>CM067764.1:20165502-25470502 GCA_034642375.1 Vigna nakashimae
AAACCAAGTGAAGGTGGCAGCTCCCTATTATGACGTGTGTCTCCTTTCAGCAAAATGAATAAGCCTCGTCATTCCTTCTACCGTACGCTCCCTGCATCCAGCTCCATTTTCCTTGCACACCAACACCTCTTCTTCCAGCTCCACGTGAATCACATCACTTCCTCAACGCTGCTTCGCTTCTAAATTTCCAGCCGTGCTTCCAGCTCATCCTAATCACTTCCTCAACTCTCCAACACCTCTTCTTCCAGCTCCAGGTAAATCACATGCTCCCTTCACACGTCCACGCGCACACCACATTCAATCACCGTGCTGCTTCCAGCTCCTTCTCTCCATTCTAACATCAGCGTGGCTACTGCTCCATTCAACACCGCTTCACTCCAGGAAAGAAAAGGAACCAGCTTGTTTCCTTACCTCCACGTCCGTGCACACCATTCTGTTCCAGCTCAACAACGTGACCTTGCTGGACCGAAAGCTTCAATCAGAGATGCGCAAAACCAAATAAAATGGGCAACGAGAAATCAACAAAAAGAATCAACGTTCTCTTCCTTCTTCATTTGAAATCAGTGTTCCCAGCAAAAAAAAACAGAATAATTATGTGTCTCGTGGACGTTCAAGGCCAAAGGCTCAAAAACAAAAAAAAAACGAAAGAGTAAAAAAAAAAATGCCAAAATGTGTGGCGGCTGGGACCTTTCTTAGGACGTGTGTCCCTTTTTTAGGGTAGGGTCCACACAAAATAAAACCTAAGGTGCCAAGTCATTAAGTTCTAATTTTGGGTCTAATCTAATTTACCAAAAATTGACCCAAAATATAAGAGTTGATTCAAAAATTCTAAACTACTGAATTACAATTTAATTAATTCAAAAATGTTTGTCTGGAGAGTCTTGAATTTATTTGGAATTCTTCCTGATGTCCCAAAATGTATTTCCGAAATTTTCCTGCATTTCAAAAATGCACTTAATCAGCTCAGAAAATCCAAATTAACACAATTACAAATTTCCGACCAAATTAAGCGGAATTCGGAAAACGGGAAAATAACAACAATTAAACACAATTCCCTGGTTTATTTAAGTGCAATAAACCGCTGAGCGGCACTCTGCCAGATTTGATTTTTTCTGGTTTTTGCGTGTTTGAATTTGGCACTGGTGGCGCTGAGGGGAAATTCTGGCCCTCAGCGGTGGTTTAGCTTCGAAAGGAGTTGTGTTCTGTGTTTACTAATGATTAATATCATGTTCTGTGGTTTTGGATTTGTGTTTGAATGCAGGAATGGCATCATCTTCAGGGAAAAGATTGAAAACCATGGCAACCAAGAGGAAGGAAAAGGAACCAGAGCAGCCCCATAATGGCAGGTTCCTCTCTAGAAAACATGAGATGCACTTTAGGGTGGTTCAGGACAGGAGACTTCTAATGGAGAGAAAGGTTGGAATGATACCTAACTTTGCTCCTCAATTTGGAGAGCAAGTGTTAGGGAATGACTGGGGAAAGCTAGCCACTTATCCAGCACCTGCCAACATAGCTGTAGTCAAGGAATTCTATACCAATGCAAAGAAGATTGGTGACTATCCAGCTGAGAATTATTTGGGCTATGTCAGAGGCCATGCCATCAGGTATGATCCTGATTCCATCAACAACTTCCTGGATACTGTGTGGGCTGGTGAGCAATGTCAGTTTGCTCTTAGCATGGAGGAAGGTGCTGATTTTGAGGATGTTGAGAGAGTATTGTGCATACCTGGAGGACACTTCCAAAGGAATAGATCTGGCTCAATGGTTAACATTAGGAGGACAGACTTGACTCCTCTTGCAAAGTATTAGATGGCATTTTCTCATGCCAACATTCAGCCATGTTCACATGTGTCAGATATTACTCTCAGCAGGGCACTATTCATCTACTGTGCTATCAGGAGTTTGAATGTTAATATTGGGCAGGTGATAGCTGATGAGATTAGTGTGTGTGCTAACACCTCAAACAACAAAGCACCACTGGGACATCCTTCTTTGATCACTCACCTCTGCAAGCTAGCTGGGGTGGACACTTCTGTTCCATCATTTGAGAGGCCAAGAAAAGCTATAGATGAGGCCTATTACAGACAGTATTGTGGAGGTGAGGAGGCAGCTCAACCAGTTCCACCACGCCAGGCTCGTAGAGAGAGAGGGCCAGCACAGAGCAGGACATCTGCTGATACTCATGAGGCAGAACCATTCCAGATGAGGAACATGTATATGTCTCTTATAGGTGCTCAGTTGCAGTCCATCCACAAAGGGCAGGTGGCCACGGCTGAGATGATAGTGGGGATGTATGATACCCCTCCAGCACACAGATGGACTATGGATGAATTCCATAATGTGGTAGCTTGGCCAGAAGAACCATTGCATGGAGGAGCTGAAGCAGCTGAAGCTTCAGCTAGAGATATGGAAGAAGATGAAGCTGAGGAGGAGGATGCTTTTGATGATGATGATGATGAAGAGGAGGAGGAAGATACAGAGGACAGCTCAGACTGATGAGGAGCTGAGATAGCATTTACTGATGAATGCTATCATATGATTATGCTTTTATGGTTTAAGTTTTCTGAACTTATTTGTTTTTGTTTTTAGATTAGGGTTTGATGTACTCTATTGAACACCTGGTTTATTATGATGGTTTGCTATTAACTGTGATTGTTTGATAAGTTATGCTTGATGATGCTTATTGATTGATTGATGTTGAGATAGATGTGCACATTAAAATGCTTATACAGGTGATTCACAAGCTTTGTGAACAAATGCATGATATCATGATTGTGATTGTGAAATTAAGCAGGATGTGTATGTCAAATGTGAATGAGCTTATATGTGAGGTTTTGAGCTCCAGAGTTGTTATTGTTGAATGCTATTACTTTGGAAGCATGAATGATTTTGCCCAGGTTTTCTATGATTGAATCGATTGCTTGTTTTGCATCATATGATCAAGGCCGTGTTTGTTGGAACCCTTTTTATTGGCCAAATTCATAAAGTTAGCCTACTAAAAGAGAACTTTGTGTTCTATCCTTTGAGCCCATAAGCCTTGAATATACACTGAACCCTTGATTGAAAATCTTTACCTTGAGTTAAGTAGAAGATCTTGTGTGGTATTGATAAATGTTCAAGTTTGGGGTTGTTGGGAAAAAGGAAAAGCATTGAGCTAAGAGCTAAAAAGTAAGAATATGCAAAGAAAAAGAAAAGAAAAGAAAAAGAAGTAAAGCTCAATGCAAATGCAAATGCAAAGGCAAAAGAAAGTTGGGAATGAATAAGAATAATTGTGTTGTTATGATTCTCTTAACTCAAGGATTTTGTGATCCAGAAAAATCAATTTTCTTGTTAGCCCAGCCACGTTATAAGCCATTGAAAAGTCCTTGTGATGATGCATGCTTGTGAATGTTTTTGATTGTGGTAAAATGAAAGGCAAAGTTGATTCATGTGACATTGTGATAGTAGAGTGAATGAGTGAAACACTTTACCTCTTATACACTTGTGTGTTGAGTGAAACACTTTACCTAGTGAGGAAATATTCCATGAGCACATGAACATCCATGCTTAATTGATTGATCATTCATGAAAAATAGCATTTGTTGGAACTTAAATGACTTTGTGAACACTAAAGCATGTGCACATCTTGATTGAACTCTTGGTCATAAGTTTGAGTGAAGTTGTTACTTATCTTGAAAAGAGGATTTTGAATGAGTAAACCATCATATAAATTGGTTGGAGATAGAGTTACATTTTGTTTGCTTGAGGACAAGCAAAGTTCTAAGTTTGGGGTTGTGATAACAGTTGAAAAACTGTTATTTTCATGCTTCAAATTGATACTAAAAGCAACCTTTAGGCTTAAAAACTAGCTTGAAATCATGCAGTTTATCTATATTTTCATAAATAAGAGAGCTGGACAGGTTTATGCTTGATTTGAGTGTTTTTGTGCAGGTTTTAAGGTGAATTTGGTGAAAAGAGTGAAGAAGGAGAGAAGTGACATTAGAAAAGACAAGAAAGAGTGCAAAAAGAGAAGACGAAGGCACCGCTCAGCGGCAAACTACCGCTGAGCGGCACTCAAGAGGTGGCGTTGGAACCGCTGAGGGGCAAAATGGCCGCTGAGGGGAAGAAAGAAGACGCGCAACCACCGCTGAGCGGCACTTTTTGGGCTTGGGCTTTTGTAATCTTTTGTAACTCAAGATTAGTATATAAGGGGTTGTACGTCCCTAGGATTAGTATCTTTGGCAGAAACGAGGCAAACACTCTCTCTTCCACCCCTTTGAAGGAGGATCTTGGATGCTCAGGCTACCTCTTCACCTTTATTGGGTTTATTCTTTCATTCTTTCATTGTTATTCATCTAGGTTCACCATGACGATGGTGAACTAAACCTTGTATGTTTGTTGGGGAATCAATGTAATCTCTTGAAGCTCTCATATATGGATTTGTTGAGTACATCTTTGAATTAAGACATATGCTTTCTTTCATTATTAGTTAGGGTTTTTCCTCTTTGCTCAATGCTTGCATTGTTTAACTCATTCTAATGCATGATTATTGGTTTTGTCGATACGGACACGTACGGGGAAGTCTAGATCCGGGGAATTTCTCCCAATATTTTACTGACAACATTATATTGGTTGCCTTTAAGCTCCTGCAGTCATGAACTAGTCATTAGGAATGCTAGGAATTGTATGAACTATTTGATTAGGGAGAAGCCATCTAGAATGGTACATTAGAGAGTGGCATTAACAATGATGATTTGAATGTTGAATTCCTAAAATATATGAGAGTGGATGAGATGAAATTGACCCCCAACAACATATTCATTCATATAATTCATTGAAAGTGTTTATCTTTTGTCTTTGCCATTGATCAATTCATGCATACATGTTTATTTTCGTCTTTGCATATTAAACTCTGAATATTTCGTTTGTAAGTCCTAGCTAATCAACAAATCACATAACTAAACTAGGCCGTGAGTCCTTTGGGAAGAACGATACTTGGTCTTACCAAGTTTATTACTTGAACGATTCGGTCATACTTGCAGATTGTGAAACAAGTTTGTGACATCATAATTTGGTGCTTACAAATTTGTCCATCACCAACTCATCAGAAACCCCCAAGAGACCACACTTGTTCCCAAAACACTTCCAAAGATCCAAAATTCCCTAAGGTTAAGGTAATCATGGTTTTTCACTTAGGGTTAGTGTATGAGCATTCGAAATAAAGAAATGGGGGAAAGTATAGGCTCAAAAAGGGTTTTCAAAGGATTAGAACAAGGTAAGCTTATTTGGCTAGAGAGGCTCAAGAACAAAACTGCCTTTATCACTTCCAAACATGCATATCAATCAAGAATTATCAGCAAGAGTCGAGCCAAGGCATATGTGCAAGCAATCAAGAGACATATCACACACAAGAAAGAACATAAAGTGGCTCAAATTCTGATAGCTGACGGCTTGAGCTGAATCCGGAGATGTCGTGAAATCCAGACTTGATCGAGTGGAAGATCCGAGAAGCAGCGGAAGAAGCAGATGTAGTCAAGAACCCTAGTAGTTGGATTCGAAGATGAACGGCGAGGAACAACCCAGAGATTCGAGGTTTGTTTGGTTGAAAACCTAGGGTTTGATGCGGAAGCGATTTGAGGGATGGAGAAGTGAATTTAATCGGTGAGAAAGGATCTAATCGGTGGAGAATGGTCGTGAAGCAGAGATGAATATATGGTTCGGTGGATTGGGCAGACGTGAGGAGTTTGAGATTCTGAAGTAAAGAATCTCTCGAAGGCTTCGTTGATGAGGAGACTCGAAACGGGGCTTCGTTGACGAGAAGAAATGTGTCTGCGAGGGATACTGACGCAAGCCACGAGGATGCTTGTAATTGGTGAGTGTAGCGTGAGATGGATGCTACGGAGGAGAGAGAATATGATAATGGAAAATGAGACAATGGATGGTGTGAATGGAAGGTGGCCAGAGGAGATCCTTTGGGATTCTCTAGCTTTGACTTTCAAGGTAGAATTGATCTGGAGTGTTCTCAACAGAGTAACAATTCATTATGCTCAAAAGTACCTTACAAGAGGTGGTGGCATGTCTATATATAGGACTAAAAGTCTCTCCTATCTAGCACATGCCTAACACCTTTTACACATGTTTTTAATAAAAGTAAAATAAACTATACTAAACTAATTGGCCTCGGTCCCCGCGTATCATCCCCTCCCCCTTGGAAAGGATTTGTCCTCAAATCTGATGGTGCTTTTGAAGACTTATTTTTGTTAGCTTCATAAGGATTCCTCCTGGGTCAAATATCCATCTGCAATAAGCATCAAACATATCTCTATTTAGTTTTCTTTGACCCAATAAGATATATAAAAGAATATGTGTAGAAGAAAGTTTCCAAATTTTGAAATTTTTAAATTTAATATAACAAAGAAACCTTTCTTCATTTGAAATTTTATTTGTATCTTGAGTTATTGGTAACCATAAAGGTAACCATAACCCAAGTTGGAATTTTGCATGTGTTGAAAGTGATAACATTGTTAAAGATGGAGTGGTCAATTCTTTGAAAGAAAAGTGAAATTTGGAAAATTCAAATATAAATGGATAAGAGTGAGAGGATAGAAAACCTCCGCTTAAGAGTTTGACTTCTAATGTAGGAGGAGATGTTGTCCTTAGTTGCTTTGATTTCTTTTCTTCCATTTCTATCCTTTCAACTTCTTCCTTTTCTCTTCTAAGTGTTTCTTTTCTCTCTTTCTCTCTTCTTTTCTCTTCTTCTCTTTCTTCCTCATCTCTTCTCTTGTTTTCTTCCTCTTCTCTTCTCTTTCTCTCTTCCTCTTTTCTTTTATTTCGTTCTTCTTCTTTTTCTCTTCTCTCTATTTCTCTTTTCTCTCTTACTTCTTGCTTTTGTTTTTCTCTTTTTAACCTCTCAATTCTATGTTTGCTTGTCTCTTCCCATAGCCTCTTAAGTTTTTCTAGAAACTCACTTTCCCTACGGGAGAACCCACTTAAATTTTGAATGAATGACTTACCTTCTCTAATAAGCTCTCTCATAAGTTCTAAGTTTCTTTCAATTTCTCGAGGCACAAACTTTCTTCTCATACAAGCTTTCAATTCATTCCAATCATGAATGGGATATTTTCTACCTATCTTAACATGATATTGCCTATCATCCCACCACTCTCTTGCATGCTTTTTAAAACTAGAAGTGTAAAGATTGAGAATATAAGATTCATCATCTCTAGAATAGAAGGATTCATATTTACTTTTTCTTACCATGAATGAATGCATGTCATTAATTTCCTTTTCCCAAGCTAGGTATGTTAATGCACCAATATCATCACCAAAAAATGGAATATTTTCACTAGCTTTTTTATACAAATCATCTTCAATCCGGTCAAATTCATAAGATGAACAAGACTTCCTTCTAGCTTTATCATTTTCTCTTTTGATTCCTTTGTAACTAATTTGCTTATCAAAATTAAAATTCCTAGAAGACTTGTATGAATAACAAAACATCTTTGTTTCTAAAAGTTTTTCTAGTGTAAAAGATATACAAGATTCACACTCAGACAAGTCCCAGGTAAGAGAGGTGAGTCATGAAGACTGCTTAAGTACCAAGTCTTGCCTTGCCAGAAATGTCTTAGGTTACTACTAGTTACCCTTTAAACTAAAATCACTTTTAAAATCAAAGGACACAACTCACAAACAATCACAACAATTAAACACTAATAGATGAGACTTTGTGGACTCTAATGTGACAAGGCTTAGAGTTTAATCCCTTTTAGCCTAAATCACCCTACACGTAAGACACTAAAAAAAATTAAACACATACAAGAAAAGTTTTGCCAAGAGTTGAAAGAGCACCAAGGACTCTTCCAAGACACTTGGACTTTGAATGGCCTTTTACAATGAACAAAAGCTAAATCTAACAGTGGCTAATACAAGCCCATTACAATTCAGATGAAGAAACAATTAAAAAAAAAAAAACAATTAACAGCTATGCTTCAATCCTGGTCCTGATTCAAATCCGCATGAAGAAGCTAGTGTTACACTTTTTGGTTGCTTCTGGACAACGTTGGAGTCTCCTAGCTCTTGGGTTCAACTCTTCCCTTTCTTGGGTTTGTACACTTGATGCAGAGAAAAGTTCCTATTGCCACTTCTTCATCTTGCACGAATTCTTCCAGAGGCCAAATATTCCTTTCAATTCTCGGCCTAAATCAAGAGACTAGTTTGTCCACTCCTGCAATCACACATGCACAATACTGCTATGAGTATTCAATGGTTAAAACAGATTGCAAAACAGTATATAGGGTAGTAATAACTTCCCTTTCTTTTGGCTGCACAAGCTTTCCAAGCTTTCCACTCAGAATCTGCTGCTGCTCAATTTATGGTCTGCACACACAATTCCAACTAAATCAGCCTTGGATCTCCTAACTTTTTTCTAATCTTCCCTTTCACTCGGTCTGGTGCAATTGAGACATTGGATAATTCAAACTGTTCCAAATATTCTGCACAGCAGCAGGATACTCATTCAATATTATCACTTACATCACTTACATCACTTACAAGCTAAAACAGAATAGCAATTTACAACAAAGGGTAAGTTAGACAACTTCCCTATTTTGAATGGTTGATTCTATCTTGTTCCAAGATCCACACTGAGGTGTTTCTGCTACTTTTTCTTCAGTAATATTCGGCTCAAGTAAGGATTCATTTACATCAGCTCTGCACACATAAATCCAACAAAATCCAGCAACAGAATCCAGCAAATGCAAATGGACAGTGAATTAAATTCAGATTGGATGTAATTCAATGCAGAAACCAAACGGATTAAACAATAATCCCAAATTAATCAAACCTGATCAAACCAATGGACAAAGAGTGATATGATGTAATGCAGAAAATTCAGCTAACATTAAACAATGAATTTAAACTGAATGGAAATCTGCACAAATAAAATCTCAGCTGTTTAAGCTCTCAAATCATTTCATTGAAATTCTGAGATGCACACATAGGTCAATGTACTCAATTGTCATCAGATTCAAATATATAAAGTTCAAACCTTAGTTCAACTGATTAGACAACCACCACAAGCTAATCAAATCAATGGAGAAAGATTAACATGATGCAATGCAGAAATTGGCAGTTAAAGCAATGTTGATGCACTTCCAGAAATGTTCATAAAACAATCAGCACATTATTTGAAAATCCTATGCATCTACCAAGTTCCCATAGGTCTTATCAAATCAGAATCCATTCAACATGCCCAATTAAACCGTAAAATCAACAATTCACTTTCAAAACAGTGAGTATATCAATTAATTCAGCAGGCAATGTTTGAAACTAAAATGATTGCAATGACAGTTTAAACATTCACAAGCACCAGGAAAATCAATAATCAATAAAACAACAGTGATTTCAGTTGCAGTTGCAACAAATCACAGCTGCTCCATTCTAATTATTCCAACTTCTTTTCCTGCACAATGATCACAGTCAACAAATGGTTAATTGAAACTGAACTCTCTTGCAAATGCCAAGGAATTTTAGGCTAAATTAGCCTTACTAAGCTCACAGCACTGAGGTTTCTCTTTAAAAATTTAAACACTCAAATGAAAAGTTTAAAAGAGAAATTTTCAGTCTAGGCCAGAGAATCCTGTGGATCACCACCACCTAGAATGCTACCATTCACACTTACCTTCTTTCAATTCCAAAAACCAGATTGGAATCAGATTTCTCAATTCAGGAAAATGGTTAGCTAAGGCAAAGTGAAGGATAAACAGGACAACCACTCAAATAGCAGGGTAGATTCTAACTAAGGAAACTCTAGACCAGATGAATTAAGCAATAAAAGCTTCAATTAAAGATTGGCAGAATAGATTTCACATGCATTGCAGACAAACTAGATAACCAATAAAGACAAGCAAGAAACAAAGCTATCAAGAAGGAAAGCACTCAAAATGAACCTAACAAAGGATCTAGAATAGATTAAGAAAACAATTAAAAAAAATGCAGTAAGGAATTGCAGAACTGGTTGGTAAGCACAGGTTTCAGATGCAAAATTGAACTTGTCCAATAGCTGTTTTTAGCAATTTCAATTCTGGACACAATTGCACATTGAAATCCATTCGAACAAGTTTAATGATGCTTGTTTTGATCCTACAAGGCCAGTTTACACAATTTCATAGGCTTTTACTCAAATTCACATGTTCAGTTCCTTGTTTTTTTTTTCTTTTCAGAATTTGCCTCTTTTGAACCGATTTACTCAACTCATGCCTTTATTTTGTTTTGGACCAAAACAGTGATTAACAAGCATTGAAACAACTTAGTTCTGCAGTTTAGAAATTTTAAAAAATGGTTTGCAAAGACTCTAGGATTAGATACACAAAATTCCAGCAATGATCTACTACTGAAATGAACAAAAACAAAACAAATGACTCAAGCAAGTAAATATGCAGTTCGGCCTACTGCTTGCAAGTAATCTCTGCTGTGATTTTCACACTAACAACCAAGCTAATGCTGAGCATATCACGGCTTTTCTGGTTGGCACTTTGTTATTAATCATCTCAGCATTCCAGCTCAATTTTAAAAGTGCAGAATAGCTTCAATGTTCAGACTCAACAGCTTATTAAAACCAAAAGTTCACAACAGAAAATGCAAATCAGATCTGCTGCTCATTTCATGCATCCGAGCTCTCAGTATTGAATGTCATAGCTCATACGGTATGCACATTGATCATACAATCAGATCACCACAAACACAACTCACTTAAGAACAATCAACTAACATGACAACTATGACAAAACAGAATTGATGCTCAAATAAAATAAAATCTAATCTAACCTAAAAAGATAAGAAAAAATAAAATCTAACCTAATCTAAAAAGATAAAAAGATAAAATGAAAACAGAAAAAAATAAAAACAGAAATTCAAAATTAAAGTCAAAGATAATCAATAATCACACAAATTAACCAGTTAAACCACGAGTCCCCGGCAACGGCGCCAAAAAACTTGATGGACAAATTTGTAAGCACCAAAATATGATGTCACAAACTTGTTTCACAATCGGCAAGTATGACCGAATCGTTCAAGTAATAAAACTTGGTAAGACCAAGTATCGTTCTTCCCAAAGGACTCACGGCCTAGTTTAGTTATGTGATTTGTTGATTAGCTAGGACTTACAAACGAAATATTCAAAGTTTAATATGCAAGACAGAAAATAAACATGTATGCATGAATTGATCAATGGCAAAGACTAAAGATAAACACTTTCAATGGAATTATATGAATGAATATGTTGTTGGGGGTCAATTTCATCTCATCCACTCTCATATATTTTAGGAATTCAACATTCAAATCATCATTGTTAATGCCACTCTCTAATGTACCATTCTAGATGGCTTCTCCCTAATCAAATAGTTCATACAATTCCTAGCATTCCTAATGATTAGTTCATTACAGCAGGAGCTTAAAGGCAACCAATATAATGTTGTCAGTAAAATATTGGGAGAAATTCCCCGGATCTAGACTTCCCCGTACGTGTCCGTATCGACAAAACCAATAATCATGCATTAGAATGAGTTAAACAATGCAAGCATTGAGCAAAGAGGAAAAACCCTAACTAATGATGAAAGAAAGCATATGTCTTAATTCAAAGATGTACTCAACAAATCCATATATGAGAGCTTCAAGAGATTACATTGATTCCCCAACAAACATACAAGGTTTAGTTCACCATCGTCATGGTGAACCTAGATGAATAACAATGAAAGAGTGAAAGAATAAACCCAATAAAGGTGAAGAGGTAGCCTGAGCATCCAAGATCCTCCTTCAAAGGGGTGGAAGAGAGAGTGTTTGCCTCGTTTCTGCCAAAGATACTAAACTAAAGGACGTGCAAGCCCTTATATACTAATTTAGAGTTACAAAAGATTACAAAAGCCCAAGCCCAAAGAGTACCGCTCAGCGGTATTTACCGCTCAGCGGTAGTTGCGCGTCACAATTCTTCCCCTCAGCGGCCATTTGCCCCTCAGCGTGACTCCCGCAACCTCCTGAGTGCCGCTCAGCGGTAGTTTGCCGCTGAGCGGTGCCTTCGTCTTCTCTTTTTGCACTCTTTCTTGTCTTTTCTAATGTCACTTCTCTCCTTCTTCACTCTTTTCACCAAATTCACCCTAAAACCTGCACAAAAACACTCAAATCAAGTGTAAACCTGTCCAGCTCTCTTATTTCTGAAAATAAAGATAAAAGGTGTGATTTCAAGCTAGTTTCTAAGTCTAAAGGTTGCTTTTAGTATCAATTTTAAGCATGAAAATAACAGTTTTTCAACTGTTATCAATTAAGATGAAGAAAAGACACAACCAAACAAGGTTAGCATACAGAAAATAACTCAAGCAGAAACCTCATGAACAGATCAAGACCAAAAACACATGAATCAACACAAGACAGAGAAGGAATCATAATGAACAACACGAATATTGAAGAGATTCAACACGAATGAATAAGACGAAGTAAAATACTCAAGACATTGCACAAATGATAATCAACAACACAAAAAAAAAACTTGAAAACAAGCAAACGCACAAATTGAATCTCAAGAACAGAGAACAGATCGAGACAGAAATTTTGAGAATCGACGAAGAGTAACTCAGATCAGAGAGAAACGAGATACTTAGCTCAAGCGGACGCGCCTAACCTAGGCTCTGAATACCACATGATAGCTGACGGCTTGAGCTGAATCCGGAGATGTCGTGAAATCCAGACTTGATCGAGTGGAAGATCCGAGAAGCAGCGGAAGAAGCAGATGTAGTCAAGAACCCTAGTAGTTGGATTCGAAGATGAACGGCGAGGAACAACCCAGAGATTCGAGGTTTGTTTGGTTGAAAACCTAGGGTTTGATGCGGAAGCAATTTGAGCGATGGAGAAGTGAATTTAATCGGTGAGAAAGGATCTAATCGGTGGAGAATGGTCGTGAAGCAGAGATGAATATATGGTTCGGTGGATTGGGCAGACGTGAGGAGTTTGAGATTCTGAAGTAAAGAATCTCTCGAAGGCTTCGTTGATGAGGAGACTCGAAACGGGGCTTCGTTGACGAGAAGAAATGTGTCTGCGAGGGATACTGACGCAAGCCACGAGGATGCTTGTAATTGGTGAGTGTAGCGTGAGATGGATGCTACGGAGGAGAGAGAATATGATAATGGAAAATGAGACAATGGATGGTGTGAATGGAAGGTGGCCAAAGGAGATCCTTTGGGATTCTCTAGCTTTGACTTTCAAGGTAGAATTGATCTGGAGTGTTCTCAACAGAGTAACAATTCATTATGCTCAAAAGTACCTTTTACACATGTTTTTAATAAAAGTAAAATAAACTATACTAAACTAATTGGCCTTGGTCCCCGCGTATCAAATTCTCACACAAGGCATTTGTGTCACAATCAATTCAACTCTCAAACATCATGATCATCTTCCAAGCAAAGAAAAGCAAGGAATCCAACATCTCAGAGTATCAATGAAGTGAAAGACACATCTACAACCTAATCAAAGTTCAGAAATCAAGAGAAACATGTAAAACTGTACACAAGACACGACAAAAATAACCTAGAAAAGAAAAAATTTAACCAAGAAAACAAAAACTAACAAAGAAAAATAAAAATCTCCCCCAATAGACCACACTTAAACTACACAGTGTCCTCAATTTGTCATAAGCATAAGATCAGAAATCATAACAGTCAACAGATCATGGACAAGTGCAATAAAAGTAGGGAAAGGGGAGAAGAGTAAAGGAAAACTCCCCTGATCATGGTGGCAGTTGCCAATTTTGGACTTGCAGGGAGATGTCTTCCACCATTGGACCCAGCCAGGAAGTTTTGAGGAAAAATTGCTTCATCCTCCATATTTGATCAAGCAGGGAAATGTCTTCCACAGCTGGATCTAAGAAGAAGTGATTGTTGATGAGCGGGTTCAACAGGTGCTTATTGATCTTGAAGCTTTTGTCATTGTGAGCACCTTTGTTGTCCACTGTGGGTGTTTGTTGATCAAATTCATTTGTACCTCCTGCAATAGGGTTAGTGCAATGTGGCTCTACAGAAATTTCATGCAGGGGTATAACACCCAATCCCAATGTAACAGGCTGAACCTCAGATACATCCTCAAAACATGAATCAATTTCCAAATTAAAAGTAATATCAATAACAGAATCAGATTCATGTTCAGTGCATTGAGAATAAACATCTGGATGTGATATCAAAAAGTGGTTCTCATCATGCACAGAGGGAGAATTAAAAACATGCTCAGCAACAATATGATCATCAACATACCTCTCAACAGCATAATCATGAACAACATAATCATCATTGACATAATCATACTGAGGTATGCTTACCTCCACTTCCCTGAAGATTGAAAGAGTGGTGGAAGCTGATGATGGTCTACCTTTCTCAAAAATGTTGCTCATATATGCCTGGTCCTCAAAATCTTTCTCGGTCTCCTCAGGTGCAAGAGTGGGACCATCTGAAGGTGGGAAAGTATGTGGCGCAGTAGTAAGCTCATGACTCTTCTCCCCATCTTCTATGTTGATGCCACTATCATCATCATCTGGAATCTGAACAGTCTGAAATGGTAACTCTGAATCTTGAGACTGTTCCTCGGTGAGTTGAGTGGCCATCTGCCCTATCTGATCAGTCATACTCTGAATGGCAGCTCCTATTTCTTGTTGGAACTGCATGTTCTCTTGCTGAAACTGAAGGTTCTGCATGGTCATCTGCTCCAACAACTCCTGCAATGTAGGCTCAGAAGTAGAAGGCTGAGGAGCTATTTGGGCAGGAGCATCATATTGCTGACTTTGGTATTGCTGGACTGGTGGAGGCATACAAGTACTCTGGAATGGTGGTTCTTGATAATGATGCTGTGGAGCATTATACCATTCCAAGGTAGGGTCATTCCATCCAAGACCGTTGCTGTAAACATATTGCACAAGGGAAAATTTGCTCAGAAACTGATGCTCAAGATATCCCCAATCGGTAACGGATCTCAGAGGAAGAGAGTCTTTCCAATCCTTAGCTGCTCCTTGTAATGAATGCGGAAATGCGCTCAAGAAAATGTAATCAAGGGACATCTGGAGGCTTCATTGAAGAGCACATGATGTGGAGCTCCTCTAAATGTCTGTGTGGGCATTCTCCTGCAAAACCATGAAACTTAGGCACCAAATGTATCAGTCCAGGGGTGAGATCGCAATGAAGATCATCCTCCTTAAGTGAAACCGGCTCACAAAGAGCACTCTCAGAAATTAAAGGATGAGTCATATTGTTCTCAACATAGACATCAGCAGAATATGAATTACAATCAGAGTAACATGCAGAAGGGGAATCATAATCAGAGGCACTAGCAAAACAAGCAGTATTCACGAAATCAAAATAGGTAGACATGGAAAAAGAAGAATACTAAAAATCACGAAACAAATAAAACACAACACATTTATACATGCAACACGCACACAAACACAGCAAAAAGACCTCAGACTGAACCATTGGTCCCCGGCAAAGGCGCCATTTTGATGAGAGGGTCGTGCCTCCCACAAAAGTTGTGCATAAAAGAATGCAGTATAGTACTAGGAAGTGACTCCTAAGTCGTCTCTCAAGGACCAAATGTGGTTCGAGTCTTAGGTCAAACACGTAGTGGGGGGGTTTTGTGAAGATTTTGTGAATGCGATTAAACTAAATTAAAATGCGAATGTAAACACGGAAGAATCAAAACGGTTGGTCACTAAAGATAACAATACAATTAAATTAAAGGAGTGAAAACTAACTAATAAAGGAGTGAAAATTAACTTTGTGATGATTAGCATTGAAAGGAGAACATGATAATCAAGCAAAGATCACTTAAAAATTAACAAGCATTCAAACCTAAATGTATGCAATATTAAAATTGTAACAAAAAGAAGAACTTGAAAATAGAATCAAAGCATGTAAATTAATTCAACAGAAAACCCATGGAGTATCTGATAACAGTTGAAAAACTGTTATTTTCATGCTTAAAATTGATACTAAAAGCAACCTTTATACTTAAAAACTAGCTTGAAATCATGCTTTTATCTATATTTTCATAAATAAGAGAGTTGGACAGGTTTATGCTTGATTTAAGTGTTTTTGTGCAGGTTTTAAGGTGAATTTAGTGAAAGAAGTGAAGAAGGAGAGAGATGGAATCAGAAAAGGAATCAAAAAGTGCAAAAGGAGAAGTCGAAAGCACCGCTCAGCGGCATTTTACCGCTGAGCGGCACTCAGGAGGTCACGGGAGGTCCGCTGAGGGGCAAAATGGCCGCTGAGGGGAAGAAACAAGACGCGCAGTTACCGCTGAGCGGTATTTACCGCTGAGCGCCATTCTCAATGGGCTTGGACTTGTTTTCTGGCACTTTTATGGGCTTGGGCTTAGATCTTTTGTAATTCTAGAATAGTATATAAGGACTTGCACGTCCTAGAGTTAGTATCTTTGGCAGAAACGAGGCAAACACTCTCTCTTCCACCCCTTTGAAGGAGGATCTTGGATGCTCAGGCTACCTCTTCACCTTTTTAGGGTTTATTCTTTCATTCTTTCATTGTTATTCATCTAGGTTCACCATGAATATGGTGAACTAAACCTTGTATGTTTGTTGGGGAATCAATGTAATCTCTTGAAGCTCTCATATATGGAATTTATGCTTGCATCTTTTAATTAAGATTTATGCTTTCTTTCATCATTAGTTAGGGTTTTTCCTCTTTGCTTAATGCTTGCATGGTTTAACTCATTCGATGCATGATTATTGGTTTTGTCGATATGGGCACATACGGGGAAGTCTAGATCCGGGGAATTTCTCCCAATATTATGTTGGTTGTCGTTAAGCTCCTGAACTTATGAACTGATCATTAGGAATGCTAGGAATTGTATGAACTCGTGATTAGGGAGAAGCCATCTAGAATGGTACTTTAGAGAGTGGCATTAACAATGATGATTTGAATGTTGAATTCCTAAAATATATGAGAGTGGATAAGATGAAATTGACCCCCAACAACATATTCATTCATATATTTCATTGAAAGTGTTTATCTTTTGCTTTTGCCATTGATCAAAAACTCATGCATACATGTTTATTTTCTGTCTTGCATATTAAACTCCAAATATTTCGTTCTTAAGTCTTAGCTAATCAACAAACCACACAACTAAACTAGGCCATGAGTCCTTTGGGAGAACGATACTTGGTCTTACCAAGTTTATTACTTGAACGATTCGGTCATACTTGCCGATTGTGAAACAAGTTTGTGACATCATATTTTGGTGATCATAAATTTGTCCATCAAGTTTTTTGGCGCCGTTGCCGGGGACTCGTGGTTTAACTGGTTAATTTGTGTGATTATTGATTATCTTTGACTTTAATTTTGAATTTCTGTTTTTATTTTCTGTTTTTATTTTTTCGGTTTTTATTAGATTAGATTAGATTTGATTTTATTTTATTTTTAGATTAAATTTTATTTTATCTTTTTAGATTATATTAGATTTTATTTTATTTTATCTTTTATCTTCTAAATCTTTTATCTTTTATCTTCTTATCTTCTGAATCTTTTATCTTTTTATCTTTTGAATATATATCTTCTCTTATATCTTTTTGTGCTAACAAATATTTTCTAGGGTTTTGTTTTCTTGTGTATGCAGGAGGCAATTCGAACTAGGAGTAAGAAAACAACAGAACCTCTTCTTGAAGGTCTAGACGAGAGTAGACGGAGGAGAAGAATCAGAACATCTAGAGAACTTTTCCCTTCTCCAGAAACTCTCTTACAATCATCACCATAAGGTTCTGTTCATAGCACAGGAAGTATGGAGGGTAATAATGGTAGAAGAACTCTTGCAGACTACACCAATATTGCTGGGCCTCAACACTTTAACAGCATAGCTAGACCTAGAGTCAATGCAGCAAATATGGAGGTCAAACCAGCACTGATTCAACTGGTGAAGAGTAATCAATTTAATGGGTTATCTCATGAAAGCCCATATGAGCACCTCACTACCTTTAATGAGATTTGCAATACAGTCAAGATTAATGGGGTGCCAGACGAAGCTATCAAACTTAGCTTGTTTCCTTTCTCATTGGGAGGCAATGCTAAGCTTTGGTTGAACTCTTTTCCAGAAGAAAGTTTCACAGAGTGGGAAGCAGTGGTCACAAAATTTCTAAACAAGTACTTCCCACAATCTAAGGTGACTAAAGGAAAGCAAGAGATTTCTTCATTCAAGCAGGGCATGGAAGAATCACTGGGGCATGCATGGGACAGGTATAAAAGCTTGTTACGTAAAACTCCCACGCATGGCTTTGAAGATCAAGAAGTAGTCTTAACTTTCCTTGGAGGGCTTGGTTCACAAACCAAGATGATGCTGGACGCCTCAGCAGGAGGCAATATTAAATGGAAAACTCCAGAGGAAGCAACTGAAATTATAGAAAACATGGCTACTAGTGACAATGAGCTGCACAGTGAAAGAGGAGCTCCTATGCAACAAAAAGGGGTTCTTCAATTACAAACACATGATGCCTTGCTAGCTCAGAATAAAATTCTAACTCAACAGTTGGAAACTCTGACCAAAACTCTTGCTCTATTACCTAAAGAGTTGAAATCTGCTGCACAGGTACAAACCCAGTTGTGCGAATTATGTGGGGGTGATCATATCAATGGCCAATGTGCTTTTCCTGTGGAAGCCGTGGAGGATGTTAATTTCATGGCTAATCAATTTCCATACCGTCAAGGCAATTATAATCAGGGTTGGAAACCACATCCAAGCATTGGTCAAGGACAAACTGGGCAAGCTAATCAATATAATAAGCAGCAGTAGCAACCAACCTTTTGGCAACAGTTATCTATGCTTAATGAAAGATCAACAAGGTTGGAAGAAACTCTTCAGCAATTCATTCAGAAAACTGAATCTTCTCAAAAAAGCACTGAAGCTGCTATAAAGAATTTGGAGATTCAAATGGGTCAGATTACCAAGCAATTGGAAGAAAGGCCGAATAGAAACTTTGGGGCTAATACTGAGGTTAACCCCAGAGAAGAGTGCAAGGTGGTAGAGAGTGCTGATGATGAGAGAGTTGAGTTAGATACAGAAGAGAGAAGTGAAATAGAGAGCAAAAGCACGTTTCCTTTTCCAATCCATCAAGGGAAACCAATGGATTTCACAGAGTTATTCAAAATGGTGGATAATGATGTACCTTGGGAGCAAATTTTGCAACAGATTACGGTTTACACCAAATCTAATGAAGAAAGCTCTACAAAGAAGAGATGTAGAGATGATGAGGAGAAAAAGTGTATAACTGTTAAGGAAGAATCATTCCCACCTAAACATCAGATCCAGGTAGTTTTTCTATCCCTTGTACTATAGGGAAGAAAAAGGTAAAGAAAGCTCTCCTTGATTTAGGTTCAAGTGTTAACTTGATACCTTATTCTTTACTGGAGCAAATTGGCAAAGTTAAAATGAAACCTATCAAGGTTAATTTAGTAATGGCCGATGGATCTTCAAAGGAGCCATGTGGGATTGCAGAAGACATTGTAGTTTGTATTGGCAAACTTCAGTTTTTGGCAGACTTTGTGGTGATGAAGATGGAAACTGAGAAAATACCTATCATACTTGGAAGACCGTTTATGAAAACGGCCAGGGCTATCATAGATGTAAATGAAGGTATAGTGGTGCTCCAGGATAGAGAGGAGAGAGTGGTGGTGGATGTCTTCAAAGATGAGACACAAGCAAAGGAGGAAGAAGCCAGTTATAAAGCTGCATTTCGAGATGCACCCATAACTAGAGGTAAAGATGAAAATCTTGAGGTTTCAGGTAACCATTGTTTGTTGTTTCAGGTACCCAAGGAAGAAGAAATTGGAAGAGGAGAAGAAATTCCTAGACACTGGAAGAAAAGAAGACTCTAACTTGGCACACCTGTAAGAATCAAGAACAAGTTGTGGGTTGTAAAGGGCTTCAAAGAAAAGGAGATGATAGAGATAGAGTCTCCATATTCTAGAAGAACCAAAACAGTTCAAAGGAAGCAGTTGAGAAGTTGGTGGACTGACAACATCAACTATAAAGAAGATGGAACGTGAACTTTATTGGGTCAAGCTAATGACATTCAAAGAGCGCTTGCTGGGAGGCAACCCAGTGGATTTACAAACTTTTGATTTTTGATTTGGTTTTGTAATTTTTAATTTGTGGACATTATTTTGTAAATATTTTGTTGGATCCAGCATCTACTGAAGGATGCTAGGTGGTTAAGTATCTACTGAAGGATACTAAGTTTGTAACACCTACTGATGGGTGTTGGTGAGAAAATTTTGCACCTACTGATGGGTGCTGGTAAGTCTGTAACACCTACTGATGGGTGTTGGTAAGTCTGAAACACCTACTGATGGGTGTTGGTGGATTTTGGGTCAGGCTCGTGACGTTAAACAAGCGCTACCTGGGAGGCAACCCAGTTGATTGAATATTTTTGTTTGTTTATTTTAGTTAGGGTTTGCATAAGCATTTTTAAACATTGAATTGCAGGGAACCAATGAGGGGCATGTTGATCGAGCGGGTCGCACCGCTCGCAAAAAGTTGTGCATAAAAGAATGCAGTATAGTATAACTAGGAAGTGACTCCTAGGTCGTCTCTCAAGGACCAATTTTGTGTTGGTTCAGTCTCAGATTTTTTTACACGAAGTGGGGGGGGTTTTGTGATTTGTGGTACTGAAAAATAAATTAAAACTGGAATTAAAATAAGACAGAATTAAAAATGCTGAAGTAAATTTTAAAGATAGTAAAATCAACACAGTAAAAGATGGTAAAAACGGAAAGCGATAAATTGAAAAACGGTAAAATTAAACGATGCAGAAAATAATAAACGGTAAAATAAAAGAGACGGTAAAAATAAAAGCACTTGACTGAAAATGAAATTTATCAAAGATTCAATACTTGAAAATAAATTCCTGGACAGTGAAAATAAAAATTACAGTAACACACTACATGCTTGAGAAATTAAAACACTACAATTGCACTGTTTAAAATGGAAATCCGGAGAGGAAGAGAAAGAGGAAGAGGCGAGAGCCTCTTCCAGGGCTGTCCTAAGCTACTCCTAATTCCTACGCCATCTTCACTGACTGCCTGCTGCTCTTTTATAACCAATTCTCTGACCAACTCCCGTGGGATCCTCTCTCTCATTCAGCATAGTTGTTTTGTCTTGTTCTCAATTGACAGCCTGAATTTCTTCCCACTAGTTGTTTTGTTTTGTCTTTTGTCTGCATAGCTGGAAGACTTTCTTCCCCTCCTAGACTTACCAAGGGAATAGATGGGACCCTTCATTTTGTTGTGTCCGTTTCTGCTTCAATTCCATGCTAGCGGAGAACACCATTCTCCTTGTGCCAAGCTAGACCGTGCTTCCTTCCTTCTCCTTTCCATTCATCCATGGCTTTTCTTCTTTCTTCCAGTGGCTGGACACTCTCTTAATGGATGCTTCACCTTCTTCTTACTGCAACCATCATTCCATTTCCTTGGATATTAGCTACTGCCATTCTGCAAAAATAACCTTGAGCTTCCAATAAGTAGTGGCTGGAACACAACACCGTTTTCATTCTTCTTCCAACCGTGCTTTGCTTCTTTCATTCCAACGTTTCTCCCTTAGCTACGTTCAAGAACCAGGTCTCAAACAAGTGGTGACTGCAGTTGTTCCAACTTCAAACTGCTGGACCGTTAAGCATCTCCTCTTCTTGATCAGCTGCTGCACCGTGAACACCTCTGGGACGTGAGACCTTCCAGTCATTAACACCATCCAGACCGTGAGCTTCATTCTCTCAACATGGTGGCTCCTTATTCCATCCAGCTGCACGGCCTCTCCTAGCCCATCCCCATTGAATTAGCGCCTCCTTTCTTGGCAAATAATAAAATGACAGCAGCGTAATGGATGCCCATTTTTAAAACAAAAATCTGAATGAAAGGTGCTTCCAAGTTCTCCCTCTGTCCGTGTGCTCTTCAAAATGACTAATATATATGTGTAAAACGTGAGTGGCAGCTGCTGGACGTCCCCCTTTAAAAAGCCAAAACTGAATTGATTTTCTCTAAACTGGAAACCACGTTCCAGCCAAGGTTGTGCCAACTTAGATGTTTCCAAAATGAAGTTTTCCCTTGCTGTTGTGTCAATCGTGAATGAATCAAGCTTCCAGCATCTTTGTATTATTCAAATAGAAATAAAAACCGTGACCTTCTTTTGCTTCAATGTGGTCCCTCTTCATTTCACTTCAAGATGTTTGTCAAAATGAATTGTACATGTGGGGCCGTGTGTTTTGGTAATGAATTGGAAAATAAAAAGCTTGTATAATGGAAACTTGCAGGGAATTAAAACATGCACCTAGCTCCTTGTGGACGTGACCTTTCCAAAATGGTGGTCCCTCTCCTTAATTCTTTCACATCATGTGTGATGCCAAAACCAATGGAGGAAACCGTGAGTGGTGTGAGCTTTCAAAAAGAAGTGAAATGTATTTCTCTCCCATGTGGGCCATGAAGCATCTTCCCTTGAATAAAAATTCAGCATTTCATTTTCCAATTGCCGTGAGTTCATTTCTTCAATGTATTTGCCATGCCAAAACCGTGAGTTGTATGTGTGTTGAATCCTTGAGTGTTGGGAGGTCTTAGCACCGTCCAATGATCAATTCCAGCTACCACAAGTATCAAACAACAAGCAAACAATGCAAACAATTTAGAAGTCACTCAAACAGTAAACACAAGACTGACATAGGGGAGTAAAAAAAATACTGGGAACAACACAGAACGAATTTGAACAAAATAAAAACTATAAGTGAAAATAGACATCCAGACGAAACTATGAAAAAAAATTGCATTGAAAACGGATAAGAATTGATCTCGAACGAAGACACACAAGTTGACACAACATTCACGCAGCAACCAGCGCGAAAATTCAAATGGTTGAAATGAATTTGGCTCAATTTTCATTTCATTTAGCCTTCAAATGTCCCAAAAAGATATCCAAAATTTTCCCATAATTAATAATGCAAAATAATAAGCTCAGATAATTCAAATTAGTTAAAATAAGAATTTCTGATCGAATTAAGCACAATTAGGAAAAATAGGAAAATAACGGACGATTAAGCACAATTCCCTGATTAATTCTAGTACAATAAACTAAGTGAAGTGAAGAAAATATTGACTCATCAAAATAGACCACACTTAGTCTTTTGCACTCCTGGGCAAAATCAAGACGCAAATCAGGGAATACGACATCAAAGGACTGACACAGATGCAACATACAGAAAATAAAAACTCGCAAGAAAATAAACAAAATTTACAAAGTTCTCAAGAATTCTGGAGAGATAAGAGAAGTAGAAATTATCCAACACAAATCAAATAAAGCAGATACTTATAGAAATCTTCCAAGCAATTCAATACACGGAAAAATAATCAATCAGCTTAAGAGGTGATTTAAAAATAACAAAACCTCACAGATGCGCTATAGTGTTTCTCTCAAGTGTTTAAGGTAAATCAATGTCACTCAATGCACTCAAGAAAACAAACACAAGTAGATTTGGCAAGTTTCTAATTATGAATACTTAAAACATATGCATATTCAGATCAAAAGGTCTTTACATGGTTGTAATGGGGCCAAGGACAGGGGAGGATAAATATGGATAAGTAGTTACAGCTCAAAAGAAATAGAGGAGTACTGGGGAACAAGTGTAAATACAGTGAAATCTCACCCAAACCTCTAATTCAATCCTCTTCTCGACTCCATTATTCACAAAATTGTTTTTCATCATTTTTTTCTTTTTCTCATCATTTTTTTTTCATCCTGTCTCTTTTCTTTTTTCTCTTTATCACACAACAGGATATAAATCATATTTCCAAAACATGATGAGGAACCAACTAGCCAATTTATCAGAATTCCCAAGGAGACCACACTGTTTCACAAAACACTTCTATAGCTCCAGACTTCCCTAAGGTTTAGATAATCATGGTTTTTCACTTAGGGTCAGTGTATGAGCTTTAAAACAAAGAAATGAATACAATATAGGCTCAAAAGGGGTATCAAAGGATAATAACAAGGTAGGCTTATTTGGCTAAAGAGGCTCAAGAATAAAAATGCCTTTATCATTTCTAAACATGCATATCCATCAAGATTTATCAAAAAGAATCAAGCCAAGGCATATGTGCAAGCAATCAAGATACATATTACACACAAGAAAGAAAATTAAGTGGTTCAAATCTCACTCAGGGTGTTTGTCACAATCAAATCAACCTCTTAAACGTTATAATTATCTTCCAAGCAGAGAAAAGCAAGGATTTCAAACCATAAGTATTAAGTAAGTGAAGGAAAAATCTACAACTTAGTCAAACTCCAGAAATCAAGAGAAAAATGTAAAATTTATTGCACACAAAACACACTAAAAACCACTTAAAACAAAAAAAATTTAACACTCAAAAACAAAAAATTTAACACACAAAACAAAGAAAAATCAGAGTCTCTCCCAATAGACCACACTTAAACTACACATTGTCCTCAATGTGTTCTAAGCATATCATCAGCAATCAAAACAGGAAACATATTATGGACAAATGCAATAAAAGTAGGAAAAAGGGAGAGAAAGAAAATGCAAACTCCCGTAGGTTATGGTGGAAGCTGCCAATTTTGGATCATCAGGGAGAGGTCTTCCTTTTCAGTATCCAGCCAGGAAGTTTTGAGGACGAACTGCTTCATCCTCCAGATCTGATCTAGCAGTGAAATGTTTTCCACAGCTGGATCTATGCAGTTATTGTTGATGAGCAGGTTCAGCAGGTGCCTATTGTTGTTGAAACTTTGGTGAGCGGTGGCACCTTTGTCTTCCACTGTGGGTGCATATTGGTCAAATTCAATTGTACCTCCTGCAATAGGGTTAGTGCAAAATGGTTCCACCGAAATTTCATGCAGAGGTAAAACACCCAAATCCAGTGTAACAAGCTGAACCTCAGATACATCCTCAGAACATGAATCAATTTTAAAATTACATGCATTATCAACCACAAACTCATATTCATGTTCAGTGCATGGAGAATAAACATTTGAATGTGATAGTAAAAAGCAATTCTCATCATGCACAGAGGAAAAATTAAAATCAGACTCAGCAACAATATAATCATTAGCATACCGATCATCATCACAATCAACAGAATAATCAAATTGTGGTATGCTTACCTCCACTTCCTTGAAGATTTGTAAAGTAGTGGAGGATGAAGGTGGTCTACCTGGCTCAAAAGTATTGCTTATTCCTGCCTGGGCCTCAAAATCTTCATCAGTCTCCTTAGGTGCAATAGTGGCCATCTGCCCGATCTGATCAGTCAGATTCTGAATTGCCGCTTGAGTTTCCTGCTGAAACTCTATGCTATTTTTCTTGAACTGCATGTTCCCTTTCTGTAACTGAACGTTCTGCATGGTCATCTGCTCCAGTAACTCCTTTATTGTAGGCTCAGAAATCGAAGGCTGAGGAGTAGATTGAGCAGTAGCATCATAGAACTGCATCTGCTGTTCTTGCTGGACTAGTGGAGGCATCAAAGTATTCTGGAATGGTGGTTCTTGATATCGATACTGTGGAGCACTGTACCATCCCAAGGTAGGGTCATTCCCTCCAGGACCGTTGCTGTATCCATCTTGTGCAGGGAAAAATTCGATCAGAAAATTTTGCTCAAGATCTTCCCATCTGGTAATGAGTCCTCGAGGAAGACAATTCAACCAATCCTTAGCTGCTCCTTGTAATGAATGCTGAAACGCCGTCAAGAAAATGTAATCATCTGGGACATTTGGAGGTTTCATTGCAGAACAAATTCTATAGAAATTTGCCAAATGTTCATGTGGGCATTCTCCTGCAAATCCATGAAACTTAGGGAGCAGATATATCAGTCCAGCGCTTAGAACGCAATGAATATCATCCTTTGTAGGTGGGACCGGCTCACTAGGAGCGCTCTCAGTAATTTGAGGATGATCCATATAATTCCCGACATAGAAATCAACAGAATTATAATCAGAGTAACATGCAGAAGGAGAATCATAATTATGGGCATAGACAGAATAAGCATTTTTCACAAAATTAAAATCGGTAGACATGGAAAATAAAAATAAAAATTAAACACTAAAAATTACTAGACAAACAAAATACAACACATTTATACATGCTACAGGCACACACAAAACAGAACATAAAAATAATTTTATTATTATTTTTTTTTAAAATTAATTTTTTTTTACTTTTTTTTTTAATTAACAGACAAAATACATACGACACACATACAAAAAATAGAACATCACAACACAAGATAAAACACAACACAATTAAACATGCTACAGGCAAAAACAAGATAAAACAATTTTTTTTTTAAATACAATAACTAAATACAGAACACAACACAATAAAAATATAAAAGACAAAACATATATTAACACATTAAAAATCGAAAAACACAACAAAAATCTAAAACAAGAACCTGGAACTGAAGTAACAACGCCGCCAAAATTTGCTGAAGGTGTCGTTGTCGCCTACAAAAATAGAGAACACAAAACACACAAAATACACATATTAACAGAACAAAAATTTACACAACAAGAATCTAAAACCAAACCGTCTTTGGTCCCCGGCAACGGCGCCATTTTGATCGAGCGGGTCGCACCGCTCGCAAAAAGTTGTGCATAAAAGAATGCAGTATAGTATAACTAGGAAGTGACTCCTAGGTCGTCTCTCAAGGACCAATTTTGTGTTGGTTCAGTCTCAGATTTTTTTACACGAAGTGGGGGGGGTTTTGTGATTTGTGGTACTGAAAAATAAATTAAAACTGGAATTAAAATAAGACAGAATTAAAAATGCTGAAGTAAATTTTAAAGATAGTAAAATCAACACAGTAAAAGATGGTAAAAACGGAAAGCGATAAATTGAAAAACGGTAAAATTAAACGATGCAGAAAATAATAAACGGTAAAATAAAAGAGACGGTAAAAATAAAAGCACTTGACTGAAAATGAAATTTATCAAAGATTCAATACTTGAAAATAAATTCCTGGACAGTGAAAATAAAAATTACAGTAACACACTACATGCTTGAGAAATTAAAACACTACAATTGCACTGTTTAAAATGGAAATCCGGAGAGGAAGAGAAAGAGGAAGAGGCGAGAGCCTCTTCCAGGGCTGTCCTAAGCTACTCCTAATTCCTACGCCATCTTCACTGACTGCCTGCTGCTCTTTTATAACCAATTCTCTGACCAACTCCCGTGGGATCCTCTCTCTCATTCAGCATAGTTGTTTTGTCTTGTTCTCAATTGACAGCCTGAATTTCTTCCCACTAGTTGTTTTGTTTTGTCTTTTGTCTGCATAGCTGGAAGACTTTCTTCCCCTCCTAGACTTACCAAGGGAATAGATGGGACCCTTCATTTTGTTGTGTCCGTTTCTGCTTCAATTCCATGCTAGCCGAGAACACCATTCTCCTTGTGCCAAGCTAGACCGTGCTTCCTTCCTTCTCCTTTCCATTCATCCATGGCTTTTCTTCTTTCTTCCAGTGGCTGGACACTCTCTTAATGGATGCTTCACCTTCTTCTTACTGCAACCATCATTCCATTTCCTTGGATATTAGCTACTGCCATTCTGCAAAAATAACCTTGAGCTTCCAATAAGTAGTGGCTGGAACACAACACCGTTTTCATTCTTCTTCCAACCGTGCTTTGCTTCTTTCATTCCAACGTTTCTCCCTTAGCTACGTTCAAGAACCAGGTCTCAAACAAGTGGTGACTGCAGTTGTTCCAACTTCAAACTGCTGGACCGTTAAGCATCTCCTCTTCTTGATCAGCTGCTGCACCGTGAACACCTCTGGGACGTGAGACCTTCCAGTCATTAACACCATCCAGACCGTGAGCTTCATTCTCTCAACATGGTGGCTCCTTATTCCATCCAGCTGCACGGCCTCTCCTAGCCCATCCCCATTGAATTAGCGCCTCCTTTCTTGGCAAATAATAAAATGACAGCAGCGTAATGGATGCCCATTTTTAAAACAAAAATCTGAATGAAAGGTGCTTCCAAGTTCTCCCTCTGTCCGTGTGCTCTTCAAAATGACTAATATATATGTGTAAAACGTGAGTGGCAGCTGCTGGACGTCCCCCTTTAAAAAGCCAAAACTGAATTGATTTTCTCTAAACTGGAAACCACGTTCCAGCCAAGGTTGTGCCAACTTAGATGTTTCCAAAATGAAGTTTTCCCTTGCTGTTGTGTCAATCGTGAATGAATCAAGCTTCCAGCATCTTTGTATTATTCAAATAGAAATAAAAACCGTGACCTTCTTTTGCTTCAATGTGGTCCCTCTTCATTTCACTTCAAGATGTTTGTCAAAATGAATTGTACATGTGGGGCCGTGTGTTTTGGTAATGAATTGGAAAATAAAAAGCTTGTATAATGGAAACTTGCAGGGAATTAAAACATGCACCTAGCTCCTTGTGGACGTGACCTTTCCAAAATGGTGGTCCCTCTCCTTAATTCTTTCACATCATGTGTGATGCCAAAACCAATGGAGGAAACCGTGAGTGGTGTGAGCTTTCAAAAAGAAGTGAAATGTATTTCTCTCCCATGTGGGCCATGAAGCATCTTCCCTTGAATAAAAATTCAGCATTTCATTTTCCAATTGCCGTGAGTTCATTTCTTCAATGTATTTGCCATGCCAAAACCGTGAGTTGTATGTGTGTTGAATCCTTGAGTGTTGGGAGGTCTTAGCACCGTCCAATGATCAATTCCAGCTACCACAAGTATCAAACAACAAGCAAACAATGCAAACAATTTAGAAGTCACTCAAACAGTAAACACAAGACTGACATAGGGGAGTAAAAAATATACTGGGAACAACACAGAACGAATTTGAACAAAATAAAAACTATAAGTGAAAATAGACATCCAGACGAAACTATGAAAAAAAATTGCATTGAAAACGGATAAGAATTGATCTCGAACGAAGACACACAAGTTGACACAACATTCACGCAGCAACCAGCGCGAAAATTCAAATGGTTGAAATGAATTTGGCTCAATTTTCATTTCATTTAGCCTTCAAATGTCCCAAAAAGATATCCAAAATTTTCCCATAATTAATAATGCAAAATAATAAGCTCAGATAATTCAAATTAGTTAAAATAAGAATTTCTGATCGAATTAAGCACAATTAGGAAAAATAGGAAAATAACGGACGATTAAGCACAATTCCCTGATTAATTCTAGTACAATAAACTAAGTGAAGTGAAGAAAATATTGACTCATCACATGTCTAGGAGGCACGTAGGTTAAGAAAAGAAGGAGAAGAGCACATCACGAAAGTGCCGCTGAGCGGCAACTTACCGCTGAGTGGTACTCTCGCAGAATGAGCTTTAGTTCCCCTTAGTGGAACCCGAGCCCATTAGGGTATTTTTATACCCTAAGCTGTGCAAATGCTTTTATTTTCAGACTCTTCTCTGCACACACACTCCTACATACCTTTTCAAAGGTTCTCTACAACTTTTCCCTCATCCCTCTTTAGAAAATCTCCCTTCCACTCACTTGCTCACTAGTTTTCCATCTAAGTTTGGGGTTGGGAGAGAGCATCATTGAAGGGGCTGATTTCTTCATTATGGTTTATTAATGCTTAACAATGTATCTTTTGGTTTTGTGAATTATGTTTGATGCAGGGATGGCCTCCTCATCGGGCAAAAGGAATCAAGACTATAGGATCCAAGAAGAGGAAGATACAGAGGACAGCTCAGACTGATGAGGAGCTGAGATAGCATTTACTGATAAATGCTATCATATGATTATGCTTTTGTGGTTTAAGTTTTCTGAACTTATTTGTTTTTGTTTTTAGATTAGGGTTTGATGTACTCTATTGAACACCTAGTTTCTTATGATGGTTTGCTATTAACTGTGATTGTTTGATAAGTAATGCTTGAATGATGCTTATGATTAATTGATGTTGAGATGATGTGCACATTAAAATGCTTATACAGGTGATTCACAAGCTTTGTGAACAAATGCAAGATATCATGATTGTGATTGTGAAATTAAGCAGGATGTGTATGTCAAATGTGAATGAGCTTATATGTGAGGTTTTGAGCTCCAGAGTTGTTATTGTTGAATGCTATTACTTTGAAAGCATGAATGATTTTGCCCAGGTTTTCTATGATTGAATCAATTGCTTGTTTTGCATCATATGATCAAGGCCGTTTGTTGGAACCCTTTTTATTGGCCAAATTCATAAAGTTAGCCCACTAAAAGAGAACACTTTGTGTTCTATCCTTTGAACCCTTAGCCTTGAACATACACTGAAAACCCTTGATTGAAAATCTTTACCTTGAGTTAAGTAGAAGATCTTGTGTGGTATTGTTAAATGTTCAAGTTTGGGGTTGTTGGGAAAACATGAAAAGCATTGAGCTAAGAGCTAAAAAGTAAGAATATGCAAAGAAAAAGAAAAGAAAAGAAAAAGAAGTAAAGCTCAATGCAAATGCAAAGGCAAAAGAAAGTTGGGAATGAATAAGAATGATTGTGTTGTTATGATTCTCTTAACTCAAGGATTTTGTGATCCAGAAAAACCAATTTTCTTGTTAGCCCAGCCACATTATAAGCCATTGAAAAGTCCTTGTGATGATGCATGCTTGTGAATGTTTTTGATTGTGGTAAAATGAAAGACAAAGTTGATTCATGTGACATTGTGATAGTAGAGTGAATGAGTGATTACCTCTTATACACTTGTGTGTTGAGTGAAACACTTTACCTAGTGAGGAAATATTCCATAAGCACATGAACATCCATGCTTAATTGATTGATCATTCATGAAAAATAGCATTTGTTGGAACTTAAATGACTTTGTGAACACTAAAGCATGTGCACATCTTGATTGAACTCTTGGTCATAAGTTTGAGTGAAGTTGTTACTTATCTTGAAAAAGAGGATTTTTGAATGAGTGAACCATCATATGAATTGGTTGGAGATTGAGTTACATTTTGTTTGCTTGAGGACAAGCAAAGTTCTAAGTTTGGGGTTGTGATAACAGTTGAAAAACTGTTATTTTCATGCTTAAAATTGATACTAAAAGCAACCTTTATACTTAAAAACTAGCTTGAAATCATGTTTTTATCTATATTTTCATAAATAAGAGAGTTGGACAGGTTTATGCTTGATTTAAGTGTTTTTGTGCAGGTTTTAAGGTGAATTTAGTGAAAGAAGTGAAGAAGGAGAGAGATGGAATCAGAAAAGTAATCAAAGAGTGCAAAAGGAGAAGCCGAAAGCACCGCTCAGCGGCATTTTACCGCTGAGCGGCACTCAGGAGGTCACGGGAGGTCCGCTGAGGGGCAAAATGGCCGCTGAGGGGAAGAAACAAGACGCGCAGTTACCGCTAAGCGGTATTTACCGCTGAGCGCCATTCTCAATGGGCTTGGACTTGTTTTCTGGCACTTTTATGGGCTTGGGCTTAGATCTTTTGTAATTCTAGAATAGTATATAAGGACTTACACGTCCTAGAGTTAGTATCTTTGGCAGAAACGAGGCAAACACTCTCTCTTCCACCCCTTTGAAGGAGGATCTTGGATGCTCAGGCTACCTCTTCACCTTTTTAGGGTTTATTCTTTCATTCTTTCATTGTTATTCATCTTGGTTCACCATGAATATGGTGAACTAAACCTTGTATGTTTGTTGGGGAATCAATGTAATCTCTTGAAGCTCTCATATATGGAATTTATGCTTGCATCTTTTAATTAAGATTTATGCTTTCTTTCATCATTAGTTAGGGTTTTTCCTCTTTGCTTAATGCTTGCATGGTTTAACTCATTCGATGCATGATTATTGGTTTTGTCGATATGGGCACATACGGGGAAGTCTAGATCCGGGGAATTTCTCCCAATATTATGTTGGTTGTCGTTAAGCTCCTGAACTTATGAACTGATCATTAGGAATGCTAGGAATTGTATGAACTCGTGATTAGGGAGAAGCCATCTAGAATGGTACTTTAGAGAGTGGCATTAACAATGATGATTTGAATGTTGAATTCCTAAAATATATGAGAGTGGATAAGATGAAATTGACCCCCAACAACATATTCATTCATATATTTCATTGAAAGTGTTTATCTTTTGCTTTTGCCATTGATCAAAAACTCATGCATAGATGTTTATTTTCTGTCTTGCATATTAAACTCCAAATATTTTGTTCTTAAGTCTTAGCTAATCAACAAACCACACAACTAAACTAGGCCGTGAGTCCTTTGGGAGAACGATACTTGGTCTTACCAAGTTTATTACTTGAACGATTCGGTCATACTTGCCGATTGTGAAACAAGTTTGTGACATCATATTTTGGTGATCATAAATTTGTCCATCAGTATCTCTCTTTTGGACGTAGCAGCTGTTGGAAGTCAACTTTTCTCTGCTAGCAATTTGGATGCACGCTCCGCCTAAAAGGAATTGAATCACCAAGTCTTTCTAAAAACGAAAGTGAAATGTGTGTGCTTCCTTTATTCAATTCAGCCAGCCGTGACAAGGGGAACATGATGTGACCGTGTGCACTACTTTGCTGGACCGAAACTTCACTTTTCCTTCACCTAATCTCCGTGGCACCACTTTCATGTGCCATTCTTCTAGACAATTTTTTTTTCGTGCACACCATGCAGATTTTTCTCCCCCAAATAAAAACGTTCCAGCCGCACTACGCCTACACCATGCACAAGCCAAATTAATTCTCCATTTCCAGCTCACCTCACGGGCACCTACTCATTCAATTAAAGACAAAAAAAATCAATCCTCATTATTGCAATCCTATGATGATCTGCACCGTGTGCTTTCAATCTTCTATTTAACATGGAGTTCCTTTCTTTTCAAAAACGTTACACACTTCTCTCCATATGCACCGCTGGCACCTCCAGCTTCTAAATCTCCGTGCAGCATTCTGCTCTTCCAGCCCTTTGGACGTGACATATCCCTGCCACCAATTCTCACCTAATCATTTCTTCATTTCTTCATTTCTCATTCTATGAAAATAAAAATAAAAAAAATCTCTCTTATTCCACCCATGACACTTCACTTCTCTTCCAGCTCAACATCATACACCAACTTTCTCTAAATGAAAATGGATCCTCCTCTGCTCATTCCAACTCCGTGTGATTCCCCATCCGTGACGCAACCCATCTAATCACCTTGTCACCACTTTTGTGCTTCTTCCACCTAATCTTCCATTGATAAAAGCCAAAATCGAAAGAAAAATCCCAAGTGTTGTTACTGAAATCACCGCTTCTCTCTTCTAAGAAATTGAATGCACTCCTTTCAATAGCACAAAGTTAATGCATCACGTGTAATGTTAAAGAAAATAAAAACCCGAGAGGTTGGCGTCTCCACATTTCAGCACCCAAACAACGTTCCAGCCAAAATAAAATGAAAATCAGTGAGGTAGGGAAGTGAAAAACTTTCTTTCATTCATCACCGTAACAGCATTGCACCCTTCTTTCCCTTCATAAAAAAAAACGTACAAAGAAAAACTCACTAAGGGTGGCGGTTGGCACAAGGGCCGTGTGTCCCTCTTTAATAAGGGTAGGGTCCACACACACAAAAACCCTAGAGTGCCAAGTCATTAACTTTTAATTTTTGGGTCTAATCTAATTTACCAAAAATTGACCCAAAATATAAAAGTTGACATAAAAATTCTAAAGTACTGAATTACAATTTAATTAATTCAAAAATGTCTGTGTGGAGAGTCTTGAATTTATTTGGTATTCTTCCTGATGTCCCAAAATGTATTTATGAAATTTTCCTGCACTTCAAAAATGCACTTAATCATCTCAGAAAACCCAAATTAGCACAATTACAAATTTCCGACCAAATTAAGCAGAATTCGGAAAACGGGGAAATAACAAACAATTAAACACAATTCCCTGGTTTATTTAAGTGCAATAAACTAAATTTAATTAACGAAATAACGACTCATCACCCACTCATGTAAGAAATGAAATGCAATGGAAATATGAACCACGTGAAGGTTCATTATCAGTTTTCCGACAATCTGGCCGTCACGCAGGGAAGGAATTCACACATTGGTTAAGTGATGCTGAATTCAATTATACTCATGTCCATGTCTTAATCAATTGCACTGAAGTCAAGTTGTACCTTGAGTATGTCATCATCCATCTCTTATCTTTCCAACGACACATTTGTTATACACTAATGAATTTCATTTGTACCAGCTCATTTCTTGTGGCTGAGCAAGTCGCAGAAGGAAATACTTCTGCTAGAATACACTCTGAGTTTCCCCAATGGTTCAGAAAGCAGGTCTGTAGTTTTTCCTACATTTAGAAATCGGTTAATTTGACTCTTGCTTTTATAATTTTTGTAGTGTCTTTGTAGGTTTTTAATCAGGCATTAACTCCCACAGTTCAAGAGTTAAGACATCTCTCGAATTGGCCAATGAGATGTGTCAAAGAATGGCACACTTACTTCACCAATGGTTACAAATTCCATACACATGAATGGTCTAAAGAAAAGAAAACATCAAATTATGGTGTGTATGTGAAGGGCCTAACAGAGGGTTGTTATGATGATTTCTACGGGATCATTCATAAGATATATGAGCTAGAGTACAACAGCACTACTTCTCCAAATAGAGTAGTACTTTTTTATTGTGAATGGTTTGATCCTTCTAGAGCTGGTACTAGAGTTGATCCACGCTTTAATATTGTCGAACTCAACCAGAAATTAAGATATCCACCGTTTGATCCTTTCATTCTACCAACTAATGTCAGACAAGTTTATTATGTGCCATTGATAACTTTTTGGCAAGTATACCAAATCGTTCCAAGTAATATAGAGTAAGTTCAAAGTATCGTTCTCCCAAGGGACTTGTGCAACACATGACAATTCTTTCTTTTATAATTCAATTAGACATCAAAGTGTACAAAAAACACAGGAAACTCTTTTTGGTATTTTTATCAAACAGTTAGTGTGCAAAGAATTTATATTTAAAGAAACTTTGTTGGAATTGGGTTTCATGAATCATATGAATATAAAACTCTGTTCAATATTTCATTACTTCATTCAAACATTCACATCAAGGCATACTAGTCCTAATCCCTTAGCAACTAGTTCTAAATTAATATATTAAAATGCTAATCCCTTAGTCAATTTAACATACAATTTGCATTAAGGCCGATGTTAAGAATGACCAAGTTATTGAGTCTATCCCTAGATCCCAAATCACTTAGGTGCTCTATCTATGTTCATGTTCAAAATTACTTTCCAGTAATCAGAAACATTCAAATAACATTATATTTCCATACAATGATAGTAAATACAAGAAAGAGCATATGAACGAACAACGATATATTGAACAGGAAAATTACATCACATTGAGTTCATTACATCCAATTCCAACGAAAGAAAAACTACTCCTAGTCATCTAAAACGTACACATTTGAAGCAATCCCTTGCAACAATGGTGTCTTGATGCCTTGAAGTAGTCTCCGGAAGTTCCTGAGATGTTTTCGTTTCTTCCTTTTGTCTGGAACTTCTGTTCAAAGAGAAGAAATTTTGTCGCTCTGTCACGTCTTTTAAAGCCACTTAAATTCATTAATTCGCTTAGCGCACATGTACTGGTGCGCTATGCGAATTTTCTTAACTGCTGTATTTTAACTGATGTTATTCGCTCAGTGCACAGGTACTGGTGCGCTATGCGGATTTTCTTTTTCTGGCAGTGCGAATTTTGGCTTTCGCTTTGCAAAAATTGGCTGACAGAATCTAAATAATACACCATTTCCTGTACAATATTTTTACATAACAATCTACTACCTATTACAACTTTTCAATGAGGAACAACATGAAAAATTACAAGATTGAGCTCATTTATAAGTATAAAAATAACTCTTTTTCACACTTATCAGCCATATCCACCATTCCGCAATATTGACAAGTGTGGTTGGGTTGTAGCAATACAAACCAAGCCTAGAGGTCGCTGATGGACAAATTTGTAAGCACCAAAATATGATGTCACAAACTTGTTTCACAATCGGCAAGTATGACCGAATCGTTCAAGTAATAAAACTTGGTAAGACCAAGTATCGTTCTTCCCAAAGGACTCACGGCCTAGTTTAGTTATGTGATTTGTTGATTAGCTAGGACTTACAAACGAAATATTCAAAGTTTAATATGCAAAGACGAAAATAAACATGTATGCATGAATTGATCAATGGCAAAGACAAAAGATAAACACTTTCAATGAATTATATAAATGAATATGTTGTTGGGGGTCAATTTCATCTCATCCACTCTCATATATTTTAGGAATTCAACATTCAAATCATCATTGTTAATGCCACTCTCTAATGTACCATTCTAGATGGCTTCTCCCTAATCAAATAGTTCATACAATTCCTAGCATTCCTAATGATTAGTTCATGACTGCAGGAGCTTAAAGGCAACCAATATAATGTTGTCAGTAAAATATTGGGAGAAATTCCCCGGATCTAGACTTCCCCGTACGTGTCCGTATCGACAAAACCAATAATCATGCATTAGAATGAGTTAAACAATGCAAGCATTGAGCAAAGAGGAAAAACCCTAACTAATGATGAAAGAAAGCATATGTCTTAATTCAAAGATGTACTCAACAAATCCATATATGAGAGCTTCAAGAGATTACATTGATTCCCCAACAAACATACAAGGTTTAGTTCACCATCGTCATGGTGAGCCTAGATGAATAACAATGAAAGAATGAAAGAATAAACCCAATAAAGGTGAAGAGGTAGCCTGAGCATCCAAGATCCTCCTTCAAAGGGGTGGAAGAGAGAGAGTTTGCCTCGTTTCTGCCAAAGATACTTAACTATAGGACGTGCAAGCCCTTATATACTAATTTAGAGTTACAAAAGATTACAAAAGCCCAAGCCCAAAAAGTGCCGCTCAGCGGTATTTACCGCTCAGCGGTGATTGCGCGTCTTCTTTCTTCCCCTCAGCGGTTCCAACGCCACCTCTTGAGTGCCGCTCAGCGGTAGTTTGCCGCTGAGCGGTGCCTTTGACTTCTCTTTTTGCACTCTTTCTTGTCTTTTCTAATGTCACTTCTCTCCTTCTTCACTCTTTTCACCAAATTCACCTTAAAACCTGCACAAAAACACTGAAATCAAGCATAAACCTGTCCAGCTCTCTTATTTATGAAAATATAGATAAAATGCATGATTTCAAGCTAGTTTCTAAGTCTAAAGGTTGCTTTTAGTATCAATTTTAAGCATGAAAATAACAGTTTTTCGACTGTTATCACAACCCCAAACTTAGAACTTTGCTTGTCCTCAAGCAAACAAAATGTAACTCCATCTCCAACCAATTTATATGATGGTTCACTCATTCAAAATCCTCTTTTCAAGATAAGTAACAACTTCACTCAAACTTATGACCAAGAGTTCAATCAAGATGTGCACATGCTTTAGTGTTCACAAAGTCATTTAAGTTCCAACAAATACTATTTTTCATGAATGATCAATCAATTAAGCATGGATGTTCATGTGCTCATGGAATATTTCCTCACTAGGTAAAGTGTTTCACTCATTCACTCCACTATCACAATGTCACATGAATCAACTTTGCCTTTCATTTTACCACAATCAAAAACATTCACAAGCATGCATCATCACAAAGACTTTTCAATGGCTTATAATGTGGCTGGGCTAACAAGAAAATTGGTTTTTCTGGATCACAAAATCCTTGAGTTAAGAGAATCATAACAACACAATTATTCTTATTCATTCCCAACTTTTGTTTGCCTTTTCATTTGCATTGAGCTTTACTTCTTTTTCTTTTCTTTTCTTTTTCTTTGCATATTCTTCCTTTTTAGCTCTTAGCTCAATGCTTTTCCTTTTTCCAACAACCCCAAACTTGAACATTTATCAATACCACACAAGATATTCTACTTAACTCAAGGTAAAGATTTTCAATCAAGGGTTCAGTGTATATTCAAGGCTATGGGTTCAAAGGATAGAACACAAAGTGTTCTCTTTTAGTAGGCTAACTTTATGAATTTGGCCAATAAAAAGGGTTTCAACAAACACGGCCTTGATCACATGATGCAAAACAAGCAATTGATTCAATCATAGAAAACCTGGGCAAAGTCATTCAAGCTTCCAAAGTAATAGCATTCAACAATAACAACTCTGAAGCTCAAAACCTCACATATAAGCTCATTCACATTTGACATACACATCCTGCTTAATTTCACAATCACAATCATGATATCATGCATTTGTTCACAAAGATTGTGAATCACCTGTATAAGCATTTTAATATGCACATCATCTCAACATCAATCAATCAATAAGCATCATCAAGCATTACTTATCACACAATCACAGTTAATAGCAAACCATCATAAAAAACCAGGTGTTCAATAGAGTACATCAAACCCTAATCTAAAAACAAATACTTACAAAACACTGGGTTGCCTCCCAGTAAGCGCTTGTTTAACGTCCCGAGCCTGACCCAAACTTTCAAGGATCAACCAACAACATCATTGTAGAACATTGTTGCACCTCTCCCCCTAGATAAGGCTTGAGACGTTGACCATTTACCACCCAACTTCTCTGTGGATCATCAGATGGATTAAATATTTCAATTGCCCCATGAGGATGCACTTCTTTTATCACAAATGGTCCTGTCCATTTTGACTTCAGCTTCCCAGGAAATATCTTCAATCTTGAATTGAATAATAATACCTGTTGTCCTGGATTGAAAACTCTGTTCACCAACTTCCTGTCATGATAAAATTTCATTTTGTCTTTGTAAGCCTTGGATGAATCATATGCATGCAAACGCATTTCTTCAAGCTCCAAAATCTGCCGTCTACGTGTACATTGAGTGTCATAAGGATCAAAATTCAAGAATTTCAAAGCCCATAATGCTCTATGCTCCAATTCGACTGGCAAATGGCATGCTTTCCCATAGACTAATTGAAATGGTGATAATCCCATGGACGTCTTCATTGCTGTTCTATAAGCCCAAAGAGCATCATCCAATTTGAGAGACCAATCCTTTCTTGATGAAGTCACAGTCTTTTCCAGGATTCTTTTTATCTCCCTGTTAGATACCTCAGCTTGTCCATTGGTTTGTGGATGATAAGGTGCAGCTACCTTATGCTTTACTCCATAGTGCTTGAGTACTTTCTCTAGCTGATAATTGCAAAAATGAGATCCTCCATCACTAATAAACACTCTTGGAGTGCCAAAACGTGAGAATATCTGCCTCTTCAGGAATTTAATTACCGTGCTAGCATCATTTTTTGGACAAGCTAATGCTTCCACCCATTTGCTCACATAATCCACTGCTACCAGAATATATTCATTGTTGAAAGATGGAGGGAAGGGTCCAACAAAGTCAATACCCCAACAATCAAAAACCTCAACCTCTAAAATACCTTGTAAAGGCATCTCATGACGTTTAGTGATTGTCCCTGCTCTTTGACATTTGTCACAATTCCTAGCATGATTATGAGCATCTTTAAATAAAGTTGGCCAATAGAATCCTGATTGAAGGACTTTTGCTGCTGTTCTTTCTCCATTAAAATGTCCTCCATAAGGTGAATCATGACAATGCTAGAGAATTCCTTCTGCTTCTTCATTTGTAACACATCTCCTTAAAAGATTATCTGCTCCAATTTTGAACAAATATGGATCATCCCACACAAACTGCTTGGCATCATGTAGAAATTTCTTTCTCTGTTGCCAAGTTAAGTCATCTGGTATGACTCTTGCAGCTTTGATATTTGCCATATCAGCAAACCAGGGCCTCTGCTGAATATACATGAGTGATTCATCTGAAAAAGATTCCCAAATTGCAGACTCCTTGCTAGTGACCTCATTGTTGACTAACCGTGACAAATGATCAGCAATTAAGTTCTCACTTCCTTTCTTATCACGGATTTCTACATCAAATTCTTGCAATAGTAGTACCCATCTAATCAGACGTGGTTTAGAATCTGGTTTTGTCAACAAATATTTAATAGCTGCATGATCTGTATAGACAATCACCTTAGACCCAATGAGATAGGGTCTAAATTTTTCTAGAGCATATACAATGGCAAGAAACTCTTTCTCTGTGGTAGCATAATTCAATTGAGCATCATTCAACACTCTGCTAGCATAATAGATTGGATGAAACTTTTGTTCTTTCCTTTGGCCGAGAACAACTCCTAATGCATAATCACTTGCATCACACATTAATTCAAAATTTTGATTCCAATCTGGTGCTACAATCACTGGAGCTGACACTAGCTTCTTTTTCAATATATCAAAAGCTTTCAGACAGTCTTCATTCATCACAAAAGGAGCATCCTTCATCAAAAGATTACTCAATGGCTTAGCAATTTTTGAGAAATCTTTGATGAATCTTCTATAAAACCCAGCATGACCAAGAAAACTCCTAATCCCCCTTACATTTGTTGGGGGAGGCAGTTTCTCAATGACTTCTACTTTGGCTTTATCCACCTCAATTCCTTTAGCAGAAATTTTATGCCCCAGTACAATCCCTTCAGTTACCATGAAATGACATTTCTCCCAATTCAGAACCAGATTTGTCTGAACACATCTTTTGAGGACAATGTTCAAATTAGCTAAACATCTTTGAAAAGAATTTCCAAAAACTGAGAAGTCATCCATGAATACTTCAATGCATTTTTCTAAAAGATCAGAAAAGATTGCCTGCATACACCTCTGAAACGTGGCTGGAGCATTACATAATCCAAAAGGCATCTTTCTATATGCAAAGATACCAAAAGGACAAGTAAAAGCCGTCTTCTCCTAGTCTTTTGGATCTACCACAATTTGATTATATCCAGAATATCCATCTAGAAAACAATAGAAAGCCTGCCCTGATAACCTTTCTAGCATCTGATCCATGAAGGGAAGAGGAAAATGATCTTTCCTAGTAGCTTTATTCAGTTTCCTATAATCAATGCACATACGCCAGCCAGTAACTGTCCGAGTAGGAATAAGCTCATTCTTATCATTATAAATTACTGTCATCCCACCTTTCTTTGGAACCACCTGTACTGGACTCACCCATTCACTATCAGAGATTGGATAGATGATACCAGCTTCTAGCAATTTCAACACTTCTTTTCTGACCACCTCCTTCATGACAGGATTCAACCTTCTCTGAGGTTGAGCACTTGGTTTATAGTCCTCTGATGAATCAATATTTTCTACACTTCACTTAGTTTATTGTGCTAAAATTAATCAAGGAATTGTGCTTAATTGTTCGATATTTTTCCATTTTTGCTAATTGTGCTTAATTTGATCAGAAATTCTTATTTTACTTAATTTGAATTATCTAAGTTAATTATTTGCATTAGTAATTGCAGGGAAAATTGTTGGATAAAATTTGGAGAGTTAAAATGTGACATCAATTATATTTTGAGCCAAAATGTTAAGAGATGTGAATTTCATTTTTTTTAGGAGACTTGCAGTAATGTCTCGGTTTTGGACAATTCATTATGTCACCATTTTACAAAATCACGGCACATGAAGAAGCTCCAAGTTGCAAAACTGAATTCTACTGAATTGATATTATGAAGGCAAAGCACTTCCACGGCCCCATGCAGCTGCCACATAAGGAAGAAGGCATCTTTCACACATCCATTATAGCTCATGATTTTGTTGATTGTGAGAGGCAAGCCAGCACTGTCCAGAGAATGTTTGGGAGAGAGCACATCATGCGGCTACTTTTTGATGCCTTGGAGAATATCAGAAATGTGATGAATTGACTAAAATAGTATTATCAAGTGGTGTCACAGCCCACATCTTTTGAAATTTAAAATGATAAATTGGTATGAGACAAAGACACATATAGCCATACTTCCAAATTCTGAAAAGAAAACTCACAAGGTTCCAAATGCTATATGGGCTGCACATGAAAGAGGCCATACGGCTGCCACTTACATTAAAAAATTACAAATGATTTATGACACACCATATGTAAATTGTCCACTAGCATACAAAAGGAAGCAAAAGCTCTTGGTTATCTGACGGCCTCTTAAGTCAAAATGGAGAAATCTTTTATTCTTTTTGGAAGGAAGTGGGAGACACCAAATTAGAGAAGGGGGCCACTTTGAAGGTCACGTTCACGGGACTCCACAATGCTAAGTGTCATTAATGAAAATGTGAATTAGAAATGAAAGATGTACATGGATGGTGGGGATTCTCGGTTCTTCATTCCAGCAGCACACGCTCCCCACATCTTCATTGTTCCAGCAGCAGCTGGTCCGCACGTCTGGAGGTGCTGCCACGGTCCAGCTGGGAGGCGTCACAACCATGGCCTCCACACAACGTCCACAGTCACGGGAGAAGAAGCCCATCCAGCAGTTGCAGTAGCCAAGTCCGGGTTTGATCAAAGTCATGCACATGGAATGAAGAAGCTTGCTGGAAAAGAAGAGAAGAAAAATCCAGAAAAGCAGCTTGGTCCAGTAAAGCTCACGGTATTTTCACACGGAGGCAACCTCTACACACGTTAATACTCATCCAGGGAACACAACGTCAAAGCACACATGAAGGATGAAGTTGGAGAGGAAGAACCCAGCAAGCACAACAGAGAAAGTTGGAATGTGTTGTTGTCCAAGCCACGGGTCCAGTAGAGCAGCTGCATGGTGATGGATGGAAGTATGAGAAGTGTTCACGGGAAGAGAATGGAATAGTGAAAGGAGCCCACATGAAAGGAATTTACGTGATTTAGGCTGGAAAGAAGAGTGCTTGGGTGGAATGTCCACAAAAAAGTGATTGAAGAAGAAGAAAAGTTGGCAAAAGGAGAGGCTCACGGGTTCAGAGAATTGGCAATAAAAAGAGAGCAGCAGGGGAATTTTAGGAGATTGGAGAGTAGTTTAGGAACTCACGTTTGGGAGGAGGCTCTGGCCTCTTTCTTTCCCTTTCCAGTGGCAAGTTTTCGGATTTCCAAATTCCAAACAGTGCACAATTGTTGTTTACGTTTCTGATTGTTCATTTGTATTACTTCAGTAGAAGTGTTCACAGTTTGTTCATTTTCATTTCATCTGTACCAGACATTTTATTTCAAGTGTTGATTCTTCGGTGAACTCTATTTTCGAATAAGTGTTTTTTTTTACTGTCTCTTTTATTTTAACGTTTATGGTTTTCTGCACTGTTAAATTTTGTTATTGTGTTTTACTATTCATGTTATTTTCAACATTGTTTTTACTACAGATACTTTGGTAAATTTTAATTACACTGCGGTTAAGTTTCTAATTTAATTTTCCGTGTCAAAAACATCCACAAAACAACCCCCCTTTTTCTTCGTGATAAATCTAAGACCGAACCACATAAAAATTGGTCCTTGAGAGACGACCTAGGAGTCAAATCCTAGTTATACTGCATTAATTTCTGCACATCAAATTTGTATGACCGCGACAGTCGTATCAAATTTTGGCGCCGCTGCCGGGGACCAATAACGGTTTGGTTTTAGATTTTTGTTGTATAAAGTTTTGTTCTGTTAATATGTTTGTTTTGTGTGTTTTGTCTTGTATATTTCTGTAGGCGACAACGACACCTTCAGCAAATTTTGGCGGCGTTGTCACTCCAGTTCCAGGTTTTTTGTTTTAGATTTTTGCTGTGTTTTTCGATTATGCTGTGTTAATATATATTGTGTATATATGTGTTTAATTGTGCTATGTTCTGTATTTAGTTGTTATTAAAAAAAAAATTGAAAATTAAAAAAAAAAAATTAATTAAAAATTTTTACTATTGATGTTCTGTCTTGTGTGTGCTTGTAGCATGTATAAATGTGTTTTGTTTTATCTGATTCGTAATTTTTAGTTTTTAGTTTTTACTTTTTATTTGTCCATGTCTACCAATTTTGATTACGTGAATTCTGCTTATTCTGTCGATGCCTCTAGCTATGACTATCATTCTGGATATTACTGTGATTTTAATTCTGCTGATTTCTATGATGAGAACAATATGTCTCATCCTCAAACTTCTGAGAGCTCCCTTTGGGAGCCGGTTCCACCAGTTCAGCAATATCAGAGTCAGCAGTATGATGCTCCTGCCCAAGTAGCTTCTCAGCCTTCAACTTCTGAACCTACATTGAAGGAGTTACTAGAGCAGATGACAATGCAAAACATTCAGTTTCAGAAAGGGAACATGCAGTTCAAGCAAGAGAGCATGGAGTTCCAGCAGGAAACTCAAGCTGCCATACAGAATCTGAGTGATCAGATCAGGCAGATGGCCACTCTTGCACCTGAGGAGACTGATGAAAATTTTGGGGACCCGGCAGAAGTAAGCAGTAATCCTGAACCAGGTAGACCACCTTCACCTTCCCACACTCTAGAAATCTTCAAGGAAGAGGAGGTAAGCATACCTCAATTTGATTATATTGATGACTATGTTGTTGAGAGGTATGCTGATGACTATATTGTTGCTGAGCATGATTTTAATTTTTCCTCTGTGCATGATGAGGACCGCTTTTTACTATCACATTCAAATATTTGTTCTCCATGCACTGAACATGAATCTGAACCTGTTATAGATATTGTTTCTACATTTGAAACGGATTCATGTTATGAGGTTGTATCTAAGGCTCGGTATGATGAATTGGGATTGGGTGTTATACCTCTGCATGATATTTCTGTGGAACCATTTTGCACTAACCATATTGCAGGAGGTACATATAAATTTGATCAGCATGCACCCACGCTGGAAGACAAAGGTGCCAGTACATACAGCAGTTCGAAGATCAAAAGGCACTTACTGAATCTGCTCAGTGACAATATTTGCTGCTTAGATCCGGCGGTGGAGGATATTTCTCTGCTTGATCAGATTTGGAGGATGAAGCAATTTTTCCTCAAAATTTCCGTCTTGGATCATGAAGAAGACATCTCCCTGATTGTCCAATTTTGGCAACTGCCACCATAACAGGGGAGTTTTCCTGTCCCTTCTTCCCTTAATTTTCTTAGTTTGCGAATTAGGGGAGAATTCTTAATTTTCTTTATTAGTTTTCGGATTGTTTTGTTTTTTTTTTAAATTAAAAAAAAAAAATTTAAAAAAAAAAAAAAAAAAACTTTGTGATAAAATATTTTGTTTTAAGTGTGCCAAATCTGTATTCTAATATGTATATTTATTTATTTAATTATTTATTTTCTTTTTCTTAGTTTTCAAATTGCTATCCTTAAAAAACAAATTTCAAAAAAAAAAAAAAAATTGTTTTGCGTAGTCCATGATTTTTTTTTATTCGGCCCTCAGCTTCTTATTATTTCATACCAATAATTCATTGAAAATTTTTTCAGATCTCATTTTTTTTCAATTTTCCTTATTTTCTTCATTGTAAATATATTTTCTTAGTTGTCTCATACATATCTTTGATTGAAAATTTTTAGACTAAGAAAATATTTCATTCATCAATGCAAAAATTACAGTAATGGAGAAATGGAGATTTAACAGATCTGAAAATGAAATTGCAGTAGATATATATGAAATTAAAAGATGTTCAGGGGTCGATCATTTCTGATCGTTAATATTACAAACCAAATAAACAACATAAAAAAAAAAAAAAATTAAAAACATAAAAAAATATAATTGTTCAGATTACATGCCTTGTCCATATTCTGGCCACACTCGGCCAACAAAAACATAAAAATAAAAAATAACATAAAACATTAAAACTGGAAGAACTCTCGAGCTGGTTGTGGTGGTCTAAGGGAGAGCTCCGTTGAGGGAGCTCTGGTTCGAAAAGTCACGAGCGGAGGCTTTGGTGGAGGAATTTCTCGTTCATTTCTGTCGTCATCGATAATGATCGGAACTGGAAACAAATTCAGCAGCCTCGGTGCCCTCATTATCACCCAGTTGTTTTCTTTCAAACAAAAAATAAAAAATAAAAAAAAAAATAAAAAAATAAAAAACTTGTGTTAATAATAGAAGAGGAATGGAAAATTCAATGGAGGTGTGATCAGAGGTCTTACCGTACATATACAGCGGCAGTTGTGAAAAGAGAGTGCCAGTGGGGTCTATCTCCGCTTGCCAGCGCCTGACCCGATTGCCATGGTTGTTAAACCAGCAGTGCACGTTATATTCGGTGGCATCTGCGAAGGTCCTTAGTCGAGACGCGATCTCGACGACTTGCGCTCGGCTTGGGTGTGTGACCCCATAGTTGTAGATTTTGGTCATCATATTGATCTGATCATCTGTAGGACGCCATCGCTGACTAGTGTATCTCTCTGATTCCATCTCACTCGTCATAATTCCTCTTGAAATATTCTAAAACTTAATAAAAAAAAAAATATAAAAAGCACAAAAACATAAAAAAAGAAAAACAAAAACATAAAAAAAAAGAGAAGCATAAAAAAAAAAAATTAGATTAGTTCTCTGTTTTCTTTATTTGTTCTTGTTTCCTTTTAAATTTATTTTGTCCAGTCTGTATTTGATGTTTCAGTGTCTGGTCTCAGATCTGTTTCACGGTCCTTGCAAAAGGGTCCTAAACGGATCTACGTCCAGTTGTCCGGTTGTTCTTGTCCATATTGTTCTTGTATATTATGTTTATGTGTTTATTTAGTTTTAAGTGGGGTACGTGGCGTTGTTCTACCCGATTGTCTCTGCAATACCTTCAATCGAAGGGAGATTAACGTCTGGTTTCCAGCCGATATACCCCTTAAGTTTTTAGACAGTTGTGTTTTATGTGTTTAAGTGTTTAAATTACAAAAAAATAAAAATAAAAAAAAAATGGAAAAGAGGGAGAGCAAGCAAGAGATCAGATGAAAAATAAAGGAAATACTGAAAGGGAAAGACTGGAAGGCAGGAAAAGTAATAAAGCAGAGAAAGGAAAAGAAAGCAGTGAAAGATCTGGAAACTTAAGCAGAAAAAGAAGAAATAGAGATCCAAGGTGCAGAGAACTTACCTGGAGAAGTAGAGCTGGCAGAGAAGCTCCTCGCGGATCTCAGACTCTTCAGTTGGCACGGTGGCAGAGGCTCCTTGCAGGACTCGTACACCTTCAGAGTACACGGACGCGGGGGGGAGAGGCTCCCTGCAGAGATCCGGACGCTCGAGAGAGTTGAGAGTGCAGAGAGAGTAGAGAGAGTAGAGAGAGAAGCAGAGAGGAGAGAGTGAGAGTCAGGAAATGGCGCTCAGACGCGGAGGAGTGGCTCATTTGTAGCCAAAGCTTTGCCACTGTAGCAACAGTTCCGGTCTTTGCCACCGAGACTGTTGTCACAGTACCGGTCTCCTTTTTCAAAAAAAAAAAAAAAAAAAAAAAAAAATAATAATAATAATAATAATAAAAATTATTAGCATCTACTGATGGGTGCTAGGTGTTGTAGACATCTGCTGATGGATGTCCCTGATAACATCTACTGATGGATGTTACTGAAAAATTTCTTCCCATTTTTCTACTTTTGTTGCACTTGTCTATATTATTTGACTGCTCTGAAATTGATCATCTGATGATTGTAACACACTGAGGACATTGTGTGATTTAAGTGTGGTCTACTGGGAAGAAATTCTGATTTTTCTGATTTTTCTGCTGATTTTTCTGATTTTTCTGTTAGATTGTATTTTGTGTGTTAAATTTTTTGTTTTTGAGTGTTAATTTTTTCTGTAAAGTTATTTTTATCGAGTTTTGTGTGCAATAAATTTTACATTTTTCTCTTGATTTCTGGATGATGTCTAAAGTTGTAGATTTTTCCTCCACTTCATTAATACTTATGGTTTAAAATCCTTGCTTTTCTTTGCCTGGAAAGATGATTATGTGTTTAAGAGGATGACTTGATTGTGACGAATACCCTGTGCGAGATTTGAGCCACTTAATTTTCTTTCTTGTGTGTGATATGTATCTTGATTGCTTGCACATATGCCTTGGCTTGATTCTTTTTGATATACTTGATTGATATGCATGTTCAGACATGATAAAGGCATTTTTGTTCTTGAGCCTCTCTAGCCAAATAAGCCTACCCGGTTATTATCCTTTGCTAACCCCTTTGAGCCTATACTGTATCCATTTCTTTGTTTTGAAGCTCATACACTGACCCTAAGTGAAAAACCATGATTACCTTAACCTTAGGAAAGTCTGGAGCTATAGAAGTATTTTGTGAATAAGTGTGGTCTCCTGGGGATTCTAGTGAATTGGCGAGTTGGTTCCTCTTCGTGTTTCATTTTTGTAAATATGTTGTGTATTTTGTCTCTTACAAATGATGATGAAAAAAAAAAAAAAAAACTGAAAAAAAAAAATGAAATTGAAAAATAATTGTGTGAATAATGGAGTCGAGAAGAGGATTGAATTAGAGGTTTGGGTGAGATTTCACTGTGTTTACACTTTTTCCCAGTGCTCCTTTAATTCTTCTGAGATGTAGCTACTTATCCAAATATTTTATCCTCCCCTGTCCTTGGCCCCATTACAACCCCGAAAGACCTTTAGATCTGAACATGCATATGTTTTAAGTGTTGATATTAGAAACTTGCCAAGTCTACTTGTGTTTGTTTTCTTTAGTACATTGAGTTGAAATTATTTACCCTAAACACTTGAGAGAAACACTGTTAGTGCAGCTGCGAGGTTATGTTATTTTTGAATCACCTCTTGAACTGATTAATCATTTTGCTATGTATTGAATTGCTTGGATGATTTCTGTAAGTATCTGTTATTCTTGATTTTGTGTTGGATAATTTCTACTTCTTTTCTCTGTCCAGACTTCTTGAGAACTTTGTAAATTCTGTTTATTTTTCTCTTTAGTCTTTATTTTCTGAATGCTGCATTTGTGTCACGTCCTTTGATATCCTTTGAACTATTCCCTCATTTGCGTCTTGATTTTGCCCAGGAGTGCAAAAGACTAAGTGTGGTCTATTTTGATGAATCAATATTTTCTACACTTCACTTAGTTTATTGTGCTAAAATTAATCAAGGAATTGTGCTTAATTGTCCGATATTTTTCCATTTTTGCTAATTGTGCTTAATTTGATCAGAAATTCTTATTTTACTTAATTTGAATTATCTAAGTTAATTATTTGCATTAGTAATTGCAGGGAAAATTGTTGGATAAAATTTGGAGAGTTAAAATGTGACATCAATTATATTTTGAGCCAAAATGTTAAGAGATGTGAATTTCATTTTTTTTAGGAGACTTGCAGTAATGTCTCGGTTTTGGACAATTCATTATGTCACCATTTTACAAAATCACGGCACATGAAGAAGCTCCAAGTTGCAAAACTGAATTCTACTGAATTGATATTATGAAGGCAAAGCACTTCCACGGCCCCATGCAGCTGCCACATAAGGAAGAAGGCATCTTTCACACATCCATTATAGCTCACGATTTTGTTGATTGTGAGAGGCAAGCCAGCACTGTCCAGAGAATGTTTGGGAGAGAGCACATCATGCGGCTACTTTTTGATGCCTTGGAGAATATCAGAAATGTGATGAATTGACTAAAATAGTATTATCAAGTGGTGTCACAGCCCACATCTTTTGAAATTTAAAATGATAAATTGGTATGAGACAAAGACACATATAGCCATACTTCCAAATTCTGAAAAGAAAACTCACAAGGTTCCAAATGCTATATGGGCTGCACATGAAAGAGGCCATACGGCTGCCACTTACATTAAAAAATTACAAATGATTTATGACACACCATATGTAAATTGTCCACTAGCATACAAAAGGAAGCAAAAGCTCTTGGTTATCTGACGGCCTCTTAAGTCAAAATGGAGAAATCTTTTATTCTTTTTGGAAGGAAGTGGGAGACACCAAATTAGAGAAGGGGGCCACTTTGAAGGTCACGTTCACGGGACTCCACAATGCTAAGTGTCATTAATGAAAATGTGAATTAGAAATGAAAGATGTACATGGATGGTGGGGATTCTCGGTTCTTCATTCCAGCAGCACACGCTCCCCACATCTTCATTGTTCCAGCAGCAGCTGGTCCGCACGTCTGGAGGTGCTGCCACGGTCCAGCTGGGAGGCATCACAACCATGGCCTCCACACAACGTCCACAGTCACGGGAGAAGAAGCCCATCAAGCAGTTGCAGTAGCCAAGTCTGGGTTTGATCAAAGTCATGCACATGGAATGAAGAAGCTTGCTGGAAAAGAAGAGAAGAAAAATCCAGAAAAGCAGCTTGGTCCAGTAAAGCTCACGGTATTTTCACACGGAGGCAACCTCTACACACGTTAATACTCATCCAGGGAACACAACGTCAAAGCACACATGAAGGATGAAGTTGGAGAGGAAGAACCCAGCAAGCACAACAGAGAAAGTTGGAATGTGTTGTTGTCCAAGCCACGGGTCCAGTAGAGCAGCTGCATGGTGATGGATGGAAGTATGAGAAGTGTTCACGGGAAGAGAATGGAATAGTGAAAGGAGCCCACATGAAAGGAATTTACGTGATTTAGGCTGGAAAGAAGAGTGCTTGGGTGGAATGTCCACAAAAAAGTGATTGAAGAAGAAGAAAAGTTGGCAAAAGGAGAGGCTCACGGGTTCAGAGAATTGGCAATAAAAAGAGAGCAGCAGGGGAATTTTAGGAGATTGGAGAGTAGTTTAGGAACTCACGTTTGGGAGGAGGCTCTGGCCTCTTTCTTTCCCTTTCCAGTGGCAAGTTTTCGGATTTCCAAATTCCAAACAGTGCACAATTGTTGTTTACGTTTCTGATTGTTCATTTGTATTACTTCAGTAGAAGTGTTCACAGTTTGTTCATTTTCATTTCATCTGTACCAGACATTTTATTTCAAGTGTTGATTCTTCGGTGAACTCTATTTTCGAATAAGTGTTTTTTTTTACTGTCTCTTTTATTTTAACGTTTATGGTTTTCTGCACTGTTAAATTTTGTTATTGTGTTTTACTATTCATGTTATTTTCAACATTGTTTTTACTACAGATACTTTGGTAAATTTTAATTACACTGCGGTTAAGTTTCTAATTTAATTTTCCGTGTCAAAAACATCCACAAAACAACCCCCCTTTTTCTTCGTGATAAATCTAAGACCGAACCACATAAAAATTGGTCCTTGAGAGACGACCTAGGAGTCAAATCCTAGTTATACTGCATTAATTTCTGCACATCAAATTTGTATGACCGCGACAGTCGTATCATCCTCTTCCATAAAAATCCTGTGCATACAATAAGTTGGGCTTATACCTTTGAGATCTGATATTGACCACCCAATTGCTTCTTTGTTGGCTTTCAGAATTTCTATTAACTGCTCTTCTTCTTGTAAAGATAAAGAGTTATTGATGATGACTGGCTTTGTTTCACCCTCTTCTAAAAACACATATTTCAGATGTGATGGCAATCTTTTTAATTCTGGTGACTGTGCTTTGATTGTTTCTTCCTTATCAATTGTTTCAAATATTGGATCTTCCTCTGGACTCTTTTTCAATGTTTCCAAGTCCCTCAGACATTCATCAATCAATTTTTCTTCTTCCTCATCCAAATCTTCACATGCATCAATGAGAGTTTTTTCCAATGGAGAAATATTATGCACCATTCTCTCCTGAACCATACAAACTTCATCAAGTTCATCAAATTGAAAACATGCTTTGTCATCATTTGGATATGTCATGGCCTTGGATACATCAAAAGTGACCTCTTCATCATCAACTCTCAGTTTAAGCTTACCATTCTCTACATCAATCAAAACTCTAGCAGTCTTCATAAAAGGTCTCCCCAGAATAAGAGGAACATCACTAGTTCCTTCCATCTCCATCACAATAAAATCCACTGGGAATACAAATTTGTCGACCTTCACTAGAACATCTTCAACCACTCCATATGGATATTTAAGAGACCTGTCTGCCAATTGAAGAGCCATTCTGGTTGGTTTAATTTCCAACCCCTGAATTGTTCTGCACATGGATAACGGCATGAGATTAATGCTAGCTCCCAAATCAATCAAAGCTCTTCCAACTTTCACATCTCCTATAGTGCATGGAATAGTGAAGCTTCCTGGGTCTTTAAGTTTAGGAGGTAGTTTCTGTATTATTGCACTGCAATTGCCCTGTATATTGATAGTTTCCTTCTCAATGTACTTGTGTTTCTTTGTGAGAAGTTCCTTCAGAAATTTTGCATATGCTGGCATCTGTTGCAATGCTTCAGAGAATGGTATAGTGATTTCCAACTTCTTAAACAGTTCCATGAATCTCTCCAACTGCTTTTCTTTCTCCTTCCTTGAATAACCCTTTGGATAAGGAAGTGGCTTTTCATACTCTTTTTCTCTCTGTCTCTCCTCTCTCTCATTTTTTTCTCACCTCTCCTCTTCTTCTTTTCTCTTTTTCTCTCTCTCAACTCTTTCTTTTTCACTCTCACTCTCATTTTTTTCTTTCTCTCTCTCTTTTTGTCTCTCCTCTAACACTCTACCACTTATGGTCACAACAGTTTTACAATCCTTTCCAAGATTATCATATTTAATCTCGTCAACTATTCTCTCAACATGACTCTCCATTTTTTTAAATGCAGCATCCATATTATGACAATAAGACGCATTTGTCTTCAAGAATCTCTGGAAAGTCTCATCAAGCTTTGTTGCTTTCTCAACTGGAGTGAATTGCATCTGCCATTTTTGTTGCTCTTGAACCATTGACACCTGTTGTATTCCCTGTGGTATTTGAGAAAGTTTCATGGTTACTTCCTCAAGCTGTTGAGAAAGAGATCTATTTTGGGCAAGCAGAGCCTCATTTAATTTTGACAACTCCTTCTGATTAAGATCTCCTGTGTCACTATTGAGTTCGTTGTCACTAGTAGCCATATTTTCAATGATTTCAGTTGCTTCCTCTGGAGTTTTCAATTTAATATTGCCTCCTGCTGAGGCATTCAGCAGCATCTTGGTTTGTGAACCAAGCCCTCCAAGGAAAATTAGGACTACTTCATGTTCTTTAAAACCATGCATAGGAGTTTTACGTAACAAGCTTTTATACCTGTCCCATGCATGTCCCAGTGATTCCTCCATGCCCTGCTTGAATGAAGATATCTCTTGCTTGCCTTTAGTTACTTTAGATTGTGGGAAGTATTTGTTTAGAAACTTTGTAACCACTGCTTCCCACTCTGTGAAACTTTCTTCTGGAAAAGAGTTTAACCAAAGCTTAGCATTGCCTCCCAAGGAGAAAGGAAACAAGCTAAGTTTGATAGCTTCGTCTGGCACCCCATTCATCTTGACCGTGTTGCAGATCTCATTAAAGGTAGTAAGGTGCTCATATGGGCTTTCATGTGATAACCCATTAAATTGATTACTCTTCACCAGTTGAATCAGTGCTGGTTTGACCTCCATGTTGGCAGCATTGACTCTAGGTCTAGCTATGCTATTAAAGTGCTGAGGTCCAGCAAGATTAGTGTAATCTGCAAGAGTTCTTCTAACATTATTGCCCTCCATACTTTCTGTGCTATGAACAGAACCTTGTGGTGATGAATGCAAGAGAGTTTCTGGAGAAGGGAAAAGTTCTCTAGACGTTCTGATTCTTCTCCTCCTTCTACTCTCTTCTAGACCTTCAAGAAGTGGTTCTATTGTTTTCTTACTTCTAGTGCGAATTGCTTCCTGCATGCACAAGAAAACAAAACCCTAGAAAAGATTTGTTAGCACAAAAAGATATAAGAGAAGATATATATTCAAAAGATAAAGAGATAACAGATTTAAAAGATAGAAAGATAAAAGATTTAAAAGATAAAAAAAAAATAAAATCTAATCCTAAAAGATAAAATCAAATCTAATCAAATCTAAAAAAATAAAATCTAACCTAATCTAAAAGATAAAGATAAAATCTAATAAAATCTAACCTAACAAAATAAAATAAAATAAAATCTAACCTAATCTAAAAAGATAAAAAGATAATAAAAATAAAAACAGACAAATAAAAACAGAAATTCAAAATTAAAGTCAAAGATAATCAATAATCACACAAATTAACCAGTTAAACCACGAATCCCCGGCAACGGCGCCAAAAACTTGATGGACAAATTTGTAAGCACCAAAATATGATGTCACAAACTTGTTTCACAATCGGCAAGTATGACCGAATCGTTCAAGTAATAAAACTTGGTAAGACCAAGTATCGTTCTTCCCAAAGGACTCACGGCCTAGTTTAGTTATGTGATTTGTTGATTAGCTAGGACTTACAAACGAAATATTCAAAGTTTAATATGCAAAGACGAAAATAAACATGTATGCATGAATTGATCAATGGCAAAGACAAAAGATAAACACTTTCAATGAATTATATAAATGAATATGTTGTTGGGGGTCAATTTCATCTCATCCACTCTCATATATTTTAGGAATTCAACATTCAAATCATCATTGTTAATGCCACTCTCTAATGTACCATTCTAGATGGCTTCTCCCTAATCAAATAGTTCATACAATTCCTAGCATTCCTAATGATTAGTTCATGACTGCAGGAGCTTAAAGGCAACCAATATAATGTTGTCAGTAAAATATTGGGAGAAATTCCCCGGATCTAGACTTCCCCGTACGTGTCCGTATCGACAAAACCAATAATCATGCATTAGAATGAGTTAAACAATGCAAGCATTGAGCAAAGAGGAAAAACCCTAACTAATGATGAAAGAAAGCATATGTCTTAATTCAAAGATGTACTCAACAAATCCATATATGAGAGCTTCAAGAGATTACATTGATTCCCCAACAAACATACAAGGTTTAGTTCACCATCGTCATGGTGAGCCTAGATGAATAACAATGAAAGAATGAAAGAATAAACCCAATAAAGGTGAAGAGGTAGCCTGAGCATCCAAGATCCTCCTTCAAAGGGGTGGAAGAGAGAGAGTTTGCCTCGTTTCTGCCAAAGATACTTAACTATAGGACGTGCAAGCCCTTATATACTAATTTAGAGTTACAAAAGATTACAAAAGCCCAAGCCCAAAAAGTGCCGCTCAGCGGTATTTACCGCTCAGCGGTGATTGCGCGTCTTCTTTCTTCCCCTCAGCGGCCATTTTGCCCCTCAGCGGTTCCAACGCCACCTCTTGAGTGCCGCTCAGCGGTAGTTTGCCGCTGAGCGGTGCCTTTGACTTCTCTTTTTGCACTCTTTCTTGTCTTTTCTAATGTCACTTCTCTCCTTCTTCACTCTTTTCACCAAATTCACCTTAAAACCTGCACAAAAACACTGAAATCAAGCATAAACCTGTCCAGCTCTCTTATTTATGAAAATATAGATAAAATGCATGATTTCAAGCTAGTTTCTAAGTCTAAAGGTTGCTTTTAGTATCAATTTTAAGCATGAAAATAATAGTTTTTCGACTGTTATCAGTCGCATTGACTCAAATGAGGTTGAGGAAGATGTTGCCTACCAACTTGACCAAATGTCACAACCACAAGAAATTATTGAAGTTGAACGTATAACCGCATTGGTCGACCCTGATGGTGATGGCGATGAATTAGAAGCAACAATACAAGGTCATGAAGAACAAGAACACTAGTAGAAAAATGACATTTTATAACAAACCTATTATGACGGATAAAAATTATCCATCATAATAGGGAGATATTATAACGTAGTTTTTTAAATCAGTTATAATATGAGACGCGGTGGCAAACTTGTAAATAAGTTTAAGACATATTATAACGTAGTTTTGAAAATCAGTTATAATATGAAAAGCGGTGGCAAACTTGTAAATAAGTTGAAAACCTATTATTGATGTATTATAACGGATTTTTAGAAATCAGTTATAATATCTCACGATCCCTCTCACTCTCGTTCCTCTTTTCACGTTCCCTCTCACTCTCATTCCTCTCTTCACTTTCCCTCTCACTCTCATTCCTCTGTTCCTCTTCGTCTCATTCCTCTCTTCACGTTCTCTCTCAGTCTCATTCCTCTCACGCAGTGGCTCTTCGTCTCATTCCTCTCTTCACGTTCCCTCTCACTCTCATTCCTCTCACGCAGTGGCTCCGCTGTCTCTTTCCTCTCACGCAGTGGCTCCGCTGCCTCTTCCTCGAAATTTCTGAAGTCTAACCAAGTAGGTTTTATGTTTTTCCCTAATTTGTTATGTTTTTCTTCTATTAATTTCACTAATTTCTTAGATTGGTGGGGATTGTGTTTCGTTTGGTGGAGAAATTAGCAGCGTTAACACGAGAGAGAGGTGGAGGAGGGAGCCTTATCCACAGCGGTGATTGGAGAATTTTGAAGGTAATTATAGTTCACATTCTTCTCTGTAACACTTTTCCCCTCTTTTTATCCTGTTAATTTAGTTTTCATTGATTATTGAAGAACAAAAAATCGTGTTTTAGGTCTCGTGTGTATTGGGCATAGTAATGTTGAACTGTATTCTTCCATTATCTCTGCTACTTTTTCTCTCAACTGCCCATGCTTAAATCAATTTGCTCACTCCCTATTTATTTCCTCTTACATTTCTTAGAATAAGCCAATTTTATGTAGTACTCAACGAGGATTAATGATTACGTAATTATTGGTATGTAACGATGAAGTTATTTATATGTTTTGAGACAATTGAATTTAGAAGAAGGAAAATATGGTTTCCTGAAAAGTGGGAGATAAATATGGTATATATGTGTGTGATGGATGTGTTTTACACAGATAGAATAAGGCTAAGGCAGTGTGAGTGTGAAAATGTGAATATTGTAGACAAACACATAGGACAGGGATTCTCTTAAAAGAAAAAGTGAGTCTGATGGATGTCCATAGAAAGAAGCAAAAAGAATAGTATATATCCATAGCAGAAAGAAACAAGAGAGAAAAGAAAGAAGAAAACAAAAATGAAGGCTAAGTGTAAGCAGAGACAGAAGCTAATTGGGATGGAAAGTTAAGGTGGATGGAATGGAACTTGGGCTTTCTGGTGTGTTTTCTGGTGATATAGATAATAGATTTGTGTTGGTATTTTGTGACAAACTCTGACCTGTTGCTTTATTTGGCAGGTTACTGGCGACACTACTGGACCTGTTGTAGGCTCACATCTTAGCTCCCTCTTGGACAATTCACGAAAGTACAAGAAAGAAATGGGGGATGAGTATGTGTCTGTGGAGCATCTTTTGCTTGCATTTCATTCAGATAAGAGGTTTGGGCAGCAGTTGTTTAAGAATCTTCAGCTTAGCGAGACGACTTTGAAGGATGCAATACAAGCTGTTCGTGGAAGTCAAAGAGTGACTGATCAAAGTACAAATCTATATTTTAATGTTTCTATTTTTCCAGAAAGATAGGTGCACATGATTGGTTCCATCTTGTTACTAATTACAATAAAGTTGAAAACTGTTATAATTTAGAAATGAACATGGAACCAAATTGTAGTAGAAGTATAATTATATTAAGTTTGCTGGGATGACTAGAAAAAGGGGAGGGTGTTGGTTATTTATGATTCTTATAAGCTAGAGCATAAAATAACAAATAACTCAAGTAGTGAGTTATAATTTGTTTTCATATTTGATTTGTAAGGTGTCTATTGTTTCAACTGACTTACGTGTCATATTTTATAATTTTCTAAGCTAAGCCTTGTTTTTACGTTGTTTCTGTTATGTTTGGTTTACTTTGTTATATTCTCTCGTTGCTGTTCTGTTTGTCAGATTTTTATCTTACATTATTTTTCTTATTTGGAAATAACTGTGTAGATCCGGAGGGGAAATATGAGGCATTGGATAAGTATGGGAACGATCTGACTGAACTTGCTAGGCGTGGCAAACTTGATCCTGTCATAGGTCGAGATGATGAAATTCGGCGCTATTTTATACACAATATAGCTGCATGTTTTATTTTTGTACCTTATACTTTGAGCATATTTTTCCTTTTGGCATTATTTTATTTTTTCATTACCTTTAAGTTAAGGTTGAGTTAGGCTATTGATATGCTTCTCCTATTTGCGAGAACAAAATTTATCATGAGCACTTTGAATTCTTGGTTTATATATATGTCTTACTTTTTTTCCTGTAAGGTGATCACTTCGCAATAACCTTTCCCAATGGGTTGAAGTGTTCACTATTTTGTCTGAATAGGATGATTGGAAAAGCCCTGTAGTTTTTGGTCTGCGAGCCTCTTTATAGCACATGCTTGCAATTTCTTTCTTCATGGGAGTTTAGTCAAGGTTTTGAATCTAGGCTAAAATCCTTAGACATGAAACAAGTACTGATTTTTCTGATATATACATATTTTGTTTAATTTCTATGAGCTCTGTAAATTGTCTGTATATATGCTGATTAAGTTGAACAATTTTTTGAAGCTGTGCCTTTTTAACTAACTGCTTCAAGTTCCAATGATATTGAGGAAGTGAAACAATTGAAATATGATGGGGTACTGAGATCCAAATGGGTTAGGAATGATCTATTGATGTATTGAAGGCCATTATTATTAGGAGCATACGTGATAGAAATTAACTTGTCCTCATTTTGTCATTTTGCATTGATTCTGTATTAGAAACTTCATGATGACAATTATTCATGGAAAATAGCTGATTGTAGTGAAGAGGTATTTTTTAGAATTAAATGTAATTTGGAAAGTATGTTATTATTTTCAGTTTGTGGGTAGAGAATATTATCCGACTCCGAGACAGCAAGTGCATTGCTGTATTATGTATGGTTTTCATGTTCAGTGTTGTATTTCATTAGTTTACCAATTGGTGTTGTATCAATGTAATGTAAATAATTGTCACGTAGTTTCTTATATAAAACTAATGCAGAATAACTAACACAAGTTATTTCATCAACGGATCCTTCTCAATACTCATTGATTTTGGTTTCCCATCAAGATATACTTTATATTTAAAGTGGCAGTAACTTAAATTTTTTTATACTGGACCAAGTATTCCCTTTGTTATCTTATGTGTTGTTTCTTTATTGTACCTAAACCTTTTTATTATTTTACAGATTAGCTCAACGTATTGTGCGTGGTGATGTTCCTGAGCCATTGATAAACAGAAAGGTTGAGCTCCTATCGTTTTTTCTTTTGATCATAAACCTATAAAACGAGTTGAGTTTTTATTTATTTATTTAATAAATTTTATGTAGTGTCAAGTGTCAATGCTAGTTATTGTTCCTGATCGTTCTCTTGTAGTTCTCTTATGATTGTCCATCAAAAATATATTAGAGGCGTAAGTTTTCCTTTTTATTTTGATTCCTTCCTATATTATTATTATGATGTGATGGATGTCAAACTTTTGTATAGGTCTTTGGAAGCTCATTCAAGGTTGCGGGGTGTTCCATCTATTTCTAGGAAGAAGATGCAAATAATCACACCTAATGTAAGAGAGGTTCACCTTCTTTGTTTTGTGTTTTGTGATTGTTATTTTTATGAGGAATTGGTTGTGTTGTTGGTTTTGTGAAATTTGGTTTAGCAAAATATACAGAGCTACATGGTGCAAAGGCTAGCTAGAGTATAATCTGATATTTTGTGTCTTTGATTTGAATGAGTCTTCATTATTTGTATTTAATTTGCAGTGTCGACGTCAATTGGGCAGCTATGAGTGTGGGTATTATGTAATGAAACACATGCATACCATTATTTGTACAAACATTATTGAATCATGGAATAAGGTATTAAAATACTAACTAAATACTTATCCAACTATTCATTACAATATTGTTTTAACTCTATTATTTTATTTGTAGATCTTTAATGATTCATCTCCCATGGAAGCTGCAGACATGGAAGACATTAGAAGGAACTGGGCTTCTTTTATTTTAAGTCTTAGTAGAAACTTGGCTACACTTAAATAGTGTATGTACATTAATGTAATATTTGGATTTAATATATAGTTTCATGTATAAATGATGTATTAAATATTAGACTATTTAATATTTGAAATGAATTCTATTTTGTTAGTTTCAATAAATTTGTTTATTTAAAGCTATATTTATTATAAATGGATTGGATGAGATGATAATACAGGAATATTATTATAATTTCATTGGATGTCAAATTTAATAATTAATTTTTTTTTAAAAACATTTATTATAACGTACTAAGCAATGTATGATATGGTATGTTGATCACATATTATAACGTACAATAATATATACGTAATAATATATAACATATTATAACGTACAAAATTTTCTACGTTATAATGTCTTCCACCTATTATAACGGACAAATGAAGAATTTGTTATAATAAACTGCGCATATTATAACGTACTTCAGAAACTACGTTATAATATGTTGAACATATTATAACGTAAATTTTTGCTACGTTATAAAATGCATAGACTTACAGAACTATATCCTCAGTAACTACGATATAAAATATCATTTTTGTACGTTATAAAAAGTCATTTTTCCACTAGTGGAACAAGAACAAGAGGAAGAAGAAGAAGAAGAAGATGAAGAAGGAGAAGAAGCAGATGATGATGATGATGATGATGATGATGATGATGATGATGAAGATGAAGATCATGATGACGACGATTGAATGTTGGACATCTATTGTAGCAAATTGAACTACCATGTGAATAGAGTTATCTAAAATACTATCTTAAAAGTTGAATGCAATTATTTATACATTGACTGTAAAAACCATTGATCCTTCCTTATTCATTTGTTTTTTCTTTTCCTTTATTTGTAACCATTTCCATGCAGTAATGATAGGACAAGGTTCAGAACGTCCTGATAAAGGAAAAAGGGTAGCAAGGCCTAAAAAAAGGCAACGGTAGGCACCAAAGTATGTACTTAGGGTGCCTGCTAGACTACCTACCATTGCTGCCCCCGGTACATCATCTGTGGCGCCTCCTCCTACCCATACAGTACAACCTTCTCCTACCCCTAGAGTACAGCCTTCTCCTACTCCTGTAGCACACCTTCTACTACCCTTCCAGCAGATCCTCTTCCTTCTCCTGTGATTATAACCCCCACTCCTTCCCTTGTGGTTATTACCCCCACTCCTCTCCCCGACCCTACTTCTATACCTTCCTCATCTAGTATACCGCCTTCTCAGACTGTCACACCATCTGCTGATCCAGATTCAAGTGGTGATGGTGATGGTCTTGACCCGCCCCTCCATGATCGACCATGGATTGAGCCGTATGGTAAAGGGTAAGATTTTAATCTCTTCGTATAATTTGATATTTATACCTTACTGTAATTGAAATTAGTTCTATTATGCAGGTTTATTCCATCTAGGATTGCTTCCCAGGTGATGAGTCGATATTTTATTCACTATATTTATCTTATTGTGCTAGAATTAGTCGGGGAATTGTGCTTAAACGTCCGGTATTTTCCTGTTTTTCCTAATTGTGCTTAATTTGATCGGAAATTCTTATTTTAACTAATTTGAATTATCTGAGCTTATTAATTTGCATTATTAATTACGGGAAAATTTTGGATAACTTTTTGGGACATTTGAAGGCTAAATGAAAAAATAACAATTGAGCCAATTTCATCTTAACCATTTCAATTTTCGCACAGTGCTGCCTGAATTTTGTGTCAACTTGTCTGTCTTCGTTTGAGTTCAATTCTTATCCGTTTTGCATGCCGTTTTTTTTCATGGTTTCCTATGGATGTCTAGTTTCACGTATAGTTTTGCTTTTGTTCAAATTCGTTCTGTGCTGTTCCCAGTAATTTATTTACTCCCCTGTGTCAATTCCGTGCTTACTGTTTGAGTGTTCTAATATGTTTGCATTGTTTGTTTGCTGTTGGGTATTTGTGGTAGTTGTAATTGATCATTCTCCCAACGCTCTTAAGCAAGGATTCAACTCTACACATGCACATTTAATTGCCTTTTTAGAAACACTTTCATTTTCTTTTGTGGAAGAAGCACACGGCCTAAGGGGAATTGAGTTTGGAATGCTGCTGCCACATCAAGCTCCAAGTGTCACGGCCTCCACCATTTATTTCGCCAACAAAGCTGCACTCCAAGCACATGATTTCTTCTTAGTACAATATGACTTGGACAAGTGGAAGTGACATGGGATGGACTGCACATCACGGCATTGTGGGGGACACCATGTCCCACACACACTCATGGCTATAGCAAGGAAGTGGGAGACACCATCACGGCACATGGATAACTGCAAATTTGAAGTGGAATTGGTGTGATAAATGTGCAAAAGAAACGTGGAAGCAAAAGAGAGTAGAGATGCTGTCACATGTTGTCACCAAACGGACACAACTCTTGGAAAAATGGACAGCACCATGCCTTCTTTCTTTTAAAGTATTTGGTGCAGCAGAGTTGCATGGAGAGCCCAAGTGTCACGGCCTTACACAACACACATGGCTGTACATGAATGGGAGGAATGCATTTTTAATTAGAAGAAGGAGAGCACACGGTCATGATCAAGAAAAATTTGATATGGAGGAGTGCCTAGTCCAACCGTGACTTTGGGGGAAGAAAAATAAACAAAGGAAGTGTGGCATTTGAATAAAAAATTGGAGGAGCTTCATGTGATGAAGAGGAAGCACGGCATGGAAGAAGAGTGCAGCATGGATGAATAAAAAAAAAGAAGTGCAGCATGCGCACTAGGAGGAAGCATATGGTGAGTGCTGAATTGTAATCCACAAATGTTTTCAAATTATTTCTGGAAGCTTGAACGGAGCAAGTGTAATGCCACGACTTGCATTCTTTCATCCAACCATTAACACTTACACATGAAGAAAGTGGGGAGCAAGATTTTCAATTGAATATTAAGAAGCAAGGAGAAGGTGTGCACGTTCATAATGAAAGGAAGAAAAATTTAGAGTATTCAATTGGTGTAGTGCACATGCCACGGCTGCACATCATAGTGGAGAGCACTCCTTGTTTTGTTGTGATTGAAGAAGAGTTGGAAGAATTTGCTGGAAGGAGCACACGGCCAGGGCAGCCAGCACTTCGAAGAATCTCCTTTCTCTTTTGGAAGTGGAGACAACAATAATGAAAAAGAAGGGACCACCAACACATCTTCATCCCACGTTTATTTTCTAGCTGCTGGAGAAAAGGGATAAATTTTTACACAGTTCGGAGTTTTTTTTTTGTGACTAGAGGCCGTGAGCTAGAGGGAGTTTTAGAGGAGTGACAGAGAGATTTTTGGAACTTCAGAGGAGAAGGAGGCCGTGAGCAACCAGAGATATTGGAGGAAGAAGGAAACCAACTGCTGAATGGAGGATGATGTAGCTTGAACTCTTGATGTCTTCTCATCTGGTTTTATTCATCTTTTCATTAAGTTTTTATTCATATGTTGTTATACTCTTGTATGGACTCTATAATTAGTAATTTGGACTTTGTTTGTGCTAGTTAATTTCATTGTGGAACATTTTCTTTCTTTTGATTTGTGTTGGAGAAGATCGCAATTGTTTAAGTCTAGTTTTCTTTCTTTCATTTAGTTTTGTTTGTTGAAGCTTTTGATTAAATCCTCTTGTTGTTTGTGCTCTACTCTTGTTGTTTGTGCTATACTTTTCACGGTTGGTTATTTAAGGTAAGGAATGATTATTCCATGAGTTTGTTTTCATAACCTTAAAATAAAATAAAAAAAAAGGATTAAAAGGAAGAGGATTAAAATTGGTAGGAGAAGAAATTGAATTGTTTTGGAGGTGTAAGTTTTCGGTTGAATTCATTTTTCCAGCATTAATGTTTTTGAAATCTTTTTGTATCTTAGATGGTCATTCATTGTTGAAATGATGTATGTGTGTACACGTACAAAGCTTTTTCTTTGTAAGAAATCAACACAATTTTTCTTCTAAAATTCCATCAACATTAGTTAGAACATGTGGTCCTTTTCTTGCATTTAATTTTATTTATATTTTTTTTTATGTTATTTTGGGAAAGAATACCGTGGCTGGAATTGTGTGCATTTGGAGAACTTATTTTGATTTTCATTTAAAAAAAATGTTCATGAAGGAAAGGAAGTACGTGGGAGTGCTATCACTTAAATTCTTTGCCAAATGAATTTGTCAAATTCTTGGAAGGTCACGGTTTTGGATGTCCACTTTTTAATAAAACCAAAGCAAACATGTCACTGCAATTAGAGAATTTTTGGAAGCATTTGTACTTTAAAATTTAATTTCTGTGTGTGAATATTGTTTCTGTATTTTAATTCAAATCTGGATGAATTGTGCAATCTGTAATGTTTGATTGTTGTTAAAATTTCACTGTACGTTTTCTACCATTGTGATTCTGCTTTTACTGTCAAATTTCGTTTTTACTATTCATTGTGTGGTTTTTACTGTCTAATTTCGTTTTTACTATTCACTGTGTTATTTTTACTGTTTGTGAATTTACGGCTTTCATCACTTAATTTTTCTGCGTTTTAAAACACAAAAACAATCGCAACTCCCCCCAATTCGTAATTGACTTATAACTCGAACCAACAAATTTGGTCCTTGTGAGACGACCTAGGAGTCATATCCTAGCTATACTGCATTCTTATCTGCAATCGAATTTGTACGCGGTGCGACCCGCGTACCACCAGGCCATCACACGTTCAATTAAGCAACAGTTTTTAAGTCCATGGCCTACTTGGGGAGCAATACCTGACGACGACAGAAAGCCATTCTGGGAGCGCTTTCAGGTGAACAATCCACTTAACTAATTGTCCCTCTTATTTTAGTATGTTCTGTAATCAATGTTTGTTCTCCTTAATGTTACAGATGAAGGTGCAGTGGAAACCTGAACATGAAAGTCAGATACACAGAAATTTCCACATGAAAGCATCTCATCGGCTGTCAGAGATGTTTAGGGATGCCCGCATTGAAGGACAGTGATAACGGTTGAAAAACCGTTATTTTTATGCTTAAAATTGATACCAAAAGCAACCTTTAAGACTTAGAAACTAGCTTGAACTCATATTTTTGCTTTAGTTTTGTGAATAAGAGAGTTGAAAGTGAATTTAATGGTTTTGTGCAAGATTCCCTTGATTTTGTAGGCTAATTGAATGATTTGAAAGAAGAATTTAAGTACCGAATGATTGGAGTGCTGAAAAGTCAACCAGAAAAGTCAACCAGTCATCCAGAAAAGTCAACCAGTCAACCAAAAAGTCAACCAGTCAACCAGAATACGAAAAAAGTCAACTATACGAGTTTTGGGCCAGTTTTATGCGATTTTATGATCTGTTTGGGCCTGGACCCGTTTTCTATTATTTTTATGTCCTATTTAAAGACCTAGATGTCTTAGGGTTGGTATCTTTGGTAGAAACGAAGCAAACACTCTCTCTTCCACCCCTTTGAAGGAGGATCTTGGATGCTCAGGCTACCTCTTCACCTTTCTAGGGTTTTATCTTTCATTCTTTCATTATTGTTCATCTAGGTTCACCATGAATATGGTGAACTAAACCTTGTATGTTTGTTGGGGAATCAATGTAATCTTTTGAAGCTCTCATATATGGAATTTGTGCTTGCATCTTAATCTAAGACTCATGCTTTCTTTCATCATTAGTTAGGGTTTTTCCTCTTTGCTAAATGCTTGCTTTGTTTAACTCATTCAATGCATGATTATTGATTTTGTCGATACGGGAACGTACGGGGAAGTCTAGATCCGGGGAATTACTCCCAATATTATATTGGTTGTCGTTAAGCTCCTGTGCTAAGAGAACTAATTATTAGGAATGCTAGGAATCGTATGAACTCGTAATTAGGGATAGGCCTTCTTGACAAGGTAATTTAGAGAGTGGCATTAACAATGATGATTTGAATGTCGAATTCCTAAAATATGAGAGTGGATGAGATGAAATTGACCCCTAACACATATTCATATATATATATATATATATATATATATATATATATATATATATATATATATATATATATATATTTCATTGAAAGTGCTTGTCTTTTGCTTTTGCCATTGATCAAAAACCTCATGCATACATGTTTATTTTCGTCTTTTGCATAGTATAATCCAATTATTTCGTCCTTAAGTCTTAGCTAATCAACAAACCACATAACTAAACTAGGCCGTGAGTCCTTTGGGAGAACGATACTTGGTCTTACCGAGTTTATTACTTGAAACGATTCGGTCATACTTGCCGATTGTTCAATAAGTTTGTGACATCATATTTTGGTGATCATAAATTTGTCCATCAAGTTTTTGGCGCCGTTACCGGGGACTCGTGGTTGAACTAGTTAATTTGTGTGATTATTGATTATCTTTGACTTTAATTTTGAATTTCTGTTTTTATTTTCTGTTTTTATTTTTTCAGTTTTTATTTTATCTTATTTGATTTGATTTTATTTTATTTTATTTTATTTGATTAGATTAGATTTTATTTTATCTTATTTTATTTTATCTTATTTGATTTGATTAGATTAGATTTGATTTGATTTTATTTGATTTGATTAGATTAGATTTTATTTTATCTTATTAGGTTAGATTAGATTTGATTTGATTTTATTTTATTTTATTCTATCTTATTTTATTTTATCTTCTGAATCTTTTATCTTCTGAATATATATCTTCTCCTATATCTTTTTGTGCTAAAAATTATTTTCTAGAGTTTTGTGCCTAATGTTTGCAGGATGCAATTCGAACAAGAATTTAATAGGCACTCAATTCTACTAAGGTAATTTCAATCACTGGTGGGATCTCACTCAAACATGGATAATGATCAATTTTGGCAAGCTGTCGAACAATTTAAGAATCTACCACCACAACAAAGGCAGAAAAAACCCTCTCTATCGGGAAGAAGGATAACGTTGGAGGAGGCAATTCAATAGTACATACAGATACCTGATTGTCATCACAAAACCACTCAAGCTGCCGAAGAATTTGATAGGCCGCCACCACAACAATGGCAGCAACAACCCTCTCCATCAGTAAATTTGGATGACACCCTTCAACAATTTTTGAAAAATTCCGACTCTACTCAGAAAAGCATTGAAGAATCATGTAAAAGGATGGAGATGCACCTTCGTTTCATTAGTCAAAAATTGAATGTTAAGGTTAATACTGAAGTTAACCTTAAGGAGGAAGGTCAAGCCATTGTCACTGAAAGTGACAAGATTTTTGCTGAGAAAAAAATAGAGAGAGATGAGGAAAAGATAGAGAGAGAAGAAAAAGAAAAGTTGAGTGAGAAAGATAAAGATGATGAAAAAGAAAAAGAAGTGGTTGAGAGAGAAGAGAGGAAGAAAATTTGTGTGAAAATAAAGAAGTTGAGAATAAAAAGAGAAGGGAAGAAAAAAATAAGAGAAAAGAAAAAGAGAAAATTTGGGGAGAGGAAGCATAAGAAAAAGAAGATGAGAGGAAAGAAGAAGGAATCATATGAAAAATCCCATCCTCATCTAAAGAAGAATCATAGGAAGGAAAAGAAATTTAAGTGCTTTATGGAAATCTTCAAGAAATTGGAGATTAAAGTTCCTATGATTGAGACACTGCAACAGGTTCCTGGTTTGATCAAATTTCTGAAGAAGTTCAGTAGAAAGAAGAAAAAGAAGAAGGAACTTGAGCTTTACTGGGTCAAGCTAATGACGTTAAAAGAGTGCTTGCTGGGAGGCAACCCAGTGGATTTAAAAACTTTTGATTTGGTTTTGTAACTTTTAATTTGTGGACATTATTTTGTAAATATTTTGTTGGATACAGCATCTACTGAAGGATGCTAGGTGGTTAAGTATCTACTGAAGGATACTAAGTTTGTAACACCTACTGATGGGTGTTGGTGAGAAAATTTTGCACCTACTGATGGGTGCTGGTAAGTCTGTAACACCTACTGATGGGTGTTGGTAAGTTTGAAACACCTACTAATGGGTGTTGGTGGATTTTGGGTCAGGCTCGTGACATTAAACAAGCGCTACCTGGGAGGCAACCCAGTTGATTGATTGTTTTTGTTTGTTTCATTTTAGTTGCATAATAGGGTTTGCATAAGTATTCTAAACATTGAATTGCAGGGAACCAGTGAGGGGCATGTTTAGGAGGCACTTAGGTTAAGAAAAGAAGGAGAAGAGCACTTCACAAAAGTGTTGCTGAGCGGTAAAAAAACCGCTGAGCGATACTATCGCATATTGGCTTTGGTTGCCCCTTAGCGGGACCCGAGCCCATTAGGGTATTTTTATACCCTAAGTTGCATTTTGGTTTCTCTTTTCAGACTCTTCTCTGCACACACACTCCTACATACCTTTTCAAAGGTTCTCTACAATTTTTCCCTCATCCGTCTTTAGAAAATCCCCCTTCCACTCACTTGCTCACTAGTTTTCCATCTAAGTTTGGGGTTGGGAGAGAGCATCATTGAAGGGGCTGATTTCTTCATTGGGGTTTACTAATGCTTAACAATGTATCTTTTGGTTTTGTGAATTATGTTTGATGCAGGGATGGCCTCCTCAGTGGGCAAAAAGAATCAAGACTATAAGATCCAAGAAGAAGGAAGATACAGAGGACAACTTAGACTGATGAGGAGCTGAGATAGCATTTACTGATGAATGCTATCATATGCTTATGCTTTTGTTGGTTTAAAGTTTTCTGAACTTATTTGTTTTTGTTTTTAGATTAGGGTTTGATGTACTCTATTGGAAAACTGGTTTGATGATGGTTTGCTATTAATTGTGATTGTTTGATAAGTAATGCTTGATGATGCTTATTGATTGATTGATGTTGAGATGATGTGCACATTAAAATGCTTATAAAGGTGATTCACAAGCTTTGTGAACAAATGCATGATATCATGATTGTGATTGTGAAATTAAGCAGGATGTGTATGTCAAATGTGAATGAGCTTATATGTCAGGTTTTGAGCTCCAGAGTTGTTATTGTTGAATGCTATTACTTTGGAAAAAGTAGGACCAATTTGAACAGACCCTACGAAAAGAGGGACCAAAATACGAATTAAACCATAAAAATATATCAAACACATTGCAACCACAGTCATATGTGTTATCATTTTCAAGAATCACATCAACTTAATCAAGACAATGCATAATCATTAAATCACAAAGTCACATGTCTTTACAACTAACACATAGTTCAAAACATATTACAAAACATAAATAACATAACTAAACATTGAAGATAACTCCATCTGCACCTGCGCTTGCAAAAGTAACATAGAGAGAAGTGAAATAGAAAAATAAAATAAAAACACAAACAAAGAAATAAGGAAAAGAAGAAAAAAAATTACAGAACATGAGCACACCAACCAAACAACAATTCCAATATGCAAAATGATTGAAATGGATTTCCTAACAGATCCCTCTTGTTGCAAGATCACTTAGTACTCCCCTTTCAGCTGTTGGAATCCCATCCCTAGGATCTTCCAACAACTAGAAACATCTGTAGGCAAACTGCATAAAGAAATTCAAATAAAAAGAGACATACAATTGACAAAGAATTTCACTTTCCCTGTTTTCTAAAGTTAGAACACTCAGATCCCTCTTGTTGTGCCTACCTAAGTATGACAAACCCTCACCCAATCCCTTGGTGTAAGAAGTTCATCAAACTTGCCTTAAGTTCCAAAACAATGAATCCAAACACACAACCCCATCCCTGGTGATTTGCACATTTGGTTTGATTTAGTTAGTTCCGCTACTGAAATCTCATTCCTAAGAACTTTCAATAACAACATCAAGCTCTAAAGCGTACCCCGAGACATGCATTAAGTTCAAACTAAATCAATGGAAAGTCTTAAAAAACTAAAGCCAACTGCATACCCAACAACAACATTAAAAAGGAGAATTCACAACAAAGTCTAAAAGAGTCATAAATGCCCAAATTGCCTTGTGTTGGAACACAAGTCCCCGGCAACGGCGCCAAAAACTTGATAACTTTTTGGCAAGTATACCAAATCGTTCCAAGTAATATAGAGTAAGTTCAAAGTATCGTTCTCCCAAGGGACTTGTGCAACACATGACAATTCTTTCTTTTATAATTCAATTAGACATCAAAGTGTACAAAAAACACAGGAAACTCTTTTTGGTATTTTTATCAAACAGTTGGTGTGCAAAGAATTTATATTTAAAGAAACTTTGTTGGAATTGGGTTTCATGAATCATATGAATATAAAACTCTGTTCAATATTTCATTACTTCATTCAAACATTCACATCAAGGCATACTAGTCCTAATCCCTTAGCAACTAGTTCTAAATTAATATATTAAAATGCTAATCCCTTAGTCAATTTAACATACAATTTGCATTAAGGCCGATGTTAAGAATGACCAAGTTATTGAGTCTATCCCTAGATCCCAAATCACTTAGGTGCTCTATCTATGTTCATGTTCAAAATTACTTTCCAGTAATCAGAAACATTCAAATAACATTATATTTCCATACAATGATAGTAAATACAAGAAAGAGCATATGAACGAACAACGATATATTGAACAGGAAAATTACATCACATTGAGTTCATTACATCCAATTCCAACGAAAGAAAAACTACTCCTAGTCATCTAAAACGTACACATTTGAAGCAATCCCTTGCAACAATGGTGTCTTGATGCCTTGAAGTAGTCTCCGGAAGTTCCTGAGATGTTTTCGTTTCTTCCTTTTGTCTGGAACTTCTGTTCGAAGAGAAGAAATTTTGTCGCTCTGTCACGTCTTTTAAAGCCACTTAAATTCATTAATTCGCTTAGCGCACATGTACTGGTGCGCTATGCGAATTTTCTTAACTGCTGTATTTTAACTGATGTTATTCGCTCAGTGCACAGGTACTGGTGCGCTATGCGGATTTTCTTTTTCTGGCAGTGCGAATTTTGGCTTTCGCTTTGCAAAAATTGGCTGACAGAATCTAAATAATACACCATTTCCTGTACAATATTTTTACATAACAATCTACTACCTATTACAACTTTTCAATGAGGAACAACATGAAAAATTACAAGATTGAGCTCATTTATAAGTATAAAAATAACTCTTTTTCACACTTATCAGCCATATCCACCATTCCGCAATATTGACAAGTGTGGTTGGGTTGTAGCAATACAAACCAAGCCTAGAGGTCGCATTGACTCAAATGAGGTTGAGGAAGATGTTGCCTACCAACTTGACCAAATGTCACAACCACAAGAAATTATTGAAGTTGAACGTATAACCGCATTGGTCGACCCTGATGGTGATGGCGATGAATTAGAAGCAACAATACAAGGTCATGAAGAACAAGAACACTAGTAGAAAAATGACATTTTATAACAAACCTATTATGACGGATAAAAATTATCCATCATAATAGGGAGATATTATAACGTAGTTTTTTAAATCAGTTATAATATGAGACGCGGTGGCAAACTTGTAAATAAGTTTAAGACATATTATAACGTAGTTTTGAAAATCAGTTATAATATGAAAAGCGGTGGCAAACTTGTAAATAAGTTGAAAACCTATTATTGATGTATTATAACGGATTTTTAGAAATCAGTTATAATATCTCACGATCCCTCTCACTCTCGTTCCTCTTTTCACGTTCCCTCTCACTCTCATTCCTCTCTTCACTTTCCCTCTCACTCTCATTCCTCTGTTCCTCTTCGTCTCATTCCTCTCTTCACGTTCTCTCTCAGTCTCATTCCTCTCACGCAGTGGCTCTTCGTCTCATTCCTCTCTTCACGTTCCCTCTCACTCTCATTCCTCTCACGCAGTGGCTCCGCTGCCTCTTTCCTCTCACGCAGTGGCTCCGCTGCCTCTTCCTCGAAATTTCTGAAGTCTAACCAAGTAGGTTTTATGTTTTTCCCTAATTTGTTATGTTTTTCTTCTATTAATTTCACTAATTTCTTAGATTGGTGGGGATTGTGTTTCGTTTGGTGGAGAAATTAGCAGCGTTAACACGAGAGAGAGGTGGAGGAGGGAGCCTTATCCACAGCGGTGATTGGAGAATTTTGAAGGTAATTATAGTTCACATTCTTCTCTGTAACACTTTTCCCCTCTTTTTATCCTGTTAATTTAGTTTTCATTGATTATTGAAGAACAAAAAATCGTGTTTTAGGTCTCGTGTGTATTGGGCATAGTAATGTTGAACTGTATTCTTCCATTATCTCTGCTACTTTTTCTCTCAACTGCCCATGCTTAAATCAATTTGCTCACTCCCTATTTATTTCCTCTTACATTTCTTAGAATAAGCCAATTTTATGTAGTACTCAACGAGGATTAATGATTACGTAATTATTGGTATGTAACGATGAAGTTATTTATATGTTTTGAGACAATTGAATTTAGAAGAAGGAAAATATGGTTTCCTGAAAAGTGGGAGATAAATATGGTATATATGTGTGTGATGGATGTGTTTTACACAGATAGAATAAGGCTAAGGCAGTGTGAGTGTGAAAATGTGAATATTGTAGACAAGCACATAGGACAGGGATTCTCTTAAAAGAAAAAGTGAGTCTGATGGATGTCCATAGAAAGAAGCAAAAAGAATAGTATATATCCATAGCAGAAAGAAACAAGAGAGAAAAGAAAGAAGAAAACAAAAATGAAGGCTAAGTGTAAGCAGAGACAGAAGCTAATTGGGATGGAAAGTTAAGGTGGATGGAATGGAACTTGGGCTTTCTGGTGTGTTTTCTGGTGATATAGATAATAGATTTGTGTTGGTATTTTGTGACAAACTCTGACCTGTTGCTTTATTTGGCAGGTTACTGGCGACACTACTGGACCTGTTGTAGGCTCACATCTTAGCTCCCTCTTGGACAATTCACGAAAGTACAAGAAAGAAATGGGGGATGAGTATGTGTCTGTGGAGCATCTTTTGCTTGCATTTCATTCAGATAAGAGGTTTGGGCAGCAGTTGTTTAAGAATCTTCAGCTTAGCGAGACGACTTTGAAGGATGCAATACAAGCTGTTCGTGGAAGTCAAAGAGTGACTGATCAAAGTACAAATCTATATTTTAATGTTTCTATTTTTCCAGAAAGATAGGTGCACATGATTGGTTCCATCTTGTTACTAATTACAATAAAGTTGAAAACTGTTATAATTTAGAAATGAACATGGAACCAAATTGTAGTAGAAGTATAATTATATTAAGTTTGCTGGGATGACTAGAAAAAGGGGAGGGTGTTGGTTATTTATGATTCTTATAAGCTAGAGCATAAAATAACAAATAACTCAAGTAGTGAGTTATAATTTGTTTTCATATTTGATTTGTAAGGTGTCTATTGTTTCAACTGACTTACGTGTCATATTTTATAATTTTCTAAGCTAAGCCTTGTTTTTACGTTGTTTCTGTTATGTTTGGTTTACTTTGTTATATTCTCTCGTTGCTGTTCTGTTTGTCAGATTTTTATCTTACATTATTTTTCTTATTTGGAAATAACTGTGTAGATCCGGAGGGGAAATATGAGGCATTGGATAAGTATGGGAACGATCTGACTGAACTTGCTAGGCGTGGCAAACTTGATCCTGTCATAGGTCGAGATGATGAAATTCGGCGCTATTTTATACACAATATAGCTGCATGTTTTATTTTTGTACCTTATACATTGAGCATATTTTTCCTTTTGGCATTATTTTATTTTTTCATTACCTTTAAGTTAAGGTTGAGTTAGGCTATTGATATGCTTCTCCTATTTGCGAGAACAAAATTTATCATGAGCACTTTGAATTCTTGGTTTATATATATGTCTTACTTTTTTTCCTGTAAGGTGATCACTTCGCAATAACCTTTCCCAATGGGTTGAAGTGTTCACTATTTTGTCTGAATAGGATGATTGGAAAAGCCCTGTAGTTTTTGGTCTGCGAGCCTCTTTATAGCACATGCTTGCAATTTCTTTCTTCATGGGAGTTTAGTCAAGGTTTTGAATCTAGGCTAAAATCCTTAGACATGAAACAAGTACTGATTTTTCTGATATATACATATTTTGTTTAATTTCTATGAGCTCTGTAAATTGTCTGTATATATGCTGATTAAGTTGAACAATTTTTTGAAGCTGTGCCTTTTTAACTAACTGCTTCAAGTTCCAATGATATTGAGGAAGTGAAACAATTGAAATATGATGGGGTACTGAGATCCAAATGGGTTAGGAATGATCTATTGATGTATTGAAGGCCATTATTATTAGGAGCATACGTGATAGAAATTAACTTGTCCTCATTTTGTCATTTTGCATTGATTCTGTATTAGAAACTTCATGATGACAATTATTCATGGAAAATAGCTGATTGTAGTGAAGAGGTATTTTTTAGAATTAAATGTAATTTGGAAAGTATGTTATTATTTTCAGTTTGTGGGTAGAGAATATTATCCGACTCCGAGACAGCAAGTGCATTGCTGTATTATGTATGGTTTTCATGTTCAGTGTTGTATTTCATTAGTTTACCAATTGGTGTTGTATCAATGTAATGTAAATAATTGTCACGTAGTTTCTTATATAAAACTAATGCAGACTAACACAAGTTATTTCATCAACGGATCCTTCTCAATACTCATTGATTTTGGTTTCCCATCAAGATATACTTTATATTTAAAGTGGCAGTAACTTAAATTTTTTTATACTGGACCAAGTATTCCCTTTGTTATCTTATGTGTTGTTTCTTTATTGTACCTAAACCTTTTTATTATTTTACAGATTAGCTCAACGTATTGTGCGTGGTGATGTTCCTGAGCCATTGATAAACAGAAAGGTTGAGCTCCTATCGTTTTTTCTTTTGATCATAAACCTATAAAACGAGTTGAGTTTTTATTTATTTATTTAATAAATTTTATGTAGTGTCAAGTGTCAATGCTAGTTATTGTTCCTGATCGTTCTCTTGTAGTTCTCTTATGATTGTCCATCAAAAATATATTAGAGGCGTAAGTTTTCCTTTTTATTTTGATTCCTTCCTATATTATTATTATGATGTGATGGATGTCAAACTTTTGTATAGGTCTTTGGAAGCTTATTCAAGGTTGCGGGGTGTTCCATCTATTTCTAGGAAGAAGATGCAAATAATCACACCTAATGTAAGAGAGGTTCACCTTCTTTGTTTTGTGTTTTGTGATTGTTATTTTTATGAGGAATTGGTTGTGTTGTTGGTTTTGTGAAATTTGGTTTAGCAAAATATACAGAGCTACATGGTGCAAAGGCTAGCTAGAGTATAATCTGATATTTTGTGTCTTTGATTTGAATGAGTCTTCATTATTTGTATTTATTTGCAGTGTCGACGTCAATTGGGCAGCTATGAGTGTGGGTATTATGTAATGAAACACATGCATACCATTATTTGTACAAACATTATTGAATCATGGAATAAGGTATTAAAATACTAACTAAATACTTATCCAACTATTCATTACAATATTGTTTTAACTCTATTATTTTATTTGTAGATCTTTAATGATTCATCTCCCATGGAAGCTGCAGACATGGAAGACATTAGAAGGAACTGGGCTTCTTTTATTTTAAGTCTTAGTAGAAACTTGGCTACACTTAAATAGTGTATGTACATTAATGTAATATTTGGATTTAATATATAGTTTCATGTATAAATGATGTATTAAATATTAGACTATTTAATATTTGAAATGAATTCTATTTTGTTAGTTTCAATAAATTTGTTTATTTAAAGCTATATTTATTATAAATGGATTGGATGAGATGATAATACAGGAATATTATTATAATTTCATTGGATGTCAAATTTAATAATTAATTTTTTTTTAAAAACATTTATTATAACGTACTAAGCAATGTATGATATGGTATGTTGATCACATATTATAACGTACAATAATATATACGTAATAATATATAACATATTATAACGTACAAAATTTTCTACGTTATAATGTCTTCCACCTATTATAACGGACAAATGAAGAATTTGTTATAATAAACTGCGCATATTATAACGTACTTCAGAAACTACGTTATAATATGTTGAACATATTATAACGTAAATTTTTGCTACGTTATAAAATGCATAGACTTACAGAACTATATCCTCAGTAACTACGATATAAAATATCATTTTTGTACGTTATAAAAAGTCATTTTTCCACTAGTGGAACAAGAACAAGAGGAAGAAGAAGAAGAAGAAGATGAAGAAGGAGAAGAAGCAGATGATGATGATGATGATGATGAAGATGAAGATCATGATGACGACGATTGAATGTTGGACATCTATTGTAGCAAATTGAACTACCATGTGAATAGAGTTATCTAAAATACTATCTTAAAAGTTGAATGCAATTATTTATACATTGACTGTAAAAACCATTGATCCTTCCTTATTCATTTGTTTTTTCTTTTCCTTTATTTGTAACCATTTCCATGCAGTAATGATAGGACAAGGTTCAGAACGTCCTGATAAAGGAAAAAGGGTAGCAAGGCCTAAAAAAAGGCAACGGTAGGCACCAAAGTATGTACTTAGGGTGCCTGCTAGACTACCTACCATTGCTGCCCCCGGTACATCATCTGTGGCGCCTCCTCCTACCCATACAGTACAACCTTCTCCTACCCCTAGAGTACAGCCTTCTCCTACTCCTGCAGCACACCTTCTACTACCCTTCCAGCAGATCCTCTTCCTTCTCCTGTGATTATAACCCCCACTCCTTCCCTTGTGGTTATTACCCCCACTCCTCTCCCCCACCCTACTTCTATACCTTCCTCATCTAGTATACCGCCTTCTCAGACTGTCACACCATCTGCTGATCCAGATTCAAGTGGTGATGGTGATGGTCTTGACCCGCCCCTCCATGATCGACCATGGATTGAGCCGTATGGTAAAGGGTAAGATTTTAATCTCTTCGTATAATTTGATATTTATACCTTACTGTAATTGAAATTAGTTCTATTATGCAGGTTTATTCCATCTAGGATTGCTTCCCAGGCCATCACACGTTCAATTAAGCAACAGTTTTTAAGTCCATGGCCTACTTGGGGAGCAATACCTGACGACGACAGAAAGCCATTCTGGGAGCGCTTTCAGGTGAACAATCCACTTAACTAATTGTCCCTCTTATTTTAGTATGTTCTGTAATCAATGTTTGTTCTCCTTAATGTTACAGATGAAGGTGCAGTGGAAACCTGAACATGAAAGTCAGATACACAGAAATTTCCACATGAAAGCATCTCATCGGCTGTCAGAGATGTTTAGGGATGCCCGCATTGAAGGACAGTGATAACGGTTGAAAAACCGTTATTTTTATGCTTAAAATTGATACCAAAAGCAACCTTTAAGACTTAGAAACTAGCTTGAACTCATATTTTTGCTTTAGTTTTGTGAATAAGAGAGTTGAAAGTGAATTTAATGGTTTTGTGCAAGATTCCCTTGATTTTGTAGGCTAATTGAATGATTTGAAAGAAGAATTGAAGTACCGAATGATTGGAGTGCTGAAAAGTCAACCAGAAAAGTCAACCAGTCATCAAGAAAAGTCAACCAGTCAACCAAAAAGTCAACCAGTCAACCAGAATACGAAAAAAGTCAACTATACGAGTTTTGGGCCAGTTTTATGCGATTTTATGATCTGTTTGGGCCTGGACCCGTTTTCTATTATTTTTATGTCCTATTTAAAGACCTAGATGTCTTAGGGTTGGTATCTTTGGTAGAAACGAAGCAAACACTCTCTCTTCCACCCCTTTGAAGGAGGATCTTGGATGCTCAGGCTACCTATTCACCTTTCTAGGGTTTTATCTTTCATTCTTTCATTATTGTTCATCTAGGTTCACCATGAATATGGTGAACTAAACCTTGTATGTTTGTTGGGGAATCAATGTAATCTTTTGAAGCTCTCATATATGGAATTTGTGCTTGCATCTTAATCTAAGACTCATGCTTTCTTTCATCATTAGTTAGGGTTTTTCCTCTTTGCTAAATGCTTGCTTTGTTTAACTCATTCAATGCATGATTATTGATTTTGTCGATACGGGAACGTACGGGGAAGTCTAGATCCGGGGAATTACTCCCAATATTATATTGGTTGTCGTTAAGCTCCTGTGCTAAGAGAACTAATTATTAGGAATGCTAGGAATCGTATGAACTCGTAATTAGGGATAGGCCTTCTTGACAAGGTAATTTAGAGAGTGGCATTAACAATGATGATTTGAATGTCGAATTCCTAAAGTATGAGAGTGGATGAGATGAAATTGACCCCTAACACATATTCATATATATATATATATATATATATATATATATATATATATATATATATATATATATAATTCATTGAAAGTGCTTGTCTTTTGCTTTTGCCATTGATCAAAAACCTCATGCATACATGTTTATTTTCGTCTTTTGCATAGTATAATCCAATTATTTCGTCCTTAAGTCTTAGCTAATCAACAAACCACATAACTAAACTAGGCCGTGAGTCCTTTGGGAGAACGATACTTGGTCTTACCGAGTTTATTACTTGAAACGATTCGGTCATACTTGCCGATTGTTCAATAAGTTTGTGACATCATATTTTGGTGATCATAAATTTGTCCATCAAGTTTTTGGCGCCGTTACCGGGGACTCGTGGTTGAACTAGTTAATTTGTGTGATTATTGATTATCTTTGACTTTAATTTTGAATTTCTGTTTTTATTTTCTGTTTTTATTTTTTCAGTTTTTATTTTATCTTATTTGATTTTATTTTATTTTATTTTATTTTATTTGATTAGATTAGATTTTATTTTATTTTATTTTATTTTATCTTATTTGATTTGATTAGATTAGATTTGATTTTATTTTATTTGATTTGATTAGATTAGATTTTATTTTATCTTATTAGGTTAGATTAGATTTGATTTTATTTTATTTTATTTTATTCTATCTTATTTTATTTTATCTTCTGAATCTTTTATCTTCTGAATATATATCTTCTCCTATATCTTTTTGTGCTAAAAATTATTTTCTAGAGTTTTGTGCCTAATGTTTGCAGGATGCAATTCGAACAAGAATTTAATAGGCACTCAATTTTACTAAGGTAATTTCAATCACTGGTGGGATCTCACTCAAACATGGATAATGATCAATTTTGGCAAGCTGTCGAACAATTTAAGAATCTACCACCACAACAAAGGCAGAAAAAACCCTCTCTATCGGGAAGAAGGATAACGTTGGAGGAGGCAGTTCAATAGTACATACAGATACCTGAATGTCATCACAAAACCACTCAAGCTGCCGAAGAATTTGATAGGCCGCCACCACAACAATAGCAGCAACAACCCTCTCCATCAGTAAATTTGGATGACACCCTTCAACAATTTTTGAAAAATTCCGACTCTACTCAGAAAAGCATTGAAGAATCATGTAAAAGGATGGAGATGCACCTTCGTTTCATTAGTCAAAAATTGAATGTTAAGGTTAATACTGAAGTTAACCTTAAGGAGGAAGGTCAAGCCATTGTCACTGAAAGTGACAAGATTTTTGCTGAGAAAAAAATAGAGAGAGATGAGGAAAAGATAGAGAGAGAAGAAAAAGAAGAGTTGAGTGAGAAAGATAAAGATGATGAAAAAGAAAAAGAAGTGGTTGAGAGAGAAGAGAGGAAGAAAATTTGTGTGAAAATAAAGAAGTTGAGAATAAAAAGAGAAGGGAAGAAAAAAATAAGAGAAAAGAAAAAGAGAAAATTTGGGGAGAGGAAGCATAAGAAAAAGAAGATGAGAGGAAAGAAGAAGGAATCATATGAAAAATCCCATCCTCATCTAAAGAAGAATCATAGGAAGGAAAAGAAATTTAAGTGCTTTATGGAAATCTTCAAGAAATTGGAGATTAAAGTTCCTATGATTGAGACACTGCAACAGGTTCCTGGTTTGATCAAATTTCTGAAGAAGTTCAGTAGAAAGAAGAAAAAGAAGAAGGAACTTGAGCTTTACTGGGTCAAGCTAATGACGTTAAAAGAGCGCTTGCTGGGAGGCAACCCAGTGGATTTAAAAACTTTTGATTTGGTTTTGCAACTTTTAATTTGTGGACATTATTTTGTAAATATTTTGTTGGATACAGCATCTACTGAAGGATGCTAGGTGGTTAAGTATATACTGAAGGATACTAAGTTTGTAACACCTACTGATGGGTGTTGGTGAGAAAATTTTGCACCTACTGATGGGTGCTGGTAAGTCTGTAACACCTACTGATGGGTGTTGGTAAGTTTGAAACACCTACTAATGGGTGTTGGTGGATTTTGGGTCAGGCTCGTGACATTAAACAAGCGCTACCTGGGAGGCAACCCAGTTGATTGATTGTTTTTGTTTGTTTCATTTTAGTTGCATAATAGGGTTTGCATAAGTATTCTAAACATTGAATTGCAGGGAACCAGTGAGGGGCATGTTTAGGAGGCACTTAGGTTAAGAAAAGAAGGAGAAGAGCACTTCACGAAAGTGTTGCTGAGCGGTAAAAAAACCGCTGAGCGATACTATCGCATATTGGCTTTGGTTGCCCCTTAGCGGGACCCGAGCCCATTAGGGTATTTTTATACCCTAAGTTGCATTTTGGTTTCTCTTTTCAGACTCTTCTCTGCACACACACTCCTACATACCTTTTCAAAGGTTCTCTACAATTTTTCCCTCATCCGTCTTTAGAAAATCCCCCTTCCACTCACTTGCTCACTAGTTTTCCATCTAAGTTTGGGGTTGGGAGAGAGCATCATTGAAGGGGCTGATTTCTTCATTGTGGTTTACTAATGCTTAACAATGTATCTTTTGGTTTTGTGAATTATGTTTGATGCAGGGATGGCCTCCTCAGTGGGCAAAAAGAATCAAGACTATAAGATCCAAGAAGAAGGAAGATACAGAGGACAACTTAGACTGATGAGGAGCTGAGATAGCATTTACTGATGAATGCTATCATATGCTTATGCTTTTGTTGGTTTAAAGTTTTCTGAACTTATTTGTTTTTGTTTTTAGATTAGGGTTTGATGTACTCTATTGGAAATCTGGTTTGATGATGGTTTGCTATTAATTGTGATTGTTTGATAAGTAATGCTTGATGATGCTTATTGATTGATTGATGTTGAGATGATGTGCACATTAAAATGCTTATAAAGGTGATTCACAAGCTTTGTGAACAAATGCATGATATCATGATTGTGATTGTGAAATTAAGTAGGATGTGTATGTCAAATGTGAATGAGCTTATATGTCAGGTTTTGAGCTCCAGAGTTGTTATTGTTGAATGCTATTACTTTGGAAACATGAATGACTTTGCTCAGCTTTTCTATGATTGAATCAATTGCTTATTTTGCATCATATGATCAAGGCCGTTTGCTGGAACCCTTTTTATTGGCCAAATTCATAAAGTTAGCCCACTAAAAGAGAACACTTTGTGTTCTATCCTTTGAACCCTTAGCCTTCAACATACACTGAAAACCCTTGATTGAAAATCTTTACCTTGGTTAAGTAGAAGATCTTAAGTGGTAATGTTAAATGTTCAAGTTTGGGGTTGTTGGGAAAACATGAAAAAGGAAAAGCATTGAGCTAAGAGCTAAAAAGTAAGAATATGCAAAGAAAAAGAAAAAGAAAAGAAAAGAAAAAGAAGCAAAGCTCAATGCAAATGCAAAGGCAAGTTGGGAAGAATAAGAAAAATTGTGTTGTTATGATTCTCTTAACTCAAGGATTTTGTGATCCAGAAAAACCAATTTTCTTGTTAGCCCAGCCACATTATAAGCCATTGAAAAGTCCTTGTGATGATGCATGCTTGTGAATGTTTCTGATTGTGGTAAAATGAAAGGCAAAGTTGATTCATGTGACATTGTGATAGTAGAGTGAATGAGTGATTACCTCTTATACACTTGTGTGTGAGTGAAACACTTTACCTAGTGAGGAAATATTCCATGAGCACATGAACATCCATGCTTAATTGATTGATCATTCATGAAAAATAGCATTTGTTGGAATTTAAATGACTTTGTGAACACTAAAGCATGTGCACATCTTGATTGAACTCTTGATCATAAGTTTGATTGAAGTCTTTACTTATCTTGAAGAGAGGAATTTTGAATGAGTGAACCATCATATGAATTGGTTGAAGATTGAGTTACATCTTGTTTTCTTGAGGACAAGCAAAGTTTTAAGTTTGGGGTTGTGATAACGGTTGAAAAATCGTTATTTTTATGCTTAAAATTGATACCAAAAGCAACCTTTAAGACTTAGAAACTAGCTTGAACTCATATTTTTGCTTTAGTTTTGTGAATAAGAGAGTTGAAAGTGAATTTAATGGTTTTGTGTAAGATTCCCTTGATTTTGTAGGCTAATTGAATGATTTGAAAGAAGAATTGAAGTACCGAATGATTGGAGTGCTGAAAAGTCAACCAAAAACCAGAAAAGTCAACCAGTCAACCAGAAAAGTAAACCAGTCAACCAGAATACGAAAAAAGTCAACCAGACGAGTTTTGGGCCAGCTTTATGCGATTTTATGATCTGTTTGGGCTTGGACCCGTTTTCTATTATTTTTATGTCCTATTTAAAGACCTAGATGTCTTAGGGTTGGTATCTTTGGCAGAAACGAAGCAAACACTCTCTCTTCCACCCCTTTGAAGGAGGATCTTGGATGCTCAGGCTACCTCTTCACCTTTCTAGGGTTTTATCTTTCATTCTTTCATTATTGTTCATCTAGGTTCACCATGAATATGGTGAACTAAACTTTGTATATGTTTGTTGGGGAATCAATGTAATCTTTTGAAGCTCTCATATATGAAATTTGTGCTTGCATCTTAATCTAAGACTCATGCTTTCTTTCATCATTAGTTAGGGTTTTTCCTCTTTGCTAAATGCTTGCTTTGTTTAACTCATTCAATGCATGATTATTGATTTTGTCGATACGGGAACGTACGGGGAAGTATAGATCCGGGGAATTAATCCCAATATTATATTGGTTGTCGTTAAGCTCCTGTGCTAAGAGAACTAATTATTAGGAATGCTAGGAATCGTATGAACTCGTAATTAGGGATAGGCCTTCTTGACAAGGTAATTTAGAGAGTGGCATTAACAATGATGATTTGAATGTCGAATTCCTAAAATATATGAGAGTGGATGAGATGAAATTGACCCCCAACAACATATTCATATATATATATATTTCATTGAAAGTGCTTGTCTTTTGCTTTTGCCATTGATAAAAAACCTCATGCATACATGTTTATTTTTGTCTTTTGCATAATATAATCCAATTATTTCGTCCTTAAGTCTTAGCTAATCAACAAACCACACAACTAAACTAGGCCGTGAGTCCTTTGGGAGAACGATACTTGGTCTTACCGAGTTTATTACTTGAAACGATTCGGTCATACTTGTCGATTGTTCAACAAGTTTGTGACATCATATTTTGGTGATCATAAATTTGTCATCAGTTGGCTGGTTGACTTTTCCACATTCTGGTTGACGTTTCTGTATTCCAACCATTCGGTACTTTAACTCTTCTTTCAAATCATTCCAATAGCCTACAAAATTAAGGGAATCTAGCAAAAAACCATTAAATTCACCTTCAACTCTCTTATTCACAAAACAAAAACAAAAACATGAGTTAAAGCAAGTTTCTAAGTCAAAAAGGGTTGATTTATTATCAAAATTAAGTATAAAAATAACGGTATTTCAACCGTTATCAACTTTTTTTGTCGAGGAATCGGATTTTAAGTACTTTAGATAGTGACATTGGCATTAATGAAGAAGTAGAATTCGTATATACATCCTCAATTGATCAAATTGCATTTATGTTTATTTTTATTGAATTTGCATTGACTAAAAAATTGTTCTTAAGTCTTAATTGGTTAAGAAATTACATAACTGTTTAGTGTCATGAGTCCTTTAGGATACGATACTTGGTCTTACCATTTTATATTACTTGATACGATTCGGTACACTTGCCGGAGTCTTAACAGTGCTCAGCGCCCTTGGAAGGGCGCCCAAGCGTGACTACGAGGTTCTTGCCCTCAACGCCCTTGAAGAGGCCAACCAGGCATCCATGCGAGGTCCTTGCACTAAGGGCCCCAGAAAAGGGCAACCAAGCGCCGTGCGGTGCAACTAGCTTTTCTTCTCTGGTTCCTTTAATGTCCTTCTTGAGTTCCACTTCCTTGATAATTTTGCTCTTCTTCCAAAACCAATATCCTACATCAACTACTTGGAGGGCCTGTGTACCGTATTTACTAGGAGGCCATAAAACCATGTTGTAGTCAGGTTGGCCGGACGGTCGAAGGAAGGATGACCGGCCAAATTTTGTAATTATATTTATGCAAGGTTTAAGGTAAGAAGTGATTATAGTCATTGCGTTGTGATTGGGTCGTATTAAGGTTTCACTAATCCTAGGTCCATGGCGAAAACTATAAATATGGTTCAAAGGTAAGAGGTAGGTGGTTCGCATTTATTATTCATTTATTATTGATATAAAGTTACCGATCGAACTGTTTACTAACTTAAGCATCAGAGCACCTTTAAAAGGTATACCTCCAGACGATGAAGCGAAGAAGAAGACCAGAGAGCGAGACCGGACGTCGTCAAAGAGCAAATTGTGAAGGTGTTTGGAGTAACTCGACCTCACAACCGAAACAAATATCAAAATTTACATTACTCAAAGATGAGACATAAAATATTTGCAATTAATTACAGTTATAAGTAGTAACTATTTTTTATGTTATTTGGTCCTTATAGGTGAGACATAATTTAACCTCAAATCCACTCAAAAGAACAAGGTCATAAAAATGGCCAATCTAGGGTTAGTGAGCTTTGTACAAAGGGGTTGCAAATGTTGATTAGTTTTGAAGTAATAATTTAGTGGAAAGAAATAAATAAAAGGAGGGCAATCGGCTGATGTGTACATTGTAATGAGTTGGATCAACAATTTGTTTAGCCCATAACTTAATTAACAATCTAACACATTGGCTTGGGGTAGAAGCCTAATGGGTGATGCTAATGGTTAACAAATCAAAGATAGACGGAAGAAAGTAAATTAAGATATTTTATAATGGTTAAAGAATATTACAAATGCATGAAAATTAAAAGGAAAAGGAATAAAGACATAGGTGAAGGTTGGTGATAGTCACAGGCATGCAAGGACTAGTTTGTTGTAACATATATACTAGACTATGGACAATTTGACATGTTGCTAGAATAATGGAAACAAGTTGGAAAAGTGTATTTTCCAAAATGCTATGGTTGCTTTACACGTTTCCATGTAAAGTCCAAGTGCGGGAAAGATGGTGGAAAAAACTTGAGAGAAACAACAAAGATGCAATCTTATAGATATTATTAGTTTTTAGTATTAGTGCTCAATTCATTAGTGCTCTGTGCCACAAATCATATACTAATAAAATTCCTCACTCAAGGACTTATCGTTAAGACACATGAATGGACAATTTGGTGATGCTACTGGAAAATTATATAAATAAATTATATTATTATTATTATTATTATTATTATTATTATTATTATTATTATTATTATTATTATTGTTATTATTATTATTATGGTGTTAGATACAGATTACGCTTAAGCAGCTTTTAGTGGCATGCGAATTTTTAACTTTCACTAAGTTTTTAATTAATCATTACTGGCTGCCTTATTATAATCTATGTTATTATATTCATAAAAAAAATGCTTTTAGGTCAATTGACCAATTTTAAAACATTCTGTGTCCACATCTGCTGCAAGAGTCAAAATCAAATAATTTTGAGTTCGTGAGCCAAGTAACTAACTAAATAATATTCTTAATTGCTGGGTCGATTATTTGGCATCTTAGCGCATCCTTGATAAAATTTAAAATTACCTGAAAAAGTAAGATTGCTGGATTAATCTTTAACTCTAGTAATTACTTTTTGTGAAAATTAATTCAAAACTTGTTTTTTACGCTAAACAATTTTATACAGTTTAGGAGTGAAGATTGAAGATAATCTGAATACTTTTTTTTTTTAATTCATATTAACTATTTTTCATAAACTTAATTAGGAAAAGTAATTTTAGTTGATATTCTTTACTTGTTATAACGATGGATGAAGGTTGTCATTGAAATAAATGACCTCTATATAAGGAAATGTACTACTTTTTTTAAGAGAAAGAGATGTTAATAAAGTATGATTGTTAATTGGATAAGATTTTAGCAACTTCATATCTTTATATATATATATATATATATATATATATATATATATATATATATATATATATATATATATATATAATAGATAGATAGATAGATAGATTTATAGATATATATTATATACATATGGAGTTTGTAAGGTCTAATTTTACTTGGTACATTTTAGCATTATATATTGGGGTTTTAGTAGACAAAAATACCCTCATATACTGTGGATTTTAAGTTTTAAGGTCAAAGGTATTTGAACAATTTTCATTTTCAAAACTAAAAAAAAAACAAGAAATTTCCGAACCCTTAATCACCTCCTCATTCCTCTCAACCATTTCTCTTTCATTCCTCTCATTCCAATGGAAAAAGTCAGAAACATTACCTAACTCTAATCCACCTTCTTCATTTATCCAATTTGTTTCTCTCTCATCTTCATCATCTCTCACATCCACACACAACAACTCGTGACACTGCAATTTGTTGCTCGTCTGTTCGTTAATTAGTTTTTTAATTTAATAACAAAATAATTGATGATATTGATGTTGATTTTTGATGTGAGGGTTGTGTTATATCTTTTCCCTTCTAATTGTAATTAAATTTGTAAAAAACTAAAGTCTACAATAATTTCAAAATTAAAAGAAAAAACAAGAAACCCCCCACGAAAAAACGTTAGCATCAACCCATAATAGTTGCAAAACATTTAGTTTCTTAATACCAATTTTGATAAAATCATAGAAATGAAAGGAGTAGAAGTTAAACTATGAGCATGATTGGTAACAAATTTATTAAGTTTAAATTCCAATTTGAAATTCAATACGTTTTGGTTTTTCTTAATTTCCCTACTACGGCAAATGATAAATCAGAATGCCAACATCATGTTTATAATTTTGATAAAATCATATAAATGAAAGGAGTACAAGTTAAACTATGAGCATGATGGTAACAAATTTATTAAGTTTAAATTTCAATTTCAAATTCAGTGCGTTTTGTTTTTCTTAATTTCACTTCTACGACAAATGATAAATCATAATGACATCATGTTTATATTGACAAAACAAGTTGGAGATGTGAATTGTTTAAAATAAACTTACATGATGTGATTTACTTTGGAAAGTAATTTTTTTGTCCAACTGAGAGCTAACAAGTTCATTATGACTAGTTTACTAATTTCTGGTTATTTTTAATTAGTTGGTATATCAATGTAGTTCTTCTTGAAAACTACTCAATATTCTGCAATCTGCTCAAATCTAGAAGATGTGTAATTTGTTAGAATATTTTTATTCTTTTTACAAATATGAAATGAAAATATGCTTATCAATATGAAACATTCGAGAGGTAATGAGTAGTGATCTCACTAGTTCAAAAACAGCGTATAATGTCACGCGTTCAACGTCTAACCACCAATAGCCAACGTTACAATTGACCGGTGTCAATTTTGTAAATAAATGCAATTATTAAACATCGTTTAGAATTATAATTCGACGTAAAAGGATATAAAACATCGAATTCCTCAACGTTAGACGTCAAAAGGTTAGTGAATTCAATAAAAATTTGAGCGGGAGATTGAAAATTCATTCACTTTATCTTAGCGCGCGAGACCTCTTCTCTGCTCAAACTTTTCTCGAACGAAGTTTGACGACCATCATATGTAATATTTCTTTCATTTGATACAAATGCATGTTAATTAACTATTTTAGGTATGATTTTCGTTTGTTTTAACCGATTATTTTCGTATTCTTGTCCTTCATAGGCGTATTCTGTTTTCTCTCTCAGTTGTGGCAACACTTTATTCCGATGAACCCACCTTTTGGAGGTTAGTTTTCGTTTTCGTTTTGAAGAACTTATTTGTTGAACTTGTTTGTTGTTTTTTTTGTTGAACTTGTTTGTTGTTGTTGTTTGATTGAACTTGTTTGTTGTTGTTGTTTGATTGAACTTGTTTGTTGTTTGTTATTGTTATTTGTTGTTGATCCTATATTACCGTTCATAATTATGCTTTTTAGGTCTCATAGACTTGTAAAAACGAATTACAATTAATTAAAAGAAATAAAAAAATTGATTAACGTAGTATATTGACAAAATTCAATGTTAAATTAACGTCGAATTTTTTTAATTCGACGTCACTTTAACGTCTCCCAATATGACGTCGTTCTCGAATTCGATGTGAAAGGGCAAAATATTCGACGTTGTACACTGTTTTTGTACTAGTGTCTCTTTTATGTGTCTTCAATAATTTGTTTTGGTTAAATCATTTAGTACGATGTGCAAGAGCTTCATTTTTTGTTGTGTTTTGACGTTGGCTATATGCAGGAAGGTGAAACGTATATTCCATTTTCTAGACAATGACTTACCCCATTCGAAATCCCCTTTTCACACATAAGGGTTTTTCTCTTCTGGAAAATATTTCCCGAGAACTTAATATTCAAAATATCAAATCTCCCTAGAGATAAACTACTAATTCTAAAATTTAAAAACTAAATTTAATAACAATCAGAAGGGAAAAAATATAACACAACCCTCTAATCAAAAACCAACATCAACATCATCAATTGTTTTATTATTAAAGTGGAAAACAAATGAATGAAAAGAGCAATAGCAACAAATTGCGATGTCGCAAGTTGCTGTGTATGAGTGAGAGAGAGTATGAAGTTATGAGAAAAACAAATAGGATAAGTGAGGAAGGTGGATTAGGGTTAGATTCTTATTTTTTCCATTGGAGCTACAGTAGAGGTGACAGAGAAAATGTTGAATTGAGAGAGAGGAAAGAGAAAGGGTAGAGAGGAATAAGGGAGGTGAGTAAGGATTTGATGGTTTTTTTTTTTTAGTTTTGAAAATGAAAATTATTCAAATACCCTTGACCTTAAAACTTAAAAGCCATAAACTTTGAAGGTATTTTTGTCTACTAAAACCCGATACACATTGCTAAAATATAGTAACTAAAAAAACCTTATGCATATTAACAAACCCATATATATATATATATATATATATAAGATTATATCATTAAATAAATTGTTGAAAAGTGCATGTAGCTTTGACTTATGTGTTTTTGAAATGCATACATGCACTCAATGAAAATAACTTCTAAATTACAAAAAAGAACTTACATTATGAAATAATGTAAAATATATATTCGTAGTGTGTAACTTTAAATGTGATTGAAAAATGATATTGATAATTATAAGGGCCTGAAAATATGGGGTTTTTGGGCCTTATGTTGAGGCAGTCAGGCCCGTAAAACTAAGGACACCATGACCTTAGAAGGAACTTTTCCCAATCTGAGTTCATTAGCCAACTTCTCCTTCTCTCTCTAAACTCTGTATTCTTCTTCTTGCTCTGCCTTCTTTCTATCCATTCACAAATAGCAACCGTTGCATTGTTAAATAGGTGGTATCCTTTCGTTCACGGAGTTGAGAGTTTCCCATCCATCCGATTAGTTTCCTTTTTAAGTCAATTTCTCCATCTCTTTTGAACCTAGGGCATGCAACTTTACTAGTTGCATTCAGCTGGTAGTCTTCCCCTTTTAATTCTCTGCCTATTATAGCTCTAAGAGTTGTTTCTGTCTCCACTTTAGTGGATTGTAGGGTCTTACTGTGTGCTGGCTGTGTAAGGCACTATTGGGGTTTCGCTACTATTCTGAGTAGTACGGTGCTTATAACGACCAAGGTAAGGGGAGCTAGTTATAACTTTTAAATTTTGTTTTGGTTGAATCTGTTTTATAAATATGTATGCGTGTTGAATTTTGAACTGGTGTGATGCTTGGACTACATTCTTGATTTTAAGCATTTGGGCGTGATGAAACTGTGATGGATGGTGTGTGGATGAACTTAGTTACTGTTAATTGAGTTTGCATTAAGTGTTTCTGGTTAGGATTTCGGTTGTAGTAATATTTAGATAGACAGTTTAACACTTAGGAAGTAGTTTAGGTCATTGGAGAGAAAGTGGGGTAAGGATTTTGAGCATCGGAAGTTTATAGTGTGTTTGGAGGGTTAATACAGTTTGGTTAGGTCTAATGGAACTTGCTAGGAACATAAAATTGGTTTAGAACATGCTAAAAATGGTAAAGGTGGATTTGAGTCCCTAAGTTGTGAAAAATTGGTGTTCTAGAGTAGGAATTGAGTCTTAATCACTTTAGAATTGGAGTGGGAATGTTTATAATCATCTAGATGAGTTTAAGTAAGTATAAAACATGAATTAAGAGTGTTAGAGGTTGGAGAAAATAAATAGAAATGGTAAGGGCTGGTGTGAGTGTGTGATTCTGCAAAATTTGCGTTCTGTAGATGATGCAGAGTCGTTATGCGAGCTGTCTCGCATGGCGAGACCCTGTAGAGAGTGATCATTGTCTGAGTCATTCGTTGTGCGAGCTGGTGCGTTGTGCGAATGACCAGAGGGTGTTGCTCTCTGTTTGTGGATTCGCGTGGCGAATCCTGTGCTATGCGACTGATGGTGGTCTGGAACCACTACCCATTTAATTCGAAACGCGAGTGGGGCGCATGGCGAGAGTTTTAGGGGGGTTAGTCTCTGTCTGGGTTCTAGCATAACGACCTGGGTGCGCTATGCGAGGACCCAAAGTCTGACACTTATTCAAACTTAATTCGCAAGGCGAGCGGGGAAGGTGCGCTATGTGAATAGCGCCAGTTTCGTTTTACGAGGGTGGTGCGTTGTGCGAAACGTTTGGGGTTTTATTTTCTATTTTCTCTTTTATATTGTTTCACTTAGATTTGAATGTTGTATGGTTTGTGAAGTATGTGTTGGAGCAAATTATATCGTATGATGGGATTCAAACATGTTGTATACTGTTAAAGTGAAAGTGTGTGTGATTCAATAGTATGATTGGTGATTCAAAGTATGTGGTTTTAAAAAGTATGGTTGATGGACGTAATTCCATGATCTTCAAGGAGAAGATCCATGGTGGTGCCCTTAGTTGTTTAGAATGAAAGTAGGAGCTCAGTCTTGGGGGTCATCCTGAAACTCCAATGGTCTTTCTTCTCACGTAGAGTGGATTGAACCATGTGGTGAGGAGTAGCAGGAGGTCTTAGTCTTGGGGGCTTCCAGTATGCCTCAAGGCCCGAAACAAGCTAACCTCGTGAGTGTGGTAGGGTGGGGGAACCCAAGTTTCATAAGCCACCACGAGCGTAAGACCTGCCATAGCTCGACTATCATTCTAAAGTCCGGACAAGTCAAGTCTAGTATTCAACATGTTAGGATCCGTGTTTATCTTGCTTGATTGAAGTTAACTCTTGCATGCATATTTTCATATTGTATGCTTTTTATATAATTATCTCTCCCTTGCTTGTTGTGTTCGTGCTATGTTTGGGTATGTTTCCTCTTGCGATGATCATCCACTTGGATGGGAGCAGATGGCGAGGAGGTGCCCCTGGAGCAAGCATTGGAGGAAGATTACGCTGAATCCTAGTACCATTAAGATCTCCTTACTTTAACTTTTGCATTTAAAAAAAATTGTAATATGTAGAATCCATGGTATGTAGGCAGACTTGAGTACATTTGCTTCGCTTCTTAGTATTTTAAGGATGATTGTAATCCTAATATTCGAATATATATTTCCAACTGCTTTCTATTATTATAATCTGGTGACGTCTTTATTATATATACACGCAGTATATTTTGGGGATGTCACAATAATTAAAATAAAATTTTATTTATGGTTAAACTTATAGTTACTATTCACAAGTTTTTTATTGGAAAAAATCTTTAGTTTATTTATGATTGAAAACATTTATGGTATTAATTAATGGGTAAGTTTTACCCATTAAAATAGTATATATATATATATATATATATATATATATATATATATATATATATATATATATATATATATATATATATATTTGCTTTTAAATATTGAATATGATAAATTACTTTAACTAGCAACATATTATTTTACTGATAATTTATGTATATGTACCTCGTTAAACTTAGGTTCCACGAAGAGATTTTAGTATATGTTGAAATAATAATGAACACTAAAAATTACCTTTAGTTACTCAAATAATTAAAGTGTAAATAAATTATTTTGATTTAATGAAAGTCTATCACAAGACATAAGTGTGACTAAGAAAGAGTATATAAAAATATTTTCATTTTCTTTTAATAGCAATTTTAATAGAATTGGAACGGGTGCAAAAAGTAAGTACATGTTTCAATAAAGAATTTAATTAAAATTGAATAACTTACTTTCTGTATGTGTATTGGAAAATTATTTACACAAACGTGAAACATACAGATCTATTATTACATAAGTACTTAGAAAAAGGGTTTCGCATTTTACGAATTAAAAAATAATCAATAATTGAACTATAATTAAAAATAATTTTTTTTAAAAAGTATCGGGTTAAATATGTTTTTAGTTCATAAACTATTGATCGTTTCTGGTTTTCGTCCCTCTTTCAAAATAAGGTACAATTTGGTTCTCATTCTTTTCGAAACGTTCGTTTTAGTCTTCAAAACTTTGGTTTTAGTCCTCATTTTGTTGACTAAATGAGGACCAAATTTTTAACGGGTTAGTTTTCGAGGACTAAAACGAACATTTCGAAAAGAATGAGGACCAAATTGTACCTTATTTTGAAAGAGGGACGAAAACCAGAAACGACCAATAGTTTAGGGACTAAAAACATATTTAATCCAAAAGTATCTAAGTATAGAAATAACATTACATATCATAATAGGAAAAGCCTCTAATAACTAATTCTCTATTTTGACTTCACACTAGTACAAAAATCGCGTAAACGTTGAATATTTTGAATTTTTAACGGCAAATTCGCAAACGACGTCATATCAGAAGACGTAAATTTACGTTGAATTTAAGAAATTCGACGTTAATTAATTTAATGTCGAATTTTGTCAATATTCGACATTAATAATTTTTTTTTGTTTTTTTTAATTAATTGTGATCTTTTTTACAACTATACTAGACATGAAAAGCAAAAAAATAACAAATTTGGGTTTTTGGTATTTTATAAAGCATGAACTATGAACATGTAGTGTAGTATCAACAACAAACAAGTTCAATCAAACAACAACAACAAACAAGTTTAACAAAAAAACAACAAACAAGTTCAACAAATAAGTTCTTCAAAACGAAAACGAAAACTAACCTTCAAAAGGTGGGTTCGTCGAAATAAAGTTTCGTCATAGCGAGAGAGAAAATAGAATGCGCCTATGAAGGACAAGAGCACAAAAATTGACTTTAAGCAGGTGATATGTCTGGGACCGTCAGAGGGTCATTTGATACATCAGACCCCCCAAGCCCTAGACAACTACTTGATGTTGGGTTTTACAGTAACGAGTGGTCGGTCGGTGCTTTTTGAAATTGACTTTGAGCGGGAAAACACGTGTCATACCATCATAGGCCATTTGTCTCGAGTAGCGGGATCATCGCTTGATCTGTGTCGTTGATCGTGCCAGATTTGGACGGTTGATGTGCATCAGCGGTTTCAAAAATTTTACTATAAATAGGAGCGTGAGGCTCAATCACTTTCACACACACTCTTTTTCTTTTGTTGTTACCGTTTGGTTGAAAATTCTTTTTCCAAGGTAATTAATAAATGTCTATTGTTTGTGTTTCTTCTTCCGATGAGTCCATGGGCAAGGGAGGCGGGGAGTCATCCGACGGGAGAAGATCGTCGTCTCTCAGCTTAGTGTCTTCGTCTTATCTTAAAAGGCCCGAGCCAGAGGGGGGATCGGGGCCGAAGTCTTCCGCGGGTGGCAGCGAGAGGGTTATAAACAAGATATTGCTCTTCCTTCTTCAGGGGGGTGTAGTCATAGACGTTGAACGGGTTGAACCGGCCAGTAGGTGGCCCGTGATCAGGGGATACGACTGGGCTTCCCACGAAGTGGGGTCCTATGAATCCGATTTTTCTACCCGGGAGGAACTACGGTTGTGGGCGGAATGTTCGTACCTAGAGAGGGATAGGGAAGATGCCCGTTTGTTTCATCTCAGCGTTAGTCACCCTAATGAGCGATTCTTTCACGAAAAGGGGACTCATACTAAAGACTTTTTCTTTGTATATACGTATCTATTCAACCAGATGTTCGTTCGGGTGTCGTTCACTGCGTTCCAATTGGTCGTGCTTCGAAGGCTGAATGTCGCCCCCTGCTAAACCTCCCGATTCAGACATTTGAGAAGAGGAGTTGAAAATCCCCTTTTGTAGAGGTCGTCCCCGACGATGACATATCTCGAAATCTTACGGGCGTCCGCTGGCCGAACCGGGCGTTCGTTGTCCTAATCTTTCATCAAAGTACGAATTTCCCTCCGCCAGCTCCCCGTCGTTCATGCCGATGGCCAGGCACACCACCGAAGGTTTTGACAACACTTGTCGGATTACAGTCGTCAACGGCCCCTTCTCCTTCCTGCTACTGAGCTTTGACAGCATGTCCGCTCGGATGTTCTCCTCCCAGGGGATATGTCTAATGTCTACTTTTTCAAACTTCTCAAGCAAAGTCTGGGCCTTATGGAAGTACTTGAGGAGGTGCTCGTCCTTCACCTAAAATTCGCCCTTCATATGTGCAATGACGAGTTGGGAGTCTGTGCAGCATGTTAGTCTGCGTGCCCCCATGTCATCAGCCAAGGCAAGGCCAACAATCAGGGCCTTATACTCTACCTTGTTATTGGATATCTTAAACTTGAAGATGAGGGAGTGTTCTAACGAGAAGTCGCTTGGCCCTTCCAAGACCATCCTTCACCCTCTCCTGCTCTTTTGGAGGCCCCATCGACGTAGAAATTCCATTCGGCCATATCAAGGGTTTGTGGCAATTCTACGCTAAAGTCGGCTAGGTGCTGGCTCCTGACCGATCCTCGGGGCTCGAACCTTAATCCGAATTCTGAAAGCTCCATCGCCCAACTGACCATCCGTTCGGCCAGGTCAGGTTTCCTCAGAATCTTGGATATGGGATGATTCGTCTGAACGACCACTTGGTGGTTTTGGAGATAGGGGCGAAGTCTTCTGCCCGCATTGAGGAGGGTCAGAGCCACATTTTCCACCTGTTGGTAGCGTGTTTCCGCGTCTTGCAATACCCGGCTGACAAAGTAGACGAGCCGAGGCTCCGGCTTCTCCTGGACTAGAGCGACGTTGATCGTGGTTGGCGACACGCCTAGATAAACCTGCATCTCCTCCCCTGGTGATGGACAAATTTATGATCACCAAAATATGATGTCACAAACTTGTTTCACAATCGGCAAGTATGACCGAATCGTTCAAGTAATAAACTTGGCAAGACCAAGTATCGTTCTCCCAAAGGACTCACGACCTAGTTTAGTTGTGTGGTTTGTTGATTAGCAAAGACTTAAGAACGAAATAATTGGAGTTTAATATGCAAGACAGAAAATAAACATGTATGCATGAATTTTGATCAATGGCAAAAGCAAAAGATAAACACTTTCAATGAAATATATGAATGAATATGTTGTTGGGGGTCAATTTCATCTCATCCACTCTCATATATTTTAGGAATTCAACGTTCAAATCATCATTATTAATGCCACTCTCTAAAGTACCTTTCTAGAAGGCTTCTCCCTAATCACGAGTTCATACAATTCCTAGCATTCCTAATGATCAGTTCATAAGTTCAGGAGCTTAACGACAACCAACATAATATTGGGAGAAATTCCCCAGATCTAGACTTCCCCGTACGTGCCCGTATCGACAAAACCAATAATCATGCATCGAATGAGTTAAACAATGCAAGCATTAAGCAAAGAGGAAAAACCCTAACTAATGATGAAAGAAAGCATAAGTCTTAATTAAAAGATGCAAGCATAAATTCCATATATGAGAGCTTCAAGAGATTACATTGATTCCCCAACAAACATACAAGGTTTAGTTCACCATATTCATGGTGAACCTAGATGAACAATGAAAGAATGAAAGAATAAACCCTAAAAAGGTGAAGAGGTAGCCTGAGCATCCAAGATCCTCCTTCAAAGGGGTGGAAGAGAGAGTGTTTGCCTCGTTTCTGCCAAAGATACAAACCCTAGGACGTCCTAAAGCTTATATACTATTCTAAAATTACAAAAAATCTAGGCCCAAGCCCATAAGTGTGCCGCTCAGCGGTAAATTACCGCTCAGCGGTGAGTGCGCGTCTCTTTTCTTCCCCTCATCGGCCATTTTGCCCCTCAGCGGACATCCCGTGACCTCCTGAGTGCCGCTCAGCGGTAAAATGCCGCTGAGCGGTGCCTTCGGCTTCTCCTTTTGCACTCTTTGATTTCTTTTCTGATTCCATCTCTCTCCTTCTTCATTTCTTTCACTAAATTCACCTTAAAACCTGCACAAAAACACTGAAATCAAGCATAAACCTGTCCAGCTCTCTTATTTCTGAAAATATGAATAAAAGTATGATTTCAAGCTAGTTTCTAAGTCTAAAGGTTGCTTTTAGTATCAATTTTAAGCATGAAAATAATAGTTTTTCAACTGTTATCACAACCCCAAACTTAGAACTTTGCTTGTCCTCAAGCAAACAAGATGTAACTCAATCTCCAACCAATTCATATGATGGTTCACTCATTCAAAAATCCTCTTTTTCGAGATAAGTAACAACTTCACTCAAACTTATGACCAAGAGTTCATTCAAGATGTGCACATGCTTTAGTGTTCACAAAGTCATTTAAATTCCAACAAATGCTATTTTTCATGAATGATCAATCAATTAAGCATGGATGTTCATGTGCTTATGGAATATTTCCTCACTAGATAAAGTGTTTCACTCAACACACAAATTATAAGAGGTAAAGTGTTTCACTCATTCACTCCACTATCACAATGTCACATGAATCAACTTTGCCTTTCATTTTACCACAATCAAAAACATTCACAAGCATGCATCATCACAAGTACTTTTCAATGGCTTATAATGTGGCTGGGCTAACAAGAAAATTGGTTTTTCTGGATCACAAAATCCTTGAGTTAAGAGAATCATAACAACGCAATTATTCTTGTTCATTCCCAACTTTCTTTTGCATTTGCATTTGCATTGAGCTTTACTTCTTTTTCTTTTCTTTTCTTTTTCTTTTTCTTTGCATATTCTTACTTTTTAGCTCTTAGCTCAATGCTTTTCTTCTTTCATGTTTTCCCAACAACCCCAAACTTGAACATTTAACAATACCACACAAGATCTTCTACTTAACTCAAGGTAAAGATTTTCAATCAAGGGTTTTCAGTGTATGTTCAAGGCTAAGGGTTCAAAGGATAGAACACAACGTGTTCTCTTTTAGTGGGCTAACTTTATGAATTTGGCCAATAAAAAGGGTTCCAACAAACGGCCTTGATCACATGATGCAAAACAAGCAATTGATTCAATCATAGAAAACCTGGGCAAAGTCATTTATGCTTTCAAAGTAATATCATTCAACAATAACAACTCTGGAGCTCAAAACCTCACATATAAGCTCATTCACATTTGACATACACATCCTGCTTAATTTCACAATCACAATCATGATATCATGCATTTGTTCACAAAGCTTGTGAATCACCTGTATAAGCATTTTAATGTGCACATCATCTCAACATCAATCAATCAATAAGCATCATCAAGCATTACTTATCAAACAATCACAGTTAATAGCAAACCAGCATAACAAACCAGGTTTCCAATAGAGTACATCAACCCTAATCTAAAAACAAAAACAAATAAGTTCAGAAAACTTAAACCACAAAAGCATAATCATATGATAGCATTCATCAGTAAATGCTATCTCAGCTCCTCATCAGTCTGAGCTGTCCTCTGTATCTTCCTCTTCCTCCTCATCTTCATCATCTTCAAATGCATCCTCCTCATCAGCTTCATCTTCTTCCATATCTCTAGCTGAAGCTTCAGCTGCTTCAGCTCCTCCTCCATGCAATGGTTCTTCTGGCCAAGCTACTACATTATGGAATTCATCCATAGTCCACCTGTGGGCTGGAGGTGTATCATACATCCCTACTATCATCTCAGCAGTGGCCACCTGCCCTCTGTGAATGGACTGCAACTGAGCACCTATAAGAGACATATACATGTCCTTCATCTGGAATGGTTCTGCTTGATGTGTATCAGCAGATGTCCGGCTCTGTGCTGGCCCTCTCTCTCTACGAGCCCGGCGTGGTGGAACTGGCTGAGCTGCATCCTCACCTCCACAGTACTGTCTGTAATAAGCCTCATCAATAGCTTTTCTTGGCCTCTCAAATGGTGGAACAGAAGTGTCCACCCCAGCTTGCTTGCAAAGGTGAGTGATCAAAGAAGGATGTCCTAGTGGTGCTTTGTTGTTTGAAGTGTTAGCTGATGGACAAATTTGTAAGCACCAAAATATGATGTCACAAACTTGTTTCACAATCGGCAAGTATGACCGAATCGTTCAAGTAATAAAACTTGGTAAGACCAAGTATCGTTCTTCCCAAAGGACTCACGGCCTAGTTTAGTTATGTGATTTGTTGATTAGCTAGGACTTACAAACGAAATATTCAAAGTTTTAATATGCAAGACAGAAAATAAACATGTATGCATGAATTGATCAATGGCAAAGACAAAAGATAAACACTTTCAATGAACTATATGAATGAATATGTTGTTGGGGGTCAATTTCATCTCATCCACTCTCATATATTTTAGGAATTCAACATTCAAATCATCATTGTTAATGCCACTCTCTAATGTACCATTCTAGATGGCTTCTCCCTAATCAAATAGTTCATACAATTCCTAGCATTCCTAATGATTAGTTCATTACAGCAGGAGCTTAAAGGCAACCAATATAATGTTGTCAGTAAAATATTGGGAGAAATTCCCCGGATCTAGACTTCCCCGTACGTGTCCGTATCGACAAAACCAATAATCATGCATTAGAATGAGTTAAACAATGCAAGCATTGAGCAAAGAGGAAAAACCCTAACTAATGATGAAAGAAAGCATATGTCTTAATTCAAAGATGTACTCAACAAATCCATATATGAGAGCTTCAAGAGATTACATTGATTCCCCAACAAACATACAAGGTTTAGTTCACCATCGTCATGGTGAACCTAGATGAATAACAATGAAAGAATGAAAGAATAAACCCAATAAAGGTGAAGAGGTAGCCTGAGCATCCAAGATCCTCCTTCAAAGGGGTGGAAGAGAGAGTGTTTGCCTCGTTTCTGCCAAAGATACTAAACTAAAGGACGTGCAAGCCCTTATATACTAATTTAGAGTTACAAAAGATTACAAAAGCCCAAGCCCAAAGAGTTCCGCTCAGCGGTATTTACCGCTCAGCGGTAGTTGCGCGTCACAATTCTTCCCCTCAGCGGCCATTTGCCCCTCAGCGTGACTCCCGCAACCTCCTGAGTGCCGCTCAGCGGTAGTTTGCCGCTGAGCGGTGCCTTCGTCTTCTCTTTTTGCACTCTTTCTTGTCTTTTCTAATGTCACTTCTCTCCTTCTTCACTCTTTGCACCAAATTCACCCTAAAACCTGCACAAAAACACTCAAATCAAGTGTAAACCTGTCCAGCTCTCTTATTTCTGAAAATAAAGATAAAAGGTGTGATTTCAAGCTAGTTTCTAAGTCTAAAGGTTGCTTTTAGTATCAATTTTAAGCATGAAAATAACAGTTTTTCAACTGTTATCACAACCCCAAACTTAGAACTTTGCTTGTCCTCAAGCAAACAAAATGTAACTCCATCTCCAACCAATTCATATGATGGTTCACTCATTCAAAATCCTCTTTTCAAGATAAGTAATAACTTCACTCAAACTTATGATCAAGAGTTCAATCAAGATATGCACATGCTTTAGTGTTCACAAAGTCATTTAAGTTCCAACAAATGCTATTTTTCATGAATGATCAATCAATTAAGCATGGATGTTCATGTGTTCATGGAATATTTCCTCACCAGGTAAAGTGTTTCACTCAACACACAAGTGTATAAGAGGTAAGTGTTTCACTCATTCACTCTACTATCACAATGTCACATGAATCAACTTTGCCTTTCATTTTACCACAATCAAAAACATTCACAAGCATGCATCATCACAAGGACTTTTCAATGGCTTATAATGTGGCTGGGCTAACAAGAAAATTGGTTTTTCTGGATCACAAAATCCTTGAGTTAAGAGAATCATAACAACACAATTATTCTTATTCATTCCCAACTTTTGTTTGCCTTTTCGTATGCATTGAGCTTTACTTCTTTTTCTTTGCTTTTCTTTTTCTTTTTCTTTGCATATTCTTACTTTTTAGCTCTTAGCTCAATGCTTTTCCTTTTTCACAACAACCCCAAACTTGAACATTTGTCAATACCACACAAGATATTCTACTTAACTCAAGGTAAAGATTTTCAATCAAGGGTTTTCAGTGTATATTCAAGGCTAAGGGTTCAAAGGATAGAACACAAAGTGTTCTCTTTTAGTAGGCTAACTTTATGAATTTGGCCAATAAAAAGGGTTCCAACAAACGGCCTTGATCATATGATGCAAAACAAGCAATTGATTCAATCATAGAAAACCTGGGCAAAATCATTCATGCTTTCAAAGTAATAGCATTCAACAATAACAACTCTGGATCTCAAAACCTCACATATAAGCTCATTCACATTTGACATACACATCCTGCTTAATTTCACAATCAAAATCATGATATCATGCATTTGTTCACAAAGCTTGTGAATCACCTGTATAAGCATTTAATGTGCACATCATCTCAACATCAATCAATCAATAAGCATCATCAAGCATTACTTATCACACAATCACAGTTAATAGCAAACCATCATAAGAAACCAGGTGTTCAATAGAGTACATCAACCCTAATCTAAAAACAAAAACAAATAAGTTCAGAAAACTTAAACCGCAAAAGCATAAAACATATGATAGCATTCATCAGTAAATGCTATCTCAGCTCCTCATCAGTCTGAGCTGTCCTCTGTATCTTCCTCCTCTCCTTGGATCTTATAGTCTTGATTCTTTTTGCCCGATGAGGAGGCCATCCCTGCATCAAACATAATTCACAAAACCAAAAGATACATTGTTAAGCATTAGTAAACCACAATAAAGAAATCAGCCCCTTCAATGATGCTCTCTCCCAACCCCAAACTTAGATGGAAAACTAGTGAGCAAATGAGTGGAAGGGAGATTTTCTAAAGAGGGATGAGGGAAAAGTTGTAGAGAACCTTTGAAAAGGTATGTAGGAGTGTGTGTGCAGAGAAGAGTCTGAAAGTATGAGCATTTGCACAGCTTAGGGTATAAAAATACCCTAATGGGCTCGGGTTCCACTAAGGGGAACTAAAGCTCATTCTGCGAGAGTACCGCTCAGCGGTAAGTTGCCGCTCAGCGGCACTTTCGTGATGTGCTCTTCTCCTTCTTTTCTTAACCTACGTGCCTCCTAGACATGCCCCTCATTGGTTCCCTGCAATTCAATGTTTAAAAATGCTTATGCAAACCCTAACTAAAATAAACAAACAAAAATATTCAATCAACTGGGTTGCCTCCCAGGTAGCGCTTGTTTAACGTCATTAGCTTGACCCAATAAAGCCCCAGTTCCTTCTTCTTTTTCTTCTTTCTACTGAACTTCTTCAGAAATTTGATCAAACCAGGAACTTGTTGCAGTGTCTCAATCATAGGAACTTTAATCTCCAATTTCTTGAAGATTTCCATAAAGCACTTAAATTTCTTTTCCTTCCTACGATACTTCTTTGGATGGGGACGAGATTTTTCATATGATTCTTTATTTTTTTCTCTCATCCTCTTTCTCTTTTCTCTCACTTTCTTTTTTTCTTTTCTTTTTCTACTCACCTTCTCAATCTTCACACAAATTTTCTCTTCTTCTTTCTCTTCTCTCTCTTGTCTCTCTTCTTTTTCCAACTCAACTTTTTCAACATTTACACTCACTAGCTCTTGACACTCTTCCCTGGGGTTAACCTCAGTATTAGCCCCAAAATCCATGTCAAGCCTTTCTTCCAACTTCTTGGTAATCTGCCCCATTTGAATCTTCAAGTTCTTAATAGCAGCTTCAGTGCTCTTTTGAGAAGATTCAGTTTTCTGTATAAATTGCTGAAGAGTTTCTTCCAACCTTATTGATCTTTCATTGAGCATAGAAATTTGTTGCCACATGGTTGGTTGCTGCTGCTGTTGCTTATTAAATTGATTAGCCTGCCCAGTTTGTCCTTGGCCAATACTTGGATGTGGTTTCCAACCCTGATTATAATTACCTTGACGGTATGGAAACTGATTAGCCATGAAGTTAACATCCTCCACGGCTTCCACAGGAAAAGCACATTGGCCATTGATGTGATCTCCTCCACATAGTTCGCACAACTGGGTTTGTACCTGTGCAGCAGATTTTAACTCTTTTGGTAATGAAGCAAGAGTTTTGGTCAGAGTCTCCAGCTGTTGAGTCAGAATTTTATTTTGGGCTAGCAGAGCATCATGGGTTTGTAATTGAAGAACCCCTTTCTGTTGCATAGGGGCACCTCTTTCATTGTGAAGCTCATTATCACTTGTAGCCATATTTTCAATAATCGCAGTGGCTTCCTCTGGAGTCTTCCATTTGATATTGCCCCCAGCTGAGGCATCTAGCATCATCTTGGTTTGTGAACCAAGCCCTCCAAGGAAAGTTAGGACTACTTCTTGATCCTCAAAGCCATGCGTGGGAGTTTTACGTAATAAGCTTTTGTACCTGTCCCATGCATGTCCCAATGATTCCTCCATGCCCTGCTTGAATGAAGATATCTCTTGCTTGCCTTTAGTTACTTTAGATTGTGGGAAGTATTTGTTTAGAAACTTTGTAACCACTGCTTCCCACTCTGTGAAACTTTCTTCTGGAAAAGAGTTTAACCAAAGCTTAGCATTGCCTCCCAAGGAGAAAGGAAACAAACTAAGTTTGATTGCTTCGTCTGGCACCCCATTAATTTTGACCGTGTTGGAGATCTCATTAAAGGTAGTAAGGTGCTCATATGGGCTTTCATGTGATAACCCATTAAATTGATTACTCTTCACCAGTTGAATCAGTGCTGGTTTGACCTCCATGTTGGCAGCATTGACTCTAGGTCTAGATATGCTATTGAAGTGCTGAGGTCCAGCAAGATTAGTATAATCTGCAAGAGTTCTTCTAACATTATTGCCCTCCATACTTCCTGTGCTATGAACAGAACCTTGTGGTGATGATTGCAAGAGAGTTTCTGGAGAAGGGAAAAGTTCTCTAGACGTTCTGATTCTTCTCCTCCTTCTACTCTCTTCTAGACCTTCAAGAAGTGGTTCTGTTGTTTTCTTACTCCTAGTTCGAATTGCTTCCTGCATGCACAAGAAACAAAACCCTAGAACAGATTTGTTAGCACAAAAAGATATAATAGAAGATATATATTCAAAAGATAAAAAGATAAAAGATTCAGAAGATAAGAAGATAAAAGATTCAAAAGATAAAAAGATAAAAGATAAAATAAAATTTAAAAATAACATCTAATCTAAAAAGATAAAATCTAAAAATAAAATCTAACCTAATAAAATAAAATCTAATCCTAAAAGATAAAATAAAATAAAATCTAAACTAACCAAATAAAATAAAATCTAATCTAATCTAATCTAAAAAGATAAAACAGAAAAAGATAAAAAACAGAAAATAAAAACAGAAATTTAAAATTAAAGTCAAAGATAATCAATAATCACACAAATTAACCAGTTAAACCACGAATCCCCGGCAACAGCGCCAAAAACTTGATGGCCCAAACTTATTAGCCGTTGCTAGGACTCGGGTTCAATCCCCAAATCCCCGGCAACGGCGCCAAAAACTTGATGGACAAATTTGTAAGCACCAAAATATGATGTCACAAACTTGTTTCACAATCGGCAAGTATGACCGAATCGTTCAAGTAATAAAACTTGGTAAGACCAAGTATCGTTCTTCCCAAAGGACTCACGGCCTAGTTTAGTTATGTGATTTGTTGATTAGCTAGGACTTACAAACGAAATATTCAAAGTTTTAATATGCAAGACAGAAAATAAACATGTATGCATGAATTGATCAATGGCAAAGACAAAAGATAAACACTTTCAATGAACTATATGAATGAATATGTTGTTGGGGGTCAATTTCATCTCATCCACTCTCATATATTTTAGGAATTCAACATTCAAATCATCATTGTTAATGCCACTCTCTAATGTACCATTCTAGATGGCTTCTCCCTAATCAAATAGTTCATACAATTCCTAGCATTCCTAATGATTAGTTCATTACAGCAGGAGCTTAAAGGCAACCAATATAATGTTGTCAGTAAAATATTGGGAGAAATTCCCCGGATCTAGACTTCCCCGTACGTGTCCGTATCGACAAAACCAATAATCATGCATTAGAATGAGTTAAACAATGCAAGCATTGAGCAAAGAGGAAAAACCCTAACTAATGATGAAAGAAAGCATATGTCTTAATTCAAAGATGTACTCAACAAATCCATATATGAGAGCTTCAAGAGATTACATTGATTCCCCAACAAACATACAAGGTTTAGTTCACCATCGTCATGGTGAACCTAGATGAATAACAATGAAAGAATGAAAGAATAAACCCAATAAAGGTGAAGAGGTAGCCTGAGCATCCAAGATCCTCCTTCAAAGGGGTGGAAGAGAGAGTGTTTGCCTCGTTTCTGCCAAAGATACTAAACTAAAGGACGTGCAAGCCCTTATATACTAATTTAGAGTTACAAAAGATTACAAAAGCCCAAGCCCAAAGAGTTCCGCTCAGCGGTATTTACCGCTCAGCGGTAGTTGCGCGTCACAATTCTTCCCCTCAGCGGCCATTTGCCCCTCAGCGTGACTCCCGCAACCTCCTGAGTGCCGCTCAGCGGTAGTTTGCCGCTGAGCGGTGCCTTCGTCTTCTCTTTTTGCACTCTTTCTTGTCTTTTCTAATGTCACTTCTCTCCTTCTTCACTCTTTGCACCAAATTCACCCTAAAACTTGCACAAAAACACTCAAATCAAGTGTAAACCTGTCCAGCTCTCTTATTTCTGAAAATAAAGATAAAAGGTGTGATTTCAAGCTAGTTTCTAAGTCTAAAGGTTGCTTTTAGTATCAATTTTAAGCATGAAAATAACAGTTTTTCAACTGTTATCATTAGCACATACACTAATTTCATCAGCTATCACCTGCCCAATATTAACATTCAAATTTCTGATAGCACAGTAGATGAATAGTGCCCTGCTGAGAGTAATATCTGACACATGTGAACATGGCTGAATGTTGGCATGAGAAAATGCCATCCAATACTTTGCAAGAGGAGTCAAATCTTTCCTCCTAATGTTAACCACTGAGCCAAATCTATTCCTTTGGAAGTGTCCTCCAGGTATACTGATAACAGTTGAAAAACTGTTATTTTCATGCTTAAAATTGATATTAAAAGCAACTTTTAGACTTAAAAACTAGCTTGAAATCATGCTTTTATCTATATTTTCATAAATAAGAGAGCTGGACAGGTTTATGCTTGATTTAAGTGTTTTTGTGCAGGTTTTAAGGTCAATTTAGTGAAAGAAGTGAAGAAGGAGAGAGATGGAATCATAAAAGGAAGCAAAGAGTGCAAAAAGAGAAGTCGAAGGCACCACTCAGCGGCATTTTACCGCTGAGCGGCACTCAGAAGGTCACGGGAGGTCCGCTGAGGGGCAAACTGGCCGCTGAGGGGAAGAAAAGGACGCGCAGTCACCGCTGAGCGGTATTTACCGCTGAGCGGCACTTTTTGGGCTTGGGCTTTTGTAATCTTTTGTAACTCTAGACTAGTATATAAGGACTTGCACGTCCTAGGGGTTAGTATCTTTGGCAGAAACGAGGCAAACACTCTCTCTTCCACCCCTTTGAAGGAGGATCTTGGATGCTCAGGCTACCTCTTCACCTTTTTAGGGTTTATTCTTTCATTCTTTCATTGTTCATCTAGGTTCACCATGAATATGGTGAACTAAACCTTGTATGTTTGTTGGGGAATCAATGTAATCTCTGGAAGCTCTCATATATGGAATCTTTGCTTGCATCTTTTAATTAAGACTTATGCTTTCTTTCATCATTAGTTAGGGTTTTTCCTCTTTGCTCAATGCTTGCATAGTTTAACTCATTCCATGCATGATTATTGGTTTTGTCGATATGGGCACATACGGGGAAGTCTAGATCCGGGGAATTTCTCCCAATATTATACTGACAATATTATATTGGTTGTCGTTAAGCTCCTGCACTTATGAACTAATCATTAGGAATGCTAGGAATTGTATGAACTCGTGATTAGGGAGAAGCCATCTAGAATGGTACTTTAGAGAGTGGCATTAACAATGATGATTTGAATGTTGAATTCCTAAAATGTATGAGAGTGGATGAGATGAAATTGACCCCCAACAACATATTCATTCATATATTTCATTGAAAGTGTTTATCTTTTGTCTTTGCCATTGATCAAACTTCATGCATACATGTTTATTTTCTGTCTTGCATATTAAAATCTAAATATTTCGTTTGTAAGTCCTAGCTAATCAACAAATCACATAACTAAACTACGCCGTGAGTCCTTTGGGAAGAACGATACTTGGTCTTACCAAGTTTATTACTTGAACGATTCGGTCATACTTGCCGATTGTGAAACAAGTTTGTGACATCATATTTTGGTGCTCATAAATTTGTCCATCAAGTTTTTGGCGCCGTTGCCGGGGACTCGTGGTTTAACTGGTTAATTTGTGTGATTATTGATTATCTTTGACTTTAATTTTAAATTTCTGTTTTTATTTTCTGTTTTTATTTTTCTGTTTTTATTTTATTTTATCTTTTTATCTTTTTAGATTAGGTTAGATTTTATTTTTTCTTATCTTTTTAGGTTAGATTAGATTTTGTTTTATCTTTTAGATTAGATTAGATTTTATTTTTTTTGGTTAGGTTAGATTTTATTTTATTTTATCTTTATCTTTTAGATTAGGTTAGATTTTATTTTATTTTATTCTATCTTATTTTATCTTTCTATCTTCTAAATCTTTTATCTTCTAAATCTTTTTATCTTTTGAATCTATATCTTCTCCTATATCTTGTTGTGCTAACAAATCTTTTCTAGGGTTTTGTTTTCTTGTGCATGCAGGAAGCAATTCGAACTAGGAGTAAGAAAACAACAGAACCACTTCTTGAAGGTCTAGAAGAGAGTAGAAGGAGGAGAAGAATCAGAACGTCTAGAGAACTTTTCCCTTCTCCAGAAACTCTCTTGCAATCATCACCACAAGGTTCTGTTCATAGCACAGGGAGTATGGAGGGCAATAATGTTAGAAGAACTCTTGCAGATTACACTAATCTTGCTGGACCTCAGCACTTCAATAGCATAGCTAGACCTAGAGTCAATGCAGCAAATATGGAGGTCAAACCAGCACTGATTCAACTGGTGAAGAGTAATCAATTTAATGGGTTATCTCATGAAAGCCCATATGAGCACCTCACTACCTTTAATGAGATTTGCAATACAGTCAAGATTAATGGGGTGCCAGACGAAGCAATCAAACTTAGCTTGTTTCCTTTCTCATTGGGAGGCAATGCTAAGCTTTGGTTGAACTCTTTTCCAGAAGAAAGTTTCACAGAGTGGGAAGTAGTGGTCACAAAATTCTTAAATAAATACTTCCCACAATCTAAGGTGACTAAAGGAAAGCAAGAGATTTCTTCATTCAAGCAGGGCATGGAAGAATCACTGGGTCATGCATGGGACAGGTATAAAAGCTTGTTACGTAAAACTCCCACGCATGGTTTTGAAGATCAAGAAGTAGTCTTAACTTTCCTTGGAGGGCTTGGTTCACAAACCAAGATGATGCTGGATGCCTCAGCAGGAGGCAATATTAAATGGAAAACTCCAGAGGAAGCAACTAAAATTATAGAGAACATGGCTACTAGTGATAATGAGCTGCACAGTGAAAGAGGAGCTCCTATGCAACAAAAAGGGGTTCTTCAATTACAAACACATGATGCCTTGCTAGCTCAGAATAAAATTCTAACTCAACAACTGGAAACTCTGACCAAAACTCTTGCTCTATTACCTAAAGAGTTGAAATCTGCTGCACAGGTACAAACCCAGTTGTGCGAATTATGTGGGGGTGATCATATCAATGGCCAATGTGCTTTTCCTGTGGAAGCCGTGGAGGATGTTAATTTCATGGCTAATCAATTTCCATACCGTCAAGGGAATTATAATCAGGGGTGGAAACCACATCCAAGCATTGGTCAAGGACAAACTGGGCAAGCTAATCAATATAATAAGCAGCAGCAGCAACCAACCTTGTGGCAACAATTATCTATGCTTAATGAAAGATCAACAAGGTTGGAAGAAACTCTTCAGCAATTCATTCAGAAAACTGAATCTTCTCAAAAGAGCACTGAAGCTGCTATAAAGAATTTGGAGATTCAAATGGGTCAGATTACCAAGCAATTGGAAGAAAGGCCGAATAGAAACTTTGGGGCTAATACTGAGGTTAACCCCAGAGAAGAGTGCAAGGTGGTAGAGAGTGTTGATGATGAGAAAGTTGAGTTAGATACAGAAGAGAGAAGTGAAATAGAGAGCAAAAGCACGTTTCCTTTACCAATCCATCAAGGGAAACCAATGGACTTCACAGAGTTATTCAAAATGGTGGATAATGATGCACCTTGGGAGCAAATTTTGCAACAGATTACGGTTTACACCAAATCTAATGAAGAAAGCTCTACAAAGAAGAGACGTAGAGATGATGAGAAAAAAAAGTGTATAACTGTTAAAGAAGAATCATTCCCACCTAAAGCATCAGATCCAGGTAGTTTTTCTATCCCTTGCACTATAGGGAAGAAAAAGGTAAAGAAAGCTCTCCTTGATTTAGGTTCAAGTGTTAACTTGATTCCTTATTCTTTACTGGAGCAAGTTGGCAATGTTAAAATGAAACCTGTAAAGGTTAATTTAGTAATGGCCGATGGATCTTCAAAGGAGCCATGTGGGATTGCAGAAGACATTGTAGTTTGTGTTGGCAAACTTCAGTTTTTGGCAGACTTTGTGGTGATGAAGATGGAAACCGAGAAAATACCTATCATACTTGGAAGACCGTTTATGAAAACGGCCAGGGCTATCATAGATGTAAATGAAGGTATAGTGGTGCTCCAGGATAGAGAAGAGAGAGTGGTGATGGATGTCTTCAAAGATGAGACACAAGCAAAGGAGGAAGAAGCCAGTTATAAAGCTGCATTTCGAGATGCACCCATAACTAGAGGTAAAGATGAAAATCTCGAGGTTTCTGGTAACCATTGTTTGTTGTTTCAGGTACCCAAGGAAAAAGAAATTGGAAAAGGAGAAGAAATTCCTAGAGACTGGAAGAAAAGAAGACTCAAACTTGGCACACCTGTAAGAATCAAGAACAAGTTGTGGGTTATAAAGGGCTTTAAAGAAAAGGAGATGATAGAGATAGAGTCTCCATATTCTAGAAGAACCAAAACAGTCCAAAGGAAGCAGCTGAGAAGTTGGTGGATTGACAACATCAACTATAAAGAAGATGGAACTTGAACTTTACTGGGTCAAGGTAATGACGTTAAAAGAGCGCTTGCTGGGAGGCAACCCAGTGGATTTAAAAACTTTTGATTTGGTTTTGTAACTTTTAATTTGTGGACATTATTTTGTGAATATTTTGTGTAATCCAGCATCTACTGAAGGATGCTAGGTGGTTAAGTATCTACTGAAGGATACTAAGTTTGTAACACCTACTGATGGGTGTTGGTGAGAAGATTTTGCACCTACTGATGGGTGCTGGTAAGTTTGAAACACCTACTGATGGGTGTTGGTGGATTTTGGGTCAGGCTCGTGACGTTAAACAAGCGCTACCTGGGAGGCAACCCAGTTGATTGATTGTTTTTGTTTGTTTTATTTTAATTAGGGTTTGCATAAGCATTTTTAACATTGAATTGCAGGGAACCTATGAGGGGTATGCTAGGAAGGCACGTAGGTCAAGAAAAGAAGGAGAGAAGCACTTCACAAAAGTGCCGCTGAGCGGCAATTACCGCTGAGCGGTACTATCGCAGATGGGCTTTAGTTCCCCTTAGCGGAACCCGAGCCCATTAGGGTATTTTTAAACCCTAAGCTGTGCGATTTTTCATTCTTTCAAGCTCTTCTCTGCTTAAGCACTCCCACATACCTTCTCTTAGGTTTTTGATGAGTCAATATTTTGTTCACTTCACTTAGTTTAATGTGCTGTAATTAATCAGGGAATTGTGCATAATTGTCCAGTATTTTCCCATTTTACTGAATTGAGCTTAATCCGATCAGAAATTCTTATTTTAGTTAATTTGAATTATCTGAGACTAATTATTTACATTATTGAGTGTAGGGAAAATTCTGTAAATATGTTAGGACATTTGGAAGAAAAATCATTCACACACTATGTTTGGAAGAAGCTACACTACATTGATTTATTGATTTCTTATGTGTATTGATATGTGGAAACTTAGATGAAATATTTCTGTTTGGTTTGACTAAAATATTAGAAGGTGTGCACGGTTTTTCTTTTGTTCCAGCAGCTAGAAGCATTTGGTGAAAGGTCACACGCATCAAACCACTACATGGACAATTCATTTTGGCAAGCATACATGGAACAAAAAAGTAGGAGTGCCACCTAGGATTGGAGAATTTTGGTTTGGCTTAAGAGAATGTAGTAAAGCCGTGAACAATAAAAAAAGGTCACCAATTTGAAAGTTCACGTGCATGAGAGGAGCTCCAAGCTGAATTTTATTATTAAAGGGAGTGATGTCACGGCCCCATACAAAAGAAATCTCACTTTTGCTTAAAGATATGTCTGCATGTTGTGCTATTCCACTCCACTCAATTGGTAGTTTGATCACGGTTTGGTCTTGGAGAAAGAGCACCCACCATCTTTGAAGAAAGCAAACGGCCCACATAATAGAAAAAGCTAGGAATGCTGAAGACTTCAATGGAGGGGACCACCACTTGATTAAAAGCTCACAATGAATTCCAAAATACTAAGGGAATGCCACGGCACAAGGGAACATCCAGTAGCTGCCACCTACGTGTTACACACACATATTTTATTTTGCAGAAGCACAAATTTTGTTCCAGCAAGCATTCTATCCAGTAGCTATGGAGTTTTAACGGTCTCCATGCAGCACCACAAACTCCATAGCAGCAAGGAAGCTCCTACACGGTCCAGCAGTAGCAACTCCACACGGCCTTAAGCACACCAGCCACCACTCCACGCATGCAGCTTTGTCACGTCCATGAAAAGAGAGTGCAACAGCTGGTTCAGAGAAGCAAAGAAAGAAGCAAAAGAAGCAGCACCCATGGTGTTGAATTTTGAATGAATGAGAAGGAGAAAGTGGTGTGTTATCACGGCTGGAATGGCATGCACAGCAGCTACGTGTGAATTGGAGTAGAGAAGGAAAAGCAATGATTGAGTGAAGGAAACAACCGTGAGCAAGGAGCTGAAATGGTGTGCAGAGCAAGATGAAGGAGATGCCAAGCAGCTGCCACATTGGAAAGGAGAGGAGTAATTCTTTGCTTGAAGTGGGAACCACATTTCAAAGAATGTCCGTGATGAAGGGAGCCCACGGCTGATTTTGCTGGAGGGAACACAAGATTGGGTGGAAGAATTGGCTGGAATGCACACCCGAATAGGACCTGATTTTTTGGCTATAAGAAAAGGAAAGCATAAGCAAAGAAGGGGGACGGCCTTGAGGCCTGGAAGGGGTCACGATTCTCTTCCAGGAAGCTCTTTCCAGATTTTCATTTTTCAAACAGTGTGTAGTTTTTATTTCTGAAAGCTTGTAGTGTATTACAGTATTTTGGATCAGTTCACTTGTTTTATTTTTACCTGTACTGTTATTTCAAGTGTTGAATCTTTGATAAATTTTATTTTCAGTTAGTGCTTTTATTTTTACCGTTTCTTTTATTTTACTCTTTAATGTTTTCTGCACCGTTAAAATTCTGTCAATGTGTTTTACTATTTTGCATTTTTATTTCCTCATGAATTTTACATTTTACCATCTTTTACTGTTAAGTTTTTATTGTCGTTAAAATTTATTTCAAACGTTTTTAAATTCTGTCTTATTTAAATTCCAGTTGTAAATTTTATTTTCCGTACCAAAAACCAAAAACACCCCCCCACTTCGTGTAAAAAATCTGAGACTGAACCCAAACAAATTGGTCCTTGAGAGACGACCTAGGAGTCACTTCCTAGTAAACTATACTGCATTTATATTATGCTCAACTTTTGTGAGCGGTGCGACCCGTTCGTCAGTTTTCCACATCTTTTCACTTTTCCCTCTTAAGAAAATCTCTCTTTCACTCACTTTTTCACTAGTGTGCCATCAAAGTTTGGGGTTGGAAGAGAGTATTCTAGCTTGGAAGCATTCTCATTGCATCTAGTATCTCCACCCAAGTAAGTAAAATGCATTTTGTTCATTCTAGGGTTCTTGAATTTGAATGTGATTGTCAAAGCATGAATATTTAGGGGTTTTTATTTCTACCCTAAGCTGAGCGGCACTCTGCCAGATTAGGTTTTTTCTAGTTTTCGCGTGTTGGAATGTGGCACTGGTGGCGCTGAGGGGAAATTCTGGCCCTCAGCGGTGGTTTAGCTTCAAAAGGAGTTGTGTTCTGTGATTTACTAATGATTAACATCATGTTCTGTGGTTTTGTAATTGTGTTTGAATGCAGGAATGGCATCCTCTTCAGGAAAGAGATTGAAAACCATGGCAACCAAGAGGAAGGAAAAGGAACCAGAGCAACCCCACTCTAGCAGGTTCCTCTCTAGGAAACATGAGAAGCACTTTAGGGTGGTTCAGGACAGGAGACTTCTGATGGAGAGAAAGGTTGGAATGATACCTAACTTTGCTCCTCAATTTGGAGAGCAAGTGTTAGGGAATGATTGGGGAAAGCTAGCCACTTATCCTGCACCTGCCAACATAGCTGTGGTGAAGGAATTTTACACCAATGCAAAGAAGATTGGTGATTATCCAGCTGAGTATTATTTGGGCTATGTCAGAGGCCATGCTATCAGGTGTGATCCTGATTCCATCAACAACTTCCTGGATACTGTGTGGGCTGGTGAGCAATGCCAGTTTGCTCTTAGCATGGAGGAAGGTGCTGATTTTGAGGATGTGGAGAGAGTACTGTGTATACCTGGAGGACACTTCCAAAGGAACAGATCTGGCTCAGTGGTTAACATTAGGAGGACAGATTTGACTCCTCTTGCAAAGTATTGGATGGCATTTTCTCATGCCAACATTCAGCCATGTTCACATGTGTCAGATATTACTCTCAGCAGGGCATTATTCATCTACTGTGCTATCAGAAACTTGAATGTTAATGTTGGGCAGGTGATAGCTGATGAAATTAGTGTGTGCGCTAATACCTCAAACAACAAAGCACCACTAGGACATCCTTCTTTGATCACTCACCTTTGCAAGCTAGCTGGGGTGGACACTTCTGCTCCACCATTTGAGAGACCAAGAAAAGCTATTGATGAGGCTTATTACAGACAGTACTGTGGAGGTGAGGATGTAGCTCATCCAGTTCCACCACGCCAGGCTCGTAGAGAGAGAGGGCCAGCACAGAGCCGGACATCTGCTGATACACATGAAGCAGAACCATTCCAGATGAGGGACATGTATATGTCTCTTATAGGTGCTCAGTTGCAGTCCATTCACAGAGGGCAGGTGGCCACTACTGAGATGATAGTGGGGATGTATGACACACCTCCAGCCCACAGGTGGACTATGGATGAATTCCATAATGTGGTAGCTTGGCCAGAAGAACCATTGCATGGAGGAGAAGCTGAAGCAGCTGAAGCTTCAGCTCAAGACATGGAAGAAGATGAAGCTGAGGAGGAGGATGCATTTGATGAGGATGATGATGAGGAGGAAGAGGAAGATACAGAGGACAGCTCAGACTGATGAGGAGCTGAGATAGCATTTACTGATGAATGCTATCATATGATTATGCTTTTGTGGTTTAAGTTTTCTGAACTTATTTGTTTTTGTTTTTAGATTAGGGTATGATGTACTCTATTGAACACCTGGTTTATTATGATGGTTTGCTATTAACTGTGATTGTGTGATAAGTAATGCTTGATGATGCTTATTGATTGATTGATGTTGAGATGATGTGCACATTAAAATGCTTATACAGGTGATTCACAAGCTTTGTGAAAAAATGCATGATATCATGATTGTGATTGTGAAATTAAGCAGGATGTGTATGTCAAATGTGAATGAGCTTATATGTGAGGTTTTGAGCTCCAGAGTTGTTATTGTTGAATGCTATTACTTTGAAAGCATGAATGATTTTGCCCAGGTTTTCTATGATTGAATCAATTGCTTGTTTTGCATCATGTGTATCAGGCCGTTTGTTGGAACCCTTTTTATTGGCCAAATTCATAAAGTTAGCCTACTAAAAGAGAACACTTTGTGTTCTATCCTTTGAACCCTTAGCCTTGAATATACACTGAAACCCTTGATTGAAAATCTTTACCTTGAGTTAAGTAGAAGATCGTGTGTGGTATTGTTAAATGTTCAAGTTTGGGGTTGTTGGGAAAACATGAAAAAGGAAAAGCATTGAGCTAAGAGCTAAAAAAGTAAGAATATGCAAAGATAAGAAAAGAAAAAGAAGTAAAGCTCAATGCAAATGCAAAGGCAAAAGAAAGTTGGGAATGAATAAGAATAATTGTGTTGTTATGATTCTCTTAACTCAAGGATTTTGTGATCCAGAAAAACCAATTTTCTTGTTAGCCCAGCCACATTATAAGCCATTGAAAAGTCCTTGTGATGATGCATGTTTGTGAATGTTTTTGATTGTGGTAAAATGAAAGGCAAAGTTGATTCATGTGACATTGTGATAGTGGAGTGAATGAGTGAAACACTTTACCTCTTATACACTTGTGTGTTGAGTGAAACACTTTACCTAGTGAGGAAATATTCCATAAGCACATGAACATCCATGACTTAATTGATTGATCATTCATGAAAAATAGCATTTGTTGGAACTTAAATGACTTTGTGAACACTAAAGTATGTGCACATCTTGAATGAACTCTTGGTCATAAGTTTGAGTGAAGTTATTACTTATCTTGAAAAAGAGGATTTTTGAATGAGTGAACCATCATATGAATTGGTTGGAGATTGAGTTACATTTTGTTTGCTTGAGGACAAGCAAAGTTCTAAGTTTGGGGTTGTGATAACAGTTGAAAAACTGTTATTTTCATGCTTAAAATTGATATTAAAAGCAACTTTTAGACTTAAAAACTAGCTTGAAATCATGCTTTTATCTATATTTTCATAAATAAGAGAGCTGGACATGTTTATGCTTGATTTAAGTGTTTTTGTGCAGGTTTTAAGGTGAATTTAGTGAAAGAAGTGAAGAAGGAGAGAGATGGAATCATAAAAGGAAGCAAAGAGTGCAAAAAGAGAAGTCGAAGGCACCGCTCAGCGGCATTTTACCGCTGAGCGGCACTCAGAAGGTCACGGGAGGTCCGCTGAGGGGCAAATTGGCCGCTGAGGGGAAGAAAAGGACGCGCAGTCACCGCTGAGCGGTATTTACCGCTAAGCGGCACTTTTTGGGCTTGGGCTTTTGTAATCTTTTGTAACTCTAGACTAGTATATAAGGACTTGCACGTTCTAGGGGTTAGTATCTTTGGCAGAAACGAGGCAAACACTCTCTCTTCCACCCTTTTGAAGGAGGATCTTGGATGCTCAGGCTACCTCTTCACCTTTTTAGGGTTTATTCTTTCATTCTTTCATTGTTCATCTAGGTTCACCATGAATATGGTGAACTAAACCTTGGGAAGAACGATACTTGGTCTTACCAAGTATATTACTTGAACGATTCGATCATACTTGCCGATTGTGAAACAAGTTTGTGACATCATATTTTGGTGCTCATAAATTTGTCCATCATATACACAACACTCTCACCAGCCCACACAGTATCCAGGAAGTTGTTGATAGAATCAGGATCATACCTGATAGCATGGCCTCTGACATAGCCCAAATAATTCTTAGCTGGATAATCACCAATCTTCTTTGCATTGGTGTAAAATTCCTTTACCACAGCTATGTTGGCAGGTGCAGGATAAGTGGCTAGCTTTCCCCAATCATTCCCTAACACTTGCTCTCCAAATTGAGGAGCAAAGTTAGGTATCATTCCAACCTTTCTCTCCATCAGAAGTCTCCTGTCCTGAACCACTCTAAAGTGCTTCTCATGTTTCCTAGAGAGGAACCTGCTATTATGGGGTTGCTCTGGTTCCTTTTCCTTTCTCTTGGTTGCCATGGTTTTCAATCTCTTTCCTGAAGAGGATGTCATTCCTGCATTCAAACACAAATACAAAACCACAGAACATGATGTTAATCATTAGTAAAACACAGAACACAACTCCTTTCGAAGCTAAACCACTGCTGAGGGCCAGAATTTCCCCTCAGCGCCACCAGTACCACATTCCAGATCACAAAAATTCAGAAGAACCAAATCTGGCAGAGTGCCGCTCAGCGGCAGTTTACCCCTCAGCGGTAACTCTGCAGATTTTTGAAAAATCTGTTTTAAAGCTTTCCTAACTCCACCCAAATGCAATTTTCAGTTTTCCAGTTCATAATCATGCAGTTTAATCGGTTCAAACATCAAATATATCATCATATCATGCATAGAAATCAAAACCCCTAAATATTCATGCTTTGACAATCACATTCAAATTCAAGAACCCTAGAATGAACAAAATGCTTTTTTCTTACTTGGGTGGAGATACTAGATGCAATGATAATGCTTCCAAGCTAGAATGCTCTCTTCCAACCCCAAACTTTGATGGCACACTAGTGAAAAAGTGAGTGGAAGAGATATTTTCTTAAGAGGGAAGAGTGAAAAGATGTGGAAAACCTAGGAGAAGGTATGTGGGAGTGTTTGTGCAAAGAAGAGCCTGAAAATATGAGAAATTGCGCAGCTTAGGGTATAAAAATACCCTAATGGGCTCGGGTTCCGCTAAGGTCTTGACCCTAACACATATTCATATAAACATATGTGTTAAGAGTATAAAAATACCCTAATGAGATATTGTTTACTCCCAATATTATATTGGTTGTCGTTAAGCTCCTGTGCTAAGAGAACTAATTATTAGGAATGCTAGGAATCGTATGAACTCGTAATTAGGGATAGGCCTTCTTGACAAGGTAATTTAGAGAGTGGCATTAACAATGATGATTTGAATGTCGAATTCCTAAAATATGAGAGTGGATGAGATGAAATTGACCCCTAACACATATTCATATATATATATATATATATATATCATTGAAAGTGCTTGTCTTTTGCTTTTGCCATTGATCAAAAACCTCATGCATACATGTTTATTTTCGTCTTTTGCATAGTATAATCCAATTATTTCGTCCTTAAGTCTTAGCTAATCAACAAACCACATAACTAAACTAGGCCGTGAGTCCTTTGGGAGAACGATACTTGGTCTTACCGAGTTTATTACTTGAAACGATTCGGTCATACTTGCCGATTGTTCAATAAGTTTGTGACATCATATTTTGGTGATCATAAATTTGTCCATCAAGTTTTTGGCGCCGTTACCGGGGACTCGTGGTTGAACTAGTTAATTTGTGTGATTATTGATTATCTTTGACTTTAATTTTGAATTTCTGTTTTTATTTTCTGTTTTTATTTTTTCAGTTTTTATTTTATCTTATTTGATTTTATTTTATTTTATTTTATTTTATTTGATTACATTAGATTTTATTTTATTTTATTTTATTTTATCTTATTTGATTTGATTAGATTAGATTTGATTTTATTTTATTTGATTTGATTAGATTAGATTTTATTTTATCTTATTAGGTTAGATTAGATTTGATTTGATTTGATTTTATTTTATTCTATCTTATTTTATTTTATCTTCTGAATCTTTTATCTTCTGAATATATATCTTCTCCTATATCTTTTTGTGCTAAAAATTATTTTCTAGAGTTTTGTGCCTAATGTTTGCAGGATGCAATTCGAACAAGAATTTAATAGGCACTCAATTCTACTAAGGTAATTTCAATCACTGGTGGGATCTCACTCAAACATGGATAATGATCAATTTTGGCAAGCTGTCGAACAATTTAAGAATCTACCACCACAACAAAGGCAGAAAAAACCCTCTCTATCGGGAAGAAGGATAACGTTGGAGGAGGCAGTTCAATAGTACATACAGATACCTGATTGTCATCACAAAACCACTCAAGCTGCCGAAGAATTTGATAGGCCGCCACCACAACAATGGCAGCAACAACCCTCTCCATCAGTAAATTTGGATGACACCCTTCAACAATTTTTGAAAAATTCCGACTCTACTCAGAAAAGCATTGAAGAATCATGTAAAAGGATGGAGATGCACCTTCGTTTCATTAGTCAAAAATTGAATGTTAAGGTTAATACTGAAGTTAACCTTAAGGAGGAAGGTCAAGCCATTGTCACTGAAAGTGACAAGATTTTTGCTGAGAAAAAAATAGAGAGAGATGAGGAAAAGATAGAGAGAGAAGAAAAAGAAGAGTTGAGTGAGAAAGATAAAGATGATGAAAAAGAAAAAGAAGTGGTTGAGAGAGAAGAGAGGAAGAAAATTTGTGTGAAAATAAAGAAGTTGAGAATAAAAAGAGAAGGGAAGAAAAAAATAAGAGAAAAGAAAAAGAGAAAATTTGGGGAGAGGAAGCATAAGAAAAAGAAGATGAGAGGAAAGAAGAAGGAATCATATGAAAAATCCCATCCTCATCTAAAGAAGAATCATAGGAAGGAAAAGAAATTTAAGTGCTTTATGGAAATCTTCAAGAAATTGGAGATTAAAGTTCCTATGATTGAGACACTGCAACAGGTTCCTGGTTTGATCAAATTTCTGAAGAAGTTCAGTAGAAAGAAGAAAAAGAAGAAGGAACTTGAGCTTTACTGGGTCAAGCTAATGACGTTAAAAGAGCGCTTGCTGGGAGGCAACCCAGTGGATTTAAAAACTTTTGATTTGGTTTTGTAACTTTTAATTTGTGGACATTATTTTGTAAATATTTTGTTGGATACAGCATCTACTGAAGGATGCTAGGTGGTTAAGTATCTACTGAAGGATACTAAGTTTGTAACACCTACTGATGGGTGTTGGTGAGAAAATTTTGCACCTACTGATGGGTGCTGGTAAGTCTGTAACACCTACTGATGGGTGTTGGTAAGTTTGAAACACCTACTAATGGGTGTTGGTGGATTTTGGGTCAGGCTCGTGACATTAAACAAGCGCTACCTGGGAGGCAACCCAGTTGATTGATTGTTTTTGTTTGTTTCATTTTAGTTGCATAATAGGGTTTGCATAAGTATTCTAAACATTGAATTGCAGGGAACCAGTGAGGGGCATGTTTAGGAGGCACTTAGGTTAAGAAAAGAAGGAGAAGAGCACTTCACAAAAGTGTTGCTGAGCGGTAAAAAAACCGCTGAGCGATACTATCGCATATTGGCTTTGGTTGCCCCTTAGCGGGACCCGAGCCCATTAGGGTATTTTTATACCCTAAGTTGCATTTTGGTTTCTCTTTTCAGACTCTTCTCTGCACACACACTCCTACATACCTTTTCAAAGGTTCTCTACAATTTTTCCCTCATCCGTCTTTAGAAAATCCCCCTTCCACTCACTTGCTCACTAGTTTTCCATCTAAGTTTGGGGTTGGGAGAGAGCATCATTGAAGGGGCTGATTTCTTCATTGTGGTTTACTAATGCTTAACAATGTATCTTTTGGTTTTGTGAATTATGTTTGATGCAGGGATGGCCTCCTCAGTGGGCAAAAAGAATCAAGACTATAAGATCCAAGAAGAAGGAAGATACAGAGGACAACTTAGACTGATGAGGAGCTGAGATAGCATTTACTGATGAATGCTATCATATGCTTATGCTTTTGTTGGTTTAAAGTTTTCTGAACTTATTTGTTTTTGTTTTTAGATTAGGGTTTGATGTACTCTATTGGAAATCTGGTTTGATGATGGTTTGCTATTAATTGTAATTGTTTGATAAGTAATGCTTGATGATGCTTATTGATTGATTGATGTTGAGATGATGTGCACATTAAAATGCTTATAAAGGTGATTGACAAGCTTTGTGAACAAATGCATGATATCATGATTGTGATTGTGAAATTAAGCAGGATGTGTATGTCAAATGTGAATGAGCTTATATGTCAGGTTTTGAGCTCCAGAGTTGTTATTGTTGAATGCTATTACTTTGGAAAAAGTAGGACCAATTTGAACAGACCCTACGAAAAGAGGGACCAAAATACGAATTAAACCATAAAAATATATCAAACACATTGCAACCACAGTCATATGTGTTATCATTTTCAAGAATCACATCAACTTAATCAAGACAATGCATAATCATTAAATCACAAAGTCACATGTCTTTACAACTAACACATAGTTCAAAACATATTACAAAACATAAATAACATAACTAAACATTGAAGATAACTCCATCTGCACCTGCGCTTGCAAAAGTAACATAGAGAGAAGTGAAATAGAAAAATAAAATAAAAACACAAACAAAGAAATAAGGAAAAGAAGAAAAAAAATTACAGAACATGAGCACACCAACCAAACAACAATTCCAATATGCAAAATGATTGAAATGGATTTCCTAACAGATCCCTCTTGTTGCAAGATCACTTAGTACTCCCCTTTCAGCTGTTGGAATCCCATCCCTAGGATCTTCCAACAACTAGAAACATCTGTAGGCAAACTGCATAAAGAAATTCAAATAAAAAGAGACATACAATTGACAAAGAATTTCACTTTCCCTGTTTTCTAAAGTTAGAACACTCAGATCCCTCTTGTTGTGCCTACCTAAGTATGACAAACCCTCACCCAATCCCTTGGTGTAAGAAGTTCATCAAACTTGCCTTAAGTTCCAAAACAATGAATCCAAACACACAACCCCATCCCTGGTGATTTGCACATTTGGTTTGATTTAGTTAGTTCCGCTACTGAAATCTCATTCCTAAGAACTTTCAATAACAACATCAAGCTCTAAAGCGTACCTCGAGACATGCATTAAGTTCAAACTAAATCAATGGAAAGTCTTAAAAAACTAAAGCCAACTGCATACCCAACAACAACATTAAAAAGGAGTATTCACAACAAAGTCTAAAAGAGTCATAAATGCCCAAATTGCCTTGTGTTGGAACACAAGTCCCCGGCAACGGCGCCAAAAACTTGATAACTTTTTGGCAAGTATACCAAATCGTTCCAAGTAATATAGAGTAAGTTCAAAGTATCGTTCTCCCAAGGGACTTGTGCAACACATGACAATTCTTTCTTTTATAATTCAATTAGACATCAAAGTGTACAAAAAACACAGGAAACTCTTTTTGGTATTTTTATCAAACAGTTGGTGTGCAAAGAATTTATATTTAAAGAAACTTTGTTGGAATTGGGTTTCATGAATCATATGAATATAAAACTCTGTTCAATATTTCATTACTTCATTCAAACATTCACATCAAGGCATACTAGTCCTAATCCCTTAGCAACTAGTTCTAAATTAATATATTAAAATGCTAATCCCTTAGTCAATTTAACATACAATTTGCATTAAGGCCGATGTTAAGAATGACCAAGTTATTGAGTCTATCCCTAGATCCCAAATCACTTAGGTGCTCTATCTATGTTCATGTTCAAAATTACTTTCCAGTAATCAGAAACATTCAAATAACATTATATTTCCATACAATGATAGTAAATACAAGAAAGAGCATATGAACGAACAACGATATATTGAACAGGAAAATTACATCACATTGAGTTCATTACATCCAATTCCAACGAAAGAAAAACTACTCCTAGTCATCTAAAACGTACACATTTGAAGCAATCCCTTGCAACAATGGTGTCTTGATGCCTTGAAGTAGTCTCCGGAAGTTTCTGAGATGTTTTCGTTTCTTCCTTTTGTCTGGAACTTCTGTTCGAAGAGAAGAAATTTTGTCGCTCTGTCACGTCTTTTAAAGCCACTTAAATTCATTAATTCGCTTAGCGCACATGTACTGGTGCGCTATGCGAATTTTCTTAACTGCTGTATTTTAACTGATGTTATTCGCTCAGTGCACAGGTACTGGTGCGCTATGCGGATTTTCTTTTTCTGGCAGTGCGAATTTTGGCTTTCGCTTTGCAAAAATTGGCTGACAGAATCTAAATAATACACCATTTCCTGTACAATATTTTTACATAACAATCTACTACCTATTACAACTTTTCAATGAGGAACAACATGAAAAATTACAAGATTGAGCTCATTTATAAGTATAAAAATAACTCTTTTTCACACTTATCAGCCATATCCACCATTCCGCAATATTGACAAGTGTGGTTGGGTTGTAGCAATACAAACCAAGCCTAGAGGTCGCATTGACTCAAATGAGGTTGAGGAAGATGTTGCCTACCAACTTGACCAAATGTCACAACCACAAGAAATTATTGAAGTTGAACGTATAACCGCATTGGTCGACCCTGATGGTGATGGCGATGAATTAGAAGCAACAATACAAGGTCATGAAGAACAAGAACACTAGTAGAAAAATGACATTTTATAACAAACCTATTATGACGGATAAAAATTATCCATCATAATAGGGAGATATTATAACGTAGTTTTTTAAATCAGTTATAATATGAGACGCGGTGGCAAACTTGTAAATAAGTTTAAGACATATTATAACGTAGTTTTGAAAATCAGTTATAATATGAAAAGCGGTGGCAAACTTGTAAATAAGTTGAAAACCTATTATTGATGTATTATAACGGATTTTTAGAAATCAGTTATAATATCTCACGATCCCTCTCACTCTCGTTCCTCTTTTCACGTTCCCTCTCACTCTCATTCCTCTCTTCACTTTCCCTCTCACTCTCATTCCTCTGTTCCTCTTCGTCTCATTCCTCTCTTCACGTTCTCTCTCAGTCTCATTCCTCTCACGCAGTGGCTCTTCGTCTCATTCCTCTCTTCACGTTCCCTCTCACTCTCATTCCTCTCACGCAGTGGCTCCGCTGCCTCTTTCCTCTCACGCAGTGGCTCCGCTGCCTCTTCCTCGAAATTTCTGAAGTCTAACCAAGTAGGTTTTATGTTTTTCCCTAATTTGTTATGTTTTTCTTCTATTAATTTCACTAATTTCTTAGATTGGTGGGGATTGTGTTTCGTTTGGTGGAGAAATTAGCAGCGTTAACACGAGAGAGAGGTGGAGGAGGGAGCCTTATCCACAACGGTGATTGGAGAATTTTGAAGGTAATTATAGTTCACATTCTTCTCTGTAACACTTTTCCCCTCTTTTTATCCTGTTAATTTAGTTTTCATTGATTATTGAAGAACAAAAAATCGTGTTTTAGGTCTCGTGTGTATTGGGCATAGTAATGTTGAACTGTATTCTTCCATTATCTCTGCTACTTTTTCTCTCAACTGCCCATGCTTAAATCAATTTGCTCACTCCCTATTTATTTCCTCTTACATTTCTTAGAATAAGCCAATTTTATGTAGTACTCAACGAGGATTAATGATTACGTAATTATTGGTATGTAACGATGAAGTTATTTATATGTTTTGAGACAATTGAATTTAGAAGAAGGAAAATATGGTTTCCTGAAAAGTGGGAGATAAATATGGTATATATGTGTGTGATGGATGTGTTTTACACAGATAGAATAAGGCTAAGGCGTGTGAAAATGTGAATATTGTAGACAAGCACATAGGACAGGGATTCTCTTAAAAGAAAAAGTGAGTCTGATGGATGTCCATAGAAAGAAGCAAAAAGAATAGTATATATCCATAGCAGAAAGAAACAAGAGAGAAAAGAAAGAAGAAAACAAAAATGAAGGCTAAGTGTAAGCAGAGACAGAAGCTAATTGGGATGGAAAGTTAAGGTGGATGGAATGGAACTTGGGCTTTCTGGTGTGTTTTCTGGTGATATAGATAATAGATTTGTGTTGGTATTTTGTGACAAACTCTGACCTGTTGCTTTATTTGGCAGGTTACTGGCGACACTACTGGACCTGTTGTAGGCTCACATCTTAGCTCCCTCTTGGACAATTCACGAAAGTACAAGAAAGAAATGGGGGATGAGTATGTGTCTGTGGAGCATCTTTTGCTTGCATTTCATTCAGATAAGAGGTTTGGGCAGCAGTTGTTTAAGAATCTTCAGCTTAGCGAGACGACTTTGAAGGATGCAATACAAGCTGTTCGTGGAAGTCAAAGAGTGACTGATCAAAGTACAAATCTATATTTTAATGTTTCTATTTTTCCAGAAAGATAGGTGCACATGATTGGTTCCATCTTGTTACTAATTACAATAAAGTTGAAAACTGTTATAATTTAGAAATGAACATGGAACCAAATTGTAGTAGAAGTATAATTATATTAAGTTTGCTGGGATGACTAGAAAAAGGGGAGGGTGTTGGTTATTTATGATTCTTATAAGCTAGAGCATAAAATAACAAATAACTCAAGTAGTGAGTTATAATTTGTTTTCATATTTGATTTGTAAGGTGTCTATTGTTTCAACTGACTTACGTGTCATATTTTATAATTTTCTAAGCTAAGCCTTGTTTTTACGTTGTTTCTGTTATGTTTGGTTTACTTTGTTATATTCTCTCGTTGCTGTTCTGTTTGTCAGATTTTTATCTTACATTATTTTTCTTATTTGGAAATAACTGTGTAGATCCGGAGGGGAAATATGAGGCATTGGATAAGTATGGGAACGATCTGACTGAACTTGCTAGGCGTGGCAAACTTGATCCTGTCATAGGTCGAGATGATGAAATTCGGCGCTATTTTATACACAATATAGCTGCATGTTTTATTTTTGTACCTTATACATTGAGCATATTTTTCCTTTTGGCATTATTTTATTTTTTCATTACCTTTAAGTTAAGGTTGAGTTAGGCTATTGATATGCTTCTCCTATTTGCGAGAACAAAATTTATCATGAGCACTTTGAATTCTTGGTTTATATATATGTCTTACTTTTTTTCCTGTAAGGTGATCACTTCGCAATAACCTTTCCCAATGGGTTGAAGTGTTCACTATTTTGTCTGAATAGGATGATTGGAAAAGCCCTGTAGTTTTTGGTCTGCGAGCCTCTTTATAGCACATGCTTGCAATTTCTTTCTTCATGGGAGTTTAGTCAAGGTTTTGAATCTAGGCTAAAATCCTTAGACATGAAACAAGTACTGATTTTTCTGATATATACATATTTTGTTTAATTTCTATGAGCTCTGTAAATTGTCTGTATATATGCTGATTAAGTTGAACAATTTTTTGAAGCTGTGCCTTTTTAACTAACTGCTTCAAGTTCCAATGATATTGAGGAAGTGAAACAATTGAAATATGATGGGGTACTGAGATCCAAATGGGTTAGGAATGATCTATTGATGTATTGAAGGCCATTATTATTAGGAGCATACGTGATAGAAATTAACTTGTCCTCATTTTGTCATTTTGCATTGATTCTGTATTAGAAACTTCATGATGACAATTATTCATGGAAAATAGCTGATTGTAGTGAAGAGGTATTTTTTAGAATTAAATGTAATTTGGAAAGTATGTTATTATTTTCAGTTTGTGGGTAGAGAATATTATCCGACTCCGAGACAGCAAGTGCATTGCTGTATTATGTATGGTTTTCATGTTCAGTGTTGTATTTCATTAGTTTACCAATTGGTGTTGTATCAATGTAATGTAAATAATTGTCACGTAGTTTCTTATATAAAACTAATGCAGACTAACACAAGTTATTTCATCAACGGATCCTTCTCAATACTCATTGATTTTGGTTTCCCATCAAGATATACTTTATATTTAAAGTGGCAGTAACTTAAATTTTTTTATACTGGACCAAGTATTCCCTTTGTTATCTTATGTGTTGTTTCTTTATTGTACCTAAACCTTTTTATTATTTTACAGATTAGCTCAACGTATTGTGCGTGGTGATGTTCCTGAGCCATTGATAAACAGAAAGGTTGAGCTCCTATCGTTTTTTCTTTTGATCATAAACCTATAAAACGAGTTGAGTTTTTATTTATTTATTTAATAAATTTTATGTAGTGTCAAGTGTCAATGCTAGTTATTGTTCCTGATCGTTCTCTTGTAGTTCTCTTATGATTGTCCATCAAAAATATATTAGAGGCGTAAGTTTTCCTTTTTATTTTGATTCCTTCCTATATTATTATTATGATGTGATGGATGTCAAACTTTTGTATAGGTCTTTGGAAGCTCATTCAAGGTTGCGGGGTGTTCCATCTATTTCTAGGAAGAAGATGCAAATAATCACACCTAATGTAAGAGAGGTTCACCTTCTTTGTTTTGTGTTTTGTGATTGTTATTTTTATGAGGAATTGGTTGTGTTGTTGGTTTTGTGAAATTTGGTTTAGCAAAATATACAGAGCTACATGGTGCAAAGGCTAGCTAGAGTATAATCTGATATTTTGTGTCTTTGATTTGAATGAGTCTTCATTATTTGTATTTAATTTGCAGTGTCGACGTCAATTGGGCAGCTATGAGTGTGGGTATTATGTAATGAAACACATGCATACCATTATTTGTACAAACATTATTGAATCATGGAATAAGGTATTAAAATACTAACTAAATACTTATCCAACTATTCATTACAATATTGTTTTAACTCTATTATTTTATTTGTAGATCTTTAATGATTCATCTCCCATGGAAGCTGCAGACATGGAAGACATTAGAAGGAACTGGGCTTCTTTTATTTTAAGTCTTAGTAGAAACTTGGCTACACTTAAATAGTGTATGTACATTAATGTAATATTTGGATTTAATATATAGTTTCATGTATAAATGATGTATTAAATATTAGACTATTTAATATTTGAAATGAATTCTATTTTGTTAGTTTCAATAAATTTGTTTATTTAAAGCTATATTTATTATAAATGGATTGGATGAGATGATAATACAGGAATATTATTATAATTTCATTGGATGTCAAATTTAATAATTAATTTTTTTTTAAAAACATTTATTATAACGTACTAAGCAATGTATGATATGGTATGTTGATCACATATTATAACGTACAATAATATATACGTAATAATATATAACATATTATAACGTACAAAATTTTCTACGTTATAATGTCTTCCACCTATTATAACGGACAAATGAAGAATTTGTTATAATAAACTGCGCATATTATAACGTACTTCAGAAACTACGTTATAATATGTTGAACATATTATAACGTAAATTTTTGCTACGTTATAAAATGCATAGACTTACAGAACTATATCCTCAGTAACTACGATATAAAATATCATTTTTGTACGTTATAAAAAGTCATTTTTCCACTAGTGGAACAAGAACAAGAGGAAGAAGAAGAAGAAGAAGATGAAGAAGGAGAAGAAGCAGATGATGATGATGATGATGATGATGAAGATGAAGATCATGATGACGACGATTGAATGTTGGACATCTATTGTAGCAAATTGAACTACCATGTGAATAGAGTTATCTAAAATACTATCTTAAAAGTTGAATGCAATTATTTATACATTGACTGTAAAAACCATTGATCCTTCCTTATTCATTTGTTTTTTCTTTTCCTTTATTTGTAACCATTTCCATGCAGTAATGATAGGACAAGGTTCAGAACGTCCTGATAAAGGAAAAAGGGTAGCAAGGCCTAAAAAAAGGCAACGGTAGGCACCAAAGTATGTACTTAGGGTGCCTGCTAGACTACCTACCATTGCTGCCCCCGGTACATCATTTGTGGCGCCTCCTCCTACCCATACAGTACAACCTTCTCCTACCCCTAGAGTACAGCCTTCTCCTACTCCTGCAGCACACCTTCTACTACCCTTCCAGCAGATCCTCTTCCTTCTCCTGTGATTATAACCCCCAATCCTTCCCTTGTGGTTATTACCCCCACTCCTCTCCCCCACCCTACTTCTATACCTTCCTCATCTAGTATACCGCCTTCTCAGACTGTCACACCATCTGCTGATCCAGATTCAAGTGGTGATGGTGATGGTCTTGACCCGCCCCTCCATGATCGACCATGGATTGAGCCGTATGGTAAAGGGTAAGATTTTAATCTCTTCGTATAATTTGATATTTATACCTTACTGTAATTGAAATTAGTTCTATTATGCAGGTTTATTCCATCTAGGATTGCTTCCCAGGCCATCACACGTTCAATTAAGCAACAGTTTTTAAGTCCATGGCCTACTTGGGGAGCAATACCTGACGACGACAGAAAGCCATTCTGGGAGCGCTTTCAGGTGAACAATCCACTTAACTAATTGTCCCTCTTATTTTAGTATGTTCTGTAATCAATGTTTGTTCTCCTTAATGTTACAGATGAAGGTGCAGTGGAAACCTGAACATGAAAGTCAGATACACAGAAATTTCCACATGAAAGCATCTCATCGGCTGTCAGAGATGTTTAGGGATGCCCGCATTGAAGGACAGTGATAACGGTTGAAAAACCGTTATTTTTATGCTTAAAATTGATACCAAAAGCAACCTTTAAGACTTAGAAACTAGCTTGAACTCATATTTTTGCTTTAGTTTTGTGAATAAGAGAGTTGAAAGTGAATTTAATGGTTTTGTGCAAGATTCCCTTGATTTTGTAGGCTAATTGAATGATTTGAAAGAAGAATTGAAGTACCGAATGATTGGAGTGCTGAAAAGTCAACCAGAAAAGTCAACCAGTCATCCAGAAAAGTCAACCAGTCAACCAGTCAACCAGAATACGAAAAAAGTCAACTATACGAGTTTTGGGCCAGTTTTATGCGATTTTATGATCTGTTTGGGCCTGGACCCGTTTTCTATTATTTTTATGTCCTATTTAAAGACCTAGATGTCTTAGGGTTGGTATCTTTGGTAGAAACGAAGCAAACACTCTCTCTTCCACCCCTTTGAAGGAGGATCTTGGATGCTCAGGCTACCTCTTCACCTTTCTAGGGTTTTATCTTTCATTCTTTCATTATTGTTCATCTAGGTTCACCATGAATATGGTGAACTAAACCTTGTATGTTTGTTGGGGAATCAATGTAATCTTTTGAAGCTCTCATATATGGAATTTGTGCTTGCATCTTAATCTAAGACTCATGCTTTCTTTCATCATTAGTTAGGGTTTTTCCTCTTTGCTAAATGCTTGCTTTGTTTAACTCATTCAATGCATGATTATTGATTTTGTCGATACGGGAACGTACGGGGAAGTCTAGATCCGGGGAATTACTCCCAATATTATATTGGTTGTCGTTAAGCTCCTGTGCTAAGAGAACTAATTATTAGGAATGCTAGGAATCGTATGAACTCGTAATTAGGGATAGGCCTTCTTGACAAGGTAATTTAGAGAGTGGCATTAACAATGATGATTTGAATGTCGAATTCCTAAAGTATGAGAGTGGATGAGATGAAATTGACCCCTAACACATATTCATATATATATATATATATATATATATATATATATATATATATATATATATATATATATATATATATATATATATATATTTCATTGAAAGTGCTTGTCTTTTGCTTTTGCCATTGATCAAAAACCTCATGCATACATGTTTATTTTCGTCTTTTGCATAGTATAATCCAATTATTTCGTCCTTAAGTCTTAGCTAATCAACAAACCACATAACTAAACTAGGCCGTGAGTCCTTTGGGAGAACGATACTTGGTCTTACCGAGTTTATTACTTGAAACGATTCGGTCATACTTGCCGATTGTTCAATAAGTTTGTGACATCATATTTTGGTGATCATAAATTTGTCCATCAAGTTTTTGGCGCCGTTACCGGGGACTCGTGGTTGAACTAGTAAATTTGTGTGATTATTGATTATCTTTGACTTTAATTTTGAATTTCTGTTTTTATTTTCTGTTTTTATTTTTTTTTCAGTTTTTATTTTATCTTATTTGATTTTATTTTATTTTATTTGATTAGATTAGATTTTATTTTATTTTATTTTATTTTATCTTATTTGATTTGATTAGATTAGATTTTATTTTATTTTATTTGATTTGATTAGATTAGATTTTATTTTATCTTATTAGGTTAGATTAGATTTGATTTTATTTTATTTTATTTTATTCTATCTTATTTTATTTTATCTTCTGAATCTTTTATCTTCTGAATATATATCTTCTCCTATATCTTTTTGTGCTAAAAATTATTTTCTAGAGTTTTGTGCCTAATGTTTGCAGGATGCAATTCGAACAAGAATTTAATAGGCACTCAATTCTACTAAGGTAATTTCAATCACTGGTGGGATCTCACTCAAACATGGATAATGATCAATTTTGGCAAGCTGTCGAACAATTTAAGAATCTACCACCACAACAAAGGCAGAAAAAACCCTCTCTATCGGGAAGAAGGATAACGTTGGAGGAGGCAGTTCAATAGTACATACAGATACCTGATTGTCATCACAAAACCACTCAAGCTGCCGAAGAATTTGATAGGCCGCCACCACAACAATGGCAGCAACAACCCTCTCCATCAGTAAATTTGGATGACACCCTTCAACAATTTTTGAAAAATTCCGACTCTACTCAGAAAAGCATTGAAGAATCATGTAAAAGGATGGAGATGCACCTTCGTTTCATTAGTCAAAAATTGAATGTTAAGGTTAATACTGAAGTTAACCTTAAGGAGGAAGGTCAAGCCATTGTCACTGAAAGTGACAAGATTTTTGCTGAGAAAAAAATAGAGAGAGATGAGGAAAAGATAGAGAGAGAAGAAAAAGAAGAGTTGAGTGAGAAAGATAAAGATGATGAAAAAGAAAAAGAAGTGGTTGAGAGAGAAGAGAGGAAGAAAATTTGTGTGAAAATAAAGAAGTTGAGAATAAAAAGAGAAGGGAAGAAAAAAATAAGAGAAAAGAAAAAGAGAAAATTTGGGGAGAGGAAGCATAAGAAAAAGAAGATGAGAGGAAAGAAGAAGGAATCATATGAAAAATCCCATCCTCATCTAAAGAAGAATCATAGGAAGGAAAAGAAATTTAAGTGCTTTATGGAAATCTTCAAGAAATTGGAGATTAAAGTTCCTATGATTGAGACACTGCAACAGGTTCCTGGTTTGATCAAATTTCTGAAGAAGTTCAGTAGAAAGAAGAAAAAGAAGAAGGAACTTGAGCTTTACTGGGTCAAGCTAATGACGTTAAAAGAGCGCTTGCTGGGAGGCAACCCAGTGGATTTAAAAACTTTTGATTTGGTTTTGCAACTTTTAATTTGTGGACATTATTTTGTAAATATTTTGTTGGATACAGCATCTACTGAAGGATGCTAGGTGGTTAAGTATCTACTGAAGGATACTAAGTTTGTAACACCTACTGATGGGTGTTGGTGAGAAAATTTTGCACCTACTGATGGGTGCTGGTAAGTCTGTAACACCTACTGATGGGTGTTGGTAAGTTTGAAACACCTACTAATGGGTGTTGGTGGATTTTGGGTCAGGCTCGTGACATTAAACAAGCGCTACCTGGGAGGCAACCCAGTTGATTGATTGTTTTTGTTTGTTTCATTTTAGTTGCATAATAGGGTTTGCATAAGTATTCTAAACATTGAATTGCAGGGAACTAGTGAGGGGCATGTTTAGGAGGCACTTAGGTTAAGAAAAGAAGGAGAAGAGCACTTCACGAAAGTGTTGCTGAGCGGTAAAAAAACCGCTGAGCGATACTATCGCATATTGGCTTTGGTTGCCCCTTAGCGGGACCCGAGCCCATTAGGGTATTTTTATACCCTAAGTTGCATTTTGGTTTCTCTTTTCAGACTCTTCTCTGCACACACACTCCTACATACCTTTTCAAAGGTTCTCTACAATTTTTCCCTCATCCGTCTTTAGAAAATCCCCCTTCCACTCACTTGCTCACTAGTTTTCCATCTAAGTTTGGGGTTGGGAGAGAGCATCATTGAAGGGGCTGATTTCTTCATTGTGGTTTACTAATGCTTAACAATGTATCTTTTGGTTTTGTGAATTATGTTTGATGCAGGGATGGCCTCCTCAGTGGGCAAAAAGAATCAAGACTATAAGATCCAAGAAGAAGGAAGATACAGAGGACAACTTAGACTGATGAGGAGCTGAGATAGCATTTACTGATGAATGCTATCATATGCTTATGCTTTTGTTGGTTTAAAGTTTTCTGAACTTATTTGTTTTTGTTTTTAGATTAGGGTTTGATGTACTCTATTGGAAATCTGGTTTGATGATGGTTTGCTATTAATTGTGATTGTTTGATAAGTAATGCTTGATGATGCTTATTGATTGATTGATGTTGAGATGATGTGCACATTAAAATGCTTATAAAGGTGATTCACAAGCTTTGTGAACAAATGCATGATATCATGATTGTGATTGTGAAATTAAGTAGGATGTGTATGTCAAATGTGAATGAGCTTATATGTCAGGTTTTGAGCTCCAGAGTTGTTATTGTTGAATGCTATTACTTTGGAAACATGAATGACTTTGCTCAGCTTTTCTATGATTGAATCAATTGCTTATTTTGCATCATATGATCAAGGCCGTTTGCTGGAACCCTTTTTATTGGCCAAATTCATAAAGTTAGCCCACTAAAAGAGAACACTTTGTGTTCTATCCTTTGAACCCTTAGCCTTGAACATACACTGAAAACCCTTGATTGAAAATCTTTACCTTGGTTAAGTAGAAGATCTTAAGTGGTAATGTTAAATGTTCAAGTTTGGGGTTGTTGGGAAAACATGAAAAAGGAAAAGCATTGAGCTAAGAGCTAAAAAGTAAGAATATGCAAAGAAAAAGAAAAACAAAAGAAAAGAAAAAGAAGCAAAGCTCAATGCAAATGCAAAGGCAAGTTGGGAAGAATAAGAAAAATTGTGTTGTTATGATTCTCTTAACTCAAGGATTTTGTGATCCAGAAAAACCAATTTTCTTGTTAGCCCAGCCACATTATAAGCCATTGAAAAGTCCTTGTGATGATGCATGCTTGTGAATGTTTCTGATTGTGGTAAAATGAAAGGCAAAGTTGATTCATGTGACATTGTGATAGTAGAGTGAATGAGTGATTACCTCTTATACACTTGTGTGTGAGTGAAACACTTTACCTAGTGAGGAAATATTCCATGAGCACATGAACATCCATGCTTAATTGATTGATCATTCATGAAAAATAGCATTTGTTGGAATTTAAATGACTTTGTGAACACTAAAGCATGTGCACATCTTGATTGAACTCTTGATCATAAGTTTGATTGAAGTCTTTACTTATCTTGAAGAGAGGAATTTTGAATGAGTGAACCATCATATGAATTGGTTGAAGATTGAGTTACATCTTGTTTTCTTGAGGACAAGCAAAGTTTTAAGTTTGGGGTTGTGATAACGGTTGAAAAACCGTTATTTTTATGCTTAAAATTGATACCAAAAGCAACCTTTAAGACTTAGAAACTAGCTTGAACTCATATTTTTGCTTTAGTTTTGTGAATAAGAGAGTTGAAAGTGAATTTAATGGTTTTGTGTAAGATTCCCTTGATTTTGTAGGCTAATTGAATGATTTGAAAGAAGAATTGAAGTACCGAATGATTGGAGTGCTGAAAAGTCAACCAGAAACCATAAAAGTCAACCAGTCAACCAGAAAAGTAAACCAGTCAACCAGAATACGAAAAAAGTCAACCAGACGAGTTTTGGGCCAGCTTTATGCGATTTTATGATCTGTTTGGGCTTGGACCCGTTTTCTATTATTTTTATGTCCTATTTAAAGACCTAGATGTCTTAGGGTTGGTATCTTTGGCAGAAACGAAGCAAACACTCTCTCTTCCACCCCTTTGAAGGAGGATCTTGGATGCTCAGGCTACCTCTTCACCTTTCTAGGGTTTTATCTTTCATTCTTTCATTATTGTTCATCTAGGTTCACCATGAATATGGTAAACTAAACTTTGTATATGTTTGTTGGGGAATCAATGTAATCTTTTGAAGCTCTCATATATGAAATTTGTGCTTGCATCTTAATCTAAGACTCATGCTTTCTTTCATCATTAGTTAGGGTTTTTCCTCTTTGCTAAATGCTTGCTTTGTTTAACTCATTCAATGCATGATTATTGATTTTGTCGATACGGGAACGTACGGGGAAGTATAGATCCGGGGAATTAATCCCAATATTATATTGGTTGTCGTTAAGCTCCTGTGCTAAGAGAACTAATTATTAGGAATGCTAGGAATCGTATGAACTCGTAATTAGGGATAGGCCTTCTTGACAAGGTAATTTAGAGAGTGGCATTAACAATGATGATTTGAATGTCGAATTCCTAAAATATATGAGAGTGGATGAGATGAAATTGACCCCCAACAACATATTCATATATATATATTTCATTGAAAGTGCTTGTCTTTTGCTTTTGCCATTGATAAAAAACCTCATGCATACATGTTTATTTTTGTCTTTTGCATAATATAATCCAATTATTTCGTCCTTAAGTCTTAGCTAATCAACAAACCACACAACTAAACTAGGCCGTGAGTCCTTTGGGAGAACGATACTTGGTCTTACCGAGTTTATTACTTGAAACGATTCGGTCATACTTGTCGATTGTTCAACAAGTTTGTGACATCATATTTTGGTGATCATAAATTTGTCATCAGTTGGCTGGTTGACTTTTCCACATTCTGGTTGACGTTTCTGTATTCCAACCATTCGGTACTTTAACTCTTCTTTCAAATCATTCCAATAGCCTACAAAATTAAGGGAATCTAGCAAAAAACCATTAAATTCACCTTCAACTCTCTTATTCACAAAACAAAAACAAAAACATGAGTTAAAGCAAGTTTCTAAGTCAAAAAGGGTTGATTTATTATCAAAATTAAGTATAAAAATAACGGTATTTCAACCGTTATCAACTTTTTTTGTCGAGGAATCGGATTTTAAGTACTTTAGATAGTGACATTGGCATTAATGAAGAAGTAGAATTCGTATATACATCCTCAATTGATCAAATTGCATTTATGTTTATTTTTATTGAATTTGCATTGACTAAAAAATTGTTCTTAAGTCTTAATTGGTTAAGAAATTACATAACTGTTTAGTGTCATGAGTCCTTTAGGATACGATACTTGGTCTTACCATTTTATATTACTTGATACGATTCGGTACACTTGCCGGAGTCTTAACAGTGCTCAGCGCCCTTGGAAGGGCGCCCAAGCGTGACTACGAGGTTCTTGCCCTCAACGCCCTTGAAGAGGCCAACCAGGCACCCATGCGAGGTCCTTGCACTAAGGGCCCCAGAAAAGGGCAACCAAGCGCCGTGCGGTGCAACTAGCTTTTCTTCTCTGGTTCCTTTAATGTCCTTCTTGAGTTCCACTTCCTTGATAATTTTGCTCTTCTTCCAAAACCAATATCCTACATCAACTACTTGGAGGGCCTGTGTACCGTATTTACTAGGAGGCCATAAAACCATGTTGTAGTCAGGTTGGCCGGACGGTCGAAGGAAGGATGACCGGCCAAATTTTGTAATTATATTTATGCAAGGTTTAAGGTAAGAAGTGATTATAGTCATTGCGTTGTGATTGGGTCGTATTAAGGTTTCACTAATCCTAGGTCCATGGCGAAAACTATAAATATGGTTCAAAGGTAAGAGGTAGGTGGTTCGCATTTATTATTCATTTATTATTGATATAAAGTTACCGATCGAACTGTTTACTAACTTAAGCATCAGAGCACCTTTAAAAGGTATACCTCCAGACGATGAAGCAAAGAAGAAGACCAGAGAGCGAGACCGGACGTCGTCAAAGAGCAAATTGTGAAGGTGTTTGGAGTAACTCGACCTCACAACCGAAACAAATATCAAAATTTACATTACTCAAAGATGAGACATAAAATATTTGCAATTAATTACAGTTATAAGTAGTAACTATTTTTTATGTTATTTGGTCCTTATAGGTGAGACATAATTTAACCTCAAATCCACTCAAAAGAACAAGGTCATAAAAATGGCCAATCTAGGGTTAGTGAGCTTTGTACAAAGGGGTTGCAAATGTTGATTAGTTTTGAAGTAATAATTTAGTGGAAAGAAATAAATAAAAAGAGGGCAATCGGCTGATGTGTACATTGTAATGAGTTGGATCAACAATTTGTTTAGCCCATAACTTAATTAACAATCTAACACATTGGCTTGGGGTAGAAGCCTAATGGGTGATGCTAATGGTTAACAAATCAAAGATAGACGGAAGAAAGTAAATTAAGATATTTTATAATGGTTAAAGAATATTACAAATGCATGAAAATTAAAAGGAAAAGGAATAAAGACATAGGTGAAGGTTGGTGATAGTCACAGGCATGCAAGGACTAGTTTGTTGTAACATATATACTAGACTATGGACAATTTGACATGTTGCTAGAATAATGGAAACAAGTTGGAAAAGTGTATTTTCCAAAATGCTATGGTTGCTTTACACGTTTCCATGTAAAGTCCAAGTGCAGGAAAGATGGTGGAAAAAACTTGAGAGAAACAACAAAGATGCAATCTTATAGATATTATTAGTTTTTAGTATTAGTGCTCAATTCATTAGTGCTCTGTGCCACAAATCATATACTAATAAAATTCCTCACTCAAGGACTTATCGTTAAGACACATGAATGGACAATTTGGTGATGCTACTGGAAAATTATATAAATAAATTATATTATTATTATTATTATTATTATTATTATTATTATTATTATTGTTATTATTATTATTATGGTGTTAGATACAGATTACGCTTAAGCAGCTTTTAGTGGCATGCGAATTTTTAACTTTCACTAAGTTTTTAATTAATCATTACTGGCTGCCTTATTATAATCTATGTTATTATATTCATAAAAAAAATGCTTTTAGGTCAATTGACCAATTTTAAAACATTCTGTGTCCACATCTGCTGCAAGAGTCAAAATCAAATAATTTTGAGTTCGTGAGCCAAGTAACTAACTAAATAATATTCTTAATTGCTGGGTCGATTATTTGGCATCTTAGCGCATCCTTGATAAAATTTAAAATTACCTGAAAAAGTAAGATTGCTGGATTAATCTTTAACTCTAGTAATTACTTTTTGTGAAAATTAATTCAAAACTTGTTTTTTACGCTAAACAATTTTATACAGTTTAGGAGTGAAGATTGAAGATAATCTGAATACTTTTTTTTTTTAATTCATATTAACTATTTTTCATAAACTTAATTAGGAAAAGTAATTTTAGTTGATATTCTTTACTTGTTATAACGATGGATGAAGGTTGTCATTGAAATAAATGACCTCTATATAAGGAAATGTACTACTTTTTTTAAGAGAAAGAGATGTTAATAAAGTATGATTGTTAATTGGTTAAGATTTTAGCAACTTCATATCTTTATATATATATATATATATATATATATATATATATATATATATATATATATAGATAGATAGATTTATAGATATATATTATATACATATGGAGTTTGTAAGGTCTAATTTTACTTGGTACATTTTAGCATTATATATTGGGGTTTTAGTAGACAAAAATACCCTCATATACTGTGGATTTTAAGTTTTAAGGTCAAAGGTATTTGAACAATTTTCATTTTCAAAACTAAAAAAAAAACAAGAAATTTCCGAACCCTTAATCACCTCCTCATTCCTCTCAACCATTTCTCTTTCATTTCTCTCATTCCAATGGAAAAAGTCAGAAACATTACCTAACTCTAATCCACCTTCTTCATTTATCCAATTTGTTTCTCTCTCATCTTCATCATCTCTCACATCCACACACAACAACTCGTGACACTGCAATTTGTTGCTCATCTGTTCGTTAATTAGTTTTTTAATTTAATAACAAAATAATTGATGATATTGATGTTGATTTTTGATGTGAGGGTTGTGTTATATCTTTTCCCTTCTAATTGTAATTAAATTTGTAAAAAACTAAAGTCTACAATAATTTCAAAATTAAAAGAAAAAACAAGAAACCCCCCACGAAAAAACGTTAGCATCAACCCATAATAGTTGCAAAACATTTAGTTTCTTAATACCAATTTTGATAAAATCATAGAAATGAAAGGAGTAGAAGTTAAACTATGAGCATGATTGGTAACAAATTTATTAAGTTTAAATTCCAATTTGAAATTCAATACGTTTTGGTTTTTCTTAATTTCCCTACTACGGCAAATGATAAATCAGAATGCCAACATCATGTTTATAATTTTGATAAAATCATATAAATGAAAGGAGTACAAGTTAAACTATGAGCATGATGGTAACAAATTTATTAAGTTTAAATTTCAATTTCAAATTCAGTGCGTTTTGTTTTTCTTAATTTCACTTCTACGACAAATGATAAATCATAATGACATCATGTTTATATTGACAAAACAAGTTGGAGATGTGAATTGTTTAAAATAAACTTACATGATGTGATTTACTTTGGAAAGTAATTTTTTTGTCCAACTGAGAGCTAACAAGTTCATTATGACTAGTTTACTAATTTCTGGTTATTTTTAATTAGTTGGTATATCAATGTAGTTCTTCTTGAAAACTACTCAATATTCTGCAATCTGCTCAAATCTAGAAGATGTGTAATTTGTTAGAATATTTTTATTCTTTTTACAAATATGAAATGAAAATATGCTTATCAATATGAAACATTCGAGAGGTAATGAGTAGTGATCTCACTAGTTCAAAAACAGCGTATAATGTCACGCGTTCAACGTCTAACCACCAATAGCCAACGTTACAATTGACCGGTGTCAATTTTGTAAATAAATGCAATTATTAAACATCGTTTAGAATTATAATTCGACGTAAAAGGATATAAAACATCGAATTCCTCAACGTTAGACGTCAAAAGGTTAGTGAATTCAATAAAAATTTGAGCGGGAGATTGAAAATTCATTCACTTTATCTTAGCGCGCGAGACCTCTTCTCTGCTCAAACTTTTCTCGAACGAAGTTTGACGACCATCATATGTAATATTTCTTTCATTTGATACAAATGCATGTTAATTAACTATTTTAGGTATGATTTTCGTTTGTTTTAACCGATTATTTTCGTATTCTTGTCCTTCATAGGCGTATTCTGTTTTCTCTCTCAGTTGTGGCAACACTTTATTCCGATGAACCCACCTTTTGGAGGTTAGTTTTCGTTTTCGTTTTGAAGAACTTATTTGTTGAACTTGTTTGTTGTTTTTTTTGTTGAACTTGTTTGTTGTTGTTGTTTGATTGAACTTGTTTGTTGTTGTTGTTTGATTGAACTTGTTTGTTGTTTGTTATTGTTATTTGTTGTTGATCCTATATTACCGTTCATAATTATGCTTTTTAGGTCTCATAGACTTGTAAAAACGGATTACAATTAATTAAAAGAAATAAAAAAATTGATTAACGTAGTATATTGACAAAATTCAATGTTAAATTAACGTCGAATTTTTTTAATTCGACGTCACTTTAACGTCTCCCAATATGACGTCGTTCTCGAATTCGATGTGAAAGGGCAAAATATTCGACGTTGTACACTGTTTTTGTACTAGTGTCTCTTTTATGTGTCTTCAATAATTTGTTTTGGTTAAATCATTTAGTACGATGTGCAAGAGCTTCATTTTTTGTTGTGTTTTGACGTTGGCTATATGCAGGAAGGTGAAACGTATATTCCATTTTCTAGACAATGACTTACCCCATTCGAAATCCCCTTTTCACACATAAGGGTTTTTCTCTTCTGGAAAATATTTCCCGAGAACTTAATATTCAAAATATCAAATCTCCCTAGAGATAAACTACTAATTCTAAAATTTAAAAACTAAATTTAATAACAATCAGAAGGGAAAAAATATAACACAACCCTCCAATCAAAAACCAACATCAACATCATCAATTGTTTTATTATTAAAGTGGAAAACAAATGAATGAAAAGAGCAATAGCAACAAATTGCGATGTCGCAAGTTGCTGTGTATGAGTGAGAGAGAGTATGAAGTTATGAGAAAAACAAATAGGATAAGTGAGGAAGGTGGATTAGGGTTAGATTCTTATTTTTTCCATTGGAGCTACAGTAGAGGTGACAGAGAAAATGTTGAATTGAGAGAGAGGAAAGAGAAAGGGTAGAGAGGAATAAGGGAGGTGAGTAAGGATTTGATGGTTTTTTTTTTTTAGTTTTGAAAATGAAAATTATTCAAATACCCTTGACCTTAAAACTTAAAAGCCATAAACTTTGAAGGTATTTTTGTCTACTAAAACCCGATACACATTGCTAAAATATAGTAACTAAAAAAACCTTATGCATATTAACAAACCCATATATATATATATATATATATATATATATATATATATATATATATATATATATATAAGATTATATCATTAAATAAATTGTTGAAAAGTGCATGTAGCTTTGACTTATGTGTTTTTGAAATGCATACATGCACTCAATGAAAATAACTTCTAAATTACAAAAAAGAACTTACATTATGAAATAATGTAAAATATATATTCGTAGTGTGTAACCTTAAATGTGATTGAAAAATGATATTGATAATTATAAGGGCCTGAAAATATGGGGTTTTTGGGCCTTATGTTGAGGCAGTCAGGCCCGTAAAACTAAGGACACCATGACCTTAGAAGGAACTTTTCCCAATCTGAGTTCATTAGCCAACTTCTCCTTCTCTCTCTAAACTCTGTATTCTTCTTCTTGCTCTGCCTTCTTTCTATCCATTCACAAATAGCAACCGTTGCATTGTTAAATAGGTGGTATCCTTTCGTTCACGGAGTTGAGAGTTTCCCATCCATCCGATTAGTTTCCTTTTTAAGTCAATTTCTCCATCTCTTTTGAACCTAGGGCATGCAACTTTACTAGTTGCATTCAGCTGGTAGTCTTCCCCTTTTAATTCTCTGCCTATTATAGCTCTAAGAGTTGTTTCTGTCTCCACTTTAGTGGATTGTAGGGTCTTACTGTGTGCTGGCTGTGTAAGGCACTATTGGGGTTTCGCTACTATTCTGAGTAGTACGGTGCTTATAACGACCAAGGTAAGGGGAGCTAGTTATAACTTTTAAATTTTGTTTTGGTTGAATCTGTTTTATAAATATGTATGCGTGTTGAATTTTGAACTGGTGTGATGCTTGGACTACATTCTTGATTTTAAGCATTTGGGCGTGATGAAACTGTGATGGATGGTGTGTGGATGAACTTAGTTACTGTTAATTGAGTTTGCATTAAGTGTTTCTGGTTAGGATTTCGGTTGTAGTAATATTTAGATAGACAGTTTAACACTTAGGAAGTAGTTTAGGTCATTGGAGAGAAAGTGGGGTAAGGATTTTGAGCATCGGAAGTTTATAGTGTGTTTGGAGGGTTAATATAGTTTGGTTAGGTCTAATGGAACTTGCTAGGAACATAAAATTGGTTTAGAACATGCTAAAAATGGTAAAGGTGGATTTGAGTCCCTAAGTTGTGAAAAATTGGTGTTCTAGAGTAGGAATTGAGTCTTAATCACTTTAGAATTGGAGTGGGAATGTTTATAATCATCTAGATGAGTTTAAGTAAGTATAAAACATGAATTAAGAGTGTTAGAGGTTGGAGAAAATAAATAGAAATGGTAAGGGCTGGTGTGAGTGTGTAATTCTGCAAAATTTGCGTTCTGTAGATGATGCAGAGTCGTTATGCGAGCTGTCTCGCATGGCGAGACCCTGTAGAGAGTGATCATTGTCTGAGTCATTCGTTGTGCGAGCTGGTGCATTGTGCGAATGACCAGAGGGTGTTGCTCTCTGTTTGTGGATTCGCGTGGCGAATCCTGTGCTATGCGACTGATGGTGGTCTGGAACCACTACCCATTTAATTCGAAACGCGAGTGGGGCGCATGGCGAGAGTTTTAGGGGGGTTAGTCTCTGTCTGGGTTCTAGCATAACGACCTGGGTGCGCTATGCGAGGACCCAAAGTCTGACACTTATTCAAACTTAATTCGCAAGGCGAGCGGGGAAGGTGCGCTATGTGAATAGCGCCAGTTTCGTTTTACGAGGGTGGTGCGTTGTGCGAAACGTTTGGGGTTTTATTTTCTATTTTCTCTTTTATATTGTTTCACTTAGATTTGAATGTTGTATGGTTTGTGAAGTATGTGTTGGAGCAAATTATATCGTATGATGGGATTCAAACATGTTGTATACTGTTAAAGTGAAAGTGTGTGTGATTCAATAGTATGATTGGTGATTCAAAGTATGTGGTTTTAAAAAGTATGGTTGATGGACGTAATTCCATGATCTTCAAGGAGAAGATCCATGGTGGTGCCCTTAGTTGTTTAGAATGAAAGTAGGAGCTCAGTCTTGGGGGTCATCCTGAAACTCCAATGGTCTTTCTTCTCACGTAGAGTGGATTGAACCATGTGGTGAGGAGTAGCAGGAGGTCTTAGTCTTGGGGGCTTCCAGTATGCCTCAAGGCCCAAAACAAGCTAACCTCGTGAGTGTGGTAGGGTGGGGGAACCCAAGTTTCATAAGCCACCACGAGCGTAAGACCTGCCATAGCTCGACTATCATTCTAAAGTCCGGACAAGTCAAGTCTAGTATTCAACATGTTAGGATCCGTGTTTATCTTGCTTGATTGAAGTTAACTCTTGCATGCATATTTTCATATTGTATGCTTTTTATATAATTATCTCTCCCTTGCTTGTTGTGTTCGTGCTATGTTTGGGTATGTTTCCTCTTGCGATGATCATCCACTTGGATGGGAGCAGATGGCGAGGAGGTGCCCCTGGAGCAAGCATTGGAGGAAGATGACGCTGAATCCTAGTACCATTAAGATCTCCTTACTTTAACTTTTGCATTTAAAAAAAATTGTAATATGTAGAATCCATGGTATGTAGGCAGACTTGAGTACATTTGCTTCGCTTCTTAGTATTTTAAGGATGATTGTATTCCTAATATTCGAATATATATTTCCAACTGCTTTCTATTATTATAATCTGGTGACGTCTTTATTATATATACACGCAGTATATTTTGGGGATGTCACAATAATTAAAATAAAATTTTATTTATGGTTAAACTTATAGTTACTATTCACAAGTTTTTTATTGGAAAAAATCTTTAGTTTATTTATGATTGAAAAAATTTATGGTATTAATTAATGGGTAAGTTTTACCCATTAAAATAGTATATATATATATATATATATATATATATATATATATATATATATATTTGCTTTTAAATATTGAATATGATAAATTACTTTAACTAGCAACATATTATTTTACTGATAATTTATGTATATGTACCTCGTTAAACTTAGGTTCCACGAAGAGATTTTAGTATATGTTGAAATAATAATGAACACTAAAAATTACCTTTAGTTACTCAAATAATTAAAGTGTAAATAAATTATTTTGATTTAATGAAAGTCTATCACAAGACATAAGTGTGACTAAGAAAGAGTATATAAAAATATTTTCATTTTCTTTTAATAGCAATTTTAATAGAATTGGAACGGGTGCAAAAAGTAAGTACATGTTTCAATAAAGAATTTAATTAAAATTGAATAACTTACTTTCTGTATGTGTATTGGAAAATTATTTACACAAACGTGAAACATACAGATCTATTATTACATAAGTACTTAGAAAAAGGGTTTCGCATTTTACGAATTAAAAAATAATCAATAATTGAACTATAATTAAAAATAATTTTTTTTAAAAAGTATCGGGTTAAATATGTTTTTAGTTCATAAACTATTGATCGTTTCTGGTTTTCGTCCCTCTTTCAAAATAAGGTACAATTTGGTCCTCATTCTTTTCGAAACGTTCGTTTTAGTCTTCAAAACTTTGGTTTTAGTCCTCATTTTGTTGACTAAATGAGGACCAAATTTTTAACGGGTTAGTTTTCGAGGACTAAAACGAACATTTCGAAAAGAATGAGGACCAAATTGTACCTTATTTTGAAAGAGGGACGAAAACCAGAAACGACCAATAGTTTAGGGACTAAAAACATATTTAATCCAAAAGTATCTAAGTATAGAAATAACATTACATATCATAATAGGAAAAGCCTCTAATAACTAATTCTCTATTTTGACTTCACACTAGTACAAAAATCGCGTAAACGTTGAATATTTTGAATTTTTAACGGCAAATTCGCAAACGACGTCATATCAGAAGACGTAAATTTACGTTGAATTTAAGAAATTCGACGTTAATTAATTTAATGTCGAATTTTGTCAATATTCGACATTAATAATTTTTTTTTTGTTTTTTTTAATTAATTGTGATCTTTTTTACAACTATACTAGACATGAAAAGCAAAAAAATAACAAATTTGGGTTTTTGGTATTTTATAAAGCATGAACTATGAACATGTAGTGTAGTATCAACAACAAACAAGTTCAATCAAACAACAACAACAAACAAGTTTAACAAAAAAACAACAAACAAGTTCAACAAATAAGTTCTTCAAAACGAAAACGAAAACTAACCTTCAAAAGGTGGGTTCGTCGAAATAAAGTTTCGTCATAGCGAGAGAGAAAATAGAATGCGCCTATGAAGGACAAGAGCACAAAAATTGACTTTAAGCAGGTGATATGTCTGGGACCGTCAGAGGGTCATTTGATACATCAGACCCCCCAAGCCCTAGACAACTACTTGATGTTGGGTTTTACAGTAACGAGTGGTCGGTCGGTGCTTTTTGAAATTGACTTTGAGCGGGAAAACACGTGTCATACCATCATAGGCCATTTGTCTCGAGTAGCGGGATCATCGCTTGATCTGTGTCGTTGATCGTGCCAGATTTGGACGGTTGATGTGCATCAGCGGTTTCAAAAATTTTACTATAAATAGGAGCGTGAGGCTCAATCACTTTCACACACACTCTTTTTCTTTTGTTGTTACCGTTTGGTTGAAAATTCTTTTTCCAAGGTAATTAATAAATGTCTATTGTTTGTGTTTCTTCTTCCGATGAGTCCATGGGCAAGGGAGGCGGGGAGTCATCCGACGGGAGAAGATCGTCGTCTCTCAGCTTAGTGTCTTCGTCTTATCTTAAAAGGCCCGAGCCAGAGGGGGGATCGGGGCCGAAGTCTTCCGCGGGTGGCAGCGAGAGGGTTATAAACAAGATATTGCTCTTCCTTCTTCAGGGGGGTGTAGTCATAGACGTTGAACGGGTTGAACCGGCCAGTAGGTGGCCCGTGATCAGGGGATACGACTGGGCTTCCCACGAAGTGGGGTCCTATGAATCCGATTTTTCTACCCGGGAGGAACTACGGTTGTGGGCGGAATGTTCGTACCTAGAGAGGGATAGGGAAGATGCCCGTTTGTTTCATCTCAGCGTTAGTCACCCTAATGAGCGATTCTTTCACGAAAAGGGGACTCATACTAAAGACTTTTTCTTTGTATATACGTATCTATTCAACCAGATGTTCGTTCGGGTGTCGTTCACTGCGTTCCAATTGGTCGTGCTTCAAAGGCTGAATGTCGCCCCCTGCTAAACCTCCCGATTCAGACATTTGAGAAGAGGAGTTGAAAATCCCCTTTTGTAGAGGTCGTCCCCGACGATGACATATCTCGAAATCTTACGGGCGTCCGCTGGCCGAACCGGGCGTTCGTTGTCCTAATCTTTCATCAAAGTACGAATTTCCCTCCGCCAGCTCCCCGTCGTTCGTGCCGATGGCCAGGCACACCACCGAAGGTTTTGACAACACTTGTCGGATTACAGTCGTCAACGGCCCCTTCTCCTTCCTGCTACTGAGCTTTGACAGCATGTCCGCTCGGATGTTCTCCTCCCAGGGGATATGTCTAATGTCTACTTTTTCAAACTTCTCAAGCAAAGTCTGGGCCTTATGGAAGTACTTGAGGAGGTGCTCGTCCTTCACCTAAAATTCGCCCTTCATATGTGCAATGACGAGTTGGGAGTCTGTGCAGCATGTTAGTCTGCGTGCCCCCATGTCATGAGCCAAGGCAAGGCCAATAATCAGGGCCTTATACTCTACCTTGTTATTGGATATCTTAAACTTGAAGATGAGGGAGTGTTCTAACGAGAAGTCGCTTGGCCCTTCCAAGACCATCCTTCACCCTCTCCTGCTCTTTTGGAGGCCCCATCGACGTAGAAATTCCATTCGGCCATATCAAGGGTTTGTGGCAATTCTACGCTAAAGTCGGCTAGGTGCTGGCTCCTGACCGATCCTCGGGGCTCGAACCTTAATCCGAATTCTGACAGCTCCATCGCCCAACTGACCATCCGTTCGGCCAGGTCAGGTTTCCTCAGAATCTTGGATATGGGATGATTCGTCTGAACGACCACTTGGTGGTTTTGGAGATAGGGGCGAAGTCTTCTGCCCGCATTGAGGAGGGTCAGAGCCACATTTTCCACCTGTTGGTAGCGTGTTTCCGCGTCTTGCAATACCCGGCTGACAAAGTAGACGAGCCGAGGCTCCGGCTTCTCCTGGACTAGAGCGACGTTGATCGTGGTTGGCGACACGCCTAGATAAACCTGCATCTCCTCCCCTGGTGATGGACAAATTTATGATCACCAAAATATGATGTCACAAACTTGTTTCACAATCGGCAAGTATGACCGAATCGTTCAAGTAATAAACTTGGCAAGACCAAGTATCGTTCTCCCAAAGGACTCACGACCTAGTTTAGTTGTGTGGTTTGTTGATTAGCAAAGACTTAAGAACGAAATAATTGGAGTTTAATATGCAAGACAGAAAATAAACATGTATGCATGAATTTTGATCAATGGCAAAAGCAAAAGATAAACACTTTCAATGAAATATATGAATGAATATGTTGTTGGGGGTCAATTTCATCTCATCCACTCTCATATATTTTAGGAATTCAACATTCAAATCATCATTGTTAATGCCACTCTCTAAAGTACCTTTCTAGAAGGCTTCTCCCTAATCACGAGTTCATACAATTCCTAGCATTCCTAATGATCAGTTCATAAGTTCAGGAGCTTAACGACAACCAACATAATATTGGGAGAAATTCCCCAGATCTAGACTTCCCCGTACGTGCCCGTATCGACAAAACCAATAATCATGCATCGAATGAGTTAAACAATGCAAGCATTAAGCAAAGAGGAAAAACCCTAACTAATGATGAAAGAAAGCATAAGTCTTAATTAAAAGATGCAAGCATAAATTCCATATATGAGAGCTTCAAGAGATTACATTGATTCCCCAACAAACATACAAGGTTTAGTTCACCATATTCATGGTGAACCTAGATGAACAATGAAAGAATGAAAGAATAAACCCTAAAAAGGTGAAGAGGTAGCCTGAGCATCCAAGATCCTCCTTCAAAGGGGTGGAAGAGAGAGTGTTTGCCTCGTTTCTGCCAAAGATACAAACCCTAGGACGTCCTAAAGCTTATATACTATTCTAAAATTACAAAAAATCTAGGCCCAAGCCCATAAGTGTGCCGCTCAGCGGTAAATTACCGCTCAGCGGTGAGTGCGCGTCTCTTTTCTTCCCCTCAGCAGCCATTTTGCCCCTCAGCGGACCTCCCGTGACCTCCTGAGTGCCGCTCAGCGGTAAAATGCCGCTGAGCGGTGCCTTCGGCTTCTCCTTTTGCACTCTTTGATTTCTTTTCTGATTCCATCTCTCTCCTTCTTCACTTCTTTCACTAAATTCACCTTAAAACCTGCACAAAAACACTGAAATCAAGCATAAACCTGTCCAGCTCTCTTATTTCTGAAAATATGAATAAAAGTATGATTTCAAGCTAGTTTCTAAGTCTAAAGGTTGCTTTTAGTATCAATTTTAAGCATGAAAATAATAGTTTTTCAACTGTTATCACAACCCCAAACTTAGAACTTTGCTTGTCCTCAAGCAAACAAGATGTAACTCAATCTCCAACCAATTCATATGATGGTTCACTCATTCAAAAATCCTCTTTTTCGAGATAAGTAACAACTTCACTCAAACTTATGACCAAGAGTTCATTCAAGATGTGCACATGCTTTAGTGTTCACAAAGTCATTTAAATTCCAACAAATGCTATTTTTCATGAATGATCAATCAATTAAGCATGGATGTTCATGTGCTTATGGAATATTTCCTCACTAGATAAAGTGTTTCACTCAACACACAAATGTATAAGAGGTAAAGTGTTTCACTCATTCACTCCACTATCACAATGTCACATGAATCAACTTTGCCTTTCATTTTACCACAATCAAAAACATTCACAAGCATGCATCATCACAAGGACTTTTCAATGGCTTATAATGTGGCTGGGCTAACAAGAAAATTGGTTTTTCTGGATCACAAAATCCTTGAGTTAAGAGAATCATAACAACGCAATTATTCTTGTTCATTCCCAACTTTCTTTTGCATTTGCATTTGCATTGAGCTTTACTTCTTTTTCTTTTCTTTTCTTTTTCTTTTTCTTTGCATATTCTTACTTTTTAGCTCTTAGCTCAATGCTTTTCTTCTTTCATGTTTTCCCAACAACCCCAAACTTGAACATTTAACAATACCACACAAGATCTTCTACTTAACTCAAGGTAAAGATTTTCAATCAAGGGTTTTCAGTGTATGTTCAAGGCTAAGGGTTCAAAGGATAGAACACAACGTGTTCTCTTTTAGTGGGCTAACTTTATGAATTTGGCCAATAAAAAGGGTTCCAACAAACGACCTTGATCACATGATGCAAAACAAGCAATTGATTCAATCATAGAAAACCTGGGCAAAGTCATTTATGCTTTCAAAGTAATATCATTCAACAATAACAACTCTGGAGCTCAAAACCTCACATATAAGCTCATTCACATTTGACATACACATCCTGCTTAATTTCACAATCACAATCATGATATCATGCATTTGTTCACAAAGCTTGTGAATCACCTGTATAAGCATTTTAATGTGCACATCATCTCAACATCAATCAATCAATAAGCATCATCAAGCATTACTTATCAAACAATCACAGTTAATAGCAAACCAGCATAACAAACCAGGTTTCCAATAGAGTACATCAACCCTAATCTAAAAACAAAAACAAATAAGTTCAGAAAACTTAAACCACAAAAGCATAATCATATGATAGCATTCATCAGTAAATGCTATCTCAGCTCCTCATCAGTCTGAGCTGTCCTCTGTATCTTCCTCTTCCTCCTCATCTTCATCATCTTCAAATGCATCCTCCTCATCAGCTTCATCTTCTTCCATATCTCTAGCTGAAGCTTCAGCTGCTTCAGCTCCTCCTCCATGCAATGGTTCTTCTGGCCAAGCTACTACATTATGGAATTCATCCATAGTCCACCTGTGGGCTGGAGGTGTATCATACATCCCTACTATCATCTCAGCAGTGGCCACCTGCCCTCTGTGAATGGACTGCAACTGAGCACTTATAAGAGACATATACATGTCCTTCATCTGGAATGGTTCTGCTTGATGTGTATCAGCAGATGTCCGGCTCTGTGCTGGCCCTCTCTCTCTACGAGCCCGGCGTGGTGGAACTGGCTGAGCTGCATCCTCACCTCCACAGTACTGTCTGTAATAAGCCTCATCAATAGCTTTTCTTGGCCTCTCAAATGGTGGAACAGAAGTGTCCACCCCAGCTTGCTTGCAAAGGTGAGTGATCAAAGAAGGATGTCCTAGTGGTGCTTTGTTGTTTGAAGTGTTAGCACATACACTAATTTCATCAGCTATCACCTGCCCAATATTAACATTCAAATTTCTGATAGCACAGTAGATGAATAGTGCCCTGCTGAGAGTAATATCTGACACATGTGAACATGGCTGAATGTTGGCATGAGAAAATGCCATCCAATACTTTGCAAGAGGAGTCAAATCTTTCCTCCTAATGTTAACCACTGAGCCAAATCTATTCCTTTGGAAGTGTCCTCCAGGTATACTGATAACAGTTGAAAAACTGTTATTTTCATGCTTAAAATTGATATTAAAAGCAACTTTTAGACTTAAAAACTAGCTTGAAATCATGCTTTTATCTATATTTTCATAAATAAGAGAGCTGGACAGGTTTGTGCTTGATTTAAGTGTTTTTGTGCAGGTTTTAAGGTCAATTTAGTGAAAGAAGTGAAGAAGGAGAGAGATGGAATCATAAAAGGAAGCAAAGAGTGCAAAAAGAGAAGTCGAAGGCACCACTCAGCGGCATTTTACCGCTGAGCGGCACTCAGAAGGTCACGGGAGGTCCGCTGAGGGGCAAACTGGCCGCTGAGGGGAAGAAAAGGACGCGCAGTCACCGCTGAGCGGCACTTTTTGGGCTTGGGCTTTTGTAATCTTTTGTAACTCTAGACTAGTATATAAGGACTTGCACGTCCTAGGGGTTAGTATCTTTGGCAGAAACGAGGCAAACACTCTCTCTTCCACCCCTTTGAAGGAGGATCTTGGATGCTCAGGCTACCTCTTCACCTTTTTAGGGTTTATTCTTTCATTCTTTCATTGTTCATCTAGGTTCACCATGAATATGGTGAACTAAACCTTGTATGTTTGTTGGGGAATCAATGTAATCTCTTGAAGCTCTCATATATGGAATCTTTGCTTGCATCTTTTAATTAAGACTTATGCTTTCTTTCATCATTAGTTAGGGTTTTTCCTCTTTGCTCAATGCTTGCATAGTTTAACTCATTCCATGCATGATTATTGGTTTTGTCGATATGGGCACATACGGGGAAGTCTAGATCCGGGGAATTTCTCCCAATATTATACTGACAATATTATATTGGTTGTCGTTAAGCTCCTGCACTTATGAACTAATCATTAGGAATGCTAGGAATTGTATGAACTCGTGATTAGGGAGAAGCCATCTAGAATGGTACTTTAGAGAGTGGCATTAACAATGATGATTTGAATGTTGAATTCCTAAAATGTATGAGAGTGGATGAGATGAAATTGACCCCCAACAACATATTCATTCATATATTTCATTGAAAGTGTTTATCTTTTGTCTTTGCCATTGATCAAACTTCATGCATACATGTTTATTTTCTGTCTTGCATATTAAAATCTAAATATTTCGTTTGTAAGTCCTAGCTAATCAACAAATCACATAACTAAACTACGCCGTGAGTCCTTTGGGAAGAACGATACTTGGTCTTACCAAGTTTATTACTTGAACGATTCGGTCATACTTGCCGATTGTGAAATAAGTTTGTGACATCATATTTTGGTGCTCATAAATTTGTCCATCAAGTTTTTGGCGCCGTTGCCGGGGACTCGTGGTTTAACTGGTTAATTTGTGTGATTATTGATTATCTTTGACTTTAATTTTAAATTTCTGTTTTTATTTTCTGTTTTTATTTTTCTGTTTTTATTTTATTTTATCTTTTTATCTTTTTAGATTAGGTTAGATTTTATTTTTTCTTATCTTTTTAGGTTAGATTAGATTTTGTTTTATCTTTTAGATTAGATTAGATTTTATTTTTTTTGGTTAGGTTAGATTTTATTTTATTTTATCTTTATCTTTTAGATTAGGTTAGATTTTATTTTATTTTATTCTATCTTATTTTATCTTTCTATCTTCTAAATCTTTTATCTTCTAAATCTTTTTATCTTTTGAATCTATATCTTCTCCTATATCTTGTTGTGCTAACAAATCTTTTCTAGGGTTTTGTTTTCTTGTGCATGCAGGAAGCAATTCGAACTAGGAGTAAGAAAACAACAGAACCACTTCTTGAAGGTCTAGAAGAGAGTAGAAGGAGGAGAAGAATCAGAACGTCTAGAGAACTTTTCCCTTCTCCAGAAACTCTCTTGCAATCATCACCACAAGGTTCTGTTCATAGCACAGGGAGTATGGAGGGCAATAATGTTAGAAGAACTCTTGCAGATTACACTAATCTTGCTGGACCTCAGCACTTCAATAGCATAGCTAGACCTAGAGTCAATGCAGCAAATATGGAGGTCAAACCAGCACTGATTCAACTGGTGAAGAGTAATCAATTTAATGGGTTATCTCATGAAAGCCCATATGAGCACCTCACTACCTTTAATGAGATTTGCAATACAGTCAAGATTAATGGGGTGCCAGACGAAGCAATCAAACTTAGCTTGTTTCCTTTCTCATTGGGAGGCAATGCTAAGCTTTGGTTGAACTCTTTTCTAGAAGAAAGTTTCACAGAGTGGGAAGTAGTGGTCACAAAATTCTTAAATAAATACTTCCCACAATCTAAGGTGACTAAAGGAAAGCAAGAGATTTCTTCATTCAAGCAGGGCATGGAAGAATCACTGGGTCATGCATGGGACAGGTATAAAAGCTTGTTACGTAAAACTCCCACACATGGTTTTGAAGATCAAGAAGTAGTCTTAACTTTCCTTGGAGGGCTTGGTTCACAAACCAAGATGATGCTGGATGCCTCAGCAGGAGGCAATATTAAATGGAAAACTCCAGAGGAAGCAACTAAAATTATAGAGAACATGGCTACTAGTGATAATGAGCTGCACAGTGAAAGAGGAGCTCCTATGCAACAAAAAGGGGTTCTTCAATTACAAACACATGATGCCTTGCTAGCTCAGAATAAAATTCTAACTCAACAACTGGAAACTCTGACCAAAACTCTTGCTCTATTACCTAAAGAGTTGAAATCTGCTGCACAGGTACAAACCCAGTTGTGCGAATTATGTGGGGGTGATCATATCAATGGCCAATGTGCTTTTCCTGTGGAAGCCGTGGAGGATGTTAATTTCATGGCTAATCAATTTCCATACCGTCAAGGGAATTATAATCAGGGGTGGAAACCACATCCAAGCATTGGTCAAGGACAAACTGGGCAAGCTAATCAATATAATAAGCAGCAGCAGCAACCAACCTTGTGGCAACAATTATCTATGCTTAATGAAAGATCAACAAGGTTGGAAGAAACTCTTTAGCAATTCATTCAGAAAACTGAATCTTCTCAAAAGAGCACTGAAGCTGCTATAAAGAATTTGGAGATTCAAATGGGTCAGATTACCAAGCAATTGGAAGAAAGGCCGAATAGAAACTTTGGGGCTAATACTGAGGTTAACCCCAGAGAAGAGTGCAAGGTGGTAGAGAGTGTTGATGATGAGAAAGTTGAGTTAGATACAGAAGAGAGAAGTGAAATAGAGAGCAAAAGCACGTTTCCTTTACCAATCCATCAAGGGAAACCAATGGACTTCACAGAGTTATTCAAAATGGTGGATAATGATGCACCTTGGGAGCAAATTTTGCAACAGATTACGGTTTACAACAAATCTAATGAAGAAAGCTCTACAAAGAAGAGACGTAGAGATGATGAGAAAAAAAAGTGTATAACTGTTAAAGAAGAATCATTCCCACCTAAAGCATCAGATCCAGGTAGTTTTTCTATCCCTTGCACTATAGGGAAGAAAAAGGTAAAGAAAGCTCTCCTTGATTTAGGTTCAAGTGTTAACTTGATTCCTTATTCTTTACTGGAGCAAGTTGGCAATGTTAAAATGAAACCTGTAAAGGTTAATTTAGTAATGGCCGATGGATCTTCAAAGGAGCCATGTGGGATTGCAGAAGACATTGTAGTTTGTGTTGGCAAACTTCAGTTTTTGGCAGACTTTGTGGTGATGAAGATGGAAACCGAGAAAATACCTATCATACTTGGAAGACCGTTTATGAAAACGGCCAGGGCTATCATAGATGTAAATGAAGGTATAGTGGTGCTCCAGGATAGAGAAGAGAGAGTGGTGGTGGATGTCTTCAAAGATGAGACACAAGCAAAGGAGGAAGAAGCCAGTTATAAAGCTGCATTTCGAGATGCACCCATAACTAGAGGTAAAGATGAAAATCTCGAGGTTTCTGGTAACCATTGTTTGTTGTTTCAGGTACCCAAGGAAAAAGAAATTGGAAAAGGAGAAGAAATTCCTAGAGACTGGAAGAAAAGAAGACTCAAACTTGGCACACCTGTAAGAATCAAGAACAAGTTGTGGGTTATAAAGGGCTTTAAAGAAAAGGAGATGATAGAGATAGAGTCTCCATATTCTAGAAGAACCAAAACAGTCCAAAGGAAGCAGCTGAGAAGTTGGTGGATTGACAGCATCAACTATAAAGAAGATGGAACTTGAACTTTACTGGGTCAAGGTAATGACGTTAAAAGAGCGCTTGCTGGGAGGCAACCCAGTGGATTTAAAAACTTTTGATTTGGTTTTGTAACTTTTAATTTGTGGACATTATTTTGTGAATATTTTGTGTAATCCAGCATCTACTGAAGGATGCTAGGTGGTTAAGTATCTACTGAAGGATACTAAGTTTGTAACACCTACTGATGGGTGTTGGTGAGAAGATTTTGCACCTACTGATGGGTGCTGGTAAGTTTGAAACACCTACTGATGGGTGTTGGTGGATTTTGGGTCAGGCTCGTGACGTTAAACAAGCGCTACCTGGGAGGCAACCCAGTTGATTGATTGTTTTTGTTTGTTTTATTTTAATTAGGGTTTGCATAAGCATTTTTAACATTGAATTGCAGGGAACCTATGAGGGGTATGCTAGGAAGGCACGTAGGTCAAGAAAAGAAGGAGAGAAGCACTTCACGAAAGTGCCGCTGAGCGGCAATTACCGCTGAGCGGTACTATCGCAGATGGGCTTTAGTTCCCCTTAGCGGAACCCGAGCCCATTAGGGTATTTTTAAACCCTAAGCTGTGCGATTTTTCATTCTTTCAAGCTCTTCTCTGCTTAAGCACTCCCACATACCTTCTCTTAGGTTTTTGATGAGTCAATATTTTGTTCACTTCACTTAGTTTAATGTGCTGTAATTAATCAGGGAATTGTGCATAATTGTCCAGTATTTTCCCATTTTACTGAATTGAGCTTAATCCGATCAGAAATTCTTATTTTAGTTAATTTGAATTATCTGAGACTAATTATTTACATTATTGAGTGTAGGGAAAATTCTGTAAATATGTTAGGACATTTGGAAGAAAAATCATTCACACACTATGTTTGGAAGAAGCTACACTACATTGATTTATTGATTTCTTATGTGTATTGATATGTGGAAACTTAGATGAAATATTTCTGTTTGGTTTGACTAAAATATTAGAAGGTGTGCACGGTTTTTCTTTTGTTCCAGCAGCTAGAAGCATTTGGTGAAAGGTCACACGCATCAAACCACTACATGGACAATTCATTTTGGCAAGCATACATGGAACAAAAAAGTAAGAGTGCCACCTAGGATTGGAGAATTTTGGTTTGGCTTAAGAGAATGTAGTAAAGCCGTGAACAATAAAAAAAGGTCACCAATTTGAAAGTTCACGTGCATGAGAGGAGCTCCAAGCTGAATTTTATTATTAAAGGGAGTGATGTCACGGCCCCATACAAAAGAAATCTCACTTTTGCTTAAAGATATGTCTGCATGTTGTGCTATTCCACTCCACTCAATTGGTAGTTTGATCACGGTTTGGTCTTGGAGAAAGAGCACCCACCATCTTTGAAGAAAGCAAACGGCCCACTTAATAGAAAAAGCTAGGAATGCTGAAGACTTCAATGGAGGGGACCACCACTTGATTAAAAGCTCACAATGAATTCCAAAATACTAAGGGAATGCCACGGCACAAGGGAACATCCAGTAGCTGCCACCTACGTGTTACACACACATATTTTATTTTGCAGAAGCACAAATTTTGTTCCAGCAAGCATTCTATCCAGTAGCTATGGAGTTTTAACGGTCTCCATGCAGCACCACAAACTCCATAGCAGCAAGGAAGCTCCTACACGGTCCAGCAGTAGAAACTCCACACGGCCTTAAGCACACCAGCCACCACTCCACGCATGCAGCTTTGTCACGTCCATGAAAAGAGAGTGCAACAGCTGGTTCAGAGAAGCAAAGAAAGAAGCAAAAGAAGCAGCACCCATGGTGTTGAATTTTGAATGAATGAGAAGGAGAAAGTGGTGTGTTATCACGGCTGGAATGGCATGCACAGCAGCTACGTGTGAATTGGAGTAGAGAAGGAAAAGCAATGATTGAGTGAAGGAAACAACCGTGAGCAAGGAGCTGAAATGGTGTGCAGAGCAAGATGAAGAAGATGCCAAGCAGCTGCCACATTGGAAAGGAGAGGAGTAATTCTTTGCTTGAAGTGGGAACCACATTTCAAAGAATGTCCGTGATGAAGGGAGCCCACGGCTGATTTTGCTGGAGGGAACACAAGATTGGGTGGAAGAATTGGCTGGAATGCACACCCGAATAGGACCTGATTTTTTGGCTATAAGAAAAGGAAAGCATAAGCAAAGAAGGGGGACGGCCTTGAGGCCTGGAAGGGGTCACGATTCTCTTCCAGGAAGCTCTTTCCAGATTTTCATTTTTCAAACAGTGTGTAGTTTTTATTTCTGAAAGCTTGTAGTGTATTACAGTATTTTGGATCAGTTCACTTGTTTTATTTTTACCTGTACTGTTATTTCAAGTGTTGAATCTTTGATAAATTTTATTTTCAGTTAGTGCTTTTATTTTTACCGTTTCTTTTATTTTACTCTTTAATGTTTTCTGCACCGTTAAAATTCTGTCAATGTGTTTTACTGTTTTGCATTTTTATTTCCTCATGAATTTTACATTTTACCATCTTTTACTGTTAAGTTTTTATTGTCGTTAAAATTTATTTCAAACGTTTTTAAATTCTGTCTTATTTAAATTCCAGTTGTAAATTTTATTTTCCGTACCAAAAACCAAAAACACCCCCCCCCCACTTCGTGTAAAAAATCTGAGACTGAACCCAAACAAATTGGTCCTTGAGAGACGACCTAGGAGTCACTTCCTAGTAAACTATACTGCATTTATATTATGCTCAACTTTTGTGAGCGGTGCGACCCGTTCGTCAGTTTTCCACATCTTTTCACTTTTCCCTCTTAAGAAAATCTCTCTTTCACTCACTTTTTCACTAGTGTGCCATCAAAGTTTGGGGTTGGAAGAGAGTATTCTAGCTTGGAAGCATTCTCATTGCATCTAGTATCTCCACCCAAGTAAGTAAAATGCATTTTGTTCATTCTAGGGTTCTTGAATTTGAATGTGATTGTCAAAGCATGAATATTTAGGGGTTTTTATTTCTATGCATGATTTGATGATATATTTGATGTTTGAACCAATTAAACTGCTTGATTATGAACTGGAAAAATGAAAATTGCATTTGGGTGGAGTTAGGAAAGCTTTAAAACGAGATTTGCAAAAATCTGCAGATCACCGCTGAGCGGCAATTACCGCTGAGCGGCACTCTGCCAGATTAGGTTTTTTCTGGTTTTCGCGTGTTGGAATGTGGCACTGGTGGCGCTGAGGGGAAATTCTGGCCCTCAGCAGTGGTTTAGCTTCAAAAGGAGTTGTGTTCTGTGATTTACTAATGATTAACATCATGTTCTGTGGTTTTGTAATTGTGTTTGAATGCAAGAATGGCATCCTCTTCAGGAAAGAGATTGAAAACCATGGCAACCAAGAGGAAGGAAAAGGAACCAGAGCAACCCCACTCTTGCAGGTTCCTCTCTAGGAAACATGAGAAGCACTTTAGGGTGGTTCAGGACAGGAGACTTCTGATGGAGAGAAAGGTTGGAATGATACCTAACTTTGCTCCTCAATTTGGAGAGCAAGTGTTAGGGAATGATTGGGGAAAGCTAGCCACTTATCCTGCACCTGCCAACATAGCTGTGGTGAAGGAATTTTACACCAATGCAAAGAAGATTGGTGATTATCCAGCTGAGTATTATTTGGGCTATGTTAGAGGCCATGCTATCAGGTGTGATCCTGATTCCATCAACAACTTCCTGGATACTGTGTGGGCTGGTGAGCAATGCCAGTTTGCTCTTAGCATGGAGGAAGGTGCTGATTTTGAGGATGTGGAGAGAGTACTGTCAATACCTGGAGGACACTTCCAAAGGAACAGATCTGGCTCAGTGGTTAACATTAGGAGGACAGATTTGACTCCTCTTGCAAAGTATTGGATGGCATTTTCTCATGCCAACATTCAGCCATGTTCACATGTGTCAGATATTACTCTCAGCAGGGCATTATTCATCTACTGTGCTATCAGAAACTTGAATGTTAATGTTGGGCAGGTGATAGCTGATGAAATTAGTGTGTGCGCTAATACCTCAAACAACAAAGCACCACTAGGACATCCTTCTTTGATCACTCACCTTTGCAAGCTAGCTGGGGTGGACACTTCTGCTCCACCATTTGAGAGACCAAGAAAAGCTATTGATGACGCTTATTACAGACAGTACTGTGGAGGTGAGGATGTAGCTCATCCAGTTCCACCACGCCAGGCTCGTAGAGAGAGAGGGCCAGCACAGAGCCGGACATCTGCTGATACACATGAAGCAGAACCATTCCAGATGAGGGACATGTATATGTCTCTTATAGGTGCTCAGTTGCAGTCCATTCACAGAGGGCAGGTGGCCACTGCTGAGATGATAGTGGGGATGTATGACACACCTCCAGCCCACAGGTGGACTATGGATGAATTCCATAATGTGGTAGCTTGGCCAGAAGAACCATTGCATGGAGGAGAAGCTGAAGCAGCTGAAGCTTCAGCTCAAGACATGGAAGAAGATGAAGCTGAGGAGGAGGATGCATTTGATGAGGATGATGATGAGGAGGAAGAGGAAGATACAGAGGACAGCTCAGACTGATAAGGAGCTGAGATAGCATTTACTGATGAATGCTATCATATGATTATGCTTTTGTGGTTTAAGTTTTCTGAACTTATTTGTTTTTGTTTTTAGATTAGGGTATGATGTACTCTATTGAACACCTGGTTTATTATGATGGTTTGCTATTAACTGTGATTGTGTGATAAGTAATGCTTGATGATGCTTATTGATTGATTGATGTTGAGATGATGTGCACATTAAAATGCTTATACAGGTGATTCACAAGCTTTGTGAAAAAATGCATGATATCATGATTGTGATTGTGAAATTAAGCAGGATGTGTATGTCAAATGTGAATGAGCTTATATGTGAGGTTTTGAGCTCCAGAGTTGTTATTGTTGAATGCTATTACTTTGAAAGCATGAATGATTTTGCCCAGGTTTTCTATGATTGAATCAATTGCTTGTTTTGCATCATGTGTATCAGGCCGTTTGTTGGAACCCTTTTTATTGGCCAAATTCATAAAGTTAGCCTACTAAAAGAGAACACTTTGTGTTCTATCCTTTGAACCCTTAGCCTTGAATATACACTGAAACCCTTGATTGAAAATCTTTACCTTGAGTTAAGTAGAAGATCGTGTGTGGTATTGTTAAATGTTCAAGTTTGGGGTTGTTGGGAAAACATGAAAAAGGAAAAGCATTGAGCTAAGAGCTAAAAAAGTAAGAATATGCAAAGATAAGAAAAGAAAAAGAAGTAAAGCTCAATGCAAATGCAAAGGCAAAAGAAAGTTGGGAATGAATAAGAATAATTGTGTTGTTATGATTCTCTTAACTCAAGGATTTTGTGATCCAGAAAAACCAATTTTCTTGTTAGCCCAGCCACATTATAAGCCATTGAAAAGTCCTTGTGATGATGCATGTTTGTGAATGTTTTTGATTGTGGTAAAATGAAAGGCAAAGTTGATTCATGTGACATTGTGATAGTGGAGTGAATGAGTGAAACACTTTACCTCTTATACACTTGTGTGTTGAGTGAAACACTTTACCTAGTGAGGAAATATTCCATAAGCACATGAACATCCATGACTTAATTGATTGATCATTCATGAAAAATAGCATTTGTTGGAACTTAAATGACTTTGTGAACACTAAAGTATGTGCACATCTTGAATGAACTCTTGGTCATAAGTTTGAGTGAAGTTATTACTTATCTTGAAAAAGAGGATTTTTGAATGAGTGAACCATCATATGAATTGGTTGGAGATTGAGTTACATTTTGTTTGCTTGAGGACAAGCAAAGTTCTAAGTTTGGGGTTGTGATAACAGTTGAAAAACTGTTATTTTCATGCTTAAAATTGATATTAAAAGCAACTTTTAGACTTAAAAACTAGCTTGAAATCATGCTTTTATCTATATTTTCATAAATAAGAGAGCTGGACATGTTTATGCTTGATTTAAGTGTTTTTGTGCAGGTTTTAAGGTGAATTTAGTGAAAGAAGTGAAGAAGGAGAGAGATGGAATCATAAAAGGAAGCAAAGAGTGCAAAAAGAGAAGTCGAAGGCACCGCTCAGCGGCATTTTACCGCTGAGCGGCACTCAGAAGGTCACGGGAGGTCCGCTGAGGGGCAAATTGGCCGCTGAGGGGAAGAAAAGGACGCGCAGTCACCGCTGAGCGGTATTTACCGCTAAGCGGCACTTTTTGGGCTTGGGCTTTTGTAATCTTTTGTAACTCTAGACTAGTATATAAGGACTTGCACGTCCTAGGGGTTAGTATCTTTGGCAGAAACGAGGCAAACACTCTCTCTTCCACCCTTTTGAAGGAGGATCTTGGATGCTCAGGCTACCTCTTCACCTTTTTAGGGTTTATTCTTTCATTCTTTCATTGTTCATCTAGGTTCACCATGAATATGGTGAACTAAACCTTGGGAAGAACGATACTTGGTCTTACCAAGTATATTACTTGAACGATTCGATCATACTTGCCGATTGTGAAACAAGTTTGTGACATCATATTTTGGTGCTCATAAATTTGTCCATCATATACACAACACTCTCACCAGCCCACACAGTATCCAGGAAGTTGTTGATAGAATCAGGATCATACCTGATAGCATGGCCTCTGACATAGCCCAAATAATTCTTAGCTGGATAATCACCAATCTTCTTTGCATTGGTGTAAAATTCCTTTACCACAGCTATGTTGGCAGGTGCAGGATAAGTGGCTAGCTTTCCCCAATCATTCCCTAACACTTGCTCTCCAAATTGAGGAGCAAAGTTAGGTATCATTCCAACCTTTCTCTCCATCAGAAGTCTCCTGTCCTGAACCACTCTAAAGTGCTTCTCATGTTTCCTAGAGAGGAACCTGCTATTATGGGGTTGCTCTGGTTCCTTTTCCTTTCTCTTGGTTGCCATGGTTTTCAATCTCTTTCCTGAAGAGGATGTCATTCCTGCATTCAAACACAAATACAAAACCACAGAACATGATGTTAATCATTAGTAAAACACAGAACACAACTCCTTTCGAAGCTAAACCACTGCTGAGGGCCAGAATTTCCCCTCAGCGCCACCAGTACCACATTCCAGATCACAAAAATTCAGAAGAACCAAATCTGGCAGAGTGCCGCTCAGCGGCAGTTTACCCCTCAGCGGTAACTCTGCAGATTTTTGAAAAATCTGTTTTAAAGCTTTCCTAACTCCACCCAAATGCAATTTTCAGTTTTCCAGTTCATAATCATGCAGTTTAATCGGTTCAAACATCAAATATATCATCATATCATGCATAGAAATCAAAACCCCTAAATATTCATGCTTTGACAATCACATTCAAATTCAAGAACCCTAGAATGAACAAAATGCTTTTTTCTTACTTGGGTGGAGATACTAGATGCAATGATAATGCTTCCAAGCTAGAATGCTCTCTTCCAACCCCAAACTTTGATGGCACACTAGTGAAAAAGTGAGTGGAAGAGATATTTTCTTAAGAGGGAAGAGTGAAAAGATGTGGAAAACCTAGGAGAAGGTATGTGGGAGTGTTTGTGCAAAGAAGAGCCTGAAAATATGAGAAATTGCGCAGCTTAGGGTATAAAAATACCCTAATGGGCTCGGGTTCCGCTAAGGGGAACTAAAGCCCATTCTGCGAGAGTACCGCTCAGCGGTAAGTTGCCGCTCAGCGGCACTTTCGTGATGTGCTCCTCTCCTTCTTTTCTTAACCTACGTGCCTTCCCTACATGCCCCTCATTGGTTTCCTGCAATTTTATGTTAAAAATGCTTCTGCAAACCCTAACTAAAATAACAAACAGAAAACAATCAATCAACTGGGTTGCCTCCCAGGTAGCGCTTGTTTAACGTCACGAGCCTGACCCAAAATTCACCAACACCCATCAGTAGGTGTAACAACTTACCAACACCCATCAGTAGGTGTTACAAACTGAGTATCCTTCAGTAGATACTTAACCACCTAGCATCCTTCAGTAGATACTATATCCAACAAAATATAAAATAATGTCCACAGATTAAAAGTTACAAAACCAAAATCAAAATCAAAAGTTTTTTAATCACTGGGTTGCCTCCCAGCAAGCGCTCTTTTAACGTCATTAGCTTCACCCAATAAAGTTCAAGTTCCATCTTCTTTATAGTTGATGTTGTCAGTCCACTAACTTCTCAGCTGCTTCCTTTGAACTGTTTTGGTTCTTCTAGAATATGGAGACTCTATCTCTATCATCTCCTTTTCTTTAAAGCCCTTCACAACCCACAACTTGTTTTTGATTCTTACAGGTGTGCCAAGTTGGAGTGTTCTTTTCTTCTAGTCTCTAGGAATTTCTTCTCCTCTTCCAATCTCTTCTTCCTTGGGTACTTGTGATAACAGTTGAAAAACTGTTATTTTCATGCTTAAAATTGATACTAAAAGCAACCTTTAGACTTAGAAACTGGCTTGAAATCATACTTTTATCCATATTTTCATAAATAAGAGAGCTGGACAGGTTTATGCTTGATTTAAGTGTTTTTGTGCAGGTTTTAAGGTGAATTTAGTGAAAGAAGTGAAGAAGGAGAGAGATGGAATCAGAAAAGGAATCATAGAGTGCAAAAGGAGAAGCCGAAAGCACCGCTCAGCGACATTTTACCGCTGAGCGGCACTCAGGAGGTCACGGGAGGTCCGCTGAGGGGCAAAATGGCCGCTGAGGGGAAGAAACAAGACGCGCAGTCACCGCTGAGCGGTATTTACCGCTGAGCGCCATTCTTAATGGGCTTGGACTTGTTTTTTGGCACTTTTATGGGCTTGGGCTTAGATCTTTTGTAATTTTAGAATAGTATTTAAGGACTTGAACGTCCTAGAGTTAGTATCTTTGGCAGAAACGAGGCAAACACTCTCTCTTCCACCCCTTTGAAGGAGGATCTTGGATGCTCAGGCTACCTCTTCACCTTTTTAGGGTTTATTCTTTCATTCTTTCATTATTGTTCATCTAGGTTCACCATGAATATGGTGAACTAAACCTTGTATGTTTGTTGGGGAATCAATGTAATCTTTTGAAGCTCTCATATATGGAATCTATGCTTGCATCTTTTAATTAAGACTTATGCTTTCTTTCATCATTAGTTAGGGTTTTTCCTCTTTGCTTAATGCTTGCATTGTTTAACTCATTCGATGCATGATTATTGGTTTTGTCGATACGGGCACGTACGGGGAAGTCTAGATACGGGGAATTTCTCCCAATATGATATTGGTTGTCGTTAAGCTCCTGAACTTATGAACTGATCATTAGGAATGCTAGGAATTGTATGAACTCGTGATTAGGGAGAAGCCATGTAGAATGGTACTTTAGAGAGTGGCATTAACAATGATGATTTGAATGTTGAATTCCTAAAATATGAGAGTGGATAAGATGAAATTGACCCCCAACAACATATTCATTCATATATTTCATTGAAAGTGTTTATCTTTTGCTTTTGCCATTGATCAAAAACTCATGCATACATGTTTATTTTCTGTCTTGCATATTAAACTCCAAATATTTTGTTCTTAAGTCTTAGCTAATCAACAAACCACACAACTAAACTAGGCCGTGAGTCCTTTGGGAGAACGATACTTGGTCTTACCAAGTTTATTACTTGAACGATTCGGTCATACTTGCCGATTGTGAAACAAGTTTGTGACATCATATTTTGGTGATCATAAATTTGTCCATCAACCTGAAACAACAAACAATGGTTACCTGAAACCTCAAGATTTTCATCTTTACCTCTAGTTATGGGTGCATCTCGAAATGCAGCTTTATAACTGGCTTCTTCCTCCTTTGCTTGCGTCTCATCTTTGAAGACATCCACCACCACTCTCTCCTCTCTGTCCTGGAGCACCACTATACCTTCATTTACATCTATGATAGCCCTGGCCGTTTTCATAAACGGTCTTCCAAGTATGATAGGTATTTTCTCGGTTTCCATCTTCATCACCACAAAGTCTGCCAAAAACTGAAGTTTGCCAACACAAACTACAATGTCTTCTGCAATCGCACATGGCTCCTTTGAAGATCCATCGGCCATTACTAGATTAACCTTTACAGGTTTCATTTTAACATTGCCAATTTGCTCCAATAAAGAATAAGGCATCAAGTTAACACTTGAACCTAAATCAAGGAGAGCTTTCTTTACCTTTTTCTTCCCTATAATACAAGGGATAGAAAAACTACCTGGATCTGATGCTTTAGGTGGGAATGACTCTTCCTTAACAGTTATACACTTTTTTTCCTCATCATCTCTACGTCTCTTCTTTGTAGAGATTTCTTCATTAGATTTGGTGTAAACCGTAATCTGTTGCAGAATTTGCTCCCAAGGTGCATCATTATCCACCATTTTGAATAACTCTGTGAAGTCCATTGGTTTCTCTTGATGGATTGGAAAAGGAAACGTGCTTTTGCTCTCTGTTTCACTTCTCTCTTCTGTATCTAACTCAACTTTCTCATCATCAACACTCTCTACCACCTTGCACTCTTCTCTGGGGTTAACCTCAGTATTAGCCCCAAAATTTCTATTTGGCCTTTCTTCCAATTGCTTGGTAATCTGACCCATTTGAATCTCCAAATTCTTTATAGCAGCTTCAGTGCTCTTTTGAGAAGATTCAGTTTTCTGTATGAATTGCTGAAGAGTTTCTTCCAACCTTGTTGATCTTTCATTAAGCATAGATAACTGTTGCCAAAAGGTTGGTTGCTGCTGCTGCTTATTATATTGATTAGCTTGCCCAGTTTGTCCTTGACCAATGCTTGGATGTGGTTTCCACCCCTGATTATAATTCCCTTGACGGTATGGAAATTGATTAGCCATGAAATTAACATCCTCCACGGCTTCCACTGGAAAAGCACATTGGCCATTGATATGATCACCACCACATAATTCACACAACTGGGTTTGTACCTGTGCAGCAGATTTCAACTCTTTAGGTAATAGAGCAAGCGTTTTAGTCAGAGTCTCCAGCTGTTGAGTTAGAATTTTATTCTGAGCTAGCAAGGCATCATGTGTTTGTAATTGAAGAACCCCTTTTTGTTGCATAGGAGCTCCTCTCTCACTGTGCAGCTCATTATCACTAGTAGCCATATTTTCTATAATTTCAGTTGCTTCCTCTGGAGTTTTCCATTTAATATTGCCTCCTGCTGAGGCGTCCAGCATCATCTTGGTTTGTGAACCAAGCCCTCCAAGGAAAGTTAAGACTACTTCTTGATCTTCAAAACCATGCGTGGGAGTTTTACGTAACAAACTTTTGTACCTGTCCCATGCATGTCCCAGTGATTCTTCCATGCCCTGCTTCAATGAAGAAATCTCTTGCTTGCCTTTAGTCACCTTAGATTGTGGGAAGTACTTGTTTAAAAATTTTGTGACCACTGCTTCCCACTCTGTGAAACTTTCTTCTGGAAAAGAATTCAACCAAAGCTTAGCATTGCCTCCCAATGAGAAAGGAAACAAGCTAAGTTTGATAGCTTCGTCTGGCACCCCATTAATCTTGACTGTGTTGCAAATCTCATTAAAGGTAGTGAGGTGCTCATATGGGCTTTCATGAGATAACCCATTAAATTGATTACTTTTCACCAGTTGAATCAGTGCTGGTTTGACCTCCATATTGGCTGCATTGACTCTAGGTCTAGCTATGTTGTTAAAGTGCTGAGGTCCAGCAATATTGGTGTAGTCTGCAAGAGTTCTTCTAACATTATTGTTCTCCATACTCCCTGTGCTATGAACAAAACCTTGTGGTGATGATTGTAAGAGAGTTTCTGGAGAAGGGAAAAGTTCTCTAGACGTTCTGATTCTTCTCCTCCGTCTACTGTCTTCTAATCCTTCAAGAAGAGGTTCTGTTGTTTTCTTACTCCTTGTTCTAATTGCTTCCTGCATACACAAGAAAACAAAACCCTAGAAAATATTTGTTAGCACAAAAAGATATAGGAGAAGATATATATTCAGAAGATAAAAGATTCAGAAGATAAAATAAAAAGATAAAAGATTCAGAAGATAGAATAAAATAAAATAAAATAAAATCTAATCCAATCAAATCAAATAAGATAAAATAAAAACAAATAAAATCTAATCTAATCAAATAAAATAAAATAAAATAAATCTAATCTAATCAAATAAGATAAAATAAAATAAAAACAGAAAAATAAAAACAGAAATTCAAAATTAAAGTCAAAGATAATCAATAATCACACAAATTAACCAGTTAAACCAGAGTCCCCGACAACGCACCAAAAACTTGATGGACAAATTTATGATCACCAAAATATGATGTCACAAACTTGTTTCACAATCGGCAAGTATGACCGAATCGTTCAAGTAATAAACTTGGTAAGACCAAGTATCGTTCTCCCAAAGGACTCACGGCCTAGTTTAGTTGTGTGGTTTGTTGATTAGCAAAGACTTAAGAAAGAAATAATTGGAGTTTAATATGCAAGACAGAAAATAAACATGTATGCATGAATTTTGATCAATGGCAAAAGCAAAAGATAAACACTTTCAATTAAATATATGAATGAATATGTTGTTGGGGGTCAATTTCATCTCATCCACTCTCATATATTTTAGGAATTCAACATTCAAATCATCATTGTTAATGCAACTCTCTAAAGTACCTTTCTAGAAGGCTTCTCCCTAATCACGAGTTCATACAATTCCTAGCATTCCTAATGATCAGTTCATAAGTTCAGGAGCTTAACGACAACCAACATAATATTGGGAGAAATTCCCCGGATCTAGACTTCCCCGTACGTTCCCGTATCGACAAAACCAATAATCATGCATCGAATGAGTTAAACAATGCAAGCATTAAGCAAAGAGGAAAAACCCTAACTAATGATGAAAGAAAGCATAAGTCTTAATTAAAAGATGCAAGCATAAATTCCATATATGAGAGCTTCAAGATATTACATTGATTCCCCAACAAACATACAAGGTTTAGTTCACCATATTCATGGTGAACCTAGATGAACAATGAAAGAATGAAAGAATAAACCCTAAAAAGGTGAAGAGGTAGCCTGAGCATCCAAGATCCTCCTTCAAAGGGGTGGAAGAGAAAGTGTTTGCCTCGTTTCTGCCAAAGATACAAACCCTAGGACGTCCTAAAGCTTATATACTATTCTAAAATTACAAAAAATCTAGGCCCAAGCCCATAAGTGTGCCGCTCAGCGGTAAATTACCGCTCAGCGGTGAGTGCGCGTCTCTTTTCTTCCCCTCAGCGGCCATTTTGCCCCTCAACGGACCTCCCGTGACCTCCTGAGTGCCGCTCAGCGGTAAAATGCCGCTGAGCGGTGCCTTCGGCTTCTCCTTTTGCACTCTTTGATTTCTTTTCTGATTCCATCTCTCTCCTTCTTCACTTCTTTCACTAAATTCACCTTAAAACCTGCACAAAAACACTGAAATCAAGCATAAACCTGTCCAGCTCTCTTATTTCTGAAAATATGAATAAAAGTATGATTTCAAGCTAGTTTCTAAGTCTAAAGGTTGCTTTTAGTATCAATTTTAAGCATGAAAATAACAGTTTTTCAACTGTTATCACCTGGCCATGGTTTGCTCATGACCGGAGGGTTGGTCAGGACGCTCTTAACCTCCACGAACGCCTGCTTGCACTAGGCATCCCAACCCCCGACGCCAGCCCGTTTCTTCATTTTTCTAACGATCGGTCGTATGCGTTCGGCCAGTTTTGGAATGAACATAGACATAGAAGTGAGTCGACCCACCAATCTCTGAATCTCTTTTTAGGCTAATGAGGCTTCTCATCTCTAGGACGACAGCACACTTGTCTGGGTTGGCCTCTATTCCGCGAGCAGGTAGCACCAAGCCCAAGAATTTTCCGACAGCTACTCCAAAGGTGCACTTTGCTGGATTTAGCCTCATGGACTTTCGCCTCACCTGTCCGAAGACCTCCTCCAAATACCGGATATGGTCATCGCCGTACTTTGACCGTACTACCATATCATCGACATAAATATCCATGCAGCGGCTGATCTGTTTTGCAAAGATCTTATCCATCAAGCACTGGTAAGTGGCCCCTACATTCCTGAGTCCGAACAACATGATGTCATAGCAGTAATTTGCCTTCTTAGTTGTTAAGGTCGTCTTCTCCTGATCCGGGGCGTACATCGAAATCTGGTTGTAGCCGGATTAGGCGTCTAGAAAGCTGAGCATCTGATGGCCGAACGCCCCGTCAACCAAACCATCGATGCTTGGAAGTGATAACAGTTGAAGAACTGTTACTTTTAGACTTAATTTTGACCTTAAAGACAACCTTTATGACTTAGAAACTAGCTTGTAATCATTCTTTTGCTTATGTTTTGGAAATAAGAGAGTTGAATGGGTTTTATGCTTAGTTTTCCGTATTTTTGCAGGTTTTAAGATGAATTGAATGGAAGAAGTGAAGTAGACATAAGTTAGAGTCAGAAAAGGAACAAAAGGTGCATAAAAGAAGAGCCACAGTCACCACTGAGGGGCAAAACTGTAGTTGAGCGTATAATAGAAGAACTGCACTTACCGTTGAGCGGTAATTAGCGCATAGCACCATTTTAATGGGCCTTGGGCCACTTTTCTGTAATCTTTAGATGTTTATATAAGGTTTTAGTCGACCCAGGGTTAGTATATTCTAGTAGAACGAAGCAAAATCACACTTTCTCCACTCTTCAAATTCTAGGGTTCTATCTTTCATTCTTTCAATTTTGTTCATCTAGTTTCACCATGATTATGGTGAACTAAACCTTCATTGTTGTTGGAGAATGAATGTAATCCTTTGAAACTCTCATGTATTGAATTGGTTCTTTAATTCATATGCTTTCTTTCATTAGTTGTTAGGGTTTTTCTTCTATACTCTATGCATGCTTTGTTTAACTCATTCAATTGCATGATCATTGATTTTATTTGTATGGACACATATAGATAAATCTAGACATGAAGAAACCCTCCCAATAGTAATATTGCCTAGACATAGGGATAGGAGGATTGGTTGCCTTTAAGCTTCTGTGTGAATGTAATGCATGAATAATTACTAGGGAGACAGGACATTGTAAACTAGTGATTAAGAGTAGGCTTTCTTCACCTAGACATTGGGTTTAAGGTAAATTAGAAAGTGGCATTAACATTAATAAAGAAAGATGAATTCTTGAATACATGAAAGTGGATAGGATTAATTGAAAACCCCAACAACATCATCATTCTATAATTTCAATCATTTTTGCTTCTTATGATCCAATTGATCAATACATGCATTCATATCTAATTTTCAGTATTTACATTTAAACCAACCAAAATTTATTCACAAGTCTAATTTAATCAACAAATCACATAATTGTTTAGGCCACGCGTCCTTTGGGAAACGATACTTGGTTTTACCATTTATTATTACTTGATAAGATTCGGTTATACTTGCCGAGGGTTAACAGGAAACGGATGAGATTCCTTGGGACATGCCTTGTTCAGATTGATGTAGTATGTACACATTCACCATTTTCTGGTAGCCTTCTTGACCATAACGATGTTCGCCAGCCAGGTGGTGTAGGTCACTTCTCGTATGAAACCGACCTCTTTCAACTTACGCACTTCTTCGCTAATAGTCGCGCTTTTCTCTACACCTAGCCTCTTCTTCTTCTGGGCGATCGGCTTGGCGTCTTTGAACAAAGCCAGTTTGTGCGACATCACCGAAGGGTGAATGATCGACATGTCAGATGCAGCCCACGCGAATAGGTCGTGATTACGCCAAAGGATCGCCTGTAACTCCTGCAATGCGGGTAGTCTGTTCTTTATTACGACCTACCTTCACCTTGCGTAGTTCCCCAATCGGTTCAATCCGATCATCCGTGTTTGTAAGAGGGCCACCTCAGAGCTCACCGTCGATCTCCGCGTTACCCGGGGGTGGAGCTTTAATCTTGCTGCGTAGCATTCTCGGGCCGTCTTTTGGTCGGCCCTAACGGTGCAGATGGTTCCCCCTTTTGATGGGTACTTCATGGTTAGATGGGGTTGGACACTATCGCTCCAAATGCATTTAGACACGGTCGGTCCAAGAGGACATTTTAAGACGTGTTGGCGTCTACCAACAGATACCGAACCTTCTTCTCGTCGCCCTCCCTCCCGATGCCTAAACGAGTGTGGAGATCAACATAATCGCGCGTGTCCACCCGCTCGCCTGCGACTCCCACTATTTGTTCGTTATAGGGCACAATTAAGTCTTCCGACAGGTCCATACGCTAAAAGGTCTTCCAATACAAGATGTTGGCGGAGCTTCCCTTATCAATTAACACCTTACTTACCACATACCGAGCGATATCCGCCGTGATCACCATGGGGTCGTCCTGCTCCGGGTTTGGAGCATGGAAATCGTCATCCGTGAATGTGATTGCTGGCATGGATCTCTTGGCCTTGTGCACCGAATTCACCGAGCGAAGGTCCCTGATGTGGCATTTTTGAGCCGATGAGGATGATCCTCCCCCGGCAAACCCTCCAGAAATGGTTTTAATGTGACCGCGTAGCGATATGTTATTACTCCTGCTTCTACTTCTGCTTCTGCACCTCTCCATAGTTTCTTGATCGTCCCCTGCCACCCTGCCTTGGCGGACTTCTATGAGGACTACGTGATCATGCCGAAGAGCCAACGTGGCGTTTAGTATGTTCGGTCTTGACATACTTCTTCAAATGCCCAGCCTGGATCAACTCCTTCATCCGGTCCTTGAGAGTCACACACTCCTCCGTGGTGTGACCCAAGTTCTGATGCCACAGGAAGTGCTTTTTCCCGTCGGCGTCGGGCGGGCTAAGGCGCCTCTTGGGTGCCTGTATGAGCTCAGTGCTCAAAGCTTCTTGTAATATTTCCAGACTGTCCCCTTTGGCTCCTACCCTCCGATTTTTCCTTTGCTTCCTAGACCTCCTTTCGGTTGGATTGCCTCATTTCCTTTACCCTTATTTCGTTCACTTCCGTTCATGCAGCTCCTCCAATGTCTTCAGCGCCTGCTGGCAAACGCTTTCCTTGAATGGTCCCGGTTTGAGCACGGGTAAGACATACTGAAGAGCCAACTCCGAGTTGAGACCCTTCACTTGCCGAACCATTTTTTGGTAGCGGTCCATGAACGTTTTCAGTGTTTCATCCTTGCCTTGCCTAAGGACAGACAATTCAAACATGGTTAAATCCTGGGAACGGTAGCTGGAAAACTACCGTCCGAACATGGCCTTGAGGCCCACAAAACTTTCTATGGAATTGAGGCCAGAGAGTTGAATCACTCAAGGGCTTCTCCCTCGAGGGATAAAGAAAACGCCCAACACCAGATTGCCCAGTCCCCGGTCCGAAATATCATTCGGGTAGTGAACGCCTTCACATGGTCGTTAGGGTCAGTCGACCTATCGTAAATGCTGAGTTGCAATTGGACGAAATGCTCGGATATATGGACATCCATGATAGCTTGGACGAAAGGTAGGTGATCAGAGGTATCCTCGACCTTGACCTCCAGTTGTTTGCTCAGGGTTGCGCTCTCCTCTTTGTTGGCCTTAACCTTACTTCCTCGACCTCTGACTAGAGCGGTTTTAAGGTAGGATCGGGCATGCTGCTATGCTCCGAAACACATTCTTGAGCGGCCTTGTGATGGACAAATTTATGATCACCAAAATATGATGTCACAAACTTGTTTCACAATCGGCAAGTATGACCGAATCGTTCAAGTAATAAACTTGGTAAGACCAAGTATCGTTCTCCCAAAGGACTCACGGCCTAGTTTAGTTGTGTGGTTTGTTGATTAGCTAAGACTTACGAACGAAATATTTGGAGTTTAATATGCAAGACAGAAAATAAACATGTATGCATGAGTTTTTGATCAATGGCAAAAGCAAAAGATAAACACTTTCAATGAAATATATGAATGAATATGTTGTTGGGGGTCAATTTCATCTTATCCACTCTCATATATTTTAGGAATTCAACATTCAAATCATCATTGTTAATGCCACTCTCTAAAGTACCTTTCTAGAAGGCTTCTCCCTAATCACGAGTTCATACAATTCCTAGCATTCCTAATGATCAGTTCATAAGTGCAGGAGCTTAACGACAACCAACATAATATTGGGAGAAATTCCCCGGATCTAGACTTCCCCGTACGTTCCCGTATCGACAAAACCAATAATCATGCATCGAATGAGTTAAACAATGCAAGCATTAAGCAAAGAGGAAAAACCCTAACTAATGATGAAAGAAAGCATAAGTCTTAATTAAAAGATGTAAAAACAGATTCCATATATGAGAGCTTCAAGAGATTACATTGATTCCCCAACAAACATACAAGGTTTAGTTCACTATATTCATGGTGAACCTAGATGAACAATGAAAGAATGAAAGAATAAACCCTAAAAAGGTGAAGAGGTAGCCTGAGCATCCAAGATCCTCCTTCAAAGGGGTGGAAGAGAGAGTGTTTGCCTCGTTTCTGCCAAAGATACAAACCCTAGGACGTCCTAAAGCTTATATACTATTCTAAAATTACAAAAAAATCTAGGTCCAAGCCCATAAGTGTGCCGCTCAGCGGTAAAGTCCCGCTCAGCGGTGAGTGCGCGTCTCGTTTCTTCCCCTCAGCGGCCATTTTGCTCCTCAGCGGACCTCCCGTGACCTCCTGAGTGCCGCTCAGCGGTAAAATGCCGCTAAGCGGTGACTTTGGCTTCTCCTTTTGCACTCTTTGATTTCTTTTCTGATTCCATCTCTCTCCTTCTTCACTTCTTTCACTAAATTCACCTTAAAACCTGCACAAAAACACTGAAATCAAGCATAAACCTGTCCAGCTCTCTTATTTCTGAAAATATGGATAAAAGTATGATTTCAAGCTAGTTTCTAAGTATAAAGGTTGCTTTTAGTATCAATTTTAAGCATGAAAATAACAGTTTTTCAACTGTTTCACAACCCCAAACTTAGAACTTTGCTTGTCCTCAAGCAAACAAAATGTAACTCAATCTCCAACCAATTCATATGATGGTTCACTCATTCAAAAATCCTCTTTTTCAAGATAAGTAACAACTTCACTCAAACTTATGACCAAGAGTTCATTCAAGATGTGCACATGCTTTAGTGTTCACAAAGTCATTTAAATTCCAACAAATGCTATTTTTCATGAATGATCAATCAATTAAGCATGGATGTTCATGTGCTTATGGAATACTTCCTCACTAGATAAAGTGTTTCACTCACACTCAAGTGTATAAGAGGTAATCACTCATTCACTCTACTATCACAATGTCACATGAGTCAACTTTGCCTTTCATTTTACCACAATCAAAAACATTCACAAGCATGCATCATCACAAGGACTTTTCAATGGCTTATAATGTGGTTGGGCTTAACAAGAAAATTGGTTTTTCTGGATCACAAAATCCTTGAGTTAAGAGAATCATAACAACACAATTTTTCTTATTCTTCCCAACTTGCCTTTGCATTTGCATTGAGCTTTGCTTCTTTTTCTTTTCTTTTCTTTTTCTTTTTCTTTGCATATTCTTACTTTTTAGCTCTTAGCTCAATGCTTTTCCTTTTTCATGTTTTCCCAACAACCCCAAACTTGAACATTTAACAATACCACATAAGATCTTCTACTTAACTCAAGGTAAAGATTTTCAATCAAGGGTTTCAGTGTATGTTCAAGGCTAAGGGTTCAAAGGATAGAACACACAGTGTTCTCTTTTAGTGGGCTAACTTTTATGAATTTGGCCAATAAAAAGGGTTTCAACAAACGGCCTTGATCACATGATGCAAAACAAGCAATTGATTCAATCATAGAAAACCTGGGCAAAGTCATTCATGCTTTCAAAGTAATAGCATTCAACAATAACAACTCTGGAGCTCAAAATCTCACATATCAGCTCATTCACATTTGACATACACATCCTGCTTAATTTCACAATCACAATCATGATATCATGCATTTGTTCACAAAGCTTGTGAATCACCTGTATAAGCATTTTAATGTGCACATCATCTCAACATCAATTAATCATAAGCATCATTCAAGCCTTACTTATCAAACAGTCACAGTTAATAGCAAACCATCATAAGAAACCAAGTTTCAATAGAGTACATCAAACCCTAATCTAAAAACAAAAACAAATAAGTTCAGAAAACTTAAACCACAAAAGCATAATCATATGATAGCATTCATCAGTAAATGCTATCTCAGCTCCTCATCAGTCTGAGCTGTCCTCTGTATCTTCCTCTTCCTCCTCATCTTCATCATCTTCAAATGCATCCTCCTCATCAGCTTCATCTTCTTCAATATCTCTAGCTGAAGCTTCAGCTGCTCCAGCTCCTCCTCCATGTACTGGTTCTTCTGGCCAAGCTACTACATTATGGAATTCATCCATAGTCCACCTGTGAGCTGGAGGTGTATCATACATCCCCACTATCATCTCAGCAGTGGCCACCTGCCCTCTGTGAATGGACTGCAACTGAGCACCTATAAGAGACATATACATGTCCCTCATCTGGAATGGTTCTGCTTCATGTGTATCAGCAGATGTCCGGCTCTGTGCTGGCCCTCTCTCTCTACGAGCCCGGCGTGGTGGAACTGGCTGAGCTACATCCTCACCTCCACATTACTGTCTGTAATAAGCCTCATCAATAGCTTTTCTTGGCCTCTCAAATGGTGGAACAGAAGTGTCCACCCCAACTAGCTTGCAAAGGTGAGTGATCAAAGAAGGATGTCCTAGTGGTGCTTTGTTGTTTGAAGTATTAGCGCATACACTAATCTCATCAGCTATCACCTGCCCAATATTAACATTTAAGTTTCTGATAGCACAGTAGATGAATAATGCCTTGCTGAGAGTAATATCTGACACATGTGAACATGGCTGAATGTTGGCATGAGAAAACGCCATCCAATACTTTGCAAGAGGAGTCAAATCTGTCCTCCTAATGTTAACCACTGAGCCAGATCTATTCCTTTGGAAGTGTCCTCCAGGTATACACAGCACTCTCTCCACCTCCTCATAATCAGCACCTTCCTCCATGCAAAGAGCAAACTCGCATTGCTCACCAGCCCACATAGTATCCAGGAAGTTGTTGATAGAATCAGGATCATACCTGATAGCATGGCCTCTGACATAGCCCAAATAATTCTGAGCTGGATAATCACCAATCTTCTTTGCATTGGTGTAGAATTCCTTTACCACAGCTATGTTGGCAGGTGTAGGATATGTGGCTAGCTTTCCCCAGTCATTCCCTAACACTTGCTCTCCAAATTGAGGAGCAAAGTTAGGTATCATTCCAACCTTTCTCTCCATCAAAAGTCTCCTGTCCTGAACCACCCTGATAACAGTTGAAAAACTGTTATTTTCATGCTTAAAATTAATACTAAAAGCAACCTTTAGACTTAGAAACTAGCTTGAAATCATGCAGTTTATCTATATTTTCATAAATAAGAGAGCTGGACAGGTTTATGCTTGATTTCAGTGTTTTTGTGCAGATTTTAAGGTGAATTTGGTGAAAAGAGTGAAGAAGGAGAGAAGTGACATTAGAAAAGACAAGAAAGAGTGCAAAAAGAGAAGACGAAGGCACCGCTCAGCGGCAAACTACCGCTGAGCGGCACTCAAGAGGTGACGTTGGAACCGCTGAGGGGCAAAATGGCCGCTGAGGGGAAGAAAGAAGACGCGCAACCACCGCTGAGCGGTAAATACCGCTGAGCGGCACTTTTTGGGCTTGGGCTTTTGTAATCTTTTGTAACTCTAGATTAGTATATAAGGGCTTGCACGTCCTATAGTTAGGTATCTTTGGCAGAAACGAGGCAAACACTCTCTCTTCCACCCCTTTGAAGGAGGATCTTGGATGCTCAGGCTACCTCTTCACCTTTATTGGGCTTATTCTTTCATTCTTTCATTGTTATTCATCTAGGTTCACCATGAATATGGTGAACTAAACCTTGTATGTTTGTTGGGGAATCAATGTAATCTCTTGAAGCTCTCATATATGGATTTGTTGAGTACATCTTTGAATTAAGACATATGCTTTCTTTCATCATTAGTTAGGGTTTTTCCTCTTTGCTCATTGCTTGCATTGTTTAACTCATTCTAATGCATGATTATTGGTTTTGTCGATACGGACACGTACGGGGAAGTCTAGATCCGGGGAATTTCTCCCAATATTTTACTGACAACATTATATTGGTTGCCTTTAAGCTCCTGCAGTCATGAACTAATCATTAGGAATGCTAGGAATTGTATGAACTATTTGATTAGGGAGAAGCCATCTAGAATGGTACATTAGAGAGTGGCATTAACAATGATGATTTGAATGTTGAATTCCTAAAATATATGAGAGTGGATGAGATGAAATTGACCCCCAACAACATATTCATTCATATATTCATTGAAAGTGTTTATCTTTTGTCTTTGCCATTGATCAAATTCATGCATACATGTTTATTTTCTGTCTTTGCATATTAAACTTTGAATATTTCGTTTGTAAGTCCTAGCTAATCAACAAATCACATAACTAAACTAGGCCGTGAGTCCTTTGGGAAGAACGATACTTGGTCTTACCAAGTTTTATTACTTGAACGATTCGGTCATACTTGCCGATTGTGAAACAAGTTTGTGACATCATATTTTGGTGCTTACAAATTTGTCCATCACACCCTAAAGTGCTTCTCATGTTTCCTAGAGAGGAACCTACTAGATTTTATTTTTAGGATTAGATTTTATTTTATTTTTATCTTTTTATCTTTTATCTTTCTATCTTCTAAATCTTTTATCTTCTTATCTTCGGAATCTTTTATTTTCTTTTTATCTTTTGAATATATATCTTCTCTTATATCTTTTTGTGCTAACAAATCTTTTCTAGGGTGTTGTTTTCTTGTGCATGCAGGAAGCAATTCGCACTAGAAGTAAGAAAACAACAGAACCACTTCTTGAAGGTCTAGAAGAGAGTAGAAGGAGGAGAAGAATCAGAACGTCTAGAGAACTTTTCCCTTCTCCAGAAACTCTCTTGCAATCATCACCACAAGGTTCTGTTCATAGCACAGGAAGTATGGAGGGCAATAATGTTAGAAGAACTCTTGCAGATTACACTAATCTTGCTGGACCTCAGCACTTCAATAGCATAGCTAGACCTAGAGTCAATGCTGCCAACATGGAGGTCAAACCAGCACTGATTCAACTGGTAAAGAGTAATCAATTCAATGGGTTATCTCACGAAAGCCCATATGAGCACCTTACTACCTTTAATGAGATCTGCAACACGGTCAAGATTAATGGGGTGCCAGACGAAGCTATCAAACTTAGCTTGTTTCCTTTTTCCTTGGGAGGCAATGCTAAGCTTTGGTTGAACTCTTTTCCAGAAGAAAGTTTCACAGAGTGGGAAGCAGTGGTTACAAAGTTTCTAAACAAATACTTCCCACAATCTAAGGTGACTAAAGGAAAGCAAGAGATATCTTCATTCAAGCAGGGCATGGAGGACTCACTAGGTCATGCATGGGACAGATATAAAAGCCTATTAAGAAAGATTCCCACGCATGGATTTGACGAAGTAGAAGTAGTCCTAATCTTCCTTGGAGGGCTTGGTTCACAAACCAAGATGATGCTGGATGCCTCAGCTGGAGGCAATATCAAATGGAAGACTCCAGAGGAAGCAACTGAAATTATTGAAAATATGGCTACAAGTGATAATGAGCTTCACAATGAAAGAGGCGCCCCTATGCAACAGAAAGGGGTTCTTCAATTACAAACCCATGATGCTCTGCTAGCCCAGAATAAAATTCTAACTCAACAGCTGGAAACTCTGACCAAAACTCTTGCTTCATTACCCAAAGAGTTAAAATCTGCTGCACAGGTACAAACCCAGTTGTGCGAACTATGTGGAGGAGATCACATCAATGGCCAATGTGCTTTTCCTGTGGAAGCTGTGGAGGATGTTAATTTCATGGCTAATCAGTTTCCATACCGTCAAGGCAATTATAATCAGGGTTGGAAACCACATCCAAGCATTGGCCAAGGACAAACTGGGCAGGCTAATCAATATAATAAGCAGCAGCAGCAACCAACCTTGTGGCCACAGTTATCTATGCTTAATGATAGATCAACAAGGTTGGAAGAAACTCTTCAGCAATTCATACAGAAAACTGAATCTTCTCAAAAGAGCACTGAAGCTGCTATAAAGAATCTGGAGATTCAGATGGGTCAGATTACCAAGCAATTGGAGGAAAGACCACACAGAAACTTTGGGGCTAATACTGAGGTTAACCCCAGAGAAGAGTGTAAAGTGGTCAAGAGTGTAAATGAAGAGATCATTGAGTTAGAAGAAGATGAAACAGAAGAGAGAAGAGAAGAAGAAAGAAAGGACACGTTTCCTTTTCCAACAAATCAGGAGAAACCAATGGATTTCACAGACTTATTCAGAATGGTTGATAATGAAGCTCCTTGGGAACAAATCTTACAGAAAATAGCAGTGTACACAAAATCTGATGAGGGAACCTCTACAAAAAGAAAACGTAGAGATGATGAGGAAGAAAAGTGTATAACTGTTAAGAAAGAATCATTCCCACCAAAAGCAGCTGATCCAGGTAGTTTTTCTATCCCTTGCACTATAGGGAAGAAAAAGGTAAATAAAGCTCTCCTTGACTTAGGCTCAAGTGTTAACTTGATGCCTTATTCTCTATTGGAGCAAATTGGCCATGTTAAAATAAAACCTGTAAAGGTTAATCTTGTAATGGCTGATGGATCTTCAAAGGAGCCATGTGGGATTGCGGAAGACATTGTAGTTTGTGTTGGCAAACTTCAGTTTTTGGCAGACTTTGTGGTGATGAAGATGGAGAACGAAAAGATACCTTTCATACTGGGAAGACCGTTTATGAAAACGGCCAAGGCTATTATAGATGTTAATGAAGGTATAGTGGTGCTCCAAGTCAGAGAGGAGAGAGTGGTGGTGGATGTTTTCAAAGATGAGATACAACCAAAGGAGGAAGAAGCCAGTTATAAAGCTGCATTTCGAGATGCACCCATAACTAGAGGTAAAAATGAAAATCTTAAGGTTTCTGATAACCATTGTTTGTTTTTTCAGGTACCCAAGGTAGAAGAGAATGGAAAAGGAGAGGAAGTTCCTAGGGACTGGAAGAAAAGAGGACTCCAACTTGGCACACCTGTAAGACTCAAGAACAAGTTGTGGGTTATAAAAGGTTTTAAAGAGAAGGAGATGATAGAGATAGAGTCTCCATATTCTAGAGAATCCAAAACAGTCCTAAGGAAGCAGTTGATAAGTTGGTGGAAAGACAGCATCAACTATAAAGAAGATGGAACGTGAGCCTTATTGGGTCAAGCTAGTGACGTTAAAGAAGCGCTTGCTGGGAGGCAACCCAGTGGATTTACAAACTTTTGTTTTGATTTTGTAATTTTTAAACTGTGAACATTATTCTGGACATTATTTTGTTGGATCTAGCATCTACTGAAGGATGCTGGGTGGTTAAGTATCTACTGAAGGATACTAGTTTTTTAACACCTACTGATGGGTGTTGGTGAGAAAATTTTGCACCTACTGATGGGTGCTGGTAAGTGAAACACCTACCGATGGGTGTTGGTGGATTTTGGGTCAGGCTCGTGACGTTAAACAAGCGCTACCTGGGAGGCAACCCAGTTGATTGATTGTTTTTGTTTGTTTTATTTTAGTTAGGTTCTGCATAAGCATTTTTAACATTGAATTGCAGGGAACCTATGAGGGGTATGCTAGGAAGGCACGTAGGTCAAGAAAAGAAGGAGAAGGGCACATCACGAAAGTGCCGCTGAGCGGCATTTACCGCTGAGCGGTACTAACGCAGATGGGCTTAAGTTCCCCTTAGCGGAACCCGAGCCCATTGGGGTATTTTTAAACCCTAAGCTGCGCGTTTTTACATTCTTTCAAGCCCTTCTCTGCACAAACACTCCCTCATACCCTCTCTTAGGTTTTCCTACATCTTTTTACTCTTCCCTCTTAGAAAAATTTCTCTTCCACTCACTTTTTCACTAGTGTGCTATCAAAGTTTGGGGTTGGAAGAGAGCATTCTAGTTTGGAAGCATTCTCATATCATCTAGCATCTCCACCCAAGTAAGTAAAATGCATTTTGTCATTCTAGGGTTCTTGATTTTGAATGTGATTGTCAAAGCATGATGATTTAGGGCTTTTGATTTCTATGCATGATTTGATAATATATTTGATGTTTGAACCGATTAAACTGCTTGATTATGTACTGGAAAACTGAAAATTGCATTTGGGTGGAGTTAGGACAGTTTCAAAACGAAATTTGCAAAAATCTGCAGGTCACCCCTGAGCGGCATTTACCGCTGAGCGGCACTCTGCCAGATTTGGTTTTTTCTGGTTTTTGCGTGTTGGATTGTGGCACTGGTGGCGCTGAGGGGAAATTCTGGCCCTCAGCGGTGGTTTAGCTTCAAAAGGAGTTGTGTTCTGTGTTTGCTAATGATTAATATCATGTTTTGTGGTTTTGGATTTGTGTTTGAATGCAGGAATGGCATCCTCTTCAGGAAAGAGATTGAAAACCATGGCGACCAAGAGGAAGGAAAAGGAACCAGAGCAGCCCCATAATGGCAGGTTCCTCTCCAGGAAACATGAGAAGCACTTTAGGGTGGTTCAAGACAGGAGACTTCTGATGGAGAGGAAGGTTGGAATGATACCTAACTTTGCTCCTCAATTTGGAGAGCAAGTGTTAGGGAATGATTGGGGAAAGCTAGCCACTTATCCAGCACCTGCCAACATAGCTGTAGTCAAGGAATTCTACACCAATGCAAAGAAGATTGGTGACTATCCAGCTGAGAACTATTTGGGTTATGTCAGAGGCCATGCAATCAGGTATGATCCTGATTCTATCAACAACTTTCTGGATACTGTGTGGGCTGGTGAGCAATGCCAGTTTGCTCTTAGCATGGAGGAAGGTGCTGACTTTGAGGATGTTGAGAGAGTGTTGTGCATACCTGGAGGACACTTTCAAAGAAATAGATCTGGAGCAGTGGTTAACATTAGGAGGACAGATTTGACTCCTCTTGCAAAGTATTGGATGGCATTTTCACATGCCAACATTCAGCCATGCTCACATGTGTCAGATATCACTCTCAGCAGGGCACTATTCATCTACTGTGCTATCAGGAATTTGAATGTTAATATTGGGCAGGTGATAGCTGATGAGATTAGTGTGTGTGCTAACACCTCAAACAACAAAGCACCACTGGGACATCCTTCTTTGATCACTCACCTCTGCAAGCTAGCTGGGGTGGACACTTCTGTTCCACCATTTGAGAGGCCAAGAAAAGCTATAGATAAGGCCTATTACAGACAGTACTGTGGAGGTGAGGAGGAAGCTCAGCCAGTTCCACCACGCCAGGCTCGTAGAGAGAGAGGGCCAGCACAGAGCCGGACATCTGCTGATACTCATGAGGCAGAACCATTCCAGATGAGGGACATGTATATGTCTCTTATAGGTGCTCAGTTGCAGTCCATTCACAGAGGGCAGGTGGCCACGGCTGAGATGATAGTGGGGATGTATGATACCCCTCCAGCACACAGGTGGACTATGGATGAATTCCATAATGTGGTAGCTTGGCCAGAAGAACCATTACATGGAGGAGCTGGAGGAGCTGAATCTTCAGCTCGAGACATGGAAGAAGATGAAGCTGAGGAGGAGGATGCTTTTGATGATGATGATGATGAAGAGGAGGAGGAAGATACAGAGGACAGCTCAGACTGATGAGGAGCTGAGATAGCATTTACTGATGAATGCTATCATATGTTTATGCTTTTATGGTTTAAGTTTTCTGGACTTATTTGTTTTTGTTTTTAGAGTAGAGTTTGATGTACTCTATTGACCACCTGGTTTATTATGATGGTTTGCTATTAACTGTGATTGTGTGATAAGTAATGCTTGATGATGCTTATTGATTGATTGATGTTGAGATGATGTGCACATTAAAATGCTTATACAGGTGATTCACAAGCTTTGTGAACAAATGCATGATATCTTGATTGTGATTGTGAAATTAAGCAGGATGTGTATGTCAAATGTGAATGAGCTTATATGTGAGGTTTTGAGCTCCAGAGTTGTTATTGTTGAATGCTATTACTTTGAAAGCATGAATGACTTTGCCCAGGTTTTCTATGATTGAATCAATTGCTTGTTTTGCATCATATGATCAAGGCCATTTTTGTTAAAACCCTTTTTATTGGCCAAATTCATAAAAGTTAGCCTACTAAAAGAGAACACTTTGTGTTCTATCCTTTGAACCCATAGCCTTGAATATACACTAAAAACCCTTGATTGAAAATCTTTACCTTGAGTTAAGTAGAAGATCTTGTGTGGTATTGACAAATGTTCAAGTTTGGGGTTATTGGGGAAACATGAAAAAGGAAAAGCATTGAGCTAAGAGCTAAAAGTAAGAATATGCAAAGAAAAAGAAAAGCAAAGAAAAAGAAGCAAAGCTCAATGCAAATGAAAAGGCAAACAAAAGTTGGGAATGAATAAGAATAATTGTGTTGTTATGATTCTCTTAACTCAAGGATTTTGTGATCCAGAAAAACCAATTTTCTTGTTAGCCCAGCCACATTATAAGCCATTGAAAAGTCCTTGTGATGATGCATGCTTGTGAATGTTTTTGATTGTGGTAAAATAAAAGGCAAAGTTGATTCATGTGACATTGTGATAGTGGAGTGAATGAGTGAAACACTTTACCTCTTATACACTGTGTGTTGAGTGAAACACTTTACCTGGTGAGGAAATATTCCATAAGCACATGAACATCCATGCTTAATTGATTGATCATTCATGAAAAATAACATTTGTTGGAACTTAAATGACTTTGTGAACACTAAAGCATGTGCACATCTTGATTGAACTCTTGGTCATAAGTTTGAGTGAAGTTGTTACTTATCTTGAAAAGAGGATTTTGAATGAGTAAACCATCATATAAATTGGTTGGAGATGGAGTACATTTTGTTTGCTTGAGGACAAGCAAAGTTCTAAGTTTGGGGTTGTGATAACAGTTGAAAAACTGTTATTTTCATGCTTAAAATTAATACTAAAAGCAACCTTTAGACTTAGAAACTAGCTTGAAATCATGCAGTTTATCTATATTTTCATAAATAAGAGAGCTGGACAGGTTTATGCTTGATTTCAGTGTTTTTGTGCAGATTTTAAGGTGAATTTGGTGAAAAGAGTGAAGAAGGAGAGAAGTGACATTAGAAAAGACAAGAAAGAGTGCAAAAAGAGAAGACGAAGGAACCGCTCAGCGGCAAACTACCGCTGAGCGGCACTCAAGAGGTGACGTTGGAACCGCTGAGGGGCAAAATGGCCGCTGAGGGGAAGAAAGAAGACGCGCAACCACCGCTGAGCGGTAAATACCGCTGAGCGGCACTTTTTGGGCTTGGGCTTTTGTAATCTTTTGTAACTCTAGATTAGTATATAAGGGCTTGCACGTCCTATAGTTAGGTATCTTTGGCAGAAACGAGGCAAACACTCTCTCTTCCACCCCTTTGAAGGAGGATCTTGGATGCTCAGGCTACCTCTTCACCTTTATTGGGTTTATTCTTTCATTCTTTCATTGTTATTCATCTAGGTTCACCATGAATATGGTGAACTAAACCTTGTATGTTTGTTGGGGAATCAATGTAATCTCTTGAAGCTCTCATATATGGATTTGTTGAGTACATCTTTGAATTAAGACATATGCTTTCTTTCATCATTAGTTAGGGTTTTTCCTCTTTGCTCAATGCTTGCATTGTTTAACTCATTCTAATGCATGATTATTGGTTTTGTCGATACGGACACGTACGGGGAAGTCTAGATCCGGGGAATTTCTCCCAATATTTTACTGACAACATTATATTGGTTGCCTTTAAGCTCCTGCAGTCATGAACTAATCATTAGGAATGCTAGGAATTGTATGAACTATTTGATTAGGGAGAAGCCATCTAGAATGGTACATTAGAGAGTGGCATTAACAATGATGATTTGAATGTTGAATTCCTAAAATATATGAGAGTGGATGAGATGAAATTGACCCCCAACAACATATTCATTCATATATTCATTGAAAGTGTTTATCTTTTGTCTTTGCCATTGATCAAATTCATGCATACATGTTTATTTTCTGTCTTTGCATATTAAACTTTGAATATTTCGTTTGTAAGTCCTAGCTAATCAACAAATCACATAACTAAACTAGGCCGTGAGTCCTTTGGGAAGAACGATACTTGGTCTTACCAAGTTTTATTACTTGAACGATTCGGTCATACTTGCCGATTGTGAAACAAGTTTGTGACATCATATTTTGGTGCTTACAAATTTGTCCATCACGCCCTAAAGTGCTTCTCATGTTTCCTAGAGAGGAACCTACTAGATTGGGGTTGCTCTGGTTCCTTTTCCTTTCTCTTGGTTGCCATGGTTTTCAATCTTCTTCCTGATGAGGATGTCATTCCTATATTCAAAACACAAACAAAACCACAGAACATGATGTTAATCATTAGTAAAACACAGAACACAACTCCTTTCGAAGCTAAACCACCGCTGAGGGCCAGAATTTCCCCTCAGCGCCACCAGTACCACATTCCAGATCATAAAAAACCAGAAAAATCAAATCTGGCAGAGTGCCGCTCAGCGGCAGTTTACCCCTCAGCGGTAACTCTGCAGATTTTTGAAAAACCTGTTTTAAAGCTTTCCTAACTCCACCCAAATGCAATTTTCAGTTTTCCAGTTCATAATCCTGCAGTTTAATCGGTTCAAACATCAAATATATCATCAAATCATGCATAAAATCAAAACCCCTAAATTTTCATGCTTTGACAATCACATTCAAATTCAAAAACCCTAGAATGAACAAAATGCATTTTACTTACTTGGGTGGAGATACTAGATGCAATGAGAATGCTTCCAAGCTAGAATGCTCTCTTCCAACCCCAAACTTTGATGGCACACTAGTGAAAAAGTGAGTGGAAGAGATATTTTCTTAAGAGGGAAGAGTGAAAAGATGTGGAAAACCTAGGAGAAGGTGTGTGGAAGTGTTTGTGCCTGGAAAGAAACCCTAAAACGCAGCTTGAGGTATAAAAATACCCTAATGGGCTCGGGTCCCGCTAAGGGAAACTAAAGCCCATTCTGCGAGAGTACCGCTCAGCGGTAAAATACCGCTCAGCGGCACTTTCGTGATGTGCTCCTCTCCTTCTTTTCTTAACCTACGTGCCTTCCCTACATGCCCCTCATTGGTTCCCTACAATTCAATGTTTAAAAATGCTTATGCAAACCCTAACTAAAATAGACAAACAAAAACAATCAATCAACTGGGTTGCCTCCCAGGTAGCGCTTGTTTAACGTCACGAGCCTGACCCAAAATCCACCAACACCCATCAGTAGGTGTTTCAAACTTACCAACACCCATCAGTAGGTGTTACAAACTTAGTATCCTTCAGTAGATACTTAACCACCTAGCATCCTTCAGTAGATGCTGGATCCAACAAAATATTTACAAAATAATATCCACAGATTAAAAGTTACAAAACCAAATCAAAAGTTTTTAAATCCACTGGGTTGCCTCCCAGCAAGCGCTCTTTTAACGTCATTAGCTTGACCCAGTAAAGCTCAAGTTCCTTCTTCTTTTTCTTCTTTCTACTGAACTTCTTCAGAAATTTGATCAAACTAGGAACCTGTTGCAGTGTCTCAATCATAGGAACTTTAATCTCCAATTTCTTGAAGATTTCCATAAAGCACTTAAATTTCTTTTCCTTCCTATGATTCTTCTTTAGATGAGGATGGGATTTTTCATATGATTCCTTCTTCTTTCCTCTCATCTTCTTTTTCTTATGCTTCCTGTCCCCAAATTTTCTCTTTTTCTTTTCTCTTATTTTTTTCTTCCCTTCTCTTTCTCTTCTCAACTTCTTTATTTTCACACAAATTTTCTTTCTCTCTTCTCTCTCAACCACTTCTTTTTCTTTTTCATCATCTTTATCTTTCTCACTCAACTCTTCTTTTTCTTCTCTCTCTATCTTTTCCTCATCTCTCTCTATTTTTTTCTCAGCAAAAATCTTGTCACTTTCAGTGACAATGGCTTGACCTTCCTCCTTAAGGTTAACTTCAGTATTAACCTTAACATTCAATTTTTGACTAATGAAATGAAAGTGCATCTCCATCCTTTTACATGATTCTTCAATGCTTTTCTGAGTAGAGTCGGAATTTTTCAAAAATTGTTGAAGGGTCTCATCCAAACTTCCTGATAGAAAGGTTTGTTGCTGTTGCTCGTTAAATTGCCCAGTTTGTCCAGCTTGCCCACTTTGTTCCTGACCAATACTTGGGTGTGGTTTCCACCCTTGATTGTAGCTCCCTTGACGGTACTGATTGGTCATGTAGTTTACATCCTCTACGGCTTCAACTGGAAAGGCACATTGACCATTGATATGGTCACCTCCACACAATTCGCACAACTGGGATTGTACCTGTGCAACAGTCTTTAACTCTTGTGGCAATTGTTCAAGTATCTTTGAGAGATTCTCCAATTGTTGAGTTATTAACTTGTTCTGAGCTATCAAGGCATCATTGGATTGCAACTGTAGAACTCCTTTTTGTTGAATAGGAGCTCCTCTTTCACTGTTCCACTTATTGTTATTAGTAGTCATGTTTTCAATTATTTCTGTGGCTTCCTCTGGAGTCTTCCATTTGATATTGCCTCCAGCTGAGGCGTTAAGCATCATCATGGTTTGTGAACCAAGACCTCCAAGGAAGATTAGGACTACTTCTCCTTCGTTAAATCCATGCGTGGGAGTCTTTCGTAATAGGCTTTTATACCTGTCCCATGCATGCCCCAGTGATTCTTCCATGCCTTGTCTCAATGAAGAGATCTCTTGCTTCCCTTTGTTGATTTTAAAGCTTTGTTGCTGCCATTGTTGTTGTGGTTGGTTCTCAAATTGTCCGGCAGCTTGCCAAAATTGGCTTTGATCCATGCTTGAGTCATGTTCCCACCAGTAGTTGAGATTACTTTGGTAGAATTGAGTGCCCATTAAATTCTTGTTCGAATTGCATCCTGCAAACATTAGGCACAAAACTCTAGAAAATATTTGTTAGCACAAAAAGATATAGGAGAAGATATATATTCAGAAGATAAAAGATTCAGAAGATAAAATAAAATAAGATAGAATAAAATAAAATAAAATCAAATCAAATCTAAGCTAATCTAATAAGATAAAATAAAATAAAATCAAATCTAATCTAATCAAATCAAATAAAATAAAATCAAATCTAATCTAGTCAAATCAAATAAGATAAAATAAAATCAAATCAAATCAAATCAAATCAAATCAAATAAAAATCGAAAATAAAAACAGAAATTCAAAATTAAAGTAAAAAATAATCAATAATCACACAAATTAACCAGTTAAACCACGAGTCCCCGGCAACGGCGCCAAAAACTTGATGGACAAATTTATGATCACCAAAATATGATGTCACAAACTTGTTTCACAATCGGCAAGTATGACCGAATCGTTCAAGTAATAAACTTGGTAAGACCAAGTATCGTTCTCCCAAAGGACTCACGGCCTAGTTTAGTTGTGTGGTTTGTTGATTAGCTAAGACTTAAGAACGAAATATTTGGAGTTTAATATGCAAGACAGAAAATAAACATGTATGCATGAGTTTTTGATCAATGGCAAAAGCAAAAGATAAACACTTTCAATTAAATATATGAATGAATATGTTGTTGGGGGTCAATTTCATCTTATCCACTCTCATATATTTTAGGAATTCAACATTCAAATCATCATTGTTAATGCCACTCTCTAAAGTACCTTTCTAGAAGGCTTCTCCCTAATCACGAGTTCATACAATTCCTAGCATTCCTAATGATCAGTTCATAAGTGCAGGAGCTTAACGACAACCAATATAATATTGGGAGAAATTCCCCGGATCTAGACTTCCCCGTACGTTCCCGTATCGACAAAACCAATAATCATGCATTGAATGAGTTAAACAATGCAAGCATTAAGCAAAGAGGAAAAACCCTAACTAATGATGAAAGAAAGCATAAGTCTTAATTAAAAGATGTAAAAACAGATTCCATATATGAGAGCTTCAAGAGATTACATTGATTCCCCAACAAACATACAAGGTTTAGTTCACCATATTCATGGTGAACCTAGATGAACAATGAAAGAATGAAAGAATAAACCCTAAAAAGGTGAAGAGGTAGCCTGAGCATCCAAGATCCTCCTTCAAAGGGGTGGAAGAGAGAGTGTTTGCCTCGTTTCTGCCAAAGATACAAACCCTAGGACGTCCTAAAGCTTATATAGTATTCTAAAATTACAAAAAAATCTAGGTCCAAGCCCATAAGTGTGCCGCTCAACGGTAAAGTCCCGCTCAGCGGTGAGTGCGCGTCTCGTTTCTTCCCCTCAGCGGCCATTTTGCCCCTCAGTGGACCTCCCGTGACCTCCTGAGTGCCGCTCAGCGGTAAAATGCCGCTGAGCGGTGACTTCGGCTTCTCCTTTTGCACTCTTTGATTTCTTTTCTGATTCCATCTCTCTCCTTCTTCACTTCTTTCACTAAATTCACCTTAAAACCTGCACAAAAACACTGAAATCAAGCATAAACCTGTCCAGCTCTCTTATTTATGAAAATATGGATAAAAGTATGATTTCAAGCTAGTTTCTACGTATAAAGGTTGCTTTTAGTATCAATTTTAAGCATGAAAATAACAGTTTTTCAACTGTTATTACCTTGCCACGGTCTTCTTCGGTTTTGTCTCCCGCCCCTGATCTTCTCTCCTACGCTATGCGGGTTGAGCACTCGGCCCGCACGGCCACCATCTCCGCTTCATGTCGATACTGCAACTCCTCCATCTGATGTTGTAACATCCTTATCATCTTGATCGGGTCCTTGCTACTCATGTTTCTCGTGGTCACCATTAGGTTTAGTCACTCGACCCTATGGTGGGCACCAAAATGTTCCTGTATGGGGTCGAGTCACCTAAATCTGTGGGCTCTCAGTCACGTCCGTCCAGTCTCCTCACGATCTGTCCTTCGACTAGTCTCTATCCGTCCATCCCGTGTGCTTGGGAGGGTACCTGTTAAAGGTGCTCCAAGTCCGATCAGTTGTTTAGTGCTACAATAAATGTGCAATTAATGAATCTGTTTACCTCTTACCTTTGACTTGTATTTATAGTTTTGGTCATGGGCCTAGGATTAGCAGGGCCTTAATCATGGCCCAATCCTGAGTCCAACCCTCTAATCGGTGTTTTACCTTAATCACCTTTACAAATCTACTTATCACGGCCGTCCGGGTTGAGTGCTCGAGTCCGACCGGACGTCCCGGATGCTGGTGCCGTCCGAGGGTCATCTGATACATAAATACTTACATGTATATAACTTTTGGCTCATACATAAATACTTACATGTATATAATTTTGGCTCATATATCTATTTATATTTTTAAATGTATATGTTATAAACTGAAGTTGATTGGTGAAATAACAATTATAATCAATAAATTATACACGAAAAGTTTGAAATTCTAGTATATTTCATGAAGATAATCAATATATAATTGTACGTTAGATTATGAATATAAATTGTTAATAAGCAATAAACCTTTATATAAATAGAACAATTTTCAATTCGATTTAAACCAGAAACGGAAACTTATTTAGGTTGGTCATTGAAAATAAAATAGATTAATTGATATGTGATATTCTAACGGCAGAGCATTAATTTTAGATTCTCTTTTGATTTTCTCTTTTAATAAAGATGAAAAATAAAAATATAAATTATATAATTATTTATATAGAAATTTTTCATATCCTTACCATAATTTAATTCATTAAATTACTTTAATAAATTAACTAATAAAATATAATAACTATGACACAATTAATAATTTGTTAATACATATATACATACATATATATATATATATATATATATATATATATATATATATATATATATATATATATAAACCAAAATTGTTAAGATTTTATAGATAAACTTTAATGTATCTGTGCTGTTGATAGGATTATTTTTACAAGTGAGACATTATCTAATGTCGAAGTTAGAGGAACAAATCTTGACTACCATAATGACTAAATTTAAATATTACTTGAAGTCACATCATTATTTAAAAAGGTTCAATCTCTGTTTAATTAATCTTAACAATATAATTTATGATTAACCTCACTAATTAATACTTACTTTTTCACTCTCACACAAAAAAATATCTGTGTAAGTGTTTGTTGAGAGACCTCACCTGTGAATGATCACATGATTACATCATACATAGTTGTTAAAATATTTAATTTTCTTTCATTAAAAAAAAATAACTAATTCAAATGATGGATTAACTATACTTTCAACCCTGTGTACCTCTGAATAGGATGTCTCTATATTTATATTTTATATGTCTGCCTTTGTGATTTTGAAACTTATTCGTTACTGTATATATCTGATTAAAATGTGAATGTTATATTTTGGAAAATAATTTAATTTACTATCAATATATAATACTTGTATGGTTAAAATCTTGTCAAAGTTGCAATCTACTAAAACCCTCTTAAATCTTGAATGAAAAAAAAATTCTTATTTTTCAAGAAGATATTACTGACACAGTTTTGAAACTAGTTTAATAAATCCAAAATTACGTACACTTTGATTTTTAATTAAAAGAAAACGAAAATATATAACAAGTTCAGAGTGTGCGCGTAGCATGCTACGAACAATTGCGCAAGTTACTACGTACAATTGCGCAAGTTACTACGTACCACTCTTCCACTTAAAAATCGTTGCTTTCGTTTATTTTTTGTTCCCCTAATGAACCAGTTAGAGAAACATGCAAGTTTCACTCTTGCAAAGAAAGTAGCAAATTTTTTTCATAATTTATGGTGAAAAATAATAATTTGAATTGATTATGACAAGGGTTATTAGGGCGAAATACCCCTAGGTAGGAAGTGTAACTAAAATTGGATTGTGTAAATGATATATAACCTAAAACAATGGTTGATGTGTTTGAGTTCAAACTCTTGAATGAGCGCCATAAATTTGCTTATATTAGTAAAATGCACGAGGCGATGTGATTGAAAAGTTGTGGGGAGTGAAAGAGATGTGATACCATACTCCCTAACCAAGTCAAAATGTGTTATAGAATAGGTTACGGAAGCCATTGAGTTTAACTTTTAATCCCTAAAAATTGCCAATAGGTGGCAAACAAGGCCTTCAATGTAGACGACCTAGAGTGTGACTAAATGGTCACAAGTTATTAACCCTAGTGCTAATTACGCAATAATAATTGCTTTGATGATGGAAGCACAATAACAAAAAAAATAAGGGAAAAAATAAAGCATGATTTATACTAATAGTACCATTAAAGCAAGAAATAATGTAGGGAAGGAAGAAAAAGAAGCGCTAAAGCACTTTCATTGGTCCCATGCCATGTTCCCTCACTACCCCTTTGATGTGATATCCAAATTTTTTATATATCTAATGCTTTTTTTATAAAATTTTCTTCCACTGCTATTGTATTGAGTGTCAGTGTGTTTATGTGTTTCTATTTGTCTTCTTTTCTTCCCCACCAAAATTTCCCTTTCACACTTCACAAAAAGAAATACTAAATGATTTGTCAGTAGCAGGCATGTCCAGCAAGGGAAAGGAGGTAGCAGAAGGGTCATCAAGAGCCTCTGGAGGAGGTGATGATCACCATGATCATCATGATCATCACAATCAGCAGCATCAGCAGCATCAGCAACAGCAACAGCAGCAACAACAACAACAACAGTTACCACTGAGTCGCTATGAGTCTCAGAAGAGAAGGGATTGGAACACTTTTGGACAGTACTTGAGGAATCAGAGGCCTCCTGTGGCACTTTCTCAGTGTAGTTCCAGTCATGTTCTTGAGTTCCTTCGTTACTTGGATCAGTTTGGGAAAACCAAAGTGCACTTGCAAGGGTGCTTGTTCTTTGGGCAAAGTGAGCCACCTGGACCCTGCACTTGTCCTCTTAGACAAGCTTGGGGAAGCCTTGATGCACTCATTGGAAGATTGAGAGCTGCATATGAAGAAAATGGAGGCCTTCCTGAGACCAATCCCTTCGCAAGTGGTGCCATAAGAGTCTATCTTAGAGAGGTCAGGGATTCTCAAGCTAAGGCTAGAGGAATCCCTTACAAGAAGAAAAAGAAGAAGAGGAACATTATCAAGCCCAACGGAGACACCTCCTCAAACTTGCCTTTGCAGTAATATATTATAAGTTCTATATAATTACCCTTCATCAGGACCATGTGGTAAATTTTCTTCCTCACTTCTCTTTAATTTCTAGATTTTCTTCCCACATGGAAAATTAAGGATGGTACTTGAAGCTTTCAGATTGTTATATGCACACAAAGGACACAATTGAACAATTGAGTTCTGTAGTTTTTGAACAATACACTCTGTAGTTAATGTTTGCTGCTTGAATTTTCAGCACTGATAAAATGAAAATTCATCAATCATTTATCCCATCAGCACACAGTTCTATAGAGAACGCAGTAATAAGTTCACTCTACATTAAACCCTAATTCACGGAGTTCAAAACCCTAAATTGTATGTATCTAGTTACATGTTATAAATTGTGTACTAACAGTAAATACATACACTTTACCTCAGTTTTGTTTTTTTTGAACATTGAAAGAGCATACAGTAGAAGAATGGGTAAATTAATGCACTTTCATCATCCATTATCTCTTTGTCGCTCTCACATGCAACAAGACAATGCTACCATAGAGTTTCTGCATTTCGTAAATATGTCTTTTTGTGCCTGTATATTATCATATAATATATATTTACTTGTATACAAGTTTGCTTTTCCGCACGATCTTACTTCCTTCCTTCATGGTACTCTCTTGTTGTGGCTTCCACAAGATGTAACCACTGCAATGATATGAAATTTGAGAATTTAAAATTTGATTTGTGAAAATATTATCTTGATAACTATATTATATACAAAAATATCTTGGGGAAAAAGGTTCAAGATCCATGGTTGTGGGAAAATTAGATGCTGTTTCTAGAGTCTTGTCTGCTCGTGGTTTATAAATTTCATTGGCGTACCAGCTAGAGCCCAAAATCTCTTTTCCTTCATAAAGTTTTGTCTTATTCTAACGAATTTTGTTTCTTCTTTTCTCATTTCCCATCATATGAATGTCCTTTTCTTTCGTGATGTTATATGTATATGTGACATTCGTACATAAAAATCGCATCGTCTTTCCACTACCTGCTAACACTGCAAACTCACTTCACAATCACCATGGCCACACTCTATATATCTTCCTGCGCTTTTTTACATTTTTTTTTTCATCTTAAGGGAAATTTTTATATTTATATACAGTTTTATCCCAAAAGGAGTTGTTCATAACCACATTGTGTAACTGATCTATATACATATATATGTCCATGTTGCACGAATTTAACTTCTGTGTTTCACTTTTCAATTGATTTCAGATCTCAAAGTTGTTTCAAAATCCTGAATCTGTTGCTAGGTCTTGGATATAACTTCAGCTGCAGTGTTGGAACATAATCGACTATCTAGGCGTATCCCTGGTTCAAGAAGTGTATTTTTTTATTTCGAATGCGAATTTAGAATGAAGTTGACGAAGAGTTTAACATTGGGGTGAATCCCTGTATTGTATTCAATTATATATATACACTATCAAGCATATATATATATATATATATATATGAAAATAATCTTGAATTTTCTCTTTGGCAGTGTGTATGATATTGCAAACACAGGTATATCTTTTGATTATCTTGAAACTTTGACAGATTTTGCTGGTGTTTAAAGATTCGTTATTTATGCAAATACAAAATAGGACGTGTATTTGAATAAATTAAAGAGACACATTGAAATTAGTTGGTAAGCAGTGACACGAACATTGATACTAATTAACTTTTTCACAATCCATGAAGCATGGTATCCCCACAAATATGTAATATGATGTCCCACAATTGATGCATATAATGCAAGTGATGAAACCTTAAAAAACATTGGATACCCTCTTGGTCCTCTTCAGTTTAATTAATCAATATCTTTGACTTGATCGCTCCCTGTTTTTTCATTTGCTTAACTAAATGATTAAGACTATTTCTTTCAATTATATAGATCGATTTGATGCTAGATACTGTCGTCCTCCTAATAGCTATATCAGGCATATTTCTGGGTACTTTTTTTAACCCGATCGAAGAAAAAAAACATTCTATTATATATACGTTACAAAGACTGTTACGAATATCCCTATGAAAACATGTCCACTCAGGTTGCCATATACTTAGAGATTAGGTCTAAAGTTTTGCCTACAAAACCTATGGATCCGTGTTCTATATAAATGGGATCTAGCCATGAGAAATTAAATATGCATATGATTATTTGTCAATCATGTTGTTCGTCCACTGAAATTTACTTTTTTATATTGGAATTGAAATATTGATGATAACATGTAGCTTTAATGGTGGGGAATATGAGACATTAGGCTATAGCTCAATCCTTTAGCAATTTATAACTAGATAGTGAGTGTGTGTGACCAAATTATATCGTGTTTTTTGTTGCAATGCTATGAGAGAGTTGCATATAGCATTGTGATGTGACTGTGATTGATTGTCTAGCTATGACATTTTGCCAAGGTTTGTAATCTCTTGCTATTTATTTGTAAGCTTGGAGTGAGGTTTCTATTTATAGTAGACATGTTATTGTTACACAAATTGTTGTGAATTTCAAAACTCACTTTTGCACTTAATAATTAAAAGGGAAAAATGGACCCACTAACATTGAGGTGAAATTAAACATTTTTGTTGAAAAAAAAATAATCAAAGTCTAAATTGTTGTGTTTGTTGGATGAAGAGAAATTAGTATATAGGAGCAATCTGTCTATATAATGATAGAAAATTGATGAGGATATGAATTTTGCAAAGGACACTAGTGAATTAGTTGTTGATGGGACCTTAAGCTTGGGTTTCTGTTGAAAGATCCGATCCATGATTTAATGCATTAATTGCAATTCTATTAATATTAAAGTAGGTCCATTAGGTGTTGTGCCGTTGTGGTGCGGCAATTTCGAAAAATGCAGTTAGAGTGGGTCCTAAAGCCACAATATTTTCTTGATTAAAAACCTTAGCCTATAGTAGCATAAAATAAATAAAAAAATTATAGAAAAAAACGTCCTTGGTTTATTGTGATGTTTTACTTTAAAAACATAGTTCTTTTATAGCAAATGCTAGAGACTTTGGGTGTGTTTATATTGAAAATAGAAAGAAATAATGGTAGTTCTCATCACTAGGCGATGATGAAAATGGTGATCTAGCTGTCTACTAATGTAGTAATTTTTAATTAATATTCGTCCTACTTGTAGCTAGTAGTATTACAAATCTGTTTATGGAAGAGAAGAGTTTTAGAGAAATCAGCTTCACCCCAATCAAGATTAATTTCAAATTACATTTATAGGTTTGTAGGGTTAATCAAATGAGGTCATAAGTTTCAACATCTATGAAGTCATTATTCATAAAAGATTTTAGAAAGTTTAATCAATAAGCTACATTTACCATAGTAATGGGACTTGAACCCAAAGAAAAAGTCATGTTAGCTATGATATTGAGAACTTGTATGTAAATTACTCTAGAATTTAATTAGAGTTATGGAACAAAACATTCTCTAAAGAAGAATGATTCCATGTTATTCTAACACGATGACTTTAATATCATTGTCCGGTTCACATGCTCAATTACAACTATCTCAGGTTTTCTGTTACAAGTGTGGATTAACATTATAGGCTTTACAACTCAATTTTTCATCACATTTTTATCTTTAAAACTTGTTTTGAGGAAATAAAAGAAAAAATATTTAAATTATTTTTAACTTAAAAATAAAATTATAACAAGTACTACAACAGTAACAATTTTAAGGAAAAGAAAGTGTACTGTATGATCGATCTTGGACTGAACAGTCTATACAGTCAGAATTACCACTAAAGTGACTATAATGATCATTTTCAAGATCGAATAGCTATAACCTACCGACCGAACGATCATTCTTAAGAATGATTAGATCTCATGATGATTAACTTACGACAAAACATGATTAATATCAATTGGACCATGATTAGCAATTCAAAACACATTCCAAAATCTATAAATACTTCAAATAAAGAGATAGATGATAGCATTTAGTATGCGTTATGTAACATCCCAAAAAATATAGCTTTAAACTATACTTAAGAGTCCTTACATTCATAATAAAATAGAACAATTTACAAGAAGAATAAAGTTAATTTACATCTATCCTAGAATAACCATAAATTTACAACTTTACAGAAACCTATACTAACACAACTCATAAGATCAGACTGATCAGTCATACAAGCAACGTATTAAACCGAACGGTCTTTTACTAATACAAAACCAGCACCAGACCGAACGATCTTACCCTAGCAAGAACCATCTTCTCCTGCCATCGCTTGCTCCAGAAAAACTTCAGCTCCTTCTGCTCACACCCACAGGGTGATCATTGCAAGGAAGAGGACGACCGAAAGGACAACCAGACAAGACAGGAAAATAAGGGTAAGCTAGTGTAATTTAATTAACTATATAAACAGATTACTCACATAAATCTGATATAAATCAATCAGTCCATCATGTAACAAACAATCATACATTTCCACCCATAATCGTACCATAATGCATGCATTGACTGTTCACTTTACTCTGACTACCAAGACTGTATGAATTATATAGATACGTGATGACAAATTTATGAACACCGAAAAACGGCGCCAAAAACTTGTTTAACCCTCGGCAAGTGTGACCGAATCGTATCAAGTAATAAACTCGGTAAGACCAAGTATCGTTCTCCCAAAGGACTCACGGCCTAGTTAGCTATATGATTTGTTGATTATTTCAGACTTGTTAACAATTGATTGTAGGTTTTAAATGCAAGAGACAATAATTAAACATGTATGCATGAATTTGATCAATGGAAAAGAAGAATACAAACACTTTAATGAATTAGATGGATAAGTAAGTTGTTGGGGTTATCAATTTCATCTTATCCACTCTCATATACTTTTAGGAATTCATCATTCTTTTCATTAATGCTAATGCCACTCTCTAAATCACCTTACAAGAAGGCCTATCCTTAATTACGAGTTCATACAATTCCTAGCATTCCTAGTAATTAATTCTTAAGTGTAGAAGCTTAACGACAACCAATATGCTATTGGGAGAAATTCCCCGGATCTAGATTTCCCCATACGTTCCCATATCGACAAAATCAATAATCATGGCAATAAATGAGTTAAACAATGCAATCTTTAAGCAAAGAGGAAAAACCCTAACTAATGATGAAAGAAAGCATAAGTCTTAAAATAAGATATTAAAAACAAATTCCATATATGAGAGTTTCACAAGACTACATTGATTCCCCAACAACAATACAAGGTTTAGTTCACCATATTCATGGTGAAGCTAGATGAATAATAATGAAAGAATGAAAGATAAAACCGTAGAAAGATGAAGAGGTAGCCTGAGCATCCAAGATCTTCCTTCAAGGGGTGGAAAAGTGAGTGTTTGCTTCGTCTCAGTCAAAGATACAAACCCTAGGACGTCCTAAAGCTTATATACTATACTAAAATATACAGAAAATTAGGCGCAAGCCCAAAATAGTGTCGCTCAGCGGTAAGTGCGTGAGTTGATTCTTCCCCCTCAGCGGCATTTTCACCCCTCAGCGGATCCAATGTAAGTTCTTGAGTGTCGCTCAGCGGTAAACTACCGCTGAGCGGTAATTACGACCTCTCCTTTTGCACTTTTTGATGTCTTTTCTGATTCCATCTCTATCCTTCACTACAAAAAAGAAGGGCATTACCGAAGGCCAGAAGCCCTCGGAAACAGCCCAAAACCGTAGGTAAAAGGTAATTACCGAAGGCTTAACGACGACCAAAGAGCCCTCGGTAAATCCCTTGTCGCTAACATTTACCGAGGGCCAAAAGCCTTCGGTAATTACCGAAGGGCAAAAGCCTTCGGTAATTTCCGGAGGAAGGGCGAATTTTCTGCTGACCAGTAACCAATTATGGATCAAGTGCATCAAGTGCCATGTTTTTCAAATATGGATTAGAATTATCAGCTAGCTGAAAGAGCATATCAAGATATCAAGTGAGATGAAAATGAAACTACCATTGCCACGCCAAAGAAACAATGAGAAAAAGAGACCTCAAGTATCTATTCACTTGACAACAAAATAAAAAATGAATATTCACAAAATCCAAAATTAGTGAATAGAACTTAAATATCACAACTCAAGTATCTACTTAGGAAAAATACAACATAGAATGAACAATTGAATAACATCTAGCATACAAGAATTACTATCATGTTTAGAGTTATGGTTTACATACTGTGAACATTATTCACAAGGATGGATATCATTCTTTCCAGGGGAGTATATTCAAGTCACTGTATTGTGTAGACAACTCTCTTGAGAACTTTACAAGGGTAGAGACCTCCTGCAGAATTAATGGTCATGTACTTTGTAAATTTCACATAAGACTCATCCAAAAGAAATTTCCAACAAAACTATGAAGCATATCAAATTTAATTTTATAATCATTTTGGAAAAAAAAAAGTCATACTAGAAATAAGAATAGAGTACCACAAGAAAAGAATCCTCATTGCAGATGCACAAAAAGGAAACGAAAAAATCAAACAAACAAGACAAACAATAAAGCTTTGTAATCACTTACGTATTATTTGCTAAACAACCCATTACAGAGACCGTTAACCGAGCACTAGAGAAGCAAAAGGGAAAATCACGTCCTAAAAAGAGTTATTACTTTTTAGAAGAAAAGCTTCTTCGACACTCCACATAATAGATTAAACAACATATTAATATAGAGCTATCCCGTCATCTGTTGTACAAAACCCCTGAAGTTGAGTTTTGTTGCCTATAGCTCTCCCAATTTGCAGAAAATCATCAGAATAAGGTTTTAATGAGATCTTGGAGGGAGTTCCAGAAGGAGCAATTTACTGTACTTTTAAAGAGGGTTGGAATGTGAAGAAAGGATTTCCGTGAATGTTCACCAGAGCTATCAAGAATTCACACTCTATTGAAGTAAAAACCAAATGAAAAGGATCTTAGTGTTTGTGGTGCCTCCTCTAGAAGTAGAAGCAAGATTTCAAAAGTGATTTCAAAAGTAACACAAACTCGTAAGGAAGTAGAGATTTCAGTGAAGATGGAGAAATCCCTAATCCAAGAGCAAGAAAGGATAAGATACCCTCCAAAACAAAGAACATGAAATGCAAAAAGAAACATCAAAAGCCATATTGGTAAGCAACTGAATGGAAGAAAATATAACTAATATGTGTGCACCAAAGAAAGGAAAAAACAACACCCCCTGTGCTCATTGCAAAAATTTAGATTCAATAACAGTGGCCAGTAAAGAGAAGTGAAAATCAAACTCCTAATAACCACTTGAGTAAAATAAAAAAACTCAAGAACCAATTAGTACATAAAAAGCTTAACCTTTTTGGAGGAGGGCCCAAAATGATTTTGACTTGTATCCCAAACTTAACCTAATTCACGATTTCTGTACATACATTGCAAGAAATTTATCACTAAATAATAGAAGAAAACAGAAATAATTACCTGAGTAGAGGCATGTGGAGAATGAATTGCCCGATCTAAAGCTGCCAGAGTTTCTCAAGTTCAGCATGCATGAGATTATCAAAACTAGTTTGCACCTTACTAGCTGCCTCATCATGATTCTCACCAATGGCATCAGAGAGTGTGGGAAAATAAGAGAGTGTGGGAAACAAAAACAAAAAATGCTTCAGAAACATGAAACAAAAAACACATACGCTAATCATAAAATCCAAACTGTCACACACCAGTTACAGTGCCACAAAAACAAAAAATGCTTCAGAATCATGAAACAAATGCTACAATATCAATTAAGAATCAAGTCTCACAAACAACAAGTGGATCAAGAAATTAAAGCATTGATACATCGATTACTATTTTAATTTCAACTGAAGGAGGGATCTTCACAAGGAAAGATTAAAAATATGTATTGGTTGAGTATAGAGTACGCTCATTTTGAAGGCCAAGCTACAAGTAGATAAAGACCTAGCCAAGCCAGAGATTTCGACGATGCTGAGAACAAGGTCGCGACAGCGGCGCATCCCACGGCAGAGAGGCTGGACGGAGCCGAGCCAGCTGAAGGCGGAGAGCGCGTGGCGGGAGACGAGGTGCGTGCGGCGGAGGAGGCCGAGGAAGAGTGCCATGACGGTGTCTAAGATCTCCTCGGCGCGCGAGGTGTCGACGTGAACGAGGCGAAGGCCGAGGTCAGCGGAAAGGTCGGAGTCGACGGCGTGGTCGCTAGAGCCGAGGCAGAGGATGAGGTGGTAGGAACAGAGGCGGCGCTGGGCGGCGCGTAGGAAGTAGGCAAGGAAGTGCAGGAGGACCGCGGCAGCAGACTCGATCTTGCCTTCGGAGAGGATTAAAGGTCGACTGCTGCTTGCTGTTTGGGTGGAGAAGTTGTAACAAAGACAAAATTTGGGAGAATGGGATACCCAAATTCTAAGCAAACAATTTGGGTTGTTTTTAGTATCAATTTTAAGCATGAAAATAACTGTTTTTCAACTGTTATCACAACCTCAAACTTAGAACTTTGCTTGTCCTCAAGCAAACAAGATGTAACTCAATCTTCTACCAATCAATACAATGGTTTACTCCATTCAGAAATCCTCTTTTCAAGATAAGTAAAAACTTCAATTAAACTCATGACAAATATTTCAATCAAGACATATATTAAACTCATGACAAAGATTTCAATCAATTAAAAATATGCTTTAGTGTTCACAAAGTCCCGTAATATCCAACAAATGCTATTTTTCAAGAATGATCAATCAACTAAGCATGGATGTTCATGTGCTCATGGAATATTTCCTCACTAGGTAAAGTGTTTCACTCAAACACAAGTGTACAAGAGGTAACCACTCATTCACTCTACTATCACAATGTCACATGAATTAACTTTGCCTTTCTTTTAACCACAATCAAATAAATTCACAAGCATGCATCATCACAAGGACTTTTCAATGGCTTATAATGTGGCTGGGCTAACAAGAAAATTGGTTTTTCTAGATCATAAAACCCTTGAGTTATGAAAATCCCATAAACACAATCATTCTTACTTTTCCCAATCTTTCTTTTGCATTGAGCTTTACTTTTTTTCTTTTTCTTTTCTTTCTCTTTTTCTTTTTCTTTTCCCATTCTTAATTCATAGTTCTTACCTCAATGCTTTCAATTTCCCTTTCATAACTTCCCAACAACCCCAAACTTGAACATTTGTCAATACCACAAAATATTTTCTACGTAACTCAAGGTAAAGCTTTCCACAAGGGTTTCCAAATTATGTTCAAGGCTAAGGGTTCAAATGATGGAACACAAAGTGCTCTCTTTTAGTGGGCTAACTTTATGAATTTGGCTAATAAAAGGGTTACCAACAAATGGCCTTGATCATATGATGCAAAACAAGCAATTGATTCAATCATAGAAAACCTGGGCAAAATCATTCATGCTTTCAAAGTAATAACATTCAATCATAAAAACTCTGGAGCTCAAAATCTCACATATAAGCTCATTCACATTTGACATACACATCCTGCTTAATATCACAATCATATTCACAACATCATGCATTTGTTCAAGCTCCAAAATTTGCCTTCTGCGTGTGCCCTGAGTTTCATACGGATCAAAATTCAAGAATGTCAAAGCCCACAATGCTTTATGCTCCAACTCTACTGGCAAATGACATGCTTTCCCATAGACTAATTAAAATAGTGATAATCCCAAGGACGTCTTCATTGTCGTCCTATAAGCCCAAAGAGCATAATCCAACTTTAGTGATCAATCCTTTCTTGATGAAGTCACTATTTTTTCCAAGATCCTTTTTATCTCTCTGTTAGATACCTCAGCTTGACCATTGGTTTGTGGATGATAGGGTGCAACTACCTTATGTTTTACTCCATAATGTTTGAGTACTTTTTCTAGCTGATAATTGCAAAAATGAGATCCCCCATCACTAATTAACACTCTTGGAGTTCCAAAGCGTGAAAATATCTGCTTCTTCAAAAATTTAATTATTGTGCTAGCATTATTTTTAGGACAAGCTAATGCTTCCACCCATTTACTCACATAATCCACTGCTACCAGAATATATTCATTGTTGAAAGATGGAGGAAAGGGTCCCACAAAGTCAATACCCCAACAATCAAAAACCTCAACCTCTAAAATGCCTTGTAAGGGCATCTCATGACGTTTAGTGATTGTCCCTGCTCTTTGATACTTATCACAATTTCTAGCATGATTATGAGCATCTTTAAATAAAGTTGGCCAATAAAACCCTGATTGAAGAACTTTTGCTGCTGTTTTTTCTTCATTAAAATGTCCCCCCATAAGGTGAATCATGACAATGCTAGAGAATTCCTTATGCTTCTTCATTTGTCACACATCTCCTCAGAAGATTATCTGCTCCAATCTTGAACAAATAAGGATCATCCCAAACAAACTGTTTGACATCATGCAAAAATTTCTTTCTTTGTTGCTAAGTTAAATCTTCTGGCATGACCTTTGCAGCTTTGAAATTAGCTATATCAACAAACCATGGCCTCTGTTGAATATACATGAGTGCTTCATCTGAAAAAGATTCCCAGATCTCTACTAGGGTTGGGCATAATTAATTGAACTGTACTAAACTATAGTTAACTACATTTTTAATAAACTAAAGAAAACTGAATTACTCACTATAACAATTAACTGTACTATTTAACAGTTCAGTTTTAAAAATCTGAATTTATACTAATTAACTAATAACTGAACTTATATCAAGAAGTCTTTTCTGCAATGCGAGTTTCTATACTGCGGGTTTCTATACTGCGGGTTTCTATACTGCGCGGGTTTTACTCAAGTGTCTGTATCGTGGGTTTTACTCAAGTTAATGTGTGTACAGTGATCATATATTACTACAATTTTTAACAAATCAGGTCAAATTAGCTATTACCATTTCAATTAATTTATGAAATTAAACCAAAAGTGACGCAGCTCTCCACTGCAAAAGTTCTTCAGATAATTCATAAATCAAAACTTTTAAATTAACACTATTTCATAATACTTTTTATAACACTCCCTTTACCATCTCAACTAACATTTATATTGCTCACGTGTAATTCTTTTTTACAAACTTTTATAAAACTTATATATATATATATATATATATATATATATATATATATATACAAATACAACATTTTATTGGATAAATGATTATTTAATCAAAATTAAAATTTCACATCAATCATGTAAAAATTATCCACAAACTGATGTCAATTATGAAAACCAAAACTCAAAATTGAATATAAAACATTAGTGTCAAATCATCCATGTTTATCTGTATTTTATATGGTTTATTATTCATAAAGTTACTTGATTGAAGATTTTTGTTTTCAAGTACTTGAACAACTTGGACATCTTAGCACTTAAAACCCATTAATATTTTTCTCTCTTCCCGTCTGTAACATTTGCAATGGAGCTATGCAGCTAAATCGAAGCAAACAAGTGGTGAGAGAGAGGAGAATGGGGTCAGCAAAAAACAAAAGAACAAAATTTCAGTTAACTGCACAAACTGCACTGAAAATATTATAAGTTCAATTTTTCTAACTTGAACTAGATAATAGTATAAATAGTTTTTGGTTAAAATGGATTAGTTTTTTTTTTTAGTATAAAACAGTACAGTTAACTATAGTTTAGTACAGTTAAGTTATTTTTGTCCAGCCCTAATCTCTGCTTCCTTGCCAGTGACCTCCTTGTTGACTAATCGTGACAAATGATCAACAATCAAGTTCTCACTTCCTTTCTTATCACGGATCTCCACATCAAATTCTTGCAAGAGTAGTACCCATCTAATCAGACGTGGCTTAGAATCTGGCTTTGTCAACAAGTATTTGATAGTTGCATGATCTGTATAGAAAATCACCTTAGACCCAATAAGATAAGGTCTAAATTTCTCTAGAGCATACACTATAGCTAAAAATTCTTTCTGTATGGTAGCATAATTCAACTGAGCATCATTCATAACTTTGCTGTCATAATAAATTGGATGAAAAATCCGTTCTTTTCGCTGGCCAAGAACAACTCCTATTGCATAATCACTTGCATCACACATTAGTTCAAAATTTTTATTCCAATCTGGAGCTACAATTACTGGAGCTAACACTAATTTGCTCTTCAATATGTCAAAAGCTTTCAAACATTCTTCATTCATCACAAAAGGAGCGTCCTTCATCAGAAGATTACTCAATGGTTTAGCAATTTTTGAGAAATCTTTAATGAATGTTCTATAAAATCCAGCATGACCTAGAAAACTCTTGATCCCCCTTACATTTGCTGGTGGAGGCAGTTTCTTAATGATTTCTACTTTAGCTTTATCTACCTCAATCCCTTTAGTAGAAATTTTATGTCCCAGCACAATTCCTTCCTTTACCATAAAATGACATTTCTCGCAATTAAGAACAAGATTTGTCTGAAAGAATTTCTTTTAAGAACAATATCCAAATTCGCCAAACACCTTTGGAAAGAATTTCCAAAGACTGAAAAATCATCCATGAAGACTTCAATACACTTTTCTAAGAGATCTGCAAAAATCACGTGCCTACACCTTTGAAATGTAGCTGAAGCATTACACAATCCAAATGGCATCTTTCTATAGGCAAAGATACCAAAAGGACAAGTAAAGGTTGTCTTCTCTTGGTCTTTTGGATCTACCACAATTTGATTGTATCCAGAATATCCATCTAAGAAGCAATAGAGAGCTTGACCTGCTAATCTTTGTAACATCTGGTCCATGAAAGGAAGAGGAAAATGATCCTTCCTAGTGGCTTTATTTAGCTTCCTGTAATCAATGCACATTCGCCATCTAGTAACTGTCCGAGTGGGAATAAGTTCATTCTTATCATTGTGAATTACTGTCATTCCACCTTTCTTTGGAACCACCTGAGCTGGACTTACCCATTCACTGTCAGAGATTGGATAAATGATTCTAGCTTCTAAAAGTTTCAATACTTCTTTTCTGACCACCTCCTTCATTACAGGGTTTAACCTTCTCTGTGGTTGAGCACTCGGTCTATAATCCTCTTCCATAAAGATCTTATGCATACAATAAGTTGGGCTAATACCTTTAAGATCTGATATTGACCATCCTATTGCTTCCTTATTATCTTTCAGAATTTCTACCAATTGTTCTTCTTCTTGTAGAGACAAAGAATTACTGATGATAATTGGTTTTTTTTTCATCTTCTTCTAGAAAAACATACTTTAGATGTGTCGGGAGTCTTTTTAATTCTAGTTTCTTTTCTTTGACTTCTTCTTCCTTATCAATTATTTCAAACTTTGCATCCTCCACTGGAATTTTTTTTAATGTTTCCAAATCCATCAGACATTCTGCAATTAACTTCTCTTCTCCTTCATCTAAATCTTCATGAGAATCAATAAGAGTTTTCTCTAATGGAGAAACATACCGCACCATCCTTTCTTGCATCATACAGACTTCATCAAGTTCGTCAAATTGAAAACATGCTTTATCATCGTTTGGATATGTCATGGCTTTAAATACATCAAAGGTGATTTCTTCATCATGAACTCTTAACTTGAGCTTGCCATTCTCCACATCAATTAAAACTCTAGCAGTCTTCTTAAAAGGTCTCCCAAGAATGAGAGGTACATCACTGTTTCCTTCCATCTCCATTACAATAAAATCTACTGGGAATATAAACTTGTCAACCTTCACTAAAACATCTTCCACCACTCCACATGGATATTTAAGAGACCTATCTGCCAATTGAAGAGCCATTCATGTAGGTTTAATTTCCAAACCCTCAATCGTTTTACACATGGATAGCGACATTAAATTAATGCTAGCTCCCAAATCAATTAATGCTCTTCCAACTTCCAATTCTCCTATGGTGCATGGAATAGTGAAGCTTCCTGGATCTTTGAACTTAGGTGGTAATTTCTATATAATTGCACTGCAGTTACCCTGTACCTTGATAGTTTTCTTCTCAATGTATTTGTTTTTCTTTGTAAGAAGTTCCTTCAAAAATTTTGCATATGATGGCATCTGTTGCAATGCTTCAGAGAATGATATAGTAATTTCTAGCTTCTTAAACAACTCCATGAATCTTTCCAATTGTTTTTCTTTCTCCTTCCTTGAATAGTTCTTTGGATAAGGAAGTGGTTTTTCAAACTCTCTTTCTTTTTGTCTCTCATCTCTCTCTTCTCTTTCTTTTTTTTTCTTTTTTCTCATCTTCTTCTTCTTTCTTCTTTTCTCTCTCAACTCTTTCTTTCCACTCATATGTTTCTTTTTCACTCTCATTTTCTTTCTCCTTTCTTTCTTTTTTTGTCTCCTCTAACACCTTGCCACTTCTGGTCACAATAGTTTTACACTACTTTTTGATATTACCATTTTTCATCTTGTAAACTATTCGCTCAATATGGATCTTCATATTTTCAAATGCAACTTCCACATTCTTACAATAAGATGCATTCGTCTTCAAGAATTTTTAGAAAGTTTCGTCAAGTTTTGTTGTCTTCTCAGATGGAGTAAATTGCATTTGTCATTTTTGCTGTTGCCATTGAACCATTGAAACCTTTTGTATTTCTTGTGGTAATTGAGAAAGTTTCGTAATTACTTCTTCCAACTGTTGAGAAATAATTTTATTTTGAACAAGCAGAGCATCATTTGATTGTAGCAACTCCTTCTGAGTAAAAGCTCCTCTATCACTGTTCAGCTAATTATCACTAGTAGTCATATTTTCAATGATTTTTGTAGCTTCCTCTGGAGTTTTCTATTTAATATTTGCTCCAGCTGAGGCGTCAAGCATCATCTTGGTTTGTGAACCAAGACCTCCAAGGAAGATCAGGACTACTTCCACTTCGTCAAACCCATGCGTGGGAGTCTTTCTTAATAAGCTTTTATATCTGTCCAATGCATGACCTAGTGATTCCTCCATGCCTTGCCTGAATGATGAAATCTCTTGCTTTCCTTTATTTACCTTTGATTGTGGAAAGTATTTGTTTAGGAACTTTGTCACCACTGCCTCCTGATGACAAATTTATGAACACCGAAATACGACGCCACAAACTTGTTGAACAATCGGCAAGTGTGACCGAATCGTTTCAAGTAATAAACTCGGTAAGACCAAGTATCGTTCTCCCAAAGGACTCATGGCCTAGTTTAGTTATGTGATTCGTTGATTAGCTAAGACTTAAAAACGAAATAAGTAGAGTTTAATATGCAAAACAGAAAATAAATATGTATGCATGAGTTTTGATCAATGGCTAAAACAAAAGACAAGCACTTTCAATGAAATATATGGATGAGTATGTTGTTGGGGTTTATCAATTTCATCTTATCCACTCTCATATATTTTAGGAATTCAACATTCTTTTCATCATTGTTAATGCCACTCTCTAAAGTACCTTGCAAGAAGGCCTATCCCTAATTACGAGTTCATACAATTCCTAGCATTCCTAATAACTAGTTCTTTTAGTGCAGGAGCTTAACGACAACCAATATATTATTGGGAGAAATTCCCCGGATCTAGACTTCCCCGTACGTTCCCGTATCGACAAAATCAATAATCATGCATTGAATGAGTTAAACAAAGCAAGCATTGAGCAAAGAGGAAAAACCCTAACTAATGATGAAAGAAAGCATAGGTCTTAAATTAAGATGTAAACACAAAATTCCATATATGAGAGTTTCATAAGACTACATTGATTCCCCAACAACAATACAAGGTTTAGTTCACCATATTCATGGTGAAACTAGATGAACAATAATGAAAGAATGAAAGATAAAACCCTAGAAAGGTGAAGAGGTAGCCTGAGCATCCAAGATCCTCCTTCAAAGGGGTGGAAGAGAGAGTGTTTGCTTCGTTTCTGCCAAAGATACAAACCCTAGGACGTCCTAAAGCTTATATACTATTCTAAAATTACAGAAAATTCAGCGGTGAGTGCGTGAGTTATTTTCTCCCCTCAGCGGCCATTTTGCCCCTCAGGGGATCCAATGTGACTTCCTGAGTGTCGCTCAGCGGTAAACTACCGCTGAGCGGCAGTTGCGGCTTCTCCTTTTGCACTTTTTGGTGTGTTTTCTGATTCCATCTCTCCCCTTCTTCACTTCTTTCACCAAATTCACCTTAAAACCCACAAAAACACTGAAATCAAGCATAAACCTGTCCAGCTCTCTTATTTTTGAAAATATGAATAAAAGCATGATTTCAAGCTAGTTTCTAAGTATAAAGGTTGCTTTTAGTGTCAATTTTAAGCATGAAAATAACAATTTTTCAACTGTTATCACCTCCCACTCTGTAAAGCTTCCTTTTGGAAAAGAATTCAACCAAAGCTTAGCGTTGCCTCCTAATGAGAATGGAAATAGGCTAAGTTTGATTGCTTCGTTCGGCACCCCATTTATTTTCACCATGTTGCAGATCTCATTAAAAGTTGTGAGGTGCACATATGGGCTTTCGTGAGACAACCCATTGAATTGGTTACTCTTTACCAGTTGGATTAATGCTGGCTTTACCTTCATATTAGCTGCATTGACTCTTGGTCTTGCTATGCTATTAAAATGCAGAGGTCCAGCCACATTAGTGTAATATGCAAGAGTTCTTTTGTTATTATTATTCTCCATCTCCTCAGTGCTATGGTAAGAACCTGGTGGTGATGGTTGTAATAGAGTTTCCAGAGAAGGAAAAAGTTCTCTAGATGTATGGATTCTTCTCCTCCGTCTACTCTCGTCTAAGCCTTCAAGAAGAGGTTTTGATGTTTTCTTGCTTCTAGTTCGAATTGCTTCCTGCATACGCAAGAAAACAAGTCCCTAGAAAAATTTGTTAGAACAAAAAGATATAGAAGAAGATATAAAATAAGAGATAAGAGGATAAAATAAAAACAAAAAAAAATTAAAACAAAAAACAGAAAAAATAAAAACAGAAAAATAAAATAATAACCGTAAAAAATAAAAACAAAAAATAAAATAAAATAAAAACCAAAAAATAAAAACAGAAATTCAAATTTCAAAATTCAAAATTCAAGTCAAAGATAATCAATACTCACACAAAGAAACTAGTTAAACCACGAGTCCCCGGCAACGGCGCCAAAAACTTGATGAAAAATTTATGAACACCGAAAAACGGCGCCAAAAACTTGTTTAACAATCGGCAAGTGTGATCGAATTGTATCAAGTAATAAAACTGGGTAAGACCAAGTATCGTTCTCCCAAAGGACTCACGGCCTAGTTAGCTATATGATTTGTTGATTATTTAAGACTTGTTAACAATTGATTGTGGGTTTTAAATGCAAGAGACAATAATTAAACATGTATGCATAAATTTGATCAATGAAAAAGAGGATTACAAACACTTTAATGAATTAGATGGATGAGTATCTTGTTGGGGTTATCAATTTAATCTTATCCACTCTCATATACTTTTAGGTTTTCATCATTCTTTTCATCAATGTTAATGCCACTCTCTAAATCACCTTGCAAGAAGGCCTATCCTTAATTACGAGTTCATACAATTCCTAGCATTCCTAATAATTAATTCTGAAGCGCAAAAGCTTAACGGCAACCAACCCTCATATTCCTATGTCTAGGCAATATGCTATTGGGAGAAATTCCCCGGATCTAGATTTCCCCGTACGTTCCCATATTGGCAAAATCAATAATCATGGCAATGAATGAGTTAAACAATGCAAGCTTTAAGCATAGAGTATCTTAAAATAAGATGTTAAAACATAAATTCCATATATGATGAAAGAAAACATGTATCTTAAAATAAGATGTTAAAACATAAATTCCATATATGAGAGTTTCACAAGACTACATTGATTCCCCAACAACATTACAAGGTTTAGTTCACCATATTCATGGTGAAACTAGATGAACAATAATGAAAGAATGGAAGAGATGGAAAAACCCTAGAAAGAGAAGAGGAGAGTCGTCACCATCTCCCAATCTACCCCCAAGGGGTGAAAAGTGTGTTTCTGCTTCCTCCCAACCAAAGATCCAAACCCTAGGAAGACCTAAAGCTTATATATTGTTCGTAATATTACATAAAATTAGGTCCAAGCCCAAAATAGTGCCGCTTAGCGGTAAACTACCGCTGAGTGGTAAGTGCGTGAGTTGAATTCTTCCCCTCAACTACATTTTAACCCCTCAGCGGAGCCAACGTGAGTTCCTGAGTGCCGCTCAGCGGTAAACTGCCGCTGAGCGGTAGTTGCGACTTCTCCTTTTTCACTTTTTGAGTTCTTTTCTGATTCCATCTCTATCCTTCTTCACTTCTTTCACCATATTCACCTTAAAACCTGCATAAAACACTTAAATCAAGCATAAACCTGTCCAGCTCTCTTATTTCTAAAAATATGAACAAAAGCATGATTTCGAGCTAGTTTCTAAGTGTTAAAGGTTGTTTTTAGTATCAATTTTAAGCATGAAAATAACAGCTTTTCAACTGTTACCAGTTGCCTCCCAACAAGCGCTCTTTTAACATCACTAGCTTGACCCAATAAAGCTCACATTTCATCTTAAATTTTGATGTTCTCCCTTTCTGGATATTCTCTCTCTCTTTTTTTCTTTATGCTGAATTTCTTCAGCAATTTGATAAAACCAGGAACCTGTTGCAATGTCTCAATCATAAGAACTTTAATCTTCAATTTCTTGAAGATTTCCATAAAACGCTCAAATTCCTTCTCCTTCCTATGATACTTCTTTGGATGAGGAAGGGGTTTTTCTTATGATTCTTTCTTTTTTCCTCTTGTCCTCTTTTTCTTTTCTCTCACTTTCTTTATCTTCACACAAATTTTCTTTTCTCTCACTTTCTTTTTTTCTTCTCTTTTTCCACTCACTTTCTTAACCTTCACACAAATTTTCTTTCTCTCTTCTCTCTCAACCACTTCTTTTTCTTTTTCTACATGTTTATCTTTCTCACTCAACTCTTCCTTTTCTTTTCTCACTATCTCTTTCTCATCTAAAGTCTTGTCACTTCCAATGATAATGGCTTGACATTCCTCCCTAGGGTTAACTTAAGTTTCAACCCCAAAATCTTCAAATCTCTCAATTAAGTGACCAATCTGCATCTCCATCCTTTTACATGATGCTTCAATGCTTTTCTGAGTGGACATGGACTCTTGCATAAATTGTTGAAAGACGTCATCGAACTTTGCCATTCTTTCTGATAGAGATCTTTGTTGCTGCCATTCTTGTTGTGGTTGGTTCTCAAATTGTTTGGCAGCTTGCCAAAATTGACTTTGATCCATGCTTGAGTGAGATTCCCTGAAGTGGTTGAGATTACCTTGGTAGAATTAAGTGCCCATATAGTTAAATTCTTGTCCGAATTGCATCCTGCAAGCATTAGGCACAAAACCCTATAAAACGTTTGTTAGCACAAAAAGATAGAAAAGATAAACTAAAAAGGTAACAAGATAAAAATATTAAACAAAAAGAGAGAAAGATAAAAAGATAAAAAGGTAAACAGAAAGATAAAATGATAAAATAAAAAGATAAAAAGATAAAATATCAAGTCAAAGCTAATCAATAATCACACAACTAGAATAGTTAAACCACGAGTCTGATAAACAAATTTTTAATCCTGAACACAGAGTCAAAAACATGTTAATACATCGGCAAGCGTACCGAATCGTATCAAGTAATAATAAATGGTGAGACCAAATATCGTTTCCCAAGAGACTCACGGTTCTAAATGGTTATGTGATTACTCAACTAATTAAGACTCTAAAGAACAAATTTTGGGGTTTCTGAATGCAAATGCAATAAAATAAACATGAATGTAATTTGATCAAATGAGGCTAAACACAAGAATGAATGGATGAAGTTGATGATATTGTTGTTGGGTTTAGATTTCACCTAATTTACTCTAACGCATATATGAATTCATTTTCTTCATTAATGTTAATGCCACTTTCTAATTTACCTTAAACCTGATGTCTCGGTGAAGAAAGCTTACTCCTAATTATTAGTTCACAATGTCTTGTCTCCCTAGCAATTAATCATGCATTACATTCGCACAGAAGCTTAAAGGCAACCGATCATCCTATTTCTATGTCTAGGTAATATTACTTCTAGAAGAATTTCCCCAGTTCTACATTTCTCCGTGTGTGTCCATATCGAAAAAATCAATGATCATGCAATTGAATGAGTTAAACAAAGCATGCATAAAGTGTAGAAGAAAAACCCTAACAATTAATGAAGTAAAGCATATATAATCAAGAATCAATTCAATACATGAGAGTTTAAGAGGTTACATATTTCCCAACAACAAATAATGTTTAGTTCTCCATCGTCATGGAAGAACTAGATGAACAATGGAATGAAAGAATGGAAAAGATAGAAAAACCCTAGAAAGAGAAAAGGAGAGTCATCATCATCTCCCAATCTACCCCAAGGGTGAAAAGTGTTTTTCTGTGCTCAAGCCATCAAAAGATATAATCCGTAGGACGTGCAAGTCCTTAAATAGAACATAAAAATAACAGAAAACAGGTCCAAGCCAATAAAAATAACACAAAACAGGTCCAAGCCCAAGTCGTCGGTGCTCAGCGCCTCAAAACGGCACTCAGTTGTAGTTGCGGCATTCAAATGGCGCATGACCGTTCGGTTTGTCTATGTTTTCTGCAGCCGTTCGATCCTCAGTTACACCGTTCGGCAGTTGTCTTTCTTGCTCACACCGTTCGGCCTAGTTCCACCATCTTCACACCGTTCGGTCTCTGATATGAACCGTCCGATCTTTGTCTTCTCCTTTATATGACGGTTCGGTCAGTCTCAATAACTATTCGGTTTGGGTTCTTAACCGTTCGGTTTGGATTCTCACGCATCCTACCATTCGGTCTAGTACTATTTTTGTCTTTTCTGGGTTCCAACTCCTTGCTACTTCAACTTCTTTCATCCAATTTATCTTAACTCTTGTCAAAACAAGGAAAACCAAGCATAAAAGCCATCCAACTCTCTTATTTCCAAAACTTAAACAAAAACATGATTTCAAGCTAGTTTCTAAGTCATAAAGGGTGTTTTTAATATCAAAATTAAGAATAAAAATAATTGTTTTTCAAACGTTATCAGAGTCCCCGCAACGGCGCCAAAAACTTGTTAACACTCGACAAGTGTACCGAGTCGTATCAAGTAATAATAAAATGGTAAGACCAAGTATCATTTCCCAAAGGACTCACGTCCTAGACAGTTGTGTGATTTCTTGATTAAATTAGACTTGCGAACGAAATCATTGTGTTTGAATTGCGGAAAATAAACATGAATGCAATTTTTTGATCAATTGGATTGAAAGAAGCAAACGAGATTGATGTAAATATGGAATGATGATGTTGTTGGGGTTTCTGACTTATCCTATCCACTCTCATATATCCAAGAATTCATCTTTCTTCATTAATGTTAATCCCACTTTCTAATTTACCTTAAACCTGATGTCTCGGTGAAGAAAGCCTACTCTTAATCACTAGTTTACAATGTCTTGTCTCCTTAGCAATTATTCATGCATTACATTTTCACAGAAGCTTAATGGCAACCATTCCTCCTATCCCTATGTCTAGGTAATATTTCTCTTGGGAGAATTTCCTCAGTTCTAGATGTATCTATATGTGTCCATATAAATAAAATCAACGATCATGCAATTGAATGAGTTAAACAAAGCATGCATAGAGTATAGAAGAAAAACCCTAACAATTAATGAAGCAAAGCATATAAAATATAGAACCAATTCAATACATGAGAATTTTAAAGGATTACATCGGTTCCCCAACAACAACGGAGGTTTAGTTCACCATAGACATGGTGAAACTAGATGAAAAACAATGAAAGAATGGAAGATAGAACCCTAGAATTTGAAGAAAGGAGCTTCCGCATCCAAAATCCGCCTCCAAGGGGTGAAGAAAGTGTGATTTCGCCTCTTTCTGTCCAAAGATACTAACCCTACGTCGACTAAACCCTTATATAGTTTATTAAAATTTACAAAAAAATAGGCCCAACCCAAATTAAATGGCGCTCAGCGGTAAGTGCGGTTCTTCAGAATGACGCTCAGTTGTGGTTTTGGCCCTTAACGATGACTATCGTGCTTCAGAATGCCGCTCAGCGGTAAAAGTTGCGCTTAGCGGTGAATGCGACTCTTCTTTTGTGCACTTTTACTTTCTTTCCTTAGTCTAGCTCATTACCATTTCAACTTCTTTCATCTAATTGGTTTAATTGCTTTCTTTGTCCCCAGTTTGGTTGAATTGTGTCAAATTCATCCTCATTTTTAAAAAAGTTTCATTGTCGTCCTCACGTGGTGTAAAAGTGTCAATTGAATCCAAACATAGAAAAAATTTGTGTCAAAGTAGTCATTTTTCCTATATCTCTGTGTCTTCCTTTCATATGTCACTTCTCTGGAGCTATGAAAAGCCTTAAATTGGATAAGGTAAAATGAATATATGTACTTGATTGTATGAAAGGAAGACACAGAGATATAGGAAAAATGACTACTTTGACACAAATTTTTTCTATGTTTGGATTCAATTGACACTTTTATACCACGTGAGGACGACAATGAAACTTTTTTAAAAATGAGGATGAATTTGACACAATTCAACCAAACTGGGGACAAAGGAAGCAATTAAACCCATCTAATTCATCTTAAATCCTCCCAAAACAAGGAAAACCAAGCATAAAACCCATCCAACTCTCTTATTTCCAAACCTTAACGAAAAGCATGATTTCAAGCTAGTTTCTAAGTCATAAAGGTTGTTTTTAATATCAAAATTAAGTATAAAAATAACGGTTTTTCAACCGTTATCAGAGTCCTCGACAACGGCGCCAAAAACTTGTTAGCACTTCGGCAAGTGTACCGAATCGTATCAAGTAATAATAAATTGTAAGACCAAGTATCATTTCCCAAAGGACTCACGGCCTAGACAGTTATGTGATTTCTTGATAAAATGAGACTTGTAAACAAAATCATTGTAGTTGAATTGTGAAAAATAAACATGAATGCAAGTTTTGATCAATTGGATTGAAAGATGAAAAAGTGATTGATGTAAAATATGGAATGATGATGTTGTTGGGGTTTCCGACTTATGTCACTTTCTAATTTACCTTAAACTCGATGTCTCGGTGAAGAAAGCCTAATCATAATCACTAGTTCACAATGTCTTGTCTCCCTAACAATTAATCATGCATTATATGTGTACAGAATCTTAAAGGCAACCGATCCTCCTATTCCTATGTCTAGGTAATATTGCTCCCGGGAGAATTTCCTCAGTTCTACATTCCCCGTATGTGTCCATATAGACAAAATCAATTATCATGCTATAAATGAGTTAAACAAGGCAAGCATAAAGTATAAAGGAAAAACCCTAACAATTAATGAAGTAAATCATATATAATCCATAATCAATTCAATACACGAGAGTTTCAAAGGATTACATCGTTTCCTCAACAATAATGGAGGTTTAGTTTACCATAGAGATGGAGAAACTAGATGAAAATAATGAAAAGAATGAAAGATAGAACCCTAGAATTTGAAGAAACAAGCTTCTGCATCCAAAATCCGCCTCCAAGGGGTGAAAGGAGTGTGATTTCCCCTCTTTATGTCCAAAGATACAATCCCTAGGACATGCAAGTCCTTAAATAGAACTAAAAAATAACATAAAACAGGTCCAAGCCCACGAAACTGGCGCTCAACGCCTAAAAAGGTCGCTCAGTGGTAACTACCACACTTAACTGGCGCTCATCACTACTTTTTCTGCACACGGGTTGACTTTTCTGACCTCTGGTTCACTTTTCTGGATTCTAGTTGACTTTTCTGCACTTTGGATGACTTTTCTGCATTCTGGTTGACTTTTCTGCATTCCAACCATTCGGTACTTTAATTCTTCTTCCAAATAATTCCAATAGCCTACAAAATCAAGGGAATCTAGCACAAAACAATTAAATTCACCTTCAACTCTCTTATTCACAAAACTAAAGCAAAAACATGAGTTAAAGCAAGTTTCTAAGTCAGAAAGAGTGTTTTTAATATCAAAATTAAGTATAAAAATAACGGTTTTTCAACCGTTATCAGTAACGCTTGTTTAACGTCACGAGCTTATCCCATGAATCCTCTAGCATCCTTTAGTAGACGCATATCTTTCTCATCAACACCCATCAGTAGGTGTGTATAAGCATAGTATCCTTCAATAGATACTCTATAACCTAGTATCCATCAATAGATGCGAATCCTTCTCATCAACATCCATCAATAAATGCTAATCTTTCTCATCTTCATCGGCATCCATCAGTAGACGCCTTCAGTAGCATCCATCAGTAGATGCTTAATCACATAGACTTCAACAGTAGACGCTATCATTCATCAACCTCATAGAAACATCCATCAGTAGATGCTGTCATTTGAGTCCTCTTAGCATCCCTCAGTAGGTGTTGTTCAGTACCCATCAGTAGATGTTGTCATTCCTGCAAAAGCAAAATCAAATCCAAACCACACAAATAATCAATTTAAAAAGAAAAATCAGAAATTGGGTTGCCTCCCAATAAGTGCTTGTTTAACGTCACGAGCCTGGCATCATTAAGCACGATCTACATCTATTATGTGGGTGTACCTTTTGCTTTCATCACACCAACTTATCTGCAGCATCTTCGTGTTCACCATCTTTACCCTCCTTGAATAAGGAGTCTCAATCTCAATAACTCCATTCTCTTTGATATCTTTAATCACTTCATGCTCAAAGTGTTGGTGAACATGTTTCTAATTGCACTTGATGTTTGGCGCTCAACGCCCTTAATGGGGCGCCCAGGCGCGCCCTGCGACCTTCTTCAACCTTCTTCTCTTGTGCTCCTAGAACATATTTTCGAATTTTATCCTGTAGACACTAAAGAACACTACACTAGAGCATCCAATTAACACAAACAGATAAAAAAAAAGATAAAAAGATAAAAAGATAAAAAATTTAATTGGTTAAGAATCACACAAATAGAATAGTGATAACAGTTGAAAAACTGTTATTTTCATGCTTAAAATTGATATTAAAAGCAACCTTTAGACTTAAAAACTAGCTTGAAATCATGCTTTTATCTATATTTTCATAAATATGAGAGTTGGACATGTTTATGCTTGATTTAAGTGTTTTTGTGCAGATTTTAAGGTGATTTTAGTGAAAAGAGTGAAGAAGGAGAGAGATGACATTAGAAAAGACAAGAAAGAGTGCAAAAAGAGAAGTCGAAGGCACCGCTCAGCGGCATTTTACCGCTGAGCGGCACTCAGGAGGTTGCGGGAGTCACGCTGAGGGGCAAACTGGCCGCTGAGGGGAAGAAAAGGACGCGCAATCACCGCTGAGCGGTAAATACCGCTGAGCGGCACTTTTTGGGCTTGGGCTTTGGTAATCTTTTGTAACTCTAGAATAGTATATAAGGGCTTGTACGTCCTAGAATTAGGTATCTTTGGCAGAAACGAGGCAAACACTCTCTCTTCCACCCCTTTGAAGGAGGATCTTGGATGCTTAGGCTACCTCTTCACCTTTATTGGGTTTATTCTTTCATTCTTTCATTGATATTCATCTAGGTTCACCATGAATATGGTGAACTAAACCTTGTATGTTTGTTGGGGAATCAATGTAATCTCTTGAAGCTCTCATATATGGAATTTGTTGCTTGCATCTTTTAATTAAGACTTATGCTTTCTTTCATTATTAGTTAGGGTTTTTCCTCTTTGCTCAATGCTTGCATAGTTTAACTCATTCCATGCATGATTATTGGTTTTGTCGATACGGACACGTACGGGGAAGTCTAGATCCGGGGAATTTCTCCCAATATTATACTGACAATATTATATTGGTTGTCGTTAAGCTCCTGTACTCATGAACTAATCATTAGGAATGCTAGGAATTGTATGAACTCGTGATTAGGGAGAAGCCATCTAGAATGGTACATTAGAGAGTGGCATTAACAATGATGGTTTGAATGTTGAATTCCTAAAATATATGAGAGTGGATGAGATGAAATTGACCCCCAACAACATATTCATTCATATAATTCATTGAAAGTGTTTATCTTTTGTCTTTGCCATTGATCAAATTTCATGCATACATGTTTATTTTCGTCTTTGCATATTGAACTCTAAATATTTCGTTTGTAAGTCCTAGCTAATCAACAAATCACATAACTAAACTAGGCCGTGAGTCCTTTGGGAAGAACGATACTTGGTCTTACCAAGTTTATTACTTGAACGATTCGGTCATACTTGCCGATTGTGAAACAAGTTTGTGACATCATATTTTGGTGCTCGTAAATTTGTCCATCAAATAGTTATAGCACGAGTCCCCGACAACGGCGCCAAAAACTTGTTAACACTCTGACAAGTGTACCGAATCGTATCAAGTAATAATAAATGGTAAGACCAAATAGCGTTTCCCAAGAGATTCACGACACTAAGAAAATTTTTTGGGGTTTTTGAATGCAAATGCAATAAAAATCAACATGAATGCAAATTTGATCAATTGAGGTTAAACACAAGGGTGAATGCATGATATTGAAAATATGAGATGAATATATTGTTGGAGTTTAGATTTCACCTAATCACTCTCATGCATATAAGAATTCATCTTCTTCATTAATGTTAATTTGACTTTCTAATTTACCTAAAACCCGATGTCTAAATGAAGAAAGCCTACTCTTAATTACTAGATCACAATGTCTTGTGTCCCTAGCAATTAATTATGCATTACATTCGCACAAAAGCTTAAAGGCAACCAACCCTCATATCCCTATGTCTAGGTAATATTGCTTTTGGGAGAATTTCCCGAGTTCTAGATTTTCCCATATGTATCCATATCAAACAAATCAATAATCAAGCAATTGAATGAGTTAAACAAAGTATGCATAAAGCGTACAGGAAAAACTGTAACAAATAATGAAGTAAAGCATTTATCATATAAATCAATTCAATACATGAGAGTTTAAGAGATTACATCTTTCCCAACAACAACTAAGGTTTAGTTCTCCATTATCATGGAGAAACTATATGAACAATGGAATGAAAGAATGAAAGAGATAGAAATACCCTAGAAGGAGAATAGGAGAGTTGTCACATCCCACAATCTACCCCCAAGGGGTGAAAAGTGTGTTTCTGTGCTCAAGCCATCAAAAGATATAATCCCTAGGACGTGCAAGTCCTTAAATAGAACATAAAAATAATAGAAAACGGATCCAACCCACGAAATTGGCGTGCAGCGCCCCAAAAAGGCGCCCAGCGGTAGCTGCAGCACTAACTGACGCTCAGCGGTGGTGCTCAGGCGTGTGACAGAACAAATTGGCGCTTAGTGCCCTTTTTCTGCGCTCAGCGCCCTTTTTCTACTCTTTGGTTGACTTTTCTGCACTTTGTTTGACTTTTCATTATGGTTGACTTTTCTAAACTCTGGTTGACTTTTCTGCATTCCAACTATTTAGTACTTTAACTCTTCTTTCAAACCATTCCAATAGCCTACAAAATCAAGAGAATTAAGTGATAAAATCATCAAGTATAACCTCAACTCTCTTATTCACAAAACTAAAGCAAAAACAAGAGTTCAAGCTAGTTTCTAAATCATAAAGGGTGTTTTTAATAGCAATATTAAGTATAAAAATAATGGTATTTCAACCATTTTCAATAATAAGGGTGATGACAAATTTATGAACACCGAAAGATGGCGCCACAAACTTGTTTAACAATCGGCAAGTGTGACCGAATCGTATCAAGTAATAAAACTCGGTAAGACCAAGTATCGTTCTCCCAAAGGACGCACGACCTAGTTAGTTATATGATTTGTTGATTATTTAAGACTTGAGAACAAATTGTTTGTAGGTTTTAAATACAAGAGACAATAATTAAACATGTATGCATGAATTTGATCAATGGAAAAGAGGAATACAAACACTTTAATGAATTAGATGGATGAGTATGTTGTTGGGGTTATCAATTTCATCTTATCCACTCTCATATACTTTTGGAACTCATCAGTTTTTTCATCAATGTTAATGCCACTCTCTAAATCACCTTGCAAGAAGGCCTATCCTTAATTACGAGTTCATACAATTCCTAGCATCCCTGATAATTAATTCTGAAGTGCAGAAGCTTAACGGCAACCAACCCTCATATTCCTATGTCTAGGCAATATGCTATTGGGAGAAATTCCCCGGATCTAGATTTCCCCGTACGTTCCCATATCGACAAAATCAATAATCATGGCAATGAATGAGTTAAACAATGCAAGCTTTAAGCAAAGAGGAAAAACCCTAACTAATGATGAAAGAAAGCATGTATCTTAAAATAAGATGTTAAAACATAAATTCTATATATGAGAGTTTCACAAGACTACATTGATTCCCCAACAACAATACAAGATTTAGTTCACCATATTCATGGTGAAACTAGATGAACAATAATGAAAGAATGGAAGAGATAAGAAAACCCTAGAAAGAGAAGAGGAGAGTTGTCATCATCTCCCAATCTACCCCCAAGGGGTGAAAAGTGTGTTTTTGCTTCCTCCCAGCCAAAGATACAAACCCTAGGACGTCCTAAAGCTAATATACTATTCTAAAATATATAGAAAATTAGGCCCAAGCCCAAAATAGTGTTGCTCAGCGGTAAACTACCGCTCAACGGTAAGTGCGTGAGTTGTTTCTTCCCCTTAGCGGCATTTTCAGCCCTCAGCGGAGCCAACGTGATTTTCTGAGTGTCGTTCAGTGGTAAACTGCCATTGAGCTGTAGTTGCGACCTCTCCTTTTGCACTTTTTGATGTCTTTTTTTGATTCCATCTCTATCCTTCTTCACTTCTTTCACCAAATTCACCTTAAAACCTGCATAAAAACACTGAAATCAAGCATAAACCTGTCCAGCTCTCTTATTTCTAAAAATATGACCAAAAGCATGATTTCAAGCTAGTTTCTAAGTGTTAAAGGTTGTTTTTAATATCAATTTTAAGCATGAAAATAACAATTTTTCATATAATGGTTCACTCATTCATATAATGGTTGAAAAACTGCTATTTTCATATAATGGTTCACTCATTCATATAATGGTTCTCTCATTCATTTAAGTGTTAAAGGTTGTTTTTAATATCAATCTTCTACCAATTCATATAATGGTTCACTCATTCAAAAATCTTCTTTTCAAGATAAGTAAAGGCTTCAATCAAACTTATGACCAAGATTTCAATCAAGATGTGCACATGCTTTGGTGTTCACAAAGTCACTTAATATCTAAAAAATGCTATTTCATGAATGATCAATCAATTAAGCATGGATGTTCATGTGCTCATGGAATATTTCCTCACTAGGTAAAGTGTTCCACTCAAACACAAGTGTACAAGAGGTAACCACTCATTCACTCTACTATCACAATGTCACATGAATTAACTTTGCCTTTCTTTTAACCACAATCAAATAAATTCACAAGCATGCATCATCACAAGGACTTTTCAATGGCTTATAATGTGGCTGGGCTAACAAGAAAATTGGTTTTTCTAGATCATAAAACCCTTGAGTTATGAAAATCCCATAAACACAATCATTCTTACTTTTCCCAATCTTTCTTTTGCATTGAGCTTTACTTTTTTTCTTTTTCTTTTCTTTCTCTTTTTCTTTTTCTTTTCCCATTCTTAATTCATAGTTCTTACATCAATGCTTTCAAGCAAACTTAGAACTTTGCTTGTCCTCAAGCAAACAAGATGTAACTTAATCTTCAATCAATCCATATGATGGTTCACTCATTCAAAAATCCTCTTTTTCAAGATAAGTAACAACTTCACTCAAACTTATGACCAAGAGTTCAATCAAGATGTGCACATGCTTTAGTGTTCACAAAGTCATTTAAATTCCAACAAATGCTATTTTTCATGAATGATCAATCAATTAAGCATGGATGTTCATGTGCTTATGGAATATTTCCTCACTAGGTAAAGTGTTTCACTCACACACAAGTGTATAAGAGGTAATCACTCATTCACTCCACTATCACAATGTCACATGAATCAACTTTGCCTTTCATTTAACCACAATCAAAAACATTCACAAGCATGCATCATCACAAGGACTTTTCAATGGCTTATAACGTGGTTGGGCTAACAAGAAAATTGGATCACAAAATCCTTGAGTTAAGAGAATCATATCAACACAATCATTCTTACTTTTCCCAACTTTCCTTTGCATTGAGCTTTGCCTTTTCTTTTCTTTTATTTTCTTTTTCTTTTCACATTCTTATTTAGATCTTAGCTCAATGCTTTTCCTTTTTCTTTTCATGCTTTCCCAACAACCCCAAACTTGAACATTTATCAATACCACACAAGATTTTCTACTTAACTCAAGGTAAAGATTTTCAACAAGGGTTTTCAATTTATGTTCAAGGCTAAGGGTTCAAAGGATAGAACACAAAGTGTTCTCTTTTAGTGGGCTAACTTCATGAATTTGGCCAATAAAAAGGGTTCCAAGAAATGGCCTTGATCATATGATGCAAAACAAGCAATTGATTCAATCATAGAAAACCTGGGCAAAATCATTCATGTTTCCAAAGTAATAACATTCAATCAATAACAACTTTGGAGCTCAAAACCTCACATATAAGCTCATTCACATTTGACATATACATCCTGCTTAATTTCACAATCACAATCATAATATCATGCATTTGTTCACAAAGCTTGTGAATCACCTGTATAAGCATTTGATGTGCACATCTCAAGATCAATCAATCTCAAATCATCATCAAGCATTACTTATCACACAATCACAGTCAATAGCAAACCATCATAGCAAACCAGGTTTCCAATAGAGTACATCAACCCTAATCTAAAAACATAAAATACGTACAGAACACTGATAACAGTTGAAAAACTGTTATTTTCATGCTTAAAATTGATACTAAAAGCAACCTTTAGACTTAGAAACTAGCTTGAAATCATGCAGTTTATCTATATTTTCATAAATAAGAGAGCTGGACAGGTTTATGCTTGATTTAAGTGTTTTTGTGCAGGTTTTAAGGTGAATTTAGTGAAAAGAGTGAAGAAGGAGAGAAGTGACATTAGAAAAGACAAGAAAGAGTGCAAAAAGAGAAGACGAAGGCACCGCTCAGCGGCAAACTACCGCTGAGCGGCACTCAAGAGGTGACGTTGGAACCGCTGAGGGGCAAAATGGCCGCTGAGGGGAAGAAAGAAGACGCGCAATCACCGCTGAGCGGTAAATACCGCTGAGCGGCACTTTTTGGGCTTGGGCTTTTGTAATCTTTTGTAACTCTAGATTAGTATATAAGGGCTTGCACGTCCTTGGGATTAGTATCTTTGGCAGAAACGAAGTAAACTCTCTCTCTTCCACCCCTTTGAAGGAGGATCTTGGATGCTCAGGCTACCTCTTCACCTTTATTGGGTTTATTCTTTCATTCTTTCATTGTTATTCATCTAGGTTCACCATGACGATGGTGAACTAAACCTTGTATGTTTGTTGGGGAATCAATGTAATCTCTTGAAGCTCTCATATATGGATTTGTTGAGTACATCTTTTAAGTAAGACATATGCTTTCTTTCATCATTTAGTTAGGGTTTTTCCTCTTTGCTCAATGCTTGCATTGTTTAACTCATTCTAATGCATGATTATTGGTTTTGTCGATACGGACACGTACGGGGAAGTCTAGATCCGGGGAATTTCTCCCAATATTTTACTGACAACATTATATTGGTTGCCTTTAAGCTCCTGCACTCATGAACTAATCATTAGGAATGCTAGGAATTGTATGAACTATTTGATTAGGGAGAAGCCATCTAGAATGGTACATTAGAGAGTGGCATTAACAATGATGATTTGAATGTTGAATTCCTAAAATGTATGAGAGTGGATGAGATGAAATTGACCCCCAACAACATATTCATTCATATAATTCATTGAAAGTGTTTATCTTTTGTCTTTGCCATTGATCAATTCATGCATACATGTTTATTTTCTGTCTTGCATATTAAACTTTGAATATTTCGTCTGTAAGTCCTAGCTAATCAACAAATCATATAACTAAACTAGGCCGTGAGTCCTTTGGGAAGAACGATACTTGGTCTTACCAAGTTTATTACTTGAACGATTCGGTCATACTTGCCGATTGTGAAACAAGTTTGTGACATCATATTTTGGTGCTTACAAATTTGTCCATCAAACACTGGGTTGCCTCCGAGTAAGTTCTTGTTTAACGTCACGAGCCTGACCCAGAATTTCAAGGATCAACCAACTGCATCATTGTGGACAAGTGTTGCACCTCTCCCCCTAGATAGGGCTTGAGACGTTGACCATTCACCACCCAACTTTTCTGTGGATCATCAGCAGTTGGATTACATATTTCAATTGCTCCATGCGGATGCACTTCTTTTACCACAAATGGTCCTGACCATTTTGATTTCAGCTTCCTAGGAAATATCATCAATCTTGAATTGAACAATAATACCTGTTGTCCTGGATTGAAAACTCTATTCACCAACTTCCTGTCATGACAAATTTATGAACACCGAAAAACAGCGCCACAAACTTGTTTTACAATCGGCAAGTGTGACCGAATCGTTTCAAGTAATAAAACTCGGTAAGACCAAGTATCGTTCTCCCAAAGGACTCACGACCTATTTAAGTTATGTGATTTGTTGATTAATTAAGACTTAGGAACAAAATAATTGGAGTTTAATATGCAAAAGACAGAAAATAAACATGTATACATGAATTTGATCAATGGCTAAAACAAAATACAAACACTTCAATGGAATATATGGATGAGTATGTTGTTGGGGGTTATCAATTTCATCTTATCTACTCTCATATACTTTAGGAATTCAACATTCTTTTCATCATTGTTAATGCCACTCTCTAAATCACCTTGCAAGAAGGCCTATCCTTAATTACGAGTTCATACAATTCCTAGCATTCCTAGTAATTAATTCTTAAGTGGAGGAGCTTAACGCAACCAATATACTATTAGGAGAAATTCCCCAGATCTAGATTTCCCCGTACGTTCCCGTATCGACAAAATCAATAATCATGCACTGAATGAGTTAAACAAAGCAAGCATTAATGCACAGAGGAAAAACCCTAACTAATGATGAAAGAAAGCATAGGTCTTAAATGTAAGATGTAAAAACAAATTCCATATATGAGAGTTTCACAAGACTACATTGATTCCCCAACAACAATACAAGGTTTAGTTCACCATATTCATGGTGAAACTAGATGAATAATAATGGAAGAACGAAAGATAAAACCCTAGAAAGGTGAAGAGGTAGCCTGAGCATCCAAGATCCTCCTTCAAAGGGGTGGAAGAGAGAGTGTTTGCTTCGTTTCTGCAAAAGATACAAACCCTAGGATGTCCTAAAGCTTATATACTATTCTAAAAATACAGAAAATTTAGGCCCAAGCCCATAAAAGTGCCACTCAGAGGTAAACTGCCGCTCAGCGATAAGTGCGTGAGTTGGTTTCTTCCCCTCAGCGGCCATTTTGCCCCTCAGCGGATCCACCGTGAACTCTTGAGTGCCGCTCAGCGGTAAACTGCCGCTGCGGTAGTTGCAGCTTCTTCTTTTGCAGTTTTTGATGTATTTTCTGATTCCATCTCTCTCCTTCTTCACTTCTTTCACCAAATTCACCTTAAAACCTGCACAAAAACACTGAAATCAAGCATAAACCTGTCCAACTCTCTTATTTATGAAAATATGAACAAAAGCATGATTTCAAGCTAGTTTCTAAGTGTTAAAGGTTGCTTTTAGTATCAATTATAAGCATGGAAATAACAGTTTTTCAACTGTTATCACAACCCCAAACTTAGAACTTTGCTTGTCCTCAAGCAAACAAGATGTAACTCAATCTTCTACCAATTCATATAATGGTTCACTCATTCAAAAATCTTCTTTTCAAGATAAGTAAAAACATCAATCAAGCTTATGACCAAGATTTCAATCAAGACGTGCACATGCTTTGGTGTTCACAAAGTCACTTAATATCCAACAAATGCTATTTCATGAATGATCAATCAATTAAGCATGGATGTTCATGTGCTCATGGAATATTTCCTCACTAGGTAAAGTGTTTCACTCAAACACAAGTGTATAGGAGGTAATCACTCATTCACTCCACTATCACAATGTCACATAAATTAACTTTGCCTTTCATTTAACCACAATCAAGAACATTCACAAGCATGCATCATCACAAGGACTCTTCAATGGCTTATAACGTGGCTGGGCTAACAAGAAAATTGGTTTTTCTGGATCACAAAATCCTTGAGTTAAGAGAATCATATCAACACAATTATTCTTATTTTTCCCAACTTGCATTTGCATTGAGCTTTGCTTCTTCTTTTCTTTTCTTTCTCTTTTTCTTTTCTTTTCACATTCTTATTTCTTAGCTCTTAGCTCAATGCTTTTCCTTTTTCTTTTCATGCTTTCCCAACAACCCCAAATTTGAACATTTAACAATACCACACAAGATTTTCTACTTAACTCAAGGTAAAGCTTTTCAACAAGTGTTTTCAATTTATGTTCAAGGCTAAGGGTTCAAAGGTTAGAACACAAAGTGTTCTCTTTTAGTGGGATAACTTTCTGAATTTGGCCAATAAAAAGGGTTCCGACAAACGGCCTTGATCATATGATGCAAAACAAGCAATTGATTCAATCATAGAAAACCTGGGCAAAATCATTCATGCTTCCAAAGTAATAGCATTCAATCATAACAAAAACTCTGGAGCTCAAAACCTCACATATAAGCTCATTCACATTTGACATACACATCCTGCTTAATTTCACAATCACAATCATAATATCATGCATTTCTTCACAAAGCTTGTGAATCACCTGTATAAGCATTGAATGTGCACATCTCAACATCAATCAATCTCAAATCATCATCAAGCATTACTTATTACACAATCACAGTCAATAGCAAACCATCATAACAAACCAGGTTTCCAATAAAGTACATCAACCCTAATCTAAAACAAAAGTACATAAGTTCATAACACTTAAACCAACAAAAGCATAAGTTCATGATAGCATTCATCAGTAAATGCTATCTCAGCTCCTCATCAATCTGAGCTGTCCTCTGTATCTTCCTCTTCTTCCTCATCTTCATCATCTTCAAATGCATCATCATCATCAGTTTCATCTTCTTCCATCTCCCTAACTAGAGCTTCAGTTGCTTCAGTTCCGCCTCCTTGCACCGGCTCCTCTGGCCAAGCTACCACATTATGGAATTCCTCCATAGTCCACCTGTGAGCTGGAGGTGTATCATACATGCCCACAATCATCTCAGCAGTAGCCACCTGCCCTCTGTGGATAGACTGTAGCTGATACGCGGGGACCAAGGCCAATTAGTTTAGTATAGTTTATTTTACTTTTATTAAAAACATGTGTAAAAGGTGTTAGGCATGTGCTAGATAGGAGGGACTTTTAGTCCTATATATAGACATGCCACCACCTCTTGTAAGGTACTTTTGAGAATAATGAATTAAACTTTCTGTAGAGAGAACTCCAGAAATTAATTCCCTTGAAAGTCAAAACTAGAGAATCCCAAAGGATCTCCTCTAGCCACCTTCCATTCACACCATCCCTTCTCTCATTTTTCATTATCAGATTCTCTCTCCTCCACACCATCCATCTCACACTACTATCACCAATTGATAGCTTCCTCGTGGCTTGCCTCAGATCTACTGCCACGCGTGCCTTATTCACTCGAGCTCCATCAGCACAATATCACATATTCATTTCGCGAATCTTCGTCAACTTCACTCTCGAGAAAGAGCTCTTCCACCACGAACCACACTGTCACCGTAGGATCTCACCTTTCTCGCCGATTAAAATCATCTCTCCACCATCCAAATCTGCTTCCGCTTCAAACCATAGGTTTTCCACCGAATAAACCTCGAATCTCTGGGTTGTTCCTCGCCGATCATCTTCGAATCCAAATACTAGGGTTCTCGACTACCTCTGCTTCTTCCGCTACTTCTCGGCTCCTCAACTCCATCAAGTCCGGATTTCACGACATCTCTGGATTCAGCTCAAGCCGTCAGCTATCATGTGGTATTCAGAGCCTAGGTTAGGCGCGTCCGCTTGAGCTAAGTATCTCGTTTTTCTCTGATCTGAGTTACTCTTCGTCGATTCTCAAAATTTCTGTCTCGATCTGTTCTCTGTTCTTGAGATTCAATTTGTGCGTTTGCTTGTTTTCAAGTTTTTTGTGTTGTTGATTATCATTCGTGCAATGTCTTGAGTATTTTACTTCGTATTATTCATTCGTGTTGAATCTCTTTAATATTCGTGTTGTTCATTATGATTCCTTCTCTGTCTTGTGTTGATTCATGTGTTTTGGGTTGTGTCTTTCATCATCTTAATCGGTCCAAATTTTGTTGAGTCATTTTCATTGATGAATCATATTCTGTCATGTTTACAGTCATGTTTAATTGCTTAAAATGTCATAAATTTTGTGTTCAAAGCTGTGTTGAGTTTTTTCTGAGATTCTGGAATATATGATCAGTGGCTATACACCATATGAGCTATGATACATTCATTGTGAGCTCGGGTGCATGCAAAAGTGACAGTAATCTCAAATTTAATGTACTGTTGATGTGTATTTTGATTTGCGTGTATTGTCATGGCCAATACATATTATTTTGGTGATAAAATACTTGAATGAGTTCGTATCAGGTGCACATCACTTAATCCATGAATTGCTGAAGCAAATAGTTTGGTGGCACCTTGTGAAAACTCCAGCAGTATCAAATTGCAGTTGGCCGATCTGCATTGTCTTGTTTGAGTCTAGCTTTTGTTTTAAAATCTGTTCTGGCATATAGATCTTGCTGGAAATCTTGCATTAACTTCCTCGTGTCGTGTTCAAGTTTCCAATTGCTGTTTTAAAGTCATTTTCATCAATAAATTGTCCATTGATTCAATGAAACTTAAAACTGGTGGTGTGGTTGACCTGTTTGATTGCATAATTGGCTATTGCAAGCTCAATTTTCGAATTACTATGTTCTGCATCCAATTTTAATGCAAAACAAGTTCGTTTTGAAGTTTTAAACATGTTGAGATAGTTAATTCGAATTATATCAGCCTTTGTGCGTTTTTCACCTTTGAAACCACCATTTTAAGTCAATTTTTTTTATAAAGCAAGTATAGTGCAGTACTGAAATTTTGATTTGTGTGTTTATGATTCAGTTGGATTGTAGTAAGAGCTAGGGTCTGTTGAATGAAATCAGAACAGGTGAAAAAGAATATCTATACAAGTTTAAAAAGCATTCAGACCTTGTACAATCCAAATAAGTGAAGCTCCAAAAATCAGAAACTGAAAACATTATCAATTATGAACTAATTTTGTTGGGGCATTGTATCAAACGCATTTGTAAAATTCAGTACTGGAGTCACTTAATTGTTTCTGCTCTAACTTGCTTGTTTGTTTTTCTTGCTTTTAAAATCTGTTCTAGTGCCAATCATAGGTTCAGTTTGAGTGCTCACTTTGATCAAAAGCTTTGTTTATTGCTTGTCATTTGTTGGTTATCTAGTTTTGTCTCTCCCATGTGAATCATGTTCTGCTGAATCATAATTAGATTTTTTTTTTCTTTACTTTACTAATCTGATCTCAAGTCTGTGTTCTGCTGTCTTTTGTCATTCCATTACCTTGTTTATCCTAGCCATTCTCCTGATTGAGAAATCTGATTCCATCCTGGTTTTTGGGATTTGAAAGAAGGTAAGTGTGAATGGTAGCATATTAGGTGGTGGTGATCCACAAGATTCTCTGGCTTAGACTGAAAATTTCATTTGAGTGCCTTAAAATGTTTTAAGAGAGAAATCTGGATGCTGTGAGCTTAGTAAGGCTAATTTGGCCTAAATTCCTTGACATTTGTATGAGAGAATCAGTTTTACTTAACTGTGTGCTGACGGTTTACTTGTGCAGGAAAGTGAGATTGATTAAGATAACCCATTGGACCAAGAGATGAAGTTTTCTTGCATTGAATCTGATTATTGCATGCTGTTCCATTCATTTTAGATTTTAAGTTGTTTACTGAAATCATTGGTATATTAATTGTTTGGAATGTGAATGCTGAATATTATTTGATAAGACATATGGGAATTTGGTAAATGCATAAGAATTGCAAATAAGGTGCTGATTGTTTTATGAGCATTTCTGGTGCAACAACACTGTTTTAAAACTGCCAATTTCTGATTTGTCTCACATTACTCTTTGTTCATTTATTTGATTAGCATGGTCCACTGATCTTTAGAACATTGTTCTTGACTAGTTGGTTAAGTGTTTCTGTCCACTGTAATTCATTAATTTTTCTGAAAGGGCTGCTCTTGTCATAATCAATTGTGCATCAATTTGTTTTAATTGCCAATGCATCCTCCAGTTTTAAAAAGTGATTAAAGCACCTAAATTCCAGTTCTGAATTGGTGATTGAATCAATTAGGTGGTTAGTTCTGCATTGAATTACATCCAATCTGAATTTAATTCACTGTTCATTTGCACTTGCTGGATTTTGTGCTGGATTTTGTTGAGATTTATGTGTGCAGAGCTGATGTGAATGAATCAACAGTTGAGCAGAATATTACTAAAAGAAAAAGTAGCAGAAACACCTCAATGTGGATCTTGGAACAGGATAGAAACAACCATTCAAAACAGGGAAGTTGTTTAACTTACCCTTTGTTATGAATTGCTATTCTGTTTTAGCTTGTAAGTGATGTAACGGATAATATTGAATGAGTATCCTGCTGATTTTGGTTGAAAATTAACTGTGCAGAATATTTGGAACAGTTTGAGAGCAAATAGGAATTCTGCAATGTCCCAATTGCACAAGACCGAGAAAGGGAAGGCTCATTTAAGTGTAACTTCCCCCTTCCAATATGTTCGTTAACAGCTCTCTGATCCAATTTTGTACATTTGTGATTGTAGAGTTGAAACCAAGAGCTAGGAGACTCCAAAGTTATCCAGCAACAAGAAATTGAAGCAACAGGGGTGTACGTATTTTAGGCACAAGGATTGGCATCAAAAGTGGATTGTAGCTGACCCAGACCAGACCGTGGCAGCTGTTTGAATATTTTGTAAATTGTTTTCTTCATTTTTATGTGTAATAGGTTTTTGTGTTAGTTTTCTTAATTTCATTGTAAAAGGCCATTCAAAGTCTAAGTGTCTTGGAAGAGTCCTTGGTGCTCTTTCAACTCTTGGCAAAACTTTTCTTGTGTGTGTTTAAATTTTTAGTGTCTTACGTGTAGGGTGATTTAGGCTAAAAGAGATTAAACTCTAAGCCTTGTCACATTAGAGTCCGAAAAGTCTCGTCTTTTAATGATTAATTGTTGTGATTGTTTGTGAGTTGTGTCCTTTGATTTTAAAAGTGATTTTAGTTTAAAGGGTAACTAGTAGTAACCTAAGACATTTCTGGCAAGGCAAGACTTGGTACTTAAGCAGTCTTCATGACTCACCTCTCTTACCTGGGACTTGTCTAAGTGTGAATCTTGTATATCTTTTACACTAGAAAAACTTTTAAAAACAAAGATGTTTTGTTATTCATACAAGTCTTCTAGGAATTTTAATTTTGATAAGCAACTTAGTTACAAAGGAATCAAAAGAGAACATGATAAAGCTAGAAGGAAGTCTTGTTCATCTTATGAATTTGATAGGATTGAAGATGATTTGTATAAAAAAGCTAGTGAAAATATTCCATTCTTTGGTGATGATATTGGTGCATTAACATACCTAGCTTGGGAAAAGGAAATTAATGACATGCATTCATTCATGGTGAGAAAAAGTAAATATGAATCCTTCTATTCTAGAGATGATGAATCTTATATTCTTAATCTTTACACTTCTAGTTTTAAAAAGCATGCAAGAGAGTGGTGGGATGATAGGCAATATCATGTTAAGATAGGTAGAAAATATCCCATTCATGATTGGAATGAATTAAAAGCTTGTATGAGAAGAAAGTTTGTGCCTCGAGAAATTGAAAGAAACTTAGAACTTATGAGAGAGCTTATTAGAGAAGGTAAGTCATTCATTCAAAATTTAAGTGGGTTCTCCCGCAGGGAAAGTGAGTTTCTAGAAAAACTTAAGAAGCTATGGGAAGAGACAAGCAAACATAGAATTGAGAGGTTAAAAAGAGAAAAACAAAAGCAAGAAGTAAGAGAGAAAAGAGAAATAGAGAGAAGAGAAAAAGAGAGAAGAGAAGAGGAAGAACGAAATAAAAGAAAAGAGGAAGAGAGAAAGAGAAGAGAAGAGGAAGAAAACAAGAGAAGGGATGAGGAAGAAAGAGAAGAAGAGAATAGAAGAGAGAAAGAGAGAAAAGAAACACTTAGAAGAGAAAAGGAAGAAGTTGAAAGGATAGAAATGGAAGAAAAGAAATCAAAGCAACTAAGGACAACATCTCCTCCTACATTAGAAGTCAAACTCTTAAGGGGAGGTTTTCTATCCTCTCACTCTTATCCATTTATATTTGAATTTTCCAAATTTCACTTTTCTTTCAAAGAATTGACCACTCCATCTTTAACAATGTTATCACTTTCAACACATGCAAAATTCCAACTTGGGTTATGGTTACCTTTATGGTTACCAATAACTCAAGATACAAATAAAATTTCAAATGAAGAAAGGTTTCTTTGTTATATTAAATTTAAAAATTTCAAAATTTGGAAACCTTCTTCTACACATATTCTTTTATATATCTTATTGGGTCAAAGAAAACTAATTAGAGATATGTTTGATGCTTATTGCAGATGGATATTTGACCCAGGAGGAACCCTTATGAAGCTAACAAAAATAAGTCTTCAAAAGCACCATCAGATTTGAGGACAAATCCTTTCCAAGGGGGAGGGGATGATACGCGGGGACCAAGGCCAATTAGTTTAGTATAGTTTATTTTACTTTTATTAAAAACATGTGTAAAAGGTGTTAGGCATGTGCTAGATAGGAGGGACTTTTAGTCCTATATATAGACATGCCACCACCTCTTGTAAGGTACTTTTGAGAATAATGAATTAAACTTTCTGTAGAGAGAACTCCAGAAATTAATTCCCTTGAAAGTCAAAACTAGAGAATCCCAAAGGATCTCCTCTAGCCACCTTCCATTCACACCATCCCTTCTCTCATTTTTCATTATCAGATTCTCTCTCCTCCACACCATCCATCTCACACTACTATCACCAATTGATAGCTTCCTCGTGGCTTGCCTCAGATCTACTGCCACGCGTGCCTTATTCACTCGAGCTCCATCAGCACAATATCACATATTCATTTCGCGAATCTTCGTCAACTTCACTCTCGAGAAAGAGCTCTTCCACCACGAACCACACTGTCACCGTAGGATCTCACCTTTCTCGCCGATTAAAATCATCTCTCCACCATCCAAATCTGCTTCCGCTTCAAACCATAGGTTTTCCACCGAATAAACCTCGAATCTCTGGGTTGTTCCTCGCTGATCATCTTCGAATCCAAATACTAGGGTTCTCGACTACCTCTGCTTCTTCCGCTGCTTCTCGGCTCCTCAACTCCATCAAGTCCGGATTTCACGACATCTCTGGATTCAGCTCAAGCCGTCAGCTATCAGTAGCTGAGCACCTATAAGAGACATGTACATGTTTCTCATTTGGAACGGTTCTGCCTCATGTGTCTCAGTAGATGTCTGACTCGGTGCTTGCCCTCTCTCTGCGAGCACGGCGTGGTGGAACTGGTTGGGCTGCTTCCTCACCTCCACAATACTATCTATAATAGACCTCATCAATGGCTTTCCTTGGCCTCTGATGGACAAATTTATGATCACCAAAATATGATGTCACAAACTTGTTTCACAATCGGCAAGTATGACCGAATCGTTCAAGTAATAAACTTGGTAAGACCAAGTATCGTTCTTCCCAAAGGACTCACGGCCTAGTTTAGTTATATGATTTGTTGATTAGCTAGGACTTACAAACGAAATATTCAAAGTTTAATATGCAAGACAAAAAATAAACATGTATGCATGAAGTTTGATCAATGGCAAAGACAAAAGATAAACACTTTCAATGAATTATATGAATGAATATGTTGTTGGGGGTCAATTTCATCTCATCCACTCTCATATATTTTAGGAATTCAACATTCAAATCATCATTGTTAATGCCACTCTCTAATGTACCATTCTAGATGGCTTCTCCCTAATCACGAGTTCATACAATTCCTAGCATTCCTAATGATTAGTTCATGAGTGCAGGAGCTTAAAGGCAACCAATAGAATATTGTCAGTATAATATTGGGAGAAATTCCCCGGATCTAGACTTCCCCGTACGTGTCCGTATCGACAAAATCAATAATCATGCATGGAATGAGTTAAACTATGCAAGCATTGAGCAAAGAGGAAAAACCCTAACTAATGATGAAAGAAAGCATAAGTCTTAATTAAAAGATGTAAACAACATATTCCATATATGAGATCTTCAAGAGATTACATTGATTCCCCAACAAACATACAAGGTTTTAGTTTACCATATTCATGGTGAACCTAGATGAATATCAATGAAAGAATGAAAGAATAAACCCAATAAAGGTGAAGAGGTAGCCTAAGCATCCAAGATCCTCCTTCAAAGGGGTGCAAGAGAGAGTGTTTGCCTCGTTTCTGCCAAAGATACTAATTCTAGGACGTGCAAGTCCTTATATACTATTTTAGAATTACAAAAGATTACAAAAGCCCAAGCCCAAAAAGTGTCGCTCAGCGGTATTTACCGCTCAGCGGTGATTGCGCGTCACTTTTCTTCCCCTCAGCGGCCAGTTTGCCCCTCAGCGTGACTCCCGCAACCTCCTGAGTGCCGCTCAGCGGTAAAATGCCGCTGAGCGGTGCCTTCGACTTCTCTTTTTGCACTCTTTCTTGTCTTTTCTAATGTCATCTCTCTTCTTCTTCACTCTTTTCACTAAATTCACCTTAAAACCTGCACAAAAACACTTAAATCAAGCATAAACCTGTTGATAACAGTTCAAAAACTGTTATTTTCATGCTTAAAATTGATACTAAAAGCAACCTTTAGACTTAGAAACTAGCTTGAAATCATGCCTTTTATCCATATTTTCAGAAATAAGAGAGCTGGACAGGTTTATGCTTGGTTTCAGTGTTTTTGTGCAGGTTTTAAGGTGAATTTGGTGAAAAGAGTGAAGAAGGAGAGAGATGACATTAGAAAAGACAAGAAAGAGTGCAAAAAGAGAAGTCAAAGGCACCGCTCAGCGGCAAACTACCGTTGAGCGGCACTCAAGAGGTGACGTTGGAACCGCTGAGGGGCAAAATGGCCGCTGAGGGGAAGAAAGAAGACGCGCAATCACCGCTGAGCGGTAAATACCGCTGAGCGGCACTTTTTGGGCTTGGGCTTTTGTAATCTTTTGTAACTCTAGAATAGTATATAAGGGCTTCCACGTCCTTGGGATTGGTATCTTTGGCAGAAACGAGGCAAACACTCTCTCTTCCACCCCTTTGAAGGAGGATCTTGGATGCTTAGGCTACCTCTTCACCTTTATTGGGTTTATTCTTTCATTCTTTCATTGTTATTCATCTAGGTTCACCATGAATATGGTGAACTAAACCTTGTATGTTTGTTGGGGAATCAATGTAATCTCTTGAAGCTCTCATATATGGATTTGTTGAATACATCTTTTAAGTAAGACATATGCTTTCTTTCATCATTAGTTAGGGTTTTTCCTCTTTGCTCAATGCTTGCATAGTTTAACTCATTCCATGCATGATTATTGGTTTTGTCGATACGGACACGTACGGGGAAGTCTAGATCCGGGGAATTTCTCCCAATAGTATACTGACAATATTCTATTGGTTGCCTTTAAGCTCCTGCACTCATGAACTAATCATTAGGAATGCTAGGAATTGTATGAACTATTTGATTAGGGAGAAGCCATCTAGAATGGTACATTAGAGAGTGGCATTAACAATGATGATTTGAATGTTGAATTCCTAAAATATATGAGAGTGGATGAGATGAAATTGACCCCCAACAACATATTCATTCATATAATTCATTGAAAGTGTTTATCTTTTGTCTTTGCCATTGATCAAACTTCATGCATACATGTTTATTTTCTGTCTTGCATATTAAACTTTGAATATTTCGTTTGTAAGTCCTAGCTAATCAACAAATCACATAACTAAACTAGGCCGTGAGTCCTTTGGGAAGAACGATACTTGGTCTTACCAAGTTTATTACTTGAACGATTCGGTCATACTTGCCGATTGTGAAACAAGTTTGTGACATCATAATTTGGTGCTTACAAATTTGTCCATCACCTGTCCAGCTCTCTTATTTCTGAAAAATATGGATAAAAGGCATGATTTCAAGCTAGTTTCTAAGTCTAAAGGTTGCTTTTAGTATCAATTTTAAGCATGAAAATAACAGTTTTTCAACTGTTATCAGCCTCTCAAATGGTGGAGCAGAAGTGTCCACCCCAGCTATCTTGCAGAGATGAGTGATTAAGGAAGGATGTCCTAGGGGTGCTTTGTTATTTGTAGTATTAGCACACACCCTGATCTCATCAGCTATCACCTGCCCAATATTAACATTTAAGTTTCTGATAGCACAGTAGATGAAGAGTGCCCTGCTGAGAGTAATATCTGACACATGAGAACATGGCTGAATGTTGGCATGGGAAAATGCCATCCAATATTTTGCAAGAGGAGTCAGGTCAGTCCTCCTAATGTTCACCACAGAGCCAGATCTATTCCTTTGGAAGTGTCCTCCAAGTATACATAGAACTCTCTCTACATCCTCAAAATCAGTCCCTTCCTCCATGCAGAGAGCAAACTGGCACTGCTTACCAGCCCACACAGTATCCAGGAAGTTATTGATGGAATCAGGATCATACCTGATAGCATGGCCTCTGACATAGCCTAAATAGTTCTCAGCTGGATAATAACCAATCTTCTTTGCATTGGTGTAAAATTCTTTTACCACGGCTATGTTTGTAGGCGCAGGATATGTGGCTAGCTTTCCCCAGTCATTCCCTAACAATTGCTCTCCAAATTGAGGAGCAAAGTTAGGTATCATTCCAACCTTTCTCTCCATAAGGAGTCTCCTGTCTTGAACCACTTTGAAGTGCTTCTCATGTTTCCGAGAGAGGAACCTACTAGAATGGGTCTGTTCTGGTTCCTTTTCTTTTCTCTTGGTTGCCATGGTCTTCAATCTTTTGCCTTAAGAGGATGCCATTCCTATAATCAAACACAGATACAAAACCACAAAACATGATGTTAATCATTAGTAAAACACAGAATACACCTCCTTTCGAAGCTAAACCACCGCTGAGGGTCAGAATTACCCCTCAGCGCCACCAGTGCCACAATCCAGAACACAATTTTTCAAAAAAAATCAAGTCTGGCAGAATGCCGCTTAGCGGCAATTTACCCCTGAGCGATGACTCTGCAGATTTTTGAAAAATATCTTTTTAAGCTGTCCTAACTCCACCCAAATGCAATTTTCAGTTTTCCAGATCAACATCATGCAGTTTAATCGGTTCAAACATCAATTATATCATCAAATCATGCATAGAAATCAAAACCCCTAAATATTCATGCTTTGACAATCACATTCAAATTCAAGAACCCTAGAATGAACAAAATGCTTTACTTACTTGGGTGGAGATGCTAGATGCAGTGAGAATGTTTCCAAGCTAAGATGCTCTCTTCTAACCCCAAACTTAGATAGCACACTAGTGAGAAAGTGAGTGAAAGAGAGATTTTCTCAAGAAGGAAGAGGGAAAAGATGTGAAGAACCTTGGAAAAGGTATGCGGGAGTGTGTGAGCAGAGAAGAGCCTGAAAATAGAAGCATATGCGCAGCTTAGGGTATAAAAATACCCTAATGGGCTCGGGTCCCGCTAAGGGGAAACTAAAGCCCATTCTGCGATAGTACCGCTCAGCGGCACTTTCGTGATGTGCTCTTCTCCTTCTTTGCTTAACCTAAGTGCCTCCTAAACATGCCCCTCACTGGTTCCCTGCAATTCAATGCTCAGATTCCTTATGCACAACTTTATTATGCAACTACAATGAAATAAACAAAAACAATCAATCAACTGGGTTGCCTCCCAGGTAGCGCTTGTTTAACGTCACGAGCTTGACCCAAAATCCACCAACACCCATCAGTAGGTGTTACAAACTTACGAACACCCCTCAGTAGGTGTTACAAACTTACCAACACCCATCAGTAGGTGTTACAACTTAGCATCCTTCAGTAAATGCTATATCCAACTAGCATCCTTCAGTAGATGCTATATCCAACTAAATATTTACAAAATAACGTTCAACAGATTAAAAATTACAAAACCAAAATCAAAATTAAAAGTTCTTAAATCACTGGGTTGCCTCCCAGCAAGCACTCTTTTAACGTCATTAGCTTGACCCAGTAAAGTTCAAGTTCCTTCTTCATAGTTGATGTTCTTGTCCCACCAACTCCTTAGCTGTTTCCTGTGCACTGTTTTGACTCTTCTAGAATATGGAGACTCTATCTCTATCATCTCCTTCTCTTTATAGCCTTTCACAACCCACAACTTGTTTTTGATTCTCACAGATGTACCAAGTTGGGGTCTTCCTTTCTTCCAGTCATCAGGAACTTTTCTTCCTCTTCCAATTTTTTCTCCTTTATGCACCTGAAACAACAAACAATGTTTACCTGTAACCTTGGGCTTTTCATCTTGATGGCTAGTCATGTGTGCATCTTGAAATGCAGCTTTATAACTAGCTTCTTCCTCCTGTGTTTGCCTCTCATCTTTAAATACATCTACAACAACTCTCTCCTCAAGGTTCTGGAGCACCACTATACCTTCGTTCACATCAATGATAGCTTTGGCCGTTTTCATAAACGGTCTTCCAAGAATGATAGGTATATTTTCTGTCTCCATCTTCATCACTACAAAGTCTGCCAAGAACTGGAGTTTGCCCACACAAACTACAATATCCTCTGCAATCCCACATGGTTCCTTTGAAGATCCATCGGCCATTACTAAGTTAACCTTTACAGGTTTCACATTAATATCACCGATCTGCTCCAGTAACGAATAAGGTATCAAGTTAACACTTGAACCTAAATCAAGAAGAGCTTTTTTAATCCTTTTCTTCCCTATGGTACAAGGGATAGAAAAGCCTCCTGGATCTGTCGCTTTTGGAGGGAATGGCTTTTTTTTAACAGTTTTACACTTCTTTGCCTCATCATCTCTACGTCTTTTCTTTGTAGAGACATCTTCATCAGATTTTGTGTAAACTGTAATTTGTTGTAGAATCTCCTCCCAAGGTGCATCATTATCCACCATCTTGAATAATTCTGTGAAATCAAGTTGTTTCCCTTGATGTATTGGAAAAGGAAAAGTATTTTTACTCTCTATGTCTCCTTTCTCTTCTTTTTCTCCTTTTTCTAACTCAACTATCTCATCTTTAGTACTCTCTAACACCTTGCATTCTTCTCTGGGGTTAACCTCAGTATTAGCCCCAAAATTTCTATCTGGCCTCTCTTCCACCTGCTTAGTGATCTGCCCCATCTGAATCTCCAAATTCTTGATAGCAGCTTCAGTGCTCTTTTGGGTAGACTCAGTTTTCTGTATGAACTGGTTGAGAGTTTCTTCCATCCTCATGGATCTTTCATTAAGCATAGAAATCTGCTGCCATAAGGTGGGTTGCTGCTGTTGCTTGTTAAATTGACCAGCTTGCCCAGTTTGCCCTCACTAGTGCAGAATTGATCTTTAACGTCACCCCATAGACGTCCGTTCGCCAAAACTCCAACATAAATAATTGACCGGTGGCATAAATGTAAATAATTGAGTGTGGAGACGTCCGTCCTAGAGGGGGTCGGACGTCTATAATATAGTAGACGTCCGACCCCTCTAACAGACGTTCAAGAGCCTGACGGGAGAGTTGACGATTTGGCCTTTTGAACGTCCGTCCTGGAGGGGGACGGACGTCTATATATAATAAACGTTCGTCCCCCTCCAGGACGAACGTTCAAGAGGCTGACGGGTTCAGCTACTCTGTCAGCCTCTTGAACGTCCGTCCTGGAGGGGGACGGACGTTTATTATATATAGACGTCCGTCCCCCTCCAGGACGGACGTTCAAGGGCTGACAGGGTACTTGAACCCATCAGTCTCTTGATCGTCCGTCCTGGAGGGGGACGAACGTCTAAATATAATAAACGTCCGTCCCCCTCCAGGACGGACGTTCAAGAGGCTGAGGGGTTCACCTACTCTGTCAGCCTCTTGAACGTCCGTCCTGGAGGGGGACGGACGTTTATTATATATAGACGTCCGTCCCCCTCCAGGACGGACGTTCAAGGGCTGACAACAGCAGCAGCAACCCACTGATAACAGTTGAAAAACTGTTATTTTCATGCTTAAAATTGATATTAAAACCAACCTTTAGACTTAAAAACTAGCTTGAAATCATGCTTTTATCTATATTTTCATAAATAAGAGAGCTGGACAGGTTTATGCTTGATTTAAGTGTTTTTGTGCAGGTTTTAAGATGAATTTAGTGAAAAGAGTGAAGAAGGAGAGAGATGGAATCAGAAAAGGAATCAAAGAGTGCAAAAGGAGAAGCCGAAAGCACCGCTCAGCGGCATTTTACCGCTGAGCGGCACTCAGGAGGTCACGGGAGGTCCGCTGAGGGGCAAACTGGCCGCTGAGGGGAAGAAAAAGGACGCGCAAGCACCGCTGAGCGGTATTTACCGCTGAGCGGCACTTTTTGGGCTTGGGCTTTTGTAATCTTTTGTAACTCTAGAATAGTATATAAGGACTTGCACGTCCTAGGGGTTGGTATCTTTGGCAGAAACGAGGCAAACACTCTCTCTTCCACCCCTTTGAAGGAGGATCTTGGATGCTCAGGCTACCTCTTCACCTTTTTAGGGTTTATTCTTTCATTCTTTCATTGTTATCTGATGAACGGGTCGCACCGCTCACAAAAATTGTGCATAAAAGAAATGCAGTATAGTTTACTAGGAAGTGACTCCTAGGTCGTCTCTCAAGGACCAATTTGAGTGGTTCAGTCTCAGATTTAACACGAAGTGGGGGGGGTTTTCTGGATGTTTTGTGCGGTAAAATAAAATTGGAAATTGGAAATAAAACAGCAGAAAAATTAAAATAAATTAAAACTGGGATTTAAACACAATTGAATTTAAAAATACTGAAATAAATTTAACGACGGTAAAAACTGAACGGTAAAAGACGGTAAAAATAGACAATGGAAAATTTAGCAGTGTTTGAAATTAAAATGCTGGAACAATAAACATGCAGAAAACATAACAGCAGTGTAAATAAAATTTACCCAAAGCAACAGTGAAAATGAATAGTAAAAACAACGTTGAAAATAAACTGAACGGTAAAACGCAATGACAGAATTTAACGGTGCAGAAAATCATGAACGGTAAATTGAACAGATAAAAGTACTTGACTGAAAATGAAATTCATGAAAGTTTCAACATTTAAATTAAAATTCTTGAACAATACCATTAAAAATGAACTAGCAAAGGTGACACAGCTTAAGAAATTAAAACTACATTTTGGCACTGTTTGAAATAGAAATTCAGAACCTCTGGAAGAGAGGAACCGAGAGTTGCTTCCTAACTATCCTAAATCCTACTCCTCAAATCTCTAATTTCTCCTCTGCTGCCCATTCCATTTTATAGAGAAAACTCATCCTCCCGTGACTTCTCCTTCATTTCAACAATTGCAAAAGAATTAGGATGGGTCCCTTCATTCTTGTATCTGTTTGCTTCCTTGCTTCCCAGCTAAAATTCTCGTGAGTTTCCTTCCAACCATGGCTCTTTTCACTATTCCATTCTCTTCCCGTGAACACCTCCTGGCCGTGACTGCATTTGCAATATGGTGGCCCCTTCAATTGATTCCAACTTAGTGATGTTTGGTAAATGTTTTTCTAAATTTTCCAATGGGGCCGTGAGCTTACACATCCGGCTCTAAACCGACAATCCTTCATTTTGAACGGCCCCTCTTCTGTGCTAATTCTCCAAACCACTGAACGCAACTACTCAAGGGAACCATGAGCTTCCAATCTTCTTCCAAGGCCGTGTGTTGTTTGTCTTTGCTGCACCGTGGGCTGCTTGCTGGATGGTACCGAGAGCTCCATTAATCATCATGCTGCATCTCCATTCTCCCTGCCAATGAGTGCAGCCTATGCTGCTTTTCTTTGCTGCCATTACCATGCACGTCTTCTGTACTGGAACGTAGCTCTCTTCTTCCTTCCAGCCAGCGTCCAAAGCTACTGGACCGTGATGGAGCTGGACTGGTGGAGATGGCTGGATGCATGGACGGAGCTGCACCGCTTGCTGGCTTCTCTTCTCCAATCAACAAGTGGCTGGTTCCATCTTCCTTTCCGTGTACACATGGTGCCTCTCTTCTTCCTTCCAAATTAAATCAACACAGCCGTGACCTCCTCTTCTTTGGTGGACCAGCTGATGCACTCCTTCTTACTTTCAGCAGGTTGTGATCTCCACATCTTCTTCCAGCTGGACGTTCAACCCTTCTTCACGCTGCTGCATTCTTCTCAACCGTGCATCATTCTCTAAAACAAATGGCAAGTGAGTGCTGCTGCTCAAGACCGAGACACCTCCTCCTTCAGCTCTTCATGCACACCAAACTATTCCAGAATTATTTCTCCATGGGCCGTGTCATTTCTCCTCTCTATTTCCACATTCCAGCTCACCCTTCTCCATCAAATTGAATCAAGACTAACGTGTATTCTCTTTTCTAAAATAAAGATCACCGTGAACACCTCCTGGAAGTGGCAGCAACAACTCCCTCTTTTATGGATCGTGAAGGTGCTGGATTAGCTGGACTCTCACGGCCTCCCCCTCAAACTCGCGGCCTCTCCCTCTTTGAAACCGCATTCTCATATCTCCAAAACAATGAAAAACAAAAGTGACAAAGGTGGCCACTCTCTTCTGACAATTCAGCGCCCCTTTCTTTCCAATTGTTGAGTTTTGCGTTTCCATAAATTCATTCTTTAATCTTCACCCATGCCAAGTCAAAAACGCATATGCTTTACTTTAAAAGAGATTCTCTCTTTTTTTTCCTCCAAGAATCGTAAACTTCTTTCCTTGTGGTCCCCTCCATCTTTCTTTATTTGTTAAATAGAATGTGAATTCTCTTTCACGTGATCATTGTCTCCCAAGGTTATGAATTTTGGCACATTATCAAGTGAAAACCGTGAATGAGTGGTGGCCCTTTTCCAAACATATATGCCAAATTAAATTGTTGATATGGGGCCGTGCAACCTGCATGTTAAACCATTTAAAAGAAATAACAAAACCAATCCACATACTAGTTCAATTCATTTTCAAAAGTGTATAAACATTCTCTTAAAATAGCACCCTTTACTTAAATAAAGAAAACCGTGAGCTTTACTTCATTCAACATTGCACTTTCATTGTTGTCCTATATTTGTTAAAAGAGAAAGAAGATTTTCCTTCTGGCTGCTAGGCCGTGTGGTGTGTAATGCTTCTAAGCCAATTTTGTTCAATTTTCCATTGCTCAACACACAAATTAAATTAATACAGTACAACTTTTTCTAAATAAATAATATTGTGTGAATGTTTTTCCAATTGTCCCAATTTTTATTTCCAAAATTTTCCCTACACTCAATAATGTAAGTAATTAGTCTCAGACAATTCAAATTAATTAAAATAAGAATTTCTGATCGAATTAAGCTCAATTCAGTAAAATAGGAAAATACTGGATAATTATGCACAATTCCCTGATTAAATCTAGTACAATAAGCTAAGTGAAGTGAAGAAAATAATGATTCATCAAAATAGACCACACTTAGTCTTTTGCACTCCTGGGCAAAATTAAGACACAAATCAGGGAATAGTTCAAAGGACTTTCAGAGGACGTGACACAAATGCAGCATACAGAAAATAAAACTCACAAGAAAAAAAGAATTTACATAGTTCTCAAGAATTATGAACAGATGAAAGAAGTAGAAATTATCCAACACATCATCAAGGAAAGCAGATACTCATAGAAATCATCCAAGCAATTCAATACATAGCAAAATGATTAATCAGCTCAAGAGGTGATTTGAAAATAACAAAACCTCACAGATGCACTATAGTGTTTCTCTCAAGTGTCTAGGGTAAATAATAATATCAGCTCGATGTACTCAAGAAAACAAACACAAGTAGACTTGGCAAGTCTCTAATTATCAATACTTAAAACATATGCATGTTCAGATCAAAAGGTCTTTACTGGGTTGTAATGGGGCCAAGGACAGGGGAGGATAAATTTGGATAAGTAGCTATAGCTCAGAAGAAATAGAGGTGCACTAGGAAAAAAAAATGTAAACACAGTGAAATCTCACCCAAACCTCTAATTCAATCCTCTTCTCGACTCCATTATTCACAAAATTATTTTTCAATTTTTTTTTTCTTTTTCTCATCATTTTTTTTTATCCTGTCTTCTTTCTTTTTTTTTTTATATTTTATACAACAGGATATAAATTATCATTTCAAAACATGATGAGGAACCAACTAGCCAATTCATCAGAATTCCCAAGGAGACCACACTTATTCTCAAAACACTTCTATAGCTCCAGACTTTCCTAAGTTTAAGGTAATCATTTGTTTTTCACTTAGGATCAGTGTATGAGCTTCAACACAAAGAAATATATACAACATAGGCTCAAAGGGGTTATCAAAGGATAATAACAAGGTAGGCTTATTTGGCTAAAGAGGCTCAAGAATAAAATTGCCTTTATCACTTCCAAAAATGCATATAAATCAAGTATATCAAAAAGAATCAAGCCAAGGCATATGTGCAAGCAATCAAGAGACATATCACAAGAAAGAAAATTAAGTGGCTCAAATCTCACACAGGGTATTTGTCACAATCAAATCAACCTCTTAAACACATAATCATCTTTCCAGCAGAGAAAAGCAAGGATTTCAAACCATAAGTATTAAGTAAGTGAAGGAAAAATCTACAACTTAAACATCATCCAGAAATCAAGAGAAAAATGTAAAATTTATTGCACACAAAACTCGATAAAAATAACTTAAAACAGAAAAAAATTAACACTCAAAAACAAAAAATTTAACACACAAAATACAATCTAATAGAAAAATCAGAATTTCTCCCCAGTAGACCACACTTAAATCACACAATGTCCTCAGTGTGTTACAATCATCAGATGATCAATTTCAAAGCAGTCAAAAAATATAGACAAGTGCAATAAAAAGTTAGGAAAAATGGGAAGAAATATTCAGTAACATCCATCAGTAGATGTTTTCAGTGACACCCATCAGCAGATGTCTAGTCGCATAGCACCCATCAGCAGATGCTAATTTTTTTTTTCTATTTTTTTTTTTTTTTTTTTTTTGAAAAAGGAGATGACAGGCACTGTGACAACAGTCTCGGTGGCAGAGACCGGAACTGTTGCTACAGTGGCAAAGCTTTGGCTACAAATGGTCCGCTCCTCCGCGTCGAGCAACATTTCTGACTTCCCTGCTCTCTCTCTACTCCTCTCTTCTCTCTCTCTCTCTCTCCCACTCTCTCCTCTGAGCATCTGGAGCTGCGCGGAGCCTCTGCCACCGTGCCATCTGAAGAGTCTGAGATCTGCGAGGAGCTCTGTCTGCGTGCCTTCGGAGCGTCTGAGATCTGTGTCAAGCTTCTGTAAGCCCTACTACTCCGGGTAAGTTCTCTGCACCTTGGATCTCTATTTCTTCTTTTTCTGCTTAAGTTTCCAGATCTTTCCCTTTCAGTATTTCCTTTATTTTTCATCTCTGCCCTGCTCTCTTTACTGCTTTCCATCTTCTTTCTGCTTTGATCTCTTGCCTGCTCTCCCTCTTTTCCATTTTTTTATTTTTATTTTTTTTTTGAAACTGAAAACACTTAAACACATAAATCACAATTGTCTAAAAACTTAAGGGGTATATCGGCTGGAAACCAGACGTTAATCTCCCTTCGATTGAAGGTATTGCAGAGACAATCGGGTAGAACAACGCCACGTACCCCACTTAAAACTAAATAAAACACAGAAACATAATATACAAGAACAATATGGACAAGGACAACTGGACATAGATCCGTTTAGGACCCTTTGCAAGGACCGTGAAACAGATCTGAGACCAGACACAAAAACAATCAAAGACAGACAGGACAAAATAAATCTAAAAGGAAATAAGAACAAATAAAGAAAACACTGAATTAAGAATCTAAATTTTTTTTTTTATTGTTATTTATGTTATGCTTATTTTTCTTGTTTTTGTTCTTTTTACATTTATTTATTTTTTTATTTAAGTATTTGTATATTACGAGAGGAAGGATGAGTGATACGGAATCAGAGAGATATACCAGTCAACGGTGGCGTCCTACCGACGATCAAATCAAGATCATGACCAAAATATTCAACTATGGAGTCACACACCCAAGCCGAGCGCAAGTCGTCGAGATCGCGTCTCGACTGAGGGCTTTCGGCGAAGCCACTGAATACAACATACACTGCTGGTTTAACAACCACGGCAATCGGGTCAAGCGCTGGCAAGCGGAGATAGACCCTACTGGCACTCTCTTTTCACAACTGCCGCTGTACATGTACGGTAAGACCTCTGATCACACCTCCTATTGAATTTTCCATTCCTCTTCTATTATTAACACAATTTTTTTTTTATTTTTTATTTTTTTATTATTTTTTTTTTGTTTGAAAGAAAACAACTGGGTGATTATGAGGGCACCGAGGCTGCTGAATCTGTTTCCCGTTCCGATCATCATTGACGATGATAGAGATGAGAGACAAATCCCTCCACCCAAGCTTCTCACATTCCGAACCAGAGCTCCCTCAACGGAGCTCTCCCTTAGACCATCACAACCAGCTCGAGAATTCTTCCAGTTTTAATGTTTTATGTTATTTTTTATTTTTATGTTTTTGTTGGCCGAGTGTGGCCAGAATATGGACAAGGCATGTAATCTAAACAATTATATTTTTTTATGTTTTTAATTTTTTTATGTTTTATGTTTTTTTTTATTTGGACTGTAATATTAACGATCAATAATGATCGAACCTCGGACATCTTTATTTTATTTTTATGAATTTTATTTTTATTATCAATGTAAGACAGAATGTTTACTGCGAATTTGTTATGTTTCAATAAATGCACTCAGATTAGTGTCTCAGTTAAAACTTCACTTCTCTGCCTTACATGTTAATTTTACTCTTATGACTATATATATATATATATATATATATATATATATATATATATATATATATATATATATATATATATATATATATATATATATATATATATTACACAAAAACTAAATAAATAAATAAAACAGAACACAATTTAACAAAACAAAAGACCTAATATCGAACACAAAAAATCAAAACACACAAAACGCAAATGTCAAAAACAGCAGACAAAACACATATTTACAATACATACATTAACAAAATAACACGCGTGAAAGAGAACACACATTTTTTTTATAATTTTTTTTTTAAATAATAATAATTTGTAAACTAAGAAAATCAAAATTCTCCCCTAATTCGCAAATTAAGAAAATTAAGGGAAGAAGGAACATGAAAACTCCCCTGGTTATGGTGGCAGCTGCCAAATTTGGATTATCAGGGAGATGTCTTTTGCCTCAGGATCCAGCGATAAGATTTTTATGAGGAACTGCTTCATCAATATTGTCATATCATTCACAACAAGATTTTTCTTCTTTCTTTTAACAACAATTTGTTTCGACAATATCTTTCCTTCATTAATCATGCATTCCTTAATGTCAGCACCTGCATTTTCTTTTAACTCTGCATTCTTGTCATCAAACTCACAATTAATAGCATCTGTTATAAACTTAGACTCTGGGTGTAACACATAATCAATTTCGGCACAAATGGAGCAAAAACCAGATTCACAGTCACATTCAAAATTTTCAGAAAACTGTGTTAAATCAAAGTTTAGTCTTGACTCTATAAAATCATCAGATTGCACAGTTTCTCTTTCAAAATCAATATTGACGCAACTTTTACCAATGGGTTCAATGGCTGACACTGAATTAAAAATTTTAGATTGGTCAATCGAATTTGTATCAATATCAGTCATAAACCCTATAGAATCAATGTGCGTCAAATCACATGCATTTGAATGTGTAGGGAAATCAGGTAAAGTTGGAATCTCAGGTTCAGAATAAACCTGTTTTTGCTCACTCAGAAGTTTCTTACCAAACTCCAAGTTATCAGCTGCATCCTCAGGGCTATCAGTGTCAGAATCCAAAACATGCTGCTCAGGTTCTTCCTTTGCTACCTCAATTGGACTTTCACCAGCCAGCTTGCAGAGTAACTTCCTCGCTTCTGTTGGGGTTATATCCATCCAACATCCACCAATAGCTGCATCCACAAGTATCCTTTCATTGTCCAGGAGCCCTTCATAAAAATAAGTCAAGAGCAAATGCTCTGGAAATTGGTGGTTTGGACAAGTTGTGCAGAGCCTGTTAAACCTCTCCCAATAATCTGCTAGGTTTTCTTCTTGAAACTGCTCAATGGCAGTGATCTTCATCCTAATGCTGGTCACCTTAGCTGCTGGAAAGAACTTGTCGAAGAATTTTTGTTGTGTTTCCTGCCAACTATTAAAAGGATACTGGTATATGAACCAGTCTCTTGCTTCATCTTGCAGGGACATGGGAAACATTTTTATCAACACTGTCTCCTTTGAAAGGGGTTTTGTGGATGTTTTTGACACGGAAAATAAAATTAGAAACTGGAATTAAAAGCGTTGAAATAAATTTTAAAACAATAAAACCTGAACGGTAAAAGACGGTAAAAATAGACAATGGAAAATTTAGCAGTGTTTGAAATTAAAATGCTGGAACAATAAACATGCAGAAAACATAACAGCAGTGTAAATAAAATTTACCCAAAGCAACAGTGAAAATGAATAGTAAAAACAACGTTGAAAATAAACTGAACGGTAAAACGCAATGACAGAATTTAACGGTGCAGAAAATCATGAACGGTAAATTGAACAGATAAAAGTACTTGACTGAAAATGAAATTCATGAAAGTTTCAACATTTAAATTAAAATTCTTGAACAATACCATTAAAAATGAACTAGCAAAGGTGACACAGCTTAAGAAATTAAAACTACATTTTGGCACTGTTTGAAATAGAAATTCAGAACCTCTGGAAGAGAGGAACCGAGAGTTGCTTCCTAACTATCCTAAATCCTACTCCTCAAATCTCTAATTTCTCCTCTGCTGCCCATTCCATTTTATAGAGAAAACTCATCCTCCCGTGACTTCTCCTTCATTTCAACAATTGCAAAAGAATTAGGATGGGTCCCTTCATTCTTGTATCTGTTTGCTTCCTTGCTTCCCAGCTAAAATTCTCGTGAGTTTCCTTCCAACCATGGCTCTTTTCACTATTCCATTCTCTTCCCGTGAACACCTCCTGGCCGCGACTGCATTTGCAATATGGTGGCCCCTTCAATTGATTCCAACTTAGTGATGTTTGGTAAATGTTTTTCTAAATTTTCCAATGGGGCCGTGAGCTTACACATCCGGCTCTAAACCGACAATCCTTCATTTTGAACGGCCCCTCTTCTGTGCTAATTCTCCAAACCACTGAACGCAACTACTCAAGGGAACCATGAGCTTCCAATCTTCTTCCAAGGTCGTGTGTTGTTTGTCTTTGCTGCACCGTGGGCTGCTTGCTGGATGGTACCGAGAGCTCCATTAATCATCATGCTGCATCTCCATTCTCCCTGCCAATGAGTGCAGCCTATGCTGCTTTTCTTTGCTGCCATTACCATGCACGTCTTCTGTACTGGAACGTAGCTCTCTTCTTCCTTCCAGCCAGCGTCCAAAGCTACTGGACCGTGATGGAGCTGGACTGGTGGAGATGGCTGGATGCATGGACGGAGCTGCACCGCTTGCTGGCTTCTCTTCTCCAATCAACAAGTGGCTGGTTCCATCTTCCTTTCCGTGTACACATGGTGCCTCTCTTCTTCCTTCCAAATTAAATCAACACAGCCGTGACCTCCTCTTCTTTGGTGGACCAGCTGATGCACTCCTTCTTACTTTCAGCAGGTTGTGATCTCCACATCTTCTTCCAGCTGGACGTTCAACCCTTCTTCACGCTGCTGCATTCTTCTCAACCGTGCATCATTCTCTAAAACAAATGGCAAGTGAGTGCTGCTGCTCAAGACCGAGACACCTCCTCCTTCAGCTCTTCATGCACACCAAACTATTCCAGAATTATTTCTCCATGGGCCGTGTCATTTCTCCTCTCTATTTCCACATTCCAGCTCACCCTTCTCCATCAAATTGAATCAAGACTAACGTGTATTCTCTTTTCTAAAATAAAGATCACCGTGAACACCTCCTGGAAGTGGCAGCAACAACTCCCTCTTTTATGGATCGTGAAGGTGCTGGATTAGCTGGACTCTCACGGCCTCCCCCTCAAACTCGCGGCCTCTCCCTCTTTGAAACCGCATTCTCATATCTCCAAAACAATGAAAAACAAAAGTGACAAAGGTGGCCACTCTCTTCTGACAATTCAGCGCCCCTTTCTTTCCAATTGTTGAGTTTTGCGTTTCCATAAATTCATTCTTTAATCTTCACCCATGCCAAGTCAAAAACGCATATGCTTTACTTTAAAAGAGATTCTCTCTTTTTTTTCCTCCAAGAATCGTAAACTTCTTTCCTTGTGGTCCCCTCCATCTTTCTTTATTTGTTAAATAGAATGTGAATTCTCTTTCACGTGATCATTGTCTCCCAAGGTTATGAATTTTGGCACATTATCAAGTGAAAACCGTGAATGAGTGGTGGCCCTTTTCCAAACATATATGCCAAATTAAATTGTTGATATGGGGCCGTGCAACCTGCATGTTAAACCATTTAAAAGAAATAACAAAACCAATCCACATACTAGTTCAATTCATTTTCAAAAGTGTATAAACATTCTCTTAAAATAGCACCCTTTACTTAAATAAAGAAAACCGTGAGCTTTACTTCATTCAACATTGCACTTTCATTGTTGTCCTATATTTGTTAAAAGAGAAAGAAGATTTTCCTGCTGGCTGCTAGGCCGTGTGGTGTGTAATGCTTCTAAGCCAATTTTGTTCAATTTTCCATTGCTCAACACACAAATTAAATTAATACAGTACAACTTTTTCTAAATAAATAATATTGTGTGAATGTTTTTCCAATTGTCCCAATTTTTATTTCCAAAATTTTCCCTACACTCAATAATGTAAGTAATTAGTCTCAGACAATTCAAATTAATTAAAATAAGAATTTCTGATCGAATTAAGCTCAATTCAGTAAAATAGGAAAATACTGGATAATTATGCACAATTCCCTGATTAAATCTAGTACAATAAGCTAAGTGAAGTGAAGAAAATAATGATTCATCATTATCCATCTAGGTTCACCATGAATATGGTGAACTAAACCTTGTATGTTTGTTGGGGAATCAATGTAATCTCTTGAAGCTCTCATATATGGAATCTTTGCTTGCATCTTTTAATTAAGACTTATGCTTTCTTTCATCATTAGTTAGAGTTTTTCCTCTTTGCTCAATGCTTGCATAGTTTAACTCATTCCATGCATGATTATTGGTTTTGTCGATACGGGCACGTACGGGGAAGTCTAGATCCGAGGAATTTCTCCCAATATTATACTGACAATATTATATTGGTTGTCGTTAAGCTCCTGCACTTATGAACTAATCATTAGGAATGCTAGGAATTGTATGAACTCGTGATTAGGGAGAAGCCATCTAGAATGGTACTTTAGAGAGTGGCATTAACAATGATGATTTGAATGTTGAATTCCTAAAATATATGAGAGTGGATGAGATGAAATTGACCCCCAACAACATATTCATTCATATATTTCATTGAAAGTGTTTATCTTTTGCTTTTGCCATTGATCAAAAACTCATGCATACATGTTTATTTTCTGTCTTGCATATTAAACTCCAAATATTTCGTTCTTAAGTCTTAGCTAATCAACAAACCACACAACTAAACTAGGCCGTGAGTCCTTTGGGAGAACGATACTTGGTCTTACCAAGTTTATTACTTGAACGATTCGGTCATACTTGCCGATTGTGAAACAAGTTTGTGACATCATATTTTGGTGATCATAAATTTATCCATCAAGTTTTTGGCGCCGTTGCCGGGGATTCGTGGTTTAACTGGTTAATTTGTGTGATTATTGATTATCTTTGACTTTAATTTTAAATTTCTGTTTTTATTTTCTGTTTTTATTTTTTCGGTTTTTATTAGATTAGATTAGATTTTATTTTATTTTTAGATTAGATTTTATTTTATCTTATTAGATTAGATTAGATTTTATTTTATTTTTAGATTAGATTTTATTTTATCTTATTAGATTAGATTAGATTTTAGTTTAATTTATTCTATCTTCTGAATCTTTTATCTTTCTATCTTCTAAATCTTTTATCTTCTATCTTCTGAATCTTTTATCTTTTTATCTTTTGAATATATATCTTCTCTTATATCTTTTTGTGCTAACAAATATTTTCTAGAGTTTTGTGCCTAATGTTTGCAGGTTGCAATTCGAACAAGACTTTAATAGGCACTCAATTCTACCAAAGTAATCTCAACCACTGGTGGGAACATGACTCAAGCATGGATCAAAGCCAATTTTGGCAAGCTGCCGGACAATTTGAGAACCAACCACAACAACAATGGCAGCAACAAAGCTTTAAAATCAACAAAGGGAAGCAAGAGATCTCTTCATTTAGACAAGGCATGGAAGAATCACTGGGGCATGCATGGGACAGGTATAAAAGCCTATTACGAAAGACTCCCACGCATGGATTTAACGAAGGAGAAGTAGTCCTAATCTTCCTTGGAGGGCTTGGTTCACAAACCAAGATGATGCTGGACGCCTCAGCTGGAGGCAATATCAAATGGAAGACTCCAGAGGAAGCCACAGAAATAATTGAAAGCATGACTACTAATGACAATAAGTGGAACAGTGAAAGAGGAGCTCCTATTCAACAAAAAGGAGTTCTACAGTTGCAATCCAAATATGCCTTGATAGCTCAAAACAAGTTAATAACTCAACAATTGGAGAATCTCACAAAGATACTTGAACAACTGCCAAAAGAGTTAAAGACTGTTGCACAGGTTCAATCACAGTTGTGTGAATTATGTGGAGGTGATCATATCAATGGTCAATGCGCCTGTCCAGCAGAAGCTTTAGAGGATGTTAACTTCATGGCCAATCAATTTCCATACAGTCAGGAGAATTTCAATGAAGGGTGGAAACCACACCCAAGTGTTGGTCAAAGACAAAGTGGGCAAGCTGGACAAACTGGGCAATTTAACAAGCAACAACAACAACCAACCTTATGGCAACAAATTTCTATACTTAATGAAAGATCAATAAGGTTGGAAGAAACTCTTCAGCAATTTATACAGAAAACTGAATCTTCTCAAAAGAGCACTGAAGCTGCTATTAAGAACTTGAAGATTCAAATGGGGCAGATTACCAAGCAGTTGGAAGAAAGGCCTGACACGGATTTTGGGTCTAATACTGAGGAAGTTGAGTTGGAAAAAGAAGAGAGAAAAGAGAGAGAAGAGAAAGAAGAAGAGAAAATTTGTGTGAAGATTGAGAAGGTGAGTAGAAAAAGAAAAGAGAAAAAGAAAGTGAGAGAAAAGAGAAAGAGGACGAGAGAAAAAAATAAAGAATCATATGAAAAATCTCGTCCCCATCCAAAGAAGTATCATAGGAAGAAGGAATTTGAGTGCTTTATGGAAATCTTCAAGAAATTGGAGATTAAAGTTCCTATGATTGAGACACTGCAACAAGTTCCTGGTTTGATCAAATTTCTGAAGAAGTTCAGTAGAAAGAAGAAAAAGAAGAAGGAACTTGGGCTTTACTGGGTCAAGCTAATGACGTTAAAAGAGCGCTTGCTGGGAGGCAACCCAGTGATTTACAAACTTTTGATTTTTATTTGGTTTTGTAACTTTTTATCTGTGGACATTATTTTGTAATTATTTTGTTGGATACATCATCTACTGAAGGATGCTAGGTGGTTAAGTATCTACTGAAGGATACTAAGTTTGTAACACCTACTGATGGGTGTTGGTGAGAAAATTTTGCACCTACTGATGGGTGCTGGTAAGTCTGTAACACGTACTGATGGGTGTTGGTAAGTTTGAAACACCTACTGATGGGTGTTGGTGGATTTTGGGTCAGGCTCGTGACGTTAAACAAGCGCTACCTGGGAGGCAACCCAGTTGATTGATTGTTTTATGTTTGTTTATTTTAGTTAGGGTTTGCATAAGCATTTTTAACATTGAATTGCAGGGACCCAGTGAGGGGCATGTCTGGGAGGCACGTAGGTTAAAAAAAGAAGGAGAAGAGCACATCACGAAAATGCCGCTGAGCGGCAACTTACCGCTGAGCGGTACTCTCGCAGATGGGCTTTAGTTTCCCCTTAGCGGGATCCGAGCCCATTAGGGTATTTTTATACCCTAAGCTGCGTTTTGGTTTCTCTTTTCAGACTCTTCTCTGCACACACACTCTTACATACCTTTTCAAAGGTTCTCTACAACTTTTCCCTCATCCCTCTTTAGAAAATCTCCCTTCCACTCACTTGCTCACTAGTTTTCCATCTAAGTTTGGGGTTGGGAGAGAGCATCATTGAAGGGGTTGATTTCTTCATTATGGTTTACTAATGCTTAACAATGTATCTTTTGGTTTTGTGAATTATGTTTGATGCAGGGATGGCCTCCTCATCGGGCAAAAAGAATCAAGACTATAAGATCCAAGAAGAAGGAGGATACAGAGGACAGCTCAGACTGATGAGGAGCTGAGATAGCATTTACTGATGAATGCTATCATATGATTATGCTTTTGTGGTTTAAGTTTTCTGAACTTATTTGTTTTTGTTTTTAGATTAGGGTTTGATGTACTCTATTGAACACCTGGTTTATTATGATGGTTTGATATTAACTGTGATTGTTTGATAAGTAATGCTTGATGATGCTTATTGATTGATTGATGTTGAGATGATGTGCACATTAAAATGCTTATACAGGTGATTCACAAGCTTTGTGAACAAATGCATGATATCATGATTGTGATTGTGAAATTAAGCAGGATGTGTATGTCAAATGTGAATGAGCTTATATGTGAGGTTTTGAGCTCCAGAGTTGTTATTGTTGAATGTTATTACTTTGAAAGCATGAATGACTTTGCCCAGGTTTTCTATGATTGAATCAATTGCTTGTTTTGTATCATGTGATCAAGGCCGTTTGTTGGAACCCTTTTTATTGGCCAAATTCATAAAGTTAGCCTACTAAAAGAGAACACTTTGTGTTCTATCCTTTGAACCCTTAGCCTTGAATATACACTGAAACCCTTGATTGAAAATCTTTACCTTGAGTTAAGTAGAAGATCTTGTGTGGTATTGATAAAGAAAAAGTAAGCAAAGCTCAATGCAAATGAAAAGGCAAGTTGGGAATGAATAAGAATAATTGTGTTGTTATGATTCTCTTAACTCAAGGATTTTGTGATCCAGAAAAACCAATTTTCTTGTTAGCCCAGCCACGTTATAAGCCATTGAAAAGTCCTTGTGATGATGCGTGCTTGTGAATGTTTTTGATTGTGGTAAAATGAAAGGCAAAGTTGATTCATGTGACATTGTGATAGTGGAGTGAATGAGTGAAACACTTTACCTCTTATACACTTGTGTGTTGAGTGAAACACTTTACCTAGTGAGGAAATATTCCATAAGCACATGAAGATCCATGCTTAATTGATTGATCATTCATGAAAAATAGCATTTGTTGGAACTTAAATGACTTTGTGAACACTAAAGCATGTGCACATCTTGATTGAACTCTTGGTCATAAGTTTGAGTGAAGTTGTTACTTATCTTGAAAAAGAGGATTTTTGAATGAGTGAACCATCATATGAATTGGTTGGAGATTGAGTTACATTTTATTTGCTTGAGGACAAGCAAAGTTCTAAGTTTGGGGTTGTGATAACAGTTGAAAAACTGTTATTTTCATACTTAAAATTGATACTAAAAGCAACCTTTAGACTTAAAAACTAGCTTGAAATCATGCTTTTATCTATATTTTCAGAAATAAGAGAGCTGGACAGGTTTATGCTTGATTTAAGTGTTTTTGTGCAGGTTTTAAGGTGAATTTGGTGAAAGAAGTGAAGAAGGGGAGAGATGACATTAGAAAAGACAAGAAAAAGTGCAAAAAGGAGAAGCCGAAGGCACCGCTCAGCGGCAAACTACCGCTGAGCGGCACTCAAAAGGTCACGTTGGAACCGCTGAGGGGCAAACTGGCCGTTGAGGGGAAGAAAAGGACGCGCAGTCACCGCTGAGCGACACTTTTTGGGCTTGGGCTTTTGTAATCTTTTGTAACTCTAGACTAGTATATAAGGACTTGCACGTCCTAGGGGTTAGTATCTTTGGCAGAAACAAGGCAAACACTCTCTCTCTCACCCCTTTGAAGGAGGATCTTGGATGCTCAGGCTACCTCTTCACCTTTATTGGGTTTATTCTTTCATTCTTTCATTGTTATTCATCTAGGTTCACCATGAATATGGTAAACTAAACCTTGTATGTTTGTTGGGGAATCAATGTAATCTCTTGAAGCTCTCATATATGGAATCTTTGCTTACATCTTTTAATTAAGACTTATGCTTTCTTTCATCATTAGTTAGGGTTTTTCCTCTTTGCTCAATGCTTGCATAGTTTAACTCATTCCATGCATGATTATTGGTTTTGTCGATACGGGCACGTACGGGGAAGTCTAGATCCGGCGAATTTCTCCCAATATTATACTGACAATATTATATTGGTTGTTGTTAAGCTCCTGCACTCATGAACTAATCATTAGGAATGCTAGGAATTGTATGAACTCGTGATTAGGGAGAAGCCATCTAGAATGGTACTTTAGAGAGTGGCATTAACAATGATGATTTGAATGTGGAATTCCTAAAATATATGAGAGTGGATGAGATGAAATTGACCCCCAACAACATATTCATTCATATATTTCATTGAAAGTGTTTATCCTTTGTCTTTGCCATTGATCAAACTTCATGCATACATGTTTATTTTCTGTCTTGCATATTAAAATTTAAATATTTCGTTTGTAAGTCCTAGCTAATCAACAAATCACATAACTAAACTAGGCCGTGAGTCCTTTGGGAAGAACGATACTTGGTCTTACCAAGTTTATTACTTGAACGATTCGGTCATACTTGCCGATTGTGAAACAAGTTTGTGACATCATATTTTGGTGCTCATAAATTTGTCCATCAGCTGCACCCTATTTTGTTGTGTGAAGGTTGGATGTTGGACCAACATGAGTGCTGGATGCTCCGAATGTGGAGTACTGCTGGACCGTGGTGAAGCCCTCCGTGTCAAGCTGCTGGATGCGTGAAGATGTGCACCTCCCTTTGGATGAAGCCCATGCTTGGTGCCTGCTGTCCTGGACGTGCTGCACTCTTGGCTGTGTGTCATGTGTTGTCCTCTTTAGTAAATTTTCTTCGATCATTAAAAGTAAGAAAAGGGACCCATCCGTGGTTTTTGATGCACAACTTCCTCCAAACCAAAAGAAAAGAAAACAAATTAACATATCAATTGGGGGTGTAGGCCGTGACAATTGAAATATTTGGCAGCTGCACTTCATTTCTTCAATCTTCTGGATGTGCAGTTTTGTTCAACTCAAAACAATTTGGACCTCCTTGCAACCAATTAAGAGTCTAGAACCACATTTAATTTCTTTTTGTGGCCATGAGATGCATTGTCCAATGATAAATTGCAGCCACCACAAGTACTAAACAGCAAGCAAACAATGCAAACATATTAGAACACTCAAACAGTAATCACTAGACTGACATAGGGGAGGAAAACAATTACTGGGAACAGTACAGAACTAATTTGAACAAAGTAAAAACTATACGTGAAAATAGAAATCTAGACGAAACTATGAAAAAAAATTGCATGGAAAACGGATAAGAATTGAACTCAAACGAGGACACACAAGTTGACACAACATTCACGCAACACTGTGCGAAAATTGAAATGACTGAGATGCATTGGGCTCAATTGCCATTTCTCATTTAACCTTCAAATGTACCAAATTGTATCTCCAAATTTTCCTTGTAAAATAATTAGCTCAGATAATTCAAATTAGTTAAAATAAGAATTTCCGATCAAATTTAGCACAATTAGGACAAATAGGATAATACTGTACATTCAAGCACAATTCCTTGATTAAATTCGGTACAATAAACTAAGTGAAGTCAATAAAATATTGATTCATCACCTATCATGCAACTAAAGCACAATCAAAACAAACAAGACAGATAAAATCAATCAACTGGATTGCCTCCCAAGTAGCGCTTGTTTAACGTCACGAGCCTGACCCAAAATCCTCTAGCACCCTTCAGTAGATGCAAATCTTTCTTACCAACACCCATCAGTAGGTGTATACAAAAATAGTATCCTTCAGACATCCATCAGTAGATGTAAACCCTGTAACAAACTTATAACAAAAACAAAAATATCCAACAATTCAAAATTACATCACCAAACCAAAAATTTAAAGTTCTTGAATCACTAGGTTGCCTCCCAGCAAGCGCTCTTTTAACGTCACTAGCTTGACCCAATAAAGCTCATGTTCCATCTTCTTTTTCTTCTTTCTTCTGAACTTCTTCAGTAATTTGATCAAACCAGGAACCTTCACTAGGTTGCCTCCCAGCAAGCGCTCTTTTAATGTCACTAGCTTGACCCTATAAAGCTCATGTTCCATCTTCTTTTTCTTCTTTCTATTGAACTTCTTCAGAAATTTGATCAAACCAGGAACCTGTTGCAATGTCTCAATCATAGGAACTTTATGTCAGAGCGGCTGCAGCGGAATGGTTAGCGTGGAATAACAAACCAAGAGGGTTTTTAATACGAACGTGTGCCTTTTAATTTCTACTCAAATAAACTTACCAAACAAATAATAAAGACAAATAAAGCGAGAGTAAGGTTGAGAGAAATTTGCACAAATGATTTTATCCTGGTTCGGATCTTACCAATCCTACGTCCAGTCGTTTATCTCAAACAAGATAAACAATTCACTAATCACAAAACAATTACAAATTACAATCACAAAGAAACAATTTGTAAGAGTTTAGAAACCACCTCTCTTGATACCACAAGAGATGAACCTACACCTCCTTTGAGTCTTCACAAAGGATGAACACCTCCTCCGAATACTTCACGAAGGATGATTCTCTTCCGAACACCTCCTTAGACACACCAAGGATGAACCGGCTATTTCCTCTGTCACCGTAGCAGCACTTCACCAGCTCCACAGACAAGAGTTTCACAAGCCGAACAAGAACACACAAGTCTCAAGAATTTCTGAGTATTTGAGCACAAGGGAAGAGTTTCTGTGTCTCTAGTTATTGATTCTTGAGAGGAAATGAGAGTCTATTTATAGACTCATCCAAAGGCTCTTCCATTCACTAAAAGACAAACTTAACGGCTAGTTTCTCCAACAGCCATAAACGGCTAGTTTGTCCAACGGCCATAAACGGCTAGTTTGTCCAACGGCCATAAACGGCTAGTTTGTCCAACATCCGTGTTAAGTGCGATACTCTTACCGTTAACCGTCACTATTCACGTGAATAGTGTTACTATTCATGTGAATAGTACTATAGTGTTTTGTTGCAATGATTTACTATAGTAATTTTACAAAACACTTTCCTTTTTCTGATCTAAGTACTATACATATTTCTAAGAGTATTACAAAAGCTTTCCATCACAATACAAATCTTCAAATCATTTTGATTCTTGATTGGTCTTGACTTGATTTGGACATCATCAAAATTTCATCTGCATCATTTTGCTAACACTTTAATCTCCAATTTCTTGAAGATTTCCATTAAGCACTTAAATTTATTTTCTTTCCTATGATACTTCTTTGGATGACGAAAGGGATTTTCATATGATTCTCTCTCTCTTCCTCTCGTCCTCTTTCTCTTTTCTCTCACTTTCTTTTTTTCTTTTCTTTTTTTACTCACTTTCACAATCTTCACACAAATTTTCTCTTCTTCTTTCTCTTCTCTCTCTTTTCTCTCTTCTTTTTCCAACTCAACTTTTTCAACATTTACATTCACTAGCACTTTACACTCTTCCCTGGGGTTAATCTCAGTATTAGCCCCAAATTTCTTATCAGGCCTTTCTTCCAACAACTTAGTAATTTGACCCATTTGCATCTCCAAGTTCTTAATAGCAGCTTCAATGCTCTTTTGAATGGATGCAGTTGCCTGTATGAATTGTTGAAGAGTTTCTTCCGTCCTTATTAATCTTTCATTAAGTGTAACTATTTGTTGCCATAAGGTTGGTTGTTGCTGTTGCTTGTGAAATTGCCCTGATTGTCCAGCTTGCCCACTTTCTCCTTGACCAATACTTGGGTGTGGTTTCCATCCTTGATTGAAGTTCCCCTGATAGTATGGAAATTGATTGGCCATGAAGTTAACATCCTCTAAAGCTTCCACTGGAAAGGCGCATTGACCATTAATATGGTCACCACCACAAAATTCACACATCTGTGATTGAACCTGTGCAACAGTCTTTAACTCTTTTGGCAGTTGTGCAAGTGCCTTTGTGAGATTCTCCAGTTGTTGAGTTAGTATCTTGTTCTGAGCTAGCAAGGAATCATTGGATTGCAACTGTAGAACTCCTTTTTGTTGAATAGGAGCTCCTCTTTCACTATTCAGCTCATTATCATTAGTAGCCATGTTTTCAATTATTTCTGTGGCTTCCTCTGGAGTCTTCCATTTGATATTGCCTCCAACTGAGGCGACAAACATCATCTTGGTTTGTGAACCAAGATCTCCAAGGAAGACTAGGACTACTTCTACCTCGTCAAATCCATGTGTGGGAGTGTTTCTTAATAGGCTTTTGTACCTGTCCCATGCATGACCTAGTGATTCCTCCATGCCTTGCCAGAAAGATGAGATCTCTTGCTTTCCTTTGTTGACCTTAGATTGTGGGAAGTATTTGTTCAAAAACTTTGTCACCACAACTTCCCACTCTGTAAAGCTTCCTTCTGGAAAAGAATTCAACCAAAGCTTAGCGTTGCCTCCTAATGAGAATGGAAACAGGCTAAGTTTGATTGCTTCGTACGACACCCCATTTATTTTCACCGTGTTGCAGATCTCATTAAAAGTTGTGAGGTGCTCGTATGGGCTTTCGTGAGACAACCCATTAAATTGATTACTCTTCACAAGTTGGATTAATGCTGGTTTCACCTCCATGTTGGCTGCATTGACTCTTGGTCTTGCTATGCTATAGAAATGCTGAGGTCCAGCTATATTAAAGTAATCTACAAGTGTTCTTCTGGTATTATTATTCTCCATATTTTCAGTGCTATGGTCAGAACCTTGTGGTGATGGTTGTAACAGAGTTTCCGGAGGAGGGAAAAGTTCTCTAGATGTATGGATTCTTCTCCTCCATCTACTCTCGTCTAAAGCTTCAAGAAGAGGTTCTACAGTTTTCTTGCTCCTAGTTCGGATTGCCTCCTGCATACACAACAAAACAAATCCCTAGAAAAATTGGTTAGCACAAAAAGATATAAAAGAATATATAAGATTCAGAGATAAAAATATAAAAACAGAAAAAATAAAAATAGAAAAATAAAATAAAATAAAATAAAATAAAATAAAATAATAACCTAAAAAAATAAAAACAGAAAATAAAATAAAATAATATAAAATAAAATTAAAAAAACAGAAAAATAAAATAAAAACAGAAAAATAAAATAAAATAAAATAATAACCGAAAAAAATAAAAACAGAAAATAAAATCAAATCAAATAAAATCAAATGAAATAAAATAAAATAAAATAAAAACCAAAAAATAAAAACAGAAATTCAAATTTCAAAATACAAAATTCAAGTCAAAGATAATCAATAATCACACAAATAAACTAGTTAAACCACGAGTCCCCGATAACGGCGCCAAAAACTTGATGACAAATTTATGAACACCGAAAAACGACACCACAAACTTGTTTAACAATCAGCAAGTGTGACCGAATCGTATCAAGTAATAAAACTCGGTAAGACCAAGTATCGTTCTCCCAAAGGACTCATGACCTAGTTAGTTATATGATTTGTTGATTATTTAAGACTTGAGAACAAATTATTTGTAGGTTTTAAATGCAAGAGACAATAATTAAACATGTGTGCATGAATTTGATCAACGGAAAAGAGGAATACAAACACTTTAATGAATTAGATGGATGAGTATGTTGTTGGGGTTATCAATTTCATCTTATCAACTCTCATATACTTTAGGAATTCATCATTCTTTTCATCAATGTTAATGCCACTCTCTAAATCACCTTGCAAGAAGGCCTATCCTTAATTACGAGTTCATACAATTCCTAGCATCCCTAATAATTAATTCTGAAGTGCAGAAGCTTAACGACAACCAACCCTCATATTCCTATGTCAAGGCAATATGCTATTGGGAGAAATTCCCCGGATCTAGATTTCCCAGTACGTTCCCATATCGACAAAATCAATAATCATGGCAATGCATGAGTTAAACAAATGAAGCTTTAAGCAAAGAGGAAAAACCCTAACTAATGATGAAAGAAAGCATGTATCTTAGAATAAGATGTTAAAACATAATTTCCATATATGAGAGTTTCACAAGACTACATTGATTACCCAACAACAATACAAGGTTTAGTTCACGATATTCATGGTGAAACTAGATGAACAATAATGAAAGAATGGAAGAGATAGAAAAACCCTAGAAAGAGAAGAGGAGAGTTGTCACCATCTCCCAATCTACCCCCAAGGGGTGAAAAGTGTGTTTCTGCTTCCTCCCAGCCAAAGATACAAACCCTAGGACGTCCTAAAGCTTATATACTATTATAAAATATAGAGAAAATTAGGCCCAAGCCCAAAATAGTGCCGCTCAGCGGTAAGTGCGTGAGTTGTTTCTTCCCCTTAGCGACATTTTCACCCCTCAGCGGAGCCAACGTGGTTTCCTGAGTGCCGCTCAACGGTAGTTGCGACCTCTCCTTTTGCTCTTTTAGATGTCTTTTCTGATTCCATCTCTATCCTTCTTCACTTCTTTCACCAAATTCACCTTAAAACCGTATTAAAACACTGAAATGAAGCATAAACCTGTCCAACTCTCTTATTTCTAAAAATATGACCAAAAGCATGATTTCAAGCTAGTTTCGAAGCGTTAAAGGTTGTTTTTAATATCAATTTTAAGCATGAAAATAACAGTTTTTCAACTGTTATCAAAGGGTCGCCAAGGTAACTACAACCAAGGGTGGAAACCTTACCCAAGCATGGGTCCAGGGCAAGCTGGACAATTCAATAAACCACCACAACAATAATGGCAACCACAACCCTCCTTATATGACAGGACTATAAAGCTAGAGGAGACACTTCAACAGTTCATGCAAGTGTCAATCTCCAATCACAAAAGCGCTGAAGCGGTGATGAGTGCATATTTATGCCCACATTTATGCTTTAAAATTCAAATTTTTGATAGAATAATTGTGCTTAAATGATTGATTTTAAGTGAATTTGTGATGATTGGAATTGTTGGGTTTGGGAATTAAAGAGACGTAAAAAGTGAGTTTTAGTGCATAAAATATTCTTGGATGTTCTTACGTTTATTTGTGCATCTAAAATTATAAGTTCTATTGGTCCAAATGGCAATTCAAGGCCCAAAATCAGATTTTATTAGAAAATAATGTACAGATGGGTCAAACAGGCAACTTTTACCCTTGTACCTCCTAATTTCCTTACATACACCCATCTTCTCTTAAACATGCCCAATACTAAGCCAAACAGTAACCCTATTCTAAATACACCTCCTAAATTTCCCTACCCGTACCCCTCCTAAGCTAGACTCCACCAGATCATGCCACGTGTCCAAATCCTCCCCACACAGATCTAGCCAACCATGTGCCGCCACCTCAGCCCTAACCCATGAGCATCATCTTCCACCTTCTCAACAGAAACCCTAGCCGCCAATGCCGCCAATGCCGTAAGCCGCCGTTCCGCTTCCGCCGTACCATCCTCATCGCTGGCCAACTTCTTCTCCCTCCTTTCTCACCGGAAGGCCACGTTCGTCACCCCCATGTTGTGCCACCACCGTGAAACCACGCCGCCATGAAACCGCGACACTCCTCCTCCTTCTTCGCGCAATGGTTCGAAGCCTCCACAACATTCATCGTCATCGAGCCTCTGTGAGTTCTCACCGGCGCATCAACGTACCACCATGGTGCCTCAACCAAGACGCTGCGACATCACCGTCAAATCGAAGTTGCCTCTCCATTGACGCAAGCTTTGCACCGCATCATCCGCAACCTCCGTTCATCTTCTCCATTCTTGGAACCCAATCGCGATTCTTCCATGGATGTTGCGTCGTCGGTCACCACTCCGCCACCATCTTCATCATGCAAAGCTCCTCGCATCTCCAGCAGAAATCAAAATCGTGTCGCTGTTCGAAAGTCACTGCACGGATCATCTTCTTCCTTGAACCATGGCAGCCATCCACACCTGCAGAAACCCAATCCGCAAATAGCAAATCTCCGGATCTGCAAAAACGAAAGCCGCCGTAGGAGTAAAGGGGAAGCCCTTTTCCAAATCCCGTCAAAGTCTGGTCAAACAAGGACTTCCGGTGCAATTTTGGGAAATTCAGACGGGCTAAAGTGCAGATAGAGGAAATTTCAGGGCATTTTTACAATTTTGGAAATTCAGAAAAGCTAAAAGATAAAATTCAGTTGTTGAATTAATTTAATTTGGGAATATCAACCGAAAATATTTTCCAAATAATGTTATAATTATCTAAATCTTTTAGTTATTTGGAAGATATATGATAAAAGATTCTATCAACTGAATATTCAGAGTCCAAGCCCAATCAAGCCCTATATAAAGAGACCCAGGGGGGACTTCACTTAATTCATTCTCTCAAACTCCTCTCACTTTTCTTTCATCTTGTATTCAACTTCATTCATGGAGAGCTAAACATCTAGGGCTATTCTGCTGTAATTCCATGACGAATTATGAGGTTACGTTTAGTTAATGCAATTGTTTACTTTGATTATTGATTTAAGTTTTTCTCTCTATGTCTTTCATCTCTTTATCTTGTTAAAAGCAAAGATTTTTGCATCATAATATGTTTGAATCTACATGGATATTGATTATATGAGTTTTAGGGTTTCTAGGTTTAAATTGAGAATCTACTTTGATTTAATTTAGGAACTTTCATATGATTAAATGGTTTTTACTATCAATTGAGAATGTACTTTGGTTGGTAGTAATAATTTCAACTATAATCAATTGAGAATTTACTTTGATTGATTAACTTTTAACTTGGTTAGGAGATTTAAGAATAGACATGATTAAACACAATAGAATTTGATTGAGAATGTACTTTGATTGAATTTATTGTGAATAATCTAGAAAGGTATTGCATTTGATTGAGAATTTACTTTGGTTAAATGCATGACCGCCCTCAAATTAATTGAGAATGTACTTTAATTAATTTGAAACTTAAACAATAATCAATTGAACAATTATCCGTGAATAACCGATGACGAATCTATCTTGGAAAAGCAGTAGAATTAGCCTATTTAATCATAACTGTTTTTAAGTTTATTATTTGTTCTTTATACATTCTCCAAACATCATTTTTATTCATAAGCATTGCATAGCATAAGAGTCAGATATTCAAAAGCAATTTCGTGTTCATTGGGAGACGACTCAGGGTTACTTTAACCCTATCTACTTTATTGAATACTACTTGGGAATACCGAAGTTGCCTTGAAAAGTAGTATTAATTTGATAGCTTCAACGACAGCTTATCAAATTTGGTGCCGTTGCCGGGGAATACGGTTAGTATTTTAAATATTTTGATTCTTATTTTATTTTATTTTATTTTATTTTTCATTTTTTATTTTTATCTTTGTTTTTTTTTATTTAACGCACATACATTTAATTTAATTTGAGTTATTTTGTAGTCTTTAGTCATTCTTGGTTTAGCAAAAATCTTTGTTCTTGTTTTTATTAAAATTTTTTTTTGAGAAGTACTTGAGGCTAGTTTGAGTACACTCTGTCTAGGAAAGACTTGATACTTAAGTTGTCCATTGTGACGCACCTCTCTTTCCTGTGAGTGGAACCAACAAGTCTCTCTTATCTCTTATTTGAAATCTTTATCTAAAGCAAGAACAAAATAAAAAGAGAAGTAATAGAGGAACAACTTCCAGCAGATTGCGTAGTGCATGAGTAGAGCTAACCTGGGAGAATTTTATCAAATTAACCCGGAAGTTGAAAGGAATTTGCGTAAGCTGCGGAGAAGATTGAAATTTGGGTGTTCAACTGAGGGAACACTTCCTACATCTGAAGTCATTCCACCTTCATTATCTCCAATCACAAACATACCATCCAATCCTTTATCTGATCCTAACCCAAACAATACGGCACAAAAAACCATCAGACAGTTAGCCACCTCCTACAATACAGCCATCCGAAGTAACATTGAATACCCTAATGAGGAGTGAGAGTTGAGACATGATTTTTTAAATGCGTTACCAAAGTTCAATGGGTTATCAAGGGAGAATCCACACAAGCACTTAAGACAATTTCACATGTTGTGTGAAAATTTTAGATCTCCCAGGATCACAATATATTGCCTTAAAATGAGAGCTTTTCCATTTACTCTTCAAGGAGCAGCTCAAGATTGGTGGTATTATCTCTCTGCACGAATTACAAATTGGGAAACTATTGAAAGACTCTTTCTTGAGAAGTATTTTCCTGCATCTAGATTATCAGCTATTCGTAGAGAAATTCAAGATATAAAACAGAGAGATAGAGAGAATCTTAGTGAATATTGGGAAAGATTCAAGAAACTATGTTCTTCATGCCCTCAACTCCAAATGGAAGATTTTATTCTAAGCTTTTATGAAGGCTTAAGTCCTACTGATAGGTCATGGGCAGATGCTGCAAGCAGAGGATCTTTCTTAGACAGGTCACCAGAAGATGGTATAGATCTAATAGAATGAAAGGCAGTAGACAATCAACAGTATGACACAAGAGAAAATTCAGTGACTTTGTTGAAGGGAGTGCATGAAATTGAAAATGGTGCAGTTGATGGGAAAAAGATAGATGAAAGATTAAATAAGCTAGAAAGCAAACTCGATCAGATTGCAAGCTTGTTTAAAACCTCAACTCCACAAATTGCTAAGAAGTGTGGAATTTGCATTTCAACTAACCATTATACTGATGAATGTTCTAGCTTGGTGGAAACCACTGTGGAAAATTCATCTCAAGTTTTTGCTGCAAACATGATTGGAGGAAATGGACCATACCAGAATTATCATGACTCAACCTCCAATAGGTATCAGCAAAACAGATAACTTTATGTTCCACCTCAACAAAGGCAACAACCTCAACCTGAAATGTCACTACAAGATTTCATGAAAATGATACTTGAGAAAAATTTTGAAATCAAGAAATCAATTGTAGAATTGACCCAGAGGGTGGAAAAATTAGAGACTAAGGAGTCAAATAAATTACTTGCACAAACAGTGATCAACCCGCAAAATGTAAGTGTTATTACTTTGAGAATGGGTAAGCAGGTAGAATGCCCTGAAGGAGCCCAAGAGGATGAAGATAAGGAGAAAGAAGGAGCGCAAATTGATGACAATGGAGGATCACGTGAACCATCACTTGAGACTACCACTGATAAATCCAGGTTAGTATCCTCTAACTCTTCTTCTAAAAATTCTTCTTCATCTTATTCTCCACCTCCTCCATATCCAAATCGGTTGAAGCCGAGAAACAAAAAAATGAAGGAATTAGACCAAGAGATTTTAAATATTTTCAAGAAGGTGGAGATTAATATTCCTTTGTTAGATGCTGTTAAGCAAATTCCTAAATACGCCAAGTTTTTGAAAGAAATTTGCACAAATAGAAGGCGTTTTAGGGATAATGAGGTGGTGAATTTGGGAAGAAATGTGTCAAGCTTGATTCAGAAACAAATTGAAATACCGCGAAAATGTAAGGATCCAAGTATGTTTTATGTTCCTTTTATTATTGGAAATTCAAAGTTTGACAATGCCATGCTAGATTTAGGGGCTTCCATAAATGTAATGTCTTTATCAGTGTTTACTTCTCTATCTTTGGGACCTCTTAAGACTACTGGTGTGGTCATTCAACTGGCCAACCGTAGCACAGTTAACCCCGCAGGTGTGCTTGAGGATGTCCTTGTTGGAGTAGAATAGTTAATTTTTCTGCAGATTTCTATATCTTGGACATGAAGGATGATGAAGGAATCAGTCCAACAACTATTATCTTGAGAAGACCTTTCATGATGACAACACGAACCAAGATAGATGTGCATGCAGGATCATTGACAATGGAGACAGGAGACGAAAAGGTGTGGTTCAACGTGTTGGAAGCTAGGAAGCACCAGATTAAAGAACATTCTTTGTTTGTATTGATTTATCAATTGATGTTGTAAACAATTTTTCTTTTTCAAATATGTCGTCCCTAATTTTGGACGAAAAAGGAAAATGTAAAGCAGGTGATATTGAGGACGCGGTATTAATAGATGATACCTCAGTGGCGTCCGAGTGTGATGTTGAGGTGGCTGAGATTACCTTAGGCAGTAAAATTTTGCCATCTGTGGTGCATGATGGACAAATTTATGAGCACCAAAATATGATGTCACAAACTTGTTTCCCAATCGGCAAGTATGACCGAATCGTTCAAGTAATAAACTTGGTAAGACCAAGTATCGTTCTCCCAAAGGACTCACGGCCTAGTTTAGTTGTGTGGCTTGTTGATTAGCTAAGACTTAAGAACGAAATATTTGAAGTTTAATATGCAAGACAGAAAATAAACATGTATGCATGAGTTTTTGATCAATGGCAAAAGCAAAAGATAAACACTTTCAATGAAATATATGAATGAATATGTTGTTGGGGGTCAATTTCATCTTATCCACTCTCATATATTTTAGGAATTCAACATTCAGATCATCATTGTTAATGCCACTCTCTAAAGTACCATTCTAGAAGGCTTCTCCCTAATCACGAGTTCATACAATTCCTAGCATTCCTAATGATCAGTTCATAAGTGCAGGAGCTTAACGACAACCAATATACTATTGGGAGAAATTCCCCGGATCTAGACTTCCCCGTACGTTCCCGTATCGACAAAACCAATAATCATGCATCGAATGAGTTAAACCATGCAAGCATTAAGCAAAGAGGAAAAACCCTAACTAATGATGAAAGAAAGCATAAATCTTAGATTAAGATGCAAGCATAAATTCCATATATGAGAGCTTCAAAAGATTACATTGATTCCCCAACAAACATACAAGGTTTAGTTCACCATATTCATGGTGAACCTAGATGAACAATGAAAGAATGAAAGAATAAACCCTAAAAAGGTGAAGAGGTAGCCTGAGCATCCAAGATCCTCCTTCAAAGGGGTGGAAGAGAGAGTGTTTGCCTCGTTTCTGCCAAAGATACAAACCCTAGGACGTCCTAAAGCTTATATACTATTCTAAAATTACAAAAAATCTAGGCCCAAGCCCATAAGTGTGCCGCTCAGCGGTAAAGTCCCGCTCAGCGGTGAGTGCGCGTCTCGTCTCTTCCCCTCAGCGGCCATTTTGCCCCTCAGCGGACCTCCCGTGACTTCCTGAGTGCCGCTCAGCGGTAAAGTGTCGCTGAGCGGTGACTTCGGCTTCTCCTTTTGCACTCTTTGATTTCTTTTCTGATTCCATCTCTCTCCTTCTTCACTTCTTTCACTAAATTCACCTTAAAACCTGCACAAAAACACTGAAATCAAGCATAAACCTGTCCAGCTCTCTTATTTCTGAAAATATGGATAAAAGCATGATTTCAAGCTAGTTTCTAAGTATAAAGGTTGCTTTCAGTGTCAATTTTAAGCATGAAAATAACAGTTTTTCAACTGTTATCAGGTTGCCTCCGAGGTAGCACTTGTTTAACGTCACGAGCCTGACCCAAAATCCTCCAGCACCCTTTAGTAGATGCAAATCTTTCTTACCAACACCCATCAGTAGGTGTATACAAACATAGTATCCTTCAGTAGATACTCTTCCGCCTAACATCCATTAGTAGATGTAAACCCTATAACAAAATTATAACAAAAACAAAAATACCCAAAAGTTCAAAATTACATCACTAAACCAAAAATTAAAAGTTCTTAAATCACTGGGTTGCCTCCCAACAAGCGCTCTTTTAACGTCACTAGCTTGACCCAATAAAGCTGATGTTCCATCTTCTTTTTCTTCTTTCTACTGAACTTTTTCATAAATTTAATAAAACCAGGAACTTGTTGCAGTGTCTCAATCATAGGAACTTTAATCTCCAATTTCTTAAAGATTTCCATAAAGCACTTAAATTTCTTTTCCTTCCTATGATACTTCTTTAGATGAGGATGGGGTTTTTCATATGATTCCTTCTTCTTTCCTCTCATCTTCTTTTTCTTACTTTTCCTCTCCCTGAATTTTCTCTTTTTCTTTTCTCTTATTTTTTTCTTCCCTTCTCTTTTTCTTCTCAACTTCTTTATTTTCACACAAATTTTCTTTCTCTCTTCTCTCTCAACCACTTATTTTTCTTTTTCTTCATCTTTATCTTTCTCACTCAACTCTTCTTTTTCTTTCCTCTTTATCTTTTCCTCATCTCTCCCTATTTTTTTCTCATCAAAAATCTTGTCACTTTCAGTGACAATGGCTTGACCTTCCTCCTTAGGGTTAACTTCAGTATTAACCTTAAAATCGTTCAATCTCTGACTAATGTAACGAAGGTTCATCTCCATCCTTTTACATGATGCTTCAATGTTTTTTTGAGTGGAGCTGGACACCTGCAAAAACTGTTGAAGTGTGTCCTCCAATGTTGGCCTTCTTTCCGATAGAGAGGGTTGTTGTTGCCATTGTTGTTGTGGTTGATTCTCAAATTGTCCGGTAGCTTGCCAAAATTGACTTTGATCCATGCTTGAGTGAAGTTCCCACCAGTGGTTGAGATTACTTTGGTAGAATTGAGTGCCCATATAGTTAAATTCTTGTCTGAATTGCATCCTACAAGCATTAGGCACAAAACTCTAGAAAATATTTGTTAGCACAAAAAGATAAAGAAGAAGATACAAAATAAGAGATAAGAAGAAAAAATAAAAAACAGAAAAATAAAAATAAAAACAGAAAAATAAAAACAAAAAACAGAAAAAATAAAAACAGAAAAATAAAATAAAATAATAACCGAAAAGAAAAAAAAAACTAAAAATAGAAAATAAAATAAAACAAAATAAAAATAGAAAAAATAAAAACAGAAAATAAAATAAAATAAAATAAAAAAACGAAAAATGAAAACAGAAAATAAAAACAGAAATTCAAATTTCAAAATCCAAAATTCAAGTCAAAGATAATCAATAATCACACAAATAAACTAGTTAAACCACGAGTCCCCGGCAACGGCGCCAAAAACTTGTTTAACCCTCGGCAAGTGTGACCGAATCGTATCAAGTAATAAACTCGGTAAGACCAAGTATCGTTCTCCCAAAGGACTCACGGCCTAGTTAGTTATATGATTTGTTGATTATTTAAGACTTGTTAACAATTGATTATAGGTTTTAAATGCAAGAGACAATAATTAAACATGTATGCATGAATTTGATCAATGGAAAAGAGGAATACAAACACTTTAATGAATTAGATGTATGAGTACGTTGTTGGGGTTATCAATTTCATCTTATCCACTCTCATATACTTTTAGGAATTCATCATTCTTTTCATAAATGTTAATGCCACTCTCTAAATCACCTTGCAAGAAGGCATATCCTTAATTATGAGTTCATACAATTCCTAGCATTCCTAATAATTAATTCATCAGCGCAGAAGCTTAACGACAACGAATCCTCATATTCCTATGTCTAGGCAATATGCTATTGGGAGAAATTCCCCGGATCTAGATTTCCCCGTACGTTCGCATATCGACAAAATCATTAATCATGGCATTGCGTGAGTTAAACAATGCAAGCTTTAAGCAAAGAGGAAAAACTCTAACTAATGATGAAAGAAAGCATGTATCTTAAAATAAGATGTTAAAACACAAATTCCATATATGAGAATTTTACAAGACTACATTGATTCCCCAACAACAATACACAATTTAGTTCACCATATTCATTGTGAAACTAGATGAATAATAATGAAAGAATGGAAGTGATAGAAAAACCCTAGAAAGAGAAGAGGAGAGTCGTCACCATCTTCCAATCTACTCCAAAGGGGTAAAAAGTGTGTTTCTGCTTCCTCCCAGCCAAAGATACAAACCCTAGGAAGACCTAAAGCTTTTATATTGTTCGTAATATTACAGAAAATTAGGCCCAAGCCCAAAATAATGCCGCTCAGCGGTAAGTGCGTGAGTTGAATTCTTCCCCTCAGTTGCATTTTAACCCCTCAGCGGAGCCAACGTGAGTTCTTGAGTGCCGCTCAACGGTAAACTGCCGTTGAGCGGTAGTTGCGACTTCTCCTTTTCCACTTTTTGAGTTCTTTTCTGATTCCATCTTTATCCTTCTTCACTTCTTTCACCATATTCACCTTAAAACCTGCATAAAACACTGAATCAAGCATAAAGCTGTCCAGCTCTTATTTCTAAAAATATGAACAAAAGCATGATTTCAAGCTAGTTTCTAAGTGTTCAAGGTTGCTTTTAGTATCAATTTTAAGCATTGAAATAACAGTTTTTCAACTGTTATCATTGACCAAGCTCATTTGTGCATCTTAAAATCACTGTTGATGTGATTCCTTACATTTCTGACCACGTTAATGAAATAAAGACAACAAACCCAAGAATGAGTGAAAAATGGCATCTTAATGAACATGTGAAAACCTTCTTACAATGGTTTAAGAAAGGTTTAATACCCTATTTTGTCCCTAGTTTCGCTTGAAAATGTCAAATTAGTCCATCCTTTAAAAAATGTGTCAATTACGTCCTCACTTAATAAAATTTGCATCAATGAAATCGCTTTCAATAAATCCTTACAAACAGCGTTAATTAAATACGTACAAACGGCGTTAATTAAGCCTTAAGAAAAAGATTCATGCGACTCCACATGTTTCTGAAAGTTTATTGAGGTTATCTCGTGGGCCGAACACAGATGTCATTACATACGATGGGTACTATAAAAACAATATTTCTTTTCAGACAAAGGTAGAAGATGACAAAAGTAGAGTTCAAAATAGTGGCGACACACTACAAGGTGAGGTTGTGCACTTTGCTAGTTCTAAAGACAAAAATCCAATCATAGCATCCATGAATTATTTTGGAATAATACAAGAAATATGAGAAGTTGATTATGTCACTTTTAGAGTCCCAGTTTTCAAGTGTAAATGGGTTGATATAAATTCTGGTGTCATGACATATGACTTTGGTTTCACATTGGTAGACTTGAACAAGATGAATTACACTGATGAACTATTTATCATGGCTAGTCAAGGAAGACAAATATTCTACCTAAATGATCGAGCGAATAAAAAATGGTCAATGGTTTTAGAAGGAAAAAACATGCATGGACATGATGATGACTATTCTCTTAATATACTTGAGACAACATCTGTTGCATCTAGACCCATTGAAGACCCAGTTAATGACGTTGCCGATGTCATCCAGGCAATTCGTAGTGATCACAATGAAGGGATTTGGGAGAAAAAAATATCTTAATAGGTTGTGATAGTTTTTGTATTGACTTTATATTTATGTTCATCATAATTGAATTATTACTAACCTTGTATAATTTTTCAAGTATGTCAGCCTCAGACTTAGGATCGGGACAAACCAGACGTGGTCGAGGCGTCACACGATTGGCATATGGGACATCCGGACGCGTTGATGGGCAGAGGAGTGGGATGACGTCCCAGAGGTCGACAAGAACCTCTTATGGCAAGATATTTAGGTATGTTTACTTAAAAGAATTTTTATATAGGTTTAATAGCCAATTTAGTCCTCACTTTGGTTGAAAAATCTCAATTTAGTCCCTCGTTATAAAAGTGTTTTGAATTAGTCCTAACTTTTAAAATAGTGGGTCAGATTGGTCCTTTCTGTTAAATATAAGTTAACAAAATTAATGGATAATGATGTGACACAACTTAAAGCTAACGAGGGACCAATCTAACACATCAGCTTTAAGCTGTGTCACATCATCATCCATTAATTTCGTTAACTTATATTTAACGAAAGGGACCAATCTGACCCACTATTTTAAAAGTTAGGACTAATGTAAAACACTTTTATAGCGAGGGACTAAATTGAGATTTTTCAACTAAAGTGGGGACTAAATTGGCTATTAAACCTTTTATATACTTATTTCTTTCATCTTTTCTTATCAATAACATGTTTTTTTGTTTTAAACAGCAACATTATGATATTCCAAACACAATACAAATTAGAAAGAAAGTGTTATCGCATATAGCGATAAGGTGGAGGGATTTCAAGACAAGGCTGACACGACTATATGTCTTTGGAGACAGACAACATGAAAATCCATGTCAGCAGTATACCTTCACAGAGAGGAGTGGATATAGTTTCGTGCATCTAGAGAGTCTGAGGAATGGAAGGTATGTTTCTTAACATCTTAAATGTCTTTCATTGAGTTCTTATGATTTTACACTTATTTATATTAATGGTTTCACAGGGTAAAAGGTTATCTGCCCAAGAAAGACAAAGGCTAAACGATGCTCCACACCTGTTATCACGAGATGGTTATGTAAAACTGGAAAAAAAATTAGAAAGTCTAGAGCTGATGCCTTGGGACTTGAGTCGCCGGACCTGGAACCTGCACCTGCTAAGTACGAGCTGTGGAAGGCTGTTCGGACTAAATTGATGGGAACATGATATCTTCCTCAGCTGCCTTGATCTCACAAAGAATTGTAAGTTCAAATTCTAAACATTGTTTGATTGTGTATCTATCACAGCATGTCTTCTAAGTAACTTGGTTTTTTTATGTGCAGGATGAGTTGGTTGAGCATCAGACTTAGGGAACATTTGCTGGCCAAGGTAGGGAAGAAATTCTAACAACGGCCATTGGAAAGCCCGAGCACCCAAGACTACGTGGAGTTCCTGGGGCGATTGGTCTTTGTGACTACTTTGGCCCTACACAGAAAACCACTCAATCGATGAGTCAGGAGGCACTAAGGCAGATGGATCTTCAGTGGGAGGAAAGACTCAACCAAAGCATGAGATCAATGGAGCAATGATTCATGGAGCAGTTACTAGAACAAAAAGAAATACAAAGAGCGCTTGAAGAAAAGCTGCATTCCATGACACAAGGCAACATGGGGCCCGCTAAAACTCCCACACCACCTTGTGTTAGCACTACAGGATCATGCTCTGCTGTAGAACCTACTCAGTATAGCGGTCAATATGAGTTGTTGGTTGATGGGGATCCATCATTCAACTGTGGTGCATGTAAGATAGTTAATTTTGTCTTCCATATTTCTTTTTGTTTGATTTCTATAGTTTCTAACAACTTAACTTTGTTGTTTTAGGTACATGGACACAATCATTGTAGACCAAGGTCGGTCTTCCATGTACGAATTTGTTGAACCTCAGACCATTCAACCTTCTGGTAACACACTTGAAAACAGACAGCATTATTTGCAAACATGGATGGATGAGTCAAAAAGAGACGTATACCTTGTGCCATACATTGATGGGTAGGTGTTGCTATATGTAAAAGTTCATTATTAAAGTTTCCTTAATTACTTAGTTAAATAACTATTTGTCCTTCGTGATAGGTCGCACTGGCAACTGATGGTCATCATTCCCAAACAATGTAAAATTATATGGTTTTGTTCGTTGCACATGAAGATGAAAAATGACTTGAGAACCATACTTCAAGGGTAAGTGTTTCTCCAAAAATGAATTTGAATTTGATGTTCACCTTAAACTTTTATGATAAATATAGTTATGATAATTTTACTTTGTGTTTTCAATCTATACAGAGTTATTGGTAAATCTCGAGATCAACTAGTTCAAATTTTATATCCAAAGGTTGTAAGTCATTTACAGTTCTAATTCATTTTCTATGTTATTGAATGATCTAAATTCTTGACTATTTAGTTTGTCATTTTAGTGTAACCAACAACAAGATTCATGGGAATGTGGCTTCTATGTCATGTGTTGAATTAAGACCATCATTCGAGCTATCTCCCTCGTAATGTGCTTCCTAAAAGCCAACAAAGCCTGCCCTTTCTGGATGCTCCGTAAGAATTATCATGGGTCGTCCATGTGTTTCTTTCTTTTCAAGCCAAACTACTGTTGATGGACTCCAAAGTTGCTGTGTGTCACACCCTTTGCTGGACCAGCCCATTGCTTCTTGAAGCCCCGCTTGTGCATATCCGAAAGTGAAAACAACCCCTCTTTTCTTTCATTGAAATCTAAGCCCACTCCCTTTGTAAAAGCAAAGAAAATAATGATGAAAATCCATTCTCCCTGCAGTAGCTTGACCTTGGCTTTTAAAAGAAAGTAAATTCATTTCTTCTCTCCAAATGAAATCACGTGATGCTGCTCCTTCCATCTCCACGTTTCCGCACACTACACTCTCAATAAATCACCCGCTTCTTCCTCTCAACATGCTGGCTTCTTCTAAGCTGCTGGACGTTGAAACTCTTCAAAGCCCTTTTCCATGTGGGCCGTGACATTTGCTTAAAATATGTGGCAGCTCATTTCCAACATAAATGCACTTCATTTCTTCAATCTTCGGGATGTGCAGTTTTGTTCAACTCAAAACAATTTGGACCTCCTTGCAACCAATAAAGAGTCTAGAACGACATTTAATTTCTTTTTGTGGCCAAGAGATGTGATTGAACGGGTCGCACCGCTCACAAAAGTTGATTGCAGATATGAATGCAGTACAGTATAACTAGGATTTGACTCCTAGGTCGTCTCTCAAGGATCAATTTTATTATGGTTCAGTTTTAGATCTTAACACGAAGTGGGGGGGGTTTGATTATTTTTGTTTGCAGAAAATTAATTTTAAATTAAAATCAAAATTTAAAAACAGCAAACAGAATTTAAAAGCTGAAGGCAATAAAATCAACATACTGTAAAAGTAAAAACGAAATTTAAAATAGTGTGCAAAAAAAACTTAAATATAGTAAATCCTGAAAAATACAAAATACAGTAAAAACTTATAGCAATAAATTCCGAAAATGGTAAAAACGAAATTTAACTTTTGTAAACATGACAGGAAAACGAAAATCACCGGGCAGTAAAAAAATAAACAGAGAAACTTAAATTGCAGTTGAAAATGTAAATTGGAAATGAAAACTGACAGGATCAAACTTCAAAATAGGAAACATCTTGATGAAATGAGTTGAGCAGAAAGCGTGAAATACAACAATTTGAAGTGAATTGGAAAATGGCAGTGATGAGATTAAAGATTTAAACTTCAAAAACAGAATTATAATTGACGCAGATGAAAATGAAAATTAAACATCAACTGAAAATGCAGACTGAAAATTACATTAACACTGGAAATAAACATCAACAACACTGAAAAACGCAGACTGGAAAATTAAGATTCAGTACATCATCAAACTGGAAAACGAAAATAACCCAAAACCTCCCCAAGGGGGAGGGGGAAAAATGAACTCCAGACTACACTACTCCTACTGTCTACTGCCTACTGCCTTTTCTCTCCTGGATGCTTCTCCATTTTATAGCCAATTCTCTCACCAATAGTCTCCTCCCGTGAGCATCTCCCAATTTGTTCCCGTGAGAAAATAGGATGAGGGTCTCCATGTTTGTCTTTTTGCTTAGGCTTTCAGAAATTCCTTTCAACCTTGTGACCCACTCCAAACTCCTGTAGCTTCCTTTGATGTGCAAGCAGAACCGTGATCTTCTCCATTCAACGTGTGCTTCTAGATGTGGCTGGACGTGATGCTCCTGCATGTGCTTCCATTCTAAGATCATTACTTCTCCTTCAATTACGTTGCAACTGTTACAGCATGTCCCAGCTCCCTTTTCTTCTCGGTGATGGCTGCTCCAAAGCTAGACACTTCTGCTTCCCGTGTGAGCTGCTGTACCCAGAAGAATCGGAGGAGTTCTGCTCTTCATGGTGGCTGCTCCGTGAAGGTGTTGAACGTTGTAGACTTATCTTCTTTGCTTCCAACTCCAGCAAGGTCGTGATATGCTTCTTAAAGAAAGGAGACTTTTTTTTTTTTTTTTTATTTGTGTGACTTGGTGTGGCCGTGAATCACTTCCCTCTTCTTCCACATTCCAGCTACTGTCTTTTGCTTCCCTTCTCAGCTGCTGGATGGTGCATCTCCATCCTTCACCGTTTGCAGCCTTTCTTTCCATCTCAGCTGGACCGTGTAGGTGTGCCTTCATGTCCTTGCTGGATGTTGCATCGTGGGGAGTTTCTTAATCACCATTCTTCTCCATCCAAACGTGAGAGATTTTTAAGTGAGGGGCCTCCATGAAATGTGTCCATACGTTCTCCTCCTTCTTTACTTCCATCACCGTGCAGTGCTATGTTTCCAGCTCATGTGTGTTGTTGCCGTGGCATCTTCCCAAGTGAAGGCTTCTTTCTTCAGCTGGCCATTCATTAACGTGTGCTTCTCTTAATATAATGAAAGATTCCATCCAGACCATAACATCACACAGCACAACTTCCAACTTCTTGACAGCAAAATAAAGTCAATCCAAAAGGTCGATTCTCTTCTCTCCATGCGGTGCACCAGCCCATTCAAGTGTGCTCCATCCAGCTGTGTGTTTACTTATTCCAAGCCAACTTAAAAAAAAAATAATAATTGAAAGGACTTTGTTGGACTCAATGTGCAGCTGCCCATGCCGTGACCATGTGGAATGAAAACTTTGTTGAATGAAGATAATGTGGAAGGCCGTGGCATGCATCATGCTGAGAAGTGGTGGACTCCAAGGCCGTGCCTTTTCTCCATATTGGTTCTCTTTCACGTGCAGCTTCAGCCGTGCACTTCCTTCCAAACAAAAATAAAACCAAAGCTTTATGTTTGTTGAATACAGCCCCCACATCTTTTCGGGCAAGCCCCTTCAATAAGCTCTCCATGTCAACAATTCTTTATTCCACATCTCCATCAACGTATCTTCTCCTTGCCTCCATCCACGTTGGAATGAAAATGCGCATGCTGCACTCTCTTTCACGTGCTGTATGTGGTGTTGTGGGCCATTCTTTTAGTGCTCCTTTTTAAAAGAGAAAGAAGATTTTCTTTTTGTTGGCCGTGAGTGCTCTTCCATGACCTGGTGCTATCTATGTCAACGTGTCAAGCCACCACATGCAGCTCTTAATTTTTTTCTTACACGTTCCCTTGCACATCAATTCCATTTCCAATTTTCAAGTGCAGCCGAGAGCCATCAACGTGCACCACTTCTATTTTTGTTTTCTTTTTCAAAAATTAAAATTGAAATGTAAGCTTCTAAAAAAAAAATAAAAATAAAATTAATGTCCAAAACTATCATCCAATAACTTCCAACAATTAATAATACAAATAATTATCTTTAGTTAATTCAAATTAATTAAAATTTGAATTACTGGTCAAATTAAGCATAATTATGAAAAAACGGAAAAATACTGGATGTTTAAACACAATTCCCCGATTTAATCCGGTACAATAGACTAAGTAAAGTGAATAAAATATTGACTTATCAAGATGCATTTCCCAATGATAAATTCCAGCCACCACAAGTACTAAACAGCAAGCAAACAATGCAAACATATTAGAACACTCAAACAGTAATCACTTGACTGACATAGGGGAGTACAAAAATTACTGGGAACAGTACAGAACTAATTTGAACAAAGTAAAAACTATACGTGAAAATAGACATCTAGACGAAACTATGAAAAAAAATTGCATGTAAAACGGATAAGAATTGAACTCAAACGAGGACACACAAGTTGACACAACATTCACGCAGCACTGTGCGAAAATTGAAATGACTGAGATGCATTGGGCTCAATTGCCATTTCTCATTTAACCTTCAAATGTCCCAAATTGTATCTCCAAATTTTCCTTGTAAAATAATTAGCTCAGATAATTCAAATTAGTTAAAATAAGAATTTCCGATCAAATTTAGCACAATTAGAAAAAATAGGATAATACTGTACATTCAAGCACAATTCCTTGATTAAATCCGGTACAATAAACTAAGTGAAATCAATAAAATATTGATTCATAAAAAATGAACAGAGGTCGCGGCGTGGTGGTGACGGCGGCACGACAATGGCTTTGGGCTTGCGGCGGTACGGCAGTGGCTGTCCAGTGACGAAGCGGTGCGGCGGGAAGGGTGGTCCGTTGATGCGCCGGCGAGAAAGGAGGGGATGAACGGTGGTCGTGGCAGCGACTTGCGGCAGTGGCAGGAGCGACGGAAGCGGAACGACGGCTAACGGCATTGGCGGCTAGGGTTTCGGGGGAAGATGATGCTCATGGGTTAGGACTGATGTGGCGGAACATGGTTGGCTAGATCTGTGTGGGGAGGATTTGAACACGTGGCATGATCTGGTGGAGTCTAGCTTAGGTGGGGTATGGATAGGGAAATTTAGGAGGTGTATTTAGAATAGGGTTATTGTTTGGCTTAGTATTGGGTCTGTGTAAGAGAAGAGGGGTGTATGTAAGGAAATTGGGAGGTGCAAGGGTAAAAGTTGTCTGTTTGGCCCATCTGTACATCATTTTCCAAATAAAATCTAATTTTGGGCCTTGAATTGCCATTTGGACCAATAAAACTTATAATTTCAGCTGCATAGATAAACATTAGAACATCTAATAATAATTTATGCACTAAAATTCACTTTTTACGTCTCTTTATTTCCCAAACCCAACAATTCCAACATTACAAATTAACTTAAAATCAATCATTTAAGCACAATTATCCTATCAAAAATTTGAATTTTAAAGCATAAATGTGGGCATAAATATGCACTCATCACACTCCCACACTTATCCTTTTGCACTCCTGGGCAAAATTGATTAATTCCAAGACTTTGTTCTGAATCATTTTATTTCATATTTGCATTTGGATCAAAATAATGAGTAGCACTAGACATAGATCAATCATTTAGGCATTACTTTGTCATGGACATGCAAATGGAATCACTTTATTCTTCACACATGAGTTAACCTTTTTGAATTCCCAAGAAAATCAAATATGAAAGACAACACTCAAGTCAACATGTATCTATTTCTCTCCAATTCTCTCAAGTGTTTTTGGCTTGTGTTTACACTCAAAATACCCATGTAAGTAGACACCCTTGATATTTAGCAAAACTCTAACATTCACACACTTTAGTAAACATGCAATTATTGATCATGAGGGCTTTTTAAGGTTTTATTGAGGCCAAGGCAAAGGTAGGAAATTTTCTTGGAATTTCTGAGTTTTTGAAATTGATATAGAAAGAGTAATGATACTTGATTTCAAAAACGACTTTATTTCTTGCTTCTTTCAAGGAAGATTTTTTTTCTTTCTTCTTTTTTTTTCCTTGTTAAAACTCCAACTTGTCATCTTCTTTTTTGCTTTTTTTTTTTATTTTGTGGGTGAGGTACTCACCCACACACTTATTCCTCACTTTACTTCTAACAGAATCCATTACTCCTTCTTCTTTCCTAAGGTAAGGAACATATGATTTTTCTTCTTTTCTCATTTGCCAGTGACTGGAAACAAGAAAAATAGGCTTAAGGCTCAAAGAGGGTTCCAATGGATTAATGTTAGGACAAGTTAATTTGGCCAAGTAGCTAAAACAAGAAATGCCTCAATCATATCAGATCATGCATATTCTCCTTAGTTGCACAACACAAAATCAAGCTAACTATTAGAGTATCAACAAAACATGGGAAATTCACACAAGAAAAATAGGTATGGCTCATGGTGGTCCATCCTTAACATTAAGTTCAAAACTCACATGGTTCAAATTTCTTTCACAAAAGATTTAATCTGGAAATTCTCAAGTCAACTCAATTAGCAAATCATAGAAGCAATCCACTCATATCAACATGACTCATTTTTTTTTCTCTCTTGAATTCATGATCATTCCAGTTACTGATTCAAACTCTCAAATCCAATGCAAATATTTATTAAAAACAAACAAAATAGGGAACAAAATTAATTGTTTCCCCACACCCCCACACTTAAACTATGCATTGTCCTCAATGTATGCCTTATATATAAAATGCAAAGAAAAAGTATGAGGGAACTTACCTCCTTCATGGTGGAAGGAATGCTAGTAGGACTTCATTGGAAAAGTCATCCTGGATAGGAATGTTATCTTTTCCCTTTTCAATCCTACTAAGATGGTCAACTACTACATTATTTGACCCACTTCTGTCTTGAATAAGAGTAAACTTGTCCTTCTCGTTCTTGACCATTGTGATTCCACATTTCTCAAGAACCACATGTATAGGGCCTACCCAAGTGCTGTCAGAATTTGAATGTATAAAACCTGTTTGTAGCAACTTGGTGTCCTTTTTCTTTACAACCCCCATCAGTTGAGGATTCAGTCTTCCTTGAGGTTGTTTCACTAGTTTAGCATCCTCCTCCAAATGTATTCTATGCATGCAGAAAGAAGGGCTAATACCAGGAATATTTGCTAAAGTCCAGCCTATTGCTTTCTTGTGGTCTGTGATAACCTGTAATAGTTGTTTTTCCTGCTCATCAGTAAGCAATGCAGATATAATAACAGGGAGTTTCCCATCCCTCTCAAGATAAGCATATTTCAAATGGGATGATAAAGGTTTCAACTCCAAAATGGGTGGATGCACCACAGATGGCAAAATTTTACTGCCTAAGGTAATCTTAGCCACCTCAACATCACACTCGGACGCCACGGAGGTATCATCTATTAATACCGCGTCCTCAATATCACCTGCTTTACAGTTTCCTTTTTCGTCCAAAATTAGGGACGACATATTTGAAAAAGAAAAATTGCTTACAACATCACTTGATAAATCAATACAAAACAAAGAATGATCTTTAATCTGGTGCTTCCCAGCTTCCAACACGTTGAACCACACCTTCTCGTCTCCTATCTCCATTGTCAATGATCCTGCATGCACATCTATCTTGGTTCGTGCTGTCATCATGAAAGGTCTTCCCAAGATAATAGTTGTTGGACTGCTTCCTTCATCATCCTTCATGTCCAAGATATAGAAATCTGCAGGAAAAATTAACTTGTCTACTTGAACAAGGACGTCCTCAAGCACACCTGCAGGGTTAACTGTGCTAGGGTTGGCCAGTTGAATGACCACACCAGTAGTCTTAAGAGGTCCCAAAGATAGAGAAGTAAACATTGATAAAGGCATTACATTTATGGAAGCCCCTAAATCTAGCATGGCATTGTCAAACTTTGAATTTCCAATAACACAAGGAATAGAAAACATACTTGGATCTTTGCATTTTCGCGGTATTTCAATATGTTTCTGAATCAAGCTTGACACATTTCTTCACAAATTCATAACCTCATTATCCCTAAAACGCCTTCTATTTGTGCAAATTTCTTTCAAAAACTTGGCGTATTTAGGAATTTGCTTAACAGCATCTAACAAAGGAATATTAATCTCCACCTTCTTGAAAATATTTAAAATCTCTTGGTCTAATTCCTCCATTTTTTGGTTTCTCGGCTTCAACCGATTTGGATATGGAGGAGGTGGAGAATAAGATGAAGAAGAATTTTTAGAAGAAGAGTTAAAGGATACTAACCTGGATTTATCAGTGGTAGTCTCAGGTGATGGTTCACGTGATCCTCCATTGTCATCATTTTGCGCTCCTTCTTTCTCCTTATCTTCATCCTCTTGGGCTCCTTCAGGGCCTTCGACCTGCTTACCCGTTCTCAAAGTAATAACACTTACATTTTGCGGGTTGATCACTGTTTGTGCAGGTAATTTATTTGACTCCTTAGCCTCTAATTTCTCCATCCTCTGAGTCAAATCTACAATTGATTTCTTGATTTTTGAATTTTGCTCAAGTATTGTTTTCATGAAATCTTGTATTGACATTTCAGGCTGAGATTGTTGCCTTTGTTGATGTGGAACATAAGGTTGCCTGTTTTGCTGATATCTATTGGAGAATGAATCATGATAATTCTGGTATGGTCTATTTCCTCCAATCATGTTTGCAGCAAAAGCTTAAGATGGGTTTTCCACAGTGGTTTCCACCAAGCTAGGACATTCATCAGTATAATGGTTAGTTGAAATCCAAATTCCACACTTAGCAATTTGTGGAGCTGAGGTTTTAAACAAGCTTGCAATCTGATCGAGTTTGCTTTCTAGCTTATTTAATCTTTCATCTATCTTTTTCCCATCAACTGCACCATTTTCAATTTCATGCACTCCCTTCAACAAAGTCACTGAATTTTCTCTTGTTCCATACTGTTGATTGTCTACTGCCTTCCTTTCTATTAGATCTATACCATCTTCTGGTGACCTGTCTAAGAAAGATCCTCCGCTTGCAGCATCTGCCCATAACCTATCAGTAGGACTTAAGCCTTCATAAAAGCTTAGAATAAAATCTTCCATTTGGAGTTGAGTGCATGAAGAACATAGTTTCTTGAATCTTTCCCAATATTCACTAAGATTCTCTCTATCTCTCTATCTTATATCTTGAATTTCTCTACGGATAGCTGATAATCTGGATGCAGGAAAATACTTCTCAAGAAATAGTCTTTCAATAGTTTCCAATTTGTAATCCGTGCAGAGAGATAATACCATCAATCTTGAGCTGCGCCTTGAAGAGTAAAAGGAAAAGCTCTCATTTTAAGGCTCTCTATTGTGATCCTGGGAGATCTAAAATTTTCACACAACATGTGAAATTGTCTCAAGTGCTTGTGTGGATTCTCCCTTGATAACCCATTGATCCTGATTCCATCAACAACTTTTTGGATACTTTGTGTGCTGGTGAGCAATGCTAGTTTGCTCTCTGTATGGAAGAAGGTGTTGATTTTGATGATGTGGAGAGAGTTTTATGTGTACTTGGAGGACATTTTCAGAGGAATAGAACTGGCTTTGTGGTGAACATTAGGAGGACTGACTTGACTCCTCTTGCAAAGTATTGGATGGTGTTTTCTCATGCCAACATTCAGCCATGTTCTCATGTGTCAGACATCACTCTTAGCAGGGAACTCCTCCTGTACTGTGCAATCAGGAATTTGAATGTCAATATTGGACAGATAATAGCTGATGAGATAAGTGATGGCAACCCCTTTAGGGACTTCCCATCCTAAGAAGTATCAACTTAAGACTAAGAAAGGGAAGTTGAATAAACAAAAGTTCTTTTCTTTCTAAGTCTTAGAATGTTTACTTTACTAAATATATCTACATTGTTTTGTAGGACACTAATAAGGCTTGAAACCATAACCAAGCAGCCACAGAAGCTTGCAGCCGCTGCCACTCACCAATGTCCAAGTTTGAAGCACATGTTATATATGAAACACAAAGAAACCGTGTAGTTTCATCTCTTTTGAGCACGTTTTCATCTCTTACATTTTCAGTAGCTTGCTAGGCACGTTTGAAGGCCTCTCTTCATCTATAAAAGAGAACCTCAATCCATTGTAAGAAAGAACTTGATTTGAAGTAAGGAAATGCTGCCAATTTTCAGCTTTTACTCTCAAGTTCAACCTTGTTCATTGTTATCTTGCACCTCCTTGATAACAGTTGAAAAACTGTTATTTTCATGCTTAAAATTGATACTAAAAGCAACCTTTATACTTAGAAACTAGCTTGAAATCATACTTTTATTCATATTTTCAGAAATAAGAGAGCTGGACAGGTTTATGCTTGATTTCAGTGTTTTTGTGCAGGTTTTAAGGTGAATTTGGTGAAAGAAGTGAAGAAGGAGAGAGATGAAATCAGAAAAGACATTAAAAAGTGCAAAAGGAGAAGCCGAAGTCACCGCTCAACGGCATTTTACCGCTGAGCGGCACTCAGGAAGTCACGGGAGGTCCGCTGAGGGGCAAAATGGCCGCTGAGGGGAAGAAACGAAACGCGCACTTACCGCTGAGCGGTATTTTACCGCTGAGCGGCACACTTATGGGCTTGGGCCTAGATTTTTTGTAATTTTAGAATAGTATATAAGCTTTAGGACGTCCTAGGGTTTATATCTTTGGCAGAAACGAGGCAAACACTCTCTCTTCCACCCCTTTGAAGGAGGATCTTGGATGCTCAGGCTACCTCTTCACCTTTTTAGGGTTTATTCTTTCATTCTTTCATTGCAATTCATCTAGGTTCACCATGAATATGGTGAACTAAACCTTGTATGTTTGTTGGGGAATCAATGTAATCTCTTGAAGCTCTCATATATGGAATTTATGCTTGCATCTTAATCTAAGATTTATGCTTTCTTTCATCATTAGTTAGGGTTTTTCCTCTTTGCTTAATGCTTGCATTGTTTAACTCATTCGATGCATGATTATTGGTTTTGTCGATACGGGAACGTATGGGGAAGTCTAGATCCGGGGAATTTCTCCCAATATTATGTTGGTTGTCGTTAAGCTCCTGCACTTATGAACTGATCATTAGGAATGCTAGGAATTGTATGAACTCGTGATTAGGGAGAAGCCTTCTAGAAAGGTACTTTAGAGAGTGGCATTGACAATGATGATTTGAATGTTGAATTCCTAAAATATATGAGAGTGGATAAGATGAAATTGAACCCCCAACAACATATTCATACATAAATTTCATTGAAAGTGTTTATCTTTTGCTTTTTGCCATTGATCAAAACTTCATGCATACATGTTTATTTTCTGTCTTGCATATAAAATCTCAATTATTTCGTTTGTAAGTCTTAGCTAATCAACAAATCACATAACTAAACTAGGCCGTGAGTCCTTTGGGAAGAACGATACTTGGTCCAACCAAGTTTATTACTTGAACGATTCGGTCATACTTGCCGATTGAAAAACAAGTTTGTGACATCATATTTTGGTGATCATAAATTTGTCCATCAAGTTTTTGGCGGCGTTGCCGGGGACTCTGGTTTAACTGGTTAATTTGAGTGATTATTGATTATCTTTGACTTTAATTTTGAATTTCTGTTTTTATTTTCTGTTTTTATTTTTTAGGTTTTTATTTTATCTTATTTTATTTTATTTGACTAGATTAGATTTGATTTTATTTTATTTGATTTTATTAGATTAGATTTTATTTTATTTTATTTTATCTTATTAGATTAGATTAGATTTTATTTTATTTTATTTTATTTTATTCTATCTTATTTTATTTTATCTTCTGAATCTTTTATCTTCTGAATATATATCTTCTCCTATATCTTTTTGTGCTAACAAATATTTTCTAGAGTTTTGTGCCTAATGTTTGCAGAATGCAATTTGGTCAAGAATTTAACTATATGGGCACTCAATTCTACCAAAGTAATCTCAACCACTGGTGGGAACATGACTCAAGCATGGATCAAAGACAATTTTGGCAAGCTGCCGGACAATTTGAGAACCAACCACAACAACAATGGCAGCAACAAAGCTTTAAAATCAACAAAGGGAAGCAAGAGATCTCTTCATTTAGACAAGGCATGGAAGAATCACTGGGGCATGCATGGGACAGGTATAAAAGCCTATTACGAAAGACTCCCACGCATGGATTTAACGAAGGAGAAGTAGTCCAAATCTTCCTTGGAGGTCTTGGTTCACAAACCATGATGATGCTTAACGCCTTAGCTGGAGGCAATATCAAATGGAAGACTCCAGAGGAAGCCACAGAAATAATTGAAAACGTGACTACTAATAACAATAAGTGGAACAGTGAAAGAGGAGCTCCTATTCAACAAAAAGGAGTTCTACAGTTGCAATCCAATGATGCCTTGATAGCTCAGAACAAGTTAATAACTCAACAATTGGAGAATCTCTCAAAGATACTTGAACAATTGCCACAAGAGTTAAAGACTGTTGCACAGGTACAAACCCAGTTGTGCGAATTGTGTGGAGGTGACCATATCAATGATCAATGTGCCTTTCGAGTTGAAGCCGTAGAGGATGTAAACTACATGACCAATCAGTACCGTCAAGGAAGCTACAATCAAGGGTGGAAACCACACCCAAGTATTGGTCAGGAACAAAGTAGGCAAGCTGGACAAACTGGGCAATTTAACAAGCAACAGCAACAAACCTTTCTATCAGGAAGTTTGGATGACACCCTTCAACAATTTTTGAAAAATTCTAACGCTACTCAGAAAAGCATTGAAGAATCATGTAAAAGGATGGAGATGCAGCTTCATTCCATTAGTCAGAGATTGAATGATGAGGTTAATACTGAAGTTAACCTTGAGGAGGAAGGGCAAGTCATTATCACTGAAAGTGACAAGATTCTTGATGACGAAAAATTAGAGGGAGATGAGGAAAGGGTAGAGAGAAAAGAGAAAGAAGAGTTGAGTGAGAAAGATAAAGATGAAGAAAAAGAAAAAGAAGTGGTTGAGAGAGAAGAGAGAAAGAAAATTTGTGTGAAAATAAAGAAGTTGAGGAGAAAAAGAGAAGGGAAGAAAAAAATAAAAGAAAAGAAAAAGAGAAAATTTGGGGAGAGAAAGCGTAAGAAAAAGAAGATGAGAGGAAAGAAGAAGGAATCATATGAAAAATCCCATCCTCATCTAAAGAAGAATCATAGGAAGGAAAAGAAATTTAAGTGTTTTATGGAAATCTTCTAGAAATTGGAGATTAAAGTTCCTATGATTGAGACACTGCAACAGGTTCCTGGTTTGATCAAATTTCTGAAGAAGTTCAGTAGGAAGAAGAAAAAGAAGATGGAACATGAGCTTTATTGGGTCAAGCTAATGACGTTAAAAGAGCGCTTGCTGGGAGGCAACCCAGTGATTTACAAACTTTTGATTTTGATTTTGGTTTTGTAACTTTTTATCTATGGACATTATTTTTGTAAATATTTTGTTGGATCCAGCATCTACTGAAGGATGCTAGGTGGTTAAGTATCTACTGAAGGATACTAAGTTTGTAACACCTACTGAGGGGTGTTGGTAAGTTTGAAACACCTACTGATGGGTGTTGGTGGATTTTGGGTCAGGCTCGTGACGTTAAACAAGCGCTACCTGGGAGGCAACCCAGTTGATTGATTGTTTTTGTTTGTTTTATTTTAGTTAGGATTTGCATAAGTATTTTAAACATTGAATTGCAGGGAACCAGTGAGGGGCATGTCTAGGAGGCACGTAGGTTAAGAAAAGAAGGAGAAGAGCACATCACGAAAGTGCCGCTGAGCGGGACCCGAGCCCATTAGGGTATTTTTATACCTCAAGCTGCGTTTTAGGGTTTCTTTCCAGGCTTTTCTCTGCACAAACACTTCCACACACCTTCTCCTAGGTTTTCCACATCTTTTCACTCTTCCCTCTTAAGAAAATATCTCTTCCACTCACTTTTTCACTAGTGTGCTATCAAAGTTTGGGGTTGGAAGAGAGCATTCTAGCTTGGAAGCATTCTCATTGCATCTAGTATCTCCACCCAAGTAAGTAAAAAGCATTTTGTTCATTCTAGGGTTCTTGAATTTGAATGTGATTGTCAAAGTATGAATATTTAGGGGCTTTGATTTCTATGCATGATTTGATGATATATTTGATGTTTGAACCGATTAAACTGCATGATTATGAACTGGAAAACTGAAAATTGCATTTGGGTGGAGTTAGGAAAGCTTTAAAACATGTTTTTCAAAAATCTGCAGAGTTACCGCTGAGGGATAAACTGCCGCTGAGCGGCACTCTGCCAAATTTGATTTTTCCATTTTTTTTTTTTGTGATCTGGAATGTGGCACTGGTGGCGCTGAGGGGAAATTCTGGCCCTCAGCGGTGGTTTAGCTTCGAAAGGAGTTGTGTTCTGTGTTTTACTAATGATTAACATCATGTTCTGTGGTTTTGTTTGTGTTTTGAATATAGGAATGACATCCTCATCAGGAAAAAGATTGAAAACCATGGCAACCAAGAGAAAGGAAAAGGAACCCGAGCAACCCCACTCTAGCAGGTTCCTCTCTAGGAAACATGAGAAGCACTTTAGGGTGGTTCAGGACAGGAGACTTCTGATGGAGAGAAAGGTTGGAATGATACCTAACTTTGCTCCTCAATTTGGAGAGCAAGTGTTAGGGAATGATTGGGGAAAGCTAGCCACTTATCCTGCACCTGCCAACATAGCTGTGGTAAAGGAATTTTACACCAATGCAAAGAAGATTGGTGATTATCCAGCTGAGAATTATTTGGGCTATGTCAGAGGCCATGCTATCAGGTATGATCCTGATTCTATCAACAACTTCCTGGATACTGTGTGGGCTGGTGAGCAATGCCAGTTTGCTCTTTGCATTGGGGAAGGTGCTGATTATGAGGATGTGGAGAGAGTGTTGTGTATACCTGGAGGACACTTCAAAAGGAATAGATCTGGCTCAGTGGTTAACATTAGGAGGACAGATTTGACTCCTCTTGCAAAGTATTGGATGACGTTTTCTCATGCCAACATTCAGCCATGTTCACATGTGTCAGATATTACTCTCAGCAGGGCATTATTCATCTACTGTGCTATCAGAAACTTAAATGTTAATATTGGGCAGGTGATAGCTGATGAGATTAGTGTATGCGCTAATACCTCAAACAACAAAGCACCACTAGGACATCCTTCTTTGATCACTCACCTTTGCAAGCTAGCTGGGGTGGACACTTCTGTTCCACCATTTGAGAGGCCAAGAAAAGCTATTGATGAGGCTTATTACAGACAGTACTGTAGAGGTGAGGATGTAGCTCAGCCAGTTCCACCACGCCATGCTCGTAGAGAGAGAGGGCCAGCACAGAGCAGGACATCTGTTGATACACATGAAGCAGAACCATTCCAGATGAGGGACATGTATATGTCTCTTATAGGTGCTCAGTTGCAGTCCATCCACAGAGGGCAGGTGGCCACGGCTGAGATGATAGTGGGGATGTATGATACACCTCCAGCACACAGGTGGACTATGGATGAATTCCATAATGTAGTAGCTTGGCCAGAAGAACCATTGCATGGAGGAGGAGCTGAAGCAGCTAAAGCTTCAGCTCGAGACATGGAAGAAGATGAAGCTGAGGAGGAGGATGCATTTGATGATGATGATCATGAGGAAGAGGAGGAAGATACAGAGGACAGCTCAGACTGATGAGGAGCTGAGATAGCATTTACTGATGAATGCTATCATATGATTATGCTTTTGTGGTTTAAGTTTTCTGAACTTATTTGTTTTTGTTTTTAGATTAGGGTTTGATGTACTCTATTGAACACCTGGTTTATTATGATGGTTTGCTATTAATTGTGATTGTGTGATAAGTAATGCTTGATGATACTTATTGATTGATTGATGTTGAGATGATGTGCACATTAAAATGCTTATACAGGTGATTCACAAGCTTTGTGAACAAATGCATGATATCATGATTGTGATTGTGAAATTAAGCAGGATGTGTATGTCAAATGTGAATGAGCTTATATGTGAGGTTTTGAGCTCCAGAGTTGTTATTGTTGAATGCTATTACTTTGGAAGCTTGAATGACTTTGCCCAGGTTTTCTATGATTGAATCAATTGCTTGTTTTGCATCATATGATCAAGGCCGTTTGTTGGAACCCTTTTTGTTGCATCATAAAGTTAGCCGACTAAAAGAGAACACTTTGTGTTCTATCCTTTGAACCCTTAGCCTTGAATATACACTGAAAACCCTTGATTGAAAATCTTTACCTTGAGTTAAGTAGAAGATCTTGTGTGGTATTGTTAAATGTTCAAGTTTGGGGTTGTTGGGAAAACATGAAAAAGGAAAAGCATTGAGCTAAGAGCTAAAAAGTAAGAATATGCAAAGAAAAAGAAAAGAAAATAAAAAGAAGCAAAGCTCAATGCAAATGCAAAAGAAAGTTGGGAATGAATAAGAAAAAATGTGTTCTTATGATTCTCTTAACTCAAGGATTTTGTGATCCAGAAAAACCAATTTTCTTGTTAGCCCAGCCACATTATAAGCCATTGAAAAGTCCTTGTGATGATGCATGCTTGTGAATGTTTTTGATTGTGGTAAAATGAAAGGCAAAGTTGACTCATGTGACATTGTGATAGTGGAGTGAATGAGTGAAACACTTTACCTCTTATACACTTGTGTGTTGAGTGAAACACTTTATCTAGTGAGGAAATATTCCATAAGCACATGAACATCCATGCTTAATTGATTGATCATTCATGAAAAATAGCATTTGTTGGAATTTAAATGACTTTGTGAACACTAAAGCATGTGCACATCTTGAATGAACTCTTGGTCATAAGTTTGAGTGAAGTTGTTACTTATCTTGGAAAAGAGGATTTTTGAATGAGTGAACCATCATATGAATTGGTTGGAGATTGAGTTACATTTTGTTTGCTTGAGGACAAGCAAAGTTCTAAGTTTGGGGTTGTGATAACAGTTGAAAAACTGTTATTTTCATGCTTAAAATTGATACTAAAAGCAACCTTTATACTTAGAAACTAGCTTGAAATCATACTTTTATTCATATTTTCCGAAATAAGAGAGCTGGACAGGTTTATGCTTGATTTCAGTGTTTTTGTGCAGGTTTTAAGGTGAATTTGGTGAAAGAAGTGAAGAAGGAGAGAGATGAAATCAGAAAAGACATTAAAAAGTGCAAAAGGAGAAGCCGAAGTCACCGCTCAGCGGCATTTTACAGCTGAGCGGCACTCAGGAAGTCACGGGAGGTCCGCTGGAGGGCAAAATGGCCGCTGAGGGGAAGAAACGAGACGCGCACTTACCGCTGAGCGGTATTTTACCGCTGAGCGGCACACTTATGGGCTTGGGCCTAGATTTTTTGTAATTTTAGAATAGTATATAAGCTTTAGGACGTCCTAGGGTTTGTATCTTTGGCAGAAACGAGGCAAACACTCTCTCTTCCACCCCTTTGAAGGAGGATCTTGGATGCTCAGGCTACCTCTTCACCTTTTTAGGGTTTATTCTTTCATTCTTTCATTGCAATTCATCTAGGTTCACCATGAATATGGTGAACTAAACCTTGTATGTTTGTTGTGGAATCAATGTAATCTCTTGAAGCTCTCATATATGGAATTTATGCTTTGCATCTTAATCTAAGATTTATGCTTTCTTTCATCATTAGTTAGGGTTTTTCCTCTTTGCTTAATGCTTGCATTGTTTAACTCATTCGATGCATGATTATTGGTTTTGTCGATACGGGAACGTACGGGGAAGTCTAGATCCGGGGAATTTCTCCCAATATTATGTTGGTTGTCGTTAAGCTCCTGCACTTATGAACTGATCATTAGGAATGCTAGGAATTGTATGAACTCGTGATTAGGGAGAAGCCTTCTAGAAAGGTACTTTAGAGAGTGGCATTAACAATGATGATTTGAATGTTGAATTCCTAAAATATATGAGAGTGGATAAGATGAAATTGAAACCCCAACAACATATTCATACATAAATTTCATTGAAAGTGTTTATCTTTTGCTTTTTGCCATTGATCAAAACTTCATGCATACATGTTTATGTTCTGTCTTGCATATAAAATCTCAATTATTTCGTTTGTAAGTCTTAGCTAATCAACAAATCACATAACTAAACTAGGCCGTGAGTCCTTTGGGAAGAACGATACGTGGTCCAACCAAGTTTATTACTTGAACGATTCGGTCATACTTGCCGATTGAAAAACAAGTTTGTGACATCATATTTTGGTGATCATAAATTTGTCCATCACTCCTCTAGCTTCTTTCCCCTTTGGAAAGCTTTTTGAGCTAGAACTCTACCAAACACAGCCACTCAACACCTCCAGCATATTCACGAACACCTTACGTGCACTCCGTAACTCTACTGATTCATTCAATCCGCTGCCAGTTCTCTGCTTCGGAAAGCTTCTTCTGCATTTCCTGGAGTTGCTTCCATCATTTGGCATCAAGATCTAGGTTCTCCACGCAAGTCTCCAAGAGATAAGTCACTTTTTCAGTCATCTCTCACTTCTGTCATGTGTTGTTCCAGTATTTTCAACTGTTTGAATTTTTTTTCTCACTTATATGGTTTGATTTCGTGTTTGCTGTGGATGTTTGATTCCATTCACTGTTTCTTAGTTTTTAATCATCATTTTAATCAGTGCAATTTGGTTGATTGAGTTCAATTCAGCTTTGATATTTCATTTCCAGTTTTCTCAAGTCATGTGCATTTTCTTTTGCAGTTTTTAATCTGTCATATGTGTTTCAATCTGTTCTAGCAGTGAATTTTCGTTTGTAATTGAGACCTGTGCATGTGCTAGCTATATGTTGATCATATAAAGCATTGACATCAAGTTCAACTTTGATCATTTGAGCTAACAGCTGTGCACACTGTGTTCCAATAGCAAAATTCTACAGAAAATTTTAATTTCTGGTTTCATTTTGTCCAATCTGTTTCTATCCAGATTTCTTGTTGTTTCAAGCCTTGTGCACATTTGTGTACTGTTTTTGAAAGTATCTAAAGATATTGCAACTCATATGCATCAAAGAAAAGCAAAATGAGTGTTTGAGTTGCTCATAATCTGTTTTTAACTTCAGTAGCCGATTGCATTTCTGGTTTAATGTTGTCCACACTATTTCTAGCCAATTTTTGTGTCTCTCAACCCTGATGCAAGTTTGTTTGAAGTGTTTATACATGTTACAAGTGTTAGCAATCAAAATTCACCATTGAATCTCAAAAAGAGTAGTTGAGTTGCTTAAAGTCCAGTAGCTTGTGCTGTCAGTGTTTCAAAACTCAATTTCTAGTTTAACATGTAATAAACCGTGTCTGTCCAGATTTTCATTTTCTACAGCTTTGCACAAGTTTGATTATGTGTTTGACTAGTTCTCAAATGATTTTAACTGTTGTTCAGTGTGTAATTCGAAAATGAGTGTTTGAGTTGTGTGAAAGTTTGGTTTCTGTACTGTTTAATCCAGCTTTACACCGTGTAGTTTTCATTGGTTGTGTCTTAGGACATTTACATTTCCTAGCTTAATTTCTGAAGCTAGCTCTAGATTTAGGACCTTCTTACTCACTTGTTTGATCTTTCCAGCTTTGCTTCCAGTGAAAATTCTTATAAATATTGCTGCAGTTTTGTTTTTTGTTCTGCATAATTTGGCAACTACTAAGGTCATTTTGTGAATCTGTCTCTGCCAGTGCATTTTCAATGTGTCTGCAAGTGTATTTGATCAATTAAAATCTGTACTTACTGTTCATTTGGTCATTTTTACACCTTTGTGCCAAATCACTTCTTAAAACATCAAATTTGTCTAAATTGGGAAGTGAACTACTGATTTGCTGCTGCAATATCATTCTTTGCTGTCTAAATGTTTGTACACACCAAAGTTGATGAGATAAACTTGTTTGACATATCATTGGAACCTTGGATACACTGTCATTCGTTTTGCACATTGTTGTTCCAATTTTTCCAGCCACATTTTTGGTGCAATATGCATTTCTTTGCTGTTTTCTACACTTAAAAAGTTTCAATTTGCAATTTGGATTGGCAAAAGCTGGGGGATTATGTTCCAACCATTTTTGACTCATTATACAAGTGAATTCAAATCATTAAAAAGCACATAACCCCTGCAATCTAGTGTTCAGGAATCCAAAACCAGAAAACACCAAAATCTGTTGTTCTTTGTGGCATTTTGTCAAACAGTTTGGCATTTTCATCAAACACTTTCACTACACTTGAATTTGCTCTTTGTTTTGAGTTTTTTCTTGCTTTTCTAAATTGTTCTAGACCCTATCTTAGGTTCCTTTTGTGTGCTAGCCTTTATTCCAGCCCCAAAGTGTTTAGAAATCACCTTTTCTTGACTTCCATATTTGTTGTCTTATTAATTCTGCATTTAAATTGGATGCACCTTGCTTTTCATCACTCATAGGTTTTGTGAATTTTGGTGTGCTGGAATATTATTTGGTGGTGGAGTTTTAACATCCAGCTAGGCCTTATCAAAGGGGTAGCATCTTAAGGAGTGGAGGTCTTGCTAACATTGCTTCAAGTGGACTTCAAGAGCAATTTCCATTGGTTGTCCAACACTTCCTTGCAGAAGAAAAACACCACTTTAAAGTTCCATTTCAGCTCATTTACTTTGCCTTTGCAGCCACACTAGGCTTTGTTTTTGAAACTTGAGTTACTTGGGAAAATGCTTATAAAGCAATTCCAAGTACTCCATTAAACATTGTAATAGTCTAGTTGTGCATCTTAGTGTGGAAGTGTGTCAAGTGGCTCCAAGTGTCATTTGCACTTTCACTTAGGGTCTTTTTTCTTTTTCCATTCATTTCATACTTCCTTTCTTTTGCTTGTTGAATATTTGTGTTCTACGTCTCCGTGATAGCTACGTGCGCTACCATATAGACAAACCTTCATTTGGTTTATTCGGGGCATCACATCGATACATTCCTAAAAGGTTTTGAAAGACTTCTATCTAGAAACTTTGGTAAGAAACGTCAGGAGACACTCTGGCTAAGGAAGGACAAGGTTTCTAAGCTTGTCCATTGTGACTCACCTCTCCTTCCTAGGAGCTATTCGGTTTCTTCACCTTTAGAATCTCTATAGAAGTCATTCACCAAATACAAACAAATCCTCTTTTCCAAAAGTTTTGATTCATACTTGTGCAAGGCTTTCAAATTTTGTGAAAACACTTTCTCTACTTCACAAGCATGAGTCACTCTAGTGTTCAAGGTAACACCAATCATGATCAGGACAACATAGAGTTGAGAGAAGAGCACAATAGAACCAAGGCTGAGTTTCAAGAACTAAGGCAAATAGTCGCCAATCTTACTCTCATTCAAAGAGGGCATTCACAAGGGGATCCCTCTCATAGGCAAAACCATGATCATGATGATCATTCCCAACATAGTGATCACCATCGTTATCACCCTTATGATCACTATCAACGCCCTCCTAGGCGTCATCATAACCATAGAAACCATCATGTGGAACCTAAACTTGACCTTCCACTGTTCTATGGAAGAGACAATGTAGAAGAATACTTTGAGTGGGAGATGAAGGTCGAACAGATTTTTGAGTGCTACCACATAGATGATAGGAAGCGAGTGACCTTAGCTACTTTGACCTTTCAAGGAGCAGCCCTCTATTGGTGGACATCCATCATAAGAGATCAAAAGATGCATGGTGACTACACCATCCAATACCGGAATGAATTGAAAGCAGTCTTACACAGAAGGCATCTTCTTCTTCCTAGCTTAATCTAGGTGCCTCCTACTCATTCCTCTCACTTGCTCCCTGTAATTAAGTTCTCAGATCACTTAAACATTTAATCCCTACCATGCAACTAAAACAGAACCAAAACAAACAAGACAGATAAAATCAATCAACTGGGTTGCCTCTCAGGTAGCGCTTGTTTAACGTCATGAGCCTGACCCAAAATCCTCCAGCACCCTTCAGTAGATGCAAATCTTTCTTACCAACACCCATCAGTAGGTGTATACAAACATAGTATCCTTCAGTAGATACTCTTCCACCTAACATCCATCAGTAGATGTAAACCCTGTAACAAACTTATAACAAAGACAAAAATACCAAAAAGTTCAAAATTACATCACCAAACCAAAAATTAAAAGTTCTTAAATCACTGGGTTGCCTCCCAGCAAGCGCTCTTTTAATGTCACTAGCTTGACCCAGTAAAGTTCAAGTTCCTTCTTCTTTTTCTTCTTCTTTCTACTGAACTTCTTCAGAAATATGATCAAACCAGGAACATGTTGCAGTGTCTCAATCATAGGAACTTTAATCTCCAATTTCTTGAAGATTTCCATAAAGCGCTTAAATTTATTTTCCTTCCTATGATTCTTCTTTAGATGAGGATGGGGTTTTTCATATGATTCCTTCTTCTTTCCTCTCATCTTCTTTTTCTTACGCTTCCTCTCCCCAAATTTTCTCTTTTTCTTTTCTTTTATTTTTTTCTTCCCTTCTCTTTTTCTCCTCAACTTCTTTATTTTCACACAAATTTTCTTTCTCTCTTCTCTCTCAACCACTTCTTTTTCTTTTTCTTCATCTTTATCTTTCTCACTCAACTCTTCTTTTTCTTTTCTCTCTATATTTTCCTCATCTCTCCCTATTTTTTTCTCATCAAAAATCTTGTCACTTTCAGTGGCAATGGCTTCACCTTCCTTCTTAGGCTTAACTTCAGTATTAACCTTAACGTTCAATCTCTGACTAATGTAACAAAGGTGCATTTCCATCCTTTTACATGATGCTTCAATGCTTTTCTGAATAGAGTCGGAATTTTTCAAAAATCGTTGAAGGGTGTCATCCAAACTTTCTGATATAGAGAGGGTTGTTGCTGCCATTGTTGTGGTGATGTCCTATCAAACTCTTCGACAGCTTGAGTGGTTTTGTGATGACAATTAGGTATCTGTATGTACTATTGAACTGCCTCGTCCAACGTTATCCTTCTTCCCGATAGAGAGGGTTTTTGTTGCCATTGTTATGGTGGTAGATTCTTAAATTGTTTGACAGCTTGCCAAAATTGACTGTTATTCATGCTTGAGTGAGGTTCCCACCAGTGGTTGAAATTACCTTAGTAGAATTGAGTGCCCATATAGTTAAATTCTTGTCCAAATTGCATCCTACAAACATTAGGCACAAAACTCTAAAATTAATTGTTAGCACAAAAAAATGGAGAAGATAGATAAAAAAAATCAAAGGATATAATTGAAAAGATAAGAAGATAGGAAATAAAAACAGAAAAATAAAAACAGAAAATAGAATAAAAATAAAATAAAATAAAATAAAATCAAATAAGATAAAATAAAATAAAAACCGAAAAATAAAAACAGAAATTCAAATTTCAAAATTCAAGTCAAAGATAATCAATAATCACACAAATGAACTAGTTAAACCACGAGTCCCCGGCAAAGGCGCCAAAAACTTGATGACAAATTTATGAACACCGAAAAACGGCACCACAAACTTGTTGGACAATCGGCAAGTGTGACCAAATCGTTTCAAGTAATAAAACTCGGTAAGACCAAGTATCGTTCTCCCAAAGGACTCATGGTCTAGTTTAGTTATGTGATTTGTTGATTATTTAAGACTTAAGAACAAAATAATTGGAGTTTAATATGCAAAAGACAGAAAATAAACATGTATGCATGACTTTTATCAGTGGCTAAAACAAAATACAAGCACTTCAATGGAATATATGGATGAGTATGTTGTTGGGGTTTATCAATTTCATCTTATCCACTCTCATATATTTTAGGAATTCAACATTCTATTCATCATTGTTAACGCCACTCTCTAAATCACCTTGCAAGAAGGCCTATCCTTAATTACGAGTTCATACAATTCCTAGCATTCCTAGTAATTAGTTCTTAAGTGCAGGAGCTTAATGGCAACCAATATACTATTGGGAGAAATTCCCCGGATCTAGATTTCCCCGTACGTTCCCGTATCGACAAAATCAATAATCATGCATTGAATGAGTTAAACAAAGCAAGCATTAACCAAAGAGGAAAAACTCTAACTAATGATGAAAGAAAGCATAGGTCTTAAAATAAGATGTAAAAACAAATTCCATATATGAGAGTTTCACAAGACTACATTGATTCCCCAACAACAATACAAGGTTTAGTACACCATATTCATGGTGAAACTAGATGAATAATAATGGAAGAATGAAAGATAAAACCCAAAAAAGGTGAAGAGGTAGCCTGAGCATCCAAGATCCTCCTTCAAAGGGGTGGAAAAGAGAGTGCTTGCTTCGTCTCTGCCAAAGATACAAACCCTAGGACGTGCAAGTCCTTAAATAGGGCATAAAAATAACATAAAACAAGTCCAAGCCCATAAAAACGAAAGAAAATCGGTCCAAGCCCACTTAGAATGGCGCTCAGCGGTATTTTACCGCTGAGCGGTAATACCGCATGATCCATTTTGCCCCCAACTGCTGTTTTTGCCCCTCAGCGGTGATTTTGGTACCTGAAAAGTGCCGCTCAGCGGTATTTTACCGCTCAGCACCACTCGGTCACACTTTTTCTGCGTTCTGATTGATTTTTCAGCATTCTGGTTGACAGGTTGACTTTTCTGGTTAACTGGTTGACTTTTCTGGTTTCTGGTTGACTTTTTAGCACTCCAATCATTTGGTACTTCAATTCTTCTTTCAAATCATTCAATTAGCCTACAAAAATCAAGGGAATCTTGCACAAAACCATTAAATTCACTTTCAACTCTCTTATTCACAACACTAAACCAAAAATATGAGTTCAAGCTAGTTTCTAAGTCTTAAAGGTTGCTTTTAGTATCAATTTTAAGCATTAAAATAACGGTTTTTCAACCGTTATCACAAGCTCCATCGACTTCAACAAAGAAACATGAGTGTTGAGGAATATCGACAAAAGTTAGAATTACTCATGTTAAGAGCTGAAATAAAAGAGGAAGAGAGATTCACCATAGCTAGGTTCCAAAGCGGTCTTAACTATGAGATAAGAGATAAGGTAGAACTTTTACCTTATTTAGATCTCAATGATTTTGTGCAGCTATGTGTAAGAGTGGAAGAACAAATTAGAAGAAAAGCTTCCACTAAAAGGAGCTTCCCTACCACCTCCGACTATAGGACAGATCCTAAGAGGGAGGGTAGTCCAAAGAGGTATGAAAAGCCTCAAGAAAAAGAAAAAGAGAAAGTGAGAGGTAAAGAAAGAGAGAGCGAGAAAGAAATATCTTTCACAAAGAATCTTCAAAAGAAACCAGGGGTAGAGGGACCAAATGCTTTAAGTGTGGAGAGAGAGGACATTATTCTTCTGAGTGTCCTCACAAACGGTCTACTTATCTCTTAGACCATCAAAGTCAAAATGAAGATTCTTCTAGTGACTCAGATACATCTATATCTGAGGAAGAAGCCTTACTTTGTGAAGGTGAGTTATTATTGGTAAGACGACTTCTTGGAAGTCAAACACATGCACTAGAACAATCACAAAGGGAAAACCTATTCAGAACAAGATGCAAAATCTTTGAAAACACTTGTTGATTGATTGTGTATAGTGGTTCCTCTTGCAATTGTTGTAGTTCTCGAGTGGTGCACAAATTGGCCTTACCTACTATTTCTCATCTCAAGCCTTATAAGCTTCAGTGGATAACAGAGGATGAAGAGATAGTAGTGAACACACAGGTAACCATACCAATATCCATTGGCAACTATGAAGAAAATGTTTTATGTGATGTTGTTCCAATAGATGTTGGGCATTTATTACTTGGTAGGCCATGGCAATTTGATCATAATTCCACTCATGATGGCTATACCAACAAAATAACTTTCTTCCATAAAGGCAATAAAATCACATTGATTCCTCTTACAATTGAACAAGTGAAAGAGGATGAGATAATAATCAAAGACAAAATTGAAAAAGAAAGAAAACAAGAAAATAGGTTGGCCAAGCAACCTTCTCAAGAAAAGAAGAAGGCGACAAAGGTATGCATGTTGTTAACTTCTTCATTAAAAGGTAAATACCTTGAATCTTCTTCTCAAAAACATAACTTTGTTTCTTCATTTTATCATGGGGAATGTTCAAAACAAAGTGAATTCAAAAAAATATTAAAGGCCAATACTTCTTCTAAAAAAATTTTGTCAAAAGGCCTTAATTTTATGTTCTTATCTTTGCATACATCCTTTTCCTCATACTAATTGTTGCTATTTTTTGTAGATATATTTTTGATCCAGGTGGAAAATGAAAACCAAAGTTGTGCTTCTTTTTTTCTTCCCGAGGACAAATCATTTTTAAAGAGGGAGGGAATAATGGCAACCCCTTTAGGGACTTCCCATCCTAAGAAGTATCAACTTAAGACTAAGAAAGGGAAGTTGAATAAACAAAAGTTCTTTTCTTTCTAAGTCTTAGAATGTTTACTTTACTAAATATATCTACATTGTTTTATAGGACAATAATAAGGCTTGGAACCATAACCAATCAGCCAAAGAAGCTTGCAGCCGCTGCCACTCACCAATATCCAAGTTTGAAGCACATGTTATATATGAAACACAAAGCAACCGTGTAGTTTCATCTCTTTTGAGCACGTTTTCATCTCTTACATTTTCAGTAGCTTGTTAGGCACGTTTGAAGGCCTCTCTTCATCTATAAAAGATAACCTCAATCCATAGTAAGAAAGAACTTGATTTGAAGTAAGGAAATGCTGCCAATTTTCAGCTTTTACTCTCAAGTTCAACCTTGTGCATTGTCATCTTGCACCTCCTCTAGCTTTTTTCCCCTTTTGAAAGCTTTCTGAGCTAGAACTCTACCAAACACAACCACTCAACACCTCCAGCATATTCAAAAACACCTTACGTGCACTCCGTAACTCTACTGATTCATTCAATCCGCTGCCAGTTCTCTGCTTCGAAAAGCTTCTTCTGCATTTCCTGAAGTTGCTTCCATCAATAAGGGTGTGCGGTAACACAAAAAACAACAAAGCACCCTTAAGACATCCTTCTTTAATCACACACCTCTGCAAGATAGTTGGGGGGGATACTTCTGCTCCACCATTTGAAAGGCCAAGGAAAGCAATTGATGAGGCCTATTTTAGACAATACTGTGGAGGTGAGGAAGCAGCTCAGCCAGTTCCACCACGCCGTACTCGTAGAGAAAGAGGGCAAGCACAGAGTCAGGCATCTGCTGAGACACATGAAGCAGAACCTTTCCAAATGAGGGACATGTACATGTCTCTTATAGGTGCACAGTTACAGTCTATCCATAGAGGGTAGGTGGCCACTACTGAGATGATTGTTGGAATGTATGATCCACCTCCAGCACACAGGTGGACTATGGAGGAGTTTCATGATGTGGTAGTGATGAATCAATATTTTCTTGACTTCACTTAGCTTATTGTATCAAATTTAATCAGGAAATTGTGCTTTTCAATATCCAGTATTTTCCCATTTTTACTAATTGTGCTTAAATTGACTAGAAATTCTTATTTTGGTTAATTTGAATTATCTAAGCTAATTATTTGCATTATTAATTGTAGGCAAATTGTTGGATAATATTTTGGGACGGAAAGAGAAATTTCTCATCAATTACAATTTAAACTAAAATGAGAAACAAAAGTTAAAATTTATTTTCACTTTGCACAAGGAAAGAAGCCAGCAAATATTGAATTTCCAATTGAAAATTGTATGATGCACACACGGAACCAGCAGCAGGTTACACATGGCTGGGGCCCATGGAAAGCACATGTTTTGGAATAAAAGTGGGAGCCGCCACCTAGGATTGGAAAATTCTTTTTGGCTTAGGTGAAATGTAGTGCACCACAGTGATGTTTATTTTGCTTTGAAATTGAAAGCAATTTACATTCAATTTGAAGATGTTGTTACGGTCTCCAAAAAGGAGAAGTGCAAGGCTGAATCATTTTGTTGAAAAAAAAGGTGCAAAAGGCAAATGAGTCCAGCAACATGAGAAGGGGTGCACGGACAACAGCAGGCCTTCACACGTCCACGCAGGCTTCACGCTTCCAATAGCTTGGGAGGCACACTAGTCCAGCAAGGGAAGAAAGCAACATGTGAAGCGGAATTGAAGCCGCATGGTGACGTCTTGCGGAGAAGTGGTGCATGCGAACTCAATTGGAAGAGGTCATGGCCCAGCACAGCAACAAGAAGCAGTAGTCCAGCAGCTTGGCACAGGGGGCCCACGGACAGATTAATTGGAGCAGCAAGCAGGGAGGTGCAACAACAATTTGTAGCACACGATCCCACACTAGTAGCATCCAGCATTTTCCAACAACTTGGGCCACACTTCCAAGAACGATCCAGCAGCGTCCAGGAGGCATCACGCGTGAAGGAGCTGCACGTCCAACAAGAAGTGTTGACACGGAGGCCCATGAGCATGCAGGTCCACACTTGGCATTAAAAAAAAGCACATTACATTTTTCTTTCTTTTCGAAGCAAACGGTGCATTAATGAACGGTGATGTGTAGTAGATTTAGTTTTCTTTCTTGTAGAAAAGGGGACGTGTTGGACATGGCAGCCGCCACCCACTTAGAAGATTTTTTTTATCGTTGCTGATTTTTCATTTCCGTCTTTCAAAGCTCATCATCACAAAAGTTCACTATTGCATTGAATGTTTGCTTAATGTTTGGTTGCAAGCTGAGTGAAGAAGTGGTGATTTCATTTTGAGTAAAGAAATGCATTTATTTTCTTTTAAAAGGAACGCTGAAGGTGCTGCAGAGGGAATGAATTTTCATCATTATTTTATTTGCTTTTACAAAAGGAGTTTGCCGTGGATTTCAATGATAGAAGAGAGAAGTTATTTTTATTTAAGCTTTGAATGAAGAAGTAGGTGCATTCATCAGCTGGATATGTCACGGCCTTGGATGGAAAAACGGTGCAAGACAAATTTTATTTTATAGCAGCTTACTAAATTATTTAAATTAACTCTTCAAGCGTTTTCTTCTTGTGGTGATGAATTGCTTTTGATGTTTAGCTTACAACATTGTGCATTTAATGTTTCAGTTTAATTGTTGCCTTTTAATAGTTTTAGTTGTATTTGGATATTTATTTCTTGCATTGTTTAGTTTACTTTTCAATTCACTGTGATGTCTGTTATTTCGATTTATTGTTTCTGTTCATTATGTTATTTATTCTATTCGACTTCTTTATTTTCTTGCATTTCCAATTTTCTCATTTGATTTAGAGACCGTTCGGTCTCAATGTAGAACCGTTCGATTTGTAGGATCGTTCCGTCTTCATGCTTTGTTCATTTTTGTTAATGTATTCAATTATGTTTGTTCGTATTTAATTTCAGTTTAATTTATTTTGATTGCATTCAACAAAACTCTTTCACAACCCCCCCCCCCCACTTCGTGTTTGACCTAAGCCACGAACCACAGTTGGTCCTTGAGAGACGACCTAGGAGTCACTTCCTAGTTTATACTGCATTATTTCTAGCTATCAAATTTGATGGGCCGCGACAGCCCGCATCAGGTAGCTTGGCCAGAAGAGCTAGTACAAGGAGGCGGAGCTGAAGCAGCTGAAGCTTCAGCTAAGGAGATAGATGAAGATGATGCTGATGATGCTGATGATGATGATGATGATGATGCATTTGAGGATGCTGAAGATGAGGAAGAAGAGGAGGATAAAGATGACATCTCAGATTGATGAGGAGTTGAGATAGCATTTACTGATGAATTCTATCATAACTAGAGCAGAACTTATGGTTTTGTTTGGTTTAGTGTTCCGAACTTATTTACTTTTGTTTTTAGAATAGGGTTTGATGTACTCAATTGGAAACTTTGTCTGTTATGACGATTTGCTTATGATTATGATTGTTTGATAAGTAATGCTTGATGATGTTTTGAGATTGATTGATGTTGAGATGTGCACATTATATGCTGATACAGGTGATTCACAAGCTTTGTGAACAAATGCATGATGTTGTGATTGTGATTATGATACTAAGCAGGATGTGTATGTCAAATGTGAATGAGCTTATATGTAAGGTTTTGAGCTCTAGAGTTTTTGAGATTGAATGCTATTACTTTGAAAGCATGAATGATTTTGCCCAAGTTTTCTATGATTGAATCAATTGCTTGTTTGCATCATATGATCAAGGCCATTTGTTGGTAACCCTTTTATTAGCCAAATTCATGAAGTTAGCCCACTAAAAGAGAACACTTTGTGTTCCATCATTTGAACCCTTAGCCTTGAACATAATTTGGAAACCCTTGTGAAAAGCTTTACCTTGAGTTAAGTGGAAAATATTTTGTGGTATTGATAAATGTTCATCCATTTCATCTTATCCACTCTCATATATTTTAGGAATTCAACATTCTTTTCATCATTGTTAATGCCACTCTCTAAAGTACCTTGCAAGAAGGCCTATCCCTAATTACGAGTTCATACAATTCCTAGCATTCCTAATAATTAGTTCTTCGAGTGCAGGAGCTTAACGACAACCAATATACTATTGGGAGCAATTCCCCGAATCTAGACTTCCCCGTACGTTCCCGTATCGACAAAATCAATAATCATGCATTGAATGAGTTAAACAAAGCAAGCAATGAGCAAAGAGGAAAAACCCTAACTAATGATGAAAGAAAGCATAGGTATTAAAAATAAGATGTTAAAACAAATTCCATATATGAGAGTTTCACAAGACTACATTGATTCCCCAACAACAATACAAGGTTTAGTTCACCATATTCATGGTGAAACTAGATGAATAATAATGAAAGAATGAAAGATAGAACCCTAGAAAGGTGAAGAGATAGCCTGAGCATCCAAGATCCTCCTTCAAAGGGGTGGAAGAGAGAGTGTTTGCTTCGTTTCTTCCAAAGATACAAACCCTAGGACGTCCTAAAGCTTATATACTATTCTAAAATTACGAAAAATTTAGGCCTAAGCCCATAAGTGCACCGCTCAGCAGTAAGTGCGTGAGTTGGTTTCTTCCCCTCAGCGGCCATTTTGCCCCTCAGCTGATCTCCCGTGAACTTCTGAGTGCCGCTATGCGGTAAACTGCCGCTCAGCGGCAGTTGCAGCTTCTTCTTTTGCACTTTTTGATGTCTTTTCTGATTCCATCTCTCTCCTTCTTCACTTCTTTCACTAAATTCACCTTAAAACCTGCACAAAAACACTAAAATCAAGCATATACCTGTCCAACTCTCTTATTTCTGAAAATATGAATAAAAGCATGATTTCAAGCTAGTTTCTAAGTGTTAAAGGTTGCATTTAGTATCAATTTAAGCATGAAAATAACAGTTTTTCAACTGTTATCACAACCCCAAACTTAGAACTTTGCTTGTCCTCAAGCAAACAAGATGTAACTCCATCTTCTACCAATTCATATGATGGTTCACTCATTCAAAAATCTTCTTTTCAAGATAAGTAATGACTTCAATCAAACTTATGACCAAGGTTTCAAGCAAGATGTGCACATGCTTTGGTGTTCACAAAGTCACTTACTATCCAACAAATGCTATTTTTCATGAATGATCAACCAATTAAGCATGGATGTTCATGCGCTCATGGAATATTTCCTCACTAGGTAAAGTGTTTCACTCACACACAAGTGTATAAGAGGTAATCACTCATTCACTCCACTATCACAATGTCACATGAATCAACTTTGCCTTTCATTTAACCACAATCAAAAACATTCACAAGCATCCATCACCACAAGGACTTTTCAATGGCTTATAATGTGGCTGGGCTAACAAGAAAATTGGTTTTTCTGGATCACAAAATCCTTGAGTTAAGACAATCATAACAACACAATTATTCTTATTTTTCCCAACTTGCCTTTGCATTGAGCTTTTCTTTTTCTTTTCTTTTCTTTTTCGTTCTCTTTTTCTTTTCTTTTCATATTCTTAATTCTTAGCTCAATGCTTTTCCTTTTTCATGCTTTCCCAACAACCCCAAACTTGAACATTTATCAATACCACACAAGATTTTCTACTTAACTCAAGGTAAAGCTTTTCAACAAGGGTTTTCAATTTATGTTCAAGGCTAAGGGTTCAAAGGATAGAACACAAAGTGTTCTCTTTTAGTGGGCTAACTTCATGAATTTGGCCAATAAAAATTGTTCCAACAAACGGCCTTGATCATATGATGCAAAACAAGCAATTGATTCAATCATAGAAAACCTGGGCGAAATCATTCATGTTTCCAAAGTAATAGCATTCAATGAATAAAAACTCTGAAGCTCAAAACCTCACATATAAGCTCATTCACATTTGACATACACATCTTGCTTAATCTCACAATCACAATCATAATATCCTGCATTTGTTCACAAAGCTTGTGAATCACCTGTATAAGCATTTTAATGTGCACATCATCTCAACATCAATCAATCAATAAGCATCATTCAGCATTACTTATCACACAATCACAGTTAATAGCATACCATCATAACAAACCAGGTTTCTAATAGAATACATCAACCCTAATCTAAAACAAAAATAAATAAGTTCAGAACACTTAAACCAACAAAAGCGTAAGTTCATGATAGCATTCATCAGTAAATGCTATCTCAGCTCCTCATCAGTTTGAGTTGTCCTCTGTATCTTCCTTCTTCGTGGATCTTATAGTCTTGATTCTTTTTGCCCGATGAGGAGGCCATCCCTGCATCAAACATAATTCACAAACCAAAAGATACATTGTTAAGCATTAGTAAACCACAATGAAGAAATCAGCCCCTTCAATGATGCTCTCTCCCAACCCCAAACTTAAATGGAAAACTAGTGAGCAAGTGAGTGGAAGGGAGATTTTCTAAAGAGGGATGAGGGAAAAGATGTGGAAAACCTTGGAGAAGGTATGTGGGAGTGTTTGTGCAGAGAAGAACCTGAAAGTATGAGCATATGCGCAGCTTAGGGTATAAAAAGACCAAAATATTTGCAAAATAATGTCCACAAATTAAAAGTTACAAAACCAAAATCAAAATCAAAAGTTTTTAAATCACTGGGTTGCCTCCCAGCAAGCGCTCTTTTAACGTCACTAGCTTGACCCAGTAAGCTCAAGTTCCTTCTTTATAGTTGATGTTGTCATCCCACCAACTCCTCAGCTGTTTCCTGTGAACTGTTTTGATTCTTCTAAGACGTGGAGATTCTATCTCTATCATCTTCTTCTCTTTAAAGCCCTTCACAACCCACAACTTGTTCTTGATTCTTACAAGTGCACCAAGTTGGGGTCTTCTTTTCTCCCAGTCACCAGGAATTTCTCCTCCTCTTCCAATCTTTTCTTCCTTGTGTACCTGAAACAACAAACAATGGTTACCTGTAACCTTGAGATTTTCATCTTTACGGCTAGTCATGGGTACATCTTGAAATGCAGCTTTATAACTAGCTTCTTCCTCCTGTGTTTGCGTCTCATCTTGAAAGACGTCTACAACCACTCTCTCCTCCCTGTCCTGGAGCACCACTATACCTTCATTTACATCAATGATAGCTCTGGCCATTTTCATAAACGGTCTTCCAAGTATGATAGGTATCTTCTCTGTTTCCATCTTCATCACCACAAAGTCTGCCAAGAACTGAAGTTTGCCAATGATGGACAAATTTATGATCACCAAAATATGATGTCACAAACTTGTTTCACAATCGGCAAGTATGACCGAATCGTTCAAGTAATAAACTTGGTAAAACCAAGTATCGTTCTCCCAAAGGACTCACGGCCTAGTTTAGTTGTGTGGTTTGTTGATTAGCTAAGACTTAAGGACGAAATATTTGGAGTTTAATATGCAAGACAGAAAATAAACATGTATGCATGAGTTTTTGATCAATGGCAAAAGCAAAAGATAAACACTTTCAATGAAATATATGTATGAATATGTTGTTGGGGGTCAATTTCATCTTATCCACTCTCATATATTTTAGGAATTCAACATTCAAATCATCATTGTTAATGCCACTCTCTAAAGTACCATTCTAGATGGCTTCTCCCTAATCACGAGTTCATACAATTCCTAGCATTCCTAATGATCAGTTCATAAGTTCAGGAGCTTAACGACAACCAATATAATATTGGGAGAAATTCCCCGGATCTAGACTTCCCCGTACGTGCCCGTATCGACAAAACCAATAATCATGCATCGAATGAGTTAAACCATGCAAGCATTAAGCAAAGAGGAAAAACCCTAACTAATGATGAAAGAAAGCATAAGTCTTAATTGAAAGATGCAAGCATAAATTCCATATATGAGAGCTTCAAGAGATTACATTGATTCCCCAACAAACATACAAGGTTTAGTTCACCATATTCATGGTGAACCTAGATGAATAACAATGAAAGAATGAAAGAATAAACCCTAAAAAGGTGAAGAGGTAGCCTGAGCATCCAAGATCCTCCTTCAAAGGGGTGGAAGAGAGAGTGTTTGCCTCGTTTCTGCCAAAGATACTAACTCTAGGACGTGCAAGTCCTTAAATACTATTCTAAAATTACAAAAGATCTAAGCCCAAGCCCATAAAAGTGCCAAAAAACAAGTCCATGCCCATTAAGAATGGCGCTCAGCGGTAAATACCGCTCAGCGGTGACTGCGCGTCTTGTTTCTTCCCCTCAGCGGCCATTTTGCCCCTCAGCGGACCTCCCGTGACCTCCTGAGTGCCGCTCAGCGGTAAAATGCCGCTGAGCGGTGCTTTTGGCTTCTCCTTTTGCACTCTTTGATTCCTTTTCTGATTCCATCTCTCTCCTTCTTCACTTCTTTCACTAAATTCACCTTAAAACCTGCACAAAAACACTTAAATCAAGCATAAACCTGTCCAGCTCTCTTATTTATGAAAATATAGATAAAATCATGATTTCAAGCTAGTTTTTAAGTCTAAAGGTTGCTTTTAGTATCACTTTTAAGCATGAAAATAACAGTTTTTCAACTGTTATCAGCCAACACAAACTATAATGTCCTCTGCAATCCCACATGGCTCCTTTGAAGATCCATCGGCCATTACTGGATTAACCTGTACATGATGGAAACCCATTTAGGGCAGTCCATTCAAAGGAGTGTCAACTAAAGCTAAGGCTAAGAAAGGGAAGTGAAGAAGGACTGTTAAAGACTTTTTCTTAATTTTTTTTCTCTAAAGTCTTAGTAGGATTCTCTTTAATATGTTTATATGTGTTTTGTAGGGTCTAATAAAGCTAGGAGATCATGGATCAACTAGCCAAGAAACATGATAAATCAAGAAGAAAGGAAACATCAAGAATGAAGAAGCAAGCCAAATCTTCACTTAGAGGAATGATGGAATCTTAACTTGGATGCATAGTAAGCTGCTTTGGAAGCCCACATGAGTCACATTCCAACCAGCAGCTTGGTTGAAGATTGAAGAAAGCCTAGGGCTCAACAGATGAGGGTTTGCACCCAGCATCAACAAATGCACCAGTTGCCGCCACTCACGTTTCTTCACCAGCTTCTTGTTTGATAGGCCACGTAGCCACTCACGTTTTCTTTCCACTTGCACAGCTGGCCCTTGCATCATAGCTAACGTAGCTAAGTGTAGGCATGAACCAGGAGCTTTATTTCTCCTTTCAATACCTTGCTCCATTGCTTGTAAAGGGGACCTTTGATTTGAATGAAGAATTGTTTTCTATTGATGCTGTTCAGAACTTTCTTCTTGTTGAAGGTCACCGAGAGAGAGCTTGAGAGTTTCCTCTAGCCTCTCTCCCTAGCTAGGCTCCATTACTAGCAAATCTCCACCAATCCGCATCACATTTCAGCACCCAAATCTCTGCCTTCATTCCATTTTCTCCATCACAGCTTCATCAGTTTCTCATCACCGAATCATCCATTCTTCCTCTGGTCATCATCATCATAATTTATCTCTTTCCGCTGCAACCAAATGATGCTCATCCTTCTTTCCAGTTCAAATTCCAGAAGCTCCTAGAAGAAGTTCCGTTGACTCCATCTTGCACCAGAATCAGCTGGATTGTTCTTCCATCAGTACAGGTTTCACATTAACATTGCCGATTTGCTCCAGTAAAGAGTAAGGTATCAAGTTAACACTTGAACCTAAATCAAGGAGAGCTTTCTTCACCCTTTTCTTCCCTATGGTACAAGGGATAGAAAAACTGCCTGGGTCTGTTGCTTTAGGAGGGAATGACTCTTTTTTAACAGTTATACACTCCTTTGCCTCATCATCTCTACGTCTCTTCTTTGTAGAAATTTCTTCATTAGGTTTAGTGTAAACCGTAATCTGTTGCAGAATCTGTTCCCAAGGTGCATCATTATCCACCATTTTGAATAATTCTGTGAAGTCCAGTTGTTTCCCTTGATGGATTGCAAAAGGAAAAGTGCTATTGCTCTCTATTTCTCTTCTCTCTTCTGTATCTAACTCAACTTTCTCATCATCAACACTCTCTACCACCTTGCACTCTTCTTTGGGGTTAATCTCAGTATTAGCCCCAAAATTTCTATTTGGCCTTTCTTCCACCTATTTGGTGATCTGCCCCATCTGAGTCTCCAAATTTTTGATAGCAGCTTCAGTGCTCTTTTGGGTAGACTCAGTTTTCTGTATGAAATTGTTGAGAGTTTCCTCCATCCTCATGGACCTTTCATTAAGCATAGATAACTGTTGCCATAAGGTGGGTTGCTGCTGCTGCTTATTATATTGACCAGCTTGCCTAGTTTGCCCTTGACCAATACTTGGGTGTGGTTTCCACCCCTGATTGTAGCTCCCTTGACGGTATTGATTGGTCATGTAGTTTACATCCTCTATGGCTTCAACTGGAAAGGCACATTGACCATTGATATGGTCGCCTCCACACAATTCGCACAACTGGGTTTGTACATGTGCAACAGTTTTCAACTCTTTGGGTAATTGTGCAAGAGTTTTAGTCAGAGTCTCCAGCTGTTGAATTAGAATTTTGTTTTGAGCTAGCAGGGCATGATGGACAAATTTATGAGCACCAAAATATGATGTCACAAACTTGTTTCACAATCGGCAAGTATGACCGAATCGTTCAAGTAATAAACTTGGTAAGACCAAGTATCGTTCTCCCAAAGGACTCACGGCCTAGTTTAGTTATGTGATTTGTTGATTAGCTAGGACTTACAAACGAAATATTTAAATTTTAATATGCAAGACAGAAAATAAACATGTATGCATGAAGTTTGATCAATGGCAAAGACAAAAGATAAACACTTTCAATGAAATATATGAATGAATATGTTGTTGGGGGTCAATTTCATCTCATCCACTCTCATATATTTTAGGAATTCAACATTCAAATCATCATTGTTAATGCCACTCTCTAATGTACCATTCTAGATGGCTTCTCCCTAATCACGAGTTCATACAATTCCTAGCATTCCTAATGATTAGTTCATGAGTGCAGGAGCTTAACGACAACCAATATAATGTCAGAGCGGCTGCAGCGGAATGGTTAGCGTGGAAACAAACCAAGAGGGGGGGTGAATTGGTTATATTCAAATATTATCCCTTTTTAATATTTTTCTCTTAATTTCTTACTAAGCAGATAATTAAACGTAAATAACAGAGTAAGGGAAAGAGAAAAATTACACAGGTATTTTATCCTGGTTCAGATCACTAGGATCCTACGTCCAGTCGCTTATCTCAAATAAGATAAACCTTTTTCACTATCACAAAACTATTACAAATATTAGTCACACAGAAAAACAATTTGTAACAGTTTAGAAATTACCACCTCTCTTGAAACCACAAGAGATGAACTTACACCTCCTTTGAATCTTCACAAAGGATGATCACCTCCTTCGAATGCTTCACGAAGGATGATTCTCTTCCAGACACTTCCTCAGACACACCAAGGATGATCAAGCTATTCCTCTGTCACCGCAGTACCACTTCAGGACTTTGCAGACAAGAGTTTCCTTAGCTTCAGCAATTTCACAGAGTTCTCACAAGAGTTCAGAGTACTTGAGCACAAGGGAAGAGTTGGATTTGAGAGAAAATGAGAGTCTATTTATAGACTCATCCAAAGGCTCCTCCATTTTCGCTTTTAGACTTTCTGACTGTGTTAATCGATTAGCTACAGTGGTTAATCGATTAACAACCCAACGGATACTTCAACGTCTCTAAAAACGGCTAGTTTTTCAAACGTTCACTATGTTAATCGATTAACAGCCCTTGTTAATCGATTACCGTTAATCGATTAACACCCCTTGTTAATCGATTAACACTGAAATGCTGTGCTTCGCCATTTGCCTCTGGAACAATCGATTAACGCCCTCTGTTAATCGATTAACGTTAATCGATTAACACCCCTTGTTAATCGATTAACACTGCACAGATTTTCCTCTTGATTTATTTTTACATCACTTTTGAATACATACAAGAAACTACTAATTTTCCTATGTTCATACAATTTTTTACAAGAGGTTACAAGTCTTCAAAGATCATTCTTCATGAGTCTTGTTTGTTCTTGACTTGATTTGGACATCATCAAAACTTCATCTTCATCATTTTGCTAACAATCTCCCCCTTTTTGATGATGATCAAAACCTTCTTGATTTAAAGCTTTTGTGAACCAGCTGTATTTAAAAATAACTTAAGGAAGAAAAAATTGTTAGTGAACTTAGAAAAAATATTTTAAGGCTTTAACTATTTCTCCCCCTTTTTGATCATTATTAAAAAGTGATGTATAATTGCTCCCCCTTAATATATTAGAAACTATACTCCCCCTTAATGAAAGCATAGATGCATAGAAATATTAAGATAAGAGAACACACATTTTTATTGAATTTTAAAGAGGCATACAAGCATAGAAGCATTCTATTTAAAACATAACATGCAGTACTCACAGCATCAGCCCAAAATTGTTTAGGAACACTATATTCATTTAGCATAGTTCTAGCAAGTTCCTCTAAAGATCTATTCTTTCTTTCTACAACTCCATTTTGTTGAGGAGTTCTAGGTGCAGAAAAATTATGAGAAATGCCATATTCTTCACAAAAAGTTTCAAAATATTCATTTTGAAATTCACCTCCATGGTCACTTCTAATAGCTTTTATTTTCAAATCCTTTTCATTTTGAACTAAATTTGCAAACTTTTTAAATTCTTTGAAAGCTTCATTTTTAAGAGTAAGAAAGAAAGTCCAAGTATATCTTGAATAATCATCTACAATAACTAAAGCATAATAATTTCCTCCAAAACTTTTTATCCTAGAGGGACCAAATAAATCCATGTGCAAAAGTTCTAAGGGTTTTAAACTAGAAACAACATTTTTCGAATGAAAAGATGATTTCACTTGTTTTCCCTTTTGACATGCATCACACAATTTATCCTTCACATATTTTAGTTTTGGTAGACCAATTACTAAGTCTTTAGAAATGAGTTTATTCAATTGTTGCATATGAATATGTGCAGCTCTTTTATGCCATAACCATGGATTTTCTTCTTTTACTACTAAACATGAAATATTCCTACTTGATGCATTTTCTAAATCTATCAAATAAATATTGTTATGCCTAATTCCTTTCAAAGCAATTTCAGAAGAATCATTTTTATAAATAGTGCAGGAATTTTGTTCAAAGGTTACCTTGAATCCTTTATCGCATAATTGACTAATGCTGATTAAGTTGTGCTTTAATCCTTCCACATATAGCACGTCTTTGATCATCAAAGTATCTTCACTTCCAATATCTCCTATTCCAAGGATTTTTCCTTTATTGTTATCACCATAGGTGACAAATCCGCGTTCTCTTTTCCGGAAGCTTGTAAATTTCTTCTTATCTCCGGTCATGTGTTTTGAACATCCACTATCAAGACACCACATATGCTTCCTTGGTTTTAATAATTCCTACAACATAAAAAGAACAAGCTATTTAGGTACCCAACTACTTTGTATGGGTCCTTTGGGTTAGATTGAAGAGATTGAAATTATTTTGCAACCCAAGCATATCTACCACTTGGAACACCATAATGCTTAATTTTACACTTATTAGATGTATGACCCTTTTTCATACAATAAAAGCATGATGCAGTATATGTGTTCCTATAAGTTGTTCCCTTTTCTACCCAAGTTCTACGGGTTCTATAATTATGCTTATTTTTAATTCTAGGAACATACTTATTATTACCAACCTTATGTTCATTTATTTTACTACATTCTCCTAAGGTTGTTTCATCTAGTAGTTTCTTATAATTAATACAGGATGCACATTCATTACTACTAGAAAATTTGCCTTTTTCATAATATAAAACTTTACCTTTTAAATTTCTAATTTCTTCTGCTTGATATAAAAATTTATTTTTCAAACTTCTGTTTTCTTCAGATAAATTTGTAAATTCAGTTTTCAAATTATCATTTAATTTAGAAGAATTTTCAGAAGTAAGCTTCAAATCTTCATTTTCTTTAAGAAGGCTATTAAGTTCAGATTTCAAATTTTTAAAGTCCTTTTTCAGCTTTTTATGAGCAACATCTAATTTTTCAGATTCAATTAATAATGCAGTATACATTTCATTTTCATCAATATGACTATCATCATCAGAATAGTTTGAACTACTTACTTGGCTGTCATTATCGTCATCTGCCATCAAACAGATGTTTGCTTCTTCATCTGAGTCGCTTGAATCTGTAATTGTTTCATTGTCGTCTTCCCAAGCAATGTATGCCTTCTTTTTCTTGAAAAATTTCTTTTCTTTCTTTTCTTCACCCTTCTTTTGATTTGGACAGTCTGCTTTCAAATGTCCTTTTTCTCCGCAACCATAACATCTATAGTTTGAGGAAGATCCTTGATTTTCTCTCTTTTCATTTCTGAATCTTCCTTTGCCTTTTGATTTCATGAACCTGTTGAACCTCTTTATTAACAAACTCAAGTTTTCATCTTCATCTGAGTCTTCATCTTCCATCTTGTTTTTGCTCTTTTCTATCTCAGATTTGAATGCTAGAGTCTTTTTCTTCGTTTTTGCTTCTTCTTCCTCTAATCTTCCAAGGTCTAGTTCATGCTCTCTCAACTTTCCAAATAATGCCGCCATGGTCATTGTGTTGAGATTTTGTGACTCAGAAATTGCAGTCACTTTTGGTTGCCAAGCCCTGTCTAAAGATTTCAAAATTTTTATATTTAATTCATCAGTATCGAAAGACTTACCTAGTCCAATAAGATGATTTACGATGTTGGTGAAGCGTTTCTGAACATCTACTATTGTTTCTCCTTGCTTCATCCTGAACATCTCGTATTCCTGGATCAAGGTATTCTTTCTAGCTCTTTTAACATCATCTGTACCTTCATGGGTTACTCGAAGTACTTCCCACATTTCTTGTGCAGTTTTACAAATGGATATCCTGTAAAACTCATCAACGGTTAAAGCAGATGAAATTATATTGCGAGCTTTAACATCATTACCGAATTTTTTCTTGTCTTCAGCAGTCCATTGGTCACGGGGCTTTGGTTCCTGCATATTGTTAGTTGGAACAAAAGGACCAGATGCAACTGCATCCCAAATATCTATATCAATAGACTCCATAAATATTTGCATTCTTACCTTCCAAAATGCGTAATTCTCACCAGTGAATAGTGGTGGTCTATTGATAGAAGCACCCTCTGCAAAGGTTTGATGTGATCCTGCCATTTGAATGACTATCAAAGCAAGCTCTGATACCAATTGTCAGAGCGGCTGCAGCGGAATGGTTAGCGTGGAAACAAACCAAGAGGGGGGGTGAATTGGTTATATTCAAATATTATCCCTTTTTAATATTTTTCTCTTAATTTCTTACTAAGCAGATAATTAAACGTAAATAACAGAGTAAGGGAAAGAGAAAAATTACACAGGTATTTTATCCTGGTTCAGATCACTAGGATCCTACGTCCAGTCGCTTATCTCAAATAAGATAAACCTTTTTCACTATCACAAAACTATTACAAATATTAGTCACACAGAAAAACAATTTGTAACAGTTTAGAAATTACCACCTCTCTTGAAACCACAAGAGATGAACTTACACCTCCTTTGAATCTTCACAATGGATGATCACCTCCTTCGAATGCTTCACGAAGGATGATTCTCTTCCAGACACTTCCTCAGACACACCAAGGATGATCAAGCTATTCCTCTGTCACCGCAGTACCACTTCAGGACTTTGCAGACAAGAGTTTCCTTAGCTTCAGCAATTTCACAGAGTTCTCACAAGAGTTCAGAGTACTTGAGCACAAGGGAAGAGTTGGATTTGAGAGAAAATGAGAGTCTATTTATAGACTCATCCAAAGGCTCCTCCATTTTCGCTTTTAGACTTTCTGACTGTGTTAATCGATTAGCTACAGTGGTTAATCGATTAACACCCCAACGGATAGTTCAACGTCTCAAAAAACGGCTAGTTTTTCAAACGGTAACTATGTTAATCGATTAACAGCCCATATTAATCGATTAACGTTAATCAATTAACACCCCTTGTTAATCGATTAACACTGAAATGCTGTGCTTCGCCATTTGCCTCTGGAACAATCGATTAACGCCCTCTGTTAATCGATTAACGTTAATCGATTAACACCCCTTGTTAATCGATTAACACTGCACAGATTTTCCTCTTGATTTATTTTTACATCACTTTTGAATACATACAAGAAACTACTAATTTTCCTATGTTCATACAATTTTTTACAAGAGGTTACAAGTCTTCAAAGATCATTCTTCATGAGTCTTGTTTGTTCTTGACTTGATTTGGACATCATCAAAACTTCATCTTCATCATTTTGCTAACATATAATATTGTCAGTATAATATTGGGAGAAATTCCCCGGATCTAGACTTCCCCGTACGTGTCCGTATCGACAAAACCAATAATCATGCATGGAATGAGTTAAACTATGCAAGCATTGAGCAAAGAGGAAAAACCCTAACTAATGATGAAAGAAAGCATATGTCTTAATTAAAAGATGTATTCAACAAATTCCATATATGAGAGCTTCAAGAGATTACATTGATTCCCCAACAAACATACAAGGTTTAGTTCACCATATTCATGGTGAACCTAGATGAATATCAATGAAAGAATGAAAGAATAAACCCAATAAAGGTGAAGAGGTAGCCTGAGCATCCAAGATCCTCCTTCAAAGGGGTGGAAGAGAGAGTGTTTGCCTCGTTTCTGCCCAAGATACCTAATTCTAGGACGTGCAAGCCCTTATATACTAATCTAGAGTTACAAAAGATTACAAAAGCCCAAGCCCAAAAAGTGCCGCTCAGCGGTGATTGCGCGTCCTTTTCTTCCCCTCAGCGGCCAGTTTGCCCCTCAGCGGTTCCAACGTCACCTCTTGAGTGCCGCTCAGCGGTAGTTTGCCGCTGAGCGATGCCTTTGACTTCTCTTTTTGCACTCTTTCTTTTCTTTTCTAATGTCATCTCTCTCCTTCTTCACTCTTTTCACCAAATTCACCTTAAAACCTGCACAAAAACACTGAAATCAAGCATAAACCTGTCCAGCTCTGTTATTTCTGAAAATATGGATAAAAGGCATGATTTCAAGCTAGTTTCTAAGTCTAAAGGTTGCTTTTAATATCAATTTTAAGCATGAAAATAACAGTTTTTCAACTGTTATCACAACCCCAAACTTAGAACTTTGCTTGTCCTCAAGCAAACAAAATGTAACTCAATCTCCAACCAATTCATATGATGGTTCACTCATTCAAAAATCCTCTTTTTCAAGATAAGTAATAACTTCACTCAAACTTATGACCAAGAGTTCAACCAAGATGTGCACATGCTTTAGTGTTCACAAAGTCATTTAAATTCCAACAAATGCTATTTTTCATGAATGATCAATCAATTAAGCATGGATGTTCATGTGCTTATGGAATATTTCCTCACTAGGTAAAGTGTTTCACTCAACACATAAGTGTATAAGAGGTAAAGTGTTTCACTCATTCACTCCACTATCACAATGTCACATGAATCAACTTTGCCTTTCATTTTACCACAATCAAAAACATTCACAAGCATGCATCATCACAAGGACTTTTCAATGGCTTATAATGTGGTTGGGCTAACAAGAAAATTGGTTTTTCTGGATCACAAAATCCTTGAGTTAAGAGAGTCATAACAACACAATTATTCTTATTCATTCCCAACTTTCTTTTGCCTTTGCATTTGCATTTGCATTGAGCTTTGCTTCTTTTTCTTTTCTTTTCTTTTTCTTTGCATATTCTTACTTTTTAGCTCTTAGCTCAATGCTTTTCCTTTTTCATGTTTTCCCAACAACCCCAAACTTGAACATTTAACAATACCACACAATATCTTCTACTTAACTCAAGGTAAAGATTTTCAATCAAAGGTTTCAGTGTATGTTCAAAGCTAAGGGTTCAAAGGATAGAACACAAAGTGTTCTCTTTTAGTGGGCTAACTTTATGAATTTGGCCAATAAAAAGGGTTCCAACAAACGGCCTTGATCACATGATGCAAAACAAGCAATTGATTCAATCATAGAAAACCTGGGCAAAGTCATTCATGCTTCCAAAGTAATAGCATTCAACAATAACAACTCTGGAGCTCAAAACCTCACATATAAGCTCATTCACATTTGACATACACATCCTGCTTAATTTCACAATCACAATCATGATATCATGCATTTGTTCACAAAGCTTGTGAATCACCTGTATAATCATTTTAATGTGCACATCATCTCAACATCAATCAGTCAATAAGCATCATCAAACATTACTTATCAAACAATCACAGTTAATAGCAAACCATCATAATAAACCAGGTGTTCAATAGAGTACATCAAACCCTAATCTAAAAACAAAAACAAATAAGTTCAGAAAACTTAAACCACAAAAGCATAATCATATGATAGCATTCATCAGTAAATGCTATCTCAGCTCCTCATCAGTCTGAGTTGTCCTCTGTATCTTCCTTCTTCTTGGATCTTATAGTCTTGATTCTTTTTGCCCGATGAGGAGGCCATCCCTGCATCAAACATAATTCACAAAACCAAAAGATGCATTGTTAAGCATTAGTAAACCATAATGAAGAAATCAGCCCCTTCAATGATGCTCTCTCCCAACCCCAAACTTAGATGGAAAACTAGTGAGCAAGTGAATGGAAGGGAGATTTTCTAAAGAGGGATGAGGGAAAAGTTGTAGAGAACCTTTGAAAAGGTATGTAAGAGTGTGTGTGCAGAGAAGAGTCTGAAAAGAGAAACCAAAACGCAGCTTAGGGTATAAAAATACCCTAATGGGCTCGGATCCCGCTAAGGGGAACTAAAGCCCATTCTGCGAGAGTACCGCTCAGCGGTAGTTGCCGCTCAGCGGCACTTTCGTGAAGTGCTCCTCTCCTTCTTTTCTTGACCTACGTGCCTCCTAGACATATCCCTCACTGGTTCCCTGCAATTCAATGTTAAAAATGCTTATGCAAACCCTAACTAAAATAAACAAACAGAAAAGAATCAATCAACTGGGTTTCCTCCCAGGTAGCGCTTGTTTAACGTCATGAGCCTGACCCAAAATCCACCAACACCCCTCAGTAGGTGTTTCAAACTTACCAGCACCCATCAGTAGGTGCAAAATCTTCTCACCAACACCCATCAGTAGGTGTTACAAACTTAGTATCCTTCAGTAGATACTTAACCACCTAGCATCCTTCAGTAGATGCTAGATCCAACAAAATAATGTCCAGAATAATGTTCACAAATTAAAAGTTACAAAACTAAAACAAATCAAAAGTTTGTAAATCCACTGGGTTGCCTCCCAGCAAGCGCTCCTTTTGTTAGCAAAATGATGAAGATGAAGTTTTGATGATGTACAAATCAAGTCAAGAACAAACAAGACTCATGAAGAATGATCTTTGAAGACTTGTAACCTCTTGTAAAAAAAAATTGTACGAACATAGGAAAATTGGTAGTTTCTTGTATGTATTCAAAAATGATGTAAAAATAAATCAAGAGCAAAATCTGTGCAGTGTTAATCGATTAACACAGGGTGTTAATCGATTAACGTTAATCGATTAACAGAGGGCGTTAATCGATTGTTCCAGAGGCAAATGGCGAAGCACAGCATTTCAGTGTTAATCGATTAACAAGGGGTGTTAATCGATTAACGTTAATCGATTAATATGGGCTGTTAATCGATTAACATAGTTACCGTTTGAAAAACTAGCCGTTTTTTGAGACGTTGAACTATCCGTTGGGGTGTTAATCGATTAACCACTGTAGCTAATCGATTAACACAGTCAGAAAGGCTGCAAACGAAAATGGAAGAGCCTTTTTGAGAAGTCTATAAATAGACTCTCATTTTCTCTCAAGGAGACTTAACAAAACTTGAGAATCTCTTCCCTTGTGCTCTAAAACTCTGAAACTCTTAAGATCTGTGAGCTATTGTTCGGCTTGTGAAACTCGTGTCTGTGGAGCTGGTGAAGTGCTGCTACGGTGACAGAGGAAATAGCCGGTTCATCCTTAGTTTGTCTGAGGAGGTGTTTGGAAGAGGAAGTTCATCCTTCGTGAAGTATTCGGAGGAAGTGTTTCATCCTTTGTGAAGACTCAAAGGAAGTGTTGGTTCATCTCTTGTGGCATCAAGAGAGGTGTTTTCTAAACCTTTACAAATTGTATTTGTGTAATTATAATTTGTAATTGTTTTGTGATAGTGAAATTGTTTATCTTGTTTTGAGATAAGCAACTGGACGTAGGATTGGTAAGATCCGAACCAGGATAAAATCAACTGTGCAAATTTCTCTCTACCTTACTCTATTTAATTGTTTTATTAATTGCTAAGTAAGATAAATTGAGTAGAAATTTTTAAGGCACACGTTTTTAAGTAAGAACCAATTCACCCCCCCTCTTGGTTTGTTATTCCACGCTAACCATTCCGCTGCAGCCGCTACTGACACCTTTAACGTCACTAGCTTGACCCTGTTAAAGCTCATGTTCCATCTTCTTTATGGTTGATGTTGTCCTTCCACCAACCTTTCAACTGCTTCCTTTGGACTGTTTTGGATTCTCTAGAATATGGAGACTCTATCTCTATCATCTCCTTCTCTTTAAAGCGTTTTTTAACCCACAACATGTTCTTGAGTCTTACAGGTGTGCCAAGTTGGGGTCTTCTTTTCTTCCAGTCTCTAGGAACTTCTTCTCCTTTTCCAATCTCTTCTACCTTGGGTACCTGAAAAAACAAACAATGGTTATCAGAAACTTCAAGATTTTCATTTTTACCTCTAGTCATGGGTGCATCTCAAAATGCAGCTTTATAACTAGACTCTTCCTCCTTTGCTTGTATCTCATCTTTGAAAACATCCACCACCACTCTCTCCTCTCTGTCCTGGAGCACCACTATACCTTCATTAACATCTATGATAGCCCTGGCCGTTTTCATAAATGGTCTTCCCAGTATGAAAGGTATTTTTTCGGTCTCCATCTTCATCACCACAAAGTCTGCCAAAAACTGAAGTTTGCCAACACAAACTACAATGTCTTCTGCAATCCCACATGGCTCCTTTGAAGATCCATCAGCCATTACAAGATTAACCTTTACAGGTTTTATTTTAACATGGCCAATTTGCTCCAATAGAGAATAAGGCATCAAGTTAACACTTGAACCTAAATCAAGGAGAGCTTTCTTTACCTTTTTCTTCCCTATAGTGCAAGGGATAGAAAAACTACCTGGATCTGCTGCTTTTGGTGGGAATGACTCTTTCTTAACAGTTATACACTTTTCTTCCTCATCATCTCTACGTCTTCTTTTTGTAGAGGTTCCTTCTTCAGATTTTGTGTAAACTGCTATTTTCTGTAGAATTTGTTCCCAAGGAGCTTCATTATCAACCATTCTGAATAAATCTGTGAAATCCATTGGTTTCTCCTGATTTGTTGGAAAAGGCAAAATGTCCTTTCTTTCTTCTTCTCTTCTCTCTTCTGTTTCTCCTTCTTCTAACTCAATAATCTCTTCATTCACACTCTTGACCACTTTGCACTCTTCTCTAGGGTTAACCTCAGTATTAGCCCCAAAGTTTCTGTGTGGTCTTTCTTCCAATTGCTTGGTAATCTGACCCATCTGAATCTCCAAATTCTTTATAGCAGCTTCAGTGCTCTTTTGAGAAGATTCAGTTTTCTGTATGAATTGCTGAAGAGTTTCTTCCAACCTTGTTGATCTTTCATTAAGCATAGATAATTGTTGCCACACGGTTGGTTGCTGCTGCTGCTTATTATATTGATTAACCTGCCCAGTTTGTCCTTGACCAATACTTGGATGTGGTTTCCAACCCTGATTATAATTCCCTTGACGATATGGAAACTGATTAGCCATGAAATTAACATCCTCCACGGCTTCCACAGGAAAAGCACATTGGCCATTGATGTGATCTCCCCCACATAATTCGCACAACTGGGTTTGTACCTGTGCAGCAGATTTTAACTCTTTAGGTAATGTAGCAAGAGTTTTGGTCAGAGTTTCCAGCTGTTGAGTTAGAATTTTATTTTGGGCTAGCAAGGCATCATGGGTTTGTAATTGAAGAACCCCTTTCTGTTGCATAGGAGCTCCTCTTTCACTGTGCAGCTCATTATCACTTGTAGCCATGTTTTCAATAATTTCAGTTGCTTCCTCTGGAGTCTTCCATTTGATATTGCCTCCAGCTGAGGCATCCAGCATCATCTTGGTTTGTGAACCAAGCCCTCCAAGGAAAGTCATGACTACTTCTTGATCTTCAAAGCCATGCGTGGGAGTTTTACGTAACAAGCTTTTATACCTGTCCCATGCATGTCCTAGTGATTCTTCCATGCCCTGCTTGAATGAAGAAATCTCTTGCTTTCCTTTAGTCACCTTAGATTGTGGGAAGTATTTGTTTAAGAATTTTGTGACCACTGCTTCCCACTCTGTGAAACTTTCTTCTGGAAAAGAGTTCAACCAAAGCTTAGCATTGCCTCCCAATGAGAAAGGAAACAAGCTAAGTTTGATTGCTTCGTCTGGCACCCCATTAATTTTGACTGTATTGCAAATCTCATTAAAGGTAGTCAGGTGCTCATATGGGCTTTCGTGAGATAACCCATTAAATTGATTAATCTTCACCAGTTGAATTAGTGCTGGTTTCGTGAAACTCTCTTATGGGCTTTCGTGAATCAGGTGCTCATATGGGCTTTCGTGAAACTCTCTTACAATAACCACCACAAGGTTCTGTTCATTGCACAGAAAATATGGAGAACAACAATGTGAGAAGAACTCTTGTTGACTACACCAATATAGCTGGACCTCAGCACTTTAACAGTATAGCTAGACCTAGAGTCAATGCAGCTAATATGGAGGTCAAACGAGCACTGATTCAACTGGTGAAAAGCAACCAATTTAATGGGTTATCTCATGAAAGCCCATATGAGCACCTCACTACCTTCAATGAGATTTGCAACACAGTCAAAATTAATGGGGTGCCAGACGAAGCTATCAAACTTAGCTTGTTTCCTTTCTCATTGGGAGGCAATGCTAAGCTTTGGTTGAATAATTTCCCAGAAGAAAGTTTCACAGAGTGGGAAGCAGTGGTCACAAAATTTTTAAACAAGTACTTCCCACAACCTAAGGTGACAAAAGACAAGCAAGAGATTTCTTCATTTAAGCAGGGCATGGAAGAATCACTGGGGCATGCATGGCACAGCTACAAAAGCTTGCTAAGAAAAACACCCACGCATGGCTTTGAAGATCAGGAAGTAGTCTTAACTTTCCTTGGAGGGCTTGGTTCACAAACCAAGATGATGCTGGACGCCTCAGCAGGAGGCAATATTAAATGGAAAACTCCAAAGGAAGCAACAGAGATTATAGAAAACATGGCTACTAGTGATAATGAGCTACACAGTGAGAGAGGAGCTCCTATGCAAAAATGAGTCCTCCAATTACAGACACATGATGCCCTGCTAGCTCAAAACAAAATTCTAACTCAACAGCTGGAGACTCTGAGCAAAACTCTTGCACAATTACCCAAAGAGTTGAAAACTGCTGCACAGGTACAATCCCAGTTGTGCGAATTGTGTGGAGGCGACCATATCAATGGTCAATGTGCCTTTCCAGTTGAAGCCGTAGAGGATGTAAACTACATGACCAATCAGTACCGTCAAGGAAGCTACAATCAGGGGTGGAAACCACACCCAAGTATTGGTCAAGGGCAAGCTGGTCAATATAATAAGCAGCAGCAGCAACCCACCTTATGGCAACAGTTATCTATGCTTAATGAAAGGTCCATGAGGATGGAGGAAACTCTCAACAATTTCATAGAGAAGACTGAGTCTACACAGAAGAACACTGAAGCTGCTATCAAAAATTTGGAGACTCAGATGGGGCAGATCACCAAACAGGTGGAAGAAAGGCCAAATAGAAATTTTGGGGCTAATACTGAGGTTAACCCCAAAGAAGAGTGCAAGGTGGTAGAGAGTGTTGATGATGAGAAAGTTGAGTTAGATACAGAAGAGAGAAGAGAAATAGAGAGCAATAGCACTTTTCCTTTTCCAATCCATCAAGGGAAACAACTGGACTTCACAGAATTATTCAAAATGGTGGATAATGATGCACCTTGGGAACATATTCTGCAACAGATTACGGTTTACACTAAACCTAATGAAGAAATTTCTACAAAGAAGAGACGTAGAGATGATGAGGCAAAGGAGTGTATAACTGTTAAAAAAGAGCCATTCCCTCCTAAAGCAACAGACCCAGGCAGTTTTTCTATCCCTTGTACCATAGGGAAGAAAAGGGTGAAGAAAGCTCTTCTTGATTTAGGTTCAAGTGTTAACTTGATACCTTACTCTTTACTGGAGCAAATCGGCAATGTTAATGTGAAACCTGGAAAGGTTAATCTAGTAATGGCCGATGGATCTTCAAAGGAGCCATGTGGGATTGCAGAGGACATTATAGTTTGTGTTGGCAAACTTCAGTTCTTGGCAGACTTTGTGGTGATGAAGATGGAGACAGAGAAGATACCTATCATACTTGGAAGACCGTTTATGAAAACGGCCAGAGCTATCATTGATGTAAATGAAGGTATAGTGGTGCTCCAGGATCGAGAGGAGAGAGTGGTTGTAGACGTCTTCAAGGATGAGACGCAAGCACAGGAGGAAGAAGCTAGTTATAAAGCTGCATTTCAAGATGCACACATGACTAGCCATAAAGATGAAAAGCCCAAGGTTGCAGGTGAAAACAGTTGAAAAACTGTTATTTTCATGCTTAAAATTGATACTAAAAGCAACCTTTATACTTAAAAACTAGCTTGAAATCATGCTTTTATCTATATTTTCAGAAATAAGAGAGCTGGACAGGTTTATGCTTGATTTAAGTGTTTTTGTGCAGGTTTTAAGGTGAATTTAGTGAAAGAAGTGAAGAAGGAGAGAGATGGAATCAGAAAAGGAATCAAAGAGTGCAAAAGGAGAAGCCGAAAGCACCGCTCAGCGGCATTTTACCACTGAGCGGCACTCAGAAGGTCACGGGAGGTCCGCTGAGGGGCAAAATGGCCGCTGAGGGGAAGAAACAAGACGCGCAGTCACCGCTGAGCGCCATTCTTAATAATGGGCTTGGACTCGTTTTCTAGCACTTTTATGGGCTTGGGCTTAGATCTTTTGTAATTCTAAAATAGTATATAAGGACTTGCACGTCCTAGAATTAGTATCTTTGGCAGAAACGAGGCAAACATTCTCTCTCTCACCCCTTTGAAGGAGGATCTTGGATGCTCAGGCTACCTCTTCACCTTTTTAGGGTTTATTCTTTCATTCTTTCATTGTTCATCTAGGTTCACCATGAATATGGTGAACTAAACCTTGTATGTTTGTTGGGGAATCAATGTAATCTCTTGAAGCTCTCATATATGGAATTTATGCTTGCATCTTTTAATTAAGACTTATGCTTTCTTTCATCATTAGTTAGGGTTTTTCCTCTTTGCTTAATGCTTGCATTGTTTAACTCATTCGATGCATGATTATTGGTTTTGTCGATACGGGCACGTACGGGGAAGTCTAGATCCGGAGAATTTCTCCCAATATGATATTGGTTGTCGTTAAGCTCCTGCACTTATGAACTGATCATTAGGAATGCTAGGAATTGTATGAACTCGTGATTAGGGAGAAGCCATCTAGAATGGTACTTTAGAGAGTGGCATTAACAATGATGATTTGAATGTTGAATTTCTAAAATATATGAGAGTGGATAAGATGAAATTGAACCCCCAACAACATATTCATTCATATATTTCATTGAAAGTGTTTATCTTTTGCTTTTGCCATTGATCAAAAACTCATGCATACATGTTTATTTTCTGTCTTGCATATTAAACTCCAAATATTTCGTTCTTAAGTCTTAGCTAATCAACAAACCACACAACTAAACTAGGCCGTGAGTCCTTTGGGAGAACGATACTTGGTCTTACCAAGTTTATTACTTGAACGATTCGGTCATACTTGCCGAATGTGAAACAAGTTTGTGACATCATATTTTGGTGCTCATAAATTTGTCCATCAGCAGGTAACTATTGTTTGTTGTTTCAGGTACACAAGGAAGAAAAGATTGGAAGAGGAGGAGAAATTCCGGGTGATTGGGAGAAAAGAAGACCCCAACTTGGCACACCTGTAAGAATCAAGAACAAGTTGTGGGTTGTGAAGGGCTTTAAAGAGAAGGAGATGATAGAGATAGAGTCTCCACATTCTAGAAGCACCAAAACAGTTCACAGGAAACAGCTGAGGAGTTGGTGGGATGACAACATCAACTATAAAGCAGGAACTTGAGCTTACTGGGTCAAGCTAATGACGTTAAAAGAGAGCTTGCTGGGAGGCAACCCAGTGATTTTAGAACTTTTAAATTTTACTTGGGTTTGTAATCTTTAAGTCTGTTGAACATTATATTGTTGAACATAGCATCTACTGAAGGATGCTAGTTGGATAAAGCATCTACTGAAGGATGCTAAGTGGTAACACCTACTGATGGGTGTTGGTAAGTTTGAAGCACCTACTGATGGGTGTTGGTGAGATTTTAAACACCTACTGATGGGTGTTGGTGGATTTTGGGTCAGGCTCGTGACATTAAACAAGCGCTACCTGGGAGGCAACCCAATTGATTGTTTGTTTTTGTTTGTTTTATTTTAGTTAGGGTTTGCATAAGTATTTTAACCATTGTGCTTCTCACTCCTCCACGCTGCACCATTGAGGACAAATCTTTTCTTAAGAGGGAGGGCATGATGGAATCCTACTTGACTTAGTCTTCCTTTTGTATTTTTACCTTTCCTAGCTTAGCTCTTAAGGAGCATGGGTTACTATAAATACCCAACTCCTCTCTTGTATTAGCACTTTTGAGATTAATGAGAATTAGACTTTCTGAAATAGAAACTATTCTCTCTTAAAAGTCAGGCTAGAGAGTCCCAAGACTACCTCTAGCCACCTTCCAAGCACCTTCTTCATTCTCTCATTTTTCCACGTTAACCATTGTGCTTCTCACTCCTCCACGCTGCACCACTCGTCAGAGGCCACATCTTTCACTTATCGCGTCAGCGTCCCGTGCCTCGCCCCATTACTTCTCCCCTTACGCATCAGAGGTACACATCCTCAACATTTTACACTCGCAACTTCTTCTTTGAGAGCAATTTCCTCTCTCGTAAGTTCATTTTCTTCAACCTCAGATTCCACTTTGCATATTTCTCGAGTTCGTCCACTCGAGAGTTCCTCTGTCACCATTCCACATTCAATTTATATTTTGCAACTCTAGATCCAGACTTTCCATCGATTGTTTTCCCCTTTTCTACCGTTTAATCCACTTTCCTCTGAGTAATCTAGCTTTCCTACCGTTTAATCTTGAGTTTGAACTGATTCATCGGATCATTTTGAGAATTTCCCCTTTTCTAGGGTTTCCTTCGTGTCTCTAAGGTTATCTCCCGATTAAACTTTAGATCTTAGGGTTTTCTTGAGTCTGTTCTTAGTTTAGTAGGTTTCCTTTGAGTAAACTCTGAATTTAGAGTTTCGTTTATTTTCCGCTGCGTTCATCTCTGGAGGAAGCTTCGAAGGAGCTCGCACAGCTTCAATCGGCCTCTCCTCGGGCATTCGTCCATCAAGTGGTATTCAGAGCAAGGTCGAACACGCTTCGAAGGTAAGTATCTCGGTTCGTCTCTATCTTCTGTTCTTGCGTTTGATTCGCGTCTCTGTCTTTGTTTCTAGTTATGTCTTGATTCTGAGTTTGTTCTTCAATTTTTCGCATTGTTCATTATCGTCATTGAATGTCTTGTGTTGATTTCGCGTTTGTTGAGTTTATTTTCTTTGTATGAGATTCAAATATGTCTGTTCGTTCTTGGATCTCAATTTCTGCGTTTAGGTTTTCAAGTTGATATGTTCACTGTTATGATGAGTTTAGTGTTTAGGATTCTATAATTTTGTGTATGTGTGTTTTCTTTACTGTGAGTATTATTTTTCATCATTTTATTCGGTCCAATTGTCTTGTTTGAGTCATTTTTGTTTAAGCATCTTTTCCTGTATTGTTCTGTCATGTGAATTTGCTTCTACTGTTTTCAAATCTAGTTTAAACTAGTTTATCACTGCATCTTTGTAAACTGAATGTGTGAGCACTATCTGCACAATATATTGAGCTATGACAAATTCAATGAGAGCTCAAGTGCATGAGTGGTGACACCAATTTCAATTTCAGATTCTTGAGCAGTAGTTTAAATTTCTTTGTGTTCATTTGCAAGCAAGTGGTGATTTGAATCTGTGATTTAATGTCTAAGAAGAGCTAGTCCTTGATGCATACCATATAAGCAATGAAATGCTTCTGCAAAAAAGCTTGGTAGCATCATTGGAAGACTCTCGTTGCACCAATTCTGCAGTTGACCGATCTGCACAATTCTTTGCTTGAGTCCTTTTCTGATTTTAAATTTGTTTGTCATTTAGATCATGGCTGAACATCTTCCATCCATTTCATAGTGATTTGTTCAACTGTTGTTTGCTGTTTTTTTTTTTTTTAGTCCTGTGACTTGTTCACATGTTGTTTCAACATTTGAGTCAAATTTTGGTTGGTTGAGTTGCTTATTTTGAGTGAGTTGGTAGCTGAACAATTGCAATTTTTGAAAGACTTTGTTTCTGCATCTTTAAACTATTTAAACCAGTTCTAATTCATGCTCTAAACTTGTTGATGCAAAAGTATTATGAGTTCTAGCTACCATACATATTTACACTCTTGAGACCACCAAGTTTCGACCATTCTCCTTCACAAGTTGCTGCATAATTTTTGTGTGCTAAACTCTGATTTCTGGAATCTTGTATCTGGACTGTAGCAACAGGTTTGACCATAAAAAAAAATTGAGAACAATCAATAAAAATAGTCATTGAACAGTTTTAAAAACCAATTAGGTCAGTGCAGTCTAGTGTGTGTAATTTTTTTTGAAATACCAAAATCAGAAATTATTTTTAGAAACTGGATTTCTCTTGAACAGTTCAGCAGCTTCTTGCTGGTTTTTTATTTGCTTTTAAAATCTTTTCTAGAGCTATTGTTAGGTTCAGTTTGAGTGCTCATTTTCTTCAAAGCTTTGTTTCTTGTTTGCCAATTGTTGGCTGTCTTAGTTTTGTCTACATTACATGTAAAATCTGTTCAGCTGTTCTAATTTGAGCTTTGTTTGTTTTCATAATCTGATCTAGAGTTGATCTTGAGTCAGTTTCATTATCTGTTGTGCTGTCATTGTCTTGTGGCTGTCCTGTTCTGTTCTGGTTTCTGATTCTGACCTTAGCCTAGCCATTCTTGATTGAGAAGCTTGTTACACTCTGGTTTCTAGAATTTGAAAGAAGGTTTGTGTGCTTGGTAGCATCTTAGGTGGTGGTGGTCTGGAATACTCTCCAGCTGTGTACTGCCAAGGGAGAATCTCCCTTCCAAACCTTTCCATTTTGAGTGCTTTAAGTTTTAAAAGTGAAGCCTGAGTGTAGTGAGTTTCGTGAGGCTAATTTGGCCTAATTCCTTGGCACTTTGAAATAGAGAATTCATTGTTAATCTAACTGTTTGTAATTGTTCATTGTGCAGGGAAAAGGAGTTGAGTGAGCAAACTAGAGCAATTGTGATTGTTTTAATTTGCTCTTGCATTCATTTTCGATTATAAACTGTTTACTGAATTTAGTGAGATATTAAATGTTTGAATGTGATTGTTGATTTGCTGGTGATGCTAATTGTGCTTGTGAATGTTTAAACTGTCATTGCACTCACTTTAATTTCAAACATTGCCTGCTGAATTCATTGATATACTCATTGTTTTGACAGTGAATTGTTGATTTCATGGTTTAATTGGGCTTGTTGAATGCTGATTATGATTTGATAAGATCTATGGGAACTTGGTAGATACATAGAAATTGCAAATAATATGCTGATTGTTTTATGAGCATGTCTGGAATTGCAACAACACTGTTTTAAACCTGCCAATTTCTGATTTGTCTCACATTACTTTGTCCATTAATTTGATTAGCATGGTCCACTGATTTCTGAATTAGTTTAGGACATTGTTCTTGACTAGTTTGGTCCATTGTTTCTGCCCAGTGTAATTCACTGATTTTTTTTTTTTTTGTATTTGATTTGTTCAAATTGTTTGTAATAGGCTGGTGTTAGCCACTGTTAGCTTTAATTTTTGTTTTGTAAAAGGGCCTTTTATAAAGTCCAAGTGTTTAGGAAGAGTCCTTGGTGCTCTTTCAAACTCTTGGCAACTTTATTTGCTTTTATTTTTAGCATAGCTAGACAGGTGAATGTGTCTTGTTAGCCAAAGCTACAAGCTTCACCATAGGAGTATACTTTAATATTGATTTGATTTGTGTATCTCGTAGGGTCATTAGAGTCCGCTGGTTTCCTTAGTGTTTTGTTTCTTTGATTTTGTGTTCTACGTTTAGGGGTGATTTAGGCTAAAAGGGATTAAACTCTAAGCCTTTTCACACTAGAGTCCGAAGAGTATAGTCTTTTAGTGTTTAATTGTTTGTGATTGTTTGAGTTATGTACTTTGTTTCTAAAGGTGATTTTAGTTTAAGGGGTAATTAGTTAGTAGCCTAAGACATTTCTGGCAAGGCAAGACTTGGTACTTAAGCAGCTCTTTAACTCACCTCTCTTACCTCGGACTTGTCTAAGTGAAAATTTTGAACCCTTTAGATTAAGAAAACTTTTAAAAACAAAGATGTCTTCTTATGGTTCATATAGGTCTTCTAGGTTAGATAAAGTTGATGAAATGTTTAAACAAGCTAGGAATCTTCCATCATTTGGTAAAGACATAGGTGCATTAACATAACTAGCTTGGGAGAAAGAAATTGATAAAATAAATCCTTGGTTTTATGAAGAGAGTGAATATTATGTTCTTAGTATATATCTCTCTAAGTTAGAAGTGCATGCAAGAGAGTGGTGGAATGAAAGACAATATCATGTTAGGAAAGGTAGAAAGTCCTCCATACGTGATTGACATGATTTAAAAGCTTGCATGAGAAGAAAGTTTGTGCCTTCAAGCATAAAAAGAAACCTAGAACTAATTAGGGATTACATTGATGATGGAAAATTATTTCTTGAGAGTTTAAATGATCATGAGTTTCTTTGTAGAGAATTAGAATTTGGGGCAAGACTTAAAGAGATCAAGGATAAGAAAAGAAAAAGAGAGATTGAGAGAAAAGAAAAGGAAGAAAGGAAAGAAGAAGAGAAGAGAGAGAGAGAGAAGAAAACGAGAAAAGAGAAGAGAAAAGAAGAGAGGAATTAAGAAGAGAAGAAGAGAGAAAAGAAGAAGAAAAGAGAGAAAGGCAAGAAAGAGAGAAGAAAGAAAAGGAGAAATTGTTACTGATGACAAATCCTATTCTTTCAAAGACCATGGAACCTAAAAGGGAAGGTTTCCAAATCTTTACTTCTTTTTCAATAATTGATTACTTTTCAATGTTTGACTTCTCTTTCAAACCAATTGTCATTATATTCTCTATGAAAACATTTTCAAAATATGACAATTCAAATCTTGAGTTATTGTTATCTTTAAGAAAACAATTAACTCAAGATAAAATTGAATTTAGACTTCTAAAATTTTCAAAGTATTAGAAGTTCTTATTCTCTTGTTTTTAAAGAAAAATTCTTTCTTGGATTAATATTAACCGAAGATATATTTGATGTGTATTGCAGATTCGTGTTTGATCCAGGAGGAAGAAAACTAGATCTAAAAGAATAAGGCCACTCCAAGATGGCCATGCTCCCAAAGATTGTGTGGAGCTTCTTCATAAGGCGATTGCCAGATTTGAGGACAAATCTTTTCTTAAGAGGGAGGGCATGATGGAATTCTACTTGACTTAGTCTTCCTTTTGTATTTTTACCTTTCCTAGCTTAGCTCTTAAGGAGCATGGGTTACTATAAATACCCAACTCCTCTCTTGTATTAGCACTTTTGAAATTAATGAGAATTACACTTTCTGAAATAGAAACTATTCTCTCTTGAAAGTCAGGCTAGAGAGTCCCAAGACTACCTCTAGCCACCTTCCAAGCACCTTCTTCATTCTCTCATTTTTCCACGTTAACCATTGTGCTTCTCACTCCTCCACGCTGCACCATTGAGGACAAATCTTTTCTTAAGAGGGAGGGCATGATGGAATCCTACTTGACTTAGTCTTCCTTTTGTATTTTTACCTTTCCTAGCTTAGCTCTTAAGGAGCATGGGTTACTATAAATACCCAACTCCTCTCTTGTATTAGCACTTTTGAGATTAATGAGAATTACACTTTCTGAAATAGAAACTATTCTCTCTTGAAAGTCAGGCTAGAGAGTCCCAAGACTACCTCTAGCCACCTTCCAAGCACCTTCTTCATTCTCTCATTTTTCCACGTTAACCATTGTGCTTCTCACTCCTCCACGCTGCACCACTCGTCAGAGGCCACATCTTCCACTTATCGCGTCAGCTTCCCGTGCCTCGCCACATTACTTCTCCCCTTACGCATCAGAGGTACCCATCCTCAACATTTTACACTCGCAACTTCTTCTTTGAGAGCAATTTCCTCTCTCGTAAGTTCATTTTCTTCAACCTCAGATTCCACTTTGCATATTTCTCGAGTCCGTCCACTCGAGAGTTCCTCTGTCACCATTCCACATTCAATTTCTATTTTGCAACCCTAGATCCAGACTTTCCATCGATTGTTTTCCCCTTTTCTACCGTTTAATCCACTTTCCTCTGAGTAATCTAGCTTTCCTACCGTTTAATCTTGAGTTTGAACTGATTCATCGGATCATTTTGAGAATTTCCCCTTTTCTAGGGTTTCCTTCGTGTCTCTAAGGTTATCTCCCGATTAAACCTTAGATCTTAGGGTTTTCTTGAGTCTGTTCTTAGTTTAGTAGGTTTCCTTTGAGTAAACTCTGAATTTAGAGTTTCGTTTATTTTCCGCTGCGTTCATCTCTGGAGGAAGCTTCGAAGGAGCTCGCACAGCTTCAATCGGCCTCTCCTCGGGCATTCGTCCATCACACGTAGGTTAAGAAAAGAAGGAGAAGAGCACTTCACGAAAGTGCCGCTGAGCGGCAATTTATCGTTGAGCGGTACTCTCGCAGAATGGGCTTTAGTTCCCCTTAGCGGAACCCGAGCCCATTAGGGTTTTTTTATACCCTAAGCTGCGCATATGCTCATACTTTCAGGTTCTTCTCTGCACAAACACTCCCACATACCTTCTCCAAGGTTTTCCACATCTTTTCCCTCATCCCTCTTTAGAAAATCTCCCTTCCACTCACTTGCTCACTAGTTTTCCATTTAAGTTTGGGGTTGGGAGAGAGCATCATTAAAGGGGCTGATTTCTTCATTGTGGTTTACTAATGCTTAACAATGTATCTTTTGGTTTTGTGAATTATGTTTGATGCAGGGATGGCCTCCTCATCGGGCAAAAAGAATCAAGACTATAAGATCCAAGAAGAAGGAAGATACAGAGGACAACTCAGACTGATGAGGAGCTGAGATAGCATTTACTGATGAATGCTATCATATGCTTATGCTTTTGTTGGTTTAAAGTTTTTTGAACTTATTTGTTTTTGTTTTTAGATTAGGGTTTGATGTACTCTATTGGACACCTGGTTTGTGTGATGGTTTGCTATTAACTGTGATTGTGTGATAAGTAATGCTTGATGATGCTTATTGAGTGATTGATGTTGACATAGATGTGCACATAAAATGCTTATACAGGTGATTCACAAGCTTTGTGAACAAATGCATGATATCATGATTGTGATTGTGAAATTAAGAAGGATGTGTATGTCAAATGTGAATGAGCTTATATGTGAGGTTTTGAGCTCCAGAGTTGTTATTGTTGAATGCTATTACTTATGAAACATGAATGATTTTGCCCAGGTTTTCTATGATTGAATCAATTGCTTGTTTTGCATCATGTGATCAAGGTCGTTTGTTGGAACCCTTTTTATTGGCCAAATTCATAAAGTTAGCCCACTAAAAGAGAACACTTTGTGTTCTATCCTTTGAACCCTTAGCCTTGAACATACACTGAAAACCCTTAATTGAAAATCTTTACCTTGAGTTAAGTAGAAGATCTTGTGTGGTATTGTTAAATGTTCAAGTTTGGGGTTGTTAGGAAAACATGAAAAAGGAAAAGCATTGAGCTAAGAGCTAAAAAGTAAGAATATGCAAAGAAAAAGAAAAAGAGAAAGAAAAGAAAAGAAAAGAAGAAGCAAAGCTCAATGCAAATGCAAAGGCAAGTTGGGAATGAATAAGAATAATTGTGTTGTTATGATTCTCTTAACTCAAGGATTTTGTGATCTAGAAAAACCAATTTTCTTGTTAGCCCAGCCACGTTATAAGCCATTGAAAAGTCCTTGTGATGATGCATGCTTGTGAATGATTTTGATTATGGTTAAATGAAAGGCAAAGTTGATTCATGTGACATTGTGATAGTGGAGTGAATGCGTGATTACCTCTTATACACTTGTGTTTGAGTGAAACACTTTACCTAGTGAGGAAATATTCCATGAGCACATGAACATCCATGCTTAAGTGATTGATCATTCATGAAAAATAGCATTTGTTGGATATTAAGTGACTTTGTGAACACCAAAGCATGTGCACGTCTTGATTGAAATCTTGGTCATAAGCTTGATTGAAGTCTTTACTTATCTTGAAAAGAAGATTTTTGAATGAGTGAACCATTATATGAATTAGTAGAAGATTGAGTTACATCTTGTTTGCTTGAGGACAAGCAAAATTCTAAGTTTGGGGTTGTGATAACAGTTGAAAAACTGTTATTTTTATGCTTAAAATTGATACCAAAAGCAACCTTTAAGACTTAGAAACTAGCTTGAACTCATATTTTTGCTTTAGTTTTGTGAATAAGAGAGTTGAAAGTGAATTTAATGGTTTTGTGCAAGATTCCCTTTACTTTGTAGGCTAATTGAATGATTTGAAAGAAGAATTGAAGTACCAAATGATTGGAGTGCTGAAAAGTCAACCAGAAACCACAAAAGTCAATCAGTCAACCAGAAAAGTCAACCAGTCAAAATAAAAAGTCAACCAATCAACCAGAATACGAAAAAAGTCAACTAGACGAGTTTTGGGCCAGTTTTATGCGATTTTATGATCTGTTTGGGCCTGGACCCGTTTTCTATTATTTTTATGTCCTATTTAAAGACCTAGATGTCTTAGGGTTGGTATCTTTGGCAGAAACGAAGCAAACACTCTCTCTCTTCCACCCCTTTGAAGGAGGATCTTGGATGCTCAGGCTACCTCTTCACCTTTCTAGGGTTTTATCCTTCATTCTTTCATTATTGTTCATCTAGGTTCACCATGAATATGGTGAACTAAACCTTGTATGTTTGTTGGGGAATCAATGTAATCTTTTGAAACTCTCATATATGGAATTTGTGCTTGCATCTTAATCTAAGATTTATGCTTTCTTTCATCATTAGTTAGGGTTTTTCCTCTTTGCTTAATGTTTGCTTTGTTTAACTCATTCAATGCATGATTATTGATTTTGTCGATACGGGAACGTACGGGGAAGTCTAGATCCGGGGAATCTCTCCCAATATTATATTGGTTGTCGTTAAGCTCCTGTGCTAAGAGAACTAATTATTAGGAATGCTAGGAATCGTATGAACTCGTAATTAGAGATAAGCCTTCTTGACAAGGTAATTTAGAGAGTGGCATTAACAATGATGATTTGAATGTTGAATTCCTAAAATATATGAGAGTGGATGAGATGAAATTGACCCCCAGCAACATATTCATATATATATTTCATTGAAAGTGCTTGTCTTTTGCTTTTGCCATTGATCAAAACCTCATGCATACATGTTTATTTTCGTCTTTTGCATAATACAATTCAATTATTTCGTTCTTAAGTCTTAGCTAATCAACAAACCACACAACTAAACTAGGCCGTGAGTCTTTTGGGAGAACGATACTTGGTCTTACCAAGTTTATTACTTGAACGATTCGGTCATACTTGCCGATTGTAAAACAAGTTTGTGACATCATATTTTGGTGATCATAAATTTGTCCATCAGCACCTCTTCAGGAGGACTCAACAATCCAAACGTTTACTATTACCGTTCGGCTACCCTCTTGCTACCGAACAGTCTAACTTAATAGATATCGAACGTCTACACACCATTCACGTGAAGTATCTCCTAAGTTAGTCAATTCCAGAAAATAAAACTCTCATTAACATGATAATAAACATCTATCTCACATGTTAGATATCCAAATTAACCCAATTGCTGGTGTTTGCACCACTAGATCAAACAACATCCTTCTCACAACAATTAAAACAATGCACAACTTCAACCAAAAAGCAAACAAATAATATTACCTGCACCGATTATTTCTTCATAGAACAAAACATACACTCTTCTTGTAGCCTAAGGTCTGGTACCTCTGTTCCGTTGAAACCTTCCTACCGAGAGGTTCTGAGTAAATGTTCTCTTATTCAAAGGACAGTCCTCTACCAAATGACCTTCACTCCTGCACCTATAACATTTCTTGTTCCCTCTTAATTGAGGACAAACTGACTTCAAATGAGGCCCTCCATAGTTATAGCAACTTATTGGCCTTTGCTGCCCACATTGACCGAAAGTACCAGATGACTTTGCAAAAGAACCTTGAGATCTAGAAGGAAAATAAGAAGGCCGAGAATAAGGAGTTATTCTAGAATTTGAATTATCTCTAGATACGTTCGGTTCATCCACTCTCCTTTGTTGAGTTTGCTGGCTGTCTACTTCCTTCTTCGTCTTTTCAAATACTCTCACTCTATCAATCAAAACTGGTAACTCTTGAATACACAAACACTTGATCCACAATTTAATGTCGCTCCTCAACCCGTTCTCAAACTTTCTGCACTGCCATTCTTCATTTGTTTCCAACATATAAAACCTTAGAAGATGCTTAAACTGATCGGCATACTCAGATACAGTCATACTCCCTTTACCCAATTCCATAAACTCCTCTTCCTTTGTAAACCGAACGCTATTAGGAAAGTACTCAGCGTAAAACTTTTGCTTGAATACTTCCAAGGAAATGAGCGTATTGTTTCCTTCCAACAACATCCTCAGATTACTCCACCAATGACTTGCTTCCCCAGTGAGCAAATACTCTGAATAAGCTAGCCTATTCTCGTCCGAACACTTCTTGGCATGAAAAATTTTCTCCACATCACTAAGCCACTGGTCGGGTTCATCTGGACTGCACTTCCCACTAAACTTTGCCGGATAATGTTGAAGGAAACTCTCTAAGCTCCACTCTTGTTGGTGAATAGAAGAAGTAGACGACCCAACTGTAGTGATGGGGAAGTGCATATCTAGAGAGAATATACTAAATGACATTTAAGAAATGGAAGAGAAATTAAAAATGGAAGAGATTAGAGAAAAGGAAACTTAGGAAATGAAGATGCGCCACTTGAACAAGCTTCCAAGATAAGCATCATGAAGAGGACCGCCACTTGCTTGAGCAAGATAAGGCCTGCCCAAATTTGGGACTTTAGAGACAGAATTCTATCTCAAAGAAGAATGCAAGATTGCAATTCAACTCAAATTTCATTCAATGCAAAGGTGTACAAAAAGGAGACCCCTAAGCCTTCTTATATAACCTTTGGAGTGAGCTAAGATGCAAGATCTAGGAGATGTGGGACTTTTGAAGGTGTAGTCCGTCCAGCAGCTGCTGCATGTCTTCTAGGGACTTTTGAGTCCCACATTGCTCAATTCTCTCCACTCCAAAGGGTTTATAAGGCAACTAGTTCTCCTATAGTTCAAAACATGAAAACTAGCTATGCTACTAACTTCTACACGCCTAGAATGCTCACTTTCTCTTCTCTTCTTTTTAAGATCAAGCCATGGATAGTCCCACATTGCTTGTTCTTAAAGAGAAAGAAGAGTTTATAAGCAATTATTCACAAGAACTAAGAGAAAGAAATCAAAAGGCAAATACACGCCCAAAGAGAACCTATTCTACCTTTTTTGATACAAACGTGTAAAGAAGACAAGAAGTAAAATGATTCCCTTTAGTCATGCTTCTTGTCATCCTTTTATTCTCTTCATTACTTGGCCCATCCATGATCACATCATCCCCCCCAGGTTGGAGAGGATTCGACCACGAATCTGTGAAATCTGCAAAAGGAGAAAGATCAGCCACATTAAAAGTAGGATGTACAGTATAAGTGTTAGGCAAATCAATCTCATATGCATTATCATTTATTTTGCGGAGGACTTGAAAAGGACCATCACCTCTAGGATTGAGTTTGGATTTTCGTTGCGAAGGAAATCTATCCTTGCGCAAATGAACCCATACCCAATCACCAGGAGAGAAAGTAACCTTTTTCCTACACTTATTGACACTAGATGCATGCTTTTGATTGGTGTGTTCAATGCGCGTCTTAACTCGACTATGCAAATCTTTAATGAATTGCGCTTTGGACACACCATCTAAGCACATGGACTCAAGGTCGGGAAGGGGAAGAAGATCCAATGGAGTAAGGGGATTAAACCCATAGACAATGTGAAAAGGAGAATGAGTGGAAGTAGAGTTGACAACCCTATTATAAGCGAACTCAATATGGGGTAGCAACTCTTCCCACTGGCGTGGTGATGAGAGGGTCGCACCTCCCAACAAAAGTTGTGCATATAAGAATGCAGTACAGTGCTAGGACATGACTCCTAGGTCGTCTCTCAAGGACCAAATTGGGTTCAGTCTCAGATCTAAACACGTAGTGGGGGGGGTTTTGTGAAGAGTTTTTGTGATTCAAAATAAACTAAATTAAAACTGGAAATTAAATACAACCAAACATAATTGAAAACACTAAAATAAAGGAACAAGCACGAAGACTGAACGGTCCTATAGATAACCGAACGGTTCTACATTGCGACCGAATAGTCTCTAAAACAAATAAGGAAATTGGAAATGCAGGAAGATAAAGAAACCGAACAAAATAGACAACATATTGAACGAAAATAATGAACTGAACGGTCTTAAAACAAGATGTGTGAAATAATTCAATTGTTAACAGATAATAAAGAAACACTTGGCTAAAAATAAAATGCACATTATAATCATCCACTAACGCATATCCATTACGGGAATCAACTAACTAAAAACGCTCTTCCTATTTCTCCAATTGAAACTCAAAGAAACTTCGCAATTGAATTTAACACTTCATGAATAAAAACTTAACAACATGTGTCCTAGAATTGAAAACTTCTCTAATAATCTCCTTGTGCACATTAACAATTAATTATCACTTAAATTACTGGACTTAATTGTGAAAAAGAAATTGTTTACATGTGACATTCAAAGAAATTGCGTGTGTCATAAAAAAAAACAATGTAAAATGAGTAGCTTCTTAAATGACGCATCCAGTAATATTAGAATATAAAAGTTACTTCATGGTTCAAATTTAAATAAAAGAAGGAATAGAAAAATCTACTGGAGCAACCCGAATGCACTGCTGGCAGCGTGATGGATATGAGCTTTTCCTAAAGTAAAGAAATGAATGCAAGCTTCCTACTTGAACGAGAAAAAGAAATTAGCCGTAAAACATGTGTTTCACTAAAGAAATGAAATAAAATATATGAATCTCTTCCCTTGAATCTCCGTGCAGCATTTCTCACTTCTTTCCATTCAAAAAAAACATTCAAAGAGAAACTGAGGTTGGCGGCTACAGCTCCAGGCCGAGACCCCCGTCTTCATCCAACGTCAGGGGTTTTTAAAAAACCCTTCTCCAAGCTGTTGGACCGTGTGCGTTGACATGCTGCCGGGTTGTGCTTCCAAGTGGGCCGAATCTCTCCAAGTTGCTGAATGCACCGTGAACGTGTGGAATTCTTTTCCATTTGAAAGCTGGATGTGCACCCTTACTGCTTCCCATTCTCCGCATGAAGCCCAAGTGTTGATTTCTGGATGTGTGAAGGCCGTGTGGATGCAGTGTGCTGGAAGCTTCTTCATGCAAATGCTGCCCTTGTTGGAGCTGGGACGTGACGCTCCAGGACGCTACTGGATCTTCCGTGTGCACCTCCAAAAGTGCTTACAGCTGCCACTGCACCGCTTCTCTTCTATTTCTCCCTGTGGCAGCTGGACCATGTGCTGGACCGTGAAGGCTGGATGCTTGCTGGATGCACCCCTTCACGTGTTTCTGCTCACCGTGTGCACCTTTCTCCATGCTGGACCATTGTTGAAGCTGGAGCGTGGAATTCTCTGGACCGTGGAATGTTCCTTTTTTTTTTCTTCCAGCACCACCTCATTTCTTCTGGACCGTGTGTGCTGGATGCTGGACACACCCCTTTTCCAATAATGAAACACCCCTCTCTCATAAGCCCAAAAAAAACTAAAATCACCGTAATACCCTTTGTGCACACTTCTTTTATGGAAAGTCTCGAATCATGTGATGGCCCTCTAAATGTCCCAAATTATATTTCCAACATTTTCCCTGAAATCAATAATGCAAATAATTTGCTCAAATAATCCAAATTAATTAAAATAAGAATTTTTGGTCAAATTAAGCACAATTAGCAAAAACGGGAAAATACCGGACAATTAAGCAAAATTCCCCGATTAAATTCGGTACAATAAACTAAGTGAAGTGAATAAAATATTGACTCATCACGTGGATTGCCCTCAAGACAACATCTCAACAATTGTCCCAAAGTTCTATTAGTCACCTCAGTCTGACCATCGGTTTGTGGATGACAAGTTGTAGAGAAAAGAAGTTTAGTACCCAACTTGTTCCACAAAGATTGCCATAAATGACTAAGGAACTTGGAATCTCTATCAGAAACTATTGTCTTAGGCAAACCATGCAGTCGAACAACCTCTCTAAAAAATAAATTAGCAATGTGTACCGCATCATCTACTTTGTGGCAGGGAATAAAGTGTGCCATCTTTGAAAAACGGTCCACTACCACAAAGATAGAATCCATCCCTCGCTGTGTCCTAGGTAAGCCCAAAACAAAATCCATAGAAATGTCAACCCAAGGACTACTAGGCACGGGTAAAGGAGTATACAAGCCATGAGGGTGGGTGGTGGATTTAGCATGCTTACATGGAATGCATTGACTACAAAACTTAGCTACATGTTTATGCATATGTGGCCAATAGAAATGCTCATGAAGAATAGCTAAAGTTTTTGCAATCCCAAAGTGCCCCATTAAACCTCCCTCGTGTGCTTCCTTAATTAAAAGAAGTCGCAATGAGCTCTTGGGCACACAAAGGCATTTATTTTTGAAAAGAAAACCATTGCTAATGAAAAAATCCTTGTGTGGTCCATGAGTGCATTGGTTAAACAAAGAAGAGAAATCACTATCATCTTGATACAATTCCTTTATGTGATCAAACCCAAGAAACTTGGTTTCAAGAGTAGTCAAAAGAGTATGTCTTCTTGATAGTGCGTCCGCAACTACATTAGAAGAACCCTTCTTGTGTTTGATTACATAAGGAAATTGTTCTAAGAATTCCACCCACTTAGCATGTCTCTTATTGAGCTTGCCTTGGCTTTTCAAATGTTTTAGAGTTTCATGATCACTATGTATCACAAACTCTTTGGAAAGTAAGTAATGTTGCCAAGTTTGCAAAGCTCGAATAAGAGCATATAATTCCTTATCATAAGTGGAATAATTTAAGTGACTTCCTTTAAGCTTCTCACTAAAGTAAGCAATAGGGTGTCCTTCTTGAAGAAGCACGGCCCCAATGCCTACATTAGAAGCATCACACTCAACTTCAAATGACTTAGAAAAGTCGGGTAAGGCTAAAATGGGAGCATGAGTTAACTTGTCTTTAAGGACTTGAAAACTCTTTTGTTGTTCATCCCCCCACTTAAAACCAACATCCTTCTTTACTATGTCACTTAAAGGAGCGGCGAGAGAAGAGAAATTAGGCACAAAGCGACGGTAAAAACTAGCTAGGCCATGAAAACTCCTCACATCGTTGATGTTTTGAGGAATAGGCCATTCCCTAATAGCATCAATTTTGGAGGAGTCGACTTTAACTCCTTGGGAGCTAATAACAAAGCCTAGAAAAACTACTTGCTCCATGCCAAAGATGCACTTCTCTAAATTAGCAAACAATGATGCCTCCCTTAAAGCTTGAAGAACACTCCTAACATGCATGCAATGTTCATCTAGAGACACACTATAAATGAGAATGTCATCAAAATAGACCACTACATATTTGCCTATGAAAGGTCTTAAAACATGATGCATGAGACGCATGAATGTGCTAGGAGCATTAGTCAAACCAAAAGGCATGACAAGCCACTCATATAGTCCAAATTTGGTTTTAAAAGCGTTTTTCCATTCATCCCCTTCTTTAATTCGAATTTGATTATATCCGCTCTTAAGATCAATTTTGGAAAATATAGTGGATCCATGAAGCTCATCTAATAAATCATCTAACCTAGGAATGGGATGCCTATACTTAATGGTGATGTTATTAATGGCCCTACAATCTGTGCACATGCGCCATGAACCATCTTTCTTAGGAACAAGTATGACCGGCATAGCACATGGACTCATGCTATCTCGCACCCACCCTTTGGACAACAACCCCTCTACTTGTTTTTGTATTTCTTGTGTTTCCATGGGGTTTGTTCTATAGGCTGGACGGTTTGGAAGAGAAGCTCCTGGTAGAAAATCAATTTGGTGTTCAATTCCTCTAATAGGTGGTAAACCATTTGGAGGATCTTGAAACACATCTTGGAACTCCTCTAGCAAACTATCTAGCTTGGAAGACGTAATAATAGGAGTGGATGTAAGACATTGGGACGAAACAACACAAAAGATAGGTTCCCTCTTTTCAATAACTTTAACTACCTCTTTATGAGAGATGAGGAGATTATTCTTGACCTTCTCCTTTTCTTCACCTCTCTTGGACTTCATGATGAGGTGGTCCTCATGTATTTCCTTTGGAGTGAGAGGTTTTAATATGACCTTGCGCCCTTGGTAAGTGAATGTCATCCTATTAGTAAGACCATCATGTTGAACATTTCTATCAAATTGCCATGGTCTTCCTAATAGAATGTGAGTTGCTTCCATGGGTACAACATCACAAAGAACCTCATCTTGATACTTGCCAATAGAAAAGGAAATATGGACTTGCTTATTGACCAAGATTTCACCCTCCTCACTTAACCATTGAAGTTTGTATGGCTTGGCATGCGCAATAGTGGGTAGCTTGAGCTTTTCCACTACACGTGTGCTAGCTACATTAGTGCAACTTCCCCCGTCTATGATCATGGAGCAAACCTTGCTAGCTATAAGACATCTAGTGTGAAAAATATTTTCTCTTTGAGTGGTGTCAAAGTCCGTGTGGACTTGACCCAAGAGACGTCTTATAACTAGTAGGTCGCCATCAAATGGAACCTTGTACTCATCTTCACTAGAGGAAGAAGAAGAGTGAGAAGTGTGTGAAGGTGAAGAAGGAGGAGAATCATCGGTGACAACCTCTTCTCCCCTAATGCACATTGCCCTCTTGTTTGGGCATCCAGATGCAATGTGACCATGACCTAAGCACTTAAAACATTTGACTTGACTAGGTCGCGTTGGTGACTTAGGTTTAGAAGAAGAAGGCGCGGGGTTAGTAGAAGATGGCCGAGATTTATGAGGAATCTCTCTAGAAACATCCTTTTCTTTGTCCCTTGATGATGAGGGTTTGTAAAAATTATCTTTTGAAGAAGTGGAAAATTTGTTGCGGTAGGACTCTTTTCTTAAAATTTGTCTCTCTACTTTCATAGCCCGATGTACCACAACATCTAAAGCCTCATCATCATGGAGTTCTACAACATCTTGGATGTTTCTATTGAGACCGCTAATAAATCTAGCTATTTTCGCGTGGTCAGTCTCATTAGTGTTAGTATGGTATAAGAGCACTTCGAGCTCACGCGCATATTCCTCCACACTTCGTCTACCCTGAGTAAGCCGTTGGAGCTTAATCAGGAGGTCCCTATGGTAGTATGGAGGTACGAATCGCTGGTACAACAAGCACCGAAAATGTTCCCAAGAGCTCGCGGGTGAGCCCCTGGTAATGTTCATCCTAGTTAGCCATTGCATGGCGTATCCCTCTAAAGCTAAAGTAGCTAACTTTACACGCAAATGTCCATCTACATCATACAAACTAAAAACTTGTTCTACTTTAGATATCCACTCTAAAAATACACTAGGATCGGTATCTCCCTTGAAACTTGGAAAAGACAACTTTGGCATTGCAAGGTTGGGATCCAAAGCTTTGTCTTCTTGCTTTTTCTTGGATGAACCATGCTCATGACCATGAGATTGCTTCCCTTTAGCCTTTGTGTCCGCGTCTAACCGCTTGCTCATAGCATCAAGTTGATGTTGCATTTGTTGGAAAGCCTTCATCACATCAAACTTGCTAGAAGGACTTCCATGGGGGCTATCGCCATGAAATGAAGCACGGCTGGAACCTGCAGACATGGTAAGGCAACAACCACAAAAAACTAACACCAAAAGCAGGTTAGAACCAATGAAAAATCACGGCAATACAACAGCCACAATTCTGGTCACGGTTTCACTCAAATAAAGCAATGAAATGGTTCAAAACTCACGGCAAGTGTCTCAAAAAAAGGAAAGGGCAACACCCTTCTTTTAAGATAGTAAAATGTCTCACAAGTCCACTTTGAGAGCACCAACTCAAGTCCAAAGCAAATGGAAAGATGTACAATCCACTTTAATGCAAAGAAGCCAAATCAAGACAGCACATGGTAGAGGCCAAAGAAAGAATGAAAACTACAAGACAAATGATGAAAATGGAACCTAAAAAATCAAGAAACTTGGCACAAAACAAGGAGGCAACACTCTAATGATTTTATGAAGACAAAACAGCAAGAAAATGGAGTCAAAACAGTGGCACAAAATGAACAAGACAGCAAAGAAAATTAACACAACTAAGGAGCAAAATCACAGGAACATGCTACGCATACATGAAGAGCAAGACCGAATTAATGCTGGAAATAATTTTGGCAAACCTCAAACCAAAATATTCTGTATTGGAAATGAAAAAGAGGCTCTAAATGAAGCAATCAAACACAGCAATCAATGAGAAAACTCTCGGCCAAGCGCACCAAACAGCAACCAATTTTTTTGTTGATTTTATTTTGATACAGCAAACAGCATTTGTAAAAATGTCTCAGCCAAGCCACTTTAATGAAGAAAATGTGTTTGATTGGAAGCACAATTGTAATGGTTTATAGCCTCTATTTATACAGAACAAATAAGCAAGGTTCACACGCTTAAATCCAATGATGATCAAGCTCAATTCATCATACAAGCAAGGAGATGTAAAAATGCTCTTAGCTATGCAATTTCAGAAAAATACTCTAGAAAACTCCTAAAGAGGAACAAACATATGGCTCAATTCAAAGCTAATAAGCAAGAAAAGACACATACAATCCAGCCAAGACAAGAAATTAAAGCTGGAACAAACAAACAAAAGGAAATAGGACACCTACTTGTTGAAGACCTCCAATAGCATTGCTGCTGTTTGATGAAATGTCTACTTGCACAAGGCTCTGGACAGCCACGGTTTAGTCCCTCAAAGCATTGATTTGAAGTGTTGATTCCTTGCTTAAGAGTATTGAGAGGGTGTAGCAACGTCCAGGGAGCAATTCCAGCCACCAAAATGTCCAAACAGCCAACAACAAAGTAAAACAGTGGAGTATTAATTCAACAGCAGAAAACTGGATGAACACAGTGGAGAAAAACATTTACTGGGAATAGCACAAAACGAATTTGAACAAAGTAAAAATTGTACATGAAACTAGACATCCAGACGAAAATTTGAAAAAAAAGTTCATGGAAAACGGACAAGAAATGAAGCTAAACTAAATCATACAAGTTGACTGTATTTTCACGCACAGCTGGGCGAGACAGAAAAATGCTCAGCGAAAATCAACATATCTAAGCTATTCTACTCTAGCATGCAATTCCTAAGAGATCAAAAACCTAAGGCTCATGATACCACATGATGGGGAAGTGCATATCTAGAGAGAATATACTAAATGACATTTAAGAAATGGAAGAGAAATTAAAAATGGAAGAGATTAGAGAAAAGGAAACTTAGGAAATGAAGATGCGCCACTTGAACAAGCTTCCAAGATAAGCATCATGAAGAGGACCGCCACTTGCTTGAGCAAGATAAGGCCTGCCCAAATTTGGGACTTTAGAGACAGAATTCTATCTCAAAGAAGAATGCAAGATTGCAATTCAACTCAAATTTCATTCAATGCAAAGGTGTACAAAAAGGAGACCCCTAAGCCTTCTTATATAACCTTTGGAGTGAGCTAAGATGCAAGATCTAGGAGATGTGGGACTTTTGAAGGTGTAGTCCGTCCAGCAGCTGCTGCATGTCTTCTAGGGACTTTTGAGTCCCACATTGCTCAATTCTCTCCACTCCAAAGGGTTTATAAGGCAACTAGTTCTCCTATAGTTCAAAACATGAAAACTAGCTATGCTACTAACTTCTACACGCCTAGAATGCTCACTTTCTCTTCTCTTCTTTTTAAGATCAAGCCATGGATAGTCCCACATTGCTTGTTCTTAAAGAGAAAGAAGAGTTTATAAGCAATTATTCACAAGAACTAAGAGAAAGAAATCAAAAGGCAAATACACGCCCAAAGAGAACCTATTCTACCTTTTTTGATACAAACGTGTAAAGAAGACAAGAAGTAAAATGATTCCCTTTAGTCATGCTTCTTGTCATCCTTTTATTCTCTTCATTACTTGGCCCATCCATGATCACATCATCCCCCCCAGGTTGGAGAGGATTCGACCACGAATTTGTGAAATCTGCAAAAGGAGAAAGATCAGCCACATTAAAAGTAGGATGTACAGTATAAGTGTTAGGCAAATCAATCTCATATGCATTATCATTTATTTTGCGGAGGACTTGAAAAGGACCATCACCTCTAGGATTGAGTTTGGATTTTCGTTGCGAAGGAAATCTATCCTTGCGCAAATGAACCCATACCCAATCACCAGGAGAGAAAGTAACCTTTTTCCTACACTTATTGACACTAGATGCATGCTTTTGATTGGTGTGTTCAATGCGCGTCTTAACTCGACTATGCAAATCTTTAATGAATTGCGCTTTGGACACACCATCTAAGCACATGGACTCAAGGTCGGGAAGGGGAAGAAGATCCAATGGAGTAAGGGGATTAAACCCATAGACAATGTGAAAAGGAGAATGAGTGGAAGTAGAGTTGACAACCCTATTATAAGCGAACTCAATATGGGGTAGCAACTCTTCCCACTGGCGTGGTGATGAGAGGGTCGCACCTCCCAACAAAAGTTGTGCATATAAGAATGCAGTACAGTGCTAGGACATGACTCCTAGGTCGTCTCTCAAGGACCAAATTGGGTTCAGTCTCAGATCTAAACACGTAGTGGGGGGGGTTTTGTGAAGAGTTTTTGTGATTCAAAATAAACTAAATTAAAACTGGAAATTAAATACAACCAAACATAATTGAAAACACTAAAATAAAGGAACAAGCACGAAGACTGAACGGTCCTATAGATAACCGAACGGTTCTACATTGCGACCGAATAGTCTCTAAAACAAATAAGGAAATTGGAAATGCAGGAAGATAAAGAAACCGAACAAAATAGACAACATATTGAACGAAAATAATGAACTGAACGGTCTTAAAACAAGATGTGTGAAATAATTCAATTGTTAACAGATAATAAAGAAACACTTGGCTAAAAATAAAATGCACATTATAATCATCCACTAACGCATATCCATTACGGGAATCAACTAACTAAAAACGCTCTTCCTATTTCTCCAATTGAAACTCAAAGAAACTTCGCAATTGAATTTAACACTTCATGAATAAAAACTTAACAACATGTGTCCTAGAATTGAAAACTTCTCTAATAATCTCCTTGTGCACATTAACAATTAATTATCACTTAAATTACTGGACTTAATTGTGAAAAAGAAATTGTTTACATGTGACATTCAAAGAAATTGCGTGTGTCATAAAAAAAAACAATGTAAAATGAGTAGCTTCTTAAATGACGCATCCAGTAATATTAGAATATAAAAGTTACTTCATGGTTCAAATTTAAATAAAAGAAGGAATAGAAAAATCTACTGGAGCAACCCGAATGCACTGCTGGCAGCGTGATGGATATGAGCTTTTCCTAAAGTAAAGAAATGAATGCAAGCTTCCTACTTGAACGAGAAAAAGAAATTAGCCGTAAAACATGTGTTTCACTAAAGAAATGAAATAAAATATATGAATCTCTTCCCTTGAATCTCCGTGCAGCATTTCTCACTTCTTTCCATTCAAAAAAAACATTCAAAGAGAAACTGAGGTTGGCGGCTACAGCTCCAGGCCGAGACCCCCGTCTTCATCCAACGTCAGGGGTTTTTAAAAAACCCTTCTCCAAGCTGTTGGACCGTGTGCGTTGACATGCTGCCGGGTTGTGCTTCCAAGTGGGCCGAATCTCTCCAAGTTGCTGAATGCACCGTGAACGTGTGGAATTCTTTTCCATTTGAAAGCTGGATGTGCACCCTTACTGCTTCCCATTCTCCGCATGAAGCCCAAGTGTTGATTTCTGGATGTGTGAAGGCCGTGTGGATGCAGTGTGCTGGAAGCTTCTTCATGCAAATGCTGCCCTTGTTGGAGCTGGGACGTGACGCTCCAGGACGCTACTGGATCTTCCGTGTGCACCTCCAAAAGTGCTTACAGCTGCCACTGCACCGCTTCTCTTCTATTTCTCCCTGTGGCAGCTGGACCATGTGCTGGACCGTGAAGGCTGGATGCTTGCTGGATGCACCCCTTCACGTGTTTCTGCTCACCGTGTGCACCTTTCTCCATGCTGGACCATTGTTGAAGCTGGAGCGTGGAATTCTCTGGACCGTGGAATGTTCCTTTTTTTTTTCTTCCAGCACCACCTCATTTCTTCTGGACCGTGTGTGCTGGATGCTGGACACACCCCTTTTCCAATAATGAAACACCCCTCTCTCATAAGCCCAAAAAAAACTAAAATCACCGTAATACCCTTTGTGCACACTTCTTTTATGGAAAGTCTCGAATCATGTGATGGCCCTCTAAATGTCCCAAATTATATTTCCAACATTTTCCCTGAAATCAATAATGCAAATAATTTGCTCAAATAATCCAAATTAATTAAAATAAGAATTTTTGGTCAAATTAAGCACAATTAGCAAAAACGGGAAAATACCGGACAATTAAGCAAAATTCCCCGATTAAATTCGGTACAATAAACTAAGTGAAGTGAATAAAATATTGACTCATCACGTGGATTGCCCTCAAGACAACATCTCAACAATTGTCCCAAAGTTCTATTAGTCACCTCAGTCTGACCATCGGTTTGTGGATGACAAGTTGTAGAGAAAAGAAGTTTAGTACCCAACTTGTTCCACAAAGATTGCCATAAATGACTAAGGAACTTGGAATCTCTATCAGAAACTATTGTCTTAGGCAAACCATGCAGTCGAACAACCTCTCTAAAAAATAAATTAGCAATGTGTACCGCATCATCTACTTTGTGGCAGGGAATAAAGTGTGCCATCTTTGAAAAACGGTCCACTACCACAAAGATAGAATCCATCCCTCGCTGTGTCCTAGGTAAGCCCAAAACAAAATCCATAGAAATGTCAACCCAAGGACTACTAGGCACGGGTAAAGGAGTATACAAGCCATGAGGGTGGGTGGTGGATTTAGCATGCTTACATGGAATGCATTGACTACAAAACTTAGCTACATGTTTATGCATATGTGGCCAATAGAAATGCTCATGAAGAATAGCTAAAGTTTTTGCAATCCCAAAGTGCCCCATTAAACCTCCCTCGTGTGCTTCCTTAATTAAAAGAAGTCGCAATGAGCTCTTGGGCACACAAAGGCATTTATTTTTGAAAAGAAAACCATTGCTAATGAAAAAATCCTTGTGTGGTCCATGAGTGCATTGGTTAAACAAAGAAGAGAAATCACTATCATCTTGATACAATTCCTTTATGTGATCAAACCCAAGAAACTTGGTTTCAAGAGTAGTCAAAAGAGTATGTCTTCTTGATAGTGCGTCCGCAACTACATTAGAAGAACCCTTCTTGTGTTTGATTACATAAGGAAATTGTTCTAAGAATTCCACCCACTTAGCATGTCTCTTATTGAGCTTGCCTTGGCTTTTCAAATGTTTTAGAGTTTCATGATCACTATGTATCACAAACTCTTTGGAAAGTAAGTAATGTTGCCAAGTTTGCAAAGCTCGAATAAGAGCATATAATTCCTTATCATAAGTGGAATAATTTAAGTGACTTCCTTTAAGCTTCTCACTAAAGTAAGCAATAGGGTGTCCTTCTTGAAGAAGCACGGCCCCAATGCCTACATTAGAAGCATCACACTCAACTTCAAATGACTTAGAAAAGTCGGGTAAGGCTAAAATGGGAGCATGAGTTAACTTGTCTTTAAGGACTTGAAAACTCTTTTGTTGTTCATCCCCCCACTTAAAACCAACATCCTTCTTTACTATGTCACTTAAAGGAGCGGCGAGAGAAGAGAAATTAGGCACAAAGCGACGGTAAAAACTAGCTAGGCCATGAAAACTCCTCACATCCTTGATGTTTTGAGGAATAGGCCATTCCCTAATAGCATCAATTTTGGAGGAGTCGACTTTAACTCCTTGGGAGCTAATAACAAAGCCTAGAAAAACTACTTGCTCCATGCCAAAGATGCACTTCTCTAAATTAGCAAACAATGATGCCTCCCTTAAAGCTTGAAGAACACTCCTAACATGCATGCAATGTTCATCTAGAGACACACTATAAATGAGAATGTCATCAAAATAGACCACTACATATTTGCCTATGAAAGGTCTTAAAACATGATGCATGAGACGCATGAATGTGCTAGGAGCATTAGTCAAACCAAAAGGCATGACAAGCCACTCATATAGTCCAAATTTGGTTTTAAAAGCGTTTTTCCATTCATCCCCTTCTTTAATTCGAATTTGATTATATCCGCTCTTAAGATCAATTTTGGAAAATATAGTGGATCCATGAAGCTCATCTAATAAATCATCTAACCTAGGAATGGGATGCCTATACTTAATGGTGATGTTATTAATGGCCCTACAATCTGTGCACATGCGCCATGAACCATCTTTCTTAGGAACAAGTATGACCGGCATAGCACATGGACTCATGCTATCTCGCACCCACCCTTTGGACAACAACCCCTCTACTTGTTTTTGTATTTCTTGTGTTTCCATGGGGTTTGTTCTATAGGCTGGACGGTTTGGAAGAGAAGCTCCTGGTAGAAAATCAATTTGGTGTTCAATTCCTCTAATAGGTGGTAAACCATTTGGAGGATCTTGAAACACATCTTGGAACTCCTCTAGCAAACTATCTAGCTTGGAAGACGTAATAATAGGAGTGGATGTAAGACATTGGGACGAAACAACACAAAAGATAGGTTCCCTCTTTTCAATAACTTTAACTACCTCTTTATGAGAGATGAGGAGATTATTCTTGACCTTCTCCTTTTCTTCACCTCTCTTGGACTTCATGATGAGGTGGTCCTCATGTATTTCCTTTGGAGTGAGAGGTTTTAATATGACCTTGCGCCCTTGGTAAGTGAATGTCATCCTATTAGTAAGACCATCATGTTGAACATTTCTATCAAATTGCCATGGTCTTCCTAATAGAATGTGAGTTGCTTCCATGGGTACAACATCACAAAGAACCTCATCTTGATACTTGCCAATAGAAAAGGAAATATGGACTTGCTTATTGACCAAGATTTCACCCTCCTCACTTAACCATTGAAGTTTGTATGGCTTGGCATGCGCAATAGTGGGTAGCTTGAGCTTTTCCACTACACGTGTGCTAGCTACATTAGTGCAACTTCCCCCGTCTATGATCATGGAGCAAACCTTGCTAGCTATAAGACATCTAGTGTGAAAAATATTTTCTCTTTGAGTGGTGTCAAAGTCCGTGTGGACTTGACCCAAGAGACGTCTTATAACTAGTAGGTCGCCATCAAATGGAACCTTGTACTCATCTTCACTAGAGGAAGAAGAAGAGTGAGAAGTGTGTGAAGGTGAAGAAGGAGGAGAATCATCGGTGACAACCTCTTCTCCCCTAATGCACATTGCCCTCTTGTTTGGGCATCCAGATGCAATGTGACCATGACCTAAGCACTTAAAACATTTGACTTGACTAGGTCGCGTTGGTGACTTAGGTTTAGAAGAAGAAGGCGCGGGGTTAGTAGAAGATGGCCGAGATTTATGAGGAATCTCTCTAGAAACATCCTTTTCTTTGTCCCTTGATGATGAGGGTTTGTAAAAATTATCTTTTGAAGAAGTGGAAAATTTGTTGCGGTAGGACTCTTTTCTTAAAATTTGTCTCTCTACTTTCATAGCCCGATGTACCACAACATCTAAAGCCTCATCATCATGGAGTTCTACAACATCTTGGATGTTTCTATTGAGACCGCTAATAAATCTAGCTATTTTCGCGTGGTCAGTCTCATTAGTGTTAGTATGGTATAAGAGCACTTCGAGCTCACGCGCATATTCCTCCACACTTCGTCTACCCTGAGTAAGCCGTTGGAGCTTAATCAGGAGGTCCCTATGGTAGTATGGAGGTACGAATCGCTGGTACAACAAGCACCGAAAATGTTCCCAAGAGCTCGCGGGTGAGCCCCTGGTAATGTTCATCCTAGTTAGCCATTGCATGGCGTATCCCTCTAAAGCTAAAGTAGCTAACTTTACACGCAAATGTCCATCTACATCATACAAACTAAAAACTTGTTCTACTTTAGATATCCACTCTAAAAATACACTAGGATCGGTATCTCCCTTGAAACTTGGCAAAGACAACTTTGGCATTGCAAGGTTGGGATCCAAAGCTTTGTCTTCTTGCTTTTTCTTGGATGAACCATGCTCATGACCATGAGATTGCTTCCCTTTAGCCTTTGTGTCCGCGTCTAACCGCTTGCTCATAGCATCAAGTTGATGTTGCATTTGTTGGAAAGCCTTCATCACATCAAACTTGCTAGAAGGACTTCCATGGGGGCTATCGCCATGAAATGAAGCACGGCTGGAACCTGCAGACATGGTAAGGCAACAACCACAAAAAACTAACACCAAAAACAGGTTAGAACCAATGAAAAATCACGGCAATACAACAGCCACAATTCTGGTCACGGTTTCACTCAAATAAAGCAATGAAATGGTTCAAAACTCACGGCAAGTGTCTCAAAAAAAGGAAAGGGCAACACCCTTCTTTTAAGATAGTAAAATGTCTCACAATTCCACTTTGAGAGCACCAACTCAAGTCCAAAGCAAATGGAAAGATGTACAATCCACTTTAATGCAAAGAAGCCAAATCAAGACAGCACATGGTAGAGGCCAAAGAAAGAATGAAAACTACAAGACAAATGATGAAAATGGAACCTAAAAAATCAAGAAACTTGGCACAAAACAAGGAGGCAACACTCTAATGATTTTATGAAGACAAAACAGCAAGAAAATGGAGTCAAAACAGTGGCACAAAATGAACAAGACAGCAAAGAAAATTAACACAACTAAGGAGCAAAATCACAGGAACATGCTACGCATACATGAAGAGCAAGACCGAATTAATGCTGGAAATAATTTTGGCAAACCTCAAACCAAAATATTCTGTATTGGAAATGAAAAAGAGGCTCTAAATGAAGCAATCAAACACAGCAATCAATGAGAAAACTCTCGGCCAAGCGCACCAAACAGCAACCAATTTTTTTGTTGATTTTATTTTGATACAGCAAACAGCATTTGTAAAAATGTCTCAGCCAAGCCACTTTAATGAAGAAAATGTGTTTGATTGGAAGCACAATTGTAATGGTTTATAGCCTCTATTTATACAGAACAAATAAGCAAGGTTCACACGCTTAAATCCAATGATGATCAAGCTCAATTCATCATACAAGCAAGGAGATGTAAAAATGCTCTTAGCTATGCAATTTCAGAAAAATACTCTAGAAAACTCCTAAAGAGGAACAAACATATGGCTCAATTCAAAGCTAATAAGCAAGAAAAGACACATACAATCCAGCCAAGACAAGAAATTAAAGCTGGAACAAACAAACAAAAGGAAATAGGACACCTACTTGTTGAAGACCTCCAATAGCATTGCTGCTGTTTGATGAAATGTCTACTTGCACAAGGCTCTGGACAGCCACGGTTTAGTCCCTCAAAGCATTGATTTGAAGTGTTGATTCCTTGCTTAAGAGTATTGAGAGGGTGTAGCAACGTCCAGGGAGCAATTCCAGCCACCAAAATGTCCAAACAGCCAACAACAAAGTAAAACAGTGGAGTATTAATTCAACAGCAGAAAACTGGATGAACACAGTGGAGAAAAAAATTTACTGGGAATAGCACAAAACGAATTTGAACAAAGTAAAAATTGTACATGAAACAAGACATCCAGACGAAAATTTGAAAAAAAAGTTCATGGAAAACGGACAAGAAATGAAGCTAAACTAAATCATACAAGTTGACTGTATTTTCACGCACAGCTGGGCGAGACAGAAAAATGCTCAGCGAAAATCAACATATCTAAGCTATTCTACTCTAGCATGCAATTCCTAAGAGATCAAAAACCTAAGGCTCATGATACCACATGATGGGGAAGTGCATATCTAGAGAGAATATACTAAATGACATTTAAGAAATGGAAGAGAAATTAAAAATGGAAGAGATTAGAGAAAAGGAAACTTAGGAAATGAAGATGCGCCACTTGAACAAGCTTCCAAGATAAGCATCATGAAGAGGACCGCCACTTGCTTGAGCAAGATAAGGCCTGCCCAAATTTGGGACTTTAGAGACAGAATTCTATCTCAAAGAAGAATGCAAGATTGCAATTCAACTCAAATTTCATTCAATACAAAGGTGTACAAAAAGGAGACCCCTAAGCCTTCTTATATAACCTTTGGAGTGAGCTAAGATGCAAGATCTAGGAGATGTGGGACTTTTGAAGGTGTAGTCCGTCCAGCAGCTGCTGCATGTCTTCTAGGGACTTTTGAGTCCCACATTGCTCAATTCTCTCCACTCCAAAGGGTTTATAAGGCAACTAGTTCTCCTATAGTTCAAAACATGAAAACTAGCTATGCTACTAACTTCTACACGCCTAGAATGCTCACTTTCTCTTCTCTTCTTTTTAAGATCAAGCCATGGATAGTCCCACATTGCTTGTTCTTAAAGAGAAAGAAGAGTTTATAAGCAATTATTCACAAGAACTAAGAGAAAGAAATCAAAAGGCAAATACACGCCCAAAGAGAACCTATTCTACTTTTTTTGATACAAACGTGTAAAGAAGACAAGAAGTAAAATGATTCCCTTTAGTCATGCTTCTTGTCATCCTTTTATTCTCTTCATTACTTGGCCCATCCATGATCACATCATGTAGTCCTATCCTTCAACATCAAATCCATACACTCTTGCTTAAACGTCTCTACTGAAATCCGAGCAGTCTCTAAATGCTGAAGAGTCATTGTATTTTGCTTAACTAACGCGACATTTTGTTGCTGTATATCCGTGATTATTGATTCCATCAATTTTGTGGAGTTAGGTGCATCCATATCCACAGATGAGGGAGGAGGAGACCTATATGCCATCTACCGAAAATACAGGGAGAAATACCCATCAGTCTAACTCAGGGACACTATTTAAACTGAACGTTGACTATAGCCAAAAGCCAAATTAACAGAGTCAAAAAGACAGTGCATGATCGAACGGTTACAATTAATAGAACGTTCGGTCACAAGAAAGCCAGAAAGAGACTGAACGGTCACCAACACCAGACTGAACGGTCTTACCCTAGAAAGAACCATTTTCTCCTGCCATCGCCTGCTCTAGAAAAACTTCAGCTCCTTCTGCTCATACCCATAGGGTGATCATTGCAAGGACGAGGACGACCGAAAGGAAAACCAGACAAGACAGGAAAATAAGGGTAAGCCAGTGTAATTTAATTATCTATGTAAACAGATTACTTACATAAATCTGATAAAAACCAATGAGTCCATCATGTAACAAACAATCATACATTTACACCCATAATCATACCACAATGCATGCATTGACTGTTCACTTTACTCTGGCTGCCCAGACTGTATGAATTATGTAGATATGACATTCTTGCACTCATGGAAAGTTAATCTGGAAAACCATCAGAATTACCATAGCTGGAAACCCAAGCCGCCACACGAGGTTAGTCTATCCCTCACTGTAGCTGGTAACCCAAGTCTACACATGAGTTTAGTCCGATAGCTGGAACCCCAAGCTATACACAACCAGGCCTCCTGCTATTCTCACCACATGTGGTATCAGTAGCCTAACTGCTAGTACAAGATCGAGCGTTATTACAAGCCTAACGACTAGGACAATACCGACCGCTCTTTAAGAAACCGAGTATCAGACTAAGACAGAACACTGTTTAAGAAATTGAGTATACCAGTCTAACACCGAACACTCTTTAACTTAGATTAATCAGTATAGTCTTAGGCCGAACACTTAGGGCTGGTGCCGAACACTAAGAGGTTCGGTCGAACATCAATACCAACCAAGTACCAATACAAGACCACACACTACTGAGACCGAGCGGTAGTACAAAATAAGCACTACCGAGACCGAGCACTACTAAGGCCGAACGGTCATGAGCTGGGAGGACTTCAAAAACATCAAACCCAATTAATAACCGAACACAGGAAAAGGCCGAGCGGCCAAATCAGAGCATGCTCGAGCAGTCAACCCCGAACCCTTAGTGAGCTACATAATTTTGCAAAATAACTGCAGAATAATGATCAACAGCAAACATTACCAATTTCACTATACTCGTCCAACCTCTAATCCTCCAAACATATATCAAAAACTTCTTTATACTTTGGACTAAGATTTCTTAAACTTTTCTAAAATTGCTAAGAAGAGAATGAACTTACTTGACTCTAAACTTGATTTTGATCGGTGTAGATTGAAGATCTTGACTCCCAAATTTTTTAGACGGTGGCTGTTTGAAGAAAAAGTGAAAGGAGATGGAGGATTTCTAGAGAGGAGGAGAAAAGGTACAGGTTTGAGTTTTAGAGAGATGTAAATTATGAGAAATGGGATGAGCTGTGTTTTAGGAAAGCCGTATAAAATACTCAAGCTCATCTTTTTGAGACATCCGCCCCTTTCTTCCACATGTCATTTTTCAGGGGTTTGACAAAACGTTTGCTATCTGTTTAGGGAAAGAGAGTATATAAAAAAAAAAATTTGTGTAGTTCGAAAAAGGGCATCAGATATTTAAGGTTTAGGGTAGAGACTTGATTTCTTGGTCACTAGAGGAAACGAGGCTTCCTAAGGATTGTTTTAGTAGTATTCTCTTCTTTATTTATACTTAAGGTAGTTCTTCATCTCTGACTCCTAAATGATCCAATACCGACATCCGTACAGATCTTCAAGTGTCTGGATTGTCCTCTCATTATTAATCGTTCGCCTTGTAATGCTAATCTAAGCAAATTTGCAACTGGCTGCCCCACACGTCCTGCAATGATTGCCAAAACTGAGAGGGAAAGCTGGAATCTCTGCTTGAAACGATACAAGACATAACTCCAAGGATCGTTCTCCCAAGGGACTCACGGCCTAGACAATTGTGTGTTTCGTTGATTATCTAAAACTTGTGAACAAATTGTTGTAAGTTTCAAATGCAATAGACTGAAAAGCAAATATGTATGCATGTGATGATCAATGGGCAAGAAGAAATAAAACACGTGAATTGAAATATATCGATGAATATGTTGTTGGGGTTTATCATTTTCATCCTATCCACTCTAATGTATTTAGGAATTCATCATTCTTTTCATTAATGTTAATGTCACTTTCTAAATTACAATGTCTTGTCTCCCTAGCAATTAATCATGCATTATAGTGAACAAAAGCTTAAAGGCAACCAACTAACATACTCTTATGTCTAGGTTGGTAATATACTTTTGGGAGAGATTCCCCAGATCTAGATTTCCCCGTATGTGTCCATATCGACAAAACCAATAATCATGACATCGAATGAGTTAAATAATGCATGCTTTGAGCAAAGAGAAAAAACCTAACTATTAATGAAAGAAAGCATGTATCATAAAAATGATCTTGAAGAACAAATTCCATACAAGAGAGTTTCTAAGGATTTCCATTGATTCCCCAACAACAAAATAAGTTTAGTTCATCTTATTCGTGGTGAAATTAGATGAAATACAATGGAAAAGTGAAGGATAGAACCCTAGAAAGTTGAGAAAGGAGCCTTAGCATCCAAAATCCTTCTCCAAGGGGTGAAAGAGTGCGCTTTTGCTTCGTTCAAGCCAAATATACAAACCGTAGGACGTCCTAAAGCTTATATACTATTCTAAAAAATACAGAAAAGTAGGCCCAAGACCAGAAAAGTGCCGCTCTACGGTAGTAGCGCGTGTTAATTCTTCCCCTCAACGGTGCCAACGAGTACTCAAAAGTGTCGCGCAACGATCATTGGCGCTGAGCGGTACTTGTTGATTCTCTTATTTTGCACTTTTTGTGTCCTTTTGTGTCTCCATCTCTTTCCTACTTCACTTCTTTCATCAAATTCATCTTTAAACCTGCAAAAACAAGGAAATCAAGCATAAAACCTGTCCAACTCTGTTATTTCCAATAATTCAACAAAATCATGTGTTCAAGCTAATTTCTTAGTCATAAAGGTTGTAATTGAAGTCAATTTTAAGTATAAAAATAATAGTTTTTCAACTGTTATCACTGATACGACTGTCGCGGTCATACAAATTTTATGTGCAAAATTAATGCAGTATAATTACTAGGAAGTGACTCCTAGGTCGTCTCTCAAGGACCAATTTGGGTTCAGTCTTAGATTTAACACGAAGGGGGGGGTTTTTGGTGTTTTGGTTGAATGCGGTAAAATTAAATTGGAAATTAAATAAAACAGAATTAAAAATACTGAAATAAAATTTAACCACGGTAAAAATTGAACGATAGAAAACGGTAAAAATAGAAACACTTGATCGCAAATAAAATTTATCACATTAAAAACGATGTTTGAAATTAAAATGCAATGACGAAATTTAACAATACAGAAACTGCTAAACGATAAAATACAACAGATAAAAAAAATAAAAATAAAAACACTGAACTGAAAATGAAATTCATCCAGATTGAAAACTTAAATTAAAATTCTTGAACATTGAAGATAAAAATAAAATGGACAAACTGTTTTAATTGCTGTAATAGACTACATCTTCAGAAATAAAATTCTACATTGCACTGTTTGGAGTTGAAACTGAGAACCTCTGGAAGAGAGGCACCGAGAGTCTACACTACTCCTAAGACAATCCTAAAATCTGCTTCAAATTCTCATTCTAAATCCTCCTCTACTGCTTGCTGCCTTATATTGACAATTCTCTGACACTTCTCTGGACAAAGTCTCCGTAGGTTGTTTGCTACCCTCTCCATGTTTCTGGCAGGTTTTGTCTTCTGTCCCCTATAGGTTGAAGACTTTGTTCCACTCCTAAACGTGCCAAGGAAATAGGGTGGGACCCCTATTCTTGTCATCTTCTTTTGCTCACGGATGTAGCTTCTCCATTCTCGTTGTTACATCTCCAAGGTTCATCACTCCTTCTCTTGGTGACTTCTCCTACTCAAGGCCGAGACTTCTTCAAGGTTGTGCACACCATTCCAGCCCCTTCCCAAGCCGAGACACCTCTTTGCTTGCTGCTGTAATGGACCGTGAAGGTCTCCTCTAAAGGACCAGCTGCTGCCCCTTCTTGACGTAATTACATGACAAAACCGTGAGCTCACTCCCTTGCTGGTCTTGAATGAAGCTTACTGGAATTGTGAAGCTCATGATTGCTGTGCAAGCTGGGATTCCGCTGTTGTCCAGCTCTCTTCCTTGCTTGACCGTGAGTTACAAAGCTGCTGGAATGGAGTTGTAGTTGGACGTGAACCTCTGCTTCCGTATGGTTTTCTCCGTTTAATGCCAATGCCAATTGGAAATCTCGCTCCAAACAAGAGAGTGTGCGGCTCCCACTTCCAAAGAGAGATAAATTCCCCATTTTGTGTACTTGTTGACGTGAAGTGGTGGCTCCTTATTCCATCAAACTTTGTCAATTGTTGAGCTAGGTGTGAAAGGAACGTGGTCCCTCATCATTTCACTTCAAGATGTTTGTCAAAATGGAATGTACATGTGGGGCCGTGTGTTTTTGTAATGAATTGGAGAATAAAAAGCTTGTATGGAAACATGCACCTAGCTTGGACGTGACCTTTCCAAAGTGGTGGTCCCTCTCTTTCATTCTTTCACACAATTATTTGACCATGAGACATTGGTATCTTACTATTTTCCAAAACCGTGGGGTCCCCTCCATGCAATGGCCGTGTGTTGTTCTAAGCATCTCTATGCATCTTCAAATTGAATAATTTGGAAAGGCTTGCTTCCCTTTTTACGTGAATGAATTTTTGGCAGCCATTTCTTCTTGGAGAAAAACCGTGAGCTCCACATGTGGTGGCCCCTCTTTGATTCCAATTGCCTTATGCTTTGTCCTCAAAAATAAATTTCTACTTGTCCAATTTTTTCATTTCTTTTTCAAATGTCCTACAATATTATCCAACAATTTCCCTGCCATCAATAATGAAAATAATAAGCCCAGATAATTCAAATTAGTTAAAATAAGAATTATTGGTCAATTTAAGCACAATTAGTAAAAACGGGAAAATATCGGACGTTTTAGCATAATTCCCTGATTAAATTTGGTACAGTAAGCTAAGTGAAATTGAGAAAATATTGACTCATCAAAATAGACCACACTTAGTCTTTTGCACTCCTGGGCAAAATTAAGACGTAAATCAGGGAATGGTTCAAAGGACTTTTAAAGGATTTACACAAATGCAGCATACAGAAAACAAAGACTTACAAGAAAATAAACAAAATTTACAAAGTTCTCAAGAAATCTAAATAATGAAAAGATGTAGACAATATCCAACACAAAATCAAAGAAAGCAGATACTTACAGAAATCATCTAAGCAATTCAAAGCATGGTAAAATAATCAATCAGCTCAAGAGGTGATTCAAAAATGTCAAAACCTTACAGATGCACTCACAGTGTTTCTCTCAAGTGTCTAGGGTAAATAATTTCAACTCAATGCACTCAAGAAAGCAAACACAAGTAGACTTGACAAGTTTCTAATATCAACACTTAAAACATATGCATGTTCGGATCCAAAGGTCTTTACTGGTTGTAATGGGGCCAAGGATAGGGGAGGATAAATTTGGATAAGTAGCTAAAACTCAGAAGAAATAGAGGAGCAATGGGAAACAAGTGTAAACACAGTGAAATCTCACCCAAACCTCTAATTCAATCCTCTTCTCGACTCCATTGTTCTCAAAATTGTTTTTCATTTTTCTTTCTTTTTCTCATCAATTTTTTTTCATCCTGTCTCTTTTCTTTTCTCTCTTTATCACACTACAGGATTAAATTCTTTTATTCAGAACAAGATGAGGAACCAACTAGCCAATTCATCAGAATCCCTAAGGAGACCACACTTATTCACAAAACATTTTTATAGCTCCAGACTTTCCCAAGGTTAAGGTAATCATTGTTTTTCACTTAGGTTCAGTGTATGAGCTTCAAAACAAAGAAATAGGTACAGTATAGGCTCAAAGGGGTTATCAAAGGATAATAACAAGGTAGGCTTATTTGGCTAAAGAGGCTCAAGAACAAAAATTGCCTTTATCACTTCTAAACATGCATATAAATCAAGTATATCAATAAGAATCAAGCCAAGGCATATGTGCAAGAAATCAAGAGTCATATCACACAAGAAAGAACATTAAGTGGCTCAAATCTCACACAGGGTATTCGTCACAATCAAATCAACCTCTCAAACATTATAATCATCTTCCAAGCAGAGAAAAACAAGGATTTCAAACTAAGTATCAATGAAGTGGAGGAAAAATCTACAACTTAGACATCATCCAGAAATCAAGAGAAAAATGTAAAATTTATTTCACCCAAAACACACTAAAAACAACTTAAAATAGAAAAAAAAATTTAACACTCAAAACAGAAAAAATTTCACACACAAAACAAAGAAAAATCAGAATCTCTCCCAATAGACCACACTTAAACTACACATTGTCCTCAATGTGTTCTAAGCATACATCAGCAATCAAAACAGGAAACATATTATGGACAAGTGCAATAAAAGTAAGGAAAAAGGGAGAGAAAGAAAATGCAAACTCCCGCAGGTTATGGTGGAAGCTGCCAATTTTGGACTTTCAGGGAGATGTCTTCAGAATCCAGCAAGGAAGTTTTGAGGACGAACTGCTTCATCCTCCAAATTTGATCAAGCAGTGAAATGTTTTCCACTGCTGGATTTATGCAGTTATTGTTGATGAGCAGGTTCAGCAGGTGCCTATTGTTGTTGAAACTTTGGTGAGCTGTGGCACCTTTGTCTTCCACTGTGGGTGCATATTGGTCAAATTCAATTGTACCTCCTGCAATAGGGTTAGTGCAAAATGGTTCCACCGAAATTTCATGCAGAGGTAAAACACCCAAATCCAGTGTAACAAGCTGAACCTCAGATACATCCTCAGAACATGAATCAATTTTAAAATTACATGCATTATCAACCACAAACTCATATTCATGTTCAGTGCATGGAGAATAAACATTTGAATGTGATAGTAAAAAGCAATTCTCATCATGCACAGAGGAAAAATTAAAATCAGACTCAGCAACAATATAATCATTAGCATACCGATCATCATCACAATCAACAGAATAATCAAATTGTGGTATGCTTACCTCCTCTTCCTTGAAGATTTCTAGAGTGTGGGAAGGTGAAGGTGGTCTACCTGGTTCAGGATTACTGCTTACTTCTGCCGGGTCCCCAAAATTTTCATCAGTCTCCTCAGGTGCAAGAGTGGCCATCTGCCTGATCTGATCACTCAGATTCTGCATGGCAGCTTGAGTTTCCTGCTGGAACTCCGTGCTCTCTTGCTTGAACTGCATGTTCCCTTTCTGAAACTGAATGTTCTGCATTGTCATCTGCTCTAGTAACTCCTTTAATGTAGGTTCAGAAGTAGAAGGCTGAAGAGTTGTTTGGGCAGAAGCATTATACTGCTGACTCTGATATTGCTGGACTGGTGGAGGCATGAAAGGACTCTCGAATGGTGGTTCTAGATAATGATCTTGTGGGGTATCGTACCATTCGTTGTTAAGATCATTCCACTCAGGATCATTATAATTCTCATTATAGAATTCAGCAGAATTACAATCAGAGTAAGATGCAGAATAAGATTCATAATCACAGACATTGGCAGAATAAGCAGAATTCACATAACCAGAATAGGTAGACATGGAAAAATAAAAATAAAACAAATAAAAACTAAATACTAAAAATTACGAAACAGATAAATCACAACACATTTATACATGTTACACGCACATAAAAGACAGAACATAATTTTTTTTTTTTTTTAATATTTTTTTTTTAATTAACAGACATAATACAAAACACAACACAATAAAAATATAAAAGACAAAACATATATTACAACCACATAATAAAACAAAAACAGTAAAAATCTAAAACAAGAACCTGGACTGAAGTGACAACGCCGCCAAAATTTGCTGAAGGTGTCGTTGTCGCCTACAAAAATATACAAGACAAAACACACATATTAACAGAACAAAAATTTACACAACAATAATCTAAAACCAAACCTCCATTGATTGGTCCCCGGCAACGGCGCCAAAAATTGATACGACTGTCGCGGTCATACAAATTTTATGTGCAAAATTAATGCAGTATAATTACTAGGAAGTGACTCCTAGGTCGTCTCTCAAGGACCAATTTGGGTTCAGTCTTAGATTTAACACGAAGGGGGGGGTTTTTGGTGTTTTGGTTGAATGCGGTAAAATTAAATTGGAAATTAAATAAAACAGAATTAAAAATACTGAAATAAAATTTAACCACGGTAAAAATTGAACGATAGAAAACGGTAAAAATAGAAACACTTGATCGCAAATAAAATTTATCACATTAAAAACGATGTTTGAAATTAAAATGCAATGACTAAATTTAACAATACAGAAACTGCTAAACGATAAAAGACAACAGATAAAAAAAATAAAAATAAAAACACTGAACTGAAAATGAAATTCATCCAGATTGAAAACTTAAATTAAAATTCTTGAACATTGAAGATAAAAATAAAATGGACAAACTGTTTTAATTGCTGTAATAGACTACATCTTCAGAAATAAAATTCTACATTGCACTGTTTGGAGTTGAAACTGAGAACCTCTGGAAGAGAGGCACCGAGAGTCTACACTACTCCTAAGACAATCCTAAAATCTGCTTCAAATTCTCATTCTAAATCCTCCTCTACTGCTTGCTGCCTTATATTGACAATTCTCTGACACTTCTCTGGACAAAGTCTCCGTAGGTTGTTTGCTACCCTCTCCATGTTTCTGGCAGGTTTTGTCTTCTGTCCCCTATAGGTTGAAGACTTTGTTCCACTCCTAAACGTGCCAAGGAAATAGGGTGGGACCCCTATTCTTGTCATCTTCTTTTGCTCACGGATGTAGCTTCTCCATTCTCGTTGTTACATCTCCAAGGTTCATCACTCCTTCTCTTGGTGACTTCTCCTACTCAAGGCCGAGACTTCTTCAAGGTTGTGCACACCATTCCAGCCCCTTCCCAAGCCGAGACACCTCTTTGCTTGCTGCTGTAATGGACCGTGAAGGTCTCCTCTAAAGGACCAGCTGCTGCCCCTTCTTGACGTAATTACATGACAAAACCGTGAGCTCACTCCCTTGCTGGTCTTGAATGAAGCTTACTGGAATTGTGAAGCTCATGATTGCTGTGCAAGCTGGGATTCCGCTGTTGTCCAGCTCTCTTCCTTGCTTGACCGTGAGTTACAAAGCTGCTGGAATGGAGTTGTAGTTGGACGTGAACCTCTGCTTCCGTATGGTTTTCTCCGTTTAATGCCAATGCCAATTGGAAATCTCGCTCCAAACAAGAGAGTGTGCGGCTCCCACTTCCAAAGAGAGATAAATTCCCCATTTTGTGTACTTGTTGACGTGAAGTGGTGGCTCCTTATTCCATCAAACTTTGTCAATTGTTGAGCTAGGTGTGAAAGGAACGTGGTCCCTCATCATTTCACTTCAAGATGTTTGTCAAAATGGAATGTACATGTGGGGCCGTGTGTTTTTGTAATGAATTGGAGAATAAAAAGCTTGTATGGAAACATGCACCTAGCTTGGACGTGACCTTTCCAAAGTGGTGGTCCCTCTCTTTCATTCTTTCACACAATTATTTGACCATGAGACATTGGTATCTTACTATTTTCCAAAACCGTGGGGTCCCCTCCATGCAATGGCCGTGTGTTGTTCTAAGCATCTCTATGCATCTTCAAATTGAATAATTTGGAAAGGCTTGCTTCCCTTTTTACGTGAATGAATTTTTGGCAGCCATTTCTTCTTGGAGAAAAACCGTGAGCTCCACATGTGGTGGCCCCTCTTTGATTCCAATTGCCTTATGCTTTGTCCTCAAAAATAAATTTCTACTTGTCCAATTTTTTCATTTCTTTTTCAAATGTCCTACAATATTATCCAACAATTTCCCTGCCATCAATAATGAAAATAATAAGCCCAGATAATTCAAATTAGTTAAAATAAGAATTATTGGTCAATTTAAGCACAATTAGTAAAAACGGGAAAATATCGGACGTTTTAGCATAATTCCCTGATTAAATTTGGTACAGTAAGCTAAGTGAAATTGAGAAAATATTGACTCATCAATCACCCTCCCTCAAATCATACCATGAAGCTTCTTCACTCATTCCCTTCCCCACTCAATCATGGTCTCTATCGTGTTACATGGTCAACTTCGCAATACTTTCTTTTTTCTTTTTCACAATCATATTCCTTTTACACCTTTTTCAAAACCCTGACCCCATAACAAATTCATTGTTCTATTAGTTTTTTCGATTTCTTTTTAATATTTTAAAACGCATTTAGATCATAAGACCAGTTTTTAAAAGTGATTTCTATGTTCTTATTAAAAGTATTATTCATTCTTTTACTAATCGTTTCACTTTTCTAATCTAGCTGTTACAGTTTTTGGCATTTCTTAGTCAAAATAACATTTTTGGATAAGCATCAAACGACTCATTTTTAAATTTATATTACATTTTTTAGAAAAATAATATTTATATAGAATGATAATTTGATTATTAGGCATTTAGTGTATTTTCCATTGCTGTTTAGCTTTTTCTTTTCTTTCTGTGATACTCTACTATTTGACTAATTAATATTTTTCAAATAATGGGACACAACTCTTTCTTTAATCATTATTTAATGTCGAATTACATTGCTTTTTCATTATGGGGATGGAGTGTGTTATCTCACAAGGGAGCATGGGTTTTATTGCATGCACTTGAGCAATTAAATAAAATACCTAATAGTAATTCATCCAGAGCTTCCCCTTCAAGGCTTAAAGATGCTGAATTTCTTAATAGCTTACTTGCTTCAAAAAATGACAACCTTGAAGATGAAGGTCTGGAAATGCAATTCCAATATCTTTATTTTTGCATATACATTTACTTTTTATGTAATAGTAAAATTATTCGTTCCAGTTACATCTCCAAGCTTAGAGGTTCTATCATTCAAGCCATCCAGTGATGCTGTGGTGGACCGAAAACAGAGTGGGAAGATTTCGCATGACGTAAAGGAGACAATAGCGAAGGAAAGTGGGGGCATGGGTCGTGTAAATATTCAGCATTTTCAGAAGGTTGTTGGTAGTGGAAGTTCAAGCACGTAGGACCGAAAGAGAAGCTAAGGGGAGAATTGACTACGCGCTGGTACCGCTGAGCGGCAGTTTAACGCTGAGCGGTGGTCTTTTGGGCTTAGGCTCACTTTTCTGTAATATTTAGAATAATATATAAGCTTTAGGTATTCCTAAGGTTTGTATCTTTGGCAGAGTACGAAGCAAACACTAACTTTTCCACCCTTGGGAGGAAGATCTTGGATGCTAAGGCTACCTACTCAACTTTCTAGGGTTCTATCTTTCACTCTTTCATTGTATTTCATCTAGTTTCACCATGAATATGGTGAACTAAACTTTGTATTGTTGTTAGGGAATCAATGTAATCTTTTGAAGCTCTCGTATATGGAATTTTATGTTTAAACATCATATTTATGATACATGCATTCTTTCATCATTAGTTCGGGTTTTTCATCTTTGCTCAAAGCATGCATTGTTTAACTCATTCGATGTCATGATTATTGATTTTGGCGATATGGGAATATACGAGGAAATCTAGATCCGGGGAAATTCTCCCAATAGCATATTGCCTAGACTAGGGATATGAGGGTTGGTTGCCTTTAAGCTTCTATGCTTCTGAATTAATTATTAGGGATGCTAGGAATTCACTAGTAAAAAAAGGAGTTTCTAACGCGCTTTATATGCTTCGGTTTCGTAAAAACCGAAGCGTATAAAAAGACAGTGGCAGATTTGTAATAAAAGTCAAGGTATATGCCTCGGTTCTCCACTAACTGGTGTCTAAAGCAGTACCTGCTTCGGTCTTTAAATGAACCGAAGCATATAACTCTGCAATATTCCCAATACTGCCTCGGTTTCCCCTAACCGAGGTGTATGTTTTTTTAATAAATTTTTTTAAAGGATTAGGCATCGGGTGACAGCACAACCGAGGCAGTAGTCTGGATATTGCCTCGGGTTTTTGGGAACCGAGTTAGCAGTCTAGGGCAGTAAAAACATATGTCACGTGTTTCCCCTGTGTTCCTGCCTCCACAACTACGCTGCTTCCTCCTTTGCTGCCTCCAACCCCTTCAGACGTTTCTGCGTTTCTGCTCCCTACGCCGCCTCCTCCCTCCGCCGCTGCGTTTCTCAAGCTCCTCAACTCTCGCCTTATTCCCTCGGCTTCCTCCGGCGATTCTAAGGTCTTCTACCTCAAGATGAAGGGCGATTACCACAGGTTCCAACATCAGGTCTCCAACATCAGGTTCAACCTTCTTTTCCCTTTCCATTTCTTTTTTTTTACTGATTTCTTTCAGATCTATTCATGAGGTTGAAAGTAGGGGAAGGGGGATCGGCGACTAACCCAACGGCCGGAGGCAGAGTCGACGGTGGAAGCGTCGGACTTGGGGATGGTGGAAGTCGCGACGTGGTGGCGGCGCGAGGGACTGGAGGGGGCGGAGGTGGCGAAAACAGAGTGGCGGAAGGAAGCGTTGGAGAGGGAATCGAAGTCAGCCTTGCGATTGGAGGGGTGACAGGGGCGCTGTTGGATATCCTTAGAGGAGGAAGGTTGGCGGGGATTGAAGTTATGTTGCGGATGAATGGGATGAGAAAGGAAGAGGGGTTTGCGTCAATGCGAGGGGGGCTGGGGAAGATGAATGGGGGAGAAGGAAGGAGCTGTCTTGTTTGTGGAAGAGGTTTTGAGGCGCGAAATCCCTTATGCTTCGGAGGATAAAGAAAGGCATAAAGGAGGGTCAACCGGGTATCTTGCTTGGAAGATGATGGTAAGCAGATTTTTTTCACTTTGTTGGATAGTTAGTTAGCTCTTGTTTGAAACATTGAATATAGTATTGAGTAAAGTCTTTGTTCTGGTTAGCTCTTGTTCTGGTTAGCTGATGGAGATCTTTGTGACATTGCTCTTGCCATTTGTGCTTCACATTGCTATCTGCTTTGCCCTTTTGCATCAAGTTATTGATTGGATTGTTCTGCTTCATCAAGGCTCATTTGTTTTATTTCTCACTTCATTGACTTTGTTAACCAACAAACAAGACTTTTATAACTAGAAACACCGTAACTGGTATCAAATTATCATAACGAGCAACTTGCTAAAAAAATTATCATAAATTGAAACAAAATTCTGACTTGACGCATATTTCAAGGTATGCACGTGAAGCCTCCTTCATACTTCATCAACATTCATATATTTAACTCAAGTAGTAACAACTTAGCCAGTTTCAAAGCATCCTTTAACTTTTCTATTCAACACTTTATGTTTTCTCTTGTTTAGACACAAGTTGGCAAATAAAGTCTTTCAGTCATAAACCTAGCAGTAAGCTGGGGCCGAATTTTTCTCTTTCTGTGGGAATATATTATTTTCAACACTGTCAACTCTATATATAATCCTTAAAGTTTTCTCTTTCTGTGGGAATATCTAGTTGCTTCATTTCATAAGCTCTTCTTTGAGCTTTCAAACTAGAGCTTTCTTGCCATCATCATCAACATGAGTTTTTATCTACTTTTTTTTTCTTTGGTTTCTTGCCTTTTGTTTGATCTCTTCTTCGGCTTGGGGAGCTACTCTGCCTCAAGATGAAGGTACACAACTCATTCATTATATAGGAATATATTTTGGATAAAACTTTTAAAGAAAATAAAAAGAAAAAAAAATGAAATTGACTTCATTACAAATTAAAATTAATTTATAAAAATTGTTTGGATTTTCTTTTTTAGTATCCAACCTAATTTTTTAACTATATAAAGATGTCATGTTTAATTTTCTTTTTCATATTTTTCTCTAGTAGAAAGTTTTATAGAGAATTTATGTTTATAAAGTTAAAACTAATTTCTTGTTTGGCTTTGATACACAGCGGAAGTAATGAAAGAGATAGGTAAGAGACTTGGGAAGAAGGATTGGGATTTCAACGTAGATCCATGCACTGGACAGAGAAATTGGACTTCATCTATTCAAAATGCTTTGAAGTGATTACAGTTTTCTGTTGACTGTGATACATTTTATAGTTGCTTATATGAATTCTTAGAAATTTGATGTATATATATATATATATATATATATATATATATATATATATATATATATATATATAATAGATGTTATTTGATGTTATGATGAAATAAGTATATAGGTGCAAATAATGTTAAGAAATTACTAATTTTACAAGATTTTTTATGTTTTAATAATTCTGTTCCAAATTGTTAAGAAATTGGCTAGATTTTTTTTTGTTGAATTTTCCAACTTACTACCTTGGTTCAAAAGAGAACCGAGGCGCAAAGTCATTTAAAAAAAAAGGCAAAATCCTACTGCCTCGGTTATTTTTGAACCGAGGCAAAATCTTATTCTTTTTGCATCGGTTCACAACCGAGGTAAAAGAGATAAACTTTTTGCCTCGCCTATATATGTCTCGGTTCTAGAACCGCTGTCTATGAGCGAAAATAACCGCTGTCGTTTCCCTTGACTGTACTAGTGATTGTATGAACTCGTAATTAAGGATAGGCTTTCTTTGCAAGGTAATTTAGAGAGTGGCATTAACATTTGTGAAAAGAATGATGAATTCCTAAAATATATGAGAGTGGATAAGATGAAATTGATTACCGAAACAACATACTCATCAATCTAATTCATTCAAAGTGTTTGTGTTTCTCTTTTCCATTGATCAAAACTGATGCATACATGTTTACTTATTGTCTTCTGAATTTGAAACCTCAAGAATTTGTTCACAAGTCTTACATAACCAAAAATCCATATAACTAACTAGGCCGTGAGTCCTTTAGGAGAACGATACTTGGTCTTACCGAGTTTATTACTTGATACAATTCGGTCACACTTGCCGAGGGTTAAACAAGTTTTTGGCACCGTTTTTCGGTGTTCATAAATTTGTCATCATGTTTACACCACCAGATTGAACAACGCCATTCTGAAAAACACATAAAACAACACTCGATTTTAACGAAAAGCAACAATTACTATTATCTGTACCGATCTCTACTACACCGAACAAAACATAAACTCTTCTTGTAACCTAAGGTCTGGTGCCTCTGCTCGGCTGAAACCTTCCTACCGAACGGTTTTGAGTAAATGCTCTCCTATCCAAAGGACAGTCTTCCACCAAATGACATTCACTCCTGCACCTATAACATCTCTTGTTTCCTCTTACTTCAGGACAAAATGACTTCAAATGAGGCTCTCCACAGTTATAGAAACTTATTGGCCTTTGCTACCCAGATTGACCACAAGCACCAGATGACTTTGCGGAAGAACCTTTGGATCCAGAAGAAAAATGAGAAGGTCGAGGATAAGGAGTTCTTCTGGAATCAGATCTACCTCTAGATACGCTCGGTCCATTCATCATATTTTGTTAATTTTGCTGACTTTCTACTTCCTTCTTCGTCTTTTCAGATACTCTCGCTCTCTCAATCAAAACTGGTAAGTCTTGAATGCACAAAAAGTTCATCCACAATTTAATGTCGCCCCTCAACCCGTTCTCAAACTTTCTACACTACCATTCTTCATTTGTTGCCAATGTATAAAACCTTAGAAGATGCTTAAACTGATCAACATACTCAGACACAGTCATACTCCCTTGACCAATTCCAGAAACTTCACTTCCTTTGCAAACCGAACGTTGTTGGCAAAATACTCTGCATAAAACTTTTGCTTGAATACTTCCCAAGAGATAAGTGTATTGTTTCCTTCCAACAACATCCTCATGTTACTCCACCAACGACATGCTTCCCCAGTCAGCAAATACTCTGAATAATTCAACCTGCTCTCATCCGGACACTTCTTAGCATTGAAAATCCTCTCCATGTCTTTGAACCACTGGTCGACCTCATTTGGACTACAGTTCCCACTAAACTTAGCCGGATGATGTTGTAGGAAACTCTCTAAGCTCCATTCTTTCTTATGAAGAGTAGAAGAAGTAGACGACCTAGTTGTATTCCTATCCTTCGACATCAAATACAAAAACTACTGCTGAGACTTCTCTGCTGAAATCTGAGCGGTCTCCAAATGCTGAAGAGCCACTGCATTTTGTGGACTAATGCGACATTCTGTTGCTGCATGGTCATGATTACTGATTCCATCAATGTTGTGGAGTTAGGTGCATCCATATCAGCAGGTGAGGGTGGAGGAACTGTAGAGGGATTAAGAACCATCAGTCTAACTCAAGGACATTATTTAAACCGAACGTTGACTACAACCAAAAGCCAAATCAGCATAGCCAAGAAGACAGTACATGATCGAATGGTAACAAATAAAATGTTCGGTCACAAGGTCATTAAAATACCGGACGGTCACAATGAAACTGAGTAGTCGAATACAATAAATAAAAGGATTTAACTTCCAATCGGAATTGAGAAAATAAAATCATCTCTGGTAAAAGTCATAAGTGTGCACCCTCATTACTTCTATTAAGACATTCTCTGTTGTCAAAACTTCTAGTTATATCTAAAATTTGACTATCTAATCTTTGAAGGAAATGGTATAACATACCATTTAGGCATAACTTTCCACAGGAAAGCACGACAAACCCACAACTTACAGGTCGTTTTAGCAACTAACTGCTTTGTTACCATTTATGTAACATCCCAAAAATATAGCTTTAAACTATACTTAAGGGTTCTTATATTTACAATAAAATAGAATAGTTACAAGCAACAAAGTTAACTTACAGTTATCCTAAAATAACTTACAGAAACCTATATTAATACAAATCATAAGAGCAGACTGATCGGTCATACAAGAGGTGTGATGAGTCGATATTTTCTTCACTTCACTTAGTTTATTGTGCTAGAATTAATCGGGGAATTGTGCTTAATTGTCCAGTATTTTCCCATTTTCACTAATTGTGCTAAATTTGATCAGAAATTCTTATTTTAACTAATTTGAATTATCTGAGCTAATTATTTTACAAGGAAAATTTGGAAATACAATTTTGGGACATTTGAAGGTTAAACGAGAAATGGCAATTGAGCTCAATGTATTTCAGCCCTTTCAGTTTTCACTGGTTGCTGCGTGAATTTTGTGTCAACTTGTTTGTTCTCGTTCGAGTTCAATTCTTATCCGTTTTCCATGCAATTTTTTTTCATACTTTCGTCTGGATGTCTATTTTCACGTATAGTTTTTATTTTGTTCAAATTCGTTCTGTGTTGTTCCCAGTATTTTTTTTACTCCCCTATGTCAGTCTTGTGTTTACTGTTTGAGTGACTTCTAAATTGTTTGCATTGTTTGCTTGTTGTTTGATACTTGTGGTGGCTGGAATTGATCATTGGACGGTGCTAAGACCTCCCAACACTCAAGGATTCAACACACATACATCTCACTGTTTTAGAGCTTTCATGTTGAAAAATGAAGTGTGAATTTTACAATGGAGGGACCACCTTTGTTTGGAAGCTCACGGTCATAGAGAGAATAATGCAAGCACATTTCTTTTGTTGTCATTTTGGTTTCTAAGAGAAACAAGAAGCAATCTCACGGCAATAGCTAGCACAAAAGCACACACGGTCATGGGAAGTTATGGATGGTGGAAAGAATAATGGAATTCATGTTGGTTTCTAAAAGAATCAAGAAGCAATACGTTTTGAAGCTCACATAGCTTTTACAAATTTCCATCCAACAATTAAATAAGTTAAGCTTGATGGAAAATCATGGGCCACCATTCACTCATTTCACGTAGCCTTTTGATTTGGAACACATTCCACATTCACGTCCAAATTAGCAATTGCTAGTGGGAGCCACCACTTGGTTGAAAATCTGAATTTGTTAAAATATGAAATGTGAATCTTATGTTGGAAGAAGAAAGTGGGCTGCTACATTTACTAAATAAATGCGACGGTCTTGTGCATCAAAAGCCACATAGGGCCCCTTTTCTTACTCTTTAGTGATTGAAGAAAAGAGGACAATACATGAGACACACGGCCAAATCAATTTGGAAAAGTATTTTAAGTGGTGAAATAAAAGACAAAATGGGCTGCCACAACTTCTAAGCATTTGTCACGGCATGGTCCATCCACTACATGAAAGTAATCTTTTTAATGGAAAAGGGAAGCATATTCAAAGAGAATGAACCACGGAAATGTCATCTCACGGAAGAATATCAGTGGGAGACACCAAAATAGGAAAATGGGGACTACCACTTGGAAGAAGACACGGTTTTGGCTCACGGGTTTTCTTGCAGGAATTAATTTTCTTCGCAGCCCATGAGAGACCAACACAGCAAGGAAGGCTGGCAGCAACTTGAAGCATTACACGTCCATCACAACCACAGCAGCAACAACTCCATTCCAGCAACTCTTCCATATAGCCCGTGAGTAGCTGACACAACCAGCAGTTTTGAAGAAAGTTCTACGTCCAGCAGGGAAGGAGGTGCTGTCATTGCAAGGGAAGAGCTGGAGGCATGGCTGGAAGCAAGGAGGAGACTCACTGACCATGCACATGAAGAATGAAGTTGGAGAGGAAGAACCTAGCAAGCACAACAGAGAAAGTTGGGATGTATTGTTGTCCAAGCCACGGGTCCAGGAGAGCAGCTGATGGATGGAAGTATGAAAGAGTAGTTCACGGATAGAAGAAGCTACAGCAGCTGGAGGAGAATTCACGTGAATTGTGGGCTGGAAACGCACACCACAACATGGAGGTCCCACTTGCTCTTTTATTGAGTAAAGAAGTTAGATTTTTAGCTATAAAATGGCAGCAGCAGTCCGAGAAGAAAGGAGGAGATTTTAGAGGAGATTAGGAGTAGGAGTAGGAAACACTCTCGGTTTCTCTCTTCCAGAGGCTCTGAGTTTTTATTTTCCAGCAGTGTAGAATGTTATTTTTGAACGCTTGTTAAATTAATTTGATCATTTTCATTTTTATCTGTTCAAACATTTTAATTTCAAGTATTGAAACTTTTGATAAATTTCATTTTCATTCAAGTGATTTTATTTTATTGTCTATTTATTTTACTGTTTGCTTTTACGTTTTATGCATGTTTACAGTTCCAGCATTTTAATTTCAAACACTGCGTAATTTTCCATTTTCCGTTTTTTACCGTCTTTTACCGTTTATTTTTATTGTCTTTAAAATTTATTCCAGTGTTTTTAATTCTGTCTTATTTAATTTCCAGTATTAATTTAGTTTATTTTTCTGCATCCAAACCAAAAACACTACAAACCCCCCCCTTCATGTTAAATCTGAGACTGAACCACAAAATTGGTCCTTGAGAGACGACCTAGGAGTCAAATCCTAGTACTATACTGCATTCCTTTATGCTCAACTTTTGTGTGCGGTGCGACCCGTTCATCAAAAATGGCGCCGTTGCCGGGGACCAACAAAAGACGGTTTGGTTTTAGATTCTTGTTGTGTAAATTTTTGTTCTGTTAATATGTGTGTTTTGTGTGTTTTGTGTTTTGTATTTTTGTAGGCGACAACGACACCTTCAGCAAATTTTGGCGGCGTTGTCACTTCAGTTCCAGGTTTTTGTTTTAAGATTTGTACTGTGTTAATATATATTGTGTATATATATGTTTAATTGTTGTGTTTTATCTTGCGTTATGATGTGATGTTCTATTTTCTGTATGCGTGTCATATGTATTTTGTTTGTTAATTAAAAAAAAAAAATTTAAAAAAAAAAAAAATTTAAAAAAAAAAAATAAATTTTATGTGTTATTTTGTGTGTTCCTGTAGCATGTATAAATGTGTTGTGAATTATCTGTTTCGTAATTTTTAGTATTTACTTTTTATTTGTTTTATTTTTATTTTTCGATGTCTACCTATTTTAATGTTGTGAATAATGCTTATTCTGCCAATGTCTGTGATTATGATTCTTATTCTGCATATTACTTTGATTTTAAATCTGCTGATTTTTATGATGAGAACAATATGTTCCATCATCCAATTTCTGAGAGCTCTCTTTGGGAGCCAGTTCCACAATATGAGAGTCAGCAGTATGATTCTCCTATTCAAATAACTCCTCAGCCTTCTATTTCTGAACCTACATTAAAGGAGTTACTAGAGCAGATGACAATGCAGAACATTCAGTTTCAGAAAGGGAACATGCAGTTCAAGCAAGAGAGCATGGAAACTCAAGCTGCCATACAGAATCTGAGTGATCAGATCAGGCAGATGGCCACTCTTGCACCTGAGGAGACTGATGAAAATTTTGGGGACCCGGCAGAAGTAAGCAGTAATCCTGAACCAGGTAGACCACCTTCACCTTCCCACACTCTAGAAATCTTCAAGGAAGAGGAGGTAAGCATACCACAATTTGATTATTATGTTGATTGTGATGATCGGTATGCTAATGACTATATTCTTGCTGAGTCTGATTTTAATTTTTCCTCTGTGCATGAAGAGAACCGCTTTTTACTATCACATTCGAATGGTTATTCTTCATGCACTGAACATGAATCTGAATCTATGATTAATATTGCATGCAATTTAGAAATTGATTCATGTTATGAGGATTTATCTAAGGCTCAGTATGATGAATTGGGATTGGGTGTTATACCTCTGCATAACATCTCTTTGGAACCACATTTCACTAACCATGTTGCAGGAGGTGTACATGTATTGCATCAACAAACACCCACAATTGAAGACAAAGGTGCAAGCTTACAAAACGGTTTGAAAATCAATTGGCACCTGCTGAACCCAATCATCAACAATTTTTTCTGCTTAGATCCAGCGATGGAAGACATTTCATTGCTTGATCAGATCTGGAGGATGAAGCAGTTCATCCTCAACACTTTCATACTGGATCCCGAGGCGAAAAACATCTCCCTGATTGTCCAATTTTGGCAACTGCCACCCTGACCAGGGGAGTTTTCGTTTTCTTTCTTCCCCGTTTTCCTACTTTTATTGCATTTGTCCTTTATCTGTTAGTGTTTTAATTGATGATCTTATGCTTAGAAAACATTTAGGACAGTGTAATTTAAGTATGGTCTCGGGAAGATTCTGAATTTTGTTTTCTTTTATGTTTATTTTTCCTTTTATTTTTCTTTATTAGTTTTCGAGTTATTATTTTTAAAAAAAAAAAAAAAAAAAAATTTATTTGTGATAATTTTTTTTTAAGTGTGCAAAAATTTTTTCTTTTCAAATTTAATTGTTATGAGATGTACATATATTTATTTTTCATATATTTAAAAACGAAAAAAAATGTGTTTTGTGTTTTATTTGCTTCCTCATTCTTAGTGTTTTTACTAAAAAGAAAAAAAAAATTTTGTGATAAAATTTTTTTTAAAAGCGTGCCAAATCTGTATTCTGATATGTATAATTATTTTTTTTTTCTTAGTTTTCACATTGTTATCCTTATAAAAAAAAAAAAAAAAAAAAAAATTCAAAAATTCAAAAATTGTTTTGCGTAGTCCTTGATTTTATTTCGACCCTCAGTTTCTTACCAATATTTCATTAAAAATTTTCACTTCAGATCTCATTTATTTTCCTTATTTTCCTTCACTGTAAATACAATTTCTTAGTTGTTTTCATACAGATCTTTGATTGCAAATTTTTAGACTAAGAAAATATTTCATTCATAATAGCAAAATTATAGTAATGGAAAATAGGAGCTTGAACAGATCTGAATATAAAGATGCAGTAGATATATATGAAAATAAAAGATGTTCAGGGGTCGATCTTTAGTGATCGTTAATATTACAGACCATAAAAAAAAAAAAAAAAAAAAAACATAAGTGTTCATATTACAGTCCTTAATTCTGGCCACTCTCGGCCAACAAAAACAACAAAAACATAAAAAAAAAAAAATAAATAAATAAACAAAACATTAAAAATGAAAGAACTCTCGAGCGGGTTGTGGTGGTTTAAGGGAGAGCTCCGTTGAGGGAGCTCTGGTTCGAAAAGTCACGAGCGGAGGCTTTGGTGGAGGAATTTCTCGTTCATTTCTGTCGTCATCGATAATGATCGGAACTGGAAACAAATTCAGCAGCCTCGGTGCCCTCATTATCACCCAGTTGTTTTCTTTCAAACAAAAAATAAAAAAAAATTTAAAAAAATAAAAAAATAAAAAACATGTGTTAATAATAGAAGAGGAATGGAAAATTCAATGGAGGTGTGATCAGAGGTCTTACCGTACATGTATAGCGGCAGTTGTGAAAAGAGAGTGCCTGTGGGGTCTATCTCCGCTTGCCAGCGCCTGACCCGATTGCCATGGTTGTTAAACCAGCAGTGCACGTTGTATTCAGTGGCTTCGCCGAAGGTCCTTAGTCGAGACGCGATCTCAACGACTTGCGCTCGGCTTGGGTGTGTGACCCCATAGTTGTAGATTTTGGTCATCATCGTGATCTGATCATCTGTAGGACGCCATCGTTGACTGGTATATCTCTCTGATTCCATATCACTCATCCTTCCTCTCATAATATACAAATACATAAATAAAAAATAAATACATATAAAAAGAACTAAAACAAGAAAAAAAAAAGCATAACATAAAAAAAAAAAAAAAAAAAAAACATAAAAACATTAGATTCTTAATTCAGTGTTTTCTTTATTTGTTCTTGTTTCCTTTCAGATCTATTTTGTCCTGTCTGTATTTGATGTTTCAGTGTCTGGTCTCAGATCTGTTTCACGGTCCTTGCAAAAGGGTCCTAAACGGATCTACGTCCAGTTGTCCGGTTGTCCTTGTCCATATTGTTCTTGTATATTCAGTTTCTGTGTTTTAGTTTTAAGTGGGGTACGTGGCGTTGTTCTACCTGATTGTCTCTGCCATACCTTCAAACGAAGGGAGATTAACGTCTGGTTTCCAGCCGATATACCCCTTAAGTTTTAAGACAATTATGTTTTATGTGTTTTAAGTGTTTAGCAGGTGAAGAAGAAAGCGAATAAGAGCTGAAAATAAAGAAGGAACTGAAGGCTTAAATGAAAGCAGGAAAAGAAAGCAGAAAAAGAAAAAGAAAAAAAAAATAAAAATATGAAAGATCTGAAAAAATTGAAAAGGAGAAGAAAGAAGCATAAAAAGCAGAAGAAAAATAAAGGAAAGCAGGAAAATGGAAAAGAAGGACAGCAGGCAAGAGGTCAGAGAAGAAAAAAATGGAAAGCAGGAAAGCAGGATGGTAATAAAAGCAAGTAAAGCAAGCAGAAAGAAAGGGAGATCCTTAGAGAAGAAGGACTTACCTGGGGAAGTAGGCTTGCAGAGGCTCTGCGCAGATCTCAGATCTTCAGCAGACGCAGGGTGGAGAGGCTTCCTCGCAGATCCAGACGCTCGAGAGAGAGCAGAGAGCAGAAAGAGAAGAGAGCAGAGAGAGTTGAGAGAGCAGAGAGCAGAAAGAGAAGAGAGCAGAGAGAGTTGAGAGAGCAGAGAGTAGAGAGAGAGTGAGGGATCAGAAATGGCGCTGGACGCGGAGGAGTGACCCTTTTATAGCAGAATTGCTTTCCACTGTAGCAACAGTTCCGGTCTTTGCCACCGAGACTGTTGTCACAGTACCGGTCTCCTTTTTCAGAAAAAAAAAAATAAAATAAAAATAAAAATAAAAATAATAAAAAATTAATTAGCATCTACTGATGGGTGCTACGTGATTCAGACATCTGCTGATGGATGTCACTGATAACATCTACTGATGGATGTTACTGAAAAATTTCTTCCCATTTTTCCTAACTTTTTATTGCACTTGTCTATATTATTTGACTGCTCTGAATTTGATCATCTGATAATTGTAACACACTGAGGACATTGTGTGATTTAAGTGTGGTCTACTGGGGAGAAATTCTGATTTTTCTGTTAGTTTGTATTTTGTGTGTTAAATTTTTTGTTTTTGAGTGTTAAATTTTTTCTGTTTTAAGTGGTTTTTAGTGTGTTTTGTGTGCAATAAATTTTACATTTTTCTTTTGATTTCTGGATGATGTTTAAGTTGTAGATTTTTCCTTCACTTACTTAATACTTATGGTTTGAAATCCTTGCTTTTCTCTGCTTGGAAGATGATTATAATGTTTAAGAGGTTGATTTGATTGTAACAAACACCCTGAGTGAGATTTGAGCCACTTAATTTTCTTTCTTGTGTGTGATATGTCTCTTGATTGCTTGCACATATGCCTTGGCTTGATTCTTTTTGATATACTTGATTGATATGCATGTTCAGACGTGATAAAGGCATTTTTGTTCTTGAGCCTCTTTAGCCAAATAAGCCTACCTTGTTATTATCCTTTGATAACCCCTTTGAGCCTATACTGTATATATTTCTTTGTGTTGAAGCTCATACACTGATCCTAAGTGAAAAACAAATGATTACCTTAACCTTAGGAAAGTCTGGAGCTATAGAAGTATTTTGTGAATAAGTGTGGTCTCCTTGGGAATTCTTATGAATTGGCTAGTTGGTTCCTCATCATGTTTTGAAATGATAATTTATATCCTGTTGTGTGATAAAAAAAAAAAGGGAGACAGGATAAAAAAAAATGATGAGAAAAAGAGAAAACTTGAAAAATAATTTTGTAAATAATGGAGTCGAGAAGAGGATTGAATTAGAGGTTTGGGTGAGATTTCATTGTGTTTACATTTTTTCCCTAGTGCACCTCTATTTCTTCTGAGCTATAGCTACTTATCCAAATTTATCCTCCCCTGTCCTTGGCCCCATTACAACCCAGTAAAGACCTTTTGATCTGAACATGCATATGTTTTAAGTATTGATAATTAGAAGCTTGCCAAGTCTGATTGTGTTTGTTTTCTTGAGTGCATTGAGTTGAAATGTTTACCCTAGACACTTGAGAGAAACACTGTAGTGCATCTGTGAGGTTTTGTTATTTTTAAATCACCTCTTGAGCTGATTAATTATTTTTCCATACTGTGAATTGCTTGGATGATTTCTGTAAGTATATGCTTTATTTGATTCTGTGTTGGATAATTTCTACATCTTTTATCTGTCCAGATTTCTTGAGAACAGTGTAAATTCTCTTTGTTTCCTTGAGAGTGTTTGTCTTCTGTATGCTGCGCCTGTGTCAGTCCTTTGATGTCCTTTGAACTATTCCCTGATTTGTATCTTGATTTTGCCCAGGAGTGCAAAAGACTAAGTGTGGTCTATTTTGATGAGTCGATATTTTCTTCACTTCACTTAGTTTATTGTGCTAGAATTAATCGGGGAATTGTGCTTAATTGTCCAGTATTTTCCCATTTTCACTAATTGTGCTAAATTTGATCAGAAATTCTTATTTTAACTAATTTGAATTATCTGAGCTAATTATTTTACAAGGAAAATTTGGAAATACAATTTTGGGACATTTGAAGGTTAAACGAGAAATGGCAATTGAGCTCAATGTATTTCAGCCCTTTCAGTTTTCGCTGGTTGCTGCGTGAATTTTGTGTCAACTTGTTTGTTCTCGTTCGAGTTCAATTCTTATCCGTTTTCCATGCAATTTTTTTTCATACTTTCGTCTGGATGTCTATTTTCACGTATAGTTTTTATTTTGTTCAAATTCGTTCTGTGTTGTTCCCAGTATGTTTTTTACTCCCCTATGTCAGTCTTGTGTTTACTGTTTGAGTGACTTCTAAATTGTTTGCATTGTTTGCTTGTTGTTTGATACTTGTGGTGGCTGGAATTGATCATTGGACGGTGCTAAGACCTCCCAACACTCAAGGATTCAACACACATACATCTCACTGTTTTAGAGCTTTCATGTTGAAAAATGAAGTGTGAATTTTACAATGGAGGGACCACCTTTGTTTGGAAGCTCACGGTCATAGAGAGAATAATGCAAGCACATTTCTTTTGTTGTCATTTTGGTTTCTAAGAGAAACAAGAAGCAATCTCACGGCAATAGCTAGCACAAAAGCACACACGGTCATGGGAAGTTATGGATGGTGGAAAGAATAATGGAATTCATGTTGGTTTCTAAAAGAATCAAGAAGCAATACGTTTTGAAGCTCACATAGCTTTTACAAATTTCCATCCAACAATTAAATAAGTTAAGCTTGATGGAAAATCATGGGCCACCATTCACTCATTTCACGTAGCCTTTTGATTTGGAACACATTCCACATTCACGTCCAAATTAGCAATTGCTAGTGGGAGCCACCACTTGGTTGAAAATCTGAATTTGTTAAAATATGAAATGTGAATCTTATGTTGGAAGAAGAAAGTGGGCTGCTACATTTACTAAATAAATGCGACGGTCTTGTGCATCAAAAGCCACATAGGGCCCCTTTTCTTACTCTTTAGTGATTGAAGAAAAGAGGACAATACATGAGACACACGGCCAAATCAATTTGGAAAAGTATTTTAAGTGGTGAAATAAAAGACAAAATGGGCTGCCACAACTTCTAAGCATTTGTCACGGCATGGTCCATCCACTACATGAAAGTAATCTTTTTAATGGAAAAGGGAAGCATATTCAAAGAGAATGAACCACGGAAATGTCATCTCACGGAAGAATATCAGTGGGAGACACCAAAATAGGAAAATGGGGACTACCACTTGGAAGAAGACACGGTTTTGGCTCACGGGTTTTCTTGCAGGAATTAATTTTCTTCGCAGCCCATGAGAGACCAACACAGCAAGGAAGGCTGGCAGCAACTTGAAGCATTACACGTCCATCACAACCACAGCAGCAACAACTCCATTCCAGCAACTCTTCCATATAGCCCGTGAGTAGCTGACACAACCAGCAGTTTTGAAGAAAGTTCTACGTCCAGCAGGGAAGGAGGTGCTGTCATTGCAAGGGAAGAGCTGGAGGCATGGCTGGAAGCAAGGAGGAGACTCACTGACCATGCACATGAAGAATGAAGTTGGAGAGGAAGAACCTAGCAAGCACAACAGAGAAAGTTGGGATGTATTGTTGTCCAAGCCACGGGTCCAGGAGAGCAGCTGATGGATGGAAGTATGAAAGAGTAGTTCACGGATAGAAGAAGCTACAGCAGCTGGAGGAGAATTCACGTGAATTGTGGGCTGGAAACGCACACCACAACATGGAGGTCCCACTTGCTCTTTTATTGAGTAAAGAAGTTAGATTTTTAGCTATAAAATGGCAGCAGCAGTCCGAGAAGAAAGGAGGAGATTTTAGAGGAGATTAGGAGTAGGAGTAGGAAACACTCTCGGTTTCTCTCTTCCAGAGGCTCTGAGTTTTTATTTTCCAGCAGTGTAGAATGTTATTTTTGAACGCTTGTTAAATTAATTTGATCATTTTCATTTTTATCTGTTCAAACATTTTAATTTCAAGTATTGAAACTTTTGATAAATTTCATTTTCATTCAAGTGATTTTATTTTATTGTCTATTTATTTTACTGTCTGCTGTTACGTTTTATGCATGTTTACAGTTCCAGCATTTTAATTTCAAACACTGCGTAATTTTCCATTTTCCGTTTTTTTACCGTCTTTTACCGTTTATTTTTATTGTCTTTAAAATTTATTCCAGTGTTTTTAATTCTGTCTTATTTAATTTCCAGTATTAATTTAGTTTATTTTTCTGCATCCAAACCAAAAACACTACAAACCCCCCCCCCTTCATGTTAAATCTGAGACTGAACCACAAAATTGGTCCTTGAGAGACGACCTAGGAGTCAAATCCTAGTACTATACTGCATTCCTTTATGCTCAACTTTTGTGTGCGGTGCGACCCGTTCATCAAGGTGTATCAACCGAATGGTCGTACAAACAGTGTACTACACCGAGCGGTCCTATACTAAAAGTAAAAACAAATACAAGACCGAACGCTCTTACTCTTAGTGGAAACCCTCTTCTCCTGCCAGCACCTGCTCCAAAATATCTACTACTGATGGACAAATTTATGATCACCAAAATATGATGTCACAAACTTGTTTCACAATCGGCAAGTATGATCGAATCGTTCAAGTAATAAACTTGGTAAGACCAAGTATCGTTCTCCCAAAGCACTCACGGCCTAGTTTAGTTGTGTGGTTTGTTGATTAGCTAAGACTTAAGAACGAAATATTTGGAATTTAATATGCAAGACAGAAAATAAACATGTATGCATGAGTTTTTGATCAATGGCAAAAGCAAAAGATAAACACTTTCAATGAAATATATGAATGAATATGTTGTTGGGGGTCAATTTCATCTCATCCACTCTCATATATTTTAGGAATTCAACATTCAAATCATCATTGTTAATGCCACTCTCTAAAGTACCATTCTAGATGGCTTCTCCCTAATCACGAGTTCATACAATTCCTAGCATTCCTAATGATCAGTTCATAAGTTCAGGAGCTTAACGACAACCAATATCATATTGGGAGAAATTCCCCGGATCTAGACTTCCCCGTACGTGCCTGATGAATCAATATTTTATTGATTTCACTTAGCTTATTGTACCGAATTTAATCAAGGAATTGTGCTTAAATGTCCAGTATTTTCCCATTTTTACTAAATGTGCTTAAATTGACCAGAAATTCTTATTTCAATTAATTTGAATTATCTGAGACTAATTATTAGTATTATTAATCGTAGGGGAATTGTTGGATAACATTTTGGGACTCAAAGAGAAATTTCTCATCAAGAACAATTTAAACTAAAATGAGAAATAAAATGAAAATTTATTTTCATTTTGTAGACGGCATCTTATAATGATTTTGCAATTGGCAAAGCATTTGGCAAAATGGAGGGGGGGCCACCATGGTTGAAGCTAACGTCCAACACTTGAAAAAATGGAATGGTGAATGGTTTATTTTTATCTCCATTTGTTTTTGGCTAGACAACATGGGAGCCACCACTTTGAAAAGTTTACGTGAAGGTGTAAGAGCTCCAAAATGCTATGCTTTTAATTCTTCATAAACACATGCCCCATATTATTTTGGGCAAAGCATTCACCACATATGTTGAATTAAAGAGGGGCCACCACTTTGTTCAAGTTCACGGGAGAAGCTTGCAAAAATTTGAATTTTATATTATTAAGGGAAGTGGTGTTACTGATATGTTTTGCCAAGCCAACAAACCACTTAATGGAGCTCATGGTATTGATGGTAGAAAATACATTATGGCCCACTTTGCACTCATCTCACAATTGCTTCAGAAACAACACACACCACACTTCTTTCCTAAAACGAAAATTGGCTTGCATATATGCAATGAGTTCACGGCTTTGAGAAGTTTGGTGCAGAATTTTTGAAGTGTTTTCCACAAAGTAGCTCACGGCCTAGATGCTGTCATAGCCTGGTTTGGTTTCATATTCTAACAGCACCATCTACATAGAAGCAAGGCATAAAGGTGGCTGAAAGAAGCACACAGCTCATGTACAAGAAACGGTGGGCATTTAATTTCTGTTCGAAGAAAAGCAAAACACAAGGGCCCCTATTACTTTTTGGCTTGCAAAGTCAAACACGGTTACATGCTACTTGGAGAAGCTTCCCATAGTCAGCAAAACAGAGCTTGGAGCTGCAGAGCACGCTGGAGACACACGGCCTGATCACCAGCCACCACTGAGAAATTTCTTCACCTTCCTTTACGTGAGCAACACTAAAGGAAGAAGATGTCCAGCAGCTGCAACATGTGAAGGGAGAAGAGTTGAGAAGGGTGTTCACGGGTGAATGGAGAAGAAGTTCACGGAGAAGCTCTGAAGGTCACATCCATCCATTGGGAGTGCAAACGGCTAGCTGGAAGAAGTGGTGCTGGATGGGAACGTTAATGGCTGGAAGAAAAGCACACCATGCACAGCAGCTTGAAGCTTGAAAGCTTGAAACTAGAAGCAGCAAAATGAAGAGAAGCAAGTTGGGAGAAGAGGACAAATATTAGTTGGAAAAAGGAGAGACTCACGGGTTCAGATGTTTTGTTATAAAACCACCACAAGCAGCAAAGAAGGGTATCCGTTTTTAGAAAGTAGGAGTAGTTTAGGAACTCACGTCTCGGAGGAGGCTCTTGCCTCTTCCTCTTCCAAACTCTCTGTAATTTAATTTCAACAGTGCCAAAAGCCAAGTTTTCATTTCTGAATGTGTCACTCTTGATCGTTTCATTTTTAATTGTACTGTTCAGAATTTTAATTTAATGTTTAATCTTTGATGAATTTTATTTTCATGTTAAATGTTTTAAATTTTACTTTCTTTTCTATTTTTACCGTTTACTATTTTCTAAAACGTTAAAATTCTGTCAATGTATTTTTATGTTCGTTTTAATTTCAAACGTCATTTTACCATTTATTGTTTTCTGCATCGTTTAATTTTACCGTTTTTGCATATTTACTGTTATGTTTTTACCATCTTTTACCGTTCAGTTTTTATTGTCTTTAAAGTTTATTTCAGTATTTTTAAATTTTGTGTTATTTAATTTCTAGTCAACTTTAATTTTACCACAACAAACACAATCACAAAACCCCCCACCTTCGTGTGTAAATCTGAGACTGAGCCACAATATTGGTCCTTGAGAGACGACCTAGGAGTCACATCCTAGCTATACTGCATATTTTCATGCACAACTTTTGTGAGCGGTGCGACAGCTATATCAAAATGGCGCCGTTGCCGGGGACCAATGACGGTTTGGTTTTAGATTTTTGTTGTATAAAGTTTTGTTCTGTTAATATGTTTGTTTTGTGTGTTTTGTCTTGTATATTTTTGCAGGCGATAACGACACCTTCAACAAATTTTGGCGGCGTTGTCACTTCAGTTCCAGGTTTTTCGTTTTAGATTTTTGCTGTATTTTTCGATTATGTTGTGTTAATATATGTTTTGTCTTTTATATTGTTTTGTCTTTTATATTTTTATTGTGTTGTGTTTTATCTTATGTATGCGTGTCATATATATTTTGTCTGTTAATTAAAAAAATTAATTAAAAATTTTTACTATTGATGTTCTGTCTTGTGTGTGCTTGTAGCATGTATAAATGTGTTTTGTTTTATCTGATTCGTAATTTTTAGTTTTTAGTTTTTACTTTTTATTTTTCCATGTCTACCTATTTTAATGTTGTGAATAATGCTTATTCTGCCAATGTCTGTGATTATGATTCTTATTCTGCATATTACTTTGATTTTAAATCTGCTGATTTTTATGATGAGAACAATATGTTCCATCATCCAATTTCTCTTTTTGCACTCTTTCTTGTCTTTTCTAATGTCACCTCTCTCCTTCTTCACTCTTTTCACTAAATTCACCTTAAAACCTGCACAAAAACACTTAAATCAAGCATAAACCTGTCCAGCTCTCTTATTTCTGAAAATATAGATAAAAGCATGATTTCAAGTTAGTTTTTAAGTCTAAAGGTTGCTTTTAGTATCAATTTTAAGCATGAAAATAACAGTTTTTCAACTGTTATCACAACCCCAAACTTAGAACTTTGCTTGTCCTCAAGCAAACAAAATGTAACTCAATCTCCAACCAATTCATATGATGGTTCACTCATTCAAAAATCCTCTTTTTCAAGATAAGTAATAACTTCACTCAAACTTATGACCAAGAGTTTATTCAAGATGTGCACATGCTTTAGTGTTCACAAAATCATTTAAGTTCCAACAAATGCTATTTTTCATGAATGATCAATCAATTAAGCATGGATGTTCATGTGCTTATGGAATATTTCCTCACTAGGTAAAGTGTTTCACTCAACACACAAGTGTATAAGAGGTAAAGTGTTTCACTCATTCACTCCACTATCACAATGTCACATGAATCAACTTTGCCTTTCATTTTTACCACAATCAAAAACATTCACAAGCATGCATCATCACAAGGACTTTTCAATGGCTTATAATGTGGCTGGGCTAACAAGAAAATCGGTTTTTCTGGATCACAAAATCCTTGAGTTAAGAGAATCATAACAACACAATTATTCTTATTCTTCCCAACTTGCCTTTGCATTTGCATTTGCATTGAGCTTTACTTCTTTCTCTTTTCTTTTCTTTTTCTTTGCATATTCTTACTTTTTAGCTCTTAGCTCAATGCTTTTCCTTTTTCATGTTTTCCCAATAACCCCAAACTTGAACATTTAACAATACCATACAAGATCTTCTACTTAACTCAAGGTAAAGATTTTCAATCAAGGGTTTTCAGTGTATGTTCAAGGCTAAGGGTTCAAAGGATAGAACACAAAGTGTTCTCTTTTAGTGGGCTAACTTTATGAATTTGGCCAATAAAAAGGGTTCCAACAAACGGCCTTGATCACATGATGCAAAACAAGCAATTGATTCAATCATAGAAAACCTGGGCAAAGTCATTCATGCTTTCAAAGTAATAGCATTCAATCATAAAAGTAATAGCATTCAATCATAATAACTCTGGAGCTCAAAACCTCACATATAAGCTCATTCACATTTGACATACACATCCTGCTTAATTTCACAATCACAATCATGATATCATGCATTTGTTCACAAAGCTTGTGAATCACCTGTATAAGCATTTTAATGTGCACATCATCTCAACATCAATCAATCAATAAGCATCATCAAGCATTACTTATCACACAATCACAATTAATAACAAACCATCATAAGAAACCAGGTGTTCAATAGAGTACATCAAACCCTAATCTAAAAACAAAAACAAATAAGTTCAGAAAACTTAAACCACAAAAGCATAATCATATGATAGCATTCATCAGTAAATGCTATCTCAGCTCCTCATCAGTCTGAGCTGTCCTCTGTATCTTTCTCCTCTCCTTCTTCTTGGATCTTATAGTCTTGATTCTTTTAGCATGATGAGGAGGCCATCCCTGCATCAAACTTAATTCACAAAACCAAAAGATACATTGTTAAGCATTAGTAAACCACAATGAAGAAATCAACCCCTTAAATGATGCTCTCTCCCAACCCCAAACTTATATGGAAAACTAGTGAGAACGTGAGTGGAAGGGAGATTTTCTAAAGAGGGAAGAGGGAAAAGATGTGGAGAACCTTTGAAAAGGTATGTAGGAGTGTGTGTGCAGAGAAGAGTCTGAAAATAAAAGCATTTGCACAGCTTAGGGTATAAAAAATACCCTAATGGGCTCGGGTTCCACTAAGGGGAACTAAAGCTCATTCTGCGAGAGTACCGCTCAGCGGTAAGTTGCCGCTCAGCGGCACTTTCGTGAAGTGCTCCTCTCCTTCTTTTCTTGACCTACGTGCCTCCTAGACATACCCCTCATTGGTTCCCTGCAATTCAATGTTAAAAATGCTTATGCAAACCCTAACTAAAATAAACAAACAGAAAACAATCAATCAACTGGGTTGCCTCCCAGGTAGCGCTTGTTTAACGTCACGAGCCTGACCCAAAATCCACCAACACCCATTAGTAGGTGTTTCAAACTTACCAGCACCCATTAGTAGGTGCAAAATCTTCTCACCAACACCCATCAGTAGGTGTTACTCACTTAGTATCCTTCAGTAGATACTTAACCACCTAGCATCCTTCAGTAGATGCTGTATCCAACAAAATATTTACAAAATAATGTCCACAAATTAAAAGTTACAAATCCAAATCAAAAGTTTTTAAATCCACTGGGTTGCCTCCCAGCAAGCGCTCTTTTAACGTCATTAGCTTGACCCAGTAAAGCCCCAGTTTCTTCTTCTTTTTCTTCTTTCTACTGAACTTCTTCAGAAATTTGATCAAACCAGGAACTTGTTGCAGTGTCTCAATCATAGGAACTTTAATCTCCAATTTCTTGAAGATTTCCATAAAGCACTCAAATTCCTTCTTCCTATGATACTTCTTTGGATGGGGACGAGATTTTTCATATGATTCTTTATTTTTTTCTCTCGTCCTCTTTCTCTTTTCTCTCACTTTCTTTTTTTCTTTTCTTTTTCTACTCACCTTCTCAATCTTCACACAAATTTTCTCTTCTTCTTTCTCTTCTCTCTCTTTTCTCTCTTCTTTTTCCAACTCAACTTTTTCAACATTTACACTCACTAGCTCTTGACACTCTCCCCTGGGGTTAACCTCAGTATTAGCCCCAAAATCCTTGTCAGGCCTTTCTTCCAACTGCTTGGTAATCTGCCCCATTTGAATCTTCAAGTTCTTAATAGCAGCTTCAGTGCTCTTTTGAGAAGATTCAGTTTTCTGTATAAATTGCTGAAGAGTTTCTTCCAACCTTATTGATCTTTCATTAAGTATAGAAATTTGTTGCCATAAGGTTGGTTGTTGTTGTTGCTTGTTAAATTGCCCAGTTTGTCCAGCTTGCCCAGTTTGTCTTTGACCAACACTTGGGTGTGGTTTCCACCCTTCATTGAAATTCTCCTGACTGTATGGAAATTGATTGGCCATGAAGTTAACATCCTCTAAAGCTTCTGCTGGACAGGCGCATTGACCATTGATATGATCACCTCCACATAATTCACACAACTGTGATTGAACCTGTGCAACAGTCTTTAACTCTTTTGGCAGTTGTTCAAGTATCTTTGTGAGATTCTCCAATTGTTGAGTTATTAACTTGTTTTGAGCTATCAAGGCATATTTGGATTGCAACTGTAGAACTCCTTTTTGTTGAATAGGAGCTCCTCTTTCACTGTTCCACTTATTGTTATTAGTAGTCATGTTTTCAATTATTTCTGTGGCTTCCCCTGGAGTCTTCCATTTAATATTGCCTCCAGCTGAGGCGTCAAGCATCATCATGGTTTGTGAACCAAGACCTCCAAGGAAGATTAGGACTACTTCTCCTTCGTTAAATCCATGCGTGGGAGTCTTTCTTAATAGGCTTTTGTACCTGTCCCATGCATGCCCCAGTGATTCTTCCATGCCTTATCTAAATGAAGAGATCTCTTGCTTCCCTTTGTTGATTTTAAAGCTTTGTTGCTGCCATTGTTGTTGTGGTTGGTTCTCAAATTGTCCGGCAGCTTGCCAAAATTGGCTTTGATCCATGCTTGAGTCATGTTCCCACCAGTGGTTGAGATTACTTTGGTAGAATTGAGTGCCCATTAAATTCTTGTTCGAATTGCATCCTGCAAACATTAGGCACAAAACTCTACAAAATATTTGTTAGCACAAAAAGATATAGGAGAAGATATATATTCAGAAGATAAAAGATTCAGAAGATAAAATAAAATAAGATAGAATAAAATAAAATGAAATCTAATCTAATCTAATAAGATAAAATCAAATCAAATCAAATCTAATCTAATCAAATCAAATCAAATCTAATCTAATCAAATCAAATCAAATAAAATCAAATCAAATCAAATAAGATAAAATAAAAACCGAAAAAATAAAAACAGAAATTCAAGATTAAAGTCAAAGATAATCAATAATCACACAAATTAACCAGTTAAACCAGAGTCCCCGGCAACGGCGCCGAAAACTTGATGGACAAATTTATGATCACCAAAATATGATGTCACAAACTTGTTTCACAATCGGCAAGTATGACCGAATCGTTCAAGTAATAAACTTGGTAAGACCAAGTATCGTTCTCCCAAAGGGCTCACGGCCTAGTTTAGTTGTGTGGTTTGTTGATTAGCTAAGACTTAAGAACGAAATATTTGGAATTTAATATGCAAGACAGAAAATAAACATATATGCATGAGTTTTTGATCAATGGCAAAAGCAAAAGATGTTTACTTTCAATGAAATATATGAATGAATATGTTGTTGGGGGTCAATTTCATCTCATCCACTCTCATATATTTTAGGAATTCAACATTCAAATCATCATTGTTAATGCGACTCTCTAAAGTACCATTCTAGATGGCTTCTCCCTAATCACGAGTTCATACAATTCCTAGCATTCCTAATGATCAGTTCATAAGTTCAGGAGCTTAACGACAACCAATATCATATTGGGAGAAATTCCCTGGATCTAGACTTCCCCGTACGTGCCCGTATCGACAAAACCAATAATCATGCATCGAATGAGTTAAACCATGCAAGCATTAAGCAAAGAGGAAAAACCCTAACTAATGATGAAAGAAAGCATAAGTCTTAATTAAAAGATGCAAGCATAAATTCCATATATGAGAGCTTCAAGAGATTACATTGATTCCCCAACAAACATACAAGGTTTAGTTCACCATATTCATGGTGAACCTAGATGAACAATAATGAAAGAATGAAAGAATAAACCCTAAAAAGGTGAAGAGGTAGCCTGAGCATCCAAGATCCTCCTTCAAAGGGGTGGAAGAGAGAGTGTTTGCCTCGTTTCTGCCAAAGATACTAATTCTAGGACGTGCAAGTCCTTCTATACTATTTTAGAACTACAAAAGATCTAAGCCCAAGCCCATAAAAGTGCCAGAAAACGAGTCCAAGCCCATTATTAAGAATGGCGCTCAGCGGTAAATACCGCTCAGCGGTGACTGCGCTTCCCTTTTCTTCCCCTCAGCGGCCAGTTTGCCCCTCAGCGGACCTCCCGTGACCTCCTGAGTGCCGCTCAGCGGTAAAATGCCGCTGAGCGGTGCCTTTGGCTTCTCCTTTTGCACTCTTTGATTCCTTTTCTGATTCCATCTCTCTCCTTTTTCACTTCTTTCACTAAATTCACCTTAAAACCTGCACAAAAACACTTAAATCAAGCATAAACCTGTCCAGCTCTCTTATTTATGAAAATATAGATAAAAACATGATTTCAAGCTAGTTTTTAGTCTAAAGGTTGCTTTTAGTATCAATTTTAAGCATGAAAATAACAGTTTTTCAACTGTTATCACAACCCCAAACTTAGAACTTTGCTTGTCCTCAAGCAAACAAAATGTAACTCAATCTCCAACCAATTCATATGATGGTTCACTCATTCAAAAATCCTCTTTTTCAAGATAAGTAATAACTTCACTCAAACTTATGACCAAGAGTTTATTCAAGATGTGCACATGCTTTAGTGTTCACAAAATCATTTAAGTTCCAACAAATGCTATTTTTCATGAATGATCAATCAATTAAGCATGGATGTTCATGTGCTTATGGAATATTTCCTCACTAGGTAAAGTGTTTCACTCAACACACAAGTGTATAAGAGGTAAAGTGTTTCACTCATTCACTCCACTATCACAATGTCACATGAATCAACTTTGCCTTTCATTTTTACCACAATCAAAAACATTCACAAGCATGCATCATCACAAGGACTTTTCAATGGCTTATAATGTGGCTGGGCTAACAAGAAAATCGGTTTTTCTGGATCATAAAATCCTTGAGTTAAGAGAATCATAACAACACAATTATTCTTATTCTTCCCAACTTGCCTTTGCATTTGCATTTGCATTGAGCTTTACTTCTTTTTCTTTTCTTTTCTTTTTCTTTGCATATTCTTACTTTTTAGCTCTTAGCTCAATGCTTTTCCTTTTTCATGTTTTCTCAATAACCCCAAACTTGAACATTTAACAATACCATACAAGATCTTCTACTTAACTCAAGGTAAAGATTTTCAATCAAGGGTTTTCAGTGTATGTTCAAGGCTAAGGGTTCAAAGGATAGAACACAAAGTGTTCTCTTTTAGTGGGCTAACTTTATGAATTTGGCCAATAAAAAGGTGATAACAGTTGAAAAACTGTTATTTTCATGCTTAAATTTGATACTAAAAGCAACCTTTAGACTTAGAAACTAGCTTGAAATCATGCAGTTTATCTATATTTTCATAAATAAGAGAACTGGACAGGTTTATGCTTGATTTAAGTGTTTTTGTGCAGGTTTTAAGGTGAATTTAGTGAAAAGAGTGAAGAAGGAGAGAAGTGACATTAGAAAAGACAAGAAAGAGTGCAAAAAGAGAAGACGAAGGCACCGCTCAACGGCAAACTACCGCTGAGCGGCACTCAAGAGGTGGCGTTGGAACCGCTGAGGGGCAGAATGGCCGCTGAGGGGAAGAAAGAAGACGCGCAATCACCGCTGAGCGGTAAATACCGCTGAGCGGCACTTTTTGGGCTTGGGCTTTTGTAATCTTTTGTAACTCTAGATTAGTATATAAGGGCTTGCACGTCCTTAGGATTAGTATCTTTGGCAGAAACGAGGCAAACACTCTCTCTTCTCACCCCTTTGAAGGAGGATCTTGGATGCTCAGGCTACCTCTTCACCTTTATTGGGTTTATTCTTTCATTCTTTCATTGTTATTCATCTAGGTTCACCATGACGATGGTGAACTAAACCTTGTATGTTTGTTGGGGAATCAATGTAATCTCTTGAAGCTCTCATATATGGATTTGTTGAGTACATCTTTGAATTAAGACATATGCTTTCTTTCATCATTAGTTAGGGTTTTTCCTCTTTGCTCAATGCTTGCATTGTTTAACTCATTCTAATGCATGATTATTGGTTTTGTCGATACGGACACGTACGGGGAAGTCTAGATCCGGGGAATTTCTCCCAATATTTTACTGACAACATTATATTGGTTGCCTTTAAGCTCCTGCAGTCATGAACTAATCATTAGGAATGCTAGGAATTGTATGAACTATTTGATTAGGGAGAAGCCATCTAGAATGGTACATTAGAGAGTGGCATTAACAATGATGATTTGAATGTTGAATTCCTAAAATATATGAGAGTGGATGAGATGAAATTGAACCCCAACAACATATTCATTTATATAATTCATTGAAAGTGTTTATCTTTTGTCTTTGCCATTGATCAATTCATGCATACATGTTTATTTTTGTCTTTGCATATTAAACTTTGAATATTTCGTTTGTAAGTCCTAGCTAATCAACAAATCACATAACTAAACTAGGCCGTGAGTCCTTTGGGAAGAACGATACTTGGTCTTACCAAGTTTTATTACTTGAACGATTCGGTCATACTTGCCGATTGTGAAACAAGTTTGTGACATCATATTTTGGTGCTTACAAATTTGTCCATCAAGTTTTTGGCGCCGTTGCCGGGGACTCGTGGTTTAACTGGTTAATTTGTGTGATTATTGATTATCTTTGACTTTAATTTTAAATTTCTGTTTTTATTTTTTCTGTTTTTATTTTATCTTTTTATCTTTTTAGATTAGATTAGATTTTATTTTGTTAGGTTAGATTTTATTAGATTTTATTTTTCTTATCTTTTTATCTTTTAGGATTAGATTTTATTTTATCTTTTTAGAATAGATTTTATTTTATCTTTCTATCTTCTAAATCTTTTATCTTCTTATCTTCTAAATCTGTTATCTTTTTATCTTTTGAATATATATCTTCTCTTATATCTTTTTGTGCTAACAAATTCTTTTCTAGGGTTTTGTTTTCTTGTGCATGCAGGAAGCAATTCGAACTAGAAGTAAGAAAACAACAGAACCACTTTTTGAAGGTCTAGAAGAGAGTAGAAGGAGGAGAAGAATCAGAACGTCTAGAGAACTTTTCCCTTATCCTGAAACTCTCTTGCAATCATCACCACAAGGTTCTGTTCATAGCACAGGAAGTATGGAGGGCAATAATGTTAGAAGAACTCTTGCAGATTACACTAATCTTGTTGGACCTCAGCACTTCAATAGCATAGCTAGACCTAGAGTCAATGCTGCCAACATGGAGGTCAAACCAGCACTGATTCAACTGGTGAAGAGTAATCAATTTAATGGGTTATCACATGAAAGCCCATATGAGCACCTTACTACCTTTAATGAGATCTGCAACACGGTCAAAATTAATGGGGTGCCAGACGAAGCAATCAAACTTAGTTTGTTTCCTTTCTCATTGGGAGGCAATGCTAAGCTTTGGTTAAACTCTTTTCCAGAAGAAAGTTTCACAGAGTGGGAAGCAGTGGTTACAAAGTTTCTAAACAAATACTTCCCACAATCTAAAGTAACTAAAGGCAAGCAAGAGATATCTTCATTCAAGCAGGGCATGGAGGAATCACTGGGACATGCATGGGACAGGTACAAAAGCTTATTACGTAAAACTCCCACGCATGGCTTTGAGGATCAAGAAGTAGTCCTAACTTTCCTTGGAGGGCTTGGTTCACAAACCAAGATGATGCTGGATGCCTCAGCTGGAGGCAATATCAAATGGAAAACTCCAGAGGAAGCAACTGAAATTATTGAAAATATGGCTACAAGTGATAATGAGCTTCACAATGAAAGAGGCGCCCCTATGCAACAGAAAGGGGTTCTTCAATTACAAACCCATGATGCTCTGCTAGCCCAGAATAAAATTCTAACTCAACAGCTGGAGACTCTGACCAAAACTCTTGCTTCATTACCAAAAGAGTTAAAATCTGCTGCACAGGTACAAACCCAGTTGTGCGAACTATGTGGAGGAGATCACTGGTACGACTGTCGCGGTCATACAAATTTGATTGCATAAAAGAATGCAGTATAACTAGGAAGTGACTCCTAGGTCGTCTCTCGAGGACCAATTTGTGGTTCAGTCTCAGATTTAAACACGTAGTGGGGGGGTTTTGTGATTGTTTTTCGTGATTGTGCGGAAAATAAAATTAAAACTAGAATTTAAACACAACTGAATTTACGAAAACACTGAAATAAAATTTAACCACGGTAAAAACTGAACGGTAAAAGACGGTAAAAATAGAAAATAGAAATTTACACAGTGTTGAAATTAAAACGCTGTAGCTGTAAACATGCATAAAAGGTAAAAGCAACGTAATAAAAATTTACCTAAAAACATCAGTAAAAATAAACCGTAAAAACGACGTTTGAAAATAAACGGTAAAAAGCAATGACTGAATTTAACGATATGAAAAACAAAACCGGTAAAATAAAGATAGAAAATATTTAACTGGAAATAAAATTCATCAAAGCTTTCACTTAAATAAAAATTATGGATAATGAAGATAAACAAATAAACGAGTAAATTGTTCCAAATACTGTAATACACTGTTACTCACTCATCACACGCTCAGAAATAAAATTCTATACACTGTTTGAAATATGAAAATATGGAAAGAGCTTCCTGGAAGAGAAGGCAATGAGAGCCTCTCCCAGGCCTCAGGCCGTGTCACCTCCTCTCAAATTCTTCATCTCTTATAGCCAAATATTGGACAGCCATCCTGTAGCCTTTAGCTTTACAGCCAGCATTTGTGCTTTCATTTATTTTAATTTTTGTCTCCTAGCATGCCCATTTCTTTTGCCGAGCAAAGATTGCTCCTTGGTAGTAAGAGATAAAACATAAGGTGGGCATCCTTCATCCACTTATTCTTGTCATCTTCTATACACGTGAAGACCAAATGAAAGAACTCCACTCTTGTGATTTTCGTGACCCACACAAGCTCTTTTCTCCTCACGGCTCTCCTCCAAGTGGATGTTACTGCTGGCTTATGGATGGAGCAATCTGCTGGGCCGTCAACCTCTGCTCCCAACTCAGCTGTGACCGTGCTTCCCATTCCAGCCGCTGCATTGCTTCTCAAAACCGTGGCCTTCTCATCTTCTCCCAGCTGGAATACCTGAGAACCCCCACTGCTGGTGTGGATGTGCTTCTTCTTCAAGTCAGCTGGATGTGCTAACGTGATTTCTCCTGGAAGATGAGCGTGCTGGACCGTGGAGCTTTTCCCTCTCGGTAACTGCAGCTTAAAATGGAACTTCTGTGTGCTTGCATGTGTGTGGAGCTGGACCAGCTGCTGCTGTCCGTGGTAGTGTGTGTGTTGTGTGCCTCTGCTGACTTGCTAGAACGTTGCTAGACCAGGCCGTGAACTTCATCTTTGCTTCATCGTGCACCTCTCCTTGCTAGGTGGTTTCAAGCTGGACTTACTTCTTTGCTGGACCAAGCGTGAAGTGTGCTTGTGCAGCTGCTGGACATGCTTCCCTTTAAAGCTAAAAACCATGTGCAGATCTCCTCTCAACGTGTGCATCTTCTTCAATCACGGTTGCAGCTGCTCCAATGGTTCCAGCTGGATGGTCTTCTTTATCTTGTTGTGCACACCATTCTAGCCCCTTCCTTAGCTATAAGTTCAAGAACCAAGTCCCAAAACAAGTGATGGCTGTAGCTATTCCATCTCCAAGCTGCTGGATTTTTGTGGAGCTGGAACGTGATCTTCTCCCTTAACACATTGCAGCTGGAACGAAACTCTCTTCTACTGGAATCAACCATGAGTTTCTCTTCCCATTGAAAATCTAGAACCAAAACTTGTGTGGATTGGAAGAGATGAGAATTAAAATAAATCTGCAATCCAGGCTTCTATTAAAACGTAACCTTTCATAAGTGATAGCTCCTATTATTGTTCCAATTTCTTTGGTTGATGTTTGACAACATATGGGGCCGTGTGTTCATGCTAAACCAAAAAGAAAGAGCAAAACCAATCCATCCACGGTGGATTGCAAAAGCCGTGAGCCATTTCAATGTGGTGGTCCCCTTTCTTCTTTTATGCCATGTAACCTATTTATACAAAAAAACAAAAGACGATTCCTTGATTGCCGTAAGTTCATTTCTATGTGCCACTTCTTTCTTTGTTAATTTGTTGGATGGCAAACAATGTGGTCCCCTTCATTTCCATTCAATACATGTAATTCTTGTTTGGATTTTTGGAGATGGATATGGACGTGAGAATGTGGCAAAGGTGGTCCCTCCTTCATCTTTTGTTTCTTCTCTTTATTCAATCAATTAAATTCCCTTGTTGGTGGCTTGTTGTGGCCGTGTGTTTCCCTTCAATAGAATTCAGCATTTTTGATGTTGTGGACGTGACTTTGCCAAACCATGAGTGGTGACCCCTTCCAAGCTAGAAACCAAAATCAAAACAAGAGAAATGTGCTTGCATTATTCTCTCCAAAACCGTGAGCACTTGCAACGTATGGTCCCCTTCTTTCATTCCATTTGATTCACTTCTTAAAAGATTGCAAGCAAATGGCCGTGTAGTGTATGAGTCCCAATTGAAATTTTGCTTCTACAAATTCAACAAGAAAAATATTCCATCATTCACAGAGAATAAACCAATGCAGTGCAACTTCTTTCAACAGAGTGTGTACTGAATATTCTTCCAAATGTCCTGAAGTATTTACAGAATTTTCCCTGCACTCAATAATGTAAATAATTAGTCTCAGATAATTCAAATTAAGTAAAATAAGAATTTCTGATCAAATTAAGCACAGTCAATAAAAACGGGAAAATACTGGACAATTAAGCACAATTTCCTAATTAATTCTAGTACAATAAACTAAGTGAAGTGAGGAAAATAATGATTCATCAAAATAGACCACACTTAGTCTTTTGCACTCCTGGGCAAAATTAAGACGCAAATCAAGGAATGGTTCAAAGGACCTCGAAGGAGTGACATAGAACTCAGCAGATAGAAAAATAAAAACTCAGAAGAAAAATAAACCAAATTTACACAGTTCTTAAGAATTCTAGACAGATAAAAGAAGTAGACAATATCCAACACGTAATCAAGAAAAACAGATACTTATAGAAATCTTCCAAGCAATTCAATACACGGAAAAATAATCTATCAGTTTAAGAGGTGATTCAAAAATAACAAAACCTCACAGATGCACTCACAGTGTTTCTCTCAATTGTCTAGGGTAAATCAATGTCACTCAATGCACTCAAGAAAACAAGCACAAATAGACTTGGCAAGCTTCTAATATCAACACTTAAAACATATGCATGTTCAGATCAAAAGGTCTTTACTGGGTTGTAATGGGGCCAAGGACAGGGGAGGATAAATTTGGATAAGTAGCTATAGCTCAGAAGAAATATAGGTGCACTAGGAAAAAATGTAAACACAGTGAAATCTCACCCAAACCTCTAATTCAATCCTCTTCTCGACTCCATTATTCACAAAATTATTTTTCATTTTTCTCTTTTTCTCATCATTTTTTCATCCTGTCTCTTTTCTTTTCTCTCTTTATCACACAACAGGATATAATTTATATTTTCAAAACATGATGAGGAACCAACTAGCCAATTTATCAGAATTCCCAAGGAGACCACACTTTTTCATAAAACACTTCTATAGCTCCAGACTTCCCTAAGGTTTAGGTGATCATTTGTTTTTCACTTAGGATCAGTGTATGAGCTTTAACACAAAGAAATATATACAGTATAGGCTCAAAGGGGTTATCAAAGGATAATAACAAGGTAGGCTTATTTGGCTAAAGAGGCTCAAGAATAAAATTGCCTTTATCACTTCCAAAAATGCATATAAATCAAGTATATCAAAAAGAATCAAGCCAAGGCATAGGTGCAAGCAGTCAAGATACATATCACACAAGAAAGAAAATTAAGTGGCTCAAATTCTCACACAGGGTATTCGTTACAATCAAATCAACCTCTTAAACACATAATCATCTTTCCAGGCAGAGAAAAGCAAGGATTTCAAACCATAAGTATTAATCAAGTGAAGGAAAAATCTACAACTTAGACATCATCCAGAAATCAAGAGAAAAATGTAAAATTTATTGCACACAAAACACACTAAAAACTACTTAAAACAGAAAATATTTAACACTCAAAAACAAAAATTTTAACACATAAAATACAAACTTAACAGAAATTAACAGAAAATCAGAATTTCTCCCAGTAGACCACACTTAAATCACACAATGTCCTCAGTGTGTTACAATCATCAGATGATCAATTTTAGAGCAGTCAAAAAATATAGACAAGTGCAATAAAATGTTAGGAAATGGGAAGAAATTTTCAGTAACATCCATCAGTAGATGTTATCATTGACATCCATCAGTAGATGTCTAAATCACGTAGCACCCATCAGTAGATGCTATTAAAATTTTTTTTTTTTTTTTATTATTTATTTTTTTATTTTTTTTATTTTTTTATTTTTTTATTTTTTTATTTTTTTATTTTTATTTTTATTTTTTTTTATTTTTTTTATTTTTGAAAAAGGAGACCGGTACTGTGACAACAGTCTCGGTGACAAAGACCGGAACTGTTGCTACAGTGGAAAACATTTGGCTATAAATGAGGCACTCCTCCGCGTCCAGCGCCATTTCCTGACCTAGTCTCTCTCTCTAGTCCTCTCTTCGCTCTCCTCGCTCTCCTCTCTCTCTCTACATCTCTCATCTCTCTTCTCTCTTTCTCAACCTGAGCGTCTGGAATCTCTGCGGAGCCTCTGCCCCGGTGCCATCTGAAGAGTGTGAGAACCTCGAGGAGCTTCTCTGCCAGCCTACTACTCCAGGTAAGTCCTCTGCTCCTGGATCTGCCTTTACTGCTTTCCATCTTCTTTCTGCTTTTTCCTTTCATTCTACTGTTATACCTTCCTGCTTTCCTGCTTTCCATTTTTTTCTTCTCTGATCTCTTGCCTGCTCTCCCTCTTCCTTTGCCCGATCTATCTTCTCCTTTTCAAATTTTTTTTTATTTTTGAAACTGAAAACACTTAAACACATAAAACACAACTGTCTAAAAACTTAAGGGGTATATCGGCTGGAAACCAGACGTTAATCTCCCTTCGATTGAAGGTATTGCAGAGACAATCGGGTAGAACAACGCCACGTACCCCACTTAAAACTAAATAAACACATAAACATAATATACAAGAACAATATGGACAAGAACAACCGGACAACTGGACATAGATCCGTTTAGGACCCTTTGCGAGGACCGTGAAACAGATCTGAGACCAAAAACTGAAACATTAAAGCATGACTGGACAAAATAAATCTGAAAGGAAACAAGAACAAATAAAGAAAACACTGAATTAAGAATCTAATGTTTTTATGTTTTTTTTTTTTATGTTACGCTTTTTTTTCTTGTTTTTGTTCTTTTTATATGTATTTATTTTTTATTTATGTATTTGTATATTACGAGAGGAAGGATGAGTGATATGGAATCAGAGAGATATACCAGTCAACGATGGCGTCCTACAGATGATCAGATCAATATGATGACCAAAATCTACAACTATGGGGTCACACACCCAAGCCGAGCGCAAGTCGTCGAGATCGCGTCTCGACTAAGGACCTTCGCAGATGCCACCGAATATAACGTGCACTGCTGGTTTAACAACCATGGCAATCGGGTCAGGCGCTGGCAAGCGGAGATAGACCCCACTGGCACTCTCTTTTCACAACTGCCGCTATACATGTACGGTAAGACCTCTGATCACACCTCCATTGAATTTTCCATTCCTCTTCTATTATTAACACAAGTTTTTTATTTTTTATTTTTTTATTTTTTATTTTTTGTTTGAAAGAAAACAACTGGGTGATAATGAGGGCACCGAGGCTGCTGAATTTGTTTCCAGTTCCGATCATTATCGATGACGACAGAAATGAACGAGAAATTCCTCCACCAAAGCCTCCGCTCGTGACTTTTCGAACCAGAGCTCCCTCAACGGAGCTCTCCCTTAGACCTCCACAACCAGCTCGAGAGTTCTTTCATTTTTAATGTTTTGTGTTTTTTTTTTTTTATTTTTTTTTTTATGTTTTTGTTGTTTTTATTCAGGTCTGTAATATTAACGATCACAAATGATCGAACCCCGAACATCATTATTACACTTATGTTTGTTTTTTTTTTTTTATTTGTTGGACTGTAATCCTAAACGATCACTAATGATCGACTACTGCCCTTACTATCTTATTATGTTTTGTTTTTTTTTTTTTTTTTTTTTATTATTATTATCTATAATTAACAGAGTAAGACAGCATGTTATCGGTGAACTTGGTTATTTCAATAAAAGCACTCAGATAGTTTCAGCTCAAATTACACCTATCTGCCTTTTACTACAATTTTGCCCTCTGTTGATTTTTTTATGTTTTAACAAAAACTAAATAAATAAATAAAAACAGAACACATATTAACGAAACAAAATACCAAATAACGAACACAAAATATCAAAGCAGAAAGAACACAAATGTCAAAAACAGCAGACAAAACATATATTTACAAAACATACATTAACAAAATAACATACTTGAAACACAACACAAATTTTTATTTTTATTTTTTATATTTTTTTTTATTTTTTATTTTCTTTTTAGTACAAACACTAAAAATCACGAAGCAAATAAAACACAGAACACATTTTTTTAAATTGTTTTTTTTTTTAAATAATAATAATAATTCGAAAACTAAAAAGAAAAGGAAAAACAAACTTAAAAGAAAAACAAAAATCAGAATCTTCCCGAGACCACACTTAAACTACACTGTCCTAAATGTTTTCTAAGCATAAGATCATAAACTAAAACAACAAACAGATAAAGGACAAGTGCACTAAAAATATGAAAACTGGGAAGAAAGAAAAAGAAAACGTCCCTGGTCAGGGTGGCAGTTGCCAATTTTGGATTTGTAGGGAGATGTTCTTCGCTTCAGGATCCAGTATGAAATTGTTGAGGACGAACTGCTTCATCCTCCAGATTTGATCAAGCAGTGAAATGTCCTCCACCGCCGGATCTAAGCAGCAAATATTGTTACTGAGCGGATTCAGTAGGTGCTTGTTGATCTTTGAACTGTCAGTGTCAGCACCTTTGTTTTCCACTGTGGGTGTATGTTGATCAAATTTATACGTACCTCCTGCAACATGGTTAGTGCAATGTGGTTCCGCAGAAATTTCATGCAGGGGTATGACACCCAATTCTAGTGTAATAGGCTGAACCTCAGATAAATCCTCATAACATGAATCGGTTTCAAATGTAGAAATAATATCTTTAACAGGCTCAGATTCATGTTCAGAGGGAGAATTAAAAACATGCTCAGCAACAATATGATTACAAGCATACCTATCATCAGCATAATCTTTAATAACACAGTCAACAGAATAATCAATTTGCGGTATGCTTACCTCCACTTCCTTGAAGATTGGTAAAGTAGTGGAGGATGAAGGTGGTCTACCTGGTTCAGGATTACTGCTTACTTCTGCCGAGTCCCCAAAATTTTCATCAGTCTCCTCAGGTACAAGAGTGGCCATCTGCCTGATCTGATCACTCAGATTCTGTATGGCAGCTTGAGTTTCCTGCTGGAACTCCATGCTCTCTTGCTTGAACTGCATGTTCCCTTTCTGAAACTGAATGTTCTGCATTGTCATCTGCTCTAGTAACTCCTTTAATGTAGGTTCAGAAGGAGAAGGCTGAGGAGTTATTTGAATAGGAGAATCATACTGCTGACTCTCATATTGTGGAACTGGCTCCCAAAGAGAGCTCTCAGAAATTGGATGATGGAACATATTGTTCTCATCATAAAAATCAGCAGATTTAAAATCAAAGTAATATGCAGAATAAGAATCATAATCACAGACATTGGCAGAATAAGCATTATTCACAACATTAAAATAGGTAGACATGGAAAAATAAAAAGTAAAAACTAAAAACTAAAAATTACGAATCAGATAAAACAAAACACATTTATACATGCTACAAGCACACACAAGACAGAACATCAATAGTAAAAATTTTTTTAATTAATTTTTTTTTTTTTAATTTTCAATTTTTTTTTTAATAACAACTAAATACAGAACATAGCACAATTAAACACATATATACACAATATATATTAACACAGTAAAAATCTAAAACAAAAACCTGGATCTGAAGTGACAACGCCGCCAAAATTTGCTGAAGGTGTCGTTGTCGCCTACAGAAATATACAAGACAAAACACACAAAACAAACATATTAACAGAACAAAACTTTATACAACAAAAATCTAAAACCAAACCGTTATTGGTCCCCGGCAACGGCGCCATTTTTGATTGAACGGGTCGCACCGCTCACAAAAGTTGTTTGCAGATAAGAATGCAGTACAGTACTAGGAAGTGACTCCTAGGTCGTCTCTCAAGGACCAATTTATATGGTTCAGTCTCAGATCAGTCACGAAAAGGGGGGGGTTTGGTGTTTTGGTTGAATGCGGTAAAATTAAATTTAAATTAAAATTAAAATTTAAAACAACAGTGTAGAAAACATTACAAGAAAACGTAAATCACCAGAAACGTAAATCACAGTTTGAAAACTTAATTTGGAAATGAGATTTTTGACAGAATTAAAATTAGGAACTTGAAAATGAGCAGAAATGATATTTGTAGTGAATTGGAAAATGACAGCAAATTGGATTCAAGATTTAAACGTGCAATGACATTGTAAACAGAAGGTAATTTGCAGATGAAAATCAACAACATCAACTAAGAAACGCAGAGTCCATCAAATAAAATTCTTCACTGAAATAAATCCAAATTCATTACTGGACATCACTGGAAACAAAACCCCTAAACCTCCCAAGGGGGAGAAGGGAAAAATGAACACTCAGAATTAAAACGTCCGTGGCTACACTAAATCCTACTCCTAATCTAATGATGTTCTTCCTTCTCTGCTGCTCCATTTTATAAGCAATTCTCTCACCAATCTCCTCCCGTGAGCATTTCCCTGTTTGTTCAGAATCCTTCCCGTGAGAAAATAGGGTGAGGGTCCTCCATGTTTGTCATCACTTGCTGCAAATTTCCTTGCAGTAGTGGTCTACCTTGTCCATTCCTATTCAGCATTTCTTCTCCCTTCTAACGTTGTTGTAGCTGCTGTATTTGGAAGTTTGCTACTGGACCGTGAAGGTGGCTTCAAGCTGGACCATGGTGTTCTTCTTCCAGTTGATGGACTTCTTCTTCTTCATTCATGCTAGCATCCCAGCTTCCTATTCTTCTGCATGCTTGGATCAATTTCTTTGCTGGACACCAACTCCTCAAGGGCCGTGAGCTTCCCTTTAAAACTAAAAACTATGTGCAGCTCCACTTCTTCAATCACCACATCCTCTTTTCGGAAGCTCCTCTTTCAATTTCTTCTTTGGACGTCCCATAAGCCAAATAAAACCGTGAAAGTGGTTCCCTTCTTCCATCAAGCTTCTCGGCTAAAATGAATTCTCCAATACTAACAAGGTGGTCCCTCTTTAATTCAACATATGTGCTGAATGCTTTTCCCAAAATAATATGGGGCCATGTGTTTTTATGAAGAATTAAAAGCATAGCATTTTGGAGCTCTTACACCTTCACGTAAACTTTTCAAAGTGGTGGCTCCCATGTGTTGTCTAGCCAAAAACAAATGGAGATAAAAAAAAAACATTCAGCATTCCATTTTTTTATGTATTGGACGTTAGCTTCAACCATGGTGGCCCCCCTCCATTTTGCCAAATGCTAAATGCTTTGCCAATTACAAAATCATTGCAAGATGCCGTGCCTTTCTTTTATGTGGTGGATCCCACTTTCTTCATTCTTTGGATGTGCAAAAGATGAGGGTCGTGTGCTTCTTTGGTTTCTTTTCCCAATTGCCAATTCAATTATAATTCTCGTTGCAAGAAGGTGTGGTGGCCCCTCTCCTTTAATTCCAATTGGTGTGCTTTTGTGCTAGCTAGCTATTGCCGTGAGATTGCTTAAAATTTGGCAACCCCTTAGTCTTGCTAATTTCCATCCAGCCGTAACACCATTCCTCTCTTTCCTTCCAAATTAAAATTAAAATTCAAAAGTTTCTAATTAATGGCTTCACAAAAGAAATTCGTCCCTGAATTTTACCCAAGAATTTCCCTATAATTAATAATGCAAATATTAAGCTTAGAAAATTCAAATTAATCAAAATAAGAATTTCTAGTCAATTTAAGCACAATTAGTAAAAATAGGAAAATACTGGACATTTAAGCACAATTCCCGGATTAAATTCGGTACAATAAACTAAGTGAAATGTAGAAAATATTGATTCATCAATCACATCAATGGCCAATGTGCTTTTCCTGTGGAAGCCGTGGAGGATGTTAACTTCATGGCTAATCAGTTTCCATACCGTCAAGGCAATTATAATCAGGGTTGGAAACCACATCCAAGTATTGGCCAAGGACAAACTGGGCAGGCTAATCAGTATAAGCAGCAGCAACAACCAACCATGTGGCAACAATTATCCATGCTTAATGAAAGATCTACAAGGTTGGAAGAAACTCTTCAACAATTTATACAGAAAACTGAATCCTCCCAAAAGAGCACTGAAGCTGCTATAAAGAACTTGGAGATTCAGATGGGTCAGATCACTAAGCAGTTGGAAGAAAGACCACACAGAAACTTTGGGGCTAATACTGAGGTTAACCCTAGAGAAGAGTGTAAAGTGGTCAAAAGTGTGAATGAAGAAGTTATTGAGTTAGAAGAAGATGAAACAGAAGAGAGAAGAGAAGAAGAAAGAAAGGATACTTTTCCTTTTCCAACAAATCAGGAGAAACCAATGGATTTCACAGACTTATTCAGAATGGTTGATAATGAAGCTCCTTGGGAACAAATCTTACAGAAAATAGCAGTGTACACAAAATCTGATGAGGGAACCTCTACAAAAAGAAAACGTAGAGATGATGAGGATGAAAAGTGTGTAACTGTTAAGAAAGAATCATTCCCACCAAAAGCAGTAGATCCAGGTAGTTTTTCTATCCCTTGCACTATAGGGAAGAAAAAGGTAAAGAAAGCTCTCCTTGACTTAGGCTCAAGTGTTAACTTGATGCCTTACTCTCTATTGGAGCAAATTGGCCATGTGAAAATAAAACCTGTAAAGGTTAATCTGGTAATGGCTGATGGATCTTCAAAGGAGCCATGTGGGATTGCAGAAGACATTGTAGTTTGTGTTGGCAAACTTCAGTTCTTGGCAGACTTTGTGGTGATGAAGATGGAGAACGAAAAGATACCTTTCATACTGGGAAGACCGTTTATGAAAACGGCCAGGGTTATTATAGATGTTAATGAAGGTATAGTGGTGCTCCAGGACAGAGAGGAGAGAGTGGTGGTGAATGTGTTTAAAGATGAGATACAAGCAAAGGAGGAAGAGGCCAGTTATAAAGCTGCATTTCGAGATGCACCCATAACTAGAGGTAAACATGAAAATCTTAAGGTTTCTGATAACCATTGTTTGTATTTTCAGGTACCCAAGGTAGAGGAAAGTGGAAAAGGAGAGGAAGTTCCTAGAGACTGGAAGAAAAGAGGACTCCAACTTGGCACACCTGTAAGACTCAAGAACAAGTTGTGGGTTGTAAAAGGTTTTAAAGAGAAGGAGATGATAGAGATAGAGTCTCCATATTCTAGAGAATCCAAAACAGTCCTAAGGAAGCAGTTGATAAGTTGGTGGAAAGATAACATCAACTTTAAAGAAGATGGAACGTGAGCTTTACTGGGTCAAGCTAGTGACGTTAAAGAAGCGCTTGCTGGGAGGCAACCCAGTGGATTTACAAACTTTTAATTTTGATATTGGTTTTGTAATTTTTAAACTGTGAACATTATTCTGGACATTATTTTGTTGGATCTAGCATCTACTGAAGGATGCTAGGTGGTTAAGTATCTACTGAAGGATACTAAGTTTATAACACCTACTGATGGGTGTTGGTGAGAAGATTTTGCACCTACTGATGGGTGCTGGTAAGTGAAACACCTACTGAGGGGTGTTGGTGGATTTTGGGTCAGGCTCGTGACGTTAAACAAGCGCTACCTGGGAGGCAACCCAGTTGATTGATTGTTTTTGTTTGTTTTATTTTAATTAGGGTTTGCATAAGCATTTTTAACATTGAATTGCAGGGAACCTATGAGGAGTATGCTAGGAAGGCACGTAGGTGAAGAAAAGAAGGAGAAGGGCACATCACGAAAGTGCCGCTGAGCGGTACTATCGCAGATGGGCTTAAGTTCCCCTTAGCGGAACCCGAGCCCATTGGGGTATTTTTAAACCCTAAGCTGCGCGTTTTCACACTCTTTCAAGCCCTTCTCTGCACAAACTCTTCCACATATTCTCTCTTTGGTTTCCTACATCTTTCTACTTTTCCTTCTTAGAAAAATTTCTCTTCCACTCACTTTTTCACTAGTGTGCTATCAAAGTTTGGGGTTGGAAGAGAGCATTATAGTTTGGAAGCATTCTCATATCATCTAGCATCTCCACCCAAGTAAGTAAAATGCATTTTGTCATTCTAGGGTTCTTGAATTTGAATATGATTGTCAAAGCATGAATATTTAGGGCTTTTGATTTTTATGCATGATTTGATGATATATTTGATGTTTGAACCGATTAAACTGCTTGATTATGTACTGGAAAACTGAAATTTGCATTTGGGTGGAGTTAGGGCAGTTTAAAAACGAGATTTGCAAAAATCTGCAGGTCACCGCTGAGCGGCATTTACCGCTGAGCGGCAATCTGCCAGATTTGGTTTTTTCTGGTTTTTGCGTGTTGGATTGTGGCACTGGTGGCGCTGAGGGGAAATTCTGGCCCTCAGCGGTGGTTTAGCTTCGAAAGGAGTTGTGTTCTGTGTTTACTAATGATTAATATCATGTTCTGTGGTTTTGGATTTGTATTTGAATGCAGGAATGGCATCATCTTCAGGAAAGAGATTGAAAACCATGGCAACCAAGAGGAAAGAAAAGGAACCAGAGCAACCCCATAATAGCAGGTTCCTCTCCAGGAAACATGAGAAGCACTTTAGGGTGGTTCAGGACAGAAGACTTTTGATGGAGAGGAAGGTTGGAATGATACCTAACTTTGCTCCTCAATTTGGAGAGCAAGTGTTAGGGAATGATTGGGGAAAGCTAGCCACTTATCCAGCGCCTGCCAACATAGCTGTAGTCAAGGAATTCTACACCAATGCAAAGAAGATTGGTGACTATCCAGCTGAGAACTATTTGGGCTATGTTAGAGGCCATGCCATCAGGTATGATCCTGATTCCATTAAGAACTTCCTGGATACTGTGTGGGCTGGTGAGCAATGTCAGTTTGCTCTTAGCATGGAGGAAGGTGCTGACTTTGAGGATGTTGAGAGAGTGTTGTGCATACCTGGAGGACACTTTCAAAGGAATAGATCTGGAGCAGTGGTTAACATTAGGAGGACAGATTTGACTCCTCTTGCAAAGTATTGGATGGCATTTTCTCATGCCAATATTCAGCCATGCTCACATGTGTCAGATATCACTCTCAGCAGGGCACTATTCATCTACTGTGCTATCAGGAGTTTGAATGTTAATATTGGGCAGGTGATAGCTGATGAGATTAGTGTGTGTGCTAATACCTCAAACAACAAAGCACCACTGGGACATCCTTCTTTGATCACTCACCTCTGCAAGCTAGCTGGGGTGGACACTTCTGTTCCACCATTTGAGAGGCCAAGAAAAGCTATAGATGAGGCCTATTACAGACAGTATTGTGGAGGTGAGGAGGCAGCTCAGCCAGTTCCACCACGCCAGGCTCGTAGAGAGAGAGGGCCAACACAGAGCAGGACATCTGCTGATACTCATGAGGCAGAACCATTCCAGATGAGGAACATGTATATGTCTCTTATAGGTGCTCAGTTGCAGTCCATCCACAGAGGGCAGGTGGCCACGGCTGAGATGATAGTGGGGATGTATGATACCCCTCCAGCACACAGGTGGACTATGGATGAATTCCATAATGTGGTAGCTTGGCCAGAAGAACCATTACATGGAGGAGCTGGAGGAGCTGAATCTTCAGCTCGAGACATGGAAGAAGATGAAGCTGAGGAGGAGGATGCATTTGATGAAGATGATGATAAAGAGGAGGAGGAAGATACAGAGGACAGCTCAGACTGATGAGGAGCTGAGATAGCATTTACTGGTGAATGCTATCATATGTTTATGCTTTTATGGTTTAAGTTTTCTGAACTTATTTGTTTTTGTTTTTAGATTAGGGTTTGATGTACTCTATTGAACACCTGGTTTATTATGATGGTTTGCTATTAACTGTGATTGTGTGATAAGTAATGCTTGATGATGCTTATTAATTGATTGATGTTGAGATGATGTGCATATTAAAATGCTTATACAGGTGATTCACAAGCTTTGTGAACAAATGCATGATATCATGATTGTGATTGTGAAATTAAGCAGGATGTGTATGTCAAATGTGAATGAGCTTATATGTGAGGTTTTGAGCTCCAGAGTTATTATTGATTGAATGCTATTACTTTGAAAGCATGAATGATTTTGCCCAGGTTTTCTATGATTGAATCAATTACTTGTTTTGCATCATGTGATCAAGGCCGTTTTTGTTAAAACCCTTTTTATTGGCCAAATTCATAAAAGTTAGCCTACTAAAAGAGAACACTTTGTGTTCTATCCTTTGAACCCATAACGTTGAATATACACTGAACCCTTGATTGAAAATCTTTACCTTGAGTTAAGTAGAATATCTTGTGTGGTATTGATAAATGTTCAAGTTTGGGGTTATTGGGAAAACATGAAAAAGGAAAAGCATTGAGCTAAGAGCTAAAAAGTAAGAATATGCAAAAGAAAAAGAAAAGAAAAGAAAAAGAAGCAAAGCTCAATGCAATTGCAAATGCAAAGGCAAAAGAAGTTGGGAAGAATAAGAATAATTGTGTTGTTATGATTCTCTTAACTCAAGGATTTTGTGATCCAGAAAAACCAATTTTCTTGTTAGCCCAGCCACATTATAAGCCATTGAAAAGTCCTTGTGATGATGCATGCTTGTGAATGTTTTTGATTATGGTAAAATGAAAGGCAAAGTTGATTCATGTGACATTGTGATAGTGGAGTGAATGAGTGAAACACTTTACCTCTTATACACTTGTGTGTTGAGTGAAACACTTTACCTAGTGAGGAAATATTCCATAAGCACATGAACATCCATGCTTAATTGATTGATCATTCATGAAAAATAGCATTTGTTGGAACTTAAATGACTTTGTGAACACTAAAGCATGTGCACATCTTAAATGAACTCTTGGTCATAAGTTTGAGTGAAGTTGTTACTTATCTTGAAAAAGAGAATTTTTGAATGAGTGAACCATCATTTGAATTGGTTGGAGATGGAGTTACATTTTGTTTGCTTGAGGACAAGCAAAGTTCTAAGTTTGGGGTTGTGATAACAGTTGAAAAACTGTTATTTTCATGCTTAAATTTGATACTAAAAGCAACCTTTAGACTTAGAAACTAGCTTGAAATCATGCAGTTTATCTATATTTTCATAAATAAGAGAGCTGGACAGGTTTATGCTTGATTTAAGTGTTTTTGTGCAGGTTTTAAGGTGAATTTAGTGAAAAGAGTGAAGAAGGAGAGAAGTGACATTAGAAAAGACAAGAAAGAATGCAAAAAGAGAAGACGAAGGCACCGCTCAGCGGCAAACTACCGCTGAGCGGCACTCAAGAGGTGGCGTTGGAACCGCTGAGGGGCAGAATGGCCGCTGAGGGGAAGAAAGAAGACGCGCAATCACCGCTGAGCGGTAAATACCGCTGAGCGGCACTTTTTGGGCTTGGGCTTTTGTAATCTTTTGTAACTCTAGATTAGTATATAAGGGCTTGCACGTCCTTAGGATTAGTATCTTTGGCAGAAACGAGGCAAACACTCTCTCTTCTCACCCCTTTGAAGGAGGATCTTGGATGCTCAGGCTACCTCTTCACCTTTATTGGGTTTATTCTTTCATTCTTTCATTGTTATTCATCTAGGTTCACCATGACGATGGTGAACTAAACCTTGTATGTTTGGTGGGGAATCAATGTAATCTTTTGAAGCTCTCATATATGGATTTGTTGAGTACATCTTTGAATTAAGACATATGCTTTCTTTCATCATTAGTTAGGGTTTTTCCTCTTTGCTCAATGCTTGCATTGTTTAACTCATTCTAATGCATGATTATTGGTTTTGTCGATACGGACACGTACGGGGAAGTCTAGATCCGGGGAATTTCTCCCAATATTTTACTGACAACATTATATTGGTTGCCTTTAAGCTCCTGCAGTCATGAACTAATCATTAGGAATGCTAGGAATTGTATGAACTATTTGATTAGGGAGAAGCCATCTAGAATGGTACATTAGAGAGTGGCATTAACAATGATGATTTGAATGTTGAATTCCTAAAATATATGAGAGTGGATGAGATGAAATTGAACCCCAACAACATATTCATTTATATAATTCATTGAAAGTGTTTATCTTTTGTCTTTGCCATTGATCAATTCATGCATACATGTTTATTTTTGTCTTTGCATATTAAACTTTGAATATTTCGTTTGTAAGTCCTAGCTAATCAACAAATCACATAACTAAACTAGGCCGTGAGTCCTTTGGGAAGAACGATACTTGGTCTTACCAAGTTTTATTACTTGAACGATTCGGTCATACTTGCCGATTGTGAAACAAGTTTGTGACATCATATTTTGGTGCTTACAAATTTGTCCATCAAAAGGGTTCCAACAAACGGCCTTGATCACATGATGCAAAACAAGCAATTGATTCAATCATAGAAAACCTGGGCAAAGTCATTCATGCTTTCAAAGTAATAGCATTCAATCATAATAACTCTGGAGCTCAAAACCTCACATATAAGCTCATTCACATTTGACATACACATCCTGCTTAATTTCACAATCACAATCATGATATCATGCATTTGTTCACAAAGCTTGTGAATCACCTGTATAAGCATTTTAATGTGCACATCATCTCAACATCAATCAATCAATAAGCATCATCAAGCATTACTTATCACACAATCACAATTAATAACAAACCATCATAAGAAACCAGGTGTTCAATAGAGTACATCAAACCCTAATCTAAAAACAAAAACAAATAAGTTCAGAAAACTTAAACCACAAAAGCATAATCATATGATAGCATTCATCAGTAAATGCTATCTCAGCTCCTCATTAGTCTGAGCTGTCCTCTGTATCTTCCTCCTCTCCTTCTTCTTGGATCTTATAGTCTTGATTCTTTTAGCATGATGAGGAGGCCATCCCTGCATCAAACTTAATTCACAAAACCAAAAGATACATTGTTAAGCATTAGTAAACCACAATGAAGAAATCAACCCCTTAAATGATGCTCTCTCCCAACCCCAAACTTATATGGAAAACTAGTGAGAACGTGAGTGGAAGGGAGATTTTCTAAAGAGGGAAGAGGGAAAAGATGTGGAGAACCTTTGAAAAGGTATGTAGGAGTGTGTGTGCAGAGAAGAGTCTGAAAATAAAAGCATTTGCACAGCTTAGGGTATAAAAAATACCCTAATGGGCTCGGGTTCCACTAAGGGGAACTAAAGCTCATTTTGCGAGAGTACCGCTCAGCGGTAAGTTGCCGCTCAGCGACACTTTCGTGAAGTGCTCCTCTCCTTCTTTTCTTGACCTACGTGCCTCCTAGACATACCCCTCACTGGTTCCCTGCAATTCAATGTTAAAAATGCTTATGCAAACCCTAACTAAAATAAACAAACAGAAAACAATCAATCAACTGGGTTGCCTCCCAGGTAGCGCTTGTTTAACGTCACGAGCCTGACCCAAAATCCACCAACACCCATTAGTAGGTGTTTCAAACTTACCAGCACCCATTAGTAGGTGCAAAATCTTCTCACCAACACCCATCAGTAGGTGTTACTCACTTAGTATCCTTCAGTAGATACTTAACCACCTAGCATCCTTCAGTAGATGCTGTATCCAACAAAATATTTACAAAATAATGTCCACAAATTAAAAGTTACAAATCCAAATCAAAAGTTTTTAAATCCACTGGGTTGCCTCCCAGCAAGCGCTCTTTTAACGTCATTAGCTTGACCCAGTAAAGCCCCAGTTCCTTCTTCTTTTTCTTCTTTCTACTGAACTTCTTCAGAAATTTGATCAAACCAGGAACTTGTTGCAGTGTCTCAATCATAGGAACTTTAATCTCCAATTTCTTGAAGATTTCCATAAAGCACTCAAATTCCTTCTTCCTATGATACTTCTTTGGATGGGGACGAGATTTTTCATATGATTCTTTATTTTTTTCTCTCGTCCTCTTTCTCTTTTCTCTCACTTTCTTTTTTTCTTTTCTTTTTCTACTCACCTTCTCAATCTTCACACAAATTTTCTCTTCTTCTTTCTCTTCTCTCTCTTTTCTCTCTTCTTTTTCCAACTCAACTTTTTCAACATTTACACTCACTAGCTCTTGACACTCTCCCCTGGGGTTAACCTCAGTATTAGCCCCAAAATCCTTGTCAGGCCTTTCTTCCAACTGCTTGGTAATCTGCCCCATTTGAATCTTCAAGTTCTTAATAGCAGCTTCAGTGCTCTTTTGAGAAGATTCAGTTTTCTGTATAAATTGCTGAAGAGTTTCTTCCAACCTTATTGATCTTTCATTAAGTATAGAAATTTGTTGCCATAAGGTTGGTTGTTGTTGTTGCTTGTTAAATTGCCCAGTTTGTCCAGCTTGCCCAGTTTGTCTTTGACCAACACTTGGGTGTGGTTTCCACCCTTCATTGAAATTCTCCTGACTGTATGGAAATTGATTGGCCATGAAGTTAACATCCTCTAAAGCTTCTGCTGGACAGGCGCATTGACCATTGATATGATCACCTCCACATAATTCACACAACTGTGATTGAACCTGTGCAACAGTCTTTAACTCTTTTGGCAGTTGTTCAAGTATCTTTGTGAGATTCTCCAATTGTTGAGTTATTAACTTGTTTTGAGCTATCAAGGCATATTTGGATTGCAACTGTAGAACTCCTTTTTGTTGAATAGGAGCTCCTCTTTCACTGTTCCACTTATTGTTATTAGTAGTCATGTTTTCAATTATTTCTGTGGCTTCCTCTGGAGTCTTCCATTTAATATTGCCTCCAGCTGAGGCGTCAAGCATCATCATGGTTTGTGAACCAAGACCTCCAAGGAAGATTAGGACTACTTCTCCTTCGTTAAATCCATGCGTGGGAGTCTTTCTTAATAGGCTTTTGTACCTGTCCCATGCATGCCCCAGTGATTCTTCCATGCCTTGTCTAAATGAAGAGATCTCTTGCTTCCCTTTGTTGATTTTAAAGCTTTGTTGCTGCCATTGTTGTTGTGGTTGGTTCTCAAATTGTCCGGCAACTTGCCAAAATTGGCTTTGATCCATGCTTGAGTCATGTTCCCACCAGTGGTTGAGATTACTTTGGTAGAATTGAGTGCCCATTAAATTCTTGTTCGAATTGCATCCTGCAAACATTAGGCACAAAACTCTACAAAATATTTGTTAGCACAAAAAGATATAGGAGAAGATATATATTCAGAAGATAAAAGATTCAGAAGATAAAATAAAATAAGATAGAATAAAATAAAATGAAATCTAATCTAATCTAATAAGATAAAATCAAATCAAATCAAATCTAATCTAATCAAATCAAATAAAATCTAATCTAATCAAATCAAATAAAATCAAATCAAATCAAATAAGATAAAATAAAAACCGAAAAAATAAAAACAGAAAATAAAAACAGAAATTCAAGATTAAAGTCAAAGATAATCAATAATCACACAAATTAACCAGTTAAACCAGAGTCCCCGGCAACGGCGCCAAAAACTTGATGGACAAATTTATGATCACCAAAATATGATGTCACAAACTTGTTTCACAATCGGCAAGTATGACCGAATCGTTCAAGTAACAAACTTGGTAAGACCAAGTATCGTTCTCCCAAAGGACTCACGGCCTAGTTTAGTTGTGTGGTTTGTTGATTAGCTAAGACTTAAGAACGAAATATTTGGAATTTAATATGCAAGACAGAAAATAAACATGTATGCATGAGTTTTTGATCAATGGCAAAAGCAAAAGATAAACACTTTTAATGAAATATATGAATGAATATGTTGTTGGGGGTCAATTTCATCTCATCCACTCTCATATATTTTAGGAATTCAACATTCAAATCATCATTGTTAATGCGACTCTCTAAAGTACCATTCTAGATGGCTTCTCCCTAATCACGAGTTCATACAATTCCTAGCATTCCTAATGATCAGTTCATAAGTTCAGGAGCTTAACGACAACCAATATCATATTGGGAGAAATTCCCTGGATCTAGACTTCCCCGTACGTGCCCGTATCGACAAAACCAATAATCATGCATCGAATGAGTTAAACCATGCAAGCATTAAGCAAAGAGGAAAAACCCTAACTAATGATGAAAGAAAGCATAAGTCTTAATTAAAAGATGCAAGCATAAATTCCATATATGAGAGCTTCAAGAGATTACATTGATTCCCCAACAAACATACAAGGTTTAGTTCACCATATTCATGGTGAACCTAGATGAACAATAATGAAAGAATGAAAGAATAAACCCTAAAAAGGTGAAGAGGTAGCCTGAGCATCCAAGATCCTCCTTCAAAGGGGTGGAAGAGAGAGTGTTTGCCTCGTTTCTGCCAAAGATACTAATTCTAGGACGTGCAAGTCCTTCTATACTATTTTAGAACTACAAAAGATCTAAGCCCAAGCCCATAAAAGTGCCAGAAAACGAGTCCAAGCCCATTATTAAGAATGGCGCTCAGCGGTAAATACCGCTCAGCGGTGACTGCGCTTCCCTTTTCTTCCCCTCAGCGGCCAGTTTGCCCCTCAGCGGACCTCCCGTGACCTCCTGAGTGCCGCTCAACGGTAAAATGCCGCTGAGCGGTGCCTTTGGCTTCTCCTTTTGCACTCTTTGATTCCTTTTCTGATTCCATCTCTCTCCTTTTTCACTTCTTTCACTAAATTCACCTTAAAACCTGCACAAAAACACTTAAATCAAGCATAAACCTGTCCAGCTCTCTTATTTATGAAAATATAGATAAAAGCATGATTTCAAGCTAGTTTTTAAGTCTAAAGGTTGCATTTAGTATCAATTTTAAGCATGAAAATAACAGTTTTTCAACTGTTATCAACTACAGACACTGCTCACATCCAAAAGGGTGATGATTCCAAGGACAAGGACGACTGAACGAACAACATAACAAGACAGGAAAATAAGGGTAAGCTAGTGTAATTTAGTTAACTATGTAAACATACAATTCATGAAATCATATAATACAATCATCCATCTACGAAAAACATACAAGCATGTTATAACCGACCGCTATTACTCTGACTGTCCGGACTATATGAATTATGTAGCTACGACGTTCTTGCACTCGTGGAAAGGTAATCTTGAAAATCATCAAAATTACCATAGCTGGAAACCCAAGCCACCACACGAGGTTAGTGATAACGGTTGAAAAACCGTTATTTTTATGCTTAAAATTGATACCAAAAGCAACCTTTAAGACTTAGAAACTAGCTTGAACTCATCTTTTTGCTTTAGTTTTGTGAATAAGAGAGTTAAAAGTGAATTTAACGGTTTTGTGCAAGATTCCCTTGATTTTGTAGGCTAATTGAATGATTTGAAAGAAGAATTGAAGTACCGAATGATTGGAATGCTGAAAAGTCAACTAGAAACCAGAAAAGTCAACCAGTCAACCAAAAATGTAAACCCGTCAACCAAAATGCTGAAAAGTCAACCAGAATACAGAAAAAGTTCCGCTGTGCGGTAAAATACCGTTGAGCGGCACTTTTCAAGTGCCAAAATCACCGTTGAGGGGCAAAAAATAATGAAAGAATGAAAGGTAGAACCCTAGCATTTTAAGAGTGGAGCTTGAGCATCCAAAATCCTCCTCCAAGGGGTGAAGAAAGTGTGATTTTGCTTCGTTCTGCCAAAAGATACTAACCCTAATTCGCATAAAGCCTTTGATGAATCGATATTTTGTTCACTTCACTTAGTTTAATGTACCGAATTTAAGCAGGGAATTGTGCTAAAATGTCCGGTATTTTTCCGTTTTTACTAATTGTGCTTAAGTTGACCAGTAATTCTTATTTTAACTAATTTGAATTATCTGAGCTAATTATTTTCGTTATTGATTGCAAGGAAAATTTTGGAAATGCAAATTGGGACATTTGGAAGAATATTCATCTGCACACTGTGCCATTTCACTTGGAAGAGGCTACACTTAATTCAATTATTTTTTTAGAAAATGATGTGCTAATCCGTTTTGGAGGAAGGAGTTTAATTTTTCTATTGGACTTCTTTGGCTACGGTTTCATCTACATAAAGGCAGCAGCTCCACTCATTCCATTATTTATTCTAGGGCCCGTTGGAAATTTCATTTTGGGAAAGAATAAGTTGGAAATCTGGTATGCACAGCTGAAAATGGAATGGAAGACAAGGGCCCACATTGAAGCACACGGCCCACATTTGGAAGTGCAGGTCCAGCACATGAAGGAGTGGTACTGCCACGTCTTAAAGGTCCAGCAGCTTGGAGATTAAGGCATGGTCCAGTAGCAAAGCAGCACGTGGTGGCAGGAGAGAAGCGGCCCAGAGATTGCTTGCAAACGGGTGGCATCCAGCAATCAACACATCTAGCAGGAGGTGGCCTTCACGGTCCAGCAACTCCCATCCAGTGCTTGGAGATTTGATGCCACGTCCAACACCTTGAGTCCAGCAGCTTCAGCACACGTCCCTATCCACTCACGCTCCAGCAATTCCACGGCCCATGGCAGCAAGGCATCCAGCTTGGGAGGTGTCACGTTGCAGGTCCAGCACATGAGAAGCAGCCACATTTCTTCATTTCCCAGCAGAGAGAAATCCATGCCACACGGCCCACAAGAAAGAAGTCACGCGGAGAATGGGAAGCACTTTAGAGGTGGCATCCAGCATTGGAGAAAGGAGATACATACGCACATCTGGGAGGTGCACACGGAAGCAGCCCAGTAGCACACATCCAAGGGCTTCACGGGAAAGTTGGCTGGAATGAAGCAGAATGGGATTTTCTTTTTTTGAAAAAAAGCACTCGGTCAAGCAATCCAGCACTGGAGTGGCAGAGAGTAGTTTTCAGAGTTCCAGGAGGTAGCAGTCCAGAAAAGGTGGGCTTCACGTGGAGAATGGGTTGAAGGGGGGAGCGGCACGGAGTAAGTAGGTCACGGAATGGAGTATTAGGGAGGAGTTCCAGTAGGGGTAAGGAGGGCAGAAAGAGAGAGAGAACCACCGAGAGAGAATGGGGTGATGGGAGTAGGTGGTGTGCTGAAACGTGGAGAAGGGAAGTAATCACGCTTCATGAGGAAGCCGCCACCGAGGAGAAGAATATTTCAAGAATTATCAACAAGAGTCAAGCCAAGGCATATGTGCAAGCAATCAAGAGACATATCACACACAAGAAAGAACATAAAGTGGCTCAAATTCTCACACAGGGCATTTGTGTCACAATCAATTCAACTCTCAAACATCATGATCATCTTCGAGGCAAAGAAAAGCAAGGAATCCAACATCTCAGAGTATCAATGAAGTGAAGGAAAACTGACAACCTGACCACAATCCAGAATTCACGAAAAGCATGCAAAACTGTACACAAGACACAACAAAAACTACCTAGAAAAGAAAAAAAAAATTTAACACGGAAAACAAAAATTAACAAAGAAAAATCAGAATCTCCCCCAATAGACCACACTTAAACTACACAGTGTCCTCAATGTGTCATAAGCATAAGATCAAAAATCAAAACAGTCAACAGATCATGGATAAGTGCAATAAAAGTAGGAAAAGGAGGAGAAGAGAAAAGGAAAACTCCCCTGATCATGGTGGCAATTGCCAATTTTGGACTTTCAGGGAGATGTCTTCCACCACAGGATCCAGCAAGGAAGTTTTGAGGAAGAATTGCTTCATCCTCCAGATTTGATCTAGCAGGGAGATATCATCCACAGCTGGATCTAAGAAGCAAAGATTGTTGATGAGCAGGTTCAGCTGGTGCCTATTGATGTTGAAACTAGTGTGTATGTAACCACCTTTTCCTTCCACTGTGGGTGCATGTTGGTCAAATTCATGTGTACCTCCTGCAACATGGTTAGTGCAATGTGGCTCCAAAGAAATGACATGCAGAGGTATAACACCCAATCCTAGTGTAACAGGCTGAACCTCAGATACATCCTCAGAACATGAATCAATTTCAAAATCACAAGCAATATCAACTACAGACTCAGATTCACGTTCAATGCATGGAGAATAAACATTCGGATGTGACAGCAAAAATTGGTTCTCATCATGCATAGAGGGAAAATTAAAATCAGACTCAACAACAATATAATCATCAGCATACCTCTCAACAACATAATCATCAATATAATCAAATTGAGGTATGCTTACCTCCTCTTCCTTGAAGATTGCTAAAGTGTGGGAAGATGAAGGTGGTCTACCTGGTTCAGGATTACTGCTTATTTCTGCCTGCTCCTCAAAATATTCATCAGTCTCCTCAGGTGCAAGGGTAGGGACATAGGATGATGGGAAAGTAGATGGCACAGTAGTAAGCTCATGACTCTTCTCCCCATCTTCTATGTTGATGCCACTATCATCATCATCTGGAATCTGAACAGTCTGAAATGGTAACTCTGAATCTTAAGACTGTTCCTCAGTGAGTTGAGTGGTCATCTGCCCTATCTGATCAGTCATACTCTGAATGGCAGCTCCTATTTCTTGCTGGAACTGCATGTTCTCTTGCTGAAACTGAAGGTTCTGCATGGTCATCTGCTCCAACAACTCCTGCAATGTAGGCTCAGAAGTAGAAGGCTGAGGAGCTATTTGGGCAGGAGCATCATATTGCTGACTTTGGAATTGCTGGACTGGTGGAGGTACCTTGCCATCCCAAGTTAGTCTCATTCCATCTAGGACCGTTGTTGTAAGCATATTGCACAAGGGAAAATTTGCTCAGAAACTGATGCTCAAGATATCCCCAATCGGTAACGGATCTTAGAGGAAGAGAGTCTTTCCAATCCTTAGCTGCTCCTTGTAATGAATGCGGAAATGCGCTCAAGAAAATGTGATCAAGAGGGACATCTGGAGGTTTCATTGAAGAGCACATGATGTGGAACTCCTCCAAATGTCTGTGTAGGCATTCTCCTGCAAAACCATGAAACTTAGGCAACAAATATGTCAGTCCAGTGCTTAGAACGCAATAAAAATCAACCTTTGTAGGTGGAACCGGCTCACAAAGAGAGCTCTCAGAAGTTTGAGGATGAGCGATATTGTTCTCAGCATAAAAATCAACAGAATAAACATGAGGACTGTACTCAGAGTTAGATGCAGAAGGAGAATCATAATCAAAGGCACTCACAGAATAAGCACTATTCACATAACCAAAATAGGTATACATGGAAAAAGAAAAATACTAAAAATTACGAAACAAATAAAACACAACACATTTATACATGCACCACGCACACAAAACAGAACATCACATCACATCACATCACATCACACCAGAAGACAAAACACAACACACACTAACAGCCTTATATAGCTTCCTATAGATTATAGAAAAGTGGCCCAAGGCCCTTAAAAATGGCGCTCAGCGGTAAGCGCGATTCTTTAGTTTGACTCTCAGCTGCAGTTTTACCCCTCAACAGTGACTGTGGGTCTTCAAAGTGTCGTTCAGCGGTAAAAGTGGCGCTGAGCGGTACTTGCGGCTCTTCTTTTGTGCACTTTTTCTTCGTTTTCTGAATCCAACTCCTTGCTACTTCACTTCTTTCATTCAATTCATCTTAAAACCTGCAAAAACAAGCATAAAACATCCAACTCTCTTATTTCAAAAACATAAGCAAAAGCATGAGTGATCGAACGGGTCGCACCGCTCACAAAAGTTGATTGCGAAATTAATGCAGTATAATTACTAGGAAGTGACTCCTAGGTCGTCTCTCAAGGACCAATTTGCGTCGGTTCAGTCTCAGATCAGTCACGAAGTGGGGGGGGGGTTTTTTTGTGAATGTTTTGTTTGGTAAATAAAATTAAAGTTGACTAGAAATTAAACAAAACTGAATTTAAAAACACTGAAATAAATTTCAAAGCAGTAAAACCAAATGGTAAAAAAAATGGTAAAAATGGAACAATAAATATTCAGAAACGGTAAAATTTAACGATGCATAAAACAATAAACGGTAAAATAAAAGAGATAGTAAAAATAAAAGCACTTGACTGAAAATAAAATTTATCAAAGATTCAACTCTTAATTTAAAATTCAACACTTGAATTAAAATGAAAATGAAATGAGCAAACTGTGAAATGAACTACACGCTTTAGAAATAAAATTCATGCACTCTTTGAAAAATAGAACTGGAAAAGGAAGGAAGAGGCATAAGCCTCTTCCAGGACCGTGACTTCTCCTAAATTACTTCTAATCTCACTAAAGTCTCCTTTCTCTGATTCTCTGCTGCCCATTTTATATACCAATTCTGAAGCTACTCCCGTGAGTATCTTTTCTTTTCCTTGCCTTCCCGTGAGAAAATAGGATGAGGGCCCTCCATTTTTCAATTGTCATCTTGTTCACCAGTTTGCCATGAGCATTCTTCTCCTTTCCAACCGTGGAAGTGCAGCTCTTCACGTGTTCCTTTATCCTGCCCGTGTGGACAGACCAAATAAAAATCTGCACCTCTTATCATTTCAGTGGAGTGAACTTTGGACAAAGTGGTGGTCCCCTCTTTCACACGGTCATCTCCCTCTCTATGTTGTGCACACCTTTCTCCTTTCCATTCAGCCATGGCTTCAAAAGTATTTCCCATGCTTGACGCATGCCTTCCATGTAGTGTGTTTCTTCCTGGAAGTGAGCTGCTGGACCACTTTTCTCCATTCAACCTTCACGGTTTCACACATCCAACACTCTCTCCTTCATTCCAGCCCTTTGCTTCACACTTTGCAGCTGCTGGACGTGAGTTTTCTCTCCTCTTTTCCCCTTGGTCGCTGCTCCAAATGGTCATGTTTCTCCTGCTGGAGTATGTCCAGCTTCATCCCAGCATCTTCTCCTAGCTTGTTGGACGTTGAATGGAGCTTAGGGGAATTGTACAGGCTTATGATTGCTGAACCATGTGCAAGCTGGATAGTGAAGGTGCTGGACCGTGTACCACCACACGCTTCCAGCCATGACTTTGCTACTGCCATCGTGAAGCTCTCCTCCAAGCCGTGATGCTCCTGGTTGCTGGAACTGCACCACCGTGAAGTTCTCCTGCTATGGTGAAGCTGGACGGTGTAGCTGCTTGCTGCATCTTATCTGAGCTGTGTGCTTCCATCCATGCATTTTTCTCATCTCTGTAACAGCTATATGTTGGGTTTGAAGGCGTGCGGGACCATGGTGTGGAGTGTGCTTCCTTGGTTCTTCAAGCTTGATTGATGGGAGCTGATTGCTGCACGCTGCAATGGTGAATCTGCTTCATCTCCAACTCTGGATGCTCCCTACTTCAGGCGTGCCTTCCTCCCAAGCCAGCTGGATGCATGAATGCACAAAGGGTTGGGCCGTGGTGATGCAGTGTGCTGGAAGCTTCTTCATGCAGCTCCAAACTGTTGGGCTCCCGCATGCGTGTGCTGTGTTTTTCTCTTTTCTCCAGATGCTTCTTCTTCTCTGGACCGTGCAGCTGTTCTTTCCAAGGGCCGAGTGCTTCTCTTCTTTCTCTCCCGTGCACACCCCAAGCTGTTGGGAATTGAAGAAACATGTTGGGCCGTGTGTATGTATGGAGCTGGCAGCTGGACCGTGGCACCTCTGCTTTTTCTGGATGCGTCTTAATGTGGTGTAGTGCTGGACGTGGACCCTGCATCCCAAATCATGTGATGCTTGATTGCTGAAAAATTGAATGGTGGTGTCATGTTAATAAAATAGAATAACACTTCTCTTAACCAAAACCGTGAATGGAATGTGGTCCCTCCACCATTTCATTTCAGTACTTTTGCAAATTTGGAGTTTGCCAGCGTGACTTGTCCATGGACTGTCTTTCATGTTGTTTGATAAAACCGTGAGCACTTGCCCTTAATAATACTAATAAAATTCAGCTTTCATCAACTCCACTTCCTTTTTTACGTGAGTTAAATTCAAGGTGGTGGTCCATTCTTTGGTTGATTCCACTTTAAGATGCTACTCTTCTAAATGGTGGCCAAATGGGCATCAACATATAACACATAAGAATGAAATGTGTTTCATCCAAACCGTAACACCACTTTCATTAATTCAATAAAAATTCAGCACTTCAATTTGGGGTTTCTCCCAACCAAACCATGAATGGCCGTGGGGTGTGTATGTTTTCCAAACCAATTTTTACTTCTTAAAAATTCTAAGAAGGGAGATGTTTCCAAATGTTCCAAAATATTATCCAACAATTTCCCTGCAATTCTTAATGCAAATAATTAGTCTCAGATAATTCGAATTAATTAAAATAAGAATTTCTGATCGAATTAAGCTCAATTCAGTAAAATGGGAAAATACTGGACAATTATGCACAATTTCCCGATTAAATCTAGTACAATAAACTAAGTGAAGTGAATAAAATATCGACTCATCAAAATAGACCACACTTAGTCTTTTGCACTCCTGGGCAAAATCAAGACTCAAATCAAGGAATGGGTCAAAGGACTTTTAGGAACGGAGACAGAAAACTCAGCAGAGAGAAAAATAAAAACTCGCAAGAAAACAAACAGAATTTACACAGTTCTCAAGAATTATGGACAGAGAAAAGAAATAGACAATATCCAACACATAGTCAAGAAAAGCACATACTTACAGAATTCATCCAAGCAATTCAATACATAGCAAAATGATTAATCAGTTCAAGAGGTGATTCAAAAATAACACAACCTCACAGATGCACTCACAGTGTTTCTCTCAAGTGTCTAGGGTAAAGAATTTTCAACTCGATGCACTCAAGAAAGCAAACACAAGCAGACTTGGCAAGCTTCTAATTATCAATACTTAAATCATACACATGTTCAGATCAAAAGGTCTTTACTAGGTTGTAATGGGGCCAAGGACAGGGGAGGATAAATTTGGATAAGTAGCTATAGCTCAGAAGAAATAGAGGTGCACTAGGGAAAAAAAAATGTAACACAGTGAAATCTCACCCAAACCTCTAATTCAATCCTCTTCTCGACTCCATATTCACAAAATGATTTTTCAATTTTTTTTCTTTTTCTCATCAAAATTTTTTTTTCTCATCCTGTCTTCTTCTTTTTTTTTTTTTTTTTTTTTTTTTTTTCACAACAGGATATAAATTATCATTTCAAAACATGATGAGGAACCAACTAGCCAATTCATCAGAATTCCCAAGGAGACCACACTTATTCTCAAAATACTTCTATAGCTCTAGACTTTCCTGAGGTTAAGGTAATAATTTGTTTTTCACTTAGGATTAATGTATGAGCTTCAATACAAAGAAATATATACAGTATAGGCTCAAAGGGGTTATCAAAGGATAATAACAAGGTAGGCTTATTTGGTTAAAGAGGCTCAAGAATAAAATTGCCTTTATCACTTCCAAAAATGCATATAAATCAAGTATATCAAAAAGAATCAAGCCAAGGCATATGTGCAAGCAATCAAGAGACATATCACACACAAGAAAGAAAATAAAGTGGCTCAAATCTCACACAGGGTATTCGTCACAATCAAATCAACCTCTTAAACACATAATCATGTTTCCAAGCAGAGAAAAGCAAGGATTTCAAACTATAAGCATTAATTAAGTGAAGGAAAAATCTACAACTTAGATATCATCCAGAAATCAAGAGAAAAATGTAAAATTTATTGCACTCAAGACACACTAAAAACCACTTAAAACAGAAAAAATTTAACACTCAAAAACAAAAAATTTAACATACAAAATACAAACTTAACAGAAACTAACAGAAAATCAAAATTTCTCCCCAGTAGACCACACTTAAATCACACAATGTCCTCAGTGTGTTACAATCATCAGATTATCAATTTCAGAGCAGTCAAATAATATAGACAAGTGCAATAAAAAGTTAGGAAAAATGGGAAGAAATTTTTCAGTAACATCCATCAGTAGATGTTATCAGGGACATCCATCAGCAGATGTCTAAAACACCTAGCATCCATCAGTAGATGCTAATAATTTTTATTATTATTTTTTTTTTTTTTGGAAAAGGAGAAGACCGGTACTGTGGCAACAGTCTCGGTGGCAAAGACCGGAACTGTTGCTACAGTGGAAAGCTTTGGCTACAAAAGAGCCACTCCTCCTCTCTGAGCGCCATTTCCTGACTTCCACTCTCTCTGCTCTTCTCTTCTCTCTCTACCCTCTCTCTCTCTGCTCTCTCAACTCTCTGCTCGAGCGTCTGGATCTGCGAGGAAGCCTCTCCACCCCGCGTCTGCTGAAGATCTGAGATCTGCGCAGAGCCTCTGTCCCTGCGTCTTCTGAAGAGTCTGAGTGAGATCCGCGAAGAGCCTCTGCAAGCCTACTTCCCCAGGTAAGTCCTCAGAACTTAGTAACTTTTCCTTTCCTTCATGTAATTTCCTTTATTTTTCATCTTCTTTCTGCTTTTTCCTTTCATTCTGCTGTTATACCTTCCTGCTTTCCTGCTTTCCATTTTTTTCTTCCTGATCTCTTGCCTGCTCTCCCTCTTCCTTTGCCCGATCTATCTTCTCCTTTTCAAAATTTTTTTTTATTTTTGAAACTGAAAACACTTAAACACATAAAACACAACTGTCTAAAAACTTAAGGGGTATATCGGCTGGAAACCAGACGTTAATCTCCCTTCGATTGAAGGTATTGCAGAGACAATCGGGTAGAACAACGCCACGTACCCCACTTAAAAATAAAACACAGAAACTGAATATACATGAACAATATGGACAAGGACAACTGGACGTAGATCCGTTTAGGACCCTTTTGCAAGGACCGTGAAACAGATCTGAGACCAAACACAGAAATATCAAAGACTGACAGGACAAAATAAATCTGAAAGGAAACAAGAACAAATAAAGAAAACACTGAATTAAGAATCTAATGTTTTTATGTTTTTTTTTTTATGTTATGCTTTTTTTTTCTTGTTTTTGTTCTTTTTATATGTATTTATTTTTTATTTATGTATTTGTATATTACGAGAGGAAGGATGAGTGATATGGAATCAGAGAGATATACCAGTCAACGATGGCGTCCTACAGATGATCAGATCACGATGATGACCAAAATCTACAACTATGGGGTCACACACCCAAGCCGAGCGCAAGTCGTCGAGATCGCGTCTCGACTAAGGACCTTCGGCGAAGCCACTGAATACAACGTGCACTGCTGGTTTAACAACCATGGCAATCGGGTCAGGCGCTGGCAAGCGGAGATAGACCCCACAGGCACTCTCTTTTCACAACTGCCGCTATATATGTACGGTAAGACCCTGATCACACCTCAATTTTTATTGAAAATTTTCACTTCCTCTTCTATAATTAACACAAGTTATTTATTTTTTATTTTTTTATTTTTTTATTATTTATTTATTTTTTTTGTTTGAAAGAAAACAACTGGGTGATAATGAGGGCACCGAGGCTGCTGAATTTGTTTCCAGTTCCGATCATTATCGATGACGACAAAAATGAACGAGAAATTCCTCCACCAAAGCCTCCGCTCGTGACTTTTCGAACCAGAGCTCCCTCAACGGAGCTCTCCCTTAGACCACCACAACCAGCTCGAGAGTTCTTTCATTTTTAAAGTTTTATGTTTTTTTTTTTTTTTATTTTTATGTTTTTGTTGGCCGAGTGTGGCCAGAATTTGAACAAGTACTGTAATAAGGACACTTAATTTTTTATGTTTTTAATTTTTTTTATGTTTTAAGTTTTTTTTTTTTTTTTTTTTTTTTTTTTTTATTTGGACTGTAATATTAACGATCAATAATGATCGAACCTCGGACATCTTTATTTTATTTTTATGAATTTTTATGAATTTGAACAATTTTTTTTTTTTTTTAATTAATTTTTTTTTTTAATTCATGCTCACAATTTAAAAATGAAATAAACACAACCATGAAAACACATCAGAAAATCTAAATAATATGTACATAATGAGGAAAAAGAGTGCTCCCTGGTCATGGTGGCAGTTGCCAATTCTGGACTATCAGTGAGATATCTTCCACCTCAGGATCCGGCGAAGATGTCTTCAGGAGCAGCTCGCCCAGTACTGCCCTCTCACTCAAATCAAGACTTTTCTTCCTTCTTCTCCGAGCAAGTTGTTGAATCAACAAAATCAGGAGCCTTCTGTCCACCAGCAGTTGTTGAGTCTGTGACACCGGAGTAATAAGAGAAATAGCAGTATACTTTCCTTCATCTATCATTGTTTCCTCTATGTCAGTACCTGTATTCTCATTTACTTTTGTAACCTGGTCATCAAACTCATAATCAATAGCATCTGTTATGAATTTAGAATCTGTTTGTAACACATAATCAATTTCAATACAAATCGGGCAAGAACCAGATTCACAATCACATTCACAATTCTCAGAAAACTGAGTCAGATCAATGTTTTGTTCTAACTCTATCATGTTATGCGACTGCAAAATTCCTGTCTCAAAATCAATATTGACATATGCATCATCAACAAAATCCACATTCAGTGCAAAGCTATTATCAATGGAAATTTCATCACTGTAATCATGTTCATTCAACACAACATTTATACCAATGGTTTCAGAGACTAATACTGAATCAAAAACTTCAGAATTGTCAATCAAGTCTGTATCAGTTTCAATCCTAAAACCTGTAGAATCATTGTGCAACAAATCACAAGCAATTGAATGTATAGGCAGATCTGGTAAAGAGCTTGTAATCTCAGTTTCAGAATAAACATGTTTTTGCTCAGAATAAATTTTCTCATGAATTTCCAATTCATCAACTGCACATTCAAGTTGAGGTACGTTTACCTCCACGGTGGAAGATAAAAATGGTCTACCTGTCTCAACAGTGTTACTCGTACCTGCCTGGTCCTTAAAATAATCATCAACAGTCTCAGGTGCAAGAGTGGGATCATAGAAAGGTAGGAAAGTGGGTGTAGTAGTAAACTCATAGCTTTGCTCCCCATCTTCTATGTTGATGCCACTATCATCTTGAAAGTGTTGAGTGGCCATCTGCCCGATCTGATCAGTCAGCTTTTGAATGGCAGCTTGAGTTTCCATGCTCTCTTGCTTGAACTGCATGTTCCCTTTCTGAAACTGAATGTTCTGCATGGTCATCTGCTCCAATAACTCCTTCAATGTAGGTTCAGAAGTTGAAGGCTGAGAAGCTACTTGGGCAGGAGCATCATACTGCTGACTCTGATATTGCTGAACTGGTGGAACCGGCTCCCAAAGGGAGCTCTCAGGAATTTGAGGATGATCCATATTTTTCTCAGTATTAAAATCAGCACAAGAATCAGAGTAATATGCAGAAAAAGAATCATAATTGCAGGCACTTGTAGAATAAGCACTATTCACAAAATTAAAATAGGTAGACATGGAAAATAAAAATAAAAACTAAAAACTAAAAATTACGAAACAGATAATTCACAACACATTTATACATGCTACAGGAACACACAAAACAGAACATCAATAGTAAAAATTTTTAATTAATTTTTTTTTTTTTTAATTTTAAATTATTTTTTTTTAATAACAACTAAATACAGAACATAGCACAATTAAACACATATATACACAATATATATTAACACAGTAAAAATCTAAAACAAAAACCTGGATCTGAAGTGACAACGCCGCCAAAATTTGTTGAAGGTGTCGTTGTCTCCTACAAAAATACAACAGACAGAACACACAAAACACACATATTAACAGAACAAAAATTTACACAACAAAAATCTAAAACCAAACCGTCATTGATTGATCCCCGGCAACGGCGCCATTTTTGATCGAACGGGTCGCACCGCTCACAAAAGTTGATTGCGAAATTAATGCAGTATAATTACTAGGAAGTGACTCCTAGGTCGTCTCTCAAGGACCAATTTGCGTCGGTTCAGTCTCAGATTAGTCACGAAGTGGGGGGGGGGGTTTTTTGTGAATGTTTTGTTTGGTAAATAAAATTAAAGTTGACTAGAAATTAAACAAAACTGAATTTAAAAACACTGAAATAAATTTCAAAGCAGTAAAACCAAATGGTAAAAAAAATGGTAAAAATGGAACAATAAATATTCAGAAACGGTAAAATTTAACGATGCATAAAACAATAAACGGTAAAATAAAAGAGATAGTAAAAATAAAAGCACTTGACTGAAAATAAAATTTATCAAAGATTCAACTCTTAATTTAAAATTCAACACTTGAATTAAAATGAAAATGAAATGAGCAAACTGTGAAATGAACTACACGCTTTAGAAATAAAATTCATGCACTCTTTGAAAAATAGAACTGGAAAAGGAAGGAAGAGGCATAAGCCTCTTCCAGGACCGTGACTTCTCCTAAATTACTTCTAATCTCACTAAAGTCTCCTTTCTCTGATTCTCTGCTGCCCATTTTATATACCAATTCTGAAGCTACTCCCGTGAGTATCTTTTCTTTTCCTTGCCTTCCCGTGAGAAAATAGGATGAGGGCCCTCCATTTTTCAATTGTCATCTTGTTCACCAGTTTGCCATGAGCATTCTTCTCCTTTCCAACCGTGGAAGTGCAGCTCTTCACGTGTTCCTTTATCCTGCCCGTGTGGACAGACCAAATAAAAATCTGCACCTCTTATCATTTCAGTGGAGTGAACTTTGGACAAAGTGGTGGTCCCCTCTTTCACACGGTCATCTCCCTCTCTATGTTGTGCACACCTTTCTCCTTTCCATTCAGCCATGGCTTCAAAAGTATTTCCCATGCTTGACGCATGCCTTCCATGTAGTGTGTTTCTTCCTGGAAGTGAGCTGCTGGACCACTTTTCTCCATTCAACCTTCACGGTTTCACACATCCAACACTCTCTCCTTCATTCCAGCCCTTTGCTTCACACTTTGCAGCTGCTGGACGTGAGTTTTCTCTCCTCTTTTCCCCTTGGTCGCTGCTCCAAATGGTCATGTTTCTCCTGCTGGAGTATGTCCAGCTTCATCCCAGCATCTTCTCCTAGCTTGTTGGACGTTGAATGGAGCTTAGGGGAATTGTACAGGCTTATGATTGCTGAACCATGTGCAAGCTGGATAGTGAAGGTGCTGGACCGTGTACCACCACACGCTTCCAGCCATGACTTTGCTACTGCCATCGTGAAGCTCTCCTCCAAGCCGTGATGCTCCTGGTTGCTGGAACTGCACCACCGTGAAGTTCTCCTGCTATGGTGAAGCTGGACGGTGTAGCTGCTTGCTGCATCTTATCTGAGCTGTGTGCTTCCATCCATGCATTTTTCTCATCTCTGTAACAGCTATATGTTGGGTTTGAAGGCGTGCGGGACCATGGTGTGGAGTGTGCTTCCTTGGTTTTTCAAGCTTGATTGATGGGAGCTGATTGCTGCACGCTGCAATGGTGAATCTGCTTCATCTCCAACTCTGGATGCTCCCTACTTCAGGCGTGCCTTCCTCCCAAGCCAGCTGGATGCATGAATGCACAAAGGGTTGGGCCGTGGTGATGCAGTGTGCTGGAAGCTTCTTCATGCAGCTCCAAACTGTTGGGCTCCCGCATGCGTGTGCTGTGTTTTTCTCTTTTCTCCAGATGCTTCTTCTTCTCTGGACCGTGCAGCTGTTCTTTCCAAGGGCCGAGTGCTTCTCTTCTTTCTCTCCCGTGCACACCCCAAGCTGTTGGGAATTGAAGAAACATGTTGGGCCGTGTGTATGTATGGAGCTGGCAGCTGGACCGTGGCACCTCTGCTTTTTCTGGATGCGTCTTAATGTGGTGTAGTGCTGGACGTGGACCCTGCATCCCAAATCATGTGATGCTTGATTGCTGAAAAATTGAATGGTGGTGTCATGTTAATAAAATAGAATAACACTTCTCTTAACCAAAACCGTGAATGGAATGTGGTCCCTCCACCATTTCATTTCAGTACTTTTGCAAATTTGGAGTTTGCCAGCGTGACTTGTCCATGGACTGTCTTTCATGTTGTTTGATAAAACCGTGAGCACTTGCCCTTAATAATACTAATAAAATTCAGCTTTCATCAACTCCACTTCCTTTTTTACGTGAGTTAAATTCAAGGTGGTGGTCCATTCTTTGGTTGATTCCACTTTAAGATGCTACTCTTCTAAATGGTGGCCAAATGGGCATCAACATATAACACATAAGAATGAAATGTGTTTCATCCAAACCGTAACACCACTTTCATTAATTCAATAAAAATTCAGCACTTCAATTTGGGGTTTCTCCCAACCAAACCATGAATGGCCGTGGGGTGTGTATGTTTTCCAAACCAATTTTTACTTCTTAAAAATTCTAAGAAGGGAGATGTTTCCAAATGTTCCAAAATATTATCCAACAATTTCCCTGCAATTCTTAATGCAAATAATTAGTCTCAGATAATTCGAATTAATTAAAATAAGAATTTCTGATCGAATTAAGCTCAATTCAGTAAAATGGGAAAATACTGGACAATTATGCACAATTTCCCGATTAAATCTAGTACAATAAACTAAGTGAAGTGAATAAAATATCGACTCATCAATGAGTCCAAGCTAGTTTCTAAGTCATAAAGGTTGTTTTTGATGTAAAATTTAAGTATAAAAATAACAGTTTTTCAATTGTTATCACCAGGCCTCCTGCTATTCTCACATCATGCGCCACCATTCTCTACTTGAGACTCGGTGACCATTAGAATGTTAGGATGAACGACAACTTAGTCTGACCATATTGATGGGTATCGCACGCCATACAAATTTAATGTGCAAATAAGAATGCAGTATAGCTAGGAAGTGACTCCTAGGTCGTCTCTCAAGGACGGGTTCGAGAATCTGGTCAAACACGTAGGGGGGGTTGGTGAAAGGTTTTGTGAATGTGGATAAGTATAGCTAGGAACTGAACACTTATTGATTAATGCTGACTACTAGTAGACCATACCGAACACTCTTATCTTAGACTAATCACTATAGGCTTAGGTCGAACACTTAGGGCTTATGCCAAACGTTATAACCAGGCTAAACACTTTAGTTGAACTAAATACTTATTGTGAGACAGAACATTTTCTCATTATTCAAAGACTATAACCGAACTGTATTTACTAGACATAATCCAAAGAATTGACTGAATACTATAGAACATCTATAATTGGACATAATCAAATACTAAAGCTTGTAATCAAAATGTAAGATCTTAAACCGAATACTACGAGCTTAGACTGAACACTCTTAGTTTCAATTTCAATTACATAATTTTGGTAATATGATGAGACCGAGTGCATAGTGCATCGCCGAGCACTACTGAAACCGAGTGTTGGCATCTGGCTGAGCACTACCGAGCCCAAGTGGTCAGTAAAAGTTACAGTATATGATTGACCAAACGCTATATTAAATTTAAAATCAACACTAGACCAAGCGGTCATTAACTAATAATTCACAATAGTAGAACTTAGTTAAGACCAAACACTAGAGAGAAGTCGAACGGTCAATTAAAGATCTTTAGCAAACTACATAATTCTCAGAATAACTGTAGAATTAGGATCAACACCAAACCTTACCAATTCCACTCGGCCATTGAACCAAAATTATGCAGAAACAAAATCATCATAAACACGACATCAATATTCCACAACAACAACACTGAACACCCAATTCATCGAATTTTACATTCATACAGAATTATCCAAATCAATTTCCTACACTAAAACCAAGTAATTAAATTAGATAGCTTCCTTTACCTCTTTGACCGAACCGAACAATGATTATTCTTTTCCAGACTTTGCGTTCTCACTAGAAAATCCCAAGAACACCTATATTTCACCGGTTGGTAAGAAAAGACCAACACAAAATGACTAGAAAAGTGATCAGAAATAAGAAGAAGCTGATGAAGACATGCAACCAGGAACTTGGTTTGCATGTGCCGGAAAATAAACATTCTAAGAAGAAGATGAACATACGAGCTCCAAACAACAATTTGATCGGTGCAAAGTGAAACCCTTGACACCAGGAAGACTCAGGCATTGTTTGATTGATGATCGGAATAAGAAGAAAATGAGAATTTGTGGAAAGTAGGAGAAGAAGTTTAGAGAGAAGGAAGATAAAAGAAGAGGCTGGAGTTTTAGAGAGATACAAATTCTGAGAAAATGGGATGAGCTGTGCTTTGGGGAAAATTCTATAAAATGCTCAAACTCTTCTATTTGAGACATTTGTCCCTCCTTTCCACATGTCATTTTCAGGGGTTTGACATGAACTAAACAACTATAGTGAATAAAGAGTGCTTTTGGATCCAGAAATTTAGGTTCGAACATGGAATCATATACAAATAAATTACAGGCACACATAGTCACACATTTCAAAGGTGAAAAGTGAAGAGTACAGTGATAAAATACATTATTCATGTGAAATGGACCTTCAACAAATGGTTACCAGCAATACACCCAAACAATTGTCTAAGCTCAATTTCTATGCAATAATAAAATTAAAGAACACAGTAGCACAAAATTATCAGAGTTAAAATGGAAAGACTACTTAAAAAGGGAAGCAAGTAATTGAGATAAAACAATTAACAATAAGAATATTGTATAGCAGCATCCAACTTCATAACCATTTTGTGAAAAATATAGCAAAGCCAAGGTTGATATCTACAACTACTACTACCAAGAGATATAACCAACAATGAAAAGTAGAATTGGGGACTTCAATTCAGCAAATTTCTTTTATTTGCTTAAGAAGAAAAAATGATCTCATCCACCCAGCTAGCATTACACATGATAACATCACTCTTCTCTTACGTATGTTCAGTACAACCTCTTTATTTTAATTTTTTTTCCATATGTTGAAACTTTAACCGTGAGAAAGCAAGAAAAGAATAAAAGAAGTAGTTTATGTGTTGGTGGGAAGGGTAGAAGAAAGTGAGGAAAGGAAGATATTAGTATTAGCTACAGAAGAAGAACTAGAAAAATAGGACAACAACAAAGAACCATCCTTTCTGCTACACAACAAAACACAATAAACTGTAAAATTATAATTGTAAGACTATTCCTCTTGTGGAAAGTAAGTCATCAGTATCAACTATCTCTCAATTTATCCAACTAATTCATTATGAATAACTTATCTCCCGTATTTAAATTACAGTTTTACATGTAATTGTTCAATAGAGAAAGAGCTGTGATTTTTATTGTTGCTTTGTCTACTAAACAAAACACTGGCAGATAGCTTCTAAAGCTAGTCTTTGATCTACTCCTAAAAGTCTTCCAATAAAAAAAGTACCTTTTATACAATGCATGTGATAGAGAAGAGAACTCGATATGCCACTGAAAATTTTAGAGATAAAAAGGCCAAAAACAGAGCATGATATGCAAAATTAAACAACCTGAGATTAAACATATGACCTTTCCTGATGTATGAAGTCACTTTATTGAAGGGCTTGGTCTGAGATAATTGTTGAAAGGTTCAGTGATGATTGCTAAAGGCCAAGAAAGTATGCATTGTATTAAAAACAATTTTAGTACTTTAAACTTTATGTACAAGGATTACTTTCAGGAATTGTTTCTTGAAGCAATAAATTCTGCAAAATTATTTGCCTCAGTTTATAATTAAAAACTGTAGAGGGTGAAGTTTTGTTTAATAATTGTCATTTTCCTACCAGGTGTGAAGGCTTCTCCACATATCCAAGGACATATGACCTTATCCATGCAAATGGTGTTTTTAGCTTGTACAAGAATGGGTAAGTGCGTGCTAAATGTTTATGCTAGACCTTGTAGTGGAACAACCTTGGAGTCAGGCGTGCAAGGGAAACAAACTACATTTGGGTTTTGATAAATCAAATGATCAATGTAGATGTAATGTAGAAAACAAAATCTTGAGAAAATAAATATAAAAGAATTTTTTATCAAGCAGGTAGCGTGCAAAATAGATTCCTGTTTTGCGAACCAACTCAATGTAGGAAAATGATTGGATGAAAGAAGTTGAAGTAGCAAGGAGTTGGACTCAGGAAAGGAAGGAAAAGTGCACAATTCAAGTATCGCAGCCAGCGCTCAACGCCATTTAACCGCTGAGCACGAAGCTTTCTTGTTGAGTACACTATCTCGCACTTAAGTGTCATCGTTGAGGGCTAATTCTTAGTGCCACACTCACCGTTTAGCGTCATTTCACCGCTGAGCGCCGTTAACTTGGGCTTGGGCCAATTTTCTGTATTGTGTAATAAACTATATAAGGGTTTAGTCGACCTAGGGTTGGTATCTTTGGACAGAAAGAGGCAAAATTACACTCCTTTCACACCTTGGAGGCGGATTTTGGATGTGGAAGCTGTGATCTTCAACTTTTAGGGTCTATCTTTCATTCTTTTCATTATTTTCATCTAGTTTCACCAAGTCTATGGTGAACTAAACCTCCATTATTGTTCGGGAAACGATGTAATCCTTTGAAACTCTCATGTATTGAATTGATTCTTAATTATATATGCTTTACTTCATTAATTGTTAGGATTTTTCCTCTGTACTCTATGCATGCTTTGTTTAACTCATTCAATTGCATGATTATTGATTTTGTCATTATGGACACATATGAGGAAATCTAGAACTAGGGAAATTCTCCCGGAAACAATATTACCTAGACATAGGAATAGTAGGATCGGTTGCCTTTAAGCTTGTGTGCAAATGTAATGCATGATTAATTGCTAGGGAGACAAGACATTGTGAACTAGTGATTAGGATTAGGCTTTCTTCACCGAGAAATTGGGTTTAAGGTTAATTAGAAAGTGGCATTAACATTAATGAAGAAAGATGAATTCATAAATACAGGAGAGTGGATAGGATAATTCAGAAACCCCAACAACATAATCATTCCATATTCCATATCAATCACATTTTCATCTTTCATGTTTATTTTTCCGTAATATAAACACAACAATTTTGTTTACTAGTCTTAATTAATCAAGAAATCACATAACTGTTTAGGCCTCGAGTCTCTTAGGAAACGATACTTGGTCTTACCATTTATTATTACTTGATACCATTCGGTATACTTGCCAAAGTGTTAACAGTTGCTTCCCCAAGTAGCGCTTGTTTAACGTCACGAGCCTGACCTAAAATCTTCCAACAACCATCAGTAGGTGCAAATCTTACCATCACCCTTCAGTAGGTGTACCTTCTGAATATCCTACAGTAAATACTCAATAATCTAGCATCCATCAGTAAATGCTGACCCCAAATAAAGCAATGTTCCAAAGTTTCAAATTACTTCCGCAAAATTAATGTTCTCAAATCAATGGGGTGCCTCCCAATAAGCGCTCTTTTAACGTCATTAGCTTGACCCAATAAAGCTTAAATTTCATCTTTAATGTTGGTGTTCCTCTTGCTTTCATCACACCAACTTATCAATTGCTTTCGGTCCACCTTCTTGACTAGTCTTGAATATGGAGCTTCAATCTCTATTACTCCATTCTCTTTGAAGTCTTTCACAACCCACAACTTGTTCTTGAATCTTACTGGTGAGCCAAGTTTGAATTGTGCATCCATCAAGTCATCATGAATTGTCCTTCCTTTGTCATCTTTTTCTTCTTCCCTAATGATGGACAAATTTGTAAGCACCAAATTATGATGTCACAAACTTGTTTCACAATCGGCAAGTATGACCGAATCGTTCAAGTAATAAAACTTGGTAAGACCAAGTATCGTTCTTCCCAAAGGACTCACGGCCTAGTTTAGTTATATGATTTGTTGATTAGCTAGGACTTACAAACGAAATATTCAAAGTTTAATATGCAAAGACGAAAATAAACATGTATGCATGAATTGATCAATGGCAAAGACAAAAGATAAACACTTTCAATGAATTATATGAATGAATATGTTGTTGGGGGTCAATTTCATCTCATCCACTCTCATATATTTTAGGAATTCAACATTCAAATCATCATTGTTAATGCCACTCTCTAATGTACCATTCTAGATGGCTTCTCCCTAATCAAATAGTTCATACAATTCCTAGCATTCCTAATGATTAGTTCATTACTGCAGGAGCTTAAAGGCAACCAATATAATGTTGTCAGTAAAATATTGGGAGAAATTCCCCGGATCTAGACTTCCCCGTACGTGTCCGTATCGACAAAACCAATAATCATGCATTAGAATGAGTTAAACAATGCAAGCATTGAGCAAAGAGGAAAAACCCTAACTAATGATGAAAGAAAGCATATGTCTTAATTCAAAGATGTACTCAACAAATCCATATATGAGAGCTTCAAGAGATTACATTGATTCCCCAACAAACATACAAGGTTTAGTTCACCATCGTCATGGTGAACCTAGATGAATAACAATGAAAGAATGAAAGAATAAACCCAATAAAGGTGAAGAGGTAGCCTGAGCATCCAAGATCCTCCTTCAAAGGGGTGGAAGAGAGAGTGTTTGCCTCGTTTCTGCCAAAGATGTCTAACTATAGGACGTGCAAGCCCTTATATACTAATTTAGAGTTACAAAAGATTACAAAAGCCCAAGCCCAAAGAGTGCCGCTCAGCGGTAGTTGCGCGTCTTCTTTCTTCCCCTCAGCGGCCATTTTGCCCCTCAGCGGTTCCAACGCCACCTCTTGAGTGCCGCTCAGCGGTAGTTTGCCGCTGAGCGGTGCCTTCGTCTTCTCTTTTTGCACTCTTTCTTGTCTTTTCTAATGTCACTTCTCTCCTTCTTCACTCTTTTCACCAAATTCACCTTAAAACCTGCACAAAAACACTGAAATCAAGCATAAACCTGTCCAGCTCTCTTATTTATGAAAATATAGATAAAATGCATGATTTCAAGCTAGTTTCTAAGTCTAAAGGTTGCTTTTAGTATCAAATTTAAGCATGAAAATAACAGTTTTTCAACTGTTATCACAACCCCAAACTTAGAACTTTGCTTGTCCTCAAGCAAACAAAATGTAACTCCATCTCCAACCAATTTATATGATGGTTCACTCATTCAAAATCCTCTTTTCAAGATAAGTAACAACTTCACTCAAACTTATGACCAAGAGTTCAATCAAAATGTGCACATGCTTTAGTGTTCACAAAGTCATTTAAGTTCCAACAAATGCTATTTTTCATGAATGATTAATCAATTAAGCATGGATGTTCATGTGCTTATGGAATATTTCCTCACCAGGTAAAGTGTTTCACTCAACACACAAGTGTATAAGAGGTAAGTGTTTCACTCATTCACTCCACTATCACAATGTCACATGAATCAACTTTGCCTTTCATTTTACTACAATCAAAAACATTCACAAGCATGCATCATCACAAGGACTTTTCAATGGCTTATAATGTGGCTTGGCTAACAAGAAAATTGGTTTTTCTAGATCACAAAATCCTTGAGTTAAGAGAGTCATAACAACACAATTATCTTATTCATTCCCAACTTTTGTTTGCCTTTTCATTTGCATTGAGCTTTGCTTCTTTTTCTTTGCTTTTCTTTTTCTTTGCATATTCTTACTTTTAGCTCTTAGCTCAATGCTTTTCCTTTTTCATGTTTTCCCAATAACCCCAAACTTGAACATTTGTCAACACCACACAAGATATTCTACTTAACTCAAGGTAAAGATTTTTAATCAAGGGTTTAGTGTATATTCAAGCTATGGGTTCAAAGGATAGAACACAAAGTGTTCTCTTTTAGTAGGCTAACTTTATGAATTTGGCCAAAAAGGTTTCAACAAACACGGCCTTGATCATATGATGCAAAACAAGTAATTGATTCAATCATAGAAAACCTGGGCAAAGTCATTCAAGCTTCCAAAGTAATAGCATTCAACAATAATAACTCTGGAGCTCAAAACCTCACATATAAGCTCATTCACATTTGACATACACATCCTGCTTAACTTCACAATCACAATCATGATATCATGCATTTGTTCACAAAGCTTGTGAATCACCTGTATAAGCATTTTAATGTGCACATCATCTCAACATCAATCAATCAATAAGCATCATCAAGCATTACTTATCACACAATCACAGTTAATAGCAAACCATCATAATAAACCAGGTGTTCAATAGAGTACATCAAACCCTAATCTAAAAACAAAAACAAATAAGTTCAGAAAACTTAAACCATAAAAGCATAAACATCTGATAGCATTCATCAGTAAATGCTATCTCAGCTCCTCATCAGTCTGAGCTGTCCTCTGTATCTTCCTCCTCCTCTTCTTCATCATCATTATCAAATGCATCCTCCTCCTCAGCTTCATCTTCTTCCATGTCTCGAGCTGAAGATTCAACTCCTCCAGCTCCTCCATGTAATGGTTCTTCTGGCCAAGCTACCACATTATGGAATTCATCCATAGTCCACCTGTGTGCTGGAAGGGTATCATACATCCCCACTATCATCTCAGCCGTGGCCACCTGCCCTCTGTTAATGGACTGCAACTGAGCACCTATAAGAGACATATACATGTCCCTCATCTGGAATGGTTCTGCCTCATGAGTATCAGCAGATGTCCTGCTCTGTGCTGGCCCTTCTCTCTACGAGCCTGGCGTGGTGGAACTGGCTGAGCTGCCTCCTCACCTCCACAATACTGTCTGTAATAGGCCTCATCTATAGCTTTTCTTGGCCTCTCAAATGGTGGAACAGAAGTGTCCACCCCAGCTAGCTTGCAGAGGTGAGTGATCAAAGAAGGATGTCCCAGTGGTGCTTTGTTGTTTGAGGTGTTAGCACACACACTAATCTCATCAGCTATCACCTGCCCAATATTAACATTCAAACTCCTGATAGCACAGTAGATGAATAGTGCCCTGCTGAGAGTGATATCTGACACATGTGAGCATGGCTGAATATTGGCATGAGAAAATGCCATCCAATACTTTGCAAGAGGAGTCAAATCTGTCCTCCTAATGTTAACCACTGCTCCAGATCTATTCCTTTGAAAGTGTCCTCCAGGTATGCACAACACTCTCTCAACATCCTCAAAGTCAGCACCTTCCTCCATGCTAAGAGCAAACTGACATTGCTCACCAGCCCACACAGTATCCAGGAAGTTATTAATGGAATCAGGATCATACCTGATGGCATGGCCTCTAACATAGCCCAAATAGTTCTCAGCTGGATAGTCACCAATCTTCTTTGCATTGGTGTAGAATTCCTTGACTACAGCTATGTTGGCAGGCGCTGGATAAGTGGCTAGCTTTCCCCAATCATTCCCTAACACTTGCTCTCCAAATTGAGGAGCAAAGTTAGGTATCATTCCAACCTTCCTCTCCATCAAAAGTCTTCTGTCCTGAACCACCCTAAAGTGCTTTTCATGTTTCCTGGAGAGGAACCTGCTATTATGGGGTTGCTCTGGTTCCTTTTCTTTCCTCTTGGTTGCCATGGTTTTCAATCTCTTTCCTGAAGATGATGCCATTCCTGCATTCAAATACAAATCCAAAACCACAGAACATGATATTAATCATTAGTAAACACAGAGCACAACTCCTTTCGAAGCTAAACCACCGCTGAGGGCCAGAATTTCCCCTCAGCGCCACCAGTGCCACAATCCAACACGCAAAAACCAGAAAAAACCAAATCTGGCAGATTGCCGCTCAGCGGTAAATGCCGCTCAGCGGTGACCTGCAGATTTTTTCAAATTTCGTTTTGAAATTGTCCTAACTCCACCCAAATGCAATTTTCAGTTTTCCAGTACATAATCAAGCAATTTAATCGGTTCAAACATCAAATATATCATCAAATCATGCATAAAAATCAAAAGCCCTAAATATTCATGCTTTGACAATCATATTCAAATTCAAGAACCCTAGAATGACAAAATGCATTTTACTTACTTGGGTGGAGATGCTAGATGATATGAGAATGCTTCCAAACTATAATGCTCTCTTCCAACCCCAAACTTTGATAGCACACTAGTGAAAAGTGAGTGGAAGAGAAATTTTCTAAGAAGGAAGAGTAGAAAGATGTAGGAAACCAAAGAGAGAATATGTGGAAGAGTTTGTGCAGAGAAGGGCTTGAAAGAGTGTGAAAACGCGCAGCTTAGGGTTTAAAAATACCCCAATGGGCTCGGGTTCCGCTAAGGGGAACTTAAGCCCATCTGCGATAGTACCGCTCAGCGGTAAATGCCGCTCAGCTGCACTTTCGTGATGTGCCCTTCTCCTTCTTTTCTTGACCTACGTGCCTTCCTAGCATACTCCTCATAGGTTCCCTGCAATTCAATGTTAAAAATTCTTATGCAAACCCTAATTAAAATAAAACAAACAAAAACAATCAATCAACTGGGTTGCCTCCCAGGTAGCGCTTGTTTAACGTCACGAGCCTGACCCAAAATCCACCAACACCCCTCAGTAGGTGTTTCACTTACCAGCACCCATCAGTAGGTGCAAAATCTTCTCACCAACACCCATCAGTAGGTGTTATAAACTTAGTATCCTTCAGTAGATACTTAACCACCTAGCATCCTTCAGTAGATGCTAGATCCAACAAAATAATGTCCAGAATAATGTTCACAGTTTAAAAATTACAAAACCAATATCAAAATTAAAAGTTTGTAAATCCACTGGGTTGCCTCCCAGCAAGCGCTTCTTTAACGTCACTAGCTTGACCCAGTAAAGCTCACGTTCCATCTTCTTTAAAGTTGATGTTATCTTTCCACCAACTTATCAACTGCTTCCTTAGGACTGTTTTGGATTCTCTAGAATATGGAGACTCTATCTCTATCATCTCCTTCTCTTTAAAACCTTTTACAACCCACAACTTGTTCTTGAGTCTTACAGGTGTGCCAAGTTGGAGTCCTCTTTTCTTCCAGTCTCTAGGAACTTCCTCTCCTTTTCCACTTTCCTCTTCCTTGGGTACCTGAAAATACAAACAATGGTTATCAGAAACCTTAAGATTTTTATGTTTACCTCTAGTTATGGGTGCATCTCGAAATGCAGCTTTATAACTGGCCTCTTCCTCCTTTGCTTGTATCTCATCTTTAAACACATTCACCACCACTCTCTCCTCTCTGTCCTGGAGCACCACTATACCTTCATTAACATCTATAATAACCCTGGCCGTTTTCATAAACGGTCTTCCCAGTATGAAAGGTATCTTTTCGTTCTCCATCTTCATCACCACAAAGTCTGCCAAGAACTGAAGTTTGCCAACACAAACTACAATGTCTTCTGCAATCCCACATGGCTCCTTTGAAGATCCATCAGCCATTACCAGATTAACCTTTACAGGTTTTATTTTCACATGGCCAATTTGCTCTAGGGTTAACCTCAGTATTAGCCCCAAAGTTTCTGTGTGGTCTTTCTTCCAACTGCTTAGTGATCTGACCCATCTGAATCTCCAAGTTCTTTATATCAGCTTCAGTGCTCTTTTGGGAGGATTCAGTTTTCTGTATAAATTGTTGAAGAGTTTCTTCCAACCTTGTAGATCTTTCATTAAGCATGGATAATTGTTGCCACATGGTTGGTTGCTGCTGCTGCTTATTATATTGGTTAGCCTGCCCAGTTTGTCCTTGGCCAATACTTGGATGTGGTTTCCAACCCTGATTATAATTGCCTTGACGGTATGGAAACTGATTAGCCATGAAGTTAACATCCTCCACGGCTTCCACAGGAAAAGCACATTGACCATTGATGTGATCTCCTCCACATAGTTCGCACAACTGGGTTTGTACCTGTGCAGCAGATTTTAACTCTTTTGGTAATGAAGCAAGAGTTTTGGTCAGAGTCTCCAGCTGTTGAGTTAGAATTTTATTCTGGGCTAGCAGAGCATCATGGGTTTGTAATTGAAGAACCCCTTTCTGTTGCATAGGGGCGCCTCTTTCATTGTGAAGCTCATTATCACTTGTAGCCATATTTTCAATAATTTCAGTTGCTTCCTCTGGAGTTTTCCATTTGATATTGCCTCCAGCTGAGGCATCCAGCATCATCTTGGTTTGTGAACCAAGCCCTCCAAGGAAAGTTAGGACTACTTCTTGATCCTCAAAGCCATGCGTGGGAGTTTTACGTAATAAGCTTTTGTACCTGTCCCATGCATGTCCCAGTGATTCCTCCATGCCCTGCTTGAATGAAGATATCTCTTGCTTGCCTTTAGTTACTTTAGATTGTGGGAAGTATTTGTTTAGAAACTTTGTAACCACTGCTTCCCACTCTGTGAAACTTTCTTCTGGAAAAGAGTTTAACCAAAGCTTAGCATTGCCTCCCAAGGAGAAAGGAAACAAGCTAAGTTTGATAGCTTCGTCTGGCACCCCATTAATCTTGACCGTGTTGCATATCTCATTAAAGGTAGTAAGGTGCTCATATGGGCTTTCATGTGATAACCCATTAAATTGATTACTCTTCACCAGTTGAATCAGTGCTGGTTTAACCTCCATGTTGGCAGCATTGACTCTAGGTCTAGCTATGCTATTGAAGTGCTGAGGTCCAGCAAGATTAGTGTAATCTGCAAGAGTTCTTCTAACATTATTGCCCTCCATACTTCCTGTGCTATGAACAGAACCTTGTGGTGATGAGTGCAAGAGAGTTTCTGGAGAAGGGAAAAGTTCTCTAGACGTTCTGATTCTTCTCCTCCTTCTACTCTCTTCTAGACCTTCAAGAAGTGGTTCTGTTGTTTTCTTACTTCTAGTTCGAATTGCTTCCTACATGCACAAGAAAACAAAACCCTAGAAAAGATTTGTTAGCACAAAAAGATATAAGAGAAGATATATATTCAAAAGATAAAAAGAAAATAAAAGATTCAGAAGATAAGAAGATAAAAGATTTAGAAGATAGAAAGATAAAAATAAAATCTAATCCTAAAAACAAAATCTAACCTAAAAGATAAAAAAGATAAAAATAATATAAAATAAAATAAAATCCAACCTAATAAAATCTAATCCTAAAAGATAAAATAAAATAAAATCTAAAAAGATAAAATAAAATAAAATCTAAAAAGATAAAATAAAATCTAAACTAACTAAATAAAATAAAATCTAATCTAAAAAGATAAAACAGAAAAAGATAAAAACAGAAAATAAAAACAGAAATTTAAAACTAAAGTCAAAGATAATCAATAATCACACAAATTAACCAGTTAAACCACGAATCCCCGGCAACGGCGCCAAAAACTTGATGGACAAATTTGTAAGCACCAAATTATGATGTCACAAACTTGTTTCACAATCGGCAAGTATGACCGAATCGTTCAAGTAATAAAACTTGGTAAGACCAAGTATCGTTCTTCCCAAAGGACTCACGGCCTAGTTTAGTTATGTGATTTGTTGATTAGCTAGGACTTACAAACGAAATATTCAAAGTTTAATATGCAAAGACGAAAATAAACATGTATGCATGAATTGATCAATGGCAAAGACAAAAGATAAACACTTTCAATGAATTATATGAATGAATATGTTGTTGGGGGTCAATTTCATCTCATCCACTCTCATATATTTTAGGAATTCAACATTCAAATCATCATTGTTAATGCCACTCTCTAATGTACCATTCTAGATGGCTTCTCCCTAATCAAATAGTTCATACAATTCCTAGCATTCCTAATGATTAGTTCATTACTGCAGGAGCTTAAAGGCAACCAATATAATGTTGTCAGTAAAATATTGGGAGAAATTCCCCGGATCTAGACTTCCCCGTACGTGTCCGTATCGACAAAACCAATAATCATGCATTAGAATGAGTTAAACAATGCAAGCATTGAGCAAAGAGGAAAAACCCTAACTAATGATGAAAGAAAGCATATGTCTTAATTCAAAGATGTACTCAACAAATCCATATATGAGAGCTTCAAGAGATTACATTGATTCCCCAACAAACATACAAGGTTTAGTTCACCATCGTCATGGTGAACCTAGATGAATAACAATGAAAGAATGAAAGAATAAACCCAATAAAGGTGAAGAGGTAGCCTGAGCATCCAAGATCCTCCTTCAAAGGGGTGGAAGAGAGAGTGTTTGCCTCGTTTCTGCCAAAGATGTCTAACTATAGGACGTGCAAGCCCTTATATACTAATTTAGAGTTACAAAAGATTACAAAAGCCCAAGCCCAAAGAGTGCCGCTCAGCGGTAGTTGCGCGTCTTCTTTCTTCCCCTCAGCGGCCATTTTGCCCCTCAGCGGTTCCAACGCCACCTCTTGAGTGCCGCTCAGCGGTAGTTTGCCGCTGAGCGGTGCCTTCGTCTTCTCTTTTTGCACTCTTTCTTGTCTTTTCTAATGTCACTTCTCTCCTTCTTCACTCTTTTCACCAAATTCACCTTAAAACCTGCACAAAAACACTGAAATCAAGCATAAACCTGTCCAGCTCTCTTATTTATGAAAATATAGATAAAATGCATGATTTCAAGCTAGTTTCTAAGTCTAAAGGTTGCTTTTAGTATCAAATTTAAGCATGAAAATAACAGTTTTTCAACTGTTATCACAACCCCAAACTTAGAACTTTGCTTGTCCTCAAGCAAACAAAATGTAACTCCATCTCCAACCAATTTATATGATGGTTCACTCATTCAAAATCCTCTTTTCAAGATAAGTAACAACTTCACTCAAACTTATGACCAAGAGTTCAATCAAAATGTGCACATGCTTTAGTGTTCACAAAGTCATTTAAGTTCCAACAAATGCTATTTTTCATGAATGATTAATCAATTAAGCATGGATGTTCATGTGCTTATGGAATATTTCCTCACCAGGTAAAGTGTTTCACTCAACACACAAGTGTATAAGAGGTAAGTGTTTCACTCATTCACTCCACTATCACAATGTCACATGAATCAACTTTGCCTTTCATTTTACTACAATCAAAAACATTCACAAGCATGCATCATCACAAGGACTTTTCAATGGCTTATAATGTGGCTTGGCTAACAAGAAAATTGGTTTTTCTAGATCACAAAATCCTTGAGTTAAGAGAGTCATAACAACACAATTATCTTATTCATTCCCAACTTTTGTTTGCCTTTTCATTTGCATTGAGCTTTGCTTCTTTTTCTTTGCTTTTCTTTTTCTTTGCATATTCTTACTTTTAGCTCTTAGCTCAATGCTTTTCCTTTTTCATGTTTTCCCAATAACCCCAAACTTGAACATTTGTCAACACCACACAAGATATTCTACTTAACTCAAGGTAAAGATTTTTAATCAAGGGTTTAGTGTATATTCAAGCTATGGGTTCAAAGGATAGAACACAAAGTGTTCTCTTTTAGTAGGCTAACTTTATGAATTTGGCCAAAAAGGTTTCAACAAACACGGCCTTGATCATATGATGCAAAACAAGTAATTGATTCAATCATAGAAAACCTGGGCAAAGTCATTCAAGCTTCCAAAGTAATAGCATTCAACAATAATAACTCTGGAGCTCAAAACCTCACATATAAGCTCATTCACATTTGACATACACATCCTGCTTAACTTCACAATCACAATCATGATATCATGCATTTGTTCACAAAGCTTGTGAATCACCTGTATAAGCATTTTAATGTGCACATCATCTCAACATCAATCAATCAATAAGCATCATCAAGCATTACTTATCACACAATCACAGTTAATAGCAAACCATCATAATAAACCAGGTGTTCAATAGAGTACATCAAACCCTAATCTAAAAACAAAAACAAATAAGTTCAGAAAACTTAAACCATAAAAGCATAAACATCTGATAGCATTCATCAGTAAATGCTATCTCAGCTCCTCATCAGTCTGAGCTGTCCTCTGTATCTTCCTCCTCCTCTTCTTCATCATCATTATCAAATGCATCCTCCTCCTCAGCTTCATCTTCTTCCATGTCTCGAGCTGAAGATTCAACTCCTCCAGCTCCTCCATGTAATGGTTCTTCTGGCCAAGCTACCACATTATGGAATTCATCCATAGTCCACCTGTGTGCTGGAAGGGTATCATACATCCCCACTATCATCTCAGCCGTGGCCACCTGCCCTCTGTTAATGGACTGCAACTGAGCACCTATAAGAGACATATACATGTCCCTCATCTGGAATGGTTCTGCCTCATGAGTATCAGCAGATGTCCTGCTCTGTGCTGGCCCTCTCTCTCTACGAGCCTGGCGTGGTGGAACTGGCTGAGCTGCCTCCTCACCTCCACAATACTGTCTGTAATAGGCCTCATCTATAGCTTTTCTTGGCCTCTCAAATGGTGGAACAGAAGTGTCCACCCCAGCTAGCTTGCAGAGGTGAGTGATCAAAGAAGGATGTCCCAGTGGTGCTTTGTTGTTTGAGGTGTTAGCACACACACTAATCTCATCAGCTATCACCTGCCCAATATTAACATTCAAACTCCTGATAGCACAGTAGATGAATAGTGCCCTGCTGAGAGTGATATCTGACACATGTGAGCATGGCTGAATATTGGCATGAGAAAATGCCATCCAATACTTTGCAAGAGGAGTCAAATCTGTCCTCCTAATGTTAACCACTGCTCCAGATCTATTCCTTTGAAAGTGTCCTCCAGGTATGCACAACACTCTCTCAACATCCTCAAAGTCAGCACCTTCCTCCATGCTAAGAGCAAACTGACATTGCTCACCAGCCCACACAGTATCCAGGAAGTTATTAATGGAATCAGGATCATACCTGATGGCATGGCCTCTAACATAGCCCAAATAGTTCTCAGCTGGATAGTCACCAATCTTCTTTGCATTGGTGTAGAATTCCTTGACTACAGCTATGTTGGCAGGCGCTGGATAAGTGGCTAGCTTTCCCCAATCATTCCCTAACACTTGCTCTCCAAATTGAGGAGCAAAGTTAGGTATCATTCCAACCTTCCTCTCCATCAAAAGTCTTCTGTCCTGAACCACCCTAAAGTGCTTTTCATGTTTCCTGGAGAGGAACCTGCTATTATGGGGTTGCTCTGGTTCCTTTTCTTTCCTCTTGGTTGCCATGGTTTTCAATCTCTTTCCTGAAGATGATGCCATTCCTGCATTCAAATACAAATCCAAAACCACAGAACATGATATTAATCATTAGTAAACACAGAGCACAACTCCTTTCGAAGCTAAACCACCGCTGAGGGCCAGAATTTCCCCTCAGCGCCACCAGTGCCACAATCCAACACGCAAAAACCAGAAAAAACCAAATCTGGCAGATTGCCGCTCAGCGGTAAATGCCGCTCAGCGGTGACCTGCAGATTTTTTCAAATTTCGTTTTGAAATTGTCCTAACTCCACCCAAATGCAATTTTCAGTTTTCCAGTACATAATCAAGCAATTTAATCGGTTCAAACATCAAATATATCATCAAATCATGCATAAAAATCAAAAGCCCTAAATATTCATGCTTTGACAATCATATTCAAATTCAAGAACCCTAGAATGACAAAATGCATTTTACTTACTTGGGTGGAGATGCTAGATGATATGAGAATGCTTCCAAACTATAATGCTCTCTTCCAACCCCAAACTTTGATAGCACACTAGTGAAAAGTGAGTGGAAGAGAAATTTTCTAAGAAGGAAGAGTAGAAAGATGTAGGAAACCAAAGAGAGAATATGTGGAAGAGTTTGTGCAGAGAAGGGCTTGAAAGAGTGTGAAAACGCGCAGCTTAGGGTTTAAAAATACCCCAATGGGCTCGGGTTCCGCTAAGGGGAACTTAAGCCCATCTGCGATAGTACCGCTCAGCGGTAAATGCCGCTCAGCTGCACTTTCGTGATGTGCCCTTCTCCTTCTTTTCTTGACCTACGTGCCTTCCTAGCATACTCCTCATAGGTTCCCTGCAATTCAATGTTAAAAATTCTTATGCAAACCCTAATTAAAATAAAACAAACAAAAACAATCAATCAACTGGGTTGCCTCCCAGGTAGCGCTTGTTTAACGTCACGAGCCTGACCCAAAATCCACCAACACCCCTCAGTAGGTGTTTCACTTACCAGCACCCATCAGTAGGTGCAAAATCTTCTCACCAACACCCATCAGTAGGTGTTATAAACTTAGTATCCTTCAGTAGATACTTAACCACCTAGCATCCTTCAGTAGATGCTAGATCCAACAAAATAATGTCCAGAATAATGTTCACAGTTTAAAAATTACAAAACCAATATCAAAATTAAAAGTTTGTAAATCCACTGGGTTGCCTCCCAGCAAGCGCTTCTTTAACGTCACTAGCTTGACCCAGTAAAGCTCACGTTCCATCTTCTTTAAAGTTGATGTTATCTTTCCACCAACTTATCAACTGCTTCCTTAGGACTGTTTTGGATTCTCTAGAATATGGAGACTCTATCTCTATCATCTCCTTCTCTTTAAAACCTTTTACAACCCACAACTTGTTCTTGAGTCTTACAGGTGTGCCAAGTTGGAGTCCTCTTTTCTTCCAGTCTCTAGGAACTTCCTCTCCTTTTCCACTTTCCTCTTCCTTGGGTACCTGAAAATACAAACAATGGTTATCAGAAACCTTAAGATTTTTATGTTTACCTCTAGTTATGGGTGCATCTCGAAATGCAGCTTTATAACTGGCCTCTTCCTCCTTTGCTTGTATCTCATCTTTAAACACATTCACCACCACTCTCTCCTCTCTGTCCTGGAGCACCACTATACCTTCATTAACATCTATAATAACCCTGGCCGTTTTCATAAACGGTCTTCCCAGTATGAAAGGTATCTTTTCGTTCTCCATCTTCATCACCACAAAGTCTGCCAAGAACTGAAGTTTGCCAACACAAACTACAATGTCTTCTGCAATCCCACATGGCTCCTTTGAAGATCCATCAGCCATTACCAGATTAACCTTTACAGGTTTTATTTTCACATGGCCAATTTGCTCTAGGGTTAACCTCAGTATTAGCCCCAAAGTTTCTGTGTGGTCTTTCTTCCAACTGCTTAGTGATCTGACCCATCTGAATCTCCAAGTTCTTTATATCAGCTTCAGTGCTCTTTTGGGAGGATTCAGTTTTCTGTATAAATTGTTGAAGAGTTTCTTCCAACCTTGTAGATCTTTCATTAAGCATGGATAATTGTTGCCACATGGTTGGTTGCTGCTGCTGCTTATTATATTGGTTAGCCTGCCCAGTTTGTCCTTGGCCAATACTTGGATGTGGTTTCCAACCCTGATTATAATTGCCTTGACGGTATGGAAACTGATTAGCCATGAAGTTAACATCCTCCACGGCTTCCACAGGAAAAGCACATTGACCATTGATGTGATCTCCTCCACATAGTTCGCACAACTGGGTTTGTACCTGTGCAGCAGATTTTAACTCTTTTGGTAATGAAGCAAGAGTTTTGGTCAGAGTCTCCAGCTGTTGAGTTAGAATTTTATTCTGGGCTAGCAGAGCATCATGGGTTTGTAATTGAAGAACCCCTTTCTGTTGCATAGGGGCGCCTCTTTCATTGTGAAGCTCATTATCACTTGTAGCCATATTTTCAATAATTTCAGTTGCTTCCTCTGGAGTTTTCCATTTGATATTGCCTCCAGCTGAGGCATCCAGCATCATCTTGGTTTGTGAACCAAGCCCTCCAAGGAAAGTTAGGACTACTTCTTGATCCTCAAAGCCATGCGTGGGAGTTTTACGTAATAAGCTTTTGTACCTGTCCCATGCATGTCCCAGTGATTCCTCCATGCCCTGCTTGAATGAAGATATCTCTTGCTTGCCTTTAGTTACTTTAGATTGTGGGAAGTATTTGTTTAGAAACTTTGTAACCACTGCTTCCCACTCTGTGAAACTTTCTTCTGGAAAAGAGTTTAACCAAAGCTTAGCATTGCCTCCCAAGGAGAAAGGAAACAAGCTAAGTTTGATAGCTTCGTCTGGCACCCCATTAATCTTGACCGTGTTGCATATCTCATTAAAGGTAGTAAGGTGCTCATATGGGCTTTCATGTGATAACCCATTAAATTGATTACTCTTCACCAGTTGAATCAGTGCTGGTTTAACCTCCATGTTGGCAGCATTGACTCTAGGTCTAGCTATGCTATTGAAGTGCTGAGGTCCAGCAAGATTAGTGTAATCTGCAAGAGTTCTTCTAACATTATTGCCCTCCATACTTCCTGTGCTATGAACAGAACCTTGTGGTGATGAGTGCAAGAGAGTTTCTGGAGAAGGGAAAAGTTCTCTAGACGTTCTGATTCTTCTCCTCCTTCTACTCTCTTCTAGACCTTCAAGAAGTGGTTCTGTTGTTTTCTTACTTCTAGTTCGAATTGCTTCCTACATGCACAAGAAAACAAAACCCTAGAAAAGATTTGTTAGCACAAAAAGATATAAGAGAAGATATATATTCAAAAGATAAAAAGAAAATAAAAGATTCAGAAGATAAGAAGATAAAAGATTTAGAAGATAGAAAGATAAAAATAAAATCTAATCCTAAAAACAAAATCTAACCTAAAAGATAAAAAAGATAAAAATAATATAAAATAAAATAAAATCCAACCTAATAAAATCTAATCCTAAAAGATAAAATAAAATAAAATCTAAAAAGATAAAATAAAATCTAAACTAACTAAATAAAATAAAATCTAATCTAAAAAGATAAAACAGAAAAAGATAAAAACAGAAAATAAAAACAGAAATTTAAAACTAAAGTCAAAGATAATCAATAATCACACAAATTAACCAGTTAAACCACGAATCCCCGGCAACGGCGCCAAAAACTTGATGGACAAATTTGTAAGCACCAAATTATGATGTCACAAACTTGTTTCACAATCGGCAAGTATGACCGAATCGTTCAAGTAATAAAACTTGGTAAGACCAAGTATCGTTCTTCCCAAAGGACTCACGGCCTAGTTTAGTTATGTGATTTGTTGATTAGCTAGGACTTACAAACGAAATATTCAAAGTTTAATATGCAAAGACGAAAATAAACATGTATGCATGAATTGATCAATGGCAAAGACAAAAGATAAACACTTTCAATGAATTATATGAATGAATATGTTGTTGGGGGTCAATTTCATCTCATCCACTCTCATATATTTTAGGAATTCAACATTCAAATCATCATTGTTAATGCCACTCTCTAATGTACCATTCTAGATGGCTTCTCCCTAATCAAATAGTTCATACAATTCCTAGCATTCCTAATGATTAGTTCATTACTGCAGGAGCTTAAAGGCAACCAATATAATGTTGTCAGTAAAATATTGGGAGAAATTCCCCGGATCTAGACTTCCCCGTACGTGTCCGTATCGACAAAACCAATAATCATGCATTAGAATGAGTTAAACAATGCAAGCATTGAGCAAAGAGGAAAAACCCTAACTAATGATGAAAGAAAGCATATGTCTTAATTCAAAGATGTACTCAACAAATCCATATATGAGAGCTTCAAGAGATTACATTGATTCCCCAACAAACATACAAGGTTTAGTTCACCATCGTCATGGTGAACCTAGATGAATAACAATGAAAGAATGAAAGAATAAACCCAATAAAGGTGAAGAGGTAGCCTGAGCATCCAAGATCCTCCTTCAAAGGGGTGGAAGAGAGAGTGTTTGCCTCGTTTCTGCCAAAGATGTCTAACTATAGGACGTGCAAGCCCTTATATACTAATTTAGAGTTACAAAAGATTACAAAAGCCCAAGCCCAAAGAGTGCCGCTCAGCGGTATTTACCGCTCAGCGGTAGTTGCGCGTCTTCTTTCTTCCCCTCAGCGGCCATTTTGCCCCTCAGCGGTTCCAACGCCACCTCTTGAGTGCCGCTCAGCGGTAGTTTGCCGCTGAGCGGTGCCTTCGTCTTCTCTTTTTGCACTCTTTCTTGTCTTTTCTAATGTCACTTCTCTCTTTCTTCACTCTTTTCACCAAATTCACCTTAAAACCTACACAAAAACACTGAAATCAAGCATAAACCTGTCCAGCTCTCTTATTTATGAAAATATAGATAAAATGCATGATTTCAAGCTAGTTTCTAAGTCTAAAGGTTGCTTTTAGTATCAAATTTAAGCATGAAAATAACAGTTTTTCAACTGTTATCACCTAACCTGTGACAAAACCCAATTTTTACCTTTGATGACCGACTTTGCAGCTTTATGATTAGTCTCCTTCTCTTGAATCTTCTGCTCAGCTTTGAAAACATTAAAGTTCACCTTTTCTTCTTGGTCTTGAAGCACTATCATCCCATCATCCACATTGATTATTACTTTTGTCGTTTTCATAAACGGCCTTCCAAGAATAATTGGGATCTTCTCATCTTCCTCCATCTCCATCACCACAAAATCCACAACATCTTCCGCTACACCATCTTCCGCTACACAATAGGGTTTCTTTGAAGACCCATCCGCCATAAGCAAAGTCACCTTTGTTGGCTTGACTTCAAGATCACCCATCCCTTCAAGCATAGATAAGGGTATCAAATTAATGTTGGACCCTAAGTTAATTAAGGCCTTCCATATATTTTCCTTCCCAGTGATGCAAGGAATAGTAAAACTTCCTAAATCTTTTACTTTTGGAGGAAGTGGTTTCTCCAAAATAGCTCTGCAATCTCCCTGTTCATCCATAGTTTCCTCCTCTAGATATCTCTTCTTTGCAAGGATTTGCTTCATGTCCTTCGCATAAGTAGGAATTTGTTGCAGTGCTTCAGTCAAAGGTATTTTAATCTCTAAGTAGGAATTTGTTGCAGTGATTCATATTAATTGATTATTAATAGAATTGGATTCCATTAGTAAATCCAGTCACGATGAATATTTTTATTAAAATTTGTAATTTTTAACCTCTTTTAAATTTTTTAAAAGATAAAATATATTGAATAGTTTAATATTTTAAAAATGAAGTTAATTAAATATTTTTAACAACATTAATTTTATTTATTATTTTCTTCACAGAATTTACTCTAATTTTTTAATATATTTAACAAAAATATCAATTTTAATAAAATTATTTTTATACATTTATATACAAATTAAAATTCGTTTGAATTTCGGAAGGAAAAAAATTGTTTAATTTTTTTTAAAAAATTAGGACTAAACTAAGACCGTAAAAATACAGAGTCAAAATTGAGACTAATGGAATAACACACGTGAAACTCCCACTATCATGTCACACTAACATTACCACATGGCACAATGTAAGTATGACACGTGACAACTTTTTTATTTAAAAACTTTAAAAATAAAAATAATTAAAAAAATATTTTAAAAATTAAAAAGAATCAAAAGACTTTAAAGGTGTTAGTACACTAAGAACAAGGACCTGATTGCGCCTATTTTTAAAAATTAAAACTCTAATTGAAAAAAAAAATGGGAACTTCTTAAAGGATTAAACTTAAATAATAAAATATTATTATTTAATTTGATAATTTAAAATACTTATATTCATTTTTAATTAAATTTTTTAAAATTTAAATTTATAATAATAATAATAAAATGCATTCAATTAAGTGTACATATATGTATCATGTTCATTGTAAGGACCTGAAAAATGGGCCAAGAGCAGTTGGGCCTTATGATGAGGCAGTCAGGCCCGTAAAACTTAGGACATCATGACTTAGAAGGGACCTTTCAAAATCTGAGTTCATTAGCCAACTTTCCCTTCTCTCTCTAGAACTCTTATTTTCCCTAACCTTGCTCTACCTTCTCTCTACCATTCCCTCACATTCAGCCATTGCATGTTGTGTTGAGCTGTTTGGAATTGATTTGGATGGGTTTGAATTGCTATAATTAACCAATTGGAAGTGATTTAAGTGTGAAATCTGGTATATTTTTGGTTGGATAGAAATTTGGAGTTTTGTGGTTTTTAGGTCACTTTGAGAAGAAGTGAGGTAGTGATTTTCGGCATTTGAGGTCTAAAGCGCAACTGGGTTGTTGGGGTAGTCTTAGCTAGTGTATTGTGACTTGTTTGAGTTACTAAATTGATCAAAATAGGTGCAAAGCAGTAGGATTGGGTTTTGGATCCCTAAGTTGGGAAAATTGGTGTTTTAGAGTTAAAATTGACTTTTAATCACTTTAGAATGGTAGTAGGAATGTTTAGAATCATTTAGATAAGTTTAATTAAGTATAAAATAAGAATTAAGGGTGCTAGAAGTTATTAAAAACGGTTAGAAATTGTCAGGTTGGGTTTTGTTTGCAATTATGCATAATTCTGCAGAATTTTGCATAATTCTGCAGAATTATGCAGAACGATGCAGTTGACCGTTCGGTCTTGTGCTGCTATCAGTCATAACTAGGTTGGTCTCTTTTGAGTCTTACCAGTTCATGACCGTTGGTTCTCTTAAGTAGCGTTCGATCTCAGGTAGCGTTTAGTCTCTTAAGTAGCGTTCAGTCTCTCAGGTAGTGTTCAGTCTCTTAAGTAGCGTTTGGTCTCTCAGGTAGCGTTCGGTCTCTTAAGTAGCATTCAGTCTCTCAGGTAGCGTTCAATCTCTTAAGTAGCGTTCGGTCTCTTAGGTAGCGTTCGGTCTCTTAAGTAGCGTTCGGTCTCTTAAGTAGTGTTCGGTCACTTAAGTAGCGTTTGGTCTCAGGTAACGTTCGGTCTCTTAAGTAGCGTTCGGTCTCTCAAGTAGCGTTCAGTCTCTTAAGTAGCGTTCGACCTCTCAGGTAGCGTTCGGTCTCTTAAGTAGCGTTCGGTCTCAGGTAGCGTTCGGTCTCTCTTAGTGAGCGGTCTTAAATAGTGTTCGGTCACTTCTTCAGTCTTACCTTTTATGGACCGTTCAGTCTTGTCTTTGGGAAGAGAGATATCGTTTGGTCTCCACCGTTCACAGGGTGTTCGATCTTGCTCATTATGTGTTGATGTTTTCTGTTCGGCCTATATTCCTATTTAATCCAGTATGCTATTTTACTTAATTATTCCAGTTGCTTTAAGGGCTTATGTGTGCATTATCATGTTTGTGTTAAAGTGGAAAGTATTAGTATTGGACGTAATTCCATGATCCTCAAGGGGGGATACATGGTGGTGCCTTTTCAGTGTCTTTAGAATGATTTGCATGGTAGCTCAGTCTTGGGGGTTTTCCTAACCCTCCAATGGTTTTTTATTCTCAAGTAGAGAGGATTGATCCATGTGGTGAGGAGTAGCAAGAGGTTCTAGTCTTGGGTGCTTCCAGTATGGCCTAAGGTGAGTGATAACAGACTAACCTCGTGAATGTGGTAGGGTGAAACCCATTGGCAATGGCTTTGCAAAGCAGTAGAAGCCACCACGAGTGCATAACCTGTCATAGCTCGACAATCATTCTAAGTCCGGACGAGTTAAGTTTAAGTGCCACAAGTCATGTTTGTATAGTATAGTATATCTGTCTTTACCTGCATGTTGCCTATGACTGTTATAACATGATTTTTATATCTAGCTCACCCTTGCTTGTGTGTTTGTGTTTGCTTGAGTATGTTTTCTTTTGCAATGATCATCCACTTAGATGTGAGTGATGAGTCAATATTTTGTTCACTTCACTTAGTTTAATGTGCTGTAATTAATCAGGGAATTGTGCATAATTGTCCAGTATTTTCCCATTTTACTGAATTGAGGTTAATCCGATCAGAAATTCTTATTTTAGTTAATTTGAATTATCTGAGACTAATTATTTACATTATTGAGTGTAGGGAAAATTCTGTAAATATGTTAGGACATTTGGAAGAAAAATCATTCACACACTATGTTTGGAAGAAGCTACACTACATTGATTTATTGATTTCTTATGTGTATTGATATGTGGAAACTTAGATGAAATATTTCTGTTTGGTTTGACTAAAATATTAGAAGGTGTGCACGGTTTTTCTTTTGTTCCAGCAGCTAGAAGCATTTGGTGAAAGGTCACACGCATCAAACCACTACATGGACAATTCATTTTGGCAAGCATACATGGAACAAAAAAGTAGGAGTGCCACCTAGGATTGGAGAATTTTGGTTTGGCTTAAGAGAATGTAGTAAAGCCGTGAACAATAAAAAAAGGTCACCAATTTGAAAGTTCACGTGCATGAGAGGAGCTCCAAGCTGAATTTTATTATTAAAGGGAGTGATGTCACGGCCCCATACAAAAGAAATCTCACTTTTGCTTAAAGATATGTCTGCATGTTGTGCTATTCCACTCCACTCAATTGGTAGTTTGATCACGGTTTGGTCTTGGAGAAAGAGCACCCACCATCTTTGAAGAAAGCAAACGGCCCACATAATAGAAAAAGCAAGGAATGCTGAAGACTTCAATGGAGGGGACCACCACTTGATTAAAAGCTCACAATGAATTCCAAAATACTAAGGGAATGCCACGGCACAAGGGAACGTCCAGTAGCTGCCACCTACGTGTTACACACACATATTTTATTTTGCAGAAGCACAAATTTTGTTCCAGCAAGCATTCTATCCAGTAGCTATGGAGTTTTAACGGTCTCCATGCAGCACCACAAACTCCATAGCAGCAAGGAAGCTCCTACACGGTCCAGCAGTAGCAACTCCACACGGCCTTAAGCACACCAGCCACCACTCCACGCATGCAGCTTTGTCACGTCCATGAAAAGAGAGTGCAACAGCTGGTTCAGAGAAGCAAAGAAAGAAGCAAAAGAAGCAGCACCCATGGTGTTGAATTTTGAATGAATGAGAAGGAGAAAGTGGTGTGTTATCACGACTGGAATGGCATGCACAGCAGCTACGTGTGAATTGGAGTAGAGAAGGAAAAGCAATGATTGAGTGAAGGAAACAACCGTGAGCAAGGAGCTGAAATGGTGTGCAGAGCAAGATGAAGAAGATGCCAAGCAGCTGCCACATTGGAAAGGAGAGGAGTAATTCTTTGCTTGAAGTGGGAACCACATTTCAAAGAATGTCCGTGATGAAGGGAGCCCACGGCTGATTTTGCTGGAGGGAACACAAGATTGGGTGGAAGAATTGGCTGGAATGCACACCCGAATAGGACCTGATTTTTTGGCTATAAGAAAAGGAAAGCATAAGCAAAGAAGGGGGACGGCCTTGAGGCCTGGAAGGGGTCACGATTCTCTTCCAGGAAGCTCTTTCCAGATTTTCATTTTTCAAACAGTGTGTAGTTTTTATTTCTGAAAGCTTGTAGTGTATTACAGTATTTTGGATCAGTTCACTTGTTTTATTTTTACCTGTACTGTTATTTCAAGTGTTGAATCTTTGATAAATTTTATTTTCAGTTAGTGCTTTTATTTTTACCGTTTCTTTTATTTTACTCTTTAATGTTTTCTGCACCGTTAAAATTCTGTCAATGTGTTTTACTGTTTTGCATTTTTATTTCCTCATGAATTTTACATTTTACCATCTTTTACTGTTAAGTTTTTATTGTCATTAAAATTTATTTCAAACGTTTTTAAATTCTGTCTTATTTAAATTCCAGTTGTAAATTTTATTTTCCGTACCAAAAACCAAAAACACCCCCCCCACTTCGTGTAAAAAATCTGAGACTGAACCCAAACAAATTGGTCCTTGAGAGACGACCTAGGAGTCACTTCCTAGTAAACTATACTGCATTTATATTATGCTCAACTTTTGTGAGCGGTGCGACCCGTTCGTCAAAATGGCGCCGTTGCCGGGGACCAATGACGGTTTGGTTTTAGATTTTTGTTGTATAAAGTTTTGTTCTGTTAATATGTTTGTTTTGTGTGTTTTGTCTTGTATATTTTTGCAGGCGATAACGACACCTTCAACAAATTTTGGCGGCATTGTCACTTCAGTTCCAGGTTTTTTGTTTTAGATTTTTGCTGTGTTTTTCGATTATGCTGTGTTAATATATATTGTGTATATATGTGTTTAATTGTGCTATGTTCTGTATTTAGTTGTTATTAAAAAAAAAAATTGAAAATTAAAAAAAAAAAAAATTAATTAAAAATTTTTAGTATTGATGTTCTGTCTTGTGTGTGCTTGTAGCATGTATAAATGTGTTTTGTTTTATCTGATTCGTAATTTTTAGTTTTTAGTTTTTACTTTTTATTTTCCATGTCTACCTATTTTAATGTTGTGAATAATGCTTATTCTGCCAATGTCTGTGATTATGATTCTTATTCTGCATATTACTTTGATTTTAAATCTGCTGATTTTTATGATGAGAACAATATGTTCCATCATCCAATTTCTGAGAGCTCTCTTTGGGAGCCAGTTCCACAATATGAGAGTCAGCAGTATGATTCTCCTATTCAAATAACTCCTCAGCCTTCTATTTCTGAACCTACATTAAAGGAGTTACTAGAGCAGATGACAATGCAGAACATTCAGTTTCAGAAAGGGAACATGCAGTTCAAGCAAGAGAGCATGGAAACTCAAGCTGCCATGCAGAATCTGAGTGATCAGATCAGGCAGATGGCCACTCTTGCACCTGAGGAGACTGATGAAAATTTTGGGGACCCGGCAGAAGTAAGCAGTAATCCTGAACCAGGTAGACCACCTTCACCTTCCCACACTCTAGAAATCTTCAAGGAAGAGGAGGTAAGCATACCACAATTTGATTATTATGTTGATTGTGATGATGATCGGTATGCTAATGACTATATTCTTGCTGAGTCTGATTTTAATTTTTCCTCTGTGCATGAAGAGAACCGCTTTTTACTATCACATTCGAATGGTTATTCTTCATGCACTGAACATGAATCTGAATCTATGATTAATATTGCATGCAATTTAGAAATTGATTCATGTTATGAGGATTTATCTAAGGCTCAGTATGATGAATTGGGATTGGGTGTTATACCTCTGCATAACATCTCTTTGGAACCACATTGCACTAACCATGTTGCAGGAGGTGTACATGTATTGCATCAACAAACACCCACAATTGAAGACAAAGGTGCAAGCTTACAAAACGGTTTGAAAATCAATTGGCACCTGCTGAACCCAATCATCAACAATTTTTTCTGCTTAGATCCAGCGATGGAAGACATTTCATTGCTTGATCAGATCTGGAGGATGAAGCAGTTCATCCTCAACACTTTCATACTGGATCCCGAGGCGAAAAACATCTCCCTGATTGTCCAATTTTGGCAACTGCCACCATAATCCAGGGGAGTTTTCTTTTTCTTTCTTCCCCGTTTTCCTACTTTTATTGCATTTGTCCTTTATCTGTTTAGTGTTTTAACTGATGATCTTATGCCTTTAACTGATTTGGGACATTGTAGTCTAAGTGTGGTCTGGGGGAGATTCTGCATTTTGTTTTTCTTTTAAGTTTGTTTTTCCTTTTCTTCTTAGTTTTCGAATTGTTATCTTTAAAAATAAAAAATAAAAAAAAACAAAAAATAAAAAAAAAATATTTTGTGATAAAATTGTTTTTGTTTAAAAGCGTGCCAAATCTGTATTCTGATATGTATAATTATTTTTTTTTTCTTAGTTTTCACATTGTTATCCTTATAAAAAAAAAAATTCAAAAATTCAAAAATTGTTTTGCGTATTCCTTGATTTTATTTCGACCCTCAGTATCTTATTATTTCATACCAATAAAAATTTTCACTTCAGATCTTATTTTTCCTTATTTTCCTTCACTGTAAATATAATTTCTTAGTTGTTTGCATACAGATTATTGATTGAAAAATTTGACTAAGAAAGATTTCATTCATCATTGCAAAAAAATTACAGTATTGGTGAATGGAAATTGAACAGATCTGAAATTGAAATTGCAGTAGATATATATAAATAAAAGATGTTCGGGGGGTCGATCTTTAGTGATCGTTAAATATTACAGACCATAAAAAAACAACATATAAAAAATTAAAAACATAAAAAAAAAAAAAACATAAGTGTTCATATTACAGTCCTTAATTCTGGCCACACTCGGCCAACAAAAACATAAAAAAATAAAAATAAAAAAAAAAAACATAAAACATTAAAACTGGAAGAATTCTCGAGCTGGTTGTGGTGGTCTAAGGGAGAGCTCCGTTGAGGGAGCTCTGGTTCGAAAAGTCACGAGCGGAGGCTTTGGTGGAGGAATTTCTCGTTCATTTCTGTCGTCATCGATAATGATCGGAACTGGAAACAAATCCAGCAGCCTCGGTGCCCTCATTATCACCCAGTTGTTTTCTTTCAAACAAAAAAATAAAAAATAAAAAACTTGTGTTAATAATAGAAAAGGAATGGAAAATTCAATGGAGGTGTGATCAGAGGTCTTACCGTACATATACAGCGGCAGTTGTGAAAAGAGAGTGCCAGTGGGGTCTATCTCCGCTTGCCAGCGCCTGACCCGATTGCCATGGTTGTTAAACCAGCAGTGCACGTTATATTCGGTGGCATCTGCGAAGGTCCTTAGTCGAGACGCGATCTCGACGACTTGCGCTCGGCTTGGGTGTGTGACTGATACGACTGTCGCGGTCATACAAATTTGATGTGCAGAAATTAATGCAGTATAACTAGGATTTGACTCCTAGGTCGTCTCTCAAGGACCAATTTTTATGGTTTAGTCTCAGATTAAACACGAGGGTGGGTTTGAAAATTTTGTTTTTGATGCGGGTAAAATTAAATAAACTGAATTAAAATTCAAAATATTACAGTAAAACGGGATTAAAACTGTAAAAACGAATTTGCTACAGTAAAAACGAAAATTCAAAAACATAAAACAGTGAAAATTAAATCTGAAACAGAAAACTAAAATATAGAAAACGAAAATACAGTAAATTGTAAATACAAAAAAAAATAGTAAAAACAGAAAACAGTAAATTTTAGAAAACAACAAAATTTCAGCATCATGAGAAAATAAAAATAAATCTGAAACAGAAAACTGCAGTACAGAAAACAAAAACACAAAAAAACAATAAAAACAGTAAAAACATAAAACAGTAAAAACAGAAAATGAAATTACAGCAGTAAATAATAATAACAGTACAGAAAATACAGATTTTCAGAATCCTAAATTGTAGCAATACAGAAACAGTAAAAACGTAATACAGAAAAATAGTAAATACAGAAAACAGTAAATTACAAAATATGAAAACAGAATCAGAATTACTGCACCAGCATACAAAAAAATAAAATTACAGTAAATAATTGAAAATGAAATCATCAACAACACACTGTAAACAACAGTGGAAATTAAATTGCAGACAAACAATGACAGAAAGTAAATTACAACAGAAATTAAATTATAACAACAAAACAAAAGCAGTAAAATAATCAGGAAATTTAACAATAGAAAATAAAACCCAACTTTTCATTGAAATTAAATTATGCATGAGTTTAGTACAACAAGCAAGAAAATAAAATTGGAACATGCACACCACTTTGTGCCCTCCATCATCTATACTGTGTATTTCCTTCTCTGATCCAGCACCTCCTCACACTCACGGCACCTCCACCCAGCTCCCGGACCGTCTCCTCCTCTGCTGGACAATGTCCAGCTTATTCCTCCTTCGGCAATCCCCCCTCTCTGGAACGTGTAGCTCTCCTTTTATATGACAAGAAATTTGGACATTTCCTTTGTTCCAGCTTTCCCGTTTCTTGTCTCTACTAGCCATTTTTTTTTCTTTCTTCACCCAAAAGTAAACAAAGGCGGGCCCTCCATTTGTACTGTTCGTCTCTTCTTCTCTCAATCAGCAAAGATCAATCAAAAAGAAAAATAAGTGAGCTACTGCTGGTCCGTGAAGTGCTAATCCTCTCATTTCCTTTGCTTTCTTCTTGCGTGGGGATGCTGGAATACCGTGAGCTGTTGGATCACGTGCAGTGCAGGACGTGAAGCTGCTGCATCAGCTGGACTTCTCACGGCCTCCCCTTCTTTGCTGGACCAGCTTATTCACTTCCGTGTGCTACTCTCCAAAACAAGTGACCGTGGAGCACCTCCTTCCCTTTGCTGCTGGATGCGTAAAGGCCATTTCCTTTGCTGGATGGAACAACTTGTTGGACTGCTTCAAGCTTGCTGGACATGAGGTTGATGCCCACCGTGAAGTGCTTGCTGCTGCACCTCCATTCTCTCCAAACACACCTGCTAGACGCTGCTTCCCCAACCGTGACAGCTCCCTTGTGTTCCCACTCTCCATGTGCTACATAACTTCCAGCTGCTTGCCAAGATGTTGCTTCTCTTTCTCTGCTGGACCGTGATGCTCCTTGTTTGAAAGCGGCCCCTCTTTTCCATTCAGATTTTGATGCCAAATTGAATAAAGAAAAAAACGTGTGCTTTACCTCTTGGTTTTGAGTTTTGCTGAAACACTTTCTTAATGATGGACCCCATAATTCAGCATTTGTTATTCCCTTTAACAACTTGGACACTTCTCTCTTTTGTTGCAAGCCAAAACCGTGAGAGGTGGTGGCACATTCTCCATGCCCTTAATCATTTTAAAGAAAGAATATTCCAAGTTGCCATATATACATACACAAAACCGTGAGAGGTGGTCCCTTCTTCTTATTTTTATTTGTTGATTTTTGGATCAAAACAAAGAGTTGTTCTCGTGCTTAGCATTTTTGAATCATATGCACATGAATTTCCAACCAAGTGGTGGCCCCATATGTGTCTCCTTAGCATATTGTATAATTTCCTTCAATGACAAAATAAGAAGTGGGCCGTGTGGTTTAAATTTTCCAGCAATGACACTTCACAAATCATCACCTCAATACTAAGTGTAAATTAAAATCAATCTTGTGACATATGTGTCAATTGCTTTGAATGTTGCTGCACATTTTAAGTCCAAACCATTTGCTTAAGAGTGTTTGGAAGGTCTTAGCACCTTACAATGATCAATCCCAGCCACCACAAGTACCAAACAGCAAGCAAACAATGCAAACAGATTAGAAATCACTCAAATAGTAAGCACATGAGTGACATAGTTGAGTAAAGAAAATACTGGGAACAACACAAAAATAATTTTAACAAACGAAAAACTATACGTGAAAATAGACATCCATACGAAACTATGAAAAAAAATTGCATAGAAAACGGATAAGAATTGAACTCAAACGAAGACAAACAAGTTGACACAAAATTCACGCAGCAACCAGCGAAAATTGAAATGACTGAAATACATTGGGCTCAATTGCCAATTCTCATTTAACCTTCAAATATCCCAAATTGTATCTCCAAATTTTCCTTGTAAAATAATTATCTCAGATAATTCAAATTAGTTAAAATAAGAATTTCCGATCGAATTAAGCACAATTAAGAAAAATGGGAAAATAATGGACGTTTAAGCACAATTCCCCGATTAATTTTAGCACAATAAACTAAGTGAAGTGAATAAAATATTGACTCATCAAAATAGACCACACTTAGTCTTTTGCACTCCTGGGCAAAATCAAGACTCAAATCAGGGAATGGTTCAAAGGACTTTTATGGAGGTGACACAACTCAGCAGACAGAAAATAAAGACTCAAGAGAAAATAAACAGAATTTACAAAGTTCTCAGGAAATCTAGACAGAGAAAAGATGTAGACCATATCCAATCACAGAATCACTGAAAAGCAGATACTTATAGAAATCTTCCAAACAATTCAAAACTTGGTAAAATAATTAATCAGCTCAAGAGGTGATTTTAAAAATAACAAAACCTCACAGATGCACTCACAGTGTTTCTCTCAAGTGTCTAGGGTAAAGAATTTTCAACTCGATGCACTCAAGAAAGCAAACACAAGTAGACTTGGCAAACTTCTAATATCAACACTTAAAACATATGCATGTTCAGATCAAAAGGTCTTTTCTGGGTTGTAATGGGGCCAAGGACAGGGGAGGATAATTTTGGATAAGTAGCTATAGCACAGAAGAAAATAGAGGAGCAATGGGGAAAAAGTGTAAACACAGTGAAATCTCACCCAAACCTCTAATTCAATCCTCTTCTCGACTCCATTATTCACAGAATTATTTTTCAATATTTTCTCTTTTTCTCATCAAATTTTTTTTTTCCATCCTGTCTCTTTTCTTTTCTCTCTTTATCACACAACAGGATATAAATCATACTTCCATAACATGATGAGGAACCAACTAGCCAATTTATCAGAATTCCCAAGGAGACCACACTTATTCACAAAATACTTCTATAGCTCCTGACTTTCCTAAGGTTAAGGTAATAATTTGTTTTTCACTTAGGATCAGTGTATGAGCTTCAACACAAATAAATATATATAGTATAGGCTCAAAGGGGTTATCAAAGGATAATAACAAGGTAGGCTTATTTGGCTAAAGAGGCTCAAGAATAAAATTGCCTTTATCACTTCCAAAAATGCATATAAATCAAGTATATCAAAAAGAATCAAGCCAAGGAATATGTGCAAGCAATCAAGATACATATCACACCAGAAAGAAAATTAAGTGGCTCAAATTCTCACACAGGGCATTCGTTACAATCAAATCAACCTCTTAAACATTATAATCATCTTCCAAGCAGAGAAAAGCAAGGATTACAAACTATAAGCATTAATCAAGTGAAGGAAAAATCTACAACTTAGACAGACTCCAGAAATCAAGAGAAAAATGTAAAATTTATTGCACACAAAACACTCTAAAAACCACTTAAAACAGAAAAAATTTATCACAAAAACAAAAAATTTAACACACAAAATAAAGAAAAATTCAGAATCTCTCCCAATAGACCACACTTAAACTACACATTGTCCTCAATGTGTTCTAGGCATGTCATCAACAATCAAAACAGTAAACATATTATGGACAAGTGCAATAAAGTAAGGAAAAAGGGAGAGAAAGAAAATGCAAACTCCCGTAGGTTATGGTGGAAGCTGCCAATTTTGGACTTTCAGGGAGATGTCTTCCTTTTCAGTATCCAGCCAGGAAGTTTTGAGGACGAACTGTTTCATCCTCCAGATCTGATCGAGCAGTGAAATGTCTTCCACAGCTGGATCCAAGCAGTGATTGTTGATGAGCAGGTTCAGCAGGTGCCTATTGTTGTTGAAACAGTTATAGGTACTCACACCTTTGTCTTCAATTGTGGGTGTCTGCTCATCAAGTTTATACGTACCTCCTGCAACATGGTTAGTGCAATGTGGTGCTACAGAAATTTCATGCAGGGGTATAACACCCAATCCTAGTGTAACAAGCTGAACCTCAGATATATCTTCAGAACATGAATCAATTTCAAAATCACAAGCAATATCAACCACAGACTCAGATTCATGTTCAATGCATGGAGAATAAACATTCGGATGTGATATCAAAAAGTGATTCTCATCATGCACAGAGGGAAAATTAAGATCAGACTCAGCAACAATATAATCATCAGCATACCTCTCAACAACATAATCATCAATATAATCAAATTGAGTTATGCTTACCTCCTCTTCCTTGAAGATTGCTAGAGAGTGGGAAGATGAAGGTGGTCTACCTGTCTCAAAAGTACTGCTCGTATCTGCCTGGTCCTCAAAATATTCATCAGTCTCCTCAGGTGCAAGAGTGGCCATCTGCCTGATCTGATCAGTCAGATTCTGAATGGCAGATTGAGTTTCCTGCTGGAACTCCATGCTCTCTTGCTTGAACTGCATGTTCCCTTTCTGAAACTGAATGTTCTGCATTGTCATCTGCTCTAGTAACTCCTTCAATGTAGGTTCAGAAGTTGACGGCTGAAGAGTTGTTTGGGCAGAAGCATTATACTGCTGACTCTGATATTGCTGAACTGGCTCCCAAAGAGAGCTCTCAGAAATTGGATGATGGAACATATTGTTCTCATCATAAAAATCAGCAGATTTAAAATCAAAGTAATATGCAGAATAAGAATCATAATCACAGACATTGGCAGAATAAGCATTATTCACAACATTAAAATAGGTAGACATGGAAAAATAAAAAGTAAAAACTAAAAACTAAAAATTACGAATCAGATAAAACAAAACACATTTATACATGCTACAAGCACACACAAGACAGAACATCAATAAATTTTTTTTTTTTTTTTTTAATTTTAAATTTTTTTTTTTTTAATAACAACTAAATACAGAACATAGCACAATAAAAATATAAAAGACAAAACATATATTAACACAACATAATCGAAAAACACAACAAAAATCTAAAACAAGAACCTGGAACTGAAGTGACAACGCCGCCAAAATTTGCTGAAGGTGTCGTTGTCGCCTACAAAAATACAAAACACAAAACACACAAAATACACATATTAACAGAACAAAAATTTACACAACAAGAATCTAAAACCAAACCGTCTTTGGTCCCCGGCAGCGGCGCCATTTTTGATACGACTGTCGCGGTCATACAAATTTGATGTGCAGAAATTAATGCAGTATAACTAGGATTTGACTCCTAGGTCGTCTCTCAAGGACCAATTTTTATGGTTTAGTCTCAGATTAAACACGAGGGTGGGTTTGAAAATTTTGTTTTTGATGCGGGTAAAATTAAATAAACTGAATTAAAATTCAAAATATTACAGTAAAACGGGATTAAAACTGTAAAAACGAATTTGCTACAGTAAAAACGAAAATTCAAAAACATAAAACAGTGAAAATTAAATCTGAAACAGAAAACTAAAATATAGAAAACGAAAATACAGTAAATTGTAAATACAAAAAAAAATAGTAAAAACAGAAAACAGTAAATTTTAGAAAACAACAAAATTTCAGCATCATGAGAAAATAAAAATAAATCTGAAACAGAAAACTGCAGTACAGAAAACAAAAACACAAAAAAACAATAAAAACAGTAAAAACATAAAACAGTAAAAACAGAAAATGAAATTACAGCAGTAAATAATAATAACAGTACAGAAAATACAGATTTTCAGAATCCTAAATTGTAGCAATACAGAAACAGTAAAAACGTAATACAGAAAAATAGTAAATACAGAAAACAGTAAATTACAAAATATGAAAACAGAATCAGAATTACTGCACCAGCATACAAAAAAATAAAATTACAGTAAATAATTGAAAATGAAATCATCAACAACACACTGTAAACAACAGTGGAAATTAAATTGCAGACAAACAATGACAGAAAGTAAATTACAACAGAAATTAAATTATAACAACAAAACAAAAGCAGTAAAATAATCAGGAAATTTAACAATAGAAAATAAAACCCAACTTTTCATTGAAATTAAATTATGCATGAGTTTAGTACAACAAGCAAGAAAATAAAATTGGAACATGCACACCACTTTGTGCCCTCCATCATCTATACTGTGTATTTCCTTCTCTGATCCAGCACCTCCTCACACTCACGGCACCTCCACCCAGCTCCCGGACCGTCTCCTCCTCTGCTGGACAATGTCCAGCTTATTCCTCCTTCGGCAATCCCCCCTCTCTGGAACGTGTAGCTCTCCTTTTATATGACAAGAAATTTGGACATTTCCTTCGTTCCAGCTTTCCCGTTTCTTGTCTCTACTAGCCATTTTTTTTTCTTTCTTCACCCAAAAGTAAACAAAGGCGGGCCCTCCATTTGTACTGTTCGTCTCTTCTTCTCTCAATCAGCAAAGATCAATCAAAAAGAAAAATAAGTGAGCTACTGCTGGTCCGTGAAGTGCTAATCCTCTCATTTCCTTTGCTTTCTTCTTGCGTGGGGATGCTGGAATACCGTGAGCTGTTGGATCACGTGCAGTGCAGGACGTGAAGCTGCTGCATCAGCTGGACTTCTCACGGCCTCCCCTTCTTTGCTGGACCAGCTTATTCACTTCCGTGTGCTACTCTCCAAAACAAGTGACCGTGGAGCACCTCCTTCCCTTTGCTGCTGGATGCGTAAAGGCCATTTCCTTTGCTGGATGGAACAACTTGTTGGACTGCTTCAAGCTTGCTGGACATGAGGTTGATGCCCACCGTGAAGTGCTTGCTGCTGCACCTCCATTCTCTCCAAACACACCTGCTAGACGCTGCTTCCCCAACCGTGACAGCTCCCTTGTGTTCCCACTCTCCATGTGCTACATAACTTCCAGCTGCTTGCCAAGATGTTGCTTCTCTTTCTCTGCTGGACCGTGATGCTCCTTGTTTGAAAGCGGCCCCTCTTTTCCATTCAGATTTTGATGCCAAATTGAATAAAGAAAAAAACGTGTGCTTTACCTCTTGGTTTTGAGTTTTGCTGAAACACTTTCTTAATGATGGACCCCATAATTCAGCATTTGTTATTCCCTTTAACAACTTGGACACTTCTCTCTTTTGTTGCAAGCCAAAACCGTGAGAGGTGGTGGCACATTCTCCATGCCCTTAATCATTTTAAAGAAAGAATATTCCAAGTTGCCATATATACATACACAAAATCGTGAGAGGTGGTCCCTTCTTCTTATTTTTATTTGTTGATTTTTGGATCAAAACAAAGAGTTGTTCTCGTGCTTAGCATTTTTGAATCATATGCACATGAATTTCCAACCAAGTGGTGGCCCCATATGTGTCTCCTTAGCATATTGTATAATTTCCTTCAATGACAAAATAAGAAGTGGGCCGTGTGGTTTAAATTTTCCAGCAATGACACTTCACAAATCATCACCTCAATACTAAGTGTAAATTAAAATCAATCTTGTGACATATGTGTCAATTGCTTTGAATGTTGCTGCACATTTTAAGTCCAAACCATTTGCTTAAGAGTGTTTGGAAGGTCTTAGCACCTTACAATGATCAATCCCAGCCACCACAAGTACCAAACAGCAAGCAAACAATGCAAACAGATTAGAAATCACTCAAATAGTAAGCACATGAGTGACATAGTTGAGTAAAGAAAATACTGGGAACAACACAAAAATAATTTTAACAAACGAAAAACTATACGTGAAAATAGACATCCATACGAAACTATGAAAAAAAATTGCATAGAAAACGGATAAGAATTGAACTCAAACGAAGACAAACAAGTTGACACAAAATTCACGCAGCAACCAGCGAAAATTGAAATGACTGAAATACATTGGGCTCAATTGCCAATTCTCATTTAACCTTCAAATATCCCAAATTGTATCTCCAAATTTTCCTTGTAAAATAATTATCTCAGATAATTCAAATTAGTTAAAATAAGAATTTCCGATCGAATTAAGCACAATTAAGAAAAATGGGAAAATAATGGACGTTTAAGCACAATTCCCCGATTAATTTTAGCACAATAAACTAAGTGAAGTGAATAAAATATTGACTCATCAGTGACCCCATAGTTGTAGATTTTGGTCATCATATTGATCTGATCATCTGTAGGACGCCATCGCTGACTAGTGTATCTCTCTGATTCCATCTCACTCGTCATCATTTCTCTTGAAATATTCTAAAACTTAATAAAAATAAAAAAATAAAAAGAACAAAAACATAAAAAAAACATAAAAAAGAAAAAACAAAACATAAAAATAAAAAAAAAATAAAAAAAAAGCATAAAAAATTTAGATTAGTTCTGTGTTTTCTTTATTTGTTCTTGTTTCCCGTTAAATTTATTTTGTCCTGTCAGTCTTTGATATTTCTGTGTTTGGTCTCAGATCTGTTTCACGGTCCTTGCAAAAGGGTCCTAAACGGATCTACGTCCAGTTGTCCTTGTCCATATTGTTCATGTATATTCAGTTTCTGTGTTTTATTTTTAAGTGGGGTACGTGGCGTTGTTCTACCCGATTGTCTCTGCAATACCTTCAATCGAAGGGAGATTAACGTCTGGTTTCCAGCCGATATACCCCTTAAGTTTTTAGACAGTTGTGTTTTATGTGTTTAAGTGTTTTCAGTTTCAAAAAAAAAAAAAATTAAAAAATTGAAAAGGAGATGAAAGAAGCATAAAAAGAGAAGAAAAAAATGGAAAGCAGAAAAAGCAAGCAGGAAGATAAGAAAGAAGGAAAGAAGGAAGGTGCAGAGGACTTACCTGGAGAAGTAGAGCTGGCAGAGAAGCTCCTCGCGGATCTCAGACTCTTCAGTTGGCACGGTGGCAGAGGCTCCTTGCAGGGCTCGTACACCTTCAGAGCACGCGGACGCGGGGGGGAGAGGCTCCCTGCAGAGATCCAGACGCTCGAAAGAGAAGAGAGCAGAGAGAGAGAAGAGAGGAGTAGAGAGAGAGCAGGGAAGTCAGAAATGTTACTCAACGCGGAGGAGCGGCCTATTTATAGCCAGATTGCTTTCCACTGTAGCAACAGTTCCGGTCTTTGCCACCGAGACTGTTGTCACAGTACCGGTCTCCTTTTTCAGAAAAAAAAAAAAATAATAATAATAATAAAAATTATTAGCATCTACTGATGGGTGCTAGGTGTTTTAGACATCTGCTGATGGATGTCCCTGATAACATCTACTGATGGATGTTACTGAAAAATTTCTTCCCATTTTTCCTAACTTTTTATTGCACTTGTCTATATTATTTGACTGCTCTGAAATTGATAATCTGATGATTGTAACACACTGAGGACATTGTGTGATTTAAGTGTGGTCTACTGGGAAGAAATTCTGATTTTTCTGATTTTTCTGTTAGATTGTATTTTGTGTGTTAAATTTTTTTTGTTTTTGAGTGTTAATTTTTTCTGTTTTAAGTTATTTTTATCGAGTTTTGTGTGCAATAAATTTTACATTTTTCTCTTGATTTCTGGATGATGTTTAAGTTGTAGATTTTTCCTTCACTTACTTAATACTTATGGTTTGAAATCCTTGCTTTTCTCTGCTTGGAAGATGATTATAATGTTTAAGAGGTTGATTTGATTGTAACAAATGCCCTGTGTGAGAATTTGAGCCACTTAATTTTCTTTCTTGTGTGATATGTATCTTGAATGCTTGCACATATGCCTTGGCTTGATTCTTTTTGATATACTTGATTGATATGCATGTTCAGACGTGATAAAGGCATTTTTGTTCTTGAGCCTCTTTAGCCAAATAAGCCTACCTTGTTATTATCCTTTGGTAACCCCTTTGAGCCTATACTATATATATTTCTTTGTGTTGAAGCTCATACACTGATCCTAAGTGAAAAACAAATGATTACCTTAACCTTAGGAAAGTCTGGAGCTATAGAAGTATTTTGAGAATAAGTGTGGTCTCCTTGGGAATTCTGATGAATTGGCTAGTTGGTTCCTCATCATGTTTTGAAATGATAATTTATATCCTGTTGTGAAAAAAAAAAAAAAAAGAGACAGGATGAAAAAAAAAATGATGAGAAAAAGAGAAAAATTGAAAAATAATTTTGTAAATAATGGAGTCGAGAAGAGGATTGAATTAGAGGTTTGGGTGAGATTTCATTGTGTTTACATTTTTTCCCTAGTGCACCTCTATTTCTTCTGAGCTATAGCTACTTATCCAAATTTATCCTCCCCTGTCCTTGGCCCCATTACAACCCAGTAAAGACCTTTTGATCTGAAGATGCATATGTTTTAAGTGTTGATATTAGAAGATTGCCAAGTCTGTTTGTGTTTGCTTTCTTGAATGCATTGAGTGACATTGATTTACCTTAAACACTTGAGAGAAACACTATGAGTGCATCTGTGAGGTTTTGTTATTTTCAAATCACCTCTTGAGCTGATGGATTATTTTTCCATGTATTGAATTGCTTGGAAGATTTCTATAAGTATCTGCTTTATTTGATTTGTGTTGGATAATTTCTACTTCTTTTATTTGTCCAAATTCTTGAGAACTCTGTAAATTTTGTTTTCTTGCGAGTTTTTATTTTTCTGTATGCTGCAATTGTGTCACGTCCTTTAATGTCCCTGAACTATTCCCTGATTTGCGTCTTGATTTTGCCCAGGAGTGCAAAAGACTAAGTGTGGTCTATTTTGATGAGTCAATATTTTGTTCACTTCACTTAGTTTAATGTGCTGTAATTAATCAGGGAATTGTGCATAATTGTCCAATATTTTCCCATTTTACTGAATTGAGCTTAATCCGATCAGAAATTCTTATTTTAGTTAATTTGAATTATCTGAGACTAATTATTTACATTATTGAGTGTAGGGAAAATTCTGTAAATATGTTAGGACATTTGGAAGAAAAATCATTCACACACTATGTTTGGAAGAAGCTACACTACATTGATTTATTGATTTCTTATGTGTATTGATATGTGGAAACTTAGATGAAATATTTCTGTTTGGTTTGACTAAAATATTAGAAGGTGTGCACGGTTTTTCTTTTGTTCCAGCAGCTAGAAGCATTTGGTGAAAGGTCACACGCATCAAACCACTACATGGACAATTCATTTTGGCAAGCATACATGGAACAAAAAAGTAGGAGTGCCACCTAGGATTGGAGAATTTTGGTTTGGCTTAAGAGAATGTAGTAAAGCCGTGAACAATAAAAAAAGGTCACCAATTTGAAAGTTCACGTGCATGAGAGGAGCTCCAAGCTGAATTTTATTATTAAAGGGAGTGATGTCACGGCCCCATACAAAAGAAATCTCACTTTTGCTTAAAGATATGTCTGCATGTTGTGCTATTCCACTCCACTCAATTGGTAGTTTGATCACGGTTTGGTCTTGGAGAAAGAGCACCCACCATCTTTGAAGAAAGCAAACGGCCCACATAATAGAAAAAGCTAGGAATGCTGAAGACTTCAATGGAGGGGACCACCACTTGATTAAAAGCTCACAATGAATTCCAAAATACTAAGGGAATGCCACGGCACAAGGGAACATCCAGTAGCTGCCACCTACGTGTTACACACACATATTTTATTTTGCAGAAGCACAAATTTTGTTCCAGCAAGCATTCTATCCAGTAGCTATGGAGTTTTAACGGTCTCCATGCAGCACCACAAACTCCATAGCAGCAAGGAAGCTCCTACACGGTCCAGCAGTAGCAACTCCACACGGCCTTAAGCACACCAGCCACCACTCCACGCATGCAGCTTTGTCACGTCCATGAAAAGAGAGTGCAACAGCTGGTTCAGAGAAGCAAAGAAAGAAGCAAAAGAAGCAGCACCCATGGTGTTGAATTTTGAATGAATGAGAAGGAGAAAGTGGTGTGTTATCACGGCTGGAATGGCATGCACAGCAGCTACGTGTGAATTGGAGTAGAGAAGGAAAAGCAATGATTGAGTGAAGGAAACAACCGTGAGCAAGGAGCTGAAATGGTGTGCAGAGCAAGATGAAGAAGATGCCAAGCAGCTGCCACATTGGAAAGGAGAGGAGTAATTCTTTGCTTGAAGTGGGAACCACATTTCAAAGAATGTCCGTGATGAAGGGAGCCCACGGCTGATTTTGCTGGAGGGAACACAAGATTGGGTGGAAGAATTGGCTGGAATGCACACCCGAATAGGACCTGATTTTTTGGCTATAAGAAAAGGAAAGCATAAGCAAAGAAGGGGGACGGCCTTGAGGCCTGGAAGGGGTCACGATTCTCTTCCAGGAAGCTCTTTCCAGATTTTCATTTTTCAAACAGTGTGTAGTTTTTATTTCTGAAAGCTTGTAGTGTATTACAGTATTTTGGATCAGTTCACTTGTTTTATTTTTACCTGTACTGTTATTTCAAGTGTTGAATCTTTGATAAATTTTATTTTCAGTTAGTGCTTTTATTTTTACCGTTTCTTTTATTTTACTCTTTAATGTTTTCTGCACCGTTAAAATTCTGTCAATGTGTTTTACTGTTTTGCATTTTTATTTCCTCATGAATTTTACATTTTACCATCTTTTACTGTTAAGTTTTTATTGTCGTTAAAATTTATTTCAAACGTTTTTAAATTCTGTCTTATTTAAATTCCAGTTGTAAATTTTATTTTCCGTACCAAAAACCAAAAACACCCCCCCACTTCGTGTAAAAAATCTGAGACTGAACCCAAACAAATTGGTCCTTGAGAGACGACCTAGGAGTCACTTCCTAGTAAACTATACTGCATTTATATTATGCTCAACTTTTGTGAGCGGTGCGACCCGTTCGTCAGTGAGCAGAGATGGATGAGGTGCCTCTGGAGTAGGCTTTGGTGAAAGATGATGTTGTTGCTTAGTCTACTTAGGATTCTCTTAGTATTTCTTGTATTTTGAATTATTGTTTAGTTGTTGAGGATTTCCCTGTGATTCCTATCCTTTTGAAATATTGTATTTGCATTTAAGTTTTAAATTAGGACTCATTCTGGGATGATTGTAAGCTTAATTACCTTATTTAGAGTTTACTCTAATTGTCCTCTTTTATTTAAATATGAACTCACTATATTATATGCTTCTATGATGTGACATTCATTGTCATTACTCATTGATAAAACATTATTACATACACAACACCATAGGACCTTCTGAAAAGTGTATGACTTCTATTTTCCTTTTGAAAATTTGGTGGTTCTTGTGATATATTTCTTGGAGATATATTTCATACAAAATGCAGAAAATAAAACTTAAACCAAAATAGCATTGGAATATGGTTCCCTCCTTGCCGCATCATCATTAAAATTAATATGCTAATAGTCATTAAAGCATGCGTGATTAGTACCAAATTGTTAATAATCAAATTTTTTTAATGTGTCCTTACATGCTCTGTGACTCATACTGTGTTAGTTCTTGGCAGTTCCAACGTAATCAGAGTAATTAAAAATAAAATATAAAACACTACGGTTAATTTATGTTGACTCGTGATGCATCAGCATGCCCACCAAAGCTTAATCTGTGTGCTTGCTTTATTTGTTTTATGTTAAATGCAAAATTTAATTAACATTAGTTGAAAACAAAAGTGAAATAGAATGACTTTTATGACATTTTCCATATATAATAATCAAAACCTTTTTGTTCACCAAAAACTATACCAAGTGAAATGGGAACAAAGGCAAAATTGAAGCGTAAATAGTAATCCAAAAGTGATTCTGAAACGTGTAAATAAAAGAATGCAAGCACATCTCCAATTTTGATCGTTGAATGGATGTTTGTGATGGAAGGTGTGCCATGTATTAGATGTTCTATTTCAAAGTTCTTTTCCTTTTTGAAGTCAATTTTGCAATCATACATGAAAGGCACACAAGATTTTTACCTTAAAATTTTCTCAAAATTATATAATTACGTAAAAAAAGGTTTAAATTAATATAGATACTAAAAAACAAAAATGAGAAAAGTAAACAACATGAATATTTCACGAAAAGACAGATTTTCAAACGTTTCAAGCTTTCGCATTTCAAGTTTTTACTGGGCTTTCTTGACAGATACCTAACAAATTCTAAAGTATTTGTTTTGTAATTAGAAAACTATTATAAACATAAAAGAAAAGAAATACTTGTCTTAGAAAATATTTTATATAAATGTATATTATTTAATTAATGGAGTTAATTATTTCATATTTCAATATAAATAAATATAGTGGAACGAAAGATCATTAATTATATTAAAGCGTAACAACCTTATATATAAATTTATATTATTTTAATTAGTAAAGTTAATTGTTTTAGATTTTAACATAAATATAATTAATAAAATTCAGAATTATTAACTAATGTCAAACCCTGAAAATGACATGTGGAAGGTGAGGAACAAATGTCTCAAATAAATGAGATTGAGCATTTTATAGAAATTTTCAAACCCAACAGCTCATCTCATTTTTCTCAGAATCTGTATCTCTCTAAAACTCAAGCCTTTATCTTTTCTCTTACTTCTATCTAGAAATTTTTCATCTCCTTCCATCTTTCTCAAATCGCCACCGTTTAAGCAATCTAGGAGTCAAGATCATTTCTTCCACCGATCAAAAATCAAGCTTAAAGTTGGTAAGTTCATCCTTTTCTTAGAAATTTTGTTTCCTGGCACATGCAAGCCAAATTCCTGGTTGCATGTGTGCATTTACTTCTTCTTCTTATTTCTGATCACTTTTCTGGTAATTTTGGGTTGGTCTTTTCTCAGCAATCGGTGAAATATTGGTGTTCTTGGGATTTTCTGGTGAGAAAGCAAAGTCTAGAAAAGATTAATCGTTGTTCGGTTCGGTCAAAGAGGTAAGGGAAGCTAGATAATTTAATTACTTAGTTTTGATGTATGAAAATGTTGATTGATGATGTTGCATGTATGTGAAACATAATGATTTGGTGTTCGCTGTTGTTGGTGGAATATTGATCTTGTGTTTATGATGATTGTGTTTCTACATGATTATGGATCAGTGGCCGAGTGAAATTGAAAGGAGGTGTGGTAGTGAAAATGGGGAAATTGTGTTCGGTTTGAGTTTGGTCCGTATGGGAAATCTAGGTAAGTTGATTAAAGACTTTTTAGAATTCGTAATTCACTCATAAATGTGCCAAAACACTAGGAAAATCTGATTTTTGGTCATTGAGTTTATGATTCTGCAGATTGACTCTCAAATCTGTAATGAAACTCTCTTAATGATGTTAGAAAGGTTTAAACAATCTTAATCAAGTGTAAAGTAAGTATTTGATATATGTTTGGAGGATTAGAAGTTGGAAGAATGTAGTGCAATTAGTAAGGATTGGTGTTGATCATAGTTCTGCAGTTATTCTGCAGAATTATGTAGTTCGCTGAGGGTCTTCAATTGACCGTTTGGCTTTATCTGGTGCTCGGTCTTAACTTAGTTCTGCTATTGTGGATTCTTAGTTAATGACCGATCGGTCTGGTGTTAATATTTCATTGAATATAGCATTCGGTCTACTCATGGCTCTTGAATTTAAACTGCATTCGGTCTGTTATAGGCCTTAACTGTTAATGACCGCTCGGTCACATACTGTATTGGTAGTGCTCGGTCATTTACCAGCACTCGGTTTCAGAAGCGCTCGGTCTTGTACTAATAGTTAGGCCAGTGTTAGCGCTCGGTCTCGGTAGTGCTTGGTCTTGTACTGGTACTCGGTTTGTATTGGTGTTTGGTTTAAGCTCTAAGTGTTCAGTATAAGCTCTAAGTGTTTAGTCTAAATCAATAGTGTTTGGCCTAAGTCAATAGTTTCGGCCTAAGCCAATAGTGATCGGTCTAAGGCATTAGTATTCGTTCTAAATTATAAGGGTTCAGTCTATGATTCAAGTGTTCAGTTTTAGCTTTAGAATTTGGTTGTTCTGGCGTTCAACTTCAAAGAAGTTCGGCTCATGATTGAGTTTTACTCTTTGCATGACTGATAGGCTGTCGTTGAAGCTATCAAATTAATACTACTTTTCAAGGCAACTTCAGTATTGCCAAGTAGTATTCAAGAAGGTAGATAGGGCTAAAGTAACCCTGAGTCGTCTCCCAACGAACACGAAATTGCTTTTGAATATCTGACTCTTACGAATGCTATGCAATGCTTATGAATAAAAATGATGTTTGGAGAATGTTTAAAGAACAAATAATAAACTTAAAAACAATTATGATTAAATAGGCTAATTCCACTACTTTTCCAAGATAGATTCGTCATCGATTATTCACGGATAATTGTTCAATTGATTATTGTTTAAGTTTCAAATTAATTAAAGTATATTCTCAATTAATTTGAGGGCGATCATGCATTTAACCAAAGTAAATTCTCAATCAAATGCAAAACCTTTCTAGATTATTCACAATAAATTTAACCAAAGTACATTCTCAATCAAATTCTATTGTGCTTAATCATGTCTATTCTTAAATCTCCTAACCAAGTTAAAAGTTAATCAATCAAAGTAAATTCTCAATTGATTATAGTTGAAATTATTACTACCAACCAAAGTTGATACAAGAAGGTCTAACACCATAGGACCCATCACAAGAGGAATGGCCAAAAAGCTCCAAGATGAATATTCTCCTCAAGGTCAAGTACTATTTGCTATCTTTGGATGGAAAATTGGAGAACAAGAAGATATGCCAAATCTGCCAAAACATGGAGAAGGGTAAAAAGGACATTTCTATAAAAAAAAGGGGTGTACTTATCCTTCTATGGGGCTGCATGAGTAATTGTTTTTCTTCACATAAAACTTGATTTTCACGTGTTTTAGAAGCTAAACATGTAGCACATGGGATCAGATCTGCAACGTGAAATTTGCTTGCTTAAAGCCTTGAGATTAATCTATAAAATCTCATAGGAAAAGCTTGTAAATCACTTTTGGATTGTAGTAAAGAATTTCTGCTGAAATGCATAGTAAATTCCTTCTCCAAGAGTCACTTCTTAGCTTGATTTCCATTGCAACTTTCTTCCACTCTAGGAAGCCTTCTGAGTTGTGAATCACCTCTCCAAGCTAGCCTCCATATCCAACCACCATAAACACCAATCATCCGCTGCATCACATCCAAAGCTCCTAACCAATCTGCTCCTGAACTTCTAAGTCTGCACACCTCTGCGTCGGATACAGCTTCTGTTACATTGGTTGCAGCAACTGTCCAAGTCTCCTTGCACCTCCAATCTCACGGCTCATCTTCTCCACATCTCCTAGGATGTATCAAGTGGTATTCAGAGCAAGGTTCTAACTAGAACCGTGAGATAAGTCCAGATTTTCTTCCATTTATTTGCTGTCAAAAATTTCCTGGTTGTCTTGCTGTTTTCTGAAAAATTCTGCAATGTTTCATCAATCATTGCTTTGTTTAGGATCTACTCTTAATTTCATTGGCTACTAGCTGTCTTTGTTTGAGTTTTCCTTCATTTTATTCGGCTGTTATTAATTGTTTGAGTCTATTTTACCATTTAAACATCATTTCTGTTTTTGTCTTAAGTCTTGTTAGTTACTTTGCTGTTTTGTTATCAAATCTGGTTTTTCAACCAAGTTTTACCAAAAATCTTAGTTGTTTGAATGTGGCTGCACCAAGTAAGAGCAATGAATACTTCAGAAATGAGCTCAGGTGTTTAGATTTACCATTCAAACTCAAAATCTGTGCAGGTTTGTATTTAAAAATCTGACAGCATTTCAGTTCTGTTTTTGTGTTGTATTGCCACTGTTTTAGGGTCATTTACTGTTCTATTGAACAGCAGCTGGTTGATCCATTGTCTGAACCATTTGGAAGATGAAATGAGTTGATTCCAAATAGTTTGTCATGTGGCAAGAGTGTCCAAGCATTTGGCCGAGATGCATGTGTTTCATTGAAGTCAATTTTGCTTAATTGTGTGTGGTTAGTATTAGACCATTGCTAACCATCATCAACACTGAATTTCTGCATTTGTGCAACTTTCAAATACCATTTCTAACTCCTCTTTGCTGTTTTCAAATCAGAATTACTTTTGAATCAAAATTTGACCATGCTAGTTGTTGAATTTAGGTGAAATCTGGTACTGCAGTAGTGATTTTCTGTTTTATATAGTTTTGATGCATCCAATTAGTTCCAACAAGTCATCATTCATCATCAAAACATGTTTGAATCATTGGAAAACAACTAGGTGCAGTACTGTTCATTTGGTCTATTTTTCTGCATTGAAAAATTGACTCTGCTGCCAAAAACTGTGCTGGTTTTTTCTATCAAATTCTGTACTGCATTACTTTGCTTGATTCATCATTTTTAGATGCAGTAAAAGCCATGGTCCATTTAAGATATTAAGATAACAATTCAAAAGAGATATTACAAACGTTAAAAGGCAATTAGGACCATTGCATCATCAGTTTCGAAAGTTTGAAGTGTATAAAAATCTGGTGCAAAAGTCTGGTGCAGAAATCTGGTGCAAAAATCTGGTGCAATTCATTCAGGCATTTCATCAAACAGTTTTCTCAATTTTCAATGCATAGCCAATTCGTGTGTGATTCTGATTTAAAGTCTTTTATTGCGTTTTAATTCTGTTCTAGAGCCATTCCTAAGATCATTTTGATGTGCCACCGTGATTAATAGCCACTTAATTGCTTGCTTTCTGAATTTTGAACATTCTGCACACCATCTGTTTGACAAAAGTCCTGGTGTTGCTATCACTTGGATGTGATTTGGCTGGCAATTGTGGTGGTAGTTTCTGTGACTAATTGGTTTGTTGCGTAGGTGAAATATAACTCAAATGGCTCACTGCAAGTGGAAGCATCAAAGGAAGTTCAATTGGTGAATAAAAGTGAATGAAGTTGAGCCTTGAAGAAGGAAAAAGCGTGACTTGCAGCAGATTTCCATACTGCAGAAAAATTAATTGCTTGTTTAAACACTTTGCAGTTGAGAGAATTGTTGGAATCCAGTAGATTCAAGTTCTTTGAGAGCAACCAAAGCTGCACACATTGATTCCTTAGCCTATTTTAACTTTGCCTTTCCAACTTACTAATTTTCTTTGTAATTTCCATTGGTTTTCTTTGGTTGTAAGTTCCAAATCTAAGCAAGTGAGGTGCTAGAGTTCACAAGTGCTCTTCCCTCATTTGTAACTAGACTCAAAGAAGTCTCACAACCTAAAATTGAGTAGTCAGTGAGTGTGTCTTAGATCCAAAGTCTAAGCCTCACCTAGGAGACCTCACTTTAATGGTTTTTCCAATTTTCGACTAGATAACATATATCTTGTGCGAATAGGAAGCTCTCTTAGGGGTCCGAATTTAGAGTTAGGTTGTGTTCTTTTCTTTGCTTTTTGTTTTCTTTGTTGTCTTTAAGACTTAAGTGGATTTAAGAGTGATTTTGATCTAAAGACTCTAGTAAGTAGCAAGAAGCATATTTGGCAAGGAAAAGGCTTGGTACTTAAGCATTCCTAGTGAATCACCTCCCTTACCTGGAATATTGCTTCAAGTGAAAATCTCTAGTCTTTACTTCAAGAATAACATTTAAGTCCATCATAATGTCTAGAAGGCATTCTCCTAGGATTAGTGATAGTGAAAAAGAACATTTTTCTCTTCAAACTTTAGTTAATGAATTCAAGGAAATAAGAAGAGAAATGAATGAAGAGAAAGTCAATAGAGAGCTTCAAAATGCTGTTATTCAAGATGAGTTGAGAATGATAAGAAAAAGTAAATCTAGGGGAAGTCAAAGTGACAACTCTCAAGAGGGAGGGATGTCTATGAGTCTTGGTGATTATTACCCTCATCAGCCTTCTACTTCTAGAAGGCATAGGAGAAATTCTCATGCACCCCCACCCCCTAAAGAAGTCAATGTTGTGTTGCCTCACTTCCATGGGAAGGACAATGTAGAGGCTTATCTTGATTGGGAGATGAAGGTGGAACAATTGTTTGAATGCCACCAAGTGAGTGAAGAGAGGAAGGTCTCTCTAGCTACCCTAAGCTTTCAAGGGTATGCAATGTACTGGTGGACTGCCTTGGTCAAAGAGAGGCTTAGGCATCAAGCCCCTCCCATCCACTATTGGAATGACCTCAAGTCTGCCCTTAGGAGGAGACACATTCCCTCCTACTACAATAGAGAACTCATGGATAAACTCCAAAGGTTACAACAAAGGTCTATGACAGTTGAGGAATATAGACAAAAGATGGAGTTGTATATGATGAGGGCAGGCATAGTGGAGGGTCCAGAAATTACTTTAGCTAGATTTTTAAGTGGGCTCAATTTTGACATAAGAGATAGGGTTGAACTTCTACGTTATAGAGATTTGAATGATCTTGTTCAAATGTGTATAAAGGTAGAACAACAAAACTTGAGAAAATCTTCTTCTAAAAGAATTCAAGTTCAACCTACTTTTGAAAAGAAAATTTTTAAAGAAAAAGAGCCATTTAAACCTCTAGCCAAAATAGAAGAAAGACCCAAGAAAGAGACACCCTCACACACCAGAACAAGTGAAATCAAATGCTTCAAATGTCTAGGAAGGGGTCATGTAGCTACTCAATGTCCTACAAAAAGAAATATTATTTTGAAAGGCAAGGACATTTATAGTAGTGAAAGTGACACCCCAACTAGTACAAGTGAGAGTGAGGAAGAAGAGAGGGAAGAGGAAATATATGCTGATGATGGGCAACTTCTCATGGTGAGAAGAATACTTAGCAACCAACCAAGTCTTGAACACATATCACAAAGAGAGAACATCTTTCATACAAGATGTAAAATTCAAGAAAATCATTGTTCTCTCATTGTTGATAGTGGATCTTGTTGCAACTGTTGTAGCACAAGGTTGGTTGAGAAGTTGAAGCTTGATAGTATACCCCATCCAAAACCTTATAAACTTCATTGGCTAAATGAAGATGGGGATATAATAGTCAAGAATCAAGTGAAGTTGGCATTTTCCATTGGGAACTTCAAAGATGAAGTTTTATGTGATATAGTTCCCATGGAAGCCTGTCATGTGTTATTGGGGAGACCATGGCAATTTGATCATCAAACTATCCATCATGGTCTAACCAATACCATCACTATCCATCAAAAGGACAAGAAGTTTGTGCTTCATCCTTTGACTCCTACCCAAGTGGCTAAGGATCAAGCACAAATGAAGTCTTTAAGAAAACAAGAACATGACCAAAAGAAAAAGTCAAAAAGAAAGGAGGGTAGGGAAACAAGTGTGCCACCTAAGGTCACTCAACATGAAGTTCTTTTAAACAAAAAGACTTTAATCAATACACTTCAAGTTGAGCAACCTTCATATCTTCTTCTTTGCCAAGGGACACTTACATGTACATCTAGTGATTCAAAGACTTTAACTCTTTCTCCATCCATTCAAAAACTTTTGAAAGAATTTGATGATCTATTCCCCCAAGAAATTCCAAAAGGGCTTCCACCCATAAGAGGAATAGAACATCAAATTGATTTCATTCCAGGGGCAGTTCTTCCTAATAGGCCAGCCTATAGGACAAATCCCCAAGAAACTAAGGAGATTGAGACACAAGTCCAAGAGCTACTAGATAAAGGCTTAGTTCAAAAGAGTCTAAGTCCCTGTGTTGTACCAGTGTTGCTGGTACCAAAAAAAGATGGAAAGTGGCGCATGTGTTGTGATTGTAGAGCTATCAACAACATCACAATCAAGTATAGACATCCCATTCCTAGGCTTGATGATATGTTGGATGAATTGCATGGAGCACAAATATTTTCAAAGGTAGATTTAAAAAGTGGCTATCACCAAATAAGAATTAAAGAAAGTGATGAATGGAAAACTGCCTTTAAGACCAAGTTTGGATTATATGAATGGCTAGTTATGCCTTTTGGTCTTACAAATGCTCCAAGCACATTCATGAGACTTATGAATCATGTCCTTAGGGATTGCATTGGGAAGTTTGTAGTTGTTTACTTTGATGACATCTTGGTATATAGTCAAAATTTGCAAACTCATGAAAATCATTTGAGAGTTGTTTTAACAATTCTTAGAACACACAAATTGTTTGCAAACTTTGACAAGTGTACCTTTTGTGTTGATAGTGTCATATTTCTTGGATTTGTGGTCACCAAAAATGGGGTTCATGTGGACCCAGAAAAAATAAAGGCCATCCAAGATTGGCCTCCTCCAAAGAATGTAGGAGAAGTAAGGAGCTTCCATGGGTTGGCAAGCTTTTACAGAAGATTTGTTCCTAACTTCTCTAGTCTTGCTTCACCCCTCAATGAGTTGGTGAAAAAAGATGTTACATTCCATTGGGGGGATAAACAACAAAAAGCTTTTGAGCTACTCAAAGAAAAGCTCACACAAGCACCCATTCTAGCTTTGCCAAATTTTTCCAAAACTTTTGAGCTAGAATGTGATGCTTCAGGATTTGGCATAGGTGCAGTATTATTACAAGAAGGACACCCAATTGCATACTTTAGTGAAAAACTTCATGGTGCCTCTTGTAATTATCCCACCTATGACAAAGAACTCTATGCACTTGTGAGGGCTCTTCAAACTTGGGAACATTACCTTGTTGCCAAGGAGTTTATCATTCATAGTGATCATGAATCACTTAAGTATTTGAAGAGTCAACACAAGTTACAAAAGAGGCATGCTAAGTGGTTGGAATTCATTGAACAATTCACTTATGTTATTAAATACAAGAAAGGAAAATCCAATGTGGTGGCTGATGCTTTGTCAAGAAAAATTAATCTATTAGCCACATTGGGAGCTCAAATTCTTGGATTTAGTAACATTCTTGAATTATATTCAAAAGATCTTGATTTTGCTCATATCTATGAGGAATGTCTCAATAAGCCTCAAGGAGGATTCTATGTGAAAGAAGGGTATCTTTTTAAAGAAGGAAAAATTTGCATTCCCCAAGGTTCACATAGAAAACTCCTTGTTAAAGAGACACATGAGGGAGGATTAATGGGACATTTTGGGGTAGAAAAGACCCTTGGCATGTTGAAAGAAAAATGTTTTTGGCCTCACATGAGAAGGGATGTTCAAAGGCATTACTTTAAGTGTATAACTTGTTTAGAAGCTAAATCTAAATCAATGCCTCATGGACTATATACTCCTTTGAATGTTGCTTCCACCCCTTGGGAAGAGATAAGTATGGATTTTGTGTTAGGTCTTCCCAAAACTTCTAGGGGTTTTGATTCTACCTTTGTGGTGGTAGATAGATTTAGCAAAATGGCTCATTTTATACCTTGCCACAAAGTAGATGATGCAAGCAACATTGCAAAGTTATTCTTTAGAGATGTGGTTAAACTTCATGGGTTACCTAAGGTAATAGTTTCGGATAGAGATACAAAATTTCTTAGTCACTTTTGGCGGACCTTATGGTCTAGATTAGGGACTAAGTTATCTTTTTCTACTACTTGCCATCCTCAAACAGATGGTCAAACTGAAGTAGTCAATAGATCTCTTTCCACTTTACTAAGGGTAGTTCTTAAAGGAAATCACAAATCTTGGGATGAGTACCTGCCTCATGTTGAGTTTGCCTACAATAGAGTAGTTCATGGAACTACTAAATTGTCTCCTTTTGAAGTTGTTTATGGTTTTAATCCTTTGACACCCATGGATTTAATACCCCTTCCAAATTCTATTGATTTTGTTCATCAAGATGGGGTATCTAAATCTAAATTTATCAAAGATTTACATCAAAGGGTTAAAATTCAAATTCAACAACAAAATGAGAAATATGCCAAGAAACATAATAAGGGCAAGAAAGAGTTAATCTTCAATGAAGGAGATTTAGTTTGGATTCATCTTAGAAAGGAAAGATTTCCTCAATTAAGAAAATCTAAACTCAATCATAGAGGAGATGGACCCTTTAGAGTGATCAGGAGGATTAATAACAATGCTTATCAACTTGATCTTCCTCCTGAATATGGTGTTCATGCTACCTTCAATGTATCTGATCTTAAACCTTTTGCAGGATTTGATAGTGAAGATGAAGATCTTTTGGATTTGAGGGCAAATCCTTCTCAAGCGGGAGGGGATGATACAAGAAGGTCTAACACCATAGGACCCATCACAAGAGGAATGGCCAAAAAGCTCCAAGATGAATATTCTCCTCAAGGTCAAGTACTATTTGCTATCTTTGGATGGAAAATTGGAGAACAAGAAGATATGCCAAATCTGCCAAAACATGGAGAAGGGTAAAAAGGACATTTCTATAAAAAAGGGGTGTACTTATCCTTCTATGGGGCTGCATGAGTAATTGTTTTTCTTCACATAAAACTTGATTTTCACGTGTTTTAGAAGCTAAACATGTAGCACATGGGATCAGATCTGCAACGTGAAATTTGCTTGCTTAAAGCCTTGAGATTAATCTATAAAATCTCAGAGGAAAAGCTTGTAAATCACTTTTGGATTGTAGTAAAGAATTTCTGCTGAAATGCATAGTAAATTCCTTCTCCAAGAGTCACTTCTTAGCTTGATTTCCATTGCAACTTTCTTCCACTCTAGGAAGCCTTCTGAGTTGTGAATCACCTCTCCAAGCTAGCCTCCATATCCAACCACCATAAACACCAATCATCCGCTGCATCACATCCAAAGCTCCTAACCAATCTGCTCCTGAACTTCCAAGTCTGCACACCTCTGCGTCGGATACAGCTCCTGTTACATTGGTTGCAGCAACTGTCCAAGTCTCCTTGCACCTTCAATCTCACGGCTCATCTTCTCCACATCTCCTAGGATGTATCAAAAGTACATTCTCAATTGATAATAAAAACCATTTAATCATATGAAAGTTCCTAAATTTAATCAAAGTAAATTCTCAATTAAACCTAGAAACCCTAAAACTCATATAATCAATATGCATGTAGATTCAAACACATTATGATGCAAAAATCTTTGCTTTTAACAAGATAGAGAGATGAAAGACATAGAGAGAACAACTTAAATCAATAATCAAAGTAAACAATTGCATTAACTGAACATAACCTCAGAATCCGTCTTGGAATTACAGCAGAATAGCTCTAGATGCTTAGCTCTCCATGAATGGAGTTGAATACAAGATGAAAGAAAAGTGAGAGGAGTATTAGAGAATGAATGAAGTGAAGTCCCTTTTTCTGCCTCCCTTGGGTCTCTTTATATAGGCTTGATTGGGCTTGGACTCTGAATAGTTTGTTGAAAAGATATTTTCTGTTGATATATTATATCTTTCAAATATTCATTAGATTAAATTAGTTTTAAAGAATATTTGATAGATATTAACTCAATTATCTTATATCCTATATCTTCCAAATAACTAAAAGATTTAGATAATGATAAAATTATTTGGAAGTCCTATATCTTATGTCATTAGATTTTTTTTTATTGATATTCCCAAATTAAATTCAACAACTGAATTTTATCTTTTAGATTTTATGACTTTCCAAAATTGCACAAATACGCTAAAATTTCCTCTATTTGCACTTTAGCCCCTTCTGAATTTTCCAAATAAAATCTGATTTTGGGCCTTGAATTGCCATTTGGACCAATAAAACTTATATTCTCAGCTGCACAAATAAACATTAGAACATTCAATAATAATTTATTCGCTAAAATTCACTTTTTACGTCTCTTTATTTCCCAAACCCAACAATTCCAATCATCACAAATTCACTTAAAATAAACCATTTAAGCACAATTATCCCATCAAAAATTTGAATTTTAAAGCATAAATGTGGGCATAAATATGCACTCATCAATGACCGTTCGGTCATATTCACATATTGATAGTGTTTGGCCATTCGGTCTTGTTCATAGGCTAAGGTTATCTTTTTCGTTCGGTTGTGATCAAGAGTGGTGTTTGTTTTATTGTTCGGTTTGATTTTACTTAAATGTATTATGGATGAGGAAACATGTTGATAATTAAGTATGGTATGATATTCTAATGTGACGAGAAAGAGAATTCCAAGGAGGAATGTCTCAACAGTGGTTTCATGTGATAAAAGTATGAATCTTAGTGGTGGTTTTAATGTGGTAAAAGTATGAATATGGGAAGCTCAGTTTTGGCATTCATCCTGACATTCTAATGGTCACCAATTCTGAAGTAGAGAATGGTGAGGCATGTCATGAGAATAACAGGAGGCCCTAGCCTGGGCAGTATGTTTACCTTGACCTAAGGTGTGGGATAACGGGCTAACCTCGTGTGGTAGTTGAGGGTGTTTCCAGTTACTTCACCCACGAGTGCACGAACGATCATAGCTACATATTCATACAGTCTGAACAGTCATAGTAAAAGTGGTCGGTTATAACATGCTTGTATGATTTCTGTATATGTATGATTATATTATATGTTTGTATGTATTGTATGTTTACATAGTTAATTAAATTACGCTAGCTTACCCTTATTTTCCTGTCTTATCATGTTATTGATAACAGTTGAAAAACTGTTACTTTTATACTTAAAATTGACTTCAATTACAACCTTTATGACTTAGAAATTAGCTTGAACTCATGATTTTGTTGAATTGTTGGAAATAACAGAGTTGGACAGGTTTTATGCTTGATATCCTTTTTTTTGCAGGTTTAAAGATGAATTTGATGAAAGAAGTGAAGTAGGAAAGAGATGGAGACAGAAAAGGACACAAAAAGTGAAAAAGAAGAGAATCAGCAAGTACCGCTCAATGCCAATTACCGCTAAGCGGCACTTTTCAGTACCCGTTGGCACTACTGAGGGAAAACTGGCGCTGAGGGGAAGAAGTGGTCATGCGCTATTACCGTTGAGCAGCACTTTCCTGGGCTTGGGCCTATTTTTCTATACTTTTTAGAATAGTATATAAGTTTTAGGACGTTCTAGGATTTGTATCTTTGTCTGGAACGAAGCAAAAACACACTTTTTCACCCCTTAGAGGAGGATTTTGGATGCTAAGGCTCCTTTCTCAACTTTCTAGGGTTCTATCCTTCACTTTTCCATTGTATTTCATCTAATTTCACCATGAATATGGTGAATTAAACTTATTTTATTGTTGGGGAATCAATGTAAATCCTTAGAAACTCTCTTGTATGGAATTTGTTCTTCAAGATCATTTTTATGATACATGCTTTCTTTCATTAATAGTTAGGGTTTTTCTTCTTTGCTCAAAGCATGCATTGTTTAACTCATTCGATGTCATGATTATTGGTTTTATCGATATGGACACATGGGGAAATCTAGATCTGGGGAATCTCTCCCAAAAGTATATTACCAACCTAGACATAGGAGTATGATAGTTGGTTGCCTTTAAGCTTCTGTTCACTATAATGCATGATTAATTGCTAGGGAGACAAGACATTGTAAACTAATGATTATGATTAGGCCTTCTTCGCCGAGACGTCGGGTTTTTAGTAATTTAAAAAGTGGCATTAACATTAATGAAAAGAATGATGAATTCCTAAATACAAGAGAGTGGATAGGATGAAATTGATAAACCCCAACAACATATTCATCCATATATTTCAATTAACGTGTTTTGTTTCTTCTTGCCCATTGATCATCACATGCATACATATTTACTTTTTAGTTTATTGCATTTGAAACTTACAACAATGTTTTCACAAGTATTAATTCATCAATAAATCACATAACTGTCTAGGCCGTGAGTTCTTTGGGAGAATGATACTTGGTCTTACCAGGTTTATTACTTGATACGATTCGGTTACACTTGCCGAGGGTTAACAAGTTCTTGACTCCGTTTTCGGTGATCTAAGATTTGTTCATCAGTTATCCGTTCGGTCGTCTTTGTCATTGTAATGATCACCCTATGGGTGTGAGCAGTAGGTGAGGAGGGTTCTCTGGAGCAGGCACTAACAGGAGAGGATGGTTTCCGCTAGAGTAAGATCGTTCGGTATTGAGTTGTTTTTTTTGTATTCAGTATAGGGTCGTTCGGTTGGTAAACTTCTTGTATGACCGATCAGTCTACTCTTATGGGTTGTTTTAGTATAGGTTTCTGTAAAGTTTTAAATTTATAGTTATTTTAGGATAAATGTAAGTTAAACTTTATTCCTGTAACTGTTCTATTTTATTGTAAAAGTAAGGACTCTTAAATATATTTATTGCTATATTTTTGGGATGTTACAATTATACTTTTCAACATAAACATAATAAAATAAAAAACCATTAATTATATTTTAAACAATATCTTAGACACTTGTTAGCATTCCTTATAAATTTATTATATATGAATTACTTATGACAAGTAAATAATCCAGAAGTTTCCATTTACGGTAATTTACTTTATTTCTTGGAGCCTGTGGTATTTATATAAATCCAAATATTTATTTTAAAAAATTAACAATGGACCATTCATTAATATTGTTAGAAAATTGCTTCAGGACTACACCTTTTAACTCTTTTTTTTTTATTATTTCCCTAGTTTTAAGGAATCAGTTTAGGTTTGTTATTTTGATTCATGCATTTTATTTAATGGCTTAATTCTAGGAACACATTATTAGTGGGTAATTATTTTTAAATTTTATAAATTGTAACATTTCTTGATTCAATAAAATAAGTTTTTATTGTTCTCCTTCCATATATTCTCCTTCAATATATTTTCCCGTTCCTTTATTCATTTTTGTTCTCTGTTAAAGAAACTTCGCTTTCTTATAAACACCAACAATTGGTATCTAGAGCTTTTTTTCTTACGGGGCCTTAGAATGGATTCTGAAACAAGCTTTTCCCAAGCAACTCTTCCAATTTTCAATGGGGAAAACTATGATCTTTTGGCTGTTAAAATGGAGGCTTACCTAGAAGCTTTGGATCTTTGGGAAGCCATAGAAGAAGATTATGAAATCTTTCCGTTGCCTGACAATCCCACTGTGGCCTAGATCAAAAATCATAAGGAGAAGAAAACCCAAAAAGCAAAAGCAAAGTCATGTCTTTTTGCTGGCATTTCTGCAACCATCTTTACTAGGATCATGACTCTCAAACCACCAAAAGCAATTTGGGATTATTTGAAGAGAGAATATACTGGAGATGAAAAAATTTGAAGCATGCAAATGCTTAACTTGATGAGAGAATTTGAACTTCAAAGGATAAAAGAGTCTGACACAATCAAGGAGTATTTAGACAAATTGTTGGGTATTTCCAACGAGATAAAATTATTGGGAAGTAATTTTACAGATTCCAGAATTGTTGAGAAAATTTTTGTGACCGTACCAGAAAGGTATGAAGCATCTATTGCTTCTTTGGAAAATGCAAAGGATATTTCTAAAATCACTCTTGTTGAAGTGATACATTCCTTCCAGGCCAGAGAACAACGAAGATTGATGAGGGAATATTATGCTACTGAAGGTGCTCTTCTAGCCAAGAGCCAACAAGCAAAAAATTACAAGAAGAATCATCCAGCTAGTAGTCAAAGCAGTGCAAATAATTACAACAAAGTAAAGGCTGAAAAGAAAAATTGCCCTCCTTGTCAACATTGTGGCAAAATGGGTCACCCTCCATTCATATGTTGGAGGAGATCAGATGCCAAATGCATAAAGTGCAATCAAATGGGACATGAAGCAGTCATATGCATGAGCAAAAATCAATCACAAGAGGAAGAAGCTAAAGTTGTTGAACAGGAGGAGGAGGAAGATCAATTATTTGTGGCCACCTGTTTTGCAAGCAGTGAAGAAAATGAAAGTTGGCTAATTGACAGTGGTTGCACAAACCATATGACCTATGACAAGGAGCATTTCAAAGATTTAAAGCCAACCAACATCACCAAAGTCAAAATAGGCAATGGTGATTATATTTCAATCAAAGGAAAGGGAATTGTTGCAATAACAAGTTGCTCAGGTACAAAGTTAATTTCTGATGTCCTTTTTGTACCAGAAATTCAACAGAACTTGCTGAGTGTTGGCCAATTGATTGAAAGAGGCTTCAAAGTCTCTTTTGAAGACAATTTTTGTTTGATTATAGATGCAGCTAGTCAAAAAATTTTCAAAATCAAAATGAAAGGAAAATGTTTTGCTCTAAATCCATTGGAGGAAGAGCAAATTGTCTTTCTTGTCAAGGAGAACATAACAGAAGTTTGGAACAAGAGGCTTGGGCATTATCATCACCAAGGGCTGCTGAAAATGCAGTATAAGAAAATGGTAGCTAATTTTCCAGAACTTGATGATCAAATACCAACATGAAAGACATGTCAATTTGGAAAGCAAAAAAGAAATCCATTCCCAAAGTCAACATAGAGAGCCACTCACAAATTGCAGCTCATCCACACAGATGTTTCAAGCCCTCACAGAACACCTTCCTTAAAAGGTAGTCTTTATTTTATTACCTTTATTGATGACTTCACTAGAATGTGCTGGATTTTTTTCTTAAAGTTTAAATCAGAAGTAGCTCAAGTTTTTTGGAAGTTTAAGACAAGAGTTGAGAATGAAAGCAACTGCAAAATTCAGATTGTAAGATCTGATAATGGGAAGGAGTATACTTTAGCAGAATTTGACAGGTTTTGTGAAGATTCAGGCATAGAGCATCAGCTTACATCTCCTTACACACCTCAACAAAATGGAGTTAGTGAACGGAGAAATAGATACATCATGGAGATGTCAAGATGCATGTTGCATGAGAAGAATTTGCCAAACATTTGGGCAGAGGCAGCAAATACAGCTGTGTTTCTTCAAAACAGGCTTCCAACAAAGGCAGTGAGAGAAATGACACCATTTGAGGCATGGTATGGTTATAAACCATCTCTAAAATTTCTTAAAGTATTTGGTTGTTTATGTTTCACTCACGTTCCACAGATTAAGCGTGACAAGCTTGATAGGAGAGCTTCACCAAACATTTTTATAGGCTACAGTTCTGTCAGTAAAGCCTATAAAATTTTCCAGCCACAAATTGGAAATATTATTGTCAGCAGGGATGTTCACTTCATGAAGGATGAAGAGTTGAACCTGGATGATGCAGAAAAGAAGGGTCAAAATATGGTAGAACTGAAACTCAAGTTTTCCAGTTCAACCATTGAAGAAGAAGATGATGACTGGCAGAATCAAACAGTGGAGGATGCTCCTGTGAGAGGAACAAGGTTGCTCTCAGATGTTTATGAAAGGTGCAATATTGCCTTATGTGAACCTACTGACTATCCAGAAGCAAAAAATGATCAAATGTGGATAAATGCAATGGAGGAGGAGTTGTCAATGATAGAGAAAAACAAAACTTGGATCCTAGTGGATAGGCCTCAACACAGGAAGGTAATTGGAGTCAAGTGGGTGTTTAAAACCAAACTTAATGTTGATGGCTCAATCAACAAACACAAAGCTAGGTTGGTGGTTAAAGGGTATGCCCAAATATTTGGTGTTGATTATTCTGACCCTTTTTCTCCTATTGCTAGATTGGACATAATCAGGTTACTCCTTGCAATAGCTGCACAAAAGAGCTGGAAAGTGTTCCAATTGGATGTAAAATTCATCTTCCTAAATGGTATCTTACAGGAAGAAATTTATGTTGAGCAGCCCCAAGGATTTCTGAAGGAAAGTGAGTGAGATAAAGTCTATAAAAAACAACCTTGTATGTCAAGCACAATGACACTGATATTCTTATTGTTTCATTGTATGTTGATGACCTACTAGTTATAGGAAACAATACAGAGCATATTCAAAACTTCAAACAGGAGATGATGAAGGTGTTTGAAATTACAGATCGTGGAGTTATGTCCTACTTCCTTGGCATGGAGATCAAGTAAGGGCAAGGTGAAATTTTCATATGTCAGAAAAAGTATGCAAAGGAAATGCTAAAGAAATTTCAAATGGAAGAATGCAAGCCAATAAGCACTCCAATGAATCAAAAGGAAAAGTTGCACAAAGAAGATGGTGCTAACAAAGTTGATGAAGGATATTTTAGAAGCTTGATTGGTTGCTTGATGTACCTCACGGCAACAAGGCCTGATATTTTAAATGTTGTAAGTATTCTATCTCGATTCTTGCATTGTGCAAGTGAATTGCATTTCAAGGCTGAGTGATTCGGCATGTGAAGGGTGCAAGTGATTTTGGTGTTAAGTTCACATGGAGCAAAGAATTTAAGTTGACAGGTTTCTCTAATAGTGACTAGGGAGGTTCTATGGACGATATGAAAAGTACTTCAGGCTACTGTTTTACTCTTGGATCAAGTGTTTTATCTTGGAGCTCAAAGAAGCAAGAAATTGTGGCTCAATCCACTGCAGAAGCTGAGTTTATTGCAGCAACAGCTGCAATCAATCAAGCTTTATGGTTAAGAAAGATTTTAATGGATTTAAGTATGGAGCAAAAATAAAAGTACCAAGATCTTCGTTGATAACCAAGCTGCTATCGCTATTTCTCATAATCCTGTATTTCATGGGAAAACTAAGCATTTCAACATCAAGTTGTTTTTTTAAGAGAAGTGCGAAAAAATGAATTTGTGACTTTGATTTATTGCAAGTCTGAAAATCAACTTGCAGATTTATTTACAAAACCACTTTCAGGTAGTAGGTTCGAGCTTCTGAGGAAAAAAATTGGTATTTGCAGCTCCTAAAGCAAGGAGGAGTGTTAGAACTTCAGGACTGCACTTTTTAATTCTGTTTTATTTTTTATTATTTCCCTAGTTTTAAGGAATCAATTTAGGTTTGTTATTTTGATTCATGCATTTTATTTAATGGCTTAATTCTAGGAACACATTGTTAATGATAGTTATTTTTAAATTTTATAAATTGTAATGATTTCTGATTCAATAAAATAAGTTTTTATTGTTCTCCTTCCATATATTCTCCTTCAATATATTTTCCCGTTTCTTTTTGTTCATTTTTGATCTCTATTAAATAAACTTTGCTTTCTTATAAACACCAACAAATATATACCACAGTTGATAGGTTAAAAGGGTTGTAAAAGTATGTTTACATAAATAATTTAAAAAGTTTCGATGGCGTTAAATAACTATTAATATAATTGTCTATATTGTTATGAAAGGTACACATTTTTGTTTTCTTCATCAACAGTCTATAATTGAATCATGTTAAACAAGTTTATATTGAAAAAAATCATTGAAAGAGACAAAGTTTATTTCAATAATTGTTAGATGTCTAAAGATCTTTCTTTTAAGAATATCTTAGTTTAATTTAAATGTTTCTTTAAAAAAAGGAAAAGGTGAAGATTCGATGTGGTCCCTTATTCAACGTAGTATGCATTTGAGAAAGAAAAATGTTTACCCAACACAGATGGAGAGAATCTGAGAAAACCAAAGCATATTCCATCTTCTGCAGTAATAAAAGGAAGAAAAAAAAAGGAAATGTCTTTTTCAACAACTCTTTTTTAACAATTTTTTTGACAACACAGACGTGGTGGCTTATGATGGGTTAGTTTCAAATATTTTTCTGAAAACAAATTCAAACAGACCAATAAAGCAATGACATGTGGTCCATTGTCAAAAAATTGTTAAAATTTGTTGTTGAAATATAAAAAAAAAGTATTTTTAGGCTCGTAAAAATGACTCTATTTTTCTATATAAAGCCACCTCGATATGCACCCTTTATGATAAAACCCTGTGACTCTTTTTGATCCATTTTTCATTCGCTGTGATCTTCCTCTTCCTCGTACACAGGTACCATATTGGATTCCAACCACTTGTTCATTTCATGGGTCGTGCCGAAGTCATATGCTTCATGCTTTCTGGTTACCCACGTGTTGTGTTTCAAAGGGCAGTTTTTTCAGTGTGGTTGTAGTAATAGTATTTGTATCATCACCCTGCACGTGTCATCCATTCGTCGTATCATACTAGTCAATTTCATCATTAAATGCGGGCCGTGGAAAGAACTTATGGATGTTGTGTTGATTTGTCCCTTGGTTTTAGTTTCATAGTTTTCATTGGTGTTGTTTGTTTTTTTATTTGTTCTTGTGGGGTTATTGGTTGGCTTTTCATGATCTCAGGCGAAGGGACTGAAAGTTAACAATGGCGAACCGGAACATGGAAAAGATGGCATCCATTGATGCTCAGCTTCGGCTATTAGCTCCTTCCAAAGTGAGTGAGGATGACAAACTGATTGAGTACGATGCTCTACTGCTGGATCGGTTCCTTGATATTCTGCAGGATTTACACGGGGAGGATCTGAAAGAAACAGTGAGTTTTTTCCACTCTCCTACTTTGATGTCTTTGTTGTTAGATTTTGGTTTGATTTGGTTGCACATTGCTTGGTCTCTCTTGTCTCTATTTGTGGTGAAAGTCTGATACTGGTTTGGTGAGAAAAAGCATGGAACTTGTATGCACAGATTTTGATTACTGGGTCAGGGGTGTGGGTTTGGAAAGTTTTAATGGGAAAATAACTCTTGATATGTTCTTGTAGCCATGAGAAAGGTCTTTCTTCTCATAATGGATTCTAGAGGGGTATATTCATTGATCGAAATCATATAAACAATATTTTTTTATTTTATATTTGACTCCGAATCTAACTCACTCTCAATAGCTAATTCATATAATTTTCATAGAGTGAGGATTGTTATGCCACTTATATAAACCTTTTAAGTCATATCACACTGTTCAATGTAGGATTTTCAACATACATTTGAGGGTAAAATTTAAAGAATGAAACATCTCTTTGAGGTTTGGTAATGGCCTAATACCAGGTGATTCAGTAGACCCAATAACAACAAGTTTTGTATACATTGTTTGCGGGGAGTTTCAACAAGGTTGAATATGTGTTTGACTTAACTCCAAGGATAAAAAAAGTACAAAACTTGACCTACTAGATTTTGACTAGGGTGCACTTTTTGTCTTAGTGATTGAATGTCAAGTACTACGTAGAAGGTAGATATGTGGTCAGTAAAATAAAGGAAACAATCTGGGGATATCTCGTCAAAGTCTTTAGTTTGGCTGATTTATAGTTTACCATGAGTTAATAACATTCCGGAATTTATGTTCTTTAACTTCTCTTCGACATTTATGTAAATGTTTTTGTGCAGGTTCAAGAAGTGTACGAAATTTCAGCTGAATATGAAGGAAAGCGTGACCCTAAGAAACTGGAAGAACTTGGAAATATGATAACTAGTTTGGATGCAGGGGACTCTATTGTTGTTGCCAAATCCTTTTCCCACATGCTTAACTTGGCCAACTTGGCTGAGGAGGTCCAGATTTCTCGCCGCCGAAGGAACAAGGTGAAGAAAGGCGATTTTGCAGATGAGAACAATGCAACTACAGAATCAGACATTGAAGAAACTCTCAAGAAACTTGTATTTGACTTGAAGAAGTCTCCTCAGGAAGTTTTTGATGCACTAAAAAACCAGACTGTTGATCTGGTTCTTACTGCTCATCCTACTCAATCAGTTCGTAGATCTTTGCTTCAAAAGCACGCAAGGTTTGTTACAAAAATATAGTGTCTTTCAGCTTCAGTATTCAATTTTGTACTTTCTTTGTTTAAGTTGGTTCAGGACACCAAAATTGAGCTTTCTGGTTTTAATCTGCATTGCAGGATAAGGAATTCTTTATCTAAATTGTATGCCAAAGACATAACTCCTGATGATAAGCAGGAGCTTGATGAGGCCCTGCTAAGGGAGGTAAGTATCAAACCACAAGGATTTTCTTCGTTGGTTTAGCAAACTGCATTAACCATTCTATCACATCAACGCCTTTGTTTGGGGTTTATTCTGCAGAAGAAGAAATGTTCAAGGTGAAAAGAAACAAAGACTTCGTTGAGTCAATGACACTGTTGACAATTTTCTTTTTGTTACTTTTGTCTATGTTGTGCAGATTCAAGCTGCCTTCCGTACAGATGAAATCAAGAGGACCCCTCCAACACCACAAGATGAGATGAGAGCAGGGATGAGCTACTTCCATGAAACAATTTGGAATGGTGTTCCCAGATTTCTGCGCCGTGTTGATACAGCTTTGAACAACATTGGAATTAAGGAGCGTGTACCTTACAATGCTCCCCTCATTCAATTTTCTTCTTGGATGGGGGGTGATCGAGATGGTATTACTCTTATTTGAGATGAAAAAGTAGTACTACATATTATCTTGGAATAGTGGACAAACGGAAGAAAATGCAAATTTTATGTTTCAATATGATACAGGTAATCCAAGAGTAACTCCTGAGGTGACAAGGGATGTTTGCTTACTGGCTAGAATGATGGCTGCTAATTTGTACTATTCCCAGATAGAAGATCTCATGTTTGAAGTAATCCACAGCTCTTTCATAATCGTGGATGGTTTATTACTGTTGAATCATTTTTCTGATTTTCCTTCTTGTTTCTGTAGCTCTCTATGTGGCGCTGCAACGATGAACTACGCGTTCATGCAGATGAGGTTCACCGGTCTTCTAACAGAGATGAAGTTGCAAAACATTATATAGGTGTTTACCACTTTAAACTCGGTGGATGTGTTATATACTTTATTTTGTATGAAGCTATAACCAAAGGGTCACATCACAATGGAACAAACTGTTGTCTATTTTCTAAATGGTGAAAATATATTGGTTAGTTTACTTATGTGATGATCTTTTTTTTTTTGTGCAGAATTTTGGAAAAAGGTTCCCCCAAATGAACCATATCGTGTGGTACTTGGTGAAGTGAGGGATAGGCTCTATCAGACTCGTGAGCGTTCTCGCCATTTACTAGCGAATGGGTACTCTGATATTCCAGAGGAAAACACTTTCACCAGTGTTGAGGAGGTGCATCCATTGTTTTTTCTTTCAAGTACTATTACTCGCTATGTTTTCGTGTTAACGTTTAGTTATTTAATCCTTGGATAATTTTGCAGACACTAACTATAGTTAATTTGTGTAGTTCCTGCAACCTCTTGAACTATGTTACAGATCACTGTGTACTTGTGGTGATCGAGCAATTGCTGATGGAAGCCTCCTTGATTTCCTGAGACAAATCTCCACTTTTGGACTGTCGATAGTGAGGCTTGATATCAGGCAGGAGTCAGATCGTCACTCTGATGTGTTGGATGCCATCACCAAACACTTGGAAATTGGCTCATATCTTGAATGGTCTGAAGAGAAAAGGCAGGAATGGTTGTTGTCCGAATTAAGTGGCAAAAGGCCACTATTTGGACCTGACCTTCCTCAAACTGAAGAAATTAGGGATGTTTTGGACACATTTCATGTGATAGCTGAACTTCCACCAGATAACTTTGGAGCCTATATCATATCAATGGCAACTGCACCATCTGATGTGCTTGCAGTTGAGCTTCTGCAACGTGAATGCCATGTCAAGCATCCATTAAGAGTTGTGCCACTGTTTGAAAGGCTAGCTGATCTAGAGGCTGCTCCTGCTGCTTTGGCACGGTTGTTCTCTGTAGAATGGTACAAGAATAGGATCGATGGGAAGCAAGAAGTGATGATTGGGTACTCAGATTCAGGAAAAGATGCTGGAAGGTTTTCTGCAGCATGGCAGCTATACAAGGCTCAGGAGGAACTTATAAATGTTGCTAAGAAATTTGGTATCAAGCTAACCATGTTCCATGGTCGTGGTGGAACTGTTGGAAGAGGAGGTGGTCCTACTCATCTTGCTATTCTGTCTCAACCTCCAGACACAATCCATGGATCACTTCGTGTGACAGTCCAAGGTGAAGTTATTGAGCAATCATTTGGAGAAAGACACTTGTGTTTTAGAACACTTCAACGTTTCACTGCTGCCACTCTAGAACATGGCATGAACCCTCCCATTTCTCCAAAACCAGAATGGCGCGCTTTGATGGATCAGATGGCTGTCATTGCTACTGAGGAATACCGATCCATTGTGTTCAAGGAACCACGCTTTGTTGAGTATTTCCGCCTGGTAAGAACCACATTTAGTAAACACTTTAAGTTCTTATTAGATTACAACTTACAGGAGAGTTTATTCATGAATTTGATGTATCATGCAGGCTACGCCAGAGTTGGAATATGGCAGGATGAATATTGGAAGTCGACCAGCAAAGAGAAGGCCAAGTGGAGGCATTGAAACACTGCGTGCAATTCCTTGGATCTTTGCATGGACGCAAACAAGGTTTCATCTTCCAGTGTGGCTAGGCTTTGGAGCAGCATTTAAAACAGTTATTGAGAAAAATGCTAAAAATCTCAGCATGCTGCAAGAGATGTACAACCAATGGCCCTTCTTTAGGGTCACACTTGATTTGGTGGAAATGGTGTTTGCCAAAGGAGATCCAGAAATAGCAGTTCTGAATGATAAGCTCCTTGTTTCAAAGGATCTCTGGCCTGTTGGGGATCAACTGAGGAGCAAATATGAAGAAACCAGGAAACTCCTACTTCAGGTAATCATATGCTACAAAAAACCTTCAACATGTTATAGCTTTGAACTAATTCCAGAAAGAACAAAACACGGTTTTTCACAAGAAGGTGATATTTGTTGTTTTGTGGTGAACCTGTAGGTGGCTGGACACAAGGAGATTCTTGAAGGGGACCCCTACTTGAAGCAAAGACTCAGGCTTCGAAACTCTCCCATTACTACCCTCAATGTTTTCCAAGCTTACACATTGAAACGCATTCGTGATCCTAACTACCAGGTGAAGGTGCGACCCCGCATATCAAAGGAGACTGCAGAGACAAGCAAATCAGCTGATGAACTCATAAAACTGAACCCAACAAGTGAGTATGCTCCTGGTTTGGAAGACACCCTCATTCTCACCATGAAGGGTATTGCTGCTGGCATGCAGAACACTGGTTAGGTTTCACCCATTTTCCCTTTAATTGTGTATCAAGATATAGCATAAAGCACTGAAAACTGAGTGCTGTCTTTTTGTTTCTACACTTTTTTTCTTTAGTTATTATGTTACCCCACCTCTTTGTACAATTTGGTATGTTGCTCTAGAATTCTACATGAGCCAGCTACCACACAAATGAGTCAATGTCATTGATCGTATCGTGTCATGTTTCAATGTCGAAAGTGTGCTTGGTTTGGTCCTCATACCACCTTTTTTATCTGGCTTCCAAGACCTACGATGTCATGTTTTGTTCTATGAGAAATGATAAACATAATTACATTGTGCGCTACACCTATTCTACACATTCACATGTTGGTTAACCTAGTATAAATATTTTGGTTAAATTACTATAATTGTAGGTTAATATCTCAAGTAATATATCAACTTGAAGGGTTTAAACATTACATATCATTAAAAGTTCTTTCGAAACCCTATAATTGTAACACCCCTTACGGAGTGTCACTGGAAAATAACAAAATCCAAAATTTTACGCCAGTTTTTTTTTTCTTTTAAAAGTAACATCACGAAACTAAACCTCAAAAGTCTAAACGTCTTACAACATAAGGTTAAAACCTTACAAATATCAAATTCATTATTCAAAAATATAAAATTACTTTAAAACATGATAAATTCTCCATAACTATTCCCATAACTCTCGTCGTGCTACTCCATCTCTCTCTCATCTACAATGTCATCTACTCCCGTACAAGTACGATCATCGTAGATGGAACCACAACCACAAAATGAAAGGGTGAGTAACTAAGAACCTAACATAACATATAATTTCAATATCAAAATATCATAACATAGTGTTAAGTAGTAAGATATTTATTAGATAAAATATCTTAGATATTTTAAGCGGTTAAGATATTTATGAGTAACTAACCACAGTTTTAGGTAAGGTTACTTTTATTTGGCTTATAAATACAATGACAGGGCAAACGTTCATGTACGTTCCCTCTATGTTCTAGAGACTCTAGATAATATTCCAGAGCGATATTATAATCATTCTCTTGAGAGCTGAGGCTCCATAACTCACATCTGACTTGAGCGTCGGAGTATCTTTGCAGGTACCTCCCCCTCCTTTGGCGAGTATGAACGACAACAATTGAGGAAAAGTAAACGTCCCAGACATTCAGAAGCAACAAAGACACACTGGAAAACATCTACACCAAAACATTTTGGCGCCCACCGTGGGGCCGAGTGTCATCCCACAGAAGCCACAAGAGGAGCGCTCGGCCTCGACGAATCACTTCTTCGGATAAAGCAACTTCAACAAGATGAAGCCACCGCATCACCGCAAGGATTCTCCTCCGTGAGCCATTGATGCCACTGGGAGCATATTTGCGAAATTGTGCCTCTTTGCGAGTCGGACCCAGCGCAGAGACAACCCCCAAATCGGGTTCGTCCATCAGCCTCCGTCGCGCCACCAGGCATTGCTGTCACTGGAGCACCATTAGTTCATCCCCATCGTCTCCACGATCGCACAATCCTGCAAACAAAAGCCCTAAATTCCCAAATCACAACCCAAAGATCGCGCACACCTGGCAAGGACGGAGCCGCCCAAACAACAATCTCCGCCTCTTTGTCACCAAAACCTTAGGTGGCATCTTCAACCGCACCGGTGCCGCGCAAGGTCACAGCCGAGTCTGAATGATAATTCTGCCAGGGGCTCAGTTCCAATCACATGAGCAAGCTTGCCGGCAGCAAACTCGCCGTTTGTATGCTAGACTCCCACACAAGAGATCGCCAAACAGATCACAGATTCAAACCCCCGTGCCATCCACCTCGCCGTTCGGTTCCGCCTCCGCGCCATCCACAGCGCCTTCAAGCCAAGACTAGATTTGCATTTCCGCCACTGCTTCCGCATTTACAATGGCAACCCCTACGGCGAGCGAATCCACCGCGGGTGTCGCGCTCAACCTCTGTAATCGTGATTCACGAAATCATTTCTCACGCCTCTTGTGCAAACTCGACATCACTGCCATCCACGACAAATAAACCGAATGATCCTCGAAGGTCGTCCGTCCAGGTCGACCATTAAGAACGAGTGTCCAAACTAGGACTGACCTTTGACCGTACGTAGAACGAGCGATCTTCCAAGGTCCCCTTCAACCGTTCGGCCTTTCTGCGGACTCAAGATTTCAAGCTTTTGGCCGTTCGACCTCACATGTTTTGGGTCCTTCGACCTCAACCGTTCGGTCATCCTTGATTTCTAACGGTCCAGCATTCCGTCGAACGGACGTTTGGCACTACTCATGTTCTGCCACTCAGCCTCATGGACGTTCGGCCTTTCGGCCTATATCGCTCGGCTTTTCGTGGCCTCAAGCGTCAAGAATTTTGCCTCACTGACGTTCGGCCACTCGCATTCTTCATCATTGACGTTCGGCCACTTGCATTCTTCATCAAATACGTTCGACCTCTAGCGCTCGGCCACACATGGTCTCATGTGTTCAAACATTCAACCGTTCGGCCTTTCTGCGGACTCAAGATTTCAAGGTTTTGGCCGTTCGACCTCACATGTTTTGGGTCCTTCGATCTCAACCGTTCGGTCACCTTGATTTCTAACGGTCCAGCATTTCGTCGAACGGACGTTCGGCACTACTGATGTTCTACCACTCAGCTTCTATGACGTTCGGCCTTTCGGCCTATATCGCTCGGCTTTCCGTGGCCTCAAGCGTCCAGAATTTTGCCTCACTGACGTTCGGCCACCCGAACTCAACCATTCGGTCATCCTTGATTTCTAGCGTTCCAGAATTCGGTCTCACGGACGTTCGGCACCTTGGCCTTCACCGTTCGGCACTTCGCTTTCACTGACGTTCGACAGCTTGGCCTCAAGCGTCCAGCACTCAGTCTCACTGACGTTCGGCGACTCGGCCTCAACCGTTTGGTCATCCTTGATTTCTAGCGTTCCAGAATTCGGTCTCACGGACGTTCGGCCCTACTGATGTTCGGCCATTCGGCGCAACTGACGTTCGGCCTCAAGCGTCCAGCACTCACCCTTACTGAAGTTCGACCTTTCGGCCTCTACCGCTCGACCATCCATCGACACGAGCACTCAAGCATTGGGACATTCGACCCCACTGATGTTCAGCCAGTCAGACTGAATAACGTTCGTCCGCTTGCCTCAATCGTTCGGCTGTAGGTCCCAATGACGTTCGGCCGCTTGGCCTCCACCCTTTTGCCTCAGTCGTTCGGTCATCCGCGTCTCAAGCGTTCCAGCATTCGTTTTCACGAACGTTCGGCCTAAAGCGTCCAGCACTCAACCTCACTGACGTTCGGCAACTCGGCCTCTACGGCTCGACCATCCATCGACACGACCGCTCCACCATTCGGTCCTACTGACGTTCAACCGCCAGGTTTAAATCTCGATCGAACGGTCTCACCTATATTTTTGATATTATGTATCTTACACAGGTCACAAGAGACGGGCAACCGAAGACCGAGCGATCTTATTATCAAAACCGATCGACCTTTTATTATAATCTGTTTTTTATATTAATTTTCCAAACCTTGTAAATGCATTGGTTTGTCTCGCTACTCTTTTTCTCTAAGTTCTACAGCGCAGATAAGCACATCTTGCATGCATAGGCGGACACCAGAGATTCGTCCATGTTGAAGCACTCAAAACCGGGGAAACACTCCTAGACCTGGTAGATGTTTGCCCTAGAACACCCGGGTGCATTGAATAGGGGGATAAACTCCCGCTGGTAGATGTTCGCCCTAGAACACCCGGAACATCAAATTTTCAAGCTTTCGGCTGTTCGGCCTCAAAGGTATTCGCCCTTTGGTTTCAACCGCTCGACCATCCATGGCCACGAGCGTTCAAACATTCGGTCGTTCGGCCTCAAAGATATTCGTCCTTTGGTTTCAACCGCTCGACCATACATGGCCACGAGCGTTCAAACATTCGGTCGTTCGGCCTCAAAGGTATTCGCCCTTTGGTTTCAACCGCTCGACCATCCATGGCCACGAGCGTTCAAACATTCGGTCGTTCGGCCTCAAAGGTATTCGCCCTTTGGTCTCAACCGCTTGACCATCGATGGCCACGAGCGCTCAAGCATTCAGCCGTTCGACCCCACTGATTTTCGGCCATTCAGCCTCAATGACGTTCGTCCACTTGGCTTCAATCGTTCGCTCATTAGGTCTCACTGACGTTCGGCCGCTTGACCTCAACCCTTCGTCCTCAATCGTTCGGCTTTGCGTCTCAATGACGTTCAGACTCTTGGACTCAACTGTTCGGCCATCCGTCTCATCGACGTTTGGCAGCTTGGCCTTGATCGTTCGGCCTTTCTTATTGACGTTCGGTCTCTAGCGCTCGGCCATGCATGGTCTCACGTGTTCAAACATTCAACTGTTCGGCCATTCGGCCTCATTGCCGTTCGGCAATTTTCAGCATCAAGTGTACAACATTTTGCCTCACTGACACTAAACCACCCGGCCTCTACCGTCCGTGGCCTCAAGCGTTCCAACATTCAGCTTCTATGACGTTCGGCCATACAACCTCAACCGCTCGGCCATACATGTCCTCACGTGTTCAAACACTCAATCGTTCAACCGATCGCGGCCTTAAGCGTTCCAGCTTTTTGTCGTTCGGCTTCGCATCTTTTTGGTCTTTCGAACTCAACCGCTCGGTCATCCTTGGTTTAAAACGTTCAACTGCTTAGTCTAGGGCAAAAAGAAACACCCATAAAACCCGCCGTTCAGTCCACAGATGAGCAACAACCTGAAACACGCTCCCTAACACAGCGAATACAGCCTCCCTCAAACTCATAAGTCCTATAGTTACCACGTCCATAAAACAAAACAGTTAACTCGGACTTAGGGGGCATGTTATATAGTAAGATATTTATTAGATAAAATGTCTTAGATATTTTAAGCGGTTAAGATATTTATGAGTAACTAACCACATTTTTAGGTAAGGTTATTTTTATTTGGCTTATAAATACAATGACAGGGCAAAAGTTCAGGTACGTTCCCTCTATGTTCTAGAGACTTTAGATAATATTCCAGAGCGATATTATAATCATTCTCTTGAGAGCTGAGGCTCCATAACTCACATCTGACTTGAGCGTCGGAGTATCTTTGCAGGTACCTCCCCCTCCTTTGGCGAGTATGAACGACAACAATTGAGGAAAAGCAAGCGTCCCAGATATTCAGAAGCAACAAAGACACACTGGAAAACATCTACACCAAAACACATAGATTATCCTAGTCACAACCTTACAATACAACACAATATTCAACTCATAACTTAGATCATCACCACCCAGACTATCAAAGTCACAACATTACAATACATCACAGTATTAAACTCACAACTCAAATCATTTACACAAGCTTTTGTTGTTTCCTTGAATTTTGTTGTTCCAAACATGTTTCGCAAATCAGGGCGATTCGAGTCGCCTTCCATCGCAAGTTCAGACCTATCTCCCCGACTCCTCAAGGAATTACGAGTAAAAACTTCGGTTAGGCGCACCCACCGAGCACTATACTCACACGAGTCGAAGTCATTGGGCGAGACATCCAACCCTTTCTAGTCCCAGCGCACGAGGAAAGGGTGACACTCGAATCTCAGTCTCCGCAGAGACTCAACACACTATCATATCGCAATACGAACATCATCGATTCGACAAAAATTCTAAGGAAATGACAGAACGCTTGCTCTCACAATTTTACCATCACAACCATACACAGATCACTATCATGCACAAAGTCAACCAAATTTATTCACCAACAATTAATTAAAATCACAAATAATTAAATAGATTAATTTAATTATTTTTCCTACTGATGCACCCCCGTGAAATTACTAATTTCACACTTCCATCAACTAGAACAACATTTCTAGTGTATCCCCACTTTTTAATTAATACCCAACATCAAAGAAAACACCTAATTCTAATACACCTCTTTTTACTCTAAACACACTCCCTTCTCTATCTACATTTTCAAGTGGACCACAAAACCATTAAATTACATTTTCTCTCACTTCCAAGTAGGTCCCACATGAAACCACCCACTTCTTATGAAACTTTCTTTCTCTCTCCCCTTTTACCATTCACGTAACCTTTCACTTCTTTCCTCTCCCTTTTTTTTTCAATTAAAACATCTCTCCCCTTTTCTCACAAAACCGTGGATCCCACTTTCCACTTTATTTGACTTTTCAAAACAAAATCATTCTTCCTCTTCCCAAAGTTTAGGTAGCACACTCCCATGCACACAACTCTCCCACTCTTTTCTTTCCTTTTCTCCTTTTTACATTAAGGACCGCGATATTCCAACAACGGATTTTTAACACTATTTTGACAACGCCACGTGTCGTCACCTGATTGGTTCGTTTAAATTTTTTTTTTAAAACCTATGACCGTAACCCTTATTTTGAGTGAAAATCCTAAAATACCCCTTTCCCTTTCTCTGTTCCATTGCAAACGAAGGTCCGTTCTCTTGAGAGGTCGAAGGTCGCGTTTCGTCTCGCTTCGTTCCATTTGCATCATGTTGTCTCCGGCCAGTTTGGTCTCCTGTTATCGTGCGGAATGGCAAGTTCCGGTGACGATTGTCCGACGACGAAGGTAAGTGGTTTTCCATTCCATGTCGTAGCTTGATTATTCGGTTTGGGCATCTCGTAGCATGGTTATTTGATTTGGGTTAATGTTTGGGGTTCGTATCGTTGTGTTGTGGTGCTTGGGTTATTGGGTTTCGTTGTTTTGATGATTTGATTTTGGTTTATGCAGTTGAGTGTTCGTCACTCTTTTTCGACAAAGTATATATGTACTTTGAACGAACGCTTAACAGAGGAGCATCGATCATTGATTGCGACTACTCCATTTGCTTGGTTTTTAGATGTCAATGTCAATGTTAAAGTAGGTAGAAATATACTGAGTGAGTTATTGGGTAAGTGGGACGACTGTAGTAGTGGTTTTTTAGTTGGGAATAAAGTTTTGAATATAAATGAAAATGATATTTATTTAGGGTTGGGACTGAGTACAGATGGTGCAAATATTAACTTAAAGGAAGAGCTGGGCAATAGTGAATGTGTGAAATACATAGGCAAAGGAACAAAGGAATTGAATTCAATATACAAAATTCTAATGCGAAAACAAAAGAAGAAGATTCCTTGTTCTCATTTTTGTAGCCTTTACCTCCTGGTAGGGATAAGTGAGATTTTATTTCCAAAACATAGCGGGAAAGTGTTTCCCGTAATGTTTAATCTTGTTGACAACTTAAGTGCTTTGGGTAGTTATTGTTGGGGTAGTGTAGTTTATCGTTTTCTGTTACATAGTTTGTGCAAAGCTTCAGAAGGCTTGAAGAAAGGCAAAGGTATTTCAAACGTTTACGTCGACGGTTGTGTGTACATGCTGCAGGTAATTAATAGTATTTGATGTAATTACTTAAATTGTTATTTGAATTAAGTTTCTTACAAGTTAAGATGATTTATTTGTCTTAGGTATGGTTTTTTGAGCTCTTTGTTCCACCAAAAGGTCCTATTGATAAATTTCCACGAATATTGCATTGGATGAATATAAGTGTTGGAGACAAGTTCGTTAAACGGTGTATGGAGACAGGTTTAGTAAGTTGTTTGTTATCGAAAGTTTTGTTATGTTTTCATATATTGACAAAAGTTGTGTAATCTGTAATGTGTTGTTAAATTTCAGGTTGTTGACGATGTTTATGGTGGTCCTTCAACGAAGGATAAGGAGGAATACAGACCAACACCTAAAAGAAAGGATGCTAAACCAAGAGGAAAGAAGAAACAAAAAAGAATTCGCAGAGAAACTTTTATGCGTGCCTTAGAGGAACAAGAATTTCTAATTGAAGAACTTAAAAGGAGGGTTGCAACTTTGGAGGCACAATTGGCTGAAGAGAAGGCAAGAAGGCAAAATAAAGATGACGTTGGACAAAGTGCGCCTCGTACAGAACCATCTGTGAACACTGGTTTTGTATCCCCTACTGCCATTGACGGAAATGAACAACCTTTGAAGACGTATGTTAGGGTTGGATCACGAAGGCGTTACAAGGGAAGAGCACTTAGGACTCCATACACCGGGACCGTAGTGCTTAGAATAAAAAATGAGTGATCTGTGTATTTAGTTGATTGAAATTGTTATTTCGAAAGTAATGAAAATTGTAATCATTGTAAATAGATTAAGAAAACAATGTTTAATGTATCCGATTTAGTTCAATGAAATAAAATTTGAGTTTTGGTTTGAATTGGTCTCATATTTTATCTATTCAATACCATTGTTATTATGAGTTGTGGGTTTGTCGATTTCAGAATGTCGTAATTTTTTTTGTCTCCTAAGTTGCAGGCTTGTTTGTAAGATGTTAGTGTTTGAGTGGTCATTTTGAGTAACATGTGACGTGATGTGAGTCCAAGGAGTGTGGGGTGACCCCTCATGAGTTGGGGGAGCAAGCTGTGCAAGGAATGACTCAGAGTGCTGAAAAAGGGTCTGGTAATCGTTTACAGCACCCCTGTAAACGATTACCCGAGAGGAATTGCAAATTTGTATAGAACGTCCAACACAGGTACTCAGTCAGGTGAACAAGGGTCACCACTGGAAAAAAAAGTGACTTTTAGGCACTTCTGCACCTGTCTGAGGCTGGTGCAGGTGTTCCAGTGGTGGGAGAGGGTGGCTGGTGATGTGATGTGAGGCCAACGAGTGTGGGGTGACCCCTCATGAGTTGGAGGAGCAACCTGTGCAAGGGGTGAGTGAGAGTGTTGAAAAAAGGCTCTGGTAATCGTTTACAACACCCCTGTAAACGATTACCCGAGAGAAAATGGGAATTTGTACAGAAAGTCCAACACAGGTACTCAGTCAGGTGAACAGGGGTCACCATTGGAAAACAAAGTGACTTTTATCCTAATCTGCACCTGTCTGAGGCTGGTGCAGGTGTTCCAGTGGTGGGAGAGGGTGGCTGGTGATGTGATGTGAGTCCAAGGAGGGTGGGGAGACCCCTCATGAGTTGGAGGAGAAACCTGTGCAAGGAATGAGTGAGAGTGCTGAAAAAAGGCTCTGGTAATCGTTTACAGCACCCCTGTAAACGATTACCCGAGAGAAAATGGGAATTTGTACAGAAAGTCCAACACAGGTACTCAGTCAGGTGAACAGGGGTCACCATTGGAAAAAAAAGTGACTTTTAGGCACTTCTGCACCTGTCTGAGGCTGGTGGAGGTGTTCCAGTGGTGGGAGAGGGTGGCTGGTGATGTGATGTGAGTCCAAGGAGGGTGGGGACACCCCTCATGAGTTGGAGGAGCAACCTGTGCAAGGAATGACTCAGAGTGCTGAAAAAAGGGTCTGGTAATCGTTTACAGCACCCCTGTAAACGATTACCCGAGAGAAAATGTGAATTTGTACAGAAAGTCCAACACACGTACTCAGTCAGGTGAACAAGGGTCACCATTGTAAAAAAAAGTGACTTTTATGCTAATCTGCACCTGTCTGAGGCTGGTGCAGGTGTTCCAGTGGTGGGAGAGGGTGGCTGGTGATGTGATGTGAGTCCAAGGAGGGTGGGGAGACCCCTCATGAGTTGGAGGAGCAACCTGTGCAAGGAATGATTGAGAGTGCTGAAAAAAGGGTCTGGTAATCGTTTACAGGACCCCTGTAAACGATTACCCAAGAGAAAATGCCAATTTGTACAGAAAGTCCAACACAGGTACTCAGTCAGGTGAACAGGGGTCACCATTGGAAAAAAAACCGACTTTTATGCTAATCTACACCTGTCTGAGGCTGGTGCAGGTGTTCCAGTGGTGGGAGAGGGTGGGTGGTGATGTGATGTGAGTCCAAGGAGGGTTGGGAGACCCCTCATGAGTTGGAGGACCAACCTGTGCAAGGAATGACTGAGAGAGCTGAAAAAAGGCTCTGGTAATTGATAACAGTTGAAAAACTGTTATTTTCATGCTTAAAATTGATACTAAAAGCAACCTTTAGACTTAGAAACTAGCTTGAAATCATGCCTTTTATCCATATTTTCAGAAATAAGAGAGCTGGACAGGTTTATGCTTGATTTCAGTGTTTTTGTGCAGGTTTTAACGTGAATTTGGTGAAAAGAGTGAAGAAGGAGAGAGATGACATTAGAAAAGACAAGAAAGAGTGCAAAAAGAGAAGTCAAAGGCACCGCTCAGCGGCAAACTACCGCTGAGCGACACTCAAGAGGTGACGTTGGAACCGCTGAGGGGCAAACTGGCCGCTGAGGGGAAGAAAAGGACGCGCAATCACCGCTGAGCGGCACTTTTTGGGCTTGGGCTTTTGTAATCTTTTGTAACTCTAGATTAGTATATAAGGGCTTGCACGTCCTAGAATTAGGTATCTTTGGCAGAAACGAGGCAAACACTCTCTCTTCCACCCCTTTGAAGGAGGATCTTGGATGCTCAGGCTACCTCTTCACCTTTATTGGGTTTATTCTTTCATTATTTCATTGTTATTCATCTAGATTCACCATGAATATGGTGAACTAAACCTTGTATGTTTGTTGGGGAATCAATGTAATCTCTTGAAGCTCTCATATATGGAATCTGTTGTTTACATCTTTTAAATAAGACATATGCTTTCTTTCATCATTAGTTAGGGTTTTTCCTCTTTGCTCAATGCTTGCATAGTTTAACTCATTCCATGCATGATTATTGGTTTTGTCGATACGGACACGTACGGGGAAGTCTAGATCCGGGGAATTTCTCCCAATATTATACTGACAATATTCTATTGGTTGCCTTTAAGCTCCTGCGCTCATGAACTAATCATTAGGAATGCTAGGAATTGTATGAACTCGTGATTAGGGAGAAGCCATCTAGAATGGTACATTAGAGAGTGACATTAACAATGATGATTTGAATGTTGAATTCCTAAAATATATGAGAGTGGATGAGATGAAATTGACCCCCAACAACATATTCATTCATATAATTCATTGAAAGTGTTTATCTTTTGTCTTTGCGATTGATCAAACTTCATGCATACATGTTTATTTTCTGTCTTGCATATTAAACTTTGAATATTTCGTTTGTAAGTCCTAGCTAATCAACAAATCATATAACTAAACTAGGCCGTGAGTCCTTTGGGAAGAACGATACTTGGTCTTACCAAGTTTATTACTTGAACGATTCGGTCATACTTGCCGATTGTGAAACAAGTTTGTGACATCATATTTTGGTGCTCATAAATTTGTCCATCAAGTTTTTGGCGCCGTTGCCGGGGATTTGGGGACTGAACCCGAGTCCTAGCAACGGCTAATAAGTTTGGGCCATCAAGTTTTTGGCGCCGTTGCCGGGGACTCGTGGTTTAACTAGTTAATTTGTGTGATTATTGATTATCTTTGACTTTAATTTTGAATTTCTGTTTTTATTTTTCTGTTTTTATTTTATTTTATCTTTTTAGATTTTATTTTATCTTTTTAGATTATATTTTATTTTATTTTGTTAGGTTAGATTTTATTAGATTTTATTTTATCTTTATCTTTTAGATTAGGTTAGATTTTATTTTATCTTTTTAGAATAAATTTTATTTTATTTTATCTTCTATCTTCTAAATCTTTTATCTTCGTATCTTCTGAATCTTTTATCTTTTTATCTTTTGAATATATATCTTCTCTTATATCTTTTTGTGCTAACAAATCTTTTCTAGGGTTTTGTTTTCTTGTGCATGCAGGAAGCAATTCGAACTAGAAGTAAGAAAACAACAGAACCACTTCTTGAAGGTCTAGAAGAGAGTAGAAGGAGGAAAAGAATCAGAACGTCTAGAGAACTTTTCCCTTCTCCAGAAACTCTCTTGCAATCATCACCACAAGGTTCTGTTCACAGCACAGGAAGTATGGAGGGCAATAATGTTAGAAGAACTCTTGCAGATTACACTAATCTTGCTGGACCTCAGCACTTCAATAGCATAGCTAGGCCTAGAGTCAATGCAGCCAACATGGAGGTCAAACCAGCACTGATTCAACTGGTGAAGAGTAATCAATTTAATGGGTTATCTCACGAAAGCCCATATGAGCACCTGACTACCTTTAATGAGATTTGCAATACAGTCAAAATTGATGGGGTGCCAGACGAAGCAATCAAACTTAGCTTGTTTCCTTTCTCATTGGGAGGCAATGCTAAGCTTTGGTTGAACTCTTTTCCAGAAGAAAGTTTCACAGAGTGGGAAGCAGTGGTCACAAAATTCTTAAACAAATACTTCCCACAATCTAAGGTGACTAAAGGAAAGCAAGAGATTTCTTCATTCAAGCAGGGCATGGAAGAATCACTGGGACATGCATGGGACAGGTATAAAAGCTTGTTACGTAAAACTCCCACGCATGGCTTTGAAGATCAAGAAGTAGTCCTGACTTTCCTTGGAGGGCTTGGTTCACAAACCAAGATGATGCTGGATGCCTCAGCTGGAGGCAATATCAAATGGAAGACTCCAGAGGAAGCAACTGAAATTATTGAAAACATGGCTACAAGTGATAATGAGCTGCACAGTGAAAGAGGAGCTCCTATGCAACAGAAATGGGTTCTTCAATTACAAACCCATGATGCCTTGCTAGCCCAGAATAAAATTCTAACTCAACAGCTGGAAACTCTGACCAAAACTCTTGCTTCATTACCTAAAGAGTTAAAATCTGCTGCACAGGTACAAACCCAGTTGTGCGAATTATGTGGGGGAGATCACATCAATGGCCAATGTGCTTTTCCTGTGGAAGCTGTGGAGGATGTTAATTTCATGGCTAATCAGTTTCCATACCGTCAAGGGAATTATAATCAGGGTTGGAAACCACATCCAAGTATTGGCCAAGGACAAACTGGGCAGGCTAATAAATATAATAAGCAGCAGCAGCAACGAACCTTGTGGCAACAATTATCTATGCTTAATGAAAGATCAACAAGGTTGGAAGAAACTCTTCAGCAATTCATACAGAAAACTGAATCTTCTCAAAAGAGCACTGAAGCTGCTATAAAGAATTTGGAGATTCAAATGGGTCAGATTACCAAGCAATTGGAAGAAAGGCCAAACAGAAACTTTGGGGCTAATACTGAGGTTAACCCTAGAGAAGAGTGCAAAGTGGTCAAGAGTGTGAATGAAGAGATCATTGAGTTAGAAGAAGGAGAAACAGAAGAGAGAAGAGAAGAAGAAAGAAAGGACATTTTTCCTTGTCCAACAAATCAGGAGAAACCAATGGATTTCACAGATTTATTCAGAATGGTTGATAATGAAGCACCTTGGGAACAAATTTTACAGAAAATAGCAGTTTACACAAAATCTGAAGAAGGAACCTCTACAAAAAAAAGACGTAGAGATGATGAGGAAGAAAAGTGTATAACTGTTAAGAAAGAGTCATTCCCACCAAAAGCAGCAGATCCAGGTAGTTTTTCTATCCCTTGCACTATAGGGAAGAAAAAGGTAAAGAAAGCTCTCCTTGATTTAGGTTCAAGTGTTAACTTGATGCCTTATTCTCTATTGGAGCAAATTGGCCATGTTAAAATAAAACCTGTAAAGGTTAATCTTGTAATGGCTGATGGATCTTCAAAGGAGCCATGTGGGATTGCAGAAGACATTGTAGTTTGTGTTGGCAAACTTCAGTTTTTGGCAGACTTTGTGGTGATGAAGATGGAGATCGAAAAAATACCTTTCATACTGGGAAGACCGTTTATGAAAACGGCCAGGGCTATCATAGATGTTAATGAAGGTATAGTGGTGCTCCAGGACAGAGAGGAGAGAGTGGTGGTAGATGTTTTCAAAGATGAGATACAAGCAAAGGAGGAAGAGTCTAGTTATAAAGCTGCATTTCGAGATGCACCCATGACTAGAGGTAAAAATTAAAATCTTGAAGTTTCTGATAACCATTGTTTGTTTTTTCAGGTACCCAAGGTAGAAGAGATTGGAAAAGGAGAAGAAGTTCCTAGAGACTGGAAGAAAAGAAGACCCCAACTTGGCACACCTGTAAGACTCAAGAACAAGTTGTGGGTTATAAAAGGCTTTAAAGAGAAGGAGATGATAGAGATAGAGTCTCCATATTCTAGAGAATCCAAAACAGTCCAAAGGAAGCAGTTGAAAGGTTGGTGGAAGGACAACATCAACTATAAAGAAGATGGAACATGAGCTTTAACAGGGTCAAGCTAGTGACGTTAAAGAAGCGCTTGCTGGGAGGCAACCCAGTGGATTTACAAACTTTTGATTTGTTTTGGTTTTGTAACTTTTAATTTGTGAACATTATTCTGGACATTATTTTGTTGGATCTAGCATCTACTGAAGGATGCTAGGTGGTTAAGTATCTACTGAAGGATACTAAGTTTGTAACACCTACTGATGGGTGTTGGTGAGAAGATTTTGCACCTACTGATGGGTGCTGGTAAGTTTGAAACACCTACTGAGGGGTGTTGGTGGATTTTGGGTCAGGCTCGTGACGTTAAACAAGCGCTACCTGGGAGGCAACCCAGTTGATTGATTGTTTTTGTTTGTTTTATTTTAATTAGGGTTTGCATAAGCATTTTTAACATTGAATTGCAGGGAACTTATGAGGGGTATGCTAGGAAGGCACGTAGGTCAAGAAAAGAAGGAGAAGGGCACATCACGAAAGTGCCGCTGAGCGGCATTTACCGCTGAGCGATACTATCGCAGATGGGCTTAAGTTCCCCTTAGCGGAACCCGAGCCCATTAGGGTATTTTTAAACCCTAAGCTGCGCGATTTTACATTCTTTCAAGCTCTTCTCTGCACAAACACTCCCTCATACCTTCTCTTAGGTTTTCCACATCTTTTCATTCTTCCCTCTTTAGAAAATTTCTCTTCCACTCACTTTTTCACTAGTGTGCCATCAAAGTTTGGGGTTGGAAGAGAGTATTCTAGTTTGGAAGCATTCTCATTGCATCTAGTATCTCCACCCAAGTAAGTAAAATGCATTTTGTTCATTCTAGGGTTCTTGAATTTGAATGTGATTGTCAAAGCATGAATATTTAGGGGTTTTGATTTCTATGCATGATTTGATGATATATTTGATGTTTGAACCGATTAAACTGCTTGATTATGAACTGGAAAACTGAAAATTGCATTTGGGTGGAGTTAGGACAGTTTTAAAAAGAGATTTGCAAAAATCTGCAGATCACCGCTGAGCGGCAATTACCGCTGAGCGGTACTCTGCCAGACTTGGTTTTTTCTGGTTTTTGCGTGTTAGAATGTGGTACTGGTGGCGCTGAGGGGAAATTCTGGCCCTCAGCGGTGGTTTAGCTTCGAAAGGAGTTGTGTTATGTGTTTACTAATGATTAACATCATGTTCTGTGGTTTTGGATTTGTGTCTGAATGCAGGAATGGTTTCCTCTTCAGGAAAGAGATTGAAAACCATGGCAACCAAGAGGAAGGAAAAGGAACCAGAGCAACCCCATAATGGCAGGTTCCTCTCTAGGAAACATGAGAAGCACTTTAGGGTGGTTCAGGACAGGAGACTTCTAATGGAGAGAAAGGTTGGAATGATACCTAACTTTGCTCCTCAATTTGGAGAGCAAGTGTTAGGGAATGATTGGGGGAAGCTAGCCACTTATCCAGCGCCTGCCAACATAGCTGTGGTGAAGGAATTCTACACCAATGCAAAGAAGATTGGTGATTATCCAGCTGAGAATTATTTGGGCTATGTCAGAGGCCATGCCATCAGGTATGATCCTGATTCCATCAACAACTTCCTGGATACTGTGTGGGCTGGTGAGCAATGTCAGTTTGCTCTTAGCATGGAGGAAGGTGCTGACTTTGAGGATGTTGAGAGAGTATTGTGCATACCTGGAGGACAATTTCAAAGGAATAGATCTGGCGCAGTGGTTAACATTAGGAGGACAGATTTGACTCCTCTTGCAAAGTATTGGATGGCATTTTCTCATGCCAACATTCAGCCATGCTCACATGTGTCAGATATCACTCTCAGCAGGGCACTATTCATCTACTGTGCTATCAGAAACTTGAATGTTAATATTGGGCAGGTGATAGCTGATGAGATTAGTGTGTGTGCTAACACCTCAAACAACAAAGCAACACTGGGACATCCTTCTTTGATCACTCACCTTTGCAAGCAAGCTGGGGTGGACACTTCTGTTCCACCATTTGAGAGGCCAAGAAAAGCTATAGATGAGGCCTATTACAGACAGTACTGTGGAGGTGAGGAGGCAGCTCAGCCAGTTCCACCACGCCAGGCTCGTAGAGAGAGAGGGCCAGCACAGAGCCGGACATCTGCTGATACACATGAAGCAGAACCATTCCAGATGAGGGACATGTATATGTCTCTTATAGGTGCTCAGTTGCAGTCCATCCACAGAGGGCAGGTGGCCACGGCTGAGATGATAGTGGGGATGTATGATACCCCTCCAGCACACAGGTGGACTATGGATGAATTCCATAATGTGGTAGCTTGGCCAGAAGAACCATTGCATGGAGGAGCTGAAGCAGCTGAAGCTTCAGCCAGAGATATGGAAGAAGATGAAGCTGAGGAGGAGGATGCATTTGATGATGATGATGATGAAGAGGAGGAGGAAGATACAGAGGACAGCTCAGACTGATGAGGAGCTGAGATAGCATTTACTGATGAATGCTATCATATGATTATGCTTTTGTGGTTTAAGTTTTCTGGACTTATTTGTTTTTGTTTTTAGATTAGAGTTTGATGTACTCTATTGAACACCTGGTTTATTATGATGGTTTGCTATTAACTGTGATTGTGGGATAAGTAATGCTTGATGATGCTTATTGATTGATTGATGTTGAGATGATGTGCACATTAAATGCTTATACAGGTGATTCACAAGCTTTGTGAACAAATGCATGATATCATGATTGTGATTGTGAAATTAAGCAGGATGTGTATGTCAAATGTGAATGAGCTTATATGTGAGGTTTTGAGCTCCAGAGTTGTTATTGTTGAATGATATTACTTTGAAAGCATGAATGATTTTGCCCAGGTTTTCTATGATTGAATCAATTGCTTGTTTTGCATCATGTGATCAAGGCCGTGTTTGTTGGAACCCTTTTTATTGGCCAAATTCATAAAGTTAGCCTACTAAAAGAGAACACTTTGTGTTCTATCCTTTGAACCCTTAGCCTTGAACATACACTGAAACCCTTGATTGAAAATCTTTACCTTGAGTTAAGTAGAAGATCTTGTGTGGTATTGTTAAATGTTCAAGTTTGGGGTTGTTGGGAAAACATGAAAAAGGAAAAGCATTGAGCTAAGAGCTAAAAAGTAAGAATATGCAAAGAAAAAGAAAAAAGAAAAGAAAAAGAAGCAAAGCTCAATGCAAATGCAAAGGCAAGTTGGGAAGAATAAGAATAATTGTGTTGTTATGATTCTCTTAACTCAAGGATTTTGTGATCCAGAAAAACCAATTTTCTTGTTAGCCCAGCCACATTATAAGCCATTGAAAAGTCCTTGTGATGATGCATGCTTGTGAATGTTTTTGATTGTGGTAAAATGAAAGGCAAAGTTGATTCATGTGACATTGTGATAGTGGAGTGAATGAGTGAAACACGTTACCTCTTATACACTTGTGTGTTGAGTGAAACACTTTACCTAGTGAGGAAATATCCCATGAGCACATGAACATCCATGCTTAATTGATTGATCATTCATGAAAAATAGCATTTGTTGGAACTTAAATGACTTTGTGAACACTAAAGCATGTGCACATCTTGATTGAACTCTTGGTCATAAGTTTGAGTGAAGTTATTACTTATCTTGAAAAAGAGGATTTTTGAATGAGTGAACCATCATATGAATTGGTTGAAGATTGAGTTACATCTTGTTTGCTTGAGGACAAGCAAAGTTCTAAGTTTGGGGTTGTGATAACAGTTGAAAAAATGTTATTTTCATGCTTAAAATTGATACTAAAAGCAACCTTTAGACTTAGAAACTAGCTTGAAATCATGCCTTTTATCCATATTTTCAGAAATAAGAGAGCTGGACAGGTTTATGCTTGATTTCAGTGTTTTTGTGCAGGTTTTAAGGTGAATTTGGTGAAAAGAGTGAAGAAGGAGAGAGATGACATTAGAAAAGACAAGAAAGAGTGCAAAAAGAGAAGTCAAAGGCACCGCTCAGCGGCAAACTACCGCTGAGCGGCACTCAAGAGGTGACGTTGGAACCGCTGAGGGGCAAACTGGCCGCTGAGGGGAAGAAAAGGACGCGCAATCACCGCTGAGCGGCACTTTTTGGGCTTGGGCTTTTGTAATCTTTTGTAACTCTAGATTAGTATATAAGGGCTTGCACGTCCTAGAATTAGGTATCTTTGGCAGAAACGAGGCAAACACTCTCTCTTCCACCCCTTTGAAGGAGGATCTTTGATGCTCAGGCTACCTCTTCACCTTTATTGGGTTTATTCTTTCATTCTTTCATTGTTATTCATCTAGAGTCACCATGAATATGGTGAACTAAACCTTGTATGTTTGTTGGGGAATCAATGTAATCTCTTGAAGCTCTCATATATGGAATCTGTTGTTTACATCTTTTAAATAAGACATATGCTTTCTTTCATCATTAGTTAGGGTTTTTCCTCTTTGCTCAATGCTTGCATAGTTTAACTCATTCCATGCATGATTATTGGTTTTGTCGATACGGACACGTACGGGGAAGTCTAGATCCGGGGAATTTCTCCCAATATTATACTGACAATATTCTATTGGTTGCCTTTAAGCTCCTGCACTCATGAACTAATCATTAGGAATGCTAGGAATTGTATGAACTCGTGATTAGGGAGAAGCCATCTAGAATGGTACATTAGAGAGTGGCATTAACAATGATGATTTGAATGTTGAATTCCTAAAATATATGAGAGTGGATGAGATGAAATTGACCCCCAACAACATATTCATTCATATAATTCATTGAAAGTGTTTATCTTTTGTCTTTGCCATTGATCAAACTTCATGCATACATGTTTATTTTCTGTCTTGCATATTAAACTTTGAATATTTCGTTTGTAAGTCCTAGCTAATCAACAAATCATATAACTAAACTAGGCCGTGAGTCCTTTGGGAAGAACGTTACTTGGTCTTACCAAGTTTATTACTTGAACGATTCGGTCATACTTGCCGATTGTGAAACAAGTTTGTGACATCATATTTTGGTGCTCATAAATTTGTCCATCAGTAATCGTTTACAGGGCCCCTGTAAACGATTACCCGAGAGAAAATGCCAATTTGTACAGAAAGTCCAACACAGGTACTCAGTCAGGTGAACAGGGGTCACCATTGGAAAAAAAACTGACTTTTATGCTAATCTGCACCTGTCTGAGGTTGGTGCAGGTGTTCTAGTGGTGGGAGAGGGTGGGTGGTGATGTGATGTGAGTCCAAGGAGGGTTGGGAGACCCCTCATGAGTTGGAGGACCAACCTGTGCAAGGAATGACTGAGAGAGCTGAAAAAAGGCTCTGGTAATCGTTTACAGGACCCCTGTAAACGATTACCCGAGAGAAAAATGGATTTTGTACAGAAAGTATTACACAGGTACTGAGTCAGGTGAACAGGGGTCACCATTGGAAAAAAAACTGACTTTTATGCTAATCTGCACCTGTCTGAGGCTGGTGCAGGTGTTCCAGTGGTGGGAGAGGGTGGGTGGTGATGTGATGTGAGTCCAAGGAGGGTTGGGAGACCCCTCATGAGTTGGAGGACCAACCATTGCAAGGAATGACTGAGAGAGCTGAAAAAAGGGTCTGGTAGTCGTTTACAGGACCCCTGTAAACGATTACCCGAGAGAAAAATGGATTTTGTACAGAAAGTATTACACAGGTACTCAGTCAGGTGAACAGGGGTCACCATTGGAAACAAAGCTGAGTTTTAGGCACCATTTTGTATGACATAAATAAATTCATTATAACACACCATTAATAGAGATTCAGGTACACAACATACACAACAAAATGATACATTGTACGTTTCAAATATTACAGTTATCCATGAAATACTTATAATGGTGTTCATATAAAATTACAGTTATCCTAAACCCACTATTGGTTGTCTGCTTGATTGGACGTTGATGGTTGGTCAGATGGACGGACAAATTTGCGGAGGATGTCGTCCACATTGAGTTCCTTCTCTGCCCACATAGGAAGTCGAATGACAGGTTTTGGTGTCTCCTTAACAAGGTCAATTGTAGGAGGAGAAACTTCAGCTGGAAATACCTTCACTATAGAGCGATGCGTAATATTGAGGTAGTGGTTTTGCCTAAATGCAGTGAAGGGGTGGACCTAAATGTACAAACGGAATTTGTAAGAAGAAGAACACTTAAATACCAATAAAATAATTATGGTAGTTAAGTACAAATTAGATGGCTTACAAGATTGAGTATGATAACGGAACCAACTGCGATATTTTCTGCAATTTCAGGATCTTCAAGAGCTTTCCTGTGCAAGGAAGCCTTCATCGTGGCAGTTGGGTCCTTAAGAGTCAATTGCATATCTCCCAACCCATTGGGCTTGCACTCTTTCAATATGCAAACCACCAATGGAAGGACCTCAGCTGATTTTGCCTCTTGGAGGGAGTTAACGTTCTCGAATTTTCCATCCTTTACGAGACCTATGATAAAAAAATATGAAAACAAATTACAAGTAGTAAAGGTAATAATGTTCATGGAAGCGTGTATGAGATTCAGTGTACCGTGGTGTTCAATAAACATCTGTGCCCATTTCCAAGCATTGGAGTTGAAATCTCGTTCATAGGTTGCGTCAGCAACATCACGAGCAAATTCTTGTGTCGATTTCGGTTGTTCTGTTCCCGTTCTATTCATGAAAGCTGCTTGAATGTTACCTGCAGGACCAGGAATAAGCGTTGCGGAAGCATCACATTTTTTCAAAAACGATTCAAGGACATCATCATCATAAACAAGGTCTTCCCATGCATCCATGGTTATGCAGAAATTTCCTGTCCACATAAAAATTGTAGGTTAAGGACGATACATCAGTAGGATGATTAAAGAAGTCACTCACAACTAAACAATGGTAAACGGGTTACAGATAGTGTCACCTGATTGAAGCCTACACAATTGGTTTCTCCCCGAAATTGAAATACAAGTACATGAACGATGACATTATATGAAATCAATGTAACCAAAAAAATATTAATATTATATCTATTTCCATTAACTTAACTTATTAAAATCAAGTTACATTAATTGTGGGGAGATAGTCTGATTTGATGGGTAGCCTTTAAAAGTGAAAAGCATTGATTGGGGGTTAGGAGAGAGAAACTTTATGCTGACAACCATCAATGCATGCTTTCACAGGATAAGCAAATACGTGTTTGACAAGGCAAAAATATGACCTTTGGCGGGAATACACAGCTTCGTCAACAACCAACGTTAGAATCCAACGTTCACACTTATTTCCATTGACCAAGCACTTCCAGACAACTTACCCGGGTGTTCATTAAAGAGAAGGGCCACAACGAAGTTCGGAGGTTTGGTGAGAAGCACATAAGGATCATTTATGGTGGACTTAAATGTAGAAGATGAGGTTGGTTAGGACCACTGACCTTCATTAAAGGGCACACGATTTTTCACCAGGGTACGTTTTAATAAGTTCTTCGAAAAGATTTTATTTTCATTATTTTTGTTGTTGCCAGTGGTCATAGTGGTAAGTGTGATGAGTGAATATAATTTGCTTTATCTCTAAAGGTGGGTTTAATGTCAACGCACACAATGGATGGGGATCAAGGGAATGACCATAATGACAATGTTGATGAGCCCAATGAAAGTTTAATGGAGATTGACCCAACAGTGCATATGTGTTTTGACTCAATGGTTGAAGCAAAAACTTTTTACACAAACTACGCCATTAGACGTGGGTTTGCCGTGCGGACTAGAACTTCTAAAAAAGATAAAGACAACAACGTCTACTACCTCAGAATAGTTTGTTCAAGGGAGGGAAAATATGTGTCTTCGGTCAAACCAGTGGTAAAAACACTTCCAAGTCAAATTAACCAATGTCCTGCTAGGATAACCATTGCAAAGAAGGAGGACAAGTGGTTTATAAGGACCGTTGTTCTGGACCACAACCATGATCTTTGTCCAAATAACTCCAAACTATTTGCAGCCAATAGAAAGTTAAGCATGCATGCAAAACACACGTTGCAGGTCAACCACGATGCTGGAGTTAGGTTAAATAAGAGTTTCCTTAGCATTGTGAACGATGCGGGGGGATATGAAAACATGGACTTTGTGGAGCGGGACGCTCGAAACTACATTGGCCAACACAGAAGATCTTTATGTAAGGATGGTGATGGTCAGACACTCCTACGACACTTTTCGTCAATGAAAGATAGAAATAACGAGTTCTTCTATGACATTGCTCTGGATGAAGGGAATAAAATCTGTAGTGTGTTTTGGGCTGATGCAAGAAGTCGTGCTGCATGTGAAGAATTCGGTGATGTTGTTTCCTTTGACACCACTTACTTAACAAATAAGTATGACATGCCATTTGCGCCTTTTGTTGGAGTTAACCATCATGGACACTCGATTTTACTTGGTTGTGGATTGTTGTCTTCGGAAGACACTGTCTCATTTGTCTGGTTGTTCCAATGTTGGCTAAGATGCATGCGTAATAAGACTCCTCAAGGTATTATTACTGACCAATGCAGAGCAATGGCCAACGCTATTGAACAAGTGTTTCCTCATACGAGGCACAGGTGGTGTTTATGGCACATCCTTAAGAAGTTACCTGAAAAATTGCACGGGTATAGAAATAATCCCGTTATCAAAACCGAACTACATGCGCTTATATATGATTGTGTTTGTCCAACAGAATTTGAAAATGGTTGGAAGGAACTACTTACCAAACATGGATTGGAGGAAAATGAATGGCTATGTAATTTGTACGAAGAGAGACTTAAATGGGTCCCGTGTTACTTGAAAAAAGATTTTTGGGCAGGCATGTCTACGACTCAGAGAAGTGAGGGAATGAATGCCTTTTTTGATGGATTTATCAATTCTACAACAACACTTCAACAATTTGTGGTCGAATACGACAATGCACTTAGGGTAAAGGCGCAGAAGGAAATAGAAGCCGACTTCTCCTCCATGAACACCACTATTGCATGTGGTTCTCAGTCACCAATTGAGAGACAATTTCAAATGGAATACACACATGCAAAGTTTGAGGAGGTCCAAACTGAATTCCGTTCAAGGATGAATTGTTTCATCAAAGACACCTTAAAGGAGGACTTGTGGAACACTTACACTGTAAAAGAGGAACGAATGTGGGAGGCTAATCGTGTACCGGATAAATTTTACAAAGTTCAATTTGATCCCATCACACAGACAACCACTTGCTCTTGCCACCTCTTTGAGTTTAGAGGAATTATATGTCGACATTCCCTGTTGGTATTTGGCCAAGAAGATGTTTACAGTGTTCCCTCACAATACATTTTGAGGCGCTGGAGCAAAAACATTCGAAGAAGACACACACTAATAACAGCATCGTATAGTAATTCGACAAATGAACCACGGATGCAAAGATACAAACTGTTGTGCAAACGTTTTTATGAAATTGCTGAAGTTGCATGTGAGTCTGAGGAAGCTAGTACTGAATTGGAAAAAGAACTTAATTGTTTGGGTACAAAATTTGGGTTCAGTTCTTCCATGACAAATAACATCATCAGTGATGCAGGCCAACTAAGATACGATACTAGTGCATGCACGTCAATACCACTTACTCCAGTTGGAACATCTGATGTCCTTGTACACAGTCCTGCAACTGTTAAGCGAAAAGGACGTCCACGCACAAATAGGTTGAAGTCCACTGTTGAGAAAAAAACCAAAAGAAGAAAGTCAAGTTCATTCACAAACACTTCAACACCACCCACCGAACAATGCGTGAGTCATTATTTACGGTCAAAATATTTATTAAATACTTTTTAGTCTATCAATTATGTTTAACTTAGTAGTTGTGTTGTTTCAGGGTGAAAGACCAAGTATGTTGTTGAATGTGATCACCGTGAACAATTTGAAGCGGACACTATCCAACTATCACAAGATACCGAAATGGGTCATTTTGGATTTATGTCATTGTTGTCAGTTGTACATAACAATTTCGATAACAACATCAACTGATATATACAACTTGTTTGCTGATTATTTTGTAAACGTTTTCTGTTTTTGTAAGTTAAAATGGTCATCCATGAAATTCCTTTAATGAATGTATCTAATGCATATGACCACACCAGTATTTGTTATTGTAATCGATTACGAGGCTCTGGTAATCGATTACGAGGCTCTGGTAATCGATTACTGTGTTCAGTTAATTAAACCAAATTATCCCACTGCATAACGTGTATAATTGGACATCGTGTTCATAACCGCCCAAAACACATCCTTCCTCAAATTCGTTTCGAAAACCTCTCTTCTCTCAGTGCAAAACCCTAAACGAAATACAATTGCTGATCGTGGAACGAAGAAACAAAAGGCATCTTCTTCCGTTGGTGGACGTCGCTGTCGGCGGAGTCCAACCCCATCACCATCGCCATCCCCTCCAACGCCTACCAATGATCTCTTCTCGTCGGATGAGCAACAGGAGAAATATGCCCAACATTTCGTAAATCGGGAAATTTTGGAGAGTAAGTATCTAGAGGACGAATACTTTCAAGGAAAAAATTTTCAATTCTATGACATATTACACGAAGCTGGGCTGACTGAATTTGTGTGTTTAAGAAGACATTACCACCCACAATTAGTCAGAGTGTTCTATAGCAACATGTCAATATCGGATACTGGGGTTATTCGAAGCGAAGTTAAAGGTGTAAAAATTAGGGTGAGCCCTAATCTTTTTCAACAACTGACTAATCTCCCATCTGATGGTGTTTGTTACGAAGGAAAAGTTGTAGATGAGTGGAAAGAACAATACGATTTTGTCACTGCAAGGCAACTAGTGTGTAGAGATGATGCAGCCATACAATCTAGAATACTAGTGGGGCAAATGAAGGTTCAACCAAGGATACTTCATTACGTTCTCACTAGAGTATTAATTCCTCGTGCAACCAATATTGGTCAGACATCCGAAGAGGATATTATGCTGCTCTGGGCATTTTTCAATTCCATTCACATTAACTGGGGACATCTTATTAGATATAAGATGAAAAGAGCATTAAGGGAGAACGCAAAGTTGCCGTATCCACATTTGATAACCATCTTCATGGAACACTTTCAAGTGCCTACTGAAAGTGATCCCATTTCAGAACTGAAGTTCAAGCAAAGAATTGGTTGTGAAGTTGTGGCATCATTTGGTTATATGCAAAATGATGAAGGAGAATGGGTTCCCAAAGGCAACGCCCCCCATCCCCCCTTACAAGAAGGTCAACATAATCAAGGACAAGATGATGAACAAGGCAGTTCATCTACAACACTAGATAATGTCATCAACCACATACAACAACTTCAAACCTTTGTTGGTACAAGATTTGATGCCTTTGAAACTCGATTTGATGCCCTTGAAACAAGATTTGGAAACATGGACATGGTCATCACTACAAGGTTTGATGCGTTGCAATCGCGCGTTGGGAACATTGAAGAACAACTGCAACACTTGACAAGTGCTTCTGAAAACAATCCTCAGACTTAAAATTGCTTGTTTAGGCTTTCTTTACTGCATTTTAAAGAACTATGTACTGCAGTTCCTGCTTTGATCATTTCAAGTATTTAATAAAATGAAGTTTGTTTAGTTTCAAAATGGTTCCTCAATTCTCGACATTTATTATGTAATGTTCAATTTATCATACACTTAATACCATGGCAGTTGTGAGTAAAACACCAATACCACTAACCAATACCACTTAATAACACTGCAGTTGTCTGTAAAACTAAAAGTCAGTTTTTTTTCCAATGGTGACCCCTGTTCACCTCACTGAGTACCTGTGTTGGACTTTCTGTACAAATTCCCATTTTCTCTCGGGTAATCGTTTACAGGGGTGTTGTAAACGATTACCAGAGCCTTTTTTCACCACTCTCACTCACCCCTTGCACAAGTTGCTCCTCCAACTCATGAGCGGTCTCCCCACCCTCCTTGGACTCACATCACATCACCAGCCACCCTCTCCCACCACTGGAACACCTGCACAAGCCTCAGACAGGTGCAGAAGTGCCTAAAAGTCACATTGTTTTCCAATGGTGACCCCTGTTCACCTGACTGAGTACCTGTGTTGGACTTTCTGTACAAATTCCCATTTTCTCTCGGGTAATCGTTTACAAGGGTGCTGTAAACGATTACCAGAGCCTTTTTTCAGCACTCTCACTCATTCCTTGCACAGGTTGCTCCTCCAACTTATGAGGGGTCTCCCCACCCTCCTTGGACTCACATCACATCACCAGCCACCCTCTCCCACCACTGGAACACCTGCACCAGCCTCAAACAGGTGCAGAAGTGCCTAAAAGTCACTTTGTTTTCCAATGGTGACCCCTGTTCACCTGACTGAGTACCTGTGTTGGACTTTCTGTACAAATTCCCATTTTCTCTCGGGTAATCGTTTACAGGGGTGCTGTAAACGATTACCAGAGCCTTTTTTCAGCACTCTGAGTCATTCCTTGCACAGGTTGCTCCTCCAAATCATGACGGGCCTCCCCACCCTCCTTGGACTTACTTTACATCACCAGCCACTCTCTCCCACCACTGGAACACCTGCACAAGCCTCAGACAGGTGCAGAAGTGCCTAAAAGTCACTTTGTTTTCCAATGGTGACCCCTGTTCACCTGACTGAGTACCTGTGTTGGACTTTCTGTACAAATTCCCATTTTCTCTCGGGTAATCGTTTACAAGGGTGCTGTAAACGATTACCAGAGCCTTCTTTCAACACTCTGAGTCATTCCTTGCACAGCTTGGTCCTCCAAATCATGAAGGGCCTCCCCACCCTCCTTGGACTCACATCACATCACCAGCCACCCTCTCCCACCACTGGAACACCTGCACCAACCTCAGACAGGTGCAGAAGTGCCTAAAAGTCACTTTTTTTTCCAATGGTGACCCCTGTTCACCTGACTCAGTACCTGTGTTGGACTTTCTGTACAAATTTGCAATTCCTCTCGGGTAATCGTTTACAGGGGTGCTGTAAACGATTACCAGAGCCGTTTTTCAGCACTCTGAGTCATTCCTTGCACAGGTTGCTCCTCCAAATCATGAGGGGCCTCCCCACCCTCCTTGGACTCACTTTACATCACCAGCCACCCTCTCCCACCACTGGAACACCTGCACCAGCCTCAGACAGGTGCAGAAGTGCCTAAAAGTCACTTTTTTTTTCCAATGGTGACCCCTATTCACCTGACTGAGTACCTATGTTGGACGTTCTGTACAAATTCCCATTTTCTCTCGAGTAATCGTTTACAGGGGTGCTGTAAACGATTACCAGAGCCTTTTTTCAGCACTCTCACTCGTTCCTTGCCCAGGTTGCTCCTCCAACTCGTGAGGGGTCTCCCCACCCTCCTTAGACTCACACCACATCACCAGCCACCCTCTCCCACCACTGGAACACCTGCACCAGCCTCAGACAGGTGCAGATTAGCATAAAAGTCACTTTGTTTTCCAATGGTGACCCTGTTCACCTGACTGAGTACCTGTGTTGGACTTTCTGTACAAATTCCCATTTTCTCTCGGGTAATCGTTTACAGGGGTGCTGTAAACGATTACCAGAGCCTTTTTTCAAAACTCTCACTCACTCCTTGCACAGGTTGCTCCTCCAACTCATGAGGGGTCTCCCCACCCTCCTTGGACTCACATCACATCACCAGCCACCCTCTCCCACCACTGGAACACCTGCACAAGCCTCGGTGCAGAAGTGCCTAAAAGTCACTTTTTTTTCCAATGGTGACCCCTGTTCACCTGACTCAGTACCTGTGTTGGACTTTCGGTACAAATTCCCATTTTCTCTCGGGTAATCGTTTACAGGGGTGCTGTAAACGATTACCAGAGCCTTTTTTCAGCACTCTTAGTCATTCCTTCCACAGGTTGCTCCTCCAACTCATGAGGGGCCTCCCCACCCTCCTTGGACTCACATCACATCACCAGCCACCCTCTCCCACCACTGGAACACTTGCACCAGCCTCAGACAGGTGCAGAAGTGCCTAAAAGTCACTTTTTTTTCCAATGGTGACCCCTGTTCACCTGACTGAGTACCTGTGTTGGACTTTCTGTACAAATTCCCATTTTCTCTCGGGTAATCGTTTACAGGGGTGCTGTGATGGACAAATTTATGATCACCAAAATATGATGTCACAAACTTGTTTTTCAATCGGCAAGTATGACCGAATCGTTCAAGTAATAAACTTGGTAAGACCAAGTATCGTTCTCCCAAAGGACTCACGGCCTAGTTTAGTTATGTGATTTGTTGATTAGCTAAGACTTACAAACGAAATAATTGAGATTTTATATGCAAGACAGAAAATAAACATGTATGCATGAAGTTTTGATCAATGGCAAAAAGCAAAAGATAAACACTTTCAATGAAATTTATGTATGAATATGTTGTTGGGGGTTCAATTTCATCTTATCCACTCTCATATATTTTAGGAATTCAACATTCAAATCATCATTGTTAAGGCCACTCTCTAAAGTACCTTTCTAGAAGGCTTCTCCCTAATCACGAGTTCATACAATTCCTAGCATTCCTAATGATCAGTTCGTAAGTTCAGGAGCTTAACGACAACCAATATCATATTGGGAGAAATTCCCCGGATCTAGACTTCCCCGTACGTGCCCGTATCGACAAAACCAATAATCATGCATCGAATGAGTTAAACCATGCAAGCATTAAGCAAAGAGGAAAAACCCTAACTAATGATGAAAGAAAGCATAAATCTTAATTAAAAGATGCAAGCATAAATTCCATATATGAGAGCTTCAAGAGATTACATTGATTCCCCAACAAACATACAAGGTTTAGTTCACCATATTCATGGTGAACCTAGATGAACAATGAAAGAATGAAAGAATAAACCCTAAAAAGGTGAACAGGTAGCCTGAGCATCCAAGATCCTCCTTCAAAGTGGTGGAAGAGAGAGTGTTTGCCTCGTTTCTGCCAAAGATATCAACCCTAGGACGTGCAAGTCCTTAAATAGGGCATAAAAATAACATAAAACAAGTCCAAGCCCATAAAAACAAAAGAAAACCGGTCCAAGCCCACTTAGAATGGCGCTCAGCGGTATTTTACCGCTGAGCGGTACTAGCGGTTGATCCATTTTGCCCCCCAGCTGCTGTTTTGCCCCTCAGCGGTGATTTCGGCACCTGAAAAATGCCGCTCAGCGCCAAATTTCCGCTCAGCTCCACTCGGTCAGACTTTTTCTGCGTTCTGGTTGGTTTTTCAGCATTCTGGTTGACTGGTTGACTTTTCTGGTTGACATGTTGACTTTTCTGGTTGACTGGTTGACTTTTCTGGTTTCTGGTTGACTTTTCAGCACTCCAATCATTCGGAATTTCAATTCTTCTTTGAAATCATTCAATTAGCCTACAAAATCAAGGGAATCTTGCATAAAACCATTAAATTCACTTTCAAGTCTCTTATTCTCAAAACTAAAGCAAAAATATGAGTTCAAGCTAGTTTCTAAGTCTTAAAGGTTGCTTTTGGTATCAAATTTAAGCATAAAAATAACGGTTTTTCAACCGTTATCACAACCCCAAACTTAAAACTTTGCTTGTCCTCAAGCAAACAAGATGTAACTCAATCTTCCATCAATCCATATAATGGTTCACCACATTCAAAAATCCTTCTTTCAAGACAAGTAAATACTCAATTTAGCTCATCATCAAGACTTCAATCAAGATGTGCACATGCTTTTAGTGATCACTCAAACACATACTATCCAACAAATGCTATTTTCATGAATGATCAATTAACTAAGAAAAGATGTTCTTATGTGTTCATGGAATGTATCCTCACTAGATAAAGTGTTTCACTCAAACACACAAGTGTATAGGAGATATTCACTCATTCACTCTACTATTACAATATCACATGAATCAACTTTGCCTTTCATTTAACCACAATCAAAAACACTTATCAGCAAGCATCATCACAAGGACTTTTCTATGGCTTATAACGTGGCTGGGCTAACAAGAAAATTGGTTTTTCTAGATCACAAAACCCTTGAGTTAAGAGAAACATATAAACACAATCATTCTTATTTATTCCCAACTTTCTTTTGCATTGAGCTTTGCTTTTTCTTTTCTTTTCTTTCTCTTTTTCTTTTTCTTTTCACATACTTAATTCTTAGCTCTTAGCTCAATGCTTTCAATTTCCCTTTCTATTTTCCAACAACCCCAAACTTGAACATTTGTCAATACCACCAAATATTTTCTACTTAACTCAAGGTAAAGCTTTTCAACAAGGGTTTTCAAATCATGTTCAAGGCTAGAGTTCAAAGGATAGAACACAACGTGTTCTCTTTTAGTGGGCTAACTTTATGAATTTGGCCAATAAAAAGGGTTTCAACAAACGACCTTGATCACATGATGCAAAACAAGCAATTGATTCAATCATAGAAAACCTGGGCAAAATCATTCATGCTTTCAAAGTAATAGCATTCAACAATAACAACTCTGGAGCTCAAAACCTCACATATAAGCTCATTCACATTCCACATATAACATCCTGCTTAGAATCATAATCACAATCACAACATCTTGCATTTGTTCACAATGCTTGTGAACCACCTGTATAAGCATATAATGTGCACATTCTCAACATCAATCAATATCAAAGCATCATCAGGCATTACTTATCAAACAACAATCATAAGCAAACCATCATAACAAACAAAATTTCCAATTGAGTACATCAAATCCTATTCTAAAAACATGAGTGATTGATAAAACAAATCCTACTCTAGTGCTTTGAAAAACTCAGCCCCATCAATGATGCTCTCTCCCAACCCCAAACTTTGATGGAAAACTAGTGAGAAAGTGAGTGGAAGGGAGATTTTCTGAAGAGGAATGAAAGGAAAAATGTAGGGAACCTTTGGAAAAATGTTTAGGAGTGTGTGTGCAGAGAAGAATCTAAAAAGAGAGGCCAAGGCGCAGCTTAGGGTATAAAAATACCCTAATGGGCTCAGGTTCCGCTGAAGGGAAACCCAAGCCCCTTCTGCGACACTACCGCTCAGCGGCACTTGCGGGAATTGCTCTCCTTCTTAGCTTGACCTAGATACATCCTAAACATACCCCTTATTGGCTCCCTGCAATAAAATTCTTAAATCACTCATGCACAACCCTATTATGCAACTAAAGCAGGATCAAAACAAAAATTATACAGAAAAATTAATCAACTGGGTTGCCTCCCAGGTAGCGCTTGTTTAACGTCACGAGCCTGACCCAAAATCCTCCAGCACCCTTCAGTAGATGCAAATCTTTCTTACCAACACCCATCAGTAAGTGTATACAAACATAGTATCCTTCAGTAGATACTCTTCCGCCTGACATCCATCAGTAGATGTAAACCCTGTAACAAACTTATAACAAAAACAAAAATACCCAAAAGTTCAAAATTACATCACCAAAACAAAAATTAAAAAGTTCTTAAATCACTGGGTTGCCTCCCAGCAAGCGCTCTTTTAACGTCACTAGCTTGACCCAATAAAGCTCATGTTCCTTCTTCTTTTTCTTCTTCTTTCTACTGAACTTCTTTAGAAATTTGATCAAACCAGGAACCTGTTGCAGTGTCTCAATCATAGGAACTTTAATCTCCAATTTCTTGAAGATTTCCATAAAGCACTTGAATTTCTTTTCCTTCCTATGATTCTTCTTTAGATGAGGATGTGATTTTTCATATGATTTCTTCTTCTTTCCTCTCATCTTCTTTTTCTTCCTTTTTCTCTCCCTAAATTTTCTCTTTTTCTTTTCTTTTATTTTTTTCTTCCCTTCTCTTTTTCTTCTTAACTTCTTTATTTTCACACAAATTTTCTTTCTCTCTTCTCTCTCAACCACTTCTTTTTCTTTTTCATCATCTTTATCTTTCTCACTCAACTCTTCTTTTTCTTCTCTCTCTATCTTTTCCTCCTCTCTCTCTATTTTTTTTTCAGCAAAAATCTTGTCACTTTCAGTGACAATGGCTTGACCTTCCTCCTTAAGGTTAACTTCAGTATTAACCTTAACATTCAATTTTTGACTAATGAAATGAAAGTGCATCTCCATCCTTTTACATGACTCTTCAATGCTTTTCTGAGTAGCGTCAGAATTTTTCAAAAATTGTTGAAGGGTGTCACCCAAACTTCCTGATAGAAAGGTTTGTTACTGTTGCTTGTTAAATTGCCCAGTTTGTCCAACTTGCCCACTTTGTTCCTGACCAATACTTGGGTGTGGTTTCCACCCTTGATTGTAGCTCCCTTGACGGTACTGATTGGTCATGTAGTTTACATCCTCTACGGCTTCAACTGGAAAGGCACATTGACCATTGATATGGTCACCTCCACACAATTCGCACAACTGGGATTGTACCTGTGCAACAGTCTTTAACTCTTGTGGCAATTGTTCAAGTATCTTTGAGAGATTCTCCAATTGTTGAGTTATTAACTTGTTCTGAGCTATCAAGGCATCATTGGATTGCAACTGTAGAACTCCTTTTTGTTGAATAGGAGCTCCTCTTTCACTGTTCCACTTATTGTTATTAGTAGTCATGTTTTCAATTATTTCTGTGGCTTCCTCTGGAGTCTTCCATTTGATATTGCCTCCAGCTGAGGCGTCCAGCATCATCTTGGTTTGTGAACCAAGACCTCCAAGGAAGATTAGGACTACTTCTCCTTCGTTAAATCCATGCGTGGGAGTCTTTCGTAATAGGCTTTTATACCTGTCCCATGCATGCCCCAGTGATTCTTCCATGCCTTGTCTAAATGAAGAGATCTCTTGCTTCCCTTTGTTGATTTTAAAGCTTTGTTGCTGCCATTGTTGTTATGGTTGGTTCTCAAATTGTCCGGCAGCTTGCCAAAATTGGCTTTGATCCATGCTTGAGTGAGGTTCCCACCATTGGTTGAGATTACTTTGGTAGAATTGAGTGCCCATATAGTTAAATTCTTGACCAAATTGCATCCTGCAAACATTAGGCACAAAACCCTAAAAAATATTTGTTAGCACAAAAAGATATAAGAGAAGATATATATTCAGAAGATAAAAGATTAAGAAGATAAAATAAAATAAGATAGAATAAAATAAAATAAAATCTAATCTAATCAAATAAAATCAAATAAAATCAAATCTAATCTAGTCAAATCAAATAAGATAAAAAAAAACAGAAAAATAAAAACAGAAATTCAAAATTAAAGTCAAAGATAATCAATAATCACACAAATTAACCAGTTAAACCAGAGTCCCCGGCAACGGCGCCAAAAACTTGATGGACAAATTTATGATCACCAAAATATGATGTCACAAACTTGTTTTTCAATCGGCAAGTATGACCGAATCGTTCAAGTAATAAACTTGGTAAGACCAAGTATCGTTCTCCCAAAGGACTCACGGCCTAGTTTAGTTATGTGATTTGTTGATTAGCTAAGACTTACAAACGAAATAATTGAGATTTTATATGCAAGACAGAAAATAAACATGTATGCATGAAGTTTTGATCAATGGCAAAAAGCAAAAGATAAACACTTTCAATGAAATTTATGTATGAATATGTTGTTGGGGGTTCAATTTCATCTTATCCACTCTCATATATTTTAGGAATTCAACATTCAAATCATCATTGTTAATGCCACTCTCTAAAGTACCTTTCTAGAAGGCTTCTCCCTAATCACGAGTTCATACAATTCCTAGCATTCCTAATGATCAGTTCATAAGTTCAGGAGCTTAACGACAACCAATATCATATTGGGAGAAATTCCCCGGATCTAGACTTCCCCGTACGTGCCCGTATCGACAAAACCAATAATCATGCATCGAATGAGTTAAACCATGCAAGCATTAAGCAAAGAGGAAAAACCCTAACTAATGATGAAAGAAAGCATAAATCTTAATTAAAAGATGCAAGCATAAATTCCATATATGAGAGCTTTAAGAGATTACATTGATTCCCCAACAAACATACAAGGTTTAGTTCACCATATTCATGGTGAACCTAGATGAACAATGAAAGAATGAAAGAATAAACCCTAAAAAGGTGAAGAGGTAGCCTGAGCATCCAAGATCCTCCTTCCAAGGGGTGGAAGAGAGAGTGTTTGCCTCGTTTCTGCCAAAGATATCAACCCTAGGACGTGCAAGTCCTTAAATAGGGCATAAAAATAACATAAAACAAGTCCAAGCCCATAAAAACAAAAGAAAACCGGTCCAAGCCCACTTAGAATGGCGCTCAGCGGTATTTTACCGCTGAGCGGTACTAGCGGTTGATCCATTTTGCCCCCCAGCTGCTGTTTTGCCCCTCAGCGGTGATTTCGGCACCTGAAAACTGCCGCTCAGCGCCACTCGGTCAGACTTTTTCTACGTTCTGGTTGGTTTTTCAGCATTCTGGTTGACTGATTGACTTTTCTGGTTGACTGGTTGACTTTTCTGGTTGACTGGTTGACTTTTCTGGTTTCTGGTTGACTTTTCAGCACTCCAATCATTCGGAATTTCAATTCTTCTTTCAAATCATTCAATTAGCCTACAAAATCAAGGGAATCTTGCATAAAACCATTAAATTCACTTTCAAGTCTCTTATTCTCAAAACTAAAGCAAAAATATGGGTTCAAGCTAGTTTCTAAGTCTTAAAGGTTGCTTTTGGTATCAAATTTAAGCATAAAAATAACGGTTTTTCAACCGTAATCATGTTGTAATGATTACCAGAGCCTTTTTTCAACACTCTCACTCACCCCTTGCACAGGTTGCTCCTCCAACGCATGAGGGGTCTCCCCACCCTCCTTGGACTCACATCACATCACCAGCCACCCTCTCCCACCACTGGAACACCTGCACAAGCCTCAGACAGGTGCAAAAGTGCCTAAAAGTCACTTTGTTTTCCAATGGTGACCCCTGTTCACCTGACTGAGTACCTGTGTTGGACTTTCTGTACAAATTCCCATTTTCTCTCGGGTAATCGTTTACAGGGGTGCTGTAAACGATTACCAGAGCCTTTTTTCAACACTCTGAGTCATTCCTTGCACAGCTTGGTCCTCCAAATCATGAGGGGCCTCCCCACCCTCCTTGGACTCACATCACATCACCAGCCACCCTCTCCCACCACTGGAACACCTGCACCAGCCTCAGACAGGTGCAGAAGTACCTAAAAGTCACTTTTTTTTTCCAATGGTGACCCCTGTTCACCTGACTGAGTACCTGTGTTGGACTTTCTGTACAAATTCTCATTTTCTCTCGGGTAATCGTTTACAGGGGTGCTGTAAACGATTACCAGAGCCTTTTTTCAGCACTCTCACTCATTCCTTGCACAGGTTGCTCCTCCAACTCATGAGGGGTCTCCCCACCCTTCTTGGACTCACATCACATCACCAGCCACCCTCTCCCACCACTGGAACACCTGCACCAGCCTCAGACAGGTGCAGAAGTGCCTAAAAGTCACTTTGTTTTCCAATGGTAACCCCTGTTCACCTGACTGAGTACCTGTGTTGGACTTTCTGTACAAATTCCCATTTTCTCTCGGGTAATCGTTTACAGGGGTGCTGTAAACGATTACCAGAGCCTTTTTTCAACACTCTGAGTCATTCCTTGCACAACGTGGTCCTCCAAATCATGAGGGGCCTCCCCACCCTCCTTGGACTCACATCACATCACCAGCCACCCTCTCCCACCACTGGAACACCTGCACCAGCCTCAGACAGGTGCAGAAGTTCCTAAAAGTCACTTCTTTTTCCAATGGTGACCCCTGTTCACCTGACTGAGTACCTGTGTTGGACTTTCTGTACAAATTGGCATTTTGTCTCGGGTAATCGTTTACCAGGATGCTGTAAACGATTACCAGACCCTTTTGTCAGCACTCTGAGTCATTCCTTGCACTACTTCGTCCCCCTACTCATCACGGGTCACTCCACGCTTCTTGCGTTCACAACAATCACCAACACCCATCTCCCCACTCAGAACTTGATCAAATCCTTCCCATTAATTACCATTAATTTTAGTGAAAATGGTCTCGTACTTTTCAAATTTTTATTATAATGCTGCGTTCATTTTTCAATCACTAATTTTGTCATTATAACAAACACAAACGCAAAGTAAAAACAATTCATTTCGAAATCCAACCACTAATCTTATTACAAACACATACTGTACATTGTCAAATAACATTAGGTACATATTTGAACATCTTATACATGTCAAAATTGTCAAATAACATTAGGTACATATTTGAACATCTTATACATGTCAAAATTTGATAATTTCTTAGCAATCCTAGACAATGCCGTATAGCTGTAGGGCTTCCATTCTTCTAATGTTCTCGTTGTCCAGGATCCAGTCACACACATATTTCTTTCTAATCCCAAGCAGCTCCTCCTGAAACCAACATTTTCCACATTAGAAACCAGGACATACAAGAATATTATCAAACACACAGTTCCAACTTACAGTTGTATATTCAGGCATGCTTTTCCCGTTGTATTTTTCATCTCCATCCCAGATTTCCATTGCTTTCAACATTATTACTCCACAATCATGTCTGAAATAATATACCCACAACATCAGATTACTTTTGCCCATATACATCACAATATAATCCGGCACTACAGTGATAACAGTTGAAAAACTGTTATTTTCATGCTTAAAATTGATACTAAAAGCAACCTTTAGACTTAAAAACTAGCTTGAAATCATGCTTTTATCTATATTTTCATAAATAAGAGAGCTGGACAGGTTTATGCTTGATTTAAGTGTTTTTGTGCAGGTTTTAAGGTGAATTTAGTGAAAGAAGTGAAGAAGGAGAGAGATGGAATCAGAAAAGGAATCAAAGAGTGCAAAAGGAGAAGCCGAAGGCACCGCTCAGCGGCATTTTACCGCTGAGCGGCACTCAGAAGGTCACGGGAGGTCCGCTGAGGGGCAAAATGGCCGCTGAGGGGAAGAAACAAGACGCGCAATCACCGCTGAGCGGTATTTACCGCTGAGCGCCATTCTTAATGGGCTTGGACTTGTTTTCTGGCACTTTTATGGGCTTGGGCTTAGATCTTTTGTAATTTTAGAATAGTATTTAAGGACTTGCACGTCCTAGGATTTGTATCTTTGGCAGAAACGAGGCAAACACTCTCTCTTCCACCCCTTTGAAGGAGGATCTTGGATGCTCAAGCTACCTCTTCACCTTTTTAGGGTTTATTCTTTCATTCTTTCATTGATATTCATCTAGGTTCACCATGAATATGGTGAACTAAACCTTGTATGTTTGTTGGGGAATCAATGTAATCTCTTGAAGCTCTCATATATGGAATTTATGCTTGCATCTTTTAATTAAGACTTATGCTTTCTTTCATCATTAGTTAGGGTTTTTCCTCTTTGCTTAATGCTTGCATGGTTTAACTCATTCGATGCATGATTATTGGTTTTGTCGATACGGGCACGTACAGGGAAGTCTAGATCCGGGGAATTTCTCCCAATATAATATTGGTTGTCGTTAAGCTCCTGCACTTATGAACTGATCATTAGGAATGCTAGGAATTGTATGAACTCATGATTAGGGAGAAGCCATCTAGAATGGTACTTTAGAGAGTGGCATTAACAATGATGATTTGAATGTTGAATTCCTAAAATATATGAGAGTGGATGAGATGAAATTGACCCCCAACAACATATTCATTCATATATTTCATTGAAAGTGTTTATCTTTTGCTTTTGCCATTGATCAAAAACTCATGAATACATGTTTATTTTCTGTCTTGCATATTAAACTCCAAATATTTCGTTCTTAAGTCTTAGCTAATCAACAAACCACACAACTAAACTAGGCCGTGAGTCCTTTGGGAGAACGATACTTGGTCTTACCAAGTTTATTACTTGAACGATTCGGTCATACTTGCCGATTGTGAAACAAGTTTGTGACATCATATTTTGGTGATCATAAATTTGTCCATCAAGTTTTTGGCGCCGTTGCCGGGGACTCTGGTTTAACTGGTTAATTTGTGTGATTATTGATTATCTTTGACTTTAATTTTGAATTTCTGTTTTTATTTTTTCGGTTTTTATTAGATTAGATTAGATTTTATTTTATTTTATTTGATTAGATTAGATTAGATTTTATTTTATCTTATTAGATTAGATTAGATTTTATTTGTTTTTATTTTATCTTATTTGATTTTATTTTTAGATTAGATTTTATTTTATTTTATCTTCTATCTTCTAAATCTTTTATCTTCTATCTTCTGAATCTTTTATCTTTTTATCTTTTGAATATATATCTTCTCTTATATCTTTTTGTGCTAACAAATATTTTCTAGGGTTTTGTTTTCTTGTGTATGCAGGAGGCAATTCGAACTAGGAGTAAGAAAACAACAGAACCTCTTCTTGAAGGTCTAGACGAGAGTAGACGGAGGAGAAGAATCAGAACATCTAGAGAACTTTTCCCTTCTCCAGAAACTCTCTTACAATCATCACCACAAGGTTCTGTTCATAGCACAGGAAGTATGGAGAACAATAATGGTAGAAGAACTCTTGCAGACTACACCTATACTGCTGGGCCTCAACACTTTAACAGCATAGCTAGACCTAGAGTCAATGCAGCCAACATGGAGGTCAAACCAGCACTGATTCAACTGGTGAAGAGTAATCAATTTAATGGGTTATCTCATGAAAGCCCATATGAGCACCTCACTACCTTTAATGAGATTTGCAATACAGTCAAGATTAATGGGGTGCCAGACGAAGCAATCAAACTTAGCTTGTTTCCTTTCTCATTGGGAGGCAATGCTAAGCTTTGGTTGAACTCTTTTCCAGAAGAAAGTTTCACAGAGTGGGAAGCAGTGGTCACAAAATTCTTAAATAAATACTTCCCACAATCTAAGGTGACTAAAGGAAAGCAAGAGATTTCTTCATTCAAGCAGGGCATGGAAGAATCACTGGGGCATGCATGGGACAGGTATAAAAGCTTGTTACGTAAAACTCCCACGCATGGCTTTGAAGATCAAGAAGTAGTCTTAACTTTCCTTGGAGGGCTTGGTTCACAAACCAAGATGATGCTGGACGCCTCAGCAGGAGGCAATATTAAATGGAAAACTCCAGAGGAAGCAACTGAAATCATAGAAAACATGGCTACTAGTGACAATGAGCTGCACAGTGAAAGAGGAGCTCCTATGCAACAAAAAGGGGTTCTTCAATTACAAACACATGATGCCTTGCTAGCTCAGAATAAAATTCTAACTCAACAGCTGGAAACTCTGACCAAAACTCTTGCTCTATTACCTAAAGAGTTGAAATCTGCTGCACAGGTACAAACCCAGTTGTGCGAATTATGTGGGGGTGATAATATCAATGGCCAATGTGCTTTTCCTGTGGAAGCCGTGGAGGATGTTAATTTCATGGCTAATCAATTTCCATACCGTCAAGGCAATTATAATCAGGGTTGGAAACCACATCCAAGCATTGGTCAAGGACAAACTGGGCAAGCTAATCAATATAATAAGCAGCAGCAGCAACCAACCTTTTGGCAACAGTTATCTATGCTTAATGAAAGATCAACAAGGTTGGAAGAAACTCTTCAGCAATTCATTCAGAAAACTGAATCTTCTCAAAAAAGCACTGAAGCTGCTATAAAGAATTTGGAGATTCAAATGGGTCAGATTACCAAGCAATTGGAAGAAAGGCCAAACAGAAACTTTGGGGCTAATACTGAGGTTAACCCCAGAGAAGAATGCAAGGTGGTAGAGAGTGTTGATGATGAGAAAGTTGAGTTAGATACAGAAGAGAGAAGTGAAACAGAGAGCAACAGCACGTTTCCTTTTCCAATCCATCAAGGGAAACCAATGGACTTCACAGAGTTATTCAAAATGGTGGATAATGATGCACCTTGGGAGCAAATTTTGCAACAGATTACGGTTTACACCAAATCTAATGAAGAAAGCTCTACAAAGAAGAGACGTAGAGATGATGAGGAAAAAAAGTGTATAACTGTTAAGGAAGAGTCATTCCCACCTAAAGCATCAGATCCAGGTAGTTTTTCTATCCCTTGTACTATAGGGAAGAAAAAGGTAAAGAAAGCTATCCTTGATTTAGGTTCAAGTGTCAACTTGATACCTTATTCTTTACTGGACCAAATTGCCAATGTAAAAATGAAACCTGTAAAGGTTAATTTAGTAATGGCCGATGGATCTTCAAAGGAGCCATGTGGGATTGCAGAAGACATTGTAGTTTGTGTTAGCAAACTTCAGTTTTTGGCAGACTTTGTGGTGATGAAGATGGAAACTGAGAAAATACCTATCATACTTGGAAGACCGTTTATGAAAACGGCCAGGGCTATCATAGATGTAAATGAAGGTATAGTGGTGCTCCAGGATAGAGAGGAGAGAGTGGTGGTGGATGTCTTCAAAGATGAGACACAAGCAAAGGAGGAAGAAGCCAGTTATAAAGCTGCATTTCAAGATGCACCCATAACTAGAGGTAAAGATGAAAATCTTGAGGTTTCAGGTAACCATTGTTTGTTGTTTCAGGTACCCAAGGAAGAAGAAATTGGAAGAGGAGAAGAAATTCCTAGAAACTGGAAGAAAAGAAGACTCCAACTTGGCACACCTGTAAGAATCAAGAACAAGTTGTGGGTTGTAAAGGGCTTTAAAGAAAAGGAGATGATAGAGATAGAGTCTCCATATTCAAGAAGAACCAAAACAGTTCAAAGGAAGCAGCTGAGAAGTTGGTGGACTGACAACATCAACCATAAAGAAGATGGAACTTGAACTTTACTGGGTCAAGCTAATGACATTAAAAGAGCCCTTGCTGGGAGGCAACCCAGTGGATTTACAAACTTTTGACTTTTGATTTGGTTTTGTAATTTTTAATTTGTGGACATTATTTTGTGAATATTTTGTTGGATCCAGCATCTACTGAAGGATGCTAGGTGGTTAAGTATCTACTGAAGGATACTAAGTTGTAACACCTACTGATGGGTGTTGGTGAGAAGATTTTGCACCTACTGATGGGTGCTGGTACGTTTGAAACACCTACTGATGGGTGTTGGTGGATTTTGGGTCAGGCTCGTGACGTTAAACAAGCGCTACCTGGGAGGCAACCCAGTTGATTGATTGTTTTCTGTTTGTTTATTTTAGTTAGGGTTTGCATAAGCATTTTAACATTGAATTGCAGGGAACCAGTGAGGGGTATGTCTTGGAGGCACGTAGGTCAAGAAAAGAAGGAGAGGAGCACTTCACGAAAGTGCCGCTGAGCGGCATTTACCGCTGAGCGGTACTATCGCAGAATGGGCTTTAGTTTCCCTTAGCGGAACCCGAGCCCATTAGGGTATTTTTAAACCCTAAGCTGCGCAATTTCTCTTTCTTTCAAGCTTTTCTCTGCACAAACACTTCCACATACCTTCTCCTAGGTTTTCCACTCTTCCCTCTTAAGAAAATATCTCTTCCACTCACTTTTTCACTAGTGTGCCATCAAAGTTTGGGGTTGGAAGAGAGTATTCTAGCTTGGAAGCATTCTCATTACATCTAGTATCTCCACCCAAGTAAGTAAAGTACATTTTGTTCATTCTAGGGTTCTTGAATTTGAATGTGATTGTCAAAGCATGAATATTTAGGGGTTTTGATTTCTATGCATGATTTGATGATATATTTGATGTTTGAACCGATTAAACTGCATGATTATGAATTGGAACACTGAAAATTGCATTTGGGTGGAGTTAGGAAAGCTTTAAAACAGATTTTTCAAAAATCTGCAGAGTTACCGCTGAGCGGCATTTACCGCTGAGCGGCACTCTGCCAGATTTGGTTCTTTTGAATTTTTGCGTTCTGGACTTTGGTACTGATGGCGCTGAGGGGAAATTCTGGCCCTCAGCGGTGGTTTAGCTTCGAAAGGAGTTGTGTTCTGTGTGTACTAATGATTAACATCATGTTCTGTGGTTTTGTATTTGTGTTTGAATGCAGGAATGGCATCCTCTTCAGGAAAGAGATTGAAAACCATGGCAACCAAGAGAAAGGAAAAGGAACCAGAGCAACCCCATAATAGCAGGTTCCTCTCTAGGAAACATGAGAAGCACTTTAGGGTGGTTCAGGACAGGAGACTTCTGATGGAGAGAAAGGTTGGAATGATACCTAACTTTGCTCCTCAATTTGGAGAGCAGGTGTTAGGGAATGATTGGGGAAAGCTAGCCACTTATCCTGCACCTGCCAATATAGCTGTGGTAAAGGAATTTTACACCAATGCAAAGAAGATTGGTGATTATCCAGCTGAGAATTATTTGGGCTATGTTAGAGGCCATGCTATCAGGTATGATCCTGATTCTATTAACAACTTCCTGGATACTGTGTGGGCTGGTGAGCAATGCCAGTTTGCTCTTTGCATGGAGGAAGGTGCTGATTTTGAGGATGTGGAGAGAGTGCTGTGTATACCTGGAGGACACTTCCAAAGAAATAGATCTGGCGCAGTGGTTAACATTAGGAGGACAGATTTAACTCCTCTTGCAAAGTATTGGATGGCATTTTCTCATGCCAACATTCAGCCATGTTCACATGTGTCAGATATCACTCTCAGCAGGGCACTATTCATCTACTGTGCTATCAGAAATTTGAATGTTAATATTGGGCAGGTGATAGCTGATGAGATTAGTGTGTGTGCTAACACCTCAAACAACAAAGCACCACTAGGACATCCTTCTTTGATCACTCACCTTTGCAAGCTAGCTGGGGTGGACACTTCTGTTCCACCATTTGAGAGGCCAAGAAAAGCCATTGATGAGGCTTATTACAGACAGTACTGTGGAGGTGAGGACGCAGCTCAGCCAGTTCCACCACGCCATGTTCGTAGAGAGAGAGGCCAGCACAGAGCCGGACATCTGCTGATACACATGAAGCAGAACCATTCCAGATGAGGAGCATGTATATGTCTCTTATAGGTGCTCAGTTGCAGTCCATTCACAGAGGGCAGGTGGTCACTGCTGAGATGATAGTGGGGATGTATGATACACCTCCAGCCCACAGGTGGACTATGGATGAATTCCATAATGTGGTAGCTTGGCCAGAAGAACCATTGCATGGAGGAGGAGCTGAAGCAGCTGAAGCTTCAGCTAGAGACATGGAAGAGGATGAAGCTGAGGAGGAGGATGCATTTGATGATGATGATGATGAGGAAGAAGAGGAAGATACAGAGGACAACTCAGACTGATGAGGAGCTGAGATAGCATTTACTGATGAATGCTATCATATGATTATGCTTTTGTGGTTTAAGTTTTCTGAACTTATTTGTTTTTGTTTTTAGATTAGGGTTTGATGTACTCTATTGAACACCTAGTTTCTTATGATGGTTTGCTATTAACTGTTATTGTTTGATAAGTAATGCTTGAATGATGCTTATGATTAATTGATGTTGAGATGATGTGCACATTAAAATGCTTATACAGGTGATTCACAAGCTTTGTGAACAAATGCATGATATCATGATTGTGATTGTGAAATTAAGCAGGATGTGTATGTCAAATGTGAATGAGCTTATATGTGAGGTTTTGAGCTCCAGAGTTTTTGGTATGATTGAATGCTATTACTTTGAAAGCATGAATGATTTTGCCCAGGTTTTCTATGATTGAATCAATTGCTTGTTTTGCATCATATGATCAAGGCCGTTTGTTGGAACCCTTTTTATTGGCCAAATTCATAAAGTTAGCCCACTAAAAGAGAACACTTTGTGTTCTATCCTTTGAACCCTTAGCCTTGAATATACACTAAAAACCCTTGATTGAAAATCTTTACCTTGAGTTAAGTAGAAGATCTTGTGTGGTATTGTTAAATGTTCAAGTTTGGGGTTGTTGGGAAAACATGAAAAAGGAAAAGCATTGAGCTAAGAGCTAAAAAAGTAAGAATATGCAAAGAAAAAGAAAAGAAAAGAAAAAGAAGCAAAGCTCAATGCAAATGCAAAGGCAAAAGAAAGTTGGGAAGAATAAGAATAATTGTGTTGTTATGACTCTCTTAACTCAAGGATTTTGTGATCCAGAAAAACCAATTTTCTTGTTAGCCCAGCCACATTATAAGCCATTGAAAAGTCCTTGTGATGATGCATGCTTGTGAATGTGTTTGATTGTGGTAAAATGAAAGGCAAAGTTGATTCATGTGACATTGTGATAGTGGAGTGAATGAGTGAAACACTTTACCTCTTATACACTTGTGTGTTGAGTGAAACACTTTACCTAGTGAGGAAATATTCCATAAGCACATGAACATCCATGCTTAATTGATTGATCATTCATGAAAAATATCATTTGTTGGAATTTAAATGACTTTGTGAACACTAAAGCATGTGCACATCTTGGTTGAACTCTTGGTCATAAGTTTGAGTGAAGTTATTACTTATCTTGAAAAAGAGAATTTTTGAATGAGTGAACCATCATATGAATTGGTTGGAGATTGAGTTACATTTTGTTTGCTTGAGGACAAGCAAAGTTCTAAGTTTGGGGTTGTGATAACAGTTGAAAAACTGTTATTTTCATGCTTAAAATTGATACTAAAAGCAACCTTTAGACTTAAAAACTAGCTTGAAATCATGCTTTTATCTATATTTTCATAAATAAGAGAGCTGGACAGGTTTATGCTTGATTTAAGTGTTTTTGTGCAGGTTTTAAGGTGAATTTAGTGAAAGAAGTGAAGAAGGAGAGAGATGGAATCAGAAAAGGAATCAAAGAGTGCAAAAGGAGAAGCCGAAGGCACCGCTCAGCGGCATTTTACCGCTGAGCGGCACTCAGAAGGTCACGGGAGGTCCGCTGAGGGGCAAAATGGCCGCTGAGGGGAAGAAACAAGACGCGCAATCACCGCTGAGCGGTATTTACCGCTGAGCGCCATTCTTAATGGGCTTGGACTTGTTTTCTGGCACTTTTATGGGCTTGGGCTTAGATCTTTTGTAATTTTAGAATAGTATTTAAGGACTTGCACGTCCTAGGATTTGTATCTTTGGCAGAAACGAGGCAAACACTCTCTCTTCCACCCCTTTGAAGGAGGATCTTGGATGCTCAGGCTACCTCTTCACCTTTTTAGGGTTTATTCTTTCATTCTTTCATTGATATTCATCTAGGTTCACCATGAATATGGTGAACTAAACCTTGTATGTTTGTTGGGGAATCAATGTAATCTCTTGAAGCTCTCATATATGGAATTTATGCTTGCATCTTTTAGTTAAGACTTATGCTTTCTTTCATCATTAGTTAGGGTTTTTCCTCTTTGCTTAATGCTTGCATGGTTTAACTTATTCGATGCATGATTATTGGTTTTGTCGATACGGGCACGTATAGGGAAGTCTAGATCCGGGGAATTTCTCCCAATATAATATTGGTTGTCGTTAAGCTCCTGCACTTATGAACTGATCATTAGGAATGCTAGGAATTGTATGAACTCGTGATTAGGGAGAAGCCATCTAGAATGGTACTTTAGAGAGTGGCATTAACAATGATGATTTGAATGTTGAATTCCTAAAATATATGAGAGTGGATGAGATGAAATTGACCCCCAACAACATATTCATTCATATATTTCATTGAAAGTGTTTATCTTTTGCTTTTGCCATTGATCAAAAACTCATGCATACATGTTTATTTTCTGTCTTGCATATTAAACTCCAAATATTTCGTTCTTAAGTCTTAGCTAATCAACAAACCACACAACTAAACTAGGCCGTGAGTCCTTTGGGAGAACGATACTTGGTCTTACCAAGTTTATTACTTGAACGATTCGGTCATACTTGCCGATTGTGAAACAAGTTTGTGACATCATATTTTGGTGATCATAAATTTGTCCATAATACAGTTCAAGAAACTTACAAGTTTGGTTGGGATGAGATATTTGCTTGTTTAACTGTCAAAGGACCAATACTACCTTCCGGTGTATTCATCAGGATGCAAAAAAACTGTGCCATATTTTCAGCCTACCAGTTAACAAATACAATAAATACTTAAACAATACAGGGTTATGTCATAATCACACGGTAATCAACAATGAAAGATGTCGAATCTTACAACGGCTGTGTCTATCCTTTTGCGGTCTCTGATCCCCTTCCCCAATGAATCAATCACAAAAATCTCCATTGACCTCAATTTCACTGAATAACACCACCAATGATCATCGTGGACAAATGGCAGAAACAACTACAAAAAATATAAACAATTTCAGTAACACATTTACAACCAAAAGTCGACAAGATTTGCAAATTCAAGGTTACTCACAAAGTCCGCCGTGGGTAATTCTTCAAGTCCAAAATGATCGGAACGCAAATAAGTGTTATAGTTATGAAGCGTGAATACATGGCGATTCTGTGGACGTTTCCTATAATCTGTAAGAATATCGCTGTGGACAATTTCAAAATCATCAATAAAAAATCGATCAAAAATACTTTCTTCAATCATAAATATGATACAATATCAAATTTTATTTACCGAGTATAACGGACTAAAATGAATCCTCTTAACAACACCGCACAACCTTTTCTCAAAGTACATAAAGATCGTAGAAGCAAATAACACCACCTACACAATAAAAAATTTTCACATTACTAACATAAACTAAAACATGAAACACAACCAAATGTGACAATACTAACCATGTTATCAACGTATTTCATTGGGGCCAAAGTGTAAATTGAAGTCGTGCTCAAGCTTTGGCCAATTATCTCGCTTACAACCCTAAACATACAAATATTAGTCAATCACAAACAATACATATTCCTCAACCACAACTACAATTCATACCATATAACGTTCATCTCTCTGATGCTGACTGCTGTATACAATTGGTTTACATCAACACTAGTGCTTGGATCACCAACAAAACTGCGCAATGGGGGTATAGCCAATGGCACGACCTCCCGTTCTTCTTCATCAGCATGATCATCTATTTCAATAAAATTAATGTTACCAACAGTTTCATCATCCCCTCTTACTTCAGTATGTGCACCTAGGGGGTCATCAACTTCATTTCCATCACCTTCTTCTTCGAAGCCACAATCGGGACGAACTTCAGCCTCTTCGTCTCCCCCAACTTCAGCCTCTTCGTCTCCCCCAACTTCAGCCTTCTCCTCACCTCCAACTCCATGTCCTTCATCAACTCCACCCCAACCTCTTCATCAGTGCCACATGCATCTGCTTCATGAAAGATTGGAGTTTGATAAATTTCAAATAACTCCCTAGTCAGAACTCCAATCTTGGCATTCAATGCTCTTATATCTTCATTGTTTTTCCTCAATCTCTCCTCCGCACCTGCTTCCCATGCCTCGTCATCAGAGCTTTCGTCATCATCATCATCTTTGTCAACCTTGGATCCTTCACCCAAGGATCCTTCACTCATTCCTCCGTCATCCATGTTGAAAGCTGCACGGATTTCCGGCCTATGACGATCTTCATTTCGTACATACCACTCCATATTTAACTGCACCAATAGCACACAACAAATTCAGACAAAATAGACAATCCATTTTAACATACAAAATAACGAAAAACAAAACACTTACATCTCCGGTCATAAAAATATGTTCAATTTTTTCGGTCCTTGATTTAAACGGGAACCACCTCATTATGCGCGGGAAAAACCGGTGCGAAGGATGACCATGCAAAGAAAGTCTCTCAACCGCCCAAGCCTAAAATATCATAAAATTATTTCATCAAACATAATTCACAATGTTCTTCACTACATCAAAATAGTCAACTACATATCATATTACCTGCAACACTGCCACATTGCCACTGAGAGTGACTGACTGGGGGATACCTGCTCCCATAATTTTCTTCTTACATTTATTTAAATTCTCTACAATATGTTTATGTACACCGGTGCACCAATCATATAGACACAAACGGTCTAAGTCATCTAACACTCCAAAAGGCATGTTACAAACATGCCTTGATTTCCTAGGGAAATAGAAAACAACCAAACAAACTAATATATATAACCTACACACTACATCAACATCAATGTTTTTATCATCAACAATGACATTAAACATGTCCGTCAAGTCCTTCAAACTGATGGTTTTTGATTTGAACATTTCACCAACCAATCCACCAACTACTTCATCAAAGGGAATCTCTAAACCACCTATTTCTAAACCTAAGCTCATCAACACATCAACAACTCTAAAGGGCACCAACTTTTGACTAACTCTAAAACTGTTATCATTTCCAACCCACCTGCAAACCATAACCTTCAATAATTTTAAATTCACCTCCACAGGCCTTTGAATATTCAAACACCACATAAATGGTGTCATCCTAATCCGATCCACATGACACTGTCGGAGTAAACGATTCACTTCAATAATGATCGATGAATCCATCGAGATAAGAAGTCGTCACTACAAAAAAAATCATAAAAATTTATTACTAACTACAATCCGTAAGATAATTAAATAATATATAAACACAAAATTTAATTTTTTTCTTACACTTGCTTTTTTCCCTTCCATTGCAACGGCCCTAACAAGATAACATTCCACACTCAGTTATATCATTCAACTTAATGAAAACCAAAAACACAGTGTAAAACACAATGTCAGGGCTCGCCCATTTTTACTTACACCAATAAAAATGGATACCACTGCTCGACGACCTCCTCCACCAGACACGAAATGCACAACAAAACAACCACACCCGCTTTCCGAATGCCAAAATGGAAGGGTTTCTCTGTGACGACAAACCCACACAAAGGATGGAAGGGTTGAACGCTATGGGTAGGGTAAAGATGGAACGCATGTTTTGAAGAAGGAGGAGAGAACGAAAGCGAGGATGGAAGCTTCGAAGACGGACGACGCAGCGAGAGAGAAGACGGACGACAGCGAGAGAGCGACACACAAGAACGAACGTCTTTCGCACCCTAAACCGCCAAACCCAAATCTTAAAAATTTAATCTAGAAAACCCAAAATACCCCTCGCCCCGTAACCCTTTCTCTGGTTTATTTTCAAATCACTGAGCCAATGCACAGCTGCCACGTGCCGTTGTCAAAACTGTGTCAAACTTTTGTTGTCCAAATAACATTTTCCAACATTTTATTTTTATTTTCTTGTTTCTTCACTCTCCCAACCTCATTTACGTACAAACACCCTCACACACTACCCTTCTTTCATTTCACTCTTCTCTCTTTTTCATTTGATGCCCACGGCCCCACATCTCTCTACTTACGTTATTTTATTTTTCTAATCACCCTCTCCACACTCCACACCTTAAGTTGCAGCACACTAACCTTCCTTTCGCTCTCTCTTCTTTTCACTTTATGTCAACCTACACACACCTCCTTCCATTCATTTCTCTCTTCCACGTAACACATGCACACAATACACTCTTCACTTCTTCCTTCATGATCTTCTTCCACCCATGACACCAACTCCATTCATCCTCATTGTTTTCATCAATCCCATGTACCCAACTTCACCAAAATATCACTGTCACTCTTTTCATTCTCATAACTCATTCTTTCCTCTTCCAACAATGGAAAAGAATTCTCAATACCCTCTTACCCACACTCTTGGTTAAAGAGTGTAGATAAGTGCTCCCAACAATATATAATTCTTGCAAGGTAATAAGAACCAAGATATACAAAATATACATGATTTTAAAGTGTACCCATGACACTTTTTCATACACAAACAACACCCCAATACATCCAACATGTATACCCATTACAACAACACCACTTTTTCATAAAATATAAACATATATAATCCATTAAATACCCCATATAGTAGAAAAACGAAAATGAACATGTGAATACCCATTAAACCCAAAATAAAAGTGCATGCATCAACATGTTAAATTTACTTCCAACACACAAGAAAGAAAGCATGCAACAACAGTATAATGTTACCTTCTACCCATCAAACACTATGTTATATCCCAAGTTAAACCCCTTACCTCAATTCCAAGCTAGACTAGAAAACAAGCTTCCACTCCTCTTGGTCTCTTAATTCTATCTTTCTTACCTCATAGTAGGACCCACATGCCAAAGTGGAAATTAAAAAAAGCTAGGAGCCTTTTTGGTCTTAGGAGAAGCACACACCCTCCCATGCACGATAACAATAACCACTAGACCAAACTCTATCCATTGATATAATAACACAAACAATTATACTTAAATACTCTTTCAACCTTTTTCGAAATTTACTATGAAACCAATATTAATTTAATTTTCTTCCCTTCCTTAAATATTTCTCAACATTGTTTCTTATCACAATTTATTATATAATACCACAAAATAAAATACTTAAGGTAAGAAATCATTTTATTTACACGGGTCTTATAATAATCATCACCAATGATATGATAACATAAAAAATTAGTTTTAACTTAGTTACGATGGGGACACATGACATTCTAAATTGTTTTCTCAAGACCTCAACTTTTTGCATAAACTAGTGCAGAGTTTTGGTTAAATTAGTACAATTATATGAGTCCATTAAAATTTTTTAGAGAAGATTCAAACATGCAAAGGCCGATATAAGTAAATGTATTTATGTTTTACAACTGTTTTGTTAGAGAGAAAAACACCAATGTGAATAAGAGCTGTCAAAACGGGTCACTTGGCCCGGCCCACCACGGACTGACTCACTTAATTACAATTTTTTTTAAATAAAAAAAATTTATAAACTTTCTATAATTCAAATCTAAACAAAATTTCACTCCCAACCTGGGTGTTTAATTAATTTTGAAAATAAGGAATTTAAATAAATTTTTCAAGCAAAAAAAGTAATAAATATACTTTTATAAAATTTAAAATTAAATTTTAATAACATAAAATTAGATAGGTGGATTGGCGGGCCAACCCGACCCACCACGGGTTCAACCCGCATGAGCTGGGTTGAAATCTGACCCGCATAAAAAAATACATTTTTTTCAAACCCAACCCGGCTCGAACCCATGGTGGGTCGGCTTGGCTCGCAGATTGTGACCCATTTTGACAACTCTAATGTGAACAAACTCACTTGAAAAAAAGATGATTTTGGAATTCAAATGTGATTTTTAAGTATTGGATTGAGTAAAGATATAAATGTTTGATATTAGAGTGGTGTAAATTTCTGGTATACATTGAAGTCATGTTTCATTTATGTTATATTAAATTAGTACATATAATAATGGCTACGTTTAACTATACTGTTAATATGTTTTGTTTTATTTATGATTATAGTATTTGAGTTTGAATAAGTATTTTATAATAAAAAATAATATATCATACATTATTGATAACTTCGGTGAAAAATTTAATAGTTAATGACATCATTTAAAATTAACCTTAACTAAATTTATTTGTATAAAATTAATTGTGTTCAAAATCAACTTTTGTAAGACTTATCTAAATATGTTGAATACTTAGTGTCCTCTTTATGAAACATATTTGACTTAAGTGTCAGAGTTTCTTCTGTAGGTCAACAACCTATTGGAGTGGATTGTGTTCTCAGAGAGAATTGAAAATCGAAAAAGAGTAGAGAAATGAAGGACAGCCGATTCTCGAACAAATTCAACTGAAATATTTTAGTGCCCACCGTGAGGCCGAGCGACACCCCAATGAAACCGCGAGTAACCAAGACTAATGCTCAGTCTCAACATCGCAGCTTCGGATCAACACCAAAAATTTTCATTAAAGTAAAGACTACATAACATGGGTCATGATCTCTACGTGAAATATCAATCAGATAAGTATTTTTGAAATATGAATATTGATAAAATAATGAAAAATCTGCCCGTATGTTATTTTATAGCATCGTTCGAGTTTTCCCACATGAAAGCAGCATGAAGTCTCTCCGCCACCAAATTATATTCCTTCAACCATTCTTCCTCTCACTGTCTTTAATATTCCATAATATTCCATGTGTGCATAAATTATAGAATGGTGGGGTGACTTTATTTTCAATGAAACTTGATTTATAATTTTTATGCTACATATAACAGCGTCATATGATTCCTTCATCATTTTATAATTTTCCAACCTTATTATGGTGTTTCCCTTCATTTATTAAATTTTATTTTAGACGCTGCATCATAATGATATAGTTCACAGAGTTACTCAACTAGAATAGGGGTTGAACAAAAGCAAAATACTCATTTTTTATCTTAGGGAAGCAAGATTCACTTTTCGTCTAGATTCTTTATGAGTATATGATAAACCGCATCATGTTTTCAAGGCCACTTTGGTTTAACTTATGATAATGACGTATCAAATATCTCTTGAAGCATTCTTGCAAAACATCACTGCTTAGTTGCCTTTGGTCAATATAATCATGTGACTTTTCCAGGAGGTTTGAAGAGGCAGGCTGAATCAGATCATTCCATTTGAGAAAAAAATCCAGATCACTCCCAGACACCAATACATCGTTGTCTTTTCCCGCCTCACCAAAACCATCCTTACCGAAAAGGGAATCATCTGATATGTCAACAACAATTACCCAGCGGACCCTGAAATCCCCAAGGCTCCCGCCGAAAATACATGGTCTCTCAAATAAATTCTGCTCCTGCCACTAGAACTTGACCGCCAATGCCGCCAGGCCAAACCCCAGGGTTCCTACCACTATAGCCAGATCAACATAACTCACACCCTCAAGATTGTTAACATCGTCAATAGGGATAACGACAAGTTTTGCTACACCATTAATGGTGTTTCACACGACGATAGCGAAACCCCGCTCAAGATCGCCCCCTCTGCTGCCAGAGCCAAGTGGCTCTATCTCCTCAATGATGACCATCGTGTGACCGATTTCAGCATCCTTGGTGGCGAGCATCGCCTCCGAAACTACCACTTTATCACCAACGTCCTCGCCTTCAATCGCCCGTCTGTGTCTTCTTGCACCGTTGGGAGAACGCGCCACATCAAAACCTCCAATCTAATTTCACGGCAGCCCTTGTCCTAATCGTTGCAATTTACAATGAGCAGACACAACAACAAGCACAATCTGATGGGTGATGGCAAAGCTTTTGCAAAACCCAAGGGTTTCCAACCCCAAGCAAAGGGAGCAACCTCCTCCTTCATCCTGCAACGAAGAACGGCTGGATTTCCACCACCGCCATCGAAGCACCCTGGTCCAACCAGGTGGAGGCCACTCTCGCCTACTCCGCCGCGTCCTCAAGGAATCCAGTGACTTCGCCGCTGCTGAAGAGTCTCCGATCGACATTCACCCTGCCGTTAATGGCACCATCAAGAACGTCTTTTGCATGTGAGAGAATCGCGACTCCATCCTCATCACTGCCGATGCCTATAACTGAAGGGTCAGCGCCTTTCATGGTAGTTCAAACCTCTCGCCCTCTCTTTCCCGCATGGGCTAAACCATAAAGACGTCGTCGGTGAACCCTAAAGACAAGCGCCTTCGACCGCGACTTGACAGCCGTCAACCCGTTGCTGCCTTTGCAAATTTCTCGCGCAAAGAGCTGAGCAGCTCCTCGAAGGCTCCAACCAGAACCTTGTCATCGACGACTCTTGTTAGGGATTTGATGCAATCTATTCAGCTATAACCTGGTCGCAAGGACCATCTTGAAATAGTCAAATGCGTTTTTACTGCCAAAGTTCGTATTCAAGGTTGTTTGACAAGAAGCCATTATGCAATATGCTTCTTAAAAGGAAAGGCGTACGAGGCTCTACAAAACTGTGCCCAAGCATACTTTGTATGTTATGAGTCGTCATTGCTCTAGAAAAAGGACGGTAGAGCTTTATCTTATGCAGGAACTTAACTCTCCACAGTTTCGAAGGAACAACTGCAAAGTCAAAAAGGTCTACAGCGTGTTACCAGATGGATTCGAATTAATGCCTCCGACGGGCCGGAATAAGCACAAATTGTCAAAGAATAGAAATTGATTATAATTTATAAATTATAAGCTTTTACTTTATTTTGTTTCGCACATGAGGTTCAGACCTACGTTCAATCTTATTCAGACCTATGTTCAACCTAATCAGATACAATCCTATGTTCAATCTTGTCACGTTCTAATGTCATCTTATTATAAATAAAATATTAAATATTTTATTTAACGCATATTTTTGTGAGGTTGGTGAGTTGGACCACCAAATTTCAACCTTCTTAGGAAAAAGTTATGGAAAAAGAACTCCTATCAACGTAGGAAAAGGCTCTCGGGCTATTATGCTCAAAAGGGAGTCCCTATCGTTTGTTGCTCAACGTGGGAAAAGGCTCTCAGCCTATTAAGCTCAAAAGGGAGTCCCCACTGATCATTGCTCAACGTAGGAAAAGACTCTCGGGCTATTATGCTCAAAAGGGAGTCCTTACTGTTTGTTGCTCAACATGGGAAAAGGTTCAAAAGCGAAATCACCTCGACTAGAGCGAAATGAGCTTCAAAAGCGAACTTCTACATGGCGTCGACCAGTGACTCAAAAGCGAAATCACCTCGGTGTCGCTCGGTGATTTGAAAGCAAAATCCCCTCGACTAGAGCGAAAAGAGGTTCAAAAGCGAACTATACCCTAGTGACCGATCGGCAAAGGAGAGATCCGTAGCCAAAATTGTCAATCGATCGTCTGTCCGACAAGCGCAAACCAAGAAAGGTAGATATCATTAATGGCCAATTAATACGTTTAATGGTCATATTAAGGACGAATATACGGTATTTATGAGTGATTGACAGGTTATATTGCCCAAAAATATACTGCATTAATGGTTAAACAATGGACTTGGTTGCCACAAGTCCTATATATATACAGTTGGTATCCAGGTACATATATCTTTTGCTATCCTAATAAAATAGTGACCTCTTTATGAAACATATCTGACTTGAGCGTCGGCCTATCAGAGTGGATTGCGTTTTCGGAGAGAAATGATGATAAAAAAAGAGCAGAGAAATGAAGGACGACCGCCTCTCAATTAAATTCAACCAAAACACTTAGTTTTACAGGGGGAATAGAACAAATTGAATGTAAAGATAAGTAAAAAAATAGTTATGATCAACATGTAAAGATAAGTTTTCACTTTAAATCATTTTATCTCTTATAAATCATATTTTAATAAAGTTTATGATCATTATTATATTTAATTGAAGTAGAAGGATTCAAATAAGTTGTTTGTTCGAATATATATTTAATGGATTATGATTTACGTCACATTAATATTCTATTTCAATCTATTTTAAAATATAAACATTACAAAAATATGTAATTTTACTAGTTTTTTTTACATTACCAGCAATTTTAACCTGGTAAATATATTTTCGGCAGTTGGAAAAATCCCTGAAAAAATTGCCTTCAACCACCATTTTTGACTATTCTATTCATAACCGTTTTGTAGGATTTTACAAAAACTGTCGTTATTTGTGAGATGTTACAAAAACTGGCGCTATTTACGAAGGTTTTCACAAAAACCACCAATAGATGCTAGGGTTTCAAAAATCACTTGTAGTTACGTGATTTATCAAAACCGCCGAAAATTTGTAAGTTTATGTAATTGGAATTTTCAAAACTGCTGATAATGTAGTAATTTAATTTTTTAATGATTTAAATTATTTAATCATCATAAAACGTGTTTTAATAATAAATCAGAATGAATATATGAAACCAAAATTAAATATTATTATATAAAATAAATTATAAATACAATTAATTTGTCAAAATCTGAAACACTTAAAAACTCCTTAACTTTATTACATAATTCCTATTTTATATATATACACTACAAAAATAATAAATTTTACTAGGGATTTTTTTTCTGTATTACCGACAGTTTTAACTCCTGGTAAATATATTTCTCGGGGTTGGCAAAACCATTAGAAAAACCACCGTCACAAAAATTTGTGGTAACTAGCGGGGTTTTTTAAAAAATCATCTATATTTGCGAAAGCTTTTCAAAAACCGCGGTAACTTATAGGGATTTTCACAAAAATCGACGGTAATTGCTAGGGTTAATAAAAACTGTTGAGCCTTCCGTGGATTAGTAAAAACCCCTGTATTTTTTGTTTTATGTAGTTGAGATTTTGAAAACCATGGGTAATAAAAATAATTTAATTTTTTTATTATTCAAATGATTTAATTAATGTGATTAACATGAAATATGTTTAATATTAAATCAGAATCATATGAAATCAAAAGTAATTATTATTATATAAAATAAAATATAAAATTAAAAATACAATTAATTTGTCAACTTTAAGAAAGAACATATCTTTGGTCCTAAAAATAAATATGTTCTTCTACATAATAAATCAAAAAGTGTTCTGGATAACAATTATCATTCTTGTTTTTCATTTTCTTTATCATTTGACAAGCTTCTTGATAAGATACCTACTATATAAATCAAGAATATAAATCAAAAACTACTCCTAAGCCTAATACTGGAAAGTACAGCAAAGTGGAAATTAAAGGAACAAAAACAAACTTATCCAGATGCAATTTAAGCAATTCAATATAAACCATAATTCAAGCTTATGTATAATTCAAAAGGCAAGATTAATAATTGGAAACCAAACGAGTAATAAAAGAAAAAACATAATATTGACATTATCAAATGCCAATCAAGATTATCCATAATAGACAAATTAGAACACATTCCTCTCAATAGCGCGAATCTTAATAATTCAGAGATCAAGCTATTCATCACTAGTACAGTAAGGGGAAACGACAGCGGTTATTTTTGTATACACTACAAGAAAGGTTGTTATTACCGACGGTACATTACCGAAGGCTTAGAGGCCTTCGCGAAATGCAATGGAAGTGTTAATTACCGAAGGTCTATGCCCCTCGGTAAGTGGTTCAGGTATATGAAATAACATTTGGGTTTTCCCTCCCGTAATTGCATTTCGCGAAAACACTTCTTCCCCAAAACAGCAGAGCTCTCATTGCTAATCTCACTCTGTACTACCCCTACCCTAACCCCAATCGTGACTGGCGTTGTTCCCTAATCCACCATTGCATACCGCCGTTCCCCAATCTTCAGTGTACGGTTTCTTTTCAAACCCTTATTCTCCAATCCTCCATTATCGTTGCTCTTCAGTCGCGGTCCTCCATGGTAGTCGCATTGCGGGCTCGTGAGCAATCTGGTGGTTCAGGTGAGCTATTGTGGCGAGAGTATTGGAGGTGGTTGCCTGACGACGGGGCTATCGCCATTATCGCGAGACCAAGCGGCTGTCGGTGTGTGACGAGGGCATCCATTATCGTTGCGTGACTCCGCGCATGCTGCTACGTGAGGAGGTGTTCCATTATCTCTAGGGAGGCTATTGGAGGGGGCTGCCATGGAGGTAAGTTGTAAATTGTGATTGTTGCAACGTTGTTAAATGTTAGTTTTATCATCTTTCTGGTTTTATTAGTTGGTTATTCTGTGTTTTCATACCGTCTCTGTAATCCAATGTGTGTTTGATTGTGTTGAGTTGAAGTTGATGATATAGTTATAGACAAGTTAAATACTATGGTAGATTTCCAGTAGCTTTGCTTTGGAACCCTCCATCAGATCCCTTTGATTTGGTTATTGGAAAATGTATGTTTAAGGGAAACTTTATTGCTAGCTTTTCCAATCCTGTGATATACAATTTAGGAATCACCAAAATTGCAACCATGATTTCCAACTCTCTGGCTCATAATTTGAGTACTGCAAACCCAAATGACTTTTTTTATTGTTGATGCTGGGAACTTGAATAGCTTCAGATGGAGTGCAAGAATAACACTTGTGCTCACAACTTGGTGGAATTGAAATAAACACATTAGTACTAGGAAGTTTGAAATAAACACATTAGTCCTCACTAGGTGCTCTAAGAGTAGCCTGTTTTCCACTCCTTTTCACCCTTAAGCCAAGCCAAGCTCAATAAAATCAGTGTCATGTCTGATGTTTAATGCATTCAGATTAGGCAAAATGGAATTTTCAGCACTTGAAATATAGTGCAGAATTGTCTTTAGGCCAAAGCTATTTTGACTTCATGTGCATCCACTCAAATCCATTTGTCTTAACTATTTCAAGGCATCTTCACTCCATTAAAAAATTTCTTTTGGATGATATACACTCAATCTCACCATCACTCAACTATTTGGCTTCTATCTCAAAATCTTTGATATTTCATTTCCAGTTTTGTCAAGTTATGTGCATTTTCTTTTGCAGTTTTTAATCTGTCATATGTGTTTCAATCTGTTCTAGCAGTGAATTTTCGTTTGTAATTGAGTCTTGTACATGTAGCTAGCTATATGTTGATCATATAAAGCATTGACATCAAGTTCAACTTTGATAATTTTGTTTTACCAGGCTTGCACACTGTGTTCAAATAGCAAAACTTTGCAGAAAATTTTAATCTCTGGTTTAATGTTGTCCACACTGTTTCTGGCCAATTTTTGTGTCTCTGAACCCTGCTGCAAGTTTGTTTGAAGTGTCTAAACATGGTTCAAGTTGTTTCAATTCACATTAACCACTGATTTGTGAAATTCATATGTGAGTTGATTCAAATTTCAATAAAACAATGCTATCACAGTTTTCCAAAGTTTGTCCAGATTTGCTATGTCTAAAGCTTTGCACCGTGCTTGAATCTTTGTCATGTTTTAGGCTTTTACTATTTCCTAGCTTAATTTTTGCAGATAGATCTAGATTTAGGACATTCATAATCACTTGACAGTTTAAACACCTTCAAATAATGCATAAAAGTTGCTTCAATCATCAATGTCCATTGCTACCAAGCAATGAATTCTTAATCTTCAGCTAATCCAGAGTTTCAACATACTTTTGAACTCTTCTTAACTTCAAAATTAACTTCAACATACTTTTCAACATACTTGTTCCTTCACTCAACTCCATCATTGCTTCTCCTTTCTGAACTATACAGCTGCTGCACCGTGAGTGCTTTTTCCATGTGTTTTCCCTTGCAAAATTCTAATGTCCGTGAGCTTTGCCAACCATGAGTGGTGGCTGGACTTTCCTTCCATGTGCATCCACTTCTTCCAACAAGAATAAGACCGTGCACACCCTCTTTTCCTGCTTCCCATCAACACCGTTCTCTCCATGGTCCATCACTCCCGTCTTGGTTGCTAATGCTGGACGGAAATCTCCTTTTCAGCTGCTGGATTTTGTGATGAAGCTGGACGTGTTTTTCTTCCTTAAATGCCAACAAAACCATGAATGGTGCTACTGTATGCATGAAGACCGTGAATGCTTCTTCAAAGGAGATTGGAACTTCCAGCAAAAAAAATCAATCCCGTGAGCTCCTAAGTAGAAAAGCACATAAAAAATTCTGCACCAAGCTAAAAATCGTGAGGTGGCTGGATGTATCTTTAAGTGTTGTGCAACTCTCCAATTTAATAGTTGTTTCCTCCTCCATTCAAGAATCACGTTCCAAGCTGAAGGTGTGGTGGCTTCTCCAAGCTGCTGTCCATTTATTTCTTTTCAATTTTAAAGTCCGTTTATTTCTTTTCAATTTTAAAGTGGGAAACTATGTGGAATGGAAGAGCAATCAAGAGAAATCTGCACACCTTTTTTAAGCCAAGTGGGACGTGAATTTTAATAATTTAGCACTTCATTTGGAATTCCTCCATGTGGCCGGGAAGTGTTGCCAACCATGAGTGGTCCCCCTCCTTTTATGTTGTCTCCTCTTTTTGGAAATGCTAAAAGGAATGAAGGAGCCGTAACTCTTCAACAAATTCAGATTTTCAACCAAGTGGTGGCCCCTTCTCCATGTGTTTTATTCTTAAAGAAAGAATATTCCTTTGTGTGTGCCGTGAGTTTGCTTCATTCAAGTGGCCTTCCTCCATAATAAAAATCACAATTGTTATTCTTCAATAAATTCTGTCAACAAAACCGTGAGGTGTAGGTGGTCCCCTCTTTTAATTCCTTTGTTGACATGTATAGCTGAATTAAAAGTGAAAAAGGTACACCAACCAAGTAGCTTTTGTATTGGATGCAACACATATCAATGACCCCAGAATATATAAATATATATGCATCACATTCTGCAGCAGCCCAACGCCCTGTTTTTTTTTCGCCCTTCGGAAATTACCGAAGGCTTTTGGCCCTCGGTAATTACCGAAGGGCGAAAGCCCTCGGTAATTACCGAAGGGCGAAAGCCCTCGGTAAATGTTAGCGACAAGGGATTTACCGAGGGTTCTTTGGCCGTCGATAAGCCTTCGGTAATTACCTTTTACCGACGGTTTTGGGCTGTTTCCGAGGGCTTCTGGCCTTCGGTAATGCCCTTCTTTTTTGTAGTGATATAGGCACCGGTTTCTGAACCGAGGCATATTCAGGCGAGGTAAAAAGTCTGACACTTTTGGTCTCGGTTGTGAACCGAGGCATAAACTCACCCCCTACTGCCTCGATTCATCCCCAACCGAAGCATAAACATTTAACGTTTTTTAATTTATTTTTTTCGTAGCACATTAGGCCTCGGTTAATCGTAACCGAGGCATAAAGTTGAACTCTACTGCCTCGGTTCAGGCTACAACCAAGGCAGTAGATTCATTTTTTGTTTTTTTTTTCTCCTCCGCTACACATTCTGCTTCGGGTTTGACCATAACCGAGGCAGTAAGTGGGCTTTTGACCTCGGTTTTTACCAGAACCGAGGCATATAAGTACGTTTTTTTTTTAAAGTGGTGTCTGTTTCTGCAACATTCCCAATCACAGAAACAGACCTGCATATCTTTTTATAACCAGAACAGTCCAGAATATTACAGAAACGTATATTTTAAATGAAATTCATATTAAAACATAAAATATATTGAATGGAATCATAAATCAAATTCTTAGAAGCATAAATCAATCCAAAATGTAATCATAAATCAAGTTTCAAGCATAAATCAATGCAATGTACATGTTCAATTTATAGTAACGTAGAAAAGCATAAAACAACTTAGAAACATAAACTTAAAACTTAGTATATCCTAATATCTACTACATACTATTATATAAATGAATTAAATATCTTGCAAGTGTTTTCCTCACAAGTTGGATTGACTTCTCTGGAATTGAAGCAGTCCTATTAAATCTCTGCATAAAGTACAATGATTTCAATTAGTGTATATGAAATCCAAATATAGAGAACATAAAATTCCAAACCTAAATATTACCGTTTCCCATCCAGTGGTGTAATGTGCACAAATGATGGTCATCATCCAAAACATAACGTAGTAACCACATTCATATGACCCCATTTGTCTATTACACTACAATATATCATCATAATTATAAAATGTTAAGTAACATCACATGAATGGAAGCAAATGTAACAAAGAATGGACTAAAATACCAAACCTTAAGAGAAACCCATTCAAGCTTTTTAGCTGTAGCAGTAGATCTCCCAGATAACATCATATGTGCTGCAAGGGAACTATCAAAAGAAATTCTTTTAGCATACATTTATATAAAAAAAAATGAGCAGACATTGAGATTCTTACCAATCTACTGCATGTCTAAGAGGGCTGGGAGGAGACTTATGCAATGAACAAAACCAAACAGCCGTGTTCTCCGGTACGGAGATCACAAGTAGCTGCCAATGACACCTGAAATTGGTAATAACTTATGAATGATATACCAAAATTAATAAATGAATGTGTTGAAGTTAACAAACTTCACTTACCCATGTATATAAGGGAGAAAATATATCTCCTTCCCCGTTCCAAAGCAGGTGGTGATGTATGTCTGGATATCATCAAATTTATTTCTCTCATGAGTCATAGAAGGGTCAATGAACCCATATACATCGTTGAACCCCTTCTTGTTACTAACATCAAACAGATACCTAAAATGAAGAAATAATATGATGTAAGTAAGTTCATAAAATACCAATATATATAAAAGTTTTCATAAACTTACATCATCCACAGCTGAATGAGTGTAATATTAATTTCATCTCTCCCCGACGCAAGCTCCCTAACATCTTGCTGATGCAAGTACAATGGGATATGAGATTCTCTTCCAAATGTAGTAGAATCCCAATGTACATTCATCGGCACCTCTGAAATGAGTTTAGCAAGGTTGTCTAACGCACCAAGAGGGTCATCCTCAGATAAATGAGTCTTCTTCGGTCTAGGACTTCCCTCTTGACCTATCTGCTGTTAAATGCAAAAATGGTTGTTATAACGTCAATTAGAAGTAAATATTAAAATTGAGAAGTATATAGTACGAGTGTTTACCGAGGGATTAGATACATGACCAACCAAATGTCTAGGCCAGGCGACAAAGGACCTAAATGCTTCTTCCACAGTGAAGAACTCATCTGTAGGCACAAGAAGAACGGCATCCGCTATGACAACTTCATCGACCGTGACCTTGACCTCATCTTCTGCAAGCTGTACCCCATGCACTACAGTGGCTGTCTGATAACAGTTGAAAAACTGTTATTTTCATGCTTAAAAGTGATACTAAAAGCAACCTTTAGACTTAAAAACTAGCTTGAAATCATGCTTTTATCTATATTTTCATAAATAAGAGAGCTGGACAGGTTTATGCTTGATTTAAGTGTTTTTGTGCAGGTTTTTAAGGTGAATTTAGTGAAAGAAGTGAAGAAGGAGAGAGATGGAATCAGAAAAGGAATCAAAGAGTGCAAAAGGAGAAGCCGAAGGCACCGCTCAGCGGCATTTTACCGCTGAGCGGCACTCAGGAGGTCACGAGAGGTCCGCTGAGGGGCAAACTGGCCGCTGAGGGGAAGAAAAGGGACGCGCAGTCACCGCTGAGCGGTATTTACCGCTGAGCGGCACTTTTATGGGCTTGGGCTTTTGTAATCTTTTGTAACTCTAGAATAGTATATAAGGACTTGCACGTCCTAGAGTTAGTATCTTTGGCAGAAACGAAGCAAACACTCTCTCTTCCACCCCTTTGAAGGAGGATCTTGGATGCTCAGGCTACCTCTTCACCTTTTTAGGGTTTATTCTTTCATTCTTTCATTGTTCATCTAGGTTCACCATGAATATGGTGAACTAAACCTTGTATGTTTGTTGGGGAATCAATGTAATCTCTTGAAGCTCTCATATATGGAATTTATGCTTGCATCTTTTAATTAAGACTTATGCTTTCTTTCATCATTAGTTAGGGTTTTTCCTCTTTGCTTAATGCTTGCATGGTTTAACTCATTCGATGCATGATTATTGGTTTTGTCGATACGGGCACGTACGGGGAAGTCTAGATCCGGGGAATTTCTCCCAATAGTATATTGGTTGTCGTTAAGCTCCTGCACTTATGAACTGATCATTAGGAATGCTAGGAATTGTATGAACTCGTGATTAGGGAGAAGCCATCTAGAATGGTACTTTAGAGAGTGGCATTAACAATGATGATTTGAATGTTGAATTCCTAAAATATATGAGAGTGGATAAGATGAAATTGACCCCCAACAACATATTCATTCATATATTTCATTGAAAGTGTTTATCTTTTGCTTTTGCCATTGATCAAAAACTCATGCATACATGTTTATTTTCTGTCTTGCATATTAAACTCCAAATATTTCGTTCTTAAGTCTTAGCTAATCAACAAACCACACAACTAAACTAGGCCGTGAGTCCTTTGGGAGAACGATACTTGGTCTTACCAAGTTTATTACTTGAACGATTCGGTCATACTTGCCGATTGTGAAACAAGTTTGTGACATCATATTTTGGTGCTCATAAATTTGTCCATCAAGTTTTTGGCGCCGTTGCCGGGGACTCGTGGTTTAACTGGTTAATTTGTGTGATTATTGATTATCTTTGACTTTAATTTTAAATTTCTGTTTTTATTTTCTGTTTTTATTTTTTCGGTTTTGATTAGATTAGATTAGATTTTATTTGTTTTTATTTTATCTTATTTGATTTTATTTTTAGATTAGATTTTACTTTTATTTTATCTTCTATCTTCTAAATCTTTTATTTTATCTTCTGAATCTTTTATCTTCTGAATATATATCTTCTCCTATATCTTTTTGTGCTAACAAATATTTTGTAGAGTTTTATGCCTAATGTTTGCAGGATGCAATTCGAACAAGAATTTAATGGGCACTCAATTCTACCAAAGTAATCTCAACCACTGGTGGGAACATGACTCAAGCATGGATCAAAGCCAATTTTGGCAAGCTGGCAGACAATTTGAGAACCAACCACAACAACAATGGCAGCAACAAAGCTTTAAAATCAACAAAGGGAAGCAAGAGATCTCTTCATTTAGACAAGGCATGGAAGAATCACTGGGGCATGCATGGGACAGGTACAAAAGCCTATTAAGAAAGACTCCCACGCATGGATTTAACGAAGGAGAAGTAGTCCTAATCTTCCTTGGAGGTCTTGGTTCACAAACCATGATGATGCTTGACGCCTCAGCTGGAGGCAATATCAAATGGAAGACTCCAGAGGAAGCCACAGAAATAATTGAAAGCATGACTACTAATGACAATAAGTGGAACAGTGAAAGAGGAGCTCCTATTCAACAAAAAGGAGTTCTATGATAACAGTTGAAAAACTGTTATTTTCATGCTTAAAATTGATATTAAAAGAAACCTTTAGACTTAAAAACTAGCTTGAAATCATGCTTTTATCTATATTTTCATAAATAAGAGAGATGGACAGGTTTATGCTTGATTTAAGTGTTTTTGTGCAGGTTTTAAGGTGAATTTAGTGAAAGAAGTGAAGAAGGAGAGAGATGGAATCATAAAAGGAAGCAAAGAGTGCAAAAAGAGAAGTCGAAGGCACCGCTCAGCGGCATTTTACCGCTGAGCGGCACTCAGAAGGTCACGGGAGGTCCGCTGAGGGGCAAACTGGCCGCTGAGGGGAAGAAAAGGACGCGCAGTCACCGCTGAGCGGCACTTTTTGGGCTTGGGCTTTTGTAATCTTTTGTAACTCTAGAATAGTATATAAGGGCTTGCACGTCCTAGAATTAGTATCTTTGGCAGAAACGAGGCAAACACTCTCTCTTCCACCCCTTTGAAGGAGGATCTTGGATGCTCAGGCTACCTCTTCACCTTTTTAGGGTGTATTCTTTCATTCTTTCATTGATATTCATCTAGGTTCACCATGAATATGGTGAACTAAACCTTGTATGTTTGTTGGGGAATCAATGTAATCTTTTGAAGCTCTCATATATGGAATCTATGCTTGCATCTTTTAATTACGATTTATGCTTTCTTTCATCATTAGTTAGGGTTTTTCCTCTTTGCTTAATGCTTGCATGGTTTAACTCATTCGATGCATGATTATTGGTTTTGTCGATATGGGCACATACGGGGAAGTCTAGATCCGGGGAATTTCTCCCAATATTATACTGACAATATTATATTGGTTGTCTTTAAGCTCCTGCACTTATGAACTAATCATTAGGAATGCTAGGAATTGTATGAACTCGTGATTAGGGAGAAGCCATCTAGAATGGTACATTAGAGAGTGGCATTAACAATGATGATTTGAATGTTGAATTCCTAAAATATATGAGAGTGGATGAGATGAAATTGACCCCCAACAACATATTCATTCATATATTTCATTGAAAGTGTTTATCTTTTGTCTTTGCCATTGATCAAACTTCATGCATACATGTTTATTTTCTGTCTTGCATATTAAAATCTAAATATTTCGTTTGTAAGTCCTAGCTAATCAACAAACCACATAACTAAACTAGGCCGTGAGTCCTTTGGGAAGAACGATACTTGGTCTTACCAAGTTTATTACTTGAACGATTCGGTCATACTTGCCGATTGTGAAACAAGTTTGTGACATCATATTTTGGTGCTCATAAATTTGTCCATCAAGTTTTTGGCGCCGTTGCCGGGGACTCGTGGTTGAACTGGTTAATTTGTGTGATTATTGATTATCTTTGACTTTAATTTTAAATTTCTGTTTTTATTTTTCTGTTTTATCTTTTTAGATTAGATTAGATTAGATTTGATTTTATTTGGTTAGGTTAGATTTTATTAGATTTTATTTTATCTTTATCTTTTAGATTAGGTTAGATTTTATTTTATCTTTTTAGATTAGATTTTATTTTATTTTATCTTCTATCTTCTAAATCTTTTATCTTCTTATCTTCTAAATATTTTATCTTTTTATCTTTTGAATATATATCTTCTCTTATATCTTTTTGTGCTAACAAATCTTTTCTAGGGTTTTGTTTTCTTGTGCATGCAGGAAGCAATTCGAACTAGGAGTAAGAAAACAACAGAACCACTTCTTGAAGGTCTAGAAGAGAGTAGAAGGAGGAGAAGAATCAGAACGTCTAGAGAACTTTTCCCTTCTCCAGAAACTTTCTTGCAATCATCACCATAAGGTTCTGTTCATAGCACAGGGAGTATGGAGGGCAATAATGTTAGAAGAACTCTTGCAGATTACACTAATCTTGCTGGACCTCAGCACTTCAATAGCATAGCTAGACCTAGAGTCAATGCAGCCAACATGGAGGTCAAACCAGCACTGATTCAACTGGTGAAGAGTAATCAATTTAATGGGTTATCTCATGAAAGCCCATATGAGCACCTCACTACCTTTAATGAGATTTGCAACACAGTCAAGATTAATGGGGTGCCAGACGAAGCAATCAAACTTAGCTTGTTTCCTTTCTCATTGGGAGGCAATGCTAAGCTTTGGTTGAACTCTTTTCCAGAAGAAAGTTTCACAGAGTGGGAAGTAGTGGTCACAAAATTCTTAAACAAATACTTCCCACAATCTAAGGTGACTAAAGGAAAGCAAGAGATTTCTTCATTCAAGCAGGGCATGGAAGAATCACTGGGGCATGCATGGGACAGGTATAAAAGCTTGTTACGTAAAACTCCCACGCATGGCTTTGAAGATCAAGAAGTAGTCTTAACTTTCCTTGGAGGGCTTGGTTCACAAACCAAGATGATGTTGGACGCCTCAGCAGGAGGCAATATTAAATGGAAAACTCCAGAGGAAGCAACTGAAATCATAGAAAACATGGCTACTAGTGATAATGAGCTGCACAGTGAAAGAGGAGCTCCTATGCAACAAAAAGGGGTTCTTCAATTACAAACACATGATGCCTTGCTAGCTCAGAATAAAATTCTAACTCAACAGCTGGAGACTCTGACCAAAACTCTTGCTCAATTACCCAAAGAGTTGAAATCTGATGCACAGGTACAAACCCAGTTGTGCGAATTATGTGGGGGTGATCACATCAATGGCCAATGTGCTTTTCCTGTGGAAGCCGTGGAGGATGTTAATTTCATGGCTAATCAATTTCCATACCGTCAAGGGAATTATAATCAGGGTTGGAAACCACATCCAAGCATTGGTCAAGGACAAACTGGGCAAGCTAATCAATATAATAAGCAACAGCAGCAACCAACCTTGTGGCAACAATTATCTATGCTTAATGAAAGATCAACAAGGTTGGAAGAAACTCTTCAGCAATTCATACAGAAAACTGAATCTTCTCAAAAGAGCACTGAAGCTGCCATAAAGAATTTGGAGATTCAAATGGGTCAGATCACCAAGCAATTGGAAGAAAGGCCAAGCAGAAACTTTGGGGCTAATACTGAGGTTAACCCCAGAGAAGAGTGCAAGGTGGTAGAGAGTGCTGATGATGAGAAAGTTGAGTTAGATACAGAGGAGAGAAGTGAAACAGAGAGCAAAAGCACGTTTCCTTTTCCAATCCATCAAGGGAAACCAATGGACTTCACAGAGTTATTCAAAATGGTGGATAATGATGCACCTTGGGAGCAAATTTTGCAACAGATTACGGTTTACACCAAATCTAATGAAGAAAGCTCTACAAAGAAGAGACGTAGAGATGATGAGGAAAAAAGGTGTATAACTGTTAAGGAAGAATCATTCCCACCTAAAGCAACAGATCCAGGTAGTTTTTCTATCCCTTGTACTATAGGGAAGAAAAAGGTAAAGAAAGCTCTCCTTGATTTAGGTTCAAGTGTTAACTTGATACCTTATGCTTTACTGGAGCAAATTGGCAATGTTAAAATGAAACCTGTAAAGGTTAATTTAGTAATGGCCAATGGATCTTCAAAGGAGCCATGTGGGATTGCAGAAGACATTGTAGTTTGTGTTGGCAAACTGCAGTTTTTGGCAGACTTTGTGGTGATGAAGATGGAAACTGAGAAAATACCTATCATACTTGGAAGACCGTTTATGAAAACGGCCAGGGCTATCATAGATGTAAATGAAGGTATAGTGGTGCAACAGGATAGAGAGGAGAGAGTGGTGGTGGATGTCTTCAAAGATGAAACACAAGCAAAGGAGGAAGAAGCCAGTTATAAAGCTGCATTTCGAGATGCACCCATAACTAGAGGTAAAGATGAAAATCTTGAGGTTTCTGGTAACCATTGTTTGTTGTTTCAGGTACCCAAGGAAGAAGAAATTGGAAAAGGAGAAGAAATTCCTAGAGACTGGAAGAGAAGAAGACCCCAACTTGGCACACCTGTAAGAGTCAAGAACAAGTTGTGGGTTATAAAGGGCTTTAAAGAAAAGGAGATGATAGAGATAGAGTCTCCATATTCTAGAAGAACCAAAACAGTCCAAAGGAAGCAGTTGAGAAGTTGGTGGAAAAACAACATCAACTTTACAGAAGATGGAACGTGAACTTTATTGGGTCAAGCTAGTGACGTTAAAAGAGCGCTTGCTGGGAGGCAACCCAGTGGATTTAAAAACTTTTGATTTTTATTTTGGTTTTGTAATTTTTAATCTGTGGATATATTTTTGTAACAAAAACTTGATGGACAAATTTATGATCACCAAACTATGATGTCACAAACTTGTTTCACAATCGGCAAGTATGACCGAATCGTTCAAGTAATAAACTTGGTATGACCAAGTATCGTTCTCCCAAAGGACTCACGGCCTAGTTTAGTTGTGTGGTTTGTTGATTAGCTAAGACTTAAGAACGAAATATTTGGAGTTTAATATGCAAGACAGAAAATAAACATGTATGCATGAAGTTTGATCAATGGCAAAGACAAAAGATAAACACTTTCAATGAAATATATGAATGAATATGTTGTTGGGGGTCAATTTCATCTCATCCACTCTCATATATTTTAGGAATTCAACATTCAAATCATCATTGTTAATGCCACTCTCTAATGTACCATTCTAGATGGCTTCTCCCTAATCACGAGTTCATACAATTCCTAGCATTCCTAATGATTAGTTCATAAGTGCAGGAGCTTAACGACAACCAATATAATATTGTCAGTATAATATTGGGAGAAATTCCCCGGATCTAGACTTCCCCGTATGTGCCCATATCGACAAAACCAATAATCATGCATCGAATGAGTTAAACCATGCAAGCATTAAGCAAAGAGGAAAAACCCTAACTAATGATGAAAGAAAGCATAAATCTTAATTAAAAGATGCAAGCATAGATTCCATATATGAGAGCTTCAAAAGATTACATTGATTCCCCAACAAACATACAAGGTTTAGTTCACCATATTCATGGTGAACCTAGATGAATATCAATGAAAGAATGAAAGAATAAACCCTAAAAAGGTGAAGAGGTAGCCTGAGCATCCAAGATCCTCCTTCAAAGGGGTGGAAGAGAGAGTGTTTGCCTCGTTTCTGCCAAAGATACTAATTCTAGGACGTGCAAGCCCTTATATACTATTCTAGAGTTACAAAAGATTACAAAAGCCCAAGCCCAAAAAGTGCCGCTCAGCGGTAAATACCGCTCAGCGCTGACTGCGCGTCCTTTTCTTCCCCTCAGCGGCCAGTTTGCCCCTCAGCGGACCCCCGTGACCTTCTGAGTGCCGCTCAGCGGTAAAATGCCGCTGAGCGGTACCTTCGACTTCTCTTTTTGCACTCTTTGCTTCCTTTTATGATTCCATCTCTCTCCTTCTTCACTTCTTTCACTAAATTCACCTTAAAACCTGCACAAAAACACTTAAATCAAGCATAAACCTGTCCAGCTCTCTTATTTATGAAAATATAGATAAAAGCATGATTTCAAGCTAGTTTTTAAGTCTAAAGGTTGCTTTTAATATCAATTTTAAGCATGAAAATAACCGTTTTTCAACTGTTATCATTCTACAGTTGCAATCCAAATATGTCTTGATAGCTCAAAACAAGTTAATAACTCAACAATTGGAGAATCTCACAAAGATACTTGAACAACTGCCAAAAGAGTTAAAGATTGTTGCACAGGTTCAATCACAGTTTTGTGAATTATGTGGAGGTGATCATATCAATGGTCAATGCGCCTGTCCAGCAGAAGCTTTAGAGGATGTTAACTTCATGGCCAATCAATTTCCATACAGTCAGGAGAATTTCAATGAAGGGTGGAAACCACACCCAAGTGTTGGTCAAAGACAAAGTGGGCAAGCTGGACAAACTGGGCAATTTAACAAGCAACAACAACAACCAACCTTATGGCAACAAATTTCTATACTTAATGAAAGATCAATAAGGTTGGAAGAAACTCTTCAGCAATTTATACAGAAAACTGAATCTTCTCAAAAGAGCACTGAAGCTGCTATTAAGAACTTGAAGATTCAAATGGGGCAGATTACCAAGCAGTTGGAAGAAAGGCCTGACACGGATTTTGGGGCTAATACTGAGGTTAACCCCAGGGGAGAGTGTCAAGAGCTAGTGAGTGTAAATGTTGAAAAAGTTGAGTTGGAAAAAGAAGAGAGAAAAGAGAGAGAAGAGAAAGAAGAAGAGAAAATTTGTGTGAAGATTGAGAAGGTGAGTAGAAAAAGAAAAGAAAAAAAGAAAGTGAGAGAAAAGAGAAAGAGGACGAGAGAAAAAAATAAAGAATCATATGAAAAATCTCGTCCCCATCCAAAGAAGTATCATAGGAAGAAGGAATTTGAGTGCTTTATGGAAATCTTCAAGAAATTGGAGATTAAAGTTCCTATGATTGAGACACTGCAACAAGTTCCTGGTTTGATCAAATTTCTGAAGAAGTTCAGTAGAAAGAAGAAAAAGAAGATGGAACTTGAATTTTACTGGGTCAAGCTAATGACGTTAAAAAAGCGCTTGCTCGGAGGCAACCCAGTGATTTACAAACTTTTGATTTTGATTTTGGTTTTGTAACTTTTAATTTGTGGACATTATTTTGTAAATATTTTGTTGGATACAGCATCTACTGAAGGATGCTAGGTGGTTAAGTATCTACTGAAGGATACTAAGTTTGTAACACCTACTGATGGGTGTTGGTGAGAAGATTTTTGCACCTACTGATGGGTGTTGGTAAGTTTGAAACACCTACTGATGGGTGTTGGTGGATTTTGGGTCAGGCTCGTGACGTTAAACAAGCGCTACCTGAGAGGCAACCCAGTTGATTGATTTCTGTTTGTTTATTTTAGTTAGGGTTTGCATAAGCATTTTTAACATTGAATTGCAGGGAACCAGTGAGGGGTATGTCTAGGAGGCACGTAGGTTAAGAAAAGAAGGAGAGGAGCACTTCACGAAAGTGCCACTGAGCGGCAACTTACCGCTGAGCGGTACTCTCGCAGATGGGCTTTAGTTCCCCTTAGCGGGACCCGAGCCCATTAGGGTATTTTTAAACCCTAAGCTGTGCAATTTCTCATTCTTTCAAGCTTTTCTCTACACAAACACTTCCACATACCTTCTCCTAGGTTTTCCACATTTTTTTCACTCTTCCCTCTTAAGAAAATATTTTTTTCCACTCACTTTTTCACTAGTGTTCCATCAAAGTTTGGGGTTGGAAGAGAGTATTCTAGCTTGGAAGCATTCTCATTGCATCTAGTATCTCCACCCAAGTAAGTAAAATGCATTTTGTTCATTCTACGGTTCTTGAATTTGAATGTGATTGTCAAAGCATGAATATTTAGGGGTTTTGATTTCTATGCATGATTTGATGATATATTTGATGTTTGAACCGATTAAACTGCATGATTATGAACTGGAAAACTGAAAATTGCATTTGGGTGGAGTTAGGAAAGCTTTAAAACAGGTTTTTCAAAAATCTGCAGAGTTACCGCTGAGGGGTAAACTGCCGCTGAGCGGTACTCTGCCAGATTTGACTTTTCTGGTTTGTTGCATGTTGGAATGTGGCACTGGTGGCGCTGAGGGGAAATTCTGTCCCTCAGCGGTGGTTTAGCTTCGAAAGGAGTAGTGTTCTGTGTTTACTAATGATTAACATCATGTTCTGTGGTTTTGTAATTGTGTTTGAATGCAGGAATGGCATCCTCTTCAGGAAAGAGATTGAAAACCATGGCAACCAAGAGAAAGGAAAAGGAACCAGAGCAGCGCCATAATAGCAGGTTCCTCTCTAGGAAACATGAGAAGCACTTTATGGTGGTTCAGGACAGAAGACTTCTGATGGAGAGAGAGGTTGGAATGATACCTAACTTTGCTCCTCAATTTGGAGAGCAAGTGTTGGGGAATGATTGGGGAAAGCTAGCCACTTATCCTGCACCTGCCAACATAGCTGTGGTAAAGGAATTTTACACCAATGCAAAGAAGATTGGTGATTATCCAGCTGAGAATTATTTGGGCTATGTCAGAGGCCATGCTATCAGGTATGATCCTGATTCTATCAACAACTTCCTGGATACTGTGTGGGCTGGTGAGCAATGCCAGTTTGCTCTTTGCATGGAGGAAGGTGCTGATTTTGAGGATGTGGAAAGAGTGCTGTGTATACCTGGAGGACACTTCCAAAGGAATAGATCTGGCGCAGTGGTTAACATTAGGAGGACAGATTTGACTCCTCTTGCAAAGTATTGGATGGCATTTTCTCATGCCAACATTCAGCCATGTTCACATGTGTCAGATATCACTCTCAGCAGGGCACTATTCATCTACTGTGCTATCAGAAATTTGAATGTTAATATTGGGCAGGTGATAGCTGATGAGATTAGTGTGTGTGCTAACACCTCAAACAACAAAGCACCACTAGGACATCCTTCTTTGATCACTCACCTTTGCAAGCAAGTTGGGGTGGACACTTCTGTTCCACCATTTGAGAGGCCAAGAAAAGCTATTGATGAGGCTTATTACAGACAGTACTGTGGAGGTGAGGATATAGCTCAGCCAGTTCCACCACGCCAGGCTCGTAGAGAGAGAGGGCCAGCACAGAGTAGGACATCTGCTGATACACATGAAGCAGAACCATTCCAGATGAGGGACATGTATATGTCTCTTATAGGTGCTCAGTTGCAGTCCATGCACAGAGGGCAGGTGGCCACTGCTGAGATGATAGTGGGGATGTATGATACACCTCCAGCACACAGGTGGACTATGGATGAATTCCATAATGTAGTAGCTTGGCCAGAAGATCTAGCACATGAAGGAGAAGCTGGAGCAGCTGAAGCTTCAGCTAGAGATATGGAAGAAGATGAAGCTGAGGAGGAGGATGCATTTGATGATGATGATGAGGAGGAGGAAGAGGAAGATACAGAGGACAGCTCAGACTGATGAGGAGCTGAGATAGCATTTACTGATGAATGCTATCATATGATTATGCTTTTGTGGTTTAAGTTTTCTGAACTTATTTGTTTTTGTTTTTAGATTAGGGTTTGATGTACTCTATTGAACACCTGGTTTCTTATGATGGTTTGTTATTAATTGTGATTGTGTGATAAGTAATGCTTGATGATGCTTATTGATTGATTGATGTTGAGATGATGTGCACATTAAAATGCTTATACAGGTGATTCACAAGCTTTGTGAACAAATGCATGATATTATGATTGTGATTGTGAAATTAAGCAGGATGTGTATGTCAAATGTGAATGAGCTTATATGTGAGGTTTTGAGCTCCAGAGTTGTTATTGTTATTGCTATTACTTTGAAAGCATGAATGACTTTGCCCAGGTTTTCTATGATTGAATCAATTGCTTGTTTTGCATCATGTGATCAAGGCCGTTTGTTGGAACCCTTTTTATTGGCCAGATTCATAAAGTTAGCCCACTAAAAGAGAACCCTTTGTGTTCTATCCTTTGAACCCTTAGCCTTGAACATACACTGAAAACCCTTGATTGAAAATCTTTACCTTGAGTTAAGTAGAAGATCTTGTGTGGTATTGTTAAATGTTCAAGTTTGGGGTTGTTGGGAAAAAGGAAAAGCATTGAGCTAAGAGCTAAAAAGTAAGAATATGCAAAGAAAAAGAAAAGAAAAGAAAAAGAAGCAAAGCTCAATGCAAATGCAAATGCAAAGGCCAAAGAAAGTTGGGAATGAATAAGAATGATTGTGTTGTTATGATTCTCTTAACTCAAGGATTTTGTGATCCAGAAAAACCAATTTTCTTGTTAGCCCAGCCACATTATAAGCCATTGAAAAGTCCTTGTGATGATGCATGCTTGTGAATGTTTTTTATTGTGGTAAAATGAAAGGCAAAGTTGATTCATGTGACATTGTGATAATGGAGTGAATGAGTGAAACACTTTACCTCTTATACACTTGTGTGTTGAGTGAAACACTTTACCTAGTGAGGAAATATTCCATAAGCACATGAACATCCATGCTTAATTGATTGATCATTCATGAAAAATAGCATTTGTTGGAATTTAAATGACTTTGTGAACACTAAAGCATGTGCACATCTTGAATGAACTCTTGGTCATAAGTTTGAGTGAAGTTATTACTTATCTTGAAAAAGAGAATTTTTGAATGAGTGAACCATCATATGAATTGGTTGGAGATTGAGTTACATTTTGTTTGCTTGAGGACAAGCAAAGTTCTAAGTTTGGGGTTGTGATAACAGTTGAAAAACTGTTATTTTCATGCTTAAAAGTGATACTAAAAGCAACCTTTAGACTTAAAAACTAGCTTGAAATCATGCTTTTATCTATATTTTCATAAATAAGAGAGCTGGACAGGTTTATGCTTGATTTAAGTGTTTTTGTGCAGGTTTTTAAGGTGAATTTAGTGAAAGAAGTGAAGAAGGAGAGAGATGGAATCAGAAAAGGAATCAAAGAGTGCAAAAGGAGAAGCCGAAGGCACCGCTCAGCGGCATTTTACCGCTGAGCGGCACTCAGGAGGTCACGGGAGGTCCGCTGAGGGGCAAACTGGCCGCTGAGGGGAAGAAAAGGGACGCGCAGTCACCACTGAGCGGTATTTACCGCTGAGCGGCACTTTTATGGGCTTGGGCTTTTGTAATCTTTTGTAACTCTAGAATAGTATATAAGGACTTGCACGTCCTAGAGTTAGTATCTTTGGCAGAAACGAAGCAAACACTCTCTCTTCCACCCCTTTGAAGGAGGATCTTGGATGCTCAGGCTACCTCTTCACCTTTTTAGGGTTTGTTCTTTCATTCTTTCATTGTTCATCTAGGTTCACCATGAATATGGTGAACTAAACCTTGTATGTTTGTTGGGGAATCAATGTAATATCTTGAAGCTCTCATATATGGAATTTATGCTTGCATCTTTTAATTAAGACTTATGCTTTCTTTCATCATTAGTTAGGGTTTTTCCTCTTTGCTTAATGCTTGCATGGTTTAACTCATTCGATGCATGATTATTGGTTTTGTCGATACGGGCACGTACGGGGAAGTCTAGATCCGGGGAATTTCTCCCAATAGTATATTGGTTGTCGTTAAGCTCCTGCACTTATGAACTGATCATTAGGAATGCTAGGAATTGTATGAACTCGTGATTAGGGAGAAGCCATCTAGAATGGTACTTTAGAGAGTGGCATTAACAATGATGATTTGAATGTTGAATTCCTAAAATATATGAGAGTGGATAAGATGAAATTGACCCCCAACAACATATTCATTCATATATTTCATTGAAAGTGTTTATCTTTTGCTTTTGCCATTGATCAAAAACTCATGCATACATGTTTATTTTTTGTCTTGCATATTAAACTCCAAATATTTCGTTCTTAAGTCTTAGCTAATCAACAAACCACACAACTAAACTAGGCCGTGAGTCCTTTGGGAGAACGATACTTGGTCTTACCAAGTTTATTACTTGAATGATTCGGTCATACTTGCCGATTGTGAAACAAGTTTGTGACATCATATTTTGGTGCTCATAAATTTGTCCATCACTGTCTCATACACTGTACCACGAGCCACTAGCATGGTCCCAGTATCAGAGAGAATATATAACTCACATGGACGAGTGTCATCCATGTCGTCTCCTGGGGCACCGACAGCTGAGCAACTTTCTTTACCGCTTCTACCTGTCAAATTAAATGTTAGTTTATGCAAAAAGTAAATTAGTAAGCAAAAATAAATAACCTTACCTGTAGGGGGCACAACATGTTCTGCTACAGGAGATGGTGGAGGACGATTGCCATAATCCTCATAATGCTGCTGGAACTGGAGCGCAACCATGTCAGCAACTTCATCATATAACTCTTCTCGAACCTTCTTTGTGATCTCCTGCGTCATCTCTTTTCTTATTTCCTCCTTCATCTTTTCGTATAAATATGGACGCGAGGAAGACCCAAAAAACTGTCGTATGCCTATGCCAGTCCCAGCAGCACGCACCCGTCCTGGATGCTCAGGTCGTCCAATAGCTGTGGCAAGAATATCTTGACGACCTTCTTGTGTGAATTGACCTTGGGAGCTCTGCTCAACCAATGAGTCCTATAACATAACAAAAGTTCAAAGTCATTTGAAATAGCTATGTAAGATATATAACAAAATTAATGTAATATAATAAGAAATGACATCTTACAATTCGTTCAGATATTTCTCTGGCAGACTCCGAAGTGTAGGAGCTCGATGGTCTCATACGGGCTAACTTCCACTTGTCGTGCCGAGATGGTGGTGAAGGAGGAGGAAGAGGGTCATCACCCTCAGAAAGTGGAAGTCTACTATCTGACTTCTGCTTCATTATTTTCTCTTCAAGCTTCCTATATCCACCACGAGACAGGAGGTGTGGATTTTTATTCTGAGCGCTTATTCCCTGTGCTTTTGACCTTTTTTCCTGTGACAAAATGAAACAATTGTCATGGTAAATAATTATGAAGGATGAATTGAATGATTTTACTACACTTACCTGCCACGCCTCAGAAGAACGAAGCTCTACAAACTGACGCCATGTTTCTTCGTCAATTGCTGAATATTTGGAACATGGATTTTCATCACTTTTTGGTCCAAATATATATCTAGACGTCAATTTTGTCTTAAACCCTCGAAATCGTTCTGCAATTGCAGATAAACGCCTATTCCTTAAGCTCTCGACGTTTGGCATATCAAATGTTATCTGCAACAAAGAAAGTAATAACCTCATATATATACCGATTTATCAATATAATGAATATAGAAGATTGAGCAATATTGCTTAACTTACCAATAGATCTTGCCAGATGAGATTCCGATCAGCCTCAGAAACATGGTCAAACGATGGAGTAAGTATAGAGATACGATCACGTGCCAATACTCCAAGGTAAGACCTAAATACATCTGCATTTGAGCCAGATGCAACTCCAGTGACCACGTCAATAATGACAGGTGTCCTCTCACCTGCATTTCTTCTAAGTATAAGCTGTCGTAACCTCGTTGCTCCTCTCGTCCGTCTAGAAGTGGTGGGGACTTCATCGCCCGACGAATGAGGTGACTCAGCCATATATCTGTCACAATAAATAAGATGAAATATAAATAAAACACTTATAAATTGTGCAATATATTATTTAACAAAAGCCATAAATATTTACACAAACATGAAATTCATACATAATCATATCGATTGGTCATATATATATATTCCCTCATTGTGATCTTCTCGTATTGCTTGTATATCATCAATTAGAGGGTCGTCATCCAAATTTATTGTCGTTTTAAATGGATGGTTGTCAGCGATATGAATACTTAGATTCTCTTCTTTTTCTTCAATTTGCCTTTTTCCTTGGAGAGCAACATACCAATGGTCAGATGCAGGATCTTTTACATAAAAAACCTGACTTGCTTGATATGCCATGATGAACGGTTCGTCTCTATAACCAACCTTTTGAAAATCAACAAGTGTCATACCAGATTCATCTATTTTGACACCACTCTTATTGTCTATCCACTTACATTTGAAGAGTGCAACGGAAAACTTAGTGTAATCAACTTCAAATATCTCTTCAATTCTACCATAGTATCTCATGGAACCAACTATAGGATTTTGATCTTTGGATGTGGAAAACTGTAGCGACTCAGCTTCTAGACTGACGCCACTATTTTGTATTGTGCTTTTATCATCCAAAGTTTTCGTATAGAATGTGCAATTATTAATTTCGTATCCTGTACAACATACAACATCAAACTTCAAGCCATTTGCTAACCAGAACAAAGTCTCAGAGGACCGTGATTCTTTCGAAACTTCAGATTTGAACCAGGACAAGAATGTTCTGTTATGCTCCATCAACTGCCATTTCTCTGATTGTCGTGGATACTTGTCCCTTACAACGGCTTTGTGAGCTTCCAAAAATGGGATCACTTCATCTGTGTTGTTTAATATGTATAGATGTGCTTGCATCAATTCTTCACGACTTTTCGTCACCACATTCACACCTCGGATGCTTTTACTTGTAGAATATCTACTCAACCATGATGTCCGAGGGACTCCTATCGGATTTGCTTTAGCCATATACTCAGAGCAAAACTCAATACTTTCTTCAGCAATATATCTTTCAATCATCGAACCTTCTGGACGATATTGATTTTTGACGTACCCTTTCAAAATCTTCATATAACGCTCAATAGGGTACATCCATCTTAAGTATACTGGTCCACACAACTTTATTTCCCTGACCAAATGAACAAGTAAATGCACCATGATGTCAAAAAACGATGGAGGGAAAAACATTTCTAATTGACACAAGATGATGATAATTTCGTTTTGAAGTTCATCTAACTTTGTAGGATCGATGACTTTACTACAAATTGACGAGAAAAATGAGCACAATCGAGTTATTGTCAGCCTAACTTTTTTGGGCAAAATTCCACGAATTGCCACTGGTAACAACTGTTGCATTAAGACGTGGCAATCGTGAGACTTCAGTCCAACAAGCTTTAAGTCCTGCATTGACACTAAGCTCTTGATATTTGAAGAGTATCCTTGTGGTACCTTGATACTCTTTCAACAAAGACAAAAACTTATCTTCTCTTGTTTGGACATTGTGTAACATGCAGGGGGCAAATAAGTACGTTTACCAATCTCTCTTGGTGCCAATTCTTCTCGGATCTTCATGTCAACCAAATCCAAACGCACATTCACTCCATCTTTTGTTTTTCCCTGGATGTTTAGTAGTGTACCAATCAAGCTATCACAAACATTTTTCTCAACATGCATGACATCTATGCAATGTCTAACATCTAACTTTGACCAATATGGAAGATCAAAGAATATTGATTTCTTCTTCCAAGGGGTCGCTACAGAAGACTTCTTCGACGTTTTCCCATATTGATGATGTACTTTATTAACTTTCTCAACAACTTCAAGTCCAGTAAGTGGAATGGGTGCATTGTCTTTCTCTTGTTCTCCATTGAATGCTTTCTTTAACCTTCGATATGGATGATTAGATTGTAAAAATCGCCGATGACGCATATACACTATCTTCCTTCCGTGTTTTAATTGTTGAGCTGCAGTGTTTTCTTCACATATAGGACATGCTTTATGACCCTTCACACTGTACCCCGACAAATTACCATAAGCTGGGAAGTCATTAATGGTGCAAAATAACATGGCATGCATCATGAAAGTTTCTGAAGCAAAGGCATCAAATATTTCAACCCCATCAACCCACAACAACTTCAAGTCTTCAACTAGTGGCCTTAGATAAACATCGATGTCATTTCCAGGCTGCTTTGGACCAGATATCAACATTGACAACATCATGTACTTTCTTTTCATGCACAATCCAGGAGATAAGTTGTAAATTATCAGTATAACGGGCCAACAACTGTGATTGGTACTTAAATTACCAAATGGATTCATTCCATCAGTAGCTAAGCCAAACCTAAGATTTCTACATTCTTCACCAAATTGGGGGAATTCTTGATCAATAATTTTCCATTGCTTGGAATCAGCCGGATGACGAAGCATCCCATCAGTTGTTCTCTCATCTGCATGCCATCTTAGGTTTTTAGCGTCTTTGGGATTCGCAAACAAACGCTTAAGTCTGGCAACTAGTGGAAGGTACCAAACTACTTTCAAAGCAGAACCATTCTTTTCTGTGATGCCACCTTCTTCACCGTTGTTTTTTGACTTGTATCGTGATAACCCACATTTTGGACACTTTATCAAAACTTCATTCTCATTCCTATATAATATGCAATCATTCGGACATGCATGTATCCGTTTATATTCCATACCCATCGGACAGAGAATTTTTTTTACATCATAATTACGATTGGGTAACGTATTTCCATCTGGCAGCATTTCATTCAACAACGACAACAATTCTGTAAAACTCTTATCACTCCATCCATTGCTCGCCTTTAAATTCATCAGCCTTAACACCGCTGACAACCGTGTGAACTTAGTTGAACCTGCATACAAAGGAGTCTCCGCATCAGTGGACATCGTTTCATACACATGCGCTTGGGCAAAAGCTTCTACGCCAACATCGCGGATCATGTCCTCTAAGTTGTCTTCTTCTGCTTCATCTTCCATATCCATTGTGGAATCATAAACATTTCCAGTTGGCGAGACAGTTGGAAAGTCTGTTAATTCGCCGTGCCATATCCATGTTGTATAACTTCGTATGAAACCATCACAGATAAGATGTTCCCTAATATCAGTTGCGTTCAACTTCCTCCCATTCAAACAGTTCACACAGGGACATCTGAACTTGACTTCATCATCACCACTTGTACTCGCATTACGTTGCGCAAACTCTATAAAGTATTCTACCCCTCTCTCGTACTCAGTGCTGATGCGTGGTAAATTCATCCACCCTCTATGCGTACGCATGTTGACTGAAATTGTTTACACAATTTCAATAATCTTGAATGATCACTTTGATCGTGTTTGTATTCAAGGTGTGACCCTATCCCATTCAAGAAGATTCACTTTTTTTAGTTTATTAAACATATCAATTTTAAACAACATATCTTAATCTTCACGAAATTTTGCCAGCATTTCGCATTGGTCTTCAGGTTACACGAAATGAAAGTGATTATGAATCACAATCAAATATGCACCCGAAGATCAATACAAAACACAACGACAAATTTTCGTGAAATTTAAGACGTGTATATTAAATTTGATATGTCATAATAAACTATGAAAAAGTTATTACTCTTCTTAAACTGTCCAGCCGGACAATTCAAGATTCAATACTTGTAAATTATTATTACCATCTCCTTTGTATTTATTTTTAAAAAGTACATTTGTTTAGAAAAATCGGGAGATAGTAAATAATTTTTGTATTGAATCTCAAACGGGAATCTAAGGCTAATTAAAAACAAGAATATATCCAAAACAAACAAATAATTACATATGCTACATACAACATCAAATAAAAGCAAAGAACTATTAAAATCACCACAGTCAAATACTTTTAAAAGCAACTATGAAATGTTTTTCATAAGTATTAAAATTCTAAATTTAGTCACGAGTTAATTTAGAGTTTTTCATATTATAAATTGCATTACCCCATTTAAATAGTAAAATTGTCATCTCTTTTATTTTCTTGATAATGTGCACTTTCGTTCCAACCTCTTACATTAACATCTTACTTCTTTACCTAATTTTCTTAACCACTTACCACTCTCAGAGTAGTTTTTTTATTTAATTATAAGTAGAAGTAATTAGAATGACTCATGTAAGTGAATTGGTAAATTTAACTTTTAAGACTTAAAAGTATTTTCTTCCTTATATGTTTTTTATTTTATTTTTATTTAATTTAAAATTTTTAATTCATTTTTTTTATTTTTAATCCATATTTTTATTTTTAATTAATTTTTTTATTTTTGTAAATTTTAAATAGTGTATTCAGAATATCTGCATAGGGTATTTTAATATCTACATGATAATGTTGATTCCATTTTCGTCCAATATGATTCTATTATGTGATAGTAGACCAACTAGGCATCTGAGGTTCTCAACCAATATTTTCTTTTCCACTTTTATTGTTGATCGTTTGTTTTCTTGGTTGAGAGGCAATTTCGATACTGAGAAAGCAAGGGTGGTGCTAACTAGTTATTATATGCACTGTGTAAGTCTATAAAAATATGCGCCAATACCAAAATTTGGGTCCTCAGCTTCCACCAACGTACACGCCAATACCAAAATCAATCATCATTTCTTCATTCAAACAAATATCAATCACCATTTCTTCATTCAAACAAATATCAATCAAACAAATATTATTGTTTTTCATGCCAAATTTCTAATATCACAGTTACACCAACAATCAAAATGGAGAAAACGGTGCAATTACCAGGGAGCGTGGCAGTTGGGGGAGAATGAAATATGTGAATGAAATGGAAGCACAGGCAGACGCAACCAACACAGCACCGGCACCGGCGACGGAGAAGGAAGCAAGCCGCAACCGCAACGGAGGCACACGCGAGGCAGACGCGAACGGAAGCTCTGGCAGACGCAAACGGAGGCACACGCAACCACACCGGAGACTACCACACCGGAGGCAAACGGTGCAAGGGGCGACGGAGCAGATGAACGGAGCAGAGCAAACGGAAGCACTGTTGCGGTTTTCGCGAGTGTAACGTTCTGTGAAGAAGATGAACGCGAGGGCGGTTTTAGCGAAAATCATTTAAATATATATGCCTCGGTTCTTAATATAACCGGTGCATAAAGAGGCTTACTGCCTCGGTTAAAATGAAACCGGTGCCTAAACACGGCTTACTGCCTCGGTTTAAACCAAACCGGTGCCTAAACAGGGCTTACGACCTCGGTTTAGAATCAACTGGTGCCTAAAATGAAGCTTAAACGTCAGAGATTGCAGGTTGGCAGGTGTGCAGCAGGGTCATATACCTCGGTTCCTGCAGGAACCGAGTTCGATTCTCCATTTTACGCTTCGGTTCGTTCAGAACCGAGTTAGTACCTCGTTGCAGGTATGCTGACAGGTCTGCTGGCAGACACATATGCCTCGGTTCTTTGTAGAACCGAGTTTGTATAGTGGTTTTGGCAACGGGTGTTGGAGAACCGAGGCATATAGTGTAGCTTTAATTACGATTATTCCACCGCGTTTTAATACGCTTCGGTTGTGGTGAAACCGAGGCGTATGGGGCGCTTTCTTATCCCATTTTTTTACTAGTGCATCCATCTTTTCTTAATACACTACACCATGATTCATAATTCTTTTAAACTATTATCAATTGAAAAAATTAACAGAGGTGTTCTATAATACTTTCTTACTTTTACACCTCATTTTACTTTGCTTGTCAGAAATTATAACAAAAAAGAGATTTTATTATTGATAGTTTTATGTTATATATCATTATTGATTATTATTAAAAATACATTTAATAACTACTATAATATTTTTAATATTTATTACATTATGTTCCTTTTTGTAGATTCTAATTTATAAAAAGTTTAATTTCAATATATTTATTGAGTACTGAAAATCAAGCTCATATACTCATATAATATAGTATTAAGTACAGAGTTTGCTTGCATTGCATTTCTAACCTGAGATACCAGCAGTACAGTAGACAGGGCAAAGATCATTCCACCAAATGACCAAGCAATGCTTTGGACACCAACTGTGGAGCATTTGCTGGGAGATTTATCCACACCCAATATTACCTCGGATGTACTAAAAAATCAGTGTTCTAAACCAGCTCCAAGATCTCCTCTTCCCTTTTATAAGAGCCTTCAAGCACCCATAAATCATCACAAAATCTTACCCAATGGAAACAGAGCCTAAAACGCAAAAGAAAGAATATGTTATACATTGATTTATCTGTGAGTGTATTTATTTGTGAGTATGTCCGTAAAATAGTTGTAGGTTTCATTCATTTTGTCTAAGGATGCTAATGATTACAAGGAGCAATAAGGTCACAAATCAGCAAAATGATTTAACTTGCCCACATCTGCTGACTAGTTTTGAAGCTAAGCCAAACCAAAAACTCAATACATGTAGAATAATCATACAAATGTTTTTATAGCTGCAATCATTTACGGCAAATAAGACAGATGAACATCAACTCCAAGAAATATTACAATTGAAAACAGATGAACATCAACTCCAAGATATATATTACGTGTAAATTACTATATAATGAAGATAAAAAATAAAAATAAACAAGCGAAACTAGACTGGAATATGAGAGAAATCTTAACACTAACCTCTATCAAGGGACCACCTGAGGCCTTCATTTTTACATGTTCTGGCAAAAAATGGTAAAGGCAATAATCTCAAAGGTAAAATTGCATCAATGTTAAAGATTGCAGATTGGACTTTATTATCAGATTCTAATTAAGATTACCACTTTCTCATTATGTCCTTTAAATTAAAGAAAGTTAGCTAGAAAAATTCTATCAAAAGTTAATAATTATAAGCTAAAACGCACAATTAATTAGGCCTTTACACGAACAGAATAACCTAAAGATTGAAATCCTTTATTCAAAAAAATAAAACTAATATAATTCTAAAGATGCAAAGTGTCCCTTTTTTCCCCAAAATAAACCCTTTGTTCTTTTGGGAATTTGTAAAACATTTCACAATCTTCAATTTCATATAAACGGAAAGAAGTGTAAGCACACATACCAGAAGTATACTTGCATATTCGGGTGACATGTCTTGGTGAGTACAATATAGTCCTGGATAAGCATATAAATACAGACAGTGAAGGCTATGGAAAGTATGATGCAAAAATTATTGCCCCTAGTAATAATTATATTAAAGGATTTGAGTACCCACATCTCTGGTCTTTATCATAACACAAATCAACACTTAAAATTACAATACCAACTGTCAGAACCATTAAAACTCACTAAAACCCCATTTGAGTGGACGCCAGGTGTAAGAGAACGGAGCTTCTGAAGTTCAGAAGTAAAAGCCAGGTGTGTGATACAGATTGGACGAACGGTTTTGACGGTAGGAGTAAAATTGAAACTTTCAAATTTTCGTACCACTCCTCTGCATGCACCATCTATCTTCAACCTTCTGAAATCTCCTCCTTCTCTCTAGATTTCTTCATCTTCTCTCTAAGAAATTCTCACCTTTTCTTCTTCTGATCACCATTCAGGCACCGTTTCTACTTCTCCGGTGTCAAGGGCTTTCGATTGAACTGATCGGTTTGTGAAGCTGAGCTGGTAAGTTCTTCTCTTCACTCAGTCGTGTGGTTTTCTGGACATGCAAACCAAGTTCTGGTTTCATGTGTTGATCACTCTTCTAAAAATGAGTAGTTCTGATAGTGTTTTGGTTTTTACTTGGTTTAGTTTAATAAAGCGTGACCTGTAGGATTCTAAGATTTCTGGTGGTGAGCTATTATAAACAAGCTGTGAGCGTTCGGTCACGTTAGAGGTAAGGGAAACTTATATAATTTGATTTTTATTTCTCGTTTTTGAATGCTGGCATGCTTGTTTGATTGTTGGATGAAATATGAAGTATGAGTGTTACTATGTTTTGGCTGTATGATTGTATGAAGATAAATGCTGAGGAATGTATTAATGCGAGTATGAATTCTAAGTCTGTATTACTATGAGGAAATTGATGTTCGTCACTGAAGGTCATTGACCATTCGGTTTTTCTTGTGGACTCGGTTGGAACTGGATTCTTTCATTTGGATGGAATTCTAGTTGAGGACCGAGCGTCTTCGTTTAGTAATATTTAGATATAAGCGTTCAACCAAGGATATTTGTTCCTTGGTATTATGTTATAAATTTAAGTATATCTATATGAAATTGTATAATTCGTTCGTTCTTGAAAATTAGTTAAATGATATCTTATATTTATCAAGCCTTTATTCTATAAATTAACTTGTGCTCGGTCTTTCACCAAGCGCTCGTACTATGTAGTGCTAGGTCTTTCACTAAGCGCTCGTATTATATAGTGCTAGGTCTTTCACCAAGCGCTCGTACTATGTAGTGCTAGGTCTTTCACCAAGCGCTCATACTATTTAGTGCTAGGCCTTACATTAAGCGCTCGTTCTCCTTTCCGTAATCCATCTTGATAATAAGAGCGTTCGTCCAAACTCAATAGTGTTCATTCTCTACCGTGCTCGGTCTTCGACTGTCCTTCGTTTTTTCTTGATGATAAACTCATAAATAAGCTAAGTATTTATAGCGTTCGGTTTCTTCTTATGATTCTTTTAAGTACTATCTTTTGAATGTCTTGCAGTGTCTGTATCCATTGGTTGCGACCTAGAGTCTTAGTACTTGGTCTAGGCTTTACGGTGTTCGTTCTAAACGTTCATGAGTAAGTTCATTACATTGGCTCACTTTGTAAATAACATTGTTTCTATTAGTTCTTGTGAAATATTAGTGTAATTGGTTTCTTTCTCAACCTGGATAGTAACTCTCTCGGTTTTAATCTTTTTTTGAACTGGAGAGCTCTCGGTCTCACTCCAAGTGTTCGGTCTCGTTTGGGGTTGAAGATGTACGTTTGGTATTTGGCATACTAAGGGATCTTTGTTCAAATTGATTCGATTTGAGATTTTGAAAATGTAAGATGATGGAATATGTTGTAGAAGAAATGAGTATGGTTATGAACGAGTATTCCGGGGAGAAATACCTCATGAATGTATATTGGAATTGGTAAAGTATGAATGTGGACATGCTAAGCTGGCGGTTCATCCTGATATTCCGTGATTACTCGTTCTCACATAGAGAAGGGTAAGTCATGTGTGGGAATGACAGGAGGTCCTAATCCTTATGGTTAATTTGGACAGATAGGACTAACCTTGGGTGGCAGTTGTTGAGGATATCCCAGTTACTACATCACCTGGGCGCACGAACGTCGTAGCTACACAGAATTCATATAGTCCGGACAGTCAGAGTCTAGTATTAGGCTTTGCATGCATAAGTGAATGAACTAGCTCGTTTATTTTGAATTGTGTGAATTATATGTTGATACTTGAATTGAATTACATAAGCTTACCCTATTTTCCTGTCTTGTCCGTTTTGTACGTTCGATCGTTTGTCCTGTTGCAATGATCATCTGTGTGGATGTGAGCAGAAGGAGATGAGTTGTTGGAAGAAGCGCTAGAAGAAGAAAATCTGGTTGAGGTGGAAGTTAAGATCGAACAATAGAAGTGTTCGGTCAGCTGTTGGTTTTCTTTGTATTATCGTTCGTACCTCTCTTAGCTACTTCTTTTGTAAGACCGTTCGGTATAGACTTTTTGTAAACTGTTCGGCCTAGTTGTAGCTAGTGTGCAGTTTTAATTTCCCGTTATATTGTAAGACCGTTCGATCGTATCTATACTAAATTTCTTTTAAAAGACTGAACTGTAATATTATTAGATATGATCATTCTATTGTATGGTTTTATACTGTATTTTTGGGATGTTACACCAACCTATTCTTGGCGAAACTTTAATGGCGAAACTTTAATGACTTGTTAAATTCATATCCAAACAAGGATACTTGTTAAATTCATTATAAAAGTATACATGTTTTTTGTAATTCTTGATTAATAATTAGGTAATGCTGTGAAAAGATTGTTTATTTATAAATTAAAGTAATAAATTTACTTTCAATTTTTCTAGGAATGCAGGGTTGATAATCTTTCGATGTTGAACCCACTTATCACCCTCGGAATTTGGCAACTTTTACTGTTATCATGAGATGGATATAGTTGTTCAAGCCTGTAATGAATCCAAGTATCATACTCACATAAAATGCGTGATTAATAATGAAATTTTCATATTCCTTTGATTCATCAATATTTGGTTCATGTGGTGGTTCCTCTGCGCCACACAATTTGTCAAGTGACTTCCCCACAAAGATTGGAATTATATTCATGACATGAAGCGTCAAAACTTTGTAGTTGAGTGCCAGACATCAGCTCCATCAGTTGGTATTTAAACACAATGAGGGGATTGCTCTATCCTTGTCTGGTAATGATCATTGGCAGCACACTGTATGCCCTGATTTAACATATTCGGCTGCTGTAAAGCAAATAAAAAAGTTTATATAATTAAGTATTTAACAAAAAGAGAAATGAATTACAATGTCTATATGAAGTGCATGGATATAAAGAACAATTTATTTTAACAGACGTTGTCATTACTCAAATGTAATTCAACTTCAAATTAATATTAATCCTTTCTAATAAAATCCAAAAAACAATAATCTCATCTTTCTGCTTAATCTTGAACATGTCATTTTATAAAAAGTTCATAACAACTATAAAAAATTAAGATATTTCCAAAAATATTTAGCAATCAGTATTTTGAAATTTTCATGACGGCTCAACTCTCTTGCAAGGAGCCATTACATTAGTAAACAAAAAGAAGTGCATTATCTGAAAACAATTCCTTTAAAAATGTTCGTTCTTTTTTATTATTGTAATCTCATGTGATGATCCCACCATTTAAAGCAGTACACCCACAAAAGAAGAATGATACATCCCAGTTAATTGGTGTAGCTTTTGACTTTACAGTCTATGTGTATGCACTGCATAATCACATAATAATTAACTAATGACAGAGAGCGCATATATGCTTAATTTATTATGGAAACACTTTTCTGCATAATTTCCCTTCTCTTTTCTCTCTAAAGAGAAAACTTTAGATCCAATAGTATTTAATTTTGAACATGAATAAGAATGACATATTGATCAAATCTAACCATAATGAAGCAATCCTAATTAAACCAAACATAACATTAACAAGTAGTTATTTGATCTCCATTGAACACAGTTACTACTAGCATATTACATAACATAACATATGTACGTATGTTGTTTGAGCTTTAATCTCAAAAGAGTTTCAATGTCCAAAAGGTAGTCCTGTAGAAAGCAAGAAAGAACAGTAAATTCAGTAATATACTAGACATGTTATATCAGTGAAAGCAAATCAAACAACTATTTTTTTGTAAATCCGATTGTGAGCACCAGAAGCAAACTTGTTCCCATGTCTCCACGTTCTCAGTCCAATATCATGGACCATGATTCCAAGTTGTCAAACCTTCTTCTCTCCATGTTCTCCAAATCAGAATCCAACCGTGCCCTCGAAGAAGAGGGTTCTGGCAGAGGCTTACTCTTGAACCTCCTCAAACGAAGCGCATGGAAACATGAGCCTCCCATTAAAGCTCTGCCAAAGTTCATGCCTTTGAAACAAATACGTGCAGTGACTAATGCTTGCTTTCCTTGTCAAAACAAACTGTCAAAAGGAGATTTTATTCTGAATGTGTGACCCGATTTCAGGAAGTGCATAAACCGATTCCGAAATATACTTACAAAATATCTTTTCATGATGTGCATGCAAACTTACAAAAAAATACATAAAAAGATGAAGAAGAAGGAAGAAGATTACCCTGTAGACCCTGCCAGACAACATGTGGCGTTCTTCCGCCACCCAACCAAGAAGCGGCCACTGGTAGCAAGGCATATGCGCGTGGGCGAGAACATTGTAGCTTGATTTTGGACAAATTTTCCTTTGTTTTCTCCGAAAATGTTTGGTTATTCTTCCTCTTCCCCTCACCACCATGCCTTTGCTTCCCACACTCTCTCCATCTTCACCTTCACTCTCTCTCCCTCTCTTTCTCACAACAATGTCTTACATATATATATATACACACACACACACACACAAACACTACAATTTCTTCTCTCTTTTTTCTCACCTTTCTTTGTGCCACAGGATTGCTTTTGCCTAACAGGAACTTTAACGACAGGAACACCAACTTAGGGTTTTCAAAATGGGGAAATCTTGTGAATCGAATGCCAACTTAGGCTTTTCAAAATGGGGAAATCCTGTGAACCGAACAATTGATGAAGGAGACTAGTCAGGGCTGTGAAGTCAAAGTGAAAAATGAAAAATTGACACACGAAGAGAGGAAATGAAGACGCAGCCTCAAGTGCAGAGGCAGTAGAAAAGATGCAAAACCATTGAAGGTGCGAGGAAAGGAATTAGGGGTGCAGCACCAATGGAGACACAAAGAGCACCAATGGAGACGCAAAGAACACCCATGGAGACGCAAAACCATTGACACGGGAAGAGGAGAAGCGAACTCGTGCAGAGACAGCGGAGAGAAAATGAAAAACAATTGATTGATGAAGAGGTGAAAATGTATTAAAAATAAATAAAAATTTATATTTAGTTGCAGTTTGGCTTGTTACGGCTGAAAAATTTAAAATAAAAATAATAAAAACTATACTTGCGGTTTTTATATAAAATCGCCGAAACTTTTCTGATAAACATCCACTCAAACTCTATCTAGAAATGAAAAATACCAATTTCAATCTAAAAAGGCATAAAACGGATATCCTTTGAAGTTTCTAGTATTATATTAAGGAGGATATTGCATAGAGCCACAGGAATAGAATGTTTTTATGATAATGTTTTACTAATAAAAGCATGAAGCTACAAAAAATAGATTAACCAGTGAAATAAGACTAACTAAACAAAGGCATAAATATGGTAGCATAATCAATTTATAAAAAAAAAAGGGTCCTATAACGCAACCCAAGCAATTGATAAAAAAAATGAGAATCCAAGGTTCCAATTTATAAAAAAAAAAAAGACACAAGTGCATTGCATTTGAACCTAAAAATCACTTGCTGCAATATAAATCAGAATAAGCATGCAGTTCAAGGTTAAAAGATAACACACATTACAAACATTATGAACTGAGATGAAAAGTTTTTTTTCCTTAAGTACCTTAAATTAGATTCACTGTAAGGAGCTAATTATGACAATGTTAAGTCCATTGAATTATACATATAAAACTTGCCAAATAAACCAAAGGAATATATTATGTTTACCTCATCTTCTCTTCTTTGCCTGCCAGATAATTGAGCAAACAAATGTTGAATCCTGGGGAGTTTTCTTATCATTTTCTCTGGCTTGATCACAACCCTTTCATACTGCCTAGAAAAACATGACATAAAAGGTTTATCTTCATGCTAAAATTGTTCTATAGTGGACATATGAAAACGCAAAAGTAATATGAAAATTGAATCATGTTTGAGTGTGGCATCACAAAGTTCAAACTCAAAAAAATTATGACATATAATAACAGTTAAAACATATATCACAAAAATTAACTTGTCAGACCTCATTAAAACGCACCCAAAACCCTTCTTGTCAGAATCATTAAAACACACCCAAAACCTTTCTGAACGGACACCACCAGGTGTCAAGCAACGAGGATTTAGAAAGGCAGGTAGGTGAGCGGACGTTCGTGTTAATGTGGGAAGTAAAACTGATTTTTCCGAAAACCCCGTTCCACTCACTCTGCATGCACCCTTCTCCCCAAAACTCTGAACTTCTCATTTTCTCCTTCTCACTAGAAACTCTCCCTTCTCTCTAAGAAATCTTACCTTTTCCCTTCTCCAATCACCATTCAGGCATCGTAGAAGCGTTTCCGGCGCCTAAGCTTCATTCTAAACGTAACAGCTTCGGGTTCTGAACTGGTAAGTTTTCTCGTCTTTAGCCGTCCGTTCTCTGGAATTCATGCGTCGAACACACCTCGTTCTTAAGGAATCTGTTAGTCCTTTACTCTTTCTCTCGATTTTCTGTTATTTATTTTAGAATTATATTTTGTTTAGGATAAAATAGTTTTGTTGAGAAGGATTGTGCAGCATTAGGATGTTGGCAGAGTGTGTTACTCCATGTAGAGATTAAGACCAAGCCTTGATTTTACAGCCCAAGTCAGTGTTGTTTTAAGATTTAGGTTTAGAGTGTATTTGAGTTTCCGAAAACTGTTTTGTAATTTTTCAAATGCTACTAAACAAGTTTCTACATAGTTAGTGGAGGGTGGTGCAAGACACAAAGCAGGAGTGGGATCGAGGGAGAGGTTAAATTCGATGAAATTAGACCAAATGGGAGAGAATATTTCTTAACTGATTCTATTATTTGTAATGCACTGACATTTTACCCTGCACTTCTATATCATGCCTATTCATTGATTTCTCTATTTCGGTAATTTTACATGGGATTTGTGTCAAGATTTTCTTTTTTGATTTGGATTCAGACTCCGAGACATTTAGCTCAAAACAGAGAAGCTACTAGGAAAAGCCGTCTCAGGAAAAAGGTGTGTCCCATCAATTCATAAAACTAGAAGAATATCATATATAATAGTAAACAAAATGTAACCACAGACACATTGTGTAAATGTGTTGCATTGCATTTAGACTTATGTGCAGCAGCTAGAGTAAAGTATATTAAAGCTCACACACCTTGAACAAGACCTTCAAAGAGCTCGCTCTCAGGTTCTTTTCTCTCTCATTACACATAATATTGAATAATTTTTTTAATTATTTATTGACTTCTGCTGATGATTATTATTTATGATATTAGAGTGTTTATGGGTTGTGGTGGTGCTGGTGGAAGTATATTAAGTTCTGATGAGTTTATCTGTTTTTATATTTGTTGGTTTTATAAATGCAATTTCATTTTCTAATGCCTCAAATTTGATCAAAGATAGAAAAGTTTATAATTTTGGTCTTTCTTCTCATGTAAATTTATGTGTTGTTGCCTTTGGTCATGCTAAAATTATGTAGAGAAATCAATTTGGATTACTTCATTGAAGGTTAAAGGATAAAAGTTTTTACAGGATTAAAAGCAATTCTAATCAATTAAAACATTATTCAAGTTGCTGGAATTGAAGGTTAAAAGATAAAAGTTTTTACAGGATTGAATGCAAACTCAAATTAAGAGTTAAGGGTCATATACTATATCCTTTTTCGTTTTATTGTACTTATTCTCACATTTTTCATACATATAGAAAACATCAACTGAGCCAAAACTCAGTTATTTTTCTCATACTTTAAATAGACCATAAGAGGCTTGAAAGTATTTTCCATAAGGTGAAAACCTTTTACATTGTCTTTGTGAGCCTAACCTGCCATGACCCTTTAATTTCTATTGCAAATTTATAAATTGGTTTATTTCAATGGTTTATTTCGATCATAATTTATAAATTGGTTTGACTTAGTGTGTTGTACAGCGGGAAGTCCTAACCTGCCACATGCATTAATAATCCCTCCTCTCTCTCTTTTGATCATTACAGTTTTCTATCATATCAGAATATATTTCTCGTTGTGATATGTGACTACCGAGTTCAAAACTTGTTGCATGCAACACCAAACATCCTTTTATTCACTAAAATGGAACAATTTTGGAAAACCTTCAAAGGATCACATTGAGTCTAGTTCTTAGCTAAAGTAATTTGTAAATAATTGTTATCTGTGTTTTCAAAACACAGAAAAGTTTAAGTTCATTCTCAAAAGAAAATTGGTAGCTAATTAGAATTTTCTCTCCAGGTTGGGCACTCTATTGGTTCATACATATCTATTAAAATGTTCAAGAAGTCTCCAGAGAAGGTGATAGGAACGATGCATATTTAATTATTCTTCATCCCATCATGTCGTCTGATTTTCGTAAACTAACTATTTGCATTATCTCCTGGGCTTTGTAGGTGAAATATTGTATTGGGCTTTGTAGGTGAAATATTGTATTGGACTTTATCCATTTTCTATGTTAAACCAGCAATTTGACTGGAAAAATTGCAAAGTGTCATCTCCATCAAACACCTTGACATTACCTTATGTTGATTCATCTCCAATGAAAGCTCTAGACATTGAAGACATTAAAATTAAATGGACTTTTTTTATTTTAATTGTTAGTAAATTGTAAAAATTTGACTACAATGTAGTATACATTAATGTTATATTTGGATTTAATATATGGTTTGATGTACAAATTATGTATTAAATATTATTAAACAATTTAACGTTAATAAATTTCATTGTTAGTTTAATTGAATATGTTCAGCAAAACCCTTATTGAGTGAAGCAAGACCACATCGTGTCAAAGCTGATAATAAGATGAATAATTTGGAGCTTGTTCAGTCCTTGGAAACTCACATGACTTTAGGTGGAGAGACAGATAACTCAAATCCTTCACGTCTCATATTCTCAATCAAAATACTTGTTAAAAAAGATGCAATAAGCAGCTGTTTATGTATGAATACAACAGAGGATCATACAATTTAAAAGAAACATGAACATAAGCAGGTAAATAATGTCATGGCTGCTTAACATTCTGGTTAATAATTTTCAAGACAATTTATATATAGTTCTTTAAGTATTTTTGATGTTTTTTCCACACAAAAAAATAGACTTTCATCTCAATAATCAATGTAACAAAAGTTTGTATTACAAGTCAATATAACTTAGGAAGGAGAAACTCCAATTCTTATTATAGATTACCCAAAAGAACCAAAGAAACTAATGTGTAAGTTTTGTCCAACAGCTTTCAAGGGTGAAAAAGTTGTGGTAACTCAAAAGACCATCTATTAGCACTCACTTTGCAAAGTGTTTCTTGAAGTGCATTTATTGCATTTTCCCATGACCAAGAAAGATCATTATCCCAAGCAATAGTAATGGTAAACACTGATCCTCCTTCAAGCTCATTGAACTCAACCTGTCATTTTTTTGGCTTGGTATCTATACCTGCTAATGCTATAAATACTAACACAAAAATGGAATAGAAATTAGTTTTTGAAAAGAAAACAATTTATGCACCTGAGGTATCACGAAGTAGAAAGAACCAAAATCCGCCACTCTGATGACACCTTAGCTTCTGCGTTGAAACGGATAGCGCCATATGCACGGACTAAAGGGCACCTCTCAGAAACTATATTGAGTTGTAAACCAAATACCTATAAACTAATTTGCATTTAAGTTAAAGGCATGACCTAACATAACATACATTATGACCTGAAAACCCCCAAGGAGAAAAGGCATAACAAATAATGGTTCAAACAATACCATATGTAATCATCATTAAACAGTAAGGGAAGAAACCACAGAAGTTGCAGAAAGTAGTTGTCTGAGATGATTTAATTTGAATGTGTGCAAAGTAAAAATAGAAAGTAATTACAGTGCAACTGATAAAAACATCTAGAAGAATCAACTCTTTAACTCACATATCTTTATGTTGAAATTGCTTTGTCTAAGCGAGTGACCGAATTCCATTTCCTGCAAAAGAAATTACATTACTGTAGGAATATTTTACACTAATTGCTAACGATCCAACAACCTCGACAAAATTAAAAGACCAATACAAAACTTTAAACAGCAACCAACCTCCAGATAGATACAATATATTCAACTTCTTTTCAAAGGAACAGTGAAAAAGAAAAGCCCCAACTTCTTTTCAACTCGCGACTCAGTGTCAAACAATCACACCCTTAGCGATATCTTCGATAAGGTAGAACATATCGTAGAGAACCTCAAACTTATCACCGATTCCAGGGGCGGAGACAAAGCCTATTTGGCGGCCAAGATAGCCAACGGAGACAGCTAGGCGAAAGTTTATGAAACCCTATTTAACAGAATAGGTGAAACTTATGAAACCCAATTTCACCCGACCCGAGGGTTTCTTCTCTTCTTAATCCTCTCCGTTCAAATGTTCCCTTTCCTCTGCCCGCTCTACATTCTGCTTCTTCGAATTTTGTCATTGTTGTTCTCACTATTCCGCTTCCGGTTGTTCGACAGTCATATCTGCAGCGACGTCAATGGCGATGGAGTCAACAACTCTCGGTTCGGTTAGGTGGGTTCCTCCATGGTGTGCGAATGATTGTTGGTCTTTTTAGTTTGAAAACTTCATTAAAAAAAGCAAAATTGGGAGCGGGACCTAATTCGTGAGAGTTGCTCCCTCCACCGTCGCCAACCACCTCCTTATACCTAATTTGCCCTTCTATAAAACGGATGTCAACATCCGTTTCACCTTCAACGGATGTTGATATCCGTAAACGGATGTTGATTTAAAACACTTTCAAATATGCTGATGGAAATCACTTTCAAATGTGCTGCAGCGGTGCTGTTGCGGTAAAGAGCAGCCTGAGCCGTGTCCGTCACACACTCCGCCATGATTAGGAGTATTCCGAGGAAGAGCTCTGACAGAGAGACGAAACGATGTTTGAGTTTAGATTTTGTGTGTTTTGTTTTTGAGAAGAGGTCCCATGCATTCAGTTTTGAGTAATTCTCCTTACACCTAACTGCCTTCATCCTGCACCCCTAATTTTACTTTTTTACCTTTCGTTAATAAAAAGTCAAAAATTAATACCGCACTTCGAAGTGCGTTTCCTATTTTAATTAATTTTGCACTTCGAAGTGCGTTTTCTATTTTAATTAATTGTTTCTTTCCTAACCGCACTTCGAAGTGCGTTTCCTATTTTAATTAATTGTTTCCTAACCACTTCGAAGTACGTTTTAATTAATTTAAATCCAAAATAATATTTAACATTACATATAATAATTATTATTTAATTCAATAAACAATTTAATAATTATTTCAATTTCATAAAAAATTAAAAAACTTAAATAAAATTAAATACATAATAAATAATATATTAAGAAAATAATAATATGTTGAAAAATAACAAATTCAACAAAATTTAACAAACAAATAAAATAATTCAAAATATATTAAAACAAAACATTTTATTTAACAACTAACATAAAAAAATTAAATTTATTATACTAACCTAATAAAAGTAAAACCTAATAAAATAAATATATACTAACCTAATAAAAAAATTAAAAAACTAAACCCTAAAAATCTAATGCACTTCGAAGTGCGGTTACCCTAAAAATCTAACGCAGTTCGAAGTGCGGTTTGTCTCAGCCGCAGATCGAAATGCGGTGGTGGGTTTGTGCTTTCCGTAGATCGAACTGCGGTTTCTCTGTGAAGGGTATTGGAGGTGCAGGAGGAAGTTGCCGCAGTTCGAAATGCGGTTTCTCTGTGAAGGGTATCATTGGAATTAAAATATGTTTTGGAGGTGCAGGAAGAATACCGTGAGGTGCAGGGAGAATCACTCTTCAGTTTTCCACCAAGGATGTTTTCTATTGGTGGGTGATTCGGTGGTGCTGAATCATAAATCCATAGGTTCATAGAAATGCATGCCTTTTATGAACGGTTCAGTGTTCAGTAATTCATATATTAATTAAAAAAGAAAATTAAAAACTAAAAAAGGGCAACGGATGTCGCCACATCCGTTAACGGACGTGGCACGTCCGTTTTAATATATTTATAACAAAATTTTTAATTATTATTTAAATAATAATACATAAATTAAATTTAATAATAATTATTTTATTAAATAAAATAAAATTAATTTATAAATAATTAAGTAATAATTTTAAAATAATTAAATAATATTTATATATTAATTTAAAATAAAAAAAAAAAAAAAAACTAAAAACCAAAAAAAAAAAAAGAAACTCAACGGATGTGTCACATCCGTTGAAGAATTTTTTTCTTCAACGCATGTTGACATCCATTGAAGAAAATAGGTAAGGGTTTAGAATATTTTAAAATATAAAGGATAGTTTTAGAATTTTAAAAATGTGTGGTGGTGCAGGGAGCAAAGTGGAGTGGTGTAGGGAGTAACCTCCTAATTCGTTCTTAGGCAACTAATTGAGCCCATTGTTTTCTGGGCCAATGCTTACCTGCCGTTTGGGCCCATTGTTTTCTGGGCCAATGCTTACCGGCAGTTTAGTATAACCGCTGGTAAACTATTTATAAAAAGAAATTAAAATTTAACTGCGGATTTTATTAAAATAGTTTGGAATTAATAGAAGTTTTGAAAACCTCCAGAAAATAACCCATGTTATATTAGTTTATTTTTGTAGTAAAAAAATTAAACGTAAACAAATAATAATAAAATGTGTATTTTTTTAAATAATGATGCCATGAAAAAAATCCAAAGTAGGAAGAAAACACTTGAATGAAAAACCTAACTGATTTATCTTGATTCACTAATTGTTATAATTTGGGAGTTATAATATGTAAATTTTGTAATGAAATAACGAAGGAATGTTAGTAATATATCGATTAATTTTTCTCTCTATCTATTTCAAAATATAAGAAACGTTCTAACTTTTACATTTATATGATTTGTAATTATTTTAAAATATTGTGTTCATATTTTTATATTTTAATTGTTTAAAATATTATACTACTATTTTTCTTAAAATTATATAAATGTTAAAAGTTAGAATTTAAGTAATTTTATGAAACCTGGTTATATGTTAATTTCTTTTCTAATTAATATTATTTTGTACAAATTAAGAGATACAATAGTTTATAAAATTCTAATAAAATAATTTTAACACTTTTATTTGACTTACTTTTCTTTTCATTTAACACAATAATATATAAAAATTATTGTAACGTGTTACTGACAATTTTTGAAAGGGTAAAGAACATAATAAAACAATATTGTTTTTAAAATTGAGACAAATAAAAAGCACTATAAGAGTAATTAAATTAATAAAAGTAAGAAAAGAAGAAAGAGAAAATAAGGATACAGCAAAGACAAAAGTGAAGAATTTGCTTTGGGAGGAAGGAAGTGTTTGGGAGGCAGAAGAAGTTTTGAATCCTTTGAAAGAGTGCGTTTAGTGTGAGGCAGAAGAAGAAGTTCCAATCCATTTTTAAGTCGTAATGGCCCCCTCTGCCGTGAGGCAGCGACGTTCGGAGGCGTCTGATCCATCTCCCTCGCAACCGTACACGAAGCTGGACAAGCCCCAGCAATCGGAGGAAAAAGATGGAAAAGGGTTGGGGTGGCTTTTTCCGTTCCTGGCTCTTGGATTTTTGAGGTACATGAGTGCCACCTCCAACATCATTCATGATTGCGACGAAGTCTTCAATTACTGGGAGCCCCTTCATTTTCTTCTCTACAAAACTGGCTTCCAGACATGGGAATATAGGTATCTAAGTCACCCACCTTCCTTTTCGATTCAACCAAATTCTTGGTTTTTGTTGTTTTACATTTTTATAGTTGGGGTCATTTCTAGGAAGATGGGTCTTGGAAGAAGAGAAAAAGTTTTGATTTTGATTATTTGGTTGTTTTTGGAAGAAGAAAAAATAAGAATGTAAAATGATGTGGATTTCTTCCATAAACTAATAAAGTTATGGAGATGTTTATTTAGACTGCGCAAATGTATGATAGATTGTTTATATAATTGAAGAGGAAATAAAGTTAATTTTTTTTTTTCATGAAGGTGTAAGCAATTTTCGTAAGCTTTCATGGGAAATTTATTTAGATAAGTTGAAAAAAAAATTAGAGACATATTAGAAGCTAGCTGGTAAGCTCTCTCAGAATATTTTCTTGAGTGTTTATGTTGCAAGCTAAGCCCAAATTGATAGTAAATTCATTCTTCCAAATGCACCCTTAATACCTTGTAGATGAGAGGAAAAATGATTATTTTTATGGAGCCATTATAACTTGCAAGAAATGAATTAAAGACTGAGAAGAAAATTCATTAGTTTCAGTTCAGGTCATGGTATTGATAAATGACAAGTAGTGTGTGCATGGTTGCAGTTCACAGTATGCTCTTCGGTCATATTTGTACCTTTTATTTCATGAAATAGTGGGTCGACCAGCTTCATGGTTGTTTAGTGAAGACAAAGTAAGTTTCCTTCTGTGCGTATTTGTTGAATTGTTTAAGACTGTAGGTCGAAATGCTTATGATTTTCATGTTACCAATGTGCTTTCTTGTTGTAGGTGAGAGTGTTTTATGCTGTGAGATTCTTTCTTGGTCTTCTCTCTGTTTTAACTGACACTGTTCTCGTGGTAGCACTTTCGATAAAGTATGGAAAACGACTTGCTACTTATGCACTTGCTATGCTGTGCCTAACTAGTGGCTGTTTCTTTGCTAGCACTAGTAAGTGATCCCTTGGCAATGGTTTCTTGTCTTCATCTTCTCTTGCCATCATGCTATCTACCTATGAGGATTAATAAAGGGTGACCAAGTACCATCTATTTAATGATTCTGCATTCTGTGGGACCTGGTTTTGCTAATGTTCTTCTTTATCAATCTTTTATATCTCTAGGTTTCTTGCCGAGTTCGTTTTCTATGTATGCAATATCTCTCGCGTCAGGTTTATTTCTTCTGGATAAGCCGGCTTCAGCAATTTCTGTTGCTGTTATTGGTGTCATACTTGGCTGGCCATTCTCAATCTTGGCTTTCCTTCCAGTGACAGTATATTCTCTGTCTAGAAAATTTAAAGTGGCATTTATTGCTGCTACGATCACATCGGTTGTTCTTCTTGTAAGTTGGAACCCTCCCCCAACCTATATATAATGTTTATACCATATAAGGTTGTACAGAATATATATATATATATATATATATATATATATATATATGCTTTGCTTGCATCGTATGATCTATGATGTTAAATTTCATATGTCGTGCCTTCACAATAACAGATTATTTTCATTTTTCTTTTGTACAGGCATCGTCAATAGTTACGGACTTTTACTCCTATGGAAAGTGGACTTCATCTGTGTTGAATCTTTTAATATACAACGTAGCTGGAGGTGGTGAAAGCCATTTGTACGGGATTGAAGGGCCTCTTTATTATCTGAGGAATGGATTTAACAATTTCAACTTTTGTTTTGTTCTTGCTCTGCTGTTCTTGGGGATTTTTCCTATTGCAAAAAAGAAATATGCACCAGACCTACTGATTGTGATATCTCCTATATATATTTGGCTGGGGTTTATGTCTTTGCAGCCACACAAAGAAGAAAGGTTTGGCTGAAGTTTTAACCTGGTCTTTTATTACAAAGTTAACTATATGATGTTATTTGAGATATGCACATGCTATTCACTTGCAAAATGCACACGCCAAGTACAGTAATATGTTTTTTGTCAAGAGATTGAAATAGATATCAATCTCTCATTTCCTCCTGGTTTATACAGATCTTCTGACCTTTTATGTTTTTTTAGTAATCTCCAATATAGCCTGGCTTTTATAAGTAGTAACTTGGATGGTTTTGTTTGGGTTTACAAAGACTGACAGGTATTACCTATGAATTGTTTATTGTTAAGAACATGGAACCTTGTGATAGGTACCCAGACTGTTATTACAGACGTACAGAACTCCAAGACAGGTTCTTGGATGTTCACTAAGAAATCAGACAGTCCAGTTCTACCAATGTGGTATGAACATGAACCCACAATGTAAAAATTTTCAAGGTCTTTCGAGAGGACCTGTCTCTCGTAACTTTTCCCTTAACAAAATACTCCCCAAACTGCCTGCTCACCTCCTAATAAGACTATTTATAATAGTCTGTTACAGTTATGTAATTACAACTGTACTAACCACCTTCTTTTTTCTTTCTTTTGTAAACTGTATTAAACCTATCAATACCCCCTCCATGAATATTCACCTTGTCCTCAAGGTGAAAGTCTGGAAATTCTTTATGAATGCAGCAGCAGATTCCCAACTATTCTCAATATCTGAAAGATGTTTCCATTTGATAAGAACTTCTAAGTCACCTTGAGTGGTCTTTCTAGTACCTAGCAGTTGTTCCATATATTCTTCTAGAATATAGTCTTCAGTAAGTGGAGGAGGCATGGGCTGGATAGATATGGCTGGCTGCCCTCCCTGGTGACTAGTGATACTACTTGTTATGTCTGGGGTCTCCTCTTTTGCTATGACTCTGATTTTTTCCTCAACCATCTGAGCCTTCATCATCAACTTAAGAAGATTTCTGGGTTCATACAACTTAACCTCAGCCTTGATATCCTCCTTCAACCCATTCAAGAACCCATCATATTGTTCAAATTGCTCAATATAATCTTCCACTAAATCCGTTTGTCGCAAGCCGATCAGAATTTCAAAGGGGTTTGCAGAATTGTTGGTTGAAACCTGCCGACAATAGCCACCTTGAATGCCTCCCTTGTAAACTTTTCCCTTTACAAAATACCCCCAAAACTACCTGTTCACCTCCTAATAAGACTATTTATAATAGTCTGTTACAGTTATGTAACTACAACTGTACTAACTACCTTCTTTTGTAAACTGTATCAAACCTATCACCTTGCTAATTGCTTGATTAGACTATAGTGAATATGGGACGCTATTTTAAGTTGAACTGAAGTCAACTTCCATATTATTTGCACCACTTCAATTTTTTTTTTGCATGTTCAGTAGCTCAGGGAAGAAGTTTGGAATAAGAAAAATTAAGCCTGTCTTCTAGATCTTCATTATATTATCAAGCCTATCATTAATCAAAAATCAGTTTCTCAAGGTTAAGCCCTTTTCTGTGTGTATAGTTTGGAGTACTTGTTCATGAAAGGAGTTCATATCTAGTTCTTCACTTCTGATGAGAGTTGAGTTTTTCTCTCCCTTTGGTTAAGTGTAACCTAGACATTGTGAATGGGGTTTACAATCAAGATTTAGTTACCCTCGTCATTGATATAGTAACTTTTAAAATAATTATGCACTTCAGAAGGATATTTATTTAGTATTATTCCTTAGCTTGTGCAGTTGAGTGAATTAATTATGATTTTTGTATTTGTTTGTTATTATAAAATACACTAAATTGACATGGATAACGGATTTTCCCATCTGTGCATGCAGGTTCCTTTATCCAATATATCCACTTATTTGTGTTGCTGCTTCAGCTGTTATTGAGAGCTTCCCAGATCTTTTTCGTAGCAAATATGATACATACCAACGTTCTATAATAGTGACAGTAAGATAACTAATTACTTCAGCTGTGGATAAATCTCTATATTTCTGATATGCAAGCAGTAAATATTTTCTGGATTTCTTCTTTGCTGACTGCAGGTTGCCAAAGTTATGAGACCAGTGGCTCTTAGCCTTATACTATATGCCTCTCATGCCCGTACATTTTCTTTGATTCACGGTTACTCAGCACCATTGGAGGTTTACAAGATTTTGGAGCACCATGATGCAGAAAACAGTGAGTCAAACATTTGGTGACTTTACTATTATATTTTAAATGACTATTTATCTTATAAATGTGATTGAATGGAGTACAGGGGCCATGTGTGATGTAGCCACGGAGAAGTTAGCTTAAATAAGATAAGGGGGTATATGACGGAGTATTCTGTTTGAAAACTAAGCCTTAGATCTATTGTAGAAAGATGAAAAACAATTGTAAAACCATAATTCTTGAAATGAGAATGTTAGGTTCTTTGTTTGTAATTCAACAAACACTGCCAAAGCATGCTCTCCTTCTCTTTGTTTTTTTCTCATATCTATTTTTGAAACTCGAGATGCTATTTCTGGGTTCCTCATTCCCTACAACATGTCATATTGTTACGTATCCGAGTCGGAGATGTAACTAACTACGATCGTAAGTAGAAAGATAACCCTCGGCTCTCTCAGTAAATCGACAAAACATCAACTGAATAAAAACCTCTTTTATTGATAGAAATAACTAAATCAAAGAAAGCAAACAATAAGGGGGAGCATAACCTCCTTCAGTCACTAGGGAGCATAACCTCTACAAAACTCAATAATCAAAAGCATGTCCTAAACCTAGCGTCAGGGCTTTATTAATACTATTATTTTCCTAGGATATATTTCTAATTAGTATAATTAACTTATATTGAATATTTCCCTAGGATACTGCCCTAATTACTGTAATTAACAATAATTCCCTGGGATACTGCTCTAGTTACCGTAATTAACAATATTTCCCTTGGATACTACTCTAATTACTGTAATTAACAATATTTTCCTAGGATATAACTTTATTTACTATAATTACTAAATATGTTACGGTATAAGGTAGAGGATAATAATAAGGTTTGGAAAGGATATGAGAAGGAGAAGGTAGGAGGGAAGTGAGGCCGAACGGTAGCCGAACAGATGAAGGTGTGGAGAGGTCTAGCCAAATGGTGGAAGGTGGTGAAGAGCTGGAGCCGAACGTTGGAAAGCGAGGAGTGACCAGGCCGAACGGTGGAAGGCAGAAAGCGAGCAGGCCAAATGGTGGAAGGCAGGGAGCGAGCAGGCCTAACAGTGAACTAGGGAGAGTGACCAGGCCGAAGCGAATGACCTGAGCCGATCAGTTGAAGAGTGACCATCCTAACTGGCACAACAGTTAGGATAGGCGGGAAATATTTTATTTGGAACAATATTCATATAAAAGAGATTATGCTCCCAAATAATTGATGGAGGTTATGCTCCCAAATAATTGATGGAGGTTATGCTCCCAATTATTGTTTACTTTTGTTTATTCAGTTGTTACCATCAATAAAAGAGATTCATTCGTTCAAGTCCATTCTTTCATTATTCTTTTGCTTGTTGTGAGTGTGTGAGAGGGTGATTTTGTTACGTATCTTACTCAGGTACATAACAATTGGTCCGACCTGCCGGATCGTCAGAGAGGAGAAAAGGACGTGAGGGAGGAATCTGTCGGATCGAAGCAGAGGAGTGTGTGGCCGGCCGGAGTAACAGAGGAGTGAGAGACATCATGAAGGGAAGGATGAATGCAGTTGAAGGGAAACTTGAGAGCATGGGGCAGAGACGGGAGAGCATGGAGCTGTCCATATGGAGGTTGAAGGCAGAGTTGGGTGGAATACACCATGAAGCGCAACCCAGATGGAAGAAAAGGGTAGAGTTACCCATTTTTGATGGGGTTGATCCATTGAATTGGATCAATAAAGCTGATAAATTTTTTGAACTACAAAGGGTGTCGGAGGAAGAGAAGGTGCGCCTAGCCTGCACTAGTATGGAGGAAAAGGCCGGATACTGGTTCATATTTTGGAAGGGGAAAGCCAAGACTTGTTCTTGGTAAGGTTTAAAGGAGGCGATGGTGATTCGATTCGTAGAAAGAAACACGAGGTTAGTCTTCGAAAGACTCGCGACTAGTAAGCAGTCGGGGACCGTGGAAGAATACGTCCAAACTCCAAACTGGAAAGGACGTCCGGAATCGAACGCGAAAGGACTGCCAGAACCAAACGGTGGCAGACTGTTGGATCTGAACGTGAGAGAACGAGCGGAACTTAAAGAGGGAGGACTTACCGAGCCGAACTGGAAGGGACTGTTGAAACCAAACGGTAGCAGACTGACAGATTCGAACGTGAAAGGACGGCCAAAATCGATCGTGAGAAAACTACCAGAACCAAATGGGCTAGTAGTGCAAGGAAGAATGGAGGCTTTGGAAGGAAGAGCAGGGAAGAATCAATACCTTGGACAGAACAATGGATTCTGTAAGAAGGTGGGCCAGCGAAAAGAACAGGGGGTTTGCAGTTTTTGATACACCAGCCAAAGGGAGAGAGCGACGTGAAGTATTGAAAGACATCAAAGACCAATTCCTCAGGGCTTATGATTCTGGAAAAGTGGTGACGAGAATGTTGGATGAAGAATGGAAGACATTGGAGGGGGTTTTACCACCACCCAAACCTCCAAACCGCAATTGGAGGGCAACAACTAGTAATTACCCTTCATATGGTAACACGATGATGAAGAGAAGCCAGGAGGAGATCAAGTTTCACAGTTCCAACCTTGAGGACAAGGTTGTTTTGTAGTAGGGTGTAATGTTACAGTATAAGGTAGGGGGTAATAATAAGGTTTGGAAAGGATATGAGAAGGAGAAGGTAGGAGGGAAGTGAGGCCGAACGGTATTGACCGTAAAGGCTGAACGATAGCCAAACGGATGAAGGCGTGGAGAGGTCTAGCCGAACGGTGGAAGGTGGTGAAGAGCTGGAGCCGAACGGTAGGAGGCAAGTGGAAGCAAGCCGAACGGAGGAAGGCGAGGAGCGAGCAGGCCGAACGGTGGAAGGCAGATAGCGAGCAGGCCAAATAGTGGAAGGCAAGGAGCGAGCAGGCCGAACGGTGGCAAGGGAGAGTGACGAGGCCGAACAGTGGGAAGCAGCGAATGACCTGAGCCGATCGGTTGAAGAGTGACTATCCTAACTGGGACAACAATTAGGATAGGCGGGAAATATTTAGAAATAATTATAGTAAATAAGAATATATCTTAGGGAAATATTTTATTTAGAACAATATTTATATTTTATTTTAGGGAAATATTTTATTTAGAACAATATTCATATTTTATTCTAGGGAAATATTTTATTTATGAAATAATTAGTATAAATAAAGGGAGAGTCTAGGGTTAAAGGTATGCTTTTGATTATTGAGTTTTGTGACACATTATTGTCTTGTGAGGGAGGTTATGCTCCCAAATAATTGATGGAGGTTATGCTCCCAATTATTGTTTACTTTTGTTTATTCAGCTATTACCATCAATAAAAGAGACTCATTCGCTCAAGTCCATTCTTTCATTATTCTTTTGCTTGTTGTGAGTGTGTGAGAGGGTGATTTCATTATGTCTCCTACTCAGGTACTTTACAATATATTTCCCGCCTACCCTAACTGTGATCCCAGTTAGGATAGTCGCACTCTTCAACCAATCGGCTCTGGTCTTCCTCCTTCCCCCGTTCGGCTTGGTTTTCCTCCTTCTAGTGTTCGGTCTTCTTCTTCCCTCCTATATGTTCCAACCCTTAACACATACGAGTCTGCAATTTATAAATAAATTGTCTTCAAAAGGATTTATTGAAGAAGAGAACTCTGGGGTGTACTTAAAGAAACTAAGCCTGCTGTGATGCTTAAATTTCCATATTCCTTTAGCATAATTTTACTTTTTTACATGTCTGGAAACTGAATGTGTTTCAATGAATTTCGGTCATAACTATTACTTCAACATCAGGACTTTCAATTACATTCAGTGAATTCATTTGTTGTGCTTGCTCCAATTGCAAAATTTTGCTACGTCTTTCTGTACTTTCCCTCTAATCGTTGTGGTTCTTCTGTTGACCCTCTGTTAGAAATATTATATTATGCCATTATCTTCTAGCCTAGACTAAATTTTCACTGTTCATTGCAAGCCTCTGTATCAAATATCCATCAAATTAGCACTATTATGTAATCACTGAAACGCTATTTCAATGGATATTTGATACAGGCTGAAGAGGAAATTATTAGGTATTTTGAGACTAGCGCCAGAATAATGCATCATTTTATTCCTTTGCATTGCAGATTCTGTTCTTTGTGTTGGAAGTGAATGGCATCGCTTTCCATCATCATTTTTCATCCCAGATCATGTGGGACAAGTTCGATGGATCGACGATGGTTTCCGAGGTCTTCTTCCCTTCCCATTTAATTCTACCCAAGGGGGGACTGCTGCAGCACCACCATATTTTAACAACAAAAACATGGCATCAAGCGAGCAATTTGTATGTCCTCTTTAACTGTATATATGTAGCTGCTAGGCAGCTAGCACTTTTGATCTTCATAAATTTTTGTTAGAATGCTACTGACTACTCATTGCTTTCACAGCTCCTTGATGTAGATGCTTGTACTTTCCTTGTTGAGCTGCAGCTCAATAGGCCTTACCTCACTCGTGGAAGTGACTTGTCAACTTGGGAGGTAAGACATTGTTGAAGTTTCTCACTTTCTCATCCTGAATGCTAATATTTTCTTTTAACTGATTCAACATTGTTTGTATTTCAGCCTATTGCTGCATTGCCTTATTTGGACAGAGAGCTTTCACCGGCTTTGTATAGGTCTTTCTTCATCCCTTACCTTTGGCAAGAGAAGAATGTTTTTGGCACTTATAAACTGTTCAAAAGAGTAACCGCATAATTTTATTTGTCTTAGAATATGGTGGATTAACAGCAAAGCCATTTTCGTTAGAGACAGGAAGCTTGTAGAATTTCTCTTATTATCTGTTGTTGAATAGTTAATTTAGTTCTAATCTGCGTAGACTTTTCCAGTGGTTTCTACTATCATGCTTTTCTCCCACTGAAGCAATCAATTTATTAATCATGCATGTATGGATGGATTCAGTGTGTGATGCGGTTAGTATTTGCAAACTTGATTTTGTATGATCTTGATTTTTCGAAATTGGATTTTGTTAAATTTGAGTTTGAAGTGATTATGTTTAGGGACACTTCTATTTCAAAAGAAACCATGTAGTGAAGCCGAGCATAATACATATACAGTTCTCAATACAATACAAAAGCAACTTTAAAGTTGCTTCAGATATAATCACGTTATACCAACTTCTCCTGTTTGAGACATTGCCTTTACATTCTCCCAAACATGTGCAAATACCTTAATTTCCACTTGGAGCTTCTAGAAGTGTGTTTAGGTACTGCAAACTGACTTGTTAAGCTTACAAGCCCGCGTTTGCATTGTGCCAACGAGCTTCTATATATGCTATGTTTGGCTTTAATTTAGTGTTTGATATGCGTTTATATAATTGATTTTGGATTATCTTAATTTTATAGAATTAGTTTTAAATAAACGTGAGTTTGAAGCAATGTAGTTTTTATTTCAATAACAAGTATTAGAAAAGTGACACATTTGGAAGCTTACAATCAAAATTGATTGAGGTGTAATTTCTAAAGTGAGTTTTGATGTTTATATATATTTTATATAAATGATTTTTTGTTTGTTGAAAATTTGGTAAAATTTACTAAATATGTTACAAGAATTATTTTACATATTTATATATATTTTTTCTTATTTTTCTTCTGAGTGTATGTTGAAGATTTGTAGTATCTAATTTAGGTTAAGAAAACAAAATGTACCCTAAACTTAGCGACGCCCATAAAAATATCTGCAATCTTATTTAAGAGCGTTTGGGGGTGGTATTTACTTGCAAATTTTAGTATGCAGGGGAGTGATTACAACGCACCGAATATATATTTATGTTTTTTTTAAGAAATATAATAATATACATGTGTAATCATTATTTTTTTACATAATATAAATGCAAGAATAATTATATTACATGAACGTATTTACAATATTATTTAAATGACTTAAAATGACATTTAGTTTAATCTTATGACTAAATATGTTTTGTTTTGTTTTTACTTTTAATTATGTTTGTGATTTATTAATTCAACTTAATTTTTTACTGTTTGGTTACTAAATTAAGAAAAAAAATATGGCTACAAAACAATGACAATTATATATAAATAATGTTTCTAATTTATATTTTTATAAAATATAATATTTTATTTTATATATGTTGTTAAGAAGTAAATTTTAAGCTTAACTTAATTCTACAAAATTAGTTTAAATTTCACTTCTTAACATGGTATGAGTGCAATGCTTTAGAATTTAAGTTACCAAAATTTCTCTTTTTGTTAGACATTGTTTTACCTATTACAGGACTGTTATTAGATTATCCATTAATGTTTAGTTTCAAGCACAAGATGCATATACCTTGGGATGAGAATGGTGTGTTGGAATTTTCACTTTAACTAGTGATAAGACCAGTTTAGAGTATATAAGTAGATGTAAAATCTCACATTACATGTCGATTTTCTTGGATTAAGTTAAGTTTAAAGTTCATTTTTAACATGATATCAAAGTCATGGTTTAGATTGTTTCACCCGTTCTTGGATCACTCTTTAATATTTAGTTGCATGCATAAGATGTATATACCTCAGTGTGAGGGAGTGTGTTGGAAGTCTTACATCGACTAGTGATAAGGTCGGTTTAATGTATATAACTGGTTGCAAATCTTACTTTATAAGTCGATTTTGTGGGGTTGAGTTAACTTTACAGTATACTTCTTTAACACATGTAATAATTAAGGTTTACTTACTAAATTAAGAAAAAATTATGGTTACAAAACAATGATCATTATATATATATATATATATATATGTTTCTAATTTATATATATATACACATATGTTTCTAATTTATCTTTCTGTACAATATAATATTTTATTCTATGTATTTAAAAAGTGGATTTTAAGTATAACTTAATTCTACAAAACCAGTTTGAAATTCACTTTTTAGCATGATCTTAGAGTTATGGTTTCAAGTTTATCTTAACAAAATTTATTTATTGTTGGATATATTGTTCCACCCTCGGACCATCCATTAATGTTTAGTCCTACACATAAGACACTAGTATAAAAACACCGTTTAACGTTGGTATTTTTCGGCCTTTCACGTCAAATTCGAGACTGACGTCATATCAGGGGACGTTAATTTGATGTCAAACATAGAACAATCTGACGTCCCTAGTAGAGCAAATTAATGTCGGATATTTCTTTATGTCCAACGTCAATTAACATCAAATTTTTTCATTGTGATGAATCATTATTTTGTACTATTCACTTACTTAGCTTTCTACACCAAATTATATTAGTGAATTGTGTTTAATTCTTCATTATTGTCTCATTTTAACTAATTGGACTTACACTAGTACAAAAATTGCGTATAACGTCACACGTTCAACGTCCCATAGCAGAACAACCAACGTTAACAATGACCGGTGGCATTGTTGTAAATAAATTCATTCGCACCACGTCAATTGGATTTCCTAATTGCCGTCTTTAAGGAAATAACGTCAAATCGTACCAAAGTCGACGTAAAACAATGACCTTAGTAATCATATAACGTCATCTGAGGAAACAACAGACGTCGAATACAAAATAAATAACAATGATCACCAAAATATGATGTCACAAACTTGTTTCACAATCGGCAAGTATGACCGAATCGTTCAAGTAATAAACTTGGTAAGACCAAGTATCGTTCTCCCAAAGGACTCACGGCCTAGTTTAGTTGTGTGGTTTGTTGATTAGCTAAGACTTAAGAACGAAATATTTGGAGTTTAATATGCAAGACAGAAAATAAACATGTATGCATGAGTTTTTGATCAATGGCAAAAGCAAAAGATAAACACTTTCAATGAAATATATGAATGAATATGTTGTTGGGGGTCAATTTCATCTCATCCACTCTCATATATTTTAGGAATTCAACATTCAAATTATCATTGTTAATGCCACTCTCTAAAGTACCATTCTAGATGGCTTCTCCCTAATCACGAGTTCATACAATTCCTAGCATTCCTAATGATCAGTTCATAAGTGCAGGAGCTTAACGACAACCAACATAATATTGGGAGAAATTCCCCGGATCTAGACTTCCCCGTACGTGCCCGTATCGACAAAACCAATAATCATGCATCGAATGAGTTAAACCATGCAAGCATTAAGCAAAGAGGAAAAACCCTAACTAATGATGAAAGAAAGCATAAATCTTAATTAAAAGATGCAAGCATAGATTCCATATATGAGAGCTTCAAAGGATTACATTGATTCCCCAACAAACATACAAGGTTTAGTTCACCATATTCATGGTGAACCTAGATGAACAATAATGAAAGAATGAAAGAATAAACCCTAAAAAGGTGAAGAGGTAGCCTGAGCATCCAAGATCCTCCTTCAAAGGGGTGGAAGAGAGAGTGTTTGCCTCGTTTCTGCCAAAGATACAAATCCTAGGACGTGCAAGTCCTTAAATACTATTCTAAAATTACAAAAGATCTAAGCCCAAGCCCATAAAAGTGCCAGAAAACAAGTCCAAGCCCATTAAGAATGGCGCTCAGCGGTAAATACCGCTCAGCGGTGATTGCGCGTCTTGTTTCTTCCCCTCAGCGGCCATTTTGCCCCTCAGCGGACCTCCCGTGACCTTCTGAGTGCCGCTCAGCGGTAAAATGCCGCTGAGCGGTGCCTTTGGCTTCTCCTTTTGCACTCTTTGATTCCTTTTCTGATTCCATCTCTATCCTTCTTCACTTCTTTCACTAAATTCACCTTAAAACCTGCACAAAAACACTTAAATCAAGCATAAACCTGTCCAGCTCTCTTATTTCTGAAAATATAGATAAAAGCATGATTTCAAGCTAGTTTTTAAGTCTAAAGGTTGCTTTTAGTATCAATTTTAAGCATGAAAATAACAGTTTTTCAACTGTTATCACAACCCCAAACTTAGAACTTTGCTTGTCCTCAAGCAAACAAAATGTAACTCAATCTCCAACCAATTCATATGATGGTTCACTCATTCAAAAATTCTCTTTTTCAAGATAAGTAATAACTTCACTCAAACTTATGACCAAGAGTTCAACCAAGATGTGCACATGCTTTAGTGTTCACAAAGTCATTTAAATTCCAACAAATGCTATTTTTCATGAATGATCAATCAATTAAGCATGGATGTTCATGTGCTTATGGAATATTTCCTCACTAGGTAAAGTGTTTCACTCAACACACAAGTGTATAAGAGGTAAAGTGTTTCACTCATTCACTCCACTATCACAATGTCACATGAATCAACTTTGCCTTTCATTTTACCACAATCAAACACATTCACAAGCATGCATCATCACAAGGACTTTTCAATGGCTTATAATGTGGCTGGGCTAACAAGAAAATTGGTTTTTCTGGATCACAAAATCCTTGAGTTAAGAGAGTCATAACAACACAATTATTCTTATTCTTCCCAACTTTCTTTTGCCTTTGCATTTGCATTGAGCTTTGCTTCTTTTTCTTTTCTTTTCTTTTTCTTTGCATATTCTTACTTTTTTAGCTCTTAGCTCAATGCTTTTCCTTTTTCATGTTTTCCCAACAACCCCAAACTTGAACATTTAACAATACCACACAAGATCTTCTACTTAACTCAAGGTAAAGATTTTCAATCAAGGGTTTTCAGTGTATGTTCAAGGCTAAGGGTTCAAAGGATAGAACACAAAGTGTTCTCTTTTAGTAGGCTAACTTTATGAATTTGGCCAATAAAAAGGGTTCCAACAAACGGCCTTGATCATATGATGCAAAACAAGCAATTGATTCAATCATAGAAAACCTGGGCAAAGTCATTCATGCTTCCAAAGTAATAGCATTCAACAATAACAACTCTGGAGCTCAAAACCTCACATATAAGCTCATTCACATTTGACATACACATCCTGCTTAATTTCACAATCACAATCATAATATCATGCATTTGTTCACAAAGCTTGTGAATCATCTGTATAAGCATTTTAATGTGCACATCATCTCAACATCAATCAGTCAATAAGCATCATCAAGCATTACTTATCAAACAATCATAGCAAACCATCATAACAAACCAGGTGTTCAATAGAGTACATCAAACCCTAATCTAAAAACAAAAAATACTTACAAAATACTGGGTTGCCTCCCAGTAAGCGCTTGTTTAACGTCCCGAGCCTGACCCAAACTTTCAAGGATCAACCAACAACATCATTGTGGAAAATTGTTGCACCTCTCCCCCTAGATAAGGCTTGAGACGTTGACCATTTACCACCCAACTTCTCTGTGGATCATCAGCAGATGGATTAAATATTTCAATTGCTCCATGCGGATGCACTTCTTTTATCACAAATGGTCCTGTCCATTTTGACTTCAGCTTCCCAGGAAATAACTTCAATCTTGAATTGAACAATAGTACCTGTTGTCCTAGATTAAAAACTCTATTCACCAACTTCCTGTCATGATAAAATTTAATTTTGTCTTTGTAAGCCTTGGATGAATTATATGCATGTAACCGCATTTCTTCAAGCTCCAAAATCTGCCTTTTGCGTGTGCATTGAGTGTCATAAGGATCAAAATTCAAGAATTTCAAAGCCCATAATGCTCTATGCTCCAATTCAACTGGCAAATGACATGCTTTCCCATAGACTAATTGAAATGGTGATAATCCCATGGACGTCTTCATTGCTGTCCTATAAGCCCAAAGAGCATCATCCAATTTGAGAGACCAATCCTTTCTTGATGAAGTCACAGTTTTTTCCAGGATTCTTTTTATCTCCCTGTTAGACACCTCAGCTTGTCCATTGGTTTGTGGATGATAAGGTGCAGCTACCTTATGCTTTACTCCATAGTGTTTGAGTACTTTTTCTAGCTGATAATTGCAAAAATGAGATCCTCCATCACTAATCAACACTCTTGGAGTGCCAAAACGTGAGAATATCTGCCTCTTCAGGAATTTAATTACCGTGCTAGCATCATTTTTAGGACAAGCTAATGCTTCCACCCATTTACTCACATAATCCACTGCTACCAGAATATATTCATTGTTGAAAGATGGAGGGAAGGGTCCAACAAAGTCAATACCCCAACAATCAAAAACCTCAACCTCTAAAATACCTTGTAAAGGCATCTCATGGCGTTTAGTGATTGTCCCTGCTCTTTGACATTTATCACAATTCCTAGCATGATTATGGGCATCTTTAAATAAAGTTGGCCAATAAAACCCTGATTGAAGGACTTTTGCTGCTGTTCTTTCCCCATTAAAATGTCCTCCATAAGGTGAATCATGACAATGCCAGAGAATTCCTTCTGCTTCTTCATTTGTAACACATCTCCTTAGAAGATTATCTGCTCCAATTTTGAACAAATATGGATCGTCCCACACAAACTGCTTGGCATCATGCAGAAATTTCTTTCTCTGCTGCCAAGTTAAGTCTTCCGGCATGACTCTTGCAGCTTTGAAATTTGCCATATCAGCAAACCAAGGCCTCTGCTGAATATACATGAGTGATTCATCTGAAAAAGATTCCCAGATTTCAGACTCCTTGCTAGTGACCTCATTGTTGACTAACCGTGACAAATGATTAGCAATTAAGTTCTCACTTCCTTTCTTATCACGGATTTCTACATCAAATTCTTGCAATAATAGTACCCATCTAATCAGACGTGGCTTAGAATATGGTTTTGTCAACAAGTATTTGATAGCTGCATGATCTGTATAGACAATCACCTTAGACCCAATAAGATAAGGTCTAAATTTCTCTAGAGCATATACAATGGCAAGAAACTCTTTCTCTGTGGTAGCATAATTCAATTGAGCATCATTCAACACCTTGCTAGCATAATAGATTGGATGAAACTTTTGTTCTTTCCTCTGGCCAAGGACCACTCCTATTGCATAATCACTTGCATCACACATTAATTCAAAATTTTGATTCCAATCTGGTGCTACAATTACTGAAGCTGACACTAGCTTCTTCTTCAATATATCAAAAGCTTTCAGGCAATCTTCATTCATCACAAAAGGAGCATCCTTCATCAAAAGATTACTCAATGGTTTAGCAATTTTTGAGAAATCTTTGATAAATCTTCTATAAAACCCAGCATGACCAAGAAAACTTCTAATCCCCTTTACATTTGTTGGTGGAGGTAGTTTCTCAATAACTTCTACTTTAGCTTTGTCTACCTCAATTCCTTTAGCAGAGATTTTATGCCCCAGTACAATTCCTTCAGTTACCATGAAATGACATTTCTCCCAATTCAAAACCAGATTTGTCTGAACACATCTTTTGAGAACAATGTTCAAACTAGCTAAAAACCTTTGGAAGGAATTTCCAAAAACTGAGAAATCATCCATGAATACTTCAATGCATTTTTCTAAAAGATCCGCAAAGATTGCCTGCATACACCTCTGAAACGTAGCTGGAGCATTACATAATCCAAAAGGCATCTTTCTATATGCAAAGATACCAAAAGGACAAGTAAAAGCCGTCTTCTCCTGGTCTTTTGGATCTACCACAATTTGATTATATCCAGAATATCCATCTAGAAAACAATAGAAAGCCTGCCCTGATAACCTTTCTAGCATCTGATCCATGAAGGGAAGAGGAAAATGATCTTTCTTAGTAGCTTTATTAAGCTTCCTGTAATCAATGCACATACGCCAACCAGTGACTGTCCGAGTAGGAATGAGTTCATTCTTATCATTATAAATTACTGTCATCCCTCCTTTCTTTGGAACCACCTGTACTGGACTCACCCATTCACTGTCAGAAATTGGATAGATGATACCAGCTTCTAACAGTTTCAACACTTCTTTTCCGACCACCTCCTTCATAACAGGATTTAACCTTCTCTGTGGTTGAGCACTTGGTTTATAATCTTCTTCCATAAAAATTTTGTGCATGCAATAAGTTGGGCTAATACCTTTAAGATCTGATATTGACCATCCAATTGCTTCTTTGTTGGCTTTCAGAATTTCTATCAATTGCTCTTCTTCTTGTAAAGATAAAGAGTTATTGATGATAACTGGCTTTGTTTCACCTTCTTCTAAAAACACATATTTCAGATGTGATGGCAATCTTTTTAATTCTGGCGACTGTGCTTTAATTGTTTCTTCCTTATCAATTATTTCGAATATTGGATCTTCCTCAGGACTTTTTTTCAATGTTTCCAAATCCATCAGACATTCATCAATCAATTTCTCTTCTTCTTCATCTAAATTTTCACATGCATCAATGAGAGTTTTTTCCAATGGAGAAATATTTCGCACCATTCTTTCCTGAACCATACAAACTTCACCAAGTTCATCAAATTGAAAACATGATTTGTCATCATTTGGATATGTCATGGCCTTGGATACATCAAAAGTGACTTCTTCATCATCAACTCTCAATTTAAGCTTACCATTCTCTACATCAATCAGAACTCTAGCAGTCTTCATAAAAGGTCTCCCAAGAATAAGAGGAACATCACTAGTTCCTTCCATCTCCATCACAATAAAATCCACTGGAAATACAAATTTGTCGACCTTCACTAGAACATCTTCAACCACTCCATATGGATATTTAAGAGACCTGTCTGCCAATTGAAGAGCCATTCTGGTTGGTTTAATTTCCAGCCCCTGAATTGTTTTGCACATGGATAGCGGCATTAGATTAATGCTAGCTCCCAAATCAATCAATGCTCTTCCAACTTTCACATCTCTTATGGTGCATGGAATAGTGAAGCTTCCTGGATCTTTAAGTTTAGGAGGTAGTTTCTGTATGATTGCACTGCAATTTCCCTGTATATTGATAGTTTCCTTCTCAATGTACTTGTGTTTCTTTGTGAGAAGTTCCTTCAAAAATTTTGCATATGCTGGCATCTGTTGCAATGCTTCAGAGAATGGTATAGTAATCTCCAGCTTCTTAAACAGTTCCATGAATCTTTCCAACTGCTTTTCTTTCTCCTTCCTTGAATAACCCTTTGGATAAGGAAGTGGCTTTTCATACTCTTTTTCTTTCTGTCTCTCTTCTCTCTCTTTTTTTTCTCTCCTCTCTTCTTCTTCTTTCTCTTTCTCTCTCTCAACTCTTTCTTTCCACTCACATGATTCTTTTTCACTCTCACTCTCATTTTTTTCTTTCTCTCTCTCTTTTTGTCTCTCCTCTAACACTCTACCACTTCTAGTCACAACAGTTTTACAATCCTTTCCAAGATTATCATGCTTCATCTCGTCAACTATTCTCTCAACATAAACCTCCATTTTTTTAAATGCAGCATCCACATTATGACAATAAGACTCATTCGTCTTCAAGAATCTTTGAAAAGTCTCTTCAAGCTTTGTTGCTTTCTCAACTGGAGTGAATTGCATCTGCCATTGTTGTTGTTGCGCTTGAACCATTGACACCTGTTGTATTTCCTGTGGTATTTGAGAAAGTTTCATAGTTACTTCTTCAAGCTGTTGAGAGATAATTCTATTTTGGATAAGCAAAGCCTCATTTGATTGTAACAACTCCTTCTGACTAAGATCTCCTTTTTCAAGATTGAGTTCGTTGTCACTAGTAGCCATATTTTCAATAATTTCAGTTGCTTCCTCTGGAGTTTTACATTTAATATTGCCTCCTGCTGAGGCGTTCAGCATCATCTTGGTTTGTGAACCAAGCCCTCCAAGGAAAGTTAAGACTACTTCATGTTCTTCAAAGCCATGCATGGGAGTTTTTCGTAACAAGCTTCTGTACCTGTCCCATGCATGCCCCAGTGATTCTTCCATGCCTTGCTTGAATGAAGAAATCTCTTGCTTGCCTTTAGTCACCTTAGATTGTGGGAAGTATTTGTTTAAGAATTTTGTGACCACTGCTTCCCACTCTGTGAAACTTTCTTCTGGAAAAGAGTTCAACCAAAGCTTAGCATTGCCTCCCAATGAGAAAGGAAACAAGCTAAGTTTGATTGCTTCGTCTGGCACCCCATTAATCTTGACTGTATTGCAAATCTCATTAAAGGTAGTGAGGTGCTCATATGGGCTTTCATGAGATAACCCATTAAATTGATTACTCTTCACCAGTTGAATCAGTGCTGGTTTGACCTCCATGTTGGCTGCATTGACTCTAGGTCTAGCTATGCTGTTAAAGTGTTGAGGCCCAGCAATATTGGTGTAGTCTACAAGAGTTCTTCTACCATTATTGTTCTCCATACTTCCTGTGCTATGAACAGAACCTTGTGGTGATGATTGTAAGAGAGTTTCTGGAGAAGGGAAAAGTTCTCTAGACGTTCTGATTCTTCTCCTCCTTCTACTCTCGTCTAGACCTTCAAGAAGAGGTTCTGTTGTTTTCTTACTCCTAGTTCGAATTGCCTCCTGCATACACAAGAAAACAAAACCCTAGAAAATATTTGTTAGCACAAAAAGATATAAGAGAAGATATATATTCAAAAGATAAGAAGATAAAAGATTCAGAAGATAAAAAGATAAAAGATTTAAAAGATAAAAGATAAAATAAAATAAAATCTAATATAAAAATAAAATCAAATAAGATAAAATAAAAACAAATAAAATCTAATCTAATCTAATAAAATAAAATAAAATCTAATCTAATCTAATAAAAACCGAAAAAATAAAAACAGAAAATAAAAACAGAAATTCAAAATTAAAGTCAAAGATAATCAATAATCACACAAATTAACCAGTTAAACCAGAGTTCCCGGCAACGGCGCCAAAAACTTGATGGACAAATTTATGATCACCAAAATATGAGGTCACAAACTTGTTTCACAATCGGCAAGTATGACCGAATCGTTCAAGTAATAAACTTGGTAAGACCAAGTATCGTTCTCCCAAAGGACTCACGGCCTAGTTTAGTTGTGTGGTTTGTTGATTAGCTAAGACTTAAGAACGAAATATTTGGAGTTTAATATGCAAGACAGAAAATAAACATGTATGCATGAGTTTTTGATCAATGGCAAAAGCAAAAGATAAACACTTTCAATGAAATATATGAATGAATATGTTGTTGGGGGTCAATTTCATCTCATCCACTCTCATATATTTTAGGAATTCAACATTCAAATCATCATTGTTAATGCCACTCTCTAAAGTACCATTCTAGATGGCTTCTCCCTAATCACGAGTTCATACAATTCCTAGCATTCCTAATGATCAGTTCATAAGTGCAGGAGCTTAACGACAACCAATATTATATTGGGAGAAATTCCCCGGATCTAGACTTCCCCGTACGTGCCCGTATCGACAAAACCAATAATCATGCATCGAATGAGTTAAACCATGCAAGCATTAAGCAAAGAGGAAAAACCCTAACTAATGATGAAAGAAAGCATAAGTCTTAATTAAAAGATGCAAGCATAAATTCCATATATGAGAGCTTCAAGAGATTACATTGATTCCCCAACAAACATACAAGGTTTAGTTCACCATATTCATGGTGAACCTAGATGAATATCAATGAAAGAATGAAAGAATAAACCCTAAAAAGGTGAAGAGGTAGCCTGAGCATCCAAGATCCTCCTTCAAAGGGGTGGAAGAGAGAATGTTTGCCTCGTTTCTGCCAAAGATACAAATCCTAGGACGTGCAAGTCCTTAAATACTATTCTAAAATTACAAAAGATCTAAGCCCAAGCCCATAAAAGTGCCAGAAAACAAGTCCAAGCCCATTAAGAATGGCGCTCAGCGGTAAATACCGCTCAGCGGTGATTGCGCGTCTTGTTTCTTCCCCTCAGCGGCCATTTTGCCCCTCAGCGGACCTCCCGTGACCTTCTGAGTGCCACTCAGCGGTAAAATGCCGCTGAGTGGTGCCTTCGGCTTCTCCTTTTGCACTCTTTGATTCCTTTTCTGATTCCATCTCTCTCCTTCTTCACTTCTTTCACTAAATTCACCTTAAAACCTGCACAAAAACACTTAAATCAAGCATAAACCTGTCCAGCTCTCTTATTTCTGAAAATATAGATAAAAGCATGATTTCAAGCTAGTTTTTAAGTCTAAAGGTTGCTTTTAGTATCAATTTTAAGCATGAAAATAACAGTTTTTCAACTGTTATCACCCAACAACAATACAAGGTTTAGTTCACCATATTCATGGTGAAACTAGATGAATAATAATGAAAGAATGAAAGATAAAACCCTAGAAAGAGGAGGAGGTAGCCTAAGCATCCAAGATCTTCCTTCAAGGGGTGGAAAAGTGAGTGTTTGCTTCGTCTCAGCCAAAGATACAAACCCTAGGACGTCCTAAGGCTTATATACTATTCTAAAAATACAAAAAATTAGGTCTAAGCCCATAAATGTGCCGCTCAGCGGTAAGTGCGTTAGTTGATTCTTCCCCCTCAGCGGCATTTTCACCCCTCAGCGGATCCATCGTAATTGCCTGAGTGCCGCTCAGCGGTAAACTACCGTTGATATGTAATTGCGACTTCTCTTTTTGCACTTTTCGATGTCTTTTCTGATTCCATTTCTATCCTTCTTCACTTCTTTCACCAAATTCACCTTAAAACCTGCGTAAAACACTGAAATCAAGCATAAACCTGTCCAACTCTCTTATTTCTACAAATATGACCAAAAGCATGATTTGAAGCTAGTTTCTAAGTGTTTAAGGTTGCTTTTAGTATCACTTTTAAGCATGAAATATCAGTTTTTCAACTGTTATCGAGTTCCATGAATACATGATTACATTTGTGCTTAGTTAATTGATCATTCATGAGGATAACATCTATTGGATATTATGTGATTATGTGAACATGATGATGAGTGATTATTAATCAAACCATGTGCACATCTTGACTGAATTTTGTTGAATGTGTTGAACCATTTCATTGAATGGTGGAATACAGAGTTATATCTTGTTTGCTTGAGGACAAGCAAAGTTCTAAGTTTGGGATTGTGATAACAGTTGAAAAACGTTACTTTTATACTTAATTTTATATTAAAAACACCCTTTATGACTTAGAAAGTAGCTTGAAATCATGTTTTTCCTTGTTTTGACAAGAACTAAGATGAATTGGATGACGAAGTTGAAGTAGGAAGGAGCTGGAGTCATGAAAGGATGGAAAAGTAGCACATTGAAGAACCATTGTTTCATGCCTGGGCGCCACTGTTAACACTTCAACAAGTGTACCGAATCGTATCCAGTAATAATAAATGGTAAGACCAAGTATGTTTCTGATAACAGTTGAAAAACTGTTATTTTCATGCTTAAAATTGATACTAAAAGCAACCTTTATACTTAGAAACTAGCTTGAAATCATGCTTTTATTCATATTTTCAGAAATAAGAGAGCTGGACAGGTTTATGCTTGATTTCAGTGTTTTTGTGCAGGTTTTAAGGTGAATTTGGTGAAAGAAGTGAAGAAGGAGAGAGATGGAATCAAAAAAGACATCAAAAAGTGCAAAAGGAGAAGCCGCAACTGCCGCTCAGCGGCAGTTTACCGCTGAGCGGCACTCAGGAGTTCACGTTGGAACCGCTGAGGGGAAAAATGGCCGCTGAGGGGAGAAAACTACTCACGCACTTACCGCTGAGCGGCACTTTACCGCTAAGCGGCACACTTATGGGCTTGGGCCTGAATTTTCTGTAATTTTAGAATAATATATAAGCTTTAGGACGTCCTAGGGTTTGTATCTTTGGCAGAAACGAAGCAAACACTCTATCTTCCACCCCTTTGAAGGAGGATCTTGGATGCTCAGGCTACCTCTTCACCTTTCTAGGGTTTTATCTTTCATTCTTTCATTATTGTTCATCTAGGTTCACCATGAATATGGTGAACTAAACCTTGTATGTTTGTTGGGGAATCAATGTAATCTTTTGAAGCTCTCATATATGGAATTTGTGCTTTCATCTTAATCTAAGACTTATGCTTTCTTTCATCATTAGTTAGGGTTTTTCCTCTTTGCTCAATGCTTGCTTTGTTTAACTCATTCAATGCATGATTATTGATTTTGTCGATACGGGAACGTACGGGGAAGTCTAGATCTGGGGAATCTCTCCCAATATTATATTGGGTTTCGTTAAGCTCCTGTGCTAAAAGAACTAATTATTAGGAATGCTAGGAATTGTATGAACTCGTAATTGGGGATAGGCCTTCTTGACAAGGTACTTTAGAGAGTGGCATTAACAATGATGACTTGAATGTTGAATTCCTAAAATATATGAGAGTGGATAAGATGAAATTGACCCCTTACAACATAATCATCCATATAATCCATTGAAAGGGCTTTTGCCATTGATCAAAACCTCATGCATACATGTTTATTTTCGTCTTTTGCATAGTACAATCCAATTATTTTGTTCTTAAGTCTTAGCTAATCAAAGAATCACATAACTAAACTAGGTCGTGAGTCCTTTGGGAGAATGATACTTGGTCTTACCGAGTTTATTACTTGAAACGATTCGGTCATACTTGCCGATTGTTCAACAAGTTTGTGACATCATATTTTAGTGATCATAAATTTGTGCATCAAGTTTTTGGCGCCGTTGCTGGGGACTCGTGGTTCAACTGGTTAATTTGTGTGATTATTGATTATCTTTGACTTTAATTTTGAATTTCTGTTTTTATTTTCTGTTTTTATTTTTCGGTTTTTATTTTATTTTATTTTATTTTATTTTATTCTCTGAATCTTATATCTTCTCTTTAATCTTTTTGTGCTAACAAATAGTTTCTAGAGTTTTGTGCCTAATGTTTGCAGGATGCAATACGAACAAGAATTTAATAGGCACTCAATTCTACTAAGGTAATTTCAACCACTGGTGGGATCTCACTCAAGCATGGATAATGATCAATTTTGGGAAGCTGTCAAACAATTTAAGAATCTACCACCAGAAAAATGGCAGCAAAAACCCTCTCTATCGAGAAGAAGGATAACGTTGGAGGAGGCAGTTCAACAGTACATACAGATACCTAATTGTCATCACAAAAGCACTCAAGCTGCCGAAGAATTTGATAGGCCGCCACCACAACAATGGCAGCAACAACCCTCTCTATCAGTAAATTTGGATGACACCCTTCAACGATTTTTGAAAAATTCCGACTCTATTCAGAAAAGCATTGAAGAATCATGTAAAAGGATGGAGATGCACCTTCGTTTCATTAGTCAGAAATTGAATGTTAAGGTTAATACTGAAGTTAACCTTAAGGAGGAAGGTCAAGCCATTATCACTGAAAGTGACAAGACTTTTACTAAAGAAAAAATAGAGAGAGATGAGGAAAAGGTAGAGAGAAAAGAAAAAGAAGAGTTGAGTGAGAAAGATAAAGTTGAAGAAAAAGAAAAAGAAGTGGTTGAGAGAGAAGAGAGAAAGAAAATGTGTGTGAAAATAAAGAAGTTGAGGAGAAAAAGAGAAGGAAAGAAAAAAATAAAAGAAAAGAAAAAGAGAAAATTTGGGGAGAGGAAAAGTAAGAAAAAGAAGATGAGAGGAAAGAAGAAGGACTCATATGAAAAACCCCATCCTCATCTAAAGAAGAATCATAGGAAGGAAAGGAAATTTAAGTGCTTTATGGAAATCTTCAAGAAATTGGAGATTAAAGTTCCTATGATTGAGACACTGCAACAGGTTCCTGGGGTGATCAAATTTCTGAAGAAGTTCAATAGGAAGAAGAAAAAAAAAGAAGAAGGAACTTGAACTTTATTGGGTCAAGCTAATGACGTTAAAAGAGCGCTTGCTGGGAGGCAACCCAGTGATTTAAAAACTTTTGATTTTGTTTTGTAACTTTTAATATGTGGACATTATTTTGTAAAAAGTTTGTTGGATATAGCATCTACTGAAGGATGCTAGGTGGTTAAGTATCTACTGAAGGATACTAAGTGTGTAACACCTACTGATGGGTGTTGGTGAGAAAATTTTGCACCTACTGATGGGTGCTGGTAAGTTTGTAACACCTACTGATGGGTGTTGGTGGCTTCTGGGTAAGTTTGTAACACCTACGTTAAACAAGCGCTACCTGGGAGGCAACCCAGTTGATTGATTGTTTTTGTTTGTTTCATTTTAGTTAGGGTTTGTGATGAACGGGTCGCACCGCTCACAAAATTTGAGTGCACGAAAATAATGCAGTATAATTACTAGGATTTGACTCCTAGGTCGTCTCTCAAGGACCAATTTTGGTGCCGGTTCAGTATCAGATTTTAACACGAAGTGGGGGGGGGGTTTTGTGATTGTTTTTGACACAGAAAAATAAAATAGATTGAAAAACAACTGAATTTAAATAAAACAGAATTTAACAACACTGAAGTAAATTTTAAAGATAGTAAAATCAAGAAAGTAAAAGACGGTAAAAACGGAAAACGGTAAACATGGAACAGTAAATATTCAGAAACGGTAAATTGAAAACGATAAAATTAAACGATGCAGAAAATACTAAATAGTAAAATAAAAGAGACGGTAAAATTAAAAACACTTCACTGAAAATGAAATTTGTCAAAGATTCGCATTTGCAATAACAGTAATTGTGCAGAAAATGGTAAATGAGAAGAAAATTCAACGAACATTGATTTGAAAATGCAAACTGGAAATTACAAGATTCATGGAAACGGTAACTAAAAGAAATTCAAAACCTCCCCAATAGGGGAGGAGAAAACCAAGCCAGAAACCTAACTTCTACTCTAGAAATCTACTCTAAAATCTGATGAATTATCTGCCTGCTGCTCTCATTTTATAGCACTTCCCTGATATCCTCCCGTGAGCAACTCTTCTCATTTCAGTGAACTGCAGCCACAAAATAATGAGACCCGTGAGGTGGCCCTTCTTCTATTAAAGCGTGATTTGTTAACAAACACCAATTCCCTTACTAATATTAAATCAACAGAATTCAATAAGTTTCTCCCATACGTGATCTTTGGACAATGTGGTGGTCCCCTTTTGTATTCACAATGAATTATCCATGGCCAATCTTCCAAACCCGTGAGCTTTGAAGAATAAAAGCTGCAAACACACCATTTATCATTGAAAATCCAAAACCTTCATGGGCCATGTCAACACTTTTACTAAAATATTCATGATGAATCATTATTTTCTTCACTTTACTTAGCTTATTGTACCGAATTTAATCAAGACTCAAATCAAGACTCAAATCAGGGAATAGTTCAAAGGACTTTCACGAAGACTGACACAAATGCAGCAGACAGAAAAATATAAAAACTCACAAGAAAAACACATAAACTTTACACAGTTCTCAAAAGGTCTGGACAGAGGAAAGAAATAGAAAATATCCAACACGTAATCAAGAAAAGTAGATACTTATAGAAATTATCCAAGCAACTCAATACGTAGAAAAATAATTAATAAGCTTAAGAGGTGATTTAAAAATAACAAAACCTCACAGATGCACTACAGTGTTTCTCTCAAGTGTCTAGGGTAAATAATTTCAACTCGATGTACTCAAGAAAACCAACACAAGTAGACTTGGCAAGCTTCTAATTATCAATACTTAAAACATATGCATGTTCAGATCAAAAGGTCTTTACTGGGTTGTAATGGGGCCAAGGACAGGGGAGGATAAATTTGGATAAGTAGCTATAGCTTAGAAGAAATAGAGGTGCACTAGGAAAAAAAATGTAAACACAGTGAAATCTCACCCAAACCTCTAATTCAATCCTCTTCTCGACTCCATTATTCATAAAATTATTTTTCAATTTTCTCTTTTTCTCATCAAATATTTTTCATCCTGTCTTCTTCTTCTTTTTTTTTTTTTTTCACACAACAGGATATAAATTATCATTTCAAAACATGATGAGGAACCAACTAGCCAATTCATCAGAATTCCCAAGGAGACCACACTTATTCTCAAAACACTTCTGTAGCTCCAGACTTTCCTAAGTTTAAGGTAATCATTGTTTTTCACTTAGGGTCAGTATATGAGCTTCAACACAAATAAATGGGGAAAGTATAGGCTCAAAGGGGTTATCAAAGGATAATAACAGGGTAGGCTTATTTGGCTAAAGAGGCTCAAGAAATAAAATGCCTTTATCATTTTCTAAACATGCATATCCATCAAGAATTATCAAAAAGAATCAAGCCAAGGCATATGTGCAAGCAATCAAGATACATGTCACACAAGAAAGAAAATTAAGTGGCTCAAATTCTCACTCAGGGTATTTTTCTCAATCAAATCAACCTCTCAAACATTATAATCATCTTCCAAGCAGAGAAAAGCAAGGATTTCAAACCATAAGTATTAATCAAGTGAAGGAAAAATCTACAACTTAGACATCATCCAGAAATCAAGAGAAAAATGTAAAATTTATTGCACACAAAACACACTAAAACAACTTAAAACAGAAAAAATTAACACTCAAAAACAAAAAATTTAACACACAAAATACAATCTAACAGAAAAATCAGAAAAATCAGAAATTCTTCCCAGTAGACCACACTTAAATCACACAATGTCCTCAGTGTGTTACAATCATCAGATTATCAATTTCAGAGCAGTCAAATAATATAAACAAGTGCAATAAAAGTAGAAAAATGGGAAGAAATTTTCAGTAACATCCATCAGTAGATGTTATCATTGACATCCATCAGCAGATGTCCAAATCACCTAGCACCCATCAGCAGATGCAAATTAATTTTTTTATTTATTATATTTTTTTATTTTATTATTTTTTTTTTTGAAAAAGATGACCTGTACTGTGACAACAGTTTCGGTTGCAATGACCGAAACTGTTGCTACAGTGGAAAACATTTGGCTATAAAAGGTCCGCTCCTCCGCGTCCAGCGCCATTTCTGATCCCTCACTCTCTCTCTACTCCTCTCTCTGCTCTCTCCTCTCTCTACTCTCTCGAGCGTCTGGATCTCTGCAGGGAGCCTCTCCCCCCCGCGTCCGCGTGCTCTGAAGGTGTACGAGCCCTGCAAGGAGCCTCTGCCACCGTGCCAACTGAAGAGTCTGAGATCCGCGAGGAGCTTCTCTGCCAGCTCTACTTCTCCAGGTAAGTCTTTCTTCACTAAGGATCTCCTTTTCTCTCTGCTTGCTTGCTCTGCTTCTCTTTAAGCTTTTAGATCTTTCATTTCCGTTTTTTCATTTCCTGCTTTCTTTTCATGCTTTCATTTCTCTTCTTTTCCATTGTTATTTACTTGCGCTTTCTCAGCTTTCCTCTTCCCTGCTCTCCCTTTCTTCTTCTTTTTTTTTTGCTTTATTATTTTTTTTTAAAGAAAAACACATAAAACACAACTGTCAAAAAAACTTAAGGGGTATATAGGCTGGAAACCAGACGTTAATCTCCCTTCGATTGAAGGTATTGCAGAGACAATCGGGTAGAACAACGCCACGTACCCCACTTAAAACTAAATAAACACATAAACATAATATACAAGAACAATATGGACAAGAACAACCGGACAACTGGACATAGATCCGTTTAGGACCCTTTGCGAGGACCGTGAAACAGATCTGAGACCAAAAACTGAAACATTAAAGCATGACTGGACAAAATAAATCTGAAAGGAAACAAGAACAAATAAAGAAAACACTGAATTAAGAATCTAATGTTTTTATGTTTTTTTTTTTTTTTTTTATGTTATGCTTTTTTTTTTCTTGTTTTTTTATATGTATTTATTTTTTTATTTATGTATTTGTATATTACGAGAGGAAGGATGAGTGAAACGGAATCAGAGAGATATACCAGTCAACGGTGGCGTCCAACCGACGATCAGATCACGATGATGACCAAAATATTCAACTATGGGGTCACACACCCAAGCCGAGCGCAAGTCGTCGAGATCGCGTCTCGACTAAGGGCTTTCGGCGAAGCCACCGAATACAACGTACACTGCTGGTTCAACAACCATGGCAATCGGGTCAAGCACTGGCAAGCGGAGATAGACCCCACTGGCACTCTCTTTTCACAACTGCCGCTATATATGTACGGTAAGACCTCTGATCACACCTCCATTGAATTTTCCATTCCTCTTCTATAATTAACACAATTTTATTTATTTATTTTTTTATTTTTATTTTTTGTTTGAAAGAAAACAACTGGGTGATAATGAGGGCACCGAGGCTGCTGAATTTGTTTCCAGTTCCGATCATTATCGATGACGACAGAAATGAACGAGAAATTCCTCCACCAAAGCCTCCGCTCGTGACTTTTCGAACCAGAGCTCCCTCAACGGAGCTCTCCCTTAGACCACCACAACCAGCTCGTGAATTCTTTCAGTTTTAAAGTTTTATGTTTTTTTCCTTTTTTTTTTTATTTTTTTATTTTTATGTTTTTGCTGGCCGAGCGTGGCCAGAATATGGACAAGGCATGTAATCTGAACAATTATATTTTTTTTTGTTTTTTTTTTTTTTTTTTGTTTTTATTTATTATGGTGTGTAATATTAACGATCACTAAAGATCGACCCCCCGAACATCTTTTATTTATATATATCTACTGCAATTTTATTTTCAGATCTGTTAAATTTCCTTTTCTCAATTACTGTAATTTTTTTTTTTTTTGCAATGATGAATGAAATCTTTCTTAGTCAAATTTTTCAATCAATAATCTGTATGCAAACAACTAAGAAATTATATTTACAGTGAAGGAAAATAAGGAAAAATAAGATCTGAAGTGAAAAATTTTTATTGGTATAAAATAATAAGATACTGAGGGTCGAAATAAAATCAAGGAATACGCAAAACAATTTTTGAATTTTTGATTTTTCGAATTTTTTCTTTTTAGTAAAAACACTAAAAATCACGAAGCAAATAAAACACAGAACACATTTTTTTTTTTTAAATATATGAAAAATAAATATATGTACATCTTATAACAATTAAATTTGAAAAGAAAAATTTTTTGCACACTTAAAAAAAATAATTATCACAAATAAAATTTTTTTTTTTTTTTTTAAAAAATAACTGGAAAACTAATAAAGAAAAATAAAAGGAAAAATAAACATAAAAGAAAACAAAATTCAGAATCTTCCCGAGACCATACTTAAATTACACTGTCCTAAATGTTTTCTAAGCATAAGATCATCAGTTAAAACACTAAACAGATAAAGGACAAATGCAATAAAAGTAGGAAAACGGGGAAGAAAGAAAAAGAAAACTCCCCTGGATTATGGTGGCAGTTGCCAAAATTGGACAATCAGGGAGATGTCTTCTTCAGGATCCAAGACGGAAATTTTGAGGAAAAATTGCTTCATCCTCCAAATCTGATCAAGCAGAGAAATATCTTCCACCGCCGGATCTAAGCAGCAAATATTGTCACTGAGCAGATTCAGTAGGTGCCTTTTGATCTTCGAACTGCTGTATGTACTGGCACCTTTGTCTTCCAGCGTGGGTGCATGCTGATCAAATTTATATGTACCTCCTGCAATATGGTTAGTGCAAAATGGTTCCACAGAAATATCATGCAGAGGTATAACACCCAATCCCAATTCATCATACCGAGCCTTAAATACAACCTCATAACATGAATCCGTTTCAAATGTAGAAACAATATCTATAACAGGTTCAGATTCATGTTCAGTGCATGGAGAACAAATATTTGAATGTGATAGTAAAAAGCGGTCCTCATCATGCACAGAGGAAAAATTAAAATCATGCTCAGCAACAATATAGTCATCAGCATACCTCTCAACAACATAGTCATCAATATAATCAAATTGAGGTATGCTTACCTCCTCTTCCTTGAAGATTTCTAGAGTGTGGGAAGGTGAAGGTGGTCTACCTGGTTCAGGATTACTGCTTACTTCTGCCGGGTCCCCAAAATTTTCATCATTTTCCTCAAGTGCAAGAATGGTCATCTGCCCAATCTGATTACTCAGATTCTGAATTGCCGCTTGAGTTTCCTGCTGAAACTCTATGCTATTTTTCTTGAACTGCATGTTCCCTTTCTGTAACTGAACGTTCTGCATGGTCATATGCTCCAGTAACTCCTTTAATGTAGGTTCAGAAGTAGAAGGCTGAGGAGTTATTTGAATAGGAGAATCATACTGCTGACTCTCATATTGTGGAACTGGCTCCCAAAGAGAGCTCTCAGAAATTGGATGATGGAACATATTGTTCTCATCATAAAAATCAGCAGATTTAAAATCAAAGTAATATGCAGAATAAGAATCATAATCACAGACATTGGCAGAATAAGCATTATTCACAACATTAAAATAGGTAGACATGGAAAAATAAAAAGTAAAAACTAAAAACTAAAAATTACGAATCAGATAAAACAAAACACATTTATACATGCTACAAGCACACACAAGACAGAACATCAATAGTAAAAATTTTTAATTAATTTTTTTTTTTTTTAATTTAAATTTTTTTTTTTTAATAACAACTAAATACAGAACATAGCACAATTAAACACATATATACACAATATATATTAACACAGCATAATCGAAAAACACAGCAAAAATCTAAAACAAAAAAACCTGGAACTGAGGTGACAACGTCGCCAAAATTTGCTGAAGGTGTCATTGTCGCCTACAAAAATATACAAGACAAAACACACAAAACAAACATATTAACAGAACAAAACTTTACACAACAATAATCTAAAACCAAACCTCCATTGGTCCCCGGCAACGGCGCCATTTTTGGTACGACTGTCGCGGTCATACAAATTTTATGTGCACAGAAATTAATGCAGTATAATTACTAGGAGGTGACTCCTAGGTCGTCTCTCAAGGACCAATTTTTGTGTGGTTCGGTCTTAGATTTATCACGAAGTGGGGGGGTTTTTGATAGTTTTAGGATGTAGAAAAATAAAATTGGAAATTGGAAATTAAATAAAACTAAATTTAAAATACTGAAATAAATTTTAACAATGGTAAAAACAAGCGGTAAAAGATGGTAAAAATAGACAATGGAAAATTTACACAGTGTTTAAAACTAAAATGCGTGAACAGTAACAAGCAGAAAAACATAAAAACATTGTGATTAAAATTTACCAAAAGCATCAGTAAAAATAAACGATAAAAACAACGTTTGGAAATACGATGAACAGTAAAATTATGGAATATAGCGATGCAGAAAATACTGAATGGTAAAATACAACAGATAAAAATAAAACACTGGAAATGGAATTCATCAAACATTCAACACTTTAATTAAAATTCAACACTTGAAATAAAATGAAATGATTAAACTATGAAATGAACTACACGCTCAGAAATGAAATTACATGCACTGTTTGAAAATGGAACTGGAAAAGGAAGGAGAGGAAGAGGCAGAGAGCCTCTTCCAGGGCCATGAATTCTATACTACACCTAATGCAATCCTAAAATCTAATAAAAATCCAGGCCTCCAGACGTCTCTCTACTGGAATTCCTACCCCTTTTTATATTGGAGGTGCTCTCTTTCATTTTCTCCCCTGTTAGCTTGTTCCCGTGACATTCAAAATAAAATAAGATGGGCCCTCTCTTTTCAGATGAATCACGTGAATGGCTCCCTTCAACATTCCATTTTCCCTTGGACGTGAATGCTCCATCTTTCAATGTTTCTCCCTTCACACATGCAGCCAAGATTCACGTGAAATCAGCACTTGGTGAAGCACTTTCTCCCTTCTTTCTTCCAATGGCTGGACACCACTCCATCTCCTTGGATATTAGCTGCTGCCATTCCTCAAAAACAACCGTGAACTTCCAATAAGTAGTGGCTGGAACATGGCTGGACAACCTTGATCTTCTCTCCAATCTCTTGTAACTGCGTAAAGAAAGCTGCTGGAAGGCCACTTGAATCAGCTGGGAACATGAAGTCCAGCTTTGTTGGGATGAGCGTGCCGCAGCCTCCTTCCAGCCGTGAGCTTTGAAGTGGTGTGGCCGTGTGCTTTTCCATTCACCAATTTTTTTATCCAATTAAAGTGCACCGTGCTTCACTTTCCAGCACAGCTTGTACATACTTCTTTCAAAGCCAATTGGAATGCATCGTGCCTCTTCTTCTATCTAAAGATAAATGAATCTTCTCTTCTCCTCCAGCCAAGCCGTGACACCTTAAGCTTCCAACACTTAACTTCTTTGCTTTCAGCCGTGGCACCCCAAGCTTCCAACACTTAACCGTGCACACCATTCTTTATCCTGCAACATGTGCGTGGCCTCCCCAAGCATCCTCTCATTCAGCACCGCTTCATTCTCAGCCGTCACCAACACTTCTTCCATCATCGTTTTTACTCTCCAATAATCACCGCGTTTGCTTATAAAGAAAAGAAATGAGAACGTGCTTCCTTTGCCTATGTGTTTCCCTGTCCATGAATCACTATCCCGTGAGCTCACCACCAAAATCAATCACGTGTGTGCCCTCTAGATTCAACAATCTCCATCTGGCATGTGTCCTCGTGTGCTTCTTTTAATATAATGAAAGATTCCATCCAGACCATAACATCACACAGCACGACTTCCAACTTCTTGACAGCAAAATAAAGTGAATCCAAAAGGTCGATTCTCTTCTCTCCATGCGGTGCACCAATTCTGCAAGGGCCGTGAATGCTATCTTCAACGTGACCCCTCTTCATGAACAATATTTCTTTTCCTAATGGAGGGTCCCACGTTTATTCCACTACCGGTTAATGCTTTCCAAACAATTGTCCATATGTGTTTTAAGTGGAGAAAACAAAACCAAACGCTGCACTTCTTTTCACATGTAACAATGTTTTTTTAAAAAAAAACTAAAATGAAGACAAGAAAATTGTGTTTCCAAAATTCTCTGCAGCATCCGTGACAAGGGAATATCTTCCCATGTGTCTATGTCTTCATAATTTTATTCATATTTCAGCAAATGAATTTGGTCCGTGAGATTCTTTTGCAATTAAGGTCCAAGACCAAATGCTTATGTGGAGTGGAAGAATATGGTCAAAACAAATCTGCACATCCAAAGTTAATGCATTTCTTCTCTATGGAGTCGTGTGATGTGTCTTGCTTCTAAGCCAATTCTGCTTAATTTTCCACACAAATTAAATCAACGCAGTGTAGTTTCTTTGAAACACAGTGTGTGAATGCGGTAAAATTAAATTGGAAATTAAATAAAACAGAATTAAAAATACTGAAATAAAATTTAACCACGGTAAAAATTGAACGATAGAAAACGGTAAAAATAGAAACACTTGATCGCAAATAAAATTTATCACATTAAAAACGATGTTTGAAATTAAAATGCAATGACGAAATTTAACAATACAGAAACTGCTAAACGATAAAATACAACAGATAAAAAAAATAAAAATAAAAACACTGAACTGAAAATGAAATTCATCCAGATTGAAAACTTAAATTAAAATTCTTGAACATTGAAGATAAAAATAAAATGGACAAACTGTTTTAATTGCTGTAATAGACTACATCTTCAGAAATAAAATTCTACATTGCACTGTTTGGAGTTGAAACTGAGAACCTCTGGAAGAGAGGCACCGAGAGTCTACACTACTCCTAAGACAATCCTAAAATCTGCTTCAAATTCTCATTCTCAATCCTCCTCTACTGCTTGCTGCCTTATATTGACAATTCTCTGACACTTCTCTGGACAAAGTCTCCGTAGGTTGTTTGCTACCCTCTCCATGTTTCTGGCAGGTTTTGTCTTCTGTCCCCTATAGGTTGAAGACTTTGTTCCACTCCTAAACGTGCCAAGGAAATAGGGTGGGACCCCTATTCTTGTCATCTTCTTTTGCTCACGGATGTAGCTTCTCCATTCTCGTTGTTACATCTCCAAGGTTCATCACTCCTTCTCTTGGTGACTTCTCCTACTCAAGGCCGAGACTTCTTCAAGGTTGTGCACACCATTCCAGCCCCTTCCCAAGCCGAGACACCTCTTTGCTTGCTGCTGTAATGGACCGTGAAGGTCTCCTCTAAAGGACCAGCTGCTGCCCCTTCTTGACGTAATTACATGACAAAACCGTGAGCTCACTCCCTTGCTGGTCTTGAATGAAGCTTACTGGAATTGTGAAGCTCATGATTGCTGTGCAAGCTGGGATTCCGCTGTTGTCCAGCTCTCTTCCTTGCTTGACCGTGAGTTACAAAGCTGCTGGAATGGAGTTGTAGTTGGACGTGAACCTCTGCTTCCGTATGGTTTTCTCCGTTTAATGCCAATGCCAATTGGAAATCTCGCTCCAAACAAGAGAGTGTGCGGCTCCCACTTCCAAAGAGAGATAAATTCCCCATTTTGTGTACTTGTTGACGTGAAGTGGTGGCTCCTTATTCCATCAAACTTTGTCAATTGTTGAGCTAGGTGTGAAAGGAACGTGGTCCCTCATCATTTCACTTCAAGATGTTTGTCAAAATGGAATGTACATGTGGGGCCGTGTGTTTTTGTAATGAATTGGAGAATAAAAAGCTTGTATGGAAACATGCACCTAGCTTGGACGTGACCTTTCCAAAGTGGTGGTCCCTCTCTTTCATTCTTTCACACAATTATTTGACCATGAGACATTGGTATCTTACTATTTTCCAAAACCGTGGGGTCCCCTCCATGCAATGGCCGTGTGTTGTTCTAAGCATCTCTATGCATCTTCAAATTGAATAATTTGGAAAGGCTTGCTTCCCTTTTTACGTGAATGAATTTTTGGCAGCCATTTCTTCTTGGAGAAAAACCGTGAGCTCCACATGTGGTGGCCCCTCTTTGATTCCAATTGCCTTATGCTTTGTCCTCAAAAATAAATTTCTACTTGTCCAATTTTTTCATTTCTTTTTCAAATGTCCTACAATATTATCCAACAATTTCCCTGCCATCAATAATGAAAATAATAAGCCCAGATAATTCAAATTAGTTAAAATAAGAATTATTGGTCAATTTAAGCACAATTAGTAAAAACGGGAAAATATCGGACGTTTTAGCATAATTCCCTGATTAAATTTGGTACAGTAAGCTAAGTGAAATTGAGAAAATATTGACTCATCAATTCAGCACTTCAATTTGTAACTCTTCCCATGGACCCATGGATGTGAGCTTCCAACGTGGATCCTTCTCCCACACGGCCATCTCCCTCTCTTTGTTGTTGGACCGTGAACCTGTGTGCTGTCTGGATGCAATTTGCTGCTGCCCAAGCTGTCATGGCTGTGCTTCTTTGGTTGAAGTGTTCCAGCACTTCCAGCAGGTCGTGAAGGTTGCTGGACAGTGCACTCTTGCATTGCTGAACAGATTGAAGCTTGTGCTGGATGGAGGTTTCCTCTCGGTGGCTGCTACTGCCTGGTGGTCCGCGTGCATGGAGCTGCTGGAGTTGGACGGTGATGTTCTTCCCAAGCTGGACGTTGCTCCTTCAAGATGCTGTGACTTGCTCCATGTGTGTTGCCTGGTTGCTGGTGGTGATGAAGCATTGCTGTTGGATGATGATGGATCGAGAGTGGCTGCCCACCATGAAGTTTCTTGGACGCTTGCTGCATCAGCTGTGTAGAGTGAAAATGTTGCTTCCTCCATTGCTTCTCTTTAATTTATTCCCATGCACACCAACTAAGTGGAATCCCGTGAGCTCCTCTTCTCTGGGGTGTGGACGTGGCAGTGTTGGTCTCCCATGCTGCACCCTCTTCTTTTCTGAATCAAGACCGTGGACTCCCCTGGATGCTCTCCTCCCTTCTGTTGGACGCAGCTGGACTACTTTGGTGTGTGACCGAGAGCTTTCCCAAGCTTGGACTGAGAAGTGTTTTTGCTGGACAATTCTGAATGATGCGCAGCCTCTCCAACACGTCCCAACTCTCTCCCTTTTCTTTCTTCACGTGAGCTGCAGCCACAAAATAAAGAAAGTCGTGAGGCGGCCCCTTCTCCATCCAGCTTTACGGGTTTGCATTTCATAAGCCAAAGAAAAATTTTCCAATGCTAAGTGGTGGCTCCCACTTTTATTTACTTTGGTTGATGTTTGCCAAAATAAATTGTCTCATATGGGCACCCTGCAACTTCTTCCAAATAATTGAGAAAACCGTGACCTCCACTTCCTTAAACGGTCCCATCCATATGCTTCTTAAAATTCAAGAAAGTAGATTCCTCTTTGATAGCTGCCTGTGTGTATATCCACATTTCTTCAAGATGCATTTCTTATGTGTGGGGCCGTGACATTATGTGGCAGCCATTTCCAAGAATTACACTTGAAGTATGAAAGACGTGGCAGCAATCCTTGAATCCATGTGCTTCACGTTAAAATGCATCACCATTCTATGATTTATTCCTCAATTCCACACTAAACCAAAACACCATACACCAATATCACTAAGTGGCAACTTCCTCTTCACGTGAATCACCCATGACTGTTCCATTTTTGCTTTCTTCAAAGCTACTCCACATTTATTTGTCCATGGGCCCTGCTCCTCTTTTCCAATGAATGAAATCCCTAACATAACAATAAATTGAATTTCACTTTGTTTCTCAATTTAATTTATCAGAAATTTCTCTTTAAAGTCCCAAAATATTTCCAATATTTCCCTCCAATTATTAATGCAAATAATCAACTCAGATAATTCATATTAATTAAAATAAGAATTTCTGATCGAATTAAGCACAATTAAGAAAAATAGGAAAATACTGAACATTTAAACACAATTCCGTAATTAATTTTAGTACAATAAACCAAGTGAAGTGAAGAAAATAATGACTCATCAAAATAGACCACACTTAGTCTTTTGCACTCCTGGGCAAAATTAAGACACAAATCAGAAAATGGTTCAAAGGACTTTTAGGTGTATGACACAAAAACTCAGCAGACAGAAAATAAAAACTCGCAAGAAAAATAAAAAGAATTTACAGAGTTCTCAAGAAGTCTGGACAGAGAAAAGGTATAGACAATATCCAACACAAAATCAAATTGAGCAGATACTTACAGAAATCATCCAAGATTTTCAAAACATAGCAAAATGATTAATCAGCTCAAGAGGTGATTTGAAAATAACAAAACCTCACATATGCACTATAGTATTTCTCTCAAGTGTCTAGGGTAAATAATAATATCAGCTCGATGTACTCAAGAAAACAAACACAAGTAGACTTGGCAAGCTTCTAATTATCAATACTTAAAACATATGCATGTTCAGATCAAAAGGTCTTTACTGGGTTGTAATGGGGCCAAGGACAGGGGAGGATAAATTTGGATAAGTAGCTATAGCACAGAAGAAAATAGAGGTGCACTAGGAAAAAATGTAAACACAGTGAAATCTCACCCAAACCTCTAATTCAATCCTCTTCTCGACTCCATTATTCACAAAAATTATTTTTCAATTTTTTTTTTCTTTTTCTCATCATTTTTTTTTTATCCTGTCTTCTTTCTTTCTTTTTTTTTATCACACAGCAGGATATAAATTATCATTTCAAAACATGATGAGGAACCAACTAGCCAATTTATCAGAATTCCCAAGGAGACCACACTTATTCTCAAAATACTTCTATAGCTCCAGACTTTCCTAAGTTTAAGGTAATCATTTGTTTTTCACTTAGGATCAGTGTATGAGCTTCAACACAAAGAAATATATACAGTATAGGCTCAAAGGGTTATCAAAGGATAATAACAAGGTAGGCTTATTTGGCTAGAGAGGCTCAAGAACAAAAATGCCTTTATCATGTCTGAACATGCATATCAATCAAGTATATCAAAAAGAATCAAGCCAAGGCATATGTGCAAGCAATCAAGATACATATCACACAAGAAAGAAAATAAAGTGGCTCAAATCTCACACAGGGTATTTGTCGCAATCAAATCAACCTCTCAAACGTATAATCATCTTTCCAGGCAGAGAAAAGCAAGGATTACAAACTATAAGTATTAAGTAAGTGAAGGAAAAATCTACAACTTAAACAAACTCCATAAATCAAGAGAAAAATGTAAAATTTATTTGCACTCAAGAACACTAAAACAATTTAAAACAGAAAAAATTTAGCACTCAAAAACAAAAAATTTAACACACAAAATACATACTAATAGAAACTAACAGAAAAGAACAAAATTTCTCCCCAGTAGACCACACTTAAATCACACAATGTCCTCAGTGTGTTACAATCATCAGATTATCAATTTCAGAGCAGTCAAATAATATAGACAAGTGCAATAAAAGGTTAGGAAATGGGAAGAAATTTTTCAGTAACATCCATCAGTAGATGTCTAAAACACCTAGCACCCATCAGTAGATGCTAATTAATAAATTTTTATTATTTTTTTATTTATTATATATTGTTTTTTTTTCTGAAAAAGGAGACCGGTACTGTGACAACAGTCTCGGTGGCAAAGACCGGAACTGTTGCTACAGTGGAAAGAAATCTGGCTATAAATGAGGCACTCCTCCGCGTCCAGCGCCATTTCCTGACCTAGTCTCTCTCTCTAGTCCTCTCTTCGCTCTCCTCGCTCTCCTCTCTCTCTCTACTCTCTCCTCTCTCTCAGCGTCTGGATCTCTGCAGGGAGCCTCTCCCCCCCGCGTCCGCGTGCTCTGAAGGTGTACGAGCCCTGCAAGGAGCCTCTGCCACCGTGCCAACTGAAGAGTCTGAGTGAGATCCGCGAGGAGCCTCTGCAAGCCTACTTCCCCAGGTAAGTTCTCTGCACCTTGGATCTCTATTTCTTCTTTTTCTGCTTAAGTTTCCAGATCTTTCACTGCTTTCTTTTCCTTTCTCTGCTTTCCAGTCTTTCCCTTTTAGTATTTCCTTTATTTTTCATCTCTGCCCTGCTCTCTTTACTGCTTTCCATCTTCTTTCTGCTTTGATCTCTTGCCTGCTCTCCCTCTTTTCCATTTTTTTAATTTTATTTTTTTGAAACTGAAAACACTTAAACACATAAATCACAACTGTCTAAAAACTTAAGGGGTATATCGGCTGGAAACCAGACGTTAATCTCCCTTCGATTGAAGGTATTGCAGAGACAATCGGGTAGAACAACGCCACGTACCCCACTTAAAAATAAATAAACACATAAACATAATATATAAGAACAATATGGACAAGAACAACCGGACAACTGGACGTAGATCCGTTTAGGACCCTTTTGCAAGGACCGTGAAACAGATCTGAGACCAGACACTGAAACATCAAATACAGACTGGACAAAATAAATCTAAAAGGAAACAATAACAACCAAATAAAGAAAATACTGAACTAAGAATCTAATGTTTTTATGTTTTTTTTTTTTATGTTATGCTTTTTTTTTCTTATTTTTGTTCTTTTTATATGTATTTATTTTTTATTTATGTATTTGTATATTACGAGAGGAAGGATGAGTGATATGGAATCAGAGAGATATACCAGTCAACGATGGCGTCCTACAGATGATCAGATCACAATGATGACCAAAATCTACAACTATGGGGTCACACACCCAAGCCGAGCGCAAGTCGTCGAGATCGCGTCTCGACTAAGGACCTTCGGCGAAGCCACTGAATACAACGTGCACTGCTGGTTTAACAACCATGGCAATCGGGTCAGGCGCTGGCAAGCGGAGATAGACCCCACAGGCACTCTCTTTTCACAACTGCCGCTATACATGTACGGTAAGACCTCTGATCACACCTCCATTGAATTTTCCATTCCTCTTCTATTATTAACACAAGTTTTTTATTTTTTATTTATTTATTTATTTATTTATTTATTTTTTTTTTGTTTGAAAGAAAACAACTGGGTGATAATGAGGGCACCGAGGCTGCTGGATTTGTTTCCAGTTCCGATCATTATCGATGACGACAGAAATGAACGAGAAATTCCTCCACCAAAGCCTCCTGTATTTCGAACCAGAACTCCTTCAACGGAGCTCTCCCTTAGACCACCGCAACCAGCTCGTGAATTCTTTCATTTTTAAAGTTTTATGTTTTTTTTTATTTTTTATGTTTTTTTTTATTATGTTTTTGCTGGCCGAGTGTGGCCAGAATATGGACTGTAATATGAACAATTAATTTTTTTTTTATGTTTTTATGTTTTTATTTATTATGGTGTGTAATATTAACGATCAGACATGATCGACCCCCGAACAACTTTATTTTCATATATATCTACTGTAATTTCATTTTAATGCCAGATCTGTTCAATCTCCTTATCCCCTATTACTGTAATTTTTGCTCTTATGACTGAATGAAATCTTTCTTAGTCTAAACAAATTTTTCAATCAATAATCTGTATGAAAACAACTAAGAAATTGTATTTACAGTGAAGGAAAATAAGGAAAATAAATGAGATCTGAAGTGAAAATTTTTAATGAAATATTGGTAAGAAACTGAGGGTCGAAATAAAATCAAGGACTACGCAAAACAATTTTTGAATTTTTGATTTTTTTTTTTTTTTTTAGGGATAACAATTTGAAAACTAAGAAGAAAAAATAAATAAATATACATATCATAATACAGATTTGGCACGCTTTAAAAAAAATTTTATCACAAATTTTTTTTTTCTTTTTAGTAAAAACACTAAGAATGAGGAAGCAAATAAAACACAAAACACATTTTTTTTCGTTTTTAAATATATGAAAAATAAATATATGTACATCTCATAACAATTAAATTTGAAAAGAAAAAATTTTTGCACACTTAAAAAAAAAATTATCACAAATAAATTTTTTTTTTTTTAAAAATAATAACTCGAAAACTAATAAAGAAAAATAAAAGGAAAAATAAACATAAAAGAAAACAAAATTCAGAATCTTCCCGAGACCATACTTAAATTACACTGTCGTAAATGTTTTCTAAGCATAAGATCATCAATTAAAACACTAACAGATAAAGGACAAATGCAATAAAAGTAGGAAAACGGGGAAGAAAGAAAAAGAAAACTCCCCTGGTCAGGGTGGCAGTTGCCAATTTTGGATTTGTAGGGAGATGTTCTTCTCTTTAGGCTCCAGCATGAAATTGTTGAGGACGAACTGCTTCATCCTCCAGATTTGATCAAGCAGTGAAATGTCTTCCATCGCTGGATCTAAGCAGAAAAAATTGTTACTAAGCAGATTCAGTAGGTGCCTTTTGATCTTCAAACTATCAGTGTCAGCACCTTTGTTTTCCACTGTGGGTGTATGTTGATCAAATTTATACGTACCTCCTGAAACATGGTTAGTGCAATGTGGCACTGCAGAAATTTCATGCAGAGGTATAACACCCCATCCCAATTCATCATACTGAGCCTTAGATAAATCCTCATAACATGAATCAATTTCTAAATTGCATGCAATATTAATCATAGATTCAGATTCATATTCAGTGCATGAAGAATAACCATTCGAATGTGATAGTAAAAAGCGGTTCTCATCATGCACAGAGGAAAAATTAAAATCAGACTCAGCAAGAATATAGTCATTAGCATACCGATCATCATCACAATCAACATAATAATCAAATTGTGGTATGCTTACCTCCTCTTCCTTGAAGATTTCTAGAGTGTGGGAAGGTGAAGGTGGTCTACCTGGTTCAGGATTACTGCTTACTTCTGCCGGGTCCCCAAAATTTTCATCAGTCTCCTCAGGTGCAAGAGTGGCCATCTGCCTGATCTGATCACTCAGATTCTGTATGGCAGCTTGAGTTTCCTGCTGGAACTCCATGCTCTCTTGCTTGAACTGCATGTTCCCTTTCTGAAACTGAATGTTCTGCATTGTCATATGCTCTAGTAACTCCTTTAATGTAGGTTCAGAAGTAGAAGGCTGAGGAGTTATTTGAATAGGAGAATCATACTGCTGACTCTCATATTGTGGAACTGGCTCCCAAAGAGAGCTCTCAGAAATTGGATGATGGAACATATTGTTCTCATCATAAAAATCAGCAGATTTAAAATCAAAGTAATATGCAGAATAAGAATCATAATCACAGACATTGGCAGAATAAGCATTATTCACAACATTAAAATAGGTAGACATGGAAAAATAAAAAGTAAAAACTAAAAACTAAAAATTACGAATCAGATAAAACAAAACACATTTATACATGCTACAAGCACACACAAGACAGAACATCAATAGTAAAAATTTTTAATTAATTTTTTTTTTTTTTAATTTAAATTTTTTTTTTTTAATAACAACTAAATACAGAACATAGCACAATTAAACACATATATACACAATATATATTAACACAGCATAATCGAAAAACACAGCAAAAATCTAAAACAAAAAAACCTGGAACTGAGGTGACAACGTCGCCAAAATTTGCTGAAGGTGTCATTGTCGCCTACAAAAATATACAAGACAAAACACACAAAACAAACATATTAACAGAACAAAACTTTACACAACAATAATCTAAAACCAAACCTCCATTGGTCCCCGGCAACGGCGCCATTTTTGGTACGACTGTCGCGGTCATACAAATTTTATGTGCACAGAAATTAATGCAGTATAATTACTAGGAGGTGACTCCTAGGTCGTCTCTCAAGGACCAATTTTTGTGTGGTTCGGTCTTAGATTTATCACGAAGTGGGGGGGTTTTTGATAGTTTTAGGATGTAGAAAAATAAAATTGGAAATTGGAAATTAAATAAAACTAAATTTAAAATACTGAAATAAATTTTAACAATGGTAAAAACAAGCGGTAAAAGATGGTAAAAATAGACAATGGAAAATTTACACAGTGTTTAAAACTAAAATGCGTGAACAGTAACAAGCAGAAAAACATAAAAACATTGTGATTAAAATTTACCAAAAGCATCAGTAAAAATATTAACAGAGTAAAAATCTAAAACAAAAACCTGGATCTGAAGTGACAACGCCGCCAAAATTTGCTGAAGGTGTCGTTGTCTCCTACAAAAATACAACAGACAGAACACACAAAACACACATTAACAAAACAAAAATTTACAAAACAAAAATCTAAAACCAAACCGTCTTTTTATTGGTCCCCCGCAACGGCGCCATTTTTGATGAACGGGTCGCACCGCTCACAAAATTTGAGTGCACGAAAATAATGCAGTATAATTACTAGGATTTGACTCCTAGGTCGTCTCTCAAGGACCAATTTTGGTGCCGGTTCAGTATCAGATTTTAACACGAAGTGGGGGGGGTTTTGTGATTGTTTTTGACACAGAAAAATAAAATAGATTGAAAAACAACTGAATTTAAATAAAACAGAATTTAACAACACTGAAGTAAATTTTAAAGATAGTAAAATCAAGAAAGTAAAAGACGGTAAAAACGGAAAACGGTAAACATGGAACAGTAAATATTCAGAAACGGTAAATTGAAAACGATAAAATTAAACGATGCAGAAAATACTAAATAGTAAAATAAAAGAGACGGTAAAATTAAAAACACTTCACTGAAAATGAAATTTGTCAAAGATTCGCATTTGCAATAACAGTAATTGTGCAGAAAATGGTAAATGAGAAGAAAATTCAACGAACATTGATTTGAAAATGCAAACTGGAAATTACAAGATTCATGGAAACGGTAACTAAAAGAAATTCAAAACCTCCCCAATAGGGGAGGAGAAAACCAAGCCAGAAACCTAACTTCTACTCTAGAAATCTACTCTAAAATCTGATGAATTATCTGCCTGCTGCTCTCATTTTATAGCACTTCCCTGATATCCTCCCGTGAGCAACTCTTCTCATTTCAGTGAACTGCAGCCACAAAATAATGAGACCCGTGAGGTGGCCCTTCTTCTATTAAAGCGTGATTTGTTAACAAACACCAATTCCCTTACTAATATTAAATCAACAGAATTCAATAAGTTTCTCCCATACGTGATCTTTGGACAATGTGGTGGTCCCCTTTTGTATTCACAATGAATTATCCATGGCCAATCTTCCAAACCCGTGAGCTTTGAAGAATAAAAGCTGCAAACACACCATTTATCATTGAAAATCCAAAACCTTCATGGGCCATGTCAACACTTTTACTAAAATATTCAGCACTTCAATTTGTAACTCTTCCCATGGACCCATGGATGTGAGCTTCCAACGTGGATCCTTCTCCCACACGGCCATCTCCCTCTCTTTGTTGTTGGACCGTGAACCTGTGTGCTGTCTGGATGCAATTTGCTGCTGCCCAAGCTGTCATGGCTGTGCTTCTTTGGTTGAAGTGTTCCAGCACTTCCAGCAGGTCGTGAAGGTTGCTGGACAGTGCACTCTTGCATTGCTGAACAGATTGAAGCTTGTGCTGGATGGAGGTTTCCTCTCGGTGGCTGCTACTGCCTGGTGGTCCGCGTGCATGGAGCTGCTGGAGTTGGACGGTGATGTTCTTCCCAAGCTGGACGTTGCTCCTTCAAGATGCTGTGACTTGCTCCATGTGTGTTGCCTGGTTGCTGGTGGTGATGAAGCATTGCTGTTGGATGATGATGGATCGAGAGTGGCTGCCCACCATGAAGTTTCTTGGACGCTTGCTGCATCAGCTGTGTAGAGTGAAAATGTTGCTTCCTCCATTGCTTCTCTTTAATTTATTCCCATGCACACCAACTAAGTGGAATCCCGTGAGCTCCTCTTCTCTGGGGTGTGGACGTGGCAGTGTTGGTCTCCCATGCTGCACCCTCTTCTTTTCTGAATCAAGACCGTGGACTCCCCTGGATGCTCTCCTCCCTTCTGTTGGACGCAGCTGGACTACTTTGGTGTGTGACCGAGAGCTTTCCCAAGCTTGGACTGAGAAGTGTTTTTGCTGGACAATTCTGAATGATGCGCAGCCTCTCCAACACGTCCCAACTCTCTCCCTTTTCTTTCTTCACGTGAGCTGCAGCCACAAAATAAAGAAAGTCGTGAGGCGGCCCCTTCTCCATCCAGCTTTACGGGTTTGCATTTCATAAGCCAAAGAAAAATTTTCCAATGCTAAGTGGTGGCTCCCACTTTTATTTACTTTGGTTGATGTTTGCCAAAATAAATTGTCTCATATGGGCACCCTGCAACTTCTTCCAAATAATTGAGAAAACCGTGACCTCCACTTCCTTAAACGGTCCCATCCATATGCTTCTTAAAATTCAAGAAAGTAGATTCCTCTTTGATAGCTGCCTGTGTGTATATCCACATTTCTTCAAGATGCATTTCTTATGTGTGGGGCCGTGACATTATGTGGCAGCCATTTCCAAGAATTACACTTGAAGTATGAAAGACGTGGCAGCAATCCTTGAATCCATGTGCTTCACGTTAAAATGCATCACCATTCTATGATTTATTCCTCAATTCCACACTAAACCAAAACACCATACACCAATATCACTAAGTGGCAACTTCCTCTTCACGTGAATCACCCATGACTGTTCCATTTTTGCTTTCTTCAAAGCTACTCCACATTTATTTGTCCATGGGCCCTGCTCCTCTTTTCCAATGAATGAAATCCCTAGCATAACAATAAATTGAATTTCACTTTGTTTCTCAATTTAATTTATCAGAAATTTCTCTTTAAAGTCCCAAAATATTTCCAATATTTCCCTCCAATTATTAATGCAAATAATCAACTCAGATAATTCATATTAATTAAAATAAGAATTTCTGATCGAATTAAGCACAATTAAGAAAAATAGGAAAATACTGGACATTTAAACACAATTCCGTAATTAATTTTAGTACAATAAACCAAGTGAAGTGAAGAAAATAATGACTCATCAGTTTGCATAAGCATTTTAAACATTGAATTGCAGGGAACCAGTGATGGACAAATTTATGATCACCAAAATATGATGTCACAAACTTGTTTCACAATCGGCAAGTATGACCGAATCGTTCAAGTAATAAACTTGGTAAGACCAAGTATCGTTCTTCCCAAAGGACTCACGGCCTAGTTTAGTTATGTGATTTGTTGATTAGCTAGGACTTACAAACGAAATATTCAAAGTTTAATATGCAAGACAGAAAATAAACATGTATGCATGAAGTTTGATCAATGGCAAAGACAAAAGATAAACACTTTCAATGAGTTATATGAATGAATATGTTGTTGATAACAGTTGAAAAACTGTTATTTTCATGCTTAAAATTGATACTAAAAGCAACCTTTAGACTTAGAAACTAGCTTGAAATCATGCCTTTTATCCATATTTTCAGAAATAAGAGAGCTGGACAGGTTTATGCTTGATTTCAGTGTTTTTATGCAGGTTTTAAGGTGAATTTGGTGAAAAGAGTGAAGAAGGAGAGAGATGACATTAGAAAAGACAAGAAAGAGTGCAAAAAGAGAAGTCGAAGGCACCGCTCAGCGGCAAACTACCGCTGAGCGGCACTCAAGAGGTGACGTTGGAACCGCTGAGGGGCAAAATGGCCGCTGAGGGGAAGAAAGAAGACGCGCAATCACCGCTGAGCGGTAAATACCGCTGAGCGGCACTAGCGCATGATCCATTTTGCCCCCCAGCTGCTGTTTTGCCCCTCAGCGGTGATTTCGGCACCCGAAAAGTGCCGCTCAGCGGTATTTTCCGCTCAGCGCCACTCGGTCAGACTCTTTTCTGCGTTCTGGTTGGTTTTTCAGCATTCTGGTTGACTGGTTGACTTTTCTGGTTGATTGTTGACTTTTCTGGTTGACTGGTTGACTTTTCTGGTTTCTGGTTGACTTTTCAGCACTCCAATCATTCGGTATTTCAATTCTTCTTTCAAATCATTCAATTAGCCTACAAAATCAAGGGAATCTTGCACAAAACCATTAAATTCACTTTCAACTCTCTTATTTCTGAAAATATGAATAAAAGCATGATTTCAAGCTAGTTTCTAAGTATAAAGGTTGCTTTTAATATCAATTTTAAGCATGAAAATAACAGTTTTTCAACTGTTATCACAACCCCAAACTTAGAACTTTGCTTGTCCTCAAGCAAACAAGATGTAACTCAATCTTCAACCAATTCATATGATGGTTCACTCATTCAAAAAATCTCTTTTTCAAGATAAGTAATAACTTCAATTAAACTTATGACCAAGAGTTCAATCAAGATGTGCACATGCTTTAGTGTTCACAAAGTCATTTAAATTTCAACAAATGCTATTTTTCATGAATGATCAATCAATTAAGCATGGATGTTCATGTGCTCATGGAATATTTCCTCACTAGGTAAAGTGTTTCACTCACACTCAAGTGTATAAGAGGTAATCACTCATTCACTCTACTATCACAATGTCACATGAATCAACTTTGCCTTTCATTTTACCACAATCAAAAACATTCACAAGCATGCATCATCACAAGGACTTTTCAATGGCTTATAATGTGGCTGGGCTAACAAGAAAATTGGTTTTTCTGGATCACAAAATCCTTGAGTTAAGAGAGTCATAACAACACAATTATTCTTATTCTTCCCAACTTTCTTTTGCCTTTGCATTTGCATTGAGCTTTACTTCTTTTTCTTTTCTTTTCTTTTTCTTTGCATATTCTTACTTTTTAGCTCTTAGCTCAATGCTTTTCCTTTTTCATGTTTTCCCAACAACCCTAAACTTGAACATTTAACAATACCACACAAGATCTTCTACTTAACTCAAGGTAAAGATTTTCAATCAAAGGTTTCAGTGTATGTTCAAGGCTAAGGGTTCAAAGGATAGAACACAAAGTGTTCTCTTTTAGTGGGCTCACTTTATGAATTTGGCCAATAAAAAGGGTTCCAACAAACGGCCTTGATCATATGATGCAAAACAAGTAATTGATTCAATCATAGAAAACCTGGGCAAAATCATTCATGCTTCCAAAGTAATAGCATTCAACAATAACAACTCTGGAGCTCAAAACCTCACATATAAGCTCATTCACATTTGACATACACATCCTGCTTAATTTCACAATCACAATCATGATATCATGCATTTGTTCACAAAGCTTGTGAATCACCTGTAAAACCATTTTATTGTGCACATCATCTCAACATCAATCAATCAATAAGCATCATCAAGCATTACTTATCACACAATCACAGTTAATGGCAAACCATCATAAGAAACCAGGTGTTCAATAGAGTACATCAACCCTAATCTAAAAACAAAAACAAATAAGTTCAGAAAACTTAAACCACAAAAGCATAATCATATGATAGCATTCATCAGTAAATGCTATCTCAGCTCCTCATCAGTCTGAGCTGTCATCTGTATCTTCTTCCTCTCCTTCTTCTTGGATCTTATAGTCTTGATTCTTTTAGCATGATTAGGAGGCCATCCCTGCATCAAACTTAATTCACAAAACCAAAAGATACATGGTTAAGCATTAGTAAACCACAATGAAGAAATCAACCCCTTCAATGATGCTCTCTCCCAACCCCAAACTTAGATGGAAAACTAGTGAGCAAGTGAGTGGAAGGGAGATTTTCTAAAGAGGGATGAGGAAAAAAATTGTAGAGAACCTTTGAAAAGGTATGTAGGAGTGTGTGTGCAGAGAAGAGCCTGAAAATAAAAACCAAAATGCAGCTTAGGGTATAAAAATACCCTAATGGGCTCGGATCCCGCTAAGGGGAAACTAAAGCCCATCTGCGAGAGTACCGCTCAGCGGTAAATGCCGCTCAGCGGCACTTTCGTGAAGTGCTCCTCTCCTTCTTTTCTTGACCTACGTTCTTCCAAGACATACCCCTCACAGGTTCCCTGCAATTCAATGTTAAAAATGCTTATGCAAACCCTAACTAAAATAAACAAACAGAAAACAATCAATCAACTGGGTTGCCTCCCAGGTAGCGCTTGTTTAACGTCACGAGCCTGACCCAAAATCCACCAACACCCATCAGTAGGTGTTTCAAACTTACCAGCACCCATCAGTAGGTGCAAAATCTTCTCACCAACACCCATCAGTAGGTGTTACAACTTAGTATCCTTCAGTAGATACTTAACCACTTAGCATCCTTCAGTAGATGCTGGATCCAACAAAATATTCACAAAATAATGTCCACAAATTAAAAATTACAAAACCAAATCAAAAGTTTTTAAATCCACTGGGTTGCCTCCCAGCAAGCGCTCTTTTAATGTCATTAGCTTGACCCAGTAAAGCCCCAGTTCCTTCTTCTTTTTCTTCTTTCTACTGAACTTCTTCAGAAATTTGATCAAACCAGGAACTTGTTGCAGTGTCTCAATCATAGGAACTTTAATCTCCAATTTCTTGAAGATTTCCATAAAGCACTTAAATTCCTTCTTCCTATGATACTTCTTTGGATGAGGACGAGATTTTTCATATGATTCTTTATTTTTTTTTCTCGTCCTCTTTCTCTTTTCTCCCACTTTCTTTTTTTCTTTTCTTTTTCTACTCACCTTCTCAATCTTCACACAAATTTTCTCTTCTTCTTTCTCTTTTCTCTCTTTTCTCTCTTCTTTTTCCAACTCAACTTTTTCAACATTTACACTCACTAGCTCTTGACACTCTTCCCTGGGGTTAACCTCAGTATTAGCCCCACAATTTCTACTTGGCCTTTCTTCCATCTGTTTGATGATCTGCCCCATCTGAATCTCCAAATTTTTGATAGCAGCTTCAGTGCTCTTTTGGGAAGACTCAGTTTTCTGTATGAAATTGTTGAGAATTTCCTCCAGCCTCATGGACCTTTCATTAAGCATAGAAAACTGTTGCCAAAAGGTGGGTTGCTGCTGCTGCTTATTAAATTGACCAGCTTGCCCAGTTTGCCCTTGACCAATGCTTGGGTGTGGTTTCCACCCTTGATTGTAGTTCCCTTGACGGTATGGAACTTGATTAGCCATGAAGTTAACATCCTCCACGGCTTCCACAGGAAAAGCACATTGGCCATTGATGTGATCACCACCACATAATTCGCACAACTGGGTTTGTACCTGTGCAGCAGATTTTAACTCTTTAGGTAATGAAGCAAGAGTTTTGGTCAGAGTTTCCAGCTGTTGAGTTAGAATTTTATTCTGGTGTAGCAAGGCATCATGGGTTTGTAATTGAAGAACCCCTTTTTGTTGCATAGGAGCTCCTCTTTCACTGTGCAGCTCATTATCACTAGTAGCCATGTTTTCAATAATTTCAGTTGCTTCCTCTGGAGTCTTCCATTTGATATTGCCTCCAGCTGAGGCGTCCAGCATCATCTTGGTTTGTGAACCAAGACCTCCAAGGAAGATTAGGACTACTTCTCCTTCGTTAAATCCATGCGTGGGAGTCTTTCGTAATAGACTTTTATACCTGTCCCATGCATGCCCCAGTGATTCTTCCATGCCTTGTCTAAATGAAGAGATCTCTTGCTTCCCTTTGTTGATTTTAAAGCTTTGTTGCTGCCATTGTTGTTGTGGTTGGTTCTCAAATTGTCCGGCAGCTTGCCAAAATTGGCTTTGATCCATGCTTGAGTCATGTTCCCACCAGTGGTTGAGATTACTTTGGTAGAATTGAGTGCCTATTAAAGTCTTGTTCGAATTGCATCCTGCAAACATTAGGCACAAAACTCTAGAAAATATTTGTTAGCACAAAAAGATATAAGAGAAGATATATATTCAAAAGATAAAAAGATAAAAGATTCAGAAGATAGAAGATAAAAGATTTAGAAGATAGAAAGATAAAAGATTCAGAAGATAGAATAAAATAAACTAAAATATAATCTAATCTAATAAGATAAAATAAAATCTAATCTAAAAATAAAATCAAATCTAATCTAATCTAATAAGATAAAATAAAATCTAATCTAAAAATAAAATAAAATCTAATCTATTCAAATCAAATAAAATCTAATCTAATAAAATCTAATCCTAAAAGATAAAATAAAATCTAAAAAGATAAAATAAAATCTAAACTAACTAAATAAAATAAAATCTAATCTAAAAAGATAAAACAGAAAAAGATAAAAACAGAAAATAAAAACAGAAATTTAAAATTAAAGTCAAAGATAATCAATAATCACACAAATTAACCAGTTAAACCACGAATCCCCGGCAACGGCGCCAAAAACTTGATGGACAAATTTGTAAGCACCAAATTATGATGTCACAAACTTGTTTCACAATCGGCAAGTATGACCGAATCGTTCAAGTAATAAACTTGGTAAGACCAAGTATCGTTCTTCCCAAAGGACTCACGGCCTAGTTTAGTTATGTGATTTGTTGATTAGCTAGGACTTACAAACGAAATATTCAAAGTTTAAGATGCAAGACAGAAAATAAACATGTATGCATGAATTTGATCAATGGCAAAGACTAAAGATAAACACTTTCAATGGAAATATGAATGAATATGTTGTTGGGGGTCAATTTCATCTCATCCACTCTCATATATTTTAGGAATTCAACATTCAAATCATCATTGTTAATGCCACTCTCTAATGTACCATTCTAGATGGCTTCTCCCTAATCAAATAGTTCATACAATTCCTAGCATTCCTAATGATTAGTTCATGAGCGCAGGAGCTTAAAGGCAACCAATATAATATTGTCAGTATAATATTGGGAGAAATTCCCCGGATCTAGACTTCCCCGTACGTGTCCGTATCGACAAAACCAATAATCATGCATTAGAATGAGTTAAACAATGCAAGCATTGAGCAAAGAGGAAAAACCCTAACTAATGATGAAAGAAAGCATATGTCTTACTTAAAAGATGTACTCAACAAATTCCATATATGCGAGCTTCAAGAGATTACATTGATTCCCCAACAAACATACAAGGTTTAGTTCACCATCGTCATGGTGAACCTAGATGAATAACAATGAAAGAATGAAAGAATAAACCCAATAAAGGTGAAGAGGTAGCCTGAGCATCTAAGATCCTCCTTCAAAGGGGTGGAAGAGAGAGTGTTTGCCTCGTTTCTGCCAAAGATACTAACCCTAGGACGTCCAAGTCCTTAAATAGGGCATAAAAATAACATAAAACAAGTCCAAGCCCATAAAAACAAAAGAAAACCGGTCCAAGCCCACTTAGAATGCCGCTCAGCGGTATTTTACCGTAGAGCGGTACTAGCGCATGATCCATTTTGCCCCCCAGCTGTTGTTTTGCCCCTCAGCGGTGATTTCCGCACCTGAAAAGTGCCGCTCAGCGGTATTTTCCGCTCAGCGCCACTCAGTCAGACTTTTTTCTGCGTTCTGGTTGGTTTTTCAGCATTCTGGTTGACTGGTTGACTTTTCTGGTTGACTGTTGACTTTTCTGGTTGACTGGTTGACTTTTCTGGTTTCTGGTTGACTTTTCAGCACTCCAATCATTCGGTATTTCAATTCTTCTTTCAAATCATTCAATTAGCCTACAAAATCAAGGGAATCTTGCACAAAACCATTAAATTCACTTTCAACTCTCTTATTTCTGAAAATATGAATAAAAGCATGATTTCAAGCTAGTTTCTAAGTATAAAGGTTGCTTTTAATATCAATTTTAAGCATGAAAATAACAGTTTTTCAACTGTTATCAACTTCACTTCTTTCATTCAATTCATCTTAAAACCTGCAAAAACAAGGAAAACCAAGCATAAAACCTATCCAACTCTCTTATTTCCAAAACATAAGCAAAAGCATGATTACAAGCTAGTTTCTAAGTCATAAAGGTTGTCTTTAAGATCAAAATTAAGTATAAAAATAACAGTTTTTCAACTTTTATCAAGTATAGAGGAAAAACCCTAACATTTATAAAGTAAAGCATATATAATCAAGAAGCAATTCAATACATGAAAGTTTCAAAGGATTACATCGTTTCCCCAACAACAATGGAGGTTTAGTTCACCATAGACATGGTGAAACTAGATGAAAATAATGAAAAGAATGAAACATAAAACCCTAAAAGTTGAAGATCAGAGCTTCCGCATCCAAAACCCGCCTCCAAGGGGTGAAAGAAGTGTAATTTCGCCTCTTTCTGTCCAAAGATGTCAACCCTAGGTGATAGGCTGTCGTTGAAGCTATCAAATTAATATTACTTTTCAAGGAAACTTCAGTATTGTCAAGTAGTATTCAAGAAAGTAGATAGGGCTAAAGTAACCTTGAGTCATCTCCCAACGAACACAGAATTGCTTTTGAATATCTGACTCTTATGCTATGCAATGCTTATGAATAAAAATGATGTTTGGAGAATGTTTAAAGAACAAATAATAAACTTAAAAACAGTTACAATTAAATAGGCTAATTCCACTGCTTTTCCAAGATAGATTCGTCATCGGTTATTCACGGATAATTGTTCAATTGATTATTGTTTAAGTTTCAAATTAATTAAAGTACATTCTCAATTAATTTGAGGGCGATCATGCATTTAACCAAAGTAAATTCTCAATTAAATGCAAAACCTTTCTAGATTATTCACAATAAATTCTATCAAAGTACATTCTCAATCAAATTCTATTGTGTTTAATCATGTCTATTCTTAAATCTCCTAACCAAGTTAAAAGTTAATCAATCAAAGTAAATTCTTAATTGATTATAGTTGAAATTATTACTACCAACCAAAGTACATTCTCAATTAATAGTAAAACCATTTAATCATATGAAAGTTCCTAAATTAAATCAAAGTAGATTCTCAATTAAACCTAGAAACCCTAGAACTCATATAATCAATATGCATGTAGATTCAAACACATTATGATGCAAAAATCTTTACTTTTAACAAGATATAGAGATGAAAGACATAGAGAGAGAACAACTTAAATCAATAATCAAAATAAACAATTGCATTAACTGAACGTAACCTCGGAATCCGTGATGGAATTACAGCAGAATAGCCCTAGATGCTTAGCTCTCCATGAATGGAGTTGAATACAAGATGAAAGAAAAAAGTGAGAGGAGTATGAGAGCATGAATGAAGTGAAGTCCCTCTTTCTGCCTCCTTTGCGTGTCTTTATATAGGCTTGATTGGGCTTGGACTTTGAATAGTTTGTTGATAAGATATTTTCTGTTGATATATTATATCTTTCAAATATTCATTAGATTAAATCAGTTTTAAAGAATATTTGATAGATATTAACTCAATTATCTTCTATCCTATATCTTCTAAATAACTAAAAGATTTAGATAATGATAAAATTATTTGGAAGATATTTTCTGTTGATATTCCCAAATTAAATTCAACAATTGAATTTTATCTTTTAGATTTTCTGACTTTCCAAAATTGCACAAATACGCTGAAATTTCCTCTATTTGCACTTTAGCCCCTTCTGAATTTTCCAAATAATATATGATTTTGGGCCTTGAATTGCCATTTGGACCAATAAAACTTATATTCTCAAGTGCACAAATAAACATTAGAACATCCAATAATAATTTATGCACTAAAATTCACTTTTTACGTCTCTTTATTTCCCAAACCCAATAATTCCAATCATCACAAATTCACTTAAAATAAACCATTTAAGCACAATTATCCCCTAAAAAATTTGAATTTTTAAGCATAAATGTGGGCATAAATATGCACTCTGATGGACAAATTTATGAGCACCAAAATATGATGTCATAAACTTGTTTCACAATCGGCAAGTATGACCGAATCGTTCAAGTAATAAACTTGGTAAGACCAAGTATCGTTCTTCCCAAAGGACTCACGGCCTAGTTTAGTTATGTGATTTGTTGATTAGCTAGGACTTACAAACGAAATATTTAAATTTTAATATGCAAGACAGAAAATAAACATGTATGCATGAAGTTTGATCAATGGCAAAGACAAAAGATAAACACTTTCAATGAAATATATGAATGAATATGTTGTTGGGGGTCAATTTCATCTCATCCACTCTCATATATTTTAGGAATTCAACATTCAAATCATCATTGTTAATGCCACTCTCTAAAGTACCATTATAGATGGCTTCTCCCTAATCACGAGTTCATACAATTCCTAGCATTCCTAATGATTAGTTCATAAGTGCAGGAGCTTAACGACAACAATTATAATATTGTCAGTATAATATTGGGAGAAATTCCCCGGATCTAGACTTCCCCGTACGTGCCCGTATCGACAAAACCAATAATCATGCATGGAATGAGTTAAACTATGCAAGCATTGAGCAAAGAGGAAAAACTCTAACTAATGATGAAAGAAAGCATAAGTCTTAATTAAAAGATGCAAGCATAGATTCCATATATGAGAGCTTCAAGAGATTACATTGATTCCCCAACAAACATACAAGGTTTAGTTCACCATATTCATGGTGAACCTAGATGAACAATGAAAGAATGAAAGAATAAACCCAATAAAGGTGAAGAGGTAGCCTGAGCATCCAAGATCCTCCTTCAAAGGGGTGGAAGAGAGAGTGTTTGCCTCGTTTCTGCCAAAGATACAAACCCTAGGACGTCCTAAAGCTTATATACTATTCTAAAATTACAAAAGATCTAGGCCCAAGCCCATAAAAGTGCCAGAAAACCGGTCCAAGCCCATTTAGAATGGCGCTCAGCGGTATTTTACCGCTGAGCGGTACTAGCGGTTGATCCATTTTGCCCCCCAGCTGCTGTTTTGCCCCTCAGCGGTGATTTCGGCACCCGAAAAGTGCCGCTCAGCGGTATTTTCCGCTCAGCGCCACTCGGTCAGACTTTTTCTGCGTTCTGGTTGGTTTTTCAGCATTCTGGTTGACTGGTTGACTTTTCTGGTTGACTGGTTGACTTTTCTGGTTGACGGTTGACTTTTCTGGTTGACTGGTTGACTTTTCTGGTTTCTGGTTGACTTTTCAGCACTCCAATCATTCGGTATTTCAATTCTTCTTTCAAATCATTCAATTAGCCTACAAAATCAAGGGAATCTTGCACAAAACCATTAAATTCACTTTCAACTCTCTTATTTCTGAAAATATGAATAAAAGTATGATTTCAAGCTAGTTTCTTAGTATAAAGGTTGCTTTTAATATCAATTTTAAGCATGAAAATAACAGTTTTTCAACTGTTATCACAACCCCAAACTTAGAACTTTGCTTGTCCTCAAGCAAACAAGATGTAACTCAATCTCCAACCAATTCATATGATGGTTCACTCATTCAAAAATCCTCTTTTTCAAGATAAGTAACAACTTCACTCAAACTTATGACCAAGAGTTCATTCAAGATGTGCACATGCTTTAGTGTTCACAAAGTCATTTTAAATTCCAACAAATGCTATTTTTCATGAATGATCAATCAATTAAGCATGGATGTTCATGTGCTCATGGAATATTTCCTCACTAGGTAAAGTGTTTCACTCACACTCAAGTGTATAAGAGGTAATCACTCATTCACTCTACTATCACAATGTCACATGAATCAACTTTGCCTTTCATTTTACCACAATCAAAAACATTCACAAGCATGCATCATCACAAGGACTTTTCAATGGCTTATAATGTGGCTGGGCTAACAAGAAAATTGGTTTTTCTGGATCACAAAATCCTTGAGTTAAGAGAATCATAATAACACAATCATCTTATTCATTCCCAACTTTCTTTTGCCTTTGCATTTGCATTGAGCTTTACTTCTTTTTCTTTTCTTTTCTTTTTCTTTGCATATTCTTACTTTTTTAGCTCTTAGCTCAATGCTTTTCCTTTTTCATGTTTTCCCAACAACCCCAAACTTGAACATTTAACAATACCACACAAGATCTTCTACTTAACTCAAGGTAAAGATTTTCAATCAAGGGTTTCAGTGTATGTTCAAGGCTAAGGGTTCAAAGGTTAGAACACAAAGTGTTCTCTTTTAGTGGGCTAACTTTATGAATTTGGCCAATAAAAAGCGTTCCAACAATCGGCCTTGATCATATGATGCAAAACAAGCAATTGATTCAATCATAGAAAACCTGGGCAAAGTCATTCATGCTTTCAAAGTAATAGCATTCAATCATACCAAAAACTTTGGAGCTCAAAACCTCACATATAAGCTCATTCACATTTGACATACACATCCTGCTTAATTTCACAATCACAATCATGATATCATGCATTTGTTCACAAAGCTTGTGAATCACCTGTATAAGCATTTTAATGTGCACATCATCTCAACATCAATTAATCATAAGCATCATTCAAGCATTACTTATCAAACAATCACAGTTAATAGCAAACCATCATAAGAAACTAGGTGTTCAATAGAGTACATCAAACCCTAATCTAAAAACAAAAACAAATAAGTTCAGAAAACTTAAACCACAAAAGCATAATCATATGATAGCATTTATCAGTAAATGCTATCTCAGCTCCTCCTCAATCTGAGCTATCATCTGTATCCTCCTCTTCTTGGATCATATAGTCTTGATTCCTTTTGCCCGATGAGGAGGCCATCCCTGCATCAAACATAATTCACAAAACCAAAAGATACATTGTTAAGCATTAATAAACCATAATGAAGAAATCAGCCCCTTCAATGATGCTCTCTCCCAACCCCAAACTTAGATGGAAAACTAGTGAGCAAGTGAGTGGAAGGGAGATTTTCTAAAGAGGGATGAGGGAAACGTTGTAGAGAACCTTTGAAAAGGTATGTAGGAGTGTGTGTGCAGAGAAGAGTCTGAAAATAAAAGCATTTGCACAGCTTAGGGTATAAAAATACCCTAATGGGCTCGGGTTCCACTAAGGGGAACTAAAGCTCATTCTGCGAGAGTACCGCTCAGCGGTAAGTTACCGCTCAGCGGCACTTTCGTGATGTTCTCTTCTCCTTCTTTTCTTAACCTACGTGCCTCCTAGACATGCCCCTCATTAGTTCCCTGCAATTCAATGTTTAAAAATGCTTATGCAAACCCTAACTAAAATAAACAAACAAAAATATTCAATCAACTGGGTTGCCTCCCAGGTAGCGCTTGTTTAACGTCACGAGCCTGACCCAAAATCCACCAACACCCATCAGTAGGTGTTTCAGACTTACCAGCACCCATCAGTAGGTGCAAAATTTTCTCACCAACACCCATCAGTAGGTGTTACAAACTTAGTATCCTTCAGTAGATACTTAACCACCTAACATCCTTCAGTAGATGTTGTATCCAACAAAATATTTACAAAATAATGTCCACAAATTAAAAGTTACAAAACCAAATCAAAAGTCAAAAGTTTGTAAATCACTGGGTTGCCTCCCAGCAAGCGCTCTTTTAACGTCATTAGCTTGACCCAGTAAAGCCCCAGTTCCTTCTTCTTTTTCTTCTTTCTACTGAACTTCTTCAGAAATTTGATCAAACCAGGAACTTGTTGCAGTGTCTCAATCATAGGAACTTTAATCTCCAATTTCTTGAAGATTTCCATAAAGCACTCAAATTCCTTCTTCCTATGATACTTCTTTGGATGGGGACGAGATTTTTCATATGATTCTTTATTTTTTTCTCTCGTCCTCTTTCTCTTTTCTCTCACTTTCTTTTTTTCTTTTCTTTTTCTACTCACCTTCTCAATCTTCACACAAATTTTCTCTTCTTCTTTCTCTTCTCTCTCTTTTCTCTCTTCTTTTTCCAACTCAACTTTTTCAACATTTACACTCACTAGCTCTTGACACTCTCCCCTGGGGTTAACCTCAGTATTAGCCCCAAAATCTGTGTCAGGCCTTTCTTCCAACTGCTTGGTAATATGCCCCATTTGAATCTTCAAGTTCTTAATAGCAGCTTCAGTGCTCTTTTGAGAAGATTCAGTTTTCTGTATAAATTGCTGAAGAGTTTCTTCCAACCTTATTGATCTTTCATTAAGTATAGAAATTTGTTGCCATAAGGTTGGTTGTTGTTGTTGCTTGTTAAATTGCCCAGTTTGTCCAGCTTGCCCACTTTGTCTTTGACCAACACTTGGGTGTGGTTTCCACCCTTCATTGAAATTCTCCTGACTGTATGGAAATTGATTGGCCATGAAGTTAACATCCTCTAAAGCTTCTGCTGGACAGGCGCATTGACCATTGATATGATCACCTCCACATAATTCACACAACTGTGATTGAACCTGTGCAACAGTCTTTAACTCTTTTGGCAGTTGTTCAAGTATCTTTGTGAGATTCTCCAATTGTTGAGTTATTAACTTGTTTTGAGCTATCAAGGCATATTTGGATTGCAACTGTAGAACTCGTTTTTGTTGAATAGGAGCTCCCCTTTCACTGTTCCACTTATTGTCATTAGTAGTCATGCTTTCAATTATTTCTGTGGCTTCCTCTGGAGTCTTCCATTTGATATTGCCTCCAGTTGAGGCGTCAAGCATCATCATGGTTTGTGAACCAAGACCTCCAAGGAAGATTAGGACTACTTCTCCTTCGTTAAATCCATGCGTGGGAGTCTTTCTTAATAGGCTTTTGTACCTGTCCCATGCATGCCCCAGTGATTCTTCCATGCCTTGTCTAAATGAAGAGATCTCTTGCTTCCCTTTGTTGATTTTAAAGCTTTGTTGCTGCCATTGTTGTTGTGGTTGGTTCTCAAATTGTCCGGCAGCTTGCCAAAATTGGCTTTGATCCATGCTTGAGTCATGTTCCCACCAGTGGTTGAGATTACTTTGGTAGAATTGAGTGCCCATTAAATTCTTGTTCGAATTGCATCCTGCAAACATTAGGCACAAAACTCTACAAAATATTTGTTAGCACAAAAAGATATAGGAGAAGATATATATTCAGAAGATAAAAGATTCAGAAGATAAAATAAAATAAGATAGAATAAAATAAATTGAAATCTAATCTAATCTAATAAGATAAAATCAAATCAAATCAAATCTAATCTAATCAAATCAAATAAAATAAAATCAAATCTAATCTAATCAAATCAAATAAAATCTAATCTAATCAAATAAAATTAAATAAAATAAAATCAAATCAAATAAGATAAAATAAAAACCGAAAAAATAGAAACAGAAAATAAAAACAGAAATTCAAGATTAAAGTCAAAGATAATCAATAATCACACAAATTAACCAGTTAAACCACGAGTCCCCGGCAACGACGCCAAAAACTTGATGGACAAATTTATGAGCACCAAAATATGATGTCATAAACTTGTTTCACAATCGGCAAGTATGACCGAATCGTTCAAGTAATAAACTTGGTAAGACCAAGTATCGTTCTTCCCAAAGGACTCACGGCCTAGTTTAGTTATGTGATTTGTTGATTAGCTAGGACTTACAAACGAAATATTTAAATTTTAATATGCAAGACTGAAAATAAACATGTATGCATGAAGTTTGATCAATGGCAAAGACAAAAGATAAACACTTTCAATGAAATATATGAATGAATATGTTGTTGGGGGTCAATTTCATCTCATCCACTCTCATATATTTTAGGAATTCAACATTCAAATCATCATTGTTAATGCCACTCTCTAAAGTACCATTATAGATGGCTTCTCCCTAATCACGAGTTCATACAATTCCTAGCATTCCTAATGATTAGTTCATAAGTGCAGGAGCTTAACGACAACCAATATAATATTGTCAGTATAATATTGGGAGAAATTCCCCGGATCTAGACTTCCCCGTACTTGCCCGTATCGACAAAACCAATAATCATGCATGGAATGAGTTAAACTATGCAAGCATTGAGCAAAGAGGAAAAACTCTAACTAATGATGAAAGAAAGCATAAGTCTTAATTAAAAGATGCAAGCATAGATTCCATATATATGAGCTTCAAGAGATTACATTGATTCCCCAACAAACATACAAGGTTTAGTTCACCATATTCATGGTGAACCTAGATGAACAATGAAAGAATGAAAGAATAAACCCAATAAAGGTGAAGAGGTAGCCTGAGCATCCAAGATCCTCCTTCAAAGGGGTGGAAGAGAGAGTGTTTGCCTCGTTTCTGCCAAAGATACAAACCCTAGGACGTCCTAAAGCTTATATACTATTCTAAAATTACAAAAGATCTAGGCCCAAGCCCATAAAAGTGCCAGAAAACCGGTCCAAGCCCATTTAGAATGGCGCTCAGCGGTATTTTACCGCTGAGCGGTACTAGCGGTTGATCCATTTTGCCCCCCAGCTGCTGTTTTTCCCCTCAGCGGTGATTTCGGCACCCGAAAAGTGCCGCTCAGCGGTATTTTCCGCTCAGCGCCACTCGGTCAGACTTTTTCTGCGTTCTGGTTGGTTTTTCAGCATTCTGGTTGACTGGTTGACTTTTCTGGTTGACTGTTGACTTTTCTGGTTGACTGGTTGACTTTTCTGGTTTCTGGTTGACTTTTCAGCACTCCAATCATTCGGTATTTCAATTCTTCTTTCAAATCATTCAATTAGCCTACAAAATCAAGGGAATCTTGCACAAAACCATTAAATTCACTTTCAACTCTCTTATTTCTGAAAATATGAATAAAAGTATGATTTCAAGCTAGTTTCTAAGTATAAAGGTTGCTTTTAATATCAATTTTAAGCATGAAAATAACAGTTTTTCAACTGTTATCACACTCTCATCACTAGGTCAACTAAACCCATATACAGTTTATTAAAAATACCGAAAATTTGCCTAAGCCCAAGTTAATAGCACTCAACGATAGGAATTGCGCTCAGCAGTAAGTGGGGTACTCAGAATGACGCTCAGCGATGGCGCTCAAGTGTGAGACACTGTACTCAACAGTAGACTCTGGCGCTCAGCGGTGAAATGGCACTCAACGGTGATTGCGATACTTGAATTAGCTCTCAGCGATTGCGCTTAAGCTTGAGACAGTGCACTTAACAGCAAACTTGGCCCTCAGCGGTGAAATGGTGCTGAGTGGTGGTTGGGATTCTTCTTTTGTGGACTTTTCCTTCCTTTCCTGAGTCCAACTCCGTGCTACTTCAACTTCTTTCATCCAATTCCTCTAAATTCCTGCCAAAACAAGGAAAACCAAGCATAAAACCCATCCAACTCTCTTATTTCCATAACTTAAGCAAAAGCACGATTTCAAGCTAGTTTCTAAGTCATAAAAGGTGTTTTTTATGTCAAAATTAAGTATAAAAATAACGGTTTTTCAACCGTTATGACAATCCCAAACTTAGAACGTTGTTTGTCCTCAAGCAAACGAGATGTAACTTAGTCTTTCACCAATCAATACAATGGTTCAACACATTCAAAAACTCTTTCTTTCAAGATAAGTACTTACTCAAATCAGGTCGTTAAATAGAATTCTGTTAAGATGCACACATGCCTTCATTCAAAACAACTCATCATGGTGTTCACATACGCACATAATATCCAACAGATGCTATTCTCATGAATGATCAATTAACTAAGCATAGATGTAATCATGTGCTCATGGAATCATTCCTCACCGTATAAAGTGTTTCTCTCAATCACACAAGTGTATATAGAGGTCACTCATTCACTCTACTATCACTATGTCACATGAATTAACTTTTCCTTTCATTTAACCACAATCAAACACACTCACAAGCAAGCATCATCACAAGGACTTTTCTATGGCTTATAATGTGGATGGGCTAAGAAGAATGTTGGTTTTTCTAGATCACAAAATCCTTGAGTTAAGAGATTCATTCACAACCATTCTTACTTCTTCCCAACTTTCCCTTGCATTGAGCTTTTCTTTTTCTTTCTTTTCTTTCCTTTTTCTTTTGCTTTTCATTTGCTCAACACTTAGCATCAATGCTTATTTATTTTCGCTTTTCAAATTTCCCAACAACCCTAAACTTGAACCTTTATCAATACCATAACTATTCTCAACTGAACTCAAGGTAAAGATTTTCAAAAAGGGTTTTCAAATCCTGTTTAAAGCTAAAGGTTCAAAGGGTAGAACACATGGTGCTCTCTTTTATTAGGCTTAAATCATGTATTTGGCTAAAAAGGGATAACAATCGATGACCTTGATCATTTGACACATGCAAGCAATTGATTCAATCACAGAAACCTAGGCAAAGTCATTCATGCTTTCAAAGTAATAACCATCATTCACAAAAACTCTAGAGTTCAAAACCTCACATATAGGCTCATTTAACATTCCATATATTCCAGATACACATCCTGCTTAACATCATAATCATAATCACAACATCATGCATCTGTTCACATAGCTTGTGAACAACCACCCGTATATCAACATATGGTTCACATTCTCAACATCAATCAATATCCAAACATTATCAAGCAATACTCATCATGCATAAGTCAATATCAAACCATCACATCATATAAAGTTTCAAACTGAGTACATCACAACCTATTCTAAAAATAGAAGCAAATAAGTTCAAAACAAAAGATAAGAAAAGTCCTTCTCTAGTGCTGATAGCATCCATCAGTAGATGCTATCTCATTTCATCATCAACCCATGCTATCGTCAAAATTTTCCTCCTCTCCTTCTTCAACATCTTCAAAGTCATTATCATCCTCATAATCTTCCTCCATGGTTGGAGCTTCACCTGCTCCAGCTTCCTTAGCCTGTGCATGCTCCTCTGGCCATGCCACCATAGTGTTGGATTCATCCCTAGTCCACCATCGTCGAGGGGGTGTATCATACATCCAGATGATCATCTTTGCAGTGGCTACTTGCCCTCTATGAATAGACTGCAACCTGTCCTCCATCAGGGACATATACATGTCCCTCATCTAAAGAGGTTATGCATCATTATGCACTCCATGTGCTTGTGGTGGTCCTCTCGTTCTAGAAGGATGTCGTGGTGGTATTGGCTAACCTACCTCATCTGCCCCACAATATTGTTTATAACAGACCTCATCAATCATCTTCCTAGGTCGCTCCAACGGCTGTGTAGAAGTGTTAACCTAATAACACTTGAAAAATCTATAGAATCGCCGCTCAGCAAAAATTTCCCCTGAGCGTGATTCCTGCAAAATGGTGTTTGAGCTTGTTTTGCTTGTTGGTTCTCTGCACAAGTTGCGCTGAGGGGTTCCGTTTGCCCTCAACGGTGATAGGAATTGCCGTTTACTAATGTTTAACAATGTGTCTTGTGGTTTTTAGAATTGTGTCTGATGTAGGGATGACCTCATCATCGGGAAAAAGAATCAAGACTATAGAATTCAAGAGGGAGGATAAGGAACCAGAACGCTCCTATTCCAACAAGTTCCTTTCCCGCAAGCATGAGCGTGATGACAAATTTATGATCATCAAAATATGATGTCACAAACTTGTTGAACAATCGGCAAGTATGACCGAATCGTTTCAAGTAATAAACTAGGTAAGAACAAGTATCGTTCTCCCAAAGGACTCACGACCTAGTTTAGTTATGTGATTTGTTGATTAGCTAAGACTTAAGAACAAAATAATTGGAATTTAATATGAAAAACAGAAAATAAACATGTATGCATGAGTTTTGATCAATGGCAAAAACAAAATACAAGCACTTTCAATGGAATATATGGATGAGTATGTTGTTGGGGTTATCAATTTCATCTTATCCACTCTCATACACTTTAGAAATTCAACATTCAAGTCATCATTGTTAATGTCACTCTCTAAATTACCTTGACAAGAAGGCCTATCCCTAATTACGAGTTGATACAATTCCTAGCATTCCTACTAATTAGTTCTTTTAGCGCAGGAGCTTAACGACAACCCATATACTATTGGCAGAGATTCCCCGGATCTAGACTTCCCCGTACGTTCCCGTATCGACAAAATCAATAATCATGCATTGAATGAGTTAAACAAAGCAAGCATTGAGCAAAGAGGAAAAACCCTAACTAATGATGAAAGAAAGCATAGGTCTTACATTAAGATGTAAACACAAATTCCATATATGAGAGTTTCAAAAGATTACATTGATTTCCCCAACAAACATACAAGGTTTAGTTCACCATATTCATGGTGAACCTAGATGAACAATAATGAAAGAATGAAAGATAAAACCCTAGAAAGGTGAAGAGGTAGCCTGAGCATCCAAGATCCTCCTTCAAAGGGGTGGAAGAGAGAGTGTTTGCTTCGTTTCTGCCAAAGATACAAACCCTAGGACGTCCTAAAGCTTATATATTATTCTAAAATTACAGAAAATTCAGGCCCAAGTCCATAAGTGTGCCGCTCAATGGTAAAGTGCCGCTCAGCGGTAAGTGCGTGAGTTGGTTTCTTCCCCTCAGCGGCCATTTTGCCCCTCAGCGTATCTCCCGTGAACTCCTGAGTGCCGCTCAGCGGTAAACTGTCGCTCAGCGGCAGTTGCGGCTTCTCCTTTTGCACTTTTTGATGTCTTTTCTGATTCCATCTCTCTCCTTCTTCACTTCTTTCACTAAATTCACCTTAAAACCTGCACAAAAACACTGAAATCAAGCATAAACCTGTCCAGCTCTCTTATTTCTGAAAATATGGATAAAAGCATGATTTCAAGCTAGTTTCTAAGCATAAAGGTTGCTTTTAGTATCAATTTTAAGCATGAAAATAACAGTTTTTCAACTGTTATCAGAGCGCTGATGAGAGGGTCGCACCTCACACAAAAAGTGATTGCATAAAAGAATGCAGTATAGTACTAGGAAGTGACTCCTAGGTCGTCTCTCAAGGACCAAATGTGGTTCGAGTCTTAGGTCAAACACGTAGTGGGGGGTTTTGTGAAGATTTTGTGAATGCGAGTAAACTAAATTAAAATGCGAATGTAAACACGGAAGGAATCGAAGAATTAAAATGGTTGGTCATTAATTCAATTACGTACTTCCAATCACCGATTAATGACAATTACACACTACTCTTATCCAAATCCAAGACGAATCACCCAACTAACTTAAATTAACATTACAACTAATATATCACTGCTCCATCAATTAGACTATAGGCCGATCGGTGTAGACCAGCCAACTAATTAAATCTAGGCTTGGAAAATAGGTGAGTTAATAATAGAAAAAAATAATTAGAAAACCAAGTGACATTGAAGTGTGCACGAGTCCCCGCTAAGACAAATGAAGCAACAAAACATTCGGTGAGTAAAGGCACCATTGAAACATGATAAAAGAGTTAGCCTATGTAGACCGGACGTCCTATATAAAACAATTTCATAAACTGCAGATTGAAATCAGCGTTGGAAGCAAGCATGTGCAGCAAGAACAAATTTCAATTCCCATTAGCTTAAATCAATTAAAATGCAATACATAGAAATAAGAGAATGCATAATCCACAAGCCCTTGAATGTAATAGACGCATCATATAGCAATGCACGCGTCAGAAACCCTGCAGCTGAATTAAAGAAGCAATGGAGATAAGCAATAAAAGGCATCAGTTGAATTAAAGAAGCATTGGAGATAGCAACAAAAGGCACCGTGCAACTCAATAAAAAAACACCGTTCAGCTCCTGGAATCAAATAACTTTTTCTTGAAAAAAGAGTAAAAACACCGTGTGCTCCCTTTCCACAAGAAGAAAATTAAATCTATTGGACATCACCGTCCTTCAATGCACCGTTGCTACCAAAGAAAAAATGAGAATGTGCTTCGCCCGCCCGTGTGCTTTTCTCCAGCAAAACTAATCAGCGTGTGTGGTGTCCTCTCCGTCCAGCAAAGGTAAATAAACACCTCCAATGTTGCACATGTTGTTTGATGGACAAATTTATGATCACCAAAATATGATGTCACAAACTTGTTTTACAATCGACAAGTATGACCGAATCGTTCAAGTAATAAACTTGGTAAGACCAAGTATCGTTCTCCCAAAGGACTCACGGCCTAGTTTAGTTGTGTGGTTTGTTGATTAGCTAAGACTTAAGAACGAAATAATTGGATTTTACTATGCAAAAGACGAAAATAAATATGTATGCATGAGGTTTTGATCAATGGCAAAAGCAAAAGACAAGCACTTTCAATGAAATATGTATATGAATATGTTGTTGGGGGTCAATTTCATCTTATCCACTCTCATATATTTTAGGAATTCAACATTCAAATCATCATTGTTAATGCCACTCTCTAAATTACCTTGTCAAGAAGGCCTATCCCTAATTACGAGTTCATACAATTCCTAGCATTCCTAATAATTAGTTCTTGTAGCACAGGAGCTTAACGACAACCAATATACTATTGGGAGTAATTCCCTGGATCTAGACTTCCCCGTACGTTCCCGTATCGACAAAACCAATAATCATGCATTGAATGAGTTAAACAAAGCAAGCATTAAGCAAAGAGGAAAAACCCTAATTAATGATGAAAGAAAGCATGAGTCTTAGATTAAGATGCAAGCACAAATTCCATATATGAGAGCTTCAAAAGATTACATTAATTCCCCAACAAACATACAAGGTTTAGTTCACCATATTCATGGTGAACCTAGATGAACAATAATGAAAGAATGAAAGATAAAACCCTAGAAAGGTGAAGAGGTAGCCTGAGCATCCAAGATCCTCCTTCAAAGGGGTGGAAGAGAGAGTGTTTGCTTCGTTTCTGCCAAAGATACCAACCCTAAGACATCTAGGTCTTTAAATAGGACATAAAAATAATAGAAAACGGGTCTAGGCCCAAACAGATCATAAAATCGCATAAAACTGGCCCAAAACTCGTCTGGTTGACTTTTTTCGTATTCTGGTTGACTGATTGACTTTTTTGGTTGACTGGTTGACTTTTCTGGTTGACTGGTTGACTTTTCTGGTTTCTGGTTGACTTTTAAGCACTCCAATCATTTGGTACTTCAATTCTTCTTTCAAATCATTCAATTAGCCTACAAAATAAAGGGAATCTTGCACAAAACCATTAAATTCACTTTCAACTCTCTTATTCACAAAAGTAAAGCAAAAATATGAGTTCAAGCTAGTTTCTAAGTCTTAAAGGTTGCTTTTGGTATCAATTTTAAGCATAAAAATAACAGTTTTTCAACTGTTATCATTGTTGCTCCAGCAACTTAGAGGCTTTCTTCCAGCCCGTGGCAGCCCTTTCTATTACAAAAGAAAATGTTCAAAAGCCAAAAGCCTAAACCCCAAAAAAAACCGAGAGACTGGGAGCACTTCCACTACAAGAAAATAGCTAGTTACCCGCGGATCATTATATACGGATTAAATCCGTATGTAATAAACGTATTATATACGGATTTTACATACGGATATTGGGAAATCCATTATATACGGAAAAATCCGTATATAATTAAAAAAAATTTTATATACGGAGGATCCGTATGTAATTGGCGTACGTAATAGTAAAAATGAAACTGAAAGCTCCAAAATTTCCCACACTCTGAAAAAAACATATCTTCTCCCTCAGTCCAGTTCTGCCTCTTCTCCCTCTTGTCGAAGCTGCAGTCCACTTCTTCACTGCACTCTCTTCTCCGCTGTGAGTCCACCTCGCCTGCAGGGAGGCTCTTGTTCAGTGAAACCCGCACTCGACGTCACTGCTCGTAGATTCGGATTTCATTTGTCGAACACGGTGAGTAATCGAAGCTTTGAGGATTATTTTTGTTTTCGTTTTCTCTTTTTGTTCTTTGGAGGTTTGAAATTGTGACTTTGGAAACCCTAGGTTGGTTTCTTCGAAGTGGTAGAGATAAGCTGGAGTTGTAGTTGCGTTTTGGTCCTGGTAAGTTTGAATCGTTTAGATTTGAGGTTTATTTGAGTTATCTTTTCTCTCGGTGTTGTTACATTGTCCTATTTTTGCTCGTTGTTGTTTCGAGGTTTGAAATTGCGAATTTAGAAACCCTAGGTGATGGGGTCTTCGAAGTGGAAGAGATAAGATCGAGCTGCTATTGCCTTCTGCATTTAGTAAGTTTGAAATGCTTATATTTTGGTTTCGTTTTATTGGTTGTTATTGAAAATGGGTCTTGACGAAAACTAGTCACTGAAAATGGTTTGCTTCGTTTTGGGTGCTTTTATTGCTTTCAGATATTATTCATCATGGTTTTGACAATCATGTTAGTGGATCCTATTTTGTCAAAAAAGTGGTAACATGGTTTAAGTTTGTCATCCTCTGTTTGAAGTTGTTTCCTGGTTAGGTCATGTAATCATTAATTAGATGTTTGTGATTTTATTCTGCTATAATATCTGTTTATTTTTTTGTTGAAATTTTATTTTGACTTTGATACAGGAGCTGAAGTGGTTGAGAAGTGTGGGGTACCTCATTGGGAAGGCTTAAAGTGTTGTACAGTGAAGCAAAAGAGCTAGGTACTGAAGCAAGGTATGTTTACTCCTGAGTTTTGCTGTGTTGTTTCCCCCTCTTTTATGTTTAAAGTCCTTACTTTACTTCTTATGCAGTTTAGCATTAAATTGTATAAAGTTCATTTGAACTTCCTGGGAGCATTTTAATAGAACAATAGAGGAAGCTGCTGGATCAATCTCAAGGTTAGGAGAATTCTGGTGGTGTAGAGAAAAGAAACTAAGAAGAGCCAAAGTAAGTGGCGCTAAACATTATCTTTGATTCTGTGAAATATGGTGTTATGATTATATAATGGGTGAATGATTCTTTCTAATATGATGAAGGGATTAACTATTAGTTGCTTAAATATTTTAGAAGTGCAGATCAAATTGATTATGAAGGGATTAACTATTAGTTGCTTAAATATTTTGAGAGAAACAGATGTTGTCACTTGGTGGAAATTAAGGATTCTAATTGCTATGTTTGGAGGAAGAAGGTTTGAGAACCCATATATGAGGAATTAGCAACCTTGAGATAATTAGAACCCATATATGCCACTTACCACCCCAACAGAAACCAACAAATCCCATAGCAGAAGCACCTTTCCTTTTCAAGGCTTCAATAATAGGTTTTGCAATTTCAATACATTTTCCCTGCACATTTAATAGGTAATATCATAATAACACAAAATGTTCTTTTCTTACTTTTCCTTTCCATTCAATTGTAAAAATAAATTGACCCCACAATTTTGTTTTTTGTTGAAGAATATGGCATCAGATGGTTGTGACCCTCCTATTCCACCTTCAGCAAAATCAGATAAGGAGAAGGGCAAGAAGAAATCTTATATGGTCAAGTTGTTAAACCGTTTCAATAACGTAAATGCTTCAAGTAGTCAGCCATCTACACCTACCTCTACCTCCACTGCTAGATTTGTTCCACCACCATTACAAGTTCCTGGTTTGACACCTACTCCACCATCAATTCCACCTTCGTTGGATGTTCCTCCTTTAACACCTAGTTCACAACAATTTGCTGCTGATCAATGGAGATCACCCTCCCCCCATGTTAGTTCTAACCCAACAACTCCCACAAATATGCCATCACCATCTCCTATAGGAGATAACCCTCCACGTTCAAGTTCAGCAGCCAATGACTTTGAAGATGTTTCCAACAATCGTCCAATCATTACACCTATTGGAGGAGGGTAAGAAAACATCAATTTAATGTTCCAAGCATATACTGTATTATTCTAATATTTGACTTTTATTTTGGTATAGGTTTTATCCAACAAAAACAGCATCCAAAGCAATCACAGCCACCATCAAGGCACAGTTTGATGAGCCATGGGTGACATGGGGACAAATACCTCAGACACGAAGAAATGTTTTCTTTGAGCGTTTTAAGGTACACTTGTGTTCATTTACATTATGTACTACAGTTAATTTTAAATGTTAAGGTCCTCAATTATCTTATCCAATATTCATCTTTTTTGTCAACAGAGAAAGGTTTCATGGAGGTCTAACCATGAAGAAAAGGTGAAAAAAAATTTCCACACAAAAGCATCTCATAGATTATCTGAGATGTTTAAAAAAGCTCGAACAGAAGGAAAAACACCTGATTGGATGGGGGATATTGTTTGGAATGGTCTTTTGGAGAAGTGGAACATGCCACTTTATAGACAAAAATGTGAAACGGCCAAAAAGAACAGGACATCTGACAAGGGTGGTTGTTTGCACACTGGGGGATCCATTAGCGTGCATGAGCATGCAATTCGTCTGGTACATATAAATTTATTTTTACATTTCTATACGGATAAACTTTAAAAATATTTGATGTTAACAACTAACATCTTCTTTGCTTGCAGTCACAGGAGCTTGGTCGATCAGTGCATGTTGATGAAATATTTCAGCAGACACATATTCGAGCATCAACAGGAGAATTTGTCGATGAAAGGTCTAGGCGGACACATGTTAGTTTCTACTAACTTATTCTTTATTAGGTTATATAATTCTTAGGTCTATCTATTTAACGATATTCATTTAACAGGAAGAGTTTGAAGCCAGATTTTCTCAAATAAGATCTGAGACAGCATCCGTTGGGGCTTCAACATGTGCTCCCCTAGACCCTGCAGATGAGGAAAGATTGAGGAACCATTGTTGGTTGGATGTTGCTGGTGGAAGGTACAAGGGACGCGTATACGGCATTGGAAATGTCAGTGCTCAAGATGACTGTGTCGATAGTTACATACAACAGACACAGGCATCTTCTTCTCAGCAACCGATTGCAGAGGACATTCTTCACCTCCACACACGAGTATCAACCCATGATGACCAACTTCGACAGATGAACTCTCAATTGCAAGGCTTTATTGGTGTCATGATGCAGTATCTTCCACCTCCTGCAGCCGCAATTGCACAACAATTTCTTCAATCCCAGAATCAGCCACAAGCTAATTTTCAACCACAACAACCACAGCAACCAACAGATCAACCACAGCAACCAACAGATCAACCACAAGATGATACTGTTTATGGAGATTACTAGTTATGTTTTTAGAAGTAGGACATGTGTATGACTCACACTTATTCTCTCAATGACTTTTTTCATGTTATTTGAACTTATTATGATTAACAATTATGTAAACTTTCTTATTATGATTAATGTGAAATGCATGTTTGTAGGTTTTAAAGACTTAATTTATTTATCAAATTTGTGAATGGATATAATGTCCAGGTCTTGTGAATTGTCTGTGTGGTATGGGCAGGTCTTGTAAATTGTCTCTTTTTGGATGTTGGATGACCAGGTCTGCTATTCAAGTCAGTTGTATGTAAATTATATACGGAATATCCGTATATAAATTATATATGGATATTCCGTATATAAATTATATACGGATATTCCGTATATAAGTTATATACGGATATTCCGTATATAAGTTATATACGGATATTCCGTATATAACTTATATACGGAATATCCGTATATAACTTATATACGGATATTTCGTATATAAGTTATATACGGAATATCCGTATATAACTTATATACGGATATTCCGTATATAATTTACATACGGATTATCCGTATATAATTTATATACGGATTATCCGTATATAAGTTACATACGGATTATCCGTATGTAATCTTATCTACGACCTTTTTATATACGGATTTTTGACCGTATATAATCCGTATATAACACCACTTTTTATACGGATTTTCGGTGTTATATACGGATTTCGGCCGTATATAAATGCAATTTTTCTTGTAGTGTTCTTTCTCTAGCAAAAGTAAATGCAACATTCCACTTCTTTTCAAAATGAAATATCAACCTAATTTCTAGAGTATAAAAATGGAATTATAGTTTAAGCACGAAGAAAAAAAACAAGACCGGACGTGACAGTGCTCTTCTGAAGCAAAAACGAATCCGCGCCTCCTAAGAGAAAATCAATGTTCGTGGTGCTTTTCCTCCCAGGCTGTAACACCACTTCATTTCTCCAAAAATAAAACCTTATGCCATGTGGGTGTTGGCTGCCAACCTCCTTTCATCAACAGCTGTCAACGTGTTGGAAGAAATGAAGATAAGAACATTCAATCACAAGTGTTGTACCAAAAATTTAAAGGGAAGGAATAAATGCAACAAATAGCCATTAACGTGGAGTTCTCATTATCCAAGACGTTACTATGCGTATTCTTTTTCATTGAATGGAAAACTAAAAACAATGTTGTTTCATGAGTCCCGAGCTTGTTACTAAAATGAAATAAAATTCAAAATATACTCTCCCATTCATCCCTCGTAACAGTGTTCTCCTCCTTTCCCCCATTTAAAAAAAACGTTCAAAGAAAGCTTATAGTGAGGGTGGCGGCTGGCCCTCTAAAGGCCGTGTGTTCTCTTTTCTTAAGGGTAGGGTCCACCCAAAAAAAAATTAAAAACCCTAACCTAAAAGGCAATGTCCTACAAATGGGTTTTTTTACAAAAATGCCCCTAAAAGGATCCAAAACACCTAATTCTAATTAAAGGCTTCTAGAAAACGAAATTACAACTTTAATTAGAATCTAAATGACTAAATGTTGAGCCTTTGAGTGTGTCACGCCATATCCCAATGCCCCAGATGGTGTTTCCACAACTTCCCTACAACCAGAAATGCATTTAATCAGCTCAGAAAATCCAAATTAGCACAATTACGAATTTCCGACCAAATTAAGTAGAATTCGGAAAACGGGTAAATAACAGACAATTATACACAAATCCCTGGTTTATTTAAGTGCAATAAACTAAATATAATTCAAGAAATATTGACTCATCAAGCGCCATTTCAATATTGTCCAAGATAGAAGTCTATTGACGGAAAGGAAGGCTAGTTGATACTTGATTTTGCTCCACAGTTTGGAGAGCAACCGGAGAACAAGAATTGGGAGAGACAAGTCACTTATCTTGCACCAGCTAACATAGCAGTGGTAAAAGAGTTCTACACCAATGCAAGGTGATTGGGTGATTGATAATAGTTGAAAAACTGTTATTTTTATGCTTAAAATTGATACTAAAAGCAACCTTTAACACTTAGAAACTAGCTTGAAATCATGCTTTTGTTTATATTTTTGGAAATAAGAGAGTTGAACAGGTTTATGCTTGATTTATGTGTTTTATGCAGGTTTTTAGGTGAATTTGATGAAAGAAGGGAAGAAGGATAGAGATGGAATCAGAAAAGAACTCAAAAACTGCAAACAAGAGAAGCTGCAAGTACCGCTCAGCGCCAGTTTACCGTTGAGCGGCACTCATGAACTCCCGTTGGCTCCGCTGAGGGGTGAAAGTGCAGCTGAGGGGAAAAGTCCAACACACGTACTTACCGCTAAGCGGCAGTTTACCGCTGAGAGGTGGTATTTTGGGTTTAGGCCCACTTTTCTGTAATATTTCGAATAATATATAAGCTTTAGGACTTCCTAGGGTTTGTATCTTTGGTAGAGTACGAAGCAAACACTCAGCTTTCCACCCCTTTGAGGAAGATCTTGGATGCTAAGGCTACCTACTCAACTTTCTAGGGTTCTATCTTTCACTCTTTCATTGTATTTCATCTAGTTCCACTGACGCCCTGGGGTGTATCATACATCTTAATTATCATCTCTGATGTGGCCACCTGGCCTCTGTGGATAGACTACATCCTCGCATCCATAAGAAACAGATACATATCTCTCATCTGAAACGACTTTGCATCATGAGGTTGTGCAAGTGCCTGTGGTGGTCTTCTCCTTCTAGGAGGTTGGTGTGGTGGTACTCGCTGAGCTGCCTCATCTCCGCCACAATACTGCCTATAGTAGGCCTCATCAATCGCCTTCCTAAATGATGACAAATTTATGAACAACGAAAAATGGCGCCAAAAACTTGTTTAACCCTCGGCAAGTGTGACCGAATCGTATCAAGTAATAAACTCGGTAAGACCAAGTATCGTTCTCCGAAAGGACTCACGGCCTAGTTAGTTATATGATTTCTTGATTATTTAAGACTTGTGAACAAATTCCTGAGGTTTCAAATGCAAAATACAATAAGTAAACATTTATGCATGACTTTTGATCAATGGAAAAGAGGAACTCAAACACTTTGAACGAATTAGATGGATGAGTATGTTGTTGGGGTAATCAATTTCATCTTATCCACTCTCATATACTTTAGGAATTCATCATTCTTTTCATCAATGTTAAAGGCAACCAACCCTCATATCCCTAGTCTAGCAAATATGCTATTGGGAGAATTTCCTCGGATCTATATTTCCCCGTATTTTCCCATATCGATAAAATCAATAATCATGACATCGAATGAGTTAAACAATGCATGCTTTGAGCAAAGAAGAAAAACCCTAAGTAACGATGAAAGAACGGATGTATCATAAATATGATGTTTAAACACAAATTCCATATATGAGAGCTTCATAAGATTACCTTGATTCCCCAAAAACAATAGAAAGTTTAGTTCACCATATTCATGGTGAAACTAGATGAACAATAATGAAAGAATGAAAGATAGAACCCTAGAAGGTTGAGTAGGTAGCCTTAGCATCCAAGATCTTCCTCCAAGGGGTGGAAAAGTGAGTGTTTGCTTCGTACTCTGCTAAAGATACAAGCCCTAGGAAGTCCTAAAGCTTATATACTATTCGAAATATTACAAAAAAGTGGGCCTAAGCCCAAAAGACCATCGCTCAGCGGTACCAGCGCGTAGTCAATTCTCCCCTCAGCTGTACTTTCACCCCTCAGTGAAACCAACAGGTGTTCTTGAGTGCCACTCAGCGGTAAACTGGCGCTGAGCAGTACTTGAGGCTTCTCTTCTTTTTCACTTTTTGAGTTCTTTTCTGATGCCATCTCTATCCTTCTTCACTTCTTTCATCAAATTCATCTTAAAACCTACATAAAACACTAAAATCAAGCATAAACCTGTCCAACTCTCTTATTTCTAAAAATATGAACTAAAGCATGATTCTAAGCTAGTTTCTAAGTGTTAAAGGTTGCTTTTAGTATCAATTTTAAGCATGAAAATAACAGTTTTTCAACTGTTATAACAACCCCAAAATTAGAACTTTGCTTATCCTCAAGCAAACAAGATGTAACTCAATCTTCTACCAATCAATACAGTGGTTCACTCCATTCAAAATCCTCTTTTCAAGATAAGTAAGTACTCAATTAAACTCATGACAAAAACTTCAATCAAGACATGCACATGCTTTAGTGTTCACCCAATCACCTAATATCCAACAAATGCTATTTTTCATGAATGATCAATCAAGTAAGCATGGATGTTCATATGCTCATGGAATCTTTCCTAACTAGATAAAGTGTTTCACTCAAACACACAAGTGTATAAGAGGTAATCACTCATTCACTCTACTATCACAATGTCACATGAATTAACTTTGCCTTTCATTTAACCACAATCAAATACATTTACAAGCATGCATCATCACAAGTACTTTTCAATGACTTATAATGTGGCTGGACTAACAAGAAAATTGGTTTTTCTAGGTCACAAAACCCTCGAGTTAAGAGAATCATATAGACACAATCATTCTTGTTTATTCCCAACTTTCTTTTGCATTGAGCTTTGCTTTTTCTTCTTTTCTTTCTTTTTTTTTTTTTCTCTTTTTCTTTTCTTTTTCACAGATCTAAGCTCTTAGCTCAATGCTTTCAATTTCCTTTTCATAACTTCCCAACAACCCCAAACTTGAACATTTATCAATACCACAAAATATTTTCTACTTAACTCAAGGTAAAGCTTTTCACAAAGGGTTTTTCAAATTATATTCAAGGCTAAGGGTTCAAAGGGTAGAACGCATAGTGCTCTCTTTTGTGGGATAAAATCTTGCATTTGGCTAATAAAAGGGTTACCAACAAATGGCCTTGATCATATGATGCAAACAAGCAAATGATTCAATCATAGAAAACCTGGACAAAGTCATTCATGCTTTCACAGTAATAGTATTCAACAATAATAACTCTGGAGCTCAAAACCTCACATATAAGCTCATTCACATTCCACACATAACATCCTGCTTAGTATCATAATCACAATCACAACATCTTGCATTTGTTCACAATGGTTGTGAACCACCTGTATAAGCATATAATGTGCACATCTCAACATCAATCAATATCAAAGCATCATCATGCATTACTTATCAAACAACAATCATAAGCAAACCATCATAACAGACAAAGTTTCCAATTGAGTACATCAAATCCTATTCTAAAAACAAAACAAATTGATAAAACAAATCCTGCTCTAATGCTTTGAAAAACTCAGCCCCATCAATGATGCTTTCTCCCAACCCCAAACTTAGATGGAAAACTGGTGAGAAAGTAAGTGGAAGGGAGATATTCTAAAGAGGAATGAAAGGAAAAATGTAGAGAACCTTTGGAAATGTGTTTACGAGTGTGTGTGAAGAAAAGAATAAGAAAATAGAGGCCAAAGCGTGACTTAGGGTATAAAAATACCTTAATGGGCTCGGGTTCCGCTAAGGGGCAACCTAAGCCCATTATACGATACCACCGGTCAGCGGCACTTTCGTGTTGTGATTTTCTTCTCCTAGCTTACCCTAGGCGCCTTCTACTCATGCCTCTCACTTCCTCCCTACAATTAAGTTCTCAGATCACTCTAACATTCAATCCCTATCATGCAACTAAAGCATAATCAAAACAAACAATACAGATAAAATCAGTCAACTGGGTTGCCTCCCAGGTAGCGCTTGTTTAACGTCACGAGCCTGACCGAAAATCCTCCAGCACCATTCAGTAGATACTCTTCTGCCTAACATCCATCAGTAGATGTAAATCCTGTAACAAACTTATAAGAAAAACTAAAATACCCAAAAGTTCAAAATTACATCACCAAACCAAAAATTAAAAGTTCTTAAATCACTGGGTTGGCTCCCAACAAGCACTCTTTAAACGTCACTAGCTTGACCCAATAAAGCTCATGTTCCAGCTTCTTTTTCATCTTTCTACTGAACTTCTTCAGAAATTTAATAAAACCAGGAACCTGTTGTAGTGTCTCAATCAAAGGAACTTTAATCTCCAATTTCTTGAAGATTTCCATAAAGCGCTCAAATTCCTTCTTTCTATGATATTTCTATGGATGAGGAAGAGGTTTTTCATATGATTCTTTCTTGTTTTCTCTCGTCCTTTTTTTCTTTTCTCTCACTTTCTTTTCTCGTATTTTTTTCTTCCCTTCTATTTTTCTTTTCAACTTCTTTATTTTCACACAAATTTTCTTTCTCTCTTTTCTCTCAACACTTCTTTCTTTTTTCTCTCTTCTCTTTCTTTTTCTCTCTTTTTAGTCTCTTCTTTTTCTTTCTCTCTTTCTAACTCAACTGTTTCAACATTTAAACTCACTAACACCTTACATTCTTCCCTCGGGTTAACCTTAGTATTAGCCCCAAAATTTTTGTCAGGCCTTTTGATAATAGTTGAAAAACTATTATTTTCATGCTTAAAAGTGATACTAAAAGCAACCTTAAACACTTAGAAACTAGCTTGAAATCATGCTTTTGGTCATATTTTTAAAAATAAGAGAGCTGGACAGGTTTATGCTTGATTTCAGTGTTTTTTGCAGGTTTTTTGTAGGTTTTAAGGTGAATTTGGTGAAAGAAGTGAAGGATAGAAATGGAATCAGAAAAGACATCGAAAAGTGCAAAAAGGAGAAGTCGCAATTACCGCTCAGCGATAGTTTACCGCTCAGCGGCACTCAGGCAATCACGTTGGATCCGCTGACGGGTGAAAATGCCGTTGAGGGGGAAGAATCAACTCACGCACTTACTGCTGAGCGGAACTTTTATGGGCTTGGACCTAATTTTCTGTATTTTTAGTATAGTATATAAGCATTAGGACGTCCTAGAGTTTGTATCTTTGGCTGGAGACGAAGCAAACACTCACTTTTCCACCCCTTGAAGGAAGATCTTGGATGCTCAGGCTACCTCCTCCTCTCTCTAGGGTTTTATCTTTCATTCTTTCATTATTATTCATCTAGTTTCACCATGAATATGGTGAACTAACCTTATATTGTTGTTGGGGAATCAATGTAGTCTTGTGAAACTCTCATATATGGAATTTGTTTTAACATCTTATTTTTAAGACTTATGCTTTCTTTCATCATTAGTTAGGGTTTTTCCTTTTTGCGTGAAGCTTGCTTTGTTTAACTCATTCATTGCCATGATTAGTGATTTTGTCGATATGGGAACGTACGGAGAAATCTAGATCCGGGGAATTTCTCCCAATAGCATATTGGTTGTCGTTAAGCTTCTGCACTTAAGAATTAATTACTAGGCATGCTAGGAATTGTATGAACTCGTAATTAAGGATAGGCCTTCTTGCAAGGTGATTTAGGGAATGGCATTAGCATTGATGAAAAGAATGATGAATTCCTAAAGTATATGAGAGTGGATAAGATGAAATTGATAACCCCAACAACATACTCATCCATCTAATTCATTGAAGTGTTTGTATTTTGTTTTTCTCCATTGATCAAGTTCAAGCATACATATTTAATTACTGTATTTTGCATTTAAACGTACAATCAATTTGTTCTCAAGTCTCAAATAATCAATAAATCATATAGCTAAACTAGATCGTGAGTCCTTTGGAAAAACGATACTTGGTCTTACCTAGTTTTATTACTTGATACGATTCGGTCACACTTGCCGATTGTTAAACAAGTTTGTGCCGCCGTTTTTCGGTGTTCATAAATTTGTCATCACCTTTCTTCCAACTGTTGGTTGGTACCAGATAGAGTGTAACGCAGCGGAATAAAGCTAGACTAGCAGTTAAGTACAATAAAGATCCTATCATGCCTCTAAACATAGTTTCATTTACTCCTTTTCCAGATTCATCCTTATCTAAATAGCAAGAAGTACTCATAGGTGTACTAGCTTCTTTACACGTATCCACACCAAATTTCTTAAGAATTTCTCTACAATATTTTGTTTGGGAAATAAGAGTACCTCCATTCATTTGTTTTATCTGTAGTCCTAAAAAGAAATTCAGCTCACCCATCATAGACATCTCAAAATCACCTTGCATTATTTTTGCAAATTCTTCACATAAGGAGTCATCAGTTGACCCAAAGATAATATCATCTACATAAACTTGTACAATCAAGATGTATTTTCCTACTTTCTTTATAAATAAGGTTGAATCAACCTTACCTCTAGAAAAATCATTATCAAGTAAGAAGGTACTAAGTCTTTCATACCAAGACCTAGGTGCCTGTTTAAGACCATACAAGGCCTTTTTCAACTAATAAACATGATCAGGAAATTTGAAATCCTCAAAACCAGGAGGTTGACTAACATATACCTCTTCTTTTATGAAACCATTTAAAAATGCACTTTTCATATCCATTTGATACAATTTAAATTTCATCAAAGATGCATATGCAAGCAACAATCTAATTGCTTCTAACCTGGCCACTGATGAATATGTTTCATCATAGTCTATACCTTCCTCTTGGCAGTAGCCCTTTGCAACTAGCCTTGCTTTGTTCTTTGTGATGTTTCCATTCTCATCAAGCTTGTTCCTGAATACCCATTTGGTTCCTATGACTTGATAATTATCTTGCTTTGGAATAAGTTCCTAGATTTCATTCCTTTCAAATTGGTTTAGCTCTTCTTGCATAGCAACACACCACTTATCATCTTGAAGAGATTTTTTTATATTCTTGGGTTCTATCTGAGACACAAAAGCTGTAGTTAGACAAAAATTATTAAGATTATGTCTAGTAGTTACTCCTTTTGAAATGTCTCCAATGATGTTGTCCAAGGAGAGTCCTCTTGGTTGTTGATAACTTTTAGAATCAACAACTTGAGGTGTTTCTTGAAGCTCTGGAGGATAGTTATCATTTAAATACATCTCTTCAAGAGCTTCCTTCAAATAATCCTCATCACCTGCAATAGGTTTTATTGACTCAAGAGGGTTTTCCTCAAGGTCCACAATCTCATCAAAGACAACATGCATTGATTCTTCAATTTTCAAAGTTCTTCTATTAAATAATCTATATGCTTTACTGGTCAAAGAATATCCTAGGAAAATTGCTTCATCAGATTTTGCATCAAATTTACCTAGATTATCTTTTCCATTATTCAAGACAAAGCATTTGGACCCAAATATGTTTAAGTGAGATACATTTGGTTTTCTACCATTCAACAGTTCATATGGAGTTAATTTCAGAATTGGCCTAATAAGCATCATGTTTAACACATAACAAGCAGTATTGACTGCATCAGCCCAAAAATATTTTGGCACATTACATTCATTCATAAGGGTTCTAGCTAATTCTTCTAATGATCTATTTTTCCTTTCAACAACACCATTTTGTTGGGGAGTTCTAAGTGCAGAAAAGTTATGTGCTATGCCATATTCTTCACAAAATTTTTCAAAAGATTCATTTTCAAATTCTCCACCATGATCACTTCTCAATGTTTTAATTTTCAAGTCTTTTTCATTTTGAATACGTTTTGCAAAAGATTTAAAGGCTTTGAAAGCTTCACTTTTCAAATTTAAAAAGAAGGTCCAAGTGAATCTTGTGTAATCATCAACAATTACAAGAGCATAGTAATTTCCACCAAAACTTTTAATTCTAGATGGATAAAATAAGTCCAAATGCAAAAGTTCTAAAGGTTTTGATGTTGAAATCATTCTTTTTGATGAAAATGAAGATTTGGTTTGTTTACCTTTTTGACATGCAGTGCATAATTTGTCTTTCTCAAATTTCAGTTTAGGCAAACCAATCACAAGATCTTTCGAAATCAATTTATTTAAATGTTGCATATGAATATGTGCAGCTCTTTTATGCCATAGCCAAGGATTTTCTTCTTTAGCAACTAAGCATGTTATACTATGATTAGATGCATTTTCAATATCAATCAAATAAATATTGTTATGCCTAACACCTTGCAAAGCAATATCAGCAGAATCTTTAAAGTAAACAGTGCATTTATCACTTTCAAAAGTTACCTTGAGACCTTTGTCGCATAATTGACTTATGCTTAAGAGGTTATGCTTGAGGCCTTCAACATATAGCACATCTCTTATAGTCAATGTATTTCCTCCTCCAATATCTCCGGTACCCATGATTCTACCTTTGTTGTTATCCCCATAAGTCACAAATCCTTACTTTTTCTTCTCAAAAGAGATGAATCTTTTCTTGTCACCTGTCATGTGTCTTGAGCATCCACTGTCAAGATACCACAATGACTTCTTTGACTTAGTAGATTCCTACAAAACAAATTAGCAAGAATTTTAGGTCCCCAATCTAATTATGGGTCCTTGGGGTTAGTTCATGTGAGTATAAATCATTTTACAACTTTAACCCATGCATATTTACCATTTGGAACACCAAAATGTTTAATGTTGCATTTGTTTGATGTGTGTCCATGCTTCATACAATAAAAATAACAAGCATTACTTACTTTGTTTTTAACAAAAGTCCCTTTTTCAACCCAAACTCTACGAGTTCTTCTTTCTTTGGACTTATTTATTTGATGCATATTTCTATTTTCAACATTGCTTCTCTTAAGGTTTGTCTTAGCATGTGATTTAGTCTTGGTTTCTTTGCAAGTAAGTTTTCAAGTATGTCAATATCAAGCATATGATTCTTACAAGACAAGCATTCAACAGGTTCAACAGTAGCATTTGCATCAGATAATTTTGTTTCTAAAGAACTAACTTTATTTCTTAAGACAACTTCAACATCAAGCAACTTTTCATAAGTCAATTTTAATTCATTGTGCTCTTTCTTAAGTTTTTTATGTACAGCATCAAGTTTTTCAAATTCAATCAACAATTCACAGAAAGCCTTTTGCAAGTCTGACTCACTAGATTCAAATCTGGAATCACTTACTTGGCTTCCAGTATCTTCTGATTCAGCCATTAGACAAATATTGGCTTCTTCATCTGAATCACTTGAGCTTGTTGAGCTAGATACATTGTCTTCCCAAGCTATGTAAGCTTTCTTCTTCTTTGGGAATTTCCTTTCTTTCTTTTCTTCACTTTTCTTGTTCTTTGGACATTCAGTTTTCATGTGCCCTTTTTCTCCACATCCATAGCATTTAACACTTGAAGGAGATTCTTGATTTTCTCTCCTTTCTTTACGAAATTTGTCCTTTCCTTTTGCCTTCATAAACTTGGCAAATTTCTTTATCATGAGGCTCATGTTCTCGTCATCATCAGAATCATCATCTTCAATCCTTTTAGAGTTGTTTCCTTTGGAGATCTTGTGATGGTATCGGAGGGGGTATTTTTCGAAGAGTATAGCGCAGCGGAATTAACACTCAGAGAGCGGAAAGCGTATTCGATCACAGTTAAACTTAATTTGGTCCTTTTAGTAAAAATAATTTTCTTTCAGACAATTAATCAAACAGTTGATGTACGTACAATAAAATGAGTATAGGGAATAAGAAGAACAACACAGAAATTTTATCCTGGTTCGAATCAAAAGATTCTACGTCCAGTCGTTAATCACTTATAAATAGTGATTAACCTTTTTCACTAAAAAATTGTTTAACAGATTACAAGATAATGAACAATAAAAATGAATAGAACCACTCTACCAACTTGAAGAGAACCGCTTTAGCAATCTACCAACGATTCACAAGCTTCTCCTTTCACAAGACCAGGCAGAGCACCTTGCTAACTTGAAGAGAGTCTGCTCCGACTATCGACACACGATACGCGAGCCTCTCCTTTCACAAGACCAAGCAAGGGAACAATGAACAAAAAGCTTTCTGAGAACGTTCCTCTGACACATAGTGTCCTAAGCTTTCTCAATTCAAAAACAACGTTACTTTCTAATTTCTCCAAAACAAAATATATAGCCAAGTACACTGAATGCCAAAGGTCAGCTCCCAACTGCCATGAATAATCGATTATTGTAAGTGATAATCGATTATTCAAGTCTGTTATAGGCTTTCAAAAATGTGATAATCGATTATATGAAGTGATAATCGTTTATTCAAGTATGACTTGTGATAATCGATTATTGCTTCATCATAATCGATTATTGTAGTTAAAAATGTAAGTTTGCAAGGTTTACAAGAATTTCCTACTACATTTAATTTCTACAAATTGCTTTTAACTAATTCTAATATCTTCTGCAACTAAAACTTCTTGTAGCATCATCAAAACAAATTTCTTCAAGATTTACCAATACTCCTTATTGGTAACATCTTGGACTTGAAGGCTAATGTCTTTCTTTTGCCTTGATCTTCTTCAGCCGTCAATCTTCTCAACTCAAGCTCATTCTCACGGAGTTTCCCAAACAAAATTGGCATTGACATTTGAGTGAGATTTTGAGACTCAGAGATGACGGTTACCTTTGCTTGCCACGACCTGTCCAATGATTTCAAAATTTTTACATTCAATTCATCAGTATCAAAAGTCTTACCCAACCCTGTCAAGTGGTTCACTATGTGAGTGAAACGCTTTTGGACATCAGAAATTGTTTCTCCAGGTTGCATTATGAACATCTCATACTTTTGAATGAGAGTGTTCTTCCTTGCACGTTTCACGTCCTCTGTTCCTTCATGTGTGACTCTGAGAACTTCCCACATTTCCTGTGCTGTCTTACACACAAAAATTCTATAAAATTCATCAAGCACAACAGCAGATGAAATAATATTACGAGCTTTAATATCAAACTAAGCTCGTCTATTTTCTTCATTTGTCCACTTAAAAAATGGTTTTTCTACTTCTACACCATCAACTGTATTTTTAGGAATATAAGGACCATTTTGTACAGCTTCCCAGATGCCTCTGTCAACAGACCCCATAAAAATTTCCATTCTGACTTTCCAGAACACATAGTTATCACCAGTAAAAAGTGGTGGTCTGTTAATAGAAGCACCCTCGGCATATACAAGGTGTTGGTTGTGACCGGCCATTTTCGCAAATTTTGAAAAACTATCAAAGCAAGCTCTGATACCAATTGTTGGTTGGTACCAGACAGAGTGTAACGCAGCGGAATAAAGCTAGAGTAGCAGAAAGCGTGTTCGGTCACCTTTTTAAAATAATTTGGTTTGGCTTTAGAAAATCAATTTTCTTTCAGAAAATTTATCGAACAGTTGATATGCGTAAAAGATAAAAAGTGTAGGGAATAGAAAATCACACGAGTAATTTTTATACTGGTTCGATTCAACAGAATCTGCGTCCAGTCGTTAATCACTATAAAAAGTGATTAACAATTCCACTAAAAAGATGTTTCACAACTTACAACAAATAATGAATAAAGCAGATAAATAAACCTTCCTTCGACGAACGAACCAGAAGAAGAACACTCTGCCAACTCGAAGAGAACCGCTCCGACTATCGACAAACGAAACGCGAGCTTCTCCTATTCATGAGACCAGGCAGAGCACCTTGCTAACTCGAAGAGAGCTTGCTCCGACTATCGACACACGATACGCGAGCCTCTCTTGTTCACGAGACCAAGCAAGGGAACTTGAACTATATCTTCTGAGAACTTCCTCTGACAAACAATATTCTACAAGAGCTTCTGTTCAACAACGTTACTTTGATCCTCACATAAACCCAATATATAGCTAGCTGTTCTGAATATCTAAGGTTAAGTCTCAACTGTCACAAATAATCGATTATTGTAAGTGATAATCGATTATTCAAGTCCGTTATAGGTTTTAAAAAATGTGATAATCGATTATATAAGGTGATAATCGATTATCCCTGGATGACTTGCGATAATCGATTATTGCCATTCCATAATCGATTATGGCAGTTAAAAATGCAAGTTTTACAAAGTTTACAAGACTTTCCTACTATATTTAATTTCTACAAATTGCTTTTAAATAATTCTAATATCTTCTTCAACTAAAACTTCTTGCAGCAGCATCAAAACAATTTTCTTCAAGATTTACCAATACTCCTTATTGGTAACACCAACTGCTTAATAATTTGACCCATTTGCATCTCCAAGTTCTTAATAGCAACTTTAGTGCTCTTTTGAGTGGACTCAGTTTTCTGTATAAATTGTTGAAGAGTCTTTTCCAGTCTTATTGATCTTTCATTAAGTATAGACATTTGTTGCCATAAGGTTGGTTGTTTCTGTTACTTGTTAAATTGCCCTGCTTGTCCAGCTTGCCCACTTTGTGCTTGACCAGTGCTTGGGTATGGTTTCCACCCTTGATTGAAATTCCCCTAACGGTATGGAAAATGATTGTCCATGAAGTTAACATCCTCTAAAGCTTCTGCTGGAAAGGCGTATTGACCATTGATATGGTCACCCCCACATAATTCACACAACTGTGGTTGAACATGTGCAACAGTCTTTAACTCTTTTGGCAGTTGTGCAAGTGTTTTTGCAAGATTCTCTTTCACAATTGTTGAGTTAGTATCTTGTTCTGAGCTAGCAAGGCATCATTGGATTGCAACTGTAGAACTCTTTTTTGTTGAATAGGAGCTCCTCTTTCACTGTACAGCTCATTATCATTAGTAGCCATGTTTTCAATTATTTTTGTGGCTTCCTCTGGAGTCTTCCATTTGATATTGCCTCCAGCTGAGGCGTTAAGCATCATCTTGGTTTGTGAACCAAGACCTCCAAGGAAGATTAGGACTACTTCTACTTCGTCAAATCCATGCTTGGGAGTCTTTCTTAATAGGCTTTTGTATTTGTCCCATGCATGACCTAGTGATTCCTCCATGCCTTGCCTGAAAGATGATATCTCTTGCTTTCCTTTGTTTCCCTTGGATTGTGGGAAGTATTTGTTCAAGAACTTTGTCACCACAGCTTCCCACTCTGTAAAGCTGCATTTTGGAAAAGAGTTCAACCAAAGCTTAGCGTTGCCTCCTAATGAGAATGGAAACAGGCTAAGTTTGATTGCTTCGTCAGGCACCCCATTTATCTTCACTGTATTGCAAATTTCGTTAAAAGTTGTGGGGTGCTCATATGGCCTTTCATGAGACAACCCATTAAATTGGTTACTCTTAACCAGTTGGATTAATGTCGGTTTCACCTCCATATTAGCTATATTAACCCTCAGTCCTTCTATGCTATTGAAATGTTGAGATGCAACTACACTAGTGTAATGTGCAAGAGTTCATCTGACATTCTTATTCTCCATCTCCTCAATGCTATGGTAAGAACCTTGTGGTGAAGGTTGTAAGAGATCTTCTGGAGGAGGGAAAAGTTCTCTAGAAGTACGGATTCTTCTCCTCTGTCTACTCTCGTCTAAGCCTTCAAGAAGAGCTTCCGAGGTTTTCTTGCTTATAGTTCGAATTGCTTCCTGCATACACAAGAAAACAAGTCCCCAGAAAAATTTGTTAGTACAAAAAGATATAGAAGAAGATATAAAATAAGGGATAAGAAGATAAAATAAAAAGAGAAAAAATAAAAACAGAAAACAGAAAAAAATAAAACCAGAAAAATAAAATAAAATAAAATAATAACCGAAAAAAATAAAAACAGAAAATAAAATAAAATAAATTAAAAAAAACGAAAAAAGAAACAAAAAATAAAAACAGAAATTCAAATTTCAAAATTCCAAATTCAAGTCAAAGATAATCAATAATCACACAAATAAACTAGTTAAACAACGAGTCCTCGGCAACGGTGCCAAAAACTTGATGACAAATTTATGAACACCGAAAAATGACGCCAAAAATGTGTTTAACTCTTGGCAAGTGTGACTGATGGACAAATTTATGAGCACCAAAATATGATGTCACAAACTTGTTTTTCAATCGGTAAGTATGACCGAATCGTTCAAGTAATAAACTTGGTAGGACCAAGTATCGTTCTTCCCAAAGGACTCACGGCCTAGTTTAGTTATGTGATTTGTTGATTAGCTAAGACTTACAAACGAAATAATTGAGATTTTATATGCAAGACAGAAAATAAACATGTATGCATGAAGTTTTGATCAATGGCAAAAAGCAAAAGATAAACACTTTCAATGAAATTTATGTATGAATATGTTGTTGGGGGTTCAATTTCATCTGATCCACTCTCATATATTTTAGGAATTCAACATTCAAATCATCATTGTTAATGCCACTCTCTAAAGTACCTTTCTAGAAGGCTTCTCCTTAATCACGAGTTCATACAATTCCTAGCATTCCTAATGATCAGTTCATAAGTGCAGGAGCTTAACGACAACCAACATAATATTGGGAGAAATTCCCCGGATCTAGACTTCCCCGTACGTTCCCGTATCGACAAAACCAATAATCATGCATCGAATGAGTTAAACAATGCAAGCATTAAGCAAAGAGGAAAAACCCTAACTAATGATGAAAGAAAGCATAAGTCTTAATTAAAAGATGTAAAAACAGATTCCATATATGAGAGCTTCAAAAGATTACATTGATTTCCCAACAAACATACAGAGTTTAGCTCACCATATTCATGGTGAACCTAGATGAATTACAATGAAAGAATGAAAGAATAAACCCTAAAAAGGTGAAGAGGTAGCCTGAGCATCCAAGATCCTCCTTCAAAGGGGTGGAAGAGAGAGTGTTTGCCTCGTTTCTGCCAAAGATACAAACCCTAGGACGTCCTAAAGCTTATATACCATTCTAAAATTACAAAAAATCTAGGTCCAAGCCCATAAGTGTGCCGCTCAGCGGTAAGTGCGTGAGTCGTTTCTTCCCCTCAGCGGCCATTTTGCCCCTCAGCGGATCTCCCGTAAGCTCCTGAGTGCCGCTCAGCGGTAAACTGCCGCTGAGCGGTAAACTGCCGCTGAGCGGTGACTTCGGCTTCTCCTTTTGCACTTTTTAATGTCTTTTCTGATTGCATCTCTCTCCTTCTTCACTTCTTTCACCAAATTCACCTTAAAACCTGCACAAAAACACTGAAATCAAGCATAAACCTGTCCAACTCTCTTATTTCTGAAAATATGAATAAAAGTATGATTTCAAGCTAGTCTCTAAGTATAAAGGTTGCTTTTAGTATCAATTTTAAGCATGAAAATAACAGTTCTTCAACTGTTATCACAACCCCAAACTTAGAACTTTGCTTGTCCTCAAGCAAACAAGATGTAACTCAATCTCCAACCAATTCATATGATGGTTCAAAAATCCTCTTTTTCAAGATAAGTAACAACTTCACTCAGACTTATGACCAAGAGTTCAATCAAGATGTGCACATGCTTTAATGTTCACAAAGTCATTTAAATTCCAACAAATGCTATTTTTCATGAATGATCAATCAATTAAGCATGGATGTTTATGTGCTCATGGAATATTTCCTCACTAAATAAAGTGTTTCACTCACACACAAGTGTATAAGAGGTAATCACTCATTCACTCTACTATCACAATGTCACATGAATCAACTTTGCCTTTCATTTTACCACAATCAAAAACATTCACAAGCATGCATCATCACAAGGACTTTTCAATGGCTTATAATGTGGCTGGGCTAACAAGAAAATTGGTTTTTCTGGATCACAAAATCCTTGAGTTAAGAGAATCATAATAACACAATCATCTTATTCATTCCCAACTTTCTTTTGCCTTTGCATTTGCATTGAGCTTTACTTCTTTTTTCTTTTCTTTTCTTTTTCTTTGCATATTCTTACTTTTTAGCTCTTAGCTCAATGCTTTTCATGTTTTCCCAACAACCCCAAACTTGAACATTTACCAATACCACACAAGATCTTCTACTTAACTCAAGGTAAAGATTTTTCAATCAAAGGTTTCAGTGTATGTTCAAGGCTAAGGGTTCAAAGGATAGAACACAAAGTGTTCTCTTTTAGTGGGCTAACTTTATGAATTTGGCCAATAAAAAGGGTTTCAACAAACGGCCTTGATCACATGATGCAAAACAAGCAATTGATTTAATCATAGAAAACCTGGGCAAAATCATTCATGCTTTCAAAGTAATAACATTCAATCAATAAAAACTCTGGAGCTCAAAACCTCACATATAAGCTCATTCACATTTGACATACACATCCTGCTTAATTTCACAATCACAATCATGATATCATGCATTTGTTCACAAAGCTTGTGAATCACCTGTATAAGCATTTTAATGTGCACATCATATCAACATCAATTAATCATAAGCATCATTCAAGCATTACTTATCAAACAATCATAGTTAATAGCAAACCATCATAAGAAACCAGGTGTTCAATAGAGTACATCAACCCTAATCTAAAAACAAAAACAAATAAGTTCAGAAAACTTAAACCACAAAAGCATAATCATACGATAGCATTCATCAGTAAATGCTATCTCAGCTCCTCATCAGTCTGAGCTGTCCTCTGTATCTTCCTCTTCCTCCTCATCTTCATCATCTTCAAATGCATCCTCCTCATCAGCTTCGTCTTCTTCCATATCTCTAGCTGAAGCTTCAGCTGCTCCAGCTCCCCCTCCATGCACTGGTTCTTCTGGCCAAGCTACTACATTATGGAATTCATCCATAGTCCACCTGTGGGCTGGAGGTGTATCATACATCCCCACAATCATCTCAGTAGTGGCCACCTGCCCTCTGTGAATGGACTACAACTGAGCACCTATAAGATACATATACATGTCCCTCATCTGGAATGGTTCTGCTTCATGTGTATCAGCAGATGTCTGGCTCTATGCTGGCCCTTTCTCTCTACGAGCCCGGCGTGGTGGAACTGGCTGAGCTGCATCCTCACCTCCACAGTACTGTCTGTAATAAGCCTCATCAATAGCTTTTCTTGGCCTCTCAAACGGTGGAACAGAAGTGTCCACCCCAGCTAGCTTGCAAAGGTGAGTGATCAAAGAAGGATGTCCTAGTGGTGCTTTGTTGTTTGAAGTATTAGCGCACACACTAATCTCATCAGCTATCACCTGCCCAATATTAACATTTAAGTTTCTGATAGCATAGTAGATGAATAGTGCCCTGCTGAGAGTAATATCTGACACATGTGAACATGGCTGAATGTTGGCATGAGAAAATGCCATCCAATACTTTGCCAGAGGAGTCAAATCCGTCCTCCTAATGTTAACCACTGAGCCAGATCTATTTCTTTGGAAGTGTCCTCCAGGTATACACAACACTCTCTCCACATCCTCATAATCAGCACCTTCCTCCATGCAAAGAGCAAACTGGCATTGCTCACCAGCCCACACAGTATCCAGGAAGTTGTTGATAGAATCAGGATCATATCTGATAGCATGGCCTCTGACATAGCCCAAATAATTCTCAGCTGGATAATCACCAATCTTCTTTGCATTGGTGTAAAATTCCTTTACCACAGCTATGTTGGCAGGTGCAGGATAAGTGGCTAGCTTTCCCCAATCATTCCCTAACACTTGCTCTCCAAATTGAGGAGCAAAGTTAGGTATCATTCCAACCTTTCTCTCCATCAGAAGTCTCCTGTCCTGAACCACCCTAAAGTGCTTCTCATGTTTCCTAGAGAGGAACCTGCTAAATTGGGGTTGCTCTGGTTCCTTTTTCCTTTCTCTTGGTTGTCATAGTTTTCAATCTTTTTCCTGATGAGGATGCCATTCCTACATTCAAAACACAAACAAAACCACAGAACATGATGTTAATCATTAGTAAAACACAGAACACAACTCCTTTCGAAGCTAAACCACCGCTGAGGGCCAGAATTTCCCCTCAGCGCCACCAGTACCACATTCCAGATCACAAAAAACCAGAAAAATCAAATCTGGCAGAGTGCCGCTCAGCGGCAGTTTACCCCTCAGCGGTAACTCTGCAGATTTTTTGAAAAACTTGTTTTAAAGCTTTCCTAACTCCACCCAAATGCAATTTTCAGTTTTCCAGTTCATAATCATGCAGTTTAATCGGTTCAAACATCAAATATATCATCAAATCATGCATAGAAATCAAAACCCCTAAATATTCATACTTTGACAATCACATTCAAATTCAAGAACCCTAAAATGAACAAAATGCTTTTTACTTTCTTGGGTGGAGATACTAGATGCAATGAGAATGCTTCCAAGCTAGAATGCTCTCTTCCAACCCCAAACTTGGATGGCACACTAGTGAAAAAGTGAGTAGAAGAGATATTTTCTTAAGAGGGAAGAGTGAAAAGATGTGGAAAACCTAGGAGAAGGTGTGTGGAAGTGTTTGTGCAGAGAAAAGCCTGGAAAGAAACCCTAAAACGCAGCTTGAGATATAAAAATACCCTAATGGGCTCGGGTCCCGCTAAGGGGGACTAAAGCCCATTCTGCGAGAGTACCGCTCAGCGGTAAAATACCGCTCAGCGGCACTTTCGTGATGTGCTCCTCTCCTTCTTTTCTTAACCTACGTGCCTCCCATACATGCCCCTCATTGGTTCCCTGCAATTCAATGTTTAAAAATGCTTATGCAAACCCTAACTAAAATAAACAAACAGAAATATTCAATCAACTGGGTTGCCTCCCAGGTAGCGCTTGTTTAACGTCACGAGCCTGACCCAAAATCCACCAACACCCATCAGTAGGTGTAAAATTTTCTTACCAACACCCATCAGTAGGTGTTACAAACTGAGTATCCTTCAGTAGATACTTAACCACCTAGCATCCTTCAGTAGATGCTATATCTAACAAAATATTTACAAAAATAATGTCCACAGATCAAAATCAAAAGTTTGTAAATCACTGGGTTGCCTCCCAGCAAGCGCTCTTTTAACGTCATTAGCTTGACCCAATAAAGTTCAAGTTCCATCTTCTTTATAGTTGATGTTGTCATTCCACCAACTTCTCAACTGTTTCCTTTGAACTGTTTTGGTTCTTCTAGAATATGGAGACTCTATCTCTATCATCTCCTTCTCTTTAAATCCCTTCACAACCCACAACTTCTTCTTGATTCTTACAGGTGTGCCAAGTTGGAGTCTTCTTTTCTTCTAGTCTCTAAGAATTTCTTCTCCTCTTCCAATCTCTTCTTCCTTGGGTACCTGAAACAACAAACAATGGTTACCTGAAACCTCAAGATTTTCATCTTTACGTCTAGTCATGGGTGCATCTCAAAATGCATCTTTATAACTAGCTTCTTCCTCCTTTGCTTGCGTCTCATCTTTGAAGACATCCACCACCACTCTCTCCTCTCTGTCCTGGAGCACCACTATACCTTCATTTACATCTATGATAGCCCTGGCCGTTTTCATAAACGGTCTTCCAAGTATGATAGGTATCTTCTCGGTCTCCATCTTCATCACCACAAAGTCTGCCAAAAACTGAAGTTTGCCAACACAAACTATAATGTCCTCTGCAATCCCACATGGCTCCTTTGAAGATCCATCGGCCATTACTAGATTAACCTTTACAGGTTTTATTTTAACATTGCCAATTTGCTCCAATAAAGAATAAGGTATCAAGTTAACACTTGAACCTAAATCAAGGAGAGCTTTCTTTACCTTTTTCTTCCCTATAGTACAAGGGATAGAAAAACTACCTGGATCTGATGCTTTAGGAGGGAATGACTCTTTCTTAACAGTTATACACTTTTTTCCTCATCATCTCTACGTCTCTTCTTTGTAGAGATTTCTTCATCAGATTTTGTGTAAACTGCAATTTTCTGTAGAATCTGTTCCCAAGGTGCTTCATTATCCACCATTCTGAATAATTCTGTGAAGTCCATTTGTTTCTCTTGATTTATTGGAAAAGGAAAAGTGTTATTTCTTTCTATTTCTCTTCTTTCTTCTGTTTCTCCTTCTTCTAACTCAATTATCTCTTCATTCACACTCTTTACCACTTTGCACTCTTCTCTGGGGTTAACCTCAGTATTAGCCCCAAAATTTCTATTTGGCCTTTCTTCCAATTGCTTGGTAATCTGACCCATTTGAATCTCCAAATTCTTTATAGCAGCTTCAGTGCTCTTTTGAGAAGATTCAGTTTTCTGTATGAATTGCTGAAGAGTTTCTTCCAACCTTGTTGATCTTTCATTAAGCATAGATAACTGTTGCCAAAAGGTTGGTTGCTGCTGCTGCTTATTATATTGATTAGCTTGCCCAGTTTGTCCTTGACCAATGCTTGGATGTGGTTTCCACCCTTGATTGTAATTCCCTTGACGGTATGGAAATTGATTAGCCATGAAATTAACATCCTCCACGGATTCCACTGGAAAAGCACATTGACCATTGATATGATCACCTCCACATAATTCGCACAACTGGGTTTGTACCTGTGCAGCAGATTTCAACTCTTTAGGTAATTGAGCAAGAGTTTTAGTCAGAGTCTCCAGCTGTTGAGTTAGAATTTTATTTTGAGCTAGCAAGGCATCATGTGTTTGTAATTGAAGAACCCCTTTTTGTTGCATAGGAGCTCCTCTCTCACTGTGCAGCTCATTATCACTAGTAGCCATGTTTTCTATAATTTCTGTGGCTTCCTCTGGAGTTTTCCATTTAATATTTCATCCTGTTGAGGCGTCCAGCATCATCTTGGTTTGTGAACCAAGCCCTCCAAGGAAAGTTAAGACTACTTCATGTTCTTCAAAGCCATGCGTGGGTGTTTTTCTTAGTAGACTTTTGTATCTATCCCATGCATGCCCCAGTGATTCTTCCATGCCCTGCTTAAATGAAGATATCTCTTGCTTGCCTTTTGTCACCTTTGATTGTGGAAAGTACTTGTTTAGAAACTTTGTTACCACTGCTTCCCACTCTGTGAAACTTCCTTCTGGGAAAGAATTCAACCAAAGCTTAGCATTGCCTCCCAATGAGAAAGGAAACAAACTAAGTTTGATCGCTTCATCTGGCACCCCATTGATTTTGACTGTGTTGCAAATTTCATTGAATGTAGTAAGGTGCTCATATGGGCTTTCATGAGATAACCCATTAAATTGATTACTTTTCACCAGTTGGATCAGTGCTGGTTTGACCTCCATATTGGCTGCATTGACTCTAGGTCTAGCTATGCTGTTAAAATGCTGAGGTCCAACAATATTGGTGTAATCAGCAAGAGTTCTTCTGATATTATTATTCTCCATATTTTCTGTGCTATTGTCAGAACCTTGTGGTGATGGTTGCAACAGAGTTTCCGGAGGAGGAAAAAGTTCTCTAGAAGTACGGATTCTTCTCCTCCGTCTACTCTCGTCTAAGCCTTCAAGAAGAGCTTCCGAGGTTTTCTTGCTTATAGTTCGAATTGCTTCCTGCATACACAAGAAAACAAGTCCCCGGAAAAATTTGTTAGTACAAAAAGATATAGAAGAAGATATAAAATAAGGGATAAGAAGATAAAATAAAAAGAGAAAAAATAAAAACAGAAAACAGAAAAAAATAAAACCAGAAAAATAAAATAAAATAAAATAATAACCGAAAAAAATAAAAACAGAAAATAAAATAAAATAAATTAAAAAAAAAACGAAAAAAGAAACAAAAAATAAAAACAGAAATTCAAATTTCAAAATTCCAAATTCAAGTCAAAGATAATCAATAATCACACAAATAAACTAGTTAAACAACGAGTCCTCGGCAACGGCGCCAAAAACTTGATGACAAATTTATGAACACCGAAAAACGACGCCAAAAATGTGTTTAACTCTCGGCAAGTGTGACTGATGGACAAATTTATGAGCACCAAAATATGATGTCACAAACTTATTTATCGGCAAGTATCGTTCTTCCCAAAGGACTCACGGCCTAGTTTAGTTATTTGATTTGTTGATTAGCTAAGACTTACAAACGAAATAATTGAGATTTTATATGCAAGACAGAAAATAAACATGTATGCATGAAGTTTTGATCAATGGCAAAAAGCAAAAGATAAACACTTTCAATGAAATTTATGTATGAATATGTTGTTGGGGGTTCAATTTCATCTCATCCACTCTCATATATTTTAGGAATTCAACATTGAAATCATCATTGTTAATGCCACTCTCTAAAGTACCTTTCTAGAAGGCTTCTCCTTAATCACGAGTTCATACAATTCCTAGCATTCCTAATGATCAGTTCATAAGTGCAGGAGCTTAACGACAACCAACATAATATTGGGAGAAATTCCCCGGATCTAGACTTCCCCGTACGTTCCCGTATCGACAAAACCAAGAATCATGCATCGAATGAGTTAAACAATGCAAGCATTAAGCAAAGAGGAAAAACCCTAACTAATGATGAAAGAAAGCATAAGTCTTAATTAAAAGATGTAAAAACAGATTCCATATATGAGAGCTTCAAAAGATTACATTGATTTCCCAACAAACATACAGAGTTTAGTTCACCATATTCATGGTGAACCTAGATGAATTACAATGAAAGAATGAAAGAATAAACCCTAAAAAGGTGAAGAGGTAGCCTGAGCATCCAAGATCCTCCTTCAAAGGGGTGGAAGAGAGAGTGTTTGCCTCGTTTCTGCCAAAGATACAAACCCTAGGACGTCCTAAAGCTTATATACCATTCTAAAATTACAAAAAATCTAGGTCCAAGCCCATAAGTGTGCCGCTCAGCGGTAAAGTACCGCTCAGCGGTAAGTGCGTGAGTCGTTTCTTCCCCTCAGCGGCCATTTTGCCCCTCAGCGGATCTCCCGTAAGCTCCTGAGTGCCGCTCAGCGGTAAACTGCCGCTGAGCGGTGACTTCGGCTTCTCCTTTTGCACTTTTTAATGTCTTTTCTGATTTCATCTCTCTCCTTCTTCACTTCTTTCACCAAATTCACCTTAAAACCTGCACAAAAACACTGAAATCAAGCATAAACCTGTCCAGCTCTCTTATTTCTGAAAATATGGATAAAAGTATGATTTCAAGCTAGTCTCTAAGTATAAAGGTTGCTTTTAGTATCAATTTTAAGCATGAAAATAACAGTTTTTCAACTGTTATCAGTGACCGAATTGTATCAAGTAATAAACTCGCTAAGACCAAGTATCGTTCTCCCAAAGGACTCACGGCCTAGTTAGTTATATGATTTCTTGATTATTTAAGACTTGTGAACAAATTCTTGAGGTTTCAAATGCAAAATACAATAAGTAAACATGTATGCATAAGTTTTGATGAATGGAAAATAGGAACACAAACACTTTGAACGAATTAGATGGATGAGTATGTTGTTGGGGTATTCAATTTCATCTTATCCACTCTCATATACTTTAGGAATTCATCATTCTTTTCGTCAATGTTAATGCCACTCTCTAAATCACCTTGTAAAGAAAGTCTATCCTTAATTACGAGTTCATACAATTTCTAGCATCCCTAATAATTAATTCTGAAGCACAAAATCTTAAAGGCAACCAACCCTCATATCCCTATGTCTAGGCAATATGCTATTGGGAGAATTTTCCCGGATCTAGATTTCCTCATACGTTCCCATATCGACAAAATCAATAATCATGACATCGAATGAGTTAAATAATGCATGCTTTGAGCAAAGAGGAAAAACCCTAACTAATGATGAAAGAAAGCATGTATCTCAAATAAGATGTTTAAACACAAATTCCATATATGAGAGCTTCAAAAGATTACATTGATTCCCCAACAACAATACAAAGTTTAGTTCACCATATTCATGGTGAAGCTAGATGAACAATAATGAAAGAATGAATCATAGAACCCTAGAAAGAGAAGTAGGTAGTCTTAGCATCCAAGATCTTCCTCCAAGGGGTGGAAACGTGAGTGTTTGCTTCATACTCTGCCAAAGATACAAACCCTAGGAAGTCCTAAAGCTTATATACTATTCGAAATATTATAGAAAAGTGGGCCTAAGCCCAAAATAGTGCCGCTCAATGGTAAGTGCATGAGTTGATTCTTCCCCTCAGCAGCATTTTCACCCCTCAGTGGATCCAACGTGTGTTCCTGAGTGCCGCTCAACGATAAACTGGCGTTGAGCGGTACTCGCGACTTCTCTTCTTTTGCACTTTTTGAGTTCTTTTCTGATTCCATCTCTATCCTTCTTCACTTCTTTCACCAAATTCACCTTAAAACCTGCACAAAAACACTGAAATCAAGCATAAACCTGTCTAGCTCTCTTATTTCTAAAAATATGAACAAAAGCATGATTTCAAGCTAGTTTCTAAGTGTTAAAGGTTGCTTTTAGTATCAATTTTAACCATGAAAATAACAGTTTTTCAACTTTTATCAAGCACCCATAATGAAGCTTGTTTCATTCAATCCATTATGATCAACAACTTGTCTTAATAATGCTCGTATGTTGCAGCGTTGCTTCTTCTAACTAAATAACACCGTGCGCAAATGAATGCTCCTCCCAATGTCACAAATTGTATTTTTCGAATTTTCCCTACAATCAATACTGAAAATAATAAGCTCAAATAATTCAAATTAATTAAAATAAGAATTTCAGGTCAAATTAAGCACAATTAACAAATATTGACTCATCACTCTTCTTCATTATCTTCAGCATCATCATCATCTTCATCTTCCTCCACAGCTAAAGCTTCAACTGCTCCAGCTCTGTTGCTCTAGGTATGCTCCTCTGGCCAATCTACCATATTATGGAATTCATCCATAGTCCACCTGTGTGCTGGAGGTGTATCATATAGCCCAATAATCATCTCAGCAGTTGCCACCTATCCTCTATGGATGGACTGCATCTGTGCACCTATGAGAGAGATGTACATGTCTCTCATTTGGAATGGCTCTGCCTCATAAGTCTCTACAGATGCCTGACTTTGTGCTGGTCTTCTTTCTCTACGAGGTCATTGTGGTGGAATTGGCTGAGCTGCCTCCTCTCCTCCACAATACTGCCTATAATAAGCCTCATCTTTGGATTTCCTTGCACAGGTGTGTAATCAAGGAAGGATGCCCTAAAGGTGCCTTGTTGTTCATTGTGTTAGCACACATTTGTATTTCATTGGTAATCACTTGACCAATGTTAATGCTCATATTTCTGAGCACACAATAGAGGAGAAGTGCCCTGCTGAGAATGGTGTCTGAAACATGCGAACACCGCTTAATGTTGGCATGGGAGAATGCCATCCAATACTTAGCATGAGGAGTCAAATTTGTCCTCCTGATATTCACCACTGCACCATTTATGTTCCTCTGGAAGTGTCCTCCAAGTACACATAGAACACTCTCCACATTATTAAAATCAGTGCCTTCCTTCATACAAAGAGCAAACTGGCACTACTTGTTAGCAAAATGATCAAGATGAAGTTTTGATGATGTCCAAATCAAGTCAAGAGAAATCAAGATTCAAGATGTTATGAAGACTTATATTGTGATGGAAAGCTTTTGTAATACTCTTAGAAATATGTATAGGACTTAGATTAGAAAAAGAAAAGTGTTTTGTAAAATTACTATAGTAAATCATTGCAACAAAACACTATAGTACTATTCACATGAATAGTAACACTATTCACGTGAATAGTGACGGTTAACGGTAAGAGTATCGCACTTAACACGGACGTTGGGGAAACTAGTCGTTGAAGAAACTAGCCGTTTATGACCGTTGGACAAACTAGCCGTTTATGGCCGTTGGACAAACTAGTCGTTTATGGCCGTTGGACAAACTAGCCGTTTATGGCCGTTGGAGAAACTAGCCGTTAAGTTTGTCTTTTAGTGAATGGAAGAGTCTTTGGATGAGTCTATAAATAGACTCTCATTTTCTCTCAAGAAATATAACTAGAGACACAGAAACTCTTCCCTTGTGCTCAAATACTCAGAAATTCTTGAGACTTGTGTGTTCTTGTTCGGCTTGTGAAACTCTTGTTTGTGGAGCTGGTGAAGTGCTGCTACGGTGACAGAGGAAATAGCCGGTTCATCCTTGGTGTGTCTAAGGAGGTGTTCGGAAGAGAATCATCCTTCGTGAAGTATTCGGAGGAGGTGTTCATCCTTTGTGAAGACTCAAAGGAGGTGTAGGTTCATCTCTTGTGGTATCAAGAGAGGTGGTTTCTAAACTCTTACAAATTGTTTCTTTGTGATTGTAATTTGTAATTGTTTTGTGATTAGTGAATTGTTTATCTTGTTTGAGATAAACGACTGGACGTAGGATTGGTAAGATCCGAACCAGGATAAAATCATCTGTGCAAATTTCTCTCAACCTTACTCTCGCTTTATTTGTCTTTATTATTTGTTTGGTAAGTTTATTTGAGTAGAAATTAAAAGGCACACGTTCGTATTAAAAACCCTCTTGGTTTGTTATTCCACGCTAACCCTTCCGCTGCAGCCGCTCCTGATAATTGGTATCAGAGCTTGCTTTGATAGTCATTCAAATGGCGGGATCGTTTCAAACATTCGCAGAGGGTGCTTCTATCAATAGACCACCACTATTCACAGGTGAAAATTACGCATTCTGGAAGGTAAGAATGCAAATATTTATGGAATCTATTGATATAGATATTTAGGATGCTGTTGCATTTGGTCCTTTTATTCAAACTAACAATATGCAGGAACCAAAGCCCCGTGACCAATGGACTGCTCAAGATAAGAAAAAATTTGGTAATGATGTAAAAGCTCGTAATATTATTTCATCTGCTTTAACTGTTGATGAGTTTTACAGGATTTCTGTTTGTAAAACTGCACAAGAAATGTGGGAAGTACTGAAAGTAACCCATGAAGGTACAGATGATGTTAAGAGAGCTAGAAAGAATACCTTAATTCAGGAATACGAAATGTTCAGGATGAAGCAAGGGGAAACAATAGTAGATGTTCAGAAACGCTTCACCAACATCGTAAACCATCTTATTGGACTAGGTAAGTCTTTCAATACTGATGAGCTTAATATAAAAATTTTGAAATCTTTAGACAGGTCTTGGCAACCAAAAGTGACCTCAATTTCTGAGTCACAAAATCTCAACACAATGACCATGGCTGCATTATTTGGAAAGTTGAGAGAGCATGAACTTGACCTCGGAAGACTTGATGAAGAAGAATCAAAAGCCAAAAACAACAAGAAGAGTTTGGCGTTAAAGTCGGAGGTTGAAAGAAGCAAAGGTAAATCGGAAGATGAAGACTCAGACGAAGAAGAAGAATTGAGACTCATGATAAAAAGACTCAACAAGTTCATGAAGTCTAAAGGTAAAGGAAAATTTAGATACGAAAAGAAAGATAATCCAGTATCTTCCTCAAATTACCGATGCTACGGTTGCGGAGAAAAAGGACATTTAAAAGCAGACTGCCCAAATCAAAAGAAGGGTGAAGAAAAGAAAGAAAAGAAATTCTTCAAGAAAAAGAAGGCATACATTGCATGGGAAGACGACAATGAGACCATTTCAGATTCAAGCTACTCAAATGAAGAAGCAAACATCTGTTTAGTGGTGAACGACGACGCTGGAAGCCAAGTAAGTACATCTAGCGATTCTGATAATTCTAGTCAAATTAGTGAAAATGAATTGCATGAAATTTATGCTGCGTTAATAGTAGAATCTGAAAAATTAGATAAAGCTCATCAGAAATTGAAAAAGGATTTCAAAAATTTAAAATTAAATTTTGAAAATATTTCTGAAGAAAATAAAAATTTGAAATCAGATTTTGAAAATATTCTTGAAGAAAATAAGAATTTAAAATTAAATTTTGAAAATATTTTTGAAGAAAATAAAGATTTGAAAAATAAAGTTTTAATTTTTGAAAAGGGTAAATTTGCTAGTAGTGATGAATGTGCTTCTTGTGAAAATTTTAAGAAACTACTAGAACAAACAACCTTAGGAGAATGTAGTAAGAATAATGAAAATAAGGTTGTTAAAAATAAGTATGTTCCTAAAATTAAAAATAAACACAATCATAGAACCCGTAGAACTTGGGTAGAAAAAGGAACAACTTATAGGAACAAAAATGTTGTATCATGCTTTTATTGTATGAAAAAGGGTCATACATCTAACAAATGTAAAATTAAGCATTATGGTGTTCCAAGTGGTAGATATATTTGGGTTGTAAAATGATTTCAATTTTTTTTTAAATTAACCCAAAGGACCCATACAAAATAGTTGGGTACCTATTGTTTAAAATTTAGAATTTCTTTAAAACAATATTTAATTATTATTCCAAGGTAGATGGAATTATTTTAATTTATTTTATATACAAAGCATATATAGTTTTCAAACGGAAAATATTTGAAATAGAAGAATATGTGCATGTTGTCTTTGATGAAATTGTAGACCTTGAGGCAAAACCTCTTGAGTCATTTGAATTACATGCAGACAATGATGAAGATTTGAAGAAGACAACAAATGAAGCAAATAATGATGACAATCCTCAAGATAAAGATCTAAACAATGTTTTATAAGATCTTTCTCCTAAAAATATTTGCTTTAAATATCCTATTGTGCATGTTTGAATGAATCTTTAAATTTGAAATATTTTTAGCTCATATGCATACATGCTTTTATTAAGGGGGAGTATTATCTTAGGGGGAGAACATCAACACAACTTTTTAATTATGATCAAAAAGGGGGAGAAAATGTTTAAAGCTTATTTGCCTATTTGTACTATTTGTGCTTATTCACTAATGCACTCTTTCTTCCATAAGTTGTGTTTTAAATACAGATTATTACCAAAAGCTTTAAATCAAGGAGTTTTTGATCATCATCAAAAAGGGGGAGATTGTTAGCAAAATGATCAAGATGAAGTTTTGATGATGTCCAAATCAAGTCAAGAGAAATCAAGATTCAAGATGTTATGAAGACTTATATTGTGATGGAAAGCTTTTGTAATACTCTTAGAAATATGTATAGGACTTAGATTAGAAAAAGAAAAGTGTTTTGTAAAATTACTATAGTAAATCATTGCAACATAGCTTAGGTACTCCTCAGTCGGATAATCACCCAACTTTCTTGCGTTGGTGTAAAATTCTTTTACCACTGCTATATTGGCTGGTGCAGGGTATGTGGCCAATCTCCTCTAGTTTCTTCCCATCAGTTGCTCTCCAAACTGAGGAGCAAAGTTAGGTATCATTCCAGCTTTCCTCTCCATCAGGAGTCTTCTATCTTGAACAATCTTAAAATGCTTCTCATGTTTGCGAGACAGGAACATACTAGAATGAGGTTGTTCAAGTTCCTTGTCTTTCCTCTTGGAGGTTGTGGTCTTCAATCTTTTTCTTGAAGAGGATGCCATCCCTACATCAAACACAAATTAGAAAACAACAAAACATGTTGTTAATCATTAGTAAACCGTAAACAACATCCCAAATCCATGCTAACCACCGCTGAGGTTGACAAAAACCCCTCAGCGCAACCAGTGCACCAAGCCAGTAAGAAAAAGAAGCCAAAAACCAAGTCTGGCAGAGCGGCGATTCTGCAGATTTTGAAAAATTGATTTTTAACACTTCCTAACTCCACCCACAAGCAATTTTCATACTTCCAAACCAAAATCAACCATTTTAATAGGTTCAAATATCAATATCATGCTTAGAAATCAAAATCCCTAAAGAATCATGATTTGAACATTCATAATCATACCAATTCATGCTTTCAAAACCCTAGAATGAAAAATTAGTTGACTTAATTGGGTGGATATGCTAGATGAGTAGAAAAGGCTCTAAGAATGTGAAGAACTCAGAACCAACAACAATGCTCTCTCCAAACCCCAAACTTTGATGCAAAACTAGTAAGAAAGTGAGTGGAAGAGGGATTTTGTAAAGGGGAATGAAGGGAAAGACGTAGAGAACTCTTAGAAAAGTGTTTAGAAGTGTGTGAGAGGAAAGAAATCTGAAAATGAACCCAAAATCGCACCCTAGGGTATAAAAATACCCTAATGGGCTCGAGTCCCGCTAAGGGCAACCCGAAAAGCATTTTGCAGAAGTACTGCTCAGCGGCAATTTTCGCTGAGCAGCACTTGCGTGAGCTGTTTTCTTTCTTCCTTGCTTACCCTAGGTGCCTTCCACTCATGCCTCTCACTCACTTCATGCATTTAAGTTCTCAAATCACTCTTACATTCAATTCCTAACATGCAACTAAAGCAGAATCAAAACAATCAAACAAAATATAGTAAATCAACAAGGTTGCCTCCCAGGTGGCGCTTGTTTATCGTCACGAGCCTGACCCAAAATCCACCAACACCCATTAATAGGTGCAATTTTACCTTACCAACACCCATCAGTAGGTGTAACAAACATGTTAATAAACCTAGTATCCTTTAGTAGATACTTAACCACCTAGCATCCATCAGTAGATGCTAACCCAAAAAGTTTCAACATAAATGTAATGTCCAAAATTAAAAAAATTACAATCAATATCAATATAAAATAATGTTCTTAAATCAACCGGGGTGCCTCCCAGAAAAGCGCTCTTTTAACGTCACTAGCTTGACCCAATAAAGCTCATGTTCCATCTTCAATGTTGGTGTTTATCTTTCTTTCATCACACCAACTCATCAGCTGCTTCCGGTCCACCTCTTTGACTCTTCTGGAATGTGGAGAGTCAATTTCTATCACTCCATCTTTCTTATAGTCTTTAACAATCCACAACCTGTTTTTGAATTTCACATGTTTACTAGGGTTGGGTTGTGCTTGCCTTGAATCATCACGAACCGTCCTTCCTTTGTTATCTTGATCTCCTTCCCTATCCTAAAACAAGAAACAATTCTTACCTTTGAAGCTTGGTGATGAGTCAATATTTTCTTCACTTCACTTAGTTTACTGTGCTAGAATTAATCGGGGAATTGTGCTTAAATGTCCGGTATTTTTCCGTTTTTACTAATTGTGCTTAATTTGACCAGAAACTCTAATTTTAATTAATTTGAATTATCTGAGCTAATTATTTGCTTTATTAATTGCAAGGAAAATTTTGGAAATACAATTTGGAACATTTGGAGGTTAAATGAGAAATAGAAATTGGTCCCAAAAGTGGAGGGTTATTTTTGATGTGCAACACAAGCTTTTATTTTGGAGAATGCATTTGATTTTTCATATGGAAGCAACATGGGAGGTGCGCACGGACCGAAAGGCCCAGCTTGATGGAGAAAGGAACTTATTCATGGAAGTAGGTCCTGTGCAAATTTGAGAGAATCCAGCATTCACACGCAGCCCACATCCAGCCGTTGAGTCCAGCACAACAAGCGTTCAGGCAAACAACAGTAGGGGTGCAAGGCATTCATCCATCATTAAATGCATATCTTGGTCCAGCAGGCCTTGAAAGGGTGTGACAAGCAGAAATCAACACACGACCCACACCTTCTTCCATCCAACAAACCACGCGTCCAAGGGGCACGCGGAGCTTCATTTTTCCAACAGCAGCAAGCACCAAGCATGGGCTTCATCCAGAGGGAGGTGCACATCTTCACGGTCCAACAGCTTGAGGAAAGAGGTGCTGTCAACACCACACGGTCTGGTCCACATGAAGGAGGTGCTTGGAGTAAAGAGCATCCAGCCGCTTTGAAGAGTAGGACATGGAGAGTTCAGCATGGCCCATGGCAGCAGAGAGCAAATCCAGCAGCAGCAAGCTGGCCCAGAAAAAGAGGTGACGCATGTCCAGCAGAGTGGAAGGCAGCGTCCACACTGGATCAGGTGAAGAAAAGCAAGGGCTCCAGCTGCAACTTAGGATGGAGGGGAAATTGTTACGGAAATGAGAGAAACACATGGATAGGAAGAAAATGCAGCAGCCGCCACCCACGTTTGGACACACATACTTTTCCTTTTTGAATAGGCACACAACTCCACGTCCAATCTGGAGGAAGCTCACGGTCCATTAATTTTTTTTCTTAGAAGAAGAGAAATCACGGTTTTTCCAACAGCATGTTGGGAGTGACGGGGAATTTATGTTGAAGCAACTGAGTCATTTAAGATATTATCTTCATTGGTCATCATCACAGATGATGCATTTATGATTTAGCAATTTATTTGCTGCATTATGCTTGCTGGTTTGTGCGCTACATTAAATACTTTATGCGGTTTTGATATTTAATTTGCTTTTAATCATGGTTCTTCCAAGCACGAGCCAACAAGAAGTGTTGACACGGAGAGCAGAAGCGGCAGATTGAAGAAGCATCCAGCAACGTCTAAGGAGGTGCACAAGGAAGGCAGTGGTGCACCCAACAACCCTGGTCCAACATCCAGCAAGTACTTCGCGCTTCCAGTAGCTGATTCACGGAGAGAGGGGAGGAAGCGTGCTCCAGCAGCCACCATATAAAGGAATTTAACATTCAATTGAAGGGGAGTCTCATCCTAGGGCTGGATAGTCTAGGGTCCAACCGCCAACTTGGAGGGAGCAGCCACCCACTAGGGTCTCTCTTGGTTATATCTTCCAACAAGCAACTCTCAGTTTAGATTCCTTTTCTTTTCTTAGATAATAGGTGCTGGAATGAAACATAGTGATAGAGAAAGAGCTCCAGTCACACTTGCTTAGTTGTCTTTTTGGTTGGGAACATTTTCATTTTGGAAGAAAGAAATTAAAAGTGTGAATGTTGTTACAGTGGAATGAAGAAGCTTCACTATAATTTGATGTTGTTGAATACCAATTGCCATTTTCATTTTGTTCGGTTCATGCATTTTTTTATTGAAGCTTTAGTCTGTCAATTAATGAGCAACTGCAGAAGCGTTGATTAATGAAGAGTTGATTTTATTTGAAGTAGCTCCAACAGTGTGCACGGTGATGATAAAATTGGAGAGGCCCACACGGTTTGTTTTATTTTCTTTCTTCACGCGTGGATCAAGGATGAATTTTATAGTCTACATGTTACAACACTTGCATCGTTTAATGCATTTAAATGTTTTAAAATCAATTCTACTTATTCAGCAAATTAGTTTACTATTTAACTTTTGTTCTCTTTGTGTAATTTCCGTGATGAATTATTTTCAATGTTTAGCTTACTCGTTGCATTTTAATAGCTTCAATTGCGTTTGGATATTTAACTATTATAGTATTCACTTTAATGTTTTGTTTTATTTAATTTGCATTTTAATTTAAGTTCATCCGCAAACAAAAACAAACCTTTCAAAAAACCCCCTACGTGTCTGACCTAATCCTTGAACCATAATTGGTCCTTGAGAGACGACCTATGAGTCACTTCCTAGCATTATACTGCATTCGTTAAAGCACATCAAATTTGACAGGCCGCGACAACCCGCATTAAATTTTGGTGTCGTTGCCAGGGACCAACGGTTCAGTCTTAGGTCTTTTGTTGTGTTAGTGTGTGTTGTGTTTTGTCTTGTATTGTGATGTGATGTTCTGTTTTGTGTGTGCGTTATTGTGTGTGTGTGTCGCATGTTCAATTGTGTTGTGTTTTGATTGTTTCGTAATTTTTAGCATTTCCTTTCTACCTTTCCCCTTCTCTTTCTATGTCTACCTATTTTGATTTTTGGAATACTGCTTATTCTACTAGTGCCTCTGATTATGATTCTCCTTCTGCATGTTACTCTGATTGTAATTCATGTTCTGCTGATTTGTATGTTGAGAACAATATGGCTCATCCTCCGACTTCTAAGAGTTCTCTTTGGGAACTGGTTCCACCTACGGAGGATGATGTTCATTGCGTTCTCAAGACTGGATTGATACATTTGCTGCCTAAGTTTCATGGTTTTGCAGGTGAATGCCCACACAGACATTTGGAGGAATTCCACAGCATTTGCTCTTCAATGAAGCCTCCATATGTACTGGTTGATCACATGTTCTTAAGGGCATTCCCACATTCATTACAAGAAGCAGCAATTCACTGTATTGTCTTCCTCCAGGATCCATCACTTCTTTGGAAGATCTTAAGCATATGTTCTTGGATGAATTTTGTTGGCAAAAATCAACTATGAAGTTTTGATGATGAACAGAGTTGCACAAGTCAAGACAAATTAAAGATTTATGTATTTTTATAAAGCTTTTGTAATAATCTAAGTTGATGAAGTAGTGCTCACAAATGTATTAGGACTGATTATTGTAATTTACATTTAAATGTTGTTGAGATTCGTCAACATTCTGTTTTAATCGATTAAACCTAGTTTTAATCGATTAAAACCGAGGCTGGCCCTGAAAACCCAAGTGCCACTGGAATAATCGATTAAAGTGTATAATAATCGATTAGCTAATCGATTAATCCTGAGAATAATCGATTAACACTAACCGTTGGGGATTTCAGATTTGAAAAACTAGCCGTTGTACTCATTTTAATCGATTAATACTTGTGATAATCGATTAAATGCGTTAGATGGCCCGTTTTCGAAGAATGGAAGGGTATTAGGCTGAGTCTATAAATTGGCTCACTATTTCTCTCAAAAAGAACTCTTCCCTTGTGCTCTAGTACTCTGAACTCTTTTGAGAACTCTGTGAATTTGCGGAAGCTAAGGAAACTCTTGTGTGCAAAGTCCTGAAGTGGTACTGCGGTGACGAAGGAATAACTTGATCATCCTTGGTGTGTCTAAGGAAGTGTTTGGAAGAGAATCATCCTTCGTGAAGCATTCGAAGGAGGTGATCATCCTTTGTGAAGATTCAAAGGAGGTGTAAGTTCATCTCTTGTGGTTTCAAGAGAGGTGGTAATTTCTAAACTGTTACTGATGAGAGGGTTGCACCTCCCAACAAAAGTTGATTGCAGATATTAATGCAGTATAGTACTAGGAAGTGATTCCTAGGTCGTCTTTCAAGGACCAAATGTGGTTCAGTCTCATATCAAACACATAGTGGGGGGGATTTTGAAAGATTTTTGTGAATGCAACTGAACTTAAATAAGACACTAATGCAAATGGAAATGTAAAAACGATCTCAATTACAAAATTAAAGCAGTTGGTTACTAAAGCTAACATTACTTTTAAATTAAAGGAGTGAAAATTAACCAATTTAAAAGAGTGAAAATTAACTTTGTGATGATTAACATTGGAAGGAGAATATGGTAATCAAGCAAAGATCACTTAAAAATTAGCAAGCATTCAAACCTAAGTGTATACAATATGAAAATTGTAACCAAATTAAGTGCAAGATTAAGCATTTAAAATAATACAAAAGTAGACCCTTGGACTCCTCTGGACGTGGCAGCAGCTTGCTCTTCCGTGGACAAAACCAATGAAAAATAATGTAATGAGAATCTGCTCATTCACGTGCTGATGCTCCTAATGTGCTAAAATTGATGTGACTTCTCCCCTTTGCTGGACGTGAGTTCCTTTTCTCCAAAATGAAATGTGCCCCCTTCTGGACGCGACACCTACTCCACCAAAATGAAATTCCGTGCTGATGCTTCTTACTTCTTGCTCCACCTAATCACTTCTTCATATGCACACCACTGCCTCGTTTCTCCCAGCCGAGTATCACCTCAACTCAAAATGAAGAGAAAGAGCGCTCGTTCACGGAACAAGCACACCATTCCAGCCGTCCGCGTGCACACTAACAACTCCTTTCAAATCAGCTTACTTCCCTTCTCCAATCCCGTGCGCACCATGCTCCAACACGCTCCAGCACAACACGCGTCCACCATTATCTCCCTCTCGGTCACTGCTCCAATCATTCACCAAGAATCAGCATCACATCTTCACGTGGGCATCAAACGATTTGTTCTTCCAGCTGCCATTCTCCCAAGTCGAGAATCACCTAACGTACTTCATTCAAAAAACCGAGACACCACTTCCTTTCCATTACAGCTGCAGCACTTCCCTTCATTCTCAAAACAGCGTTCAAATGAAAAAAAAATAATTGTGTGCTAAAAAAAAAGTAAGTATTCAGTGCAACAGTGCTTAGCCATTTTGTTCATTCCATGAGAAATTAAAAAGCATTAGCAATGAGAAAGTTTTTCTTTCATTCCATCCTCTGCTTCCCAGACTCAAAACCGAGAGCAAAAAAAACAAGAGAGAAGTAACGAGAGAACTCCCAGGAACACAAGCCGAGTGAAAAGAAAAATTTTTAAATGTGTGGCGGCTCGGGCGCAAGGGCCGTGTGTCCCTCTTAAATAAGGGTAGGGTCCACACACACAAAAACCCTAACCTAAAAGGCATATGTCCTAAAAAAATATTTTTACAAAATTGCCCCTTCCAAAACACCTAATTATAATTAAGGGTTTCTAGAAAACGAAATTACAACTTTAATTAGAATCTAAATGACTAAATGTTGAACCTTTGAGTGTGTCACTCAATATCCCAATGCTCCAGATGATGTTTCCACAACTGCCCTGCAACCAGAAATGCACTTAATCAGCTCAGAAAACCCAAATTAGCACAATTACGAATTTCCGACCAAATTAAGCAGAATTCAGAAAACGGGGAAATGACAGACAATTAAACACAATTCCCTGGTTTATTTAAGTGCAATAAACTAAATATAATTCAAGAAATAACGACTCATCAGTTACAAATTATTTTTCTGTGTGACTAATATTTGTAATTGTTTTGTGATAGTGAAAAAGGCTTATCTTGTTTGAGATAAGCGACTGGACGTAGGATCCTAGTGATCTGAACCAGGATAAAATCACCTGTGCAATTTTTCTCTTTCCCTTACTCTGTTATTTATTTTTAATTATCTGCTTAGTAAGAAAGAATTAAGAGAAAAATATAAAAAGGCATAATAAAAGAATATAACCAATTCACCCCCCCCTCTTGGTTTGTTATCACGCTAATAATTCCGCTGCAGCGATTCTAACAATTGGTATCAGAGCTTGCTTTGATAGTCATTCAAATGGCAGGATCACATCAAACCTTTGCAGAGGGTGCTTCAATCAATAGACCCCCACTATTCACAGGTGAGAACTATGCATTTTGGAAGGTAAGGATGCAAATATTTATTGAATCTATTGATTGTGAAATTTGGGATGTTATTGCGTCTGGTTCTTCTGTTCCTACTAACAATATACAGGAACCAAAGCCCCATGGTCAATGGACCATTGAAGAAAAGAAAAGATTTCAGAATGACGTAAAAGCTCGGAATATCATTGCATCAGCATTGACTGTTGATGAGTTCTACAGGGTTTCTGTCTGCAAAACTGCACAAGAAATGTGGGACGTACTCAGAGTGACACATGAAGGAACAAATGACGTAAAGAGGGCAAGGAAGAACTCCCTAATTCAAGAGTATGAAATGTTCCGGATGAAGCAAGGAGAAGCAATTTCAGACGTTCAAAAACGCTTCACCAACATTGTAAATCATCTCATCGGACTAGGTAAGTCATTTGATACTGATGAATGAAACATTAAAATCTTGAAGTCTTTAGACAGGTCGTGGCAACCTAGGGTGACTGCAATCTCGGAGTCACAAAACCTCAACACAATGACTATGGCGGCATTATTTGGAAAGTTGAGGGAACATGAATTAGATCTTGGAAGACTTGATGAAGAAGAAGCAAAATCCAAAACCAACAAGAAGAGTTTGGCGTTAAAATCAGAGGTTGAAAGAAGCAAAGGTAAATCGGAAGATGAAGACTCAGACGAAGAGGAAAACTTAAACCTCGTGATCAAAAGATTAAACAAATTCATGAAGTCTAAAGGTAAAGGAAGGTTTAGGTACGAAAAGAAAGATAATCAAGCATCTTCCTCAAATTACCGATGTTACAGTTGTGGAGAAAAGGGGCATCTAAAGGCAGACTGCCCAAATAAGAAGAAAGGTGAAGACAGAAAGGAGAAAAGATTCTTCAAGAAAAAGAAAGCATACATTGCATGGGAAGATGATAATGAGTCCATTTCAGATTCAAGCGATTCAGATGAAGAAGCTAACATCTGTTTAATGGCAGATGATGATAATGTCAGTCAAGTATTACAAAAATCAAGAAAAGTCATGTGGTGTCTCGATAGTGGTTGCTCAAAACACATGACAGGAGACATAACAAAATTTACAAACTTTAAAGAAAAGGAACAAGGCTTTGTTACCTATGGTGACAACAACAAAGGAAGAATTCTTGGAAAAGGGGATATAGGAAGCAAAGACACCTTGATGACTAAAGACGTGCTATATGTAGAAGGACTGAGGCATAACTTAATTAGCATCAGTCAACTGTGCGACAAAGGATTCAAGGTAACCTTTGAGAAGAATTCTTGCACTATCTTTAAGAGTGATTCTTCTGAAATTGCTTTAAAAGGAGTTAGACACAATAATATTTATTTAATCGATTTAGAAAACATATTAAATAAAAATATCTCATGTTTAGTTGTTAAAGAGGAAAACCCATGGTTGTGGCACAGGCGTGCTGCTCATATACATATGCAACAACTTAACAAACTAGTATCTAGAGAACTAGTAATTGGTTTACCAAAATTAAAATTTGTAAAAGATAAATTATGTGATGCATGTCAAAAGGGGAAACAAGTTAAAAATTCCTTTCATTCAAAAAATATTGTTTCTACTTTAAAACCTTTAGAACTCTTACATTTGGATTTATTTGGTCCTTCAAGGATAAAAAGTTTTGGTGGAAACTATTATGCTTTAGTTACTGTTGATGATTTTTCAAGATATACTTGGACCTTGTTTCTCACTCTTAAGAGTGAAGCTTTTAAAGAATTTAAGAAGTTTGCTATTTTAATTCAAAATGAAAAGGATTTAAGAATAAAAGCTATTAGAAGTGACCATGGTGGTGAATTTCAAAATGAATTATTTGAAAATTTTTGTGAAGAACATGGTATTTCTCATAACTTTTCTTCGCCTAGAACTCCCCAACAGAATGGAGTAGTAGAAAGAAAGAATAGATCATTAGAGGAACTTGCTCGTACTATGTTAAATGAAAATAATGTTCCTAAACAATTTTGGGCTGATGCTGTAAGTACTGCTTGCTATGTTTTAAACAGAATGTTAATCCGACCTATTTTAAAACGTACTCCTTATGAACTTTTCAAAAATAGAAAACCAAATGTTTCCCATTTGAAAATCTTTGGATGCAAATGATATGTTTTAAACAATGGAAAACAGAATTTGGGAAAATTTGATTCAAAAGCTGATGAAGGAATTTTTCTTGGATATTCTTTAACTAGCAAAGCATATAGAGTCTTTAATAGAAATCTGCTTACAATAGAAGAATCCATACATGTTACTTTTGATGAAATTGTGGACCTTGAGGCAAAACCTCTTGAGTCAGAAGAATTTGATGCAGGAACAAGTGAAAATTCATCAAAGGAGACAAATGAAGAAAAGAATAATGACGATCCTCAAGATGAAGATTTAAATAAAATATGGCAACAACCTAGAGGATTATCTTTGGACAACATAATTGGCGATATCACACAAGGGGTAAACACAAGAAGTAATACTGCAAATTATTGTATGAATGTTGCTTTTGTGTCACAGATTGAACCAAAGAACATTAAAGAAGCCCTTCAAGATGAAAAATGGTGTATGGCAATGCAAGAAGAACTCAACCAGTTTGAAAGAAATCAAGTATGGGAATTAATTCCCAGAAAAGACACTCATCAAGTAATTGGAACTAAATGGGTGTTCAGAAACAAACTGGATGAAGAAGGAAACATAACCAAGAATAAAGCTAGGCTTGTCGCAAAAGGATATAGTCAAGAAGAAGGTATAGATTATGATGAGACATACGCTCCAGTTGCCAGGTTAGAGGCAATACGCCTACTGATAACAGTTGAAAAACTGTTATTTTCATGCTTAAAATTGATACTAAAAGCAACCTTTAGACTTATAAACTAGCTTGAAATCATGCCTTTTATCCATATTTTCAGAAATAAGAGAGCTGGACAGGTTTATGCTTGATTTAAGTGTTTTTGTGCAGGTTTTAAGGTGAATTTAGTGAAAAGAGTGAAGAAGGAGAGAGATGACATTAGAAAAGACAAGAAAGAGTGCAAAAAGAGAAGTCGAAGGCACCGCTCAGCGGCATTTTACCGCTGAGCGGCACTCAGGAGGTTGCGGGAGTCACGCTGAGGGGCAAACTGGCCGTTGAGGGGAAGAAAAGTGACGCGCAATCACCGCTGAGCGGTAAATACCGCTGAGCGGCACTTTTTGGGCTTGGGCTTTTGTAATCTTTTGTAACTGTAGAATAGTATATAAGAGCTTGTACGTCCTAGAATTAGGTATCTTTGGCAGAAACGAGGCAAACACTCTCTCTTCCACCCCTTTGAAGGAGGATCTTGGATGCTTAGGCTACCTCTTCACCTTTATTGGGTTTATTCTTTCATTCTTTCATTGTTATTCATCTAGGTTCACCATGAATATGGTGAACTAAACCTTGTATGTTTGTTGGGGAATCAATGTAATCTCTTGAAGCTCTCATATATGGAATTTGTTGCTTGCATCTTTTAATTAAGACTTATGCTTTCTTTCATTATTAGTTAGGGTTTTTCCTCTTTGCTCAATGCTTGCATAGTTTAACTCATTCCATGCATGATTATTGGTTTTGTCGATACGGACACGTACGGGGAAGTCTAGATCCGGGGAATTTCTCCCAATATTATACTGACAATATTATATTGGTTGTCGTTAAGCTCCTGCACTCATGAACTAATCATTAGGAATGCTAGGAATTGTATGAACTCGTGATTAGGGAGAAGCCATCTAGAATGGTACATTAGAGAGTGGCATTAACAATGATGATTTGAATGTTGAATTCCTAAAATATATGAGAGTGGATGAGATGAAATTGACCCCCAACAACATATTCATTCATATAATTCATTGAAAGTGTTTATCTTTTAATCGATTAAAACTTCCTTTAATCGATTAAATACGCTCCAGACAATTTTTTAAAAATTTGTTTTCGAAATCTAGCCGTTGCCAACGGCCATAAACGGCCATATTCTCCAAATCTAACCGTTGGGACACGTTTTTAAGCCTATATATACACCATTTGGTCCCCATTTTCATTACTTGAACAAATCTTAAGCCCATTTCTTCTACTTTCTCTCTTCTTTCACCCAAATCCTTGCCTTTCCTTTATTTCAATGGCTGAATCTTCAAGAAGGAGGAGAAGAAGAACCAGTGCTGTTTCGGAGAATCCTGTTCCAACAAGAGATGCTACAGTAGAAGGGTGGCTCTCCGATGAAGCAGATCAACTATCTTTCTCACGATTCTGGAAGGAAAGGAAGCTGATCAAGCAAAAATTTATTGATCTATCCTGGTATATATCTTACAACGTTTCCTTCCCAAATCTCATCATTGAACAAGGAGTTCAACACCTTATGGAACTCCGTGGAAGGTATTATCCGGATCTCGTTCGCACTTTCTATTACAATTTAAAGATCCGGGATGGGGTGTTTCAAACAAGAGTAAAAGGTGTAGACATTGTCTTGGACAATGACATTTGGACTAATGTTGCAAAGGTCCCTGTATTAGAGCATTCTCAAACTATCCCAGATGACTTTGCACAATTCAACAAGATAGCGGTCTACCAGTCCTTTCTCCGCAATCCTCGTCAGCACAATGCGCGTCTTTTCCTTGCAGGTGGACTCAAGATGGAAGAACGCCTCTTGCACTACCTCATTGTCTGGATTTTGTGCCTTAGAGGATCTAATCATGCCCAATGCTCTGAGACTGATCTCATCATCATGTACGGTATTCTTCAAAGCATTCCTCTCAATTGGCCTCATCTGATTAAGACAATTATGTACAAGGCCAAAAGGTTAGATGTAGCCCCTCTTCCATATCCTCTCCTAGTTTCCCAAATCTGTGAGTACAAAGGAGTGGATATCACCAATGAAATCCATGAGACTGTCCTCCCTGGTCATAAGGTTGGAGATAATTCCCTAAGACAAATGGGTTTTATCAAACAGGGACAATCTTACATACATCCTGAGGATGCTATTGAGGGCAATGAAGATGAAGCTGAAGATATTCCAATGCCTGATCCCACAAATGTTGATGGCCCATCTCAAGTCCATGAGGAATACAGTCTAGAAAGTCTCTCTAGACAAATGACTGAGATGACCCGCCTTCAAACTGAGATGATGAACATCCAAAACATTCGCCATGAAGAAATTTGTACTCATCTCAGAAATTTAGACACTAGGGTTTCAGGTTTAGAGCAACATCTTCTTAGTGATGAAAGTGATGAAAGTGATGAATTCTAGAGCTTATTTGCTTGTCTTGTTTGTTTGGTTTTATGATTATGTGCATCCTTAATAAAAAGTGTTGTTTGTTTTCATTTGTCAATATGCCTTATCTCTTTTTATTTAGGGGGAGCACGCATTTTTTTCTTCTGATCAAAAAAAGGGGGAGAAGAAAGTTTAAAATTATTATTTTCTATTAATCTCTCTTTTTATGAGTTGTGACTGTTTCAGATTATTAAAAAGCTTTAAACTCAGAGGAATTTTTTTGATCATCATCAAAAAGGGGGAGAATGTTGGCAAAAATCAACTATGAAGTTTTGATGATGAACAGAGTTGCACAAGTCAAGACAAATTAAAGATTTATGTATTTTTATAAAGCTTTTGTAATAATCTAAGTTGATGAAGTAGTGCTCACAAATGTATTAGGACTGATTATTGTAATTTACATTTAAATGCTGTTGAGATTCGTCAACATTCTGTTTTAATCTATTAAACCTAGTTTTAATCGATTAAAACCGAGGTTGGCCCTGAAAACCCAAGTGCCACTGGAATAATCGATTAAAGTGTATAATAATCGATTAGCTAATCGATTAATCCTGAGAATAATCGATTAACACTGACCGTTGGGGATTTCAGATTTGAAAAACTAGCCGTTGTACTCATTTTAATCGATTAATACTTGTGTTAATCGATTAAATGCGTTAGATGGCCCGTTTTCGAAGAATGGAAGGGTATTAGGCTGAGTCTATAAATTGGCTCACTATTTCTCTCAAAAAGAACTCTTCCCTTGTGCTCTAGTACTCTGAACTCTTTTGAGAACTCTGTGAATTTGTTGAAGCTAAGGAAACTCTTGTGTGCAAAGTCCTGAAGTGGTACTGCGGTGACGGAGGAATAGCTTGATCATCCTTGGTGTGTCTAAGGAAGTGTTTGGAAGAGAATCATCCTTCGTGAAGCATTCGAAGGAGGTGATCATCCTTTGTGAAGATTCAAAGGAGGTGTAAGTTCATCTCTTGTGGTTTCAAGAGAGGTGGTAATTTCTAAACTGTTACAAATTATTTTTCTGTGTGACTAATATTTGTAATTGTTTTGTGATAGTGAAAAAGGCTTATCTTGTTTGAGATAAGCGACTGGACGTAGGATCCTAGTGATCTGAACCAGGATAAAATCACCTATGCAATTTTTCTCTTTCCCTTACTCTGTTATTTATTTTTAATTATCTGCTTAGTAAGAAAGAATTAAGAGAAAAATATAAAAAGGCATAATAAAAGAATATAACCAATTCACCCCCCCCTCTTGGTTTGTTATCACGCTAATAATTCCGCTGCAACGATTCTAACAAATTCTTCCTTGCTCAGTATGGTTACAACAACGATCCTGCATGGAATGACCCTAGCTTGGGATGGTATGATGCTCCACAACAATATCAGAAAGCACCACTTCATAACACTTATATGCCTCAACCAGTCCAGCAACAACAACAGCTGCAACTTTATGAGTCTGCCTAGATAGCTCCTCAACCTTCTACTTCTGAGCTTACATTGTAGGAGTTGTTGGAGCAGATGACCATGCAGAACCTTCAGTTTCAGCAAGAGAACAGAGCACACCTTCAATGTTTGAGCAATCAGATAGGGCAGATGACCACTCAACTCAATCAGGAACAGTCTCAAGATTTAGAGGAATCACCATTTCAGACTGTTCTAATTCCTGATGATGTTAGTGTCATCCACATAGAAGATGGGGAGCAGAGTTATGAGCTTACTACTGCGCCACATACTTTCCCACCTTCAGATGTCCCTACTCTTGCATCTGAGGAGACTGATAAAGATCTTAAGGAACAGGTAGATATGAGCAACACTTTTGAGACAGGTAGACCACTTTCATCTTCCACCACTTTACCAATCTTCAAGGAAGTGGAGGTAAACATACCTCAATTTGATTATATTATTAATAAGTATGTTGTTGATAGGTATGTTACTGATAATCATATTGTTGCTGACCATTTGCATGATGAGAATCACTTTTTGTTATCACATCTGAATGTTTGTTCTCCATGCACTGAACATGAATCCGAGCCTGTTATTGATATTGTTTCTACATTTGAAATTAATTCATGTTCTGAGGATGTATCTGAGGTTCAGGTTGTTACATTGGGATTGGGTGTTATACCTCTGCATAGCATTTCTTTGGAGCCACTGATGGACAAATTTATGAACACCAAAATATGATGTCACAAACTTGTTTCACAATCGGCAAGTATGACCGAATCGTTCAAGTAATAAACTTGGTAAGACCAAGTATCGTTCTTCCCAAAGGACTCACGGCCTAGTTTAGTTATGTGATTTGTTGATTAGCTAGGACTTACAAACGAAATATTTAGAGTTCAATATGCAAGACAGGAAATAAACATGTATGCATGAAGTTTGATCAATGGCAAAGACAAAAGATAAACACTTTCAATGAATTAAATGAATGAATATGTTGTTGGGGGTCAATTTCATCTCATCCACTCTCATATATTTTAGGAATTCAACATTCAAATCATCATTGTTAATGCCACTCTCTAATGTACCATTCTAGATGGCTTCTCCCTAATCACGAGTTCATACAATTCCTAGCATTCCTAATGATTAGTTCATGAGTGCAGGAGCTTAAAGGCAACCAATATAATATTGTCAGTATAATATTGGGAGAAATTCCCCGGATCTAGACTTCCCCGTACGTGCCCGTATCGACAAAACCAATAATCATGCATGGAATGAGTTAAACTATGCAAGCATTGAGCAAAGAGGAAAAACCCTAACTAATGATGAAAGAAAGCATAAGTCTTAATTAAAAGATGTAAGCAAAGATTCCATATATGAGAGCTTCAAGAGATTACATTGATTCCCCAACAAACATACAAGGTTTAGTTCACCATATTCATAGTGAACCTAGATGAATATCAATGAAAGAATGAAAGAATAAACCCTAAAAGGGTGAAGAGGTAGCCTGAGCATCCAAGATCCTCCTTCAAGGGGGTGGAAGAGAGAGTGTTTGCCTCGTTTCTGCCAAAGATACCTAATTCTAGGACGTGAAAGTCCTTATATACTAGTCTAGAGTTACAAACGATTACAAAAGCCCAAGCCCAAAAAGTGCCGCTCAGCGGTATTTACCGCTCAGCGGTGATTGCGCGTCCTTTTCTTCCCCTCAGCGGCCATTTTGCCCCTCAGCGTGACTCCCGCAACCTTCTGAGTGCCGCTCAGCGGTAGAATGCCGCTGAGCGGTGCCTTCGACTTCTCTTTTTGCACTCTTTGATCTCTTTTCTAATGTCATCTCTCTCCTTCTTCACTTCTTTCACCAAATTCACCTTAAAACCTGCACAAAAACACTTAAATCAAGCATAAACCTGTCCCGCTCTCTTATTTCTGAAAATATAAATAAAAGCATGATTTCAAGCTAGTTTTTAAGTCTAAAGGTTGCTTTTAGTATCAATTTCAAGCATGAAAATAACAGTTTTTCAACTGTTATCACAACCCCAAACTTAGAACTTTGCTTGTCCTCAAGCAAACAAAATGTAACTCAATCTCCAACCAATTCATATGATGGTTCACTCATTCAAAAATCCTCTTTTTCAAGATAAGTAACAACTTTACTCAAACTTATGACCAAGAGTTCATTCAAGATGTGCACATGCTTTAGTGTTCACAAAATCATTTAAGTTCCAACAAATGCTATTTCTCATGAATGATCAATCAATTAAGCATGGATGTTTATGTGCTTATGGAATATTTCCTCACTAGGTAAAGTGTTTCACTCAACACACAAGTGTATAAGAGGTAAAGTGTTTCACTCATTCACTCCACTATCACAATGTCACATGAATCAACTTTGCCTTTCATTTTACCACAATCAAAAACATTTACAAGCATGCATCATCACAAGGACTTTTCAATGGCTTATAATGTGGCTGGGCTAATAAGAAAATTGGTTTTTCTGGATCACAAAATCCTTGAGTTAAGAGAATCATAACAACACAATTATTCTTATTCATTCCCAACTTTCTTTTGCCTTTGCATTTGCATTGAGCTTTACTTCTTTTTCTTTTCTTTGCATATTCTTACTTTTTAGCTCTTAGCTCAATGCTTTTCCTTTTTCATATTTTCCCAACAACCCCAAACTTGAACATTTAACAATACCACATAAGATCTTCTACTTAACTCAAGGTAAAGATTTTCAATCAAGGGTTTTCAGTGTATATTCAAGGTTAAGGGTTCAAAGGATAGAACACAAAGTGTTCTCTTTTAGTAGGCTAACTTTATGAATTTGGCCAATAAAAAGGGTTCCAACAAACGGCCTTGATCATATGATGCAAAACAAGCAATTGATTCAATCATAGAAAATCTGGGCAAAATCATTCAAGCTTCCAAAATAATAGCATTCAACAATAACAACTCTGGAGCTCAAAACCTCACATATAAGCTCATTCACATTTGACATACACATCCTGCTTAATTTCACAATCACAATCATGATATCATGCATTTGTTCACAAAGCTTGTGAATCACCTGTATAAGCATTTTATGTGCACATCATCTTAACATCAATCAATCAATAAGCATCATCAAGCATTACTTATCACACAATCATAGTTAATAGCAAACCATCATAATAAACCAGGTGTTCAATAGAGTACATCAAACCCTAATCTAAAAACAAAAACAAATAAGTTCAGAAAACGTAAACCACAAAAGCATAATCATATGATAGCATTCATCAGTAAATGCTATCTCAGCTCCTCCTCAGTCTGAGCTGTCCTCTGTATCTTCCTCCTCCTCTTCATCATCATCATCATCAAATGCATCCTCCTCCTCAGCTTCATCTTCTTCCATATCTCTGGCTGAAGCTTCAGCTGCTTCAGCTCCTCCTCCATGCAATGGTTCTTCTGGCCAAGCTACCACGTTATGGAATTCATCCATAGTCCACCTGTGTGCTGGAGGGGTATAATACATCCCCACTATCATCTCAGTCGTGGCCACCTGCCCTCTGTGGATGGACTGCAACTGAGCACCTATAAGAGGCATATACATGTCCCTCATCTGGAATGGTTCTGCTTCATGTGTATCAGCAGATGTCCGGCTCTGTGCTGGCCCTCTCTCTCTACGAGCCTGGCATGGTAGAACTGGCTGAGCTGCCTCCTCACCTCCACAGTACTGTCTGTAATAGGCCTCATCTATAGCTTTTCTTGGCCTCTCAAATGGTGGAACAGAAGTGTCCACCACAGCTTGCTTGCAAAGGTGAGTGATCAAAGAAGGATGTCCCAATGGTGCTTTGCTGTTTGAGGTGTTAGCACACACACTAATCTCATCAGCTATCACCTGCCCAATATTAACATTCAAATTTCTGATAGCACAGTAGATGAATAGTGCCCTGCTGAGAGTGATATCTGACACATGTGAGCATGGCTGAATATTGGCATGAGAAAATGCCATCCAATACTTTGCAAGAGGAGTCAAATCTGTCCTCCTAATGTTAACCACTGCTCCAGATCTATTCCTTTGAAAGTGTCCTCCAGGTATGCACAACACTCTCTCCACATCCTCAAAGTCAGCACCTTCCTCCATGCTAAGAGCAAACTGGCATTGCTCACCAGCCCACACAGTATCCAGGAAGTTGTTGATAGAATCAGGATCATACCTGATAGCATGGCCTCTGACATAGCCCAAATAATTCTCAGCTGGATAATCACCAATCTTCTTTGCATTGGTGTAGAATTCCTTAACCACAACTATGTTGGCAGGTGCTGGATAAGTGGCTAGCTTTCCCCAATCATTCCCTAACACTTGCTCTCCAAATTGAGGAGCAAAGTTAGGTATCATTCCAACCTTTCTCTCCATTAGAAGTCTCCTGTCCTGAACCACCCTAAAGTGCTTCTCATGTTTCCTAGAGAGGAACCTGCTAGAGTGGGGTTGCTCTGGTTCCTTTTCCTTCCTCTTGGTTGCCATGTTTTTCAATCTCTTTCCTGAAGAGGATGCCATTCCTGCATTCAAACACAATTACAAAACCGCAGAACATGATGTTAATCATTAGTAAATCACAGAACACAACTCCTTTCGAAGCTAAACCACCGCTGAGGGCCAGAATTTCCCCTCAGCGCCACCAGTGCCACATTCCAACACGCAAAAACCAGAAAAATCCTAATCTGGCAGAGTGCCGCTCAGCGGTAATTGCCGCTCAGCGGTGATCTGCAGATTTTTACAAATCTCGTTTTAAAGCTTTCCTAACTCCACCCAAATGCAATTTTCAGTTTTCCAGTTCATAATCAAGCAGTTTAATCGGTTCAAACATCAAATATATCATCAAATCATGCATAAAAATCAAAACCCCTAAATATTCATGCTTTGATAATCATATTCAATTTCAAGAACCCTAGAATGAACAAAATGCATTTTACTTACTTGGGTGGAGATGTTAGATGATATGAGAATGCTTCCAAACTAGAATGCTCTCTTCCAACCCCAAACTTTGATGGCACACTAGTGAAAAAGTGAGTGGAAGAGAAATTTTTCTAAGTGGGAAGAGTAAAAAGATGTGGGAAACCTAAGAGAAGATATGTGGAAGTGTTTGTGCAGAGAAGGGCTTGAAAGAATGTAAAAACGCGCAGCTTAGGGTTTAAAAATACCCCAATGGGCTTGGGTTCCGCTAAGGGGAACTTAAGCCCATCTGCGATAGTACCGCTCAGCGGTAATTGCCGCTCAGCGGTAATTGCCGCTCAGCGGCACTTTCGTGATGTGCCCTTCTCCTTCTTTTCTTGACCTACGTGCCTTCCTAGCATACCCCTCAAAGGTTCCCTGCAATTCACTGTTAAAAATGCTTATGCAAACCCTAACAAAATTAAAACAAACAAAAACAATCAATCAACTGGGTTGCCTCCCAGGTAGCGCTTGTTTAACGTCACGAGCCTGACCCAAAATCCACAAACACCCCTCAGTAGGTGTTTCAAACTTACCAGCACCCATCAGTAGGTGCAAAATCTTCTCACCAACACCCATCAGTAGGTGTTACAAACTTAGTATCCTTCAGTAGATACTTAACCACCTAGCATCCTTCAGTAGATGCTAGATCCAACAAAATAATGTCCAGAATAATGTTCACAAATTAAAAGTTACAAAACCAAAACAAATCAAAAGTTTGTAAATCCACTGGGTTGCCTCCCAGCAAGCGCTTCTTTAACGTCACTAGCTTGACCCTGTTAAAGCTCATGTTCCATCTTCTTTATAGTTGATGTTGTCCTTCCACCAACCTTTCAACTGCTTCCTTTGGACTGTTTTGGATTCTCTAGAATATGGAGACTCTATCTCTATCATCTCCTTCTCTTTAAAGCCTTTTATAACCCACAACTTGTTCTTGAGTCTTACAGGTGTGCCAAGTTGGGGTCTTCTTTTCTTCCAGTCTCTAGGAACTTCTTCTCCTTTTCCAATCTCTTCTACCTTGGGTACCTGAAAAAACAAACAATGGTTATCAGAAACTTCAAGATTTTCATTTTTACCTCTAGTCATGGGTGCATCTCGAAATGCAGCTTTATAACTAGACTCTTCCTCCTTTGCTTGTATCTCATCTTTGAAAACATCCACCACCACTCTCTCCTCTCTTTCCTGGAGCACCACTATACCTTCATTAACATCTATGATAGCCCTGGCCGTTTTCATAAACGGTCTTCCCAGTATGAAAGGTATTTTTTCGGTCTCCATCTTCATCACCACAAAGTCTGCCAAAAACTGAAGTTTGCCAACACAAACTACAATGTCTTCTGCAATCCCACATGGCTCCTTTGAAGATCCATCAGCCATTACAAGATTAACCTTTACAGGTTTTATTTTAACATGGCCAATTTGCTCCAATAGAGAATAAGGCATCAAGTTAACACTTGAGCCTAAATCAAGGAGAGCTTTCTTTACCTTTTTCTTCCCTATAGTGCAAGGGATAGAAAAACTACCTGGATCTGCTGCTTTTGGTGGGAATGACTCTTTCTTAACAGTTATACACTTTTCTTCCTCATCATCTCTACGTCTTCTTTTTGTAGAGGTTCCTTCTTCAGATTTTGTGTAAACTGCTATGTTCTGTAGAATTTGTTCCCAAGGAGCTTCATTATCAACCATTCTGAATAAATCTGTGAAATCCATTGGTTTCTCCTGATTTGTTGGAAAAGGCAAAATGTCCTTTCTTTCTTCTTCTCTTCTCTCTTCTGTTTCTCCTTCTTCTAACTCAATAATCTCTTCATTCACACTCTTGACCACTTTGCACTCTTCTCTAGGGTTAACCTCAGTATTAGCCCATAAGTTTCTGTGTGGTCTTTCTTCCAATTGCTTGGTAATCTGACCCATCTGAATCTCCAAATTCTTTATAGCAGCTTCAGTGCTCTTTTGAGAAGATTCAGTTTTCTGTATGAATTGCTGAAGAGTTTCTTCCAACCTTGTTGATCTTTCATTAAGCATAGATAATTGTTGCCACACGGTTGGTTGCTGCTGCTGCTTATTATATTGATTAGCCTGCCCAGTTTGTCCTTGGCCAATACTTGGATGTGGTTTCCAACCCTGATTATAATTCCCTTGACGGTATGGAAACTGATTAGCCATGAAATTAACATCCTCCACGGCTTCCACAGGAAAAGCACATTGGCCATTGATGTGATCTCCCCCACATAATTCGCACAACTGGGTGATGGACAAATTTGTAAGCACCAAATTATGATGTCACAAACTTGTTTCACAATCGGCAAGTATGACCGAATCGTTCAAGTAATAAAACTTGGTAAGACCAAGTATCGTTCTTCCCAAAGGACTCACGGCCTAGTTTAGTTATGTGATTTGTTGATTAGCTAGGACTTACAAACGAAATATTCAAAGTTTAATATGCAAAGACAGAAAATAAACATGTATGCATGAATTTGATCAATGGCAAAGACAAAAGATAAACACTTTCAATGAATATATGAATGAATATGTTGTTGGGGGTCAATTTCATCTCATCCACTCTCATATATTTTAGGAATTCATCATTCAAGTCATCATTGTTAATGCCACTCTCTAATGTACCATTCTAGATGGCTTCTCCCTAATCAAATAGTTCATACAATTCCTAGCATTCCTAATGATTAGTTCATGACTGCAGGAGCTTAAAGGCAACCAATATAATGTTGTCAGTAAAATATTGGGAGAAATTCCCCGGATCTAGACTTCCCCGTACGTGTCCGTATCGACAAAACCAATAATCATGCATTAGAATGAGTTAAACAATGCAAGCATTGAGCAAAGAGGAAAAACCCTAACTAATGATGAAAGAAAGCATATGTCTTAATTCAAAGATGTACTCAACAAATCCATATATGAGAGCTTCAAGAGATTACATTGATTCCCCAACAAACATACAAGGTTTAGTTCACCATATTCATGGTGAACCTATATGAATAACAATGAAAGAATGAAAGAATAAACCCAATAAAGGTGAAGAGGTAGCCTGAGCATCCAAGATCCTCCTTCAAAGGGGTGAGAAGAGAGAGTGTTTGCCTCGTTTCTGCCAAAGATACCAATCCCAAGGACGTGCAAGCCCTTATATACTAATCTAGAGTTACAAAAGATTACAAAAGCCCAAGCCCAAAAAGTGCCGCTCAGCGGTATTTACCGCTCAGCGGTGGTTGCGCGTCTTCTTTCTTCCCCTCAGCGGCCATTTTGCCCCTCAGCGGTTCCAACGCCACCTCTTGAGTGCCGCTCAGCGGTAGTTTGCCGCTGAGCGGTGCCTTCGATTTCTCTTTTTGCACTCTTTCTTGTCTTTTCTAATGTCACTTCTCTCCTTCTTCACTCTTTTCACCAAATTCACCTTAAAACCTGCACAAAAACACTGAAATCAAGCATAAACCTGTCCAGCTCTCTTATTTATGAAAATATAGATAAAATGCATGATTTCAAGCTAGTTTCTAAGTCTAAAGGTTGCTTTTAGTATCAATTTTAAGCATGAAAATAACAGTTTTTCAACTGTTATCACAACCCCAAACTTAGAACTTTGCTTGTCCTCAAGCAAACAAAATGTAACTCCATCTCCAACCAATTCATATGATGGTTCACTCATTCAAAATCCTCTTTTCAAGATAAGTAACAACTTCACTCAAACTTATGACCAAAAGTTCAATCAAGATGTGCACATGCTTTAGTGTTCACAAAGTCATTTAAGTTCCAACAAATGCTATTTTTCATGAATGATCAATCAATTAAGCATGGATGTTCATGTGCTCATGGAATATTTCCTCACCAGGTAAAGTGTTTCACTCAACACACAAGTGTATAAGAGGTACGTGTTTCACTCATTCACTCCACTATCACAATGTCACATGAATCAACTTTGCCTTTCATTTTACCACAATCAAAAACATTCACAAGCATGCATCATCACAAGGACTTTTCAATGGCTTATAATGTGGCTGGGCTAACAAGAAAATTGGTTTTTCTGGATCACAAAATCCTTGAGTTAAGAGAGTCATAACAACACAATTATCTTATTCATTCCCAACTTTCTTTTGCCTTTGCATTCGCATTGAGCTTTACTTCTTTTTCTTTTCTTTTCTTTTGCTTTGCATATTCTTACTTTTTAGCTCTTAACTCAATGCTTTTCCTTTTTCATGTTTTCCCAATAACCCCAAACTTGAACATTTATCAATACCACACAAGATATTCTACTTAACTCACGGTAATGATTTTCAATCAAGGGTTCAGTGTATATTCAAGGATATGGGTTCAAAGGATAGAACACAAAGTGTTCTCTTTTAATAGGCTAACTTTATGAATTTGGCCAATAAAAAGGTTTAACAAAGACACGGCCTTGATCATATGATGCAAAACAAGCAATTGATTCAATCATAGAAAACCTGGGCAAAGTCAATCATGCTTTCAAAGTAATAGCATTCAACAATAACAACTCTGAAGCTCAAAACCTCACATATAAGCTCATTCACATTTGACATACACATCCTGCTTAATTTCACAATCACAATCATGATATCATGCATTTGTTTACAAAGCTTGTGAATCACCTGTATAAGCATTTTAATGTGCACATCTATCTCAACATCAATCATTCAATCAGCATCATCAAGCATTACTTATCACACAATCACAGTTAATATCAAACCATCATAATAAACCAGGTGTTCAATAGAGTACATCAAACCCTAATCTAAAAACAAAAATAAATAAGTTTAGAAAACTTAAACCATAAAAGCATAAACATATGATAGCATTCATCAGTAAATGCTATCTCAGCTCCTCATCAGTCTGAGCTGTCCTCTGTATCTTCCTCCTCCTCTTCATCATCATCTTCATCAAAAGCATCCTCCTCCTCAGCTTCATCTTCTTCCATGTCTCTGGCTGAAGCTTCAGCTGCTTCAGCTCCTCCATGCAATGGTTCTTCTGGCCAAGCTACGAAATTATGGAATTCATCCATAGTCCACCTGTGTGCTGGAGGGGTATCATACATCCCCACTATCATCTCAGCCGTGGCCACCTGCCCTCTGTGGATGGACTGCAACTGAGCACCTATAAGAGACATATACATGTCCCTCATCTGGAATGGTTCTGCCTCATGAGTATCAGCAGATGTCCGGCTCTGTGCTGGCCCTTTCTCTCTAAGAGCCTGGCGTGGTGGAACTGGCTGAGCTGCCTCCTCACCTCCACAGTACTGTCTGTAATAGGCCTCATCTATAGCTTTTCTTGGCCTCTCAAATGGTGGAACAGAAGTGTCCACCCCAGCTAGCTTGCAGAGGTGAGTGATCAAAGAAGGATGTCCCAGTGGTGCTTTGTTGTTTGAGGTGTTAGCACACACACTAATCTCATCAGCTATCACCTGCCCAATATTAACATTCAAACTCCTGATAGCACAGTAAATGAATAGTGCCCTGCTGAGAGTGATATCTGACACATGTGAGCATGGCTGAATGTTGGCATGAGAAAATGCCATCCAATACTTTGCAAGAGGAGTCAAATCTGTCCTCCTAATGTTCACCACTGCTCCAGATCTATTTCTTTGAAAGTGTCCTCCAGGTATGCACAACACTCTCTCAACATCCTCAAAGTCAGCACCTTCCTCCATACTAAGAGCAAACTGACATTTCTCACCAGCCCACACAGTATCCAGGAAGTTGTTGATGGAATCAGGATCATACCTGATGGCATGGCCTCTGACATAGCCCAAATAATTCTCAGCTGGATAGTCACCAATCTTCTTTGCATTGGTGTAGAATTCCTTCACCACAGCTATGTTGGCAGGTGCTGGATAAGTGGCTAGCTTTCCCCAGTCATTCCCTAACACTTGCTCTCCAAATTGAGGAGCAAAGTTAGGTATCATTCCAACCTTTCTCTCCATTAGAAGTCTCCTGTCCTGAACCACCCTGAAGTGCTTCTCATATTTCCTAGAGAGGAACCTGCCATTATGTGGCTGCTCTGGTTCCTTTTCCTTCCTCTTGGTTGCCATGGTTTTCAATCTCTTTCCTGAAGAGGATGCCATTCCTGCATTCAAACACAAATCCAAAACCACAGAACATGATGTTAATCATTAGTAAAACACAGAACACAACTCCTTTCGAAGCTAAACCACCGCTGAGGGCCAGAATTTCCCCTCAGCGCCACCAGTGCAACATACCAACACGCACAAAGCCAGAAAAACAAATCTGGCAGTGTGCCGCTCAGCGGTAAATACCGCTCAGCGGTGACCTGCAAATTTTTGCAAATCTCGTTTTTAAACTATCCTAACTCCACCCAAATGCAATTTTCAGTTTTCCAGTACATAATCAAGCAGTTTAATCGGTTCAAACATCAAATATATCATCAAATCATGCTTAGAAATCAAAACCCCTAAATCTTCATGCTTTGACAATCACATTCAAATTCAAGAACCCTAGAATGACAAAATGCATTTTACTTACTTGGGTGGAGATGCTAGATGATATGAGAATGCTTCCAAACTAGAATGCTCTCTTCCAACCCCAAACTTTGATGGCACACTAGTGAAAAAGTGAGTGAAAGAGAGATTTTCTAAAGAGGGAAGAGTAAGAAGATGTGGAAAACCTAAGAGAGGGTATGAGGGAATGTTTGTGCAGAGAAGGGCTTTGAAAGAATGTAAAATCGCGCAGCTTAGGGTTTAAAAATACCCCAATGGGCTCAGGTTCCGCTAAGGGGAACTAAAGCCCATCTGCGATAGTACCGCTCAGCGGTAATTGCCGCTCAGCGGCACTTTCGTGATGTGCCCTTCTCCTTCTTTTCTTGACCTACGTGCCTTCCTAGCATACCCCTCATAGGTTCCCTGCAATTCAATGTGAAAAATGCTTATGCAAACCCTAATTAAAATAAAACAAACAAAAACAATCAATCAACTGGGTTGCCTCCGAGGTAGCGCTTGTTTAACGTCACGAGCCTGACCCAAAATCCACCAACACCCCTCAGTAGGTGTTTCAAACTTACCAGCTGATAACAGTTGAAAAACTGTTATTTTCATGCTTGAAATTGATACTAAAAGCAACCTTTAGACTTAGAAACTAGCTTGAAATCATGCCTTTTATCTATATTTTCATAAATAAGAGAGCTGGACAGGTTTATGCTTGATTTAAGTGTTTTTGTGCAGGTTTTAAGGTGAATTTAGTGAAAAGAGTGAAGAAGGAGAGAAGTGACATTAGAAAAGACAAGAAAGAGTACAAAAAGAGAAGACGAAGGCACCGCTCAGCGGCAAACTACCGCTGAGCGGCACTCAAGAGGTGGCGTTGGAACCGCTGAGGGCCAAAATGGCCGCTGAGGGGAAGAAAGAAGACGCGCAACCACCCCTGAGCGGTAAATACCGCTGAGCGGCACTTTTTGGGCTTGGGCTTTTGTAATCTTTTGTAACTCTAAATTAGTATATAAGGGCTTGCACGTCCTATAGTTAGGTATCTTTGGCAGAAACGAGGCAAACACTCTCTCTTCTCACCCCTTTGAAGGAGGATCTTGGATGCTCAGGCTACCTCTTCACCTTTATTGGGTTTATTCTTTCATTCTTTCATTGTTATTCATCTAGGTTCACCATGACGATGGTGAACTAAACCTTGTATGTTTGTTGGGGAATCAATGTAATCTCTTGAAGCTCTCATATATGGATTTGTTGAGTACATCTTTGAATTAAGACATATGCTTTCTTTCATCATTAGTTAGGGTTTTTCCTCTTTGCTCAATGCTTGCATTGTTTAACTCATTCTAATGCATGATTATTGGTTTTGTCGATACGGACACGTACGGGGAAGTCTAGATCCGGGGAATTTCTCCCAATATTTTACTGACAACATTATATTGGTTGCCTTTAAGCTCCTGCAGTCATGAACTAATCATTAGGAATGCTAGGAATTGTATGAACTATTTGATTAGGGAGAAGCCATCTAGAATGGTACATTAGAGAGTGGCATTAACAATGATGATTTGAATGTTGAATTCCTAAAATATATGAGAGTGGATGAGATGAAATTGAACCCCAACAACATATTCATTTATATAATTCATTGAAAGTGTTTATCTTTTGTCTTTGCCATTGATCAATTCATGCATACATGTTTATTTTTTTCTTTGCATATTAAACTTTGAATATTTCGTTTGTAAGTCTTAGCTAATCAACAAATCACATAACTAAACTAGGGCGTGAGTCCTTTGGGAAGAATGATACTTGGTCCTACCAAGTTTTATTACTTGAACGATTCGGTCATACTTGCCGATTGTGAAACAAGTTTGTGACATCATATTTTGGTGCTTACAAATTTGTCCATCACCAGCACCCATCAGTAGGTGCAAAATCTTCTCACCAACACCCATCAGTAGGTGTTACAAACTTAGTATCCTTCAGTAGATACTTAACCACCTAACATCCTTCAGTAGATGCTAAATCCAACAAAATAATGTCCAGAATAATGTTCACAATTTACAAATTACAAAAACAAATCAAAAGTTTGTAAATCCACTGGGTTGCCTCCCAGCAAGCGCTTCTTTAACGTCACTAGCTTGACCCTGTTAAAGCTCATGTTCCATCTTCTTTATGGTTGATGTTGTCCTTCCACCAACCTTTCAACTGCTTCCTTTGGACTGTCTTAGATTCTCTAGAATATGGAGACTCTATCTCTATCATCTCCTTCTCTTTAAAGCCTTTTATAACCCACAACTTGTTCTTGAGTCTTACAGGTGTGCCAAGTTGGAGTCCTCTTTTCTTCCAGTCTCTAGGAACTTCTTCTCCTCTTCCAATTTCCTCTACCTTGGGTACCTGAAAATACAAACAATGATTATCAGAAACCTTAAGATTTTCATTTTTACCTCTAGTTATGGGTGCATCTCGAAATGCAGCTTTATAACTGGCCTCTTCCTCCTTTACTTGTATCTCATCTTTGAAAACATCCACCACCACTCTCTCCTCTCTGTCCTGGAGCACCACTATACCTTTATTAACATCTATAATAGCCCTGGCCGTTTTCATAAACGGTCTTCCCAGTATGAAAGGTATCTTTTCGTTCTCCATCTTCATCACCACAAAGTCTGCCAAAAACTGAAGTTTGCCAACACAAACTACAATGTCTTCTGCAATCCCACATGGCTCCTTTGAAGATCCATCAGCCATTACAAGATTAACCTTTACAGGTTTTATTTTAACATGACCAATTTGCTCCAATAGAGAATAAGGCATCAAGTTAACACTTGAGCCTAAGTCAAGGAGAGCTTTCTTTACCTTTTTCTTCCCTATAATGCAAGGGATAGAAAAACTACCTGGATCTGCTGCTTTTGGTGGGAATGATTCTTTCTTAACAGTTACACACTTTTCTTCCTCATCATGTCTACGTCTTCTTTTTGTAGAGGTTCCTTCTTCAGATTTTGTGTAAACTGCTATTTTCTGTAGAATTTGTTCCCAAGGAGCTTCATTATCAACCATTCTGAATAAATCTGTAAAATCCATTGGTTTCTCCTGATTTGTTAGAAAAGGAAAAGTGTCCTTTCTTTCTTCTTCTCTTCTCTCTTCTGTGTCATCTTCTTCTAACTCAATAATCTCTTCATTCACACTTTTGACCACTTTACACTCTTCTCTAGGGTTAACCTCAGTATTAGCCCCAAAGTTTCTGTGTGGTCTTTCTTCCAACTGCTTAGTGATCTGACCCATATGAATCTCCAAATTCTTTATAGCAGCTTCAGTGCTCTTTTGAGAAGATTCAGTTTTCTGTATAAATTGCTGAAGAGTTTCTTCCAACCTTGTAGATCTTTCATTAAGCATAGATAATTGTTGCCACATGGTTGGTTGCTGCTGCTGCTGCTGCTTATTATATTGATTAGCCTGCCCAGTTTGTCCTTGGCCAATGCTTGGATGTGGTTTCCAACCCTGATTATAATTCCCTTGACGGTATGGAAACTGATTAGCCATGAAATTAACATCCTCCACGACTTCCACAGGAAAAGCACATTGGCCATTGATGTGATCTCCCCCACATAATTCGCACAACTGGGTTTGTACCTGTGCAGCAGATTTTAACTCTTTAGGTAATGAAGCAAGAGTTTTGGTCAGAGTTTCCAGCTGTTGAGTTAGAATTTTATTCTGTGCTAGCAGAGCATCATGGGTTTGTAATTGAAGAACCCCTTTCTGTTGCATAGGGGCGCCTCTTTCATTGTGCAGCTCATTATCACTTGTAGCCATATTTTCAATAATTTCAGTTGCCTCCTCTGGAGTCTTCCATTTGATATTGCCTCCAGCTGAGGCATCCAGCATCATCTTGGTTTGTGAACCAAGCCCTCCAAGGAAAGTTAGGACTACTTCTTGATCTTCAAAGCCATGCGTGGGAGTTTTGCGTAATAAGCTTTTGTACCTGTCCCATGCATGTCCCAGTGATTCCTCCATGCCCTGCTTGAATGAAGATATCTCTTGCTTTCCTTTAGTCACTTTCGATTGTGGGAAGTATTTATTTAAAAACTTTGTGACCACTGCTTCCCACTCTGTGAAACTTTCTTCTGGAAAAGAGTTCAACCAAAGCTTAACATTGCCTCCCAATAAGAAAGGAAACAAGCTAAGTTTGATTGCTTCGTCTGGCACCCCATTAATCTTGACCGTGTTGCAGATCTCATTAAAGGTAGTCAGGTGCTCATATGGGATTTCGTGAGATAACCCATTAAATTGATTACTCTTCACCAGTTGAATCAATGCTGGTTTGACCTCCATGTTGGCTGCATTGACTCTAGGTCTAGCTATGCTGTTAAAGTGTTGAGGTCCAGCAAGATTAGTGTAATCTGCAAGAGTTCTTCTAACATTATTGCCCTCCATACTTCCTGTGCTATGAACAGAACCTTGTGGTGATGATTGCAAGAGAGTTTCTGGAGAAGGGAAAAGTTCTCTAGACGTTCTGATTCTTCTCCTCCTTCTACTCTCTTCTAGACCTTCAAGAAGTGGTTCTGTTGTTTTCTTACTTCTAGTTCGAATTGCTTCCTGCATGCACAAGAAAACAAAACCCTAGAAAAGATTTGTTAGCACAAAAAGATATAAGAGAGGATATATATTCAAAAGATAAAAAGATAAAAGATTCAGAAGATAAGAAGATAAAAGATTTAGAAGATAGAAAATAAAATAAAATAAAATCTATTCTAAAAAGATAAAATAAAATCTAACCTAATCTAAAAAGATAAAATAAAATCTAATCTAATCTAAAAAAATAAAAAGATAAAATAAAAACAGAAATTTAAAATTAAAGTCAAAGATAATCAATAATCACACAAGTTAACCAGTTAAACCACGAATCCCCGGCAACGGCTCCAAAAACTTGATGGACAAATTTGTAAGCACCAAATTATGATGTCACAAACTTGTTTCACAATCGGCAAGTATGACCGAATCGTTCAAGTAATAAAACTTGGTAAGACCAAGTATCGTTCTTCCCAAAGGACTCACGGCCTAGTTTAGTTATGTGATTTGTTGATTAGCTAGGACTTACAAACGAAATATTCAAAGTTTAATATGCAAAGACAGAAAATAAACATGTATGAATGAATTTGATCAATGGCAAAGACAAAAGATAAACACTTTCAATGAATATATGAATGAATATGTTGTTGGGGGTCAATTTCATCTCATCCACTCTCATATATTTTAGGAATTCATCATTCAAATCATCATTGTTAATGCCACTCTCTAATGTACCATTCTAGATGGCTTCTCCCTAATCAAATAGTTCATACAATTCCTAGCATTCCTAATGATTAGTTCATGACTGCAGGAGCTTAAAGGCAACCAATATAATGTTGTCAGTAAAATATTGGGAGAAATTCCCCGGATCTAGACTTCCCCGTATGTGTCCGTATCGACAAAACCAATAATCATGCATTAGAATGAGTTAAACAATGCAAGCATTGAGCAAAGAGGAAAAACCCTAACTAATGATGAAAGAAAGCATATGTCTTAATTCAAAGATGTACTCAACAAATCCATATATGAGAGCTTCAAGAGATTACATTGATTCCCCAACAAACATACAAGGTTTAGTTCACCATATTCATGGTGAACCTATATGAATAACAATGAAAGAATGAAAGAATAAACCCAATAAAGGTGAAGAGGTAGCCTGAGCATCCAAGATCCTCCTTCAAAGGGGTGAGAAGAGAGAGTGTTTGCCTTGTTTCTGCCAAAGATACCAATCCCAAGGACGTGCAAGCCCTTATATACTAATCTAGAGTTACAAAAGATTACAAAAGCCCAAGCCCAAAAAGTGCCGCTCAGCGGTATTTACCGCTCAGCGGTGGTTGCGCGTCTTCTTTCTTCCCCTCAGCGGCCATTTTGCCCCTCAGCGGTTCCAACGCCACCTCTTGAGTGCCGCTCAGCGGTAGTTTGCCGCTGAGCGGTGCCTTCAACTTCTCTTTTTGCACTCTTTCTTGTCTTTTCTAATGTCACTTCTCTCCTTCTTCACTCTTTTCACCAAATTCACCTTAAAACCTGCACAAAAACACTGAAATCAAGCATAAACCTGTCCAGCTCTCTTATTTATGAAAATATAGATAAAATGCATGATTTCAAGCTAGTTTCTAAGTCTAAAGGTTGCTTTTAGTATCAATTTTAAGCATGAAAATAACAGTTTTTTAACTGTTATCACTGGGTTTGTACCTGTGCAGCAGATTTTAACTCTTTAGGTAATGAAACAAGAGTTTTGGTCAGAGTTTCCAGCTGTTGAGTTAGAATTTTATTCTGGGCTAGCAAGGCATCATGAGTTTGTAATTGAAGAACCCCTTTCTGTTGCATAGGAGCTCCTCTTTCACTGTGCAGCTCATTATCACTTGTAGCCATGTTTTCAATAATTTTAGTTGCTTCCTCTGGAGTCTTCCATTTGATATTGCCTCCAGCTGAGGCATCCAGCATCATCTTGGTTTGTGAACCAAGCCCTCCAAGGAAAGTCAAGACTACTTCTTGATCTTCAAAGCCATGCGTGGGAGTTTTACGTAACAAGCTTTTATACCTGTCCCATGCATGTCCCAGTGATTCTTCCATGCCCTGCTTGAATGAAGATATCTCTTGCTTTCCTTTAGTCACCTTAGATTGTGGGAAGTATTTATTTAAAAACTTTGTAACCACTTCTTCCCATTCTGTGAAACTTTCTTCTGGAAAAGAGTTCAACCAAAGCTTAGCATTGCCTCCCAATGAGAAAGGAAACAAGCTAAGTTTGATAGCTTCGTCTGGCACCCCATTAATTTTGACTGTATTGCAAATCTCATTAAAGGTAGTGAGGTGCTCATATGGGCTTTCATGAGACAACCCATTAAATTGATTACTCTTCACCAGTTGAATCAGTGCTGGTTTGACCTCCATGTTGGCTGCATTGACTCTAGGTCTAGCTATGCTGTTGAAGTGCTGAGGTCCAGCAAGATTAGTATAATCTGCAAGAGTTCTTCTAACATTATTGCCCTCCATACTTCCTGTGCTATGAACATAACCTTGTGGTGATGATTGCAAGAGAGTTTCTGGAGAAGGGAAAAGTTCTCTAGACGTTCTGATTCTTCTCCTCCTTCTACTCTCTTCTAGACCTTCAAGAAGTGGTTCTGTTGTTTTCTTACTCCTAGTTCGAATTGGTTCCTGCATGCACAAGAAAACAAAACCCTAGAAAAGATTTGTTAGCACAAAAAGATATAAGAGAAGATATATATTCAAAAGATAAAAAGATAAAAGATTTAGAAGATAAAAAGATAAAAGATTTAGAAGATAAAAGATAAAATAAAATAAAATCTAATCCTAAAAGATAAAATAAAATCTAAAAGATAAAGATAAAATAAAATCTAATAAAATCTAACCTAACAAAATAAAATCAAATCTAATCTAATCTAATCTAAAAAGATAAAACATAATCTAATCTAACCTAAAAAAACAAAATAAAATCTAACCTAATCTAAAAAGATAAAAAGATAAAATAAAATAAAAACAGAAAAAATAAAAACAGAAATTCAAAATTAAAGTCAAAGATAATCAATAATCACACAAATTAACCAGTTAAACCACGAGTCCCCGGCAACGGCGCCAAAAACTTGATGGACAAATTTATGAACACCAAAATATGATGTCACAAACTTGTTTCACAATCGGCAAGTATGACCGAATCGTTCAAGTAATAAACTTGGTAAGACCAAGTATCGTTCTTCCCAAAGGACTCACGGCCTAGTTTAGTTATGTGATTTGTTGATTAGCTAGGACTTACAAACGAAATATTTAGATTTTAATATGCAAGACAGAAAATAAACATGTATGCATGAAGTTTGATCAATGGCAAAGACAAAAGATAAACATTTTCAATGAATTAAATGAATGAATATGTTGTTGGGGGTCAATTTCATCTCATCCACTCTCATATATTTTAGGAATTCAACATTCAAATCATCATTGTTAATGCCACTCTCTAATGTACCATTCTAGATGGCTTCTCCCTAATCACGAGTTCATACAATTCCTAGCATTCCTAATGATTAGTTCATGAGTGCAGGAGCTTAAAGGCAACCAATATAATATTGTCAGTATAATATTGGGAGAAATTCCCCGGATCTAGACTTCCCCGTACGTGCCCGTATCGACAAAACCAATAATCATGCATGGAATGAGTTAAACTATGCAAGCATTGAGCAAAGAGGAAAAACCCTAACTAATGATGAAAGAAAGCATAAGTCTTAATTAAAAGATGTAAGCAAAGATTCCATATATGAGAGCTTCAAGAGATTACATTGATTCCCCAACAAACATACAAGGTTTAGTTCACCATATTCATGGTGAACCTAGATGAATATCAATGAAAGAATGAAAGAATAAACCCTAAAAAGGTGAAGAGGTAGCCTGAGCATCCAAGATCCTCCTTCAAAGGGGTGGAAGAGAGAGTGTTTGCCTCGTTTCTGCCAAAGATACCTAATTCTAGGACGTGAAAGTCCTTATATACTAGTCTAGAGTTACAAAAGATTACAAAAGCCCAAGCCCAAAAAGTGCCGCTCAGCGGTATTTACCGCTCAGCGGTGATTGCGCGTCCTTTTCTTCCCCTCAGCGGCCATTTTGCCCCTCAGCGTGACTCCCGCAACCTTCTGAGTGCCGCTCAGCGGTAGAATGCCGCTGAGCGGTGCCTTCGTCTTCTCTTTTTGCACTCTTTCTTGTCTTTTCTAATGTCATCTCTCTCCTTCTTCACTTCTTTCACCAAATTCACCTTAAAACCTGCACAAAAACACTTAAATCAAGCATAAACCTGTCCCGCTCTCTTATTTCTGAAAATATAAATAAAAGCATGATTTTAAGCTAGTTTTTAAGTCTAAAGGTTGCTTTTAGTATCAATTTTAAGCATGAAAATAACAGTTTTTCAACTGTTATCAGCCACATTACACTAACCATGTTGCAGGAGGTACAAATGAATTTGATCAACAAACACCCACAGTGGAAAACAAAGGTGCTAGCATACACGATAGTTCGAAGATCAATAGGCACCTGCTGAACCCACTCATCAACAATCTTTGCTTCTTAGATCCAGTTGTGGAAGAAATTTCCCTGCTAGATCAAATCTGGAGGATGAAGCAGTTCGTCCTCAAAACTTCCTTGCTGGATCCTGAAGAGGAAGACATCTCCCTACAAGTCCAAAATTGGCAGCTTCCACCATAACCTACGGGAGTTTGCATTTTCTTCTCTCCCTTTTTCCTACTTTTATTGCACTTGTCCATGATATGCTTACTGTTTTGATTGCTAATTTTATGCTTAGAACACATTGAGAACACTGTGTAGTTTAAGTGTGGTCTATTGAAGGAGATTCTGATTTTTCTGTTAGTTTTTGTTTTTCGTGTTAATTTTTTTTCTTTTCTAGGTAGTTTTTGTTTTGTTTTGTGTACAGTTTTACACGTTTCTCTTGATTTCTGGACTTTGTTTGGGTTGTAAATATGTCTTTCACTTCATTGATACTCTGATTGATTGGAAATCCTTTGCTTTTCTCTGCTCGGAAGATGATTATGATGTTTGAGAGGTTGATTTGATTGTGACAAATACCCTGTGTGAGAATTTGAGCCACTTGATGTTCTTTCTTGTGTGTGATATGTCTCTTGATTGCTTGCACATATGCCTTGGCTTGACTCTTGTTGATAATTCTTGATTTATATGCATGTTTGGAAGTGATAAAGGCAAGTTTGTTCTTGAGCCTCTTTAGCCAAATAAGCCTACCTTGTTCTAATCCTTTGATAATCCCTCTTGAGCCTATATTTTCCCCATTTCTTTGTTTTGAAGCTCATACACTAGCCCTAAGTGAAAAATCATATTACCTTAACCTTAGGGAATTTTGGAGCTTTGGAAGTGTCTTGGGAACAAGTGTGGTCTCCTTGGGGATTCTGATGAATTGGCCAGTTGGTTCCTCTTCTTGTTTTGTTTTTAGAAATATGATTTATATCTTGTCTGTTATAGTTGTATGCTAAAGAGAGAAAAGAAAAGAGACAGGATGAAAAAAAATAGAGAAAAATGAAAAAAAAAATAAAAATATATTTATAAAAAAATTGTGAATAATGGAGTCAAGAAGAGGATTGAATTAGAGGTTTTGGGTGTGAGTTGACTGTGTTTACACTTGTTCCCCCATTGCTCCTCTATTTCTTTTGGTTTGTAGCTTCTCATCCATATTATATCCTCCCTTATCCTTGGCCCCATTACAACCATGAAAAGACCTTTTGATTTGAACATGCATATGTTTTGAGTGTTGATATTAGAAGCTTGCTTTCTTGAGTACATTGAGTTGAAACTATTTATCCTAGACACTTCAGAGAAACACTTATAGTGCATCTGGGAGGTTTTGTTGCTTCTGATTCACCTCTTGAACTGATTGATTATTTTGCCATGCTTGGAAGTGCTTGGATAATTTCATGAGTATCTGTTTTCTTTGATTTTGTGTTGGATATTGTCTACTTCTTTTCTTTGTCCAGATTTATTGAGGACTATGTAATTCTATTTTTTTCGGTCCTTGTGAGTCTTTATTTTCTATGTGTTGAGTTTGTGTCGTACCCCTGATGTCCTCTGAACTATTCCTTGATCTGCGTCTTGATTTTGCCCAGGAGTGCAAAAGACTAAGTGTGGTCTATTTTGATGAGTCAATATTTTCTTCACTTCACTTAGTTTATTGTGCTAGAATTAATCGGGGAATTGTGCTTAAATGTCCGGTATTTTTCCGTTTTTGCTAATTATGCTTAATTTGACCAGAAACTCTAATTTTAATTAATTTGAATTATCTGAGCTAATTATTTGCATTATTAATTGCAAGGAAAATTTTGGAAATACAATTTGGAACATTTGGAGGTTAAATGAGAAATGGATATTGGTCCCAAAAGTGGAGGGTTATTTCTGATGTGCAACACAAGATTTTATTTTGGAGAATGCATTTGATTTTTCATATGGAAGCAACATGGGAGGTGCGCACGGATTGAAAGGCCCAGCTTGATGGAGAAAGGCACTTATTCACAGAAGTAGGTCCTGTGCAAATTTGAGAGAATCCAGCATTCACACACGGCCCACATCCAGCCGTTGAGTCCACACAGCAAGCGTTCAAGCGGACAACAGCAGGGGTGCAAGGCATTCATCCATCATTAAATGCATATCTCGGTCCAGCAGGCCTTGAATGGGTGTGACAAGCAGAAATCAACACACGACACACACCTTCTTCCATCCAGCAAACCACGCGTCCAAGGGGCACGCGAAGCTTCATTTTTCCAACAGCAGCAAGCACCAAGCATGGGCTTCATCTAGAGGGAGGTACACATCTTCACGGTCCAGCAGCTTGAGGAAAGAGGTGTTGTCAACACCACACGGTCTGGTCCACATGAAGGAGGTGCTTTGAGTAAAGAGCATCCAGCAGCTTTGAAGAGTAGCACATGGAGAGTCCAGCACGACCCATGGCAGCAAAGAGCAAATCCAGCAGCAACAAGCTGGCCCAGAAAAAGAGGTGACGCACGTCCAGCAGAGTGGAAGGCAGCGTCCACATTGGATCAGGTGAAGAAAAGCAAGGGCTCCAGCCGCAACCTAGGATGGGGGGGACTGTTACGGAAATGAGAGAAACACATGGATAGGAAGAAAAAGCAGCAGCCGCCACCCACGTTTGGACACACAACTGCACGTCCAATCTAGAGGAAGCTCATGATGGACAAATTTGTAAGCACCAAAATATGATGTCACAAACTTGTTTCACAATCGGCAAGTATGACCGAATCGTTCAAGTAATAAAACTTGGTAAGACCAAGTATCGTTCTTCCCAAAGGACTCACGGCCTAGTTTAGTTATGTGATTTGTTGATTAGCTAGGACTTACAAACGAAATATTTAAAGTTTAATATGCAAAGACGAAAATAAACATGTATGCATGAATTTGATCAATGGCAAAGACTAAAGATAAACACTTTCAATGGAAATATGAATGAATATGTTGTTGGGGGTCAATTTCATCTCATCCACTCTCATATATTTTAGGAATTCAACATTCAAATCATCATTGTTAATGCCACTCTCTAATGTACCATTCTAGATGGCTTCTCCCTAATCAAATAGTTCATACAATTCCTAGCATTCCTAATGATTAGTTCATGAGTGCAGGAGCTTAAAGGCAACCAATATAATATTGTCAGTATAATATTGGGAGAAATTCCCCGGATCTAGACTTCCCCGTACGTGTCCGTATCGACAAAATCAACAATCATGCATTAGAATGAGTTAAACAATGCAAGCATTGAGCAAAGAGGAAAAACCATAACTAATGATGAAAGAAAGCATATGTCTTACTTAAAAGATGTATTCAACAAATCCATATATGAGAGCTTCAAGAGATTACATTGATTCCCCAACAAACATACAAGGTTTAGTTCACCATATTCATGGTGAACCTAGATGAATAACAATGAAAGAATGAAAGAATAAACCCAATAAAGGTGAAGAGGTAGCCTGAGCATCCAAGATCCTCCTTCAAAGGGGTGGAAGAGAGAGTGTTTGCCTTGTTTCTGCCAAAGATACTAATCGTAGGGACGTACAACCCCTTAAATACTAATCTAGAGTTACAAAAGATTACAAAAGCCCAAGCCAAAAAAGTACCGCTCAGCGGTGATTGCGCGTCTTCTTTCTTCCCCTCAGCGGCCATTTTGCCCCTCAGCGGTTCCAACGTCACCTCTTGAGTGCCGCTCAGCGGTAGTTTGCCGCTGAGCGGTGCCTTCGACTTCTCTTTTTGCACTCTTTGATCTCTTTTCTAATGTCATCTCTCTCCTTCTTCACTCTTTTCACCAAATTCACCTTAAAACCTGCACAAAAACACTGAAATCAAGCATAAACCTGTCCAGCTCTCTTATTTCTGAAAATATGGATAAACGGCATCATTTCAAGCTAGTTTCTAAGTCTAAAGGTTGCTTTTAGTATCAATTTTAAGCATGAAAATAACAGTTTTTCAACTGTTATCACAACCCCAAACTTAGAACTTTGCTTGTCCTCAAGCAAACAAAATGTAACTCAATCTCCAACCAATTCATATGATGGTTCACTCATTCAAAAATCCTCCTTTTCAAGATAAGTAACAACTTCACTCAAACTTATGACCAAGAGTTCAATCAAGATGTGCACATGCTTTAGTGTTCACAAAGTCATTTAAGTTCCAACAAATGCTATTTTTCATGAATGATCAATCAATTAAGCATGGATGTTCATGTGCTTATGGAATATTTCCTCACCAGGTAAAGTGTTTCACTCAACACACAGTGTATAAGAGGTAAAGTGTTTCACTCATTCACTCCACTATCACAATGTCACATGAATCAGCTTTGCCTTTCATTTTACCACAATCAAAAACATTCACAAGCATGCATCATCACAAGGACTTTTCAATGGCTTATAATGTGGCTGGGCTAACAAGAAAATTGGTTTTTCTGGATCACAAAATCCTTGAGTTAAAAGAATCATAACAACACAATTATTCTTATTCATTCCCAACTTTTATTTGCCTTTTCATTTGCATTGAGCTTTACTTCTTTTTCTTTTCTTTGCATATTCTTACTTTTTAGCTCTTAGCTCAATGCTTTTCCTTTTTCATGATTTCCCAATAACCCCAAACTTGATCATTTGTCAATACCACACAAGATCTTCTACTTAACTCAAGGTAAAGATTTTCAATCAAGGTTTTTTAGTGTATATTCAAGGCTATGGGTTCAAAGGATAGAACACAGAGTATTCTCTTTTAGTAGGCCAACTTTTATGAATTTGGCCAATAAAAAGGGTTCCAACAAATGGCCTTGATCACATGATGCAAAACAAGCAATTGATTCAATCATAGAAAACCTGGGCAAAGTCATTCAAGCTTCCAAAGTAATAGCATTCAACAATAACAACTCTGGAGCTCAAAACCTCACATATAAGCTCATTCACATTTGACATACACATCCTGCTTAATTTCACAATCACAATCATGATATCATGCATTTGTTCACAAAGCTTGTGAATCACCTGTATAAGCATTTTAATGTGCACATCATCTCAACATCAATCAATCAATAAGCATCATCAAGCATTACTTATCACACAAACACAGTTAATAGCAAACCATCATAACAAACCAGGTGTTCAATAGAGTACATCAAACCCTAATCTAAAACAGAAGTAAATAAGTTCAGAAAACTTAAACCAAACAAAAGCATAAGTCCTGCTCTAGTTATGATAGCATTCATCAGTAAATGCTATCTCAACTCCTCCTCAATCTGAGCTGTCCTCTGTATCCTCCTTCTTCTTGGATCTTATAGTCTTGATTCTTTTTGCCCGATGAGGAGGCCATCCCTGCATCAAACATAATTCACAAAACCAAAAGATACATTGTTAAGCATTAGTAAACCATAATGAAGAAATCAGCCCCTTCAATGATGCTTTCTCCCAACCCCACACTTAGATGGAAAACTAGTGAGCAAGTGAGTGGAAGGGAGATTTTCTAAAGAGGGATGAGGGAAAAGTTGTAGAAAACCTAAGAAAAGGTATGTGGGAGTGTTTGTGCAGAGAAGGGCTTGAAAGAATGTAAAAACGCGCAGCTTAGGGTTTAAAAATACCCTAATGGGCTCGGGTTCCGCTAAGGGGAACTTAAGCCCATCTGCGTTAGTACCGCTCAGCGGTAATTGCCGCTCAGCGGCACTTTCGTGATGTGCCCTTCTCCTTCTTTTCTTGACCTACGTGCCTTCCTAGTATACCCCTCATAGGTTCCCTGCAATTCAATGTTAAAAATGCTTATGCAAACCCTAACTAAAATAAATAAACAGAAAACAATCAATCAACTGGGTTGCCTCCCAGGTAGCGCTTGTTTAACGTCACGAGCCTGACCCAAAATCCACCAACACCCATCAGTAAGTGTTTCACTTACCAGCACCCATCAGTAGGTGCAAAATCTTCTCACCAACACCCATCAGTAGGTGTTAAAAACCTAGTATCCTTCAGTAGATACTTAACCACCTAGCATCCTTCAGTAGATGCTAGATCCAACAAAATAATGTCCAGAATAATGTTCACAGTTTAAAAGTTACAAAATCAAAACAAAAGTTTGTAAATCCACTGGGTTGCCTCCCAGCAAGCGCTTCTTTAACGTCACTAGCTTGACCCAATAAAGCTCACGTTCCATCTTCTTTATAGTTGATGTTATCTTTCCACCAACTTCTCAACTGCTTCCTTTGGACTGTTTTGGATTCTCTAGAATATGGAGACTCTATCTCTATCATCTCCTTCTCTTTAAAGCCTTTTATAACCCACAACTTGTTCTTGAGTCTTACAGGTGTGCCAAGTTGGAGTCTTTTTTTCTTCCAGTCTCTAGGAACTGCTTCTCCTTTTCCAGTCTCTTCTACCTTGGGTAACTGAAAAAACAAACAATGGTTATCAGAAACCTTAAGATTTTCATTTTTACCTCTAGTTATGGGTGCATCTCGAAATGCAGCTTTATAACTGGCTTCTTCCTCCTTTGCTTGTGTTTCATCTTTGAAGACATCCACCACCACTCTCTCCTCTCTGTTTTGGAGCACCACTATACCTTCATTAACATCTATGATAGCCCTGGCCGTTTTCATAAACGGTCTTCCCAGTATGAAAGGTATTTTTTCGTTCTCCATCTTCATCACAACAAAGTCTGCCAAAAACTGAAGTTTGCCAACGCAAACTACAATGTCTTCCGCAATCCCACATGGCTCCTTTGAAGATCCATCAGCCATTACAAGATTAACCTTTACAGGTTTTATTTTAACATGGCCAATTTGCTCCAATAGAGAATAAGGCATCAAGTTAACACTTGAGCCTAAATCAAGGAGAGCTTTATTTACCTTTTTCTTCCCTATAGTGCAAGGGATAGAAAAACTACCTGGATCAGCTGCTTTTGGTGGGAATGACTCTTTCTTAACAGTTATACACTTTTCTTCCTCATCATCTCTACGTTTTCTTTTTGTAGAGGGTCCTTCATCAGATTTTGTGTAAACTGCTATTTTCTGTAGAATTTGTTCCCAAGGAGCTTCATTATCAACCATTCTGAATAAGTCTGTGAAATCCATTGGTTTCTCCTGATTTGTTGGAAAAGGAAACGTGTCCTTTCTTTCTTCTTCTCTTCTCTCTTCTGTTTCATCTTCTTCTAACTCAATGATCTCTTCATTTACACTCTTGACCACTTTACACTCTTCTCTGGGGTTAACCTCAGTATTAGCCCCAAAGTTTCTGTGTGGTCTTTCTTCCAATTGCTTGGTAATCTGACCCATCTAAATCTCCAAATTCTTTATAGCAGCTTCAGTGCTCTTTTGAGAAGATTCAGTTTTCTGTATAAATTGCTGAAGAGTTTCTTCCAACCTTGTTGATCCTTCATTAAGCATAGATAATTGTTGCCACACGGTTGGTTGCTGCTGCTGCTTATTATATTGATTAGCCTGCCCAGTTTGTCCTTGGCCAATGCTTGGATGTGGTTTCCAACCCTGATTATAATTGCCTTGACGGTATGGAAACTGATTAGCCATTAAATTAACATCCTCCACGGCTTCCACAGGAAAAGCACATTGGCCATTGATGTGATCACCCCCACATAATTCGCACAACTGGGTTTGTACCTGTGCAGCAGATTTTAACTCTTTGGGTAATGAAGCAAGAGTTTTGGTCAGAGTTTCCAGCTGTTGAGTTAGAATTTTATTCTGGGCTAGCAAGGCATCATGGGTTTGTAATTGAAGAACCCCTTTTTGTTGCATAGGGGCGCCTCTTTCATTGTGAAGCTCATTATCACTTGTAGCCATATTTTCAATAATTTCAGTTGCTTCCTCTGGAGTCTTCCATTTGATATTGCCTCCAGCTGAGGCATCCAGCATCATGCGTGGGAGTTTTACGTAACAAGCTTTTATACCTGTCCCATGCATGTCCTAGTGATTCTTCCATGCCCTGCTTGAATGAAGATATCTCTTGCTTTCCTTTAGTCACCTTAGATTGTGGGAAGTATTTGTTTAGAAACTTTGTAACCACTGCTTCCCACTCTGTGAAACTTTCTTCTGGAAAAGAGTTCAACCAAAGCTTAGCATTGCCTCCCAATGAGAAAGGAAACAAGCTAAGTTTGATAGCTTCGTCTGGCACCCCATTAATCTTGACCGTGTTGCAGATCTCATTAAAGGTAGTAAGGTGCTCATATGGGCTTTCATGAGATAACCCATTGAATTGATTACTCTTTACCAGTTGAATCAGTGCTGGTTTGACCTCCATGTTGGCAGCATTGACTCTAGGTCTAGCTATGCTATTGAAGTGCTGAGGTCCAGCAAGATTAGTGTAATATGCAAGAGTTCTTCTAACATTATTGCCCTCCATACTTCCTGTGCTATGAACAGAACCTTGTGGTGATGATTGCAAGAGAGTTTCTGGAGAAGGGAAAAGTTCCCTAGACGTTCTGATTCTTCTCCTCCTTCTACTCTCTTCTAGGCCTTCAAGAAGTGGTTCTGTTGTTTTCTTACTTCTAGTTCGAATTGCTTCCTGCATGCACAAGAAAACAAAACCCTAGAAAAGATTTGTTAGCACAAAAAGATATAAGAGAAGATATATTCAAAAGATAAAAAGAATAAAGATTCAGAAGATAAGAAGATAAAAGATTTAGAAGATAGAAAGATAAAAGATTTAAAAGATAAAAAGATAAAAGATAAAATAAAATAAAATCTAATCCTAAAATATAAAATAAAATCTAATCTAAAAATAAAATCTAAAAAGATAAAATCAAATCTAATAAAATCTAAAAAAAATAAAATCTAATCTAATCTAAAAAGATAAAAAGATAAAATAAAATCTAATAAAATCTAACCTAACCAAAAAAAAAAAAATCTAATCTAAAAAGATAAAACAGAAAAAAATAAAAACAGAAATTCAAAATTAAAGTCAAAGATAATCAATAATCACACAAATTAACCAGTTAAACCACGAGTCCCCGGCAACGGCGCCAAAAACTTGATGGACAAATTTGTAAGCACCAAAATATGATGTCACAAACTTGTTTTACAATCGGCAAGTATGACCGAATCGTTCAAGTAATAAAACTTGGTAAGACCAAGTATCGTTCTTCCCAAAGGACTCACGGCCTAGTTTAGTTATGTGATTTGTTGATTAGCTAGGACTTACAAACGAAATATTTAAAGTTTAATATGCAAAGACGAAAATAAACATGTATGCATGAATTTGATCAATGGCAAAGACTAAAGATAAACACTTTCAATGGAAATATGAATGAATATGTTGTTGGGGGTCAATTTCATCTCATCCACTCTCATATATTTTAGGAATTCAACATTCAAATCATCATTGTTAATGCCACTCTCTAATGTACCATTCTAGATGGCTTCTCCCTAATCAAATAGTTCATACAATTCCTAGCATTCCTAATGATTAGTTCATGAGTGCAGGAGCTTAAAGGCAACCAATATAATATTGTCAGTATAATATTGGGAGAAATTCCCCGGATCTAGACTTCCCCGTACGTGTCCGTATCGACAAAACCAACAATCATGCATTAGAATGAGTTAAACAATGCAAGCATTGAGCAAAGAGGAAAAACCCTAACTAATGATGAAAGAAAGCATATGTCTTACTTAAAAGATGTATTCAACAAATCCATATATGAGAGCTTCAAGAGATTACATTGATTCCCCAACAAACATACAAGGTTTAGTTCACCATATTCATGGTGAACCTAGATGAATAACAATGAAAGAATGAAAGAATAAACCCAATAAAGGTGAAGAGGTAGCCTGAGCATCCAAGATCCTCCTTCAAAGGGGTGGAAGAGAGAGTGTTTGCCTTGTTTCTGCCAAACATACTAATCCTAGGGACGTACAACCCCTTATATACTAATCTAGAGTTACAAAAGATTACAAAAGCCCAATCCCAAAAAGTGCCGCTCAGCGGTATTTACCGCTCAGCGGTGATTGCGCGTCTTCTTTCTTCCCCTCAGCGGCCATTTTGCCCCTCAGCGGTTCCAACGTCACCTCTTGAGTGCCGCTCAGCGGTAGTTTGCCGCTGAGCGGTGCCTTCGACTTCTCTTTTTGCACTCTTTGATCTCTTTTCTAATGTCATCTCTCTCCTTCTTCACTCTTTTCACCAAATTCACCTTAAAACCTGCACAAAAACACTGAAATCAAGCATAAACCTGTCCAGCTCTCTTATTTCTGAAAATATGGATAAAAGGCATGATTTCAAGCTAGTTTCTAAGTCTAAAGGTTGCTTTTAGTATCAATTTTAAGCATGAAAATAACAGTTTTTCAACTGTTATCAGCTCACGGTCCATTAATTTTTTTTCTTTGAAGAAGAGAAATCACGGTTTTTCCAGCAGCATGTTGGGAGTGACGGGGAATTTATGTTGAAGCAGCTAAGTTATTTAAGATAGCATCTTCATTGCTCATCATCACCGATGATGCATTTATGATTTAGCAATTTATTCGCTGCATTATGCTTGCTGGTTTGTGAGCTACATTAAATACTTTATGCGGTTCTGATATTTAATTTGTTTTTAATCATGGTTCTTCCAAGCACGAGCCAGCAATAAGTGTTGACACGGAGAGCAGAAAGAAGAAGCATCCAGCAACGTCTAAGGAGGTGCACAAGGAAGGCAGTGGTGCACCCAGCAACCCTAGTCTAGCATCCAGCAAGTACTTCGCGCTTCCAATAGCTGATTCACGGAGAGAGGGGAGGAAGCGTGCTCCAGCAGCCACCATATATAAGAATTTAACATTCAATTGAAGGGGGGTCTCGGCCTAGGGCTGGATAGTCTAGGGTCCAGCCGCCAACTTGGAGGGAGCAGCCACCCACTAGGGTCTCTCTCAGTTATATCTTCCAACAAGCAACTCTCAGTTTAGATTCCTTTTCTTTTCTTAGATAATAGGTGCTGGAATGAAACACAGTGATAGAGAAAGAGCTCTAGCCACACTTGCTTAGTTGTCTTTTTGGTTGGGAACATTTTCATTTTGGAAGAAAGAAATTAAAAGTGTGAATGTTGTTACGGTGGAATGAAGAAGCTTCACTTTAATTTGATGTTGTTGAATACCAATTGCCATTTTCATTTTGTTCGGTTCATGCATTTTTTTTATTGAAGCTTTAGTCTGTCAATTAATGAGCAATTGCAGAAGCGTTGATTAATGAAGAGTTGATTTTATTTGAAGTAGCTCTAACAGTGTGCATGGTGATGATAAAATTGGAGAGGCCCACACGGTTTGTTTTATTTTCTTTCTTCACGCGTGGATCAAGGATGAATTTTATAGTCTACATGTTACAACACTTGCATCGTTTAATGCATTTAAATGTTTTAAAATCAATTCTACTTATTCAGCAAATTAGTTTACTATTTAACTTTTGTTCTCTTTGTGTAATTTTCGTGATGAATTATTTTCAATGTTTAGCTTACTCGTTGCATTTTAATAGCTTCAATTGCGTTTGGATATTTAACTATTATAGTATTCACTTTAATGTTTTCTTTTATTTCAATGTTTTTAATTATGTTTGGTTTTATTTAATTTCCAGTTTAATTTAAGTTCATCCGCAAACAAAAACAAACCTTTCAAAAAACCCCCTACGTGTTTGACCTAATCCTTAAACCACAATTGGTCCTTGAGAGACGACCTAGGAGTTACTTCCTAACTTATACTGCATTAATTTTGCAATCAACTTTTGTGTGAGGTGCGACCCTCTCATCACTTGGCTTTACATCTTGAGGACTAGTCATGAGTACATCTTGATATGTAGCTTTATAACTAGTCTATGTCTGTGATGGACAAATTTATGAGCACCAAAATATGATGTCACAAACTTGTTTCACAATCGGCAAGTATGACCGAATCGTTCAAGTAATAAACTTGGTAAGACCAAGTATCGTTCTTCCCAAAGGACTCACAGCCTAGTTTAGTTATGTGATTTGTTGATTAGCTAGGACTTACAAACGAAATATTTAGAGTTCAATATGCAAAGACGAAAATAAACATGTATGCATGAAATTTGATCAATGGCAAAGACAAAAGATAAACACTTTCAATGAATTATATGAATGAATATGTTGTTGGGGGTCAATTTCATCTCATCCACTCTCATGTATTTTAGGAATTCAACATTCAAATCATCATTGTTAATGCCACTCTCTAATGTACCATTCTAGATGGCTTATCCCTAATCACGAGTTCATACAATTCCTAGCATTCCTAATGATTAGTTCATGAGCGCAGGAGCTTAAAGGCAACCAATATAATATTGTCAGTATAATATTGGGAGAAATTCCCCGGATCTAGACTTCCCCGTACGTGTCCGTATCGACAAAACCAATAATCATGCATGGAATGAGTTAAACTATGCAAGCATTGAGCAAAGAGGAAAAACCCTAACTAATGATGAAAGAAAGCATAAGTCTTAATTAAAAGATGTAAGCAAAGATTCCATATATGAGAGCTTCAAGAGATTACATTGATTCCCCAACAAACATACAAGGTTTAGTTCACCATATTCATGGTGAACCTAGATGAATATCAATGAAAGAATGAAAGAATAAACCCAATAAAGGTGAAGAGGTAGCCTGAGCATCCAAGATCCTCCTTCAAAGGGGTGAAAGAGAGAGTGTTTGCCTCGTTTCTGCTAAAGATACCTAATTCTAGGACGTGCAAGCCCTTATATACTATTCTAGAGTTACAAAAGATTACAAAAGCCCAAGCCCAAAAAGTGCCGCTCAGCGGTAAATACCGCTTAGCGGTGACTGCGCGTCACATTTCTTCCCCTCAGCAGCCATTTTGCCCCTCAGCGTGACTCCCGCAACCTTCTGAGTGCCGCTCAGCGGTAAAATGCCGCTGAGCGGTGCCTTCGACTTCTCTTTTTGCACTCTTTCTTGTCTTTTCTAATGTCATCTCTCTCCTTCTTCACTCTTTTCACTAAATTCATCTTAAAACCTGCACAAAAACACTTAAATCATGCATAAACCTGTCCAGCTCTCTTATTTCTGAAAATATGGATAAAAGGCATGATTTCAAGCTAGTTTCTAAGTCTAAAGGTTGCTTTTACTATCAATTTTAAGCATGAAAATAACAGTTTTTCAACTGTTATCACAACCCCAAACTTAGAACTTTGCTTGTCCTCAAGCAAACAAAATGTAACTCCATCTCCAACCAATTCATATGATGGTTCACTCATTCAAAATCTCTCTTTTTCAAGATAAGTAATAACTTCACTCAAACTTATGACCAAGAGTTCAATCAAGATGTGCACATGCTTTAGTATTCACAAAGTCATTTAAGTTCCAACAAATGCTATTTTTCATGAATGATTAATCAATTAAGCATGGATGTTCATGTGCTTATGGAATATTTCCTCACTAGGTAAAGTGTTTCACTCAACACACAAGTGTATAAGAGGTAAAGTGTTTCACTCATTCACTCCACTATCACAATGTCACATGAATCAACTTTGCCTTTCATTTTACCACAATCAAAAACATTTACAAGCATGCATCATCACAAGGACTTTTTAATGGCTTATAACGTGGCTGGGCTAACAAGAAAATTGGTTTTTCTGGATCACAAAATCCTTGATTTAAGAGAATCATAACAACACAATTATTCTTATTCATTCCCAACTTTCTTTTGCCTTTGCATTTGCATTGAGCTTTACTTCTTTTTCTTTTCTTTGCATATTCTTACTTTTTAGCTCTTAGCTCAATGCTTTTCCTTTTTCATATTTTCCCCACAACCCCAAACTTGAACATTTAACAATACCACATAAGATCTTCTACTTAACTCAAGGTAAAGATTTTCAATCAAGGGTTTTCAGTGTATATTCAAGGTTAAGGGTTCAAAGGATAGAACACAAAGTGTTCTCTTTTAGTAGGCTAACTTTATGAATTTGGCCAATAAAAAGGGTTCCAACAAACGACCTTGATCATATGATGCAAAACAAGCAATTGATTCAATCATAAAAAACCTGGGCAAAGTCATTCATGCTTCCAAAGTAATAGCATTCAACAATAACAACTCTGGAGTTCAAAACCTCACATATAAGCTCATTCACATTTGACATACACATCCTGCTTAATTTCACAATCACAATCATGATATCATGCATTTGTTCACAAAGCTTGTGAATCACCTGTATAAGCATTTTATGTGCACATCATCTTAACATCAATCAATCAATAAGCATCATCAAGCATTACTTATCACACAATCATAGTTAATAGCAAACCATCATAATAAACCAGGTGTTCAATAGAGTACATTGATAACAGTTGAAAAACTGTTATTTTCATGCTTAAAATTGATACTAAAAGCAACCTTTAGACTTAGAAACTAGCTTGAAATCATGCCGTTTATCTATATTTTCATAAATAAGAGAGCTGGACAGGTTTATGCTTGATTTAAGTGTTTTTGTGCAGGTTTTAAGGTGAATTTAGTGAAAAGAGTGAAGAAGGAGAGAAGTGACATTAGAAAAGACAAGAAAGAGTGCAAAAAGAGAAGACGAAGGCACCGCTCAGCGGCAAACTACCGCTGAGCGGCACTCAAGAGGTGACGTTGGAACCGCTGAGGGGCAAAATGGCCGCTGAGGGGAAGAAAGAAGACGCGCAATCACCGCTGAGCGGTAAATACCGCTGAGCGGCACTTTTTGGGCTTGGGCTTTTGTAATCTTTTGTAACTCTAGATTAGTATATAAGGGCTTGCACGTCCTTGGGATTAGTATCTTTGGCAGAAACGAAGTAAACTCTCTCTCTTCCACCCCTTTGAAGGAGGATCTTGGATGCTCAGGCTACCTCTTCACCTTTATTGGGTTTATTCTTTCATTCTTTCATTGTTATTCATCTAGGTTCACCATGACGATGGTGAACTAAACCTTGTATGTTTGTTGGGGAATCAATGTAATCTCTTGAAGCTCTCATATATGGAATCTTTGTTGAGTACATCTTTTAAGTAAGACATATGCTTTCTTTCATCATTAGTTAGGGTTTTTCCTCTTTGCTCAATGTTTGCATTGTTTAACTCATTCTAATGCATGATTATTGGTTTTGTCGATACGGACACGTACGGGGAAGTCTAGATCCGGGGAATTTCTCCCAATATTTTACTGACAACATTATATTGGTTGCCTTTAAGCTCCTGCACTCATGAACTAATCATTAGGAATGCTAGGAATTGTATGAACTATTTGATTAGGGAGAAGCCATCTAGAATGGTACATTAGAGAGTGGCATTAACGATGATGATTTGATTGTTGAATTCCTAAAATATATGAGAGTGGATGAGATGAAATTGACCCCCAACAACATATTCATTCATATATTCCATTGAAAGTGTTTATCTTTTGTCTTTGCCATTGATCAATTCATGCATACATGTTTATTTTCTGTCTTGCATATTAAACTTTGAATATTTCGTTTGTAAGTCCTAGCTAATCAACAAATCACATAACTAAACTAGGCCGTGAGTCCTTTGGGAAAAACGATACTTGGTCTTACCAAGTTTATTACTTGAACGATTCGGTCATACTTGCCGATTGTGAAACAAGTTTGTGACATCATATTTTGGTGCTTACAAATTTGTCCATCATACATCAAACCCTAATCTAAAAACAAAAGCAAATAAGTTCAGAAAACTTAAACCACAAAAGCATAATCATATGATAGCATTCATCAGTAAATGCTATCTCAGCTCCTCCTCAGTCTGAGCTGTCCTCTGTATCTTCCTCCTCCTCTTCATCATCATCATCATCAAATGCATCCTCCTCCTCAGCTTCATCTTCTTCCATATCTCTGGCTGAAGCTTCAGCTGCTTCAGCTCCTCCTCCATGCAATGGTTCTTCTGGCCAAGCTACCACGTTATGGAATTCATCCATAGTCCACCTGTGTGCTGGAGGGGTATCATACATCCCCACTATCATCTCAGCCGTGGCCACGTGCCCTCTGTGGATGGACTGCAACTTAGCACCTATAAGAGACATATACATGTCCCTCATCTGGAATGGTTCTGCTTCATGTGTATCAGCAGATGTCCGGCTCTGTGCTGGCCCTCTCTCTCTACGAGCCTGACGTGGTGGAACTGGCTGAGCTGCCTCCTCACCTCCACAGTACTGTCTGTAATAGGCCTCATCTATAGCTTTTCTTGGCCTCTCAAATGGTGGAACAGAAGTGTCCACCCCAGCTTGCTTGCAAAGGTGAGTGATCAAAGAAGGATGTCCCAGTGGTGCTTTGCTGTTTGAGGTGTTAGCACACACACTAATCTCATCAGCTATCACCTGCCCAATATTAACATTCAAATTTCTGATAGCACAGTAGATGAATAGTGCCCTGCTGAGAGTGATATCTGACACATGTGAGCATGGCTGAATGTTGGCATGAGAAAATGCCATCCAATACTTTGCAAGAGGAGTCAAATCTGTCCTCCAAATATTAACCACTGCTCCAGATCTATTCCTTTGAAAGTGTCCTCCAGGTATGCACAACACTCTCTCCACATCCTCAAAGTCAGCACCTTCCTCCATGCTAAGAGCAAACTGGCATTGCTCACCAGCCCACACAGTATCCAGGAAGTTGTTGATGGAATCAGGATCATACCTGATGGCATGGCCTCTGACATAGCCCAAATAATTCTCAGCTGGATAGTCACCAATCTTCTTTGCATTGGTGTAGAATTCCTTAACTACAGCTATATTGGCAGGTGCTGGATAAGTGGCTAGCTTTCCCCAATCATTCCCTAACACTTGCTCTCCAAATTGAGGAGCAAAGTTAGGTATCATTCCAACCTTTCTCTCCATTAGAAGTCTTCTGTCCTGAACCACCCTAAAGTGCTTCTCATGTTTCCTAGAGAGGAACCTGCTATTATGGGGTTGCTCTGGTTCCTTTTCCTTCCTCTTGGTTGCCATGGTTTTCAATCTCTTTCCTGAAGAGGATGTCATTCCTGCATTCAAACACAATTACAAAACCACAGAACATGATGTTAATCATTAGTAAACATAGAACACAACTCCTTTCGAAGCTAAACCACCGCTGAGGGCCAGAATTTCCCCTCAGCGCCACCAGTGCCACATTCCAACAAGCAAAAACCAGAAAAAACCAAGTCTGGCAGAGTGCCGCTCAGCGGTAATTGCCGCTCAGCGGTAATTGCCGCTCAGCGGTGATCTGCAGATTTTTGCAAATCTCTTTTTAAAACTGTCCTAACTCCACCCAAATGCAATTTTCAGTTTTCCAGTTCATAATCAAGCAGTTTAATCGGTTCAAACATCAAATATATCATCAAATCATGCATAGAAATCAAAACCCCTAAATATTCATGCTTTGACAATCATATTCAATTTCAAGAACCCTAGAATGAACAAAATGCATTTTACTTACTTGGGTGGAGATGTTAGATGATATGAGAATGCTTCCAAACTAGAATGCTCTCTTCCAACCCCAAACTTTGATGGCACACTAGTGAAAAAGTGAGTGGAAGAGAAATTTTTCTAAGAGGGAAGAGTAAAAAGATGTGGGAAACCTAAGAGAAGATATGTGGAAGTGTTTGTGCAGAGAAGGGCTTGAAAGAATGTAAAAACGCGCAGCTTAGGGTTTAAAGATACCCCAATGGGCTTGGGTTCCGCTAAGGGGAACTTAAGCCCATCTGCGATAGTACCGCTCAGCGGCACTTTCGTGATGTGCCCTTCTCCTTCTTTTCTTGACCTACGTGCCTTCCTAGCATACCCCTCATAGGTTCCCTGCAATTCAATGTTAAAAATGCTTATGCAAACCCTAACAAAATTAAAACAAGCAAAAACAATCAATCAACTGGGTTGCCTCCCAGGTAGCGCTTGTTTAACGTCACGAGCCTGACCCAAAATCCACCAACACCCATCAGTAGGTGTTTCAAACTTACCAGCACCCATCAGTAGGTGTTACAAACCTAGTATCCTTCAGTAGATACTTAACCACCTAGCATCCTTCAGTAGATGCTAGATCCAACAAAATAATGTCCAGAATAATGTTCACAGATTAAAAATTACAAAACCAAATCAAAAGTTTTTAAATCCACTGGGTTGCCTCCCAGCAAGCGCTTCTTTAACGTCACTAGCTTGACCCAATAAAGCTCAAGTTCCATCTTCTTTATAGTTGATGTTGTCCTTCCACCAACTTTTCAACTGCTTCCTTTGGACTGTTTTGGATTCTCTAGAATATGGAGACTCTATCTCTATCATCTCCTTCTCTTTAAAGCCTTTTATAACCCACAACTTGTTCTTGAGTCTTACAGGTGTGCCAAGTTGGAGTCTTCTTTTCTTCCAGTCTCTAGGAACTTCTTCTCCTTTTCCAATCTCTTCTACCTTGGGTACCTGAAAAAACAAACAATGGTTATCAGAAACTTCAAGATTTTCATTTTTACCTCTAGTCATGGGTGCATCTCGAAATGCAGCTTTATAACTAGACTCTTCCTCCTTTGCTTGTATCTCATATTTGAAAACATCCACCACCACTGACGAACGGGTCGCACCGCTCACAAAAGTTGATTGCACGAAATTAATGCAGTATAACTAGGAAGTGACTCCTAGGTCGTCTCTCAAGGACCAATTTATGGTTCAGTCTCAGATGTTCTACACGAAGTGGGGGGGGTTGTGAAAGTTTTGGTAGTGGAAAATTAAATAAATGTAGTGAAAATAAAGATGATGAAAATGTAAATCAAGTAGTGCAGTAAAAGTAAAACTGAAAAACGTAAATCGCAGCTTGAAAACGTAAATTGGAAATAAAGTTTTGACAAAATTAAAATTTGCAATTGGAAATAGATCATGAAACTGATGAAATAACTTGAGCAGAAATGACAGTAATTTGATCGAAGATTTAAACGTGCGAACGGAATTGTAAAACACACTGGAAATTAACATTCAATTGAAACTGAAAAAAAAAAGAAACAGAAAACCTCCCCCAGCGGGGAGGAGAAAACCAGAACGTCTACTATTCTACTCCTAAAATCTAATCCTCTTCTTCTCTGCTGCTTGCTTTCTTTTATAGCCAAAACTCAGAATCCGTGAGCCTCTCCCAATCTGTACAGAATTCTTCCCGTGAGCATCTTTTCCTTGCATGCTGAGCAATAGTTTCTTGGCCGTGAGAAAATAGGGTGAGGGCCCTCAATCTTGTCCTCTTGCACACCATTCCAACACATCATGCTTTTGCTCCTCCAAGCTGCTACTGTATTGTTCAAGCTGGACGTTGATGCTTCTTGGGTGGTGGTGCTGCTGTATTCTCTCCAAGCACACACCTAAAGCCCATCATCACTCCTCGTTCTTGGTTGGCAGTTTGGACGTTTCTTTCTCCCAACTGCTGGATTATTTTTCTCCAACTTCATTCTTCATTTTGTCTTTTCTTCTAGAGCGTGACAGCAGCTTTGAGGCATTTCTTCCAGCTCGTGGTGCTTCCTTTCTTCAATTCCAACAGCCACCATGCACTGCCATGCTTCCAGCTCAACGTGTTGGACTCTTCATAAAAGCTGGCTGCTCTTTTATTCCAGCCGTTACATATCCAGCTTGTTTATGTTTGAACGCTGCTGTCCAAGAAGCCACTACTGTCTAGACTTGCTGGATACTGGACCGTGATGGAGTTGGATGCATCTCCTTCCCCGCTGCTGCCTCCAGCCGTGAGTGATGTTGTTACCACTGGAAAGCTCCTGGACGTTTGTTGCTGGTTGAGTGCTGCTGCCGACTTGCTGGATTGCTGCACCACCGTGAATTTCTTCCTCTCAAGGTGCTGGCTTTGGATCAGTTGCTCTTCACTCTTTCGTTGGCTTGTCTTCAGCTCACGGCTCCTACTACACTGCTGGAATACCGTGACATGCTAAGTGCTGGACTGGTGGAGATGGCTGGATGCATGGACGGAGCTGCACCGCTTGCTGGCTTCTCTTCTCCAATCAACAAGTGGCTGGTTCCATCTTCCTTTCCGTTACAGCCTCTTTCTCCAAAACCAAGCCAAGAATGTTTAATCTTTAGCAAACTTTTCTTCCACTCCTTTCAATCAATTGTGCTGGACGTGTGACCCTATGGGGCCGTGTGATGTCTCTACATCTTTCAAGCCAATTTGGTTTCTCCACCAATGGTGGCCCCTACATGTTGTCTCCCACTTAAAGATAAACAATACTCTTCATTTGTTTGCCGTGAATGCTTCTTTACCAAGGAGGTGGCTCCCACTTTGACTTCAAGCTTTGATAATCCCTTGGCAAATGAATTTTTCAGCAACTTGCTATCTTCCAAACACGTGAATTGTCCATAGCATAGGCCATGTGTAACCTATATCTTCCAAATCATTTTGAGAAAACCGTGAGCTGCACAACATGGTGGTCCCTCCATTATCCTCCTTTAATTGTTAATGTGAATTCAAGTCCATGTGGTTTATTGAAAGTTTGCAAAAGTGAATTTGATCGTGTGCTTTTTATTTTCCAGCTATCATACTTCAGCCAATGAGTGGGTCCGTGAGATTCTTTTGCAAATAAAGTCCAAGACCAAATGCTTATGTGGAGTGGAAGAACATGGTCAAAACAAATCTGCATATCCAAAGTTAATGCAGCCGTGACACCATTTCCAATAACTCAACAACATTCACCTTAGCATCTTCAAAATGAAAGCTTCACATGGACTTTTGTATTTCATCCAAAATGCTTTTAAAATTATTTTCTATGTGAATGTGGCATAAACCTTGCTTAAGAGTGTTAAGAGGTCTTAGCATTGTCCAATGATCAATTCCAGCCACCACAAGTACTAAACAATAAGCAAACAGATTAGAAATCACTTAAACAGTAATCACTGGACTGACATAGGAGAGTACAATAAATACTGGGAACAACATAGAACGAATTTGAACAAACGAAAAACTATACGTGAAAATAGACATCCATACGAAACTATGAAAACAAATTGCATGGAAAACGGATAAGAATTGAACCTGAACGGGGACAAACAAGTTGACACAAAATTCACGCAGCAACCAGCGAAAACTGAAATGGCTGAAATACATTGGGCTCTATTTCCATTTCTTATTTAACCTTCAAATGTCCCAAATTGTATTTCCAAATTTTCCTTGTAAAATAATTAGCTCAGATAATTCAAATTAATTAAAATAAGAATTTCTGATCGAATTAAGCACAATCAAGCAAAATGGGAAAACACTGGACATTTAAGCACAATTCCCTGATTAATTCTAGTACAATAAACTAAGTGAAGTGTAGAAAATATTGACTCATCAAAATAGACCACACTTAGTCTTTTGCACTCCTGGGCAAAATCAAGACGCAATTCAGGGAATGGTTCAAAGGACTTTAAAGGCGTAACACAGATGCAGCATACAGAAAATAAAAACTCATGAGAAAATAAAAGAATTTACACAGTTCTCAAGAATTCTGGACAGAGAAAAGAAGTAGACAATATCCAACACAAAATCAAGAAAGGCAGATACTTACAGAAATCTTCCAAGCAATTCAAAACTTGGTAAAATAACTAATCAGCTCAAGAGGTGATTCAAAAATAACAAAACCTCACAGATGCGCTATAGTGTTTCTCTCAAGTGTTTAAGGTAAATCAATGTCACTCAATGCATTCAAGAAAGCAAACACAAGCAGATTTGGCAAGCTTCTAATATCAACACTTAAAACATATGCATGTTCGGATCCAAAGGTCTTTACTGGTTGTAATGGGGCCAAGGATAGGGGAGGATAAATTTGGATAAGTAGCTATAGCTCAGAAGAAATAGAGGTGCACTAGGGAAAAAAAATGTAAACACAATGAAATCTCACCCAAACCTCTAATTCAATCCTCTTCTCGACTCCATTATTTACAAAATTATTTTTCAATTTTTCTCTTTTTCTCATCATTTTTTTTTATCCTGTCTTTTTTTTTTTTTTATCACACAACAGGATATAAATTATCATTTCCAAAACATGATGAGGAACCAACTAGCCAATTTATCAGAATTCCCAAGGAGACCACACTTATTCACAAAATACTTCTATAGCTCCAGACTTTCCTAAGGTTTAGGTAATCATGGTTTTTCACTTAAGGTCAGTGTTTGAGCTTTAAAACAGAGAAATGAATACAGTATAGGCTCAAAAGGGGTATAAAAGGAAAATAAGGTAGGCTTATTTGGCTAAAGAGGCTCAAGAAATAAAATGCCTTTATCATTTCTAAACATGCATATCCATCAAGAATTATCAAAAAGAATCAAGCCAAGACATATGTGCAAACAATCAAGAGACATATCACACACAAGAAAGAACATTAAGTAGCTCAAATCTCACACAGGGTGTTTGTCACAATCAAATCAACCTCTTAAACATTTATAATCATCTTCCAAGCAGAGAAAAGCAAGCATTTCAAACTATAAGTATTGATGAAGTGAAGGAAAATTGTACAACTTGGACAAACTCCAGAAATCAAGAGAAAAATGTAAAATTTATTGCACACAAAACACACTAAAAACAACTTAAAACAGAAAAAATTTAACACTAAAAAACAAAAAATTTATCACGCAAAACACACAAAACAAAGAAAATACAGAATCTCTCCCAATAGACCACACTTAAACTACACATTGTCCTCAATGTGTTCTAAGCATATCATCAGCAATCAAAACAGTAAACATATTATGGACAAATGCAATAAAAGTAGGAAAAAGGAGAGAAAGAAAATGCAAACTCCCGTAGATTATGGTGGAAGCTGCCAGTTTTGGACTTGTAGGGAGATATCTGCCAACTTAGATTCCAGCTTGGACGTTTTGAGGACGAACTGCTTCATCCTCCAAATTTGATCTAGCAGTGAAATATCTTCCACAGCTGGATCTAAGCAGTGATTGTTGATGAGCAAGTTCAGCAGGTGCCTATTAATCTCGAAGCTTTTGTCATTGTTGGCACCTTTATCTTCCAACGTGGGTGTCTGTTGATCAAATTTATTCGTACCTCCTGCAGCATGGTTAGTGCAATATTGTGGTTCCACATAAATGTCATGCAGAGGTATAACACCCAATTCCAATGTAAGAGGCTGAACCTCAGATATATCCTCGGAACATGAATCAATTTCAAATTTAGAAATTATATCAACCACAGACTCAGATTCATGATCAATGCATGGAGAATAATCATTTGGATGTGATATCAAAAATTTTTTCTCATCATGCATAGAGGGAAAATTAAAAGCATGTTCATCAACAATATAATAATCAGCATACCAATCAACAGCATAATATTTATTAACGCAATCAACAGAATAATCAATTTGTGGTATGCTTACCTCCACTTCCTTGAAGATTGGTAAAGTAGTGGAGGATGAAAGTGGTCTACCTTGTTCAGAATTACTGCTCGTATCTGCCTGTTCCTCAAAATTTTCATTGGTCTCCTCAGGTGCAAGAGTGGTCATCTGCCCAACCTGATCACTTAGATTCTGCATGGCAGCTTGAGTTTCCTGCTGGATCTTCATGCACTCTTGCTTGAACTGAATTCTCTGCTTGGTCATTTGCTCCAGTAACTCCTTTAATGTAGGTTCAGAAGTAGAAGGCTGAGGAGTTATTTGGACAGGAGCATCAAATTGCTGATTCTCGTATTGCTGGACTGGTGGAGGCATAAAAGTATCCTGAGATGGTGCTTCCTGATATTTCTGTTGAGCATCGAACCATCCCAAGCTAGGGTCATTCCATCCAGGATCGTCGTTATATTGCACAGGGGAAAATTTGCTGAGAAACTGATGCTCAAGATATCCCCAATCGGTAACGGATCCTAGAGGAAGAGAGTCTTGCCAATCCTTAGCTGCTCCTTGTAATGAATGCGGAAATGCGCTCAAGAAAATGTGATCAAGAGGAACATCTGGAGGCTTCATTGAAGAGCACACCATGTGGAACTCCTCCAAATGTCTATGTGGGCATTCCCCTGCAAAACCATGAAACTTAGGCAGCAAATATGTCAGTCCAGTGCTTAGAACGTAATATAAATCATCCTCTGTAGGTGGAACCGGCTCACTAGGAGCGCTCTTAGGAATTTGAGGATGATCCATATATTTCTCATCATAGAATTCAGCAGAATTACAATCAGGGTAACAAGCAGAAGGAGATTCATAATTACAGGCACTCGCAGAATAAGCACTATTCACAAAATCAAAATAGGTAGACATGGAAAATAAAAAGTAAAAAACTAAAAACTAAAAATTATAAAACAGATAAAACACAACACATTTATACATGCAATACATACACAAGACAGGACAATTTTTTTTTTTAATTAACAGACAAAATACATATGACACGCATACAAAACAAATAGAACATCACAACACAAGATAAAACACAACACAATTAAACATGCTACAGGCAAAAAAAAAATTTTTTTTTTTTAAATAATAACTAAATACAGAACACAACACAATAAAATATAAAAGACAAAACATATATTAACACAACATAATCGAAAAACACAACAAAAATCTAAAACAAGAACTTGGAACTGAAGTGACAACGCCGCCAAAATTTGCTGAAGGTGTCGTTGTCGCCTACAAAAATACCAAACACAAAACACACATATTAACAGAACAAAAATTTACACAACAAGAATCTAAAACCAAACCGTCATTGGTTGGTCCCCGGCAACGGCGCCATTTTGACGATGCTGTCGCGGCCCCACAAAATTTGTGCATAAAAGAATGCAGTATAGACTAGGAAGTGACTCCTAGGTCGTCTCTCAAGGACCAATTTATGGTTCAGTCTCAGATGTTCTACACGAAGTGGGGGGGTTGTGAAAGTTTTGGTAGTGGAAAATTAAATAAATGTAGTGAAAATAAAGATGATGAAAATGTAAATCAAGTAGTGCAGTAAAAGTAAAACTGAAAAACGTAAATCGCAGCTTGAAAACGTAAATTGGAAATAAAGTTTTGACAAAATTAAAATTTGCAATTGGAAATAGATCATGAAACTGATGAAATAACTTGAGCAGAAATGACAGTAATTTGATCGAAGATTTAAACGTGCGAACGGAATTGTAAAACACACTGGAAATTAACATTCAATTGAAACTGAAAAAAAAAAGAAACAGAAAACCTCCCCCAGCGGGGAGGAGAAAACCAGAACGTCTACTATTCTACTCCTAAAATCTAATCCTCTTCTTCTCTGCTGCTTGCTTTCTTTTATAGCCAAAACTCAGAATCCGTGAGCCTCTCCCAATCTGTACAGAATTCTTCCCGTGAGCATCTTTTCCTTGCATGCTGAGCAATAGTTTCTTGGCCGTGAGAAAATAGGGTGAGGGCCCTCAATCTTGTCCTCTTGCACACCATTCCAACACATCATGCTTTTGCTCCTCCAAGCTGCTACTGTATTGTTCAAGCTGGACGTTGATGCTTCTTGGGTGGTGGTGCTGCTGTATTCTCTCCAAGCACACACCTAAAGCCCATCATCACTCCTCGTTCTTGGTTGGCAGTTTGGACGTTTCTTTCTCCCAACTGCTGGATTATTTTTCTCCAACTTCATTCTTCATTTTGTCTTTTCTTCTAGAGCGTGACAGCAGCTTTGAGGCATTTCTTCCAGCTCGTGGTGCTTCCTTTCTTCAATTCCAACAGCCACCATGCACTGCCATGCTTCCAGCTCAACGTGTTGGACTCTTCATAAAAGCTGGCTGCTCTTTTATTCCAGCCGTTACATATCCAGCTTGTTTATGTTTGAACGCTGCTGTCCAAGAAGCCACTACTGTCTAGACTTGCTGGATACTGGACCGTGATGGAGTTGGATGCATCTCCTTCCCCGCTGCTGCCTCCAGCCGTGAGTGATGTTGTTACCACTGGAAAGCTCCTGGACGTTTGTTGCTGGTTGAGTGTTGCTGCCGACTTGCTGGATTGCTGCACCACCGTGAATTTCTTCCTCTCAAGGTGCTGGCTTTGGATCAGTTGCTCTTCACTCTTTCGTTGGCTTGTCTTCAGCTCACGGCTCCTACTACACTGCTGGAATACCGTGACATGCTAAGTGTTGGACTGGTGGAGATGGCTGGATGCATGGACGGAGTTGCACCGCTTGCTGGCTTCTCTTCTCCAATCAACAAGTGGCTGGTTCCATCTTCCTTTCCGTTACAGCCTCTTTCTCCAAAACCAAGCCAAGAATGTTTAATCTTTAGCAAACGTTTCTTCCACTCCTTTCAATCAATTGTGCTGGACGTGTGACCCTATGGGGCCGTGTGATGTCTCTACATCTTTCAAGCCAATTTGGTTTCTCCACCAATGGTGGCCCCTACATGTTGTCTCCCACTTAAAGATAAACAATACTCTTCATTTGTTTGCCGTGAATGCTTCTTTACCAAGGAGGTGGCTCCCACTTTGACTTCAAGCTTTGATAATCCCTTGGCAAATGAATTTTTCAGCAACTTGCTATCTTCCAAACACGTGAATTGTCCATAGCATAGGCCATGTGTAACCTATATCTTCCAAATCATTTTGAGAAAACCGTGAGCTGCACAACATGGTGGTCCCTCCATTATCCTCCTTTAATTGTTAATGTGAATTCAAGTCCATGTGGTTTATTGAAAGTTTGCAAAAGTGAATTTGATCGTGTGCTTTTTATTTTCCAGCTATCATACTTCAGCCAATGAGTGGGTCCGTGAGATTCTTTTGCAAATAAGGTCCAAGACCAAATGCTTATGTGGAGTGGAAGAACATGGTCAAAACAAATCTGCATATCCAAAGTTAATGCAGCCGTGACACCATTTCCAATAACTCAACAACATTCACCTTAGCATCTTCAAAATGAAAGCTTCACATGGACTTTTGTATTTCATCCAAAATGCTTTTAAAATTATTTTCTATGTGAATGTGGCATAAACCTTGCTTAAGAGTGTTAAGAGGTCTTAGCATTGTCCAATGATCAATTCCAGCCACCACAAGTACTAAACAATAAGCAAACAGATTAGAAATCACTTAAACAGTAATCACTGGACTGACATAGGAGAGTACAATAAATACTGGGAACAACATAGAACGAATTTGAACAAACGAAAAACTATACGTGAAAATAGATATCCATACGAAACTATGAAAACAAATTGCATGGAAAACGGATAAGAATTGAACCTGAACGGGGACAAACAAGTTGACACAAAATTCACGCAGCAACCAGCGAAAACTGAAATGGCTGAAATACATTGGGCTCTATTTCCATTTCTTATTTAACCTTCAAATGTCCCAAATTGTATTTCCAAATTTTCCTTGTAAAATAATTAGCTCAGATAATTCAAATTAATTAAAATAAGAATTTCTGATCGAATTAAGCACAATCAAGCAAAATGGGAAAACACTGGACATTTAAGCACAATTCCCTGATTAATTCTAGTACAATAAACTAAGTGAAGTGTAGAAAATATTAACTCATCAACCACTCTCTCCTCTCTGTCCTGGAACACCACTATACCTTCATTAACATCTATGATAGCCCTGGCCGTTTTCATAAACGGTCTTCCCAGTATGAAAGGTATTTTTTCGGTCTCCATCTTCATCACCACAAAGTCTGCCAAAAACTAAAGTTTGCCAACACAAACTACAATGTCTTCTGCAATCCCACATGGCTCCTTTGAAGATCCATCAGCCATTACAACATTAACCTTTACAGGTTTTATTTTAACATGGCCAATTTGCTCCAATAGAGAATAAGGCATCAAGTTAACACTTGAGCCTAAATCAAGGAGAGCTTTCTTTACCTTTTTCTTCCCTATAGTGCAAGGGATAGAAAAACTACCTGGATCTGCTGCTTTTGGTGGGAATGACTCTTTCTTAACAGTTATACACTTTTCTTCCTCATCATCTCTACGTCTTCTTTTTGTAGAGGTTCCTTCTTCAGATTTTGTGTAAACTGCTATTTTCTGTAGAATTTGTTCCCAAGGAGCTTCATTATCAACCATTCTGAATAAATCTGTGAAATCCATTGGTTTCTCCTGATTTGTTGGAAAAGGCAAAATGTCCTTTCTTTCTTCTTCTCTTCTCTCTTCTGTTTCATCTTCTTCTAACTCAATAATCTCTTCATTCACACTCTTGACCACTTTGCACTCTTCTCTAGGGTTAACCTCAGTATTAGCCCCAAAGTTTCTGTGTGGTCTTTCTTCCAATTGCTTGGTAATCTGACCCATCTGAATCTCCAAATTCTTTATAGCAGCTTCAGTGCTCTTTTGAGAAGATTCAGTTTTCTGTATGAATTGCTGAAGAGTTTCTTCCAACCTTGTTGATCTTTCATTAAGCATAGATAATTGTTGCCACACGGTTGGTTGCTGCTGCTGCTTATTATATTGATTAGCCTGCCCAGTTTGTCCTTGGCCAATACTTGGATGTGGTTTCCAACCCTGATTATAATTCCCTTGACGGTATGGAAACTGATTAGCCATGAAATTAACATCCTCCACGGCTTCCACAGAAAAAGCACATTGGCCATTGATGTGATCTCCCCCACATAATTCGCACAACTAGGTTTGTACCTGTGCAGCAGATTTTAACTCTTTAGGTAATGAAGCAAGAGTTTTGGTCAGAGTTTCCAGCTGTTGAGTTAGAATTTTATTCTGGGCTAGCAAGGCATCATGGGTTTGTAATTGAAGAACCCCTTTCTGTTGCATAGGAGCTCCTCTTTCACTGTGCAGCTCATTATCACTTGTAGCCATGTTTTCAATAATTTCAGTTGCTTCCTCTGGAGTCTTCCATTTGATATTGCCTCCAGCTGAGGCATCCAGCATCATCTGGGTTTGTGAACCAAGCCCTCTAAGGAAAGTCAGGACTACTTCTTGATCTTCAAAGCCATGCGTGGGAGTTTTACGTAACAAGCTTTTATACCTGTCCCATGCATGCCCCAGTGATTCTTCCATGCCCTGCTTGAATGAAGAAATCTCTTGCTTCCCTTTAGTCACTTTAGATTGTGGGAAGTATTTGTTTAAAAACTTTGTAACCACTGCTTCCCATTCTGTGAAACTTTCTTCTGGAAAAGAGTTCAACCAAAGCTTAGCATTGCCTCCCAATGAGAAAGGAAACAAGCTAAGTTTGATAGCTTCGTCTGGGACCCCATTAATTTTGACTGTATTGCAAATCTCATTAAAGGTAGTGAGATGCTCATATGGGCTTTCATGAGACAACCCATTAAATTGATTACTCTTCACCAGTTGAATCAGTGCTGGTTTGACCTCCATGTTGGCTGCATTGACTCTAGGTCTAGCTATGCTGTTGAAGTGCTGAGGTCCAGCAAGATTAGTATAATCTGCAAGAGTTCTTCTAACATTATTGCCCTCCATACTTCTTGTGCTATGAACAGAACCTTGTGGTGATGATTGCAAGAGAGTTTCTGGACAAGGGAAAAGTTCTCTAGACGTTCTGATTCTTCTCCTCCTTCTACTCTCTTCTAGACCTTCAAGAAGTGGTTCTGTTGTTTTCTTACTCCTAGTTCGAATTGCTTCCTGCATGCACAAGAAAACAAAACCCTAGAAAAGATTTGTTAGCACAAAAAGATATAAGAGAAGATATATATTCAAAAGATAAGAAGATAAAAGATTTAGAAGATAGAAAGATAAAAGATTCAGAAGATAAAAAGATAAAATAAAATAAAATAAAATCTAATCCTAAAAGATAAAATAAAATCTAATCTAAAAATAAAATCTAAAAGATAAAGATAGAATAAAATCTAATAAAATCTAACCTAACAAAATAAAATCAAATCTAATCTAATCTAATTCTAAAAAGATAAAACAGAATCTAATCTAACCTAAAAAGATAAAAAAATAAAATAAAATAAAAACAGAAAATATAAAAACAGAAATTCAAAATTAAATTCAAAGATAATCAATAATCACACAAATTAACCAGTTAAACCACGAGTCCCCGGCAACGGCGCCAAAAACTTGATGGACAAATTTATGAGCACCAAAATATGATGTCACAAACTTGTTTCACAATCGGCAAGTATGACCGAATCGTTCAAGTAATAAACTTGGTAAGACCAAGTATCGTTCTTCCCAAAGGACTCACGGCCTAGTTTAGTTATGTGATTTGTTGATTAGCTAGGACTTACAAACGAAATATTTAGAGTTCAATATGCAAAGACGAAAATAAACATGTATGCATGAAATTTGATCAATGGCAAAGACAAAAGATAAACACTTTCAATGAATTATATGAATGAATATGTTGTTGGGGGTCAATTTCATCTCATCCACTCTCATGTATTTTAGGAATTCAACATTCAAATCATCATTGTTAATGCCACTCTCTAATGTACCATTCTAGATGGCTTCTCCCTAATCACGAGTTCATACAATTCCTAGCATTCCTAATGATTAGTTCATGAGCGCAGGAGCTTAAAGGCAACCAATATAATATTATCAGTATAATATTGGGAGAAATTCCCCGGATCTAGACTTCCCCGTACGTGTCCGTATCGACAAAACCAATAATCATGCATGGAATGAGTTAAACTATGCAAGCATTGAGCAAAGAGGAAAAACCCTAACTAATGATGAAAGAAAGCATATGTCTTACTTAAAAGATGTAAACAACAGATTCCATATATGAGAGCTTCAAGAGATTACATTGATTCCCCAACAAACATACAAGGTTTAGTTCACCATATTCATGGTGAACCTAGATGAATATCAATGAAAGAATAAAAGAATAAACCCAATAAAGGTGAAGAGGTAGCCTGAGCATCCAAGATCCTCCTTCAAAGGGGTGAAAGAGAGAGTGTTTGCCTCGTTTCTGCTAAAGATACCTAATTCTAGGACGTGCAAGCCCTTATATACTATTCTAGAGTTACAAAAGATTACAAAAGCCCAAGCCCAAAAAGTGCCGCTCAGCGGTAAATACCGCTCAGCGGTGACTGCGCGTCACATTTCTTCCCCTCAGCGGCCATTTTGCCCCTCAGCGTGACTCCCGCAACCTCCTGAGTGCCGCTCAGCGGTAAAATGCCGCTGAGCGGTGCCTTCGACTTCTCTTTTTGCACTCTTTCTTGTCTTTTCTAATGTCATCTCTCTCATTCTTCACTCTTTTCACTAAATTCATCTTAAAACCTGCACAAAAACACTTAAATAAAGCATAAACCTGTCCAGCTCTCTTATTTCTGAAAAGGTTTAATAGCCAATTTAGTCCCCACTTTGGTTGAAAAATCTCAATTTAGTCCCTCGTTATAAAAGTGTTTTACATTAGTCCTAACTTTTAAAATAGTGGGTCAGATTGATCCCTTTCGTTAAATATAAGTTAACTAAATTAATGGATGATGATGTGACACAGCTTAAAGCTGATGTGTTAGATTGGTCCCTCGTTAGCTTTAAGTTGTGTCACATCATCATCCATTAATTTTGTTAACTTATATTTAACAGAAAGGACCAATATGACCCACTATTTTAAAAGTTAGGACTAATTCAAAACACTTTTATAACGAGGGACTAAATTGAGATTTTTCAACCAAAGTGAGGACTAAATTGGCTATTAAACCTTCTGAAAATATGGATAAAAGGCATGATTTCAAGCTAGTTTCTAAGTCTAAAGGTTGCTTTTAATATCAATTTTAAGCATGAAAATAACAGTTTTTCAACTGTTATCAGTCTGCTGCTCCTCTTTGAAGACATCAATAACCACATTTTTATCTCGGTCTTGAAACACCACTATTCCTTCATCTACATCAATGACGACTTTAGCCGTTTTCATAAACGGTTTTCCAAGAATAATAGGAACGCTTTCATCCTTTATCTACATCACCACAACTTAGCATTGCCTCCCAATGTGAAAGGAAACAAGCTAAGCTTGATTGCTTCATCTAGCACCCCATTTATCTTCACGGTGTTACAGATTTCATTAAAGGTGGTGAGATGTTCATATGGGCTTTCATGTGATAGCTCATTAAACTGATTGCTTTTCACCAACTGTATCAACGTTGGTTTCACTTCCATGTTTGCAGCATTGACCCTCGGCCTTGCTATACTGTTAAAATATTGAGGGCCAACCAAAGTGGTGTAATCTGCAAGAGTCCGTCTACCATTATTCTCCTCAGCCATATTTTCAGTGCTATGTTAAGACCTTTGTGGTGAAGGTTGTAAGAGTGTCTCAGGAGAAGGGAATAGTTCTCTTGAAGTTCGAACTCTCCTCCTCCTTCTACTTTCGTCCAGGCCTTCAAGAAGAGGTTCAGAAATCTTTTTGCTTCTAGTTCGAATATTACCCTGCATACATAAGGAAATAAAACCCTATAAAATATTTGTTAGCACAAAAAGATAGAAAAGAGAAGAAATAATCAAAAGATATAATTGAAAGGATAAGAAGATAGAAAATAAAAACCGAAAAATAAAAACAGAAAATAAAATAAAAACCGAGAAATAAAAAGAAAAGTAAAAACAGAAAACAAAATTCACAACAAGTCAAAAATAATCAAAAATTACACAAATAGACTAGTTAAACCACGAGTCTCCGGCAACAGCGCCAAAAACTTGATGAACAAATCTTAGATCCCCAAAAATGGAGTCTAGAACTTGTTAACCCTCGGCAAGTGTAACCGAATCATATCAAGTAATAAACCTAGTAAGACCAAGTATCGTTCTCCCAAAGGACTCACGACCTAGACAGTTGGGTGGTTTATTGATTAGCTAAGACTCTGAAAACCGATTGATTAAGATTTAAATGCAAATACTCAAAAGTAAATATGTATGCATGTATCGATCAATGGCAAAGAAGAAACAAAACACGTGATTTGAATTATATGAATGAATATGTTGTTGGGGTTTATCAATTTCATCCTATCCACTCTCTTGTATTTAGGAATTCAACGTTCTTTTCATTAATGTTAATGCCACTTTCTAAATTACTTAAAACCCGATGTCTCAGAGAAGAAAGCCTATCCTTAGTTATGAGTTCATACAATTCCTATCATCCTTAATAATTAATTCTGAAGCACAGAAGCTTAAAGGCAACCAACTATCATACACCTATGTCTAGGTTGGTAATATACTTTTGGGAGAGATTCCCCAGATCTAGATTTCCCCGTATGTGTCCATATCGACAAAACCAATAATCATGACATCGAATGAGTTAAACAATGCATGCTTTAAGCAAAGAGGAAAATCCCTAACTATTAATGAAAGAAAGCATGTATCATAAAGATGATTTTGAAGAACAAATTCCATACAAGAGAGTTTCTAAGGATTTACATTGATTCCCCAACAACAAAATAAGTTTAGTTCACTATATTCATGGTGAAACTAGATGAAATACAATGAAATACTGAAAGATAGAACCATAGAAAGTTGAGAAAGGAGCCTTAGCATCCAAAATCCTCCTCCAAGGGGTGAAAGACTGTGTTTCTGCTTCGTTCCAGTCAAAGATACAAACCCTAGGACGTCCTAAAGCTTATATATTATTCTAAAAAATACAGAAAAGTAGGCCCAAGCCCAGAAAAATGCCGCTCAGCGGTAGTAGCGCGTTTCACTTCTTCCCCTCAGCTCCAGTTTTCCCCTCAACGGTGCCAACAGGTACTGAAAAGTGCCGCTAAGCGAAAGTGACGCTCAGCGGTAGTTGGCATTATGCAGTACTTACTGATTCTCTTCTTTTGCACTTTTGTGTTTTTTTTTGTCTCCATATCTTTCCTACTTCACTTCTTTCATCAATTTCACCTTTAAACCTGCAAAAACAAGGAAATCAAGCATAAAACCTATCTAACTCTCTTATCAGGCATATATAGGTAAATCTAGAACTGGGAAAATTCTGCCGGAAGCAATATTACCTAGACATAGGAATAGGAGGATTGGTTGCCTTTAAGCTTCTCTACCAGTGTAATGCGTGAATAATTGATAGTGAGACAAGAAATTGTAAACTAGTGATTAGGAGTAGGCTTTCTTCACCGAGACCAAGAATCGTTTCCCAAGAGACTCACGGCACTAAGCAATTATGTGATTACTCAACTAATTAAGACTCTAAAGAACAAATTTTGGGGTTTTTGAATGCAAATGCAATAAAATAAACATGAATGCAATTTGATCAATTGAGGCTAAACACAAGAATAAATGGATGAAGTTGATGATATTATTGTTGGGTTTAGATTTCACCTAATTTACTCTCATGCATATATGAATTCATTTTCTTCCTTAAGGTTAATGTCACTTTCTAATTTACCTTAAACTAGATGTCTCGGTGAAGAAAGCCTACTAATTCACAATGTCTTGTCTCCCTAGCAATTAATCATGCATTACATTTGCACAGAAGTTTAAAGGCAACCGATCCTCCTATTCCTATGTCTAGGTAATATTGCTTCCGGGAGAATTTCCCCAGTTCTAGATTTCCCCGTATGTGTCCATATCGACAAAATCAAAGATCATGCAATTGAATGAGTTAAACAAAGCATGGAAAGAGCAATGAGGAAAAACCCTAACAATTAATGAATTACAACATATATAATCAAGAATCAATTCAATACATGAGACTTTCAGAGGTTACATCTTTCCCAACAACAAATAAGGTTTAGCTCTCTATTATCATGGAGAAACTAGATGAACAATGGAATGAAAGAATTGAAGAGATAGAAAAACCCTAGAAAGGGAAGAGGAGAGTCATCACCGTCTCCAAATCTATCCCCCAAGGGGTGAAAAGTGTGTTTCTGTGCTCAAGACATCAAAAGATACAATCTCTAGAACGTACAACTCCTTAAATAGAACATAAAAATGATAGAAAACAGGTCCAAGCCCATAAAAATAACAGAAAACAGGTCCAAGCCATGTTGTCTGTGACACCCAGGCACTGACGAGGGCGGAGAGTGATCGCCGGTGCAAAAAGGCACGAAGTGCAAGGGGCACAAACAAGGAGCGGCTCCTAACAGGCTTCCAGTGGAAGGGACACATGGATGAATCGAACATACACTGTAATGAGAGGGATCTAGAGACTGTATAGGTATGAGACTATACATTTGAAGGATAGGTTAAAGGGATTGGTTTGGCTACTCATATCACCAAAATGCATTTGCTTTTCGGTAGTGATAACAGTTGAAAAACTGTTATTTTCATGCTTAAAATTGATACTAAAATCAACCTTTAACACTTAGAAACTAGCTTGAAATCATGCTTTTATTCATATTTTCATAAATAAGAGAGCTGGACAGGTTTATGCTTGATTTCAGTGTTTTTGTGCAGGTTTTAAGGTGAATTTAGTGAAAGAAGTGAAGAAGGAGAGAGATGGAATCAGAAAAGACATCAAAAAGTGCAAAAGGAGAAGCCGCAACTGTCGCTCAGCAGCAGTATACCGCTGAGCGGCACTCAGAAGCTCGCGTTGGATCCGCTGAGGGGCAAAATGGCCGCTGAGGGGAAGAAACCAACTCACACACTTACCGCTGAGCGGCACTTTACCGCTGAGCGGCACACTTATGGGCTTGGGCCTAAATTTTCTGTAATTTTAGAATAGTATATAAGCTTTAGGACGTCCTAGGGTTTGTATCTTTGGCAGAAACGAAGCAAACACTCTCTCTTCCACCCCTTTGAAGGAGGATCTTGGATGCTCAGGCTACCTCTTCACCTTTCTAGGGTTTTATCTTTCATTCTTTCATTATTATTCATCTAGTTTCACCATGAATATGGTGAACTAAACCTTGTATTGTTGTTGGGGAATCAATGTAGTCTTATGAAACTCTCATATATGGAATTTGTTTTTACATCCTATATTTAAGACCTATGCTTTCTTTCATCATTAGTTAGGGTTTTTCCTCTTTGCTTAATGCTTGCTTTGTTTAACTCATTCAATGCATGATTATTGATTTTGTCGATACGGGAACGTACGGGGAAATCTAGATCCGGGGAATTTCTCCCAATAGTATATTGGTTGCCGTTAAGCTCCTGTACTTAAGAACTAATTACTAGGAATGCTAGGAATTGTATGAACTCGTAATTAAGGATAGACCTTCTTGTCAAGGTGATTTAGAGAGTGGCATTAACAATTGATGAAAAGAATGTTGAATTCCTAAATTATATGAGAGTGGATAAGATGAAATTGATAACCCCAACAACATACTCATCCATATATTCCATTGAAGTGTTTGTATTTTGTTTTAGCCATTGATCAAAATTCATGCATACATGTTTATTTTCTGTTTTGCATATTAAATTCCACTTATTTCGTTCTTAAGTCTTAAATAATCAACGAATCACATAACTAAACTAGGCCGTGAGTCCTTTGGGAGAACGATACTTGGTCTTACCGAGTTTATTACTTGAAATGATTCGGTCACACTTGCCGATTGTTCAACAAGCTTGTGGCGCCGTATTTCGGTGTTCATAAATTTGTCATCAGGTAGCCTAACCCATAAGAACTTCATGGTTAGCTTCTAGTGGAAGGGACACATGGATGAATCGAACATACACTGGAATGAGAGGGATCTAGAGACTGTATAGGTATGGGACTATACAGTTGAATGATAGGTTAAAGGGATTGATTTGGCTACTCATATCACCAAAATGCATTTGCTTTTCGGTAGCCTAACCCATAAGAACTCCATGGTTAAGCGTGCTTAGCTTAGAGCAATTTAGGGATAGGTGATCTTTTGGGAAGTTTTCCCAGAAATTGTACGAGTGAGGACAAAGAAGATTGGAAAGCCTTGTGGTGATGCATGGGGGCAGTCAATATTCCCTGTAAGTTGTCGGGACGTTACATTGTCGGCGCTCAACGCAACTATTTCTGCACTCTGGTTGATTTTTCTGCATTCCAACCATTCAGTACTTTAACTCTTCTTTCAAATAATTCCAATAGCCTACAAAATCAAGGGAATCTATCACAAAACCATTAAAATCACCTTCAACTCTCTTATCAACATAGGAATAGGAGGATCATTTTCCTTTAACCCTGTGTACGAATGTAATGCATGAATAATTTTTAGGGAGACAAGACATTGTAAACTAGTGATTAGGAGTATGCTTTCTTCATCGAAACATCATGTTTAAGGTAAATTAGAAAGTGACATTAACATTAATGAAGAAAGATGAATTATTGAATACATGAGAGTGAATAGGATTAATCAGAAACCCCAACAACATTCATATTTTACATCAATCACTTTTGCATCTTTCAATCCAATTGATCAAAAACTTGCATTCATGTTTAGTTTTCGCAATTCAAACACAATGATTTTGTTTACAAGTCTAATTTAAGCAAGAAATCACATAACTCTCTAGGCCGTGAGTCCTTTAGGAAACAATATTTGGTCTTACCATTTTATTATTAATTGATACGATTGAGTACACTTGTTGAAGTGTTCAAGTTTTTAGCGTCGTTGTCAGGGACTCGTGGTTTAACTATTCTATTTGTGTTATTATTTATTAGCTTTGACTTGATTTTTTATCTTTTTATTTTTTATCTTTCTATCTTTTTGTTTTTATCTTTTTATCTTGTTATCTTTTTAGTTTATCTTTTCTATCTTTTTGTACTAACAATTGTTTCTAGGGTTTTGTGTTCTTGTGTATGCAGGATAAAATTCGGACTAGGAGTAAGAAAATTTCAGAACCTCCTCTTGAAGGATTGGACGAAAGTAGAAGGAGGAGGAGAGTTCGAACTTCTAGAGAATTATTTTCTTCTCCGGAAAAACTTCTACAACCCTCACCACAAAGATCTAACTAGAGTACTGAAGAGATGGCCAGAAAGAACAATGTTAGACGTACTCTGGCGGATTACACCACTATTGTTGGCCCTCATCACTTTAATAGCATTGTTAGGCCGAGGGTCAATGCTGAAAACATGGAGGTGAAACCGACGTTAATACAATTGGTGAAGAGCAACCAATTTAATGGGCTATCACATGAAAGTCCATATGAGCATCTCACCACATTGAACGAGATTTGCAACACTGTGAAGATCAATGGTGTGCCGGATGATGCAATAAAGCTAAGCTTGTTTGCTTTCTCATTGGGAGGCAATGCAAAGCTATGGTTGAATTCTTTCCCGGGGGATAGCTTTGCTGAATGGGAAGCTGTGGTTTCAAAGTTTCTTAACAAGTACTTCCCACAATCCAAAATCAACAAAGGGAAGCAAGAGCTTGTTTAGAAAGTTGTCGTTGAAGCTATCAAATTAATACTACTTTTCAAGGCAACCTCAGTATTGCCAAGTAGTATTCAAGAAAGTAGATATGGTTAAAGTAACCCTGAGTCGTCTCCCAATGAATACAGAATTGCCTTTCAATATTTCAATCTTATGAATGCAATGCAATGCTCAAGAATAAAAGTAATGTTTGGAGAATGTTTAAAGAACAAGTAAAAAACTTAAAAATAGTTATGATTAAACAAGCTAATTCCACTACTTTTCCATGATAGATTCATCATCGGTTATTCCTAGATAATTGTTCAATTGATTATTATTTAAGTTTCAAATTAATTAAAGTACATTCTTAATTAATTTGAGGGCGGTCATGCATTTGACCAAAGTAAATTCTCAATCAAATGCAAAACATTTCTAGATTATTCACAATGAATTCAAATAAAGTACATTCTCAATCAAATCCTATTGTGTTTAATCATGTCTATTCTTAAATCTCTTAACCAAATTAAAAGCTAATCAATCAAAGTATATTCTCATTTGATTATAGTTGAAATTATTACTACCACTCAAAGTACATTCTCAATTGATAGTAAAAACCATTTAATCATATGAAAGTTCCTAAATTAAATCAAAGTAGATTCTCAATTAAACCTAGCAACCCTAGAACTCATATAATCAATATGCATGTAGATTCAAACACCTTATGATGCAAAAATCATTGCTTTTAATTTGATAGAGAGATGAAAGACATAGAGAGAGAACAACTTAAATCAATAATCAAAATAAACAATTGCATTAACTCAACCTAATCTCAGAATCCATAATGGAATTACAGCATAATAGCCCTACATGCTTAGCTCTCCATGAATGGAGTTGAATACAAGATGAAATAAGAGAGAGAGAATGCATATTCACCTCAGTTGCACAACACAGAATCAAGCTAGCTATTAGAGTATCAACAAAACATGAGCAAATCACACAAGAAAAATAGGTATGGCACGTGGTGGTTCTTCCTTAACATTAAGCTCAAAACTCACATGGTTCAAATTTCTTTCACAAAAGATTTAATCAAGAATTTATCAAGTCAACTCAATCAGCAAATCATAGAAGCAATCCACTCATATCAATATAACTCATTTTTCTCTTGAATTCTTGATCATTCCAGTTACTGATTCAAACTCTAAAAAAACAAACAAAATAGGGAACAAAATTAATTTTTTCCCCACACCCCCACACTTAAACTATGCATTGTCCTCAATGTATGCCTTATATGTAGAATGCATAGAAAAAGTGTGAGAGAACTTACCTCCTTCATGGTGGAAGGAATGCTAGTAGGACTTCATTGGAAAAGTCATCCTGGATAGGAATGTTATCTTTTCCCTTTTCAATCCTACTAAGATGGTCAACTAATAAATTATGTAACCCACTTCTGTCTTGAATAGGAGTCAACTTATCCTTCTCGTTCTTGACCATTGTGATTCCATATTTCTTGGGAACCACATATATAGGGCCCACCTAAGTGTTGTCAGAATTTGAATATATAAGATATTTTGGTAGCAACTTGGTGTCCTCCTTCTTTACAACCCCCATCAGTTGCGGATTCAGTCTTTCTTGAGGTTTTTTCACTGGTCTAGCATCCTTCTTCAAAAGTATTCTCTGCATGCAACAAGAAGGCCTAATACCAGGAATATCTACTAAAGTCCAGCCTATTGCTTTCTTGCGGTCTCTGATAAGCTATAATAGTTGTTTTTCCTACTCATCAGTTTGAAATGCAGATATAATAACAAGGAGTTTCTCATCCTTCTCAAAATATTTCAAATGGAATGGTAAAGGTTTCAACTTCAAAACGGGTGGCTGTACCACAGATGGCAACATATTACTGCCTAAGGTAATCTCAGTCACCTCAACATCACACTCGGACGCCACAAAAGTATCATCTATTAATACAACATCCTTAATATCACCTGCTTTACAGTTTCCTTTTTCGTCCAAAATTAGGCACGACATATTTGGAAAAGAAAAATTGTTTACAACATCACTTGATAAGTCAATACAAAACAAAGAGTGATCTTTAATCGAGTGCTTCCTAGCTTCCAACTCGTTGAACCGCACCTTCACCTCTCCTATCTCCATTATCAATGATCTTGAATGAACATCTATCTTGGTTCGTGCTATCATCATGAAGGGTCTTCCCAAGATAATTGTTGTTGGACTGATTCCTTCATCATCCTTCATGTCAAAGATATAGAAATCTACAAGAAAAATTAATTTGTCTACTCGGACAAGGGCGTCCTCAAGCACACCTACAGGGTTAACTGTGCTACGGTTGGCCAATTGAATGACCACACCAGTCGTCTTAAGAGGTCCCAGAGATAGTGAAGTAAACACTGATAAAGGCATTACATTTATGGAAGCCCCTAAATCTAGCATGGCATTGTCAAACTTTGAATTTCCAATAACACAAGGAACAGAAAAACATACCTGGATCCTTGCATTTTCGCAGTATTTCAATATGCTTCTGAATTAAGCTTGACACATTTCTTCCCAAATTCACAACCTCATTATCCCTAAAACACCTTCTATCTGTGCAAATTTCTTTCAAAAACTTGGCTTATTCAGGGATTTTCTTAACAACATCTAGAATGGGAATGTTTGTCTCCACCTTTTTGAAAGTATTTAAGATCTCTTGGTCTAATTCCTCTAATTTTGGGTTTCTCGGTTTCAACCGATTTGGATATGGAGGAGGTGGAGAATAAGATGAAGAAGAACCAGAAGAAGAGTTAGAGGATACTAACCTGGATTTATCAGTGGTAGTCTCATGTGATGGCTCACTTGGTCCTCCATTGTCATCAATTTGCGCTCCTTCTTTCTCCTTATCTTCATCCTCTTGGGCTTCTTCAGGGCCTTCTACTTGCTTACCCGTTCTCAAAGTAATAGCACTTACATTTTGCGGGTTGATCACTATTTGTGCAGGTAGTTTATTTGACTCCTTAGCCTCTAATTTTTCCAGCCTCTGAGTCAACCCTACAATTGATTTCTTGATTTCTGAATTTTGCTCAAGTATTGTTTTCATGAAATCTTGTAGTGACATTTCAGGTTGAGGTTGTTGCCTTTGTTGAGGTGGAACATAACGTTGTATGTTCTGCTAATACTTATTGGAGGATGAATCATGATAATTCCAGTATGGTCTATTTCCTCCAAACGTGTTTGCAGCAAAAGCTTGAGATGGGTTTTCCACATTGGTTTCCACCAAGCTAGGACATTCATCAGTATAATGGTCAGTTGAAACACATTTTCCACATTTCTTAGCAATTTGTGGAGTTGAGGTTTTAAACAAGCTTGCAATCTGAGTTTGCTTTCTAGCTTATTTAATCTTTCATCTATCTTCTTCCCATCAAGTGCACCATTTTCAATTTCATGCACTCCCCTCAACAAAGTCACTAAATTTTCTCTTGTGTCATATTGTTGATTGTCTACTGTCTTCCGTTCTATTAGATCTATACCATCTTCTGGTGACCTATCTAAGAAAGATCCTTCGCTTGCAGCATCTGTCCATGATCTATCAGTAGGACTTAAGCCTTGATAAAAGCTTAGAATAAAATCTTCCATTTGGAGTTGAGGGCATGAAGAACATAGTTTCTTGAATCTTTCCCAATACTCACTAAGATTCTCTCTGTCTCTTTGTCTTATGTCTTGGATTTCTCTACGGATGGCAGATAATCTGGATGTAGGAAAATACTTTTCAAGAAAGAGTCTTTCAATAGTTTCCCAATTTGTGATCCGGGCAGAGAGATAGTACCACCAATCTTGAGCTGCTCCTTGAAGAGTAAAAGGAAAATCTCTCATTTTAAAGCTCTTTATTGTGATCCTAGGAGATCTAAAGTTTTCACAATACATGTGAAATTGTCTCAAGTACATGTGATCCGGGCAGAGAAATAGTACCACCAATCTAAAGTTTTCACAAAACATGTGAAATTGTCTCCTGCACTTCCAATCCTCGCTCACATTCTGAGTATAGAAACGAGCCAAATACTCGAATCTCTCTTTATAGTCTTGCACAGTCATACCTCCCTGCTAAAGAGTCAAAAACTGCGACTCTCGCTGCTGCTTAGCTCTAGCTGGAAAGTAACGCTCCAAGAATCTAGCTCTGAAATCCTCCCAAGTAACAACCTCCCCTCGAATATCCATGCCTCTCCACATCCCACACCACCAATACTCAACTTCCCTTGCCAACATATATGTAGCAAACACTAACTTCTGCCCCTCAGTGCACTCGATCGCTTCAAAGATCTTCTCAAGCTTGCAAATCTAGTCATCGGCTTCATCTGGTATTGCCTTGCCATTGAACTTCGCAAGACTGTGACGCAGAAAGTCGTTCATACCCACACTCGGCCTGGGTGCCTGCTTAGCCTGTTGTGCCTATTGTGCTTGCAAGACTTGAGCAATTTTATCGCATTGCCTATGTCAGCTCCGTAGTAGCATCGATTGGAGTAGAATTTCTTGGCCGTCCCGACATCTTTATCATTTATAACGCAAAAGATAAGCAAAGAAAAATAACCACAAAAAAAACATCAAAATTATGCAAACGCCGTAGTCGGGCTCACTCCCCAAAAGCCCCAAAAGAATTTTTTCTTTTTTTGAAAACCTGGCTCTGATACCACTAGAAAATAACAAAAATCTGAAATATAAGCCAATTTTTTTTTCATTTAAAATTAACATTGCGAAAACAAAACCTCAAAAAGTTTAAACGTCTTACAACATAAGTTCGAACCTGACAAATGTCAAATCCATTATTGAAAAATGTAAAATAACTTTAAGACATGATAATTTCCCCATAGCTATTCTCATATCTCTCGTCTTGCTACTCCATCCCTGCCTTATCTGCAACGCCTTCTACTCTTGTCGTACCAAACCTGTTTCGCAAAACAGAGCAATTCGAGCCGTCTTCCATCGCAACTTCAGACCTATCTCCCTGACTCCTCAAGGAATTACGAGTAAAAACTCAAGTTAGGTGCACCCACCGAGAACTATACTCACACGAGCCGAAGTCATTGGGCGAGACATCCAACCCTCTCTAGTCCTCACGCACAAGGAAAGGGTGGCACTCGAATTTCAGTCTCTATAGAGACTCAACACACTATTGTATCGCAATACGAACACTATCGATTCGACAAAAATTCTAAGGAAATGACAGAATGTTTGCTCTCACAACCTCACCATCACAACTATACACGGATCACCATCATATACACAGTCAATCAAATTTAATGACCAATAATTAATTAAAAATTCATAACTAAATAAAAAACTTAATTTAATTATTTTTCCTACTGATGCACCCCGTGAAATTACTATTTTCACACTTCCATCAACTAGAACAACATTTCTAGTGCACCCCCACTAAATTCCCAACACCAAAGAGAACACCTAATTCTCATACACCGTCTTTTTACTTTAAACACACTCCCTTCTATATTTATCTTTTAAAGTAGACCCCAGAGTCATTAAATTACCTTTCCTCTCACTTTCAAGGTGGACCCCACCATTTCCACTTAACTCTCATTTTCTCTCTCTCTCTTTTCTTTTACGTGCACACCTCCTTACCATTCTCTTTCTCATCCACTTTTTCATTATATCCAAAACTACATATAATTCTAATTCTCTCACCCATTTCACGTCACACATTTACTCATCATTTTCTCTTTCTTTTTTTTTTCTTTTTCTCACTAAACCCAAAACTTATAATTCATATTCTCTCTCCATTATTTATGTAACCTTCTCGCATCTACCCCCACCATCTTTTATTTTATTTTATTTTTTTCCCTTAACTTACTATTTATTCTTCAACTAATACCCATTACAACCTATTATTCTCCTCTTCTCTCTCTAACTTACGTACCAACAACACTCCTTCACTCCCCTTCTCCTCTTCCTTTTATTTATTCTTTTTAGGTTAAATGTCTTCGGAGGTCCTTATTTCTGCGAATTCGTATTAATTGGGTCCTCGTATTCTCAAAGTTCTCGTATTTTCAAAGTTCTCAATTGGGTCCTTTTTTTGATAAAATTGACTCAATAAAGCCCTTGCCATTAATTGTTGTGGACGGCGTTAACTTTCTTACAAGGTGGCATGCTGAGGTAGCATTGAATAAATACGTGGCAGAGTAAGAGGTGATTATGTGGATTTATTTTAAGAGTAGATTTATTTTAAGTTTTAAATACAATATTTGTTGCCTCTCTTACTCTCTTCCGTGCCATGGATTCCAGTATCCCCAAAGTTTTTTTTCTTTCTTCTTCTCCTTTGCTCTTCCCGTCGCCGGATAATTTCTTCGTCGAACTTACAGTGGTCATGGTCGGATAATATAAAATAAAAAAGAAAAGGAGAACGATGAAGATGGGTAACTATAACATGACGTCGCCGTGACCGCCCCCTTGCAGAAATGTAGAGTGCATTGTACAAAAAATTAACAGTTATTTCATCAGCATCTAAAATTAAAAATAAAATAAAATAAAACCCAATTCATTCAGTGAAGGTGGTAAAATAAAAACATGCTCAAAATTAAACAGAGAAAAAAATTGCAACAAAGTCAGCATCGAAATTGAATGTAGAGAAACTCAATCTAGTAGATGATCAAAATCAAAAAATGGCAAACCTTATGGGAAAGTAAAAAGTCGAATCGCTTGATAGATTGGAAAGTCGAGACCAAGAAAAAATCAGATCATAATCATTCATTCCAAATCAAATTGAGTACAACCTAGCCTTCTCGAGGGTTTTGCGGTTGGTGGTGGCCATGGAGACGCTGTCGAGGACAGCGTCGACGGCGATGAAGGTGACGCTTCTGCTCTCGTTGAGAGGAAATTTCTTAAATTTTATAATCCCCTGCACTTTGAACCACGCTGAGACTGCTCGTACCTCCAGAATTCGATATCGTTTCCAATGCCGATGATTCGGTTTCGATGATGGTTCTCTGACCAGAACCGGAACTCACTTGAACACCGAGAGTGGCAACGTTCCTTGACGCCGGAATAGTGGCAAGGAAGGTTTCACCGAGGAGGGTTGCGTGGAGGACAATGACCTTTTCTTTCTTCTCTCCCGTTCTTGTTCTTCTTCGTCGTCGTCGTTGAGGAGTTCGGTAGGGTTTGTTGAGGGATGATTGGGGGCCTGAATTGCACGACGCGTTTGGGTTATAGTTTTGGGATTTAAGGTTGGCGATTTCACTGGAAGTGGCGAGGGAAGGTTTTTTGGGCGGAGAAAGAGATTGAAAGAAGGAAGAAGACGATGATTTGGGTTGAGAAAGAGATTGAAAGAGAGAAGACAACGATTTTGGTTGTGGAAGAGATTGAAAGAGCGACGATTTAGGTTGAGGAAAAGAGGAAAACGGCGTCGCATCTGTGCCACGTAGTAACATGATTTTCTTAAATTTTATAATTTAAAATTTTATAGATATCCACATAGTAACTGCATCTGTGTGCCACGTTACACATAAAAAATACCTCAACATGCCACCTCGCAAGAAAGTTAATGCCGTCCACAACAATTAACTGCAAGGGCTTTATTGAGTCAATTTTACCAAAAAAAGGATCCAATTGAGAATTTTGAGAATACGATGACCCAATTGTTACGAATCCGCATAAATAGGGACATATGAAGACATTTAACCTTCTTTTTAATATCTTTTCTATCTTCCAGAACTTCTAACCCTTTCTTCTCACACTTTTATTCACTTTTGATCTCTGCATGTTACCTACATCTCACTTTCTCTCTTTCCTGTTTGCCTCTCATCCAACCTAAAGCTTACGCACGATTCATTCCCTTCTCTTTCTAACATTGCCACGGTTTCACCAAAAAAATTTACGTAACGCGCTTCTTTTTATTTTTCCAAACCAAGACAAAACTCATCAACTCTCTGCCAACCTATAGCTTACTGTATAGGCTTTCATCCCTCATGCACCTGCATCAATTTTTTTTCTTTTTAGTTAATGAACCCAATCTCCCGTATATACCATTTCTCTTTCAAATTTTACCTTCCCCCTGACACCAATCTTCTCTTGCATTCTCTGCCTCTCTTAAACACTTTCCCTCACTTATTAATTTATTTTGTTTCCTCCAACCCAACTCTCATTTCCACTCACTGAACCTTCTCTTCCACTATCAAGAAGAGAAATCCATAACCCTCACACCCATCACACTCTTTTTAAGGAGTGTATGAATGTGCCCAACATTTAGTTACCATAAAAAAATGGAAACATCCAAGAGCAGTGTAATTCACGGTTTCGACTTATCCATGACATATATATACATCTTCAACATCTAAAGGACTAACACGCATACCCTTCCATCAACCATAATATTTGTTTTGAAAGAAAAACGGTTAGTTTCTTTGCATATAACCACAACATACACGTCCATGCAAGCATCACCAACCATCCTCACATCATATAGTTTTGAAACAATCCCACTTACGAAACATAGTACCAAGATACACACTCTTACAATATCATTATAACAAGATCACCTACCCATCATACACTATTTTATGTTCCAAAAATTACACCCCTTACCTCTAGTTTTGAAAGAGTTTCCAAGACTCTAAAGCTCCCAAGCAAGGCCCAAAGAGACTTCCTTCCCTTGCGTAGCAGCGGCGTCCTTCCACTCTTCTAAGTTGCTCCCAACTCACATCCAAAGTAGGGTAGTGGCTCTGTCACTCTCTCACAACTTTTGGTTGGTGTAACACAAGATAGGTCTTCTTCTAACACTTATAGTTTCAGGATATATCTCTTTAGGTTTAACCCTACACCACTTAAATCTCAACTAACCTTCTATCTACCATAGTCTACCTAATCCACTTTACTTGCCCGAAAATCACATGATAACACTAACCTCAGTTACCCATTTCTTAACTCTACCCATTCTCTTAGAATAACTAGGCTTTAATGTGTAATGATGGTTTTAAATGTAATAATAGGTACCCATAACGTCTCGAAACTTGCAATGAAGGGTTGAAAATAAAACCCTTCTTTGAAATAATCAACTCTTGGCCAAATAATTTAATTTTAAATGTTCACACTTTTACGGTCCAAGCATCCAGTGGAGTCCTCATGCAAAATCCTTATAACAAAATTTGAAGCAAACTACTCAACTATTTTCTCTCTTCACCTTTCACTTTTCAAAGCCTAAATGCTAACTCTCACTCTCTCTCAAAATCACGTAAAGAACCATGCAACATGGACAAAAGTGGACCAGTTTCTCTCTCCCCACTCCTTGCAACATAAAGATCATTAAGAGAAAGCAAAGGAAAAATAAACTAGACACTCACCTGCACGTTCCCGGCCACAAAGGAAAAGGAAACAATAAAATAATGCACTACCACACGTTTCTCTTTCTTAAAACCAATTAATGAAAGATTTATTAATGAACAAACCAAGGAAAGAAAGACGCTTCACTCTCACTGTTACAACTGTTACAACACTTACGTGATTTAAATGGCACAAGACTTTCTCTCTCCAGACATAGAAGACAACCAATAATAAAAAAAAGGAAAACCTTTATTTAACAACTATATTTTGTCAACTTTTTTACAATGCCACGTGGCGTTGTTTCACTAGTTTGTTTTAAAAGGCTTTTTAAAAAGGTGGAATTTGTTCAGAAGTGCAATTTTGAAATGAATTTGGATAGAAACTCCTTTTGGCAGTTTATTTTTTCAGATTCACTCTTTTTTGCAGTTTGGTTTTCTGAATTCTCTCTCCACCATTGAAGCATCCATCTCTCTCCACCGTTTCGGTTCTCTTCGTTTCTCGCTTTTCTTCAGTCTCTGTCCACCATTGAAATGTTGTTTCTCTCTCCCCTTTGAGTTTTAGTTCGACTTTTCTTACTTCGTTTCTTGGGTCATTTGGTCACTGTCGAAGATTTTGTCTCTTTCTTTATCCATTTCCCCATTTTTTGATGGTGTGACTGTGGGCTCGTTGGCGGTATATATATGTTGTTTTGGAATTTTGTTGATTTTGGCGTGCATTGTCGTTGGCGACATTTTCGTGGTTGTGTAAGTCTTGGCTTTTGTCTTCCATTGTGGTTGGCGGTATTTCTCCCAAGGTTTGAGTTTTTTTGCACACACCGTTGAGGTTGGTATCACCAAGGTTTACGCTTTTTTGCACACACCATTGATTCATTACCAAACTTCACATTAGAAGTTGTAGAAACCATCAACCATGACTAACAAGGGTCCTTCATTCATAAAATCTTAAAAACACTCATAACAAACAAAAAAACAATCATGGGGAGCGCGATTGTCACACCTGGGTAGCACATATCAACTTTCAGTACAAAACTACAAATTTAACCTATTAATCGAATACAGTCTTTCTGTAAGCTATTACAAGTGCATGTCTCCAGTGTGTATGGTGCAAGACTTAACCTGCGTTGCTAAGACCACCCAGGATGGGTCTTCCCTACACAGAAGACTTAACAAACTTCACACTACAAGTTGTGAAAACCATCAACCATGACCAACAAGGGTCCTCCATTGACAATATCTTAAAAAGACACTCACAACAAACAAAAAACAATCATGGGGAGCGCAATTTTCACATTTGGATAGCGTAGATCAACTTTCAGTACAAAACTGCATTTTAACCTGGTAATCGATTACAACTTCTCTGTAAGCGATTACAAGTGCATGTGTCCAGTGTATATGGTGTAGGAACATATTAGGTCATTGAATTGTTGAGAGAAAATGTCATTTAGGTGCTTTCATGTAAGTTACCGGAGGAAAAAGGGTAATTTATACAGGGGTCTTGTAATCGATTACAGGGGTCTTGTAATCGATTACCGGAGGAAAAAAAGGGTAATTTATACAGAAACTTCAACTGTACTCCCCAACTAGATGAACACTGCTCCCCAACTCTATTTTTCTGACCTTTTCTATTTGTTTTGTTCTTAACTTTCTCCACCGAACTCCAAATGACTTGATACTTGTTTGGTTGGAATCTAGACTCAAAGAGCTTTCCAACAAAACAAGAATCAACTCATTTGGATTTCGGTGGAAAAAGTTATGAGCAAAACAACCAGCAAAGGTCAGAGGTGGTAGAAATATATAAAACGTTAACTTTAAGGAATTAACTGCACCTACTCAGATGTCCAAAAATTATAAATTAGTAGTCATTGGAAGGATTTTTGAGTTACTTTCTAATAAAAAACGAATCACATCATTTTGAGGTCTGTGGAAAAAGTTATGATTAAAATAGTCAGCAAAGGTCAAAGTTGACAGCATGAGTTATGCACCTCACCTCAATTGGAGAAAACCACCTAAATGGACATTTTTATTTTGAAGAAATCAATGACCTAACCTCATTATTGGTGCAGGGAGCACACCCAATAACATTGAACTCACTCACTGATAATAGTTGAAAAACTGTTATTTTCATGCTTAAAATTGTTATTTTCATGCTTAAAATTGATACTAAAAGCAACCTTTAACACTTAGAAACTAGCTTGAAATCATTCATTTGTTCATATTTTCAGAAATAAGAGAGTTGGACAGGTTTATGCTTGATTTCAGTGTTTTTGTGCAGGTTTTAAGGTGAATTTGGTGAAAGAAGTGAAGAAGGAGAGAGATGGAATCAGAAAAGACATCAAAAAGTGCAAAAGGAGAAGCCGCAACTGCCGCTGAGCGGCAGTTTACCGCTGAGCGGCACTCAGAAGATCACGTTGGATCCGCTGAGGGGCAAAATGGCCGCTGAGAGGAAGAAACCAACTCATGCACTTACCGCTGAGCGGCATTTTACCGCTGAGCGGCACTATTTTGGGCTTGGGCCTAATTTTTTGTATATTTTAGAATAATATATAAGCTTTAGGACGTCCTAGGGTTTGGATCTTTGGGAGAGATGAAGCAAAGACTCTTTTTTCCACCCCTTGAAGGAAGATCATGGATGCTCAGGCTACCTCCTCATCTTTCTAGGGTTCTATCTTTCATTCTTTCATTATTGTTCATCTAGTTTCACCATGAATATGATGAACTAAACCTTGTATTGTTTCTGGGGAATCAATGTAGTCTTGTGAAACTCTCATATATGGAATTTGTTTTATTGCAGTTTACCGCTGAGCGACACTCAGAAGATCACGTTGGATCCGCTGAGGGGCAAAATGGCCGCTGAGAGGAAGAAACCAACTCGTGCACTTACCGCTGAGCGGCATTTTACCGCTGAGCGGCATTTTACCGCTGAGCGGCACTCTTATGGGATTGGGCCTAAATTTTCTGTATTTTTAGAATAGTATATAAGCTTTAGGATGTCCTAGGGTTTGTATCTTTGGCAGAAACGAAGCAAATACTTTCTCTTCCACCCCTTTGAAGGAGGATCTTGGATGCTCAGGCTACCTCTTCACCTTTCTAGGGTTTTATCTTTCATTCTTTCATTATTATTCATCTAGTTTCACCATGAATATGGTGAACTAAACCTTGTATTGTTGTTGGGGAATCAATGTAGTCTTGTGAAACTCTCATATATGGAATTTGTTTTTACATCTTATATTTAAGACCTATGCTTTCTTTCATCATTAGTTAGGGTTTTTCCTCTTTGCTCAATGCTTGCTTTGTTTAACTCATTCAATGCATGATTATTGATTTTGTCGATACGGGAACGTACGGGGAAATCTAGATCCGGGGAATTTCTCCCAATAGTATATTGGTTGCCGTTAAGCTCCTACACTTAAGAACTAATTACTAGAAATGCTAGGAATTGTATGAACTCGTAATTAAGGATATGCCTTCTTGCAAGGTGATTTAGAGAGTGACATTAACAATGATGAAAAGAATGTTGAATTCCTAAAGTATATGAGAGTGGATAAGATGAAATTGATAACCCCAACAACATACTCATCCATATATTTCATTGAAGTGTTTGTATTTTGTTTTAGCCATTAATTACATTCATGCATACATGTTTATTTTCTGTCTTTTGCATATTAAATTCCAATTACTTTGTTCTTAAGTCTTAAATAATCAACAAATCACATAACTAAACTAGGCCGTGAGTCCTTTGGGAGAACGATACTTGGTCTTACCGAGTTTTATTACTTGAAACGATTCAGTCACACTTGCCGATTGTTAAACAAGTTTGTGGCGCCGTTTTCGGTGTTCATAAATTTTTCATCACTCACCCATCTCAAAAAAGGAAAAATTCAACAAAAATAAAGAATGGGGAGCAGTGTTCATCTAGCTGGGGAGTACAGTTGAAGTTTCTATACAAATTACCCTTTTTTCTCGGGTAATCGATTACAACCTTTCTGTAAGCGATTACAAGTGCATGTCTCCAGTGTGTATGGTGCAGGACCTGACCTCCGTTGCTAAGACCACCTAGGATGGGTCTTCCCTACATAGAAGACTTACCCAACTTCGCACTACACGTTGTGGAAACCATCAACAATGACCAACAAGGGTCCTCCATTGACATTTTCTTAAAAAGACGCAACAAACAAAAAACAATCATGGGGAGCGCAATTGCCATATTTGGATAGGGCATATCAACTTTCAGTACAAAACTGCAATTTTAACCTGGTAATCGATTACAGGAGTCCTGTAATTGATTACCAAAGGAAAAATGGTCATTTGTACAGAAACTTCAACTCTACTCCCCATTTGGACGAACAACACTCCCCAACTTTGTTTTTCTGACCTTTGCTACTTGTTTTGTTCTTAACTTTCTCCACTGAATTCCAAATGACTTGATTCTTGTTTTGTTGAAATCTAGACTCAAAAAGCTTTTCAATAAAACCAGAATCAACTCATTTGGAGTTTGGTGGAGAAAGTTATGAGCAAAACAACCAGCAAAAGTTAGATGTGGTAGAAATATATAAAATGTTAACTTTAAGGAATTAACTGCACCTATTCAGATGTCCAAAAATTATAAATTAGTAGTAATGCCAATTTTATGAATACCGAAAAACGGCGCCACAAACTTGTTTAACAATCGGCAAGTGTGACCGAATCGTATATATCAAGTAATAAAACTCGGTAAGACCAAGTATCGTTCTCCCAAAGGACTCATGGCCTAGTTAGTTATATGATTTGTTGATTATTTACGACTTAAGAACAAATTGATTGTAGGTTTAAATGCAAAAGACTTTAATTAAATATGTATGCATGAATTTGATCAATGGAGAAAGACAGAATACAAACACTTCAATGAATTAGATGGATGGGTATGTTGTTAGGAGAAATTAATTACGAGTTCATACAATTCCTAGCATTCCTAGTAATTAATTCTTAAGTGCAGAAGCTTAACGGCAACCAATATGCTATTGGGAGAAATTACCCGGATCTAGATTTCCCCGTACGTTCCCATATCGACAAAATCAATAATCATGGCAATGGATGAGTTAAACAAAGCAAGCTTTAAGCAAAGAGGAAAAACCCTAACTAATGATGAAAGAAAGCATAAGTCTTTAAAATAAGATGTTAAAACAAATTCCATATATGAGAGTTTCACAAGACTACATTGATTCCCCAAAAACAATACAAGGTTTAGTTCATCATATTCATGGTGAAACTAGATGAACAATAATGAAAGAATGAAAGATAGATCCCTAGAAGGATGAGGAGGTAGCTTGAGCATCCAAGATCTTCCTTCAAGGGGTGGAAAAAAGAGTGTTTGCTTCGTCTCTCCCAAAGATCCAAACCCTAAGACGTCCTAAAGCTTATATATTATTCCAAAATATACAGAAAATTAGGCCCAAGCCCAAAATGGTGCCGCTTAGCGGTAAATGCGTGAGTTATTTTCTTCCCCTCAGCGGCCTTTTCACCCCTCAGCGGATCCACCGTGATTGCCTGAGTGTCGCTCAGCGGTAAACTGCCGCTGAGCGATAATTTCGACTTCTCCTTTTGCACTTTTTGATGTCTTTTCTGATTGCATTTCTATCCTTCTTAACTTCTTTCACTAAATTCACCTTAAAACCTGCATAAAACACTGAAATCAAGCATAAACCTGTCCAGCTCTCTTATTTTTGAAAATATAACCAAAAGCATGATTTCAAGCTAGTTTTTGAGTGTTAAAGGTTGCTTTTAATATCAATTTTAAGCATGAAAATAACAGTTTTTCAACTGTTATCACAACCCTAAACTTAGAACTTTGCTTGTATCAAGCAAACAAGATGTAACTCAATCTTCTACCAATCCATACAATGGTTCACTCCATTCAAAATTTCTCTTTTTAAGATAAGTACAAACTTCAATTCAACTCATGACAAAGATTTCAATCAAGACATGCACATGCTTTGGTGTTCACAAAGTCACTTAATATCCAACAAATGCTATTTTTCATGAATGATCAATCAACTAAGCATAAATGTTCATGTGCTCATGGAATATTTCCTCACTAGGTAAAGTGTTTCACTCAAACACAAGTGTATAAGAGGTATTCACTCATTCACTCTACTATCACAATGTCACATGAATCAACTTTGCCTTTCATTTAACCACAATCAAAAACACTTACAAGCAAGCATCATCACAAGGACTTTTCAATGACTTATAACGTGGCTGGGCTAACAAGAAAATTGGTTTTTCTAGATCACAAAACCCTTGAGTTAAGAGAATCATATAAACACAACCATTCTTACTTATTCCCAACTTTCCTTTGCATTGAACTTTGCTTTTTCTTTTCTTTTCTTTCTCTTTTTCTTTTTCTTTTCACATACTTATTTCTTAACTCTTAGCTCAATGCTTTTTATTTCCCTTTCTATTTTCTTACAACCCCAAACTTGAACATTTGTCAATACCACAAAATATTTTCTACTTAACTCAAGGTAAATCTTTTCAACAAGGGTTTTCAAATCATGTTCAATGCTAGGGGTTCAAAGGATAGAACACAAAGTGTTCTATTTTAGTGAGCTAACTTCATGAATTTGGCTAATAAAAGGGTTACCAACAAATGGCTTTGATCATATGATGCAAACAAGCAATTGATTCAATCATAGAAAACCTGGGCAAAATCATTCAAGCTTTCAAAGTAATATCATTCAATCATAAAAACTCTGGAGCTCAAAACCTCACATATAAGCCCATTCACATTTGACATACACATCCTGCTTAATATCACAATCACAATCACAACATGATGCATTTGTTCACAAAGCTTGTGAATCACCTGTATAAGCATTTAATGTGCACATCTCAACATCAATCAATCTCAAAGCATCATCAAGCATTACTTATCAAACAATCACAATCATAAGCAAATAATCATAACAGACAAAGTTTCCAATTGAGTACATCAAACCCTATTCTAAAAACATAAGTAAATAAGTTTAGAACAAAATAGAAGATAAAACAAATCCTGCTCTAGTGCTGATAGCATCCATCAGTGAATGCTATCTCAGTTCCTCATCAACTCATGCTATCGTCAGAGTCTTCTTCTTTCCTTCTTCTTGGATCCTATAGTCTTGATTCTTTTTGTCCGATGAGGAGGCCATCCCTGCATCGAACATAATTCACAAAACCACAAGATACATTGTTAAGCATTAGTAAACCACAATGAAGAAATCAGCTCCTTCAATGATGCTCTCTCCCAACCCCAAACTTAGATGGAAAACTAGTGAGAAAGTGAGTGGAAAGGAGATTTTCTAAAGAGGAATGAAAGGAAAAATGTAGAGAACCTTTAGAAAATTGTTTAGGAGTGTGTGTGCAAAGAAAAATCTGAAAATAGAAGCCAAAGTGCGACTTAGGGTATAAAAATACCCCAATGGGATCGGGTTCCGCTAAGGGGCAACCTAAGCCCATTCTGTGACACTACCGCTCAGCAGCAATTTGCCGCTCAACGGTACTTTCGGGAAGTGCTCTTCTTCTTCCTAGCTTAACCTAGGTGCCTCCTACTCATGCCCCTCACTGGTTCCCTGCAATTAAATTCTCAGATCACTTATGCAAATCCCTATCATGCAACTAAAGCAGAACGAACAAAAATATAATCAATCAACTGGGTTGCCTCCTAGGTAGCGCTTGTTTAACGTCACGAGCCTGACCCAAAATCCATCAACACCCATCAGTAGGTGCAAAACTTTCTTACCAACACCCATCAGTAGGTGTAACAAACCTAGTATCCTTCAGTAGATACTTAACCACCTAGCATCCTTCAGTAGATGTTAACCCTGTAACAAACTTATAACAAATACAAAAATACCCAAAAGTTCAAAATTACATCACCAAACCAAAATTAAAAGTTCTTAAATCACTGGGTTGCCTCCCAGCAAGCGCTCTTTTAACGTCACTAGCTTGACCCAATAAAGCTCATGTTCCATCTTTTTTTTTTCTTTCTACTAAACTTCTTCAAGAATTTGATAAAACCAGGAACCTGTTGCAGTGTCTCAATCATAGGAACTTTAATCTCCAATTTCTTGAAGATTTCCATAAAGCACTTAAATTTCTTTTCCTTCCTATGATTCTTCTTTAGATGAGGATGGGGTTTTTCATATGATTCCTTCTTCTTTCCTCTCATCTTCTTTTTCTTACTTTTCCTCTCCCCAAATTTTCTCTTTTTCTTTTCTCTTATTTTTTTCTTCCCTTCTCTTTTTCTTCTCAACTTCTTTATTTTCACACAAATTTTCTTTCTCTCTTCTCTCTCAACCACTTCTTTTTCTTTTTCTTCATCTTTATCTTTCTCACTCAACTCTTCTTTTTCTTTTCTCTCTATCTTTTCCTCATCTCTCCCTATTTTTTTCTCAGCAAAAATCTTGTCACTTTCAGTGACAATAGCTTGACCTTCCTCCTTAGGGTTAACTTCAGTATTAACCTTAACGTTCAATCTCTGACTAATGTAACGAAGGTGCATCTCCATCCTTTTACATGATGCTTCAATGATTTTCTGAGTAGAGATGGAATTTTTCAAAAATCGTTGAAGGGTGTCATCCAAACTTTCCGATAGAGAGAGTTGTTGCTGGCATTGTTAGGTGGCGGCCTATCAAATTCTTCGGCAGCTTGAGTGCTTTTGTGATGACAATTAGATATCTGTATGTATTGTTGAAGTGCGTCCTCCAACGTTATCCTTCTTCCCAATAGAGAGGGTTTTTGCTGCCATTGTTGTGGTGGTTGATTTTTAAATTGTTCGACAACTTGCCAAAATTGATTTTTATCCATGCTTGAGTGAGATTCCCACCAGTGGTTGAAATTACCTTAGTAGAATTGAGTGCCCATATAATTAAATTCTTGTCCAAATTGCATCCTGCAAACATTAAGCACAAAACTCTAAAAAATATTTTTTAGCACAAAATGATATAGAAGAAATAAAATAAGAGATAAGAAGATAAAAGATAGAAAGATAGAAGATAAAAATAAAAACAAAAAAATTAAAACAGAAAAATAAAAATAGAAAACAGAAAAAATAAAAACAGAAAATACAATACAATAAAATAAAATAAAATAAAATAAAAACCGAAAAATAAAAACAGAAAATAAAAACAGAAATTCAAATTTCAAAATTCAAAATTCAAGTCAAAGATAATCAATAATCACACAAATGAACTAGTTAAACCACAAGTTCCACGGCGGCAGCGCCAAAAACTTGATGACAAATTTATGAACACCGAAAAACGGCGCCACAAACTTGTTTTCTTCTCCTCAGCGGCCTTTTCACCCCTCAGCGGATCTACCGTGATTGCCTGAGTGCCGCTCAGCGGTAAACTACCGCTGAGCGGTAATTTCAACTTCTCCTTTTGCATTTTTTGATGTCTTTTCTGATTCCATTTCTGTCCTTCTTAACTTCTTTCACTAAATTCACCTTAAAACCTGCATAAAACACTGAAATCAAGCATAAACCTGTCCAGCTCTCTTATTTATGAAAATATAACCAAAAGCATGATTTCAAGCTAGTTTCTGAGTGTTAAAGGTTGCTTTTAATATCAATTTTAAAAGCTCTCTTATTTCTGTCCAGCTCTCTTATTTCTGAAAATATAACCAAAAGCATGATTTCAAGTTAGTTTCTGAGTGTTAAATGTTGCTTTTAATATCAATTTTAAGCATGAAAATAACAGTTTTTCAACTGTTATCAAGTAGTCATTGGAAATATTTTTGAGTCTAATTTGTAATAAAAAAGAATCAAATCATTTGGAGGTCTGTGGAAAAAGTTATGATTAAAATAGTCAGCAAAGGTCAAAGTTGACAACATGTTATCTTATACATATATCTTTCCCTCTTGTTGACAGACCTATTATTTATTGTAACAACATTAGATGACATATTTTTTAATTAATAAAATGAAAATTTTTCCTATGAGACTCCGAGAAGGGGTGTTACAACAATGATCATGCACCTCACATCAGTTGGAGAAAAGCACCTAAATGGATATTTTTTTTAAGAAAGAAATTACCTAACCTCATTATTGGTGCAGGGAGCGCACCCAATAACATTGAACTCACTCACCCATCTCAAAAAATGAAAAAGTCAACAAAAATAGAGCATGGGGAGTGTTGTTCATATAGCTGGGGAGTATAGTTGAATATTTTGTACAAATGACCATTTTTCCTCTAGTAATCAATTACAGGAGTCTTGTAATCGATTACCAGACGAAAAATGGTCATTTGTACATAAATTTCAACTGTACTCCCCAGCTATATGAACAACACTCCCCAACTCTGTTTTTCTGACCTTTGCTACTTGTTTTGTTCTTAACTTTCTCCACCCGAACTCCAAATGACTTGATTCTTGTTTTGTTGGAATCTAGACTCAAAGAGCTTTCGAATGACTACCAACTCCTAATTTTTAGACCAGTGTACCAGGTGAAATTAATTTCCCCAAAATAACGTTTTTCTAAGCTTCATAAATGAGTTTCATTTCAAGGTATTGTTTCATGTTTGTTATTTAGATGGCTGAGTGAGTTTAATGGTCATGAGTTGTTTAGTGCACCAATGTATGATGAACTGTTATGTACCTTTTCTAATACTGTTATGTACTTTTTAATTTCAAAACTTATGGTTTGATGAACTTTTGTTACGTTTTCCTATTAATCTATGTGGTTTTTAATATTATTATAATTTTTCATTACTCAATACCCTTTATTTTTCCTTTTTTATTTGTTTAATATTGAAGTATTCCAACTTGAAGTATTCTAATAATGATTCATCCAAAAAACCTTCAAAACACAATCAAAAGGACTCCAAAATAACCCTGGGAGTACTTAAGTCAGGCCTGGGTAGTTCTTCTCAACTTTTAGCACAAAAGGGGAACTTTTTCCTGGTAAGCTATTACACGGTCCCAATAATCGATTACAAGTGCATTTGTCCTGTGTCAATGGTGCAGGACCTCACTTGTCAACCTATAAACAACCTGTAAACTCCTCCTTCACATGCATAGTTATTGTAAAAATCATGTTGGTTACAACGTGTACTGTAACCACCTTCATCTTTATTCTTCTCTTCAAGCAGCTCAGCCTGCAATGCAGATAACTCTTCTTCAAATTCTTCAATTCTAGCATCTTGTTCCTCTAAAGCATCATTAATAACTTTTATGTGTTTTTTATTGATTGTTGATTTTTCTTGTTTCTTCAAATCATCTAAATTCACAACCAACAAACAATCCATATAACAAATTTACCTGCAACACGTATACATAAACAACTGCAAAAAATAGTTGTTTTTTGGTACAAATAACCAACGTAAGTCACAACCCAAAAGCAAAAAACACCAAAAAAATATGCAAGACCAAAAACCCAACACCAAAATATGAATACAAAAACACGAAAAAGTTTATACCTTGTTCGAAGAACCATTGTCACCGGACGAACCCATTGCATAAAAAAGGCAACAACTTCGACAAAATTGACACCGAACGAGACAAGCGTAATCTCCAACTCAAAGAGACAAATCCAATGTCCAGAGAGGTTGAAAGGAAAACAATGGTGACAGGGAAGCAGGAGAGAGATGTTCAAAACAAAAACGAAATCCTAAAAATGGAGGAGGGAGAACACTGCTATGAAGAGAGAAGTTGAAATGAAATTCAACTCCCTAAAATAGAGAGAGAAGACAGTGATAAAGAGAGAATATAGAGTTCGAAAACGAAGAGGGAAATTTTGGAATCCAAACTTCAACCCATTCCAAATCAAATTTTAAATTAAAAAAAAACAATCAAATTCGATCAATTAAAACCTGACACATGGCGTTGTCAAATTTTTGTCAAATTGGCGTTGTTAGAATATCGCGATCCTAAAAAAAACCTAGGAAGGAAACCTGTAAGACCCTGAAAATTAGAAGAAAAAGTAAGTTTTGGGTCATTAGGAGACTAAGAAACTCAAAATGTAACAAGTTGTAACAAAAGTACAAAGTATAGTACAAAATACAATGCTGTCGACTTTGACAAGGTTTAGTATTTCTATTATAATTTTTTTTATAAATTAGATCTTGAGTTAATTCTTCTTCCATTAGAAAGTAGACTCGAATAGCTCCGATTCGAGTACTCATATGCGTAATTTTGACATCGGGAAGGGGTTCAATCGGACTGACAAAGTTGTCCGAGTGAGTGAACACGTTTTTGACGCGTTTTTTTACTGTTTAAACGCGTTTTACTGTTTAAAGGCGTTTTATGCCAAATTTTTGGCTATTTAAGGACGTCCCAGGGGTTGGAATGGTTCCTAAGTTGAACCAGAGGCTAGAGCACGAAGGTTTTGGAGCAGAGGGACTTTAGAGCTGTGAGTTGAGTCGGGGGAACGTTCGCAAAGTGTTTTCGAAAGGCTAGCTAAGGAGAAAACCGTAAGGGGAGCTAACCTTGAGTCTTTTTGTTTATGTATGATCTTAAATTTAGTATATGTTTAGGATTTTGACTCTCTTTATGATTTTAGAATGAAATTTTGCTTTTGTTGTATCTTTTGAATTGATGTACGGTTTGGAATTGGGATATGCTTCTGTTTTGATAATTTTGAAGAGATCTTGTTCGTATTAAGTATTTTGAATCGGTGGAATTTTTTTTTGGTATACGTATAGATCGAAGATTTTGAATCTGTTTATGGATTTAAAAAGGAGACTAGGCTTTTGATATGAAATTTTGGATCATACTATTTATCCGCTACCTCTTTGTTATATGTTTAGTTTAGATGATTATAAGATTTGGATGAATATGGGTTGTTGATAGGAGATGAGTTTTTGGACGTTTAGAAAGTCTGTATGATGGAAGGAATAGTCGGTATAGCCCGGAAAGTGAATTTTCGTGATTTTGGAATAGTAAATTCGATTGAGTGAATGAGTCAACTCGCTAGAGCGAGTTATGCGTGACAAATTTAGTGTTTTTGATGTTTTGGGAGTTCTGGGTGTCCGTTTTGGACGTTCCTTAGGTCGATATGGGGGTTTTTGACCCTTCCGAAGTCATCGGCGAGGGTATCTAAATTATTTGAACGACTTAAGGGTTCAAATTAATAGATCATAAAGAGTTATGTGTTAATAAGTAAAGTTTTCTGTGAGGATGTGAAATGTCTGAGTATGTGATGGACAAATTTATGATCACCAAAATATGATGTCACAAACTTGTTTCACAATCGGCAAGTATGACCGAATCGTTCAAGTAATAAACTTGGTAAGACCAAGTATCGTTCTCCCAAAGGACTCACGGCCTAGTTTAGTTGTGTGGTTTGTTGATTAGCTAAGACTTAAGAACGAAATATTTGGAGTTTAATATGCAAGACAGAAAATAAACATGTATGCATGAGTTTTTGATCAATGGCAAAAGCAAAAGATAAACACTTTCAATGAAATATATGAATGAATATGTTGTTGGGGGTCAATTTCATCTTATCCAATCTCATATATTTTAGGAATTCAACATTCAAATCATCATTGTTAATGCCACTCTCTAAAGTACCATTCTAGATGGCTTCTCCCTAATCACGAGTTCATACAATTCCTAGCATTCCTAATGATCAGTTCATAAGTTCAGGAGCTTAACGACAACCAATATCATATTGGGAGAAATTCCCCGGATCTAGACTTCCCCGTACGTGTTCGTATCGACAAAACCAATAATCATGCATCAAATGAGTTAAACCATGCAAGCATTAAGCAAAGAGGAAAAACCCTAACTAATGATGAAAGAAAGCATAAGTCTTAATTAAAAGATGCAAGCATAAATTCCATATATGAGAGCTTCAAAAGATTACATTGATTCCCCAACAAACATACAAGGTTTAGTTCACCATATTCATGGTGAACCTAGATGAACAATAATGAAAGAATGAAAGAATAAATCCTAAAAAGGTGAAGAGGTAGCCTGAGCATCCAAGATCCTCCTTCAAAGGGGTGAGAGAGAGAGTGTTTGCTTCGTTTCTGCCAAAGATACTAACTCTAGGACGTGCAAGTCCTTAAATACTATTCTAAAATTACAAAAGGTCTAAGTCCAAGCCCATAAAAGTGCCAAAAAACAAGTCCAAGCCCATTAAGAATGGCGCTCAGCGGTAAATACTGCTCAGCGGTAACTGCGCGTCTTGTTTCTTCCCCTCAGCGGCCATTTTGCCCTCAGCGGACCTCCCGTGACCTCCTGAGTGCCGCTCAGCGGTAAAATGCCGCTCAGCGGTGCTTTCCGCTTCTCCTTTTGCACTCTTTGATTTCTTTTCTGATTCCATCTCTCTCCTTCTTCACTTCTTTCACTAAATTTACCTTAAAACCTGCACAAAAACACTTAAATCAAGCATAAACCTGTCCAGCTCTCTTATTTATGAAAATATAGATAAAAGCATGATTTCAAGCTAGTTTTTAAGTCTAAAGGTTGCTTTTAGTATCACTTTTAAGCATGAAAATAACAGTTTTTCAACTGTTATCACAACCCCAAACTTAGAACTTTGCTTGTCCTCAAGCAAACAAAATGTAACTCAATCTCCAACCAATTCATATGATGGTTCACTCATTCAAAAATCCTCTTTTTCAAGATAAGTAATAACTTCACTCAAACTTATGACCAAGAGTTCATTCAAGATGTGCACATGCTTTAGTGTTCACAAAGTCATTTAAATTCCAACAAATGCTATTTTTCATGAATGATCAATCAATTAAGCATGGATGTTCATGTGCTTATGGAATATTTCCTCAATAGGTAAAGTGTTTCACTCAACACACAAGTGTATAAGAGGTAAAGTGTTTCACTCATTCACTCCACTATCACAATGTCACATGAATCAACTTTGCCTTTCATTTTACCACAATCAAAAACATTCACAAGCATGCATCATCACAAGGACTTTTCAATGGCTTATAATGTGGCTGGGCTAACAAGAAAATTGGTTTTTATGGATCACAAAATCCTTGAGTTAAGAGAATCATAACAACACAATCATTCTTATTCATTCCCAACTTTCTTTGGCCTTTGCATTTGCATTTGCATTGAGCTTTGCTTCTTTTTCTTTGCATATTCTTACTTTTTAGCTCTTAGCTCAATGCTTTTCCTTTTTCCCAACAACCCCAAACTTGAACATTTAACAATACCACACAAGATCTTCTACTTAACTCAAGGTAAAGATTTTCAATCAAGGGTTTTCAGTGTATGTTCAAGGCTAAGGGTTCAAAGGATAGAACACAAAGTGTTCTCTTTTAGTGGGCTAACTTTATGAATCTGGCCAATAAAAAGGGTTCCAACAAACGGCCTTAATCACATGATGCAAAACAAGCAATTGATTCAATCATAGAAAACCTGGGCAAAGTCATTCATGCTTTCAAAGTAGTAGCAATAACAATAACAACTCTGGAGCTCAAAACCTCACATATAAGCTCATTCACATTTGACATACACATCCTGCTTAATTTCACAATCACAATCATAATATCATGCATTTGTTCACAAAGCTTGTGAATCACCTGTATAAGCATTTTAATGTGCACATCATCTCAACATCAATCAATCAATAAGCATCATCAAGCATTACTTATCACACAATCACAATTAATAACAAACCATCATAAGAAACCAGGTGTTCAATAGAGTACATCAACCCTAATCTAAAAACAAAAACAAATAAGGTCAAAAAACTTAAACCACAAAAGCATAATCATATGATAGCATTCATCAGTAAATGCTATCTCAGCTCCTCATCAGTCTGAGCTGTCCTCTGTATCTTCCTCTTCCTCCTCATCATCATCATCATCAAATGCATCCTCCTCCTCGGCTTCATCTTCTTCCATATCTCTAGCTGAAGCTTCAGCTGCTCCAGCTTCTCCTTCATGTGCTAGTTCTTCTGGCCAAGCTACTACATTATGGAATTCATCCATAGTCCACCTGTGTGCTGGAGGTGTATCATACATCCCTACTATCATCGCAGCAGTGGCCACCTGCCCTCTGTGAATGGACTGCAACTGAGCACCTATAAGAGACATATACATGTCCCTCATCTGGAATGGTTCTGCTTTATGTGTATCAGCAGATGTCCTGCTCTGTGCTGGTCCTCTCTCTCTACGAGCCTGGCGTGGTGGAACTGGCTGAGCTGCATCCTCACCTCCACAGTACTATCTGTAATAAGCCTCATCAATAGCTTTTCTTGGCCTCTCAAATGGTGGAACAGAAGTGTCCACCCCAGCTTTCTTGCAAAGGTGAGTGATCAAAGAAGGATGTCCTAGCGGTGCTTTGTTGTTTGAGGTGTTAGCACATACACTAATTTCATCAGCTATCACCTGCCCAATATTAACATTCAAATTTCTAATAGCACAGTAGATGAATAGTGCCCTGCTGAGAGTGATATCTGACACATGCGAACATGGCTGAATGTTGGCATGAGAAAATGCCATCCAATACTTTGCAAGAGGAGTCAAATCTGTCCTCCTAATGTTAACCACTGCGCCAGATCTATTCCTTTGGAATTGTCCTCCAGGTATACACAGCACTCTCTCCACATCCTCATAATCAGCACCTTCCTCCATGCAAAGAGCAAACTGACATTGCTCACCAGCCCACACAGTATCCAGGAAGTTGTTGATAGAATCAGGATCATACCTGATAGCATGGCCTGTGACATAGCCCAAATAATTCTCAGCTGGATAATCACCAATCTTCTTTGCATTGGTGTAAAATTCCTTTACCACAGCTATGTTGGCAGGTGCAGGATAAGTGGCTAGCTTTCTCCAATCATTCCCCAACACTTGCTCTCCAAATTGAGGAGCAAAGTTAGGTATCATTCCAACCTTTCTCTCCATCAGAAGTCTTCTGTCCTGAACCACCCTAAAGTGCTTCTCATGTTTCCTAGAGAGGAACCTGCTATTATGGGGCTGCTCTGGTTCCTTTTCTTTTCTCTTGGTTGCCATGGTTTTCAATCTCTTTCCTGAAGAGGATGCCATTCCTGCATTCAAACACAATTACAAAACCACAGAACATGATGTTAATCATTAGTAAACACAGAACACAACTCCTTTCGAAGCTAAACCACCGCTGAGGGACAGAATTTCCCCTCAGCGCCACCAGTGCCACAATCCAACACGCAACAAACCAGAAAAATCAAATTTGGCAGAGTGCCGCTCAGCGGTAAATGCCGCTCAGCGGTAACTCTGCAGATTTTTGAAAAATCTGTTTTAAAGCTTTCCTAACTCCACCCATATGCAATTTGCAGTTTTCCAGTTCATAATCATGCAGTTTAATCGGTTCAAACATCAAATATATCATCAAATCATGCATAGAAATCAAAACCCCTAAATATTCATGCTTTGACAATCACATTCAAATTCAAGAACCCTAGAATGAACAAAATGCATTTTACTTACTTGGGTGGAGATACTAGATGCAATGAGAATGCTTCCAAGCTAGAATACTCTCTTCCAACCCCAAACTTTGATGGCACACTAGTGTAAAAGTGAGTGGAAGAGATATTTTCTTAAGAGAAAAGAGTGAAAAGATGTGGAAAACCTAGGAGAAGGTATGTGGGAGTGTTTGTGCAGAGAAGAGCTTGAAAGAATGAAAAATTGCGCAGCTTAGAGTATAAAAATACCCTAATGGGCTCGGGTTCCGCTAAGGGGAACTAAGGCCCAATCTGCGAGAGTACTGCTCAGCGGCAAATACCGCTCAGCGGCACTTTCGTGATGTGCTCCTCTCCTTCTTTTCTTAACCTACGTGCCTCCTAGACATACCCCTCACTGGTTCCCTGCAATTCAATGTTAAAAATGCTTATGCAAACCCTAACTAAAATAAACAAACAGAAAACAATCAATCAATTGGGTTGCCTCCCAGGTAGCGCTTGTTTAACATCACGAGCCTGACCCAAAATCCACCAACACCCATCAGTAGGTGTTTCAAACTTACCAGCACCCATCAGTAGGTGCAAAAATCTTCTCACCAACACCCATCAGTAGGTGTTACAAACTTAGTATCCTTCAGTAGATACTTAACCACCTAGCATCCTTCAGTAGATGCTGTATCCAACAAAATATTTACAAAATAATGTCCACAAATTAAAAGTTACAAAACCAAATCAAAAGTTTTTAAATCCACTGGGTTGCCTCCCAGCAAGCGCTCTTTTAACGTCATTAGCTTGACCCAGTAAAGTTCAAGTTCCATCTTCTTTATAGTTGATGTTGTCAGTCCACCAACTTCTCAGCTACTTCCTTTGAACTGTTTTGGTTCTTCTAGAATATGGAGACTCTATCTCTATCATCTCCTTTTCTTTAAAGCCCTTCACAACCCACAACTTGTTCTTGATTCTTACAGGTGTGCCAAGTTGGAGTCTTCTTTTCTTCCAGTTTCTAGGAATTTGTTCTCCTCTTCCAATCTCTTCTTCCTTGGGTACCTGAAACAACAAACAATGGTTACCTGAAACCTCAAGATTTTCATCTTTACCTCTAGTTATGGGTGCATCTCGAAATGCAGCTTTATAACTAGCTTCTTCCTCCTTTGCTTGCGTCTCATCTTTGAAGACATCCACCACCACTCTCTCCTCTCTATCCTGGAGCACCACTATACCTTCATTTACATCTATGATAGCCCTGGCCGTTTTCATAAACGGTCTTCCAAGTATGATAGGTATTTTCTCGGTTTCCATCTTCATCACCACAAAGTCTGCCAAAAACTGAAGTTTGCCAACACAAACTACAATGTCTTCTGCAATCCCACATGGCTCCTTTGAAGATCCATCGGCCATTACTAAATTAACCTTTACAGGTTTCATTTTAACATTGCCAATTTGCTCCAGTAAAGAGTAAGGTATCAAGTTAACACTTGAACCTAAATCAAGGAGAGCTTTCTTTACCTTTTTCTTCCCTATAGTACAAGGGATAGAAAAACTACCTGGATCTGATGCTTTAGGTGGGAATGACTCTTCCTTAACAGTTATACACTTTTTTTCCTCATCATCTCTACGTCTCTTCTTTGTAGAGCTTTCTTCATTAGATTTGGTGTAAACCGTAATCTGTTGCAAAATTTGCTCCCAAGGTGCATCATTATCCACCATTTTGAATAACTCTGTGAAGTCCATTGGTTTCTCTTGATGGATTGGAAAAGGAAACATGCTTTTGCTCTTTGTTTCACTTCTCTCTTCTGTATCTAACTCAACTTTCTCATCATCAACACTCTCTACCACCTTGCACTCTTCTCTGGGGTTAACCTCAGTATTAGCCCCAAAGTTTCTGTTTGGTCTTTCTTCCAATTGCTTGGTAATCTGACCCATTTGAATCTCCAAATTCTTTATAGCAGCTTCAGTGCTCTTTTGAGAAGATTCAGTTTTCTGAATAAATTGCTGAAGAGTTTCTTCCAACCTTGTTGATCTTTCATTAAGCATAGATAACTGTTGCCAAAAGGTTGGTTGCTGCTGCTGCTTATTATATTGATTAGCTTGCCTAGTTTGTCCTTGACCAATGCTTGGATGTGGTTTCCACCCCTGATTATAATTCCCTTGACGGTATGGAAATTGATTAGCCATGAAATTAACATCCTCCACGGCTTCCACAGGAAAAGCACATTGGCCATTGATATGATCACCCCCACATAATTCGCACAACTGGGTTTGTACCTGTGCAGCAGATTTCAACTCTTTAGGTAATAGAGCAAGAGTTTTGGTCAGAGTCTTCAGCTGTTGAGTTAGAATTTTATTCTGAGCTAGCAAGGCATCATGTGTTTGTAATTGAAGAACCCCTTTTTGTTGCATAGGAGCTCCTCTTTCACTGTGCAGCTCATTATCACTAGTAGCCATGTTTTCTATAATTTCAGTTGCTTCCTCTGGAGTTTTCCATTTAATATTGCCTCCTGCTGAGGCGTCCAGCATCATCTTGGTTTGTGAACCAAGCCCTCCAAGGAAAGTTAAGACTACTTCTTGATCTTCAAAGCCATGCGTGGGAGTTTTACGTAACAAGCTTTTATACCTGTCCCATGCATGACCTAGTGATTCCTCCATGCCCTGCTTGAATGAAGAAATCTCTTGCTTTCCTTTAGTCACCTTAGATTGTGGGAAGTACTTATTTAAAAGTTTTGTGACCACTGCTTCCCACTCTGTGAAACTTTCTTCTGGAAAAGAATTCAACCAAAGCTTAGCATTGCCTCCCAATGAGAAAGGAAACAAGCTAAGTTTGATAGCTTCGTCTGGCACCCCATTAATCTTGACTGTGTTGCAAATCTCATTAAAGGTAGTGAGGTGCTCATATGGGCTTTCATGAGATAACCCATTAAATTGATTACTCTTCACCAGTTGAATCAGTGTTGGTTTGACCTCCATATTGGCTGCATTGACTCTAGGTCTAGCTATGCTGTTAAAGTGTTGAGGCCCAGCAATATTGGTGTAGTCTGCAAGAGTTCTTCTACCATTATTGTTCTCCATACTCCCTGTGCTATGAACAGAACCTTGTGGTGATGATTGTAAGAGAGTTTCTGGAGAAGGGAAAAGTTCTCTAGATGTTCTGATTCTTCTCCTCCGTCTACTCTCGTCTAGACCTTCAAGAAGAGGTTCTGTTGTTTTCTTACTCCTAGTTCGAATTGCCTCCTGCATACACAAGAAAACAAAACCCTAGAAAATATTTGTTAGCACAAAAAGATATAAGAGAAGATATATATTCAAAAGATAAAAGATAAAAGATTCAGAAGATAGAAGATAAAAGATTCAGAAGATAGAAGATAAAATAAAATAAAATAAAATCTAATCTAATCTAATCAAATAAAATAAAATAAAATAAAATAAAATCTAATCTAATCAAATTAAAACCGAAAAAATAAAAACAGAAAATAAAAACAGAAATTTAAAATTAAAGTCAAAGATAATCTATCAATAATCACACAAATTAACCAGTTAAACCACGAGTCCCCGGCAGCGGCGCCAAAAACTTGATGGACAAATTTATGATCACCAAAATATGATGTCACAAACTTGTTTCACAATCGGCAAGTATGACCGAATCGTTCAAGTAATAAACTTGGTAAGACCAAGTATCGTTCTCCCAAAGGACTCACGGCCTAGTTTAGTTGTGTGGTTTGTTGATTAGCTAAGACTTAAGAACGAAATATTTGGAGTTTAATATGCAAGACAGAAAATAAACATGTATGCATGAGTTTTTGATCAATGGCAAAAGCAAAAGATAAACACTTTCAATGAAATATATGAATGAATATGTTGTTGGGGGTCAATTTCATCTTATCCACTCTCATATATTTTAGGAATTCAACATTCAAATCATCATTGTTAATGCTTCTCTCTAAAGTACCATTCTAGATGGCTTCTCCCTAATCACGAGTTCATACAATTCCTAGCATTCCTAATGATCAGTTCATAAGTTCAGGAGCTTAACGACAACCAATATCATATTGGGAGAAATTCCCCGGATCTAGACTTCCCCGTACGTGCCCGTATCGACAAAACCAATAATCATGCATCAAATGAGTTAAACCATGCAAGCATTAAGCAAAGAGGAAAAACCCTAACTAATGATGAAAGAAAGCATAAGTCTTAATTAAAAGATGCAAGCATAAATTCCATATATGAGAGCTTCAAAAGATTACATTGATTCTCCAACAAACATACAAGGTTTAGTTCACCATATTCATGGTGAACCTAGATGAACAATAATGAAAGAATGAAAGAATAAACCCTAAAAAGGTGAAGAGGTAGCCTGAGCATCCAAGATCCTCCTTCAAAGGGGTGAGAGAGAGAGTGTTTGCTTCGTTTCTGCCAAAGATACTAACTCTAGGAAGTGCAAGTCCTTAAATACTATTCTAAAATTACAAAAGGTCTAAGCCCAAGCCCATAAAAGTGCCAAAAAACATGTCCAAGCCCATTAAGAATGGCGCTCAGCGGTAAATACCGCTCAGCGGTAACTGCGCGTCTTGTTTCTTCCCCTCAGCGGCCATTTTGCCCCTCAGCGGACCTCCCGTGACCTCCTGAGTGCCGCTCAGCGGTAAAATGCCGCTGAGCGGTGCTTTCGGCTTCTCCTTTTGCACTCTTTGATTTCTTTTCTGATTCCATCTCTCTCCTTCTTAACTTCTTTCACTAAATTTACCTTAAAACCTGCACAAAAACACTTAAATCAAGCATAAACTTGTCCAGCTCTCTTATTTATGAAAATATAGATAAAAGCATGATTTCAAGCTAGTTTTTAAGTCTAAAGGTTGCTTTTAGTATCACTTTTAAGCATGAAAATAACAGTTTTTCAACTGTTATCAGTATGTAAGACTTATTTTTTTTGAGATATGACTAAAGATGATAATATGTTGACATGTGTACTTATGAATGGAAAGTGTGGAATAGAGTTCCAAGGAGGAACTCCCTGTTGATTTTGTGTCAAGTACTGTACGTATGAATATAGGAACTCTGATTTAGTGGTTCATTCTTATGCTCTCAATAGTCTCGATCTCACTTAGAGAGAAAGCTATGTAGTGGAGAGTGGGAAATCCTTATCAAAGATCCATAATGGGGGACAGAGTAGGAAGGATGTAGCTTCAGTGGTTGTATTCATTGATAACAGTTGAAAAACTGTTATTTTCATGCTTGAAATTGACACTAAAAGCAACCTTTAGACTTAGAAACTAGCTTGAAATCATGCAGTTTATCTATATTTTCATAGATAAGAGAGCTGGACAGGTTTATGCTTGATTTCAGTGTTTTTGTGCAGGTTTTAAGGTGAATTTGGTGAAAAGAGTGCAAACACTTTCTCTTCTCACCCCTTTGAAGGAGGATCTTGGATGCTCAGGCTACCTCTTCACCTTTATTGGGTTTATTCTTTCATTCTTTCATTGTTATTCATCTAGGTTCACCATGACGATGGTGAACTACACCTTGTATGTTTGTTGGGGAATCAATGTAATCTCTTGAAGCTCTCATATATGGATTTGTTGAGTACATCTTTGAATTAAGACATATGCTTTCTTTCATCATTAGTTAGGGTTTTTCCTCTTTGCTCAATGCTTGCATTGTTTAACTCATTCTAATGCATGATTATTGGTTTTGTCGATACGGACACGTACGGGGAAGTCTAGATCCGGGGAATTTCTCCCAATATTTTACTGACAACATTATATTGGTTGCCTTTAAGCTCCTGCAGTCATGAACTAATCATTAGGAATGCTAGGAATTGTATGAACTATTTGATTAGGGAGAAGCCATCTAGAATGGTACATTAGAGAGTGGCATTAACAATGATGATTTGAATGTTGAATCCCTAAAATATATGAGAGTGGATGAGATGAAATTGACCCCCAACAACATATTCATTTATATAATTCATTGAAAGTGTTTATCTTTTGTCTTTGCCATTGATCAATTCATGCATACATGTTTATTTTCGTCTTTGCATATTAAACTTTGAATATTTCGTTTGTAAGTCCTAGCTAATCAACAAATCACATAACTAAACTAGGCCGTGAGTCCTTTGGGAAGAACGATACTTGGTCTTACCAAGTTTTATTACTTGAACGATTCGGTCATACTTGCCGATTGTGAAACAAGTTTGTGACATCATATTTTGGTGCTTACAAATTTGTCCATCAAGTTTTTGGCGCCGTTGCCGGGGATTCGTGGTTTAACTGGTTAATTTGTGTGATTATTGATTATCTTTGACTTTAATTTTGAATTTCTGTTTTTATTTGTCTGTTTTTATTTTTATTATCTTTTTATCTTTTTAGATTAGGTTAGATTTTATTTTATTTTGTTAGGTTAGATTTTATTAGATTTTATCTTTATCTTTTAGATTAGGTTAGATTTTATTTTTTTAGATTTGATTAGATTTGATTTTATCTTTTAGGATTAGATTTTATTTTTTTTTATCTTTTAAATCTTTTATCTTTCTATCTTCTAAATCTGTTATCTTTTTATCTTTTGAATATATATCTTCTCTTATATCTTTTTGTGCTAACAAATTTTTTTTCTAGGGTTTTGTTTTCTTGTGCATGCAGGAAGCAATTCGCACTAGAAGTAAGAAAACAACAGAACCACTTCTTGAAGGTCTAGAAGAGAGTAGAAGGAGGAGAAGAATCAGAACGTCTAGAGAACTTTTCCCTTCTCCAGAACCTCTCTTGCACTCATCACCACAAGGTTCTGTTCATAGCACAGGAAGTATGGAGGGCAATAATATTAGAAGAACTCTTGCAGATTACACTAATCTTGCTGGACCTCAGCACTTCAATAGCATAGCTAGACCTAGAGTCAATGCTGCCAACATGGAGGTCAAACCAGCACTGATTCAACTGGTGAAGAGTAATCAATTTAATGGGTTATCACATGAAAGCCCATATGAGCACCTTACTACCTTTAATGAGATCTGCAACACGATCAAGATTAATGGGGTGCCAGACGAAGCTATCAAACTTAGCTTGTTTCCTTTCTCCTTGGGAGGCAATGCTAAGCTTTGGTTAAACTCTTTTCCAGAAGAAAGTTTCACAGAGTGGGAAGCAGTGGTTACAAAGTTTCTAAACAAATACTTCCCACAATCTAAAGTAACTAAAGGCAAGCAAGAGATATCTTCATTCAAGCAGGGCATGAAGGAATCACTGGGACATGCATGGGACAGGTATAAAAGCTTGTTACGTAAAACTCCCACGCATGGCTTTGAAGATCAAGAAGTAGTCCTAACTTTCCTTGGAGGGCTTGGCTCACAAACCAAGATGATGCTGGATGCCTCAGCTGGAGGCAATATCAAATGGAAAACTCCAGAGGAAGCAACTGAAATTATTGAAAATATGGCTACAAGTGATAATGAGCTTCACAATGAAAGAGGCGCCCCTATGCAACAGAAAGGGGTTCTTCAATTACAAACCCATGATGCTCTGCTAGCCCAGAATAAAATTCTAACTCAACAGCTGGAGACTCTGACCAAAACTCTTGCTTCATTACCAAAAGAGTTAAAATCTGCTGCACAAGTACAAACCCAGTTGTGCGAACTATGTGGAGGAGATCACATCAATGGCCAATGTGCTTTTCCTGTGGAAGCCGTGGAGGATGTTAACTTCATGGCTAATCAGTTTCCATACCGTCAAGGCAATTATAATCAGGGTTGGAAACCACATCCAAGTATTGGCCAAGGACAAACTGGGCAGGCTAACCAATATAATAAGCAGCAGCAGCAACCAACCATGTGGCAACAATTATCTATGCTTAATGAAAGATCTACAAGGTTGGAAGAAACTCTTCAACAATTTATACAGAAAACTGAATCCTCCCAAAAGAGCACTGAAGCTGCTATAAAGAACTTGGAGATTCAGATGGGTCAGATCACCAAGCAATTGGAAGAAAGACCACACAGAAACTTTGGGGCTAATACTGAGGTTAACCCTAGAGAAGAATGCAAAGTGGTCAAGAGTGTGAATGAAGAGATTATTGAGTTAGAAGAAGATGAAACAGAAGAGAGAAGAGAAGGAGAAAGAAAGGACACTTTTCCTTTTCTAACAAATCAGGAGAAACCAATGGATTTCACAGATTTATTCAGAATGGTTGATAATGAAGCTCCTTGGGAACAAATCTTACAGAAAATAGCAGTGTACACAAAATCTGATGAGGGAACCTCTACAAAAAGAAAACGTAGAGATGATGAGGAAGAAAAGTGTATAACTGTTAAGAAAGAATCATTCCCACCGAAAGCAGCTGATCCAGGTAGTTTTTCTATCCCTTGCACTATAGGGAAGAAAAAGGTAAAGAAAGCTCTCCTTGACTTAGGCTCAAGTGTTAACTTGATGCCTTACTCTCTATTGGAGCAAATTGGCCATGTGAAAATAAAACCTGTAAAGGTTAATCTGGTAATGGCTGATGGATCTTCAAAGGAGCCATGTGGGATTGCAGAAGACATTGTAGTTTGTGTTGGCAAACTTCAGTTCTTGGCAGACTTTGTGATGATGAAGATGGAGAACGAAAAGATACCTTTCATACTGGGAAGACCGTTTATGAAAACGGCCAGGGTTATTATAGATGTTAATGAAGGTATAGTGGTGCTCCAGGACAGAGAGGAGAGAGTGGTGGTGAATGTGTTTAAAGATGAGATACAAGCAAAGGAGGAAGAGGCCAGTTATAAAGCTGCATTTCGAGATGCACCCATAACTAAAGGTAAACATGAAAATCTTAAGGTTTCTGATAACCATTGTTTGTATTTTCAGGTATCCAAGGTAGAGGAAAGTGGAAAAGGAGAGGAAGTTCCCAGAGACTGGAAGAAAAGAGGACTCCAACTTGGCACACCTGTAAGACTCAAGAACAAGTTGTGGGTTATAAAAGGTTTTAAAGAGAAGGAGATGATAGAGATAGAGTCTCCATATTCTAGAGAATCCAAAACAGTCCTAAGGAAGCAGTTGATAAGTTGGTGGAAAGATAACATCAACTATAAAGAAGATGGAACGTGAGCTTTACTGGGTCAAGCTAGTGACGTTAAAGAAGCGCTTGCTGGGAGGCAACCCAGTGGATTTACAAACTTTTAATTTTGATATTGGTTTTGTAATTTTGAAACTGTGAACATTATTCTGGACATTATTTTGTTGGATTTAGCATCTACTGAAGGATGCTAGGTGGTTAAGTATCTACTGAAGGATACTAAGTTTATAACACCTACTGATGGGTGTTGGTGAGAAGATTTTGCACCTACTGATGGGTGCTGGTAAGTGAAACACCTACTGAGGGGTGTTGGTGGATTTTGGGTCAGGCTCGTGACGTTAAACAAGCGCTACCTGGGAGGCAACCCAGTTGATTGATTGTTTTTGTTTGTTTTATTTTAATTAGGGTTTGCATAAGCATTTTTAACATTGAATTGCAGGGAACCTATGAGGAGTATGCTAGGAAGGCACGTAGGTCAAGAAAAGAAGGAGAAGGGCACATCACGAAATTGCCGCTGAGCGGCATTTACCGCTGAGCGGTACTATCGCAGATGGGCTTAAGTTCCCCTTAGCGGAACCCGAGCCCATTGGGGTATTTTTAAACCCTAAGCTGCGCGTTTTCACACTCTTTCAAGCCCTTCTCTGCACAAACACTTCCACATATCCTCTCTTTTGTTTCCTACATCTTTCTACTCTTTCCTCTTAGAAAAATTTCTCTTCCACTCACTTTTACACTAGTGTGCCATCAAAGTTTGGGGTTGGAAGAGAGCATTATAGTTTGGAAGCATTCTCATATCATCTAGCATCTCCACCTAAGTAAGTAAAATGCATTTTGTCATTCTAGGGTTCTTGAATTTGAATGTGATTATCAAAGCATGAATATTTAGGGGTTTTGATTTCTATGCATGATTTGATAATATATTTGATGTTTGAACCGATTAAACTGATTGATTATGTACTGGAAAACTGAAAATTGCATTTGGGTGGAGTTAGGACAGTTTCAAAACGAAATTTGCAAAAATCTGCAGGTCACCGCTGAGCGGAATTTACCGCTGAGCGGCACTCTGCCAGATTTGGTTTTTTCTGTTTTTTTGTATTGGATTGTGGCACTGGTGGCGCTGAGGGGAAATTCTGGCCCTCAGCGGTGGTTTAGCTTCGAAAGGAGTTGTGTTCTGTGTTTACTAATGATTAATATCATGTTCTGTGGTTTTGGATTTGTATTTGAATGCAGGAATGGCATCCTCTTCAGGAAAGAGATTGAAAACCATGGCAACCAAGAGGAAGGACAAGGAACCAGAGCAGCCCCATAATAGCAGGTTCCTCTCTAGGAAACATGAGAAGCACTTTAGGGTGGTTCAGGACAGGAGACTTCTGATGGAGAGGAAGGTTGGAATGATACCTAACTTTACTCCTCAATTTGGAGAGCAAGTGTTAGGGAATGATTGGGGGAAGCTAGCCACTTATCCTGCACCTGCCAACATAGCTGTAGTAAAGGAATTCTATACCAATGCAAAGAAGATTGGTGACTATCCAGCTGAGAACTATTTGGGCTATGTTAGAGGCCATGCCATCAGGTATGATCCTGATTCCATTAACAACTTCCTGGATACTGTGTGGGCTGGTGAGCAATGTCAGTTTGCTCTTAGCATGGAGGAAGGTGCTGACTTTGAGGATGTTGAGAGAGTGTTGTGCATACCTGGAGGACACTTTCAAAGGAATAGATCTGGAGCAGTGGTTAACATTAGGAGGGCAGATTTGACTCCTCTTGCAAAGTATTGGATGGCATTTTCTCATGCCAACATTCAGCCATGCTCACATGTGTCAGATATCACTCTCAGCAGGGCACTATTCATCTACTGTGCTATCAGGAGTTTGAATGTTAATATTGGGCAGGTGATAGCTGATGAGATTAGTGTGTGTGCTAACACCTCAAACAATAAAGCACCACTGGGACATCCTTCTTTGATTACTCACCTCTGCAAGCTAGCTAGGGTGGACACTTCTGTTCCACCATTTGAGAGGCCAAGAAAAGCTATAGATGAGGCCTATTACAGACAGTATTGTGGAGGTGAGGAGGCAGCTCAGCCAGTTCCACCACGCCAGGCTCGTAGAGAGAGAGGGCCAGCACAGAGCAGGACATCTGCTGATACTCATGAGGCAGAACCATTCCAGATGAGGGACATGTATATGTCTCTTATAGGTGCTCAGTTGCAGTCCATCCACAGAGGGCAGGGGGCCACGGCTGAGATGATAGTGGGGATGTATGATACCCCTCCAGCACACAGGTGGACTATGGATGAATTCCATAATGTGGTAGCTTGGCCAGAAGAACCATTACATGGAGGAGCTGGAGGAGCTGAATCTTCAGCTCGAGACATGCAAGAAGATGAAGCTGAGGAGGAGGATGCGTTTGATAATGATGATGATGAAGAGGAGGAGGAAGATACAGAGGACAGCTCAGACTGATGAGGAGCTGAGATAGCATTTACTGATGAATGCTATCAGATGTTTATGCTTTTATGGTTTAAGTTTTCTGAACTTATTTGTTTTTGTTTTTAGATTAGGGTTTGATGTACTCTATTGAACACCTGGTTTGTTATGATGGTTTGCTATTAACTGTGATTGTTTGATAAGTAATGCTTGATGATGCTTATTGATTGATTGATGTTGAGATAGATGTGCACATTAAAATGCTTATACAGGTGATTCACAAGCTTTGTGAACAAATGCATGATATCATGATTGTGATTGTGAAATTAAGCAGGATGTGTATGTCAAATGCGAATGAGCTTATATGTGAGGTTTTGAGCTCCAGAGTTGTTATTGTTGAATGCTATTACTTTGGAAGCTTGAATGACTTTGCCCAGGTTTTCTATGATTGAATCAATTGCTTGTTTTGCATCATGTGATCAAGGCCGTTTTTGTTGAAACCCTTTTTATTGGCCAAATTCATAAAGTTAGCCTACTAAAAGAGAACACTTTGTGTTCTATCCTTTGAACCCTTAGCCTTGAACATACACTGAAAACCCTTGATTGAAAATCTTTACCTTGAGTTAAGTAGAAGATCTTGTGTGGTATTGTTAAATGTTCAAGTTTGGGGTTATTGGGGAAACATGAAAAAGGAAAAAGCATTGAGCTAAGAGCTAAAAAGTAAGAATATGCAAAGAAAAAGAAAAAGAAAAGCAAAGAAAAAGAAGCAAAGCTCAATGCAATTGCAAATGCAAAGGCAAAAGAAGTTGGGAAGAATAAGAATAATTGTGTTGTTATGATTCTCTTAACTCAAGGATTTTGTGATCCAGAAAAACCAATTTTCTTGTTAGCCCAGCCACATTATAAGCCATTGAAAAGTCCTTGTGATGATGCATGCTTGTGAATGTTTTTTATTGTGGTAAAATGAAAGGCAAAGTTGATTCATGTGACATTGTGATAGTAGAGTGAATGAGTGATTACCTCTTATACACTTGAGTGTGAGAGAAACACTTTACCTAGTGAGGAAATATTCCATGAGCACATGAACATCCATGCTTAATTGATTGATCATTCATGAAAAATAGCATTTGTTGGAATTTAAATGACTTTGTGAACACTAAAGCATGTGCACATCTTGATTGAACTCTTGGTCATAAGTTTAATTGAAGTTATTACTTATCTTGAAAAAGAATTTTTGAATGAGTGAACCATCATATAAATTGGTTGGAGATAGAGTTACATTTTGTTTGCTTGAGGACAAGCAAAGTTCTAAGTTTGGGGTTGTGATAACAGTTGAAAAACTGTTATTTTCATGCTTGAAATTGACACTAAAAGCAACCTTTAGACTTAGAAACTAGCTTGAAATCATGCAGTTTATCTATATTTTCATAGATAAGAGAGCTGGACAGGTTTATGCTTGATTTCAGTGTTTTTGTGCAGGTTTTAAGGTGAATTTGGTGAAAAGAGTGCAAAAAGAGAAGACAAAGGCACCGCTCAGCGGCAAACTACCGCTGAGCGGCACTCAGGAGGTTGCGGGAGTCACGCTGAGGGGCAAACTGGCTGCTGAGGGGAAGAAAGAAGACGCGCAATCACCGCTGAGCGGTAAATACCGCTGAGCGGCACTTTTTGGGCTTGGGCTTTTGTAATCTTTTGTAACTCTAAATTAGTATATAAGGGCTTGCACGTCCTATAGTTAAGTATCTTTGGCAGAAACGAGGCAAACACTCTCTCTTCTCACCCCTTTGAAGGAGGATCTTGGATGCTCAGGCTACCTCTTCACCTTTATTGGGTTTATTCTTTCATTCTTTCATTGTTATTCATCTAGGTTCACCATGACGATGGTGAACTACCTTGTATGTTTGTTGGGGAATCAATGTAATCTCTTGAAGCTCTCATATATGGATTTGTTGAGTACATCTTTGAATTAAGACATATGCTTTCTTTCATCATTAGTTAGGGTTTTTCCTCTTTGCTCAATGCTTGCATTGTTTAACTCATTCTAATGCATGATTATTGGTTTTGTCGATACGGACACGTACGGGGAAGTCTAGATCCGGGGAATTTCTCCCAATATTTTACTGACAACATTATATTGGTTGCCTTTAAGCTCCTGCAGTCATGAACTAATCATTAGGAATGCTAGGAATTGTATGAACTATTTGATTAGGGAGAAGCCATCTAGAATGGTACATTAGAGAGTGGCATTAACAATGATGATTTGAATGTTGAATCCCTAAAATATATGAGAGTGGATGAGATGAAATTGACCCCCAACAACATATTCATTTATATAATTCATTGAAAGTGTTTATCTTTTGTCTTTGCCAGTGATCAATTCATGCATACATGTTTATTTTCGTCTTTGCATATTAAACTTTGAATATTTCGTTTGTAAGTCCTAGCTAATCAACAAATCACATAACTAAACTAGGCCGTGAGTCCTTTGGGAAGAACGATACTTGGTCTTACCAAGTTTTATTACTTGAACGATTCGGTCATACTTGCCGATTGTGAAACAAGTTTGTGACATCATATTTTGGTGCTTACAAATTTGTCCATCATTCATATCCGAAGATCCAGTTTAGGGGACAGAGTAGGATAGAATAATTGAGCTAGCGAATAAGTGCATCCATATCCGAAGATCCAGTTTGGGGGACAGAGTAGGATAGGATGTAGCTGAGTAAAGTACCACTGTAAGTGTTGAACTAGCTATGAGTTCAATATTCATACGATTATTCGGATGAGTGAGTTTACGATGATTATGGTATGTTTATTGTATTATCAAGTGATTTAAATTGTAAGTTGGAAATTTAGTTATTTATTTAATTTACCATAATATTTTATGATGCATTAGCTCACCCTTGCTTTGTCTATTGTGTGGTTGTTATGTTGTGTTATGTATTTTGTCTGGCGATGATCATCCGGTGGATGGAAGCAGAAGTTGGTGATATGCTGGTGGAGCAAGCATTAGATGGAGGATCGACTGAAGCTTAGTTATAAGAATGAGACTTATATTTTTAGTATCTGTGTTAAGCGTGAATTGTATTTAGTTTGAAATTTGAGTGAGGGTTTGTATAATAATGAGGAAAACTGTTATTCCTCATCCTATCAACTGTTCTATTGTATCAATGATGTAAGAACTCTATTATAGTTTAATGCTATAATAATTGGGATGTTACAAAACCAAACCGCCCCCTGCATATCTATTTGAATTAAATGGCCACACCAATCACATCTCACTTCAAAACAAACTAAATGGAATTAAACTAACAACAAGCCAAAGGAAAGTGTCACGTGACTTACGGAGCACCAATCTCTTACTCTTACATCATGGTGGAACCCATTAATCCAAGTTGGAATTTCTTTACCTTGGGAGATAACCAAACACACCTTTCTCACCTTACACACACATAACAACAATATACAACCAATATTACTTTAATTTTTTCCCTCCCTTAAATATTTTTCAACACTGGTTCACATCACAATTTATTGTTTAATACCACAAAATAAAAAAATCGTTTTATTTATACGGATCTTACGTTCTCCCCTACTCCAAAAATTTTCGTCCTCGAAAATTAAGGCTACTATGGAAACAAATACGGCTATTCTCTTCTCATAAACTCTTCAAGCTCCCAAGTCATCTCTTGGGTTTTCTCGTTCCACAACACCTTCACCGTGCGAATACACCTTCACCTAAGATTCTTCGTCTGCACCTTCAACACCCTGACTGGCCCAGCTTCGATTATAAGATCTTCACGAACTTGTAAATCATCAATCTCTAGCACATGCGTAGGATCTGGAATGTATTTCCTCAATTGAGATACATGAAACACGTTATGTAGGTTTGCCAACTATGGGGGTAACGCTTTATCATACGCTACTGGTCCAATCTGTCTAAGAACCTCATAAGGACCGAGAAACTTAGGAGACAACTTCTTCGCCTTGATAGCCCTACCCACACCTACAATCGGTGTCACACGTAGAAACACATGATCTCCTTCGTTAACTCAAGCGGCCTTCTTCTCCGATCAGCGTACAACTTTTGTCTACTCTACGTTGCTCTCATTCTTCTTGAATCAACTTCACCTTTTCAGTAGTTTGTTGCAATAACTCAGGACCTACTGATACTACTTCCCCATCTTGAAACCAACAAAGAGGAGTTCCACATCTTCGTCCAGCTGTTGTAACATTCCACCCGATCTTGGATGTTCAATCTTTGTCTTTTGACATACCAAACAGGAAGCTATGAACTCGACAACATCCTTCTTCATTCTGCTCCACCAAAAAGATTCTTTTAGGTCTTTATACATCTTAGTCATTCCCGGATGTATACTGAGACTATTCTTATGCCCTTCCTCCAATATCAACCTTCGCAACTTTGTTGTTGCCGGCATACACACTCTTCCTCGAAACCGAAGGATACCATGCGGACACAAAGCAAAATCTTTGGCTTGATCAGTTCTTAACAACCCCACAATTCGTTGTAGCTCCAAATCTTCCATCCACCTCCGCTGCCTCATGTTCAACTCTTTCTGATCAAACATGTATTTCAGACTTTTGTGGTCACTGAAAACCTGAAACTTCGCTCCATACAAATAATGACTGATGCGGGCTATCGCGGCCCATCAAATTTGATGTGCATTAAAGAATGCAATATAGTGCTAGGAAGTGACTCCTAGGTCGTCTCTCAAGGACCAAATGTGGTTCGAAAATTAGGTCAGACACGTAGTAGGGGGTTGGTGAAGAGTTTTGTGAATGCAGATGAACTAAATTAAAACTGGAAATTAAATACAACCAAACATAATTGAGAACATTGAAATAAATGGACAAAGCATGAAGACCAAACGGTCCTAAATTGAGACCAAATGGTCTCTAAAGCAATTGAGGAAATTGGAAATGCAGGAAAATAGAAAAGTCGAACAGAATAAACATCATAACGAACGGAAACAATAAACCGAACATAATAGACAACATAGTGAACTGAAAAGGTAAACTGAACAATGCAAAAGATAAATATCCAAACACAGTTAAAGCTGTTAAAATACAACACTTAAATTAAAAAGATTAATGCTCATTGTAGTTATCTATCCCACACATTCATCACGGAAACAACACTAGAAAGAAATGCTTGAACATGAATAATATAGATTAGTAAGCTACTTAACCTGAATGTATACCAATATCAATAGTAACCGAACACACAAAAAAATACTTTTAGGTACAAGCTTAAAGCTAGTAAAATGAAACCCTTTGGAGCTTTCTTTTTCTCCCTGGACATAACTGTGTGTGCCTCATGCTCTTCATCAAAGAAAAGAAAAACAAATACTAGCACCGTAGACCTACTTCTACCTAGGCCATCACTTCAAAAGAAAATGGACTAGAAGATGCTTCAAGAATTCCTTCTTAGCCGTGACCTGCACACCAACTCACATCTCATCACCTCTTCATTCTCAAAGAAATAAAGGAAATAATTTTTACCCATCCAGCTGCCAAATCCCTTGGCACGTCCCATCCTCCTAGACTCCCATCTAATATACTTCTCATTTCATAAAAACAAAAGAAAAAAAAATACTATCATTCTAGCAACCGTAACATCCTTTTTATTCATTCCAGCAAAGAAAAGAAATCCATCACCATGTCACCACTTCCTTCTCAATCTCCGTGCAGCACCTAATGGAATCAGCGCCTACTCTTCTTTTCTAAAAGCTTCAATCACCATTTCTTTTCTTCAACCGTAGCCCTCCATGCTTCAATGTCCGCGTACTTTTTTTAGGTGAAAGATTATGTCCCTTTTTTCGGCTGGACACCTCCAAATATCAGGGTGAATGCTGCTGCTGGACGCTGGACTTGAAGGCTTACTGGATGTGTGAAGCTCTATTTTTCTTCTGCACCCCCGCTGCTACCATTCATCTCTGGATACGAAGCTGCTCCTCTTGGACCGTGTTTTTGTCCAAGCTACTGGACGCTCCCCATGTGCTGCTGTGTGCTTCCAAAATCAGGCCGTGACACTCCTAATCTCCGTGTGCACCTCCCTCAAAAGCCAAGCTGCTGGACGTTGCTGCTGCTCCAAATTAATTTGTCCATGGGCCCCTTGTGCCAAGCTGCTGACCGTCACCCCATCTTCTCCATGAAATGAATCAGCCTTCTTCCTTTAATCACCATTGTTCTTTCTAGACGTGTGTCTCTCCTTGGATGTGTACTGAAGCTGCTTGCTGGACTGTTGCTGGATGCCACCTATTTTTTGCTGGACGTGCAACACCTTTTCATTCCATCCAGCTCCACGGGTCTTGCTGCCAAGCCGTGAATGTGTGAAGGCTGTGGATCTTCCAATTGAACAAAAGAAAATAATATCATTCACGCTTCCTCGTGTGTGCTATTGCCCTAAAGCCCAACATCCGCTTTCTTCTGTACGTGTGCACACCACTTTCTTTCTCATGCTTTCTCTTCTCAAGGTGGTTGTTGTGCTACCTTCCCTTCTTTCGTGGGCCTCTTGCCTTGCTGTCTAAAGTTCCTTCTCATGGGCCCTATGGATGAAGAATTGAATGAGTGCAGGCCTTGTGTTGTTGTCCGCGTGCAACCCTCCCTTGTGCACCTCTCCAAAATGAAGATGAATTGCTTCTTACTAAATGTCACTGCACACACTTCTCAAATTGAAATAAGTGATTCACCTGAAATCCATCACCATGTGAGCCCTCCTTCTTGTTCATACTTTTTTTGTGGAGAGTCTTGAGTTATATGACATCCCTCCAAATGTCCCAAATATTATCCAACAATTTCCCTACAATCAATAATGCAAATAATTAGCTTCAGATAATTCAAATTAATTAAAATAAGAATTTCTGATCAAATTAAGCACAATTAGAAAAAATAGTAAAATACTGGACATTCAAGCATAATTCCCTGATTAAATCTAGCACAATAAGCTAAGTGAAATTGAGAAAATATTGACTCATCAGTGACGCCAAGTCATCAAAGCAAACACTACAGTTGTCAACCTTTTCTTCATATCTTCAAAGCTTGCTTCGCACTGATCAGTCCAAACAAACGATTGGTCCTTCCGCATCAACTGAGTCAAAGGACCCACTATCTTTGAGAAACCCTCTACAAATCTCCGATGGTAACCTACTAGTCCAACAAAACTTCTTACCTATATCACCGATGTAGGACGCTCCCACTTCAACACAGCTTCAACCTTGGCTGGATCGACTGATATTCCTTGAGCAGATATCACATGACCAAGGAATTGAACTTCATCCAACCAAAACTCACATTTTGACAATTTGCCATACAACTGGTGCTCCCTCAAAATCTCCAACGCTATCTGCAGTGTTCAGCATGTTCCTCTCGGTTCTTTGAGTAGATAAGAATATCGTCAATGAATATAATGACAAACTTATCCAAACAAGAACGAAAGATACGATTCATGTAATCCATGAATATAGCTGGAGCATTCGTCACACCGAAAGGCATTACAACATACTCGTAGTGCCTAGACCATGAGTGAAACGTTGTCTTCTGCACATCATCATGCTTGACAAGAATTTTATGATATCCTGACCGTAGATCAATCTTTGAACACACTCAAGCTCCTTTCAACTGGTCTAACAGATCATTAATTCTTGGCAATGGGTACCTGTTCTTTATAGTGACTTTATTGAGCTATCGGTAATCCACACATAACCTTGAGCTTCTATCTTTCTTTTTCACTAGCAACATCGGCGCACCCCATGGAGATACACTTGGTCTGATGAACTTCTTCTCTAACAAATCTTCAATCTGCTTCTTCAACTCTATTAACTCTGTTGGAGCCATACGATACGGAGCTACAGATACTGGTCCTGCACCCGACATCAAATCTATTGCAAAGTCCACTTCACGACTCGATGGCAAACCCGGTACCTCCTCGGGAAAAACATCAGCATATTCCTCTACCACTGATATTCCACTTATCTGCTCGTCTATGCTCTTTCACTATCAACTTAAAGGAAACAACTCCACTCTTGAGATCTTGTACCACTTCCTTTGATGTTGACATTTCAATGCCTTCTGGTTCCTAGAAGACTACCCTCTGACGTCCACAGTCAATCATCACATGGTTATCAGTTAACGAAGCCATCCCTAAGATCACGTCCAGACCATCAAGCGGTAAGTACACCAAGTTGACTTTGGACTTGTGATCTACCACCTCGATCGGACACCCAACGCAGATTGAACTGGTTGAAACTTGTCCGGATGTTGGAGTACAGAAGTCAAACATAGATAGTCTAAGATTCTCCACACACAACAATGATATAAACGAGTGCGTCGCACCCGAATCAAACAAGACATGCACATTTCTACCAAACAAAGAACAAGTATCAAGTATCAGGTTACTTGACTTCTCAGCTTCTGCTCTCGTCATGGCAAACACTCTGCACGCAGCCTGTGGCGTTCCACCAAATGACCTTTTCTGAGGGCATTTAAGAGAGATATGCCCAGGCTTGTGACATGGGAAACACGTTCTCACCTCCTTCTTGACTTCACTCAACTTTGGACAATTTCTTCAGATGTGATCTGCGTTGCACTCAAAGCACTTCAACAAACTTGACCTAAACTGTTATGGCCTCTCATACAATTTCTTCTACTGCTTGCCTTTCGAAAAGCTGCCCTTCAGGTTCCTCATCACACACCTAGACTCATCCAACCTCTCAGCTATTGTAGCCTGCTCCACTAACTCTAGAAATTCATTAATCTTCAAGTGAACAAATGCCTTCAAAAGATAGTGGCGCAATCCCTGCTCGAACCTCTTGCACTTCCAATCCTCGCTCATATTCTGAGTATAGAAACGAACCAGATACTCAAATCTCTCTTTGTAGTCTTACACAGTCATACCTTCCTACTGAAGAGTCGGCCTGTTGTGCCTGTTGTGCTTGCAAGACTTGAGCAATTTGTCGCATAGCCTGCGCCAGCTCCGTAGTAGCATCGACTGGAGTAGGATTTCTTGGTCGTCCTGACATCTTTATCATTTATAACGCAAAAGATAAGCAAGGAAAAATAACCACAAAAAAACATCAAAATTATGCAAACGTCGTAGTCGAGCTCACTCCCTAAAAGCCCCAAAAGAATTTTTTTTTGAAAACCTGGCTTTGATACCAAATGTAACACCCCTTACAGAGTGCCACTAGAAAATAACAAAATCCGAAATATAAGCCAATTTTTTTTTTCATTTAAAATTAACATTGAGGAAACAAAACCTCAAAAAGTTTAAACGTCTTACAAGATAAGTTCGAACCTTACAAATCTCAAATCCATTATTGAAAAATGTAAAATAACTTTAAGACATGATAATTTCCCCATAGCTATTACCATACCTCTCGTCCTGCTACTCCATCCCTGCCTTATCTGCAACGCCTTCTACTCCCGTACAAGTACGATCATCGCAGGTGGAACCACAACCATAAAAGGAAAGGGTGAGTAACTAAGAACATAACATAGCATATAATTTCAATGTTAAAACATCATAACATAGACTATCCTAGTCATCACCTTACAATACATCACCTTACAATAAGCTTTAGGACGTTCTAGGGTTTGTATCTTTGGCTGGAACGAAGCAGAAACACACTTTTCCCCCCTTGGGAGTAGAATTATAGATGGTGACGACCTCCTCTTCTCTTTCTCGGGTTTTTCTATCTCTTTCATTCTTTCACTTATGGGCTTGGGCTTAGATTTTTCGTGATTTTAGAATAGTATATAAGCTTTAGGACGTCCTAGGGTTTGTATCTTTGGCAGAAACGAGGCAAACACTCTCTCTTCCACCCCTTTGAAGGAGGATCTTGGATGCTCAGGCTACCTCTTCACCTTTTTAGGGTTTATTCTTTCATTCTTTCATTGTTCATTGGTACGACTGTCGCGGTCATACAAATTTGATGTGCATAAATTAATGCAGTATAGACTAGGATTTGACTCCTAGGTCGTCTCTCAAGGACCAATTTTAGTGGTTCAGTCTCAGATTTAACACGAAGTGGGGGGGGTTTTGTAGTGTTTTTGGTTTGGATGCAGAAAAATAAACTAAATTAACACTGGAAATTAAATAAGACAGAATTAAAAACACTGGAATAAATTTTTAAAGATAATAAAAATAAACGGTAAAAGACGGTAAAAACAGCAAATGAAAATTACGCAGTGTTTGAAATTAAAATGCTGGAACTGTAAACATGCATAAAACGTAACAGCAGACAGTAAAATTAAGAGAGTTCAGAAAATGGTAAATTGCAGAGAATGGTAAATTGTAGAAAACGGTAAATGAAAATAAATTTCAACGGACATTGAGAAATGCAGAATGGAAAATTCAATTGAAATTCAATCCTTGAACTGGAAATTAAAACAAGCACAAAACCTCCCCCAAAGGGAGGAGGAAGCAAGAACGTAAATTTTACACACCTAACTTCTACTCCTAATCTAATGAATTTCTTCTTTGCTGCTGCTGCCAATTTATAACCAAAACTCAGAAAACTCTCCCGTGACTTCTCCTCCAATTCAGCTTAATTGTTTTGTCTTTTTTTTTTCTCTGGCACCCGTGAATTCCTTTTACGTTTTGTTTTTGTTCCCTAGCTTGCTGACTTCATCAATTTATGGTAGCAACAACTTGGAGACTTCAGGTGCTTCACTTCTTCTTCCTCTCCAACTCATGGCAGCAACCTTGAAGACCTTCTTATATGCATCACGGTGCTTCAACCAAGTTGTCTTTGCTGTGTTGGTGGACGGTGATGTGCTGCTCTTTCTTCAACAACTACTGCTGTCCATTTTTGGCTTCCAAGAACAGCCGCTTGAAGCCCTGGACCCGTGAGAAAACCAAACTTCTCTATGGCTACCCTCCAAACTCAGAACCAGAAAAATGTGTAAATGATCTCTCCCCCTTCCAACCGTGCACTTCCACTTGCTATATGGACTCTCCACTCCATTTGCAGAATGATGATTGTTTCTTAAGTGGATGGAGCCCTCAGGATTAGTGCATGGAGCACTTAAGGTAATGGAACACTGAAGACAATGACTCACCTCCACTAGCTTCCTTAGCTGCTGAACCAAGACCGTGAGTTCTCCTATCCCATTCAATCACCAATTAAAATCAGTACTCCACTTAATTTCCATGGGCCCCTGCTGCCAGCGTGTTTCTTCTCCAAACTATTGAATTTGAGTTTTGTGTTTTTGGTGGCTGCAATTTTTTTTTAACTTGAAACCCATCAATAGAAAGAAAGAAAATAAATTTCAATAGTGCAGCAGGAGAGAAAACAAAACCGTGAGGTGGAGTGTGTTGGTGGTTGCATTTTGTTTTTTTTTTTGCCATGATGTGCAACTTCCATCATTATCCAATTCCCACGTGTTTTCCAAAGATAAAAATATGTGTGTTTTCTCTCCAAATGGTGAATGGTGTGCCGAGAATTGTGTGAGATGTGCACCTTCCCAACAAATTGTTTCAAACACTTCATTCAAAACAAAAGGGGGCCCTCCACTTTAGTGTGCAGCCGTGAAGCTTTTGTAGACTTCCCATGTGCCACTTTGTTTCTGAACTTCACGTCCAAATCATGTGCATCATGTACCAAAATTAAAATAAAGAAACATGGCTGCCCATGTCCAACATGTGCACTCATTCTCTCCCTTAATTTCATTTCTTTGCTTCACATGTGCTCTTCCATTTTGCTGTTATGGCCGTGAATGACTTGTCCTCCTTCTTCCCAAAATAAAAAAATAATAAAACCAAGAAACTTTGAAGATTACTCTCTTCATGTTGTGGCCGTGACATGCTAGGAGATTAATCAAGGAATTAAGTTGTTTCTCCAAAATAAAATGAGTTGGCATTTTGCTTTGGCCGTGTGATGTATGTTGCCAAGCCAATTTTGCTTCTATAAATTCAGAAATGAAGGACTTGCTTAAGAGTGTTGGGAGGTCTTAGCATCATCTAATGATCAATTCCAGCCACCACAATTACTAAACAACAAGCAAACAATGCAAACAGATTAGAATTCACTCAAACATTAATCACTGGACTGACATAGGAGAGTAAAAAAAAACTGGGAACAACACAAAATGAATTTGAACAAAATAAAAACTATACGTGAAAATAGACATCCAGACGAAACTATGAAAAAAAATTGCATGCAAAACGGATAAGAATTGTATTCAAACGAAGACACACAAGTTGACACAACATTCACGCAGCACTGGGATGACATAGGAGAGTAAACAAATTACTGGGAACGGTACAGATCGAATTTGAACAAAGTAAAAACTATACATGAAACTAAACATCTAGACGAAACTATGAAAAAAAATTGAATGGAAAACGGATACGAATTGAACTCGAACGAGGACAAACAAGTTGACACAAAATTCACACAGCAACCAGCGAAAATTGAAGTGGCTGAAATGCATTGGGCTCAATTGTCATTTCTCATTTAGCCTTCAAATGTCCCAAAAAGATATCCAAAATTTTCCCATAATTAATAATGCAAAATAATAAGTTCAGATAATTCAAATTAGTTAAAATAAGAATTTCTGATCGAATTAAGCACAATTAGGAAAAATAGGAAAATAACGGACGATTAAGCACAATTCCCTGATTAATTCTAGTACAATAAACTAAGTGAAGTGAAGAAAATATTGACTCATCAAAATAGACCACACTTAGTCTTTTGCACTCCTGGGCAAAATCAAGATGCAAATCAGGGAATACGACATCAAAGGACTGACACAGATGCAACATACATAAAATAAAAACTCGCAAGAAAAATAAACAGAATTTACACAGTTCTCAAGAATTCTGGATAGAGAAAAGAAGTAGAAAATATCCGATACAAAATCAAATAAAGCAGATACTTACAGAAATCATCCAAGCAATTCAATACACAGAAAAATAATCAATCAGCTTAAGAGGTGATTCAAAAATAACAAAACCTCACAGATGCACTCACAGTGTTTCTCTCAAGTGTCTAGGGTAAATAATTTCAACTTAATGTACTCAAGAAAACAAACACAAGTAGACTTGGCAAGTTTCTAATTATCAATACTTAAAACATATGCATATTCAGATCAAAAGGTCTTTACATGGTTGTAATGGGGCCAAGGACAGGGGAGGATAAATATGGATAAGTAGTTACAGCTCAGAAGAAAATAGAGGACAAATGGGGAACAAGAGTAAATACAATCAAATCTCACCCAAACCTCTAATTCAATCCTCTTCTCGACTCCATTGTTTACAAAATTATTTTTCATTTTTCTCATCATTTTTTTTTTCATCCTGTCTCTCTTTTTTTCTTTATCACACAACAGGATATAAATCACCATTTCAAAACATGATGAGGAACCAACTAGCCAATTTCATCAGAATTCCCAAGGAGACCACACTTTTTCATAAAACACTTATATAGCTCCAGACTTTCCTAAGGTTAAGGTAATCATTATTTTTCACTTAGGGTCAGTGTATGAGCTTCAACACAAAGAAATATATACAGTATAGGCTCAAAGGGGTTATCAAAGGATAATAACAGGGTAGGCTTATTTGGCTAAAGAGGCTCAAGAACAAAAATGCCTTTATCACGTCTGAACATGCATATCAATCAATTATATCAAAAAGAATCAAGCCAAGGCATATGTGCAAGCATTCAAGAGACATATCACACACAAGAAAGAAAATTAAGTGGCTCAAATCTCACACAGGGTATTCGTCACAATCAAATCAACCTCTTAAACACATAATCATGTTTCCAAGCAGAGAAAAGCAAGGATTTCAAACCATAAGTATTAATGAAGTGAAGGAAAAATCTACAACTTAGACATCATCCAGAAATCAAGAGAAAAATGTAAAATTTATTGCACACAAAACACACTAAAAACCACTTAAAACAGAAAAAATTTAAAAAAATTTAACACTAAAAAACAAAAAATTTAACACACAAAATACAAACTTAACAGAAACTAACAGAAAATCAAAATTTCTCCCCAGTAGACCACACTTAAATCACACAATGTCCTCAGTGTGTTACAATCATCAGATTATCAACTTCAGAGCAGTCAAATAATATAGACAAGTGCAATAAAAAGTTAGGAAAAATGGGAAGAAATTTTTCAGTAACATCCATCAGCAGATGTTATCACCTAGCACCCATCAGTAGATGCTAACATTTTTTTATTTTTTATTACTAATTTTTTTTTTTATTTTATTTTATTTTATTATTATTTTTTTTTTTTTTCTGAAAAAGGATACCGGTACTGTGACAACAGTCTCGGTGCGAATGACCGGCACTGTTGCTACAGTGGCAGAAATTTTGGCTACAAATAGCCACTCCTCCGCGTCCAGCGCCATTTCTGAACGCTCAATCTCTCTCTACTCCTCTGCTCCTCTCTCAACTCTCTCTGCTCTCTTCTCTCTTCGCTCTCCTCACTCTCAACCTGAGCATCTGGAACCTCTGCGAGGAAGCTCTGTCCCCGGCCTTCTGAAGAGTCTGAGTGAGAACCTCGAGGAGCTTCTCTGCCAGCCTACTACTCCAGGTAAGTCCCTGCTCCTGGATCTGCCTTTCTTTCCCTTTACTGCTTTCCATCTTCTTTCTGCTTGCTTTACTTTCTTTCCGTCCTTTACTGCTTTTCCTGTTTTCCTGGCTTATTCTGCAATACTTGTTCTCTCCCCCTGCCCGATCTATCTTCTTTCAAATTTTTTTCATTTTTCTGAAACTGAAAACACTTAAACACATAAAACATAATTGTCTTAAAACTTAAGGGGTATATCGGCTGGAAACCAGACGTTAATCTCCCTTCGTTTGAAGGTATTGCAGAGACAATCGGGTAGAACAACGCCACGTACCCCACTTAAAATTAAATAAATCACAAAAACATAAATATACAAGAACAAGGACAACAGGACAACATGGACATAGATCCGTTTAGGACCCTTTGCGAGGACCGTGAAACAGATCTGAGACCAAAAACTGAAACATCAAAGCATGACTGGACAAAATAAATCTGAAAGGAAACAAGAACAAATAAAGAAAACACTGAATTAAGAATCTAATGTTTTTATGTTTTTTTTTTTTTTTTTTTTTTTTTTTTTATGTTATGCTTTTTTTTTCTTGTTTTTGTTCTTTTTGTATTTATTTTTTATTTATGTATTTGTATATTACGAGAGGAAGGATGAGTGAAACGGAATCAGAGAGATATACCAGTCAACGGTGGCGTCCAACCGACGATCAGATCACGATGATGACCAAAATATTCAACTATGGGGTCACACACCCAAGCCGAGCGCAAGTCGTCGAGATCGCGTCTCGACTAAGGGCTTTCGGCGAAGCCACTGAATACAACGTACACTGCTGGTTCAACAACCACGGCAATCGGGTCAAGCACTGGCAAGCGGAGATAGACCCCACTGGCACTCTCTTTTCACAACTGCCGCTGTACATGTACGGTAAGACCTCTGATCACACCTCCATTTTTATTGAAAATTTTCACTTCCTCTTCTATTATTAACACATGTTTTTTTTATTATTTTTTTTTTATTTTTTATTTTTTTTATTTTTTTGTTTGAAAGAAAAAAACTGGGTGATAATGAGGGCACCGAGGCTGCTGAATCTGTTTCCAGTCCCGATCATTATCGATGACGACAAAAATGAACGAGAAATTCCTCCACCAAAGCCTCCGCTCGCATTCCGAACCAGAGCTCCCTCAACGGAGCTCTCCCTTAGACCACCACAACCAGCTCGTGAATTCTTTCAGTTTTAAAGTTTTATGTTTTTTTCCTTTTTTTTTTTTATTTTTTTATTTTTATGTTTTTGCTGGCCGAGCGTGGCCAGAATATGGACAAGGCATGTAATCTGAACAATTATATTTTTTTATGTTTTTTTTTTTTTTTTTTTGTTTTTATTTATTATGGTGTGTAATATTAACGATCACTAAAGATCGACCCCCCGAACATCTTTTATTTATATATATCTACTGCAATTTTATTTTCAGATCTGTTAAATTTCCTTTTCTCAATTACTGTAATTTTTTTTTTTTTTTGCAATGATGAATGAAATCTTTCTTAGTCAAATTTTTCAATCAATAATCTGTATGCAAACAACTAAGAAATTATATTTACAGTGAAGGAAAATAAGGAAAAATAAGATCTGAAGTGAAAAATTTTTATTGGTATAAAATAATAAGATACTGAGGGTCGAAATAAAATCAAGGAATACGCAAAACAATTTTTGAATTTTTGATTTTTCGAATTTTTTCTTTTTAGTAAAAACACTAAAAATCACGAAGCAAATAAAACACAGAACACATTTTTTTTTTTAAATATATGAAAAATAAATATATGTACATCTTATAACAATTAAATTTGAAAAGAAAAATTTTTTGCACACTTAAAAAAAATAATTATCACAAATAAAATTTTTTTTTTTTTTTTAAAAAATAACTGGAAAACTAATAAAGAAAAATAAAAGGAAAAATAAACATAAAAGAAAACAAAATTCAGAATCTTCCCGAGACCATACTTAAATTACACTGTCCTAAATGTTTTCTAAGCATAAGATCATCAGTTAAAACACTAAACAGATAAAGGACAAATGCAATAAAAGTAGGAAAACGGGGAAGAAAGAAAAAGAAAACTCCCCTGGATTATGGTGGCAGTTGCCAAAATTGGACAATCAGGGAGATGTCTTCTTCAGGATCCAAGACGGAAATTTTGAGGAAAAATTGCTTCATCCTCCAAATCTGATCAAGCAGAGAAATATCTTCCACCGCCGGATCTAAGCAGCAAATATTGTCACTGAGCAGATTCAGTAGGTGCCTTTTGATCTTCGAACTGCTGTATGTACTGGCACCTTTGTCTTCCAGCGTGGGTGCATGCTGATCAAATTTATATGTACCTCCTGCAATATGGTTAGTGCAAAATGGTTCCACAGAAATATCATGCAGAGGTATAACACCCAATCCCAATTCATCATACCGAGCCTTAAATACAACCTCATAACATGAATCCGTTTCAAATGTAGAAACAATATCTATAACAGGTTCAGATTCATGTTCAGTGCATGGAGAACAAATATTTGAATGTGATAGTAAAAAGCGGTCCTCATCATGCACAGAGGAAAAATTAAAATCATGCTCAGCAACAATATAGTCATCAGCATACCTCTCAACAACATAGTCATCAATATAATCAAATTGAGGTATGCTTACCTCCTCTTCCTTGAAGATTTCTAGAGTGTGGGAAGGTGAAGGTGGTCTACCTGGTTCAGGATTACTGCTTACTTCTGCCGGGTCCCCAAAATTTTCATCATTTTCCTCAAGTGCAAGAATGGTCATCTGCCCAATCTGATTACTCAGATTCTGAATTGCCGCTTGAGTTTCCTGCTGAAACTCTATGCTATTTTTCTTGAACTGCATGTTCCCTTTCTGTAACTGAACGTTCTGCATGGTCATATGCTCCAGTAACTCCTTTAATGTAGGTTCAGAAGTAGAAGGCTGAGGAGTTATTTGAATAGGAGAATCATACTGCTGACTCTCATATTGTGGAACTGGCTCCCAAAGAGAGCTCTCAGAAATTGGATGATGGAACATATTGTTCTCATCATAAAAATCAGCAGATTTAAAATCAAAGTAATATGCAGAATAAGAATCATAATCACAGACATTGGCAGAATAAGCATTATTCACAACATTAAAATAGGTAGACATGGAAAAATAAAAAGTAAAAACTAAAAACTAAAAATTACGAATCAGATAAAACAAAACACATTTATACATGCTACAAGCACACACAAGACAGAACATCAATAGTAAAAATTTTTAATTAATTTTTTTTTTTTTTAATTTAAATTTTTTTTTTTTTTTAATAACAACTAAATACAGAACATAACACAATTAAACACATATATACACAATATATATTAACACAGCATAATCGAAAAACACAGCAAAAATCTAAAACAAAAAAACCTGGAACTGAAGTGACAACGTCGCCAAAATTTGCTGAAGGTGTCGTTGTCGCCTACAAAAATATACAAGACAAAACACACAAAACAAACATATTAACAGAACAAAACTTTACACAACAATAATCTAAAACCAAACCTCCATTGGTCCCCGGCAGCGGCGCCATTTTTGGTACGACTGTCGCGGTCATACAAATTTGATGTGCATAAATTAATGCAGTATAGACTAGGATTTGACTCCTAGGTCGTCTCTCAAGGACCAATTTTAGTGGTTCAGTCTCAGATTTAACACGAAGTGGGGGGGGGTTTTGTAGTGTTTTTGGTTTGGATGCAGAAAAATAAACTAAATTAACACTGGAAATTAAATAAGACAGAATTAAAAACACTGGAATAAATTTTTAAAGATAATAAAAATAAACGGTAAAAGACGGTAAAAACAGCAAATGAAAATTACGCAGTGTTTGAAATTAAAATGCTGGAACTGTAAACATGCATAAAACGTAACAGCAGACAGTAAAATTAAGAGAGTTCAGAAAATGGTAAATTGCAGAGAATGGTAAATTGTAGAAAACGGTAAATGAAAATAAATTTCAACGGACATTGAGAAATGCAGAATGGAAAATTCAATTGAAATTCAATCCTTGAACTGGAAATTAAAACAAGCACAAAACCTCCCCCAAAGGGAGGAGGAAGCAAGAACGTAAATTTTACACACCTAACTTCTACTCCTAATCTAATGAATTTCTTCTTTGCTGCTGCTGCCAATTTATAACCAAAACTCAGAAAACTCTCCCGTGACTTCTCCTCCAATTCAGCTTAATTGTTTTGTCTTTTTTTTTTCTCTGGCACCCGTGAATTCCTTTTACGTTTTGTTTTTGTTCCCTAGCTTGCTGACTTCATCAATTTATGGTAGCAACAACTTGGAGACTTCAGGTGCTTCACTTCTTCTTCCTCTCCAACTCATGGCAGCAACCTTGAAGACCTTCTTATATGCATCACGGTGCTTCAACCAAGTTGTCTTTGCTGTGTTGGTGGACGGTGATGTGCTGCTCTTTCTTCAACAACTACTGCTGTCCATTTTTGGCTTCCAAGAACAGCCGCTTGAAGCCCTGGACCCGTGAGAAAACCAAACTTCTCTATGGCTACCCTCCAAACTCAGAACCAGAAAAATGTGTAAATGATCTCTCCCCCTTCCAACCGTGCACTTCCACTTGCTATATGGACTCTCCACTCCATTTGCAGAATGATGATTGTTTCTTAAGTGGATGGAGCCCTCAGGATTAGTGCATGGAGCACTTAAGGTAATGGAACACTGAAGACAATGACTCACCTCCACTAGCTTCCTTAGCTGCTGAACCAAGACCGTGAGTTCTCCTATCCCATTCAATCACCAATTAAAATCAGTACTCCACTTAATTTCCATGGGCCCCTGCTGCCAGCGTGTTTCTTCTCCAAACTATTGAATTTGAGTTTTGTGTTTTTGGTGGCTGCAATTTTTTTTTAACTTGAAACCCATCAATAGAAAGAAAGAAAATAAATTTCAATAGTGCAGCAGGAGAGAAAACAAAACCGTGAGGTGGAGTGTGTTGGTGGTTGCATTTTGTTTTTTTTTTTTGCCATGATGTGCAACTTCCATCATTATCCAATTCCCACGTGTTTTCCAAAGATAAAAATATGTGTGTTTTCTCTCCAAATGGTGAATGGTGTGCCGAGAATTGTGTGAGATGTGCACCTTCCCAACAAATTGTTTCAAACACTTCATTCAAAACAAAAGGGGGCCCTCCACTTTAGTGTGCAGCCGTGAAGCTTTTGTAGACTTCCCATGTGCCACTTTGTTTCTGAACTTCACGTCCAAATCATGTGCATCATGTACCAAAATTAAAATAAAGAAACATGGCTGCCCATGTCCAACATGTGCACTCATTCTCTCCCTTAATTTCATTTCTTTGCTTCACATGTGCTCTTCCATTTTGCTGTTATGGCCGTGAATGACTTGTCCTCCTTCTTCCCAAAATAAAAAAATAATAAAACCAAGAAACTTTGAAGATTACTCTCTTCATGTTGTGGCCGTGACATGCTAGGAGATTAATCAAGGAATTAAGTTGTTTCTCCAAAATAAAATGAGTTGGCATTTTGCTTTGGCCGTGTGATGTATGTTGCCAAGCCAATTTTGCTTCTACAAATTCAGAAATGAAGGACTTGCTTAAGAGTGTTGGGAGGTCTTAGCATCATCTAATGATCAATTCCAGCCACCACAATTACTAAACAACAAGCAAACAATGCAAACAGATTAGAATTCACTCAAACATTAATCACTGGACTGACATAGGAGAGTAAAAAAAAAACTGGGAACAACACAAAATGAATTTGAACAAAATAAAAACTATACGTGAAAATAGACATCCAGACGAAACTATGAAAAAAAATTGCATGCAAAACGGATAAGAATTGTATTCAAACGAAGACACACAAGTTGACACAACATTCACGCAGCACTGGGATGACATAGGAGAGTAAACAAATTACTGGGAACGGTACATATCGAATTTGAACAAAGTAAAAACTATACATGAAACTAAACATCTAGACGAAACTATGAAAAAAAATTGAATGGAAAACGGATACGAATTGAACTCGAACGAGGACAAACAAGTTGACACAAAATTCACACAGCAACCAGCGAAAATTGAAGTGGCTGAAATGCATTGGGCTCAATTGTCATTTCTCATTTAGCCTTCAAATGTCCCAAAAAGATATCCAAAATTTTCCCATAATTAATAATGCAAAATAATAAGTTCAGATAATTCAAATTAGTTAAAATAAGAATTTCTGATCGAATTAAGCACAATTAGGAAAAATAGGAAAATAACGGACGATTAAGCACAATTCCCTGATTAATTCTAGTACAATAAACTAAGTGAAGTGAAGAAAATATTGACTCATCATTCATCTAGGTTCACCATGAATATGGTGAACTAAACCTTGTATGTTTGTTGGGGAATCAATGTAATCTCTTGAAGCTCTCATATATGGAATTTATGCTTGCATCTTTTAATTAAGATTTATGCTTTCTTTCATCATTAGTTAGGGTTTTTCCTCTTTGCTTAATGCTTGCATGGTTTAACTCATTCGATGCATGATTATTGGTTTTGTCGATACGGGCACGTACGGGGAAGTCTAGATCCGGGGAATTTCTCCCAATATGATATTGGTTGTCGTTAAGCTCCTGAACTTATGAACTGATCATTAGGAATGCTAGGAATTGTATGAACTCGTGATTAGGGAGAAGCCATCTAGAATGGTACTTTAGAGAGTGGCATTAACAATGATGATTTGAATGTTGAATTCCTAAAATATATGAGAGTGGATAAGATGAAATTGACCCCCAACAACATATTCATTCATATATTTCATTGAAAGTGTTTATCTTTTGCTTTTGCCATTGATCAAAAACTCATGCATACATGTTTATTTTCTGTCTTGCATATTAAACTCCAAATATTTCGTTCTTAAGTCTTAGCTAATCAACAAACCACACAACTAAACTAGGCCGTGAGGCCTTTGGGAGAACGATACTTGGTCTTACCAAGTTTATTACTTGAACGATTCGGTCATACTTGCCGATTGTGAAACAAGTTTGTGACATCATATTTTGGTGCTCATAAATTTGTCCATCAAGTTTTTGGCGCCGTTGCCGGGGACTCTGGTTTAACTGGTTAATTTGTGTGATTATTGATTATCTTTGACTTTAATTTTGAATTTCTGTTTTTATTTTTCTGTTTTTATTTTATTTTATCTTATTTGATTTGACTAGATTAGATTTGATTTTATTTGATTTTATTTGATTAGATTAGATTTTATTTTATTTTATTTTATCTTATTAGATTAGATTAGATTTTATTTTATTTTATTTTATTTTATTCTATCTTATTTTATTTTATCTTCTGAATCTTTTATCTTCTGAATATATATCTTCTCCTATATCTTTTTGTGCTAACAAATATTTTCTAGAGTTTTGTGCCTAATGTTTGCAGGATGCAATTCGAACAAGAATTTAATAGGCACTCAATTCTACTAAGGTAATTTCAATCACTGGTGGGATCTCACTCAAGCATGGATAATGATCAATTTTGGCAAGCTGTCGAACAATTTAAGAATCTACCACCACAACAAAGGCAGAAAAAACCCTCTCTATCGGGAAGAAGGATAACGTTGGAGGAGGCAGTTCAACAGTACATACAGATACCTGATTGTCATCACAAAACCACTCAAGCTGCCGAAGAATTTGATAGGCCGCCACCACAACAATGGCAGCAACAACCCTCTCCATCAGTATATTTGGATGACACCCTTCAACAATTTTTGAAAAATTCCGACTCTACTCAGAAAAGCATTGAAGAATCATGTAAAAGGATGGAGATGCACCTTCGTTTCATTAGTCAAAAATTGAATGTTAAGGTTAATACTGAAGTTAACCTTAAGGAGGAAGGTCAAGCCATTGTCACTGAAAGTGACACGATTTTTGCTGAGAAAAAAATAGAGAGAGATGAGGAAAAGATAGAGAGAGAAGAAAAAGAAGAGTTGAGTGAGAAAGTTAAAGATGATGAAAAAGAAAAAGAAGTGGTTGAGAGAGAAGAGAGGAAGAAAATTTGTGTGAAAATAAAGAAGTTGAGAAGAAAAAGAGAAGGGAAGAAAAAAATAAGAGAAAAGAAAAAGAGAAAATTTGGGGAAAGGAAGCATAAGAAAAAGAAGATGAGAGGAAAGAAGAAGAAATCACATGAAAAATCACATCCTCATCTAAAGAAGAATCATAGGAAGGAAAAGAAATTCAAGTGCTTTATGGAAATCTTCAAGAAATTGGAGATTAAAGTTCCTATGATTGAGACACTGCAACAGGTTCCTGGTTTGATCAAATTTCTGAAGAAGTTCGGTAGAAAGAAGAAAAAGAAGAAGGAACTTGAGCTTTACTGGGTCAAGCTAATGACGTTAAAAGAGCGCTTGCTGGGAGGCAACCCAGTGGATTTAAAAACTTTTGATTTGGTTTTGTAACTTTTTATTTGTGGACATTATTTTGTAAATATTTTTTTGGATACAGCATCTACTGAAGGATGCTAGGTGATTAAGTATCTACTGAAGGATACTAGGTTTGTAACACCTACTGATGGGTGTTGGTGAGAGAATTTTGCACCTACTGATGGGTGCTGGTAGGTTTGTAACACCTACTGATGGGTGTTGGTAAGTTTGAAACACCTACTGATGGGTGTTGGTGGATTTTGGGTCAGGCTCGTGACGTTAAACAAGCGCTACCTGGGAGGCAACCCAGTTGATTGATTGTTTGTTTTATTTTAGTTAGGGTTTGCATAAGCATTTTTAACATTGAATTGCAGGGAACCAGTGAGGGGTATGTCTAGGAGGCACGTAGGTCAAGAAAAGAAGGAGAAGAGCACATCACGAAAGTGCCGCTGAGCGGTACTCTCGCAGATTGGGCTTTAGTTCCCCTTAGCGGAACCCGAGCCCATTAGGGTATTTTTAAACCCTAAGCTGCGCAATTTCTTATACTTTCAGGCTCTTCTCTGCACAAACACTCCCACATATCTTTTCCAAGGTTTTCCACATCTTTTCACTCTTCCCTCTTAAGAAAATATCTCTTCCACTCACTTTTTCACTAGTGTGCCATCAAAGTTTGGGGTTGGAAGAGAGCATTCTAGCTTGGAAGCATTCTCATTGCATCTAGTATCTCCACCCAAGTAAGTAAAATGCATTTTGTTCATTCTAGGGTTCTTGAATTTGAATGTGATTGTCAAAGCATGAATATTTAGGGGTTTTGATTTCTATGCATGATTTGATGATATATTTGATGTTTGAACCGATTAAACTGCATGATTATGAACTGGAAAACTGAAAATTGCATATGGGTGGAGTTAGGAAAGCTTTAAAACAGATTTTTCAAAAATCTGCTGAGCTACCGCTGAGCGGCATTTACCGCTGAGCGGCACTCTGTCAGATTTGGTTCTTTTGAATTTTTGCGTTCTGGACTGTGGTACTGGTGGCGCTGAGGGGAAATTCTGGCCCTCAGCGGTGGTTTTAGCTTCGAAAGGAGTTGTGTTCTATGTTTTACTAATGATTAACATCATGTTCTGTGGTTTTGTTTGTGTCTTGAATGTAGGAATGGCATCCTCATCAGGAAAAAGATTGAAAACCATGGCAACCAAGAGAAAGGAAAAGGAACCAGAGCAACCCCACTCTAGCAAGTTCCTCTCTAGGAAACATGAGAAGCACTTTAGGGTGGTTCAGGACAGGAGACTTCTGATGGAGAGAAAGGTTGGAATGATACCTAACTTTGCTCCTCAATTTGGAGAGCAAGTGTTAGGGAATGATTGGGGAAAGCTAGCCACATATCCTGCACCTGCCAACATAGCTGTGGTAAAGGAATTCTACACCAATGCAAAGAAGATTGGTGATTATCCAGCTGAGAATTATTTGGGCTATGTCAGAGGCCATGCTATCAGGTATGATCCTGATTCTATCAACAACTTCCTGGATACTGTGTGGGCTGGTGAGCAATGTCAGTTTGCTCTTTGCATGGAGGAAGGTGCTGATTATGAGGATATGGAGAGAGTGCTGTGTATATCTGGAGGACACTTCCAAAGGAATAGATCTGGCTCAGTGGTTAACATTAGGAGGACAGATTTGACTCCTCTTGCAAAGTATTGGATGGCGTTTTCTGATAGCTGACGGCTTGAGCTGAATCCGGAGATGTCGTGAAATCCAGATTTGATCGAGTTGAAGATCTAAGAAGCAGCGGAAGAAGCAGATGTAGTCAAGAACCCTAGTAGTTGGATTAATCGGTGAAAACTCTAAGGTTGAAGGTAAGGAAGGATTTAATCGGTGGAGAAGAAGGGTTCAATGATTAAATCAAGGAAAAGGAAAGGAATCGTGATTTGACTCAGAGAAGGGGTGAAGAACGATGGTGGAAGCAATGATAGAGCACCAAGCAAAGGTTGAATCGGTGCGAAGGTGTGAAAAGGCAAGGACAAGGCAAATCTGAGATATGGATCGGTGGAGATGACTTACGTGAGGGTGAGGGTTTGTGATGGTAGATCTGTGAGGAAAATGGTTGCTGGATGAAATGCACTGGAAGAAAGACGAACGCGAGAGTAATGGTTTATTCTCTCGAATGATTGAGAGAAAAATGATGAGTAGCGTTGCGTGGCGTGAGATGGATGCTACGGAGGAGAGAGAATCGGATCATGGAAAATGAGAGAATGATAACGTGAGATGGAAGGTGGCTAGAGGAGATCCTTTGGGATTCTCTAGTTTGACTTTCAAGGGAATTAATTTCTGGAGTTCTCTCTACAGAAAGTTTAATTCATTATTCTCAAAAAGTGTTTTACAAGAGGTGGTAGCATGTCTATATATAGGACTAAAAGTCCCTCCTATCTAGCACATGCCTAACACCTTTTACACATGCTTTTAATAAAAGTAAAAGAAATACTATACTAAACTAATTGGGCTTGGGCCCAAGTCATCATTTTCTCATGCCAACATTCAGCCATGTTCACATGTGTCAGATATTACTCTCAGCAGGGCACTATTCATCTACTGTGCTATCAGAAATTTGAATGTTAATATTGGGCAGGTGATAGCTGATGAGATTAGTGTGTGTGCTAACACCTCAAACAACAAAGCACCACTAGGACATCCTTCTTTGATCACTCACCTTTGCAAGCTAGCTGGGGTGGACACTTCTGTTCCACCATTTGAGAGGCCAAGAAAAGCTATTGATGAGGCTTATTACAGACAATACTGTGGAGGTGAGGATGCAGCTCAGCCAGTCCCACCACGCCAGGCTCGTAGAGAGAGAGGGCCAGCACAGAGCCGGACATCTGCTGATACATATGAAGCAGAACCATTCCAGATGAGGGACATGTATATGTCTCTTATAGGTGCTCAGTTGCAGTCCATTCACAGAGGGCAGGTGGCCACTGCTGAGATGATAGTGGGGATGTATGATACACCTCCAGCCCACAGGTGGACTATGGATGAATTCCATAATGTAGTAGCTTGGCCAGAAGAACCATTGCATGGAGGAGGAGCTGAAGCAGCTGAAGCTTCAGCTAGAGACATGGAAGAAGATGAAGCTGATGAGGAGGATGCATTTGAAGATGATGAAGATGAGGAGGAAGAGGAAGATACAGAGGACAACTCAGACTGATGAGGAGCTGAGATAGCATTTACTGATGAATGCTATCATATGATTATGCTTTTGTGGTTTAAGTTTTCTGAACTTAATTGTTTTTGTTTTTAGATTAGGGTTTGATGTACTCTATTGGAAACCTGGTTTGTGTAATGGTTTGCTATTAACTGTGATTGTTTGATAAGTAATGCTTGAATGATGCTTATTGATTGATTGATGTTGAGATGATGTGCACATTAAAATGCTTATACAGGTGATTCACAAGCTTTGTGAACAAATGCATGATATCATGATCGTGATTGTGAAATTAAGCAGGATGTGTATGTCAAATGTGAATGAGCTTATATGTGAGGTTTTGAGCTCCAGAGTTGTTATTGTTGAATGCTATTACTTTGAAAGCATGAATGACTTTGCCCAGGTTTTCTATGATTGAATCAATTGCTTGTTTTGCATCATGTGATCAAGGCCGTTTGTTGGAACCCTTTTTATTGGCCAAATTCATAAAATTAGCCCACTAAAAGAGAACACTTTGTGTTCTATCCTTTGAACCCTTAGCCTTGAACATACACTGAAACCCTTGATTGAAAATCTTTACCTTGAGTTAAGTAGAAGATCTTGTGTGGTATTGCTAAATGTTCAAGTTTGGGGTTGTTGGGGAAACACGAAAAAGGAAAAGCATTGAGCTAAGAGCTAAAAAAAAAGTAAGAATATGCAAAGAAAAAGAAAAAGAGAAGAAAAGAAAAAGAAATGAAAAGAAAAAGAAGCAAAGCTCAATGCAAATGCAAAGGCAAAAGAAAGTTGGGAATGTATAAGATGATTGTGTTATTATTCTCTTAACTCAAGGATTTTGTGATCCAGAAAAACCAATTGTCTTGTTAGCCCAGCCACATTATAAGCCATTGAAAAGTCCTTGTGATGATGCATGCTTGTGAATGTTTTTTATTGTGGTAAAATGAAAGGCAAAGTTGATTCATGTGATATTGTGATAGTAGAGTGAATGAGTGAAACACTTTACCTCTTATACACTTGTGTGTTGAGTGGAACACTTTATCTAGTGAGGAAATATTCCATGAGCACATGAACATCCATTCTTAATTGATTGATCATTCATGAAAACTAGCATTTGTTGGAATTTAAATGACTTTGTGAACACTAAAGCATGTGCACATCTTGATTGAACTCTTGGTCATAAGTTAGAGTGAAGTTGTTACTTATCTTGAAAAAGAGGATTTTTGAATGAGTGAACCATCATATGAATTGGTTGAAGATTGAGCTACATCTTGTTTGCTTGAGGACAAGCAAAGTTCTAAGTTTGGGGTTGTGATAACAGTTGAAAAACTGTTATTTTCATGCTTAAAATTGACACTAAAAGCAACCTTTATGCTTAGAAACTAGCTTGAAATCATGCTTTTATCCATATTTTCATAAATAAGAGAGCTGGACAGGTTTATGGTTGATTTCAGTGTTTTTGTGCAGGTTTTAAGGTGAATTTAGTGAAAGAAGTGAAGAAGGAGAGAGATGGAATCAGAAAAGAAATCAAAGAGTGCAAAAGGAGAAGCCGAAGTCACCGCTCAGCGGCATTTTACCGCTGAGCGGCACTCAGGAGCTCACAGGAGGTCCGCTGAGGGGCAAAATGGCCGCTGAGGGGAAGAAACGAGACGCGCACTCACCGCTGAGCGGTACTTTACCGCTGAGCGGCACACTTATGGGCTTGGGCTTAGATTTTTCGTGATTTTAGAATAGTATATAAGCTTTAGGACGTCCTAGGGTTTGTATCTTTGGCAGAAACGAGGCAAACACTCTCTCTTCCACCCCTTTGAAGGAGGATCTTGGATGCTCAGGCTACCTCTTCACCTTTTTAGGGTTTATTCTTTCATTCTTTCATTGTTCATCTAGGTTCACCATGAATATGGTGAACTAAACCTTGTATGTTTGTTGGGGAATCAATGTAATCTCTTGAAGCTCTCATATATGGAATTTATGCTTGCATCTTTTAATTATGATTTATGCTTTCTTTCATCATTAGTTAGGGTTTTTCCTCTTTGCTTAATGCTTGCATGGTTTAACTCATTCGATGCATGATTATTGGTTTTGTCGATACGGGCACGTACGGGGAAGTCTAGATCCGGGGAATTTCTCCCAATATGATATTGGTTGTCGTTAAGCTCCTGAACTTATGAACTGATCATTAGGAATGCTAGGAATTGTATGAACTCGTGATTAGGGAGAAGCCATCTAGAATGGTACTTTAGAGAGTGGCATTAACAATGATGATTTGAATGTTGAATTCCTAAAATATATGAGAGTGGATAAGATGAAATTGACCCACAACAACATATTCATTCATATATTTCATTGAAAGTGTTTATCTTTTGCTTTTGCCATTGATCAAAAACTCATGCATACATGTTTATTTTCTGTCTTGCATATTAAACTCCAAATATTTCGTTCTTAAGTCTTAGCTAATCAACAAACCACACAACTAAACTAGGTCGTGAGTCCTTTGGGAGAACGATACTTGGTCTTACCAAGTTTATTACTTGAACGATTCGGTCATACTTGCCGATTGTGAAACAAGTTTGTGACATCATATTTTGGTGCTCATAAATTTGTCCATCAGGAATCTCTCCCATCAGTATATTACAAACCTAGACATAGGAGTATGATAGTTGGTTGCCTTTAAGCTTCTTTTCACTATAATTCATGATTAATTGCTAGGGAGACAAGACATTGTAAACTAGTGATTATGATTAGGCTTTCTTCGCCGAGACCTCGGGTTTTAAGTTATTTAGAAAGTGGCATTAACATTAATGAAGAGAATGATGAATTCCTAAATATAAGAGAGTGGATAAGATGAAATTGATAAACCCCAACAACATATTCATCCATATATTTCAATTCACATGTTTTGTTTCTTCTTGCCCATTGATCATCACATGCATACATATTTACCTTTCGGTCTATTGCATTTGAAACTTACAATAATTTGTTCACAAGTCTTAATTAATCAATAAATCACATAATTGTCTAGGCCGTGAGTCCTTTGGGACAACGATACTTGGTCTTACCAGGTTTATTACTTGATACGATTCGGTTACACTTATCAAGGGTTAACAAGTTTTTGACTCCGTTTTTGGGGATTGAAGATTTGTTCATCAAGTTTTTGGCGTCGTTGCTGGGGACTCGAGGTTTAACTAGTTTATTTGTGTGATTTTTTATTATTTTCGACTTGTTTAGAATTTTCTTTTTCTGTTTTTATTTTTCTGTTTTTTTTGTTATTATTTTATTTTCTGTTTTTATTTCCTAACTTCTTATCTTGTCAATTATATCCTTTGATTATTTCTTCTCTTTTCTATCTTTTTGTGCTAACAAAATTTTTCTAGGGTTTTGTTTTCTTGTGTATGAAAGAAGCAATTCGCACTAGAAGCAAGAAAACCTCAGAACCTCTTCTTGAAGGCCTAGACGAAAGTAGAACGAGGAGGAGAGTTCAAACTTCTAGAGAACTATTCCCTTCTCCTGAGACACTCTTACAACCTTCACCACAAAGGTCTTACCATAGCACTTGCAAAGGAGAATAATGGTAGATGGACTGTGGTTGGTACTCAACATTTTAATAGTATAACAAGGCCGAGGTTCAATGTTGCAAACATGGAGGTGAAACCGGCGTTCATACAGTTGGTGAAAAGTAATCAATTTAATAGGCTATCACATGAAAGCCCATATGAACATCCACCACCTTCAATGAAATTTGTAACACCATGAAGATAAATGGAGTGTCGGATGAAGCAATCAACCTTAGCTTGTTTCCTATCTCATTGGGAGGCAATGCTAAGTTATGGTTAAATTCTTTTCCAGAAGGTAGTTTTACAGAATGGGAAGCTGTGGTTGCAAAGTTTTTGAATAAGTACTTCCCACAATCTAAATTCAACAAAGGGAAGCAATAGATCTCTTCTTTCAGACAAGGCATGGAGGAGACATTAGGTCAAGCATGGAACAGGTACAAAAGCTTTTTGAGAAAGACTCCCATGCACGGTTTTGATGAAGCAGCAGTAGTTCTAGTTTTCCTTGGAGGTCTTGGTTCACAAACCAAGTTGATTTTAGATGCCTCAGTTGGAGGTAATATATTAAATGTAAGACTCTAGAGGAAGAAATAGAATTGATAAAGAACATGGCTGCTAATGACAATGAAATGCATAGTGAAAGAGGAGCCTCTGTTCAACCGAAAGGGGTTCTACAATTGTAGTGGAATGATGCCTTGCTTGCTCATAATAAGATTATAACTTAACAGTTTGAGAATCTAACAAAGACACTTGCTCAATTGCCGAAGGAATTAAAAACTGTTGCTAAAGTTCAACAACAAATGTGTAAACTATGTGGAGGTGACCATATCAATGGTCAATGTGCTTTTCCAGTGGAGGTCCTAGAAGATGTAAATTTCATGAACAATCAATTTCCATACCGCCAAGGTAATTTCAACCAAGGGTGGAAACCTTACCCAAGCATGGTTCAAGGTTAGGGACAATCTGGACAAGCTGGGCAATCAGGACAATTTAATAGGCCACAACAACAACCATCATTATGGCAACAGATGTCTACACTCACTGAAAAACATACAAAGTTTGAAGAAACTCTTAACCAATTTATGCAAGTAACCATCTCCAATCATAACAGCACTCAAGCAACCCTTAGAAGTATGGAGACGCAAATCGGACAATTAACTAAGAAGTTGGAAGAAAGGCTTGATAAGAGTTTTGGGGCTAATACTGAAGTTAACCCTAAAGAAGAGTGTAGAGTTTTAGTGAGTGTAGAAATTGAAAAGATTGAGTTAGAGAGAAAAGAATAGAAAAGAAGAGAAAGAAAAGAGAGTAGAAGAAAAAGCAAAGAGAGTTGAGAGAAAAGAAAAAGAAGAGAGAGAAGAGATAAAAACTGAAGATATTCTTCCTTTTCCAATAGATTATGAGAGATTAGAGAAAGAGAGACAGTTTGAGCATTTTACAGAAATATTCAAACAATTGAAGGGTGATTTACCTTTGAAGGAGATATTGTAACAAATTGCAAATTATACAAAACCCATGGAACAAGTCTCCACAAAGAAAAGACATAGAGAAGAGGAGACAAATGATTAGAAAGCGATTAAGAAGAAGCTACTCCCTCAAAAAAAGAAAGATCCAGGAAGTTTCACCATTCCATGTGTCATACAAAAGAAAAAGGTAAATAAAGCCCTACTTGATTTAGGGTCAAGCGTTAATTTAATGCCTTATTCTTTACTTGAACAAATGGGGGATCTTAAAGTCAAGCCTATAAAGATGAATTTGTTAATGGTGGATGATTCTTCAAAGAATCCGTATGGTATAGCAGAGGAGTTTATGGTTTGTGTTGGAGAACTAAAATTCTTGGTGGACTTTGTGGTGATGGAGATGAAGGATGAAAGAGTTCCTATTATTCTTGGAAGGCCGTTTATGAAAACGACTAAAGTCATCATTGATGTAGATGAAGGAATAGTGGTGTTTCAAGACCGAGGAAAAAATGTGGTTATTGATGTCTTCAATGAGGAACAATAGACAGAGACTAGTTATAAAGCTACATATCAAGATGTACTCCTGAATAGTCCTCAAGATGCAAAGTCAAGCTTCAAAGGTAAAAATTGTTTCCTGTTTCAAGATAGGGAAGAAGATCAAGATAGCAAAGGAAGGACGGTTCATGATGATTCAAGGCAAGCACAACCCAAACCTGGTAAACATGTGAGATTCAAAAACAGGTTGTGGATAGTTAAAGACTATAAGAAAGATGGAGTGATAGAAATTGAGTCTCCACATTCAAGAAGAGTCAAAGAGGTGTACCGGAAGCAACTGATGAGTTGGTGTGATGATAGAAAGATAAACACCAACATTGAAGATGGAACATGAGCTTTATTGGGTCAAGCTAGTGATGTTAAAAGAGCGCTTTTCTGGGAGGCACTCCAGTAGTTTAAGAACATTATTTTAATTTTTGATATTGGTTGTAATTTTTGGACATTACTTTTATGATTTAAACTTTTTGGGTTAGCATCTACTGATAGATGCTAGGTGGTTAAGTATCTACTGAAGGATACTAGGTTTATTAACAGGTTTGTTACACCCACTGATGGGTGTTGGTAAGGTAAAATTGCACCTACTGATGGGTGTTTGTGGATTTTAGGTCAAGCTCATGACGTTAAACAAGTGCTACCTGGGAGGCAACCCAGTTAATTTACTATATTTTGTTTGTTTGTTTTGATTCTGCTTTAGTTGCATGTTAGGGATTGAATGTATGAGTGATTTGAGAACTTACATCCATGAAGTGAGTGAGAGGCATGAGTGGAAGGCACCTAAGGTAAGCTAGGAAGAAAGAAAACATTTCACGCAAGTGCCGCTTAGTGGAAATTTCCGCTAAGCGGTAATACTGCATAATGGTTTTTCAGGTTACCCTTAGCGGGACTCGAGCCCATTAGGGTATTTTTATACCCTAGGGTGCAATTTTGGGTTCATTTTCAGATTTCTTTCTTCTCACACACTTCTAAACACTTTTCTAAGAGTTCTCTACATCTTTCCCTTCTTTCTCCCCTTTACAAAATCTCTCTTCCACTCATTTTCTCACTAGTTTTCCATCTAAGTTTGGGGTTTGGAGAGAGCATTGTTGTTGGGGCTGAGTTCTTCACATTATTAGAGCATTTTCTACTCATCTAGCATGTCCACCCAAGTAAGTCAAGCAATTTTTTTCATTCTAGGGTCTTTGAAAGCATGAATTGGTATGATTATGAATGTTCAAATCATGTTTTTTTAGGGATTTTGAGTTCTATGCATGGTTTGATGAATTAATTGATGATTGAACTGATTGAAATGCCTGATTTTGGTTTGAAAGTATGAGAATTGCAAGTGGGTGAGTTAGGAAGTGTAAAAATGAAAATTTTCAAAATCTACAGAATCGTCGCTCAACGGAAATTTCCCCTGAGCACGATTCTGCCAGACTTGGTTTTTGGCTTCTTTTTCTTGCTGGCTTGGTGCACTGGTTTCGCTGAGGGGTTCTTTTGACCCTCAGCAGTGGTTTAGCACGGATTTGGGATGTTGTTTATGGTTTACTAATGATTAACCACATGTTTTGTGGTTTTGTAATTTGTGTTTGATGTAGGGATGACATCCTCTTTAGGCAAAAGATTGAAGACCACAGCCTCCAAGAGGAAAGAAAAGGAACCTGAACAACCTCATTCTAGTAGGTTCCTATCTCGCAAACACACTAGTGCAGAAAGGGCTTTAAACGTTTGTTCTTTTGGCTTTTTGACGTCTGACCTGTACCCGACGTCTTTGTGGGTGACTTTAGTCAGACGTCCGTTGTGTTAGGCCCGACATCTATATAGATGTCCGAGGCACACCCCCCGACGTCTATAGAGACATCCGATGAAGCCACCCCGGACATCTATATGCCTGAACGGGTTGTTTAGGGATTAGGGGGTTTGGACGTCGGTTTATGCACTGCCAAACGTCTATAGACGTCCGTCAGTGCACTAACTGACGTCTACTGGGCGTTTTTTTTTAAAATCAATTTATTTTTGCATTAAAACCACACCTGAAAAGCAGAAAATTGTCCCAGAACAATACAGTATAGTATATTTGCGTTTCATATAAAGAAAGTTCTACTTAATGTACAACATAACCCAATACCAAAACTATCAAGATATAAACTTAAACTAAAACTAAGCAATGTTCAACAAAAGATAAAATTGTTCCTAACTCCATCTTTGCAGAAGATAAGTGTTCCACTCCTGCCTTATCTTCTTAATTGTGTCCTCTAGTATAGGAGATGTACTCTTGAAGCGCTGCAAAATTGAAAAAGATTCATTACGGTTTCATATATGTTTAAAGATGAATTTGATTTGTAATGTATTCAAGGTAAGCATCATTACCTCAGTCCAGTCATCTATAATGACAACTCGAATGATGGTCTTAATCCAACACATGACATAGAAGTCACATTCCCATGAATCCTGCTGCTGGTTACACTAAAATGACAAACTAAATAGTCAAGAATTTAGATCATTCAATAACATAGAAAATGAATTAGAACTATAAATAACTTACAACCTTTGGATATAAAATTTGAACTAGTTGACCTCGAGATTTACCAATAACTCTGTACAGATTGAAAACACAAAGTAAAATTATCATAACTATATTTATCATAAAAGTTTAAGGTGAACATCAAATTCAAAGTCATTTTTGGAGAAACACTTACCCTTGAAGCATAGTTCTCAAGTCATTTTTCATCTTCTTGTGCAACGAACAAAACCACATAATTTTACAATGTTTGGGAATGATGACCTATTGATAACAGTTGAAAAACTGTTATTTTCATGCTTAAAATTGATACTAAAAGCAACCTTTAACACTTAGAAACTAGCTTGGAATCATACTTTTGTTCATATTTTTGGAAATAAGAGAGTTGAACAGGTTTATGCTTGATTTCAGTGTTTTATGCAGGTTTTAAGGTGAATTTGATGAAAGAAGTGAAGAAGGATAGAGATGGAATCAGAAAAGAACTCAAAAAGTGCAAAAGAAGAGAAGCCGTAAGTACCGCTCAGCGCCAGTTTACCGCTGAGCGGCACTAATGAAAAACCGTTGGCTCCGCTGAGGGGTGAAAATGCCGCTGAGGGGAAGAATTCAACACACGCACTTACCGTTGAGCGGTAGTTTACCGCTGACCGACACTATTTTGGGCTTAGGCCCACTTTTCTGTAATATTTCGAATAATAAATAAGCTTTAGGACTTCCTAGGGTTTGTATCTTTTGCAGAGTACAAAGCAAAAACTCACTTTTCCATCCCTTGGAGGAAGATCTTGGATGCTAACACTAGTGCAGAAAGGGCTTTAGACGTCTGTTATTTTGGCCTTTTGACGTCCGACCTGCACTCGACGTCTTTGTGGGTGACGTTAACCAGACATCTGTTGTGCCAGGTCAGACGTCTATATAGACGTCTGTTGTGCCAGGTCGGACGTCTATATAGACGTCTGTTTGTGTCGGAACGGACGTCTATATGGCTGAACGGGTTATTTAGGGTTACGGGGTTTGGACGTCTGTTTGTGCACTGCCAGACGTCTAAGAGAAATGGAAATAACACGTTAAAAAAATGCATACACAAAACGTTATCAAAAAATTATTAACGAAGAAACTAACCTGAAGAGCAGATTCGAAATGAAAATGCAGGGAAATGGAGGAGTGCACGACCTAAAACATAGGCCAGAAAATGCCGCCCAAGAACACGCAACAAACTGCACCAAAACGCACCGAAAAAGATTTTTAATCGGTCCAAATGAAAGATATTTCATCACTGAACAATTTAATCAGAATAAAAGTAAGATTAAATGGTCCAAAACAAATAAAAACCAACCTGGAAATGCAAGGCGCAGAGCGAACTCTCATGGGTTCGCGTCGCGGGTTCGCGTTTTGGTATATATGTCCTTCTTTTAAACATCTTTTAAACGTCCGTTCTGGAGGGGGCCGGACGTTCCGGCCCCCTCTAGAACGGGCGTTTAATGGGCTGACAAGGGGAGTTGAAGCGTTCATTTGTTCAGCCTTTTAAACGTTCGTTCTGGAGGGGGCCAGACGTCTACAATATTATAGACGTCTGGCCCCTCCAGAACGGATGTTTAAAACGCTGAACGCAATCAACTATTCAACTACCCTGTCAGTCTTTTAAACATCCGTTCTGGATGGGGGCCGGACGTCTATAATATTCTAGACGTCCGGCCCCCTCCAAAACGGACGTTTAATGGGCTGACAAGGGGACTTGAGGCGTTCATTTGTTTAGCCTTTTAAGCGTCCGTTCTGGAGGGGGCCGGACGTCTACAATATTATAGACGTCCAACCCCTCCAGAACGGACGTTTAAAAGGATCACAAGGTAGTTGAAGAGTTGATTGCGTTCAGCCTTTTAAACGTCCGTTCTGGAGGGGCTCCAAAACTCATGCATAGATGTTTAATTATTGTCTTTTGCATTTGAAACCTCAAGAATTTGTTCACAAGTCTTAAATAATGAAGAAATCATATAACTAACTAGGTCGTAAGTCCTTTGGGAGAACGATACTTGGTCTTACCGAGTTTATTACTTGATACGATTCGGTCACACTTGCCAAGGGTTAAACAAGTTTTTGGCGCCATTTTTCGGTGTTCATAAATTAGTCATCACCTATTACGAAGGACAAATAGTTATTTAACTAAGTAATTAAGGAAACTTTAATAATGAACTTTTACATTTAACAACACCTACCCATCAATGTATGGCACAAGGTATACGTCTCTTTTTGACTTATCCATCCATGTTTGCAAATAATGTTGTCTGTTTTCAAGTGTGTTACCAGAAGGTTGAATGGTCTGAGGTTCAACAAATCCGTACATGGAAGACCGACCTTGGTCTACAACGATTGTGCCCATGTACCTAAAACAACAAAGTTAATTTGTTAGAAACTATTAGAATCAAACAAAAAGAAATATGGAAGACAAAATTAACTATCTTACATGCACCACAGTTGAATGATGGAAATATTCAACATCCTGTCTCCCTCAATCACCTCCAATGCATGAGGCAATGTGATATATACTGGCACGTGGTGGTGGGGGGAGGGGGGGGGGGGGCAGACCAAATACTCTCAAATCCCAGTATAGTTCTAAGTGCTCTCTTCAACTTGGGTAATCTTATCCTTAGCTTTGATAGAGGATCATCCTCCGCTTCAGCCATGTCATCATCTTCATGTATGACTTTATCATGAATCGACTGCTTCTGACGACGTGTGAATTGATGATAAGAATTTCATCAAAGAGTTATCAGCAAATATTTTTAAACTTAACATAGAAATACTAATAACAAAGACATTATACTTGTGGAGTAGCGATGTGTGACATGATCAATGCTCTAGGCCAGGCTATAAATGATCCTATGGCCTCCCCCACAAAATTAATTTCTAGAGTGGGTACAGGCACCTGAGCCTAAGGATCCCGAATCTCGTCAATCGTCACACGCATGTGGTGGGGTAATATGGGAACACCATGAATAGTCTGCCCTCCCTCAAGCACTCGTCCGACAGCCACAATGCGTGGGGGATCACCATCAACCAACAACTCATATTGACCGTTATACTGAGTAGGTTCTACATGAGAGCATGATCCTATAGTGCTGACACGAGGTGGTGTGGGAGTTTCAGCGTATCCCATGTTGCCCTACGTTCATTCATCCAGCTTCGATCCATTCTATGTTCGTAAAATCATCAGTTTAAGTTTTTAACCCTCACAAGGTTAGGCCCTACCCATTCAAAAAAATTATTTTTCATAATTTGCTAAGACACGTGCAAAGAAGTCTACATCATAAATTTAATAAGATTTCGGCAGCATTTCGCATTGGTCTCTGAAATACACGAAATGAGAATAGTCAACAATGACCACAATCAAATATGCATCCGGAGAACAACACAAATACTGAACCGAAATTTTATCAATCTTATCCATAAACTCCAGCTTACATGTTATTGCAAATTATGAAAATTAATTTTCTCAAACTGTCCAATCGGACAATTCAAAATTTAACACAAACGATTAAAAAATTAATCGTTTGTGTTAAATTTCAAACGGGAACTAAGTGTCACTCAATGATTTGATACTTATAATCTAACATGACAATTATAATAACACAACTAATATCAATACTTATAATCTAAGTGTCACTCAACTAATATCAATACTTATAATCTAAGTGTCACTCAACTAATACATGCTTAAAAGTTCGTTGGAGAGGCCCCGATGTGTATAATATTATACACGTCGGGAACCCTCCAACAGACGTTGAAGAGGCTGAAGCAATTAACTCTTCAACTACCCTATTAGCCGCTTAAACGTCCGTTGTGGAGGGGCCCCGGCGTCTATAATATTATAGACGTTGGGGCCCCTCCACAATGGACATCTACAGTCAAACTTATTTACGAAACTGCCACCGGTCAATTATTTACGTTGTTGTTTTCTTGGATGGACGTCAATTGGGTGACGTGAAAGGTAAATTTTGCACTAGTGACATGTGAAGCATTTTAAGATTGTTCAAGATCGGAGACTCTTGATGGAGAGGAAAGCTGGAATGATACCTAACTTTGCTCCTAGTTTGGAGAGCAACTGATGGGAAGAAATTGGAGGAGGCTAGCTACATACCCTGCACCAGCCAACATAGCAGTGGTAAAGGAATTTTACACCAACGCAAGAAAGTTGGGTGATTATGTGGCTCAGGTGTACCTAAGCTATGTTAGAAGCCACGCTATTAGGTATGATCCTAACTCTATCAACAACTTTTTGGATACTGAATGGGTTGGAGAGCAGTGCTAGTTTGCTCTCTGTATGGAGGAAGGCGCTGATTCTAATGATGTGGAGAGTGTTCTATGTGTACCTGGAGGACACTTCCAGAGGAAAAGAAATGGTGCAGTGGTGAATATCAGGAGGACTGATTTGACTGCTATAGCTAAGTATTGGATGACATTCTCCCATGCCAACATTCAACCATGTTCTCATGTTTCAAACATCACTCTCAACAGGGCACTTCTCCTCTACTGTGTGCTCAGAAATATGAGCATTAACTTTGGTCAAGTGATTGCCAATGAAATACAAATGGGTGCCAACATAATGAACAACAAGGCACCTTTAGGGCATCCTTCCTTGATTACACACCTGTGCAAGATAGTTGGGGTGCATACTTCTGCTCCACAATTGGAGAGGCCGAGGAAATCAATTGATGAGGCCTACTATAGGCAGTATTGTGGAGGAGAGGAGGCAGCTCAGCCAATTCCACCACAACATCCTCGTAGAGAAAGAAGACCATCATAGAGTCAAGCATCTATACAGACTTATGAGGTAGAGCCATTCCTTTTTCTACAATTAATAATGGTCAAATTAAGCATAGTTAGCAGAAACGGAAAAATATCGGACATTTAAACACAATTCCCTGATTAATTCTAGCACAATAAACTAAGTGAAGTCCAGAAAATATTGACTCATCAAAATATACCACACTTAGTCTTTTGCACTCCTGGGCAAAATCAAGACGCAAATCAAGGAATAGTTCAAAGGACATCAGGGAAGTGACACAAACTCGGCACACAAAAAACAAAGACTAACAAGGACAAAAGCAGAATACACTATTCTTGGGGAATCTGGACCAAGAAAGGAAGTAGACAGTACCCAACACAGAATGAATCAGAGAAAGTAAATACTCATGAAATCATCCAAGCAATTTTAAGCATGGTAAAATGATCAATCAGCTCAAGTGGTGAATCAAAAGTAACAAAACCTCACAGATGCACTATTAGTGTTTCTCTCAAGTGTCTAGGGTAAACAATGTCAACTCAATGCACTCAAGAAAGCAAACACAAACAGACTTGGCGAGCCTCTAAAAGCAACACTCAGAAACATATGCATGTTCAAATCAAAAGGTCTTTTATGGATGTAATGGGGCTAAGGACAAGGGAGGATAAATATGGGTGAGAATCTACAAACCAAAAGAAATAGAGGAGCAATGGGGAACAAGTGAAAACACAGTCAAATCACACCCAAAACCTCTAACAGCCACAGGTCGGCTAGACCGTCCAGGTCGTGTGCGTGCTGTTGGAGGACCTTTTTAAAAGCAAATCCTCTCCAATGGAAGCATGACACATGGCACACACTTTCCACTTGGTTTCGATATCTAACTTAAGGAAAATCCTATGCTACTTAGGCCTCAATACAAGCGTTAATCAAACCTACACTACATGGCCAGATACAAGGCCTAAATAAACCTACATTACTCTTCAACCTCCATGATGACCTATGAGAAAGAGTTTGCTTCACCTTGCATAATGATTCTAGCTTCTTCTTGAAATTGATTGGGCCATGGCTAGGGGTATTCCATCACCTATGTCTTTCATCTCTCAATCAATTTACAAGAAATGATTTCTATATCATAAGATGTTTCAATCTACATGCATATTGATCATATGAGTTCAAGGGTTTCTAGGTTTCATTGAGAATTTACTTTGATTGAATTTAGGATCTTTCATGTGATTAAACATGTTTTTACTACTAATTAAGAATGTACTTTGATTGATGGTAAGAATTTCAACTATAATTAATTGAGAATTTACTTTGATTAATTAGCTTTTAATTTGGTTAGGGGATATAAGAATAAACATGATTAAACACAATAGGATTTGATTGAAAATGTACTTTAGTTGAATTCATTGTGAATAATCTAAGAAGATCTTGCAAATGATTGAGAATTTACTTTGGTTAATTGTATGATACCTTTAAGTTAATTGAGAATATACTTTAATTAATTTGAAACCCAAACAATAATTAATTAAACAATAATCTATGAATAATCGATGATGAACCGAGGCAATACCCTTTGAGATATTACCTAAGTTAGAACCAAGACTAAAAATTCTCCACCCTTTTACCTCACCAAGATATGCTTGGTTTGACAACCGAAGCTTATTATCAAAAACAACTGTTGTCGTTTTTTTTCGCTCTACACTAGTGACGTGAAAAAAGAAAAATAGTAAGCAAAAAAAGTGGTTCACGTAATAAATATTTTGATTGCAATAAAAACTGATAAAAATAAACAACTCTTTATCTATAATAAGCAACGCATCAACAAAATGTTATTATAAATAGAAATAATGGTTAAAAGTATAGTAAAATAAAATTTTAAAATAATTCAAATGTAGAAAAGAAACTACTTATGTTTTTAATTTTTAAATATTTTTTGAATGAAAAGATAAATAAGAATAGGAAAAATTTGTTCAAACAATTGCAAGTCAAAAGAGGCAACATTGTTGGGTCATTGGTTTCGTTGAGCTAATCCACCGACAAAACAGAGTCCGAATAGCAGCCTGTCTTCCACTAAAATCTTCTGAAGATACGTCTCTTTTCTTCTTAAGTAAATTATCAATTACTTAATATCATCACAAATTAAGTTAATTAAATTACACATTTAATTTAAGATGAAACATAATGATAATTACACTAATTGAAAACGAAATTTAGATAAGTTTAATCCGTTAGGACAAGTATGATTTGTCAAAAAGACAATCCTCGAACACAAAACAACTGGCAGCTCAAAGCCTTCATGTTAAATCACGTTGACTTAATCACCAGCTCATATATATATATATATATATATATATATATATATATATATATATATATATATATATATATATATATATATATATATATATAATTTGACAGTTAATGATAAAACTTGAACTTAATTTCAAGAAAAAATTATTACGAAATTACTTTTATTTTTATTTACTACTATGTACATCGTAATTATAATTACTCAAATTTAAAACTAAATTTGTGCTTCATATATTTAATGGATCATCAAGGCATAAAACCATCATGTTTTAAATAATGCATAATGTAGATTTACTTTCTGTTATGTAAAAGCAATCTTATTTTATTGGATTTGTTTCAAAGGATCTTATCCAAAGATAGAAATGAATACTTCCACGTTCTAATCAATTAGGTACCAAAGGATATTTTCATAAAATAGTCACGTATTTGCACTTTAGGACACGGAAATTCATGATCGGTGACATCTTTCTCATCTAAAAATATTTTCTTTATACACAAAGCTTAGGAAAAGCAAGATAATAGTAGTACAGAGATGACCCACCAAGTCATTCACGACATTGAAAATACAATTTCCCATACGGTAGTAGTACGAGTTTGATCTGGATTCAAATCTAGATCACATTCTTCGTGATGTTTGAGTTGAAAACCTTGACCAAAGGTGTCTACAGAATGTTGTAATATGTTCTGAATTTTTTCTATATATAGAAGAGCTCACTCACTTACGTATAACATATCCATCCATCAATTACAACAACAATGGCTTGTCTTTCTTTACCCAAAACTTCTTTTCTTGCTTTATTCTTCTTCTCATCCTTCGCCATCATCGCTCATGCAATTGTTCCGCAGAATGAGACCTTCAAATTTGTGAACTCAGGTGAACTCGGACCCTTCATTGTCGAGTATGGTGCTGATTACAGAATGATAAGCATCTTCAACTCTCCTTTCCAAGTTGGTTTCTACAACACAACCCCAAATGCCTTCACTCTAGCTTTGCGTGTTGGACTGCAACGCTCCGAGCAACTATTTAGATGGGTGTGGGAGGCCAACAGAGGCAACCCAGTTGGAGAGAACGCCACTTTTTCACTTGGCACTGATGGAAACCTTGTGCTGGCCGAAGCTGATGGCAGAATCGCTTGGCAAACCAACACTTCCAACAAGGGTGTTGTGGCCTTCAGGTTGCTTCCAAACGGTAACATGGTCCTCCTTGATGCACAGGGAAAGTTTGTTTGGCAGAATTTTGATCATCCCACAGACACCCTTTTGGTGGGTCAGTATCTCAGAGCAAAAGGGCCATCCAAATTGGTTAGTAGGCTTTCAGAGAAGGAGAATGTAGATGGAGGCTATAGTTTGGTTTTGGAGCGTAAAGGCTTGGCCTTGTACTACAAGAGCAAGAATTCCCCTAGGCCAATTCTGTATTGGTTTTCATCTGATTGGTTCTCCATTCAACAAAACTCCCTGGAAAACGTCACCCTCACTTCTGATTCAGAGAGCTTTGAAATCGGATTCGATTACTTCGTGGCCAATTCTTCCACCAGTGGCAACAGAATCATTGGCAGGCCGGTGAACAACAGCACCATAACATATCTCAGGCTTGGAATTGACGGCAACATCAAATTCCACACTTACTTCATGGATGTGCGTGATGGTGTGTGGAAAGTGAGCTACACTCTTTTCGACAGAGATTCTGATGAAAGTGAGTGTCAATTGCCTGAGAGATGTGGGAAATTTGGAGTGTGTGATGAGAACCAATGTGTGGGTTGTCCATTGGAAAATGGAGTGTTTGAGTGGAGCAACAACTGCAGTGCCAAGACTGTGACATCATGCAAGGCAAATGAGTTTCACTACTACAAAGTTGAAGGAGTTGAACATTACATGAGCAAATACACTACAGGGGACAGAGTCAGTGAGAGTAACTGTGGAAACAAATGCACTAAGGATTGCAAGTGTGTTGGTTATTTCTACCACAGGGAGAACTCCAGGTGCTGGATAGCTTATGATTTGCAAACACTCACCAGAGTCACCAATTCCTCACACGTTGGCTATATTAAGGTGCCAAATTAGTGAATTCCAAACCATTATTGGTTTTGGAGTTTGAATAAATTGCTTCAAATAATTCTTATTTGTGGTTTAAGTTGCAATAAAACTATGCTCTGTTTCTATCCTATGTGCAGAGAAGGACATGGATGTTCAGTAAATTAAAGTTTTGTAATAAGTTTATGATTGGTTTGGTTCGGCTTAAAATACAATTCATATTTTTCATGTTAATTAAAGATAACCGTGCAAGTGATTTAATAAAATTTTACAAAACTTTTTTTATTAGAGTTTGTGCACTCATGTTATTTTCCTGTTTGAAAAGCCTAATTATTTTAACGACAGCTTTTACCTTAATTTTATGAAAGTTACGTAAACAATAGTTATTTGTTGTTGTTTATGTGATGGAAGACTCTAGAGGGAGAGTGGGGACATACAAATGAGAAAGACACGAAATAGATTCTGATACAAAAATATTCTTTGACACGGTGCTAGCAAATTACATTCATTTGATACGCGGTGGGCCCCGAAAACTGTCAACATAATGAAGGATAGCTTGGTCATTTCAGTTTATGGGCTGGTGCTGAGTTGGCTTGTAAAAAAGTTAAATGAAACGTTGCGTTTCACTCGCTGGCTTAGGATCTGTGTGTGGGATTTCAAATTTCGAAACGCTCGACTTAACTTGCTGGCTTAGGATCGTGTGTGGGATTTCAAATTTCGAAATTTCGAGCTAGGGTTAGGATTGAGAGAGAACGAGATAACGAGAGAACGAGAGAGATCGAGGGAGAAAACACAAACCCTACTCCATTGCTGCCAGCGGAGGCTGGACGTGATAGGAAAAGTTTGTACCAGCGAAGGTGTAGCCGAAGGCAAAGTTCGTACCGGACGTGATGGATGTGGAGCGCGGAAGGTTTGTCCCCTTTCTTATTTCTCCCCTTTGTACCGTTTGAATAATATAAAGTATGATACTGTTGTTCGTTTGTTCTTTTCTCATAATTTGTCTATCTTTGTTTTTATTTTTGGTATATTATCGGAAACCCTAGACTAAAGGGGGAAATGTGGTGAGAGATAAAATTTTGGATTGGGCAAACCTGTAGGATTATTTACTGTCCTTAGTGTTTTTGGGCTTGCTTTGCTTATTTGCAAAAGGGAATATTGCAATAAATGGATAAAGTGTGAGATGATTACAAGAAATGGAAAAAGGGTAGTGTCGATGGAGATCTAGAGAGTGAAAAAGTTCCACGAAATCAGAGGGAATAGTGATTGGAATAGTTTGCAAAATGGCACCCACCCAGCACGGTTATTGTGCTCAGCAGCAGCACAAAATGCAACGCAAACGTTTCTAACTGTCTTCGCGCCAATGCTGGAGCTACTTCCCATGAACTGATTGAAATGATTCCCCTTTTTGTTATAGTCCGAAAACTCCCTGTCCATGCTGCATTCGCTCCCTCTATGTTCCTTCATTATTTTCTGTTTGATGATATTTTTTTTGCGTTAGAAAAAGGGAAATATTGTCATGAGAGTTGAACATCAGTTTAAGGTGTCCTGAATTTTTCATACATTTGCTTCTGGCACCATTTTATTTTTAATTTATGTATTGTTACCTGCATCCACTGTTTTTTACTCAGTGATAAATTTGCTTTGGAATCCATCACATATATTTTATTTCTATCACTACTAGGTTGCCCTTTCTTGGTCAGTTGTATTAGCATTTTGCATTGTGCCCTGTTTGCCCCTAGATATATTGCGTGATTATGTTGTTTGTGGTTTGTATATGGTGTTTGGCCACTGTTATTTATAACTCGTTGGATTTTATGTAGAGAATACTTTCATCTAATTTATGAATTTAAATATAGATTATTCTTTCATAGAGCTAAGTGCTTGATTAACACCAAAAGCTTCTTTCTCCATTTTTTCTGTTTCTAGTGTCCTTGTGGAATCAGCTCTTACGAAATTAATTGTTTTGCATGTATTGCCCTATGACAATTGATGCAGGAGTTAGATTTTACAAATGTTCGTGAACTTGAAGATTGCATGATTACCGTATGACAAATGTATGTATTCCCTTCCACAGAGTATTTAATGCTTTCCTACTATCCACACAATCATTATTACCACTATTTTATTTTTTATCTTGTCTTTTTGTAGAATGTTTGATATAATTAGGTTAATAAATTGGTAGGTTGAAACGATATTTGATGAATGACAGACATGATTTTTAATTTTCTATCTTTTATGGCTTGAAGTCTAACTTGTTTATTTTATGGACATTCAGTACAAACCATAGAGATAGTTGGAAGAGTCATTATGGAGAAACAGGTTTGAATACACATGATGATTTATTATGTTTTTAAAATTAATTTGGTGAAATGCTTTGTCTGACTTATTCAATTGTATACTTTGATGTATAGGTTTATGTACGGCATTCATGCAGGACAAAATACTTGGCACATGTGAACACATTATTAACAGATGTGCAAAAGACATTGATACAAACAACTCCTTTTGCATGGCTATTGTCCATTGATGTGGATGCCAAAATGAGTAGGACACTACTTTTAGAATTGTGTAGTAGATGGTCAGAGAGGAGGGGCGGGTTTGAAGTTAGGTCTGTCTTTATTCCATTCACCAAGTTAGACCTTTGTTTAGGTTTAGGGGTTAGGGTTAATGGAGAGATGTTTAAGTTGTTTAAAGACGAAGTTGATTGTCATACTAGGAGATTGTTTGACACAATTGATGTAACTGTTCATAATGTTTATGAAGAAATTCAAAAGCATATAAAAGGGGATGAAGTAAGTGATGTTTGTAGATTATATTTATTGTTAGGGTTGAGTGAATTTTTCTTCCCAAATAGAGGTGGAAAAGTTCCCTCAGGTTTATTTGAATTATTAGATGATTTATCCTGTATTGGAAAATATAACTGGGGGCGTGTTATTTATGAGTATTTGGTTTCTAGTTTGTGTGATGTTGCACTGTGTGTGGGAAAGAGACAAAACAGATCACACTGTCATGTGGTTGGTTGTGTATTTGCATTACAGGTATATTTTGATGTTAGTTACAGAAGTTATTGTGTTATAACTTACAATTGTTACTTTTCTGAAATTGAAGTTTGTATGTAACAGATCTGGGCAATGGAACATGTTTTGTACGGTCAGAAGAAGTTGGCTAAAACAAATAGTTGTTTACCTAGAATCCTTCATTGGATACATGTTAAAGTTGGTGAAGCAGAAATTGAGAAAGCCTTTCTGTGTAATGAAGTGAGATTAAATTAATGTGTTATACCAATTGGATGTTTTTTAATTTGTATTGATTTTAATATGTTTATTGTGGTTATTTTGTTTTGTACAGGTGATTACCGAGATATATGTAAGCAATGAAGAGATGTGTACTGAAATAGTCAAAGAAGGCTTAGATGGTCATCACAATGCTGGATTGAAGGAGAACTTGCAAAGGCGATCTATGGCTGATATTGTGGCAGAAAATGAAGCTTTGGTTGCTATCATTGTTGACCAAGAGGCATCCATTGGCAAGCTGGAGAAAATGGTTGACAACCTGGCAATGGTTGTTGCACAAAAGCGGCAACAGTTTGATGATGTTACGAATTCAAATTCGAATAAAAAGTGTGACATGTCAGTTCATGAATTTGGGACAAGTAGTTCATAGGAACATTATGAGGTAGAAGTATCATCTATTGGGAAGTCAAATTCAAAGAAAGAGTCAGATATTGAAGGTGATCGTGTGGAGAAGTCCAATTCTGAGAATGTTTTTGATGTTACACCTGCTGTTGGAAAAAGTTTCATTGAAAATGGTGGTGATGTTTTAGGTCATGCAGAGATGGATACTGAAAAATCTGACATGTACACGCGTTTAAAAGCTCAACCTAGGAAGCGTGTTAGAAGTGTTCTTCTGAAAACCCCTTGGACAAGATTAGATAGGAAAAATCATAGGCGCATTGTATAGTTTATGAACTTGTTTATGTTACAATATTAGGTTGGAATAATAAATATTGTTACCAAACTGAAATGTTATTTTGAATTATGTTAACTGTTGTATTTTTTGATGAATAGAGGTTGAATATATGAAGCATTTGTAATTGTTATTGAGATGTTATTTTTCCTGGTTGATTGAATTTGATTTGGGAATACGTAAGTTTTTCTGTTGTTTTTGTTGATAAGGGCAATTGAATTAACCATGTGCTTCATTAGAGATAAGCAATAACTCAAACAGTTTTGTAGTCAATACTGTAGATTTTTTGCTGCAGTAAGTGGTTATTTGCTTGAAAATTTGTGGTTGGTTGTAACAGATATTGTGTACAAGAATAAAATGATATCACTGATTTCAAGTGCTTTGATAGCAACAGTTGACTAAGAAGTTAATGTGGTTCCCAATATTTTGGTACCAGGAATGGTATTATGCAGAATAATAATTCGGTCATTTTAAATGGTCAGCCTTTTTGCAGCAGTTAGTGGTTATTTGATTGAAAACTTGTGGTTGGTCCTCACACATATTTGGTTCAACAATAAATCGATGAACCTCATTTCAGTGCGTTTGATATTAAGGTTTGATTAAGTAGTTAATGTGCATCACGTGATATGGTCAAATGGAGTGGTATTTGGCAGAATAGTTATTTGATCATTTTAACTGGTTTGATTATTTGGTTCAGTAAGTGGTTATTGACGTACAATTTTGTGGTTAGTTGTCTCAGACATTTTGTACAAAAGCAGAATACTGGAAATCGATATCACTAGCAAAGTATAAATAGAACATTTGTGTCCAATGATTGTAAATATGTTGTTCACCACATATTTCAAATGACATCACCAAAAAAATGTAACAACATACATGTCAGCAATTGAATCCTAAATGTGAATATTGTATTTCAAAATACATTGTCAATATTAGTTGTGGACGACTGTGTGTTTTGCATGTCATTGTGTAATGATGTCAGCAGTGACATGAACCCAGTGGATTGCACACCTGATACCTGCATGACAGAACAAGAGTATAAAATGCCATCTAAATATATGCAGGACTTACTAAATGTGAAATCAATAAATTATAAAATCAGAATTGAATCTTACCGGTCCAATTGAGTTGGATGTTGTGTAATGTGTGTTGACTGTGACATCACTGTTGTTTCTCAATGTTGTATATGGTACGTCCGTCATTGTTTCCTTTATGAGTAGTCGATATGAAGTTAGTTTAACTTGCATTAGTTTGCAAATTTTTACATAACGAAATGATTATTGCAACTAAACACAGTAAAAATTAATAACATAATTACTTACACCAATAGCATTGGATGTTTGATTAGTGCCTTTTGTTGATGGTTTCTTTCTTTTGATTGTCTCAGTTGTTGACTTCAACCTTCTTGTCTTAGGTCGACCCTTTCGCTTCACACTTTTGGGGCTTTGGATTTGAGCAGTGTTTGTAGTGGTGTCTACATCATGGCCTATGTTACTATCACACAGGTGTTCTTCTTGTATGTGGCTATTGTTGTCGACGTATGGTGAAGATGAAATTTGTAGGTCATGCTTGTTTACAAATGAACTAAGGTTGTCAACCAATAATTGTGTCATGTGTACTGAGTCACAAGCAATCTCAGCAATATTTCCAAAAGTCTTCATTAAGTTATCATACCGTTCAATATGTGGGTCCTTTTCGCTGTTGTTGTATGTTGCTCTAATATATGTGTGCTTTCTGCGGACACTTTTACACCATCTTCTGAGTATGTACTTAGCAGGAACCTGTATCACTCGCTCTTGGGCCAAAACACAAACACAATGTCTACATATAATGCCCCTGAACTCAAAAAGCAAACAACTGCAATTAACATCCATTATGTCTCGCTGAAATGTAACCATGAATGCCCTCTCTTCCCTTATTTCATTATGAATGAAGTCCTCCATCACCTTGTACAGTGACGAATTATCTTGTACCACAACGCCATCAACGAAACAATTAATTTTACCTCTAAATTCTGACTGTATTTCTGCAAACTTAGCATGTGTGTAATGCTTTTGGAATTGGCGCTCTATGAGTGATTGTGAACCGCATGGAAGAGTTGTGTTTAATGATGTGAAGTCAGCTTGGGTCTCTTTTTCTGTCTTGTGTTGTAGTGCATTGTCATATTGTTTAACAAATTCTTGAAGAGTAGTGCGTGAGTTAATATATCCATCAAAGAATGCATTCATGCTCTCGCTTCTTTGAGTTGTTGACATGCCAGCCCAAAAACTGTTTCTCAAGTAACAAGGAACCCACATTTGACGTTCTTCGTAAAGTGAAGAAAGCCATTCATTATTGTGAAGTGAAAAGGTTGTTACCATCCTCTCCCATCCATAAACAAAATTATCAACTGAATCAGAATTGTACACAACTTCCTTAAGTTGGCGCTTGATATCTTTGTAAGCTGCATAACTCTGTAACTTCTCAGGTATTTTTTTCATTATATGCCATAAGCACCACCTATGACGAGTGTTAGGAAACACTAAAGAAATGGCTTTCTTCATTGCTTTGCACTGATCCGTAACAATTCCTTCAGGTGGTCTATTGGACATGCACCGAAGCCATGAATTAAATAGCCAAACAAATGAATTTGTGTCCTCTGAACATAACAAACCACAACCTAACAATATAGATTGGCCATGATGGTTAACACCAACGAAAGGAGCAAATGGCATGTCGTACTTATTTGTTAAGTATGTTGTGTCAAAAGAAATGACATCACCAAAATACTCACAAGCTGCCCTACTTCGTGCATCAGCCCAAAACACATTAAGTATGCGGTTGTCGTCATCCACATCAATCTCGTAAAAAAAATCCTTATTCAATTCTCTCATGGAAGAGAAATGATTTAAGAGTGTCTTAGCATCACCATCTTTTGATAAGGCTCTTCTTTGTTTGGCCACATAATTTCTAACATCGTGTTCGACAAACTCCATGTTCTCATAACCTCCACTTGCACAAACCAAGGACCGAAAACTCTTGTTAATCCTAACTCATGCTTCGGCATTCAAGTCCAGAGTTCTTTTGACGTTGAGATTCATTCTTTTATTGCCTCGGAACAATCTGGACTTTGTTGGACTAAGATCATGAGTATGTACATCATCAAATCCTGAAATGTACCATTTATCATCTCTTTTTGATACAATTATTCGAGCTGAACAGTCATTAGCACATGTTGGACGTCCAATCATTTGATTTTCAATGGCAGAGACATATTTTCCAGCCCTAGAACACACCATCATGAAGTAACATAATTCGTTCTTGTTGTTCTTCCTTGAACTCCTTGTACGAATTCCAAAACCCTTTGATATTGCATATTGTCTATAAAATAACTTGACTTCATTAACAGTTTCAAAAACCATTCCAATTGTTGGAGCGATTGAGAGAGGTTGAACATTGTCTTCATTTAATTCTTCTTGAGCTTTTTCGTGTTGGTCATCAATTTGAATATCATCCAAAGATGTATTTGTATGATCCATGTACCTGATTTTCGTACATTTATGTAATAAAAAAATTATTAGTACTCACTGCACTAATTAGTATGGTTCTTCATATTGAATAAAATAAATATTATATATGTCCATAACCATTTAAATAAATATTCACATATCAATGAACAAATAACCACTTACTGCAGCAATAAATGTTGGTCATCAATGTCATTATCATCCAAATATGCATGTATAATGTCCATGGACTTTGTTTAAGCACATTAATTCAGTTAACCTTTTATTGTTCATTATTGGACTAATTAATATCGTCCTTCATTAATTTAAGTTAGTACTTTTCTATACGTCCATAACCAGTTTAACAAATAACCACGTACCAATGAGGAAACAACCATTTACTGTAACGTTAAATCTTTTCAAACGTCCACTATGCAATGATTTCTGTCACACCGAACATTACACACCATTGTACCATGTCTATGCATTCAAAGGGGGTATACATTCAGACATGACACTAAGAACAATATGACAAACACAAAGAAGATGAGAAAGATCATTTCCCAACAATAAAGGCAGTGAACAACCTTCTGGCCAGCTGTAAATGTTTCTTACTTTGAATGGAAAGTTGTAATAACTTACCTATTCAATAAAACTGCAATGGTTGTTGAGATTAATGCACTTCAATAAATGAGTCTGAGCTCTCCCCATTCGGTCATCTCGTCTGCTACCAATATTAGGGTTTATGGTTGGGTTTGAACTTCATTGTGTTGGGAACAACATTGTCTCTACCTTTTATTTCAATCATAAAACGAGAAAAGTGTGTGGGTCATTAAGTTTTGGCAGAGGCATTAAATAGACAGTGATTGCATGACTTCTATCACAAGCAATCACATTTAATGTTTCTTAAGGGCATTTATGTAATTGCAGAATTGTCTTATTAAAACCTCTGGTTGGGTAGGAATACGAAACATTTCACTCCAACGGCACAATATCTGCGCTTCCTTCCTGGTATGCCCAATTTTAATCCTTCATTTCCGTCACCCCCAATTAATTGTTTGGTTATGGATTATATTTGGTTATGGCGACATCGTCTTCTTTTGTATAATTTTGAGAAGAACAAAACGGACCTTCGTTATTGTCTCCCCGATTTTGAAATTTCCCCCCATTGTTAGGGTTACTTTTGCTGCATACATCCTCTGAAATTTTGTGTTTTTCTCATGCACACTTAATAGGATTTACGGAATACATCGTTCTAGTTTGGTGAACTTCATATTTTTGGTAAATTATTTTTTGTGTCAACAGCAACCGAGAGCAATGGAGCCATGGGAAGAACTTGATATTGATGAAAGTGATCTTCATAGTTTTATTCGCCGTTGCAATTCTAATGACACTGTCATCCCGGGCCCTGCTGGTGTCATTGAGGCAGCTATGCTTAACCGACAAGTGAATGAAAACATTCCAACACAAGAATTTTTGAGTGACATAGCTAAAGCTAGTTTTGATCGTGACTTCACTTGCAATGCATGGTTATGGGCTGAAAAATTCATTGACATCCACGGTAAATACCTAATTGGGAGTTCATGTTCATAGATTTTTTGTAATTTGCTATTTTAGGAAGATTATCGAAATAGTAATTTCATTTGCAGGATTGTTGATTAAACATGAGGTTGAGCATATCTCAACCCTTGATTCATTGAGAGGAACTTGTAAGTTATCGTTGTTGCGATGTATTGTTAAAGCTTGTGAACATAACGGATTGGGTGACATGAAAATAACAATTCGGGTAGGTTGATGTATATTTACTTTGACGACCATCTTCAAATATAATTCTGATAAATGATCCTCTTTCTTAACAGGATCCAACAGGGACTGTAAAAGCAAGTGTTCACCACAAGGCCATTGATCATCCTGAAATAGGTATACACTTAAAAGTTGGAAGTGTGATAATCCTACAAGATGTAAGTATATTTCATTTTCATAAACACTTAGCTATTGACCTTATATTCCCACATAAAAATATGGATTCCACCAATAATATTTATACAGGTTTCAATTTTTTCACCAATACGTGAAACATACTATCTTAACATAACTCTGAGGAATATTGTCAAGGTAAACATTTTGGTGAACAATTTTCTATTGTACTATTATATATGTTGGAAACTTTTCTATGACTTGAAATGATACTCTCGGATTGTGCAGGTTTTTGGAAGTGATATTGGGGGCCCAACTGATGACCTAGTACGTCTATCAATACCAATTGATACCAACAAGCCTCCAACACGCTCCGTTGATGACATTCTATCGAAATTGATTCCACCTCTTCACAAACCTGAAGGCACTGGATGAAAGAAGAATAATATAAATGCAACAACTTTAAAACTTTCATAATTTCCTTACCTGTATTTCAGATTTATCGTTGTTGTTTGTTGTCCAATATTGTGCGTGGTCACATGGATGTGTTATTTAGGAAAATTTGTGAACTACTTAACTTATGTTGATCAATTTGTTGTTGCATTAAGTGCTTATGTAATGTTCGTTATGTTAAAAGTTTTATATGAAGTTTATTTCGTGAAAATTAAAAGTTCATTTATTGAATTGGTTTTCTACAACAATACAAGTGGTTATTTATGCAATTTGGTTTTGTACACCATGACAAGCGAGCGTCCGATTTTCTGGAGGACCGTCCAATTTTCTGGACGACCGTCCACTTCTGGACGACCGTGTGAACGAGGGTCCTTCTGGATGAGCGTATGGACAAGCGTCCACATCTGGACGACCGTCGTTCTCGATGAGCGTCTGCACGACCGTCCATCTGGTCCAGCGTCTGCACGGGCGCTAGACGAGCGTCCATGTGCCAGCGACGGACGTATGGACGAGCGTCCAGTAGCACATCCAGCGTCCATCTGGTCCAGCGGCTGCACGAGCGCTACACGAGCGTCCATGTGCCAGCGACGGACGTATGGACGAGCGTCCAATACCAGATCGAGCGTCCTTCTGGTCCACCGTCTGCACGAGCTCTACACGAGCGTCCATGTGGCAGTGTCGGACGTATGGACGAGCGTCCACTACCATATCGAGCGTCGACTTGATTTTCTGTGGACGACCGTCCTCTTGTGCGTGCAGGCGGCCACGAGCGTCAGCTTGCTATGAAATGTACGTGCGCTCGCTATGTGACGAGCGTCCTGGGCGACACGGTGATGTGCGGAATCGCTGGATGGTCGGTCAGCTGGACAGAACGAACGCTCGGTCAAGTGTAGACAGCGCTCGTTCACGTCATGCATAGGCGCTGATTTGGTTACAATAACTGGTTATGTTGTTAGACCTATGTGGTTATTTCTGAATTTTATTTTGTACAACACTATTACTGGTTAAATTCAATATCAAAGTTTTAATTCTTTGATGCAGTAACTGGATATATGGACAACTTTATTCGGTTATTTACTGAAGGAAAATGTTATTCCAACAACGCTTTTTTAACACAGTTTTGACAACGTGCACGTGCCAGCTTGCCATTGGCTCAGTAATTTGAAAATGGAACAGAGAAGGGGTTACGGTCATAGGGGTATTTTGGGCTTTCCAAATTAAATTTTGACAAAATTTGGGTTTCGCGGTTTAGGGTGCCACAGACGTTCGTTCAAGCCTTCTTCAAAACGATTACCAGAGCCTTTTTTAGTCATTCCTTGCACAGCTTGCTCCTCCAACTTATGAGGGGTCTCCCCACCCTCCTTGGACTCACATCACATCACCACCCACCCTCTCCCACCACTGGAACACCTGCACAAGCCTCAGACAGGTGCACAAGTGCCTAAAAGTCACTTTTTTTGCCAATGGTGACCCGTGTTCATCTGACTGAGTACCTGTGTTGGACTTTCTGTACAAATTCCCAATTTCTCTCGGGTAATCGTTTACAGGGGTCCTGTAAACGATTACCACAGCCTTTTTTGAACACTCTCACTCATTCCTTGCACAGCTTGCTCCTCCAACTCATGAGGGGTCTCCCCACCCTCCTTGGACTCACATCACATCACCACCCACCCTCTCCCACCACTGGAACACCTGCACAAGCCTCAGACAGGTGCACAAGTGCCTAAAAGTCACCTTTTTTGCCAATGGTGACCTGTGTTCATCTGACTGAGTACCTGTCTTGGACTTTCTGTACAAATTCCCAATTTCTCTCGGGTAATCGTTTACAGGGGTCCTGTAAACGATTACCACAGCCCTTTTTGAACACTCTCACTCATTCCTTGCACAGCTTGCTCCTCCAACTCATGAGGGGTCTCCCCACCCTCCTTGGACTCACATCACATCACCACCCACCCTCTCCCACCACTGGAACACATGCACAAGCCTCAGACAGGTGCACAAGTGCCTAAAAGTCACTTTTTTTGCCAATGGTGACCTGTGTTCATCTGACTGAGTACCTGAGTTGGACTTTCTGTACAAATTCGCAATTTCTCTCGGGTAATCGTTTACAGCGATACTGTAAACGATTGCCACAGCCCTTTTTGAACACTTTCACTCATTCCTTGAACAGCTTGCTCCTCCAACTCATGAGGGGTCTCCCCACCCTCCTTGGACTCACATCACATCACCACCCACCCTCTCCCACCACTGGAACACCTGCACAAGCCTCAGACAGGTGCACAAGTGCCTAAAAGTCACTTTTTTTGCCAATGGTGACCTGTGTTCATCTGACTGAGTACCTGTGTTGGACTTTCTGTACAAATTCGCAATTTCTCTCGGATAATCGTTTACAGGGGTCCTGTAAACGATTACCACAGCCCTTTTTGAACACTTTCACTCATTCCTTGCACAGCTTGCTCCTCCAACTCATGAGGGGTCTCCCCACCCTCCTTGGACTCACATCACATCACCACCCACCCTCTCCCACCACTGGAACACCTGCACAAGCCTCAGACAGGTGCACAAGTGCCTAAAAGTCACTTTTTTTGCCAATGGTGACCTGTGTTCATCTGACTGAGTACCTGTGTTGGACGTTCTGTACAAATTCCCAATTTCTCTCGAGTAATCGTTTACAGGGGTCCTGTAAACGATTACCAGCCCCTTTTTTCAGCACTCTCACTCATTCCTTGCACAGCTTGCTCCTCCAACTCATGAGGGGTCACCCCACACTCCTTGGACTCACATCACATCACCACCCACCCTCTCCCACCACTGCAACACCTTCACCAGCCTCAGACAGGTGCACAAGTGCCTAAAAGTAACTTTTTTTTCCAATGATGACCTGTGTTCACCTGACTGAGTACCTGTGTTGGACTTTCTGTACAAATTCCAAATTTCTCTCGGGTAATCGTTTACAGGGGTCCTGTAAACGATTACCAGCCCCTTTTTTCAGCACTCTCACTCATTCCTTGCACAGCTTGCTCCCCCAACTCATGAGGGGTCACCCCACACTCCTTGGACTCACATCACATCAAATGTTACTCAAAATGACCACTCAAAAATTACGACATTCTGAAATCGACAAACCCACAACTCATAATAACAATGGTATTGAATAGATAAAATATGAGACCAATTCAAACCAAAACTCAAATTTTATTTCATCGAACCAAATCGGATACATAGAACATTGTTTTCTTAATCTATTTACAATGATTACAATTTTCATTACTTTCCAAATAACATTTTCAATCAACTAAATACACAAATCACTCATTTTTTATTCTAAGCACTACGGTCCCGGTGTATGGAGTCCTAAGTGCTCTTCCCTTGTAACGCCTTCGTGATCCAACCCTAACATACGTCTTCAAAGGTTGTTCATTTCCGTCAATGTCAGTAGGGGATACAAAACCAGTGTTCACAGATGGTTCTGTACGTGGCACACTTTGTCCAACGTCATCTTTATTTTGCCTTCTTGCCTTCTCTTCAGCCAATTGTGCCTCCAAAGTTGCAACCCTCCTTTTAAGTTCTTCAATTAGAAATTCTTGTTACTCTAAGGCACGCATAAAAGTTTCTCTGCGAGCTCTTTTTTGTTTCTTCTTTCCTCTTGGTTTAGCATCCTTTCTTTTAGGTGTTGGTCTGTATTCCTCATTATCCTTCGTTGAAGGACCACCATAAACATCGTCAACAACCTGAAATTTAACAACACATTACAGATTACACAACTTTGGTCAATATATGAAAACATAACAAAACTTTCGATAACAAACAACTTACCAAACCTGTCTCCATACACCGTTTAATGAGGTGGCGACACGTGGCATTGTCAAAAGAGTGTTAAAAATCTGTTGTTGGATTATCGCGGTCCTTTACTGAATATGTTATGTACAACAATACAAGTGTTCAACTTCAATTACAATGTCAAATATTTTTCGTACAGTTAGTGGTTATCTGTTAAGTTTTATATGGTTATTTGCTCAATAACTTTTGTTCACTGCAAGTTCTGCTAATTTAGTTAATAGCTTATGTACACAAAATGGACTTTGGTGATACTAGTGCATAACTAATCCTTCATTATACATAGTAAACAACTGAAAAAAAGATAACAAAAATTGTTTCATATTCTATCATATTCCACCAACATCATTACAAGTTATATCCTACTTCATGACTTCTTCATTTGCTATAGCATTCCACAGTTCTTCATTACTGTACTTCTATGCATATTTCCTTCATGTAATACCCAATCACACACCGTTTGTTGTCGAATAAGTTGTAACTGCTCCTGCATTGATATTACAGTAGTGAAATATTATAATTAATAACCTGTTTTCAAAAACCATATAAAACAATACAAACATATACTTAAAGAAGACCAACCGTTGTGTAATCGGGCATTTTTTTGCCATCAAATTTAGGTTGGTTGTCCCATAACTCCATATATTTCATCACCAACAAACCACAATCATACCTACACATTAAACTAATATTACAAGGATCACATATGACACAACCTAATACATTGGTTATGGATAAGGTCACTCACGTATTTGGTTGAATTGGCAAATCTTCTTTAATGACCTTCAATTGTCGCTCCTCACAATTTGCTTCATTATCTATCATATTGAATAACTCTTGTAAACAACCGACCTTGGAAATTTGTATTCAACACATTCATTATTATTGTACACCTTTTACTCTAAAATAATACTTCCATCAAAATAACAAGTCTACAAAACAACTTCTCTTACCATTGCCTTGTCAATACCATATCTGGTCCGCCTCTTATGACCAAGAGAATCTAAAATGAAAAATTCCCTTGATTGGCAATTGACACAATAGCACCACCAATGGTCATCACTCACAGTAGGCACAAACAACTACAGAACCACAACCACAAACATCAATATAGTGAACAACACATGTTATGATAAAGGTATAGGTTCAAGTACTTACAAATTCAGAACTTAACAAATGATTTAATGAACAAGTCTGCGGTTCGAAGAAATTATGATAATCTATTGCTTCCAATAATTCTCTTTTTTTTTTAGGAATCTTCATTCTTTCAATGATCGTTGTCTACAAAAATTGCATCAGTAACATTAGTTCAAACATACGTACTTCACCAAGGTCAAACATCAATGAATAATTAATGTACCGCAAAAAATGGATTGAAACAACATCGAGTGATCATTCCTGATTTATGCAATTGATTTAACACAAGCATCGCAGTCGCAAACAGCATAACCTACACCAAAAGTTCATAACCAATCACTAAATATCCTTTTCACATTTATATTTAATTATAATAAAATAACGTAGCATTTTTCAATCTTAACCGTTCTATATACTCCTCACATAGTACTTCTACACAACAACTTTCGGGTATTTGAACTTACAATGTTATCAATTTTTGCACGAGGTCGAAAGCATTGCAAGTCTCCTCTGGTTAAGATGTTGTTAGACACCTCCACAAGCGCTCTATATACAAAACAAATTCCTCATAAATTTCAATCATAAAAACATTTATTAATAATTTTTTAATTTTTGGTTCTATTTAGTTATGTATAACTTACACATCAGCATCATGACAAAGTGATGAAGTGCAGGTGGTGTAAACACTTCTAAAATCAATGTTGTCCTGTCTGGAAGCTCCCTCCATTCCCACATCCACAAAGTTGACAATAGCTAAATCATTCATTTTGTCAGCTGTGGATGGTTCCGCAACTGTGGATGGTCCCTCCATACCATCATTAGAAGATGGCATTTCATCATTCATTTTGTCAGCTGTGGATGGTCCCGCAGCTGTGGATGGTCCCTCCATACCATCATTAGAAGATGGCATTTCATTCTGTACTTGTTCTTCAAGACGTCTTATTTTCATTTGTAACTCATCAATCCGTTCTGCATGCTTGTCAACTCTTCTCCTCAATACTCTCTGCTCTTCCACAAGTCTAGCAAACTCTCCGTTCTCATCATTTGACTCAGGGTTACTTTTCCCACCATGAGTTTGTGATTCCTTCATTTCATCATTTTGTAATTGCTCTTCAGACAAGTTGCATTCCCACAATATCTTCAAAACAAAATACAAATTTTAACAACGCTAATAAATCATATTAATCAAATAACACAACAAATGTAAGCATTATATAAAAAAGTAAGGAATTACCTCTGTTTGTTGAAAACTTAATTTGATTTTTTTCCTTTTATCTTTAATAACAACCCAATGAAGAAATCGGGGATAAATACATCGTCCATCAAGATGATACAAACTGATGTGTTCAACAACCCACAACTGTAAAGTTCATTACAATAGTTATATCTCTTTCAAAAAGTATCATTATTTATTTTGTAACAGTTAAATAAATGAATGTATAAACATACCTGCAGAACTGTTGCACACCCAGCCATGTGTATAACTTCGTGGTAAGATCTGCTATTGTATTTATTGCATGCCCGATTCAAACTACTTACTATCAAACCATGTACAACATCACCCCAATTGTATATATTTAGATCATTAATGTTATCTAGTTTACTAAAAGGGACACTGTTTATCACATTACTATTCCTAGGAAAATAAAAGGCTCCAAAACCTAACAAAATATACAACCTGCAAAACATGTCAACACTTCTTTTGGATTTAAATGTCTTATGCTTCATCTTTTCCATTATACTTAAAATTGTGATGTCCTCATCCTTAAACAAGTCATTGACAATGCCACCAACATCATTCTCTAAATTAACACTCTCACCAACATTAGGTAAACCTAAAAAAAACAAACTTCATCAACTCTAAAAGGCACTAAATTCTCCCTAATCCTAAACGCCTTATGAACCACGTCCCACCTACTGATTAACTCTATAAGAATAGGGCTAGAAATAACCATATCATCAACCATATCCACCAACCACTTGAAAGGTGTTGACTTTAAACGTTCCTTTTGAAAGGGTGATAGGCAACCGTTCACTTCAACTATATGTTGTGTCTGGACTCGATGCCTAACTCTAAGTGAGGCCTGCAAGTATAAATCAAACCATATGTTACTTAATTCAATACAACATTGTGCATATTTAATGGTAAATTAATAAAAATACACCATACTTACCATTTCACTGACTTCTTTGTCCATATCACTATATCCTGCAAATTTAAGAAAACAAAATAAAATTGATTGTATAATACTATGTATCTCACTTGACAGTCACATGTTCAAATTAATAAATTGGTTAAATACAATGTATCAAACTAATGCATGCATAAAGTGGAATCGTGATATTAAAATTTGAACATTGACCACTTACTGTACCAAAAAATACAATGTATCTAACTAATGCATGCATAACTAACCATAACACCACTATTTGCACTTTCAAATATGGACATTGATATTGTATATAAAAACTGCTACAGATGTACAAAAACCCATTTACAAATCACCACATCCGACTAACAAGATAACCACCTAATGCAGGGAGAATATTGCAATCTGATTTCGTTTGGGAGTGGAAGAAAAGGTTGCCCTGCAAGCTCACTGGCTTAGCAGCTGATGGACAAATTTGTAAACACCAAATTATGATGTCACAAACTTGTTTCACAATCGGCAAGTATGACCGAATCGTTCAAGTAATAAACTTGGTAAGACCAAGTATCGTTCTTCCCAAAGGACTCACGGCCTAGTTTAGTTATGTGATTTGTTGATTAGCTAGGACTTACAAATGAAATATTTAAAGTTTAATATGCAAATACGAAAATAAACATGTATGCATGAATTTGATCAATGGCAAAGACTAAAGATAAACACTTTCAATGGAAATATGAATGAATATGTTGTTGGGGGTCAATTTCATCTCATCCACTCTCATATATTTTAGGAATTCAACATTCAAATCATCATTGTTAATGCCACTCTCTAATGTACCATTCTAGATGGCTTCTCCCTAATCAAATAGTTCATACAATTCCTAGCATTCCTAATGATTAGTTCATGAGTGCAGGAGCTTAAAGGCAACCAATATAATATTGTCAGTATAATATTGGGAGAAATTCCCCGGATCTAGACTTCCCCGTACGTGTCCGTATCGACAAAACCAATAATCATGCATTAGAATGAGTTAAACAATGCAAGCATTGAGCAAAGAGGAAAAACCCTAACTAATGATGAAAGAAAGCATATGTCTTAATTAAAAGATGTACTCAACAAATCCATATATGAGAGCTTCAAGAGATTACATTGATTCCCCAACAAACATACAAGGTTTAGTTCACCATATTCATGGTGAACCTAGATGAATAACAATGAAAGAATGAAAGAATAAACCCAATAAAGGTGAAGAGGTAGCCTAAGCATCCAAGATCCTCCTTCAAAGGGGTGGAAGAGAGAGTGTTTGCCTCGTTTCTGCCAAAGATACTAATCCTAGGGACGTACAACCCCTTATATACTAATCTAGAGTTACAAAAGATTACAAAAGCCCAAGCCCAAAAAGTGCCGCTCAGCGGTATTTACCGCTCAGCGGTGATTGCGCGTCTTCTTTCTTCCCCTCAGCGGCCATTTTGCCCCTCAGCGGTTCCAACGTCACCTCTTGAGTGCCGCTCAGCGGTAGTTTGCCGCTGAGCGGTGCCTTCGACTTCTCTTTTTGCACTCTTTTTTGTCTTTTCTAATGTCACTTCTCTCCTTCTTCACTCTTTTCACTAAATTCACCTTAAAACCTGCACAAAAACACTTAAATCAAGCATAAACCTGTCCAGCTCTCTTATTTATGAAAATATAGATAAACTGCATGATTTCAAGCTAGTTTTTAAGTCTAAAGGTTGCTTTTAGTATCAATATTAAGCATGAAAATAACAGTTTTTCAACTGTTATCAGCAGCTTGTGAAGGGTCTCCTTGTTTCTAAGGCTCTCATTGTCTCATTGAATATGAAAAACTTCTACGGCAGTACAAAACCAGATTTACAAATAACCACATAGGATTAACAACATAACCACTTACTGCAGCTCCTTACTCAACTCATGCATGCATAAAGGGTCTTAAAAACCAACCTTAGTCAACGGCATAGCGACAAAAACAAACTCAAAAGTCTAAAAAACCACCTCCCCAATTTTAAACCAAATGGACCCCGTATCACGCCTACACCCTAGGGTCAAAATGAAACTCAAAAGACTCAACCTTTTTACGACTCTGCTTCCTGTCGCACCACACATAAAGCTCCTACATAAAACACGTTAGCAGCAAAGCAACCCCAACCCCACCTCCAACATAGAACACATCACCAACAAACCAACCCCACCTCCCATCAACCCAAAAATCAGAGATTGGTCCCCCACAACCCCACATCAATAAACCGATGTACCAAAAAATTACATTGCGACAAAAACTACACAGCCTAACACAGAAAATAAAAAATCAAAAACCTGTACCGTAAAATACGAAGACGAAACGCGCGACAGAATTCGAGTTTCTTGATGGAAACGCGCGACACAAATCCGAAGACGAAACGCGCGACACAAATCCGAACACCAAACCTGGACCGTAAAATCAAACGAAAAGGTGTCTGAAAGATGAAACTGAGAAGCATATGACAGTGGTGGAAATCGAGTTTCTTAAGAAAACTCAAATGGGGATTTCGAATCTGAAAACACAAACCCTAGGTGTTTTTCCACTTTTACCCTCCATCACTTTGCAGTTTTTTTTTAAAAAAGCTGACGTGGACCGTGTCAAATGAATGTAAGTGACACGTAAGCGTGTCACCGTATTACTACTCATTGTGATATTTATCAAACAAATATGATATTCTATTTTATACTTATCCAACTTATAAAAAACTATTCATGCATACCTTGAAGTTCATAATGCACTCTCTGTGATATAAAGCTTGAATTGAACTCTAATATTAATTTCCATTCCCTTTCTAATTTACATACCCATAATTACATGTTAATATCCTTAGACGAGGACGGTTTTAAAAATAAATTTCAGCATAGAAAAGAAAATGGAACAAGAATAAGGGAGAGATGGACACTTAGTGAAAGGTCATGTTATTACACTAGTACAAAAACAACGTATAATGTCACACGTTCAACGTCCAACCAGTGAATACCAACATTAAAAATGACTGGTGATATTTTTGTAAATAAATACAATTATTAGACGTCGTTTAGAATTGTAATTTGACGTCAATTTATTATATTGGATAAATTTTGAAAAAATGTTTGTCGCCAAGGTGAAAATGTATTTACTTATGACGTCGAATTCCCTAGAATTAGACGTCAAAAGGATATAAAACGTCAAATGTCCCCGCATTAGACGTTAAAAGATTAGTGAATTCAATAAAAAAATTGAGTGGGAGATTGAAAATTCATTCATTTTATCTTAGCGCTTAGTACCCTCTTCTTTGCTCAAACTTTTCTAGAATGAAGTTTGACGACCATCACATGTAATATTTCTTTCATTTATTACAAATGCATGTTAATTAACTACTTTATGTATGATTTTCGTTTGTTTTGACCGATTATTTTCCTGTTCTTGTCCTTGATATGTGTATTCTGCTTTCTCTGTCACTAGTGGCAACACTTTATTTCGACGAAACCACATTTTGAAGGTTAGTTTTTGTTTTCGTTTTGAATAACTTATTTGTTGAACTTGTTTCTTGTTGTTTTTTGTTGAACTTGTTTGTTGTTGTTATTTGTTGAACTTGTTTGTTGTTGTTGTTTGGTTCACCCAGTTTGTTGTTGTTGTTTGATTGAACTTGTTTGTTGTTTGGTATTGTTTTTTGTTGTTGATACTACATTACACGTTCATAGTTTAGGCTTTATAAAATACCAAAACCTGAACTTTGTTGTTTTTCTACTTTTTAGGTCTCGTAGAGTTGTAAAAAAGGATCACAGTTAATTAAATAAACAAAAAAAATGATTAACGTCGAATATTGACAAAATTCGATGGTAATTTGCTTTACTGTAAACATCTGATTGTTCTATGTTCGAAGTCAATTTAACGTCTCTCGATATGACGTCGACTTCGAATTCAACGTGAAAGGTCGAAAAACAACGACGTTATACGGTGTTTTTGTACTAGTGCTACCATGTCTAAATAGTTTTATATCGTTTAGGAATAAGATATTTAAGATGGTTTAAATATATTTTTTTCTTTCTATCTTCTGAAGTGCTTTAAGAACAAAACCATGAAAGAGTTCCATGTTCCAAAACGAACAATATTTTAGATGTATGGTGATTAGTCCTAATGATGTCTTTCATGGGATCAGAATAGAAGCACCTATCGTGGGTCGATAACCAAACTCTAATACGAACCATCACTGATAGCTGAAGGCTTGAGCTGAATCAGGAGACAACGTGAAATCTGGACTTGATCGAGCTGAAGAACCGGGAAACAGCGGAAGAAACAAATTTACTCGAGAACCCAAGGTTTTGGAGGATTAATCGGTGAAAACTCTAGGGTTGAAGGCAAAGAAGGATTTAATCGGTGGAGAAGAAGGCTTCAACGATTAAATCGATGAAATGGAAAGAAATCATGATTTCACTCGGTGAATGGGTGAAGAACGATGGTGGAAGCAATGATATGGCACCAAACAAAGGTTAAATCGGTGCGAAGGTGTTAAAAGGCAAGGATAAGGCAAATATGAGATATGGATCGGTGGAGATGACTTACGTGAGGGTTTGTGATGGTGGATCTGTGAGGAAAATGGTTGCTGGATGATACGCGCTGGAAGAAAGACGAACGCGAGAGTGACAGTTTGTTATCTCGAATGATAGAGAGAGAACAAAATGATGAGTCAGCGTTGGAGCCTTCCAGGGACAGGCTCGCCTGGCAGCGACGTAGGCGTGACGGATGACACAAGCCACGCGGAAGTAAAGGATTGGGGGAGCGTGATGTATGGTGGCTGAATGAAAATCTGATTTGGAGAATGAGAGAATGGATTCTGTGAATGGAAGGTAGCTAGAGGAGATCCTTTGGGATTTTCTAGCTTTGACTTTCAAGGGAATTAAATTTTGGAGTTCTCTCTACAAAAAGTTTAATTCATTATTCTCAAAAGTGTCTTACAAGAGGTGATGACATGTCTATATATAGGACTAAAAGTCCCTCCTATCTAGCACATGCCTAACCCCTTTTACACATGCTTTAATAAAAGTAAAAGAAATACTACACTAAACTAATTGGGCTTGGCCCAAGTCATCATCCCCTCCTCCTTGGAAAGGATTTGCCCTCAAATCTGATGGTGCTTCTGAAGACTTATTTTTGTTAGCTTCACAAAGGTTCCTCCTGGGTCAAATATCCATCTGCAACAAGCATCAAACATATCTCTAATTAGTTTTCTTTGATCAAATAAGATATATAAAAGAATATGTGTAGAAGAAAGTTTCCTAATTTTGAAATTTTTAATTTTAATATAACAAAGAAACCTTTCTTCATTTGAAATTTTATCTATATCTTGAGTTATTGGTAACCATAAAGGTAACCATAACCCAAGTTTTGACTTTGTATGTGTTGAAAGTGATAACATTTTTAAAGATGGAGTGCCAAATTCTTTGAAAGAAAAGTAAAATTTTGGAAATTCAAATATAAATGGAGAAAAGTGAGAAGGTAGAAAACCTCCCCTTAAGAATCTAGCTTCTAGGGTAGGAGGAGATGTTGCCCTTAATTGCCTTTTCTTTTCTTCCATTTCTATTCTTTCAACTTCTTCCTTTTCTTTTCTTTGTGCTTCTTTTCTCTTTTTCTCTCTTCTTGTCTCTTCTTCTCTTCTTTTTTCTTCTTCTCTTCTCTCTCTTTCTTCCTCTTTTCTTCTATTGTTTTCTTCCTCTTCTCTTCTCTCTTGCTCTCTTCTTTTCTCTTCTTCTCTTCTCTCTCTTTCTTCCTTTTCTCTTCTATTTCGTTCTTCCTCTTCTCTTCTTTCTTTTTCTTCCTCGTCTCTTCTCTCTCTTTCTTCCTCTTTTCTTCTCTTGTTTTTTTCCTCTTCTCTTCTTTCTTTTTCTCTTCTTTCTTTTTCTCTTTCTCTTTTTCTCTTTTCTCTCTTACTTCTTGCTTTTGTTTTTCTCTTTTTAATCTCTCAATTCTATATTTGCTTGTCTCTTCCCATAGCCTCTTAAGTTTTTCTAGAAACTCACTTTCCCTACGAGAGAACCCACTTAAATTTTGAATGAATGACTCACCTTCTCTAATAAGCTCTCTCATAAGTTCTAAGTTTCTTTCAATTTCTCGAGGCACAAACTTTCTTCTCATACAAGCTTTCAATTCATTCCAATCATGAATGGGATATTTTCTACCTATCTTAACATGATATTGCCTATCATCCCACCACTCTCTTGCATGCTTTTCAAAACTAGAAGTGTAGAGACTAAGAATATACGATTCATTATCTCTAGAATAGAAGGATTCATATTTACTTTTTCTAACCATGAATGAATGCATGTCATCAATTTCCTTTTCCCAAGCTAGGTATGTTAATGCACCCATATCATCACCAAAGAATGGAATATTTTTACTAGCTTGTTTATACAAATCATCTTCAATCCTATCAAATTCATAAAATGAACAAGACTTCCTTCTAGCTTTATCATGTTCTCTTTTGATGTCTTTGTAACTAAGTTGCTTATCAAAATTAAAATTCCTAGAAGACCTATATGAATAACAAGACATCTTTGTTTCTAAAAGTTTTTCTACAGTAAAAGGTATACAAGATTCACACTTAGACAAGTCCCAGGTAAGAGAGGTGAGTCATGAAGACTGCTTAAGTACCAAGTCTTGCCTTGCCAGAAATGTCTTAGGTTACTACTAGTTACCCTTTAAACTAAAATCACTTTTAAAATCAAAGGACACAACTCAAACAATCACAACAATTAAACACTAAAAACGAGACTCTTCGAACTCTAATGTGACAAGGCTTAGAGTTTAATCCCTTTTAGCCTAAATCACCCCTAAACGTAAGACACAAAAATTTAAAAACAAACAAGAAAAGTTTTGCCAAGAGTTGAAAGAGCACCAAGGACTCTTCCAAGACACTTGGACTTTGAATGGCCTTTTACAATGAAATTAAGAAAACTAACAATAGAGCCTATTACAAAACGAGATGAACTCAAATCAATTACAAATAAAGACAGTTGCTACGGTCCTGGTCCACTTCTTGTGTTCAACGCATACACTCTTGTTGTTGTTAACCAGCCTTGGGTCTCCTAGCTTTTGTCTAATCTCTTCTTTCACTCGGTCTTGTGCAACTAAGACATTGAATAATTCCTATTTGCTCTCAAACTGTTCCAAGTATTCTGCACAGTTAATTTTCAACCAAAATCAACAGGATATTCATTCAATATTATCATTTACATCACTTACAAGCTAAAACAGAATAACAATTCACAACAAAGGGTAAGTTAGACAACTTCCCTGTTTGAATGGTTGTTTCTAGCCTGTTCCAAGCTCCACACCGAGGTGTTTCTGCTACTGTTTCTTCAGTAATATTCTGCTCAACTAATGATTCATTCACATCAGCTCTGCACACATAAATCTCAACAAAATCCAGCAACAGAGTCCAACAAGTGCAAATGGACAGTGAACTAGATTCAGATTGGATGTAATTCAATGCATAAACTAACCACCTAATTAATTCAACCGCTAAGTCAGAACTGGAATTTAGGTGCTTTAATCACTTCTTAAAACTGGAGGATGCATTGGCAATTAAAAAACAAATTGATGCACAACTAATTATGACAAGAGCAGCCTTTTCAGCAAATTAGTGAATTACACTAGACAAAAACAATGGACCAAACTAGTCAAGAACAATGTCCTAAACTAATTCAGAAATCGGTGGACCATATTAATAAAATAAATGGACAAAGAGTAATGTGAGGCAAATCAGAAATTGGCAGTTTTAAAACAGTGTTGTTGCATTTCTAGAAATGCTCATAAAACAATCACCACATTATTTACAAATCCTATGCATCTACCAAGTTCCCATAGGTCTTGTCAAATCAGAATTAGCATTCAACATGCCTAATTAAACCATGAAATCAACAATTCACTTTCAAAACAGTGATTATATCAATGAATTTAGCAATCAATGTTTTAACTAAAATGAATGCAATGACAGTTTAAAGATTCACAAGCACAAATAGCATCACCAGGAAAACATAGCATACAACCCATCCAACTCTCTTATTTCCAAAACATAATCAAAAGAATGATTCCAAGCTAGTTTCTAAGTCATAAAGGTTGTTTTTTATGTCAAAATTAAGTATAAAAATAACAGTTTTTCCACTGTTATCAGTAGTATTATTAGGGATGCCATAGCAGATGATTAATTAAACTTGACTTGTTACCATTTTGTTTATGAAATAGGTTTAATATGGATAGGGGTCGGGGAGTAACCATTGAGTCCTCTGGAGGTATAAGAGAGTTCATTAAATGGACAAAGGACATGGATATGATAGGCTTTTGCATTCTATGATCGAGGAAACCCGTTTGGGTAATAGGGTTGATGGAAGCTAGACAACCCAAGCCTATAATAACATGGTTCAAAACCTTCATAGTTGTGGTTATGTTAATGTTAGTAAAAGTAATGTCAAAAATCGTCAAAAGGTGTTGAAAGATAGATGGCGTGAGGTTCATGACCTCTTTGTTGGATTGAGTAGATTTGCCTGGAACGGTGTAAGTCTGAGATTTAAAGTTGAGGACGAAGTCTGGGATGACCTCATTCAGGTATTTGTTAAATATTCAAATTTGGTGGATTCTTAAAAGACATAAGTTCAACCACTATCTGTTTAATTTATGTTGTTTCAGTCGAGGCCAAGTGCATCAAAGTGGAGAGTTAACAGTATCAAACACTACGATTTAATGGTGGAATTATGGGCGGTGGATCGAGCTACTAGGAGTGGTGTTCGGACCGCTCATCAAGCACGTCGACAACGGGTTGGGCCTCGTGTACAGGTTGATCTAAATCAGAATATGGAGTACATTCCTAGAGAGCCTATCTATCCGGGGTATAAAGACCCAACTCCACCATCACCTCCTCCATCTGTGGATGAGTATAGTCTAGGGTAGACTCAATCTGTGCCTTCCGTTCCATTTGAAGGAACTTCAGCCTCACACAGTTCCAAAAGGAAGGCACCTATGGTCGATGTGATAAATGCTCAATTTGGATAAGTTGATGACTAGCCTAGATGGTTTCACAAATGTCCTTGGCTCTACAAATGTTCGTTTTGGTGTAATTTATGATGTAGCCGTCTATCAAGTCTCAGCAATGGAAGATAGAAATCAAATACTTCGTCGCACCTCGACGTACACATACACAGAGGGCAACATTTGTGAAATGTTGAGTGCTATGAATATTGCTAATGAAAACTTGCTCGAGCAATGTTATGATTTCCTATGTGGAAACCCCACATGTACTAAGAGGTTGATGGGACTTCCACCACACAAGAGGTGGAATAAGTTATGTGAAATGATATCGGGTGGTGACTGTTAGGGATGTCTTCAATGATTAGTTGTATTACAATTATACTATTATATGTTCAATGTACCTGTTTTGTAATTGTGACTTCTTAGTTTTAATCCATGTTCAACTTTTAAGTTATGGTTATGGTTATGATCTAATGGTTTGTCTTTGCTTAATTTTATTATTAATATTCAATAATTTGTTATGACTTAACTTGTTATTGTTTTTATTTATGGTTTTGTTGAAGAAATTGTGAAATGGCCTCATCATCAACCAAAAGGCCTAGAAAAAGTCGTAAGGGAAAAGAGACCGTAACTGAGGCAGAAGCTGCAACCTATGTCAGACCATCTGTTGAAGAACAATTAGATCAGCATCGTTTCTTCAGTCACAACCATCAGATGGAAAACTATGCAGCTGATTTCTACACAAGGCATATTGTTGTCCCAAAAATAATGAATTTCGAATCATTTGCCGGTTCAACCTTATATTTTCAACATCATCTTCTATTTCAAGGAGTGGTTCTGACATTGCAGGCACCCTTCTATCTAGATTTGATCAAAGATTTTATTCAAATCTGGAGATTTCTGGAAATGGATATTTGCTCAATGAGGTCAACAAGACAAGAATTAGATTGAAACTTGCTGATTGGTTGAATGTTACTATTATGAAGTATGAGAGTAAAAAATTGTGTTATTCAAATATCTCATATGACTTTCCATATGATCGGGATATGACATTAGTTACTATGGTTAGACCAAAAATGCAAGGTCAACGAGTTAAAACAATTGGTTGTTTGAATATTAATGATAGACTTCTGCATTATGTTGTTGTGCACATATTCACTCCACGACCTGGAAATTTTGCAAAATTATTGCAGGAGGATATCTCCATGTTATGGGTGCTTAAAAATAATATAGCTATCAATTGGCTTCATCACATCATGTAGCATATGCTTATATGCAAGGTCGGTGACACACCCCTACCATACGGTGTCCTTATCACCTAAATCATGCAATATTGTGGAGTACATGTTGATGCCAATGTCAACACTCATATTGGGACCAGACATCATTTTTCAATTAATTCTTTGAAGAGATTGAATATTGTTAATGTAAACGGTGTTTGGCAACACGATGTCGGTGATGATGAAGAAGAGGACCAACCACACCATCATGAGAACCTTATGCAACCTCCTCCACATCAATCAAATCCTAATATGATGACTCAAATGTGGGAGGGGGTTCAAGACTTGCAACACAGAATGCAGGGTATGGAACAAATGCAGGTGCGGGTTCAGCGTATTGAAGATAACTTGGCAAACCTATCCATCGACATGAACCAACAATTTGCTCACCTGAATCAGAATGTTAACTTAATTCTTCACCATTTAGATGATTAGGTACCTTACTTTTCCGTGAATGTATTAGATGATTATTTTGCTTAAATTCACTTATGTTCGCACTTTTTATTTTATGTCATGTATTATAACTTCGTTTAATTATCGGTTGTATTCAAAATTAATAAATTTCACTTCCATAACAAATAAATTCATACTTATTGGAACTAAATTATATTACAAACAAATACTACAATTAAAAATAAATTCATTTTAAAAAATTATAATTTTTTTACTTTTTAAAAATAATTTTCAACATTATTTTTAACTTTTTACTCTTTATAAATATTTTTACAATTAAATATAACATTAACGATTATCATTTTATATTACTTTAATAACTAGGGGCATTTTGGTAATCTTTAATTTCTACCAATTAAACAATTTTTTTTAAACTGTCACATCAATCAAATCTTACACTAATTCTCACAAACTTTACCTCTAAATCTACTCTCAATTATCTATAAATCCACTCAAGTAAACAAAAAAAAATTTACCCTCAAATTTATTCAATCACTCTCCTCCAAATCATCTCCCCTAATCTCCTCCAAGTGAACACAGCATAAGTATTGATGTTTTTTTATAAATTTTTGTTAAATATTGTTTTCAGGTATACTAGGATTTTTGCAGGGAATACCACTTTTTAACATATAAAAGGTATTTGTTTCAATAATCTAGTTCCTACTTGAATATATTATTTGACCTCAATCTTCACTCCCTCTTGCATAGATTATTTGTTTCAACTGTAATATTTTCTAACTTGAATTTGAGTAACTTAATTGTTCAGGGATTGATTTATTCTAATTATGAGTTGACTGAAAGGGCTGATTTATCCCCCATTCTTACCTTACTCTGTTCAATTTTTCCGTGTTACCTTTTGTATCATTTTAGTACTCAAAGGTTGTAGAGCAAGTTTCAAACACGAGCCTTTTAATAATATGAAGGAAAATAAAAATAAAAAGTTAGTATAAAAATGAAGAATTAATTTAAAAGTGGTTATTATAATTTAGTAAGTTTTTTAGATATACACTCTTCCCCTTTTAAATAAGCTATTGATTTTGAAGATGAATTGCAAGTTGCTTTTGGGCATCCACTTTCTTTAACAATGGGGGAATAGGTTCTGATACAACAAGAACCGTGAATATTTGGAATTTTTATTCAATATAAAATTAGGATATCTCAAAAATAAAGTTATTTGTCAACTTTTTTATGTTAATAATTTAAGAGTTTTACCTTGTGTAATTTCTATTTTTCATCAACATAATTTTTTCATTAAGTAAACAACAGCTGAGAAACTTTATTTGTAATTTAATTTAAATACATTCAATCATAAGTTACATGAAGAGGAAGACATTATTTCAATAATGTGTTGTAAGAGCAAAATTTTTGTTTAAGTGCAAATATACAAATTATAATTTTGAGATTGCTTTTTAGCATCAAATTCTAAATTGGCAGCATCTTTCTTTTATAATGTGTTCTTTATATCTTGAATATATTCGCCATCACATTTGTAGTAATACTTTAATAGTTACTTTATTTCTCATTTCCTCGACAATGAGCCATATACAGATTAGTTCAGAGTATTTTCCTTTATTGCGCATAGTTCAACATTCATAAATTGCTTTCACGCAAATTCGTTCAAGCTTTCGTTTTATTGTTTAGAGTGGTTGAAGTATTTTTGTGAAGGTAGACAAGTGTTAATTAAGAATTCAAGAAAAGTAGAGAGTTTCTTTGTCAGGACCCTTATAAAGTGGAAGCCAGGTGTAAGTGCAAGGGTTTCTGAAATTCAGAAAGTGGAAGACAGGTATGGGCTGCAGAGTGGACGATCGGTTTTGACGGTAGTTTATAAGTCAAGTTTTCAAATTTTGTGCCACTTTTCTGCATGCACTCATATTCTCCAACCTTCTGAGCTCTTCATTTTCTCCTCCTTCTCTCTACAAACTCTTACCTTTCCTTTTCTCCGATCATCATTCAGGTAGCACCTAAATAATCTTGGTGTCAAGCTCTCTCTTTTAAACCAATCAAGTGGCTGTTTGGAATTGGTAAGTTAAAACCCTTCGTCCTTTTAGGATTTATGTATTTTTCTGTTACATGCAAGACTGTTCAGCTTACATGTATTCATCAAACTCTCCTCTGAATCTAGTTTCTGTCTTTGATTCTATGATGGGTTCCTCTTCACCGATCAGGGGTTTGTAAGAGGGTATAAACATTCTGACGGTGTAGGAAATACTATAGAAGCATAGCAGCTTTTTGGGTTTCGAGGTAAGGGAAGCTTGTAATTTAATTATGATTCTCTGATTGTAAATGGTTACATGTTTGAATGATGTCTGTTTGGTTATTTAGTTGATATTGAATATTGAGTTTGTTGCATGTGAATCTGTATGTGTTGATGATTTAGAAATGGCATGAACTAGGTAGGAATAAGGTCTGATCTTAAGTCTGCAGAATTCTGCATGATTTTGTAATTATTGCCAAGAGTCATTCGTGACTGTTCGGTTTTCCATTGGGCATTCGGTCTGGACTGGATTCTCCTCCTCTAGAGAATTTCAGTTAATGACCAATCGATTTTCTATTATTATACTTGTAAATAAGCGTTTAGTCTACGTATAGTTTCCTATTTATACTTCATAATCAGCTTAGTTAAGGTATTCAATAATACTTAAATTTTTAAATATTATACTTATCCTCTGTTGAAAATAAATTATATGTAATTAGAATATATTTCTTCATTGTATAAGCTCAATAGTGATCGGTCTTGAACCAAGCGCTTGGTCTTGTCATAATCCTCAGTTATGTACTTATATTTGAAACTAGGAGTGTTAGGTCCAACTAAGTAGTGTTCAGTTAAAGCTTGTAGTTTTCGGTTTAAGTTCTTAGGTTTCGGTTAAAAGCTTTCATGATTTTCGATTAAGTCTAATTATATGTATTTCGTACATTCTTGGAGTTTTGTGTAATAAAGACCGTTCGATCATAACTGTTGAGCATCGAGTAAATGTTTTGTATTACCATAAGTGTTCGGCTTCTGATGAGTCTTACCTAGTATGGATCGTTCGCTCCTGTTCTGTGAATAAGTAAAAGACCGCTCGGTCTTACACTAAGCATTCGGTTACGTTAGTCTAAAAAGTATTCTCTTGTTCGGGCTTGCTTCTAAGATGGAGGTTATTTCTTTCAGTTTTGTTCTAAGATAGGATCTTGTTTTCTGGGTTCGGTTTGAATGTATTGATGATGAAATATGATGGTATTTAAAATGTGATATGAATGGAATAGTATGGATATGAAGGAGTATTCCAGGGAGGAATATCTCAGGATTGGTTATTAAATGGTAAAGTATGAATGTGGTTATGCTTAGGTGGTGTTTATCCTGATATTATGTGATTACTCATTCTCAAGTAGAGAGGAGTAAATCATGTGTGAGAATGGCAGGACGTCCTAGTCCATAAGGTGAACTTGGGAGAGGTATAACGGACTAACCTCGGGTGGCAGCTTGATGGAAGACCATCAAGGAATCACATTGGACTCTATACACCTCTTCCCATAGCTAATACGCCTTGAGAAGACATAAGCATGGATTTTGTTCTAGGATTGCCAAGAACTCAAAAGGCGTATGATTCTATATTTGTGGTAGTAGATTGTTTTAGTAAAATGGCACATTTTATACCCTGCCACAAAGTAGATGATGCTAGCTATATCTCTAGACTCTTCTTCAAAGAAATAGTGAGATTGCATGGCTTACCCAAAACCATAGTGTCTAATAGAGATGTTAAGTTCCTAAGCCATTTTTGGAAAACTTTATGGGAAAAGCTAGGAACTAAACTTCTATGTTCTACCACATGTCACCCACAAACTGATGGGCAAACTGAAGTAGTAAATAGATCTCCATCTACTTTGTTAAGGGTAATATTAAGAGGTAGTAAAAAAAGTTGGGATGATCATCTTCCTCATATTGAATTTGCTTATAATAGAGTAGTTCACAAGACTACTAATCTTTCTCCTTTTGAGGTTGTTTATGGTTTAAACCCTATTACAGCTCTTGATTTACTACCTCTTCCAGAATCATCTTCTTTTCTTCATAAAGAAGGTGTATCTAAAGCAGAGTTTATCAAGAAATTACATGAGAAGGTTAAAACCCAAATTGAAAAACAAACCCAAAAATATGCATAGTATAACAACAAAGGGAGAAAGAAAATAGTTTTTGAGGAAGGAGACTTAGTTTGGCTTCATTTGAGAAAGGAAAAATTTCCCTCTCAACGAAAGTCCAAACTTGGTCCAAGAGGAGATGGTCCTTTCAAAGTGATCAAAAGGATAAATGATAATGCATACATATTAGACCTTCCTGAAAGTTATGGTGTCAGTCCTACTTTTAACATCTCCGGTTTAATTCCTTTCACAAGAGATGATCAACAGGATGAAGCAGATTTGAGGACAGATCCTTTTCAAGAGGGAGGGTCTGATGGAAGACCATCAAGGAATCACATTGGACCTCTTATTGGAGCCATGGCAAGGAAGATTCAAGAAGAAGAAGGATCACCTAACATTTTACTTCTATGGAAGGTTACTTATAAAAATCCTTCTTTTCTTAACTAAAGCACTTATACTTTGTTCTGTAGGGACTAATAAAGCTTGGAGACCATGATTGAGCCATTCAAGAAGTTAATTCAATAAAGGAAAGCAAAGGAGCCAAAAAGGGAAGTTGCTTGCGGAAGGGAAATACAAAATCATTTTTCACCCGAGAGAAGACCATTCCATGTGACTTGGCTGACTTGGAATGAGGCATGAACCTTGCTGGCTGAGTTGGAATGAGGCATGGACCTTGCTGGATCAAAATGGACGTGCCTCCTATGTTAAATAATTTGAATTTAGGAGGGAATTAAATCAGAAATGAGGCTCCTCTTCACCTATAAATAAGAGGGCATTCTCTTTGTATTTTCTCACTTTTGAGCTTAATGATATGCTGCAGAATTTGCTTTCCAGCTTTTGTGCTCTTAAGTCACCTCTGATTTACTACTTCTTCTCCATTCCTTCCTCTGTAGGAAGGCCTTCTGAGCTGTGAGGCGTCACCCGTACACCTCTCCTCCATTAAAACACTTCATATACTTCATTGTTTTCATCATTCTGCTGCACCTTCTTCCACTGTTGATTTCTTCTGGTTTGGAGCTTCTGCCTGCATGATTCCAACTGAGATTAGTCTCCATCAAGTGGTATAATGAGTTGTGGTCGTCCATGCACCCATAACTAAGTCATTCCTTCCATTTTCAACTTCATTTGTGTGTCACATTGTGTTGTCTGTTTCCAGTTTTCCAGTTCAATGTTTATGTTTTTGTTTTCATTTATGTTTTGAGTTGTATTTGTGTTTCTAGTTCTAATTTCGTGTTTCTAGTTCTAATTTCATGTTTCCAGTTTGTGTTTATAATTGTTTTTCATTTTAATCGGTGAAACTTCATTGCTTTTGTCTCTTCCAGCTTTATTTTTCAATTCCAGTTATGTTTTAGTCTTGTACATTCCATATTTGCAGTTTTAATTCTGTTTCAGTTTGGTTTTTTGTTCTACTGGTTTTTTATTTTGGTTTGCTTGTGTTTGGAGTGTTGGATAAGTTGTGTATCTACCAATAAAGGCAATGAAGACTTGTTCTAGCCTTGGTGATACAAGCTGAAGCACCAAAGAAGCAAATCTATTTTAATTCTAGTGAATTCTACTGCAGAATGTTTTTTGTTTCTGGTTTGAAACTCTTAAATTTGTTTCAGCTATTTTCCTTTGATTCTGAAGTGTGGTACAACATTGTTTAGTGTTGTTGAATGATGCTAAAAGGGTAGCAAACCCTTACAAGCAATGAAATGCAATTTGCATAGCTTGGTTGTGCATAAACACTAGCATTCCACTGTTTCAGCTTTATTCTAGTTTTTTTCACCGTGCTATCACTCTTTGCTTTGCCAGTCTGAGTTTAATCATACTAAGCACTATAATTCTAGCTTAGTTTTGTGTATTGACACTTCTTTGAGTCATTTTTCTTTGTTGTCCATCTTTGAATCCCTGGAAAACTGAATTTGGTTGGTTTAATTGATGTATTTTACTTCATAATTTGATATAGCAGAGGTGATTTTCGGAATCTGTTGTTTCTGTGCCTTTGGAAAGCTTGAGCAAGTCTAAATTGATGATTGAAAGTTGCATGAGTAAAGTGGTCGCTCATCGCATGTATTATTGTATGGTTATGGTTGGAAATGTATGATTGGTTGTTGCATGATTGACCTGTTGGTTTATCTCAGAATTGTGTGAATTATAAGTTTTACTAAATTAATTAAATTACATAAGCTTACCCTACTTTCCTGTCTTGTCATGTTTTTCGTCCGGTTATTCTTCCTGTTGCAATGATCATCTTGTGGATGTGAGCAGAAGGGGGCGAGTGTTTACTGGAAGAGGCTTTGGAAGAAGTGGAAATTAAAGTTGAACCTTAAGATCGTTCGGTCATTAGAATTAGTTCTTTTTTGTATAACTGTTCGGTGTAAGTTTAGTTTTGGAATCGTTCGGTTTAGTCTTTCGATTTGTAAAGTTAAATTCTGGAGTATTGTTGTAAGGTCGTTCGGCCATAAATGTACCTCCTTTTTCTTTTAGAACTGTAATATTGTTAATTGTGAATATTCTATGATATGGTTTTATATTGTATTTTTAGATGTTACATACTTCATTTATTGTTTGAGTAATATCCGAAAATAAATATATTTTATGTATATAAATTTAAATATATATTTGTTACATGAATACTTTTTATCTCCTTTCTCATTGTAACAACTACAAATCTTTTATTTTATATTTACATCTTTTTTATGACATTTTGTTCATATATGTCGATAGGTTATTACTTTTTCTCTATATGCATTGATCTTGACTTTTTGTTAGTTGTATTTTTTCACTTTTTGCATTCTTCAATAATTATTGTATTTTTCTTGCTAATAGTTTAATTTATTGCGATTTTATGTCAATCATTTGTGTCCAAATTCTACTAATAGAGTTTTAGAAAGCATGTCATTGGATAAATGACAATGTAAGTTATCATAGATGTACTCATGGTTAAAAATTGTTTTCCCTTGATAGGAGTATATACTAATATAGCAATGACTCATACACGGAGAAAATTATTGGTATTCAAGTGGCGAGTTGGAAAAGTTTTTAGTATATGAATCAACGGAAATAATTACGTATCAAAGTTACTTTTGATCTTTTGCATTATGCATTTTGATATGTATTCAAAATATTGAAATTTTGATTTGGTAAGAACTATTCCTCTTGTTAACCATGTTTGGAGAAATTTCTTTAATTCATAATTATGTTGATTAGGTTAGCCATTAGTCGTTTAGTTTATCGTAGGAGTATATTTCTTGGTTATACCCTTATCTTTTAGAAGAGTGAAAAAAAATTTCATGTTTCAAAATTCTGTACTAAGTCTAAATAACATGTTATCTCATACTTATCTAAGATTGTTTAGTTTAATAGATAATTGGAAGTTTTTTCCAAAACATAAAGCAACTCGTCTTCATGCTAATAATATTAGTATTATCCAACTTGATGTCAACCGTAACAAACACATTAAAGTTGGTTGTCACCCTACTCATTTATGATGTCCTTCTCTCAATCTCACCATCAATTTGGTTGTTTGGTCAATTGACAAGTTTAATAAGTGATGGCTTAACATTATAAAAATTCAAGTTATGTTTGACTAATGAAAAGTCTAAACAATGATTTAGTATTGTAAAATTTCAACTTATGCTTAATCAATTGGAAAGTCTTAACAATGACTTAACAATTGGACGTATAAATCATGCCTACGACTTCTTTCCAACAAAATCATGTATATGTGACACAACTTATCCATAATTGTAAAATTTAAATTTTTTGTCCATTTACATAAATTCAGTGTAAAATTACACCATTCTGGTAAGAAAACGTTATTCTACTTTTACAATATATTTCCACAACTTTATCTATGATTCCTTTGTTCTCTGTATCACTTCCACATCTATTTCATATTCTTATCTTCCGTTTCTACTTTTCTCCAAATTTGGATTCATATTGAATGACTATATTGGCCCCACATTCTTCTCTAGCTATTCTCCCAGCATCCCAGCCCTCCTTTTCTAACTTTGCCAACTCTACTTGTTCCTCTCCTATCTATTTGTTCTTTTATCAAACTTTGTACCTTCTAGTGTCAAGCTCACTTGTTTCCCCAAACAGGGAAATTATGAGTTATCACACAGAGATTACTGTTACTGCAAGTACAACTACCATTGAAAGCAACAATCCTTATGTTTATATTTCCTCTGATCCCCCTTCCCCTGCAGCAGCTGACAAACGTGAGAAATTTTCAAGAGGTTCTGTTTCAGTAACTAAATTTATTTTTGTTTCACTGATTTTCCCATCATGATTTCAGATTCCAATTCGAGGGATAAAATATATGGTGCAATAAATAATTATGGCAAGAAGGTTCAAGAAACAACTAAACAAGCTGAGACCATGGTTAACAATATACTTCATCACTGTGAGTTTTCTTCTGCCTTTTTTTTCTCAGTCGCATGATGGAAAGATTATTGCCCTCTTTAACTTAGTAATATTTGTTTCTTTCATGAAATATTGGTAAACTTGTCCACCATCACTTCGAAGTTGAATACATGATATTTTTTACTTTTACCATATCATACACACAATGAATAAATAAATTACAAAGGCTCGCTTCAGACTTTCTTGCATACTAAACCAGTCAACAAGTTAGTTAAAGTTCAACTAATTGAGTTGGCCAAATTTTTATACAGACATACCAAGTTTTGAGTCCTCATGAAGAAGTTAAACAATTCATTTGTAGGATGAGCAATGGTATAGTATCAAAATAAATAAATAAAAAATATATATTTTCTGTTAAAGAAAACTTTTTCTAAGCTCTATTGAGTTTGTATCATGCTATTTGGTGTTTACATCTTTCTAAGCATATAAAGTTTAAAATTTCTCATTTTTTTCATGAAAGAAATCATAGTATAAGTGATTTAATGCTTTAAATTCAGATATTTATTTATTTTAATAGATTTTTCATGTGATGACTATGATGCCTATGATGAGTTTATTTAGAAACGAAAAAAATTTCCACGATCCTATAAAAGTCTCATGAATTAAAATTAACTTATAAAATTTAAATGTTTGGAAATACCTCATCTAATTTTCAAACATCATTTACAAACCTTTTAAGTTTTCTTTTCCTGAAATTAAGAATGAAATACTTAATTAAAAGGCTCACATAAGATAGGAGCTAATTCATCCTAGGCCTTGGTTATTTACTTATGATGAGACCCATTTAAGTGTTAGAGATCCTGTCCTGACTTAACTGTAATCTATTTTGTGTGCCAGTAAGGGTTGGTTGTAAACCAGCTGATGCTGCAATTGCTAAACTTATTCAAGGAACAAAGGTACTTGCATCAGGAGGTCCTGAAAAGCTATTTCAGCAAACATTTGGGGCTTTCCCAGGAGAGAAACTCTTACAGCCATATGCTTGCTACCTATCCACAGACTCCAAGCCTGTGATTGGAACGCTTTATATATCAACTAAAAGATTAGCATTTTGCAGTGACCATCCACTATGCCATCATCCATTCTCCCTGCAGCAGCAGCATCAATGCATTTATTATAAGGTTCTTGTTTTCCTCATTGCCTTGTCATGATTTCAAGCAATTCACTTGAATTAGTTTTTTGAAGGATTGATGTTCACACACTATTCATTATGTTACAAAAAAAAAAAAAAAAACAGACCCCATTTAAACTAAACCAGAAGATTCATACATTTCTTTAATCAAAGTGAGACAAGTGTTTAATGAGAGGAACTTTCTGGTAAGGAGTACTGATTTTTTTTTCTGGGGAATACGTAGGTGATAGTGAATCTGGACCAGTTGAGCAAAGTCTGTTCTCTTACAAATGGATTGAATCCATCAGAAAAACACATGCAGGTTATCACAACGGATGGCTACAAGTTCAATTTTATGGGATTTTTGTCATATGACAAGGCTCTCAAGACAGTAAACGAGGCTCTAAAGCATAAGGCAGGAACCATCCCTGTGTTCATGCAGTAACACTTCACCTATGTGCTTAAAATTACTCTTGGATTTGCATGTACCTTTAAGAAAAGGCTCATAACAGAACTTAACACAATGAGCAAACTCTTCTATGCACCCTTCCCCATGTTAAACCCAAAAAATAAACCTAAAATAATGCATGTTATACTTTTTCACTATGTTCTTTATTTAAGAAAACTCTGTTCCAATTTATTTGAAAACCCACTTTGTTAAAAGTAATGAGTAACACCTTCATGATCTTGAACGCACACAAATTGAATATATTTTTCTCTCAACATGAACGATTCCATACTCAGTTAAATCACTCGATTTTCTTAATTTTTATTTTGGTGTGTGTTAGGACATGGAGGGTTTATGAAAGGAGAAACGTAGTAGAGAAATAAAGATCAGTACTTAACTGTTGAGCAGTTAAGGAGGCAGGAAAAGGTCTATAAAAAGGACCTCTTTTGTAGTTACAAGTAGATAGTTTTGTACTCTGAGTTGTAGACCGGTTCAGACTTGATGAAGGAGGTTAAGCTCCTGGTTTTTCCCAGTTGTATTCTTGGTTCTTTGATGTGAATACAGCCGATTCATTACCAATTCTTGTTGTGAGTGTTATTGAAGTGTGCGAGTGAGGTAGAAAGTTAGGATTCTTACCCAGATTCCTAACAAAGTGGTCCGACCTGCCAGATCCAAATTGGAGGGAAAACACGATGGAAGGGAAGTTACATGCTCTGGAGAACCAAATTGACGGAAGAATGAACGTAGTTGAAGGACGAATGGAACATCTTGAAATGGTCGTAGACGGATTGAAGGTGGAGTCAGCGGCAAACCGGCAAGACTCGGTAGCGATGCGCAAGGATATCCAAGAACTTATGCGGTTGATGGGTGCGCGCACCAAACACGCCGATGAGAACTCCGACGGAAGCCAGGGTTCAGTCAACGACAATTGGAGGGACCGGCGCGACGACGCAGAGGGGGAGAGAGATGGGGAACGATCAGAGAACCTACCCAATTGGAGGCGAAGAGTGGAATTACCCACCTTTGAAGGACCCGACCCTCTGAATTGGATCAACCGGGCCGAAAAATTCTTTGAATTACAGAAGGTGGCGGAGGCAGAGAAGATAGAATTGGCCCATATTAGCATGGAGGGAAGCGCCGGTTATTAGTTTAAGTTTTGAAGGATAAAGCGAGCGATCGATCATGGGAGGGGCTTAAGGAGGCAATGTTGATCAGGTTTGAAATTCGCCATCGAGGCGGGATTTTTGAAAGAATGGCGGCGATAATGCAAACGGGCACCGTGGAGGATTATGTACGGGATTTCGAAACATTGGCTGGACAGACGAAGGCGTTTTCAGTCGACCAATTACTGGGATATTTCCTGGCAGGACTGAGAGAGGAGTTGCGATGCCAAATACGGCCACACGATCCATGAAATCTGATGGCAGTAGTGAAAATCGCGCGGGATGTCGAAGAGGCGCTACGCAGGTTAGGTCTGAGTAGTTGGACAGAACCCAAGAATACCCAATCTTGGGGTCGAACGACAGGAGGAGGGGCAGTGGTGGTGAAAACCGAACCCATTAGGAGTAACCTAGGAAGAACGACCCCAACCGAGAGCGTCAGATCACTGAGACGAGACAGCGTGGCAGGGAGTAATTCGGCGAGAGGAGGAAGCCCCGTGGGAAGTGATAGTAGAGGAAGGAATTCGCGAAACTTTTCCTACCCAGAATTTCTGAAACAAAGGGAAGAAGGAAGGTGTTTTAGACGTGGGGGGGCCTTCAGCCCTGGGCACCAATGCCCTGAGAGGAATTTACGGGTAGTGTTATTAGTGGAAGATGAAGAGGAGGAGGTCGAAGTGGAGCCACAACGAATGGAGATATCGGATTTTTCGGCCAGTGGATTTGCAGATGGAGGGGCCATCTTGCTGGCCAACCAAGGTATTGGATAAAAGGATCCAACAACAAGGGAAGGATAGGCGGGAGCAGGTTCTAGTTGAATGGCAAGTAGGAGGGGCAGATAGTGCAACTTGGGAAGACAAGATAACAATGCAAGAGCATTTTCCAGAGTTTAACCATGGGGACAAGGTTGATCTTCAAGGGGGGAGTAATGTTAGGACATGGAGGGTTTATGAAAGGAGAAAGATAGTAGAGAAATAAAGATGAGTACTTAACTGTTGAGCAGTTAAGGAGGCGGGAAAATGTCTATAAAAATGATCTCTTTTGTAGTTACAAGTAGACAGTTTTGTACTCTGAGTTGTAGACCGGTTCAGACCTGGTGAAGGAGGTTAAGCTCCTGGTTTTTCCCAGTTGTATTCTTGATTCTTTGATGTGAATACAACCGATTCATTACCAATTCTTGTTGTGAGTGTTATTGAAGTGTGCGAGTCAGGTAGAAAGTTAGGATTCTTACCCAAATTCCTAACAGTGTGTTTATGAAATTGTTATATTTTACTTTTTCTTTAAATACCATATTTTATTTTTGCAAATGAAAAAGCTTATCAGATGTCATGTAACTTGTTAACCACATTTTTCTTAACAAAGTTAAAAACAAATATCATAAGCCCAAGCAACTTACAGTTTAAATAGATCAGCAAAATAACAATTTTCAGAAACATAAGTGTGCATTTTGGAAAATACTATATAAAAAAATATCACTTTCTATTTCAAAATTTTATTAGGAAGCTTTCTATTGAAGACTCTTTTAGTTCCATATAAGTTAATTTTAACAAATGTTAAAACGTAGGTCAGGTACCATTTGAGCAGACAAGGCATAAAAAATTCTAAATTAATTAATTCTTTGAAATAAACTAATAGTACAAGGACAGGTGTCACCGCAAGTCTAGAGGAATTTACAAAAATTATGCAGTTGGAAGGAACACTAATGTTAATTTATCAAATCAATTATAAATACATTAGAACGTCAAATCACAACTTCATCTAGTTAGCCGGAACAGAATTGTGCAAATGCTCAGACTTTTGATTATATCATAGCAGCATAAGACAAAGAAAGGACTAACCTACAGCCTTCATTTGGAGAAGATCTTGAAATAACTCCAATACAATGTAAAACAAATAGCAACACTTGAGGCATCGTGCTTATGCTACTAGATTAGGGTCTTTTGCCGCATTGTTTTGAAAAAGTGCGTCAAACTGCAAGCTCCTAGCTACTTCAAAGAAATGTGCAACAGCTTCTTCAGGTGTGCCAACAAGAACACCATGCCCTAGATTAAGGATGTGCCGTCTGGGCCCCGCACACCTCACAACCCTGACAAATAATTATCATATGAAGAAGCAAGATAATTCATTGATACACAACTGACATCAACCTAGTCACCAAGACTAATTTGAGTTACTTCATTATTGAGACTATAAGATCAATAACATAGCTATGTAATGAGTGTTTTTTCCCTGCTTCTTTGTTGTTAGTTGCTGCTGTTATCTGTTTAATTATTTTCAAATCTGCCACTGCTAATTAAGCAAATTGCGAGGGTGGTTCAACTCCACATCTTAGACACCAGATCATGAACAGAAAATATGCAACCTAGACATTTGCTTCTAACAAAAAGGACTAAAGTGAATGACTACATGTCTAGTTATATTATATATGAACTTATGGAATTACGTCATGAATACCAAAGCACCAGGAAATTATGTCACCAACCTCTGAATTTCTTCAGTCAGGGCAGCAAGAGGGGAGAATAAGTAGGCAGGGTCCACATTTCCCTGCACACCAATCCCACTACCCAATCTTCTTCTTCCATCTGCCATATCCACTGTCCAGTCTAGACCTATAACATCAACTCCAGTGTCTTTCATACGCTCCAGAAGGCCACCATTTCCATTTATATAAAGAACAATTGGTACCTCAGGGCATTTTTTCTTGACCAAATTTACAATCTGGACATTCAGAAAGCAGTACATGACAAAAAGCCAAAAACTGGAGAAGGGTAAGATAGTATCTAACCTTGAGTTTGTGTATTGTAAAATGATACTGACAGCAATAGTAATCATAATAAAATATTAAAAGGAGCACGTAAAGTTGCATCATCTGATTTGGATTCCCGCCTCCCCAGAAAGTAAGAGTCATAATATTGAAATCCATTGAACTTATTCTCATACATGTTACAAAGATTTTCTTTTTAGCCCAGAAAAATTACATTTAAGAGGTTTAAATCTGGTCATATTTCTACCAAGTGAACCAAAAAATACAAATCAAGGAGGCTTAGAGCAGTGTACTGTTTTCCTTTCTCCAACTAAAGAACTAACTTGAAGTCAAAGCTGTTATAAGTTAAAAGCAAAAGTGGAGGCTTAATATAACAAGAATCCCAAATTGAAAAGTTTAAAAAATTAAAATGAAATTTCATCATCCAAGAAAGAAATGAGGATACTTTTCCCACTTACCTCTTTAATATAAGGCTTTGACCAGCGTTCCCACATATCAGGTGGTAGTTGTCCACCCCATGAGTCAAATATTTGTATGCAGTGAGCCCCAGACTCCACTTGGAAAATAACATAATCAGCTATTGCCTGCGTCAAATGAGAAAGCAAAGTCTTCAATACATGTGGAGCAGTGTGGCACATGCTCTTAATGGTTGTATATGTGCGTGTTGTACCCCCTTCCACAATGTATGTTGCAATTGTCCAAGGAGCTCCCACAAAACCCAAAACAGCAGCATGACTACCAACCTGAATAAAATAGAATCAGTAAGGGAGACACATGATCAGTAGGATGGCCATGACGTGATTGATGTGTCAATATAAATTTTACCTCTCGGCGCAGTATGTTAAGTGATTCTCCAACAAATCTAAGCTTGTCAAGGTCAATTGGATGCAAAGTTTTCAATCCCTCTTCAGAACGAATGGGGGAATGTATAACAGGTCCCCTTATGTCTTCTATGTCAAAATCAACTCCAAATGCAGGAAGTGGTGTAAGAATGTCCGAGAAGATAATGACTCCATCAGGCCTGAAAGCTTTCCAAGGCTGCAAAGAAATTTCCACAATGAGGTCAGTTGTTTCTGACCTCTCTCTGAAGGATGGATATTTCTCAGCAAGCTTTCTGTAAACAGCCATGTATCTTCCTGCCTGTCGCATCATCCATGCTGGAGGACGACCAACAGGGTCTCCCCTGGCAGCCTTAACCAATAGTGGATCTAAATAAAATAGAAAAGAAAAATCATCCAAACCAATTTCTGCATGTTTGCATGGACGTGTCTATCATGAAACACAAATATCAAAGGCTGAACACAAGCTCATGACACTCTCTTCAACAGGATTGTTTGAATAATACAGGTTCCTCCTCCCTTTTCAAGAATTTGCAAATTCGTAAAACTAAGTTACACAGCTTTTAGGAACGCACAAGGTTATAAAAAAACAGTTTGCAAACTCAAATTTGATTGCAATAGGCTTTTGGGGTATCTGCGACTGCAACTGAAGCCACATCAGCTTCATTTATCCCCGATTTTCAACAATATCAAGGATGGACAAAAAAAAAACACTACTGGAACAGGCTATCATAATTTAAAACCTTAGCCACACAACCGTATTCCTCAAAAAAAAAAAAAACCATATTCGTTTTCTTTTTCTCTTTATTGCTTCAGTCAAATTCTACAATCCCACAAATAATTCATTTGTTATCGGAAATACCCTTTTCTAGCACCACACAATGAGAGGTGCTGGCATATTGCAGAGTGTCACATATAGACCAAGCAACAACATTTCCCCCTCAAAACAACCGCCCCCAAATACCCCAACTGAAATTGAGCACAATTAAGAAAAAAAGAGATGAACCCAGTTCCTGATTTGATTTGAAAAGGCAAAGTGAAGGAAGAAACGAAATGTACCAGAGGAAGAGGAGGCGGCAGAGCAAGTGGGAGAAAACTTGGAGAGTGGGGATTTTGGTTTGAAAGGAGGCGAAACCACGTTGAAGGCATTGGATTGTGAGAAAAAGGAGGAATATTTCCACCCAAGAACACTGCTTCAAACGAGAAATTCAAGAGTTAAATTGAATGTGATGAAAAAGGGCGCGTGTGAGAGATATGGGAAAAACCTGTTAATGGAAGTAGCCATTGGTAGAAGGGAAAGACGAGTCCTTTGTTAATTGCTTTGCTGAGTTTGGCTTCCTTATCTTTCAGTTTCTCTTCTTCTTCTCCGGTAGGGACACACACAAGAGTGAGAGCCACGCGTCAACTCACAATTTTGTTCTATATATCACGGATGAACTGTAAGTTTTATATACGTTAAAATAAAAAAGTTATTTTTCGTGTATAACAAATTCATTAGTGTTTTTTAGTTCAACCAAATGAGGTGATAAGAAAATACACTATTCCCTTTTTTCTAATGTAAAAATCGTAATTATAATGTTTTTTATTAATTATTTTAGAAAAACATTAATTATAAGAACATTAATGTCTTATAGTTTCTAAAGTTCTAATTTGCTTTCCATAAGAAATAATATGGAAGATTTATTTGGAGTATTATTTAAATTTATATATATATATATATATATATATATATATATATATATAATTAAGATAAGAAATATATAATAATTAATAATGAATTTTTATTTTCCAACTTTATTTTGGTGTAAACTGTAACATCCCAAAATTATACAGTCATCAACTATATACTTAGAATAATCACATTAATCAATATGGCAAAACAGTTTTAATAAACACAGTAAGCAGTGAGCAAGAATGGCCGAACGGCCTTTCATATATATACATATACAAGCGTTTACAAAAGAATAAGGACGAACGGTTTTACAAAACAATTACCGAACGTCCAACTATTTACCATCAACAAAAAGAGCGCTCGCTCACAGACGCTCTCTACTCTACTCACACTAACTAAATAACCGAACGCCTCATTGTTCGGCCTTCACTTCAACTTCTACTAAGTTTTCTTCAGCAATGAGTTCTCCTTCAAGAGTTTGCTCCAAGGATGCTTCTCCCTCTGCTCACATCCACACGGATGATCATTGCATTTGACAAGACGGATATACATATACAAGACAACACAATGGAAATGCAAGGGTAAGCTTATTGAATTTAATTCAAGTCAAACATACAGTTTCATACTTATCGGTTTAACAAGTAAAGTCACAACATATACATTCAATTCATACATCAATACCATCCAAATCCTGATACTAGACCGACCGTCCGGACATGTATGAATCCTGTGTAGCTAAGGTGTCCGTGCACCCAGGTGAGTGACTGGAATACTCATCAGTTAGCCACCTGAGGTTAGTCTTTTCTGTCCAAGTTACAGTTATGGACTAGACCTCCTGCCATTCCCACGCATGACATACTCATCTCTACTTGAGAACGAGCATTCACGGAATATCAGGATGAACCACCATCTAAGCTTACCACGTTCATACTCACAAATCTCAATTTCCAATCAAGAGTCGTTCCACCCTGGAACGCTCGTTCAAAATCCACAATCACAATTTCATTTCTCATGGTGTTCGCACATCTTAATTCATCCTCTTAAATAAATTTTCATTCTATGTTCCACTCTCTTAAAAAAACGAACGTTCACTCCCCTTCATAACGAGGACGAACGTCAAGAGTGAGATCAAGAAAAGACTCCTTTGAATCAGTTAAATGAACTGATTCTAGTACGATCCAAATAATACTTAGAAAAATCTAAGTTCAGTGACACTTGAGCGAATCCAATGGATAGGTAAAATCACAAGTTATTTAGATAAATAAACTGGACAAGATTTAATTCAGGAGACAAGTCGCTAGTCAATGACCGAGCGCGAAAATAGGCGTTTAATGAATTTTTTGGACGAACGTCACTGAAGACTTGGACGAACGTCACTAGAATTATTGGACGAACGCTATTTAAATTATTGGACGAACGCTACTTCAATTCAGGACGAACGTTATTACCGCTCTTTGATAATTACAGAAAGGACGAGCGTTCGGTATAGGACCGAGCGCTACTTATCTTTTACACTTTTTAGGACGAGCGTTCGGTATAGGACCGAGCGCCACTTGGGACGTACGTTTTTGGCTCGAGACTATTTTATTGATTTAAATTCATGGAAGTTTGGAGTTTATATATAATGAGACATTTCAAGATTTTGATTGAATAATTTGTCTAAGAGTTCAAAGGGATGTTTTCAGACTTATCAAATTCTCACCCAACACTCATGATATTTACATCTGGCCGAACGCTCAAACGTAACGAGGTATAAGAGGGCGTTCGTCCTCAAAGGAAATCCTTTCCAAATGAAAGGTTTATACTATTTTAAAGAATTTACCAAGACTACCGAACGGTCAATGACCGTATCGATACGAACGTTCATTTTCATAGGCTTTTCATATTTACATTCCACATACAGTAACCATATTTTCCAGTATATTTACATTCATTTAATCATATCATAACATATCTTATACTCCTCAAGCTTTGAATTAAAAATCATATCCAATCATCCAATACCAAGATCATACAACATACAACTTTACAGATCATTCATATACACAAGCATAAAATTCTCAGTACATACATGCATCACTTTTCATATATCATCTCAGAATCATTATCATATTTTCAAACTTCACACACGCACATGCAGTACAGAGATCACATGAATTAAATCTAATAAGCTTCCCTTACCCGGATTGCGCTTTCGTTCTTCAAAAGAAAACCAGATCCCAGTATAAACTCTTCTACCCTTTACGTTTCAACCCAAATTTCCTTAAACTAAAATTACAGAAAACCAAATGATGGTTCAGAGAAGACGTATGAAAAACCAGATTGAAGCTTGCATGTGGCTAAGGAAGAACGTGTAACTTACGCGTTCTCAGAATCAAAAACTGTTCGGTTTGATGGAAAGCTCAGGACGTCTGGATCTCCTCTACGGTTTCTGAAATTGGATCGGAGAAGGAGAACGTGAGTTATGGTAGAGAGAAGAATGGAGGTTCTAGAGAGAAGGTAGAGAATTTGAGAAGTCAGAGAGTTTGAGGAAGAAGATGAAATGTGCAGTGGGAAAGGGAAGAGTTTTTCAGAGAAATTAATTTCTCTTCCCACGTAGGATGATCGTCCATCCGCTGCGTGCCACTTGGATCCCACTAACCCTTTGGAACGTTCCAAAGTGACACTTGTCAGCATGCATGCATTGTGGACGTGAGTGCGTTTTAAATGAAGAAGTGTGCGTGTCACGGTGCATTTATGGAAACAGAGAGGTGACTAAGCAGGTTAATTAATGGAGCGTGACAATCTCCCTAACTAAAAAAATTTTCGTCCTCGAAAATTAAAGACTTACCAGGGAATAGATGAGGGTATAAGTCTTTCATGGTATCCTCAACTTCCCAAGTAGAATCGCCAGTCTTGTCGTCCCACACCACCTTCACCAAACGAACGTCCTTCCCTTTATGTAACCTAGTGCGTTCTTCCTCAATACGAACTGGCTTCATCTCCAGCGTTCGGTCTTGACGAAGACGAATGTCCTCCAGCTCCAATATGTGCGAAGGATCTGATACGTATTTTCTAAGTTGAGACACGTGAAATACTGGATGAAGGTTGGATAATTGTGGAGGTAAAGCCATCTCATATGCAACTGGTCCAATCTTCCTTGTGATCTGGTATGGCCCCACGAACTTGGGAGATAATTTCTTTGATCTCAACGCTCTTCCTACTCCAGTAGTTGGATGCAGCCTTAGGAAAACGTGGTCACCAGCTTTGAACTCCAAGGGTCGTCTCCTCTTATCTGCGTATGACTTCTGCCTGCTTCTGGACGTTCTCAACCTCTCTTGAATCAACTTCACCTTTTCAGTTGTTTGTTGAACGAGCTCCGGTCCTGTTAATACGTTCTCTCCTTCTTGAAACCAGCAAAGTGGTGTGTGGCATTTGCGTCCGTAAAGTGCTTCAAAGGGAGCCATTCCAATGCTTGACTGGAAGCTGTTGTTGTAGGTGAACTCAACCAAAGGCAAGACTTCATCCCAAATGCCCATGTGATCAAGTACGCACGTCCTTAATAAATCTTCAAGCGTCTGGATTGTTCTCTCGGATTGACCGTCCGTCTGAGGATGATACGCTGAACTCATTTGGAGTTTGCTGCCCAGCTCGCTTTGCAATGACTGCCAAAACCGAGAGGTGAACCTTGTGTCTCGGTCAGAGATGATGCTAGATGGCACTCCATGTAGACGAACGATCTCTTTAATGTAGAGCTTTGCCAAGTTAGTTAATGACATCTTCAGGTTGATGGGTAGGAAGTGAGCACTCTTCGTTAAACGATCCACTATCACCCAAATGGAATCGTGATTCTTGAATGTGCGAGGCAAGTGTGTCACGAAGTCCATTGAGATGCTGTCCCACTTCCATTCGGGAATCTCTAAAGGTTGCAGTAGTCCACCCGGTCTTTGATATTCAGCTTTAGCACGTTGACAAGTTAGACATGATGTCACAAAACGTGCAACATCATTCTTCATCCCTGGCCACCAAAACGACTGTTTTAAATCATGGTACATCTTAGTCATGCCTGGATGCATGCTAAGACGGCTGTGATGTCCCTCTGCTAAGATGATCCGCTTCAATTCCCCATCATTAGGAACGCACGTCCTGCCCATATAGCGTAGTAGGCCGTCCGTTCCAACGTTGAATTCCTTTGCATGATCAGTGCCGAGCGCGCCTCTTATCTTCATTAATTCCTCATCTTCAAACTGCTTTATTCTTATTCGTTCAAAGACATCACTAGATAACCTAAGATTGCAGCATTTTATGCTGTCCGGATCTAAGTTAAACTGCAACCTTAAGTCTCTAAAGCTTTCCACTAAGCTTAACTCACGTACCATCATGGACGAGACATGCACCACCTTCCTGCTCAATGCGTCCGCTACTACGTTTGCCTTACCAGGATGATAAAGCAACTCAAAATCATAATCTTTTAGGAATTCCAGCCACCTCCGTTGCCTCATATTCAACTCTTTTTGATCAAAGAGGTACTTGAGACTCTTATGATCACTGAAGACTTCGAAAACGGATCCATACAAGTAATGTCTCCAAATCTTCAAGGCAAAGACGACCGCTGCCAGCTCTAGGTCGTGTGTTGGATAATTCTTCTCATGTATCTTCAATTGCCGAGAGGCGTAAGCCACTGCCCTCTTCTCTTGCATGAGAACGCACCCCAAACCTTGGTGAGACGCATCACAGTAGACTTCAAAGGGTTTGGCAGTGTTTGGAATTACCAAAACTGGAGCGCTTGTCAACTTATTCTTCAACTCTTGGAAGCGTTCTTCACACAAATCAGTCCATGCGAACGGTTGATCCTTCCTTGTGAGACGAGTCAATGGTGCTACTATCTTAGAAAATCCTTCAATGAAACGCCTGTAGTAGCCCGCGAGTCCCACAAAGCTTCTAACTTCAGTAACGGAGCGCGGACTCTCCCATTCCAAAACCGCTCGTACCTTAGCCGGATCAACTGAAATTCCACCCGCGGATACAACATGACCTAAGAACTGCACTTCCTTCATCCAGAATTCACACTTAGATAACTTAGCGTACAGCTCTTTTTCTCTCAACACTCCAAGTACCAACCTCAAGTGCTCTTCGTGCTCTTCACAACTCTTGGAGTAGATGAGAATATCATCAATGAACACCACCACAAACTTGTCCAAATACGGCCTGAAGATCCTGTTCATATAGTCCATGAAAACTGCTGGAGCGTTCGTCACACCGAACGGCATGACCACGTACTCATAGTGTCCGTAACGTGAACGGAAGGCCGTCTTCTGAATATCTCCTTCCTTAACACGAATCTGATGATAGCCTGATCTCAAATCTATCTTTGAGAAGACGCTCGCTCCATGCAATTGATCCAACAAGTCGTCAATGCGAGGCAGTGGGTATTTGTTCTTGATGGTCAGCTTATTCAATTGACGATAGTCAATACATAGCCGTGAGCTGCCATCCTTCTTCTTCACTAACAGTACAGGCGCTCCCCAAGGTGACACGCTTGGACGGATGAACCTCTTGTCCATCAATTCTTCAATTTGTTTCTTGAGTTCAACCAATTCAGCAGGTGCCATTCTGTATGGTTGAACGGATATGGGAGCTGCGGTTGTTACCAGATCAATGGTAAACTCAACCTCACGAACGGGAGGCAATCCAGGCACTTCATCCGGAAAAACGTCCATGAATTCGTCTACAACCGTTCGTCCTTCAATATACTTATTGGACGAACGTTCACAGCTCTTATCCGCATCACTCATGTCTTCATGCGTCATAATCAAGAAACAACTCGCGCCCTCCATAATGTCTTCTTTCCACTGGCCGAGTGTCACACCCAACTTCTCTTCATCTTCTTCAGGAAAAATCAATTCCTTTGCTCCACAATCAATGAGTATGTGATTGGTAGTAAGCCAATCCATCCCCAGAATCACTTCTAAGTCTTTGAGAGGCAAACATATGAGGTTCACCTTATACCTACGGCCTTCAACCTCAAGAGGACATCTAACACATACAGTAGACGTTCTCACCTCACCAGCAGCTGGTGTAGATACCACCAAATCAAACTGAATCTCACTCTCGGTTAATCCCAGCTTATCAACGCACGCCTTCGAGATGAAGGAGTGTGTTGCCCCCGAATCATATAACACACAGCAAGGTATTCCATGAACTAAGCAGGTACCAGTGACGAGCGTACCTGAGCTCGCTGCCTCTGCACCCGTAATAGCATATACACGCCCAACTGCCTGGGCTCTTCCACCTCTCCCTTGCTGATTTCTCCCAGCGTTCGGCGGTCTCATCACTGCACGTCCGCCCATGGTGCATTCGTTCTCTAGGTGGCCATGTCTTCTACAACGTGTGCAATACTTTACTCCTACCAATTGAGGGCATGATGATCTGAAATGGGGTCCTCCACACTGGAAACATCTAACCGGCCCTTGTTGGTTTGATTGTCCAGCAACTACCATAGCTTGCGAACCACTTGACTGAGCTGGACGAGCGTACGGGGTCCTGTTTCTATTCACATTGGGTCTCGACAGAATTGGCCCTCTTGATACTTGTTGTTTCTTCTGTTGTTCCGCCTCAGCCATATTTTTCTCTAACACTTTAGCCCTCTCCACCATGGCTGGAAACGTCCGAATGCACAAGCTAGAGATCAACACCTTGAGATCACTTCTCAGCCCGTTTTCAAACTTCCTACACTGCCACTCTTCACTAGTAGCCATTGTATAGAACCTCACTAGATGCTTGAACTTGTTTGTATATTCTGAAACCGACATCCCTCCCTGTACCAGTTGAAGAAATTCCACCTCCTTAGCAAAACGAACGCTATCTGGAAAGTATTCTTCATAGAACTTCCCTCTGAACACTTCCCAGGTAATAGGACGTTGAGCGTCCGTCAGTATAGCCTTAGCGCTCGCCCACCAGTGGCTTGCTTCTCCAGTAAGCAAATACTCCGTGAAAGCCAAGCGATTCTCATCTGGACATCTCTTAGCATTGTAAATTCGTTCCATATCCTGCAGCCACTGATCCGCCTCATCAGGGAGACCTTTCCCATTAAACTTGGCCGGATGGTGTTGAAGAAAGCTCTCCAAACTCCATTCGGTATGATGAACAGCATTGGAAGAGGACGCTCCAGGCGTGCCTCTGGTAGCAGCAATGAGTTCCATTAATTGTCTCTGAGTAGCTTCAGAGTTTTCTCTTGCGGCCTCAAGACTTCTTAGAGCAGCTGCATTCTGCTCCATAAGGGTAGTATTTTGCTGTTGAAGGCGTTCAATAACCGTCTCCAACAACCTAGAATTGTTGGACGTATCAGGCTCGTTTGGTTGAGGGGGAGGAGGCAACCTAGGCGCCATCGTTTTCTGAACCATAGAAAACGAACGTTAGAATTGTCTAAGAGTTAAAACAGTAACTCATTAAACATGTAATAAGCACACAACAAAACGCAATGTACTCATAACCTACAGCGTCCTTAAGAGAACAAAACTGCTCTGATACCAATAATGTAACATCCCAAAATTATACAGTCATCAACTATATACTTAGAATAATCACATTAATCAATATGGCAAAACAGTTTTAATAAACACAGTAAGCAGTGAGCAAGAATGGCCGAACGGCCTTTCATATATATACATATACAAGCGTTTACAAAAGAATAAGGACGAACGGTTTTACAAAACAATTACCGAACGTCCAACTATTTACCATCAACAAAAAGAGCGCTCGCTCACAGACGCTCTCTACTCTACTCACACTAACTAAATAACCGAACGCCTCATTGTTCGGCCTTCACTTCAACTTCTACTAAGTTTTCTTCAGCAATGAGTTCTCCTTCAAGAGTTTGCTCCAAGGATGCTTCTCCCTCTGCTCACATCCACACGGATGATCATTGCATTTGACAAGACGGATATACATATACAAGACAACACAATGGAAATGCAAGGGTAAGCTTATTGAATTTAATTCAAGTCAAACATACAGTTTCATACTTATCGGTTTAACAAGTAAAGTCACAACATATACATTCAATTCATACATCAATACCATCCAAATCCTGATACTAGACCGACCGTCCGGACATGTATGAATCCTGTGTAGCTAAGGTGTCCGTGCACCCAGGTGAGTGACTGGAATACTCATCAGTTAGCCACCTGAGGTTAGTCTTTTCTGTCCAAGTTACAGTTATGGACTAGACCTCCTGCCATTCCCACGCATGACATACTCATCTCTACTTGAGAACGAGCATTCACGGAATATCAGGATGAACCACCATCTAAGCTTACCACGTTCATACTCACAAATCTCAATTTCCAATCAAGAGTCGTTCCACCCTGGAACGCTCGTTCAAAATCCACAATCACAATTTCATTTCTCATGGTGTTCGCACATCTTAATTCATCCTCTTAAATAAATTTTCATTCTATGTTCCACTCTCTTAAAAAAACGAACGTTCACTCCCCTTCATAACGAGGACGAACGTCAAGAGTGAGATCAAGAAAAGACTCCTTTGAATCAGTTAAATGAACTGATTCTAGTACGATCCAAATAATACTTAGAAAAATCTAAGTTCAGTGACACTTGAGCGAATCCAATGGATAGGTAAAATCACAAGTTATTTAGATAAATAAACTGGACAAGATTTAATTCAGGAGACAAGTCGCTAGTCAATGACCGAGCGCGAAAATAGGCGTTTAATGAATTTTTTGGACGAACGTCACTGAAGACTTGGACGAACGTCACTAGAATTATTGGACGAACGCTATTTAAATTATTGGACGAACGCTACTTCAATTCAGGACGAACGTTATTACCGCTCTTTGATAATTACAGAAAGGACGAGCGTTCGGTATAGGACCGAGCGCTACTTATCTTTTACACTTTTTAGGACGAGCGTTCGGTATAGGACCGAGCGCCACTTGGGACGTACGTTTTTGGCTCGAGACTATTTTATTGATTTAAATTCATGGAAGTTTGGAGTTTATATATAATGAGACATTTCAAGATTTTGATTGAATAATTTGTCTAAGAGTTCAAAGGGATGTTTTCAGACTTATCAAATTCTCACCCAACACTCATGATATTTACATCTGGCCGAACGCTCAAACGTAACGAGGTATAAGAGGGCGTTCGTCCTCAAAGGAAATCCTTTCCAAATGAAAGGTTTATACTATTTTAAAGAATTTACCAAGACTACCGAACGGTCAATGACCGTATCGATACGAACGTTCATTTTCATAGGCTTTTCATATTTACATTCCACATACAGTAACCATATTTTCCAGTATATTTACATTCATTTAATCATATCATAACATATCTTATACTCCTCAAGCTTTGAATTAAAAATCATATCCAATCATCCAATACCAAGATCATACAACATACAACTTTACAGATCATTCATATACACAAGCATAAAATTCTCAGTACATACATGCATCACTTTTCATATATCATCTCAGAATCATTATCATATTTTCAAACTTCACACACGCACATGCAGTACAGAGATCACATGAATTAAATCTAATAAGCTTCCCTTACCCGGATTGCGCTTTCGTTCTTCAAAAGAAAACCAGATCCCAGTATAAACTCTTCTACCCTTTACGTTTCAACCCAAATTTCCTTAAACTAAAATTACAGAAAACCAAATGATGGTTCAGAGAAGACGTATGAAAAACCAGATTGAAGCTTGCATGTGGCTAAGGAAGAACGTGTAACTTACCCGTTCTCAGAATCAAAAACTGTTCGGTTTGATGGAAAGCTCAGGACGTCTGGATCTCCTCTACGGTTTCTGAAATTGGATCGGAGAAGGAGAACGTGAGTTATGGTAGAGAGAAGAATGGAGGTTCTAGAGAGAAGGTAGAGAATTTGAGAAGTCAGAGAGTTTGAGGAAGAAGATGAAATGTGCAGTGGGAAAGGGAAGAGTTTTTCAGAGAAATTAATTTCTCTTCCCACGTAGGATGATCGTCCATCCGCTGCGTGCCACTTGGATCCCACTAACCCTTTGGAACGTTCCAAAGTGACACTTGTCAGCATGCATGCATTGTGGACGTGAGTGCGTTTTAAATGAAGAAGTGTGCGTGTCACGGTGCATTTATGGAAACAGAGAGGTGACTAAGGAGGTTAATTAATGGAGCGTGACATAAACTTTCTTTATTCATTCAACAGTATATAGTCATATCAATTAATTATTTTTAGGTTAAAATTTTCATTCTTGCATTTGTATAGAAATCTTAATTTGGTTTTTAAAATATGTAAAAGATAGGTTTTTTTTGTTAATTTTTTACTGCCGTTAAGGTTTGATGAGCTGCAATATCAATGTATTACGTGTTATTTTGTTTACTAAAACAACTGCCACTTTTCTTTGTTGTGGAGAAACAAGAAAAAAAGAAGAAGAAAGATCGGTGATGAAATAGTGAAGATAATCATAGAATGTGACGGAACGAACACGTTAGCGAAGTCACTTCCGATCCCGCCAGTCCCTCCCTTTCCAGATTCCAGTGAAGTGTCCATCACGGTCTCCTCGACGCCAATAATACCCAGTACTACATGTCATTATCTAATTAAAAACCTTTATTGGATCCTGCATTATCTAATTAAAAACTCATTAGCTAATCAATTTATTTTTTACTTCAATACATTATTAATTTTAAGAAAAATGTCAACACTAGGAATACAGAAAATTCTTGGACTGTCATAGCTCTAGAAAGTACGAGCATATCTTTTCAGGTATAAAATTTAGAGGATTTGCAATGATGCTGAAAGAAGCAGCGTTTGTATTGAGCTGGTTTAGAAAGGAACATGTATTACATTATAGAATACATTATAATATGTTGTTTGCATGGTTCTATTAATAGCAAATAATGGGAGATAAATCATTATTTTATTATTCACCGTAAAAATTATAGATAGAGCAAGGTTGGTTTTTTGTTGTTAGTATATGATTGAAACAAGTACTGCATCGATCGATCGTAATCAACATCTTTAATATACCAATGGAGAAATATTTTAACTATATACTAGGCACATTATTAACCAACTTCGCTAAATATTGAAGGAACACTAATGTTGAAGTCTCCTTTTACAAGTTTTTGAATTCTAAATATTGAAATTGAACATAACAATTTTGAGCAGGAGCGGAGTGTTTATTTATTTATTTTATTCTTGTAATTTTGTGGTTTTGGAAAGATTGTATAAACACTCTTTTCTGTAGATTTATTGACTTTTTCTCCCGTTGATTTTAAGAGTGATTTATGGTGGTTGTACCTTGTTTCAAAGCTCACCACGGGGAGAGCTGTCAATCTATCTTTGAGTCCTAAGGCTAGTCTTCTAAACTCCATCTTTTTGACCCACACTGTAGGGTGTTTTTTCAAAGCCTCTTGTCTCAAAATCCCCCATTAAATGGGTTGGCATTGAATTAGGGTCTTGACCCCCAAAACTTATGCTCACAACCTTCTTCAACTACCACTAGTGGAGCTCGTCAGCAGCTGGAGCTTGATAGCAACACACGCGGTGGAGCTCGACAGCAACATTCGACACCAGTACACGGTGGTATAAGCGTTGCAACGTCGATCGAGGAGAATTTTTAAGGTTAGGATTTCTTTGGAAAATCGTCGACAAGGTTAGGATGTGTGGGTGGGATGCGTTTTAGTTAATTGTTTGCTTTTTGTGGGGTTTAAGAATATCTTTGGAAAATCCTTATAATTAGTGATTTTAGCAATGAATACCTCTGGTGAAGTTGAGGTTTCATTGAATAGGAGTACGATAAAATTTATATGTTGAAATGTTCCATAGCATTATTATAGGAAATGGAAAAGATAAGAAGTGTAACAGATTAGTTGGTTCTGTTATTCTTTTCTGTTATATACGGTTTACTATAATTCCAATAAATAGGTTTTTTGCAAAGGGGGAAGTTTTTGAATTGAATTTACTAGTCATGTTCAAAAAGAAGAAAGCACCTATAGAGGTATACTTGAATATCTTGGAGCTAAGGTGATTATTTTAGCAATAAAAAAGTATATTCATGATTTCTTTTCCTTGTTTGGGTTTTAGTATTTTTGGAATTGGAACTATTATCAATATTCCAAGAAAAAAGAACCTGACATATTTTAAGCACATATTTTAAGCTCTCGTTAATGAAATATGAAATTATCTTATCTTTTAGGCACAAGTGCATACTTTTTCCTTCAATTTTATTATGTATCCTTCTGGGATGATAAAAAACACTACTAATTGTTGCATTGACTAAAACCAATGCAAGTTTAAAGTTTGTAGACCATGATTTATCTTTTTTGCTGTAGAAGTGCTTTATAATTTTGGTGATAAGAAGATTGTGGTTGGTTGTAGGAAAATAATATATTAAGATGTAGAGTTAAGAGATGGTGTGTGTCTCTTCGTGAGTGTTTTCCCATTTGGAACCATGATCTTCTGAGATGTAGATACCTAGATAAGAACATATGCATGCTTAAATGTATAGTTTCTTAAGGTGAATGTGTGATCTTATTCTGAGTCAACCAGAGAGTAGACTAGAGTTTGGAGGGACTTATATCTCAGAAAAAAATAAAGTGGGGAGGGGAAGAATTACTTTGACTTTCTGATGCATGTTGTTAGCTTTTTGTTGAGAGAAAAAGGAAATACATGAGGAATATAGGAGGGTTGAATGAGAGGAGAGGGTGAGAGAAGAGTTTCCAACTTGTACTTAGTGACTCCTTTTATGAGATCCGTGAGATATGTTTTCAATGCATAGTTGAGTTTATAATTCTTGTTCTATAAGGTATGTTTTCAATGCATAGTTGAGTTTTCATCTTTCGCTTGGATTTCACTCATTCATCCACAACTTTCTCAGCTGCATATCTGCGTTACCTACTTCTTTGCTTCACTTGGAAACATACCAGAAAGCTCCACTATTTTGCTTAATTTCCTATTGCCCCACCAAACTTGAATTCTAATGGATTGGTGGTTCGGTTTCGGAATCCATAATAGTTAGCAAGACACCATAAACATACACTTTTTCATGCCTCTCAGAGTTCCTTCTTATTTCAATGACTATTTATCTTTGTATGGGAAAAAAGGGAGGGGATGAAGCTTATGTACAATATTTAAATTAAATTGATAGGTAGTAGTATAATGGGGAATACCTTTCTCATCATGAACTCATCACATAAATATAAAATAAAGTCACCTTCCAATAAGCCGTCTTAGTTGACCATTTAAAATCCTGCAAAATTCTGCTAGAGGTTTATGAATTAACAGAAACCGTTTCTAATAAGTCAATTTTTCCTTAGCAATCTTTTTAGTTGGTTTATGAATGCAACTTTCTGCCCCTTCAATTCTTATTCAATTTTGGTAGTGAGGATATACATACTAATTACAATGTTTGTTCTTAGTTGTCTTTCCTTGAGGTTTGGTAGTTTCGATTTTCGATTTTAAAGCATTGATGGTTAAACCTGAAATAGTTCCCGTTGTTTAAATTAATTAACTGGATTTAGGTTTTCATGTTGAAGCTGGATGAGTATTTGTTCTAATTTCCACTATGATTCACTCCTAACATGATTCTTTGTGTTGAAAATGAATGAATTGAAGTATCCATAATGGTCTACTATACTTCCCGGCAGTTTTGGCGTTTTGTTGCGTCATTTATCAATGAAAGTTGTTTTTGAAAAATTAAAATGGGTTAGAGGAATGTGCAAGGACTGATTGTGTAAGCACTGCTCATCATTTTAACTTGATTGGCCGAGAATCGAATGAAAGCGCTGCCCCTTAGTCTTGATTAGAAATTATGGAGGTGAGGAAAACTAAATAATGTATTACATATTAATATGAGAATAATTCTTGTAGATGCTGGTGGTAAAACATGTTCACATGATTCTGATATTATGTGTATTGCTTTACTTTTTTTTAGTAGCTTCTCCTCAGTGAGTTTAAGATTCTTGTATGGGTTTCTATTGATTGTTTAGAATACTTTTACTATGTAGTGAAGAGGTAGTCGTTGCATCCAGACACCTGTTTCTATGCCTGGTGAGCCCATAGACATCATGACTTGTGCTGAGAAAATCTCTTACTTACAATGGTCTTACAAGAGGTCTTTAAGAAAGTGTTAATTAACATCATTGAGAAGTCTGTTGCACAACTCTCCCTCTTAATTATGTTATCCCTAGGTAATAGTTTTAGATCTATTTGGAGTCATTGCTAGAGGAGTTGTTGTATGTGTTGCACTGTCTCTTGCCAAATCTATCAAAGTTGCATATATGTTTCTTCCATTTGATATCACGGAGGATACTGACAATTTGAACGTGGATCATTTTTCTCAATGATTGGACTCAAAGTAGAAATTGGAATATTTTATTTTATTTGGTGCACTATGAACAATGTGTTTTATTTTATATTTATGATATGGATTCCCGATTTATTACAACGGTATGTTCTTGGACTTTTACTTAATTATTTCTAAATTTTTGATTTATTATTATATTTTTCTCATTCTAAAAAGGAAGGTTTATGGGCTAGCTCTAACCCATCGAACTATGTGAATATTTGATCTTATGGATTCTTTTAATAAGAGATTTTTTAGTTTTGTGGGGTTTTTTTTTCCAACCCATATGGACTAGGGTTAAAATCTTTAAAATCTATAAAATCTATAAAATGAACTAATATGACAAGTCTAACCATGGGGCACAATAGTGTTATAAAGGTGCTGAAGGAAGAGATGAATTTCCTTATTATATCAATGAGTGATACGTTTAACCTTTTAAGGGAAATAGAATCTTTATTGGAGCTATCCAAATAAATAAGGGAAAATCTGCCTGACATGGAGGACAATTCATAAACACTCCTTCTTTGCCTCATTTATGCCTGTGTTTGGTTGTTCTGATTAAGCAAATGCTAAACAACACTTTTTAAGGAATCTGAAAAATGAAAATTTTCTAATGAAAGATTTAAAACATAAAAATTTAAAGGGTTTTTCTTAAAATTAGCATACTTAAGTAAGAAAAAGATTGAATAGTCATTAAGTCTTTTATCTACCACCTTATTTCTTTCAAGTGGTGTAGGATATAATAATGGTTTCCAATCAAATAATGACATGTTGTAACGAGCGTCATCAGTGTCGAGGAGACCGGTAATGGGTGCGTCATCGAAATCCGAGAAGGGAGGGGTCGGCAGGGGAAGGTGGTCGGAGGTGACCTTGGTGGCGTGTTCGCTCCGTCCTATGATTATCTTCACCATTTCATCAACAATTTCCCTTCATCCTTTTCCTCTGAATTCACAAAACACTTTTTCTTCCGAACAAAGAACAATAACACTTGTTTTATATATAAAAAAATTATAAAATGTTTAATGTAAGGACTCAGAAAATAGACTGTTAAGAGTAGATAGATGTATTAAAATAATGAGACTGAGCATTTAGTGTTAAAATAAGCTAACAGTATAAATAGAAGTTTTAAAACACTCAGTTCATTATATCAGTATGTTCTATCTCTAAAAACACTATCTTCTACCTTTTCTCCTCCTTCTCTCTAAAATTACTCACTGTTGGTTCATTTGATCGGTGATCAAAACCTCCCTAAGCGATCCTGAGATCAAGGGCTTCCTTTTCCATCGATCAATTTCGTGTTTAGAGCCGGTAAGTTTGTCTCTCTTTGATTCTTGAAAATTTTGCAATTTCTGGTACATGCAAGCACTGTTCGGTTTTGCATGTGTTCATCGGTTCTTCATCTAGGTTTTGATTCTGTTTCTGGTTTGGTGGTTGGTTTCCTTTCACCAATCCAAAATCTGTAGGTTGTCCTAGGGTCACTTGCAGTTTAGCAAAATTGTGGAGAGGTTTAAATCTGTCAAGTTGCTTTGAGATAAGGGAAGTTGTAACATCCCAGATTATATAGAAGCATATAACATAGTAAGTCCACATTTAAATAAAAGAGAACAGTTAGAGTAGACTGTAAATAAAGTTTGTTAAGCTTATAGTCATCCGATAAGGAGTCAGAATTTAAAACTTAAGCATACTAGACTATTTCCAAAGATAAGGAATAACTGATAGAATCCTAAGGAGACTAAGCAGCAACATCATCTTCCTCCAAAGCCTACTCTAGAGGCACCTCATCCATCTCTGCTCACATCCAAGTGGATGATCATTGCACAAGAAAGCATACCCAAGCAAACACAATCACACAAGCAAGGGTGAGATAGATATAAAAATCATGTTATAGCAGTCACAGACAATATGCAATCAAAGACATATACAGTACACTACACCCACATGACTTGTTGCACTTAAACTTGACTCGTTCGGACTTAGAATGATTGTCGAGCTATGGCGGGTCGTGCACTCGTGGTGGCCTCTACTGCTTTGCAAAGCCATTGCCAATGGGTTTCACCCTACCACACTCACGAGGTTAGTCCGTTATCACTCACCTTGGGCCATACTGGAAGCACCCAAGACTAGGACCTCCTGTTACTACTCACAACATGGTTCAATCCTCTCTACTCGAGAATGATCGACCATTGTAGTTTCAGGATAACCCCCAAGACTAAGCTACCGTGCAATTCATTCTAAACACTGAGGGCACCACCATGTATCCCCCCTTGAGGATCATGGAATTACGTCCAATACTGATACTTTTCACTTTAACATCAACATGATAATGCATACATAAGCCCTTAAAACAATTGGAACAATTAAGTAAAATAGCATACAAATGATAATGAGATGCATAATGAGCATCCCATTATAATTAAGTAAAATAGCATACTGGAATAAATAGGAATATAGGCCGAACGGAAAACATCAACACATAATGAGTAAGACTGAACACCCTGTGAATGGTGGAGACCGAACGATATCTCTTCCCAAAGACAGGATCGAACGATCAATAAAAGGTAAGACTGAAGAAGTGGCCGAACACTATTTAAGACCATCCACTAAGACCGAACGCTACCAAGACCACCCACTAAGACCGAACGCTACTTAAGACCACCCACTAAGACCGAACACTACTACGACCGAATGCTACTTGAAAGACCGAACGCTACCCAAGAGACTAAACACTACCTAAGACCGAATGCTACCATAGAGACTGAACACTACCTAAGAGACCGAACGCTACCTGAGACCGAGCACTATCAAGACCGAACGTTACCTAAGACCGAGCACTAAGACCGAACGCTACTTAAGACCGAGCGCTAAGACCGAATGCTACTTAAGACCGAGCACTAAGACCGAACGCTAAGACCGAATGCTCAACAACGCATGGCCGAATGGTTATTAGTTCACTTTCGGCGAAACTGCATAATTCTGCAGAATTTCTACAGAATTATGAACACCACCTAACATAATCATTCCTAACCATTTTTACTAACTTCTAACACCCTTAATTCTTGTTTTATACTTAATTAAACTCATCTAAATGATTCTAAACATTCCTACTACCATTCTAAAGTGATTAAGACTCAATTTCAACTTTAAAACACAAATTTTCCCAACTTAGGGATCCAAAACCCAATCCTATTGCTTTGCACCTATTTTGATCAATTTAGTGACTCAAACAAGTCATAATACACTAGCTAAGACTGCCCCCAACAGCCCAGTTGCGCTTTAGACCTCAAATGTCCAAAATCACAAAACTCCAAATTTCTATCCAACCAAAAATATACCAGATTTCACACTTAAATCACTTCCAATTGGTTAATTATAGCAATTCAAACCCATCCAAATCAATTCCAAACAACTCAACACATATCAACACATACATCACAACATACCCAAAACACAAAAATATAACTCCAAACAGTGCACCAATTTAGAATCCAATATACATACACTTCATGCAAACAATTCAAAGAAGTATTCTAGCTCCCCTTACCTTGAAGTTGAGCAATACCGCCCACTAGAATGCTCTAATAGTGCCTCACACAGCAAGGACCCGACCAAACCCTACTGAAGAAGGAAATTCTAATCGGATGGTTGCGAAGCTCACTGCGCCGCGGTCACTTGAGCACCACCTAATCCAACATGCAATAGTTGAATGTGAGGGAATGATAGAGAGAACGCAAGGCAAGGTTAAATAAGAGTTCTAGAGAGAGAAGGGAAAGTTGGCTAATGAACTCAGATTTTGAAAGGTCCCTTCTAAGGTCATGGTGTCCTTAGTTTTACGGGCCTGGCTGCCTCAACATAAGGCCCATCTGCTCTTGGCCCATTTTCAGGTCCTTACAGAAGCTAGTTAATTTAATTGTTTGATTGATGATTATGAAAATGTTGTTGATGATTCTGCATGTATGTGAAATTGAATGATTTGATGTTCGGTGATGCTTGTGTGGACTAGTAGATGTTATGTTCATGAGGGTTGGGTTTCTGCATAGTTTTGGTTAAATAGTCAAGTGAATTGTGAGGAAGTGTGATGGTGAAATTGAAGAATTTGTGTTCGGTGTGAGTTTGGTATGTATAAAGAATTTGGGTAAGTTATTTAGGACTCGTTGAGATCCTTAAGTCACTCAAAATTGTACTAAAACAGACAAATCTGGTTTTCGGTCCTTGATTTCATGATTCTGCAGAATTGAATCTCAAATCATGAAACTCTCTAAATGATGTTAGAAAGGTTTAGGTACTCTTAGTTAAATGTAAAGATGTGTATGATATATGTTTAGAGGATTAGAAATTAGGAAAAATGTTTAGTTTTGGTAAAATCTAGCTTGTTCATAATTCTGCAGAAGTTCTACAGAATTATGTAGAAAGCTGAGCGTTCGCTGTTGATCGCTCGGTCATGTTCAAGTACTCGGTCATTAATTGGGTTCGGTCTCTTTAGTCTTATTACCCGTTCATGATCGTTCGGTCTTAGGTGGGTGGTCGGTCTTAGTAGTGCTCGGTCTTGTATTGGTGTTCAGTCTTAACTGCGTTCGGCTTCTTCTGGGACTTCTGTTAATAATTGTTCAGTCATGCTTCGGTAATCGGTTTTATGATATTATTCGGTTTACAATCTAAATGTTCGGTCTAGGCCATAAGGATTCTATCTAACTTCTTAGTATTCGATATAAGTTCTAGGTGTTGGGCGTAATTTATAAGTGTTCGGTTTAATTATAGTGTTCGGTTCACAAACTGTGTTAGGATCATGTTTAAGCCTTACTCGTTAAATGATCGTTCGGATGTTCACGTGTTGTGAGTGTCTTCCTGTTCGGTCTTGTTCGTAGGTTATATTGATCTTTCCGTTCGGTCGTACTTAGTGGTTGTGTTTTGTTTCGTTCGGTCTTCTTCTACGAAATGTTATTTGGTATTCAAATGTTGATTTCATGGTTTGGCTCTGATTGCTTATTTTAGTTGCATTGATCTACTATGTATGAGAAATTGTATTAATACACTAGTAAAAAATATGCTTTTTAACTCACCTAATAGACTTCGGTCTAAGAAAAAACGGGCCTATCAGAAAGCGATGACAATTTTCTAGTTTTGATGAATTTATATGCCTCGGTTCAGTGAGAACCGAAGCATATAGCACATATTATAGTCTATTAACTCGGTTAAAGGTGGAACCGAGGTCTGTGTTTTGGCTTATTGACTCGGTTAGAGGAGAACCGAGGCCTATTACCTATATTGACTCGGTCAACGGGGAACCAATGCCTATTACGTCTCGCACATTACCTACTCTCACAGCAGAAGCATAAACGCTTTTACCTACTCTCACAGCAGAAGCAGAAACACTTTTATTTCCTCTCACAGCAGAAGCACAAACAAAATCTCTCTTCTCCCACTTGGCAGCCACGTCACGAGGAGCTTCTTTCCTCCATTGCAGCAACTTGCGCTCCGGAGGGGAGGCGCGATGGTGGTCGGCGTCGAAAGTGGAGGAGAGGCGCGATGGTGGCCGGCGTCGAAAGCGAAGGGGAGGCGCGATGGTGGAGACGAGTACCGCGGCGGCGATGATAGGAGGCTCGCCGATCTAAAGCGTTTGGTGGGAGGTTCTGATGACAAATTTATGAACACCGAAAGAAAGTATAGTGAATTATGTATGTTTTTAGTCTTTTTATTGGAAGTGGAGTAGTGAATTTGAGAGTTAGGGGTTATGGACTCAATTAGACTGTGTGGACAACTTTTGGAAGTCAATTGCGACTGGTTAAAGTCATCAAAGTGTTCAAAAACAGGTTCAAAGTGGTTGATTTGATTTTGGGTCCCTAAGTTGATAAGTTTGATGTTTTAGAGTAGGAATTGGTTCATAATCAACTTAGATTGATGTTAGGAAGGATTAGAATCACTTAGTCAAGTCTAATTAGGTTTATAAAACAATCTAGAGGTGTTTGAAGTTGGAAAAAATAGTTAGAATTGGTAATTTGTGGTTGAGTTGCATAATTCTCCAGAATTTCGTTGTACAAATTATGCAGACTCATTGTGCGAATAGATTCGCATAGCGAGTCATCCTGGCAAGATGTTCTTTGCCAGGGCATTCCCACAGCAATGGGCGCATTGTGCGAATGGGTTGAGAGGGTTGTTCTCTATTTGATGATCTGCATGGCGAATCGGGTCGCTATGCGACTGGTTGGGGTCTAGGACTATTGCTAATTTATTCGAACAGCGAATAGGTGCGTTTTGCAAGTGTTTAGGGAGTCTGAGCCACTGTTTGGGGCTCTCGCATAGTGATTTAGGGCGTTATGCGAGGGGTTTAGGGTCTGATACAATACGGAGTTTATTTGCATAGCGAGTTTAACCGTTGTGCGAATGTTTTGAGGAGTGGGTCTCTATATGAGGATTAGCACAACGAGTTGGGTTGTAGTGCGAGAAGCCTCTGGTCTCGCTCTGTGAATGTGTGCGTTGTGCGAATGGTTCAGGTTTAGTTCACTCTTTTCTTTTGGTTTTAAGTTGTTTAAAATGAACTATTGAGTGCCTTATGAAGTATGTTTGAGTTGTATTATGTTATATCAATTATTATTGTTGTAAGTTGTGTTCCAAATTAAAAGTTGGTGATTTCAAAGTATGGTTGATGGACGTTATTTCATGAACCTCATGGAAAGGTTACATGGTGGTGCCCTATATTATGATTTAAAGTGAATTCTCTTGTTGAGATTCAAGTATGTTTAGAATGAATGCAGGAGCTCAGTATTGGTGGTTATTCTGAAACGAGAGTAGCAGGAGGTCTTAGTCTTGGAGGCTTCCGGTATGCTCCAAGACGTGGTACAGACTAACCTCATGAGTGTGGTAGGGTGAAACCCATTGGCAATGGCTTTGCAAAGCAGTAAAAACCACCACGAGTGCACAACCCGCCATAGCTCGACAATCATTCTAAGTCGGGACAGTCAAAGTCAGTGTGATGTCATGCGTGAAGAGTTTATGGGATGTGAATGAATAAGTATGATTGTATGAAACTTAGTAAATGAGTATATGATTAATCTTTGTTTAAACTAGCTTACCTTGTTGTGTGCTTGTGTTTTGTATGTATTGATGTTCTTTCTTCTACAATGATCATCCTTTGGGTGTGAGCAGCGAGAGAAGAGGTGTCTCTAAAGTAGGCATGGGATGGAGGAGATGTTGCAGAGTAGTTAGTTTAGTCTAATCATGTAGATAGTTTTGAGTATCCTATTGTACATATGAAGTTTTAAATTTATAGTTGTTTTTGGATGACTATAAAGGAAATTCTTTATATTAGCCGGATAATTGTCCTATCTTATCATGTATGTGATGCCTCTCTTCTATAGTTTATACTATATTTTGAGATGTTACATTAATGGTATCAGAGTCGTTCTTTCCTTAGGAATCTTGTAGGTTTTGAGTGTGTCTTGCTTGTGCTTGTGTACTCTTAGCTATGTTTAGTAGTAATCCTTGTCTCTTTGAGTTGGACTGATGGCTTTTCTCTCTGTGTAAGCAGAAGATGGCACCTAGGCCTCTCCTCCCCCACCCACTAATCCTAATGCACCTGATATGATGAGGATAATGGAATCAGTGATTAGTGCGATGTAACAACAAAATACTGCTTCAGTTCAACAAAATTCTGCGGCAATGCAACAATTGGAGGCTGCCCGGGTATCTGTTGAGGCCTCTCAGAGGCAGTATTTGGATCTGTTAAATAATGGTATGGTTGTAGCTGACCTTCATCTTGTTCTTCCACTCAACCTTAAGAATACAACCTTTAGAGTTTCTTGCAGCATCGTCCAGCGTTAACCCTCGGCAAGTGTAACCGAATCGTATCAAGTAATAATAAATGGTAAGACCAAGTATCGTTTCCCGAAGGACTCACGGCCTAAACAATTATGTGATTTGTTGATGAAATTAGACTTGTGAATAAATTCTTGTAGGTTTAAATGCAAATACTGAAAATTAAATATGAATGCATGTATTGATCAATTGGATCAAAAGAAGCAAAAATGATTGAAATTATAGAATGATGTTGTTGTTGGGGATTTCAATTAATCCTATCCACTCTCATGTATTCAAGAATTCATCTTTCTTTATTAATATTAATGCCACTTTCTAATTTACCTTAAACCCAATGTCTTGGTGAAGAAAGCCTACTCCTAATCACTAGTTTACAATATCTTGTCTCACTAGCAATTATTCATGCATTACATTCGCATAGAAGCTTAAAGGCAATCAATCCTCCTATCCCAATGTCTAGGCAATATTACTATTGGGAGAGTTTCTTCATGTCTAAATTTATCTATATGTGTCCATACAAATAAAATGAATGATCATGCAATTGAATGAGTTAAACAAAGCATGCATAGAGTATAGAACAAAAATCCTTACAATTAATGAAACAAAGCATATGAATTAAAAACCCAATTCAATACATGAGAGTTTCAAAGGATTACATTGATTCCCCAACAACAATGAAGGTTTAGTTCACCATAATCATGATGAAACTAGATGAACAATAATGAAATAATGAAAGATAAAACCCTAGAACTTGAAGAGTGGAGCTTGAGCATCCAAAATCCTCCTGCAATTACGAACGGGTCGCACCGCTCACAAAAATTGTGCATAAAAGAAATGCAGTATAGTTTACTAGGAGGTGACTCCTAGGTCGTCTCTCAAGGACCAATTTTGGTGGTTTAGTCTCAGATTTTTTACACGAAGTGGGGGGGGGGGTTTTGTGATTTTTGGTACGGAAAATAAAATTAAAACTGGAAATTAAATAAGACAACAAAATTGAAAATACTGAAATAAATTTAAAAGACAATAAAAATAAACGGTAAAAGATGGTAAAAACGGAAAATGGAAAATTACGCAGTGTTTGAAATTAAAATGCTGGAACTGTAAATATGCATAAAACGTAACAGCAGACGGTAAAATGAATAAATAATAAAATAAAATCACTTGACTGAAAATGAAATTTAAAATTCAACATTAAAATAAAATTCTGAACCATAGAAGTGAAAATGAAATGAGCAATGCTTCAGAAATTAAAATTACAATTGCACTGTTTGAAATGGAAATGAGAGAGGAAGAGGCAGAAGCCTCCTCCAAACCATGACTTCTCCTATACTACTTCGAAACTACACTAAAATCTAATTTTTCTTTTGCTTCTCTGCATGCTGCTGGATTTATAGCTAAAATCCTGAACCTATTCCCGTGAGCATCTTTTCTTTGCCTTCCCGTGAGAAAAGAGGGTGAGGGCCCCTCCATTATGTCATCTTCTACACCTTGGAGCCGTGGGCTCCTTTCTCAATTCTTCTACTTCCATCAGGACGTGCTGGATTGGAATGTAAACTGCAGCGTGAAGGATGGAACCATAAGCCGTTAGCTGCACTTGGACGTAAGTTGGCCCCCATGCTCTCAAGCTGCTGGATGCTGTACCGTGGTTAAGTTGGAGCGTGATGTGTAGCTTCTTTTGCCACCACATGCTGCTGCCCTTCTCCTATTTTCACCCAAGTACCTTGCTGACTAAGGCCGTGAGTGACTCAAGGTAGCCCATCCAAGCTTCTTCTTCAACTTGTTCAGTGCACACCCTTCTTCTCCATTCCAAATAATCATCTCACGGGACACTCTTCCTCTTTCACGGAAATTTGTTTCAACCATGAGCTCCCACCCCAAGCTGCTGGAATACCGTGTGCTTCTCCTTTTGTTGTCCTATATCCCCTTCAGAAATTCACAGAGAAAGTTGATTCCTTATTGGTAAGTGCCGTATGGTGTAGTCAACATGTGGCCCCCTTCTTTGATTCCACTTAGGTCCATTTACTTCTATATTGCCGAGAATTTACTTAGAGAATGTGGCTTCCTCCACAGTAAAAATCACACTTGTCATTTTCCAAAAGAACTCTAAAACCGTGAAGTGGCCTCCTTTTTTAATCACGCTTCATCTTTCCATTTAATAAAATGTAACATGAATTGTAGCTTTGGCAGTGTGATATGTGGTCTTTCTTCAACAAATGGTGGTGGCCCCCACTTCTATTATGTTGTCTCCCACTTAAAAGAAAGAAGCCTCATTTTGTGTGTTGTTTGCCGTGAATGCTTCCTTATGTGGCATGCTTCAATTGCTTGTGCTAGAGTACTTTCTTATGTGTATTTTGATGTGCGAATGGCTGGACTATTTTGTTTTTGTGTGGCAGCCGTGAGTTGTAGAAAGAAATTTAATTCCTTTCAAGTGTGCAGCAAAGAAACCGTGAGGTGCTACTTGGTGGTCCCTTCTTTTGTCTTATGTGGCTCCACTTGAGAGAAAGAATTGAAATGTAATTGCTCCATGTGCTGCTGGCTGCCGAGAGTGTTCTTGTTTGCTAGCCAAGTGTTTATTAAAAATTCTTCAATGGAATGACTTGCTAGACATTGCATGAACGGTGGAAATGGGATGGCCACGTGAATGTGTTGCCCTTGTCTCTTACACGTGCTTGTTTGGTTCTCAAGGCTGGAAGCAATTGCCTAGATGTCTCCTTCTTTCAACGTTTTTGACTTCTTACTTTCTTGCATGCAGTACATTTGTTCGTTACATATCATTGTGCAGTAATTTTAGAAGAAAGAAATCATGTGTTGCTTCATGCTTTTGCTATCTATGACCATGAACTTCCAATGTCATTCCAAGCCAACCAATGCTTCTTAAGATTTAAGAAAGAAAGGACTTGTTCCTTCAATTCACGTGAAAGCATATGAATGTTGCCAATTTGATTCAACCGTGAAATGCATTTTGCAACCAATCAAGAATTCTTCATGTTGTGGCCGTGACATGCTAGGAGATAAATCAAGGAATTAAGTTGCTTCTCCAAAATAAAATGAGTTGAAAGTGCTTTCTTTTAGCCAAACCAAACTGCAATTTTTCTTCGAGTCTCTAGGATCTGTACATCTTTCTTTTATTCAACACAAAATAAATCAATACAGTATAGCTTCTTTCAATTAAATGACACAGTGTGTGAATGAGTATCCTACCAAATGTCCTAATTTCTATTTCCAAATTTTCCTTGCAAAATAATTAGCTCAGAGAGTTCAAATTAGTTAAAATAAGAATTTCCGATCAAATTTAGCACAATTAGGAAAAATAGAATAATGTTGTACATTCAAATACAATTCCTTGATTAAATCCGGTACAATAAGCTAAGTGAAGTGAAGAAAATATTGACTCATCAAAATAGACCACACTTAGTCTTTTGCACTCCTGGGCAAAATTAAGACTCAAATCAAGGAATGGTTCAAAGGACTTGTAGGAATGACAAAAACTCAGCAGACAGAAAAATAAAAACTCACAAGAAAACAAAGAGAACTTACATTGTTCTCAAGAAATCTTGATAGAGAAAAGGTGTAGAAAATGTCCAACACGTAATCGAGAAAAGCATATACTTACAGAAATTAATCCAAGCAATTCAAAATATGGTAAAAATAATTAATCAGTTTAAGAGGTGATTTAAAAAATAACAAAACCTCACAGATGCACTCATAGTGTTTTACTCAAGTGTATAGGGTAAATAATTTCCACTCGATGTACTCAAGAAAGCAAACACAAGTAGACTTGGCAAGCTTCTAATTATCAATACTTAAAACATATGCATGTTCAGATCAAAAGTTCTTTACTGGGTTGTAATGGGGCCAAGGACAGGGGAGGATAAATTTGGATAAGTAGCTATAGCTCAGAAGAAATAGAGGTGCACTAGGAAAAAAAATGTAAAAACTGTGAAATCTCACCTAAACCTCTAATTCAATCCTCTTCTCGACTCCATTATTCACAAAATTATTTTTCATTTTTCTCTTTTTCTCATCATCATTTTTTTTTATTTCATCTTTCTTTTTTTTTTTCTTTTTTTTTTCTTTTTTTTCATCCTGTCTCTTTTATTTTCTCTCTTTATCACACAACAGGATAGAAATAACATTTCCAAAACAAGATGAGGAACCAACTAGCCAATTCATCAGAATCCCTAAGGAGACCACACTTATTCACAAAATACTTTTATAGCTCCAGACTTTCCTAAGGTTAAGGTAATCATTGTTTTTCACTTAGGTTCAGTGTATGAGCTTCAACACAAAGAAATGGGGAAAGTATAGGCTCAAAGGGGTTATCAAAGGATAATATCAGGGTAGGCTTATTTGGCTAAAGAGGCTCAAGAAATAAAATGCCTTTATCATTTCTAAACATGCATATCCATCAAGAATTATCAAAAAGAATCAAGCCAAGGCATATGTGCAAGCAATCAAGATACATATCTCACATAAGAAAGAACATTAAGTGGCTCAAATCTCACACAGGGTGTTTGTCACAATCAAATCAACCTCTCAAACGTATAATTATCTTTCCAAGCAAAGAAAAGCAAGGATTACAATCTATAAGTAGTAAGTAAGTGAAGGAAAAATCTACAACTTAGACATCATCCAGAAATCAAGAGAAAAATGTAAAATTTATTGCACACAAAACTGGATAAAAATAACTTAAAAGAGAAAAAATTTAACACTCAAAAACAAAAAATTTAACACACAAAATACAAACTTAACAGAAACTAACAGAAAATCAAAATTTCTCCCCAGTAGACCACACTTAAATCACACAATGTCCTCAGTGTGTTACAATCATCAGATTATCAATTTCAGAGCAGTCAATAATATAGACAAGTGCAATAAAAAGTTAGGAAAAATGGGAAGAAATTTTTCAGTAACATCCATCAGCAGATGTTATCAGGGACATCCATCAGCAGATGTCTTAAACACCTAGCACCCATCAGTAGATGCTAATTAATAATTTTTTTTATTATTATTTGTTTTTTTATTTTTTATTTTTTATTTTTATTTTTTTTTTCTGAAAAAGGAGACCGGTACTGTGACAACAGTCTCGGTGGCAAAGACCGGAACTGTTGCTACAGTGGAAAGCAATCTGGCTATAAAAGAGGCACTCCTCCGCGTCCAGCGCCATTTCTGATCCCTCACTCTCTCTCTACTCCTCTGCTCTCTCAACTCTCTCTTCTCTCTGCTCTCTTCTCTCTCTACTCTCTCGAGCGTCTGGATCTCTGCAGGGAGCCTCTCCCACCGTGTCCGCGTGCTCTGAAGGTGTACGAGCCCTGCAAGGAGCCTCTGCCACCGTGCCAACTGAAGAGTTTGAGATCCGCGAGGAGCTTCTCTGCCAGCTCTACTTCTCCAGGTAAGTCCTCTGCACCTTCCTTCTTTCCTTCTTTCTTATCTTTCTGCTTGCTTTTTCTGCTTTTATTACCATCCTGCTTTCCTGCTTTCCATTTTTTTCTTCTCTGACCTTTTGCCTGCTGTCCCTCTTTTCCATTTTCCTGCTTTCCTTTATTTTTCTTCTGCTTTCTTTTCCTGCTTTCATTTAAGCCTTCAGTTCCTTCTTTATTTTCAGCTCTTATTCGCTTTCTTCTTCACCTGCTAAACACTTAAAACACATAAAACACAATTGTCTTAAAACTTAAGGGGTATATCGGCTGGAAACCAGACGTTAATCTCCCTTCGTTTGAAGGTATGGCAGAGACAATCGGGTAGAACAACGCCACGTACCCCACTTAAAACTAAAACACAGAAACTGAATATACAAGAACAATATGGACAAGGACACTGGACGTAGATCCGTTTAGGACCCTTTTGCAAGGACCGTGAAACAGATCTGAGACCAAAAACTGAAACATCAAATACAGACTGGACAAAATAAATCTAAAAGGAAACAAGAACAAATAAAGAAAACAGAGAACTAATCTAATTTTTTTTATGCTTCTCTTTTTTTTTTAGTTCTTTTTATTTTTTTTTTATGTTTATTTTATTTTATTTTTTTTTATGTTTTTGTTCTTTTTTTTATTTTTTATTTAAGTATTTGTATATTACGAGAGGAAGGATGAGTGATACGGAATCAGAGAGATATACCAGTCAACGGTGGCGTCCTACCGACGATCAAATCAAGATGATGACCAAAATATTCAACTATGGGGTCACACACCCAAGCCGAGCGCAAGTCGTCGAGATCGCGTCTCGACTAAGGGCTTTCGGCGAAGCCACTGAATACAACGTACACTGCTGGTTCAACAACCACGACAATCGGGTCAAGCGCTGGCAAGCGGAGATAGACCCCACTGGCACTCTCTTTTCACAACTGCCGCTATACATGTACGGTAAGACCTCTGATCACACCTCCATTGAATTTTCCATTCCTCTTCTATTATTAACACAAGTTTTTTATTTTTTATTTTTTTATTTATTATTATTTTTTTTTTGTTTGAAAGAAAACAACTGGGTGATTATGAGGGCACCGAGGCTGCTGAATCTGTTTCCCGTTCCGATCATCATTGACGATGATAGAGATGAGAGACAAATCCCTCCACCCAAGCTTCTCACATTCCGAACCAGAGCTCCCTCAACGGAGCTCTCCCTTAGACCACCACAACCAGCTCGAGAATTCTTCCAGTTTTAATGTTTTATTTTTTTATTTTATTATGTTTTTGCTGGCCGAGTGTGGCCAGAATTTGAACAAGTACTGTAATATGAACAATTATGTTTTTTATGTTTTTAATTTTTTTTTTTGTTTTTGTTTTTTATTTGGTTTGTAATATTAACGATCAGAAATGATCGACCCCCGAACAACTTAAATTTCATATATCAACTGCAATTTTATTTTCAGATCTGTTCAATCCTTTTTCTCCATTACTGTAATTTTTGCATTGATGAATGAAATATTTTCTTAGTCTAAAAAATTTGCAATCAAAGATCTGTATGAAAACAACTAAGAAATTGTATTTACAGTGAAGGAAAATAAGGAAAATAAATGAGATCTGAAGTGAAAATTTTTATTGGTATGAAATAATAAGATACTGAGGGTCGAAATAAAATCAAGGAATATGCAAAACAATTTTTTTTTTTTTTTTTGCATTTTTGAATTTTTTTTTTAAGGGATAACAACTAGAAAACTAAGAAATAAATATACATATCGGAATAAAGATTTGGCACGCTTAAAACAAAATATTTTATCACAACAGAATAATTTTTTTTTTTTTTAATTTTTTTTTTAAAGATAACAATTCGAAAACTAAGAAGAAAAGGGAAAAACAAACTTAAAAGAAAAACAAAAATCAGAATCTCCCCCAAGACCACACTTACACTACACTGTCCTAAACGTGTTCTGTAAGATCCTTGAAAATATTTGTAAGTTAAAATACTAGATAAAAAAAAAATGAATAGTAAATTGTGAATAGTAAAAAGTGAATAGTAAAAAGGGAATAGTAAAAAAAAAAAATTAAAAAAAAAAAATAATAAAAATATTTTTGGAAAGGATAAGTGTTCCACGTAGCTTTGAGATCAGAATTTATCAAATTGCAAATAAAAAATTATTTTTGTAATAGTAAAATGAATAAAAAAATGAATAGTTAAAATGAATAGTAAAAATGAATAGTAAATTTTTTTGCTATAAATAGCCAAGGGGGAAGGCTGAAAATTTACACCAAAGAACTTAGAAAATTTTTGAGAGAAGAGAGTTGGAAGAATTTCAAATTTTGCAAAGGGGATATTCTGGAAGTTTTCAGAGGGCGAGGAGATTAAGTCTGTAATAGAGGTAAGGGAAGCTAACCTTGAGTATCTCCTTTTGTATTATCTTAAGCCTTGAATATGCTATATTTTGCTTTTGTCTGATCTTAAATCTTGATTATGGAGTATTTTGTTTCTGTATGATTTTGAATTTAAATGAGAGTATGTTTTTGTGTTAATATCCGAGTGTGATAGTTGTAAAACGTGATATTGATTATGTTATGCCATTTGTATGTTATTAGTTGTTTATTTTTGTATTTTGGAAGGATTAGAAATTGTCTAACCGGCTCTGCCAGATTCAATTTCTTGTTTCCCCAAACATTCTATTGTTTTCCTTATTTATTTTTATTGTATTTTGGAAGGATTAGAAATTATCTAACCGGCTCTGCCAGATTCAATTTCTTATTTCCCCAAACTTTCTATTGCTTCAGTTATTTATTTTATTGCACTTTTGGAAGGATTAGAAGTTGTCTAACCGGCTCTGCCAGATTCAGCTTCTTGTTTCCCCAAACTATTTATTGCTTTACTTATTTATTTTATTGCATTTTTGGAAGGATTAGAAGTTGTCTAACCGGCTCTGCCAGATTCAACTTCTTATTTCCCCATACATGTTATTGTTCTTGTTATTTAATTATATTGTATTTTTGGATGGATTAAAAGTTGTCTAACCGGCTCTGCCAGATTCAACTTCTTATTTCCCCATACATGTTATTGTTCTTGTTATTTAATTATATTGTATTTTTGGATGGATTAAAAGTTGTCTAACCGGCTCTGCCAGATTCAACTTCTTGTTTCCCCATGAATTTTTATATTAAGATTATTTTTATGATTGTCAAATATTGTATTCTTCTATGACCATTTATTGTAATGTTTTATTATTGTTAATTGTTTATAATTATCTTGTATGAATTCTATTATGGATGTTTATTGTGATGAATTTATTGAATGAGTTTGTTGGCTGAAATTGATCTTGTTGGGAGGTTTGGAATAAGGGTTCTGTAATAACTTGTATATGGGTATTAAATAGATATACAGATACTGGTTGAGGTTGTTGTGAGAGGAAGTAAAATTAAGCATTTTAAGATTTAGAGCATAAGAAAATAAGGTAGATAAATTAAATAAATAAATTGTTAATTATTGAGGACCTCCCTTTGTTGGTAGGATAGAGGAACCTTAAAAACCTGAGTTGGCACATCCCTGATCATAGAGCAGCCCTGGCCTGGTCCAGTCAGTTGTGACTAGTCATATGTGCTGGCGTCGAAGGTGAGTTTGATGCGTTCAGACATCTGGGTCCTCTCCGGTGACCAATTGGGGTAAAGAAAAATCTATAATAGGATGAAAATAAAATAAAACAAATTGATTGTAGATGCATAATATTATCATGGTAAAAATTTCATATATATTTTATTTATCATTACATTGAGCCCAGACTTTAATATGTAGTTCTTAAGATATGTTGATATATTTTGGTTGATCCATGATCTTTGTTTGGTGAAAATATGTTGAGTTATACTCGTTATGGGCAAAATGAGTTTATAATATGAAGTATGATATCTGGCAATATGTTTGATTTATTGATACCAAAACGGGTGATTATGAATTCATGATTAAAGAATGAACATGATTGAGTTAGGTGGATAAGAGGGTATGAATTGTTGGTTTTATGAAATGTTGGGGTGGATATGAGAAATCATTACTTATGAAATGATGTTTACTACCGGGAGTAGTTTGTTCGAGTTATACCATGAGAGTTTGGTATGAGCAAAGTAACACTTGAGGTTTATGAAAGCAGGCAGAAAGTGTTCTGACCATAAGGCTTTGACATAAACATATGATTCGTAAGTTTTATAGAAGCAGGCAGAGAGGGGTCTGACCATAAGGCTTCAGAAAGTAGGACATAGTATATAAGTGAGGCTTAAGGAAGCAGGCAGAGAGCGGTCTGACCATAAGGCTTCATGAGTAAGCATGGAACACTTGTAAGATTTATGGAAATGAGAAAGATGATTTTGATAATGATGAATTAATGACATCGGAATAATGATATTTTATCAATTGCAGAAATACATGATTATAATATTTTTATTACAAGTTTAATGATTTTATGATATGGTTGGCTTACCCTTATTTGTTTGTGCTATGATCATATAACTCATGTTATATGTGATTAGATAATGTTGCAGATGTGGTTGATAAAGCTTAGAGATGAGAGAGATGCGGGGAAAATCTTTCAGGGATTTTTGTAAAAAGAATAAATTTGTATTGGGAAGATTATGTTGTGTAAAATTTAAAAGTTGAAATGTCAACGGTGAAGACTATATTGTTTAAAGTTTGTAAGTTTGGTATTGTACTTTGGAGTAATTGAAATAAAGTTTGATTGTTTATATGAGGTATCAAATTAATTTAGTCTCTACTATCAGTAATACCCTTTAAAATGTTTGGGTGTTACATTATGGTATCAGAGCAATGGTTTTCGAAAGTATTTTGGGACTATGGGGAGTGAAATTATTATTCTTAGTAAAACTATTAATTGTTATGATGAAAATGACTATTGGAGGAAATTGATATCATATGCTAAATTGTATTGTTATCTTTTTGAAGAGAAATCATTTAAAACTCGACAAAGATGCAACAACAACAAGTTGATCAAGCACCTCAAAATCATTCTAGCTTGAATGACTTTTTAAGGCATGATCCAACTAAATTTAATGGGGATGCTACTCCTGATGAGGCTGACTCTTGGCTAAGGCAGAATGAGAAGATTTTCCGGGTAATAACTTGCTCAGAAGAACAAAAATTAACTTATGCATCATTTCTTTTGGTGGGTGAGGCTGAATATTGGTGGGAAAGTATGCAACAGTTGATGACGGTTCGTGGTGAGGCTGTGAATTGGGAGAACTTTAAGATAAGGTTCTTGGAAAAATATTTTCCAAACAGTGCAAAATTTGCAAGGGAGGCGGAGTTTCTGACCTTACAACAAAGGAGGTTATCAGTACAAGAGTACGTAGTAAAATTTAATTATCTCTCGAGGTTTTATACTCAGAATATCACAGAAGAATGGAGATGTCGAAAATTCGAGGGAGGACTAAGGCATGAACTGAAGAAGGTACTTATGCCATTGGAAATACAAGAGTTTCCAGCATTGGTAGAGAAAGCCAGAATGATAGAATTATTGGAGTTTGATCCAAGTAGAGTTTCCAGACTTGCCAAGGGAGAATCTTCAATGAAATTCAACAAAAAACCTTATGAAAAACCACAATTATCATATCGAGGAACAGTGAAGTGTTTTGAGTGTGGAGGGGCACATTTCAGACGTGACTGCCCTAAACTTATTGGGGAAAAAGTTGAAGGGAAGAGATGTTTCATCTGCAATGATCCGGGACACTTTGCTAATGTTTGTCCAAAGAAAAAGAAGGTGGGAGAACCACAACAACAAGATTCTGCTGAAGTAAAGCCCCGGGCAACAGGAAGAGTATTCGCAATGTCTGCAGAAGAGGCTACTAAGCCAGGTACATTAATTTTACACACCTGTATGTTGTTAGGAGAATGCGTATATGTTTTGTTTGACTCTGGAGCCACACACTCCTTTATATCCCTAGCATGTTTAGAAAGACTCGGATTACCGATGCTTGATCTAGGGTGTGAATTAGTAGTTTCTACACCAGCATCGGGACCAGTTATGACCAGTTCAGTCTGTGTCGGATGCCCGATCCAAATTGCAGGACGCAAGTTCAAAGTGAACTTGATCTGCTTACCCCTTCAAAATCTAGACATTATTTTGGGAATGGATTGGTTGACTGCCAATCACGTTCTTATTGATTGTGGGAAACAAAAGATAAAGTTTCTAAATTTGAACGATTTAGAACTAAGCTCAACTCGAGTAGTTGCGAAGGATATCAAAGATGGAGCTACCTGCTATGTGGTGTTAGCTCAGGAGAAAAGAGAGAATACTGAAGAACAAATCATCGGAATACCTGTGGTAGAAGAATATGTTGATGTTTTTCCAGAACAAGTACCAGGTTTACCACCTAGTCGAGAGATCGATTTCACAATAGATCTAATGCCCGGAGCTGGCCCAGTTTCTATGGCTCCATACCGAATGGCTCCTGCCGAACTAGTAGAGTTGAAAAAGCAAATCGAAGATCTGCTGGAGAAGAAGTTTATCCGTCCAAGTGTGTCTCCATGGGGAGCTCCTGTATTGCTGGTGAAGAAGAAGGATGGAAGTTCAAGGTTGTGCGTGGATTATCGACAGCTGAACAAGGTTACAATAAAGAACAAATATCCTTTGCCAAGAATCGATGATCTATTAGATCAGTTGAGAGGAGCAGAGGTGTTTTCAAAAATTGATCTCAGATCTGGGTACCATCAGATTCTGGTCAAGACGGAAGATGTGCAAAAGACGGCTTTCAGATCTCGCTACGGACACTTTGAGTACGTGGTAATGCCGTTTGGCGTGACGAATGCTCCAGCGATTTTTATGGACTACATGAACAGAATATTTCGGTCATGTTTAGATAAGTTCGTGGTAGTATTTATAGACGATATTCTTATCTATTCAGAGAATAAGGAAAAACATGCAGAACACTTGAGGGTGGCGTTGGAAATTTTAAGAAAACATCAACTGTATGGGAAACTGTCAAAGTGTGAGTTCTGGATAGAGAAAGTACAATTTTTGGGTCATGTGATTTCTGCTCAAGGAATCTCAGTGGATCCAGCAAAGGTGGAAGCTGTGCTAAAGTGGGAGCGGCCGAAAACTGTAACTGAAGTACGAAGTTTTGTAGGATTAGCCGGTTATTACCGACGTTTTGTTGAAGGGTTTTCCAAGATTGTAGGTCCTCTAACTCAGTTAACTCGTAAAGATCAACCATTTCTGTGGACTGACAAGTGCGAAGCCAGTTTTGAGGATATGAAGCAACGACTAACGTCAGCACCAGTATTAATCATTCCAGACTCTAGCAAATCTTTTGAGGTGTACTGCGATGCGTCATATCAAGGATTGGGGTGCGTCCTAATGCAAGGAAGGAGACCTGTAGCTTATGCATCTAGGCAGCTAAAGGCGCATGAGAAGAACTACCCAACGCATGACATAGAACTTGCAGCAGTAGTATTTGCATTAAAGACATGGAGACACTACCTCTATGGGGCAAGTTTCCAAGTTTTTAGTGACCATAAGAGTCTAAAGTATTTGTTCGATCAAAAGGAGCTGAACATGCGACAAAGAAGATGGATGGAATATATGAAGGACTATGATTTCGAGCTTTTATATCACCCAGGAAAAGCCAATGTGGTGGCAGATGCATTGAGTAGGAGACAAGCTCAAATAACGACAATGATGGTGAAGGAGTTAGAACTGTTAGAAAAGTTACGTGATATGAACTTGGGGTTGCAGTTAACCCCAGATCATATATGGTGTGGTCATTTAGTAATCACTAGTGACTTCTTAGAACAAGTGAAGGTTGAGCAGTCGATGGATCAAGAGTTGCAGCAAAAGATCAGGTTGTTGGACACCAATCAAGCTAAGGACTTCGTTCTAAGTAAAGATGGCATCCTTCGATTTAAGAACAGAGTGTGTATACCTGCAAAGAGTAAATTAAAACATTTAATTTTAGACGAAGGCCATAAAAGTCGTCTTAGCATACATCCAGGTATGACTAAGATGTATAAGGACCTGAAAGAGTCATTTTGGTGGAATGGAATGAAGAGGGATGTGGCCGAGTTTGTAGCAGCCTGCTTGGTGTGTCAGAAGGCAAAAGTGGAGCATCAAAAACCGGGAGGGATGTTACGACAGTTAGACATTCCTCAATGGAAGTGGGACAGTATCTCGATGGACTTTGTAACACATTTACCAAAATCATCAAAAGGTCACGATTCTATCTGGGTTATCGTTGATAGACTAACCAAGAGCGCTCACTTTTTGCCCATTAATCAACGTATGTCTCTAGAAAAGCTGACGGAGTTATACATCAGGGAAGTAGTGAGGTTGCATGGAATACCTACAAGCATTGTGTCAGACAGAGATCCGAGGTTTACTTCAAGGTTTTGGCAGACGCTACAGAAGGCTCTGGGAACGCAGTTGAGGATGAGTTCGGCTTATCACCCTCAGACTGATGGTCAAACAGAAAGGACTATTCAGTCTTTGGAGGATTTGCTAAGAACTTGTGTATTAGATCATCTTGGAAGTTGGAATGAGATACTACCATTAGTAGAATTTACTTACAACAACAGTTATCATTCCAGTATTGGTATGCCACCATATGAAGCTTTATATGGAAGAAGATGTAGAACCCCGTTGTGTTGGTTTCAAGATGGGGAAGCACTAACAGTGGGACCCGAGCTATTACAGCGAACTACAGAAAAAATAAAATTAATCCAAGATCGGATGAAAGCAACTCAAAGTAGACAAAAGTCATATGCCGACAAAAGAAGAAGACCATTAGAATTTGAAGAAGGAGATCATGTATTCTTACGAGTAACACCAACTACAGGAGTCGGGAGAGCTATCAAGATGAGGAAACTGACACCAAAATTTCTCGGACCGTATCAAATTCTCAAAAAGATTGGGCCAGTGGCTTATGAGGTAGCATTACCACCTGGATTGGCAAATTTGCATAACGTTTTTCATGTATCCCAACTGAGGAAGTATATTCCAGATCCAAAGCATGTGTTAGAAGTTGATGAAATTCAGGTCAAGGAAAATTTAACAATGGAAGTTGGACCAGTGCGTATACTAGATGTTCAAATGAAAAAGCTAAGAGGGAAAGATATTCGCACAGTAAAAGTACTTTGGAATGAAGACACACAGGAAATGACTTGGGAATTGGAAGAATTTATGATAAAGGAATATCCATATCTCTTTTGTAAGTAATCTTTTGTTAGATAGTCTTTATTTAAATAAATAATTTTCGAGGGCGAAAATAATTGTTGTTGGGGAGATTGTAAGATCCTTGAAAATATTTGTAAATTAAAATACTAGATAAAAAAAAATGAATAGTAAATTGTGAATAGTAAAAAGTGAATAGTAAAAAAGGAATAGTAAAAAAAAAAAATTAAAAAAAAAAAAAATAATAAAAATATTTTTGGAAAGGATAAGTGTTCCACGTAGCTTTGAGATCAGAATTTATCAAATTGCAAATAAAAAATTATTTTTGTAATAGTAAAATGAATAAAAAAATGAATAGTTAAAATGAATAGTAAAAATGAATAGTAAATTTTTTTGCTATAAATAGCCAAGGGGGGAGGCTGAAAATTTACACCAAAGAACTTAGAAAATTTTTGAGAGAAGAGAGTTGGAAGAATTTCAAATTTTGCAAAGGGGATATTCTGGAAGTTTTCAGAGGGCGAGGAGATTAAGTCTGTAATAGAGGTAAGGGAAGCTAACCTTGAGTATCTCCTTTTGTATTATCTTAAGCCTTGAATATGCTATATTTTGCTTTTGTCTGATCTTAAATCTTGATTATGGAGTATTTTGTTTCTGTATGATTTTGAATTTAAATGAGAGTATGTTTTTGTGTTAATATCCGAGTGTGATAGTTGTAAAACGTGATATTGATTATGTTATGCCATTTGTATGTTATTAGTTGTTTATTTTTGTATTTTGGAAGGATTAGAAATTGTCTAACCGGCTCTGCCAGATTCAATTTCTTGTTTCCCCAAACATTCTATTGTTTTCCTTATTTATTTTTATTGTATTTTGGAAGGATTAGAAATTGTCTAACCGGCTCTGCCAGATTCAATTTCTTATTTCCCCAAACTTTCTATTGCTTCAGTTATTTATTTTATTGCACTTTTGGAAGGATTAGAAGTTGTCTAACCGGCTCTGCCAGATTCAGCTTCTTGTTTCCCCAAACTATTTATTGCTTTACTTATTTATTTTATTGCATTTTTGGAAGGATTAGAAGTTGTCTAACCGGCTCTGCCAGATTCAACTTCTTATTTCCCCATACATGTTATTTTTCTTGTTATTTAATTATATTGTATTTTTGGATGGATTAAAAGTTGTCTAACCGGCTCTGCCAGATTCAACTTCTTATTTCCCCATACATGTTATTGTTCTTGTTATTTAATTATATTGTATTTTTGGATGGATTAAAAGTTGTCTAACCGGCTCTGCCAGATTCAACTTCTTGTTTCCCCATGAATTTTTATATTAAGATTATTTTTATGATTGTCAAATATTGTATTCTTCTATGACCATTTATTGTAATGTTTTATTATTGTTAATTGTTTATAATTATCTTGTATGAATTCTATTATGGATGTTTATTGTGATGAATTTATTGAATGAGTTTGTTGGCTGAAATTGATCTTGTTGGGAGGTTTGGAATAAGGGTTCTGTAATAACTTGTATATGGGTATTAAATAGATATACAGATACTGGTTGAGGTTGTTGTGAGAGGAAGTAAAATTAAGCATTTTAAGATTTAGAGCATAAGAAAATAAGGTAGATAAATTAAATAAATAAATTGTTAATTATTGAGGACCTCCCTTTGTTGGTAGGATAGAGGAACCTTAAAAACCTGAGTTGGCACATCCCTGATCATAGAGCAGCCCTGGCCTGGTCCAGTCAGTTGTGACTAGTCATATGTGCTGGCGTCGAAGGTGAGTTTGATGCGTTCAGACATCTGGGTCCTCTCCGGTGACCAATTGGGGTAAAGAAAAATCTATAATAGGATGAAAATAAAATAAAACAAATTGATTGTAGATGCATAATATTATCATGGTAAAAATTTCATATATATTTTATTTATCATTACATTGAGCCCAGACTTTAATATGTAGTTCTTAAGATATGTTGATATATTTTGGTTGATCCATGATCTTTGTTTGGTGAAAATATGTTGAGTTATACTCGTTATGGGCAAAATGAGTTTATAATATGAAGTATGATATCTGGCAATATGTTTGATTTATTGATACCAAAACGGGTGATTATGAATTCATGATTAAAGAATGAACATGATTGAGTTAGGTGGATAAGAGGGTATGAATTGTTGGTTTTATGAAATGTTGGGGTGGATATGAGAAATCATTACTTATGAAATGATGTTTACTACCGGGAGTAGTTTGTTCGAGTTATACCATGAGAGTTTGGTATGAGCAAAGTAACACTTGAGGTTTATGAAAGCAGGCAGAAAGTGTTCTGACCATAAGGCTTTGACATAAACATATGATTCGTAAGTTTTATAGAAGCAGGCAGAGAGGGGTCTGACCATAAGGCTTCAGAAAGTAGGACATAGTATATAAGTGAGGCTTAAGGAAGCAGGCAGAGAGCGGTCTGACCATAAGGCTTCATGAGTAAGCATGGAACACTTGTAAGATTTATGGAAATGAGAAAGATGATTTTGATAATGATGAATTAATGACATCGGAATAATGATATTTTATCAATTGCAGAAATACATGATTATAATATTTTTATTACAAGTTTAATGATTTTATGATATGGTTGGCTTACCCTTATTTGTTTGTGCTATGATCATATAACTCATGTTATATGTGATTAGATAATGTTGTAGATGTGGTTGATAAAGCTTAGAGATGAGAGAGATGCGGGGAAAATCTTTCAGGGATTTTTGTAAAAAGAATAAATTTGTATTGGGAAGATTATGTTGTGTAAAATTTAAAAGTTGAAATGTCAACGGTGAAGACTATATTGTTTAAAGTTTGTAAGTTTGGTATTGTACTTTGGAGTAATTGAAATAAAGTTTGATTGTTTATATGAGGTATCAAATTAATTTAGTCTCTACTATCAGTAATACCCTTTAAAATGTTTGGGTGTTACATGTTCTAAGCATAAGATCATCAGTTAAAACACTGAACAGATAAAGGACAAATGCAATAAAAGTAGGAAAACGGGGAAGAAAGAAAAAGAAAACTCCCCTGGTCAGGGTGGCAGTTGCCAATTTTGGACTTGTAGGGAGAGGTTTTCCACTTCATGATCCAGCACGGAAGTTTTGAGGAGGAACTGCTTCATCCTCCAGATTTGATCTCGCAATGAAATGTCTTCCATCGCTGGATCTAAGCAGAAAAAATTGTTGATGATTGGGTTCAACAGGTGCCAATTGATCTTCGAACTGCTGTATGTACTGGCACCTTTGTCTTCCAGCGTGGGTGCATGCTGATCAAATTTATATGTACCTCCTGCAATATGGTTAGTGCAAAATGGTTCCACAGAAATATCATGCAGAGGTATAACACCCAATCCCAATTCATCATACCGAGCCTTAGATACAACCTCATAACATGAATCCGTTTCAAATGTAGAAACAATATCTATAACAGGTTCAGATTCATGTTCAGTGCATGGAGAACAAATATTTGAATTTGATAGTAAAAAGCGGTCCTCATCATGCACAGAGGAAAAATTAAAATCATGCTCAGCAACAATATAGTCATCAGCATACCTCTCATCATCACAATCAACATAATAATCAAATTGTGGTATGCTTACCTCCTCTTCCTTGAAGATTTCTAGAGTGTGGGAAGGTGAAGGTGGTCTACCTGGTTCAGGATTACTGCTTACTTCTGCTGGGTCCCCAAAATTTTCATCAGTCTCCTCAGGTGCAAGAGTGGTCATCTGCCTGATCTGATCACTCAGATTCTGAATGGCAGATTGAGTTTCCTGCTGGAACTCCATGCTCTCTTGCTTGAACTGCATGTTCCCTTTCTGAAACTGAATGTTCTGCATTGTCATCTGCTCTAGTAACTCCTTTAATGTAGGTTCAGAAGTAGAAGGCTGAGGAGTTATTTGAATAGGAGAATCATACTGCTGACTCTCATATTGTGGAACTGGCTCCCAAAGAGAGCTCTCAGAAATTGGATGATGGAACATATTGTTCTCATCATAAAAATCAGCAGATTTAAAATCAAAGTAATATGCAGAAGGAGATTCATAATCACAGACATTGGCAGAATAAGCATTATTCACAACATTAAAATAGGTAGACATGGAAAAATAAAAAGTAAAAACTAAAAACTAAAAATTACGAATCAGATAAAACAAAACACATTTATACATGCTACAAGCACACACAAGACAGAACATCAATAGTAAAAATTTTTAATTAATTTTTTTTTTTAATTTTAAATTTTTTTTTAATAACAACTAAATACAGAACATAGCACAATAAAAATATAAAAGACAAAACATATATTAACACAACATAATCGAAAAACACAACAAAAGTCTAAAACAAGAACCTGGAACTGAAGTGACAACGCCGCCAAAATTTGCTGAAGGTGTCGTTGTCGCCTACAAAAATATACAAGACAAAACACACAAAACAAACATATTAACAGAACAAAACTTTATACAACAAAAATCTAAAACCAAACCTCCATTGATTGGTCCCCGGCAACGGCGCCATTTTTTACGAACGGGTCGCACCGCTCACAAAAATTGTGCATAAAAGAAATGCAGTATAGTTTACTAGGAGGTGACTCCTAGGTCGTCTCTCAAGGACCAATTTTGGTGGTTTAGTCTCAAATTTTTTACACGAAGTGGGGGGGTTTTGTGATTTTTGGTACGGAAAATAAAATTAAAACTGGAAATTAAATAAGACAACAAAATTGAAAATACTGAAATAAATTTAAAAGACAATAAAAATAAACGGTAAAAGATGGTAAAAACGGAAAATGGAAAATTACGCAGTGTTTGAAATTAAAATGCTGGAACTGTAAATATGCATAAAACGTAACAGCAGACGGTAAAATGAATAAATAATAAAATAAAATCACTTGACTGAAAATGAAATTCAAAATTCAACATTAAAATAAAATTCTGAACCATAGAAGTGAAAATGAAATGAGCAATGCTTCAGAAATTAAAATTACAATTGCACTGTTTGAAATGGAAATGAGAGAGGAAGAGGCAGAAGCCTCCTCCAAACCATGACTTCTCCTATACTACTTCGAAACTACACTAAAATCTAATTTTTCTTTTGCTTCTCTGCATGCTGCTGGATTTATAGCTAAAATCCTGAACCTATTCCCGTGAGCATCTTTTCTTTGCCTTCCCGTGAGAAAATAGGGTGAGGGCCCCTCCATTATGTCATCTTCTACACCTTGGAGCCGTGGGCTCCTTTCTCAATTCTTCTACTTCCATCAGGACGTGCTGGATTGGAATGTAAACTGCAGCGTGAAGGATGGAACCATAAGCCGTTAGCTGCACTTGGACGTAAGTTGGCCCCCATGCTCTCAAGCTGCTGGATGCTGTACCGTGGTTAAGTTGGAGCGTGATGTGTAGCTTCTTTTGCCACCACATGCTGCTGCCCTTCTCCTATTTTCACCCAAGTACCTTGCTGACTAAGGCCGTGAGTGACTCAAGGTAGCCCATCCAAGCTTCTTCTTCAACTTGTTCAGTGCACACCCTTCTTCTCCATTCCAAATAATCATCTCACGGGACACTCTTCCTCTTTCACGGAAATTTGTTTCAACCATGAGCTCCCACCCCAAGCTGCTGGAATACCGTGTGCTTCTCCTTTTGTTGTCCTATATCCCCTTCAGAAATTCACAGAGAAAGTTGATTCCTTATTGGTAAGTGCCGTATGGTGTAGTCAACATGTGGCCCCCTTCTTTGATTCCACTTAGGTCCATTTACTTCTATATTGCCGAGAATTTACTTAGAGAATGTGGCTTCCTCCACAGTAAAAATCACACTTGTCATTTTCCAAAAGAACTCTAAAACCGTGAAGTGGCCTCCTTTTTTAATCACGCTTCATCTTTCCATTTAATAAAATGTAACATGAATTGTAGCTTTGGCAGTGTGATATGTGGTCTTTCTTCAACAAATGGTGGTGGCCCCCACTTCTATTATGTTGTCTCCCACTTAAAAGAAAGAAGCCTCATTTTGTGTGTTGTTTGCCGTGAATGCTTCCTTATGTGGCATGCTTCAATTGCTTGTGCTAGAGTACTTTCTTATGTGTATTTTGATGTGCGAATGGCTGGACTATTTTGTTTTTGTGTGGCAGCCGTGAGTTGTAGAAAGAAATTTAATTCCTTTCAAGTGTGCAGCAAAGAAACCGTGAGGTGCTACTTGGTGGTCCCTTCTTTTGTCTTATGTGGCTCCACTTGAGAGAAAGAATTGAAATGTAATTGCTCCATGTGCTGCTGGCTGCCGAGAGTGTTCTTGTTTGCTAGCCAAGTGTTTATTAAAAATTCTTCAATGGAATGACTTGCTAGACATTGCATGAACGGTGGAAATGGGATGGCCACGTGAATGTGTTGCCCTTGTCTCTTACACGTGCTTGTTTGGTTCTCAAGGCTGGAAGCAATTGCCTAGATGTCTCCTTCTTTCAACGTTTTTGACTTCTTACTTTCTTGCATGCAGTACATTTGTTCGTTACATATCATTGTGCAGTAATTTTAGAAGAAAGAAATCATGTGTTGCTTCATGCTTTTGCTATCTATGACCATGAACTTCCAATGTCATTCCAAGCCAACCAATGCTTCTTAAGATTTAAGAAAGAAAGGACTTGTTCCTTCAATTCACGTGAAAGCATATGAATGTTGCCAATTTGATTCAACTGTGAAATGCATTTTGCAACCAATCAAGAATTCTTCATGTTGTGGCCGTGACATGCTAGGAGATAAATCAAGGAATTAAGTTGCTTCTCCAAAATAAAATGAGTTGAAAGTGCTTTCTTTTAGCCAAACCAAACTGCAATTTTTCTTCGAGTCTCTAGGATCTGTACATCTTTCTTTTATTCAACACAAAATAAATCAATACAGTATAGCTTCTTTCAATTAAATGACACAGTGTGTGAATGAGTATCCTACCAAATGTCCTAATTTCTATTTCCAAATTTTCCTTGCAAAATAATTAGCTCAGAGAGTTCAAATTAGTTAAAATAAGAATTTCCGATCAAATTTAGCACAATTAGGAAAAATAGAATAATGTTGTACATTCAAATACAATTCCTTGATTAAATCCGGTACAATAAGCTAAGTGAAGTGAAGAAAATATTGACTCATCAGTGTCGCAACCGGAATCGCGACGGGACGACGATCCAAAAAGAAACGGGTTTTGAAAAGAGATTTGGAGTCACCACCATAGTTTATTCTGGGAAACTACGGAAAAACCATAAAAAACAGACAGGGTCCACGAAAACCAGATTCTGGGTTCGGGAGTCGTTACGTGTAGGGAAGGTGTTAGCACCCTACAACGCCTGCCCTAAGGCAGTACCTTTAACTAAATGCACAAATATGATGTGGTTTTAAAAATGTTTAACTATCCCTTAAAATAAAATTCTAAATAAACAAAATATATTTTTTTAGTTTTTTGGGCCCGACAAGGATTGACCTTGCTCCTACGTATTCTCATTCAGAATGAGAGATCAGGGTTACGTAGTTCTTTAGAAACTGTTTGAGAAATTCGTTTGGAAATTGTTTGAAAATTTATTAAGAAAATGATTATTGATAAATTTGGATTTTTAGGGAAGTGAACCTGACAAGGGCAAGCCTTGCTCCTACGTATTTCCACTCTTGATGGAGAATCAAGGATCACGTAGTTCTGGGTAGGAAGATTGTTTGTTGTTTAAAATTGTTGATGTTTTTGGGTTTTTTGAAGATTTTATACCTTTTTTGTGTTTTGTTTAAGAAAGAGAAAAGGTTGTTAGCACAAGGACGATCACTACAAGAAATTGACTAATTACCGGCGGCTTAATACCGAAGGCCTTGAGGCCGTCTGTAAAAGAGAGGTGCCGACGGCCATAAAAAGAAGTACCGACGGGCTTAGTGAAATTAAACTATCGAAGGTCAGGAACACAACAGCGAGGGATGTGTGTCCTTCGGTAACAGGCTAGACCCATTAAACCAAGTGATTCCTTCTATTCGTCGAGGTCGTCCCCAATTTCCTGAAACTGTGAAAACCCCCCTGCCCTACCTCTCTCGTCTACGTCTGCCATCGTTTTACTTCGTGCTTCCATTCTCTCGGCTACCTCTCTCGTGGCTTCGTTTTCGTTTGTGCTTCCATTATCTCGTCTACCTTTGTCGTTTACCTCTGTCTATCCGGTGGCATTGTGCGCCTCTCCGTGTTGTTCGGTCTCATCGAGGTTCTTGGTGCCGTTGTGGGTGGGGTAGCCACAGGGGTGGTGTTTCGTCATCATTACGCTTTGGCGCCATAGGAGTGGTGGTTCGTGGCTGTGCGCGTGAGGCTTGTGTTCAGAGTTGGCGATGTGCAGGGGCTTCCCTCGAATTGGGTGTTCTGTAGTGCGAGGTAAGTTATGTGTTTGCTTGATGGGTATTTAATCATTTGATATCAGTTTGATGGCTTGCTGCCCTTTTTTCATATCAGAAGACGACACCTGGGAGGAGTCGAAGCAATAAAAGAAAATGATAGGGAGATTGGAACACGGGACAGTAAAGGAAAAGAGAAGTGCCTATTAGCGCACCAGATGAAAAATCCCTTTGCCTTTACTCTAACAAGTAAGCAACCTTCACTCCTTTCCTGTTTATTTATTCATTGGGTCGTGGTATTGTTAGTTTTACTGGAAATGAAATGAAGCTTAGGCAGGGTTACTCTCCATCAAAAGGTTTTCTGGTTTTATTGCCCTCCTTTATTGCCATTAAAGTTTTCCTCATCCTTTATGAACCAGTGTACAAGTGATATCCACATTTTACTCTGTAATTTGATCTTTCTATTATTTCTGTGATTCTAAAGGTGTGTCTGTGTTGACATGTATAAATAATTATATACTTGTATTCTGTATCTTATATGTTATGCATTTGATTTCATATTGTGGATGGTCATTAGTTGCTGTAGAACAAACTTTTTGTGCATTGTTTTTGGAGGACATAAATACAGAAATTTCTGTTGTTAATAAGTTGGAACTTTTAGCATGATGAACTAAGACCATAGAAGGAGGTGACTATGGATGATTACCGCTCCTATATGAAGATTATTTTGATTATTATACTTATGTCTCTCACCAGTATTGTCATAGTTGTTACAATTATAAGCTCTTTCTATTCTTTTCTCTTTAATAATAGTTATCGGATTTTGCTAGTAGTTGACGTAGTCTTAACCCCCTTGGTACGACTGTCGCGGTCATACAAATTTTATGTGCACAGAAATTAATGCAGTATAATTACTAGGAGGTGACTCCTAGGTCGTCTCTCAAGGACCAATTTTTGTGTGGTTCGGTCTTAGATTTATCACGAAGTGGGGGGGTTTTTGATAGTTTTAGGATGTAGAAAAATAAAATTGGAAATTGGAAATTAAATAAAACTAAATTTAAAATACTGAAATAAATTTTAACAATGGTAAAAACAAGCGGTAAAAGATGGTAAAAATAGACAATGGAAAATTTACACAGTGTTTAAAACTAAAATGCGTGAACAGTAACAAGCAGAAAAACATAAAAACATTGTGATTAAAATTTACCAAAAGCATCAGTAAAAATAAACGATAAAAACAACGTTTGGAAATACGATGAACAGTAAAATTATGGAATATAGCGATGCAGAAAATACTGAATGGTAAAATACAACAGATAAAAATAAAACACTGGAAATGGAATTCATCAAACATTCAACACTTTAATTAAAATTCAACACTTGAAATAAAATGAAATGATTAAACTATGAAATGAACTACACGCTCAGAAATGAAATTACATGCACTGTTTGAAAATGGAACTGGAAAAGGAAGGAGAGGAAGAGGCAGAGAGCCTCTTCCAGGGCCATGAATTCTATACTACACCTAATGCAATCCTAAAATCTAATAAAAATCCAGGCCTCCAGACGTCTCTCTACTGGAATTCCTACCCCTTTTTATATTGGAGGTGCTCTCTTTCATTTTCTCCCCTGTTAGCTTGTTCCCGTGACATTCAAAATAAAATAAGATGGGCCCTCTCTTTTCAGATGAATCACGTGAATGGCTCCCTTCAACATTCCATTTTCCCTTGGACGTGAATGCTCCATCTTTCAATGTTTCTCCCTTCACACATGCAGCCAAGATTCACGTGAAATCAGCACTTGGTGAAGCACTTTCTCCCTTCTTTCTTCCAATGGCTGGACACCACTCCATCTCCTTGGATATTAGCTGCTGCCATTCCTCAAAAACAACCGTGAACTTCCAATAAGTAGTGGCTGGAACATGGCTGGACAACCTTGATCTTCTCTCCAATCTCTTGTAACTGCGTAAAGAAAGCTGCTGGAAGGCCACTTGAATCAGCTGGGAACATGAAGTCCAGCTTTGTTGGGATGAGCGTGCCGCAGCCTCCTTCCAGCCGTGAGCTTTGAAGTGGTGTGGCCGTGTGCTTTTCCATTCACCAATTTTTTTATCCAATTAAAGTGCACCGTGCTTCACTTTCCAGCACAGCTTGTACATACTTCTTTCAAAGCCAATTGGAATGCATCGTGCCTCTTCTTCTATCTAAAGATAAATGAATCTTCTCTTCTCCTCCAGCCAAGCCGTGACACCTTAAGCTTCCAACACTTAACTTCTTTGCTTTCAGCCGTGGCACCCCAAGCTTCCAACACTTAACCGTGCACACCATTCTTTATCCTGCAACATGTGCGTGGCCTCCCCAAGCATCCTCTCATTCAGCACCGCTTCATTCTCAGCCGTCACCAACACTTCTTCCATCATCGTTTTTACTCTCCAATAATCACCGCGTTTGCTTATAAAGAAAAGAAATGAGAACGTGCTTCCTTTGCCTATGTGTTTCCCTGTCCATGAATCACTATCCCGTGAGCTCACCACCAAAATCAATCACGTGTGTGCCCTCTAGATTCAACAATCTCCATCTGGCATGTGTCCTCGTGTGCTTCTTTTAATATAATGAAAGATTCCATCCAGACCATAACATCACACAGCACGACTTCCAACTTCTTGACAGCAAAATAAAGTGAATCCAAAAGGTCGATTCTCTTCTCTCCATGCGGTGCACCAATTCTGCAAGGGCCGTGAATGCTATCTTCAACGTGACCCCTCTTCATGAACAATATTTCTTTTCCTAATGGAGGGTCCCACGTTTATTCCACTACCGGTTAATGCTTTCCAAACAATTGTCCATATGTGTTTTAAGTGGAGAAAACAAAACCAAACGCTGCACTTCTTTTCACATGTAACAATGTTTTTTTAAAAAAAAACTAAAATGAAGACAAGAAAATTGTGTTTCCAAAATTCTCTGCAGCATCCGTGACAAGGGAATATCTTCCCATGTGTCTATGTCTTCATAATTTTATTCATATTTCAGCAAATGAATTTGGTCCGTGAGATTCTTTTGCAATTAAGGTCCAAGACCAAATGCTTATGTGGAGTGGAAGAATATGGTCAAAACAAATCTGCACATCCAAAGTTAATGCATTTCTTCTCTATGGAGTCGTGTGATGTGTCTTGCTTCTAAGCCAATTCTGCTTAATTTTCCACACAAATTAAATCAACGCAGTGTAGTTTCTTTGAAACACAGTGTGTGAATATTTTTCCAAATGTCTCAATTTGTATTTCCAAAATTTTCCTGAAATTACCAATGCAAATAATCAACTTAAATAATTCAAATTGAATGAAATTAGAATTTCTGGTCAAATTAAGTACAAATAGTAAAAACGGGAAAATACTGGACAATTAAGCACAATTCCCCGATTAAATCTAGTACAATAAGCTAAGTGAAGTGAAGAAAATATTGACTCATCAAAATAGACCACACTTAGTCTTTTGCACTCCTGGGCAAAATCAAGACTCAAATCAGGGAATAGTTCAAAGGACTTTCACGAAGACTGACACAAATGCAGCAGACAGAAAAATATAAAAACTCACAAGAAAAACACATAAACTTTACACAGTTCTCAAAAGGTCTGGACAGAGGAAAGAAATAGAAAATATCCAACACGTAATCAAGAAAAGTAGATACTTATAGAAATTATCCAAGCAACTCAATACGTAGAAAAATAATTAATAAGCTTAAGAGGTGATTTAAAAATAACAAAACCTCACAGATGCACTACAGTGTTTCTCTCAAGTGTCTAGGGTAAATAATTTCAACTCGATGTACTCAAGAAAACCAACACAAGTAGACTTGGCAAGCTTCTAATTATCAATACTTAAAACATATGCATGTTCAGATCAAAAGGTCTTTACTGGGTTGTAATGGGGCCAAGGACAGGGGAGGATAAATTTGGATAAGTAGCTATAGCTTAGAAGAAATAGAGGTGCACTAGGAAAAAAAATGTAAACACAGTGAAATCTCACCCAAACCTCTAATTCAATCCTCTTCTCGACTCCATTATTCATAAAATTATTTTTCAATTTTCTCTTTTTCTCATCAAATATTTTTCATCCTGTCTTCTTCTTTTTTTTTTTTTTTTTTCACACAACAGGATATAAATTATCATTTCAAAACATGATGAGGAACCAACTAGCCAATTCATCAGAATTCCCAAGGAGACCACACTTATTCTCAAAACACTTCTGTAGCTCCAGACTTTCCTAAGTTTAAGGTAATCATTGTTTTTCACTTAGGGTCAGTATATGAGCTTCAACACAAATAAATGGGGAAAGTATAGGCTCAAAGGGGTTATCAAAGGATAATAACAGGGTAGGCTTATTTGGCTAAAGAGGCTCAAGAAATAAAATGCCTTTATCATTTTCTAAACATGCATATCCATCAAGAATTATCAAAAAGAATCAAGCCAAGGCATATGTGCAAGCAATCAAGATACATGTCACACAAGAAAGAAAATTAAGTGGCTCAAATTCTCACTCAGGGTATTTTTCTCAATCAAATCAACCTCTCAAACATTATAATCATCTTCCAAGCAGAGAAAAGCAAGGATTTCAAACCATAAGTATTAATCAAGTGAAGGAAAAATCTACAACTTAGACATCATCCAGAAATCAAGAGAAAAATGTAAAATTTATTGCACACAAAACACACTAAAACAACTTAAAACAGAAAAAATTAACACTCAAAAACAAAAAATTTAACACACAAAATACAATCTAACAGAAAAATCAGAAAAATCAGAATTTCTTCCCAGTAGACCACACTTAAATCACACAATGTCCTCAGTGTGTTACAATCATCAGATTATCAATTTCAGAGCAGCAAATAATATAGACAAGTGCAATAAAAAGTTAGGAAAAATGGGAAGAAATTTTTCAGTAACATCCATCAGCAGATGTTATCAGGGACATCCATCAGCAGATGTCTTAAACACCTAGCACCCATCAGTAGATGCTAGCATTTTTTATTTTTTTTTATTTTATTTTTTTTTTTTTTATTAATTAATTTAATTTTTTTTTTTTTTATTTTTTTTTTTTTTTTTTGGAAAAGGAGAAGACCGGTACTGTGGCAACAGTCTCGGTGGCAAAGACCGGAACTGTTGCTATAGTGGCAGAAATTTAGGCTATAAAAGGGCATTCCTCCGCGTCCAGCGCCATTTCTGAACGCTCAATCTCTCTCTACTCCTCTGCTCTCTCTACTCTCTGCTCAAGCGTCTGGATCTGCGAGGAAGCCTCTCCACCCCGCGTCTGCTGAAGATCTGAGATCTGCGCAGAGCCTCTGTCCCTGCGTCTTCTGAAGATCTGTGTCAAGCTTCTGTAAGCCCTACTACTCCGGGTAAGTTCTCTGCACCTTGGATCTCTATTTCTTCCTTCTATGCTTTCCATGTTCTGCTTCTCTTTAAAGCTTTTAGATCTTTCATTCTGCTGTTATACCTTCCTGCTTTCCTGCTTTCCATTTTTTTTCTTCCTGATCTCTTGCCTGCTCTCCCTCTTCCTTTGCCCGATCTATCTTCTCCTTTTCAAATTTTTTCTTTCTTAACTACAACAAAAACAAGAACACACTGTCTTAAACTAAGGGGTATATAGGCTGGAAACCAGACGTTAATCTCCCTTCGATTGAAGGTATTGCAGAGACAATCGGGTAGAACAACGCCACGTACCCCACTTAAAACTAAACACATAAACATAATATACAAGAACAATATGGACAAGGACACTGGACGTAGATCCGTTTAGGACCCTTTGCAAGGACCGTGAAACAGATCTGAGACCAGACACAAAAACAATCAAAGACAGACAGGACAAAATAAATTTGAAAGGAAACAAGAATCAAATAAAGAAAACAGAGAACTAATCTAATTTTTTTTTTTTATGCTTCTTTTTTTTTATGTTTTGTTTTTCTTTTTTTTTTTTTATGTTTTTATGCTTTTTATATTATTTATTTTTTTATTTATGTATTTGTATATTACGAGAGGAAGGATGAGTGAAACGGAATCAGAGAGATATACCAGTCAACGGTGGCGTCCAACCGACGATCAAATCCAGATGATGACCAAAATATTCAACTATGGGGTCACACACCCAAGCCGAGCGCAAGTCGTCGAGATCGCGTCTCGACTGAGGGCTTTCGGCGAAGCCACTGAATACAACGTACACTGCTGGTTCAACAACCACGGCAATCGGGTCAAACACTGGCAAGCGGAGATAGACCCCACTGGCACTCTCTTTTCACAACTGCCGCTGTACATGTACGGTAAGACCTCTGATCACACCTCCATTTTTATTGAAAATTTTCACTTCCTCTTCTATAATTAACACAATTTTATTTATTTATTTTTTTATTTTTATTTTTTGTTTGAAAGAAAACAACTGGGTGATAATGAGGGCACCGAGGCTGCTGAATTTGTTTCCAGTTCCGATCATTATCGATGACGACAGAAATGAACGAGAAATTCCTCCACCAAAGCCTCCGCTCGTGACTTTTCGAACCAGAGCTCCCTCAACGGAGCTCTCCCTTAGACCACCACAACCAGCTCGTGAATTCTTTCAGTTTTAAATTTTTATGTTTGTTTTTTTTTTTTTTTTTTTTTTTTTTTTTTATATGTTTTTATTGGCCGAGTGTGGCCAGAATATGGGCTGTAATATGAACACTTATATTTTTGTTGTTTTTATTTTTATGATGTTTTTGTTTTTTTTTTTTTTTTTTTATTATGGTGTGTAATATTAACGATCAGACATGATCGACCCCTGAACAACCTTATTTTCACATATGAATCTACTGCAAATTTTATTTTCAGATCTGTTCAATCTCCACTTTTCCATTACTGTAATTTTTTTCATTGATGAATGAAATCTTTCTTAGTCTAAACAAAATTTTCAATCAAAGATCAGTATGAAACAACTAAGAAATTATTTTACAGTGAAGAAAAATAAGGAAAAAAATGAGATCTGAAGTGAAATTTTTATTGGATTATTGGTAAGAAACTGAGGGCCGAAAAAAACAAAATTATGGACTTAGCAAAATAATTTTTGAATTTTTGATTATTATTATTATTATTTTTTTTTTTTTTTTAAATATAATAATTCGAAAACTAATAAAGAAAATAAAAAAAATAAAAAACAAACATAAAAGAAAACAAAATGCAGAATCTTCCCCAGACCACACTTAAACTACAATGTCCTAAACGTGTTCTAAGCATAAGATCATCAGTTAAAACACTAAACAGATAAAGGACAAATGCAATAAAAGTAGGAAAACGGGGAAGAAAGAAAAAGAAAACTTCCCTGGTCAGGGTGGCAGTTGCCAATTTTGGATTTGTAGGGAGATGTTCTTCTCTTTAGGATCCAGTATGAAATTGTTGAGGACGAACTGCTTCATCCTCCAGATTTGATCGAGCAGTGAAATGTCTTCCACGACTGGATCCAAACAATTATTGTTGATGAATAGATTCAACAGGTGCCTGTTGAAATCGTTCTGGGTGCTCGCATCTCTGTCTTCAATTGTAGGTGTCTGCTCATCAAGTTCATACGTACCTCCTGCAGCATGGTTAGTGCAATTTGGCACTCCAGAAATTTCATGCAGGGGTATAACACCCAATCCCAATTCATCATACTGAGCCTTAGATACAACCTCATAACATGAATCAGTTTGAAATGTAGAAACAATATCTATAACAGGTTCAGATTCATGTTCAGTGCATGGAGAACAAATATTCAGATCTGATAACACAAAATTATTCTCGTCATGCATAGAGGGAAAATTAAAATCATGCTCAGCAACAATATAATTATCAACATACCTCTCAACAGCATAATCATCAAATTGAGGTATGTTGGTGGAAAATGAAAGTGGTCTACCTGGTTCAAAATAGCTGCTTGTACCTGCCTGGTCCTCAAAATATTCATCAGTCTCCTCAGGTGCAAGAGTGGCCATCTGCCTGATCTGATCAGTCAGATTCTGAATGGCAGATTGAGTTTCCATGCTCTCTTGCTTGAACTGCATGTTCCCTTTCTGTAACTGAACGTTCTGCATGGTCATCTGCTCCAGTAACTCCTTCAATGTAGGTTCAGAAGTTGAAGGCTGAAGAATTGTTTGGGCAGAAGCATTATACTGCTGACTCTGATATTGCTGGACTGGTGGAGGCATGAAAGGACTCTCGAATGGTGGTTCTAGATAATGATCTTGTGGGGTATCGTACCATTCGTTGTTAAGATCATTCCACTCAGGATCATTATAATTCTCATTATAGAATTCAGCAGAATTACAATCAGAGTAAGATGCAGAATAAGATTCATAATCACAGACATTGGCAGAATAAGCAGAATTCACATAACCAGAATAGGTAGACATGGAAAAATAAAAACAAATAAAAACTAAATACTAAAAATTACGAAACAGATAAATCACAACACATTTATACATGTTACACGCACATAAAAGACAGAACAAAATTTTTTTTTTTTTTTTTTTTTTTTAATATTTTTTTTTTTAATTAACAGACATAATACAAAACACAACACAATAAAAATATAAAAGACAAAACATATATTACAACCACATAATAAAACAAAAACAGTAAAAATCTAAAACAAGAACCTGGACTGAAGTGACAACGCCGCCAAAATTTGCTGAAGGTGTCGTTGTCGCCTACAAAAATATACAAGACAAAACACACATATTAACAGAACAAAAATTTACACAACAATAATCTAAAACCAAACCTCCATTGATTGGTCCCCGGCAACGGCGCCATTTTTGGTACGACTGTCGCGGTCATACAAATTTTATGTGCACAGAAATTAATGCAGTATAATTACTAGGAGGTGACTCCTAGGTCGTCTCTCAAGGACCAATTTTTGTGTGGTTCGGTCTTAGATTTATCACGAAGTGGGGGGGTTTTTGATAGTTTTAGGATGTAGAAAAATAAAATTGGAAATTGGAAATTAAATAAAACTAAATTTAAAATACTGAAATAAATTTTAACAATGGTAAAAACAAGCGGTAAAAGATGGTAAAAATAGACAATGGAAAATTTACACAGTGTTTAAAACTAAAATGCGTGAACAGTAACAAGCAGAAAAACATAAAAACATTGTGATTAAAATTTACCAAAAGCATCAGTAAAAATAAACGATAAAAACAACGTTTGGAAATACGATGAACAGTAAAATTATGGAATATAGCGATGCAGAAAATACTGAATGGTAAAATACAACAGATAAAAATAAAACACTGGAAATGGAATTCATCAAACATTCAACACTTTAATTAAAATTCAACACTTGAAATAAAATGAAATGATTAAACTATGAAATGAACTACACGCTCAGAAATGAAATTACATGCACTGTTTGAAAATGGAACTGGAAAAGGAAGGAGAGGAAGAGGCAGAGAGCCTCTTCCAGGGCCATGAATTCTATACTACACCTAATGCAATCCTAAAATCTAATAAAAATCCAGGCCTCCAGACGTCTCTCTACTGGAATTCCTACCCCTTTTTATATTGGAGGTGCTCTCTTTCATTTTCTCCCCTGTTAGCTTGTTCCCGTGACATTCAAAATAAAATAAGATGGGCCCTCTCTTTTCAGATGAATCACGTGAATGGCTCCCTTCAACATTCCATTTTCCCTTGGACGTGAATGCTCCATCTTTCAATGTTTCTCCCTTCACACATGCAGCCAAGATTCACGTGAAATCAGCACTTGGTGAAGCACTTTCTCCCTTCTTTCTTCCAATGGCTGGACACCACTCCATCTCCTTGGATATTAGCTGCTGCCATTCCTCAAAAACAACCGTGAACTTCCAATAAGTAGTGGCTGGAACATGGCTGGACAACCTTGATCTTCTCTCCAATCTCTTGTAACTGCGTAAAGAAAGCTGCTGGAAGGCCACTTGAATCAGCTGGGAACATGAAGTCCAGCTTTGTTGGGATGAGCGTGCCGCAGCCTCCTTCCAGCCGTGAGCTTTGAAGTGGTGTGGCCGTGTGCTTTTCCATTCACCAATTTTTTTATCCAATTAAAGTGCACCGTGCTTCACTTTCCAGCACAGCTTGTACATACTTCTTTCAAAGCCAATTGGAATGCATCGTGCCTCTTCTTCTATCTAAAGATAAATGAATCTTCTCTTCTCCTCCAGCCAAGCCGTGACACCTTAAGCTTCCAACACTTAACTTCTTTGCTTTCAGCCGTGGCACCCCAAGCTTCCAACACTTAACCGTGCACACCATTCTTTATCCTGCAACATGTGCGTGGCCTCCCCAAGCATCCTCTCATTCAGCACCGCTTCATTCTCAGCCGTCACCAACACTTCTTCCATCATCGTTTTTACTCTCCAATAATCACCGCGTTTGCTTATAAAGAAAAGAAATGAGAACGTGCTTCCTTTGCCTATGTGTTTCCCTGTCCATGAATCACTATCCCGTGAGCTCACCACCAAAATCAATCACGTGTGTGCCCTCTAGATTCAACAATCTCCATCTGGCATGTGTCCTCGTGTGCTTCTTTTAATATAATGAAAGATTCCATCCAGACCATAACATCACACAGCACGACTTCCAACTTCTTGACAGCAAAATAAAGTGAATCCAAAAGGTCGATTCTCTTCTCTCCATGCGGTGCACCAATTCTGCAAGGGCCGTGAATGCTATCTTCAACGTGACCCCTCTTCATGAACAATATTTCTTTTCCTAATGGAGGGTCCCACGTTTATTCCACTACCGGTTAATGCTTTCCAAACAATTGTCCATATGTGTTTTAAGTGGAGAAAACAAAACCAAACGCTGCACTTCTTTTCACATGTAACAATGTTTTTTTAAAAAAAAACTAAAATGAAGACAAGAAAATTGTGTTTCCAAAATTCTCTGCAGCATCCGTGACAAGGGAATATCTTCCCATGTGTCTATGTCTTCATAATTTTATTCATATTTCAGCAAATGAATTTGGTCCGTGAGATTCTTTTGCAATTAAGGTCCAAGACCAAATGCTTATGTGGAGTGGAAGAATATGGTCAAAACAAATCTGCACATCCAAAGTTAATGCATTTCTTCTCTATGGAGTCGTGTGATGTGTCTTGCTTCTAAGCCAATTCTGCTTAATTTTCCACACAAATTAAATCAACGCAGTGTAGTTTCTTTGAAACACAGTGTGTGAATATTTTTCCAAATGTCTCAATTTGTATTTCCAAAATTTTCCTGAAATTACCAATGCAAATAATCAACTTAAATAATTCAAATTGAATGAAATTAGAATTTCTGGTCAAATTAAGTACAAATAGTAAAAACGGGAAAATACTGGACAATTAAGCACAATTCCCCGATTAAATCTAGTACAATAAGCTAAGTGAAGTGAAGAAAATATTGACTCATCAAAATAGACCACACTTAGTCTTTTGCACTCCTGGGCAAAATCAAGACTCAAATCAGGGAATAGTTCAAAGGACTTTCACGAAGACTGACACAAATGCAGCAGACAGAAAAATATAAAAACTCACAAGAAAAACACATAAACTTTACACAGTTCTCAAAAGGTCTGGACAGAGGAAAGAAATAGAAAATATCCAACACGTAATCAAGAAAAGTAGATACTTATAGAATCACGTGAATTTCCTTGCAGCCGTGGGCTCCCTTCCTTCATCACCGTGCCACCACTTCATTCTTCACTCCCATTGTTATCATTTCTTCTAGAGCGTGGCAGCAGCTGGATACCGTGCTCATCATACATCCCTTCTCTAGGTGGCTTAGTGCACCTCCACTCTCCATCCAGCCGTGATGCTCCTTGCTATTATCCATTCTCTAATGCATGACAACACACCATTTTCTTTCCAAAACGTGGTAGCACCGTGTCCAACCAAGCTGCTGCTATTGGGAGTTTCTCTCTTCATTGAAATATTACGTTCCAGCAAGCAAGAGTAAGTGTGGTGCGACTCCCACTTTTATTCCCATGTACATTGCCGAAATAAATTGTCCATGGGGGCCATGTGCTTTTGTTTTCTTCCAGCTCATACTATTACCAATGCACTTGAATGAAGATTGAAATGAAAGGATAGGCATTTAAAATAATTTAAAAGAAGAACCTTGGAGTTAAGGACGTGACTTTTCAACAAGTGTGGTCCCCTTCATTGGTTTTTACAAAGGAAAGTGGGCTCCCACTTTTGTTCCATGCTTGCTACAAACCTTTCAAAACCGTGAGTTCTTTCATAGGTGGTGGCTTTTTAATTCCATACTATAAATTGCTGGATGCTTGGTTGTCCAAGGCCGTGAAGTGTGTTTTTATGATTGGTAAAAATTTAAGATCTCCTTGGATGTAACCTTTCAAAGTGGTGGCCTCCTCCATCATGTGCATAATGGTAGTTTGCTTTCATATGAGAATTGCTTCCTAACGTGTTGCTTCTTTCTCCAAAATGAAAAGCTTCTTTTTTCCAAGCTAGCGGGCCATGTCTTCTTTATTTCACTTAACATAATACTTACCTAAAAATAAGAAGCATCACGTGAATTACAATCCAACAAAAAAAATGCTTTAAAAAAAATCTTCTCTATGTGAACCTTTCTGGACGTTTTCCATGATCCATTTCCGTGTGCACAGTGAAAACAAATTTTTTTTTACTTTTCTTTCTCATTTTAATTTAAAATGTAATTGATGAGAATTATCTCTTTTCAGTCCAAAAATATTATTCAATATTTTCCCTGCAATTACTAATGCAAATAATTAGCTCAGATACTTCAAATTAATTAAAATAAGAATTTCTGATCAAATTAAGCACATTTAGTAAAAATGGGAAAATACTGGACATTTAAGCACAATTCCTTGATTAAATTCGGTACAATAAGCTAAGTGAAATCAATAAAATATTGACTCATCAAAATAGACCACACTTAGTCTTTTGCACTCCTGGGCAAAATCAAGACACAAATCAGGGAATAGTTCAAAGGACATCAAAGGAGTGACACAAATGCAGCATACAGAAAATAAAAACTCACAAGAAAATAAAAAGAATTTACATAGTTCTCAAGAATTCTGGACAGAGAAAAGAAATAGAAATTATCCAACACAAATCAAATAAAGCAAATACTTACAGAAATCTTCCAAGCAATTCAAAACACGGAAAATGATTAATCAGCTCAAGAGGTGATTCAAAAATAACAAAACCTCACAGATGCACTATAGTGTTTCTCTCAAGTGTTTAAGGTAAATCAATGTCACTCAATGCACTCAAGAAAGCAAACACAAGCAGACTTGGCAAGCTTCTAATATCAACACTTAAAACATATGCATGCTCAGATCAAAAGGTCTTTACTGGGTTGTAATGGGGCCAAGGACAGGGGAGGATAAAATATGGATAAGTAGTTACAACTCAGAAGAAAATAGAGGAGCTATGGGGAACAAGTGAAAATACAGTGAAATTACATCCAAACCTCTAATTTAATCCTCTTCTCGACTCCATTATTCACAAAATCATTTTTTTTCTTTCTCATCCTATTTTTTCATCCTGTCTCTTTTCTCTCTTTTTTTTTTCTTCTTTATCACACAACAGGATATAAATCATATTTCCAATAAAATAAGATGAGGAACCAACTCGCCAATTTATCAGAATCCCCAAGGAGACCACACTTTTTCACAAAACACTTCTATAGCTCCAGACTTTCCTAAGGTTAAGGTAATAATTTGTTTTTCACTTAGGATCAGTGTATGAGCTTCAACACAAAGAAATATATACAGTATAGGCTCAAAGGGGTTATCAAAGGATAATAACAAGGTAGGCTTATTTGGCTAAAGAGGCTCAAGAACAAAAATGCCTTTATCACGTCTGAACATGCATATCAATCAAGTATATCAAAAAGAATCAAGCCAAGGCATATGTGCAAGCATTCAAGATACATATCACACACAAGAAAGAAAATTTAGTGGCTCAAATCTCACACAGGGTATTTGTCACAATCAAATCAACCTCTTAAGCATTATAATCATCTTCCAAGCAGAGAAAAGCAAGGATTTCAAACCATAAGTATTAAGTAAGTGAAGGAAAAATCTACAACTTAAACATCATCCAGAAATCAAAAGAAAAATGTAAAATTTATTGCACACAAAACTCGATAAAAATAACTTAAAAGAGAAAAAATTTAACACTCAAAAACAAAAAATTTAACACACAAAATACAATCTAACAGAAAAATCAGAATTTCTCCCCAGTAGACCACACTTAAATCACACAATGTCCTCAGTGTGTTACAATCATCAGATGATCAAATTCAGAGCAGTCAAAAAAAATATAGACAAGTGCAATAAAAAGTTAGGAAAAATGGGAAGAAATTTTTCAGTAACATCCATCAGTAGATGTTATCAGGGACATCCATCAGCAGATGTCTAAAACACCTAGCACCCATCAGTAGATGCTAATAATTTTTTTTATTATTATTATTTATTTATTTTTTTAATTATTATTTTTTTTAATTGAAAAAGGAGAAGACCGGTACTGTGGCAACAGTCTCGGTGGCAAAGACCGGAACTGTTGCTACAGTGGCAAAGCTTTGGCTACAAATGAGCCACTCCTCCGCGTCTGAGCGCCATTTCCTGACTCTCACTCTCTCCTCTCTGCTTCTCTCTGCTCTCTCAACTCTCTCTGCTCTCTTCTCTCTCTGCTCTCTGCTCTCTCTCGAGCGTCTGGATCTGCGAGGAAGCCTCTCCACCCCGCGTCCGCTGAAGATCTGAGATCTGCGCAGAGCCCCCGTCCCTGCGTCTTCTGAAGAGTCTAAGTGAGATCCGCGAAGAGCCTCTGCAAGCCTACTTCCCCAGGTAAGTCCTCTGCACCTTCCTTCTTTCCTTCTTTCTTATCTTTCTGCTTGCTTTTTCTGCTTTTATTACCATCCTGCTTTCCTGCTTTCCATTTTTTTTCTTCTCTGACCTCTTGCCTGCTGTCCCTCTTTTCCATTTTCCTGCTTTCCTTTATTTTTCTTCTGCTTTTTATGCTTCTTTCTTCTCCTTTTCAATTTTTTTCATATTTTAGAAACTGAAAACACTTAAACACATAAAACACAACTGTCTAAAAACTTAAGGGGTATATCGGCTGGAAACCAGACGTTAATCTCCCTTCGATTGAAGGTATGGCAGAGACAATCGGGTAGAACAACGCCACGTACCCCAGTTAAAATTAAATAAAACACAGAAACATAATATACAAGAACAATATGGACAAGGACAACTGGACATAGATCCGTTTAGGACCCTTTGCAAGGACCGTGAAACAGATCTGAGACCAGACACAAAAACAATCAAGGACAAAATAAATCTAAAAGGAAACAAGAACAAACAAATAAAGAAAAAACTGAACTAAGAATCTAATATATTTTTATGCTTCTTTTTTTTTTATGTTTTGTTTTTCTTTTTTTTTATGTTTTTGTTCTTTTTATTTTTATATTTTTTTTATTAAGTTTTAGAATATTTCAAGAGGAATGATGACGAGTGAGATGGAATCAGAGAGATACACTAGTCAGCGATGGCGTCCTACAGATGATCAGATCAAGATGATGATGAACATCTACAACTATGGGGTCACACACCCAAGCCGAGCGCAAGTCGCCGAGATCGCGTCTCGACTAAGGACCTTCGCAGATGCCACCGAATATAACGTGCACTGCTGGTTTAACAACCATGGCAATCGGGTCAGGCGCTGGCAAGCGGAGATAGACCCCACTGGCACTCTCTTTTCACAACTGCCGCTATACATGTACGGTAAGACCTCTGATCACACCTCCATTGAATTTTCCATTCCTCTTCTATTATTAACAAAAGTTTATTTATTTTTTTATTTATTTATTTATTTATTTATTTTTTTTTGTTTGAAAGAAAACAACTGGGTGATAATGAGGGCACCGAGGCTGCTGGATTTGTTTCCAGTTCCGATCATTATCGATGACGACAGAAATGAACGAGAAATTCCTCCACCAAAGCCTCCTGTATTTCGAACCAGAACTCCCTCAACGGAGCTCTCCCTTAGACCACCACAACCAGCTCGAGAATTCTTCCAGTTTTAATGTTTTATGTTTTTTTTTAATGTTTTTGTTGGCCGAGTGTGGCCAGAATAAGGACTGTAATATGAACAATTAATTTTTTTTTTTATGTTTTTATGTTTTGATTTATTATGGTGTGTAATATTAATGATAAGACATGATCGACCCCCGAACAACTTTATTTTCATATATATCTACTGTAATTTCATTTTAATGCCAGATCTGTTCAATCTCCTTATCCCCTATTACTGTAATTTTTGCTCTTATGACTGAAATATTTTCTTAGTCTAAAAATTTTCAATCAAAAACCTGTATGAGACAACTAAGAAAATATATTTACAACGAAGAAAATAAGGAAAAAGATAAGATCTGAAGTGAAAATTTTCAATGAATTATTGATATGAAATAATAAGAAATTGAGGGCCGAGAAATTATGGACTACACGCAAAACAATTTTTGAAAATGTTTTTTTTTTAAGGATAACAATGTGAAAACTAAGAAAGAAGAAAAAAAAATATATACATATCAGAATACAGATTTGGCACGCTTTAAACAAAAAATTTTAACACAAATTGTTTATGTTTTTTTTTTTTTATTATTATTATTTATTTATTATTTTTTTTTAAAAGATAACAATTACGAAAACTAAGAAGAAAAGGAAAAACAAACTTAAAAGAAAAACAAAATGCAGAATCTCCCCCAGACCACACTTAAACTACAATGTCCTAAACGTGTTCTAAGCATAAGATCATCAGTTAAAACACTAAACAGATAAAGGACAAATGCAATAAAAGTAGGAAAACGGGGAAGAAAGAAAAAGAAAACTTCCCTGGTCAGGGTGGCAGTTGCCAATTTTGGATTTGTAGGGAGATGTTCTTCTCTTTAGGATCCAGTATGAAATTGTTGAGGACGAACTGCTTCATCCTCCAGATTTGATCGAGCAGTGAAATGTCTTCCACGACTGGATCCAAACAATTATTGTTGATGAATAGATTCAACAGGTGCCTGTTGAAATCGTTCTGGGTGCTCGCACCTCTGTCTTCAATTGTAGGTGTCTGCTCATCAAGTTTATACGTACCTCCTGCAGCATGGTTAGTGCAATTTGGCACTCCAGAAATTTCATGCAGGGGTATAACACCCAATCCCAATTCATCATACTGAGCCTTAGTGATGAGTCAATATTTTCTTCACTTCACTTAGTTTATTGTACTAGAATTAATCAGGGAATTGTGCTTAATCGTCCATTATTTTCCTATTTTTCCTAATTGTGCTTAATTCGATCAGAAATTCTTATTTTAACTAATTTGAATTATCTGAGCTTATTATTTTGCATTATTAATTATGGGAAAATTTTGGATATCTTTTTGGGACATTTGAAGGCTAAATGAGAAATGACAATTGAGCCCAATGCATTTCAGCCACTTCAATTTTCGCTGGTTGCTGTGTGAATTTTGTATCAACTTGTTTGTCCTCGTTCGAATTCAATTCTTATCCGTTTTGCATGCAGTTTTTTTTCATAGTTTCGTACGGATGTCTATTTTCATGTATAGTTTTTACTTTGTTCAAATTCGTTATGTGTTGTTCCCAGTAATTGTTTTACTCCCCTGTGTCAGTCAAGTTCATACTGTTTAAGTGGCTTCTAATTTGTTTGCATTGTTTGCTTGTTTTTTTTAGTTGTGGTGGCTGGAATTAATCATTGGAAGGTGCTAAGACCTCCCAACACTCAAGAATTCAACACTCATAATGACACATTTTATAGCTCAAGCAAAGGACACATGGGACAAAAGTTTTGGCCATCACGGTTTTATTGAGAAACATTTGTATGAATGGTTGGCAAAGATTCACGTAAAGGAGCATGTGAGTGTATGTGCACGGTCTAAATCCAAATTGAAAAGCATGACCACATTGAAATCAAATCCATGGCAATGTAGAAGAATAGCATGGAAAAGGATGGAATAAGGGACCACAAGTAGCAAGTAGTGGCCACGGTTTTTGTCAAGTAAGGAAGAGAATAACATGGTTGAACAATTCACGTGAGATGCTAAGCTTTTTGGTTCTTCATAAAAAAACACATGGACCCCTTTGCTTTTGACAAAAGTTGATTAAATAAACATTTGTAACTGACCATGAAGAAAACACACGGCCCATTGATATTTTATTTTGGCAAAAACATTGAAAGCACACATTCAGAAAGGAAGCAACTTGCAAGGGGCCATCACTTGTTATAGCATTGGAAAATTCATTTTGAAGTGTTAGTCGTGAAGCTTGATTGAAAAAGGGGCCACCACGTTGAAAGAGGATGCTCACGGTTCACATAAAGGTGCAGCACCCAGCAGCATCTAACGTCCAGCAAAAGGTTCTTCACGGTCAAAGGAAACATCAGCCACCATCTCACGGTTTTGTTGAGAGAATTTGTTCAAGAATGAATTGTAAATTTTATAAAGGAAGGACAACACATGGAGAATGAAGATGAAGTGGTGTTTTCGGTCAAGGCAGCTTGATGGGGCACGTTGCTGGCTGAAAGATGAAGCCCACGGCTGGAGGAAGAGAAAGCTCACGCAGAGGATGCAACACGGTACCAAATTGCTTAAGGCTAGAAAGGAAGACACGGTCATGAGAAGTGTTCCTCTTGTCACGGATGCTGGAAAGAATAATAGAAGAAGCAACCAGCCACAATGCAGAGGCAGAGGAGCTCACTGTGATTGAGCTTTTGCAGAACCAGCTACCTTCACTGTCTAGATTCATCCTCAAAAGCCAGCAACCGAGAAGAAGGGGAAGAGGCATGACAACAGCTTACATCTTAGGGGCTGGAGAAGAGTCTTCACGGACAACCACCTTGGAAAGCTGGAAGGGAATTCACGGACCAGCAGCTTGGAGGAGAGCCGTGAAGGGAATGGGCACGGAAAGCACAAGCTGGTGGAGTTCTTTGGTGTGCATGTCTCCAAGGTGTAGAAGATGACACGAGGGGTCCCACCCTATTTCTTTGGCATGGCATGGCTAGGAGGAGGTGAAGAAAGTCTTCCAGCTACACAAGCAGACAGAGAACCAAGGCTGAAATGGAGAAGTCACGGATGTTCAGAGAATTTGGCTATAAATGAAGCAGCAGCATAGCAAATTAGAATTCATTAGATTTTAGGAGTAGAAGTAGGTATCAGTTTTACGTGGCTTTCATTTTTCCTCCTCCCCTTTGGGAGGTTTTGGATTTATTTTCCAGTTTCAATCAAATGTTAATTGCAGTGTGATTTTTCAGTTTACTTTGCGCTTAATATTTAGTCTGCACGTTTAAAGCTTTGATCAAATTACTCTTACTGCAAGTTTCTGTTCAAATCAATTTTAAGTTTCATTGCACATTTCAATTTCTGTCAAAAGTTTATTTGTTTTGCAATTTTATGTTTTCTGAGTTTACCATTTTCTGAATTTTACCGTTTCTGCAATTTATTTACCGTTCACTGTTTAATCTTGTTTTTACAGTCTGTTAAATTTACTGCTTTCATTATTTAATTTTTCCGCAATCAAAAACACTTTCACAACCCCCCCACTTTGTGATAAATCTAAGACCGAACCACAAATATTGGTCCTTGAGAGACGACCTAGGAGTCACTTCCTAGTAACTATACTGCATTCATATCTGCAATCAACTTTTGTGAGCGGTGCGACCCGTTCATCAAATTTTGGCGCCGCTGCCGGGGACCAACAAAAGACGGTTTGGTTTTAGATTTTTGTTGTGTAAATTTTTGTTCTGTTAATATGTGTATTTTGTGTGTTTTGTCTTGTATATTTCTGTAGGCGACAACGACACCTTCAGCAAATTTTGGCGGCGTTGTCACTTCAGTTCCAGGTTTTTTTGTTTTAGATTTTTGCTGTGTTTTTCGATTTTTACTGTGTTAATATATGTTTTGTCTTTTATATTTTTATTGTGTTGTGTTCTGTATTTAGTTACTGTATTTTAAAAAAAAAAAAAAATGAAAAAAAAAAATAATTGTTCTATCTTGTTTGTGCCTATAACATGTTTAATTATTTTGTGTTTTATCTTGTATTGTGATGCGATGTTTTATTTTCTGTATGTGTATCATATGTGTTTTGTCTGTTAATTAATTAAAAAAAAATAAAATAAAATAAAAAATTCTTGTGTACGTGTTGCATGTATAAATGTGTTGTGTTTTATCTGTTTCGTAATTTTTAGTTTTTAGTTTTTACTTTTTATTTTTCCATGTCTACCGATTTTAATTTTGTGAAAAATGCTTATTTTGTCTATGCCCATAATTATGATTCTCCTTCTGCATGTTACTCTGATTATAATTCTGTTGATTTCTATGTCGGGAATTATATGGATCATCCTCAAATTACTCAGAGCGCTCCTAGTGAGCCGGTCCCACCTACAAAGGATGATATTCATTGCGTTCTAAGCGCTGGACTGATATATCTGCTCCCTAAGTTTCATGGATTTGCAGGAGAATGCCCACATGAACATTTGGCAAATTTCTATAGAATTTGTTCTGCAATGAAACCTCCAAATGTCCCAGATGATTACATTTTCTTGACGGCGTTTCAGCATTCATTACAAGGAGCAGCTAAGGATTGGTTGAATTGTCTTCCTCGAGGACTCATTACCAGATGGGAAGATCTTGAGCAAAATTTTCTGATCGAATTTTTCCCTGCACAAGATGGATACAACAACGGTCCTGGAGGGAATGACCCTACCTTGGGATGGTACAGTGCTCCACAGTATCGATATCAAGAACCACCATTCCAGAATACTTTGATGCCTCCACTAGTCCAGCAAGAACAGCAGATGCAGTTCTATGATGCTACTGCTCAATTTACTCCTCAGCCTTCGATTTCTGAGCCTACAATAAAGGAGTTATTGGAGCAGATGACCATGCAGAACGTTCAGTTACAGAAAGGGAACATGCAGTTCAAGAAAAATAGCATAGAGTTTCAGCAGGAAACTCAAGCGGCAATTCAGAATCTGACTGATCAGATCGGGCAGATGGCCACTATTACACCTAAGGAGACTGATGAAGATTTTGAGGCCCAGGCAGGAATAAGCAATACTTTTGACCCAGGTAGACCACCTTCATCCTCCACTACTTTACAAATCTTCAAGGAAGTGGAGGTAAGCATACCACAATTTGATTATTCTGTTGATTGTGATGATGATCGGTATGCTAATGATTATATTGTTGCTGAGTCTGATTTTAATTTTTCCTCTGTGCATGATGAGAATTGCTTTTTACTATCACATTCAAATGTTTATTCTCCATGCACTGAACATGAATATGAGTCTGTGGTTGATAATGCATGTAATTTTAAAATTGATTCATGTTCTGAGGATGTATCTGAGGTTCAGCTTGTTACACTAGATTTGGGTGTTTTACCTCTGCATGAAATTTCGGTGGAACCATTTTGCACTAACCCTATTGCAGGAGGTACAATTGAATTTGACCAATATGCACCCACAGTGGAAGACAAAGGTGCCACCGCTCACCAAAGTTTCAACAACAATAGGCACCTACTGAACCTGCTCATCAACAATAACTGCATAAATCCAGCAGTGGAAAACATTTCACTGCTTGATCAAATTTGGAGGATGAAGCAGTTCGTCCTCAAAACTTCCTTGCTGGATTCTGAAGACATCTCCCTGAAAGTCCAAAATTGGCAGCTTCCACCATAACCTGCGGGAGTTTGCATTTTCTTTCTCTCCCTTTTTCCTTACTTTTATTGCACTTGTCCATAATATGTTTCCTGTTTTGATTGCTGATGTATGCTTAGAACACATTGAGGACAATGTGTAGTTTAAGTGTGGTCTATTGGGAGAGATTCTGAATTTTATTTGTTTTGTGTGTGAAATTTTTTCTGTTTTGAGTGTTAAATTTTTTTCTGTTTTAAGTTGTTTTTAGTGTGTTTTGTGTGCAATAAATTTTACATTTTTCTCTTGATTTCTGGATGATGTTTAAGTTGTAGATTTTTCCTTCACTTACTTAATACTTATAGTTTGTAATCCTTGCTTTTCTCTGCCTGGAAAGATGATTATACGTTTGAGAGGTTGATTTGATTGTGACAAATACCCTGTGTGAGATTTGAGCCACTTAATTTTCTTTCTTGTGTGTGATATGTATCTTGAATGCTTGCACATATGCCTTGGCTTGATTCTTTTAGATATACTTGATTGATATACATGTTCAGACGTGATAAAGGCATTTTTATTCTTGAGCCTCTTTAGCCAAATAGGCCTACCCTGTTATTATCCTTTGATAACCCCTTTGAGCCTATACTTGCCCCGTTTCTTTGTGATTGAAGCTCATACACTGACCCTAAGTGAAAAACAAATGATTACCTTAACCTTAGGAAAGTCTGGAGCTATAGAAGTATTTTGAGAATAAGTGTGGTCTCCTTGGGGATTTTGATAAATTGGCTAGTTGGTTCCTCATCATGTTTTGAAATGATGATTTATATCCTGTTGTGTGATAAAGAAAAAAAAAATGAAAAAAAAAACAGGATGAAAATAAATTTTGATGAGAAAAAGAGAAAATTGAAAAATAATTCTGTGAATAATGGAGTCGAGAAGAGGATTGAATTAGAGGTTTGGATGAGATTTCACTGTGTTTACACTTTTTCCCCAGTGCTCCTCTATTTCTTCTGAGCTTTAGCTACTTATCCATATTTTATCCTCCCCTATCCTTGGCCCCATTACAACCCAGTAAAGACCTTTGGATCCGAACATGCATATGTTTTAAGTATTGATAATTAGAGACTTGCCAAGTCTGCTTGTGTTTGTTTTCTTGAGTGCATTGAGTGACATTTATTTACCTTAAACACTTGAGAGAAACACTTTGAGTGCATCTGTGAGGTTTTGTTATTTTTAAATCACCTCTTGAGCCGACTAATCATTTTGCTATGTATTGAATTGCTTGGATGATTTCTGTAAGTATATGCTTTTCTTGATTACATGTTGGACATTTTCTACTTCTTTTCTCTGTTCAGAATTCTTGAGAACTTTGTAAATTTTGTTTATTTTCTTGCGAGTTTTTATTTTCTGTATGTTGCATCTGTGTCAGTCCTTTGATGTCGTATTCCCTGATTTGCGTCTTGATTTTGCCCAGGAGTGCAAAAGACTAAGTGTGGTCTATTTTGATGAGTCAATATTTTCTTCACTTCACTTAGTTTATTGTACTAGAATTAATCAGGGAATTGTGCTTAATCGTCCGTTATTTTCCTATTTTTCCTAATTGTGCTTAATTCGATCAGAAATTCTTATTTTAACTAATTTGAATTATCTGAGCTTATTATTTTGCATTATTAATTATGGGAAAATTTTGGATATCTTTTTGGGACATTTGAAGGCTAAATGAGAAATGACAATTGAGCCCAATGCATTTCAGCCACTTCAATTTTCGCTGGTTGCTGTGTGAATTTTGTATCAACTTGTTTGTCCTCGTTCGAATTCAATTCTTATCCGTTTTGCATGCAGTTTTTTTTCATAGTTTCGTACGGATGTCTATTTTCATGTATAGTTTTTACTTTGTTCAAATTCGTTATGTGTTGTTCCCAGTAATTGTTTTACTCCCCTGTGTCAGTCAAGTTCATACTGTTTAAGTGGCTTCTAATTTGTTTGCATTGTTTGCTTGTTTTTTTTAGTTGTGGTGGCTGGAATTAATCATTGGAAGGTGCTAAGACCTCCCAACACTCAAGAATTCAACACTCATAATGACACATTTTATAGCTCAAGCAAAGGACACATGGGACAAAAGTTTTGGCCATCACGGTTTTATTGAGAAACATTTGTATGAATGGTTGGCAAAGATTCACGTAAAGGAGCATGTGAGTGTATGTGCACGGTCTAAATCCAAATTGAAAAGCATGACCACATTGAAATCAAATCCATGGCAATGTAGAAGAATAGCATGGAAAAGGATGGAATAAGGGACCACAAGTAGCAAGTAGTGGCCACGGTTTTTGTCAAGTAAGGAAGAGAATAACATGGTTGAACAATTCACGTGAGATGCTAAGCTTTTTGGTTCTTCATAAAAAAAACACATGGACCCCTTTGCTTTTGACAAAAGTTGATTAAATAAACATTTGTAACTGACCATGAAGAAAACACACGGCCCATTGATATTTTATTTTGGCAAAAACATTGAAAGCACACATTCAGAAAGGAAGCAACTTGCAAGGGGCCATCACTTGTTATAGCATTGGAAAATTCATTTTGAAGTGTTAGTCGTGAAGCTTGATTGAAAAAGGGGCCACCACGTTGAAAGAGGATGCTCACGGTTCACATAAAGGTGCAGCACCCAGCAGCATCTAACGTCCAGCAAAAGGTTCTTCACGGTCAAAGGAAACATCAGCCACCATCTCACGGTTTTGTTGAGAGAATTTGTTCAAGAATGAATTGTAAATTTTATAAAGGAAGGACAACACATGGAGAATGAAGATGAAGTGGTGTTTTCGGTCAAGGCAGCTTGATGGGGCACGTTGCTGGCTGAAAGATGAAGCCCACGGCTGGAGGAAGAGAAAGCTCACGCAGAGGATGCAACACGGTACCAAATTGCTTAAGGCTAGAAAGGAAGACACGGTCATGAGAAGTGTTCCTCTTGTCACGGATGCTGGAAAGAATAATAGAAGAAGCAACCAGCCACAATGCAGAGGCAGAGGAGCTCACTGTGATTGAGCTTTTGCAGAACCAGCTACCTTCACTGTCTAGATTCATCCTCAAAAGCCAGCAACCGAGAAGAAGGGGAAGAGGCATGACAACAGCTTACATCTTAGGGGCTGGAGAAGAGTCTTCACGGACAACCACCTTGGAAAGCTGGAAGGGAATTCACGGACCAGCAGCTTGGAGGAGAGCCGTGAAGGGAATGGGCACGGAAAGCACAAGCTGGTGGAGTTCTTTGGTGTGCATGTCTCCAAGGTGTAGAAGATGACACGAGGGGTCCCACCCTATTTCTTTGGCATGGCATGGCTAGGAGGAGGTGAAGAAAGTCTTCCAGCTACACAAGCAGACAGAGAACCAAGGCTGAAATGGAGAAGTCACGGATGTTCAGAGAATTTGGCTATAAATGAAGCAGCAGCATAGCAAATTAGAAATCATTAGATTTTAGGAGTAGAAGTAGGTATCAGTTTTACGTGGCTTTCATTTTTCCTCCTCCCCTTTGGGAGGTTTTGGATTTATTTTCCAGTTTCAATCAAATGTTAATTGCAGTGTGATTTTTCAGTTTACTTTGCGCTTACAATTTAGTCTGCACGTTTAAAGCTTTGATCAAATTACTCTTACTGCAAGTTTCTGTTCAAATCAATTTTAAGTTTCATTGCACATTTAATTTCTGTCAAAAGTTTATTTTTTTTGCAATTTTATGTTTTCTGAGTTTACCATTTTCTGAATTTTACCGTTTCTGCAATTTATTTACCGTTCACTGTTTAATCTTGTTTTTACAGTCTGTTAAATTTACTGCTTTCATTATTTAATATTTCCGCAATCAAAAACACTTTCACAACCCCCCCACTTCGTGATAAATCTAAGACCGAACCACAAATATTGGTCCTTGAGAGACGACCTAGGAGTCACTTCCTAGTAACTATACTGCATTCATATCTGCAATCAACTTTTGTGAGCGGTGCGACCCGTTCATCACTTAGATACAACCTCATAACATGAATCAGTTTGAAATGTAGAAACAATATCTATAACAGGTTCAGATTCATGTTCAGTGCATGGAGAACAAATATTCAGATCTGATAACACAAAATTATTCTCGTCATGCATAGAGGGAAAATTAAAATCATGCTCAGCAACAATATAATTATCAACATACCTCTCAACAGCATAATCATCAAATTGAGGTATGTTGGTGGAAAATGAAAGTGGTCTACCTGGTTCAAAATAGCTGCTTGTACCTGCCTGGTCCTCAAAATATTCATCAGTCTCCTCAGGTGCAAGAGTGGCCATCTGCCTGATCTGATCAGTCAGATTCTGAATGGTAGATTGAGTTTCCTGCTGGAACTCCATGCTCTCTTGCTTGAACTGCATGTTCCCTTTCTGAAACTGAATGTTCTGCATTGTCATCTGCTCTAGTAACTCCTTCAATGTAGGTTCAGAAGTTGAAGGCTGAAGAGTTGTTTGGGCAGAAGCATTATACTGCTGACTCTGATATTGCTGAACTGGCTCCCAAAGAGAGCTCTCAGAAATTGGATGATGGAACATATTGTTCTCATCATAAAAATCAGCAGATTTAAAATCAAAGTAATATGCAGAATAAGAATCATAATCATAGACATTGGCAGAATAAGCATTATTCACAACATTAAAATAGGTAGACATGGAAAAATAAAAAGTAAAAACTAAAAACTAAAAATTACGAATCAGATAAAACAAAACACATTTATACATGCAATACGTACACAAGACAGAACAAATTTTTTATTTTTTTTTTAATTAACAGACAAAATACATATGACACGCATACAAAACAAATAGAACATCACAACACAACATAAGATAAAGCATAACACAATTAATCATGCTACAGGCACAAACAAGACAGAACATCAACAGTAAAATATTTTTTTTTTTTAAATATAGCAACTAAATACAGAACACAGCACAATAAAATATAAAAGACAAAACATATATTAACACAACATAATCGAAAAACACAGTAAAAATCTAAAACGAAAAACCTGGAACTGAAGTGACAACGCCGCCAAAATTTATTGAAGGTGTCGTTATCGCCTGCAAAAATATACAAGACAAAACACACAAAACAAACATATTAACAGAACAAAACTTTATACAACAAAAATCTAAAACCAAACCTCCATTGGTCCCCGGCAACGGCGCCACTTTTGATGAACGGGTCGCACCGCTCACAAAAGTTGTTTGCAGATAAGAATGCAGTACAGTACTAGGAAGTGACTCCTAGGTCGTCTCTCAAGGACCAATTTATATGGTGGTTCAGTCTCAGATTTTTTACGAAGTGGGGGGGGGGTTTTGTGATTTGTGGTACGGAAAAATAAATTAAAACTGGAATTAAAATAAGACAGAATTAAAAACACTGAAGTAAATTTTAACGACGGTAAAAACTAAACGGTAAAAGATGGTAAAAATAGACAATGGAAAAATTACAGTGTTGGAAATTAAAACACAGAACAGTAAATATGTAGAAGACAAAACAACAGTGTAATTAAAATTTACCAATAGTTCCAGTAAAAATAAACCGTAAAAACGACTCTTAATAAATGACCAGTAAAACATAATGACAGAATTTAACAGTGGAGAAAAACATTAAAAGGTAAAATAAAGACACAATAAAATTAAAAGCATTTAATTGGAAATCAAATTTAGCAAAGATTCAACACTTGAAATTAAATTCCTGGACAGTGAAAATAAAAATTACAGTAACACACTACAACCTTCAGAACATGTTGCATTCAAATGGAAAACCGAGAATGGAAAAAGAAAGAGGAAGAGGCGAGAGCCTCTTCCATGGCTGTCCTAAACTACTGATTCCTAAAATCCTCATAAAATCTCATACTCCAATCTACTGATGTGTTGCTCCATTTATAACCACTTCTCTGAATTTTCCACCAATAGCTGAGCAACTTTACGGTCCTGGTTGAAGACTTTCTTCACCTAAGCTTGTCCTTTTCTTCACATTCATCAAAAAAAATCCAACACCATGGGTGCCACTTCTTTTTCTTCTTTTCTCCCGTGAATCAACATAACTCTACTGTGCTCCTCCTAGCTGGAAGCTTCCTTCCTTGCTGCCATGTCCGTGAATGCACTTCATGTTTCCAGCCAATGAATCACGTGAATTTCCTTGCAGCCGTGGGCTCCCTTCCTTCATCACCGTGCCACCACTTCATTCTTCACTCCCATTGTTATCATTTCTTCTAGAGCGTGGCAGCAGCTGGATACCGTGCTCATCATACATCCCTTCTCTAGGTGGCTTAGTGCACCTCCACTCTCCATCCAGCCGTGATGCTCCTTGCTATTATCCATTCTCTAATGCATGACAACACACCATTTTCTTTCCAAAACGTGGTAGCACCGTGTCCAACCAAGCTGCTGCTATTGGGAGTTTCTCTCTTCATTGAAATATTACGTTCCAGCAAGCAAGAGTAAGTGTGGTGCGACTCCCACTTTTATTCCCATGTACATTGCCGAAATAAATTGTCCATGGGGGCCATGTGCTTTTGTTTTCTTCCAGCTCATACTATTACCAATGCACTTGAATGAAGATTGAAATGAAAGGATAGGCATTTAAAATAATTTAAAAGAAGAACCTTGGAGTTAAGGACGTGACTTTTCAACAAGTGTGGTCCCCTTCATTGGTTTTTACAAAGGAAAGTGGGCTCCCACTTTTGTTCCATGCTTGCTACAAACCTTTCAAAACCGTGAGTTCTTTCATAGGTGGTGGCTTTTTAATTCCATACTATAAATTGCTGGATGCTTGGTTGTCCAAGGCCGTGAAGTGTGTTTTTATGATTGGTAAAAATTTAAGATCTCCTTGGATGTAACCTTTCAAAGTGGTGGCCTCCTCCATCATGTGCATAATGGTAGTTTGCTTTCATATGAGAATTGCTTCCTAACGTGTTGCTTCTTTCTCCAAAATGAAAAGCTTCTTTTTTCCAAGCTAGCGGGCCATGTCTTCTTTATTTCACTTAACATAATACTTACCTAAAAATAAGAAGCATCACGTGAATTACAATCCAACAAAAAAAAATGCTTTAAAAAAAAATCTTCTCTATGTGAACCTTTCTGGACGTTTTCCATGATCCATTTCCGTGTGCACAGTGAAAACAAATTTTTTTTTACTTTTCTTTCTCATTTTAATTTAAAATGTAATTGATGAGAATTATCTCTTTTCAGTCCAAAAATATTATTCAATATATTCCCTGCAATTACTAATGCAAATAATTAGCTCAGTACTTCAAATTAATTAAAATAAGAATTTCTGATCAAATTAAGCACATTTAGTAAAAATGGGAAAATACTGGACATTTAAGCACAATTCCTTGATTAAATTCGGTACAATAAGCTAAGTGAAATCAATAAAATATTGACTCATCAAAATAGACCACACTTAGTCTTTTGCACTCCTGGGCAAAATCAAGACACAAATCAGGGAATAGTTCAAAGGACATCAAAGGAGTGACACAAATGCAGCATACAGAAAATAAAAACTCACAAGAAAATAAAAAGAATTTACATAGTTCTCAAGAATTCTGGACAGAGAAAAGAAATAGAAATTATCCAACACAAATCAAATAAAGCAGATACTTACAGAAATCTTCCAAGCAATTCAAAACATGGAAAATGATTAATCAGCTCAAGAAAGTGTAAATACAAAAACCATAAATACAACCGGAATCGCGACGGGACGACGATCCAAAAAGAAACGGGTTTTGAAAAGAGATTTGGAGTCGCCACCATAGTTTATTCTGGGAAACTACGGAAAAACCATAAAAAACAGACACGGTCCACGAAAACCAGATTCTGGGTTCGGGAGTCGGTTACGTGTAGGGAAGGTGTTAGCACCCTACAACGCTTGCCCTAAGGCAGTACCTTTAACTAAATGCACAAATATGATGTGGTTTTAAAAATGTTTAACTATCCCTTAAAATAAAATTCTAAATAAACAAAATATATTTTTTTAGTTTTTTGGGCCCGACAAGGATTGACCTTGCTCCTACGTATTCTCATTCAGAATGAGAAATCAGGGTTACGTAGTTCTTTAGAAACTGTTTGAGAAATTCGTTTGGAAATTGTTTGAAAATTTATTAAGAAAATGATTATTGATAAATTTGGATTTTTAGGGAAGTGAACCTGACAAGGGCAAGCCTTGCTCCTACGTATCTCCACTCTTGATGGAGAATCAAGGATCACGTAGTTCTGGGTAGGAAGATTGTTTGTTGTTTAAAATTGTTGATGTTTTTGGGTTTTTTGAAGATTTTATACCTTTTTTGTGTTTTGTTTAAGAAAGAGAAAAGGTTGTTAGCACAAGGACGATGCGTGCGATCACACATGTGCATAAACCTTTAAAACATATTTTTTGTTAATTTTACTTAAGGAAAAGAAAAGGTTTTTAGCACAAGGACGATGCGTGCGATCACACATGTGCCTAAACCTTCAAAACATATTTTTGTAATTTTAATTAAGAAAGAGAAAAGGTTTTCAACACAAGGACGATGTGTGCGATCACACATGTGCCTAACCCTTTAAAACATATTTTTTTGTAATTTTAATTAAGAAAGGGAAAAGGTTTTTAGCACAAGGACGATGTGTGCGATCACACATGTGCCTAAACCTTCAAAACATATTTTTTGTTAATTTTACTTAAGGAAAAGGTTTTTAGCACAAGGACGATGCGTGCGATCACACATGTGCCTAACTTTTAAAACGTATTTTCATAAATTCCTTTATTTAAGAAAGAAGAAAAGGTTTTTTAGCACAAGGACGACGCGAGCGGTCACACGTGTGCTTAACCTTCAAAACGTATTTTTTGTAATTTATTAAAAAAAGAAGAAAAGGTTTTTTTTTAGCACAAGGACGATGCGAATGATCACACGAATTCTAATACCATTATTAAAATTTTTTAGATTGAACATATTAAGTACTAGGCTGATGCGGACGATCGCACAAGTACTTATACCGTTATTTAAATTTTAGAAATGAAGATATTAAGTACTAGGCTGATGCGGACGATCGCACGAGTACTTATCCCATTATTTAAATTTTTATTTTTTCATCATTTTTTTACTTTATAATTTTTGTAATTTTTATAATATTAAAATAATATTTTCATAAGTGTTTACAATAAAATAATATTGTGAAAACAGTAACTATACTTACGAAGATTTAACACAAAATAAATTTATATTTTATAAGTATTTAAAATGATAACATAATAATTATATTCCCATTAAGAAATTAAAATATAAAATAGACAATAAATTAAAACTATACTCAGTTTAAAAATTAAGCATAAAAAGAAACATTGAACTATTTTTTATATTTTTATAATTTATCTTTTTTAGTACTCAAAGTGTAGCAAATAAACAAACACAATGTATAAAACACTAAAGATAGGGGGTGGGGTTATCATGAAAGGGGTTATGTACATTAAAAAAATAATCAAACACATACTAAAAATAAATAAACAAAACCTGACACGAGATAAAAACAAAAACTGCCAAAAAAAAAAAAAGTGGGGGTGCGGAGATAAAACAAACCAGGGGTGTGACCCAATCAGGTTCAGTCCAGGCCCAAGTGACGATATGGGTGCAGCAGTGGGGTTTGGAAGTGTTAAAAACAAAATGGGCCCAATGCCCAAACTCCTCTTTGTTTGCAGAAGCGCAGTGGGGGTGTGAATGGGAATTTCACGTCACCGAGAAGAGGAGGCAGCCCACCAGCAAGGCCCAAAGCCTATTAACCCCAATCAGAAACCCATTAGGGGTTCCCCCAACCACATCTCATTTTTCCATTCAGACCTTGCACGCTTAGGGTTCTCTACGAGAAAGGTAACCCAGGGATGTTTGTCTCCTCTTCACGCACGCTACCGCCTCCGCCCAGCCGGTCGCCGCTCACGACCACGACCCAGCTTCCGCGCCACCTCTGGACTCTTCTCCCAGCCCAGAACTCCGATGAAGGGGCATCTTCCCTGCGTGCCGCCAAACCGGCCACCGCGCCAAAATGGCTACCGCGCCACCACCTTCCCTATCTCTCGTTTCCCTTTGAAATCGGCAACCCCAGGGAGGGGTTCGTCCCGTCCACCGGCTCACGCACACAGGCCGCCGCGCCACCGCCTTTCACCAGCTCTTCCCCTCTTCTTCTCTTTTCTTCGCACGATACTGCCACCAACCTAACTCCGACAGTCACCCCCCTTCATTTGAACTTAGAACTTGCTCTCGACAATTGCTCCCTTATCCTCTAATATCTGTTATCTGCTTTGGGTGTTGAGATTGGGTTGGTGCAATGGTGATGAGAGTGGAGAGACCAGGAGAAGTGAAGCTACGCAGTGACAACCCAATCGAACAACGATAGACGAACGGCGCGGTGCGAGCAGTGGTATCCGACAACGATGTGATACGACGCTGGTAGTAGTCGTCGGCGACGGGGTAGCTAGTGAACTCGGGAGCAAATCTCCCATGCACTCCACGCCCGAAAGAAAGTGACAGTGTGTGTCGTTATGTGCCCTCTGGATCTCCTCGTTGAGGCTGGCCTTTCTTTTTGTCTGTTGTAGATGAATAGGGGTTTTCGATGTTGACAGAGAATGGAAAGGGATTGGGCGGAGGCCATCCGGTGAGTGAGTGGGTTTCCCTTGTGAGAGTTTGGCTTGGTGATTGAAAAATGGTAAGAATGGGCGGTGAAGGTTGGGGTTTTGCGTAATGGTTTTCAAAGAAAAGAGATAGATAAAATGGAGGTTAAAGATGAAGTTAGCTGGTGATGTTTGATGCAGATAAATTTGAATGGACAGTGATTCTGAAGGTTGAATCTCGTTTGGTGAGGAGTTATGAGGGGTGAAAAGAATAGAGGTGTTGCTCCAAGGTTACGGGGGCCTCGGATGAAGGTGATAGGTGTTGGAGGTAATGGAGTTGGGAGTGAAAAAAGGAAAAGTGGTTGGGGTGGTTACGGTGTGAATATGGCTATGGTGATTGTGATGAGCAGAGAGGGATCAGTCCCCCGGGATCCCGATTCAGTGTTGGAGATCCCCCCTGTTGTAGTGGTCTCGCCAAACTTTACAGATGGAATCTGTACAGGCACCACATGGCACCCGTGGCAGAAAAAAGTGAAGGTGTCAGCCAAAAATATTCTCTTTTTCAGAAACCCATGCTGTCAATCGCTTTCACTTCAGACAAAATCTGCAGTTGAAGGTGGGAATCTTTGCTGTAAAGCTCAGACGAATTAAAAAAGCAGCCACCACCACTTTTGGACGCTCGGTCAATACCGGAAACGAACGACCGTGAACGACCGTTCACATAAAATGAACGAATGTTCAGACCGAATGTTCACAAGGTAAAAGTTCTGATCTAGGTCGAACGCTTAAGAGTTACCAAAAAAAACAGGATCGAACGCTTAAGATTTACCAATTTAAGGACGAACGCCCACAATCATCAATCCAACAAGACCGAACGCTCGAGATTGCTTTATGAGAATATACATCATCAAGATCAAAAGCTACCTATCGACGCTCGCTCCCCAATAGGACGAACGGTAATACAGGACGAACGGTTGAATTCTCAGTCGATGACGAACGCTCACGTAGGATAGAGGACGAACGTTTGAAAGCGTAGAAACGAACGCGCACGGTGCAGGACAATCGCTTATGGTCAGGAATGGACGAATGGTATAGGACGAGCAATCTAAAGGTGGAATGCTAAATGGTAAAGATTGTCGAACGTCAATGAGAATGACTGAAGGCTTATCATGGATGACCAAGCGTTCAAATGAGAATAACTTCACCAAGACCGAACGTTCAAATGAAGACCGAACGGTTGACTAAAGACCGAACGTCCTAGAGGAATGAATGGACGAACGGTCGAATGATGAACGCTTGGGACGACCGAACGGTTGAAGCTGAGATTGCCGAACGTCCTAGAGGTAAAGATGGACGAACGGTCGAATAAAGCAAAGGACGAACGGTGGAGGACGAACGCTCTTTTTCTTTTTAATGTTTTATTTTTATTTTACACTCTATTAGTCAATCCGGACGAAATTGGGTGTTGACACAAGGGATGAAGAAAGTCTGATTTTGCTTCGTTCTGCCAAAAGATACTAACCCTAGGTCGACTAAAACCATATATAGACTCCTAAAGATTACAGAAAAGTGACCCAAGGCCCATTAAAATGGCGCTCAGCGGTAATTACTGCTTAGTGGTAACTGTGGTTCTTCTATTTTACGCTCAGCTGCAGTTTTACCCCTCAGTGGTGACTGCGGGACTTCAAAGTGCCGCTCGGCGGTAATTTCCGTTGAGCGGTACTTATGGCTCTTCTTTTATGCACTTTTTATTCCTTTTCTGACTCCAACTTATGGCTACGTCACTTCTTCCATTCAATTCATCTTAAAACCTGCAAAAATAAGGGAAACCAAGCATAAAACCCATCCAACTCTCTTATTTCCAAAACATAAGCAAAAGCATGATTACAAGTTAGTTTCTAAGTCATAAAGGTTGTCTTTAAAGTCAAAATTAATTCTAAAAATAACAGTTCTTCAACTGTTATCACAACCCCAAACTTAGAACTTTGCTTGTCCTAAAGCAAACAAAATGTAACTCAATCTTCTACCAATCCATACAATGGTTCACCACATTCAAAACTCCTTCTTTCAAGATAAGTAATTACTCAAATCAGCTCAACACAAAGAATTCAATCAAGATGCACACATGCTTTAGTGTTCACATAATCAAATAATATTCAACAAATGCTATTCTCATGAATGATCAATCAACTAATGTAAACATGTGCTCATGGAATCTTTCCTCACTAGATAAAGTGTTTCACTCAAAAACACACAAGTGTATAAGAGGTCACTCCTTCACTCCACTATCACAATGTCACATGAATTAACTTTGCCTTTCATTTAACCATAATCAAATACATTCACAAGCAAGTATCATCACAAGGACTTTTCTATGGCTTATAATGTGGCTGGACTAACAAGAAAATTGGTTTTTCTAGATCACAAAATCCTTGAGTTAAGTGAATCATCTAAACACAACCATACTTCCTTCTTCCCAACTTTCTTTTGCATTGAGCCTTTGTTTTTCTTTCTTCTCTTTTCCTTTTTCTTTTATTTTTCACATACTTAGCTCAATGTTTTTCATATTCCCTTTTTAAACCACCCAACAACCCTAAACTTGAACATTTATCAATACCACAAGATATCTTCAACTCAACTCAAGGTAAAGCTTTTCAAAAAGAGTTTTCTATCATGTTCAAAGCTAAGGGTTCAAAGGATAGAACACATTGTGCTCTCTTTTATTGGGCTAAAATCATGCATTTGGCTAATAAAGGGTAACAACAGATGGCCTTGATCATATGATACATACAAGCATGTGATTCAGTCATAGAAACCTGGGCAAAGTCATTCATGCTTTTAAAGTAATAGCATTCATTCGCAAAAACTCTAGAGTTCAAAACCTCACATATAGGCTCATTCAACATTCCACATACACATCCTGCTTAGCATCATAATCATAATCACAACATCATGCATTTGTTCACATAGCTCATGAACCACCACCTGTATATCAGCATATAGTGCACAATCTCAACATCACTCATTATCCAAGCATCATCAAGCAATACTCATCATGAATAAATCATAAGCAAACCATCATAGCAGAAAAAGTTTCAAACTGAATACATCAAACCCTATTCTAAAAACAGAAGCAAATAAGTTCACAATACAAAACAAAAGATAACAAATCTTGCTCTACAGGTGATAACATCCATCAGTATATGTTATCTCAGCTCCTCATTAACCCATGTTGTCATCTGTGTCTTCCTCCTCTTCATCATCCTCAACATCTTCAAAAGTACCTTCATCATCTTCATCATCCACAGCTAAAGCTTCAGCTTCTCCAACTGTACTGTCTTGAGCTTGCTCCTCTGGCCATGACACCACATTATGAAACTCATCCATGGTCTACCTATGTGCTGGGGGTGTATCATACATCTCAATAATCATCTCTGTTGTGGCCACCTGCCCTTTGTGGATGGACTGCATCCTAGCATCTATAAGAGACATATACATGTCCCTCATCTGAAATGGCTCTGCCTCCGGAGTTTCTGCAGATGTCTGGCCCTATGGTTGTCCTCTTCCTCTACGAGGACGACATGATGGTACTGGCTGAGCTGCCTCATCACCTCCACTATACTATCTGTAATAGGCCTCATCAATAGCTTTCCTAGGCCTCTCAAATGGTGGAGCAGAGATATTCACCCCAGCTAGCTCACATAAGTGTGTAATTAGAGAGGGATGCCCCAGAGGTGCTTGATAACAGTTGAAAAACTGTTATTTTTATGCTTAAATTTGATACCAAAAGCAACCTTTAAGACTTAGAAACTAGCTTGAATTCATATTTTTTCTTTAGTTTTGAGAATAAGAGAGTTGAAAGTGAATTTAATGGTTTTGTGCAAGATTCCCTTGATTTTGTAGGCTAATTGAATGATTTGAAAGAAGAATTGAAATACCGAATGATTGGAGTGCTGAAAAGTCAACCAGAAACCAGAAAAGTCAACCAGTCAACCAGAAAAGTCAACCAGTCAACCAGAATGCTGAAAAACCAACCAGAACGCAGAAAACGTGTGACCGAGTGGCGCTGAGCGGTAAATACCGCTGAGCGGCACTTTTCGGGTGCCGAAATCACCGCTGAGGGGCAAAACAGCAGCTGGGGGGCAAAATGGATCAACCGCTAGTACCGCTCAGCGGTAAAATACCGCTGAGCGCCATTCTAAATGGGCTTGGACCGGTTTTCTGGCACTTTTGTGGGCTTGGGCCTAGATCTTTTGTAATTTTAGAATAGTATATAAGCTTTAGGACGTCCTAGGGTTTGTATCTTTGGCAGAAACGAGGCAAACACTCTCTCTTCCACCCCTTTGAAGGAGGATCTTGGATGCTCAGGCTACCTCTTCACCTTTATTGGGTTTATTCTTTCATTCTTTCATTGTTATTCATCTAGGTTCACCATGAATATGGTGAACTAAACCTTGTATGTTTGTTGGGGAATCAATGTAATCTCTTGAAGCTCTCATATATGGAATTGCTTACATCTTTTAATTAAGACTTATGCTTTCTTTCATCATTAGTTAGGGTTTTTCCTCTTTGCTCAATGCTTGCATAGTTTAACTCATTCCATGCATGATTATTGATTTTGTCGATACGGACACGTACGGGGAAGTCTAGATCCGGGGAATTTCTCCCAATATTATACTGACAATATTATATTGGTTGCCTTTAAGCTCCTGCACTCATGAACTAATCATTAGGAATGCTAGGAATTGTATGAACTCGTGATTAGGGAGAAGCCATCTAGAATGGTACATTAGAGAGTGGCATTAACAATGGTGATTTGAATGTTGAATTCCTAAAATATATGAGAGTGGATGAGATGAAATTGACCCCCAACAACATATTCATTCATATAATTCATTGAAAGTGTTTATCTTTTGTCTTTGCCATTGATCAAACTTCATGCATACATGTTTATTTTCTGTCTTGCATATTAAACTTTGAATATTTCGTTTGAAAGTCCTAGCTAATCAACAAATCATATAACTAAACTAGGCCGTGAGTCCTTTGGGAAGAACGATACTTGGTCTTACCAAGTTTATTACTTGAACGATTCGGTCATACTTGCCGATTGTGAAACAAGTTTGTGACATCATAATTTGGTGCTTACAAATTTGTCCATCAGTGCTTTGTTATTCATAGTGTTGGCACACACCTGTATCTCATTAGCTATGTGATGACAAATTTATGAACACCGAAATACGGCGCCACAAACTTGTTGAACAATAGGCAAGTGTGACCGAATCGTTTCAAGTTATAAACTCGGTAAGACCAAGCATCGTTCTCCCAAAGGACTCACGGCCTAGTTTAGTTATGTGATTCGTTGATTAGCTAAGACTTAAGAACGAAATAAGTGGAGTTAAATATGCAAAACAGAAAATAAACATGTATGCATGAGTTTTGATCAATGGCTAAACAAAATACAAACACTTTCAATGGAATATATGGATGAGTATGTTGTTGGGGTTTATCAATTTCATCTTATCCACTCTCATATATTTTAGGAATTCAACATTCTTTTCATCATTGTTAATGTCACTCTCTAAATTACCTTGCAAGAAGGCCTATCCCTAATTACGATTCATACAATTCCTAGCATTCTTAATAATTAGTTCTTTTAGTGCAGGAGCTTAACGACAACCAATATACTATTGGGAGAAATTCCCCGGATCTAGACTTCCCCGTACGTTCCCGTATCGACAAAATCAATAATCATGCATTGAATGAGTTAAACAAAGCAAGCATTGAGCAAAGAGGAAAAACCCTAACCAATGATGAAAGAAAGCATAGGTCTTAAATATAAGATGTAAACACAAATTCCATATATGAGAGTTTCACAAGACTACATTTATTCCCTAACAACAATACAAGGTTTAGTTCACCATATTCATGGTGAAACTAGAAGAATAATAATGGAAGAATGAAGGATAAAACCCTAAAAAGGTGAAGAGGTAGCCTGAGCATCCAAGATCCTCCTTCAAAGGGGTGGAAGAGAGAGTGTTTGCTTCGATTCTGCCAAAGATACAAACCCTAGGACGTCCTAAAGCTTATATACTATTCTAAAATTACAGAAAATTCAGGCCCAAGCCCATAAGTGTGCCGCTCAGCGGTAAAGTGTCGCTCAGCGGTAAGTGCGTGAGTTGGTTTCTTCCCCTCAGCGGCCATTTTGCCCCTCAGCGGACCTCCCGTGAACTCCTGAGTGCCGCTCAGCGGTAAACTGCCGCTGAGCGGCAGTTACGGCTTCTCTTTTTGCACTTTTTGTTGTCTTTTCTGATTTCATCTCTCTCTTTCTTTACTTCTTTCACTAAATTCACCTTAAAACCTGCACAAAAATACTGAAATCAAGCATAAACCTGTCCAGCTCTCTTATTTATGAAAATATGAATAAAAGCATGATTTCAAGCTAGTTTCTAAGTATAAAGGTTGCTTTTAGTGTCAATTTTAAGCATGAAAATAACAGTTTTTCAACTGTTATCACAACCCCAAACTTAGAACTTTGCTTGTCCTCAAGCAAACAAGATGTCACTCAATCTTTAACCAATTCATATGATGGTTCACTCATTCAAAAATCTTCTTTTCAAGATAGGCAAAGACTTCATTCAAACTTTTGACCAAGATTTCAATCAAGATGTGCACATGCTTTAGTGTTCACAAAGTCAGTTAAATTCCAACAAATGCTATTTTTCATGAATGATCAATCAATTAAGCGTGGATGTTCATGTGCTCATAGAATACTTCCTCATCAGGTAAAGTGTTTCACTCACACACAAGTGTATAAGAGGTAATCACTCATTCACTCTATTATCACAATGTCACATGAATCAACTTTGCCTTTCATTTAACCACAATCAAAAACATTCACAAGCATGCATCATCACAAGGACTTTTCAATGGCTTATGATGTGGCTGGGCTAACAAGAAAATTGGTTTTTCTGGATCACAAAATCCTTGAGTTAAGAGAATCATAACAACACAATTATTCTTATTTTTCCCAACTTTCTTTTGCATTGAGCTTTGCTTTTTCTTTTCTTTTCTTTCTCTTTTTCTTTGCATATTCTTAGCTCAATGCTTTTACTTTTTCATGTTTTCCCAACAACCCCAAACTTGAACATTTAACAATACCACACACGATTTTCTACTTAACTCAAGGTAAAGCTTTTCAACAAGGGTTTTTCAATTTATGTTCAAGGCTAAGGGTTCAAAGGATAGAACACAAAGTGTTCTCTTTTAGTGGGCTAACTTTATGAATTTGGCCAATAAAAAGGGTTCCAACAAATGGCCTTGATCACATGATGCAAAACAAGAAATTGATTCAATCATAGAAAACCTGGGCAAATCATTCATGTTTCCAAAGTAATAGCATTCAATCAATAAAAACTCTGAAGCTCAAAACCTCACATATAAGCCTATTCACATTTGACATACACATCCTGCTTAATCTCACAATCACAATCATAATATCATGCATTTGTTCACAAAGCTTGTGAATCACCTGTATAAGCATTTTAATGTGCACATCTATCTCAACATCAATCAATCAATAATAATCATCAAGCATTACTTATCACAAGAAACCAGGTTTCCAATAGAGTACATCAAACCCTAATCTAAAAGCATAAAATCCGTACAGAACACTGGGTTGCCTCCCAGTAAGCGCTTGTTTAACGTCACGAGCCTGACCCAAATTTTTAAGGATCAACCAACAACATCATTGTGGAAAATTGTTGCACCTCTCCCCCTAGATAGGGCTTGAGACGTTGACCATTCACCACCCAACTTCTCTGTGGATCATCAGCAGCTGGATTAAATATTTCAATTGCTCCATGCGGATGCACTTCTTTTATCACAAATGGTCCTGACCATTTTGACTTCAGCTTCCCAGGAAATATCTTCAATCTTGAATTGAACAATAGTACCCGTTGCCCTGGATTGAAAACTCTATTCACCAACTTCCTGTCATGATAAAATTTGATCTTGTCTTTGTAAGCCTTGGATGAATCATATGCATGTAATCGCATTTCTTCAAGCTCCAGAATCTGCCTTCTGCGTGTGCATTGAGTTTCATAAGGATCAAAATTCAAGAATTTCAAAGCCCATAACGCTCTATGCTCCAATTCTACTGGCAAATGACATGCTTTCCCATAGACTAATTGAAATGGTGATAATCCCATAGACGTCTTCATTGTCGTCCTATAAGCCCAAAGAGCATCATCCAATTTGAGAGACCAATCCTTTCTTGAAGAAGTCACTGTTTTTTCCAGAATCCTTTTTATCTCCCTGTTAGACACCTCAGCTTGTCCATTGGTTTGTGGATGATAAGGTGCAGCTACCTTATGTTTCACTCCATAGTGTTTGAGTACTTTCTCTAGCTGATAATTACTAAAATGAGATCCTCCATCACTAATCAACACTCTTGGAGTGCCAAAACGTGAGAATATCTGCCTCTTCAAGAATTTAATTACCGTGCTAGCATCATTTTTAGGACAAGCTAATGCTTCCACCCATTTACTCACATAATCCACTGCTACCAGAATATATTCATTGTTGAAAGATGGAGGGAAGGGTCCAACAAAGTCAATACCCCAGCAATCAAAAACCTCAACCTCTAATCAAAAACAATGCCAGAGAATTCCTTCTGCTTCTTCATTTGTCACACATCTCCTTAGAAGATTATCTGCTCCAATCTTGAACAAATAAGGATCATCCCAAACAAACTGCTTGGCATCATGCAAAAATTTCTTTCTTTGTTGCCAAGTTAAGTCTTTTGGCATGACCCTTGCAGCTTTGAAATTAGCCATATCAGCAAACCAGGGCCTCTGCTGAATATACATGAGTGTTTCATCTGAAAAAGATTCCCAGATTTCGGATTCCTTGCTAGTGACCTCATTGTTGACTAACCGTGACAAATAATCAGCAATCAAGTTCTCACTTCCTTTCTTATCACGGATTTCTACACCAAATTCTTGCAACAGTAGTACCCATTTAATCAGACGTGGCTTAGAATCTGGCTTTGTCAACAAATATTTGATAGCTGCATGATCTGTATAGACAGTCACCTTAGACCCAATAAGATAAGGTCTAAATTTCTCTAGAGCATACACGATGGCCAGAAATTCTTTCTCTGTGGTAGCATAATTCAATTGAGCATCATTCAGAACTTTGCTAGCATAATAAATTGGGTGAAACTTTTGTTCTTTCCGCTGGCCAAGGACAACTCCTATTGCATAATCACTTGCATCACACATTAATTCAAAATTTTGATTCCAATCTAGCGCTACAATTATTGGAGCTGACACTAACTTCTTCTTCAATGTGTCAAAAGCTTTCAAACCGTCTTCATTCATCACAAAAGGAGCATCCTTCATCAAAAGATTACTCAATGGTTTAGTGATAACAGTTGAAAAACTGTTATTTTCATGCTTAAAATTGGCACTAAAAGCAACCTTTAGACTTAGAAACTAGCTTGAAATCATGCTTTTATCCATATTTTCAGAAATAAGAGAGCTGGACAGGTTTATGCTTGATTTAAGTGTTTTTATGCAGGTTTTAAGGTGAATTTAGTGAAAGAAGTGAAGAAGGAGAGAGATGGAATCAGAAAAGGAATCAAAGAGTGCAAAAGGAGAAGCCGAAAGCACCGCTCAGCGGCATTTTACCGCTGAGCGGCACTCAGGAGGTCACGGGAGGTCCGCTGAGGGGCAAACTGGCCGCTGAGGAGAAGGAAAGGAAAGCGCAGTCACCGCTGAGCGGTATTTACCGCTGAGCGCCATTCTTAATAATGGGCTTGGACTCGTTTTCTGGCACTTTTATGGGCTTGAGCTTAGATCTTTTGTAATTCTAAAATAGTATATAAGGACTTGCACGTCCTAGAATTGGTATCTTTGGCAGAAACGAGGCAAACACTCTCTCTTCCACCCCTTTGAAGGAGGATCTTGGATGCTCAGGCTACCTCTTCACCTTTTTAGGGTTTATTCTTTCATTCTTTCATTGATATTCATCTAGGTTCACCATGAATATGGTTAACTAAACCTTGTATGTTTGTTGGGGAATCAATGTAATCTCTTGAAGCTCTCATATATGGAATTTATGCTTGCATCTTTTAATTAAGATTTATGCTTTCTTTCATCATTAGTTAGGGTTTTTCCTCTTTGCTTAATGCTTGCATGGTTTAATTCATTCGATGCATGATTATTGGTTTTGTCGATACGGGCACGTACGGGGAAGTCTAGATCCGGGGAATTTCTCCCAATATTATATTGGTTGTCGTTAAGCTCCTGCACTTATGAACTGATCATTAGGAATGCTAGGAATTGTATGAACTCGTGATTAGGGAGAAGCCATCTAGAATGGTACTTTAGAGAGTGGCATTAACAATGATGATTTGAATGTTGAATTCCTAAAATATATGAGAGTGGATAAGATGAAATTGACCCCCAACAACATATTCATTCATATATTTCATTGAAAGTGTTTATCTTTTGCTTTTGCCATTGATCAAAAACTCATGCATACATGTTTATTTTCTGTCTTGCATATTAAACTCCAAATATTTCGTTCTTAAGTCTTAACTAATCAACAAACCACACAACTAAACTAGGCCGTGAGTCCTTTGGGAGAACGATACTTGGTCTTACCAAGTTTATTACTTGAACGATTCAGTCATACTTGCCGATTGTGAAACAAGTTTGTGACATCATATTTTGGTGATCATAAATTTGTCCATCAAGTTTTTGGCGCCGTTGCCGGGGACTCTGGTTTAACTGGTTAATTTGTGTGATTATTGATTATCTTTGACTTTAATTTTGAATTTCTGTTTTTATTTTCTGTTTTTATATTTTCGGTTTTTATTAGATTAGATTAGATTTTATTTTATTTTATTTTATCTTATTAGATTAGATTAGATTTTATCTTTATCTTTTTTAGATTAGATTTTATTTTATTTTATTTTATCTTCTATCTTCTGAATCTTTTATCTTCTTATCTTCTTATCTTCTGAATCTTTTATCTTTTTATCTTTTGAATATATATCTTCTCTTATATCTTTTTGTGCTAACAAATATTTTCTAGGGTTTTGTTTTCTTGTGTATGCAGGAGGCAATTCGAACTAGGAGTAAGAAAACAACAGAACCTCTTCTTGAAGGTCTAGACGAGAGTAGAAGGAGGAGAAGAATCAGAACATCTAGAGAACTTTTCCCTTCTCCAGAAACTCTCTTACAATCATCACCACAAGGTTCTGTTCATAGCACAGGAAGTATGGAGAACAATAATGCTAGAAGAACTCTTGCAGACTACACCAATATTGCTGGGCCTCAACACTTTAACAGCATAGCTAGACCTAGAGTCAATGCAGCCAACATGGAGGTCAAACCAGCACTGATTCAACTGGTGAAGAGTAATCAATTTAATGGGTTATCTCATGAAAGCCCATATGAGCACCTCACTACCTTTAATGAGATTTGCAACACAGTCAAGATTAATGGGGTGCCAGACGAAGCTATCAAACTTAGCTTGTTTCCTTTCTCATTGGGAGGCAATGCTAAGCTTTGGTTGAACTCTTTTCCAGAAGAAAGTTTCACAGAGTGGGAAGCAGTGGTCACAAAATTCTTAAACAAATACTTCCCACAATCTAAGGTGACTAAAGGAAAGCAAGAGATTTCTTCATTCAAGCAGGGCATGGAAGAATCACTGGGGCATGCATGGGACAGGTATAAAAGCTTGTTACGTAAAACTCCCACGCATGGTTTTGAAGATCAAGAAGTAGTCTTAACTTTCCTTGGAGGGCTTGGTTCACAAACCAAGATGATGCTGGACGCCTCAGCAGGAGGCAATATTAAATGGAAAACTCCAGAGGAAGCAACTGAAATTATAGAAAACATGGCTACTAGTGATAATGAGCTGCACAGTGAAAGAGGAGCTCCTATGCAACAAAAAGGGGTTCTTCAATTACAAACACATGATGCCTTGCTAGCTGAGAATAAAATTCTAACTCAACAGCTGGAAACTCTGACCAAAACTCTTGCTCAATTACCCAAAGAGTTGAAATCTGCTGCACAGGTACAAACCCAGTTGTGCGAATTATGTGGGGGTGATCATATCAATGGCCAATGTGCTTTTCCTGTGGAAGCCGTGGAGGATGTTAATTTCATGGCAAATCAATTTCCATACCGACAAGGGAATTATAACCAGGGGTGGAAACCACATCCAAGCATTGGTCAAGGACAAACTGGGCAAGCTAATCAATATAATAAGCAGCAGCAGCAACCAACCTTGTGGCAACAGTTATCTATGCTTAATGAAAGATCAACAAGGTTGGAAGAAACTCTTCAGCAATTTATTCAGAAAACTGAATCTTCTCAAAAGAGCACTGAAGCTGCTATAAAGAATTTGGAGATTCAAATGGGTCAGATTACCAAGCAATTGGAAGAAAGGCCGAATAGAAACTTTGGGGCTAATACTGAGGTTAACCCCAGAGAAGAGTGCAAGGTGGTAGAGAGTGTTGATGATGAGAAAGTTGAGTTAGATACAGAAGAGAGAAGTGAAATAGAGAGCAAAAGCACGTTTCCTTTTCCAATCCATCAAGGGAAACCAATGGACTTCACAGAGTTATTCAAAATGGTGGATAATGATGCACCTTGGGACCAAATTTTGCAACAGATTACAGTTTACACTAAATCTAATGAAGAAAGCTCTACAAAGAAGAGACGTAGAGATGATGAGGAAAAAAAGTGTATAACTGTTAAGGAAGAGTCTTTCCCACCTAAAGCATCAGATCCAGGTAGTTTTTCTATCCCTTGTACTATAGGGAAGAAAAAGATAAAGAAAGCTCTCCTGGATTTAGGTTCAAGTGTTAACTTGATACCTTATTCTTTACTGGAGCAAGTTGGCAATGTTAAAATGAAACCTGTAAAGGTTAATTTAGTAATGGCCGATGGATCTTCAAAGGAGCCATGTGGGATTGCAGAAGACATTGTAGTTTGTGTTGGCAAACTTCTGTTTTTGGCAGACTTTGTGGTGATGAAGATGGAAACCGAGAAAATACCTATCATACTTGGAAGACCGTTTATGAAAACGGCCAGGGCTATTATAGATGTAAATGAAGGTATAGTGGTGCTCCAGGATAGAGAGGAGAAAGTGGTGGTGGATGTCTTCAAAGATGAGACACAAGCAAAGGAGGAAGAAGCCAGTTATAAAGCTGCATTTCGAGATGCACCCATAACTAGAGGTAAAGATGAAAATTTTGAGGTTTCTGGTAACCATTGTTTGTTGTTTCAGGTACCCAAGGAAGAAGAAATTGGAAAAGGAGAAGAAATTCCTAGAGACTGGAAGAAAAGAAGAATCAAACTTGGCACACCTGTAAGAATCAAGAACAAGTTGTGGGTTATAAAGGGCTTTAAAGAAAAGGAGATGATAGATATAGAGTCTCCATATTCTAGAAGAACCAAAACAGTTCAAAGGAAGCAGCTGAGAAGTTGGTGGACTGACAACATCAACTATAAAGAAGATGGAACTTGATCTTTACTGGGTCAAGCTAATGACGTTAAAAGAGCGCTTGCTGGGAGGCAACCCAGTGGATTTAAAAACTTTTGATTTGGATTTGTAACTTTTTATTTGTGGACATTATTTTGTGAATATTTTGTTGGATCTAGCATCTACTGAAGGATGCTAGGTGGTTAAGTATCTACTGAAGGATACTAAGTTTGTAACACCTACTGATGGGTGTTGGTGAGAAGATTTTGCACTTACTGATGGGTGCTGGTAAGTTTGAAACACCTACTGATGGGTGTTGGTGGATTTTGGGTCAGGCTCGTGACGTAAAACAAGCGCTACCTGGGAGGCAACCCAGTTGATTGATTGTTCTCTGTTTGTTTATTTTAGTTAGGGTTTGCATAAGCATTTTTAACATTGAATTGCAGGGAACCAGTAAAGGGTATGTCTAGGAGGCACGTAGGTCAAGAAAAGAAGGAGAGGAGCACTTCACGAAAGTGCCGCTGAGCGGCAATTACCGCTGAGCGGTAGTCTCGCAGATGGGCTTTAGTTCCCCTTAGCGGGACCCGAGCCCATTAGGGTATTTTTATACCCTAAGCTGCGCATAAGCTTCTATTGTCAGGCTCTTCTCTGCACACACACTCCCACATACCTTTTCTAAGGTTCTCCACATCTTTTCCCTCTTCCCTCTTGAGAAAATCTCCCTTTCACTCACTTTCTCACTAGTTTTCCATCTAAGTTTGGGTTGGGAGAGAGCATCATTGAAGGAGCTGATTTCTTCATTATGGTTTACTAATGCTTAACAATGTATCTTTTGGTTTTGTGAATTATGTTTGCTGCAGGGATGGCCTCCTCATCGGGCAAAACGAATCAAGACTATAAGATCCAAGAAGAGGAAGATACAGAGGACAACTCAGATTGATGAGGAGTTGAGATAGCATTTACTGATGAATGCTATCATAACTAGAGCAGGACTTATGCTTTTGTTTGGTTTAAGTTTTCTGAATTTATTTGTTTTTGCTTTTAAATTAGGGTTTGATGTACTTTATTGGAAACCTGGTTTGTGTGATGGTTTGATATTAACTGTGATTGTTTGATAAGTAATGCTTGATGATGCTTATTGATTGATTGATGTTGAGATGATGTGCACATTAAAATGCTTATACAGGTGATTCACAAGCTTTGTGAACAAATGCATGATATCATGATTGTGATTGTGAAATTAAGCAGGATGTGTATGTCAAATGTGAATGAGCTTATATGTGAGGTTTTGAACTCCAGAGTTGTTATTTTTGAATGCTATTACTTTGAAAGCATGAATGACTTTGCCCAGGTTTTCTATGATTGAATCAATTGCTTGTTTTGCATCATATGATCAAGGTCGTTTGTTGGAACCCTTTTTATTGGCCAAATTCATAAAGTTAGCCTACTAAAAGAGAACACTTTGTGTTCTATCCTTTGAACCCTTCGCCTTGAATATACACTGAAAACCCTTGTTTGAAAATCTTTACCTTGAGTTAAGTAGAAGATCTTGTGTGGTATTGTTAAATGTTCAAGTTTGGGGTTGTTGGGAAAACATGAAAAAGGAAAAGCATTGAGCTAAGAGTTAAAAAGTAAGAATATGCAAAGAAAAAGAAAAAGAAAAGAAAAGAAAAAGAAGCAAAGCTCAATGCAAATGCAAAGGCAAGTTGGGAATGAATAAGAATAATTGTGTTGTTATGATTCTTTTAACTCAAGGATTTTGTGATCCAGAAAAACCAATTTTCTTGTTAGCCCAGCCACATTATAAGCCATTGAAAAGTCCTTGTGATGATGCATGCTTGTGAATGTTTTTGATTGTGGTAAAATGAAAGGCAAAGTTGATTCATGTGACACTGTGATAGTGGAGTGAATGAGTGAAACACTTTACCTCTTATACACTTGTGTGTTGAGTGAAACACTTTACCTAGTGAGGAAATATTCCATAAGCACATGAACATCCATGCTTAATTGATTGATCATTCATGAAAAATAGCATTTGTTGGAAGTTTAAATGACTTTGTGAACACTAAAGCATGTGCACATCTTGGTTGAACTCTTGGTCATAAGTTTGAGTGAAGTTATTACTTATCTTGAAAAAGAGAATTTTTGAATGAGTGAACCATCATATAAATTGGTTGGAGATTGAGTTACATCTTGTTTGCTTGAGGACAAGCAAAGTTCTAAGTTTGGGGTTGTGATAACAGTTGAAAAACTGTTATTTTCATGCTTAAAATTGGCACTAAAAGCAACCTTTAGACTTAGAAACTAGCTTGAAATCATACTTTTATCCATATTTTCAGAAATAAGAGAGCTGGACAAGTTTATGCTTGATTTAAGTGTTTTTGTGCAGGTTTTAAGGTGAATTTAGTGAAAGAAGTGAAGAAGGAGAGAGATGGAATCAGAAAAGGAATCAAAGAGTGCAAAAGGAGAAGCCGAAAGCATCGCTCAGCGGCATTTTACCGCTGAGCGGCACTCAGGAGGTCACGGGAGGTCCGCTGAGGGGCAAACTGGCCGCTGAGGGGAAGGAAAGGAAAGCGCAGTCACCGCTGAGCGGTATTTACCGCTGAGCGCCATTCTTAATAATGGGCTTGGACTCGTTTTCTGGCAGTTTTATGGGCTTGGGCTTAGATCTTTTGTAATTCTAAAATAGTATATAAGGACTTGCACGTCCTAGAATTGGTATCTTTGGCAGAAACGAGGCAAACACTCTCTCTTCCACCCCTTTGAAGGAGGATCTTGGATGCTCAGGCTACCTCTTCACCTTTTTAGGGTTTATTCTTTCATTCTTTCATTGATATTCATCTAGGTTCACCATGAATATGGTGAACTAAACCTTGTATGTTTGTTGGGGAATCAATGTAATCTCTTGAAGCTCTCATATATGGAATTTATGCTTGCATCTTTTAATTAAGATTTATGCTTTCTTTCATCATTAGTTAGGGTTTTTCCTCTTTGCTTAATGCTTGCATGGTTTAATTCATTCGATGCATGATTATTGGTTTTGTCGATACCGGCACGTACGGGGAAGTCTAGATCCGGGGAATTTCTCCCAATATTATATTGGTTGTCGTTAAGCTCCTGCACTTATGAACTGATCATTAGGAATGCTAGGAATTGTATGAACTCGTGATTAGGGAGAAGCCATCTAGAATGGTACTTTAGAGAGTGGCATTAACAATGATGATTTGAATGTTGAATTCCTAAAATATATGAGAGTGGATAAGATGAAATTGACCCCAACAACATATTCATTCATATATTTCATTGAAAGTGTTTATCTTTTGCTTTTGCCATTGATCAAAAACTCATGCATACATGTTTATTTTCTGTCTTGCATATTAAACTCCAAATATTTCGTTCTTAAGTCTTAACTAATCAACAAACCACACAACTAAACTAGGCCGTGAGTCCTTTGGGAGAACGATACTTGGTCTTACCAAGTTTATTACTTGAACGATTCGGTCATACTTGCCGATTATGAAACAAGTTTGTGACATCATATTTTGGTGATCATAAATTTGTCCATCATTTAGCAATTTTTGAGAAATCTTTGATGAATCTTCTATAAAACCCAACATGACCAAGAAAACTCCTAATCCCCTTTACATTTGTTGGTGGAGGCAGTTTCTCAATGACTTCTACTTTAGCTTTATCTACCTCAATTCCTTTAGCAGAGATTTTATGCCCCAGTACAATTCCTTCAGTTACCATGAAATGACATTTCTCCCAATTAAGAACAAGATTTGTCTGAACACATCTTTTGAGGACAGTGTTCAGATTAGCCAAACATCTTTGGAAAGAATTTCAAAAAACTGAAAAATCATCCATGAATACTTCAATGCATTTTTCTAAGAGATCTGCAAAAATTGCCTGCATACACCTCTGAAACGTAGCTGGAGCATTACATAATCCAAAAGGCATCTTTCTATATGCAAAGATACCAAAAGGACAAGTAAAAGCCGTCTTCTCCTGGTCTTTTGGATCTACCACAATTTGATTGTATCCAGAATATCCATCTAGAAAACAATAGAAAGCCTGCCCTGATAACCTTTCTAACATCTGATCCATGAAAGGAAGAGGAAAATGATCTTTCCTAGTAGCTTTATTCAGCTTCCTGTAATCAATGCACATACGCCAGCCAGTAACTGTCCGAGTAGGAATAAGTTCATTCTTATCATTATAAATTACTATCATCCCACCTTTCTTTGGAACCACCTGTACTGGACTCACCCATTCACTGTCAGAGATTGGATAGATGATACCAGCTTCTAGCAGTTTCAACACTTCTTTTCTGACCACCTCCTTCATAACAGGATTTAACCTTCTCTGTGGTTAAGCACTTGGTTTATAATCTTCTTCCATAAAAATCTTGTGCATGCAATAAGTTGGGCTAATACCTTTGAGATCTGATATTGACCACCCAATTGCTTCTTTGTTGGCTTTCAGAGTTTCTATCAACTGCTCTTCTTCTTGTAGAGATAAAGAGTTATTGATGATGACTGGCTTTGTTCCATCTTCTTCTAGAAAAACATATTTTAGATGTGATGGCAATCTTTTTAATTCTGGTGTCTGTGCTTTGACTGCTTCTTCCTTATCAATTATTTCGAATATTGGATCTTCCTCCGGACTCTTTTTCAATGTTTCCAAGTCCATCAGACATTCATCAATCAATTTCTCTTCTTCTTCATCTAAATCTTCACATGCATCAATGAGAGTTTTCTCTAATGGAGAAATATTTCGCACCATCCTTTCTTGCACCATACAAACTTCATCAAGTTTTCTCTAATGGAGAAATAATTTATAATTCTCCTTTTGCACTTTTTGATGTCTTTTCTGATTCCATCTCTCTCCTTCTTCACTTATGTCACTAAATTCACCTTAAAACCTGCACAAAAACACTGAAATCAAGCATAAACCTGTCCAGCTCTCTTATTTCTGAAAATATGAATAAAAGCATGATTTCAAGCTAGTTTCTAAGTGTAAAGGTTGCTTTTAGTGTCAATTTTAAGCATGAAAATAACAGTTTTTCAACTGTTATCAATTAGCTAAGACTTAAGAACGAAATAAGTGGAGTTTAATATGCAAAACAGAAAATAAACATTTATGCATGAGTTTTGATCAATGGCTAAACAAAATACAAACACTTTCAATGGAATATATGGATCAGTATGTTGTTGGGGTTTATCAATTTCATCTTATCCACTCTCATATATTTTAGGAATTCAACATTCTTTTCATCATTGTTAATGTCACTCTCTAAATTACCTTGCAAGAAGGCCTATCCCTAATTACGAGTTCATACAATTCCTAGCATTCCTAATAATTAGTTCATTTAGTGCAGGAGCTTAACGACAACCAATATACTATTGGGAGAAATTTCCCGGATCTAGACTTCCCCGTACGTTCCCGTATCGACAAAATCAATAATCATGCATTGAATGAGTTAAACAAAGCAAGCATTGAGCAAAGAGGAAAAACCCTAACCAATGATGAAAGAAAGCATAGGTCTTAAATATAAGATGTAAACACAAATTCCATATATGAGAGTTTCACAAGACTACATTGATTCCCTAACAACAATACAGGGTTTAGTTCACCATATTCATGGTGAAACTAGATGAATAATAATGGAAGAATGAAGGATAAAACCCTAGAAAGGTGAAGAGGTAGCCTGAGCATCCAAGATCCTCCTTCAAAGGGGTGGAAGAGAGAGTGTTTGCTTCGTTTCTGCCAAAGATACAAACCCTAGGACGTCCTAAAGCTTATATACTATTCTAAAATTACAGAAAATTCAGGCCCAAGCCCATAAGTGTGTTGCTCAGCAGTAAAGTGCCGCTCAGCGGTAAGTGCGTGAGTTGGTTTCTTCCCCTCAGCGGCCATTTTGCCCCTCAACGGACCTCCCGTGAACTCCTGAGTGCCGCTCAGCGGTAAACTGCCGCTGAGCGGCAGTTGCGGCTTCTCTTTTTGCACTTTTTGTTGTATTTTCTGATTTCATATCTCTCCTTCTTTACTTCTTTCACTAAATTCACCTTAAAACCTGCACAAAAATACTGAAATCAAGCATAAACCTGTCCAACTCTCTTATTTATGAAAATATGAATAAAAGCATGATTTCAAGCTAGTTTCTAAGTATAAAGGTTGCTTTTAGTGTCAATTTTAAGCATGAAAATAACAGTTTTTCAACTGTTATCATTATGACTTGGCCAATGTTAATGCTTTTAAGCACACAGTACAAGAGAAGCGCCCTGCTGACAGTTATGTCTGAGACATGTGAGCATGGATGGATGTTAGCATGAGAAAATGTCATCTAATACTTTGCTAGAGGAGTCAGATCAACTCTCCTGATGTTCACTACAGCACCATTCATGTTTCTCTGAAAGTGTCCACCAGGCACACATAGCACACTTTCCACATCAATAAAGTCTGCTCCTTCTTCCATATTGAGAGCAAATTGACATTGTTCACCAACCCATTCAGTATTTAAAAATCTATTAATGGAATTAGGGTCATACTGAATGGCGTGTCCTTTAACATAGCTCAAATAATCCTCAACTGGATGATCACCCAACCTTCTTGCGTTGGTGAAAATTCTTTCACCACTGCTATGTTATTTGGGCAGGGTGAGTGGCTAGCCTCCCCTAGTTCCTGTTCTCAGTTGCTCCCCAAACTATGGAGCAAAGTCAGGTATCATTCCAGCCTTCCTTTCTATCAGTAGCCTCCTATCTTGGAGAACTTTAAAGTGGCGCTCATGCTTGCGAGATAGAAACTTGTTGGCATAGGAGCGTTCTGGCTCCTTATCCTTCCTCTTGGATCCTATAGTCTTGATTCTCTTGCCCGATGAAGAGGCCATCCCTACATCAAACATGATGAGTCAACATTTTCTTGACTTCACCTAGTTTATTGTGCTAGAATTAATCAGGGAATTGTGCTTAAATGTCTGGTATTTTTTTGTTTTTGCTAACTTTTGGAGACACATTTTGGGACATCAGGAAGAATGCAAATAAATTCAAGACTCTCCACATAGACATTTTAGAATTAATTAAATTGTAATTCAGTAGTTTAGAATTTTTTAATCAACTCTCACATTTTAGGTCAATTTTTGGTAAAGTAGACTAGACCCAAAAGTGGAGGTGAATGACTTGGCACCTTAGGGTTTTTTGTGTGGACCCCACCCTTATTAAAAGGTGACACACGGCCTTTAAGGCAGCCGCCACCCCTCACTGGAATTTTTTCTCTCTTTGCAACGGTTTTTTAAGTTTGGAATGAATGAAAAAATGAGGAGGCCATTACGTTTCAATGGGCGATTTTAATTTCATTTTGGTTCATGAAACTTGAGGAGGTTTCAGTCATCATTGTCAGGCCTAGCACGTGAATAGGAGGCACGGGGTGATTGAAGAAGGAGCAAGCTGCCAACCTCAGGTTTTTGCTTGGAATGTTTTTCTTTATTTTCATGAAATAAAAAAAGCACGTTGTTACTGGAGGCAACGCTGTTACAGGGGGACATCTTTTCTTTTCTTTTTGATAATGATGCGGATTTATAACTTTGCCTTCTTTTATATAAGTGTGGATGATGATTTTATTTAAAAACAAATGTTGATTCACTTTGCTGGAAGGAAACTGTCGGACGGGAGACACGTCCAACGTTGGTGTGACGAATGAACGGTGCTTTCTTTTAAAAAAAAGAGCAGAAACACATTAGAGAGTAGTGGTGTCACGGTTGGAATGGTGAGCACATTGCTGCAGCCAATTGTTTGAGAATGAAGAAGTAGATTAGGTGGGAGTAGGTGTTGTCAAGTCCAATTAGGCTTTCTTTTTATTTTAGAAATCAAACACGGTGATACTTTTCTTCTAAACCATTAGGATTTAGTCTAGCAGGTGGGACCCTTTCTTTGTACTTTTTTTTTGTCTTTTCATCATTTGTCTTGGAGAAGAATGGAGAGGCACAGATCCCATGGTTGAAGGGTGTGCATGTTGCTTATGTGGAGAGCACAATTTCAATTACTTTTCATTTAGGAAAAAGAAAAGAAGTGTTAATTCATAGGGTAGGAATACGGTGATTGGGCTAGAAAGCATATGATTTCCTTGGAGAATGAAATGGAGTTAGATGTTGGAAAGACACGTTGCTGGAAGAGGGAACCGATTCCCAACATGGAAACACATGGAAGCTCAACATGTCACGGCTTAAGAGGATTTTTAGAAGCAATTGCAATTGCAAATTCTTTTGGTAGATGCACATAGGTCACGGTTAATGGTAGAAATGTTTTATTTTCTTTCATTTATTTTGCCTTAGAATATTTTACATTATGGGTTGAAATGCTTTTCTTCTTTTTGTGGTGAATATGTGGGATAGATGACAACATTGTGCATTTAATGTTTTAGTTTAAGCGTGCATTTTTACAGTTGTGTTTGGATATTTATCTGTTGCAGTATTCAGATTAATGTTTTCATGCACTTTAATGCCTTCAATTTTATCCGGTTGTGTTTAATTCTCGTTTTTAATTTCGTCAATGGCATTCACAAAATCATTCACAAAACCCCCCACTAAGTGTTCAACCTATTGACTGAACAACATTTGGTCCTTGAGAGACGACCTAGGAGTCACATCCTAGCACTATATTGCATTCTTTAATGCACATCAAATTTGATGGGCCGCGACAGCCGCATCAAAACACAATTCACAAAACCACAAGGCATATTGTTAAGCATTAGAAAACCACAAACAACACCCTAAGACCAGTCCTATCACCGTTGAGGGCAATCAAAACCCCTTAGCGCAACTTATACAGCAAGCCAGCAGCCAAAAGAAGCAAGAAAAACCATTTTGTCAGAATCGCGCTCAGGGAAAATTTCTACTAAGCGGCGATTCTACAGATTTTTCACAATCTTGTTTAAATGCTCCTAATCTCCACCCACATGTGTTCTTCCTTGTTCCAACCTAAATGCTCCTAATCTCCACCCACATGTGTTCTTCCTTGTTCCAACCCAAATCCAATAGTTTAATCGTTCCAAACAGCGGTTAATTCATCTAATCATGCATAAAAATCAAAATCCCTCAAGAATCATGCTTAGACAACTATGTTCATACCAATTCATGCTTTCAAAAACCTAGAACAGAAAAAAATACTTGTACTTACTTGGGTGGAGATGCTAAATGAGTGAAAAATGCTCTAGGAATGTGAAGAAGTCAACCCCCACAACAATGCTCTCACCAAATGCCAAACTTGAATTAAGAGTGTGTGGGAAGAGGGGAAAAGTGAGAAGGACTCTTTGGAGAGTGCTTAAGAGTGTGTGGGAAGAGGGAGATCTGAAAATAAAAGCAAAGTCGCGCCCTAGGGTATAAAAACACCCAAATGGGCCTAATCTCGCTGAGCCCAATTGAACCAAACCAATCCACCCAACTCTGTAGTGTTGGCGCTCAGCAGAAATTTCTGCTGAGCGGCATTTGTGGCACCTCCTCTCCTTCTTCCTAGCTTGACCTAGGTGTCTTATACTCATGCCTCTCACTCACCTTATGCATTTATGTTTTCACATCACTCATACATTCCATCCCTATCATGCATCTAAAGCAGAATCAAAACAAACAAACACAAATGAAGTAAATCAACTGACGTCACGAGCCTGACCCAAAATCCTCCTGCACCCTTCAGTAAGTGAAATCTTTCTTACCAACACCCATCAGTAGGTGTAAACAAACCTGGTATCCTTTAGTAGATACTCAACCACCTAGCATCCATCAATAGATGCTATACCATGAAATCTCAAACAACATAAATCAATGTCCCAAAGTTTATAAAATTACATAACCAAAATCAAAGAAATTAATGTTCTCAAATCACTGGGATGCCTCCCAGTAAGCGCTCTTTTAATGTCACTAGCTTGACCCACTAAGCTCAAGTTTCATCTTCATTGTTGGTGTTCCTTTTTCTTTCATCAGACCAACTCATCAACTGCTTCCGGTCCACCTTTTTTACTCTCCTTGAATATGGAGCTTCAATTTCTATCACTCGATTCTCTTTATAGTCTTTTGCAACCCATAACTTGTTCTTGAATCTTATTGAGGTACCAAGTTTGACTTGTGCTTGGATCAAGTCATCATGCACCTTCCTTCCTTTGCCATCTTTTTCTTCTTTCCTAACCTGTGACAAGAAACAACGTTTACCTTTGAAGACTGGCTTTGCAGCTTTTGAACTAGTCACGGGTGCATCCATACATGCAGCTTTATGACTAGCCTCCTTCTCTTGAACCTACTGCTCTTCTTTGAAGACATTAAAGATCAACTTTTCTCCTCGTTCTTGAAGCACTATCATCCCATCATCCACATTGATTATTACATTTGTTGTTTTCATAAACGGTCTTCCAAGAATGATTGGGACCTTCTCATCCTCCTTCATCTCCATCACTATAAAATCTACTAGGAATTTTAGTTTGTCTATGTAAACCATCACATCTTCCGCCACACCATAAGGTTTCTTGGAAGATCCATCCGCCATTAGCAAAGTCACCTTTGTTGGTTTGAGTTCAAGATCACCAATCCTTTCAAGCAGAGATAAAGGCATCAAATTAATGCTTGATCCTAAATAAATTAGGGCTTTCCTTACTTTCTCCTTCCCTATGATGCGAGGAATAGTAAAACTTCCTAGATCTTTCACTTTTGGAGGAAGTGGCTTCTTCTCAATAACACTTCAATCTCCCTTTTCATCTAAATATCTCTTCTTTGTGGAGACTTGCTTCATGTGTTTTGCATAAGCTGGAATTTGTTGCAATGCTTCATTCAAAGGTATCGTAATCTCCAATTGCCTAAAGATATCTTTAAAGTGCCCATATTGTCTCTCTTTTTCAATCTTTTCACTCCCCTTAGGATAAGGAAGAATTTTATTACTTTTCTCAATTTTTTTCTCTCCCTTCTTCTTTTCATTCTCTCTTTTCTCATCCTCACCTATTATCTCTTCTTTTCTCTCCACTTTTTTTTTTTCAACTCAACACTCTCTTTCTCATCCACCCTTTTGTCATCTGCACTTACAATAACTTTACATTCTTCCCTAGGGTTAACCTTAGTATTAGCCTCAAAACACTTATTAAGCATATCCTTCAAATCCTTAGCCATTTCGCCCATCTGTATCTCTAAATTTCTCATTGCAGCTTCAGTGCTTTTATGATTGGAGATGGTCACCTGAATAAATTGTTGAAGAGTTTCTTCAAGCTTTGATGATTTCTCATTTAGTGCAGATACTTGTTGCCATATTGATGGTTGTTGCTGTGGTATATTAAATTGTCCTGCTTCTCCATTCTGACCTTGACCCATGTTTAGGTGTGATTTCCACCCTTGGTTGTAGTTCCCTTGGCGGTATGGAAACTGATTGCCATGAAATTGACATCTTCTAAAGCCTCCATTGGAAAAGCGCATTGACCATTGATATGGTCACCACCACACAGTTCACAAAGTTGTTGTTGAACCTGTGCAACATTCCTTAACTCCTTTGGCAACCGAGCAAGTGTCTTTGTCAAATTCTCCAACTGTTGAGTTATCATGTTGTTCTGTGCAAGCAAGGCTTCTTGAGATTGCAATTGTAGAACTCCCTTCTGTTGAATTGGAGCTCCTATTTCATTATGCATCTCATTATCATTTGTATCCATGTTGCCAATCAATTCAGTGGCTTCCTTTGGAGTCTTGCATTTAATATTACCTCCAGCTGAGGCATCTAGCATCAACTTGGTTTGTGAACCAAGACCTCCAAGGAAAAGAATGACTACAGTTGCTTTGTCAAAGCCATGAGTGGGCGTCTTTCTCAACAAGCTCGTGTATCTATCCCAGGCTTGACCTAACGTCTCCTCCATGCCTTGTCTAAAAGAAGAAATCTCTTGCTTCCCTTTGTTGATTTTAGATTGTGTGAAGTACTTGTTTAAGAACTTTGAAACCACGGTTTCCCATTCAGTAAAGCTTTCCTCTGGAAAAGAATTCAACCATAACTTAGCATTGCCTTCCAATGAGAAAGGAAACAAACTAAGCTTTATTGCTTCATCCGGCACACCATTGATCTTTACAGTGTTGCAAATCTTGTTGAATGTGGTGAGATGCTCATATGGACTTTCATGTGATAGCCCATTAAATTGGTTTCTCTTAACCAATTGTATCAATGTTGGTTTCACCTCCATGTTTGCAGCATTTACCCTCAGCCTAGCAATGCTATTAAAGTGATGAGGGCCAACAACAGTGGTGTAATCCGCTAGAGTACGTTTACCATTGTTCGATGCAGCCATCTCTTCAGTACTCTGGGTAGATCTTTGTGGTGAGGGTTGTAAATGTGTTTCCTGAGAAGGAAATAGTTCTTTGGAAGTTTGGATCCTCCTTCTCCTTCTACTTTCATCCAATCCTTCAAAAAGAGGTTCCAAAGTTTTCTTGCTCCTAGTCCTAATTGTATCTTGCATACACAAGAACAAAAACCCTAGAAACAATTGTTAGCACAAAAAGATAGAAAAGATAAACTAAAAAGATAAAAAGATAAAATAAAAAATAAAAATCAAGTTCAAGTTAATCAATAATCACACAGATATAATAGTTAAACCACGAGTCTCCGACAATGATGCCAAAAACTTGTTAACCCTCGACAATTGTAACCGAATCGTATCAAGTAATAATAAATGGTAAGACCAAGTATCGTTTCCCAAAGGACTCACGGCCTAAATAGTTATGTGATTTATTGATTAAATTAGACTTGTGAATAAATTATTGTAGGTTTAAATGCAAATACTGAAAATTAAATATGAATGCATGTATTGATCAGTTCGATCAAAAGAAGCAAAAGTGATTGAAATTATAAAATGATGATGTTGTTGGGGTTTTCAATTAATCCTATCCACTCTCATGTATTCAAGAATTCATCTTTCTTTATTAATGTTAATGCCACTTTCTAATTTACCTTAAACTCAATGTCTTGGTGAAGAAAGCCTACTCCTAATCACTAGTTTATAAGGTCTTGTCTCCCTAGCAATTATTCATGCATTACATTCACACAGAAGCTTAAAGGCAACCAATCCTCCTATCCTAATGTCTAGGCAATATTACTATTGGGAGAGTTTCTTCATGTCTAGATTTATCTATATGTGTCCATACAAATAAAATCAATGATCATGCAATTGAATGAGTTAAACAAAGCACGCATAGAGTATAGAAGAAAAACCCTTACAATTAATGAAAGAAAGCATATGAATTAAAGAACCAATTCAATACATGAGAGTTTCAAAGATTACATTGATTCCCCAACAACAATGAAGGTTTAGTTCACCATAATCATGGTGAAACTAGATGAACAATAATGAAAGACTGAAAGATAGTACCCTAGAATTTGAAGAGTGGAGCCTGAGCATCCAAAATCCTCCTCCAAAGGGTGAAGAAGGTGTGATTTTGCTTCGTTTTGCCAAAAGATACTAACCCTAGGTCGACTAAAACCTTATATAGACTCTTAAAGATTACAGAGAAGTGGCCCAAGGCCCATTAAAATGGCCTTCAGCGGTAGTTACCGCTCAGTGATAAGTGTGGTTCTCTTATTTGACGCTCAGCTGCAGTTTTTCCGCTCAGCGGTGACTGCGGGACTTCAAAGTCCGCTCAGCGGTAATTTCTGCTAAGCGGTACTTGCGGCTCTTCTTTTCTGACTCCAACTTATGGCTACTTCACTTCTTCCATTCAATTCATCTTAAAACCTGCAAAAACAATGAAAACCAAGCATAAAACCCATCTAAATCTCTTATTTCCAAAACTTAAGCAAAAGCATGATTACAAGCTAGTTTCTAAGTCAAAAAGGTTGTCTTTAAGGTCAAAGTTAAGTCTAAAAATAATATGTTTTCAACTGTTATCATCCAGCCAAGTTTAATGGTCAGGTTAGCCCGGATGAAGCAGATAGATGTTTCAGAGATATAGAGCGTATCTTCAATGCCAAGAGATGTTCAGATGAGAATAAATTGGTTTTCACGGAGTACTTACTATCAGAGGAAGCTAGTCATTTGTGGAGTAGCATGAGGACGCTATTGGAGGGCAATAGTACTCCTATCACTTGGGAGTTGTTCAAAGGGAAGTTTTATGTTGAAATATTTTCTTGACAGTGTCAGATTTGCCAAGGAAATTGAGTTTCTTCAATTGGTTCAGGGAATATGTCAGTTTCTGAATATGCAGACCGGTTCAAGCATCTGATAAGGTTCCATACAGTATCCATGAGTGAAGAGTCGCAGTGTTGGAAATTTGAAAATGGTTTGAAAGGAGAAATCAAGTTATTGGTTAAAAGCCTTTCTATTAAGGAATTCCCTACTTTGGTGAAAATGGCATGAGTGTTAGAGAAGACAAAGATGAAGGTAGAGAGTCAAAAGAGTCAGTTGTTGAGGATTGGGGGGCCATCTAGGTTTCGAGGTAGTTTCAGTTCCAGGAGGACACCTTACTCGGCCTACTTCCCTTGGGTCTAGGGGTTCCTCATCTCAGTCGTTAGTGTCGTCAGGGCAGTCCAGTCATTTTGGGGGTGTGAGATGTTATTCATGTGGAGGACCTCATCTACAGTCAGTTTGCCCTTAGATGGTGGGTTATCGTAGGTGTAATGTCTGTAGACGTGAGGGTCACTATGCTAAGGATTGTCCTTAGGAGGACAAGTCAATGATAACAGTTGAAAATACTGTTATCTGTGATGTAATTTTGACACTAAATGCACCCTTTTCTGCTTAGAAACTTGCTTGGAATCATGTTTTTCTGTTAAGTTGTGTGAACAAGAGAGTTGAGGTTGAATTTGATGGTTTTATGACTAATTTCCCTTGTTTTGGAAGGAAATGAGATAATATGGAAAGCAGAGATCAAGTGCCATGGAGATGGAGCTAAGAAAGGCCTGGAAAAGCACCAAAAGGGAGAAGTGCTTGAAGCTTGGGCCCCCTAAGTGGGGCGCTTGAGCGCTAGTGACACGGGCTTGGGCCTTGTTTTTATTTTGTCTTCACTTTATTTAAAGGACCCAAACGTCCTAGGTTTGATATCTTTGGCTGGAGGAGCGCAACAACACACTCTTTCACTCTCTAGAGGCGGATTTGGATGCAGGAGCTTTCATCTTCTACTTTTAGGGTTTTTCAATCTCATTCTTCTCCATTGTTCATCTATTTGTTGTTGGGGGATGATGTAACCTTGTGAACTCTCATGTATTTGAATTGATTCTTAATCATATATGTTTTTTCATTAATTGTTAGAGTAATTCATTTGTGATTATTACATGCTTTATTTAACTCATTCATAGCGTGTCGGAAGGTTCCCTACAATTCAGGTTCTTGTTGAATTACTCCCAAGAGTAATGTTTCTCAGGGATGAGGGTATGAGTTTTGGTCGTCTTAAAGCTCTTGATCTTCGCATTTAATTACTAGGAATGCTAGGAATTGCATGAACTGGTGATTAAGGACATGCTTATTTCGCCGAGGGATCGGGTTTAAGTGATTTAGTGAGTAACGTTAACATTAATGCATAAAGAAGAATTCTTACATACATGAGAGGGAACTTAGTGGAATCTAACCCCAACAACATACTCATCTCATATTAAAAACAACATTTGTCCATCACTGTGTGATGAGTTAATATTTTCTAAATTTCACTTAGCTTATTGTACTGAAGGGAGTTGGTACAGTAGCCACATGGAAGGAAATATGCAAGCAAAGAGGCAGCAAGCTTCGTTCAGCAGTTATGGAGTTTTTACAGCCTGGTTTGGCAGCGTTCAAGCAGCTTCACGTGCAGAACCAACAACACAATCTTCACGCATCCAACAACCTTCATGGTTCAGGGGTTGCGTCCAGTAGAGTGAAAGCTTTGTCCAACACGTCCACAGCAGCTTGAGGAGCTCACGGTCCAGCAAGGCATCCAGCAGCTCTTCTCGGCCCAGCACTGCAGCGTTCAGCGTGGGCAGAAGCTGCAGCAGTTGGTTCAACTTGGATTCACGCAGAGAAAAGAAGAGGAGGCAACGTTGGTATGTGCGCTCACGGAAGAGGAGGTGTCACAGCAGGGGAGAATGAAGCAGCAAGTAGCAGTGGTGTGCACAAGCTGAAGCGGTCATTCCATTTGGAGAGCAGTAGCAACACATGGTGTGTTGGAGGCATGGAGAAAGGCACGCTGATCCATGGAAGAGAAGAGAATAGCCAATTGCTTGAGAAGGAAGTGGTACGTCCATGAGGTGCATTATGTTATGCACATAAGAAAAAGCAAGCACACACAATGGGATGGCCAACAATAAAAGGCAGCAAGGGTTGTACAAAAAGGGGGGCCGCGAGTAGAGTAGTGACCCCGTGGAGGAGAAAGTCCAGCAGAGAATGTTGGACACCATGGGTGGAACGGGACAGAGGCTGGACAGTAGAGGAAGTGCACGACACACAGAGAGAATGAAGGGTTACGGTTGAGTTCATCTTCTTTGTTGTAGTGTTTAAATTCCAATTTAGTTTTCCTGTTCTTGTTTGCTGTAATAAATTTATGAGCAGTTAAGATTCAATTCAAGTTTGGTTTAATTTTCTGTTTCTAAAAATTCCAAGTCTAATTTACTGTTTCTGTTGCTGCAATTTAAATCCTGTATTTAGTTTTCTACAATTTAATTTCTACTGTTGTTTATACTGTGTTGTTGATTATTTCACTTTAAATCATTCACTGTAATTTTGTTCTCTGTATTTTGCTGTTGTAATTTTGATTCTGTTTTCATATTTGAAATTTCACCGTTTTCTATTTTTACTATTGACTGTATTTTTGTTTTCTGTATTTTCGTTTTCTGTATTTGTGTTTTCTGTTCCGGATTTGTTTTTACTGTTTCATGTCGCTGTATTTTCGTTTTTACTGTACCAATTTCATTTTCACTATTTTAATTTTGTTTTACTGTACTGAAATTTACTTCACCGTATTTAATTTGGTGTTATTTAAATTCCAGTTCATTTTAATTTTACCGCATCCAAACAAACCTTTCACAACCCCCCCCCCCCTCGCCACTATGTGTTTGATCTGAGATTCGAACCATATTTGGTCCTTAAGAGACGACCTAGGAGTCACTTCCTAGCACTATACTGCATTCTTTTATGCAATCAAATTTGATAGACCGCGACAGCCGCGACAGCCGCATCACTGTGTTATTCTGCTATTGATCAACTTGCATTCATATTTAATTTTCTGTCTTTGCATCTGAAACAAATGATATAGTTTTCTATAAGTCTTAATTAATCAAGTTATCACACGACTGTCTAGTGTCGAGAGTCCTTTGGGATACGATACTTGGTCTTACCATTTTATATTACTTTTGCGATTCGATACACTTGTCGATTCATTAACAAGTTTTTGGCAAATGTATCGAATTGTATCAACTAATAATAAAATGGTAAGACCAAGTATTGTTTCCCAAAGGACTCACGACCTAAACAGTTATGTGATTTGTTGATTATCTTAGACTTGTGAACGAATTCTTGTACATTTAAATGCATATACTAAAAAGTAAATATGAATGCATGTATTGATCAATTGGACAAAAGAAGAAAAACATGATTGAAATATATGGAATGATGATGTTGTTGGGGTTTTCAATTAATCATATCCACTCTCATGTATTCAAGAATTCATCTTTCTTCATTAATGTTAATCCTACTTTCTAATTTACCTTAAACTCGATGTCTCGGCGAAGAAAGCCTACTACTAATCACTAGTTTACAATGTCTTGTCTCCCTAACAATTGTTCATGCATTACATTCGCACAGAAGCTTAAAGGCAACCAATCCTCCTATCCCTATGTCTAGGCAATATTACTATTGGAAGAATTTCTTCATGTCTAGATTTATCTATATGTGTCCATACAAATAAAATCAATGATCATGCAATTGAATGAGTTAAACAAAGCATGCATAGAGTATAGAAGAAAAACCCTAACAATTAATGAAAGAAAGCATATGGATTACAGAACCAATTCAATACATGAAAGTTTCAAAGGATTACATTGATTCCCCAACAACAATGAAGGTTTATTTCACCATAATCATGGTGAAACTAGATGAAAAATAATGAAAGAATGAAAGATAGAACCCTAGAATTGTAAGAGTGGAGCTTGAACATCCAAAATCCTCCTCCAAGGGGTGAAGAAAGTGTGATTTTGCTTCGTTATGGCCAAAGATACTAATCCTAATTCGGCTGAAACCTTATATAGCCTTCTAAAATTTACAGAAAAGTGACCCAAGGCTCAATAAAATGGCGCTCAGCAGTAATTACCACTCAGCAGGCAGTGCGGTTCTTCTATTTGACGCTTAGTTATAGTTTTGCCCCTCATCGGTGACTAATCACTAGTTTACAATGTCTTGTCTCCCTAGCAATTGTTCATGCATTACATTCGCACAGAAGCTTAAAGGCAACCAATCCTCCTATCCCTATGTCTAGGCAATATTACTATTGGAAGAATTTCTTCATGTCTAGATTTATCTATATGTGTCCATACAAATAAAATCAATGATCATGCAATTGAATGAGTTAAACAAAGCATGCATAGAGTATAGAAGACCCTAACAATTAATGAAAGAAAGCATATGGATTACAGAACCAATTCAATACATGAAAGTTTCAAAGGATTACATTGATTCCCCAACAACAATGAAGGTTTATTTCACCATAATCATGGTGAAACTAGATGAAAAATAATGAAAGAATGAAAGATAGAACCCTAGAATTGTAAGAGTGGAGCTTGAACATCCAAAATCCTCCTCCAAGGGGTGAAGAAAGTGTGATTTTGCTTCGTTATGGCCAAAGATACTAATCCTAATTCGGCTGAAACCTTATATAGCCTTCTAAAATTTACAGAAAAGTGACCCAAGGCTCAATAAAATGGCGCTCAGCAGTAATTACCACTCAGCAGGCAGTGCGGTTCTTCTATTTGACGCTTAGTTGTAGTTTTGCCCCTCATCGGTGACTGCGGGACTTCAAAGTGCCGCTCAACGGTAAAAGTGGCGCTGAGCGGTACTTGCGGCTCTTCTTTTATCTCATTTCAGTAATGTCTATGTTGATGTGTTTGGGCTGAGAGATATGTTGTAACAGTGAATAGATGGAAAAATTGGTATTCTGTAAGGGTTTTGGGTTACTTGAGAGGAAGTGAGGTAGTGATTTTGGGAAGTAGGGGTTCTAGGCACATTTGGGTTGTTGGGACGTCTTAGGCAAGTCATTTGTGACCTGTTAGGATCATAAAACTGGACTAGAACATGTTAGAAGTGGTAAAATCGAAATTGGGTCCTTAAGTTGTGGAAATTGATGTTTCAAAAGATAAAACTTGATCTTAATCACTTTAGATTAGTAATAGGGAGACTTAGGATCATCTAGATAAGTATAATTAGGTGTAATACAGGAATTAGGGGTGTTAGAAATTGGATAAGAGGCCTAGAAATGGTAAGGGCTGGTGTGAGTGTATGATTCTGTAGAATTTGCGTTCTAGAGATGATGCAGAGTCGTTATGCGAGACCCTATAGAGGGTGCTCACTAGTTGAGTCGCTCGCTGTGCGAGCTGGTGCGTTGTGCGAATGACTAGAGGGTGCTGCTCTTTGTTTGTGGATTCGCCTGGCGAATTCTGTCGATATGCGATTCGGGGTGGTCTAGAACCACTGCCCTTTTAATTCGAAGAGCGTGATGGGCGCAAAGCGAGAGGGTTTGGGGGTGTGGTCTCTGTCTAGGCTCTCGCACAGCGACCTGGGTGCGTTATGCGAGAGATTGGAAGTCTGGTGCATGCTGCGAGTTAATTTGTTATGCGAATTAAGGGGTGCGTTGTGCGAATCCTATGAGTCCAGAGTTCTCTTTTTCTCTCTTTTTGGTTGAATTAAGTGTGTGGAATATTTGGAATGCATAGTATGATGGTGGTAATGTGATTATATTGAAAGTATGCGAGTGTATGAAACATGTTTGGTGATTGAAAGTATATGGTTTAAAAGGTATGGTTGATGGACGTAATTCCATGGATCTCAAACAAAGGTTACATAGTGGTTCCCTATGTTATTGGACGTAATTCTATGGATCTCTGATGACAAATTTATGAACACGGAAAAACGGCGCCACAAACTTGTTTAACAATCGGCAAGTGTGACCGAATTGTATCAAGTAATAAAATATGGTAAGACCAAGTATCGTTTTCCCAAAGGACTCACGGCCTAGTTTAGCTATATGATTTATTGATTATTTGAGACTTGAGAACAAATTGACTGTAGGTTTAAATGCAAAACACAATAATTAAATATGTATGCATGAATTTGATCAATGGAGAAAACAGAATACAAACACTTCAATGAATTAGATGGATGAGTATGTTGTTGGGGTTATCAATTTCATCTTATCCACTCTCATATACTTTAGGAATTCATCATTCTTTTCATCAATGTTAATGCCACTCTCTAAATCACCTTGCAAGAAGGTCTATCCTTAATTACGAGTTCATACAATTCCTAGCATTCTTAGTAATTAGTTCTTAAGTGCAGGAGCTTAACGGCAACCAATATGCTATTGGGATAAATTCCCCGGATCTAGATTTCCTCGTACGTTCCTATATCGAAAAAATCAATAATCATAACAATGAATGAGTTAAACAAAGCAACCATTACGCAAAGAGGAAAATCCCTAACTAATGATGAAAGACAGCATAAGTCTTAAAAATAAGATGTTAAAACAAATTCCATATATGAGAGATTCACAAGACTACATTGATTCCCCAACAACAATACAAGGTTTAGTTCACCATATTCATGGTGAAACTAGATGAATAATAATGGAAAAATGAAAGATAAAACCCTAGAAAGAGGAGGAGGTAGCCTGAGCATCCAAGATCTTCCTTCAAAGGACTGGAAAAGAGAGTGTTTGATTCGTCTCTGCCAAAGATACAAACCCTAGGACGTCCTAAAGCCTATATACTATTCTAAAAATACAGAAAAATTAGGCCCAAGCACATAAAAGTGCCGCTCAGCGGTAAACTGCCGCTCAGCGCTAAGTGCGTGAGTTGTTTTCTTCCCCTCAATGGCATTTTCACCCCTCAGCGGATCCAACGTGAGCTCCTGAGTGTCGCTCAGTGGTAAACTGCCGTTGAGCGGTAACTTCGACTTCTCCTTTTGCACTTTTTGATGTCTTTTCTGATTCCATTCCTATCCTTCTTCACTTCTTTCACCAAATTCACCTTAAAACTTGCATAAAACACTGAAATCAAGCATAAACCTGTCCAGCTCTCTTATTTCTGAAAATATGACCAAAAGCATGATTTCAAGCTAGTTTCTAAGTGTTAAAGGTTGCTTTTAGTATCAATTTTAAGCATGAAAATAACAGTTTTTTAACTGTTATCAATCTCAAAGGGAGGTTAGATGGTGGTGCCTTGTGTTATTGGACATAATTCCATGATCTTCATGGAGAAGATCCATGGTGGTGCCCTTGGTGTGTTTTAGAATGATTTGCATGGAAGCTTAGTCTTGGGGGTTATCTAGCTCACCCTTGCTTCTGTATTTGTGTTTTGCTTGGGTATGCTTTTCTTTTGCAATGATCATCCACTTGGATGTGAGCAGAGGCGGATGAGGTGCCTCTAGAGCAGGTTTTGGAGGAAGATGATGTTGTTGTTTAGTCTAATTAGGACTCTAAGTGGTTCCTTATCTTTTGAAATACTCGATTATATTTAAGTTTTAAATTATGACTCAATTTGGGATGACTGTAAGCTTAACAACTTTATGTACAGTCTACTCTAATCATTCTCGTATATTAAAATGTGGACTTACTACATTATATGCTTCTATATAATCTGAGATGTTACATTTATAGTATCAGAGTAGTTCGTCCTTAGGATGACCTGTGAATTGAGGGCTTGTCTTGTCTTGTCTTCTCTGTGAAGAATTGAGTCTAAATGGTATGATTTACCATTTCCTCCATGTCTAGATAGTAGAGTGTGTATCTAACTAGAAGTAATGAGGGTGCATGATGCACAAATTTATGATCACCAAAATATGATGTCACAAACTTGTTTTACAATCGGCAAGTATGACCGAATCGTTTCAAGTAATAAACTCGGTAAGACCAAGTATCGTTCTCCCAAAGGACTCACGGCCTAGTTTAGTTATGTGATTCGTTGATTAGCTAAGACTTAATAACAAAATAATTGGATTATACTATGCAAAAGACAAAAATAAACATGTATGCATGAGGTTGATCAATGGCTAAAACAAAATACAAACACTTCCAATGGAATATATGGATGAATATGTTGTTGGGGGTCAATTTCATCTTATCCACTCTCATATATTTTAGGAATTCAACATTCAAGTCATCATTGTTAATGCCACTCTCTAAATTACCTTGTCAAGAAGGCCTATCCCTAATTACGAGTTCATACAATTCCTAGCATTCCTAATAATTAGTTCTTTTAGCACAGGAGCTTAACGACAACCAATATACTATTGGGAGTAATTCCCCGGATCTAGACTTCCCCGTACGTTCCCGTATCGACAAAACCAATAATCATGCATTGAATGAGTTAAACAAAGCAAGCATTGAGCAAAGAGGAAAAACCCTAACTAATGATGAAAGAAAGCATAAGTCTTAGATTAAGATGCAAGCACAAATTCCATATATGAGAGCTTCAAAAGATTACATTGATTCCCCAACAAACATACAAGGTTTAGTTCACCATATTCATGGTGAACCTAGATGAACAAAAATGAAAGAATGAAGGATAAAACCCTAGAAAGGTGAAGAGGTAGCCTGAGCATCCAAGATCCTCCTTCAAAGGGGTGGAAGAGAGAGTGTTTGCTTCGTTTCTGCCAAAGATACAAACCCTAGGACATCCTAAAGCTTATATACTAATCTAAAATTACAGAAAATCTAGGCCCAAGCCCATAAGTGTGCCGCTCAGCGGTAAGTGCATGAGTTGGTTTCTTCCCCTCAGCGGCCATTTTGCCCCTCAGCGGATCTCCCGTGACTTCCTGACTGCCGCTCAGCGGTAAACTGCCGCTGAGCGGTACTTGCGGCTTCTCCTTTTGCACTTTCTGGTGTCTTTTCTGATTTCATCTCTCTCCTTCTTCACTTCTTTCACCAAATTCACCTTAAAACCTGCACAAAAACACTGAAATCAAGCATAAACCTGTCCAGCTCTCTTATTTCTGAAAATATGGATAAAAGCATGATTTCAAGCTAGTTTCTAAGTATAAAGGTTGTTTTTTGTGTCAATTTTAAGCATGAAAATAACAGTTTTTCAACTGTTATCAGTGCACACTCATGACTTTTACCAGAGATGATTTTCCTTTCTTAATTCTGAAGGTTTGGGGTAAGAAAGAGTTGAGGTTCCAATGTTGATTCCTGTAGTAATTCCTGTCTTGTTCTTGCCTTTGTGGTGGTGTAATGTGCTCTATAGTAGTAGAGGAATGCAGATTAAAGGACAACTTAGTTGTATACCTTTCTTAGAATTGGTTTAAGCCTTTGAGACAAATTCTTGCCTCGAAGATAAGGAGTTAGAATACCAGAATCTTGGTTTCACAGGACGAGTGAAGATATTGGAATTTTGAAGTAATGATTTTGGGCGAAGAAAAAGTTCTCAAGAACAGAGTCAGAAGATCAGCTATTGCACATTTCACAAGAAGAGTTGAGTTCAAAGGTTAGAATAAGAGGAACATTGGGTAAGCATAAGTGTATGAGTACTCGTACGATCGTCCGCATCAGCCTAGTACTTAATACTCTAGATCTAAAAATTAAATAATGATATGAGTACTCGTGCGATCGTCCGCATCAGCCTAGTACTCACTATCCAAAATAATAAGAAAATTAGAAAATGGTATAAGTACCCGTGCGGTCGTCTGCATCAGCCTAGTACTTAATACCCTCAATCTAAAACTTAAATAATGGTATGAGTACTCATGCGATCGTCCGCATCGGCCTAGTACTTGATACCTTTAGTCTTAAAATTTAAAGAATGGTTTGAGTGCTCGTGCGATTGTCTGCATCAGCCTAGCACTCAATACCCTCAAGTTTCCTAAATAAGTAAATAATGGTATTAGCACTCGTGTGGTCGTTCGCATCGTCCTAGTGCTTAATATTGTTCTTTATCTTTTAAAAATAAGAAAAAATATTTAAATATCATTCCAAAGGTACAAGTACTCATGTGACCGTCCACGTCGACCTAATACTCATTACTTTTTTTTCTCGAAAATATTAAAAAACATAAAATCTTCAAAAATTAAAAACATCTGCATTTTCAAACAACAAACAATCACTCAGCAAGAACTACTTGATCCTTGATTCTCTATCAAAAGTGGAGATACGTAGGAGCAAGGCTAGTCCTTGTCAGGTTCACTTCCCAAAAATCCAAATTATTCCATAATCATTTTCCAGACAAATCGATGGTGTTCGTATTGCGGAGACTGAGATTCGAGTGTCACCCTTTCCTCGTGCGCGGGGACTAGAGAGGGTTGGATGTCTCGCCCAATGACTCCGGCTCGTGTGAGTATAGTGCTCGGTTGGTGCACCTAATCAAAGTTTTTATTCGTAATTCCTTGAGGAGTCGGGGAGATAAGTCTGAAGTTGCGATGGAAGACGGCTCGAATCGCCCTGTTTTGCGAAATAGGTTTGGTACGACAAAATTCAAGGAAACAACAAAAGCTTGTATAAATGATTTAAGTTGTGAGTTTAATACTGTGATGTATTGCAATGTTGTGACTTTGATAGTCTGGGTGGGGATTATCTAAGTTATGAGTTGAATATTGTGTTGTATTGTAAGGTTGTGACTAGGATAATCTATGTTATGATATTTTGATATTGAAATTATATGTTATGTTAGGTTCTTAGTTACTTACCCTTTCCTTTTGTGGTTGTGGTTCCACCTACGATGATCGTACTTGTACGGGAGTAGATGGCGTTGCAGATGAGGCAGAGATGAAGTAGCATGATGGACAAATTTGTAAGCACCAAAATATGATGTCACAAACTTGTTTCACAATCGGCAAGTATGACCGAATCGTTCAAGTAATAAAACTTGGTAAGACCAAGTATCGTTCTTCCCAAAGGACTCACGGCCTAATTTAGTTATGTGATTTGTTGATTAGCTAGGACTTACAAACGAAATATTTAAAGTTTAATATGCAAGACAGAAAATAAACATGTATGCATGAATTGATCAATGGAAAAGACAAAAGATAAACACTTTCAATGGAATATATGAATGAATATGTTGTTTGGGGTCAATTTCATCTCATCCACTCTCATATATTTTAGGAATTCAACAATCAAATCATCATTGTTAATGCCACTCTCTAATGTACCATTCTAGATGGCTTCTCCCTAATCAAATAGTTCATACAATTCCTAGCATTCCTAATGATTAGTTCATGAGTGCAGGAGCTTAAAGGCAACCAATATAATGTTGTCAGTAAAATATTGGGAGAAATTCCCCGGATCTAGACTTCCCCGTACGTGTCCGTATCGACAAAACCAATAATCATGCATTAGAATGAGTTAAACAATGCAAGCATTGAGCAAAGAGGAAAAACCCTAACTAATGATGAAAGAAAGCATATGTCTTACTTAAAAGATGTACTCAACAAATTCCATATATGAGAGCTTCAAGAGATTACATTGATTCCCCAACAAACATACAAGGTTTAGTTCACCATCGTCATGGTGAACCTAGATGAATATCAATGAAAGAATGAAAGAATAAACCCAATAAAGGTGAAGAGGTAGCCTGAGCATCCAAGATCCTCCTTCAAAGGGGTGGAAGAGAGAGTGTTTACTTCGTTTCTGCCAAAGATGTCTAACTATAGGACGTGCAAGCCCTTATATACTAATTTAGAGTTACAAAAGATTACAAAAGCCCAAGCCCAAAGAGTGCCGCTCAGCGGTATTTACCGCTCAGCGGTAGTTGCGCGTCCTTTTCTTCCCCTCAGCGGCCATTTTGCCCCTCAGCGTGACTCCCGCAACCTCCTGAGTGCCGCTCAGCGGTAGTTTGCCGCTGAGCGGTGCCTTCGTCTTCTCTTTTTGCACTCTTTCTTGTCTTTTCTAATGTCACTTCTCTCCTTCTTCACTCTTTTCACCAAATTCACCTTAAAACCTGCACAAAAACACTGAAATCAAGCATAAACCTGTCCAGCTCTCTTATTTATGAAAATATAGATAAAATGCATGATTTCAAGCTAGTTTCTAAGTCTAAAGGTTGCTTTTAGTATCAATTTTAAGCATGAAAATAACAGTTTTTCAACTGTTATCACAACCCCAAACTTAGAACTTTGCTTGTCCTCAAGCAAACAAAATGTAACTCCATCTCCAACCAATTCATATGATGGTTCACTCATTCAAAATCCTCTTTTCAAGATAAGTAACAACTTCACTCAAACTTATGACCAAAAGTTCAATCAAGATGTGCACATGCTTTAGTGTTCACAAAGTCATTTAAGTTCCAACAAATGTTATTTTTCATGAATGATCAATCAATTAAGCATGGATGTTCATGTGCTCATGGAATATTTCCTCACTAGGTAAAGTGTTTCACTCAACACACAAGTGTATAAGAGGTAAAGTGTTTCACTCATTCACTCTACTATCACAATGTCACATGAATCAACTTTACCTTTCATTTTACCACAATCAAAAACATTCACAAGCATGCATCATCACAAGGACTTTTCAATGGCTTATAATGTGGCTGGGCTAACAAGAAAATTGGTTTTTCTGGATCACAAAATCCTTGAGTTAAGAGATTCATAACAACGCAATCATTCTTATTCTTTCCCAACTTTTGTTTGCCTTTTCATTTGCATTGAGCTTTACTTCTTTTCTTTTCTTTTCTTTTGCATATTCTTTCTTTTAAGCTTTTAGCTCAATGCTTTTCCTTTTTCCCAACAACCCCAAACTTGAACATTTAACAATACCACACAAGATCTTCTACTTAACTCAAGGTAAAGATTTTCAATCACGGGTTCAGTGTATTTTCAAGGCTATGGGTTCAAAGGATAGAACACAAAGTGTTCTCTTTTAATAGGCTAACTTTATGAATTTGGCCAGTAAAAAGGGTTTCAACAAGAACGACCTTTGATCATATGATGCAGAACAAGCAATTGATTCAATCATAGAAAACCTGGGCAAAATCATTCATGCTTCCAAAGTAATAGCATTCAACAATAACAACTCTGGAGCTCAAAACCTCACATGTAAGCTCATTCACATTTGACATACACATCCTGCTTAATTTCACAATCACAATCATGATATCATGCATTTGTTCACAAAACTTGTGAATCACCTGTATAAGCATTTTAATGTGCACATCATCTCAACATCAATCAATCAGTAAGCATCATCAAGCATTACTTATCACACAATCAGAGTTAATAGCAAACCATCATAATAAACCAGGTGGTCAATAGAGTACATCAAACTCTACTCTAAAAACAAAAACAAATAAGTCCAGAAAACTTAAACCATAAAAGCATAAACATATGATAGCATTCATCAGTAAATGCTATCTCAGCTCCTCATCAGTTTGAGCTGTCCTCTGTATCTTCCTCCTCCTCTTCATCATCATCATCATCAAAAGCATCCTCCTCCTCAGCTTCATCTTCTTCCATGTCTCAAGCTGAAGATTCAGCTCCTCCAGCTCCTCCATGTAATGGTTCTTCTGGCCAAGCTACCACATTATGGAATTCATCCATAGTCCACCTGTGTGCTGGAGGGGTATCATACATCCCCACTATCATCTCAGCCGTGGCCACCTGCCCTCTGTGAATGGACTGCAACTGAGCACCTATAAGAGACATATACATGTCCCTCATCTGGAATGGTTCTGCCTCATGAGTATCAGCAGATGTCCGGCTCTGTGCTGGCCCTCTCTCTCTACGAGCCTGGCGTGGTGGAACTGGCTGAGCTGCCTCCTCACCTCCACAGTACTGTCTGTAATAGGCCTCATCTATAGCTTTTCTTGGCCTCTCAAATGGTGGAACAGAAGTGTCCACCCCAGCTAGCTTGCAGAGGTGAGTGATCAAAGAAGGATGTCCCAGTGGTGCTTTGTTGTTTGAGGTGTTAGCACACACACTAATCTCATCAGCTATCACCTGCCCAATATTAACATTCAAATTCCTGATAGCACAGTAGATGAATAGTGCCCTGCTGAGAGTGATATCTGACACATGTGAGCATGGCTGAATGTTGGCATGAGAAAATGCCATCCAATACTTTGCAAGAGGAGTCAAATCTGTCCTCCTAATGTTAACCACTGCTCCAGATCTATTTCTTTGAAAGTGTCCTCCAGGTATGCACAACACTCTCTCAACATCCTCAAAGTCAGCACCTTCCTCCATGCTAAGAGCAAACTGGCATTGCTCACCAGCCCACACAGTATCCAGAAAGTTGTTGATAGAATCAGGATCATACCTAATTGCATGGCCTCTGACATAACCCAAATAGTTCTCAGCTGGATAGTCACCAATCTTCTTTGCATTGGTGTAGAATTCCTTGACTACAGCTATGTTGGCAGGTGCTGGATAAGTGGCTAGCTTTCCCCAATCATTCCCTAACACTTGCTCTCCAAATTGAGGAGCAAAGTTAGGTATCATTCCAACCTTCCTCTCCATCAGAAGTCTCCTGTCCTGAACCACCCTAAAGTGCTTCTCATGTTTCCTGGAGAGGAACCTGCCATTATGGGGCTGCTCTGGTTCCTTTTCCTTCCTCTTGGTCGCCATGGTTTTCAATCTCTTTCCTGAAGAGGATGCCATTCCTGCATTCAAACACAAATCCAAAACCACAGAACATGATATTAATCATTAGCAAACACAGAACATAACTCCTTTTGAAGCTAAACCACCGCTGAGGGCCAGAATTTCCCCTCAGCGCCACCAGTGCCACAATCCAACACGCAAAAACCAGAAAAAACCAAATCTGGCAGAGTGCCGCTCAGCGGTAAATGCCGCTCAGCGGTGACCTGCAGATTTTTGCAAATTTCGTTTTGAAACTGTCCTAACTCCACCCAAATGCAATTTTCAGTTTTCCAGCACATAATCAAGCAGTTTAATCGGTTCAAACATCAAATATATCATCAAATCATGCATAGAAATCAAAATCCCTAAATATTCATGCTTTGACAATCACATTCAAAATCAAGAACCCTAGAATGACAAAATGCATTTTACTTACTTGGGTGGAGATGCTAGATGATATGAGAATGCTTCCAAACTAGAATGCTCTCTTCCAACCCGAAACTTTGATAGCACACTAGTGAAAAAGTGAGTGGAAGAGAAATTTTTCTAAGAGGGAAGAGTAAAAAGATGTAGGAAAACCTAAGAGAGGGTATGAGGGAGTGTTTGTGCAGAGAAGGGCTTGAAAGAATGTAAAAACGCGCAGCTTAGGGTTTAAAAATACCCCAATGGGCTCGGGTTCCGCTAAGGGGAACTTAAGCCCATCTGCGATAGTACCGCTCAGCGGTAAATGCCGCTCAGCGGCACTTTCGTGATGTGCCCTTCTCCTTCTTTTCTTGACCTACGTGCCTTCCTAGCATACCCCTCATAGGTTCCCTGCAATTCAATGTTAAAAATGCTTATGCAAAACCTAAATAAAACAAAAACAATCAATCAACTGGGTTGCCTCCCAGGTAGCGCTTGTTTAATGTCACGAGCCTGACCCAAAATCCACCAACACCCATCAGTAGGTGTTAAAAAACTAGTATCCTTCAATAGATACTTAACCACCCAGCATCCTTCAGTAGATGCTAGATCCAACAAAATAATGTCCAGAATAATGTTCACAGTTTAAAAATTACAAAATCAAAACAAAAGTTTGTAAATCCACTGGGTTGCCTCCTAGCAAGCGCTTCTTTAACGTCACTAGCTTGACCCAATAAGGCTCACGTTCCATCTTCTTTATAGTTGATGCTGTCTTTCCACCAACTTATCAACTGCTTCCTTAGGACTGTTTTGGATTCTCTAGAATATGGAGACTTTATCTCTATCATCTCCTTCTCTTTAAAACCTTTTATAACCCACAACTTGTTCTTGAGTCTTACAGGTGTGCCAAGTTGGAGTCCTCTTTTCTTCCAGTCCCTAGGAACCTCCTCTCCTTTTCCATTCTCTTATACTTTGGGTACCTGAAAAAACAAACAATGGTTATCAGAAACCTTAAGATTTTCATTTTTTCCTCTAGTTATGGGTGCATCTCGAAATGCAGCTTTATAACTGGCTTCTTCCTCCTTTGCTTGTATCTCATCTTTGAAAACATCCACCACCACTCTCTCCTCTCTGACTTGGAGCACCACTATACCTTCATTAACATCTATAATAGCCTTGGCCGTTTTCATAAACGGTCTTCCCAGTATGAAAGGTATCTTTTCGTTCTCCATCTTCATCACCACAAAGTCTGCCAAAAACTGAAGTTTGCCAACACAAACTACAATGTCTTCCGCAATCCCACATGGCTCCTTTGAAGATCCATCAGCCATTACAAGATTAACCTTTACAGGTTTTATTTTAACATGGCCAATTTGCTCCAATAGAGAATAAGGCATCAAGTTAACACTTGAGCCTAAGTCAAGGAGAGCTTTATTTACCTTTTTCTTCCCTATAGTGCAAGGGATAGAAAAACTACCTGGATCAGCTGCTTTTGGTGGGAATGATTCTTTCTTAACAGTTATACACTTTTCTTCCTCATCATCTCTACGTTTTCTTTTTGTAGAGGTTCCCTCATCAGATTTTGTGTACATTGCTATTTTCTGTAAGATTTGTTCCCAAGGAGCTTCATTATCAACCATTCTGAATAAGTCTGTGAAATCCATTGGTTTCTCCTGATTTGTTGGAAAAGGAAACATGTCCTTTCTTTCTTCTTCTCTTCTCTCTTCTGTTTCATCTTCTTCTAACTCAATGATCTCTTCATTTACACTCTTGACCACTTTACACTCTTCTCTGGGGTTAACCTCAGTATTAGCCCCAAAGTTTCTGTGTGGTCTTTCCTCCAATTGCTTGGTAATCTAACCCAACTGAATCTCCAGATTCTTTATAGCAGCTTCAGTGCTCTTTTGAGAAGATTCAGTTTTCTGTATGAATTGCTGAAGAGTTTCTTCCAACCTTGTTGATCTATCATTAAGCATAGATAATTGTTGCCACATGGTTGGTTGCTGCTGCTGCTGCTGCTTATATTGATTAGCTTGCCCAGTTTGTCCTTGGCCAATACTTGGATGTGGTTTCCAACCCTGATTATAATTGCCTTGACGGTATGGAAACTGATTAGCCATGAAATTAACATCCTCCACAGCTTCCACAGGAAAAGCACATTGGCCATTGATGTGATCTCCTCTACATAGTTCGCACAACTGGGTTTGTACCTGTGCAGCAGATTTTAACTCTTTGGGTAATGAAGCAAGAGTTTTGGTCAGAGTTTCCAGCTGTTGAGTTAGAATTTTATTCTGGGCTAGCAGAGCATCATGGGTTTGTAATTGAAGAACCCCTTTCTGTTGCATAGGGGCGCCTCTTTCATTGTGAAGCTCATTATCACTTGTAGCCATATTTTCAATAATTTCAGTTGCTTCCTCTGGAGTCTTCCATTTGATATTGCCTCCAGCTGAGGCATCCAGCATCATCTTGGTTTGTGAACCAAGCCCTCCAAGGAAAGTTAGGACTACTTCTTGATCTTCAAAGCCATGCGTGGGAGTTTTACGTAATAAGCTTTTGTACCTGTCCCATGCATGTCCCAGTGATTCTTCCATGCCCTGCTTGAATGAAGATATCTCTTGCTTTCCTTTAGTCACCTTAGATTGTGGGAAGTATTTGTTTAGAAACTTTGTAACCACTGCTTCCCACTCTGTGAAACTTTCTTCTGGAAAAGAGTTCAACCAAAGCTTAGCATTGCCTCCCAAGGAGAAAGGAAACAAGCTAAGTTTGATAGCTTCGTCTGGCACCCATTAATCTTGACCGTGTTGCAGATCTCATTAAAGGTAGTAAGGTGCTCATATGGGCTTTCGTGAGATAACCCATTAAATTGATTACTCTTCACCAGTTGAATCAGTGCTGGTTTGACCTCCATGTTGGCTGCATTGACTCTAGGTCTAGCTATGCTATTGAAGTGCTGAGGTCCAGCAAGATTAGTGTAATCTGCAAGAGTTCTTCTAACATTATTGCCCTCCATACTTCCTGTGCTATGAACAGAACCTTGTGGTGATGAGTGCAAGAGAGTTTCTGGAGAAGGGAAAAGTTCTCTAGACGTTCTGATTCTTCTCCTCCTTCTACTCTCTTCTAGACCTTCAAGAAGTGGTTCTGTTGTTTTCTTACTTCTAGTTCGAATTGCTTCCTGCATGCACAAGAAAACAAAACCCTAGAAAAGATTTGTTAGCACAAAAAGATATAAGAGAAGATATATATTCAAAAGATAAAAAGATAAAAGATTCAGAAGATAGAAAGATAAAAGATTTAGAAGATAGAAAATAAAATAAAATAAAATCTATTCTAAAAAGATAAAATAAAATCTAACCTAAAAATAAAATCTAAAAGATAAAGATAAAATAAAATCTAATAATATCTAACCTAATCTAAAAAGATAAAATAAAATCTAATCCTAAAAGATAAAAAGATAAGAAAAATAAAATCTAATAAAATCTAACCTAACAAAATAAAATCTAATCTAATCTAAAAAGATAAAAAGATAAAATAAAAACAGAAATTTAAAATTAAAGTCAAAGATAATCAATAATCACACAAATTAACCAGTTAAACCACGAATCCCCGGCAACGACGCCAAAAACTTGATGGACAAATTTGTAAGCACCAAAATATGATGTCACAAACTTGTTTCACAATCGGCAAGTATGACCGAATCGTTCAAGTAATAAAACTTGGTAAGACCAAGTATCGTTCTTCCCAAAGGACTCACGGCCTAGTTTAGTTATGTGATTTGTTGATTAGCTAGGACTTACAAACGAAATATTTAAAGTTTAATATGCAAGACAGAAAATAAACATGTATGCATGAATTGATCAATGGCAAAGACAAAAGATAAACACTTTCAATGGAATATATGAATGAATATGTTGTTGGGGGTCAATTTCATCTCATCCACTCTCATATATTTTAGGAATTCAACAATCAAATCATCATTGTTAATGCCACTCTCTAATGTACCATTCTAGATGGCTTCTCCCTAATCAAATAGTTCATACAATTCCTAGCATTCCTAATGATTAGTTCATGAGTGCAGGAGCTTAAAGGCAACCAATATAATGTTGTCAGTAAAATATTGGGAGAAATTCCCCGGATCTAGACTTCCCCGTACGTGTCCGTATCGACAAAACCAATAATCATGCATTAGAATGAGTTAAACAATGCAAGCATTGAGCAAAGAGGAAAAACCCTAACTAATGATGAAAGAAAGCATATGTCTTACTTAAAAGATGTACTCAACAAATTCCATATATGAGAGCTTCAAGAGATTACATTGATTCCCCAACAAACATACAAGGTTTAGTTCACCATCGTCATGGTGAACCTAGATGAATATCAATGAAAGAATGAAAGAATAAACCCAATAAAGGTGAAGAGGTAGCCTGAGCATCCAAGATCCTCCTTCAAAGGGGTGGAAGAGAGAGTGTTTACTTCGTTTCTGCCAAAGATGTCTAACTATAGGACGTGCAAGCCCTTATATACTAATTTAGAGTTACAAAAGATTACAAAAGCCCAAGCCCAAAGAGTGCCGCTCAGCGGTATTTACCGCTCAGCGGTAGTTGCGCGTCCTTTTCTTCCCCTCAGCGGCCATTTTGCCCCTCAGCGTGACTCCCGCAACCTCCTGAGTGCCGCTCAGCGGTAGTTTGCCGCTGAGCGGTGCCTTCGTCTTCTCTTTTTGCACTCTTTCTTGTCTTTTCTAATGTCACTTCTCTCCTTCTTCACTCTTTTCACCAAATTCACCTTAAAACCTGCACAAAAACACTGAAATCAAGCATAAACCTGTCCAGCTCTCTTATTTATGAAAATATAGATAAAATGCATGATTTCAAGCTAGTTTCTAAGTCTAAAGGTTGCTTTTAGTATCAATTTTAAGCATGAAAATAACAGTTTTTCAACTGTTATCATAGCACGACGAGAGTTATGGGAATAACTATGGGGAATTGATCATGTTTTAAAGTAATTTTATGTTTTTGAATAATGAATTTGATATTTGTAAGGTATTAACCTTATGTTGTAAGACGCTTAGACTTTTGAGGTTTAGTTCCGCGATGTTATTTTTAAAAGAAAAAAAAATTGGCGTAAAATTTTAGATTTTGTTATTTTCTAGTGGCACTTCGTAAGGGGTGTTACACATGTTGCTTGAAAATCTTCACCCTTCACTTTTTCAAAATAAAGGATTTTCCCAAACAAACACTAACACTACCCTCGGTAACAAAATAAACCTTTACGCTGGGGCAGATTGGTCTGGCGAAAATTTTTCTCACTTGTGCCAGTTGGGTGATCCTTGAATCCATTGGGACAAATAAAAAGAGATTAAAAAAAAGAAGAAAGAAAGAAAGAATATGTCCACTAGATCGAAAACCCGAAAGTACGGTCTAGAAAGAAAGAAAAAAGAAAAGAAAAACGACTCATGTTGAGGTCATCTAGTCGTAGAGTTAATCTTTTGAAAATAAAGCAATCAGAATTTGAAATGATGTGTGGCTTTCTTTCTTTATCCAAAAAAGTAAAAACAACATACCATTGCTACCCTGTTTGGGCCAAAAATAAATTCTTTTTCAAATGTGTTCCCTAGCAAGGGTTATAATCAATAGGGAGTCAACTCAGTGTGCAAATAAAGAGCACTCAGTGATCGAATGAAGAAAATTCATCAAGAATGGTGAATATAAAAAAAAACAAACAAAAGAATCACAAAGTGATCACGAGGAAAAAGAATGAAAAACGAAGTTCAAGAAAAAAACAAAGTGCTCAAAAAGTCAAATAGCTAATGCAATGCCTAGAAGATAACCCTTTTTCAAAAAATAACCGACAATCATTCATTTGGGCCTTTATACCCTTTCTTCCAATACCTTTTAGCCCCTAGGCACGTTACAAGCCTAATAAAGTCCACACATATTGGATAATGTTTGCTCAAATTTTCATAACGCTTAATTTTGCGATAAGACAAAATGATTTTCAATGTGTCGTAAAAAAAATTAATATGAATGAATGAAAAAAAAAAGAAGGAAAAAGAAATGTCTCAGGAAGAGGAGATCTCCCTAACTAGCCGGAAGCATGCAAAAGAAAATCAAATCAATTAGGGTCATCCTTTTAGCCGATCCTTTTCAAACCCGCTACCTTTTCCAAATGGAACCCCTTGCCAAAAAAAAACTGGGGTAATTTTGTGGATCTCACCACGCGTCTTCGCCTTGAAATTCATCAACCCATAATTTCAAGACTGGGTCAGCTTTGCGAATCCCCACTTGAATTTTTCACCCGAATTTTCAAAGATCCATAACCCATGCCCGTTTTCCCTAACACCAAACCGGGGCAACTTTTAGGTATCTCGTGTTTCACTTTGGCACTCACATACTACATCTCCTTTAAGGAGTGTATGAGGTGATGTGCCCGCATGGTTATCCCATTTTCTTCCAAACCACTCTAAAAAGCTCTCATTCTTCACTTGCCGATAAATTCAAGCATGAGTGCACTGAAGTCTCGGAAGAAAAAGTCAAAATGTAATCATCTCAAAGTTAGATCTCAGATGTATGACACTCCTCACTTTTACGAAACTTTGAAAATAAGGACCAGTTTGATGATTTCAAGTAGGACAATTGACTCAAGCAAAAAAGGAAACACAAAACAAAGCAAATGTTTTTCATATGTGCATCAATCCATCAAAAGAAAGTCTTTCTGATCGAAACCCTCTTCATTCATATGAATGGTTATCGATTCCTTCTTCAAAAACACAAAAAAGAATAACATTCATATTTTCTCTTTCAAGCCATATTGTTTTGTCGATCAAGCTTTTTCTCTCATATTGGAGTCGTGACACCCTGATCCTGCATCAAGATTTTGACACTTTGTAATGAAAGGTTTCAATGCCTTGATGTCTTTTGAAAAATCAAATTTCTGTCAAAATTACAAAACATTTCACAAAATTACAAGTTTCAAGAATTTCAAAATTTGAAAGCCTAGTTTTACCTAACCCCCAAGCATAGTTTCCACACTGGCTCACAAGCTCAGTTTTCACACTGGCTCTCAAGCCTAGTTTCCATACTAGCCCCAAAGCCCAGTTTCCACACTGGTCCCCAAAGCCTAGTTTTCACACTAGCCCACAAAGCCCAGCTCGCTTGGCCCTAAAGCCTAGTTTCCCCACTAGGCCCCAAGCCCAATTTCCACACTTGCCTACAAAGCCCAGCTCGCTTGGCCCCCAAGCCCAGTTTTTATACTAGCCCCTAAGCCTAGTTTCCATATTGGCCCAGTTTCCATATTGACCCCCAAGCTCAGTTTCCATATTGACCCCCAAGCCCCAAAGCCTAGTTTCCACATTGGCCCCAAAGCCCAGTTTCCATACTAGCTCACTAAGCCCAACTCTCCTGGCCCCAAAGCCTAGTTTTCACACTGGCCCACAATCCTAGTTTTCACACTAGCCCTCAAGCCCAGTTTCCACATTGGCCCACAAGCCCAAGTTCCATACTAGCCCCCAAGCCCAGTTTCCACACTGGCCGACAAAGCCCAGTTTCCACACTAGCCCACAAAGCTCAGTTTTCATACTGGCCCCGAAGCCCAGTTTCCACACTGCCCCCAAAGCCCAATTTCCATAGTAGCCCCAAAGTCAGTTTCCACACTAGCCCCCAAGCCCAGTTTCCACACTAGCCCACAAAGTCTAGCTCGCCTGGCCCTAAAGCCCAATTTCCACATTGGCCCCTAAGCCTAGTTTCTACACTGGCCCACAAAGCCCAGCTCGCTTGGCCCCCAAGCCCAATTTCCGCATTGGCCCACAAGCCCAGTTCCCATACTGGTCCCCAAGCCCAATTCACCTGGCCCTCAAAGCCCAGCTTGTCTGGCCTTCAAAGCCCAGTTTCATCTGGCTCTCAAAGTGCAGTTTCGCTTGGCACCTGAATCGCAGTTTTGTTTGGCACCCCAAGCTCAATTTTGTTTGACACCTTTAGTTTCTCTTTAGGATATCGATCCTCTGCTAGGCAATGGTCGAACCTTCTTCGTTGCATCATGACTCTCTTCATGAATTTGGTTATCATATCTACATAAATTGATTTTTATTCTCCTTTTTGTCTTTGAAAGCCAAACGAAATTAGTGTTTCTATGTTTACTTAGTTTTTACTTTAATAATATGAAAATATCAAATTTTCATATTATCTATTAATATTTAAGTAAAGAGGGGCAACTCTCAGCACCCAATTTCGTCCGGATAAATAAATAAATAATAATAAAATTAATTTTATCTTATTTATTGTTTATGTTATTATGTTTTATGTTATGTTTATTTTAATTTTATTTTATGTTATTTTGTTATTTTGAGTTATTGTATTTTATTCTATTTTATTATATTGTGTTTTATTTTATTTATTTTTATTTTATTTTATTCTTGGTTATTCTAGTTTTTTATTATTATTATTATTTAGAGTTATTTTATTTTAGTCTGTTTTATTTTATTCCATTTTTACGTTATTTTACTTTAATTCATTTTGTCAAATGTTAAAAAAAAAAAGAAAAGAAACAAAACAAAAAAATCATAACAGTCAGTCCAATTTGAGCCCACTTTCTACACTAGAGCGTTTTGCTTTTTCGTTCCATGCACGCCATCTCCCATTCTGGTGCAAATCTTCTGCTGCGCCATGCATGCACTGTCTTTGGCTAACTCACCTGAAAGAAAAAATACAGCAAAGCAGGGTGGCTGGGTTGCAGGAAGCAACCATTTGGCAGGGCGCCTAGACTTTAAAAAGATCTGATAGCAGAGGAGGTAGGGGGAAGTTGTTCAAGTACCTTAGGAACAAAGAGACAAGGAAGGAGGGGGAAAACCGTTCCTCCAGCTGGCAAAGGCAGCACCATCCTCCCTCACATACGCACTACTCTCACGCTACCATGGATTTCAGGATTCACTCACCAGATTAAATCCCTCCGAAACCGTTCCTAAGTCACGCAGAAGAGACTCCCTTTGGCTCATCTCACCCGGAACCACCATTCAAACAAAAAAACAAAAGCCACATTTAGAAAGAGGAAGGCGAGGAAGAAAAGTCTCTCCAGGTATCTCATCGTGTCCAGGACGGTTGAAAGAAGAAGAGAAGTTTGATCAGAAGAAAAGAGGTACGAGGAATTACAAGAGAAAAACGTAAAAGGTAAGTTCTCATTATTCAAGCTTCACTGCTCATAAGCATAAATGTTTACGATCCTGGATCATAATATTCTTAACAGCTTACATTTGGTTTGATAATGCTTACATTTGGTTTGGTAATGCTTGGCTTGGTTTGTAATTATATTGGGAGGTTACTTTGTCTGTTACGTCTGGTCTGGTTATGTATCCTTGTTTTCCATTCATCCATCATCACCTTACGTTTTTTGGCCAGCTTTGAACCCACCATTTCCCCATCACATAGAACTCCATTACTAACATCGGATCCTAACCTATACCACCAAAAATTCCAAAAGTTACTTCCCTGCAGGAACAAAAACATAATAGTTTCGTCATCCTCGTGAACTTCAGACCATTCAAATTTCATTTCAGTTCGTCCATCATCTTTTGCATTTTTGGGTCACAATAAAAATCACTTGCACGCGGTAGAGCACGAACCCCGATCAGAGCAGTGACCGCCGGTAACGGCGGAGTCGAGGCGGTTGTCGGTGTCAGCGGCGTAACATCGGCGACGGCGGGAGAAGTTCGCCGGAGTTGGGGGTGGTGCCCCCGGGGTTTCCTGTGCCGCACCAATTGGAAGGGGCAAGCACGACCTTGGTCTTTCTCTGGAAAAGAAGAAAAAACCCTAAGAGATAGGGACGTTTGGGCTTGCCCCTTTTCTATTTCGAGACTTCTTTTCCTTATATTATTTTTTTTTTCCTTTTAATTTCCGTAGCTCATTAGGAGCGTTTTGATTAGATAGATCGTTCCAATCTTTTCTTCTTTCTTCTTGTTTTATTTTTATTTTCTTTTCGCTTAAACCTATTTTTGATACCACCCACCCCTGTCTACCATTTAACATGCACACTTTTATTTTTTATTTTTTTATTTTTTTTATTTTTTTGGTTTTGTTTTTCTTGTACATTTCCTTTATATATATTATTCTTATACTTTTGTTATAAAAATATAATAAAAAAACATAAAATAAAAGATAAGAGTAACAAAATACAAAGTGAAAAAAAGGAGGAGTAAAACTACAAAATTAAAAATAGTTTTAATTTTTTTTTAACACTCAGTATCTTTTAATAACCAAATGCAGTTTCAATTTATTTATTTATTTAGACTTTTCTTAAAAAAAATACATATGCAAATATTATTTTTATTTTATTTTAAGTGCTTAGGTAAATATTATTGTTATTCCGTACTTATATAAATACAATTATTTTTTATAATCTTATTTTAAATATTTTCGTAGATATTATTTTCATATAATAAAATTACAAAAATGAAAGATAAAAAAGTCAAAATTATAAAGTAAAAAAATGATGAAAAATAAGAAATTAAATAATGGTATGAGTACTCGTGCGATCGTCTACATCAGCTTATGAGTACTCGTGCGATCGTCCGCATCAGCCTAGTATTTAATAATCTTGATCTAAAAATTAAATAATGATGAGTACTCGGACGATCGTCCGTATCAGCCTAGTGCTCACTATCCAAAATAATAAAAAAATTGGAAAACAGTATAAGTCCTTGTGCGATCGTCTGCATCAGTCTAGTACTTAATACCCTCAATCTAAAACTTAAATAATGGTATGAGTACTCGTGCGATCGTCTGCATCGGCCTAGTACTTGATACCTTTAGTCTTAAAAATTAAATAATGGTTTGAGTGCTCGTGCGATTGTCCGCATCAGCCTAGCACTCAATACTCTCAAGTTTCCTAAATAAGTAATTAATTGTATTAGCACTCGTGTGATCGTTTGCATCGTCCTAGTGCTTAATATTGTTCTTTATCTTGTAAAAATAATTAAAAATATTTAAATATCATTCCAAAGGTACAAGTAATCGTGTGACCGTTCGCGTCGGCCTAGTACTCATTACCTTCTTTTTCTCGAAAATATTAAAAAACATAAAATCTTCAAAAATTAAAAACATTTACATTTTCAAACAACAAACAGTCTCTCAGCTAGAACTACGTGATCCTTGATTCTCTATCAAAAGTGGAGATACGTAGGAGCAAGGCTAGTCTTTGTCAGGTTCACTTCCCAAAAATCTAAATTATTCCATAATCATTTTCCAGACAAATTTTCTAAACAATTTCTCAGACAAATTTTCTAAACAATTTCCTAAACAATCTTCTCTAACAGATTTTTAAAAGAACTACGTAACCTTGATTTCTCATTTTGAATGAGAATATGTAGGAGCAAGGTCAATCCTTGTCGGGCCAAAAAACTAAAAAATATATTTTGTTTCTTTAGATTGCTGTTTTTCGGGGATTGTTAAACATTTTGTAAACCACATCATTTTTGCGCATCTAATTAAGGGTACTACCTTCGGGCAGGCGCGGTAGGGTGCTAATACCTTCCCTACGTGTAACCGACTCCCGAGCCTAAAATCTGGTTTTTACAGACCAAGTCTTTCTTTATGGTTTTTCTGTAGTTTTCCAGAATAAACTATGGTGGCGACTTCAAATCTCTTTTTCAATCCCGTCTTTTTTTGGATTGTCATCCCGTCGTGATTTCAGTTGCGACACTATGTGAACAGATGCATGATGTTGTGATTGTGATTATGATACTATGCAGGATTTGTATCTAGAATATAGGGAATATTAAATGAGCCTATATGTGAGGTTTTGAACTCCAGATTTTTTGTGAATGATGACTATTACTTTGAAAGCATGAATGACTTTGCCCAGGTTTCTGTGATTGAATCAATTGCTTGCATGTGTCATATGATCAAGGTCATCTGTTGTTATCCCTTTTTAGCTAATGCATGATTTTAGCCTAATAAAAGAGAGCACAATGTGTTCTATCCTTTGAACCTTTAGCTTTAAACAGGATGTGAAAACCCTTTTTGGAAAATATTTACCTTGAGTTGAGTTGCGAATATTTGTGGTATTGATAAAGGTTCAAGTTTGGGGTTGTTGGGACATTTACAAAGGGAAAATAAATAAGCATTGAGCTAAGTGTTGAGCAAATGAAAAGCAAAAGAAAAAGGAAAGAAAAGAAAGAAAAAGAAAAACTCAATGCAAGGGAAAGTTGGGAATAAGTAAGAATGATTGTGATGAAAGTATGAATGACTTTCTTAACTCAAGGATTTTGTGATCTAGAAAAATCAATTTTATTCTTAGCCCAGCCACATTATAAGCCATAGAAAAGTCCTTGTGATGATGTTTGCTTGTGAGTGTGTTTGATTGTGGTTAAATGAACGACAAAGTTGATTCATGTGACATTGTGATAGTAGAATGAATGAGTGACCTCTATATACACTTGTGTGATTGAGTGAAACACTTTATCTGGTGAGGAATGATTCCATGAGCACATGATTACATCTATGCTTACTTAATTGGTCATTCATGAGAATAGCATTTGCTGGATATTATGTGATTATGTGAACACCATGATGAGTTATTTTGAATCAAGGCATGTGTGCATCTTGACTGAATTCTATTTGATGAGCTTATTTGAGTAATTACTTGTCTTGAAAGAAAGAGTTTTTGAATGTGTTGAACCATTGTATTGATTGTTGGAAGATTGAGTTACATCTTGTTTGCTTGAGCACAAGCAAAGTTCTAAGTTTGGGGTTATGATAACATTTAAAAAACTTTTATTTTTATACTTAATTTTGACATCAAAAACACCCTTTATGACTTAGAAACTAGCCTTAAATCATGCTTTTGCTTAAGTTGTGGAGATAAGAGAGTTGAATGGGTTTTATGCTTGTTTTTTCTTGTTTTAACAGGAATTAAGATGAATTGGATGAAGAAGTTGAAGGCGTAAGGAGTTGGACTCAAGAAAGGAAGGAAAATTGCACAAAAGAAGAAACGCAACTACCTCTCAACGCCATTTCACCACTGAGCGCCACACTTGCTGTTGAAGTTCTCTGTCTGACGCCTAAGCGTCATCGCTTAGGGCTAATCCAAGTATCGCAGTCACTGCTGAGCGGTATTTCTACCGTTGAGTGACATTTCTACCGTTGAGCGCCAGAGTTTGCTGTTGAGTACACTGTCTCACGCTTGAGTGTTGTCGTTGAGCGTCATTCTGAAGTGTCGTACTTACCGCTGAGCGTAATTCCTACCGCTGAGCGCTGCTAACTTGGGCTTGGACCAATTTTCTGTATTTTTAATAAACTATATAAGGGTTTAGTTGACCTAGGGTTGGGATCTTTGGAGAGAAAGAGGCAAAATTACACTCCTTTCACCCCTTGGAGGCGGATTTTGGATGCGGAAGCTCCGATCTTCAAATTTTAGGATTCTACCTTTCATTCTTTTCATTATGGTGTGAGACATAAGGTGGCTGCACCTTATCATCCATAGGAAAATGGGCAAGCTGAGGTGTCTAACAGGGAGATAAAGAGGATCTTGGAGAAAATAATTGGTTCATCAGGAAAGGACTGGTCACAAAAATTGGAAGATGCTCTCTGGACATATAGGACGACAATGAAGACATTGATGCGTTTATCACCTTTTTAGTTAGTATATAGGAAAGCATGCCATCTGCTAGTGGAGATGGAGCACAAAGCGTTGTGGGCTCTAAAATTTTTGAATTTTGATCCCTATGATACTCAAAATAAACGCAGAAGGCAGATATTGGAGCTTGAAGAGATGCGGTTGCATGCATATGATTCATCTAGGAACTACAAAGAAAAGGTAAAATTTTATCATGACTGAAAACTGATAAAAAAAAGCGTTTAATCCAGGGCAGCAGGTGTTATTGTTCAATTCACGGTTGAATTTGTTTTCGTGGAAGTTGAAGTCAAAATGGTCAAGACCATTCATAGTAAAGGAGGTACATCCTCATAGAGCAATTGAATTGGTAGATCCAGTTGCTAGTGATCCATAGAGAAGTTAGGTAGTGAATGGTCAACATCTCAAGCACTATTTGGGAGGAGAATTGGAACGCCTTTCAACAGTTATGAAGTTTATGGATCCATGAGTTTATTGGGTCAAGCTAGTGACGTTAAAGAAGCACTTACTGGGAGGTAACCCAGTCTTCTAAACTTGTCTTTTTGTTTTGTGAACTTTGTGTTACTTCAGTTTTTAGAATAGGTGTTGATGTACTCAGTTTGAGACTTATATCTGATGTGGTGGTTTGATATTGATTTGTGTGTGATGAGTATTGCTTGATGATGCTTTAATATTGATTGATGTTGAGATGTTGCATAAGATACTTGATATATAGGTGATTGTTCACAACTTGTGTGAATAGATGCATGATATTATGATTGTGATTATGATGCTAAGCAGGATGTGTATTTGGTATGCAGAATGATACGACTGTCGCGGTCATACAAATTTTATACAGATAAAGAATGCAGCATAGCTAGGATGTGACTCCTAGGTCGTCTCTCAAGGACCAAATTGTGGTTCAAGTCTCGAATCAAACAAGTATTGGGGGGGTTGAAAATGTTTTTGGTTGGAGATAAATTAAATAAAACATCAAAATAAAATTCAAAAAGATAAAACGAAATTAACACAAGGAAAATGAATTGGAACAGTAAAATGAAAAAAAACAATAAACACCGAGAAAATGTACCACATCCCTTTAAAAGAATTAAATTTTTAAATTGCAAAAAAAAACAAATCCTCTGCGCGTAACGTGACAAGTTGCTTCCATGGTTTTCATTCAATTAAAAATAGAATAGGAATCCTTTTCTCATCAAAAACCGTAGCCTCCCAACATCCAAGTAAATAGAATTTTGCTATTCAATTAAGCCATGTGCCCTTTCATTCATGGGAGCCGTGCCACTTCTTCATACTTCCATTCTTCAAATGAAAGAAAACAATAAAATATTCAAAGTGGTATTCAACTTCACGTAATCATTCCACATTCTTTAATTAAAGAATTCACAAATTCTCATCCAAAAGAATTCTCCCTTCTACTCTTAAGCAATTCCCGAGCACACCAACCAGCACCTATCCGCGCTTCTTCATTCTCAACAATTGGACAAAACAATTCTCTGCATAAGACTAAAGTGAATATTCTATCTTACTGCAAAATCAATGTTGCAACTTTATGTGGACATCACACGGTTATACTTCCAACTTCCATTCTCCATTCAACTCAACAAGAATAAGACAAATTCATCTCTACCCAATAACATGCTACACATGAGCTCCCACAAGGAATTAAAATACACTTCTTTTCTCTCCCAAAACCGTAAATTACTCTAAGAAAAGGAATAGAAACCATGAAATATTCAAAGCCAAGACCCCACTTCCTTTTCCTTTCCAAAACCGTGACACCTAGTGCTTCCTAGTTTCCATCTTCATTTTTTTTTATTCATCACCACAAGCTATACTTCTAGACAAACCTTTTCAGATTTTTAAAAGAATGATATGTGCTTCAGGCAAAATGCCGTGATCACTTCCTACACATATTACACTTAATTCAAGCACATCCAAAGACTTATCACAATTAAACAAAGATCATATCCCAATGAACATGGCCGTGTGGTGACAGTTGCTGAATGAATAAAATAGAGATGCAACACGTTAATTAAACAATCAAATACAATTCATAGTGGCAATAAGATACACAAACACGTTAACAGAGGAATAAACTACTTCATTCACTGTTTTCCAACTTGTAGAATAAGAGTGATTCAAGATACAACAACACCTATTGATGCTGAGCTCCTTTCTCTGCTGGGTGCCGTGCTCATCAAAACTCAACAGAAATCTTCTCTTCCAGCAGCCGTGACATCTACTCCACTCCTTGCTCCTTGCCCCCTAACCCATTTCTTCAGAGAACTCCAGCCAAAAGAAAAACTTGTGAGTAGTGTCTAGACTGAGAGTGTGTCTGTGAGTCTGTAACTCAGTCGTGTCCAGACTCCCCGTGGCTCTCGACCTCTTCTTGTGTGTCTCCTCTTTAATCTCCTTTATCTTTTTTTTTTCTTTTTCAGTTCCCATGCCCGTATGTTTCCCACCTGTTTCAGCTTTTAAACTTTCTTCCAATAGGTGCCAAAAATAAAGCAAAGATGGCCCTCCATTTTATTGTAGTTTTTGACTCCTCCTTGCCCCACAGAACATTACTTGCTGGACGTGAATATGTATCTTATATGTGAGCAGCATCAATCAGTAAAACTCAAGGAGTGCATCCCCTTATTCCCATCAATCTCTTTTGGATTCTGGATCAGCTTTCTCCAGCTCATGGCCGCTGGATTTTTGGTTTGTTTCCCGACAGTGGTGAATAATTCTTTTCCTTTTTCAGCCTTTGGATCTACTCATGTGTGAGTGCTGGACCGTGAATACAAGCAAAGCCAAGAATTCAACATCTTTACATGTTGGACGTGTACCTTGCAGATGCAGTAAGAGCACACCTAAGCCATCCATGCTGGTCGTGAATTTCTCCAAGGCATCCCCTAAATGCCAAATGAAACCTTGAGTGGAGAATGTTCAGAATAAAACCAAGTGGTGGCCCCTTTGATTCAAGCATATGTGATGTTTTGGTGTGTGCCACGTGGTTGTCATGGGGCCATGCTATCACTTTCCAATTCATGTCTGAGAAAGCCGTGGACACTCGACATGATACCAATTCCATTCTCTATTTTGCAGTTTCAACCGAGAGGTGATGAAGTATTTGCTTCCAGCTGTGTGCTTGGGTGTTACTTTCGTTGTGTGAAGGCCGTGAGCTTTTAGCTTTGTAACAATTATAGCAAGCTCTTCAATGAATGTTAACTTAGCAAAACCATGAGGGGCACCCTCCAATAAGCACACACCGAGAGTTGCTTGTCTTCTCCAATTGAAAAGTCAAAAGTTTATGTGTAGAGTGGAAAGCACCTGAGAGTTAAAAATCCGCACTTCTTTTCTGTTATGTGGGCCGTGACATTTAGGTGGCATGTGTTGATGTTTGACAAAATGAACTTGCCAAAGGAATTGTTATGGGTTGGGATGTGTTGTCCCAGCAAAAGGTGAATGACCGTGCTCCAAAGCCTCTTGTCTTCTAGCTAAAAGAGAGTTAGATCCCATCTTGTGTTGGCTTCTTTAAGGCCGTAAGATGCAAACCATTAAGTGTGTTTTCAATAATTTTCCACTTTCACCTCTTGATCAGAAACCCATTTTTACCATTATGTTGACTTGGCAATGGTTGCAAAACCGTGTGGAATGTGGACGTGTGAGATATAAGAGTTCCAAATCAAATTTTTGCTTCTACAATCTCAAGAGAAAATATTCCATCAGTTATACGGATCAACATACAGAATAACTAAATGCAGTGTAGCTTCTTTTAGACACAGTGTGGAAGTGTTTATCTAAATGTCCAAATTTGTATTTCCAAAATTTTCCTGCAATTGCTAATGCAAATAATTAACTCAGATAACTCAAATTAACTGAAATTAGAATTTCTGGTCAAATCAAGCTCATTTAGCAAATACGGAAAAATATCGGACATTTTAGCACAATTCCCTGATTAAATTCAGTACAATAAGCTAAGTGAAATTGATAAAATATTGACTCATCAAAATAGACCACACTTAGTCTTTTGCACTCCTGGGCAAAATCAAGACGCAAAACAGGGAATAGTTCAAAGGACATCAGGTGTTCGACACTAAAGTTCAGCACACAGAAAATAAAGACTTGCCATGAGACAAACAAAATTTACACAGTTCTCAAGAACTCTGGACAGAGAGTGGAAGTAGACAATATCCAACACAGAATCAAAGAAAAGCACATACTCACAAAAATCATCAAGGCAATTATACGTGGTAAAACAATTAATCAGTTCAAGAGGTGAATCAAAAGTATCAAATCCTCACAGATGCACTATCAGTGTTTCTCTCAAGTGTGTAGGGTAAATAATAATATAAGCTCGATGCACTCAAGAAAGCAAACACAAATAGACTTGGCAAGCCTCTAAAATCAACACTCAGAAACATATGCATGTTCAGATCAAAAGGTCTTTTCTCGGTTGTAATGGGGCCAAGGACAAGGGAGGATAAATATGGATAAGTAGCTACAAACCACAAGAAATAGAGGAGCAATGGGAAACAAGTGTAAACACAGTCAAATCACACCCAAACCTCTAATTCAATCCTCTTCTTGACTCCATTATTCACAATTTTTTTTTTTTTTTTAAAACATCCATCAGTAGATGTTGATATAATTTTTTTTTTTTTTCAATAGGATCATATTTCCAAAAATAAAACAAGATGAGGAACCAACTAGCCAATTTATAAGAATCCCCACGGAGACCACACTTATTCCCAAAATACTTCCAAAGCTCCAAAATTTCCTAAGGTTAAGGTAATCATGATTTTTCACTTAGGTCGAGTGTATGAGCTTTAAAACAAAGAAATGGATACAGTATAGGCTCAAAGGGGTTATCAAATGACAATAACAGGGTAGGCTTATTTGGCTAACGAGGCTCAAGAAATAAAATGCCTTTATCATTTCTAAACATGCATATCCATCAAGAATCATCAACAAGAGTCAAGCCAAGGCACATGTGCAAGCAATCAAGAGACATGTCACACGCAAGAAAGAAATAAAGTGGCTCAAATTCTCACACAGGGTATTTGTCACAATCAAATCAACCTCTTAAACATCATAATCATTTTCCAAGCAGAGAAAAGCAAAGATTTCATGCCATGAGTATCAATCAAGTGAAATGAAAGACGAGTCTACAACTTTAACAGAGTCCAGAATTGAAGAGAAAAAATGTAAAATTGCACACAAAACACACTAAAAACAATTCAAAACAGAAAAAAATTTAACACTGAAAAACAAAAAACAATCAGAATCTCTCCCAATAGACCACACTTAAACTACACATTGTCCTCAATGTGTTCTAAGCATACATCAGCAATCAAAACCGGAAACATATTATGGACAAGTGCAGTAAAAGTAGGGAAATGGGAAGAAATGTTTTTGAGTAACATCCATCAGTAGATGTTATCAATGACATCCATCAGCAGATGTCCAAATCGCCTAGCACCCATCAGTAGATGCTAATATTTATTTATTTATTTTGTTTATTTATTTTATTTTATTTTATTTTATTTTATTTTATTTTTTTTTTGAAAAAGGAGATGACCGGTACTGTGGCAACAGTTTCGGTGGGAATGACCGGAACTATTGCTACAGTGAAAACAATTTGCCTATAAATAGGCCATTCTTCAGCGCCTGAGCGACATTTCTGACTGCCATGCTCTCTCTCTACTCCTCTCTTCTCTCTCTACTCTCTCCTCTGAGCGTCTGGAGCTGCGCGGAGCCTCTGCCACCGTGCCTTCTGAAGAGTCTAAGATCTGCGAGGAGCCTCTGCAAGCCCTACTTCTTCAGGTAAGTCCTCTACACCTGGATCTCCCTTTCTTTTTGCTTGCCTGCTTTCCTTTAAGCTTCTCTTTAAGCTTTCAGATCTTTCATTTCCGCTTTTCCACTTCCTGCTCTCCCTTTACTGCTTTCCATCTTCTTTCTGTATTTCCTTTCCTGCTTCTGTTTTCCTCTGCTTTCCTCTTGCCTGCTCTCCCTTTCTTTCTTTTTTTTTTTCATTTTCAGCTTTTCCAGTTTTCTGCTTATTATTACGCACACTAAAAACAACTAAAAATCAAACTAAAAACAAAGAGAATGGACAAAACACTGGACCTAGATCCTTTAGGACCCTATGCAAGGACCTGGACCTAGACAAAAACACTGATTGACCTAAAACTGGAAAATGGACAACCTGACTTAAAAGAGAAACTAATAATTTTTTTTTTTTTTTTTAGAATCTAGAAGAAAAAAAAAAATATGGACCAAAATTTAACAGATCAGCAAGTTCAGGACAAGAAAAGGTATAAAAGATGGTCTCCAACTATAGAACAAGTAGCCTTATTAAAGGCGTTATACGCGTCCGGGATAAGACACCCGAATAGAGAACAAGCACATGAAATCGCAGAAAAACTTAGGGTTTATGGGGAGGTCAGGGAATTTAGTGTCCATTACTGGTTTCAGAACTATGGATACCGCAAGAGACATAAACGCAAGAAGCGCAGCACAGCTACCATGTCCTACTCTCCCATACCCCTCCTTTTGGATGGTAAGAAAAAATTTATTTTTATTTTAATTTGTTTTATTATTATTATTATTTTTTTTTTTTTCATGCATTTTAACTTTTCTATTTTTTTTTTTCAGATCTATTAAGGACATTGCCGCCAGTGCCAGATCGAGTGACGCTCGATCTCTTTCCTATCCCACCTGTTCCAGTCAAAGTTGAGGTCCCTCCCGTTGTTCCGCACCAGGAGAAGCCTCCTTCTGTCGAACTCACCCTACAACTGCCCTCGGCCGACGAGTAGTCTCCCTGAGGAGACTGTAAGAACCATATGTATTTTATTTCATGTGTGTTATTTTATTTTTATGTTTTTTTTTATATGGTGTGTAATATTAACGATCAGAAATGATCGAACCTCGAACACTTTATTATGTTTTATTTATTAACAATGTAAGACAGAATGTTTTCGGTGTTTTTGGTTATTTCAATAAAAGCACTCAGATTATATCTGCTCAAATTACATCTCTCTGCCATTACATGTAAATCTACTCTTTGTTGATATTTTTTTTTTTTTAAACAAAAACTAAATAAAAAGAACAGAACACAAATTAACATAACAAAAGACCTAATACCGAACACAAAATAGACAAAGCACATATGTCAAAAACATAGCAGACAAAACATATATTTACAAAACATACATTAAAATAACAGACTTGAAACACAACACAAATTTTTTTTTTTTTTTTTTTTAAAAAAAAAACAAATCCTAAACTAAGAAAATCAGAATTCTCCCCTAATTCGAAAACTAAGAAAATTAAGGGAAGAAGGGACAGGAAAACTCCCCTGGTTATGGTGGTAGTTGCCAAACTTGGACTTGTAGGGAGATGTCTTCCTCTTCAGGATCCAGCACGAAAGTGTTGAGGACGAACCGCTTCATCCTCCATATCTGATCAAGCAGTGAAATGTTTTTCACAGCTGGATCTACACAGCAATTGTTGATGAGTCGGTTCAGCAGGTGCCTATTGATGTTGAAACCGTTTTTCAGGTTCGCACCTTGGTTTTCCACTGTGTGTGCATGCTGGTCAAATTTATTTGTACCTCCTGCAATAAGGTTAGTGCAATATGGCACTACAGAAATTTCATGCAGGGGTATAACACCCAAATCCAGTGTAACAGGCTGAACCTCAGATACATCCTCATAACATGAATCAATTTTAAAATTAGAAACTATATTAACCGTAGACTCAGATTCATGTTCAATGCATGGAGAATAAACATTCGGATGTGATAGTAAAAAGCGGTTCTCATCATGCACAGAGGAAAAATTAAAATCAGACTCAGTAACCATATAGTCATCAGCATACCCTTCAACAGCATAATTATCAATATAATCAAATTGGGGTATGCTTACCTCCTCTTCCTTGAAGATTGGCAACGTGTGGGAAGATGAAGGTAGTCTACCTGGCTCAAAAGTATTTCTTATTCCTGCCTGGGCCTCAAAATCTTCATTAGTCTCCTCAGGTGCGAGAGTAGGGACATCTGAAGGTGGGAAAGTAAGTAGCGCAGTAGTAAGCTCATAACTCTTCTCCCCATCGTTGATGCCACTATCATCATCATCTGGAATCTGAACAGTCTGAAATGGTCTCTCTAAATCTTGAGACTGTTCTTCAGTGAGTTGAGTAGTCATCTGCCATATCTGATTATTCGTACTCTGAATGAGAGCTTGTGTCTTTTGTTGAAGCTCCATGATTTCTCGCTTAAACTGAATGCTCTGCATGGTTTCCAGCTCCAATAACTCCTTCATTGCAGGTTCAGAAGTAGAAGGCTGAGGAGCTATTTGAGTAGGAGCATCATACTGCTGACTCTCGTATTGCGGGACTGGCTGAGGCATAAAAGTATCCTGAGATGGTGCTTCCTGATGTTTCTGTGGAGCTTCATACCATCCCAAACCATTCCACTCAGGATCGTTGATGTATCCATACTGCTCAAGGGAGAATTTTCTCAGGAACTGACGCTCAAGATATCCCCAATTGGTAACGGATCCTAACGGAAGAGAGTCTTGCCAATCCTTAGCTGCTCCGTGTAATGAGTGCGGAAATGCCCTCAAGAAAATGTGATCAAGAGGGACATCTGAAGGCTTCATTGAAGAGCACATAATGTGGAACTCCTCCAAATGTCTATGGGGGCATTCTCCTGTGAATCCATGAAACTTAGGGAGCAAATATGTCAGTCCAGTGTTTAGATCGTAATAAAAATCATCCTCCGTAGGTGGAACCGGCTCCCAGAGAGAGCTCTCAGGAGATTGAGGATGATCCATATAATTCTCATCATAAAATTCAGCAGAATTAAATTCAGAGTACCAAGCAGAAGGAGAATCATGATTATAGGTACTCGCAGAATAAGCATTATTCACATCATCAAAATAGGTAGACATAAAACTACTAAAATTTACGAAACAAACAAAACACAAGACATTTTTTTTTTTTTTAAATTTTTTTTTTTTTTTAATTTTTTTTTTAATTAACAGACAAACACATACGTTACGAATACAGAAAATAGAACATCACATCACAACACGAGACAAAACATATACGATATGCATACAAAAACGCACATAACAGAAAACAACAAAAAATCCAAAACCGAACCGTCATTGGTCCCCGGCAACGGCGCCAAAATTGATACGACTGTCGCGGTCATACAAATTTTATACAGATAAAGAATGCAGCATAGCTAGGATGTGACTCCTAGGTCGTCTCTCAAGGACCAAATTGTGGTTCAAGTCTCGAATCAAACAAGTATTGGGGGGGTTGAAAATGTTTTTGGTTGGAGATAAATTAAATAAAACATCAAAATAAAATTCAAAAAGATAAAACGAAATTAACACAAGGAAAATGAATTGGAACAGTAAAATGAAAAAAAACAATAAACACCGAGAAAATGTACCACATCCCTTTAAAAGAATTAAATTTTTAAATTGCAAAAAAAAACAAATCCTCTGCGCGTAACGTGACAAGTTGCTTCCATGGTTTTCATTCAATTAAAAATAGAATAGGAATCCTTTTCTCATCAAAAACCGTAGCCTCCCAACATCCAAGTAAATAGAATTTTGCTATTCAATTAAGCCATGTGCCCTTTCATTCATGGGAGCCGTGCCACTTCTTCATACTTCCATTCTTCAAATGAAAGAAAACAATAAAATATTCAAAGTGGTATTCAACTTCACGTAATCATTCCACATTCTTTAATTAAAGAATTCACAAATTCTCATCCAAAAGAATTCTCCCTTCTACTCTTAAGCAATTCCCGAGCACACCAACCAGCACCTATCCGCGCTTCTTCATTCTCAACAATTGGACAAAACAATTCTCTGCATAAGACTAAAGTGAATATTCTATCTTACTGCAAAATCAATGTTGCAACTTTATGTGGACATCACACGGTTATACTTCCAACTTCCATTCTCCATTCAACTCAACAAGAATAAGACAAATTCATCTCTACCCAATAACATGCTACACATGAGCTCCCACAAGGAATTAAAATACACTTCTTTTCTCTCCCAAAACCGTAAATTACTCTAAGAAAAGGAATAGAAACCATGAAATATTCAAAGCCAAGACCCCACTTCCTTTTCCTTTCCAAAACCGTGACACCTAGTGCTTCCTAGTTTCCATCTTCATTTTTTTTTATTCATCACCACAAGCTATACTTCTAGACAAACCTTTTCAGATTTTTAAAAGAATGATATGTGCTTCAGGCAAAATGCCGTGATCACTTCCTACACATATTACACTTAATTCAAGCACATCCAAAGACTTATCACAATTAAACAAAGATCATATCCCAATGAACATGGCCGTGTGGTGACAGTTGCTGAATGAATAAAATAGAGATGCAACACGTTAATTAAACAATCAAATACAATTCATAGTGGCAATAAGATACACAAACACGTTAACAGAGGAATAAACTACTTCATTCACTGTTTTCCAACTTGTAGAATAAGAGTGATTCAAGATACAACAACACCTATTGATGCTGAGCTCCTTTCTCTGCTGGGTGCCGTGCTCATCAAAACTCAACAGAAATCTTCTCTTCCAGCAGCCGTGACATCTACTCCACTCCTTGCTCCTTGCCCCCTAACCCATTTCTTCAGAGAACTCCAGCCAAAAGAAAAACTTGTGAGTAGTGTCTAGACTGAGAGTGTGTCTGTGAGTCTGTAACTCAGTCGTGTCCAGACTCCCCGTGGCTCTCGACCTCTTCTTGTGTGTCTCCTCTTTAATCTCCTTTATCTTTTTTTTTTCTTTTTCAGTTCCCATGCCCGTATGTTTCCCACCTGTTTCAGCTTTTAAACTTTCTTCCAATAGGTGCCAAAAATAAAGCAAAGATGGCCCTCCATTTTATTGTAGTTTTTGACTCCTCCTTGCCCCACAGAACATTACTTGCTGGACGTGAATATGTATCTTATATGTGAGCAGCATCAATCAGTAAAACTCAAGGAGTGCATCCCCTTATTCCCATCAATCTCTTTTGGATTCTGGATCAGCTTTCTCCAGCTCATGGCCGCTGGATTTTTGGTTTGTTTCCCGACAGTGGTGAATAATTCTTTTCCTTTTTCAGCCTTTGGATCTACTCATGTGTGAGTGCTGGACCGTGAATACAAGCAAAGCCAAGAATTCAACATCTTTACATGTTGGACGTGTACCTTGCAGATGCAGTAAGAGCACACCTAAGCCATCCATGCTGGTCGTGAATTTCTCCAAGGCATCCCCTAAATGCCAAATGAAACCTTGAGTGGAGAATGTTCAGAATAAAACCAAGTGGTGGCCCCTTTGATTCAAGCATATGTGATGTTTTGGTGTGTGCCACGTGGTTGTCATGGGGCCATGCTATCACTTTCCAATTCATGTCTGAGAAAGCCGTGGACACTCGACATGATACCAATTCCATTCTCTATTTTGCAGTTTCAACCGAGAGGTGATGAAGTATTTGCTTCCAGCTGTGTGCTTGGGTGTTACTTTCGTTGTGTGAAGGCCGTGAGCTTTTAGCTTTGTAACAATTATAGCAAGCTCTTCAATGAATGTTAACTTAGCAAAACCATGAGGGGCACCCTCCAATAAGCACACACCGAGAGTTGCTTGTCTTCTCCAATTGAAAAGTCAAAAGTTTATGTGTAGAGTGGAAAGCACCTGAGAGTTAAAAATCCGCACTTCTTTTCTGTTATGTGGGCCGTGACATTTAGGTGGCATGTGTTGATGTTTGACAAAATGAACTTGCCAAAGGAATTGTTATGGGTTGGGATGTGTTGTCCCAGCAAAAGGTGAATGACCGTGCTCCAAAGCCTCTTGTCTTCTAGCTAAAAGAGAGTTAGATCCCATCTTGTGTTGGCTTCTTTAAGGCCGTAAGATGCAAACCATTAAGTGTGTTTTCAATAATTTTCCACTTTCACCTCTTGATCAGAAACCCATTTTTACCATTATGTTGACTTGGCAATGGTTGCAAAACCGTGTGGAATGTGGACGTGTGAGATATAAGAGTTCCAAATCAAATTTTTGCTTCTACAATCTCAAGAGAAAATATTCCATCAGTTATACGGATCAACATACAGAATAACTAAATGCAGTGTAGCTTCTTTTAGACACAGTGTGGAAGTGTTTATCTAAATGTCCAAATTTGTATTTCCAAAATTTTCCTGCAATTGCTAATGCAAATAATTAACTCAGATAACTCAAATTAACTGAAATTAGAATTTCTGGTCAAATCAAGCTCATTTAGCAAATACGGAAAAATATCGGACATTTTAGCACAATTCCCTGATTAAATTCAGTACAATAAGCTAAGTGAAATTGATAAAATATTGACTCATCACAGAACATTGAATTAGCTTTGTGAGGTTTTCAACCATAGAGTATTTGTTTGAATGATTGTTATTCTTTTGAAAGCATGAATGATTTTGTCCATGTTTCTATGATTGGACTACTTGCTTATTTGTGTCACATGATCAAGGCCATTTTTTATTACCCTTTTTCTTAGCCAACGCATGATTTGTAGCCAAATGAAAAAGAGCATGAAGTGTTCTAACCTTTTTGAACCTCAAGCCTTAAACATAACCTTTGTGAAAATCTTTACCTTGAGTTAAATTGAGAATTATTGTGTGGTATTGATAAAGGTTCAAGTTTGGGGTTGATTGGGAGAATTGAAAAGGAAAGTAATGAAAAGCATTGAGCTAAGTGTTGAGCAAGTATGAAGTATGAGAAAAGAAAATAAAATGCAAAGAAAGAAAACTCAATGCAAAAAGGGGAAAGTTAGGAAGGAGTGAGATTGGTTTGTCCAAAGAGAGATTGAACTTGAATGATAAATTTATGAATGACTCTCTTAACTCAAGGATTTTGTGATCTTGAAAAACCAATTTTTCTTCTTAGCCCAACCCCGTTACAAGCCACATAAAGTCCTTGTGATGATACTTGTCTGTGAGTATGATTAATTATGGTGAATGAAAGGCAATTTTGTTATATGTGACATTGGGATAGTAGAGTGAAGGAGTGACCTCTATATACACTTGTGTGATTGAGTGAAACACTTTGTCTGGTGAGGAAGAGTTCCATGAATACATGATTACATCTGTGCTTAGTTAATTGATCATTCATGAGGATAACATTTGTTGGATATTATGTGATTATGTGAACATCATGATGAGTGATTATTAATCAAAGCACGTGCACATCTTGACTGAATTATAAATAAGCTGATTTGAGTAATTACTTATTTTGGAAGAAAGAGTTTTTGAATGTGTTGAACCATTGCATTGATTGGTGGAAGACTGAGTTATATCTTGTTTGCTTGAGGACAAATAAAGTTTTAAGTTTGGGGTTGTGATAACGGTTGAAAAACCGTTATTTTTATACTTAATTTTGATATTAAAAACACTCTTTATGACTTAGAAACTAGCTTGAAATATGCTTTTGATTAAGTTGTGAGAATAAGAGAGTTGAATGGGTTTTATGCTTGTTTTTCCTTGTTTTGACAATAATTAAGATGAATTGGATGAATTGGATGAAGAAGTTGAAGTAGCAAGGAGTTGGAGTCATGAAAGGCGGGAAAAGTGGCCCATAGAAGAACCATTGTTTCACGCCTGGGCGTCACCGCTGAGCGCCAGTCTGGAAGTGCAACCCCTATTTCACGCATGGGCACCACCGCTGAGCGCTAACATAGTTCTGAAAGCACTCTTTCACGCTTGGGCGCCACCGCTGAGTGCCAGTTTTGTTTTGAAAGCACTATTTCGCGCTTGAGCGCCACCGTTGAGGGTCAAAAGAGTGTCGCAGCTACCGCTAAGCGCCCTTTTGGGGTGCTGAGCGCTGATAACGTGGGCTTGGGCTATTTTTCTATATTTTTAATGAACTATTTAAGGTTTTGGATGACTTAGGGTTCATATCTTTGGACAAAAAAAGGAGAAAATACACTCTTTTCACCCCTTAGAGGCGGATTTTGGATGCGGAAGCTCTGATCTTCAACTTTTAGGGTTTTATCTTTCATTATTTTCATCTAGTTTCACCATGTCTATGGTGAACTAAACCTCCATTGTTGTTGGAGAAACGATGTAATCTTTTGAAACTATCATGTATTGAATTGATTCTTATTATAAAATGTTTTACTTCATTAATTGTTAGGGTTTTTCCTCTACACTCTATGCATGTTTTGTTTAACTCATTCAATTGCATGATTATTGATTTTGTCACTATGGACACATATGAGAAAATCTAGAACTGGAGAAATTCTCCCAAAAGCAATATTACCTAGACATAGGGATAGGAGGGTTGGTTGCCTTTAATCTTCTGTGCGAATGTAATGCATGATTAATTGCTAAGGGTACAAGACATTGTGAACTAGTGATTAGGATTAGGCTTTCTTCACCGAGACATCGGGTTTAAGGTAAATTAGAAAGTGACATTAACATTAATGAAGAAGATGAATTCATAAATACACGCTACAAGAAAATAGCTAGTTACCCGCGGATCATTATATACGGATTAAATCCGTATGTAATAAACGTATTATATACGGATTTTACATACGGATATTGGGAAATCCATTATATACGGACAAATCCGTATATAATTAAAAAAAAATTTATATACGGAGGATCCGTATGTAATTGGCGTACGTAATAAAAAAACAAGTAAAAATGAAACTGAAAGCTCCAAAATTTCCCACACTCTGAAAAAAACATATCTTCTCCCTCTTCTGTCCTCGAACCTTCAGTCCAGTTCTGCCTCTTCTCCCTCTTGTCGAAGCTGCAGTCCACTTCTTCACTGCACTCTCTTCTCCGCTGTGAGTCCACCTCGCCTGCAGGGAGGCTCTTGTTCAGTGAAACCCGCACTTGACGTCACTGCTCGTAGATTCGGATTTCATTTGTCGAACACGGTGAGTAATCGAAGCTTTGAGGATTATTTTTGTTTTCGTTTTCTCTTTTTGTTCTTTGGAGGTTTGAAATTGCGACTTTGGAAACCCTAGGTTGGTTTCTTCGAAGTGGTAGAGATAAGCTGGAGTTGTAGTTGCGTTTTGGTCCTGGTAAGTTTGAATCGTTTAGATTTGAGGTTTATTTGAGTTATTTTTTCTCTCGGTGTTGTTACATTGTCCTATTTTTGCTCGTTGTTGTTTCGAGGTTTGAAATCGCGAATTTAGAAACCCTAGGTGATGGGGTCTTCGAAGTGGAAGAGATAAGATCGAGCTGCTATTGCCTTCTGCATTTAGTAAGTTTGAACTGCTTATATTTTGGTTTCGTTTTATTGGTTGTTATTGAAAATGGGTCTTGACGAAAACTAGTCACTGAAAATGGTTTGCTTCGTTTTGGGTGCTTTTATTGCTTTCAGATATTATTCATCATGGTTTTGACAATCATGTTAGTGGATCCTATTTTGTCAAAAAAGTGGTAACATGGTTTAAGTTTGTCATCCTCTGTTTGAAGTTGTTTTCTGGTTAGGTCATGTAATCATTAATTAGATGTTTGTGATTTTATTCTGCTATAATATCTGTTTATTTTTTTGTTGAAATTTTATTTTGACTTTGATACAGGAGCTGAAGTGGTTGAGAAGTGTGGGGTACCTCATTGGGAAGGCTTAAAGTGTTGTACAGTGAAGCAAAAGAGCTAGGTACTGAAGCAAGGTATGTTTACTCCTGAGTTTTGCTGTGTTGTTTCCCCCTCTTTTATGTTTAAAGTCCTTACTTTACTTCTTATGCAGTTTAGCATTAAATTGTATAAAGTTCATTTGAACTTCCTGGGAGCATTTTAATAGAACAATAGAGGAAGCTGCTGGATCAATCTCAAGGTTAGGAGAATTCTGGTGGTGTAGAGAAAAGAAACTAAGAAGAGCCAAAGTAAGTGGCGCTAAACATTATCTTTGATTCTGTGAAATATGGTGTTATGATTATATAATGGGTGAATGATTCTTTCTAATATGATGAATGCAAATTAACATGTAGGTTTAATCCTTTACTACATCCCTATTTATGTACGAATTTCTCAATTGGGTCCTCGTTTTTTAAAGTGTATCAAAATGGTCCTTAATTTTGAAAATTGATATCAATTGAGTCCTTTCCGTTAAGTTGGCTGGACGGCGTTAAAAAATTGATGAGTGGATGCTGAGATGACGAACGAACGCTCGTCCACCAGCGAACGAACGTTCGTTCACCAGCGAACGAACGTTCGTTCGCCAGCGAACGAACGCTTGTTCGCGCTCGTTCACCAGCGAACGAACGCTCGTCGACCACCGAACGAACGGTCGTCCAGTGTGGAACGAACGGTCGTCCAGCAGTAAGAGGTCGACGAGCGTTCGTTCGCTGGTGGACGAGCGTTCGTTCGCTGGTGGACGAGCGCGAACGAGCGTTCGTTCACTGGTGGATGAACGTTCGTTCGCTGGTGGACGAACGTTCGTTCGCTGGTGGACGAACGTTCGTTCGCTGGTGGACGAACGTTCGTTCGTCATCTCAGCATCCACTCATCAATTTTTTTAACGCCGTTCAGCCAACTTAACGGAAAGGACTCAATTGATATCAATTTTCAAAATTAAGGACCATTTTGATACACTTTAAAAAACGAGGACCCAATTGAGAAATTCGTACATAAATAGGGATGTAGTAAAGGATTAAACCTAACATGTACTTTGATTAGAATAAGGTTTTAGTTATGTTTAGCAATATTTGTATGTGACGTTGTGAAATTGGTCCGAATAGGGGTTTCAAGCAGAATAGGAAGAGTTTGATAGGTTCTCTAGGAACATTCAATTAATTGATTGATTAAGGTGCAATGTTGTATGATTGCTGGAGAATTTCACCTGATATAGTTTATAATCCAGAAAACCACACCATTAACTAACATTTTGGTTAAGAAATGAATATTTAGTAACCAAGGTAAGTAGTTCAATGCGCTTGGAATTGGTTAAGTGCAGGTTTGTTTAACGTGATAGGAGATATTGCGGTGTTACCTCTGGTTGCAAGTTTAATATATAGGTTTGTTAAGTGCAGGTTTGTTAAGAAATATGACATAACCTCTTTTTTAAATCCAACACCCATATAGGAAATATTAGAAGACCGCTCCAACTGCTCCTCTGATATTCCAAAAGGTATTCTCATAGTAGTGTTAAGAAACTAGAAGGCATGAATATTAAAAACTACTAAAATATATAAACTGACTGGTAAAGAAATGCACAACTAGCTAAAACTTGGAGCACTCAACTTTCATACTGAAGAACCACTTTTCAGAAGGTAACAACTGTCTAACTTGTGGCTTATGACAGTAGAAATCATAACTTTCTATAGAGATTTCACCCAGTTTACTATTTCAACTTCCCTCATTTCCCATAGTCACATTGAAACCTATTTCTACCAAGAGAAAACGAGAGAGCACCTCTGTATAAAAACTCATCCCTCTACATTTTCCCTTTATACTTCCTAAAGAAAGTAAACAAATTAAATAAACATATCAATGTGTATATATATATATATATATATATATATATATATATTTATATTTATATATATATATATATATATATATATATAGAGAGAGAGAGAGAGAGATAGAGTGAGAGTAAAGATGTTACAAAAGAGGAGTTGAATTGATTTATTGGTTAGGTTTAGAATGAGAAGTAGTGGGAAGGAAAATATTGGTAGAAAAGAGGTAAACAGTTAGTGATATGGATTTGGATTGAAAATGATGAGTTAGGTATAATGGAGATAGTTATTACAGTTAGAGTAGTGTTAAGATAAAGATACATTGGTGTGTTTAGTTCCCATCTTTATCTTCTTTTTCTCTCATCCCATCAAACTATAAAAAATAAATAAATAAAAATTAATACAATGTATTATATGATATCTGAAAGCAAAGAAAAGAGCCTGAGTAATGATTCCTCAAGATAATGCATCCATCTTAAAGTCAAAGAAGTCCTCTGGTTCAGAAGACTATGCAAGATCGTTGGCCCTGACAATTTTTCTTATTGCTGCTCCTGTTGCAGTTTTCTGTGTCTATGTTGCCAGAAAACTAATAAATGATTTTTCTGATCACTTGGGGATGACCATAATGGCCATTGCTATTATATTCACAATTTATGTGAGATTCTCTTTCTTTGCTTGTTATATGCATACAAACGTACACCAAGCATACAATTTTGTTCTTTGACCCTATATTGTTCAGCTGTATTGATTTGGCACTTTATTTATAATCTTGAGAAACATTTCTTTATGTTGCCACTCACACATGCTTGTTTGAAGTAAGCTATAAGTCGGGATTAGTTAATGATAGGTTCAGTATAGTTTACAATAGAAGGAAAAGACAAGGTAGTTGGTACAGTTGTAATTAAATAGGTGTAACAAACTATTATAAATAGTCTTATTAATGAGGAGAGTGGATAGTTTTATGGGTTTAGCGAGAAGGATTGTGGAGAGTGGGGTTTTCTCAAATAACCTCAGTTGATTGTTGTGCAAAACTCATCTTGTTCCTTGTTTCTATTCCCTACTACGGTGATACGGGATTAGAGTACAGATAGCAATAAAAGAATATCTTTCTGTTCTGTTCTAATATCAGTTCTATCAGTTAACTTCTAATTTCTGAATGGAATACAACTTGGCTGATGTCCCTTTATTCATTTGTTTATTTGAATAATAAATAAAAGAAAACTAGCCAGGACCATAATGAATCTAATGATCAACTAGTACTACTAGCAGAATGTTTCTCCTGGCCAAGAAATGAAATCCATGACCAAGCCAAGTATTCTGCATTATGTCATTTTTTGTTTAAATTAGAGAAAATATTTTATTTGAAGGGGAAATAGATATGATGAAGAGAAGTTTGAGCAGATATTCTCCTCCTTTATCTGATAGCATAATGATGGCAAGCACATTACTGCATAGCTGTAAGAGAGCCTTTCTGAAAACTGGCCATGGCGAATACAATTGTTTCCATATCAATTATGGTGATTTCCCATTAAGTATCCAAGTTTTGGTCTAAGTTCTAACTGCAGATCCGAAATATCAGCATATATATAGGATTCTGCTATAGAATAGTATCGTCCTTGTTTTTGGGAAAACCTTTTAATCCAATTGAAGATAAATTGCTCTCAAGCTTGAGAGATCTCTGTAAGTAAGGTGTATGTAACAGCAAAGGAGATGGGAAGTACATTGTCATTACATTTGGTGTAGAGGGAAAGAATGGGAACAGGTGTTCCTATTGAATGTTGAGCTGGGACCGAATATTGGATATTCATCAGGTTCCATGACTCACCAAATACCATATAATTGTCCATATGCTCTTCTCTGCACTGTGAATAGGCTGTTGTTTCTGAATTAGAAGTTAGAACAACACAACAAAGTTATTATGAGTTGTAAAAAACAACATCCATGCATGTACCACAAGCTATTAATCAAAATAGTTTATATTTGTAAACAAGAGTCGTCCACTATAACTACACTAGATTCCCCCATTTGAAAGGGTGTGTCTCCAGGCCAAGCCATTAGGTTCAGAACATGAAACTTTTAAATCTCCTCAGTTATGACATCTGCTATGTCCAACAAGTATCCTCTTTTGATGTAGTATATGAATTGGGCTTAAGCAATGGTGAAGCTAGGTACATGAGAGCTAGGGGTCACATTAGAAATGAGAATGGTGACCCATATTTGTGATAGTTTTCATGTTTTCCCTTTGGAAGTCTTTGAGGTTGTCTAGACCTCCATATCATAAGGAACTGATATTTGCTGTCAGGGTTCTTTTTCTTACTAATATTAAGTGAAATTATAATTTTATAAAGTTATATATATACATACGAGTGAGATAGAATAGAGCATGAAGAGTGTTTACTAACCAACAGTGAAAGAAAAAATCTGTCTAATTGTAGAGATAAATTATGAAAGTAAGACAAATGTTGAAATTTAGTATGTTTGGTGGTGAAGGAGGTTAACAACGTGAACTAAGAATGATTTTTCGGATAATACATGAAGATAAAAGTCTTGTAATGTGAACTAAGAATGATTTTTCGGATAATTTGATTAATGTTTGAAATGATTGATCTTTTTATTTATGATTACATCTAGAAGTATTTGTTTTCTACTAGTTTGGATACAAACATAAACTTCTTTCTTACTGTTAGGATGTGTGCACCTGTGGAAGATATTTATTGACATATTTTCTGTAATTCATGTTTGTCCAGCCTCTTCAAACCAAGTTTTAAGTACTAAACTTAGCTGAAGATCTTGGCAGGAGATTGTTAGCTGTATTCGATACTCCTACAGGTATTACTCAATCTTGTATGTCAATGACGGTTGTGTTTTAGTAACTTATCTCTCATAATCATCTTTCTGAATACAGAAAAGGACTGTATTGCATGTTTTTATAATTTAAGATATATTATCTTGTAAGATCTTGTAATATTATGTTCATTTTTCAGTAATAAATTTATGTTTTGTTCTGGTGTTTATAAAAAATGGCAGCTCTTGTTTCTTGATTGCCCCAGACCTTACATTTTAACCTTGATTCTTTTCCCAATTATATTTACAACCCTTTAGAAATTACACAGTTAAAGAGGACCTATCAAATATCCTATACATACACTGTATAAGAAATCAAAGAATGATCTTGTGTTGTATTTTATTGTGTATTGAATAAGGCTATTATAAGTCCTTAGACCAGGGAAAGCCTATAAGAGGGTGGTATAAACCTTAAGCATTTCAAAATATGAGCTTAATTAGATAAAGGGAGCTATATGTGGATGCATATAAAATTGAATACATATATTGACTGATTAGTTCCAATCATAGGAGAAGAATTTGTGTCACCATTAGATAAAGGGAGCTATATGTCACCATTAGATAATTACCCTCAGTTCCAATCATATTAAACCAGCACTATAGATGTCGAATTTGTGTGACGAATTCAAGTGTTTAAAACATGAAACCATATTACGAACCAAAAAGCCAACATCATTACATGATAAAGGGAGCTATATGTGGTAATAGTTGACAAGAAATATTTAAGTTGCCATAAGACTGGGGAAAGTGCAGTTGCAACTGGAACTGAGGGTAGTGAAAGAGTTTGTGTGGTCATGATGTATTGGTCTGGTGCAGCATATCTGTATTGGAACAATTGAACACATAATAAATTACCTATAGTGTATCATATGTCTAACAAAGACATGGATTACATGTATTTACATATAATACTTTTATTCAATTTCAGTTTTGTCCAGTCATGTGCAAAAGTGTTGCAGTGTTATTCTGTCATTAATATTTTGATTCTGTTCAGCTGTATTTTTTTTTTCTTTTTCGGTTTGGTTGTGCCTTAAGTAGTTGCTAGCTCTCTGATTGATCATATAAAGAAACGACATCATGTCCAGCTTTGATCAGTTGAGCCAAGTAGCATTGCACATTTTGGTTCCAGTAGCAAACTGTCCATAAACTGTACTTTCTGCATTGAGTTGTTATAATCTGCTTTGGTCCAGTTTTCTAGTGTTTCAAGCTTTGACCAAATCTGCTTTATGAGTCTAAATGTGTTTAAACTGATTGCAAACTCATATTAATCTCAGAAAAGCAAAATGACTGGTTGAATTCCTCACACTCTGATTTCAAAAATCTGCATCAATATTCTTCACTGGTTTGAAGTTGTGCTCACTGTTGTTGGTCAGATTTTGTGGTTTTGAATCTTGGTACAAGTGTGTTTACTATTGTTATACATGTTTCAAGTTGTAGCAACTCTTGTTAATCACTAAAATGCAAAATGCATACCTGAGTTCCCTACTTTCAGTAGCTTGTCTTGTCTTTGTTTCACAATTCTCCAATTCAATTTCTGGTCTGCTTTGCTCAATACTGTTTCTGCTCAGTTTTGTTGTGTATAAAGCTTGAGACAAGTTTCTTTTATGATTTTAAGCATGTCTCAAGGGATAGCAACTCCAATCAATCACAGAATTGAAAAATGAATGGTTGAGTTGATTAAATTCTGGATTTCAAAACTGTCACAGTTTTAAATAAAGTGTTTGCACCGTGCTTGCTATCTTTGTGTGGTTTTAGGTCACTTTAAATCTTCTAGCTGATATCCTGTAGTTAGATCTAGTGTTTAGGCATTCTTTGAGTCTTTATTTGAACCAGCCAGCTTTGAATGTACTGTTTTATTAAATCTGCAAAAGTTTTCAATGCATTTTTTGGCATTTTAAGCAACTGCTGCTGTCATATGATGCCACTGCCTGTGTCTATGTATTCTAACCAATTGAGCAAGTCTATGTTGTCATTTGAAAGTTGTGTGCAATGTTCAAATGGTCCTTGAGAAGCCTATATGCACAATTCACCTTTAAACCATCACATTTTGCTGCATTTTAAGCTACAACTATTGTGAATTATAGAATCTGATTGTTTCAGTGGAGTTTAAACATTTGTGCATGTGTCTTTTACCGTTTGAAAGTTGTAGTTACTGTTCATTTGGTAAATTTGACACCAGTAAGATGTGTTCATTAATCTGTTCTTTTTACTGTTTATTGTGTGATTTACAGGAGGTAGTGTACGGAGGTGTGATTAGGGAAAAGCCAAGAAGCAAAGAAGATTGTCCACAATTCCTAAAAGGTATGCTTAATGTTATAGTCCTAGCATTTTTGAAGTAATAAGTAGTGTTCTTTGTCTTGACTCTGATTTATGTTAATCATCAGGTCAAAATTTCCCCCAAAGTTGTAGTAAAACAGTGAATTCAAAACTCAAGTAAGTGGTTCTAACCTTTTATTTGGATCTTTTTGCCCAAAATAATGTTGGAGTTGTGATGTTTTCTTGGATTTTAGTCAATGAGTTTGTTTTCTTTAATTTATTTATTTATCTTCTATTCTATTTTATATATTTAGCATTTATAGATATATTTATTAATTTGGTTTCTACTATTGGCTATCATGCCTTCTGCCATATTTTTATTTTGTTTTCTTCTACATTATAAATAATGAGTGGTGCAAGCAGCACCATTGCTTGCTTTGGAATCCTTACTTATTTCTTTGGTTCTTTAGTAAACAATACCCCAAACATTCCTTTTCCAATTTATAAATGTAGAGTAGAAGCCTAGTTTTTGAATAATGTCATATAGGAAACAATGACCTTAAAGTCCAATTTCCCATCTTACAAACTTCCTTTCCCTAACAAACAGTTTAATCTATTTGCAATTGGATCCTCTGTGAAACATGCAAAAGAAGTGAGAGTTTAGGATGCCACTTTTAGCCTCTGAACAGTTAGGTTATTGTTACCCTTTTCATCTAAGGTTGAAAGGTTTCAGCTTTCTAATAAAACATCTCCATTAAAAAAAGAACATTTATAGAGAGGAAGATTCTGGATTGAGTATTAAATCACAGTACAAGAAAATAGAAAGTTCAAAGAATAGAATATTCCTTCCATTCAACTTAAAAATAGTACTCCAAGAAAGAACTCATTGGCAAACAAATAAAAAAATTAATTACCCTCTTTTCAGTGAAAATATCTACAATTGAAAAAGGAGTATTTGACAACAAAAGCAATAGAGTTGTAGATCATGATAGAACAATGAATACCTTGAGGGACTAACCAGCATGGATCACCATAAGTCGTTTTCCCATCAAAACCACCAATTAGCAAATTCCTTGGATAAACAGGTTAACTTCATAAAATTAGACTTGTGAACAGGAACCAGAATCTTTGATTTCCACGGACACAAAATGAAAATAACAAAGACTCCCTCATGCAACTAACATACATAATCTGTTTTTCTCCCTCAACATTTAGCCAAATCCCCAATCGTATTTTGCAAGTCAGAAATGTATGTGCAAGGATGCCAGAGATCATTAACAAGTTAGCTTTAACAAAATGGATTGACAGACAACAGTTATAATGGTTAATGCCTTGCTAGCTCATTTGTAACGTGTCCATCTCCTTACTCCACTAACACTATTATTCTTTCATGATCTTTTTCCACAGCATTGACACCAAAAAGTTCTACTTTCTTCATTATTTGTATCAACCCATGTACCCCAACTCACTCAAACCTCACTTCCACTCCTCTCATACTTAAAACTCGTTCTTTTCTCTTTAAACAATGGAAGAGAATACTCAATACTGTCTTACCCGCACTCTTGGTCAAAGAGTATAGATAAGTGCCCCACCAATGTAAAACATCGCATTCAATTAATCAAATGAATAAACATCTAAGAGTGATCTGATTTGTTAATGAGCATGCAGAATCATTTTTGAACTATTTGAATGAGCCAAAGATAAACATATAACAAAAGGGATGTGGATAATGTATAATATATATGAACCAGAAAACTGCATAATGCTTGCAGATAAAGATGTATACTTGTGTTTGGCTGTGTTTGAGAAGGTCTCGTATGTTTATACATTAGTTGGAACTGAGATCCATGTGATGATTAGTAGAATGTAATTAAGCAAGTGTGATGTTATTTGTAGTTTTTCAGCAGAGAATACTCTTTATACAGATAAGTTTCTGGGACAGCAAGTTTCTGTCATTTTTTAGTCTGATCTGTTGAATAAGTGGGAAGGGAAATCTGTGAGGTATGCAAGGTGATCATTTGGGATGGAGTTTTGATTGTGTAGATTTGTTGGTTGAATAATCAGAAAAATATCAAGCTGATGTGGTACAAATGGATGAGATGATTGGACACATGGAAGAGAACCGTCTCTTTGAGATGTAAAGGCTGTTAGGGAAGAGAACCACGGTGGAAGATGTGAGTTGCAATCATAAGTAAATATCCTTTAAGCCAGGACTCGAATTTGAATATCCAAGGTGTGGAGAAGTACTGTATGGCTATTAAGATAGTGGAACTGCCGTCCTTTACTGAGAAGAGCCTGTGGGATGGATGACTAGGGCAGAAACATACTTTGGAGCAGTGCAAAATACTTTAGAAGTGCAGATCAAATTGATTATGAAGGGATTAACTATTAGTTGCTTAAATATTTTGAGAGAAACAGATGTTGTCACTTGGTGGAAATTAAGGATTCTAATTGCTATGTTTGGAGGAAGAAGGTTTGAGAACCCATATATGAGGAATTAGCAACCTTGAGATAATTAGAACCCATATATGCCACTTACCACCCCAACAGAAACCAACAAATCCCATAGCAGAAGCACCTTTCCTTTTCAAGGCTTCAATAATAGGTTTTGCAATTTCAATACATTTTCCCTGCACATTTAATAGGCAATATCATAATAACACAAAATGTTCTTTTCTTACTTTTCCTTTCCATTCAATTGTAAAAATAAATTGACCCCACAATTTGATTTTTGTTCAAGAATATGGCATCAGATGGTTGTGACCCTCCTATTCCACCTTCAGCAAAATCAGATAAGGAGAAGGGCAAGAAGAAATCTTATATGGTCAAGTTGTTAAACCGTTTCAATAACGTAAATGCTTCAAGTAGTCAGCCATCTACACCTACCTCTACCTCCACTGCTAGATTTGTTCCACCACCATTACAAGTTCCTGGTTTGACACCTACTCCACCACCAATTCCACCTTCGTTGTAAGTTCCTCCTTTCACACCTAGTTCACAACAATTTGCTGCTGATCAATGGAGATCACCCTCCCCCCATGTTGGTTCTAACCCAACAACTCCCACAAATATGCCATCACCATCTCCTATAGGGGATAACCCTCCACGTTCAAGTTCAGCAGCCAATGACTTTGAAGATGTTTCCAACAATCGTCCAATCATTACACCTATTGGAGGAGGGTAAGAAAACATCAATTTAATGTTCCAAGCATATACTGTATTATTCTAATATTTGACTTTTATTTTGGTATAGGTTTTATCCAACAAAAACAGCATCCAAAGCAATCACAGCCACCATCAAGCAACAGTTTGATGAGCCATGGGTGACATGGGGACAAATACCTCAGACACGAAGAGATGGTTTCTTTGAGCGTTTTAAGGTACACTTGTGTTCATTTACATTATGTACTACAGTTAATTTTAAATGTTAAGGTCCTGAATTATCTTATCCAATATTCATCTTTTTTGTCAACAGAGAAAGGTTTCATGGAGGTCTAACCATGAAGAAAAGGTGAAAAAAAATTTCCACACAAAAGCATCTCATAGATTATCTGAGATGTTTAAAAAAGCTCGAACAGAAGGAAAAAAACCTGATTGGATGGGGGATATTGTTTGGAATGGTCTTTTGGAGAAGTGGAACATGCCACTTTATAGACAAAAATGTGAAACGGCCAAAAAGAACAGGACATCTGACAAGGGTGGTTGTTTGCACACTAGGGGATCCATTAGCGTGCATGAGCATGCAATTCGTCTGGTACATATAAATTTATTTTTACATTTCTATACGGATAAACTTTAAAAATATTTGATGTTAACAACTTACATCTTCTTTGCTTGCAGTCACAGGAGCTTGGTCGGTCAGTGCATGTTGATGAAATATTTCAGCAGACACATATTCGAGCATCAACAGGAGAATTTGTCGATGAAAGGTCTAGGCGGACACATGTTAGTTTCTACTAACTTATTCTTTATTAGGTTATATAATTCTTAGGTCTATCTATTTAACGATAATCATGTATTCATTTAACAGGAAGAGTTTGAAGCCAGATTTTCTCAAATAAGATCTGAGACAGCATCCGTTGGGGCTTCAACATGTGCTCCCCTAGACCCTGCAGATGAGGAAAGATTGAGGAACCAATGTTGGTTGGATGTTGCTGGTGGAAGGTACAAGGGACGCGTATACGGCATTGGAAATGTCAGTGCTCAAGATGACTGTGTCGATAGTTACATACAACAGACACAGGCATCTTCTTCTCAGCAACCGATTGCAGAGGACATTCTTAACCTCCACACACGAGTATCAACCCATGATGACCAACTTCGACAGATGAACTCTCAATTGCAAGGCTTTATTGGTGTCATGATGCAGTATCTTCCACCTCCTGCAGCCGCAATTGCACAACAATTTCTTCAATCCCAGAATCAGCCACAAGCTAATGTTCAACCACAACAACCACAACAACCACAACAACCACAGCAACCAACAGATCAACCACAAGATGATACTGTTTATGGAGATTACTAGTTATGTTTTTAGAAGTAGGACATGTGTATGACTCACACTTATTCCCTCAATGACTTTTTTCATGTTATTTGAACTTATTATGATTAACAATTATGTAAACTTTCTTATTATGATTAATGTGAAATGCATGTTTGTAGGTTTTAAAGACTTAATTTATTTATCAAATTTGTGAATGGATATAATGTCCAGGCCTTGTGAATTGTCTGTGTGGTATGGGCAGGTCTTGTAAATTGTCTCTTTTTGGATGTTGGATGACCAGGTCTGCTATTCAAGTCAAGCTGTATGTAATTTATATACAGAATATCCGTATATAACTTATATACGGAATATCCGTATATAACTTATATACGGAATATCCGTATATAAATTATATACGGAATATCCGTATATAAATTCCGTATATAAATTATATACGGATATTCCGTATATAAGTTACATACGGATATTCCGTATATAAGTTACATACGGATTATCCGTATGTAATCTTATCTACGCCCTTTTTATATACGGATTTTTGACCGTATATAATCCGTATATAACACCACTTTTTATACGGATTTTCGATGTTATATACGGATTTCGGCCGTATATAAATGCGATTTTTCTTGTAGTGACATGAGAGTGGATAGGATAAGTCGAAAACCCCAACAACATAATCATTCCCTACTTTATATCAATCACCTTTGCATCTTTCAATCCAATTAATCAACACTTGCTTTCATATGTATTTTCCGCAATATAAACACAATGATTTCGTTTATAAGTCCTAATTAATAAAGAAACCATATGAATGTTTAGGCCGTGAATCCCTAGGGAAACGATACTTGGTCTTACCAATTATTATTACTTGATACGATTCGGTACAATAAGATCGAACACTCTGGACTTAGACTAAATAGTCAGGTAGGAGCGATCACTAAAGTGACCGAACGGTCATTAACAGGTAAGGCCCATGAGAGGCCGAACACAATTAAGACCGAACACCTATACAAACCAAGTACTAGTGTAAGATCGAGAACCTAGACAATATCGGATAATTTATCTAGGCCGAATACTAGGTTAAGACCAAAGGCTATGACTAGATCAAACACTATATTCAGTTAAATACTAGCACAAGACCGATCGGTCATTAACTGAAAAGCTCTACAAAAGTAGAACTCAGTTAAGACCGAACACAAGAAGAAAGTCGAACAGTCAATGAATGACACTCGGCGATCTGCATAATTCTTCTGAATAATTGCAGAATTATGATAAACAACTATCTTTACCAATTTACTACAACTTCCCAACTTCTACTCCTCCAAACATGATTCATATACCAATTTACGCCTATCCAAAGGTACCTAAAATCGTTCTAACATCATCCTAAAGAGTCTCATACCAGATTTCACTCCATCATACCAGATTTCACTCCAAATTCTACATAATCAACAACTCAATGACCAAAAATCCATTTTCCTACTTTTTACACATTTTAAAAGGACTTAAAGGTGCTAACAGGTCCAATTACACTTGCCCAGATTCTTCCCACTGACCAATTTCACTCTCAACCCCAAACTCTTATTTTTGCATACTCACTTCCTTAAGATCAGAACAGACCGAACACTCATACTGAGAAACTCCAACCAGTTCACAGGTTCCAGCATTCACAGATTCAACACAATTCAATCAAACATTCAAGTTACACACATGTAACCATCCAAACAGTAATTTCATACATAGAAAATCACAATTAAATTTACTAGCTTCCCTTACCTCTTAACTGAATCACACAACTACTTTTATTCCAGAAATTTTCTCATTCTCCAATAAAATTCTAAGAACACCTATGGACCACCGATTGATGAAAGAAGATCAACCGTAGAACCAAAATGAAATCAGAAATGGAAAAAGGAAGCTAATGAACACATGCAAACAGAAACGTGGTTAGCATGTGCAAAAATTCACAAGAGTCAAGTGAAACAAAACTTACCCGTCCTATACGAGAGTTTGATCGGTGCAAAAGGAAACTCTTGAAGTTAGGATCACCTAGGGAGCTCTTGATCTTCGATCAGATGAAACACAAGTGAGAAATTTGAGAGAGAGAAAGGAGAGGAAGGGTAGAAAATTCTGTTTTAGAAAGATACAGAGTCTGAAAATAATGAGACCATCTTTATTTTAAATTTTCTATTTATATGTTCATAAAACACTTGGTCTCTTTATTTTGAGATATATATCTCCCTCATAATTTCTAACCTCTGACACATATCATACCAATACTAATGAGAATATCAAAACCATCCCTATGGAATAGGGAAAAAAAAGGATGTTTCTTTCTAGTTTTGCTTACAACTTCATGTGACTTATCCAATTGTATAGGTTGCATCCTAATAATCTTTACCATTGCATTGAGTCCTTGAAAAGTATTTAGATGTGGTTGTGCACGACTTACATCTTCCTTTTCGTTTTTTAGTATAATTGTATGCATGTATAAAACAAATAAAATAACATTAGTACACATCAATTTAATTAATTATAATAGCTACAAAAGGGAAATGAATACATTTTAGCTAAATTAACCAAAAAATATAATTAAAATAAATCATACAATATAATTATACTAAAAAACATGTACATGTCAAACAATATTATTAAAATAAAAATTTCCTAAGGCCATCGATTACTAATTGGGTGGATCATCGTTATACAACTCAGTTTGCAACATTAGTAAAACCAACCTTGTTTGATCTTTCAAGAGCATTATAACTTCCCTATTAGTATTAATAATATTTAAAAAAAATCAAAAAATATGAAACTCAATATATATATATATATATATATATATATATATATATATATATATATATATATATATATATATATATATGTCATGTCTCATTTATTACTGTGCTGATTCACCTCTCTGCTTCCATAAATGCACCTCGCCACACGTGCAGTGCCATTAAAACGCACTCTCTTTCTCTGACGCACGTCTGCCAAGTGGCAAATTAGAATGTTCTGAAATTGATAGTGGAGGCCAGGTGTCAACGCAAGAGAGAACGTCCGTTTGACTTGGGAAGAGAATTGATTTTCTGAAAACACTCTTCCCCTTCTCTGCGTGCACCTTCATCTTCCTCAGAAATTCAAAACCTCCATTTTCTCCTTCTTCTCTCTAAAACCATTCTCCTTCTCTCTTCTGCAACTCATCATTCCCTGCTCCGTTCACGTTTCAGCACCGTGAGAACGTTCCCTGCACCGTGAGCTTCATCTTGAACCGAACGGTTTTGGATTCTGGAACGGGTAAGTTTCACGTCCTTAACTGCTCTTTCTTATCAACATGCCAGTGATAACAGTTGAAAAACTGTTATTTTCATGCTTAAAAGTGATACTAAAAGCAACCTTTAGACTTAAAAACTAGCTTGAAATCATGCTTTTATCTATATTTTCAGAAATAAGAGAGTTGGACAGGTTTATGCTTGATTTAAGTGTTTTTGTGCAGGTTTTAAGGTGAATTTGGTGAAAAAAGTGAAGAAGGAGAGAGATGACATTAGAAAAGACAAGAAAGAGTGCAAAAGGAGAAGTCAAAGGCACCGCTCAGCGGCAATTTACCGCTGAGCGGCACTCAGGAGGTCACGGGAGTCACGCTGAGGGGCAAACTGGCCGCTGAGGGGAAGAAAAGTGAAGCGTAGTTACCGCTGAGCGGTATTTACCGCTGAGCGGCACTTTTTGGGCTTGGGCTTTTGTAATCTTTTGTAACTCTAGAATAGTATATAAGGACTTGCACGTCCTAGGGGTTAGTATCTTTGGCAGAAACGAGGCAAACACTCTCTCTTCCACCCCTTTGAAGGAGGATCTTGGATGCTCAGGCTACCTCTTCACCTTTATTGGGTTTATTCTTTCATTCTTTCATTGATATTCATCTAGGTTCACCATGAATATGATGAACTAAACCTTGTATGTTTGTTGGGGAATCAATGTAATCTCTTGAAGCTCTCATATATGGAATCTTTGCTTACATCTTTTAATTAAGACTTATGCTTTCTTTCATCATTAGTTAGGGTTTTTCCTCTTTGCTCAATGCTTGCATAGTTTAACTCATTCCATGCATGATTATTGGTTTTGTCGATACGGGCACATACGGGGAAGTCTAGATCCGGGGAATTTCTCCCAATATTATACTGACAATATTATATTGGTTGTCGTTAAGCTCCTGCACTCATGAACTAATCATTAGGAATGCTAGGAATTGTATGAACTCGTGATTAGGGAGAAGCCATCTAGAATGGTACTTTAGAGAGTGGCATTAACAATGATGATTTGAATGTTGAATTCCTAAAATATATGAGAGTGGATGAGATGAAATTGACCCCCAACAACATATTCATTCATATATTTCATTGAAAGTGTTTATCTTTTGTCTTTGCCATTGATCAAACTTCATGCATACATGTTTATTTTTTGTCTTGCATATTAAAATCTAAATATTTCGTTTGTAAGTCCTAGCTAATCAACAAATCACATAACTAAACTAGGCCGTGAGTCCTTTGGGAAGAACGATACTTGGTCTTACCAAGTTTATTACTTGAACGATTCGGTCATACTTGCCGATTGTGAAACACGTTTGTGACATCATATTTTGGTGATCATAAATTTGTCCATCAGCCAGCCTCATCCTGAATTTGCATGCACCTTCTCTGAACCAGAATTGGTTTTCTGTAATTTTAGCTTAAGGAGTTTTGGGTTGAACGTTAAGGGTAGAAGAGATTGTACTGGGATCTGGTTTTCTTTCTGAAGAACGAACGCACGCTACTTAATCCGGGTAAGGGAAGCTTATGATATTTAATTCATGTGATTTTCTGTACTGCATGTGCGTTTATGAGATGTTTGAAATATGATGTATGATAAGTGGATTTTTGGTGTATGAATATGATATTGAATTGATTGTATGGAAATGATGAAATGTTCTATGGTTGGATTAAACTGAAATGTGAGCTGTATGATGAGATGATGCATGAAAATTATAGAATTTTGCTACGATATGATTAATTAAATGGAAGTTATACTGGAAAATGAGTTTACTGTTAGTGAGAAATTGAAAATGAGATCTGTATGATAACAAACGTTCGTTGAACGGTCCTTGACCGTTCGGTATTCTCTGTAATTTTTCTGAAATAGCTGAATCCTTTCATTTGGAAATAATTCTCTTGGAGGACGAACGCCCTCTTATATATAGCTTTACGTTTGAGCGTTCGGCCAAACGTAGACATCATGAGTGTTTTGTGAGAAATTGAGAAGCTTGAAATTCTACCTTTGGACACTTAGTCAAATTGTTAAAACATAAATTTTAAGTATCTTATCTTATATAAACCCCAAATTTCTTTGATTTTGGATCAGTGAATAGTCTCGACCTAAAAGCGTACGTCCTAAGTGGCGCTCGATCTTATACCGAACGCTCGTCCCAAAGCGTATTTTTAAGTAGCGCTCGGTCCTATACCGAACGCTCATTCTTTCCGTAATAACCAGCGAGCTGAAATAGCGTTCGTCCTGAATTCTCATAACGTTCGTCCTGAATTGTAATAGCGTTCGTCCCTAAACTTAAAATAGCGTTCGTCCTAATTTCGGTAAATTCTCGTAACGCGTTCGGTCATCCACTGGCAGTCGTTATTCCAACTAAAACTGTACTTAGTACATTTTAGCACTTGTATTTTATCTACATTTAGTTGAATGGAATCTGAAATCTTGTCAAGTGAATTATTCTGAGTATAAGTCGTATCATTCTAGAATCAGTTCATTTAACTGGTTCAAATTTTAATAACGTTCGTCATGAAAGATGAGTCAACTTGATTCCTTCCGAGAAGAAGTTCCTTTAGTCTCGTTCTAGACGTTCGTCCTCGTTATGAAGAGGATTGAACGTTCGTCTTTTTATGCAAGTGAAACAAAGAATGAAAATGTATTTAAGAGGAAGAATTAAGATGTGTGAGCATTAGGAGAACTGAAATTGTGATTGTGGTTTTTGAACGAGCGTTCCAGGGAGGAACGACTCTTGAATGGAAATTGAGAATTGTAAAGTATGAACGTGGTAAGCTTAGATGGTGGTTCATCCTGATATTCCGTGAGTGCTCGTTCTCAAGTAGAGAGGAGTATGTCATGCGTGGGAATGGCAGGAGGTCTAGTCCATAACTGTAACTTGGACAGAACAGACTAACCTCAGGTGGAGACTGATGAGCATTCCAGTTATCCCACCTGGGTGCACGGACGCCTTAGCTACACAGGATTCATACAGTCCGGACGGTCGGTCTAGTACCAGGAATTTGATTGAGTTAATGGATGAATTGAATGTATGAGTTGTGAATTGTTTGATGTAATTGATATGTATGAAATGTATGTTTGACTTGAATTAAATTCAATAAGCTTACCCTTGCATTTTCCATTGTGTTGTCTGTATATGTATATTCGTCTTGTCCTTGCAATGATCATCCGGGTGGATGTGAGCAGAGGGAGATGCTTCTCTGGAGCAAGCGCTTGAAGAGGAAATCATAGCTGAAGAGAATCTCGTAGAAGTGGAAGTGAAGGTCGAACAGTAGGACGTTCGGTTTTAGTTAGTGTATGTAGGATAGCGGGCCGCTTGTGAGCGAGCGCCCTTTTGCTGTTGTAAATACTTGGACGTTCGGTAATTTATTTTGTAAACCGTTCGTCCTCATCATTTTGTGAACGCTCGTGATATATATATATATACGTGTAAGGCCGTTCGGCCATTCTCGAATTTAATCCTTGTTATTTTAAAACTGTTTTGCCATATTAATACATGTGATTATTCTGAGTATATAGTTGATGACTGTATAATTTTAGGATGTTACACCAACTCTACTTATTTGGATGTCAAAGCATCCTTTTTCTAAAAAAATAAATAAAAGTATTCATTAAGTATTTTTTTACATATGTGAGATTCGAGATAAATTTTAGAAAATAAGTTAGTATTGAATTGTTTGACATTCATATTAATGGCTGTTGTATTGAATGTGATTTATTGTGCTCGAACAGTGTATTAAAGGAATGCATTATGGTTAGGAAGGTTAATGAGTTCTGTGTGTAAGATAAATATATTATGCATTATTTGATGGGTTGTATTCCTGGTAGAAACACATGAACGTGTGATTTGTGCGTATATTAAAATAATATTTTATTTACATGGGTAATGGCTTGTGGGCCCGCAAATGAGAAGGGAAGGGATCAAAGCATTTTTCATACATAATAGGTTCATACGTGAGATGTGGAGAGAAGATATGTTTTAAAAAATAAAAATAAAAAAAAAATTGGAAAGAAAGATAAATATATATATTATAGGTATCTGATATGCAAAAATATAATAACAGAACCTGGGATGGGTTTCGGGGGCTGCACTTTGTTTTAAACACGTGTATGTATATGTTTTGGAAATAAAAACTGAAAGGAGGAATCTGTTAGAGAGAAAGTAAGGGGTGGAAAATAAGTGATGAGATGACTTATATTTAAGAGAAAGATTAGGTTAAAAAGAAAAGGAGGAGGGACGTTTTAGTTGGAGAGGCTGTGGCAGAGAAAAAGATTAAGTGGAGTGGTGGGCTAGAGGCTGAAACGCAAGAACAAAAGGAGAACCAAGATTTACCAAGTAAGGGGAGCTAACCCGTTCGTTTTTGTGTGTGATGTATGAGACTCAAGGGAGTATCATGATTGGTTGCACTGCTTGGGTGTTATTTTAGAAGAATAATTGGCTTGAAATATTGTTTCTGTATTTTAATTCTTGTTGAGCACTGTTAAGTGTCTATACGTTACGTTTTATGTTACTGGGAAAGAATGGAATGCAGCATTTTTCTATGATATGCGTGAGGGAGAGAGAGGCACTAAATAGGATGAGCTGTATCATTTCGTGTGGGCCTTAGGTGTGTGCATGGTATAATATATGATAATATAGGATGGAAATCCCTTCGTCTATGAGAGCGCTGAAAGAGATAAGTCTCTTCGCACTGGAGTGGCGGTAGAAGAGACTGAAAATTTGAATGCTGACCTTTTTTTTGTGGAAGGGTAGAAAGAGATGAATGTCTCGTCAGTAGGGTTCCGAATCATGTTGAGTTCCATGTCATGATGGACATCTTGGAGCAGAAGTTGCAGTAGAGGACCACTCAAATGGTTTTATTTTGTAAAATTGAATATTCGTGGAAGTATAAAAGATGAGAAAAGATTATAAGAGAATTTAGTATAGACACGGGTTTCTCTTTGCTCGATGGATGAGATAGAGCTAATGAGAATGATACATATTCCGGTTAAGAGAATGGTTTAGCAGTGTGATGGTGATGGTTATAGTTCTAGTATTGACGATTATTGGATGTGATAGAATTATGATAAAGACTTAAAACTGGGATATATAGATGTTTAATACGACGAGGATAAAAAGAGACTTGAGGATTTTCTTCCTTTGGGAATTTTTGGATACAAACTACGTTTAGAAACTTGTTTAATGAATTTCAACTACGGATATTTGAATATTTTTAATTAATTTTTAGAGTTGTATTAGAAATGTATATTCGCTTATAAATTAAAACGGGATGTTTGTGACATCCCAAATTTTTAGAGTTGCTTTAAATTCTTTAAAATTTCTATACTGATATGAGAGAACAAAAAGAGAGTGAAAATATATAAAATAATGAGTTGCTAAGAATTTCTTAAAATTTATTTTATTGGAATATAACTAAACGAGTCATTTGAAGATGACATGACACTAAAACTCACGTTTTACAGTTTTGAATATGGAAAACAGCACCACTTTGGAACTCTAATATTAAGATGATGCTACTTGGGGCATGGTCTAATATGATAAACCGTCATTATCTTTATTTAAGTCTTAATTAAAGGCACAAAACCACAAATTAACAATGTGGCTTTCAATGAAAAGTATTTAGGACTTGTGACTGTGGTAAGAATGCAGTTAAAACAATTATTTTCAATCAAAAGTGAAAAGGATTTGATAAAAAGGACTTGAGAAAAAACAGAAGAAAAGCTAGCCCATGCGTTTAGAAACTACCTTTTACCTTGGAAAAATATTAAAGTAATTTTTAAGAAATTAGAAAATCTGTCTCATTTCCTTTTAGATAGAAAAAGCTGGAACAAACAGATATTTAACAAACTCACAAACTAATAAATAGGAAAGAAAAATTATTTATTTAATATGCCAAACACATTTCAATATACTTTACACGAAAAATGCTAACATTCTCAATCACACTGCTTTATTCGATAACCTTTTTGAAAATTAAACATTCACAAATGCGTCTATTTATCCAATTAGACGCTTTAAAAATTTCAATACATTTGAATCTATAATAAAATATAAAGTTAAATATATTTTAATTCTTTAATTTTCAATAAAAATTAAAATTAATATTTTAAAAAAATTAAAATAATTTAGTCATATATTTTAAATTGCATAATTTAATTTTATTAACCAAAAATTTATTTAAGATATCAAACGTATTTTTCTACTAATATTAAAGAAAAAAATGTTAAATAATATAAACAATTCAAATAATATCATAAAATGTGATTGAAACTTAAAATAAACTTAATAGAATTTAATTAAGACAACTAATTCCAAACTTTTGTAAAACGGAAGAACTAAATTGGATCAAATTTCTGAACATGAATTAATTCTAGTTTTCACAATAAACAAAAACATATTTAACCCTAAAATGTTTTGAAAAGAATGTATTATTGGTTTTCATGATTCTAAAAGTTTAGACACAAGAAAAATCCCATAATTCATGGCAATTATCCATATTAAGCGTGACTTTTGCATTCAAAACAAAAGCATACAACTCAAAAAAGAATATGCCATGTGTGAATCAACTACTTGCAAGGTAGCCATCATATTGAGTGAGATTTGCAGTTCAAGGATTTACATAACTATCCGCAATAGCAGGGGAAATTCCCCAGACAAAAGTTAAAAACTTGTCACAAAGGCACATCATCAAGAAGTTCCATAGGCCTCCCAACAAACCATATTAACAAAGTCCTAATCATCAATACGATTATCAGTCGAATTATCAGGTATCAGGTTCAGCCTGTGAAAACAACTTAACCTATTCAGCATGTACAGTTAGGGAAAATATGATATAAAACCAAATAACACAGGACAGATAACATTTCACTAATGGCACTTACATTTGAATCATCAAGACAACCCACAGCAGGTTTTTTGGCTTCAACCTGTAAAAATAAACACAGCCTAGTAAGATTGACAGTGTTTTTATATTATAACTAAAAATAGAGAATACAGATATATCAGTGAGGATTTCTCACCAAAAGCTTCTTGGAACCTGCCATGGAGGAATCCAAATCCTTTAACACAATAGCTGGCAATTGATCAATGTCCCAACCAACAACTTTGCAGATGATCTGTGCATAAGCCCTGTGAGCTCGCTTCCTTTTTGTTCTAAGTATGGAAGTGGAGTGCTGAATCAGTGCAATGCTATCCTTAAACCTCTTCCATACTTTCTTCCGTATACCTCCACAAACCAAACAATAAAAATCTCCATCCCTATGATTATTCTCATAGTATTTCCTCAAGTCATCATCTTCATCAAATACCTTTTCGAAGAACTTGTACTCCTTACATTCCTTAGAATCATAAATATTTACCAACTCATCTTCTTGCTCCTCATCTTCCGCATCATCTTCCCCATCATCTTCACTATCAGAATTAATATCATCTTTGCCATCTTCATCACTTTCAAAACTGGTATCACCAACTAAAAACTTCCGGCAAGATGCTAATGCTTTGTGCTGCAATTGCAGCACTGCCATAGTAGCTTGCTCTTCTGCTGATAGAGAACAAGTGAGGGAAGATGATTTGATGTCATTAAAGGAAGGCCATCCTGAAGCCGTAGAAGAGAAACCAGAATTGGCGGTTTCAGATACCCATTCAGCATCAGCAACCAGAGATTTATGTGATTCCTACAATCAATTTTCATTAGCAACAACCAGTAAGAAGTAAGCATATATGGGAGTTGGGATCTGCTAGGAATCAATACTAGTATTCCTTTGCTTTTCTGATTATCACGAAATTGAAGTGTAGCCTGACACAGGTTGCGCATGGTCAAGAAAAATTTACACCATTTTTGTAATAGTGAATGGTGAAATAAACATAGACTTTTAAAGGAGAACTAAGGTACATCTTTGCCTCAGGGATCAATGCACTCCTCTTGTGTATTAACTATTTATCTAATGACATAAATGAATTTATTTCAACCTAAAGAAGAAAGACCTAATGTTTTACATAGTTATCTTATCAAACACAAATTTATTCTCAATATTATTAGCTTACAGTATTGAAGCAGCAATTTTGCCCTAAATAACATGATAACTATGAATAAAACCCAGAAAAATACATATAGGAGGATTTCAAAACACAGCGTAAAGGTGCATGCTTCTATTGAGCATTCAAAGTTTGAGATAGACTGCCGTTGTCTCACCTTAACTATTTCTCTTCCATTTTCTGAACTTGGTTCTGAGACCTTTCGATCTATATTATCACCTTCCTTCTCAAAACCCTGCAGAAAGAATTTGCACCATCAGAACCATGCCAAAATATTTTACCTATTCATATTACTGTGTACTCATAATTTATTTCAAGCATTTTTATTCTCTTCTTTAAAAAGACAGAATTGATACATAAAGATAATTAACCTTGCTAGCATTCTAAAAAAGGCATTTTAGAAGCTCCCTCGGCATCTTTTATATCATCCATGATCTATTTCAAAGTTAAAACCATGCAAAAGCAGCATGCAATCACAAAAATGTGCAACAAAATATACTTTATTTAAACTCAAAAGCATTACGCAGGACCTTTAGGTTCAGCCTGTAAAAATAAAATCAGCATAGTAACCATTAATAATGTATTTAAAGACAAAATAAAATATACGTATATATTAATTAGGACTGCTCACCAACAGCTTCCGTGAATCTTTCAAGGAAGAATCCAAACCGTTCAACGCAATAGCTGGCAATTGATCAATGTTGCAACCGACAACTTTGTTGATCACCTGTGCATAGGCCCTATGAGCTCGCTTCCTTGTTGTCCTTAGTATGGCAGTGGAGTGATGGATTAGAGCAGCACAATCCTTAAACCTCTTCCATACTTTCTTGCCTATACCTCCACAAACCAAACAACAGAAATCTCCTTCCCTGTGATTGTTCTCATAATATCTCCTCAAGTCACCATCTTCGGCAAACACTCTTTCAAAGAACCTATACTCCTCACATTCTTTAGGATCGTAATTATCCACCAACTCGTCTTCATCCTCATCATCACTATCATCTTCGTCACCATCAGAACCAGCATTGCCAACAAAGAACTTCTGACATGCTTCTAATGCTTTGTGCTGCAATTGCAACACTGCCACAGTTGCTTGCTCTTCTGCAGATAGAGAATATGCGAGAGAAGATGATTTGATGTCATCAAAGCGAGGCCATCCTGAAGCCGTAGCAGAGATGCCTGAATTGGGGCTTTTACATACCCATTTGGCATCAGTAACCAGAGATTCATGAGATACCTACATTTAATTTTAATTCGTTAGTAACAACTAACAAGATGTAAACATATGCAGGAGTTGGAATAAGCCAGCACCCAGTATTAGAATTCCATAGCTATTTCAACTTTCATAAAAAATGAAGAAAGTGCAGCTTACCACAGGTAGCGATGGTATACGTGAGGTAGGAATAACCTTCATCGTTTTAAATTTTAAAAAGCTACCCTTTAAAAGATAGCTCTTTACATTTGATCTCGTAATACATTTATGAGCACGTTCAGGAAATTTTCACACTATGTTTAAAGAAGTAAATGATAAGGCTTTGAAGGAAAATACGAAGTTACAATGCTTGTCGATTTGCCACCAATCCACAACTACAAATCTTTCATAATGCTTTTACAATTTCAATCACGAGAAGAAAGACCTTAGGTTTTTCATAGATTATCATATAACAAAAATTTATCACTAAAATAATTAATTAGCTGACCACATTACAGCCGCAGGTAATCATAATTTGAAACCACAGTTGTCCCCCCATTTCCTAAACTCAGTTTGGGGGACCTTTTCATCTGGATTCTCACCTTTAGCATCAGAACCATGCCAAAACATTTTAACATTTCTCTATCACTATGTACCCTAATTTCTTTCATGCATGTTTTGTTTCTCCCTTAAAAGTAGTGAAACTGATACATAAAATTAATTAACCTTGCCAAGATTCTTATGAAACCCTTTTCCATGATCATCAAGCTGAACAAGTTCATAAGCAATTCTTGTAACATTAATGTCTGTAAAAGTTAAAACCCCACAAAGGCAACTTATAGAATAAAAAAACTATGCAAAAAAATGATTCAATTAAACTTTGAAGCAGCATTATTTACCTCTGGATCAGTTGGCTCCATCCCCACTAGGCAAAAAATGGACAAGGCAGTGTGAGGGCACAGTGAAAGTGAAACGACTCAATGATAAACACTATGCACTCTTTTTTGTAACCAAAATCAAAATTACAAATACACCCTTTCTTTCGTGTCTCGCATTTGGGTCTTGTCCTAACGATAAAGAGGCCCACTTGGCCCATCCAGGTTCCCACTTTTCTTTTTACTTTTTTGTTTCATTAGATAATTAGATTAGTATTAGTATTTAAAAAAGAAAAACTTATGCGGTTGTTAATATTTAAAATAGGAAAATGTTATGTTGACAACCAATCTTTGTCAACAATTTGACAACGCCACATGTCACCAAATAATTAGCTTAATTTTTAAATGAAATCGACTTGTTCAGGAGGACGTTTTTGGAAAGAAACAATATTCAGAAACCCTTTTTGGTAGATTGAGTCTTCTTCTTTCAAAGTTTAACACATTTGCGAACTCGGTCTCCGTTCTCTGTCACTCTTTCGATTTTCTAGTGTGAGTCTTCTTCTTTCAAAGTTTTGCACTTTTGCGAAGTCGGTCTTCATTCTCTGTCACTCTTTCGTATCTCCTGTTTGAGTCTTCTTCTTTCAAAGTTGAGCACTTTTGCGAAGTCGCTCTTCGCTCTCAGCTCTCTTGAGAATCTCCGCCAATCTTTTTCGACTTTAAAAGATTATTCAGAAACACCCGTATCGTATTGTCTGAATTCTATCATTTCCTCCTATTTAAAGGTTCGTCGATGGCGACGTTTTGGTATTTCGTACACACTGGCGAGGTGGAAGTTGGTTTTCCGCACACACCGGCAAGATATGGATTACTATGTTGCTACTTTACTATTGTAATGTTTTTAATACTCAAGTGCTTTATGGAAATTTAAAGTTCTCATCATGAATGTATACATCAACCTTTTGTGGATTATTGTTGATAAATACGTACTTGAATAAACCAAGTTCTGTAATAAACTTTTAAACAAAAAAATCGACTATAAAACATTATTACTTTTGTGAATACTAGGGTGCCCAAACATGACTTTCCAGCCTCTACTCACACTTAAACACTAAAATCAAGTGAAAACCAATGGATTTATGCCAAAAAGTTAAAAATTTTTACTATGGTCACCTAGGTTACCACAACTGACTCCTCCAGTACAAGTTTCTGTACAAATCTTGGATTTTGTTCGTGTAATCGTTTACCAAGATCCTGAAAACGATTACTAGTGTATTTTTTGGTGCAGAAGTTTCAAGACTTCATCTAAGTTGTCCATCTCACAAACATTGTTCCTTTCCTCAATCATGAGCTGCACAAACATGACTTTCTAGCCTCTTGATGAATCATTATTTTCTTCACTTCACTTAGTTTATTGTGCTAAAATTAATTAGGGAATTGTGCTTAATTGTCCAATATTTTCCCATTTTCTTTAAGAGTACTTAATTTGATCAGAAATTCTTATTTTAATTAATTTGAATTATCTGAGACTAATTATTTACATTATTAAGTGCAGGGAAATTGTTGGATAATATTCTAGGACATTTGGAAGGAAATTTATTTGATCACTGTGTTATTTACTTGGAAGAAATCACACTTCACTCATTCAGAGAAAGATGTGCTACTCCGTTTTGGATGAAAGGACTTAATTTTTCTACTGGGATGCTACGGTTTTATTCTCCCATTCAAGATTTTATTTTGGGATTCAATTAATGCCTTTGAAACATATCACGTCCAACTTCCAAATACAAGTGTTGAATTTGTTGAAGTATGAAATAGCTCACTGCCACACACCTTTGCATGTTCAAAGCTTGTTAGATTAAGCATTTTTGGTTGGACAACACATGGGACAAAAGTTGGTACCACATCACGTTTTATTGAGAAGCATTTGTGTGATGGTTGGCAAATTCCACGTAGAAGAGTTGCACATTAATTGAAGTGGAAGTCCTTGAAGTGGAATGAGGGGACCACGTTCACATTCTCATACTAAAGAAGCATTTAGCATAAAAAAAGAGAGGGACCACTTCCAAAGTGCAGCCCACGGTTTTGTATACACTAAGTTCCCATGAAGAATTCATTTTCAAATAGCAAATGTTAAAAGCAAAGAAGGGGCCACCACATTTCAAGAATCAAATCACGTCCATGTGCATGGCCCCCTTCTTCTTTGTCATTGAATAATTTACAAAATGCTAAAGGAAAGGGCAACTATCTCACGGGATGCCAAATGAAGTCTGCAAAATTTTTCTCCCACTCCACACAAACCACACGGACATTCTCAAAATAATGAGACACCATGTCCCCACCAACACTCATTCAATTTGAACAAGAGGCACATTTTATTGGGGCTGGACGTTTTGGAAGAAACACTTCTCGGTCCAGCAGTGAAGGAGCAACAACCCATGTACACCAACTGCATGAAGAGAGCTTCACGGTGATGAAGGAAAGACAACGTCCAACAGCTGGTCCAACAAAAGCATCTAGCAGCGGGATGGAAGAGCCACAATCCAGCAGTTAAATGGAAGAACATCCAGCACCACATTTGTTGAAAGCTCACGGCCTGGATGCTGTCATAGCCTGGTTTGGTTTCACGTTCCAGCAGCACCATCTGCACAGCAGCAAGGCATGAAGGTGGCTGGAAGAAGCACACAGCTCATGTACAAGAAACGGTGCAACAACAACAAAACTCCACGTTGAGGAGAGTGGTGTCTCGGCCTGTATGGAGCTGGAAGGGCAGCAGCTCACGTTAGTTCCACAACTTGCCATCCAACAATTAAACATAAGAAGCTCACACTTTTGAGAAGCATGGTGCAGCTGCCAAGGTAGAAAGGATGACATCTAGAATGGAGATCCATGAGCTTTGAAGAGTTTCAACATCCGGTAGTTTAGAAGAAGCCAACACACGGTCTGCTGGAAACAAGAAGAAAGCAGCCCAACTATCTTCACGGATGATGGCAAATAAGGAGGCCACCTCACGGAGCTCACACGGCGTATGCATCCATCACTCTGGAAATGATTTTTTTTTCCTTGGAAGAGAGAAATATATTCACATAGATTGCAGCTAGAACAATTTATTTTTCAACAAGACAAAGGTGGAGAATGAAGGAAGAAACATTGGAGTCCAGCAAAGAGAAGCAGCAGTGGGGGGAATGCTCTGTCCAAGAAGCCACCACAGTCCAAGAGAAAGGGGCTTCACTTTGGTATACTACATCCAGAAGCAAACAGCTGAAGAGAACCCACACACTAAAGGGAATTATTTGTTTATTTGATATGAGAATGTTTAGTTTTGTCTGAATGGAAAACAGAGGCCACTTTCAAACAAGGAGCTCACGGTTAAATGGCCTGGGGGACATAGAAGAGTCAATCTGGAATGGCATTAATCAAAAGGGACCACCATTTGTGAAAGTTCACGTAAAGAAGAGGAGGAAAGTGGAGTTGATGGCTTGGCAATTCTCACAAGAAAGGGAGTTCACGGGGAGGACTATGAACAAATTGGGAGATGCTCACGGGAGGAGACTATTGGTGAGAGAATGGCCTATAAAAGTGTATACGCAAGCAGAGAAGAATCAGAGAGTTTAGGAGTAGTGTAGGAAGCCACGGTCTGGAGGAGGCTCTTGCCTCTTCCTCTTTCAATTCCCTCTCTGAATTTTCATTTTCAGTGCAAAATGTAGTGTTTTATTTTTGAAGTGTATCCGTGTTTGGAACAGTTTGTTAATTTTATTTTCACGACATTTTATTTCAAGTAGTGTCTTTGCTAAATTTGATTTCCAATTCAGTGATTTTAATTTTACTGTCTCTTTTATTTTACCGTTTATTGTTTTTTGCATCGTTAAATTTTACCGTTTCTGCATATTTACTGTTCCGTTTTTACCATCTTTTACCGTTCAGTTTTTACAGTCTTTAAAATTTATTTCAGTGTTTTTAAATTTTGTTGTCTTATTTAAATTCCAGTTCATTTTAATTTATTTGCATTCAAAAACACCAACAAACCCCCCCCCCCTTCGTGTTAAATCTAAGACTGAACCCAAATTGGTCCTTGAGAGACGAGTCACTTCCTAGTAATTATACTGCATTAATTTTGCACATCAAATTTGTATGACCGCGACAGTCGTAACACCTCTACTCACACTTAAACACTAAAATGAAGTGAAAACCAGTAGATTTATGCCAAAAATTTAAAAATTTTGACTATGGTCACCTAGGTTACCACATCTGATTCCTGCAATACAAGTTTATGTACAAATCCTGGATTTTGTTCGTGTAATCGTTTACCAAGCATTTGTAAACGATTACACGTGTATTTTTTGGTGCAGAAGTTTCAAGACTTCATCTAAGTTGTTCATCTCATAAACATTGTTCCTTTCCTCAATCATGGGGTGCCCAAACATTACTTTCCAGCCTTTACTCACACTTAAACACCAAAATAAGTGAAAACTAGTGGATTTATGCAAAAAGATTAAAAACTTTGACTATGGTCACCTAGGTTACCACATATGATTCCTCCAGTAAAAGTTTCTGTACAAATCCTGGATTTTGTTCATGTAATCGTTTCCAAGCATCTGTAAACGATTACAAGTGTATTTTTTGGTGTAGAAGTTTCAAGACTTCATCTAAGTTGTTCATCTCATAAACATTGTTCTTTCCTCAATCATGGGGTGCCCAAACATGACTTTTCAGCATTTACTCACACTTAAACACCAAAATCAAGTGAAAACGAGTGGATTTATGCCAAAAAATTAAAAATTTTGACTATGGTCACCTAGGTTAGCACAGCTGACTCCTGCAGTACAAGTTTCTGTACAAATCCTGGATTTTGTTCGTGTAATCGTTTACCAATGAGTTGTAATCGATTACAATTGTGTTTTTTGGTGCAGAAGTTCCAGGACTTCACCTAACTTCATCATGTCACAAGCATTGTTTTATTCCTCCATCAAATACATCAATACTTATCAAAGTGGCCACTTTATTCATTAACAATTCAAACAAAACCTCATTTCACAATGACAATAACAAAGGAAATTCAATTAACATTAATAATATGTACAATTTTGTATTACTTTCTCTTAACATTGAACAAAATATATTCCAAATTACAAACATTTGTTCATCTATGTACAATTTTGTATTACTTTCTCTTAAGCAATCTATACAAATATCACTCATATTTTATTCTAAGAAATCGAGTGTAAGGAGTCCTAAGCACTCTACTCTTGTAATGCCTTCGTGACCCCTCGTCACATAAGTCTTCATTGGAGGTGGATTGGTGGACATGCCTCTCGGGGAAAAAAATCCAGTGTTCATGGATGGTTCTTTACATAAAACACTCTATCCACCATCTGCGCAATCAGTGACCGGTGCTGCTCTTTCAAATGCTCGTTCAAAGTAGAAATATACTTTGTTAAAAAGGAGTGACTAACCCTCAACTGCATCAACAACAAACAAAATAACCAAAACATAAAAGCCCTAAAACAAAAACAACAAAAAATTTAACAGGGAAAACCCAAAATTCAAACCGGAAATGCAATGTACAAAATGAAGGAAGAATGCATTTACCTTGCTCGTCGAAGGACCATGGTTACCAGAACTTGTCATTTTGCACAATACACTCAACAAAGAGGACGACATTGACCAAAACGAAGAGATGTAATGAAAACGTAGAAGGAGAACAACAAGGAAGAGCGACAACCACAAGTAAGAGGGAGACCGAAAACCAAAAGGAAGAGCTAGAACGAAGATGGTGAACGAGAAGGAAGAAAGAGAAAGGTGATTTCTAATGAATTAGGACAAGGGGTATATTGGGAATCCCAAATTTTCTGAAGCTCTCATCAATTTCAATGTCACAATTTCAGAAATAAAAGAAAAAAAATTGGACCAATGTACTACTGACACCTCACGTTGTCAAAAAAGTGTTAAACATTCGTTGTTAGAATATCACGGTCCTTTAAAATATGTAATGTTTCACTTAAAAAAACAATAATGTTTTTACTTGAATTTTTATTTCTTATTATCATTTTTTAAGTGTATTTTTAGTTCTTTAAGTACTGTAGACAGGTTGCTTTAGCGACACACGTTTGGATTAAGTCATTTTTTAATTATGTGAATTTAATCACAAATAATTTTTACTTCAAAATTTACTGAAAGTTACTGATATAGTTGGATGGTTGAAAAATTATATAAAATTAGTGCATATTTCTATGTGCGTGTAACATGATAATGTGGTATATATATATATATATATATATATATATATATATATATATATATATATATATATATATATATATATATATAAATACACGTGTAAGGTCGTTCGGCCATTCTCGAATTTAATCCTTGTTATTTTAAAACTGTTTTGCCATATTAATACATGTGATTATTCTAAGTATATAGTTGATGACTGTATAATTTTGGGATGTTACATATATATATATATATATATATATATATATATATATATATATATATATATATATATCACGAGCGTTCACAAAATGATGAGGACGAACGGTTTACAAAATAAATTACCGAACGTCCAAGTATTTACAACAGCAAAAGGGCGCTCGCTCACAAGCGGCCCGCTATCCTACATACACTAACTAAAACCGAACGTCCTACTGTTCGGCCTTCACTTCCACTTCTACGAGATTCTCTTCAGCTATGATTTCCTCTTCAAGCGCTTGCTCCAGAGAAGCATCTCCCTCTGCTCACATCCACCCGGATGATCATTGCAAGGACAAGACGGATATACATATACAGACAACACAATGGAAAATGCAAGGGTAAGCTTATTGAATTTAATTCAAGTCAAACATACATTTCATACATATCAATTACATCAAACAATTCACAACTCATACATTCAATTCATCCATTAACTCAATCAAATTCCTGGTACTAGACCGACTGTCCGGACTGTATGAATCCTGTGTAGCTAAGGCGTCCGTGCACCCAGGTGGGATAACTGGAATGCTCATCAGTCTCCACCTGAGGTTAGTCTGTTCTGTCCAAGTTACAGTTATGGACTAGACCTCCTGCCATTCCCACGCATGACATACTCCTCTCTACTTGAGAACGAGCACTCACGGAATATCAGGATGAACCACCATCTAAGCTTACCACGTTCATACTTTACAATTCTCAATTTCCATTCAAGAGTCGTTCCTCCCTGGAACGCTCGTTCAAAAACCACAATCACAATTTCAGTTCTCCTAATGCTCACACATCTTAATTCTTCCTCTTAAATACATTTTCATTCTTTGTTTCACTTGCATAAAAAGACGAACGTTCAATCCTCTTCATAACGAGGACGAACGTCTAGAACGAGACTAAAGGAACTTCTTTTCGGAAGGAATCAAGTTGACTCATCTTTCATGACGAACGTTATTAAAATTTGAACCAGTTAAATGAACTGATTCTAGAATGATACGACTTATACTCAGAATAATTCACTTGACAAGATTTCAGATTCCATTCAACTAAATGTAGATAAAATACAAGTGCTAAAATGTACTAAGTACAGTTTTAGTTGGAATAACGACTGCCAGTGGATGACCGAACGCGTTACGAGAATTTACCGAAATTAGGACGAACGCTATTTTAAGTTTAGGGACGAACGCTATTACAATTCAGGACGAACGTTATGAGAATTCAGGACGAACGCTATTTCAGCTCGCTGGTTATTACGGAAAGAATGAGCGTTCGGTATAGGACCGAGCGCTACTTAAAAATACGCTTTGGGACGAGCGTTCGGTATAAGACCGAGCGCCACTTAGGACGTACGCTTTTAGGTCGAGACTATTCACTGATCCAAAATCAAAGAAATTTGGGATTTATATAAGATAAGATACTTAAAATTTATGTTTTAACAATTTGACTAAGTGTCCAAAGGTAGAATTTCAAGCTTCTCAATTTCTCACAAAACACTCATGATGTCTACGTTTGGCCGAACGCTCAAACGTAAAGCTATATATAAGAGGGCATTCGTCCTCCAAGAGAATTATTTCCAAATGAAAGGATTCAGCTATTTCAGAAAAATTACAGAGAATACCGAACGGTCAAGGACCGTTCGATAACGAACGTTTGTTATCATACAGATCTCATTTTCAATTTCTCACTTACAGTAAACTCATTTTCCAGTATAACTTCCATTTAATTAAGCATATCGTAGCAAAATTCTATAATTTTCATGCATCATCTCATCATACATCTCACATTTCAGTTTAATCCAACCATAGAACATTTCATCATTTCCATACAATCAATTCAATATCATATTCATACACCAAAAATCCACTTATCATACATCATATTTCAAACATCTCATAAACGCACATGCAGTACAGAAAATCACATGAATTAAATCTCATAAGCTTCCCTTACCCGGATTAAGTAGCGTGCGTTCGTTCTTCAGAAAGAAAACCAAATCCCAGTACAATCTCTTCTACCCTTAACGTTCAACCCAAAACTCCTTAAGCTAAAATTACAGAAAACCAATTCTGGTTCAGAGAAGGTGCATGCAAATTCAGGATGAGGCTGGCATGTTGATAAGAAAGAGCAGTTAAGGACGTGAAACTTACCCGTTCCAGAATCCAAAACCGTTCGGTTCAAGATGAAGCTCACAATGCAGGGAACGTTCTCACGGTGCTGAAACGTGAACGGAGCAGGGAATGGTGAGTTGCAGAAGAGAGAAGGTATGATGGAATCGTACTTGACGTAGTCCTCCTTTTGTATTTTTACTTTTTATAGTTTAGCTCTTAAGGAGCATGGGTTACTATAAATACCCAGCTCCTCTATTGTATTAGGACTTTTGAGATTAATGAGAATTGAGTTTTCTGAATCAGAAACAATTCTCTCTTGAAAGTCATAGGTTAGAGAGTCCAAAGACTTCCTCTAGCCACCTTCCAAGCACCTTCTTCATTCTCTCATTTTTCCACCTTAGCCATTGTGCTTCTCACTCCTCCACGATGCATCCTTCACTGCCACCTCTCCTCCAATCTGCGTCAGTGGCGTCAGCACACGCGTCCTCTTGTCCCTCGCGCCTCGGACACGCACACCACAGTCTCTTTCTCGTTCCTTCACTCTCACACAGAACCGCGCCTCTCATTTCTTTGTGCGTTTCATTATCTCGCGCATCCATCCACATCTCAGAGTGTATCATTCTCGCTCTCGCCCACAGATCCACACTCCATACACGTCTTCGAAGGTATCTTCTCTTCGTTCACCACACTTCCTCATCTTTTTCTAGGGTTTCCGCTTCCTTCCACCATTTTCCACCGTTCAAACACCTTAATCCCTTCAATCTTCACTTTTCACCGATCATCCGAGTCATTTGAACCGATTAATCAGTTTATATTGAGTCTCATCACCATTTTAGGGTTTCTTCGTGTCCGATTAGTGTTTCCACCGATTAAAACCTAGATCCTATGTTTTCCAGTGTCCGGTCTCCGTTTTCCCCTTCAATCTCGAGTTTCTTATTTCATTCCGCTGCGTCTTCATCTCTCTGAGGAGTTCACGACACGCACCTTCGTCCTCTCCTCGGCGTTCGTCCATCAAGTGGTATCAGAGCAAGGTCGAACACGCTTCGAAGGTAAGTATCTCGGTTCGTCTCTGTTCTGAGTTTTCTTCCATTATTGAGTTGTTTCGATTCTTCAGTTCTTGCGTTTGATTCGCGTCTCTGTTTTTGTTTCTAGTTATGTATCAGTTTGATTTTGATTCTGAGTATTTTGTGTTTTTTCTTTTCATTTCTGAGGTGTTCATTATTTTCCTTCATTGTCTTGAGTGTTCTGATTTGTTCTGTGCCTGGAGTCATTACTTTGAGTCTTAGTTCATTTTAATTCGGTGAATCTTCTTTGTTGAGTCTTTTAATTTGTAAATCCATTTCTGTTTTGTCTATGTCGTGTTACATTGTTTTAGTTGTCAATTAAATTCGAGTTTAACTAGCTGATGTTTGTGTTTTATGATTCATTTGAGTTGCCTGCACTGAGTAAGTTCTGTTCACCTTAAATAAGCTATGATATTTGGATAAATGAGCTTGGTGACAGATTTCAGTGATGGAGATAATGGATCTCATGTTCTTGAATATATTTAATGATAGCTTTGTTTGGTTTCTACCTAATCAGTAACAAGTGCATACCAAGTAAGCAATGAAAGGCTCAGCCTAGCTCAGTTGCACATTGATTAATTAGCAGATTTGTTATTTGGCCAGCTACACCGAACTGGTTTTTCTTTGCAGAGTCTGTGAGTCATTCATACTTGGTTCTAAATTCTTTGCCAAGTTCTGATTCAAATTTTTTCCAGTATTGTCTTTGTTTTGTTGGCATCTATTGTAGTAAATGAATCTGCAGAATTGCATTAAAATTGTTTACAACAGTGATTGAACTTAGTTTGATCTACTGAGTTTGTGATTCATAGTGTGCTTCACTGTTTTCACTTTGCTATCAATTCTGCAATTGAGAATAAATTTTTGGTCACTCAAGGAAGCCTAAACCAGTGGTATTTGAAAATATAACTGTGGCTGAGAGTGATTAGCCTCTTGTTTTCCTTTGGATATTTTTTTTGAGTTGAATCATTTGTTTCTATCATGACTCATATCTTGTGAAGTTGAATTGAAATAGAGTCAAATTATATGTTGTGAATTGTAGCAAAAGAAAGTGAAAGTATAAAAGCATGAGTTTCTTGTGATTTGAAAAAGAAAAGCAATTAGAAAAGAAGTATTGATTGAACCACATAAAGAGTCAAGTGGCAAGTGCAATTCACAACACAGTTTCACTCTTAATGTTTCTCTCCTTTTTCTGGTTCATCATATAATTGGATTGGAGTGAACATTTTAGAGCAATTGGCAATGCATTATTCTATTTCAGTTGCAAATCTGTTTGGTCATGTATGATTCAACTTGCTGTGATTTTCTTGTGTTTTTAATCTGTTTTTAGTTTTGTTCCTTAGGCTCTATTTTGCTGTCCGTACCTTTATTAAATAGCTCTGTTTCTTGCTTGTCTTGGTTGATAACTCTGGTTTTGTCTATCACATGTGCAATCTATTCTGTTGTTCTTAATTTGAAGCTTTTGTTGCTTTCATAATCTGATCTAGAGTTGTCTTAAGCAATAGATTTGTTGTGTTGTCCTTATTTGTGGTTGTCCTGCTCTGATTTCTGATCTTTGACCTTAGACTAGCCATTTCTTTATTACTTGAGAAGTTTTTTTCACTCTGGATTTCTGGAAATTGAAAGGAGGTTTGTGTGCTTGGTAGCATTTTAGGTGGTGGTGGTCTGGAATACTCTCCAGCTGTGTACTGCCAAGGGAGAATTTCCCTTCCAAACCTTTCCATTTTGAGTGCTTTAAGCTTTAAGAGAGACTGATTTTTGTGAGCTTTGTGTGGCTGCATCTGAAAGCCAAATATTCTTGTTGAGTGTGTTGTAGTTTCAAGTGATGAAATGAGTCCAGTTTTTGAATCTGAATTGTGCTAACCAACTAGATTGCATAGTTTTTGTCTTCATTTCCATTTACAGGTGGTGCTGGATCAAGAGTGATTTACAAACGCCTGCTGCAGTGAAGCCGTTGAGCATACCAGAACCTTCATTGAGATTTTACGGCTTCAACAGATTTTAGCTTAAATAAACAGAGGCAGAAAAACTTCACATGGAAGTGTTGAACTAAAGGGAGTATTTTACCTTAAAATTGTTTCTGTTTTTTTTTTTTGGTTTAAATAGCCCTGTTATAGTTGCCATTATTTAACAATTCTTGAAGTGTGGAATCTGGTATGACATTTGTTGCAGACTAGGATTATATCTGAATTATATCTGAATGGGTTTCTAAGAATTGCTGCATTGTAATTGAAATGAGCAGGTTTTAATTAACTTGGATGGTTTATTAAATCAATATGGTTTCAGTATAGAATTATATCCATTTGAATTTGGTTTAAATGTCCATTTTTCCTACATATGTGTTGGCTGTTGTAGAGAGAGTTTTTGTGTGTGCAGAGCTGATGTGAGCAAATCATTAGTTGAGAAAATTTTTCGTTGAGCAGGAGTTGTTTGCTTGAACTATTCTGTCATATTCAATTGTGAATCCACTTGTTTTCCTTTGCCACTGCATTGTATCAGTTGTAAGAAGTGGTTTCTGCACTTCAATTTAAGTTCTGATTGAACTGCCTTTCATATGTGCTTGTCTAATCTGGTTTGTGGTATGATCAGAACATGCAGTATAGCCTTGAAACCATAGTATCTCGTGAATGGTAATAGGCTAGAAGCAGCCACCCGCACTAAAGAGAATTTTAGATTAATCGTTGATTTGTTTCAAACTGTTTGTGTGTCATGTAATTGTTAAGAATTGGTGTGGTTGTTGATTTTTTGTGAATTCTTCGTGCAGCAGATTTCAAGTTGAGAGCAAAAGGAATCTACATCAACTGTACTGAGAGAAAGGGAAGTTTACTACCCTATATCTTTGTCTGCCATTTGTTTTAATTAAGTGAATCCTCACATCAGTTTGTGCATATGTGTTTGTAGAACTTGATCAATAGAAACCAAGAAGATTTGATAGCAGCAGTACTAAGTTGAGCACGTGGATCTTCATTTGAACAAGGTGTTTGGGTCAGATCGTGGCAGCAGCAACATCTCTAATTGGACAGGACTGAGATTGACACGAAGCAAAGTGGATCACGTGAATGTGGGCACCAAGAGCACCGTAGCATAGGATTTCAATTTTTGTTTGTATTTGTACTGGGTTTGTGTTTGCCCACTGTTAGCTTTAGTTTTTGTTTTGTAAAAGGGCCTTTTATAAAGTCCAAGTGTTTAGGAAGAGTCCTTGGTGCTCTTTCAAACTCTTGGCAACTTTATTTGCTTTTATTTTTAGCATAGCTAGACAGGTGAATGTGTCTTGTTAGCTGATAACAGTTGAAAAACTGTTATTTTCATGCTTAAAAGTGATACTAAAAGCAACCTTTAGACTTAAAAACTAGCTTGAAATCATGCCTTTTATCTATATTTTCATAAATAAGAGAGCTGAACAGGTTTACGCTTGATTTAAGTGTTTTTGTGCAGGTTTTAAGGTGAATTTAGTGAAAAGAGTGAAGAAGGAGAGAAGTGACATTAGAAAAGACAAGAAAGAGTGCAAAAAGAGAAGACGAAGGCACCGCTCAGCGGCAAACTACCGCTGAGCGGCACTCAGGAGGTTGCGGGAGTCACGCTGAGGGGCAAACTGGCCGCTGAGGGGAAGAATTGTGACGCGCAACCACCGCTGAGCGGCACTTTTTGGGCTTGGGCTTTTGTAATCTTTTGTAACTCTAGATTAGTATATAAGGGGTTGTACGTCCCTAGGATTAGTATCTTTGGCAGAAACGAGGCAAACACTCTCTCTTCTCAACCCTTTGAAGGAGGATCTTGGATGCTCAGGCTACCTCTTCACCTTTATTGGGTTTATTCTTTCATTCTTTCATTGTTATTCATTTAGGTTCACCATGACGATGGTGAACTAAACCTTGTATGTTTGTTGGGGAATCAATGTAATCTCTTGAAGCTCTCATATATGGATTTGTTGAGTACATCTTTGAATTAAGACATATGCTTTCTTTCATCATTAGTTAGGGTTTTTCCTCTTTGCTCAATGCTTGCATTGTTTAACTCATTCTAATGCATGATTATTGGTTTTGTAGATACGGACACGTACGGGGAAGTCTAGATCCGGGGAATTTCTCCCAATATTTTACTGACAACATTATATTGGTTGCCTTTAAGCTCCTGCAGTAATGAACTAATCATTAGGAATGCTAGGAATTGTATGAACTATTTGATTAGGGAGAAGCCATCTAGAATGGTACATTAGAGAGTGGCATTAACAATGATGATTTGAATGTTGAATTCCTAAAATATATGAGAGTGGATGAGATGAAATTGACCCCCAACAACATATTCATTTATATAATTCATTGAAAGTGTTTATCTTTTGTCTTTGCCATTGATCAATTCATGCATACATGTTTATTTTCGTCTTTGCATATTAAACTTTGAATATTTTGTTTGTAAGTCCTAGCTAATCAACAAATCACATAACTAAACTAGGCCGTGAGTCCTTTGGGAAGAACGATACTTGGTCTTACCAAGTTTTATTACTTGAACGATTCGGTCATACTTGCCGATTGTGAAACAAGTTTGTGACATCATAATTTGGTGCTTACAAATTTGTCCATCAAGTTTTTGGCGCCGTTGCCGGGGACTCGTGGTTTAACTGGTTAATTTGTGTGATTATTGATTATCTTTGACTTTAATTTTAAATTTCTGTTTTTATTTTCTGTTTTTATCTTTTTCTGTTTTATCTTTTTAGATTAGATTTTATTTTATTTAGTTAGTTTAGATTTTATTTTATCTTTTTAGATTTTATTTTATTTTATCTTATTTTTATCTTTTTTATCTTTTAGGTTAGATTTTGTTTTTAGGATTAGATTTTATTTTAATTTTATCTTTTTATCTTTTATCTTTCTATCTTCTAAATCTTTTATCTTCTTATCTTCTGAATCTTTTAGTTTCTTTTTATCTTTTGAATATATATCTTCTCTTATATCTTTTTGTGCTAACAAATCTTTTCTAGAGTTTTGTGCCTAATGTTTGCAGGATGCAATTCGGTCAAGAACTTAACTATATGGGCACTCAATTCTTCCAAGATCAACAAAGGAAAGCAAGAGATCTCATCTTTCAGGCAAGGCATGGAGGAATCACTAGGTCATGCATGGGACAGATATAAAAGCCTATTAAGAAAGATTCCCACGCATGGATTTGACGAAGTGGAAGTAGTCCTAATCTTCCTTGGAGGGCTTGGTTCACAAACCAAGATGATGCTGGACGCCTCAGCAGGAGGCAATATTAAATGGAAAACTCCAGAGGAAGCAACTGAAATTATAGAAAACATGGCTACTAATGATAATGAGCTACACAGTGAGAGAGGAGCTCCTATGCAACAAAAAGGAGTTCTGCAGATGCAATCCAATGATGCCTTGCTAGCTCAGAACAAGATACTAACTCAACAGTTGGAGAATCTCACAAAGATACTTGCACAACTACCCAAAGAGTTGAAGACTGCTGCACAGGTACAATCCCAGTTGTGCGAATTATGTGGAGGCGACCATATCAATGGTCAATGTGCCTTTTCAGTAGAAGCAATGGAGGATGTAAACTACATGACTAATCAATATAATAAGCAGCAGCAGCAACCAACCTTTTGGCAACAGTTATCTATGCTTAATGAAAGATCAATAAGGTTGGAAGAAACTCTTCAGCAATTTATACAGATAACTGAATCTTCTCAAAAGAGCACTGAAGCTGCTATTAAGAACTTGGAGATTCAAATGGGTCAGATTACCAAGCAATTGGAAGAAAGGCCTGATAAAAAATTTGGGGCTAATACTGAGGTTAACCCCATGGAAGAATGTGAAGTGCTAGTGAGTGTAAATGTTGAAAATGTTGAGTTGGAAAAAGAAGAGAGAGATGAGAGAAAAGAGAGAGAAGAGAAAGATGAAGAGAAAATTTGTGTGAAAATAAAGAAGTTGAGAAGAAAAAGAGAAGGGAAGAAAAAAATAGGAGAAAAGAAAAAGAGAAAATTTGGGGAGAGGAAGCATAAGAAAAAGAAGATGAGAGGAAAGAAGAAGGAGTCATATGAAAAATCCCATCCTCATCTAAAGAAGAATCGTAGGAAGGAAAAGAAATTTAAGTGCTTTATGGAAATCTTCAAGAAATTGGAGATTAAAGTTCCTATGATTGAGACACTGCAACAAGTTCCAGGTTTGATCAAATTTTTGAAGAAGTTCAGTAGAAAGAAGAAAAAGAAGAAGGAACTTGATCTTTACTGGGTCAAGCTAATGACGTTAAAAGAGCGCTTGCTGGGAGGCAACCCAGTGATTTACAAACTTTTGATTTTGATTTTGGTTGTAACTTTTAATCTGTGGACATTATTTTGTGAATATTTTGTTGGATATAGCATCTACTGAAGGATGCTAGGTGGTTAAGTATCTACTGAAGGATACTAAGTTTGTAACACCTACTGATGGGTGTTGGTGAGAAAATTTTGCACCTACTGATGGGTGCTGGTAAGTGTGAAACACCTACTGATGGGTGTTGATGGATTTTGGGTCAGGCTCGTGACGTTAAACAAGCGCTACCTGGGAGGCAACCCAGTTGATTGATTGTTTTTGTTTGTTTATTTTAGTTAGGATTTGCATAAGCATTTTTAACATTGAATTGCAGGGAACCTATGGGGGGTATGCTAGGAAGGCACGTAGGTCAAGAAAAGAAGGAGAAGGGCACATCACGAAAGTGCCGCTGAGCGGCAGTTACCGCTGAGCGATACTATCGCAGATGGGCTTAAGTTCCCCTTAGCGGAACCCGAGCCCATTGGGGTATTTTTAAACCCTAAGCTGCGCGTTTTTACATTCTTTCAAGCTCTTCTCTGCACAAACACTTCCACATATCTTCTCTTAGGTTTCCCACATCTTTTCCCTCTTCCCTCTTGAGAAAATCTCTCTTCCACTCACGTTCTCACTAGTTTTCCATCTAAGTTTGGGGTTGGGAGAGAGCATCATTGAAGGGGATGATTTCTTCAGTGTGGTTTACTAATGCTTAACAATGTATCTTTTGGTTTTGTGAATTATGTTTGATGCAGGGATGGCCTCCTCATCGGGCAAAAGGAATCAAGACTATAAGATCTAAGAAGAGGAAGATACAGAGGACAGCTCAGACTGATGAGGAGCTGAGATAGCATTTACTGATGAATGTTATCATATGATTATGCTTTTATGGTTTAAGTTTTCTGAACTTATTTGTTTTTGTTTTTAGATTAGGGTTTGATGTACTCTATTGACCACCTGGTTTCTTATGATGGTTTGCTATTAACTGTGATTGTTTGATAAGTAATGCTTGATGATGCTTATTGATTGATTGATGTTGAGATGATGTGCACATTAAAATGCTTATACAGGTGATTCACAAGCTTTGTGAACAAATGTATGATATCATGATTGTGATTGTGAAATTAAGCAGGATGTGTATGTCAAATGTGAATGAGCTTATATGTGAGGTTTTGAGCTCCAGAGTTATTATTGATTGAATGCTATTACTTTGGAAGCTTGAATGACTTTGCCCAGGTTTTCTATGATTGAATCAATTGCTTGTTTTGCATCATATGATCAAGGCCGTTTGTTGGAACCCTTTTTTATTGGCCAAATTCATAAAAGTTAGCCTACTAAAAGAGAACACTTTGTGTTCTATCCTTTGAACCCATAGCCTTGAATATACACTAAAAACCCTTGATTGAAAATCTTTACCTTGAGTTAAGTAGAATATCTTGTGTGGTATTGATAAATGTTCAAGTTTGGGGTTATTGGGAAAACATGAAAAAGGAAAAGCATTGAGCTAAGAGCTAAAAAGTAAGAATATGCAAAAGAAAAAGAAAAGAAAAGAAAAAGAAGTAAAGCTCAATGTGAATGCAGAGGCAAAAGAAAGTTGGGAATGAATAAGATAATTGTGTTGTTATGACTCTCTTAACTCAAGGATTTTGTGATCCAGAAAAACCAATTTTCTTGTTAGTCCAGCCACATTATAAGCCATTGAAAAGTCCTTGTGATGATGCATGCTTGTGAATGTTTTTGATTTTGGTAAAATGAAAGGCAAAGTTGATTCATGTAACATTGTGATAGTGGAGTGAATGAGTGAAACACTTTACCTCTTATACACTTGTGTGTTGAGTGAAACACTTTACCTAGTGAGGAAATATTCCATGAGCACATGAACATCCATGCTTAATTGATTGATCATTCATGAAAAATAGCATTTGTTGGAACTTAAATGACTTTGTGAACACTAAAGCATGTGCACATCTTGAATGAACTCTTGGTCATAAGGTTGATTAAAGTTTTTACTTATCCTGAAAAGAGAATTTTTGAATGAGGGAACCATCATATGAATTGGTTGGAGATGGAGTTACATTTTGTTTGCTTGAGGACAAGCAAAGTTTTAAGTTTGGGGTTGTGATAACAGTTGAAAAACTGTTATTTTCATGCTTAAAAGTGATACTAAAAGCAACCTTTAGACTTAAAAACTAGCTTGAAATCATGCCTTTTATCTATATTTTCATAAATAAGAGAGCTGAACAGGTTTACGCTTGATTTAAGTGTTTTTGTGCAGGTTTTAAGGTGAATTTAGTGAAAAGAGTGAAGAAGGAGAGAAGTGACATTAGAAAAGACAAGAAAGAGTGCAAAAAGAGAAGACGAAGGCACCGCTCAGCGGCAAACTACCGCTGAGCGGCACTCAGGAGGTTGCGGGAGTCACGCTGAGGGGCAAACTGGCCGCTGAGGGGAAGAATTGTGACGCGCAACCACCGCTGAGCGGCACTTTTTGGGCTTGGGCTTTTGTAATCTTTTGTAACTCTAGATTAGTATATAAGGGGTTGTACGTCCCTAGGATTAGTATCTTTGGCAGAAACGAGGCAAACACTCTCTCTTCTCAACCCTTTGAAGGAGGATCTTGGATGCTCAGGCTACCTCTTCACCTTTATTGGGTTTATTCTTTCATTCTTTCATTGTTATTCATTTAGGTTCACCATGACGATGGTGAACTAAACCTTGTATGTTTGTTGGGGAATCAATGTAATCTCTTGAAGCTCTCATATATGGATTTGTTGAGTACATCTTTGAATTAAGACATATGCTTTCTTTCATCATTAGTTAGGGTTTTTCCTCTTTGCTCAATGCTTGCATTGTTTAACTCATTCTAATGCATGATTATTGGTTTTGTCGATACGGACACGTACGGGGAAGTCTAGATCCGGGGAATTTCTCCCAATATTTTACTGACAACATTATATTGGTTGCCTTTAAGCTCCTGCAGTAATGAACTAATCATTAGGAATGCTAGGAATTGTATGAACTATTTGATTAGGGAGAAGCCATCTAGAATGGTACATTAGAGAGTGGCATTAACAATGATGATTTGAATGTTGAATTCCTAAAATATATGAGAGTGGATGAGATGAAATTGACCCCCAACAACATATTCATTTATATAATTCATTGAAAGTGTTTATCTTTTGTCTTTGCCATTGATCAATTCATGCATACATGTTTATTTTCGTCTTTGCATATTAAACTTTGAATATTTCGTTTGTAAGTCCTAGCTAATCAACAAATCACATAACTAAACTAGGCCGTGAGTCCTTTGGGAAGAACGATACTTGGTCTTACCAAGTTTTATTACTTGAACAATTCGGTCATACTTGCCGATTGTGAAACAAGTTTGTGACATCATAATTTGGTGCTTACAAATTTGTCCATCATTAGCCAAAGCTACAAGCTTCACCATAGGAGTATATATTGATTTGATTTGTGTATCTCGTAGGGTCATTAGAGTCCGCTGGTTTCCTTAGTGTTTTGTTTCTTTGATTTTGTGTTCTATGTTTAGGGGTGATTTAGGCTAAAAGGGATTAAACTTTAAGCCTTTTCACATTAGAGTCCGAGAGTCTAGTCTTTTATTTGTGCTTAATTGTTTGATTTGTGTACTTTGTTTCTAAAGGTGATTTTAGTTTAAGGGGTAATTAGTTAGTAGCCTAAGACATTTCTGGCAAGGCAAGACTTGGTACTTAAGCAGCTCTTTAGCTCACCTCTCTTACCTGGGACTTGTCTAAGTGAAAGTTTTGAACCCTTTAGATTAAGAAAACTTTTAAAAACAAAGATGTCTTCTTATGGTTCATATAGGTCTTTTAGGTCAGATAAAGTTGATGAAATGTTTAAACAAGCTAGGAATCTTCCATCATTTGGTAAAGACATAGGTGCATTAACATACCTAGCTTGGGAGAAAGAAATTGATAAAATAAATCCTTGGTTTTATGAAGAGAGTGAATATTATGTCCTTAGCATATATCTCTCTAAGTTAGAAGAAAATGCAAGTGAGTGGTGGGATGAAAGACAATATCATGTTAGGAAAGGTAGGAAGTCCTCCATACGTGATTGGCATGATTTAAAAGCTTGCATGAGAAGAAAGTTTGTGCCTTCAAGCATTAAAAGAAACCTAGAACTAATTAGGGATTGCATTAATGATGGAAAATTATTTCTTGAGAGTTTAAATGATCATGGGTTTCTTCGTAGAGAATTAGAATTTGGGGCAAGACTTAAGGAGATCAAGGATAAGAAAAGAGAAAGAGAGATTGAGAGAAAAGAAAAGGAAGAAAGGAAAGAAGAAGAGAAGAGAGAGAGAGAACAAATAGAGAAAATAGAAGAGAGAAGAAGAGAGGAATTAAGAAGAGAAGAAGAGAGAAAAGAAGAAAAGAGAGAAAGGCAAGAAAGAGAGAAGAAAGAAAAGGAGAAATTGTTACTAATGACAAATCCTATTCTTTCAAAGACTGTGGGACTTAAAAGGGAAGGTTTCCAAATCTTTACTTCTTTTCCAATAATTGATTACTTTTCAATTTTTGACTTCTCTTTCAAACCAATTGTCATGAAAACATTTTCAAAATATGACAATTCAAATCTTGAGTTATTGTTATCTTTAAGAAAACAATTAACTCAAGATAAAATTGAATTTGGACTTCTAAAATTTTCAAAGATTACTAATCAAAGTATTAGAAGTTCTTATTCTCTTGTTTTTAAAGAAAAATTCTTTCTTGGATTGATATTAACCGAAGATATATTTGATGTGTATTGCAGATTTGTGTTTGATCCAGGAGGAAGAAAACTAGATCTAAAAGAATAAGGCCACTCCAAGATGGCCATGCTTCCAAAGATTGTGAGGAGTTTCTTCATAAGGCGATTGCCAGATTTGAGGACAAATCTTTTTTTAAGAGGGAGGATATGATGGAATCGTACTTGACGTAGTCCTCCTTTTGTATTTTTACTTTTTATAGTTTAGCTCTTAAGGAGCATGGGTTACTATAAATACCCAGCTCCTCTATTGTATTAGGACTTTTGAGATTAATGAGAGTTGAGTTTTCTGAATCAGAAACAATTCTCTCTTGAAAGTCATAGGCTAGAGAGTCCAAAGACTTCCTCTAGCCACCTTCCAAGCACCTTCTTCATTCTCTCATTTTTCCACCTTAGCCATTGTGCTTCTCACTCCTCCACGCTGCATCCTTCACTGCCACCTCTCCTCCAATCCGCGTCAGTGGCGTCAGCACACGCGTCCTCTTGTCCCTCGCGCCTCGGACACGCACACCACAATCTCTTTTTCGTTCCTTCACTCTCGCACAGAACCGCGCCTCTCATTTCTTTGTGCGTTTCATTATCTTGCGCATCCATCCACATCTCAGAGTGTATCATTCTCGCTCTCGACCACAGATCCACACTCCATACACGTCTTCGAAGGTATCTTCTCTTCGTTCACCACACTTCCTCATCTTCTTCTAGGGTTTCCGCTTCCTTCCACCATTTTCCACCGTTCAAACACCTTAATCCCTTCAATCTTCACTTTTCACCGATCATCCGAGTCATTTGAACCGATTAATCAGTTTATATTGAGTCTCATCACCATTTTAGGGTTTCTTCGTGTCCGATTAGTGTTTCCACCGATTAAAACCTAGATCCTATGTTTTCCAGTGTCCGGTCTCCGTTTTCCCCTTCAATCTCGAGTTTCTTATTTCATTCCGCTGCGTCTTCATCTCTCTGAGGAGTTCACGACACGCACCTTCGTCCTCTCCTCGGCGTTCGTCCATCAAGGAGAATGGTTTTAGAGAGAAGAAGGAGAAAATGGAGGTTTTGAATTTCTGAGGAAGATGAAGGTGCACGCAAAGAAGGGGAAGAGTGTTTTCAGAAAATCAATTCTCTTCCCAAGTCAAACGGACGTTCTCTCTTGCGCTGACACCTGACCTCCACTATCAATTTCAGAACATTCTAATTTGCCACTTGGCAGACGTGCGTCAGAGAAAGTGAGTGCGTTTTAATGGCACTGCACGTGTGGCGAGGTGCATTTATGGAAGCAGAGAGGTGAATTAGTAATAAATGAGACGTGACAGTTGGGAATGTAATTAAACCTGTCCTTTTAAATCTGCTACCGCATTAAAAATATTTGTCTGAATAATCTGTATTTTGAATGAGTTTTAATTTATAGGAGTTTACTCACACATGCAATTAAAAATAATTTTAATATATTTCAAACATACTTTAACTATTCTTTCAATTAAACTAAATTTAACTTCAAACGCAAGCTCAATTACATATTAAATTTTATAATAAAATATAAAATAATTCTAAAGCAAAACAGTATTAGAACATCATATTCATTCATCAATTGTGTGTAATTACATCTTTGATATGTGGAGGTGGCGATGGTAATAAAAAGTGTGGAAATTGAATGCAAAAGGTGGAAACTTTTCGATGAAGAACCTGAAAATCTAATATGTTAGGTTATATTTGACTTCTCTTACAAAAGGATGTGGGTAACTATAAATTCGGAAAGTAAAATGTGAGATTCAATCAATTTTAATAATTAGAAAAATATATAAATATGGTTAAATATTTTAAGTAAAAGATAGAATGATTTGTTAATTATAATTTAAAAGATTTATTTTAATTTAATTTTTTTTAAGAAATAAGATTTAGAAAATAATTATTCAACTAGAAAGAAAATACAGTTAGATATTAGTTGATGTTCTGGATATGATTACAAAAATTAAAAGATACTATGTGATATTGCTAAATGTTATTAGATATTATTATATATTGTCATATATTATTATTAGATAATAATAAGTGAGAATAAAATATTGTATTTTTTTAAGAAATATTAAACTTATAAATATGGGATAACAAGGTTAAAGAAGAGAGTTTAATAGAAACATTGATAATTTAGAAGAAGGGAGAAAATTTTAAAGATTGATTTTTGAAGGAGTTGAAGGAAAAAGTGAAGCGTAAGAGATAAAAGGAGCATACCTTTTTTTTTCTTGTTTAGTGATCTTCTTTTTTATCTTCTTGTTTGTATGTGTGTACGATGAGTTGATTTAAACTATGATTATTTTTTATTTGATTATTATCTTTTGAAGTTTAAAAGAATACCTTTTTTTTTTCCATGATTTTATGAGTTTGGTGGGCAATGAATGGTTGTTGATATGTTTGTGTGTGGTGACTCAGTGAAAGGTGATAAATGGTAACTTTGCATAGTTGAATCAAATATAAACTTCACTAGGACTCTTAACGGGAGTGATCGAAAGTGACACTTGTGTATTTTACCGAAAAGTTCTTGAGGAGAGTAATGAAAAATGACACCTGTATTAGTAAGTTGTGTGCGAAACTTATGTTTTGAGTGTATTTGTACAATTGTGTGAGACAATAGGTTTTGAGTGTATTTGTTTGATATGTTGTTTGAATTTTTATGTTTTTTTATTGAAAATTATATTTAAACTTATAATGTGATGAAAATTATTGTTATTATGTTAGCTCACCTTTTTATTGTAGTGGTTGTGATTTCCACCTACGATAATCGTATTTTATACGGAAACAGAATACAGAACAAGTGTTGAGAAAAATGCATGGCACCAGGGATATTTGAGACATGGTCTTAGGTTATTCCCTTTCAATAAAGTTTATGTTTGTAATTATTGAGATTTCAAATAAGAGAGGAATAAAGTTCTATTTTAATTATATAATTTATGTTAATTGTATATTTTAGCAAGCAAAAAATTAGGATGTTACAATTTGGTATTAGAGCAATGGTTAGATCCTGGGTGATTTGAGGGAGGGCATTTGTTATGCATAGAATGTTAGAATGTGCATGTGTTATGTTTCTTTAATTGCATTTTTGAGTATTTCTCTTAGGTGATAAGAGGAAGACATGAGAAGAAGATATTCTTATCTTTTCACTAGCGAGTACATTGTCAAGGGCGAAAAGTATTTTAGTGAGGATGTGAGATCCAAATTTTTTTAATAATTATAAAATTATAAAATTATGGTTAAATATTTTAGGTAAAAGATAAAATGGTTTGTTAGTTATAATTTTTAAAGGGTTTATTTTAGTTTAAAAGATTTATTTTCTAAGAAATAAGATTTGGTGAATAATTATTCAACTAGAAAAGAAAAGAATGTAAGCTCTTCCTACATATTCCCCTCTACTTCTTCCTTAAGTCCCTTCAAAAGTGAACCTTTAAAACTTTATAGTTGAATAATTATTCACCAAATATTATTTATGAGAAAATACATATTTTAAATTAAAATAAACCTTTTAAATTATAACTAACAAACAAATTTATCTTTTACATAAATATTTAACCTTATTTGAATATTTTTTTAATTATTAAAATTTTTTGGATCTCACATTCCATCCACCAAAAATATTTTCGTCCTCGAAAATGTACTTACTAGTGAAAAGATAAGGATATCCTTTTTCCTTGTCTTCCTTTGATAAGATCTAAGAGAAATACTAAAAAATGCAGTTAAACAAACATAACTATACATTCACACTCTAACAAATGATGCATTGTAGACACATAATAAGCTCACTCCCCACAAATCACTAAGACTTAACCACTACTGTGATACCAGAATATAATACCCCAATTTTTTGCTTTCTAAAATCTATAATTAACATAAATTATAAAGTTAAAATAGAACTTTATTCCTCTCTTATTTGAAATCTCAATAAAAAAAATGTTTTACCAACATAAACTTTATTGAAAAGGAAAAGCCCAAGACTAAAATATTGTCCCAAATATTTCTCGATATTGACTCATTTTTCTATTGTTGTTCCTCAACACATGTATTATAATATGTTCTCATATAAAATACGATCATCGCATATGAAAACTATAACCATCATAATAAAAGGGTGAGCTAACGGGAACAATAATAATAGTTTTCATAACATTATAAGTTTAAATATATTTTCCAATAAGAAACATAAAACTCAAACAACATCATACAAATACACACATAACTTATTATCTCACACAACTGTACAACCACTAGTTATCTTAGCATCAGAAAACTGAGTTGTAACTCTCACACATAACTTACCAATACAAGTATCATTTTCCATTAGTCTCCTTGGTGAAGTACACAAGTGTCACTTTCCATCACTCTCCTTAAGAGTCCTAGTAAAGTTCACCTCTAGCATAATTACGCGAAGTTATCCTTCACCACCTTTCATTGAGTCACTAATGACAAATTTATGAACACCGAAAAATGGTGCCACAAACTTGTTTAACAATCAGCAAGTGTGACCGAATCGTTTCAAGTAATAAAACTCGGTAAGACCAAGTATCGTTATCCCAAAGGACTCACGGCCTAGTTTAGTTATATGATTTGTAGATTATTTAAGACTTAAGAACAAATTGATTGTAGTTTAATATGCAAAAGACAGTAAATAAACATGTATGCATGAATTTGATCAATGGCGAAAACAAAATACAAATACTTCAATGAAATAGATGGATGAGTATGTTGTTGGGGTTATCAATTTCATCTTATCCACTCTCCTATACTTTTAGGAATTCATCATTCTTTTCATCAATGTTAATGCCACTCTCTAAATCACCTTGCAAGAAGGCCTATCCTTAATTACGAGTTCATACAATTCCTAACATTCCTAGTAATTAGTTCTGAAGTGCAGGAGCTTAAAGGCAACCAATATGCTATTGGGAGAATTTCCTCGGATCTAGATTTCCCTGTACGTTCCCATATCGACAAAATCAATAATCATGGCAACACTACAAAAAAAAAGGACATTACCGAAGGCCAAAATCCCTCGGAAACAGTCAAAAGCCGCCGGAAAAAGCCATTTACAGACGGCCTACCGACGACCATCGAGCTATCGGTAAATCCCTTGTCGCTAACAATTACCGACGGCTTTTGCCTTTCGGTAATTACCGAGGGCCAAAAGCCTTCGGTAATGTCATGAGATTGGTGTTTACCGAGGGGCAAAGGCCTTCGGTAAGTGGCACGAAAAAATGACGGATTACTCTATTTTTTATGAAACCAACCACACAATCAGACCTGCATAACAGTTTCAAGCACAAACAGACCTGGATAACAATTTTCAAGTATATGCAGATGTGCATAATGTGCATCTCAAAGATGCAATCACTAATCAATATCCATAGTGCATCCATTAAGAAATAGAACATGCATTAATCTATATAACATGTAATTTATAGTTAAAACATAAAACCATATTGATGTCCTAACATCCAAAGTTATCTAGTTTTATAACATCAAAATGATCTAAATTCCAAATGTTTGTAATATCCAAATGTTTGTAATATCCAACAGTTTCTATAAGAAGTAAAAACAAAATCAAACTAATAATGTACATAGTCTTCATCAGAATGATCTTCATCATCCTGCTCTTGTATTGATGGTTGGACTGGTGTGGGTTGGACTGATGAGGGTTGGACTGATGAGGGTTGCTGGACTGATGTGGGCTGCTGAGGGGCAACGGGTGATGACGAGGACGGTCCTGACTGTGTCGAAGGGATATGTTGTACGTCCTGTGAGGTCTCAGGCAAGACTCTCATGACCAGGGCCTTAAAGTTTGTAAACTCTGCTCTGAGATCAGTGAGCTCCTGGTCACGTTGCTCCAGTGCTTGCGTGAGGCGGACAACAGCCTCCTCAGGAGCAGTGGTGGAAGAAGAAGGTTGGTGCTTCAGAGTACCTCCTCTCGATGCTGTGTAGTTTGCAGCAAGTTGTCCTGCACCGTACAAGCGACCCTTCTTCTTGCCACCGACAATGTCGACCCAGCACTGCGTCCTACGGATGTCGTCTTCTGCATTACTCGCATCATCCGGTGTAGGAGCTGATTCATGTTCAGATCTAACCTGTGAAAGTCTTGTAGAAAATTCTTCCTGTTGAAACATTAAAAGCAATGTTAGGGAATGACATAACATAAATGAAAAATTAGTAATAGTAATAGTGTTATTTGCTTACATGAGTCTTGCGAGATCTTTCATCAACGAATTGATTAGTACCTTTCCGAACATGAGTTTGTGCAAAGACCTCATCAACATGGACCGCCCGTCCCAGAGCTTGTGCCTGTAACAAAATTGACAATTATAACTGTACATATGAAATAAAAAATACATAAGCGTGATCGTGAAAGCAAAAGTTAGGGAATGAAATTTTACCATACGAATGGCATGCTCATGAATGGTGATCGACCCACCAGTATGCAGGGTGCCACCCTTTTCAGATGCTCTGTTCCTCTGGGCTTTGGCACACTTATTGCGAAACTCTACTGTATTCCAATGAGCCAGTAAAGAGTTCCAAATTTGTTCACCCAACCAGTAAGGGCGCTGTCCTGCATTGCGGGCATCCCTAAACATCTCTGAGAGCCGATGAGATGCTTTCATGTGGAAATTTCTGTGTATTTGACTTTCATGTTCAGGTTTCCACTGCACCTTCATCTGTAACATTAAAGAGAACAAACATTGATTACAGAACATACTAAAATAAGAGGGACAATTAGTTTAGAGGATTGTTCACCTGAAAACGCTCCCAGAATGGCTTTCTGTCGTCGTCAGGTATTGCTCCCCAAGTAGGCCATGGACTTAAAAACTGTTGCTTAATTGAACGTGTGATGGCCTGGGAAGCAACCCTAGATGGAATAAACCTGCATAATAGAAGTCATTTCAATTACAGTAAGGTATAAACATCAAATTATGTGAAGAGATTAATATCTTACCCTTTACCATACGGCTCAATCCATGGTCGATCATGGAGGGGCGGGTCAAGACCATCACCATCACCACTTGAATCTGGCTCAGCAGATGGTGTGACAGTTTGAGAAGGCGGTATAGTAGATGAGGAAGGTATCGAAGTAGGGTCAGGGAGAGGAGTGGGGGTAATAACCACAGGGGAAGGAGTGGGGTTTATAATCACAGGAGGAGGAAGAGGGTCTGCTGCAGGGGTAGTAGAACGGTGTGCTGCAGGAGTAGGAGAAGGCTGTACTGAAGGGGTAGGAGAAGGTTGTACTGTAGGGGTAGGAGAAGGCTGTACTGTAGGGGTAGGAGGAGGCGCCACTGTAGGGGTAGGAGGAGGCGCCATAGATGATGTACCAGGGGCAGCAATGCTAGGTAGTGTACCAGGCACCCTAAGTACATATTTTGGTGCCTGTCGTTGCCTCTTTTTAGGCCTTGCTACCCCCTTTCCTTTATCAGGACGTTCTGAACCTTGTCCTGTCATTACTGCATTGGAATGGTTACAAATAAAGGGAGAAAAAAGAAATGAATAAGGATGGATCAATGTATTTTAAAGTCAATGTCTAAATAATTGCATACAACTTTTAAAAAAGTATTTTAGATAACTGTATTCGAATGATAGTTCAATTTGCTACAATAGATGTCCAACATTCAATCGTCGTCATCTTCATCTTCTTCATCTTCTTCTTCATCGACATCATGATCATCATCTTCATCTTCTTCTTCTTCATCATCATCTTCATCTTCTTCTTCTCCTTCTTCTTCTTGTTCTTCGTCTTCATCTTCTTCCTCTTGTTCTTCATCACCTTGTACTTCATCGCCATCACCATCAGGGTCGACCAATGCGGTTATACGTTCAACTTCAATAATTTCTTGTGGTTGTGACATTTGGTCAAGTTGGTAGGCAACATCTTCCTCAACCTCATTTGAGTCAATGCGACCTCTAGGCTTGGTTTGTATTGCTACAACCCAACCACGTTTGTCAATATTGCGGAATGGTGGATATGACACATAATAAACCTGTCGGACATTAGTTGGTAGAATGAAAGGATCAAACGGTTGATATCTTAATCTCTGGTTGAGTTCGACAATATTAAAGCGTGGATCAACTCTAGTACCAGCTCTAGAAGGATCAAACCATTCACAATAAAAAAGTACTACTCTGTTTGGAGAAGTAGTGCTGTTGTACTCCAGCTCATATATTTTATGAATGATGCCGTAGAAATCATCATAACAACCCTCTATTAGGCCCTTCACATACACACCACAATTTGATGTTTTCTTTCCTTTATACCATTCTTGTGTATGGAATTTGTAACCATTGGTGAAGTAAGTGTGCTATTCTTTGACACATCTCATTGGCATATTCGAGAGATGTCTTAACTCTTGAACTGTGGGAGTTAATGCTTGATTAAAAACCTACAAATACACTACAAAAATTATGACAGCAAGAGTCAAATTAACCGATTTCTAAACGTACAAAAAAATACAGACCTGATTTCTAAACCAATGGGGAAACTCATAGTGTATTCTAGCACAACTATTTCCTTCTGTGACTTGCTCGACGAAAAGAAATGAGCTGGTACAAACGAAATTCGTTAGAGTATAACAATTGTGTCGTTGGAAAGATAAGAGATGGATGATGACATACTCAAGGTATGGCTTCACTTAAGTGCAATTTATTAAGACATGGACATGAGCAGAATTGAATTCAGCATCAGTTAACCAATGTGTGAACTCTTTCCCTGCGTGACGGCCAGATTGTCGGAAAACTGATAATGCACCTTCACGTGGTTGAACTTTCCATTGCATTTCATTTCTGACATGAGTGGGGGACAACATGAAGTTTTTGAAATAATGTGAGCAAAAATAAGTTGTCTCTCTGTGCAAGTAAGCTGCACAAATTAAGCCTTCTACTCTAGCTTTGTTTTTAACTGAACGTTTGGATTCTCCCATAAACCTTTCAAAGGGATACATCCACCTGTATTGCACGGGTCCCCCAAGCCAAGCTTCATATGCAAGATGAATTGGAATATGCTCCATTGAATCAAAGAATGCAGGAGGAAATATTCTTTCCAATTTGCAGAGAATAATCGGGATATTTTCATCCATCTTTTTAAGGGATGTCTCCTTTAGTGTCGTGCAGCACAAATCTTTAAAGAAGTTACTGATTTCTATCAGTGGATTTAACACGTGCATTGGCAAACAACTGAATGCAAGAGGGATGAAAGTCTCCATGAATACATGACAATCATGACTCTTCAACCCTTGAATAGTACCGTTCTGAACATTGGCACATCTGGACAAGTTAGAAGCATATCCATCTGGCATTTTAAGCTCCTTCATCCATCCACACACTATTCTTGTCTCGTCTTTTGACATGGTGTAATTTGCTTTTGGTTTAAATAATCGGCCGTTACCTTGCGCCTTCAACTCTAAGTCTTTTCGTCCACAATACAAAGGTAAATCTTTTCTTGCTTTGTCATTATCTTTTGTCTTACCTTTAACATTCATAACTGTGTTGAAGACATTGTCAAAGAAATTTTTTTCTGTGTGCATGACATCAAGGCTGTGTCTTAGCAAGTTGTCCTTCCAATAGGGAAGTTCCCAGAATATGCTTCTTTTTGTCCAATTATGCCATTCTCCAAACCCTTCTATCCTATTTTGACCGGATTCAGTGACTTTTGGATAGTCTTTCACTCTTCTCCACACGTGTGATCCACTCAACTTTGGCGGGGGCATATCCGTTTCAACTTGTCCTTTGCGAAATGCCTTTTTGTTTCTTCTAAAGGGGTGATCAATGGGCAAGAACCGTCGATGGCAGTCAAACCAACTACTTTTCCGGCCATGACTCAATTGGAATGACTTTGTATGTTCCATGCAATGTGGACAAGCTAATCGACCATGCGTGCTCCAACCAGATAACATGCCGTACGCTGGGAAGTCATTAATAGTCCACATCAATGCTGCCCTCATAAGGAAATTTTGCTTCCTTGAAACGTCATACGTCCAAACACCATTCCATAACTTCTTCAAATCATCGATCAAAGGCTCCAAATAAACATCAATCAATGATTTGGGATTAGATGGACCTGGTATTATGCACGATAAAAACATGTACGGCTTTGTCATACACATCTCGGGTGGTAGATTGTATGGGGTAACTATCACGGGCCAACATGAATATGGTGATGCGGAGGCCTGAATGTATGGGGTAAACCCATCAGAGCATAGACCAAGTCTTACGTTACGCGGTTCACTTGCAAAGGAAGGATGTTTACGATTGAAGTGCTTCCAAGCTTCACCATCGGAAGGATGACGCAAAAATCCTTCAGTTTTGTTACCATCATGCCATGTCATGTGTTCTGATGTTTGCATTGAAGTAAACATTCTTTGTAATCTTGGAATTATAGGCAAGTAGAACATGGACTTTAAGGGAATGGGTTTTTTTTGCCTCCGTCCAGCATGCATCGTATGATATCTTGGTGAGCCACAAAATTTGCATTCAACCAACAATGCATCTTTTTTACCAAAGTCATTGTCATAGAATAACATACATCCATTAACACAACAATCAATCTTCTTCACTTCCAATCCCAACTTTGAAACACATTTTTTTGCTTGGTAATAATTCTTCGGCATCATATTGTTTGGTGGTGTCAAATCTAACATCAATTTTGTATAAAAGTCCACTGCTTCAATGGGCACGTTCCAATTAGATTTGCCAACCATGAGTCTAATGCACACTGATAATTTTGACTCAGTTGAACCTTCAAATACAGGCAGATTTGCCTCTGTCAGTAAATTGAAAAACCTCTGTGTCGTTTCATTTGGAGGCTCTTCATAATGGCTATGGTTTGCTTCTTGTTCAGCGTGGCGACGAAGAGCATTGTCGACCATCTCTTGCATATCCGCAAATTGATCTATCTGAGATGTATGTACACTACTATTCGAACCTGATGCAAGCCGCTTTTCAGCTGCAGTGGAGGTCGAAGGAATTTGTTCACCATGAAAAGTCCAAACCGTGTAATTAGGCATGAACCCTTTCTGGTATAGGTGAAGCTTGACGACTTCATCTTTCAAAATCCATGTACATTCACACTTCATGCATGGACATCGAATCCCTCCATCAACAGCATAATATTCATATCGTCGGGCCGTCTCCACAAACTCTTCAACTCCGATGACAAAAGATTCCTTCAAACCTCTCCTTCCACTATAACAACGGTCGTACATCCATCCACGATGGTTGGTAAAATGGGCCATGTTCTGTGACAAGCCAAACAAATAAAAACTTAGCCAAAACAGCAACACTCCATGTGACATAAGTAATAAACCTATTACTACTCAAGTCGAACATGGAGGGCAATTTTAACACTACTGTCATAGGCATACAATAAGGGCATGCAAAGACAACTCCTTAGTATCGAAATGTCTTAAACATCCTAAGGGATTGTGTATTAAATTTGGAGGAGACAACTTATTATTAATGAAGTTATCTTTGTATAGATTACTTCCAAATATTTTGTAGGTTCTAAGTGTTTATACTACTTTTACCTTTCTCTTTCTATTGAGAATGTGTGTAGTACCAAAGGATTTTAAATGACTAGTTAACATAATCAAGTTGTACCATATTATGACTTTTATCCTATTCTGCTAACTAGTTTTAGGTTCTAGGTAGTCATGTTTTGAGTTTTAGGTACTTTTGGTAGTGGCATTTTTGTACTAGGTAGGTTTAACTGTTCTAAACTTTTTAGAACAGTGTCTGTGTAGTTTGGTAGCCTACTTTAGTATTTTGTGTTTCTCGGTCAAACATTAAGACTTACTTTAAATGTGGTTGGATGTTGGACATAAAGGGAGAGAGTGAGATCAAGTTTGGACCATACACATGAACCAAAGGCACGGATTATAGGTCTGTTATGTAGTTTTTTACCATACAAATCAGAATTTAAATCAAATACAAGGCCACAATTCAAAATATTCCAATAAGGTTATTTAAATGCTAAAATCAGCACATACCCAACAAAGTTTACAATAAATGCACATTCAGGCACCAAAAACAGGACTTTGAAAACTTCAATAAAATATGATTGAGTACATACTTGTTTCAGATGCTTAACTCCTCCTAATTTGCAACACCTCCAAATTTGACACCAACTTTATTCAATTGAACAATGGGTCTTCCTCCAAAAAACCTATATTTACAACATATAATAATCTTTATATACCAACTTATAATAATGTTATATATTATAAACAAACAATAGCTTAAAATGAGTAATGCTTGGAAAGTGTATATTTTCTTCTTTTATGAGGACACATAGCTAAAGAGTATATGCTCGAAAAATCTGTTCTGTTTCCAGTAATAATCATACAATGTGACTTGAATGAGATATAGGAAAAAGGAGCATTGTAATCGTAGAATTGAGGGTTGGAAATAGACCAGTATTGATGATATCTATTGTAACTTAGAGAGAATGGTCCAGTGTGAATAACAGATTGAGATATATTATCTGTTTTTCAATCTGAATAAGGAGAATGTGGCCCTGAGTAGGGAAGAGGCCAAGGTGAATCCATGTGGCGAATCCATATGGCAAAGTGTAGAATAAAAGGATATTCCTGTTGACACTAAGTTCAGATGAATTAGTTACTATTTCTACTTCATATCTTTCAAAGAGTGCTCAACACTCTTCAGATGAATTACTATTACTGTGTGAGGTTGCATTTTTCCATTATCTGATAAACTTTTTGTACCTTTCATGAATAGTTCTGATCGTATCTGGTATGCATTTAATTGCAAAGAACCTAATCTTGAAATAAAAATTTATTAATATTTTTTTCAACAATATTTTTCTTATTTATCATCGTTGCTCTCAAATATTAATTAGCTCAAAACTATAAAATACTTTTTACCCACAGAATATAAAATAGAATCTTCTTTTTATTGTGCATCACTGCAGCTGGGTAACTATTGTTCCTTTGAGGGTGTCCTATACTGTAAGCCCCATTTTGATCAACTGTTTAAGATGACTGGAAGCTTGGACAAAAGTCTTGAAGGTGAATTAAGGTGGCTTACAGTATATTACCTTAAACCCAGTAGAGAGATAGCAGAGTTGTTTCTTCAGGTGGCTGTTGATGGGAAATTGTATCACGAATCAGTATATTACCATAAACCCAGTAGAGAGATAAGGCCAGAAGCATCACAAAATGGACAAAAAGTAGTATATGTAGTGAGAAAAATAATTGAACACCCCTAGTATAGCTACCAATATGTCTGTACGTACACTACATCTACATCGATCCCTGTTTGATTTTAGATCAATAATTGGTGAAGTAAGACATTATAAAAGCAACTGTCTAGAAATTTTGGTAGTAAGACCAATAAATAAGGTCTCTGGTTGATTCTGGGCCATAATTTTTTACTGCCTTTACATGTTATTTATATAGAGGTGCTAGGTTAGATAATTAGGTTGTAGAATCACATGCAGAATGGCGATAAAGTAGGAAAGGAGGTTTGGCGTCCGGGATATATAGAAAAGGTGTTTGATTTTACATATTGATAACAGAAACCGATGTTCAATATTTGGTAAAGGAAAGGGAAGAAAAGGTTTGGGAGAAATGCATTAGAGATTTGGATGTTCAGCATTATATACGAAGTGCCTGCTTTGTTTAAGTTGGTATTTGAGGTGGTACCACATATAATAATGAGAGATGAGTAAAGGTAATATAAAAAACTAGCAACGAGAAATCATGTGAAATGAGCTGAGATATTATAGACATTGATAAAGGTTATGCTTGCCTGTGTTCTTCAAACAAGAAACAGACAGAAAAGGTAATCCATAATGTAATGATGGAGATGGGAAGGGAAGGTTATGGCTTAGATTGTAGCGTGTTATGCACATAGCAAAGTTAGCCGAAAGAAAAGAAGAGAGAAAGAGAGGAGTGGCGGAATAATTGGTGCTTAAGTTGTAAGGAAGCGTCTTCTTTTTTGGTTTTTTTTTTTTGGGCATGAAGTAAGTCAGTCAGGGTGAAAGGGAATCTAATAAATGAGATGGGAGAGGGTTTGGAATTAAATTGAGTTGGTAAGGAGGAGAAAGAAGGTTAAACTTTTGGTTAGGGAATCTATATGGTTGAATGAAGAGTTGGAATCCACTCAAAAGGAGATGTTTGATGGGAGGAATAACATAGATATTTGGAATAGAGACACCAACATGGCTCCAACCTTTGACAACGCTCAGCTGTTAATTTGTGTCGGACGTGGAAAGATGGAGTCCACCAGATTTATCTATCTTTGATGTCTAAGTTGAATTAAACTAACACTTTTAAAGAACTCAAAGCCAACACCATTTTTCTGCCAATTGTCTTCTCTCTCTTTCTTTCGCTAACCAAATCCTTGTAATATATTCCACTTCTCCATCTCTCGTGGCTCGTGATCTTAGGAGCTCATGATATAAAACAACGCCTTCACTCTCCTATTAAATACACTTCATTTGACTAATAAACAATCTTCTTTCAAACTATATTTTAATTTAAGGTCCCTAGCAGACTAGCCAGCATTGTCATCAACCCCGGTCACCCATTTTATATACTCCTCCTGCTCCCACCAAACCCAACCTAGTAGTTAAAAACTGCCAACTCAAAGAAAAATATAATTTTTGTTATGGGAACATCATGAACAGAGGATTGGTTATATATATGTATCTAGCTAGCATCAGACCAGACCGTTCCTCTTATCAGAATTCGCAACTTTTGTATGGAAGAGGATTGGTAGCATCACGTGGGCTATCGAAGCCTAACTTATCTAAACCCTGTAATCTCCATTTATTCTTTTACCTAATTCTTTCATTTTGCATACCTCTCTTCTGTTCCAAACATTATTTGCTATAACTAACAATAATAACAGCATACATGAGGTTAAAACAAGTAAAATGGTGACTGTCAAAAGCATTTGGATTTTGTTTGATTGCTTGCTATACGCATGCAATGAGCAATTCTTAATCTACATTAGATGTTGAGCAATCCTTCATCTCTCAGTGTTCTGATAATGTTCATCAATATCCACAATGCAGTGTTTCTGCAAAGGACCCTACCTTCTTTATCTTGGTGTTAAATGTTAATCACTCCACTACCCTACAGTCTTCATCATAGGTTTTTATGCATTCAAAATGATACTATAACTCAGTTAATGTTTTAATTGGCGCATGCATCGGTTTCTTCCAAACATCAACATCTCATGTCGCTATGACAATCAAACTTATATCACTGAACTATTTAGTACGTAATAACTATAAATATCATATACTATTAAATGATTTAACTGAGAACAACTTTCTTTTTTGGGGTTTAAAGTTCAAAACAGCTTATTTTGGAATCATGTTTCATGTTCCTCTAGTTTTTAGTTAATTCTCACAATCAAATATGTGTTCTTGAAAACAAAATGTTATAGCAATGTCTAGTAAAAATGTGTCAATAGTTTTGATAGAACAACGATTTTCAATAAGATATTCATGAAACAAATCTCAATGCATTTTAATGCTTGTAAATCGCATCTCATAGCATTTTTTTTAAATATATTTTGATATTACAATTGTTTTTTACATCTTGTCCTTTAAAAGAGTGTATTTAAAAGTTGAATAAATAGAATGAGGATGGTCCATAGATGAGATTCTTTAGACGTGTTTCCTGGACTGTCAAGAATTCTGGTAATTCATTAAATAAAATACTTCAGTCTTGAAGGATATTTTCTGAAACTAAATATTAAAGAAAGTGACATTCCACAACCTCTCACCTCCTATTACTACCTTAACAAAACCTCTTTTAATTTTCTCTCTTCTTTCTACCTTAGAGGTTATAAAAAGCTGCAGTTTATATGTTACACTATGCCATCATTCAGATTATTGTCTATGTCATTATATATAAATATGAGGCATGATGAAGAAATATGAGGGTTTCCCATCTCTGAGTGGAAAAAAGATATTGAACGAGTTTATTTTAGTTTATATATGGGTACCAAACTGACTGAAGAAAACAACACTTTCAATAAAAACAACATTTTTATAATCAAAATCAAATATAAGTAATTTTTCTTTTGTAAAACTCACATATATTAAGAATTAATTTTGAAGAATACTGTGCATAATAATAATTGTATCTTTTAGTACTTATAACTCCTTGCTTGTAATCTATATAGCAGTAAATAGGAGGCTATATAGATAATAGAGGGCACTCCAAAAGAGGGCACTCCAACATAGGAATGTAACTAGGAGGCTATATCTTTTAGTACTTATAACTTCTTTTACTACTTATAACTTCTTTTAGTAAATAGGAGGCTATATCTTTTAGTACTTATAACTTCTTGGAATGTAACTTCCTTAATAACCCTCCAACAGAGGCCACTCCAACATCTCTTGTATGAAAATTCTCTAGAGGGGGAAACACAGAAAATGCCAGCTTCCACTCTGTACTCAACACAATCTCTCAGCATAAATTGCTCCATCTCAACCCCATCAAAAACAGAACTGATTTTTCACCAAAAGCGGGTACTATTCTACAGCACAAGGGAGGAACAGCAAGAGGGGTATCAACAGTGGCAGAAGCTATGTGATAAAATCTGCAGCAAGTGACCAACACACAGTGCTGATTGGTCTGGCTGCTGACTTAGGTTGTGGAAAAACTACCTTCATGAGGAGGCTTACCAGTGTGTTTGGAGGAGCATCAGAACCACCAAAGGGTGGGAACCCTGATTCCAACACTATCATCAGTCACACCACTACAGTCATATGCTTGGATGATTACCACTATTTGGATACAACTGGCAGAAAGGACAAGGGAGTCACTGCCCTTGACCCTAGAGCCAACGTTTTTGATCTCATGTATGACCAAGTTAAAGCAATCAAAGATGGAATTGCTGTTCAAAAACCAATCTACAATCATGTCACTGGTCTCTTGGACCCCCCTCACCTCATCAAACCTCCCACAATCTTAGTCATTGAAGGTTTGCACCCAATGTAAGTTTCTCATTTTCTCATTTCATCGTTACAACAATTTCACTGAATTATTCCTTTTTTATTGAACTTTTGAGGAAAGTTCTGTCACTCACAGTTTAACTTTTACATTAATTGAAACTTAGGAATAATGTTTAATTGTATTCCTCGTTTTCTCTGATTTTCCTATACTACGGTTAAAGGTTATTTAAACTTTCTAACTGGCATGCCAATACCTTGCCCCTCATTCCAATTACAAATCAATCTTTCTCAATCAAACAAGCACATACACTGATGCCACAACAAAGTCATACAGATTTAACAACATTCTAACTGATAACCAATTTTTAAACGAACAACTTACCTCAACCGAGATAGCCTTGACAGCAACGCCCTACAACGGCCACTCCAACGCAGCCCTCAACCAAGTTCCTTCAACAACGGCCACTCGAACGCAGCCCTCAACCAAGTTCCTTCAACCGTATACTAAGAAGTTAATGAAAAGTAGATGAAGGCAGCAACACTATCTAAGCTTTACCAAAATGAACATGACAATGTAATTGAAGTTCTGTGGAACTTACCTCCGACAAAGTCCCTCAACCTCCACACCACCACCCCTCAACGAAAGAACTAACGTAGGACGAACCCTAGCCCCGGACTCCCGAAAACTACCACGCACCGTGAACCAACACCGATGGATGCACCACTGACCACCGTCACCAACCACCGCCGGTTACTCACTGATAAAGTGACAGACCGTGAACCAACGGAGGCAACCGTGTCAAGAGAGGGAGGATACGCACAAAACGACGAGGCTGATGAAAATGATTTTGGGGCACGACGAACCTAATTTCTGAGTTAAGTTAATGAGGTCCTTACCGACGGCTTATAAGCCTTCGGTAATTACCTCTATACCGACAGCCTTAAGGCCTTCGGTAAAATGCCTTCGGTAAATCCCAATTTTCCAGTAGTGCAATGAATGAGTTAAACAAAGCAAGCAATAAGCAAAGAGGAAAAAACCTTAACTAATGATGAAAGAAAGCATAAGTCTTAAAAGTAAGATGTTAAAACAAATTCCATATATGAGAGTTTCACAAAACTACATTGATTCCCCAACAACAATACAAGGTTTAGTTCACCATATTCATGGTGAAACTAGATAAATAATAATGGAAGAATGAAAGATAAAACCCTAGAAAGGTGAAGAGGTAGCCTAAGCATCCAAGATCCTCCTTCAAAGGGGTGGAAAAAAGAGTATTTGCTTCGTCTCTGCCAAAGATACAAACCCTAGGACATCCTAAAGCTTATATACTATTCTAAAAATACAGAAAAATTAGGCCCAAGCCCATAAAAGTACCGCTCAGCGGTAAACTGCCGCTCAGCGGTAAGTGCGTGTGTTGTTTTCTTCCCCTCAGCGGATCCAACGTGAGCTTCTGAGTGCCACTCATCGGTAAACTACCGCTGAGCGGTACTTGCGGCTTCTCCTTTTGCACTTTTTGATGTCTTTTCTGATTCCATCTCTATCCTTCTTCACTTTTTTCACCAAATTCACCTTAAAACCTGCATAAAACACTGAAATCAAGCATAAACCTGTCCAGCTCTCTTATTTCTAAAAATATAACCAAAAACATGATTTCAAGCTAGTTTCTAAGTGTTAAAGGTTGCTTTTAGTATCAATTTTAAGCATGAAAATAACAGTTTTTCAACTGTTATCAGTCACCCCACACACAAACATATCAACAATCATCCATGTCCATAAAGCTCATAAAATCATTAAAAAAGTATTCTTTTAAACTTCAAAAGATAATAATCAAATAAAAAATAAGCACAATTTTGTTGGGTACAAACAAAGTCCCACATTAAATAAAATAAGAGATGGACATGGGTTTACATACACATAAGATACCTCCATTGGTAATAGGCCTTTTGGAGTGGTACCAAAAGCAAATCCGTGAGGGCTTGACCCAAAATGGACAATATCTTATCAGTGTGGAGATCTATGTGTATGTGTGTGGGTTGTCCCTCCCTACAAATGGTATTAGAGCCAGGTTCAGGTCTGGTGACTAGGCTCAGTTGAGTACGTCCCTCCATGATAAAGTGAAAGTGAAGCCTAACAGGTGGCCAGATGTATCATGAGAAAAAGACTTCCGCTATAGGGGAGGTGGAGGTGGAGGGTTTATATATACATAAGATACCTCCATTGGTAATAAGCCTTTTGGAGTGGTACCAAAAGCAAATTCGTGAGGGCTTGGCCCAAAGCGAATAATATCTTACCAGTATAAAGTCTTATGTGTGTGTTGTCCTTCCCTACAAATTTAACTCAATTCATCATATACACATACAAATAAGAAGACAAGAAATAAAATAAGTAAACAAGAAAAAAAAAAGATTGTAAGCTCTTCTTGCCTCTTACTCTTCACTTCTTTCTTGAGTTCTTTCAAAACTCAACTTTTAACACTTTCTTCCTGGAGAGGGTGATATTTCTATTAAAATTCTTTCCCTATCCCATATATTTATAAATGAGACAAATTTCATCTTATAGATCTATTTTATAAATTAAATTAAGTTTAAAGTTTATTTTTTATATAATTTAAAATTTAGTTTTCAAATAAAATTACATAATATAAATCTTACTACAAACAAACGAAGTGTTGAGAAAATATTAATATAAGTTTGTGACTAATTTGTCTTATACTAGATTAGGTGGTACTTTTTTTAGATCAAACATGTCCACGACCTATTTTTGTAGTCTCTAACTTTGCGAAAAATATGCTTTTAAATTCAAAAAATTTATAAAAGTAAAATATCAAATAACCTCGATTATTTATGACAGCTCCACATATTTTTATTGTATCATTATTTAACCAAATTTATCAATATTGAATTCAACAGAAGAAAATAGAGGACGGCCCATATATTATTTGTAAGTTTATTTCTAATCATGTTAATAAAATTACAATAAAATTTAAAGATGATTTCTCAAAAACAATTCCATAGATAGAATGTGTTTAATAATTTAATGAGAAAATCATTATTCCATCAAATTCAAACCCAGAAATGATTGTCAACATCTGAAATTAATTTCTTACCAAATAAAATGTCATTTAACCATGAAACGTCATGTAACTATCTTAAACGATGATAGTTCCTCAAAATGTGAAGAATAATCTCAATTTCACAAGAGCATCTTATACACCAAGTTAAGATATAAGATGATTGGAAAATCTCTTGTTATTAATGGGCAACACTGATTAAGGGAAAGACTTAATATATATATATATATATATATATATATATATATATATATATATATATATATATATATATATATATATATATATATATATATATATATATATATATATATATATATATATATATATATATAATATAGTTTTTGGGACCCTAAGTTTTCATACCTTCTTCTAGGGCTCATTCGAAACAATAGACAGAATTGTACCTTGAACACCTCATATGATTAAACTTACTTTTTTGCCTAGTAATGCAAATTTGATGAGGATCTTTGAAGAAAATTTTAATTTACTCAATTATAAGCCTTTTCGTGGTTATTTATGGTTGTTGATCCTTGTTTTCTCTAAATCTAAATCTTTGTGGACTGGGTTAATTTCAATATACTTTTTTTGTATCCACAATGTATTTTTTTGGGTTAATTTTTTTAGAAGTTCATTAAATATGCAATTGTGTTGGATTGATATGGATGCCGAGATGTCTAGCTTGAATTGAAGACTAATGTGCACTTACTTTCCATTATTTGAAATGTCTTCCGAAATAAACTATTCTAGGTGAACATGAAATGAGGTTTGAGTTTGTGGAAGAGAATGTGGTAGTTCGATTTAGAAGAGAAAGTATTTTTTTAACGAACTTTGTAAAGATAACATGCAATTCAGTTATTGTGTTAAGGGTTTACAATGCATCATTTGTAAGTATGATCTGTTGCTATTTGAGCAACATCATATCTAATGGCTAAACTTGTATATCATTGTGGGCCTTTAGAAATATAACTTGTTGATGAATGTGTTTGTCGGACTTTGTAGAGTTGTACATACTTTTTCTTTCAAGAGGTTGAATATGAAATTGTATTATAGGCCAAAGAGTTTTGGAATTTGACAGTGGAACTACACACCATCTTGACAACTTTTGTTTTCTCCATTTGCAAATAAGGTTATGCGTAGGGATGGACAAAAGTAACTAACTACACTAAACTATTAATTATATACCTGTCAATTTGGCCCTCCTTACATGGTTTGGCCCTAACCCACGTGGGTTGGGGCCAAAAAAGTCCACAGGGCCAAAAAGCCTCTCGTAGGAAAAGCCCACGGGGCCAAAATATCTTCAAAAGCCCTGTGGGCCAGGGCCAACCCATGGACCTTTTTTTTAGAAAAAATGTTCATTTTGAATACAAGGAAAAATATAATTAACTCCTAATTTGTTACAAAAATAGTTACTATAGAAAATAAATTGAAATTTTTATAAGAGGAGAATTCTAAAATCAAGAAGCAAAAGCAAAATGATAATATTTATTGAGTTAGATTATCTAAGTATATAATTAAATGATAATTTAATAAATTTGAAATTTAAATATTTAATTTCACTTATTTTTAAGTTATAAGTAAGAAATTAACTTTTTATCTAAAATTATCCTAATTGAAATTTAAGAGAAGATTTTCTCTAATTGAAGCTCTTAATTTAAAAAAAAATAGGCTTCTTTATTTTCTTAGAAAGTTATTGAAAAAGAAATTAAATATAAATGATTTTCTTTTTCATTTTATACTCAACAAATCATGTTCATAACAAAAATAATAAATAAATAAAAACTCATAAACCTTGTGCAGATTGAAGTTGAAGTTGTATTCGCCCATAGAATTCAATCTCGTTGCACTACTCACTCAAAATGTTTACATTTTAAATGTCATAAATGTAAATATAAACATAAACATAAACATACATTTATGTTATGTGTTCTAATTGAAAGTTAAAAATAAATTATTTAATGTGTTAGTTAAAGAATTGAAACAGTAACATTTGTGATTCTTTAGTACTTTAGGTCTATTTAAATTTTTCATTTTTTTATAAATTTTTAAGAAATTAACTTTCTTTTTATAATATATCTTATGGTGATTTTGGGAAAAGATTATCAGAGAGAAAAAAAACAAAATAAAACATAAGTTTAATTTACACATAAAATATTAATATTATTTTTGATCAAAAAAATTTAGATAGTAAATTTTTGAATTATTTTTAATTTTAAATAATTAAAAGCAGATTAAGTGATATTTTAAAAGTCGAGGAAACAAAAACAATGATTCTTTTTAAGAACTGTAAAAACAGTGAAAATATTAAATCAAATTAATATGTTATTATCTCTCTTTGGGGTTATTTTGATATTACTAATTATATATAATTTTCTAATAATTGGTGTCTGCAACATAAGACATAATTTTATTAAAATTGACAACAAAATAAAGCATTTTTATAATATTTCAGTAAAATAAATTTGTAATACTATTTAGTTGTATAAAATTAAGTGTGTGGTTTGCAATTGTTTTTAATTATTTAAAAAAATGGTTATTTTGAATATTAAATATTCTATTATACTATAATTAATTAGTTTTATTTAATAATTTGAAATAAGAAATCCATTACATGAATATAAAATTAGTACTTTTAATAGTTGCTATTAAGAATGTTGAAGTTTAGTTTCCAAAAAAAATTTAGTGGGCTAAACCCACCTTAACCCTGACCCTAACCCCCTTGAGAGGGGGCTTTAGGGGTTGGGGCTTTTTTTTTGGCCCCCATTTGAGGGGCTTCTTAAGATGGGGCTTTTTTAAGAGTGGGTTAGGGCTAGCCCCAGGGTCATGGGTCAAATTGACACCTCTAATTAATTAACTGTACTATATTGAATCCAAAAAACTAAAACTAAACTGTTTACAATAAAAACTGAATTGTACCGTTTTATAGTCCAGTTTTAAAAAAACTAAACTTCTAAATTTACATTTTAGTTAACTAAACTTCTAAATTTACTTACTTGATAGTATCTAAAGTTGTAGTTCAATTTAGCTACTATCGACTTAGTCGAATTTCGGATGGGACTAGCTCAATTGAGTTTCGATTGTGCCCGACTTAGTTGAATTCCACCAATTTTTATCCGGGATTGACTCAGTTAAAATCAATTGATTTTCAGTCGAGACTGTCTTGACGTCTGTGGTCGTCTCGGTTGAATTCCACTAATTTTCAACAAGGACCGACTCAAACGAGTTTTGGTCGTGGTTCTTCCAACCAAATTCGATCAATTTTCAACTAGGTTGACTCAGACGAATTTAACTCAAGACTAACTTGTCTGAGTTTCCTTTGTGGCTTTTCGACTTAATTTAGCCGATTTAGGTCGGAGTACACTCGATCGAGTTTCGATTATGCCCCTATCGGCCAAATTCCATCAAAATTTCAGCCTCGACCTATTTTGATTGAGTAAAGAAAAATATTTATATGTAATTAATTTTTTTTAAGGTTTTTAAATAATAGTTCAGTTCAGTTCAGTTAAGTTTGTTAGAACAAAAAATATTTTAATTCAGTTTGTCTAAACTAAGTTTTAATTCAGTTATGCAAACTATTTTTTTGTTCAGTTGAATTTCTAACAGTTAAGAGTAGTTTAATTAATTTTTTCCACCCTTAACACAAATTTCGGTCAAAAAAAAATGACCAAGTTTCGATCGTGGTCAACTCAGTCAAATTTAGGAAATTTTCAGTTGGGGCCTGATGGACAAATTTGTAAGCACCAAAATATGATGTCACAAACTTGTTTCACAATCGGCAAGTATGACCGAATCGTTCAAGTAATAAACTTGGTAAGACCAAGTATCGTTCTTCCCAAAGGACTCACGGCCTAGTTTAGTTATGTGATTTGTTGATTAGCTAGGACTTACAAACGAAATATTCAGAGTTCAATATGCAAAGACGAAAATAAACATGTATGCATGAATTGATCAATGGCAAAGACAAAAGATAAACACTTTCAATGAATTATATGAATGAATATGTTGTTGGGGGTCAATTTCATCTCATCCACTCTCATATATTTTAGGAATTCAACATTCAAATCATCATTGTTAATACCACTCTCTAATGTACCATTCTAGATGGCTTCTCCCTAATCAAATAGTTCATACAATTCCTAGCATTCCTAATGATTAGTTCATGAGTGCAGGAGCTTAAAGGCAACCAATAAAATATTGTCAGTATAATATTGGGAGAAATTCCCCGGATCTAGACTTCCCCGTACGTGTCCGTATCGACAAAACCAATAATCATGCATTAGAATGAGTTAAACAATGCAAGCATTGAGCAAAGAAGAAAAACCCTAACTAATGATGAAAGAAAGCATATGTCTTACTTAAAAGATGTATTCAACAAATCCATATATGAGAGCTTCAAGAGATTACATTGATTCCCCAACAAACATACAAGGTTTAGTTCACCATATTCATGGCGAACCTAGATGAATATCAATGAAAGAATGAAAAAATAAACCCAATAAAGGTGAAGAGGTAGCCTGAGCATCCAAGATCCTCCTTCAAAGGGGTGGAAGAGAGAGTGTTTGCCTCGTTTCTGCCAAAGATACTAATCCTAAGGACGTACAAGCCCTTATATATTAATCTAGAGTTACAAAAGATTACAAAAGCCCAAGCCCAAAAAGTGCCGCTCAGCGGTAAATACCGCTCAGCGGTGATTGCGCGTCACATTTCTTCCCCTCAGCGGCCAGTTTGCCCCTCAGCGTGACTCCCGCAACCTCCTGAGTGCCGCTCAGCGGTAAATACCGCTGAGCGGTGCCTTCGTCTTCTCTTTTTGCACTCTTTCTTGTCTTTTCTAATGTCACCTCTCTCCTTCTTCACTCTTTTCACTAAATTCACCTTAAAACCTGCACAAAAACACTTAAATCAAGCATAAACCTGTCCAGCTCTCTTATTTATAAAAATATGGATAAAAGGCATGATTTCAAGCTAGTTTCTAAGTCTAAAGGTTGCTTTTAGTATCAATTTTAAGCATGAAAATAACAGTTTTTCAACTGTTATCACAACCCCAAACTTAGAACTTTGCTTGTCCTCAAGCAAACAAAATGTAACTCCATCTCCAACCAATTTATATGATGGTTCACTCATTCAAAATCCTCTTTTCAAGATAAGTAATAACTTCACTCAAACTTATGACCAAGAGTTCAATCAAGATGTGCACATGCTTTAGTGTTCACAAAGTCATTTAAGTTCCAACAAATGCTATTTTGCATGAATGATCAATCAATTAAGCATGGATGTTCATGTGCTTATGGAATATTTCCTCACTAGGTAAAGTGTTTCACTCAACACACAAGTGTATACGAGGTAAAGTGTTTCACTCATTCACTCCATTATCACAATGTCACATGAATCCACTTTGCCTTTCATTTTACCATAATCAAAAACATTCACAAGCATGCATCATCCATCACAAGGACTTTTCAATGGCTTATAATGTGGCTGGGCTAACAAGAAAATTGGTTTTTCTGGATCACAAAATCCTTGAGTTAAGAGAATCATAATAACACAATCATCTTATTCGTTCCCAACTTTCTTTTGCCTTTGCATTTGCATTGAGCTTTACTTCTTTTTCTTTTCTTTTCTTTTTCTTTTGCATATTCTTACTTTTAAGCTCTTAGCTCAATGCTTTCCTTTTTCATGATTTCCCAATAACCCCAAACTTGAACATTTATCAATACCACACAAGATCTTCTACTTAACTCAAGGTAAAGTTTTTCAATCAAGGGTTCAGTGTATTTCAAGGTTAATGGTTCAAAGGATAGAACACAAAGTGTTCTCTTTTAGTAGGCTAACTTTATGAATTTGGCCAATAAAAAGGGTTCCAACAAACACAGCCTTGATCACATGATGCAAAACAAGCAATTGATTCAATCATAGAAAACCTGGGCAAAGTCATTCATGCTTCCAAAGTAATAGCATTCAACAATAACAACTCTGGAGCTCAAAACCTCACATATAAGCTCATTCACATTTGACATACACATCCTGCTTAATTTCACAATCACAATCATGATATCATGCATTTGTTCACAAAGCTTGTGAATCACCTGTATAAGCATTTTATGTGCACATCTATCTCAACATCAATCAATCACTAATCATCATCAAGCATTACTTATCACACAATCACAGTTAATAGCAAACCATCATAAGAAACCAGGTGTTCAATAGAGTACATCAAACCCTAATCTAAAAACAAAAACAAATAAGTCCAGAAAACTTAAACCACAAAAGCATAATCATATGATAGCATTCATCAGTAAATGCTATCTCAGCTCCTCATCAGTCTGAGCTGTCCTCTGTATCTTCCTCCTCTCCTTCTTCTTGGATCTTATAGTCTTGATTCTTTTAGCATGATGAGGAGGCCATCCCTGCATCAAACTTAATTCACAAAACCAAAAGATACATTGTTAAGCATTAGTAAACCACACTGAAGAAATCATCCCCTTCAATGATGCTCTCTCCCAACCCCAAACTTAGATGGAAAACTAGTGAGAAAGTGAGTGAAAGGGAGATTTTCTCAAGAGGGAAGAGGGAAAAGATGTGGAGAACCTTGGAAAAGGTATGTGGGAGTGTGTGTGCAGAGAAGAGCCTGAAAATAGAAGCTTATGCGCAGCTTAGGGTATAAAAATACCCTAATGGGCTCGGGTTCCGCTAAGGGGAACTAAAGCCCATCTGCGAGAGTACCGCTCAGCGGTAATTGCCGCTCAGCGGCACTTTCGTGAAGTGCTCCTCTCCTTCTTTTCTTGACCTACGTGCCTCCTAGACATACCCCTCACTGGTTCCCTGCAATTCAATGTTAAAAATGCTTATGCAAACCCTAACTAAAATAAACAAACAGAAAACAATAAATCAACTGGGTTGCCTCCCAGGTAGCGCTTGTTTAACGTCACGAGCCTGACCCAAAATCCACCAACACCCATCAGTAGGTGTTTCACACTTAGCAGCACCCATCAGTAGGTGTTACAGACTTAACAACACCCATCAGTAGGTGCAAAAGTTTCTCACCAACACCCATCAGTAGGTGTTACAACCTTAGTATCCTTCAGTAGATACTTAACCACCTAGCATCCTTCAGTAGATGCTAGATCCAACAAAATATTTACAAAATCAAAATCAACAGCTTGTAAATCCACTGGGTTGCCTCCCAGCAAGCGCTCTTTTAACGTCATTAGCTTGACCCAGTAAAGCTCAAGTTCCTTCTTCTTTTTCTTCTTTCTACTGAACTTCTTCAGAAATTTGATCAAACCAGGAACTTGTTGCAATGTCTCAATCATAGGAACTTTAATCTCCAATTTCTTGAAGATTTCCATAAAGCACTCAAATTCCTTCTTCCTATGATACTTCTTTGGATGGGGACGAGATTTTTCATATGATTCTTTATTTTTTTCTCTCGTCCTCTTTCTCTTTTCTCTCACTTTCTTTTTTTCTTTTCTTTTTCTACTCACCTTCTCAATCTTCACACAAATTTTCTCTTCTTCTTTCTCTTCTCTCTCTTTTCTCTCTTTTTTTTCCAACTCAACTTTTTCAACATTTACACTCACTAGCTCTTGACACTCTCCCCTGGGGTTAACCTCAGTATTAGCCCCAAAATCCGTGTCAGGCCTTTCTTCCAATTGCTTGGTAATCTGCCCCATTTGAATCTTCAAGTTCTTAATAGCAGCTTTAGAGCTCTTTTGAGAAGATTCAGTTTTCTGTATAAATTGCTGAAGAATTTCTTCCAACCTTATTGATCTTTCATTAAGTATAGAAATTTGTTGCCATAAGGTTGGTTGTTGTTGCTGCTTATTAAATTGACCAGCTTGCCCAGTTTGCCCTTGACCAATGCTTGGGTGTGGTTTCCACCCTTGATTGTAGTTCCCTTGACGATATTGATTGGTCATGTATTTTACATCCTCCATTGCTTCTACTGAAAAGGCACATTGACCATTGATATGGTCGCCTCCACATAATTCGCATAACTGGGATTGTACCTGTGCAGCAGTCTTCAACTCTTTGGGTAGTTGTGCAAGTATCTTTGTGAGATTCTCCACTTGTTGAGTTAGTATCTTGTTCTGAGCTAGCAAGGCATCATTGGATTGCATCTGCAGAACTCCTTTTTGTTGCATAGGAGCTCCTCTCTCACTGTGTAGCTCATTATCATTAGTAGCCATGTTTTCAATTATTTCTACGGCTTCCTCTGAAGTTTTCCATTTGATATTTCCTCCTGCTGAGGCGTCAAGCATCATCTTGGTTTGTGAACCAAGACCTTCAAGGAAGATTAGGACTACTTCCACTTCGTCAAATCCATTCGTGGGAATCTTTCTTAATAGGCTTTTATATCTGTCCCATGCATGACCTAATGATTCCTCCATGCCTTGCCTGAAAGACGAGATCTCTTGCTTTCCTTTGTTGTCCTTGGAAGAATTGAGTGCCCATATAGTTAAATTCTTGACCGAATTGCATCCTGCAAACATTAGGCACAAAACTCTAGAAAATATTTGTTAGCACAAAAAGATATAGGAGAAGATATATATTCAAAAGATAAAAAGATAAAAGATTCAGAAGATAAGAAGATAAAAGATTCAGAAGATAGAAAGATAAGATAGAAAAAAATAAAATAAAATCTAACCTAATCTAAAAGATAAAGATAAAATCTAACCTAACCAAATAAAATAAAATCTAATCTAATCTAAAAATAAAATAAAATCTAACCTAATAAAATCTAACCTAACCAAATAAAATAAAATCTAATCTAATCTAAAAGATAAAACAAAATCTAACCTAATTCTAAAAGATAAAATAAAAAAAAATCTAATCTAAAAAAAATCAAATCTAATCTAATCTAATAAAATAAAATAAAATAAAATCAAATCAAATAAGATACAAACTGTAAAATATAAACAGAAAAAAAAATAAATAAAAAAAATTCGAAATTTAAATTAAAAATAAAAAAATAAGTCAAAGATAATCAATAATCACACAAATTAACCAGTTAAACCACGAGTCCCCGGCAACGGCGCCAAAAACTTGATGGACAAATTTGTAAGCACCAAAATATGATGTCACAAACTTGTTTCACAATCGGCAAGTATGACCGAATCGTTCAAGTAATAAACTTGGTAAGACCAAGTATCGTTCTTCCCAAAGGACTCACGGCCTAGTTTAGTTATGTGATTTATTGATTAGCTAGGACTTACAAACGAAATATTCAGAGTTCAATATGCAAAGACGAAAATAAACATGTATGCATGAATTGATCAATGGCAAAGACAAAAGATAAACACTTTCAATGAATTATATGAATGAATATGTTGTTGGGGGTCAATTTCATCTCATCCACTCTCATATATTTTAGGAATTCAACATTCAAATCATCATTGTTAATACCACTCTCTAATGTACCATTCTAGATGGCTTCTCCCTAATCAAATAGTTCATACAATTCCTAGCATTCCTAATGATTAGTTCATGAGTGCAGGAGCTTAAAGGCAACCAATAAAATATTGTCAGTATAATATTGGGAGAAATTCCCCGGATCTAGACTTCCCCGTACGTGTCCGTATCGACAAAACCAATAATCATGCATTAGAATGAGTTAAACAATGCAAGCATTGAGCAAAGAAGAAAAACCCTAACTAATGATGAAAGAAAGCATATGTCTTACTTAAAAGATGTATTCAACAAATCCATATATGAGAGCTTTAAGAGATTACATTGATTCCCCAACAAACATACAAGGTTTAGTTCACCATATTCATGGTGAACCTAGATGAATATCAATGAAAGAATGAAAAAAAAACCCAATAAAGGTGAAGAGGTAGCCTGAGCATCCAAGATCCTCCTTCAAAGGGGTGGAAGAGAGAGTGTTTGCCTCGTTTCAGCCAAAGATACTAATCCTAAGGACGTACAAGCCCTTATATACTAATCTAGAGTTACAAAAGATTACAAAAGCCCAAGCCCAAAAAGTGCCGCTCAGCGGTAAATACCGCTCAGCGGTGATTGCGCGTCACATTTCTTCCCCTCAACGGCCAGTTTGCCCCTCAGCGTGACTCCCGCAACCTCCTGAGTGCCGCTCAGCGGTAAATACCGCTGAGCGGTGCCTTCGTCTTCTCTTTTTGCACTCTTTCTTGTCTTTTCTAATGTCACCTCTCTCCTTCTTCACTCTTTTCACTAAATTCACCTTAAAACCTGCACAAAAACACTTAAATCAAGCATAAACCTGTCCAGCTCTCTTATTTCTAAAAATATGGATAAAAGGCATGATTTCAAGCTAGTTTCTAAGTCTAAAGGTTGCTTTTAGTATCAATTTTAAGCATGAAAATAACAGTTTTTCAACTGTTATCAGGGCCTATGATAACAGTTGAAAAACTGTTATTTTCATGCTTAAAATTGACACTAAAAGCAACCTTTAGACTTAGAAACTAGCTTGAAATCATGCTTTTATCTATATTTTCATAAATAAGAGAGCTGGACAGGTTTATGCTTGATTTAAGTGTTTTTGTGCAGGTTTTAAGGTGAATTTAGTGAAAAGAGTGAAGAAGGAGAGAGATGGAATCAGAAAAGGAAGCAAAGAGTGCAAAAGGAGAAGCCGAAGGCACCGCTCAGCGGCATTTTACCGCTGAGCGGCACTCAGGAGGTCACGGGAGGTCCGCTGAGGGGCAAACTGGCCGCTGAGGGGAAGAAAAGGGACGCGCAGTCACCGCTGAGCGGTATTTACCGCTGAGCGGCACTTTTATGGGCTTGGGCTTTTGTAATCTTTTGTAGTTCTAAAATAGTATATAAGGACTTGCACGTCCTAGAATTAGTATCTTTGGCAGAAACGAGGCAAACACTCTCTCTTCCACCCCTTTGAAGGAGGAACTTGGATGCTCAGGCTACCTCTTCACCTTTTTAGGGTTTACTCTTTCATTCTTTCATTGTTATTCATCTAGGTTCACCATGAATATGGTGAACTATACCTTGTATGTTTGTTGGGGAATCAATGTAATCTCTTGAAGCTCTCATATATGGAATTTATGCTTGCATCTTTTAATTAAGACTTATGCTTTCTTTCATCATTAGTTAGGGTTTTTCCTCTTTGCTTAATGCTTGCATGGTTTAACTCATTCGATGCATGATTATGGGTTTTGTCGATATGGGCACATACGGGGAAGTCTAGATCCGGGGAATTTCTCCCAATATTATATTGGTTGTCGTTAAGCTCCTGCACTTATGAACTAATCATTAGGAATGCTAGGAATTGTATGAACTCGTGATTAGGGAGAAGCCATCTAGAATGGTACTTTAGAGAGTGGCATTAACAATGATGATTTGAATGTTGAATTCCTAAAATATATGAGAGTGGATGAGATGAAATTGACCCCCAACAACATATTCATTCATATATTTCATTGAAAGTGTTTATCTTTTGCTTTTGCCATTGATCAAAACTCATGCATACATGTTTATTTTCGTCTTTGCATATTAAACTTCAAATATTTCGTTCTTAAGTCTTAGCTAATCAACAAACCACATAACTAAACTAGGCCGTGAGTCCTTTGGGAAGAACGATACTTGGTCTTACCAAGTTTATTACTTGAACGATTCGGTCATACTTGCCGATTGTGAAACAAGTTTGTGACATCATATTTTGGTGTTCATAAATTTGTCCATCAAGTTTTTGGCGCCGTTGCCGGGGACTCGTGGTTTAACTGGTTAATTTGTGTGATTATTGATTATCTTTGACTTTAATTTTGAATTTCTGTTTTTATTTTTTCGGTTTTTATTAGATTTTATCTTATTAGATTTATTTAGATTAGATTTGTTTTTATTTTATCTTATTAGATTTATTTTTATTTTTAGATTAGATTTTATTTTATTTTATCTTTTATCTTTTAAATCTTTTATCTTTCTATCTTCTGAATCTTTTATCTTCTTATCTTCTGAATCTTTTATCTTTTTATCTTTTGAATATATATCTTCTCTTATATCTTTTTGTGCTAACAAATATTTTCTAGGGTTTTGTTTTCTTGTGTATGCAGGAGGCAATTCAAACTAGGAGTAAGAAAACAACAGAACCTCATCTTGAAGGTCTAGAAGAGAGTAGACGGAGGAGAAGAATCAGAACATCTAGAGAACTTTTCCCTTCTACAGAAACTCTCTTACAATCATCACCACAAGGTTCTGTTCATAGCACAGGAAGTATGGAGAACAATAATGGTAGAAGAACTCTTGCAGACTACACCAATATTGCTGGGCCTCAACACTTTAACAGCATAGCTAGACCTAGAGTCAATGCAGCCAACATGGAGGTCAAACCAGCACTGATTCAATTGGTGAAGAGTAATCAATTTAATGGGTTATCTCATGAAAGCCCATATGAGCACCTCACTACCTTTAATGAGATTTGCAACACAGTCAAAATTAATGGGGTGCCAGACGAAGCAATCAAACTTAGCTTGTTTCCTTTCTCATTGGGAGGCAATGCTAAGCTTTGGTTGAACTCTTTTCCAGAAGAAAGTTTCACAGAGTGGGAAGCAGTGGTCACAAAATTCTTAAACAAATACTTCCCACAATCTAAGGTGACTAAAGGAAAGCAAGAGATTTCTTCATTCAAGCAGGGCATGGAAGAATCACTGGGGCATGCATGGGACAGGTATAAAAGCTTATTACGTAAAACTCCCACGCATGGCTTTGAAGATCAAGAAGTAGTCTTAACTTTCCTTGGAGGGCTTGGTTCACAAACCAAGATGATGCTGGATGCCTCAGCAGGAGGCAATATTAAATGGAAAACTCCAGAGGAAGCAACTGAAATTATAGAAAACATGGCTACTAGTGATAATGAGCTGCACAGTGAAAGAGGAGCTCCTATGCAACAAAACGGGGTTCTTCAATTACAAACACATGATGCCTTGCTAGCTCAGAATAAAATTCTAACTCAACAGCTGGAAACTCTGACCAAAACTCTTGCTCTATTACCCAAAGAGTTGAAATCTGCTGCACAGGTACAAACCCAGTTGTGCGAATTATGTGGGGGTGATCACATCAATGGCCAATGTGCTTTTCCTGTGGAAGCCGTGGAGGATGTTAACTTCATGGCTAATCAATTTCCATACCGTCAAGGGAATTATAATCAGGGTTGGAAACCACATCCAAGCATTGGTCAAGGCCAAACTGGGCAAGCTAATCAATATAATAAGCAGCAGCAGCAACCAACTTTGTGGCAACAGTTATCTATGCTTAATGAAAGATCAACAAGGTTGGAAGAAACTCTTCAGCAATTCATTCAGAAAACTGAATCTTCTCAAAAGAGCACTGAAGCTGCTATAAAGAATTTGGAGATTCAAATGGGTCAGATTACCAAGCAATTGGAAGAAAGACCTAATAGAAACTTTGGGGCTAATACTGAGGTTAACCCCAGAGAAGAGTGCAAGGTGGTAGAGAGTGCTGATGATGAGAAAGTTGAGTTAGATACAGAAGAGAGAAGTGAAATAGAGAGCAAAAGCACGTTTCCTTTTCCAATCCATCAAGGGAAACCAATGGACTTCACAGAGTTATTCAAAATGGTGGATAATGATGCACCTTGGGAGCAAATTTTGCAACAGATTACGGTTTACACCAAATCTAATGAAGAAAGCTCTACAAAGAAGAGACGTAGAGATGATGAGGAAAAAAAGTGTATAACTGTTAAAGAAGAGTCATTCCCACCAAAAGCATCAGATCCAGGTAGTTTTTCTATCCCTTGTACTATAGGGAAGAAAAAGGTAAAGAAAGCTCTCCTTGATTTAGGTTCAAGTGTTAACTTGATACCTTATTCTGTACTGGAGCAAATTGGCAATGTTAAAATGAAACCTGTAAAGGTTAATTTAGTAATGGCCGATGGATCTTCAAAGGAGCCATGTGGGATTGCAGAAGACATTGTAGTTTGTGTTGGCAAACTTCAGTTTTTGGCAGACTTTGTGGTGATGAAGATGGAAACTGAGAAAATACCTATCATACTTGGAAGACCGTTTATGAAAACGGCCAGGGCTATCATAGATGTAAATGAAGGTATAGTGGTGCTCCAGGATAGAGAGGAGAGAGTGGTGGTGGATATCTTCAAAGATGAAACACAAGCAAAGGAGGAAGAAGCCAGTTATAAAGCTGCATTTCGAGATGCACCCATAACTAGAGGTAAAGATGAAAATCTTGAGGTTTCTGGTAACCATTGTTTGTTGTTTCAGGTACCCAAGGAAGAAGAAATTGGAAAAGGAGAAGAAATTCCTAGAGACTGGAAGAAAAGAAGACTCAAACTTGGCACACCTGTAAGAATCAAGAACAAGTTGTGGGTTATAAAGGGCTTTAAAGAAAAGGAGATGATAGAGATAGAGTCTCCATATTCTAGAAGAACCAAAACAGTCCAAAGGAAGCAGCTGAGAAGTTGGTGTACTGACAACATCAACTATAAAGAAGATGGAACTTGAACTTTATTGGGTCAAGCTAATGACGTTAAAAGAGCGCTTGCTGGGAGGCAACCCAGTGATTTACAAACTTTTGATTTTGATTTTGGTTTTGTAACTTTTAATTTGTGGACATTATTTTGTGAATATTTTGTTGGATCCAGCATCTACTGAAGGATGCTAGGTGGTTAAGTATCTACTGAAGGGTAAGTTTGAAACACCTACTGATGGGTGTTGGTGGATTTTGGGTCAGGCTCGTGACGTTAAACAAGCACTACCTGGGAGGCAACCCAGTTGATTGATTGATTTCTGTTGTTTATTTTAGTTAGGGTTTGCATAAGCATTTTTAACATTGAATTGAAGGGAACCAGTGAGGGGTATGTCTAGGAGGCACATAGGTCAAGAAAAGAAGGAGAAGGGCACATCACGAAAGTGCCGCTGAGCGGCAATTACCGCTGAGCGGTACTTGATGGACAAATTTATGATCACCAAAATATGATGTCACAAACTTGTTTCACAATCGGCAAGTATGACCGAATCGTTCAAGTAATAAACTTGGTAAGACCAAGTATCGTTCTCCCAAAGGACTCACGGCGTAGTTTAGTTATGTGATTTGTTGATTAGCTAAGACTTAAGAACGAAATATTTGGAATTTAATATGCAAGACAGAAAATAAACATGTATGCATGAGTTTTGATCAATGGCAAAAGCAAAAGATAAACACTTTCAATGAAATATATGAATATGTTGTTGGGGGTCAATTTCATCTCATCCACTCTCATATATTTTAGGAATTCAACATTCAAATCATCATTATTAATGCCACTCTCTAAAGTACCATTCTAGATGGCTTCTCCCTAATCACGAGTTCATACAATTCCTAGCATTCCTAATGATTAGTTCATAAGTGCAGGAGCTTAACGACAACCAATATAATATTGGGAGAAATTCCCCGGATCTAGACTTCCCCGTACGTGCCCGTATCGACAAAACCAATAATCATGCATCGAATGAGTTAAACCATGCAAGCATTAAGCAAAGAGGAAAAACCCTAACTAATGATGAAAGAAAGCATAAGTCTTAATTAAAAGATGCAAGCATAAATTCCATATATGAGAGCTTCAAGAGATTACATTAATTCCCCAACAAACATACAAGGTTTAGTTCACCATATTCATGGTGAACCTAGATGAATAACAATGAAAGAATGAAAGAATAAACCCTAAAAAGGTGAAGAGGTAGCCTGAGCATCCAAGATCCTCCTTCAAAGGGATGGAAGAGAGAGTGTTTGCCTCGTTTCTGCCAAAGATACTAATTCTAGGACGTGCAAGCCCTTATATACTATTCTAGAGTTACAAAAGATTACAAAAGCCCAAGCCCAAAAAGTGCCGCTCAGCGGTAAATACCGCTCAGCGGTGCTTGCGCGTCCTTTTCTTCCCCTCAGCGGCCAGTTTGCCCCTCAGCGGACCTCCCGTGACCTTCTGAGTGCCGCTCAGCGGTAAAATGCCGCTGAGCGGTGCTTTCGACTTCTCCTTTTGCACTCTTTGCTTCCTTTTCTGATTCCATCTCTCTCCTTCTTCACTCTTTTCACTAAATTCACCTTAAAACCTGCACAAAAACACTTAAATCAAGCATAAACCTGTCCAGCTCTCTTATTTATGAAAATATAGATAAAAGCATGATTTCAAGCTAGTTTTTAAGTCTAAAGGTTGCTTTTAGTATCAATTTTAAGCATGAAAATAACAGTTTTTCAACTGTTATCAGTACTCTCGCAGATGGGCTTTAGTTCCCCTTAGCGGAACCCGAGCCCATTGGGGTATTTTTAAACCCTAAGCTGCGCGATTTTTCATTCTTTCAAGCTCTTCTCTGCACAAGCACTCCCACATACCTTCTCTTAGGTTTTCCACATCTTTTCACTCTTCCCTCTTAAGAAAATATCTCTTCCACTCATTTTTTTCACTAGTGTGCCATCAAAGTTTGGGGTTGGAAGAGAGTATTCTAGCTTGGAAGCATTCTCATTGCATCTAGTATCTCCACCCAAGTAAGTAAAATGCATTTTGTTCATTTTAGGGTTCTTGAATTTGAATGTGATTGTCAAAGCATGAATATTTAGGGGTTTTGATTTCTATGCATGATTTGATGATATATTTGATGTTTGAACCGATTAAACTGCTTGATTATGAACTGGAAAACTGAAAATTGCATTTGGGTGGAGTTAGGACAGCTTTAAAACGAGATTTGCAAAAATCTGCAGATCACCGCTAAGCGGCAATTACCGCTGAGCGGCACTCTGCCAGATTTGGTTTTTCTGGTTTGTTGCGTGTTGGATTGTGGCACTGGTGGCGCTGAGGGGAAATTATGGCCCTCAGCGGTGGTTTAGCTTCGAAAGGAGTTGTGTTCTGTGTTTACTAATGATTAACATCATGTTCTGTGGTTTTGTATTTGTGTTTGAATGCAGGAATGGCATCCTCTTCAGGAAAGAGATTGAAAAGCATGGCAACCAAGAGAAAGGAAAAGGAACCAGAGCAACCTCATAATGGCAGGTTCCTCTCTAGGAAACATGAGAAGCACTTTAGGGTGGTTCAGGACAGGAGACTTCTGATGGAGAGAAAGGTTGGAATGATACCTAACTTTGCTCCTCAATTTGGAGAGCAAGTGTTGGGGAATGATTGGGGAAAGCTAGCCACTTATCCTGCACCTGCCAACATAGCTGTGGTAAAGGAATTTTACACCAATGCAAAGAAGATTGGTGATTATCCAGCTGAGAATTATTTGGGCTATGTCAGAGGCCATGCTATCAGGTATGATCCTGATTCTATCAACAACTTCCTGGATACTGTGTGGGCTGGTGAGCAATGCCAGTTTGCTCTTTGCATGGAGGAAGGTGCTGATTTTGAGGATGTAGAGAGAGTGCTGTGTATACCTGGAGGACACTTCCAAAGGAATAGATCTGGCGCAGTGGTTAACATTAGGAGGACAGATTTGACTCCTCTTGCAAAGTATTGGATGGCATTTTCTCATGCCAACATTCAGCCATGTTCACATGTGTCAGATATCACTCTCAGCAGGGCACTATTCATCTACTGTGCTATCAGAAATTTGAATGTTAATATTGGGCAGGTGATAGCTGATGAGATTAGTGTGTGTGCTAACACCTCAAACAACAAAGCACCACTAGGACATCCTTCTTTGATCACTCACCTTTGCAAGCTAGCTGGGGTGGACACTTCTGTTCCACCATTTGAGAGGCCAAGAAAAGCTATTGATGAGGCCTATTACAGACAGTACTGTGGAGGTGAGGAGGCAGCTCAGCCAGTTCCACCACGCCAGGCTCGTAGAGAGAGAGGGCCAGCACAGAGCAGGACATCTGCTGATACTCATGAAGTAGAACCATTTCAGATGAGGGACATGTATATGTCTCTTATAGGTGCTCAGTTGCAGTCCATTCACAGAGGGCAGGTGGCCACTGCTGAGATGATAGTGGGGATGTATGACACACCTCCAGCCCACAGGTGGACTATGAATGAATTCCATAATGTGGTAGCTTGGCCAGAAGAACCATTGCATGGAGGAGGAGCTGAAGCAGCTGAAGCTTCAGCTAGAGACATGGAAGAAGATGAAGCTGAGGAGGAGGATGCATTTGATGATGATGATGAGGAGGAGGAGGAAGAGGAAGATACAGAGGACAGCTCAGACTGATGAGGAGCTGAGATAGCATTTACTGATGAATGCTATCATATTATTATGCTTTTGTGGTTTAAGTTTTCTGAACTTATTTGTTTTTGTTTTTAGATTAGGGTTGATGTACTCTATTGGACACCTGGTTTATTATGATGGTTTGCTATTAACTGTGATTGTTTGATAAGTAATGCTTGATGATGCTTATTGATTGATTGATGTTGAGATGATGTGCACATTAAAATGCTTATACAGGTGATTCACAAGCTTTGTGAACAGATGCATGATATCATGATTGTGATTGTGAAATTAAGCAGGATGTGTATGTCAAATGTGAATGAGCTTATATGTGAGGTTTTGAGCTCCAGAGTTATTATTGATTGAATGCTATTACTTTGGAAGCTTGAATGACTTTGCCCAGGTTTTCTATGATTGAATCAATTGCTTGTTGTGCATCATGTGATCAAGGCCGTTTGTTGGAACCCTTTTTATTGGCCAAATTCATAAAGTTAGCCTACTAAAAGAGAACACTTTGTGTTCTAACTTTTGAACCCTTAGCCTTGAACATACACTGAAAACCCTTGATTGAAAATCTTTACCTTGAGTTAAGTAGAAGATCTTGTGTGGTATTGTTAAATGTTCAAGTTTGGGGTTGTTGGGAAAACATGAAAAAGGAAAAGCATTGAGCTAAGAGCTAAAAAGTAAGAATATGCAAAGAAAAAGAAAAGAAAAAGAAGCAAAGCTCAATGCAAATGCAAATGCAAAGGCAAAAGAAAGTTGGGAAGAATAAGAATAATTGTGTTGTTACGACTCTCTTAACTCAAGGATTTTGTGATCCAGAAAAACCAATTTTCTTGTTAACCCAGCCACATTATAAGCCATTGAAAAGTCCTTGTGATGATGCATGCTTGTGAATGTTTTTGATTGTGGTAAAATGAAAGGCAAAGTTGATTCATGTGACATTGTGATAGTGGAGTGAATGAGTGAAACACTTTACCTCTTATACACTTGTGTGTTGAGTGAAACACTTTACCTAGTGAGGAAATATTCCATAAGCACATGAACATCCATGCTTAATTGATTGATCATTCATGAAAAATAGCATTTGTTGGAATTTAAATGACTTTGTGAACACTAAAGCATATGCACATCTTGAATGAACTCTTGGTCATAAGTTTGAGTGAAGTTGTTACTTATCTTGAAAAAGAGAATTTTTGAATGAGTGAACCATCATATGAATTGGTTGGAGATTGAGTTACATTTTGTTTGCTTGAGGACAAGCAAAGTTCTAAGTTTGGGGTTGTGATAACAGTTGAAAAACTGTTATTTTTATGCTTAAAATTGACACTAAAAGCAACCTTTAGACTTAGAAACTAGCTTGAAATCATGCTTTTATCTATATTTTCATAAATAAGAGAGCTGGACAGGTTTATGCTTGATTTAAGTGTTTTTGTGCAGGTTTTAAGGTGAATTTAGTGAAAAGAGTGAAGAAGGAGAGAGATGGAATCAGAAAAGGAAGCAAAGAGTGCAAAAGGAGAAGCCGAAGGCACCGCTCAGCGGCATTTTACCGCTGAGCGGCACTCAGGAGGTCACGGGAGGTCCGCTGAGGGGAAGAAAAGGGACGCGCAGTCACCGCTGAGCGGTATTTACCGCTGAGCGGCACTTTTTTGGGCTTGGGCTTTTGTAATCTTTTGTAGTTCTAAAATAGTATATAAGGACTTGCACGTCCTAGAATTAGTATCTTTGGCAGAAACGAGGCAAACACTCTCTCTTCCACCCCTTTGAAGGAGGAACTTGGATGCTCAGGCTACCTCTTCACCTTTTTAGGGTATACTCTTTCATTCTTTCATTGTTATTCATCTAGGTTGATGAACTAATATTTTCTTCACTTCACTTAGTTTACTGTGCTAGATTTAATTAGGGAATTGTGCATAATTGTCTAGTATTTTCCTATTTTACTGAATTGAGCTTAATCCGATCAGAAATTCTTATTTTAACTAATTTGAATTATCTGAGCTAATTATTTTCATTATTGATTGCAGGAAAAATTTTGAAAATATAAATTGGGACATTTGGAAGAACATTCACACACTGTGTTTGGGAAGAAGCTGCACTGCAGTGATTTAATTTGTGTTGATCTGTGATGAAATATTTTTGTTTGGATTGGCTAAAAAGAATTAGAAGAAGTGCAGGGTGTTGGAACCATCCACGTGAAAGGGGGAAAGCATATCATTCCCTTATTAAAATTTTAGAAGCAAATTCACGACACATGAAGTCTTCTTTCCCTTTTGCAAATGAATGTAAATGGAAGACAATATATTATGGTAGGGACCACCATGTTTGAAGCTAAAGTCCAAGAAGAGGAAAGTGGCCACATGGAAAAGAAGGTAATGGCCTACTTGGAAGCATGTCACGTAGAACCAAGCAAAGTCTGAATTTTATCAAGGAAAGATGCTTCATGGCCCACATTGGAAATTGGAAGCTAACGTTCACACATGGAAGAATTGCAAAATGAAGTGCTGAATTTAATTTAATCAATGTTATTAAGGGAATGGTTACACGGCCCACATGGAAAAAAATGTTCAGATTTTTTTAGCATGTACACTTGGTTGGTGGAACATTGTTTTGCAAGCATTTGGAATAAAAATGGGAGCCACAACACCCCTTTGCTGAACGTAAATCCCAATTTGCCTTTGAAGAAAAATAGCACACATTTGGAGGGACCACCTTGTAGAAAAACACACGGTCCCATGGACATTTTATTTTGGCAAAAATACATTCAGAAATTAAGCATTTGCAAAGAGCCACCACTTCTCACGGTATTTAGTTGGTAGAAAGAGGAAGACATATCACGGCCAAGAGAAGTTCCATGCTGAATTTTATTTGTTGTAAGAATCAAAGAGAAAGAAGCCATTAAATTGAGAGCTGCACATCTGAAAGGAGCTCACGGGATTCACCTAATAATGGAGCACAATCTAGCTGCAGCAAAGGAGACCATGTTGAGGGAGTGAAGCTCACGGTATGAGGGGGCCGTGAGAGAGCTGGGACGTGTTGGAGCAGCTGCAACGCATGGTCCAGCAAGAAGAGTAACACTTGGTCCAGCTTGGGAGTGTCACGGCCTAGGAGAGAAGCAAGCCTAGCAGCAGCAAGCTTGAGAGGAGTAACCATATTCACGGCTGGAAGCTTGGAGAAAGTGAGGGCCCCACCTATTTGGCACATATAAGAAGCTCGTGAACATTTGCAGATTATTAGAGACAACAAACCTTAAAGTTGGAAGGTCACGGACGGGCTGCAAGTGAGACAAAACCCAAAATCCTAAATTGAAGGAGAATGTCCAAAAGTGTTGACACTATAAAATGGCAGCAGGCAGGGAGAATGAGAGGAGATTTTAGTGTGGATTTTAGGAGTAGTGTAGGAACTACCCACGTCTGGGAGGAGGCTATTGCCTCTTCCTCCTTCAATCAACTCTCTGTATTTTCATTTTCCAAACAGTGCAACAGTGATTTATTTTCTGAAGCGTATAATGTGTTACTGTAATTTTTATTTTCATTGTCCAGGAATTTAATTTCAAGTGTTGAATCTTTGCTAAATTTGATTTCCAATTAAATGCTTTTAATTTTATTGTGTCTTTATTTTACCTTTTAATATTTTTCTGCACCGTTAAATTCTGTCATTATGTTTTACTGGTCATTTATTTTCAAGAGTTGTTTTTAAGGTTTATTTTTACTGGAACTATTGGTAAATTTTAATTACAGTGTTGTTTTGTCTTCTGCATATTTACTGTTCTGTGTTTTAATTTCCAACACTGTAATTTTTCCATTGTCTATTTTTACCATCTTTTACTGTTTAGTTTTTACCGTCGTTAAAATTTACTTCAGTGTTTTTAATTCTGTCTTATTTTAATTCCAGTTTTAATTTATTTTTCCGTACCACAAATCACAAACCCCCCCCCCCTTCGTAAAAAAAAAATCTGAGACTGAACCACCAAAAATTGGTCCTTGAGAGACGACCTAGGAGTCACCTCCTAGCACTGTACTGCATTCTTATTTGCAATCAACTTTTGTGAGCGGTGCGACCCGTTCGTCAAAAATGGCGCCGTTGCCGGGGACCAAAGACGGTTTAGTTTTAGATTTTTGTTGTATAAAGTTTTGTTCTGTTAATATGTTTGTTTTGTGTGTTTTGTCTTGTATATTTTTGTAGGCGACAACGACACCTTCAGCAAATTTTGGCGGCATTGTCACTTCAGTTCCAGGTTTTTCGTTTTAGATTTTTGCTGTGTTTTTCGATTATGTTGTGTTAATATATGTTTTGTCTTTCATATTTTATTGTGCAGTGTTCTGTATTTAGTTGCTATATTTAAAAAAAAAAAAAATTTTTTTTTTTTACTATTGATGTTCTGTCTTGTGTGTGCTTGTAGCATGTATAAATGTGTTTAGTTTATCTGTTTCGTAATTTTTAGTTTTTATTTTTTATTTTTATTTTCCATGTCTACCTATTTTAATTTTGTGAATAGTGCTTATTCTACAAGTGCCTGTAATTATGATTCTCTTTCTGCATATTACTCTGATTCTTGTGCTGATTTTAATACTGAGAAAAATATGGATCATCCTCAAATTCCTGAGAGCTCCCTTTGGGAGCCGGTTCCACCAGTTCAGCAATATCAGAGTCAGCAGTATGATGCTCCTGCCCAAGTAGCTTCTCAGCCTTCAACTTCTGAACCTACATTGAAGGAGTTATTGGAGCAGATGACCATGCAGAACATTCAGTTTCAGAAAGGGAACATGCAGTTCAAGCAAGAGAGCATGGAAACTCAAGCTGCCATTCAGAAGCTGACTGATCAGATCGGGCAGATGGCCACTCAACACTTTCAAGATGATAGTGGCATCAACATAGAAGATGGGGAGCAAAGCTATGAGTTTACTACTACACCCACTTTCCTACCTTTCTATGATCCCACTCTTGCACCTGAGACTGTTGATGATTATTTTAAGGACCAGACAGGTATGAGTAACACTGTTGAGACAGGTAGACCATTCTTATCTTCCCCCGTGGAGGTAAACGTACCTCAACTTGAATGTGCAGTTGATGAATTGGAAATTCATGAGAAAATTTATTCTGAACAAAAACATGTTTATTCTGAAACTGAGATTACAAGCTCTTTACCAGATCTGCCTATACATTCAATTGCTTGTGATTTGTTGCACAATGATTCTACAGGTTTTAGGATTGAAACTGATACAGACTTGATTGACAATTCTAAAGTTTTTGATTCAGTATTAGTCTCTGAAACCATTGGTATAAATGTTGTGTTGAATGAACATGATTACAGTGATAAATTTTCCATTGATAATAGCTTTGCACTGAATGTGGATTTTGTTGATGATGCATATGTCAATATTGATTTTGAGACAGGAATTTTGCAGTCGCATAACATGATAGAGTTAGAACAAAACATTGATCTGACTCAGTTTTCTGAGAATTGTGAATGTGATTGTGAATCTGGTTCTTGCCCAATTTGTATTGAAATTGATTATGTGTTACAAACAGATTCTAAATTCATAACAAATGCTATTGATTATGAGTTTGATGACCAGGTTACAAAAGTAAATGAGAATACAGGTACTGACATAGAGGAAATAATGATAGATGAAGGAAAGTATACTGCTTTTTCTCTTATTACTCCGGTGTCACAGACTCAACAACTGCTGGTGGACAGAAGGCTCCTGATTTTATTGATTCAACAACTTGCTCGGAGAAGTGGCGTGGCTACTGGGATTTGTCCTGATTCAAGTGAGAGGGCAGTACTGGGCGAGCTGCTCCTGAAGACATCTTCGCCGGATCCTGAGGTGGAAGATATCTCACTGATAGTCCAGAATTGGCAACTGCCACCATGACCAGGGAGCACTCTTTTTCCTCATTATGTACATATTATTTAGCTTTTCTGATGTGTTTTCATGGTTGTGTTTATTTCATTTTTAAATTGTGAGCATGAATTAAAAAAAAAATTAAAAAAAAACAAAATTGTTCAAATTCATAAAAATTCATAAAAATAAAATAAAGATGTCCGAGGTTCGATCATTATTGATCGTTAATATTACAGTCCAAATAAAAAAAAAAAAAACATAAAACATAAAAAAATTAAAAACATAAAAAAATTAAGTGTCCTTATTACAGTACTTGTTCAAATTCTGGCCACACTCGGCCAACAGCAAAAACATAAAAAGGAAAAAAACATAAAACTTTAAAAATGAAAGAATTCACGAGCTGGTTGTGGTGGTCTAAGGGAGAGCTCCGTTGAGGGAGCTCTGGTTCGAAAAGTCACGAGCGGAGGCTTTGGTGGAGGAATTTCTCGTTCATTTCTGTCGTCATCGATAATGATCGGAACTGGAAACAAATCCAGCAGCCTCGGTGCCCTCATTATCACCCAGTTGTTTTCTTTCAAACAAAAAAAAAAAAAAATTAAACTTGTGTTAATAATAGAAGAGGAATGGAAAATTCAATGGAGGTGTGATCAGAGGTCTTACCATACATATACAGCGGCAGTTGTGAAAAGAGAGTGCCAGTAGGGTCTATCTCCGCTTGCCAGCGCCTGACCCGATTGCCATGGTTGTTAAACCAGCAGTGCACGTTATATTCGGTGGCATCTGCGAAGGTCCTTAGTCGAGACGCGATCTCGACGACTTGCGCTCGGCTTGGGTGTGTGACCCCATAGTTGTAGATTTTGGTCATCATCGTGATCTGATCATCTGTAGGGCGCCATCGTTGACTGGTATATCTCTCTGATTCCATATCAGTCATCCTTCCTCTACTAGTATTCTAAAACATAAAAAAAAAAAAAAAAAAAAAAGAAAAAAAAAAGAAAGAAAAAATAAACATAAAAAATAATAATAAAAAGAACTAAAAAAAGAGAAGCATAAAAAAATTAGATTAGTTCTCTGTTTTCTTTATTTGTTCTTGTTTCCTTTTAGATTTATTTTGTCCAGTCTGTATTTGATGTTTCAGTGTCTGGTCTCAGATCTGTTTCACGGTCCTTGCAAAAGGGTCCTAAACGGATCTACGTCCAGTTGTCCGGTTGTTCTTGTCCATATTGTTCTTGTATATTATGTTTATGTGTTTATTTAGTTTTAAGTGGGGTACGTGGCGTTGTTCTACCCGATTGTCTCTGCAATACCTTCAATCGAAGGGAGATTAACGTCTGGTTTCCAGCCGATATACCCCTTAAGTTTTTAGACAGTTGTGTTTTATGTGTTTAAGAGTTTTCAGTTTCAAAAGTATGAGAAAAATTGAAAAGGAGAAGATAGATCGGGCAGGGGGAGAGGACAAGTATTGCAGCAAAGAAAATAAATAACAGGAAAGCAGGACAAGGGAGAGGGAAAGAGAACAAGCAGAGAAAAATAAAGAGAGCAGGGCAGAAAAAGGAAATACTGAAAGGGAAAGACTGGAAGGCAGGAAAAGTAAAAAAAAAAAAAAAAAAAAAAAAAAAGCACAGAAAGCGTTAAGGAAGGAAATTACATGAAGGAAAGGAAAGAAGGAGTTACTAAGTTCTGAGGACTTACCTGGAGAAGTAGGCTTGCAGAGGCTCCTCGCGGATCTCACTCAGACTCTTCAGAAGACGCAGGGACAGGGGCTCTGCGCAGATCTCAGATCTTCAGAAGGCGCGGGGACAGAGCTTCCTCACAGATCCAGACGCTCGAGAGAGAGCAGAGAGCAAAGAGACGAGAGCAGAGAGAAGAGAGTAGAGAGAGAGTGAGGGGTCAGAAATGGCGCTGGACGCGGAGGAATGCCTCATTTATAGCCAGATTGCTTTCCACTGTAGCAACAGTTCCGGTCTTTGCCACCGAGACTGTTGTCACAGTACCGGTCTCCTTTTTCAGAAAAAAAAAAATGAAAAAAAAAATAATAATAATAAAAATTATTAGCATCTACTGATGGGTGCTAGGTGTTTTAGACATCTGCTGATGGATGTCCCTGATAACATCTACTGATGGATGTTACTGAAAAATTTCTTCCCATTTTTCCTAACTTTTTATTGCACTTGTCTATATTATTTGACTGCTCTGAATTTGATCATCTGATGATTGTAACACACTGAGGACATTGTGTGATTTAAGTGTGGTCTACTGGGGAGAAATTCTGATTTTTCTGTTAGATTGTATTTTTCGTGTTAAATTTTTTTGTTTTTGAGTGTTAAATTTTTTCTATTTTAAGTTATTTTTATCGAGTTTTGTGTGCAATAAATTTTACATTTTTCTCTTGATTTATGGAGTTTGTTTAAGTTGTAGATTTTTCCTTCACTTACTTAATACTTATAGTTTTTAATCCTTGCTTTTCTCTGCCTGGAAAGATGATTATACGTTTGAGAGGTTGATTTGATTGTGACGAATACCCTGTGTGAGATTTGAGCCACTTAATTTTCTTTCTTGTGTGATATGTATCTTGATTGCTTGCACATATGCCTTGGCTTGATTCTTTTTTATAGACTTGATTGATATGCATGTTCAGACGTGATAAAGGCATTTTTATTCTTGAGCCTCTTTAGCCAAATAAGCCTACCTTGTTATTATCCTTTGATAACCCCTTTGAGCCTATACTGTATATATTTCTTTGTGTTGAAGCTCATACACTGATCCTAAGTGAAAAACAAATGATTACCTTAACCTTAGGAAAGTCTGGAGCTATAGAAGTATTTTTTGAATAAGTGTGGTCTCCTTGGGAATTCTGATGAATTGGCTAGTTGGTTCCTCATCATGTTTTGAAATGATAATTTATATCCTGTTGTGTGAAAAAAAAAAAAGAAGACAGGATAAAAAAAAAATGATGAGAAAAAGAGAAAAATTGAAAAATAATTTTGTGAATAATGGAGTCGAGAAGAGGATTGAATTAGAGGTTTGAGTGAGATTTCACTGTGTTACATTTTTTCCCTAGTGCACCTCTATTTCTTCTGAGCTATAGCTACTTATCCAAATTTATCCTCCCCTGTCCTTGGCCCCATTACAACCCAGTAAAGACCTTTTGATCTGAACATGCATATGTTTTAAGTATTGATAATTAGAAGCTTGCCAAGTCTACTTGTGTTTGTTTTCTTGAGTACATCGAGCTGATATTATTATTTATCCTAGACACTTGAGAGAAACACTATAGTGCATCTGTGAGGTTATGTTATTTTTGAATCACCTCTTAAACTGATTAATCATTTTGCTATGTATTGAATTGCTTGGATGATTTCTGTAAGTATGTGCTTTTCTTGACTATGTGTTGGATATTGTCTACTTCTTTTCTCGGTCCATAATTCTTGAGAACTCTGTAAATTCTTTTTATTTTTCTTGAGTCTTTGTTTTCTGCGTGCTGAGTGTGTGTCACCTTCCTAGAAGTCCTTTGAACTATTCCCTGATTTGTGTCTTAATTTTGCCCAGGAGTGCAAAAGACTAAGTGTGGTCTATTTTGATGAACTAATATTTTCTTCACTTCACTTAGTTTACTGTGCTAGATTTAATTAGGGAATTGTGCATAATTGTCTAGTATTTTCCTATTTTACTGAATTGAGCTTAATCCGATCAGAAATTCTTATTTTAACTAATTTGAATTATCTGAGCTAATTATTTTCATTATTGATTGCAGGAAAAATTTTGAAAATATAAATTGGGACATTTGGAAGAACATTCACACACTGTGTTTGGGAAGAAGCTGCACTGCAGTGATTTAATTTGTGTTGATCCGTGATGAAATATTTTTGTTTGGATTGGCTAAAAAGAATTAGAAGAAGTGCAGGGTGTTGGAACCATCCACGTGAAAGGGGGAAAGCATATCATTCCCTTATTAAAATTTTAGAAGCAAATTCACGACACATGAAGTCTTCTTTCCCTTTTGCAAATGAATGTAAATGGAAGACAATATATTATGGTAGGGACCACCATGTTTGAAGCTAAAGTCCAAGAAGAGGAAAGTGGCCACATGGAAAAGAAGGTAATGGCCTACTTGGAAGCATGTCACGTAGAACCAAGCAAAGTCTGAATTTTATCAAGGAAAGATGCTTCATGGCCCACATTGGAAATTGGAAGCTAACGTTCACACATGGAAGAATTGCAAAATGAAGTGCTGAATTTAATTTAATCAATGTTATTAAGGGAATGGTTACACGGCCCACATGGAAAAAAATGTTCAGATTTTTTTAGCATGTACACTTGGTTGGTGGAACATTGTTTTGCAAGCATTTGGAATAAAAATGGGAGCCACAACACCCCTTTGCTGAACGTAAATCCCAATTTGCCTTTGAAGAAAAATAGCACACATTTGGAGGGACCACCTTGTAGAAAAACACACGGTCCCATGGACATTTTATTTTGGCAAAAATACATTCAGAAATTAAGCATTTGCAAAGAGCCACCACTTCTCACGGTATTTAGTTGGTAGAAAGAGGAAGACATATCACGGCCAAGAGAAGTTCCATGCTGAATTTTATTTGTTGTAAGAATCAAAGAGAAAGAAGCCATTAAATTGAGAGCTGCACATCTGAAAGGAGCTCACGGGATTCACCTAATAATGGAGCACAATCTAGCTGCAGCAAAGGAGACCATGTTGAGGGAGTGAAGCTCACGTTATGAGGGGGCCGTGAGAGAGCTGGGACGTGTTGGAGCAGCTGCAACGCATGGTCCAGCAAGAAGAGTAACACTTGGTCCAGCTTGGGAGTGTCACGGCCTAGGAGAGAAGCAAGCCTAGCAGCAGCAAGCTTGAGAGGAGTAACCATATTCACGGCTGGAAGCTTGGAGAAAGTGAGGGCCCCACCTATTTGGCACATATAAGAAGCTCGTGAACATTTGCAGATTATTAGAGACAACAAACCTTAAAGTTGGAAGGTCACGGACGGGCTACAAGTGAGACAAAACCCAAAATCCTAAATTGAAGGAGAATGTCCAAAAGTGTTGACACTATAAAATGGCAGCAGGCAGGGAGAATGAGAGGAGATTTTAGTGTGGATTTTAGGAGTAGTGTAGGAACTACCCACGTCTGGGAGGAGGCTATTGCCTCTTCCTCCTTCAATCAACTCTCTGTATTTTCATTTTCCAAACAGTGCAACAGTGATTTATTTTCTGAAGCGTATAATGTGTTACTGTAATTTTTATTTTCATTGTCCAGGAATTTAATTTCAAGTGTTGAATCTTTGCTAAATTTGATTTCCAATTAAATGCTTTTAATTTTATTGTGTCTTTATTTTACCTTTTAATATTTTTCTGCACCGTTAAATTCTGTCATTATGTTTTACTGGTCATTTATTTTCAAGAGTTGTTTTTACGGTTTATTTTTACTGGAACTATTGGTAAATTTTAATTACAGTGTTGTTTTGTCTTCTGCATATTTACTGTTCTGTGTTTTAATTTCCAACACTGTAATTTTTCCATTGTCTATTTTTACCATCTTTTACTGTTTAGTTTTTACCGTCGTTAAAATTTAATTCAGTGTTTTTAATTCTGTCTTATTTTAATTACAGTTTTAATTTATTTTTCCGTACCACAAATCACAAACCCCCCCCCCCTTCGTAAAAAAAAAATCTGAGACTGAACCACCAAAAATTGGTCCTTGAGAGACGACCTAGGAGTCACCTCCTAGCACTGTACTGCATTCTTATTTGCAATCAACTTTTGTGAGCGGTGCGACCCGTTCGTCATAGGTTCACCATGAATATGGTGAACTAAACCTTGTATGTTTGTTGGGGAATCAATGTAATCTCTTGAAGCTCTCATATATGGAATTTATGCTTGCATCTTTTAATTAAGACTTATGCTTTCTTTCATCATTAGTTAGGGTTTTTCCTCTTTGCTTAATGCTTGCATGGTTTAACTCATTCGATGCATGATTATGGGTTTTGTCGATATGGGCACATACGGGGAAGTCTAGATCCGGGGAATTTCTCCCAATATTATATTGGTTGTCGTTAAGCTCCTACAGTTATGAACTAATCATTAGGAATGCTAGGAATTGTATGAACTCGTGATTAGGGAGAAGCCATCTAGAATGGTACTTTAGAGAGTGGCATTAGCAATGATGATTTGAATGTTGAATTCCTAAAATATATGAGAGTGGATGAGATGAAATTGACCCCCAACAACATATTCATTCATATATTTCATTGAAAGTGTTTATCTTTTGCTTTTGCCATTGATCAAAACTCATGCATACATGTTTATTTTCGTCTTTGCATATTAAACTTCAAATATTTCGTTCTTAAGTCTTAGCTAATCAACAAACCACATAACTAAACTAGGCCGTGAGTCCTTTGGGAAGAACGATACTTGGTCTTACCAAGTTTATTACTTGAACGATTCGGTCATACTTGCCGATTGTGAAACAAGTTTGTGACATCATATTTTGGTGTTCATAAATTTGTCCATCAGCCTACTTGGTCGAATTTGACCAAATTTTGGTCGGGACTGACTTGATCGAGTTTCAATAGTGGATATCCATGTCAAATTTGGCCAATTTTTAGCGGGGTCAACTCAACCAAATTTTGGTCAGGACTTACTCTGAAATGCAGCAAAACAATAGAAAAGGCGATGGGTGAATATTGTTTTAAATTCTTTCACAAATCAATGCTTAATAACTATTCTAGGAGCTAAACAATCTGTAATAGTTTTTAAATGTGTTTGTTTTCAATAAAGCGTTTAGGAAAATGTTTTAAGCAAGAACAATAATAACACAAGAATTTTTATACTGGTTCATTTAACCTAAGCGATGTCCCGTCTCCTTTAAGAGGTCTTAAGGGGTTCCACTGATCTTTTTCAAAGATTACAAACAAGTACAAACCACACTTGGTAAGACAAGTGTTTAACTCAATTGATATTGTCTAAACCATTTAACTCAATTGAGTTAAACAATACAAGTGTTTTAGTTCACTTCTGAATATACAAACATAATAAGTGTTTTGAGTACAAGTACATATTCAAGTAACTCTCAAAGAGAGAATAAATATAATACAATGAAATCTGAGAACTTGAAAAGTTTTTTCTCTTAGAATGAAGAGCTTTAGATGATATGAACTTTGAGGTAGAGCAGCAGAGTAAGTATTCAATGATCTCTTATATATGTTCTTCTCTTTTGCGAGTCCTCTTTATATACTCTTCTTTGAGAGATGACCTTTGGACACAGAGTTGACTTCAAAATAAACTTCATAGCCTTTTTAGAGCTAAAATTTTAAGGAAATACTCCAGGAATGTCTTCCTATCTCTTAATGTCTTTATGTTCTTTCTACAGAGATTTTGAATAAAGATTGGTGTTATCATTACCTGCATAGACAAGGACAACAAAGCATACAAACAAAGAAGCACTTTTTCATTCAACATTAAATGTTTTAACAGTTGATGATCATCAAGCACGTTGCCAATTTAAAACACTTTGTCACATGTCAACATCATTTGATAAGAGCATCGTTTAAAGACAAAGTGTTTGATGTATTACATATAGATAATATAATATTTAAATGCTTGTTTCATAAAGTTGTCTAAGCTTTAATACATCGTAAAGTTTTCCCAACCAAATTCGGCCTTTTTCGGTCATGGTTGACTCGACCAAATTTGGCAGAGTTTTGATTAAGTCCGACTCGACCATGATTGTCTCAACTAAATTCGGTCAAATTTCAGTTGAGGCCAAATCTACTGAGTTGTGTTGTGTTTCAAAGCAGAAAACAAACTTTAACGCATTTTAGTGCAACGTAGTTTGATAGGACAAAAAAATACTTTAGTTTAGTTCGTCCAAACTAATGTTTAGTTCAGGTAAACTAGTTTTTGTATTAGTATAATTTTGAACGATGCAGTTCATTTTGCCCATCCCTAGTTATGATGTGGAAATTTGAACGGTTCTTTGCCTCGTTGATGCCAAAGTTCTCCATGTATTGATGTTGAGAGAGAGAAAATAGTTGTTGGTTTTATTAGGTAAAGTAAGAGTATGATAGTTTGTGGTTGAAATATTTTGTATGATATTGGTATCTATAGTGGACAAATTTTAGGGTACGTCATTTAGTTTCCAACTTCAACAAGTTCAAAAATTCATAGCTGAATGGGGAATTCATTAACATAGGTACTAAATTTGCTCACTTTTGTTAACAAATCTTTTCAATTTTTCATTAATTTCTATTATAAAATTACTTGATTTCCCTCTTTTGTATTAATAAATTATTATTAATATATGTTATTACTATACATATCTCTCAACACCATAGCCTCTTATTATCTATGATGTTAAAATAACTTAATTAGGATAAAACATGCATAACATAATCACTTAATTCTAAAAATAAGTTTTTTAGATACAAAAGTATGTATACTTATAAAAACAAATATAATTCTTGACTAGTATAAAAGTTTTCACTACCAATTTAAAGTCGTCTTCCTCTCTAACAACTTAGAAATTGTATATCATCCACACAAGTTCACCATAGAAGTTATTCCTCCACCCCTCCTCGAACAACGTCTAATTTTAAAAACATGCATTAGAACTCATATACCCATATACCTTCATCACGACTTCTCCATTGAATTCTACCAAATTCTGTAATGGGCAAAACTACTTACTTGTGGTAAAAATACTGAGTTTTTAAAAGAGTAGTGATAACGATTGAAAATACCGTTATCTGTGATTCCATTTTGATATTAAATCAACCATTTTTTAATTAGAAGCTTGCTTAAACTTATGTTTTTAGTTTAGTTTTGTGAATAAGTGAGTAGAGGGTATACTTTATGATTTTATCACTAAATTCCCTTTATTTTGTAGCTAATAATGTGCCTGGAAGAATATCCAACAATGTATAGAGCTGAATCAGTCATAAAAGCAAACAAAACAAAAAAAAAAGTGAGTTTTGGAATGCTACTGCCAGGGCTGAGCACCCCTGAGGGGGGATGAACGCCAGTTTTTTCCCACACCACGCTTGGGCGTCCTTCTAGGGGCACTGAGCGCCAGTTTTCTCGCAATTTCGCCCGGGCGCCCTAAATCAGGGAGCTGAGCGCCAGCGTGTTGGGCCTGAACCCGTTTTCTGTTATTTTTTTGATCTATTTAAGGACTTGGACGTCCTAGGGATTGTATTTCTTGATGGCTTGAACACATAAACACATTTTTCACCCCTTGGAGGCAAATTTGGGGATGTGGGAGCTCTCCTTTTCAGTTTCTAGGGTTTTTCTATCTCTTCCATTCCATTGTTCATCTAGTTTCTTCATGATGATGGAGAACTAATTTTATTTGTTGTTGGGGAATGATGTATCCTTGTGAACTCTGATGTATTTGAATTAGTTTTAATTAATATATGCTTCTTTCATCAATTGTTAGGGATTTTCTCCTTTTCTCTATGCATTGTTATGTTTTGATCATTCATGGCATGATTTTATGGTGTTCTTTGTTATTGAGAAATACCTAGAAACCATGATCTGGAGAATTTCTCCCAAAAGCAGTATTGCTTAGGGATGGAGGTATGAGTTTTGATCATCTTAAGCTTCTAATCGTAATGCAGGATTAATTATTAGGGATGCAAGGGATTGTGGTCTAGTAATTAAGGATATGCTTTCTTCGCTGAGGGATCGAGTTTTAAGTAATTTAGAAAGTGATGTTAACAATTGAATGAAGAAGATGAATTCTTATATGCATGAGAGTAAACTAGGTGAAATCTAAACCCCAACAACATTATCATTTCTTATTATAAACTTCATCCATCCATTATAGTGTTTAGCCTCAATTGATCAAATTGCATTCATGTTTATTTTTATTGCATTTGCATTCAAAAACCCCAAAAATTGTTCTTAAGTCTTAATTAGTTAAGTGATTACATGACTATTTAGTGTCGTGAGTCCTCTAGGATACGAAACTTGATCTTACCATTTTATATTACTTGATATGATTTGGTACACTTGACGACATCTTAACAAGTAGTAATGTTAAGTTTATATAAATATATTAACTCTTTAGCATGTTTGTTTATGTAGACATTAATTTTTTGTTAAGATTTCTAATTGATTCACTGTATAGTAAATTACCAAATATAGGTTGATTTACTGCATTAGCTAATTTCTAGGATTAATTATAGGGATTAGCTTAATTATAGGGATTGTGCAATTTTTGTTTCCAGAGATATATTCTCTCTACTGCACTACATATTTTGACTCTCTGTAATCATGAAAATATGTTTTTGAATGTCATTTCACAATATGGTATCAAAGCCAAGTTCCTGAAGCTTGATCTACCATGTTCTTAACCTTTTTTGTTAAACACCCTGTGAACCCATAAAATGTCTGATAAAAACTCTGCAGCCAAATCAGGGTTTGCATTGACTCTTGTCATTATTCAATCTGAAAGTGATTTCAATGCCGTAATTGTTCTTAGTGAAACAAATTACGACATATGGTCACAGATAATGGAAATGCATATCGTAAAGAGGGAGAACCTCTCATATATTCGAGGCAAGGAGAAACAACTTGCAGAGCAAGATCCTAGGTATGAAAAATGTTATGTAGAGAATCAAAAGGTGAAGAGCTCGTTGTTGTTGTCCATGAGCCCAGAAATTATGAAGCGTTACTTACGCTTAGCCACAACCCATGAAACTTGGAGTGCATTATCTAATGCATTCTATGATGGAAGTGATGAGTTACAAGTCTTTACTTTGAATCAAAAGGCCTTTACTGTAAAACAAAATGGTAGGCCTCTCTCGGAGTATTATGGAGAATTGATAGAAATTTTTCAAGTATTGGATCATCGATGATAAGGTGGTCATGAAAGATCCTAAAGATGCACAACTTATAAGAAATCAATTGGACGAATGATAACGGTTGAAAAATCGTTATTTTTATACTTAATTTTGATATTAAAAACACTCTTTTTGACTTAGAAGCTTGTTTTAACTCATGTGTTTTATTTAGTTTTGTGAATAAGAGAGTTGTAGGTGAATTTAATGGTTTTGTGCTAGATTCCCTTGATTTTTTAGGCTTTTGAAATGATTTGAAAGAAGAGTTAAAGTACCGAATGGTTGGAATGCAGAAAAGTCAACTAGACTGCAAAACAGTCAACCAGAATCCAGAAAAGTCAACTAGTGAACCATAGTGCAGAAAGGTTAACCAGAGTGCAGAAAAAGTTGCGCTGAGCGGCAGGAAGCGCTGAGCGCCAATTTTTGCTGTCTCACGCTTCCCAAAATTGCTGCTGAGCGTCATTTTGAAGAGCCGCACTTACCGCTAAGCGCCATTTAAGTGAGCTTGGACCTATTTTCTATTATTTTTATCGGCTTGGACCTATTTTTATGTTACTTTTATGTTTTATTTAAGGACTTGTATACGTCCTAGGGATTGTATCTTTTGATGGCTTGAGCACAGAAACACACTTTTCACCCCTTGGGGGGTAGATTTGGAGATGGTGATGGCTCTCCTCTTCTCTTTCTAGGGTTTTTCTATCTCTTTCATTCTTTCATTCCATTGTTCATCTAGTTCTTCCATGACGATGGAGAACTAAACCTTATTTATTGTTGGGAAAGATGTAACCTCTTAAACTCTCATGTATTGAATTGATTCTTGATTATATATGCTTTTCTTCATTAATTGTTAGGGTTTTTCCTCTATACTCTATGCATGCTTTGTTTAACTCATTCAATTGCATGATCTTTGATTTTATCAATATGGACACATACGGGGAAATCTAGAACTGGAGAAATTCTCCCGGAAGCAATATTACCTATACATAGGAATAGGAGGATCGGTTGCCTTTAAGCTTCTATACGAATGTAATGCATGATTAATTGCTAGAGAGACAAGACATTGTGAACTAGTAATTAGGAGTAGGCTTTCTTCACCGAAACATCGGGTTTAAGGTAAATTAGAAAGTGGCATTAAAATTAATGAAGAAGATCAATTCATATATGCATGAGAGTAAATTAGGTGAAATCTAAACCCAACAACAATATCATCAACTTCATCTATTCATTCTTGTGTTTAGCCTCAATTGATCAAATTGCATTCATGTTTATTTTATTGCATTTGCATCCAAAAACACCAAAATTTGTTCTTTAGAGTCTTAATTAATTGAGTAATCACATAACTGTTTAGTGTCGTGAGTCTCTTGGGAAATGATACTTGGGTTTTACCATTTATTATTACTTGATACGATTCGGTACACTTGTCGAGGTCTTAACAAGTTTTTTACTCCATTTTTGGGGATTAAAAATTTGTTTATCAACGACTAAGGGTGCATATATTCCTTGCGGGATTAGATAGTGAGTTTGAACAAATTCGTGGAGAGATTTTACTGTAGCGGGATCAACGAATGAAAAATCTAACTGTAGCGGTTGTTGAGGCAAAAAACATAGATGAAGCCTCCAAAGAGTCCACTGCTTTGATTACAATTAGAGGTAATAATGGTGGTGAGTTTTCTGTACCTATTACAAATAACACATGGATAATTGATTCAGGTGCTACTGATCATATGAATTTTGATTCTAGACAAATTTCATCCATGAAACCATCCTCAAAAGAATTGATTTCCACTGCCAATGGTGACACAACCTCTGTTATTGGAAAAGGATCCTTAACTCTTACAAATAATTGTACTTTGGATTCTGTTTAGTTGTTCCATCTCTAGAATATAACCTTTTGTCTGTATCACAAATTACTACATCCATAAATTGTATTGTTATTTTTTGGCCTACTTTTTGTGTGTTTAAGGACATTCAAACTAAACAGACGATTGGTTATGGTGTTAAATAAGGAAGATTCTATTTGGACTTTGCGTCAAATGATTCTGGAAAGTTAGAAAGCGCTTTGACCATGAAGAGTTCTACCAAACAGAAAGAAGAAACTGAAATTTGGCTATGGCATCGTCACTTGGGACATGCTTCATTTGGTTACTTGAAAAAAATGTTTCCTTTATTATTTGCAAAGATTGATATCTCTGTTTTTCGTTGTGATGTATGTGAACAAGAAAAAAGTCATCGTGTTCCTTTTCCACTCAATTTGAATAAAAGTATTGTTCCTTTTATGCTTATACACTCAGATGTTTGGGGTCCTTCTAAGATTTCTACTATAAGAGGATCACGTTGGTTTTTTACTTTCGTAGATGACTGCCTTAGACTGACTTGGTTATGGTTAATGAAGTCCAAAGGAGAAGTGAACTTGATATTTCAAAAGTTTCACAAAATAATTGAAACCCAATACAATGCAAAGGTTCAAGTTCTTCGTAGTGACAATGGTGGTGAATACCAAAGCCTAAACCTCAAGAGGTACTTGGAAGTACATGGGATTATTGATAACAGTTGAAAAACTGTTATTTTCATGCTTAAAATTGATACTAAAAGCAACCTTTATACTTAGAAACTAGCTTGAAATCATGCTTTTATTCATATTTTTAGAAATAAGAGAGCTGGACAGGTTTATGTTTGATTTCAGTGTTTTTGTGCAGGTTTTAAGGTGAATTTCGTGAAAGAAGTGAAGAAGGAGAGAGATGGAATCAGAAAAGACACCAAAAAGTGCAAAAGGACAAGCCGCAACTGCCGCTCAGCGGCAGTTTACCGCTGAGCGGCACTCAGAAGATCGCGTTGGATCCGCTGAGGGGCACAATGGCCACTGAGGGGAGAAAATAACTCACGCACTCACCGCTGAGCGGTACTTTACCGCTGAGCGGCACACTTATGGGCTTGGGCCTGAATTTTCTGTAATTTTAGAATAGTATATAAGCTTTAGGACGTCCTAGGGTTTGTATCTTTGGCAGAAACGAAGCAAACACTCTCTCTTCCACCCCGTTTGAAGGAGGATCTTGGATGCTCAGGCTACCTCTTCACCTTTCTAGGGTTTTATCTTTCATTCTTTCATTATTATTCATCTAGGTTCACCATGAATATGGTGAACTAAACCTTGTATGTTTGTTGGGGAATCAATGTAATCTTTTGAAGCTCTCATATATGGAATTTGTGCTTACATCTTAATCTAAGACCTATGCTTTCTTTCATCATTAGTTAGGGTTTTTCCTCTTTGCTCAATGCTTGCTTTGTTTAACTCATTCAATGCATGATTATTGGTTTTGTCGATACGGGAACGTACGAGGAAGTCTAGATCCGGGGAATTTCTCCCAATAGTATATTGGTTGCCGTTAAGCTCCTGTGCTAAAAGAACTAATTATTAGGAATGCTAGGAATTGTATGAACTCGTAATTAGGGATAGGCCTTCTTGACAAGGTAATTTAGAGAGTGGCATTAACAATGATGAATTGAATGTTGAATTCCTAAAATATATGAGAGTGGATAAGATGAAATTGATAAACCCCAAAACATACTCATCTATATATTCCATTGAAAGTGTTTGTATTTTGTTTTAGCCATTGATCAAACTCATGCATACATGTTTATTTTCTATTTTGCATATTAAACTTCACTTATTTCGTTCTTAAGTCTTAGCTAATCAACGAATCACATAACTAAACTGGGCCGTGAGTCCTTTGGGAGAACGATACTTGATCTTACCGAGTTTATTACTTGAAACGATTCGATCATACTTGCCGATTGTTCAACAAGTGTGTGACATCATATTTTGGTGATCATAAATTTGTCATCAATTATTCATCAAACTACTTATCCTAATACTCCGCAACAAAACAGTGTTGCCGAGCGAAAAAATTGAAACTTACTAGAGGTGGTACGTTCTTTATTATTAGAGGTCCATATGTCTTTCTCTTATTGGGGAGAGGCTCTTACAATGGCAACATATGTCATAAATCGTAACTCTTATAGCTCTAATAAGTTTCAAATGCCACTGCAGACTCTCTTGAACAAAGTGGTTGCCCTTAGTAGTATAGATTTGCCTCCTCGTGTTTTTGGTTGTGTAGCATTCGTGCATATTCAAAAGAACCCAAACAAATTGGCACCTCGAGCTTTACGATGTGTGTTTCTTGGATATGCTATACACCAAAAAGGACATCGATGTTACCATTCTCCAACTAAACAGATGTTTATTAGCATGGATGTTGTTTTCCATGAACAAATAATGTATTTCTCTTCAGAATATGCACTTCAGGGGGAGAACCATAAAGAACTGCAGACTCTAGACTATAATAGCCAAGAATATGTATATCTTTAGAAAGACCATTTATAAGTAAATTGCAGCAGCGATAATTCTTATGCAGATAACTTACAATCAAGTTGTACTGATGAGATGGAAAATGAAATAAATGGGACTTCAAATTATGAGGTGGTGACCGAACTTGGTATGACTCTTCTTGATGACACACCAAACCAATCATCTATTGTCATGGATGTTCTTAATCTTGTGCCAACAAAAAAACAACTACCATAACGTCACACTAGAGATATTCCTAAACTCACTTATGAACCTACTCTTTCTAGTAAGGTTAAATACCCGTGAATAATTTTGTTTCCTACCACCGTTTGTCTTAATCAAATAAGTCATTTGTAAATCAATTATCTATTGTTGTTATTCCTAACAATGTACGAAAAGCCTTGGCTGATCCATGATGCAAAAATGCGATGAATGAGGAAATGAAAGCCTTACAACAAAATGAAACATGAGAACTTGTTGATTGTCCACCAGGAAAAAAACCAGTTGGATGTCGATGGATTTATGCTATAAAGTACAAAGCAGATGGCACAATTGAAAGGTTAAAAGCAAGGTTAGTAGCAAAGGGCTACACTCAAACTTATGGGGTAGACTATACGAAGACATTTGCTCCTGTGGCTAAACTTAACATTGTTTGAGAGTTGTTATCTCTAGCAGTAAACTTAGATTGGTCGTTACAACAATTTGATGTAAAGAACGCCTTCCTCCATGGAGAATTATCTGAAGAAGTTCATGGAATTGCCACCAGGATGTATGGTTCCAAAGAAGCATAGTCAAAAGGGGTGTATATTAAAGAAATCATTGTATTGCTTTAAGCAATCTCCAAGGGCATGGTTTGAAAGATTTTCAGAGGCAATGACTGTTTTTGGCTATCATCAGAGCAATTCTGATCATATTTTGTTTCTAAAGAAACAACACGGTAAGATCACCACTCTTGTCATATATGTAGATGATATGATAGTTACTGGAAATGACCCTAAAGAAAAGAAAGCTCTACAAAGCTATTTATTTGTAAAATTTGAAATTAAAGATCTTGGTCCTCTTAAAAATAGTTTCTTGGGATAAAAGTGTCCAGATAAAAAACAAGACTATTTCTCTCCCAAAGAAAATATATCCTAGATCTTTCGTGAGAAACAGGCATGGAAGAGTGTCATCCTACTACTACTCCTGTTGAAGAAGGATTGAAATTGTGTCTTGAGCCAAATCAGATACTGGTTCATAAAGGAAGATATCAAAGGCTTGTAGGAAGATTAATGTACTTGGCCTATACTAGACTAGATCATACTTATGCATTAACTGTTGTTAGTCAGTACATGCATAACCCAGAAGAAAAACATATGAGTGTTGTCATTCATATCTTAAGGTATCTGAAATCTACAACCGGAAGGGGTATTTTGTTCACTAAACACACTGATTATCAAGAAATAAATGTATATACAGATGCAGATTGGGCTAGATCCATAGATGACAGGAGGTCTACATCAAGTTATTTCACTTTTGTGGGTGGAAATCTTGTAACTTGGAGGAGCAAAAAACAAAACATGGTTCGCTCAAGTGCAGAAGCTGAATTTAGAGGTATAGCACTTGGTCTATGTGAAGCATTGTGGTTAAAACTACTGTTGGAAGATTTGGGATACCCTACTAGGTAACCAATCCAATTGTATTGTGACAACAAAGCTGCATGTGATATTGCCCATAATCCAGTACAACATGATCGCACAAAGCGTGTTGAAGTAAACAGGTTTTTCATCAAGAAAAAGTTGGATAGGAAGATTTTAGAGTTGCCTAAGATCAGAACAGAAGATCAGTTGGTTGATATTCTCACTAAAGCAGTTCTAAAACCAGTGTTCTCCAAATTTCTAAGCAAGTTGGGCCTGACTGACATTTATGCACCAACTTGAGGGGGAGTGTTAAGATTTCTAATTGATTCACTGTATAGTAAATTACCAAATATAGGTTGATTTAATACATTAACTAATTTCCAGGATTAGTTTTAGGGATTAGCTTAATTATAGGGATTGGGTAGTTTTTCCAGATATATATTCTCTCTATTGCATTACATATACTGACTCTCTATAATCATGAAAATATGTTTTTGAATGTCATTTCACAATATTTTTGTTACTATGTCAAGAAGAAGATCCTATTAGTTATTTTTTGTGATGTCTAAGAGCTATAATAAGTCTTAGGTAGATCAATATTAGTCTTAGTGTGTGTGTTTTAGCATGTATGTAAAACCTAGAAAAGACCATTTTAATCCATTTTAATTAAACAATAATTTATTAATGTCAGTTTATGAGCGCACTTAGTCAATTTCAAACAGAAAAAAAGTTTAAGAACTACTGATATAATCTATTAGATTAAAACTTAAATCAATTAGGTTAATACAAAATGAAATCATGTTTTATTTCTATATTGATCGATTAAGGTACTTACATAATCAATTAATACAAATTCTTCTCAGCTTTTGACAAATGTATATTAATCGATTAAGACACTAACATAATTAATTTTGTGAGTTTTTAATTTTCTTTTAAAATATTGTATCTTCTCTCATCTTCTTGACACACTTTGATATTCCTAAAATAAGAGAATGTGAGTGAGAGAGACTTGAGAAACCTAACACTACATAAAACACTTTCAAAAAAATTAAAAATTGAGGGATTTTTTTCTTCACTATAGGTTTTGATTGTAATATCTTCATTCGAGTGATATCTTTCTTGTATCTTTGCTTTGTAATTCTATTCTTTTATATGTAATTCACCTTTGTGTATAAGATTATGGTGATTATGTGTAGCATCACCTACTCTTGTAATTTTTTATGGAGTTCTTCAAGACATTGATTGTGTTTATAGTTTAGGTTATCTAAGAATTAGTGTAATCTAACTCTATTTAATCTTTAGTAAAATTTCTAGCTTAGTTACTACAAAAACTATGTAAATTCATTAGAATCAAACCAATATAAAATTGTGTATCTTATACCTTACTTGATATTTTTCATTGATTTTAACTTGACAATGCATCTCACATCAATCTTCTTAAATGACTTATGAAATTTGATTTAAAAGGTTTTTAAAAATTTGAAAAGATTTATTTTGTTTAAAAACTAATTTATCCCCTCTTTGTATATTAGCTCACTCTCTTTTGACAATTTCCTTGCGTATATTCCACCTCAAAATATGCATATATTTCATCATCGTAACAAAAAGAGCATATAAAATGAATGTACATTAATATATCACATTTCCGAAGGATTGAATAATGTGTTGTTAGAAGTTGAGCTGCCATATAAGATTTGTTTAAGATCATGTTCATAATATTGTTTTTTATTTCATACTAGTTTGTTGACCTTTATCAAGGTCATGAATATGTTAATGGTTTTTATATTAACTTCAAGCAATCTAGCAATAGCAATATTAAGGGTAAACAATACACTTTCATTACAGTAAATAGAAAATCATATATACACCAAGGTTTAATCAATTTAGTAGTTAATGACAAAGAAATCTAAAAGTTATTATTGAACTATTCATTAACATCAAACATAATCCAGGGGCTGCCATTAATAACATTTTCTTTAATTCACCATTGGTGTCAATCATGTCAAACCTGAATATGTGTTGGTCGTGTTTTATATTTTAAAAGCATAGTCGATAATTGACCTTCGTTTCATTCCCCAAAAACAACTTCAACTAATTTTATTTTTGTTTATAGTAATTTTTTAAAATATAAATGTCTTGTATAGCAAGACAGAGAATTAGCATTTTTTAAATTTGAATACATAATTATCAAAATATAGAGGGTACTCCCTCTACCACCACAAGTTGCTCCCTGCACCTTTCCATTTTCATTTTGTCTTGCAATTAAAAGTTTTTTCTTATGAGAGTTGACGTAAATCAAGATATGTTTAACAACGCATCTTCCATCCTCTCACTTTTTTAAAACCCTAATTCAAGGGCTCCCATCCCCTCTATAAAAAATATTACAAAAATTATTAATTAGGTAAAATCTATACAAATAAACATTTACAATGTTCAAAAATTAAAATCTACAAAAAAAAGTTAATAAACTAAAAGAAAATTCAAAGAGTTGAAACGTGAAGGCTTGAATGGAGGTGGGAAATTCGTTCAGCCTTTAACCGATCTCGACATCCGTTGAAGGCTGAACGGATTTCCCATATATGTTCAAGCCTTCGCGTTTCTCTTCTTCTTCCTCTTACACAACACACCACATACTTCCATTTACAGAGCACACATATATATAAAAAGAAAAAAAGAAGGAAGGTTTAACCACAAAAATATGCAAGGGAAGAATAAACAAAGAGAAAGAGGGAGAGGTGGGGCTTTGTGTGTGCGAAGAAGAGAAGAAGAGTAAAAGTGAGGAGGTGGATGACTCTCTATGTGAAGAAGAGAGGGAGAGAGAAAGTGATGGGGTGAGATTTGTATGTAATTAGAGAAAAAGAAAAAGGAGGAGGTGAAAGCTGTAGAATTAGGATTTTAAAAAAGATAAATAAAGTTAAATGGTAAAAGTTAAATTTTTTTAATAGATATGTTTGGAATAAGAAAAAATTTGAAAAAGCGTAGGATTAGGGTGGTGGAGGGAAAAACTCTCCAAAATATATATATCTGAGTTCAGGTGTGAAAACTTATTAAATTTTATTCTATTGAAAGCTTCTGAAGAGAGTAAGAATTCATTTTTATCAATAGTTGAGAATTTTAAACTAAATTCTACAACGACCATTACTTGTGAACTTTTCTCACCATTATTAGTTTCTTTTCTATTGATAAAATTTAATAAATAAAAACATCAAACTAATAAGTTATTCATGCCAAAGTTCTGGAAGCTGGTATTAGCCAATACATGATATTATTTTGATAACGGAAATTTAAATAATGCGTCAGTTAAATCCTGGGTTTCTTAAACAAGTTTAAGAAATTATTTAATTCAGAAACACTTAATTCAAATTAAACAAAATGACCAATTGTAACATCCCAAAATTATACAGTCAGCAACTATATAATAGAATATTAACATGTATTAATATGATAAAGCAGTTTTACAATTAAAGAGAACAGTGCACAAAAATGGCCGAACGGCCTTACATATTCACACAGAATAACGAGCGTTCACAAAAAGAATGAGGACGAACGGTTTACAAAACAATACCGAACGTCCTAATATTTACACCAGCAAAAAGAACGCTCGCTCACAGCCGCTCGCTCTCTTAACTACACTAACTAAAACCGAACGCCTTTACTGTTCGACCTTCACTTCCACGTCTACGAGATTTTCTTCAGCTAGGACTTCTTCTTCAAGCGCTTGCTCCAGAGAAGCATCTCCCTCTGCTCACATCCACACGGATGATCATTGCAAGGACATGACGGATATACATATACAGACAACACAATGGAAAGTGCAAGGGTAAGCTTATTGGATTTAATTCAAGTCAAACATACTTTTCATACATATCAAATACACAATCAAATAAGTCACAACAGATACATTCAATTCAACCATTAACTCAATCAAATTCCAGGTACTAGACCGACCGTCCGGACTTGTATGAATTCTGTGTAGCTACGACGTCCGTGCACCCAGGTGGAAGAGCTGGAATACTCGTCAGCTGCCACCTGAGGTTAGTCCGTTCTGTCCAAGTTACAGTTATGGACTAGGACCTCCTGCCATTCCCACGCATGACATGCTCCTCTCTACTTGAGAACGAGCACTCACGGAATATCAGGATGAACCGCCAGCTAAGCTTACCACATTCATACTTTACCAATCTCAATTTTCAACCAAGAGTCGTTCCTCCCTGGAACGCTCATTCAAAACCATAAATCACAATTTCATTTCTCATGGTGTTCGCACATCTTAATCTTTCATCTTATTCACACTTTCATTCTTAGTTTCACTTCCATAAAAGAACGAACGTCCAGCCCTCTTTGTAATAGAGGACGAACGTTAATACAATACCAAGAAAGGCTCGTTCACGAACTTGAATCAGTTAGATGAACTGAATCTAGAATGATCTGGAATTTACTTAGAATAATTTAAATTCAATAACTCTGGAACGAATCCAATGAATAGATGTATCACAAATTGTTTGAATAAATAAACCGAGCACGACTTAATTCAGTAGACAAATCGCCAGTCAATGACCGAGCGCTAAAATGAAAATTTTGGACGAACGTCACTGAAGTCTTGGACGAACGTTACTAGATCTATTGGACGAACGCTATTTAAATTTATGGACGAACGCTATTTCAAGTCAGGACGAACGCTATTACCGTTCGTTGATAATTAAGGAAGGAACGAATGTTCGGTATATGACCGAGCGTTCTTTTTCCGTATACGCATTTGGACGAGCGTTCGGTATAAGACCGAGCGCTACTTAGGACGTACGTTTTTGAGTCTAAACTTATGCGCTGATTCAAAATCATAGAATTTTAGAATTTACATAAGATGGGATACTTTAGAGTTCATGCTTTACAATTTGACTAAGTGTACAAAGGTAGATTTTTCAAGCTTCTCAATTCCTCACACAACACTCATGAGGTCTACGTTTGGCCGAACGCTCAAACGTAAATTATATATAAAAGGGCGTTCGTCCTCAAAGGGAAATCTTTTCCAAATGAAAGGGTTCGACTATTTCAAGGAATTCACTATGAATACCGAACGATCAATGACCGTATCGATAACGAACGTTCATTTTCATATACTTCTCATATTAAAATTTTATCTTACAGTAACTCATTTTCCAGTATAACTTACATTCATTTATTTAATCATATCACAGTATATTCTATACTTCTCAAGCTTTGAATCAAAATCATATACCAACATCAAATATCCAAATCATACTGCATACGAATTTACAGAACATTCATACACACAATCATATAATTCCCAGTACATACATGCATCACTTTCATATATCATCTCATAATCATATTCATATACTCACAAGTCCAATATCATAAATCATATTTTCAAGCATCACATAACGCGCATGCAGTACAGAAATCACATGAATTAAATCTAATAAGCTTCCCTTACCCGGATTGTAGTGATCGTCCTAAAGTGAGTGGATCTTGATTCGTCTAAACGAGGCTCTCTCAACATTTCACTTAAGCTTTCCAACTAAACTAACCAAAGAAAATGAAAGAGCTTAGTCTACACCATTGCATGCAACGGAATACGGTTTGCAGGAATTTCCAGAAACGAGCGTCCAGATAAAACTTACCAGAACTGTAAGTTGTTCGGTTCAATCTGAAGCTCTTGGTGCAGGGAACGTTTCTGCGTTTACTGAAATGTGATCGGAGAAGAGGATCGTGAGTTGCAGAAGAGAGAAGAAGAAAGGTTTTTAGAGAGAAGGTAGAGAATTTGGAAATCAAGAGTTTGGGGAAGAAGATGAAGTGTGCAGAAGAATGTGAAGAGTGTTTTTCAGAAAATCATTTCTTTCCCCACACAGGACGATCGTCCAACCGCCTGCTGCCACTTGGATTCCATTAACGTTTTAGAACGTTCCAAAATGACATCTGGCAGTTGCATGCAAAGTGAGTGCGTGTGCGTTTTAATGGAGATGTACGCGTGGCAAGGTGCATTTATGGAAGCACAGTGGTGACTCAGCAGAATAATTAATGGGGCGTGACACCAACTATTTAATCCAAGATTTTGGGGTTTCTTTGTACTTTTTCGGAGTTCTTTAAATTATAATGCCGGCTTGTTTTTAAAAAGTGTTCAAAGGAATTTGAAAATATAATTGAGTTCTGTTAATTCTTTTCAAAATATTTTTTAATATGAATTTAAATTTTAAATATATTAGACGATAGATCGTTATTTAAAGAAATAGGTAAAAGGGAGGCATGCTATGTCTTTCTATATGTGTACAAAAATATAAATAAAAGAAAAAGGGTGATGGAAGTTAAATATAAACTGAAATTGTTCCAGGAAAATAAAAAGGGATTGAAGTAAATAAATCTAGCAATTATTCAATATTAGGTGATTCTTATTACAATAATAACTATATAAAATCTTAACTTACTTTTTTATGAATTTTTTTATGGCATTTCTAAGATTTTATTATTTTTATTTCGATAAAAAATCCTATATTTAATTTATGGAATTTTTTATGGAATTTTTTCACACTGTAATTAATATTTTATTTAATTGTTCATATTTGGTTTAATACCTCTTTTGGTCCCTCAAAAGGGGGCAAATGTTTAATTGCGTCCTACGTTTTTTAAGAAGTTCAATGTGGTCCCAACTTGTGAAAAAAGAGTACAACTAAATCCTTTTTGGTAACGGCGTTAATTTTTTAACGGGCCAGGTGACAGGTGTACTGAAGTTTGCAACGTGTCTGGGAAAGGTTACCACGTGGCTGTGTTTAGGGTTTACAACATGGCTATGTGAGACAATAGTGTTCTTACATTGCAATGTTTTTTTTTCTTCCTTTTTTTTTTAAACTAGATCAGAAACAGCCCCAAGGCCTTTTCGTTCTTCAGCAGCTCAGGAAATCCTTATATATATATATATATATATATATATATATATATATATATATATATATATACACCCAAAACTCATTATATATAATTGTGCCACAAGGTTAAAACGAATTTTTAAACAAATATACAGTTAAATTACCAAGAAATAATTTACTTAAGTTCATTAAAATATCATTTCCAGTACTTGGAATATTGAGTTTACAATAAATCATTACAAACAGTCGTCGGTGATTAAGTTTCAAATATGAACATTTAATGCCTGTGAGAATTGTTTATCTTAGAATTACAAAGAATTCTAAGATAATTCATCCTGCATATAGATAATTTTATCTTTCAGACCAACTATGCTACTACAGATAACTAACTAATTGATGAAATTACAAAGAATAAATCACTTGCATGATTTTCAGAGTGAGAATTTCTCATCTTAGAATTGGAATCCAACTGCTAACGGTGTGAATGCATCAATTAGAACCCAGGGGAGATTCCAATATACCGGAGGCGCTAACCTCTGCCCAGACGGCCACCGCGCCACTACTTCTTCGAACCAGCCACCGCGCCACCACCCCTACCGGTCTCGGCGTCGACGGCGACCTCAAGCACCACTGGAACCACTGCCGCTGGCCACAACCTCAGATCCCCTTTTCCTCCTCGCTCATCTCCGCGCGTGAGAGCGTCTCCCATCTTGCGTCCTCGCCGCCGCTGCCAACGCCGACGACGGCCGTCGCGAGTTGCGGCACAAAGCGCCAAGCCCTCCCATCTCTTTCTCTTCTTTGTTCGCAAAAGGGGGCAATCTATTTCCCTCTTCTCCACATTTTAGAACGACAACCCATGGAGGGTTTTGCCTCCGCTGCACGTGCGCCACCACTAGGTTACACACGTTTACCCTCACACAACCACATATTAACCTCACACAGCCACGTATTAACCTTCCCTAGACACGTTGCAAACTTCAGTACACCCTGTCAGCTGGCCTGTTAAAAAATTAACGCCGTTACCAAAAAGGATTTAATTGCACACTTTTTACACAAGTTGGGACCACATTGAACTTCTTAAAAAACGTAGGACACAATTGAACATTTGCCCCCTTTCGAGGGACCAAAAGAGGTATTAAACCTTCATATTTTAAAGACAAAAGGTTTTTTTTTTAAGATATAAAATCATATTTGATTTTGAATCTTAAAGTTTATGTTATATCAACTTATTCTAATAAAAATTACTATAAAGTTCTAATTTTAGATTTGAGATTAAAAATGCCTTGAAAGAGAAAAGCTCCCAAAAAACAAAACACTAAAACAAAGAACTATGAATTCTTCAATAACAATTATTATATATAAATAAGCATATACACACTACAATTAATATAGAAACGATAAAACTACTCACTCCTGTTATCCAAGTAATGACATCCCAATCAAAACCATTTTTATTTACTATAAAACTCAAAAAATATTATGTTGTTGTTTTATTTATTTAGTACTACTGCATAAATGTAAAACCCCAGAAAATAGTATATATAATATAAAATCCCAGAAAATAGTATATATAATGTAAAACCCCAGAAAATAGTGTTTTTAGAAGTGATGTAGTCTAAAAATAGTGAAACTCGATTATTTTAAAATGTATCATCTCTCTAGAAACCACTTTTCTAGAGTTATCTATCTTCTCTATTAGAGTTCTAACTCCTGAGTCATCTCTTTAACGATCAAGAGGTACCTAATCAAGCATGGCAACAAGGTCTACAAATCTAACCGATCAGTTTCTCGAATAGAGCAAGTAAGTTTCAACTCCTTTTTCCCCTTCAGCTTCCAAATCTGTTTCAGAGGAATTTAATAATATTGCATGTGAAATCATGCATCTCTTATACGTTCTTGATTCATCTAGAGTACTAAGGACTCTGTCCGTTTTCAATTTGGTGTTTTGTAGGTTCGTCTAGGTATTCCTTTCGGTTCAAGTAATCGGTAGAGCGTTTTGAGAAGTTTGGTAGTTGCTTTAGAGGTAAAGGAAGCTAGATAATTACTTTTAATTGAAGTATGTGGTGTAAATTTGATAGTATATGAATACTTGAGAATTAAACTGTAAAATAATTCTAGAGGGCTTAATTGATCCCTCTCACAATCTTCTATTTATAAGAATAAATTGATACAAAAGTACATGATAAATAGGGTAACCCTAGACACAATATAATCATGATAAATAGGGTAATCCTAGACACAATATAATCATGATAAATAGGGTAACCCTTAACACAATATAATGATGATAAAATAGGATAAATATATGATGAGTGCACATTTATGCCCACATTTATGCTTTAAAGAGACGTAAAAAGTGAGTTTTAGTGCATAAAATATTCTTCGATGTTCTTACGTTTATTTGTGCAACTGAAATTATAAGTTCTATTGGTTCAAATGGCAATTGAAGCCCCAAAATCAGGTTTTATTTGGAAAATAATGTACAAATGGGCCAAACAGACAACTTTTACCCTTGCACCTCCCAATTTCCCTACATACACCCCTCTTCTCTTAAACAGGCCCAATACTAAGCCAAACAGTAACCCTATTCTAAATACACCTCCTAAATTTCCCTACCCATACCCCTCCTAAGCTAGACTCCACCAGATCATGCCACGTGTCCAAATCCTCCCCACACAGATATAGCCAACCATGTTCCGCCACATCAGCCCTAACCCATAGCATCATCTTCCACCCTCTCCACAGAAACCTAGCTGCCAATTTCGTCAGCCGCCGTTCCGCTCCCGCCAATGCCGCAAGTCGCCGCCACGGCCAGAACATCATCTCCTTCCTTTCTCGCCAGCGCATCAACGGACCACCACCGTGTCTCAACCAAGACATCGCGACATCACCGTGAAACCGCGAGCCGCCTCTCCATCCGCGCTGCCACCATCGCCGGAGCACCGTTCGTCTCCTCCAAAGTTGTGATTCCTTCAACCTCTGCCGCGCCGCAACGTCGCGCACCACCATACTGATGACAAATTTATGAACACCAAAAAACGGCGCCACAAACTTGTTTAACAATCAGCAAGTGTGACCGAATCGTTTCAAGTAATAAAACTCGGTAAGACCAAGTATCGTTCTCCCAAAGAACTCACGGCCTAGTTTAGTTATGTGATTTTGTTGATTATTTAAGACTTAAGAACAAATTGATCGTAGTTTTATATGCAAAAGACAGTAAATAAACATGTATGCATGAATTTGATCAATGGAAAAGACAGAATACAAATACTTTAATGAATTATATGGATGAGTATGTTGTTGGGGGTTATCAATTTCATCTTATCCACTCTCATATACTTTAGGAATTCATCATTCTTTTCGTCAATGTTAATGCCACTTTCTAAATCACCTTGCAAGAAGGCATATCCTTAATTACGAGTTCATACAATTCCTAGCATTCCTAGTAATTAGTTCTTAAGTGCAGGAGCTTAACGGCAACCAATATGTTATTGGGCGAAATTCCCCGGATCTAGATTTTCTCGTACGTTCCCATATCGACAAAATCAATAATCATCGCAATGAATGAGTTAAACAAAGCAAGCATTACGCAAAGAGGAAAATCCCTAACTAATTATGAAAGAAAGCATAAGTCTTAAAAATAAGATGTTAAAACAAATTCCATATATGAGAGTTTCACAAGACTACATTGATTCCCCAACAACAATACAAGGTTTAGTTCACCATATTCATGGTGAAACTAGATGAATAATAATGAAAGAATGAAAGATAAAACCCTAGAAAGGTGAAGAGGTAGCCTAAGCATCCAAGATCTTCCTTCAAAGGGGTGGAAAAGAGAGTATTTGCTTCGTCTCTGCCAAAGATACAAACCCTAGGACGTCCTAAAGCTTATATACTATTCTAAAAATACAGAAAAATTAGGCTCAAGCCCATAAAAGTGCCGCTCAGTGGTAAGTGCGTGAGTTGTTTTCTTCCCCTCAGCGGCCATTTTGCCCCTCAGCGGATCCAACGTGACCTCCTGAGTGCCGCTCAGCGGTAAACTACAGCTGCGCAGTACTTGCGGCTTCTCCTTTTTGCACTTTTTGATGTCTTTTATGATTCCATCTCTATCCTTCTTCACTTCTTTCACCAAATTCACCTTAAAACCTGCATAAAAACACTAAAATCAAGCATAAACCTGTTCAGCTCTCTTATTTCTGAAAATATAACCAAAAGCATGATTTCAAGCTAGTTTCTAAGTGTTAAAGGTTTCTTTTAGTATCAATTTTAAGCATGAAAATAACAGTTTTTCAACCTTCGAAGTTGCGATTCCTTCACCATCTGCCGCGCCACAACGTCGCGCACCACCATACTTTTGCCGCGCCATCTTCATCTTCTTTCTCGTAAGTTCCAGCTAGCCGCTGCGAATACCAAATTCGCAAAACACCACCATCGAGAGAACCTCCTCACATGGTCGTCATCTCCTTCACCAATGCTCGCCTTCAATTTCGAAACCTGCAAGAACCCTAACCAGATCCATCATCCTCGTGCACACCCAAAGCCGCCGCAGGAACGATCATCTTCATCTTCTCCATTCTCGGAACCCAGCCGCGCCACCATCAAAAACGATTCCCAGGTCGCGCACTCCAACCTCTCCGTCGTGCACCATGCTCATCACCATCACACCGCTGCCATCCAAGCCCCGTTCATCTTCAAACCTGCACTCAGGAAAACCAGAAACAGAAGCCTCCATGGTCTCGCGTAGAGAACAATGTGTTCTCTCTTTCGCGGCGACACAAAGCTCCTTTCCCCCAATCTGTAGAACCCTAATTGGGGAAGGAAGAGGGCAGCCACGTGGCGAGCTCCCATTGGTGCGTCCTACTCTGGTCAAAGCTAGTCAATAAGCCTTCTCTGGTCAAAGTCTGGTCAACTGAGGGGCTTTCTTGCAATTTTAGAAACTCAGAAGGGGCTAAAGTGCAAATAGAGGAAATTTCAAGGCATTTGTGCAATTTTGAAAATTCAGAAAAGTTAAAAGATAAAATTCAGTTGTTGAATTAATTTAATTTGGGAATATCTACCGAAAATATCTTCCAAATAATGTTATAACTATTTAAATCTTTTAGTTATTTGGAAGATATAAGATAAAAGATTCTATCAACTAAATACTCAGAGACCAAGCCCGATCAAGCCTATTTAAAGAGACCCAGGGGACTTCACTTAATTCATTCACTCTCTCATACTCCTCTCACTTTTCATTCATCTTGTATTCAACTCCATTCATGGAGAGCTAAGCATCTAGGGCTATTCTGTTGTAATTCCAAGACGGATTCTGAGGTTACGTTCAGTTAATGCAATTGTTTACTTTGATTATTGATTTAAGTTGTTCTCTCTGTCTTTCATCTCTATATCTTGTTAAAAGTAAATATTTTTGCATCATAATGTGTTTGAATCTACATGCATATTGGTTATATCAGTTTTAGGGTTTCTAAGTTTAATTGAGAATCTACTTTGATTTAATTTAGGAACTTTCATATGATTAAATGGTTTTTACTATCAATTGAGAATGTACTTTGGTTGGTAGTAATAATTTCAACTATAATCAATTGAGAATTTACTTTGATTGATTAACTTTTAACTTGGTTAGGAGATTTAAGAATAGACATGATTAAACACAATAGAATTTGATTGAGAATGTACTTTGATTGAATTTATTGTGAATAATCTATAAAGGTTTTGCATTTGATTGAGAATTTACTTTGGTTAAATGCATGATCGCCCTCAAATTAATTGAGAATGTACTTTAATTAATTTGAAACTTAAACAATAATCAATTGAACAATTATCTGTTAATAACTGATGACGAATCTATCTTGGAAAAGCAATGGAATTAGCCTATTTCATCATAACTATTTTTAAGTTTATTATTTGTTCTTTAAACATTCTCCAAAACATCATTTTTATTCATAAGCATTGCATAGCATAAGAGTCAGATATTCAAAAGCAATTTTGTGTTCGTTGGGAGACGACTCAGGGTTACTTTAGCCCTATCTACCTTCTTGAATACTACTTGGCAATACTGAAGTTGCCTTGAAAAGTATTATTAATTTGATAGCTTCAACAACAGCCTATCAATATCCTAACACTCCCCTTCAAGCTGGAGCATACAAATTGTATGACCAAGCTTGGAACAAATAAACTCAATCCAAGGACCCCTTAATGATTTGGTCAATACATCTGCGAGTTGATCGTTTGACCCAATAAACTCAGTATATATTTCTTTAGTCAACAACTTTTCACAAACAAAATGACAATCAATTTCTATATGTTTAGTCTTCTCGTGAAACACTGGATTTTATGCAATGTGGAAAGTAGCTTGATTGTCGCAATACATCTTCATAGTATGGATGTCACAAAATTTAACCTCTTGAAGGAATTGTTTCACCCATATAAGTTCACATGTTAGTGATGTCATTGCCCTATACTCGGCTTCCGCAGTTGATCTAGCTACTACATTCTGTTTCTTACTTTTCCATGAAATAATGTTTCCTCCCAGAAAAACACAATATCCTATAGTAGACCGTCTATCAATAGGTGAACCTGCCCAATCTGCATCACAATACCCAAAGACTTGAATGTTTCCTTTATCTTCATATAACAATCCTTGCCCGAGAACCTTCTTTACATACCTTAGAATGGAAATGAGAGCATTCCAATGGTCAACACATGGAGCCTGCATGAACTGACTAACCACTCCAACTGCAAAGGATAGATTTGGCCTTGTAATAGTGAGATAAATCAGTTTTCCAACCAACCTCCTATACCTCTCTGGATCAAAGAATAATTCACCTTCTTTTGTCCTTAATTTCTGGTTTGGGTCCATAGGACTGTATACCGGTCTACAATCAATCATGCCTGTTTCTTGTAATATATCAAGAGCATACTTCCTTTGGGAGATTACAACTCCATCTTTTGATTGCGCTACTTCAATGTCTAAGAAGTATTTGAGACTTCCAAGATCCTTGGTTTGAAAATGTCTACACAAGTACTCTTTTAGTTGAGATATTCCAACAACATCATTTCCTGTAATGACAATATCATCAACATATACTATTAAGTAAACACATTGATGAAGTGGCCAATGACGAATGGCTGCCATGGCAAAGAAGAGGCGAATAGTAGTCATCTTGGCTACAGGAGAGAAAGTGTCACAATAATCAAGACCATAAACCTGAGTGTAACCTTTTGCAACAAGCCGAGCTTTGAGCCGATCAATTTCACCATCAGGGTCGACTTTAACTGCATACATCAGGGCCAAGGACATTATGACCACCTTGAGCGAGATGGAAGCCATGTGCCTACTGAAAAAGTTGATCAGTGGAAACAATCAGATTTCCAGTTGTGTGCCCTGTTATGGCAATCAGTGGAATCCAAACTTCTTGTATCTTTGAGGGCTTTCAAAACTTGTCACTCCTTTTGGAAGAAAGCCCAAAGCATTCATGCCAACGATATTCAACGTCTCTATGACACTACGAACAAACTTGCATCTCTTAAAATGGCAGACCATGATATGGTGTCCTTCATGGCTGAAGCCTAATCTGTTGTCAAAGAATTCAGAATGTTTTTGGAAGTGGACCCATTAGAGGATATAAAAAAGAAACTAGACAAATTTTATATGGTGTTGATCCTTCGTGCCCTACATCCCGATTTTGATCATCTCAGAGATCGACTTCTAACTAGTCATGAGGTCCCCTTTATGGAAACATTGACCACTCGCCTTTTGTGTCCCAGTACCTCAAACTCAAGAAGCGCATGAACTAGTGGAACCATCTGTCATGGTTGCCACACAAGGAAGGGGAGGACGTGGCACTAGAGGAGGAGGACGAAGGGGTCGGGGACGTCCTCAATGCACATACTGTAAAAGGATGGGTCATACTCAAGAGAAATGCTACTCCTTACATGGTTTCCCTTTCAAAACCGCCAATATTTCGAAGACTGAAACTTCCACTTCGAAGACAGAAACTTCCACTTCTATGTTTTCTAAGGATGAATATCAAGAGTATTTAAGGTTAAAGTCTAACAGCTTGGCACAACCATCTCAATCTCCCAGTACATCAACAACTTGCGTTTCTCAATCTATGGAAGGTCAAAAATCATGGGTAATTGACTCAGGTGCTTCTGATAACGTTTCTGGTAATACCTCTTTGTTCTCATCTATTTCCTTTCGAGAAAAACCTTATTTCATAACCCTTGCAAATGGATCTAAAACTTCCTCCAAAGGAGTCGACAATGTTTCTTTGTCTCCCTCCCTCAATCTCAACTCAGTCCTTTTTGTCCCTAATTATCCTTTTAATTTAATTTCCCTAAGCCAATTGACCAAAATGTTAAATTGTTCAATAACCTTTGATCATAAATCTTTTGTTATACAGAAGCGTGGTTCGGGGAGACAAATTGGAGAAGGATATGAAGTTGGCGGATTATAGCATTTTGGATCTCGTCCAAGGGTGTCCTGTTGCTCCTAATCCTAAAGTGCTTCATGATCGACTTGGCCATCCTCATTTGTCCAAATTAAAAAAGATATGTCCTGAACTTAGTGGTCTCCAAACCTTAGAATGTGAGTCATGTCAATTAGGAAAACATGTTAGATCTTCCTTTCCTAAAAGGTCTCAATCAATATGTAATTCTAGTTTTTCCATCATCCATTCTGATATATGGGGACCTAGTTGTATCTCCTCATTTGGTTTTAGATATTTTGTTACCGTTATTAATGAATATTCAAGATGTACTTGAGTTTATCTTATGAAAAATCATTCTGAATTGTTAGCTATCTTTACATCTTTTTTGAATGAAATCAATAATCAATTTGATCAAGTAATCAAAATATTAAGAAGTGATAATGCAAAAGAGTATTTCTCATCCTCCTTTTCTGCCATCTTGAGTTCCCATGGTATCTTACATCAGTCTACTTGTCCCCATACAGTGCAGCAAAATGGTATAGTAGAACGCAAAAATAGACACTTGGTTGAAACTGCTCGTACCCTTTTGCTTGGTGCCCATATTCCTGTCCATCACAGGGGGATGCCATCTTAACTGCATGTTATCTTATTAATAGGATGCCTTCCTCCTCTCTTGATAATAAAGTCCCTTTCTCCATTTTGTTTCCTAATGTTCCTCTCTTTCATACATCTACCCGAGTGTTTGGCTGTGTATGTTTTGTTCATGACATGTCTCTAGACAAACTCTCCGCTCGTGCTCTCAAATATGTCTTCTTAGGTTATTCTCGACTTCAAAAAGGATATCGGTGTTATTCTCCTGAAACTAAGAAGTATTACATGTCGGCCAATGTCACATTCTTTGAACAGACTCCTTACTTCTCTCCATCTGTTCAGGATGTTTCTATCCTCCAACAGATCCTTCCTATTCCAATGGCTAAGTCAAATAGCTCCATTGTCTCTGTCATTCCAAGTCTTGATCACAATCCTTCTACACCCGTTTCTCCACATATTAAGATCATCCCACACAGGGCCCTAATGGATAGTCCACCTCCTCAAGACAATGGTGAATCTCCTACTTCAGATTCTTCTCTCTCGTCACCTCCTCCCACGCCTCCTGGTGAAAATGATTCAGCATGGCCTATTGCTCTCAGAAAAGGTACTCGTTCCACTCGAAACCCTCATTCCATTTATAATTTTCTAAGCTATCATCGATTGTCGCCCTCCTATTTTTCTCTTTTATCCTCAATCCTCTGTTGTTATACCCAAGAATGTAAAAGAAGCACTTGATCATCCTAGATGGCGACAAGCTATGATTGCAGAAATGCAGGCTCTTGACCACAGTAATACTTGAGAGCTGATGTCCCTTCCCCCAAGCGAAAAGGCGGTTGGTTGTCGATGGAGACCATGATAGATAATTTTTTCCATTTAGCTTCTCGGAGGTAATTGATGGACTTCCGAAGAAAGAAAGAGTACTGTCAAACGCCATTTCTGAAGAAGACGAATAGTACCAGCGAGAACAAGAAAACCCTAAGGGTTTAGACGAACGAAACTGTAACAGCGATGGACGACAATGGCCGACGACGGCGGACGGTGGCCGACGACAGTGACGGTGGCCGACGACGGCGACGGTGACGGGCAGCGGCGGATGGTGGCGAGCGATGACGCACTATGGCATCAGACAGATATTACGAGACAGAAACCAGAGAGGGATCGACCCGCTCTTATACCAACTTGAGAATTAAACTGTAAAATAATTCTAGAGGACTTAATTGATCTCTCTCAAAATCTTCTATTTATAAGAATAAATTGATACAAAAGTACATGATAAATAGGGTAACCCTAGACAAAATATAATCATGATAAATAAAGTAATCATAGACACAATATAATCATGATAAATAGGGTAATCCTTAACACAATATAATGATGATAAAACAAGATAAATATCCTAACATGAATATTAAATTGTTTGAATGAAAATGTTGTTTAATGTTAGTGATAATTGAGTTAATTGGGTAATATTGATGATTTGTGTGATGATGTATGCTGTACAACTGTTTGAATCTGTGTGTATGCGTTTTTGAGATGTGAAAATTGTGTTGAGAAAGTATTTGATGCAGATTGTATTGTTGGAAGAAAAAAAGTAATCTTGGTTGTAGGTTAATTGGTTCAAATTTGAGATTTTGATAGGGAAATGGTGAGAAATGGTTGGTGTATTGTTTTGTTGTCGTTGGTCTTGGTTAGGAGCTGTTTTGGATCATAATTAAGTGTCAAAGTGGGAGAAAATCTGTTATGAGAGGGTATGAGGTTGTATATACATAGTTCACATTAGTCTAGGACTAGTTTTTAGAAAGTGGAGTAATGAAAACTTGAATTAAGGGTTCTGTGAGTAATTGGTCATTTTGGTTGATGTTAGAGTTCCTAACTTGTTTAAAAACAAGCTAAAACTACTAGAATCCAAGTTGGGTATATAAAGTGAGATTTTGGTAAGTTATGGAGTAGAACCTTGTAGTAGTCACTTAAAAATGAGTTAATGATGGGTTGTATGAAGTTGTCTAAGTCTAATTGATGGTATAATACAATCTAGGAGTGTTAGAAGTTGGGAAAGGTGCATAAAATTGGTTCAGAAGTGGTTGAGATGTGCAAATTTTGCAGTTTTAATGCTGCAGAATTATGCAATCTTGCTGACCAAACAGACTTGGTGCACTAAGCGAATGGGCTTTAGTTGAGTGAACAGATTTGGTGTGCTGAGCAAGAGGGAGTGAGCAAAACCCACTGTTTATGTTTTCGCACAGCGAGTTTGATGCGCTGAGCGACTGGTCCAGAACCTGTTTTGAGTATTTCTTTCTTTGTTTTATGATAATTTTAAGCTATGTTTTTACTTTGAGGATGGTGTAGAAATATCTATAGTACTTTATGATGGTTCATTCTTGAAGTTATGTATGTATTTGATGTATGATTGTGTATGAGTTTATATGAGTATCAAAGTAAAAGTATATGGTTTCATTCATGGTTTCAAATGGTGTGGAAGAAAATTCCAAGGAGGAATTTCTCAATGGTGGTTTCAAAGGTTGTAAATATGAATATGAGAAGCTCAGTCTTGGTGTTCATCTTGACATTCTAATGGTCACTCATTTTCAAGTAGAGAAGGGTGAGACATCTCGTGAGAATAGTAGGAGATCCTAGTCTAGGGACTTTTCCTTGGCCTAAGGTGAGCGATAACAGACTAACCTTGTATATAGCTTGGGGTGGGTCAACTGTTTCACTACAACAAGTGTACGAACTGTCATTGTTACATACTAATCTGGATAGTCAAGTCTAAGGACTTTACAAGTTAAAATGTTTGGAATGATGTATGTGATATAGATGATTTATGTATGTTATGTTATAAATGTGATATGATTTCTTTGGTATCTAATTTACCTTTGCTTCTATGTTGTATTTTGTGTATTGTTTTCTCTTTTACAATGATCACCTTAATCGGTGTAAGCTTAGGATGACATCTTTCAAGGAATTCAACGTTTGGTTGAGAGAGAAAAGCAATAGGATAGATAGTCTTTGGTCCGTCAAGGATAGGATATTTTGTCCTAATAGCCTCAAGTTACTTGTAAGTTCTCGTTTATGTACGCATTACTACTCAAATGAGATGTTACGTATAACACAAAGTAAAATTAAATTTAAAACAATTAAGAGCAAAATTGAAAATTCATAAAAAAATGGTAAATTACATTAATGAGAAAAATTAAAGACAGATCTGAATTCATTGCAAGTCGAGTCCAGATTATCTATGGAGTTTATGGTAATGTTGCTCAATTGAGCCTTCAAAATACACTGACATTAGTATATTAAAATGGTTTTTAATATATTTTAAACCATCAAAATCAGTGTCCATTAGTGTATTTTAAAGACTCAATAGGAGAACGTTACAAAAAAAATCATCCAAATTCTTGAAAGTCCCAACTTCTGTACTGGCTTTTTTATATTATGTCTCCAAATTACACCGATTTTGATACATTAAAAATACCTGTAATATGTTTTAAATATCAAAATCAATATAACTTGGAGGCACACTAGAGAGACACTACTGATCCAAAATTTACTGTTGAACTGTGAATGGGTGAAATGGTGATGCACAGAATTCAAATCACATCCTACTTTAGGAACTATCATAAGAAGAGAAGACTATAATTCAAGAGTGTAGATGAATGTACATGTCCTGCTATGTTAATACTAGATAGAGTTTATTTTAATGATCTCTCTAAAAGCCAAACTATTGCAGTCATGCAGATGTGTGGTGCTACCATGCCATCAAACCAAACAATTAATAAGGCCTTCAATTTCTGTGCTTCACCTTCATCTTTTACTTGGGTTGACCTCATCTTGAGCTGAAAGTTGAAAGAACCTGAACTGGACAGAACAAATACTGCGTTTTCCAATGGATGATGGGATCATTAATAACCCTTGTTTCCACGAATTCTGGCTCTCATGTCAACCTGATAAGAGTGGCAAAATAATAGCTGTTTACTTTTTAGTACAATACTGAAGATTACACATGAACATAAAATTATTCATCATCATCATGATCGCTAAATGGATCTGAGTCAATTGTTATGACTTGTTGAAAACCAATTTTATCATAAGTATGAAGGCCTTAATAAATACATAGAGGATTATTACTAACAAAACCTTGTTTAATTCTTTTCTCAAATAGAATAACACCTGGTCGGTTATTACTTACTATTAGTGTAAAAAATCAACACCAAATATGTACATTCACCGAAGTAATAATGTTTTAAAATCATCAGGCATATAAAGAATATGCTGATATTTCAAGATTGTCCATGAAGTCATGCAAAAGATCATAAACAGAGATATGATAGACCATATATAGACTGGTATTGCCAGCTTAAACATGGAATGACACGAACACCCTTTAATATAAAAAAAAAAAAAGGAACAATAAAAATTACAAAAAACCTAAAAGTATACTGAACCCCTCTAGATCATATCATGAAACCATGTCAACACTAACACAGCCAAGTTAAAAGCTCCATGCTCGCAACTACTCAAAACTTTCTTACTAGAGGGAACATCATTAATCATGAATACAGCAACTAGTCATAAAGAGGATTCAGCAAATTCTCTTGCTACCAGAGGGAAAAACTATCATCCTTCAGTTATAAAAGTAAATACAGTTTCTTGGCCCCAAGTTTAATGTTATTTGATTTTAATTCATTATGTCCAGTAAACCCCAAAAACATCTTAATACTCTGAATATTTTTTTTTAAGAAAAATCCAGGGGTGTACATTAACCTGGCTTTCCCCACTTTTCAATTCCATACTTGCAACCAGATATCAGTTGGTTTAGCTCTATGTGCATGTTGTAAATTACATCATACGCATGTGCCCACAAAAAATATCTTCACAATAGCAACACCTACAGTTTAAATATCGGTCCAAAACATAACGGTTTTTGGGGTTCCCGTGGTGTGACAACATTTGTTTGCAATTTTCAAAGATGCCAAGGATAGTAATGAGTCCTAAACCATGACTGTAACTTAACACCTTGGCAACACCAATCATGAAATATTCAACAATAATTTCAAATTTTGTGAACTACAAGTCATAGCTTCAAGTTTAAATAAATCAGTATGAGACAGAAGGAACAAACTTGCCTGGCCTCTCTTGCAATTGAAATAGGTTTCCCTGAGTCCCACACACTCATTGGGTATACATGGACTCTTCTCTCCAACACATTCCCGATATGATCTCTTCTCAACCTATTCTCAAATACGCATACACAACCATTCATCGTCACAACATTCAAGATTAATCATTATTTCACAAATCACACAACCTTTTTTAAATCCAACAAACTCATTCGAATCATCAAAACCGAACCTTAATACAATCAGATTCACTTAGACACTTGACTAGCTCCGCGGCCAACCCTTTGCAAGACTTGGACATCGTCCCTCACTCACTTCTCTTAGCAGAAAACAAGTACAACAAAGTTTGAATTTTGAGGATTTAAAGCGACAAAGGTTATACCTTGCACCACTTCTTTTCTCGCAGAAAAAACGTACTTTCCTCCACCTTCATTTCTAACAAAAGATTTCCGAAAAAACCCAGATGATACTTTTTTTATTTATTTTGGGCTTAGGGTTTCGTGCCATGCAAAAAGGCCCGCATTGCAGTGAGGACCAGATTGGGAGAAGAATATGCAGATCCAATTTCAGAATTTTGTTTTAATTAAACATTTTTAATGCTAATGACAAAAATTAATTTGTAGAGATATAAATAATTGTCTAATACTTGTCTTTTCAATTGAATAATCAAAAGAATAGAAGTTTAATTTCTTAACAAGGTAATTTTTGACAGTGGCTAATATTTGTCTTTTTTGTTGGATACATACATACACAATAAAAAATCACATGATTTATTATTCCATGTATCTCAGTAAAAAGCATTCTGCTTTTAATTTTTTAAACAATACTCATAATATCTAATGGGTTATCTAAATTCTAATTTTTAAAATGTTTGGTGGGTCTTCTTTGGTGAGCAGTAGTTTTATGTTTTGACATAAGTAAAATATTCTTCTAAAAGAAATAAAACAAAAATGTTATCTTGGACCTTGTTGTCATACATTGTTGTCTTCTGAATCCTTAGTTCCAAACAAAGGGGTATTGGATTTTTGCATGTTTTATGAAACATGAATAATTGGGTTCAGTGGTTTATAATGAATTGGGTGTAGCAAAAGGGTTGAAGAAGGAAATAATGGATGAGAATGATGGGTGATGTTATAACTTAAATGTAGACATCAAGAAATTCACTCATGTCTAAATATAGAGATATCTTCAACATTTCTGATTTCAGTGCTCTCATAGGCATTGGGTGATGCTCCCTCCACCTCCACAGCCTTTTCCCTCCACCTCTCCAATTATCTTTAATTTCAATTATATCCTTAAAGTTAAAATTTTTTAATTTTATTATTTTATTATTTTAATATTTAAATATAAACTAATATAAATATACATTATTAAAATACATTAAAAAAATATTCAAAAATAATAAATCAAAATATTAAAATATCTAATAAAATAATAACAGAAACATAAAATTAAAACAAAACTTAAACGGATGTTGACATCCGTTGAAGGATGTCATCCGTTTAGGCTTCGTTTTCATTTTACGTTTTAGGATTAAAGGATTATTGGAAGGATTATTGGAAGGGTTTAGGGTTTAGGGTTTAGGGTTTATGGTTATTGGAAGGATTATGACTACGTACCTGGAGAGGAACCACGACAAGCACACTACACCACAAACGCACTGCACCACGTACTGCACCGAAAGCAAGAGGAAGATTGCTTGATAATTCTTTTCACGATCACTGAGCTTTGCAGAAAAATATTTTACTCATACAAGGAACTACGTAGGTTATCAATGAAATATGTTATAAATGAGTAAAATTAAAAAACAATAATTTTAAAAATAAAATTTTATTGAGGGGCAAAATAGTAAAGGGGAGGTGGAGGGAGAAGGCTGTGGTGGTGGAGGGAGCAACACCCATAGGCATTTGGCCAATTATTTTGGTCTTAGAGATAACTGTTGCAAATTCTGTCTAATATGCCCTTTCAATATATCAACTCATGTCACATTCTTTCTATACAGTATATACATTAAGATGGCCAAAGTAACCATGTTTTCGAGTATGTGTTCTGGATATTTATTATTCGTAGATAATCAATAATAACGACGATTTTAATATTTATTTATAAATAAATCAAATATTAATATATTTATTATGAATAATTGATGTGAGACCCTTGATAATTAGCAAAGATAATTTCTGACACCTCACCATTAATGCACTCCACATCATTTCTCAGTCATTAAAACCCACTCCCTAATCTGATTCCATCCCTCTCTGACATGCACGGAAAGCCGCGCCACATCATTTCTCTGAAACATTAAAAACGCACTTTGCACCACATGCACACACGCCACCTGTCGCGAGGGAAGCTTCCAATTCAGAGTTTGGTGTGCAGGTGTCGGCTTGGGAGACGTTCGTTCGAACGAACGTGAGTTTAACAAAACTGGATTTTTGAAAATCTCTCTCACCTGCACGCACTCATCTCCTACCTCTGAACCCAACCCTTCATCTTCTCCAACTTCTCTCTAGAGCTTCCAACTTCTCTCTACTGTAATCCTCATGTTTCTTCTCCGATCACAATTTCAGAACCATAGGAACGTTCCTGAGACATGGGCGTTATTCTGGACCGAACAGAATTAGGTTATAAGCTGGTAAGTCCTCTCCTCCCGTCATTCGTCCATTAGGTTTCATGCGAACCAGGTTCTGGGTTCATGCATGAGTAAGATCTGAGTTATTTTGATTTTTGGTGTATAGATTAAGTGGAATTAGTAAGTGAACTTTGGAGTAGAACGCTGTTAGAGGAAGCACCATAACCTTGCATTAGGGCGAACACTGCTATCCAGGTAAGGGAAGCTTATAAATTTAATTTATACTTGTATGAATTATGAACGCAAGAACGAACACTGATTGTATGGAATGTATATGTTTTCTGTTGGTTTAAATGCGTGATTGATGACTGAAATGTATGTATGCAGTATGAATGAGAATGCATGATGTATGATGATTGAGATGTAATTATGAACATGGATATTTATGTGGTATGAAGTAAATCTGTATGATGATGTTGAATGGGAATTAATTTGGAAATGAAGGTTTAAAGTTTATAAGTTTGAATATCATATGAAGTATAAATTATAATTTGAAATGTTGAAATCTGGAAATCTGTTAAGGTTGAGAAATCTGAAACTTAAATCATTCCCTATGATAAATGACGCTCGTCACCGTACGGTCTTATACCGTTCGGTTTTCCTGAAAATAACTTAGAAGGGAATTCTTTCATTTGGAAAGAACTCCGCTCGAGAACGAGCGTCCCCATATGAATGTCTGAGCGTTCGGTTCGGCTCAGTCGTATATAAATACTTTAAACTTTAAAATACGTAACGTTCGGTCTTATACCGAACGTTCGTTCTAAATAGCGCTCGGTCTTATACCGAAGCGTTCGTTCTAAATAGCGCTCGGTCTTATACCGAAGCGTTCGTCCTAAATAGCGCTCGGTCTTATACCGAAGCGTTCGTCCTAAATAGCGCTCGGTCTTATACCGAAGCCTTCGTCTTAAATAGCGCTCGGTCTTATATTGAGCGTCCGTTCTAAATCGCGCAAGGTCTACTACCAAGCGTTCGTCCTGATTGGTGCTCAGTCTCATACCAAGCGCTCGTACTGATTGAATAAACACTTGATAAAATAGCGTTCGTTCAGAGTATTAAATATTCATTTTCTTTACGTCCGTTCAATTTTGGCATTGGTTATCATATGCAAACATCTTCAAAGATAATTCTAAGTGTTCTTGACCCTCCATTGTGCATTGAATCTGGTCCAAGTTTTTATCACAAATATTTTCTAAGTATCAGTATACTTCAAGTCGAGTCAGTTCATTTAACTGACCCAAACAGAAAATTACGTTCGTTATATATATTTTCCCTGAGTATCCAGTAACTTTATTTGGACGTTCGTCCTAAATTTTCAGTGGACTGAGCGTTCGTCATTTTTGACTCTTAATTCTAAAGATGTAAAAGACGATGAATTATGATAAATTACAGTGTGAACGCCATATGGAGCGATATTATGATATTGGATTTTGGACGAGCGTTCCAGGGAGGAACGTCTCATGTATGTTGAATATTGGATTGGTAAAGTATGACTGTGGTTATGCTAATGCTGGCTTGGTCCATCCTGATATTCCGTGATACTCATCTTCACGTAGAAGGGGGTAGTCATGTGTGGGAATGGCAGGAGGTTCTATTCCTTAGGGGTACTTTGGATAGAGCTAACCTCGAGTGGCAGCTATTGAGTGTATCCCAGTTACTACATCACTCGGGTGCAAGGACACCTGTAGCTACACGGTTCATACAGTCCGGACGGTCGGTCTAGTATATATATATATATATATATATATATATATATATATATATATATATATATATATATATATATAAATTTCTATGTTACATTTTGTTAAGTTGTATGTTGTATGTGTGAATTGAAATGTTGAATGTATATGTTAAATGTATGAATTAAATATTATAAGCTTACCCTTTCGTTTTTCCTTGTGTTGTCCATTTGTCTATGTACGTTCGTCCTGTCTTGCAATGATCATCCGTGTGGATGTGAGCAGATGGTGGTGCGTCCCTTGAAGAAATGCTGGAAGAAGAAAATTTGGAAGACGCTAATCTGGTTGAAGTAGAAGTAAAGGCCGAGCCTTAGAGCGCTCGTTAGATTAGGGATGTAAATGTTAGCTTAGTTTGGACGTTCGGTTAAATATTTTGTAAAACCGTTCGTCCTAATTACCCCTGAATTCTGTTTTGGCGTACGTTACTTTTTGTATTAAAGTCGTTCGTCTCTGGAACTTCATTTATGTATTTTAAGACTGCATTGATTTACTGTTAATTGTAATTAATTCTGAATTATGGTAATTACTGTATTTTGGGATGTTACAATTGATATTTATAGATATTTATTATTTGCAAATAGTGAATAGAAAATATTTTAATATTTATTTATAAATAAATTAAATATTGGTATTATATATTCATATTCATGAATATAGTTATTTACAAAAAAAATTAAAATTAAATTTTAATTTATATTTTATTATATTTAATTTAATTAAAATTAATTAAATTTATATTTTATTTTATATTTTTTATAATTTTATTTAAATTTTATTTTAAAAATTTATAAAGTATCTTTTTTAAATATGTGCGGATATTTAATATGCAGAGAGTGTATTTGCATGTAAAGTTGTATTATTTGTAGTTACACACATACTTCAATTCAATGTTTTCTTTTTTTTCTGGAGCATATAATGTACAATCCACAGATGAACCATCGTAGTTCAATTTAAATCTACCCTTCATGTAAGCAGCACCCAATTAAAAAAATTCACTATTATTATTTCACGAAACATGTACATGTCTACAAATTAAGGTTAGTAATTTTAATTATGATTTGAGACAGAAATTGAAATATGAAACCTTGACCACACAACCTAAAGTTTTAAAACTAATATGTGAGAACATATGTCAAATTTAATTTACCATATTCCCAAAGCAAACTGTCAACTCTAAGAGTGTGTGTTCTTTTGGGTAGATTTGAAAGAGATGATTTGGGAGAGATGATTTCAATAAATTTGAGTGGATTTGAAGATAATTTTTTAGTTATTTTTTTGAGTGGATTTGTGGATAATTGAGAGTAAATTTAGAAATAAAATTTGTGAAAATTAATATAGGATTTGATTGATGTGATAGATTTTAAAAATTAATTTAATTAGTAAAAATTAAATATTACCAAAATACTCCTAGTTATAAAAGTAATATAATGTAACATCCCAATAAATAGTAATTACCATAAATTAGAACTAATCACATTTATAGAATTAACAGTGCAGTCTTAATTACAACAGCTACTAAAAGCCGAACGCACAAAGATATACAGGGTTCAGAAGCTTTCTACAAAATACCAGGTTCTGGACGAACGGTTTTCCAAAACTAAATAACCGAACGTCCCAAAAATACAATCCAGAACCACTAACTACTACTAATAAACGAGCGCTCTATTGCTCAGCTTTAACCTCTACTACCACCAGATTGGCATCCTCCAAATTTTCTTCTTCCAGCGTTTCTTCAAGCAACACCTCTCCGTCTGCTCACATCCACACGGATGATCATTGCATTGACAAGACGGACGTACATAAACCAGTAGACAACACAAGGAATTGCAAGGGTAAGCTTAGGTAATTTAATTCATACAGCCAATATAAAATCTAACATATGAAATCAACATACAATACACATAACAACATATCAAAGCATAGAATAACTCATCCAAATTCTCACAAGACCGACTGTCCGGACTGTATGAATCCATGTATCTACAGGCGTTCGTGCACCCGGGTGGTGTAGTAACTGGAAACGTCCATCAGCTGCCACCCGAGGTTAGCCCTATCAGTCCAAAGTACTCAATAGGACTAGGACCTCCTGCCATTCCCATGCATGACCTACTCCCCTCTACATGAGGACGAGCACTCACGGAATATCAGGATGAACAGCCATCAGCAGCTTTACCATGGTCATACTACATAAATTCTCATATTCAAATCATAGAGACGTTCCTCCTTGGAACGCTCGTTCACAATCCACTTTCAATATTTCACTCAAAATAACGTTCGCACACCTTATCCTTTCCTCTTATTCACATTTTCATTCTTTGTTCCACTTCCATAAAATAACGAGCGTTCATCCTTTAATAAATAAGGACGAACGTACTACAGTACATAGAATCCTCGTTTGATTGATGTGATAGATTTTAAAAATTAATTTAATTAGTAAAAATTAAATATTACCAAAATACTCCTAGTTATAAAAGTAATATAATGTAACATCCCAATAAATAGTAATTACCATAAATTAGAACTAATCACATTTATAGAATTAACAGTGCAGTCTTAATTACAACAGCTACTAAAAGCCGAACGCACAAAGATATACAGGGTTCAGAAGCTTTCTACAAAATACCAGGTTCTGGACGAACGGTTTTCCAAAACTAAATAACCGAACGTCCCAAAAATACAATCCAGAACCACTAACTACTACTAATAAACGAGCGCTCTATTGCTCAGCTTTAACCTCTACTACCACCAGATTGGCATCCTCCAAATTTTCTTCTTCCAGCGTTTCTTCAAGCAACACCTCTCCGTCTGCTCACATCCACACGGATGATCATTGCATTGACAAGACGGACGTACATAAACCAGTAGACAACACAAGGAATTGCAAGGGTAAGCTTAGGTAATTTAATTCATACAGCCAATATAAAATCTAACATATGAAATCAACATACAATACACATAACAACATATCAAAGCATAGAATAACTCATCCAAATTCTCACAAGACCGACTGTCCGGACTGTATGAATCCATGTATCTACAGGCGTTCGTGCACCCGGGTGGTGTAGTAACTGGAAACGTCCATCAGCTGCCACCCGAGGTTAGCCCTATCAGTCCAAAGTACTCAATAGGACTAGGACCTCCTGCCATTCCCATGCATGACCTACTCCCCTCTACATGAGGACGAGCACTCACGGAATATCAGGATGAACAGCCATCAGCAGCTTTACCATGGTCATACTACATAAATTCTCATATTCAAATCATAGAGACGTTCCTCCTTGGAACGCTCGTTCACAATCCACTTTCAATATTTCACTCAAAATAACGTTCGCACACCTTATCCTTTCCTCTTATTCACATTTTCATTCTTTGTTCCACTTCCATAAAATAACGAGCGTTCATCCTTTAATAAATAAGGACGAACGTACTACAGTACATAGAATCCTCGTTTCTGAACAAAAGAAACGAACCCTTGTTCACTGACGGACGTTATGAACACTTAAATCAGTTAAATGAACTGATTCTAGAATATCTGTATAATACTTAGAAAATTTTAAGTATAAAGACTTTAGGTTGAATCAAAAGGATAAATACATTACAAAATTATTTAGATAAATAAACAGAGTATGATTTAATTCAGAAGACAACACTGCCAGTCAATGACCGAACGTCAACTAATAATTTGGACGAACGCTATTTACGTTCGCTCAGGAATCAATGATAAGGACGAGCGTTCAGTATAAAACCGAACACTGCTTAGGACGAACGCTAGGTAAATGACCGAGCACTAATTAGAACGAACGCTCGATATAAGACCGAGAGCCCATTTGGACGAACGCTCAGTATAAGACTAAGCGCTGCCTATAACGAACGCTGGATTATAAAACCGAGCGTTACCAAATATAACTTCAATTTATTTCAATCGTTGGACACCACTAAGCTGAGCCGAACGCTCAAACCTAGCCTTTCACAAGAAGACGCTCGTTCTTAAGCAGAATCCTTTCCAAATGAAAGAATTCCTATTCTAAGTCATTTTCAGGGGAAACCGAACGGTATAAGACCGTTCGATGACGAGCGTGCATTATCAAGCAAAGACTATGATAATTTCCATATTTTTCACCTACAATAACTTCACAGTTTTCATACGATTCATATCTTATAATTTATCTCCACCATAAATCTCATACATTACAGAATTCATATTATCATCTCATACCATACAGAATTATCCATTTCCCAATTCATACGTTTCATCATCAACATACAGTTCAAACAATATCACTCATATACATCCAGTACAACAGTGTTCGTTCATGCATACTTAAACATCATACATTTCATACATCCAGTATACTTCATACTTTCACACACATCATACAAGTATCAATTAAATTACTAAAGCTTCCCTTACCTGGTTCAGTAGTGCACTTCCAAATGCAAGGGTTTCGCTCGTTCTCTCACAGCTTTCTACCCAAAGAGTCACTCCACAACTTCCACTTAATCAGTTCAGATCTCAGTTCTGTTCGGTTCAGAACGATGCTCACGGCGCAGGGAATGTTTCTACGGTATCTGAAATGGGATCGGAGGAGATGATGGTGAGTTATCTTAGAGAGAAGATGAAGGAGTTTTAGAGAGAAGCTGGAGAAGAAGAAAGGCCAGAGTTTCGTGAGGAAGAAGGTGAATGCATGTAGAGAATGGGAAGAGTTTTTCAGAAAAATCCTTTTCCTTCCCACGCAGGACGAACGCCCATTCTCCACACGCCACTTGTCTTCCACTAACGTTTTTCAAAGGTTCCAGCCGTGACACTTGGCAGATGCATGCAGAGTGAGTGTGAGTGCGTTTTGACGTGACACGGTGCATTTAATGGTGATCAGAGTGTGGATTTGGGTGCGTTAATTATTTAGGGTCTCACATATAAAATGTTATATTTAATTGTAAAAATATTGATAAAGAAAATAAAATTATGAATAATTTATAAAATTAATGTTTAAAAATTATAAAAATTAAATAATCAATTTATTTTTAATAAATTAGAAAATATAATATACCTAATTTTATTAAGACGTACATCTTTTTAAATTATAATATTAAAATAATTATAAAAAATGAAAAATATATAACCCTCTCACCGGTTAGCGTTTGTGTAACCAGCCCCTGTCACCATTTTGCTGCCGTGTACACCTACAAAAGAAAGCTACCATTTTTTCTTTTCTCCAAAGCCGATCCAGCCAAACGATTGCAAAGAAAGGAAAATGCAAAGCGTGGCCCAACTGCTGGACGTGACTCTCTCTAAAAAGGGAAAAAAAAGTGCTTCTTGTGTTGGTCTCTCATGGGTGCCTTCTCTGCTGGACTTGTGCTTACTGGATGCTTGCTACTTGCTGGACGCTGCTCTTTGCTGGATCAAGGTGAGTTGTTTGCTTCCTCCGTTTTAACTCACTGGACCTCCTCCTCACGTGTTGTTGTTTCTATTCTAACACTGGACCATGATGCTGCTCCTGCTAGACGCGGCTGGATGCTTGAAGACTTTGGTCGTGCGTTTACGTAACCGGTTATGCTTTTGCGTAACAGGTTATGCGTTTAATAGCTTCAGGATACATAAGACATTTTCCCAACAACTTTTCCAAATCTCTTCACTCCCGCGAGTGATGAAAAAGCAACTCATCCCACAAATCTATCTTCACCAACACCCGTCTTTCTACTCATCCGAACACCAATTACTTTTCAAACACTCGCTCGCATTCCTGTTCAAGCGAACACAGCGCAAAAGAAATGTGAGTGAGGGAGTGTGTGTGTGTTTACTGGTGAAGATTAAGTAAAAAGAAAACCATTAAGATTTATTTTCTTCCTGTTATCCTGTTTCAAAACCTAATATATCAACAACAAAAATATCCAAGCAAAATTTTGGAGTTGTTCTGAGAATGTGTTTAATAAATATTTGAATAAAACATATAACATAATTAAAATCTGTTTATAAAAAATAAATAAAATCAATCAACCACATTTAATGTTTTTTTATTATCTGATATATATATATATATATATATATATATATATATATATGTTTAATTACTTCCTTTGTCCCCAGTTTGGTTGAATTGTGTCAAATTCATCCTCATTTTTAAAAAAGTTTCATTGTCGTCCTCATGTGGTGTAAAAGTGTCAATTGAATCCAAACATAGAAAAAATTTGTGTCAATGTAGTCATCTCCGTTAAATACACACTAACGGTGTTAAGTGGCTGATTATTTGGCACTAGAGAATTAAAACGTGGCAAATGAGTGACAGTAGTGGTAATGACGTGTCAATGAAATTAAAATTAGGCTACATGGAAATAGGTTATTGAATTGGGGAAATTAAAATCAGAATTCATTTAGGGTATTTGTGAACGAAAACTAATTAGGGCATTTGAGATATTTGAGATAGAGTGTTTCTGAGTTGAGGAAGGGTGAAAAATCGCAATTGGGGCTTTTGAAAGCAGAACGCGACGCTTGTTGCCACCTGCAATTCGATGCGCTTCCTCAGACTCTGATGGTGCCAACAGAGTTTCGGTTTGGCTGTCGCAGGTCAACCAACTTCTTCAACAAGCCGAACACTATGCTCTCTCCGCCGACCAAACCCCTCCTCCTAAAATCACCATAGGTTTCCTTATCCATTTGTCAATTTAAAAAACAAAGTTAACCAAAAAGATAGAAAGGTAATAGCTTTTGTTTTTTTTTTATTTCAGATCATGTTACAGTGAGCTTTGCAAGAAGTGGAGGACCTGGTGGTCAGAATGTCAATAAAGGTTGTGTTCCTTGAATGTTTTGTTTGTTCCTATTATATCTCTTTGTGCCACATTGGGGCTTATTACGCTGATTATTGTTTGGACAGTGAACACCAAGGTGGACATGCGCTTCAATGTTAAAAATGCACATTGGTTGAGTGACAGGGTTAGGGACAAGATTTTGCAAACGGTATTTTCTGCTGCAAAATTGTTTTCATCATCTGTTTACCCAAGCCTTAGATGTTGTGTATTAAAATTTGATGCGCACATCTAGTAATGCACAAATTGCATACTGTGTATGTTGTCTGGTCACCTTTTTTGGCCTTAAATATTGTTGTTCTACTCTTGGGTTGAATGATCATCTCCCTCGTCTTTTTGAATAATATTTAGTTTTGTTTGGTTCTGGGCAGGAGAAGAACCGTATTAACAAGGACGGGGATCTTGTGATTTCATCAACCAAAACTAGAACGCAGAAGTTTGTTTCTTCCCTTTTGAAAGCAGAACGCGTTAGGTACCCAACGAAAGCAATGTACACGTACCTTCGAATGGACCTTCGAATGGAACCCACTTCGCACTTCCAAATACCCCACGAACAATGCCAAAAACGCTTCCAAATCACCAAACGCGTTCTGCTTTCAAAAGCCCCAATTGCGATTTTTCACCCTTCCTCAACTCAGAAACACTCTATCTCAAATATCTCAAATGCCCTAATTAGTTTTCGTTCACAAATACCCTAAATGAATTCTGATTTTAATTTCCCCAATTCAATAACCTATTTCCATGTAGCCTAATTTTAATTTCATTGACACGTCATTACCACTACTGTCACTCATTTGCCACGTTTTAGTTCTCTAGTGCCAAATAATCAGCCACTTAACATCGTTAGTGTGTATTTAACGGAGATGACTACATTGACACAAATTTTTTCTATGTTTGGATTCAATTGACACTTTTACACCACGTGAGGACGACAATGAAATTTTTTTAAAAATGAAGATGAATTTGACACACTTCAACCAAACTGGAGACACATCAACAAATTAAACATATATATATATATATATATATATATATATATATATATATAGAGAGAGAGAGAGAGAGAATCATTCCAAATGATAGAACATTATGTGACCATAAATAATTATTAATGACAAAAGATGAAGTACCTAATGAAAGAAGGTGGGCATTCACCAACAGTAGCAGTAGAATGGAATGACCTTGCAATCAAATCAGAAGACAGGAAATCTGCGAGCAGCTACCTAAGAAATTGAATCCGACAAAATATTAGCTTCTGAATGTCACTCTTTATCTCCACTTTCTGAGATATTTTGATACAGGATTTTCTTCATTAATTGAAATCACCTTCATTTAAATGGTGGGACCTGACTTTTCAATCACTTTTCACTTAAGCAAAGGGAATGGCACCTATTGGAAAAAAAGGTTGCCAGAAGAGAATAAATGGTACATGGACGATTCACACATCATTTATGCCACAACCAACCCATTATCCATTGTCATTCTGAAAGCAGATCATGTTGCTTCATCTTCAATCATCACAGTTTTCGGCACAAAGCTAACTTATCCTCTATACAGTCTTTTCTTCCCAACTAAAGACTTTTTATTTTAAAGCAAATCTATGTAAATTTGAATGCAGAGACATTATAAATACTTTATTTAATGTAGTTCGACAAAGGCACAATGTAAACATTATCTTACCCATTGTTCCGAAGATATTTTCTCCATAAAAATATAAATATAATTTTACCATTAAATAATAAGATAACTACATTATTTACAATATTAGACTACATAACTTATATAAGGCTCAAATGAAACATCTTTTCTGTCTAGAACAATCCACATGCTATTCAACTTTATTGCTGGTCCAGAAAAATCCACACCTACGCACAAGGTATCGGATACCACAAAGAAGAAATAAAGATTTATGATTAATAGAACGTGTATGACATCGGTGTGACGTGTATTTGTCATCAAGAGGAATTAAATATTGAAATGCCACCTTATTTGGTCAATCTGTTTTACCCGAAAAACAGAATCATAATCTGAGTGCGTGGTTCTTAAGCAAAAGAAACTGAACTTAGAAAAGTTCCATAACATGCTTACACTAACGTGAATTAAAATAAAATTTATGGACCATCGGCGTGAATAGGGTAATATATTTGATTATGGAAGATGTCATGTCCTATTGATGATATAACATTTACAACAACAAGCTTCCTGAAATCAAATTTGTAGACTCAAAAGCCGAGTAAAAAATAACTATTCACTTCCAACATTCATTTCCACCGAATAAATAAGCAGTAACACCAAAATTATATTACTCACAAGCAAGTTTAGTGCCAAAGCTAGTTAAGCAAATGGCAAAAGCCTGGAAAGCAGATAAGGGCTGCCTATAATCCATGGTGAAAGTATCGTCCCCTACTTTACCAAACTGGAGAAGAACTGTTTCCTCATCCCCTTTCCCTCCTGGCTGGCTTTGGTCGACTGTTGCAACCAGCTGAAAGTTCTTCACTGAGGCCACTGTCACACGACCATGGAAATTCAAGCACCAGCATTGCAAATGCTCATGCCACCTGGGAGCTTTATTCTTCAAGATTGTGTGGCCAGAAGCAGCGTGTTCTTTATCGTGCATCTTATGGCCATCAAGAGATGTGCTATCTGAAGTTTCACCTGTAGGTTTGAAAGAAGTCACGGGAGACTTCAGAGAGCAAACCATTCTCCTTGGCCCTCTTGATTTCAACAGGTTGAACTTGTAGGACACCTGCCCCACCTCAAAGTTACCAGCAGGAACCTGCGGGCTTATCTGCTTGCTGGCAAACCGCCGACTGGCCCTGCCACTTGATGGTTTTGCACCACTATGGGGTGGCTGGCTGTCATAAATCGTGAAGTTGGTGCCAAGAAAATCCGAGCTGTGAAAAAATTTCAGTAACTAGTCATTGGTAGAGAAATTAGAGAAGCATCAAAAGAATTGACCAACATCAACATTAAATGGTTTTGGTTTATGAGGACGAGGAAGGTTTAAGAGATTAGTATAATTCAGCGCAAGATACAAACCATATCATTCAAAATACTGGAATACAAAACAAACAAACTGTAAATCAAGAACAACCACAATAGTTCCAAATTTCTCATCCAGTTTCTCCTGGAAGCCTTTTCCTAAAGTCGCCTGTGCAGTTTTTATCTTAAAAAAGCAGCAAAACCAACCTATCTGTACCACTAATTATTAAAAAAAATGGTATTGGATGACAGTCAAACATAAGCAAATAGAACTGTTTTTTCTTTCTGGCACATGCGAAGGTGTGATTTATAGTGGCAGTCTGTGTACACTTTTATTTCCTTCAAAAGCTTGAGAGTATTTTGTTTTTCTCTATTGTTTGAAGAGGAGAATTAGCAGTAGATGGAAGGATGCAAATTAAACAGGTCTCTATGCTCAAACATATAAAAACAAATGCAATAAAAAAGGTTCATTCGTTAACTTGTTTTTTAAATACATTTAGACACAGCTTGCTAATGGTAAAACACAAACAGATTTGACAGTTTCATGATTGAGTCAGAAACAAATTCTAGTTCTCATGAAGTCAACCACAAAAGACAAACCAAAGAGGTTAAATTGCACAGCATATGCAGTTCTAAGCTAAAGCAATTTGAAAACAAAATATGTATGTGTCCAGAATTAAAGGCAAAGAATGATAGTACCTTACAAATACTAGATGTCTAGACTTCACCATTCAACTAAAACAAAGGAGAAAAGAAGTTCTTTTATTTCTTAGGATAGAGTGTTACCTTAACTTTCCAACATAAGCATTGCTTCCTTGCGATAAATCATCAGCATCGAGGGAAATTATATATTCAGTATGGGTACCACACCTATATCTCCTAGCTGCTAGTAGAAACTTCCCTTTATCTGTGAATGCTGGCAATAGGTAGGGGAGAAACGAGAAACAAAAACAGGATTAAATCTCAGGCACATCAAATAAAACTTAATAAGAAATCAGTGCATTATCAAGATTATATTTCACATAGCATAGAGAAAGATAATACTCATACACTAGTGGCTAAAACCAACTCCTATACAAAATACATTGATTTATTACAACACTTAAAAAATCATAATATTATTAGTTTCCTAGCGTTTCAAAAAGTCTCAGATTATTCAACCAATTAAAGTTTCAAAATTTCAGCTCCAACAAACACATTTTTACAGGAAACAACGTAGGTACCATTTATTGGACACTATATTCTATTTAGTTTCACCCCAGAAATGATCCAACAACAGATTGTCCATTATATTACTTGTGTGACGTTAAAAGAAAAAGCAGAGCATAAAGCTAATCAATTGCAGTCCTGTATCTCAATCAACCATGTCCTCACTGTCCAGTAGACCTCTCAACATAGCTCTACCTAAGCAATGACAAATATAAGTAAATAAAAAAGAACATTAATTACACCTGCACATTATTATGAAATGAATTATTTACCAGATTAACAAAATAAGAATAATTTGAAGTTGTTATCCTAAGAAAAACCAAACACACTACATGTAAGATGCTCTAGGACCACAGCAAAATTTGATGGAATTAAGCAACTCTGGAAAACATGATTTACTGCAAAAACTAATATATCTATCTTCAAATATAACTGATAAGGCCAAATCACTTGTGTAGTTATTAAGGGGGGGGGGGGGGGGGGGGGGTGTACCAAGCACCTAAATGCTTCAGAGACAATCTCATGCTACTCAATGTGGGATCTAAGCACCACCATAATACCCAAGTTCCTATCAATAACAACATCTGTACTAAAGCTTCTTTAAATTATTCCTTCTCTTCCCTTACTACAGGCCCCTTCGTGAAAACTAAAGCTTCCCAAGCTGCTTTTAATAAATGTACATCTCCCACATTGTATTTCAACAAACAGACCACAAGTAATAGATCCTTCCCCCTTAGGAAAACCTCCAATTATAAATAAAAGCACACCGTTTAAATAAGTCAACTCCAATTTGGTTGTTACATTTCTTATCTTAGGTAATCAAAAAACTCGAAATGAATAAATTGCACAAGGAAGGTTCTTAAAATTGAGTAAAGCTAATCATCTTGGACTAGGTCCAGTCAACCAAGTGGCCATAATTATGCAGTTTGACAAATATTTTCCATTAACATTTATAAACAAAACTTGCAGTCATCTTACATGTTTACAAACTAAATAGCCATTTCAACTTGTGCCGCTTTGAAGCACAAAAGCAAAGCATGCCTTAGTCAAACAAGAAAAGCTTGATTTTATGCTAGATAATAAGACGGAGCCCAGATCTAGTCTATTCACATATTGTCAACGCTCTACCCATAAGAAGAATTACAGAGTACAGGATATCATTCAATTCCAGCCCTAATTAATTTTCATCAACCTCTAAAGCAACACACAAAAAATAAACCTGTTTACCAATACAATACTTACTTACATTGTGTTAGAGCAAGATATAGATAAAACGTTGAGGTCTTCTTGTTCCGCTTTATAAGACATTGGTGGGGAACCTCACGTGGTCCGGGCTGCAAGTCATCAACACACAACCAAAATGTCAAATTCCAAACCTCCCTGATTCCCGTATTCAATACAAAATAAACCTTCAATAACATAAATAAAACAACTCGTCGAAATTACAAATTACTATCTTTTACTGAGGTAAGCAATGAAGCTAAAACATCAGATATTTCAGCAAATGTTAAACAGTGACCAAAGTGCTGAAACACATCATGCAAACGAATAATTCCTATCCACTAAATGTTAGATGAAACTCCCCCACCCACCCACCCCATTTCTGAAAGGCCAACATGGATCTATATTCCCAATTCTACCATGTTATCCACTCTCACAAAGATAAAGCTGCAACTAATAACAACCACTTATTCAAACATTAATTACCTATTCACACGCCAGCACCCTTTCTATCAAACCACTGCAGTTTCTCTCGCAGCAATAGAGCACCAATTCGAATATCAGACACTAACCAAGTGTGTCCATATCTTAGACAAACAAAATTCCCAAATCCTGCCGATCCCTAAAACATAATTCCCAAATTCACCACTCATTAACTAAACATTCACAACCCAAAATTGAATGACCCAATGATCTTACAAACAACCAAACCACAAATGCTTAAATATATCAAATTAAAGAAATTAACCGGTAAAGAAGCATCAAAAGAAAAACGTCAAAGCATTCATCATTTTATTCTGAGCACAAACAAACAAAATCCCAACCGGGAAATTTGAAAATTAAAAGAATGCTTCCTGCCCACAAATTAAAAAAAAAAGACTGATCTTTTGAAGAGGGAACATCGAACCTGTTTAAGGCACGAAGGGAAAGTGATTTTCCCGGTGTGCAAAGGCTCACGCACGATCTCACGCGTGATGTCGCGCCAGCGCTTGCACACGCACGCGCACGACACTACGTTCTGGCGGTTCGGCCACAGCTCCTCGGCGGCGTCGACGCGGCGCACGATCTCGTAGAGGATCTCCGGCAGCATGTTGGACCACCCATCTTCGTGCGCGTGTTCAACCCCGTTTCCGGTTACCCCGCCCTCGGCGGTCCCCACCGCCGGCGCCTCCTTGAACGATCTCGAGAACTTGCGGGTGCGAAAGACCTTCCTCAGCGACATAGCTAGCGACGACGATGGGTCCGCGAGTTAGGGCTCATAAGACGAAAATGTAGAGAGAGAAAGCAAAAACAGAAAGAAAAGAAAAAACAGAGAGAGAAAGGCGTGTTTGTTTGTTCGTTTTACGGAGAGAAGGGAGAGAAGGTAACGAGTGAGAGAAAAGAGTGGGGAGAGGGTTGATCTTAAAGTGACCCGCGGTTGAGGGGAGTATGTGAGAGAGAGGTGAAGGTGTACCGAATGACCGGCGGGTGAGGGTAGGGGGAGTGGGTTGAAAAGTGATTTGATGAATTGAATGGGTTGTGATTTGACTTGGTCTATGCTGTATTTATCCCTTTTTATTTTTTTCTTTTTTTGGGATAATTTTCTTTGTTTTATTGACTAAGCATACAACTTGTCACCCTGTTGTAATTGCAAATTACATAACCTTTTTTTTTCCTTTTTACTTCTTGTTCTTCCCTTTACAAACATTATCTTCTATTTCTATTTTGTTCACTTGTAGTAATTCAGTTTTTTCTGGTAATCCTTTGGATTAATTAATTATTTGATTGTGTTTGTTTATCCTTTCGAAACATATTTTAGTCTTTTTTATAAAAATTCCTAGAAAGAAAACGTAAATTAAGATTTGTGAATACACAGTTTAAAAATATTAAATTCCCCATCATAAGAGACTAATTAAATTTTAGAAAAAAAAATGTATGAAAAATGCGTTATATACTGTACAGAAGGCATAAATTAGTGTTCAAAAAATTATAATTTAATTAATAGAAATTCAAAAACACTTAGTTAGAGAATTAAAAATACAAAAGTTAAAATCACTTTCTTCTCAAGAAATAAAAAAGAGTACAAAAGATAAGATAAAAGAAAAAGACAGAAAATCTTATATTTATTTTATTATTCTGAAATTTAGACAACAATTTAGTGAGATTGGTTTGTTGTCATATTCATATCACACGGAAAAAATCAGTATTTTAAAAATCCTATTTAGCATTCAAATTATACATATAAAAACATTATAAGAAACATTAAATATAAAGATACAAAAATTCAACAGAATATGGATAAATATAATAATATGATGAATTATCCAAAAAAAATTAAAAACAAAGCTTGTAAAAATACTATTTTTCAATGTCTTTTAAGGAAAGAAAAATGATACTTGAACAATAACTTTTGACAACATTTAGACACGGGACACATGTATCCAAATTTCAGTGGTGCACGTGAAAAATGAATTTTTTAATATGAGAATGACGTGACAATGAGAATTGAGAACAGATTTCAAAATTCAGCCTCATTCCCAAATTTTCAGATTCGCAATCTGAGGAGCATTTGCGAGAGAAGCTCGAGCACGAAAACTAGAGAGAGAAAGTCGTCTTCGTTCCACCCAGCCACCACTGCCGCCGTACCTAGACGATGTTGTCTTCCTTCCACCCAGCCACCGAGTGTCGCCATAGTGACGGCGTTCGAAGGCAAAATTTAGACGGTGTCGTCTTTCCAACTCTCAGCCACCCTATCGTCGCAATGCCGCCCCTAGTTCCGGCTTTCGAAGGCAAAACCTAGACGGTGTCGTCTTCCCTCCTCCCAACCACCAAGTGTCGCCGCAGTGCCGCACAGTGCCGACGGAGTACCTTTATAAAAGGTCTTTTCTTCCTTTTAACTATGACTTGCGTCCTTAATTAATCTTACCTTTGTTGTTTTTGTTTTAATGTTTAATAACAATTATTGGTCCCGGAAGTTGCTGGAAGATAGATTTCGAGAGCTTTTGAAATTGATTTTTGTCTTTCGAATGACTAGGTGTTAATTTTCCTACACCTACCAAGTGTTTGAAGGGATGCATGAATGAACTTGAGAGTTGATTTTTTTCAATAGTCTCGATGACTGCATATCTTTCTTTCAATACTGTTTTATAGGTTAGTGAACTTGGTAGGTAGAGACTACCAATATTTTTGAATTGAATGGAGAGCTAAATTGCATTTGATTTTTGTATCGTGTTGCTATGTGATTGTAATGGTGCCTATGGATTCTGGAAATTTTGATACATATACTCTTTTATGTTATATGAAAAAGAAATGTAAAATGGAGTTTTTGATAACTTATATGAATCAATTTGTGATTGATTTATAGTGGTTAGTTATAATTACTTATGATTTCTGGTGGTTAGTTATGAATCAATTTGGAATTGATTACTTGTGATGTATAGACTAATCTGTCTAATTTTATAATGGATTGTTAACTATGAACATATTGATTGATCAATCTTTCTGTAATCCTTCTTGTGATATATGCAAAATAAAAGTGTATAAGTGTATGAATATTAAATAATGATGCATGAATGGTATACACTTGGATAATGAAGATAAAACTACTTTTTATTTTGTTTTAGACTGAAATAAGAGAAAGAAAGTTTTAGTGAATTGTTTGCTGTTTTATAATATTTCTGTAAAAAACAGAAAAGTAAAATGTCTGGTTCTCTCGAAATTTACACTAAAATTATTTGTTGTTTGGGTTAAAAAGAAAAAAAAAAGAAATTGATGCAAGGGAGTTTTGCTATTTTTAGTATAATGCTGCAGAATTATTGATTGAGTTAGTTGATTAAATCTTGTTTAAAATATATATTTATATGGTATGGGTGCAGGGCATATATATTATTTGGTTTAATACCCTTTTTGGTCCTTCGAAAGGGGGCCAATGTTCAATGTGGTCCTACCTTTTTTTAGAAGTTCAATGTGGTCCCAACTTTTGTAAAAAGTGTGCAATTAAGTCCTTTTTGGAAACGGCGTTAATTTTTTAACGGAGCAACTGACAGGGTGGACTGAAGTTAGCTACGTGGCTGTCTGAGGGTGATACGTGGCTGTGAGAGGGTAAATCAGAAGTTACGGTTTGAGTTGTAGAGAGATTAGTAATTTGGGATTTTCTGATATGTAATCTCCTCGCTGTCTTCTATCTTCACTTGATCTATCGTTTGTTTGAAATTCTTTTCCCTTAGAATCTGTATAAGCCATGCATCATTAAACATATAAATCACATCACAACACCATATTTACAGTAACATTAGAGGTAGTTACCTGAAACCGCCAAATTCGATCACCGTAGGCTCTGTATCGGAAGCGATTTTGATAGAAATCTTAACGAGCAGCTTCAACTTGGGCTCGTTCCTCAGCAGTTCCTGCGTCTGCATCAAACTCCCATGCTTGCCTTCCCACGAAATTGTTTGTGCTAAACAGGTGTGGATTCTCCGCTCCCTCTCCTATCTTTAGCCTCCACATCTTTTCTCTCTCTTTCGCTGCATAATGCATTCACCCTTCTTCGTAAGTGCATTTTAATGACCAAATTTTTTGTGTGGCCTTCTTTCTAACTGGACTTATTGTCTTGTTCAATGCAAACTGTTAGCTATTTGTTCATTTGTTTTAGAATTCAATGGAATTAATTCGTGTTTAGAATTCAATAGAAAATCCCAAATTACTAATTTCTTTGCAACTCAAACCCTAACTTTTGATTTACCCTCTCACAGCCACGTATCACCCTCACACAGCCACGTATTACCCTCAGACAGCCACGTAGTTAACTTCAGTCCACCCTGTCAGCTGCTCCGTTAAAAAATTAACGCCGTTTCCAAAAAGGACTTAATTGCATACTTTTTACAAAAGGTGGGACCACATTGAACTTCTAAAAAAGGTAGGACCACATTGAACATTGGCCCCCTTTCGAGAGACCAAAAGAGATATTAAACCTATATTATTTTATGGGATGTTAGTCAAGATTGATATATATTATATTATATTATATTATATTATATTATATTATATTATATATATATATATATATTAAATTTATTACGTTGTTTATTATATAGCATAAGTTTTCGGTTTAAATTTTGGATCTAAAATACTATAATTATTATGTTATATATTATACAGCGTACTAATATATATTTTGTTTAGGACTTTGGGTATACAGGATTATAATGTTATATATTATAAAGTGCAGTAAACTTTTCTAGTGGAATATATAAAATCATATATTACAATATATAAATATATAAATATATATATATATATATATATATATATATATATATATATTAGATAGCTTGTAGAAAGCAGTTATTAGTATATTATATTAAGTATTAGATAATGGTTTGGAATTAAAAGTATTAACTAGAATGCTACAATAATTTAATTATATAAAGAGATATCAACACGTTAATGTACTAAACTGCTCGTTTAAATTGAGTTAATCAATATTTATTAGATAATTGAAGGTTGTTTTTGTACTTTGGTTGGATTGGTAGTGATGGATTGCACAAAATAAGAAGGTTATAATAATGTAAGTAGATTTAATGTTTTGAAAATTGATATCTTTGTTTGAAAAGAGTTTCTTGATGATTTTTTGCTTTGAAAATAAATTGTAGTTGCGATTGCGGGCATGAAGCGACGCAAAACCGATAGTCGACATTAATGGTATACTACGACAAATTGATAGAACACGTATCGAGGAGACTCCATTCAAGTGGTGTCTTTATATGAACAACCCAATTGAGTTATGCACTCCTTTGTTGAAGGAAATGGTTAGAAGTTGGGTTGGCCGCAATGAATGTTTTCTTTTGAAGGAAACAATGGTACCGTTTACAGTTGGCGATGTTTGCATGGGTTTAGGGTTGGATGTTGGTGGTTTAGATGTCAATTTTGATGATAACTCTAATGGTGTTGTTTGTCAATAATTTTCTTCAAAGTCATTCACTCTAAAAGATGTCATAAGTAGGATAAAGTTGTTAATAGAAAATAACGACATGGATGTTGATTGTGTGTCGTTTGTATATTTTAGTTAGTTTTATTGCTTTTTACATTCTTAGACATTCAAAGGCAGTTAGTAACATGTCTTTTACAATATTAGATAACATTGATGATTTGTACCAAAGGAAAAATAAGTGGGTACTTCAGTTGAACTTTTTGCACAGGAAGGTTAACTATGTACATGAAACTCATTTTGGAGTGTCTAATTTCTTTCTCATCATTGTTTTCAATTATAAGTAATTTGGAACCAATTTTTATACAATTTATGAACAAAAACGTGGCAAAGGAAGCATAATTACTAAGAGTCATGGTGTAGGAACAAAACTGGTACCAAAGGCAAAATAAGTGGGTTTTTCAGTTGATCTTTTTGCAGAGGAAGGTCAACTATGTACATGAAACTCATTTTGGAGTGTCTAATTTCTTTCTGATGAGTGCATATTTATGCCCACATTTATGCTTTAAGATTTAAATTTTTGATGGGATAATTATGTTTAAATGGTTGATTTTAAATGAATTTGTGATGATTGGAATTGTTGGGTTTGGGAAATAAAGAGACATAAAAAGTGAGTTTTAGCGCATAAATTATTCTTGAATGTTCTAATGTTTATTTGTGCAGCTAAGAATATAAGTTTTATTGGTCCAAATGGCAATTCAAGGCTCAAAATCAGATTTTATTTGGAAAATAATATACAAATGGACCAAATTGACAGACTTTACCCTTGCGCCTCCTAAAATTCCTACATACACTCCTATTTCTGAAACAGGCCAACAACCAAGCCCAAACACTAAGCCTTTTCTACTACACCTCTTGCATTTCCCTACCCATACACTAAATTGAACCACTCAGATGATGCCACATCACTGATCCTTGCACTCACTAGTGAACCAGTCAGAACATGCCACCTCATCCCTAACACATGAGAATCATCTTCCACCCACTAAAACCCTAGCGCCGCCGCGCCGCTCCGTCACTGGACAACCACCTTGCCTCCGTGCACCCCTCCTACTTCATCGCGAGTTCTTCACCAGGCTGCCACGATCTTCATCTTCCCCGCCATCAACCGCGAAACTGCTACTCCCCACCATCGAACACGCACCAGCCACCGCAACCTTCGCCACCATCCATCATCTTCACCACAGCTCCTTCATGGCAGCCACCGAGAAACCGTGCCTCCGTTGCCTTCGTTCTTATCATCCTCTTCGCGACTCCACCTGAAAATCAAAGGAAGCCAAACGTACAGAGCAATCGCAACAAGCAAAACCCATTCGAAAATGCGAAGTCGCGCCTCTATGGTTTGCAGCACCGCGGACGAGAAGAGAAGCCCTTTCCCCCAATCTGAAAGCCTAATTTTGGGTAGGAAAGGGGCTGACATGTGTCAGTCTCCCATTGGTTGCGACCTCTATGGTCAAAGCTGGTCAACAGGAGCTTCTGGTGCAATTTTGAAGAAATTTTGAAGGGGTTAAAGTGTAGATAAAGGAAATTTCAAGGCTTATGTGTAATTTTGAAAATTCAGAAAAGCTAAAAGATAAAATTCAGTTGTTGAATTAATGTAATTTGGGAATATCAACAAAAAATATCTTCCAAATAATGTTATAATTATCTAAATCTTTTAGTTATTTGGAAGATACAAGATAAAAGATTTTGTCAACTGAATATTCAGAGTCCAAGCCCAATCAAGCCCTATATAAAGAGACCAAGGGTGGACTTCACTTCATTCAATTCATTCATTCACCACTTCTCTCTCTCTCTCTTATTTCATCTTGTATTCAACTCCATTCATGGAGAGCTAAACATCTAGGGCTATTTTGCTGTAATTCCATTATGAATTCTGAGGTTAGATTGAGTTAATGCAATTGATTATTTTGATTATTGATTTAAGTTGTTCTCTCTCTATGTCTTTCATCTCTCTATCAAATTAAAAGCAAAGATTTTTGCATCATAATGTGTTTGAAACTACATGTATATTGATTATATGAGTTCTAGGGTTTCTAGGTTTAATTGAGAATCTACTTTGATTTAGTTTAGGAACTTTCATATAATTAAATGGTTTTTACTATTAATTGAGAATGTACTTTGATTGATTAGTAATAATTTCAACTATAATCAATTGAGAATTTACTTTGATAGATTAATTTTTAATTTGGTTAGGAGATTTAAGAATAGACATGATTAAACACAATAGAATTTGATTGAGAATGTACTTTGGTTGAATTTATTGAGAATAATCTAGTAAGGTTTTGCATTTGATTGAGAATTTACTTTGGTTAAGTGCATGATCGCCCTCAAATTAATTAAGAATGTACTTTAATTAATTTGAAACTTAAATAATAATCAATTGAACAATTATTTGTGAATAACCGATAATGAATCTATCTTGGAAAAGCAGTGGAATTAGCCTATTTCATCATGACTATTTTTAAGTTTCTTATTTATTCTTTAAACACTCTTCAACCATTACTTTTATTCATAAGCATTGCATAACATTCATAAGAGTCAGATATTCGAAAGTAATTTCGTGTTCGTTGGGAGACGACTCAGGGTTACGTTAACCCTATCTACTTTCTTAAATACTACTTGGCAATACTGAAGTTGCCTTGAAAAGTAGTATTAATTTGATAACCCCAACGACAGCGTATCAAATTTGGCACCGTTGCCGGGGAATACGGTTAGTATTTTGAATATTTTGATTCTTATTTTTACTTTTTTTTTATTTTTTATTTTTTATCTTTATTTAACGCACATACATTTAATTTAATTCGAGTTATTTTGTAGTCTTTAGTCATTCTTGTTTTAGCAAAAAAAATATTTGTTCTTGTTTTAATTAAGATTTTCTCTTGAGAAATACTTGAGACTAGTTTGAATACACTCTAGCTAGGAAAGACTTGGTACTTAAGTTGTCTGTTGTGACGCACCTCTCTTTCTTGGGAGTGGACCCAACAAGTTTCTCTTATCTCTTATTTGAAATCTTTCTCTAAAGCAAGAACAAAAGAAAAAAGAGAAGTAACAAAGAAACAACTTCAAGCAGATTGCATAGTGCATGACCAAAGCTAACCCGAGAGAATTTTATCAAATTAACCCAGAAGTCGAAAGGAATTTGCGTAAGCTGTGAAGAAGTTTGAAATTTAGGTGTTCTACTGAGGGAACACTTCTTACATTTGAAGCCATACCACCTTCATTATCTCCAGTCACAAACATACCATCCAATCCTTTACCTGATCCTAATCCAAACAATATGGCACAAAGAACCATCAGATAGTTAGCCACCTCCCACAATACAGCTATACGAAGTAATATTGAATACCCTAATGAGGAGTGGGAGTTGAGACCTGACCTATTAAATGCCTTACCAAAGTTCAATGGGTTATCAAGGGAGAATCCACACAAGCACTTGAGACAATTTCACATGTGAAAATTTTAGATATCCCAGGATCACAATAGAGAGCCTCAAAATGAGAGCTTTTCCATTTACTATTCAAGGAGCATCTCAAGATTGGTGGTATTATCTCTCTGCTCGTATTACAAATTGGGAAACTATTGAAAGACTCTTTCTTGAGAAGTATTTTCCTGTATCTAGATTATCAACTATCCGTAGAGAAATTCAAGATATAAGACAGAGAGATAAAGAGAATCTTAGTGAATATTGGGAAAGATTCAAGAAACTATGTTCTTCATGCCCTCAATTCCAAATGGAAGATTTTATTATAAGCTTTTATGAAGGCTTAAGTCCTACTGAAAGGTCATGGGCAGATGCTGCAAGCGGAGGATCTTTCTTAGAAAGGTCACCAGAAGATGGTATAGATCTAATAGAATGGAAGGCAGTAGACAATCAACAATATGGCACAAGAGAAAATTCAGTGACTGTGTTGAAGGGAGTGCATGAAATTGATAATGGTCCAGTTGATGGAAAGAGGATAGATGAAAGATTGAATAAGCTAAAAAGCAAACTCGACGAGATTGCAAGTTTGTTTAAAACCTCAACTCCACAAATTGCTAAGAAGTGTGGAATTTGCATTTCAATTAACCATTATACTGATGAATGTCCTAGCTTGGTGGATGATGACAAATTTATGAACACCGAAAAACGGTGCCAAAAACTTATTTAACCCTTGGTAAGTGTGACCGAATTGTATCAGGTAATAAACTCGGTAAGACCAAGTATCGTTCTCCCAAAGGACTCATGGCCTAGTTAGTCATATGATTTGTTGATTATTTAAGACTTGTGAATAAATTCTTGGGGTTTCAAATGCAAAAGACAATAATTAAACGTGTATTATAAATGGAAAATAGGAACACAAACACTTTGAACGAAATATATGGATGAGTAAGTTGTTGGGGTAATCAATTTCATCTTATCCACTCTCATATACTTTAGGAATTCGTCATTCTTTTCATCAATGTTAATGCCACTGTCTAAATTACCTTGCAAGAAAGCCTATCCTTAATTACAAGTTTATACAATTCCCAGCATCCCTAATAATTAATTCTGAAGCACAGAAGCTTAAAGGCAACCAACCCTTATATCCCTATGTCTAGGCAATATGCTATTGGGAGAATTTCCCCAGATCTAGATTTCCCCGTACGTTCTCATATCGACAAAATCAATAATCATGACATCGAATGAGTTAAACAATGCATGCTTTGAGCAAAGAGGAAAAACCCTAACTAATGATGAAAGAAAGCATGTATCTCAAATAAGATGTTTAAACACAAATTCCATATATGAGAGCTTCAAAAAATTACATTAATTCCCTAATGATGGACAAATTTATGAGCACCAAAATATGATGTCACAAACTTGTTTCACAATCGGCAAGTATGACCGAATCGTTCAAGTAATAAACTTGGTAAGACCAAGTATCGTTCTCCCAAAGGACTCACGGCCTAGTTTAGTTGTATGGTTTGTTGATTAGCTAAGACTTAAGAACAAAATATTTAAAGTTTAATATGCAAAGACGAAAATAAACATGTATGCATGTGTTTTGATCAATGGCAAAAGCTAAAGATAAACACTTTCAATGAAATATATGGATGAATATGTTGTTGGGGGTCAATTTCATCTCATCCACTCTCATATATTTTAGGAATTCAACATTCAAATCATCATTGTTAATGCCACTGCTCAATGGTACCAGTGCATAGTCAATTCTCCCCTCAGCTGCACTTTCACCCCTTAGTGGAGCCAACGAGTGTTCCTGAGTGCCACTCAGCGGTAAACTGGCGTTGAGCGGTACTTACGTCTTCTCTTCTTTTGCACTTTTTTAGTTCTTTTTTGATTCCATCTCTATCCTTCTTCACTTCTTTCACCAAATTCACCTTTAAATCTGCATAAAACACTGAAATCAAGCATAAACCTGTCCAGCTCTCTTATTTCTAAAAATATGAACAAAAGCATGATTCCAAGCTAGTTTCTAAGTGTTAAAGGTTGCTTTTAGTATCAATTTTAAGCATGAAAATAATAGTTTTTCAACTGTTATCAGTGGAAACTACTGTGGAAAATCCATCTCAAGCTTTTGCTGCAAACATGATTGGAGGAAATAGACCATACCAGAATTGTCATGATTCGTCCTCCAATAGATATCAGCAGAATAGGCAACCTTATGTTCCACCTCAACAAAGGCAACAATCTCAGCCTGAAATGTCAATGCAAGATTTCATGAAAACAATAGTTGAGCAAAATTCAGAAAGAAATCAATTGCAGAGTTGACTCAGAGGGTGGATAAGTTAGAGGCTAAGGAATCAAATAAATTGCCTGCACAAACAGTGATTAACCCGAGAAATGTAAATTCTATTACTTTAAGAACGCATAAGCAGGTAGAAGTCCTGAAGGAGCCCTAGAGGATGAAGATAAAGAGAAAGAAGAAGCACAACTTGATGACAATAGAGGATCAAGTGAGCCATCACCTGAATCTACCACTGAAAAATCCAGGTTAGTATCTTCTAACTCTTCTAAAAAGTCTTCTTCATCTCATTCTCCACCTCCTCCATATCCAAATCGGTTAAAACCAAGAAACAAAAAAATGGAGGAATTAGACCAAGAGATTTTAAATACTTTCAAGAAGGTAGAGATCAACATTCCTTTGTTTGATGTTGTTAAACAAATCCCTAAGTACGCCAAGTTTTTGAAAGAACTTTGCACAAATAAAAGGCATATTAGGGATAATGAGATTGTGAATTTGGGAAGAAATGTGTCAAGCTTGGTTAAGAAACACATTGAAATACCACAAAAATGCAAAGATCCATGTATGCTTTATGTTCCTTGTACTATTGGAAATTTAAAGTTTGACAATGCCATGCTAGATTTAGGGGCTTCCATTAATGTAATGCCTTTATCGGAGTTTACTTCTCTATCTCTAGGACCTCTTAAGACTACTGGTGTGGTCATTCAACTGGCCAACCGTAGCACAATTAACCCTGCAGGTGTGCTTGAAGATGTCCTTTTTCGAGTAGACAAGCTAATTTTTCCTGCCGATTTCTACATCTTGGATATGAAGGATGAAGATGGAATCAAGTCATCAACTATTATCTTGGGAAGACCTTTCATGATGACAACACGAACCAAGATAGATGTGCATGCAGGAACATTGACCATGGAGATAGGTGATGAGAAGGTGCATTTTAATGTATTGGAAGCCATGAAGCACCCAATTGAAGATCATTCTCTGTTTTGTATTAATTTATTTAGTGAAATTGTAAATAATTTTTTTGTTAGTTTCTTGGACATTTTTTCAACTTTTTCTCCATCTTTGGACTTTTCTTTTCCAAACATGTCGTGCCTGATTTTGGACGACGAAGAAAATTGTAAAACAGGTGATATCACTAGTGCAGAAAAGCGAATAGACGTCCGTTCTGTCGTCGTTTTAACGTCCAATCTTCCCCCGACGTCTATGCGGGTGACGTTAATCGGACGTCCGAGGTACAAAATCGGACGTCTATATAGACGTCCGTTGTGTCAGGCCGGACGTCTATATAGACGTCCGTTGTGTCAGCCGGACGTGTATATAGACGTCCGCCCTACAACAATGGACGTCTATATGGACGTCCGCCCCCTGAAACATCAGACGTCTATATAGACGTGCTGCCCCTCGCCCCGGACGTCTAGTTGGTTGAATTATCTGTGGTAGGGGCTGGGGGGTGGACGTCCGTGTGTGCACTGCCGGACGTCCGTATACGTCAGTTGGTGCACTAACGGACGTCTATAGACGTCCGGCAGTGCACCAACCGACGTCTACTGGGTGTTTTTTTTTAAATTTATTTTATTTTTGCATTAAAACCACACCTGAAAAGCAGAAAATTGTCCCAGAACAATTTTGCAATAATATAGATATACGTTTCATATGAGCGAAGTTCTACTTAATGTGGAGTTGAATCCACTAACAAAACTATCATAATATAACTTAAACTAAAACTAAGCAATGTTCAACAAGAAATAATAAAACTTAGACTAAAACTATTCCTAACTCCATCTTTTCAGAAGATATGCGGTCCACTCCTGCCGTATCTGTTTAATTGTATCCTCTGAAATAGGAGATGTACTCTTGAAGCGCTGCAAAATTCAAGAAAGATTCATTATGGTTTCTGATGACAAATTTATGAACACCGAAAAACAGCGCCACAAACTTGTTTAACAATCGGCAAGTGTGACCGAATCATTTCAAGTAATAAAACTCGGTAAGACCAAGTATCGTTCTCCCAAAGGACTCACGGCCTAGTTTAGTTATGTGATTTGTTGATTATTTAAGACTTAAGAACAAATTGATTGGAGTTTAATATGCAAAAGACAGTAATTAAACATCTATGCATGAATTTGATCAATGGAGAAAATGGAATACAAACACTTCAATGAAATAGATGGATGAGTATGTTGTTGGGGTTATCAATTTCATCTTATCCACTCTCATATACTTTAGGAATTCAACATTCTTTTCATCAATTATTAATGCCACTCTCTAAATCACCTTGCAAGAAGGCCTATCCTTAATTACGAGTTCATATAATTCCTAGCATTCCTAGTAATTAGTTCTTAAATGCAGGAGCTTAACGGCAACCAATATACTATTGGGAGAAATTCCCCGGATCTAGATTTCCCCGTACGTTCCCGTATCGACAAAATCAATAATCATGGCAATGAATGAGTTAAACAAAGCAAGCATTAAGCAAAGAGGAAAAACCCTAACTAATGATGAAAGAAAGCATAAGTCTTACAAATAAGATGTTAACACAAATTCCATATATGAGAGTTTCACAAGACTACATTGATTCCCCAACAACAATACAAGGTTTAGTTCACCATATTCATGGTGAAACTAGATGAATAATAATGGAAGAATGAAAGATAAAACCCTAGAAAGGTGAAGAGGTAGCCTAAGCATCCAAGATCTTCCTTCAAAGGGGTGGAAAAGAGAGTATTTGCTTCGTCTCTACCAAAGATACAAACCCTAGGACGTCCTAAAGCTTATATACTATTCTAAAAATACAGAAAAATTAGGCCCAAGCCCATAAAAGTGCTGCTCAGCGGTAAACTGCCGCTCAGCGGTAAGTGCGTGAGTTGGTTTCTTCCCCTCAGCGGCCATTTTGCCCCTCAGCGGATCCAACGTGACTTCCTGAGTGCCGCTCAGCGGTAAACTGCCGCTGAGCGGTACTTGCGGTTTCTCCTTTTGCACTTTTTGATGTCTTTCCTGATTCCATCTCTCTCCTTCTTCACTTCTTTCACCAAATTCACCCTAAAACCTGCATGAAAACACTGAAATCAAGCATAAACCTATCCAGCTCTCTTATTTATGAAAATATGACCAAAAGCATGATTTCAAACTAGTTTCTAAGTGTTAAAGGTTGCTTTTAGTATCAATTTTAAGCATGAAAATAACACTTTTTCAACTGTTATCAGTTTCATATATGTTGAAGATGAAATTGATTTGTAATGTATTGAAGGTATACATCATTACCTCATTCCAGTCATCTGTAATGACAGCTCGAATGATGGTCTTAATCCAACACATCACATAGAAGCTACATTCCCATGAATCTAGCTGCTGGTTACACAAAAATCAGAAAGTAAAAAGTTAAGAATTTTGATCATTCAATAACATATAATAATAAATTAGAAACTATAAATGACTTACAACCTTTGGATACAAAATTTGAACCAGTTGACCATGAGATTTACCAATAACTCTGTACATATTGAAAACACAAAGTATAATTAATATCACTATATTTATCATAAAAGTTGAAGGTGAACATCAAATTCAAAGTCATTTTTGGAGAAACACTTACCCTTGAAGCATGGTTCTCAAGTCATTTTTCATCTTCCTGTGCAACGAACAAAACCATATAATTTTACATTGTTTGGGAATGATGATCATCAGCTGCCAGTGCGACCTATCACGAAGGATAAATAGTTATTCAACTAATTAAGGAAACTATAATAATAAACTGACCACATATAACAACACCTACCCCTCAATGTATGGCACAAGGTATACGTCTCTTTTTGACTCATCCATCCATGTTTGCAAATAATGTTGTCTGTTTTGAAGTGTGTTACCAGACGGTTGAATGGTCTGAGGTTCAACAAATCCGTACATGGAAGACTGACCTTGGTCTACAACGATTGTGTCCATGTACCTAAAACAACAAAGTTAAGTTGTTAGAAACTAAAACAATGTAAATAAAATTAATATGAAAGACCAAATTGACTATCTTACATGCACCATAGCTGAATGATGGAAATATTCAACATCCTGTCTCCCCCAATAACCTCCAATGCATCAGAGAATGTGATATAAACTGGCACATGTGGGGGAAGACCAAATACTCTCAAATCCCAGTATAGTTCTAATGATGTTTTCTTCAATCTGGGTAATTTTGTCATTAGCTTTGATAAAGGTGTCAGAGCGGCTGCAGCGGAATGGTTAGCGTGGAAACAAACCAAGAGGGGGGGTGAATTGGTTATATTCAAATATTATCTCTTTTTAATATTTTTCTCTTAATTTCTTACTAAGCAGATAATTAAACGTAAATAAAAGAGTAAGGGAAAGAGAAAAATTGCACAGGTATTTTATCCTGGTTCAGATCACTAGGATCCTACGTCCAGTCGCTTATCTCAAATAAGATAAACCTTTTTCACTATCACAAAACTATTACAAATATTAGTCACACAGAAAAACAATTTGTAACAGTTTAGAAATTACCACCTCTCTTGAAACCACAAGAGATGAACTTACACCTCCTTTGAATCTTCACAAAGGATGATCACCTCCTTCGAATGCTTCACGAAGGATGATTCTCTTCCAGACACTTCCTCAGACACACCAAGGATGATCCAGCTATTCCTCTATCACCGTAGCAGTATATAACCAACTCTACAGACAGAGTTTCCTTAGCTGAGCAAGAGCACACAATTCTCAAAGAGTTCAGAGATGTTTTGCACAAGGGAAGAGTTGGATTTGAGAGAAAATGAGAGTCTATTTATAGACTCATCCAAAGGCTCCTCCATTTTCGCTTTTAGACTTTCTGACTGTGTTAATCGATTAGCTACAGTGGTTAATCGATTAACATCCCAACGGATACTTCAACGTCTCTAAAAACGGCTAGTTTTTCAAACGGTCACTGTGTTAATCGATTAACAGTCCTTGTTAATCGATTAACGTTAATCGATTAACACCCTGTGTTAATCGATTAACACCGAAATTCTGTGCTTCGCCATTTGCCTCTGGAACAATCGATTAACACACTGTGTTAATCGATTAACGTTAATCGATTAACACCTCTTGTTAATCGATTAACACTGCACAGATTTTGTTCTTGATTTATTTTTACATCACTTTTGAATACATACATGAAACTACTAATTATCCTATGTTCATACAATTTTTACAAGGTTTTACAAGTCTTCTAAGATCATTCTTCATAAGTCTTGATTGTGCTTGACTTGTATTTGGACATCATCAAAACTTCATCTTCATCATTTTGCTAACAATCTCCCCCTTTTTGATGATGATCAAAACCTTCTTGAATTAAAGCTTTTGTGAACCAGCTGTATAAAAAATAACTTAAGGAAGAAAAAATTGTTAGTGAACTTAGAAAAAATATTTTAAGACTTTAACTATTTCTCCCCCTTTTTGATCATTATTAAAAAGTGATGTATAATTACTCCCCCTTAATATATTAGAATCTATACTCCCCCTTAATAAAAGCATAGATGCATAGAAATATTAAGATAAGAGAACACACATTTTTATTGAATTTTAAAGAGGCATACAAGCATAGAAGCATACATAAAGGGCACACACTAATAAAAACATAGAATCATAAAGATGCCTAATCATCATCACTATCAGGGACATATAGTTTGGCAAGTTTGTCATCAATCTCCTTAAGATGAGTGTTAATCTCATCATAACGAAGATTGTGATATGCCATCATATCGTCCATTCGTGTTTGTTGCATTGTGGCCATGGCTTCAATTTGTCTAGAAATACTTTCTAGACTATATTCTTGTGGAGGATTTGATGGTCCAGCAACATTGGTTGGTTGAGGCATAGGGATATCTTCCTCCTCTTCAGCTGAGGCATCTTCTTCTTGTGCAATATCTTCATCAGCGCGGACAAACAAATTTCCTTGTCTTATAAATCCCATTTGATGCAAAGCAGATTCTTCAATTTGATGGGTACGTAAGACAGTGAGATGTTTTTCTCCGGTGACATCCACCCCTTTATAGATACATATCAATGAAACAAGGAGAGGATATGGGAGATGACCTCTGTCATACCTCTTGGCACGGACCATAGTATCTGAGATGAGACTTGCCCAATTGATGTTGATATTTTGAGTGATGGCGGACATAATCATCAAATCAGTTTCAAAACATTGAGCAAGGTTTGTACCTCTTGGACAAAGCATCCAAACAATGAGATAATGAAGGACCCTTTCCTCCATTCTTAGATTTCCCACTAGAAGATATCGCCTATTTGGTAGAGGTTGTTGAGGATTCCTCATAAAGGAGCGATATGCCAAAATTTTGTTAAACTCACCAAAATCATTTGGCACATGCATGGCATTTTCTAAAGGTGGAATATGAGCAACATTTAACCAAATATCGTGATCTAGAATAATGTCTACTCCTTTGACGCGAGTGTGAACAATACCGTTTTGGGATTTAAGATTGTAGTAAAATACGCGTACCAAATCGGGGTAATAGCGCCCTTGAAGGTGCAGTAGATATTGGACGCCTTGAGCCATCAATTGCTGAGAGAATTGAAATTGATGTACCGCAAACCAATTAAGATCCACAAATTTTTGGCGAAGAATTTTGCGTTCTTTCCACCATTGCAAGTATTCGTCGTGCCTTCCTTCATCGGAGATCCAACCGTGAATATTTGGACCGCGAGCGGGAGGAGTACTTTCAGAGCCATAGCTTCTTCTTCTTCTTCTTCTGGATGGTTCAGCCATGGAATGAAAATAGTGTGGACAGCAAGAACAAAATGTGATTTGGAGTGAAAGATGAGGTAAATATGAGTTTGAGAAGAATGGGAAAGTGAATGGGTGAAAAGGAGGGATGATATGGGTTAATATAGGCTGGAATTACCTCCCTCAACGTCCAAATTCCATAAAAGAGCCGTTTTTAACCGTTTATAGCCGTTACAACGGCTAGAAAATTTAAAATTTTTCAGGCAGTACGTATGTTAATCGATTAACAGGGTCTGTTAATCGATTAACGTTAATCGATTAACACCCTGTGTTAATCGATTAACTGACGCTGATTTCCGAAAAACGTCAAATTTTTACCTATATCTAATTTTGAGATATGTTCAATATTCCTAAGTCTCTTCTAAGCTCATAGAATCTATCCTTAGGCAATGCTTTGGTGAAAATATCAGCTAATTGATGTTGTGTATCAATATATTCTATCTCACAATCTCCCTTTTGTACATGATCTCTAAGAAAGTGATGCCTAATCTCAATGTGCTTGGTTCTAGAGTGCATTATGGGATTCTTTGTAAGATTTATTGCACTTGTATTATCACACTTAAGTGGAATATGATCTAAATGAATGTCATAATCCTCTAATTGCTGTTTCATCCATAAAATTTGCGCACAACAATTTCCAGCAGCAATATATTCAGCCTCAGTTGTTGATAAGGCTACACAGACTTGTTTCTTAGAGTGCCAAGAAACTAAGGAACTACCCAGAAGATGACATGTTCCACTAGTGCTTTTTCTATCTATCTTACAACCTCCATAATCTGCATCTGAAAATCCCACAAGACTAGGTTCCGTTCCAGATGGATACCATAAACCAAAGGATGCAGTTCCCTTAAGATATTTCAATATTCTTTTAATTGCTGTAAGGTGAGATTCTTTAGGACTAGATTGATATCTAGCACATACACAAACACTCTGCATAATATCCGGTCTACTAGCAGTGAGATATAACAAAGAACCTATCATACATCTATATTTAGTTTGATTTACCTCTTTACCTGACTCATCTTTGTCAAGATAGCAAGAGGTTCCCATAGGTGTAGATGCTTCCTTTGCTTTGTCCATTTCAAACTTCTTAAGAATTTCTCTACAATACTTGGTTTGAGAAATGAACGTACCTTCTTTCATTTGCTTAATTTGAAGACCAAGGAAGAATGTTAATTCTCCCATCATAGACATTTCAAATTCACCCTGCATAGTCTTAGCAAAATCCTCACAAAGAGATTTATTAGTTGATCCAAAAATAATATCATCAACATATACTTGAATAATCAAAATATGTTTTCCGACTCTTTTAATAAACAAAGTGGAATCAACTTTTCCTCTATTAAAATTATTTTCTAAAAGAAAATTGCTAAGTCTTTCATACCAAGATCTAGGTGCTTGTTTTAAACCATAAAGTGCTTTCTTTAACTTATAGATGTGATTTGGAAATTTAAAATCTTCAAAACCGGGTGGTTGTTCAACATACACATCTTCTTTTATAAAACCATTTAGAAATGCACTTTTCACATCCATTTGAAACAACTTAAATTTCATTATAGATGCATAAGCAAGAAGTAGGCGTATTGCCTCTAACCTGGCAACTGGAGCATATGTCTCATCATAATCTATACCTTCTTCTTGACTATATCCTTGAGCCACAAGCCTAGCTTTATTCTTGGTGATGTTTCCATCTTCATCCAGTTTGTTTCTGAATATCCATTTGGTTCCAATCACTTGATGAGTATCTTCCCTAGGAATCAATTCCCAAACTTGATTTCTTTCAAACTGGTTGAGTTCTTCTTGCATTGCTATACACCATTGTTCATCTTGAAGAGCTTCCTTAATGTTCTTGGGTTCTATCTGCGACATAAAAGCTACATTCATACAAAAATTTACCAAATTTCTTCTAGTGTTTACCCCTTTTGATATGTCGCCAATGATGTTGTCCAGTGATAATCCTCTAGGTTGTTGCCATATTTTGTTTAGATCTTCATCATCTTGAGGATTATGTATTTCTTCTTCATTTGTTGTCTTTTGTAAGTCTTCATTTTCACCTGCATCTGATTCATCTGACTCAAGAGGTTTTGCCTCAAGGTCTACAATTTCATCAAACACAACATGCATAGATTCTTCTATTTGAAATGTTTTCTTATTAAAAACTCTATAAGCTTTGCTAGTTAGAGAATATCCTAGAAAAATAGCTTCATCTGCTTTGGAATCAAATTTTCCTAAATTTTGTTTTCCATTGTTTAGGACAAAACATTTGCATCCAAAAATTCTTAAATGTGAAACATTTGGTTTTCTACCTTTAAAAAGTTCATAAGGAGTACATTTCAAAATTGGTCTAATAAGCATTCTATTTAAAACATAACATGCAGTACTCACAGCATCAGCCCAAAATTGTTTAGGAACACTATATTCATTTAGCATAGTTCTAGCAAGTTCCTCTAAAGATCTATTCTTTCTTTCTACAACTCCATTTTGTTGAGGAGTTCTAGGTGCAGAAAAATTATGAGAAATGCCATATTCTTCACAAAAAGTTTCAAAATATTCATTTTGAAATTCACCTCCATGGTCACTTCTAATAGCTTTTATTTTCAAATCCTTTTCATTTTGAACTAAATTTGCAAACTTTTTAAATTCTTTGAAAGCTTCATTTTTAAGAGTAAGAAAGAAAGTCCAAGTATATCTTGAATAATCATCTACAATAACTAAAGCATAATAATTTCCTCCAAAACTTTTTATCCTAGAGGGACCAAATAAATCCATGTGCAAAAGTTCTAAGGGTTTTAAACTAGAAACAACATTTTTCGAATGAAAAGATGATTTCACTTGTTTTCCCTTTTGACATGCATCACACAATTTATCCTTCACATATTTTAGTTTTGGTAGACCAATTACTAAGTCTTTAGAAATGAGTTTATTCAATTGTTGCATATGAATATGTGCAGCTCTTTTATGCCATAACCATGGATTTTCTTCTTTTACTACTAAACATGAAATATTCCTACTTGATGCATTTTCTAAATCTATCAAATAAATATTGTTATGCCTAATTCCTTTCAAAGCAATTTCAGAAGAATCATTTTTATAAATAGTGTAGGAATTTTGTTCAAAGGTTACCTTGAATCCTTTATCGCATAATTGACTAATGCTGATTAAGTTGTGCTTTAATCCTTCCACATATAGCACGTCTTTGATCATCAAAGTATCTTCACTTCCAATATCTCCTATTCCAAGGATTTTTCCTTTATTGTTATCACCATAGGTGACAAATCCGCGTTCTCTTTTCCGGAAGCTTGTAAATTTCTTCTTATCTCCGGTCATGTGTTTTGAACATCCACTATCAAGACACCACATATGCTTCCTTGGTTTTAATAATTCTTGGCTGTCATTATCGTCATCTGCCATCAAACAGATGTTCGCTTCTTCATCTGAGTCGCTTGAATCTGTAATTGTTTCATTGTCGTCTTCCCAAGCAATGTATGCCTTCTTTTTCTTGAAAAATTTCTTTTCTTTCTTTTCTTCACCCTTCTTCTGATTTGGGCAGTCTGCTTTCAAGTGTCCTTTTTCTCCGCAACCATAACATCTGTAGTTTGAGGAAGATCCTTGATTTTCTCTCTTTTCATTTCTGAATCTCCCTTTGCCTTTTGATTTCATGAATCTGTTGAACCTCTTGATTAGTAGACTCAAGTTTTCATCTTCATCTGAGTCTTCATCTTCCATCTTGCTTTTGCTCTTTTCTACCTCAGATTTGAATGCTAGAGTCTTTTTCTTCGTTTTTGCTTCTTCTTCCTCTAATCTTCCAAGGTCTAGTTCATGCTCTCTCAACTTTCCAAATAATGCCGCCATGGTCATTGTGTTGAGATTTTGTGACTCAGAAATTGCAGTCACTTTTGGTTGCCAAGCCCTGTCTAAAGATTTCAAAATTTTTATATTTAATTCATCAGTATCGAAAGACTTACCTAGTCCAATAAGATGATTTACGATGTTGGTGAAGCGTTTTTGAACATCTACTATTGTTTCTCCTTGCTTCATTCTGAACATCTCGTATTCTTGGATCAAAGTATTCTTTCTAGCTCTTTTAACATCATCTGTACCTTCATGGGTTACTCGAAGTACTTCCCACATTTCTTGTGCAGTTTTACAAATGGATATCCTGTAAAACTCATCAACAGTTAAAGCAGATGAAATTATATTGCGAGCTTTAACATCATTATCGAATTTTTTCTTGTCTTCAGCAGTCCATTGGTCACGGGGCTTTGGTTCCTGCATATTGTTAGTTGGAACAAAAGGACCAGATGCAACTGCATCCCAAATATCTATATCAATAGACTCCATAAATATTTGCATTCTTACCTTCCAAAATGCGTAATTCTCACCAGTGAATAGTGGTGGTCTATTGATAGAAGCACCCTCTGCAAAGGTTTGATGTGATCCTGCCATTTGAATTACTATCAAAGCAAGCTCTGATACCAATTGTCAGAGCGGCTGCAGCGGAATGGTTAGCGTGGAAACAAACCAAGAGGGGGGGTGAATTGGTTATATTCAAATATTATCTCTTTTTAATATTTTTCTCTTAATTTCTTACTAAGCAGATAATTAAACGTAAATAAAAGAGTAAGGGAAAGAGAAAAATTGCACAGGTATTTTATCCTGGTTCAGATCACTAGGATCCTACGTCCAGTCGCTTATCTCAAATAAGATAAACCTTTTTCACTATCACAAAACTATTACAAATATTAGTCACACAGAAAAACAATTTGTAACAGTTTAGAAATTACCACCTCTCTTGAAACCACAAGAGATGAACTTACACCTCCTTTGAATCTTCACAAAGGATGATCACCTCCTTCGAATGCTTCACGAAGGATGATTCTCTTCCAGACACTTCCTCAGACACACCAAGGATGATCCAGCTATTCCTCTATCACCGTAGCAGTATATAACCAACTCTACAGACAGAGTTTCCTTAGCTGAGCAAGAGCACACAATTCTCAAAGAGTTCAGAGATGTTTTGCACAAGGGAAGAGTTGGATTTGAGAGAAAATGAGAGTCTATTTATAGACTCATCCAAAGGCTCCTCCATTTTCGCTTTTAGACTTTCTGACTGTGTTAATCGATTAGCTACAGTGGTTAATCGATTAGCATCCCAACGGATACTTCAACGTCTCTAAAAACGGCTAGTTTTTCAAACGGTCACTGTGTTAATCGATTAACAGTCCTTGTTAATCGATTAACGTTAATCGATTAACACCCTGTGTTAATCGATTAACACCGAAATTCTGTGCTTCGCCATTTGCCTCTGGAACAATCGATTAACACACTGTGTTAATCGATTAACGTTAATCGATTAACACCTCTTGTTAATCGATTAACACTGCACAGATTTTGTTCTTGATTTATTTTTACATCACTTTTGAATACATACATGAAACTACTAATTATCCTATGTTCATACAATTTTTACAAGGTTTTACAAGTCTTCTAAGATCATTCTTCATAAGTCTTGATTGTGCTTGACTTGTATTTGGACATCATCAAAACTTCATCTTCATCATTTTGCTAACAAAAGGATCATCCTCCGCTTCAGCCATCTCATCGTCTTCATGTATGATTGTATCATCAATTGGCTGCTTCTGAGGACGTGTGAACTAAAGATAAGAATTTACGTCAAAGCGTTATCAACAATTATTTGAAGAATAAACATAGAAATACTAAGGAAAAAGACATTATACCTGTGGAGTAGCGATGTGGGACATGATCAATGCTCTAGGCCAGGCAATAAATGATCTTATGGCCTCCCCCACAAAGTTAATTTCTGGAGTGGGTACAGGCACCTGAGCCTGGGGATGCCGAACCTCGTCAATGGTCACACGCACGTGTTGGGGTAATATGGGAACACCATGAATAGTCTCCCATCCCTCAAGCACTCGTCCGACAGCCACAATGCGTGGGGGATCCCCATCAACCAACAGCTCATACTGACCGCTATACTGAGTGGGGTCTACAGCTGAGCATGATCCTCTGCTGACACGAGGTGGTGTGGGAGTTTCATCGGCCCCCATGTTGCCTTGCGTCATGGAATGCAACTTTTCTTCAAGCGCTCTTTGTATTTCTTTTTGTTCTTGTAGCTGCTCCATGAATCGTTGCTCCATTGATCTCATGCTTTGGTTGAGTCTTTCCTCCCACTGAAGATCCATCTGCCTCAGTGTCTCCTGACTCATTGATTGGGGGGTTTTCTGTGTAGGGCCAAAGTAGTCACGAAGACCAATCGCCCCAAGAACTCCACGTACACGTCCTGGGTGCTCGGGCCTTCCAATGGTCGTTGTTAGAAGGTCGTCCCTACCTTGGCCAACAAATGTGCCCTGAGTCTGCTGCTCAACCAACTCATCCTGCATATAAAAAAACCAAGTTACTTAGAAGACATGCTGTGATAGATACACAATCATAGAACTGCTTATATTTTGAACTTACAATTCTCTATGAGATCAAGGCAGTTGAGGAAGATGTCATGTTCCCATCAGATTTAGTCCGAGCAGCTTTCCACAGCTCGTACCTAGCAGGTGCAGGTGCTAGGTCCAGCGACTCAAGTCCTAAGGCATCCGCTCTAGACTTTCTTAGTTTCTTCTCCAGTTTTGCATATCCACCTCGTGATAACAAGTGGGGTGCATCGTTTAGCCTTTGTCTTTCTTGGGCGGCTAACCTTTTATCCTGTGAAACCATGTATATCAATAAGTGTAAAACTCATAAAAACTCAATGAAAGACGATGTTAAGAAACATACCTTCCATTCCTCAGACTCTCTAGATGCACGGAACTGCATCTAATCCTCCTCTGTGAATGTATATTGCTCACAGGGATTTTCATGTTGCCTGTCTCCAAAGACATACAGTCGTGTCAGCCTTGTCTTGAAATCCCTCCATCTTATCGCTATATGCGATAAAACTTTCTTTCTAATTTGCATTGTGTTTGGAATATCAAAATGTTGCTGTTTAAAACAAAAAACTTGTTATTCCAAAATACAACATAAAAGATAAGTATATCACAAATCGCATGAAGTATAAACATACCTGAACATCTTGCCATAAGAGGTTCTTGTCGACCTCTGCAACGTCATCCCAACATGCATGAAGGATAGAGACATGACTTTTTGCTAACTTACCCAGATAACTCCTAAACCTATCAGCATTTGGCCCTGATGGATGACCTGATCTCGGGTCGATGTCAACATGCCTCCTCTGACCATCCACGCGTCCGGACGTCACATCTGCCACTCGAGTGACGCCTCGTCCACGTCTGCTCTTTCCCGATCCTGAGTCTGAGGCCGACATACCTGCAAAATTAAACAAACTTAGTAATAACTCAATTGTGATAAACATACATATAAAGTCAATACAAGTGAAAATATCAACCTATTAATTAATTGTTTTTTCCCAAATGCCTTCATTGTGATCACTACGAATTGCCTATGACATCCACAACGTCATCAACTGGGTCTTCAGTGGGAATACATGCAACAAATGTTGTCTCAAGTATATCAAGAGAATCGTCATCATCATGTCCATGCATGTTTTTTCCTTCTAAAACCACTAACCATTTGTTATTCGATGGATCATTTACGTAGAATATTTGTCTTCCTTGACTAGCCATGATAAATGGTTCATCAGTGTAATTCATCTTGTTCAAGTCTACCAATGTGAAACCAAGGTCATCTGTCATGACACCAGAATTTATATCAACCCATTTACACTTGAAAACTGGGACTCTAAAAGTGACGTAATCAACTTCCCATATTTCTTGTATTATTCCAAAATAACTGATGGATGCTGTGATTGGATTTTTGTCTTTAGAACTAGCAAAGTGCACAAACTCAGCCTTTAGTGTGATGCCACTATTTTGAACTCTGCTTTTGTCATCTTCTACCTTTGTCTGAAATGAAATAGTGTTTATATAGTACCCACCATATGTAATCACTTCTGTGTTTGGCCCACGAGATAACCTCAATAAAGTTTCACAAACATGTGGAGTTGCATAAATCTTTCTCTTAAACCACAGCAAGAAGGATTTCACATGTTCATTAAGATGCCATTTTTCACTCATTTTTGGGTTTGCTGCCTTTATTTCATTAACGTGGTCAGAAATGTAAGGAATCACATCAATAGTGTTGTTTAAGACGTACAAATGAGCTTGGTCAAGTTCTTTTCTGCTAACACTTTGAATTCTCACACCTCGAACACCCTTACCTTCACATTTTCCTTCATGTCTACTCTTGGGAAGACCGATGGGTTCACAAGATGGCATATAACTTGAACAAAATTCAATTGCTTCTTCTGCAACGTATCGCTCTATGATTGAAGCTTCTGGTCTATACTGATTCTTGACATATCCCTTTAAGATCTTCATGTATCTTTCAACTGGGTACATCCACCTTAAGAAGACCGGCCCACATAGTCGAATTTCTCTGACCAGATGAACCGTCAAATGTACCATGATGTCAAAAAAGGAAGGTGGAAAATACATCTCCAATTGACATAGTAGTCTTATTCCCTCATTTTCCAATTCATCTAAACCTCGAGGGTCAACGACTTTCTTGCAAATGGCATTAAAGAAAAAACTCAGACGTGTCAGAATACCCCTAACAGAATGAGGTAATATGCCTCGAATAATAACAGGTAACAACTGTTGCATCAATACATGACAATCGTGAGACTTTAAACCAACTAGCTTTAAGTCTTGCATAGACACAAGGTTACTAATATTTGAAGAATAACCTTGCGGAATGATGAATCATTATTTTCTTCACTTTACTTAGTTTATTGTGCTAGATTTAATTAGGGAATTGTGCATAATTGTCCAGTATTGTCCCATTTTACTGAATTGAGCTTAATCCGATCAGTAATTCTTATTTTAATTAATTTGAATTATCTGAGACTAATTATTGACAATATTGAGTGCAGGGAGAATTCTGTAAATACTTCAGGACATTTGGAAGGATATTCAGTACACACTCTGTTGAAAGAAGTTGCACTGCATTGGTTTATTCTGTGTGAATGATGGAATATTTTTCTTGTTGAATTTGTAGAAGCAAAATTTCAATTGGAACTCATACACTACACGGCCATTTGCTTACACTCTTTTAAGAAGTAAATAGGGACCATACGTTGGAAGCTCACATTTCTTTTGTTGTCATTTTGGTTTCTAAGAGAAACAAGAAGCAATCTCACGGCAATAGCTAGTACAAAGGCACACCAATTGAAATGATGGAGAGGGACCACCTTGCATTCAGCCCACGGTTCTCAAATAATTGGAAGATAACAAATTGTAATTTTTATTATAGAGGAAGGCCACGTGAATTGCAAATACACGGTACATGTTATGGAATGAGGGGGCCACCATTTGGATCATATTCACAGTCAGGAGGAACTCCAAAATGATGCTGAAATTGTTGAAGTGTAAAGAGCACACGGTCCCACCCTCTCGTGTTAGCACATCCATTATTCCTAGAATAAAAATGGGAGCCACCAATTATGGAAGTTCACGGATCCTGATTTAAATTTGGAAGTTGGGAGAAGAGTCCAAGACGGTCCAGGAGTTTCCTCTCGATGCAGCTAACATCCAAGGAGTTGGAGTGGTGTCACGGCCCACATGGAAAAGAGCAACATCCAGCAGCATTTGCATCCAACACCTTCGTCCAGCAAGCGGTGTGATAAGTCAATATTTTATTGATTTCACTTAGTTTATTGTACCGAATTTAATCAAGAAATTGTGCTTAATTGTCCAGTATTTTCCCATTTTCACTAATTGTATTAAATTTGATCAGAAATTCTTATTTTAACTAATTTGAATTATCTGAGCTAATTATTTTACAAGGAAATTTTGGAAATAGAAATTAGGACATTTGAAGGTTAAATGAGAAGCGGAAATTGAGCCCAATGCATCTCAGCCATTTCAATTTTCGCTGGTTGCTACGTGAATTTTGTGTCAACTTGTTTGTCTTCGTTTGAATTCAATTCTTATCCGTTTTCCATGCAATTTTTTTTCATAGTTTCGTCTAGATGTCTATTTTCACTTATAGTTTTTATTTTGTTCAAAATCATTATGTGCTGTTCCCAGTATTTTTTTTACTCCCCTATGTCAGTCTAGTGTTTACTGTTTGAGTGATTTCTAATCTGTTTGCATTGTTTGCTTGCTGTTTAATACTTGTGGTGGCTGGAATTGATCATTGGAAGATGCTAAGACCTCCCAACACTCTTAAGCAAGTTCTTCATGTCTTAAATTTTTGGAAGCAAAACTTGGAACCCACATACACATCACACGGCAAATTCATGCTTAAAGCACATTACTATTCATTTTTGCCGAGAATTGGAGAGGAACCAAGGAGGGTAACATATGCTGATTATTTATTTTAAGAAAGTTGGCTCCCACACTTCTTAACCACCACTCATGGTCATGGCCCATGGACAAAGGAAAATCAACATATTTGAAGAGACATTGGGACCACTTTTCAATGAAGAAGTGGAGTGCCACGGCTGCATGCTTTCAAGTGAAGAATTTTGCAAATTGGACAACACATGGGCCACCAATTCATGGCACATGGGAGAGAGCTCAAAGGAAATTCTAAATTTCATTCAATAAGCATTAGGAAGTGGTACACACGGCCAAGCATTCAGCAAAATAATTGCTAGAATAAAAGTGGAAAACACATGTGCTCATGTAGGTCCATTGTCTTTGGAATGAGAAAAAGCACCGAGGAAACTCACCACTACACACAAAATGGGAGGCTTCTTTAGGAGACAAACATAATAGAAGTAGGGACCACCACCATTTGTTGAAAGAGAAACCAATTTGGATTGGAATTGTAACACCAGCCATACCACTTTGCACACGGCCTAGGACCCCTTTAAAACTTATTTTGGCAAGCAAAGCTACGGTTGGAATCAAAAGAGAAGGAGGCTTCCACACTTGTCGAAAGCCAACGTTCACATTCAATGCAGAAGCTCACGGAGTGGACAAATTCACACACGGCCTCAATCAACCAACCAAGGGAATTTTCTTTCTGAAGACAACAAAAATGGAGAACTCCTTGTTCTTGTTTGGATTGAAGAAGGATGGAAGAAGTTGGGCACACCACACGGCAAATAATGAGCAAGCACACATGGAGTAATCTGGATTTTTGTTGAAGTAAAGAGTCCAGGAAGGAGGGGGACGGTCAGAGAGTTGAGGGAGGAGTTCGGTTTTTGGGAGTTCAAGTTTTAAGTTTCGGTTTTTGGGGGGTTCCAGGGGGTTCTCTCTTTTTGGTTTTTGTGATTTTCTTTGTACTGAGTTTGTATGTGAGGAAGAGAGGAGAGTTTGGAGAGGGGTGAGGCCGAGAGTTCCTATCTTTCCAGGAGGAGGCCGTGAGCAATTTTCAGGAAGGAAGAAACCGCCACTGTTTGGAGGAATGGAGGATGATCTAGCTTGAGTTTTTGCTGACTTCCAATCTGGTTTTGTTCATCTTTTTCTTAAGTTTTTGTTACTGTTTTTACACTCTTGAATGTATTTTATAAATTGTAATTTGGACTTTGTTTGTTTAAGTAATCTCATTATGGAAATATTTTCTTTGTTTCGATTTGTGTTGTGAAAACTCACGGTCGTTTAAAGTCTAGTTTACTTTCTTTCATTTAGTTTTGTTTGTTGAAGCTTTTAAATTTTGTTTGTGTTTTACTTGTCACGGTTATTTAAGGTAAGGAATAATTGTTCCATGAGTTTGTTTTCATAATTTTAAGATTAAAAGGAAGTAAGTAAAGGATGATTAAAATTTGGTGGAGGAGAAGAAATTGAACATGTTTTGGATGTGTAACAAGTGAAGTTTCGGTTGAATCATTTCATTTCAAACATCAATATTTTTAATTTTTCTTGTTCCTTAGATGACCATTAATTGTTGAAAACAGTAGGTGTGTCACGTGAAAAACCTTTTTCTTGTAAGAAATTCAAACATCTTCTTAATTTTCATTAGCATTTAGTCCATCATGTTGGTCATCTTCTTGTATTAATTTGGTCTTTCAAAGATTGGGTTAAGGAAGAGTACCGTGGCTGGAATTGTGTTCATGTGTGAATTTATTTTACTTTTCTAATGGGTAGGAGTACGTAGGAGTGCAAGCATGATTTTTTCATTGTAAAACAAAGTTGGTGTGTTTTTCATTATAAACACTATGAAGATTTGGTTGGATGATGGATGCTCACAGTTTTGATGTCTCGGTTTTTTTTATTTTTCTTTTCAATAGCAAAGTAAAAAAGTCATGGCACATGAGATGATTTTTTAGAAGCAATTTCACTTTCAAATTTAAATTTTGTGATTGTATGTTTTCTGTGCGTATATTGTTTTTGTATTTTAATTCAAATCTTGGTAAAGTCATATTGTTTTTTGTATTTTAATTCAAATCTTGGTAAAGTGTGTATTCTGTAGTGTTTTGCTGTTGTTAAAATTTTACCGTGTAACTTTGTATAAATTTTTATCTATCACAGTAATCAGTTTACCACTTTATGATATTTACTGTTTTGTATTTAATTTTCACGGTGATTTTGGTTGTTACTGTTTAATTTCGTTTTTACTATTCACTGTGTCATTTTTACTGTTTGTGAATTTACGGCTTAAATCATTTAATCTTTCTGCGTAAAAAAAAAAACAATCAAACTCCCCCCAATTCGTAATTGACTGAAAACCCGAACCAACAATTTGGTCCTTAAGAGACGACCTAGGAGTCAAATCCTAGTCTATACTGCATTCTTATCTGCAATCGAATTTATACGCGGAGCGACCCGCGTATCAAAATTTTGGCGCCGCTGCCGGGGACCAATGGTTCGGTTTGAAGTCTTCTGTGTACATATGTGTTTTGTCGACTATGTTTGAGTCTGTAGATATTTTGTGTGCTTGAATTTTTGTCTGCTATCGTTTCATGATTGTAGGGTGCTGTAACTTAGTACATGACTAGGAGCAATCCTGGAACCTTACCACCCTTTGATCCTGAGATTGATAGGACGTTTCATAGATTAGCCAGTAATTCTAGGAATTTATCTTTAGAATCATTTGTCGAGCCAGTTGCAGTAAATACGGAACATCCCTCTACTGATTCTGATTCTGATTCCGTTATTTTTGACACTGAGAACGATATGGCACAACCTCTACCTCGAGGCAGGACACTTAGAGAGATGGCTGCACCTGATTTCACAGACGAAAGTTTGTGCATCCAGTATCCAGATGAAGATGTTCCATATGTTCTAAAGACTGGACTAATCCATTTACTACCAAAGTTTCATGGCCTTGCAGGTGAAAGTCCGCATAAACATCTGAAGGAATTCCATATTGTTTGTTCATCAATGAAACCTCATGATGTTCCTGAAGATAGTATCTTTCTGAAGGCATTCCCGCATTCGCTAGAAGGTGTAGCGAAGGATTGGTTATACTGTTTGGCGCCTAGATCCATCACCAGTTGGGGCGATCTGAAGAGGTTATTCTTGGAGAAATTTTTTCCAGCATCCCGAACCACTGCGATCAGGAAAGATATATCTGGGATTAGACAGTTTGGGGAGAAGAGCTTATATGAGTACTGGGAAAGATTCAAGAAACTTTGTGCAAGTTGCCCTCACCATCAGATAAGCGAGCAACTGCTTCTCCAGTATTTCTATGAAGGATTGAACAACATGGAGAGGAGTATGATCGATGCTGCCAGTGGTGGAGCGCTTGGAGACATGACGCCTGCTGAAGCTAGGCATTTGATTGAGAAGATGGCTTCTAACTCCCAACAGTTCAGTGTGAGAAATGATGCTATTGTGGTTAGGGGAGTTCATGATGTTGCTACCCATTCTTCATCTACTGATAAAAATGTTGAAAACAAGCTTAATGCTCTTGTGAGTTTGGTGACACAGTTGGCATCCAGTCAGAAATCAGCACCTCCTTCTGCTTCTGTTGCACGGGTGTGTGCTATTTGTTCTAGTAACCATTACACTGATGCTTGTCCTTCTCTGCAGATTTCTTCTATGCAGCAACCTAGTGCTCACGATACACCTCAAGCTTATGCCACCAACATTTACAATAATAGGCAGCAACAACAACAAAACTATGACTTGTCTACCAATAGGTATAATCCAGGATGGAGAGATCACCCTAATCTTAGATGGAACAATGCTCCATATCAACAGCAGCAACAACAACAACAACAACAATCACAACCGCCTTTCAATAATGTTGTAGGTCCTAGACCATATGTGCCCCCACCTGTTCAGAGATATCAGAGGCAACAACAGCAAGAGGCACCTGCCCAACCAGCTACTCAATCTTCCATTTCATCTGAGCCTTCACTGGAAGAGTTAGTGAGACAAATGACTATTCAAAACATACAGATGGCGACTCAGATAAACCAGATGGGAGTTTCCATACAGAATCTTAATAACCAGATGGGACAGATGGCGACTCAGATAAGCCAGGCACAATCTCAGAATTCTGATAAGTTACCATCCCAGACTGTGCAGAATCCACGGAATGTGAGTGCCATAACCCTCAGATCAGGGACGCAGATTGTTGTTCCTTCAAAGGCAACTTCTACATCTACACCTGTACCTGCCACTTGTCCTAGAGAAGACGACCATGATGGTCCACGCAGGACATTTAAGGTGGGTGAATCTTCTTCTCCAACCGGTGATTCTTCTTCAGGTGGATCTTCTTCTTTTTCCATACCCACTATTGTCGCACCTTCTCCATTGGTTGACCGACCTATTCCTCTTCCATTCCCTTCACGAGCACTTCCTAGCAAAAAGATGGAAGAAATGGACAAAGAGATCTTGGAGACCTTCAGGAAAGTAGAAGTGAACATACCTCTGCTTGATGCCATAAAACAAATTCCAAAATATGCAAAATTTCTGAAGGACCTGTGTACACATAAAAGAAAAATGAAAGGAGATGAAAGAATCAGCATGGGTAGGAATGTATCCGCTCTTATTGGTAAATCGATCCCGCACATCCCTGAGAAGTGCAAGGATCCAGGTATATTTTGCATTCCTTGTGTGATTGGAAGCAGTAAATTTGAGAGTGCCATGCTCGATTTGGGAGCTTCTATTAATGTCATGCCTTTGTCCATATATAAATCTTTGTCTCTGGGTCCTTTGAAATCTACGGGTGTAGTCATTCAGTTAGCCAATAGGAGTGTTACCCACCCAACAGGTTACATAGAGGATGTCTTGGTTAGAGTTGGTGAACTAATTTTTCCTGCCGACTTTTATGTTCTGGAAATGGAGGAGGGATTCTCTCATGGATCCGCTCCCATCATCTTAGGCAGACCATTTTTGAAAACTGCTCGAACCAAGATTGATGTGCATGCTGGAACCTTATCTATGGAGATTGCTGATATTGTGGTTCACTTTAATATTCTTGATGCAATGAAGTTTCCAGTTGAGGACCATTCTGTATTCAAGATTGACATGCTGGATGACATTATTGATACATATGTTGTTGATGATTTTGATTCTTTGCATAAGAAAGAGCATTCTTTCCCATTTCCTTTACATACATGCATCGAATCTGAAGTTGAAGATGACATTGACTTTGATGAGGATTTTGATATTGATGATGTTGATAATGGATCTGTCATAGATATTGATTTAGAGTCTGATGAGATGGGTGTTCTACCCTCACACGTAAACTCTTTAGAGTCAGAATGTAATAACCACTTTGCTGAGAGTACAAATGAATCTGACTTGCAAACACCCACTCTTGAGCTGAAACAACTTCCTGATAACCTCAAGTATGCTTACTTGGAGGATGATGAGAAAAAACCTGTGATCATTTCCAGTTCCCTTGATTCTGTTCAAGAGGAGAAATTGCTGAGTCTACTGAAAAATCACAAGAAGGCCATTGGTTGGACTTTAGCTGACATACCTGGCATCAGTCCATCCACTTGTATGCACAGAATTCTTTTGGAAGAGGGAGCAAAGCCGGTTAGGCAACCACAACGCAGGCAGAATCCCGTGATTATGGATGTCATCAAGAAGGAGGTGACCAAGCTTTTGCAAGCTGGGATCATCTACCCCATTTCAGATAGTCAATGGGTAAGCCCTATTCATGTTGTTCCCAAGAAGACTGGCCTCACTGTGATCAAGAATGAGAAGGACGAGTTGATTTCCACAAGAGTACAAAATAGCTGGAGAGTCTGCATCGACTATCGAAGGCTAAACCAAGCAACTAGGAAAGATCATTTCCCACTGCCATTCATTGATCAGATGCTGGAGCGCCTGGCAGGTAAGTCTCATTATTGCTTTCTTGATGGATTTTCTGGCTATTTTCAAATTAATATCGCTCCTGAGGACCAAGAGAAAACAACATTCACATGTCCCTTTGGCACTTTTGCCTATAGGAGGATGCCATTTGGTCTATGCAACGCTCCTGGTACTTTCCAGCGATGCATGCTTAGCATCTTCAGCGATTATCTTGAAAGTTGCATAGAAGTATTCATGGATGATTTCACTGTTTATGGATCCTCATTTGATACATGCTTAGATAGTTTGGAGAAAGTTCTGAAAAGATGCATAGAAACAAACCTTGTCCTCAATTTTGAGAAATGTCATTTTATGGTAGAACAAGGTTTAGTTCTAGGGCATATCATTTCTAGTAAGGGAATAAAGGTAGATCCTGCAAAAATATCTGTGATTTCAAAATTGCCTTATCCCTCTTGCGTGCGAGAGGTTCGATCTTTTCTTGGGCATGCAGGTTTCTATAGACGCTTCATCAAGGACTTCAGCCAGAAAGCACTTCCCTTATCCAAACTACTGCAGAAAGACATTGATTTTGATTTTAATGACAAATGCAAACAGGCTTTTGATCGCCTGAAAGAAGCTTTGACCACCACTCCGATCATCCAGGCACCAGATTGGACAGCCCCTTTTGTTCTTATGTGTGATGCATCCAATTATGCATTGGGGGCCGTCTTGATGCAAAAGATTGATAAGTTGCCTCGAGTGATCTACTACGCTTCCAGGACTTTGGATGCTGCTCAAGCAAACTACACCACCACTGAGAAAGAGCTCTTAGCCATTGTGTTTGCTCTTGATAAATTTAGATCATATTTGCTTGGTTCACCTGTTATTGTATTTACTGACCATGCAGCTCTGAAGTTTCTTTTGAAAAAGGCTGAGTCAAAGCCAAGACTGATAAGGTGGGTGCTGCTACTCCAAGAATTTGACTTGAAAATCCAAGATCGGAGTGGAGCACAGAATTTGGTTGCAGACCATCTCAGCAGGATTGAAGGAGCTGAGGATGAAGCTGATGTTTTACCTATTTCAGATAACTTTCCTGATGAAAGTTTGTTGACGATTTCACTTTCCCACCCTACTCCTTGGTTTGCAAATATTGTGAATTATTTGGTTGCTCATGTTTTTCCTCCATTAGCATCTCGAACTCAAATTGCTAAAATTAAAAGTGATGCTAAATATTACATTTGGGATGACCCATACCTGTGGAAGTTGTGTAGTGATCAGGTTACTAGGAGATGTATTCCAGACAATGAGATTGACTCGGTCCTGAAATTCTGCCATGCTTCCTCACCGGGTGGTCATCAAGGAATTCAAAGAACTGCTCGCAGGGTGCTAGACTGTGGTTTTTATTGGCCTTCCATCTTCAAGGATGCGGAAAGAATTTGCAGCACATGCGAGCCATGTCAAAGAGCAGGAGGATCACTTTCATGGAGACAACAGATGCCTCAACAGCCCATGCTGTTCTGTGAGGTATTTGACGTCTGGGGTATAGACTTTATGGGTCCTTTTCCTATTTCTTTTGGTTTCTCTTATATTCTCCTTGCTATGGATTATGTTTCAAAATGGGTGGAAGCTATAGCCACCAGAACTAATGATGCTCGAGTTGTTGTAGATTTTGTTAGATCTCACCTCTTTTGCAGGTTTGGAGTGCCCCGAGCAATTGTTAGTGATCAAGGAACCCATTTTTGTAATAGATTAATGCAAGCGTTGCTAAAGAAGTTTGGGGTGACGCACAGAGTTTCTACACCTTATCACCCTCAAACAAATGGGCAAGCGGAGATCTCAAACAGGGAGATTAAGAGGATTTTGGAAAAGATTGTCCAGCCCAATAGGAAAGATTGGAGCAAAAGGTTGGACGATGCTCTTTGGGCCCACAGGACTGCATACAAAGCACCGATAGGGATGTCTCCCTACCGGGTTGTCTTTGGAAAGGCGTGTCATCTACCAGTTGAGATTGAGCATCGGGCATACTGGGCTGTGAAGACTTGCAACTTTTCCATGGAACAAGCTGGAGAGGAAAGAAAGCTGCAACTGAATGAACTGGATGAGATCCGATTGGAGGCTTATGAGAACTCGAAGTTCTATAAAGAAAGGACAAAGAAATTCCATGATAGTTCAATTGTTAGAAAGGACTTCAAGATTGGCCAACAGGTTTTATTGTATAACTCTAGGCTCGGACTCATGGGGGGTAAGTTGAGATCAAAGTGGACTGGACCTTTTATTGTGACTAATGTTTATCCTTATGGTGCAGTAGAGATCCAAGGACCATCCACAGCAGAAAGCTTCAAGGTTAATGGGCACAGACTGAAGCCCTTCCTCAACAATCCTTCTTTGGTGAACGCAGTGGTGGAGGAGACTTCTTTGGTCAACCCCACCTCTTTTTCCCTCTAACTCAGGGAGTTCTCTTTTCTCCTTCCCTCCTCACTTTTATTTCACTTGTCTTTATCATTTGAATGTTCTAATTGTTAATCGGATGATTGTAACACACTGAGGACATTGTGTAATTTAAGTGTGGTCTATTTATTGGGGGGAGATTCTGATAATTTGTTAGTTTTACCCTGATTTTATTTTCGGTGTGTTTTCTGTATTTAAAAAAAAAAAAAAAAAATTTGTTTCGTCTTGTATATTTTTACATGTTTCTCTTGATTTCTGGACATTGTTTAGAGTGTAGATACATCTTTCACTCAATTGATACTTGGTTTAAAATTCTTGTTTTTCTTTGTGTGGGAAAATGATTATGATTTTTGAAAAACTGAATCAATTGTGACACAAATAACCCGAGTGAGAATTTGAGCCACTTATTTTGTTTCTTGTGTGTGATATGACTCTTGATCGCTTGTACATATGGTTTGTCTTGACTCTTAATAATTCTTGATTAATATGCATGTTTGAAAATGATAAGGCATTTCTTTTGTCTTGAGCCTCTTTAGCCATATAAGCCTACCTTGTTTTTAATCCTTTGATACCCACTTTTGAGCCTACACTTTCCTAATTTCTTCATTTTTAAGCCATACACTGTCTTTAAGTGAAAAACCATAATTACCTTAACTTTGGGGAATTTTGGAGCTAAAGAAATATTTTTCGAACAAGTGTGGTCTTCCTGGGGTTTCTGAAAATTGGCTAAAAAGAAGGTTTTACAATTTATATCTTGTCTCTTACACTTGTGTACTGAAAAGAAAGAAAAGAAAAGAGACACGATGAAAAAAAAAATGAAAAAAAAAAAATAATAAAAAAAAATAAAATAAACAATGGAGTCAAGAAGAGGACTGAAATAGAAGTTTGGGTGTAATCTGATTGTGTTTTCACTTGTTCCCTGCTCCTCTATTTCTTTTGAATTACTTATCCATATTTATCCTCCCCTGTCCTTGGCCCCATTACAACCCTAAAAAGACCTTCTGATTTAAACATGCATATTTCTGAGAATTAATTTTAGAGGCTTGCCAAGTCTAATTGTATGTGTTTTCTTGAGATCATCGAGTTGACATTTCTTACCCCATACACTTGAGAGAAACACTGATAAGTGCATCTGTGAGGTTCTGTCATTTTTGATTCACCTCTTTAATCTGGTTAATCATTTTACCATGTTTTGAATTACTGGAATAATTCTGTGAGTATTTGTTTTCTTTGATGCTGTGTTAGATAGTGTCTACTACTTTTACTTGTCCAGATTTCTTGTGAACTGTATAATTTGGTTTGTTTCTTTGTGAGTTTTTGTTTTCTATGTGTTGAGTTTGTGTCATTTCCTTGATGTCCTTTGAACTATTTCTTGATCAACTTCTTGATTTTGCCCAGGAGTGCAAAAGACTAAGTGTGGTCTATTTTGATAAGTCAATATTTTATTGATTTCACTTAGTTTATTGTACCGAATTTAATCAAGAAATTGTGCTTAATTGTCCAGTATTTTCCCATTTTCACTAATTGTATTAAATTTGATCAGAAATTCTTATTTTAACTAATTTGAATTATCTGAGCTAATTATTTTACAAGGAAATTTTGGAAATAGAAATTAGGACATTTGAAGGTTAAATGAGAAGCGGAAATTGAGCCCAATGCATCTCAGCCATTTCAATTTTCGCTGGTTGCTACGTGAATTTTGTGTCAACTTGTTTGTCTTCGTTTGAATTCAATTCTTATCCGTTTTCCATGCAATTTTTTTTCATAGTTTCGTCTAGATGTCTATTTTCACTTATAGTTTTTATTTTGTTCAAAATCATTATGTGCTGTTCCCAGTATTTTTTTTACTCCCCTATGTCAGTCTAGTGTTTACTGTTTGAGTGATTTCTAATCTGTTTGCATTGTTTGCTTGCTGTTTAATACTTGTGGTGGCTGGAATTGATCATTGGAAGATGCTAAGACCTCCCAACACTCTTAAGCAAGTTCTTCATGTCTTAAATTTTTGGAAGCAAAACTTGGAACCCACATACACATCACACGGCAAATTCATGCTTAAAGCACATTACTATTCATTTTTGCCGAGAATTGGAGAGGAACCAAGGAGGGTAACATATGCTGATTATTTATTTTAAGAAAGTTGGCTCCCACACTTCTTAACCACCACTCATGGTCATGGCCCATGGACAAAGGAAAATCAACATATTTGAAGAGACATTGGGACCACTTTTCAATGAAGAAGTGGAGTGCCACGGCTGCATGCTTTCAAGTGAAGAATTTTGCAAATTGGACAACACATGGGCCACCAATTCATGGCACATGGGAGAGAGCTCAAAGGAAATTCTAAATTTCATTCAATAAGCATTAGGAAGTGGTACACACGGCCAAGCATTCAGCAAAATAATTGCTAGAATAAAAGTGGAAAACACATGTGCTCATGTAGGTCCATTGTCTTTGGAATGAGAAAAAGCACCGAGGAAACTCACCACTACACACAAAATGGGAGGCTTCTTTAGGAGACAAACATAATAGAAGTAGGGACCACCACCATTTGTTGAAAGAGAAACCAATTTGGATTGGAATTGTAACACCAGCCATACCACTTTGCACACGGCCTAGGACCCCTTTAAAACTTATTTTGGCAAGCAAAGCTACGGTTGGAATCAAAAGAGAAGGAGGCTTCCACACTTGTCGAAAGCCAACGTTCACATTCAATGCAGAAGCTCACGGAGTGGACAAATTCACACACGGCCTCAATCAACCAACCAAGGGAATTTTCTTTCTGAAGACAACAAAAATGGAGAACTCCTTGTTCTTGTTTGGATTGAAGAAGGATGGAAGAAGTTGGGCACACCACACGGCAAATAATGAGCAAGCACACATGGAGTAATCTGGATTTTTGTTGAAGTAAAGAGTCCAGGAAGGAGGGGGACGGTCAGAGAGTTGAGGGAGGAGTTCGGTTTTTGGGAGTTCAAGTTTTAAGTTTCGGTTTTTGGGGGGTTCCAGGGGGTTCTCTCTTTTTGGTTTTTGTGATTTTCTTTGTACTGAGTTTGTATGTGAGGAAGAGAGGAGAGTTTGGAGAGGGGTGAGGCCGAGAGTTCCTATCTTTCCAGGAGGAGGCCGTGAGCAATTTTCAGGAAGGAAGAAACCGCCACTGTTTGGAGGAATGGAGGATGATCTAGCTTGAGTTTTTGCTGACTTCCAATCTGGTTTTGTTCATCTTTTTCTTAAGTTTTTGTTACTGTTTTTACACTCTTGAATGTATTTTATAAATTGTAATTTGGACTTTGTTTGTTTAAGTAATCTCATTATGGAAATATTTTCTTTGTTTCGATTTGTGTTGTGAAAACTCACGGTCGTTTAAAGTCTAGTTTACTTTCTTTCATTTAGTTTTGTTTGTTGAAGCTTTTAAATTTTGTTTGTGTTTTACTTGTCACGGTTATTTAAGGTAAGGAATAATTGTTCCATGAGTTTGTTTTCATAATTTTAAGATTAAAAGGAAGTAAGTAAAGGATGATTAAAATTTGGTGGAGGAGAAGAAATTGAACATGTTTTGGATGTGTAACAAGTGAAGTTTCGGTTGAATCATTTCATTTCAAACATCAATATTTTTAATTTTTCTTGTTCCTTAGATGACCATTAATTGTTGAAAACAGTAGGTGTGTCACGTGAAAAACCTTTTTCTTGTAAGAAATTCAAACATCTTCTTAATTTTCATTAGCATTTAGTCCATCATGTTGGTCATCTTCTTGTATTAATTTGGTCTTTCAAAGATTGGGTTAAGGAAGAGTACCGTGGCTGGAATTGTGTTCATGTGTGAATTTATTTTACTTTTCTAATGGGTAGGAGTACGTAGGAGTGCAAGCATGATTTTTTCATTGTAAAACAAAGTTGGTGTGTTTTTCATTATAAACACTATGAAGATTTGGTTGGATGATGGATGCTCACAGTTTTGATGTCTCGGTTTTTTTTATTTTTCTTTTCAATAGCAAAGTAAAAAAGTCATGGCACATGAGATGATTTTTTAGAAGCAATTTCACTTTCAAATTTAAATTTTGTGATTGTATGTTTTCTGTGCGTATATTGTTTTTGTATTTTAATTCAAATCTTGGTAAAGTCATATTGTTTTTTGTATTTTAATTCAAATCTTGGTAAAGTGTGTATTCTGTAGTGTTTTGCTGTTGTTAAAATTTTACCGTGTAACTTTGTATAAATTTTTATCTATCACAGTAATCAGTTTACCACTTTATGATATTTACTGTTTTGTATTTAATTTTCACGGTGATTTTGGTTGTTACTGTTTAATTTCGTTTTTACTATTCACTGTGTCATTTTTACTGTTTGTGAATTTACGGCTTAAATCATTTAATCTTTCTGCGTAAAAAAAAAAAAACAATCAAACTCCCCCCAATTCGTAATTGACTGAAAACCCGAACCAACAATTTGGTCCTTAAGAGACGACCTAGGAGTCAAATCCTAGTCTATACTGCATTCTTATCTGCAATCGAATTTATACGCGGAGCGACCCGCGTATCACGGTGCAGCAGCTGGTCCAATTGAGAAAGATGCTCCACGGTCTTAGACTTGGAGAAGAAGAACGTCCAGCAGCTACAACTTGTGAAGAGAGAAGAGTTGATTCTTAGAATGGAGAAGGAAGGAGAAGGGAGCTACAGCTGGAATGGTGTGTTCACTGAACAAGCTCAAGAACAAAACAAGAGATGGAAGTGTGAAAGAAGGATGAAACGTTGGAATCCAGCAAGGTTGAAGCCACCACCGAAGAAGAGTGTCACGGATGCTGCAGAGAATCAAAAGGGAGCCCACGGGTGGAAGGAAACTCACGTGAATTTTGGCTGGGAAGCATGGAAGCAAACAGACACAAGAATGGAGGGACCCATCCTAATTCTTTTGCAATTGTTGAAATGTAGAAGAAGTCACGGGAGGATGAGTTTTGGCTATAAAATGAAATGGGCAGCAGAGGAGAAGGATCAGATTTTAAGATTAGATTTCAGTGTGAGAAGTTAGTTTTAGAAGTAGGAATTTAGAAGAGTTACGTTCTGGCTGGGTTTTCTCCTCCCCTTGGGGAGGTTGTGTTTGATTTAATTTTCACTTGCATGTATTGAATTTTGTTAATTGCAATTCCAATTCTGTGTTTTAATTGATGTTAATGGTAATTCCCAGTTTTTGCTATAAAGTTCAGTTGTGCATTTTAGTTCTGTCAAATTGCGTTTCCAATTTACATTTTCAAAACTTTATTTAGATGTTTCCCAGCTTTATTTTTACCGCATGACTTGATTTATTTGTATCAGTTTTATTTTCACTGCAATCTCTATTTCTGGTTTTCTTTACGTTTATGTTTAAAAAGTTAAATTTTGTTTTTACCATTCTCTGAATTTTTTTGCGTTTCGTATTTTACTATTTTCTGTATTTTTGGTATTTACTATAATTTCGTTTTCTACTCTGGTATTTTAGTTTTCCCCACCAAAAATCACAAACCCCCCCTCTTCGTGTTAAATCTAAGACCGAACCATAAATATTGGTCCTTGTGAGACGACCTAGGAGTCAAATCCTAGTTATACTGCATTAATTCCTGCACATCAAATTTGTATGACCGCGACAGTCGTAACAAATTTTGGCGCCGTTGCCGGGGAACAATAACGGTTTGGTTTTAGATTTTTGTTGTATAAAGTTTTGTTCTGTTAATATGTTTGTTTTGTGTGTTTTGTCTTGTATATTTCTGTAGGCGACAACGACACCTTCAGCAAATTTTAGCGGCGTTGTCACTTCAGATCCAGGTTTTTGTTTTAGATTTTTACTGTGTTAATATATATTGTGTATATATGTGTTTAATTGTGCTATGTTCTGTATTTAGTTGTTATTAAAAAAAAATTGAAAATTAAAAAAAAAAAAAATTTATGTGTTGTGTGTTCTTGTAGCATGTATAAATGTGTTTTGTTTTATCTGATTCGTACTTTTTAGTTTTTACTTTTTACTTTTTATTTTTCCATGTCTACCTATTTTAATGTTGTGAATAATGCTTATTCTGCCAATGTCTGTGATTATGATTCTTATTCTGCATATTACTTTGATTTTAAATCTGCTGATTTTTATGATGAGAACAATATGTTCCATCATCCAATTTCTGAGAGCTCTCTTTGGGAGCCAGTTCCACAATATGAGAGTCAGCAATATGATTCTCCTATTCAAATAACTCCTCAGCCTTCTACTTCTGAACCTACATTAAAGGAGTTACTGGAGCAGATGACCATGCAGAACGTTCAGTTACAGAAAGGGAACATGCAGTTCAAGAAAAATAGCATAGAGTTTCAGCAGGAAACTCAAGCGGCAATTCAGAATCTGAGTAATCAGATTGGGCAGATGACCATTCTTGCACTTGAGGAAAATGCTGATGATTTTGAGGACCAGGAAAGAATAAGCAATAATCTTGAACCAGGTGGACTACTTTCATCCTCCACTACTTTACCAATCTTCAAGGAAGTGGAGGTAAGCATACCGCAAATTGATTATTCTGTTGACTGTGTTATTAAAGATTATGCTGATGATAGGTATGCTTGTAATCATATTGTTGCTGAGCATGTTTTTAATTCTCCCTCTGAACATGAATCTGAGCCTGTTAAAGATATTATTTCTACATTTGAAACCGATTCATGTTATGAGGATTTATCTGAGGTTCAGCCTATTACACTAGAATTGGGTGTCATACCCCTGCATGAAATTTCTGCGGAACCACATTGCACTAACCATGTTGCAGGAGGTACGTATAAATTTGATCAACATACACCCACAGTGGAAAACAAAGGTGCTGACACTGACAGTTCAAAGATCAACAGGCACCTGCTGTACCCGCTCATCAACAATTGCTGCTTAGATCCGGTGGTGGAAGATATTTCCCTACTTGATCAGATTTGGAGGATGAAGCAGTTCGTCCTCAACACTTTCATGCTGGATCCTGAAGAAGGGAACATCTCCCTACAAGTCCAAAATTGGCAACTGCCACCCTGACCAGGGGAGTTTTCTTTTTCTTTCTTCCCCGTTTTCCTACTTTTATTGCATTTGTCCTTTATCTGTTAGTGTTTTTGATGATCTTATGCTTAGAAAACATTTAGGACAGTGTAGTTTAAGTGTGGTCTCGGGAAGTTTCTGATTTTTGTTTTTCTTTTAAGTTTGTTTTTCCTTTTCTTTTTAGTTTTCGAATTATTATTTTTAAAAATAAAAAAAAAAAAAAAAAAAAATTTAAAAACATAAAAAAAACAATTTGTGATAAAATTTTTTGTTTAAAGCGTGCCAAATCTGTATTCTGATATGTATATATTTTTTTCTTCCTTTCTTCTTAGTTTTCACATTGTTATCCTTAAAAAAAAAAAAAAAAAAATTTCAAAAATTCAAAAATTGTTTTGCGTAGTCCTTGATTTTATTTCGACCCTCAGTTTCTTACCAATAATTCATTAAAAAAAAAAAAAAAAATTTCACTTCAGATCTCATTTTTTTCCTTATTTTTCTTCACTGTAAAATAATTTCTTAGTTGTTTCATACAGATCTTTGATTGAAAATTTTGTTTAGACTAAGAAATATTTCATTCATCAATGCAAAAATTACAGTAATGGAGAAATAGAGATTTAACAGATCTGAAAATGAAATTGCAATAGATATATATAAATAAAAGATGTTCGGGGGAGTCGATCTTTAGTGATCGTTAATATTACAGACCAAAACAACATAATAAAAAAAAACATAAAATTAAAAACATAAAAAAAAAAAACATAAGTGTTCATATTACAGTCCTTAATATTCTGGCCACACTCGGCCAACAAAAACATAAAAAAAAAAAAAAAAAAACATAAAACATTAAAAATGAAAGAACTCTCGAGCTGGTTGTGGTGGTCTAAGGGAGAGCTCCGTTGAGGGAGCTCTGGTTCGAAAAGTCACGAGCGGAGGCTTTGGTGGAGGAATTTCTCGTTCATTTTTATCGTCATCGATAATGATCGGAACTGGAAACAGATTCAGCAGCCTCGGTGCCCTCATTATCACCCAGTTGTTTTCTTTCAAACAAAAAATAAAAAATAAAAAAATAAAAAAATAAAAAACATGTGTTAATAATAGAAGAGGAAGTGAAAAAAAAAAATTTCAATGAAGGTATGATGAGAGTTCTTACCGTACATGTACAGCGGCAGTTGTGAAAAGAGAGTGCCAGTGGGGTCTATCTCCGCTTGCCAGTGCTTGACCCGATTGCCGTGGTTGTTGAACCAGCAGTGTACGTTGTATTCAGTGGCTTCGCCGAAAGCCCTTAGTCGAGACGCGATCTCGACGACTTGCGCTCGGCTTGGGTGTGTGACCCCATAGTTGAATATTTTGGTCATCATCGTGATCTGATCGTCGGTTGGACGCCACCGTTGACTGGTATATCTCTCTGATTCCGTTTCACTCATCCTTCCTCTCGTAATATACAAATACATAAATAAAAAATAAATATAAAAATAAAAAGAACAAAAACATAAAAAAAAGAAAAAATAAAACATAAAAAAAATTTAGAGTCTTAATTCAGTGTTTTCTGTATTTGTTCTTATTTCCTTTTAGATTTATTTTGTCCAGTCATGCTTTGATGTTTCAGTTTTTGGTCTCAGATCTGTTTCACGGTCCTTGCAAAGGGTCCTAAACGGATCTACGTCCAGTGTCCTTGTCCATATTGTTCTTGTATATTATGTTTATGTGTTTAGTTTTAAGTGGGGTACGTGGCGTTGTTCTACCCGATTGTCTCTGCAATACCTTCAATCGAAGGGAGATTAACGTCTGGTTTCCAGCCTATATACCCCTTAGTTTAAGACAGTGTGTTCTTGTTTTTGTTGTAGTTAAGAAAGAAAAATAAAAGGAGCAGAGAGCTTAAAGGAAGGCAGGAAAAAGCAAAATGAAAGATCTGGAAAGCAGGAAAAGGAGAAGAAGGAAAGCAGGAAGGCATAACAGCAGAATAAGCAGTATGACAGGAAAGAAGAAAAATGAAGCAAAAAGACGGCAAGAAAAGTTAAGCAAGCAGAAAGAAAAAGGGATCCAGGTGTAGAGGACTTACCTGGAGTAGTAGGCTTGCAGAGGCTCTTCGCGGATCTCACTCAGACTCTTCAGAAGACGCAGAGACAGAGCTCCTCGCAGATCTCAGACTCTTCAGATGGCACGGTGGCAGAGGTTCCGCATAGCTCCAGATGCTCAGAGGAGAGGCTCCCTGCAGAGATCCAGACGCTAGAGAGTTGAGAGAGCAGAGAGAGAGAAAGCAGAGGAGTAGAGAGAGATTGAGCGTTCAGAAATGGCGCTGGACGCGGAGGAGCAGCCTTTTATAGCAGAATTGCTTTCCACTGTAGCAACAGTTCCGGTCTTTACCACCGAGACTGTTGTCACAGTACCGGTCTCCTTTTTCAGAAAAAAAAAAATAAAAAATAAAAAATAAAAAAAAAAAATAATAATAATAATAAAATAAAATAAAATAAAAATAATAAAAAATATTAGCATCTACTGATGGGTGCTAGGTGTTTAAGACATCTGCTGATGGGTGTCACTAATAACATCTACTGATGGATGTTACTGAAAATTTCTTCCCATTTCCTAACATTTTATTGCACTTGTCTATATTATTTGACTGCTCTGAATTGATAATCTGATGATTGTAACACACTGAGGACATTGTGTGATTTAAGTGTGGTCTACTGGGGAGAAATTCTGATTTTTCTGTTAGTTTCTATTAGTTTGTATTTTGTGTGTTAAATTTTTTGTTTTTGAGTGTTAAATTTTTTCTGTTTTAAGTGGTTTTTAGTGTGTTTTGTGTGCAATAAATTTTACATTTTTCTCTTGATTTCTGGATGATGTTTAAGTTGTAGATTTTTCCTTCACTTACTTAATACTTATGGTTTGAAATCCTTGCTTTTCTCTGCTTGGAAGATGATTATAATGTTTAAGAGGTTGATTTGATTGTAACAAATACCCTGTGTGAGAATTTGAGCCACTTAATTTTCTTTCTTGTGTGATATGTATCTTGAATGCTTGCACATATGCCTTGGCTTGATTCTTTTTGATATACTTGATTGATATGCATGTTCAGACGTGATAAAGGCATTTTTGTTCTTGAGCCTCTTTAGCCAAATAAGCCTACCTTGTTATTATCCTTTGATAACCCCTTTGAGCCTATACTGTATATATTTCTTTGTGTTGAAGCTCATACACTGATCCTAAGTGAAAAACAAATGATTACCTTAACCTTAGGAAAGTCTGGAGCTATAGAAGTATTTTGAGAATAAGGTGGTCTCCTTGGGAATTCTGATGAATTGGCTAGTTGGTTCCTCATCATGTTTTGAAATGATAATTTATATCCTGTTGTGAAAAAAAAAAAAAAAAAAAAAAGAAAAAGAAACACAGGATGGAAAAAAATTTGATGAGAAAAAGAGAAAAATTGAAAAATAATTTTGTGAATAATGGAGTCGAGAAGAGGATTGAATTAGAGGTTTGGGTGAAATTTCACTGTGTTTACATTTTTTTTCCTAGTGCACCTCTAATTCTTCTGAGATCTAGCTACTTTTCCAAATTTATCCCTCCTTGTCCTTGGCCTCATTACAACCCATAAAAGACCTTTTGATCTGAACATGCATATGTTTTTAAGTATTGATAATTAGAAGCTTGCCAAGTCTACTTGTGTTTGCTTTCTTGAGTGCATTGAGTGACATTGATTTACCTTAAACACTTGAGAGAAACACTGTAGTGCATCTGGGAGGTTTCGTTATTTTTGAATCACCTCTTGAACTAATTAATTATTTTTACCATGTTTTGAATTGCTTGGATTAATTTCTGTGAGTATATGCTTTCCTTGATTTTGTGTTGGATATTATCTACATCATTTCTCTGTCCAGATTTCTTGAGAACTGTGTAAATTCTGTTTATTTTCTCTTGAGTCTTTCTTTTCTGCGTGTTGAGAGTGTGTCACCTTCCTAGATGTCCTTTGAACTATTCCCTGATTTGCGTCTTAATTTTGCCCAGGAGTGCAAAAGACTAAGTGTGGTCTATTTTGATGAATCATTATTTTCTTCACTTTACTTAGTTTATTGTGCTAGATTTAATTAGGGAATTGTGCATAATTGTCCAGTATTGTCCCATTTTACTGAATTGAGCTTAATCCGATCAGTAATTCTTATTTTAATTAATTTGAATTATCTGAGACTAATTATTGACAATATTGAGTGCAGGGAGAATTCTGTAAATACTTCAGGACATTTGGAAGGATATTCAGTACACACTCTGTTGAAAGAAGTTGCACTGCATTGGTTTATTCTGTGTGAATGATGGAATATTTTTCTTGTTGAATTTGTAGAAGCAAAATTTCAATTGGAACTCATACACTACACGGCCATTTGCTTACACTCTTTTAAGAAGTAAATAGGGACCATACGTTGGAAGCTCACATTTCTTTTGTTGTCATTTTGGTTTCTAAGAGAAACAAGAAGCAATCTCACGGCAATAGCTAGTACAAAGGCACACCAATTGAAATGATGGAGAGGGACCACCTTGCATTCAGCCCACGGTTCTCAAATAATTGGAAGATAACAAATTGTAATTTTTATTATAGAGGAAGGCCACGTGAATTGCAAATACACGGTACATGTTATGGAATGAGGGGGCCACCATTTGGATCATATTCACAGTCAGGAGGAACTCCAAAATGATGCTGAAATTGTTGAAGTGTAAAGAGCACACGGTCCCACCCTCTCGTGTTAGCACATCCATTATTCCTAGAATAAAAATGGGAGCCACCAATTATGGAAGTTCACGGATCCTGATTTAAATTTGGAAGTTGGGAGAAGAGTCCAAGACGGTCCAGGAGTTTCCTCTCGATGCAGCTAACATCCAAGGAGTTGGAGTGGTGTCACGGCCCACATGGAAAAGAGCAACATCCAGCAGCATTTGCATCCAACACCTTCGTCCAGCAAGCGGTGCAGCAGCTGGTCCAATTGAGAAAGATGCTCCACGGTCTTAGACTTGGAGAAGAAGAACGTCCAGCAGCTACAACTTGTGAAGAGAGAAGAGTTGATTCTTAGAATGGAGAAGGAAGGAGAAGGGAGCTACAGCTGGAATGGTGTGTTCACTGAACAAGCTCAAGAACAAAACAAGAGATGGAAGTGTGAAAGAAGGATGAAACGTTGGAATCCAGCAAGGTTGAAGCCACCACCGAAGAAGAGTGTCACGGATGCTGCAGAGAATCAAAAGGGAGCCCACGGGTGGAAGGAAACTCACGTGAATTTTGGCTGGGAAGCATGGAAGCAAACAGACACAAGAATGGAGGGACCCATCCTAATTCTTTTGCAATTGTTGAAATGTAGAAGAAGTCACGGGAGGATGAGTTTTGGCTATAAAATGAAATGGGCAGCAGAGGAGAAGGATCAGATTTTAAGATTAGATTTCAGTGTGAGAAGTTAGTTTTAGAAGTAGGAATTTAGAAGAGTTACGTTCTGGCTGGGTTTTCTCCTCCCCTCGGGGAGGTTGTGTTTGATTTAATTTTCACTTGCATGTATTGAATTTTGTTAATTGCAATTCCAATTCTGTGTTTTAATTGATGTTAATGGTAATTCCCAGTTTTTGCTATAAAGTTCAGTTGTGCATTTTAGTTCTGTCAAATTGCGTTTCCAATTTACATTTTCAAAACTTTATTTAGATGTTTCCCAGCTTTATTTTTACCGCATGACTTGATTTATTTGTATCAGTTTTATTTTCACTGCAATCTCTATTTCTGGTTTTCTTTACGTTTATGTTTAAAAAGTTAAATTTTGTTTTTACCATTCTCTGAATTTTTTTGCGTTTCGTATTTTACTATTTTCTGTATTTTTGGTATTTACTATAATTTCGTTTTCTACTCTGGTATTTTAGTTTTCCCCACCAAAAATCACAAACCCCCCCTCTTCGTGTTAAATCTAAGACCGAACCATAAATATTGGTCCTTGTGAGACGACCTAGGAGTCAAATCCTAGTTATACTGCATTAATTCCTGCACATCAAATTTGTATGACCGCGACAGTCGTAACACGGAACCTTCACACTTCTTAAACAGTTACAAAAACTTTGTTTCTCTTTTTTGGAAAGTGTGTGACAGGCTGGGGGCAGATAGGTGCGTCTTCCTATTATCTATGGATGTAACTCGGATCGGATTCCCATGTCAGCCAAATCTTGTCTTGCTTTTATCCCGTCTTTGGTCTTCCCTTTGACGTTTAATAAAGTTCCGATGACACTATCACAAACATTTTTTTCAACGTGCATCACATCAATACAATGTCTAACATCAAGTTCACACCAATATGGAAGCTTAAAAAATATCGATCGTTTCTTCCAAATGTTCTTTGCAGAGGTACATTTATGATGTTTTCCAAACACAATGTCAATGTTTTTGACTTCGTTGTACACCTCTTCACCATTTCGGGGTATGCACACAACCTCATCCTCAGCACTTCCATTAAATGCTTTTTTCAATCTACGATAAGGATGATTACGAGGAAGAAATTTTCGATGTCTTGTACATACCGTCTTCTGACCATGCTTCAACTGAAGGTAACTAGTGTTTTCTTCACATATGGGACATGCAAAATGACCTTTAACACTATAACCGCTCAAGTTTCCATATGCTGGGAAATCAACTATAGTGCAAAAGAACATTGCACACAAACGGAAGTGTTCCTGAACATGTGAATCAAACACGTCGACCCCTTCTTCCCACAACAATTTCAAATCATCAATTAAAGGTGCTAAGTAAACATCAATGTCATTTCCAGGTTGTCTAGGACCCGATATCATCATGGACAACATCACATATTTTCTCTTCATGCACAACAAAGGAGAAAGATTGTAAATCATCAACATAACTGGCCACGAACTGTGTTTGCTACTTAAGTTTCCATGAGGATTCATACCATCTGTTGCAAGTGCAAGCCTTAAGTTTCTTGGATCTGCACCAAATTCAGGGAATTTGTCATCAATCTTTTTCCATTGTGGAGAATCAGCAGGGTGTCGAAGAAGATTATCGCATTTTCTTTCGTCAGAGTGCCATTTAAGGTTTTTTGCATCTTCTTTAACAGAGAACATACGTTTGAACCTAGGTATTATAGGCAAATACCACATTACCTTCATTACCAGTGTCTCTGTCAGATTTCTTTTTAAAACGGGATAAACCACATGTTGGACAATACTTTAACGAAGCAAACTCCTTTGTGTACAAAACACAATCATTAGGACAAGCATGTATCTTTCGACATTCAAGACCCATTGGACATAAAAATTTTTTGGCCTCGTAATTACTAATAGGTAGAGTATTATTTTCTGGAAGCATCTCCTTCAACAACTCCAACAACTCGTGAAACTTTTATCCGTCCATCCATTCCTTGCTTTTAAACTAAACAATTTTAAAGTTAAAGACAGACGTGTAAAGTTCGAGCATCCTGGGAACAACGGTTCCTTTGAATCATTAATAAGAGAATCATACAAATTAGCCCTTCCAAAATTATCTTCACCAACATCACGTATCATGTCCTCTAAATGGTCACTCATCCATTCTTCCAGATAATTCGTTCCTCGTGACGTGGTAGGTTGGTCCAGTACTTCTCCATGCCAAGTCCAAACGGTATAAGTCCTCATTATGCCATACATGAATAGATGGTCACGCAGATTACCTAAGTGTTGTCGTATTTGATTAAGACAACGGACACAAGGACAAAAATATGTCTCGTTGACAGACTTAGCATTTTGTTCAACGTATTGCAAGAACTTCGAAACACCCTTATCATATTCTTCACTGATGCGACGTTCGTTCATCTAGCTTCGATCCATACTATGTTCGTAAAATCATCAGTTCAAGTTTTTTAACTCTCACAAGGTTAGGCCCTACCCATTCAAAAAAATTAATGTTCGTAATTTGCTCAAGCACGTGCATTGAAGTCTACATCATAAAATTGATAAGATTTCAGCAGCATTTCGCATTGGTCTCCGAAATACACGAAATGAGAGTAGTCAACGATGAGCACAATCAATTATGCATTCGGAGAACAACACAAATACTGAACCGAAATTTTATCAATCTTATCCATAAACTCCGATTCACATGTCATTGCAAATTATGAAAATTAATTTTCTCAAACTGTCCAATCGGACAATTCAAAATTTAACACGAACGATTAAAAGATTAATCGTTTGTGTTAAATTTCAAACGGGAACTATGGGTCACTCAATGATTTGATACTTCTAATAACACAACTAGTACATGCATATTCAAAAGCCAATAACACATGTACACTTTAGAGAAAAAAAACATGCATACACAAAACCCAATTACATGCATACAAAAATTTATCAACCAATATAAGCTAACCTGAAAAGTAGATTCGAAATGAAAGGGAGGGAAATCTTGGAGGGAACGGCCAAAACGTAGCCCAAAAAGAGTCAAAAGTAGCCGTCCAAGAACACGCAAGACACTGCACAAAAACGGACTGAAAACAATTTTTAATCGGTTCAAATGAAAGACATTTCATCACAGAGCAATGTAATCGGATAAAAAGTAAATTTAAACGGTCCAAAAGAGAGAAAACGAACCTCGAAAATCAATGGCGTAGCAGCAGCGTTCGGCGTTCGCGGGGAAGAAGATGAACAGTGAGAGCGTAACTGCTCTCGGTTCGCGCTGGGCATTTTAATGCTCTTAGACGTCCGGTATGGATGGGCGGGACGTCTATAATATTATAGACGTCCGACCAATTACTAATATGACGTCTTTAGGAATTTAAAATTGATATTCGCGGGGGCTTTTAGACGTCCGGTCAAGGGGCACGGACATCTATAATATTATAAACGTCCATCCCCCCCAGGCGGACGTCTAAGATTCTGATGAAACTAAACGCTTCAACTCCCCCTATCAGTCTTTAAACGTTCGTTGATGGACAAATTTGTAAGCACCAAAATATGATGTCACAAACTTGTTTCACAATCGGCAAGTATGACCGAATCGTTCAAGTAATAAAACTTGGTAAGACCAAGTATCGTTCTTCCCAAAGGACTCACGGCCTAGTTTAGTTATGTGATTTGTTGATTAGCTAGGACTTACAAACGAAATATTCAAAGTTTAATATGCAAAGACAAAAATAAACATGTATGCATGAATTGATCAATGGCAAAGACAGAAGATAAACACTTTCAATGGAAATATGAATGAATATGTTGTTGGGGGTCAATTTCATCTCATCCACTCTCATATATTTTAGGAATTCAACATTCAAATCATCATTGTTAATGCCACTCTCTAATGTACCATTCTAGATGGCTTCTCCCTAATCAAATAGTTCATACAATTCCTAGCATTCCTAATGATTAGTTCATTACTGCAGGAGCTTAAAGGCAACCAATATAATGTTGTCAGTAAAATATTGGGAGAAATTCCCCGGATCTAGACTTCCCCGTACGTGTCCATATCGACAAAACCAATAATCATGCATTAGAATGAGTTAAACAATGCAAGCATTGAGCAAAGAGGAAAAACCCTAACTAATGATGAAAGAAAGCATATGTCTTAATTCAAAGATGTACTCAACAAATCCATATATGAGAGCTTCAAGAGATTACATTGATTCCCCAACAAACATACAAGGTTTAGTTCACCATATTCATGGTGAACTGGTGAACGGGTCGCACCGCTCACAAAAATTGTTTGCACAGAAAATAATGCAGTATAGTTTACTAGGATTTGACTCCTAGGTCGTCTCTCAAGGATCAATTGTATTGTGGTTCAGTTTTAAATCCTTTTCACAAAAAAGGGGGGGTTGATTGTTTTGGTTTTTAATTGCAGGAAGTTAAATTACGAAAATAATTTTAAAATGGTAAAAACGAAATTTAAATAGTAAACGTAAAAACGATAAAAGTAAATTTCAAACAGTAAATTGAAACAGTAAAAGACAGAAAACGAAAATTAAAACAGTAAACCTGAAATACAGAAGACAGTAAAAACATGCAAACAGTAAAACTGAATAGTAAAAACGCAGACTTCATCAGATTGCTTAACACCGAAATCAGAACCAAAAACTTAAGATTGCTCAGACCAGAAAACGAAATTTCAGCACTGTAGAAATCGTAAATTCCAAGCAGAAAACAATTGCAGAAAACTTAAGTTCAGAAAGCAGTAGATTGAAAACAGTAAAACAGCAACGAAAATTTTCATAGCAGAATAGTAAAAACAAAAATTAAAGTGCAACAAAATATTAAACAGCAACAGAAAATTTAAGATGGCAGAAAGCATAAGGCAGAATTTAAATTGCACAGAAATTAAATGTTCAACAGAAACAGACCTGGAAGCTCAGCACTAGAAATAGAAATGTAACTGGAAATTTAATTGGAGTCCATTACAGAAAAGAAAAATATAATCACCATCAATTACAAACACTGGAAAATGAAAAGAAACCCCAAACCTCCCCAAGGGGGAGGGGGAAAAATTACTCAGAACTGGAAAACGGGAAACTTTCTACACTACACTACTCCTACTCCTAAATCTACTGAGTTTTCTCTCCTGGATGCTTCTCCATTTATAGCCAAAACTCAGAACCCGTGAGCCTCTTTTCCTTGCATGCTGAGTAATAGTTTTCTGTCCGTGAGAAAATAGGGTGAGGACCCCTCAATCTTGTCCTCTTGCACACCATTCCAGCACATCATCCTCGTGCCTTCCTCCCTCTTGGTGGCTGGACTTCTTCTTCAAACTCAGCTGCTGGACGTTGTTGCTGCCCAAGCTTGGACCGAGAACTCCCATCTTTGTTGCATGACGAAGCTGCTGGACCGTGAACTACTGGATGTTCTCTGAATGTTCCATTTAATTTCTGTTGGACCGTGGAGCTACAGCATGAAGGCTTTCTGTTGTTGCTGCCCACTGCTGGTGGAGGACTTACTCCAAGCTGCTGGGTTTGTTCAACATCTCCTTCTCGCTTTCTCTTCAAGCTCTTCCACTCCATAAAAGCTTTTTCCCTTGAACTCCTTGATGAATCAATATTTTGCTCACTTCACTTGGTTTATTGTGCTAGAATTAATTGGGGAATTGTGCTTAAACGTCCAGTATTTTTCCATTTTACTAATTGTGCTTAATTTGATTGGAAATTCTTATTTTAATTAATTTGAGTTATCTGAGCTAATTATTTGCATTAGTAATTGCAGGAAAATTTTGGAAATACAATTTGGGACATTTGAAGGTTATTCGATTACACACTGTGCTATGTAATTGGAAGAAAGATATGGATTATTTCATTCAACTCCAGGAGAGCAACACGGCACATGAAAAGTGGTGTGAAATAAAAATAAAGGGGCTGCAAGTGAGTTAGCTATTCATTTTAAAGCACTTTTTGGTGCAACTACCACACCACTCGGTTAAACACAATTTGGAAATCTTCTAAATTGGAACCAAATAGGGGGCCACCATTCACGGTCTTATCTTCCATTTATTTTTGGCATTTAGTGATGCTTGGCAACAAATCACAATTAAAACTCCAAAATGCTGAATTATTGTCATAGCACACGGCCCTCATTTCTTTTGGAATGTCCAAAGCTCAATTAAACAACAAAAGATGGGGCCACCAAGTTCCAAGTGCAGCCCACGGTTTTATCAAATGTTTTGGAAGAGAATGCATTCTCCTATGTATACAATTCACGTTGCAAATGAATAACAAAAGGGACCACCTTTGTTGGAAGTTCACGTGCACATGAGGAATTTCAAGGTGCTAAATTTTATTTAATATTAAGGGAAGTGGTTTCATGGCCCCGCTAGCTTGAAAAAGAAAACCATTTCATTTTGGAGAAAGAAACCAACACGTTAAGCAATTCTCATTCCACCATTATGCACATGATGAAGGGGGCCACCACTTGCTGAGCACGGTTTCTTTTCTTTTGCGTGGTATCATCTCACGGCCTTGGGAGAAAAGCACACACAACACGGCCTTGCTGGAACAGAAGAAAGAGATGTCATGGTTGGAGAGAAAGAGTTGCGGTACAGCAGCACCACGGCAAAAAGAAGAGCACCATGGTGATGATTTTTGGAGCAGCAACAACTGATTTTGAACTTGGATGGATAATGTAGGTGCAGCAACCATCTTGAAAGAAGAAAAAGGAGAAGGTCACGGGCTGCCAAGTGAGACAAAACCAAAAATACTAAATTGAAGGAGGATGTCCAAGAGTGTGGAGACTATAAATTGGCAGTAGCAGCAAAGAAGAAACTCATGAGATTTTAGGAAGTAGATTAGGAATTAGGAAGACACCCACGCTTGGAAGAGGCTCTCGCCTCTTCCTTTTTCCAAATAAGCTCTATGTATTTTAATCTCAAACAGTGCCTAGTTTTCATTTCTCTGAATGCTACTTTTGTTCGTTTCATTGTTAGTTATAATGTTCAAGAATTTTAATTTAAGTGTTGAATCTTTGCTAATTCTCATTTTCAGTCAAGTGCCTTTATTTTTACAGTCTCTTTTATTTTACTGTTTACTGTTTTATGCATCGTTAAATTTTACCGTTTCTCAATTTACCACTTTTCATTTTTACTGTCTTTTACTATTAAGTTTTTATTGTCTTTAAAATTTATTTCAGTGTTAAAATTTTTGTCGTATTTAAATTCCAGTTTTAATTTATTTTTCCGCACAAAACCAAAATTCACAACCCCCCCCTTCGTGACTGATCTAAGACTGAACCACCAAAATTGTTCCCAGAGAGACGACCTAGGAGTCACTTCCTAGTTAAACTATACTGCATTATTTTCGTGCAATCAACTTTTGTGAGCGGTGCGACCCGTTCATCAAAATGGCGCCGCTGCCGGGGACCAATGGAGGTTTGGTTTTAGATTTTTGTTGTGTAAATTTTTTGTTCTGTTAATATGTGTATTTTGTGTGTTTTGTGTTTTGTATTTTTGTAGGCGACAACGACACCTTCAGCAAATTTTGGCGGCGTTGTCACTTCAGATCCAGGTTTTTGTTTTAGATTTTTACTGTGTTAATATATATTGTGTATATATGTGTTTAATTGTACTATGTTCTGTATTTAGTTGTTATTAAAAAAAAAATTTAAAAAAAAAAAAAAATTATTATTATGTTCTGTCTTGTGTGTGCTTGTAGCATGTATAAATGTGTTTTGTTTTATCTGATTCGTAATTTTTAGTTTTTAGTTTTTACTTTTTATTTTTCCATGTCTACCTATTTTAATGTTGTGAATAATGCTTATTCTGCCAATGTCTGTGATTATGATTCTTATTCTGCATATTACTTTGATTTTAAATCTGCTAATTTTTATGATGAGAACAATATGTTCCATCATCCAATTTCTGAGAGCTCTCTTTGGGAGCCAGTTCCACAATATGAGAGTCAGCAGTATGATTCTCCTGCTCAAATAGCTCCTCAGCCTTCTACTTCTGAACCTACATTAAAGGAGTTACTAGAGCAGATGACAATGCAGAACATTCAGTTTCAGAAAGGGAACATGCAGTTCAAGCAAGAGAGCATGGAGTTCCAGCAGGAAACTCAAGCTGCCATACAGAATCTGAGTGATCAGATCAGGCAAATGGCCACTCTTGCACCTGAGGAGACTGATGAAAATTTTGGGGACCCGGCAGAAGTAAGCAGTAATCCTGAACCAGGTAGACCACCTTCATCTTCCTACACTCTAGAAATCTTCAAGGAAGAGGAGGTAAGCATACCACAATTTGATTATTATGTTGATTGTGATGATGATCGGTATGCTAATGACTATATTCTTGCTGAGTCTGATTTTAATTTTTCCTCTGTGCATGAAGAGAACCGCTTTTTACTATCACATTCGAATGGTTATTCTTCATGCACTGAACATGAATCTGAATCTATGATTAATATTGCATGCAATTTAGAAATTGATTCATGTTATGAGGATTTATCTAAGGCTCAGTATGATGAATTGGGATTGGGTGTTATACCTCTGCATAACATCTCTTTGGAACCACATTGCACTAACCATGTTGCAGGAGGTGTACATGTATTGCATCAACAAACACCCACAATTGAAGACAAAGGTGCAAGCTTACAAAACGGTTTGAAAATCAATTGGCACCTGCTGAACCCAATCATCAACAATTTTTTCTGCTTAGATCCAGCGATGGAAGACATTTCATTGCTTGATCAGATCTGGAGGATGAAGCAGTTCCTCCTCAAAACTTCCGTGCTGGATCATGAAGTGGAAAACCTCTCCCTACAAGTCCAAAATTGGCAACTGCCACCCTGACCAGGGGAGTTTTCTTTTTCTTTCTTCCCGTTTTCCTACTTTTATTGCATTTGTCCTTTATCTGTTCAGTGTTTTAACTGATGATCTTATGCTTAGAACACGTTTAGGACAGTGTAGTGTAAGTGTGGTCTTGGGGGAGATTCTGATTTTTGTTAAGTTTGTTTTTCCCTTTTCTTCTTAGTTTTCGAATTGTTATCTTTAAAAAAAAAAAAAAAAATTAAAAAAAAAAAAAAAAAAAATTTATTCTGTTGTGATAAAATATTTTGTTTTAAGCATGCCAAATCTGTATTCTGATATGTATATTTATTTTTTTTTCAAATTGTTATTCTTAAAAAAAAAAAATTGTTTTGCGTAGTTCTTGATTTTATTTCGACCCTCAGTTTCTTACCAATATTTCATTAAACATTTTCACTTCAGATCTCATTTATTTCCCTTATTTTTCTTCACTGCAAAATAATTTCTTAGTTGTTTCATCAGATCTTTGATTGAAAATTTTGTTTAGACTAAGAGAGATTTCATTCATCAATGCAAAAAAATTACAGTAATGGAAAAATGGAGATTGAACAGATCTGAAAATAAAATTGCAGTTGATATATGAAATTTAAGATGTTCTGGGGTCGATCATTTCTGATCGTTAATATTACAAACCAAATAAAAAACAAAAACATCATAAAAACATAAAAAAAAAAAAAAAACATAAGTGTTCATATTACAGTCCTTAATATTCTGGCCACACTCGGCCAACAAAAACATAAAAAAAAAATAAAAAAAAAAAAAAAAAAGCATAAAACTTTAAAACTGAAAGAATTCACGAGCTGGTTGTGGTGGTCTAAGGGAGAGCTCCGTTGAGGGAGCTCTGGTTCGAAAAGTCACGAGCGGAGGCTTTGGTGGAGGAATTTCTCGTTCATTTCTGTCGTCATCGATGATGATCGGAACGGGAAACAGATTCAGCAGCCTCGGTGCCCTCATTATCACCCAGTTGTTTTCTTTCAAACAAAAAATAAAAAATAAAAAAATAAAAAACATGTGTTAATAATAGAAGAGGAAGTGAAAAAAAAAAAAAAAAAATTTCGATTGAGGTATGATGAGAGTTCTTACCGTACATGTATAGCGGCAGTTGTGAAAAGAGAGTGCCTGTGGGGTCTATCTCCGCTTGCCAGCGCCTGACCCGATTGCCATGGTTGTTAAACCAGCAGTGCACGTTGTATTCAGTGGCTTCGCCGAAGGTCCTTAGTCGAGACGCGATCTCGACGACTTGCGCTCGGCTTGGGTGTGTGACCCCATAGTTGTATATTTTGGTCATCATCGTGATCTGATCATCTGTAGGACGCCATCGTTGACTGGTATATCTCTCTGATTCCATATCACTCATCCTTCCTCTCGTAATATACAAATACATAAATAAAAAATAAATACATATAAAAAGAACAAAAACAAGAAAAAAAAGCATAACATAAAAAAAAAAAAAAATAAATAAATAAAAACATTAAAACATTAGATTCTTAATTCAGTGTTTTCTTTATTTGTTCTTGTTTCCTTTCAGATTTATTTTGTCCAGTCATGCTTTGATGTTTCAGTTTTTGGTCTCAGATCTGTTTCACGGTCCTCGCAAAGGGTCCTAAACGGATCTATGTCCAGTTGTCCTGTTGTCCTTGTTCTTGTATATTATGTTTATGTGTTTATTTAGTTTTAAGTGGGGTACGTGGCGTTGTTCTACCCGATTGTCTCTGCAATACCTTCAATCGAAGGGAGATTAACGTCTGGTTTCCAGCCTATATACCCCTTAAGTTTTAAGACAATTGTGTTTTATGTGTTTTAAGTGTTTAGCAGGTGAAAAATAAAGCGAATAAGAGCTGAAAATAAAGAAGGAACTGAAAGCAGGAAAAAGAAAAAAAAATGATAGATCTGAAAGCTGTAAAAGGAGAAGAACTGAAAAGCAAAGAAAAGAGCAGAAAGCTTGAAAGGAGAAAGAAAGGCAGATCCAGGAGCAGAGGACTTACCTGGAGTAGTAGAGCTGGCAGAGAAGCTCCTCGCGGATCTCAGACTCTTCAGTTGGCACGGTGGGAGAGGCTCCCTGCAGAGATCCAGACGCTCGAGAGAGTAGAGAGAGGAGAGAGCAGAGAAGAGAGTAGAGAGAGGAGAGAGCAGAGAAGAGAGCAGAGAGAGGAGTAGAGAGAGTGAGGGATCAGAAATGGCGCTGGACGCGGAGGAGTGCCTCATTTATAGCCAGATTTCTTTCCACTGTAGCAACAGTTCCGGTCTTTGCCACCGAGACTGTTGCCACAGTACCGGTCTTCTCCTTTTCCAAAAAAAAAAAAATTGATTAATAAATAAAAAATAATAAAAATTATTAGCATCTACTGATGGGTGCTAGGTGTTTAAGACATCTGCTGATGGATGTCCCTGATAACATCTGCTGATGGATGTTACTGAAAAGTTTCTTCCCATTTTTCCTAACTTTTTATTGCACTTGTCTATATTATTTGCTGCTCTGAAATTGATAAGCTGATGATTGTGACACACTGAGGACATTGTGTGATTTAAGTGTGGTCTACTGGGGAGAAATTCTGATTTTTCTGTTAGTTCTGTTAGTATTTATTTCGTGTGTTAAATTTTTTGTTTTTAAGTGTTAAATTTTTTCTGTTTTAAGTTGTTTTAGTGTGTCTTGAGTGCAATAAATTTTACATTTTTCTCTTGATTTCTGGATGAGGTCTAAGTTGTAGATTTTTCCTTCACTTACTTAATACTTATAGTTTGTAATCCTTGCTTTTCTCTGCCTGGAAAGATGATTATACGTTTGAGAGGTTGATTTGATTGTGACAAATACCCTGTGTGAGATTTGAGCCACTTTATTTTCTTTCTTGTGTGATATGTATCTTGATTGCTTGCACATATGCCTTGGCTTGATTCTTTTTGATATACTTGATTGATATGCATGTTCAGACGTGATAAAGGCATTTTTGTTCTTAAGCCTCTTTAGCCAAATAAGCCTACCTTGTTATTATCCTTTGATAACCCCTTTGAGCCTATACTGTATATATTTCTTTGTGTTGAAGCTCATACACTGATCCTAAGTGAAAAACAAATGATTACCTTAACCTTAGGAAAGTCTGGAGCTATAGAAGTATTTTGAGAATAAGTGTGGTCTCCTTGGGAATTCTGATAAATTGGCTAGTTGGTTCCTCATCTTGTTCTGAAAATATGAATTCTATCCTGTTGTGTGATAAAGAGAAAAAAAAAAAAGACAGGATAAAAAAAAAATGATGAGAAAAAGAGAAAAAATTGAAAAATAATTTTGTAAATAATGGAGTCGAGAAGAGGATTGAATTAGAGGTTTGGGTGAGATTTCACTGTGTTTACACTTGTTCCCCAGTGTTCCTCTATTTCTTCTGAGTTGTAGCTACTTATCCATATTTATCCTCCCTTGTCCTTGGCCCCATTACAACCCTGAAAGACCTTTAGATCTGAACATGCATATGTTTTAAGTGTTGATATTAGAAGCTTGCCAAGTCTATTTGTGCTTGTTTTCTTGAGTGCATTGAGTGACATTGATTTACCCTAGACAATTGAGAGAAACACTGTGAGTGCATCTGTGAGGTTTTGTTATTTTTGAATCACCTCTTAAACTGATAGATTATTTTTCCGTGTATTGAATTGCTTGGAAGATTTCTATAAGTATCTGTTTTTCTTGATTACGTGTTGGATATTGTCTACTTCTTTTATCTGTCTAGAATTCTTGAGAACTGTGTAAATTCTGTTTATTTTTCTCGTTAGTCTTTGTTTTCTGTCTGCTGAGTTTGTGTCACCATTCCTGAAAGTCCTTTGAACTATTCCCTGATTTGCGTCTTAATTTTGCCCAGGAGTGCAAAAGACTAAGTGTGGTCTATTTTGATGAATCAATATTTTGCTTACTTCACTTGGTTTATTGTGCTAGAATTAATTGGGGAATTGTGCTTAAACGTCCAGTATTTTTCCATTTTACTAATTGTGCTTAATTTGATTGGAAATTCTTATTTTAATTAATTTGAGTTATCTGAGCTAATTATTTGCATTAGTAATTGCAGGAAAATTTTGGAAATACAATTTGGGACATTTGAAGGTTATTCGATTACACACTGTGCTATGTAATTGGAAGAAAGATATGGATTATTTCATTCAACTCCAGGAGAGCAACACGGCACATGAAAAGTGGTGTGAAATAAAAATAAAGGGGCTGCAAGTGAGTTAGCTATTCATTTTAAAGCACTTTTTGGTGCAACTACCACACCACTCGGTTAAACACAATTTGGAAATCTTCTAAATTGGAACCAAATAGGGGGCCACCATTCACGGTCTTATCTTCCATTTATTTTTGGCATTTAGTGATGCTTGGCAACAAATCACAATTAAAACTCCAAAATGCTGAATTATTGTCATAGCACACGGCCCTCATTTCTTTTGGAATGTCCAAAGCTCAATTAAACAACAAAAGATGGGGCCACCAAGTTCCAAGTGCAGCCCACGGTTTTATCAAATGTTTTGGAAGAGAATGCATTCTCCTATGTATACAATTCACGTTGCAAATGAATAACAAAAGGGACCACCTTTGTTGGAAGTTCACGTGCACATGAGGAATTTCAAGGTGCTAAATTTTATTTAATATTAAGGGAAGTGGTTTCATGGCCCCGCTAGCTTGAAAAAGAAAACCATTTCATTTTGGAGAAAGAAACCAACACGTTAAGCAATTCTCATTCCACCATTATGCACATGATGAAGGGGGCCACCACTTGCTGAGCACGGTTTCTTTTCTTTTGCGTGGTATCATCTCACGGCCTTGGGAGAAAAGCACACACAACACGGCCTTGCTGGAACAGAAGAAAGAGATGTCATGGTTGGAGAGAAAGAGTTGCGGTACAGCAGCACCACGGCAAAAAGAAGAGCACCATGGTGATGATTTTTGGAGCAGCAACAACTGATTTTGAACTTGGATGGATAATGTAGGTGCAGCAACCATCTTGAAAGAAGAAAAAGGAGAAGGTCACGGGCTGCCAAGTGAGACAAAACCAAAAATACTAAATTGAAGGAGGATGTCCAAGAGTGTGGAGACTATAAATTGGCAGTAGCAGCAAAGAAGAAACTCATGAGATTTTAGGAAGTAGATTAGGAATTAGGAAGACACCCACGCTTGGAAGAGGCTCTCGCCTCTTCCTTTTTCCAAATAAGCTCTATGTATTTTAATCTCAAACAGTGCCTAGTTTTCATTTCTCTGAATGCTACTTTTGTTCGTTTCATTGTTAGTTATAATGTTCAAGAATTTTAATTTAAGTGTTGAATCTTTGCTAATTCTCATTTTCAGTCAAGTGCCTTTATTTTTACAGTCTCTTTTATTTTACTGTTTACTGTTTTATGCATCGTTAAATTTTACCGTTTCTCAATTTACCACTTTTCATTTTTACTGTCTTTTACTATTAAGTTTTTATTGTCTTTAAAATTTATTTCAGTGTTAAAATTTTTGTCGTATTTAAATTCCAGTTTTAATTTATTTTTCCGCACAAAACCAAAATTCACAACCCCCCCCCTTCGTGACTGATCTAAGACTGAACCACCAAAATTGTTTCTCGAGAGACGACCTAGGAGTCACTTCCTAGTTAAACTATACTGCATTATTTTCGTGCAATCAACTTTTGTGAGCGGTGCGACCCGTTCATCACTCCTTGAAAGGCTTCTCTACTAAAAACGTCAGCTGCTCCCATACGTCTTTTTCTTCATTCTTCTAACGCCAATGAGTGCAGCGTGTGCTGCTTCTGCTCCAGGCCGAGACTCCTTAAATCGTTGCAACTCCATTTCTTCTTTTTGCTTCTGGACCACTGCACCATCGTGAAATTTTTGTTGGACCAGTGTGCCTTCATTCTCTGCTGCCATGGTGGACGTCTGCTGCTTCCTGGTTGCTGGACTAAGCTTGCTGGACGGCCGTGACTCCTATACACGTTCCAGCTCCTTGCTCACGGCTTCTTCTTCAAGTGTGTGTTGGGTGTGAGCTGCTGCCAAGCCATTAAAGGAAAGAACAAAACCAATTTCCACTCTGCTGCAAGGTGACCGAGAGCTCCACTCCAAGCTAGAATAAAATATTCTTTTGTGGCCAACATCTTTTCTCTCTAGACTTAGTATCTCCAAACACGTGAACTTCCTTCCTTCAACGTGGCCCCTCTTCTCATGTGTCATCCTTTATGCTTTTAGAATAATATTTCATCTCTTAGTGGCAGCCCCACCTTTTGTCCATATGCACATTACAATTTGAATTTGGACAGCATGAGTTTTTCCAAGCCATCAACTAAATGCATTTCAATAAAACCGTGAGTGGTGGCACATTCTCCATGTCCTTAATCATTTTAATAAAGAAAGAATATTCCAAGCTGCCATATATACATGCACAAAACCGTGAGCTTCTCTTCATGGATGTGTGAAAGTTCCAAATCAAATTTTTCATTTCAACACACAAAATCAATTAATCAATTAATGTAGTGAAGCTCCTTCCAAGTAGATAACACAGTGTGCTAATGAATATTCTTCTGAATGCCTGAAATATTTACAGAATTTTTCCTGCAATATTACTAATACAAATAATTAGTTCAGATAATTCAAATTAATCAAAATTAGAATTACTGGTCAATTTAAGCACAATTAGTAAAAACAGGAAAATACCAGACATTTTAGTACAATTCCCTGATTAATTCTAGTACAATAAACTAAGTGAAGTGAACAAAATATTGACTCATCAAAATAGACCACACTTAATCTTTTGCACTCCTGGGCAAAATTAAGACACAGATCAGGGAATATTTTCAAAGGATACTAGGAAAGTAACAGACTCAGTAGACAGAAAAAAAATAAACAGATTTACACAATTCTCAATAATTCTGGACAAAGAAAAATATGTAGATAAAATCACAGTATTTAGATACTCATGAAATTATTTAAGCAATTCAAAGCATGGTGAATTTGATCAATTAGTTTGAAAGGTGAATCAAAAGTGACAGACCTCACAGATGCACTATTAGTGTTTCTCTCAAGTGTATGGGATAAGCAATGTCAACTCGATGATCTCAAGAAAGCAAACACAAATAGATTTGGCAAGCCTCTAAAATTAATTCTCAGAATCATGCATATTTAAATCAAAAGGTCTTTTCAGGGTTGTAATGGGGCCAAGGACAGGGGAGGATAAATAGGGATAAGTAGCTGTAATTCAACAGAAATAAAGGAGCGGGGAACAAGTGTAAAAATAGTCAAATCACACCCAAAACTCTATTTCAATCCTTTTCCTGACTTCCTTATTTTTTTCATCCTGTCTTTTTTTTTTCTTTTTTTCTTTCTTTTTAGTATACGATTGTAAGAGACAAGATATAAATTATAGAACCAATTAGCCAATTTTTTAGAATCCCCCGGGAGACCACACTTGTTCGAAAAATATTTCTTTAGCTCCAGAATTCCCTAAGGTTAAAGTAATCATCGTTTTTCACTTAGGGACAGTGTATGGGCTTGAAAAGAATTTTAAGAAATTGTAGGCTCAAAAGTGGGTATCAAAGGATTAAAACAAGGTAAGTTTATTTGGCTAAAGAGGCTTAAAAACAAAGAATGCCTTTATCATTTTCAAATATGCATATTCATCAAGAAATATTAAGAGTTAAGCCAAATCATCTGTACAAACGATCAAGAGTCATATCACACAAGAAACGACAATAAAGTGGTTCAATTCTCACACAGGGTATTTCTGTCACAATTAATTTAACTTCTCAAACATCAAAATCATTTTCCCATGCAAAGAAAAACAAGAATTTCAAACCTCAAGTATCATTGAATGAAAGATATATCTACATTTTTAAACAATGTCCAGAAATTAAGAAACATGCAAAATTTATTACACACAAAAGAAACAAAAACTACCTAGAAAAACAAAAAATTTAACACACAAAACAGAAATAAACAGAAAAATTCAGAATTTCCCCCAGTAGACCACACTTAAACTACACAATGTCCTCATTGTGTTACAATCATCAGATTAACAATTTAGAACAGTTAAATAATATAGACAAGTGCAGTGAAAAATGGGAAAAAGGGAAGAAATTGTCCACAACATCCATCAGTAGATGTTTAGTCACATAGCACCCATCCGTAGATGCCAATATTTTTTTTTTATTTTTATTATTATTTTTATTTTCATTGATATCCTTCAGTAGACACCAAGGTTTGCATCCATCAGTAGATGTCGTCATTACTGCCATCAGTAGCAGTATTGAACCTGAAAACTGAAAACTCAAACACACAAAGAAAGAAGAAAATTAAATCTAAACCAAACAATTAAATAAATTAAAAAGAAAAGAAAAAAATTCAGAAAAAGTGTGCTATCATCGTAACAACATTCATGTGTAGATGTTGTCATCTGAATCCTTTTAGCATCCCTAAGTAGATGTTGTCCAGGATTCATCAGCAGATGTTGCAGAAGCATCCTTCAGTAGATGCTGCAAAACAAAAATCAAATCCACACACAACTAGGTCCAGAATTTCACCTAGTCATGCACTCAATAACAACATCCCAATGAAATGATAGTACAAAAATTTCAAAACACACAAAATTTCCAAGCAAACAAAACTCAAAAATAGAAACCAGAACATATATTTACAAAACGAAAAATCTAAAACTGTACCGACAATTGATTGATCCCCGGCAACGGCGCCATTTTTGGTGAACGGGTCGCACCGCTCACAAAAATTGTTTGCACAGAAAATAATGCAGTATAGTTTACTAGGATTTGACTCCTAGGTCGTCTCTCAAGGATCAATTGTATTGTGGTTCAGTTTTAAATCCTTTTCACAAAAAAAGGGGGGGGGTTGATTGTTTTGGTTTTTAATTGCAGGAAGTTAAATTACGAAAATAATTTTAAAATGGTAAAAACGAAATTTAAATAGTAAACGTAAAAACGATAAAAGTAAATTTCAAACAGTAAATTGAAACAGTAAAAGACAGAAAACGAAAATTAAAACAGTAAACCTGAAATACAGAAGACAGTAAAAACATGCAAACAGTAAAACTGAACAGTAAAAACGCAGACTTCATCAGATTGCTTAACACCGAAATCAGAACCAAAAACTTAAGATTGCTCAGACCAGAAAACGAAATTTCAGCACTGTAGAAATCGTAAATTCCAAGCAGAAAACAATTGCAGAAAACTTAAGTTCAGAAAGCAGTAGATTGAAAACAGTAAAACAGCAACGAAAATTTTCATAGCAGAATAGTAAAAACAAAAATTAAAGTGCAACAAAATATTAAACAGCAACAGAAAATTTAAGATGGCAGAAAGCATAAGGCAGAATTTAAATTGCACAGAAATTAAATGTTCAACAGAAACAGACCTGGAAGCTCAGCACTGGAAATAGAAATGTAACTGGAAATTTAATTGGAGTCCATTACAGAAAAGAAAAATATAATCACCATCAATTACAAACACTGGAAAATGAAAAGAAACCCCAAACCTCCCCAAGGGGGAGGGGGAAAAATTACTCAGAACTGGAAAACGGGAAACTTTCTACACTACACTACTCCTACTCCTAAATCTACTGAGTTTTCTCTCCTGGATGCTTCTCCATTTATAGCCAAAACTCAGAACCCGTGAGCCTCTTTTCCTTGCATGCTGAGTAATAGTTTTCTGTCCGTGAGAAAATAGGGTGAGGACCCCTCAATCTTGTCCTCTTGCACACCATTCCAGCACATCATCCTCGTGCCTTCCTCCCTCTTGGTGGCTGGACTTCTTCTTCAAACTCAGCTGCTGGACGTTGTTGCTGCCCAAGCTTGGACCGAGAACTCTCATCTTTGTTGCATGACGAAGCTGCTGGACCGTGAACTACTGGATGTTCTCTGAATGTTCCATTTAATTTCTGTTGGACCGTGGAGCTACAGCATGAAGGCTTTCTGTTGTTGCTGCCCACTGCTGGTGGAGGACTTACTCCAAGCTGCTGGGTTTGTTCAACATCTCCTTCTCGCTTTCTCTTCAAGCTCTTCCACTCCATAAAAGCTTTTTCCCTTGAACTCCTTGAAAGGCTTCTCTACTAAAAACGTCAGCTGCTCCCATACGTCTTTTTCTTCATTCTTCTAACGTCAATGAGTGCAGCGTGTGCTGCTTCTGCTCCAGGCCGAGACTCCTTAAATCGTTGCAACTCCATTTCTTCTTTTTGCTTCTGGACCACTGCACCATCGTGAAATTTTTGTTGGACCAGTGTGCCTTCATTCTCTGCTGCCATGGTGGACGTCTGCTGCTTCCTGGTTGCTGGACTAAGCTTGCTGGACGGCCGTGACTCCTATACACGTTCCAGCTCCTTGCTCACGGCTTCTTCTTCAAGTGTGTGTTGGGTGTGAGCTGCTGCCAAGCCATTAAAGGAAAGAACAAAACCAATTTCCACTCTGCTGCAAGGTGACCGAGAGCTCCACTCCAAGCTAGAATAAAATATTCTTTTGTGGCCAACATCTTTTCTCTCTAGACTTAGTATCTCCAAACACGTGAACTTCCTTCCTTCAACGTGGCCCCTCTTCTCATGTGTCATCCTTTATGCTTTTAGAATAATATTTCATCTCTTAGTGGCAGCCCCACCTTTTGTCCATATGCACATTACAATTTGAATTTGGACCGCATGAGTTTTTCCAAGCCATCAACTAAATGCATTTCAATAAAACCGTGAGTGGTGGCACATTCTCCATGTCCTTAATCATTTTAATAAAGAAAGAATATTCCAAGCTGCCATATATACATGCACAAAACCGTGAGCTTCTCTTCATGGATGTGTGAAAGTTCCAAATCAAATTTTTCATTTCAACACACAAAATCAATTAATCAATTAATGTAGTGAAGCTCCTTCCAAGTAGATAACACAGTGTGCTAATGAATATTCTTCTGAATGCCTGAAATATTTACAGAATTTTTCCTGCAATATTACTAATACAAATAATTAGTTCAGATAATTCAAATTAATCAAAATTAGAATTACTGGTCAATTTAAGCACAATTAGTAAAAACAGGAAAATACCAGACATTTTAGTACAATTCCCTGATTAATTCTAGTACAATAAACTAAGTGAAGTGAACAAAATATTGACTCATCATGAACCTAGATGAATAACAATGAAAGAATGAAAGAATAAACCCAATAAAGGTGAAGAGGTAGCCTGAGCATCCAAGATCCTCCTTCAAAGGGGTGGAAGAGAGAGTGTTTGCCTCGTTTCTGCCAAAGATACTAATCCTAGGGACGTACAACCCCTTATATACTAATTTAGAGTTACAAAAGATTACAAAAGCCCAAGCCCAAAAAGTGCCGCTCAGCGGTGGTTACGCGTCTTCTTTCTTCCCCTCAGCGGCCATTTTGCCCCTCAGCGGTTCCAACGCCACCTCTTGAGTGCCGCTCAGCGGTAAATGCCGCTGAGCGGTGCCTTCGTCTACTCTTTCTTGTCTTTTCTAATGTCACTTCTCTCCTTCTTCACTCTTTTCACTAAATTCACCTTAAAACCTGCACAAAAACACTTAAATCAAGCATAAACCTGTCCAGCTCTCTTATTTATGAAAATATAGATAAACTGCATGATTTCAAGCTAGTTTCTAAGTCTAAAGGTTGCTTTTAGTATCAAATTTAAGCATGAAAATAACAGTTTTTCAACTGTTATCACAACCCCAAACTTAGAACTTTGCTTGTCCTCAAGCAAACAAAATGTAACTCCATCTCCAACCAATTTATATGATGGTTCACTCATTCAAAATCCTCTTTTCAAGATAAGTAACAACTTTACTCAAACTTATGACCAAGAGTTCAATCAAGATGTGCACATGCTTTAGTGTTCACAAAGTCATTTAAGTTCCAACAAATGCTATTTTTCATGAATGATCAATCAATTAAGCATGGATGTTCATGTGCTTATGGAATATTTCCTCACCAGGTAAAGTGTTTCACTCAACACACAAGTGTATAAGAGGTAAGTGTTTCACTCATTCACTCCACTATCACAATGTCACATGAATCAACTTTGCCTTTCATTTTACCACAATCAAAAACATTCACAAGCATGCATCATCACAAGGACTTTTCAATGGCTTATAACGTGGCTGGGCTAACAAGAAAATTGGTTTTTCTGGATCACAAAATCCTTGAGTTAAGAGAATCATATCAACACAATTATTCTTATTCATTCCCAACTTTCTTTTGCCTTTGCATTTGCATTGAGCTTTACTTCTTTTTCTTTTCTTTTCTTTTTCTTTTGCATATTCTTACTTTTTAGCTCTTAGCTCAATGCTTTTCCTTTTTCATGTTTTCCCAATAACCCCAAACTTACACATTTATCAATACCACACAAGATATTCTACTTAACTCAAGGTAAAGATTTTCAATCAAGGGTTTTTTAATGTATATTCAAGGCTATGGGTTCAAATGATAGAACACAAAGTGTTCTCTTTTAGTAGGCTAACTTTTATGAATTTGGCCAATAAAAAGGGTTTCAACAAACACGGCCTTGATCATATGATGCAAAACAAGCAATTGATTCAATCATAGAAAACCTGGGCAAAGTCATTCAAGCTTCCAAAGTAATAGCATTCAACAATAACAACTCTGGAGCTCAAGACCTCACATATAAGCTCATTCACATTTGACATACACATCCTGCTTAATTTCACAATCACAATCATGATTTCATGCATTTGTTCACAAAGCTTGTGAATCACCTGTATAAGCATTTTATGTGCACATCATCTCAACATCAATCAATCAATCAGCATCATCAAGCATTACTTATCACACAATCACAGTTAATAACAAACCATCATAATAAACCAGGTGTTCAATAGAGTACATCAAACCCTAATCTAAAAACAAAAACAAATAAGTTCAGAAAACTTAAACCATAAAAGCATAAACATCTGATAGCATTCATCAGTAAATGCTATCTCAGCTCCTCATCAGTCTGAGCTGTCCTCTGTATCTTCCTCCTCCTCTTCATCATCATCATCATCAAAAGCATCCTCCTCCTCAGCTTCATCTTCTTCCATGTCTCGAGCTGAAGATTCAGCTCCTCCAGCTCCTCCATGTAATGGTTCTTCTGGCCAAGCTACCACATTATGGAATTCATCCATAGTCCACCTGTGTGCTGGAGGGGTATCATACATCCCCACTATCATCTCAGCCGTGGCCACCTGCCCTCTGTGAATGGACTGCAACTGAGCACCTATAAGAGACATATACATGTCCCTCATCTGGAATGGTTCTGCCTCATGAGTATCAGCAGATGTCCGGCTCTGTGCTGGCCCTCTCTCTCTACGAGCCTGGCGTGGTGGAACTGGCTGAGCTGCCTCCTCACCTCCACAATACTGTCTGTAATAGGCCTCATCTATAGCTTTTCTTGGCCTCTCAAATGGTGGAACAGAAGTGTCCACCCCAGCTAGCTTGCAGAGGTGAGTGATCAAAGAAGGATGTCCCAGTGGTGCTTTGTTGTTTGAGGTGTTAGCACACACACTAATCTCATCAGCTATCACCTGTCCAATATTAACATTCAAACTCCTGATAGCACAGTAGATGAATAGTGCCCTGCTGAGAGTGATATCTGACACATGTGAGCATGGCTGAATGTTGGCATGAGAAAATGCCATCCAATACTTTGCAAGAGGAGTCAAATCTGTCCTCCTAATGTTAACCACTGCTCCAGATCTATTCCTTTGAAAGTGTCCTCCAGGTATGCACAACACTCTCTCAACATCCTCAAAGTCAGCACCTTCCTCCATGCTAAGAGCAAACTGACATTGCTCACCAGCCCACACAGTATCCAGGAAGTTGTTAATGGAATCAGGATCATACCTGATGGCATGGCCTCTAACATAGCCCAAATAGTTCTCAGCTGGATAGTCACCAATCTTCTTTGCATTGGTGTAGAATTCCTTGACTACAGCTATGTTGGCAGGCGCTGGATAAGTGGCTAGCTTCCCCCAATCATTCCCTAACACTTGCTCTCCAAATTGAGGAGCAAAGTTAGGTATCATTCCAACCTTTCTTTCCATTAGAAGTCTCCTGTCCTGAACCACCCTAAAGTGCTTCTCATGTTTCCTGGAGAGGAACCTGCTATTATGGGGTTGCTCTGGTTCCTTTTCTTTCCTCTTGGTTGCCATGGTTTTCAATCTCTTTCCTGAAGAGGATGCCATTCCTGCATTCAAATACAAATCCAAAACCACAGAACATGATATTAATCATTAGTAAACACAGAACACAACTCCTTTCGCAGCTAAACCACCGCTGAGGGCCAGAATTTCCCCTCAGCGCCACCAGTGCAACATACCAACACGCAAAAAACAAGAAAAAGCAAATCTGGCAGAGTGCCGCTCAACGGTAAATGCCGCTCAGCGGTGACCTGCAGATTTTTGCAAAACTCGTTTTGAAACTGTCCTAACTCCACCCAAATGCAATTTTCAGTTTTCCAGTACATAATCAAGCAGTTTAATCGGTTCAAACATCAAATATATCATCAAATCATGCATAAAAATCAAAAACCCTAAATATTCATGCTTTGACAATCACATTCAAATTCAAGAACCCTAGAATGACAAAATGCATTTTACTTACTTGGGTGGAGACACTAGATGCAATGCGAATGCTTCCAAGCTAGAATACTCTCTTCCAACCCCAAACTTTGATGGCACACTAGTGAGAAAGTGAGTGGAAGGGAGATTTTCTAAAGAGGGAAGAGTAAGAAGATGTAGAAAACCTAAGAGAGGGTATGTAGGAGTCTTTGTGCAGAGAAGAGCTTGAAAGACTGCAAAATCGCGCAGCTTAGGGTTTAAAAATACCCTAATGGGCTCGGGTTCCGCTAAGGGGAACTTAAGCCCATCTGCGATAGTACCGCTCAGCGGTAATTACCGCTCAGCGGCACTTTCGTGATGTGCCCTTCTCCTTCTTTTCTTGCCCTACGTGCCTTCCTAGCATACCCCTCATAGGTTCCCTGCAATTCAATGTTAAAAATGCTTATGCAAACCCTAATTAAAATAAAACAAACAAAAACAATCAATCAACTGGGTTGCCTCCCAGGTAGCACTTGTTTAACGTCACGAGCCTGACCCAAAATCCACCAACACCCATCAGTAGGTGTTTCAAACTTACCAGCACCCATCAGTAGGTGCAAAATCTTCTCACCAACACCCATCAGTAGGTGTTACAAACCTAGTATCCTTCAGTAGATACTTAACCACCTAGCATCCTTCAGTAGATGCTAGATCCAACAAAATAATGTCCAGAATAATGTTCACAAATTAAAAATTACAAAACCAAAACAAATCAAAAGTTTGTAAATCTACTGGGTTGCCTCCCAGCAAGCGCTTCTTTAACGTCACTAGCTTGACCCAGTAAAGCCCAAGTTCCTTCTTCTTTTTCTTCTTTCTACTGAACTTCTTCAAAAATTTGATCAAACCAGGAACTTGTTGCAGTGTCTCAATCATAGGAACTTTGATCTCCAATTTCTTGAAGATTTCCATAAAGCACTTAAATTTCTTTTCCTTCCTATGATTCTTCTTTAGATGAGGATGGGATTTTTCATATGATTCCTTCTTCTTTCCTCTCATCTTCTTTTTCTTATGCTTCCTCTCCCCAAATTTTCTCTTTTTCTTTTCTCTTATTTTTTTCTTCCCTTCTCTTTTTCTTCTCAACTTCTTTATTTTCACACAAATTTTCTTCCTCTCTTCTCTCTCAACCACTTCTTTTTCTTTTTCATCATCTTTAACTTTCTCACTCAACTCTTCTTTTTCTTCTCTCTATACCCTTTCCTCATCTCCCTCTAATTTTTCCTCATCAAGAATCTTGTTACTTTCAGTGATAATGACTTGCCCTTCCTCCTTAAGGTTAACTTTAGTATTAACATCATCATTTAATCTCTGATTGATGTAACGAAGTTGCATCTCCATTCTTTTACATGATTCTTCAATGCTTTTCTGAGTAGAGTCGGAATTTTTCAAAAATCGTTGAAGGGTGTCCTCCAACCTATCCAAACTTCCTGATAGAAAGGGTTGTTGCTGCCATTGTTATTGTGGTTGGTTCTCAAATTGTCCAGCAGCTTGCCAAAATTGGCTTTGATCCATGCTTGGGTGAGGTTCCCACCAGTGGTTGAGATTACTTTGGTAGAATTGAGTGCCCATATAGTTAAATTCTTGATCGAATTGCATCCTGCATGCATTAGGCACAAAACTCTAGAAAATATTTGTTAGCACAAAAAGATATAAGAGAAGATATATATTCAGAAGATAAAAAGATTTAGAAGATAAAAGATTTAGAAGATAAAAAGATAAAATAAGATAGAATAAAATAAAATAAAATGTAACCTAAAAAAAATAAAATAAAATCTAATCTAATCTAAAAAGATAAAATAAAATCTAACCTAATCTAAAAGATAAAGATAAAATAAAATCTAATAAAATCTAACCTAATAAAATAAAATCTAATCTAATCTAAAAAGATAAAATAAAATCTAATCTAAAAATAAAATCAAATCAAATCTAATCTAATCTAATAAAAACCGAAAAAAAAATAGAAAATAAAAACAGAAATTAAAGTCAAAGATAATCAATAATCACACAAATTAACCAATTAAACCACGAGTCCCCGGCAACGGCGCCAAAAACTTGATGGACAAATTTGTAAGCACCAAAATATGATGTCACAAACTTGTTTCACAATCGGCAAGTATGACCGAATCGTTCAAGTAATAAAACTTGGTAAGACCAAGTATCGTTCTTCCCAAAGGACTCACGGCCTAGTTTAGTTATGTGATTTGTTGATTAGCTAGGACTTACAAACGAAATATTCAAAGTTTAATATGCAAAGACAAAAATAAACATGTATGCATGAATTGATCAATGGCAAAGACAGAAGATAAACACTTTCAATGGAAATATGAATGAATATGTTGTTGGGGGTCAATTTCATCTCATCCACTCTCATATATTTTAGGAATTCAACATTCAAATCATCATTGTTAATGCCACTCTCTAATGTACCATTCTAGATGGCTTCTCCCTAATCAAATAGTTCATACAATTCCTAGCATTCCTAATGATTAGTTCATTACTGCAGGAGCTTAAAGGCAACCAATATAATGTTGTCAGTAAAATATTGGGAGAAATTCCCCGGATCTAGACTTCCCCGTACGTGTCCATATCGACAAAACCAATAATCATGCATTAGAATGAGTTAAACAATGCAAGCATTGAGCAAAGAGGAAAAACCCTAACTAATGATGAAAGAAAGCATATGTCTTAATTCAAAGATGTACTCAACAAATCCATATATGAGAGCTTCAAGAGATTACATTGATTCCCCAACAAACATACAAGGTTTAGTTCACCATATTCATGGTGAACCTAGATGAATAACAATGAAAGAATGAAAGAATAAACCCAATAAAGGTGAAGAGGTAGCCTGAGCATCCAAGATCCTCCTTCAAAGGGGTGGAAGAGAGAGTGTTTGCCTCGTTTCTGCCAAAGATACTAATCCTAGGGACGTACAACCCCTTATATACTAATTTAGAGTTACAAAAGATTACAAAAGCCCAAGCCCAAAAAGTGCCGCTCAGCGGTATTTACCGCTCAGCGGTGGTTACGCGTCTTCTTTCTTCCCCTCAGCGGCCATTTTGCCCCTCAGCGGTTCCAACGCCACCTCTTGAGTGCCGCTCAGCGGTAAATGCCGCTGAGCGGTGCCTTCGTCTACTCTTTCTTGTCTTTTCTAATGTCACTTCTCTCCTTCTTCACTCTTTTCACTAAATTCACCTTAAAACCTGCACAAAAACACTTAAATCAAGCATAAACCTGTCCAGCTCTCTTATTTATGAAAATATAGATAAACTGCATGATTTCAAGCTAGTTTCTAAGTCTAAAGGTTGCTTTTAGTATCAAATTTAAGCATGAAAATAACAGTTTTTCAACTGTTATCATTCGTCCAGGGAGGGAGCGAACGTCTATAATATTATAGACGTCCGTGATAGAAGGGCGGACGTTTGGGAGGCTGAACAAATGAACGCTTCAAGTCCCCATGTCAGCCCCTTGAACGTCTGTCCTACGGGGCACGGACGTTCAAGGGACTGAAACCAATTAATTCTCTAACCACCCTGTCAGTCCTTTGAACGTCCGTCCGGCAGGGCACTGACGTCTATAATATTATAGACGTCCGCTCCTCTCAGGACGAACGTTTAAGGGGCTGACAGGGTGGTTGGAGAATTAATTGGTTTCAGTCCCTTGAACGTCCGTCCTCAGGGGAGCGAACGTCTATAATATGTTGGACGTCCGCTCCCCTCAGGACGGACATTCAAGGGACTGAAGCCAATTAATTCTGCAGCCACCCTTGTCAGCCCCCTTGAACGTCTATCCTGAGGACGGACGTTCGGGTCCTCCCAGGACGCACGTTCAAGGGGCTGACAGGGTAATTGGAGAATTAATTGGTTTTAGTCCCTTGAACGTCCGTTCTAAGGGAAGCCAACGTCTATATTATTCTGGATGTCCGCTCCCTTCAGGACGGACGTTCAAGGGACTGAAGCCAATTAATTCTGCAGCCACCCTTGTCAGCCCCTTGAACGTCCGTCCTGAGGACGGACGTTCGGGCCCTCCCAAGACGGACGTTCAAAGCGTTCAGTCAGCCCCTTAAACGTCGCTCCCTTATGAACGTCCGCCCCACGCTAATGGACGTCTATAATATTATAGACGTCCGCTCCCTCCCAGGACGGACATTCAAGTCGCTGACATGGGGATTGAAAGCGTTTAGTGTTCAGCCTAATGAACGTCCGCCCCACTCCCACGGACGTCTATAATATTATAGACGTTCGTCCCCTCCCAGGACAGACATCTAGAGTTTCACTTATTTACGAATATGCCACCGGTCAATTATTTACGTTGGGGCTTTTGTGGACGGACGTCTATGGGGAGCATTGTCTTGAGAGGGATAGGAAACTCCCTGTTATTATATCTACATTGCTTACTAATGAGCAGGAAAAACAACTATTACAGGTTATCAGAGATCTCAAGAAAGAAATAGGCCGAACTTTGGCAGATATTCCTAGTATTAGCCCTTCATTTTGTATGCATAGAATAGTTTTGGAGGAGGATGTTAAACCAGTGAGACAACCTCAAAGAAGACTGAATCCTCAATTGATGGAGGTTGTCAAGAAAGAGGTAACCAAGTTGGTACAAGCAGGTATCATATATCCCATTTCTGAAAGCACTTGGGTGAGCCCTGTACATGTGGTTCCTAAGAAATCTGAAATCACAGTGGTTAAAAATGAGAAGGAGGAATTGATTCCTACTCGTATTCAGAATAGCTGGAGGGTTTGTATTGACTATAGGAGATTGAACCAAGTCACTCGAAAGGACCACTTTCCTTTGCCATTCATGGATCAGATGCTAGACCGTTTGGTAGGTAAGTCACATTATTTTTTTCTAGATGGATTCTCCGGATATTTTTAAATTTGTATAGCCCTGGAGGACCAACATAAGACTACCTTCACTTGTCCTTTTGGTACATATGCTTATCGGAAAATGCCATTTGGTTTATGCAATGCTCCTAGTACATTTCAGTGATGTATGCTGAGTATTTTTACAGACTTAATGGAGCATTGTATTGAGGTTTTCATGGATGATTTTAGTGTGTATGGTTCATCTTTTGATAATTGTTTGGCTAATCTTGCAAGAGTTTTGTAGAGATGTGAGGAAACTAACCTTGTTTTGAATTTCGAAAAATGTCATTTTATGGTGGGACAAGGTATAGTTTTGGGTCATGTCGTCTCTAGGAATGGTATATCTGTAGATCCTGCTAAAATTGATGTTATTTCACAATTGCCTTACCCCTCTTCTGTACGAGAGGTTTGATCTTTTCTTGCTCATGTAGGGTTTTACAGGAGGTTTATACAGGACTTTAGTAAGATAGCTAATGCTCTCTCCAACTTACTTCAGAAGGATGTACCATTTGACTTTGGAGGAAAGTGCAAAGCCGCTTTTGATTTTTGAAAAAGGCACTCACTACCACTCCCATCATCCAACCACCTGATTGGACATTGCCATTCGAGTTGATGTGTGATGCATCAAACTTTGCAGTAGGAGCGGTACCTGCACAAAGAAATGGGAAGCTACCACATGTGATATACTATGCCTCCAGGACATTGGACACTGCATAGGCAAACTATACCACAACTGAGAAGGAATTACTAGCTGTTGTATTTGCTTTGGATAAATTTAGATCATACATACTTGTATCCAAGGTAATTGTTTATACAGATCATGCTGCATTGAAATTCCTTCTAAAGAAAACATATTCCAAACCAAGGTTGATTAGATGGATGCTATTGCTCCAGGAGTTTGACATTGAGATTCGGGACAAAATTGGAGCCCATAATCTAGTAGTAGACCATCTTAGTAGGATTGAAAAAGAAGAAGATGAAATTCCTATTCAGGATGACTTTCCTGATGAAGTCTTGCTAGCATTAACTTCTGTAAAAGGTATGTATTCTGAACCTTGGTTTGCTGATATTGTTAACTATTTGGCTGTTTCAGCTATTCCTCCATCTTTCTCCAAATCTGAGAAAGCCAAACTGAAAAGTGAGGCGAAGTGCTATGTATGGGATGAACCATTCTTGTGATGCATTGGTAGTGACCAAGTTGTAAGGAGGTGTGTTCCTGACATAGAGATACCTTATGTGCTTGAATTTTTTCATTCATCACCATTTGGAGGACACTACGGCAAGTAAAGGACAGGTAGGAAGGTGTTGGATTATGGATTATATTGGCCTACCATCTTTAAAGATGCATGGAGGATATATGAAAATTGTGGGCAATGTCAGAGGACAGCTAGATCCATCACTAGGAGGGAAGAGATGCCTCAACAACCCATGCTATATTGTGAGGTATTTGATATTTGGGGTATTGACTTCATGGGTCCTTTTCCTTGTTCTTCTGGGTTTTCTTATATTTTGCTTGCTGTAGACTATGTTTCCAAATGGGTGGAAGCCATAACTACAAGGACTAATGATGCTCGAGTTGTTATGAGTTTTGCCAGATCTATCATTTTCTGTAGGTTTGGAATACCACGAGCCATCGTTAGTGATCAGGGGACCCACTTTTGCAATAAGCTGTAAGAGAATATGTTGAAAAAGTATGGGGTGACGCATCGCATTGCTACACCATATCACCCTCAAACTAATGGACAAGTTGAGGTCTCTAACAGAGAGATCAAGAATATATTGTAAAAGCTAGTGAAGCCAAATAGGAAGGATTGGGCCGCAAGATTGGATGATGCACTTTGGGCACATCGGACGACCTACAAAGCACTAATAGGTATGTCACCTTTCAGGGTTGTATTTGGAAAAGCTTGCCATCTACCTTTAAAGATTCAACACCGAGCCTATTGGGCTGTGAAAGCTTGTAACTTGGACATGGAAGGAGTAGGGAAAGAAAGAAAACTCCAACTGCAAGAACTAATGAGATTAGGCTCACAGCCTATGAAAACTCCAAGTTTTACAAAGAGAAAACCAAGAAATTCCATGATCAAAAGCTTGTGACCAAAAAGGATTTCAACATAGGTCAAAAGGTGTTATTATACAAGTCCAGGGTAGGACCTATGAGTGGTAAATTACGCTCCAAATGGGAAGGTCCATTCATTGTAACACAAGTGTTTCCCTATGGAGCAGTGGAGATCAAGGAAGAATCTTCTGATAGAATCTTCAAGGTTAATGGCCATCGTCTGCGGATATTTAATGAAAATCAAGACATGCTGAACAAGACGATGGATGGAGTGAATTTGATCTCTCCAACATTCCTTCCACCATGAAGGAGGTAAGTACCCTCATACTTTTTCTTTCATTCTACATATAAGGCATACATTGAGGACAATGCATAATTTAAGTGTGGGGGTGTGATGTGGGGAAACAATTAATTTTGTTCCCTGTTTTGTTTTTTTTTTAATAAATATTTGCATTGGATTTGAGAGTTTGAATCAGTAATTGGAATGATCATGAATTCAAGAGAAAAAAAAATGAGTCATGTTGATATGAGTAAAGTGCTTCTATGATTTGTTGATTGAGTTGACTTGAGAATTTCCTAATTAAATCTTTTGTGAAAGAAATTTGAACCATGTGAGTTTTGAACTTAATGTTAAGGATGAACCACCATGTGCCATGCCTATTTTTCTTGTGTGAATTGCCGATGTTTTGTTCATACTCTAATAGTTAGCTTGATTCTGTGTTGTGCAACTAAGGAGAATATGCATGATTTGATATGATTGAGGCATTTCTTGTTTTAGCTACTTGGCCAAATAAACTTGTCCTAACATTAATCCATTGGAACCCCTTTGTGCCTTAAGCCTATTTTTCTTGTTCCCACTCATTGTCAAAAGAGAAAAGAAGAAAAATCATATGTTCCTTACCTTAGGAAAGAAGAAGGAGTAATGGATTCTGTTAGAAGTAAAGTGATGAATAAGTGTGTGGGTGAGTACCTCACCCACAAAACAATAAAAAGGGTAAAAAGGAAGATGCAAAGTTGAAGTTTTAAAAGAAAAAAAAAATCTTCCTTAAAAGAGCAAGAAATAGGGTTGTTTTTGAAATCAAATGTCATTACTCTTTCTATATCAATTTCAAAAACTCAGAAATTCCAGGAAAATTCCCTACCTTTGCCTTAGCCTCAATAAAACCTTAAAAAGTACTCATGATCAATAATTTCATGTTTACTGAAGTGTGAATGTTAGAATCTTACTAAATATCAAGGGTGTCTACTTACATGAGTATTTTGAGTGTAAACACAAGCCAAAAACACTTGAGAGAATTGGAGAGAAATAGATACATGTTGACTTGAGTGTTGTCTTTCATATTTTATTTTCTTGGGAATTCAAAAAGGTTAACTCATGTGTGAAGAATAAAGTGATTCCATTTGCATGTCCATGAAAAAGTAATGCCTAAATGATTGATCTATGTCTGGTGATGCTCATTCTTTTGATCCAAATGCAAATATGAAATAAAATGATTCAGAACAAAGTCTTGGAATTAATCAATTTTGCCCAGGAGTGCAAAAGGATAAGTGTAGGGGTGTGATGAGTGCATATTTATGCCCATATTTATGCTTTAGGATTTAAATTTTTGATGGGATAATTATGTTTAAATGGTTGATTTTAAATGAATTTGTGATGATTGGAATTGTTGGGTTTGGAAACTAAAGAGATATAAAAAGTGAGTTTTAGCGCATAAATTATTCTTGGATGTTCTAATGTTCATTTGTGCAGCTGAGAATATAAGTTTTATTGGTCCAAATGGAAATTCAAGGCCCAAAATCAAATTTTATTTAGAAAATAATATACAAATGGGCCAAACTGACAAACTTTACCCTTGCATCTCCTAAAATTCCTACATACACTCCTATTTCTGAAACAGGCCAACAAGCAAGCCCAAACACTAAGCCTTTTCTACTACGCCTCCTGAATTTCCCTACCCATACCCCTCCTAAGCCAAACTTCACTAGATCATGCCACGTGGTAGTCCACCACTAACAGATTGAACCACTCAGATGATGCCACAACACTGATCCTTGCACTCACTAGTGAACCAGTCAGAACACACCACCTCAACCCTAACACATGTGCATCATCTTACACCCACTGAAACCCTAGCGCCGCCGCGCTGCTCTGTCACTGGACAACCACCTTGCCGCTGCGCACCCCTCCTCCTTCATCGCAAGTTCTTCATTAGGCTGCCACGATCTTCATCTTCCCCGCCATCAACCGCGAAACCGCTGCTCCCCATCATCGAACGCGCACCAGCCACCGTGACCTTCGCCACCATCCATCATCTTCACCACAGCTCCTCCATGGCAGCCACCGAGAAACCGCGCCTCCGCTGCCTTCGTTCTCATCATCGTCTTCGCGTCTCCACCTGAAAATCAAATGAAGCCAAACGCAAAGAGCAATCGCAACAAGCAAAACCCATTCGAAAATGCGAAGTCGCGCCTCAATGGTTCACAGCACCGAGGACGAGAAGAGAAGCCCTTTCCCCTAATTTGAAAGCTTAATTTTAGGTGGGAAAGGAGCTGACACGTGTCAGTCTCCCATTGGTTGTGACCTCTCTGGTCAAAGCTGGTCAACAGGGGCTTCTGGTGCAATTTTTGAGAAATTTTGAAGGGGTTAAAGTGCAGATAGAGGAAATTTCAAGGCTTATGTGTAATTTTGGAAATTCTGAAAAGCGAAAAGATAAAATTCAGTTGTTGAATTAATGTAATTTGGGAATATCAACAAAAAATATCTTCCAAATAATGTTATAATTATCTAAATCTTTTAGTTATTTGGAAGATATAAGATAAAAAGATTTTGTCAAATGAATATTCAGAGTCCAAGCCCAATCAAGCTCTATATAAAGAGAGCCAGAGGGGACTTCACTTCATTCAATTCATTCATTCACCACTTCTCTCTCTCTCTCTCTTATTTCATCTTGTATTCAACTCCATTCATGGAGAGCTAAGCATCTAGGGCTATTCCGCTGTAATTCCATTATGGATTCTGAGGTTAGATTGAGTTAATGCAATTGTTTATTTTGATTGTTGATTTAAGTTGTTCTCTCTCTATGTCTTTCATCTCTCTATCAAATTAAAAGCAAAGATTTTTGCATCATAATGTGTTTGAATCTACATGCATATTGATTATATGAGTTCTAGGGTTTCTAGGTTTAATTGAGAATCTACTTTGATTTAATTTAGGAACTTTCATATGATTAAATGGTTTTTACTATCAATTGAGAATGTACTTTGATTGATTAGTAATAATTTCAACTATAATCAATTGAGAATTTACTTTGATTGATTAGTTTTTAATTTGGTTAGGAGATTTAAGAATAGACATGATTAAACACAATAAAATTTGATTGAGAATGTACTTTGGTTGAATTTATTGTGAATTATCTAGTAAGGTTTTGCATTTGATTGAGAATTTACTTTGGTTAAGTGCATGATCGCCCTCAAATTAATTAAGAATGTACTTTAATTAATTTGAAACTTAAATAATAATCAATTGAACAATTATCTGTGAATAACCGATGATGAATCTATTTTGGAAAAGCAGTGGAATTAACCTATTTCATCATAACTATTTTTTAAGTTTCTTATTTATTCTTTAAACACTCTTCAACCATTACTTTTATTCATAAACATTGCATAACATTCATAAGAGTCAGATATTCGAAAGCAATTCCGTGTTCGTTGGGAGACGAGTCAGGGTCAAGTTAACTCTATCTACTTTCTTAAATATTACTTGGCAATACTGAAGTTGCCTTGAAAAGTAGTATTAGTTTGATAGCCTCAACGACAGCGTATCACTTTCTCATCATTTTTTCCAATTATAAGTAATTTGGAACCAATTTTTATACAATTTATGAACAAATATGTTGCAAAGGAAACTAAGAGTCATGGTGCATGAATAAAACTGGTACCAAAGGCAATATAAGTGCATACTTCATTTGAACTTTTTGCATAAGAAGGTCAACTATGTACATGAAACTCATTTTGGAGTGCCTAATTTCTTTTCATTATTGCCACTTAAGCCAATTTATTTTCGTTATTCTTTCTACATAGAACCATGTACATACAATATTTCATAAATCCTGACATCCAAATTTAGTGCGGATTATAGTGCAAACATTTTAAACATTGATCATTCTGATCTTCAATTTTCATTAACAATAAATGTAACAACTACATTTCTTTCAACATTCTTAAGAACCAATATGTACAGTCAACATTAATACATATTGAAAAAGTTCTTAACAAACAATAAATAACTTTGCAAAAATCATTATTCCCCAACATTCTACAAAATTCCTAAATCTTTGAACACTTGATTCCTCCGCACATTGTCCACATCCAAAATCCATTCACAAACATATTGCTTCCTAACCTGTTGCAGTTCCTCCTGCAAAGACAAAAATGCACAACATATCAATAAAATGCAACATTTCTATGAAAGCTCCTCAACATGAAAATTTTTACATCTTACAATTGTGTAAGTGGGCATTGTGTTTCCTTCGTATTTCTCAATGTTATCCCTTAACTCCATAATTTTCAAAACAATTACTCCAGAATCAAATCTACAACAAACAAAGTCCAACAACAAAATAATGATATTTAACATATCAATGACACAATAAAATATTATATTGGTACAAATTATCGATGTTATCTAATACTGTAAAAGGCATGTTACTAACTACCTTTGAATGTCTAGGAAAGTAAAAAACAATAAAACAAACTAAAATATACAAACAACACACACAATCAACATCCATGTCATTATTATCTATTATCAACTTTATCCTACTTATGACATCTTTTAGAGTGAATGACTTTGAAGAAAATTGTTGACAAACAACACCACCAAAGTTATCATCAAAATTGACATATAAACCACCAACATTCAACCCTAAACCCATACAAACATCGTCAACTATAAATGTTACCATTGTTTGCTTCAAAACAAAACATTCGTTGCCGCTGTTGAGAGGGTCGCACCTCTCACAAAAGTTGTGCATAAAAGAATGCAGTATAGTACTAGGAAGTGACTCCTAGGTCGTCTCTCAAGGACCAAATTTGGGTTCAATCTAAGGCAACACGAAGTGGGGGGGGGGTTTGAAAAGTTTGTGAATGCAAATGAACTACATTAAAACACGAATATAAACACAAATGTAAATACATAATTAAAACGATTGGTCACTAAAGTTAACATTACCACTAAATTAAACGAAAACACTAAAATAAAACATTCAATGTAAAAGTGTACGAACTAAGTGCAATGCAATAAATAAATAAGAAAACTCATCTACTTAAATTAAAACACAATGCGTTAACACTAGAAACCCAATGCAGCGGAAATAAAATAAAAACAATGCTGAATGCAATAAAAAAAATATCATTGTGTCTGAAAAAGAAACAAAGTTTAAGCTAAAAAAAATTAAAATGCATACAGCGGAAATAAAGAAACAAAGCTTAACTAATAAATGAAGTGCATATTCCAGCAGCATCCACGCACACATTGCAGCTCCATCACCGTGAGTTTCTCAAAGAAAAGAAAAAGAAATAAGCCCTCAATGAAATCAGCGTCAACAACTATCTAAAAGCAAATTTGGATTTGACATTCAAAATTCCTTCAGGCCGTGACACCTGGAGCTCGGACGTGGCAGCCTTGTGCATATACCAATTGCAAAGTAAATCTGCATTTTCAACAAGAAAAATGAAATGTCCGTATGTGTGTGCACCGCTTCCCTCTAATAATGCATCAACACTTTGGAGCTATCCCCAATCATTGGTCGTGAGCTGTGTGCCCCTCCTCAATTAATGCATGTCTGCTACCGAATTTCTAAAGGCAAGTTAAATGATAAATGAAAAAAATTCTTCCCTGGACCGTGTGCAGCTTGCAATTCAAAATCAAGTTACGTCTTCTTCCATAAGCAAAATGTAGAATGCGGTTGTGTGCTTTTTCTCCATGGCGGTTGGACCATCCTACTGGACGCAACTCTTTTAGCCGTAGCCCTCCATGTGCGTGCTGTTTGTGTGTGCAATCAAAAAGAAAAAAAAATCCTTTACTTCCCGTGGCGGCTCCCCTTTTGTGACACCTACTCCTTTCCGAACATACTCCTGGAATCAGCGCTTCCAACCGTCCCCTGTGCACTTAAAAGAACTATTCAAGAAAGCTCCTGCAAAAGAGCATGGCGTCTACATTCCCTAAAACCAAAAAAATAAAAGCTCTTCTGTTGGCGGCTTCAACACGTCCCAGCTCTCCTTCCGTGAAGCCCTTTCTCCCTTCTAGGCGGTGACACATCCTCCGTCTCAGCATTCTCAAAGAAACGAAATATCAAAGGTCATGAAATCCAAGCATCGTCTCAAATTGAAAAATTAAAATCAATGTAACAGTAGCTGTATAAAACATGTGCACACCAACGCCGGAATCAAAATGAAAATAAAGAACCAATGCTAAAAAAAATATGCTGGCCGAGAACAACATGCTTGTCTCCCATTCATCCCATGTCATAAAACAACATTCCAAAAAAAAACTCAGCCAAAGAGTGTGGCAAGTGGTGACTGGTTCCTCTCAAGCTACATTTTTTTTCTCCAATATCCCCTCCTGTTCAAAAACCGAGAGGCAAAACAAAGAAGTTCACTCGCCAAAGCAAAGTGGCGGCTCTTTTTCTCTAAGGCCGTGAGTTCTTTTTTTTAAGGGTATAGGGTCCACCCAAAAAAAATTAAAAACCCTAACCTAAAAGCCAATGTCCTACAAATGGGCTTTTTTACAAAAATGTCCCTAAAAGGGTCCAAAACACCTAATTCTAATTAAAGGCTTCTAGAAAACGAAATTACAACTTTAATTAGAATCTAAATAACTAAATGTTGAGCCTTTGAGTGTGTCACGCCATATCCCAATGCTCCAGATGGTGTTTCCACAACTTCCCTACAACCAGAAATGCACTTAATCAGCTCAGAAAATCCAAATTAGCACAATTACGAATTTCCAACCAAATTAAGCAGAATTCGCAAAACGGGGAAATAACAGACAATTGAACACAATTCCCTGGTTTATTTAAGTGCAATAAACTATATATAATTCAAGAAATATTGACTCATCAGCCGCCAACCCAACATCTAACCATTTCCTTGAATAGAGGAGTGTAGAAATCAATTGGTTTGATCATATAAAGACACCACTTGAATGGAGTCTCCTCGATACGTATACTATCAATTTGTCGTAGTATATCATTAATGTCGACTATCGGTGTTTTGTCGCTTGATGTCCGCAATCGCAACTACAATTCATTTTCAAACAAAAAAACCATCAACAAACTCTTTTCAAACAAAGATATCAATTTTCAAAACATTAAATCTACTTACATTGTTATAACCTTCTTCTTTTATGCAAGCCATCACTATCAATCCAACCGAAGTACAAAAACAATGTAAGATTAACCAAACAACAACTCAAAATGTTGTCAAATGTTGTTGTTAAAGTATCATTTTCTAAAGTAAATAAATTATTTAAAATACAAAAAAAGTCAAAACCCTCATATGCAACACAATGATCATACATAGTCTTCATAACCCTCCTAGTGTTTGCTCCTATTGCTCCTCGTTCATACTTATGCAAATATGCAAGTATAATGGTTTTTGTAACGCCCCTAAATTGGGTTTCACAGAGTGTGTAAAAATTTAAAATTTTCTCAATCATGAATAAAATCATTTTACTTTAATCGATTAAGATCTTTATTTCGTTCATATTCCTTATACCAAAAATCTACTAAGTTATAATCACATAGCAAAATTACTAAATTAAACAGTTAACTAATATCAAACAATTTGACAACCTATATAATCCATTCAAACAGCCATGATTCATTATTTCAAACTAATAACTAATCAAACTTAACAATATATTTTGCAACACAAGAACTTAATCAAATTAAACATTCATTTTTAATTCATATTTTAAGGCATAACAAATTAACTATAATTACAAAATAGCCTTCAATAGAATAAAACAACGACATTTTACTTTTCTGTTTTTGGCAGAAGCATTATAAAACAACAAACAGGTCACTAAAACTTTCTTTCTCTTATTTCAGTCTAAAACAGAATAAAAAACGTTTATCTTCATTACCCAAGTGTATGTCATTCATCCATCAATATTTAATATTCATACACTTTAAAAAGTCACCTATTTATGTACATTTAATAAAATTTCTTCCTTCCTAAAATAACCTCTTCATTTTATATTCAACTTTATTCATATATTAACTCAACCAAGTAACACTCCATCCAAAATTTACGATACATCAACCTTACTCTACTTTCCACGTCAAGGTTTTATTCCAAAATCAAGCATACATCAAGCTAACATATGTCTACAAATTATCTTTCTAATTTCAAGTATATTTGAATCGAGAACCAATATATATATAAATGATACTGAGATAAATTTCTAACTGCACATTAGTCATTAAAAGGAGATACAACACTAAATAGTTTATTAATATTTGATTCTAAAACAGCAAGATCATATTCCTAATTTGAATTCAATCTGCATTAAAATCAATTAGCATAATTTGACAGAATAGGACACACTCATACACTTTTATATGCATATATCATAAGAAGGATTGTAGAAAGATTGATCAATCAATACGTTCATAGTTAACAATCAATTATAAAATTAGACAGATTAGTCTATACATAATAAGTAATCAATTCCAAATTGATTCATATAAGTAATCGAAAACCCTATTTTACCTTTCCTTTTCATATAACATAAAAGAGTATATGTATCAAAATTTTCAGAATCCATAGGCACCATTACAATCACATAGCAACACGTACAAAAATCAAAAGCAATTTAACTCTCCATATAATTCAAAAATATAGGTAGCCTTTACCTACCAAGTTCACTAATAAGGACCTATAAAACAGTATTGAAAGAAAGATATGCAGTCATCGAGACTATTGAAAAAATCAACTCTCAAGTTCATTCATGCATCCCTTCAAACACTTGGCAGGTGCAGGAAAATTAACACCCAGTCGTTCAAAAGAAAAAAATCAATTTCAAAAGCCCTGGAAATTTATCTAACAACAACTGCCGGGACCAATAATTGCTATTAAACATTAAAACAAAAACAACAAAAGTACGATTAATTAAGGAAGCAAGTCATAGTTAAAAGGAAGAAAAGACTTTTTACAAAGGTACGAACGACGACACTACGGCGACATTGGGTGGTGGGAGGACAGAAGACGACACCTCTAGGTTTTGCCTTCGAACGTCGGCACTACGTCGTCAGGGTGGCTTGGAGGAGGGAAGACGACACCGTCTAGGTTTTGCCTTCGAACGTCGGCACTACGGTGGCACTGCGACGATAATGGGTGGCTGGGTGGAGGGAAGATAACACCGTCTAGGTACGGCGGCACTCCGGCGGTAGTGGTAGTTGGGTGGAAGGAAGATGACTTTCTCTCTCTAGTTTTCGTGCTCGAGCTTCTCTCTCAAATGCTCCTCAGATTGCAAATATGAAAATGACAAAATGAAGCTGAATTTTGAAACCTGCCCCCTTTCTCATTGTCACGTCATTCTCATATTAAATATTCATTTTCCACGTGCACCACTTAAATTTAGACACGTGTCCCGTGTCTAAATGTTGTCAAAAGTTATTGTTGAAGTATCATTTTCCTTAAGGAGAAAAAGACATTATTCTAATGTTGAAGAGTACAAGAAGAACAATAAAAAGAGTAAGATGATTTGTAAATGTACTATACTTCGTAAAGAGGATTTCGTATAAAATGTCTACAAACATTGTTAATCGATTATAATTATAATTAGTGATAATATATTATTTTGTTTTGAATTTTAAAAATTTATAAAAAAATATAATAATTTATTTGTAGTTATTTTTTACTTTTTACTATATTTGTGTTAGGGATGATAATTAAATCTATTTTTTAGAATTGTCTATTTATGATGCTTTGACGAAACATCTCTGCGTTAACTAGGTATATGTATGTGTATGATTAATACTCAATGTTTTTTAATTGAATATGAATAATTTCCTTATATTGTTGCTTTAAAGGATTAATTTAAGGAAGAGTGAATACATGGATTTAAGGAATAAATAAGGAAAAGTGAAGAGATTTAAATGTAAAGTTTGTAAAAGTTGGTGGATGATTTGATATATATAATATATAATAAATAAATAAAAGGGTTAGACATGTTTGTTGTTCATAAAATGTATTCATGTATTTTTTAAGTATGAGATCTATTAACATAAAAGTTTGAGACAAGGACAAAAACTAAAATCCCGTTACACTTTAATAACAAAAAGCATAGTTAACCTTAAATAGATGTTTTAATAGATGAAAAAATAAGATTACAATTCTATCCTTATATTTAAAATTAACATACAATAAAATTTAGGTTTAATCATTCACTAAGTCCTTATTTTCGCATGGAATCTCAATTTGGTCCCTTTCTTTCTGGAAATATCAATTGGGTCCCAAATTTATGAAAATTGTAACAATTGGATCCTTTCCGTTAAATTGTCTCCAACGGCGTTAGTGTTTGTCTGATGTGGCACGCTGACTAAGCTTCTTAACTGACGTGGCTGACTGAAGTCACTTGACGTGGATAATTCAATTTTGGACGAACCCAAAAGCAGAGCAATAGACCCTAAGCCTTGTCATCTTCATTGCCAACATTAATTATAGTAGAGATAAGAGATGAAGGGAGACGATGTCGCCGACACCTACTCCATTTGCAAGCCCGGTGGTGGCCATGGGTGGCGACTAAGGACACCAACGGAGACGTTGACAGAACCTCTGGTGGTGGCTTGTTCCAAGGTGGAAGGCACAACGACATCCCCCAAGTCGGAGGGAAGACATATCTCACAGAAAAAGAAGAGGGGAGCAGCACCACCGGCTAACAGCCTGAGTGAGAACCTGCCGGATCTGAAGAGATTTGATGGAATCCATAGTCTCTCCGATCCAACCCATTGCTGTTGCTTCTTCTCTTCTTCTCTACGCTTCAATGCAGAATGCACAAGTCTATGGTGGCTGCTCCCAAGTCCCAACTTCACTGTAACATCAAGGCGCAACTCTTCCTTTTGTTTTCTCCCCCCGAAAGCGTTAACACTCCAAAAGATATTTTTATTACAGATTTAATTTTAATTATGAGTCATATTTTATTCTAAATATGTTTTTTTTTTCTATTTATTATAATTTTTGATACAATTTATCCAATTTTAAAAATAAATATAATTAAACAGGTAAAAAGAAATTGGCGAAAGTTAAAAAAATTACATTTATTTAATTTTAAAGTTTGGAATGTTATAACTTGAAATAATTTTTGTTTTTAAACTTGAGACTAAAAATATATTTATTTTTATATATAATTATTCACTTTTTTATAATTTTTAATAATATTTTTAAATATTTATTTATACATTAAAATTATAATAAATAAATACTTTAAATATATATTGTATTTCAAATTTATAATAAATAATTGATATAGTATTATTCTAATTACATTTAAAAAATGTTGAAATTAACATAATAAAATAATAATAAATTAAAATAGATAGTAAGTTAAAAGAAATATTAAAAAAACACTAAACCCTCTATATTTTTTTTTATCTTTTTTTACACGTGAGAGTTTGATTATATCATTGGTCTGATATGGTCCAAAAATAAGGATTTGGTCAAAAACTCCAACTGGATTATTCCTAATACGATTGGATTATAAAGTTTGACATTTCTCAATATTTTTAAGAAAAGAACATTACTTCTTTTTTTCATGAACTCTGAAACACTTCTTCTTACCCACGTTGCATTAATATTTTAAATATTACATATTCACTTGTAATATAGCAATTAATCTATTTTATAATAACATCCTTAAAATGAGCCCTTTCTTTAAAACTCAGTTAAAATGGCAAGAATATGGTTTTGTTGAGTTTATCTCGTTTTTCTATTTGCAGGGCTTGGTGTGTCTCCGAGTTCAATGGCTCTTCAACTTCCAACACTTTCTGGTTGTGTCATGCGCTTCAACTCAAGCGCGTGCTCGATCCCTGGTCTGAAATTTAGCACCTTTGCCACTCTGTCACGACGGCGTAACGACACAACCTACTGGGCTGAAGCAACTTCCAGTTTCTTCGACCAAGACATATATCAACCCACTCATCTTTCAAGTGGGTTTCCGTTGAGCTCTCTCCACCACCATCGCGTGGTCGCTGTGGAGCTTGCCGCCGGCGTTGCCTAGGGCCAATGGCGCTTCCTAGAGCCGGTGGTGCTGCTCCCCTCTTCTTTTTCTGCGAGATATGTCTTCCCTCCGACTTGGGGGATGTCGTTGTGCCTTCCAACTTGGAACAAGCCACCACCAGAGGTTCTGTCAACGTCTCCGTTGGTGTCCCTAGTCGCCACCCATGGCCACCACCGGGCTTGCAAATGGAGTAGGTGTCGGCGACATCGTCTCCCTTCATCTCTTATCTCTACTATGATTAATGTTGGCAACGAAGATGGCAAGGCTTAGGGTCTATTGCTCTGCTTTTGGGTTCGTCCAAAATTGAATTATCCACGTCAAGTGACTTCAGTCAGCCACGTCAGTTAAGAAGCTTAGTCAGCGTGCCACATCAGACAAACACTAACGCCGTTGGAGACAATTTAACGGAAAGGATCCAATTGTTACAATTTTCATAAATTTGGGACCCAATTGATATTTCCAGAAAGAAAGGGACCAAATTGAGATTCCATGCGAAAATAGGGACTTAATGAATGATTAAACCTAAAATTTAATTAGTTAAATTTAATTTAAAATAAATTATGAATTATTAGTTTATAAATAAAGAAAATTAATTAATTTAAAGTAAAATCTAATTTGTTGAAAATAGTTTTACTTAAATATTAAAGTATAATAAAATTAATATCATTATTCATTAATTATTATTGTCATTATTACTTTTATTAGTATTTTATTTAGATGTTATATTATTTTTTTCATTTATAAGAAATTGACTTAACCTTTTATACCATGATACGAAAGTTTTCTTTAATTCATATAGTGCCTTCTTTAGTTTGAATATGTGATTTCAGAGTTTAAAATCTTTAAACCCTAGATATTGTTCTACATAGACTTCCTTTGTAATGAACCCATTCAAGAAGACACTCTTTACATTCATATGAAAAAACTTGAAGTTGAACATAGATGCAAATTACCGCTGAACGGTGGTATCGCAAAATGGGTTTAGGTTGTCCCTTAGCGGAACCCGAGCCCATTAGGGTATTTTTATACCCTAAGTTACGCTTTGGCCTCTATTTTCAGATTCTTCTCTACACACACACTCCTAAACACTTTTCCAAAGGTTCTCTACATTTTTCCTTTCTTTCCTCTTTAGAAAATCTCCCTTCCACTCACTTTCTCACTAGTTTTCCATCTAAGTTTGGGGTTGGGAGAGAGCATCATTGATGGGGCTGAGTTTTTCAAAGCATTAGAGCAGGATTTGTTTTATCAATCACTTTTGTTTTTAGAATAGGGTTTGATGTACTCAATTGGAAACTTTGTCTGTTATGATGATTTGCTTATGATTATTGTCTGATAAGTAAGGCTTGATGATGCTTTGATATTGATTGATGTTGAGATGTGCACATTATATGCTTATACAGGTGATTCACAAGCATTGTGAACAAATGCATGATGTTGTGATTGTGATTATGATGCTAAGCAGGATGTGTACATGTGGAATGTGAATGAGCGTATATGTGAGGTTTTGAGCTCCAGAGTTTTTGTGATTGAATGTTATTACTTTGAAAGCATGAATGAAAAGTAGCATTTGTTTGATAGTATGTGATTGTGTGAACATTAAAGCATGTGCATCCCTTGATTGAAATCTTTGCAATGAGCTTAATTGAGTACTTACTTATCTTGAAAAGGGAGTTTTGAATGTGGTGAACCATTGTATGGATTGATGGAAGATTGAGTTACATATTGTTTGCTTGAGGACAAACAAAGTTTTAAGTTTGGGGTTGTGATAACGGTTGAAAAACCATTATTTTTATGCTTAAAATTGATACCAAAAGCAACCTTGAAGACTTAGAAACTAGCTTGAACTCATATTTTTGCTTTAGTTTTGTGAATAAGAGAGTTGAAAGTGAATTTAATGGTTTTGTGCAAGATTCCCTTGATTTTGTAGGATAATTGAATGATTTGAAAGAAGAATTGAAGTACCGAATGATTGGAGTGCTGAAAAGTCAACCAGAATACAGAAAATTAGGCCCAAGCCCATAAAAGTAATAGAAAACCGGTCCAAGCCCATTTAGAATGACGCTCAACGCTATTTTACCGCTGAGCGGTACTAGCGCATGATTCATTTTGTCCCCCAGCTGCTGTTTTTCCCCTCAGTGGTGATTTCGGCACCTGAAAACTGTCGCTCAGCGCCAAATTACCGCTCAGCGCCACTCGGTCACACTTTTTCTGCATTCTGGTTGACTTTTCAGCATTCTGGTTGACTGATTGACTTTTCTAGTTGATTGGTTACTTTTTTGGTTGATTGGTTGACTTTTCAGCACTCCAATCATTCGGTACTTCAATTCTTCTTTCAAATCATTCAATTATCCTACAAAATCAAGGGAATCTTGCACAAAACCATTAAATTCACTTTCAACTCTCTTATTCACAAAACTAAAGCAAAAATATGAGTTCAAGCTAGTTTCTAAGTCTTAAAGGTTGCTTTTGGTATCAATTTTAAGCATAAAAATAACAGTTTTTCAACTATTATCAATGGCTTATATAGTGTAGTTATTGATGCATAGATTTCATCATAATCAATCCATTCTTCTTGAATCCTTTTTCCACCAATATTGCTTTGTTTTCTACTATAGAACCTGAATCATCCAACTTGTTTATGAAAACCCACTTAGTTTTAATAATTTGTTGAGCTTTGTTAAGACAAGATCGTCTGTAAGGCTAAACTGTCTAAACAATCTCATATTTTGAAGTTTAACAAACAACAATCAACGAAATGAGCATATGACAAAGTGTTATATTTGGAATAATCATATAAATGAAAAATAAGTGTTTTATGAAAAAGCTTTATGAAATCTAAATGTGTCAATGTGCTATATGAGAGTCTTGCTAAACGCACTTGTGCTATACTTTGCTAAACAATGCTAGACAAGCTTACACTATAAGGTATAAAATGATGTTTTTGATAAACACGCTAAAATAGATAAATGTTGTTCCAGAAACATGTATTGAAAGATATTTTATTAAACATGCTCTTGTACCAAACGAATAATCACTAAACAAAGCGTTATTAGGAAAAGTCTTGCTTAGGCTAAACGATATCTTGTGCTAAACAAAGTTTTCATCCAATGATGAAACTTTCATGAACTGCTTGGTATCTCTACTAGAATGCTTAAACGATCAAATCTTGCTTAAGTAATAAAATTTTTGAAATGTTTATAGTTGTTCTAAACGTGCATTAAAGAGTATTCAAATGCACATCTCAAAACAAAAAAAAAAAGTAATAAGAAAATGCATATCTACTTTACTATGTGCATATGTCAAACATCCACCTACTCTATCATATACAAGTCGGAAGTGAACGTTAGAGACAAAGTAGACATTCATAAAATGTCCTGTCAATCAAAAGTCACGTCATAGAGTTTGGACAACCTATTTTTGATAAATAACTGAACAAGCATGTTTGCTCTAGCAAATTGATTTTAACCTATGGCTACTACCTATGACAAGGCTAAGAAGATCCAAAGATCAAATCAAGTACTATCTAACGAACATTTTCTTGAAGCCTACGGATTGAATATTCTTGAAGAGAAGAGTAAGAGAATAAACACATGAATACGAAAGAAGTCATCTAGGAAGAAAACCAAGTTCAAAAGAAAAGAAAATACTCTCAAGCTTCATAAAATCATAAACTTACTGTTGTAAAAAGAGAGAAAACTCTAAGCGTTTGTTAGATTGAATTGTATTGTGATAGACGGGGCCCAAACCCAAGTTTCAATTAAAGCACATTTTTAATATTTATTTTATTTGATTAAAACATGTGTAAAATGTGTTAGGCATGTGGTAGATAGGAGGGACTTTTAGTCCTATATATAGACTTGCCTACACCTCTTGTAAATCACTTTTGATATTAATTGAATTTCATTCACACCATCTATTCACACCATCTATTCTCTTATTTTCCATCATCAGATTCTCACTCTTCCATCAAAGCATTTTCCTCCGATCTTCATTTGCCTCGTGGCCTGTGTCAGCCACGGCCTTAAGCACCTTAACCACGTCCTTGCTACGTCCATCAGCGATGCGTTTCCAATCAAATATGCATCATCCATCCTCCACGTCTTCATTCAAGCCGCGTCTTCATTCCACCATCACGAGCTATTATCTCTGTCTTCCATTTCTCTCCTAAGAGAGTTTTGCCACCGTAAGCATCCTCTTCATCATATATTCAACATCTTCTTTGCCTTTTCTCTCAAGATCTCACCCTCACTGAACCACATCTTCATTTTATCTTCTCTATGAGAGAATAAGAACATTACAACCTAGGGTTTTATCCTTCTTTCGCATTTTCCGCCATATCTGACCGATTAAAACTCATTACAACACCCTATCTTCACTTTTGACCGATTGGAACGAAGATCTCTTCCATTCCACCGATTCAATCGGTGAATCCTCTCTCTCCACCGTTTAAACATCACAAACCCCCAACCCTAGAATCTACACCAATCAAACCACTAAATCTAGGTTTGCCTCCGTTCTCTGTCTTCCGTTGTTCTTCTTGTTCGGTTCATTAGTCGAGCTACTCAAGATTCCATGGTTCTTTGTCGATCCACCTCGACTTGGAGCTATCATATTGTAAACACATCCTCTCTGTGAGAGTAATCATCTAAGGACTTGTAAACAATCTGATTGATTGCACATTCTGAAGATAATACAAATAGTTAACACTTAACTTGGTAGGGTTAAACGGTAGCTAGAAGGGTTTTCCTAGTGGAAACCAAGAGTGAGTGAAACTCAACTAGACAACATATCGAGAAGATACTAGGATTATCTAGGCATTCCAAGAGTAGTAAAGAATACTACACAACCAGGAGTGAGTGATACTTGATTCTAGTCAGAGTAACATGGAACCCTCTAAGAGGTCTTAGAGGAGAACTGGACATAGCTCGATGGAGTGAACTAGTATAAAATAAATGTGTTTATTACTTTAGTCTTGCTAAAACGTATTTCTTACAGACATTGCAATAGCTTATTATCTCAACCGTTTACAAGAGCTTTTGTCACCAAATACTTTTTTTTATTAAGAACTATCCTTTTCTAAACACTACCACAAATTTAGCTAGACGATTGAAAAATATTGATTATCAACTTGTAGTTTGAACAAAACTTTTTAACTTAAGTGTTTGACATTTTATATAAATTGTTTAATCTTTGACAAGGTTGTTAATCTATTTTTTTGGCAAAAAGTTTTCTTACAACACTATTGATAACGGTTGAATTTACCGTTATTTGATACTTAATTTTGATACTAAAAACAACCTTTTTGTCTTAGAAACTAGCTTGAAATCATAGTTTTGTGTGAATAAGAGAGTTGAAGGTGAATTTAATGATTTTATGCTAGATTTCCTTGTTTTCAACAGGAATTTAGATGATTTGGAAGAAGAGTTGAAGTAGTAAGGAGTTGGAACTCAGGAAGAGCTAGAAAAGCTATAGAAAGGAGGAACACAACAATGTTGAGCGCCATTTCAGGGGACCTCAGCGCCATTTCAGGGGACCTCAGCGCCAGATTACACTGTCCTTATCACGCGCCTGGATGCCCTTTCTAGGGCGCTGAGCGCCACTTCCTCGAGTCGCACCATGCCTGCTTGCCTTCTGAGTTGACCTTGAACGTCATATGAGTTGGCACGCCGCCTCGGCGCCCTAAGTGGGGCCCTGAGAGCCAGTTTTGTGGGCTTGGACCCATTTTCTATTATTTTTATGTTCTATTTAAGGACTTGGACATCCTAGGGATTGTATCTTTGGATGGGAGAGGCACATAAACACACCCTTTAAGCCCTCGGAGACGGATTTGAATGCGGAAGCTCTTATCTTCAACTTCTAGGGTTTTTATCTTTCATTCTGTTTCCATTATTCATCTACATTGTGAACTAAACTCTATTTGTTGTTGGGGAATGATGTAAACCTTTGTGAACTCTCATGTATTGAATTGATTCTTAATTATATATGCTTCTTTGATTAATTGTTAGGGTAATTCTTCTTCTGTCATTGCTTGCTTTGTTTAACTCATTCATTAGCATGATGTATGATTTGCATGAGTACCGGAAGATATCTTATAATTCAGGTTCTGGAGAATTATTCCCAGAAGCAGTATTGCTCAGGAATGGAGGTATGAGTTTTGGTTGTCTTAAGCTTCTGTGCGTATGTAATGCATAATTAATTGTTAGGGATACAAGGAATGGTGACCTAGTAATTAAGGATAGGCTTTCTTCGCTGAGGAATCGGGTTTTAAGTACTTTAAATAGTGACATTAGCATTAATGAAGAAGTAGAATTCATATATACATGAGAGTAAACTAGGTGAAATCTAACCCCAACAACATATTCATCTCATATTATCAAATTCATTTGTTCATCTCTGCACTTTTGTCCAATTGATGAAGTTACATGCATATGTACTTTTATGTATTTGCATTTTAAACCAAAAGATCTTGCTTTCAAGTCTTATTTAATCAAGAAATCACATAATTGTTTAGGCCGTGAGTCTCTAGGGAAACGATACTTAGTCTTACCATGTTTATTACTTGATACGATTCGGTACACTTGTTGGAGTCTTAACAACTATTCAACGCCCCTCCTCCTCCCTCCCCCCTTTTCGAGGTATTTTAAGCTTGATTCCTTGGAAAATGTTTCTAGACTTCATTTCTTTTAAACTGATTTAATTCCCCTTGCATTGCTAGGAACCAATTTTTATCTTTTAATGCATCTTCCACTGAATTTAGCTCTATTTAGGATACAAAGGTAACATTTAAACATAACATAATTGTCTTCTAGTAGAGACTCCCTTGATCACATCTTCTATAACATTTTCAAATGACATATTCCTTGGAATATTTCAATCCTTAGGTAAATCAATTAAATGGTTTTGGCTTGTATCAACATGTTGCTTTTTCATTTGGATTTCTTGAGGCTCCTTGGTTAAATTTACATCTATTTCATCAAAATTTGCACAACTTCTTAGTTTAAGTATGTTGGTCTTTCTTTCTACATACTCATCAAATGCAACATGAATGGATTCTTCAAAAAATAATGTTATTTCATTATATACTCTATAAGCTTTGTCAATTATTAACCTAAAAATATACCTTCATTAGTTTTAGAGTCAAATTTTCCAAGGTTTGACTTGTCGTTGTTCAACATAAAACACTTGCTACCAAATACTTTAAGGTATGAGATATTTTGTTTCCTTCATTTTAAGAGTTCATAGGGTGTGAGTTTCAAAATGGGTCTTATTAAAGTTCTATTTAGTATATAACATGCAGTGCTTACTACATCTGCTCAAAATTATTTTGGCAAAGAATTCTCAGGAGCATTATCCATGCTAATTCTTCTAAGAATTTGTTTTTCTTCTCTACAACACTATTTTTGTTGTGGTGTTCTAAGAGTTGAAAAATTATAAGAAATGTAATATTTTTCATAAAAGGTTTCAAAAGCTTTATTTTGAAATTCACCCTCATGATCACTTCTAATGGATTTAGTTTTCAAATACTTTTCATTTTGAATAATAGTGGTAAATTTCTTAAAAGGTCTAAACGTATCATTTTAAGATGAGATAAATAATGTCCATATAAATCTTTAAAAGTCATCAACTAAAATGAGTGCATAATAATTTCCACCTATGTTTTTGGTCCTAGAGGGTCGGAATAAGTCCATGTGAATTAATTCTAGGGGATTAGTGGTAGAGACAAACTATTTTGATTTGAAAGATGTTTTTACCTGTTTCCCTTCTTTACAAGTACCCACATAATTTGTCTTTTTCAAACTTAATTTCAGGCAAACTAATGACTAGATTATTTGAAACAAGCTTATTTAATGTGATATATGAATATTGGCTAGTCTCTTAAATCCAAGGTTCATTACTTTAGCAAATAAACATACAGTGTAATCAACATAAGTGTTTTCAAAATCAACCACACACACACACACACACACACATATATATATATATATTTGAATTATTTTTCCAATGAAAATTAACTCATTTGATGATGCATAACATATTAGACAATGATTAACTTCAAAAGTGACTTTTAAGCCTTTATCACATAATTGACTAATACTAAGGGGATTATGCTTAAGTCCCTCAACTAGCAATACATGTTCAATCTCAATAAGAAAAGAGGTTTTTACCTTGTCAGTGTCGACAATTTTACCTTTGTTATTATCACCATATGCAATACCTCCACTAGCTTTGTAATATATATTGTTGAATTTTCTTGCATCTCCAGTCATGTGACTTGAGAAACCATTGTCCAAATATCATATTAATTCTTTGGCCTTAAAACTTAACCGCAAAACATATTAGAGAGAAAAAGTAGGAAGTTAGTTAAATTTGGGTCATTACATGTTAGATGATTGCAATGCACCCACTTCAATTTCTCCTTAAGAACCCTAAAATTCTTAAAATACCAAAAACTAAATGCATGAAAAAGTTCACAACACTAGAAGCAAGTAACATATGATGGTTTGCTTATGTTAATAAAATTTGTGGAATTTAATCTATTAATCTTACTAATAGAGCTTATACCTTCTCTATTAAGTACACTTATTTAAGAGCTTAGGAAAACAAGATTAGATCTCGCTAGAGTGAACTTAGTGAGAGTTTTCATTAAATAAACAATTATTTCTAGCTATTGTGGGTAATTTTCCCAATTAGGTACACTCTTCGTGCAATTATGTATAAGGTTTTAATGAGTTTTTTTATTAAGTCTTCTAGTTTAGTTTTTAGGTTTTCATTTTGCTCTTTTAGCTCTTTTAATCTATTTTCTAGCTTACTATTTTCCCCGTTGTGTCTATGTTAAGACCTCGACAAGTGTACCAAATCGTATCAAGTATCATTTCCAAAGAGACTCACGACCTAAAAAATTATGTGATTTCTTGATTAAATATGACTTGAGAACAAAATCTTTTGGTTTAAAATGCAGAAAATAAACATGAATGCAAGTGTTGATCAATTGGCAATAAGAATGCACAGGTAAAATATGGAATAATTATGTTGTTGGGGGTTCGACTTATCCTATCCACTCTCATGTGTTTATGAATTTGTCTTCTTCATTAATGTTAATGCCACTTTCTAATTCACTTTAGACCCGATGTCTCGGCGAAGAAAGCCTATCCTTAATTACTAGTTTACAATGTCTTGTCTCCCTAGAAATTAATTTTGCATTATAAACGCACAGAAGCTTAAAGGCAACTGATAACAGTTGAAAAACTATTATTTTCATGCTTAAAATTGACACAAAAAGCAACCTTTACACTTAGAAACTAGCTTGAAATCATGCTTTTATCCATATTTTCAGAAATAAGAGAGCTGGACAGGTTTATGCTTGATTTCAGTGTTTTTGTGCAGGTTTTAAGGTGAATTTAGTGAAAAAAGTGAAGAAGGAGAGAGATGGAATCAGAAAAGTCAACCAGAAACCAGAAAAGTCAACCAGTCAACCAGAATACGAAAAAAGTCAACCAGACGAGTTTTGGGCTAGTTTTATGCGATTTTATGATCTGTTTGGGCCTGGACCCGTTTTCTATTATTTTTATGTCCTATTTAAAGACCTAGATGTCTTAGGGTTGGTATCTTTGGCAAAGACGAAGCAAACACTCTCTCTTCCACCCCTTTGAAGGAGGATCTTGGATGCTCAGGCTACCTCTTCACCTTTCTAGGGTTTTATCCTTCATTCTTTCATTATTATTCATCTAGGTTCACTGATGAATCATTATTTTCTTCACTTTACTTAGTTTATTGTGCTAGAATTAATCAGGGAATTGTACTTAATTATCCTGTATTTTCCCATTTTTCTGAATTGTGCTTACTTCGGTCAGAAATTCTTATTTTAGTTAATTTGAATTATCTGAGCTGATTATTTGCATTATAAATTACAGGGAAAATTTTGGATAATATTTGTAGAATTAAAATGTGACATCAATTATATTTTAAGCTAAAATGATAAGAGATGTGAATTTCATAATTTTTTAAGAAGAAGACTTCAATGGAAGCACATGGTGTCACGGTTTGTACATTCATTAATAAGTATTCACGGCTGCAACTCCTTCCTTTCAAATGAAGAATTATGCAAAAGACAAAGCACAAGGCAATTGGAATTATTGGGAGGCCACGGTTTTCTCAAGGTGTGCAATAAACAATTCACTTTGGCAATATAATAGCTTTTGGGACGTTTGGCACCAAGCAAGGCAATTCTTTTATTTCCTTATGAAAGATGAAATGCACAATTGTGAAAGCATCCAAATGGAGAAGCAAATGAAGAGTGGGAGCCACCACCTATGAAAGTTCACGTCCATACATAGGAGAGAATGCTTCAAAGCTTCTCCTTTTCATTTGAAGAATGAGATATGAAGGTGGTCATGGCCTTGGTTATGGAGAAAGAGCACCCAGCATTTGATGAAAGCACCACGGCTCACATGAGAAGCACATCAGACGTCCAACAATCACACACCTCTCAATGCAAAATAAAAGAAGTGTCTCGGATTCTTGTGCTACCATGAGTAGAAGAAGAAGTGCAAATCATGGTTGGCTAGAGAATAGCTTACGGTATAGCAGCTTGAAAGGGAGCCCAAGGTTGAACACCATTTCCGTGAAAGAGGAAGAAGTGTGCTGAAACAAATTGAAGAAGAAGACAAGCTAAGGTGGAAAATGAAGGGCCCTATCTTCTTGACTTTGGCACGGCTAGGAGCAAACTAGGGGAGGACATTGCATAAAAAAAAACAAGGCTGTTAATTGAAGACCCCACGGCACAATCACAAAAGGAAGGAAGTTGATTAGTTTTACAATAGCCGCCCATGATATGTTACTATTTGTTTATTAGCAAATGTTTTTATCTTCTTTTGAAAGTGGTGATTTCCACGTCCATGAATATAAGTGGTTGAAGAAGTCAAAAGCAATTGGAGAATGGAAGTGGACGGTAGAGGTGAAGAAAATGGACATTATGGAGGGTCCCTCTCATCATTTTGTTACCATGCTTCCAAGTGCAAATAAAAGAGGGCCGTGAAGGGCTGCATGGGGAATAAGTCCAGCAGCAGCTGGACAGTGGAGAGAAGGGCTGAAAATTCACGGTGTAGGGGCTGGAACGGTGGAGCTGGAAGAATCACAGGACACAAAGTTGATGCACTCATCTAGTAATTTTAAATTTCCAATTTACTTTTCCTTTTCTTTGTAATAAACTTATCTACAATTTTAATTCAATGTATTTACTGTTTCTGAAATTTAATTTCTGCTTTACTATTTTTTTTATTTTTATTTTACTACTGTAATTAAATTCTGCTGTAAATTAAATTTCTGTTGTTATTTTTGTGAAATTAAATTTCTGTTGTTTTTACTATGTTGTTGTTAATCATTTTACTTTGAATCATTCATTGTAAATTTATTTTCTTTATTTTACTGCAGTAATTTTGATTCTGTTTTTACTGTTTTTGAAATTTACTGTTTTTCTGTATTTCCTGTTTTCTGTATTTTTATTTTCTGTATTTTACTTTTACTGCTTTACTGATTTTGAAATTCTGTATTCACTGTTTTTACTGTTATTGTTTACTGCTGTAATTTCATATTTTTGTTTTTGATGTTTTACTGTTTTTACTATTTTCTGTATTTTCCATTTTCTGTATTTTATGTTTTTTTGTATTTTCGTTTTTACTGTTTTAGATTTATTTTCACTGTTTCATGTTACTGTATTTTCGTTTTTACTGTTTCTAAAATTTACTATTTTACTCTTTCTACTGTATTCTGTATTTACTATGTACTGTATTTTCGTTTTTCTGTATTTTAGTTTTCTGTTCCAGATTTATTTTTTACTATTTTACCTTACTGTATTTTCGTTTTTACTGTAGCAAAATCATTTTTACTGTTTTAAATTTGTTTTACTGTTTTAATTTCGTTTTTACCATTTTAGTTTTAAATTTTACGTATTGTTTTTAATTATGCTTTTATTTTTGTGTTTAATGTTTAACGTTTTTTTATACGTTTAATGTTCCCGCGTTTATTTTATTTTGATGTCTTTTACCATTGGGTTTTTACTGTACTGCATTTTACTTCACCGTATTTAATTTGGTGTTATTTAAATTCCAGTTCGTTTTAATTTTTTTCGCATAAAAACAAAAACATTCACAACCCCCCCCCCCTTTTCGTGTTTAATCTGAAACTGAACCAAATTTGGTCCTTGAGAGACGACCTAGGAGTCACCTCCTAGTAAACTATACTGCATTTCTTTTATGCTCAACTTTTGTGGGAGGTGCGACCCTCTCGTCAAAATGGCGCCGTTGCCGGGGATCAATAACGGTTTGGTTTTAGATTCTTGTTGTGTAAATTTTTGTTCTGTTAATATGTGTATTTTGTGTGTTTTGTGTTTTGTATTTTTGTAGGCGACAACGACACCTTCAGCAATTTTTGGCGGCGTTGTCACTTCAGTTCCAGGTTTTTTGTTTTAGATTTTTGCTGTGTTTTTCGATTATGCTGTGTTAATATATATTGTGTATATATGTGTTTAATTGTGCTATGTTCTGTATTTAGTTGTTATTAAAAAAAAAAAAAATTAATTAAAAATTTTTACTATTGATGTTCTGTCTTGTGTGTGCTTGTAGCATGTATAAATGTGTTTTGTTTTATCTGATTCGTAATTTTTAGTTTTTAGTTTTTAGTTTTTATTTTTCCATGTCTACCTATTTTAATGTTGTGAATAATGCTTATTCTGCCAATGTCTGTGATTATGATTCTTATTCTGCATATTACTTTGATTTTAAATCTGCTGATTTTTATGATGAGAACAATATGTTCCATCATCCAATTTCTGAGAGCTCTCTTTGGGAGCCAGTTCCACAATATGAGAGTCAGCAGTATGATTCTCCTATTCAAATAACTCCTCAGCCTTCTATTTCTGAACCTACATTAAAGGAGTTACTAGAGCAGATGACAATGCAGAACATTCAGTTTCAGAAAGGGAACATGCAGTTCAAGCAAGAGAGCATGGAAACTCAAGCTGCCATGCAGAATCTGAGTGATCAGATCAGGCAGATGGCCACTCTTGCACCTGAGGAGACTGATGAAAATTTTGGGGACCCGGCAGAAGTAAGCAGTAATCCTGAACCAGGTAGACCACCTTCACCTTCCCACACTCTAGAAATCTTCAAGGAAGAGGAGGTAAGCATACCACAATTTGATTATTATGTTGATTGTGATGATGATCGGTATGCTAATGACTATATTCTTGCTGAGTCTGATTTTAATTTTTCCTCTGTGCATGAAGAGAACCGCTTTTTACTATCACATTCGAATGGTTATTCTTCATGCACTGAACATGAATCTGAATCTATGATTAATATTGCATGCAATTTAGAAATTGATTCATGTTATGAGGATTTATCTAAGGCTCAGTATGATGAATTGGGATTGGGTGTTATACCTCTGCATAACATCTCTTTGGAACCACATTGCACTAACCATGTTGCAGGAGGTGTACATGTATTGCATCAACAAACACCCACAATTGAAGACAAAGGTGCAAGCTTACAAAACAGTTTGAAAATCAATTGGCACCTGCTGAACCCAATCATCAACAATTTTTTCTGCTTAGATCCAGCGATGGAAGACATTTCATTGCTTGATCAGATCTGGAGGATGAAGCAGTTCATCCTCAACACTTTCATACTGGATCCCGAGGCGAAAAACATCTCCCTGATTGTCCAATTTTGGCAACTGCCACCATAATCCAGGGGAGTTTTCTTTTTCTTTCTTCCCCGTTTTCCTACTTTTATTGCATTTGTCCTTTATCTGTTTAGTGTTTTAACTGATGATCTTATGCCTTTAACTGATTTGGGACATTGTAGTCTAAGTGTGGTCTGGGGGAGATTCTGCATTTTGTTTTTCTTTTAAGTTTGTTTTTCCTTTTCTTCTTAGTTTTCGAATTGTTATCTTTAAAAATAAAAAATAAAAAAAAACAAAAAAAAACAAAAAAAAAAAAAAAATTTCTGTTGTGATAAAATATTTTGTTTTAAGCGTGCCAAATCTGTATTCTGATATGTATAATTATTTTTTCTTAGTTTTCAAATTGTTATCCTTAAAAAAAAAAAAAATTCAAAAAAATTCAAAAAAATTCAAAAATTGTTTTGCGTAGTCCTTGATTTTATTTCGACCCTCAGTTTCTTACCAATAATTCATTAAAAAAAAAAATTTCACTTCAGATCTCATTTTTTTCCTTATTTTTTTTCACTGTAAAATAATTTCTTAGTTGTTTCATCAGATCTTTGATTGAAAATTTTGTTTAGACTAAGAGATATTTCATTCATAATAGCAAAATTACAGTAATGGAGAAATAGAGATTGAACAGATCTGAAAATAAAATTGCAGTTGATATATGAAATTTAAGTTGTTCGGGGGTCGATCATTTCTGATCGTTAATATTACAAACCAAATAAAAAACAAAAAACAACATAAAAAAAAAAAAAATTAAAAACATAAAAAACATAAGTGTTCATATTACAGTCCTCATTAATATTCTGGCCACACTCGGCCAACAAAAACATAAAAAAAAAAAAATAAAATAAAACATAAAACATTAAAACTGGAAGAACTCTCGAGCTGGTTGTGGTGGTCTAAGGGAGAGCTCCGTTGAGGGAGCTCTGGTTCGAAAAGTCACGAGCGGAGGCTTTGGTGGAGGAATTTCTCGTTCATTTCTGTCGTCATCGATAATGATCGGAACTGGAAACAAATTCAGCAGCCTCGGTGCCCTCATTATCACCCAGTTGTTTTCTTTCAAACAAAAAAAAATAATAATAATAATAAAATAAAATAAAATAAAATAAAACTTGTGTAATAATAGAAGAGGAATGGAAAATTCAATAGAGGTGTGATCAGAGGTCTTACCGTACATGTATAGCGGCAGTTGTGAAAAGAGTGTGCCTGTGGGGTCTATCTCTGCTTGCCAGCGCCTGACCCGATTGCCATGGTTGTTAAACCAGCAGTGCACGTTGTATTCAGTGGCTTCGCCGAAGGTCCTTAGTCGAGACGCGATCTCGACGACTTGCGCTCGGCTTGGGTGTGTGACCCCATAGTTGTAGATTTTGGTCATCATCGTGATCTGATCATCTGTAGGACGCCATCGTTGACTGGTATATCTCTCTGATTCCATATCACTCATCCTTCCTCTCGTAATATACAAATACATAAATAAAAAATAAATACATATAAAAAGAACAAAAAAAAAAAAAAAAAAGCATAACATAAAAAAAAAAAAAAAAAACATAAAAACATTAGATTCTTAATTCAGTGTTTTCTTTATTTGTTCTTGTTTCCTTTTAGATTTATTTTGTCCAGTCTGTATTTGATGTTTCAGTGTCTGGTCTCAGATCTGTTTCACGGTCCTTGCAAAAGGGTCCTAAACGGATCTACGTCCAGTTGTCCGGTTGTTCTTGTCCATATTGTTCTTGTATATTATGTTTATGTGTTTATTTAGTTTTAAGTGGGGTACGTGGCGTTGTTCTACCCGATTGTCTCTGCAATACCTTCAATCGAAGGGAGATTAACGTCTGGTTTCCAGCCGATATACCCCTTAAGTTTTTAGACAGTTGTGTTTTATGTGTTTAAGTGTTTAAATTACAAAAAAATAAAAATAAAAAAAAATGGAAAAGAGGGAGAGCAGGCAAGAGATCAGATGAAAAATAAAGGAAATACTGAAAGGGAAAGACTGGAAGGCAGGAAAAGTAATAAAGCAGAGAAAGGAAAAGAAAGCAGTGAAAGATCTGGAAACTTAAGCAGAAAAAGAAGAAATAGAGATCCAAGGTGCAGAGAACTTACCTGGAGAAGTAGAGCTGGCAGAGAAGCTCCTCGCGGATCTCAGACTCTTCAGTTGGCACGGTGGCAGAGGCTCCTTGCAGGACTCGTACACCTTCAGAGTACACGGACGCGGGGGGGAGAGGCTCCCTGCAGAGATCCAGACGCTCGAGAGAGTTGAGAGTGCAGAGAGAGTAGAGAGAGTAGAGAGAGAGCAGAGAGAGTAGAGAGAGTTGAGAGTGCAGAGAGAGTAGAGAGAGTAGAGAGAGAGCAGAGAGAGTAGAGAGAGTTGAGAGAGAAGCAGAGAGGAGAGAGTGAGAGTCAGGAAATGGCGCTCAGACGCGGAGGAGTGGCTCATTTGTAGCCAAAGCTTTGCCACTGTAGCAACAGTTCCGGTCTTTGCCACCGAGACTGTTGCCACAGTACCGGTCTTCTCCTTTTCCAAAAAAAAAAAAAAAAAAAAAAAAAAAATTTAAGAATAATATATATTCGCATCTACTGATGGATGCTTCTACAACACCTACTGATGGGTGTTGGGTGTTTGGGCATCTGCTGATGGATGTCACTGACAACATCTACTGATGGATGTTACTGAAAAATTTCTCCCTTTTTTCCTGCTTTTATTGCACTTGTCCATAATATGTTTCCTGTTTTGATTGCTGATGACATGACTAGAACACATTGAGGACAATGTGTAGTTTAAGTGTGGTCTATTGGGAGAGATTCTGAATTTTCTTAGTTTTGTGTGTTAAATTTTTTGTTTTTGAGTGTTAAATTTTTTCTGTTTTAAGTGGTTTTTAGAGTGTTTTGTGTGCAATAAATTTTACATTTTTCTCTTGATTTCTGGAGTCTGTCTAAGTTGTAGATTTTTCCTTCACTTGATTAATGCTTATAGTTTGAAATCCTTGCTTTTCTCTGCTTGGAAACATGATTATGTGTTTAAGAGGTTGATTTGATTGTGACGAATACCCTGTGTGAGATTTGAGCCACTTAATCTTCTTTCTTGTGTGTGATATGTATCTTGATTGCTTGCACATATGCCTTGGCTTGATTCTTTTTGATATACTTGATTTATATGCATTTTTGGAAATGATAAAGGCAATTTTATTTCTTGAGCCTCGTTAGCCAAATAAGCCTACCCTGTTATTATCCTTTGATAACCCTTTTGAGCCTATACTTTCCCCATTTCTTTGTGTTGAAGCTCATATGCTGATCCTAAGTGAAAAACAAATGATTACCTTAACCTTAGGAAGTCTGGAGCTACAGAAGTGTTTTGTGAAAAAGTGTGGTCTCCTTGGGAATTCTGATGAATTGGCTAGTTGGTTCCTCATCTTGTTTTGAAAATATGAATTCTATCCTGTTGTGTGATAAAGAGAGAAAAGAAAAGAGACAGGATGAATGAAAAAAAAAAATTTGATGAGAAAAAGAGAAAAAAATGAAAAACAATTTTATGAATAATGGAGTCGAGAAGAGGATTGAATTAGAGGTTTGGGTGAGATTTCACTGTGTTTACATTTTTTCCCTAGTGCACCTCTATTTCTTCTGAGCTATAGCTACTTATCCAAATTTATCCTCCCCTGTCCTTGGCCCCATTACAACCCAGTAAAGACCTTTTGATCTGAAGATGCATATATTTTAAGTGTTGATATTAGAAGATTGCCAAGTCTGTTTGTGTTTGCTTTCTTGAATGCATTGAGTGACATTGATTTACCTTAAACACTTGAGAGAAACACTATGAGTGCATCTGTGAGGTTTTGTTATTTTCAAATCACCTCTTGAGCTGATGGATTATTTTTCCATGTATTGAATTGCTTGGAAGATTTCTATAAGTATCTGCTTTAGTTGATTTGTGTTGGATAATTTCTACTTCTTTTCTCTGTCTAGATTTCTTGAGAACTTTGTAAATTCTGTTTATTTTCTCTTGAGTCTTTCTTTTCTGCGTGCTGAGAGTGTGTCACATTCCTAGAAGTCCTTTGAACCATTCCCTGATTTACGTCTTAATTTTGCTCAGGAGTGCAAAAGACTAAGTGTGGTCTATTTTGATGAATCATTATTTTCTTCACTTTACTTAGTTTATTGTGCTAGAATTAATCAGGGAATTGTACTTAATTATCCTGTATTTTCCCATTTTTCTGAATTGTGCTTACTTCGGTCAGAAATTCTTATTTTAGTTAATTTGAATTATCTGAGCTGATTATTTGCATTATAAATTACAGGGAAAATTTTGGATAATATTTGTAGAATTAAAATGTGACATCAATTATATTTTAAGCTAAAATGATAAGAGATGTGAATTTCATAATTTTTTAAGAAGAAGACTTCAATGGAAGCACATGGTGTCACGGTTTGTACATTCATTAATAAGTATTCACGGCTGCAACTCCTTCCTTTCAAATGAAGAATTATGCAAAAGACAAAGCACAAGGCAATTGGAATTATTGGGAGGCCACGGTTTTCTCAAGGTGTGCAATAAACAATTCACTTTGGCAATATAATAGCTTTTGGGACGTTTGGCACCAAGCAAGGCAATTCTTTTATTTCCTTATGAAAGATGAAATGCACAATTGTGAAAGCATCCAAATGGAGAAGCAAATGAAGAGTGGGAGCCACCACCTATGAAAGTTCACGTCCATACATAGGAGAGAATGCTTCAAAGCTTCTCCTTTTCATTTGAAGAATGAGATATGAAGGTGGTCACGGCCTTGGTTATGGAGAAAGAGCACCCAGCATTTGATGAAAGCACCACGGCTCACATGAGAAGCACATCAGACATCCAACAATCACACACCTCTCAATGCAAAATAAAAGAAGTGTCTCGGATTCTTGTGCTACCATGAGTAGAAGAAGAAGTGCAAATCATGGTTGGCTAGAGAATAGCTTACGGTATATGATGAGTCAATATTTTCTTCACTTCACTTAGTTTATTGTACTAGAATTAATCAGGGAATTGTGCTTAATCGTCCGTTATTTTCCTATTTTTCCTAATTGTGCTTAATTCGATCAGAAATTCTTATTTTAACTAATTTGAATTATCTGAACTTATTATTTTGCATTATTAATTATGGGAAAATTTTGGATATCTTTTTGGGACATTTGAAGGCTAAATGAGAAATGACAATTGAGCCCAATGCATTTCAGCCACTTCAATTTTCGCTGGTTGCTGTGTGAATTTTGTGTCAACTTGTTTGTCCTCGTTCGAGTTCAATTCGTATCCGTTTTTAGATTTTAGGAGTAGTATAGGAACTACCCACGTCTGGGAGGAGGCTACTGCCTCTTCCTCTTTCAATTAACTCTCTGTATTTTCATTTTCCAAACAGTGCAACAGTGATTTATTTTCTGAAGAGTGTAGTGTGTTACTGTAATTTTTATTTTTACTGTACAGGAATTTAATTTCTAAGTGTTGAATCTTTGCTAAATTTGATTTCCAATTAAGTGCTTTTAATTTTACTGTCTCTTTATTTTACCGTTTATTGTTTTCTTCTTCGTTAAATTTTGTCAATGTATTTTTCTGTTCATTTTATTTTCAAACGTTATTTTTGCGGTTTATTCTCTGTCAATGTATTTTCACTGATGTTTTTATTTCTACGTTTAATTTTACAGTTTTTGAATATTTACTGTTCCATTTTTACCGTTTAATTTTATTTACCGCATTCAAACAAAATCACAAAAACACCCCCCCCACTTCGTGTCAAATCTGAGACTGAACCATATAAATTGGTCCTTGAGAGACGACCTAGGAGTCACTTCCTAGTACTGTACTGCATTCTTATCTGCAAACAACTTTTGTGAGTGGTGCGACCCGTTTATCAAATTTTGGCGCCGCTGCCGGGGACCAATGAAGGTTCAGTTTTAGATTTTTGTTCTGTTAATATTTGTTCTGTTAATATGTGTGTTTTTTGTGTTTCGTGTTTCATATTTTTGCAGGTGATAACGACACCTTCAACAAATTTTGGCGGCGTTGTCACTTCAGTTCCAGGTTTTTTGTTTTAGATTTTTGCTGTGTTTTTCGATTATGCTGTGTTAATATATATTGTGTATATATGTGTTTAATTGTGCTATGTTCTGTATTTAGTTGTTATTAAAAAAAAAAAAAAATTGAAAATTAAAAAAAAAAAAAAAAAAAATTTAATTGAAAATTTTTTGTTCTGTCTTGTGTGTGCCTGTAGCATGTATAAATGTGTTGTGAATTATCTGTTTAGTAATTTTTAGTATTTACTTTTTATTTGTTTTATTTTTATTTTTCGATGTCTACCTATTTTAATGTTGTGAATAATGCTTATTCTGCCAATGTCTGTGATTATGATTCTTATTCTACATATTACTTTGATTTTAAATCTGCTGATTTTTATGATGAGAACAATATGTTCCATCATCCAATTTCTAAGAGCTCTCTTTGGGAGCCAGTTCCACAATATGAGAATCAGCAGTATGATTCTCCTATTCAAATAACTCCTCAGCCTTCTACTTCTGAACCTACTTTAAAGGAGTTACTAGAGTAGATGACAATGCAGAACATTCAGTTTCAGAAAGGGAACATGCAGTTCAAGCAAGAGAGCATGGAGTTCCAGCAGGAAACTCAAGCTGCCATACAAAATCTGAGTGATCAGATCAGGCAGATGGCCACTCTTGCACCTGAGGAGACTGATGAAAATTTTGGGGACCCGGCAGAAGTAAGCAGTAATCCTGAACCAGGTAGACCACCTTCATCCTCCACTACTTTACAAATCTTCAAGGAAGTGGAGGTAAGCATACCACAATTTGATTATTCTGTTGATTGTGATGATGATCGGTATGCTAATGATTATATTGTTGCTGAGTCTGATTTTAATTTTTCCTCTGTGCATGATGAGAATCGCTTTTTACTATCACATTCAAATGTTTATTCTCCATGCACTGAACATGAATATGAGTCTGTGGTTGATAATGCATGTAATTTTAAAATTGATTCATGTTCTGAGGATGTATCTGAGGTTCAGCTTGTTACACTAGATTTGGGTGTTTTACCTCTGCATGAAATTTCGGTGGAACCATTTTGCACTAACCCTATTGCAGGAGGTACAAATGAATTTGACCAATATGCACCCACAGTGGAAAACATAGGTGCTAACACTGACAAATCAAAGTTCGGAAGGCACCTGCTGTACCCGCTCATCAACAATTGCTGCTTAGATCCGGTGGTGGAAGATATTTCCCTACTTGATCAGATTTGGAGGATGAAGCAGTTCGTCCTCAACACTTTCATGCTGGATCCTGAAGAAGGGAACATCTCCCTACAAGTCCAAAATTGGCAACTGCCACCATGACCAGGGAAGTTTTCTTTTTTCTTTCTTCCCGTTTTCATATTTTTAATGCACTTGTCCTTTATCTGTTTAGTGTTTTAATTGATGATCTTATGCTTAGAAAACATTTAGGACAGTGTAGTTTAAGTGTGGTCTCGGGAAGTTTCTGATTTTTGTTTTTCTTTTAAGTTTGTTTTTCTTTTTCTTTTTAGTTTTCGAATTATTATTTTTAAAAATAAAAAAAAAAAAAAAATTAAAAACATAAAAAGAAAAAATTTGTGATAAATTTTTTTTTATAGCGTGCCAAATCTGTGTATATTTATTTATTTTTTCTTCTTAGTTTTTGAGTTGTTTTCCCTTAAAAAAAAAAAAAAAAAAAAATTTCAAAAATTCAAAAAAATTGTTTTGCGTATTCTTTGATTTTATTTCGACCCTCAGTATCTTATTATTTCATATCAATAAACATTTCATTTCAGATCTCATTTTTTTTTTCCCTTATTTTTCTTCACTGTAAAATAATTTCTTAGTTGTTTCATCAGATCTTTGATTGAAAATTTTGTTTAGACTAAGAGAGATTTCATTCATCAATGCAAAAAATTACAGTAATGGAAAAATGGAAATTTATCAGATCTGAAAATAAAATTGCAGTAGATATATATATAAATAAAAGATGTTCGGGGGGTCGATCTTTAGTGATCGTTAATATTACAGACCATAATAAAAAAAAAAAAAAAACAACATAAAAAAATTAAAAACATAAGTGTTCATATTACAGCCCATATTCTGGCCACACTCGGCCAATAAAAACATAAAAAAAAAAAAAAAAAAAAAAAAAAACATAAAACATTAAAACTGGAAGAATTCACGAGCTGGTTGTGGTGGTCTAAGAGAGAGCTCCGTTGAGGGAGCTCTGGTTCGGAATGCGAGCGGAGGCTTTGGTGGAGGTATTTCTCGTTCATTTCTGTCATCATCGATGATGATCGGAACGGGAAACAGATTCAGCAGCCTCGGTGCCCTCATTATCACCCAGTTTTTTTCTTTCAAACAAAAAAAAAAATAAAAAATAAAAAAAAAAATAATAATAATAATAAAAAAAAAAAAAAAAAAAAACTTGTGTTAATAATAGAAGAGGAATGAAATTCAATGGAGGTGTGATCAGAGGTCTTACCGTACATGTACAGCGGCAGTTGTGAAAAGAGAGTGCCAGTGGGGTCTATCTCCGCTTGCCAGTGCTTGACCCGATTGCCGTGGTTGTTGAACCAGCAGTGTACGTTGTATTCAGTGGCTTCGCCGAAAGCCCTTAGTCGAGACGCGATCTCGACGACTTGCGCTCGGCTTGGGTGTGTGACCCCATAGTTGAATATTTTGGTCATCATCTGGATTTGATCGTCGGTAGGACGCCACCGTTGACTGGTATATCTCTCTGATTCCGTTTCACTCATCCTTCCTCTCGTAATATACAAATACATAAATAAAAAAATAAATATAAAAATAAAAAGAACAAAAACATAAAAAAAGAAAAAAATAAACATAAAAAAATAATAAAAAGAACTAAAAAAAAGAGAAGCATAAAAAATTTTTAGATTAGTTCTGTGTTTTCTTTATTTGTTCTTGTTTTCCGTTAAATTTATTTTGTCCTGTCTGTCTTTGATTGTTTTTGTGTCTGGTCTCAGATCTGTTTCACGGTCCTTGCAAAGGGTCCTAAACGGATCTACGTCCAGTGTCCTTGTCCATATTGTTCTTGTATATTCAGTTTCTGTGTTTTAGTTTTAAGTGGGGTACGTGGCGTTGTTCTACCCGATTGTCTCTGCCATACCTTCAAACGAAGGGAGATTAACGTCTGGTTTCCAGCCGATATACCCCTTAAGTTTTAAGACAATTGTGTTTTATGTGTTTTAAGTGTTTAGCAGGTGAAAAATAAAGAGCAGAAAGCTGAAAATAAAGATGGAAAGCAGTAAAGGGAGAGCAGGGCAGAGATGAAAAATGAAGCGGTAAAGGACGAAAAGAAAGTAAAGCAAGCAGAAAGAAAGGCAGATCCAGGAGCAGAGGACTTACCTGGAGTAGTAGGCTGGCAGAGAAGCTCCTCGAAGATCTCAGACTCTTCAGATGGCACCGGGGCAGAGGCTCCGTAGAGATTCCAGACGCTCAGAGAGCAGAGAGAGTTGAGAGAGCAGAGAGAGAGAGCAGAGGAGTAGAGAGAGATTGAGCGTTCAGAAATGGCGCTGGACGCGGAGGAGCAGCCTTTTATAGCAGAATTGCTTTCCACTGTAGCAACAGTTCCGGTCTTTGCCACCGAGACTGTTGTCACAGTGCCGGTCATCTTTTGTTTTCAGAAAAAAAAAAAATAAAAATAAAAAAAAAAATAATAAAAAAAAAAATAAAAAATAAAAAATAAAAAAATTATTAGCATCTACTGATGGATGCTAGGTGTTTTAGACATCTGCTGATGGATGTCCCTGATAACATCTACTGATGGATGTTACTGAAAAATTTCTTCCCATTTTTCCTAACTTTTTATTGCACTTGTCTATATTATTTGACTGCTCTGAAATTGATAATCTGATGATTGTGACACACTGAGGACATTGTGTGATTTAAGTGTGGTCTACTGGGGAGAAATTCTGATTTTTCTGTTAGTTCTGTGAGTATTTATTTCGTGTGTTAAATTTTTTTTTTTTTGAGTGTTAAATTTTTCTGTTTTTAAGTTATTTTTATCGAGTTTTGTGTGCAATAAATTTTACATTTTTCTCCTGATTTCTGGATTTTGTCTAAGTTGTAGATTTTTCCTTCACTTACTTAATACTTATAGATTGCAATCCTTGCTTTTCTCTGCTTGGAAAGATGATTATGTGTTCAAGAGGTTGAATTGATTATAACACGGATACCCTGTGTGAGATTTGAGCCACTTAATGTTCTTTCTTGTGTGATATGACTCTTGATTTCTTGCACATATGCCTTGGCTTGATTCTTATTGATATACTTGATTTATATGCATGTTTAGAAATGATAAAGGCAATTTTATTCTTGAGCCTCTTTAGCCAAATAAGCCTACCTTGTTATTATCCTTTGATAACCCCTTTGAGCCTATACTGTATTCATTTCTTTGATTTGAAGCTCATACACTGGCCCTAAGTGAAAAACCATGATTACCTTAACCTTAGGGAAGTCTGGAGCTATAGAAGTGTTTTATGAAAAAGTGTGGTCTCCTTGGGAATTCTGATGAATTGGCTAGTTGGTTCCTCATCATGTTTTGAAATGATGATTTATATCCTGTTGTGTGATAAAGAAAAAAAAAAGAGACAGGATGGAAAAAAAAATGATGATGAGAAAATTGAAAAAAAAAAAAAAAAAAAAAACAAGTTTGTGAATAATAGAGTCGAGAAGAGGATTGAATTAGAGGTTTGGGCGTGATTTCACTGTATTTACACTTTTTCCCCAGTACTCCTCTATTTCTTCTGAGCTGTAGCTACTTATCTATATTTTATCCTCCCCTGTCCTTGGCCCCATTACAACCCAGTAAAGACCTTTGGATCCGAACATGCATATGTTTTAAGTTTTGATAATTAGAAGCTTGCCAAGTCTGATTGTGTTTGTTTTCTTGAGTGCATTGAGTTGAAATGTTTACCCTAGACACTTGAGAGAAACACTGTAGTGCATCTGTGAGGTTATGTTATTTTTAAATCACCTCTTAAGCTGATTGATTATTTTTCCGTGTATTGAATTGCTTGGATGATTTCTGTAAGTATCTGCTTTATTTGATTTTGTATCGGATATTTTCTACTTCTTTTCTCTATCCAGAATTCTTGAGAACTGTGTAAATTCTGTTTATTTTTCTTGCGAGTTTTTATTTTATGTATGTTGCATCTGTGTCAGTCCTTTGATGTCGTATTCCCTGATTTGCATCTTGATTTTGCCCAGGAGTGCAAAAGACTAAGTGTGGTCTATTTTGATGAGTCAATATTTTCTTCACTTCACTTAGTTTATTGTACTAGAATTAATCAGGGAATTGTGCTTAATCGTCCGTTATTTTCCTATTTTTCCTAATTGTGCTTAATTCGATCAGAAATTCTTATTTTAACTAATTTGAATTATCTGAACTTATTATTTTGCATTATTAATTATGGGAAAATTTTGGATATCTTTTTGGGACATTTGAAGGCTAAATGAGAAATGACAATTGAGCCCAATGCATTTCAGCCACTTCAATTTTCGCTGGTTGCTGTGTGAATTTTGTGTCAACTTGTTTGTCCTCGTTCGAGTTCAATTCGTATCCGTTTTTAGATTTTAGGAGTAGTATAGGAACTACCCACGTCTGGGAGGAGGCTACTGCCTCTTCCTCTTTCAATTAACTCTCTGTATTTTCATTTTCCAAACAGTGCAACAGTGATTTATTTTCTGAAGAGTGTAGTGTGTTACTGTAATTTTTATTTTTACTGTACAGGAATTTAATTTCTAAGTGTTGAATCTTTGCTAAATTTGATTTCCAATTAAGTGCTTTTAATTTTACTGTCTCTTTATTTTACCGTTTATTGTTTTCTTCATCGTTAAATTTTGTCAATGTATTTTTCTGTTCATTTTATTTTCAAACGTTATTTTTGCGGTTTATTCTCTGTCAATGTATTTTCACTGATGTTTTTATTTCTACGTTTAATTTTACAGTTTTTGAATATTTACTGTTCCATTTTTACCGTTTAATTTTATTTGCCGCATTCAAACAAAATCACAAAAACACCCCCCCCACTTCGTGTCAAATCTGAGACTGAACCATATAAATTGGTCCTTGAGAGACGACCTAGGAGTCACTTCCTAGTACTGTACTGCATTCTTATCTGCAAACAACTTTTGTGAGTGGTGCGACCCGCTCATCAGTATAGCAGCTTGAAAGGGAGCCCAAGGTTGAACACCATTTCCGTGAAAGAGGAAGAAGTGTGCTGAAACAAATTGAAGAAGAAGACAAGCTAAGGTGGAAAATGAAGGGCCCTATCTTCTTGACTTTGGCACGGCTAGGAGCAAACTAGGGGAGGACATTGCATAAAAAAAAACAAGGCTGTTAATTGAAGACCCCACGGCACAATCACAAAAGGAAGGAAGTTGATTAGTTTTACAATAGCCGCCCATGATATGTTACTATTTGTTTATTAGCAAATGTTTTTATCTTCTTTTGAAAGTGGTGATTTCCACGTCCATGAATATAAGTGGTTGAAGAAGTCAAAAGCAATTGGAGAATGGAAGTGGACGGTAGAGGTGAAGAAAATGGACATTATGGAGGGTCCCTCTCATCATTTTGTTACCATGCTTCCAAGTGCAAATAAAAGAGGGCCGTGAAGGGCTGCATGGGGAATAAGTCCAGCAGCAGCTGGACAGTGGAGAGAAGGGCTGAAAATTCACGGTGTAGGGGCTGGAACGGTGGAGCTGGAAGAATCACAGGACACAAAGTTGATGCACTCATCTAGTAATTTTAAATTTCCAATTTACTTTTCCTTTTCTTTGTAATAAACTTATCTACAATTTTAATTCAATGTATTTACTGTTTCTGAAATTTAATTTCTGCTTTACTATTTTTTTTATTTTTATTTTACTACTGTAATTAAATTCTGCTGTAAATTAAATTTCTGTTGTTATTTTTGTGAAATTAAATTTCTGTTGTTTTTACTATGTTGTTGTTAATCATTTTACTTTGAATCATTCATTGTAAATTTATTTTCTTTATTTTACTGCAGTAATTTTGATTCTGTTTTTACTGTTTTTGAAATTTACTGTTTTTCTGTATTTCCTGTTTTCTGTATTTTTATTTTCTGTATTTTACTTTTACTGCTTTACTGATTTTGAAATTCTGTATTCACTGTTTTTACTGTTATTGTTTACTGCTGTAATTTCATATTTTTGTTTTTGATGTTTTACTGTTTTTACTATTTTCTGTATTTTCCATTTTCTGTATTTTATGTTTTTTTGTATTTTCGTTTTTACTGTTTTAGATTTATTTTCACTGTTTCATGTTACTGTATTTTCGTTTTTACTGTTTCTAAAATTTACTATTTTACTCTTTCTACTGTATTCTGTATTTACTATGTACTGTATTTTCGTTTTTCTGTATTTTCGTTTTCTGTATTTTAGTTTTCTGTTCCAGATTTATTTTTTACTATTTTACCTTACTGTATTTTCGTTTTTACTGTAGCAAAATCATTTTTACTGTTTTAAATTTGTTTTACTGTTTTAATTTCGTTTTTACCATTTTAGTTTTAAATTTTACGTATTGTTTTTAATTATGCTTTTATTTTTGTGTTTAATGTTTAACGTTTTTTTATACGTTTAATGTTCCCGCGTTTATTTTATTTTGATGTCTTTTACCATTGGGTTTTTACTGTACTGCATTTTACTTCACCGTATTTAATTTGGTGTTATTTAAATTCCAGTTCGTTTTAATTTTTTTCGCATAAAAACAAAAACATTCACAACCCCCCCCCTTTTCGTGTTTAATCTGAAACTGAACCAAATTTGGTCCTTGAGAGACGACCTAGGAGTCACCTCCTAGTAAACTATACTGCATTTCTTTTATGCTCAACTTTTGTGGGAGGTGCGACCCTCTCGTCATTCACCATGAATATGGTGAACTAAACCTTGTATGTTTGTTGGGGAATCAATGTAATCTTTTAAAGCTCTCATATATGGAATTTATGCTTGCATCTTAATCTAAGATTTATGCTTTCTTTCATCATTAGTTAGGGTTTTTCTTCTTTGTTTAATGCTTGCTTTGTTTAACTCATTCAATGCATGATTATTAATTTTGTCGATACGGGAACGTACGGGGCAGTCTAGATCCGGGGAATCTCTCCCAATATTATATTGGTTGTCGTTAAGCTCTTGCACTTGATGAACTAATTATTAGGAATGCTAGGAATTGTATGAACTCGTAATTAGGGAGAAGCCTTCTTGAAAGGTACTTTAGAGAGTGGCATTAACAATGATGATTTGAATGTTGAATTCCTAAAATATATGAGAGTGGATAAGATGAAATTGACCCCCAACAACATATTCATATATATATATATATATATATATTTCATTGAAAGTGCTTGTCTTTTGCTTTTGCCATTGATCAAAAACTCATGCATACATGTTTATTTTTTGTTTTGCATATTAAACTTCAATTAATTCGTTCTTAAGTCTTAGCTAATCAACAAACCACATAACTAAACTAGGCCGTGAGTCCTTTGGGAGAACGATACTTGGTCTTACCAAGTTTATTACTTGAACGATTCGGTCATACTTGCCGATTGTAAAACAAGTTTGTGACATCATATTTTGGTGATCATAAATTTGTTCATCAGCAACCAACCCTCATATCCCTATGTCTAGACAATACTGCTTTTGGGAGTAATTCCCCAGATCTAGATTTCTCCGTATGTGTCCATATTGACAAAATTAATTATCATGCTATGAATGAACAAAGCATTTAAAATAAGAATCAACTCAATACATGAGAGTTTAAAAGGATTACATCGTTTCCCCAACAACAATTGAATTTTAGTTCACCATAGACATGGTTAAACTAGATGAATAATGGAAAATAGTGAGATAGATAAACCCTAAAAGTTGAAGATAGGAGCTTCTGCCTCTAAGAGAGTGTTTCTGTGTCTCTTCTGTCAAAAGATACAAAGCCTAGGACGTCCAAATCCTTAAATAGAGCACAAAAAAAGTCAAAGCCCATGAGAATCGCGCTCAACGCCCTAACTTAGGTCGCCTAGGCGTGAGTTATGGTACTAACTGGCGCTCAACGGCACAAAAAGGGCACTCAGGCGCCAAGGCGAGACTTCAGCGCTGAAGGCCTCCAAAAGGGCGCTCAGGCACCACTTGCAGTCCTTCTCTCTGATAATTTTCCAGCTTTTCTTGAGTTCCAACTCCTTGATTCTTCAACTCTTCTTCCAAACCATCCTAATTCTTGTTAAAACAAGGAAAACCAATAATTCCACCTTCAACTCTCTCATTCTCATAGCTAAAGCAAAAGCATTATTTCAAGCTAGTTTCTAAGTCATAAAGGGTGTTTTTTTAGTATCAAAATTAAGTATCAAACACTAGTGCAGTCAAGGGAAAAGATAATGGTTATTTTCGTTCATAGGCAGCGGTTCCGCAACCGAGGTATATACTAGCGAGATAAAAAGTCCATCCCTTTTTGCCTCTGTTCTGAATCGAGACAGTAGAAGATGTTCCTTTTTAGTAGAGGGGTCGGTCTTATGCCTCGGTTTAAAAGTGTTTAATTTTTTTAGCACACATAATTTGCATTCTCATTGAAACTAAAAAAATAAGAAACAAGGCAACAAAAACCAATACATCTTTGGCTTGTAAGCCTTATTTGGAGAGAAATAATCACAGTATAGAAGCCATTACAAGTGTTAATATGGGAAACATTTTTATTTGAGATTAGAAGTTGAATACTTGGAGGCATAAAGGAAAACACCAAGGACAAAAAAATAATTTGAGAGGCACTAAATTTTCTGCAATGAACACATTCACTACCCAAAGTTCCACTTAGCACAAACATAAGGACCAATCTTGAGATGAACATAATTAAAGACCCGCTTGCTGCACCAGCTTTATGAACTTCACCAGGTCATAGTTCCCCTCAAATAATACTGCAAGAATCAAGAAAGCAACAACATTTATTATTTCACAATTCACATACTAACCGTGCAGTTGCAAGCAATGCAAGAAAGAAAAATTAGAAACCACTATTTAGTACTTTGAGTTACCTTGTCAGGTGAAGGCTCGTGCCTATTCCAGAAAACATAAGTCTGAATCACATCCAACCCTCCCTCCTTGGCCTTCTGAATAGGACTTGGCCACATCTGAAAACAAAGGAACCCCACATCTGTTAAAAACGCAAAAAAGGGAGAAACTTTAAGCCACCCATTTGAGAAAAATAAGAAGATATGAGGACCCTGAAGCACATTTGAGAATAACACTTCTCTGGCCATTAATGGTGATAACCTTTGAACCCTACGTACTTCCATCCATGCGACGGCGGAAGTCCCCTTTGCGTCTGCATCTGCATCAACAATGGCTTCCCCTTGCCTGCTGTGAGGTTTTCCTTCACTACCGGCAGATCGCGCAAGGGACGGCCGTCGACAATGGCCTGTATCCAATATAAGAAGAGAGAAGAAAGAAGTTGGAGTTTGAACCCTGACAGAAACACCACCGCTGTAGGACGCCCTCGTCGCGACCTCACCGTGCCTCGCCGTGACCTCACCATGCCTCGCCACGACCTTACCGCGCTCGCCGCCAATGTTGAGTCTGCCGCGGTGAAGAAAAAGTGTAGAAGCTTCAAGCTTCTAATTTCGCATGATGAAGAGAAAGAAGAGAAAAAAGAAATGGAGATACCAAGGCTCGCGTGAAAGTAATACCTAAGGCCAAGGGTTTTCATTTTGAAATCTTAGAACCTTTCGGCCTCGGTTGGTTAGAGGCAGTAGGGCAATAGTCAGAACATTCCGACTCGGTTTTGTTACTAACTGAGGTAATTCCACTTTTATGCTTCGGTTCTCCTACAACCGAGGCGTATAAGTTCATTAAAATTGCAAAAATGCCACCGCCTTAACATATGCTTCAGTTTTCTGAAAATCGAGACATATGACTCGCGTTCTTAACTCCGTTTTGCACTAGTGAAATAACAATATTTTCAACTGTTATCAGTTTATTATTTGAATATTGCAACTTTCTAGCTTCTTCGTGTAGTTATTGAAATGCATCGACTAATAGATAACATTTATTTTCATCATCATTGAAGTCAAAACTACTTACACTGCTTCTAAAGGATCTTAAACCAGCCATCAAACATAAGTTTGTTTCTTCATCAAAACTTTCACTAGAGTCGTTAGATGTACTAGAAACATTGTCCTCCCAGATAACACTTGAAAAACTATTATTTTCATGCTTAAAATTGACACAAAAAGCAACCTTTACACTTAGAAACTAGCTTGAAATCATGCTTTTATCCATATTTTCAGAAATAAGAGAGCTGGACAGGTTTATGCTTGATTTCAGTGTTTTTGTGCAGGTTTTAAGGTGAATTTAGTGAAAGAAGTGAAGAAGGAGAGAGATGGAATCAGAAAAGTCAACCAGAAACCAGAAAAGTCAACCAGTCAACCGGAAAAGTCAACCAGTCAACCAGAAAAGTCAACCAGAATACGAAAAAAGTCAACCAGACGAGTTTTGGGCCAGTTTTATGCGATTTTAATATATGTTTGGGCCTGAACCCGTTTTCTATTATTGTTATGTCCTATTTAAAGACCTAGATGTCTTAGGGTTGATATCTTTGGCAGAAACGAAGCAAACACTCTCTCTTCCACCTCTTTGAAGGAGGATCTTGGATGCTCAGGCTATCTCTTCACCTTTCTAGGGTTTTATCCTTCATTCTTTCATTATTGTTCATCTAGGTTCACCATGAATATGGTGAACTAAACCTTGTATGTTTGTTGGGGAATCAATGTAATCTTTTGAAGCTCTCATATATGGAATTTGTGCTTGCATCTTAATCTAAGACTTATGCTTTCTTTCATCATTAGTTAGGGTTTTTCCTCTTTGCTTAATGCTTGCTTTGTTTAACTCATTCAATGCATGATTATTGATTTTGTCGATACGGGAACGTACGGGGAAGTCTAGATCCGGGGAATTACTCCCAATAGTATATTGGTTGTCGTTAAGCTCCTGAATACTAAGAAATATGTTTCTTAATTTAGCATATAGAAAGTAATTTATGTAGGTCTTTCTGGAAAGTTGCGAAAATATTAAGTTATATAAGATGTTTTTCAATTAACTTACATCTAGTTCTCTCTCAAGAACTCTTGAGAGGTTCCACTAATCTTTTTGAAGATTACACAAGTATTCTCACCACTTATTGTTTACAATGAGTATCCTCAACACTCCTAACATCCTAGACAATTCTGGTATCTCCGTAAGACGTTGCCTAGTCAAGTTTTACCACTTCTGGTTTGCAAGTATTATGACCACTCCTAATTTACAAGTATTCAACTACTTCTGATTTACAAGTATTTTAACCACTTCTGGTTACTACAAATCCACAACGAGATATACAACAAGGTATAAATGGATAACTATCAACGTGAGAATATGTTTTGATTAGAATATAATTATTAAATGTTGATAGTGCTTCACTCTCTTTTCACTTGAAAGCTTAGGATGATTTATGAATTATAAGCACAAATATTAGAATAAGGAGATATATTCACTTCGTTATCCTTCTTACATTTTCTTCATATGTCTGACTATTTATAGCTTTCTTGAAAATCTTTCGTTGAGTGTTGAGTTGACTCTAGGTAGATTTGGTTGATAGCCCTTTCAACTTATAAGTTAGACTCCAGTTTATTTTGCATTGTACAATGCTTTATTAGAGTTTTCATTTATTGCGTAGCTTGTATCTGTTATTAGAGCAGAAGTCTTCATATAGAAACATTCTAAGAATGTTCTGTAATTCTCTTATAAGGTCTTTATCCTACGTGTGCTTTGGTTTTGATTTATCCACTGTATATTTCTGTCATGGACATTGATCGAGGACAAAGCATACAAGCAAAATAAAATTTCACAATATATGCATTAATGGACATTTAATGTTTTTGAACGTTTATATATGTTAAGTATCATTTCATGTTCAAAACCATTTTCTCATATGTCATGTCAATAATAAATGTATCTTGCTTATTACAACGTTCATATATTGATAGACGATGTAGAGTTTAAACACTTGTTTAATGAAAGCATTCTTGAAGTATAATATTGGATCTTTTTTTATTAGTTTGATTCTCTTATAAGATGTTCTTCTTGATGGTATGTTTAAGACTTCGTCTTATTGTTTAGAGCTTATGTTCATTAGATAATATACTCGCTTTAGCTCTTCTCTCATCAACATTGATTAGATACAAGAGTTAAGATTCATTGTTTTTCCTCAAGCATAAATATGTTAATTTCAATGCTTGAGAGCTTATCCTTAAGTACTGCACAGGTTCAAATGATGGTTATCGTAAATCATTTATGTAAAACTTGTAAATCATCTTTGTAAAACTTGTTTCTTACTTGATCAAACGCTTATGCCTTTTTGAACATGTTTCATCTAGGTTTAGACAATATTTCTTAAGGTACTTATTCTTGTATCACTTCTCATTAGATGCTTATTTATGGGGATCTAAATAGTGTTTCAATTCATCTCATTATTTATTCTTATTTTGAGTTAGTTTGTCTATACTTATTTTTTTATCTAGGCTTTTCTTGTCTAGACTTAATTCATCCAGGTTTTTATTATATCAGATGATGTTCTTTCTTTCTAATATTTCATTAATATTTTTCAAACTTCATAACTTCGAGTTGCTAGACGATCTAGTCTTTCTCGACAATCTTGTCTCAACAATTTATGCCCCATGTGTGAACTCCAAGATATTTCACATTTCTTTTGTCGATTCATAAATAGAGTACCTATAAAGATGTTGTGGTAAATGGATCCTTTCAACCTACAAAGATTAAAAATTATAAAACTATTCCTAAAGAATTCTCTTTATGCACACATGATGAAAACAAGAGAGTATACAAATGTGAACTATGTTTACACACTTGGTTTATAAGATAAGAAAATAAGAATTCTTTTAGACGATGACATGGGAAACTTAACTATAGTTTTTAAAAGAGTAAAACAATAGGGCATAATTATTATATTGGTTCACTAAATCTTGAGCTACATCCAGTTTTCTTTTAAGAACTCTTAAGGGGTTTCATTAATCTTATAAAAAATTACACGAGTTTAACCCAATCCTGGTTTAGTGTTCTTACACCACTCATAGTCTCTTAGACAACACGTTGATAACGGTTAAATATATCGTTATCTGTGATGCAATTTTGATACTAAATACACCCTTTTTGACTTAGAAACTTGTTTTAACTCATGTTTTTGCTTTAGTTTTGTGAATAAGAGAGTTGAGGTTATACTTGATTTTATAACTAAATTCCCTTGATTTTCTAGGCTGTTGGAATGATTTGAAAGAAGAGTAAAAGTACCAAATAATTGGAATGTAGAAAAGTCAACCAGAATGCAAAAATCAAGGGATGTGGCAGAAACACACTTTTCACCCCTTGGGGGTAGATTTTGGGGATGTGGCAGCTCTCCTTTTCCTTGAGGGTAGATTTGGGAATGTGACAGCTCTCCTCTTATCTTTCTAGGGTTTTTCTATCTCTTTCATTCTTTCATTGTTCATCTAGTTTCTCCATGATGATGGGGAATTAAACTCTATTTGTTATTGGGGATGATGTAACCTTTGTAAACTCTTATGTATTGAATTGATTCTTGATTTTTTATGCTTCTTTCATTAAATTTTAAGGCAATTCTTCTTTGCATAATGCTTGCTTCGTTTAACTCATTCTTTAGCATGATGTTTGATTTGCATGTGTACCAGAAGGTATCATAAAATTCATGATCCGGAGAATTATTCCCAGAAGCAGTATTGCTTAGGAATGAGGGTATGAGTTCTGGTTGTCTTAAGCTTCTGTTCTTCAGAATTAATTATTAGGAATGCTAGGAATTGTATGAACTAATAATTAAGGATAGATTTTCTTTGCCGAGGAATCAGGTTTTAAGTATTTTAGAGAATGACATTGACATTGATGAAGAAGTAGAATTCGTATATACATGAGAGTAAACTTGGTGAACTCTAAACCCCAACAACATATTCATCTCATATTTTCAACTTCATCCATCCATTCTAGTGTTTAGCCTCAATCAAATTGCATTCATGTTTATTTTTATTGCATTTGCATTAAAAACCCCCAAAAATTGTTCTTAAGTCTTAATTGGTTAAGCAATTACATAACTGTTTAGTGCCGTGAGTCCTTTGGGATACGATACTTGGTCTTACCATTTTATATTACTTGATATGATTCGGTACACTTGCCAGAGTCTTAACAAGTTTTTGGCGCCGTTGTTGGGGACTCGTGGTTTAAACTATTCTATTTGTGTGATTCTTAACTGATTAAACTTTATCTTTAAGTATTTTTATCCTTTTATCTTTTTTTATCTTTTTGTCTTCTTTTATCTTTTTATCTTTTCATTTTTTTATATTTTTATCTTTTCATCTTTTAATCTTTTCATCTTATAAACCAAAAGAAATAAAGGAGCAATGGGGAACAAGTGAAAATACAATCAGATCACACCCAAAACCTCTAATTCAATCCTCTTCTTGACTCCATTATTCACAATTTCTTTTTATTTTTCTCATTTTTTTTTGTATTTCTTTTTCATCTTGTCTCTTTTCTTTTCTCTCTATTTAGGACACAACTTTCAAAGGCAAGATGTATACATGTTTACACAATCAACCAAGAAGAGGAACCAACTAGCTAACTCATCAAATTTCCCAAGGAGACCACACTTGTTCCCAAAACACTTCCAAAGCTCCAAAATTCCCTAAGGTTAAGGTAATCATGGTTTTCACTTAGGGCTAGTGTATGAGCTTCAAAACAAAGAAATGAGGAAAGTATAGGCTCAAAAGAGGTTATCAAAGGATTAGAACAAGGTAAGCTTATTTGGCTAGAGAGGCTCAAGAAAAAAACTGCTTTTATCACTTCCAAACATGCATATAAATCAAGAATTATCAACATGAGTCAAGCCAAGGCATATGTGCAAGCAATCAAGAGACATATCACACACAAGAAAGAACATAAAGTGGCTCAAATCTCACACAGGGAATTTGTGTCCCAATCAATTCAACCTCTCAAACATCATAATCATCTTCCCAAGCAAAGAAAAGCAAGGATTTCAAGCCAAGTATCAATGAAGTGAAGGTCAAGTCTACAACCTAAAAAAAGTCCATAAATCAAGAGAAACATCCAAATTGTACACAAGACACGACAAAAATAACCTAGAAAAGAAAAAATTTAACCAAGAAAACAAAAACTAACAAAGAAAAATAAAAATCTGCCCCAATAGACCACACTTAAACTACATAGTGTCCTTAATGTGTCATAAGCATAAGATCAGAAATAAGAACAATGAACAGATCATGGACAAGTGCAATAAAAGTAGGGAAAGGGGGAGAAGGGAAAAAGAAAACTCCCCTGATCATGGTGGCAGTTGCCAATTTTGGACTATCAGGAAGATGTCTTCCACCACTGGATCCAACAAGGAAGTTTTGAGGAAGAACTGTTTCATCCTCCAGATTTGATTGAGCAGGGAAATGTCTTCCACAGCTGGATCTAAGAAGCAAAGATTGTTGATGAGTGGGTTCAGCCGGTGCCTATTGTTCTTCAAACTATTGTGTATACTGACACCTTTGTCTTCCACCGTGGGTGCATGTTGGTCAAATTCATGTGTACCTCCTGCAATAGGGTTAGTGCAATGTGGTTCTAAAGAAATGACATGCAGGGGTATAACACCCAATCCTAGTGTAACAGGATGAACCTCAGATATACCCTCAAAACATGAATCAAGTTCAAATTTAGAAGCAATATCAACAACAGACTCAGATTCATGTTTAGTGCATGGAGAATAAGCATTCGGATGTGATAGCAAAGAGTGATTCTCATCATGCAGAGAGGGAGAATTAAAAACAGACTCATCAACAATATAATCATCAACATACCTATCAACAACATAATCATGAATAACACAATCATCAACAAAATAATCAATTTGAGGTATGTTTACCTCCACTTCCCTAAAGATTGGAAAAGTAGTGGAAGATGAAAATGGTCTACCTGGCTCAAAATTACTACTTATACTTGCCTGATCCTCAAAATCTTCATCAGTCTCCTCAGGTGCAAGAGTAGGAGCATAGGAAGGTGGAAAAGTAGGTGGCATAGTGACCACATGACTCTGGTTCCCATCCCCTATGTGGATGACAGTAACATCATCAGGAATCTTAACAGTTTGAAATGGAGATACGTCTAATTCTTGAGACTGTTCCTGATTGAGCTGAGTGGCCATCTGCCCTATCTGATCATTCAAACTCTGAATGGACGCTCTGGTCTCTTGCATGAATTGAATGTTCTGCATGGTCATCTACTTCAGTAACTCCTCCAATGTAGGTTCAGAAGTAGAAGGCTGAGGAGATATTCGGGCAGGAGCATCATGTTGTTGACTCTTTTATTGCTGGACTGGTGAAGGCATAAAAGCATTTTGAGATGGTGCTTCTTGATATTGTTGTGGAGCATCATACCATCCCAAACTAGTGTCATTCCATCAAGAATCGTTGTTGTAACCATACTGAGTAGGGAAGAATTCATCCAAGAACATATGCTTAAGATCTTCCCAAGAAGTGATGGATCCTGGAGGACGACAATACAGTCAATCCCTTGCTGCTTCTTGTAATGAATGTGGGAATGCCCTTAAGAACATGTGATTAACCGGTACATGTGGAGGCTTCATTGAAGAACAAATGATGTGGAATTCCTCCAAATGTCTATGTGGGCATTCACCTGCAAAATCATGAAACTTAGGCAGCAAATGTATCAGTCCAGAGGTGAGAACGCAATGAACATCATCCTCATTAAGTGAAACTGGCTCCCAACAAGCACTCTCAAGAATGGGAGGATGAGTCATATTGTTCTCAGCATAGAAATCAGAATGAGAACCATAATCAAAGTAACATGCAGAAAGAGAATCATAGTCATAAGCACAGGTAGAAGAAACAATATTCAAAAAATCAAAGTAGGTAGACATGGAAAAAGAAAGGGGAAGGTAGAAAGGAAATGCTAAGAATTACGAAACAAACAAAATACAACACAATTAAACATGTGACACGCACACACAATAACGCATACATAAAACAGAACATCACATTCACAACATAAAACAAAAGACAACACACATTAACACAACAAAAGACCTAAGACCGAACCGTTGGTCCCCGACAACGGCGCCAAAATATGATTGGGCTGTCGTGGCCCATACAAATTTGATGTGTAATTTAAATGCAGTATAGACTAGGAAGTGACTCCTAGGTCGTCTCTCAAGGACCAAATGTGGTTCGAGAATTAGGTCAAACACGTAGTGGGGGGTTGGTGAAGAGTTTGTGAATGCGGATGAACTTAATTAAAAATGAGAATTAAACACAACTGAATACAATTGAAAACATTAAAGTAAATGAAAACATTAAACCGAACAATCCTAAATCGCACACCAGCCAGTTAATTATATTGGACTTGAGAAATGGATGAGCTAATAAAATGAAATAAAACCAAACAAACTAGTGACTAAAAACACATTAAAAAGCTAGCCTATGAGACCAAATGGTCTATGTTAGCCTTGGAAGCACTAGATGCATAAACTAATTAAATACGTAATCTAATTAAATGCATAAACCATAATAAGCAAAAACGAGACTTCAAACAACACATCAAGCACCTTGCAGCAAATGAATCACCGAGCTTCTAAATTAAAAGAAAGAAAACGCCATGTTGCACCAAGCATTTAATCACCGCTTCTGCCTCAACGATTGTGGACATGAGCTGTGTGCCTCTTCCTAATGTATGTATGCTTCCTCTCCATCAAAGATGTGGTAGCGTGACAACATGTGTTTTTCTTTCTCCCATCATCAGCAATTGGATGTGTCTACAGCAGCGAGTACACCACAATGCTGGATGTGACAATAGCTTCCAAATGAATCATCGTGCGTGGTGCTCCCCGGACGTGCGCTTCTTTTCAAATGGAATTAGCATTGTGCTTCCATTCTCCCAGCGTTCAGCTACAAGAAAGAAATGAACGTCCCCTCAACGATGCTCAACTATGCGCGCACACCAACTTCCTACTTTATTCTAGCCTTGACCATGTGCACCGTAGGCCGTGACACCATTCTCCATTAAATCAACGTGCTCCTTCTCCATTAAAAAATGATTTCTCCTCTTAAAATTACCACCATACAACTCCTACTCCCATCTAATCAATTTCTCCATTCTCAAAGAAATAAAAGAAATGCATTGCTACAGCTTTTGTTGCCAAACGTCCCATCATCTAGACTTTATTCTCCAAGGAAAACATGTGCTTTCATTCCAACCACCGTAATACTAAAAAAAAAATGCAAGGTGTTCTTCAATTGCAAGAGTTGACATGACCACTCTTCATTCTTCAATGAAAGAAATCTCCAAGCATCAATCACCGTGCTCAAAACAACGTTCTAGAAAGCTCCTCAAAAGAAACGTTCAAAAGTAAAAACCTCAAAACAAGTGGCGGGTGGAGCTTAAATCCAAAGCTCCCCCGAAAGATTCATACAAAATGCTTTAAAAAGAAAAGTTCTCTACGTTGGCGGCTGCTACCTAGTGCGCTCCCTGACCGTGAAGCACCTTCTCCAATTGAAGGCCTATTTCTCCTAAGCCAGCTGTACGCTCAATGGGCCATGCTGGACATGCCTTCTCCCTCTCACTGTGCTGCTTTCCTCTTTCTTTTGAGTCGTGTGGTGTGCTTCTTTCAAGCCCAAGCCATGACACTCCAGCCCATCTCTTTAATTGAAATAAAAAATAAAACCCATGTGGGTGGCAGTTGGACTTTGTATGAAATCACCCAAATCCTATTGAGCCCTCCTTCTTGTGCACACTTCTTTGTGGAGAGTCTTGAATTATGTGGCAGCCCTCAAATGTCCCAAAATATTATCCAACAATTTCCCTACAATTAATAATACAAATAATTAGCCTCATATAATTCAAATTAATTAAAATAAGAATTTATGGTCAAATTAAGAACAATTAGCAAAAATGGGGAAATATTATACATTTAAGCACAATTCCCTGATTAAATCCGGTACAATAAACTAAGTGAAGTCAAGAAAATATTGACTCATCAAGGTGGTAAGGTGTTGAGACTCTTTGTACCACCCCATACTTCTTTAGCAAGGCTTGCATTGCTCTGTTGCAAAAATGGGTTCCTTGATCGCTAACAATTGCTTGGGGCACTCCAAACCTGCAAAAGAGGTGAGATCTAACAAAATCCACAACAACCCGAGCATCGTTAGTTATGGTGGCTCTAGCTTCCACCCATTTTGAAACATAATCCACAACAAGGAGAGTATAAGAGAAACCAAAAGAAACAAGAAAAGGACTCATGAAGTCTATACCCAAACATCAAATACCTCACATAACAGCATGGGCTGTTGAGGCATCTGTTGTCTCCATGAATGCGATCCTCCTACTCTTTGACATGGCTTGCTGATCCTCCAGAGTTCGTCTCACTGGACCCATATTCTGATTGCCAGCCATGTCTTTTGTTTCCTGATCTGCAAAGAGAGGTTAGAATTTTCCCTTGCTTATAGTGCGAATTCTATCCTGCATGCACAAGAAAACAAACCCTAGAAAACAATTGTTAGCACATCACAAAAACAAAATAAAAATAAAAATTAAAACAATAAAAATCAAGTCAAAGTTAATCAATAATAACACAAATAGAATAGTTAAACCACCAGTCCCCAGCAATGGTGCCAAAAACTTGTTAAGACTCCGGCAAGTAATAAACATGGTAAGACCAAGTATCGTTTCCCTAGAGACTCACGGCCTAAACAATTATGTGATTTCTTGATTAAATAAGACTTGAAAACAAACTCTTTTGGGTTTAGAATGCAAATACTGAAAAGTAAAATGCATGTAATTTGATCAATTGGACAAAAGGGCAAAGATGAACGAATTTGATATTATGGGATGAATATGTTGTTGGGGTTAGACTTCACCTAGTTTACTCTCATGTATATATGAATTCTACTTCTTCATTAATGTCAATGTCACTATCTAAAATACTTAAAACTCGATTCCTCGGCGAAGAAAATTTATCCTTAAGCATTAGTTCATACAATTCCTAGCATTCCTAATAATTAATTCTGAAGATCAGAAGCTTAAGACAACCAAAAATCATACCCTCATTCTTGAGCAATACTACTTTTGGGAATAATTTTCCAAAACATGAATTGTAAGATACCTTCCGGTACTCATACAAATCATACATCATGCTAATGAATGAGTTAAAAAAGCAAGCAATACAGGAAGAAGAATTACCCTAAATATTAATGAAAGAAGCATATATAATCAAGAATCAATTCAATACATGAGAGTTTACAAAGGTTACACCATTCCCCAACAACAAATAGAGTTTAGTTCACTATTGACATGGTGAAACTAGATGAATAATGGAAAAAGAATGAAAGATAAAACAAAAAGTGTGTTTCTGTGCCTATTTCGTCCAAAGATGTGAACCCTAGGACATCCAAGTCCTTAAATAGAACAAAAAAATAATAGAAAATGGGTCCAAGCCCACGAGACTAGCGCTCAACGCCCCACTTAGGGCGCCCAGGCGATGTGCGGGTCAGAACTGGCGCTCAGGGTCAGCTCCAAAGGCAAGCAGGCATGGTGCGACTCGAGGAAGTGGCGCTCAGCGCCCCTGAAAAGGGTGCATAGGTGCGAGCCAGGGGTATCCTATGCTGAGGGCTCCAGAAAAAGAGCAGCCAAGTGTGAGACAATGTACTCTTGCGTGTATGGCCCATAAAGTGGCGCGCAACGTTGCTGCGATCCTCCTTTTTTATGCTTTTCCAGTTCTTCCTAAGTTTCAACTCCTTACTACTTCAACTTTTCTCCCAAATCATCTCAATTTTTGTTGCAAACAAGGAAATCTAGCACAAAACCATTAAATTCACCTTCAACTCTCTTATTCATCAAAACTATGATTCCAAGCGAGTTCTAAGTTAAAAAGGGTGTTTATAGTATCAAAATTAAGTATCAAATAACGGTAAATTCAACCGTTACCAGAAACCCATATTGTTGAAACACCAAGTGGATGAAGTTGATCTTTAACCTAGAAATCTATAAAAACAAAGCATCACCTTTGTTTTAGATATCAATTTTCAAAACTTCTTTATGCACTCTCTTTGTACTTAATTAGAACATCTTATTTAGAGACATAGGAGAGGCACAACAACTCCAAGACTTGTAATATTTCATATCAATATGAGTAGTTGAACTCTCTTGTGATGAGGTTGAAGGCAATTAATCCCAACTCTCTATATTTCTACGTCTTTAATATTTATATACTCTTTCATTAAATGTTTGTGATTTGACTTATGCTTTATTTCTTGACTGACTTGATCACTCATCTTATTTCACTAGTTCAGATTGAGTTGGAAAGCTAATATCAAATTTTGATACAATTAAACCATCTTCTCCTTTTAGATACTAGGAAAGTTATGCACGTAGGGAAATGATTCATTCAAATAGGAGTTAAAATGTCACACCGAGTTTGAAGTCATTTGGTTCTATATGTCAATGATGGATCTAGAATTACCTTAGAGCATTTCTTAGAAGTTGAATGATTTACATATCAAATATACAAGATCATTAACAGTGCAGTAGAAGATGAGATCAAATCGAACCTCAACACATTATTATCATTATATTTCTTAAAACTCAAATTAGTTATGCTTTTATGATTATTTTAATTACATCGAACACGTTCTTTATGAGTCTAATCCAAATTTAATTATTATACGACCTTAACAAATCCTTGTGTATATAACACTTGATTGATACTACAAATGCACCCAATAAACTTGTTGGAATTGATTTGAAATACAAAGTCAACAATAGACTTACCACCACTTTGGTTGGTTTTGGATATGTTTAAAGCAAATGGGATTGCTAGTTAAAATTGCTCCAAATTGTCTTTATGTTCTCATCTGTGTAGATGACAATTGTAAAAATACATATTATGTCATCTAAAGGGCATTATCTATGGTTTACATCTTCAACCTACACCTACTCCTAACAGGTACAACTTAACTCTTTATTGTGATGTAGATTGTGCCTTTAACAATGTTGACAAAAGATTCACTATATGTACTTATCTATTATTCAGGAATATTTTGATTTCTTGGTGGTCTAAAAAGAAAACTTTGGTTGCTCAATCAAGTGTAAAGGAGAAGTACAAAAGTCTTGTTAACATTGCATCATTAATTGTCACTCACATTCTTATAAGTGATCAAGTTGTTGATATAGCTACCGAAACCTTTTTTTCTCAGGCTCGATTTTGCTTCTTAGGATCGATTTTACTTCTTAGGCTCGATTTTACTTCTTATGTTGCAAACCATTTGTTATTATTATATAGATTTATGTTTAATTAGAATATGTTTTTTAAACGTTAGTTTGTTATTGATAACGGTTAAAAAACCGATATTTTTATAATTAATTTTGATCTTAAAGACAACCTTTATGACTTAGAAACTAGCTTGTAATTGTCAGAGCGACTGCAGCGGAATGGTTAGCGTGGAAACAAACCAAGAGGGGGGGTGAATTGGTTATATTCAAATATTATCCCTTTTTAATATTTTTCTCTTAATTTCTTACTAAGCAGATAATTAAACGTAAATAACAGAGTAAGGGAAAGAGAAAAATTACACAGGTATTTTATCCTGGTTCAGATCACTAAGATCCTACGTCCAGTCGCTTATCTCAAATAAGATAAACCTTTTTCACTATCACAAAACTATTACAAATATTAGTCACACAGAAAAACAATTTGTAACAGTTTAGAAATTACCACCTCTCTTGAAACCACAAGAGATGAACTTACACCTCCTTTGAATCTTCACAAAGGATGATCACCTCCTTCGAATGCTTCACGAAGGATGATTCTCTTCCAGACACTTCCTCAGACACACCAAGGATGATCCAGCTATTCCTCTATCACCGTAGCAGTATTTAACCAACTCTACAGACAGAGTTTCCTTAGCTGAGCAAGAGCACACAATTCTCAAAGAGTTCAGAGATGTTTTGCACAAGGGAAGAGTTGGATTTGAGAGAAAATGAGAGTCTATTTATAGACATCTCAAAAAGGCTCTTCCATTTTCGTTTGCAGCCTTTCTGACTGTGTTAATCGATTAGCTCCACTTGTTAATCGATTAACACTCCAACGGATAGTTCAACGTCTCTAAAAACGGCTAGTTTTTCAAACGGTCACTGTGTTAATCGATTAACAGCCCTTGTTAATCGATTAACGTTAATCGATTAACACCCTGTGTTAATCGATTAACACCGAAATTTTGTGCTTCGCCATTTGCCTCTGGAACAATCGATTAACGCCCTCTGTTAATCGATTAACGTTAATCGATTAACGCCCTGTGTTAATCGATTAACACTGCACAGATTTTGTTCTTGATTTATTTTTACATCACTTTTGAATACATACATGAAACTACTAATTATCCTATGTTCATACAATTTTTACAAGGTTTTACAAGTCTTCTAAGATCATTCTTCATGAGTCTTGTTTGTTCTTGACTTGATTTGGACATCATCAAAACTTCATCTTCATCATTTTGCTAACAGTAATCATGCTTTTGCTTATGTTTTGGAAATAAGAGAGTTGAATGGAAGAAGAGAAGTAGTCATAAGTTGGAGTCAAAAAAGGAAGAAAAGGTGCATAAAAGAAGAGCCGCAAGTACCGCTCAGCGGAAATTACCGCTAAGCGACACTTTGAAGTCCCGTAGTCATCGCTGAGGGGCAAAACTGCAACTAAGCATCAAATAGAAGAACCACACTTATCGCTGAGCGGTAATTACCGTTCAACGGCATTTTAATGGGCTTTGGGCCACTTTTCTTTAATCTTTAAGAGTCTATATAAGGTTTTAGTCGACCTAGGGTTAGTATCTTTTGGCAGAATGAAGCAAAATCACACTTTCTTCACCCCTTGAAGGAGGATTTTGGATGCTCAGGCTCCACTCTTCAAATTCTAGGGTTCTATCTTTCATTCTTTCATTATTTTTCATCTAGTTTCACCATGATTATGGTGAACTAAACCTTCATTGTTGTTGGGGAATCAATGTAATCCTTTGAAACTCTCGTGTATTGAATTGGTTCTTTAAATTCATATGCTTTCTTTCATTAATGGTTAGGGTTTTTCTTCTATACTCTATGCATGCTCTGTTTAACTCATTCAATTGCATGATCATTGATTTTTATTTGTATGGACACATAGATAAATCTAGACATGAAGAAATTCTCCCAATAGTAATATTGCCTAGACATAGGGATAGGAGGATTGATTGCCTTTAAGCTTTTGTGCGAATGTAATGAATGAATAATTGCTAGGAAGACAAGACATTGTAAACTAGTGATTAGGAGTAGGCTTTCTTCACCAAGACATTGGGTTTAAGGTAAATTATAAAGTGGCATTAACATTAATGAAGAAGATGAATTCTTGAATACATGAGAGTGGATAGGATGAATTGAAAACCCCCAACAACATCATCATCCTATAATTTCAATCATTTTTGCTTCTTTTGATCCAATTGATCAATACATGCATTCATATTTAATTTTCAGTATTTGCATTTAAATCTACAAGAATTTATTCATAAGTTTAATTTAATCAACAAATCACATAACTATTTAGGCCGTGAGTCCTTTGGAAAATGATACTTGGTCTTACCATTTATTATTACTTGATACGATTCGGTTACACTTGCCAAGGGTTAACAGTTATATAATATATAACATTTATGCAATTCTATTCATTTTCAATCTTTATATCTTTTATATATATATATATATATATATATATATATATATATATATATATATATATATATATATATATATATATATATATATATATATATATATATTTTTTGAACTTATTAAACTTTGTTAATAAGATAAAAATAATTTTCTTTTTCTTTTATTCTCGTATAATTTTTTTATAAGTTTTTATTTTCTTTACACTACAAATTACTTTATGTCACAAACCATCCTAAAATGAGTAAATTACCTTTCAATTAAGGTATTGTTCTCTTTGGAGTGTGAACATCTGTCATAATTTTGTCTTGAAAATGTGTTTCAGAGAATTGAAGGAGGAAGAAATCTTTAAATTGTCTTTGACCTTGACTTTTAAGCAATGTAGGACTATTATATGATAAAAACATAAACTTTCAATCAAAGTTTAAGGGAAATGATAGTTCATCCTCAATAAAAAACTTAAGGGATCATTTGTTTCATAATCTCGTTGTTAGGGTTAATTATGATATCGAACCTTAATATTGTTCATTTTTAACCTTAAATTTCATTTTTGTCTTAAAAAAACATATTTGAAATGTAAAAGATGAAAAAACAAAAAAGTATTTAAAATATTTTAAGCTTCTATTTCTAAACAAAAGCAATGTAAAACTATTATACATGGTAGGAAGTAGGAACACATAAAAAGGTGGTTAGGAATAACTTACGTACTACATAAAAAAGAAATAGAATATTTCAAACATTTTAGTGCTATGCGAATGGTAACCTAATATGAAAGTACATGTGGATAAGTGTAACATCCCAATATATAGTAATTACCATAAATTAGAACTAATCACATTTACAGAATTAACAGTGCAGTCTTAATTACAACCGCGAATAAAAGCCGAATGTACAGAACGAACGGTTTTACAAAACTAAATAACCGAACGTCCCAAAATACCATCCAGAACACCAACAACTACTACTAAACGAGCGTTCTATTGCTCGGCTTTAACCTCTACTTCAACAAGATTGGCATCTTCCAAATTTTCTTCTTCCAGCATTTCTTCAAGTAGCGCCTCTCCGTCTGCTCACATCCACACGGATGATCATTGCATTGACAAGACGGACGTACATAAACCAGTAGACAACACAAGGAATTGCAAGGGTAAGCTTAGGTAATTTAATTCATACAACCAATATAAAATTTAACATATGCAATCAACATACAAGACACATCACAATATATCCAATCATAGAATAAATCATCCTAACTCTCACAAGACCAACCGTCCGGACTGTATGAATCCATGTATCTACAGGCGTTCGTGCACCCGGGTGATGTGATAACTGTAAACACTCCAACAGCTGCCACCCGAGGTTAGCCCTATCAGTCCAAAGTACTCAGTAGGACTAGGACCTCCTGCCATTCCCACGCATGACCTACTCCCCTCTACATGAGGACGAGCACTCACGGAATATCAGGATGAACAGCCATCATCAGCTTTACCATGGTCATACTACATAACTTCTCATATTCAAATCATAGAGACGTTCCTCCTTGGAACGCTCGTTCAAATTCCATAATCATAGTTTCATTTATTACACTGTTCGCACGTTATAATACTTCCTCTTATTCACATTTCTGTTATTTGTTCCACTTCCATAAAATGACGAACGTTCATCCTTTTCATAATAAGGACAAACGTTATTATAGTACGGAGAAATCCTCGTTTCTGAACAAAAGAAACGAACTCCTGTCCACTGACGGACGTTACGAATACTTAAACTCAGTCAAAGGAACTGACTCTAGAAACTCTGAATAATACTTAGAAAAATTTAAGTACAATGACTCTAGATCGAATCAAATGGATAGATACATCACAAATTATTTAGATAAATGAGTCGAGCGTGATTTAATTCAGGATACACCACCGCCAGTCAATGACCGAACGTCAACTAATAATTTTGGACGAATGCTATTTACGTTCGTTCGGGAATCAAATATAAGGACGAGCGTTCAGTATAAAACCGAACACTACTTAGGACGAACGCTAGGTAGATGACCGAGCACTAATTAGAACGAACGCTCGATATAAGATCGAGAGCTCATTTGGACGAACGCTTAATATAAGACTAAGCGCTACCTATAACGAACGCCGGATTATAGAACCGAGCGTTACTAATATAACTTCAATTAATTTCGCTCGTTGGATACCACTAGGATGAGCCGAACGCTCAAACCTAGCCTTTCATAAGAGGACGCTCGTTCTTAAGCAAAATCCTTTCCAAATGAAAGAACTCCTATTCTAAGTCATTTTCAGGGGAAAACCAAACGGTAGAAGACCGTTCGATGACGAGCGTGCATTATCAAAGTAAGGACTATTATATTTTCCAGATTTTTCATCTACAATAACTTCACATTTTTCATACGATTCACATCTTATAACTTATCTCCACCCTAAATCTCATACATTACAGAATTCATATTATCATCTCATACCTTACAGAAATTATCCATTTTCCAATTCATACGTTTCATCCTCAACATACAGTTCATACAATATCACTCATACACAACCAGTACAATAGGGCTCGTTCATGCATACTTAAACATCATACATTTCATACATCCAGTACACTTCATGCTTTCACACACATCATACAAGTATCAATTAAATTACTAAAGCTTCCCTTACCTGGTTCAGTAGTGCACTTCCAAATGCAAGGGTTTCGCTCGTTCTCTCACAGCTTTCTATCCAAAGAGTCACTCAACAACTCCCACTTAATCTAACACACCAAAATCATAAACAGTTCAGACCTATAACCCATGCATGCAACCAGAATTTGGTTCGCAGAAACTAAAGGGACGAATGTTCAGAGACGAGAACTTACCAGTTCAGATCTCAGTTCTGTTCGGTTCAGAACGATGCTCACGGCTTCGGGAATGTTTCTACGGCATCTGAAAGTTGATCGGAGAAGATGTGTCAGAGCGGCTGCAGTGGATGGGTTAGCGTGGAACAACAAACCAAGAGGGGGGGTGAATTGGTTCTTAATAAAAACGTGTGCCTTTAAAAATTTCTACTCAATTAAACTTACTTAGCAATTAATAATAACAGTTAAATAGAGTAAGGTTGAGAGAAATTTGCACAGATGATTTTATCCTGGTTCGGATCTTACCAATCCTACGTCCAGTCGCTTATCTCAAAACAAGATAAACAGTTTCACTATCACAAAACAATTACAAATTACAATCACAAAGAAACAATTTGTAAGAGTTTAGAAACCACCTCTCTTGATACCACAAGAGATGAAACTACACCTCCTTTGAGTCTTCACAAAGGATGAACACCTCCTCCAAATACTTTACGAAGGATGATTCTCTTCCGAACACCTCCTTAGACACACCAAGGATGAACCGGCTATTTCCTCTGTCACCGTAGCAGCACTTCACCAGCTCCACAGACAAGAGTTTCACAAGCCGAACAAGAACACACAATTCTCAAGAGTTTCTGAGTATTTGAGCACAAGGGAAGAGTTGTAGTTCCTGTATTTCTTAAACTTGAGAGGAAATGAGAGTCTATTTATAGACTCATCCAAAGGCTCTTCCATTTTCGCTTTTAGACTTTCTGACTGTGTTAATCGATTAGCTACAGTGGTTAATCGATTAACAACCCAACAGATACTTCAACGGCTCTAAAAACGGCTAGTTTTTCAAACGGCTCCTGTGTTAATCGATTAACAGCCCTTGTTAATCGATTAACGTTAATCGATTAACACTGCAATGCTGTGCTTCGCCATTTGTCTCTGGAACAATCGATTAACACCCTCTGTTAATCGATTAACGTTAATCGATTAACACCCTCTGTTAATCGATTAACACTGCACAGATTTTGCTGTTGGCTTATTTTTACATCACTTTTGAATGCATACATAAAACCACTAATGATCTAAGTCCTAGATACTAAACTATAATTATTACAAAAGCTTTCCATAGCAATACAAGTCTTCATAACATCTTGAATCTTGATTTCTCTTGACTTGATTTAGACATCATCAAAACTTCATCTTCATCATTTTGCTAACAATCTCCCCCTTTTTGATGATGATCAAAACCTTCTTGATTTAAAGCTGTTAGCAAAATGATGAAGATGAAGTTTTGATGATGTCCAAATACAAGTCAAGCACAATCAAGACTTATGAAGAATGATCTTAGAAGACTTGTAAAACCTTGTAAAAATTGTATGAACATAGGAAAATTAGTAGTTTCATGTATGTATTCAAAAGTGATGTAAAAATAAATCAAGAACAAAATCTGTGCAGTGTTAATCGATTAACACAGGGCGTTAATCGATTAACGTTAATCGATTAACAGAGGGCGTTAATCGATTGTTCCAGAGGCAAATGGCGAAGCACAGAATTTCGGTGTTAATCGATTAACACAGGGTGTTAATCGATTAACGTTAATCGATTAACAAGGGCTGTTAATCGATTAACACAGTGACCGTTTGAAAAACTAGCCGTTTTTAGAGACGTTGAACTATCCGTTGGAGTGTTAATCGATTAACAAGTGGAGCTAATCGATTAACACAGTCAGAAAGGCTGCAAACGAAAATGGAAGAGCCTTTTTGAGATGTCTATAAATAGACTCTCATTTTCTCTCAAATCCAACTCTTCCCTTGTGCAAAACATCTCTGAACTCTTTGAGAATTGTGTGCTCTTGCTCAGCTAAGGAAACTCTGTCTGTAGAGTTGGTTAAATACTGCTACGGTGATAGAGGAATAGCTGGATCATCCTTGGTGTGTCTGAGGAAGTGTCTGGAAGAGAATCATCCTTCGTGAAGCATTCGAAGGAGGTGATCATCCTTTGTGAAGATTCAAAGGAGGTGTAAGTTCATCTCTTGTGGTTTCAAGAGAGGTGGTAATTTCTAAACTGTTACAAATTGTTTTTCTGTGTGACTAATATTTGTAATAGTTTTGTGATAGTGAAAAAGGTTTATCTTATTTGAGATAAGCGACTGGACGTAGGATCTTAGTGATCTGAACCAGGATAAAATACCTGTGTAATTTTTCTCTTTCCCTTACTCTGTTATTTACGTTTAATTATCTGCTTAGTAAGAAATTAAGAGAAAAATATTAAAAAGGGATAATATTTGAATATAACCAATTCACCCCCCCTCTTGGTTTGTTTCCACGCTAACCATTCCGCTGCAGCCGCTCTGACATTTGGTATCAGAGCTTGCTTTGATAGTAATTCAAATGGCAGGATCACATCAAACCTTTGCAGAGGGTGCTTCTATCAATAGACCACCACTATTCACAGGTGAAAATTACGCATTCTGGAAGGTAAGAATGCAAATATTTATGGAGTCTATTGATATAGATATTTGGGATGCAGTTGCATCTGGTCCTTTTGTTCCAACTAACAATATGCAGGAACCAAAGCCCCGTGACCAATGGACTGCTGAAGACAAGAAAAAATTCGGTAATGATGTTAAAGCTCGCAATATAATTTCATCTGCTTTAACCGTTGATGAGTTTTACAGGATATCCATTTGTAAAACTGCACAAGAAATGTGGGAAGTACTTCGAGTAACCCATGAAGGTACAGAGGATGTTAAAAGAGCTAGAAAGAATACCTTGATCCAGGAATACGAGATGTTCAGGATGAAGCAAGGAGAAACAATAGTAGATGTTCAGAAACGCTTCACCAACATTGTAAATCATCTTATTGGACTAGGTAAGTCTTTCGATACTGATGAATTAAATATAAAAATTTTGAAATCTTTAGACAGGGCTTGGCAACCAAAAGTGACTGCAATTTCTGAGTCACAAAATCTCAACACAATGACCATGGCGGCATTATTTGGAAAGTTGAGAGAGCATGAACTAGACCTTGGAAGATTAGAGGAAGAAGAAGCAAAAACGAAGAAAAAGACTCTAGCATTCAAATCTGAGGTAGAAAAGAGCAAAAGCAAGATGGAAGATGAAGACTCAGATGAAGATGAAAACTTGAGTCTACTAATCAAGAGGTTCAACAGATTCATGAAATCAAAAGGCAAAGGGAGATTCAGAAATGAAAAGAGAGAAAATCAAGGATCTTCCTCAAACTACAGATGTTATGGTTGCGGAGAAAAAGGACACTTGAAAGCAGACTGCCCAAATCAAAAGAAGGGTGAAGAAAAGAAAGAAAAGAAATTTTTCAAGAAAAAGAAGGCATACATTGCCTGGGAAGACGACAATGAAACAATTACAGATTCAAGCGACTCAGATGAAGAAGCAAACATCTGTTTGATGGCAGATGACGATAATGACAGCCAAGTAAGTAGTTCAAACTATTCTGATAATGATAGTCATATTGATGAAAATGAAATGTATGCTGCATTATTAATTGAATCTGAAAAATTAGATGTTGCTCATAAAAAGCTGAAAAAGGACTTTAAAAATTTGAAATCTGAACTTAATAGCCTTCTTAAAGAAAATGAAGATTTGAAGCTTACTTCTGAAAGTTTTTCTAAATTAAATGATAACTTGAAAACTGAATTTACAAATTTATCTGAAGAAAACAGAAGTTTGAAAAATAAATTTTTATATCAAGCAGAAGAAATTAGAAATTTAAAAGGTAAAGTTTTATATTATGAAGAAGGCAAATTTTCTAGTAGTAATGAATGTGCATCCTGTATTAATTATAAGAAACTACTAGATGAAACAACCTTAGGAGAATGTAGTAAAATCAATGAAAATAAGGTTGTTAAGAATAAGTATGTTCCTAGAATTAAAAATAAGCATAATTATAGAACCCATAGAACTTGGGTAGAAAAAGGAACAACTTATAGGAACACAAATACTGCATCATGCTTTTATTGTATGAAAAAGGGTCATACATCTAACAAATGTAAAATTAAGCATTATGGTGTTCCAAGTGGTAGATATGCTTGGGTTGCAAAATGATTTTAATCTTTTTAATCTAACCCAAAGGACCCATACAAAGTAGTTGGGTACCTAAATAGCTTGTTCTTTTTATGTTGTAGGAATTATCAAAACCAAGGAAGTACATGTGGTGTCTTGACAGTGGATGTTCAAAACACATGACCGGAGATAAAAAGAAATTTACAAGCTTCCGGAAAAAGGAACGAGGCTTTGTCACCTATGGTGATAACAACAAAGGAAAAATCCTTGGAATAGGAGATATTGGAAGTGAAGATACCTTGATGATCAAAGACGTGCTATATGTGGAAGGATTAAAACACAACTTAATTAGCATTAGTCAATTATGCGATAAAGGATTCAAGGTAACCTTTGAACAAAATTCCTGCACTATTTATAAAAATGATTCTTCTGAAATTGCTTTGAAAGGAATTAGGCATAACAACATTTATTTGATAGATTTAGAAAATGCATCAAGTAGGAATATTTCATGTTTAGTAGTAAAAGAAGAAAATCCATGGTTATGGCATAAAAGAGCTGCACATATTCATATGCAACAATTGAATAAACTCATTTCTCAAGACTTAGTAATTGGTCTACCAAAACTAAAATATGTGAAGGATAAATTGTGTGATGCATGTCAAAAGGGAAAACAAGTGAAATCATCTTTTCATTCGAAAAATGTTGTTTCTAGTTTAAAACCCTTAGAACTTTTGCACATGGATTTATTTGGTCCCTCTAGGATAAAAAGTTTTGGAGGAAATTATTATGCTTTAGTTATTGTAGATGATTATTCAAGATATACTTGGACTTTCTTTCTTACTCTTAAAAATGAAGCTTTCAAAGAATTTAAAAAGTTTGCAAATTTAGTTCAAAATGAAAAGGATTTGAAAATAAAAGCTATTAGAAGTGACCATGGAGGTGAATTTCAAAATGAATATTTTGAAACTTTTTGTGAAGAATATGGCATTTCTCATAATTTTTCTGCACCTAGAACTCCTCAACAAAATGGAGTTGTAGAAAGAAAGAATAGATCTTTAGAGGAACTTGCTAGAACTATGCTAAATGAATATAGTGTTCCTAAACAATTTTGGGCTGATGCTGTGAGTACTGCATGTTATGTTTTAAATAGAATGCTTATTAGACCAATTTTGAAATGTACTCCTTATGAACTTTTTAAAGGTAGAAAACCAAATGTTTCACATTTAAGAATTTTTGGATGCAAATGTTTTGTTCTAAACAATGGAAAACAAAATTTAGGAAAATTTGATTCCAAAGCAGATGAAGCTATTTTTCTAGGATATTCTCTAACTAGCAAAGCTTATAGAGTTTTTAATAAGAAAACATTTCAAATAGAAGAATCTATGCATGTTGTCTTTGATGAAATTGTAGACCTTGAGGCAAAACCTCTTGAGTCAGATGAATCAGATGCAGGTGAAAATAAAGACTTACAAAAGACAACAAATGAAGAAGAAATACATAATCCTCAAGATGATGAAGATCTAAACAAAATATGGCAACAACCTAGAGGATTATCATTGGACAACATCATTGGCGACATATCAAAAGGGGTAAACACTAGAAGAAATTTGGTAAATTTTTGTATGAATGTAGCTTTTATGTCGCAGATAGAACCCAAGAACATCAAGGAAGCTCTTCAAGATGAACAATGGTGTATAGCAATGCAAGAAGAACTCAACCAGTTTGAAAGAAATCAAGTTTGGGAATTGATTCCTAGAGAAGATACTCATCAAGTAATTGGAACAAAATGGGTATTTAGAAATAAACTGGATGAAGATGGAAACATCACCAAAAATAAAGCTAGGCTTGTGGCTCAAGGATATAGTCAAGAAGAAGGTATAGATTATGATGAGACATATGCTCCAGTTGCCAGGTTAGAGGCAATACGCCTACTTCTTGCTTATGCATCTATAATGAAATTTAAATTGTTTCAAATGGATGTGAAAAGTGCATTTCTAAATGGTTTTATAAAAGAAGATGTGTATGTTGAACAACCACCCGGTTTTGAAGATTTTAAATTTCCAAATCACATCTATAAGTTAAAGAAAGCACTTTATGGTTTAAAACAAGCACCTAGATCTTGGTATGAAAGGCTTAGCAATTTTCTTTTAGAAAATGGTTTTAATAGAGGAAAAGTTGATTCCACTTTGTTTATTAAAAGAGTAGGAAAACATATTTTGATTATTCAAGTATATGTTGATGATATTATCTTTGGATCAACTAATAAATCTCTTTGTGAGGAATTTGCTAAGACCATGCAGGGTGAATTTGAAATGTCTATGATGGGAGAATTAACTTTCTTCCTCGGTCTTCAAATTAAGCAAATGAAAGAAGGTACGTTCATTTCTCAAACTAAGTATTGTAGAGAAATTCTTAAGAAGTTTGAAATGGACAAAGCAAAGGAAGCATCTACACCTATGGGAACCTCTTGCTATCTTGACAAAGATGAGTCAGGTAAAGAGGTAAATCAAACTAAATATAGATGCATGATAGGTTCTTTGCTATATCTCACTGCTAGTAGACCAGATATTATGCAAAGTGTTTGTGTGTGTGCTAGGTATCAATCTAGTCCTAGAGAATCTCACCTTACTGCAGTTAAAAGAATATTGAAATATCTTAAGGGAACTGCATCCTTTGGTTTATGGTATCCATCTGGAACGGAACCTAGTCTTGTAGGATTTTCAGATGCAGATTATGGAGGTTGTAAGATAGATAGAAAAAGCACTAGTGGAACATGTCATCTTCTAGGTAGTTCCTTAGTTTCTTGGCATTCTAAGAAACAAGCCTGTGTAGCCTTATCTACCACTGAGGCAGAATATATTGCTGCGGGAAATTGTTGTGCACAAATTTTATGGATGAAACAGCAATTAGAAGATTATGACATTCACTTAGATCATATACCACTTAAGTGTGATAATACAAGTGCCATAAACCTTACAAAGAATCCCATAATGCACTCTAGAACCAAGCACATTGAGATTAGGCATCACTTTCTTAGAGATCATGTGCAAAAAGGAGATTGTGAGATAGAATATATTGATACACAACATCAATTAGCTGATATTTTCACCAAAGCATTGCCTAAGGATAGGTTCTATGAGCTTAGAAGAGATCTAGGAATATTGAAAATCTTTTAAAATTGGACATAGGTGAAAATTTGACGTTTTTCGGAAATCAGCGTCAGTTAATCGATTAACACGTCCTGTTAATCGATTAACGTTAATCGATTAACACACCCTGTTAATCGATTAACACACGTACAGCATGAAAAATTTTTAAATTTCTAGCCGTTGCAACGGCTAAAAACGGCCATAAACGGCTCTTTAATGATTTTGAACGTTGGGGAGCCTTCTTGAGCCTATTTATACCCCTCCAATCCTTCATTACACATTACCATTCACTCTCCTACTCCAAATCTCATCAAAATTCCTTGCTGCCCAACTTTTGGTGGTGTCCCAAATTCATTGTTGTCCCATTTTTTCTTGCTACCCACTCTGCTCTCACACTCCCATGGCTGAACCATCCAGAAGGAGAAGAAGAAGAAGCTATGGCTCTGAAAGTACTCCTCCCGCACGTGGTCCAAATATTCACGGTTGGATCTCCGATGAAGGAAGGCACGACGAATACTTGCAATGGTGGAAAGAACGCAAAATTCTTCGCCAAAAATTTGTGGATCTTAATTGGTTTGCGGTACATCAATTTCAATTCTCTCAACAATTGATGGCTCAAGGCGTCCAATATCTACTGCAACTTCAAGGGCGCTACTACCCCGATTTGGTACGCGTGTTTTACTACAATCTGAAATCCCAAAACGGTATTGTTCACACTCGCGTCAAAGGAGTAGATATTGTTCTAGATCATGATATTTGGTTAAATGTTGCTCATATTCCTCCTTTAGAAAATGCCTTGCATGTGCCCAATGATTTTGGTGAGTTTAACAAAATTTTGGCATATCGCTCTTTTATGAGGAATCCTCAACAACCTCTACCAAATAGGCGATATCTTCTAGTGGGAAATCTAAGAATGGAGGAAAGGGTCCTTCATTATCTCATTGTTTGGCTGCTGTGTCCAAGAGGAACAAACCTTGCTCAATGTTTTGAAACTGATTTGATGATTATGTCCGCCATCACTCAAAATATCAACATAAATTGGGCAAGTCTCATCTCAGATACTATGGTCCGTGCCAAGAGGTATGACAGAGGTCATCTCCCATATCCTCTCCTTGTTTCATTGATATGTATCTATAAAGGGGTGGATGTCACCGGAGAAAAACATCTCGATGTCTTACCTATCCATCAAATTGAAGAGTCTGCTTTGCATCAAATGGGATTTATAAGACAAGGAAATTTGTTTGTCCGCGCTGATGAAGATATTGCACAAGAAGAAGATGCCTCAGCTGAAGAGGAGGAAGATATCCCTATGCCTCAACCAACCAATGTTGCTGGACCATCAAATCCTCCACAAGAATATAGTCTAGAAAGTATTTCTAGACAACTTGAAGCCATGGCCACATTGCAACAAACAAGAATGGACGATATGATGGCATATCACAATCTTCGTTATGATGAGATTAACACTCATCTTAAGGAGATTGATGACAAACTTGCCAAACTATATGTCCCTGATAGTGATGATGATTAGGCATCTTTATGATTCTATGTTTTTATTAGTGTGTGCCCTTTATGTATGCTTCTATACTTGTATGCCTCTTTAAATTTCAATAAAAATGTGTGTTCTCTTATCTTAATATTTCTATGCATCTATGCTTTTATTAAGGGGGAGTATAGATTCTAATATATTAAGGGGGAGTAATTATACATCACTTTTTAATAATGATCAAAAAGGGGGAGAAATAGTTAAAGTCTTAAAATATTTTTTTCTAAGTTCACTAACAATATTTTTCTTCCTTAAGTTTATTTTTTATACAGCTGGTTCACAAAAGCTTTAATTCAAGAAGGTTTTGATCATCATCAAAAAGGGGGAGATTGTTAGCAAAATGATGAAGATGAAGTTTTGATGATGTCCAAATACAAGTCAAGCACAATCAAGACTTATGAAGAATGATCTTAGAAGACTTGTAAAACCTTGTAAAAATTGTATGAACATAGGAAAATTAGTAGTTTCATGTATGTATTCAAAAGTGATGTAAAAATAAATCAAGAACAAAATCTGTGCAGTGTTAATCGATTAACACAGGGCGTTAATCGATTAACGTTAATCGATTAACAGAGGGCGTTAATCGATTGTTCCAGAGGCAAATGGCGAAGCACAGAATTTCGGTGTTAATCGATTAACACAGGGTGTTAATCGATTAACGTTAATCGATTAACAAGGGCTGTTAATCGATTAACACAGTGACCGTTTGAAAAACTAGCCGTTTTTAGAGACGTTGAACTATCCGTTGGAGTGTTAATCGATTAACAAGTGGAGCTAATCGATTAACACAGTCAGAAAGGCTGCAAACGAAAATGGAAGAGCCTTTTTGAGATGTCTATAAATAGACTCTCATTTTCTCTCAAATCCAACTCTTCCCTTGTGCAAAACATCTCTGAACTCTTTGAGAATTGTGTGCTCTTGCTCAGCTAAGGAAACTCTGTCTGTAGAGTTGGTTAAATACTGCTACGGTGATAGAGGAATAGCTGGATCATCCTTGGTGTGTCTGAGGAAGTGTCTGGAAGAGAATCATCCTTCGTGAAGCATTCGAAGGAGGTGATCATCCTTTGTGAAGATTCAAAGGAGGTGTAAGTTCATCTCTTGTGGTTTCAAGAGAGGTGGTAATTTCTAAACTGTTACAAATTGTTTTTCTGTGTGACTAATATTTGTAATAGTTTTGTGATAGTGAAAAAGGTTTATCTTATTTGAGATAAGCGACTGGACGTAGGATCTTAGTGATCTGAACCAGGATAAAATACCTGTGTAATTTTTCTCTTTCCCTTACTCTGTTATTTACGTTTAATTATCTGCTTAGTAAGAAATTAAGAGAAAAATATTAAAAAGGGATAATATTTGAATATAACCAATTCACCCCCCCTCTTGGTTTGTTTCCACGCTAACCATTCCGCTGCAGCCGCTCTGACAAAAGCTTTTGATAATAATCTGTATTTCAAACACAACTTAAGGAAGAAACAATTGTTAGTAAACTTAGAAATAAGTTTAAGACTTTAAATATTTCTCCCCCTTTTTGATCATTATTAAAAAGTGATGTAGAATAGCTCCCCCTAAAATTATTACAAATTATACTCCCCCTTAATAAAAGCATGTATACATATTAAGGAAAAAACAATATATAATTTATTGAATTTTCAAAGAGGTAAGCATACAAGGAAATATAAAGGGCATATACTACTAAAAACATAGAAACATAAGGTACCCCTTTAGATATGCCTCCAATTTCGTAATGAAAATCCTCTAGGTTATTTCCACATTTTGTTTAGATCTTCATCTTTGAGGATTGTCATCATTTTTCACTTCATTTGTTGTCTTCTTCATCATTGCCTGCATGTAATTCAAAATGACTCAAGAGGTTTTGCCTCAAGGTCTACAATTTCATCAAAGACAACATGCACACATTCTTCTATTTCAAATATTTTCCGTTTGAAAACTATATATGCTTTATAAAAAATTGTTCCAATTTCTTTGAAATAAAAATTTCTTAATTCTCCTTTAAAAAAAAATTTAAAACAAAATTGTTTTAAAGACAATTTTAAATTTTAAACAATAGGTACCCAACTATTTTGTATGGGTCCTTTGGGTTAGTTTGAAAATTTGAAATTATTTTACAACCCAAATATATCTACCACTTGGAACACCATAATGCTTAATTTTACATTTGTTTGATGTATGACCCTTTTTCATACAATAAAAGCATGATACAACATTTGTGTTCCTATAAGTTGTTCCTTTTTCTACCCAAGTTCTACGGGTTCTATGATTATGTTTATTTTTAATTCTAGGAACATACTTATTTTTAACAACCTTATTTTCATTAATTTTACTACATTCTCCTAAGGTTGTTTCATCTAGTAGTTTCTTATAATTAACACAAGATGCACATTCATCACTACTAGTAAATTTACCCTTTTCAAAAATTAACACTTTATTTTTCAAATCTTTATTTTCTTCAAAAATATTTTCAAAATTTAATTTTAAATTCTTATTTTCTTCAAGAATATTTTCAAAATCTGATTTCAAATTTTTATTTTCTTCAGAAATATTTTCAAAATTTAATTTTAAATTTTTGAAATCCTTTTTCAATTTTTGATGGGCTTTATCTAATTTTTCAGATTCTACTATTAAAGCAGCATAAATTTCATGCAATTCATTTTCACTAATTTGACTAGAATTATCAGAATCGCTAGATGTACTTACTTGGCTTCCAGCGTCGTCGTTCACCACTAAACAGATGTTTGCTTCTTCATCTGAGTAGCTTGAATCTGAAATGGTCTCATTGTCATCTTCCCATGCAATGTATGCCTTCTTTTTCTTGAAGAATTTCTTTTCTTTCTTTTCTTCACCCTTCCTTTGATTTGGGCAGTCTGCTTTTAAATGTCCTTTTTCTCCGCAACCGTAGCATCGGTAATTTGAGGAAGATACTGGAATATCTTTCTTTTCGTATCTAAATTTTCCTTTACCTTTAGACTTCATGAACTTGTTAAGTCTTTTTATCATGAGTCTCAATTCTTCTTCTTCGTCTGAGTCTTCATCTTCCGATCTACCTTTGCTTCTTTCAACCTCTGATTTTAACGCCAAACTCTTCTTGTTTTTGGCTTTTGATTCTTCTTCATCAAGTCTTCCGAGGTCAAGTTCATGCTCTCTCAACTTTCCAAATAATGCAGCCATGGTCATTGTGTTGAGATTTTGTGACTCAGAAATTGCAGTCACTTTTGGTTGCCAAGACCTGTCTAAGGATTTCAAAATTTTTATATTAAGTTCATCAGTATCGAAAGACTTACCTAGTCCAATAAGATGATTTACGATGTTGGTGAAACGTTTCTGAACATCTACTATTGTTTCCCCTTGCTTCATCCTGAACATCTCGTATTCCTGGATTAAGGTATTCTTTCTAGCTCTCTTAACATCATCTGTACCTTCATGGGTTACTCTTAGTACTTCCCACATTTCTTGTGCAGTTTTACAAACAGAAATCCTGTAAAACTCATCAACAGTTAAAGCAGATGAAATAATATTACGAGCTTTTACATCATTACCAAATTTTCTTTTATCTTCAACAGTCCATTGGTCACGGGGCTTTGGTTCCTGCATATTGTTAGTTGGAACAAAAGGACCAGATGCAACAGCATCCCAAATATCTATATCAATAGATTCCATAAAAATTTGCATTCTTACCTTCCAGAATGCGTAATTTTCACCTGTGAATAGTGGTGGTCTATTGATAGAAGCACCCTCTGCGAATGTTTGATGCGATCCTGCCATTTGAATGACTATCAAAGCAAGCTCTGATACCAATTGTCAGAGCGGCTGCAGCGGATGGGTTAGCGTGGAACAACAAACCAAGAGGGGGGGTGAATTGGTTCTTAATAAAAACGTGTGCCTTTAAAAATTTCTACTCAATTAAACTTACTTAGCAATTAATAATAACAGTTAAATAGAGTAAGGTTGAGAGAAATTTGCACAGATGATTTTATCCTGGTTCGGATCTTACCAATCCTACGTCCAGTCGCTTATCTCAAAACAAGATAAACAGTTTCACTATCACAAAACAATTACAAATTACAATCACAAAGAAACAATTTGTAAGAGTTTAGAAACCACCTCTCTTGATACCACAAGAGATGAAACTACACCTCCTTTGAGTCTTCACAAAGGATGAACACCTCCTCCAAATACTTTACGAAGGATGATTCTCTTCCGAACACCTCCTTAGACACACCAAGGATGAACCGGCTATTTCCTCTGTCACCGTAGCAGCACTTCACCAGCTCCACAGACAAGAGTTTCACAAGCCGAACAAGAACACACAATTCTCAAGAGTTTCTGAGTATTTGAGCACAAGGGAAGAGTTGTAGTTCCTGTATTTCTTAAACTTGAGAGGAAATGAGAGTCTATTTATAGACTCATCCAAAGGCTCTTCCATTTTCGCTTTTAGACTTTCTGACTGTGTTAATCGATTAGCTACAGTGGTTAATCGATTAACAACCCAACGGATACTTCAACGGCTCTAAAAACGGCTAGTTTTTCAAACGGCTCCTGTGTTAATCGATTAACAGCCCTTGTTAATCTATTAACGTTAATCGATTAACACCCCCTGTTAATCGATTAACACTGCAATGCTGTGCTTCGCCATTTGTCTCTGGAACAATCGATTAACACCCTCTGTTAATCGATTAACGTTAATCGATTAACACCCTCTGTTAATCGATTAACACTGCACAGATTTTGCTGTTGGCTTATTTTTACATCACTTTTGAATGCATACATAAAACCACTAATGATCTAAGTCCTAGATACTAAACTATAATTATTACAAAAGCTTTCCATAGCAATACAAGTCTTCATAACATCTTGAATCTTGATTTCTCTTGACTTGATTTGGACATCATCAAAACTTCATCTTCATCATTTTGCTAACAAGATGGAAGTGAGTTTCAGAAGAGAGAAGATGAAGGAGTTTTAGAGAGAAGTTGGAGAATTTGAAATCAGAATTTCGGGGAAGAAGGTGAATGCATGCAGAGAATGGGAAGAGTTTTTCAGAAAATCATTTTCCTTCCCACGCAGGACGAACGCCCATTCTCCACACGCCACTTGTCTTCCACTAACGTTTTTCGAAGGTTCCAGCCGTGACACTTGGCAAACGCATGCAGAGTGGGTGTGAGTGTGTTTTGACGTGGCACGGTGCAATTAATGGTGATCAGAGTGTGGGATTTGGTGCGTTAAATATTTAGGGTCTCACATTCCCCCTAACTACAAAAATTTTCGTCCTCGAAAATTCTCAAACTTACCAGGAAACAAATGAGGGTATAACTCCTTCATAGCCTCTTCAACCTCCCATGTTGAGTCGCCAGTCGTTGCGTCCCACACCACCTTCACAAGACGAACGTCCTTTCCTTTGTAGAGTTTGGTGCGGCTGTCTTCCACGCAAACTAGTTGTAGCTCCAGCGTTCGGTCTGGGCGAAGTTGGACGTCTTCCAACTCCAGTATGTGTGAGGGATCAGCTATGTACTTCCGGAGTTGGGAAACGTGGAAGACTGGATGAAGGTTGGATAGTTGAGGTGGTAAAGCTAACTCATACGCCACTAATCCAATCTTCTTCAGAATTTGATAAGGTCCTACGAACTTGGGAGACAGCTTCTTTGGACGAAGGATTCTTCCCACTCCAGTGATCGGATTCAGCCTGAGAAAGACGTGGTCTCCTGCAGCGAACTCTAAGGGTCTTCTTCTCTTATCAGCATAAGATTTCTGTCTGCTTTGAGACGTCTTCAGTCGCTCTTGGATCAATCTCACCTTCTCTGTCGTTTGCTAAATGAGTTCAGGTCCGGTTAGTACATTCTCTCCTTCTTGGAACCAACATAGTGGCGTTCGACATTTCCTTCCATAGAGAGCTTCAAACGGTGCCATTCCTATGCTTGCTTGAAAACTGTTGTTATACGTGAATTCAACGAGCGGCAAAACTTCATCCCATACTCCCATATGATCTAGGACGCACGTCCTCAATAAGTCCTCGAGCGTCTGGATGGTTCGCTCAGATTGGCCGTCCGTCTGAGGGTGATAGGCCGAACTCATCTGCAACTTGCTCCCCAATTCTCCTTGCAATGATTGCCAAAAACGAGAAGTGAATCTCGTGTCTCGGTCTGAAATAATGCTCGAAGGAACTCCATGTAACCGAACGATCTCCTTGATGTACAACTTGGCCAAGTTGGTCATTGACATCTTCAAGTTGACGGCCAGGAAGTGAGCGCTCTTAGTTAATCTATCCACAATCACCCAAATTGAATCATGGTTTCGGACCGTACGTGGCAGATGGGTCACGAAATCCATGGAGATGCTGTCCCACTTCCACTCTGGAATCTCCAATGGCTGCAGTAATCCGCCTGGTCTTTGGTGTTCAGCCTTTGCTCTTTGACAAGTCAAGCAGGACGACACAAAACGTGCAATGTCACTTTTCATTCCCGGCCACCAGAATGATAAACGGAGGTCTTGATACATCTTAGTCATGCCAGGATGCATGCTAAGACGGCTGTGATGCCCTTCCTCCAATATAATCCTCTTCAGCTCACCATCGTTTGGAACGCACGTTCTACCCATATAATGTAGTAGCCCGTCCGTTCCAGTACTGAACTCCTTAGTCTGATCTGTGCCGAGCGTACTCAATATTTTTTCCAATTCTTCATCCTCACGCTGCTTCACTCTGATTCGGTCAAACACATCACTGGAAATTCTAAGGTTACAGCATCTAATAACGTTCGCTCCTAAGTCGAACTGTAACCTTAGGTCTCTAAAACTTTCCACCAAGCCCAACTCTTTCACCATCATTGCCGAGACCCTTACTGCTTTCCTACTCAAGGCGTCCGCCACCACGTTAGCTTTTCCAGGATGATACAACAGCTCGAACTCATAATCTTTCAAGAATTCAAGCCACCTCCTTTGCCTCATATTCAACTCCTTTTGATCAAAGATGTACTTGAGACTCTTGTGATCACTAAAGACTTGAAACGTTGCTCCATACAGGTAATGCCTCCAAATTTTTAGTGCAAACACGACTGCTGCCAACTCCAAGTCGTGAGTGGGGTAATTCTTCTCATGGACTTTCAATTGCCTAGAAGCGTACACCACTACCTTCCTTTCCTGCATCAGTACGCAGCCCAAACCTTGATACGACGCATCACAATACACTTCAAAAGGTTTGGCCGTGTCTGGAATGACCAACACTGGGGCGCTCGTTAATTTTCTCTTCAATTCTTGGAAGCTCTCCTCACACCGATCGGTCCAGGCGAACGGTTGGTCCTTCCTGGTGAGATAGGTCAGAGGGGCTACTATCTTAGAGAATCCCTCAATGAACCGCCTATAGTAGCCCGCGAGCCCCACGAAGCTCCTAACCTCTGTGACCGAACGTGGACTCTCCCAATCCAGGACTGCTTTCACCTTGGCTGGATCCACTGAAATACCTCCAGCAGAAACGACGTGCCCCAAAACCTGGATTTCCTTCATCCAGAATTCACACTTTGACCGCTTGGCATACAATTCTTTCTCCTTCAACACGCTCAACACGATCTTCAAGTGGTCTTCATGCTCGTCAAAGCTCTTGGAATAAATGAGGATGTCATCAATAAACACCACTACAAATTTGTCCAGGTACGGTCTAAAAATCCAGTTCATGTAGTCCATGAAGATTGCAGGTGCGTTCGTCACTCCAAAAGGCATCACCACATATTCATAATGACCATAACGAGACCGGAAGGCAGTCTTCGGAATGTCCCCCTCTTTCACTCTAATTTGGTGATAGCCCGAACGTAAATCAATCTTTGAAAATACGCACGCACCTTGCAACTGATCCAGTAGGTCGTCTATCCTTGGCAGTGGATACTTGTTCTTGATGGTCAGCTTATTAAGTTGCCTATAATCAATGCAAAGCCGAGAGCTGCCATCCTTCTTCTTTACCAATAATACAGGCGCTCCCCAAGGTGAAGCGCTCGGCCTGATGAATTTCTTATCCAACAGTTCCTCAATTTGCTTCTTGAGCTCGACCAACTCAGCTGGTGCCATTCTATACGGTTGAACCGAGATGGGTGCGGCAGTTGTTACTAAGTCGATTGTGAATTCAACCTCACGAACGGGAGGTAGACCAGGGACTTCATCCGGAAAGACATCCGGGAATTCATCTACTACCGTTCGTCCTCCACCGCTCTCATTGTTGGACGAACGCTCCACTCTCGCGCCCCTCACTTCTTCGTCTTCATATGTCATGATCAGGAAACAGCTCGCTCCTTCCATGATGTCCTCCTTCAACTGACTGAGAGTGACTGATAATTCCTCCTCTTCTTCATTCGGAAAGACTAACTCCTTCTTCCCACAATCAATGAGAATCCGATTGGTAGCCAACCAATCCATCCCCAAAATTACTTCTAAGTCTTGAAGGGGTAAACAAATGAGGTTGACCTTAAATCTACGCCTCTCAACTTCTATAGGACATCTTACACAAACTGTAGATGTCTTAATCCCACCAGCCGCTGGGGTTGACACCACCAAGTCGAACTGTAATTCGCTCTCCACTAGCCCCAGTTTCTCAACGCACGCCTTCGAGATGAAGGAATGAGTTGCCCCCGAATCATACAACACGCCACACGGCTTTCCAAACAATAAGCAAGTGCTAGTGATGAGTGTACCTGAACGAGCGGCTTCAGCACCAGTAATTGCATACACTCTCCCCACTGCTTGCGCTCGTCCACCTCTTCCTTGCTGCGTTCTTCCAGCGTTCGGCGGCCTCATTGTCGTTCGTCCTCCCATATTACACTCCTGATCTGAGTGTCCGCTCCTTCTACACTTGTTGCAATATTTTCCCCCAGTCAGCTGAGGACAAGCCCAACGATAGTGTGGTCCTCCACACTGATAACATGTCAAGCTCCTTGGCTGTCCAGATTGGCCGACAGTGACCAAGGCTTGTGATCCGCCAGGGGATTGAGTTGGACGAACGTATGGGGACCTTCTCACGTTCGTTGCACCTCTGGATAAGACCGGCCCCCTACTCACTTGCTGTTTCTTCTGTTGCTCGGCCTCAGCAACGTTCTTCTCCAGTACCTTTGCTCTCTCAACCATGGCAGGGAAGGATCTAATACACAGACTGGATATCAACACTTTCAAGTCGCTCCTCAACCCGTTCTCAAACTTCCTGCATTGCCATTCTTCACTTGTAGCCATGGTATTAAAACGGACCAGGTGCTTGAATTTATTGGTGTACTCCGAGACGGACATACTACCTTGTATCAATTGAAGGAACTCAACTTCCTTTGCAAACCGCACACTGTCTGGGAAATATTCTTCATAGAATTTAGTCCTAAACACTTCCCAAGAAATGGGACTTTGAGCTTCAGTCAACAGCATCTTCATACTTGACCACCAATGGCTAGCTTCTCCCGTTAACAAATACTCTGTAAATGCCAAACGGTTGTCGTCTGGACACCTTTTAGCATCATAAATCCTTTCCATATCTCTCAGCCATTGATCCGCTTCATCCGGAAGCCCCTTTCCATTAAACTTAGCAGGGTGGTGTTGCAAGAAGCTTTCCAAGCTCCATTCGGCATGATGTGCAGCGTTGGAAGAGGACGCTCCTGGTGCGCCTCTCGTAGCGGCAAGAATATCCATCAACTGCCTCTGCGTTTCTTCAGAGTTGGTACGAGAGGCCTCCAAACTCTGCATGGCTTCCTGGTTTTGCCGCATTAGGGTGGCGTTATGCTCCATCAACGTGGTGTTCTGCTGTTGCAACCTATCTATCACTGACTCCAACAGCCTAGTGTTGTTGGACGCGTCAGGCTCATTAGGCTGTGGGGGAGGAGGAAGTCTAGGAGCCATTCGTTCTCTGGAAACAGAGAAAAACGAGCGTTAGTAATGTTCAAGAGTTAAAAACAATAACTCATTAAACATATAACAAGCACACAACAAAAGAATAGTGTACTCATAACCCTACGTGTCCTTAAAAGAACAAAACTGCTCTGATACCAATAAATGTAACATCCCAACATATAGTAATTACCATAAATTAGAACTAATCACATTTACAGAATTAACAGTGCAGTCTTAATTACAACCGCGAATAAAAGCCGAACGTACAAAGATATACAGGGTTCAGAATCTTTCTACAAAATACCAAGTTTTGGACGAACGGTTTTACAAAACTAAATAACCGAACGTCCCAAAATACCATCCAGAACACCAACAACTACTACTAAACGAGCGTTCTATTGCTCGGCTTTAACCTCTACTTCAACAAGATTGGCGTCTTCCAAATTTTCTTCTTCCAGCATTTCTTCAAGTAGCGCCTCTCCGTCTGCTCACATCCACACGGATGATCATTGCATTGACAAGACGGACGTACATAAACCAGTAGACAACACAAGGAATTGCAAGGGTAAGCTTAGGTAATTTAATTCATACAACCAATATAAAATTTAACATATGCAATCAACATACAAGACACATCACAATATATCCAATCATAGAATAAATCATCCTAACTCTCACAAGACCAACCGTCCGGACTGTATGAATCCATGTATCTACAGGCGTTCGTGCACCCGGGTGATGTGATAACTGTAAACACTCCAACAGCTGCCACCCGAGGTTAGCCCTATCAGTCCAAAGTACTCAGTAGGACTAGGACCTCCTGCCATTCCCACGCATGACCTACTCCCCTCTACATGAGGACGAGCACTCACGGAATATCAGGATGAACGGCCATCATCAGCTTTACCATGGTCATACTACATAACTTCTCATATTCAAATCATAGAGACGTTCCTCCTTGGAACGCTCGTTCAAATTCCATAATCATAGTTTCATTTATTACACTGTTCGCACGTTATAATACTTCCTCTTATTCACATTTCTGTTATTTGTTCCACTTCCATAAAATGACGAACGTTCATCCTTTTCATAATAAGGACAAACGTTATTATAGTACGGAGAAATCCTCGTTTCTGAACAAAAGAAACGAACTCCTGTCCACTGACGGACGTTACGAATACTTAAACTCAGTCAAAGGAACTGACTCTAGAAACTCTGAATAATACTTAGAAAAATTTAAGTACAATGACTCTAGATCGAATCAAATGGATAGATACATCACAAATTATTTAGATAAATGAGTCGAGCGTGATTTAATTCAGGATACACCACCGCCAGTCAATGACCGAACGTCAACTAATAATTTTGGACGAATGCTATTTACGTTCGTTCGGGAATCAAATATAAGGACGAGCGTTCAGTATAAAACCGAACACTACTTAGGACGAACGCTAGGTAGATGACCGAGCACTAATTAGAACGAACGCTCGATATAAGATCGAGAGCTCATTTGGACGAACGCTTAATATAAGACTAAGCGCTACCTATAACGAACGCCGGATTATAGAACCGAGCGTTACTAATATAACTTCAATTAATTTCGCTCGTTGGATACCACTAGGATGAGCCGAACGCTCAAACCTAGCCTTTCATAAGAGGACGCTCGTTCTTAAGCAAAATCCTTTCCAAATGAAAGAACTCCTATTCTAAGTCATTTTCAGGGGAAAACCAAACGGTAGAAGACCGTTCGATGACGAGCGTGCATTATCAAAGTAAGGACTATTATATTTTCTAGATTTTTCATCTACAATAACTTCACATTTTTCATACGATTCACATCTTATAACTTATCTCCACCATAAATCTCATACATTACAGAATTCATATTATCATCTCATACCTTACAGAAATTATCCATTTTCCAATTCATACGTTTCATCCTCAACATACAGTTCATACAATATCACTCATACACAACCAGTACAACAGGGCTTGTTCATGCATACTTAAACATCATACATTTCATACATCCAGTACACTTCATGCTTTCACACACATCATACAAGTATCAATTAAATTACTAAAGCTTCCCTTACCTGGTTCAGTAGTGCACTTCCAAATGCAAGGGTTTCGCTCGTTCTCTCACAGCTTTCTATCCAAAGAGTCACTCAACAACTCTCACTTAATCTAACACACCAAAATCATAAACAATTCAGACCTATAACCCATGCATGCAACCAGAATTTGGTTCGCAGAAACTAAAGGGACGAATGTTCAGAGACGAGAACTTACCAGTTCAGATCTCAGTTCTGTTCGGTTCAGAACGATGCTCACGGCTCCGGGAATGTTTCTACGGCATCTGAAAGTTGATCGGAGAAGATGGAAGTGAGTTTCAGAAGAGAGAAGATGAAGGAGTTTTAGAGAGAAGTTGGAGAATTTGAAATCAGAATTTCGGGGAAGAAGGTGAATGCATGCAGAGAATGGGAAGAGTTTTTCAGAAAATCATTTTCCTTCCCACGCAGGACGAACGCCCATTCTCCACACGCCACTTGTCTTCCACTAACGTTTTTCGAAGGTTCCAGCCGTGACACTTGGCAAACGCATGCAGAGTGGGTGTGAGTGTGTTTTAATGTGGCACGGTGCAATTAATGGTGATCAGAGTGTGGGATTTGGTGCGTTAAATATTTAGGGTCTCACAATAAGAATTATTAGAGGTATTTGAAACATAAATATAATTATTAAAGGGACGATAATGAATGCTGAAATAATATTCAATTTAAAAGTGTCGAAGTATGGGCGTGGATAGTGTAAGTTTAAGAAGAAAAAATTATCATATTCGGATTGAGTATTATGCATATGAATTTGCATAAGGTCTATTTATTGCGTATAAGTGAATATAACAGCTCACTGAATGAAGGACCGCAAGACTGAGAAAGGTAAAATGGAAAGAGGTAGAATAAGAATCCAAGGAACAAACCTATGTTTTCGTTTTACACGTAAAAACCCCATATCTCAGCTAATCTCCGAGGCCGATCCCACTATAAACGCTTTTAATAGTTAAGTTATGGAAAAAATTATATGGGACAAATTATTTCTTCCTTATTAATGCATGTTCATGTCTCTAAAATTTAGTGCACTTATATGAAAATAAGGTACAACCTTGATATGACACAAAAGCTTACTTTTATGCTTGTCACAAAGATTGGCCTACTTTTATGTAATATAAATGTTGTATTTGCACTTTTTAGGATTGGATAGACATTTTGCTGGACTTAATAGTGTCAAAAAGATTTTGTTTTCGTGTATTCAATTTAGTTTATATTATTATATTTTCTTTAAGATGTAAATTGACAAGAAAATCTAATTAGAGTTACAAATTATCATATTACTGTATGTATTAACTATAATGGATAGAAATTCCATTTATAAAATATATAATACACTTTGCTATAAAAAAGTGTATATACTCAATCAATTATTTGTTATAATAAAATATTTATGCGATAAATAATGACCAATTATTTATGTTATATTACGAATACATCCATATGAAGTTCATCAATTTATACCATAAACACCGTATTCCTATATGAAATTTTGACTAACATCAGAGTAGTATTCAGAATTTAGATTATAGATTATAATTGATGTAGTATACACAGTTCTTCTTTTAATATCCATGTTTGTCATCCTTTAAATAAAAAATTTAAGCGAACCAAATCAAATTATATATATACATTTCTCGACAAAATAAATTCTAATATTCATTATAAACAATAAATAATAAAATGCATTAATAATTATATTTAAATATCCATAAAGTTAAATCAAAGTCATGAGAAGTAAACTAGATTAAATACTACACATAATGTTATAAAACAAATCCCTAACAAATAATAATTTGTTAGAAATATCACACCATATTATTAATATGATAGCACCAACACAAAAGTGCAATTTATGTCTGATAATTCTAGATAAAATAGACTGGCTGCATGTGAATAGATGCCATAAAGTCTAATTTTTGTTCCATAGAGAGATAAAACATGATGAAATTGCAAAAGCAAAAGGGAAATTGCAACCTAAGAAATCCAATTTCTTCCTGATTTACGAAATGGATGCGTCGTGAGTCATTCCCCAACTGCGAATCCCAAAGAGTAACTCCCCTGAGGCAATCAAGAATTCCATAGCCTGCTGTTTTGACAGCAACCTCACCAAGCCCTGCAAAGTTCTCATCCGTAGATCATCTGCTTTTTTTATGATGGGTATCAGCTCTGTGATCTTCTCAGTCATATCCATCTCACAACTCATCATCTCGCTTGCAGTCTCCTGCCACTCTGCTAGCTCTTCCGTGATCTCATTCTCCTCTTTCACCTTCACAAAAATTAAAAAAAAAAAAACTAATTTCAACGAAACAAGAAACCTTCACGTGAACATTTTACTAAATCATCAAATTTCATTTTACTCTGTCTGTCTTGTCCTTACTTCTGTCTCATCCCAATAAACGACAAATGTTCTGCTACTTTTCTTCTAATCACAAAATTTAAATCTACTCCATGTTGTTAACAATTCATGTAAATTCTTCAATGCAATTATTTACTATTTTGTTTTTATGAAAGAGAGAACAACCAATTGGAAAACCCTGATGCATGTTACTTTAACAGGTTGCATAGCAGAAAACTTTATGAATTGAAGAGTGAGAAAAAAAGAAGATAATTAAAAGAGGGAAAGAGTGTTAGATACAGTGTCACACTGGAGATCGCTCATGAGACGAAACTGGGAGGGGCTGAGGTCGCCGAGGTCTCCGGTGCGGATGCCATAGAGGATATCGATGATGTGAGACTCAAAGAGGAGGGAAGACTCTGTGTAGATGAGGTGGAAGATGGTGGTGGGGCGCCACCCAGTGATCCAGTGGAGGGAGCGCTCAAGGGTGGTGGTCCATGGCGCAAGGAATACGCTGAGAGGATCTCTCTCCACCTCCTCCCACTTTTCTACGAAGTAGTCTTGGTGCTGTCTCATGATCCTGTCCATGGCTTCTTCAGAGTGTTCATCCTTCAGCTCCTTCACCATGACCTTCAACTGCAGGAACCAAAATCTGTGAAAGTTGGCGAAAGAAGTGACCATGGCAATACTTTTTTGGGTTTGTGAGTTTGGCTTTGGTAATAATTTATGGTTGTTGTGGTTGTTGGTATCTGAATGAAGATAGGGTTTGAGGTGGCTTCACATGCATGCAGGTCTTACGTGTTTCATTCACCGAGTTCAACATGTCAGAACGCTCTTTGACGCAATTCACCACCCAATACTTTTTCTTTTTATTTCCCAATGATCGATACGTCCAAAATACATACTCGATAAAAGCAAAAACTATAAAGTAGAAAACGCCTAATAATACCACTAGGTAATTTTATTCTTTACATTTTATCTTTAAAAATACATTAGTATGTGTACCTTATCTTCAAAATCCCTTATTACTACGTGTACCTGTAACAATGGAATATGATCACACTTGTCTTAAAATTAAAAAATTAATTTTGAAAAAGAAATATTATTTAAGAAAAGTCCTGACAATTAAATTGATTAAAATAAAAATAATTTTGAATTTTGTCAGATAAAGTTTGGAGTTTTATAAATTAAAAGATAATTGTAAAAAATGGATTGAAAAGTAATTAGTTATGTACACATCAAAAATTAACTATAAATTATTATAATTTTTTTATTAATTTTCATAATCACTATCTTAAAACTATATTGACATTAATTTATATTAAATAATAATATAAAATTGTGTACATAAGCTATATATTTATTTATATTTTATTTTACATAATTTTAACTATTGAAATTTTATTCTTTTTTCTTTCATGTTGTATAATTTTGAATAATTTTTTTATTACCTACAGGCGTGAGATATGAGGTAGAAATATATGTGAATAGCAATAAATTACTTTCCATAGGTCTAATTGTTTCAAAACTTAAAATTCTATTTTTAATACATTATTTATTGTTAATATAATATGAATTTGCTGGTTATCTAATTGATTTAAGTTGGTTGGATGACTATTACGTTAAAAAAATGCACAATAGTATTTTTTATAATTTTGTTCAATGTTTCTTATGTTCAATATTTTTTATTCAAAATATATTTATATTCACTTAAAAAAAATGCACAATAGTATTTTTATAATTTTTGGTAAAAATTTCTTATGTAACATATTTTATATTCAATATAGAATGTAACTTAATAAATATAAATTTTTACATCATCTAAAAATACTTAAACCCAAAGGTCATTTCAATTAGTTTAGTTATTTTGTTGCACTTGTACTGCACCAACAAACTAATGGCTTGTGTGTTCATGAAAGCTTTGGTTTTGTGATGTGCTTATACATACTTTAGGTAACTTTATATTTGTTTCTCCATGTCCTATTTTGAGTGTCCTATATTATAAATGGTGGAATTTTCTCTTTGATGATATTAGATCATATATCCTTGTTTGTTTGGTTAATCAATTACATAATTTAAATTGATGTTTTATATCTTCTTTATAACATAGGATTAACATTTAAAGTGTGAATGGTTTTTGTTCAGATCTCAATGATGGATAATGTATATATGGATATCTCTTTTTAACTGATATTGATTATTTTCTGCTAATATGATTTAAAAAAATTAATTAAGTTTTGTAAAATATATAATTTAGTTTTATATTTTATAGTTATATGATTTAAAATAATTTTGCTCACACAGGTAAATATTGTTATATAGTTTAAAGGTAAATGTTCAAAATGGTAAAGAGGAATTTTATAGCATTCATTACATTTTGTTCTTTGAATATTGTTTATCATTGTAGAAATTAAAAAAATAAAATAATGTTTCAGGAATGTTATAGGGAAAATGATACATTTATACAGGATAAAAAAATTAAGAATACTTTTGAAATTTTAATAAATTATATGATTTTTTTTAAATGTTTAAAATACTCAAACTAAATTGTTTTTGTCATAAGAACAGATGATTTAAATTATTTTAGTTGAATGTTTGGTTGATGAATTTGATTAATGTACAATGTGAAAAAAGTATACTTGATGATTTATTTTGTTAATAAAAGTGTTATTGATAAGATTTACTAACGGATATCGTTTATTAATAATTACTCTATTCGTTAATTATAGAGGAATGATGTTTGTCGGTAATGTCATGACTTAGAAACGGATAGTTGAGTTCAGACTGTCGAGCTATTGAGCTCATCCTCTCAAACTCATTCACAACTAAGCTCCTTCATCTAGTTACAACTAACAAACTCAACTCAACCATAGTTGATTAACTAGTATGAAATTGTTCGTGAGTTTAGAATATGCAACAACAACTTTAGAAAATAGAAAGAAGAACTTCACTCTTTATTATGTTTGTAAAAAATAGTATACGACGAAGAACCCTACAAAACTTTAATAGCAAAGGTGGCAACTTTAACATCAGAAAGAAAAGTTTCTATAACTCTCACCAGAATCTTCGATTTATAATATCTCTTCTCTGTTGCAACCCTTCCTTAACCTCCAACTACATTACAAATCTTGTCACACAACTTGCACAAGGGAACCGATAACAATGCTATATTAACTGGAAAAAAAATCACTAAAATAACAATGGCACAGGGCCACACTTAAATTATTAGGGTTGAGCTTAAAATAGGTACGGTTTAAAATAGGTAAGATCGAGCTTAAAATTGGTAGAGTCGATCTTAAAATAGATATGCCTAAGCTTAAATCGATGATGTTATGAGCTTAGGAAGTCTCCAACATGTACTCCAATGCCAACAGTTGTAGTTGTAGATCAAATGAATTCAACAACACTATCACCTTCAGACTTTGGTTGTTCAATTCAATCTCATTCATCATAAAAGCAAAATCAAATTCTAGATGAACCCTAAATTGAACTGTTTAATCGTGCTACCACGTTCTCACAAGTTTCTCCATTCTCGCACACGAAGCCATGTCCTCGCACTTGTAAGAGGAAACACAGATTGCAAAAACCCACAATTAGAGAAAACCCAATCACGACTGAGCGCGAGTTCTCCGTCAAGAGTCACTTCTTCCTCATCATTTTCAGTTCACACAAACATCTTTGAATTTGCGAGGCAATTCCAGAATTAACAACCCCATCTTAACACCTCCATGGAAACTCCGCCTCGTGATGCAAGCAAGTCGCGCCTCCACCCTTTCCACAGCGGCGCATAAATCTTATTTCCCTAATCTACAACCCTAATTTGGGTTAAAGGGGGCTGACACGTGGCAAGGTCTCATCGGCCATGTCCATCTTAGTCAATGTTGGTCAATTTGTTTGAATCTGGCCAAAGTTGGTCAATCAGGGGCTCCTCTACAATTTTAAAAAGAAAGGTAGGGTCTAAAGTGGAAATAAAGGAAATTTCAAAGCTTATGTGTAATTTTGGAAAATTTAGAAAGGTTAAAAGAGAAAATTCAGTTGATATTTAACGATAATTAATTTAATTTGAAAATATCAACGTAAAATATCTATCAAATATTATTAAAAGTTGATTAAATTTGTTGAATATTTGAAAGATATAAGATAAAAGATAAAAGATCTTATCAATAGAATATTTAGAGTCCAAGCCCAATCAAACGTATATAAAGAGACCTAGGGGAGGCAGAAATCATAACTCATTCATTCACTTACACTCCTCTACTAGAAGGAATCATCCACCACTTCTCTCACTTTTATTTTACCATTTGTTTCTACTCCATTCATGGAAGGTTAAGCTTCTAGGACTATTCCACTTTAATTTCATTATGCATTATGAGGTTAAGTTGAATTAATGTATTTGTTTCTTTTGATTATTGATTTGAGTTATCCTTCTTTTATGTCTTTCATCTCTCAATCAAGTTATAAGTAATGATTTATGCATCATAAGGTGTTTGAATCTACATGCATGTTGATCATATGAATTCAAGGGTTTCTAGGTTTGATTGAGAATTTACTTTAATTGAATTTAGGAACTCTCATATGATTAAACGAGTCTTTGCTACTAACTGAGAATGTACTTTGATCGCTCGTAAGAATTTCAACTATAATTAGTTGAGAATTTACTTTGTTTAATTTACTTTTAATTTGGTTAGGAGATTTAAGAGTAAACATGATTAAACACAAATAGGATTTGATTGAAAATGTACTTTGGTTGAATTCATTGTGTATAATCTAGAAAGGTCTTGCATTTGGTTAAGAATCTACTTTGATCAATTGTAAGATCACCCTCAAGTTAATTAAAAATGTACTTTAATTAATTTGAAATCCGAACAATGATTTGTGGTGTATGAAAAGAAATGTCTTATATCTCAAGTCAAGAGGGAGGGTGAATTGGATTAGCCCTTTTAAAATTGATCTTTTCACAATCTTTATTAGTTCTTTAGCTTTCTTGAAATCCATAAACAAAAATGATGAATCAATAAGAGAGAAAGGATATAGAAAGATCAACACAGACAATTTGTACTGGTTTGGCTAATTCCAAGCCTACATCTAGTTCTCCTTCAACAACCTAAGTTGAAGGAATTCCACTATAAATGATTGAGTTTACATACAGATATACCCCTCTCAATGCACTCCTCTCACAACTCAAAATCAATATAGTACAACAAGAGATGAATAACCTCACTCTCTTACAACAACCGAGAACAATCACAACTCTCAAATCCTAGCAAACCAGCACAAGTACATAATCACATTTGTTTATGATGAATCTGATCTCCAAGTCACACTCCTCTAGTGTACATCAAATCAGAACAGGTTAAGGACACTTTCTTGAAAGAATCTTCATGGGTAACCAACCAATGAAGCCTTGATTCTGCAAGATCACTTCTTGAACGCTCCTGTAATCAAAACTCAATGAAAACGTTAGTATTTGAAAATGAAAGCAATTTTTGTTTTGAAAAGGTCTCAAGATACATATATATAGGATTGTTTTTAATCTTGACGCATTATAATCGATTAAGGCTTTTATGTAATCTGTTAAGTTTTTGCTTCTGTTTTAACACATAATCCTAAGCATGTAATTGATTATTTAATCACATAAGTCAGTTATTGATTTAATTGACAATTATAACATATCAGATTATTAAATGAAATGGATTAAACAAAGTAAACTAATTTAATCGATTAAACAACTTATGTGATTGATTAATCCTGTACTTAAGCAAATTTTCAATCCAATTTCCAATTTAAACATATTTACTCACTTATGAAACATGCTATGGCTTGGTGTCTATTTTAGTTAGTTATATACATTGTATAATCAATTACTACAAAACAATTTGCCCTTATTAAGCTTACTAAGCGATCTGGTGAAATCTAAGAGATTATATATTATGTTTCATCGATTATTTCAACCAGAAATGAGATATTCAATCTGTTTTAAGCATGATTCATTTAACAATAATGAATTCATATATCAAGCACAAACAAGAGAAAGATAAAACAATTGTTATGCCATTATTTTTGCAAGAAACCATAAAACCATTTTTTTTGTTCATCATAAAAAACCAAGATATAAGAAGGTTAAAGCTCCCCTTATCAACATGTGGATAACAAATGATGAATCTATCTTAGAAAAGCAGTGAAATTAATCTATTTCATTATAATTCTTTCTTAAGTTTCCTATGTTCTTCAAACATTAATTTCAATAGCATAGATTTTTACCTTTTTTGCAAAACATTTACTAATCTTAAAAAGTTTCCATAAGATTCAAATATTGAAAAACAATTCAGTATTCGTTGGGAGACGACTCAGGGTTACTTTGACCCTATCTATTTTCTTGATTACTAACTTGATAATACTGAAGTTGCCTTGAAAAATAGTACTAATTTGCTAGCTTCAACCATAACGTATCAGCATATCTCTAACTTCAACAAAGCAATCTCCCAAGCGACTCTCTTCTTTGACATCCTAATAGAATATGAAGGCTTTAATGTGGTGAAGAGGGTTGTTGATGGTCAGCTGAATGACCTAAATTCTCCTACAGAGGTTAAGGCGGAGCAACCATTCGATCAAGAGGAGCCTTAGTGTGTTGAGGTTCAAGATCCTATTGAAGTTATCGACGAAGAGGAGGTTATCGCGCGAGTGAAGATGAATAAAGGTCCTCTTATGGTGTAAGGGTTGGGATTTTTTTCCTTTTCTTTTTATTGATGATCATTCTTCAAACAAGGCTTCTAGGTTAGTTCGCCTTGTTTAGGGTTCGACCTTATTTTGTATACCCCCACACATTAATCATTAATGAAATTTACATTTCTCTTGACCATTTCCCTTTATCTGTTACTTTACCTAGCTATTTTTACTGCTTGATTTGCTTGTTTCTTTATAACTTGGGGTGAATTTTCTTTGCTTACTTACTAACTTGGTGCCCAAGATTTTTAAGTTAATCAATGTTAATCGATCTTCCTAACATAATGATTCGTTGGGAATGTTCTTTCCATTTAATCTTGTTAAGGACCATCCTAACATAGTCGATCAGTGAGTATTAGGAGTCCACTTAGAACGTTTACTAGACTTGTGTTTGACGATGTAACGAGAGTACACGAAGAACGTTCCTCATCGGTTGGTGAGTACTAGAGTATACTTAGAATGTTCCCCAAACTCGTGCTTCACGATACAACAAGAGTTCACTAAGAACATTCGTCGTTGATCAGTAAGTGCTAGGATTTCACTTAGAATGTTTTCCATAATCGTGCTTGGCGATGCAATGAGAATTCACGAAGAACGTTCCTTCCTGATTGGTGAGTGTTGGGAGTTCACTTAAAACGTTCCGCACACTCGTGCTTGATGATGTAACAAGAGTTCACAAAAGTGTTCCTCATCGATGTGAGTGCTAGGAGTTCACTTAGAACGTTCCTCAAACTTGTGCTTGGCAATGCAAAGTAATGCATGTTCGACTGATGTGATTGTAAACACTAGGCTACATAACTTTCGCAAAGAAGTAGCTGGAAATATTGATTTCATTATGCGATGACTTTGAACAGGCCTTACGAATTTGTAGCAAGCTTCCCATGGACAAGCTTTTTTCTCTTCACACGTCTTCGACCACACTAAGTCACCCTCTTGGAAACTTCATGATTTGACTTTAATGTTGAACCTCCTAGCAATTACTCTCTTATAAGCTTCAACCCATATAGCAGCAACTTCTCTTCTTTTTGGGAGGGTGTCCAATTCCACTCTAAGTTGAGCATCATTGGATTTCATGTCTTGCAACTGCTGCCTGAGGGAAGGCTCCCCAACCTCTACAGGAAGCATAGCGTTTGTACCTTACGTGAGGTTAAATAAGGTTTCACTAATTATATTGTGTGGCGAACAATGATAATCCCATAGGACCTCCGATAACTCATCCACCATTTGCATCTCCTAAACGGTGTTTCAACTTCGTCATCATAATCTTATTCGCGTGATAACAGTTGAAAAACTGTTATTTTCATGCTTAAAATTGATACTAAAAGCAACCTTTAACACTTAGAAACTAGCTTGAAATCATGCTTTTGGTCATATTTTCAGAAATAAGAGAGCTGGACAGGTTTATGCTTGATTTCAGTGTTTTTGTGCAGGTTTTAAGGTGAATTTGGTGAAAGAAGTGAAGAAGGAGAGAGATGGAATCAGACAAGACATCAAAAAGTGCAAAAGGAGAAGCCGAAGTACCGCTCAGCGGCAGTTTACCGCTGAGTGGCACTCAGGAGGTCACGGTGGATCCGCTGAGGGGCAAAATGACCGCTGAGGGGAAGAAACCAACTCACGCACTTACAGCTGAGCGGCAGTTTACAGCTGAGCGGCACTTTTATGGGCTTGGGCCTAAAATTTCTGTATTTTTAGAATAGTATATAAGCTTTAGGACGTCCTAGGGTTTGTATCTTTGGCAGAGACGAAGCAAATACTCTCTTTTCTACCCCTTTGAAGGAGGATCTTGGATGCTTAGGCTACCTCTTCACCTTTCTAGGGTTTTATCTTTCATTCTTCCATTATTATTCATCTAGTTTCATCATGAATATGGTGAACTAAACCTTGTATTGTTGTTGGGGAATCAATGTAGTCTTGTGAAACTCTCATATATGGAATTTGTTTTAACATCTTACTTTTAAGACTTATGCTTTCTTTCATCATTAGTTAGGGTTTTTCCTCTTTGCATAATGCTTGCTTTGTTTAACTCATTCATTGCCATGATTATTGATTTTGTCGATATGGGAACGTACGGGGAAATCTAGATCCGGGGAAATTCTCCCAATAGTATATTGGTTGTCATTAAGCTCTTACACTTAAGAACTAATTACTAGGAATGCTAGGAGTTGTATGAACTCGTAATTAAGGATAGGCCTTCTTGCAAGGTGATTTAGAGAGTGACATTAACAATTGATGAAAAGAATGTTGAATTCTTAAAATATATGAGAGTGGATAAGATGAAATTGAAACCCCAACACCATACTCATCCATATAATTCATTAAAGTGTTTGCATTCTGTCTTTTCCATTGATCAAATTCATGCATACATGTTTATTTACTGTCTTTTGCATATAAAACTACAATCAATTTGTTCTTAAGTCTTAAATAATCAACAAATCACATAACTAAACTAGGTCGTGAGTCCTTTGGGAGAACGATACTTGGTTTTACCGAGTTTTATTACTTGAAACGATTCGGTTACACTTGCCGATTGTTAAACAAGTTTATGACGCCGTTTTTCGGTGTTCATAAATTTGTCTTTAAGTTTTTGGCGCCGTTGCCGGGGACTCGTGGTTTAACTAGTTAATATGTGTGATTATTGATTATCTTTGACTTGAATTTAAAATTTCTGTTATTATTTTTTTCTATTTTTATTTTTCGGTTTTTATTTTATTTTATTTTATTTTATTTTATATTTTTATCTCTAAATCTTTTATCTTCTTTTATATCTTTTTGTGCTAACCAATTCTCCTAGGGTTTTGTTTTCTTGTGTATGCAGGAGGCAATTCGAACCAGGAGTAAGAAAACTGCAGAACCTCTTCTTGAAGGTTTAGACGAGAGTAGACGAAGGAGAAGAATCCGTACATCTAGAGAATTTTTCCCTCCTCCGGAAACTCTGTTGCAACCATCACCACAAGGTTCTGACCATAGCACTGAAAACATGGAAAATAATAATATCAGAAGAACTCTTGCAGATTACACAAATACAGCTGGACCTCAGCATTTTAACAGCATAGCAAGACCAAGAGTCAATGCAGCTAACATGGAGGTCAAACCAGCGTTGATCCAACTGGTAAAAAGTAATCAATTCAATGGGTTATCTCACGAAAGCTCATATGAGCACCTCACAACATTTAATGAGATCTGCAACACAGTGAAAATAAATGGGGTGCCGAATGAAGCAATCAAACTTAGCTTGTTTCCATTCTCATTAGGAGGCAACGCTAAGCTTTGGTTAAATTCTTTTCCAGAGGGAAGCTTCACAGAGTGGGAAGCAGTGGTAACAAAGTTTCTAAACAAATACTTCCCACAATCAAAGGTGAATAAAGGAAAGCAAGAGATTTCTTCATTCAGGCAAGGCATGGAGGAATTACTGGGTCATGCATGGGACATATATAAAAGCTTGTTACGAAAGACTCCCACGCATGGATTTAAAGAAGAGGAAGTAGTCCTAACTTTCCTTGGAGGTCTTGGTTCACAAATCAAGATGATGCTTGACGCCTCAGCAGGAGGAAACATCAAATGGAAAACTCCAGAGGAAGCTATAGAAATCATTGAAAATATGACTACTAGTGACAACGAGCTCAACATTGAAAGAGGATATCTTAGTCAGAAGGAGTTGTTACAATCAAATGATGCTTTGCTTATTCAAAATAAAATTATTTCTCAACAGTTGGAAGAAGTAATTATGAAACTTTCTCAATTACCACAAGAAATACAACAGGTTTCAATGGTTCAATGGCAACAGCAAAAATGGCAAATGCAATTTACTCCATCTGAGAAGACAACAAAACTTGACGAGACTTTCCAAAGATTTTTGAAGATGAATGCATCTTATTGTAAGAATGTGGAAGTTGCGTTTAAAAATATGAAGGTCCATGTTGAGCGAATAGTTGACAAGATGAAAAATGGTAATATCAGAAAGGAGTGTAAAGTTGTTGTGACCAGAAGTGGTAAAGTGTTAGAGGAGAGAAAAAAAGAAAGAGAGGAGAAAGAAAATGAGAGTGAAAAAGAAACATGTGAGTGGAAAGAAAGAGTTGAGAGAGAGAAAAAGAAAGAGGAAGAAGATGAGAAGAGAGAAAAAAAAGAGAGAGAAGAGAGAGAGGAGAGACAAAAAGAAAAAGAGTTTGAAAAACCACTTCCTTATCCAAAGAATTATTCAAGGAAGGAGAAAGAAAAGCAGTTGGAAAGATTCATGGAGTTGTTTAAGAAGCTGGAGATCACTATACCATTCTCTGAAGCATTGCAACAGATGCCATCGTATGCAAAGTTTTTGAAGGAACTTCTTGTTACCAATAAGGAGTATTGGTAAATCTTGAAGAAATTTGTTTTGATGATGCTACAAGAAGTTTTAGTTGAAGAAGATATTAGAATTAGTTAAAAGCAATTTGTAGAAATTAAATGTAGTAGGAAATTCTTGTAAACCTTGTAAACTTTGCATTTTTAACTACTATAATCGATTATGGAATGACAATAATCGATTATCACAGAGTCATACAGGAATAATCGATTATCACTTCATATAATCGATTATCACATTTTGAAAACCCTGTAACGGACTTGAATAATCGATTATCACTTACAATAATCGATTATTCGTGGCAGTTGAAACTTAACCTTAGATATTCAGTGCAGCTGGCTATATAGTGGTTTTTCAGTGAAGAAAAAACGTTGTTGAACAGAAGCTCTTGCAGAATACTGTTTGTCAGAGGAAGTTCTCAGAAGCTATAGTTCAAGTTCCCTTGCTTGGTCTCGTGAACAGGAGAGGCTCGTGTGTCGTGTGTCGATAATAGGAGCAAGCTCTCTTCGAGTTAGCAAGGTGCTCTGCCTGGTCTCGTGAATAGGAGAAGCTCGCGTTTCGTTTGTCGAAAGTCGGAGCGGTTCTCTTCGAGTTGGCAGAGTGTTCTTCTTCCGGTTCGTTCGTCGAAGGAAGGTTTATTTATCTGCTTTATTCACTATTTTTGTAATCTGTGAAACCATATTTAGTGAAAAAGGTTAATCACTATTTATAGTGATTAACGACTGGACGTAGAATCTTTTGATTCGAACCAGGATAAAAATTCTGTGTTGATTTTCTTATTCCCTACACTCTTTATCTTTTACGCATATCAACTGTTTGATAAATTTTCTCTAAGAAAATTGTTTTTCTAAAACGGACCATCATAACTTGATTTGTGACCGTAACACGCTTTCTAAGTATTTTATTCCGCTGCGCGACTCTATAACGGTACCGATTGTTCCAACACTTCTTACAAAGAAAAACAAGTACATTGAAAAGGAAACTATCACGGTATAGGGTAACTGCAGTGCAATCATACAGAAATTACCTCCTAAACTTAAAGATCCAGGAAGCTTCACTATTCCATGCACCATAGGAGACTTGGAAGTTGGAAGAGCATTGATTGATTTAGGAGCTAGCATTAATTTAATGTCGCTATCCATGTGTAGAACAATTCAGGGTTTGGAAATCAAACCAACCAGAATGGCTCTTCAACTGGCAGACAGGTCTCTTAAATATCCATATGGAGTGGTTGAAGATGTTCTAGTGAAGGTTGATAAATTTGTATTCCCATTGGACTTTATTGTAATGAAGATGGAAGGAAATAGTGATGTACCTCTCATTCTTGGGAGACCTTTTATGAAGACTGCTAGAGTTTTAATTGATGTAGAGAATGGTAAGCTTAAATTGAGAGTTGATGATGAGTCACTTTTGATGTATCCAAGGCCATGACATATCCAAATGATGACAAAGCATGTTTTCAATTTGATGAACTTGATGAAGTTTGTATGGTGCAAGAAAGGATGGTGCGATATATTTCTCCATTAGAGAAAACTCTCATTGATGCTTGTGAAGATTTAGATGAAGAAGAAGAGAAATTAATTGATGAATGCTTGATGGACTTGGAAACATTGAAAAAGAGTCCAGTGGAAGAACCAATATTTGAAATAATTGATAAGGAAGAAGAAGTCAAAGCAAAGACGCCAGAATTAAAAAGATTACCATCACACCTGAAATATGTTTTTCTAGAAGAAGATGGAACAAAGCCAGTCATCATCAATAACTCTTTATCTCTACAAGAAGAAGAACAGTTGATAGAAATTTTGAAAGCTAACAAAGAAGCAATTAGGTGGTCAATATCAGATCTTAAAGGTATTAGCCCAACTTATTGCATGCATAAGATTTTTATGGAAGAGGATTATAAACCAAGTGCTCAACCACAGAGAAGGTTAAATCCTGTAATGAAGGAGGTGGTTAGAAAAGAAGTGTTGAAACTATTAGAAGCTGGTATCATCTATCCAATCTCTGATAGTGAATGGGTGAGTCCAGTACAGGTGGTTCCAAAGAAAGGTGGGATGATAGTAATTCATAATGATAAGAATGAACTTATTCCTACTCGGATAGTTATTGGCTGGCTTATGTGCATTGATTACAGGAAGCTGAATAAAGCCACTAGGAAGGATCATTTTCCTCTTCCTTTTACGGACCAGATGTTAGAAAGATTATCAGGTCAAGCTTTTTGTTTTTTAGATGGATATTCTGGATACAATCAAATTGTGATAGATCCAAAAGACCAAGAGAAGACGACTTTTACTTGTCCTTTTGGTATTTTTGCTTATAGAAAGATGCCATTTGGATTATGTAATGCTCCAGCTACATTTCAAAGGTGTATGCAGGCAATTTTTGCAGATCTTTTAGAAAAATGCATTGAAGTATTCATGGATGATTTTTCAGTTTTTGGAAATTCTTTCCAAAGGTGTTTGGCTAATTTGAACATTGTTCTTAAAAGATGTGTTCAGACAAATCTTGTTCTTAATTGGGAGAAATGTCATTTCATGGTAACTGAAGGAATTGTGCTGGGACATAAAATTTCTGCTAAAGGAATTGAGGTAAATAAAGCTAAAGTAGAAGTCATTGAGAAACTGTCTCCACCAACAAATGTAAGGGGGATTAGGAGTTTTCTCGGTCATGCTGGGTTTTATAGAAGATTCATTAAAGATTTCTCAAAAATTGCTAAACCATTGAGTAATCTTTTGATGAAGGATGCTCCTTTTGTGATGAATGAAGACTGTTTGAAAGCTTTTGACATATTGAAGAGTAAATTAGTGTCGGCTCCAGTAATTGTAGCTCCAGATTGGAATAAAAATTTTGAATTAATGTGTGATGCAAGTGATTATGCAATAGGAGTTGTTCTTGGTCAGCGAAGAGAAAAAAATTTTCATCCAATTTATTATGCTAGCAAAGTTCACAATGATGCTCAGTTGAATTATGCTACCACAGAGAAAGAATTTCTAGCTATAGTGTATGCTCTAGAGAAATTTAGACCTTATCTTATTGGATCTAAGGTGATTATCTATACAGATCATGCAGCTATCAAATATTTGTTGACAAAGCCAGATTCTAAGCCACGTCTGATTAGATAGGTACTCTTTTGCAAGAATTTGATGTGGAAATCTGTGATAAGAAAGGAAATGAGAACTTGATTGCTGATCATTTGTCACGGTTAGTCAACAATGAGGTCACTAGCAAGGAATCCGAAATTTGGGAATCTTTTTCAGATGAAACACTCATGTATATTCAGCAGAGGCCATGGTTTGCTGATATGGCTAATTTCAAAGCTGCAAGGGTCATGCCAGAAGACTTAACTTGGCAACAAAGAAAATTTTTTTTGCATGATGCCAAGCAGTTTGTTTGGGATGATCCTTATTTGTTCAAGATTGGAGTAGATAATCTTCTGAGGAGATGTGTGACAAATGAAGAAGCAGAAGGAATTCTCTGGCATTGTCATGATTCACCTTATGGAGGACATTTTAATGGAGAAAGAACAGCAGCAAAAGTCCTTCAATCAGGGTTCTATTGGCCAACTTTATTTAAAGATGCCCATAATCATGCTAGAAATTGTGATAAATGTCAAAGAGCAGGGACGATCACTAAACGTCATGAGATGCCATTACAAGGCATTTTAGAGGTTGAGGTTTTTGATTGTTGGGGTATTGACTTTATGGGACCCTTTCCTCCATCTTTCAACAATGAATATATTTTGGTAGCAGTGGATTATGTGAGTAAATGGGTGGAAGCATTAGCTTGTCCTAAAAATTATGCTAGCACGATAATTAAATTCTTGAAGAAGCAGATATTCTCACGTTTTGGCACTCCAAGAGTGTTGATTAGTGATGGAGGATCTCATTTTTGCAATTATCAGCTAGAAAAAGTACTCAAACATTATGGAGTGAAACATAAGGTAGCTGCACCTTATCATCCACAAACCAATGGACAAGCTGAGGTATCTAACAGGGAAATAAAAAGGATCCTAGAAAAAATAGTGACTTCATCAAGAAAGGATTGGTCACTCAAATTAGATGATGCTCTTTGGGCCTATAGGACGGCAATGAAGACGTCTATGGGATTATCACCGTTTCAATTAGTCCATGGGAAAGCATGTCATTTGCCAGTAGAATTGGAGCATAGAGCGTTGTGGGCTTTGAAATTCTTGAATTTTGATCCTTATGAAACTCAATGCACACCCAGAAGGCAGATTTTGGAGCTTGAAGAAATGCGATTACATGCATATGATTCATCCAAGGCTTATAAAGATAAGATCAAATTTTATCATGATAGGAAGTTGGTGAATAAAGTTTTCAATCCAGGACAACAGGTACTATTATTCAATTCAAGATTGGAGATATTCCCTGGGAAACTGAAGTCAAAATGGTCAGGACCATTTGTAGTAAAAGAAGTGCACCCGCATGGAGCAATTGAAATATTTAATCCAGCTGCTGATGATCCACAGGAAAGTTGGGTGGTGAATGGTCAACGTCTTAAGCCTTATTTAGGGGGAGAAGTGCAACACTTGTCCACAATGATGCAGTTGGTTGATCCTTGAAATTTTGGGTCAGCCTCGTGACGTTAAACAAGCGCTTACTGGGAGGCAACCCAGTGTTCTGTACGTATTTTTGTTTTTAGAATAGGGCTTGATGTACTCAATTGGAAACTTGGTTTGTTATGATGGTTTGCTTATGATTGTGATTGTGTGATAAGTAATGCTTGATGATGCTTTGAGATTGATTGATGTTGAGATGTGCAAATTAAATGCTTATACAGGTGATTCACAGGCTTTGTGAACAAATGCATGATATTGTGATTATGATTGTGAGATTAAGCAGGATGTGTATGTCAAATGTGAATGAGCTTATATGTGAGGTTTTGAGCTCCAGAGTTGTTATTGATTGAATGCTATTACTTTGAAAGCATGAATGATTTTGCCCAGGTTTTCTATGATTGAATCAATTGCTTGTTTTGCATCATATGATCAAGGCCATTTATTGGAACCCTTTTTATTGGCCAAATTCATGAAGTTAGCCCACTAAAAGAGAGCACTTTGTGTTCTATCCTTTGAACCCTTAGCCTTGAACATAATTTGAAAACCCTTGTTGAAAAGCTTTACCTTGAGTTAAGTAGAAAATCTTCTGTGGTATTGATAAATGTTCAAGTTTGGGGTTGTTGGGAAAGCATGAAAAAGAAAAAGGAAAAGCATTGAGCTAAGAGCTAAGAAATAAGAATGTGAAAAGAAAAGAAAAAGAGAAAGAAAAGAAAAGAAAAGGCAAAGCTCAATGCAAAGGAAAGTTGGGAAAAATAATAATGATTGTGTTGATATGATTCTCTTAACTCAAGGATTTTGTGATCCATAAAAACCAATTTTCTTGTTAGCCCAGCCACGTTATAAGCCATTGAAAAGTCCTTGTGATGATCCATGCTTGTGAATGTTTTTGATTGTGGTTAAATGAAAGGCAAAGTTGATTCATGTGACATTGTGATAGTAGAGTGAATGAGTGATTACCTCTTATACACTTTTGTTTGAGCGAAACACTTTACCTAGTGAGGAAATATTCCATGAGCACATGAACATCCATGCTTAATTGATTGATCATTCATGAAAAATAGCATTTGATGGATATTAAGTGACTTTGTGAACACCAAAGCATGTGAACGTCTTGATTGAAATCTTGGTCATAAGTTTGATTGAAGTCTTTACTTATCTTGAAAAGAAGATTTTTGAATGAGTGAACCATTATACAGATTGGTAGAAGATCGAGTTACATCTTGTTTGCTTGAGGACAAGCAAAGTTCTAAGTTTGGGGTTGTGATAACAGTTGAAAAACTGTTATTTTCATGCTTAAAATTGATACTAAAAGCAACCTTTAACACTTAGAAACTAGCTTGAAATCATGCTTTTGGTCATATTTTCATAAATAAGAGAGCTGAACAGGTTTATGCTTGATATCAGTGTTTTTGTGCAGGTTTTAAGGTGAATTTGGTGAAAGAAGTGAAGAAGGAGAGAGATGGAACCAGAAAAGACATCAAAAAATGCAAAAGGAGAAGCCGCAAGTACCGCTCAGCAGTAGTTTACCGCTGAGCGGCACTCAGGAGGTCACGGTGGATCCGCTGAGGGGCAAAATGGCCGCTGAGGGGAAGAAACCAACTCACGCACTTATCGCTGAGGTGCAGTTTACCGCTGAGTGGCACTTTTATGGGCTTGGGCCTAAAATTTCTGTATTTTTAGAATAGTATATAAGCTTTAAGACGTCCTAGGGTTTGTATCTTTGGCAGAGACGAAGCAAATACTCTCTTTTCTACCCCTTTGAAGGAGGATCTTGGATGCTTAGGCTACCTCTTCACCTTTCTAGGGTTTTATCTTTCATTCTTCCATTATTATTCATCTAGTTTCACCATGAATATGGTGAACTAAACCTTGTATTGTTGTTGGGGAATCAATGTAGTCTTGTGAAACTCTCATATATGGAATTTGTTTTAACATCTTACTTTTAAGACTTATGCTTTCTTTCATCATTAGTTAGGGTTTTTCCTCTTTGCATAATGCTTGCTTTGTTTAACTCATTCATTGCCATGATTATTGATTTTGTCGATATGGGAACTTATGGGGAAATCTAGATCCGGGGAAATTCTCCCAATAGTATATTGGTTGCCGTTAAGCTCCTGCACTTAAGAACTAATTACTAGGAATGCTAGGAATTGTATGAACTCGTAATTAAGGATAGGCCTTCTTGCAAGGTGATTTAGAAAGTGGCATTAACAATTGATGAAAAAAATGTTGAATTCCTAAAATATATGAGAGTGGATAAGATGAAATTGATAACCCCAACAGCATACTCATCCATATAATTCATTAAAGTGTTTGCATTCTGTCTTTTCCATTGATCAAATTCATGCATACATGTTTATTTACTGTCTTTTGCATATAAAACTACAATCAATTTGTTCTTAAGTCTTAAATAATCAACAAATCACATAACTAAACTAGGCCGTGAGTCCTTTGGGAGAACGATACTTGGTCTTACCGAGTTTTATTACTTGAAATGATTCGGTCACACTTGTCGATTGTTAAACAAGTTTGTGACGCCGTTTTTCGGTGTTCATAAATTTGTCATCACTACCTTTGCCTAACCATTCGTTTGAGGATGCCGAACCGAGCTCATCACATGCTTTATGCCTAAGCCTCGGTAGTATTTGGATAGTTGTTTATCAATAAGCTATCGTCCATTGTCTATAATGACTGTGCGAGGGAAGCTAAAGTGACAAATGAGCTTCCATACCAATTTTTGGACCTATTGTACAGTAATAGTGGCTAGGGGTTCAACTTCTACCCATTTTCTGAAGTAGTTTGTTGAAACTATGAGGCACTTCTTCTGTCCTTGCTAATCAGGAAAGGTCCGATGATGTCCATTCCCCACTAAGCAAATGGCTAAGGGGAAATGATGTTGTGCAGCTCGACCAATGGTGTATTGATATTGTTGCCATGCTCCTGACAATTTTCTCATTTCTTGACAAACGTGTTGTAGTCTTGCTCGAGGGTTGACCAATATTAGCCAGTCGTAGATTTCGAGCTTTTAAGGTGTGTCTGACAACTTTCTCACTTCTTGACAAACGTGTTGCAGTCTTGCTCGAGGGTTGACCAATATTAGCCAGCTCGTAGACCTCGAGCTTTTAAATTGGGTTGTCTAGTGTGCAACCTATAGATGCCATTATGCAACCCTCTTAGGACATACTCGACTTCCTCGCCTAAGATGCACTTCAATAGAGGGGTAGAGAACCCTATCCTTTAAAGCTCATCCCTAACAAAGACATGCCAAGCGATCCTCTTTCAATAACCTGGGCTTATAGCTTCTCTACTCCCTTGCTTCTTTATCAATTCTCGAACCTCCTCTCTTCAATCTTCCCGACCGGCCATTGAGGTAGACATGCACTGAATGTTAGGCTTTGTCAACACCTATTTTATTTCTAAGGATAGTTGTCCTTTTTTTTTGCCACTTGCCAATTTGGAAAGGATGTCTGCTAAGGCATTATCCTCTCTAGGAATGTGCTTGATATCCACTGTTTTGAAACTCATTATTAGCTCCATAGTTATATGGAAGTATTGTAGGAGTTGACTGTCCTTAATTTGGAAATCATCATTCATTTGTTCTGCCACCAACTGGAAGTCCATTCAGCACTCCAAAAGTTGGACTCCCATGTCTTTAGCCAAAGCAAGGCCATCCACTAGAGCTTTGTAATCGGTCTGGTTATTGTTGAATTTAAACATTAAGACTACTCAATAACCGTGTTGTGTGGTCCTTCGAGCAATATTCCAACTCCTCCATCTCGTTTATCTAACGATCGTTCGATGTATAATCTCCATGGCCGAACAAGATCTGTGTTTTAAGAAGGTAACTTTAAAGCAAAATCTGCTAAGTGTTGTCCACACACTAAGCAAAGTGGTTCAAACCAAAGATCGAATTCGAATAGCTATATTGACCAACTAACGATCCTCCCTGCTAGATCGGGCATCCTCAGAATAACTTTGCTATTGAATGATCAGTTCGGACGATCATCGAGTGACTTTAAAAGTATGACCTTAAGCACCGAGCGAGTGTAAGTAGTGCTAACATCACCATCTCAATTATTAGTACCACGTCTCGGGGTCCTGCAAAACACACCACCTTCTCCTTCCACATCACATCCCACATCACCTATTTTTTATTAGTTACTATTTCCACCTCTCTTTTTTTACATATTAAATTTCTTCATATTAAATTTTCTAATTATTCCATTTACTTTTTCAAATTATATTTTATTCAGCTACTGTATCTACCAACATTTTTTTTCCTTGAACCACTTTCTCCATCTAGTTTCTCCACTCACTTTTTATATTAATTCTTTCACTTATTTTTTACATTAATTTTTTCTATTCATTTTTTAAAATTATATTTTATTTCACCTAATTTCTTCTCCCACGTTTTATATTAATTCTTTCACTTATTTTTCATACTAACTTTTTCTATTCACTTTTTAAATTATATTTTATTTCATCTAATTTCTCTACTTACTTTTTATATTAATTGTTTCACTTATTTTTACACGAACTTTTTCTATTTACTTTTTAAAATTAATTTTTATTTCACTTAATTTCTCCAATCACTTTGTATATTAATTCTTTCATTTATTTTTCAGACTAACTTTTTCTATTTACTTTTTCAAATTATATTTTATTTAACCTAATTTCTTTACTCACTTTTTATATTAATTCTTTCATTTATTTCCACACTAATTATTTTATTCACTTTTTTAAAATTATATTTTATTTCATCTAATTTCTCCACTCATTTTTTATATTAATCCTTTCACTTATTTTTTATAGTAACTTTCTCTATTATTCACTTTGTTTAATTATATTTTATATCTCTAATAACTTTTTTATATTATTTATTTCACTTATTTTTCTACACTAACTTTTTCTAATTTTTCCACTCAGTTCTTTTAATTATATTTTATCCATCACTTCTACTTCCCATAACTCTATAAATACCCACTTATTTTTCATACTTACCTTTTCTATTCACTTTTTAAATTATATTTTATTTCACCTAATTTCTCCACTTACTTTTTATATTAGTTGTTTCACTTATTTTTACACTAACTTTTTCTATTCACTTTTTAAAATTATTTTTTATTTCACTTAATTTCTCCACTCACTTTGTATATTAATTCTTTCATTTATTTTTCAAACTAACTTTTTCTATTTACTTTCTTAAATTATATTTTATTTAACCTAATTTCTTTACTCACTTTTTATATTAATTCTTTTTATTTTCCACACTAATTATTTTATTCACTCTTTTAAAATTATATTTTATTTCACCTAATTTCTCCGTTCACTTTTTATATTAATCCTTTCACTTATTTTTCACAGTAAATTTCCATTGTCTTCCTAATCTCATCTTTTTTACCACACTATCATCTTTTTCCATATTAAACCATTATCAAACACTACCACAATACTCTACTCAATCATATCACTATTTTCATCTCCTAAAAAACTCCATTTTCTCTTACATATGGGTTTTGGCTATCCGTGCTTTCTCCATCGAGATTCTTATTCCTTCGTACCTTTTCGTTTAGTTTAAATTATGCTTTTAAGGTTTGTTTCTATTTGAATTTTACATTTCTATAATTGTATTACTATTTTTTGTTCACATTTTTATATATAGACAATTTTCATTTTTCTAATAAAATCTTAAAATTTTTAATTATGATGTCAAGTCTCGAATTTGCTTGATAATTTAGTTTTTCATAATAATTTTGATTGTCACGTCAAATTCGGATTTGCTTAATTATCATGTCAGGAAGTTTCAACAAGACTTTGAAAAAGTAGATTAAGAAGGCCAAGTACTCTTTTCACACTTTGAATGGAAGCCAAGAGCCCAACCAGATGATCCAACAAGATCCATACCAGCACATGGAGAAGGTAGAAGAAATCCAAAGTGTAGGAATAAAGCACGGGTGGCGCTGAGCGCCCACCCCTTACAGCTCAGCGGCAGCGAAACCTAGTTTCTCTTTTAAAGCACGTATATCTTGTGCTCCTTCTAGAATTCAGCACACACCTCATGCACTTACATGTGGCTTATGATCCACGTTTGATGGAGAATGATCAGCACCGTAGAGATTAGGATTAGGAGGTGAATTTCTCCTATAAATTCACCATGTTCTCTCCTTGTAAAGGCACTTTTGATGATATATATGAGTATATTCTGCTGCCATGACCAGCCCATACTCTGCACAAAAGTCACTTTCAAATGAGCTTTCCCCTTCACCACCTAGCTTCCTTCCAGAGTTGAAGGTCGTCTGAGCTAGTCTCATCCACCTTAAGCTCTCCTTCCAGCATTTCATCCATTGGTTTCACCTCTGCCCGCTGCTGCCAACCATAAGCAACTACATCCACTACTTCATAATCCTTCTCCAAGCTGGAACGAGCCATCATGTTGGTATTCAGAGCACATGTTTCCGCATCACGTCCCAGCTGAGTTGTTTTTTTCCCTTCATTCTACACTGTCAGCACATTTCCTTCGTGTTTTTGCGTCTGTATGCACTGTTCCATTCCACTGATTTGAGTCATTTTTATTAAAGCATCTTTTTCTGTCATGTCCAGTCCTGTGTAATTGTTTCATTTGTCAAATTCTGGTGTATTCTGCATTTTGGAAGTTGGATGCCTGAATCTGAGTGAGTGTTAAATCTGCACACCAATGGAGCAATGACCAAATTAATTTGAGCTCGGGTGCATGAACATTAACCTCATTTTCACTCTTTCAAATGTTATGCAGTATTAGATTTATTGAGTTTTCTTTGGCAAATTACGTGAAAATTGGTTTTGTGATCTGTAATCCAGTGGCTGAATGAGATAGTACATGATGCATACCACATAAGCCATGAAATGCTTAAGCAAGAAGCTTGGTAACATCACTAGAAATCCAAAATGTATTCAGCTATGCAGATTGACTGAGCTGCATCATCCTAGTTTGAGTTTTTTTTTTCTTTTTTTAAATCTGATTCAGTTTAGAACTCATAGCTGAACATCTTCAAGATCAATTCTAGAGTCTCTTTCAAATTTAAACTGCTATCCTAAAGTCAGATTATATAATCGCAGTTCATTTTGACTCTTATGCTTAAAATTGGTTGGTGGAATGGTTAAAATTGGTGTTAAATAGCAACCTGACCAGTGAAATTTTGATGTCCAATGTTTAGCCTCTGATGGTAGTTTGTACAAGTTATATTTCATAAAGTAAAGTTGCTCGAACCATAAAACTGTGAGTCTAAACACTTTTGTGCAAATTGACCATTCAAACCACCACTTTTCAGCATTTCATTTCTGATATAATTTGCAGAATTTTTTTATTAAGTGTTTGCTGTGATTGATGCATCTAATTCAGTGTTAAATTTGGTAGCAAAATCTTGGTTTAAATGAATTATAAGAAGTTCAAAATGCAAACTCAACAATAGACCTTATTTTAAAAAAAACGTTGTGTGAAATAATGCCAGTTCTGTTTCAATTCTGATGCATCATTAACAGAAACTCTCATAGTCATTTTATCAAATAGATTTGCCTATTTCGAAATTGAGTTTGATTTTGCAGTCTATTCAACCTGTATCGGTTTACGTGCTTTCTAAATTCATTCTAGAGCATTTCTTAAGTTCCTTTTGAGTGCCTCTGTCCTTTGAGTCCACTTAATTGCTTGATTTTAATTGTTTGAACTTTCTGCACATAAACTGTTTGATAAAAAGACAGTGGTGCAATCTTTTTCTGCAATTTCCTAGCAGCAGTAGTGATAAATTCTGACTTCATAATGGATTGTTGGTGGTCTGTGTGAGTTCAATTGTGGTTGCATACTTGTCCCAAACACCTTTGCATCACTGGTAGCCTCCTAGGAAAAGGATTGGAGAATGAAAAGTCCAGCTTGGAAGCTGATTTCGGTGCAGCAGATTCACTCTTTGGGCCTGCACAACGTTTTTTGTTGCTGCAACAGCCGAAGATCATTACTTTAGCAGCTGTGAGAATTGTCGTGAACCAATACAGTTCATTCCTTTGAGAGAAGCCAAAGCTGCAAGCATTATCCACCTTTCCTTTTATTGTTTAATTTCAATTTGCAAAGTACTTGTAATTGGCCATTATGCAAGTGGATTGGAAGAATTCTCAAGTGTTCTTCCTTTCATTTGCATTGTTTGATTGTAATTCTTAAACCAAAGAAACAAGCAGATAGTGTGTCTGGGAACCAAAGTTTCAAGCCTCACTTAGGAGACCTCACTTGTTTCAATTTCTTGTATGCGCTTAGGAAATTCTTAGAGTCCGACTTTAGAGTCTACATTTTTCCTTTTCTATGTGTTTGTTTATTGTCTCTCGACTTTTAATGAGTTTAATAGTATTTTGGACTTAAGGAATTTTAGCAAGTAACTAGGAACATATTTGGCAAGGCAAGACTTGGTATTTAAGCAACCTACATGGTTCACCTCTCTTAACTGGAATTTGCTCTCAAGTGAAAATATCTTATTCCTTATTTCACGAAAACTTTTAAGTTCATAAAAATGTCTAGGAGACATTCCCCTAGGATTAGTGATAGTGAAGAACAACTCTCCCTCCAAACCATAGTCAACAAACTTGGTGAGATTGAGAGAAAAATGAGTCAAGAACAAGTCAATAGAGAGTTAAAAAATGCTTTCATCAAAGATGAATTGAAAATTTTGAGAGAAGAGCAAGCTCAAAGTAGGGAGAGATCTAGGGGAAGTGTAGACTCCCAATTTGAAGGAGAATACTAAAGGATAGGAGAGTATTATCAACATCCCTCTTCATCAAGAAGACATATGAGGGAATTTTGATATCCTCCTCCCCTAAGGAAGTTAATATAGTATTGCGTCATTTCCATGGAAAAGATAATGTTGAGGCTTACCTAGATTGGGAGATGAAGGTGGAGAAAATCTTTGCTTGCCACCAAGTAGGTGAAGAAAGAAAAGTCTCTCTTGCCACCCTAAGCTTTCAAGGGTATGCAATGCATTGGTGGATTGCCATAGTCCAAGAGAGACTAAGACATCAAGATCCTCCAATAGAGTATTAGAATGATCTCAAAGCTACCCTTAGGAGGAGGCACATTCCCTCCTATTACAATAGAGAACTCATGGATAAGCTCCAAAGATTGCAACAAAGGTCTATGACTATGGAAGAGTATAGACAAAAGATGGAGCTATATATGATGCGGGCAGGAATTGTAGAAACAAAAGAAATTACCTTGGCCAGATTTTTGAGTGGGCTAAATTTTGATATCCGAGATAGGGTTGAACTTTTGGATAGGGTCACATAGTTGCTCAATGTCCTACAAAGAGAACAATCATTTTACGAGGTAGTGACATGTATAGCAGTGAGAGCCCGCTAGTGAAAGTGAGAGTGAATAAGAAAAATCAAATAAAGAAGAAGTGTATCCTTGTGAGGGTCAACTTCTAATGGTGAGAAGGAAGTTGAACAACCAATCAAGCCTAGAACACTTATCAAAAAGAGATAACATCTTTCATACAAGATGTCAAATTCAAAATAAAACATGTTCTCTCATTGTTGATAGTGGATCTTGCTGCAATTTTTGTAGCACAAGGTTGTTGAAAAATTGAATCTTACTTTGATACCCTATCCAAAACCTTACAAACTTCATTGGCTTAATGAAGATGGGGATATAATTGTTGATAGGGGAGCAATATGAGTGTTGAATCCAATCCCTAATGTGTTTGTTTTTTATGATGACAACACATTGATTGTAACAACACATAAATGTTGTCATACACAACAGAAATGTGTATTTGCGATTGATACATATGTATGTGGCTATGAAAATGTTTATTGTTAATTAATACATATGTTCATATATTGTTTAGTCTGCATACTAATGTGAACATGATGTGTTTATATCTCTGTATGCATACTGAATGTTTTTGTGTGTGAAAACCATAAGCACAAAGCAACTCTGTATGAGTTAATTGATTACAATGATGTTGTAATCAATTAAGTTCATTAGACAGCTTATGTTTTAAACTATGGCAAAACAACAAGTTTTAAATTGATTACATTAAGTGTTAAATCGATTAAAACTAGTGTGTTTGCATACATCTTGTTGAAATGTGTTGTGATGAGTTTTTGAAGAGAAAAAGTTTTCAAAATCTGTTTAAGTGAAGAGCTTAATCGATTACATTAATTATGTAATCAATTAAGTCTGTTATCTTTTGAAAAGTATTTTCAAGCTAAGTCAAAACAGTTGTAACGATCATATTTTTAAGGTTTAATACCTCTTTTGGTCCCTCGAAAGGGGGCCAATGTTCAATGTGGTCCTACTCTTTTTTAGAAGTTCAATGTGGTCTCACCTTTTGTAAAAAGTGTGCAATCAAGTCCTTTTTGGAAACGGCGTTGAGTTTTTAACGGAGCAGCTGACAGGGTGGACTGAAGTTAGCTACGTGGCTTTGTGTGGGTAATACGTGGCTGTGAGTGGGTGATACGTGGCTGTGAGAGGGTAAATCAGAAGTTAGGGTTTGAGTTGCAGAGAAATTAGTAATTTGGGATTTATCGTCGTGTTTCATCTGAAGGGTGTTCATCGTGTTTGAAAAGTTGGGGTAAAGGATCTTCTCGGTGGTCCCATGGTTGTGGTGTGAGAGGAGACTCAGACAAAAATGAGTTCACTAGAAAATGAACTTATGAAAAATTCATTACCTTGAAAGTGTTCAGGGTTTTCATTTGTAGAATCAGGTAAAGGATTGTCATCTAGTTTAAATATCTCCAGTTTTTCTTGAAACACTGAAAGTTCAGGTTCCTCGTGCACTGGACATTTATCTTCAGCCTGACTCACATGCTCGTCAAATGTTTCTTTTCCAAAATCAGAGGCATATGCATCTGGCTTGATTGACCCAAGATTTTCGGAGAACGAATCAAGTTCTGCTTCGCTAAGCATAGAACTAGCCTTTTCTTCATCAAATTTCTTATATAAGATGTCTATTGAGCTGGCTAGTGCAGACCTAGTCAATGGCAACACCTCATGAAGATCCTTTACCTCATCTGAAGCTCGAGGTGATAACTGCATACTCGTGGTTCGCCTCATCCTGCTACTTCCATTAAACTGTCGGGGTTTAACATCTTGTTTTATCAGAGCAAAACTATTCTGCCTGGAACTCAATACGTTATAAGCATTATGGCTGTCTCTGGTAGTACTAGCATTATCACCAACAACCGTGTAGCCAAAACTGACATTCATCACAGCACCCTTAGCCACTCCCGATAATCGAAAACTCACACCACAACCATGGGACTACCGAGAAGATCCTTTACCCTAACTTTTCAAACACGACGAACACCCTTCAGAAGAAACACGACGATAAATCCCAAATTACTAATTTCTCTGCAACTCAAACCCTAACTTCTGATTTACCCTCTCACAGCCACGTATCACCGCCTCATAGCCACGTATTACCCACACAAAGCCACGTAGCTAACTTCAGTCCACCCTGTCAGCTGCTCCGTTAAAAACTCAACGCCGTTTCCAAAAAGGACTTGATTGCACACTTTTTACAAAAGGTGGGACCACATTGAACTTCTAAAGAAGAGTAGGACCACATTGAACATTGGCCCCCTTTCGAGGGACCAAAAGAGGTATTAAACCTATTTTTAAATATGTTTAGCTAGCATTTATTGTAAATCGATTACATTAATTGTGCATTCAATTAGACTTTTGTTAGTAGTAATTCTGTTACATCTGATTTTCATGTAATCGATTGTATTACTAACGTAATCGATTGTTTTGCATCTGTCATGATGAAAACTATAAATTAACGCATTACATGTAACTTTGTAAGAACTTTTGATCATTTGTAAACTGTCATATCTGATATATTTGATTTGAGAAAAGTATTACAGGTTGTTGAGACGCTCCAAGAATAGAGAATTGAAGAATTGGAAGAAACTTGAAGAATTCTTGAGAGAAACATTGTGGATGAATAGAATGATCTTTATCTGCATTGTTGAGGTGTTGTTTGATTTAATCAGTATCACTATGTTATTATTGTGATATATATGATCTGATACAATGCTATTACATGCTGATAAATGCTCTGACATATTCTAATTACTACATTGTGCATCTGAATTTTGAGATTGAAATATGCATAATGACAGGGGGAGAATTGCATATCATTGATATATTTCACATGTCTTCATTTAAAGGGGAAAATATCTTAATTTCATGTGAATATCTTTGACAAGGAGAGCATCACTACTTGTTTTATTATTATCTGATGCATCTCTATATGCTTGATTATCTGTATATCAATACTATTGTGCTTACCTTTTTTGCTAATGCTCAAAGGAGGAGAATTATTGGTTGGTAATTGATTGATAATTTGTATTAAGTTATGCAACATTGTTGATATTAATCATGGTTGTGCATCATAAAAAAAGGGGGAGTGATGAATCAATATTTTTTTGATTTCACTTAGTTTATTGTACCGGATTTAATCAAGGAATTGTGCTTGAATGTACAGTATTATCCTATTTTTCCTAATTGTGCTAAATTTGATCTGAAATTCTTATTTTAACTAATTTGAATTATCTGAGCTAATTATTTTACAAGGAAAATTTGGAGATACAATTTGGGACATTTGAAGGTTAAATGAGAAATGGCAATTGAGCCCAATGCATCTCAGTAATTTCAATTTTCGCACAGTGCTGCGTGAATGTTGTGTCAACTTGTGTGTCCTCGTTTGAGTTCAATTCTTATTCGTTTTCCATGCAATTTTTTTTCATAGTTTCGTATGGATGTCTATTTTCACGTATAGTTTTCATTTTGTTCAAATTCGTTCTGTGCTGTTCCCAGTATTGTTTTTACTCCCCTATGTCAGTCTAATGCTTACTGTTTGAGTGATTTCTAATCTGTTTGCATTTGCTTGCTGTTGGGTACTTGTGGTGGCTAGGAATTGATAATTGGACAGTGCTAAAACCTCCCAACACTCTTAAACAAGGCATACAACAGCTTGGCTTTATTGGATAGCAAAGAAAAAAAAGCAGCCACAGGCACATCCAGCACCATAGGGAAGCCACGTCCTTGAAGAGGGGTGTACACAGTTTTTAGAATAGGGAGTTCTAGCTGCCACGGGGGATTAATTGGAACATTGTTTAAGAAAGGAGGGGGTGCAGGAAGGAAAAAAAAAAGAAGCGGTCCAGCAAGGCACTAGGGGTAGCTGCCACGAAAGAAAAAAAAAAGAAAAGAAGGGCACCCAATGATAGAAGAAGCTCTAGCCGCCACACTCTTTTTTTTTTTTAGTTTTCTTAACCCTTGGTTGGAGACATGGGATGAATGGGAAGAGCAGCAGCGTGGGGAGCCGCCACTTGAGTGGCACTTTACTCTCTCGGTTTTTTTTGGTTTTAGCTTTTGGGCTTTGAACGTTTTCAGGAACGGAGCAGGGAGATGAGGAAAAAAAGCTGCTGTCACAGCTGAAGTGGAGCAGAATTTAGCAAGCACACGTTTCCTTCTTTTCTGGAGATGCATGAACTGAGTTGGAGATAAAGAGAGGAGCTGATGTCATGGTGAAGAAGGAAGCATATGTGATGGACTTTAGATGAGTTGTACATGGTGATTTTCTTGGAGAAAACACTTGAAGAAGTAGATGAATTTGGAGATGTGATTCTCGGTAACTAAGAGCTAGATTTGCGTTGGCAATCTGGAGAAGTGCAGCCTTGGTCCACCAACACATGAATGTCTCGGCAAAAATGGTCCATGTAGCAGTATAGTGTATGAAGTTTTTGATGCTTTCAATTCCTTGGGTTTATTTGCACGGTGGAATGTTTTGATGTTAGAAATTATACTTTCATTTTGCTTTAAGATATTTGGACGATCCTACTAGAAGACTTACATGTTTCCACTTTGTTTCCACCTTGAAATCAACATGCTTTTGCTTGCCTTTCTTTTAGATAATGCCGTTTTGTTGGGTCCAGTAACAGCCCCCCCTTTTACATCTTTTCACTTTGTTTTGTTTCTAATTTGAAGAGAAACGTGAATTCATACTAGGTACAGCATCGGTTTTGCTTTCTTGGAATAGTTATGTTTTTAATCTTAAAGAAATGAATCACAATGCTTCTTTAATCTAGCTTAATGGTTACGTAAATTGGTATATGATGTGTCATGCATTATCTTATTTCTATGTATTGCATTTTAGTGGATTTAAGCCAATGGGAATTGAAATGAGTTCTTGTTGCACATGCTTCCAACGTTGGCTTCTAGTTGAATGAAGAGTACATTTAATTTTCTTGCATTTAGTAATAGAGATGTTTTGGGAAAGGTGATATACGGTGATGGACTTTTAATTCCTTTCTTGGATAAGAATAACATGGTGTGAATTCTTTAATTAAAGATTGTAGAATGGTCACGTGAAGTGTAACATTGAAGTTCACTTTGAATTTTTTATTTAGTGCTTGGAGAATAAATGGGTGCATGGACCTTACGGCTGCTGGAAGTGCTAGAAGGAAGTAGTCTTCCTTTTATTCAACTCTTTCTTTCTATAGGAAATAGTTGTAGTGTCACGGCATTTAGGGAATTTTTAGAAACAATTTCACTTTCAAAAGTTTAATTTCCGTAACTGTGTGTTTTCTACGCATTTACTGTTCGCATTTTATTTTGACTGTGATTTTGGTTTTTACTGTTTAATTTCGTTTTTACTATTTACTGTTTTATTTTTACGGTTTGTTAATTTACTACTTTCAACATTTACATTTTCCTGCACAAAAACAATCATCAAATCCCCCCACTACGTGTTTGATCTGAGACTGAACCAAAATTGGTCCTTGAGAGACGACCTAGGAGTCACTTCCTAGTACTATACTGTATTCTTTTATGCACAACTTTTGTGGGAGGTGCGACCCTCTCATCAGGGAGATTGTTGAGATTTTTTATAGGGGGAGCACTGGTTTAGCTGAACCCACAATCTCAGTAATATCTGACTTTTTGACGATGACAACACATAATTAATAACAAATGTGTTTTATGTGTTACATGTTCTATGCTTACATGGAGAACATGATTGTGTTGATTGTTGTGTTATTCATTGCATTTCACTGTGTTATATATGTTATTTTATACATGAATGCATGACACATGTTTTTGGATGAAAAAATCACTAGCACTAATGTTAAACTTTAAATGTGTGGTAAAACAACAGTTTCAAATCGATTACATTATGGGGTGAATCGATTAAAACTCGTGTATTTGCACAAACTTTTTCAAGTGTGTTGTGAGAGTTTTTCAAAGAGAAAAGTTTTCAACACTTTGCATAACATTGTTGCATAATCGATTGCATGTGATATGTATTCGATTAAGTTTGTTACTGTTTTGAAATTTGTTAATGCTTGATATAACTGTTAGAACAACTATATTTTAAAATGTGTTGACCAAGCATTAAATGTTATTCGACTGCATTAATTGTGAATACAATTAAGTGCTTTGATTGCTACTATCTGTTCTAACTGAATTAGTGTATTCGACTACATTAGTAGCAAAGTCGATTATGTTGCGTCTGATACGAGTTCATCTATATATTGACGCGAATTTGATTTTTGAAAGAGACTTTTTGTGATTCTAACATTTTCATATTCTTTTGCAGAAAAATGAAAAGTTTACAGAAAGAGAAAAAGCATCAAGAAACTAGTTTGACCGTTCTACAATCTACTGAAGATTGGGTTGAGCTCCCTATTGTGATTATAGGAAGAAGGTTGTGCTGCATTCTTGACTTTAAGGTTGTCTCAAAGGGGTTGGACTGCAGGAGGGGGGATTCTTGCTACTAGTCTGTTTGTATATTGCCTATATTTGTATTAAAGGGTTAGAGAAGTGTTTTATATTTTTTACGTAAGGTCTCTATAAAAACCTTGTTGTAAAATCCTTGATCATTATAGTGCATTAGCTTCCTGTGGTTGGAAAGAGATTGGATGTAGGCTTGGCCGAACTAGTATAAAAACTCAGCATTTGATCTTTCTTATCCCTACTCTGTTACATTTAATCGATTATACTTTACACGCATTCGATTAAATTTCCACTACATTGAAAATCTTTTAACATGTGTTTCAAAAAAAGTATAAAGGCATCTCTTTCGGAAAAAGATTTTGAAAGTTTTAAATTTTATAATTCACCAATTCACCCCTCTCTTGGTGTGAGAAATTGAGTCATTCTATTTTAACACGATGTAATCCCCAATCTCCCCATGGCACTTAAGTCTTTCTATGATCTCATGAACTTGCTCTCAATTAGATTTTGTATCCAATGGTTGAAGCGAGCCTCTAGTAGGGTTATCTACTACTCTGTCGACCTCCATCATTTATATCCCGTCTTAGTTTCAATCTCTAGTTTTTCCAAATTTTTATTCATCTTTTTCTATTATATATAAAAATAAAGGATAAAAGTGAAAGAGATATTATGTTAAACTTTTCTTTTTAAGTTAGTTTTGCCATAGTCAAGTCTTGATGTTTAGAGATAGATATATTTCATGATCCTCGCAAGGGATCCTACCCGATTTAAGTCCAAAGATTCCATGTCCATTTTTTGTTCATATAAATATAAAATTTTCTTTTTATTTTAATCAGGATACGTGGCATTGTTATAGTGAAGGGAGGTTAACAACGGTTTTCCAATCGATATACCCCATGTTTAGTGATAGTACATAAAGAAAAGGGGTGAAGAGCAGAGAAATAACATAAAGCAAAATGGAAGTAAATAACAAGTACAAAAAGAGTAAAGAACAAAGAAAGGAAAAAAACACAAGGTGAGTATAATAAAAAATGGAAGAAGGTGTAAAGAAGAAAAAAAGGAACAAAGAGGAGAAAGGTTGAGAGGAGAAACATACAAACGCAGAGGTGAAGTCTTACCTATAAGCTCTCAAGAAGGCTGGAACGAGGCTCCTCACAAACTCAAGGCTTCCTAAACTCTCAAGAACACTCAGAAGAAGGTTCACAACTTACAATCTCTTAATAACACAAAGGCTCTTACTGAGATCTCACAACGACTTAAATTATCACATAACATGATTAAGTTCTCTTTTTATAACCAAAAGATCTCACTGTGTTAATAGTCGCAGTCATTGATACCAACGTCTTTAACAGTACCCGTTGTCTTAAAGAAAATTTTAAAAAAAATCATGAAAAAAAAAATAATAATAATAAATATAAAAAAAAATCAATAAATTGTTTTTTTTTCATGCAATAAAAATGTGTTTTGAACATACAATTTATTAGAATTTTTTGCTTTGTAAATAATAATTTAATTAACTGTTATAGCATGTATATAAATTTATTTTCTTTATATTTTTCAAATTGATCCAAAATAATGAAATTTAAAAAAAATGAATGGAAAATTGAAAATCAATTAAAAAAAACTAAACTCATATTTGTTCAAGTTTTTATACCGTGATAACATAGGGAATAATTCTAGAGTACATTCGGACCCAATTGTCATGATGGTTTCCCTCATATTTAATTTCTCTAAGAATTTAAAAGAAAACGCAAAAAGAAAATCAAATAAATAAATTTTCAAAAAAGAGAATATGAAAAAAATTTAAAGCTTATATTTTCCAAAAATTTTCTATATGTTTCATGGTGATACAGAAAAACAATTTCCGAGCTCATTAGGCTTAGACTTCATATAAGGTCTCCCCTTGAGCTCATTTCTTCTGAAAAAAATAAAAAGATTATTTTAAAATGTTTATAATTTTCACATCATATCGCAATTTTGATAAAATTATTCGAAATTAATTTCCCTTTTTTCTGCAAAAAAAATTAAAATTAAAAGAACAATTATCAAGTCCATTATTAGTCCCAATTGGAATTATGATTTCCCTTCCTCTAAATTTCTAAAAAATGACAAGGAAGATGCAAAAATATTTCTTTTAACATATTTCCAAATTCATAATTTTCTCATTTTTTTTTCCTTCTTTTAAAACGATGATAAAAATGTTTTGAGTATATAATTCATTTTCTGCATTATAATTAAAAAACAAATTTATCGTGCATAAATTTTTTTTTAGATTTTTTTTATTGATGGTCCTCTTCATTGGTATGAATGATATATATATATCCATAAGAAATTTTAAAACAAAATGTGTGTAAAATTGTGAGAACCTGAATAATTAACACACCTAAATCCACACTCTGATCACTATTTTAGTGCACCGTGACACGTCAAAATGCACTTACACTTTCACTGCATGCATCTTCCAAGTGTCATGGCTGAATGTTTGGAAAATAGATAGTGGAAGACATGTGGCATTGGGTGAATGGATATTCATCCTGCGTGAGAAGGAAAACAATTCCTCTCTGCATGCACTGAATGACATCTGTCACGTTGGAAGCTTCTAAAAGCTGTAGTGGAAACCAGGTGGCAGTGCGGGATTGCTCAACCGTTTGACGAGGGAGAGAAAAACAATTCTCTGAAAACACTTCTCTTCATTCCATGCAATCTTCTTCTTCCTCACAAAATTTTGATCTTCCATCTTCTCTGCATTTTCTCTGCACTCTTTCATCTTCTCTCTAAGACAACTCACCCTCATCTACTCCAATCCTATTTCAGATACCGTAGACACTTTCCCTGCACCGTGAGCGTCATTTTAAACCGAACAAGTTAGAATTCTGTGGCTGGTAAGTTCTCTTCCCTCAACGTTCTCCTCTTCTGTTTCTGCAAACCAAAATTCTGGTTGCATGCATGGGTTAGAATTCTGATCTGTTTATGATTTTGGGTGTATTAGATTAAGTGGAAGTGGTTGAGTGGATTTTTGGATAGAAAGCCGTGAGAGCACGAGTGAAACTCTAAGCATTTGGAAGTGCACTGCTAGACCAGGTAAGGGAAGCTTTAGTAATTTAATTTAATACTTGGTTGATGTTTATGACAGCAATGAAGTGTACTGGATGTTTGAATTGTATGAAATATATGAATTTTGAGTATGCATGAAAGAGCCTGTTGCACTGGTTGTATATGAATGATAATGTTTTGAAATGTATATTATGAATATTGTTTGAACCGTATGCAGAGAATGAAATGTATGATTTGGAAGATGATTGAATTTCTGTATGGTTTGGAATGATGATGCTTTGAACTGTATGTTAATGATGAGATGTTGAACTGGAAAATGGAAAATTCGGTATTTATGAGATGATAATATGAATTCTGTAATGTATGAGATTTATGGTGAAGATGAAATTTTAAAGTTCAAATCATATGAAAACTGTGAAATTATCGTGTTTGAAAAATCTGGAAATTTTTATCTTCTCTGATTGATCATGTACGCTCGTTATCGAACGGTCTTATACCGTTCGGTTTCCCTGGAAAATCACTTAGAATAAGGATTCTTTCATTTGGAAAGGACTCTGATTAAGAACGAGCGTTATTGGTGTCAAGAGTTATGTGTGAGCGTTCGGCTTAGCCTAGCGTGTCCAACCATTGAAAATAAATTGAAGTATAGTTAGGACGCTCGGTTTTGTTTACCAGCGTTCGTCATAAGTAGCGCTTAGTATCATTCTGAGCGTTCGTCCAAATGGACTCTCGGTCTTAGACTGAGCGTTCGTCCTAGTTAGTGTTCGGTCTGATACCGAAAGTTCTTTCAAATGCGCGTTCGTTCTATTTGGTGCTCGGTCATTTACCTGGCGTTCGTTCTAAGCAGTGTTCGGTTTTATAATTGAACGCTCGTCTTATCATTGCTTCGTGAGCGAACGTATATAGCGTTCGTTCAAATTGTTAATTAACGTTCGGTCTTTGACTGGCAATGTTATCTTCTGAATTCAATCATATTTGGTTGTTTATCTAAATATTTTCATAATGGCTTTATCCTTTGGATTCCACCTGGAGTCTTTATACTTAAAATTTTTTTAAGTATTATTCATATCTTTTAAGATCAATTCCTTCAAATTATTAAGTGTCGTAACGTATTAAGTGGATAAATGGTTCGTTTCTTTTGTTCAGAAACGTGGATGTATGAGTACTGTAATATGTTCGTCCCTATCTATTGAGTGATGAATGTTCTTTAAAGCAAGAGAGTGAAACACAGAATGAAAATTTGAATAATAGAAATGGTGAATATGTGCGAATGGTATTTGGAATGAATTTTATTGGATTGGATTGTGAATGAGCGTTCCAAGGAGGAACGTCTCCATGATTTGAATATGATAAGTAGTGTAGTATGACCATGGTAAAGCTGCTGATGGCTGTTCATCCTGATATTCCGTGATTGCTCATCCTCATGTAGAGGAGAGTAGTTCATGCGTGGGAATGGCAGGAGGCCCTAGTCCTACTGAGTACTTTGGGCTGATAAGGGTTAACCTCGGGTGGCAGCTGTTGAGGGTATCCCAGTTACTACATCACCCGGGTGCAGGAACGCCTGTAGATACATGGATCATACAGTCCGGACAGTCTTTAAATATGAGAATTTGAATGAGTTACTGTATGCGTGGATATATATCTGATGTTGTATGAAATGTATGATTTATTTACTTTGTTAAAATATGTTGATTGTATAAATTAAATTACCTAAGCTTACCCTTGCAATTTTCCTTGTGTTGTCTACTGTTCTGTATGTCCGTCTTGTCAATGCAATGATCATCCGTTGTGGATGTGAGCAGATGGTGAGGCACCCCTTGAAACAATGCTGGAAGAAGAAAATTTGGAGGATGCCAACTTGGTAGAAGTTGAAGTTAAAGCTGAGCAGTAGAGGCTAGTTCCATAGTAGCTGTTAGATTTTTCTGTACTTTATTTTGGAAGTTCTGTATATAGTTTTGCAGTACTGTTCATCCAGAACTTGTTATAATTTTGATAGATTCTGAACGCTGTAATTGTAGTACGTTCAGTTTTAAATTTTGAGCAGCTGTTGTAAATATTAAGACTGCACTGTATTTTCTGTAAATGTGATTAGTTCTGATTAATGGTAATTACTATTTATTGGGATGTTACATTTATTGGTATCAGAGCAGTTTTGTTCTTTTAAGGACATGTAGGGTTATGAGTACACTATGCTTTCGTTGTGTGCTTATTGTGTGTGGATGAGTTATTATTTTTAACTCTTGAACATAACTAATGTGCGTTTTCTCTGAACCAGAAAACGAATGGCGCCTAGACTTCCTCCCCCACCTCAGCCAAACGAGGCTGATACTTCTAACAATGCCAGAATGTTGGAGACAGTCATTGACAGGCTTCAACAACAGAACACCACTTTAATAGAACAGAACGCTGCCTTGATGAGGCAAAACCAGGAAGCAATACAAAGTTTGGAGGCTTCCCGTGTTCACTCTGAAGCAACGCAGAGGCAGTTGATGGACATTTTGTCTACTACCCGAGGCACACCAGGAGCTTCTTCTTCTAACGCTGCACCTCATGCAGAATGGAGTTTGGAAAGCTTCTTGCAACACCATCCTGCAAAGTTCAATGGAAAAGGGCTTCCGGATGAAGCGGATCAGTGGCTTAGAGACATGGAGCGGATCTATGATGCCAAAAGATGTCCAAATGAAAACCGTTTGGCATTCACAGAATATTTGTTGACGGGAGAAGCTAGCCATTGGTGGTCCAGTATGAAGATGTTGTTGAACGAAGCCCAAAGTCCAATTTCTTGGGAGGTTTTCAGAACAAAATTCTATGAAAAGTATTTCCCAGACAGTGTACGTTTTGCTAAAGAAGTGGAGTTCCTTCAATTGGTGCAAGGCAGTATGTCTGTCTCGGAATACACCAATAAATTCAAGCATCTTGTCCGTTTCAATACCATGGCTACAAGTGAAGAATGGCAATGCAGGAAGTTTGAGAATGGGCTTAGAAGTGATTTGAAAGTGTTGATATCCTGCCTGTGCATTCGGTCTTTCCCTGCTATGGTTGAGAGAGCAAAAGTACTGGAGAAGAACGTTGCTGAGGCCGAGCAACAGAAGAAGCAGCAATTGAACAGGGGACAGGTTGCATCCAGAAACACTATGAACGTAAGAAGGTCCCCATACGTTCATCCAACTCAATCCTCTGGCGGACCACAAGCCTTGGTCACTGTTGGCCAAACTGGACAGCAAAGGAGTTTGACGTCCTATCAGTGTGGAGGACCACATTTGAGATGGGCTTGTCCTCAACTTTCTGGAGGAAAACATTGCAACAAATGTGGAAGGAACGGGCACTCGGATCAGGAGTGCAATGTGGGAGGACGTGCGGTAATGAGACCGCCGAATGCTGGAAGAGCTCAACAAGGGAGAGGTGGACGTGCACAAGCCACAGGAAGGGTATATGCAATTACTGGTGCTGAAGCTGCTCGTTCAGGTACACTCATCACCAGCACTTGCTTACTGTTTGGAAAGCCATGTGATGTGTTGTATGATTCGGGGGCAACTCATTCCTTCATCTCGAAGGCGTGTGTTGAGAAGTTGGGGCTAGTGGAGAGCGAGTTACAGTTCGACCTGGTGGTGTCAACCCCAGCGGCTGGTGGGATTAAGACATCTACAGTTTGTGTAAGATGTCCTATAGAAGTTGAGGGACGTAGATATAAGGTCAATCTCATTTGCCTACCCCTTCAAGACTTAGAAGTAATTTTGGGGATGGATTGGTTGGCTACCAATCGGATCCTCATTGATTGTGGGAAGAAGGAGTTAGTATTTCCAGATGAAGAAGAAGAAGAACTGTCAATTACTCTTGGACAGTTTAAAGAGGACATCATGGAGGGAGCAAGCTGTTTTCTGATAATGACGTATGAAGACTACGAAGTGAAGCGTTTGTCCAAGGTGGAGAGCAGTAGAGGACGAACTGTAGTAGATGAATTTCCGGATGTCTTTCCGGATGAAGTACCTGGTCTACTGATAACAGTTGACAAACTGTTATTTTCATGCTTAAAATTGATACTAAAAGCAACCTTTAGACTTAGAAACTAGCTTGAAATCATGCATTTTATCTATATTTTCATAAATAAGAGAGCTGGACAGGTTTATGCTTGATTTCAGTGTTTTTGTGCAGGTTTTAAGGTGAATTTAGTGAAAAGAGTGAAGAAGGAGAGAAGTGACATTAGAAAAGTCAAGAAAGAGTGCAAAAAGAGAAGACAAAGGCACCGCTCAGCGGCATTTTACCGCTGAGCGGCACTCAGGAGGTTGCGGGAGTCACGTTGAGGGGCAGAATGGCCGCTGAGGGGAAGAATTGTGACGCGCAACCACCGCTGAGCGGCACTTTTTGGGCTTGGGCTTTTGTAATCTTTTGTAACTCTAGATTAGTATATAAGGGCTTGCACGTCCTATAGTTAAGTATCTTTGGCAGAAACGAGGCAAACACTCTCTCTTCCACCCCTTTGAATGAGGATCTTGGATGCTCAGGCTACCTCTTCACCTTTATTGGGTTTATTCTTTCATTCTTTCATTGTTATTCATCTAGGTTCACCATGACGATGGTGAACTAAACCTTGTATGTTTGTTGGGGAATCAATGTAATCTCTTGAAGCTCTCATATATGGATTTGTTGAGTACATCTTTGAATTAAGACATATGCTTTCTTTCATCATTAGTTAGGGTTTTTCCTCTTTGCTCAATGCTTGCATTGTTTAACTCATTCTAATGCATGATTATTGGTTTTGTCGATACGGACACGTACGGGGAAGTCTAGATCCGGGGAATTTCTCCCAATATTTTACTGACAACATTATATTGGTTGCCTTTAAGCTCCTGCAGTAATGAACTAATCATTAGGAATGCTAGGAATTGTATGAACTATTTGATTAGGGAGAAGCCATCTAGAATGGTACATTAGAGAGTGGCATTAACAATGATGATTTGAATGTTGAATTCCTAAAATATATGAGAGTGGATGAGATGAAATTGACCCCCAACAACATATTCATTTATATAATTCATTGAAAGTGTTTATCTTTTGTCTTTGCCATTGATCAAATTCATGCATACATGTTTATTTTCGTCTTTGCATATTAAACTTTGAATATTTCGTTTGTAAGTCCTAGTTAATCAACAAATCACATAACTAAACTAGGCCGTGAGTCCTTTGGGAAGAACGATACTTGGTCTTACCAAGTTTTATTACTTGAACGATTCGGTCATACTTGCCGATTGTGAAACAAGTTTGTGACATCATATTTTGGTGCTTACAAATTTGTCCATCATCTACCTCCCATTCGTGAGGTAGAATTCACAATTGATTTGGTAACCACTGCTGCACCCATCTCGGTTCAACCTTACAGAATGGCACCAGCTGAGTTGGTAGAGCTTAAGAAGCAAATTGAAGAGTTAATGGATAAGAAGTTCATCAGGCCGAGTGCTTCACCTTGGGGAGCACCTGTATTATTGGTAAAGAAGAAGGATGGCAGCTCCCGTCTCTGTATTGATTATAGGCAACTTAATAAGCTGACCATCAAGAACAAGTATCCTCTTCCAAGGATTGATGACCTGCTGGACCAGTTGCATGGTGCGTGTGTATTTTCTAAGATTGATTTACGTTCGGGCTATCATCAAATTAGAGTGAAAGAGGAGGACATTCAGAAGACTGCATTTCGGTCTCGTTATGGCCATTATGAGTATGTGGTGATGCCCTTTGGAGTGACAAACGCACCTGCAATCTTCATGGATTACATGAACAGAATTTTTAGACCGTACCTGGATAAGTTTGTTGTGGTGTTTATTGATGACATCCTCATTTATTCCAAGAGCTTTGAAGAGCATGAAGATCACTTGAGGATCGTTTTGAGCGTGTTGAGGGAGAAAGAATTGTATGCCAAACGTTCAAAGTGTGAATTCTGGATGAAGGAGATCCAATTCTTGGGGCACGTTGTTTCTGCTGGTGGTATTGCAGTGGATCCAGCCAAGGTGAAAGCAGTGCTAGATTGGGAGAGTCCACGTTCAGTCACGGAGGTTAGGAGCTTTGTGGGACTCGCGGGCTATTATAGGAGATTCATTGAAGGATTTTCTAAGATAGTAGCCCCTCTGACTTACCTCACCAGGAAGGACCAGCCGTTTGCTTGGACGGATAGATGTGAGGAGAGCTTCCAGGAATTGAAGAGGAAATTAACGAGTGCTCCTGTGTTGGTTATTCCAGACACGGCCAAGCCTTTTGAAGTGTATTGTGATGCGTCGTATCAAGGTTTGGGATGTGTACTGATGCAGGAAAGGAGGGCAGTGGCTTACGCTTCTAGACAGTTGAAAATCCATGAAAAGAATTACCCCACACACGACTTGGAGCTGGCAGCAGTTGTGTTTGCTTTAAAAATATGGAGGCATTATTTGTATGGAGCAACGTTTCAAGTGTTTAGTGATCACAAGAGTCTCAAGTACCTCTTTGATCAAAAGGAGTTGAATATGAGGCAAAGGAGGTGGCTTGAATTCTTGAAGGATTATGAATTTGAACTGTTGTATCATCCTGGAAAAGCTAATGTGGTGGCTGATGCCTTGAGTAGGAAGGCAGTAAGGGTCTCGGCAATGATGGTGAAGGAGCTGAACTTGGTGGAGAGTTTTAGAGATCTAAGATTACAATTTGATTTAGGAGCGAACGTTATAAGGTGCTGTAATCTTAGAATTTCCAGTGATGTGTTTGACCAAATTAGGAGGAAGCAACGTGAAGATGAAGAACTGGTGAAGATCTTGAGCGTGCTTGGTTCGGATCAAGCCAAAGAATTCAATATTGGAGCGGATGGCCTATTGCGTTACCTGGATAGAACGTGCATTCCAAATGACAGTGAGTTGAAGAGGATCATAATGGAGGAGGGACATCACAGCCGTCTTAGCATGCATCCTGGCATGACTAAGATGTATCAGGACCTTCGTTTATCATTCTGGTGGCCTGGAATGAAGAGTGACATTGCACGTTTTGTAGCGTCTTGTTTAACTTGTCAGCGTGCCAAGGCTGAACACCAAAGACCAGGAGGATTGTTGCAGCCATTGGAAATTCCAGAATGGAAGTAGGACAGCATCTCCATGGATTTCGTGACTCATCTGCCACGTACAGTCCGAAACCATGATTCAATTTGGGTGATTGTGGATAGATTGACTAAGAGCGCCCATTTCCTGGCTGTTAATTTAAAGATGTCCATGACAAACTTGGCCAAATTGTACGTTAAGGAGATTGTTAGATTGCATGGAGTTCCTTCAAGCATTATATCAGATAGAGACACGAGATTCACATCTCGTTTTTAGCAGTCTTTGCAAGGAGAATTGGGAAGCAAACTGCAAATGAGTTCTGCTTATCACCCTCAGACGGATGGCCAATCTGAACGAACCATCCAGACTCTTGATTGTTGAGGACCTGTGTTATAGATCATATGGGAGTATGGGATGAAGTTCTGCCACTTGTTGAATTCACGTATAACAACAGCTTTCAAGCAAGCATAGGAATGGCACCGTTTGAAGCTCTTTATGGAAGAAAGTGTAGAACTCCTTTGTGTTGGTTCCAAGAAGGCGAGACTGCATTAACCGGACCTGAATTAATCCAGCAAACAACCGAGAAGGTGAAATTGATCCAAGAACGATTGAAGACATCTCAAAGCAGGCAGAAATCTTATGCTGATAAGAGAAGAAGACCCTTAGAATTTGCTGCTGGAGATCACGTTTTCCTAAGGCTGAATCCAATCACTGGAGTGGGAAGAGTTCTTCGTCCAAAGAAGCTTTCACCAAAGTACGTTGGACCTTATCAAATTCTGAAGAAGATTGGATCAGTGGCGTATGAGCTAGCGTTACCACCTCAACTGTCCAACCTACATCCAGTCTTTCATGTTTCTCAACTCCAGAAGTATATAGCTGATCCATCACACGTACTGGAGTTAGAAGATATCCAACTTCGCCCAGATCGAACACTGGAAATGCAACCTGTTTGTGTGGAAGACAGCCGCACCAGACTCTACAAAGGAAAGGATGTTCGTCTCGTGAAAGTGGTGTGGAATGCAAAGACTGGTGACTCAACATGGGAGGTTGAAGAGGCTGTGAAGGAATTGTATCCGCACCTATTTCCTGGTAAGCTTTAGAATTTTCGAGGACGAAAATTTTTGTAGTTAGGGGGAATGTGAGAACCTGAATAATTAACACACCTAAATCCACACTCTGATCACTATTTTAGTGCACCGTGACACGTCAAAATGCACTTACACTTTCACTGCATGCATCTTCCAAGTGTCATGGCTGAATGTTTGGAAAATAGATAGTGGAAGACATGTGGCATTGGGTGAATGGATATTCATCCTGCGTGAGAAGGAAAACAATTCCTCTCTGCATGCACTGAATGACATCTGTCACGTTGGAAGCTTCTAAAAGCTGTAGTGGAAACCAGGTGGCAGTGCGGGATTGCTCAACCGTTTGATGAGGGAGAGAACAACAATTCTCTGAAAACACTTCTCTTCATTCCATGCAATCTTCTTCTTCCTCACAAAATTTTGATCTTCCATCTTCTCTGCATTTTCTCCGCACTCTTTCATCTTCTCTCTAAGACAACTCACCCTCATCTACTCCAATCCTATTTCAGATACCGTAGACACTTTCCCTACACCGTGAGCGTCATTTTAAACCGAACAAGTTAGAATTCTGTGGCTGGTAAGTTCTCTTCCCTCAACGTTCTCCTCTTCTGTTTCTGCAAACCAAAATTCTGGTTGCATGCATGGGTTAGAATTCTGATCTGTTTATGATTTTGGGTGTATTAGATTAAGTGGAAGTGGTTGAGTGGATTTTTGGATAGAAAGCCGTGAGAGCACGAGTGAAACTCTAAGCATTTGGAAGTGCACTGCTAGACCAGGTAAGGGAAGCTTTAGTAATTTAATTTAATACTTGGTTGATGTTTATGACAGCAATGAAGTGTACTGGATGTTTGAATTGTATGAAATATATGAATTTTGAGTATGCATGAAAGAGCCTGTTGCACTGGTTGTATATGAATGATAATGTTTTGAAATGTATATTATGAATATTGTTTGAACCGTATGCAGAGAATGAAATGTATGATTTGGAAGATGATTGAATTTCTGTATGGTTTGGAATGATGATGCTTTGAACTGTATGTTAATGATGAGATGTTGAACTGGAAAATGGAAAATTCGGTATTTATGAGATGATAATATGAATTCTGTAATGTATGAGATTTATGGTGAAGATGAAATTTTAAAGTTCAAATCATATGAAAACTGTGAAATTATCGTGTTTGAAAAATCTGGAAATTTTTATCTTCTCTGATTGATCATGTACGCTCGTTATCGAACGGTCTTATACCGTTCGGTTTCCCTGGAAAATCACTTAGAATAAGGATTCTTTCATTTGGAAAGGACTCTGATTAAGAACGAGCGTTATTGGTGTCAAGAGTTATGTGTGAGCGTTCGGCTTAGCCTAGCGTGTCCAACCATTGAAAATAAATTGAAGTATAGTTAGGACGCTCGGTTTTGTTTACCAGCGTTCGTCATAAGTAGCGCTTAGTATCATTCTGAGCGTTCGTCCAAATGGACTCTCGGTCTTAGACTGAGCGTTCGTCCTAGTTAGCGTTTGGTCTGATACCGAACGTTCTTTCAAATGCGCGTTCGTTCTATTTGGTGCTCGGTCATTTACCTGGCGTTCGTTCTAAGCAGTGTTCGGTTTTATAATTGAACGCTCGTCTTATCATTGCTTCGTGAGCGAACGTATATAGCGTTCGTTCAAATTGTTAATTAACGTTCGGTCTTTGACTGGCAATGTTATCTTCTGAATTCAATCATATTTGGTTGTTTATCTAAATATTTTCATAATGGCTTTATCCTTTGGATTCCACCTGGAGTCTTTATACTTAAAATTTTTTTAAGTATTATTCATATCTTTTAAGATCAATTCCTTCAAATTATTAAGTGTCGTAACGTATTAAGTGGATAAATGGTTCGTTTCTTTTGTTCAGAAACGTGGATGTATGAGTACTGTAATATGTTCGTCCCTATCTATTGAGTGATGAATGTTCTTTAAAGCAAGAGAGTGAAACACAGAATGAAAATTTGAATAATAGAAATGGTGAATATGTGCGAATGGTATTTGGAATGAATTTTATTGGATTGGATTGTGAATGAGCGTTCCAAGGAGGAACGTCTCCATGATTTGAATATGATAAGTAGTGTAGTATGACCATGGTAAAGCTGCTGATGGCTGTTCATCCTGATATTCCGTGATTGCTCATCCTCATGTAGAGGAGAGTAGTTCATGCGTGGGAATGGCAGGAGGCCCTAGTCCTACTGAGTACTTTGGGCTGATAAGGGTTAACCTCGGGTGGCAGCTGTTGAGGGTATCCCAGTTACTACATCACCCGGGTGCAGGAACGCCTGTAGATACATGGATCATACAGTCCGGACAGTCTTTAAATATGAGAATTTGAATGAGTTACTGTATGCGTGGATATATATCTGATGTTGTATGAAATGTATGATTTATTTACTTTGTTAAAATATGTTGATTGTATAAATTAAATTACCTAAGCTTACCCTTGCAATTTTCCTTGTGTTGTCTACTGTTCTGTATGTCCGTCTTGTCAATGCAATGATCATCCGTTGTGGATGTGAGCAGATGGTGAGGCACCCCTTGAAACAATGCTGGAAGAAGAAAATTTGGAGGATGCCAACTTGGTAGAAGTTGAAGTTAAAGCTGAGCAGTAGAGGCTAGTTCCGTAGTAGCTGTTAGATTTTTCTGTACTGTATTTTGGAAGTTCTATATATAGTTTTGCAGTACTGTTCATCCAGAACTTGTTATAATTTTGATAGATTCTGAACGCTGTAATTGTAGTACGTTCAGTTTTAAATTTTGAGCAGCTGTTGTAAATATTAAGACTGCACTGTATTTTCTGTAAATGTGATTAGTTCTGATTAATGGTAATTACTATTTATTGGGATGTTACAAAAATGAAAATAAATAAATTCATTTTTATTCAATGTGATAATAAAAAGAATAAATTTTGAATCCATTGGGCCTGCTTTTCTATATTGGCCTCCCTCAAGCCCAATTCTTTTGAAAAAAATAAAAAATACAAAATGAGTTCTGTTAATAAGTTTCATAACCATATTATTTTCTTCTTCTTTTTTTAATTTATTTAAATTAATTCAAAAAAAAATCAAATGCATAATTTAATCATTTTTTTTTCTCTTCTTTTCTTTTCTTTGGCAAGATAATGTTTAGGTTATGTCCCCGGTTTTGCTGAATAATGTCAATTCAGTCCCTCATTATAAAACTGTTTGAGAGTGGTCCTCATTTATTAAATTTTGCGTCAAAATCGTCCCTTCCGTTAAATAGAACCAAACGAAGTTAAGACATTGATGATCGGGCACAATGCAGGTAACATGTCAATTTAAAGTTGTATACTATTACTTCGGCAAGTGTACCGAGTCGTATCAAGTAAGAATAAAACGGTAAGACAGAGTATCGTTTCCCAAAGGACTCACGACACTAAATAGTTATGTGATTACTCAACTAATTAAGACTTAAGAAGAAGAATTTTTGGGGTTTTGAATGCAAATGCAATAAAAATAAACATGAATGAAATTTGATCAATTGAGGCTAAACACTAGAAAAGACGGATGAAGTTGATAATATGAGATGAATATGTTGTTGAAGTTTAGATTTCACCAAGTTTCCTCTCATGCATGTATGAATTCGTCTTCTTCATTAATGTCAATGTCACTTTCTAAATTACTAAAAACTCGATTCCTCGGCGAAGAAAGTCTATCCTTAATTATTAGTTCATACAATTCCTAGTATTCCTAATAATTAATTCTAAAGATCACAAGCTTAAGACAACCAGAACTCATACCCCCATTCCTGAGCAATACTGCTTCTGGGAATAATTCTCCAGAACATGAATTGTAAGATACCTTCCGATAATCATACAAATCATACATCATGCTAATGAATGAGTTAAACACAACAAGCAATACGCGAAGAAGAATTACCCTAATAATTAATCAAAGAAGCATAAATAATCAAAAATCAATTCAAAATACATGATGTTAAAGAGGTTACATCTTTCTCCATCATCATGGAGAAACTAGATGAACAATGAAAGAATGAAAGAGATAGAAAAACCCTAGAAAGAGAAGAGGAGAGTTGTCACATCCCCAAAATCTACCCCAAGGGGTGAAAAGTGTGTTTCTATGCTCAAGCCATCAAAAGATACAATCCCTAAGACGTCCAAGTCCTTAAATAAAACATAAAAATAACGGAAAACAAATCCAAGCCCACTTCGTTGGCGCTTAGCACCTTAAGTGGGGCGCCCAGGCGTGGTACGGGTCCAAACTAGCGCTCAGTGCCCTTGGAAGGGCGCCCAGGCGTGGTGCGGGAAGAAAACTGGCGTTCAGCACCCTTTTTTCTGCACTCTGGTTGACTTTTCTACACTCTGGTTGACTTTTATGCATTATGGTTTACCTTTCTACACTTTGGTTGACTTTTCTACATTCTGGTTGACTTTTCTGCATTCCAACTATTTGGTACTTTAACCCTTCTTTCAAATCATTCCAGTAGCCTACAAAATCAAGGGAATTCAGTGATAAAATCATCAAGTATAACCTCAACTCTCTTATTCACAAAACTAAAGCAAAAACATGAGTTAAAGCAAGTTTCAAAGTCAAAAATGGTGCATTTAGTATCAAAACTATATCACAGATAACAATATTTTTAACCGTTATCACAACCCCAAACTTAGAACTTTGCTTGTCCTCAAGCAAAACAAAATGTAACTTAGCTTTTCACAACAATGGTTCAACATTTTTCAAAACTTTTTCTTCCCGGACAAGTAACCACTTTTATCAACTCATCATAAAGATGTTAATCAAGATGTGCAGATGCCTGAATTCAATCACATTCACTGTGATGCTCATGTACTTCAACAAATGTTATCCTTATGAATAATCAATCAACCAAGCAAAGATGTAATCACAAATTCAAAGAACCGCTCCTCACCAAGGAAAGTGTTTCACTCAAGCACTCAAAAGTGTATCACTCAAGCACTCAAAAGTGTATCACTCAAACTCAAAGGTATATAGTGAGGTGTAGGTGTTTCTTTCACTCTGCTATCACAATGTCACACAAATTAACTTTGTCTTTCATTTAACCATAATCAAACATACTTACAAGCAAGTTTTCATCACAATGTCTTTTCATGGCTTGTAATGTGGCTGGACTAAGAAGAAAATTGGTTTTCCGAACAACAAAATCCTTGAGTTGAGAGAGACGTCTATGATTTTATCATTCAAACACAACCTCTCTTTTCAAAAATCATCTTCACTTATTCCCAACTTTCCCTTGCAGTGATTTTTTTCTTTTCTTTTCTTGTCATTTTTCTTTTCTTTTGCTTTTGCTTTTCAATTGCTCACTGTTTAGCTCAATGCTTTTTCTTTCTATTTCTTTTTTCAAATTCCTAGCAACCCCAAACTTGAACCTTCATCAATACCCCACAAATGTTCTCAACTTAACTCAAGATAAAGATTTTCACAAAGGGTTTTCAAAACATGCATAAGGCTAAAGGTTCAAAGCTTAGACAAATTGTTCTCTTTTCATTGGGAAAAAATCATGTGTTGGCTAACAAGTGATAACAAAAGATAGTCTTGATCATATGAAACCTGCAAGCAAGTAGCTCAATCATAGAAAATTTGGACAAAATCATTAATGCTTTCAAAATAGTAGCAATTACTCACAAAAAATCTAAAGCCCAAACCTCACACAGGTTAACTTTCAAGTTCCATAATTCAGATAAACATCCTGCTCAGTATTCTCAACCAAATTTTACGTCAAGCATTTGTTTCACACAAACTGTGAGCCATCATCTGTATATCAGCACATCATGCATCACCTCAACATCAATCAATATAAAGAGCATCACAAAGCAACACTTATCACAACACACAACATAATTGAACCAAAGTAGTGTAGTTAATTCAAGCCAGGCACAATCAACCTATACTACAATCAAAACAAAAATAATTAAAATAGAAGCAAAATAAAGTTCAACAATCAAAACAATAAAGCAAAGAAAAATCCTTCTCTAACGATAACATAGCATCCATCAATAGATGTTATCCTCTAAATCTTCCAGCATTCATCAGTAGATGCGAATCTTTCTCATCAAAATTTATCAGTAGATGTGGTAGAAGCATCCATCAGTAGATGTTATCATCATTGTCATCATCATAACAACATCCATTAGTAGATGCTGTCATCTGTAACACAAAATCAAATCCAAAAGAAAAAGTCATAAATTGGGGTACCTCCCAATAAGCGCTTATTTAACGTCACGAGCATGACACCATTAAGCACAATTTGTATCTAGGTTGTTGGTGTTCCTTTTACTTTCATCACACCAACTTATATGCAGCATTTTCTTGTTCACCATCTTTCCCTCCTTGAATAAGGAGTCTCAATCTCAATAACTCCACTCTCTTTGATATCTTTAACCACTTCATGCACAGAGTCTTAGTGAACATGGCACTTGAAGGTTGGCGCTCAGGTCGTGATGCATGACATCCTGCGCTGAGGGCCCTTAAAGGGGTGGTCAGGCGCCCTACGACCTTCTTCAACCTTCTTTCCTTGATGATCTTGTGCTCCTAGTACATATTTTCGGATTTTATCCTGCAGACACTAAAGAGCACTACACTAGAGCACCCAATTAGGACTAAAAGATAAAAAAAATAAAAAGATAAAAAGAAAAAAAAAGATAAAAAGATAAAAAAAGATAAAAAGATAAAAAAATAAAAAGATTAAAAGATAAAAAGATAAAAAGATAAAAAGATAAAAAGATAAAAAGATAAAAAGATAAAAAGATAAAAAGATAAAAAGATAAAAATATAAAAAGATAAAAAGAAAAAAAGAAAAAATGATAAAAAGATAAAAGATAAAAACATAAAAAGCTAAAAATTAAAGATAAAGTCTAATCGGTTAAGAATCACACAAATAGAATAGTTCTACCACGAGTCCCCGGCAACGGCGCCAAAAAATTGTTAAGACTTTGGCAAGTGTACTGAATCGTATCAAGTAATAATAAAATGGTAACACCAAGTATTGTTTCCCAAAGGACTCACGACACTAAACACTTATGTGATTACTCAACTAATTAAGAGTTAAGAAGAACGATTTTTGGGGTTTTGAATGTTAATGCAATAAAAATAAACATAAATGCAATTTAATCAATTGAGGCTAAACACTGGAATGGATGGATGAAGTTGATAATATGAGATGAATATGTCATTGGAGTGTAGATTTCACCAAGTTTCCTCTCATGCATGTATGAATTTGTCTTCTTCATTAATGTCAATGTCACTTTCTAAATTACTTAAAACTCGATTCCTCGGCGAAGAAAGCTTATCCTTAATTATTAGTTCATACGATTCCCAGCATTCCTAATAATTAACTCATACCCCCATTCTTGAGGAATACTGCTTCTAGGAATAATTCTCCAGAACATGAATTGTAAGATACCTTCTAATGATCATACAAATCATACATCATGCTACTGAATGAGTTAAACACAACAAGCAATATGCGAAGAAGAATTACCCTAACAATTAATTAAAGAAACATAAATAATTAAGAATCAATTCAAAATACATAAGAGATCAAAAGGTTACATCTTTCCCCAACAACAAATAAGGTTTAGTTCATCATCATCATGGAGAAACTAGATGAACAATGAAAGAATGAAAGAGATAGAAAAACCCTAGAAAGAGAAGAGGAGAGTTGTCACATCCCCAAATCTACCCCCAAGGGGTGAAAAATGTGTTTCTATGCTAAAGCCCATGGTTATCGAACTCGTGGGTTAACTCGTTAACTCGGTCGAGTTTACGAGTTCACACAGTGCTTTTGAGTTAACTCATAAGCAAACTCCTTTTCGAAGTAGGATCGGTGGAATCGGTGGTAGACTCGCTAAACTCACTTAAAATCGCGAGTTTGGTTCCGATTTTGCGAGTTTGGAAAGAAATTTCGAAAACACAAAATGACTATGTTTTTACAACTCACCAAATTAGGTTTTTTAAAACATTCATTCATCATCTTCGTTTTCACTGTTCATCTTCGTTCTCGCACTCTTGCCTTCTATCTCGTTGTTCGATCTCATCCTCCGTCGCGCCGTCCATCTTGACATTCGAACTCGACCTTCGTCGCGTCGTCAATCTCGGTTTCGTTCCTGCCATTTGCGTCGTCTATAAGTGCAAACCCTTGGTTGGGTTCATTGAGTTTTAATGGTTTATAGCACTGACACTGCAACATATATTTTAAGCATTTTATGTTGGGTTTATGGCCCTGGCGCTCTGCAACATATATTTTTTAATGATTTTATGTTGAGTTTATGGCACGAGAACTACGACATATAATTTTTTAACGATTTTATGTCGGGTTCATTCATAGCACTGCAACATATATTTTAATGATATTTTATTCTACACTAGTGCAACATATATTTTAAATATATGTTATTTTACAAGCACATCACCATTTTATCTTTTTATATTTTTATCTCACTGCCAAGAAAAAAAATAAAATGGAATTCACATTGTTTCGAGTGATTAGTGGCAAGAAAACGGAAGAACATGATGGTTGGAATGCTCTTGAGTGCCTCAAAGGGAGATTACTAGCAGAGAGACAGGCTTCAAAGGTTTCCAAAGAACAAACATAAACATTGTGCAACAATGTCATTTTCATACGTTGTTTCTTGTTTCCTTTAGATAATTTAGATTAGGGAAACAAAATGAAATAACTTTCTGGTTTCTGCTTGATAAACTTTAGTCTCTGATTTTTTTTTTGTCTCCCTGAAATTGAAAATAAAAATCTTGGGTTTTAGCAGTTTAATGAGTTGGAAAAGAAGTTTAAAGAAGAGATTAAACTAAGAGATAAAATCTTAGGTTTTAGCAGTTTAAAACGAGGGACTGAACTGACATTATTCAACAAAACTGGGGACAAAATAGGCTATTAAACCTAATGTTTAATAAAAAAGAATTTAGAACATGTGTACAAACTTTTTTCTGAATACTTTTTTCGGATTGATGATCCCCTTCACTCGTATGAGAGACTTATATATCCATTAAAAAAACTAATTAAAAATTTTTTGAATAAGAAAAAATATTTTAAACTCATTTTTAAGATTCACTTAGACACAAACAAGAAACATTTTTTAAGCCCAATGCCCAATTACCATATGTGGTTTCCTTTGAAAGAAAATGATAGTGAAAAATAAATTCTTTTAACATGTTAAGAAATCAATTCAAAGAAAGTAAAAAAGAAAAACAAATCAAATTCATAATTTTTTCATTTTTTTCTAAAGATGATAAAAAGTTTTGAACACATAATTGATTTTTGAATATTTTCTGCTATGTAAATATTATAAAGAAAGAAATTCATATGAATTGGTATTTATTTTTTCGGATAGATGGTCATTTTTATTCATATGAATGACCTATATATAAAGACAATTATTGAAAAATGAAAAACAATAAGAGAAACAATCTTTTTTTTCTTTTCTAGTGTGGAATGATAGTATACATGTTTTGATTTTGAGAATTTCTTGCACGGTAAAAATGTAGATGAAATATTTAGCATGTACATAAATTTCTTTTCTTAGATATTTTTGGATTGAAGGTTATATTCATTCATATGAATGACCTTCAAATAAATGAAAAATTAAAGATTAAAATCAATGTTTTTAAGATTTTCAAATGATGTAAAAAAGAGAAGTTTTTGAGTCCATTAGACTCAATTATCATACATGGTTGTCCTTGAAAGCCAATCTTTTTTGAAAATGAAAGAAAAATGATGAAAAAAATATCATGTTTCATAATTTTAACATCATATCATTTAAAAAAAACTATAAATGAATTAAAAATAATAATATTTATTTCTTTAACATTTGTCTAAGTCAGACTTGCACGTTTCAATCTATTTGATTCTTTTAAGTCTAACTCGTTGGACGTCCAAGATTAAATTTCTTTCAATCTCAATTCAATATAGTTTTTCTTTCTAGTCTTGGAAAATAAAAAAATAAAATCAATCACAGTTTTGAGAAAAAAATTCAAACAAAAATTCAAAAATAAAAAATGAAAAAATGTGGGATTTTCATTTATTTTTCAATTTGATAACAACAATAATAGTTTTCTAGCCTATTGGATCCATTTTTCATGCATGTTTGTTGTTAAACTCAATTTCTAAAAAATAAAACCATAAAATTTTGAAAAAAAAGGTTTAAATCATGTTGATGATTTTCATGATTCTTCATTTTGATAAAAAAAATTGAAAATGTGAAGCATGTTGAATCTTTTTGTATGTAAAATAATCGAAGGAATAAATTTTAAAAAAATGCTCTAAGTGTTTTTATGGTGAATAGTGTTTATATGTCTACTTTTGACATATCTTGTGAATCACCTAAGTCCATTCACCGTTCTCAATGAAAAATTACCCTAATAAACATCAGTTTGCCCAAAATGACAAGTGTGAATATTATAGTGGGGCAGTTTGCTTACAAAATAGTTCTCTTAGGTTGATGGGAATGATCCATAACTCTTAGAGGCTTAAAAAATTTGATGATGAAATGAAAGGAAAATGAAAATAAAATATAAGAGAAAAGAAGTATATGAATAATGAAAAAAATAAGAGCACCATCTGTTAAATACCATTATATTTTGTTTAAGACTTAATCTTTGTGAAATAAGGGATTAAGGAATTATTCATCGGACCTTCTTTGAGCGAAAAGTAGTATTACTTTCAAATTTTCCTTATGCAAGGAATAACAACATGATAAGTTCATCTCAAATGACAATGATCAAAATGTAAAGAGTTATCAGTCAAAAGTGGAATTGATTTAAGATCAAGTGAAAAAAGAGGAAATATGAAATCGATTCATTCAAGATCAATGAGAAAAATGAAATATGAAAAAGGAATTACAAAGTCATAACAATACAAAGGAAGATATATGAAAAGAATGTTGGAAAATGAAAAATGACCAGAGATTTCGAAATAATCAAGACAACATCATGTTAATTGTTGTGTAAAAATTAAATCCATCACATTTCATTTGGGCCTTTATACCATTTCTTTCAAAACTTTGTCAATCCCTGACCACGTTACAAGCAAATAAAGTCACACTAATTGAAAAATGATTGTTTTGATTTTTACAAAGCTTGGTTCGAAAATAAAAGGATGTGGTTGATGATGTTGTTGTTAAAAAAAATAATAATAAAAAGAGAGAAAATAATAAATTCTCTAGGGTAATATCTTCCCATAAACTCATGACTAAATTTGTAAGGGCAATTCACTCGATGTTGTATCAATTCATCCAAATCACGTTTTGTCCTAGAAATTCAAACTATGACAGTTTTTTTGTGTCCCATGATCTTTATCAAGTGTCTTTGAGATTATGAAGAAATAAAAATAATCATTGTGATTCAAAATATACCTTTCACTTTCTATTTACCTAATGATCATATTATGTGTCAAAAGGAAATATTGAGCATGTAATATCCTATGTTGACAATTGATATTATATTCACAATGTCCCTGACTTCTAATACAAAAAGTTTGATGATTATGGAAATAGATGATTTGAAATGCTTACATTTAGAAAATAAAAAAAAAAGAGAAAAATAGAGTGCATTATTAAAACAAAATTGAAGAAAATAAACATGAAGAAAAAATTTTTTTTGAGAAAAAAAGGTCAAACCTCAAAGAAGTTAATCCTCAATATAAATTTTGAATGAATAAAATGTTTTGTTCAAGGCCGGTAATGCACCAGATGCTTTAGATATATACCATCTCTTTGGTAATGGTCTAATCCATTTTCAAATGAAATTTATGAATGAAAAAGATGTTTTGATTGGGACTAGGAATGGTCACCAGATGCTTTGATTATAGGCTATCTTTTTTGTAGTGGTCTAATTTATTTTCAAATGAAATTTTTGAATGAAGAAAATGTTTTTATTAAGACCAGTAATGGTCACCGGATGCTTTGGATATAGGCTATCTCTTTGGTAGTACTCTAATTCATTTTCAAATGAAAATTTTGAATGAAGAAAATGTTTTGATTGGGACCGGTAATGGTCATAAGATGTTTTGGTTATAGACTATCTCTTTGGTAGTGGTCTAATCCATTTTCAAACGAATTTTTTTAATGAAGAATGTTTTGATTGAGACCGGTAATGGTCATCAAATGCTATGGATATAAGCTATCTCCTTCGTAGTGGTCTAATCGTTTTTCAAATAAAGATAAAAATTTCAAAGAAGATAATGATTTTGATCAGGACCATCTCCAAAGGAATGGTCACTGATTTCTTTGTATATATTAGCTCTCTACTAGCAACGATCAATTTCAAGTTCTCCTTTTGGGATATCGATCCTCTACTAAGTAATGATCAAATCCAAGTAACCTCTCTACGGCTAGTTTGTCTAGTACTCTAAGCCTAGTTTGTTATGGCACTCCAAGCCCAATTTATTATGGCACCCTATGCCTAGCTTTGTCTAGCCATTAAGTCTTGGGATTTCGGCCCTCTACAAAGAATTGATCGAACCTAATATTTTCTTTAAAATGTCGGTCCTTTGCAAAGCATTGGTCGAACTCAAAATTATCTTTAGGATGTCGACCCTCTACAAAGCGTTGGTCAAACCCAAGTTTTCTTTGGAGTGTAGGCCCTTTGCAAAGCATTGGTCGAATCCACGTTCTATTTTGAGCAACATACCGTCCATGAGGTTTGCATACCTCAATTTCTTCATCCATAAGGTTAACATACCTTTCACGAGGTTTGTATACCTCAATTCCTTCATCCACTAGGTTAGCATATCTTCAATGAGGTTTGTATACCCCAATTTCTTCATCCATAGGGTTAGTATACCCTCCATAAGGTTTTCATACCTCAATTCCTTCATCGATAGGGTTAGCATACCTTCCATTAAGTTTACACACCTCAATTCTTTCATTTTTGTATATATTTTGCTGAAAATTTCTTGTTTTGTCAGTTTTCTTCCTGGTCATTTTGAAACCCAGACAAAATTATTGTTTCTATCTTCACTTATCTTTTACTTCAATAATTGGACAGTGTTAATTTCTCACATTATCAAATAAAATCTAAGTAAAGAGGGGTAACCCCTCCCTACGGTTCCATTTAGTCTTTTATGTTGGTCTCAAGGTCTAAGTTCTCCATGGCCACCTCTAACCTTCTAACATTTCTAGGTGGGACATAAGGCTCCACCTTCAGCCCCGCCACATAGCATTTTTCGGTTGTTCTTTGATCTGCTCGCATGATGCACACTGTCCCCCTATCGGATGGGAACTTCATCGCAACATAGGGTGTAGAGACAATCTCCCTAAATGTATTCAGGTAAGGTCACCCGATCAACATGTAATATGTATTTTTCTCCACCAGCAAGTACCATACCTTTAACTCATTTGTGTCTCGCCCTACTCCCAACGTCATTCTCAGGTCAACATACCTGTGTGTGGCGATCCGGTCGCCTACGAAACCTACAATTTGTTCGTTGTAGAGGATGATCAAGTCTTCTCATAAATCCATCTTCTAAAATGTCTTCTAGTAAAGGATGTTCACCGATTTCACTTGATCGATGAGAACCTTGCTCACGCCATACCGAGCAATCTCGCCCATGATGACCATTGGGTCATCCTAATCAAGGTCTGGGGCGTGGAAGTCTTCATCCGTGAAGGTGATGAGCGGCATGGTTCTTTACTTCTTGTCCACCAAGTGGACAATCTTCAGGCCTTTGAGGTGCCTCTTTTTGAGTGGACAAGGATGAACCGCCTCCCACGAATTTCCTAGAGATGGTGTTATTATGATTGCATAGGGGGCGGTCACGACTCCTACTCCTACTTCTACTACGACACCTTTTACCTTATCGATGATCTTTTTGGCGAGGATGTCGGTCGAGACTTTGCCTTTGAGGAAGGCTCCTCTTTGATTATTCGGTTTTCACGTATCATTCGATCTTGTCACGGAGGGTAGAACACTCCTCCATGGTGTGTCCGAGGTTTTGGTGGTATTTGTAGTACTTTTTACCATCTACATTCCTTAGAGTTAGCTTCTTCTTGATCAGGGGAAGCAAGTCTACACTCAGGGCTTCCTCCAAGTTTCTTGCCCTTTTTTGCATTCAAGCGGGTGTAATGATGAAACTTAAGCCCCCAGGAAGGTCCTTCGGCTTGAAGCCCCTTCCTCTTTCTTCATCGCTGACCGGCTTCTTGAGGTCTTTCTTGTCACTGTCGTTGTGATGGGTTCTTCTTTTTGTTTTTTGTGAAAGGTGCGTATATCCTCAATGTGCATAAACTAAATTGTCCGCTCCTGCAACGTATCCATGGTCTTGGGGGCCTAGCACACAGGTTATTCGCAAATGGTCCTGCCTTTAAGTTCGTCAAGAGGTTATTGAGGATAAACTCCTGACTAACATCTTTAACCTGTTGATGACAAATTTATGAACACCGAAAAACGGCACCACAAACTTGTTTAACAATCGGCAAGTGTGACCGAATCGTTTCAAGTAATAAAATTCGGTAAGACCAAGTATGTTAGAATCGCTGCAGCGGAATTGTTAGCGTGGAATAACAAACCAAGAGGGTTTTTAATACGAATGTGTGCCTTTTAATTTCTACTCAATTAAACTTACCAAGCAAATAATAAAGACAAATAAAGAGAGTAAGGTTGAGAGAAATTTGCACAGATGATTTTATCCTGGTTCGGATCTTACCAATCCTACGTCCAGTCGCTTATCTCAAACAAGATAAACCTTTTTCACTAACACAAAAAAATTACAAATTACAATCACAAAGAAACACAATTTGTAAAAGTTTAGAAACCACCTCTCTTGATACCACAAGAGATGAACCTACACCTCCTTTAAGTCTTCACAAAGGATGAACACCTCCTCCGAATACTTCACGAAGGATGATTCTCTTCCGAACACCTCCTTAGACACACCAAGGATGAACCGGCTATTTCCTTTGTCACCGTGGCAGCACTTCACCAGCTCCACAGACAAGAGTTTCACAAGCCGAATAAGAGCACACAAGTCTCAATGATTTATGAGTACTAGAGCACAAGGGAAGAGTTGTCTTTTGAGATAAAGAGTGAGCCAATTTATAGACTCAGCCTAATACCCTTCCATTCTTCGAAAACGGGCCATCTAACGCATTTAATCGATTAACATAAATATTAATCGATTAATAATGAGTACAACGGCTAGTTTTTCAAATCTGAAACCTCCAACGGCTAGTTTTTCAAATCTGAAACCCCCAACGGCTAGTGTTAATCGATTATTCTCAGGAATAATCGATTAACTAATCGATTATTAATAGCCTTAATCGATTATTACAGGGGCACTTGGGTTTTCAGAGCCAGCCTCGGTTTTAATCGATTAAAACTGGGTTTAATCGATTAAAACAGATTGTGGACGATTCTCAACAGCATATAAATATAAATTACAAGAATCAGTCCTAGTACACTTGTGAGCACTATTACACCAACTTTGATTATTATAAAAGCTTTATAAAATACACAGATCTTCAATTTGTCTTTATGGATCTTGACTTGTGCAAATCTGTTCATCATCAAAACTTCATCTTTGATTTTTGCTAACATTCTCCCCCTTTTTGATGATGATCAAAAACTCCTTTGATTTAAAGCTTTTAGTAATAATCTGGATAAAACACAATGATGGACGAACGCCCGAGGAGAGGCCGACGACGCGACGCGGACTCCTTCGAAGCTTCCTCCAGAGATGAACGCAGTGGAAAATGATAGAAAACTCGAAGAAAAACAAGAAACGGAGGGTTAAACTCGATAGAAACCCTAGAAATGGAAGGAAACCCAATTTTAACCGATTAATCGGTTAAAATTGAAGATTGAACGGTGGAAAATGGATTGAATCGGGAACAAGGTTTTTAATCGGTGAAAATCGAAAGAACGGTGAAGATGAGGTGCAAATATGGAAGGAGATGTATATTCATGAAAGAGAAATGAAAACTTACGAATGACGAGACGTAGATCTGTGATGGTGATGCACTCAAGAAGAAAACCCTAGCTGATGATATTCGGTGGAAAATGGTGGAGATGAATGGAAACCCTAGAAGAAGATGAGGAAGTGTGGTGAACGATGTGGATCTGTGGTCGGAGATAATGGACTCTCGAGAGCGAGAGTGAGACGCGAAGAAATGGTGCGGTTCTGTGCGAGAGTGAAGGAACGAGAAAGAGAATGCGGATGTGCGTGTCTGAGGCGCGAGGGAAAAGAGGACGTGTGTGCTGACGCCAATGACGCGGTTTGGAGCAATGGTGATGTTGCGTGATGAGAGAAGCACGGTGGCAGTGGAAAATGAAAGTGAGGGAGGTGCTTGGAAGGTGGCTAGAGGGAGTCTTTGGACTCTCTAGCCTATGACTATCAAGAGAGAATTGTTTCTGATTCAGAAAACTCAATTCTCATTAATCTCAAAAGTGACAATACAATAAAGGAGCTGGGTATTTATAGTAACCCATGCTCCTTAAGAGCTAAACTATAAAAAGTAAAAATACAAAAGGAGGACTACGTCAAGTACGATTCCATCATACCCTCCCTCTTAAAAAAAAGATTTGTCCTCAAATCTGGCAATCGCCTTTTGAAGAAACTCCACACAATCTTTGGGAGCGTGGCCATCTTGGAGTGGCCTTATTCTTTTAGATCTAGTTTTCTTCCTCCTGGATCAAACACGAATCTGCAATACACATCAAATATATCTTCGGTTAATATCAATCCAAGAAAGAATTTTTCTTTAAAAACAAGAGAATAAGAACTTCTAATACTTTGATTAGTAATCTTTGAAATTTTTAGAAGTCCAAATTCAATTTTATCTTGAGTTAATTGTTTTCTTAAAGATAAGAATAACTCAAGATTTGAATTGTCATATATTGAAAATGTTTTCATGACAATTGGTTTGAAAGAGAAGTCAAAAATTGAAAAGTGATCAATTATTGGAAAAGAAGTAAAGATTTGGAAACCTTCCCTTTTTTGTTCCACAGTCTTTGAAAGAATAGGATTTGTCATCAGTAACAATTTCTCCTTTTCTTTCTTCTCTCTTTCTTGCCTTTCTCTCTTTTCTTCTTCTTTTCTCTCTTCTTCTCTTCTTAATTCCTCTCTTCTTCTCTCTTTTCTTTTCTCTATTTCTTCTCTTCTTAATTTCTCTCTTTTTCTCTTTTCTCTTTTCTCTATTTCTTCTCTCTCTCTCTTCTCTTCTTCTTTCCTTTCTTCCTTTTCTTTTCTCTCAATCTCTCTTTCTCTTTTCTTATCCTTGATCTCCTTAAGTCTTGCCCCAAATTCTAATTCTCTACGAAGAAACCCATGATCATTTAAACTCTCAAGAAATAATTTTCCATCATTAATGCAATCCCTAATTAGTTCTAGGTTTCTTTTAATGCTTGAAGGCACGAACTTTCTTCTCATGCAAGCTTTTAAATCATGCCAATCACGTATGGAAGACTTCCTACCTTTCCTAACATGATATTGTCTTTCATTCCACCACTCACTTGCATTTTCTTCTAACTTAGAGAGATATATGCTAAGGACATAATATTCACTCTCTTCATAAAACCAAGGATTTATTTTATCAATTTCTTTCTCCCAAGCTAGGTATGTTAATGCTCCTATGTCTTTACCAAATGATGGAAGATTCCTAGCTTGTTTAAACATTTCATCAACTTTATCTAACCGAGAAGACCTATATGAACCATAAGAAGACATCTTTGTTTTTAAAAGTTTTCTTAATCTAAAGGGTTCAAAACTTTCACTTAGACAAGTCCCAGGTAAGAGAGGTGAGCTAAAGAGCTGCTTAAGTACCAAGTCTTGCCTTGCCAGAAATGTCTTAGGCTACTAACTAATTACCCCTTAAACTAAAATCACCTTTAGAAACAAAGTACACAACTCAAACAATTAAGCACAAATAAAAGACTAGACTCTCGGACTCTAATGTGAAAAGGCTTAGAGTTTAATCCCTTTTTAGCCTAATCAACCCTAAACGTGAACACAAAATCAAAGAAACAAAAACACTAAAGAAACCAGCGGACTCTAATGACCCCTACGAGATACACAAATCAAGTCAATATTAAAGTCTACTCCTATGGTGAAGCTTGTAGCTTTGGCTAACAAGACACATTCACCTGTCTAGCTATACTAAAAAAACATCAAAGCAATCAATAAAAGTTGCCAAGAGTTTGAAAGAGCACCAAGGACTCTTCCAAAGAACTTGGACTTTATAAAAGGCCTTTTTACAAACAAAAAAAATGAAATTAAAAGAAAGCTAGCCTATCAACCTATTACACATCAAATGGAACAAAAGAAATACAAAACATGCCCGCTGCCACGGTCCTGTCCACTTCATTCAGCTTTGTTGTTCCACTTTGTGCTTCTGGAATCTTCTCTCTTGAATCTGATTCACCACTCCTGCAAAACAGTTTGCTTCTTGACAGCTTCTGGAATCAATACTTTGGAATCTCCTGGCCAGTATAATCCTACAATCACAATTCACAATTGTAATCAATGTACCTTATCTACACACAGATATCAAGAGGATTAACTTCACACAATATAAAAGATTCTTCCCTTTTTTCCTAGTCTCGTGCACTTGATGCAGCTATATAAATTTTTTTTTTTTTTTTGCTCTCAAATGACAAACTGCAATCAAATATTCCCACTCAATTCAGCAAAGCACAACATCCAACAAATTGCAAGCTATAACACAAATACTTTAAACAAACAAAAGCAATATAGCTAAGCAACTTCCCTGATTAATGCTATTTCTAGTTGTTGATTTTAGGTTCTTCCTCGTGCTCAACTAATCAGCAGATTCATTCTTCACTTGTAGACATCCTACACTGCATTCTTGTAACTGATGCACTAGCTATATAACACCAATTAAATCAAATATGCACAGTTACACCAAAAACAGTAGCTATACCACATGATACAATGCAGGGAAAATGAAGAAAAAATTGATTCACAATTAAATGACCAGTATAGCCTGTATAGCAAATCAGTGAATTAAACTGGTCAGAATCAATGGACCAAACTGGTGACAACAATGTTCGATATTAATCAAAAGTAGCAGACCAATCTGATCAAACCAATGAAATACAATGTGCAGCAGTATGTGCAGAAGTATGTGTAATCAGGAATTGGCAATTAAAACAGTGTTGATGCAACAAAATGAAGAAGTTCAAAATGCAATCAGAACAGGTAAAGTAGCAGTGATTCAGCAAACAATTTAAGGTTCAAAATGAATGCAAGAGCAGATTAAAATGAGTACAATCACAGCTGCTCTAGTTTGATCACTCAAACTCCTTTTCCTGCACAATGAACAGTCAGCAACATAGTTAGATGAACAATGAAATTCTCTATTTCAAATTGCCAAGAAATTAGGCCAAGTCAGCCTTACAAAACTCACAACACTCAGGCTTCTCTTTTGAAATTTAAAGCACATAAAAAAAATGAAAGGTTTGGAAGGGAGATTCTCCCTTGGCAGTTCAAGGCTTGAGAGTCTTTTAGACCACCACCACCTAATATGCTACCAAGCACACATACCTCCTTTCAAATTCCAGAAATCCAGAGTGTACAAACTTCTCAATTTTAGACAAGGCTATGCTAAGGCAAAGTAATGGACAGACAGGTAGAACAGAACAGGACAGCCACTAAAGCAAAGGAATTGACAGCACAACAGAGAAACTGACTCAAGATCAACACTAGACCAGATTACAAAAGCAAACAAAAGCTCAATTATGAAAAGCAGATCAGATTTTACACTTGCATTGAGACAAAACCAGAACATTCAACAATGACAAGCAAGAACAAAGCTTTTGATCAAAGTAAGCACAACAAATAGAACCTAAGGAATAGAACTAGAACAGATTTTAAAAACAATTAAAAACCAAACAAGAAGCTGCTGAAATGTTTAAGAGAAATCCAGTTTCTATCAACAATTTCTGATTTTGGTATTTCAAAAATTTACACACACTAGACTGCACTGACCTAATTGGTTTTTAAAACTGTTCAATGACTATTTTTATTGATTGTTCTCAATTTTTTTATTTTTTTTTTATGGTCAAGCCTATTGCTACAGTCCAGATACAAGATTCCAGAAATCAGAATTTAGCACACAATTTATGCAGCAACTTGTGAAGGAAAAATGGTCAAAACTTGGTGGTCTCAAGAGTCTAAATATGTATGGCAGTAGAACTCATAATACTTTTGCATCAACAAGTTTAGAGCATGAATTCAAACTGGTTTAAATAGCTTAAAGATGCAGAAACAAAGTCTTTCAAAATTTCAACGGTTCAGCCACCAACTAACTCAAAATAAGCAACTCAACCAACAAAGAATTGACTTAAATGTTGAAACAACATGTGAACAAGTCACAGGACTCAAAAACAGCAAACAAAAGTTGAACAAAACACTATGAAATAGATGAAAGATGTTCAGCCATGATCTAAATGCCAAACAAATTTAAAACATAAATGGACTCAAACAAAGATAATGCAGATCGGCCAACTGCTGCAACAAGGTTAAACTGTGTTCACAAGTGCTACTAATCTAGGCTATGCCTTTCATTGATCTTTGCAGTATGCACTTGTTTTTTAACAGCAGCTCAAAATCCAGAAATGAATTTATCAAAAGAATCTTGACTAAAACATTTTTCAACTTTAAAGAATCAATTGGACTGGCCAATGGATATCTATCAACCAGCTCATTCATTTAAATGTTTCATTGCTTTTGCAGTGTGATAGACTTTATACCAAGGCTCAAACACAATTTGACAATCAAATGCACAACTGAAATCAGTTTTAGGACATTCAAAAAACTACATCAGTTTCAACCAATGCACATGACTTTTAGACAAAACTGAACTTGGATTTCAAAAGAAAATTGACTCAAAATAGAATGCACCGATTTAAAATGATGAACACTGACTCAACACAGAAAAATGCACAGATGCACCTAATCAGAATATAAAACTCAAAACAAGACAATAAAAGAAATGATGAACAACGCATAAGCTAAACAGATCAACACGATTTGAATCAAAGACGCGAGACAAAACAAAAAGCAACACTGAATCAAATGAAACAAAACTCAAAACAGAAACAATGAACGAATCAAGACATAACTAGAAACAAAGACAAAGACGCGAATCAAACGCAAGAACAGTAGAATCGAAACAGAGACGCAAAACACTTAACTCAGAATAGAGACGAACCGAGATACTTACCTTCGAAGCGTGTTCGACCTTGCTCTGATACCACTTGATGGACGAACGCCCGAGGAGAGGCCGACGACGCGACGCGGACTCCTTTGAAGCTTCCTCCAGAGATGAACGCAGCGGAAAATGATAGAAAACTCGAAGAAAAACAAGAAACGGAGGGTTAAACTCGATAGAAACCCTAGAAATGGAAGGAAACCCAATTTTAACCGATTAATCGGTTAAAATTGAAGATTGAACGGTGGAAAATGGATTGAATCGGGAACAAGGTTTTTAATCGGTGAAAATCGAAAGAACGGTGAAGATGAGGTGCAAATATGGAAGGAGATGTATATTCATGAAAGAGAAATGAAAACTTACGAATGACGAGACGTAGATCTGTGATGGTGATGCACTCAAGAAGAAAACCCTAGCTGATGATATTCGGTGGAAAATGGTGGAGATGAATGGAAACCCTAGAAGAAGATGAGGAAGTGTGGTGAACGATGTGGATCTGTGGTCGGAGATAATGGACTCTCGAGAGCGAGAGTGAGACGCGAAGAAGTGGTGCGGTTCTGTGCGAGAGTGAAGGAACGAGAAAGAGAATGCGGATGTGCGTGTCTGAGGCGCGAGGGAAAAGAGGACGTGTGTGCTGACGCCAATGACGCGGTTTGGAGCAATGGTGATGTTGCGTGATGAGAGAAGCACGGTGGCAGTGGAAAATGAAAGTGAGGGAGGTGCTTGGAAGGTGGCTAGAGGGAGTCTTTGGACTCTCTAGCCTATGACTATCAAGAGAGAATTGTTTCTGATTCAGAAAACTCAATTCTCATTAATCTCAAAAGTGACAATACAATAAAGGAGCTGGGTATTTATAGTAACCCATGCTCCTTAAGAGCTAAACTATAAAAAGTAAAAATACAAAAGGAGGACTACGTCAAGTACGATTCCATCACACAACTTATGGAAGAAAAAGTGCATTAGTGAATAAACACAAATAAGCAAATAAGCTTTAAACATTTTCTCCCCCTTTTTGATCATAATTAAAAAGTTGTGTTTGATGTTCTCCCCCTAAGATAATACTCCCCCTTAATAAAAGCATGTATGCATATGAGCTAAAAGTTTTTCAAATTTAAAGATTCATTCATACACAATAGGATATTTAAAGTAAATAATTTTAGGATAAAGAACTTATAAAACATTGTTTAAACATACATTGAACTATATAAGATAGGAATTTTAAAGCATACAAAAATATGGCTAGTTTTTCAAAAATGCAAAACTGAAACGCATTTAAAAATTCAATCCTAAGATATTTCTAAAAATTCTTAGATCTCTTCTAATGTTTACCCCTTTAGATATGCCTCCAACTGCGTAATGATAATCCTCTAGGTTATTTCCACATTTTGTTTAGATCTTCATCTTGAGGATTGTCATCATTCTTCGCTTCATTTGTTGTCTTCTACAAATCTTCATCATTGCCTGCATCTAATTCAACTGACTCAAGAGGTTTTGCCTCAAGGTCTACAATTTCATCAAAGACAACATGCACACATTCTTTTATTTCAAATGTTTTTCGATTGAAAACTATATATATGTTATGTATATTAGAAGATATCCAAAAAAAATAGTTTCATCGGTCTTGGAATAAAATTTTCTTAAATTTTGTTTTAAAGAAATTCTAAATATTAAACAATAGGTACCCAACTACTTGTATGGGTCCTTTGGGTTAGATTTAGAAAAAAGAAATCATTTTACAACCCAAACATATCTACCACTTGGAACACCATAATGCTTAATTTTACATTTATTTGAAGTATGACCCTTTTTCATACAATAAAAACAGGATACAAAGTTTGTGTTCCTATAAGTTGTTCCTTTTTCTACCCATGTTCTACGGGTTCTATTATTATGTTTATTTTTAATTTTAGGAACATACTTATTTTTAACAACCTTATTTTCGTTATTTTTACTACATTCTCCTAAGGTTGTGTGTTCCAATAGTTTCTTAAAATTTTCACAAGAAGCACATTCATCACTACTAGTAAATTTACCCTTTTCAAAAAATAAAACTTTATTTTTCAAATCTTTATTTTCTTCAAAAATATTTTCAAAATTTAATTTTAAATTTTTATTTTCTTCAAGAATATTTTCAAAGTCTGATTTCAAATTTTTATTTTCTTCATAAATATTTTCAAAATTTAATTTTAAATTTTTGAAATCCTTTTTCAATTTCTTATGAGCTCTATCTAATTTTTCAGATTCTACTATTAAAGCAGCATAACTTTCATGCAATTCATCTTCACTAATTTGACTAGAATTATCAGAATCGCTAGATGTACTTACTTGGCTTCCAGCATCGTCGTTCACCACTAAACAGATGTTTGCTTCTTCATCAGATTCGCTCGAATCAGAAATGGTCTCATTGTCATCTTCCCATGCGATGTAGGCTTTCTTTTTCTTGAAGTTTTTCTTTTCCTTTATTTCTTCATTCTTTTTTTGATTTGGGCAGTCCGCTTTTAAGTGCCCCCTTTCTCCGCAACCATAACATTTATAGTGTGAGGAAGATCCTTGATTTTCTTTCTTTTCGAATTTTAATCTTCCTTTGTCTTTTGATTTCACGAACCTGTTGAGCCTTTTTATCATGAGTCTTAAATTTTCCTCTTCGTCTGAGTCTTCATCTTCCGATTTACCTTTGCTTCTTTCAACCTCTGATTTTAATGCCAAACTCTTCTTGTTGTTTTTGGCTTTTGCTTCTTCTTCATCAAGTCTTCCAAGATCTAATTCATGTTCCCTCAACTTTCCAAATAGTGCCGCCATAGTCATGGTGTTGAGGTTTTGTGACTCCGAGATTGCAGTCACCTTAGGTTGCCATGACCTGTCTAAAGACTTCAAGATTTTAATGTTTAATTCATCAGTATCAAATGACTTACCCAGTCCAATGAGATGATTGACAATGTTGGTGAAGCATTTTTGAACGTCGGAAATTGTTTCTCCTTGCTTCATCCGGAACATTTCATACTCTTGAATTAGGGAGTTCTTTCTTGCCCTCTTTACATCATCTGTTCCTTCATGTGCCACTCTGAGCACGTCCCACATTTCTTGAGCAGTTTTGCAGACAGAAACCCTGTAGAACTCATCAACAGTCAATGCTGATGCAATAATATTCCGAGCTTTTACGTCATTCTGAAATCTTTTCTTTTCTTCAATGGTCCATTGACCACGGGGCTTTGGTTCTTGTATATTGTTAGTAAGAATAGAAGAACCAGATGCAATAACATCCCAAATTTCACAATCAATAGATTCAATAAATATTTGCATCCTTACCTTCCAGAATGCATAGTTCTAACCTGTGAATAGTGGGGGTCTATTGATTGATGCACCCTCTACAAAGGTTTGATGTGATCCTACCATTTGAATAACTATCAAAGCAAGCTCAGATGCCAATTGTTAGAATCGTTGCAGCGGAATTGTTAGCGTGGAATAACAAACCAAGAGGGTTTTTAATACGAACGTGTGCCTTTTAGTTTCTACTCAATTAAACTTACCAAGCAAATAATAAAGACAAATAAAGACAGTAAGGTTGAGAGAAATTTGCACAGATGATTTTATCCTAGTTCGGATCTTACCAATCCTACGTCCAGTCGCTTATCTCAAACAAGATAAACCTTTTTCACTAACACAAAACAATTACAAAGAAACACAATTTGTAAAAGTTTAGAAACCACCTCTCTTGATACCACAAGAGATGAACCTACACCTCCTTTGAGTCTTCATAAAGGATGAACACCTCCTCCGAATACTTCACGAAGGATGATTCTCTTTCGAACACCTCCTTAGACACACCAAGGATGAACTGGCTATTTCCTTTGTCACCGTGGCAGCACTTCACCAGCTCCACAGACAAGAGTTTCACAAGCCGAATAAGAGCACACAAGTCTCAATGATTTATGAGTACTAGAGCACAAGGGAAGAGTTGTCTTTTGAGAAAAAGAGTGAGCCAATTTATAGACTCAGCCTAATACCCTTCCATTCTTCGAAAACGGGCCATCTAACGCATTTAATCGATTAACATAAATATTAATCGATTAATAATGAGTACAACGGCTAGTTTTTCAAATCTGAAACCTCCAACGGCTAGTTTTTCAAATCTGAAACCCCCAACGGCTAGTGTTAATCGATTATTCTCAGGAATAATCGATTAACTAATCGATTATTAATAGCCTTAATCGATTATTACAGGGGCACTTGGGTTTTCAGAGCCAGCCTCGGTTTTAATCGATTAAAACTGGGTTTAATCGATTAAAACAGATTGTGGACGATTCTCAACAGCATATAAATATAAATTACAAGAATCAGTCCTAGTACACTTGTGAGCACTATTACACCAACTTTGATTATTATAAAAGCTTTATAAAATACACAGATCTTCAATTTGTCTTTATGGATCTTGACTTGTGCAAATCTGTTCATCATCAAAACTTCATCTTTGATTTTTGCTAACATAAAATGTTGGCAAAAATCAACTATGAAGTTTTGATGATGAACAGAGTTGCACAAGTCAAGCCAAATTGAAGATTTATCTATTTCTATAAAGCTTTTGTAATAATCGAAGTTGATGAAGTAGTGCTCACAAATGTATTAGGACTGATTATTGTAATTTTACATTTAAATGCTGTTGAGAATCGTCCACAATCTGTTTTAATCGATTAAACCCAGTTTTAATCGATTAAAACTGAGGCTGGCTCTGAAAACCCAAGTGCCCCTGTAATAATCGATTAAAGCAAAGTATAATCGATTAGATAATCGATTAATCCTGAGAATAATCGATTAAAGCTAGCCGTTGGGAGCCGTTGGGAATCTCAGATTTGAAAAACTACCCGTTGTACTCATTATTAATCGATTAATAATTATGTTAATCGATTAAATGCGTTAGATGGCCCGTTTTCGAAGAATGGAAGGGTATTAGGCTGAGTCTATAAATTGGCTCTCTGTTTATCTCAAAAAACAACTCTTCCCTTGTGCTAAAGAACTCTGAACTCTTTGAGAACTCTTTGAAATTGCTGAAGCTAAGGAAACTCTTGTCTGCAAAGTCCTGAGGTAGTACTGCGGTGACAGAGGAATAGCTTGTTCATCCTTGGTGTGTCTGAGGAAGTGTCTGGAAGAGAATCATCCTTCGTGAAGCATTCGAAGGAGGTGGTCATCCTTTGTGAAGATTCAAAGGAGGTGTAAGTTCATCTCTTGTGGTTTCAAGAGAGGTGGTAATTTCTAAACTGTTACAAATTGTTTTTCTGTGTGACTAATATTTGTAACTGTTTTGTGATAGTGAAAAAGGTTTATCTTGTTTGAGATAAGCGACTGGACGTAGGATCCGAGTGATCTGAACCAGGATAAAATCACCTGTGCAATTTTTCTCTTTCCCTTACTCTGTTATTTACATTTAATTATCTGCTTAGTAAGAAAGAATTAAGAGAAAAATATTAAAAAGGCATAATAAAAGAATATAACCAATTCACCCCCCTCTTGGTTTGTTACCACGCTAATAATTCCGCTGCAGCGATTTTAACAATTGGTATCAGAGCTTGCTTTGATAGTCATTCAAATGGCAGGATCACATCAAACCTTTGCAGAGGGTGCATCAATCAATAGACCCCCACTATTCACAGGTGAGAACTATGCATTCTGGAAGGTAAGGATGCAAATATTTATTGAATCTATTGATTATGAAATTTGGGATGTTATTGCATCTGGTTCTTCTGTTCCTACTAACAATATACAGGAACCAAAGCCCCGTGGTCAATGGACCATTGAAGAAAAGAAAAGATTTCAGAATGACGTAAAAGCTCGGAATATTATTGCATCAGCATTGACTGTTGATGAGTTCTACAGGGTTTCTGTCTGCAAAACTGCTCAAGAAATGTGGGACGTGCTCAGAGTGACACATGAAGGAACAGATGACGTAAAGAGGGCAAGAAAGAGCTCCCTAATTCAAGAGTATGAAATGTTCCGGATGAAGCAAGGAGAAACAATTTTCGACGTTCAAAAACGCTTCACCAACATTGTCAATCATCTCATTGGACTGGGTAAGTCATTTGATACTGATGAATTAAACATTAAAATCTTGAAGTCTTTAGACAGGTCGTGGCAACCTAAGGTGACTGCAATCTCGGAGTCACAAAACCTCAACACCATGACTATGGCGGCACTATTTGGAAAGTTGAGGGAACATGAATTAGATCTTGGAAGACTTGATGAAGAAGAAGCAAAAGCCAAAACCAACAAGAAGAGTTTGGCATTAAAATCAGAGGTTGAAAGAAGCAAAGCTAAATCGGAAGATGAAGACTCAAACGAAGAGGAAAACTTAAGCCTAGTGATCAAAAGATTAAACAAGTTCATGAAGTCTAAAGGTAAAGGAAGGTTTAGATACGAAAAGAAAGATAATCAAGCATCTTCCTCAAATTACCGATGTTATGGCTGTGGGGAAAAGGGGCATCTAAAGGCAGACTGCCCAAATCAAAAGAAAGGTGAAGACAAAAAGGAGAAAAGATTCTTCAAGAAAAAGAAAGCATACATTGCATGGGAAGACGATAATGAGTCCATTTCAGATTCAAGCGAGTCAGATGAAGAAGCAAACATCTGTTTAATGGCAGATGATGATAATGTCAGCCAAGTATTACAAAAATCAAGAAAAGTCATGTGGTGTCTCGATAGTGGTTGCTCAAAACACATGACAGGAGACAGGACGAAATTTACAAACTTTAAAGAAAAGGAACAAGGCTTCGTTACCTATGGTGACAACAACAAAGGAAGAATTCTTGGAAAAGGGGATATAGGAAGCAAAGACACCTTGATGATCAAAGACGTGCTATATGTCGAAGGACTAAGGCATAACTTAATTAGCATAAGTCAACTGTGCGACAAAGGATTCAAGGTAACCTTTGAGAAGAATTCTTGCACTATTTTTAAGAGTGATTCTTCTGAAATTGCTTTAAAAGGAGTTAGACATAATAATATTTATTTAATTGATTTAGAAAACGTATTAAATAAAAATATTTCATGTTTAGTTGTTAAAGAGGAAAACCCATGGTTATGGCACAGGCGTGCTGCTCATATACATATGCAACAACTTAACAAACTGGTATCTAGAGAACTAGTAATTGGTTTACCAAAATTAAAGTTTGTAAAAGATAAATTATGTGATGCATGTCAAAAGGGGAAACAAATTAAAAATTCCTTTCATTCAAAAAATATTGTTTCTACTTTAAAACCTTTGGAACTTTTACATTTGGATTTATTTGGTCCTTCAAGGATAAAAAGTTTTGGTGGAAACTATTATGCTTTAGTTATTGTTGATGATTTTTCAAGATATACTTGGACCCTGTTTCTCACTCTTAAGAGTGAAGCTTTTAAAGAATTTAAAAATTTTGCTATCTTAATTCAAAATGAAAAGGATCTAAGAATAAAAGCTATTAGAAGTGACCATGGTGGTGAATTTCAAAATGAATTATTTGAAAATTTTTGTGAAGAACATGGTATTTCTCATAACTTTTCTTCGCCTAGAACTCCCCAACAGAATGGAGTCGTAGAAAGAAAGAATAGATCATTAGAGGAACTTGCTCGTACTATGTTAAATGAAAATAATGTTCCTAAACAATTTTGGGCTGATGTTGTAAGTACTGCTTGCTATGTTTTAAACAAATGTTAATTCGACCTATTTTAAAACGTACTCCTTATGAACTTTTCAAAAATAGAAAACCAAATGTTTCCCATTTAAAAATCTTTGGATGCAAATGCTATGTTTTAAACAATGGAAAACAGAATTTGGGAAAATTTGATTCAAAAGCTGATGAAGGAATTTTTCTTGGATATTCCTTAACAAGCAAAGCATATAGAATCTTTAATAGAAAACTGCTCACAATAGAAGAATCCATACATGTTACTTTTGATGAAATTGTGGACCTTGAGGCAAAACCTCTTGAGTCAGAAGAATTTGATGCAGGAACAAGTGAAAATTCATCAAAGGAGACAAATGAAGAGAAGAATTATGACAATCCTCAAGATGAAGATTTAAATAGAATATGGCAACAACCTAGAGGATTATCTTTGGACAACATAATTGGCGATATCACACAAGGGGTAAACACAAGAAGTAATACTGCAAATTATTGTATGAACGTTGCTTTTGTGTCACAAATTGAACCAAAGAACATTAAAGAAGCCCTTCAAGATGAAAAATGGTGTATCGCAATGCAAGAAGAACTCAACCAGTTTGAAAGAAATCAAGTATGGGAATTAATTCCCAGAAAAGACACTCATCAAGTAATTGGAACTAAGTGGGTGTTCAGAAACAAACTGGATGAAGAAGGAAACATCACCAAGAATAAAGCTAGGCTTGTTGCAAAAGGATATAGTCAAGAAGAAGGTATAGATTATGATGAGACATACACTCCAGTTGCCAGGTTAGAGGCAACACGCCTACTTCTTGCTTATGCATCTATGATGAAATTTAAATTATTTCAAATGGATGTTAAAAGTGCTTTTCTAAACGGTTATATCAAAGAAGATGTATTTGTTGAACAACCACCTGGTTTTGAAGATTTTAAAAACCCAAATCACATCTACAAATTAAAGAAAGCACTATATGGCTTAAAACAGGCACCTAGATCTTGGTATGAACGTCTGAGCAATTTTCTTGTAGAAAATGATTTCAACAGAGGAAAAATTGATTCAACATTATTCATTAAAAAGAATGGAAAACATTTTCTACTTGTTCAAGTATACGTAGATGATATTATTTTTGGTTCATCTAACACAACTCTCTGCGAGAATTTTGCTAAGTCCATGCAGGGAGAATTTGAGATGTCAATGATAGGAGAACTTACTTTCTTCCTCGGACTTCAAATCAAACAAATGGAGGAAGGAACCTTTATATCTCAAACCAAGTATTGCAGGGAAATCCTTAAAAAGTTTGAGATGGACAATGCTAAAGAAGCATCTACCCCTATGGGGACATCTTGCTACTTAGACAAAGATGAGACAGGTAAAGAGGTAATCCAGACCAAATATAGAGGTATGATTGGCTCTTTATTATATCTCACTTCTAGTAGACCTGACATCATGCAAAGTGTATGTGTGTGTGCTAGGTTTCAGTCAAGCCCTAGAGAGTCTCATCTCACTGCTGTAAAACGTATTTTTAACTATCTTAAGGGGACAACATCCTTTGGGTTATGGTATCCTTCAGGCGCTGAACCTAGTCTTGTAGGATTTTCTTATTGATTATGGAGGCTGTAAAATAGATAGGAAAAGCACCAGTGGAACCTGTCACTTTTTCGGTAGCTCCTTAGTCTCTTGGCACTCTAAGAAACAAGCCTGTGTAGCCTTGTCAACCACTGAAGCTGAATACATTGTTGCGGGTAGTTGTTGTGCACAGATCTTATGGATGAAACAGCAATTAGAAGACTACGGTATTCATTTGGATCATATTCCGCTTAAGTGTGATAACACCAGTGCCATAAAACTCACCAAAAATCCCATCATGCATTCTAGAACCAAGCATATAGAAATTAGGCATCATTTTATTAGAGACCATGTCCAAAAAGGCGATTGTGAAATGGAGTTCATAGATTCTAAGCATCAATTAGCGGACATTTTCACCAAAGATTTGCCCAAGGATAGATTTTTTGAGCTTAGGAGAGATCTTGGAATATTAGAAATAGTAAAATAGGCATACTTGGAATTAATCTTGCATTTTTCGCTGTTTAACGCATTTAATCTGCTTGCAAATCGATTAAAAGCGCTACCTATAGATTTGCGACTGGATTAATCGATTAGTCCAAGTATTAATCGATTACATAATCGATTAAAACTTCCTTTAATCGATTAAATACGCTCCCCGACGATTTTTTAAACTAGTTTTCGAAATCTAGCCGTTGCCAACGGCTATAAACGGACATATTCTCCAAATCTAACCGATGGGATACGTTTTTAAGCCTATTTATACACCATTTGGTCCCCATTTTCATTACTTGAACAAACATTAAGCATACTTCTCCTACTTTCTCTCTTCTTTCACCCAAATCCTTGCCTTTCCCTTATTTCAATGGCTGAATCTTCAAGAAGGAGGAGAAGAAGAACCAGTGGTGTTTCGGAAAATCCTGTTCCAACAAGAGATGCTACCATAGAAGGGTGGCTCTCCGATGAAGAAGATCAACTATCTTTCTCACGATTTTGGAAGGAAAGGAAGCTGATCAAACAAAAATTCATTGATCTATCCTGGTATACATCCTACAACTTCTCCTTTCCAAATCTCATCATCGAACAAGGAGTTCAACACCTGATGGAACTCCGTGGAAGGTATTATCCGGATCTCGTTCACACTTTCTACTATAATTTAAAGATCCGGGATGGGGTTTTTCAAACAAGAGTAAAAGGTGTGGACATTGTCTTGGACAATGAAATTTGGACCAATGTAGCAAAAGTCCTTGTTCTTGGACATTCTCAAACTATTCCAGATGACTTTGCTCACTTCAATAAAATAGCGGTGTACCAGTCCTTTCTCCGCAATCCTTGTCTGCACAATGCTCGTTTCTTCCTTGCTGGTGGTCTCAAGATGGAAGAACGCCTCTTGCACTACCTAATTGTATGGATTTTGTGCCCTAGAGGATCCAATCATGCCCAATGCTCTGAGACTGATCTCATCATCATGTATGGTATACTTCAGAGCATTCCTCTAAATTGGCCTCACCTGATTAAGACAATTATGTACAAGGCCAAAAGGTTAGATGTTGCACCTCTTCCGTATCCTCTCCTTGTTTCCCAAATCTGTGTGTTCAAAGGAGTAGATATCACCAATGAACATCATGAGACTGTCCTTCCTGGACATAAGGTTGGAGATAATTCCCTGAGGCAAATGGGTTTTATCAAACAAGGACTCTCTTACATACACCCTGAGGATGCCATTGAAGGCAATGAAGATGCAACTGCTGATATCCCCATGCCTGATCCCACAGATGTTGCTGGCCCATCTCAAGTCCATGAGGAATACAGTCTGGAAAGTCTCTCTAGACAAATGACTGAGATGACTCGCCTTCAAACTGAGATGATGAATATTCAAAACATCCGCCATGAAGAAATTTGTACTCATCTCAGGAATCTAGATACTAGGGTTTCAGGATTAGAGCAACACCTTCTTAGTGATGAAAGTGATGAATTCTAGATCTTCTTACTTTGTTTTGTTTGTTTTGTTTGTTTTGTTTTTATGATTATGTGCATCCTTAATAAAAAGTTGTTGTTTATTTCCTTTTTCTATATGCCTTATCTCTTTTTATTTAGGGGGAGCACGTATTTTTTCTTCTGATCAAAAAGGGGGAGAAGATAGTTTAAAATCCTTATTTCCTATTAATCTCTCTTTTCATGAGTTGTGATTGTTTCAGATCATTAAAAAGCTTTAAACTCAGGAGAATTTTTTATCATCATCAAAAAGGGGGAGAATGTTGGCAAAAATCAACTATGAAGTTTTGATGATGAACAGAGTTGCACAAGTCAAGACAAATTGAAGATTTATCTATTTCTATAAAGCTTTTGTAATAATCGAAGTTGATGAAGTAGTGCTCACAAATGTATTAGGACTGATTATTGTAATTTTACATTTAAATGCTGTTGAGAATCGTCCACAATCTGTTTTAATCGATTAAACCCAGTTTTAATCGATTAAAACCGAGGCTGGCTCTGAAAACCCAAGTGCCCCTGTAATAATCGATTAAAGCAAAGTATAATCGATTAGATAATCGATTAATCCTGAGAATAATCGATTAAAGCTAGCCGTTGGGAGCCGTTGGGAATCTCAGATTTGAAAAACTACCCGTTGTACTCATTATTAATCGATTAATAATTATGTTAATCGATTAAATGCGTTAGATGACCCGTTTTCAAAGAATGGAAGGGTATTAGGCTGAGTCTATAAATTGGCTCTCTGTTTATCTCAAAAAACAACTCTTCCCTTGTGCTAAAGAACTCTGAACTCTTTGAGAACTCTTTGAAATTGCTGAAGCTAAGGAAACTCTTGTCTGCAAAGTCCTGAGGTAGTACTGCGGTGACGGAGGAATAGCTTGTTCATCCTTGGTGTGTCTGAGGAAGTGTCTGGAAGAGAATCATCCTTCGTGAAGCATTCGAAGGAGGTGGTCATCCTTTGTGAAGATTCAAAGGAGGTGTAAGTTCATCTCTTGTGGTTTCAAGAGAGGTGGTAATTTCTAAACTGTTACAAATTGTTTTTCTGTGTGACTAATATTTGTAACTGTTTTGTCATAATGAAAAAGGTTTATCTTGTTTGAGATAAGCGACTGGACGTAGGATCCGAGTGATCTGAACCAGGATAAAATCACCTGTGCAATTTTTCTCTTTCCCTTACTCTGTTATTTACATTTAATTATCTGCTTAGTAAGAAAGAATTAAGAGAAAATTATTAAAAAGGTGATTTTATCCTGGTTCTCCCAAAGGACTCACGGCCTAGTTTAGTTATGTGATTTGTTGATTATTTAAGACTTAAGAACAAATTGATTGTAGGTTTAAATGCAAAAGACAGTAATTTAAATATGTATGCATGAATTTGATCAATGGAAGAGAGGAATACAAACACTTTAATGAATTAGATGGATGAGTATGTTGTTGGGGTTATCAATTTCATCTTATCCACTCTCATATATTTTAGGAATTCATCATTCTTTTCATCAATTGTTAATGTCACTCTCTAAATCACCTTGCAAGAAGACCTATCCTTAATTACGAGTTCATACAATTCCTAGCATTCCTAGTAATTAGTTCTTAAGTGCAGGAGCTTAACGGCAACCAATATGCTATTGGGAGAAATTTCCCGGATCTAGATTTCCCCGTACGTTCCCATATCGACAAAATCAATAATCATAGCAATGAATGAGTTAAACAAAGCAAGCATTACGCAAAGAGGAAAAACCCTAACTAATGATGAAAGAAAGCATAAGTCTAAAAAGTAAGATGTTAAAACAAATTCCATATATGAGAGTTTCACAAGACTACATTGATTCCCCAACAACAATACAAGGTTTAGTTCACCATATTCATGGTGAAACTAGATGAATAATAATGGAAGAATGAAAGATAAAACCCTAGAAAGATGAAGAGGTAGCCTAAGCATCCAAGATCTTCCTTCAAAGGGGTGGAAAAGAGAGTATTTGCTTCGTCTTTGCCAAAGATATAAACCCTAGGACGTCCTAAAGCTTATATACTATTCTAAAAATACAGAAAAATTAGGCCCAAGCCCATAAAAGTGTCGCTCAGTGGTAAACTGCCGCTCAGCGGTAAGTGCGTGAGTTGTTTTTCTCCCCTCAGCGGCATTTTCACCCCTCAGCGGATCCAACGTGAGCTTCTGAGTGCCGCTGAGCGGTAAACTGCCGCTGAGCGGTACTTGCAGCTTCTCCTTTTGCACTTTTTGATGTCTTTTCTGATTCCATCTCTCTCCTTCTTCACTTCTTTCACCAAATTCACCTTAAAACCTGCATAAAACAATGAAATCAAGCATAAACCTGTCCAGCTCTCTTATTTCTAAAAATATAACCAAAAACATGATTTCAAGCTAGTTTCTAAGTGTTAAAGGTTGCTTTTAGTATCAATTTTAAGCATGAAAATAACAGTTTTTCAACTGTTATCACCTGTCGAGCGGTCTTGTTATAAACGTCCATGAAGGTCTTCAAGGATTCATCCTTCCCTTGCTTGGTTCTCACTAACACAAGGTGTGGTAAGCTCTAAACCCTATTAGTCACGTATTGTCGGCCGAAGAGGGTGCGAACAGTGGCAAAATAGTCTATTATCTTGGGTAGTAAGGTGTTGAACCATGCCAACGCTTCTCCCTTCAAAGATAAAGAAAAAGCTCTACACCAAACCGAGTCACTTGACGAGTAAAATGCCATGGTATTAACGAACGAGTGGAAATGCTTGTATGGGTTAGTTGACCTATCATACTTCTAAAAAACTGTGAGCTTCGATCGCTTCGGCTGAGACGCCTCCATGACACTAGCCGTAAAAGGTAGCATGCCCTTAGCCTATGTTGTCTGCACCATGTAGGTTCCCTTGCTTGTCCTAGTGCTCAACTCCTGAATCGTTCTGGTAAGTCCCTCAACTTGATTGTTTACGTTTGAAGGAGTAGAGATGACCTTAGCCTACATTGTCTGCATCATGTAGGTTCCCTTGCTTGCCCCAGTGCTCAACTCTTGAATCGTTCTGGTAGGTCCCTCAACCTGATTGTTCACGTTTGATGGAGTAGAGATGACCTGCACATAGTGTTGTGCAGTTTGCTCCTGACGGTCGACAACATGCTCGACCCTCAACATTGTTATCTCAACTTCGTGCCTTTGTTGCATCTTTTGCATCTGTCGTTGCATCTCTCTAATTACCTCCTTTCCTTGATACGTTCTTCCAACTCCAAGCTCATGTCAAAGTTCCTCCTTTACTTCATGCTCTTTATTGTGCGATCAAATTGGAGAGTTACTTGTAAAAGACACTCTGATGCCAAAGTCAGTAAAAATTTGACAATATTAGCCATAAATGTGTAATGAATGTTGTCAACCTACCACAATACCTCAAACTTGTATTTATAGATTTTGAAATAAGTTTAAGATTAGTATAGACCTAATTACGGTCCAACGGGTAACCATCTTACTTAGCTTTAATATAGCCATCTTAAATGTTAATCTTCGTTTAATCTGACCACTCGATTAACTAGCCGATTCTTTTGGAGTTTAGACTAATAGAAACGTTTGATTTTCTACCGGTACTAAATAATAATAATATAAAAACAATAACATATTTAATAAAAAATTCTAATTATAAAAATCTCTTTCTTCAACCTTATATTTAGTTTCAACAAATGTTAGTTCTTGACCATTTAATTCCATCGGTTTCATTACAGCCAAACGTTATATATTTATTTTAATTTAATGGTGACAAAAGAGATTGGCATTATCATGATAAATAAAGTATTAAAAGACATCATATATCGCTGATATTAAATTATTACAAATCTTTTAAGAGTTGAAAGATAGTAATTCTTGTACATTAACTGTTAAAATGTATAAGTGCTTCAAATAAGTTTAGTATAAACTTTTGAAGTAATTTAGTCAATATAAATTTTAATATTTTGTATTTGAATTTATGTTTTACATTAACTTCTCAGTACATTATTATAAACCAAAGCCTCTTACTCTTGCCAATCTATCATATTAACGTCCTCTTAATATTTGTTTTAATCCGTTAATACTTAAGTAATGTTAATATAAACACTTCTTTAGATGAATATAAACACTTTTTTAAACATATTAACAGCACAAAATTTTTTAGACAAGACATTTTTATCATTATTAATAATATTATTATAATAGTGTAATTAAATACTAGCTCTTAACATAACATAAAGACTAGCCCATTAAAATCATCATCTAATGGAAATTGGAACTGTAATTCCCTAGATAAGTTATTTGAACTTTTCCTTTTACAAGATTCCATTAATGCATGATACAAAGATGTAACAACTCTTTTTGCTGTAATTTAAGGTGACATTGAACGGATGAAGAAAATTTATTTTATTTTTCTTCTAAATCATTTTATTTTTTTCCTATACCTTTTTTTTCTATTTTATATGATTTTTAAAAAATTAAATTACTAATGGTTTATAAAAAATAAATTATTTATTGCGATTTTGTTTATTCAATTCTCCATAATAATTTAGTATGAAAATGAAGGTGCATTAAAAATTTAAATAATAATATTATTTTAATGAAATTTAAAATATAATATAAAATTTAAAATACTAATTAATTTAATACATCTCAAAGATATGGATTGAGTAGTATGCAACAAACTTTACATGAATCTTGTATTTAATTCTGGGTGATTGAGTCAAATTTAAGTTAATGGAGACAGAGGGTAACTTAATTAACAAATGATTAGAATTATGCCCATTTTATGTTCAAAATTATAACATAATAATAATAATAATAATAATAATAATAATAATAATAAAATAATAATAACAATAATAATATATTATTATTATTATTATTTTATTTTTTTGTAATATTGACCCAAATGAAAAAGCATGGGCAACAAATTATGGGCTTGAAGAGGTCACTCTGCATGACCGAACTTTGTTACATTCCCAAGGGGATGACCATAATAATTGTATTTTTTATTCTTTTAGTTACAATAATATGCAATTTTAGTCTTCCAAGTATTTTATTTCACATCAATTAGGTACTTTCAGTTTTAAAATAGAATATTTAACCTTCTCATATTCTTTTTCTTCAACTTTAAACCCTCAAATCGCTATTAGCGTTTAAATATTTGAGAGTTTACGATGGTTTTAGGAAATGAAATAATTTTGGAACTCAAAGTTTTGGAGGAGAGAAATTAAGATTAGATGAAAGGAAATTCAGAGTTTTTTCTCATCGAGATTTATTCTTCAGTGAAGAAAGTTTATTCAGTTTGTGGAAATTTTAGTGAAAATATTCATTTGATTAATTTCAAAATTGAGAGATTTTTAAAAAACATTTAAAATCACACACACTTTAAATTATCAAAATATCATTAAATATTTCTTTTATAATTATAGGAACTTGATGTTTAGTGTCAGAAATTTAACATCAATGAGATAAAAATTAATTTTTAAGTATACAAGTGGGTATTTAAGTAACTATAGATTTTATTTTATAAATTAATTTTATAAAATAAAATTAAATTTAAAGTCACGTAATGTCTAATATTAAGTAATTTATTGTTTGTTAAATCTATCATATTACTCGTTATTGGATGGTATTAAACTATCATTAATATTTAATGTTAGAGTAATTAAAAATCTTATATCAATTATATATTTATAAAAATATTATCGGAAACTTAAACTTTTATTTTAATACTCTATTACACATGGATCCAGAGTTTTGTGTTACTTTTATTCAATTATATTTTATAAGAAAATTAAAAATATATATATATAATGGCATATACGGTGGCAGTTTTTGCGCGCGGCAAAGACGTTGGTGATTTAATGATGTTGCTAAAAGAAGGAGGTAAGGAAGGAAGACAGAAAAGGTTTGATGAGACATTCTACTATTTAGAAAAGAAGTTTGTAGATCTAAATATAACTGAACCAGCCATTACATTCCCCATTGAATTCCCTTGTCCATTCAGATGTAACTAGTTCAACCATTGTTCTAGGTTTGTTTGATGAAAGATAAAGTTTTGATGTTAGGAAGTAGTAGGAACTGATGCATACTTGTTATAAACATGTATTGAAGCTGGAGTCTTTATTGTTCCTGTTTTTTGTCAAACATAAATATGGTAACTAGTATTCATTATGATTGTTGTTGATATTATTGAATATGCAGAAAAGACAGAGATCCTTCTGATATAGGTACTGATATAGGCTACCATGCTTTGTGGTCTCTAGAAATTTTATTAGGAAACCTTCTTGCAGTTGTGGTAAACCCTGCAATTTCGGCTGCATAACCTAAGAAAATGTGATTGTGTTGAAGCATCTGATTGGGCTCTGCCATTTTGGTGAATCTGGGTTAGATATAGCAGGATCTTTTCTCCACAACAAAATGTGCCATTTCATTCACTCAGATTCATGCTACCCTAAAGGAACATTTTTTCATTTAAACTACTCAAACTCACCGTCCAACTCATACTAACTTTGTTCCAACCCTCTTCACAATTTTAGGAGGAAAGTCTCCATCCAAAGATAGCTACAAAATTAATTATTCACAAAACTAAGAATATTCCATACTCAAAATGATGAATGAATGAATTTTTATAAGTTATTTTAAAACTCAAAACCTTAATATTGTAAATCTTTTCATATATTTATTTTATCTGTTTGGTCTTTGTACGATATTATTGAAAACTTTTATCACTAAAAATAAAATTAATTTATAATATATAAATAGATAAAAATCTTATCTTACAATTTTATTTTATTTTATGAATTTAAATTAGATTTAATTTTTTTTTATGAATTATCATTTTCAAAATATTTGAATTTCATTGATCATGAATTAATTCGTATTATTTCTAACAATTTCATTTAAAAATAAATAAATTTATAATTCTTTATCTTTTATATATTATTGATTGGAGACTCTCAATTTTACACTCACTAGTAAAAAAATTGTTTTTTAACTCGCCCTATAGTCTTCGGTTTAGGAGAAACCGAAGCCTATCAAAACGCCGTGAAATTTTTGTAGTTTAGGCAAACTTATATCCTTCGGTTCAAGGGGACCCGAAACATATAAGGCATATTACCTCGGTTGATAGTAAAACTGATGCCTAAAAGCCCACCCTTCTGCCTGACAGGTCTGAAATTTGAAGTCTGCACGGAGCCTATGGCTGCGGTTCGTTCAGAACCTGTGCGAAACCATGTTTATACCACAATTTAGTTATAGAAACCGAGGCGTATAACCATTTCATATTATTTTAATTTTTTTTTTCTGAGGACTATATGCCTCGGTGGAGATTAGAACCGAGGTATATATGAATGTATTGCTTCTGTTGAGAGTAGAACCGAGGTAGTATTGCTTACCTCTCGTCAAAAAAAAAAACCTACAGTGTTTCATTTCCTTCGCTTTCATTACACGTTTCCCCTATTCCAGAAGTACGGTTTCCCCTCTTCCCTCATCCCCTCCTTCCTCTCCCGCAACCCTTCCCTTCTCCACTCCCCTCTCCCTCAACTCCACCATTCCCTCATCACCCTCTTCTCCCTCCGCATCCCCCAAAACGACCTCGTTTCCCTTCTTACTACCAACCCCTCCCTCCTCCACCATTCCTCGTTATCCGTTCGTTTCCTAAGGTTTTGGCGCTCAGAAGACGTAGTGGAGGCCGCTGTAAGACCTCGCGGCGTACCCAAGACGTTGCTCACGACCATGAAGAAGGAGAAGAAGGCGTTTGCGTTGCGCATCTTGTGGTGGTCGCCAGCAGAGAGGTCGGCGAGAAGGGCACGACAGGGGCCCTGAAGCATGTTATTAGCCACGTCTAGGATCTAGAAGGTGACGACGAAAATGTGGTCGAGGTCGATGGCGTAGCCTATGAGAAAGACAGCGATGGCAACCGCCAGGATGGATGGTACGACCATGATCTTCCAAAGAGGAAGGCTTGGGGAGATTGTTGTGGTGTTTTGTGGCACAGAGAGTACATGTTGGAAAAGAGTGTGTTTTGTTTAGTTTTGTGTTGTGTGGTTTGCGAGAGTGTTGAGGGGTTTTATAATTGAGGGAGAGGGGAGTTGCATGTAATATAACAAAGAATCTGCTGGCTTTGAAATTCGACAACTCTGTCTGTGTTACCGTTTCTAGATATGGTGATTACAACCCTGTTTCTAGATTATGGGGATGGAAATTGGAGAGCTTACATGGTGTTTGAGACTGATAGAGTTTGAAATGCAGGGAAAGTATCAAAGAGAGGGTTATAGGTTTAGGTCTGATGAGAGTGTGTTTTCAGTGCAGTAGAGGGGCACAAACTGCCTTTGGTTCAGAGGGAACCGAGGAATAAAGTCTTGTGAAAAAATATAAAAAAATAAAAAATCTTACTACTTCGATTAACTTTGAATCGAGGCAAAATCCTACCATTTTATGCCTCGGTTCTGAATCGAAGCAAAAAGTCTACTACTTTTTGCCTCGCCTGAATATGCCTCGCCTGAATATGCCTCGGTTCAGGAATCGCTGCCTATAGGTAAAAATAATCGTTGTCGTTTTCCCTGACTGCACTAGTGACTTCATTTACTTATCATAATATTTATTTTTTCAATTTACATATATTTTTATATTGAATTAATTAAAAATCAAATGTTAGAATTTTCAAATATTATAGATATATTGATATTTTTAGTGTTAAGTGATTAATCTCTATAACATAATAAACCATTTTTAGTAGTTTTCTTTTTAAATTATTTGTAACATACAAGGCAAATAGTATTAAAAATTGATAAATTAATAGTATATAATTTATGTTTAGATGTATCATAGACCCCGTATGAACCTGTTCAATGATTTTATGCAACTTTGTTGATCAAATGTAAATAGTCATCACAGGTATAAAGGGCATCAATGTACATAAGTTATAATAAATTTTATATGTTTTTTTTATAAATTTCAAAGATTTAGATATATTAGTTATTGGATGACATTATTTTTATTACAAACGTTTTAAATAGGACTATATAGATATGGGCTTTGGCCCATACGACAACCCTGTACGTTTTTTCAAATTATTAGTGTACTTCTTCATTTTATAAAACTACCAGCGTTAAGGAGATATTGTTGATTTCACTTATATCAATTAATATTTTTTAATTTAATATATTAATCAAGTGTTAATTAACTTGCTTTATGAGTTTCACCTATTTTAATAGCTCTATTTTACATATTCGAAGAACTCTTAATATAGAAATTACTATGTTAGTGGCATTTTTGACATATTTCCATAACAAAAACTCAATATATAGGGACGTGATAAAAAATTAAAATGTAAAAGAGCTTTCTAAAATTATAAGTTGTGTAACATCTTTTAGCGTCTTTATTATATAACTTGTTTTATTTCTGCTTTTATATCATTAATTATATTAAAGTCCATAATATATATAAATTTGCACACATTGTTGTAAGGATCTAAAAAATAGAGTATTAGAATAGATAGGTGTATTAAAATAATGAGACGAACTTTTTACTTTAAAATTAATCTTATAATATAAATAGAACTTTCTAAAGCTCGGTTCATTATCTTAAACATTTCATCTCTCTAAAACCTCCGTTCTCTACTCGTTCTCTACCTTCTCTCTAGCCTTCCTCTGTATTGAGCTATCAGATTGACGATCAGGAGGTGCCCAGACGTCCACTGCGTAGAGGGCTTCATAATTGACCGATCAATTTCTCAATTTCAACGGGTAAGTTGTTCTTCTCTTTTTCTCCGCTGTCTTGAACCTAGACCATGCAATCTCTGCTGGTTGCATGTGTTTTGTGTGTTCTCTTGTCCATTCTCTGTCCAATTCTAGCTCTAAGAGCTGTTCTTGATCACCAATTGGTGATTTGTAGGGTCCTGTTGAGTTTCCTTGTGATGCAAGGTACTGTAGAGGCAATCCGGCGAGCTGGGCTGTAAATCTCTAAGGCAAAGCGGTGTCGACTCTTTAACGACATCGTCCGCAAATCGAGATCTATTGGAGAGAGTCATCGAATCGTCCTTGATTCCTCGATTTCATTTCGCTAATCGTTTGGTAAAGGCTAGGAAAAGGGAAAGAAGTGAATCAATTTCAATGGATCGAGCGGGTCAAAACCGTAACCCTTGCTTTTTTTGTTAGATGGTATTTCGCTATTCAATTAGAATGGTATTTCACTATTCGGCTATTCCTCACGCTTGCTCCTTCTGATATGCGTGAGTTAAATCTTGAATTGATATGCTGGTTGTTCACGTCTTAGTTTTTTGAAGCTAGAAGCATATGTGCTGAAATGTGTATTCTGTGAAATTGTAGTGTGATTTTATAAACTGAATCGGATGAATTTAGCTATTGTAATTGATCATGTTGGTAGTGCTTGGGATGAGAAATTTGTGATATCATTAGTTACATAGAAGGCTAAGTGAATTGGTGGTGGTTTTAGGTCATTTTAGAAGAAGTGAGGTGGTGAAATTGAGAATTAGAGGTTAGGGGCTCATTTGGTCTGTTTAGGTAGTATAGGTAAGTCATTTGAGACTAGTGTGTGTGTGTTTTAAATGGTCAAAAAACCTGTGCAAAGGGGTAGAATTGATTTTGGGTCCCTAAGTTGTGAAATTGAATGTTTTAGAGTGAGAATTAGATCATAATCACTTTAGATTGGTGGTAGGCATGTTTAGAATCACTTAGACAAGTCTAATTAGGTGTATAATACAATCTAGGAGTGTTAGAAGTTGAGGAAAACAGTTAGAATAGGTAATTGGTGTTTGAGTTGCATAAATCTACAGAATTACGTTCTATAGATTATGAAGACTCGTTGTGCGAGTAGTTTCGCATAGCGAGTCGCTATGACAAGGTGCTCTATGCCAAGGGAATTCGCACAACGAGTTGGTGCGTTGTGCGAATGATGTGATAGGTTGCTCTCTGTTTGTATATTCGCATAGCACGTTTGGGCGTTGTGTGAATGGTTGGAGTGGGTTGCTCTTTGTCTACTGATTCGCATGGTGAATCAAGGCGTTATGCACCTGGTTGTAGTCTAGAGTTATTTCTAATTTTATTCGAATGGCGAAAATGATAGCATAAGGAGTGGTTTGGGAAGGTTGGTCTCTGTTTGGGGTTCTCGCATAGCGACCTGGGGCCGCTATGCGAGAGGTTGAGGTCTGGTATCTCTGCGAGTTATTCGCATAGCTAGACAAATCGCTGTGCGAGTGACTTCTGGTCTCGCCTTGCGAATTGGGTGCGCATAACGAACGGTGGTAAACAAATTTCTCTCTTTTGCTATTGTATGGGATAATTCTATTAAATGTTGATATATCTTGTGAAGTATGTTTAAGGTGTATGGCAATATATAAATATGTATGATTATGATTGAAATTACAAGTAAAAGTATGTGATTCAAGGGGATGAATGTAAGATCAGTATAGAATCTCTTGGTGGGATTCCAGGTTGTTTAGAATAATTTCAGGAAGCTCAGTCTTTGGGGTTTTCCTGAAACTCCAATGGTCTTTCATTCTCAAGTAGAGAGGATTGAACCATGTGGTGAGGAGTAGCAAGAGGTCTTAGTCTTGAGGGCTTCCAGTATGCCTCAAGGCCCGGAACAAACTAACCTCGTGAGGGTGGCAAGGTGAAACCCATTAGCAATGGTTTTACAAAGCAGTAGAGGCCACCACAAGTGCATAACCCGCCATAGGTCGACAAAAATTCAAAGTCCGGACGAGTCAAGTCTAGAATTTTACCTATTAGGATGTATGATTTTGTATATTGTGTTTGATTGAACTTTGAATGTTATATGTTATTTTAATTGTATGATCTTTGGTTTATCTAGCTCACCCTTTTGCTTGTGTTTGTATGTTGTTCATGTGGTGCTTTCTTTTGCAATGATCATCCATTTGGATGTGAGCAGAGGTAGATGAGGTTCCTTTGAAACAAGGTTTGGAGGTTGATGACACTGCTATTTAGTTCAGTTAGAATCTTCTAGTTGAGTTGTATATTTTTGAAATACTCTATTATAGATAAAGTTTTAAATTTTATAGTTTTTGAAATACTGTATTATAGATAAAGTTTTAAATTTTATAGTCATTTTAGATGACTGTAAGATTAACTCCTTATTTATAAGTCTTTACCTGTTCTATCATATTATGATGTTGATTACTATTTATATAGTTTATACTATATATTTTGGGATGTTACAAATGTTATTACGATATTTCTAAATTGATTTTCTTAAAATAAATTCCTAAGGCAAAGAACCTTCATTACAGTTCTAAATTTACCCTTAACATTATAGGAAATTAATAAATATAATATTATTGACGAAAAATAATGTATTTGATTTAAACAATATTTTTTTAAAAGTAAATTATAAACTCGATGTAATATATGTATGTTGGATAATAATATAACATAATTTAGTTTAAAATATATAATTTTTTAAGAATATATTTTATTATTCCAACAAAAAAGTATACTTAATTGGAGTAAAAAAATAGAAACAATTAACGGTGTTTTATATATCTATTTACACCTAATATTGTGGTAATTTTAATTAAACGTAATGCCATTTAAAAATTCAAATACTTAATTCGAGGTAAGTAACAAATTTTCATATATTTATATTATTTAAAATAAATTTCTATTATAAAAGTATTATAATCTCTATGGTTATTTTCATATATAGATTGATATGGTAAGGGCCTGAAAAATATAGGGTTTTTCAGTCTTATGTTGGACCAGTTAGGCCCGTAAAACTAAGGACACCATGACCTTAGAATGGATTTTTTCCAATCTGAGTTCATTAGCCAACTTCTCATTCTCTCTCTAAACTCTGTCTTCTTCTTCTGCCTTCCCTTTATCCATTCACAAATTACAACCGTTGCATTGTCAAATAGGTTGTATCCCTTCATTCACGGAGTTGAGAGCTTCCCATCCATCCGATTAATTTCTGTTTTGGACAAGTAGGTCAGTTTCTCCATCTCTCTTGAACCTAGGGCATGCAACTTTACTGGTTGCATGCATCTGGTAGTCTTACCCTTTTAATTCTCTGCCTATTATAGCTCTAAGAGTTGTTTTTGTCTTTACTTTAGTGGATTGTAGGGTCTTACTGTGTGTTGGCTGTGTAAGGCACTATTGGGGTTTTGCTACTATTCTGAGTGGTACTATGCTTGTAACCACCAAGGTAAGGGGAGCTAGAATATGTCTTTTTAATTGGTTGCATGAACTTTATACTGAGTTTGGTACTGTTGTACTGTTGATGTTGTGCTGCGATTGAGAAGATTTATTTGCATGTACTGGATTGTATGGTTGTGAAACTGAAGTGCAATGTGTATATATTATTTTGGATGTATCTCATTTATGTAATTTTTATGTCGATGTATTTTGGGCTTAGAGATATGTTGTAACAGTGCATAGATGGAAAATTGGTATTCTGTAAGGGTCTTAGGTCACTTGAGAGGAAGTGAGGTAGTGATTTTTTGGAAGTAGGGGTTTTGGGTACAATGGGGCTGTTGGGACATCTTAGGCAAGTCAATTGTGACTTGTTAGGATCATAAAACTAGACTAGAACATGTCAAAAGTGGTAAAATTGAAATTGGGTCCTTGAGTTGTGGAAAGTGATGTTTCAAAAGATAAAACTGATCCTAATCATTTAGATTAGCAATAGGAAGGGTTAGGATCATCTAGGCAGGTGTAATTGAGCTTAATACACGAATTGGAGGTCTTAGAAGTTGGCCAAGAGGCCTAAAAATGGTAAGCACTGGTGTGTGTGTGATTGTGCAGAATTTGCGTTTTGCAAATGATGCAGAGTCGTTATGCGAGCTGTCTCGCATAGCAATACCTTGTAGAGAGTGCTCACTGTTTGAGTCATCGTTGTGCGAGTTGGTGCGCTGTGCGAATGACCAGAGGGTGTTGCTCTTTGTTTGTGGGTTCGCCTGGTGAATCCTGTCGCTATGCGACTGGTGGTGGTCTGGAATCACTGCCCATTTAATTCGAAAGACCAGTGGGGCGCATGGCGAGAGTTTTAGGGGGATTGGTCTCTGTTTGGGTTCTCGCATAGCGACCTGGGTGCGCTATGCGAGGGACCCAAAGTCTGACACTTATTCAGACTTAATTCACAAGGCGAGCTGGGAGGGTGCGCTATGCGAATAACGCTAGTTTCGTTTTGCGAGGGTGGTGCGCTGTGAGAAACGTTTGGAGTTTTATTTTCTATTTTCTCCTTTATATTGTTTCACTTAAAGTTGAATGTTGTATGGTTTGTGATGTAGGTGTTGGAGCAAATTATATCGTATGATGGGATTCAAACTTGTTGTATACTGTTAAAGTGAAAGTGTGTGTGATTCAATGGTATGATTGGTGATTCAAAGTATGTGGTTTTAAAAGTATGGTTAATGGACGTAATTTCATCATCTTCAAGGAGAAGATCCATGGTGGTGCCCTTAGTTGTGTAGAATGAAAGTAGGAGCTCAGTCTTGGGGGTCATTTTGAAACTCCAATGGTCTTTCTTCTCACGTAAAGAGGATTGAACCGTGTGGTGAGGAGTAGCAGGAGGTCTTAGCCTTGGGGGCTTCCAGTATGCCTCAAGGCCCGGAACAGGCTAACCTCGTGAGTGTGGTAGGGTGGGGGAACCCAAGTTTCATAAGCCACCACGAGTGCAAGATCCGTCATAGCTCGACTATCATTCTAAAGTCCGGACGAGTCAAGTCTAGTATTCAACATGTTAGGATGTGTGTTTTCCTTGCTTGATTGAAGTTAACTCTTACATGCATATTGTCATATTGTATGTTTTTTTATATAATTAGCTCACCCTTACTTGTTGTGTTCATGTTATGTTTGGGTATGTTTCCTCTTGCGATGATCATCCACTTGGATGGGAGCAGATGGCGAGGAGGTGTCCTTGGAGCAAGCATTGGAGGAAGATGACGCTGAATCCTAGTACCATTAGGATCTCCTTACTTTAACTTTTTGCATTTTAAAAATTATAGTATGTCAAACCTATAGTATGTGAGCACACTTGAGTACATTTGTTTCGCTTCTTAGTATTTTAAGGATGACTGTACTCTTAATATTCATATATAAGTTTCCAACTGCTTTCTATTATTATAATCTGGTGACGTCTTTATTATATATACACAACATATATGCCTAATTTAAAATATAAATAAAAGAGATTTTTTATATTTATTCTCTATACACACATCATATAGGCATGTATTTATCTTTCATACATATTTTTTATTTAGAGGTTATATAAGTTTATTCTTCTTTCTTTATCATTCATATAAAAATTATTTTGTTTAATTTTTTTTTATATAATCAAGAAAGTATTTTCTGTTAAGCATCACAGAATAAAAGTTCGACGTATAAGGACGAAGAAGTTCAACACATGTGATTTTTTTACTGCAAGTATATTTATGCACATCTAACTAGAATATAATTTATCCTAATTAAGTTCATTTTTATAAAGCATTAATATTAATAAGAAATTAATAGAGATATATGTTTAAATAACTTCAAAAAATAAACATTTAAACAAATGAATTCAAGTTTATTATTAAAGATTATAATAACCTCATGGGTAGGACTATTTAACATACGTGAAATGAGTAATTATGAATCAATTTTCCAAATCAATGTCTCTACCCAAATTTTTATAACTCTTTGGTTAATATAAGTCTTTTCATTTTCTTTACCTATTAGTTCATGAGACTCTTAATTATCTATCACATTAATTGATCCTGTGAAACCCTAAATAATTAGCAGGCATAATCCCCTGTCACATCCATTTAATACACACCATAATCCATGCTTATCTCATTAAAACCCACTTCCAAATTTGCTAAATCCCTCTGCAGTGCACTGAAACCGAGCCACATCATTCTCTGAAACACGCACCACGTCACACGCGCAGGGTTTAAAAGCGCACTAAACTCTGCATGCACACCCGTCACTTGTCACGTTGGAAGCTTCCAATTCAGAGTTTGGTGTGCAGGTGTCGACGTGAGAGACGTTCGTTCAAACGAACGTTAATTTAACAAAACTGGATTTGAGAAAAACTCTCTCTCACCTGCACCACTCATCTTCTTCCTCACGAAGCTCACCCCTTTATCTTCTCCAATTTCTCTCTAAAAACCCTTAACTTCTCTCTACTGTAAAACTCACATCTCTTCTCCGATCACGTTTGCAGCACCGTAGGAGTGTTCGTCCTGCTGTGGTCTTCCTTTTGGACCGAACAGAATTGGAATATAAACTGGTAAGTCCCCTATCCGTAGTTCGTCCTTAGGTTTCTGGAAAAATAGGGTTTTAGTTGCATGCAAGCATTCTAAGTGTTCTGTATTCCATGGTTAGACTTTGTCCTGGAAGAGTCAAGAACCTAAGCAAAGCGTAGTTGGACGAAGCCATTTTTACATCTAGGACAAGTTTGGTTGCCAAGCCGGGTAAGGGAAGCTTATATGTTTAATTTATACTGGAATGTGGTATGATCTGATTTGGATGTATGAAAATGTATGATGTATGATGATTGAGATGTGTGATTATGAACATGGATGTTATGTTGTATGAAGTAAATCTGTATGTTGATGTGGAATATGAAGTTACTGGAATGAATGTTATAAAGTTTATAAATTGAAAATCCTATGAATTATAAGGTATAAGTTTAAATGTGGAAATCTGAGATCTGTTCTGGTTGAAGAATCTGAAAACTTAAATCACTCCCTATGATAAAGTACGCTCGTCACCGTACGGTCTTATACCGTTCGGTTTCCCTGATACAGACTTAGAGAAGAATTCTTTCATTTGGAAAGAGTTCGGTTTGAGAACGAGCGTCCCCCAATTGAAAGTTCTGAGCGTTCGGTCTAGCTCAGAGGTATATAAATATTTAAAACTTTATAAATACGTGACGCTCGGTCTTATGTCGAGCGTTCGTCTTTTATAGCGTTCGGCCTTATGTCGAACGTTCGTCTTTGATAGCGTTCGGCCTTATGTCGAGCGTTCGTTCTAAATGGCGCTCGGTCTTTTATCAAGCGTTCGTCATGATTGGTGCTCGGTCATATACCGAGCGTTCGTTTTAATAAAGTGTACGGTCTTAAACCGCACGTTTGTCCTTATCCTTAATTCCGTAATGAATGTAAATAGCGTTCGTCCAAATATTACAATATTCATTCTCTTACGTTCGTTCAAATACTGTCATCAGTTCTGGGTATACAAAATTTTACAAAGAAAATTCTAAGTGTTATTGACCATCCTTGATACATTGAATCTGGTCCAATATCTATATTCTGAAATTTTCTAAGTATCATTATACCTTAAATATAGTCAGTTCATTTAACTGATCAAATAGAGAGTCACGTCCGTCCATTCAGTACTTTATTTGGACGTTCGTCCTATTTCTTTAAAGGACTGAACGTTCGTCCTTTTGTACTCTTAAAGTTAAAGATGAGAATGATGATAACTTATAAGGAATTACAGTGCGAACGTTATATCAAGTGATTTTATGATTATGGAATTTGAACGAGCGTTCCAAGGAGGAACGTCTCAGACGTGTTAAATATTAAATTTGGTAAAGTATGAACATGGATAAGTTAGGACTCGCGGTCCATCCTGATATTCTGTGATACTCATCTTCACGTAGAAGGGGTTAGTCATGTGTGGGAATGGCAGGAGGTCCTTAGTTCCTCACTTAGCAGGGGCGAAGGATTAACCTCGAGTGGCAGCTGATTAGGTATATCCCGGCTATTACACCACTCAGGTGCAAGGACGCTTGTAACTACATGGTTCATACAGTCCGAACGGTCTGTCTTATATACATCTATCTATGTTAATTATATGATAAGTTACATGTTGTATGTGTGAATGATAATGTTAAATGTATGTGTTAAATTGTATAAATTAAATATTATAAGCTTACCCTTGCATTTCCATTGTGTTGTCTCCTGTCTATGTACGTTCGTCTTGTCTTGCAATGATCATCCGTGTGGATGTGAGCAGATGGTGGTGCATCTCTTGAAGACATGCTAGAAGAAGAAAATTTGGAAGATGCAAACCTGGTTGAGGTTGAAGTAAAGACCGAGCCATAGAGCGCTCGTTAGATTAGGATTGTAAATGTTAGCATAGTATGAACGTTCGGCTAGGTATTTTGTAAAGCCGTTCGTCTTTATTTTCTCTACTTCTGTTTTGACGTACGTCATTTTATATCTAAGAACGTTCGTTCTAGACCTCGTCTGTATGCGTTTTACGCGCGTTTCTTTTGTACTGATGCCGTTCGGTTATTAAACCCTGATTTAATGCAAAGACTGTTTATTATACTGTTAATTGTAATTAATTCTGATCTATGGTAATTACTATATTTTGGGATGTTACATTAGTGGTATCAGAGCAGTTTTTTTCTATTTAAGGGACACTGTAGGGTATGAGTGCACTGTGTTTTGCTGTGTGCTTATGGTACGTTTAATGAGTTATTATTGTTTTAACTCTTAAACATTACTAACATTCGTTTTTCTCTGATCCAGAGAACAAATGGCACCAAGATTACCTCCTCCCCCACAACCGAACGAGCCTGATACGTCCAATAACGCTAGGTTGTTGGAGACGGTGATTGATAGATTGCAGCAACAAAACACGACATTAATGGAACAGAACACAGCTCTAATGCGTCAAAACCGAGAAGCCATGCAGGGTTTAGAGGCCTCTCGTGTCAACTCTGAAACCACACAGAGGCAGCTGATGGAGATCCTTGCTGCCACTAGAGGAGCGCCTGGAGCTTCTTCTTCAAACGCCACACAATCTGCTGCCCAACCAAATGCTGAATGGAGTTTGGAGAGTTTTCTCCAGCATCATCCATCTAAATTCAATGGTAAGGGCCTCCATGATGAGGCGGATCAGTGGCTAAGGGATATGGAGAGGATCTTCAATGCCAAGAGGTATCTAGATGAGAACCGCTTGGCATACACTGAATATTTATTAACTGGAGAAGCAAGCCACTGGTGGGCGAGCGCGAGAGCCATTCTGACGGACGCACAACAGCCAATCACTTGGGAAGTATTCAGAAACAAGTTTTATGAAGAGTATTTCCCTGACAGCGTCCGCTTTGCTAAAGAGGTTGAATTTCTGCAGCTCATCCAAGGCAGTATGTCCGTTTCAGAGTACACCAACAAGTTTAAACATCTTGTTAGATTCAATACAATGGCCACTAGTGAGGAGTGGCAGTGCATAAAATTCGAGAACGGTCTACGCAGTGATCTGAAGGTATTAATTTCCAGCTTGTGTATCCGAACGTTCCCTGCTATGGTTGAGAGGGCTAAGGTGTTGGAGAAGAACATGGCGGAAGCTGAACGACACAAGAAGCAACAACAAGTGAGTAGAGGACCAATTGTGTCCAGGGGAGGTTCTGTTCAAAGGGGACTACCTTACGCTCGTCCAAAGCAATCAGCCAATACGAGTGGTTCTCAAGCATTGGTTCCTGTCGGACAAGGAAATATAACTTGCTTTCAATGTGGAGGGCCGCATTATCGTTCGTCATGCCCTCAGCTGGTGGGTGGAAAGCATTGTAATCGTTGCAGAAGGAACAGACATTTGGAGAACGAGTGCCACTTTGGGGGACGAACAGTGATGAGACCACCAATTGCTGGAAGGAATCAACCGAGGGGTGGACGTGCTCAAGCAGCAGGACGAGTATATGCGATAACGAGCGCTGAGGCAGCGAGCTCAGGTACGCTCAACACCAGTACCTGCTTTGTTTATGGAACGCCTTGCTGTGTGTTGTTTGATTCTGGGGCGACGCACTCCTTCATCTCGAAGGCGTGTGTTGAAAAGCTGGGTTTAGAGGTGAATGAGATGCAGTTCGACTTGGTGGTATCCACCCCAGCGGCTGGCAAAATTAGGACGTCCACTGTGTGCGTCAAATGTTCAATAGAAGTGGAGGGGCGTAAGTTCAAAGTGAACCTTATCTGCTTACCTCTTCAAGGTTTGGAGGTGATCTTAGGGATGGATTGGTTGGCTACCAATCGCATCCTTATAGATTGTGGTAGGAAGGAATTGATTTTTCCTGATGAAGAAGTGGAATTGTTGTCAGTAACGCTCGGTCAGCTTAAGGAGGATATAATGGAAGGTGCAAGTTGTTTTCTCATCATGACTCATGAAGACCAGGAATTAAGAGGGTTAGCAATAGAACGAACGTCCAGGGAGAGCAGTATTGAACGAATGGTCGTGGATGAGTTCCCAGACGTGTTTCCAGAAGAGATCCCTGGACTGCCTCCTGTTCGAGAGGTTGAATTCACCATTGATTTGGTGACGACGGCAGCACCTATATCCGTTCAACCATACCGAATGGCACCTGTAGAGTTGGTTGAACTCAAGAAGCAGATTGAAGAGCTTATGGAGAAGCAATTCATTAGGCCGAGCGTATCACCATGGGGAGCGCCTGTGCTTTTGGTGAAAAAGAAGGATGGCAGCTCTCGGTTATGTATAGACTACAGGCAATTGAACAAGCTGACCATCAAGAACAAATACCCGTTGCCAAGGATAGATGACTTGTTGGATCAACTGCATGGAGCAACGGTATTTTCTAAGATTGATTTGCGTTCGGGATATCACCAAATAAGGGTTAAGGAGGACGACATCCAGAAGACAGCGTTCAGATCACGTTATGGGCATTATGAATACGTGGTAATGCCATTTGGAGTGACGAACGCTCCAGCCATCTTCATGGATTACATGAACCGGATATTCAGACCTTATTTGGACAAGTTTGTGGTCGTTTTTATAGATGATATTCTCATCTACTCTAAAACGCAAACTGAACATGAAGAACACTTGAGGGCAGTGCTGAGCGTGTTGAGAGAAAAGAAGTTGTATGCAAAGCTGTCCAAGTGTGAATTCTGGTTAAAGGAGGTGCAGTTTTTGGGGCATGTGGTCTCGGCTGAAGGTATTTCAGTGGATCCATCTAAGGTACGAGCAGTGCTGGATTGGAAAAGCCCGCGTTCGGTCACGGAAGTGAGGAGTTTTGTTGGTCTTGCAGGTTACTATAGGCGCTTCATTGAAGGATTTTCTAAGATAGTAGCACCCCTGACGCAACTTACCAGGAAAGACCAACCGTTCGCGTGGACTGATTTGTGTGAGAAGCGTTTCCAGGAGCTGAAGGTGAAACTGACGAGCGCTTCTGTGTTGATCATCCCGGACACGTCCAAACCCTTTGAAGTGTACTGTGACGCGCCTCACCAAGGTTTGGGCTGTGTGCTTATGCAAGAGAGACGTGCAGTAGCGTACGCGTCTCGCCAATTGAAGATTCATGAGAAGAATTACCCCACACACGACCTGGAGTTGGCAGCGGTCGTTTTTGCATTAAAGATTTGGAGGCACTATCTATACGGATCAACATTCCAAGTCTTTAGTGACCACAGGAGCCTCAAATATTTATTTGATCAGAAGGAGTTGAACATGAGGCAGAGGCGTTGGTTAGAATTTCTGAAAGACTATGAATTTGGGTTGCTTTATCATCCTGGAAAGGCCAATGTAGTAGCGGACGCTCTAAGCAGGAAGGCAGTGCATGTTTCGGCTATGATGGTGAAAGAGTTAAGTTTGGTGGAGAGCTTCAGGGATCTAAGGTTGCAATTTGAGATGGAACCGAACAGCGTTAAGTGTTGTAACCTTAGAATATCTAGCAACATCTTTGATCAAATTAGGATGAAGCAACGAGATGATGAAGAGCTGGTGAAGATCTTTAGCACGCTCGGTTCAGATAAAACCAAAGGATTCAATACGGGGACGGACGGCCTATTACGATACATGGATAGGACGTGCGTTCCTAATGATGGCGAGCTGAAGCGGATCATACTGGAGGAAGCACACCATAGTCGTCTTAGCATACACCCCGGTATGACTAAGATGTACCAAGATCTTAGACGTTCGTTCTGGTGGCCTGGAATGAAGAGTGATGTCGCTCGTTTTGTGGCATCCTGCTTGACTTGTCAGCGTGCTAAGGCCGAACACCAACGACCAGGTGGACTGCTTCAACAACTGGAAATTCCTGAATGGAAGTGGGACAACATCTCCATGGATTTTGTGACTCATCTGCCACGAACGATTAGGAATCATGACTCAATCTGGGTGATCGTGGACAGACTAACGAAGAGCGCCCACTTCCTACCCGTGAATTTGAAGATGTCAATGACAAATTTGGCTAAGTTGTACATCAAGGAGATCGTTCGTCTTCATGGGGTGCCTTCAAGCATAGTTTCTGACTGAGACACGAGATTCACATCTCGGTTTTGGCAATCTCTACAAGGTGAATTAGGAAGCAGACTGCAAATGAGTTCAGCATATCATCCGCAGACGGACGACCAATCTGAAAGGACTATCCAGACGCTGGAAGACTTACTGAGGACGTGCGTCCTAGACCACTTAGGCGCATGGGATGAAGTCTTGCCACTGGTGGAGTTCACGTACAACAACAGCTTTCAAACTAGCATTGGAATGGCGTCGTTTGAAGCTCTTTATGGGAGAAAATGCCGAACGCCACTTTGCTGGTTCCAAGATGGAGAGAACGTGCTAACTGGACCTGAGCTCATCCAGCAAACGACTGACAAAGTGAAGTTAATCCAGGAGAGATTGAAGACGTCCCTGAGCAGACAGAAATCTTATGCGGATAGAAGAAGGAGGCCATTAGAATTCGCTGTAGGTGATCACGTATTCTTGAGACTCAATCCAATCACTGGAGTGGGGAGAATCGTTCGTCCAAAGAAGCTGTCTCCCAAGTTCATAGGACCGTACCAGATTTTGAAGAAGATTGGGCCAGTAGCTTATGAGCTTGCGTTGCCTCCTCAACTATCAAATCTGCATTCGGTCTTCCATGTGTCTCAACTTAGGAAGTATATAGCTAATCCCTCTCATGTCTTGGAGCTGGAAAATATTCAACTACAACCAGATCGAACGCTGGAGTTGCAACCAGTCCGTATCGATGACGTTCGCACCAAGCTACACAAAAGAAAGGACGTTCGTTTGGTGAAGGTAGTGTGGGATGCTAAAACTGGAGATTCAACGTGGGAGGTGGAGAGTGCAATGAAGGACTTGTATCCGCACTTATTCACGGGTAAGTTCTAAATTTTCGAGGACGAAAATTTTTGTAGTTAGGGAGAATGTGAAACCCTAAATAATTAGCAGGAATAATCCCCTGTCACATCCATTTAATACACACCATAATCCATGCTTATCTCATTAAAACCCACTTCCAAATCTGCTAAATCCCTCTGCAGTGCACTGAAACAGAGCCACATCATTCTCTGAAACACGCACCACGTCACACGTGCAGGGTTTAAAAGCGCACTAAACTCTGCATGCACACCCGCCACTTGTCACGTTGGAAGCTTCCAATTCAGAGTTTGGTGTGCAGGTGTCGACGTGAGAGACGTTCGTTTAAACGAACGTTAATTTAACAAAACTGGATTTGAGAAAAACTCTCTCTCACCTGCACCACTCATCTTCTTCCTCACGAAGCTCACCCCTTCATCTTCTCCAACTTCTCTCTAAAAACCCTTAACTTCTCTCTACTGTAAAACTCACATCTCTTCTCCGATCACGTTTGCAGCACCGTAGGAGTGTTCGTCCTGCTGTGGTCTTCCTTTTGGACCGAACAGAATTGGAATATAAACTGGTAAGTCCCCTATCCGTAGTTCGTCCTTAGGTTTCTGGAAAAATAGGGTTTTAGTTGCATGCAAGCATGTATTCTAAGTGTTCTGTATTCCGTGGTTAGACTTTGTCCTGGAAGAGTCAAGAACCTAAGCAAAGCGTAGTTGGACGAAGCCATTTTTACATCTAGGACAAGTTTGGTTGCCAAGCCGGGTAAGGGAAGCTTATATGTTTAATTTATACTGGAATGTGGTATGATCTGATTTGGATGTATGAAAATGTATGATGTATGATGATTGAGATGTGTGATTATGAACATGGATGTTATGTTGTATGAAGTAAATCTGTATGTTGATGTGGAATATGAAGTTACTGGAATGAATGTTATAAAGTTTATAAATTGAAAATCCTATGAATTATAAAGTATAAGTTTAAATGTGGAAATCTGAGATCTGTTCTGGTTGAAGAATCTGAAAACTTAAATCACTCCCTATGATAAAGTACGCTCGTCACCGTACGGTCTTATACCGTTCGGTTTCCCTGATACAGACTTAGAGAAGAATTCTTTCATTTGGAAAGAGTTCGGTTTGAGAACGAGCGTCCCCCAATTGAAAGTTCTGAGCGTTCGGTCTAGCTCAGAGGTATATAAATATTTAAAACTTTATAAATACGTGACGCTCGGTCTTATGTCGAGCGTTCGTCTTTTATAGCGTTCGGCCTTATGTCGAACGTTCGTCTTTGATAGCGTTCGGCCTTATGTCGAGCGTTCGTTCTAAATGGCGCTCGGTCTTTTATCAAGCGTTCGTCATGATTGGTGCTCGGTCATATACCGAGCGTTCGTTTTAATAAAGTGTACGGTCTTAAACCGCACGTTCGTCCTTATCCTTAATTCCGTAATGAATGTAAATAGCGTTCGTCCAAATATTACAATATTCATTCTCTTACGTTCGTTCAAATACTGTCATCAGTTCTGGGTATACAAAATTTTACAAAGAAAATTCTAAGTGTTATTGACCATCCTTGATACATTGAATCTGGTCCAATATCTATATTCTTAAATTTTCTAAGTATCATTATACCTTCAATATAGTCAGTTCATTTAACTGATCAAATAGAGAGTCACGTCCGTCCATTCAGTACTTTATTTGGACGTTCGTCCTATTTCTTTAAAGGACTGAACGTTCGTCCTTTTGTACTCTTAAAGTTAAAGATGAGAATGATGATAACTTATAAGGAATTACAGTGCGAACGTTATATCAAGTGATTTTATGATTATGGAATTTGAACGAGCGTTCCAAGGAGGAACGTCTCAGACGTGTTAAATATTAAATTTGGTAAAGTATGAACATGGATAAGTTAGGACTCGCGGTCCATCCTGATATTCTGTGATACTCATCTTCACGTAGAAGGGGATAGTCATGTGTGGGAATGGCAGGAGGTCCTTAGTTCCTCACTTAGCAGGGGCGAAGGATTAACCTCGAGTGGCAGCTGATTAGGTATATCCCGGCTATTACACCACTCGGGTGCAAGGACGCTTGTAACTACATGGTTCATACAGTCCGGACGGTCTGTCTTATATACATCTATCTATGTTAATTATATGATAAGTTACATGTTGTATGTGTGAATGATAATGTTAAATGTATGTGTTAAATTGTATAAATTAAATATTATAAGCTTACCCTTGCATTTCCATTGTGTTGTCTCCTGTCTATGTACGTTCGTCTTGTCTTGCAATGATCATCCGTGTGGATGTGAGCAGATGGTGGTGCATCTCTTGAAGACATGCTAGAAGAAGAAAATTTGGAAGATGCAAACCTGGTTGAGGTTGAAGTAAAGACCGAGCCATAGAGCGCTCGTTAGATTAGGATTGTAAATGTTAGCATAGTATGAACGTTCGGCTAGGTATTTTGTAAAGTCGTTCGTCTTTATTTTCTCTACTTCTGTTTTGACGTACGTCATTTTATATCTAAGAACGTTCGTTCTAGACCTCGTCTGTATGCGTTTTACGCGCGTTTCTTTTGTACTGATGCCGTTCGGTTATTAAACCCTGATTTAATGCAAAGACTGTTTATTATACTGTTAATTGTAATTAATTCTGATCTATGGTAATTACTATATTTTGGGATGTTACAGATCCAAATTCAATATAAATATAAAACATATTTAGCGGTTATTTACTAAGGCTATACACATAATGTTTTTTTAAAACATATACAACTTTTTGGCTTGTATTTATATACTTATTTTTATTAGTTAGTAAATAAATCAATTACAATGAATCTTTACATTCATATTTATTTCTATTATGTAACACAAATTAATTATAGCTATTTTATTACATTATATGTCATTTTTCTTTAAAAAATAGTCCCCATAATCCATGTGTTATACCATGTTACTTGTTCCAAATCTTAATTAAGTTATTGTTGAAATAGAGCTACAAGCATTAAAACTTTTAGGAATTTAAGTATTGTATTCAAAAGATTTTGAAACTAGATTTCGATTTTTCTTTTGTCTAATCTTTGATTTAAATTTAGGTACGTGCTCTGTTGATAGAACAATAAGCATAATGAAAATTAAATTATTCAACTTTAAGGTAATTATAAAAAAAAGTTAATATTGAAAGTTCTACGTTAACAAAAATAAAAATATATATGTAAATTTTATTTTACAAATTAATTTTGTAAGATTGTGTTAGATTTAAATTTCAATTCTTGACGTAGTACCAAAGTTATGAATTACAATTTATCTTAGTAAAATTTATTGGAGAAATGAGTTTTTGTTACATTCACCTTCGTATACTAAAGAGTTTTTGTAACATTCTTTTACACTTAAAATTACCTTCTTAATAAAAATAATTAAGAATATCAGAATTTAATATGTTGAACTTTGATGGTCAAAATCTTGACTAAACTCAATTATTAGGGTGATGATTTCATAAACAATCTATTTTAAGTGAGTTTTCTGCACAACTGATTGCTGAAAAGATCATTCTAAAACCAGAACTGTAAACTTTAAGCCATATCCCAAGTCTCAAAACATGCACCCCTACCCCGGATTCCCTTTGCTGCTATAACCTAATCAACATTTCCTAATAACTTTATCAGAAAATAGCCCCTTTCATATTTATACATGTTTAAACATTATATTATATTATATAGATGTAATAATTTCATCTAAACATGCATGAAGATAAATGTGTGGTGATGATATATATTAAACTTTGACATGAGATCATCCTTATTTAAGCTGGATTGACTGAGAAGTCCTATAGCCTATTTATGACTCAAGGCTCATTAACTCCTCTCTCTTATGTTCTTTTTTTGATACAATTGTTATTTGTTTGGTACAAAAGTTGTTCTATCTGTGCAGAGAGAGAGAGAGAGAGAGAGAGAGAGAGAGAGAGAAATGTGAGAGTTAATAAGGTTGGATCTTTACCGAGAACAAAATATGAATATGTCATGTTAACTTGACCAGTGACAGAAATATGGCATAAAGGTGTGTAACCCTGGCAGGCCGAGGTTCCAAATTTAGCAAGCAGTGACCAAACACACAGGACTTTTCAGGGGTACCCTCCAATGGGATTCCCTCTCTTCGGTTTAGAAAATTGATGCTCTTTTTTCTTTCTACCTATAACCTCTTTCTAATTTCTATCACTCCCTCATAAACTCATCATCCCAACCCTCATCTTCATCTTTCTCTACTTCACAACACGCAACCCTTTTCACCCTTTTAGATCTCTCTTTTCAACATTTTTTGATATGATTTGAGTAGGACAGTTTAGTTTCTTTTTCAGATATACACCATTGCAATCTGCCTGAGGAATCAAAAAGGGGAGCTAGCTATATCTAGGCCAATGAAGAGGAACAATTTCATGAAAGACTACACTCACACTTGTGCCAACAACAACCCATCAAAAGACTTCACCCATGTTGTCAACTGTTACAACAACAAGCAGAACCAGATGGCTAAAGACTTGTGGGAGTGCAGCACCAACTCTCACAGCAATGCAGATCAGGACTATGTCAATGGCTTCCCTTGGCCTCCAAGATCATACACTTGTAGCTTCTGCAGGAAGGAGTTCAAGTCTGCTCAGGCTCTTGGTGGCCACATGAATGTTCATAGGCGGGATAGAGCAAGGTTGAGACAGTCACCCCCATCTGAAGGTCAAGCAGCCCATATGTTCAACCTTAACCTTGACCCTACCACAACAAACCCTAACAACTCAACCTCATCTTGGTCCTCGTTACCACCATCTTCATCTTCTGCAACTCTCAAACCTGTCACTTGCACATTACCCTTGTTTGTTTCTTCCACTCCTCCTTCACCTTCTTCTGACTTGAAGAGATGGGTTCTTGTGGATGGCATTCTGTTGAACCCTTTGAGCACAAACACCCCAGAGCCCGCTAAGTCAAAGATTCCAGAATCTTTATCAGCCGGGGCTGGAGAATATGATCATGCTTTTGCAAGACAAGATGGGTGCACAGTGTTGAAGAAAGGAGAAATTCTGAGGATGGACTTGGAGATAGGTTTGCCTAGAACTTATGATTTAGATCTGGAGCTTCGTTTGGGTACTACTTACTCTTAGGCCACACTCACACGGATAGGTATGAAGCAACCAGCATATGTAGTAGTTGTTAACTAGTTATCATATTTCTCTATGTTAATTTACTAGTTAATGTTGGCATGCAGCAAGAAGATTGGATGATTATTAACTTGAAGTAGGGTCGTATCAAATGGAAATGTATCTATACTCGCCATCTTCAACATAATAGCTAGCTAGATTCTGTGTCTACGAAGGCTTTCACTTCCTTTACTCAATAGTTACGGGTGAAAAGCTTAATCTTAACTTAGTTTAGCATCTTGTTTTATGCTACCTTTTTCTGTCAAATTTTCAATCAGAAATGATTATGTTTTGGACGTGCATGAATTAGTATCTTTCACATGTTGATGATATCCTAAAGACTGATTGGATTTTGATCTATATATTTTTTAATGAAGTTAGAAAGTTATAGCATATATAGCACATGAACAAAACTTTTACTCCAACATTTAGTTACTGACGTATAATAATATAATGTTAGTTTTGAGCAGTTCTTCAAGGAAGATAACTGACATTAAACAGGAAATTGAAACTGAGCCTTACAATTAGGCATGATGAGGCACTTTGTAGTAAAGTATTTATGTAAAATATTTACTCTGACATTGTGGCATGACATTATTGATTCAATTTCCAACACAAGCCTCATTATGTGACTGCACAAACAATGTCCTATTTGGGGCCACTACATTTTAAAGTTAAGTTGTTCCAACTCGCATGGCAATGAATGGGTTTTCATAACATAGTTTTTTCATTTGTTTGACTAGCCTCTTGACCATATTGGGCACTTGGAAAACGATGTGAGAAATTTAGAACAATCACCAAACTTACCAATGATACCATACGTTTGTTATTGCTGATTTAAGCCCCCAACGACACTTTGCACGGTGACATACATACATAATTACTGTTCAGAAGATAGTTGCTTTATTTAATGTTTATCTGGTTATTGTAAAGCCCTTGCAAGATGCAAGAAGCCGGTAGAGAGAACAAACAACTTTTAGAACAGGAAAAATAAAAGCAATATGCAAAAGAAAGAAATGTTGTGTATTGAAAAGGTAGAAGGAAACAAAAAGCTGCAAGTTATGACCAGTAATATCTACCTTCAGAACAATATCTCACAGAGAGCCAAACAGAGATGTCATTTCATTAAAAATGTTGCATGGTTTTGGTACCCCAATTTTATGGCATCCAGTACTCTTTCTATAGCAACACAAACGTGGCCATGTGAGCTTCCAATCTTCACTTCTCATTGGATATTCCCCCAATATTGATCAGGACAATTCCTTTCACAACTTTCCTCTTACCCTTCATTGCACAACATCTTAAGATTATCTTTTATATATATGTTAGTTTTATAGTATCTTAAAATACTACCATTTAATCTGTGTATACTAACTTCAAACATCAAATACAAGGTTATATATATACTGAATAAAAGGGTTTGGCTTAAGCTCATTATATTAATTATTCCTTTTGAGTAAAATTAGTGCAATGATTGCAGAATGTTGTGGATAATGTTTAAAGGAAAAGAAGGTGTCCTTAAGCTTTCACATAGATAGATGTGAAACTGACAAATCATGAACTGAGATACATAAGTGCCCCACTGATGAAAACTTATGTAATGACAAAAAGTGAGATTTGTAATTAATTGTAGATATATGTGATAAAATTTTGATGGAAATTTGAATAGGTGGTGGTGACAAGAAAGGAGTGTTTGTGAAGATGTTAGTGTCCTTGATTGAATCCTGATCAATCTGGAAAATGGTGTAGGGGTCTCATAATACTTTGAACTGATCAAGACACAATAACGTTCCATTTAAGGAAACACCATCATACCCATTTGACACCCAGACATTGTCGGGAACATATAAACCTTAAGATTTGGAAAAAAAACACCCTTCTCAAGAATCCACTAGGGCACTTATTTATGGAAAACAAATTGAAATGTTAAACCATGTTAATTCACACATGAATTGATTGCTTACCCTCTATCGTCTCCACGACTCCATCCCATGTCATTTTTATTTATTTTCTCTATTCTCAACTTTTCCTTTTCACAATATATTTCATAACTAATATTTTAAGTTAAAATATGTTTTTAAATATTTTTTGTAGTATAACTTATATATATATATATAATAATAATAATAATAATAATAATTGATATTACCTTACCAATATAAAATGATTTTCAGACTCCATTTATGTGAAAATATATACTAGATATTTGTAAGTAGTCATTGATTTCAGTGAGATTAAATATTTATAAGTGATCTCACAATAAATGACACTATAAGTATGATAAAAATTTATAAATAAAATAAACTCTAAATAATTTATATAATCTTTTGAGTTTGAATTTATCTCATCTCCACATAATTAATTTGTAAGGTAAAATTTACATGTTATAAATATAAATTAATCTCATCTCTAATATAGATTAGATGTCCAATTGTATAAATTGATATTATATATAATAAATGTTAAATGATTTGATGTTTCTTATAATTTGTGTTATCAAGTTAAAAGATATGTGTTTTCAAAATGAAAATAAAAGTTTTTAAATAAAGAATTAAACTGAAAAATACGATAAATATTGAAAATGTATGTTAATTTTATGAATACTAGAGGAGGTGGGAAGGGATCAATCTTGTGTCATATTCTTTACAGTAGAGGTCTTGAGATATTATATCCTTGGGTTAGGGATAAGACAAAAACTTGAAAAATGTGCTAAATTAACAAAACATGGTAAGCATATATACAGAATGAAAAGCTGAAAGAATAAATTCTGTGTGTGAAGAAGCTTGAAGGCAGCAAAAATATAGGCCAAAAATGGAGATGCATCAATCAAGACCCTATATCTGCATGATGCCTCTTACATGCAGGCCCCAGCTTCTTTTTAACAACATTCCACTAAGTTGTAGGTAAGTACACTAAGTTGTAGGTAAGTACTCTGAGTAGAGCTTATAAATGAGAAGATAATTAGAGAAAAAAGAAAATACTTTTTATAAGCTAAAATCAATTTACAATTTAATTTATAAATGTTAACTATATTAATTTTTTAAAATCTGATTTCAATTTTTTTATAACACTAGTAGAAAAATAGAGTTGTGTTTTTTGGCCTTTCACGTTGAAATTGAAGTCGACGTCAAATCGGGAGACGTTAAATTAAAGTCCCCTTTTAAATTCGATGTTATGAAATTGACGTCGAATATTCGACGTTAATCAATTTTTTTGTTTTTTTTAATGAATTGTGATTTTTTTTACAATTCTGTGAGACCTGAATAGTAGAAAAACTACAGATTTCAGTTTTTGGTAATTTATAAAGCATGAACTATTATAGTATAATATCAACAACAAACCACAATAACAAACAACAAACAAGTTCAATCAAACACCAACAACAAACAAGTTCAACCAAATAACAACAAACAAGTTCAACAAAAAAACAACAAACAAGTTAAATAAATAAGTTCTTCAAAATGAAAACAAAAACTAACCTTCAAAAGGTGGGTTCTTCGGAATAAAGTTTCGTCACCAGTGAGAGAAAAAGTAGAATGCGCCTATGAAGGACAAGAACACGAAAATAATCGGTCAAAACAAACGAAAATCATACATAAAGTAGTTAATTAATAAGCATTTGTATCAAATGAAAGAAAGATTACATATGATGGTCGTCAAACTTCGTTCGAGAAAAGTTTGAGAATAGAAGAGGGTTTCGCGCGCTAAGAGGAAGTGAATGAATTTTCCATCTCCCGCTCATTTTTTTATTAAATTCACTATAGAATACGTTGAAGCCCTTACACAATTCGACGTAATATATGTGGTTTAAAAGAAAAAAGAAAAAAGAATTCAAAATGGGGTTACTTTTTGGCTTCTGGCTAACAAATAATACGTCGAAGCCCCTGCAGAATTTGACGTATTATTTGTTGTTTAAAAAAAAGAAAAAAGAATTAAAAAAGAGTAACTTTTTGGCTTCTGACCGAAAAATAATACGTCGAAGCTGAATTCGTGTACTATTGGTGGTTTAAAAGAAAAAAGAATTAAAAAAGGGTGACTCTTTGGCTTCTGGCTAACAAATATTACGTCGAAATCCCTACAAAATTCGACGTACTATTGATGATTTAAAAGAAAAAAGAAAAAGAATGACGCCCTGCTTTAAATAATTACCATCATAAAACGTCGAATTGTATATAACTTCGAGTTTTACAATTCTAAACGACATCTAATAATTGCATTTATTTACAAAATATCACCAGTCATTTTTAACGCTGGTTATTCAATAGTTGGACGTTGAACACGTGACGTTATATGTTATTTTTGCACTAAAGTAAATAAATTCGTGAAATATAAACTGAATTTTGGTTGAGCAAGATCTACTATTGATTAAAATAAAAATGCCTAGCTTAGAATTTTAGTGACTTAGATATTAATGTAAAATCTTGTTAAAAACTTGAGTAAAAAATGCCACATAAGTGGATAATGAATCTTTAAAAAAAAATTAGTTTGGTTCTTAAAAATATAGTTTTAAAAAAATTAAGGTAGTGAAGGAATGTGAATAATATTTTCATTCAAATGGTTTCTCGGATTTTTTTTTTCATCAAAGTTCTTTCTTTGTGAGACTCTTAGTTCACATTAAGAGTATCAAAATGGTTTGCTATCTCGAGAGTGAACCCAATTTACGATGGATTCTAATTTAGATAGGTTGAAAGATATAGTTTTTTTTTTAAAATTTATATCAAACAAAATCTGGTTTGCTTAATAATTTTTAATATTAAAATGTTGATTAATTGAATGCTTAATTTATTTTTTAACTATATAATTTAACATTTTTATTTTCAGTTACTATTTCTAATTGTGGTTAATACTTAGAAAAAGGGTGAACATGCTATTAAGCCATTTTGATTGATTTGTAAACATGAGTAGAGATAATCCACTTATAATGTAATAAATAGGCTTAATAGATTTTTTTTTATTTTGTATTTCTTTTTTATTTAATTTGATCTTTTAGTTTTTTTTTCAATTAAATTTTTGTATTTGTACAAATAATTTAATTAAGTCTTTCATTATATTCACGTCGTGTTCATATCGTGTTCATATCCTGTTCATATATGACATTTTAGTTCTTAGTATTTTAATTTTGTTTTTACTTTTTATTTTTCTTTTCAAAAATTGCTGTGTGAAGTAATGTCATGTTACGTCTCAAAGAATCTTAATTTTTTAAAATCATTATAAAAAATATGTTATTTAGTGGAGATTATTTTACAAAAGTTATAAAAAATTTCACACATTAACATGATTTAGGATGATTTTGGTAAATTATCTAAAGTTTCAATTATTTTCTAAGGAGGTTTCTAAGCTACCAATATCATAATGCATTTTTCACTTTCTTTCTCACATTTTTTACATCTTTTCCCTTCCAAAATTTTACACTTCAATTTTTTTTTTAGCAAATTCGAAAACCACATCTATATCTAAGCGTCAATTTTCCAAATTTTGTCACTCTGTTCGTTCCATTCTTCTTCTTTCATTTTCCCTTTTGGTTCCATTTTCTCTTTTGATTCTCATTCTAAACAATAATCATTACCTTTCAATATATGTCGTAGAGTCATCACAGGGACGACATTGTAGACAACAATTGTTTGACTAATGGAATCTATATCAGATAATAAAAATGGTGTGAGAACCAAAATGTATAGGTATGATAAAATAAATTTACATTGTTAGTTGGCGACTAGACGAAAAATGTAACTTTTCACATCTAATGTCTACACACCAAATGTAAATTTACTTCTAGTCCCCAACTATCATACATAAATAATGTCGTATTAATTACAAAAATATCACCGCTCATGTTTTAAGTATGTTAATTTTAGTCTCGATATAAATCTAGAGACATAAAAAAATTATTTTTATGTTAATGAATATTTTCTTTAGGAGTAAAAAAAGTTAAAACTATTTGTATGAGTGTAGTGGTATAAATTATGATCAATATAATCATAATACAAACAATCACAAAAATAGATAAACTTACTACAATAAATTATGATTTATAATATAGAGAAATAAAATTATATACAAAACTATATATATATATATATATATATATATATATATATATATATATATATATATATGTATCAATTATGATCAATATAATCATAATACAAACAATCACAACAGATAAACTTATTAAAATAATTTATAATTTATAATATAAAGATATAAAATTATATATAAATTAATCTTAAGAACAACTTATTCATATTACTATTAATAATAATATTTTTTCACAACCTCAAAACCCATTCCTTACCTTAACAAAGATTATTAAAGAACCAAATTATGATGCATTTCATTCTTTACCTTAAAAGGACAAAAAAATTAATGAGGTCTTCTAGAAGAAATGTATTGAATAAGTCTTACTACACTAAAAGGATTTTTAAATCGCCTATTATGTCTCGATTCTCGAAAACCCGAGACGTATAAAAATGCATTGGCAAAAATGTAATTATAAAAACACTATATGCCTTGGTTCTCTAAACTCGGTGTCTAAAAGGGTATACTGCCTCAGTTAATTAAAAGATCGAGGCAGAAAATTGTGCTGACCAGTTAAAAAATTAATATTTGCTTTTTCGAGGAGACTTACTGCACCAGTTGCAAATTAATTGAAGTCGTATAACATTTATGGCTCAGTTTTCTTGTAATCGATGCCTATACAACTTTCACTACTTAGACGTTTCCTTTCACAACGTTCTAAAACTTTTCGTCTTTATCTCTCTCAGTCCAATATTTCACCTTTTTCTGCTTCTCCCTGGTGTAGTACTCACCCTTCACCGACAACATCTTTAAGGTCAATGACGGGGATCTTGAACTGGGTATGGCTCCGATCGCCAGAGACAACGATGTCTTCCAGCGGCATGACAAAAATAAGAGGGATTTTGGCGATGCCGGCGTTGACGAGACCCTTAACACCGCCTTTGGTTACTTCGAAGGCTTTCAGCTCCAGTGGCGGAGGTGGGTGCGGGTGCTTGAGCTGCTACTGTGGGTGAATCTTCAACCGCATCATGAGCCTCATCTGCAAATCGCCGTCGTACTCGCGTTCCCCAATAGAATCGCGCTAGCGCTATCTTCCATGGCGATCTTCACGAAGCTCCGGCGTTGGCCTTGCAACCTCCATCTACGCGCCACCATTCATCTTCATCACCAAGCTGCTCCAGATCCGCTCCAGATCTACTTCAGATCCACTCCAGATCCGCTCCAGATCCGCTCCACAACGTCATCGCTGCTGCCTCCCCGCTGCTGCCCCTCTTGTCGCGTGGTGAAGACAATGTTGTCGCTGCATTGCCGCCATTGTCGCGTGGTCTTCCTGGGTTCTTACTGCATCGCCGCGTTGTCTCTGATGGACGAAGATGATGATGGACGAAGGTGGTCTACGGTGGTGTTTTGGGTGGTCCGATGTGAGAAAGGCGGTGGTGTTTGGCGGCGTGTGGTGTTTGGCGACGTGTGGTGTTTGGCGACGTGTGGTGTTTGGCAGCGTGAGAAAGACGGGGGCGTCCTGATGGGGAAACCAGGAAGAGCATACTGTCTCGGTTTCCTTTGAACCGAGTTCTAATCCTATATTGTTTTGCCTCGGTTCATAGCCGAGGCATAAAAATGCATATCTTTTACCTCGTTTGGATATGCTTCGGGTCAAGAACCGGTGTCTATAGGCTAAAATAACCGGTGACATAACCTCTGACTACACTAGTGCTAATACTAAACACTACACTTTACTCATATCAAAGCTTATTGAAAATGTGAAAAATAATCCAATGCAATCAATATATGATCATATTGGTGTTAAAGATTTAAAAACTCTCTCTCAAAAATATTTATAATTAAGAGTTACTTTTGTTAAGATACTAATAAGTATACTAAATCGTACAAGTAATAAAATAAAAAGTTTAAATATCATTTTTCTAATAGACTCGTATTTGTTTAGAGAAACAATGTTTATTTACTGATTAAGGCTAAAAACTTAAAAATGATGTAAATATTAAATTTTCAATAATATATATCTAAATTCTAGAAAGCAATTAAATTTATGAAAATAACTATATGATATTTCATGTTCTAATTCAATGTAAAAACATTAAACACTAAACAAGAATTGAATTGAACAAAAAAGTAGTGAAAAGAAATATAATAAATAACATAAATTATAAAGAATAAACATCCAATCCTAATGAATAAAGGAGTTAGTTACTCCTATATTTTCTGAGCAATAGAAAAGGGATATAGATGATGAAAATAACGATGATAACGAGTGTTTTCAGCCTCTAGAAGTTTGATGTATCTTACTATTAGTAAGAATCAACAAATATGCATTTGATACAAATTAAGAAAACCTAAGAATTTGACATTATATATATAAGAGACAAAGAAGAAAATCTAGTAGTCTATTCGAAGAGTGACTATGCTAGAATATTAATGATAGTAAAAACACTCTAGGATATGCTTTCATGTTTAGATCAATTGTTGTGTCATGGCTAGTTTCATGAGATTGAGTTTATTGTTAGAGTATCATGTGTAGGTCAAAATATATAGTTATGAAGGACACATTAGAAGCTTGCATACTCTTATAAGAGACTTACCACTATATTTTTGGACATCAACACAACAATTAAATTGACTAGGAATCCAGTAATAGAAGAGATTTTTACTTTCCACAAAAACACCTCTCCAAATTGAATATGATACTAGGGATCACGGAAAACCCCCACACATAGATTGTGGTGACTCTAATTGCGGAGATTTAAAGAACTTTTGAAAATTAATTTGCGGAGAATAAAAACCCCTGCAAATCGAAAATAAAACATTCACTAAATAACAATTTTTTAGTGATACTTCAGACCAAGTATATTAATGGAAGATTTCATCTTCTAAAAATTTATGGCTTCAAACATTGAGTTTAGAATTGTTTAGTAATTTTATACGAAAGTAGGAAATGGTTGATTTGTGTAGTTAGTATTAATATGTTTAAAAATTCAATATTAAGGAGGGATTTTATGTTACTTTAGTTTAACTTATAAAAGGACATGTGCAAAATTATAGAAGGAATAAATATTTCTCTCTTTTCAACCTTCTATTTCTTAATATCAAATAGAGCTTATAAAAGGACATGTGCAAAATTATTGTAATTTTAAATTTTGAGATATAATGAATATGATATCAATAGCTTCCTATTGATGAAAAATTAAAACGATAAAACTATAATATCTCAAAGATTTAATTAATATAATTAATATGTAATAAATTAAAATTACATATTTAGAATATGTTATTAACTCAATCTATAGTAAGAAACTAAAATCTTATAATGCTTTATAAGTAAAAATATAATTAACTGTACTTTAAACGTGCGCACATATTTAACTTAATTTTATTCCTTATGCACAATTTTAAAATGATTTTTTTTTTAATTATGATAGATAACTAATTATAACAGTTTCATACATTATTTCTAATCTTCCACTTACATTTAAATAATTAATTTTTGCACAATAAATAATTATATATATATATATATATATATATATATATATATATATAATATTTAGAATATTTGAAACATTATTGGCTGCTCTATACAACGATTATAACAATCGTCAAATAATATAAGTTAATTTAAATTAGTCATATTTATGCATGTATGAAGCTTTTGATAATTACTTTGGTCATCAGAAAATTATATCAGAAAAAATCACGTACCGTTTTATTCTTATCACACATATTTACTTATACCTACTTCATTAATTAAGAAACTATATTCCTTACACCTTACTTCTAAGGTATACTTTGGTTATCAAGAAACGACATGGCTGAACAACACCTTCTAAACAACACATATCGAGTACTGTTAATAGAGACCATTTAAGGTATCATAGTGTACGTAAGCTTGAGATATATTTTAATACTTAGGTGATATACATATATATTGAGAAATTAATTCGAATTGATGCTTAAATGGTTGGTTGGATAAACAACTCTCAGAGAAGAGAATATTAATAGAAAAAATTTTCTCTTGCTCAAACTCTCATTCAATGACTCAAGTGATGTTTTTATGGAATGATATTAAAGATCGCCCTTAAATAAAGAAACATTTCCTCTCAAATTGGAATAAAACATAGGTTTTCACATTTCAAAACCTTATATATTATCAGTTTTGCATTAATATTTACCAATTTCGATCCACTTGATTTCCCAACATTTATGCTTTCCTAATAATAAACTAATCAAATCAATAAAAACGTTTTGATCATAATGTGAAATCAAACAATTAATTATCTAAGTCAAATTCCTCAAAAATATATATAAAATTAATTTTCTTTTCTAAATAACTTACTGTCATCAAACATGATTTTAATTTTTGAGGTTATTTAAATAAATTTTGAAACACAATAATAATCGAAGAAATAAAGATTTGAAACAATGATATGATATTTGTATGGTATAAAATATGGCCGTTCGATCCATCTAATAAAGATCGTTTGGTTCATCTACTTAGGATTGTTAGATCCATTCGCTACAACAAATGTTGGATCATAATTGGGTCAGCGTTTAAATTATTATTGGGCCAATAGTCCAAAAAATGATAAATTATCAAAGATATATGATTAAGAATATTGATAAGCCGTTTATAAGAATCTCAAGGTAAGTTTGTTTTTATTTTATTGGATATGTGCTAATTTAGGATCCATAAGATGATTTATAAATATAGGGTCAAAGTCAAAAGCCAAGTACGTTCGATCAGAACTAAAATACTGCTGGGTATCCAAATGTGAGTTTAAGTCCCATATTGGATAGAAATGAGAAAGGAGAGCAGTATATAGAGATGAAAGATCCATTAATTTATTGTTGTAAGGTTTTGGATAAAGAGTGATATCGATCCCTTATATAGTTGGTTCAAATGTTATTGATATTTATGTAATCTACAAATCTAACAATTTTTAACAAAACCTAAACCTTAAATCTTAAAACTCATATTCAGAACAAACAAGTGTAATATTTATACATAGCCAAAACTGAGTTCCTCCGAAACAATCAAACATAATTTAAAAGTAAAACTATAAGAAACTAAACCTCGATACAACAAAATAATCAGAAAAAATTGTTTCCAAGAAAAGTGCACACGAAAAATGAAAAAAAAAAAGTCCTTCTTTTAGTCACCAATGCAAGTCGTATGCGCAAAATCGTCATAGAAGAAACTTAAATCATCGCAGTTTTTTTCTAACAGAGAGAAGTGATGGAGAAAAAGATCCACTGTTGTTAAAAGTTTAAAATAGATTTACGTTTGACCTATATAAAAGTCAAAATAAAAAAGTGTTTTTTTTTTACTTCTGACCATTATAATTCACTCTAACTAAAAAGATCAAATATAAATCTACTTAATATATAGAGGTCAAACATAAAAAAACCTGTTTCTAAAATTACCGAATCAAGATAATAATAAATGATTGTAATTCAAACAAATATACAAAATACTAAATCCAACAACTCTTTTTCTCAATGAGTCAAATAAAAATTACCCATTACATTCTCATATGGTGTCTAACCTAAGATTATATTTCAACATATTTCCTCTTAAAATCTCAATTCATGAATATAAATATATAAAGTTAACTCTTCTTACTTTAAAATATTTTTATCGCCTAAGAATTATAGTTTACTTATCTCAAAATGTATCTTTATAGGCATAAAAACTGAAGTAACTGTTGAATAAAAGAAAAGAAAAGGGTCCCATAATCTTATATATGCTATGATGCCCTTAGTTGTGATCTTCCAATTTGAAGGGCACTGAATGAATATAGTTATATTAAAGTACTAACTTTTATTTATTTTATATTCCATGACTTGTATATAAAGAAAGAAAGAAAAACTATCACGTGTAATTCTGAATCCTGTGTTCATTTGACTGAGGATACATTGCAAGTGTACACACAGTATTTTAATGTGAACACTTTACTTTTTTCCATGAGGCAAATAAGTATCATATAAAATAGGTAAAAGTTACCCATCCAAATGTACTAGAAAAAAATAAAAACTTTGGTACTTTATGTTCTCACAAGAGTACTCTTAATATCACGTCCATTAGTTTAGGGAATAAGTTGGTGTGATTGTAATAAAAGTTTCTTCTTTATACTTCATTGACTCAGACTGTGGGATTCATACAACATCCATCTCCATCTTTTGCATGTGCTTATTACACCATCAATCAATAATAAACTATTTCCTTTAAATCGCCCTCATCACTGAAATTTATCAGAACGAAAACTTCAAAAATAAAAATGTGTTCTTATAAAAATTGTATTATTTTTTTTCTCTAAAATTTAAATATACTTTCAATAATTTAACTCAATTCAACAAAAGTTAATTTATAAAGATTATATACCCTTTTTCGTTTTTTTTTTCTTTCATTACATGTTTGTACAACCTTAATTATGTCACTTATATATTCGTCAATATATTTTTTAAAAGATCTAAAATGGAATTTTATATAATTTAAAAGTATAATTTTAAGCATAACTTAATTTCGTAAGAGTGATTTGTGAATGAGAAATGTCTTTTCATGTATTCTTTTGCTGGTGTGATTGAGTATTTTCCTGCAACATTAAGTTTACTGATTTATTGTGAAAGAGCACATCATGATTGCAAAGAAGGTCTTTGGCTTTTCTAACATGATTGTTGAAAGAAACAGCCTGCAAGTGCAGGTGCCAAATGCTCTCATCATCAAAAAATTGTCAACAATTCTATGTCATTCTAGATAATATATTGGATCTCCTAAATTCAATGCAACATTTCTTATTCTTTCATTTTTAAGAAATTTTTTTTTAAGATACTATGGTATTTATAAAATAGATAAATACACTAGAATCTTAAATTTGTAAGACATGAGTAATTTAATCTTAAAAGACAGGAAATAGAATATTTAAGGTTTAATGTGTCGGTATGTTCCTATTTTCGGCGTGAATCTCAAATAGGTCCCTTTTCTTTTCGATGTCTTAATTGGGTTCTTTTTTGTGTAAAATTGGAGCAATTAGGGGTCTGCCGTCAAATTGAACAAACGGCCGTTTAAGTTTGCCTACGTGTTATTAAAAATGAGTTTGAATTGATTTTTGTATTAAAAAATGGATTGAGCAAACATTCTTCAAGGGAAAAAAGGTAAACTGGGCAAATCCCTTTTCTTCTTCGATTGGAAGCGCGGAGGGGAAACCCCTTTTTCAGAATCCTAGAATCCTAAGGGATATGCACGAAAAGGAAAAGAGAGAAACACCTCTTCCTTCAACCTCCAAAGCGGCAGTCCCTACACTTCATCGCACCTTCCTTTCGCCGGCCAAGAGTGTCGTCGACAACGCCACCCACGCCGGACGGAGCAGCCCAAACTTCGACCTCCTTTTCGTGCGCGAGAGAGAAATCTCGTCTCTCCCTGCGATGTTGCCGGCACGAACCAGTGGATAATTGTTGGGTGATTTGTCCTGTGATACATGTTACAACTTCAATGGAAAATCTAAATTGTTGTTTGTGGTGTTTTGAGGAGGGTATCCGGCTATTCCAGGAATGGCTCTGAGGTCATATTCGGAGTCGTCATTGAAAACGCGTGACTTGGAGGGGAGGATGGAGGAAGAGTGGGAGGGGTTTTCGATCAAGAAGGAGGAGGGATCGAGGATGGTGTTGGTGGGTTCGGGGTTGAGTTCGACCAACATGCTTTGGACCCATGAATTCTATAATTATCATTTTCAAAGTCATTCATAGTGATTGATTACAATTGATTGAGATTGAAAATGTTTTTACATCTGCCGTCAATCCAAATTAAATTCTGCTGAAAAAACACAAATGAGTGATAAAATTTCCTTCTGAATGAAGAACTTACAAGATCATTCTTGAGCAAGTTGCCGATGGTGTGATAGGAACATCCTCTCTCTACTGCCATAGTCATTACCTACTTGTTTGTGGTTCATATCTCTTGGATCTTTTACCAGTCTCATCCCACGATCTCCAAGAAGGGGAAGAAGAATAAATCCCACGGCTTCAACTGCACATGACCCAAAACAAACTCCACCGAAAAAATAAATCCTAAACCAGCTTCATTGACGAACATGCCGACGCCGCCACTACTACAGCCCACCAACGACGATGAGAAGGACGATAGCAGCGGAACGCTGAGAACTCTGAAAAACTGTGTGGAACCTGTTAATTCGACAATGAAAATGATAAAAGGGACATGGGAGAAGAAAATAGGGAGATCCGTTCGGCCAACATGCTTCGGCCAACATGCTTTGTCCACTTTGCCCTTCCCTAAATTTGAATGCACATTTGTGCAATCCAAATTTTTAAAACAAAATTCGTTTTTAATGCTACATCAGATTAATGAATACACTGACTATACCACGTATGCCAAACTTAAACGCCATTTGTTCAATTTGACGGCAGACCCCTAATTACTCCAATTTTACACAAAAAAGAACCCAATTGAGACACCGAAAAGAAAAAGGACCTATTTGAGATTCACACCGAAAATAGGGACCTACCGAAACATTAAACCAATATTTAACTTTTAATTGATGAAAGAAGGAGTATTGGCCCTGATACTATCTTTTTTTAAACCATTTTATCATCAAGTTGTAATTTTAAAAAAAACACTTAGGCATATTTTCAATAATCAACATGATATTTTAACATGTAAATTTTTATTTATTCATAGGAAGACTTACGTGTGTTCACTTGATGATTTGAGGAAGAGAGATGTGATGAATTTGAGAGTAAATTGTATGTTGTTTTTCTGAATGAATTTGGAAGGTAATTAAAATAGATTTAGAAATAAAGTTTGTGTAGGATTTGATCGATATGATAAATAAAAAAATGTATTCTTAAAAAATATAAATGTGTTCTTATAAAATTTGTATTATTTTTTTCTCTAAAATTTAAATATACTTTAGCAATTTAACTCAATTCAACAAAAGTTAATTTATAAAGATTACATTTATTTCTCACTTATATACCTTTTTTCATTTTTTTTCTTTCATTACATGTTTGTACCACCTTAATATGTCACTTATATATTCTTCAATATTTTTTAAAAGATCTAAAATAGAAGTTTATATAATTTAAAAAGTATAATTTTAAGCATAACTTAATTTCGTAAGAGTGATGCGTGAATGAGAAATGTTTTTCATGTATTCTTTTGTTGTGATTGAGTATTTTCCTGCACATCATGATTACAATGGAGGTCTTTGGCGTTTCCAACATGATTGTTGAAAGAAACAAGCGTAAGTGCCAAATTCTTGTTGGGTTATTGGGCTCCCTTCCTATATGGAGAATAAACCCAAATAATGTGGACCTTTATGTCTCATTAAATAGAGATGAGTCAGATTAGTAGGGCACAATAGAGTTATTTGAAGAGAGGCAAAAGTCAAGTGAGAGAAAAAGGAAGAGAGAAGTTATTCCCGCATCACCCTAAACCTGCATTGGTGTTTTTGTCGCTGTGAAGTCGTTCACCATTCGATCGAGCTGACACTAGTGCAAAATTTGCCTTTCACGTCACCCAATAGACGTCCATCCACGAAAACACCAACGTAAATAATTGACCGGTGGCATTTTCGTAAATAAGATTGACGGTAGACGTCCGTTGTGGAGAGGCTCCGACGTCTATAATATTATACAAGTCGGCGCCCCTCCACAACGGATGTTTAAGCGGCTGACAGTAGTTGAAGAGCTAATTGTTTCAGCCTCTTAAACGTCCGTTGTGGAGGGGCCCCGACGTCTATAATATTATAAACGTTGGGGCCCCTCTACAACGGACGTTTAAGAGGCTGACAGGGTAGTTGAATAGTTACTTGCTTCAGCCTCTTAAACGTCCGTTAGAGGGGCCCCGACATGTATAATAGTATAAACGTCGGGGCCCCTCCACAACAGACGTTTAAGAGGCTGACAGGGTAGTTGAAGAGTTAATTGCTTCAGCCTCTTAAACGTTCGTTGGAGGGGCCCCAACGTGTATAATATTATAAACGTCGGGGCCCCTCCACAACGGACGTTTAAGAGGGGTTAGAGAGGGGACATCTTGTTGCTGGTCTTTGTGTGTTGTATGCCTATATTTTGATTAGAGGGTTAGAGAGATGTTTTATATTTTTGACGTGGAGCTCTCTATAAAAGCCTTGTTGTAAAAACCTTGATCATTATAGTGCATTTGCTTCCTAGTGAGGAAGGACACTGGATGTAGGCTTGGCCGAACCAGTATAAAAAACAGTGTTTGATTTTTCTATCCCGACACTTTTACTTAATCAACTATGTACTGCGTTTACTCAACTTTATTTCTGCTGCACTTAAATCTTTTTCTTTGTGTTTGAAGAAAGTTTTTAAAGTCATCTACTTTGCGAAAAAGATTTAAAGAAAACTTTGTTTTTGTATTTCACCAATTCACCCCCCTCTTGGTGTTGAAAATTAAGTCATTCTATTTTAGCAATTGACACTAGAGCTGGTTTTCATAAAATATTTGAAAAACTAGTCGATTATGTTTTTTGTTAAATCAACTGATCCTGAAAATGGCTTTTAATTTTCAAACCTTTGGTGAAGGTGCATCAATAAATAGACCACCTCTATTTGTTGGTGAAAACTATTCTGTTTTGGAAAATTCGGATGCAAATCTTTGTTGAATTCGTGGATAAAGGTGTTTGGGATGCAATCATAAACGATCCATATGAACCCACTCATGTTTTGAATGGAAAAGTTGTTTTGAAAATTTTTTCTGAGTGGACTCAAGATGAGAACCGTAGAGCACAGTATGATGTTAAAGCTAGGAATGTAATAGCCTCAACACTAACAATGGATGAATTTTTCAGGATATCACAATGCAAGACAACAAAAGAAATGTGGGAAGTCTTGGAGGGTAACTCATGACGGAACAAATGAGGTGAAAAGAGCCATAAAAAATTCACTCATTTGAGAGTACGAATTATTTAGAATGAAAGCAGGGGAGACAATCTATGAAGTCCAAAAAAGATTCACATACATTGTCAACCATCTTATGGCTCTAGGAAAAGTATTTGACAAGGAAGAAATCAACATTAAAATTTTGAAAAGCCTCAATAGGAGATGGTGATAACAGTTGAAAAACTGTTATTTTCATGCTTGAAATTGATACTAAAAGCAACCTTTAGACTTAAAAACTAGCTTGAAATCATGCAGTTTATCTATATTTTCATAAATAAGAGAGCTGGACAGGTTTATGCTTGATTTAAGTGTTTTTGTGCAGGTTTTAAGGTGAATTTAGTGAAAAGAGTGAAGAAGGAGAGAGATGACATTAGAAAAGACAAGAAAAAGTGCAAAAGGAGAAGCCGAAGGCACCGCTCAGCGGCATTTTACCGCTGAGCGGCACTCAGGAGGTCACGGGAGGTCCGCTGAGGGGCAAACTGGCCGCTGAGGGGAAGAAAAGTGAAGCGTAGTTACCGCTGAGCGGCACTTTTTGGACTTGGGCTTTTGTAATCTTTTGTAACTCTAGACTAGTATATAAGGACTTGCACGTCCTAGGGGTTAGTATCTTTGGCAGAAATGAGGCAAACACTCTCTCTTCCACCCCTTTGAAGGAGGATCTTGGATGCTCAGGCTACCTCTTCACCTTTATTGGGTTTATTCTTTCATTCTTTCATTGATATTCATCTAGGTTCACCATGAATATGGTGAACTAAACCTTGTATGTTTGTTGGGAAATCAATGTAATCTCTTGAAGCTCTCATATATGGAATCTGTTGAGTACATCTTTTAATTAAGACATATGCTTTCTTTCATCATTAGTTAGGGTTTTTCCTCTTTGCTCAATGCTTGCATAGTTTAACTCATTCCATGCATGATTATTGATTTTGTCGATACGGACACGTACGGGGAAGTCTAGATCCGGGGAATTTCTCCCAATATTATACTGACAATATTATATTGGTTGCCTTTAAGCTCCTGCACTCATGAACTAATCATTAGGAATGCTAGGAATTGTATGAACTCATGATTAGGGAGAAGCCATCTAGAATGGTACATTAGAGAGTGGCATTAACAATGATGATTTGAATGTTGAATTCCTAAAATATATGAGAGTGGATGAGATGAAATTGACCCCCAACAACATATTCATTCATATAATTCATTGAAAGTGTTTATCTTTTGTCTTTGCCATTGATCAAACTTCATGCATACATGTTTATTTTCTGTCTTGCATATTAAACTTTGAATATTTCGTTTGTAAGTCCTAGCTAATCAACAAATCACATAACTAAACTAGGCCGTGAGTCCTTTGGGAAGAACGATACTTGGTCTTACCAAGTTTATTACTTGAACGATTCGGTCATACTTGCCGATTGTGAAACAAGTTTGTGACATCATAATTTGGTGCTTACAAATTTGTCCATCAGATGGCAGCCGAAATTTACTACTATATCAAAATTAAGAGATCTGACCAGCATGAACATGGCAACCTTGTTTGGAAACCTCAGAGAGCATGACTTAGAACTTGGAAGGCGGAAGGAGGAAGAAGAAATTGAAGAAAAAAAATCAATAGCCCTCAAAGCCAAAAGCCGAAAAGCTTCAAAGACTATTGAACCAGAATCTAACTCTTTGATTGATCTGCATGACAAAGAATTGATGAGTATGATGGTAAGAAAATTCAATCGTTTTATGAAAAATAATAGTTCTTCCACTAACAATGCAGGTTTCTGAAGAGGAAGAAAGGAGTCGAGAACCACTGCCATCCAATGCTATGAATGTGGAAAAGAAGGACATATCAAGCCTTAGTGTCCAGATTTGAAAGCCAAGCAGAAAGGGAACAAAATATTGATTAAGAGAAAAGCAAGAAAAAAAGAGTGCATATATTGCTTGGGAAAACAGTGATTCAGATTCTTCAAGTGATGAAGATTGCAATGTTGAAGAAGAATCCAGCATCTGCTTCATGGCTGGATCTACAATCAATGATTATGACAGTGATGAGGAATTCAAAAATAAACCTGTAGAAGTCAAATATGACATGCTGCATCGCATTTCAAGAGGTTCATGCATAGGCTGTTGATAACGGTTGAAAAACCGTTATTTTTATACTTAATTTTAATATTAAAAACATCCTTTATGACTTAGAAACTAGCTTGAACTCATGCTTTTGATTAAGTTGTGAGAATAAGAGAGTTGGATGAGTTTTATGCTTGTTTTACCTTGTTTTGACAAGAATTAAGATGAATTGGATGAAGAAGTTGAAGTAGCAAGGAGCTGGAGTCATGAAAGGTGATAACAGTTGAAAAACTGTTATTTTCATGCTTAAATTGATACTAAAAGCAACCTTTAACACTTAGAAACAAGTTTGAAATCATGCTTTTATTCATATTTTCAGAAATAAGAGAGTTGGACAGGTTTATGCTTGATTTCAGTGTTTTTGTGCAGGTTTTAAGGTGAATTTGGTGGAAGAAGTGAAGAAGGAAAGAGATGGAATCAGAAAAGACATCAAAAAATGCAAAAGGAGAAGCCGCAACTGCCGCTCAGCGGCAGTTTACCGCTGAGCGGCACTCAGGAGTTCACGTTGGAACTGCTGAGGGGCAAAATGGCCACTGAGGGGAGAAAATAACTCACGCACTCACCGCTGAGCGGTACTTTACCGCTGAGCGGCACACTTATGAGCTTGGGCCTAAATTTTCTGTAATTTTAGAATAATAAGCTTTAGGACGTCCTAGGGTTTGTATCTTTGGCATAAACGAAGCAAACACTCTCTCTTCCACCCCTTTGAAGGAGGATCTTGGATGCTCAGGCTATCTCTTCACCTTTCTAGGGTTTTATCTTTCATTTTTTCATTATTGTTCATCTAGGTTCACCATGAATATGGTGAACTAAACCTTGTATGTTTGTTGGGGAATCAATGTAATATTTTGAACCTCTCATATATGGAATTTGTGCTTACATCTTAATCTAAGACCTATGCTTTCTTTCATCATTAGTTAGGGTTTTTCCTCTTTGCTCAATGCTTGCTTTGTTTAACTCATTCAATGCATGATTATTGATTTTGTCGATACGGAAACGTACGGGGAAGTCTAGATCCGGGGAATTTCTCCCAATTGTATATTGGTTGCCGTTAAGCTCCTGTGCTAAAAAAACTAATTATTAGGAATGCTAGGAATTGTATGAACTCGTAATTAGGGATAAGCCTTCTTGACAAGGTAATTTCGAGAGTGGCATTAACAATGATGACTTGAATGTTGAATTCCTAAAATATATGAGAGTGGATAAGATGAAATTGATCCCCAACAACATATTTATCCATATATTTCATTGAAAGTGCTTGTATTTTGTTTTGCCATTGATCAACCTCATGCATACATGTTTATTTTCTATTTTGCATATTAAACTTCACTTATTTCGTTCTTAAGTCTTAGCTAATCAACAAATCACATAACTAAACTAGGCCGTGAGTCCTTTGGGAGAACGATACTTGGTCTTACCGAGTTTATTACTTGAAACGATTCGGTCATACTTGCCGATTGTTCAACAAGTTTGTGACATCATATTTTGGTGATCATAAATTTGTTCATCAAGTTTTTAGCGCCGTTGCCGGGGGACTCGTGGTTTAACTGGTTAATTTGTGTGATTATTGATTATCTTTGACTTTAATTTTGAATTTCTGTTTTTATTTTCTGTTTTTATTTTTCTGTTTATATTTTATTTTATTTTATTTTATTTTATTTTATGTTATTCTCTGAATCTTATATCTTCTCTTATATCTTTTTGTGCTAACAAATATTTTCTAGAGTTTTGTGCCTAATGTTTGCAGGATGCAATTCGAACAAGAATTTAATAGGCACTCAATTCTACTAAGGTAATTTCAACCACTGGTGGGACCTCACTCAAGCATGGATAATGATGAATTTTGGCAAGCTGTCAAACAATTTAAGAATCTACCACCACAACAAAGGCAGAAAAAACCCTCTCTATCGGGAAGAAGGATAACGTTGAAGGAGGCAGTTCAACAGTACATACAGATACCTAATTGTCATCACAAAACCACTCAAGCTGCCGAAGAATTTGATAGGCAGCCACCACAACAATGGCAGCAACAACCTTCTCTATCAGTAAATTTGGATGACACCCTTCAACGATTTTTGAAAAATTCCGACTCTACCTAGAAAAGCATTGAAGAATCATGTAAAAGGATGGAGATGCACCTTCGTTTCATTAGTCAGAAATTGAATGTTAAGGTTAATACTGAAGTTAACCTTAAGGAGGAAGGTCAAGCCATTGTCACTGAAAGTGATAAGACTTTTGCTGAAGGAAAAATAGGGAGAGATGAGGAAAAGATAGAGAGAAAAGAAGAAAAAGATTTGAGTGAGAAAGATAAAGATGAAGAAAAAGAAAAAGAAGTGGTTGAGAGAGAAGAGAGAAAGAAAATGTGTGTGAAAATAAAGAAGTTGAGGAGAAAAAGAGAAGAGAAGAAAAAATTAAAAGAAAAGAAAAAGAGAAAATTTGGGGAGAGGAAGCGTAAGAAAAAGAAGATGAGAGGAAAGAAGAAGAAATCATATGAAAAATCCCATCCTCATCATCTAAAGAAGAATCGTAGGAAGGAAAAGAAATTTAAGTGCTTTACGGAAATCTTCAAGAAATTGGAGATTAAAGTTCCTATGATTGAGACACTGCAACAGGTTCCTGGTTTGATCAAATTTCTGAAGAAGTTCAGTAGAAAAAAGAAAAAGAAGATGGAACATGAGCTTTATTGGGTCAAGCTAGTGACATTAAAAGAGCGCTTGCTGGGAGGCAACCCAGTGATTTAAAAACTTTTGATTTTGATTTTGGTTTTGTAACTTTTAATCTGTGGACATTATTTTTGTAAATATTTTGTTGGAGTTAGCATCTACTGAAGGATGCTATGTGGTTAATTATCTACTGAAGGATACTCAATTTGTAACACCTACTGATGGGTGTTGGTAAGTATTGTAACACCTACTGATGGGTGTTGGTGGATTTTGGGTCAGGCTCGTGACGTTAAACAAGCGCTACCTGGGAGGCAACCCAGTTGATTGATTATTTTTGTTTGTTTCATTTTAGTTGCATAATAGGGTTTGCATAAGTATTCTAAACATTGAATTGCAGGGAACCAGTGAGGGGCATGTCTAGGAGGCACGTAGGTTAAGAAAAGAAGGAGAAGAACAATTCACGAAAGTGCCGCTGAGCGGCAACTTACCGCTGGGCGGTACTCTAGCAGATTGGGCTTTTGTTGCCCCTTAGCGGGACCCGAGCCCATTAGGGTATTTTTATACCCTAAGCTGCGCATAAGCTGCTATTTTCAGGCTCTTCTTTGCACACACTCCTACAAACCTTTTCAAAGGTTCTCCATATCTTTTCCCTCATCCCTCTTTAGAAAATCTCCCTTCCACTCACTTGCTCACTAGTTTTCCATCTAAGTTTGGGGTTGGGAGAGAGCATCATTGAAGGGGATGATTTCTTCATTGTGGTTTACTAATGCTTAACAATGTATCTTTTGGTTTTGTGAATTATGTTTGATGCAGGGATGACCTCCTCATCATGCTAAAAGAATCAAGACTATAAGATCCAAGAAGAAGGAGAGGAAGAAGATACAGATGATAGCTCAGATTGAGGAGGAGCTGAGATAACATTTACTGATGAATGCTATCATGAACTTATGCTTTTGTTGGTTTAAGTTTTCTGAACTTATTGATTTTTGGTTTTAGATTAGGGTTTGATGTACTCTATTGGAAACCTGGTTTGTTATGATGGTTTGCTATTAACTGTGATTGTTTGATAAGTAATGCTTGATGATGCTTATTGATTGATTGATGTTGAGATGATGTGCACATTAAAATGCTTATACAGGTGATTCACAAACTTTGTGAACAAATGCAGGATATTATGATTGTGATTGTGAAATTAAGCAGGATGTGTATGTCAAATGTGAATGAGCTTATATGTGAGGTTTTGAGCTCCAGAGTTGTTATTGTTGAATGCTATTACTTTGAAAGCATGAATGACTTTGCCCAGGTTTTCTATGATTGAATCAATTGCTTGTTTTGCATCATATGATCAAGGCCGTTTGTTGGAACCCCTTTTATTGGCCAAATTCATAAAGTTAGCCCACTAAAAGAGAACACTTTGTGTTCTATCCTTTGAACCCTTAGCCTTGAACATAAATTGAAAACCCTTGTTGAAAAACTTTACCTTGAGTTAAGTAGAAGATCTTGTGTGGTATTGTTAACTGTTCAAGTTTGGGGTTGTTGGGAAAACATGAAAAAGGAAAAGCATTGAGCTAAGAGCTAAAACGTAAGAATATGCAAAGAAAAAGAAAAAGAAAAGAGAAGAAAAAGCAAAGCTCAATGCAAAATAAAGTTGGGAATAATAAGAAAAATTGTGTTGATTCTCTTAACTCAAGGATTTTGTGATCCAGAAAAACCAATCTTCTTGTTAGCCCAGCCACATTATAAGCCATTGAAAAGTCCTTGTGATGATGCATGCTTGTGAATGTTTTTGATTGCGGTAAAATGAAAGGCAAAGTTGATTCATGTGACATTGTGATAGTAGAGTGAATGAGTGATTACCTCTTATACACTTGTGTGTGAGTGAAACACTTTACCTAGTGAGGAAATATTCCATGAACACATGAACATCCATGCTTAATTGATTGATCATTCATGAAAAATAACATTTGTTGGAATTTAAATGACTTTGTGAACACTAAAGCATGTGCACATCTTGATTGAACTCTTGGTCATAAGTTTGATTGAAGTTTTTACTTATCTTGAAAAAGAGGATTTTTGAATGAGTGAACAATCATATGAATTGGTTGAAGATTGAGTTACATCTTGTTTGCTTGAGGACAAGCAAAGTTCTAAGTTTGGGGTTGTGATAACAGTTGAAAAACTGTTATTTTCATGCTTAAATTGATACTAAAAGCAACCTTTAACACTTAGAAACTAGCTTGAAATCATGCTTTTATTCATATTTTCAGAAATAACAGAGCTCGACAGGTTTATGCTTGATTTCAGTGTTTTTGTGCAGGTTTTAAGGTGAATTTGGTGAAAGAAGTGAAGAAGGAGAGAGATGGAATCAGAAAAGACATCAAAAAGTGCAAAAGGAGAAGCCATAACTGCCACTCAGCGGCAGTTTACCGCTGAGCGGCACTCAGGAGTTCACGTTGGAACCGCTGAGGGGCAAAATGGCCACTGAGGGGAGAAAATAACTCACGCACTCACCGTTGAGCGGTACTTTACCGCTGAGCGGCATACTTATGAGCTTGGGCCTAAATTTTCTGTAATTTTAGAATAGTATATAAGCTTTAGGACGTCCTAGGGTTTGTATCTTTGGCAGAAACAAAGCAAACACTCTCTCTTCCACCCCTTTGAAGGAGGATCTTGGATGCTCAGGCTACCTCTTTACCTTTCTAGGGTTTTATCTTTCATTTTTTCATTATTGTTCATCTAGGTTCACCATGAATATGGTGAACTAAACCTTGTATGTTTGTTGGGGAATCAATGTAATCTTTTGAAGCTCTCATATGGAATTTGTGCTTACATCTTAATCTAAGACCTATGCTTTCTTTCATCATTAGTTAGGGTTTTTCCTCTTTGCTCAATGCTTGCTTTGTTTAACTCATTCAATGCATGATTATTGATTTTGTCGATACGGGAACGTACGAGGAAGTCTAGATCCGGGGAATCTCTCCCAATAGTATATTGGTTGCCGTTAAGCTCCTGTGCTAAAAGAACTAATTATTAGGAATGCTAGGAATTGTATGAACTCGTAATTAGGGATAGGCCTTCTTGACAAGGTAATTTAGAGAGTGGCATTAACAATGATGACTTGAATGTTGAATTCCTAAAATATATGAGAGTGGATAAGATGAAATTGATCCCCAACAACATATTTATCCATATATTTCATTGAAAGTGCTTGTATTTTGTTTTGCCATTGATCAACCTCATGCATACATGTTTATTTTCTACTTTGCATATTAAACTTCACTTATTTTGTTCTTAAGTCTTAGCTAATCAACAAATCACATAACTAAACTAGGCCGTGAGTCCTTTGGGAGAACGATACTTGGTCTTGCCGAGTTTATTACTTGAAACGATTCGGTCATACTTGCCGATTGTTCAACAAGTTTGTGACATCATATTTTGGTGATCATAAATTTGTTCATCTAAACTAGGCCGTGAGTCCTTTGGGAGAACGATACTTGGTCTTACCGAGTTTATTACTTGAAACGATTCGGTCATACTTGCCGATTGTTCAACAAGTTTGTGACATCATATTTTAGTGATCATAAATTTGTTCATCAAAAGGCTGGAAAAGTGGAACATAGAAGAACATTGTTTCACGCCTGGGTTCCACGCCTGAGCGCCAATTTGGATCTGAGAGCATTGTTTCACGCTTGGGCGCCACCGTTGAGCGCCAGTTTGGTTTTGAAAGCACTGTTTCACGCTTGGGCGTCATCCCTGAGGGTCAAAAGTGTGTCATAGCTACTACTGAGCGCCCTTTTAGGGGCGTTGAGTGCTGACGACGTGGGCTTGGGCTATTTTTCTATATTTTTAATGAACTATTTACGGTTTTGAACGATCTAGGGTTCATATCTTTGGACAAAAAGAGGTGAAAATACACTCCTTTCACCCCTTGGAGGCAGATTTTGAATGCGGAAGCTCCGATCTTCAAGTATTAGGGTTCTATCTTTCATTATTTTCACAGTGTCTATGGTGAAATAAACCTCTATTGTTGTTGGGGAAACCATGTAATCCTTTGAAACTCTCATGTATTGAATTAATTCTTATTATAATTGCTTTACTTCATTAATTGTTAGGGTTTTTCCTCTACACTCTATGCATGCTTTGTTTAACTCATTCAATTGCATGATCATTGATTTTGTCACTATGGACACATGTGAGAAAATCTAGGTCTAGGGAATATTCTCCCAAAAACAAGTTTTTGGCGCCATTGCCGAGGACTCGTGGTTTAACTATTCTATTCATTTGACTATTGATTAATTTTGACTTGATTTTTATTTTTTATTTTTTGTTTTATTTTGTTTAAAAGTGCTTTTTAGGGTTTTGTTTTCTTGTGTATGCAGGGTATAATTCAAACTAGAAGCAAGAAAACAACGGAACCTCTTCTTGAAGGATTGGATGAGAGTAGACAGAGAAGGAGAATCTGAACATCTAGAGAATTATTTCCTTCTCCGGAGACACTTTTACAACTCTCACCACAAAGATCTAACCAGAGTACTGAAGAGATGGCTGCAGAAAATAATGGCAGATGCACTCTGGCAGATTACACAACTGTTGTTGGCCCTCATCACTTTAATATCATTGCAAGACCGAGGGTCAATGCTACAAACATGGAGGTGAAACCGGCGTTGATACAATTGGTGAAGAGCAACCAATTTAATGGACTGTCTCATGAAAGTCCATATGAACATCTAACAACACTGTAAAGATCAATGGTGTGTCGGATGAAGCTATAAAGCTTAGTTTGTTTCCTTTCTCGTTGGGAGGCAATGCAAAGCTATAAAGTTTAGTCGGACGTCTATATAGACGTCCAGGTCGGACGTCTATATAGACGTATGACTAAACAGGTCGGACGTCTAAGACCCTGGAACGAGTTTGGCCTTTGTAATTCATTGGACGTCTCTGTATACACAGACCGACGTCTATAGACGTCCGATGTTGCATTAAGAGCAATTAAACCACACCTGAAAAGCAGAAAATTGTCCCAGAACATTGTAATATTATATATCAACTTGTTTCATGTTAACGAAGTAGTAAAAAAGAATCCAAAACCTAAACTATCAAAAGTTAAAGTTAAACTAAATCTAAATATGTTGAACAACAATAATAAATCTTCCTATCTAAGTCCATCTTTGTAGAAGATAAGTTGTGCACTCTTGCCTTATCTTCTTAATTGCATCGTCTGGTATAGAAGATGTACTATTGAAGAGCTGCAAAATGAAGAAAGATGCATTATGTACCTTACCACATAGTTATGTTGTTAGAAACTAAGAATCTAAATAAGTTAAACATCATTACCTCATTCCAGTCATCTGTAGAGTGATGGTCTTAATCCAAGACATGACATAGTACCCACATTCCCATGAATATAGCTGCTTGTTACACTAAAATGACAAACTAAATAGTCAAGCATTTAAATCATTCAATAACTAGTAAAAAAAATTAGAACTATAAATGACTTACAATCTTTGGATACAGAATGGATACTAGTTGACTTCGGTTTTTACCCATTACTCTATTTAAATTGAAAACACAAGGTAATATTAATATAACTATATTTATCATAAAATGCGAAGGTCAAAATGAATTTGAAACATAAAAAGAGAAACACTTACCCTTGAAGCATATTTCTCAAGTCATTTTTCATCTTCCTGTGCAGCGAACAAAACCATACAATTTTACATTGTTTGGGAATGATGAGCATCAGCTGCCAATGAGACCTATCATGATTCATAAATAGTTAGTAAATTAATTAAGAAAACTTTAATGAAATTTTACATCAAGCAACCCATACCTATCAATGTATGGCACAAAGTATATGTCTCTGTTTGACTCAGCCATCCATGTTTCCAAATACTTTTGTTTGCTCTCAATTGTGTTACCAGAAGGTTGGATGGTCTGAGGTTCAACAAATCTGTACATGGAAGACCAACCTTGGTCCACAATGAGTGTGTCCATGTACCTAAAACAACAAAGTTAAGTTGTTAGAAACTAAGAATGTAAATAAGTTTAATATGAAAGACAAAATTAACTATCTTACATGCACCACAATTGAAGGATGAAAGACAAAATCAACATCCTGTCTCCCCCAATGATCTCTAGTGCATCATTGAATGTGATATATACTAGGACATGGAGGGATGCCAAGTGCTCTATTATCTAGTACACTTCTAGTGGTCCTCTGTTCAACCTGAGTAATTTTTCATGAGCTTTGCTAGAGGATCATCCTCCGCTTCAGCCAAGTCTTCATCTTCATCTATGACTAATTGATGGATCGGCTGCTTGTGAGAACGTATAAACTGAACATAAAAATTTCAAATTTATCAATAAATATTTTTAAATTTAACATACAAAGACTAATAATAAAAATATCAATAAATAATTTCATTGTGGTGTAACAATGTGTGACATGATCAATGCTCTAGGCCAGACTATAAATGTTCCTATGGCATCCCCCACAAAATGAATTTCTGAAGTGGGTACAGACACCTGAGCCTGCGTATCCTGAACCTCGTCAATCGTCACATGCACGTGATAGGGTAATAGGGGAACACCATGAATAGTCTGTCCTCCCTCAAGTACTCGTCCGACAACCACAATGTGTGGGGGATCCCCATCAACCAACAGCTCATACTGACCACTATACTCAGTAAGCTCTACAACAGAGCATGATCCCCTAATGCTGACCCTATTCAGTGGGCAACCCTATGGTGGGTTACGTCATGAAATGCAACTTCTCTTCAAGCGCTTTTTGAATTTCTCTTTGTTCTTGTAGTTGCTCCATGAATCGTTGCTCTATTGATCTCATGCTTTGGTTGAGCCTTTCCTCCCACTGAAGATCCATCTTCCTCAATGCCTTCTGACTCATGGATTGAGTGGTTTTTTGTACAGTGCCAAAGTAGTCACGAAGACCAATCGCCCCAGGAACTCCACGTACACGTCCTGCGTGCTCAAGCTTTCCAATGGCCGTTGTTAGAATGTCGTCTCTACCTTGGCCAACAAATGTTCCCTGAGTTTGCTGCTCAACCAACTCATCCTGCATATAAAAAAACCTTTTAAGAAGGAAAATGCGATGATAAATACACAATCAAACAACGCTTTGGTTTAAACTTACAATTTTTTGTGAGATCAAGGCAGTTGAGGAAGATGTCATTCTCCCATCAGATTTAGTACGAGCAACCTTCCATAGCTCGTTCCTAGCAGGTGCAGGTGCTAGGTCGGGGGACTCAAGTCCTAAGGCCTCCGCTTGAGTCTTCCTCATCTTCTTCTCAAGTTTTGCATAACCACTCGTGATAACACGTGTGGTGCATCATTTAGCCTTTGGCTTTCCTGGGCGGCTAACCTTTTACCATGTGAAACCATGTATATTCATAAGTGTAAAATCATAAGAAATTGCATTAACTAAAGAATCTGTAGATGTTAACAGACAAACCTGACAGTCGGCAGACTCTCTAGATGCACGAAACTGCATCAATGTTAAGACTTTGGCAAGTGTACCAAATCGTTCTAAGTAATAAAACCGGTAAGACCGGATATCGTTTCCCAAGAGACTCGTGTCACCAAACAATCGTATAATTTCCAACTAACTTAGACTAAATAATGCTTCATAATTTGTGTTTTTGTGCAATCAAAGTAAACATGAAACATAATTGATAAAAGTGATCTTAGATACTCAAACACTTGGAAATGGAAAGATTAGAAATGATATGGAATGGTATTGTTGGGGGTATGATTTCACCTACTTCATTCTTATGTATAGAAAATCACTTCCTCTTCATTAATATGCCAATGTCAATCTACTAAATTACTCAAACCCAATCCCTTGGTAGAGAGAGCCTAGACTTCCTTATTAGGCTCCAATCGCTTGGAAGACCTAACAATTATTTCCGCATTAAGAATTGAGATCTAAGACAACCAAAGGTCCTAATTCTATCCCTAGATACTATTTCCTTTAGGTGTTTAATCCAGGTCCAGATTTACCCAACATTTCCCAATATCAAGCAAACCCTAAAATCATGTAATGGGTAGCAACTTCACAACAAGCATTAAGAAAAGGAATTAAACACTAACAATCAATGAAAGAGGCATAAATTCATTCAAAACATAGTAGTTTACATAAGATTTCAGTGGCTACATCAATCCCCAACAATAATGAAACTAGCTCTCCATGAATGGAGAGCTCAAGCTTACAACAATGGTGAAAATGGAAGAAGGAAGAAGACCCAAGGCTGAAGAAGGACTGTTCCCACAGCTCCTAGATCGCCTCCAAGAGCTCCAAAAGAGAGAAAACGTGTCTGGGCAGCCAAATATCCTTTCCCCTTCGCGTTTTAGGGTTAAAAAGACTCTGCTGCCACATCAGTAAAAATCGCGCCCGGCGCCCCCTCTGTTTCGCGCCCGGGCGCGAGACTCACTGGAAAGTCACGCCCAGGCGCCCCATTTCACGCCCGGGCGTGAAACTCTCTGGAAAAATTGAAAGTGAACGAGCGTCCTCTTCTCTGGACTAGACGAGCGTCCTAAATCTTGGACGAACGTCCTCACTGCTATTTGGACGAACGTCCAATTCTCTCTATGGACGAGCGTCCTGCCTGGCTGGATGAGCGTCTTCTTTTGCCTTCGGGACGAGCGTCTTCTTTTGACTTCACTGGACGAGCGTCCACTCGTGCTTCCACTCTGGACGAGCGTCCACTTATCCTGGGCGAGCGTCCCCTTCTGCCTCTTTTGGACGAACGTCCTCTTTACATAGTTGGACGAGCGTCCTCTTCTCTTGAGCGAGCGTCCTCTCATGCGTGCACATTGGACGAGCGTCCATTTCTTTGAGTTCTGGACGAGCGTCCCTCTCCTGCGACGAGCGTTCTTACGCTGCTGATGGCGTTTCTGCGTGCTAACTTCTTGGTCCAGTTCTATAATTTATTGGAGACTCTTCCAAGCTCATTTTTAGCTACAAAATAAGGGATTATTGATGAAAGTACATCAAAGTAGCCAAAAACACAATTATTCAGAAAACAAGACAAAAGAAAAGGATTAAACAAGTTATAAGTTAGAAAGGAGTTGATTTTGCTACTAAAATGATGCTTAGATAATGGTAAAAACTAGCATTATCAAATACCCCCAAACTTAGAACCTTGCTTGTCCTCAAGCAAAAGGTATCTGTCTTTAACACAACACAATTTTCAAAAGCACAACCGAATTCACAATACTTGCTTAACTTGAAACAACTGGAAATGTGTAACAAATTAGTCTTCCACTGTGGTGCTCACAATACATTGAATCAATCAAATGTCACAATTTATAAGAGATCAACAATCATGGCAGAATGCTATACTGAATTATGTAGAACCAATCCTCACTCAAGATAGTGTTTCACTTTAATGCTCTGATGTATAAGGATGTGTATCTATCACTCTACTATCACAATGTCACACACATCAACTTTGCCCTTCGTTTCAACCGAATTAAACACATTCACAAGCAAGTTAGCATCACAAGTACTTTGATAGGCTTGTAGTGAGGTTGGGCTAGGAAAGAAACATGGTTTTTCTGGATAACAAAGCACCTTGAGCTTAAGAGATAAAACAATTTACTTCATGATATAACATTAGTCTCTCTCTTTGCTTCACAATTGGATAAACCACTTCTCAACTTATTTCCCAATTCTTTTTCAATGAGTTCATTTTTCTTCCTCTTCTTCTTCTTTCTTCTTTTTCCTTACTTTTCTATCTTTCTATTTTTCTCAATACACCCATACTAAACAAACTCCCCCCAAACTTAAACCATTCTCCTGTAGTACAAATGATTGCTCTATTAAGCTCAAGGTAGGGAAATCAAGGAATTTTCAATAGACTTGAGGTTCAAACAGGGAAGATATCTTTCATTAAGGTTGAAGGGGTTAGTATTGGCTTATTTGGCTCAGAACATGTAAAGAAAAAAGTAGAGGAGTAAGATGGCCTTGATCATGTCTAACAAGCAAGCAACTGATTCAATTCAGAGAAACTCAGGCAAAGTCAATTGTGATCTAACATGATAGTATTTACAAGAAAAATATAAGGCACAACATCTCACAAGATTAACTCAAGGTTCCACAACATCATGAAGCAACTGCCATAAATATTGATCGCAATTAAACATAGAGCATTCTCATAATTTTCATGAAGAAAGCAACCACAATTTGAACTAACTTGAACCATCTCAAAAATCATTTCATATTCAAGCATAAGCATCATGGTTCAGCACAGTCTATCAAGCCAGATAACTTAAACATCTTCAAACAAACTAAAAAGTAAAAGTCACACTCAAATTTAAATACAAGCAAACAAAACATAAAAGCAAAATAAAAGGGCTTGTGAGTGCACAGAGGAGTCTCCAACTCTACTCATGAAACGTTATCATCGCTCATATCAGAATCCTCCTCCTCATCTGCATTTTCTTCACCAGCTTCTGCTCCACCTTCCCCTACAAAATTGGTCTGGTCTCCAGGCCAAGCTACTCTGGCAGCATACTCCTCTAGAGTCATGAAACCTCGGTGAGAAAAGCAACACATTAACAAAGTGAAATGCAATGTTTGTGCAAAAGAATGTTCATTCAAGGCTTAAATTCATACACAAACAATTAGGACAAACCATCACAAACAATCACAAGAAAATCAAAAGGCAAAAAATGGAAAACAGTTGAAAAACTCAACACGGGCCAAATGCTGGCAGAACGAGTCGCGCCCAGGCGCGACCCTGCAAGAGGCGCCCGGCGCGAGTTATGCAGAAAAATTCTGCAGAAGTTTGGCTAGTTTTCTTGAGCCACAACCTCTCCAACATTCAACAATCAGTTCGATTACAAACATCTTCCCTATTTCAAACCACGAACAGAAATACAAAGTTAAAAACAGAGAAATTGAAACCTGCTTGTTTTGGAGAAGTGAAATTGATTTTGAAATTGGGGTTCTTTGATGAGTGGAGAGCTTGTCTGTGAGTGAAGAGTACCCAGATAGACTTGATTTTGTGAAGAGAATGAGTGAGTGTGATGTTTAAGTGGTAGGGTTTAGTGGCTGGGTTGAGCGGAGTTGAAAGGGTTCGTGAGTGAGAGAGTTCACAATGGTGAGTGTGATGGTGGTTGTGTGGTGACAGTGAGTGTGGCTGAGATGGAGGTGTATGGTGGTTTTGGAGGTTTTGGGAGGATGGGTTACGAGAGAGAGCGAGAGAGAATTGAACTGAGGTGTGGATTACGGTTAGAAAATGGAAACGGACCACACTGTGCACTTAAAACTCAAAAAGATAAGCCTGCACAAGTCGCGCTCGGGCGCCCCTCGTGTGGAGGGCGCCGGGCGTGAGTTTCTGAAGAATTATGCAGAAACTGGTTTTCAAGCTACCTAACTCAGGTTTTTGTTAATTTGAACTTCAAATCACTTGAGATGCTCCAGAATCTCATATTATCATTAAACAAACTTGTTCAAAACCTAAGGAATTGAATTTGAGCACTCAAGTTGCAAATTGAAGTCATTCTTTCAAAGTTTTAAATTTCCACAAGTTAGGCAACATTTTTGGCTATTGGCTTAAGTAAGGCACTTTGAAATCATGTTAAAACAGCCCAGAAAATGGCCAAAACAGTTTCACATCTCTAATTCACATCAATTCACTATAGCCTTCAACAATCTAACAATCAACTCAAAAATCACCTTGGTTGTTCTTCACACAAACATGCTTCAAAACAATGAAATCACACTACACATTACAACATACAATCAAACAATCAAAAAACACTCAAAAATTAAAATCACACAAGAGAAGAGGTTAGAAAGCTGGGTTGCCTCCCAATAAGCGCTTGTTTAACGTCATTAGCTTGACACCATTAAGCTCAAGTTTGATTCTTGATGTTGGAGTGCCTCTTCTTGTCATGACACCAACATCCTCTCAGTAATTTCCTAGTCACCAACTTGACTCTCCTAGAATATGGAGCCTCGATCTCAAGTACTCCATTTATCTTGATGTTCTTGATTACCCATAACCTATTCTTGAATTTCACTGGTTTGCCATGTTTGGGCTCATCGCTTGCTTTCACAGAATTTTGGTGAACTAGTTCTTCTTCCTTTTCTTCTTCCATTTCTTCTTCCTCTCCCTTTACTCTTGGGGATAAACAGCTGAGGCTCCTCTTGACCAACTTGGAAGCTTGCTCTGTTAGACTAGTAATTGATAAAATTTCATCAGTGGCTTCAATACTAGTCTCTTTTTCATGATTTTGCTGCTCAACTCCAAAGACGTTGAAAGTTACTTCCTCATCTTGGTCCTTTAATTTCACTGTTCCTTCTTCCACATGAACGACAACCTTTGCTGTCTTCATGAAAGGTCTTCCAAGTATGAGTGGTATCTCTGCATCTTCTTCCATGTCCATAACTACAAAATCCACTGGGAATTGGAGTTTATCTATTTTGACCACCACATCTTCCACGACACCATACGGATACTTGATGGATCTATCCGCCAGCTGAAGCATTATTTTTGTAGGCTTGACTTCAAGACCACCAATCTTCTTAAGCATAGATAAGGGTATCAGATTGATACTAGCCCTCAAGTCAATGAGAGCCTTCCCTATATCATGGTCGCCAATGGTGCACGGGATGGTAAAACTCCCCGGATCTTTAAATTTTGGAGGGAGAGTGTTCTGCATGATGGCACTACAATTTCCCTGCACTTCAATTGTTTCCTCATCTAAATACCTCTTTTTCTTGTTGAGAAATTGCTTCATGTACTTTGCATATGCGGGAATTTGTTGCAATGCTTCAGTAAAGGGTATGGTTATCTCAAGCTGGTTGAAGATATCCATAAACCGCCCAAATTTCTTCTCTTTCTCCTTTCTTGAGTAGATTTGTGGATAGGGAAGAGGCTTCTCAACTTCCTTTCCTTTTCTTCTCTCATCTCCCTCTTCTTTCTTTTTCTCTCCTCTAACATTCTCCTTTTCTTCTAACTCATCTTCTTTCAAATTATTATTCTCTCCACTAACTTGTTCCATCTCTCTCTCAGCTAATACCTTTCCACTTCTAGTACTGATTACATTGCATTCTTCCTTCGGATTAGTTTCAGTATTGGCTCCAAAACTCTTATTAGACTTTTCCTCTAGCTTCTTGGCCAGTTGGCCAACTTGTATCTCCAAATTCCTGATAGAAGCTTCCGTGCTTTTATGGTTGGAGATGGACACTTGCATAAACTGCTGAAGAGTATCCTCCAACTTTGAGGTCCTGTCTAATAAAGAGGGATGTTGTTGATATTGTTGTTGTGGTGGTCTATTTGATGGCCCAGCTTGTTCTTGTCCCATGCTTGGGTGAGGTCTCCACCCTTGGTTGTAGTTACCTTGTCGACCTTGATTACCCATATAGTTCACCTCTTCTTGGGACTTTGCTTGCATGACGCACTGACCATTCACATGATCTCCACCACATAATTCACAACCTTGATGTTGAGCTTGAGAAACATTTTGGAGCTCTTTTGGCAACTCAGAGAGTTTGTTCATGAGAGCTTCAAGTTGTTAAGTCATTATCTTGTTTTGAGCTAACAAGGCGTCTTGAGATTGTAGTTGAAAAACACTGTTTTGTTGGAGTTGAGCCCTTTCATTCTGCAGTTCATTATAATTAGCAGCCATATTCTCTATCAGCTCATGTGCTTCTCCAGGTGTCTTCCATCTGATGTTTCCTCCAGCTGAGGCATCCAACATCAATTTGGTTTGGGATTTAAGGCCTCCCAAAAACATATTCAGGACGGTAGGCTCATCAAACCCATGAGTGGGCGTCTTTCTTAGTAACCCCTTGAACCTATCCCATGCTTGGCTCAAAGTTTCACTACCATCTTGCTGAAAAGATGAGATTTCCTGCTTCCCTTTATTAACTTTTGACTGCGGGAAGTATTTGTTGAGGAACTTAGCAACCACGTCCTCCTGATGAGTCAATATTTTACTCACTTCACATTAGTTTATTGTGCTAGAATTAATTGGGGAATTGTGCTTAATCGTCCGTTATTTTCCTATTTTTCCTAATTGTGCTTAATTCGATCAGAAATTCTTATTTTAACTAATTTGAATTATCTGAGCTTATTATTTTGCATTATTAATTATGGGAAAATTTTGGATATCTTTTTGGGACATTTGAAGGCTAAATGAGAAATGACAATTGAGCCCAATGCATTTCAGCCACTTCAATTTTCGCTGGTTGCTGTGTGAATTTTGTGTCAACTTGTGTGTCTTCGTTTGAGTTCAATTCTTATCCGTTTTCCATGCAATTTTTTTTCATAGTTTCGTTTGGATGTCTATTTTCATGTATAGTTTTTATTTTGTTCAAATTACTTTTGTGCTGTTCCCAGTAATTGTTTTACTCCCCTGTGTCAGTCAAGTTCTTACTGTTTGAGTGACTTCTAATCTGTTTACATTGTTTGCTTATTGTTTGGTATTTGTGGTGGCTGGAATTGATCATTGGACAGTGCTAAAACCTCCCAACACTCTTAAGCAAGTCCTTCATTTCTTAAATTTTAAGAAGTAATATTGGCTTGGCATCATTACACATACTTCACGGCCAAAAAGTTCCAAGAAGTGCTCAAATTTATTTGTAGTGTTATTAAGGGAAAGAGATCACACTTATTGAAAGTTCACGTTGAGAAGATATTCCCTTTGCATTTCACGGTTATATGGTCTAGGAACATTACAAAATTCAGCAAAACATTTAAGTTGGAAGAGGGGCCACTACATTCCAAGTAGCTCACGGTTTTGGGCATTGAAGAAGCAAAGTCACGGTTCTCTTTGCAAATGAATTTGAATGGGAGACAATATATTATGGAGGGGACCATGAGAAGTCACGGTCAGGAGGAATTCCAAATTGAAAGTGCTGGATGGGAATAATAGAAAACGGACACTTACTTCAAAGGAACCCATGAGAAGAGAAAGCAAGAGTGTTGTCACGTTTGGAGTTGTACACGTTTGAGTTTGCCGCATATGACAATTAATTTTTGCCAAGAAGTACATGGACAACACATGGGACCGCCACTAAGAGAAAGCAACCATTAAATTGGAGAAAATTTGGAGAAGGGGATTCACGTAACATTCATCACACGGTTATTGCAAGGGAATCTTCTTTCTTTAAATAAAAGCACATGAAACAAAAGAGGGACCCATGACTTGTTTGCAAATCACGTTCACATGGGGATTCTAAAAGTGCTGAATATTATTGAAAGATGGGAGTGGTGTTACGGTCCATTATCAGCTCACATTCCAAGACTTTCATCCAAATAACAAGGTGAAAGAGGAGTAGGCACACATGACAGCAGCCACTTGAGAGAAGGAAAGGAAGAGAAGCTCTCAGAAGATGATTAAATGGGAGAAGAGAAAGGTGGCTGGAATGGGACATGAAGAAGCAGCTGGTCCAGTAGAGGAAGTCACAGCTGCTGGAAGTGGAAAGGAAGAGGAGTCACGGCCGTCCAGCAAGCTTAGTCCAGCAACCAGGAAGCAGCAGACGTCCACCATGGCAGCAGAGAATGAAGGCACACTGGTCCAACAAAAATTTCACGATGGTGCAGTGGTCCAGAAGCAAAAAGAAGAAATGGAGTTGCAACGATTTAAGGAGTCTCGGCCTGGAGCAGAAGCAGCACACGCTGCACTCATTGGCGTTAGAAGAATGAAGAAAAAGACGTATGGGAGCAGCTGACGTTTTTAGTAGAGAAGCCTTTCAAGGAGAAAGATGGGAGTTCTCGGTCCAAGCTTGGGCAGCAACAACGTCCAGCAGCTGAGTTTGAAGAAGAAGTCCAGCCACCAAGAGGGAGGAAGGCACGAGGATGATGTGCTGGAATGGTGTGCAAGAGGACAAGATTGAGGGGTCCTCACCCTATTTTCTCACGGACAGAAAACTATTACTCAGCATGCAAGGAAAAGAGGCTCACGGGTTCTGAGTTTTGGCTATAAATGGAGAAGCATCCAGGAGAGAAAACTCAGTAGATAATTTAGGAGATTTTAGTGTAAGATTTTAGGTGAGAGTAGGAGTAGTTTAGGAACTCACGTCTCGGAGGAGGCTCTTGCCTCTTCCTCTTCCAAACTCTCTGTAATTTAATTTCAACAGTGCCAAAAGCCAAGTTTTTAATTCTGTAGTGTCACAGTAATTGCTCATTTCATTTTCTCTTGTACGGTCAAGAATTTTAATTTAAGTGTTGAATCCTTTATAAATTCCATTTTCAGTTAAATGTTTTTATCTGTTAAATTTATCGTTCAGTATTTTCTACGTCGCTATATTTTGTCATTTTACTGTTCATCGTATTTCCAAACGTTGTTTTTACGGTTTATTTTCTGTCAATGTATTTTCACTGATGTTTTTTTTTATTTTTAATTTTACCGTTTCTGAATTTTACTGTTCCGTTTTTACCATCTTTTTTTTCGTTTGGTTTTACCGTTTTTAAAATTTATTTCAGTGTTTCTAAATTCAGTTGTGTTTAATTTCAAGTTTTAAATTTTATTTATCGCATAAAACATCCATAAAACCCCCCCACTTCGTGTTTAATCTGAGACTGAACCACAAAAATTGGTCCTTGAGAGACGACCTAGGAGTCACTTCCTAGAAATATACTGCATAAATTTTTGTATCAAATTTGTATGACCGCGACAGTTGTATCAATTTTGGCGCCGCTGCCGGGGACCAATGGAGGTTTGGTTTTAGATTTTTGTTGTATAAAGTTTTGTTCTGTTAATATGTTTGTTTTGTGTGTTTTGTCTTGTATATTTTTGCAGGCGATAACGACACCTTCAGCAAATTTTGGCGGCGTTGTCACTTCAGTTCCAGGTTTTTCGTTTTAGATTTTTGCTGTGTTTTTCGATTAGGCTGTGTTAATATATATTGTGTATATATGTGTTTAATTGTGCTATGTTCTGTATTTAGTTGTTATTAAAAAAAAAAAATTTTTGAAAATTAAAAAAAAAAAAAAAAAAATTAATTAAAAATTTTTACTATTGATGTTCTGTTTTGTGTGTTCCTGTAGCATGTATAAATGTGTTGTGAATTATCTGTTTCGTAATTTTTAGTTTTTAGTTTTTATTTTTATTTTCCATGTCTACCTATTTTAATTTTGTGAATAGTGCTTATTCTACAAGTGCCTGTAATTATGATTCTCTTTCTGCATATTACTCTGATTCTTGTGCTGATTTTAATACTGAGAAAAATATGGATCATCCTCAAATTCCTGAGAGCTCCCTTTGGGAGCCGGTTCCACCAGTTCAGCAATATCAGAGTCAGCAGTATGATGCTCCTGCCCAAGTAGCTTCTCAGCCTTCAACTTCTGAACCTACATTGAAGGAGTTATTGGAGCAGATGACCATGCAGAACATTCAGTTTCAGAAAGGGAACATGCAGTTCAAGCAAGAGAGCATGGAAACTCAAGCTGCCATTCAGAAGCTGACTGATCAGATCGGGCAGATGGCCACTCAACACTTTCAAGATGATAGTGGCATCAACATAGAAGATGGGGAGCAAAGCTATGAGTTTACTACTACACCCACTTTCCTACCTTTCTATGATCCCACTCTTGCACCTGAGACTGTTGATGATTATTTTAAGGACCAGGCAGGTATGAGTAACAATGTTGAGCCAGGTAGACCATTTTTATCTTCCACCGTGGAGGTAAACGTACCTCAACTTGAATGTGCAGTTGATGAATTGGAAATTCATGAGAAAATTTATTCTGAGCAAAAACATGTTTATTCTGAAACTGAGATTACAAGCTCTTTACCAGATCTACCTATACATTCAATTGCTTGTGATTTGTTGCACAATGATTCTACAGGTTTTAGGATTGAAACTGATACAGACTTGATTGACAATTCTGAAGTTTTTGATTCAGTATTAGTCTCTGAAACCATTGGTATAAATGTTGTGTTGAATGAACATGATTACAGTGATGAAATTTCCATTGATAATAGCTTTGCACTGAATTTGGATTTTGTTGATGATGCATATGTCAATATTGATTTTGAGACAGGAATTTTGCAATCGCATAACTTGATAGAGTTAGAACAAAACGTTGATCTGACTCAGTTTTCTGAGAATTGTGAATGTGATTGTGAATCTGATTCTTGCCCGATTTGTATTGAAATTGATTATGTGTTACAAACAGATTCTAAATTCATAACAAATGCTATTGATTATGAGTTTGATGACCAGGTTACAAAAGTAAATGAGAATACAGGTACTGACATAGAGGAAATAATGATAGATGAAGGAAAGTATACTGCTATTTCTCTTATTACTCCGGTGTCACAGACTCAACAACTGGTAGTGGACAGAAGGCTCCTGATTTTATTGATTCAACAACTTGCTCGGAGAAGTGGCGTGGCTACTGGGATTTGTCCTGATTCAAGTGAGAGGGCAGTACTGGGTGAGCTGCTCCTGAAGACATCTTCGCCGGATCCTGAGGTGGAAGATATCTCACTGATTGTCCAGAATTGGCAACTGCCACCATGACCAGGGAGCACTCTTTTTCCTCATTATGTACATATTATTTAGCTTTTCTGGTGTGTTTTCATGGTTGTGTTTATTTCATTTTTAAAATTGTGAGCATGAATTAAAAAAAAAAAAAAAAAAAAAAAACATAAAAAATTTTCTGTTGTGATAAAATATTTTGTTTTAAGCGTGCCAAATCTTTATTCCGATATGTATATTTATTTCTTAGTTTTCCAGTTGTTATCCCTTAAATAAAAAAAAAAAAAAAAAATCAAAAATTGTTTTGCGTATTCCTTGATTTTATTTCGACCCTCAGTATCTTATTATTTTATACCAATAAAAATTTTCACTTCAGATCTTATTTTTCCTTATTTTCCTTCACTGTAAATATAATTTCTTAGTTGTGTGCATACAGATTATTGATTGAAAAATTTGACTAAGAAAGATTTCATTCATCTTTGCAAAAAAAAAAAAAAAAAAAATTACAGTAATTGAGAAAAGGAAATTTAACAGATCTGAAAATAAAATTGCAGTGGATATATATAAATAAAAGATGTTCGGGGGGTCGATCTTTAGTGATCGTTAATATTACACACCATAATAAATAAAAACAAAAAAATAAAAAATAAAAACATAAAAAAATATAATTGTTCAGATTACATGCCTTGTCCATATTCGGGCCACACTCGGCCAACAAAAACATAAAAAAAAAAAATAAATAAATAAACAAAACTTTAAAACTGGAAGAATTCTCGAGCTGGTTGTGGTGGTCTAAGGGAGAGCTCCGTTGAGGGAGCTCTGGTTCGGAATGCGAGCGGAGGCTTTGGTGGAGGAATTTCTCGTTCATTTCTGTCGTCATCGATAATGATCGGAACTGGAAACAAATTCAGCAGCCTCGGTGCCCTCATTATCACCCAATTGTTTTCTTTCAAACAAAAAAAAAAAAATTAAACTTGTGTTAATAATAGAAGAGGAATGGAAAATTCAATGGAGGTGTGATCAGAGGTCTTACCATACATATACAGCGGCAGTTGTGAAAAGAGAGTGCCAGTAGGGTCTATCTCCGCTTGCCAGCGCTTGACCCGATTGCCGTGGTTGTTAAACCAGCAGTGTACGTTGTATTCGGTGGCTTCGCCGAAAGCCCTTAGTCGAGACGCGATCTCGACGACTTGCGCTCGGCTTGGGTGTGTGACCCCATAGTTGTAGATTTTGGTCATCATCGTGATCTGATCATCTGTAGGACGCCATCGTTGACTGGTATATCTCTCTGATTCCATATCACTCATCCTTCCTCTCGTAATATACAAATACATAAATAAAAAATAAATACATATAAAAAGAACAAAAACAAGAAAAGAAAAGCAAAACATAAAAAAAAAAGCATAAAAATAAATTAGATTCTTAGTTCTGTGTTTTCTTTATTTGTGTTTGTTTCCTTTTAGATTTATTTTGTCCTGTCAGTCTTTGATATTTCTGTGTTTGGTCTCAGATCTGTTTCACGGTCCTTGCAAAAGGGGCCTAAACGGATCTACGTCCAGTTGTCCGGTTGTTCTTGTCCATATTGTTCTTGTATATTATGTTTCTGTGTTTTATTTATTTTTAAGTGGGGTACGTGGCGTTGTTCTACCCGATTGTCTCTGCCATACCTTCAATCGAAGGGAGATTAACGTCTGGTTTCCAGCCGATATACCCCTTAAGTTTTAAGACAGTTGTGTTTTATGTGTTTAAGTGTTTTCAGTTTCAAAAATAAAAAAAAAATTTTGAAAAGGAGAAGATAGATCGGGCAAAGGAAGAGGGAGAGCAGGCAAGAGGAAAGTAGAAAGAAGATGAAAAATAAAGGAAATACTGAAAGGGAAAGACTGGAAGGCAGGAAAAGTAAAAAAAAAAGCAGAGAAAGCGTAAAGGAAGGAAATTACATGAAGGAAAGGAAAGAAGGAGTTACTAAGTTCTGAGGACTTACCTGGAGAAGTAGGCTTGCAGAGGCTCCTCGCGGATCTCACTCAGACTCTTCAGAAGACGCAGGGACAGGGGCTCTGCGCAGATCTCAGATCTTCAGAAGGCGCGGGGACAGAGCTTCCTCACAGATCCAGACGCTCGAGAGAGAGCAGAGAGCAGAGAGCAGAGAGCAAAGAGAAGAGAGCAGAGAGAAGAGAGTAGAGAGAGAGTGAGGGGTCAGAAATGGCGCTGGACGCGGAGGAATGCCTCATTTATAGCCAGATTGCTTTCCACTGTAGCAACAGTTCCGGTCTTTGCCACCGAGACTGTTGTCACAGTACAGGTCATCCTTTTCAAAAATAAAAATAAAAAAATAAATAAATAAAAAAAAAAATAAAAAAATGATAACATCTACTGATGGATGTTGCTGAAAAATTTCTTCCCATTTTTCCTAACTTTTTATTGCACTTGTCTATATTTTTTGACTGCTCTGAAATTGATAATCTGATGATTGTAACACACTGAGGACATTGTGTGATTTAAGTGTGGTCTACTGGGAAGAAATTCTGATTTTTCTGATTTTTCTGTTAGATTGTATTTTGTGTGTTAAATTTTTTGTTTTTGAGTGTTAATTTTTTCTGTAAAGTTATTTTTATCGAGTTTTGTGTGCAATAAATTTTACATTTTTCTCTTGATTTCTGGATGATGTCTAAAGTTGTAGATTTTTCCTTCACTTACTTAATACTTATAGTTTGTAATCCTTGCTTTTCTCTGCCTGGAAAGATGATTATGTGTTCAAGAGGTTGAATTGATTATAACACGGATACCCTGTGTGAGATTTGAGCCACTTAATGTTCTTTCTTGTGTGATATGACTCTTGATTTCTTGCACATATGCCTTGGCTTGATTCTTTTTGATATACTTGATTTATATGCATGTTCAGACGTGATAAAGGCATTTTTGTTCTTGAGCCTCTTTAGCCAAATAAGCCTACCTTGTTATTATCCTTTGATAATCCCTTTGAGCCTATACTGTATATATTTCTTTGTGTTGAAGCTCATACACTGATCCTAAGTGAAAAACAAATGATTACCTTAACCTTAGGAAAGTCTGGAGCTATAGAAGTATTTTGTGAATAAGTGTGGTCTCCTTGGGAATTCTGATGAATTGGCTAGTTGGTTCCTCATCATGTTTTGAAATGATAATTTATATCCTGTTGTGTGATAAAAAAAAAAAAAAAAAAAAAAAAAGAAGACAGGATAATAAAAAAAAAATGATGAGAAAAAGAGAAAAATTGAAAAATAATTTTATGAATAATGGAGTCGAGAAGAGGATTGAATTAGAGGTTTGGGTGAGATTTCACTGTGTTTACATTTTTTTCCCCAGTGCTCCTCTATTTCTTCTGAGCTATAGCTACTTATCCACAATTATCCTCCCCTGTCCTTGGCCCCATTACAACCCAGTAAAGACCTTTTGATCTGAACATGCATATGTTTTAAGTATTGATAATTAGAAACTTGCCAAGTCTATTTGTGTTTGCTTTCTTGAGTGCATTGAGTGACATTGATTTACCTTAGACACTTGAGAGAAACACTGTAAGTGCATCTGTAAGGTTTTGTTGTTTTTGAATCACCTCTTGAGCTGATTAATTATTTTACCATGTTTTGAATTGTTTGGAAGATTTCTATAAGTATCTGCTTTTCAGTGATTCTGTGATTGGATATGGTCTACATCTTTTCTCTGTCTAGATTTCCTGAGAACTTTGTAAATTTTGTTTATTTTCTCTTGAGTCTTTGTTTTTCTGTTTGCTGAATTTGTGTAACCTTCTTAAAAGTCCTTTGAACCATTCCCTGATTTGCGTCTTGATTTTGCCCAGGAGTGCAAAAGACTAAGTGTGGTCTATTTTGATGAGTCAATATTTTACTCACTTCACATTAGTTTATTGTGCTAGAATTAATTGGGGAATTGTGCTTAATCGTCCGTTATTTTCCTATTTTTCCTAATTGTGCTTAATTCGATCAGAAATTCTTATTTTAACTAATTTGAATTATCTGAGCTTATTATTTTGCATTATTAATTATGGGAAAATTTTGGATATCTTTTTGGGACATTTGAAGGCTAAATGAGAAATGACAATTGAGCCCAATGCATTTCAGCCACTTCAATTTTCGCTGGTTGCTGTGTGAATTTTGTGTCAACTTGTGTGTCTTCGTTTGAGTTCAATTCTTATCCGTTTTCCATGCAATTTTTTTTCATAGTTTCGTTTGGATGTCTATTTTCATGTATAGTTTTTATTTTGTTCAAATTACTTTTGTGCTGTTCCCAGTAATTGTTTTACTCCCCTGTGTCAGTCAAGTTCTTACTGTTTGAGTGACTTCTAATCTGTTTACATTGTTTGCTTATTGTTTGGTATTTGTGGTGGCTGGAATTGATCATTGGACAGTGCTAAAACCTCCCAACACTCTTAAGCAAGTCCTTCATTTCTTAAATTTTAAGAAGTAATATTGGCTTGGCATCATTACACATACTTCACGGCCAAAAAGTTCCAAGAAGTGCTCAAATTTATTTGTAGTGTTATTAAGGGAAAGAGATCACACTTATTGAAAGTTCACGTTGAGAAGATATTCCCTTTGCATTTCACGGTTATATGGTCTAGGAACATTACAAAATTCAGCAAAACATTTAAGTTGGAAGAGGGGCCACTACATTCCAAGTAGCTCACGGTTTTGGGCATTGAAGAAGCAAAGTCACGGTTCTCTTTGCAAATGAATGTGAATGGGAGACAATATATTATGGAGGGGACCATGAGAAGTCACGGTCAGGAGGAATTCCAAATTGAAAGTGCTGGATGGGAATAATAGAAAACGGACACTTGCTTCAAAGGAACCCATGAGAAGAGAAAGCAAGAGTGTTGTCACGTTTGGAGTTGTACACGTTTGAGTTTGCCGCATATGACAATTAATTTTTGCCAAGAAGTACATGGACAACACATGGGACCGCCACTAAGAGAAAGCAACCATTAAATTGGAGAAAATTTGGAGAAGGGGATTCACGTAACATTCATCACACGGTTATTGCAAGGGAATCTTCTTTCTTTAAATAAAAGCACATGAAACAAAAGAGGGACCCATGACTTGTTTGCAAATCACGTTCACATGGGGATTCTAAAAGTGCTGAATATTATTGAAAGATGGGAGTGGTGTTACGGTCCATTATCAGCTCACATTCCAAGACTTTCATCCAAATAACAAGGTGAAAGAGGAGTAGGCACACATGACAGCAGCCACTTGAGAGAAGGAAAGGAAGAGAAGCTCTCAGAAGATGATTAAATGGGAGAAGAGAAAGGTGGCTGGAATGGGACATGAAGAAGCAGCTGGTCCAGTAGAGGAAGTCACAGCTGCTGGAAGTGGAAAGGAAGAGGAGTCACGGCCGTCCAGCAAGCTTAGTCCAGCAACCAGGAAGCAGCAGACGTCCACCATGGCAGCAGAGAATGAAGGCACACTGGTCCAACAAAAATTTCACGATGGTGCAGTGGTCCAGAAGCAAAAAGAAGAAATGGAGTTGCAACGATTTAAGGAGTCTCGGCCTGGAGCAGAAGCAGCACACGCTGCACTCATTGGCGTTAGAAGAATGAAGAAAAAGACGTATGGGAGCAGCTGACGTTTTTAGTAGAGAAGCCTTTCAAGGAGAAAGATGGGAGTTCTCGGTCCAAGCTTGGGCAGCAACAACGTCCAGCAGCTGAGTTTGAAGAAGAAGTCCAGCCACCAAGAGGGAGGAAGGCACGAGGATGATGTGCTGGAATGGTGTGCAAGAGGACAAGATTGAGGGGTCCTCACCCTATTTTCTCACGGACAGAAAACTATTACTCAGCATGCAAGGAAAAGAGGCTCACGGGTTCTGAGTTTTGGCTATAAATGGAGAAGCATCCAGGAGAGAAAACTCAGTAGATAATTTAGGAGATTTTAGTGTAAGATTTTAGGTGAGAGTAGGAGTAGTTTAGGAACTCACGTCTCGGAGGAGGCTCTTGCCTCTTCCTCTTCCAAACTCTCTGTAATTTAATTTCAACAGTGCCAAAAGCCAAGTTTTTAATTCTGTAGTGTCACAGTAATTGCTCATTTCATTTTCTCTTGTACGGTCAAGAATTTTAATTTAAGTGTTGAATCCTTTATAAATTCCATTTTCAGTTAAATGTTTTTATCTGTTAAATTTACCGTTCAGTATTTTCTACGTCGCTATATTTTGTCATTTTACTGTTCATCGTATTTCCAAACGTTGTTTTTACGGTTTATTTTCTGTCAATGTATTTTCACTGATGTTTTTTTTTTATTTTTAATTTTACCGTTTCTGAATTTTACTGTTCCGTTTTTACCATCTTTTTTTTCGTTTGGTTTTACCGTTTTTAAAATTTATTTCAGTGTTTCTAAATTCAGTTGTGTTTAATTTCAAGTTTTAAATTTTATTTATCGCATAAAACATCCATAAAACCCCCCCACTTCGTGTTTAATCTGAGACTGAACCACAAAAATTGGTCCTTGAGAGACGACCTAGGAGTCACTTCCTAGAAATATACTGCATAAATTTTTGTATCAAATTTGTATGACCGCGACAGTTGTATCACCTCCCATGCCGTGAAGCTATTCTCAGGAAACGAGTTCAACCACACCTTGGCGTTTCCTCCCAACGAGAATGGAAACAGGCTCAGCCTTGTAGCTTCATCAGGAACATCCTGAATCTTCACAGTATTACATATCTCCAGGAAGGTGGCCAAATGATTGTACGGATTCTCATGAGAAAGGCCATGGAACTGATTGTTCTGCACCAAATGGATGAGAGCAGGCTTCATCTCCATGTTGGCAGCATTAACTCTTGGCCTAGCAATGCTGTTGAAGTGAAGAGGCCCTGAGAATGTAGAATAGTCCTCCAAGGTGCGTCTAGCTTGGCCATCACCATGACCATTTGGATTGGCGGCCATATCTTCTCCTTCTTGATCAAAAACAGGTATGAATGGTTGCTCAGGAATCTCTTGAATGAGAGAAGTTTCTCTAGCAGCCCTGTTTTGCCTTCTCCTTCTACTGTTGTTTCTACGGGCAGTTTTCTCAACTTCAGGGTCTAAAAGGAGAGGTTCAGATGATGTTGTGCTCCTAGTATGGATTGTGCCCTGCATACACTAGAGACAACAATACTAGAGCACCAAGTTATCCAAAAATAAAAGAAAACAAAAATTATTCACAGTAAAAAGAATATAAGAATAAAGCCTAAGTTGGTTAGAAACACACAAAAGTATAGTATTAACACCGAGTCCCCGGCAACGGCGCCAAAAACTTGTTAAGACTTTGGCAAGTGTACCAAATCGTTCTAAGTAATAAAACCGGTAAGACCGGATATCGTTTCCCAAGAGACTCGTGTCACCAAACAATCGTATAATTTCCAACTAACTTAGACTAAATAATGCTTCATAATTTGTGTTTTTGTGCAATCAAAGTAAACATGAAACATAATTGATAAAAGTGATCTTAGATACTCAAACACTTGGAAATGGAAAGATTAGAAATGATATGGAATGGTATTGTTGGGGGTATGATTTCACCTACTTCATTCTTATGTATAGAAAATCACTTCCTCTTCATTAATATGCCAATGTCAATCTACTAAATTACTCAAACCCAATCCCTTGGTAGAGAGAGCCTAGACTTCCTTATTAGGCTCCAATCCCTTGGAAGACCTAACAATTATTTCCGCATTAAGAATTGAGATCTAAGACAACCAAAGGTCCTAATTCTATCCCTAGATACTATTTCCTTTAGGTGTTTAATCCAGGTCCAGATTTACCCAACATTTCCCAATATCAAGCAAACCCTAAAATCATGTAATGGGTAGCAACTTCACAACAAGCATTAAGAAAAGGAATTAAACACTAACAATCAATGAAAGAGGCATAAATTCATTCAAAACATAGTAGTTTACATAAGATTTCAGTGGCTACATCAATCCCCAACAATAATGAAACTAGCTCTCCATGAATGGAGAGCTCAAGCTTACAACAATGGTGAAAATGGAAGAAGGAAGAAGACCCAAGGCTGAAGAAGGACTGTTCCCACAGCTCCTAGATCGCCTCCAAGAGCTCCAAAAGAGAGAAAACGTGTCTGGGCAGCCAAAGATCCTTTCCCCTTCGCGTTTTAGGGTTAAAAAGACTCTGCTGCCACATCAGTAAAAATCGCGCCCGGCGCCCCCTCTGTTTCGCGCCCGGGCGCGAGACTCACTGGAAAGTCACGCCCAGGCGCCCCATTTCACGCCCGGGCGTGAAACTCTCTGGAAAAATTGAAAGTGAACGAGCGTCCTCTTCTCTGGACTAGACGAGCGTCCTAAATCTTGGACGAACGTCCTCACTGCTATTTGGACGAACGTCCAATTCTCTCTATGGACGAGCGTCCTGCCTGGCTGGATGAGCGTCTTCTTTTGCCTTCGGGACGAGCGTCTTCTTTTGACTTCACTGGACGAGCGTCCACTCGTGCTTCCACTCTGGACGAGCGTCCACTTATCCTGGGCGAGCGTCCCCTTCTGCCTCTTTTGGACGAACGTCCTCTTTACATAGTTGGACGAGCGTCCTCTTCTCTTGAGTGAGCATCCTCTCATGCGTGCACATTGGACGAGCGTCCATTTCTCTGAGTTCGGGACGAGCGTCCCTCTCCTGCGACGAGCGTTCTTGCGCTGCTGATGGCGTTTCTGCGTGCTAACTTCTTGGTCCAGTTCTATAATTTATTGGAGACTCTTCCAAGCTCATTTTTAGCTACAAAATAAGGGATTATTGATGAAAGTACATCAAAGTAGCCAAAAATACAATTATTCAGAAAACAAGACAAAAGAAAAGGATTAAACAAGTTATAAGTTAGAAAGGAGTTGATTTTGCTACTAAAATGATGCTTAGATAATGGTAAAAACTAGCATTATCAATCAACTCCTCTTGTGTGAAATTGTAGTGTTCCCATGGACTCTCATGTTGTCTGTCTCCAAAGACATATACATGTGTCAGTCTTGTCTTGAAATCCCTCAATCTGGTCAATACATGGGACAACACTTTCTTTCTAAGCTGAGCAGTGTTTGGAATTTCATGATTGTGCTATTTAAAATAAAGAACATGTTAATGACATAAACCTATATGAGAAAAAAGTATATCAAATTTCTTTTAAGTATACATACCTGAATATCTTGCCATATAAGGTTCTTGTCGACCTCTGGGACGTCCTCCCAAGAATTAAGAAGGATAAACACATGGGTTTTTGCTAACATACCCAGATAACTCCTAAACCTATCAACATTTGGCCCTGATGGCACACCTGATCTGGAGTCAATGTCAACATGTCTCCTTTGTCCATCAACGCGTTGGGATGTCACTTCTGGCAATCGTGTGATAGATCGACGACGTCCTGATCCTGAGGTCGACATACCTGTAAAATATATACAAGGTTAGTACTAAATCAAATGTGATGAATAAGACAACATTTAAAGTGACTAAAAAAAATATCACAAAATCTATTAAGATATTGTTTTCTCCCAGATCCCTTCATTGTGATCACTACGAATTGTGTGGATGTCATTGGCTACGTCATCGACCTTGTCTTCAATGGGTCTTGATGCAACAAATGTTGTCTCAAGTATATCAAGAGAACCTTCATCATCATAGCCGTGCATTTTGTTTCCTTCCAAAACCATTGACCATTTTTGATTTGCTGGATCATTTACGTAGAATATTTGTCTTGCTTAACTAGCCATAATAAATGGTTCATCACTGTAATTCATCTTGTTGAGGTCCACCAATGTGAAACCAAAGTCATCTGTCATGACACTGAAATTGATATCAACCCATTTACACTTGAAAACTGGGACTCTAAAACTGACATAATCAACTTCCCATATTTCTTGTATTATTCCAAAATAACTCATGCAATAGACTTTCAGAAACATTTGTAGTCACACAAATCTTTTCTTATGATCATTTGTGTGTCTTCGGTTGTAAAGCATTTTTTCATGTTCCAAAGGATGAAAGATCTAAGTTGGATGTGAAGACAAGAAAATGCATCTTCATTGGCTTTGGTCAAGATGAATTTGGCTACAAATTGTATGAACCCGTTGAAAAGAAACTTGTTAGAAGTCGTGATGTGAAATTCATGAAAGATCAAACCATTAAAGATATTGATAAGGTGGAGAAGTCTACACCTAAGGAAGATGGTAATGTAGCTGATTTTGATCCAACTCAGTTGTCTATTAATGATTTGGATATTGATGTTCATGATGATGAACGACATGGTGATACTAATAATCAGCAGATTCGAGATGACTTGGATGTTCCTATTGATAATGTTGATGAAGAGGAACATGATGTGTCACTAGATGAAAGTCTTGGTGATATACCCGAGTTACCAGAAGCTCAACCCAAAAGATCTGACAAGCCAAAACAACCTTCTAAGAAGTATTCTACCAATGAGTATGTGATGTTGACTGATGAGGGAGAAGCTAAATGTTATGAGAAGGCCATTGAAAGTGAAGAAAAGCAAAAGTGGTTGGATGCACTGCCGGATGAGATGAAATCTCTGCATGATAATCACAGTTATGACTTGGTGAAGTTGCCTAAGGGTAAGAGAGCCTTAGAGAACAGGTGGATTTTCACGGTGAAGCAAGAGAGCAATTCTTCATCTACCAGATATAAAGCCAGATTAGTGGTGAAAGGCTTCAGACAAAGAAAGGGTGTTGACTTCAAAGAGATTTTCTCATCTATGGTGAGGATGACATCCATCAAAACTATGTTAAGTTTAGCTGCTACTCTAGATTTGGAGGTTGAGCATATGGATGTGAGGACAACTTTCCTTCATGGTGATTTGGAGGAAGAGATTTACATGTGATAACAGTTGAAAAACTGTTATTTTCATGCTTAAAATTGATACTAAAAGCAACCTTTAGACTTAAAAACTAGCTTGAAATCATGCTTTTATCTATATTTTCATAAATATGAGAGCTGGACAGGTTTATGCTTGATTTAAGTGTTTTTGTGCAGGTTTTAAGGTGAATTTAGTGAAAAGAGTGAAGAAGGAGAGAGGTGACATTAGAAAAGACAAGAAAGAGTGCAAAAAGGGAAGACAAAGGCACCGCTCAGCGGCATTTTACCGCTGAGCGGCACTCAGGAGGTTGCGGGAGTCACGCTGAGGGGCAAACTGGCCGCTGAGGGGAAGAAAGTGACGCGCAGTCACCGCTGAGCGGCACTTTTTGGGCTTGGGCTTTTGTAATCTTTTGTAACTCTAGATTAGTATATAAGGACTTGCACGTCCTAGAATTAGGTATCTTTGGCAGAAACGAAGTAAACACTCTCTCTTCCACCCCTTTGAAGGAGGATCTTGGATGCTCAGGCTACCTCTTCACCTTTATTGGGTTTATTCTTTCATTCTTTCATTGTTATTCATCTAGGTTCACCATGAATATGGTGAACTAAACTTTGTATGTTTGTTGGGGAATCAATGTAATCTCTTGAAGCTCTCATATATGGAATTTGTTGAATACATCTTTTAAGTAAGACATATGCTTTCTTTCATCATTTAGTTAGGGTTTTTCCTCTTTGCTCAATGCTTGCATAGTTTAACTCATTCCATGCATGATTATTGGTTTTGTCGATACGGACACGTACGGGGAAGTCTAGATCCGGGGAATTTCTCCCAATATTATACTGACAATATTATATTGGTTGCCTTTAAGCTCCTGCACTCATGAACTAATCATTAGGAATGCTAGGAATTGTATGAACTATTTGATTAGGGAGAAGCCATCTAGAATGGTACATTAGAGAGTGGCATTAACAATGATGATTTGAATGTTGAATTCCTAAAATATATGAGAGTGGATGAGATGAAATTGACCCCCAACAACATATTCATTCATATATTTCATTGAAAGTGTTTATCTTTTGTCTTTGCCATTGATCAAACTTCATGCATACATGTTTATTTTCGTCTTTGCATATTGAACTTTAAATATTTCGTTTGTAAGTCCTAGCTAATCAACAAATCACATAACTAAACTAGGCTGTGAGTCCTTTGGGAAGAACGATACTTGGTCTTACCAAGTTTATTACTTGAACGATTCGGTCATACTTGCCGATTGTGAAACAAGTTTGTGACATCATATTTTGGTGCTTACAAATTTGTCCATCAAGTTTTTGGCGCCGTTGCCGGGGACTCGTGGTTTAACTGGTTAATTTGTGTGATTATTGATTATCTTTGACTTTAATTTTAAATTTCTGTTTTTATTTTCTGTTTTTATCTTTTTCTGTTTTATCTTTTTAGATTAGATTTTATTTTATTTGGTTAGGTTAGATTTTATTAGATTTTATTTTATCTTTTTATCTTTTTAGATTATGTTAGATTTTATTTTTTTTCTTATCTTTTTAGGTTAGATTAGATTTGATTTTATTTTTTTAGATTAGATTAGATTAGATTTTATTTTTTTATCTTTTAGGATTAGATTTTATTTTATCTTTTATCTTCTATCTTCTAAATCTTTTATCTTCTTATCTTCTGAATCTTTTATCTTTTTATCTTTTGAATATATATCTTCTCTTATATCTTTTTGTGCTAACAAATCTTTTCTAGGGTTTTGTTTTCTTGTGCATGCAGGAAGCAATTCGAACTAGGAGTAAGAAAACAACAAAACCACTTCTTGAAGGTCTAGAAGAGAGTAGAAGGAGGAGAAGAATCAGAACGTCTAGAGAACTTTTCCCTTCTCCAGAAACTCTCTTGCAATCATCACCACAAGGTTCTGTTCATAGCACAGGAAGTATGGAGGGCAATAATGTTAGAAGAACTCTTGCAGATTACACTAATCTTGCTGGACCTCAGCACTTCAATAGCATAGCTAGACCTAGAGTCAATGCAGCCAACATAGAGGTCAAACCAGCACTGATTCAACTGGTGAAGAGTAATCAATTTAATGGGTTATCTCACGAAAGCCCATATGAGCACCTGACTACCTTTAATGAGATTTGCAATACAGTCAAAATTAATGGGGTGCCAGACGAAGCAATCAAACTTAGCTTGTTTCCTTTCTCATTGGGAGGCAATGCTAAGCTTTGGTTGAACTCTTTTCCAGAAGAAAGTTTCACAGAATGGGAAGCAGTGGTTACAAAGTTTTTAAATAAATACTTCCCACAATCTAAAGTAACTAAAGGCAAGCAAGAGATTTCTTCATTCAAGCAGGGCATGGAAGAATCACTGGGACATGCATGGGACAGGTATAAAAGCTTGTTACGTAAAACTCCCACGCATGGCTTTGAAGATCAAGAAGTAGTCCTAACTTTCCTTGGAGGGCTTGGTTCACAAACCAAGATGATGCTGGATGCCTCAGCTGGAGGCAATATCAAATGGAAGACTCCAGAGGAAGCAACTGAAATTATTGAAAATATGGCTACAAGTGATAATGAGCTGCACAATGAAAGAGGAGCTCCTATGCAACAGAAAGGGGTTCTTCAATTACAAACACATGATGCTCTGCTAGCACAGAATAAAATTCTAACTCAACAGCTGGAGACTCTGACCAAAACTCTTGCTTCATTACCTAAAGAGTTAAAATCTGCTGCACAGGTACAAACCCAGCTGTGCGAATTATGTGGGGGAGATCACATCAATGGCCAATGTGCTTTTCCTGTGGAAGCCGTGGAGGATGTTAATTTCATGGCTAATCAGTTTCCATACCGTCAAGGGAATTATAATCAGGGTTGGAAACCACATCCAAGTATTGGCCAAGGGCAAACTGGGCAGGCTAATCAGTATAATAAGCAGCAGCAGCAACCAACCGTTTGGCAACAATTATCTATGCTTAATGAAAGATCAACAAGGTTGGAAGAAACTCTTCAGCAATTCATACAGAAAACTGAATCTTCTCAAAAGAGCACTGAAGCTGCTATAAAGAATTTGGAGATTCAGATGGGTCAGATTACTAAGCAATTGGAAGAAAGACCACACAGAAACTTTGGGGCTAATACTGAGGTTAACCCTAGAGAAGAGTGCAAAGTGGTCAAGAGTGTGAATGAAGAGATTATTGAGTTAGAAGAAGATGAAACAGAAGAGAGAAGAGAAGAAGAAAGAAAGGACACTTTTCCTTTTCTAACAAATAAGGAGAAACCAATGGATTTCACAGAGTTATTCAGAATGGTTGATAATGAAGCTCCTTGGGAACAAATTCTACAGAAAATAGCAGTTTACACAAAATCTGATGAAGGAACCTCTACAAAAAGAAGACGTAGAGATGATGAGGAAGAAAAGTGTATAACTGTTAAGAAAGAATCATTCCCACCAAAAGCAGCAGATCCAGGTAGTTTTTCTATCCCTTGCACTATAGGGAAGGAAAAGGTAAAGAAAGCTCTCCTTGACTTAGGCTCAAGTGTTAACTTGATGCCTTATTCTCTATTGGAGCAAATTGGCCATGTTAAAATAAAACCTGTAAAGGTTAATCTGGTAATGGCTGATGGATCTTCAAAGGAGCCATGTGGGATTGCAGAAGACATTGTAGTTTGTGTTGGCAAACTTCAGTTTTTGGCAGACTTTGTGGTGATGAAGATGGAGAACGAAAAGATACCCTTCATACTGGGAAGACCGTTTATGAAAACGGCCAGGGCTATCATAGATGTTAATGAAGGTATAGTGGTGCTCCAGGACAGAGAGGAGAGAGTGGTGGTGGATGTCTTCAAAGATGAAACACAAGCAAAGGAGGAAGAAGCCAGTTATAAAGCTGCATTTCGAGATGCACCCATAACTAGAGGTAAAAATGAAAATCTTAAGGTTTCTGATAACCATTGTTTGTATTTTCAGGTACCCAAGGTAGAGGAAATTGGAAAAGGAGAAGAAGTTCCTAGAGACTGGAAGAAAAGAGGACTCCAACTTGGCACACCTGTAAGACTCAAGAACAAGTTGTGGGTTATAAAAGGCTTTAAAGAAAAGGAGATGATAGAGATAGAGTCTCCATATTCTAGAGAATCTAAGACAGTCCAAAGGAAGCAGTTGAAAGGTTGGTGGAAGGACAACATCAACCATAAAGAAGATGGAACATGAGCTTTAACAGGGTCAAGCTAGTGACGTTAAAGAAGCGCTTGCTGGGAGGCAACCCAGTTGATTGATAAACTTTTGATTTGGTTTTGTAATTTGTAATTTGTGAACATTATTCTGGACATTATTTTGTTGGATTTAGCATCTACTGAAGGATGCTAGGTGGTTAAGTATCTACTGAAGGATACTAAGTTTGTAACACCTACTGATGGGTGTTGGTGAGAAGATTTTGCACCTACTGATGGGTGCTGGTAAGTTTGAAACACCTACTGAGGGGTGTTGGTGGATTTTGGGTCAGGCTCGTGACGTTAAACAAGCGCTACCTGGGAGGCAACCCAGTTGATTGATTGTTTTTGTTTGTTTTATTTTAATTAGGGTTTGCATAAGCATTTTTAACATTGAATTGCAGGGAACCTATGAGGGGTATGCTAGGAAGGCACGTAGGTCAAGAAAAGAAGGAGAAGGGCACATCACGAAAGTGCCGCTGAGCGGCAATTACCGCTGAGCGGTACTATCGCAGATGGGCTTAAGTTCCCCTTAGCGGAACCAGAGCCCATTGGGGTATTTTTAAACCCTAAGCTGCGCGTTTTCACATTCTTTCAAGCCCTTCTCTGCACAAACACTTCCACATTTCTTCTCTTAGGTTTCCCACATCTTTTTACTCTTCCCTCTTAGAAAAATTTCTCTTCCACTCACTTTTTCACTAGTGTGCCATCAAAGTTTGGGGTTGGAAGAGAGCATTCTAGTTTGGAAGCATTCTCATATCATCTAGCATCTCCACCCAAGTAAGTAAAATGCATTTTGTCATTCTAGGGTTCTTGAATTTGAATGTGATTGTCAAAGTATGAATATTTAGGGGTTTTAATTTCTATGCATGATTTGATGATATATTTGATGTTTGAACCGATTAAACTACTTGATTATGAACTGGAAAACTGAAAATTGCATTTGGGTGGAGTTAGGAAGGTTTTAAAAAGAGATTTGCAAAAATCTGCAGGTCACCGCTGAGCGGCATTTACCGCTGAGCGGCACTCTGCCAGATTTGCTTTTTCTGGCTTTTTTGCGTGTGGCACTGGTGGCGCTGAGGGGAAATTCTGGCCCTCAGCGGTGGTTTAGCTTCGAAAGAAGTTGTGTTCTATGTTTACTAATGATTAACATCATGTTATGTGGTTTTGGATTTGTGTTTTGAATGTAGGAATGGCATCCTCATCAGGGAAAAGATTGAAAACCATGGCAACCAAGAGGAAGGAAAAGGAACCAGAGCAGCCCCATAATGGCAGGTTCCTCTCTAGGAAACATGAGAAGCACTTTAGGGTGGTTCAGGACAGGAGACTTCTAATGGAGAGAAAGGTTGGAATGATACCTAACTTTGCTCCTCAATTTGGAGAGCAAGTGTTAGGGAATGACTGGGGAAAGCTAGCCACTTATCCAGCCCCTGCCAACATAGCTGTAGTTAAGGAATTCTACACCAATGCAAAGAAGATTGGTGACTATCCAGCTGAGAATTATTTGGGCTATGTCAGAGGCCATGCTATCAGGTATGATCCTGATTCCATCAACAACTTCCTGGATACTGTGTGGGCTCGTGAGCAATGCCAGTTTGCTCTTAGCATGGAGGAAGGTGCTGACTTTGAGGATGTGGAGAGAGTGTTGTGCATACCTGGAGGAAACTTTCAAAGAAATAGATCTGGAGCAGTGGTTAACATTAGGAGGACAAATTTGACTCCTCTTGCAAAGTATTGGATGGCATTTTCTCATGCCAACATTCAGCCATGCTCACATGTGTCAGATATCACTCTCAGCAGGGCACTATTCATCTACTGTGCTATCAGAAATTTGAATGTTAATATTGGGCAGGTGATAGCTGATGAGATTAGTGTGTGTGCTAACACTTCAAACAACAAAGCACCACTGGGACATCCTTCTTTGATCACTCACCTCTGCAAGCTAGCTGGGGTGGACACTTCTGTTCCACCATTTGAGAGGCCAAGAAAAGCTATAGATGAGGCCTATTACAGACAGTACTGTGGAGGTGAGGAGGCAGCTCAGCCAGTTCCACCACGCCAGGCTTGTAGAGAGAGAAGGTCAGCACAGAGCCGGACATCTGCTGATACACATGAAGCAGAACCATTCCAGATGAGGGACATGTATATGTCTCTTATAGGTGCTCAGTTGCAGTCTATCCACAGAGGGCAGGTGGCCACGACTGAGATGATAGTGGGGATGTATGATACCCCTCCAGCACACAGGTGGACTATGGATGAATTCCATAACGTGGTAGCTTGGCCAGAAGAACCATTGCATGGAGGAGCTGAAGCAGCTGAAGCTTCAGCCAGAGATATGGAAGAAGATGAAGCTGAGGAGGAGGATGCATTTGATGATGATGATGATGAAGAGGAGGAGGAAGATACAGAGGACAACTCAGACTGATGAGGAGCTGAGATAGCATTTACTGATGAATGCTATCATATGATTATGCTTTTGTGGTTTAAGTTTTCTGGACTTATTTGTTTTTGTTTTTAGATTAGGGTTTGATGTACTCTATTGAACACCTGTTTTTTTATGATGGTTTGCTATTAACTGTGATTGTGTGATAAGTAATGCTTGATGATGCTTAGTGATTGATTGATGTTGAGATAGATGTGCACATTAAAATGCTTATACAGGTGATTCACAAGCTTTGTGAACAAATGCATGATATCATGATTGTGATTGTGAAATTAAGCAGGATGTGTATGTCAAATGTGAATGAGCTTATATGTGAGGTTTTGAGCTCCAGAGTTGTTATTGTTGAATGCTATTACTTTGGAAGCATGAATGATTTTGCCCAGGTTTTTTATGATTGAATCAATTGCTTGTTTTGCATCATGTGATCAAGGCCGTTTGTTGGAACCCTTTTTATTGGCCAAATTCATAAAGTTAGCCTACTAAAAGAGAACACTTTGTGTTCTATCCTTTGAACCCTTAGCCTTGAATATACACTGAACCCTTGATTGAAAATCTTTACCTTGAGTTAAGTAGAAGATCTTGTGTGGTATTGTTAAATGTTCAAGTTTGGGGTTGTTGGGAAAACATGAAAAAGGAAAAGCATTGAGCTAAGATCTAAAAAGTACGAATAAGAAAAAGAAAAGAAAAGAAAAAGAAGCAAGGCTCAATGCAAATGCAAAGGCAAAAGAAAGTTGGGAATGAATAAGATAATTGTGTTGTTATGAATCTCTTAACTCAAGGATTTTGTGATCCAGAAAAACCAATTTTCTTGTTAGCCCAGCCACATTATAAGCCATTGAAAAGTCCTTGTGATGATGCATGCTTGTGAATGTTTTTGATTGTAGTAAAATGAAAGGCAAAGTTGATTCATGTGACATTGTGATAGTGGAGTGAATGAGTGAAACACTTTACCTCTTATACACTTGTGTGTTGAGTGAAACACTTTACCTAGTGAGAAAATATTCCATAAGCACATGCACATCCATGCTTAATTGATTGATCATTCATGAAAAATAGCATTTGTTGGAATTAAATGACTTTGTGAACACTAAAGCATGTGCACATCTTGATTAAACTCTTGGTCATAAGTTTGAGTGAAGTTGTTACTTATCTTGAATAAAGGATTTTGAATGAGTGAACCATCATATAAATTGGTTGGAGATGGAGTTACATTTTGTTTGCTTGAGGACAAGCAAAGTTCTAAGTTTGGGGTTGTGATAACAGTTGAAAAACTGTTATTTTCATGCTTAAAATTGATACTAAAAGCAACCTTTAGACTTAAAAACTAACTTGAAATCATGCTTTTATCTATATTTTCATAAATATGAGAGCTGGACAGGTTTATGCTTGATTTAAGTGTTTTTGTGCAGGTTTTAAGGTGAATTTAGTGAAAAGAGTGAAGAAGGAGAGAGGTGACATTAGAAAAGACAAGAAAGAGTGCAAAAAGAGAAGACAAAGGCACCGCTCAGCGGCATTTTACCGCTGAGCGGTACTCAGGAGGTTGCGGGAGTCACGCTGAGGGGCAAACTGGCCGCTGAGGGGAAGAAAGTGACGCGCAGTCACCGCTGAGCGGCACTTTTTGGGCTTGGGCTTTTGTAATCTTTTGTAACTCTAGATTAGTATATAAGGACTTGCACGTCCTAGAATTAGGTATCTTTGGCAGAAACGAAGTAAACACTCTCTCTTCCACCCCTTTGAAGGAGGATCTTGGATGCTCAGGCTACCTCTTCACCTTTATTGGGTTTATTCTTTCATTCTTTCATTGTTATTCATCTAGGTTCACCATGAATATGGTGAACTAAACTTTGTATGTTTGTTGGGGAATCAATGTAATCTCTTGAAGCTCTCATATATGGAATTTGTTGAATACATCTTTTAAGTAAGACATATGCTTTCTTTCATCATTTAGTTAGGGTTTTTCCTCTTTGCTCAATGCTTGCATAGTTTAACTCATTCCATGCATGATTATTGGTTTTGTCGATACGGACACGTACGGGGAAGTCTAGATCCGGGGAATTTCTCCCAATATTATACTGACAATATTATATTGGTTGCCTTTAAGCTCCTGCACTCATGAACTAATCATTAGGAATGCTAGGAATTGTATGAACTATTTGATTAGGGAGAAGCCATCTAGAATGGTACATTAGAGAGTGGCATTAACAATGATGATTTGAATGTTGAATTCCTAAAATATATGAGAGTGGATGAGATGAAATTGACCCCCAACAACATATTCATTCATATATTTCATTGAAAGTGTTTATCTTTTGTCTTTGCCATTGATCAAACTTCATGCATACATGTTTATTTTCGTCTTTGCATATTGAACTTTAAATATTTCGTTTGTAAGTCCTAGCTAATCAACAAATCACATAACTAAACTAGGCCGTGAGTCCTTTGGGAAGAACGATACTTGGTCTTACCAAGTTTATTACTTGAACGATTCGGTCATACTTGCCGATTGTGAAACAAGTTTGTGACATCATATTTTGGTGCTTACAAATTTGTCCATCAACATGAAGCAACCAAACGGTTTTCTTGTTGAAGGCAAGGAAGACTATGTGAGTAGGCTACAAAAAAGCCTATATGGTTTGAAGCAAACTTAGAGACAATGGTATAAGAAGTTTAAGTCTGTTATTTGTCAGCAAGGCTACAAGAAGACTACTTCTAACCATTGTGTTTTTGTCAGGAAATTTTCAGAGAATGATTTCATTATACTGTTGTTATATGTTGATGACATGCTTATTGTTGGGAAAGATGTATTCAAAATTGACAAGTTGAAGAAGGAACTCCGTCATTTGCCATGAAAGACATGGGAGCTGCTAAGAAGATTCTTGGTATAAGTATCACTAGTGATAGAAAAGAGAAGAAACTTTGGCTATCACAGGAGCACTACATTCAGAAGGTGTTGCAAAGATTCTAAATGGAAAATGCTAAAGTTGTAAGTACTCCTCTTGTTACTCATTTTAAGTTGAGTGTTAAACAAAGTCCTTCAAATGAAGCTGAGAAGATGGATATGAGCAAAGTTCCTTATGCTTCTGCGGTGGGTAGTTTGATGTATGCAATGGTATGTACAAGGCCTGATATTGCACATGTTGTTGGTAAAATCAGTACATTTCTATCAAATCCAAGTAGAGAGCATTGGAATGCTATGAAATAGATTTTGAGGTATCTTCGTGGTACTAGTGGTTTGAGGCTTTGTTTTGGCGGTGATAAGCCTACTTTTGTTGGGTTACTCATATTTAGATATGGCTGGAGACATTGATTCCAGAAAGTCTACTTCAGGCTATTTGATTCAGTTTGCAGGGGGAGCCTTGACTTGGCAATCAAACTTGCAAAAGTGTGTAGTGTTGTCTACTACTATGGCAAAATTCATGCACTTACTGAAGCATGTAAGGAGTTGTTATGGGTGAAGAAATTCTTGTAGGAGCTTGGTTTTGTGCAAGGGAAATACTTGTTGTATTGTTATAGTTGATGAACAAATTTATGATCACCAAAATATGATGTCACAAACTTGTTGAACAATCGGCAAGTATGACCGAATCGTTTCAAGTAATAAACTCGGTAAGACCAAGTATCGTTCTCCCAAAGGACTCACGGCCTAGTTTAGTTATGTGATTTGTTGATTAGCTAAGACTTAAGAACGAAATAAGTGAAGTTTAATATGCAAAATAGAAAATAAACATGTATGCATGAGGTTGATCAATGGCAAAACAAAATACAAGCACTTTCAATGAAATATATGGATAAATATGTTGTTGGGGATCAATTTCATCTTATCCACTCTCATATATTTTAGGAATTCAACATTCAAGTCATCATTGTTAATGCCACTCTCTAAATTACCTTGTCAAGAAGGCCTATCCCTAATTACGAGTTCATACAATTCCTAGCATTCCTAATAATTAGTTCTTTTAGCACAGGAGCTTAACGGCAACCAATATACTATTGGGAGAAATTTCCCGGATCTAGACTTCCCCGTACGTTCCCGTATCGACAAAATCAATAATCATGCATTGAATAAGTTAAACAAAGCAAGCATTGAGCAAAGAGGAAAAACCCTAACTAATGATGAAAGAAAGCATATGTCTTAGATTAAGATGTAAGCACAAATTCCATATATGAGAGCTTCAAAAGATTACATTGATTCCCCAACAAACATACAAGGTTTAGTTCACCATATTCATGGTGAACCTAGATGAACAATAATGAAAAAATGAAAGATAAAACCCTAGAAAGGTGAAGAGGTAGCCTGAGCATCCAAGATCCTACTTCAAAGGGGTGGAAGAGAGAGTGTTTGCTTCGTTTCTGCCAAAGATACAAACCCTAGGACGTCCTAAAGCTTATATACTATTCTAAAATTACAGAAAATTCAGGCCCAAGCCCATAAGTGTGCCGCTCAGCGGTAAAGTGCCGCCCAGCGGTAAGTGCGTGAGTAGTTTCTTCACCTCAGCGGCCATTTTGCCCCTCAGCGGTAAACTGCCACTGAGCGGCAGTTGCGACTTCTCCTTTTGCACTTTTTGATGTCTTTTCTGATTCCATCTCTCTCCTTCTTCACTTCTTTCACTAAATTCACCTTAAAACCTGCACAAAAACACTGAAATCAAGCATAAACCTGTCCAGCTCTCTTATTTATGAAAATATGAATAAAAACATGATTTCAAGCTAGTTTCTAAGTGTTAAAGGTTGCTTTTAGTATCAATTTAAGCATGAAAATAACAGTTTTTCAACTGTTATCAATAGTCAAAGTGCTATTCATTCTAAATCCAAACATAATGATATGAGGTATCATTGGATACATGATGTTTTGGATACTAAGTTGTTGGAATTAGTGAAGGTTCATACAAATGATAATGGTGCTGATATGATGACCAAGGCATTGCCAAGAGGAAAGTTTGAAGTTTCTTGTGAGATCGCCGGTTTGGCGAATATTTCCACATAGTCATGAGGGGGAGATTTGTTGGGTTATTGGGTTCCCTTCCTATGTGGAGAATATGCCCAAATAATGTGGACCTTTATGTCTCATTAGGTTAAATAGAGATGAGTTAGATTAGTAGGGCACATCAGAGTCATTTAAAGAGAGGCAAAAGCCAAGTGAGAGAAAAAGGAAAAGAGAAAGTTATTCCCGCATAACCCTAAACCTACATTGGTGTTTTCATCACTGTGAAGTCGTTCACCGTTCGATCGAGCTGAGTTTTGGGCAGTAGATTCCAGATATATGGTTCTTCATTTTGATCGTTCGGATTGTCAATCGGTGATTTAGATTGGGAGAAATCGTTCCCGCACCAACAGCCCTATTTTGGAGAATTTTCATCTTCTTTGTTCTCCTTTGTAAGCATTTGTGCTTATTTAAATTGGCTTATTGAACACATCATTTGGTGTTATTATTGGAGACTCTTTTGTACCCTATTATTGATCAAAGTGTATTTTTCTTTGGTCTGAACGACTCGTGGTTTTTACCCTTGGATTGAGGGGTTTTCCACGTTAAAAATTGTTGATGTCTCTTTGTGCTTTGGATTCTATTCTTGTTCTATTTGTTTGGTGCTCCTCACAGATTCCCGCAAGAAGGGAGATTGAATTTCCGTTGTGTTATTACTCTTTGCTAAGTTATTATATTTTTTGGCCCTCTCCCCCATCAGTTCTCTCATCATCAAAAAAATTGTCAACAATTCTATGTCATTCAGATAATATATTGGATCTCCTAAATTCAATGCAACATTTCTTATTCTTTCATTTTTGCAAAAATAAAGTTTCAAGATATTATGGTATTTATAAAATAGATAAATATACTATAATCTTAAATTTGTAAGACATCATTAATTTAATCTTAAAAGACAGGAAATTTGTACGACATTCAGATAATTTAACTTTTATTTGATAAAAGAAGAACCATTGTGATACTAACTTTTTTTAAACCATTTTATGTTCAAGTGTAATTTAAAAAAAAAATTAAGACATATTTTCAATAATCAACATGTTATTAACATGTAAATTTTATTTATTTATCCTCGTAGGATGACTTAGAGAATTAGTACTCATAATGATAGATCGAGAATGAGACTTACTGAATGATAGATCGAGAATGAGACTTACTCGATGACTCGTCAAAGAATTATATCACAAGGAAAACTTGTTTATCATGCAATTGTTTCCTATAAACAAATAATGTTTGGCTGAACTTAATTTTAGTGTTATCATTTAGAAAAATGTTACATTTATAAACTAATTTTAAATTTCAAAATAAGTTATTATGCATTTAAGTAAAACAATAAAAAGGAAGATAGGTTATTTGTCAATTTTAAGAAACCTATGTACTTTTGATGAATAACGGTGATATTTTATCATATGTTTTTCCTTTAAATTTGAATACTAAATTAGAATTTTTTTATATCTTAAATTTCAATATATTTTTATTCTTAATTTTTAAAAATAATAAATATATTGACTTTTTATACCAATTATAATCGACCTTATATAAAAGTAGTGGAGTGATGAATCACTATTTTATATTATTCACTTAGCTTTTCGCATCATATTGTATTAGTGAATTGTGTTTAATTCTTCATTATTGTCTGAATTTCACTATTTGGGCTTAATCAGACTAATAATTCTTATTTTAATTAAATTGAGTTATTTGGTTCTAATTATTTGCAGGGCAATTTTGGAATCATATTTTGGGACAAGAAGAGTTTGACAATGTCAACATTATAGTTTAATTTCGTTCTAAATTCGTTTATAATGTAATTGGGTCAAACTTTATGACTTTGTACCCATTTTTGGTCAACATTTTGTAAGAAGCCCATATAGAGGGCATTTTTGTCTTTTGCCCTTTTAAAACCCCAAATCAGATTTGGGAAAGTCTCTCTCCTCTCATTTTACATTTTTCTCTTAGATTTTCAAGAGCTCTTGATGCGTTTTACCCCCCTCCTCTTTAGGGGTTTATGTTTTGTTCTCTTTCCCTTTCCTTGTAATGAATGATTTGCGTTTTTATTGCAATTTCGTTTTTATTTCTTGCTTCCAATTGCGTTTCCAGTTTTGTTTATTGCTTCCAATTGCGTTTTGAATTTCCTTTCTTGGTTCCCATTTCGTTTTTGCTTGTTGTTCAGTTTTGCAATTTCTGAATATGTTTCTTTTTTTTGCATTTTGTTCCAAATTTAATGTTGATTTCGTTTTTGTTTTGCTGTTTGGGTTTCGTTTCAATGGTAGCTTAAGTGTGATTGGTTGGTCATTAACAAAATTGCATCGTTTCCATGAGATTTCTGAGTTGAAAGTGTGATTTTGCTACTCTGATTTGGCTCAATATTGAATCTGTTTTGTGCTTGCGATTGGGTATACACTTAGTTGCCTAATTGGTGTTTAATCTTCGCTTAGTTGATGAAACTGTGTGATGCAAAATTGATTGAATACGAGCAAAGTGTTTGCTTAATTCGCTTTTATGAAAGCATGATTGGTCTTCGCTTAGTTGGTTAATTCATGTTGGATTAGGGGTTAGAGGAGTGATTATTTGTTGCTAATTTGTGACTGAAACATTGTAATTGAGTTAGTGACCAATCGTTTTAAATCCGTGTTTTAATTTAGTTCAATTTAGTTCACAAACTGTCCACAAAAACACCCACAACCAAGTGTTCGATCTAATTCCTAAACCACATTTAGTCCTTGAGAGACGATCTAGGAGTCACTTCCTAGTATTATACTGCACTTAATTGCATATTAATTTGATTCGGGTACAGCCTCAATCATGGAGTGACAATAACTATACCGGTTCTAGTTCCAATTGGTATAACAAGTCTTTGTAGTGACAAAATGATAATAAAATATAACACTTTCTATACCGGTTAAACTTTGAACTGGTATAGAAAGTGAGACAGTGCCATTTTTGTAATATTAAAGAAGCTTTTCTATACCATTTAATCATTATTATCAGAGTATGTGTAGTGTTCCTCTTCTTAACCTTTTCGAGTCTCAGTTTCACTTCTCAACCTTTCTCTACAGTTCTGCATGCAAGTTAAGAAGTATTTTTTAAATCTAATTTAACTCTACAAAATCGACTTATTAGATGAAGTTTGCATTTATATATATATATATATATATATATATATATATATATATATATATTGAAAGACTTATTGTAACGAGATTTGTGTTTGTTGAATATATTATTATATTTGTTATCGAATGATTATAGATATATATTATATATTATATATATTATTATATTTGTTGAATATATTATATATATATATATATATATATATATATTACAAAATATAAAATAAGTTTATGTTGGCCAATAAAAAACATGTTTATGATATTTATAATTTGAAAACATATTCTAACTTGAAAATTTCAAAAAGATGTTATAGAATGATCAATTCAGAACTCTGCATATAATATTCACATTTTCTTTTCTTTCCATATTACACAATTCGAAAACATTCCATATCTAACATGGGAGTTTTCTAAATTAGATAATCCATAAGTTCTACCATTTCCTTGTCCTAAGAAATGCTTAAATACGGGTAAATGAAATATAAATTATTGTTCCAATGTTAAACAATGAATATTTGTTGTCTCTTATTATCAAATTCGTGAGTTAACGTTAACTCGAACGAATTTACGTTTATAGACTCGGTTTTCGAGTTAATTCGAAAGTAAACTTGTTTTTTAAGTAAAATCGGTTGAATGGAAAAAGAAAACAAGGTTGTTTTGGGGAAACATGACTTGGTTAGGGTTATGATGTTAAGCTTGTTCTTCTTTGTTTGCTGTATTCTACCACTGTCTCTCACGCCCCTACACCCCTCTATGGTCATCGTGCTCGCCATCCCGCTCGCTGTCACGCCTCATACACACTCGTTGTCTAGCCTCTATGCATTGGTCTTGCCTTCACGCTTGCACTGCGTCACTGTTGTGTAATGATTTTTTTTTCTAAACAATAAAGTAAAGCCCTCTACAACTCTTTTTAATACATAATTGTTGCACTCTTGTTTTTTCTTTTTTATGTTTTGTAGTGAAAAAGACTTACAACCTTATGTATGAAAATGCATCAAATTCAATGGATATTAATCCAAGTGCATATTCATTTGTTAAAAGTAGAAGTAAAAATGTTTCGAGAATTTAAATATAATTAGTGGTAATGGGAAAGAAATTAAATATAATTATTGCTCAAAGTGAGTGAAAACATATTTAGAATTTAAATATAATCTTGTTGGAATGAGGAAGAATTTTGAACCTTATGCTTCTGTTTCAGAAGCAATTAAAAATTTAGTGATAAAAATAATTGCAGAAGTTAAGGATGCTTCATTAAAGAGACAAAAGTTAAATGATATTGATGAAGACCAAGAAGAAAGTCAAAGTGTTAAAAGAGAACATATGGTGTTCAATTTTTTTTAAAAAAAGTTACCACTATTAGCAAGGGGATTCAAGCAACTATAAATCATATGATGAAAAATGGATACAAAGAAGAAGTTGATGCTTAAGTAGCTTAACTCTTTTACACTAGTATAATTGCTTTCAATGGAATTAGAAATCTAGAATTTCCAAAGTATGGAACCACCATCTTATCATAATATTAGAGAGAAGTTCTTGAAACAAGTTCTGGAAAAAAATTGATATAATTAAGGAATATAAGGAGCAGTTGAAGAGAATTGGTTGTATCATTATGTTTGATGGTTGGACGGACAAAAGAAGACGTTCTATTTGCAACTTCTTGGAGAATAGTTCTAGAGGGACAATTTTTCTTTATTTACTTGACACCTCATACATCTAAAAAACAATTGATAAAATATTCAAAATGTTAGATCACATTGTTGAGTTTGTTCAAGAAGAAAATGAAGTTCAAGTTCTCATTGATAATGCTTCAAATTTCAAGGCAATTGGAGAGTTGTTGATAAAAAAAAAATTATATTGGACTCCATGTGCAACATACTACATTGATTTGATATTTAAAGATGTTAAGAAGTTAAAGGTCCATGAATTGACAACTAAGAAGGAAAGAAAGATTACCACTTACATTTATGAAAAATCAATGTTGATTTTGTTGTTGAAAAAGTTCACTTAAGGTAGAAACTTTATAAGACCGAGTGTGACTAGATTTGTCACGACTTATTTTACTCTTGCTTATCTTTATGAATTGAAGGCATCATTGTTAACCATGTTTAGTTATGAAAAGTGGAAGACATGCAAGTTTGAAACTTCATAAGAGGGAAGAAGAGTAGAACACGTGGTATTAAATAGTTGATTTTGGAAGAATGTCTCCACATGCTTGAAATTTGTTACTCCTTTTATGGTGGTCTTGAGATCCGTGGACTCAGATGTAAAACCCACAAATGTGTTTTATTTATAAAGAAATGGATTATACAAAAGAGAAGATTAAGTCCAATTTTAATAATCTTAAGAAGAGGTAATATTTCAAATTTTTACTATTCAAAGTTTAATTACTTATGTGTGAAATTATTTCTAATATAGCATAATTGATTTGGTAATTATATGTAGTTATGAAGACATTTAGAGAATAATTGATTTTCGATGAATAATCAACTTTGTAGGTATTTGCATGCAAGACGTCATGATAATGAAGAGGTAAAAGAAGGATTGTATATGTACGTAAGAAGATTAGTATCAAATTTGACAAAAAGAAGAAAAATTAATTTACAAATTGAATTTTATTTTGCTAGAAGACTTTTGGAATGGAATATGCAAAAGAATGCATGAAAACATTAAATGCTAAGGAAAGGTGAGAGATGTTTAGGGATGGAATTTCAGAATTAAAGATATTTGCTATTCGAATTCTAAGCTTCACTTGTAGTTCATAAGTCTTTAGAATGTGAGCGTAATTAAAAGTTATTTAAAACGGTAATTTAAATTATTTCTAATTATAATTTTCTTTATAAGGTTTATATCTTTACTAAAAAATTGATATTTCATTTTAGGTTTATATAAAGAAAATGAATCATTTGCATCATAAAAAGATAAATGATTTAGTTTATGTGATATATAACCTGAGGTTGAAAAGTAGACAAATTGAAAAAAATTGTTGTTCTTTCGTTTGATAACATTAAATCAAATGACAAATGAATAACTAAATAGCCAGATAATGTTGTTAAGGTTGAACAACCTGGAAGGTGAAAATCATGATAAAAATATTCACTTAAATGGAGTGACAATAGATCTAACTCTAGATCTTCTTGATTTAAGACAATGAGAATCCACAACTTTCAACAAAAAAAGAATTGGAAGAAGATCATGACGGAAATGATAATGTCATTAGTAGAGTATTAGACACAAACACTTGACATTTCAATTTATGTTTTACAATATTTCTATGAACTTATTTATTTGAAGGTATATAATTTTGTGGACTTATTTGAATTAGGATGTTATTCATATATTTTTTTTCATGTAAAGTAAATTTTTACAAATTTACAGGTCACTTTTACTAGACTCTCATGTATATTCTCAAATTTGACAACTTTGGTCTCAAGTATAGGGCTTTTTTTCCAAAGTTGCAACAAATGCACAACAAAGGCTAAAAGAGGCGCCACGAGGAAGAAAACGTAGTGGTGACAACTACTACAGTGGTGACGTGGTGTAAGTGAGGCATTTTAGTCCTTTTTACTGTTTGTATGAGGTTTAGTTAGTAATCAGGACACTGGTGTGGCGTTGGAGATACATGCTTCTCAATTGTCATTCAGTAATGTCAATACCATGAATTCAATTAATTTATAATTGCAACATCAGATGAATAACGCGGCATATTCAGCTAGGTAAAACACTGCTTGTATAATACCATATTTCTCTTGTGCTCATCCTCTTTCATGAGAGACATCAATAAAAGATCAAGACTTGCTTAACATTTTCTTTCACAAGGTTCTGAGTAATGGGATTGTTGGCATTGTCATGCAATACAATTGAAAATGAACCCAAAATTTATAAACAATGTATGACCTTATTTATTTCATCATAACTTCAGTTTGAACTCAAATTTATCAATTTCCTATGAGTCTCTTTTGCTGATTCTGCAAGAAGATAAATACAGGGGTATCAGTTCCATAGGAACCGAGTTTTATAAATTTACCCAGTTACTTAGTAAAAGTCTTTATTGCTAACTAGATCTAGTCTGATGTACTTGTGTTGGCATATTGGAATTGAATGCGAACTTTTTAAAAAGCTAATTAATGTGGACTTGACTTTTAGTAGGTAGTAAGGGGTTTTGAACAAACATGGGAAGATTGTTTATTTGAATCACCCTACGGAGGCGAGAAAACAATGAAACACTGACCACGTGGCTAGTAAAAAGAATCACACGAAGAGTTTAATTAACAACCGAAGCAAGTGATTGCAGATTTACCACTTTCCTGTTTTTTGGGGGATGGCGGTTAAGGGAATGGGAGAGCAACGAGTCCAAAGACTGACACTAATAAATGTATGACACGATCTAGCAGATAGAATAAAAAGCACCAGTGATTCACATAAGAAAAGAAAAGAAACAAAGGGAATGCATACTTTATCGGAAGAACCAAAGCGACCATTAACCAACATGACTCTTGACTTGGACTATATTATGGTTGGAGTTAGGAGATGGAGGGTTTATGAGATAAGCAATAAAACATTAAATGTCTAACTACCTTAACTGCCTTAGCAGTTAGGAGGAGCGGGGTTCTTGGTTGTATAAATAGCAAATAAACAATTGTAGTTGTTGTTGATTGTTTTGATTGTAGCTCTAATAGGATTTGTTATCCTGAGGGGGGAGGTTAGGCTCTCTGTATTTCCTTGTACATTTGATTCTTACGGTGATAATACAAGAAGAGATTATTCATTCTTTCTGTCTTGTTGATCTGGTGGTGTTAGAGAGAGTTTTACCTGGGTTTCTTGGTAGGAAACCTAACAGTTGATATGTCACCAGATACCTAGATACCTATAAAACGCATGTATAAAAAATAATAAAAGGGAAATGTTTTATTAGGAGTATACAAACATTCTATATTAAGTTTTCAAGAATTTCAGATTTTTGTCTTCCCAACATCCCTATCCTTTGACTCCAACATCCCTATGTTTTAAAACATGGAATGAAACTTAAAGTTGCCCTTCCTGCTGAAGGCTGCTCAGTCAAGTTCTTAATCTATAGAAAAAACCCAACGAGAATTTTATGCATCTTTATTAACATTTTTGACGAACCATTATTACTTACTGAATCTGAGTTGACTGTAAAGTCCAGTAGTATGCTGATATTCAGAAACTCAGATACCTCTACTTATTATCCTTAAAAACAATGACAATTTTGTCAAATTGAACTCTTTATAGGCTCGCCTTTTAGGAACCATACATAATCTACTAGATCTGAATTTGAACGGAAGTCCGACAGTGTTCATATTCAGACTCAAAGGTATAATTAGCAATTCATTCCGAATGACTAAATCAAGTTACAAAGTCCTTCAGTTATTTTGAGAATGATAAATAAAGGACAATTTATCCGCCAATTCAAAATTTCCTTACAACTTATTAATCTTCCCACCACAATTCATTTCCATTTTTCCCCGCAAGCATTGGCAAACATCCATTGCCTAACCTAAGAAAACTTCACATTCACAACCCCAAGGGTAACAATTAATAAACAAAGCTAAGGAGAAAAACTAAAACTGCACAATACACTTGATTTAACGCAAAAATCGCCGTCTTAACACTACCCATCACTTAACGATAAAACCCTAACCTTTATTTGAGAGTCTTGGGAGCAGCAACAGATTCCGACGAATTATGCGTTTCCACGACTCGTTGCTGTTGTTGTTGTTGCTGGATGATGGTGTTCCTCTCGTATTCGCGCCACTTGTTAATTGCGGTGGTGCAGATCACTGAAACGATTCGTTAAAACCGATGCAAGTAAGGAAGAAAATAGGTGTGAGAGAGAGAAAGGGAATTGTATTACCTCCGGCGCCGATGAAGAAGACGAGACGGATGAGCTTGGGGCCGGCAGGGCCGGATACTTCTTCTCCGGTCATGTCTCTCCGCTGCCGGTGAACCCTATCTTCCCACCTCTCCGCTTCTCTTGCAGTGGGTCACCTATCGTAGCTCTTTAACAAGCTTCAATCCTTGCTTTAAATTGAAAAGCTTCACTCCTAAAAACTGAACTTAATTTTTACATTTTTTGTATTGGTAAATAAGATTTTTCGAACATTAAATACGTATACATTATTTACACAATTTTTATTTAACTAAATTAAATAATAAATAAAATTCATTTCAAACGTAACTTTAATACAATTATTATAAGAAATCATTTCAAATGTAAAAAGATTCATAAAACACAAATAAAAGATCTTTGCGATTATTAGGACATTTTAATTAACCTTTATCTAGAATGACATGAAAATAAAAATAATTTGGATTTAATTAATGAATTAATAATAAATAAAACGAGAAGAGAATGTACAATTTCATTGTATTGGATCTTTTTAGGTGGATTTATTTTAAACAATTAAAAGAATCTAACTTTCCTTCGTACCATTTTATTTCATTTTATTTTGTTCTTTCCATTTTATCAACCTAAACATTCTATCACATCACATCCTATTTTCTCTCTTTTCCCCAGTGACCAATACCAAACAGACACCTCAGTCATGGTGACATTCTGCTGGTTGTTTCCAAACACTGACTTTTACCCCGAATTCGTAAACAATCGAAACAAGGGTTAGAATTACTTGGCCTATCGGATTAAGCCATAAAGCCACCACAGTCGCCGGCGAACTCTTACTGGGTTTGTTATCTTTTCGATCTTTACTTTCAAATATGGCAAAGGGAACAAGCTCAAAACTGAACATCGCAATAATTCACCCGGATCTTGGCATAGGTAAATAATCACTATTCCCCGTTGTTTTCTAATCCACTCAAACTAAAACCATATTTTTTTAATGTAAAATTTCCATTAATTTGACCTTTCTAAGTTAAAATTTTGATTTCGTGAAACGTTGTCTTGCTATTTTCTTCTCCGTAGTTGATTTTCCCTTAGTTTATCTTTCATTGTTTTGAAGGTGGAGCTGAGAGATTGATTGTGGATGCTGCTGTTGAGCTTGCATCCCAGGGCCATAAAGTTCATGTTTTTACTGCACATCATGACAAAAGTAGATGCTTTGAAGAAACTGTTGCTGGTGAGTCTCACTGTATTTTTGTGGGCTTAATTGCACTCTTATTTGTGCCTTCTATTATCTTGACATTAATGTCTAATGTGTATGAAGTGCAAAATCAGATCTGCAAAAAGGACTAAAATCGAATTTTGACTGTAGTAGGGAAAAAGTTCAAATAAGCCATTAGTGTCTCACATTTCTGCTCTTTATAAAGAAATAGCATTGCCATTGATATGGTTTTTGACTTGTGATTTTTCAGGTACCTTTCCAGTCACTGTGTATGGTTCATTTCTTCCTCGTCATGTGTTCTACCGTCTTCATGCGTTGTGTGCATACCTTCGGTGCCTATTTGTTGCTCTCTGTGTACTTTTCATGTGGCATTCATTTGATGTTGTACTGGCAGATCAAGTCTCTGTAGTTATTCCTATTTTCAAACTCAAAAGGTCAATAAAGGTAGCCAAGGAGGCAGAAGAAATCATATGCGAATTGTTGTGACATCTTCAATTCTTAGTTGTTTTTATTTTCTTTTGTAGGTTGTATTCTATTGTCATTTTCCGGACTTGTTACTGGCTCAACATTCAACTTTCATTAGGAGGATGTATAGAAAACCAATTGACTATGTAGAAGAGATAACGACTGGTTTAACTTTATATCCATGCTTTATTATTAGTTTTTTCCTACTCTGATTATATTTTCTAATATACATTCTGAACCCTGCATCTTATTAGCCTTTGCTGAATTGCAGGAATGGCTGATTTGATACTTGTTAACAGCAACTTCACTGCCTCTACGTTTGCAAATACTTTTAAGTCTCTAGATGCTAAAGGAATTCGACCAGCTGTTCTATATCCAGCTGTCAATGTGGATCAGTTCAAAGAACCCAGTTCCTTTAAGTAAATGACATGTTTGTAGATATATGGTTGACACTTTACAAGCTTATGCATGTAGATTATTCTTACATCCAATTTTATAAACTTTATGTATATAATAGAATCATAGTCTTAATCTGCATTGTTTCTTCTGTTGTAGGCTGAATTATCTTTCCATCAATCGATTTGAAAGGAAGAAGAACATACAGTTAGCTATTTCAGCTTTTGCTATGCTTCACTCACCCGAAGGAAATGTTCAGCACAAAGATATTACTAATGCTTCTTTGACTATTGCTGGTGAGCCTGTTTTTGTTTACGGCTGGATTTTTTCTGATGATATATGTTATGGTGATGTTATGTGCATTACTAATTTCATGGGGTGGGAATATCTGTTCTGATGTATGTGCCTCATACTGGAGTTTGGTTTGGTGGTGTCTTCATTTTCAAGATAATTTTAAATGAAAATTATGTTTGTCATTTAGTTAAGTTTCAAAACTCTTTATTCTCTATTATTTCAAGGGACTTTGTTTTTGTGCTGAATCTGGTCAATCTTGCAGCGTGTATGCAAATTATCTAGTGCTACTTTGTGACACATCCATTTCTCTGACAGGTGTATTGTTTGGGTTTGTCAATGTGTTACTTATTGAACCTTTCATAATTGATGTGGAAAGTGATTGTGTTAGGTTACTTTATGCGAGTAACCTAAATCTATGCTCTCTTCTCACTCAAACACTAGAACAACATAAATGAAAGTATGTATGTATGTATTATTGATTCTGTAAAGTATAGAAAATTACAAGTGTAATCTCCCCCAAGGAAGCCTATCTTCCTCCACTAGCAAATATGCCCAGCCTATACTCAAAATGAAATCCTCCCCTGAATAGAGTTACAGGAAGACTATTTATAGTATCTCATTCTTGCGCCTCTTCCTAAGTGGTAAAACAGTCAACCTCTACCATTCGGCTTCTCCTCTCACACCGTTTGGCCTCGCTTCCCCTGTCCCTCTGTTCGGTCTCACTTCCCCCGTCCTTACTATTCGGCTTCTCCTCTCATGCACCGTTCGGCCTCACTTGCCTTAATGTTCGGCTTCTCCTCTCATGAACCATTCGGCCTCACTTCTCCTCTCATGAATCGTTCGGCTTCACTTCGCCCTTCCTTACCGTTCGGTATTAGGTTACTTCCTTCTTTTATTCCTAATATTACCTCACCCCTCAAAATCAACCTTGTCCTCAAGGTTGAAGTTAGCGAGCTGTTTTTTGATGTAATGCTCCTCTTCTCCGGTGGCGCCCTCTGATTCAGGTCTGGAGGCTTGGGTGGTGGTAAATCCTCTTCCCCTGTCTTCCATTCTTCCTGGATTCTATTAACTTCCAACATTTTGGTCACCTCTTTTCCAAAATCATAAGCCTGGAAAAAATGATCTTTAATGTCTTTCAATGCTTCAAGCAACTCTCTCCCCTCTGCAGGTCCCTCTTCATTGGGAGTTAAGTCACTCTCTTTTGTCTCCCCCTCCCCAAATTTAGCTTGGCTCATGCTTCAAGCCAGAGTTATGGTTTCAATCTCTATTTCCCTTAGGAGTGCCTTCGGAGTAATAACTCTTCTTGTTAAAGTGGGATCCCCCTTGATCTCCACCTCCTTCCCTGCCTGCTCAATCTTCATGCTTGGTTGCCACCAGTCTACTTTCATTTCTCCCCGGGATGCCAACCAGGTAACTACTATTATCACATCCATACTTCCCAACTCAAAGAGATAAAGTTTATCTTTGATTCCTAATCCCTCCATCTCAACAATATAATAATTTCCATTGCTCACTATGTCAATGATGCGAGCAGCCTCTCGTAGTCCACTCATCATCACTCCTCCAACATTATCTAGGTGCTCTTGACCGGTTACCCAATCAGTCACCACGTCAGCAATAGTATCTGTAACTGAATCCTGCTAAAAAAAGTTTAGGGGAACCTTCAATGCCTGTTTAATATGATCAGAAGAGCTCCAGTTTTGACCATCTATGGCTACTTTACCCACCCGTACTACAATAAGGACAGGAGCCCCAACTGCTTTCCTGACATTCCAGAACATAAAACAATGATCTCTACTGTTTCTCCCTCAGTTGTTTCTCCAAAGTAGTCCACATCCTACTCCCAAAATACACTAGGAAATTCCAAAGCCACTTTATTTAGAGCTCCATAACCAAAATGCTGAACAAAAGAACATTTTCACTGTGGCAAAGGTGGGAAGAACTGAAACAGTCAAGTAGAATAGTAACGAGGACAACATTACCAAAGAATTCCATGCCATTTGCTATAGAAACTTTAACTTTATAGCTTTGACCAGCCTCCTTTCTACCATATGACACATTTGTTACAACGTGGTTCAAGGGAATTGTAATTCCTTCTCCCAGAAACTCAACAACGGAATTGTAACTCCCTTTAATCATACAATGAGCTCCCCCAAAACCCCATACGCATCATCAACACAACCAGACTCCAAATGAGCAAAGTGCCAATCCATAACCCTCCTCTCATGATGGCTCAAAATCTCCTCATCAATCTTTTTTTCCACATAACTGCCCCTTTTGGAATCAAATGGTCCATCTGCAGAATCTCCCCCAAGGAAGCCTATCTTCCTCCACTGGCAAATATGCCCTGCCTATACTCAAAATGAAATCCTCCCCTGAATAGAGTTACAGGAAGACTATTTATAGTATTTCATTCTCATGCCTCTTCCTAAGTGGTAAAACAGTCAGCCTCTACCGTTCGGCTTCTCCTCTCACACCGTTTGGCCTCGCTTTCCCTGTCCCTCTGTTCGGTCTCACTTCCCCCGTCCTTACTATTCGGCTTCTCCTCTCATGCACCGTTCGGCCTCACTAGCCTTAATGTTCGGCTTCTCCTCTCATCCATACTTATATTACATTTTTTATTTATTTGATATAACATGGAGCCAGTCTTTTATAGCACAAATTTATTTATCTGAGACTGCCAATGAAGTGGATCCGTTCAATTTTTTAGCAGAAAACAATGAGCAGATACTGTTGAAAGTCATGTAATGTCTGCTAATATTATGATTATGACTCTTTTTCTAAGCTGTCTAGTTGCGATCCCTTAGTGTTTGCTGATAAACATGGACCATTAAGTGCAAAGAACCAAGTACTATGTTATGCAAGTTTGGGCTGCATCACTGAAGGGTCAATATCGAGGAACATCTTCCTTGTATGGCGTTCTTCTTTAATTTTAAATGTAGTTTCTTGGTAAAAATGCAGTCTTAAGTTTGAAAAATCCATACTTTGACTCATTCAATTTTACTTTGAAGCATATGTTCACATGCAATAGGCATAATAACCCTATTGTCATAATTGGTGGTAGGTGGCTTTGATAAACGGTTGAAGGAGAATGTGGAGTACTTGGAAGAGCTTAAAGATTTAGCAGAAAAGAAAGGGGTCTCGAGTAAAATAAGATTCGTCACTTCTTGCCCTACTGATGAAAGAAATGCACTTCTTTCAGAATGTTTATGCGTTCTTTACACACCAACGGTATATATAACAAGGCAAATTATGATTCATTACAACTGGTAAAAACTGAATTAAGTGAGCTTTACAGAAAGATCTTTGATGCAGGATGAGCACTTTGGCATTGTTCCTCTGGAGGCAATGGCAGCTTATAAACCTGTTATTGCATGCAACAGTGGTGGCCCTGTGGAGTCAATTAAGAATGGTGTAACGGGATTCCTTTGTGATCCTACACCTCAAGAGTTTTCTTCAGCAATGGCTAAACTCATAAATGATCCTCAGGGAGCAGAGAAAATGGGCAGAGAAGCTAGGAGGCATGTTGTTGAGTCATTCTCTACAAAGTCATTTGGCCAGCATCTAAATAGATACCTTATTGACATTCATCGAGGAAAAGAGGATTGAGTTTAACATTGGATAGCATGATTTTGCCCTTAAATTGTTAACTAAAATTGGTGACCATTCAACTTGCTGTTCAGATTTTAGTTTGATTAGTTCACTTTCTGCAGAAATTGAATCACAGAGATGATGACATGTTCATTATTCTGCGGTTTGCACTGTTATACTTTTTACAGTATAAAGGTACTCCAAAGTTTATAGAGAATTTTCTTGTGCAAATATAAAAGATTCATTCATTCATTTCCTCCAAAATGGACAGAACATAAGCTTATGTGAGATTCGTTTCTCTTACAAATATTTACATCGACAAAAAATTCACAACTTAACAAAAGATTGGTAGAATTTTTTTTTGTGTGGAATTAAATATACTTTTATTACATTATACATCTCGTGACTTTATTTTTGATAATTTAAATTTAATTTTTTTAGTTTCTAAATGTCTTCTTTTACCGTTCAAAGAAATATTTTGAGAAAAAAATCTATATGGTTCTTCATAATAAAAATGTAAACTATCATAGGATCTATAATACATTAATCAAATTACTAAACTTTTAAACTTTTTTAACTATTTAATTCTTATTTAAGAACATGTTAACTAATCTAGTTCGTGTTCAATAAACATCTTGAATCATACATAGTTAGGAGGTTTTGTGAAATGAACATTATGAATCTAGTATATATCATTAATACTAAAATACTGTTATAAAACTTGTGCGTTTATTATTGCAAAATATATCTTTAACCAAGTTATGTTTATGTTTATGTTTCTGTTTTACTTTTTTTCGTAACTAACGCTAATGTTACATTCGCAAGTCTCAGAAGTTCTTTGCGCTGCATCTCAACAACTCGTAAGGCTTGCGATTTTGACGTGTGTTATGGACTTGAGCTATTTTGTTTTTGGTTTTCCTCTATACATAAAGTTGTTGATTTCATTCCAAATACACTGAAATCACGAGTTTTCTTTCTCTAGCACCACTGTTGAGCTCTCCCTTACACAAATTTTAATTTTTCGAGCTTTCTCTCTAGTTTTTCTTTTTTCTTTTATCTTGGGCTTCACTCTTCTTTTTAAGAGAATACTTGCTAGTTTTGATATCTTCAAATATTTTTGAGGAGTTCTTCTTGTGTCCTAGGAGACATACTGATGAGTGCATATTTATGCCCATATTTATGCTTTAAAATTCAAATTTTTGATGGGATAATTGTGCTTAAATGGTTTATTTAAGTGAATTTGTGATGATTGGAATTGTTGGGTTTGGGAAATAAAGAAACGTAAAAAGTGAATTTTAGCACATAAATTATTATTGGATGTTCTAATGTTTATTTGTGCAGCTGAGAATATAAGTTTTATTGGTCCAAATGGCAATTCAAGGCCCAAAATCAGATTTTATGTGGAAAATTCAGAAGGGGCTAAAGTGCAAATAGAGGAAATTTCAGCGTATTTGTGCAATTTTGGAAAGTCGGAAAATCTAAAAGAAAAAATTCAGTTGTTGAATTTAATTTGGGAATATCAACAGAAAATATCTTCCAAATAATTTTATCATTATCTAAATCTGTTAGTTATTTGGAAGATATAAGATATAAGATAATTGAGTTAATATCTATCAAATATTCTTTAAAACTGATTTAATCTAATGAATATTTGAAAGATATAATATATCAACAGAAAATATCTTATCAACAAAATATTCAAAGTCCAAGCCCAATCAAGCCTATATAAAGAGACCCAAGGGAGGCAGAAAGGGGGGGACTCCACTTCATTCATTCTCTCATACTCCTCTCACTTTTCTTTCATCTTGTATTCAACTCCATTCATGGAGAGCTAAGCATCTAGGGCTATTCTGCTGTAATTCCAAGACGGATTCTGAGGTTATGTTCAGTTAATGCAATTGTTTACTTTGATTATTGAATTAAGTTGTTCTCTCTATGTCTTTCATCTCTCTATCTTGTTAAAAGCAAAGATTTTTGCATCATAATATGTTTGAATCTATATGCATATTGATTATATGAGTTTTAGGGTTTCTAGGTTTAAATTGAGAATCTACTTTGATTTAATTTAGGAACTTTCATATGATTAAATGGTTTTTACTATCAATTGAGAATGTACTTTGGTTGGTAGTAATAATTTCAACTATAATCAATTGAGAATTTACTTTGATTGATTAACTTTTAATTTGGTTAAGAGATTTAAGAATAGACATGATTAAACACAAGAAAATTTGATTGAGAATGTACTTTGGTTGAATTTATTGTGAATAATCTAGAAAGGTTTTGCATTTGATTGAGAATTTACTTTGGTTAAATGCATGATCGCCCTCAAATTAATTAAGAATGTACTTTAATTAATTTGAAACTTAAATAATAATCAATTGAACAATTATCTATGAATAACCGATGACGAATCTATCTTGGAAAAGCAGTGGAATTAACCTATTTAATCATAACTATTTTTAAGTTTATTATTTGTTCTTTAAACATTCTTCAAACATCATTTTTATTCATAAGCATTGCATAGCATAAGAGTCAGATATTCAGAAGCAATTCCGTGTTCGTTGGGAGACGACTCAGGGTTACTTTAGCCCTATCTACCTTCTTGAATACTACTTGGCAATACTGATGTTGCCTTGAAAAGTAGTATTAATTTGATAGCTTCGACGACAACTTATCACATACACAATACACTGCGAATAAGTCCTTAAAGATAGTAGATCTACATGCTTTGAAAAATCTTAGTTCTTGATTTTTGTCCACTTTTCTATAACATTCTTAAGGACTTATGGCTGACAACAATAACTCAAAGCTGGAGAATCAGAATATTGTTTCCGAAATTCAGACGGTCTTTGTGAAACATTTCCCAGATGTATCAAAAAACGAAGTCTCTCTAACTAGAATATCTGACATTGGCAAGAACGTGTGTATACCCTTTTAGACATGTAAGAAGTCGTTTTTTCTCTTTCATCTCCAAAACCCGAATTGAATCTCCCTTCAAATTCAATACAAGTTGAAGATTGGATTCATGCAAACAAGGTATTCCGACATACGTTACTCAGTACACTTTCTATTTATTTGTTTGATGTGTATTATTCCTATAAGCAAGCAAAAGACATTTGGGATTTGTTGATTTTCAAATGCATTGCTAAAGATTTCGTCAGACATTGGTTCATCATTGGGAACTACTACCGCTAGGAAATTATTAAAGATAAGGATATAAAGTCTCAAATCAATGAGTACCACAAAATGCTTGAATATATCAAGGCAGAGAACATTCTTCTATCAGATGAATTTGTTTTAGAACTTTTGATCGAGAAATTGTCATGATCCTAAACTGATTACAAACAATAGTTGGAACACAGACACAAACAGATGTCACTTTTAGAGCTCATCACACACATAATTATTGAAGATACCATTTTTATACTCATTCACTCAACCTAAGCCATTTCCAGTTCTCTCTTAAGAACTCTTAAGGGGTTCAACTAATCTTATCGAATATTACACGAGTATTCTCACCACTCCTAGTTCCCTAGTCATTACGACTAGAATGAGTTTAGCCTCTTCAGAATCTAACCTTAGATAATTGTCTAAACGTTCAACTCAATTAAGCTTAACAACCAATTATTTGAGTTCTCTTCAGAACATACAACAAATCCACAAATGAATTTTCTATAAGGTACAGACGATTTACTCTCAGCGAGAGGATATATGTTCAAATTCAATTCAATCTGTAAGAGGATTACATCAGATAGAGATGGTGAATAAGTATTGTTTAATGACTTTTGTGTTAGAGAAGGAATTTTTTATGAAGTAATCCTACCATATTCACATGAGTCTAATGGACTAGCCAAAATAAAGAATATAACTCCTAAGGAAATGGTGAATGTCATGCATATTAGTTCTAATGCACCTGATAACATTTAGAGAGAAGCCTTACTTACTACATGCTTTTTACAAAATAGAATACTTCATAAGAAAACTGGTAAAACTCCTTATGAGTTGTGGAGAGGTTATCAACCTAGCCTTAAATATATAAGAGTGTGGGGATGCCTAGTTAAGGTGATATTACTTGATCTTAAGAAAAGGAAAATAGGCTCTAAAACTTATGATTATGTGTTCTTAGCTTATTTTAAGCATAGTATTGCCTATAGGTTTCTTGTTCTTAAAAGTGATAGACTTGAGAGTAAATCTATAGTGGAGACGAAATATGTTGATTTTTTTGAACATGTGTTTCCCTTAAAGGTTAGTGAGACGTCTCAACTTGTACATAATAATAATAATAATAATGCCTTGTGTGAAGATTAAGAAGAAGTAAAAGATAGAAGGAAACTTCCTTTGGTAATGATTTCTAACCCATCTAGTTGATAATGATTCAAGTAGCTTAATAGAAGCTATTAGTGCTCCTGATGCAAAACAGTGGGATAAGGCCCGTATGACTGAATTTCAATCAATTCAAAAAATTAGTACTTGGACCTTAGTAGGTTTGCCTAAAGGAGCAAAACTCATTGGTTATATGTGGATCTTTAAGAAAAAACATCACCTTAATGGATCTATAGAGAACTATAAGACAAGATTAGTAGTAAAAGACTTTACTCAAAAACCCAACATAGATTATTTGGACACATTTGCCCTTGTGACTAGGATTTCCTCTATTCGAGTGTTGTTAGCCTTATAGCATTCATCCATAAGCTAGTGATACACTAAATAGATGTTAAAACTAATTTTTTTGAATGATGATTTGGAGGAGGAAATTTATGACTTAACCTGAAGCAAAACTGAGTTCTTCCTTGTGAGTTTGACTCTTGAAGACCTTCCAAACTATGGAAGCCTCCACTTTCTTTGCAACTCCTGGATATACAATGCCAAACACTTCCAAAGTGATTGCATCTTCTTTGTCAATTAGGTCAAGTATTTCTTACCAGCCACTCTATACACTTTTTAAGTCGTCAATAACTTTGATGAAAAGATGAAGCTAACAACGTTATATATATTGCAGACATATCTTCCAAGCAAAACAACGGCTGCACTAGTGAAGTATAAAGAAGAAGAGTTAGTTAATTTGAGAGGAGATGGAACGGGAGAACGTAGAGAGTGGAAGAGGGTCTATGACTATGATATCTACAATGATTTAGGTGTTCTAGATAAGGATGAAAATCATGCGCGTCCTATTCTTGGAGGGTCTGACACCTTGCCTTATCCTCGTAGGGGAAGGACTAGTAAAAGACCAACAAGGAAAGGTTTGGCTTTTATTTCTTTGACTTTTCTTTTCTTTTGTTCTTGCTTTAGAGAAATATTTCAAATACGATATAAGAGAGACTTTGTTTAGGTCCACTCCCAAGAACGAGAGGTGTGTTACAATGGACAACTTAAGTATCAAGTCTTTCCTAGCCAGAGTATATTCAAACCAGCTTCAAGTATTCTCAAAAGAAATTCTTAATTAAAACAAGAACAAAGATTTTGCTAATAATAAGAATAACTAAAGGCTACAAAATAACCCGAACTAAAATAAATGTATATGCGTTAAATAAAAAACAAATAAAGATAAAAGTAAAAATCAAAATCAAAATCAAAATATTCAAAATACTAACCTATTCCCCAACAACGACGCCAAATTTGATACGCAATCATTGAAGTCATCAAATTAATAATACTTTTTAAGGCAACTTCAGTATTGCCAAGTAGTATTCAAGAAAGTAGATAGGGTTAAAGTAACCCTAAGTCGGCTCCCAACGAATACGAAATTGCTTTTCAATATTTGAATCTTATGAATGCAATGCAATGCTTAAGAATCAAAGTGAGAAACTATGCTAATAAAATTAATGTTTGAAGAATGTTTGAAGAACAAAGAGGAAACTTAGAAACAATTATAATGAAATAGGCTAATTCCATTGCTTTCCCAAGATAGATTCATCATCGGTATCTATAGATCATTGTTCAATTGATTATTGTTCAAGTTTCAAATTAATTAAAGTACATTCTTAATTAATTTGAGGGTGATCATGCAATTAACCAAAGTAGATTCTCAATCAAATGCAAGACCTTCGTAGATTATTCACAGTGAATTCAACAAATATACATTCTCAATCAAATTCTATTGTGTTTAATCATGTTTATTCTTAAATCTTCTAACAAAATTAAAAGCTAAATAATCAAAGTAAATTTTCAACTAATTATAGTTGAAATTATTACCACCAATCAAAGTACATTCTCAATTGATAGCAAAAACCTGTTTAATCATATGAAAGTTTTTAAGTTTAATCAAAGTAGATTCTCAACCAAACCTAGAAACCCTTGAACTCATATGATTAATATGCATGTAGATTCAAACACCTTATGATGCAAAAATCATTGCTTTTAATATGATTTGGAGATGAAAGACATAGAAGAAGAATAACTCAAATCAATAATCAAAAGAAACAATTGCATTAATTCAACTTAACCTCAAAATCCATAGTGAAATTACAGTGGAATAGCCCTAGAAGCTTAGCCCTCCATGAATGGAGTGAAACACATGATGAAATAAAAGTGAGAAGAATAGTGGATGAATGCTTCGAGTGAAGGAGTTTGAGAATGAATGAGTTATGCCACCCTTGGGTCTCTTTATGTAGAGTTTGATTGGGCTTGGACTTTGAAATTTTGTTGACAAGATCTTTTATTTTATATCTAATATGTTCCAAATATTCAACATTTTTAATCAGTTTTTTAGAATATTTGATATTATCTTTCCTTGATTCAAAAAGATTTGGCAAATATTATCTTTTGATATTTATTGATATAGTTCAATAAGGTAGTATTTAACCATATTAAATAAAATATCTTAAGATATATTTTCTCCAAATTATCTTTTAAAATATCTAACAGATTTAAACTTGCCCAAAATTACATTTCAACCCTTGTTATTTTATTTAAAATTGCACAAAAGTTCAGAATTTTCCTCTATTGCACTTTAGTCATTTCTTTCTTTTCAAAATTGTATAGGCGTCCTGAGTTGACAAGATTGGAGCAGCTTTGATCATTCAATTTCATGCTTTTAAATGAATCAAATTATAACTTTAGCTACACAAATAAATAATAGAACATCCAAAACAATTTATGCAACGAAGAATCACATTTTAAGCATCATTCATTAAAGCTTGGACTCCATTAAAGATACACAAAAGAAAAAGAATAAAGAAAGTATAGTGATATATATAAAGTGAAAAGAAAAAGAAGAAGAAAGGAACCATCTTGTTTGGTGGCACTAATGAGTTGAAGAGAAACTGATCGACCCAAAAAGGCAGTGAGATTATCGACGGTGGAATTAAGAAGGTCGAGACAACAATATCATTTGATAATATTATGAAAATTCTACTAGACGAAAAGGAAAATCCAACGAATTAAATCACATTCATTGCTGACTCAAGAGCCCACAAACAACATTTCCTAGATTTTCAAAAATCAGAATCAAAACTGCATAAAATTGAAAATTCACCTCATGGACATCAAAGTGCGCACCCGTTTTCCCTCTCCACTTTCTTTGCACTGGGAGTTCGTTTAAGCTTCTTCAATTCTTCAAGCACGACCTCCTAAACTTGGTCAATGTTGTTCAAAAGCTTCTTCTGCGGTGTAAAATCAAGTCGACGAACAAGGACACAACAAAAGATAGTGATATCAAAGGCGAACTCTATATTCGAAGACTTGTTCGGAGGAGATTCTAGGGTTCGAGGTAGGAAGGGATTTAATCGGTAGAAAAGGTTGGAACGAAGATGATGTTTGGTGTTTGAGGCGACGCTTGAGGTAGCAAAGAAGATGTAGTTCGGTTTTGGCGAAGAAGAGGCAACGAACATGAAATCGAGAGTTCGAATGAGATGTGGTTCCGTTTTGGTGTCCTGATTCTCTCAAGGTTCGAAGGAATCAGAAGAAGATGTGGTTTGGTGATGGTGAGGGAATGCACGATTTAGAGAGGAAGAGAGGAACGAGAGTAAGAGGGAACGTGAAATTACAAGCGAGAGGGAAATGTAGGGAGATAATATGATTGATTTCTAAAACTCCGTCACAATACATTAAGAAAACTCCACACCTTATGACAGCATATCTAAGTTATAAAAGGTTTTGAACTTATTTACAAGTTTGCCATCACGTTTCATATTATAACTTGTTCCAGTAGATATTTTGTGGGACCAAGACACTAACCTTTCTGACACGTCTTCCTTCCTTCCGAAAGTTGGATTCGCCTGAGCTGCTTGCCTTTCTTCTGTCTGAGTCATTCGGTTGACTTCCGGCTGGGTCGTTCGGTCATGTCAGTCTTGGCTGATTGGTTGCCTTCGTGCTCTGGGGGTGAGGTACCTGCAAAAGATACTCCGATGCTCAAGTTAGGCATGAATTTGAAGAACATTGGTTCTTAGTTGAGTATTTAGTGAAGGGTTATCACTATTTAATGTTTGGGTGTCATGAAGTGTGAGTTGAACGTGATTGGGACGTACCTGGGTTGTGGCCCTGGCTCTCTATCTATAAGATGTCTCATGGACCTTAAGCATAAGCCCAATAAAATATAAACAGAATAAAATATAAACAGACTTACCTAAAAATATGGTTGGTTGTTTATAACCTGCTTATCAATATCTTTAATTAGATATCCTTGATTATTTTATTATCTGCTGGACCACTGGTCCCATAATAACTTAAGCACTGGTCCAATTGCGGCCTAATCTTTGATCTGGTTGACTGTGGCGGACCGAACGGTCCTGAGTGGATGGATCGAACGGTACTGAATGTGAACCGTTCGGTCTCCACTAGGTAAGATACATTATGCCCCCCAAGTCCGAGTTAAGCGTTCGGCTTTAGCCGTGGTTAACTATAGGACTTAAGGGAGGTTGTCTTTAGTCGTTGCTTATGGATGACAGAACGATTTTCTTCAACCGAGGCCGTAGAATGCTGAGCATAAGGGGCCGAATGGCCAAATACCTGAGACCGAATGGCCGAACACTTGTGGACAAGAGTGAGCATTCACGGAGAACGTTTCCCACCGCTCGTTTTAGGACGAGAGTGAGTCCGTATAGAACCTCACCGCTCGGTTTAGGACCAAGGGTTTTCGGAGAGCGTTCCCTGGGTTTTGTGGACGAGAGTGAGCATTCACGGAGAACTTTCCCCACCACTCGGTTTAGGACGAGAGTGAGTCCGTATAGAACCTCACCGCTCGGTCTCGGAGAGTGTTCCCTGAGTTTTGAGGACGAGAGTGAGCATTCACGGAGAATGTTCCCCACCGCTCGGTTTAGGACGACAGTGAGTCCGTATAGAACCTCACCGCTCAGTTTAGGACCAAGGGTTCTCGGAGAGTGTTGCCTGGGTTTTGTTGACGCCAGTGATGGCTTACTTCTAAGAGGGATTTACCTCTTCGGTCTTCTGGTTGGTGAAAGGGATTTACCTCTTGGCCGAGAGGGATTTGTCTCTCGGTCTTTTCTTCAACAAAAGGGATTTACCTCTCAATCTTTTCTTCAACGAGAGGGATTTACATCTCGGTCTTCGACCTAGAAATTCCTGGAGAATTTCCTAATGGACGTGAGGGATTTACCTCTCGGTTCTTGCACTCCTCTTGGCCAAGTGGTCTCCATGGACCTGTCACCTGCATTTTGAAGCCGAACGGTTGAATACTAATGAGGCCGAATGGTCGAACTTTTGCACGGTTGAACACTTGATACCAAATTTGGCTAGGCGGTGAGTGCATTATTGGACCCTTAATAAATCTTGAACAATATTATAATATTGAATTAAGATATTTAAATTAAATTAAATAATAAAATGAATCTATATCAAAATAATTATCTGTAAAGCCGTAGAAGCTTGTTGACGTTGATTATGAGAGTTTCTTCAATCGGGATCAATACGTAAGGGCCTGATCGATATGATGATGTTGAGACTGCATTCTTGTCTGGTTCATTGCGGTTTCAACGGATGTCGCTTGGCCCCACGGTGGGCGCCAAAATGTTTTCGGTAGATATTTTGTGGGACCGAGACACTAACCTTTCTGACGCATCTTCCTTCCTTCCGAAAGCTGGGATCGCCTGAGCTGCTGATGACAAATTTATGAACACCGAAAAAAAGTGCCAAAAACTTGTTTAACCCTCAGCAAGTGTGACGGAATCGTATCAAGTAATAAACTCGGTAAGACCAAGTATCGTTCTCCCAAAGGACTCACGGCCTAGTTAGTTATATGATTTCTTGATTATTTAAGTCTTGTGAACAAATTCTTGAGGTTTCAAATGCAAAAGACAATAAGTAAACATGTATGCATGAGTTTTGATCAATGGAAAAGAGGAACACAAACACTTTGAACGAATTAGATGGATGAGTATGTTGTTGGGGCAATCAATTTTATCTTATCCACTCTCATATACTTTAGGAATTCATCATTCTTTTCATCAATGTTAATGCCACTCTCTAAATCACCTTGCAAGAAAGTCTATCCTTAATTACGAGTTCATACAATTTCTAGCATCCCTAATAATTAATTATGAAGCACAGAAGCTTAAAGGCAACCAACCCTCATATCCCTAGGTCTAGGAAATATGCTATTGGGAGAATTTCCCCGGATCTAGATTTCCTCGTATTTTCCCATATCGACAAAATCAATAATCATGACATCGAATGAGTTAAACAATGCATGCTTTGAGCAAAGAGGAAAAACCCTAACTAATGATGAAAGAAAACATGTATCTCAAATAAGATGTTTAAACACAAATTCCATATATGAGAGCTTCAAAATATTACATTGATTCCCCAACAACAATACAAAGTTTAGTTCACCATATTCATGGTGAAACTAGATGAACAATAATGAAAGAATGGAAGAGATAGAAAAACCATAGAAAGAGAACAGGAGAGCCGTCACCATCTCAAATTCTACCCCAAAGGGGTGAAAAGTGTGTTTTGCGTCTTCTCCAGCCAAAGATACAAACCCTAGGACGTCCTAAAGCTTATATACTATTCTAAAAATTACAAAAAATTAGGCCCAAGCCCATAAAAGTAATAGAAAACCAGTCCAAGCCCATTTAGAATGACGCTCAGCGGTAGGTACTAGCGCATGATCCATTTTGCCCCCCAGCTGTTGTTTTGCCCCTCAGCGGTGATTTCGGCACCTGAAAACTGCCACTCAGCGCCACTCGGTCGTACTTTTTCTGCATTCTGATTGACTTTTAAGCATTATGGTTGACTGGTTGACTTTTCTGCTTGACTAGTTGACTTTTCTGGTTTCTGGTTGACTATTCAGCACTCCAATCATTCGGTACTTCAATTCTTCTTTCAAATCATTCAATTAGCCTACAAAATCTAGGGAATCTTGCACAAAACCATTAAATTCACCTTCAACAATCTTATTCACAAAACTAAAGCAAAAATATGAGTTCAAGCTAGTTTCTAAGTCCTAAAGGTTGCTTTTGGTATCAATTTTAAGCATAAAAATAACGATTTTTCAACCGTTATCAGCTGTTTACCTTTGTTCTTTCTGAGCCGTTCGGTTGAGTTCCGTTTGGGTTGTTCGGTCACGTCAGTCTTGGCCGATCGGTTCCTTCGTGTTCCGGGGGGTAGGAGGTACCTGCAAAAGATACTCTGACACTCAAGTTAAGCGTGAATTTGAAGAACCTTGGTTCTTAGTTGAGTATTTAGTGAAGGGTTATCACTATTTAATGTTTAGGTGTCATGAAGTATGAGTTGAACGTGATTAGGACGTACCTGGCTTGTGGCCTTGGCTCTCTAGTTATAAGTTGTCTCATGGACCTTAAGGTGACATAAGCCCAATAAAATATAAATAGAATAAAATATAAACAGACTTACCTACAAATCTGGTTGGTTGTTTATAACATGCTTATTAATATCTTTAATTAGATATTCTTGATTATTTTATGATCCGCTGGACCACTGGTCCCATAATAACTTAAGCGTTGGCTGTGGCGGACCGAACGGTCCTGAGTGGATGGACTGAACGGTGTTGAATGTTAATCTCTCGGTCTCCACTAGGTACAATACATAACTGATATACAAAAGTACGTTATAATATATCTTAAACTTATTTACAAGTTTGTTACCACGTTTGATATTATGACTGATGTACAAAACTACGTTATAATATGTCTTACTTTTATTACGATTCTGCCACCGGTCAACCTATTATGTTGGATAATTTTTATCCTTTATAATAGGTTGTGATAGAAAGGTATTTTTCCATTAGTGAATTCAACCGTTATCACTACCCCAAACTTAGAACTTTGCTTGTCCTCAAGCAAACAAAAAGTAACTTAGCTTTCAAACAATCAATACAATGGTTTCAACACATGTCAAAACCTTTTCTTTCAAGACAAGTAATTGCTCATATCAACTTATTATAAAGAATATCAGTCAAGATGAATAAATGCCTTGATTCAATTAACTCATTGTGATGCTCACCTAATCACATAATATTGAACAAATTTTATCCTCATGAATGATCAATCAACCAAGCAAAGATGTAATCATGCATACATGGAACTACTCCTCACCAAGGAAAAGTGTTTCTCTCAAACACACAGGTGTATATAGAGGTGACTCATTCACTCTACTATCACAATGTTACATAAATCAACTTTGCCTTTCATTTAACCACAATCAATCAAACTCAAACAATTTGTCATCACAAGGACTTTTCTATGGCTTGTAATGTGGCTGGGTTAAGAAGAAAATTGGTTTTTCCAGATCACAAAATCCTTGAGTTAAGAGAGTCATTTATGTGGTTGGGCTAAGAAGAAAATTGGTTTTTCCAGATCACGAAATCCTTGAGTTAAGAGAGTCATTCATAATTTCATCATTTAAACACAATCTCTCTTTTTCAAGAAACCATTCTCTCTTATTCCCAACTTTCCCTTGCATTGAGCTTTTCTTTTCTTTCTTTTCTTTTTTTTCTTTTGCTTTTCATTTGCTCAATACTTAGCTCAATGCTTATTCTTTTTATTTTCCCTTTTCAGATTTCCCAACAACCCCAAACTTGAACCTTTATCAATACCACACAAATATTCTCAACTTAACTCAAGGTAAAGATTTTCAAAAAGGATTTTCATATCATGTTTAAGGCTAAAGGTTCAAAGGATAGAACACATTGTGCTCTCTTTTATTGGGCTAAAATCATGCATTGGCTAAAAAGGGATAATAGTAGATGGCCTTGATCATATGACACAAGCAAGCAAGTGATTCAATCATAGAAACCTGGGAAAAATCATTCATGTTTTCAAAGGAATAGCAATCATTCACAAACCATTGCATCACAGATTAAGTTTTAAGTCAAGTACATCAAATCCTATACTGATAACAAAAGCAAATAAGTTCAACAATAAAAATAAAAGACAAGTTTAGAAAACTAAGTACGTCAAATCCTATACTAATAACAGAAGAAAATAAGTTCAACAATAAAAATACAAGACAAGTTTAGAAAACTGGGTTGCCTCCCAGCAAACGTTTCTTTAACGTCACTAGCTTGACTGAATAAAGGTCAAGTTTGATTTTCAATGTTGATGTGCTTCTTCCTTTCATGACACCAACATATTCTCAGTATCTTTCCTGTCACCAACTTGACTCTCCTAGAGTAAGGAGCCTCAATCTCAAGAACTCCATTTTCCTTTATATCCTTGATAACCCATAACATGTTCTTGAATTGCACTAGTTTGCCAAGGTAGGGTTCATTATTTTCCATCAGAAAGTCATGGTGAACGAGTTTTTCTTCCTTATCTCCATCATCTTAAGCAACAACTATGATTCCTCTTGACTGTCTTGGCAGCTTTATCAGGTAGACTAGTTACTCATAAAACTTCATCTTTAGCTTTAGGACTAGTCTTTGTTACTTGTATTGGCTGCCCAGCTTCAAAGACATTGAAAGTCACCTCTTCATCTTGGTCTTTCAATGTTATAACTCCATCATCCACATGAATGACAACCTTAGTTGTCTTCATGAATGGCATTCCAAGGATGAGCGGTATCTCTACATTTTCCTCCATCTCCATCACTACAAAGTCCACCAGAAATTTGCGTTTATCAATTTTCATAACCACGTCTTCTACCACACCAAACGGATGCTTAATGGACCTCTTTGCCATTTGCAAGATTGCTTTTGTAGGTTTGACCTCTAGACCACCAATCTTCTTAAGCAGAAATAAGGGCATTAGATTGATACTAGCTCCTAAGTACTCTAGAGCCTTCCCTATATCATGATTCCCAATGGTGCAAGGGATGGTGAAACTCCCTGGATCTTTGAATTTGGGAGGTATCATCTTCTATAATATGGCACTGTAATTACCCTGCACTTCAATTGTTTCCTCATCTAGACATTTCTTCTTCTTGCTGAGGATTTGCTTCATGTGCTTTGCATAAGCATAAATTGTTGCAGTGCTTTGGTCAAAGGCATAGTAATCTCCAATTGGTTGAAGATCTCCATGAAACACCTAAATTGCTTCTCTTTTTCTTTCTTTGAAAAGCTCTTTGGATAAGGAAGGGGCTTCTCAAATATTTTTTCTTTTTCTCTCTCTTCTCTCTCCTTTTCTTTTCTCTCTTCTTGTTCTTCTTTCTTTTTCTCTCCCTCATCTTTCTCCTTTTCTTTTCTCTTAACCTCGCCTCTTCTCTCTTCATTCTCTTCTTCTTTTTTACTCAACTCAACTTTCTCTTTTCTCTCATCTAAAATCTTGCCACTTCTAGTCATAATGGCATTGCTCCCCTTCTTAGGGTTAACTTCAGTGTTAGCCCCAAAACTCTAATTAGGCATCTCCTCCAACTTCTTAGCCAACTGCCCACTTGCATCTCCAAATTCCTTATAGCTGCTTTAGTGCTCTTATGGTTGGAGATAATCACCTGCATAAAATGTTGAAGGGTTTCTTCAAGCCTTGAAGTTCTGTCAAATAACGCAAATATTTGTTGCCATTGTGATTGTTGATGAGGTAGTCTATTGAATTGTCCTGCTTGCCCAGATTGCCCAAATTGACCTTGACCCATACTTGGGTGAGGTTTCCACCCTTGGTTGAAATTACCTTGGCGGAATTGATTGCCCATATAGTTGACTTCTTCTTGGGCCTCCATTGGCAAAGCACATTGACCATTGATATGATCACCACCACATAATTCACAGAGTTTTTGTTGAACCTGTGAAACGTTCTGGACATTGTCCATTGAAATTACCTTGGCGGAATTGATTTCTCCTCTTTCACTATACATCTCATTGTCATTGGTAGATGTCACGTCTCATTTATTACTGTGCTGATTCACCTCTCTGCTTCCATTAATGCATCGTGTCACACGTTCAGTGCATTAAAAATCCACTACCGAACCATGCATACACGCCACTTGTCAATTTGGAAACTTCTGAAGTTAGTGGTGGGGTGCAGGTGTCGATTAGAGGGACGCTCGTCCGTCTGACAGTGGGATTTGAACAAAAGTGAATTTTTCTGGAAAATCTCCCACTCTCTTACGCGCACCTTCTCCCCTTCCAAACTCAGATTTTTCCTTTCCTCCTTCTTCTCTCTAGAACTCTTCTCCTTCTCTCTTCTGCAACTTACCATTCTCTACTCCGATCAACGATCAGGCACCGTGGAAGTAGTCCCGGCGTTATAAGCTTCAAGTTGAACCGAACGTTTCTGGATTCTGAACGGGTAAGTACTTCGTTCTTAGCTCTTCGTCCTTATCAGCGTTCAAGCATAACTCTGAACCAATCTTGGTTTTCTGTAATTTTAGCTTGAAGAGTTTTGGGTTGAGCGTTAAGGGTAGAGGAGAGTTTACTGAAAACTGGTTTTCTGTCTGAAGAGCGTACGCACACTTCTAATCCGGGTAAGGGAAGCTTATTAAATTTAATTCTGAGTTAAACTATGTTGCATGACTGTTTGGTGAGTTATACTGTGTTGGATGTATGTTCTGTGAATTTTATTGAGTATGATTTATGGTATCAGATTTTACTTTATGAATATGATTATGATTCGATGCATGAGTAGTATGGGATATACTATGATATGGCTAATTAAATGTATGAAAGTTTATAGTGGAAAATGAGTTTACTGTAAGTGAGAAATTGAATATGAGATTTATATGATAATAAACGTTCGTTATCGAACGGTCCTTGACCGTTCGGTATTCTCTGTAACTTTTCTGAAAAAGCTGAATCCTTTCATTTGGGAAGAATTCTATTCGAGGACGAACGCCCTCTTATATATAACTTTACGTTTGAGCGTTCGGCCAAACATATATATATCATGAGTGTTGTGTGAGAAATTGAGAAGCTTGAAAATCTACATTCAGACTTAGTCAAATGGTTAAAAACAAATCTTTAAGTATCTCATCTTATATAAATCCCAATTTTCTATGATTTTGACTCAGAGAATGGTCTCGACCAAAAACGTACGTTATAAGTGGCGCTCGGTCTTATACCGAACGCTCGTCCCAAAGCGTAAGTGATAAGTAGCGCTCGGTCCTATACCGAACGCTCGTTCTTTCCGTAATTACCAACGAGTAGAAATAGCGTTCGTCCTGAATTATCATAGCGTTCGTCCATAAATTTAAATAGCGTTTGTCCATAAATTTAAATAGCGTTTGTCCATAAATTTAAATAGCGTTCGTCCTAAACTTCAGTAAGTTCGCGAAACGCGTTCGGTCATTTACTGGCAGTCGTTTCTTCATAAACGAATGAATCTTGGTACAGTTTTTAATTCTTCTCTTGGTGGTTATATTCTAGTGGGTTCTGCCTAGAGCTCTTATACTTAATTTTTCTAAGTATTTTCCAGATCGTACTAGGGTCAGTTCATCTAATTGATTTAAGTTGTAATGAAGTTCGTCTAATAACCTGTGTTGGTTTTATTCTACTCGTGAACGAGTCTTTTCTTAGTATTGTGTTAACGTTCGTCCTCTATTACAAAGAGGGTTGGACGTTCGTCCTTTTATGAAAGTGGAACTAAGAATGAAAGTGTGAATAAGAGGAAAGATTAAAATGTGCGAACGGTGTAAGAGATGAAATGATGATTGTGGATTTTGAACGAGCGTTCCAGGGAGGAACGACTCTTGGATGGAAATTGAGATTTGTAAAGTATGAATGTGGTAAGCTTAGTTGGCGGTTCATCCTGATATTCCGTGAGTGCTCGTTCTCAAGTAGAGAGGAGCATGTCATGTGTGGGAATGGCAGGAGGTCTTAGTCCATAACTGTAACTTGGACAGAACGGACTAACCTCAGGTGGCAGTTGACGAGTATTCCAGCTATCCCACCTGGGTGCACGGACGTCGTAGCTACACAGAATTCATACAGTCCGGATGGTCAGTCTAGTATCAGGAATTTGATTGAGTAAATGAATGAAATGTATGTATGTGTTGTGACGTATTTGATGTGTTTGATATGTATGAAATGTATGTTTTACTTGAATTAAATTCAATAAGCTTACCCTTGGTTCCTTTGTGTTGTCTGTATATGTACGTCTGTCTTGTCCTTGCAATGATCATCCATGTGGATGTGAGCAGAGGGAGATGCTTCTTTGGAGGAAACACTTGAAGAAGGATTCATTGCTGAAGAGAATCTTGTAGAGGTTGAAGTGAAGGTCGAACAGTAGGACGTTCGGTTATCTGTTAGCTTAGTTAGATTAGTGGGTCGTTCTAGAACGAGCGCCTTTTTGCTATAGTGTATGATGAGTCAACATTTTGTACACTACACTTAGCTTATTGTGCTAAAAATTAGTCAGGGAATTGTGCTTAATTGTCCAGTATTTCCTGTTTTTCATAATTATGCTTAATTTGACCGGTAATTCTTATTTTGATTAATTTGAATTATCTGTGACTAATTATTTGTATTATTATTTGCAGGGAAATTATTTGGATGAAATTTAAGAACTAATTAATTTTTGAAGCAATTAACTAGAAGCTTTTGGATTTTAATTTTAATTTGGAAAGAAATAGAAGAAGTGGGTCTCGGCTGAATTGGCAAAATGGAAAGTGTAATTGATATCCTGAATGTGAACAAAGTCTTGTAATATAATGTTTTTCATTTTATTTTCTTTTATTGAAGCTTGAACCAAGCTAGCATGCATGGATTAATTTTTGGCCTATTCCATTCAATTGAAGAAGTAATACACATTCCATGTTAGAAGCTGCCACATGAAGAGGCGTCCACACACATAGAAGTGTCACGGCTGGAAATAATAGAAGAGAATGAAGATGTTGTCACGGTCTATAGGCTAAAAAGAAACATCACAATTTGCTGGTCATGGCAGCTTCCATCCAGCATCCTTCACATGGCAACTTCCACCGTCCAGCTAGCTCACGGACAGTAGCTCACCGTTTAACACGCTCCAGCTTCAGCTCCAACCAGAAGCTGTCTTCCACGTCCAACTCCAGCAGCTACCTTCACAGCTCCACCAAGGTGTTCACGGTCCAGCACTAGCAACTCCCATCCAGCAGTAGCATCATTCACGGGAAGATTCCAGCATAGGCGTTCCAGCAACAAAGAATCACTCACTTGTCATGGCTGGAAACGGTACAGCAGCTTGGTTGCACAGCATGGCACATGAAGTGGAGACACACACGGTTCAGGACAGCAGAGAAGAGTAGTGGATGCTGCAGCATGAGCAGAATGGTCACGTGAATTCTGCACCACTTTGTGTGAATGGAAGCAGATTATGAGACTAAGTGTTGTTTGTTTTAATTGGTGACATGGAGAGCAATATCATTGGAGAAAGAGAAAAAGAGAGGTGCACATGAGAAAGTCCTCATACCTTTAGCACATCAGATAACAAATTGGATGAAAGGAGGGGACCACCACTTGTCACATACATTATTTGCCGAACTGCTCCAAAAGAAGTGGTGCTCTCTCAGCTAGTTGTCACGGGTTTGGCTTGGAAAGGAAGTAACACGGCCCACACGAAAGGAAGAATACACATTCATTATTTTGGAATAAAGAAGAGGTGCTGTCCAACACATTCCACGCTGCTGCCACACACACATGGGTACACGTGAAAGTAAGTGGGAGATGGAATTTTAATAAGCATTTCCATTCCATTCAAAATACCACACGACAGCCGACCAGAAAAGAAATGAGAAGTGGTCAGCCTTTCTTTCTTTCAATTATAATGGATGATGACATGGAGCACTAGAGTACAGTGAACAGCTTCACATAATTGACACGTCCAGCTTGTATCCATTCATCTCTTTCATTCAACAATGATCACATTTAGATGGGAAGCAAGTCCTAGTGCACGGCTGCAGCAAAAGATAAGTACATTGTTACGTTCCAGTTTTAGTGCAGATTCAATTTAGAAGAAAATAGATGCACAAGGATGAAGTAGTATCATGACTGGAAGCATATGGAAGCTCACGGCCTTGGACCAGAAAAGAGGTGAAGAGCACACAGACAGGATTTTGTGGAGATTCACGTTTGTAATAGGAATATGATGGTCCACCATGTTGAGCTCTTGGACAACAACTCCTTGATGGGAAGTGGGAACCACACACATGGATATCACGGTTTCTTTGGAGCAGCTCACGGACATCCATTCTTCACCAGCTCCTCACCGTCCAGAAACATCCAATATACAGCAAAGATTTCCATTGAGCTGGAAGAAAAGTAGACAGCATCAAGGAAAGCAGAAGACAAACACGGGATGGATGACTGAAGTGTGTAGTTGGTTCACACGGCTCCACATAGTGGAGGGTCCTTCTTGTTCTTGTTTGGATTGAAGAAGGATGGAAGAAGTTGGGCACACCAGACGGAAAAGAAGGAGCAATCACACACAGAGTATGTGATGACAAAATTTCAATCATCTTTTGGAAGTGAAGTGGTGGAACCAGAAATGGAGGGGCCTTACATTTTGTTTTGGACCATCAAAGAGCACACAGATACGGCTCTTACCACAATAAAAGGAGAGCTTTAGTAGGAGTAGGCAGTAGACAGTAGGAGTAGTGTAGTCTGGAGTTCATTTTTCCCCCTCCCCCTTGGGGAGGTTTTGGGTTATTTTCGTTTTCCAGTTTGATGATGTACTGAATCTTAATTTTCCAGTCTGCGTTTTTCAGTGTTGTTGATGTTTATTTCCAGTGTTAATGTAATTTTCAGTCTGCGTTTTCAGTTGATGTTTAATTTTCATTTTCATCTGCGTCAATTATAATTCTGTTTTTGAAGTTTAAATCTTTAATCTCATCACTGCCATTTTCCAATTCACTTCAAATTGTTGTATTTCACGCTTTCTGCTCAACTCATTTCATCAAGATGTTTCCTATTTTGAAGTTTGATCCTGTCAGTTTTCATTTCCAATTTACATTTTCAACTGCAATTTAAGTTTCTCTGTTTATTTTTTTACTGCCCGGTGATTTTCGTTTTCCTGTCATGTTTACAAAAGTTAAATTTCGTTTTTACCATTTTCGGAATTTATTGCTATTAGTTTTTACTGTATTTTGTATTTTTCAGGATTTACTATATTTAAGTTTTTTTGCACACTATTTTAAATTTCGTTTTTACTTTTACAGTATGTTGATTTTATTGCCTTCAGCTTTTAAATTCTGTTTGCTGTTTTTAAATTTTGATTTTAATTTAAAATTAATTTTCTGCAAACAAAAATAATCAAACCCCCCCCACTTCGTGTTAAGATCTAAAACTGAACCATAATAAAATTGATCCTTGAGAGACGACCTAGGAGTCAAATCCTAGTTATACTGTACTGCATTCATATCTGCAATCAACTTTTGTGAGCGGTGCGACCCGTTCAATCAAAATGGCGCCGTTGCCGGGGATCAATCAGTGGTTTGGTTTTAGTTCTTGTTTTGTAAATATATGTTCTGTGTTTTATTTTTTTTTATTATTTTATTGTGTGTTTAGCTTGCTTTGATATTTTGTGTGATTTGAAATTTTTACTATCATTTCATTGTTATGAGATGTTGTTACTGAGTGCATGAATAGGTGAAATTCTGGACCTAGTTTTGTGTGTGGAATTGATTTTTGTTTTGTAGCATCTACTGAAGGATGCTTCCACAACATCTGTTGATGAATCTTGGACAATATCTACTGAGGGACGCTAAAAGGATTCAGATTAGCATCTACTGATGGATACTTCTATAACATCTACTGATGGATGTTGCTACAATTGATGATAGTAAAATTTTCTTAATATTTTTTTTTAATTAATTTATTTGTTTGTTTGGATTTAGATTTTTTTTCTTCTTTCTTTGTGTGTTTGAGTTTTCAGTTTTCAGGTTCAATATTGCTACTGATGGCAGTAATGACAGCATCTATTGAAGGATGCTTCCACGCATCTATTGAAGGATGTTGGGTGATTGGGCATCTACAGATGGATGCCAATAAAATTGACAAACATTGGTGTCTACTGAAGGATATCAACAATAATAAAAAATAATAATAATAATTAAAAAAAAAATTCTGAGCATCTACTGATGGGTGCTATGTGATTAAAACATCTACTGATAGATGTTATGGACAATTTCTTCCCCTTTCCCTACCTTTTACTGCACATGTCTATATTATTTGACTGCTCTAAATTGTTAATCAGATGATTGTAACACAATGAGGACATTGTGTAGTTTAAGTGTGGTCTACTGGGGGAAATTCTGAATTTTTCTGTTTATTTCTGTTTTGTGTGTTAAATTTTTTGTTTTTCTAGGTAGTTTTTGTTTCTTTTGTGTGTAATAAATTTTGCATGTTTCTTAATTTCTGGACATTGTTTAAAAATGTAGATATATCTTTCATTCACTGATACTTGAGGTTTGAAATTCTTGTTTTTCTTTGCATGGGAAAATGATTTTGAAGTTTGAGAAGTTAAATTAATTGTGACAGAAATACCCTGTGTGAGAATTGAGCCACTTTATTGTTCTTTCTTGTGTGATATGACTCATGATCGCTTTCACATATGATTTGGCTTGACTCTTAATATTTCTTGATTAATATGCATATTTGAAAATGATAAAGGCATTTTTTTTAAGCCTCTGTAGCCAAATAAGCTTACTGATAAGTCAATATTTTATTGATTTCACTTAGTTTATTGTACCGAATTTAATCAAGAAATTGTGCTTAATTGTCCAGTATTTTCCCATTTTCACTAATTGTATTAAATTTGATCAGAAATTCTTATTTTAACTAATTTGAATTATCTGAGCTAATTATTTTACAAGGAAATTTTGGAAATAGAAATTAGGACATTTGAAGGTTAAATGAGAAGCGGAAATTGAGCCCAATGCATCTCAGCCATTTCAATTTTCGCTGGTTGCTACGTGAATTTTGTGTCAACTTGTTTGTCTTCGTTTGAATTCAATTCTTATCCGTTTTCCATGCAATTTTTTTTCATAGTTTCGTCTAGATGTCTATTTTCACTTATAGTTTTTATTTTGTTCAAAATCATTATGTGCTGTTCCCAGTATTTTTTTTACTCCCCTATGTCAGTCTAGTGTTTACTGTTTGAGTGATTTCTAATCTGTTTGCATTGTTTGCTTGCTGTTTAATACTTGTGGTGGCTGGAATTGATCATTGGAAGATGCTAAGACCTCCCAACACTCTTAAGCAAGTTCTTCATGTCTTAAATTTTTGGAAGCAAAACTTGGAACCCACATACACATCACACGGCAAATTCATGCTTAAAGCACATTACTATTCATTTTTGCCGAGAATTGGAGAGGAACCAAGGAGGGTAACATATGCTGATTATTTATTTTAAGAAAGTTGGCTCCCACACTTCTTAACCACCACTCATGGTCATGGCCCATGGACAAAGGAAAATCAACATATTTGAAGAGACATTGGGACCACTTTTCAATGAAGAAGTGGAGTGCCACGGCTGCATGCTTTCAAGTGAAGAATTTTGCAAATTGGACAACACATGGGCCACCAATTCATGGCACATGGGAGAGAGCTCAAAGGAAATTCTAAATTTCATTCAATAAGCATTAGGAAGTGGTACACACGGCCAAGCATTCAGCAAAATAATTGCTAGAATAAAAGTGGAAAACACATGTGCTCATGTAGGTCCATTGTCTTTGGAATGAGAAAAAGCACCGAGGAAACTCACCACTACACACAAAATGGGAGGCTTCTTTAGGAGACAAACATAATAGAAGTAGGGACCACCACCATTTGTTGAAAGAGAAACCAATTTGGATTGGAATTGTAACACCAGCCATACCACTTTGCACACGGCCTAGGACCCCTTTAAAACTTATTTTGGCAAGCAAAGCTACGGTTGGAATCAAAAGAGAAGGAGGCTTCCACACTTGTCGAAAGCCAACGTTCACATTCAATGCAGAAGCTCACGGAGTGGACAAATTCACACACGGCCTCAATCAACCAACCAAGGGAATTTTCTTTCTGAAGACAACAAAAATGGAGAACTCCTTGTTCTTGTTTGGATTGAAGAAGGATGGAAGAAGTTGGGCACACCACACGGCAAATAATGAGCAAGCACACATGGAGTAATCTGGATTTTTGTTGAAGTAAAGAGTCCAGGAAGGAGGGGGACGGTCAGAGAGTTGAGGGAGGAGTTCGGTTTTTGGGAGTTCAAGTTTTAAGTTTCGGTTTTTGGGGGGTTCCAGGGGGTTCTCTCTTTTTGGTTTTTGTGATTTTCTTTGTACTGAGTTTGTATGTGAGGAAGAGAGGAGAGTTTGGAGAGGGGTGAGGCCGAGAGTTCCTATCTTTCCAGGAGGAGGCCGTGAGCAATTTTCAGGAAGGAAGAAACCGCCACTGTTTGGAGGAATGGAGGATGATCTAGCTTGAGTTTTTGCTGACTTCCAATCTGGTTTTGTTCATCTTTTTCTTAAGTTTTTGTTACTGTTTTTACACTCTTGAATGTATTTTATAAATTGTAATTTGGACTTTGTTTGTTTAAGTAATCTCATTATGGAAATATTTTCTTTGTTTCGATTTGTGTTGTGAAAACTCACGGTCGTTTAAAGTCTAGTTTACTTTCTTTCATTTAGTTTTGTTTGTTGAAGCTTTTAAATTTTGTTTGTGTTTTACTTGTCACGGTTATTTAAGGTAAGGAATAATTGTTCCATGAGTTTGTTTTCATAATTTTAAGATTAAAAGGAAGTAAGTAAAGGATGATTAAAATTTGGTGGAGGAGAAGAAATTGAACATGTTTTGGATGTGTAACAAGTGAAGTTTCGGTTGAATCATTTCATTTCAAACATCAATATTTTTAATTTTTCTTGTTCCTTAGATGACCATTAATTGTTGAAAACAGTAGGTGTGTCACGTGAAAAACCTTTTTCTTGTAAGAAATTCAAACATCTTCTTAATTTTCATTAGCATTTAGTCCATCATGTTGGTCATCTTCTTGTATTAATTTGGTCTTTCAAAGATTGGGTTAAGGAAGAGTACCGTGGCTGGAATTGTGTTCATGTGTGAATTTATTTTACTTTTCTAATGGGTAGGAGTACGTAGGAGTGCAAGCATGATTTTTTCATTGTAAAACAAAGTTGGTGTGTTTTTCATTATAAACACTATGAAGATTTGGTTGGATGATGGATGCTCACAGTTTTGATGTCTCGGTTTTTTTTATTTTTCTTTTCAATAGCAAAGTAAAAAAGTCATGGCACATGAGATGATTTTTTAGAAGCAATTTCACTTTCAAATTTAAATTTTGTGATTGTATGTTTTCTGTGCGTATATTGTTTTTGTATTTTAATTCAAATCTTGGTAAAGTCATATTGTTTTTTGTATTTTAATTCAAATCTTGGTAAAGTGTGTATTCTGTAGTGTTTTGCTGTTGTTAAAATTTTACCGTGTAACTTTGTATAAATTTTTATCTATCACAGTAATCAGTTTACCACTTTATGATATTTACTGTTTTGTATTTAATTTTCACGGTGATTTTGGTTGTTACTGTTTAATTTCGTTTTTACTATTCACTGTGTCATTTTTACTGTTTGTGAATTTACGGCTTAAATCATTTAATCTTTCTGCGTAAAAAAAAAAAACAATCAAACTCCCCCCAATTCGTAATTGACTGAAAACCCGAACCAACAATTTGGTCCTTAAGAGACGACCTAGGAGTCAAATCCTAGTCTATACTGCATTCTTATCTGCAATCGAATTTATACGCGGAGCGACCCGCGTATCAAAATTTTGGCGCCGCTGCCGGGGACCAATGGTTCGGTTTGAAGTCTTCTGTGTACATATGTGTTTTGTCGACTATGTTTGAGTCTGTAGATATTTTGTGTGCTTGAATTTTTGTCTGCTATCGTTTCATGATTGTAGGGTGCTGTAACTTAGTACATGACTAGGAGCAATCCTGGAACCTTACCACCCTTTGATCCTGAGATTGATAGGACGTTTCATAGATTAGCCAGTAATTCTAGGAATTTATCTTTAGAATCATTTGTCGAGCCAGTTGCAGTAAATACGGAACATCCCTCTACTGATTCTGATTCTGATTCCGTTATTTTTGACACTGAGAACGATATGGCACAACCTCTACCTCGAGGCAGGACACTTAGAGAGATGGCTGCACCTGATTTCACAGACGAAAGTTTGTGCATCCAGTATCCAGATGAAGATGTTCCATATGTTCTAAAGACTGGACTAATCCATTTACTACCAAAGTTTCATGGCCTTGCAGGTGAAAGTCCGCATAAACATCTGAAGGAATTCCATATTGTTTGTTCATCAATGAAACCTCATGATGTTCCTGAAGATAGTATCTTTCTGAAGGCATTCCCGCATTCGCTAGAAGGTGTAGCGAAGGATTGGTTATACTGTTTGGCGCCTAGATCCATCACCAGTTGGGGCGATCTGAAGAGGTTATTCTTGGAGAAATTTTTTCCAGCATCCCGAACCACTGCGATCAGGAAAGATATATCTGGGATTAGACAGTTTGGGGAGGAGAGCTTATATGAGTACTGGGAAAGATTCAAGAAACTTTGTGCAAGTTGCCCTCACCATCAGATAAGCGAGCAACTGCTTCTCCAGTATTTCTATGAAGGATTGAACAACATGGAGAGGAGTATGATCGATGCTGCCAGTGGTGGAGCGCTTGGAGACATGACGCCTGCTGAAGCTAGGCATTTGATTGAGAAGATGGCTTCTAACTCCCAACAGTTCAGTGTGAGAAATGATGCTATTGTGGTTAGGGGAGTTCATGATGTTGCTACCCATTCTTCATCTACTGATAAAAATGTTGAAAACAAGCTTAATGCTCTTGTGAGTTTGGTGACACAGTTGGCATCCAGTCAGAAATCAGCACCTCCTTCTGCTTCTGTTGCACGGGTGTGTGCTATTTGTTCTAGTAACCATTACACTGATGCTTGTCCTTCTCTGCAGATTTCTTCTATGCAGCAACCTAGTGCTCACGATACACCTCAAGCTTATGCCACCAACATTTACAATAATAGGCAGCAACAACAACAAAACTATGACTTGTCTACCAATAGGTATAATCCAGGATGGAGAGATCACCCTAATCTTAGATGGAACAATGCTCCATATCAACAGCAGCAACAACAACAACAACAACAATCACAACCGCCTTTCAATAATGTTGTAGGTCCTAGACCATATGTGCCCCCACCTGTTCAGAGATATCAGAGGCAACAACAGCAAGAGGCACCTGCCCAACCAGCTACTCAATCTTCCATTTCATCTGAGCCTTCACTGGAAGAGTTAGTGAGACAAATGACTATTCAAAACATACAGATGGCGACTCAGATAAACCAGATGGGAGTTTCCATACAGAATCTTAATAACCAGATGGGACAGATGGCGACTCAGATAAGCCAGGCACAATCTCAGAATTCTGATAAGTTACCATCCCAGACTGTGCAGAATCCACGGAATGTGAGTGCCATAACCCTCAGATCAGGGACGCAGATTGTTGTTCCTTCAAAGGCAACTTCTACATCTACACCTGTACCTGCCACTTGTCCTAGAGAAGACGACCATGATGGTCCACGCAGGACATTTAAGGTGGGTGAATCTTCTTCTCCAACCGGTGATTCTTCTTCAGGTGGATCTTCTTCTTTTTCCATACCCACTATTGTCGCACCTTCTCCATTGGTTGACCGACCTATTCCTCTTCCATTCCCTTCACGAGCACTTCCTAGCAAAAAGATGGAAGAAATGGACAAAGAGATCTTGGAGACCTTCAGGAAAGTAGAAGTGAACATACCTCTGCTTGATGCCATAAAACAAATTCCAAAATATGCAAAATTTCTGAAGGACCTGTGTACACATAAAAGAAAAATGAAAGGAGATGAAAGAATCAGCATGGGTAGGAATGTATCCGCTCTTATTGGTAAATCGATCCCGCACATCCCTGAGAAGTGCAAGGATCCAGGTATATTTTGCATTCCTTGTGTGATTGGAAGCAGTAAATTTGAGAGTGCCATGCTCGATTTGGGAGCTTCTATTAATGTCATGCCTTTGTCCATATATAAATCTTTGTCTCTGGGTCCTTTGAAATCTACGGGTGTAGTCATTCAGTTAGCCAATAGGAGTGTTACCCACCCAACAGGTTACATAGAGGATGTCTTGGTTAGAGTTGGTGAACTAATTTTTCCTGCCGACTTTTATGTTCTGGAAATGGAGGAGGGATTCTCTCATGGATCCGCTCCCATCATCTTAGGCAGACCATTTTTGAAAACTGCTCGAACCAAGATTGATGTGCATGCTGGAACCTTATCTATGGAGATTGCTGATATTGTGGTTCACTTTAATATTCTTGATGCAATGAAGTTTCCAGTTGAGGACCATTCTGTATTCAAGATTGACATGCTGGATGACATTATTGATACATATGTTGTTGATGATTTTGATTCTTTGCATAAGAAAGAGCATTCTTTCCCATTTCCTTTACATACATGCATCGAATCTGAAGTTGAAGATGACATTGACTTTGATGAGGATTTTGATATTGATGATGTTGATAATGGATCTGTCATAGATATTGATTTAGAGTCTGATGAGATGGGTGTTCTACCCTCACACGTAAACTCTTTAGAGTCAGAATGTAATAACCACTTTGCTGAGAGTACAAATGAATCTGACTTGCAAACACCCACTCTTGAGCTGAAACAACTTCCTGATAACCTCAAGTATGCTTACTTGGAGGATGATGAGAAAAAACCTGTGATCATTTCCAGTTCCCTTGATTCTGTTCAAGAGGAGAAATTGCTGAGTCTACTGAAAAATCACAAGAAGGCCATTGGTTGGACTTTAGCTGACATACCTGGCATCAGTCCATCCACTTGTATGCACAGAATTCTTTTGGAAGAGGGAGCAAAGCCGGTTAGGCAACCACAACGCAGGCAGAATCCCGTGATTATGGATGTCATCAAGAAGGAGGTGACCAAGCTTTTGCAAGCTGGGATCATCTACCCCATTTCAGATAGTCAATGGGTAAGCCCTATTCATGTTGTTCCCAAGAAGACTGGCCTCACTGTGATCAAGAATGAGAAGGACGAGTTGATTTCCACAAGAGTACAAAATAGCTGGAGAGTCTGCATCGACTATCGAAGGCTAAACCAAGCAACTAGGAAAGATCATTTCCCACTGCCATTCATTGATCAGATGCTGGAGCGCCTGGCAGGTAAGTCTCATTATTGCTTTCTTGATGGATTTTCTGGCTATTTTCAAATTAATATCGCTCCTGAGGACCAAGAGAAAACAACATTCACATGTCCCTTTGGCACTTTTGCCTATAGGAGGATGCCATTTGGTCTATGCAACGCTCCTGGTACTTTCCAGCGATGCATGCTTAGCATCTTCAGCGATTATCTTGAAAGTTGCATAGAAGTATTCATGGATGATTTCACTGTTTATGGATCCTCATTTGATACATGCTTAGATAGTTTGGAGAAAGTTCTGAAAAGATGCATAGAAACAAACCTTGTCCTCAATTTTGAGAAATGTCATTTTATGGTAGAACAAGGTTTAGTTCTAGGGCATATCATTTCTAGTAAGGGAATAAAGGTAGATCCTGCAAAAATATCTGTGATTTCAAAATTGCCTTATCCCTCTTGCGTGCGAGAGGTTCGATCTTTTCTTGGGCATGCAGGTTTCTATAGACGCTTCATCAAGGACTTCAGCCAGAAAGCACTTCCCTTATCCAAACTACTGCAGAAAGACATTGATTTTGATTTTAATGACAAATGCAAACAGGCTTTTGATCGCCTGAAAGAAGCTTTGACCACCACTCCGATCATCCAGGCACCAGATTGGACAGCCCCTTTTGTTCTTATGTGTGATGCATCCAATTATGCATTGGGGGCCGTCTTGATGCAAAAGATTGATAAGTTGCCTCGAGTGATCTACTACGCTTCCAGGACTTTGGATGCTGCTCAAGCAAACTACACCACCACTGAGAAAGAGCTCTTAGCCATTGTGTTTGCTCTTGATAAATTTAGATCATATTTGCTTGGTTCACCTGTTATTGTATTTACTGACCATGCAGCTCTGAAGTTTCTTTTGAAAAAGGCTGAGTCAAAGCCAAGACTGATAAGGTGGGTGCTGCTACTCCAAGAATTTGACTTGAAAATCCAAGATCGGAGTGGAGCACAGAATTTGGTTGCAGACCATCTCAGCAGGATTGAAGGAGCTGAGGATGAAGCTGATGTTTTACCTATTTCAGATAACTTTCCTGATGAAAGTTTGTTGACGATTTCACTTTCCCACCCTACTCCTTGGTTTGCAAATATTGTGAATTATTTGGTTGCTCATGTTTTTCCTCCATTAGCATCTCGAACTCAAATTGCTAAAATTAAAAGTGATGCTAAATATTACATTTGGGATGACCCATACCTGTGGAAGTTGTGTAGTGATCAGGTTACTAGGAGATGTATTCCAGACAATGAGATTGACTCGGTCCTGAAATTCTGCCATGCTTCCTCACCGGGTGGTCATCAAGGAATTCAAAGAACTGCTCGCAGGGTGCTAGACTGTGGTTTTTATTGGCCTTCCATCTTCAAGGATGCGGAAAGAATTTGCAGCACATGCGAGCCATGTCAAAGAGCAGGAGGATCACTTTCATGGAGACAACAGATGCCTCAACAGCCCATGCTGTTCTGTGAGGTATTTGACGTCTGGGGTATAGACTTTATGGGTCCTTTTCCTATTTCTTTTGGTTTCTCTTATATTCTCCTTGCTGTGGATTATGTTTCAAAATGGGTGGAAGCTATAGCCACCAGAACTAATGATGCTCGAGTTGTTGTAGATTTTGTTAGATCTCACCTCTTTTGCAGGTTTGGAGTGCCCCGAGCAATTGTTAGTGATCAAGGAACCCATTTTTGTAATAGATTAATGCAAGCGTTGCTAAAGAAGTTTGGGGTGACGCACAGAGTTTCTACACCTTATCACCCTCAAACAAATGGGCAAGCGGAGATCTCAAACAGGGAGATTAAGAGGATTTTGGAAAAGATTGTCCAGCCCAATAGGAAAGATTGGAGCAAAAGGTTGGACGATGCTCTTTGGGCCCACAGGACTGCATACAAAGCACCGATAGGGATGTCTCCCTACCGGGTTGTCTTTGGAAAGGCGTGTCATCTACCAGTTGAGATTGAGCATCGGGCATACTGGGCTGTGAAGACTTGCAACTTTTCCATGGAACAAGCTGGAGAGGAAAGAAAGCTGCAACTGAATGAACTGGATGAGATCCGATTGGAGGCTTATGAGAACTCGAAGTTCTATAAAGAAAGGACAAAGAAATTCCATGATAGTTCAATTGTTAGAAAGGACTTCAAGATTGGCCAACAGGTTTTATTGTATAACTCTAGGCTCGGACTCATGGGGGGTAAGTTGAGATCAAAGTGGACTGGACCTTTTATTGTGACTAATGTTTATCCTTATGGTGCAGTAGAGATCCAAGGACCATCCACAGCAGAAAGCTTCAAGGTTAATGGGCACAGACTGAAGCCCTTCCTCAACAATCCTTCTTTGGTGAACGCAGTGGTGGAGGAGACTTCTTTGGTCAACCCCACCTCTTTTTCCCTCTAACTCAGGGAGTTCTCTTTTCTCCTTCCCTCCTCACTTTTATTTCACTTGTCTTTATCATTTGAATGTTCTAATTGTTAATCGGATGATTGTAACACACTGAGGACATTGTGTAATTTAAGTGTGGTCTATTTATTGGGGGGAGATTCTGATAATTTGTTAGTTTTACCCTGATTTTATTTTCGGTGTGTTTTCTGTATTTAAAAAAAAAAAAAAAAAAAAAATTTGTTTCGTCTTGTATATTTTTACATGTTTCTCTTGATTTCTGGACATTGTTTAGAGTGTAGATACATCTTTCACTCAATTGATACTTGGTTTAAAATTCTTGTTTTTCTTTGTGTGGGAAAATGATTATGATTTTTGAAAAACTGAATCAATTGTGACACAAATAACCCGAGTGAGAATTTGAGCCACTTATTTTGTTTCTTGTGTGTGATATGACTCTTGATCGCTTGTACATATGGTTTGTCTTGACTCTTAATAATTCTTGATTAATATGCATGTTTGAAAATGATAAGGCATTTCTTTTGTCTTGAGCCTCTTTAGCCATATAAGCCTACCTTGTTTTTAATCCTTTGATACCCACTTTTGAGCCTACACTTTCCTAATTTCTTCATTTTTAAGCCATACACTGTCTTTAAGTGAAAAACCATAATTACCTTAACTTTGGGGAATTTTGGAGCTAAAGAAATATTTTTCGAACAAGTGTGGTCTTCCTGGGGTTTCTGAAAATTGGCTAAAAAGAAGGTTTTACAATTTATATCTTGTCTCTTACACTTGTGTACTGAAAAGAAAGAAAAGAAAAGAGACACGATGAAAAAAAAAATGAAAAAAAAAATGAAAAAAAAAAAAATAATAAAAAAAAAATAAAATAAACAATGGAGTCAAGAAGAGGACTGAAATAGAAGTTTGGGTGTAATCTGATTGTGTTTTCACTTGTTCCCTGCTCCTCTATTTCTTTTGAATTACTTATCCATATTTATCCTCCCCTGTCCTTGGCCCCATTACAACCCTAAAAAGACCTTCTGATTTAAACATGCATATTTCTGAGAATTAATTTTAGAGGCTTGCCAAGTCTAATTGTATGTGTTTTCTTGAGATCATCGAGTTGACATTTCTTACCCCATACACTTGAGAGAAACACTGATAAGTGCATCTGTGAGGTTCTGTCATTTTTGATTCACCTCTTTAATCTGGTTAATCATTTTACCATGTTTTGAATTACTGGAATAATTCTGTGAGTATTTGTTTTCTTTGATGCTGTGTTAGATAGTGTCTACTACTTTTACTTGTCCAGATTTCTTGTGAACTGTATAATTTGGTTTGTTTCTTTGTGAGTTTTTGTTTTCTATGTGTTGAGTTTGTGTCATTTCCTTGATGTCCTTTGAACTATTTCTTGATCAACTTCTTGATTTTGCCCAGGAGTGCAAAAGACTAAGTGTGGTCTATTTTGATAAGTCAATATTTTATTGATTTCACTTAGTTTATTGTACCGAATTTAATCAAGAAATTGTGCTTAATTGTCCAGTATTTTCCCATTTTCACTAATTGTATTAAATTTGATCAGAAATTCTTATTTTAACTAATTTGAATTATCTGAGCTAATTATTTTACAAGGAAATTTTGGAAATAGAAATTAGGACATTTGAAGGTTAAATGAGAAGCGGAAATTGAGCCCAATGCATCTCAGCCATTTCAATTTTCGCTGGTTGCTACGTGAATTTTGTGTCAACTTGTTTGTCTTCGTTTGAATTCAATTCTTATCCGTTTTCCATGCAATTTTTTTTCATAGTTTCGTCTAGATGTCTATTTTCACTTATAGTTTTTATTTTGTTCAAAATCATTATGTGCTGTTCCCAGTATTTTTTTTACTCCCCTATGTCAGTCTAGTGTTTACTGTTTGAGTGATTTCTAATCTGTTTGCATTGTTTGCTTGCTGTTTAATACTTGTGGTGGCTGGAATTGATCATTGGAAGATGCTAAGACCTCCCAACACTCTTGAGCAAGTTCTTCATGTCTTAAATTTTTGGAAGCAAAACTTGGAACCCACATACACATCACACGGCAAATTCATGCTTAAAGCACATTACTATTCATTTTTGCCGAGAATTGGAGAGGAACCAAGGAGGGTAACATATGCTGATTATTTATTTTAAGAAAGTTGGCTCCCACACTTCTTAACCACCACTCATGGTCATGGCCCATGGACAAAGGAAAATCAACATATTTGAAGAGACATTGGGACCACTTTTCAATGAAGAAGTGGAGTGCCACGGCTGCATGCTTTCAAGTGAAGAATTTTGCAAATTGGACAACACATGGGCCACCAATTCATGGCACATGGGAGAGAGCTCAAAGGAAATTCTAAATTTCATTCAATAAGCATTAGGAAGTGGTACACACGGCCAAGCATTCAGCAAAATAATTGCTAGAATAAAAGTGGAAAACACATGTGCTCATGTAGGTCCATTGTCTTTGGAATGAGAAAAAGCACCGAGGAAACTCACCACTACACACAAAATGGGAGGCTTCTTTAGGAGACAAACATAATAGAAGTAGGGACCACCACCATTTGTTGAAAGAGAAACCAATTTGGATTGGAATTGTAACACCAGCCATACCACTTTGCACACGGCCTAGGACCCCTTTAAAACTTATTTTGGCAAGCAAAGCTACGGTTGGAATCAAAAGAGAAGGAGGCTTCCACACTTGTCGAAAGCCAACGTTCACATTCAATGCAGAAGCTCACGGAGTGGACAAATTCACACACGGCCTCAATCAACCAACCAAGGGAATTTTCTTTCTGAAGACAACAAAAATGGAGAACTCCTTGTTCTTGTTTGGATTGAAGAAGGATGGAAGAAGTTGGGCACACCACACGACAAATAATGAGCAAGCACACATGGAGTAATCTGGATTTTTGTTGAAGTAAAGAGTCCAGGAAGGAGGGGGACGGTCAGAGAGTTGAGGGAGGAGTTCGGTTTTTGGGAGTTCAAGTTTTAAGTTTCGGTTTTTGGGGGGTTCCAGGGGGTTCTCTCTTTTTGGTTTTTGTGATTTTCTTTGTACTGAGTTTGTATGTGAGGAAGAGAGGAGAGTTTGGAGAGGGGTGAGGCCGAGAGTTCCTATCTTTCCAGGAGGAGGCCGTGAGCAATTTTCAGGAAGGAAGAAACCGCCACTGTTTGGAGGAATGGAGGATGATCTAGCTTGAGTTTTTGCTGACTTCCAATCTGGTTTTGTTCATCTTTTTCTTAAGTTTTTGTTACTGTTTTTACACTCTTGAATGTATTTTATAAATTGTAATTTGGACTTTGTTTGTTTAAGTAATCTCATTATGGAAATATTTTCTTTGTTTCGATTTGTGTTGTGAAAACTCACGGTCGTTTAAAGTCTAGTTTACTTTCTTTCATTTAGTTTTGTTTGTTGAAGCTTTTAAATTTTGTTTGTGTTTTACTTGTCACGGTTATTTAAGGTAAGGAATAATTGTTCCATGAGTTTGTTTTCATAATTTTAAGATTAAAAGGAAGTAAGTAAAGGATGATTAAAATTTGGTGGAGGAGAAGAAATTGAACATGTTTTGGATGTGTAACAAGTGAAGTTTCGGTTGAATCATTTCATTTCAAACATCAATATTTTTAATTTTTCTTGTTCCTTAGATGACCATTAATTGTTGAAAACAGTAGGTGTGTCACGTGAAAAACCTTTTTCTTGTAAGAAATTCAAACATCTTCTTAATTTTCATTAGCATTTAGTCCATCATGTTGGTCATCTTCTTGTATTAATTTGGTCTTTCAAAGATTGGGTTAAGGAAGAGTACCGTGGCTGGAATTGTGTTCATGTGTGAATTTATTTTACTTTTCTAATGGGTAGGAGTACGTAGGAGTGCAAGCATGATTTTTTCATTGTAAAACAAAGTTGGTGTGTTTTTCATTATAAACACTATGAAGATTTGGTTGGATGATGGATGCTCACAGTTTTGATGTCTCGGTTTTTTTTATTTTTCTTTTCAATAGCAAAGTAAAAAAGTCATGGCACATGAGATGATTTTTTAGAAGCAATTTCACTTTCAAATTTAAATTTTGTGATTGTATGTTTTCTGTGCGTATATTGTTTTTGTATTTTAATTCAAATCTTGGTAAAGTCATATTGTTTTTTGTATTTTAATTCAAATCTTGGTAAAGTGTGTATTCTGTAGTGTTTTGCTGTTGTTAAAATTTTACCGTGTAACTTTGTATAAATTTTTATCTATCACAGTAATCAGTTTACCACTTTATGATATTTACTGTTTTGTATTTAATTTTCACGGTGATTTTGGTTGTTACTGTTTAATTTCGTTTTTACTATTCACTGTGTCATTTTTACTGTTTGTGAATTTACGGCTTAAATCATTTAATCTTTCTGCGTAAAAAAAAAAAAAACAATCAAACTCCCCCCAATTCGTAATTGACTGAAAACCCGAACCAACAATTTGGTCCTTAAGAGACGACCTAGGAGTCAAATCCTAGTCTATACTGCATTCTTATCTGCAATCGAATTTATACGCGGAGCGACCCGCGTATCACTTACCCTGTAATAATCCTTTCATACCCACTTTTGAGCCTACACTCCTCTAATTTCTTTATTTTCAAGCTATACACTGTCTCTAAGTGAAAAACGATGATTACTTTAAACTTAGGGAATTCTGGAGCTAAAGAAATATTTTTCAAATAAGTGTGGTCTACTGGGAATTCTAAAGAATTGGCTAATTAGTTCAACAATTGTCTCTTACAATAATATATATAAAAAAAAAGAAGAGAGACAGAATTAAAAAAATGGCTATAAATAAGGGAGTCAAGAAAAGGATTGAAGTAGAGTTTTGGATGTGCTTTGACTATGTTTACACTTGTTCCCCGCTCCTCTATTTCTATTGAATTACAGCTACTTGTCCATATTTATCCTCCTCTGTCCTTGGCCCCACTATAACCCTGAAAAGACCTTTTGATTTAAATATGCATGATTCTGAGAATTAATTTTAGAGGCTTGCCAAATCTATTTGTGTTTGCTTTCTTGAGTACATCGAGTTGACATTGCTTATCCCATACACTTGAGAGAAACACTGATAGTGCATCTGTGAGGTTTTGTCACTTTTCATTCATCTCTCAAATTAATTGATTATTTTGTCATACTTTGAATTGCTTAAATAATTTCATGAGTATCTCAATACTTTGATTTTATCTACATATTTTTCTTTGTCCAGAATTTTTGAGAACTGTGTAAATCTGTTTATTTTTCGTACAAGTCTTTGTTTTCTGTCTACTAAGTCTGTCACTTTCCTGATGTTCTTTGAAAATATTCCCTGACTTGTGTCTTAATTTTGCCCAGGAGTGCAAAAGATTAAGTGTGGTCTATTTTGATGAGTCAACATTTTGTACACTACACTTAGCTTATTGTGCTAAAAATTAGTCAGGGAATTGTGCTTAATTGTCCAGTATTTCCTGTTTTTCATAATTATGCTTAATTTGACCGGTAATTCTTATTTTGATTAATTTGAATTATCTGTGACTAATTATTTGTATTATTATTTGCAGGGATATTATTTGGATGAAATTTAAGAACTAATTAATTTTTGAAGCAATTAACTAGAAGCTTTTGGATTTTAATTTTAATTTGGAAAGAAATAGAAGAAGTGGGTCTCGGCTGAATTGGCAAAATGGAAAGTGTAATTGATATCCTGAATGTGAACAAAGTCTTGTAATATAATGTTTTTCATTTTATTTTCTTTTATTGAAGCTTGAACCAAGCTAGCATGCATGGATTAATTTTTGGCCTATTCCATTCAATTGAAGAAGTAATACACATTCCATGTTAGAAGCTGCCACATGAAGAGGCGTCCACACACATAGAAGTGTCACGGCTGGAAATAATAGAAGAGAATGAAGATGTTGTCACGGTCTATAGGCTAAAAAGAAACATCACAATTTGCTGGTCATGGCAGCTTCCATCCAGCATCCTTCACATGGCAACTTCCACCGTCCAGCTAGCTCACGGACAGTAGCTCACCGTTTAACACGCTCCAGCTTCAGCTCCAACCAGAAGCTGTCTTCCACGTCCAACTCCAGCAGCTACCTTCACAGCTCCACCAAGGTGTTCACGGTCCAGCACTAGCAACTCCCATCCAGCAGTAGCATCATTCACGGGAAGATTCCAGCATAGGCGTTCCAGCAACAAAGAATCACTCACTTGTCATGGCTGGAAACGGTACAGCAGCTTGGTTGCACAGCATGGCACATGAAGTGGAGACACACACGGTTCAGGACAGCAGAGAAGAGTAGTGGATGCTGCAGCATGAGCAGAATGGTCACGTGAATTCTGCACCACTTTGTGTGAATGGAAGCAGATTATGAGACTAAGTGTTGTTTGTTTTAATTGGTGACATGGAGAGCAATATCATTGGAGAAAGAGAAAAAGAGAGGTGCACATGAGAAAGTCCTCATACCTTTAGCACATCAGATAACAAATTGGATGAAAGGAGGGGACCACCACTTGTCACATACATTATTTGCCGAACTGCTCCAAAAGAAGTGGTGCTCTCTCAGCTAGTTGTCACGGGTTTGGCTTGGAAAGGAAGTAACACGGCCCACACGAAAGGAAGAATACACATTCATTATTTTGGAATAAAGAAGAGGTGCTGTCCAACACATTCCACGCTGCTGCCACACACACATGGGTACACGTGAAAGTAAGTGGGAGATGGAATTTTAATAAGCATTTCCATTCCATTCAAAATACCACACGACAGCCGACCAGAAAAGAAATGAGAAGTGGTCAGCCTTTCTTTCTTTCAATTATAATGGATGATGACATGGAGCACTAGAGTACAGTGAACAGCTTCACATAATTGACACGTCCAGCTTGTATCCATTCATCTCTTTCATTCAACAATGATCACATTTAGATGGGAAGCAAGTCCTAGTGCACGGCTGCAGCAAAAGATAAGTACATTGTTACGTTCCAGTTTTAGTGCAGATTCAATTTAGAAGAAAATAGATGCACAAGGATGAAGTAGTATCATGACTGGAAGCATATGGAAGCTCACGGCCTTGGACCAGAAAAGAGGTGAAGAGCACACAGACAGGATTTTGTGGAGATTCACGTTTGTAATAGGAATATGATGGTCCACCATGTTGAGCTCTTGGACAACAACTCCTTGATGGGAAGTGGGAACCACACACATGGATATCACGGTTTCTTTGGAGCAGCTCACGGACATCCATTCTTCACCAGCTCCTCACCGTCCAGAAACATCCAATATACAGCAAAGATTTCCATTGAGCTGGAAGAAAAGTAGACAGCATCAAGGAAAGCAGAAGACAAACACGGGATGGATGACTGAAGTGTGTAGTTGGTTCACACGGCTCCACATAGTGGAGGGTCCTTCTTGTTCTTGTTTGGATTGAAGAAGGATGGAAGAAGTTGGGCACACCAGACGGAAAAGAAGGAGCAATCACACACAGAGTATGTGATGACAAAATTTCAATCATCTTTTGGAAGTGAAGTGGTGGAACCAGAAATGGAGGGGCCTTACATTTTGTTTTGGACCATCAAAGAGCACACAGATACGGCTCTTACCACAATAAAAGGAGAGCTTTAGTAGGAGTAGGCAGTAGACAGTAGGAGTAGTGTAGTCTGGAGTTCATTTTTCCCCCTCCCCCTTGGGGAGGTTTTGGGTTATTTTCGTTTTCCAGTTTGATGATGTACTGAATCTTAATTTTCCAGTCTGCGTTTTTCAGTGTTGTTGATGTTTATTTCCAGTGTTAATGTAATTTTCAGTCTGCGTTTTCAGTTGATGTTTAATTTTCATTTTCATCTGCGTCAATTATAATTCTGTTTTTGAAGTTTAAATCTTTAATCTCATCACTGCCATTTTCCAATTCACTTCAAATTGTTGTATTTCACGCTTTCTGCTCAACTCATTTCATCAAGATGTTTCCTATTTTGAAGTTTGATCCTGTCAGTTTTCATTTCCAATTTACATTTTCAACTGCAATTTAAGTTTCTCTGTTTATTTTTTTACTGCCCGGTGATTTTCGTTTTCCTGTCATGTTTACAAAAGTTAAATTTCGTTTTTACCATTTTCGGAATTTATTGCTATTAGTTTTTACTGTATTTTGTATTTTTCAGGATTTACTATATTTAAGTTTTTTTGCACACTATTTTAAATTTCGTTTTTACTTTTACAGTATGTTGATTTTATTGCCTTCAGCTTTTAAATTCTGTTTGCTGTTTTTAAATTTTGATTTTAATTTAAAATTAATTTTCTGCAAACAAAAATAATCAAACCCCCCCCACTTCGTGTTAAGATCTAAAACTGAACCATAATAAAATTGATCCTTGAGAGACGACCTAGGAGTCAAATCCTAGTTATACTGTACTGCATTCATATCTGCAATCAACTTTTGTGAGCGGTGCGACCCGTTCAATCAGTGTATAGTTGGACGTTCGGTATTTATTTTTGTAAGTCGTTCGTTCTTTTTATCTTGTGAACGCTCGTAACTTTTGGGTATTTATGTAAGGTCGTTCGGCCACGTACGAACTTTACCTCTTTAATTGTAAGACTGTTTTGTCATATTAATACATGTTAACATTCTATTATATAGTTTGCTGACTGTATAAATTTAGGATGTTACAGTAGACAGGTTGTCAATCAATTCATAGGCTTCCAAGCATGATTACGACCTTCTGCAGCCTTCTCTTATAGTGCTCTTTCTGTCCTTCTGAGTTCCAACTTCTTCACAATTTAACTCCTCTTCCAATTCATCCCAGTTTCCTACAAAATCAAGGGAATTTAGTGATAAAATCTTGAAGTATAACCTCAACTCTCTTATTCACCAAAATAAGCTAAAAACAAGAGAACAAGCAAGTTCCTAAGTCAAAAAAGGTTCTTTTCTTATCAAAATTTAATCCCAAATAACGGTGAAATCAACCGTTATCATAACCCCAAACTTGAAACTTTACTTTTCCTCAAGCAAAACAACATGTGACTCATCCTAAACAATACTTCAATGGTTCAAGATATCATAAAACACTTTCTTCAAAGACAACTAATCACTCATAACGGCTTATCATAAAAATATCAGTCAAGATGCATTGATGCTTTAGCTAAACAAGCTTAACTATGGTGCTCACATATTCACAATATATAACAGATGCAAACTCATGAATGATCAACAACCAAGCAAGAATGCCAAGCAAGAATGTTATCCTATAGTGCATGGACCTATTCCTCACCAAAACACAATGTCTCACTCAAGCACTAAAAAGTGTTTCACTCAAACTCAAAGGTGTATAGTGAGGTGACACTCTTACACTCTACTGTTAGGATGTCGGCAAGTGTATCGAATCGGATCAGGTAATATAAAATGGTAAGATCAAGTATCGTTTCCTAAGAGACTCACGACACTAGACTATGTAATTACTTAACTAATTAAGACTTTTGAAGAACAATTTGGAATTTTGCAAAACAAGAAAGTAAATTTGAATGCACTTGTGACCAATTGAAAGAAAAACACAAAGGTCAATGAATGATATTGAATATGGGATGAATATGTTGTTGGGGTTTAGATTTCACCTAGTTTACTCTCATGCATATATAAATTCATCTTCTACATTCAATTGTTAACTTCACTCTCTAAATTACTTAAAACCCGATCCCTCGGCGAAGAAAGCCTATCTTTAATTACTAGACCACAATCCCTTGCATCCCTAATAATTAATTTTGCATTACGATTAGGAGCTTAAGACGACCAAAACTCATATCCCCATCCCTGAGCAATATTGCTTTTGGGAGCAATTCTCCATAACATGAGTTGTAAGATACCTCCCGGTATTCATGCAAATCATACATCATCCCATCAATGAGTTAAACATAACAATCATTAAGCAAAGAAGAATTACCCTAACAATTAATGAAAGAAGCATATATAGTTAAGATCAATTCAAATAAATGAGAGTACACAAGGTTAGATCATCCCCCAACAACAATAAATGTTTAGTTCCCCATCGTCATGGAGAAACTAGATGAACAATGGAATGAAAAAGATAGAAAAACCCTAAAAACTGAAGAGGAGAGCTTCCACATCCACTTCTGCCTGTAGAGAATTGAAGAAAATCTGAATTTGTGTTAATTCTGACAAAAGATATCCTCTCTAGGTCGAGTTAATCCTTAAATAAGGCTGAATTGGACCATGGGCCAACATATCAAACATAACTACTTATCACAAAAATATCAGTCAAAATGCATTGATGCTTTAGCCAAACAAGCTCAACTATGGTGCTCACATATTCACAATATATAATAAATGCAAACTCATGAATGATCAACAACCAAGCAAGAATGTTATCCTATAGTGCATGGACCTATTACTCACCAGAAGACAATGTTTCACTCAAGCACTCAAAAGTGTTTCACTCAAACTCAAAGGTGTATAGTGAGGTGGCATTCTTACACTCTACCATCACAATGTCACATGAATCAACTTTGCCTTTCATTTAACCACATATCAAACACACTCACAAGAAATTTATCATCACAAGGACTTTTTGTGGCTTGTATTGAGGCCAGGCTAAGAAGAAAATTGGTTTTTCTAGATAATAAAATCCTTGACTTAAGAGAGTGCACAATTCGTTTATTCTCATTAACAATCAACTCTCTTTCTTCTTTTATGTCAGAAATCAATCTTCAATTCATTCCCAATTTTTCTTTCATTGAGCTTAACCTTTTCTTCTCTTCTCTTTTCTTTTTCTTTTGCTTTTTGCTTTCGCTCAATGCTCTTTAATGACTTTCACAAAGTTCCTTTCGGTTTCTCACAACCGAAAACTTGAACCATTCTCCATTACCACATAAGCATACTCTACTTAACTCAAGGTAAGGATTTCAAAAAGGGTAAAGAGAAACATTATTCTTTGTTGGGTTCACCTATTGGCATTGGCTCTAAGGGAGAAGAAAACATGACCTTAATCATATGTAACACGAAAAAGAGTGATTCAATCATAGAAACTTAGGAAAAATCAATCATGCTTCCAAAGCAATAGCATTCAATCAATCAAAAACTTTGGAGTCCAAACTCTCATAGGATAAATCAAGTTCCACAATTTAATAAAATCCTATGTAGCAAATTAATCACAATTGAAATCATGCATCAATTTCTAACAATGAAGACCAACCACATGTCTATAAGACTAAACCATGCATGATCTCAACATCAATCAACATAATAAAGTAGCACAAGAAACATTACTCATCACAAACGCATTAGCCAAACCATTTAAGCATAGTTCATTAGGCCAAGTACAATACATATTAACCACTTTCAAAGTTCACAAATGCATAAAAATAAAGCAAAAGAAAAAAATCTTGTTAAAATAGCATCCATCAGTAAATGCTATTCCCCATCCATCGGTAGATGCTCCTGTCCATATCCAGCATCCATCAGTAGATGTTCTCTAGCAAATCAACCTCTATTGTCATCAAAATCATCATCATTGTCGTCTTCTTCTTCTTCTTCTTCTTCCTCTTCATCTTCATCTTCCTCCTCCTCCTCCTCCTCATCTTTAGCATCCTCCTCCATAACAGTTGCTACAGATGCTCCAACTCCTCCACTAGCCTGAGCTGGATTTGTAGGCCATGCAACATGGGCCATGAAGTCCTCTTGAGACATGAACTGTCTCTCAAGAAAAGCAGAAGTCAGGGTCATTAGTAATGCGTATTCTCCTTTGTACAATGCCTCCATCCTAGACTCCATTAGAGACCTATACATGTCTCTCATCTGGAAAGAAGTAGCATCCTGGGCCTGATCCTTCTGAGCCTACTATGGTGCTCTCTTGTGAGACCTAGGAGGTTGTGGTTCTGGCATAGGGATTCCTGCCTCATCCAGCATGCAATACAAGGTGTAATAGGAGGAATCAATCTCATTCCTTGGACATTCACATGGAGGTGTGGAGGTATTCACTCCTACAAGCTCACACAAGTGAGTAATATGAGAAGGGTGTCCTAGAGGTGATTTGTTTCTCACATCATGGGCACAGTGCGTGATCTCATATGCTATTACCTGCCCCACGTTAATATTTAAACCTTTGAGGACACAGTAGAGGAAGACTACTTTATTTGTGTTGATGCCTAATACATGTGAACAGGGTTGGATATTGGCATGAGTGAATGACATCCAATATTTTGCCAAAGGAGTTAACTTGGACCTCCTAATATGAATTGGAATGTCATTCCTATTCCTTTGGAACTGGCCACCTAACATGCATAAAGTCCCCTCCACATCAGCATAATTAACATCCTCATTTAGTGCGAGAGCAAACTGATATGGCTCCCATGTCCATTCAGTACCAAAAAACCTATTGATTGTGACAACATCATAGGGTATTCTTTTTCCCCTCACATAGCTCATATATTCCTCATGACTAGCACCATCGAATGTCCTTGCATTTGTATAAAACTCCTTCACCACAGCTATGTTGGCAAGTGATGGATAAGAAGCTAAGTTCTCCCACTGCCTTCTTTCAATCTCCCTTTCAAACTCAGGTGCCATGGTAGGTATTAATCCCACCTTTCTCTCCATCACTAACCTCCTACTTTGCACTGTTAGAAAGTACCTCTCATGCATATGCGAGAGGAACTTATTAGAATATATTTGCTCATTCCTCTTCTGTCCTCTGTCAGTCTTGGAGACAATGGTCTTAATACGCTTACCAGAGGATGAAGCCATACCTGCACCACAAACATACACAATACATTCCACTAATGAGTCATCTATAATATCAATTCATTCAACACATATTGATTAGTACTTACAGACATGCTTTCTATTGCTCATAACACAATTCACACTCTCAACATAACACATCAAACACAAGCATCTTAAATTTAAAGCTCCAATCAACATAAAAAAACTTTTCTCCAACATTGAGGGCCCCTAATTGGCCCTCAGCGGCACCTGCAGACAATCAAAACCACCATAACACAAAACAAACACCATGCACCAGCCACGCCCACGCTGAGCGCCCCCAAGAGGGGCCCTCAACGCCAAACCAGAAAATGAAACATGACCATTTGGCATTTTTCTCCTTCAATGCAAGGCTTTCCACCGTTTATTTTCAACAATATACCCTAGACAAAGGTCTTAGGTGGCTGGAAAGCGTGGGAGTGAGAAATGAGGGTAAAATTGCACCTTTTTGGGTTAAAAGAATGGGTTGGGCCTAATGACGCTGAGCTTTAAAAGCCCAAAGTGTTCAAACATCGTCACTGGCGCTGAACGCCCCTTAGAAGGGCGTTGAGCGCGATGCGGTGGTTATTCTCCCCTCTTTCCTTGCTTGCCCTAAGTGTCTTTAGGTATGGGCTCTCAGTTTCAACCCTTAATTTTTTTAAATTTTTGCCCTTTCAAAACTTTCCACTTTCCAACTCAAGCTTAAAATCTCACACTTAAAATAATTAACTCTCGATGCACATCATAACCATACATCCACAAAAACATCCCTAATGCAACTAAATCATATCACACAATAACAAACACACCAAACAAATAAAAGTTTTCAAAAACACTGGGTTGCCTCCCAGCAAGCGCTTATTTAATGTCACGAGCCTAACACCATAATGCTCAGTTTGAAGCTTTGATGTTGGTGTTCCTCTTGCTTTCATCACACCAACTTATCTTCAACAACTTCCGGTCCACCTTCTTGAATCTTCTAGAATATGAAGCTTTAATCTCAATAACTCCATTCACTTTAATCTCCTTCACAACCCACAACCTGTTCATGTACTTGACTGGTTTGTGGGGTTTGAATTCTTCATCTTCACACTTCAAGTCTTGGTGAACTATCTTCTCTTTAATCTCTTTCTCCTCTTCCTCTACCTATGAAAAGAAACAATTCTTACCTCCCTTGACTGAGTCAGCAGCTTGCTCAGATACACTAGTCTTTGACAAAGTTTCATTTGTACCTTTTGGACTAGTCTTCTTCACTTGAATCGCTTGCTCATCATTAAAGACATTGAAAGTCACCTCTTCATCTTGGTCTTTAAGCATTAGAACCCCATCATCTGCATTGATGACAACCTTAGTTGTCTTCATTAATGGCCTTCCAAGAATGATAGGAATCTTCAAATCTTCCCATCTCCATCACTACAAAATCCACCGAGAATTTAATTTTGTCAACTTGGACCACAACATCTTTCACTATACCATAGAGATTCTTGGTAGATCTATCTGTCATTTGCAGCACCATCTTTGTAAGTTTAACCTCAAGATCACCAATCTTCTTTAGCACAGATAAGGGCATCAAATTGATGCTAGCCCCTAAACGAATTAGAGCTTTCCCTACATCACAATCCCCAATAGTGCAAGGAATAGCAAACTTCTCAGATCTTTGACTTTAGGAGGAAGTGTCTTCTGCAAAATCACACTACAATTTCCTTATACTTCAATTGTTCCCTCATCTAAATATTTCTTCTTTTTGAGGGACTTCTTCAAAAATTTTGCATACGCAGGGATTTGGTGCAATGACTAAGTCAATGGAATAATAATCCCTAATTTCTTGAACATCTCTTTAAAATTCACTTCCTCTTGGGTAACTTCCGGCATAGCACATTGACCATTAATATGATCTCCACCACAATACTCACAAAGTTGTTGTTGAACTTGAGAAACGTTCTGTAACTCCCTTGGCAATTGAGAGATTTTCTTCATGAAAGTTTCCAGTTGTTGAGTCATAATCTTATTCTGTGCTAACAGAGCATCTTGAGATTGTAATTGTAGAACCCATTTCTGTTGAAGTTGAGTTCTTTCACTGTGCATCTCATTATCATTTGTAGCCATATTTTCAATCAAATCATACGCTTCCTCTGGAGTCTTGCACTTGATATTACCTCCAACTAAGGCATCTAGCATCAATTTAGTTTGTGAGCTTAGACCTCCAAGGAATAGAATGACTATTGTAGGTTCATCAAAATCATAAGTGGGCGTCTTTCTCAACAAGCCTTTAAATCGGTCCCATGCTTGACCTAATGTTTCATCCATGCCCTGGTTGAAAGAAGAAATTTCCTGCTTACCTTTGTTCACCTTTGACCGTGGGAAGTATTTGTCCAGAAAATTTGCAACCACGGCTTCCCACTCAGTAAAACTATTCTCTGGAAAAGAGTTCAACCACATCTTAGCATTGCCTCCCAAAGAGAAAGGAAACAAGCTCAATATAATAATTTCATCTGGCACGCTGCTGGGGTCGTACCCCATACAAATTTGATGTGCAAATAAGAATGCAGTATAGACTAGGAAGTGACTCCTAGGTCGTCTCTCAAGGACCAAATGTGGTTTAGTCAATAGGTCAAACACGTAGTAAGGGGGGTTTTGAAAGTGTTTTTGCAAGGATAATTAAAACTGGAAATTAAACACAACCAATCATAATTGAAAGCATTAAAGTAAATAAAAAATTAAACTGAACAATCCTAAACCGCAAACCAGCCAGCTAATTAAATTGGGCTTGAAAAATGGATGAGCTAATAAAATGAAATAAAACCGAACAAACCGGTGACTTAAAACACCTCCCGAAGTTGGTGAAAGCTAGCCTATGAGAGGGAATGATCTACGTCAGCCTTGGAAGCACTAGATGCATAAACCCATTAAATGCATAAACCACAATCAGCGAAAACGAGACTTCAAATAAAATTTGTGTCAGCCTTGACTACAATAGATGCATCATGTAGAAGTGCAATGCTTAAAACGCCGTGCAGCTCCAAAAATAAATCACCGTGAACAACTTGAAGGCAATAAATAAATAACACAATGTATCAAATGCTATTAGCTTGCAACGTATGAGCCCAAAGTGAAATTATAAAAGGCACATTGTAATCATCTAGAAGAAGCATATCACGGAAACAACACAAAAGAAAATTGCATGAACAGTAAAAAAATAATGTGGATTAATAAAACTACTTCAACCTGAATGCTTGGTAATATATATATATATATATATATATATATATATATATATATATATATATATATATATATAATATAAGAAACAAGTTTTGGTTCATGCGTGAAGAAAGGAAATGAAAATTTGTGTGTACATCTCCAGCTCTAAATTCTCTTTGCTAGACTTAACACTACAATTAAATCAACGCTTTTTCTACAAGAAAGAAAATCATTGTATGCTACTCTTAATTAAAAACGAAATCAACGCCTCCCATGTGCCATCTCCTGCTTGGAGCTCTACATTTAGTCGTAGCCCTTCATCTCTTAATGTATGTGTGCTCCTCTATGTCACAACCCTTTCATCCACTTTTAAATGAAAAGTGTCCCACACATGTGGGTGGCGCCTGGCCCCTTATTCCATCCAACACCCCTTTTCCAAACCTCCTAGACCTCCAAAATTAAATTGTCATGGGCTGTGTGCTTCCTTCTCAAAATGAAATCAGCCTCTCAACGTGTCCAGGTTGTTCAGCGTGCATGTGTAAAGACAACTGGGAGCGTGAAGTCCACATGGAGCGTCACCACTTGCCTTGCTGGACCAGGTCGTGACCACTTCAATTGAATTCAGCCAACTGCTTTTTGAAACTCCTTATTGAATGGTAAATGTAATGCGTCTCTCTATGCTTTTCTAGACGTTGCCAATTATCTCCAATAAAGAAGCCTGTTTCGGTGGATAATTTTGGGACCGAAAGACTAACCTGTTGATGTGTCTGGGCCGCTTGCTCGCTTCCAAACTCCTGCTATTGGCCGATCGGTGTTGGCACAAACCGATCGGTCTTCCTCTTGACGTGGGAGGATGTACCTGTAAAAGATACTCCGACGCTCAAGTTAGGCGTGTGATTTGAAGAGCCTCGGCTCTTAGTTAAATATTTAGTGAATGATTATCACTATTGAGTATTTGAGAGTAGCGTAGACTGAATAATGCGTAATTGGAACGTACCTGGCTTTTGGCCCCCCTGGCTTTGTATTTATTATTTTCCTAAACTGATATGAGCCCAATAAAATATAAACAGAATAAGATATAAACAGATTACCTGAATATCCGGTTGGTTGTTTGTAACCACTCGGTTAATATTTTATACTGTACACTATGCCCCCCAAGTCCGAGTTAAGCAGTTGGCTTTAGCCGTGGTTAACTATAGGACTGATGAGTTTGAGGGAGGCTGCGTTTGCGGAACTGAAAGCGTTTTACCGCTCGACCTTCAACATTAACCGAGCGGGATTTACCGCTCGACCTTCGTCATTAACCGAGCGGGATTTACAGCTCGACCTTCAACAGGAACCGAGAGGAATTTACCTCTCGGTCTTCGACATTAACCGAGAGGGTTTTACCTCTCGACCTTCTACATTAACCGAGAGGGATTTACCTCTCGACCCTCGACTTTAACCGAGAGGGATTTACCTCTCGACCTTCGACATTAACCGAGAGGGATTTACCTCTCGACCTTCTACATTAACCGAGAGGGATTTACCTCTCGACCCTCGACTTTAACCGAGAGGGATTTACCTCTCGACCTTCGACATTAACCGAGAGGGATTTACCTCTCGACCTTCGACATTAACCGAGAGGGATTTACCTCTCGACCTTCTACTTTAACTGAGAGTGATTTACCTCTCGACCTTCTACATTAACCGAGCGGGATTTACCGCTCGTCCTTCAACAGGAACCGAGAGGAATTTCCCTCTCGGTCTTCAACATTAATCGAGAGGGCTTTACCTCTCCGCTTTGAGCTAGGAGTGCTTTCTAGTGAACGGGCTTTACCGTTCGGCTTTGAGAGGGCTTTACCTCCCCGCTTTGAGCTAGGAGTGCTTCCTAGTGAACGGGCTTTACCGTTCGGCTTTGAGAGGGCTTTACCTCTCCACTTTGAGCTAGGAGTTCTTCCTAGTGAACGGGCTTTACCGTTCGGCTTTGAGAGGGCTTTACCTCTCCACTTTGAGCTAGGAGTGCTTCCTAGTGAACGGGCTTTACCGTTCGGTCATTGAGAGGGCTTTACCTCTCTGCTGAGTGGGATTTACCGCTCGGTCTTGGACTTGATCGTTAATTATTAACTTTGCTGACAAAATTGGCAATCAGTATTTGCAATAGGAGACTTCCCCTTCATTAATTGAATTCCATGATACTTTAAGCATGAAGTTCGTTTATGACTAGATATCAGTCTGCACTTGCATAGTTGATGGTGTGGATTTTGATATATATTTCTTCAAGATGTTGTATTGTTGAGATTCTCATGATGATATATATTATGGTATATAACCGGATATTATGAATTGCACATAGATAATAAACAAGGTATCAAAACCGTCTTGAGATTTTATAATATTGTTGTTGATAGTTATCTCTAACACAACAATTTCTTTGACTATTTTAATCATGCCAAAAAATGTTTCGGTTATAATAATTAGATAACTATATTTATAGTTATATATAATATATCATATAGCATATAATATATTATGGATTATACTGTATATATTTAAAATATCTATATAAAATAGTTGTTATAATATTAATTATCAATTAGATATTTTATGAAATATTATATTTCAAAAAGTACTTATCTTGTTGATGACGTCTCACGTAGAGATGATGATTCATGTAGTGTAGTTTTCACTTTGTCGAAAGTTTCTGATGTTGATATGAAATAGTGATGTCGAGACCGAACGCTCGTCTTGGTTTCTTGTGGTTTCTAATCATCTTTCTGGTGCTTTGTTGTTCCTCCATGCTCCTCGTGGTCATCATTGGGTTTGACGCTCGGCCCCACGGTGGGCGCCAAAATGTTTTGGTAGGTATTTTTGGGGACCGAGAGACTAACCTGTTGATGTATCTGGGCCGCTTGCTCGCTTCCAAACTCCTGCTATTGGCCGATCGGTGTTGGCATAAACCGATCGGTCTTCCTCTTGACGTGGGGGGATGTACCTGCAAAAGGTACTCCGACGCTCAAGTTAGGCGTGTGGTTTGAAGAGCCTCGGCTCTTGGTTGAATATTTAGTGAATGATTATCACTATTGAGTATTTGAGAGTAGCGTAGACTGAATAATGCGTAATTGGAACGTACTTGGCTTTTGGCCCTGGCTTTGTATTTATTATTTTCCTAAACTGATATGAGCCCAATAAAATATAAACAGAATAAGATATAAACAGATTACCTGAATATCCGGTTGGTTGTTTGTAACCACTCGGTTAATATTTTATACTGTACAAAGCCAAAAATCCTTTTCATTTGTGGGTCGTAGCACCCCACTGCTGGACGTGACCATTGAGCTTCTTCAAATGGAATGTGGTAAAAGATGTGCTTTTGTAATCAGCGTTTTCATTCCTTCGTTGGATGCTACATGATGTGCAGCCCATGTTGGACGTGCAACCCTTTAATTTACTGGGTCGTGGCACCATTTTTTAATAGTAATGCTTTCTCCAAATGTGTGTGGTGTTGCTGCCATTTCATTTATTCTCCAATGCCTGGCTGAACATCCGAACTTGATTGCCCATGGCCTCTTTATTCCAGCCATCTCCATGTTCACCCCTAAAAATGAAATTTGCACGTACTCTCTCATTTTAGCCTTAAATATAATTGATATGGTATTTCTCTTTAAGTCCCAAAATATTATCTGTTTCGGTGTACATTTTCCTGCGTGTCTTTACTGCTCTTGGCTGTTTGGGTTGCTTGCTGGTTGTCCGGGACGCGTGCTTTTCTCCAATCATTGTTGTTCATACTCGCCAAAGGAGGGGGAGGTACCTGCAAAGATACTCCGACGCTCAAGTCAGATGTGAATTACGGAGCTGAAGCTCTCAAGAGAGTAATTGGATACTGCTCTGAAATATTATTTAGGGTCTCTAGAGCATAAAGAGAACGTACCTGGACTTTTTGGCCTGTCACTGTATTTATAAGCAAAATGAAAATAACCACCTTACCTAAAAATGTGGTTAGTGGCTTTGATAAATATCTTAACTGTCTAAAATATCTAAGATATTTATGTTATTACATAAATATCCTTACTACATAACATGCCCCCCAAGTCCGAGTTAACCGTTCCATTTTTATGGACGCGGTAACTATAGGACTTATGGGTTTGAGGGAGGCTGTGTTGGGGAGCGTGTTTCTGGTTGTCGCTCCTGTGTGGACTGAACGTTTTAAACCAAGGATGACCGAGCAGTTGAGTTTGATGGGCCAAAAAGAGGCGGATACGAATGGCAAAAAGCTGGAACGACTGACTATGTGAACGCTCGTTGAAATGAATGTCGACCGATGTTTGGACGCTCGTTAACAGGCCTTGGCGAGCGCTTCTTGAACGCTCGTTGAAATGAATGTCGAGCGATGTTTGGACGATCGTTGACATGCATTGGCGAGCGCTTCTTGAAAGCTTGTTGAAATGAATGTCGAGCGATGTTTGGACGCTCGTTGACATGGATTGGCGAGCGCTTCTTGAACGCTCGTTGAAATGGAATGGCGAGCGATGTTTGGACGCTCGTTAACAGGCCTTGGCGAGCGCTTCTTGAACGCTCGTTGAAATGAATGTCGAGCGATGTTTGGACGCTCGTTGACATGGATTGGCGAGCGCTTCTTGAACGCTCGTTGAAATGAATGTCGAGCGATGTCTGGACACTCGTTGATATGTATTGGCGAACGTTAAGGCCGAACGAATGACTGAGTGGACGCTCGTTGACATTTGATTGTCGAGCGTTGAGGCTGAACAGCTGACTTTGTGAACGTTCGTTGTCGAGCGTTAAGGCCGAACGACTGAATGAGTGGACGCTCGTTGACATTTGATTGTCGAACGTTGAGGCTGAACAGCTGACTTTGTGAACGTTCGTTGTCGAGCGTTGAGGCCGAACGACTGAATGAGTGGACGCTCGTTGACATTTGATGGTTGAGCGACAGAATCTTTGAAAATTTGATGTTCTTGGGCGAACATAAGCTAGGCTAGAGGATGGTCCCTAGGTTTGATGGTCTGGGTGTTCTAGGGCGAACATCTACCAGCGGGAGTGTGTCCCTTTGTTCAATGCACCTGGGTGTTCTAGGGCGAACATTTACCAGCGGGAGTGTATCCCTTTATTCAATGCACCTGGATGTTCTAGGGCGAACATCTACCGGGTCTAGGAGTGTTTCAGGATGAACGACTCTCAGGTGTCCGCTTTTATGTACAAGATATGATTATCTGCACTGTAACAAATAATATTAAGCATATAGGTGAGACCGTTTGGTCAAATTGCAAACCTGGTGGCCGAACGTCCATTAGGCCGAATGCTGGACGCCAATGAGTCCGAATGACCGAACGCTTCCTACGGGAATTGTCGAACGTTAAGGAAGCTATTGCCCGAACGGTTGAAGCCAAGATGCCGAACGTTCAAGGTCGAGAGCTAGAGACCGATCGTCAATGTGAGTGAAGTACCGAACGCTTTAGGCCGAACGGTCGTTAGAATGAATGCTGAAACACTTCATGCTGATTTTCAGAATGAACGTTATTAAGGACGGAGGCTGGACGATTGATGCTGCAAATTTTCGAACGGCGGTGAGATCGAATGGCCCAACGATTGAGTGTTGAGATCATGCATGATCGAACGCTAAAGTCTGAACGTCAATAGTAAAGGCCGAACGTCAATAAGAAAGGCCGAACAGTTCATGCCAATATGCCGAACGTCGATGAGATGGATTGTTCGAACGGTTGAGCCCAAGCGTCCGAATGTCGTTGAGAGGGGTGGCCAACATTAATGGCGTCGAAGGGACGAACGTTGGAGCGTGTAGCGGTCGTAACAAGAAGGCCGGACGAACGGTCTTCTGTTTGAACGCTAGTCCACATTAAGTGTCGAGCGTTCGAATCCAAAGGTGAGGACGAACGGCTGAATTCTTGACCGCTCGTCCATAGCCATTGTCGAGCGTTAGAGTACGGAGGGCGAGGACGAACGGTCCTAGGACGAATGGCTGATTGTTCGAACGCTCGTCCACAGGCGTTGCCGAGCATTCGAATCCGCAGGGCGAGGACGAACGGTCTTTCGTAACCAGAAGGCGAGGACGAACGATCTTTCGTTTGAACGCTCGTCCACATTGAGTGTCGAGCGTTCGAATGCGAAGGACGAGGATGAACATTCCGAGGACGAACGATTGATTGCTTGAACGCTCGTCCACAGGCATTGGCGAGCTTTCAAGTCCGGAGTGCGAGGACGAACGGTCCGTGGACGAACGGCTGATTGCTTGAACGCTCGTCCACAGGCATTGTCGAGCGTTCAAGTCCGGAGGGCGAGGACGAACGATCCGAGGATGAAAGACTGATTGCTTGAACGCTCGTCCACAAGCGTTGTCGAGCGAACGGTCCAAGGACGAACGGCCTGATGCTTGAACGCTCGTCCACAGGCATTGTCGAGCGTTCAAGTCCGGAGGACGAGGACGAACGGTCCGAGGACGAACGGCTGTCTGCTTGACCGCTCGTCCGGAGGCGTTGCGAGCGTTCGAAACCGATGGGCGAGGACGAACGGTCTTTCGTTTGAACGCTCGTCCACATGTCGAGCGTTCGAATCCGAAGGACGAAGACGAACGGTTGGAGGACGAACGGCTGATTGCTTGAACGCTCGTCCACAGGCATTGTCGAGCGTTCAAGTCCGGAGGACGAGGACGAACGGTCCGAGGACGAACGGTTGATTGCATGAACGCTCGTCCACAGGCATTGTCGAGCGTTCAAGTCCGGAGGGCGAGGACGAACGGTCCGTGGACGAACGGCTGATTGCTTGAACGCTCGTCCACAGGCATTGTCGAGCGAACGGTCCGATGACGAACGGCCTGATTGCTCGAACGCTCGTCCACAGGCGTTGCCGAGCGTTCGAATCCGAAGGGCGAGGACGAACGGTCTTTCGTAACCAGAAGGCGAGGACGAACGATCTTTGGTTTGAACGCTCGTCCACATTGAGTGTCGAGCGTTCGAATCCGAAGGACGAGGACGAACGGACTTTCGTAACCAGAAGGCGAGGACGAACGATCTTTCGTTTGGACGCTCGTCCACATTGAGTGTCGAGCGTTCGAATCCGAAGGACGAGGACGAACGGTCTTTCGTAACCAGAAGGCGAGGACGAACGATCTTTCGTTTGAACGCTCGTCCACATTGAGTGTCGAGCGTTCGGGTACTGATTGCCGAGCGTTCGAAACCAACTGTCGAACGCTCTTGAAGTCGAACGGGCGTCAGAACGAATGCTGAAACGTCGATTGGACGAACGTTATTGAGGCGGGTTGCCGACACTCCATTATATGACGAACGTTATTGGACGAACGTTATTGACGTACGAGAGGCTGAACGTACGCAAGACGTGGATCGCGCGATTGTTGCGGAACCGAACATGACGTGGATGATGCGATCGCTGCGGAAGACGTGGAGAATGGGTCTGACAATGTGGCGTACTTGGAGGAGCCGAAAGGGATTGTCTCTGGGTTTGGGAATTTAGGGTTTGTGGTTATTGGGAAATTACGGATTTCTGGTGTGTGCGAGTGCAGAGAGGCTGCTGGTGGTGGTGCGGTGGCATTGCTCTCCATTTATTGGACGCGCTCATGGAAGATTCTTCGTCCAGTAGGGACGATACAAGAAATGGAAGAGTGTTATTGAGTGAATAAGCAAGGAACGATGTCGTCAAACATAACGGCAAGAGAAATTCGATGTGCGTTCACGATTTCATGGAAATGGATTCACTGTTGCACTTCGAAGGGACAAAACGATACAAGTGTTTTTCGCTCCCAGTAGATCTTTTACATTCCCCGATTTGATGATACCTCTGAATTAAGGTACTCACCGGCGCGACTTCGCAGAGGTGTTCGCGGTGGCGTTAACGGCTCGCGGAGGAGACTCTTGGTGGCAATGCAGCAATTTGAAGAAGTAGCTCTTTCCGAAAAAGCGATTCATCGAGGCCGAGTGCTCCTCTTGCGGTTTTTGTGAGATGACACTCGGCCCCACGGTGGGTGCCAAAATGTTTCGGTGTACATTTTCCTGCGTGTCTTTACTGCTCTTGGCTGTCTGGGTTGCTTGCTGGTTGTCCGGGACGCGTGCTTTTCTCCAATCATTGTTGTTCATACTCGCCAAAGGAGGGGGAGGTACCTGCAAAGATACTCTGACGCTCAAGTCAGATGTGAATTACGGAGCTGAAGCTCTCAAGAGAGTAATTGGATACTGCTCTGAAATATTATTTAGGGTCTCTAGAGCATAAAGAGAACGTACCTGGACTTTTTGGCCTGTCACTGTATTTATAAGCAAAATGAAAATAACCACCTTACCTAAAAATGTGGTTAGTGGCTTTGATAAATATCTTAACTGTCTAAAATATCTAAGATATTTATGTTATTACATAAATATCCTTACTACATAACATTATCCAACAATTTCCCTACAATTAATAATGCAAATAATTAGTCTTAGATAATTCAAATTACTTAAAATAAGAATTTCTAGTCAAATTAAGCACAATTAGCAAAAATGGGAAAATACATGAAATTCAAGCACAATTCCCTAATTAAATTTAGCACAATAAGCTAAGTGAAATCAAGAAAATATTTACTCATCACATGCCATTGATCTTCACAGTATTGCATATCTCATTGAATGTGGTCAGATGCTCATATGAATTTTCATGTGATAATCCATTGAATTGGTTACTCTTCATGAATTGAATCAAAGCAGGGTTAATCCCCATATTTGCAGCATTAACCCTCGGCCTTGTAATGATTTTAAAATGATGAGGGTCAATGACAGTTGCATAATCTGCTAGGGTACGTCTACCATTCTACTCTTCAGCCATATTTTTTGTTTCCTGGTCAGATCTTTGAGGTGAACGCTGTAAAAAAGTCTCAAGAAAAGGGAAAAGTTCTATGGACGTCGTGTTCCTCCTTTTTCTTCTACTATTGTCTAGACCTGCAAGAAGAGGTTCATAAACTTTTGTGGTTCTAGTCCGAATTGTAGCCTGAATACACTAGAGAACAAAACACTAGAGCACCCAATTAGCACCAAAAGAAAAAAAGATAAAATTAAAGATAAAACAAAAATTAAAAACAAAAAAGATAAAATTAAAGATAAAAAGATAAAATTAAAGATAAAGTATTAGCGGTTAAGAATCACACAAAAGTATAGTTTAAACCACGAGTCCCCGGCAATAGCGCCAAAAACTTGTTAAGACCTCGACAAGTGTACTGAATCGTATCAAGTAATAATAATTTGTAAGACCAAGTATCGTTTCCCAAGAGACTCACGATACTAAACAGTCATGTACTTAAGTAATTAAGACTTTGAAGAACAATTTAGGGTTTTGAATGCAAAAACAAGAAAGTAAATATGAATGCACTTTTGATCAATTGAAGAAAAACACAAAGATGAATGGATGATATTGAAATTATGAGATGAATATGTTGTTGGGGTTTAGATTTCACCTAGTTTACTCTCATGCATATGTGAACTTATCTTCTTCATTAATGTTAATATCACTTTCTAAATTACTTAAAACCCGATGTCTCGGCGAAGAAAGCCTATCCTTAATTACTAGATCACAATGTCTTGTATCCCTAATAATTAATTCTGCATTACGATTAGAAGCTTAAGATACCCAAGCGTTCTATCCCTATGTCTAGGCAATAGTTTCCTTGGGAGAAATTCCCCAGATCTAGGTTTCCCCGTTGATAACAATTGAAAAACTGTTATTTTCATGCTTAAAATTGATACTAAAAGCAACCTTTAACACTTAGAAACTAGCTTAGAATCATGCTTTTGTTCATATTTTTAGAAACAAGAGAGTTGGACGGGTTTATGCTTGATTTCAGTGTTTTATGCAGGTTTTAAAATGAATTTGATGAAAGAAGTGAAGAAGGATAGAGATGGCATCAGAAAAGAACTCTAAAAGTGCAAAAGAACAGAAGCCGCAAGTACCGCTCAGCGCCAGTTTACTGCTGAGCGGCACTCAAGAACACCCGTTGGTTCCGCTGAGGGGAAGACTCAACACACGCACTTACCGCTAAGCGACACTATTTTTGGGCTTAGACCCACTTTTCTGTAATATTTCGAATAGTATATAAGCTTTAGGACTTCCTAGGGTTTGTTGGCAGAGTACGAAGCAAACACTCACTTTTCCACCCCTTGGAGGAAGATCTTGGATGCTAAGGCTACCTACTCAACTTTCTAGGGTTCTATCTTTCACTCCTTCGTTGTATTTCATCTAGTTTCACCATGAATATGGTGAACTAAACTTTGTATTATTGTTGGGAAATCAATGTAATCTTTTGAAGCTCTCATATATGAAATTGTGTTTAAACACCATATTTATGATACATGCGTTCTTTCATCATTAGTTAGGGTTTTTTTTCTTTGCTCAAAGCATGCATTGTTTAACTCATTCGAAGTCATGATTACTGATTTTGTCAATATGGGAACATATGGGGAAATCTAGATCCAGGGAAATTCTCCAAATAGCATATTGCCTAGATTAGGGATATGAGGGTTGGTTGCCTTTAAGCTTCTGTACTTCAGAATTAATTATTAGGGATGCTAGGAATTGTATGAACTCGTAATTAAGGATAGGCTTTCTTTGCAAGGTGATTTAGAGAGTGGCATTAACATTTATGAAAAGAATGATGAATTCCTAAAATATATGAGAGTGGATAAGATGAAATTGATTACCCCAACAACATACTCATCCATCTAATTCGTTCAAAGTGTTTGTGTTCCTCTTTTCCATTGATCAAAACTCATGCATACATGTTTACTTATTGTCTTTTGCATTTGAAACCTCAAGAATTTGTTCACAAGTCTTAAATAATCAAGAAATCATATAACTAACTAGGTCGTGAGTCCTTTGGGAGAACGATACTTGGTCTTACCGAGTTTATTACTTGATACGATTCGGTCACACTTACGGAGGGTTAAACAAGTTTTTGACGCCGTTTTTTGGTGTTCATAAACTTGTCATCAAGTTTTTGAGAGTGGCATTAACATTTTTGAAAAGAATGATGAATTCCTAAAATATATGAGAGTGGATAAGAAGAAATTGATTACCCCAACAACATACTCATCCATCTAATTCTTTCAAAGTGTTTGTGTTCCTCTTTTCCATTGATCAAAACTCATGCATACATGTTTACTTATTGTCTTTTGCATTTGAAACCTCAAGAATTTGTTCACAAGTCTTAAATAATCAAGAAATCATTTAACTAACTAGGTCGTGAGTCCTTTGGGAGAATGATACTTAGTCTTACCGAGTTTATTACTTGATACGATTCGGTCACACTTGCCGAGGGTTAAACAAAGTTTTTGACGCCGTTTTTTGGTGTTCATAAATTTGTCATCACCTATGTGTGTCCATATCACGAAAACCAATAATCATGTGATGAATGAGTTAAACATAACAAGCATAGAGAAAAGAAGAACAACCCTAAAAATTAATGAAAGAAGCAAATATTAATTAAAACCTATTCAAATACAAGAGATTTCACAAGGTTACATCATCCCCCAACAACAAATTCAATGTAGTTCCCCTTTGTCATGGAGAAACTAAATGAACAATCGAATGAAAATGAAGATAAACCCTAAAAACAGAAGAGGAGAGCTTCCGCATCCACTTATGCCTCTAGAGAGTTGGCAAAATCTGAATTTGTGTCATATTTGTCAAAAGATACTCCCTCTATAATGTCCAAGTCCTTACATATAGCTGAATTGGATCATGAGCCAACGTTGACACCGCTCAGCGACCCTACTTAGGGCGCCCAAGCGAGCTTGCCAGAGGAGTGGCGCTTAGCGCCCCAGGAAGGGCGCCCAACCGTGATTGCGACCTTCTATAGCCTTCTCTTTTGGTGCTCTTTCTGTCCTTTCTGAGTTCCAACTTCTTGACAATTTAACTCCTCTTCCAATTCATCCCAGTTTCCTAAAAAATCAAGGGAATTTAGTGATAAAATCTTAAAGTATAACCTCAACTCTCTTATTCACTAAAATAAGCTAAAACCAAGAGAACAAGCAAGTTCTTAAGTCAAAAAGGGTTCTTTAATTATCAAAATTTAATGCAAAATAATGGTGAAATCAACCATTATCAACGGATTACAAATTGGGAAACTATTGAAAGAATCTTTCTTGAGAAGTATTTTCCTGCATCTAGATTATCAGCTATTGATAACGGTTGAAAATACCATTATCTGTGATATAATTTTGATACTAAACACACCTTTTTTGACTTAGAAACTTGCTTGAACTCATATATTTTCTTTAGTTTTGAAAATAGGTGAGTAGAGGTTATACTTTATGATTTTATCACTAAATTTCCTTTATTTTATAGCTAATAATGTGCCTGGAAGAATCTCTAACAATGTATAGAGCTAAATCATCCAAAAAGCAGGCAAAACAGCAAAAAAGGTGAGTTTTGGAATGAGCGCTAGTTTCATGTATCGCACAAAGCTTGAGCGCCCTTTTAGGGGCGCTGAGTGCCAGTTTTCTCGCAAGCTCACCTGGGCGCCTTAAGTAGGGGCGCTGAGTGATAACAGTTGATTTCATCGTTATTTGAGAGTAAATTTTGATAATAAATGAACCCTTTTTTGACTTAGAAACTTACTTGCTCTCTTGTGTGAGCGCCAACCTTCCTGTAATGTTTCATGCTTGGGCACCCTAAGTGGGGCGCTGAGCGGTGCCAATGTTGGCCCATGATCCAATTCAGCCCTATTTAAGGATTTGCTCGACCTAGAGAGAGCATCTTTTGACAGAATTGACACAAACTCATATTTCTTCAATTTTTAGGGTTTATATTTCATTCTCATTCCATTGTTCATCTAGTTCCTCCATGACAAGGGGGAACTAAATTTAATTTGTTGTTGGGAGATGATGTAAGCTTGTGAACTCTTGTGTATTTGAATTTGTTTTAATTATATATGCTTCTTTCATCAATTGTTAGGGATTTTCTCCTTTGCTCTATGCTTGTTTTGGTCTCTCATGGCATGATATTATGGTTTTCTTTGTTATTGGGAAATACCTAGAAACCACGACCTAGAGAATTTCTCCCAAAAGTCGTATTGCTCAGGGATAGGGGTATAAGTTTTGGTCATCTTAATCTTCTAATCATAATGCAAAATTAATTATTAGGGATGCAAGGGATTGTGGTCTAATAATTAAGGATAGGCTTTCTTCGTCGAGGGATTGGGTTTTAAGTAATTTAGAAAGTGATGTTAACAATTGCATGAAGAAGATGAATTCTTAAATACATAAGAGTAAAATAGGTGAGATCTAAACCCCAACAACATTCTCATCTAATAAATTCAATATCATTCATTCACCTTTGTATTTTTCCTCAATTGATCAAAAGTGCATTCATATTTATTTTCTAGTTTTTGCATTGAAAATCCTCAATTGTTTTTCAAAAAGTCTTAATTACTTGAGTAATCACATGATTGTTTAGTGTCGTGAGTCTCTTGGGAAAAGATACTTGGTCTTACCATTTATTATTATTTGATATGATTCGGTACATTTGCCGATATCTTAACAAGTTTTTGACACTGTTGCCGGGGACTCGTGCTTGAAACTATACTTTTGTGTGATTCTTAACCGATTAGACTTTATCTTCAATTTTATCTTTTTATCTTTTATTTTTATTTTTTTATTTTTTTATCGTTTTATCTTTTTATCTTTAATTTTTATTTTATCTTTTCTATTTGTGTAGTGCTAATTGGGTGCTCTAGTGTTTTTGTTCCCTAGTGTATGCAGGGTACAATTCAGATTAGAAGCATAAAAGTCTATGAACCTCTTCTTGCAGGACGTCTGGATCTTTTACAGCCTTCACCTCAAAGATCTGACTAGGAAACAGAAAATTTGGTTGAAGAGCAAAATGCTAGACGTACCCTGGCATATTATGCAACAGTCATTAGCCTTCATCTTTTTAATAACATTGTAAGGCTGAGGGTTAATGCTGCAAATATGGATATGAAGCCTACTTTGATTCAATTGGTTAAGAGAAACCAATTCAATGGATTATCACATGAAAATCCATATGAGCATCTGACCACATTCAATGAGATATGCAATATTGTTAAGATCAATGGTGTTCTAGATGAAGCTATTAGATTGAGCTTGTTTCCTTTATCTTTGAGAGGCAATGCTAAGATGTGGTTGAACTCTTTTCCAGAGAATAGTTTTACTGAGTGAGAAGATGTGGTTGCAAAGTTTCAGAACAAATACTTCCCACAGTCAAAGGTGAACAAAGGTAAGCAGGAAATTTCTTCTTTCAGGCAAGGCATGGATAAAACATTAGGTCAAGCATGGGACCGATTTAAAGGCTTGTTGAGAAAGACGCCCACTCATGGTTTTGATGAATTCACAGTAGTCATTATATTCCTTGGAGGTCTAAGCGCATAAACTAAATTGATGTTAGATGCCTCAGCTGGAGGTAATATCAAGTGCAAGACTCTATAGGAAGCTTATGATTTGATTGAAAATATGGCTACAAATGATAATGAGATGCATAGTGAAAGAACTCAACTTCAACAAAAAGGAGTTCTACAACTATAATCTCAAGATGCTCTACTGGCACAGAATAAGATTATGACTCAACAATTAGAGACTCTAATAAAGAAAATCTCTCAATTGCCAAAGGAATTGCAGAATGTTTCTCAAGCTCAAGATCAACTTTGTTAGTTGTGTGGTGGAGATCATATCAATGGACAATGCGTCATGCAAGCTAGAACCCAAGAAAAAGTCAATTTTATGGGTAATTAGGGCCGCCAAGGTAACTACAACCAGGGTGGAAACTGATAACAGTTGAAAAACTGTTATTTTCATGCTTAAAATTTATACTAAAAGAAACCTTTAGACTTAAAAACTAGCTTGAAATCATGCTTTTATCTATATTTTCATAAATAAGAGAGCTGGACAGGTTTATGCTTGATTTAAGTGTTTTTGTGCAGGTTTTAAGGTGAATTTAGTGAAAGAAGTGAAGAAGGAGAGAGATGGAATCAGAAAAGGAATCAAAGAGTGCAAAAGGAGAAGCCGAAGGCACCGCTCAGCGGCATTTTACCGCTGAGCGGCACTCAGGAGGTCACGGGAGGACCGCTGAGGGGCAAACTGGCCGCTGAGGGGAAGAAAAGGGACGCGCAGTCACCGCTGAGCGGTATTTACCGCTGAGCGGCACTTTTATGGGCTTGGGCTTTTGTAATCTTTTGTAACTCTAGAATAGTATATAAGGACTTGCACGTCCTAGGATTAGTATCTTTGGCAGAAACGAGGCAAACACTCTCTCTTCCACCCCTTTGAAGGAGGATCTTGGATGCTCAGGCTACCTCTTCACCTTTTTAGGGTTTATTCTTTCATTCTTTCATTGAAATTCATCTAGGTTGACCATGAATATGGTGAACTAAACCTTGTATGTTTGTTGGGGAATCAATGTAATCTCTTGAAGCTCTCATATATGGAATCTATGCTTGCATCTTTTAATTAAGATTTATGCTTTCTTTCATCATTAGTTAGGGTTTTTGCTCTTTGCTTAATGCTTGCATGGTTTAACTCATTCGATGCATGATTATTGGTTTTGTCGATACGGGCACGTACGGGGAAATCTAGATCCGGGGAATTTCTCCCAATATTATGTTGGTTGTCGTTAAGCTCCTGAACTTATGAACTGATCATTAGGAATGCTAGGAATTGTATGAACTCGTGATTAGGGAGAAGCCATCTAGAATGGTACTTTAGAGAGTGGCATTAACAATGATGATTTGAATGTTGAATTCCTAAAATATATGAGAGTGGATGAGATGAAATTGACCCCCAACAACATATTCATTCATATATTTCATTGAAAGTGTTTATCTTTTGCTTTTTGCCATTGATCAAAAACTCATGCATACATGTTTATTTTCTGTCTTGCATATTAAAATCCAAATATTTCGTTCTTAAGTCTTAGCTAATCAACAAACCACACAACTAAACTAGGCCGTGAGTCCTTTGGGAGAACGATACTTGGTCTTACCAAGTTTATTACTTGAACGATTCGGTCATACTTGCCGATTGTGAAACAAGTTTGTCACATCATATTTTGGTGCTCATAAATTTGTCCATCAAGTTTTTGGCACCGTTGCCGGGGACTCGTGGTTTAACTGGTTAATTTGTGTGATTATTGATTATCTTTGACTTTAATTTTGAATTTCTGTTTTTATTTTTCTGTTTTTATTTTATTTTATTTTATCTTATTTGATTAGATTAGATTTTATTTTATTTTATTTTATTTTATTAGATTAGATTTTATTTTATTTTATCTTATTTGATTAGATTAGATTTTATTTTATTTTATTTGATTTGATTTGATTAGATTTGATTTGATTTGATTTTATCTTATTAGATTAGATTAGATTTCAATTTATTTTATTCTATCTTATTTTATTTTATCTTCTGAATCTTTTATCTTCTGAATATATATCTTCTCCTATATCTTTTTGTGCTAACAAATATTTTGTAGAGTTTTGTGCCTAATGTTTGCAGGATGCAATTCGAACAAGACTTTAATAGGCACTCAATTCTACCAAAGTAATCTCAACCACTGGTGGGAACATGACTCAAGCATGGATCAAAGCCAATTTTGGCAAGCTGCCGGACAATTTGAGAACCAACCACAACAACAATGGCAGCAACAAAGCTTTAAAATCAACAAAGGGAAGCAAGAGATCTCTTCATTTAGACAAGGCATGGAAGAATCACTGGGGCATGCATGGGACAGGTACAAAAGCCTATTAAGAAAGACTCCTACGCATGGATTTAACGAAGGAGAAGTAGTCCTAATCTTCCTTGGAGGTCTTGGTTCACAAACCATGATGATGCTTAACGCCTCAGCTAGAGGCAATATCAAATGGAAGACTCTAGAGGAAGCCACAGAAATAATTGAAAACATGACTACTAATAACAATAAGTGGAACAGTGAAAGAGGAGCTCCTATTCAACAAAAACGAGTTCTACAGTTGCAATCCAATGATGCCTTGATAGCTCAGAACAAGTTAATAACTCAACAATTGGAGAATCTCTCAAAGATACTTGAACAATTGCCACAAGAGTTAAAGACTGTTGCACAGGTACAATCCCAGTTGTGCGAATTGTGTGGGGGCGACCATATCAATGGTCAATGTGCCTTTCCAGTTGAAGTCGTAGAGGATGTAAACTACATGACCAATCAGTATCGTCAAGGGAGCTACAATCAGGGGTGGAAACCACACTCAAGCATTGGTCAAGGGCAAACTGGGCAAGCGGGTCAATATAATAAGCAGCAGCAGCAACCCACCTTATGGCAACAATTATCTATGCTTAATGAAAGGTCCATGAGGATGGAGGAAACTCTTCAGCAATTTATACAGAAAACTGAATCTTCTCAAAAGAGCACTGAAGCTGCTATTAAGAACTTGAAGATTCAAATGGGGCAGATTACCAAGCAGTTGGAAGAAAGGTCTGACACGGATTTTGGGGCTAATACTGAGGTTAACCCCAGGGGAGAGTGTCAAGAGCTAGTGAGTGTAAATGTTGAAAAAGTTGAGTTGGAAAAAGAAGAGAGAAAAGAGAGAGAAGAGAAAGAAGAAGAGAAAATTTGTGTGAAGATTGAGAAGGTGAGTAGAAAAAGAAAAGAAAAAAAGAAAGTGAGAGAAAAGAGAAAGAGGACGAGAGAAAAAATAAAGAATCATATGAAAAATCTCGTCCCCATCCAAAGAAGTATCATAGGAAGAAGGAATTTGAGTGCTTTATGGAAATCTTCAAGAAATTGGAGATTAAAGTTCCTATGATTGAGACACTGCAACAAGTTCCTGGTTTGATCAAATTTCTGAAGAAGTTCAGTAGAAAGAAGAAAAAGAAGAAGGAACTGGGGCTTTACTGGGTCAAGCTAATGACGTTAAAAAGAGCGCTTACTGGGAGGCAACCCAGTGGATTTACAAACTTTTGACTTTTGATTTGGTTTTGTAATTTTTAATTTGTGGACATTATTTTGTGAATATTTTGTTGGATCCAGCATCTACTGAAGGATGCTAGGTGGTTAAGTATCTACTGAAGGATACTAAGTTGTAACACCTACTGATGGGTGTTGGTGAGAAGATTTTGCACCTACTGATGGGTGCTGGTAAGTTTGAAACACCTACTGATGGGTGTTGGTGGATTTTGGGTCAGGCTCGTGACGTTAAACAAGCGCTACCTGGGAGGCAACCCAGTTGATTGATTGTTTTCTGTTTGTTTATTTTAGTTAGGGTTTGCATAAGCATTTTTAACATTGAATTGCAGGGAACCAGTGAGGGGTATGTCTTGGAGGCACGTAGGTCAAGAAAAGAAGTAGAGGAGCACTTCACGAAAGTGCCGCTGAGCGGTACTATCGCAGAATGGGCTTTAGTTCCCCTTAGCGGAACCCGAGCCCATTAGGGTATTTTTAAACCCTAAGCTGCGCAATTTTTCATTCTTTCAAGCTTTTCTCTGCACAAACACTTCCACATACCTTCTCCTAGGTTTTTCACTCTTCCCTCTTAAGAAAATATCTCTTTGATTGAACGGGTCGCACCGCTCACAAAAGTTGATTGCGAAATTAATGCAGTACAGTACTAGGAAGTGACTCCTAGGTCGTCTCTCAAGGACCAATTTGTGTCGGTTTAGTCTCAGATTTTATACACGAAGTGGGGGGGGGTTTGTGGATGTTTTTGTGATTGTGCGGAAAATAAAATTAAAACTGAAAATTTAATAAAGCAAAATTAAAAATGTTGAAATAAAGTTTAAAGACTATAAAAACAGACGGTAAATTCAGAAAACTGTAAATTGCAAAAACAAATAAACTTCTTACAGAAATTAAAATGTGCAATGAAACTTAAAGGAAATTGATGTGAGCAGAAACTTGCAGTGACAATAATTTGATCAAAGCTTTAAACGTGCAGACGAAATTGCAAACGCAAGGTAATTGCTGATGAAAGTAGAGTTTTGACAACTGAAAAACACACTGGAAATTAAATGTGCAGATTGAAATTGTAAAACAAATTGGAAAACATACTGGGGAACAAATCCAAAACCTCCCCAAAGGGGAGGTGGAAAAATGAAAGCAGAACGTAAACTCTCTCCTAATTCCTACTCCTAAAACTCTCCCCTTACTCCTTTGCTGCCCATTCCATTTTATAGCCCAGAATTCTGAACTTCATCCCGTGACTTCTCCATTCATTTGTTTTTGTCTTTAGTTGACAATTGGCAGCCCCTGTTTTTAGGCAATCTTCTTCTGTCAAATGCTCCTAGATATGCCAAAGAAAATAAGGTTTAGGCCCCTCCAATTTCCACCTCATCTTGTCTTCTTCTTCAATTACGTTTCACACCATTCCAAGCCAAGAATCCACTCTTCTCCTTTCTCCATTCATCCATTACACCTCCCCTCAATGAAGTTGCAGCTCTCTGGACGTTGGTGGTGTTGCTTCAGGAGACATCACTCTCCTCTACACATATATTGAAACTGGACTACTCTCTTCTTGCGTCCAGCAGACCGTGTGTTGCCTTGGACGTGATGTAGCTTCTTCATCCACCTCCTTCCGTCAACCAATATCAGCTGGATCTCACGTCTCCACTTGGACCAAGCGGCTGGATGCAGGACGTGTGGTGCATTGAATTGCAGACCAATAATTGTGCTTTAAAGGAATGAATGACTTGATATCTTTTATCTCTTTCACGTATAGACCGTGATACCTTTTTCTTCCAGGAATGAATCACTTAAAAATACAACCACCTTCTTCTAAGCAAATGAGTGGGTCTGTGAATATGCTTCTCCCTTTTCTTTTTACGTGAGCTGCATCAGAAGAATAGAGGAAACCGTGAGGTGGTGGCTGGTGTGGCCGTGAATCACTTCCCTCTTCTTCCACACTGTCTTTGGCTTCCTTGGATGTCTTCTTCTCCAACTGCTGGATGTTCAACATCTTCCTGGCCGTGACTCCCTCCCTTGAATGTTGCAGCTACTTGATGTGCATCTTAAAACAAAGAAAATGAATGCTCATTTATGTGTTGGACCAGCCGTGAGATTCTTTTCTAATTGAAGTTCAAAGACCAAAAACTAGAGTGGAAGAGACGGAGAGTTCAGAACAAATCTGCACTTCAATTGTTGGACCGTGGATGTATTGTGGAATGGAAGAGCAACTAAATCTGCACATGCTTAAGCCAAGGTGCCGTGAAATGTGAGCTAGATGCCACCTTAATTAAATTATGTGAAGCTCTCCAATTTGATGGATTCATATTCACGTTCCAGCTAAGAGAGTTTGGTGGCTCCCACCTTTCACTTCTTTATGCTATTGTCTTCCAAATTTTTAACAAAAACCGTGGCTGCATTTGCATGGTGGCCCCTTCATTTAATTTCAATTCCATACTTTGATTTGCCAAATGCTTTGTTGAATTTTCCATGTGGGCCATGTGTAGCACTTCTTTAGAATTCAGCATTTTGGAAGTCTTTCATGTGGACGTGACTTTGCCTGGTGACCCCTTCTTTCATTCTCTTGTCATGTTTTTTCTAATGAGAAGTGGCGGCTCCCACACTTGCAAGAAGAAGGAAAATTCCTTTGTGTGTGCCGTGAGTTCATGTCTATGTACCACTCCTTTCTTTGTTAATTTGTTTGATGGCAAACAACGTGGTCCCCTTCATTTCCATTCAATATGTGATGCTTGCTGAATTTTCCAATGGGCCAAGGTGGTATGGCCGAGACATTTACTTAGTAAATGTGGCAGTGCAATTGTCATCTTCCAAGGGCTATAAACCGTGAGTTTGCAATGTGGTTTCCAAACCAACCAATATTACTTCTTGAAATGAGCTTTAAAATGTGCCAACATGAGTGTTGAATCCTTGAGTGTTGGGAGTTCTTAGCACCGTCCAATGATCAATTCCAGCCACCACAAGTATCAAACAACATGCAAACAATGCACACAGATTAGAAGTCACTCAAACAGTAATCACTGAACTAACATAGGGGAGTAAAATAAATACTGGGAACAACACAAAATGAATTTGAACAAAGTAAAAACTATACTTGCAAATAGACATCCATACGAAACTATGAAAAAAAACTACATGCAAAACGGATAAGAATTGAACTCGAACGAGGACAAACAAGTTGACACAAAATTCACACAGCAACCAGCGAAAAGTCAAATGGCTGAGATGAATTTGGCTCAATTGTCATTTCTCATTTAACATTCAAATGTCCCAAATTTATTTCCAAAATTTTCCTTGCAATTACTAATGCGAATAATTAACTCAAATAATTCAAATTAATTAAAATTAGAATTTCTGGTCAAATTAAGCACAATTAGCAAAAACGGAAAAATACTGGACAATTAAGCACAATTCCCTGATTAATTCTAGTACAATAAACTAAGTGAAGTGAAGAAAATATTGACTCATCAAAATAGACCACACTTAGTCTTTTGCACTCCTGGGCAAAATCAAGACGCAAATCAGGGAATGGTTTAATGGACTTTTAGGGAGGTGACACAAATGCAGCATACAGAAAACAAAGACTCACAAGAAAATAAAAAAAAAATTTACACAGTTCTCATGAATTCTGGACAGATAAAAGATGTAGAAAATATCCAACACAGAATCAAAGAAAAGCAGATACTTACAGAAATCATCCAAGCAATTCAAAGTATGGAAAAATAATTAATCAGTTCAAGAGGTGATTCAAAAATAACCTCACAGATGCACTATTAGTGTTTCTGTCAAGTGTCTAGGGTAAAGAATTTCAACTCAATGCACTCAAGAAAACAAACACAATCAGACTTGGCAAGTTTCTAATTATCAAAACTTAAAACATATGCATGTTCGGATCCAAAGGTCTTTACTGGGTTGTAATGGGGCCAAGGACAGGGGAGGATAAAATATAGATAAGTAGCTACAGCTCAGAAGAAATAGAGGAGTACTGGGGAAAAAGTGTAAATACAGTGAAATCACGCCCAAACCTCTAATTCAATCCTCTTCTCGACTCTATTATTCACAAACTTGTTTTTTTTTTTTTTTCAATTTTCTCATCATCATTTTTTTTCCATCCTGTCTCTTTTTTTTTTCTTTATCACACAACAGGATATAAATCATCATTTCAAAACATGATGAGGAACCAACTAGCCAATTCATCAGAATTCCCAAGGAGACCACACTTTTTCATAAAACACTTCTATAGCTCCAGACTTTCCTAAGGTTAAGGTAATAATTTGTTTTTCACTTAGGATCAGTGTATGAGCTTCAACACAAATAAATATATACAGTATAGGCTCAAAGGGGTTATCAAAGGATAATAACAAGGTAGGCTTATTTGGCTAAAGAGGCTCAAGAATAAAATTGCCTTTATCACTTCCAAAAATGCATATAAATCAAGTATATCAAAAAGAATCAAGCCAAGGCATATGTGCAAGCAATCAAGATACATATCACACCAGAAAGAAAATTAAGTGGCTCAAATTCTCACACAGGGCATTCGTTACAATCAAATCAACCTCTTAAACATTATAATCATCTTCCAAGCAGAGAAAAGCAAGGATTACAAACTATAAGCATTAATCAAGTGAAGGAAAAATCTACAACTTAGACAGACTCCAGAAATCAAGAGAAAAATGTAAAATTTATTGCACACAAAACACTCTAAAAACCACTTAAAACAGAAAAAATTTATCACAAAAACAAAAAATTTAACACACAAAATAAAGAAAAATTCAGAATCTCTCCCAATAGACCACACTTAAACTACACATTGTCCTCAATGTGTTCTAGGCATGTCATCAACAATCAAAACAGTAAACATATTATGGACAAGTGCAATAAAGTAAGGAAAAAGGGAGAGAAAGAAAATGCAAACTCCCGTAGGTTATGGTGGAAGCTGCCAATTTTGGATCATCAGGGAGAGGTCTTCATGTTCACGATCCAGCCATGAAGTTTTGAGGACGAACTGCTTCATCCTCCAGATTTGATCGAGCAGTGAAATGTTTTCCACAGCTGGATCTGAGCAGTGATTGTTGATGAGCAGGTTCAGCAGGTGCCTATTGTTGTTGAAACAGTTTTTCAGGTTCGCACCCTTGCCTTCCACTGTGTGTGCATGTTGGTCCAATTCATCTGTACCTCCTGCAATAGGGTTAGTGCAATATGGTTCTACAGAAATTACATGCAGGGGTACAACACCCAAATCCAGTGTAACAGGCTGAACCTTAGATACATCCTCAAAACACGAATCAATTTCAAAATTAGAAACCATATTAATCGCAGACTCAGATTCATGTTCAATGCATGGAGAATAATTATTCGAATGTGATAGTAAAAAACGGTTCTCATCATGCACAGAGGAAAAATTAAAATCAGACTCAACAACTATATAATCATCAGCATACCAATCAACAGCATAATCAACAGAATAATCAATTTGCGGTATGCTTCCCTCCACTTCCTTGAAGATTTCTAAAGTGTGGGAAGATGAAGGTGGTCTACCTGGTTCAGGATTACTGCTTACTTCTGCCGGGTCCCCAAAATTTTCATCAGTCTCCTCAGGTACAAGAGTGGCCATCTGCCTGATCTGATCACTCAGATTCTGCATGGCAGCTTGAGTTTCCTGCTGGAACTCCGTGCTCTCTTGCTTGAACTGCATGTTCCCTTTCTGAAACTGAATGTTCTGCATTGTCATCTGCTCTAGTAACTCCTTTAATGTAGGTTCAGAAGTAGAAGGCTGAGGAGTTATTTGAATAGGAGAATCATACTGCTGACTCTCATATTGTGGAACTGGCTCCCAAAGAGAGCTCTCAGAAATTGGATGATGGAACATATTGTTCTCATCATAAAAATCAGCAGATTTAAAATCAAAGTAATATGCAAAATAAGAATCATAATCACAGACATTGGCAGAATAAGCATTATTCACAACATTAAAATAGGTAGACATGGAAAAATAAAAAGTAAAAACTAAAAACTAAAAATTACGAATCAGATAAAACAAAACACATTTATACATGCTACAAGCACACACAAGACAGAACATCAATAGTAAAAATTTTTAATTAATTTTTTTTTTAATTTTCAATTTTTTTTTAATAACAACTAAATACAGAACATAGCACAATTAAACACAATATATATTAACACAGCATAATCGAAAAACACAGCAAAAATCTAAAACAAAAAACCTGGAACTGAAGTGACAACGCCGCCAAAATTGGCTGAAGGTGTCGTTGTCGCCTACAAAAATATGAAACACGAAACACACAAAATACACATATTAACAGAACAAAAATTTGCACAACAAGAATCTAAAACCAAACCGTTATTGATCCCCGGCAGCGGCGCCATTTTGATTGAACGGGTCGCACCGCTCACAAAAGTTGATTGCGAAATTAATGCAGTACAGTACTAGGAAGTGACTCCTAGGTCGTCTCTCAAGGACCAATTTGTGTCGGTTTAGTCTCAGATTTTATACACGAAGTGGGGGGGGTTTGTGGATGTTTTTGTGATTGTGCGGAAAATAAAATTAAAACTGAAAATTTAATAAAGCAAAATTAAAAATGTTGAAATAAAGTTTAAAGACTATAAAAACAGACGGTAAATTCAGAAAACTGTAAATTGCAAAAACAAATAAACTTCTTACAGAAATTAAAATGTGCAATGAAACTTAAAGGAAATTGATGTGAGCAGAAACTTGCAGTGACAATAATTTGATCAAAGCTTTAAACGTGCAGACGAAATTGCAAACGCAAGGTAATTGCTGATGAAAGTAGAGTTTTGACAACTGAAAAACACACTGGAAATTAAATGTGCAGATTGAAATTGTAAAACAAATTGGAAAACATACTGGGGAACAAATCCAAAACCTCCCCAAAGGGGAGGTGGAAAAATGAAAGCAGAACGTAAACTCTCTCCTAATTCCTACTCCTAAAACTCTCCCCTTTCTCCTTTGCTGCCCATTCCATTTTATAGCCCAGAATTCTGAACTTCATCCCGTGACTTCTCCATTCATTTGTTTTTGTCTTTAGTTGACAATTGGCAGCCCCTGTTTTTAGGCAATCTTCTTCTGTCAAATGCTCCTAGATATGCCAAAGAAAATAAGGTTTAGGCCCCTCCAATTTCCACCTCATCTTGTCTTCTTCTTCAATTACGTTTCACACCATTCCAAGCCAAGAATCCACTCTTCTCCTTTCTCCATTCATCCATTACACCTCCCCTCAATGAAGTTGCAGCTCTCTGGACGTTGGTGGTGTTGCTTCAGGAGACATCACTCTCCTCTACACATATATTGAAACTGGACTACTCTCTTCTTGCGTCCAGCAGACCGTGTGTTGCCTTGGACGTGATGTAGCTTCTTCATCCACCTCCTTCCGTCAACCAATATCAGCTGGATCTCACGTCTCCACTTGGACCAAGCGGCTGGATGCAGGACGTGTGGTGCATTGAATTGCAGACCAATAATTGTGCTTTAAAGGAATGAATGACTTGATATCTTTTATCTCTTTCACGTATAGACCGTGATACCTTTTTCTTCCAGGAATGAATCACTTAAAAATACAACCACCTTCTTCTAAGCAAATGAGTGGGTCTGTGAATATGCTTCTCCCTTTTCTTTTTACGTGAGCTGCATCAGAAGAATAGAGGAAACCGTGAGGTGGTGGCTGGTGTGGCCGTGAATCACTTCCCTCTTCTTCCACACTGTCTTTGGCTTCCTTGGATGTCTTCTTCTCCAACTGCTGGATGTTCAACATCTTCCTGGCCGTGACTCCCTCCCTTGAATGTTGCAGCTACTTGATGTGCATCTTAAAACAAAGAAAATGAATGCTCATTTATGTGTTGGACCAGCCGTGAGATTCTTTTCTAATTGAAGTTCAAAGACCAAAAACTAGAGTGGAAGAGACGGAGAGTTCAGAACAAATCTGCACTTCAATTGCTGGACCGTGGATGTATTGTGGAATGGAAGAGCAACTAAATCTGCACATGCTTAAGCCAAGGTGCCGTGAAATGTGAGCTAGATGCCACCTTAATTAAATTATGTGAAGCTCTCCAATTTGATGGATTCATATTCACGTTCCAGCTAAGAGAGTTTGGTGGCTCCCACCTTTCACTTCTTTATGCTATTGTCTTCCAAATTTTTAACAAAAACCGTGGCTGCATTTGCATGGTGGCCCCTTCATTTAATTTCAATTCCATACTTTGATTTGCCAAATGCTTTGTTGAATTTTCCATGTGGGCCATGTGTAGCACTTCTTTAGAATTCAGCATTTTGGAAGTCTTTCATGTGGACGTGACTTTGCCTGGTGACCCCTTCTTTCATTCTCTTGTCATGTTTTTTCTAATGAGAAGTGGCAGCTCCCACACTTGCAAGAAGAAGGAAAATTCCTTTGTGTGTGCCGTGAGTTCATGTCTATGTACCACTCCTTTCTTTGTTAATTTGTTTGATGGCAAACAACGTGGTCCCCTTCATTTCCATTCAATATGTGATGCTTGCTGAATTTTCCAATGGGCCAAGGTGGTATGGCCGAGACATTTACTTAGTAAATGTGGCAGTGCAATTGTCATCTTCCAAGGGCTATAAACCGTGAGTTTGCAATGTGGTTTCCAAACCAACCAATATTACTTCTTGAAATGAGCTTTAAAATGTGCCAACATGAGTGTTGAATCCTTGAGTGTTGGGAGTTCTTAGCACCGTCCAATGATCAATTCCAGCCACCACAAGTATCAAACAACATGCAAACAATGCACACAGATTAGAAGTCACTCAAACAGTAATCACTGAACTAACATAGGGGAGTAAAATAAATACTGGGAACAACACAAAATGAATTTGAACAAAGTAAAAACTATACTTGCAAATAGACATCCATACGAAACTATGAAAAAAAACTGCATGCAAAACGGATAAGAATTGAACTCGAACGAGGACAAACAAGTTGACACAAAATTCACACAGCAACCAGCGAAAAGTCAAATGGCTGAGATGAATTTGGCTCAATTGTCATTTCTCATTTAACATTCAAATGTCCCAAATTTATTTCCAAAATTTTCCTTGCAATTACTAATGCGAATAATTAACTCAAATAATTCAAATTAATTAAAATTAGAATTTCTGGTCAAATTAAGCACAATTAGCAAAAACGGAAAAATACTGGACAATTAAGCACAATTCCCTGATTAATTCTAGTACAATAAACTAAGTGAAGTGAAGAAAATATTGACTCATCACTCTTCCACTCACTTTTTCACTAGTGTGCCATCAAAGTTTGGGGTTGGAAGAGAGCATTCTAGCTTGGAAGCATTCTCATTGCATCTAGTATCTCCACCCAAGTAAGTAAAATGCATTTTGTTCATTCTAGGGTTCTTGAATTTGAATGTGATTGTCAAAGCATGAATATTTAGGGGTTTTGATTTCTATGCATGATTTGATGATATATTTGATGTTTGAACCGATTAAACTGCATGATTATGAACTGGAAAACTGAAAATTGCATATGGGTGGAGTTAGGAAAGCTTTAAAATAGATTTTTCAAAAATCTGCAGAGTTACCGCTGAGCGGCATTTACCGCTGAGCGGCACTTTGCCAGATTTGCTTTTTCTGGTTTGTTGCGTGTTGGAATGTGGCACTGGTGGCGCTGAGGGGAAATTCTGGCCCTCAGCGGTGGTTTAGCTTCGAAAGGAGTTGTGTTCTGTGTTTACTAATGATTAACATCATGTTCTATGGTTTTGTATTTGTGTTTGAATGCAGGAATGGCATCTTCTTCAGGAAAGAGATTGAAAACCATGGCAACTAAGAGAAAGGAAAAGGAACCAGAGCAACCCCATAATAGCAGGTTCCTCTCTAGGAAACATGAGAAGCACTTTAGGGTGGTTCAGGACAGGAGACTTCTGATGGAGAGAAAGGTTGGAATGATACCTAACTTTGCTCCTCAATTTGGAGAGCAAGTGTTAGGGAATGATTGGGGAAAGCTAGCCACTTATCCTGCACCTGCCAACATAGCTGTGGTAAAGGAATTTTACACCAATACAAAGAAGATTGGTGATTATCCAGCTGAGAATTATTTGGGCTATGTCAGAGGCCATGCTATCAGGTATGATCCTGATTCTATCAACAACTTCCTAGATACTGTGTGGGCTGGTGAGCAATGCCAGTTTGCTCTTTGCATGGAGGAAGGTGCTGATTTTGAGGATGTGGAGAGAGTGCTGTGCATACCTGGAGGACACTTCCAAAGGAATAGATCTGGCGCAGTGGTTAACATTAGGAGGACAGATTTGACTCCTCTTGCAAAGTATTGGATGGCATTTTCTCATGCCAACATTCAGCCATGTTCACATGTGTCAGATATCACTCTCAGCAGGGCACTATTCATCTACTGTGCTATCAGAAATTTGAATGTTAATATTGGGCAGGTGATAGCTGATGAGATTAGTGTGTGTGCTAACACCTCAAACAACAAAGCACCACTAGGACATCCTTCTTTGATCACTCACCTTTGCAAGCTAGCTGGGGTGGACACTTCTGTTCCACCATTTGAGAGGCCAAGAAAAGCTATTGATGAGCCTTATTATAGACAGTACTGTGGAGGTGAGGATGCAGCTCAGCCAGTTCCACCACGCCATGCTCGTAGAGAGAGAGGGCCAGCACAGAGCCGGACATCTGCTGATACACATGAAGCAAAACCATTTCAGATGAGGGACATGTATATGTCTCTTATAGGGGCTCAGTTGCAGTCCATTCACAGAGGGCAGGTGGCTACTGCTGAGATGATAGTGGGGATGTATGACACACCTCCAGCCCACAGGTGGACTATGGATGAATTCCATAATGTGGTAGCTTGGCCAGAAGAACCATTGCATGGAGGAGGAGCTGAAGCAGCTGAAGCTTCAGCTCGAGACATGGAAGAAGATGAAGTTGAGGAGGAGGATGCATTTGATGATGATGATGATGAGGAAGAAGAGGAAGATACAGAGGACAGCTCAGACTGATGAGGAGCTGTGTAACATCCCAATAAATAGTAATTACCATTAATCAGAACTAATCACATTTACAGAAAATACAGTGCAGTCTTAATATTTACAGCAGCTGCTCAAAATAAAAACAGAACGCACAGTAATTTACAGCGTTCAGAATTCATGATAAATACAAAACCAGTTCTGAATGATCTATTCTGCAGAACTATATACAGAACTTCCAAAATACAGTACAGAAAATCTAACATCTACTACGGAACGAGCCTCTACTGCTCAGCTTTAACCTCCACTTCCACAAGGTTGGCATCCTCCAAATTTTCTTCTTCCAGCATTGTTTCTAGGGGTGCCTCACCATCTGCTCACATCCACAACGGATGATCATTGCATTGACAAGACGGACATACAGAAACAGTAGACAACACAAGGAAATTGCAAGGGTAAGCTTAGGTAATTTAATTTATACAATCAACATATTTTAACATAGTAAATAAATCATACATTTCATACAACATTAGATATATATCCACGCATACAGTAACTCATTCAAATTCTCATAATTAAAGACTGTCCGGACTGTATGATCCATGTATCTACAGGCGTTCCTGCACCCGGGTGATGTAGTAACTGGGATACCCTCAACAGCTGCCACCCGAGGTTAACCCTTATCAGCCCAAAGTACTCAGTAGGACTAGGGCCTCCTGCCATTCCCACGCATGAACTACTCTCCTCTACATGAGGATGAGCAATCACGGAATATCAGGATGAACAGCCATCAGCAGCTTTACCATGGTCATACTACACTACTTATCATATTCAAATCATGGAGACGTTCCTCCTTGGAACGCTCATTCACAATCCAATCCAATAAAATTCATTTCCAAATACCATTCGCACATATTGACGAACGGGTCGCACCGCTCACAAAAGTTTAGTGCACGAAAATAATGCAGTATATTTTACTAGGAAGTGACTCCTAGGTCGTCTCTCAAGGACCAATTTATGCGCGGTTCAGTTTTAGATCTTTTTTTACAAAAAGGGGGGGTTTTAAGGTTGTTTTGGGACAGAAAATTAAATTGCAGTGAAAATAAAATTGATGAAAAGTAAAAAAAACGAAATTAAATCAGTAAATGTAAAAACATTGAAATACAATTCAGACAGTAAAAACCGAGCAGTAAAATAAATTGCAGAAACGGTAAATGTACAAGACAGTCAAAACGTGTAAAACAGTAAAAACGCACAGAAGAGTAAAATCGCAGACAGTAAAAACGTAAATCAACCCAGTGCAGTAAAATGAAGCTGAAAAACATGACTGAATAGTAAATGTGCAGAAAACAGTAATTTCAGAAACATTAACTTCAGAAAACTTTAAATTGCAAAACAAGAAAACAGAAGCAGAATCATTGCAGCAGAATACAGAACGAAATTTATCAACAACAGAAGAAATAAAAGCAGCAGTAAAAATTAAATCGCAGCAAACGTAACACAGCAGAAATTAAACTTGACTCAGAAACTAAACAGAAACAGAAATCAGACCTGGAAGTTCATCAGCGGAATTGGAATCAGACTGAAATTAAATTGAAAGTTCATTACAGCAAAGAAATAAAAATTACAATCACCATTATTTCAGAAAGCAGTACTGGAAAAGAAACCCAAACCTCCCCAAAGGGGGAGGGGGAAAAATTGCTCAATTCACAGAACTAGGAAGCCTCTACCCTACTCCTACTCCTACTGCCTACCAGTGTTTCTGACACCAGATCTTTCCTTTTATCATCCTCAGCTCACGGCCTTCTCCTGTTCTGATGTGTGCATATCACTTACCATTTCAATGAGGGGTCCTCCATAAATTTGTCTCCATACGTATTCTCCATGTGTGATTGCTTCTGGACTGTGGAGCTCGTGAGGAATGGATGTCCGTGAGCTCTTTTCTGGTCCAAGTCCGTGAGCATTTTACATGTGTTGCTGCTTCACGGCCTTTGCTGACTTTACTCAAAGATGTGACAAACAATTTCACCTTCTATGTGGGCCAAGGCCGTGGGTCTTCATGTGCTGTTGCTTCACGGCTTTTCCTTCTTCTCTGGTCTTGTGATGTTTGCTGGAATGCTTGCCTCTCAAGTGTAGCAGCTCTCCTTTGGTTGCTGATAATGTGAATGATGGATGCCCATGAGTTCTTGGATGTTTATTCAAAATGAAGAATCTGTGTGTTCACAAGTGGTGGACAATGTGAGGGCGGCTGCCCATCACGTTCTCTCCATACTCTAGTGCTGCCCACACCCCTTTGTCATTTTTCTTGGTGCTTTTACTGCTGTTTCACGTGGTGCTGTTCTTCAAAAGTGGCTCCTCCATTTTATCCATTTAAAAGTAAATTCCCATGTGGTGGCTGCTGATTGCTTTTGTCCAAGTGCAGCATCTTATGCCACGTGAATGCTATGTGTGGTTTTCCAAATTAAAATGTATTCCTCCCTGACCGTGGCATATTCTTCTTCATAGCACTACTTCCTTTTTCCATGCAATGTGTCTGCACTTCCACTTTGAATTGAAAACACTAGCCACTTCTTATTTCCGTGAAGCACCATGTGTTGGTGGGCCACTTTAGTGCAGCAATTATTCCTCCAAACCGTGCAACTCTTTGCTTAAAGTAATTTGATTTCTTCTCCACAAATGCACGTTCACCATGCATCAGTGGTGGCTCCCCTTCTTCTTTCTCATTTCTTCATTCTTTATTCATCACACCATTCTCCTCCACAACGTTCTACTGCTTTATGGCTTCTCCAATCACCATGCTTCACGGCCTCTCAATACAAACTTCATTCCAGCACCTTCTCCTAACGAGCTGCTCCATTTTTCCTCTCCAAGGTGCAAATGATAACTCTTCTCTTCCAATAATGAAACACAGCTCTCTACCTCATCCATACCCCTCCATGTGGTGTCCGTGTGTATCTTTCTTTCTCCCCATGCAACACCTCACGCTTCTCTTTCAACCACCGTGAGCCACTCTTCTTTCCAGCCAATGAACCAAGTGGAAGAGCAAAAGAAATCTGCACATCCAAAGTCCATCATCTCTGCTGCCTACTGCTGCACCCACGTGAGTTGTGTGCTTTCTCTGTGAAGCTTCTGGAATGCAAACCAAGAGAGACCCACTTGGGTGGCTGCTTCAACACGTTCTAGCTTTCTCCCCTTCTTGCCGCTCGTGTGTGCACTTCTTTCTCCATGCTGGATGGCTTCAACAAGGTGCTGAACCGTGGTGGCTGGATGTGTCTCCACTTCAGGCGCCCCCTTCTTCCCAAACCAGCTGGATGCGTCTAGGAAGAGTGAAGGTGCTGGACTGCTTGCTTCTTCAAGCTCTGAAGATGTCGCTGCCAAGCCAAGAAGACCGTGAACTTTCAAGTTGTGTGGAGTGGAATAGCACCGTAAACAATTCTGCACATTGAAACCAAAGTGAATGCAATTTCTTTTGTGTGGGGCCGTGACACCATTTCCTTTCAAAACAAAACCATTAATAAAATTCAGCATGTTGGAGCTACTCCCATGTGTGGACGTGAACTTCCACTTAAATTGGTGGCTCCCACTTTTGATTCCAAAATATGTATTTAATGAATGCTTTTCCAAAATGGCTTTTCCATGTGCCCCTACGTGAACTCCACTTCATTTCAACGTGGCCCCTCTTTTCTCATTCCAATTAATTTACTTCCAAATTAAGTGCTTCCAAAATTACCATAACAGATTGTCAAAGAAAGGAAAAAAATAGCTCATGAGATCCTCTTATCCAGAACCGGATAGTATGCAAAGAATAAATGAATCACTTTCAAATATATGAATCAGCAGCACCCATTTTCTAAAACAAAATAAATTGATCCAAAAATTTTGTTCTCCTAAAGCTAGATACGGCAGCCATGTGCTTTCCATGTCAAAAATATTATCCAATAATTTTCCTAGAATTAATAAGTAAATAATTAATCATAAATAATTCAAATTTAATCAAAATAAGAATTATCTATCAAATTAAGCACAATTATGAAAAATGGGAAAATACTGGACAATTAAGCACAATTTCCTGACTAATACTAGCACAATAAGTTAAGTGTAGTGAATTAATATAGACTCATCAAAATAGACCACACTTAATCTTTTTGCACTCCTGGGCAAAATTAAAACTCAGATCAGGGAATATTTTCAAAGGACATCAGGAAAGTGACAGACTCAGTAGACATAAAACAAAGACTCGTACGAAAAATAAATAGATTTTTACAGTTCTCAAAAATTCTGGACAAAGAAAACAAAAAAAAAATGTAAATAATATCTAATACAAAATTTAAAGAAAGCAGATACTCATGAAATTATTCAAGTAATTCAAAGTCTGACAAAATGAGCAATTAATTTGAGAAGATGAATTAAAAATGACAGACCTCACAGATGCACTTATCGGTGTTTCTCTCGAGTGTATGGGATAAGCAATGTCAACTCGATGATCTCAAGAAAGCAAACACAAATAGATTTGGCGAGCCTCTAAAATTAATTCTTTAGAAACATACATATTTAAGTCAAAAGGTCTTTTCAGGGTTGTAAAGGGGCCAAGGACAGGGAAGGATAAATATGGATAAGTAGTTCAAAAAAAAAAAAATAGAGGAGCGGGGAACAAGTGTAAACACAATTAAATCACACCCAATACTCTATTTCAATCCTCTTCTTGACTCCCTTTTTTTTTTTTTTTTTTGCATCCTGTCTCTTTTCTTTTCTTTCTTTTTAGTATACGACTGTAAGAGACAAGATATAAATTATAGAACCAATTAGCCAATTTTTTAGAATCCCCCGGGAGACCACACTTGTTCGAAAAATATTTCTTTAGCTCCAGAATTCCCTAAGGTTAAAGTAATCATCGTTTTTCACTTAGGGACAGTGTATGGGCTTGAAAAGAATTTTAAGAAATTGTAGGCTCAAAAGTGGGTATCAAAGGATTAAAACAAGGTAAGTTTATTTGGCTAAAGAGGCTTAAAAAAATGCCTTTACCATTTTCAAATATGCATATTAATCAAGAAATATTAAGAGTCAAGCCAAATCATCTGTACAAACGATCAAGAGTCATATCACACAAGAAAAAACAATAAAGTGGCTCAATTCTCACACAGGGTATTTTTGTCACAATTAATTTAACTTCTCAAACATCAAAATCATTTTCCCATGCAAAGAAAAACAAGAATTTCAAACCTCAAGTATCAGTGAATGAAAGATATATCTACATTTTTAAACAATGTCCAGAAATTAAGAAACATGCAAAATTTATTACACACAAAAGAAACAAAAACTACCTAGAAAAACAAAAAATTTAACACACAAAACAGAAATAAACAGAAAAATTCAGAATTTCCCCCAGTAAAATAGACCACACTTAATCTTTTTGCACTCCTGGGCAAAATTAAAACTCAGATCAGGGAATATTTTCAAAGGACATCAGGAAAGTGACAGACTCAGTAGACATAAAACAAAGACTCGTACGAAAAATAAATAGATTTTTACAGTTCTCAAAAATTCTGGACAAAGAAAACAAAAAAAAAATGTAAATAATATCTAATACAAAATTTAAAGAAAGCAGATACTCATGAAATTATTCAAGTAATTCAAAGTCTGACAAAATGAGCAATTAATTTGAGAAGATGAATTAAAAATGACAGACCTCACAGATGCACTTATCGGTGTTTCTCTCGAGTGTATGGGATAAGCAATGTCAACTCGATGATCTCAAGAAAGCAAACACAAATAGATTTGGCGAGCCTCTAAAATTAATTCTTTAGAAACATACATATTTAAGTCAAAAGGTCTTTTCAGGGTTGTAAAGGGGCCAAGGACAGGGAAGGATAAATATGGATAAGTAGTTCAAAAAAAAAAAAATAGAGGAGCGGGGAACAAGTGTAAACACAATTAAATCACACCCAATACTCTATTTCAATCCTCTTCTTGACTCCCTTTTTTTTTTTTTTTTTTTGCATCCTGTCTCTTTTCTTTTCTTTCTTTTTAGTATACGACTGTAAGAGACAAGATATAAATTATAGAACCAATTAGCCAATTTTTTAGAATCCACCGGGAGACCACACTTGTTCGAAAAATATTTCTTTAGCTCCAGAATTCCCTAAGGTTAAAGTAATCATCGTTTTTCACTTAGGGACAGTGTATGGGCTTGAAAAGAATTTTAAGAAATTGTAGGCTCAAAAGTGGGTATCAAAGGATTAAAACAAGGTAAGTTTATTTGGCTAAAGAGGCTTAAAAAAATGCCTTTATCATTTTCAAATATGCATATTAATCAAGAAATATTAAGAGTCAAGCCAAATCATCTGTACAAACGATCAAGAGTCATATCACACAAGAAAAAACAATAAAGTGGCTCAATTCTCACACAGGGTATTTTTGTCACAATTAATTTAACTTCTCAAACATCAAAATCATTTTCCCATGCAAAGAAAAACAAGAATTTCAAACCTCAAGTATCAGTGAATGAAAGATATATCTACATTTTTAAACAATGTCCAGAAATTAAGAAACATGCAAAATTTATTACACACAAAAGAAACAAAAACTACCTAGAAAAACAAAAAATTTAACACACAAAACAGAAATAAACAGAAAAATTCAGAATTTCCCCCAGTAAAATAGACCACACTTAATCTTTTTGCACTCCTGGGCAAAATTAAAACTCAGATCAGGGAATATTTTCAAAGGACATCAGGAAAGTGACAGACTCAGTAGACATAAAACAAAGACTCGTACGAAAAATAAATAGATTTTTACAGTTCTCAAAAATTCTGGACAAAGAAAACAAAAAAAAATGTAAATAATATCTAATACAAAATTTAAAGAAAGCAGATACTCATGAAATTATTCAAGTAATTCAAAGTCTGACAAAATGAGCAATTAATTTGAGAAGATGAATTAAAAATGACAGACCTCACAGATGCACTTATCGGTGTTTCTCTCGAGTGTATGGGATAAGCAATGTCAACTCGATGATCTCAAGAAAGCAAACACAAATAGATTTGGCGAGCCTCTAAAATTAATTCTTTAGAAACATACATATTTAAGTCAAAAGGTCTTTTCAGGGTTGTAAAGGGGCCAAGGACAGGGAAGGATAAATATGGATAAGTAGTTCAAAAAAAAAAAAATAGAGGAGCGGGGAACAAGTGTAAACACAATTAAATCACACCCAATACTCTATTTCAATCCTCTTCTTGACTCCCTTTTTTTTTTTTTTTTTTGCATCCTGTCTCTTTTCTTTTCTTTCTTTTTAGTATACGACTGTAAGAGACAAGATATAAATTATAGAACCAATTAGCCAATTTTTTAGAATCCCCCGGGAGACCACACTTGTTCGAAAAATATTTCTTTAGCTCCATAATTCCCTAAGGTTAAAGTAATCATCGTTTTTCACTTAGGGACAGTGTATGGGCTTGAAAAGAATTTTAAGAAATTGTAGGCTCAAAAGTGGGTATCAAAGGATTAAAACAAGGTAAGTTTATTTGGCTAAAGAGGCTTAAAAAAATGCCTTTATCATTTTCAAATATGCATATTAATCAAGAAATATTAAGAGTCAAGCCAAATCATCTGTACAAACGATCAAGAGTCATATCACACAAGAAAAAACAATAAAGTGGCTCAATTCTCACACAGGGTATTTTTGTCACAATTAATTTAACTTCTCAAACATCAAAATCATTTTCCCATGCAAAGAAAAACAAGAATTTCAAACCTCAAGTATCAGTGAATGAAAGATATATCTACATTTTTAAACAATGTCCAGAAATTAAGAAACATGCAAAATTTATTACACACAAAAGAAACAAAAACTACCTAGAAAAACAAAAAATTTAACACACAAAACAGAAATAAACAGAAAAATTCAGAATTTCCCCCAGTAAAATAGACCACACTTAATCTTTTTGCACTCCTGGGCAAAATTAAAACTCAGATCAGGGAATATTTTCAAAGGACATCAGGAAAGTGACAGACTCAGTAGACATAAAACAAAGACTCGTACGAAAAATAAATAGATTTTTACAGTTCTCAAAAATTCTGGACAAAGAAAACAAAAAAAAAATGTAAATAATATCTAATACAAAATTTAAAGAAAGCAGATACTCATGAAATTATTCAAGTAATTCAAAGTCTGACAAAATGAGCAATTAATTTGAGAAGATGAATTAAAAATGACAGACCTCACAGATGCACTTATCGGTGTTTCTCTCGAGTGTATGGGATAAGCAATGTCAACTCGATGATCTCAAGAAAGCAAACACAAATAGATTTGGCGAGCCTCTAAAATTAATTCTTTAGAAACATACATATTTAAGTCAAAAGGTCTTTTCAGGGTTGTAAAGGGGCCAAGGACAGGGAAGGATAAATATGGATAAGTAGTTCAAAAAAAAAAAAAATAGAGGAGCGGGGAACAAGTGTAAACACAATTAAATCACACCCAATACTCTATTTCAATCCTCTTCTTGACTCCCTTTTTTTTTTTTTTTTTTTTTTGCATCCTGTCTCTTTTCTTTTCTTTCTTTTTAGTATACGACTGTAAGAGACAAGATATAAATTATAGAACCAATTAGCCAATTTTTTAGAATCCACCGGGAGACCACACTTGTTCGAAAAATATTTCTTTAGCTCCAGAATTCCCTAAGGTTAAAGTAATCATCGTTTTTCACTTAGGGACAGTGTATGGGCTTGAAAAGAATTTTAAGAAATTGTAGGCTCAAAAGTGGGTATCAAAGGATTAAAACAAGGTAAGTTTATTTGGCTAAAGAGGCTTAAAAAAATGCCTTTATCATTTTCAAATATGCATATTAATCAAGAAATATTAAGAGTCAAGCCAAATCATCTGTACAAACGATCAAGAGTCATATCACACAAGAAAAAACAATAAAGTGGCTCAATTCTCACACAGGGTATTTTTGTCACAATTAATTTAACTTCTCAAACATCAAAATCATTTTCCCATGCAAAGAAAAACAAGAATTTCAAACCTCAAGTATCAGTGAATGAAAGATATATCTACATTTTTAAACAATGTCCAGAAATTAAGAAACATGCAAAATTTATTACACACAAAAGAAACAAAAACTACCTAGAAAAACAAAAAATTTAACACACAAAACAGAAATAAACAGAAAAATTCAGAATTTCCCCCAGTAAAATAGACCACACTTAATCTTTTTGCACTCCTGGGCAAAATTAAAACTCAGATCAGGGAATATTTTCAAAGGACATCAGGAAAGTGACAGACTCAGTAGACATAAAACAAAGACTCGTACGAAAAATAAATAGATTTTTACAGTTCTCAAAAATTCTGGACAAAGAAAACAAAAAAAAATGTAAATAATATCTAATACAAAATTTAAAGAAAGCAGATACTCATGAAATTATTCAAGTAATTCAAAGTCTGACAAAATGAGCAATTAATTTGAGAAGATGAATTAAAAATGACAGACCTCACAGATGCACTTATCGGTGTTTCTCTCGAGTGTATGGGATAAGCAATGTCAACTCGATGATCTCAAGAAAGCAAACACAAATAGATTTGGCGAGCCTCTAAAATTAATTCTTTAGAAACATACATATTTAAGTCAAAAGGTCTTTTCAGGGTTGTAAAGGGGCCAAGGACAGGGAAGGATAAATATGGATAAGTAGTTCAAAAAAAAAAAATAGAGGAGCGGGGAACAAGTGTAAACACAATTAAATCACACCCAATACTCTATTTCAATCCTCTTCTTGACTCCCTTTTTTTTTTTTTTTTTTGCATCCTGTCTCTTTTCTTTTCTTTCTTTTTAGTATACGACTGTAAGAGACAAGATATAAATTATAGAACCAATTAGCCAATTTTTTAGAATCCCCCGGGAGACCACACTTGTTCGAAAAATATTTCTTTAGCTCCATAATTCCCTAAGGTTAAAGTAATCATCGTTTTTCACTTAGGGACAGTGTATGGGCTTGAAAAGAATTTTAAGAAATTGTAGGCTCAAAAGTGGGTATCAAAGGATTAAAACAAGGTAAGTTTATTTGGCTAAAGAGGCTTAAAAAAATGCCTTTATCATTTTCAAATATGCATATTAATCAAGAAATATTAAGAGTCAAGCCAAATCATCTGTACAAACGATCAAGAGTCATATCACACAAGAAAAAACAATAAAGTGGCTCAATTCTCACACAGGGTATTTTTGTCACAATTAATTTAACTTCTCAAACATCAAAATCATTTTCCCATGCAAAGAAAAACAAGAATTTCAAACCTCAAGTATCAGTGAATGAAAGATATATCTACATTTTTAAACAATGTCCAGAAATTAAGAAACATGCAAAATTTATTACACACAAAAGAAACAAAAACTACCTAGAAAAACAAAAAATTTAACACACAAAACAGAAATAAACAGAAAAATTCAGAATTTCCCCCAGTAAAATAGACCACACTTAATCTTTTTGCACTCCTGGGCAAAATTAAAACTCAGATCAGGGAATATTTTCAAAGGACATCAGGAAAGTGACAGACTCAGTAGACATAAAACAAAGACTCGTACGAAAAATAAATAGATTTTTACAGTTCTCAAAAATTCTGGACAAAGAAAACAAAAAAAAAATGTAAATAATATCTAATACAAAATTTAAAGAAAGCAGATACTCATGAAATTATTCAAGTAATTCAAAGTCTGACAAAATGAGCAATTAATTTGAGAAGATGAATTAAAAATGACAGACCTCACAGATGCACTTATCGGTGTTTCTCTCGAGTGTATGGGATAAGCAATGTCAACTCGATGATCTCAAGAAAGCAAACACAAATAGATTTGGCGAGCCTCTAAAATTAATTCTTTAGAAACATACATATTTAAGTCAAAAGGTCTTTTCAGGGTTGTAAAGGGGCCAAGGACAGGGAAGGATAAATATGGATAAGTAGTTCAAAAAAAAAAAAATAGAGGAGCGGGGAACAAGTGTAAACACAATTAAATCACACCCAATACTCTATTTCAATCCTCTTCTTGACTCCCTTTTTTTTTTTTTTTTTTGCATCCTGTCTCTTTTCTTTTCTTTCTTTTTAGTATACGACTGTAAGAGACAAGATATAAATTATAGAACCAATTAGCCAATTTTTTAGAATCCCCCGGGAGACCACACTTGTTCGAAAAATATTTCTTTAGCTCCATAATTCCCTAAGGTTAAAGTAATCATCGTTTTTCACTTAGGGACAGTGTATGGGCTTGAAAAGAATTTTAAGAAATTGTAGGCTCAAAAGTGGGTATCAAAGGATTAAAACAAGGTAAGTTTATTTGGCTAAAGAGGCTTAAAAAAATGCCTTTATCATTTTCAAATATGCATATTAATCAAGAAATATTAAGAGTCAAGCCAAATCATCTGTACAAACGATCAAGAGTCATATCACACAAGAAAAAACAATAAAGTGGCTCAATTCTCACACAGGGTATTTTTGTCACAATTAATTTAACTTCTCAAACATCAAAATCATTTTCCCATGCAAAGAAAAACAAGAATTTCAAACCTCAAGTATCAGTGAATGAAAGATATATCTACATTTTTAAACAATGTCCAGAAATTAAGAAACATGCAAAATTTATTACACACAAAAGAAACAAAAACTACCTAGAAAAACAAAAAATTTAACACACAAAACAGAAATAAACAGAAAAATTCAGAATTTCCCCCAGTAGACCACACTTAAACTACACAATGTCCTCATTGTGTTACAATCATCTGATTAACAATTTAGAGCAATCAAATAATATAGACATGTGCAGTAAAAGGTAGGGAAAGGGGAAGAAATTGTCCATAACATCTATCAGTAGATGTTTTAATCACATAGCACCCATCAGTAGATGCTCATAATTTTTTTATTTTTATTATTATTTTTATTTTCATTGATATCCTTCAGTAGACACCAAGGTTTGCATCCATCAGTAGATGTCGTCATTACTGCCATCAGTAGCAGTATTGAACCTGAAAACTGAAAACTTAAACACACAAAGAAAGAAGAAAATTAAATCTAAACCAAACAATTAAATAAATTAAAAAGAAAAGAAAAAATTCAGAAAAAATGTGCTATCATCGTAACAACATTCATGTGTAGATGTTGTCATCTGAATCCTTTTAGCATCCCTCAGTAGATGTTGTCCAGGATTCATCAGCAGATGTTGCAGAAGCATCCTTCAGTAGATGCTGCAAAACAAAAATCAAATCCACACACAACTAGGTCCAGAATTTCACCTAGTCATGCACTCAGTAACAACATCCCAATGAAATGATAGTACAAAAATTTCAAAACACACAAAATTTCCAAGCAAACAAAACTCAAAAATAGAAACCAGAACATATATTTACAAAACGAAAAATCTAAAACTGTACCGACAATTGATTGATCCCCGGCAACGGCGCCATTTTTGACGAACGGGTCGCACCGCTCACAAAAGTTTAGTGCACGAAAATAATGCAGTATATTTTACTAGGAAGTGACTCCTAGGTCGTCTCTCAAGGACCAATTTATGCGCGGTTCAGTTTTAGATCTTTTTTTACAAAAAGGGGGGGTTTTAAGGTTGTTTTGGGACAGAAAATTAAATTGCAGTGAAAATAAAATTGATGAAAAGTAAAAAAAACGAAATTAAATCAGTAAATGTAAAAACATTGAAATACAATTCAGACAGTAAAAACCGAGCAGTAAAATAAATTGCAGAAACGGTAAATGTACAAGACAGTCAAAACGTGTAAAACAGTAAAAACGCACAGAAGAGTAAAATCGCAGACAGTAAAAACGTAAATCAACCCAGTGCAGTAAAATGAAGCTGAAAAACATGACTGAATAGTAAATGTGCAGAAAACAGTAATTTCAGAAACATTAACTTCAGAAAACTTTAAATTGCAAAACAAGAAAACAGAAGCAGAATCATTGCAGCAGAATACAGAACGAAATTTATCAACAACAGAAGAAATAAAAGCAGCAGTAAAAATTAAATCGCAGCAAACGTAACACAGCAGAAATTAAACTTGACTCAGAAACTAAACAGAAACAGAAATCAGACCTGGAAGTTCATCAGCGGAATTGGAATCAGACTGAAATTAAATTGAAAGTTCATTACAGCAAAGAAATAAAAATTACAATCACCATTATTTCAGAAAGCAGTACTGGAAAAGAAACCCAAACCTCCCCAAAGGGGGAGGGGGAAAAATTGCTCAATTCACAGAACTAGGAAGCCTCTACCCTACTCCTACTCCTACTGCCTACCAGTGTTTCTGACACCAGATCTTTCCTTTTATCATCCTCAGCTCACGGCCTTCTCCTGTTCTGATGTGTGCATATCACTTACCATTTCAATGAGGGGTCCTCCATAAATTTGTCTCCATACGTATTCTCCATGTGTGATTGCTTCTGGACTGTGGAGCTCGTGAGGAATGGATGTCCGTGAGCTCTTTTCTGGTCCAAGTCCGTGAGCATTTTACATGTGTTGCTGCTTCACGGCCTTTGCTGACTTTACTCAAAGATGTGACAAACAATTTCACCTTCTATGTGGGCCAAGGCCGTGGGTCTTCATGTGCTGTTGCTTCACGGCTTTTCCTTCTTCTCTGGTCTTGTGATGTTTGCTGGAATGCTTGCCTCTCAAGTGTAGCAGCTCTCCTTTGGTTGCTGATAATGTGAATGATGGATGCCCATGAGTTCTTGGATGTTTATTCAAAATGAAGAATCTGTGTGTTCACAAGTGGTGGACAATGTGAGGGCGGCTGCCCATCACGTTCTCTCCATACTCTAGTGCTGCCCACACCCCTTTGTCATTTTTCTTGGTGCTTTTACTGCTGTTTCACGTGGTGCTGTTCTTCAAAAGTGGCTCCTCCATTTTATCCATTTAAAAGTAAATTCCCATGTGGTGGCTGCTGATTGCTTTTGTCCAAGTGCAGCATCTTATGCCACATGAATGCTATGTGTGGTTTTCCAAATTAAAATGTATTCCTCCCTGACCGTGGCATATTCTTCTTCATAGCACTACTTCCTTTTTCCATGCAATGTGTCTGCACTTCCACTTTGAATTGAAAACACTAGCCACTTCTTATTTCCGTGAAGCACCATGTGTTGGTGGGCCACTTTAGTGCAGCAATTATTCCTCCAAACCGTGCAACTCTTTGCTTAAAGTAATTTGATTTCTTCTCCACAAATGCACGTTCACCATGCATCAGTGGTGGCTCCCCTTCTTCTTTCTCATTTCTTCATTCTTTATTCATCACACCATTCTCCTCCACAACGTTCTACTGCTTTATGGCTTCTCCAATCACCATGCTTCACGGCCTCTCAATACAAACTTCATTCCAGCACCTTCTCCTAACGAGCTGCTCCATTTTTCCTCTCCAAGGTGCAAATGATAACTCTTCTCTTCCAATAATGAAACACAGCTCTCTACCTCATCCATACCCCTCCATGTGGTGTCCGTGTGTATCTTTCTTTCTCCCCATGCAACACCTCACGCTTCTCTTTCAACCACCGTGAGCCACTCTTCTTTCCAGCCAATGAACCAAGTGGAAGAGCAAAAGAAATCTGCACATCCAAAGTCCATCATCTCTGCTGCCTACTGCTGCACCCACGTGAGTTGTGTGCTTTCTCTGTGAAGCTTCTGGAATGCAAACCAAGAGAGACCCACTTGGGTGGCTGCTTCAACACGTTCTAGCTTTCTCCCCTTCTTGCCGCTCGTGTGTGCACTTCTTTCTCCATGCTGGATGGCTTCAACAAGGTGCTGAACCGTGGTGGCTGGATGTGTCTCCACTTCAGGCGCCCCCTTCTTCCCAAACCAGCTGGATGCGTCTAGGAAGAGTGAAGGTGTTGGACTGCTTGCTTCTTCAAGCTCTGAAGATGTCGCTGCCAAGCCAAGAAGACCGTGAACTTTCAAGTTGTGTGGAGTGGAATAGCACCGTAAACAATTCTGCACATTGAAACCAAAGTGAATGCAATTTCTTTTGTGTGGGGCCGTGACACCATTTCCTTTCAAAACAAAACCATTAATAAAATTCAGCATGTTGGAGCTACTCCCATGTGTGGACGTGAACTTCCACTTAAATTGGTGGCTCCCACTTTTGATTCCAAAATATGTATTTAATGAATGCTTTTCCAAAATGGCTTTTCCATGTGCCCCTACGTGAACTCCACTTCATTTCAACGTGGCCCCTCTTTTCTCATTCCAATTAATTTACTTCCAAATTAAGTGCTTCCAAAATTACCATAACAGATTGTCAAAGAAAGGAAAAAAATAGCTCATGAGATCCTCTTATCCAGAACCGGATAGTATGCAAAGAATAAATGAATCACTTTCAAATATATGAATCAGCAGCACCCATTTTCTAAAACAAAATAAATTGATCCAAAAATTTTGTTCTCCTAAAGCTAGATACGGCAGCCATGTGCTTTCCATGTCAAAAATATTATCCAATAATTTTCCTAGAATTAATAAGTAAATAATTAATCATAAATAATTCAAATTTAATCAAAATAAGAATTATCTATCAAATTAAGCACAATTATGAAAAATGGGAAAATACTGGACAATTAAGCACAATTTCCTGACTAATACTAGCACAATAAGTTAAGTGTAGTGAATTAATATAGACTCATCACATATTCACCATTTCTCTTATTCAAATTTTCATTCTGTGTTTCACTCTCTTGCTTTAAAGAACATTCATCACTCAATAGATAGGGACGAACATATTACAGTACTCACACATCCACGTTTCTGAACAAAAGAAACGAACCATTTATCCACTTAATACGTTACGACACTTAATAATTTGAAGGAATTGATCTTAAAAGATATGAATAATACTTAAAAAAATTTTAAGTATAAAGACTCCAGGTGGAATCCAAAGGATAAAGCCATTATGAAAATATTTGGATAAACAACCAAATATGATTGAATTCAGAAGATAACATTGCCAGTCAAAGACCGAACGTTAATTAACAATTTGAACGAACGCTATATACGTTCGCTCACGAAGCAATGATAAGACGAGCGTTCAATTATAAAACCGAACACTGCTTAGAACGAACGCCAGGTAAATGACCGAGCACCAAATAGAACGAACGCGCATTTGAACGAACGTTCGGTATCAGACCGAACGCTAACTAGGACGAACGCTCAGTCTAAGACCGAGAGCCCATTTGGACGAACGCTCAGAATGATACTAAGCGCTACTTATGACGAACGCTGGTAAACAACACCGAGCGTCCTAACTATACTTCACTTTATTTTCAATGGTTGGGCACGCTAGGCTAAGCCGAACGCTCACACCTAACTCTTGACACCAATAACGCTCGTTCTTAATCAGAGTCCTTTCCAAATGAAAGAATCCTTATTCTAAGTGATTTTCCAGGGAAACCGAACGGTATAAGACCGTTCGATAACGAGCGTACATGATCAATCAGAGAAGATAAGAATTTCCAGATTTCTCAAACACGATAATTTCACAGTTTTCATACGATCTGAAACTTTAAAATTTCATCTTCACCATAAATCTCATACATTACAGAATTCATATTATCATCTCATCAATACAGAATTTTCCAGTTCAAACATCTCATCATTAACATACAGTTCAAAGCATCATCATTACAAATCATACAGAAATTCAATCATCTTCCAAATCATACATCTCATTCTCTACATACTGTTCAATCAATATTCATAATATACATTTCAAAACATTATCATTCATATACAACCAGTGCAACAGGCTCTTTCATGCATACTTCAAAATTCGTATATTTCATACAATTCAGACATACAGTACACTTCATTGCTGTCATAAACATCAACCAAGTATTAAATTAAATTACTAAAGCTTCCCTTACCTGGTCTAGCAGTGCACTTCCAAATGTTTAAGATTTCTCTCGTACTCTCTCAGCTTCCTATCCAGAAATTCACTCAACCACTTCTACTTAATCTACTACACCCAAAATCATAAACAGATCAGAATTCTAACCCATGCATGCAACCAGAATTTTGGTTTGCAGAAACAGAAGAGGAGAACGTTGAGAGAAGAGAACTTACCAGCCACAGAATTCTAACTTGTTCGGTTTAAAATGACGCTCACGGTGCAGGGAAAGTGTCTACGGTATCTGAAATAGGATTGGAGTAGATGAGGGTGAGTTGTCTTAGAGAGAAGATGAAAGAGTGCAGAGAAAATGCAGAGAAGATGGAAGATCAGAATTTTGTGAGGAAGAAGAAGATTGCATGGAATGAAGAGAAGTGTTTTCAGAGAATTGTTTTTCTCTCCCTCGTCAAACGGTTGAGCAATCCCGCACTGCCATCTGGTTTCCACTACAGCTTTTAGAAGCTTCCAACGTGACAGATGTCATTCAGTGCATGCAGAGAGGAATTGTCTTCCTTCTCACGCAGGATGAATATCCATTCACCCAATGCCACATGTCTTCCACTATCTATTTTCCAAACATTCAGCCATGACACTTGGAAGATGCATGCAGTGAAAGTGTAAGTGCATTTTGACGTGTCACGGTGCACTAAAATAGTGATCAGAGTATGGATTTAGGTGTGTTAATTATTCAGGTTCTCACATTCCCCCTAACTACAAAAATTTTCGTCCTCGAAAATTCTAAAGCTTACCAGGAAATAGGTGCGGATACAATTCCTTCACAGCCTCCTCAACCTCCCATGTTGAGTCACTAGTCTTTGCATTCCACACCACTTTCACGAGACGAACATCCTTTCCTTTGTAGAGTCTGGTGCGGCTGTCTTCCACACATACAGGTTGCATCTCCAGCGTTCTGTCTGAGCGAAGTTGGATGTCTTCTAACTCCAGTATGTGTGATGGATCAGCTATATATTTCCGGAGTTGAGAAACATGAAAAACTGGATGAAGGTTGGACAGTTGAGGTGGTAACGCTAGCTCATACGCCACTGATCCAATCTTCTTCAGAATTTGGTAAGGTCCAACGTACTTGGGTGATAGCTTCTTTGGACGAAGAACTCTTCCCACTCCAGTGATTGGATTCAACCTTAGAAACACATGATCTCCAGCAGCAAACTCTAAGGGTCTTCTTCTCTTATCAGCATAAGATTTCTGCCTGCTTTGAGACGTCTTCAATCGTTCCTGGATCAGTTTCACCTTCTCGGTTGTTTGCTGAATTAATTCAGGTCCTGTTAATACATTCTCGCCTTCTTGGAACCAACACAAAAGAGTTCTACACTTTCTTCCATAAAGAGATTCAAACGGTGCCATTCATATGCTTGCTTGAAAACTGTTATTATACGTGAATTCAACAAGCGGTAGAACTTCATCCCATACTCCCATATGATCTATAACACAGGTCCTCAACAAGTCTTCAAGAGTCTAGATGGTTCGCTCAGATTGGCCATCCGTCTGAGGGTGATAAGCAGAACTCATTTGCAGTTTGCTTCCCAATTCTCCTTGCAATGACTGCCAAAAACGGGATGTGAATCTCGTGTCTCGATCTGATATAATACTTGAAGGAACTCCATGCAATCTAACAATCTCCTTAACGTATAACTTAGCCAAGTTTGTCATGGACATCTTTAAATTAACAGCCAGGAAATGGGCGCTCTTAGTCAATCTATCCACAATCACCCAAATTGAATCATGGTTTCGGACTGTACGTGGCAGATGAGTCACGAAATCCATGGAGATGATGTCCCACTTCCATTCTGGAATTTCCAATGGCTGCAGCAATCCTCCTGGTCTTTGGTGTTCAGCCTTGGCACGCTGACAAGTTAAACAAGACGCTACAAAACGTGCAATGTCACTCTTCATTCCAGGCCACCAGAATGATAAACGAAGGTCCTGATACATCTTAGTCATGCCAGGATGCATGCTAAGACGGCTGTGATGTCCCTCCTCCATTATGATCCTCTTCAACTCACTGTCATTTGGAATGCACGTTCTATCCAGGTAACGCAATAGGCCATCCGCTCCAATATTGAATTCTTTGGCTTGATCCGAACCAAGCACGCTCAAGATCTTCACCAGTTCTTCATCTTCACGTTGCTTCCTCCTAATTTGGTCAAACACATCACTGGAAATTCTAAGATTACAGCACCTTATAACGTTCGCTCCTAAATCAAATTGTAATCTTAGATCTCTAAAACTCTCCACCAAGTTCAGCTCCTTCACCATCATTGCCGAGACCCTTACTGCCTTCCTACTCAAGGCATCAGCCACCACATTAGCTTTTCCAGGATGATACAACAGTTCAAATTCATAATCCTTCAAGAATTCAAGCCACCTCCTTTGCCTCATATTCAACTCCTTTTGATCAAAGAGGTACTTGAGACTCTTGTGATCACTAAACACTTGAAACGTTGCTCCATAAAAATAATGCCTCCATATTTTTAAAGCAAACACAACTGCTGCCAGCTCCAAGTCGTGTGTGGGGTAATTCTTTTCATGGATTTTCAACTGTCTAGAAGCGTAAGCCACTGCCCTCCTTTCCTGCATCAGTACACATCCCAAACCTTGATACGACGCATCACAATACACTTCAAAAGGCTTGGCCGTGTCTGGAATAACCAACACAGGAGCACTCGTTAATTTCCTCTTCAATTCCTGGAAGCTCTCCTCACATCTATCCGTCCAAGCAAACGGCTGGTCCTTCCTGGTGAGGTAAGTCAGAGGGGCTACTATCTTAGAAAATCCTTCAATGAATCTCCTATAATAGCCCGCGAGTCCCACAAAGCTCTTAACCTCCGTGACTGAATGTGGACTCTCCCAATCTAGCACTGCTTTCACCTTGGCTGGATCCACTGCAATACCACCAGCAGAAACAACGTGCCCCAAGAATTGGATCTCCTTCATAAAGAATTCACACTTTGAACGTTTGGCATACAATTCTTTCTCCCTAAACACGCTCAAAACGATCCTCAAGTGATCTTCATGCTCTTCAAAGCTCTTGGAATAAATGAGGATATCATCAATAAATACCACAACAAACTTATCCAAATACGGTCTAAAAATTATGTTCATGTAATCCATGAAGATTGCAGGTGCGTTTGTCACTCCAAAGGGCATCACCACATACTCATAATGGCCATAACGAGACCGAAATGCAGTCTTCTGAATGTCCTCCTCTTTCACTCTAATTTGATGATAGCCCGAACGTAAATCAATCTTAGAAAATACACACGCACCATGCAACTGGTCCAGCAGGTCATCAATCCTTGGAAGAGGATACTTGTTCTTGATGGTCAGCTTATTAAGGTGCCTATAATCAATACAGAGACGGGAGCTGCCATCCTTCTTCTTTACCAATAATACAGGTGCTCCCCAAGGTGAAGCACTCGGCCTGATGAACTTCTTATCCATTAACTCTTCAATTTGCTTCTTAAGCTCTACCAACTCAGCTGGTGCCATTCTGTAAGGTTGAACCGAGATGGGTGCAGCAGTGGTTACCAAATCAATTGTGAATTCTACCTCACGAATGGGAGGTAGACCAGGTACTTCATCCGGAAAGACATCCGGAAATTCATCTACTACAGTTCGTCCTCTACTGCTCTCCACCTTGGACAAACGCTTCACTTCGTTGTCTTCATACGTCATTATCAGAAAACAGCTTGCCCCCTCCATGATGTCCTCTTTAAACTGTCCAAGAGTAATTGACAGTTCTTCTTCTTCTTCATCTGGAAATACTAACTCCTTCTTCCCACAATCAATGAGGATCCGATTGGTAGCCAACCAATCCATCCCCAAAATTACTTCTAAGTCTTGAAGGGGTAGGCAAATGAGATTGACCTTATATCTACGTCCCTCAACTTTTATAGGACATCTTACACAAACTGTAGATGTCTTAATCCCACCAGCCGCTGGGGTTGACACCACCAGGTCGAACTGTAACTCGCTCTCCACTAGCCCCAACTTCTCAACACACGCCTTCGAGATGAAGGAATGAGTTGCCCCCGAATCATACAACACATCACATGGCTTTCCAAACAGTAAGCAAGTGCTGGTGATGAGTGTACCTGAACGAGCAGCTTCAGCACCAGTAATTGCATATACCCTTCCTGTGGCTTGTGCACGTCCACCTCTCCCTTGTTGAGCTCTTCCAGCATTCGGCGGTCTCATTACCGCACGTCCTCCCACATTGCACTCCTGATCCGAGTGCCCGTTCCTTCCACATTTGTTGCAATGTTTTCCTCTAGAAAGTTGAGGACAAGCCCATCTCAAATGTGGTCCTCCACACTGATAGCACGTCAAACTCCTTTGCTGTCCAGTTTGGCCAACAGTGACCAAGGCTTGTGGTCCGCCAGAGGATTGAGTTGGACGAACGTATGGGGACCTTCTTACGTTCGTAGTGTTTCTGGATGCAACCTGTCCCCTGTTCAATTGCTGCTTCTTCTGTTGCTCGGCCTCAGCAACGTTCTTCTCCAGTACTTTTGCTCTCTCAACCATAGCAGGGAAAGACCGAATGCACAGGCAGGATATCAACACTTTCAAATCACTTCTAAGCCCATTCTCAAACTTCCTGCATTGCCATTCTTCACTTGTAGCCATGGTATTGAAACGGACAAGATGCTTGAATTTATTGGTGTATTCCGAGACAGACATACTGCCTTGCACCAATTGAAGGAACTCCACTTCTTTGGCAAAACGTACACTGTCTGGGAAATACTCTTCATAGAATTTTGTTCTGAAAACCTCCCAAGAAATTGGACTTTGGGCTTCGTTCAACAACATCTTCATACTGGACCACCAATGGCTAGCTTCTCCCGTCAACAAATATTCTGTGAATGCCAAATGGTTTTCATTTGGACATCTTTTGGCATCATAGATCCGCTCCATGTCTCTAAGCCACTGATCCGCTTCATCTGGAAGCCCTTTTCCATTGAACTTTGCAGGATGGTGTTGCAAGAAGCTTTCCAAACTCCATTCTGCATGAGGTGTAGCGTTAGAAGAAGAAGCTCCTGGTGTGCCTCGGGTAGTAGACAAAATGTCCATCAACTGCCTCTGCGTTGCTTCAGAGTGAACACGGGAAGCCTCCAAACTTTGCATTGCTTCCTGGTTTTGCCTCATCAAGGCAGCGTTCTGTTCTATTAAAGTGGTGTTCTGTTGTTGAAGCCTGTCAATGACTGTCTCCAACATTCTGGCATTGTTAGAAGTATCAGCCTCGTTTGGCTGAGGTGGGGGAGGAAGTCTAGGCGCCATTCGTTTTCTGGTTCAGAGAAAACGCACATTAGTTATGTTCAAGAGTTAAAATTAATAACTCATCAACACACAATAAGCACACAACGAAAGCATAGTGTACTCATACCCTACATGTCCTTAAAAGAACAAAACTGCTCTGATACCAATAAATGTAACATCCCAATAAATAGTAATTACCATTAATCAGAACTAATCACATTTACAGAAAATACAGTGCAGTCTTAATATTTACAGCAGCTGCTCAAAATAAAAACAGAACGCACAGTAATTTACAGCGTTCAGAATTCATGATAAATACAAAACCAGTTCTGAATGATCTATTCTGCAGAACTATATACAGAACTTCCAAAATACAGTACAGAAAATCTAACATCTACTACGGAACGAGCCTCTACTGCTCAGCTTTAACCTCCACTTCCACAAGGTTGGCATCCTCCAAATTTTCTTCTTCCAGCATTGTTTCCAGGGGTGCCTCACCATCTGCTCACATCCACAACGGATGATCATTGCATTGACAAGACGGACATACAGAAACAGTAGACAACACAAGGAAATTGCAAGGGTAAGCTTAGGTAATTTAATTTATACAATCAACATATTTTAACATAGTAAATAAATCATACATTTCATACAACATTAGATATATATCCACGCATACAGTAACTCATTCAAATTCTCATAATTAAAGACTGTCCGGACTGTATGATCCATGTATCTACAGGCGTTCCTGCACCCGGGTGATGTAGTAACTGGGATACCCTCAACAGCTGCCACCCGAGGTTAACCCTTATCAGCCCAAAGTACTCAGTAGGACTAGGGCCTCCTGCCATTCCCACGCATGAACTACTCTCCTCTACATGAGGATGAGCAATCACGGAATATCAGGATGAACAGCCATCAGCAGCTTTACCATGGTCATACTACACTACTTATCATATTCAAATCATGGAGACGTTCCTCCTTGGAACGCTCATTCACAATCCAATCCAATAAAATTCATTTCCAAATACCATTCGCACATATTCACCATTTCTCTTATTCAAATTTTCATTCTGTGTTTCACTCTCTTGCTTTAAAGAACATTCATCACTCAATAGATAGGGACGAACATATTACAGTACTCACACATCCACGTTTCTGAACAAAAGAAACGAACCATTTATCCACTTAATACGTTACGACACTTAATAATTTGAAGGAATTGATCTTAAAAGATATGAATAATACTTAAAAAAATTTTAAGTATAAAGACTCCAGGTGGAATCCAAAGGATAAAGCCATTATGAAAATATTTGGATAAACAACCAAATATGATTGAATTCAGAAGATAACATTGCCAGTCAAAGACCGAACGTTAATTAACAATTTGAACGAACGCTATATACGTTCGCTCACGAAGCAATGATAAGACGAGCGTTCAATTATAAAACCGAACACTGCTTAGAACGAACGCCAGGTAAATGACCGAGCACCAAATAGAACGAACGCGCATTTGAACGAACGTTCGGTATCAGACCGAACGCTAACTAGGACGAACGCTCAGTCTAAGACCGAGAGCCCATTTGGACGAACGCTCAGAATGATACTAAGCGCTACTTATGACGAACGCTGGTAAACAACACCGAGCGTCCTAACTATACTTCACTTTATTTTCAATGGTTGGGCACGCTAGGCTAAGCCGAACGCTCACACCTAACTCTTGACACCAATAACGCTCGTTCTTAATCAGAGTCCTTTCCAAATGAAAGAATCCTTATTCTAAGTGATTTTCCAGGGAAACCGAACGGTATAAGACCGTTCGATAACGAGCGTACATGATCAATCAGAGAAGATAAGAATTTCCAGATTTCTCAAACACGATAATTTCACAGTTTTCATACGATCTGAAACTTTAAAATTTCATCTTCACCATAAATCTCATACATTACAGAATTCATATTATCATCTCATCAATACAGAATTTTCCAGTTCAAACATCTCATCATTAACATACAGTTCAAAGCATCATCATTACAAATCATACAGAAATTCAATCATCTTCCAAATCATACATCTCATTCTCTACATACTGTTCAATCAATATTCATAATATACATTTCAAAACATTATCATTCATATACAACCAGTGCAACAGGCTCTTTCATGCATACTTCAAAATTCGTATATTTCATACAATTCAGACATACAGTACACTTCATTGCTGTCATAAACATCAACCAAGTATTAAATTAAATTACTAAAGCTTCCCTTACCTGGTCTAGCAGTGCACTTCCAAATGTTTAAGATTTCTCTCGTACTCTCTCAGCTTCCTATCCAGAAATTCACTCAACCACTTCTACTTAATCTACTACACCCAAAATCATAAACAGATCAGAATTCTAACCCATGCATGCAACCAGAATTTTGGTTTGCAGAAACAGAAGAGGAGAACGTTGAGAGAAGAGAACTTACCAGCCACAGAATTCTAACTTGTTCGGTTTAAAATGACGCTCACGGTGCAGGGAAAGTGTCTACGGTATCTGAAATAGGATTGGAGTAGATGAGGGTGAGTTGTCTTAGAGAGAAGATGAAAGAGTGCAGAGAAAATGCAGAGAAGATGGAAGATCAGAATTTTGTGAGGAAGAAGAAGATTGCATGGAATGAAGAGAAGTGTTTTCAGAGAATTGTTTTTCTCTCCCTCGTCAAACGGTTGAGCAATCCCGCACTGCCATCTGGTTTCCACTACAGCTTTTAGAAGCTTCCAACGTGACAGATGTCATTCAGTGCATGCAGAGAGGAATTGTCTTCCTTCTCACGCAGGATGAATATCCATTCACCCAATGCCACATGTCTTCCACTATCTATTTTCCAAACATTCAGCCATGACACTTGGAAGATGCATGCAGTGAAAGTGTAAGTGCATTTTGACGTGTCACGGTGCACTAAAATAGTGATCAGAGTGTGGATTTAGGTGTGTTAATTATTCAGGTTCTCACAAGCTGAGATAGCATTTACTGATGAATGCTATCATATGATTATGCTTTTGTGGTTTAAGTTTTCTGAACTTATTTGTTTTTATTTTTAGATTAGGGTTTGATGTACTCTATTGAACACCTGGTTTGTTATGATGGTTTGCTATGATTGTTTGATAAGTAATGTTTGATGATGCTTATTAACTGATTGATGTTGAGATGATGTGCACATTAAAATGCTTATACAGGTGATTCACAAGCTTTGTGAACAAATGCATGATATCATGATTGTGATTGTGAAATTAAGCAGGATGTGTATGTCAAATGTGAATGAGCTTATATGTGAGGTTTTGAGCTCCAGAGTTGTTATTGTTGAATGCTATTACTTTGAAAGCATGAATGACTTTGCCCAGGTTTTCTATGATTGAATCAATTGCTTGTTTTGCATCATGTGATCAAGGCCGTTTGTTGAAACCCTTTTTATTGGCCAAATTCATAAAGTTAGCCCACTAAAAGAGAACACGTTGTGTTCTATCCTTTGAACCCTTAGCCTTGAATATACACTAAAAACCCTTGATTGAAAATCTTTACCTTGAGTTAAGTAGAAGATCTTGTGTGGTATTGTTAAATGTTCAAGTTTGGGGTTGTTGGGAAAACATGAAAAAGGAAAAGCATTGAGCTAAGAGCTAAAAAGTAAGAATATGCAAAGAAAAAGAAAAGAAAAGAAAAAGAAGCAAAGCTCAATGCAAATGAAAAGGCAAGTTGGAATGAATAAGAATAATTGTGTTGTTATGATTCTCTTAACTCAAGGATTTTGTGATCCAGAAAAACCAATTTTCTTGTTAGCCCAGCCACATTATAAGCCATTGAAAAGTCCTTGTGATGATGCATGCTTGTGAATGTTTTTGATTGTGGTAAAATGAAAGGCAAAGTTGATTCATGTGACATTGTGATAGTGGAGTGAATGAGTGAAACACTTTACCTCTTATACACTTGTGTGTTGAGTGAAACACTTTACCTAGTGAGGAAATATTCCATAAGCACATGAACATCCATGCTTAATTGATTGATCATTCATGAAAAATAGCATTTGTTGGAATTTAAATGACTTTTTGAACACTAAAGCATGTGCACATCTTGATTGAACTCTTGGTCATAAGTTTGAGTGAATTTGTTACTTATCTTGAAAGAAAGGATTTTTGAATGAGTGAACCATCATATGAATTGGTTGGAGATTGAGTTACATTTTGTTTGCTTGAGGACAAGCAAAGTTCTAAGTTTGGGGTTGTGATAACAGTTGAAAAACTGTTATTTTCATGCTTAAAATTTATACTAAAAGCAACCTTTAGACTTAAAAACTAGCTTGAAATCATGCTTTTATCTATATTTTCATAAATAAGAGAGCTGGACAGGTTTATGCTTGATTTAAGTGTTTTTGTGCAGGTTTTAAGGTGAATTTAGTGAAAGAAGTGAAGAAGGAGAGAGATGGAATCAGAAAAGGAATCAAAGAGTGCAAAAGGAGAAGTCGAAGGCACCGCTCAGCGGCATTTTACCGCTGAGCGGCACTCAGGAGGTCACGGGAGGTCCGCTGAGGGGCAAACTGGCCGCTGAGGGGAAGAAAAGGGACGCGCAGTCACCGCTAAATACCGCTGAGCGGCACTTTTATGGGCTTGGGCTTTTGTAATCTTTTGTAACTCTAGAATAGTATATAAGGACTTGCACGTCCTAGGATTAGTATCTTTGGCAGAAACGAGGCAAACACTCTCTCTTCCACCCCTTTGAAGGAGGATCTTGGATGCTCAGGCTACCTCTTCACCTTTTTAGGGTTTATTCTTTCATTCTTTCATTGAAATTCATCTAGGTTGACCATGAATATGGTGAACTAAACCTTGTATGTTTGTTGGGGAATCAATGTAATCTCTTGAAGCTCTCATATATGGAATCTATGCTTGCATCTTTTAATTAAGATTTATGCTTTCTTTCATCATTAGTTAGGGTTTTTCCTCTTTGCTTAATGCTTGCATGGTTTAACTCATTCGATGCATGATTATTGGTTTTGTCGATACGGGCACGTACGGGGAAATCTAGATCCGGGGAATTTCTCCCAATATTATGTTGGTTGTCGTTAAGCTCCTGAACTTATGAACTGATCATTAGGAATGCTAGGAATTGTATGAACTCGTGATTAGGGAGAAGCCATCTAGAATGGTACTTTAGAGAGTGGCATTAACAATGATGATTTGAATGTTGAATTCCTAAAATATATAAGAGTGGATGAGATGAAATTGACCCCCAACAACATATTCATTCATATATTTCATTGAAAGTGTTTATCTTTTGCTTTTTGCCATTGATCAAAAACTCATGCATACATGTTTATTTTCTGTCTTGCATATTAAAATCCAAATATTTCGTTCTTAAGTCTTAGCTAATCAACAAACCACACAACTAAACTAGGCCGTGAGTCCTTTGGGAGAACGATACTTGGTCTTATCAAGTTTATTACTTGAACGATTCGGTCATACTTGCCGATTGTGAAACAAGTTTGTGACATCATATTTTGGTGCTCATAAATTTGTCCATCAGAAACCTCACCCAAGCATGGGGCAAGGGCAAGTTGGACAATTCAATAGACCACCACAGCAGCAATGGCAGCCACAACCCTCCTTATTTGATAGGACTACAAAGCTAGAGGAGACACTCCAACAATTCATGAAAGCATCAATCTCTAGTCACAAAAGCACTGAAGCTGCCATTAGAAATTTGGAGATATAGGTTGGTCAATTAGCTAAGAAGTTGGAGGAGATGTCTAACAAGAGTTTAGGGGCTAATACTGAAGTTAACTCTGAGGTGGAGTGCAATACCATTATGACTAGAAGTGGCATGATGTTAGATGAGAGAAAAGTTGAGATAAAAGAAAAAGCTGACTTGAGTGAAAAAGAAGAGATGAATAAAGAGAGAAAAGAAGAAGATGAGAGAAAAGAAGTTGAGAAAGATGAGAGGAAAAGAAAGGAGAAGAGGATGAGAGAAAAAAAGAGAAAATAATTGAGAAGCCCCTTCCTTATCCAAAAAGTTTTCAAAGACTGAAAAAGAGAAACAATTTGGGCGTCTCATGGAGATCTTCAGGCAATTGCAGATTACTATGCCCTTGACTAAAGCACTGCAGCAAATTCCTGCTTATGCGAAGCACATGAAGCAACTCCTCAATAAGAAGAAGAAATATCTAGATGAGGAAACAATTGAAGTGTAGGGCAATTGTAGTGCTATTATGCAGAAGACTCTCCCTCCAAAATTTAAAGATCCGGGGAGTTTCACCATTCCTTGTACCATTTGAAACCATGATATAGGGAAGGCTCTTATTGATTTAGGGGCTAGCATCAACCTAATGCCCCTATCTATGCTTAAAAAGATTGGTGGTCTTGAAGTCAGGCCAACAAGAATGATGCTTCAGTTGGCAGATAGGTCCGTCAAATACCCTTATGGTGTGGTAGAAGACGTGGTAGTGAAGATTGATAAACTCCAGTTCCCGGTGGACTTTGTAGTGATGGAGATGGAGGAAAATGCAGAGGTATCACTCATCCTTGGATGACCATTCATGAAGACAGTTAAGGTTGTCATTCATGTAGATGATGGAGTCTTAACATTGAAGGACCAAGAAAGAGAGGTAACTTTCAAGAAAGCAGACTAGTCTTAAAACAATAGATGAAGTTCTATCAGTGACTAGTCTACCTGATAAAGTTTTCAAGTTGGTCAAAAAGGGCCTTAGTTGTTTCTCTATAAAAGTGGAAGGAGAGGACGAAGAGACGGAAGAAAGACTGGTTCACCAACACCCTGATGTGAAAAGTGATGAACCAAAACCTGGCACACTAGTGAAATTCAAGAACAAGTTGAGTTATCAAGGATATTAAAGCAAAGGAAGTTTTTGAGATTGAGGCTCCTTACTCTAGGAGAGTCAAGTTGGTGACAAGAAAATTGTTGAGTTTTTGTTGGTGCCATGAAGGAGGGAGGAACGCCAACATTCAAGATCTAGATTGAGTTTAATGGTGTCAAGCTCGTGACGTTAAACAAGCGCTTATTGGGAGGCAACCCAATTTCTGACGTTTTCTTTTTAATTGATTATTTATGTGGTTTGGATTTGATTTTGCTTTGCAGTAATGACAGCATTTACTGATGAATGCTATTAGATTAAAGCATCTACTAATGGATGTTACGATGATGAAGATTCAGATGAGAGCATGTATTGATGGATGCTATGTGATTAAGCATCTACTGATGGATGCTACTGACGACATCTACTGATGGATGTCGATGTAGATGAGAAAGATCAACATCTACTAATGGATGCTGATGGATTTTTATGGATGCTGATGAGATGAAAATATCTACTGATGGATGCTGTTGGATTAGAATTTTTATGTTTATACTTATTTTGTTTTTATTTTAGCTTGTTTATGTACTTGGTTTAATGAAATATGCTGCAATGGTTTGGTATGATAAATTGTTGTTTGTGATGAGTAATATTATTGTGTTTGCTCTATTGTTTTATGATGCATGTTGGGTTAATGATTGGTGAGGCTTTTAAGCATAGATGGTGGTTGCTCAAGTTTTTGTTAAAAACAGATGCATGATTTCAGTTGTGATTAATGTGTTGGGCAAGATGTTATTAAATTGTAGAACTTGATTTAGCCTGTGAGAGATTGGGCTCTAGAATTTTTGATTGATTAAATGTTGTTGCTTTGGAAGCATGATTGATTTTGCCTGATTTTATATGATTGAACCACTTGTTTTCTTGTTACACATGATCAAGGCCTTGTTTTCTTAGAGCCAATGCTAGTAGGTGAACCCAACAAAGAACAATGTTTCTCTTTAACCTTTGAACCTTGAGCCTAAAGTTGAAAGTTGAAAAACCCTTTTTGAAATCATTACCTTGAGTTAAGTAGAGTATGCTTATATGGTAATGGAGAATGGTTTAAGTTTGGGGTTGTGAGAAACCGGAAAGAACTTTGTGAAATTCATTAAAGAGCATTGAGCAAAAGCAAAAAGAAAAAGAAAAAGAAAAGAAAGAAAAGAAAAGTTTAAGCCCAATGAAAGGAAAGTTGGGAATGAGTTTAATATTGGTTTCACACATAAAAGAAGAAAGAGAGATTATTATTAATGTGAATAAATGAATTATCCACTATCTTAACTCAAGGATTTTGTTGTCTAGAAAAACCAATTTTCTTCTTAGCCCAACCATGTTACAAACCTTGAAAAGTCCTTGTGATGATAACTTGCTTGTGAGTGTGTTTAATATGTGGTTAAATGAAAGGCAAAGTTGATTCGTGTGACATTGTGATGGCCACCTCACTATACACCTTTGAGTTTGAGCGAAACACTTTTGAGTTCTTGAGTGAAACACTTTTGAGTGCTTGAGTGAAACACTGTCTTTGGTGAGGAATTGTTCCATGACTTTATGATAACATTCTTTCTTGGTTGTTGATTATTCATGTGGTTTGCATCTGTTTTGTATGTATTGATTATGTGAGCACCATAGTTGAAGCTTGATTGGCTAAAGCATCATTAGATCTTGACTAATTTTTCTATGATGACCAGACATAAGTGATTTACTTGTCCTAGAGGAAAATGCTTTTTGGTGTGCTAGACCATTGTAGTATGATTATTTTGTTTAAGCCAAGTTACATTTTGCTTAAGGACAAGCAAAGTTTCAAGTTTAGGGGTGTGATAACGGTTAAAAATATTGTTATCTGTGATATAATTTTGATACTAAACGCACCATTTTCGACTTAGAAACTTGATTGAACTCATGTTTTTCTTTAGTTTTGAGAATAAGTGAGTAGAGGTTATACTTTATGATTTTATCACTAAATTTCCTTTATTTTGTAGCTAATAATGTGCCTGGAAGAATCTCTAACAATGTATAGAGCTGAATCAGCCATAAAAGCAAGAAAAACAACAAAAAAAGTGAGTTTTGGAATGCTACCGCTGGGGCTGAGCGCCAGATTCATGTATCGCACAAAGCTTGAGCACCCTTTTAAGGGCGCTGAGCGCCAGTTTTCTCACAAGCTCGCCTGGGCGCCCTAAGTAGGGGAGTTGGGCGGTGTCAACGTTGGCCCATGATCCAATTCAACCCTATTTAAGGATTTGCTCGACCTAAAGGGAGTATCTTTTGACAAAATTGACACAAATTTAGATTTCCTCCAACTTTCTAGAGGCAGAAGTGGATGTGGAAGCTTTCCTCTTCAGTTTTTAGGGTTTATCTTTCATTCTCATTCGATTATTCATTTAGTTTCCTCATGACAAGGGGTAACTAAATTCAATGTGTTGTTGGGGGATCATGTAACCTTGTGAACTCTCATGTATTTGAATTGGTTTTAATTATATATGCTTCTTTCACAAATTGTTAGGGATTTTCTCCTTTGTTTTATGCTTGTTATGTTTTGATCGTTCATGGCATGATTTAATGGTCTTCTTTCTTATTGGAAAATACCTAGAAACCACGATTTGGAGAATTTCTCCCAAGAGCAATATTGCCTAGGGATGGGGATAGGAGGATTGGTCGTCTTAAGCTTATAATCGTAATGCAGAATTAATTATTAGAGATACAAGGGATTGTGGTCTAGTAATTAAGGATAGGCTTTCTTCGATGAGGGATCGGGTTTTAAGTATTTTAGAAAGTGACGTTGACAATTGAATGAAGAAGACGAATTTGTATATGCATGAGAGTAAACTAGGTGAAATCTAAACCCCAACAACATACTCATCTCATAATTTCAATATCATTCATTCACCTTTGTGTTTTTCTTCATTTGTCAAAAGTGCATTCATATTTACTTTCTTATTTTTGCATTCAAAAACCCTAAATTGTTCTTCCAAGTGTTAATTAGTTAAGTAATTACATGATTGTCTAGTGTCGTGAGTCTCTTGGGAAACGATACTTGGTCTTACCATTTATTTTTACTTGATACGATTCGGTACACTTGCGACATCTTAATATCTCTCCACAGAGAAATTCGAGATATAAGACAGAGAGATAGAGAGAATCTTATGAATATTGGGAAAGATTCAAGAAACTATGTGCTTCATGTCCTCAACTCCAAATGGAAGATTTTATTCTAAGCTTTTATGAAGGCTTAAGTCCAATAGATAAGCCATGTGCAAATGCTACAAGCGGAGGATCCTTCTTAGACAGGTTACCAAAAGATGGTATAGATCTAATAGAATGGAAGGCAGTAGATAATCAACAGTATGGAACAAGAGAAAATTCGGTAACTTTGTTGAAAGGAGTACATGAAATTCAAAATGGTGCAGTTGATGGAAAGATCATAGATGAAAGATTGAATAAGCTAGAGAGCGAACTCGACAAGATTGCAAGCTTGTTTAAAACCTCAACTCCACAAATTGCTAAGAAATGTGGAATTTGCATTTCAACTGACTATTATACTGATGAATGTTCTAGCTTGGTGGAAACTACTATGGAAAAGCCATATCAAGCTTTTGTTGGAAACATGTTTGAAGGAAATAGACCATACCAGAATTATCATGATTCATCCTCCAACACCTATCAACAGAACAATGTGTCGCAACCGGGATTGCGACGGGACGAGGACCCGAAAAATAAAAACGAACGTTTTATGAAAAAGAGATTTGGAGTCGCCACCATAGTTTATTCTGGAAAACTACGGAAAAACCATAAAATGATAAAGCATGGTCTGCGAAAATGAGATTTTAAGTTCGGGAGTCGGTTACGTGTAGGGAAGGTATTAGCACCCTACAACGCCTACCCTAAGGCAGTACCTTTAACTAAATATGCGAATATGATGTGGTTTTCAAAATGTTTAACTATCCCCTAAAATAATATTCTAAAGAAACAACATGTATTTTTTAGTTTTTTGGGCCCGACAAGGATTGACCTTGCTCCTACGTATTCTCATTAAGAATGAGAAATCAGGGTTCTGTAGTTCTTTTTAGAAAATGCTTGAAAACTTGTTTGAAAATTGTTTAGAAATTTTGTTTGTAAAATGATTTTGGATTTTTGGGAAAGTGAACCTGATAAGGACTGGCCTTGGTCCTACGTATCTCCACTTTTGATGGAGAATCAAGGATCACGTAGTTCTGGCCAGAAAGATTGTTTGTTTGCTTGAAAGTATTGTTGTTTTTGATTTTTGAAGATTTTATATTTTTTTTTGGTATTTTTTTGTATAAAAAGAGTAAAGGTTTTTAGCACAAGGACGATGCGTGCGACCACACATGTGCTTAACCTTTAAAACATATTTTTGTATTTTTATATAAGGAATAGAAAAGATTTTAGCATAAGGACGATGCGTGCGATCACACATGTGCCTAAACCTTTAAAACATATTTTTGTATTTTTTGAGAAGAAAAAGTTTTAGCACAAGGACGATGCGTGCAATCACACATGTGCCTAAACCTTTAAAATATATTTTGTAATTTTATTTAAGAAAGAGAAAAGGTTTTTAGCACAAGGACGATGCGTGCGATCACACATGTGCCTAAACCTTTAAAACATATTTTTTGTAATTTTGTATATTTTTTATTATAAAATATTTATAATTTTTAAAGTTTTATCTTTTTCTTATTTTTTGTAATTTTTATGTAAAAACAAAGAAAACAAGTCTAATAGATATAAATAAAGCAACAGGGGTGGGGTTATCATACAAGGGGTTACATGCAATAAAAACCAACTGAAAAACAAAAGCATGAAAATAAGAGAAAAGCCCAAAAGGAATAGGGGTACAAAGATAAAAACCAGGGGTGCCGAGTAAAATTGAAGTTCCTTTGTTTGTTTGGGCCAATACTCTCTTCTTTAACTTGGTGTCTGCAGGGTGTGAGGATGGAGGTGTGAACGGGTCGCACCGCTCACAAAAGTTGTGCATAAAAGAATGCAGTATAGTTACTAGGAAGTGACTCCTAGGTCGTCTCTCGAGGACCAGTTTGTGGTTCAGTCTCAGATTTAACACGAAGTGGGGGGGGGGTTGTTTTTGGATGTTTGTTTTTGTGCGGTAAAATAAAAAAGGAACTGGAAATTAAATAAAACAAAATTTAAAACACTGAAATAAAATTTAACCACGGTAAAAACTGAACGATAGAAAACAGTAAAAATAGAACCACTTGATCGCAAATAAAATTTATCACAGATTAAAAACGACGTTTGAAATTAAAATGTAATGACGAAATTTAACAATGCAGAAACTGCTAAACGATAAAATACAACAGATAAAATAAAAGCACAGAACTGAAAATGAAATTCATTAAAAGATTTAACACTTAAAAATAATATTCCAAAATAAAACTAACAAACTGTTTCAGAATACACTACACGCTCAGAAATGAAATTGCATTATGCACTGTTTGAAAATGGAACTGGAAAAGGAAAGGAAGAGGCAGAAGCCTCCTCCCAGATCGTGTGTTTCTTACACTACACCTAAACTACACTAAAATCTCATTCCCTTTCTGCTGCTGCTCTTCTCATTTTATAGCCAAAATCTGAACATCCTCCCCGTGACTTCCCCTTCATTTCAGGATTTTGTTTTTGTCTTTAGTTGACAATTGGCAGCCCCTGAATTCTTAACCAAACATTCACCAATCATGAAAATAGGTGGGTCCCTCTCCAAATTGCTTGTCCGTTTCTTCACTTCTGTGGTCATTCCAGCGAAGCACTCTTCTCCCTTCATGGAAATGGTTTTGCAGCCGTGAGCTCCCACTCCTTCTCTTCTCCATGTTGGCCGTGAATGTAAGCTATCACCATGTTTCTCACCAACCAAAAATGCTTTGGCTCTCTTTCCTTGCTTCACCGCTTCTCCACCTTGCAACTTTGATTCACTTCTTCCAACTCTTCAGGTGGCTCTCTTGGATGGACCATGAAGGTGGCTGCTCCAAGCATGGACGTTTTCTTCTTTGTTGTGTTGGTGGACGGTGATGTGCTGCTCTTCCTTCAACAACTACTGCTGTCCGTTTTTGGCTTACAAGAACAGCCGTGAATGTGGCTGCTGGATTCCTCAAGTTGATGCACCGTTTACACCAAAGCTTTGCTCACCATAAAAAGAGCTAGGAGGATGAAGTTCTTGCTGTTGTCTGGGCGTGGATGAGCTGCTTCACATTCTTCTCTGGACATTCTTTTTGTGCTACGGAAAATCCAAGATGCTTCTTCTTGCTGCACCATGAGCTACTCTCCATTTAATGGTTAAGCCAATTGGAAATCACACTCCAAACCAAGAAAGGGTGCGGCTCCCACTTTGGTTCCAAAAGAAGTTTTGGTGGATGCTTGCTGGCCGTGGGTTTATTTCAATTTTATTCCAAAGCATATGCAAGCCAAAATGAATGTACTAAGTGGGCCATGAAGCTAAAATTCAGAATTTTTCCAAGCAAAACCGTGAGTAGTGGATGTCTTGTTTCTTTCTCCAATTTTTCAAGCTAGCGGGACCATGAAACCACTTCCCTTAATATAACATTAATATAATAAAATTCAGCACATGAACATGAACTCCTACGTGAACTTTCATTTGGTGGCCCTTCTTCATTCCAAATTCTTGCCAATTGCAAAATTCTTCATTTGGAAACAAGGAGTTGCTGTGGCCTTTCATATGTGGTGGATCCCACACCTTCTTCTTTCTTTGGATGTGCAAAAGACGAGGGCCGTGTACTCCCTTCATAATACTAATTCAGCACTTACATTTTGGAGTTCCTCTTACGTGACTTTTCAACAATTGTGGCCCCCTTTTCCTTATTCCAAGTGATAGCTTTGCCAAAAATGAATTGTTATTGGTACCAAATGATATTGGCTTGTCAAAATGATCAATTCCAGCCACCACAAGTATAAAAAAAACAAGCAAACAAATGCAAACAGACTAGAATTCACTCAAACAGTGTGCACTAGACTGACATAGGAGAGTAAAGAAAATACTGGGAACAACACAAAATGAATTTGAACAAAATAAAAACTATACTTGAAACTAGACATCTAGACGAAACTATGAAAAAAAATTGCATTGAAAACGGATATGAATTGAACTCGAACGAGGACAAACAAGTTGACACAAAATTCACACAGCAACCAGCGAAAATTGAAGTGGCTGAAATGCATTGGGCTCAATTGTCATTTCTCATTTAGCCTTCAAATGTCCCAAAAAGATATCCAAAATTTTCCCATAATTAATAATGCAAAATAATAAGCTCAGATAATTCAAATTAGTTAAAATAAGAATTTCTGATCGAATTAAGCACAATTAGGAAAAATAGGAAAATAACAGACGATTAAGCACAATTCCCCAATTAATTCTAGCACAATAAACTAAGTGAAGTGAGTAAAATATTGACTCATCAAAATAGACCACACTTAGTCTTTTGCACTCCTGGGCAAAATCAAGACGCAAATCAGGGAATGGTTCAAAGGACTTTTAAGAAGGTTACACAAATTCAGCAGACAGAAAAACAAAGACTCAAGAGAAAATAAACAGAATTTACAAAGTTCTCAGGAAATCTAGACAGAGAAAAGATGTAGACCATATCCAATCACAGAATCACTGAAAAGCAGATACTTATAGAAATCTTCCAAACAATTCAAAACTTGGTAAAATAATTAATCAGCTCAAGAGGTGATTCAAAAACAACAAAACCTTACAGATGCACTTACAGTGTTTCTCTCAAGTGTCTAAGGTAAATCAATGTCACTCAATGCACTCAAGAAAGCAAACACAAATAGACTTGGCAAGTTTCTAATTATCAATACTTAAAACATATGCACGTTTAGATCTAAAGGTCTTTACTGGGTTGTAATGGGGCCAAGGACAGGGAAGGATAAAATATAGATAAGTAGCTACAGCTCAAAAGAAATAGAGGAGCAATGGGGAAAAAGTGTAAACACAGTGAAATCTCACCCAAACCTCTAATTCAATCCTCTTCTCAACTCCATTATTCACACGATTATTTTTCAATTTTCTCTTTTTCTCATCAAAATTTTTTTTTTCATCCTGTCTGTTTCCTTTTCTCTCTCTATCACACAACAGGATATAATTTATATTTTAAGAACATGATGAGGAACCAACTAGCCAATTCATCACAATTCCCAAGGAGACCACACTTATTCACAAAACACTTCTATAGCTCCAGACTTCCCTAAGGTTTAGGTAATCATTTGTTTTTCACTTAGGATCAGTGTATGAGCTTTAACACAAAGAAATGGATACAGTATAGGCTCAAAAGGGGTATCAAAGGATAATAACAAGGTAGGCTTATTTGGCTAAAGAGGCTCAAGAACAAAATGCCTTTATCACTTCTAAAACATGCATATCAATCAAGTATATCAAAAAGAATCAAGCCAAGGCATATGTGCAAGCAATCAAGATACATATCTCACATAAGAAAGAACATTAAGTGGCTCAAATCTCACACAGGGTATTCGTCACAATCAAATCAACCTCTCAAACGCATAATCATCTTTCCAAGCAGAGAAAAACAAGGATTTCAAACTAAGTATCAATGAAGTGGAGGAAAAATCTACAACTTAGACATCATCCAGAAATCAAGAGAAAAATGTAAAATTTATTTCACCCAAAACACACTAAAAACAACTTAAAATAGAAAAAATTTAACACTCAAAACAGAAAAAATTTCACACACAAAACAAATAAAATTCAGAATCTCTCCCAATAGACCACACTTAAACTACACATTGTCCTCAATGTGTTCTAAGCATACATCAGCAATCAAAACAGGAAACATATTATGGACAAGTGCAATAAAAGTAAGGAAAAAGGGAGAGAAAGAAAATGCAAACTCCCGCAGGTTATGGTGGAAGCTGCCAATTTTGGACTTTCAGGGAGATGTCTTCAGAATCCAGCAAGGAAGTTTTGAGGACGAACTGCTTCATCCTCCAGATCTGATCTAGCAGTGAAATGTTTTCCACAGCTGGATCTGAGCAGTGATTGTTGATGAGCAGGTTCAGCAGGTGCCTATTGTTGTTGAAACAGTTATGGGTACTCGCACCTTTGTCTTCAATTGTGGGTGTCTGCTCATCAAGTTTATACGTACCTCCTGCAACATGGTTAGTGCAATGTGGTTCTACAGAAATTTCATGCAGGGATATAACACCCAATTCTAATGTAACAGGCTGAACCTTAGATACATCCTCATAACATGAATCAATTTCAAAATTACATGCAATATCAATATCAGACTCAGATTCATGTTCAGAAGGAGAATTAAAAACATGCTCAGCAACAATATAATCATTAGCATACCGATCATCATCACAATCAACAGAATAATCAAATTGTGGTATGCTTACCTCCACTTCCTTGAAGATTTGTAAAGTAGTGGAGGATGAAGGTGGTCTACCTGGCTCAAAAGTATTGCTTATTCCTGCCTGGGCCTCAAAATCTTCATCAGTCTCCTTAGGTGCAATAGTGGCCATCTGCCCGATCTGATCAGTCAGATTCTGAATTGCCGCTTGAGTTTCCTGCTGAAACTCTATGCTATTTTTCTTGAACTGCATGTTCCCTTTCTGTAACTGAACGTTCTGCATGGTCATCTGCTCCAATAACTCCTTTATTGTAGGCTCAGAAATCGAAGGCTGAGGAGTAAATTGAGCAGTAGCATCATAGAACTGCATCTGCTGTTCTTGCTGGACTAGTGGAGGCATCAAAGTATTCTGGAATGGTGGTTCTTGATATCGATACTGTGGAGCACTGTACCATCCCAAGGTAGGGTCATTCCCTCCAGGACCGTTGCTGTATCCATCTTGTGCAGGGAAAAATTCGATCAGAAAATTTTGCTCAAGATCTTCCCATCTGGTAATGAGTCCTCGAGGAAGACAATTCAACCAATCCTTAGCTGCTCCTTGTAATGAATGCTGAAACGCCGTCAAGAAAATGTAATCATCTGGGACATTTGGAGGTTTCATTGCAGAACAAATTCTATAGAAATTTTCCAAATGTTCATGTGGGCATTCTCCTGCAAATCCATGAAACTTAGGGAGCAGATATATCAGTCCAGCGCTTAGAACGCAATGAATATCATCCTTTGTAGGTGGGACCGGCTCACTAGGAGCGCTCTCAGTAATTTGAGGATGATCCATATAATTCCCGACATAGAAATCAACAGAATTATAATCAGAGTAACATGCAGAAGGAGAATCATAATTATGGGCATAGACAGAATAAGCATTTTTCACAAATTTAAAATCGGTAGACATGGAAAATAAAAATAAAAATTAAACACTAAAAATTACTAGACAAACAAAATACAACACATTTATACATGCTACAGGCACACACAAAACAGAACATAAAAATAATTTTATTATTATTTTTTTTTAAAATTAATTTTTTTTTACTTTTTTTTTTAATTAACAGACAAAATACATATGACACGCATACAAAAAAAATAGAACATCACAACACAACACAAGATAAAACACAACAAAAATCTAAAACAAGAACCTGGAACTGAAGTGACAACGCCGCTAAAATTTGCTGAAGGTGTCGTTTTCGCCTACAAAAATACAAAACACAAAACACACAAAATACACATATTAACAGAACAAAAATTTACACAACAAGAATCTAAAACCAAACCATTATTGGTCCCCGGCAACGGCGCCATTTTTTTGAACGGGTCGCACCGCTCACAAAAGTTGTGCATAAAAGAATGCAGTATAGTTACTAGGAAGTGACTCCTAGGTCGTCTCTCGAGGACCAGTTTGTGGTTCAGTCTCAGATTTAACACGAAGTGGGGGGGGTTGTTTTTGGATGTTTGTTTTTGTGCGGTAAAATAAAAAAGGAACTGGAAATTAAATAAAATAAAATTTAAAACACTGAAATAAAATTTAACCACGGTAAAAACTGAACGATAGAAAACAGTAAAAATAGAACCACTTGATCGCAAATAAAATTTATCACAGATTAAAAACGACGTTTGAAATTAAAATGTAATGACGAAATTTAACAATGCAGAAACTACTAAACGATAAAATACAACAGATAAAATAAAAGCACAGAACTGAAAATGAAATTCATTAAAAGATTTAACACTTAAAAATAATATTCCAAAATAAAACTAACAAACTGTTTCAGAATACACTACACGCTCAGAAATGAAATTGCATTATGCACTGTTTGAAAATGGAACTGGAAAAGGAAAGGAAGAGGCAGAAGCCTCCTCCCAGATCGTGTGTTTCTTACACTACACCTAAACTACACTAAAATCTCATTCCCTTTCTGCTGCTGCTCTTCTCATTTTATAGCCAAAATCTGAACATCCTCCCCGTGACTTCCCCTTCATTTCAGGATTTTGTTTTTGTCTTTAGTTGACAATTGGCAGCCCCTGAATTCTTAACCAAACATTCACCAATCATGAAAATAGGTGGGTCCCTCTCCAAATTGCTTGTCCGTTTCTTCACTTCTGTGGTCATTCCAGCGAAGCACTCTTCTCCCTTCATGGAAATGGTTTTGCAGCCGTGAGCTCCCACTCCTTCTCTTCTCCATGTTGGCCGTGAATGTAAGCTATCACCATGTTTCTCACCAACCAAAAATGCTTTGGCTCTCTTTCCTTGCTTCACCGCTTCTCCACCTTGCAACTTTGATTCACTTCTTCCAACTCTTCAGGTGGCTCTCTTGGATGGACCATGAAGGTGGCTGCTCCAAGCATGGACGTTTTCTTCTTTGTTGTGTTGGTGGACGGTGATGTGCTGCTCTTCCTTCAACAACTACTGCTGTCCGTTTTTGGCTTACAAGAACAGCCGTGAATGTGGCTGCTGGATTCCTCAAGTTGATGCACCGTTTACACCAAAGCTTTGCTCACCATAAAAAGAGCTAGGAGGATGAAGTTCTTGCTGTTGTCTGGGCGTGGATGAGCTGCTTCACATTCTTCTCTGGACATTCTTTTTGTGCTACGGAAAATCCAAGATGCTTCTTCTTGCTGCACCATGAGCTACTCTCCATTTAATGGTTAAGCCAATTGGAAATCACACTCCAAACCAAGAAAGGGTGCGGCTCCCACTTTGGTTCCAAAAGAAGTTTTGGTGGATGCTTGCTGGCCGTGGGTTTATTTCAATTTTATTCCAAAGCATATGCAAGCCAAAATGAATGTACTAAGTGGGCCATGAAGCTAAAATTCAGAATTTTTCCAAGCAAAACCGTGAGTAGTGGATGTCTTGTTTCTTTCTCCAATTTTTCAAGCTAGCGGGACCATGAAACCACTTCCCTTAATATAACATTAATATAATAAAATTCAGCACATGAACATGAACTCCTACGTGAACTTTCATTTGGTGGCCCTTCTTCATTCCAAATTCTTGCCAATTGCAAAATTCTTCATTTGGAAACAAGGAGTTGCTGTGGCCTTTCATATGTGGTGGATCCCACACCTTCTTCTTTCTTTGGATGTGCAAAAGACGAGGGCCGTGTACTCCCTTCATAATACTAATTCAGCACTTACATTTTGGAGTTCCTCTTACGTGACTTTTCAACAATTGTGGCCCCCTTTTCCTTATTCCAAGTGATAGCTTTGCCAAAAATGAATTGTTATTGGTACCAAATGATATTGGCTTGTCAAAATGATCAATTCCAGCCACCACAAGTATAAAAAAAACAAGCAAACAAATGCAAACAGACTAGAATTCACTCAAACAGTGTGCACTAGACTGACATAGGAGAGTAAAGAAAATACTGGGAACAACACAAAATGAATTTGAACAAAATAAAAACTATACTTGAAACTAGACATCTAGACGAAACTATGAAAAAAAATTGCATTGAAAACGGATATGAATTGAACTCGAACGAGGACAAACAAGTTGACACAAAATTCACACAGCAACCAGCGAAAATTGAAGTGGCTGAAATGCATTGGGCTCAATTGTCATTTCTCATTTAGCCTTCAAATGTCCCAAAAAGATATCCAAAATTTTCCCATAATTAATAATGCAAAATAATAAGCTCAGATAATTCAAATTAGTTAAAATAAGAATTTCTGATCGAATTAAGCACAATTAGGAAAAATAGGAAAATAACAGACGATTAAGCACAATTCCCCAATTAATTCTAGCACAATAAACTAAGTGAAGTGAGTAAAATATTGACTCATCAAGGTGCATCTGGTGAATGTGCTTGTAAGGTCCAATTCCTTTTTTATCTTTATTTACACATAGTAGGCTTAAGCCCAAATGAGAGGGGTGTGAATGGAGATCTGCGTTTGGCAGGAAGAAAGGACGCGACCCAAAGCTTGGCCCAATATTTTTTTTTTAACAGAAGCAATAGGGGTCTGCGATATTCTCACATTTACGCTCTGAACCCCAGCTCTTCTCCTCATAATGAAAGAAATAGATACACTCACCTCTCCTCTGCCTCCCTCACGGCCTAGCCCCAACCACCGCCCAAACAGCCACCCGGGCCGTCGTGTTACCGCTTCTCCGGACCGGTCACCACGCCCTTCTCTGTCTCGTCTTTCTGCCACCGAGGGAGAGTCTCACCTCCGCCGCACCTGCACGGGCCGCCGCCTCCATCGGAGCCGCCCACCGTGGGATTCTGCGAACACCTCCATCAAGCTTGCAACCGGAGATGATTTGAGATTATTATTTTTTTTAGTTTACTCATTCCATCTTGGTTTTCTGTTTGGGTGTTGATTTGGATCTCAATTGATTTGTTAGATGCATGGGAAGGGTGAGCTGCAGATCACGCTTTGATGAAAGATTGGATTCGGGTTTCCATTGGTGGTGAAGGTGGGTTGGTTTTCGGATTGCACCTTTAGATTAGTGTCTCATGTGATGAATTGGTATCTCTGATATTGAGGTTAAGTCGTGGCATGAAGAAGAAAAGGGATGACGATAGGGGTTGGCCGCAAGGTGGAAACGAAAAGGGAAGGGATGAAGATGAAGGTGATGAAGGTTGATGGATGTTGGCCGTGTATAAGGTGATGATGTCGGAGGTGGTATTGGAGATGAAAGTGATGGATGAAGAGTGAGTTGAGGTGGTTACGGCTGGGAGGAGTCGAAGGTTGAGGTTTCTATGGTTACAGTGGGCAGAGACTAAAAGAAAATGAGTGAATGGAGATGATGAGTGTTGGAGGCGATGGAAAAAAAATGTTCAGAGGTGTTGAAGATGAATGAAGAGTAAGATGAAGATTATTGAGCTTGAACGGCTATGAAGTTTGATTTGTCTGTGCTGTTTTGTGTGGTGTGAATATGGAGTATGGGTATTTTGCCGTGAGTGATGAAAATGAAGAAGAAGAAGATCAAGATGATGGGCCGTGAGGTAAGAAGGATGATGTGATGAGCAGAGAGGGAATCAGTGCCATCCAGGAGTGAAGATTGATGGAAGGGTGTTTCCAGTAGCCGTGGGTGTGTTCCCTTTTCTTCAGTATGTAATGAAACATGTTTAAAGGACACCATGCACTGCGTGTTCAGACACCCGAGACACGTTCCTTCATCTGGGATTCTTGGTTTTTTCCTTTTTTTTGTTTTTTTTTGTTTCTTTAGAGAACTTTCTAGGAAACCAGCGACGCATCCCCTGATTCGGGATTTCTGTTTTGGCACATACTATTTGAACATTTACCATTATTCAATTTTATTTTTTATTATTATTTTTATTACTAAAACAAATAAAATGAAACAACAAAATAAAAGACGAACGCCTCGCTTCAAAACCGAACGCATCTGATCTAGAACGGCCGTTCACTATGGACACAAAAACATATCAAGACCGAACGTTCAATTAACATGACCGATCGGTATTTGCTAAACACCACTTGGTTGAATTCTATTTCGACGAACGGCAGGAGATCATGCACTACTAGGACGAACGCTCAAACTGAATCACTCTACCGGATTCAACACTATTGGGCCAACCACTATGAGATGAAACGGTACTTGGCCGAACGCTAAAAACCGAACGCTAGTCTTCACTAGTACCTCAAGACCGAACGCTCACTACCTGAGAACAACTATGATCAAACATTATTAAACCGGATACAATTGGGACGAGCGTTCAAAGATAAAACTTCATTAAGATCGAACGCTAACAATTACGAACAGAAAAGTCGAACGTCCGTGAAGAGAGAAATGCCGGATGTCAACGAGACCGAATGGTTAAACAGATGACGACGAACGACCGAACGTATTTGAGGTCGAATTGTTTGAGGTCGAACGGCCAAAAAGGCGGAGCTACCTGGCCGACCGCTAGAAGAGGAAGAACGAGCGGTAGTGGGGAAATTATGGACGAGCGGTAGAAAGGGAAGGAGTGAGCTGGACGAGCGGTAGAAGAGGGCGGAAGACCATGACGAACGGTAGATGAGCAAGGACGAGCGTTCAAAACCGAACGTTGGAAGAAAATACCCACTAATATTACGAACGCTGAAGACAAACATCAAGGAGACCGAACGTTCAAATGAAGACCGAACGTTCATTAAACAACATGACCGAACGCTCCGAATACATTACATGACCGAACGTTCACTAACACATAACATGACCGAACGTTCACTAACAAGCAACATGAACAAACGTTCACTAACACATAACGTGACCGAACGTTCACTAAAATAACATGACCGAACGTTCACTTACATGATCGAACGTTCACTAACATGACCGAACGGTTGAGGAAGAGCGGCCGAACGGTTGAACAAGAGAATTGCCGAACGTTCTAAAAGTATGAATGGCCGAACGGTCGAATAAGGAACGCTTGAGAATGACCGAACGGTTGAAGAGGAGGACGAACGTCCTAAAGGACATAATGGCCGAACGGTCGAATAGTGAACGCTTGAGGATGAACGAACGGTTGAGCATGCGCGTTCGCACGGTAAAGGACGAACGGTCTCTCAGTGTAGAGGACGGACGGTCTGGCATGCATGGTATTGGACGAACGGTCCTATAAGTATAGTAAAAAAAGCCGAACGTTTTTTTGTTTTTGTTTATTTTTTAATTTTTTACTATTTTTTATTATTTGTTTTTTTTTTATTTGACACTCATGATGAAAATAAAATAAATCTATTGGTCAATCCGGACGAAATTGGGTGTTGACAACTGCCCCTCTTTACTTAGATTTTACTAGATAATATGAAAATTTTGAATTTTCGTATTATTGGAGTAAAAGCTAAGTAAAGAAAGAAACACTAATTTCGTCCGTATTTCAAAATAAACAAGGAACGAACACAAAATTTAAAACAAATATGAACAAGGCTAAGAGAATTGAGGCGTAACAACCTTATGGATGAGTGAAGGAATGAGGTGTACAAACCTCATGGAGGGTGTCGTAACCCTATGGATGAATGAATGAGGTGTGCAAACCTCGTGGAGGGTGTCGTAACCCTATGGATGAATGAATGAGGTGTGCAAACCTCGTGGAGGGTGTCGTAACCCTATGGATGAAGTGAATGAGGTGTGTAAACCTCTTGGAGGGTGTCGTAACCCTATGGATGAAGTGAATGAGGTGTACAAACCTCGTGGAGGGTGTCCCAACCCTATGGATGAATGAATGAGGTGTACAAACCCTATGGATGAATGAATGAGGCGTATAAACCTCGTGGAGGGTGTCACAACCCTATGGATGAATGAGGTGTAATAACCTTGTGGAGGGTGTACCAACCCTATGGATGAAGTTGATGAGGTGTAGAAACCTCGTGGAGGGTGTACCAACCCTATGGAATGAATGATATGAGGTGTACTAACCTCGTGGAGGGTGTACCAACCCTGTGGATGAATGATATGACGTGTACTAACCTCATGGAGGGTGTACAAACCCTGTAGATGAATTATATGAGGTGTACTAACCTCGTGGAGGGTGTACAAACCCTGTAGATGAATGATATGAGGTGTACTAACCTCGTGGAGGGTGTACAAACCCTGTGGATGAATGATATGAGGTGTACCAACCTCGTGGAGGGTGTACAAACCCTGTAGATGAATGATCTGAGGTGTACTAACCTCGTGGAGGGTGTACAAACCCTGTAGATGAACGGTCCTATAGGTATAGTAAAAAAAGCCGAACGTTTTTTATTTTTTTTAATTTTTAATTTTTTACTATTTTTTATTATTTGTTTTCTTTTTTTTTATTTGACACTCATGATGAAAATAAAATAAATCTATTGGTCAATCCGGACGAAATTGGGTGTTGACACAGTGATAATGGTTCAAATACCGTTATTTTAATACTTAATTTTGACATTAAAAACACTCTTTATGACTTAGACACTAGCTTGAAATCATGTTTTTGCTTAAGTTGTGAGAATAAGAGAGTTGAAGGTGGTATTATTGGTTTTATGCTAGGTTTTCATTGTTTTGACAGGAATTGGAGTCAGGAAAGGCAGGAAAAGTAGCACATAGAAGAATCGCAGATAGCGTTGAGCGCCAATTTAGTGGTGCAATCACTGTTTCACGCCTGAGCGCCACCGCTAAGCGCCAATTTAGAGCTGCAACCACTGTTTCACGCCCGAGCGCCACCGCTGAGCGCCAATTTAGTGTTGCAACCACTGTTTCACGCCTGAGCTCCACTGCTGAGCGTCAGTCTAGTGCCGCAGCTACCGCTAGGCGCCCTTTTGGGGCGCTGAGCGCCGACGACGTGGGCTTGGACTTTTTCTATACTCTATTTAAGGATTTGGACGTCCTAGGGTTAGTATCTTTGGACAAACAGAGGCGCAAAAACACTTTTTTCATCCCTCAGAGGTGGATTTTGGATGCTGAAGCTCCGATCTTTAACTTTTAGGGTTTTATCTTTCATTCTTTTCCATATTTTCATCTAGTTTCACCATGTCTATGGTGGACTAAACCTCCATTGTTGTTGGGTAAACGATGTAATCCTTTGAAACTCTCATGTATTGAATTGATTTATATTATAAATGTTTTACTTCATTAATTGTTAGGGTTTTTCCTCTACGAGCTATGCATGCTTTGTTTAACTCATTCAATTGCATGATTATTGATTTTTTCGTCGATATGGGAACATATGGGAAAATCTAGATCTGGGGAAATTCTCCCAAACGAAATATTACATAGACATAGGGATAGGAGGGTTGGTTGCCTTTAAGCTTCTGTGCGAATGTAATGCATAATTAATTGTTGGGGATACAATACATTGTGATCTAGTAATTAAGAGTAGGCTTTCTTCACCGAGACATCGGGTTTAAGTTAAATTAGAAAGTGGCATTAAAATTAATGAAGAAGATGAATTCATAAATACATGAGAATGGATAGGATAAGTTGGAAACCCCAACAACATAATCATTCCATATTTTATACACCAATCACCTGTGCATTCTTCAAGTCAATTGATCAACACTTGCATTCATATTTATTTTCTGCATTATAAACACCATGATTTTGTTTACAAGTGTTAATTAATCAAGAAACCACATGAATGTCTAGGTCGTGAGTCTCTTGGGTAACGATACTTGGTCTTACCAATTATTATTACTTGATGCGATTCGGTACACTTGCTGGAGTGTTAACAAACAGGCAACCTTATGTTCCACGTCAACAAAGGCAACAATCTCAACTTGAAATGTCATTGCAAGATTTCATTAAGACAATACTTGAACAAAATTCAAAAATCAAGAAATCAATTATAGAGTTGACTCAAAGGATGGAAAAGGTATAGGATAAGGAATCAAATAAACTTCCTGCACAAACAGTGATCAAACCGCGAAATGTAAGTGCTATTACTTTAAGAACGTGTAAGTAAGTACGAGGCTCTGAGGAAGTCCAAGAAGATGTAGATAAGGAGAAAGAAGACACACATATTGATGACAATGGAGGACCAAGTGAACCATCACATAAGACTACCACTGATAAATCCAGTTTAGTATCCTCCAACTCTTCTTCTAAAAATTCTTCTTCATCTTAAATACCACCTCCTCTATATCCAAATCGGTTGAAGCCAAGAAACAAAAGAATGGAGGAATTAGACCAAGAGATTTTAAATACTTTCAAAAAGGTGGAGACCAACATTCCCTTGCTAGATGTTGTTAAGCAAATCCCTAAATATGCCAAGTTTTTAAAAGAACTTATAGAAGGCGTTGTAGGGATAATGAGATTGTGAATTTGGGAAGAAGTGTGTCAAGCTTGATTAAGAAGCATACGGAAATACCGCGAAAATGCAAGGATCCAGGTATTTTTTTGTTCCTTGTGTTATTGGAAATTCAAATTTTGACAATGCCATGCTAGATTTAAGGGCTTCCATAAATGTAATGCCTTTATCAATGTTTACTTCCCTATCTTTGGGACGTCTTAAGACTATTGGTGCGGTCATCCAATTGGCCAACTACAGCACAGTTAACCCTATAGGTGTGCCTGAGAACGTGCTTGTCCGAGTAGACAAGTTAATTTTTCCTGCAGATTTCTATATCTTGGATATGAAGGATGATGAAGGAATCAGTCTAACAACTATTATCTTGGGAAGACCCTTCATGATGACAGCACGAACAAAGATAGATGTGTATGTAGGATCTTTGACAATGGAGATTGGAGACGAGAAAGTGTGCTTTAACGTGTTGGAAGTTGGGAGGCACCCGATTAAAGATCATTCTTTTTTTTGTATTGACTTATCAAGTTATATTAAGGACGCGATGTCAATAGCTGATACCTTTGTGGCGTCCACGTGTGATGTTGAGGTGGCTAGGATTACCTTAGATAGTAAAATGTTGCCATTTATGGTACAGCCACCCATTTTGGAGTTGAAACCCTTACCATCTCATTTGAAATATGCTTATCTTGAGAAGGATGGGAAACTCCCCGTTATTATATATGCACTGCTTAATTATGAGCATGAAAAATAGCTATTATAGGTTATTAGAGATCACAAGAAAGCAATCGGTTGGACTTTAGCAAATATTCCTGGTATTAGCCCTTCTTTTTGCATGCATAGAATAGTTTTGGAGGAGGATGCTAAACCAGTGAGACAACCTCAAAGAAGACTGAATCCTCAATTAATGGAGGTTGTAAAGAAAGAGGACACCAAGTTGCTACACACAGGTATTATATACCTTAATTCTGACAGCACTTGGGTGAGCCTTATACATCGGTTCCCAAGAAATATGGAATCACAATGGTCAAGAACGAGAAGGACAAGTTGAGTCTTATTCAGGACATAAGTGGGGCACATAATTTAGTTTTTGTGAAAGAAAGGAATTTGAACCATGTGAGTTTTGGGCCTAATGTTAAGGATGGACCACCTTATGTCATACCTATTTTTCTTGAGTGATTTACTCATATTTTGATGATATTCTAATATTTAGCTTGATTCTTTTTTTTTTTTTATGAATGAGGTGAATATGCATGATTTGATATGATTGAGGCATTCCTTGTTTTAGCTACTTGGCCAAATAAATCTTTCCTAACATTAATCCATTGGAAAAACCTTTGAGCCTTAAAATTATTTTCCTTGTTTTCAGTCATCGTCAAATAAGAAAAGAAAAATCATATGTTCCTTACCTTAGAAAAGAAAAAGGAGTAATGGATTGTGTTAAAAGTAAGTGGTGAATAAGTGTGTGGATGAGTACTTCACCCACAAAATAATAAGATTGGCAAAAAGGAAGATGAAAAGTCAGAGTTTTGAAAAAAAAAATAGGCAAAAAGAAAAGAAAAAAAGAGAAAGAAAAAAAATCTTCCTTAAAAGAGCAACAAATAATAAAGTTGTTTTTGGAATCAAGTGACGTTACTCTTTCTCTATCAATTTCAAAAACTCAAAAATTCCAAAAATATTCCTACATTTGCCTTGGCCTCAATATAACCTTTAAAAAGCTCTCATGATCAATAATTGCATGTTTTCTGACATATGTGAATGTTAGAGACTTGCTAAATATCAAGGGTGTCTACTTACATGGGTATTTTGAGCGTAAACACAAGCCAAAGACACTTGAGAGAGTTGGAGAGAAATAGATACATTCTGACTTGAGTGTTATCTTTCATATTTGATTTTCTTGGGAATTCAAAAAGGTCAACTCATGTGTGAAGAATATAGTGATTTCATTTGGATGTCCATGACAAAGTGATTTCTGGATGATTGATCTATGTCTGGTATTGTTCATTCTTTTGATCCAAATGCAATTATGAAATAAAATGACCCAGAACAAAGTCTTGGAATTAATCAATTTTGCCCAGGAGTGCAAAAGGATAAGTGTGGGGGTGTGATGAGTGCATATTTATGCCCACATTTATGCTTTAAAATTCAAAATTTTAGTAAACTTCTTGTGCTTAAATGGTTGATTTGAAGAGAATTTGTGACGATTGGATTTATTAGGTTTGGGAATTAAAGATGCTTAAAATGTGATTCTTAGTTGCATAAATTATTTTGGATGTTGTAATATTTATTTGTGCAGCGAAGTTATAATTTTATTCATTTAAAAGCATGAAATTGAATGGTTAAAGCTGATCCAATCTGGTCAACTCATGGCGCCTATGCAATTTTGAAAAGAAAGAAATGGGTAAAGTGCAATAGAGGAAAATTATGGACTTTTGTGCAATTTTAAATAAAATAAAAAGGGTTGAAATGTAATTTTGGGCAAGTTTAAATCTGTTAGATATTTTAAAAGATAATTTGGAGAAAATATATCTTAAGATATTTTATTTGATATGATTAAATAACTACCTTATTTAACTATATCAATAAATATTAAAAGATAATATTTGCCAAATCATTTTTAATCTAGGAAAGATATTATCAAATATTCTAAAAAACTAATTAAATATGTTGAATATTTGGAAGATATTAGATATAAGATTAAAGATCTTGTCAACAGAATTTCAAAGTCAAAGCCCAATCAAACCATATATAAAGAGACCCAGGGGAGGCATAACTCATTCATTCTTAGACTCCTTCACTGGAAGCATTCATCCACCACTCCTCTCACTTTTATTTCATCATGTGTTTCACTCCATTCATGGAGGGCTAAGCTTCTAGGGTTATTCCACTGTAATTTCATTATGGATTCTGAGATTAAGTTGAATTAATGCAATTGTTTCTTTTGATTATTGATTTGAGTTGTTCTTCTTCCATGTCTTTCATCTCCAAATCATATTAAAAGCAATGATTTTTGCATCATAAGGTGTTTGAATCTACATGCATATTAATCATATGAGTTCAAGGGTTTCTAGGTTTGGTTGAGAATCTACTTTGATTAAATTTAGGAACTTTCATATGATTAAATGAGTTTTTGCTATCAATTGAGAATGTACTTTGATTGGTGATAATAATTTCAACTATAATTAATTGAGAATTTACTTTAACTAGTTTTTAATTTGGTTAGGAGATTTGAGAATAGACATGATTAAACACAATAGAATTTGATTGAGCGTATACTTTGGTTGAATTCAATGTGAATAATCTAGGAAGGTCTTGCATTTGATTGAGAATTTACTTTGGTTAACTGCATGATTGCCCTTAAATTAATTAAGAATGTACTTTAATTAATTTGAAACTTGAACAATTATCTGTGGATAACCGATGATGAATCTATCTTGGAAAAACATTGGAATTAGTCTATTTCATTATAATTGTTTCTAAGTTTTCTCTTTATTCTTCAAACATTCTTCAAACAATTCTATTAGCATAGTTTCTCACTTTTATTCTTAAGCATTGCATTCATAAGATTCAAATATTGAAAAGCAATTTTGTATTCGTTGGGAGACGACTTAGGGTTACTTTAACCCTATTTACTTTCCTGAATACTACTTGGCAATACTAAAGTTGCCCTCACAGATTTTATTTTTTTGCGAGCTTCCTCTCTAGTTTTTCTTTCTTTTCTTATAGTGGGTTTCGCTCTTTTCCTTAAGAGAATATTTGCTAGTTCTGATATCCTCATATATTTTTGGGAAGTTGCTATTGTATCCTAGCGAAGTTACGTAATACATCGCAAATAAGTCTTTAAGAACAGTGAATCTACACGTCTCGATAAATTTTAGTTTGTAATATTTGTCATCTTTTCTACAACACATACATCATTAAAAAAATTATATTTTAAAATATCTTTCAAAGTAATTCTTTCATCATATTCACACTACTCATCAAGGTGGGCTAGCTATCACATGCAAAGTATAATTTCTCTATATGGTTAGCCATACAACATTTCAACAAATGAGTTTATCAGACGATATCTTACCAAAAGTGTATTACACAATATTTCAATAGACGACTCATAAAAAATACACAGCTATATATTAGTATTAGATGACATTTTACTTAAATATTTTAAAAAACAAAAAACATTATTGTGAACATGTTAGACAACAACAAATGAGTCTAAACATAACCGTTATATGTGAATATTATTTAGTTTTTATCATTACATATTTATTTAAATGCTATGTAATTGATATTATTTTTAAATTAAAAATATTATTAATTATTTTTGTAAGTGAAAACTTTATTTTTAAAAAAATAGTCAAAATTTAATATTTACTTATATATTATAATCAAAATTTAAATAAATATGAGTTATTTGAAGTTTATTAAAACTTCTTTTCCTGAACTAAAATTAGGTGTAAGTTATTTAACGAGTATATGATAATAAAACTCGTATTTTATATATTTTTATGTGAATATATATAAATATAAATATAAATATATATAAATATAAATATATATATATATATATATATATATATATATATATTTCTCTTTTTAATGAATGATAGTGACAGAAAAAGACACATCAAATTTTAACTCTTTATATACAGAGAGAAAGAAGGAAAAAGTCAATAGTCTATATAGATAGCAATAATTAACATATTTTCTATAAGGATAAAAATATTATAGTTTTCCTAAAAAATAATTAATTCCATTAATTTTATTTGAAGTTCATTGATAATTAAAGTATTGCATTTATTTTGTAAAATGATTGGTTATGATTTATCTAATGGTAGATAGTTACAACACTAATGTTATTTCTGGTGAAGAGAATATAGTTGACGTAAAAAATACAACAAAGTTATTATCCTAAGGTGATTGATGCATAAAATGGGGCTAAGGGCTCTTGACTAGTAAAGCATGTGGTGGTGGAACATGTGATGGAGTTTATGGTGAAGCATACACAACCTAAGCCATTGGTGGATAATCATGATATTAAGAATCTTGATGTTGGTATGGTAATGGAATATCATTTCTTGGTCAATATGTCTTTTTAGGAGGATGTGACTCGCATTGTCAATAATTTCCAGAGTTTATAATAATTGGATTCAATTCATGGTACATAAACGATAGTCTCTAATCCTTTGACATCTAAGGAGACTTGTTTTGCGGAAAAATTGAAAATAACTTCTAAATAGACTAATATACTTGAAGATGGTGATGAATTGGTTCGAACTACAAGGAAACTTAGTAAAAATGGGTCAAAGAAGGCTAATATTAGATCCTTCAAAGCAAAAACTTTTAAAAATTAGTCCTTTTTTAGGATGTGAGAGGATTGGCTAATGATAAATTTTTTAGTGTGATAAGGAGTTTTTCATGGTATATGGAGTTTAAAGTAGTTTTTTTTTTCTATAAGTGGGATATAATTTTGTCATGGATTTGATGTATTATTGTTTTTTTTCCTTTAATTTTATTTTATTTTTTCAATAAAATATTCATGTAATAACGATGATATCTAGTATGAACTTATTTGAAATACATATTAGATCTTTATTAATTCCCACGTTGTGTTTTAAAAAATTAATATTTAACATTGAAAGACTTTCTACTTTTTATTTTATAAACGCAAATAATATTATTATTTAGTTTTTTTATTAATTAAAATTGTAATAAATATTCTATATATTGAATATTATAGAAAAAAATATTAAGAAGTGAGTTTAAACCTACCTATCTTTACAAAATCAATTTATAATTGTTGTTTAAATGCTAACAAAACAGTATTTCTTAAGACGTGTAGTGACACTTAGTTTAAGGACTTATACGTGATGTATTGTGCAAGTCTCTCAAAATACAATAGGAACTTCTCAGATTTTTAGGATATTAGAACTAGCAAGGATCTCTAAAAAGAGCTCATAATATTTTTTAACATTGCAAATAATGTTTTGAAACCAAATGAACATTGCACAACTTTCTTTGATAATAAATTACATTCTTTTATAATAATTTGGGCTGGGCACAGTTTACTTAAAAATTATAAACTATAGTTATCTGTACTCTTTTATACTTAAAAAAAACTTAAACTATTTTTATTAGAACCTAATTAACTGTTTAACAATTCAGTTTGAATATACTAAACTTATTTTATTTTTAATAGTATTACCTACTATGGTAGGTTTGCGATCAAAAATTTCTCGTATCTCATTACATTCTTTTTTCAGTATTTCTATGGTTGAAGGCTCCCGTGGAAGGTTCGCACGCTCGTCGCCGTTGAAGGCCCGCGCCGTTGAGGCCCGCGCCGTTGAAGGCTCCTCGCAAATCCTATCGTGACCCAATCGCTGCCCACCGTTGTCGTCGAAAGAGAGCTTCAACGAAAACCCACGGTGACTCTGCCCTAGCCCACGCGCGACCGCTGCCACCGTGACTCTGTCGACAAAGGAGAGTTCCAACGGTGACCCTGCTCTGACCCTTGTCGTTGTTGCTGTATCGACTGTCGAGGCGCCTGTCTTGTTCACTGCCATACCGACCGTCGAGGTAAGTAGTGATTTGATTATTGTGTTCCAGCTTGTCACTCTTTGCCTCTGCCTCTCCGTGTTGTCTCTACCTGTCTGTGCTGTCTCTGCCTCTATGTGCTGCCGCCTTACTCTGTATTTTCCTTAAACCTATGATTTATGAAATTTTAATGTTGTGGGGTTTCTTCTTTTCGCCATTTTTATTGTCTCTTTTCATTTTTTGTGCTTATTTTTCTGCTTGATTGATGAATTTAAGGTGTTTATGGTGCAATATAATGTTGGTACTTCTTACTTTATGGATTGTGTCTCTTAACCCTAAGGAAAATAGTTGAGTTCTTTGAATTTTCAACTAGTTATGTGAGACCCTTTTTTGGATATTACATGTGGTTGTTTGCTACCAAATCATCTCAGTCATCACATAACGATTCCTTCATTATAATCGTGTTCCTAAGAAGTTTGGTTGAGGCAAGCAGAAGAATCCTCTCGAACTGCAGATTGGAGTGAAAAACAGGATAGCATGCCAGCTATTATTGTTCATGATTCTAATATTTTAGCTGATGCTTCTTCTTTTAATGATGTTGTTTTTGATGATTTGAATGTTATTTTTGCTTCCAATTTTGATAATGCTGATTTTGACTTTATGCCTGCAGTTCAATATGGTTTCCATGATGTTGTTATAGTCTTTTGCTCTATATCTTTTGTTCCAACACTTGCCTTTATACTCTTTCTTCAACTTCATGCTTTGTTCATATTTTAAACATTCTCTCTGCTCAAATAATGGTGTTACTGTAGAAGAACACTCCACGTAACTCCCATGATTTTTTTTCTTCAGTTGGAACAAGCTAGATCATATTTAAAACGCAGTTGACTCAGACATACAATATGTTTGAATTTTAATATATGTTGAACCCTTTTCATCTCAACTCATAAACTTTTGATTCCGAAAGGAAAGGACAACATTGGTGATTAGCCACCAGATTAATTGTATCAGTCCTGTATCAGTCTATATGGTGATACAAAAATCCTTCTTAACAAAAGTCCTGTATCAGATTAATTGTATCAGTCTTTCTTTTTTGAGATAAAAGTTTTCTCTATATGGTATATCAGATTAATTGTATCAGTCTTGCTTTTCTGAGATAAAAGTTTTCTCTATATGGTGAAATAAAAATCCGTTATAACAGAAAAGTTACAAAAGTGAAGGGAGGCATGAAATCCCCTAGTGTAGGCCTCTTGCTTACTTGTCCATACTGAGAGGTAGTGCAAATCCCCTAGTGGCTGGGTGTAAGACACAGAACTCCATCGGCAGTGAGTTCTCTCTAATAGAGAGGCTTAGCTTCAGTAAATAGTCACTAGGTTTTTTGCATCATTGTGCTTATTTTGTTCTTCATTTATTATTATATTGTCTACTTAGACAATGACAATGAAATTTATTTGCTTATTGTTGAAGATTTGTTTTTTTTTTTGGTCATAGACATGAAGTAAATTGTAATATACATAGATAAGGAACATCATTAGTTTTTGCAACACTAAAATTGACTGAGCAATCCTTGTTCCACTTATTAAATCTATCCTCCCTGCATTTCAAAGGACTTAAAATTATTTATTACACATTCATGATGCAAAAGCTGCAAAAAGTTACTGCAGTTGGAGCATTACATATTAGAGTTATTCACGAAATTATCTCAACCAGATGTGCATGCAGGTCGTCTTGGAGGGAGTTGCTGGTGTGGAGTTCTCTGTTAGAAAAAAAAAAACAAAAAGAAAATCAGTTTGCCCTGTAGTTAACTGAACTGTTTTGTAGTTAACTGAACTAAAAAATAGTTTAGTTCAGTTTTTTTGAACTATTTTTTAGTTCAGTTCAGTTTTTTAAAACTATTTTATAGTTAATTGTAATAGATTTATAGTGCAGTGCAAATTGTACAGTTTGCCCACCCCTATTTGCTGTTTCATTTGATTTACTATACATGGCTGGTTAAATTTATTTATTCTAATTTAAATATATCACTAGCATGGACATTTCTTTAGTGGAATTTCATCTGTGGCTTCCCTTTGGTAGAGTTCAATAAATTTTATAATGGTTTCTTGTATTCAATATAGTCATTTCTTTCCATACTTTGTAACTTATATCTCTTTGTTGTACCTTGGAGGTATGAATTGTTGACTTTTGATATATCCTAAGCTAGATTTTGACATTGAACTTACTGGACAGGATGGACCACTCTTTCTGTTATTGAAGTTTGGTTGTTTTGTAGAATTGACCATTTTAATTTTATTGAGCATGCAGCTTTTCTTTCATGGCGGAGGAAAATTCCCAATTGAACAACTTGCAAGAAGAAAATGGAGCCTCAGAGCTTCAAAGTCTTGTAGAAAGATTTGGTGACCTTCCTCCATTGTCTCCAAAAGAAGGAGATGACAGTAAAGGTAGTAATTATGCAAAATGAATCACCTAATTTAAATTATTTAATTGCCACATTACATGTTTATAGTCTGAGTGTTGTAAGATATGAATCCATATTTCATTTATTTTCTCAGTAACTCAGTTTATTTATGCCAAATCTTTTAAAGTTCAACATTAAAAAAATTCTTTTGCATGTAAGAAATGAATACATTTGTCTCATACAGCAGGATTTATTTCACATATATTCTAATCGGTTGTAATTCCTTTTATTAAATATACCATTTTTTCTCAAATTACAATTAGAGGATTTGTTTTTTAATGGTTGCATTGTTATTGTGATGTACACTTGTACAACACAGAAAATGTAAAATACAGTTATTTTAATGCTTCTGTAACTTATTTTTCGTGGTCCAACTAAAATATTGTGTCATAAAAAAAAATACGCCTCAAGAAAGCTCACAAACATGTGTAAACTAACTTTTTTTTTTTATTCAAACAGCTTATACTCAGAATTTGATTGAAAGAATTTGAAAAACAAATACCTAAATGAAATGTAAACTACATATACTATTAAAGCGATGTGAATACCATTCTTGTATACACTTGTCTTTAAACTCATGAGCGACTTGATTTCCACAAATGAGTTTTCAAGCGAATTAACTTGATTGAATTTGATGCTGTCACACATATTGTTACAACAGAAACAATATGTCACCTTGAAAGATCATGATTTCATGATCAACAACACATGAAAACATAGGTTCCATATCATCCAACTTAATCATATCAGTGAGGAACATAAACCGTCTTGGTGATGCTTTACTTTTGGATTATATTATATCTGATATATTTTATGGTGTTGTTGTTAATGTTGAATCATTTTCTCTTTTGACAGAAGTTTCAAAGAAGAAAAAGAAGAAAACTAGAAGCAAGTGAGGACTTGAATTCTGTCATTAATGCTTTGTTCTCATGATGGTGAAATTTTTCTGAATTTCTGATTTGTTTTGGATGATCAGGAAAAAGAAAGAACTCTTAGAACAAACTGATCCACCATCAATTTCTGTTATTGACCTATTTCCATCTGGAGATTTCCCTGAAGGTGAAATTCAGCAATACAAAGATGAGTAAGTTGATGATGAATAAATTTCAGCAATATCTGACATTTTTGCTTGCAAATTTGATTTGAATTTATGAGTAAAATGAACTCTATTACATTTGTTTTTTCTTTTTTGTTTGACGTGTTGCTACTTTGAAAAGGAAAAAAAAAAACAGAGGAAGCATATTGTCTGGCTAAAGTTTTTCTTTTGTTGTTAATTAACCACATTTGAAACAGAAAGTATCTAAGTTTTGCAATATAAAAATTGACAAAACATTTTAACATGGTATGTAGATGCTTATTTTGTTGACTACCTATACTCCTCCCAAAGTCTTGAAAATAACAAAACAGGAATGCACAACACTATAGCAGCTTGAGCAGAACTTTTGTTGGATATATTTATTTTAGTAGCAAGAGCCAATAGCATCTTGTGCCGCTCTATCTTTCTAAAGCTAGGCTGAACCAGTCGTGTACTTGGTAACATAGAGTTAGTGTTAGTATATAGATCTGCATGTATATATAAGTTGGCATCTCTAAAACAATTGACCTTGACATGATATCCTTTGTTGCCCAAGCCCACACAGCTGTGGAAGAGTTGAATATGTTCCTTGATACTGACTCATTGGAAGGAATAAAGAAGATACATTTCCTTAATTACTCAACTTTGTGTTGCTACTCTTAAAAGGAATGAAAATTTGGTCGAATCTGTTGGTTTCTCTTCCATGGTGTCAAGTCATGGAAGAGGAGGACATGGAAGTTGAGGTGGACGTGGTAAGAGAAGTGGTTGAACTCATTGTTCTTGTTGTAAGGTGATGGGACACAATCAAGTTGATCTCTCTTCCATGGTGTCAAGTCATGGAAAAGGATGACATGGAAGTCGAGGTGGATGTGGTGAGAGAAGTGGTTGAACTCGGTGTTCTTATTGTAAGGTGATGGGACACACTCAAGAAATGTGTTATTCCTTGCATGGTTAGCCAATGTATCCATGGCATGTAAGCAAATTTGAGCACAAGCTTTTTGAAGATGTGTACCTGTTACTGAAATCCAATTGCAAAGCCTAACCATCTTTGGAACAACCCACTTTTCTCAATCTATTGATTGTCAAGGTCCACTTATAATTGATTTTGGTGCTTTTGATTACTTCTCTATTATTTTTCATTATTCCCCTCATTATCTTCTCCAAAATTTCCTCATTTGGTTGCCTTTTGCAAATGGCTCTAAAGTTGCTTTTAGGTGAATTTGTTCAATTTGTCTTTCTCCTTCCTTAAAGTTGAAGTTTGTTCATTTTGCCCGTTTGTCCTTTCAATTAATCTTCCTTAGTCAACTAACCAAATCATTGAATTGTTCAATGTCATTGCTATGAGCATTATTTTATTATAGAGGAACTTGTTATGAGTTGATTGATTCGCACAAGACATGAATGTCTAGGACTCTATCATTGAAACAAATGCCTGTCTTGTTTTGCATCATTGCCTACGAAGTTGCTTCATGATTGCTTGGGTCATCTAAATCTATGGAAGTTAAAAAAAGGGCTGAATGATCTTTCCTGTCCTTGGAAGTGTATGTTTTTTCAATTTGGTCCTTCAATGTTGAATTAAAATTAGTCACTAAAAGCAACTTCCATCTTTCATCCTTTTTTCATATACCTACCTATATATTATCATTAAATGCATTTAAGTCCTAGTTGTCCTCCCTACAAAAATGCTATTATCATTGCATGTTTTCTTATTAATAGAATACCTTCCTCCTCATTTGAATCTAAAGTACCTCATTTTGTCTTTTTGTTTTCCCAAATGGAACTTTATATCAAAGTTGGGCAAAATGGTAAGGTTGATTGTGGGGATACCTAAATATATGGTCTTGATTATGGTGGTGCTTTTTCTCCGGTTGTAAAAATCACTATAATTTGTCTTTTTCTTGTTATGATTGCTATTAACCATTGGCCCTTCCATCAGCTAGACATTAAAATGTCTTTCTTCTTGGTGATTTGGTGAGAAATCTACATGAAACAACCTCTTGGATTTGTTGGTTAGGTAGAGTCTATTCCCGTTTGCAAACTTACTTAATCTCTTCGGGATTAAACAATCTCCAACAACTTGGTTTTCTAGTTTCACAATCTCGTGGAAAATATGTTTACTTAGTTGTTTATGTTAATGATGAAGTCATTACAGGGAATGATGCTACCATAATTTTCCTCTTGAAACAACATTTATTTATTGGATTTCAAACCAAGCATTTTGATTGCTTGAAATACTTACCGATAGAAACAAGTCAAAGGAAGTTCTTGTTATGATTGCTATTAACCTTTGGCCCTTCCATCAGCTAGACATTAAAATGTCTTTCGTCTTGGTGATTTTGGTGAGAAATCTACATGAATCAACCTCTTAGATTTGTTGCTTAGGCAGAGTCTATTCTCATTTTCAAACTTTGTTAATCTCTCCGGGTTTAAACAATATCCAACAACTTGGTTTTCTAATTTCACAATCTCGTGAAAAATATGTTTACTTAGTTGTTTATGTTAATGATGTAGTCATGGTTATCAAACTCACGAGTTAACTCGTTAACTTGGTTGAGTTTACGAGTTCACTCGGTGTTTTTGAGTTAACTCATAAGCAAACTCGTTTTTGGTGTGGGATAGGTAGAATTGGTGATAGGCTCGTTAAAAACTCGCCTGAAATCGTGAGTTGGGTTCTGATTTTGCGAGTTTGAGAAGAAATTTTTTTAGGGCTCACCAGATTAGGTTTTTAGAGCTTTCGTTGAACTGATTCACTCACTGCTTTCGTTCTCACTGTTCATCTCCTTTCTTGCGCTCTCGCTGTCAATCTCATCGTACGATCTTTCCTTTGTCGCGCCGTCGTTCGTCGTCGATCTCGCCTTCCGTCACGCCTTCCTTGTTGTCGTTTGATCTCGCCTTCGTTCGTGCCGTCGCCGTCGATCTGGCCATCGCCGTCGATCTTGCCATTGCCGTCAATTTGCCGTTGATCTGGCTGTCAATCTCTTCTTCGAACTCACGGGTTGCATAAGTGTAAACTCTCTGCCACCTATACTGTTGGTGATGTTTAAATTGATTTCATGTGTTATTACCAAAGCATTTTACAGCACAATATTAATGGGTTTCATTTTATAGCACCGCACCATTCATTTTATTTTTGAAAAATAAAATGATACACACTGCACTGTTGAACAACCCTTGCTGAGACAATATTTTAAGTTGTTTGGCATTTTATTTTTTGTGTTTGTAGTGAAAAAGTTTATCTTCCTATGTTTGGAAACCCATCAAACTAGGTAGAAGTTAATCCAAGTACATCTTCAACGTTTCGAGAAAATGATGCAGATAATGATATCATTATTAGAGGATTAGACATAGAGACTTTAACATATTAATTTATGATTTACACTAACAATATTTCTATGAAAAAGATTTTTATGAATTTATATTTTTTTCATGTAAAGAGTTTACGATTTCATGTAAAGAGTTTAGGATTCGAGTTTACTGAACTCTCACGAGTTTACTGAACTCTCACGAGTTTACGTAAACTCTCAAGTTTAATAACCTTGGATGTAGTCATTACAAGGAATGATGCTACCATAATTTTCCTGTTGAAACAGAATTTATTTATTGTCCTTCAAACAAAGCATATTGATTTCTTGAAATACTTACCGATAGAAACAAGTCAAAGGAAGTTCTCTAGTAATTTTGGAGAAAACAAGCATGACTGACCACAGGTCATTGACAATCCTATGGATCCAAATCCAAAGAAAATGGTTGAATATGGCTGTTACTTTTGTAGTGAGAAAGGAAGTTTAGAGTTATGGCCACAGTCACGTGTAAATTGATATGGATTAAACAACTTTTTCAATAGTTTAGATTTTGTGATATTCAACTGATGAAGTTATATTGTGATAACCAGGCAGCTCGTCACATAGCTACTAACCTAGTGCTTCATAAGTGAACAAAACATAGAGAGATCTTGTGGCATTTTATTCAACAGAACTGCTAGCATTCCATTTGACATGTAAAAAGTCCAGACCTAACAGATCAATGATTAGTAACAAACAAAAAAAGATTTCACTTTTAAATAAGAACAACAGGTACCAAAATTTGGTATTATAGAACTAGCCAAAAACATCTCTAACCCTAATTATGGTTGGGTTTACAAGTTTTCATTTTTTGAAAGTATGCAGGTATTGTATTTAACACAGTAGCCGCAGTGACCTGCCATACTGCCATACTGATTTTTTATATGGCTTTTCCAAACTGCATTTCACCTCTGACCGCTTTGACTGGAAATAGGATTTCACACCAAGATTATGGTCCCCATATATGGTGTTTTGGTAGGAGTTGAAAAAAGAGCTAAAAGTAGTTTTTTGTTTTTTTAATCTTGGAGTATTATAAAACAATAATTTTCATTAGCTCAATCATAAATCCTTATCAAATCTATTGAGACTCCCCCTCAAATCTGAAATAAACCAAATGAATGAAAGAAGCCTACTTTCGGAAGTTTAGTTAATTGTCGCAAGTGACATGTGAGTGAATCACACCGACATTAACAGCAGTTTGACTCTCATCCTTTTTTAAATTTTCTATGTAAATTTTCTTTGTAATGTTAGAATCTTTTTACCAGTAACCTATGGAGAACTACATCAGAGGAGAAGAGAGAACTGGAGCGCCTGCAGAAACCAATATATAATTCAGTTCGTCGAGCAGCAGAAGTTCATCGTCAGGTGGTAATTTTGGTTTACTTTCCAGGTTTTAACCCTTTATTTTGGTGGCTAGTTTTGTAAAAGAAAATTTGTCAAGATTGTCACTTTTTATTGTTTGAATATGGTATAGAGAAGGAAAGGAAGATGGGAAGTGGAGGGAAAAATTAAAGTGGGTCTGACCCTTATTTTAAGTTCTCCAAGAATTGTGGAAAACTTTTAGAGAAAATTAGGTAGGTTTAATACAGATCACCTAGGTTACCAAGTGATTAGAATATATGTCCAAAATATACTATTAATAATATTCAAATGCTCAATCATGCTCCCTCTGTCCTTGTATTCCGTTATTTTAATGAGGGGAATTAAGTCTTGGTTTACTTTTGTTTTTCTGCCCTGTTGTGTCATCTGGTTTTCTATATTTATTTTTTCATTAATGGTGGTATTATTTATATCTGTAACTCAGTATACTCTTTTTATCTATAAGTAGGTTCGCAAATATATGAAAGGCATTTTAAAGCCTGGAATGTTAATGACCGACATATGTGAAACATTGGAGAACACTGTCCGTAAGCTAATATCAGAGGATGGCCTTCAAGCTGGCATTGCATTCCCCACAGGATGCTCTTTAAACTGGTAACCCTTTATATTTTTGTTTTCTACTTTCCTCTGTACTAAATATCGAGTGAAGTGCCGTGAAGAGCCTTATTGATGTGGGAATGTCAATCTGGATGAGTGATTGTTAAAGAAAAATTAAATCGAAATGAATGTGCTTGAGAAAATGTAGTAATGGCACTTACTAATAGAAGAATGGCAAAATCGTGCCTTGGATGATCTGGAATGTGAAGAAAGGTGGAAGAACCAATAAGAAAAGTTGATTAATAATCATGACTGGAAAATCGTGTCTTTGTTTGTGTTCAATAATCCTCCTTTGTGAGTTTGTGACTTTTTGAGTTTAATGTTAAATTGAAGTTCAACCATGGTCAATTTTTTTTTAAAACTAGTCAATGTTTCTAAATTATGTTTAAGTTGCAGAGCCAAGTAAAGTGAGAATAAGCATCTACGAAGGTGATAATTATCAGTGAAGATAATATGGAGGGTCCTATTAAGCTAATTATAAAGGTGAAGAGTAAATATATTCTGATAAAGTGGAGAGAAGTCTCTGCGACTTTCTCATACAACTAGTACAACAAAAATTTGATACATTTTATTAGAAAGCAGAAAATTAAATTGGTATAAAACACGCTTATGACCGTAACTATTAGGATGGCCTAACCTAGCATGACACATTTAGTACAAACACTTATGGTGTTCTTTATTAAATTGGAAAGTAAATATGCATGGGAACCAATCTGGGTTGAAGTTGAAGGAGTGGATACACATAAAGACCATCAGGACCCATATACCTATGCACCAACACTTGATTGGTGACCTAAGATTTGAAGTCATACCGAGTGGCATGAAATTCAATAGATATACAATTTCTTTGGCTAACTTGTTGACACTTGTTAGATTCTTTTAAATGGAGGGGAACATGCAATAATTGATATGAGAAGAGGGACACTGGTATTTGTGACCATAAGAGATTTGAGCAAGAAGAGTAATCTGATATCATTTTACACTGATCAAATCAAAGGTTGCACTGTACTAGGCAGTGAATAGCAGCTAGGGATGGTAATGGGACGAGACAGGCGTGAGTTTTACTATCCCATCCATATTCCCAAAGTAAAAATTCATTCTCATACCCAACGGGTATAAATTTTGCCTCATCATATCTCCAGTAGGTAATATGTATACCCGGATCCGGGCCCATATCTGTTTTCTTATTGAGTTGGTACCTGTAAATCTTGATCTGCGGTTTTCATTTTTTATGCAAATTAACATAGGTAACGAAACAAATGAAGAAAAGGAAAGGACAAATGAAACAAAGTTAAAAATTATTTTTAAAAAATTATAAAAAGAAAACAAAGAATGAAGTTTAAAAATATTTCAAATGTCTTTTTATTTCTTCATAATGAAATATCTTTTTATACTAATAAAGATTATAATACACCACTTAATCAAAATCGTAGAGAAAAAAATTAAATTAATAATTCGAATTTAAACATAAATCTTTCATCTTTAGAACTTCAATCTGTGTTTGATGCTCATGAAAAAGATTTATGACAACAAATTATTATATTATAATAAATGAAACATTTTTATATAATTGTGATAGTAAAATTACACTTATGTGAACAAGTTTGAAAACAAAAAATAACTATATAACAAATCATTGAAACAATATTCTACATGATCAAAATAAATAACAATATTAAAATGAATTAAGTGATAAAATGCGTGTCTTAGAAATGATTTGATGCACCATTGAACAAAATTGCCTGATAAAAAAATATATAATTAAGAGTATGATAAGAAGAAAGTACCTTGAAGTTTTAAGACAACTTATTAGATATCAAATCAGTTGAACGGTTGAGAGTTGTTGCAGTATCCTGCTATCCACTTTTCAGGTAGGCCGATCTGCAATTTGACAATGACAACCGTGACACTGAAGTATGTGTTGGATCAGTATATTTGTTATAGTGACTTGTATTAACTGCATATAGAGTTAGTTGTGTAACTGACTTACAATTAAGTGCCAAAGATAGTTGAAAAACTGTTGTTCCAAGTCGAATTGTTCACAGTTTCACAGTTGTTTGTGGTTTTTTTATCATTTTGTTTTCTTAAATGTAACTCTCTTACTCCTCCAGGGTTGCTGCTCACTGGACCCCAAATTCAGGGGACAAGACTATACTTCAGTATGATGATGTGATGAAACTGGATTTTGGCACCCATGTTGATGGTAATGCGTGGGAATTTTTTTATCAATTCTTCTATAGCTATGATAATACTAGTAACTAGTGTATTTTTTAATTTTACTCCTGTTGAACCCTTTTATGGATTCTTTCTATAGGATATATAGTTGATTGTGCTTTTACTGTGGCATTCAACCCTATGTTTGATCCATTGCTTGAAGCCTCTCGGGAAGCAACTAATACGGGTATTAAGGTACATTCTGGAAAAGATGCTTAACCCTGTCAAACGAGCAGTATTATGTTGTGTAGATCTATATCTAACATGGTCAATTAATAATGTCGAATTGTTCAGAACAAACACTGTTAATATCATGTTGATAAATGTACTCCATTTGTCTAAAGAAATAATTAAATTAACTAGTCATATTCGTGTGACTCAAACTTTTCTCATAGCCCTTGTAAAGAAATTTGACTGGAATCTTATATTTCAAGTGAAATTCATGTGTTTCGTGCATCAACTACTTGGCTAGTCCCTTGTCAAGACAGTTATGTCAATATAACCACATGAACCACTCTCTTGTAGCTCTAAGACTTGGTGAGAAGCTCTAATACCAAGGTATTTAATACCAACCTTTGGGTTTATTAGGAGGGCTTAGAGAACATCGCAAACTAGTGATGAAGATTGATGTCTAAGAATGGAATATCATAGTGAAAAATAGACATTTGATAGAAATTGCTCAAGCATTCGTACTACTTGCAAGTCTTCTTGTTCATCATTGGGATTGATAAAATAGAAGAGAGAGAGAGGCATAGGCTGAATCCCTAATGTGTATTAAACACATAGGGTTATGCATTTATAAATAGGACAATACATAGAGATGAGCCTAAATCTGTTACGTATGCCAGGGGTGAAGTGGTTTTAACTATTTGTTATCTAGAAACTAAATGCCTTCTTCATCTTGTGATCATAAAGTTCAATATTTCATTTTATTTCCTTAGAACCAACGTTTTATGTTCATACTTGAAAAGAGATTAACTATAGAAGAGAAGCAATTTTGTTGAATTGATTTAATGAGACAGGACATCACTCTATATATAGAACTCTAATCATATATTAATGATTACAAGGAGACCTCTAGAATCTTCCAACAACACACTTGTAATCAACACTCCCCCTCAAGCAAGTGAATAGATATTTATCATTTCCAGCTTGCATGTGAGATCATGATATCATTTAGTGGAAGACCTTTTGTAGACAGATCTACTCGCTGAAGTTTAGAAGGGACATAAGAAGTTGTGATTAGGTCACTATCTAATATTTCTTTAATAAAGTGTCGGTCTACCTTTATTTGTTTGGCGGTATAGTTAGAATATATATTTACATCCTAAAACGTTCAATCCTATGAGCTTGGAGTATTTTCAATTCAAATCTTACACATGATCGTCAAGTAGTTAAATTGTGTGGATCAACATTTTTTTGTATTTTCTGCTGCACAGGTTCAAATCTTTTGGTGAATGGGGTTCAGTTACAATAAAACCTAAAATCAATTAATAATTAATGCAATTAAAAATTAACCCTATTATGTGTGTTTTCTGCTGCATCACCTATTCACTTTATTGGATTGAAGAGGTTTAAATTAAAATAAAACCCAAACCAAATTAAAAACTAAGGAAATTAAAATTCACCTTGTAGTTAAAATAAAACCCAATAAAGACACATGTAGCGTACTTCACGTAATGTGCACTAGCTATGTCTTTCACCCAAATCCAATTAAATATACAATTAAGAAATTTAGAAGGGGCCTGTTTACATCTGATGGGTTTCTGGGTATGAAACCTATCTAAAACACTCACTAACACACTCACAAACAAGAATTCACGGTTCCTGTTGTACACCCCTAAGAGGGCTGATTCTTGGTCACACTCCAGCTCCCAGCCTTCAGACCATTGTGAGCCTCCTCAACATCTCGTGCGATCCTCATAATCGCCATCAATTCTTGCGGATCATGTGGTCGAACTTGGTTTCAGATGCGTTTTTGCAGACCTTCGAGAAAATACCCCAATAGCTACTCTTGCGACACTCCCTTTGTCTGACCCACCAAGATATCGATATCTTGAATGTACTCTTCCACGGTCCTAGTCTGCTTAATCCCTGCCAACCTTTCAAAGATGGTACCCTTGTTCTTGCCTCCGAATCTCACAATCATTGCTCCCTTCGGGCTTACCCAAGAACGATTTTTGGCGTTATCGTTCCAGAACTTGAACTAATAGCCAGCGTTACCTTCCATACTGATGTGAGCCAGGAATAACTTTTCTTCCTCCGCCACCCCTTGTAGCTCAAAGAACTTCTCAGCCCGATTAATCCATTTCAACGAGTTGAGACCCTCAAAGACTGGCAAATCTACCCTTTTTCTCCAATTGGGTTGCCCATCATGGCGTTCAACTTCTCTCCCTCCAACATCTTCTTCTCGCCTGCCCCTTCGGTTCTCGTTGACGAATGCTTGGTTGCCATCCGAGTTTCCCTCCTGGTTTCAATTTCATCCTCCTAGGATTTACATGACTTCTTGTAAGTCTTGGCGCATCCCGTCTCCGCCTTCAACCCATCCATTGCAATCTCCATGGTCTCCAGTTGTCCTTTGACTACGTTCAATCGCCCTTCGACTCTTCCCTCCATTTCGCCTTTCTCTCCTAATTTGGATCCGGCAGGTCGAACCAATTGATAGGTTTCTGGGTATGAAACCTATCTAAAACACTCACTAACACACTCACAAACAAGAACTCACACTGTAAAAGAATGAGTTTTGTATTTCAATTCAACAAGATACATGTACATTCACAGTACGGGAGCCTAATCCCCCTCCACAGGACAAATCATTCTGTCTCTACCAAAGAATATTCAACAACCCCTCTATACAAAGTACCGAACTCTATTTATGCAATTCCTAACTTCTCGCCTCTCCTAACTGTTAAAACAATTAGGACATTAACTCTTCCTTCTCCTCTCATAAACTCTCCACTCTCTGATAACATTCCTTATCCTCATTCATACAAAATGTTGATCAAGAGATTGATTTTGTTTGTAGAAAGTGAAATCCATGATCCGTGGTACAATCTCATGATTTAAGATTTGGTGAACCATTCAAGATCCTAACCACAATCTCAATTTTAACTACCTTAGTGTTTGGTCCTATCATCTTGAACTGGATTGTAAGCATTGCTAATAATGTATTCATGTATGAGTATTGTAAGATACTAGAAATAATTGTAATCATTATGCCGGGGGTAGAGTTCTGTCTGTATATATGTTTTCCTGTACTGATTTACACTGAATCAATTTAATCAAAAGACTTTTTTCTTCTCATATGGCATACTCATATCAATAAATATATATATATATATATACAATAAGAAAAAATATCAGAGTAGGAATACTCAAATGTGATTTGCACGGTTTCTCTATCTATAGAACTCTTTAATGGAAAAGCTTCATAAGCTTAACCTGAAAAATAACTTCTCTTCCTTATCCCTCTACCATTCATTTTATTGTTTGCTCTGTGTTGTGATGTTTTGGTATGCACCAATTAAATCTTGTGGTTTACTGGTTCCTTTGAATGCTATGGTTGCCATCTAGGAAGCTGGAATCGATGTGCGCCTTTGTGACATTGGTGCCGCTATACAAGAGGTCATGGAATCTTATGAGGTTGAGATTAACGGAAAGGTGTGTCAAGGTATATGATGCTTGTAATGTCCTTTTATTTGGATCATATCTTTCTCATCGCATTGTAGAAATGGAAGCATTATATATTAACATTTCATTATTATTTGTGAAGAATGGCTCAATAAAATTGTCTTAAGGTTCCTAGACTCTTTGCTGTGCTAGAGTGTCCAGTGTTTGATATATAGTTTCTATCATATTTGGTAGATGGTCTTAGTAATATGTATTTTGTTGTCTTTTTATTTGGATCATATCTTTCTCATCGCATTGTAGAAATGGAAGCATTATGTATTAACATTTCATTATTATTTGTGAAGAATGGCTCAATAAAATTGTCTTAAGGTTCCTAGACTCTGTGCTGTGCTAGACTGTCCAGTGCTTGATATGTAGTTTCTATCATATTTGGTAGATGGTCTTAGCAATATTAGTTGAATAATTTAATATTGGAAACAATATTGTTAACTTTCATTGATGCCTTAATTTATTAGTAGGTCAAGTTTTGAAAATGGCTAAAGGATGATTTTTCTCACAATCATATAATTTATAATATTTGTCTCCATATTTCTATAGTATATAATAATACCAGTATTGTGTTATCGTATAGAAAGTGATATATATTGTAATGGGAATGTTATTGCAGTGAAGAGTATACGGAATTTGAATGGGCATAGCATTGGTCGCTACCAAATCCATGCTGGAAAATCTGTTCCCATTGTGAAGGGCGGGGAGCAGACAAAGATGGAAGAGGGTGAATTTTTTGCTATTGAAACCTTCGCATCAACGGGTATTGTGGTTTCTTTGGGTTTTAGATTATTGTACTCTCTTCGAACAATACAGGACGTAAGTGTTCTTTAAATGTTATGTATGTTATATTATGCTCAGGAAAAGGATATGTACGAGAAGACCTGGAATGCAGCCACTACATGAAAAATTTTGATGTTGGTCATATCCCGCTGAGATTGCCTAGAGCAAAACAACTGTTAGCAAATATTAACAAGAACTTCTCTACTTTGGCCTTTTGTAGACGGTATTTAGATCGCCTGGGGGAGACTAAATACTTAATGGCATTAAAGAATTTGTGTGACGCTGGCATTGTTCAGGTATGCTTTTGTAGATATAAATATTTTTGCAACTTTTTAAAAATTTAATGCATATTTTAATGGCTTCAATGAGAAGTAATACGTGTCTGAGGGAGATTTTGGTAACTCTGAACTGTGTCTAACAAAAGTGTTGTCAATTACAATGTTGGACATGTATGATAATATACTCGGCACCAACACGTGTCTGTTCTTTGATGCAACATGTCTTTTGATTTTGTATTTTGTTGTTTTCCTAATTCTAACTTTGAAATTATTTTCGTGAAGTGGTAACTTTTTGTTATTTTATGCAGCCGTATCCTCCTCTGTGTGATGTGAAAGGAAGTTATGTATCACAATTCGAACATACAATCTTACTCCGACCAACATGCAAAGAAGTTATATCAAGGGGTGATGACTACTAATGTGAAGTTGAAGTTTTTTTAATGTGATATTGTACCATTATATTTCTGAACTGTTTTCGCTGTACCATCAACATATCGGTTTTATAATTATGTTTCTACAGAGGACGCAGTTACTCATTTAATAATTGGAATCTTCTTCAATAGTTAATATCATATTAAAATCATGTGGTAAATGTCAATACCCAATTTCGTCATGAGTGTAAAATAAAAATAAAAATAAAATAAAATAAAAAAAATAATAATATAAAAATAAAAAAAATCATAATAAAAAAAATAGAAAATAAATAAAAAAAAGAGCGTTCGTCCTTCACCATTCGTCCTTTGTCCTGAGCGATCGTTCGTCCTTTTCCCTGTGCGACCCTCGTACTGTTGCCTTTTCTGGATCGTTCGTCCTTTGTCTCAATCGTTCCTCCATTTGGTCGCATTGGCGTTCGGCAATTCTCAGCCTCAACCGTTCGGTCATCCACAAGCCACTACGCTACCGTTCGGCCATTCATACCCTTAGGACGGTCGGTCATGCAGAGAGTCAACTGCTCGTCCTCAATCGTTCCTCCATTTGGTCTTATTGACGTTCGACAATTTTAGCGTCGAGCGTTGCAACCGTTCGGCCGTTCGTCCTCAGACGTTCGGTCATTTAGTCTCTTTGACGTTCGGCAACTCTTACCCTCAAGTGTTCCGTCGTTCGACCGTTCAGCCTCTCAGGTATACTGAACGTTCGGTCTTGAGGTGCTTATTATTGACCGTTCGGTGTCGATTATTTTAACGTTCATTCGTGATGGGTTTGAACGTTCGGTCTTGATGTGTTTATTGTTGAACGTTCAGTCTTGTGTTTATTGTTGAACGTTCGGTCGTGATGTGTTTGAACGTTCGGTCTTGATGTGTTTGAGCGTTCGGTCTTGATGTTTTTTATTATTGAACGTTCAGTCTTGTGTTTATTGTTGAACGTTCGGTCGTGATGTGTTTGAACGTTCGGTCTTGATGTGTTTGAGCGTTCGGTCTTGATGTTTTTTATTATTGAACGATCGGTCTTGTGTTTATTATTGAACGTTCGGTCTTGATGCGTTTGAACGTGCGGTTTTGATGTGTTTACTGTTGAACGTTCGGTCTTTATGGTTTATTCTCAATTTAACGTTCGATTTTGATTTGTTTTTCTGTGTCCATAGTGAACGGTCGTTCTAGATGATGTTGGTATTCGTCATCGGCGTTTGTTGTTTTGAGACGTTCGTCCAAGCAGTGGGGCGATCGTCTTTTATTTTGTTGCATTTGTTTTAATAAAAAATATAATAATAAAAATAATAAAAAACAAAAAATAAAAAAATAGTAAAAAATAGTCATGCATGTGAGAACCTGAATAATTAACGCACCTAAATCCACACTCTGATCACTCTTTTGATGCACCGTGCCACGTCAAAACGCACTCACACTTCCACTGCATGCATCTGCCAAGTGTCACGGTGGGACGTTTTGAAAATAGATAGTGGAAAACATGTGGCATTGGGAGAATGGAAGTTCATCCTGCGTGAGAAGGAAAACAATTCCACTCTCTGTATGCACTGAATGCCATCTGTCACGTTAGAAGCTTCTAAAAGCTGTAGTGGAAACCAGGTGGCAGTACGTGAGTGCACAACCGTTTGACGAGGGAGAGAAAATGATTTCCCTGAAAACACTTCTCTTCATTCCATGCACTCACCTTCTTCCTCACGAAACCCTGGCCATTTCTCTTCTCCAACTTCTCTCTAAAACCCTTCATCTTCTCCCTAAGATAACTCATCATCATCTACTCCAAATCCATTTCAGATACCGTAGAAACGCTCCCTGCACTGTGAGCATCATACTGAACCGAACAACACCGAGATTTGAACTGGTAAGTTCTCGTCTCTGCACCTTCGTCTATTTAGTTCATGCGAACCAAAGTTCTAGTTGCATGTGTGAGTGAGAGGTCTGATCTATTTATGATTTTGGTGTATTAGATTAAGTGGAAGTTGTTGAGTGAATTTCTGGATAGAAAGCCGTGAGAGAACTAGAGAAACCCTAAGCATTTGGAAGTGCACTACTGAACCAGGTAAGGGAAGCTTTAGTAATTTAATTTATACTTGTATAATGTGTATGAAAGCATGAATTGAATTGGATTTATGAAATGTATGATGGTTTAAGCATGCGTGAACAAACTCTGTTGTTGTACTGGATGTATAATTGTAAGATTGGATTGCACTGTATGTTGATGATGATATGTTTGAACTGGAAAATGGATAATTCTGTATTGATGAGATGATAATATGAATTCTGTAATGTATGATATGCATGTTGGAGATAAATTCTAAGTTATGGATCGTATGAAAATTGTGAAATTATTGTGGATGAAAAATCTGGAAAAATCTCAAAGTGTTTGATTGATAATGCAGGCTCGTCATCGTACGGTCTTATACCGTTCGGTTTCCCGTGAAAATGACTTAGAATAAGAATTCTTTCATTCGGAAAGGATTCTGATGTAGAGCGAGCGTCCTTTGTGTGAATGGTTAGGTCTGAGCGTTCGGCTTAGCCTAGCGTGTCCAACGATTGAAAATAACTTGAAGTGTATTTAGAACGCTCGGTTTTGTTTACCAGCGTTCGTCATAGGTAGTGCTTAGTATTATACTGCGCGTTCGTCCAAATGAGCTCTCGGTCTTAGATCGAGCGTTCGTCCTAAAGCTAACGTTCGGTCTGATACCGAACGTCCGTTCTAAATAGCATTCGTTCTATTTAGTGCTCGGTCATTCACCTAGCGTTCGTCCTAAACAGTGTTCGGTTTTGTAATTGAACGCTCGTCCTTATCATTAATTCCTGAGCAAACGTATATAGCGTTCGTCCAAATTATTAATTAACGTTCGGTCTTTGACTGGCAGTGTTGTCTTCTGAATTCAATCATATTTTGTTGTTTATCTAAATAATTTTATAATGACTTTATCCTTTTGATTCAACCTGGAGTCTTTATACTTAAAATTTTTCTAAGTATTATTCAGATCTTCTAAGATCAGTTCATTCAAATTATTTAAGTGTCGTAACGTCCATCAGTGGATAAATGGTTCGTTTCTTTTGTTCAGAAACGTGGATGTAGGATTACTGTAATACGTTCGTCCCTATCTATTGAGTGATGAACGTTCGTTAAATTAAGAAAGTGGAACACAGAATGATAATGTGAATAATGAATCTGGTTAAAGGGTGTTAAATGGGAATTTGAATGAATTATTGGAAGTGAATTTGAATGAGCGTTCCAAGGAGGAACGTCTATATGATCTGAATGTGTTAAGTTGTGTAGTATAACCATGGTAAAATCGCTGATGGCTGTTCATCCTGATATTCCGTGAGTGCTCGTCCTCATGTAGAGGGGAGCAGGTCATGCGTGGGAATGGCAGGAGGCTCTAGTCCTATTGAGTACTTTGGACTGATAGGGTTAACCTCGGGTGGCAGCTGATGGATGGTTACAGTTACTACACCACCCGGGTGCACGAACGCCTGCGGTTACATGGATTCATACAGTCCGGACGGTCGTTAATTATGAAAGTTTGATTGAGTTATTATATGCTTGGATATATATCTATTGTTGTATGAATCGTATGATTGATTGACTATGTTAAAATGTGTTGATTGTATGAATTAAATTACCTAAGCTTACCCTTGCAATTCCTTGTGTTGTCTACTGTTTATGTACGTCCGTCTTGTCAATGCAATGATCATCCGTTGTGGATGTGAGCAGATGGTGAGGCACCACTTGAAGTAATGCTGGAAGAAGAAAATTTGGAGGATGCCAACCTGGTAGAAGTAGAGGTTAAAGCTGAGCAGTAGAGTGCTCGTTCTGTAGAAATTGCTAGTGTTTCTGTACTGTATTTTGGGACATTCGGTTATCTGTTTTTGTAAGACCGTTCGTCCAGATTTTGAAGCTTAGTAGCTAGATTCCGAACTCTGTAAATGTTGTGCGTTCGGTTTTTATTTTGAACAGCTGTTGTAAATATTAAGACTGCACTGTAATTTCTGTAAATGTGATTAGTTCTGATTAATGGTAATTACTATTTATTGGGATGTTACATTTATTGGTATCAGAGCAGTTTTGTTCTTTTAAGGACATGTAGGGTTATGAGTACACTATGCTTTCGTTGTGTGCTTATTGTGTGTTGATGAGTTATTATTTTTAACTCTTTAACATAACTAACGTGCGTTTTCTCTAAACCAGAAAACGAATGGCGCCTAGACTTCCTCCCCCACCTCAGCCAAACGAGGCTGACGCTTCTAATAATACCAGAATGTTGGAAACAGTCATTGACAGGCTTCAACAACAGAACACAACTCTAATAGAACAGAACGCTGCCTTAATGAGGCAAAACCAGGAAGCATTGCATAGTTTGGAGGCTTCGCGTATCAGCTCTGAAGCAACTCAGAGGCAGTTGATGGACATGCTGTCCGCTACTAGAGGCACACCAGGAGCCTCTTCTTCGAATGCTGCACCCCATGCCGAATGGAGTTTGGAAAGCTTCTTGCAACACCACCCTGCCAAGTTCAATGGAAAGGGGCTTTCGGATGAAGCGGATCAATGGTTGAGGGATATGGAGCGGATCTATGATGCCAAAAGATGTCCAAATGACAACCGTTTGGCATTCACAGAGTATTTGTTGACGGGAGAAGCTAGCCATTGGTGGTCAAGTATGAAGATGTTGTTGACCGAAGCCCAAAGTCCAATTTCTTGGGAGGTTTTCAGGACTAAATTCTATGAAGAATATTTTCCGGACAGTGTGCGCTTTGCTAAAGAAGTTGAGTTCCTTCAATTGATTCAAGGTAGTATGTCCGTCTCGGAGTACACCAATAAATTCAAGCATCTGGTCCGTTTTAATACCATGGCAACAAGTGAAGAATGGCAATGCAGGAAGTTTGAAAACGGTTTGAGAAGCGACTTGAAGGTATTAATATCCTGTCTGTGTATTAGATCTTTCCCTGCCATGGTGGAGAGAGCAAAAGTACTGGAGAAGAATGTTGCTGAGGCCGAGCAACATAAGAAGCAGCAATTGAGTAGGGGGCCGGTTTCCAGAATTACAACGAACGTCAGAAGACCTCCTTACGTTCGTCCAATCCAATCATCTGGCGGATCACAAGCCTTGGCCACTGTCGGCCAAACTGGACAGCAAAGGAGCTTGACGTGCTATCAGTGTGGAGGACCACATTTTAGATGGGCTTGTCCTCAACTTTCTGGAGGAAAATATTGCAACAAATGTAATAGGAGCGGACACTCGGATCAGGAGTGCAATATGGGAGGACGAGCTGTAATGAGACCGCCGAACACTGGAAGAGCGCAACAAGGGAGAGGTGGACGTGCGCAAGCAACAGGAAGAGTGTATGCAATTACTGGTGCTGAAGCTGCTCGTTCAGGTACACTCATCACCAGCACTTGCTTATTGTTTGGAAAGCCGTGTGGTGTGTTGTATGATTCGGGGGCAACTCATTCCTTCATCTCGAAGGCGTGCGTTGAGAAACTGGGATTAGTGGAGAGTGAATTACAGTTCGATTTGGTGGTGTCAACCCCAGCGGCTGGTGGGATCAAGACGTCTACAGTTTGTGTAAGATGTCCTATAGAAGTTGAGGGGCGTAGATATAAGGTCAATCTCATTTGCTTACCCCTTCAAGACTTAGAAGTAATTTTGGGGATGGATTGGTTGACTACCAATCAGATTCTCATTGATTGTGGGAAGAAGGAGTTAATCTTTGCGGATGAAGAAGAGGAGGAGTTATCAGTTACTCTCGGTCAGCTGAAGGAGGACATCATGGAAGGAGCAAGCTGCTTCCTTATCATGACGTATGAAGGCAACGAGATAGAGCGTTCGTCCAATGTTGAGAGCAGTAGAGGACGAACGGTGGTGGATGAATTCCCGGACGTCTTTCCGGATGAAGTCCCTGGTCTACCTCCCATTCGTGAGGTAGAATTCACGATTGACCTGGTGACAACTGCTGCACCCATCTCGGTTCAACCATATAGAATGGCACCAGCTGAGTTGGCCGAGCTCAAGAAACAGATTGAAGAATTAATGGACAAGAGGTTCATCCGTCCAAGTGCTTCACCATGGGGAGCGCCTGTGTTGTTGGTTAAGAAGAAGGATGGCAGCTCTCGGCTATGCATTGATTATAGGCAACTTAATAAGCTGACCATCAAGAACAAGTATCCACTGCCAAGGATAGACGACCTACTGGATCAGTTGCAAGGTGCGTGCGTGTTTTCAAAGATTGATTTACGTTCGGGTTATCATCAAATTAGAGTGAAGGAGGGAGATATTCATAAGACTGCATTTCGGTCTCGCTATGGTCATTATGAGTATGTGGTGATGCCCTTTGGAGTGACGAACGCACCTGCAATCTTCATGGATTACATGAACAGAATTTTTAGACCGTACCTGGATAAGTTTGTTGTGGTGTTTATTGATGACATCCTCATTTATTCCAAGAGCTTTGCCGAGCATGAAGATCACTTGAGGATAGTTTTGAGCGTGTTGAGGGAAAAAGAGTTGTATGCCAAGCGTTCAAAGTGTGAGTTCTGGATGAAGGAAATCCAATTTTTGGGGCACGTCGTTTCTGCTGGTGGTATTGCAGTGGATCCAGCCAAGGTGAAAGCAGTGCTGGATTGGGAGAGTCCACGTTCGGTCACAGAGGTTAGAAGCTTTGTGGGACTTGCGGGCTACTATAGGCGATTCATTGAGGGATTCTCTAAGATAGTAGCCCCTCTGACTTGCCTCACCAGGAAGGACCAGCCGTTTGCTTGGACGGATCGTTGTGAGGAGAGCTTCCAGGAATTGAAGAGGAAATTAACGAGCGCTCCTGTGTTGGTCATTCCAGACACGGCCAAACCTTTTGAAGTGTATTGTGATGCGTCGTATCAAGGTTTGGGCTGTGTACTGATGCAGGAAAGAAGGGCAGTGGCGTACGCTTCCAGGCAGTTGAAAATCCATGAGAAGAATTATCCCACACACGACTTGGAGCTGGCAGCAGTTGTGTTTGCTTTAAAAATATGGAGGCATTACCTGTATGGAGCAACGTTTCAAGTGTTTAGTGATCACAAGAGTCTCAAGTACCTCTTTGATCAAAAGGAGTTGAATATGAGGCAAAGGAGGTGGCTTGAATTCTTGAAGGATTATGAATTCGAACTGTTGTATCATCCTGGAAAAGCTAATGTGGTGGCGGATGCCTTGAGTAGGAAGGCAGTAAGGGTCTCGGCAATGATGGTGAAGGAGCTGAACTTGGTGGAGAGTTTTAGAGATCTAAGGTTACAGTTCGACTTAGGAGCGAATGTTATTAGGTGCTGTAACCTTAGAATTTCCAGTGATGTGTTTGACCAAATTAGGAGGAAGCAACGTGAGGATGAAGAACTGGTGAAGATCTTGAGCGTGCTTGGTTCGGATCAAGCCAAAGAATTCAGTACTGGAACAGACAGTTTACTGCGCTATATGGGTAGAACATGCGTTCCAAACGATGGTGAGCTGAAGAGGATTATAATGGAGGAGGGGCATCACAGCCGTCTTAGCATGCATCCTGGCATGACTAAGATGTATCAAGACCTTCGTTTATCATTCTGGTGGCCGGGAATGAAGGGTGACATTGCACGTTTTGTGTCATCTTGCTTAACTTGTCAAAGATCCAAGGCTGAACACCAAAGACCAGGAGGATTACTGCAGCCATTGGAAATTCCAGAATGGAAGTGGGACAACATCTCCATGGATTTCGTGACTCATCTGCCACGTACAGTCCGAAACCATGATTCAATTTGGGTGATTGTGGATAGATTAACTAAGAGCGCCCACTTCCTGGCTGTTAATTTGAAGATGTCCATGACAAACTTAGCCAAATTATACGTTAAGGAGATCGTTAGATTGCATGGAGTTCCTTCAAGCATCGTTTCAGACCGAGACACGAGATTCACATCTTGTTTTTGGCAGTCGTTGCAAGGAGAACTGGGAAGCAAGCTGCAAATGAGTTCTGCTTATCACCCTCAGACGAACGACCAATCTGAGCGAACCATCCAGACACTCGAAGACTTGTTGAGGACGTGTGTTCTAGATCATATGGGAGTATGGGATGAGGTTCTGCCACTCGTTGAATTCACGTATAACAATAGTTTCCAAGCAAGTATAGGAATGGCACCGTTTGAAGCTCTCTATGGAAGGAAATGTCGAACACCATTGTGTTGGTTCCAAGAAGGCAAGAGTGTGTTAACCGGACCTGAATTGATCCAGCAAACCACCGAGAAGGTGAAGTTGATCCAAGAACGTTTGAAGACGTCTCAAAGCAGGCAGAAATCTTATGCTGATAAGAGAAGAAGACCCTTAGAGTTCGCTGCTGGAGATCACGTGTTCCTCAGGCTAAATCCAATCACTGGAGTGGGAAGAGTCCTTCGTCCAAAGAAGCTTTCACCAAAATACGTAGGACCTTATCAGATTCTGAAGAAAATTTGATCAGTGGCGTATGAGTTAGCTTTACCACCTCAACTGTCCAACCTTCATCCAGTCTTTCATGTTTCCCAACTCCGGAAATATATAGCTGATCCATCTCACGTACTGGAGTTGGAAGACGTCCAACTTCGCCCAGACCGAACGCTGGAAATGCAACCTGTTTGTGTGGAAGACAGCCGCACCAGACACTACAAAGGAAAGGACATTCGTCTTGTGAAAGTGGTGTGGAACGCAAAGACAGGTGATTCAACATGGGAGGTTGAAGAGACTGTGAAGGAATTGTACCCGCACCTATTTCCTGGTAAGCTTTAGAATTTTCGAGGACGAAAATATTTTTTAGTTAGGGGGAATGTGAGAACCTGAATAAATAACGCACCTAAATCCACACTCTGATCACTCTTTTGATGCACCGTGCCACGTCAAAACGCACTCACACTTCCACTGCATGCATCTGCCAAGTGTCACGGTGGGACGTTTTGAAAATAGATAGTGGAAAACATGTGGCATTGGGAGAATGGAAGTTCATCCTGCGTGAGAAGGAAAACAATTCCACTCTCTGTATGCACTGAATGCCATCTGTCACGTTAGAAGCTTCTAAAAGCTGTAGTGGAAACCAGGTGGCAGTACGTGAGTGCACAACCGTTTGACGAGGGAGAGAAAATGATTTCCCTGAAAACACTTCTCTTCATTCCATGCATTCACCTTCTTCCTCACGAAACCCTGGCCATTTCTCTTCTCCAACTTCTCTCTAAAACCCTTCATCTTCTCCCTAAGATAACTCATCATCATCTACTCCAAATCCATTTCAGATACCGTAGAAACGCTCCCTGCACTGTGAGCATCATACTGAACCGAACAACACCGAGATTTGAATTGGTAAGTTCTCGTCTCTGCACCTTCGTCTATTTAGTTCATGCGAACCAAAGTTCTGGTTGCATGTGTGGGTGAGAGGTCTGATCTATTTATGATTTTGGTGTATTAGATTAAGTGGAAGTTGTTGAGTGAATTTCTGGATAGAAAGCCGTGAGAGAACTAGAGAAACCCTAAGCATTTGGAAGTGCACTACTGAACCAGGTAAGGGAAGCTTTAGTAATTTAATTTATACTTGTATAGTGTGTATGAAAGCATGAATTGAATTGGATTTATGAAATGTATGATGGTTTAAGCATGCGTGAACAAACTCTGTTGTTGTACTGGATGTATAATTGTAAGATTGGATTGCACTGTATGTTGATGATGATATGTTTGAACTGGAAAATGGATAATTCTGTATTGATGAGATGATAATATGAATTCTGTAATGTATGATATGCATGTTGGAGATAAATTCTAAGTTATGGATCGTATGAAAATTGTGAAATTATTGTGGATGAAAAATCTGGAAAAATCTCAAAGTGTTTGATTGATAATGCAGGCTCGTCATCGTACGGTCTTATACCGTTCGGTTTCCCGTGAAAATGACTTAGAATAAGAATTCTTTCATTCGGAAAGGATTCTGATGTAGAGCGAGCGTCCTTTGTGTGAATGGTTAGGTCTGAGCGTTCGGCTTAGCCTAGCGTGTCCAACGATTGAAAATAACTTGAAGTGTATTTAGAACGCTCGGTTTTGTTTACCAGCGTTCGTCATAGGTAGTGCTTAGTATTATACTGCGCGTTCGTCCAAATGAGCTCTCGGTCTTAGATCGAGCGTTCGTCCTAAAGCTAACGTTCGGTCTGATACCGAACGTCCGTTCTAAATAGCATTCGTTCTATTTAGTGCTCGGTCATTCACCTAGCGTTCGTCCTAAACAGTGTTCGGTTTTGTAATTGAACGCTCGTCCTTATCATTAATTCCTGAGCAAACGTATATAGCGTTCGTCCAAATTATTAATTAACGTTCGGTCTTTGACTGGCAGTGTTGTCTTCTGAATTCAATCATATTTTGTTGTTTATCTAAATAATTTTATAATGACTTTATCCTTTTGATTCAACCTGGAGTCTTTATACTTAAAATTTTTCTAAGTATTATTCAGATCTTCTAAGATCAGTTCATTCAAATTATTTAAGTGTCGTAACGTCCATCAGTGGATAAATGGTTCGTTTCTTTTGTTCAGAAACGTGGATGTAGGATTACTGTAATACGTTCGTCCCTATCTATTGAGTGATGAACGTTCGTTAAATTAAGAAAGTGGAACACAGAATGATAATGTGAATAATGAATCTGGTTAAAGGGTGTTAAATGGGAATTTGAATGAATTATTGGAAGTGAATTTGAATGAGCATTCCAAGGAGGAACGTCTATATGATCTGAATGTGTTAAGTTGTGTAGTATAACCATGGTAAAATCGCTGATGGCTGTTCATCCTGATATTCCGTGAGTGCTCGTCCTCATGTAGAGGGGAGCAGGTCATGCGTGGGAATGGCAGGAGGCTCTAGTCCTATTGAGTACTTTGGACTGATAGGGTTAACCTCGGGTGGCAGCTGATGGATGGTTACAGTTACTACACCACCCGGGTGCACGAACGCCTGCGGTTACATGGATTCATACAGTCCGGACGGTCGTTAATTATGAAAGTTTGATTGAGTTATTATATGCTTGGATATATATCTATTGTTGTATGAATCGTATGATTGATTGACTATGTTAAAATGTGTTGATTGTATGAATTAAATTACCTAAGCTTACCCTTGCAATTCCTTGTGTTGTCTACTGTTTATGTACGTCCGTCTTGTCAATGCAATGATCATCCGTTGTGGATGTGAGCAGATGGTGAGGCACCACTTGAAGTAATGCTGGAAGAAGAAAATTTGGAGGATGCCAACCTGGTAGAAGTAGAGGTTAAAGCTGAGCAGTAGAGTGCTCGTTCTGTAGAAATTGCTAGTGTTTCTGTACTGTATTTTGGGACATTCGGTTATCTATTTTTGTAAGACCGTTCGTCCAGATTTTGAAGCTTAGTAGCTAGATTCCGAACTCTGTAAATGTTGTGCGTTCGGTTTTTATTTTGAACAGCTGTTGTAAATATTAAGACTGCACTGTAATTTCTGTAAATGTGATTAGTTCTGATTAATGGTAATTACTATTTATTGGGATGTTACAATGCACGTCTATATGCTTATATGTATACTTAAAGCCTTTAGTCTGCACGTCTATATGCTTGTATATATGTTTCCCTTATGCGTACTGGGAGATGAATGTATGATGCTTCAGCAACAATAGAAAATAGGCGTGTACTCCTCAACATCAAATTTTCAATATCCTTTGACACCCAGGTAACACGTAAATAAAAGCATCAAAGCAAAACGGAAACCGAAATAGTTTTTTTTTTCTATCTAACAAGATCTCCCTCAACCTGAGTAACAATTTCGGCCGCAGCTATGCAAGATCATCCTTCACCTGTATCAAACCGAGTAAACAGATTAAGTCACAGATCCCATGCCAATACTCTCAAAGCTTGTCCTTCGGAATAAGCCATTTTATCCTCTACTATATCCAACACATTAAAACAAGGGTGATTGACATTTCAAACTGCATCATTAGTTCAAGACCCTCGTGTTCATTGACTTCAATACCAAGCACCAAATTTTTGTCATCCTCAGCCTGTAACACAGCCTATCAGATTAGCCCATTCCTTCAATGTTTCTATGTTACAACATTCATCAGATTAAATCCAAAAAAAAAGGGGCCACCACTGTTTCGGACACAACACACACCATCGTCCTTAATCTCAGAAGTCGAAACACCAAACTAATCAATAAATAAAAAAAAGGGGAATAAAAAAGGGAGAGTGACGGCGCCGGTGAGGAAGCGGGCTCCAGCGAGGGCAGCGGGTTCCATTGCTGGCACGACCCTGGTTCGCGGTCCGAAAGATGGCGACTGGGCGCGGCGGCTATGGCAGACAAGGAGATCGGACAGAGCGGCCCTTGACGGCCTCAGAGGCTCGTGGAGGCCGACTTAAGTGAGGGTAGTGGCGGCTGAGTTGGCGACGACTTGGGCGGCGACACGCAGTGGGTCGGTCTGGCGGAGGCGGCAGTGTACGCGGAGATAACGCGGTGGCCGGTCTAGACTGGGAAAGGGAGATTTGAGTTTGGTGCGTGGTTGTCGAGTGAGATAGAAGAATAAGAGAAAGTGGGGGTTTCTGTTTTGTGTTGGAGAAGAAGAAATGAATTTAAAGTATGTCGAGAGTGGTTGATCAATGCTCGATTTCATGGGACAAATAGTAGAAATAGTAGAAAGCATACACAAGGGTAATATCGATAAAAATAATTGAGACAAAATATTACCTAAGCTGGTCAACTTTGGCACAGTAGCTTTGCTGCTTTCTGATAAGTAACAAAATCGGAGAAATTAAGCCAATAACGAACACAAAAGTAGATGCCGAAGTGAAATTAAGCCATGAAATCGAGCATTGATCAACCACTCTCGACATACTTTAAAGTGATCCATTCTCGACATACTTTAAATTGATCTCTAATTTCAATTTTCAACTACAAAATTGAAAAGCAGGTTGTATAGTCATTAAATAATTAAAAATAATTATTAATTCCTAATTAAAATCTTAAATTAAAACCCCTAATGTAGGAAAAAAATTTTAAACCACAAAACAGCAGCCACCATAGTCGTTTGGTGTGAGAAACTAAAGTAAACTCACCTAATGTAGGGATTCACTTCGGCATCTACTTTTGTGTTCGTTATTGGCTTAATTTCTCCGATTTCGTTACTTATCAGAAAGCAGCAAAGCTACTGTGCCAAAGTTGACCAGCTTAGGTAATATTTTGTCTCAATTATTTTTATCGATATTACCCTTGTGTATGCTTTCTACTATTTCTACTATTTGTCCCATGAAATCGAGCATTGATCAATGTAACATCCCAAAATTATACAGTCATCAACTATATACTTAGAATAATCACATTTATCAATATGGCAAAACAGTTTTAATATTAAAGGGAGCAGTGTGCATAAATGGCCGAACGGCCTTACATATATATATATATATATATATATATATATATATATATATATATATATATATATATATATATATATATATATATATATATATATAAAATAAAACAACGAGCGTTTACAAAATGAATGAGGATGAACGGTTTACAAAACAATGACCGAACGTCCAAGTATTTACAACCAACAAAAGGGCGCTCGCTCAAAAGCGGACCGCTATCCTAATTGCACTAACTAAAAACCGAACGTCCTACTGTTCGGCCTTCACTTCCACTTCAACGAGATTCTCCTCAGCTAGGATTTCCTCTTCAAGCGTTTGCTCCAGCGAAGCATCTCCTTCTGCTCACATCCACACGTATGATCATTGCAAGGACAAGACGGATATACATATACAGACAACACAATGGAAAACGCAAGGGTAAGCTTATTGAATTTAATTCAAGTCAAACATACATTTCATACATATCAATTACTTCAAACAATTCACAACACATACATTCAATTCATCCATTAATTCAATCAAATTCCTGGTACTAGACCGACCGTCCGGACTGTATGAATCCTGTGTAGCTAAGGCGTCCGTGCACCCAGGTGGGTAACTGGAATGCTCATCAGTAGCCACCTGAGGTTAGTCTGTTCTGTCCAAGTTACAGTTATGGACTAGACCTCCTGCCATTCCCACGCATGACATACTCCTCTCTACTTGAGAACGAGCACTCACGGAATATCAGGATGAACCACCATCTAAGCTTACCACGTTCATACTTACAAATCTCAATATCCAATCAAGAGTCGTTCCTCCCTGGAACGCTCGTTCAAAAACCACAATCACAATTTCTGTTCTCATAGTGTTCGCACATCTTAATTCTTCCTCTTAAATACATTTTCATTCTATGTTCCACTTTCTTAAAAGAACGAACGTCCAGCCCTCTTTGTAATAGAGGACGAACGTTAATACAATACCCAGAAAGGCTCGTTCACGAGTAGAATAAAACCAAGACAGGTTATTAGACGGACTTCATTATAACTTGACTGAGTTAGATGAACTGAATCTAGTACGATCTGGAAAATACTTAGAATAATTTAAGTTCAATAACTCTGGAACGAATCCAATGGATAGATATATCACAAACTTGTTTAGATAAATAAACCGAACATGAGTTAATCCAGGAGACAAACCGCCAGTCAATGACCGAGCGCGAAAATAGGCATTTAATGAAGTTTTGGACGAACGTCACTGAAGTATTGGACGAACGTTACTAGAACTATTGGACGAACGCTATTTAAATTTATGGACGAACGCTTATTTAAGTTTTAGGACGAACACTATGAGAATTCAGGACGAACGCTATTTCGGCTTGTTGGTAATTTCGGAAAGAACGAGCGTTCGGTATAAGACCGAGCGCTACTTATTATTTACACTTTGGGACGAGCGTTCGGTATAAGACCGAGCGCCAATTAGGACGTACGCTTTTGATTCTAAACTTATCCGCTGATTCAAAATCATAGAAATTTGGAATTTACATGAGATGGGGTACTTAAAGTTCATGTTTTAACAATTTGACTAAGTGTACAAAGGCAGATTTTCAAGCTTCTCAATTCTTCACACAACACTCATGAGGTCTACGTTTGGCCGAACGCTCAAACGTAAGTTAAGTATAAGAGGGCGTTCGTCCTCCATGCGAATTCTTTCCAAATGAAAGGATTCAGCTTTTTCAGAAAATTACAGAGAATACCGAACGATCAAGGACCGTTCGATAACGAACGTGTGTTATCATACAAATCTCATTTTAAATTTCTCATTTACAGTAACCTCATTTTCCAGTATAACTTTCATACATTTAATTTAAGCATATCATAGCAAAAATCTATAATGTTCATGCATCATCTCATCATACAGTGCACATTTCAGTTTAATCCAACCATAGAACATTTCATCATCAAAATCATATACTAAAATCTGATACTATAGATCATACTTAACAAAATTCATATAACATGCATCCAGTACAATACAACATCACAGAACAATCGTGAAACCAAGCTTAACTCAAGAATTAAATCTAATAAGCTTCCCTTACCTTTAAGAAAAGCGTTCGTTCCTCAAACAGAAAAATCAATGCCCAGTAAAATCGCTTCTACCCTTAACGCTCAATCAAGCTCTTCAAGCTAAGATTACAGAAAACCAAGATTTGGTTCAGATAAGATGCATGCAGTCCAGTGTTGGGTTTGCATGTGGCTAAGGAAAAACAATGAAACACGTGAAACTTACCCGTTTCAGACTCAAAAACCGTTCGGTTTGATGGAAAGCTCAGGACGTCTGGATCTCTTCTACGGTCTCTGAAAGTTGATCGGAGAAGAAGAATGTGAGTTATGGTAGAGAGAAGATGGAGGTTCTAGAGAGATGGAGGAGAAAAGGAAAATCTGAGTTTGGAAGGGGAGAAGGTGCGTTGCAGAGAATGGGAAGGGGTGTTTAAGAAAAATTCAATTCCCTTACCAAGTCAAACGGACATTCTCTCCTGCGCTGCCACTTGGCTTCCACTATCAAACTTAGAACCTTCCAATTTGACATCTGGCGGTAGCATGCAGAGTGGGCGTGAGTGCGTTTTAATGGCACTGCACGTGTGGCGAGGTGCCTTTATGGCAGCACAGTGGTGACTCAGCAGGATAATTAATGGGGCGTGACAATCCCCCTAACTACAAAAATTTTCGTCCTCGAAAATTAAATCTTACCAGGAAATAGATGAGGGTATAAGTCTCTCATGGCATCCTCAACTTCCCAAGTAGTGTCGCCAGTCTTGTCGTCCCACACCACTTTTACTAAGCGAACGTCCTTTCCTTTGTGTAATTTAGTATGAACGTCTTCAACACGAACCGACTTCATCTCCAGCGTTCGGTCTTGACGAAGACGAACGTCCTCCAGCTCCAATATGTGTGAAGGATCTGATATGTATTTTCGAAGTTGAGAAACGTGAAACACCGGATGGAGGTTGGACAATTGTGGAGGTAAAGCTAACTCGTATGCAACTGGTCCAATCTTCCTTGTGATCTGGTACGGCCCCACGAACTTGGGAGATAATTTCTTTGATCTCAACGCTCTGCCTACTCCAGTAGTTGGATTAAGTCTTAGAAAAACATGGTCACCAGCTTTGAACTCTAAGGGCCGCCTCCTCTTATCCGCGTATGACTTCTGCCTGCTTCTGGACGTCCTCAATCTTTCTTGAATTAACTTCACCTTTTCCGTCATTTGTTGAACGAGCTCTGGTCCAGTCAGCACGTTTTCTCCTTCTTGAAACCAGCAAAGTGGTGTGCGGCATTTACGTCCGTAAAGTGCTTCGAAGGGAGCCATTCCAATGCTTGACTGGAAGCTGTTGTTCTAGGTGAACTCCACTAACGGCAATACTTCATCCCAAACGCCCATGTGATCCAGCACGCACGTTCTCAATAGGTCCTCGAGCGTATGGATCGTTCTCTCGGATTGACCGTCCGTCTGAGGATGATACGCTGAACTCATTTAAAGTTTGCTGCTCAGTTCACTTTGTAACGACTGCCAAAACCGAGAGGTGAATCTTGTGTCTCGGTCAGAGATGATGCTGGACGGCACTCCATGCAGACGAACAATCTCCTTGATGTAGAGCTTTGCCAAGTTGGTCAATGACATTTTTAGGTTGATGGCTAGGAAGTGAGCACTCTTTGTTAGACGATCCACTATCACCCAAATGGAATCGTGATTCTTGAACGTGCGAGGCAAATGAGTCACGAAGTCCATTGAAATGCTGTCCCACTTCCATTCAGGAATCTCTAACGGTTGCAGTAGGCCGCCTGGTCTTTGATATTCAGCTTTAGCACGTTGACAGGTTAGGCATGATGCCACAAAGCGTGCGACATCATTCTTCATCCCTGGCCACCAGAATGATTGCTTGAGATCGTGGTACATCTTAGTCATGCCAGGATGCATGCTAAGACGGCTGTGATGCCCTTCTGCTAGTATGATTCGCTTCAGATCTCCATCATTGGGAACGCACGTCCTACCCATGTAACGTAGTAGGCCGTCCGTCCCAGCATTGAACTCCTTTGCTTGATCTGTGCCGAGCGTGCTTCTTATCTTCACCAATTCCTCATCTTCAAGTTGCTTCATTCTGATCCGTTCAAACACGTTACTGGATATCCTAAGGTTGCAGCATTTGATGCTGTCCGGTTCTAAATTGAACTGCAACCTTAAGTCTCTAAAGCTTTCCACTAAGCTTAACTCACGTACCATCATGGACGACACATGCACCACTTTTCTACTCAAAGCGTCCGCCACAACGTTCGCTTTTCCTGGATGGTAGAGTAACTCAAACTCGTAATCCTTTAAGAACTCAAGTCACCTCCTCTGCCTCATATTCAACTCCTTCTGATCAAAGAGGTACTTGAGACTCTTGTGATCGCTGAAGACTTGGAAAGTTGATCCATACAAATAGTGCCTCCAAATCTTTAAAGCAAAGACGACCGCTGCCAGCTCTAGGTCGTGCGTTGGATAATTCCTCTCATGTATCTTCAATTGCCGAGAGCCGTACGCCACTGCTCGTTTCTCTTGCATAAGAACGCACCCCAAACCTTGGTGAGATGCATCACAGTAGACTTCAAAAGGTTTGGCCGTATCCGGAATTACTAGAACTGGAGCGCTCGTCAACTTCTGCTTCAGCTCTTGGAAGCTAGATTCACACCGATCGGTCCAAGCGAACGGGTGATCTTTCCTGGTCAGTTGCGTTAACGGTGCTACTATCTTAGAAAATCCTTCTATGAAACGTCTGTAGTAGCCCGCCAGTCCCACAAAGCTCCTAACTTCCGTGACCGAGCGTGGTCGCTCCCATTCCAAGACCGCTCGTACTTTGGCTGGGTCAACTGAAATTCCACCAGCAGATACGACGTGACCCAAGAATTGCACTTCCTTCATCCAGAATTCGCACTTGGACAACTTAGCGTACAACTCCTTTTCTCTCAACACTCCAAGTACCAATCTCAAGTGTTCTTCATGCTCTTCACATCTCTTGGAGTAGATGAGAATATCGTCAATGAACACCACCACAAACTTGTCCAAGTACGGCCTGAAGATCCTGTTCATATAGTCCATGAAGACTGCTGGAGCGTTCGTCACACCGAACGGCATGACCACGTACTCGTAATGTCCATAATGATGAGAATATCTGGATGTCTCCTTCCTTAACCCGAATCTGGTGATAGCCTGATCTCAAGTCTATCTTAGAGAAAACGCTCGCTCCATGCAATTGGTCCAACAAGTCGTCAATCCGAGGCAGAGGGTACTTGTTTTTGATGGTCAGCTTATTCAATTGACGATAGTCAATACATAGCCGAGAGCTGCCATCCTTCTTCTTCACCAATAATACAGGCGCTCCCCAGGGTGACACGCTTGGACGGATGAACTTCTTATCCATTAATTCTTAAATTTGCTTCTTGAGTTCAACCAATTCTGCTGGTGCCATTCTATATGGTTGAACGGATATGGGTGCTGCGGTCGTTACCAAATCAATCGTGAATTCCACTTCACGAACAGGAGGTAGTCCTGGCACTTCATCCGGAAAGACGTCCGGGAATTCGTCCACAACCATTCGTCCTTCAGTGTACTTATTGGACGAACGTTCAAAATTCTTATCCGCAACCTCTCTGTCTTCATGCGTCATGATCAAGAAGCAACTCGCACCTTCCATGATATCCTCTTTCAGTTGGCCGAGCGTTACACCCAAATCCTCTTCATCTTCTTCAGGGAAAATTAACTCCTTAGCTCCACAATCTATGAGAATATGATTGGTATTCAGCCAATCCATTCCCAGAATTATCTCTAAGTCTTTGAGAGGCAAACATATGAGATTCACCTTGTATCTACGCCCTTCTACCTCAATAGGACATCTAACGCACATGGTAGACGTCCTAACCTCTCCAGCCGCTGGGGTAGACACCACCAAGTCGAATTGCATCTCACTCTCGGATATACCCAGTTTTTCAACGCACGCCTTCGAGATGAAGGAGTGTGTTGCCCCCGAATCATACAACACGCAGCAAGGTATTCCATGAACTAAGCAGGTACCAGTGACGAGCGTACCTGAGCTCGCTGCCTCCGCTCCAGTTATCGCATATACACGCCCAACAGCTTGGGCTCTTCCACCTCTCCCTTGCTGATTCCTTCCAGCGTTTGGCGGCCTTATCACTGCACGTCCGCCCATATTACACTCGTTCTCCAGATGGCCGTTTCTTTTACATCGAGTGCAATATTTTCCTCCCATCAACTGAGGACATGATGATCTAAAATGAGGTCCTCCACACTGGAAACATCTGACCGACCCCTGTAGGCTTGATTGTCCAGCCACCACCATAGCTTGAGAACCACTTGACTGAGCTGGACGAGCGTATGGGGTCCTGTTCCTATTCAAATTTGTTCTTGTCGGAATTGGACCCCGTGACGCCTGTTGTTTCTTCTGTTGTTCTGCCTCAGCCATGTTCTTTTCCAACACTTTAGCCCTCTCAACCATTGCAGGGAAAGACCGAATGCAAAGACTGGAGATCAACACCTTCATATCGCTCCTCAATCCATTCTCGAATTTTCTACATTGCCATTCTTCACTTGTCGCCATAGTGTTGAACCTCACCAAGTGCTTGAATTTATTCGTGTACTCAGAAACGGACATCCCTCCTTGGACCAATTGCAGAAATTCCACTTCTTTAGCAAAACGAACGCTGTCTGGGAAGTATTCTTCGTAAAACTTGCTTCGGAACACTTCCCAGGTGACAGGATTTTGAGCGTCCGTCAAGATTGCTCTCACGCTCGCCCACCAGTGACTCGCTTCGCCAGTCAGAAGGTACTCTGTAAATGCTAAGCGACTCTCGTCCGGACACCTTTTAGCATTGAAAATCCTCTCCATGTCACACAGCCATTGATCCGCCTCATCAGGAAGGCAATTCCCACTAAACTTGGCTGGGTGATGTTGAAGGAAGCTTTCCAAGCTCCATTCAGCATGTGGAGTAGCATTTGAAGAGGATGCCCCTTGCGTGCCTCTGGTGGCAGATATGATCTCCATTAATTGTCTCTGTGTGGCTTCAGAATTTAGGCGTGCGGCTGGTGAACGGGTCGCACCGCTCACAAAAGTGTTGATTGCACGAAAATAATGCAGTATAATTACTAGGAAGTGACTCCTAGGTCGTCTCTCAAGGACCAATTTTTGTGGTTCAGTCTCAGATTTAACACGAAGTGGGGGGGGGGTTTGATAGTGTTTTTGGTTGCGGAGAAAATAAATTAAAACTGGAATTTAAACAAAATAGAATTAAAAACACTAAAATAAATTTAAAAAAAACAATAAAAACTGAACAGTGAAAGACGGTAAAAACAGAAAGCGGTAAATTGAGAAACGGTAAAATTAAACGATGCAGAAAACAATAAACGGTAAAATAAAAGAGACGGTAAAATTAAGAACACTTCACTGAAAATGAAATTTGTCAAAGATTCAGCATTTGCAGAAACAGAAATTGTGCAGAAAATGGTAAATGAGAAGAAAATTCAACGAACATTGATTTGAAAATGCAAACTGGAAATTACAATTAACATTCAACTTGAAACTGGAAATTAAAGAAATTCAAAACCTCCCCCAGAGGGGAGGAGAAAACCAAAGCCAGAACGTAAATTGCTTTCTAATTCCTACTCCTAAAATCTAATACGTTTCTTCTCTGCCTGCTGCCCATTTTATAACCACTTCTCTGACACATTCCCGTAGGAAGTCTGCTTCCTATGCATGCCCGTTTTGTTTTGTTGCTCCCTAGCTTCCTTTTCGTTTTTGTCTCAGTAGGTAGCTTTGAAGACTTTCTTCCATTCCTTGGACGTAGGAAAATAGGTGAGGGCCCTCCAATAAGCCAACTATTTTGTCATCTTCTTCAATTACGTTGCACACACTTCTTCTTTCACGGAAATGGTTTTCAAGGCTCCCATTCCAATCTGCTGCACCGTTATCTTCTTCACTCATGCTTCTTTCCATATCAGCTGGACGTGATGCTCCTGGATGTGGTTGCAGCTGTTCATTGCCGAGACATCATTCTTCCTTTCGGTTTGCTTCTCTTGTTGCAGAATGTGTGCTTCTTCTTCTTTGCTTGTTGTAATACCGTGAGCTTCTGCATTTCTCCAAGATGGAACAACTGTTATCTCACGGCTTTCTCTCAAGCTTGCTGGACGGTGATGTGCTCCAGCGTGTTCCAGCTTTCTCTCCAACACTATTTCATCTTCCGTGGTAGCACCTCTTAATTGATCATCCATGGTTTGCTTGTGCACTTTCCGTAACAGCACTTCCATCTTTGGACGTGAGATGTTGCTCCTCTTCTCCAATAATTGAATAAAATATGATGATAATTACTCTCACCTTCCTTAATCCGTGCACACTAAGTACCCCACCTCTTCTCCTCAATTCACGTTTAAGTGATGGATGTTACCTCTATTGTGTTTGCAAGCCAATAATAATTCAAGTAATGAATTGCTAGCTCTCCCTTTCACGTGTGCAGCCCCTTTATTATTTTATTTCAAAACATTATCTCCACACTGCCCCATTTTCAGTCCAAATGTTTTACCAATTTAATGGCCAATTGGAAATCACGTTCCAAGCCAACAAGGGTGCGGCTCCCACTTCCAAAGAGGAAGAATATTCCCCATTTTTGTGTATTGCCGTGCTTGCTTCATTCACGTGGCCCCCTCCATCATTTCATTTCAATTCCATACTTTGATGTTTCCCAAATGCTTTGCTGGATTTTCCTATGTGGCCTTGACTTTTCAACAAATGTGGTCCCTTTTTCATCCAACTTCACGGCTTCCTTCTCTTAAGCCAAAGAAAAATTCTACAATACTATTTGGTGGTTCCCACTTAGATTCCAATTGGTCTTATGCTTTTCTTTTTGCAAAAGGAATGAATTGCAGCCAAGGAATGTACATTGCCGTGAGCTTCATTCAATATGTGCGGTTTTTTTCAAAACAAATATGACAGCCCACTAAAATTCTATGCCTTGCTGGACGTTTTCCATGAGCCATTTCAGTCTGCAAAATTGCAAATAAATTTTCACTTTGTTTCTTATTTAGATTTAAAATATGATTAATCATAAATTTCTCTTTTAGTCCCAAAATATTGTCCGACAATTTCCCTACAATCAATTATGTAAATAAATAACTCAGATAATTCAAATTAAGTAAAATAAGAATTTCTGATCAATTTAAGCACAATTAAGAAAAATAGGAAAATAATGGACAATTAAGTACAATTCCCCGATTAATTGTAGTACAATAAACTAAGTGAAGTGGAGAAAATAATGATTCATCAAAATAGACCACACTTAGTCTTTTGCACTCCTGGGCAAAATCAAGACACAAACCAGGGAATAGTTCAAAGGACTTTTAGGAATGGTAACAGAAAACTCAGCAGAGAGAAAAATAAAAGCTCGCAAGAAAAATAAACCAAATTTACACAATTCTCAAGAATTCTGGACAGATAAAAGAAGTAGACAATATCCAACACAAAATCAAATTAAGCAGATACTTACAGAAATTATCCAAGCAATTCAATACATAGCAAAATGATTAATTAGTTCAAGAGGTGATTTAAAAATAACATAACCTTACGGATGCACTGCTAGTGTTTCTCTCAAGTGTCTAGGGTAAATAATTTCAACTCAATGCACTCAAGAACGCAAACACAAGCAGACTTGGCAAGTTTCTAATTATCAACACTTAAAACATATGCATATTCAGATCAAAAGGTCTTTACATGGTTGTAATGGGGCCAAGGACAGGGGAGGATAAATATGGATCAGTAGCTACATCTCAGAAGAAATAGAGGTGCACTAGGGCAAAAATGTAGACACAGTGAAATCTCACCCAAACCTCTAATTCAATCCTCATCTCGACTCCATTATTCACAAAATTATTTTTCAATTTTTCTCTTTTTCTCATCAAATTTTTTCCATCCTGTTCTCTTTTTTTTTTTTTTTTTTTTTTTTTTTTTATCACACAACAGGATATATATTATCATTTCAAAACATGATGAGGAACCAACTAGCCAATTCATCAGAATTCCCAAGAAGACCATACTTTTTCACAAAACACTTCTATAGCTCCAGACTTCCCTAAAGTTTAGGTAATCATGGTTTTTCACTTAGGATCAGTGTATGAGCTTCAACACAAAGAAATGGAGAAAGTATAGGCTCAAAGGGGTTATCAAAGGATAATAACAGGGTAGGCTTATTTGGCTAACGAGGCTCAATAAATAAAATGCCTTTATCATTTCCAATCATGCATATAAATCAAGTATATCAGAAAGAATCAAGTCAAGGCATATGTGCAAGCAATCAAGAGACATGTCACACAAGAAAGAACATAAAGTGGCTCAAATCTCACACAGGGTATTCGTCACAATCAAATCAACCTCTTCAACATTATAATCATCTTCCAAGCAGAGAAAAGCAAGGATTTCAAACCATAAGTATTAATGAAGTAAAGGAAAAATCTACAACTTAGACAAACTCCAGAAATCAAGAGAAAAATGTAAAATTTATTGCACACAAAACACACTAAAAACCACTTAAAACAGAAAAAATGTAACACTCAAAAACAAAAAATTTAACACACAAAACAAAGAAAAATCAGAGTCTCTCCCAATAGACCACACTTAAACTACACATTGTCCTCAATGTGTTCTAAGCATACATCAGCAATCAAAACAAGAAACATATTATGGACAAGTGCAATAAAAACAGGAAAAAGGGAGAGAAAGAAAATGCAAACTCCTGCAGGTTATGGTGGAAGCTGCCAATTTTGGACTTTCAGGGAGATGTCTTCAGAATCCAGCAAGGAAGTTTTGAGGACGAACTGCTTCATCCTCCAAATTTGATCAAGCAGTGAAATGTTTTCCACTGCTGGATTTATGCAGTTATTGTTGATGAGCAGGTTCAGCAGGTGCCTATTGTTGTTGAAACTTTGGTGAGCGGTGGCACCTTTGTCTTCCACTGTGGGTGCATATTGGTCAAATTCAATTGTTCCTCCTGCAATAGGGTTAGTGCAAAATGGTTCCACCGAAATTTCATGCAGAGGTAAAACACCCAAATCCAGTGTAACAAGCTGAACCTCAGATACATCCTCAGAACATGAATCAATTTTAAAATTACATGCATTATCAACCACAGACTCATATTCATGTTCAGTGCATGGAGAATAAACATTTGAATGTGATAGTAAAAAGCAATTCTCATCATGCACAGAGGAAAAATTAAAATCAGACTCAGCAACAATATAATCATTAGCATACCGATCATCATCACAATCAACAGAATAATCAAATTGTGGTATGCTTACCTCCACTTCCTTGAAGATTTCTAAAGTAGTGGAGGATGAAGGTGGTCTACCTGGCTCAAAAGTATTGCTTATTCCTGCCTGGGCCTCAAAATCTTCATCAGTCTCCTTAGGTGCAATAGTGGCCATCTGCCCGATCTGATCAGTCAGATTCTGAATTGCCGCTTGAGTTTCCTGCTGAAACTCTATGCTATTTTTCTTGAACTGCATGTTCCCTTTCTGTAACTGAACGTTCTGCATGGTCATCTGCTCTAGTAACTCCTTTAATGTAGGTTCAGAAGTAGAAGGCTGAGGAGTTATTTGAATAGGAGAATCATACTGCTGACTCTCATATTGTGGAACTGGCTCCCAAAGAGAGCTCTCAGAAATTGGATGATGGAACATATTGTTCTCATCATAAAAATCAGCAGATTTAAAATCAAAGTAATATGCAGAATAAGAATCATAATCACAGACATTGGTAGAATAAGCATTATTCACAACATTAAAATAGGTAGACATGGAAAAATAAAAAGTAAAAACTAAAAACTAAAAATTACGAATCAGATAAAACAAAACACATTTATACATGCTACAAGCACAAGACAGAATTTTTTTTTTTTTTAATTAACAGACAAAATACATATGACACGCATACAAAACAAATAGAACATCACAACACAAGATAAAACACAACACAATTAAACATGCTACAGGCAAAAACAAGATAAATTTTTTTTTTTTTTTAAATAATAACTAAATACAGAACATAACACAATAAAATATAAAAGACAAAACATATATTAACACAACATAATCGAAAAACACAACAAAAATCTAAAACAAGAACCTGTAACTGAAGTGACAACGCCGCCAAAATTTGCTGAAGGTGTCGTTGTCGCCTACAGAAATATACAAGACAAAACACACAAAACAAACATATTAACAGAACAAAACTTTATACAACAAAAATCTAAAACCAAACCTCCATTGGTTGTTCCCCGGCAACGGCGCCATTTTGGTGAACGGGTCGCACCGCTCACAAAAGTGTTGATTGCACGAAAATAATGCAGTATAATTACTAGGAAGTGACTCCTAGGTCGTCTCTCAAGGACCAATTTTTGTGGTTCAGTCTCAGATTTAACACGAAGTGGGGGGGTTTGATAGTGTTTTTGGTTGCGGAGAAAATAAATTAAAACTGGAATTTAAACAAAATAGACTTAAAAACACTAAAATAAATTTAAAAAAAACAATAAAACCTGAACAGTGAAAGACGGTAAAAACAGAAAGCGGTAAATTGAGAAACGGTAAAATTAAACGATGCAGAAAACAATAAACGGTAAAATAAAAGAGACGGTAAAATTAAGAACACTTCACTGAAAATGAAATTTGTCAAAGATTCAGCATTTGCAGAAACAGAAATTGTGCAGAAAATGGTAAATGAGAAGAAAATTCAACGAACATTGATTTGAAAATGCAAACTGGAAATTACAATTAACATTCAACTTGAAACTGGAAATTAAAGAAATTCAAAACCTCCCCCAGAGGGGAGGAGAAAACCAAAGCCAGAACGTAAATTGCTTTCTAATTCCTACTCCTAAAATCTAATACGTTTCTTCTCTGCCTGCTGCCCATTTTATAACCACTTCTCTGACACATTCCCGTAGGAAGTCTGCTTCCTATGCATGCCCGTTTTGTTTTGTTGCTCCCTAGCTTCCTTTTCGTTTTTGTCTCAGTAGCTAGCTTTGAAGACTTTCTTCCATTCCTTGGACGTAGGAAAATAGGTGAGGGCCCTCCAATAAGCCAACTATTTTGTCATCTTCTTCAATTACGTTGCACACACTTCTTCTTTCACGGAAATGGTTTTCAAGGCTCCCATTCCAATCTGCTGCACCGTTATCTTCTTCACTCATGCTTCTTTCCATATCAGCTGGACGTGATGCTCCTGGATGTGGTTGCAGCTGTTCATTGCCGAGACATCATTCTTCCTTTCGGTTTGCTTCTCTTGTTGCAGAATGTGTGCTTCTTCTTCTTTGCTTGCTGTAATACCGTGAGCTTCTACATTTCTCCAAGATGGAACAACTGTTATCTCACGGCTTTCTCTCAAGCTTGCTGGACGGTGATGTGCTCCAGCGTGTTCCAGCTTTCTCTCCAACACTATTTCATCTTCCGTGGTAGCACCTCTTAATTGATCACCCATGGTTTGCTTGTGCACTTTCCGTAACAACACTTCCATCTTTGGACGTGAGATGTTGCTCCTCTTCTCCAATAATTGAATAAAATATGATGATAATTACTCTCACCTTCCTTAATCCGTGCACACTAAGTACCCCACCTCTTCTCCTCAATTCACGTTTAAGTGATGGATGTTACCTCTATTGTGTTTGCAAGCCAATAATAATTCAAGTAATGAATTGCTAGCTCTCCCTTTCACGTGTGCAGCCCCTTTATTATTTTATTTCAAAACATTATCTCCACACTGCCCCATTTTCATTCCAAATGTTTTACCAATTTAATGGCCAATTGGAAATCACGTTCCAAGCCAACAAGGGTGCGACTCCCACTTCCAAAGAGGAAGAATATTCCCCATTTTTGTGTATTGCCGTGCTTGCTTCATTCACGTGGCCCCCTCCATCATTTCATTTCAATTCCATACTTTGATGTTTCCCAAATGCTTTGCTGGATTTTCCTATGTGGCCTTGACTTTTCAACAAATGTGGTCCCTTTTTCATCCAACTTCACGGCTTCCTTCTCTTAAGCCAAAGAAAAATTCTACAATACTATTTGGTGGTTCCCACTTAGATTCCAATTGGTCTTATGCTTTTCTTTTTGCAAAAGGAATGAATTGCAGCCAAGGAATGTACATTGCCGTGAGCTTCATTCAATATGTGCGGTTTTTTTCAAAACAAATATGACAGCCCACTAAAATTCTATGCCTTGCTGGACGTTTTCCATGAGCCATTTCAGTCTGCAAAATTGCAAATAAATTTTCACTTTGTTTCTTATTTAGATTTAAAATATGATTAATCATAAATTTCTCTTTTAGTCCCAAAATATTGTCCGACAATTTCCCTACAATCAATTATGTAAATAAATAACTCAGATAATTCAAATTAAGTAAAATAAGAATTTCTGATCAATTTAAGCACAATTAAGAAAAATAGGAAAATACTGGACAATTAAGTACAATTCCCCGATTAATTGTAGTACAATAAACTAAGTGAAGTGGAGAAAATAATGATTCATCAGCGGCCTCCAGACTTTGCAGAGCAGCTGCGTTCTGCTCCATAAGGGTAGTGTTTTGTTGTTGCAGCCTGTCTATTACTGATTCCAACAACCTGGTGTTGTTGGGCGCATCAGGTTCATTAGGCTGGGGTGGAGGAGGTAATCTAGGCGCCATTTGTTCTCTGGAACACAGAGAAAAACGAACGTTAGTTACGTTCAATGAGAAAAACAACTCATTAAACATATTAAGCACACAGCAAAACACAGTGCACTCATAACCCTACAGTGTCCGTAAGAGAACAAAACTGCTCTGATACCAATAATGTAACATCCCAAAATTATACAGTCATCAACTATATACTTAGAATAATCACATTTATCAATATGGCAAAACAGTTTTAATATAAAAGGGAGCAGAAATTCGAAAGTGGCCGAACGACCTTACATATACAAATTAACGAGCGTTTACAAAATGAATGAGGACGAACGGTTTACAAAACAATGACCGAACGTCCAAGTATTTACAACCAACCAAAGGGCACTCGCTCAAAAGCGGACCGCTATCCTAATTACACTAACTAAAAATAACGGAACACCTTTACTGTTCGGCCTTCACCTCAACTTCTACTAAGTTATCTTCAGCAATAATTTCCTCTTCAAGTGTTTGCTCCAGAGACGCATCTCCCTCTGCTCACATCCACACGGATGATCATTGCATTTGACAAGACGGATATACATAAACAGACAACACAATGGAAATGCAAGGGTAAGCTTATTGAATTTAATTCAAGTCAAACAGATATTTCATACTTATCAAATTCAGCAATTAAATTCACAACATATACATTCAATTCATACATCAATTCCATCCAAATCCTGATACTAGACCGACCGTCCGGACTGTATGAATCCTGTGTAGCTAAGGCGTCCGTGCACCCAGGTGGGTAACTGGAATGCTCATCAGTAGCCACCTGAGGTTAGTCTGTTCTGTCCAAGTTACAGTTATGGACTAGACCTCCTGCCATTCCCACGCATGACGTACTCCTCTCTACTTGAGAACGAGTACTCACGGAATATCAGGATGAACCACCATCTAAGCTTACCACGTTCATACTTACAACTCAATATCCATTCAAGAGTCGTTCCACCCTGGAACGCTCGTTCAAAACCAACAATCATAATTTCATCTATTACATCATTCGCACATCTTAATCTTTCATCTTATTGACACTTTCATTCTTAGTTTCACTTCCATAAAAGAACGAACGTCCAGCCCTCTTTGTAATAGAGGACGAATGTTAATACAATACCAATAGAGGCTCGTTCACGAGTAGAATAGAACCAAGGCAGGTTATTAGAAAGACTTCATTATAACTTGACTCAGTTAGATGAACTGAATCTAGTACGATCTTGAAAATACTTAGAATAATTTAAATTCAATAACTCTGGAACGAATCCAATGAATAGAGACATCACGAACTTGTTTAGATAAATAAACCGAATACGAGTTAATTCAGGAGACAAACCGCTAGTCAATGACCGAGCGCGAAAATAGACATTTAATGAAGTTTTGGACGAACGTTACTAGATCTATTGGACGAACGCTATTTCAATTCAGGACGAACGCTATTACCGTTCGTTGATAATTAAGGAAGGAACGAACGTTCGGTATATGACCGAGCGTTCGTTTTCCACATACGCATTTGGACGAGCGTTCGGTATAAGACCGAGCGCTACTTAGGACGTACGCTTTTGAGTCTAAACTTATTCGCTGATTCAAAATCATAGAAATTTGGAATTTACATAAGATGGGATACTTAAAGTTCATGCTTTAACACTTTGACTAAGTGTACAAAGGTAGATTTTTCAAGCTTCTCAATTCCTCACACAACACTCATGAGGTCTACGTTTGGCCGAACGCTCAAACGTAAATTATGTATAAGAGGGTGTTCGTCCTCAAAGGGAAATCCTTTCCAAATGAAAGGGTTCGACTATTTCAAGGAATTTACTATGAATATCGAACGGTCAATGACCGTATCGATAACGAACGTTTATTTTCATAGACTTAAATAATCAAACTCATCTTACAGTATACAAAATTTTCCAGTATAAGCTTTCATACATCAATTTACTAAAATCATAGTACAAATCCATACATTTTCACACATCATCTCATCATACAACTCATTTTCCAATTAAATCAAACCATAGAACATTGCATCATTTTCATACATCATTTCAGAATCATTTTCATATACCAACAGTCCAATATCATGAATCATATTTCAAGCATCACATAAACGCACATGCGGTACAGAAAATCACATGAATTAAATCTAATAAGCTTCCCTTACCCGGATTTAGCAGTGTGCGTTCTAAAAGTGAGTGGTTTCTATTCGTCCAAAGGTGGCTTTCTATTCTTAATGCTCCTCTTAAACTCTTCAACTAAAATTAACAAAAAGAAACGAAAGAACTGAGTTTACACCCATGCATGCAGCTGAATACGGTGTGCAGAAATTCCAGAAACAAGCGTCCAAGTGAAACTTACCAGAACTGTAAGTTGTTCGGTTCAATATGGAGCTCTTGGTGCAGTGATCATCCTCACGGTGCTGAAACGTGATCGGAGTACAGAATGGTGAGTTGTAGAAGAGAGAAGAAGAAGGGTTCTAGAGAGATGGAGGAGAAAAGGAAAATCTGAGTTTGGAAGGGGAGAAGATGTGTTGCAGAGAATGGGAAGGGGTGTTTCAGAAAAATTCAATTCCCTTCCCCAGTCAAACGGACATTCTCTACTGCGCTGCCACTTGGCTTCCACTATCAAACTCAGAACCTTCCAATTTGACACCTGGCGGTAGCATGCAGAGTGGGCGTGAGTGCATTTTAATGGCACTGCACGTGTGGCTAGGTGCATTTATGGCAGCACAGTGGTGACTCAGCAGGATAATTAATGGGGCGTGACAAAAATACTTAAATTGTAATAAAACTCAGTTTTTGTGCATTGGTACTAGGTGACAAGTAATCACCACTAGGCAGCACCTAGTTATTATTAAGCACTAGCAATACAATGAGTCCTTGACTTTGTGGTATCAAGCGATGATTACTTGGTGTTAGGTGGTACTTTGAGAAATTTCTTTTTCCCTTATAATTAGTTTATACTATGCAAAATAGTTATTTTTTAAGCCAGGAATTATAATTATGATTGTTTGGGTATGTTTGATAATATAGAATAAATTGTGGAAACTTTAGTATGATATAGTTGTCAAATTCGTTATTTCTAAGGATAAATTCTAATTATAAGGTGAGTTCAAGTGTATTTTTTATGTGGGATTATCTTGGTTTTATTAGTGTTAACTCACATAAAGGAAGAAAACTAGGTGGTGAGAGTCGAAAGAGGTTTCATTTAGCAGGAGGTATGATATGAAAGAGGATCATACTTATGGAGCTAGTGAAGTTAACCTTGTCATGACTAACAATTCACTTGGCGACGGGTAGTTACTATCTGCGAATATTTACTACAGCGGGTAACGGGTAGCGGATATTTTAATACCTGCTTCTAAACGGGTTGGGTACAGGTAGTATACTACCTGACCCGTGGTTACCCGTTACCTGCAAAAAAAATTAATCTATATATTTTTTAATTAAATTTAATTTTAAAAAATTAAATTATATTTTATTCGGTTATATTTAATTTATATTATATATATATATATATATATATATATATATTGTAATTTATTTAAATTTTATTTTAAAAAAGTATAAAAAACAAATTTTTGCGAGTATCCGCGAGTACTCACGGATTTTAAAATACCCACGGGTATTTTCTAAATGGGTACCTATACGGATAGTGGGTACAGTTTTATCCAGTGGGTCGAGTTGCGGGTAGGCACTATTCGTGTCCGACCCAACCCGTTGTCATCCCTTATTATGACTTAATAAATCATATTGTTTTATTCATGATACAAGTTTTGAAAGAAGAAAGAAGGGATAAGTATGATAAATGTAGAATCTCATGAGTTTATTCAATACACTAGTCTTCTAGAAGCAACATCTATATGTATGTTGTTAATTGAGTCATTTAAGATGATATTTCAATGAGTTGGTTGGAACGAGTTGTGAGAATTAATGTTAGTAGTTAATTTTAATGAATGTGAACTATTTTATGTTTTTAGGAAGTTTGTTTTATTACTAAGAATGTTCATTAAACTATAGTCTTGATGTTTACAGTGTAATTAAATAAGAATAAAATCATAGTAAGACTGGAATTTATAAAGATTATGCTCCACACATATATTGTAATGATGGTAAAAGAAATTGAAAATGTCTAAACTAATTTTTTTTATTTATTTTAGATATATGTTTTGATAATTTTTATAATATATTATTATTGTTTTAATATTGAGTTTCTTCTTTAAAATATCACAAGAATTGGATAAGGTCATTAAAGGTATATAATAATAGTTAGTTAAGATGATGTATATCATCTTTTGTAAATGAATTGATTATATTCCTTCTATTTTTTTATCTTTGAATTCCTTATACCTTTTGTAATATAATTTTTTTTAATGTCCAATAATTATACTTAGATATATTAAAGGTAAATTAAGAATTCTGATTAATAATAGTAATCTCTTAATATTAGTTATATTATATAAATATATATATATATATATATATATATATTAAAGTATTAATCATTTTTTTAAAAGGAAACTTCTGAAAAGATAAAAAAAAGGAGATAAGAAAAAAAATATAGAAATACGTAAAATTACAGTATTTATTTTATTTAAGTGAGATTTTAATTTCTATTTAAACAAACAGGCCTTGACCCATGAGTTGGAAAAAAAACCTACATAAGATCAAGAAGTTCTGTATAAAAAAAGTTCACGAAACTAAAATATCTATAAAAGTCTCATGGATCAAGACCAACTAATGGATCAAGACCAATCAATGAGGAGCGTTTCTCCCCATCACGTCCTTCTTCCGGCACCATCACATCCTCAATCTACCCTCAACCCTCAGCGAACATCAAAGTTGGTGATTAAAAAAATATACTTTTCACCATTTACCCTTTAAGCTATCAATTTGATCCATGACTCCAGGACTAGCCCTAACCCACTCTTGAAAAAGCTCCCCCTTAAGAAGCCCCTCAAATGGGAGCCAAGAAAAAGCTCCAACCCCCAAAAGCCACCTCTTAAGAAGGTTAGGGTCAGGGTTAAGGTGAGTTTAGCCCACTAAAAGATTTTTGGAAACTAAACTTCAACATTCTCATAATAAAAGTACTAACTTTTATATTCATGAAATTGATTTCTTATTTCAAATTATTAAATAAAAATAATTAATTATAGTATAATAGAATATTTAATATTCAAAATAACTACTTTTTTAAATAATTAAAAACAATTGCAAACCACACACTTAATTTTATACAACTAAATAGTATTACAAATTTTTTTTTGCTAAAATATTATAAAGATGATTTATTTTGTTGTCAATTTTAATACAATTATGTCTTATATTGCAAACACCAATTATTAGAAAATTATATATAATTAGTAATATAAAAATAACCCCAAACAGAGATAATAACATATTAAATTAATTTAATATTTGCACTGTGTCACGTCTCATTTATTTACTGTGCTGATTCACCTCTCTGCTTCCATTAATGCACCGTGCCACACGTTCAGTGCATTAAAAATCCACTACTGAACCATGCATGCACGCCACTTGTCAATTTGGAAACTTCTGAAGTCAGTGGTGGGGTGCAGGTGTCGACTAGAGGGACGCTCGTCCGTCTGACAGTGGGATTTGAACAAAAGTAAATTTTTCTGGAAAATCTCCCACTCTCTTACGCGCACCTCCTCCCCTTCCAAACTCAGACTTTTCCTTTTCTCCTCCATCTCTCTAGAACCCTTCCCCTTCTCTCTTCTGCAACTCACCATCCTCTTCTCCGATCACGTTTCAGAAACCACAGAAACGTTCCCTGCACCGTGAGCTCCATCTTGGACCGAACAACTTCCAATTCTGGTAAGTTTCCCATTTAGACGCTCGTTTATGGATTTCCTACAAACCCAGATCCAGTTGCATGCAAGGGTGTAAACTCAGTTCTTTCGTTTTCTTTTGGTTAATTTTAGTTGGAGAGTTTAAGAGGAACGTTGAGAATAGAAAGCCACCTTTGGACGAGTCAAAACCACTCACTTTTAGAACGTTCACTACTGAATCCGGGTAAGGAAAGCTTATTAAATTTAATTCTTGTGTTATACTGTGATGTATGAATGTACTCGGAATTTTATGCTTGTACTGTATGAACGTTCTGTAAATCTGTATGTAGTATGATTTTTGATATTGGATGTTTGGCATATGATTATGATTCGATGCATGAGAAGTATAGGATATACTATGATATGATTAATTAAATGCATGAAAGTTTATACTGGAAAATGAGTTACTGTAAATGAGAAATTTAATATGAAATTTATATGATAATAAACGTTCGTTGTCGAACGGTCCTTGACCGTTCGGTATTCTCTGTAACTTTTTTGAAAAAGCTGAATTCTTTCATTTGGAAAGAATTCTATTCGAGGACGAACGCCCTCTTATATTAGCTTCACGTTTGAGCATTCGGCCAAACGTAGATATCATGAGTGTTGTGTGAGAATTTGAGAAACTTGGAAAATATACCTTTGAACTCTTGGTCAATCTGTTGACAACATAACTTAAACATCTCATTTTATATAAATCCCAATTTCTAGGATTTTGAATTAGCAAAAGGGTCTCGACCCAAGACGTACGTACTAAGTGGCGCTCGGTCTTATACCCACCGCTCGTCCCAAAGCGTAAGTGATAAGTAGCGCTCGGTCCTATACCGAACGCTCGTTCTCCCCGTAATTACTAAACGAGTATAAATAACGTTCGTCCTAAAACTTTCATAGCGTTCGTCCAATAACGTAAATAGCGTTCGTCCTAAATTTCAATAAAATTAGTATACCGCGTTTGGTCATTTACTGACAGTTGGTTTCTTTTAACTAAATTGTACTTAATAAATTTAGTACTCGTCTTTTATATAATCATTCAGTGGAATGGACTCTGAAATCTTGGCAAGTGAATTATTCTAAGTATAAGTTGAATTGTTCTAGAGTCAGTTCATTTAACTGATTCAATTTGTAATAACGTTCGTCGTGTAAAAAGTGTCATCTTTATCCCTTCGGAAGAGAAGATCTTTCGGTCTCGCTCTTGACGTTCGTCCTCGTTATGAAGAGGAATGAACGCTCGTCTTTTTATGGAAGTGGAACAAAGAATGAAAATGTTAATAAGAGAAAGTATTAAGATGTGCGAATTTACTGTGCTGATTCACCTCTCTGCTTCCATTAATGCACCGTGCCACACGTTCAGTGCATTAAAAATCCACTACCGAACCATGCATGCACGCCACTTGTCAATTTGGAAACTTCTGAAGTCAATGGTGGGGTGCAGGTGTCGACTAGAGGGACGCTCGTCCGTCTGACAGTGGGATTTGAACAAAAGTAAATTTTTCTGGAAAATCTCCCACTCTCTTACGCGCACCTCCTCCCCTTCCAAACTCAGACTTTTCCTTTTCTCCTCCATCTCTCTAGAACCCTTCCCCTTCTCTCTTCTGCAACTCACCATCCTCTTCTCCGATCACGTTTCAGAAACCACAGAAACGTTCCCTGCACCGTGAGCTCCATCTTGGACCGAACAACTTCCAATTCTGGTAAGTTTCCCATTTAGACGCTCGTTTATGGATTTCCTACAAACCCAGATCCAGTTGCATGCAAGGGTGTAAACTCAGTTCTTTCGTTTTCTTTTGGTTAATTTTAGTTGGAGAGTTTAAGAGGAACGTTGAGAATAGAAAGCCACCTTTGGACGAGTCAAAACCACTCACTTTTAGAACGTTCACTACTGAATCCGGGTAAGGAAAGCTTATTAAATTTAATTCTTGTGTTATACTGTGATGTATGAATGTACTCGGAATTTTATGCTTGTACTGTATGAACGTTCTGTAAATCTGTATGTAGTATGATTTTTGATATTGGATGTTTGGCATATGATTATGATTCGATGCATGAGAAGTATAGGATATACTATGATATGATTAATTAAATGCATGAAAGTTTATACTGGAAAATGAGTTACTGTAAATGAGAAATTTAATATGAAATTTATATGATAATAAACGTTCGTTGTCGAACGGTCCTTGACCGTTCGGTATTCTCTGTAACTTTTTTGAAAAAGCTGAATTCTTTCATTTGGAAAGAATTCTATTCGAGGACGAACGCCCTCTTATATTAGCTTCACGTTTGAGCATTCGGCCAAACGTAGATATCATGAGTGTTGTGTGAGAATTTGAGAAACTTGGAAAATATACCTTTGAACTCTTGGTCAATCTGTTGACAACATAACTTAAACATCTCATTTTATATAAATCCCAATTTCTAGGATTTTGAATTAGCAAAAGGGTCTCGACCCAAGACGTACGTACTAAGTGGCGCTCGGTCTTATACCCACCGCTCGTCCCAAAGCGTAAGTGATAAGTAGCGCTCGGTCCTATACCGAACGCTCGTTCTCCCCGTAATTACTAAACGAGTATAAATAACGTTCGTCCTAAAACTTTCATAGCGTTCGTCCAATAACGTAAATAGCGTTCGTCCTAAATTTCAATAAAATTAGTATACCGCGTTTGGTCATTTACTGACAGTTGGTTTCTTTTAACTAAATTGTACTTAATAAATTTAGTACTCGTCTTTTATATAATCATTCAGTGGAATGGACTCTGAAATCTTGGCAAGTGAATTATTCTAAGTATAAGTTGAATTGTTCTAGAGTCAGTTCATTTAACTGATTCAATTTGTAATAACGTTCGTCGTGTAAAAAGTGTCATCTTTATCCCTTCGGAAGAGAAGATCTTTCGGTCTCGCTCTTGACGTTCGTCCTCGTTATGAAGAGGAATGAACGCTCGTCTTTTTATGGAAGTGGAACAAAGAATGAAAATGTTAATAAGAGAAAGTATTAAGATGTGCGAATTTACTGTGCTGATTCACCTCTCTGCTTCCATTAATGCACCGTGCCACACGTTCAGTGCATTAAAAATCCACTACCGAACCATGCATGCACGCCACTTGTCAATTTGGAAACTTCTGAAGTCAATGGTGGGGTGCAGGTGTCGACTAGAGGGACGCTCGTCCGTCTGACAGTGGGATTTGAACAAAAGTAAATTTTTCTGGAAAATCTCCCACTCTCTTACGCGCACCTCCTCCCCTTCCAAACTCAGACTTTTCCTTTTCTCCTCCATCTCTCTAGAACCCTTCCCCTTCTCTCTTCTGCAACTCACCATCCTCTTCTCCGATCACGTTTCAGAAACCACAGAAACGTTCCCTGCACCGTGAGCTCCATCTTGGACCGAACAACTTCCAATTCTGGTAAGTTTGCCATTTAGACGCTCGTTTATGGATTTCCTACAAACCCAGATCCAGTTGCATGCAAGGGTGTAAACTCAGTTCTTTCGTTTTCTTTTGGTTAATTTTAGTTGGAGAGTTTAAGAGGAACGTTGAGAATAGAAAGCCACCTTTGGACGAGTCAAAACCACTCACTTTTAGAACGTTCACTACTGAATCCGGGTAAGGAAAGCTTATTAAATTTAATTCTTGTGTTATACTGTGATGTATGAATGTACTCGGAATTTTATGCTTGTACTGTATGAACGTTCTGTAAATCTGTATGTAGTATGATTTTTGATATTGGATGTTTGGCATATGATTATGATTCGATGCATGAGAAGTATAGGATATACTATGATATGATTAATTAAATGCATGAAAGTTTACACTGGAAAATGAGTTACTGTAAATGAGAAATTTAATATGAAATTTATATGATAATAAACGTTCGTTGTCGAACGGTCCTTGACCGTTCGGTATTCTCTGTAACTTTTTTGAAAAAGCTGAATTCTTTCATTTGGAAAGAATTCTATTCGAGGACGAACGCCCTCTTATATTAGCTTCACGTTTGAGCATTCGGCCAAACGTAGATATCATGAGTGTTGTGTGAGAATTTGAGAAACTTGGAAAATATACCTTTGAACTCTTGGTCAATCTGTTGACAACATAACTTAAACATCTCATTTTATATAAATCCCAATTTCTAGGATTTTGAATTAGCAAAAGGGTCTCGACCCAAGACGTACGTACTAAGTGGCGCTCGGTCTTATACCCACCGCTCGTCCCAAAGCGTAAGTGATAAGTAGCGCTCGGTCCTATACCGAACGCTCGTTCTCCCCGTAATTACTAAACGAGTATAAATAACGTTCGTCCTAAAACTTTCATAGCGTTCGTCCAATAACGTAAATAGCGTTCGTCCTAAATTTCAATAAAATTAGTATACCGCGTTTGGTCATTTACTGACAGTTGGTTTCTTTTAACTAAATTGTACTTAATAAATTTAGTACTCGTCTTTTATATAATCATTCAGTGGAATGGACTCTGAAATCTTGGCAAGTGAATTATTCTAAGTATAAGTTGAATTGTTCTAGAGTCAGTTCATTTAACTGATTCAATTTGTAATAACGTTCGTCGTGTAAAAAGTGTCATCTTTATCCCTTCGGAAGAGAAGATCTTTCGGTCTCGCTCTTGACGTTCGTCCTCGTTATGAAGAGGAATGAACGCTCGTCTTTTTATGGAAGTGGAACAAAGAATGAAAATGTTAATAAGAGAAAGTATTAAGATGTGCGAATTTACTGTGCTGATTCACCTCTCTGCTTCCATTAATGCACCGTGCCACACGTTCAGTGCATTAAAAATCCACTACCGAACCATGCATGCACGCCACTTGTCAATTTGGAAACTTCTGAAGTCAATGGTGGGGTGCAGGTGTCGACTAGAGGGACGCTCGTCCGTCTGACAGTGGGATTTGAACAAAAGTAAATTTTTCTGGAAAATCTCCCACTCTCTTACGCGCACCTCCTCCCCTTCCAAACTCAGACTTTTCCTTTTCTCCTCCATCTCTCTAGAACCCTTCCCCTTCTCTCTTCTGCAACTCACCATCCTCTTCTCCGATCACGTTTCAGAAACCACAGAAACGTTCCCTGCACCGTGAGCTCCATCTTGGACCGAACAACTTCCAATTCTGGTAAGTTTCCCATTTAGACGCTCGTTTATGGATTTCCTACAAACCCAGATCCAGTTGCATGCAAGGGTGTAAACTCAGTTCTTTCGTTTTCTTTTGGTTAATTTTAGTTGGAGAGTTTAAGAGGAACGTTGAGAATAGAAAGCCACCTTTGGACGAGTCAAAACCACTCACTTTTAGAACGTTCACTACTGAATCCGGGTAAGGAAAGCTTATTAAATTTAATTCTTGTGTTATACTGTGATGTATGAATGTACTCGGAATTTTATGCTTGTACTGTATGAACGTTCTGTAAATCTGTATGTAGTATGATTTTTGATATTGGATGTTTGGCATATGATTATGATTCGATGCATGAGAAGTATAGGATATACTATGATATGATTAATTAAATGCATGAAAGTTTATACTGGAAAATGAGTTACTGTAAATGAGAAATTTAATATGAAATTTATATGATAATAAACGTTCGTTGTCGAACGGTCCTTGACCGTTCGGTATTCTCTGTAACTTTTTTGAAAAAGCTGAATTCTTTCATTTGGAAAGAATTCTATTCGAGGACGAACGCCCTCTTATATTAGCTTCACGTTTGAGCATTCGGCCAAACGTAGATATCATGAGTGTTGTGTGAGAATTTGAGAAACTTGGAAAATATACCTTTGAACTCTTGGTCAATCTGTTGACAACATAACTTAAACATCTCATTTTATATAAATCCCAATTTCTAGGATTTTGAATTAGCAAAAGGGTCTCGACCCAAGACGTACGTACTAAGTGGCGCTCGGTCTTATACCCACCGCTCGTCCCAAAGCGTAAGTGATAAGTAGCGCTCGGTCCTATACCGAACGCTCGTTCTCCCCGTAATTACTAAACGAGTATAAATAACGTTCGTCCTAAAACTTTCATAGCGTTCGTCCAATAACGTAAATAGCGTTCGTCCTAAATTTCAATAAAATTAGTATACCGCGTTTGGTCATTTACTGACAGTTGGTTTCTTTTAACTAAATTGTACTTAATAAATTTAGTACTCGTCTTTTATATAATCATTCAGTGGAATGGACTCTGAAATCTTGGCAAGTGAATTATTCTAAGTATAAGTTGAATTGTTCTAGAGTCAGTTCATTTAACTGATTCAATTTGTAATAACGTTCGTCGTGTAAAAAGTGTCATCTTTATCCCTTCGGAAGAGAAGATCTTTCGGTCTCGCTCTTGACGTTCGTCCTCGTTATGAAGAGGAATGAACGCTCGTCTTTTTATGGAAGTGGAACAAAGAATGAAAATGTTAATAAGAGAAAGTATTAAGATGTGCGAATTTATTGTGCTGATTCACCTCTCTGCTTCCATTAATGCACCGTGCCACACGTTCAGTGCATTAAAAATCCACTACCGAACCATGCATGCACGCCACTTGTCAATTTGGAAACTTCTGAAGTCAATGGTGGGGTGCAGGTGTCGACTAGAGGGACGCTCGTCCGTCTGACAGTGGGATTTGAACAAAAGTAAATTTTTCTGGAAAATCTCCCACTCTCTTACGCGCACCTCCTCCCCTTCCAAACTCAGACTTTTCCTTTTCTCCTCCATCTCTCTAGAACCCTTCCCCTTCTCTCTTCTGCAACTCACCATCCTCTTCTCCGATCACGTTTCAGAAACCACAGAAACGTTCCCTGCACCGTGAGCTCCATCTTGGACCGAACAACTTCCAATTCTGGTAAGTTTCCCATTTAGACGCTCGTTTATGGATTTCCTACAAACCCAGATCCAGTTGCATGCAAGGGTGTAAACTCAGTTCTTTCGTTTTCTTTTGGTTAATTTTAGTTGGAGAGTTTAAGAGGAACGTTGAGAATAGAAAGCCACCTTTGGACGAGTCAAAACCACTCACTTTTAGAACGTTCACTACTGAATCCGGGTAAGGAAAGCTTATTAAATTTAATTCTTGTGTTATACTGTGATGTATGAATGTACTCGGAATTTTATGCTTGTACTGTATGAACGTTCTGTAAATCTGTATGTAGTATGATTTTTGATATTGGATGTTTGGCATATGATTATGATTCGATGCATGAGAAGTATAGGATATACTATGATATGATTAATTAAATGCATGAAAGTTTATACTGGAAAATGAGTTACTGTAAATGAGAAATTTAATATGAAATTTATATGATAATAAACGTTCGTTGTCGAACGGTCCTTGACCGTTCGGTATTCTCTGTAACTTTTTTGAAAAAGCTGAATTCTTTCATTTGGAAAGAATTCTATTCGAGGACGAACGCCCTCTTATATTAGCTTCACGTTTGAGCATTCGGCCAAACGTAGATATCATGAGTGTTGTGTGAGAATTTGAGAAACTTGGAAAATATACCTTTGAACTCTTGGTCAATCTGTTGACAACATAACTTAAACATCTCATTTTATATAAATCCCAATTTCTAGGATTTTGAATTAGCAAAAGGGTCTCGACCCAAGACGTACGTACTAAGTGGCGCTCGGTCTTATACCCACCGCTCGTCCCAAAGCGTAAGTGATAAGTAGCGCTCGGTCCTATACCGAACGCTCGTTCTCCCCGTAATTACTAAACGAGTATAAATAACGTTCGTCCTAAAACTTTCATAGCGTTCGTCCAATAACGTAAATAGCGTTCGTCCTAAATTTCAATAAAATTAGTATACCGCGTTTGGTCATTTACTGACAGTTGGTTTCTTTTAACTAAATTGTACTTAATAAATTTAGTACTCGTCTTTTATATAATCATTCAGTGGAATGGACTCTGAAATCTTGGCAAGTGAATTATTCTAAGTATAAGTTGAATTGTTCTAGAGTCAGTTCATTTAACTGATTCAATTTGTAATAACGTTCGTCGTGTAAAAAGTGTCATCTTTATCCCTTCGGAAGAGAAGATCTTTCGGTCTCGCTCTTGACGTTCGTCCTCGTTATGAAGAGGAATGAACGCTCGTCTTTTTATGGAAGTGGAACAAAGAATGAAAATGTTAATAAGAGAAAGTATTAAGATGTGCGAATTTACTGTGCTGATTCACCTCTCTGCTTCCATTAATGCACCGTGCCACACGTTCAGTGCATTAAAAATCCACTACCGAACCATGCATGCACGCCACTTGTCAATTTGGAAACTTCTGAAGTCAATGGTGGGGTGCAGGTGTCGACTAGAGGGACGCTCGTCCGTCTGACAGTGGGATTTGAACAAAAGTAAATTTTTCTGGAAAATCTCCCACTCTCTTACGCGCACCTCCTCCCCTTCCAAACTCAGACTTTTCCTTTTCTCCTCCATCTCTCTAGAACCCTTCCCCTTCTCTCTTCTGCAACTCACCATCCTCTTCTCCGATCACGTTTCAGAAACCACAGAAACGTTCCCTGCACCGTGAGCTCCATCTTGGACCGAACAACTTCCAATTCTGGTAAGTTTCCCATTTAGACGCTCGTTTATGGATTTCCTACAAACCCAGATCCAGTTGCATGCAAGGGTGTAAACTCAGTTCTTTCGTTTTCTTTTGGTTAATTTTAGTTGGAGAGTTTAAGAGGAACGTTGAGAATAGAAAGCCACCTTTGGACGAGTCAAAACCACTCACTTTTAGAACGTTCACTACTGAATCCGGGTAAGGAAAGCTTATTAAATTTAATTCTTGTGTTATACTGTGATGTATGAATGTACTGGGAATTTTTTGCTTGTACTGTATGAACGTTCTGTAAATCTGTATGCAGTATGATTTTTGATATTGGATGTTTGGCATATGATTATGATTCGATGCATGAGAAGTATAGGATATACTATGATATGATTAATTAAATGCATGAAAGTTTATACTGGAAAATGAGTTACTGTAAATGAGAAATTTAATATGAAATTTATATGATAATAAACGTTCGTTGTCGAACGGTCCTTGACCGTTCGGTATTCTCTGTAACTTTTTTGAAAAAGCTGAATTCTTTCATTTGGAAAGAATTCTATTCGAGGACGAACGCCCTCTTATATTAGCTTCACGTTTGAGCATTCGGCCAAACGTAGATATCATGAGTGTTGTGTGAGAATTTGAGAAACTTGGAAAATATACCTTTGAACTCTTGGTCAATCTGTTGACAACATAACTTAAATATCTCATTTTATATAAATCCCAATTTCTAGGATTTTGAATTAGCAAAAGGGTCTCGACCCAAGACGTACGTACTAAGTGGCGCTCGGTCTTATACCAAACGCTCGTCCCAAAGCGTAAGTGATACGTAGCGCTCGGTCCTATACCGAACGCTCGTTCTCCCCGTAATTACTAAACGAGTATAAATAACGTTCGTCCTAAAACTTTCATAGCGTTCGTCCAATAACGTAAATAGCGTTCGTCCTAAATTTCAATAAAATTAGTATACCGCGTTTGGTCATTTACTGACAGTCGGTTTCTTTTAACTAAATTGTACTTAATAAATTTAGTACTCGTCTTTTATATAATCATTCAGTGGAATGGACTCTGAAATCTTGGCAAGTGAATTATTCTAAGTATAAGTTGAATTGTTCTAGAGTCAGTTCATTTAACTGATTCAATTTGTAATAACGTTCGTCGTGTAAAAAGTGTCATCTTTATCCCTTCGGAAGAGAAGATCTTTCGGTCTCGCTCTTGACGTTCGTCCTCGTTATGAAGAGGAATGAACACTCGTCTTTTTATGGAAGTGGAACAAAGAATGAAAATGTTAATAAGAGAAAGTATTAAGATGTGCGAACACTATAAGAACTGAAATTATGATTGTGGTTTTTGAACGAGCGTTCCAGGGAGGAACGACTCTTGAATGGAAATTGAGATTGTAAAGTATGAACGTGGTAAGCTTAGATGGTGGTTCATCCTGATATTCCGTGAGTGCTCGTTCTCAAGTAGAGAAGAGTATGTCATGTGTGGGAATGGCAGGAGGTCTAGTCCATAACTGTAACTTGGACAGAACGGACTAACCTCAGGTGGCGACTGATGAGCATTCCAGTTATCCCACCTATGTGCACGAACGCCTTAGCTACATAGGATTCATACAGTCCGGACGGTCGGTCTAGTATCAGGATTTGGATTGACTTTAATGAATGAATGGAAGTATGTATTGTGACTTACTTGATGTGTATTTGATATGTTTTGAAATGTATGTTTTACTTGAATTAAATGCAATAAGCTTACCCTTGCATTTTTCCATTGTGTTGTCTGTATATGTATATCCGTCTTGTCTTTGCAATGATCATCCGTGTGGATGTGAGCAGAGGGAGATGCTTCTTTGGAGGAAACACTTGAAGAAGGCTTCATTGCTGAAGAGAATCTAGTAGAGGTTGAAGTGAAGGCCGAACCGTAGTGCGTTCGGTTATAATGTTAGCTTAGTTAAGATAGCGGGCCGTTTTAGAACGAGCGCCCTTTTGTTGTATGTCGAACAATTGGACGTTCGGTATTTGTTTTGTAAACCGTTCGTCCTTAGTAATTAGTGAACGCTCGTACGTTGATGTGTATACGTAAGGTCGTTCGGCCAATTGTGAATTTTATCCTTTTATTTGTAAAACTGTTTTGTCATATTAATAGATGTAAATATTCTATTATATAGTTGCTGATTGTATAAATTTGGGATGTTACACACTGTTTTTACAGTTCTTAAAAAGAATCACTCTTTTGTTTCCTCGACTTCTAAAATATCCCTCAATGGATTTTTAATTATTTAAAATTAAAAATAATTCAAAAATTTATTATCTAAAATTTTTGGATCAAAAATAATATTCATATTTTATGTGTAAATTAAACTTAAGTTTTATTTTGTTTTTTTCTCTCTGATAATCTTTTCTCAAAATCACCATAAGATATATTATAAAAATAAAATTAATTTCTGAAAAATTTATAAAACAAAGAAAATTTTAAATAGACCTAAACTACTAAAGAATGACAATGTTGTAGTGTTTCAATTCTTCAGCTAACACATTAAATAATTTATTTTTAACTTTCAATTAGAACACATAACATAAATGTATGTTTATGACATTTAAAATGTAAACATTTTGAGTGAGTAGTACGACGAGATTGAATCCTGTGGGCAAATACAATTGTAGCTTGCAAAATGTTTATGAGTTTTTTCTTTTTACTTATTATTTATGTTATGAGCATGATTTGTCGAGTATAAAATGAAAAATAAAATCATTTATATTTAATTTCTTTTTCAATAGCTTTCTAGGAAAATAAAGAAGCCTTATTTTTTTTTAAAATTAAGAGCTTCAATTATAGAAAATCTTCTCTTAAATTTCAATTAGGATCATTTTAGATACAAAGTTAATTTCTGACTTATAACCTAAAAAAAAGCGAAATTAAATATTTAAATTTTAAATTTATAAAATGATCATTTAATTATATACTTAGAGAATCTAACTCAATAAATATTGTCAATTTGCTTTTGTTTCTTGATTCTAAAACCCTCCTCCTATTAAAATTTTAACTTATTTTCTATAGTAACTATTTTCGTAACAAATTAGGAGTTAATTATATTTTTTCTTGTATTCAAAATGAATATTTTTTCTAAAAACAAAGGCCCGTGGGTTGGTCCTGGCCCACAGGGCTTTTGAAGAATTTTGGCCTTGTGGGCTTTTTCTACAAGGGGATTTTTGTCCCTGTGGATTTTTCTTGCCCCAACCCACGTGGGTTAGGGCCAAACCATGTAAGGGGGGCCATATTGACGGGTCTATGAATAAGAGTAGCTAGATTTCTCTTTCGTTGAAATTGGATGTAATGACTTCACTATGATGTAAAATTCTTGTGTATCGTTGTTCGTTCATATGCTCTTTCTTGAATTTATTTTCATTATATGGAAATATAATTTTGAAGAGGGACAATATTGTTTAATTTTAAAAATATTATGACTGAATTGAGATAAAATAAAAATATAAAGAGCAAATTAAAACTAAACAATGACACCAGACATGAGAGTAATATGTAACACTAACATAGTGACATCACATTATCTCTGTCATATGACATGATGTTACTTTAACATCTGTCAAATTTTTATTTTTAAAAAAATTGAAAAAAAAAGTAACATGTGACACCTCTTTAATAATGTTAGTACATTATTAACGAAAAAACTAATTGTATCAATTTTTTCATATTAAGGACCAAATCGGAACCAATATACAGGACCGATTACAATTTTTTCTACAAAAATGAAAACCAATGGAATCATTTAACCCTATATCTATTACATGAGCTTTGCAAGAACCCTTACTCTATCAATATTTATTCTAATAGTAGAGTGCCTTAAATATTAAGAACTAACTATATAATCTAAGACCTTTTAAGAAAGTTCTTAAACCATTTTGCAGAGAGTTTTTCATATCGTTTTAAGCCATCCTTATAATCCACAAAGTGAATTCCAAAGCGTACTGCATAACCATCATTCCATTCGAAGTTGTCCAACAATGACCATGCAAAATATCCTTTTATGTTTATGCCATCCCTAGTAAAGTGAATAAAATAAATAAATTAAATTTACAAATAAAATAATTTTTGAGCAATAAAGAAATCATTAATTACCTAATTGCCGAATTTATATAATAGAGATGGTGATAATAGTAGTGAACTCTATGTTTATCATAAAGGGATTTCCTTAACGATACTGTCGATTCGTCCAATTCACTTACACCTTCAAATTAAAAGCAATATACGTTAAAAATGATAGAAGAAAGATTACTTATAAACATGCAAAAAGTTATATTAAGGCTACATATTTTAAATAATTTTGTCTAAATAATTACTTAATGAGATATTTCAAGATAATAAAATGATGATTTGATTTAATTACCATTTTCAGTTATGTAAATCAAAGGAATGTTGTACTTTTCTTTTGTATAGAGTAACAATTCTCTAATTCCTTTAGGATAAACGTATAACCAACTAGAACCGCTCTGCAAATATAAATATGAAGTTATACAAAACCAAATAAACCAATAATAATATGAACATAAAATTTCAAATGATTCATACATACCGATGGACCTATTGGAACTTCGTTACGAATAGCTAGCCCACAAAACAAAAACCAAAATGTGATATTATGAAATTATAAGATATGTTATTTAAATAAGTGATAGTTAAAGTTCTACTTACATGAAAGATTGGCCTTGCAATCTGTTTCATAATTAGGTTTGGTTTTGGGTGCATCAGCAGCATAGTAAGTGGTGTAATAGTTTAATCCAAGAAAATCAAATGAACCAACAAGAAGTTTTGCTTCTTCTTTAGTGAATTCTGGTAATCTTTTACCAACTAAGGAACGCATGCTCTCTGGATACTTTCCTGATGTCAATGGTTCCATGTACCTATAATTATTATTACAAAATATCAAAATTTCATACTTTTCTTTGTTGAATAACTCCAAATTATTCACATACCTACTACCAAAATAATATAATATAGTACAAATACAAAACTTACAATATTTTACTCTTGAAAATAGAAGAACAATATAACACGTAATAACAACTTTAATTAGTGTGACTCTACATAACTCAAGATATTCCACATCAATTATAGTTATAAGAAAAATTTATAATATATAAATGAGTACAATCTTATATGATTGTATAAGTTTAAAATTCACTTCTTAACATAATATCATAACTATAATTTAAAGTCTATCATAACAAGATTTTTTGTTTGTCCAGCCTATTGTACAACATTATCATACCAATAATTAATGTTTTGTCCCTAAACTCTATATATATTTCTCTATGAAGGACACGTGTTGAAAGTTTCGAATAGATGGACAATAAGACCGTTCAGAGTATATAAATAAGTATAAACTTCATGTTATAAGTCGATTTTACAAGGTTGAGTTAATCTTAAATTTTATATTCTAACATAATTTTATTTTTAAGAGTGGTAATATTTAAATGGAGAGTGAAGTACTTACCATCCATACATAAAGTCAAGAGCTCGTTGAGCAGCTTCTTTATCTGATGTGGTATTTGAAAATGGCTCAAACCAATGAGACACATGTGTTATGCCTATCACTCCCCTTTGAGATTCCTAAGCAAAGTGTTCCAAATGTTAAGTACAAGAGTTGTACAAAAATAGTTTAAAAGCAATGATGAAGTGTAGCTTTTGGTGTAGCTTTTGGTGAAGACTGAAAAACCTTATACTTTTTCTTGTACACTTGAACAGCTGCTGCATGAGAAAGTAGTTGATAATGTGAAATTACATAAGGTTCTGTTCCTGAATCACCACCAATGCATTCTGGGTTTAACCATTGGGAACATCGACCTGGTGCAAAGCTCCCAAGTGCATAACCACCCCTACTAAAAGACCATGGCTCGTTTAAAGTAATCCAATGTTTCACTTTATCTCCAAATTCTTTGAAACAAAGTTCCGCATAGTCTTGAAAATCATTTCTGAAAATCAGTGATGGATGAATTATATTCATGGTAGTTATAATGATAATAAAGTAGTGTAAAGTTAACATCAAGGAAGTAACTATTTATGAAAATTAGATTACTAAGTTATCTTACATATCATTCATATTTTTATTTTTAGTTATGACATAAAAGATAAATTTTGTAAAACTTACACAATGAGAGGACTTAAGAAACCACCGTAGTCTTCTTGTAAAGCTTGAGGAATATCCCAGTGAAAAAGTGTCACATATGGTTGTATACCTGAAATATTAATATTTCGCATATAACTATTGTCACTTACTTGAAAATCTATTATAAAATGTAAACTTTTTAATTAAGAAAAAGAGAGAGTAAAGAATTAATGTTGACCGTTGAGTAGCAAATGATCGATGAGGTTGTGGTAATAATCGATTCCTTCATGATTTATACCTCCACTCAGCTTTCCTTCTATTTATGATTTACAAAGATTGAAATCATTAACATGAAAGGTACAAATACAATAATTACGAAAATAATTAATAATTGTTGATGAACTTTGATCTCACTTGGTAGGATTCTGGACCAAGAGATGGAGAATCTGTAAGCATCCAGATTCATATTCTTCATTATATGAATATCTTCCTGTTATATAAACAGAAAACAACACTAGAAAAATGATTAATTACTTTGAGGGAGAGTGATACTTGGTTTCATCATTGACTGAGAATTTGGACTTTACCTTATAGCGATGATACTGATCAACCGATACGTCTCCATTACTTTTATCCTTTATTTTCTCTGAAAGTATTATACATGTATAATCAGGCTATTTTAAAATGTTACACTGACCTCATAAAATTACTTTATAGATTGTTAGATTGTTAGAGATGAAAACATAAAAAATATTAAAATGTAAATTTTAAATTTAACTGAATCTTATAAAATTAACTTTTTAAGATAAAATTTCAACTTATATATTACGAAATCTTCTTATGTTTAATGAATATGAAACTCCAACAAAATATACCTGGATATTTGTGGGTGAATACATCCCACGTACTTAGTCCTCTTCCATCTTCTTTTGCAGCACCTTCGTACTACAACATGAACATAAAATTATGTGAGTTTAGATTCAAATTTTAAAGGTTAACTTCTTGTTAGGAATGAATTATGAGCATTACTAACAAGTAAATTTTAACCCTAATTCAACTTTTTGCATTAACATTGAGAGATATAAAGTTGGTTTGAAGAGTTTGATAAAAGAGAGTGAAAAAAGTTACGAGTTTAACTCTTTTTATGAACAACATACTAACAACTTACATTTATTTATAAAAAAATAACCTAATTCAACTTATAAAATTAGTTTAAATTTAATTCAATTTTATAAAATCAATCTACTTTTTTATCAGCATAATATCTATATGTGTATATATACATAACACACTTGTGTCAACTCAGGTACAATAATTCATGATTTTACATATGTAATGTTTTTGTATCAAAAGTCCATTAAAGATAATGAGATTTGCATATATTTTATATGGTCAGGTGATATTTGTAAATATTGTAAATTTACTTTATTTATAGTTCATATAAGATTTGTCACAAGGTTTCTGCCAATAGGATAAATAATGTCATCTTTATTTACTTTGTACAATGAATAGAATGATAAACACATCTATAACTATATGATATCTTTCTTCATTCAAATTTCAATAGTTGAGTGTATCCCAGTTACCACACCACCCGGGTGCAAGAACGCCTGTAGATACATGGCTTCATACAGTCCGGACAGTCTTTAATTATGAGAGTTTGAATGAGTTACTGTATGATTGGATATATATCTATTGTTGTATGAAATGTATGATTGATTTACTATGTTAAAACATGTTGATTGTATGAATTAAATTACCTAAGCTTACCCTTGCAATTCCTTGTGTTGTCTGCTGTTATGTACGTCCGTCTTGTCAATGCAATGATCATCCGTTGTGGATGTGAGCAGATGGTGAGGCACCCCTTGAAACAATGCTGGAAGAAGAAAATTTGGAGGATGCCAACTTGGTAGAAGTTGAAGTTAAAGCTGAGCAGTAGAGGCTCGTTCTGTAGTAGTAGTTAATCTTTCTGTATAGTATTTTGGGACTTTAGGTGTATAATTCTGCAGAAACGTTCGTCCAGAACTGGTTATATGTTTTAGATGGTTTCTGAACGCTGTAAATTGCTGTACGTTCGGTTTTTATTTTGAGCAGCTGTTGTAAATATTAAAACTGCATTGTATTTTCTGTAAATGTGATTAGTTCTGATTAATGGTAAATTACTATTTATTGGGATGTTTCATATACATATGCATATAACTTATCCTAAACGTTCAAATTTTATATGGGACAAAATTTGAAATATGAAGAATTCAAAATATTTAATAAAATATGTGAATAATGATAAATAAAAATAATAATAATAACTAAAAATACGTAAATTAATGAATGACATCATTAATAAATCAAAAATAAATTAAATAATAAAATATTGTGAATAGTAGTTATGTTAAAATTGTAATATATTTATGTTAAATTTAAATAATAATTTCATTAATATAAAAATAAGTGTATTATTAAAAACTGAAAATAATAAACTCTTTCAACTTTTAAAAATATAAAAATAACGATTTATTTTAATTTGAATATTATTCTAAAATTGAAATTTATATTGGTAACTTTGAAAATTATTTTATATATATATATATATATATATATATATATATATATTAATAAATTTTGATTTTGGAAATTGAAATCTAAAAAAACTGTAAACTTATTGTAAGAAAGTTTGATATTGGAATTTAAAATATAAAAAATTTAAAAAAAAAAGCCTTTTTTCAATAGACCCCTTTTAATGTCTAAATAAATTTTCACATATTTGTAATCTATAAGAAGAGTTCGTATTATAGGAACAAAATTTGAAGAATGAAGAATTCAACAAATTTAATAGTTTTTAAAAATTAGTAATTTATCATAACATGTAATAATATTAAATAATAATATAATGACATAATAATACTAATATAATACTAATAAAAATTAAATAATGATATAAAACAATAAATAAATAATTGATGTAATTAGGTCTTTCTATTAATATTGCACTAACCAGTTAAAGATATGTTACATGTTAGTTAATGTTTTTTTGTTTGTTTTTTACATAATTTTTAATTATTTTTATTTTAATTTTTTTAAATAAAATTTTGCATATGTCAAACTAATGTCAATATCATACTGTAGTGATAATGGGATGTGACAGTGGCAATGCCGTGTGTCACTGTTATATTAGTGTTTTTGTTTTAATTTCAATTTATTTTTTCTATTTTTGTTTTGTCTCAATCTAATCTCAATTTTTTTAAAAGTAAAAATCTTATCCCTCTCTAAATTAAAATGAAATTTAATTTTTCTGTATATGTTATGTGTAACATCCCAAAAAAATCCCCTAAAAAAAAATTCAAAACTTAAATATTGTAATAATACATTTACGGTAACATCCCGTAACCTCATACTTAAATCTATACATAAGTTTTAAGCTCAGACTTAACTGCAAAGATAACATTGAATCCTTCTAATTCGTTCTTCCATCTCTTCCTTCATTTGCACAGGATCACGCGACAATCCTTCAACTGCTCCCGTATAACATCACACATTATACGATCATCGCATTCACATGCACAAACAAGCAAAGTAAGGGTGAGCTAACCTGAAATACATCATTTGTAAAACATGCATAATTATTTCAATACAAAAGTCATATACTAATTAAGTCAGACATCCTCATGCCAACGTACCACAATTCCTGTTGGACACTCATCCCACAGTACCCAATAATCAACCCAGTACACAATAGACTCTCATCCGTATGATACGTTGATGAGCAAATCAACGGAAGGTTCTCCACTTGTGATACCATCCTTAGTCCCCTCACTATGTCCAAAATCGGCACATAGACCAGTACATCCTACTACAGTACCCTCAACATCAATATATACACAGATACCATATCATTACTGAATCGAACGCTAAAACAACGAACTTCTATTATATCGAATAATGTTTACACGAACGTTAAGATTGATCACTTAGACTCGACACTAAACACCAAACGCTACTATACCGGATACCATTAGGTCGAATACCAAAAGATCAAACGCTAAGTAAAATCAAGTACTTAGACTTCACGTTAAGACAGTGTACTCTACTAGAACAATTACTATTATTTCGAACACTATTTGAACGAATGTTCAAAGATCAACTCTTACCGAACACTGCCTCTGACGAACACTATCTGAAGGCAACATCATCGAGACTGAACGTTCCCTACGAACGACCACTAACTATTAACGATCCTTACCTGAGACAAGCATCATCCGACCCGAGCACTACCTATGAATGATCACTTCCTGAATCATACATTATCACGACTGATCACTACTATTAATCGACCGCTACCTCAGCAAATATCAAGGCCGGTTACTCCCCCTAAATGATTGCAACCTCAGAGCAACATCACCAATAAAGATCACTCTCTAAGAACGATCGCTACGAGACAAAACACTAAAATAACGAACGTTTGAGTCTGGGTTAAACGCCTAGAGTACTCTGCTGAACACCTAAGTACTGACCGAACGTAATCAAACTAAACCACAGGGTACCAACTTAAGACCGGACACTAGCTACCTGAGAACAACTAACATCAAGATCAACAATTACCTAATAACGCTCGCTACCCGAAAATAAATAACACCAGGACTGAACGTCACTAATAAGAACGCTCGCTACTACCTTTAGACCCAAACAAGTTTTTACTTCCCGTCTCTCTCGAAGAATTATTCCAAATCCAGCTTTATCTGCACTACCATCTCTTCCGTACCAGTACGATCATCACGGTTGGAAACCACAGCGACAACATGCAAGATGAATAACCAGAAGTATCACATCATAAACCCATTACATATACTATACAATTCCCATGATAATTCGACTCACATGACGCTGCAGACTAGTCTTTCATAAACTAATGTCGTTTACTTGTAATTCTTCGTCATAACCTGCTCTCAATAACAGGCGACCCGAGCCGTCTTCCATCGCGACTTTAGACCTATCTCCCCGACTCCTCAAGGACTAACGAGTAAAAACATCGATACTACGTGTAACGATGCACTATACTCAACACGAGCCGAAGTCATTGGGCGAGACATTCACCTCCTCGCGTAGAAGAAGGTGACACTCGAATCTCCGTCTCACGCGAGACTAGCAAAAATGCTAAAAAAGACAGACGAAGTTACAAGTAAATAACATAGTGTATGTACCACCTCCAACAGAATAAACGTGCTCAATCACGAATTTATACATATTCTCAATAACATGTATAAATAAATCAATATTAGATCAAGAAAATAACCAACAATTCTCAATAATTGTTTTAAAATACTACCAAAGAAATTACGGATTCATACATATTCGCCGAACGCTATTTGGACGAGAACTATTCATCAAACACTATTTTCAAATTACCAACGTTAATGAACGAACGCTGTTAAACGAACGTTAATGAACGAACGATATTTTCTAATCACCAAGCCGAACACTATAGGACGAACGTTAAAGACCAAGCAGCCGAACGCTACAAAACGAGCACCATATCAGATTTGAACACTATTGACTGAACGCCAAAACCGACCGTCATTAAACACTATTCGGCCGATCGCTACAAATTGAGCACCATTGAATTCAACACTATCAAGCCGAACGCTAAAACCGAATGTCATATTGAATCGACTACTGTTTGGACGATCGCTCAATGATTAAAACCTAAGAATACTAACTCAAGGCCGAACGCTCATAATTACAACAATACCAAGGCCGAACGCTCACATCAAAACATACCAAGGCCGAACGCTCAAGAAAGAACACCAGGTTGGATTCAACACTACTGAGTCGAACGCTAAGATCAATTTCCTAGGCCGAACGCTAAACCATTGGACACCGTACTGAATTCATCACTATTTGGACGAGCGCTTAAAGATCAAACATCCTCAAAGAACGAACGCTGCCTACGGCGAGTACTATCTGAATACAAACGTCATCGGAGCCGAACGTTCGCTATGAACGATCGCTAACTTAGAATAAATATCATCAAAATTGAACGTTCGTTAACCCATAGTATGACCGAACGCTTACAATCTATGGACGTTCACTATCTGAGAACAAGGAACATAAGACCGAACGCTCTTTACAACCTATGGACGTTCGTCTTGAGACCAAGGCCGAACGTTCAAGATTACTCCACGAAAATACTAAGTTAAGGACGAACGCTCATTAATTCACTATTTAAACACGATTTGGACGAGCGTCTCATATTACTGACTTGACGGACGAACGCGGACGTTCGTTCAAAACCGAACGCTCATATCAGTTTTGGTTGACCACTAATTGGTCGAGCACTGTTGGAACGAACGTCCAATTTTGATTCACCAAAATTGGACGTACGCGCGTTCTGCAGAAATTCTGCAGAATCGCACCAGAGTCCAAAAAACCCAGAAACCCCCATTTTCATCTCCTTCTTCCCAGATTTATAACAGTATAGTCTTACAATTACTCATATGTCCTTGCACAGAATACTCTAAACTCAAAATTATTCATCAAACAATCATAATATGATCTTAAACATAATATTCCTACCATTTATAGAAACAGATCTAGCTCCCCTTACCTGGTTTTCTCCAAGCACAACCATCCTACAGCCAAGAACTCTGCCCTGATCGGAACGACGAAAACGTTCGGTTGAAATGAAGCCCTCTACTCCGTGGAGGCCATGGTAGCATCAGAATAGAATTCCTATGGTTCAAGGTGCTGGAATTCTAGAGTGAAGTGAGAGAATTTTGGAGATGAAGTTTTAGAGAGTGAAAGAATGGTTTCCTTCCTTGTGAGCTACTCTCCCCCGTGCCAAAACAAGAGACCCTCTCCTTTGCTATGCTTCAGTAATAATGCACTCCAATAATTGCATTCTAATAATGCAAAAGGTGGGTGACCACCGTGCCCCCACCATTTCTCTAAAAAAAATGAGGTTCTTACATTATGGAAATAGTTTTATTAAATATTTTTGACAAAATTATTTAAGTTTATTCATATTTATATTTTACATTAAACTTTATTTAAAATTATTTTTAAATTTTAAGTTTATTTCTTTTAAATGTTATAAACTTATTTAAAATTCCTTTAACAATTTACATTTAAATTTATAAAAAAAACTATTTTTAAATCAATTAAAACATTTGTATAAAAATGATTGAATTTTATACATTTTAAAAATATACAATGATTTAAAAGAATTGAATTTATTTTATTTTATGGAATGCAATTGATAAATAAGTTTAACATATTTTTTAGTTAAAATAAATTTTGATAACATTACTTTCTATTAACAACTTTAAAACAATTTTAAATATAATTCAATGTAAAATATAAATATAAATGAATTTAATTTTGTTAAAAATATATAATAAAAATTGATAAGTGGGAAAAATACTTGTTTTCATATTTATTAATTATCTCATTAGCTCAAAGGTATGATTATTCATGAATTATGTGTTTTCCTCATAGAAAATATGTAATAGTTAGTAGGAAAGTGGTGTAGTTCTTTGTACAAGAATTGTATACATCATTGGAGTGTTATCAACAGTTCTCGCTAAGCAAATCATCATGTGCTCAGCTACAAGGAAGATTATTCAATTAGCGCACCAACCGCATTCGCTCAGCGAATGGGGTCAGTTAAGACATCAGAAGTTGACTTTTCACTCAACGCATGATAGTTGTGCGCTAAATGAAAAACTTTAGAGGAACTCGAGAAGGCTACTTAAAGATATTAAGATATCATTTCTGCAAGAGATTGCTTCAAATGTGTATGTTTTAGATGAATAAGTAGAACTGTCAATTTGACCCATCACCCCGGAGCTAGCCCTAACTCACTCTTGAAAAAGCTCCCTCTTAAGAAGCCCCTCAAATGGGGGCCAAAAAAAAGCTCCAACCCCCAAAAGTCACCTCTTAAGGAGGTTAGAGTCAGGGTTTAAAATGGGTTTAACCCACTAAAAGATTTTTGGAAACTAAACTTCAACATTCTCATAATAAAAGTACTAAATTTTATATTCATGAAATTGATTTCTTATTTCAAATTATTAAATAAAACTAATTAATTATAGTATAATAGAATATTTAATATTCAAAATAACTACTTTTTTAAATAATTAAAAGCAATTGCAAACCACACACTTAATTTTATACAACTAAATAGTATTACAATTTTTTGTTTGCTAAAATATTATAAAGATGTTTTATTTTGTTGTCAAATTTAATACAATTATGTCTTATATTGCAAACACCAATTATTAGAAAATTATATATAATTAGTAATATCAAAATAACCCCAAACAGAGATAATAACATATTAAATTAATTTAATATTTGCACTGCTTTTACAGTTCTTAAAAAGAATCACTCTTTTGTTTCCTCAACTTCTAAAATATAACTCAATGGGTTTTTAATTATTTAAAATTAAAAATAATTCAAAAATTTATTATCTAAAATTTTTGGATAAAAAATAATATTAATATTTTATGTGTAAATTAAACTTATGTTTTATTTTGTTTTTTTCTCTCTGATAATCTTTTCTCAAAATCACCATAAGATATATTATAAAAAGAAAATTAATTTCTGAAAAATTTATAAAACAAAGAAAATTTTAAATAGACCTAAACTATTAAAGAATGACAATGTTATAGTGTTTCAATTCTTCAACTAACACATTAAATAATTTATTTTTAACTTTCAATTAGAACACATAACATAAATGTATGTTTATGACATTTAAAATGTAAACATTTTGAGCGAGCAGTACGACGAGATTGAATCCTGTGGGCAAATACAACTATAGCTTGCACAATGTTTATGAGTTTTTTCTTTTTACTTATTATTTATGTTATGAGCATGATTTGTCGAGTATAGAATGAAAAATAAAATCATATATATTTAATTTATTTTTCAATAGCTTTCTAAGAAAATAAAGAAGCCTTATATTTTTTAAAATGGTTTAATACCTCTTTTGGTCCCTCGAAAGGGGACAAATGTTCAATTGCGTCCTATGTTTTTTTCGAAGTTCAATGTGGTCCCAACTTTTGTAAAAAGTGTGCAATTAAGTCTTTTTTGGAAACGACGTTAATTTTTTAACGGGCCAGCTGACAGGGTGGACTGAAGTTTGCTATGTGGCTGTGTGAGGGTAATACGTGGCAACCCTAATTCCCAAACCCTAGCTTCCTTGTGCCGCCAACACCATTGGCAATCGTAGGCCGCCGTCAGCTACCCTCCCATCTTGCCGCAACCTCGCCTTACGTTTCAGGCTCCCTAAAGCTGTGATTTAGAAACCATGGTTGAGCAATCAGAATTACAATTTGGATCTGGAATCTCTGTCTAGATTTCTTTTCTTGCAGGTGCTCGTGCTTTGCGAAGGTGGAGAAACCATGGTGTGCAGGTTGCGATCTGGAGGTGCGGCGTGATGGTTCTACCGTGCGAAGAAGATGATGAACATTGGCCATGGTGGGTTTCTATCGTAGGGGGAGATGGCGCGATTTAGGTATGGTGGAGGCGCTGATGGCTAGCTCAAGGTTGGGCGAAACTCACGAGCAGATGAATTGAAGAGTTGTGGCGGAGATTTAGGTTTCGAAAGATTTTTGGAATTGGGGATTTCTCCGTTTGGGTTTCTACAAGTGTGTGCGAGAGAGAGTGCTCTTGCAATGGTCATGGTGGATGGCGGTCGTTCCAGCTCTACAGCGACTGAAAAGTGTCTCATGGTGGAGATGGAAGTAGAGGAAGATGCTGAAGATGATGATGGAGGACTCGCGACTTTGGCGTTCGCGTTCTGTATTGGTGACGGTGGTGGCTACTGGCAACGACCCTAGTGTTGGGTGATGGCGAGGTTGCGGTAAGACGGCAGGGTGGCTGACGGCGGCCTACGGTTGCCCATGGTGCTGGCAACACAAGGAAGCTAGGGTTGTGGAATTAGGGTTGCCACAAAGTCAGAGAAACTGTACACGTCATTAACTTTTGTCTACGGTGGCAGCTGCACCGTTAAAAAATTAACGTCGTTTCCAAAAAGGACTTAATTGCACATTTTTTACAAAAGTTGGGACCACATTGAACTTCTAAAAAAACGTAGGACCCAATTGAACATTTGCCCCCTTTCGAGGGACCAAAGGAGGTATTAAACCTTTTAAAATTAAGAGTTTCAATTATAGAAAATATTCTCTTAAATTTCAATTAAGATAATTTCAGATAGAAAGTTAATTTCTAACTTATAACCTAAAAAAAAAAGCGAAATTAAATATTTAAATTTCAAATTTATAAAATGATCCTTTAATTATATACTTAGATAATCTAACTCAATAAATATTGTCATTTTGCTTTTGTTTTTTTATTCTAGAACTCTCCTCCTATAAAAATTTCAATTTATTTTCTATAGTAACTATTTTTGTAACAAATTAAGAGTAATTATATTTTTTCTTCTATTCAAAATTAACATTTTTTCTAAAGAAAAGGCCTATGGGTTGGTCCTGGCACACAGGATTTTTGAAGAAATTTTGGTCTTATGAGCTTTTTCTACAAGGGGCTTTTAGACCCTGTGGATTTTTCTGGTCCTAACCTACGTGGGTTAAGACAAAACCATGTAAGGGAGACCAAATTGACGAATGTACCTTTAACAGATGTTGACTTGTTCATAGCTCTTCATTTATACTGTATATATATTAGTTTGGAAATATGCTGTAATTAATGTTTTATTGGAACGTTATATACTATAATTTTAATAGTTTTTATAACTAAATTTACAATTTAGTAACATTTTTTATCATCATAAAATTCTGTAGTGAGACTGAAACTAAACCCACCTTAATCTTATCTTTAACCCCCTTAAGAGGAGATTCTAGGAGTTAAGACATTTTTCTTACCCTACTTGAAAGACTTTCTAAAACAAGACTTTTATAAAAGTGAATTAGAGTTGAGCCATAAGACATGGGTTAAATTGACACCTTTACTTTTCACTAAGAATCTTCAAAAATACCTCATTTGCATCTTTTTTTTTATGGAATCTTAAATAGGCGTCTTGGCGAGCAAACGTTACCATGCTAGGACTTTCGAATTTAGGATTGTATTTACCATATGATTTTAATATGATATTAACTATTGAAGAAGATTCCAATTATTAAATGAGTAACTGCGTCCTCTGTAGAAACATATAATTATAAAACTTCGAAAATACATATCAGATCCTTCACACATATTGGAGCTGGAGGACGTTCGTCTTCGTCAAGACCGAACGCTGGAGATGAAGTCGGTTCGTGTTGAAGACGTTCATACTAAATTACACAAAGGAAAGGACGTTCGCTTAGTAAAAGTGGTGTGGGACGACAAGACTGGCGACACTACTTGGGAAGTTGAGGATGCCATGAGAGACTTATACCCTCATCTATTTCCTGGTAAGATTTAATTTTCGAGGACGAAAATTTTTGTAGTTAGGGGGATTGTCACGCCCCATTAATTATCCTGCTGAGTCACCACTGTGCTGCCATAAAGGCACCTCGCCACACGTGCAGTGCCATTAAAACGCACTCACGCCCACTCTGCATGCTACCGCCAGATGTCAAATTGGAAGGTTCTGAGTTTGATAGTGGAAGCCAAGTGGCAGCGCAGGAGAGAATGTCCGTTTGACTTGGTAAGGAAATTGAATTTTTCTTAAACACCCCTTCCCATTCTCTGCAACGCACCTTCTCCCCTTCCAAACTCAGATTTTCCTTTTCTCCTCCATCTCTCTAGAACCTCCATCTTCTCTCTACCATAACTCACATTCTTCTTCTCCGATCAACTTTCAGAGACCGTAGAAGAGATCCAGACGTCCTGAGCTTTCCATCAAACCGAACGGTTTTTGAGTCTTAAACGGGTAAGTTTCACGTGTTTCATTGTTTTTCCTTAGCCACATGCAAACCCAACACTGGACTGCATGCATCTTATCTGAACCAAATCTTGGTTTTCTGTAATCTTAGCTTGAAGAGCTTGATTGAGCGTTAAGGGTAGAAGCGATTTTACTGGGCATTGATTTTTCTGTTTGAGGAACGAACGCTTTTCTTAAAGGTAAGGGAAGCTTATTAGATTTAATTCTTGAGTTAAGCTTGGTTGCACGATTGTTCTGTGATGTTGTATTGTACTGGATGCATGTTATATGAATTTTGTTAAGTATGATCTATAGTATCAGATTTTAGTATATGATTTTGATGATGAAATGTTCTATGGTTGGATTAAACTGAAATGTGCACTGTATGATGAGATGATGCATGAACATTATAGATTTTTGCTATGATATGCTTAAATTAAATGTATGAAAGTTATACTGGAAAATGAGGTTACTGTAAATGAGAAATTTAAAATGAGATTTGTATGATAACACACGTTCGTTATCGAACGGTCCTTGATCGTTCGGTATTCTCTGTAATTTTCTGAAAAAGCTGAATCCTTTCATTTGGAAAGAATTCGCATGGAGGACGAACGCCCTCTTATACTTAACTTACGTTTGAGCGTTCGGCCAAACGTAGACCTCATGAGTGTTGTGTGAAGAATTGAGAAGCTTGAAAATCTGCCTTTGTACACTTAGTCAAATTGTTAAAACATGAACTTTAAGTACCCCATCTCATGTAAATTCCAAATTTCTATGATTTTGAATCAGCGGATAAGTTTAGAATCAAAAGCGTACGTCCTAATTGGCGCTCGGTCTTATACCGAACGCTCGTCCCAAAGTGTAAATAATAAGTAGCGCTCGGTCTTATACCGAACGCTCATTCTTTCCGAAATTACCAACAAGCCGAAATAGCGTTCGTCCTGAATTCTCATAGCGTTCGTCCTAAAACTTAAATAAGCGTTCGTCCATAAATTTAAATAGCGTTCGTCCAATAGTTCTAGTAACGTTCGTCCAATACTTCAGTGACGTTCGTCCAAAACTTCATTAAATGCCTATTTTCGCGCTCGGTCATTGACTGGCGGTTTGTCTCCTGGATTAACTCATGTTCGGTTTATTTATCTAAACAAGTTTGTGATATATCTATCCATTGGATTCGTTCCAGAGTTATTGAACTTAAATTATTCTAAGTATTTTCCAGATCGTACTAGATTCAGTTCATCTAACTAAGTCAAGTTATAATGAAGTCCGTCTAATAACCTGTCTTGGTTTTATTCTACTCGTGAACGAGCCTTTCTGGGTATTGTATTAACGTTCGTCCTCTATTACAAAGAGGGCTGGACGTTCGTTCTTTTAAGAAAGTGGAACATAGAATGAAAATGTATTTAAGAGGAAGAATTAAGATGTGCGAACACTATGAGAACAGAAATTGTGATTGTGGTTTTTGAACGAGCGTTCCAGGGAGGAACGAATCTTGATTGGATATTGAGATTTGTAAGTATGAACGTGGTAAGCTTAGATGGTGGTTCATCCTGATATTCCGTGAGTGCTCGTTCTCAAGTAGAGAGGAGTATGTCATGCGTGGGAATGGCAGGAGGTCTAGTCCATAACTGTAACTTGGACAGAACAGACTAACCTCAGGTGGCTACTGATGAGCATTCCAGTTACCCACCTGGGTGCACGGACGCCTTAGCTACACAGGATTCATACATTCCGGACGGTCGGTCTAGTACCAGGAATTTGATTGAATTAATGGATGAATTGAATGTATGTGTTGTGAATTGTTTGAAGTAATTGATATGTATGAAATGTATGTTTGACTTGAATTAAATTCAATAAGCTTACCCTTGCGTTTTCCATTGTGTTGTCTGTATATGTATATCCGTCTTGTCCTTGCAATGATCATCCGTGTGGATGTGAGCAGAAGGAGATGCTTCGCTGGAGCAAACGCTTGAAGAGGAAATCCTAGCTGAGGAGAATCTCGTTGAAGTGGAAGTGAAGGCCGAACAGTAGGACGTTCGGTTTTTAGTTAGTGCAATTAGGATAGCGGTCCGCTTTTGAGCGAGCGCCCTTTTGTTGGTTGTAAATACTTGGACGTTCGGTCATTGTTTTGTAAACCGTTCATCCTCATTCATTTTGTAAACGCTCGTTGTTTTATATATATATATATATATATATATATATATATATATATATATATATATATATATATATATATATATATATATATATATATGTAAGGCCGTTCGCCATTTATGCACACTGCTCCCTTTAATATTAAAACTGTTTTGCCATATTGATAAATGTGATTATTCTAAGTATATAGTTGATGACTGTATAATTTTGGGATGTTACATTGATCAATGCTCGATTTCATGGGACAAATAGTAGAAATAGTAGAAAGCATACACAAGGGTAATATCGATAAAAATAATTGAGACAAAATATTACCTAAGCTGGTCAACTTTGGCACAGTAGCTTTGCTGCTTTCTGATAAGTAACGAAATCGGAGAAATTAAGCCAATAACGAACACAAAAGTAGATGCCGAAGTGAATCCCTACATTAGGTGAGTTTACTTTAGTTTCTCACACCAAACGACTATGGTGGCTGCCGTTTTGTGGTTTAAAATTTTTTTCCTACATTAGGGGTTTTAATTTAAGATTTTAATTAGGAATTAATAATTATTTTTAATTATTTAATGACTATACAACCTGCTTTTCAATTTTGTAGTTGAAAATTGAAATTAGAGATCAATTTAAAGTATGTCGAGAATGGATCACTTTAAAGTATGTCGAGAGTGGTTGATCAATGCTCGATTTCATGGCTTAATTTCACTTCGGCATCTACTTTTGTGTTCGTTATTGGCTTAATTTCTCCGATTTCGTTACTTATCAGAAAGCAGCAAAGCTACTGTGCCAAAGTTGACCAGCTTAGGTAATATTTTGTCTCAATTATTTTTATCGATATTACCCTTGTGTATGCTTTCTACTATTTCTACTATTTGTCCCATGAAATCGAGCATTGATCAACCACTCTCGACATACTTTAAATTCATTTCTTCTTCTCCAACACAAAACAGAAACCCCCACTTTCTCTTATTCTTCTATCTCACTCGACAACCACGCACCAAACTCAAATCTCCCTTTCCCAGTCTAGACCGGCCACCGCGTTATCTCCGCGTACACTGCCGCCTCCGCCAGACCGACCCACTGCGTGTCGCCGCCCAAGTCGTCGCCAACTCAGCCGCCACTACCCCCACTTAAGTCGGCCTCCACGAGCCTCTGAGGCCGTCAAGGGCCGCTCTGTCCGATCTCCTTGTCTGCCATAGCCGCCGCGCCCAGTCGCCATCTTTCGGACCGCGAACCAGGGTCGTGCCGGCAATGGAACCCGCTGCCCTCGCTGGAGCCCGCTTCCTCACCGGCGCCGTCACTCTCCCTTTTTTATTCCCCTTTTTTTTATTTATTGATTAGTTTGGTGTTTCGACTTCTGAGATTAAGGACGATGGTGTGTGTTGTGTCCGAAACAGTGGTGGCCCCTTTTTTTTTTTGGATTTAATCTGATGAATGTTGTAACATAGAAACATTGAAGGAATGGGCTAATCTGATAGGCTGTGTTACAGGCTGAGGATGACAAAAATTTGGTGCTTGGTATTGAAGTCAATGAACACGAGGGTCTTGAACTAATGATGCAGTTTGAAATGTCAATCACCCTTGTTTTAATGTGTTGGATATAGTAGAGGATAAAATGGCTTATTCCGAAGGACAAGCTTTGAGAGTATTGGCATGGGATCTGTGACTTAATCTGTTTACTCGGTTTGATACAGGTGAAGGATGATCTTGCATAGCTGCGGCCGAAATTGTTACTCAGGTTGAGGGAGATCTTGTTAGATAGAAAAAAAAAACTATTTCGGTTTCCGTTTTGCTTTGATGCTTTTATTTACGTGTTACCTGGGTGTCAAAGGATATTGAAAATTTGATGTTGAGGAGTACACGCCTATTTTCTATTGTTGCTGAAGCATCATACATTCATCTCCCAGTACGCATAAGGGAAACATATATACAAGCATATAGACGTGCAGACTAAAGGCTTTAAGTATACATATAGGCATATAGACGTGCATGACTATTTTTTACTATTTTTTTATTTTTTATTTTTCATTATTTTTATTATTATATTTTTTATTAAAACAAATGCAACAAAATAAAAGACGAACGCCCCACTGCTTGGACGAACGTCTCAAAACAACAAACGCCGATGACGAATACCAACATCATCTAGAACGACCGTTCACTATGGACACAGAAAAACAAATCAAAATCGAACTTTAAATTGAGAATAAACCATAAAGACCGAACGTTCAACAGTAAACACATCAAAACCGCACGTTCAAACGCATCAAGACCGAACGTTCAATAATAAACACAAGACCGATCGTTCAATAATAAAAAACATCAAGACCGAACGCTCAAACACATCAAGACCGAACGTTCAAACACATCACGACCGAACGTTCAACAATAAACACAAGACTGAACGTTCAATAATAAAAAACATCAAGACCGAACGCTCAAACACATCAAGACCGAACGCTCAAACACATCAAGACCGAACGTTCAAACACATCACGACCGAACGTTCAACAATAAACACAAGACTGAACGTTCAACAATAAACACATCAAGACCGAACGTTCAAACCCATCACGAACGAACGTTAAAATAATCGACACCGAACGTTCAATAATAAGCACCTCAAGACCGAACGTTCAGTATACCTGAGAGTCTGAACGGTCGAACGACGGAACACTTGAGGGTAAGAGTTGCCGAACATCAAAGACTAAATGACCGAACGTCTGAGGACGAACGGCCGAACGGTTGCAACGCTCGACGCTAAAATTGTCGAACGTCAATAAGACCAAATGGAGGAACGATTGAGGACGAGCGGTTGACTCTCTGCATGACCGACCGTCCTAAGGGTATGAATGGCCGAACGGTAGCGTAGTGGCTTGTGGATGACCGAACGGTTGAGGCTGAGAATTGCCGAACGCCAATGCGACCAAATGGAGGAACGATTGAGGCAAAGGACGAACGATCCAGAAAAGGCAACAGTACGAGGGTCGCACAGGGAAAAGGACGAACGGTCGCTCAGGACAAAGGACGAACGGTGAAGGACGAACGCTCTTTTTTTTATTTATTTTCTATTTTTTTTATTATGATTTTTTTTATTTTTATATTATTATTTTTTTTATTTTATTTTATTTTTATTTTTATTTTACACTCATGACGAAATTGGGTATTCACATTTACCATATGATTTTAATATGATATTAACTATTGAAGAAGATTCCAATTATTAAATGAGTAACTGCGTCCTCTGTAGAAACATAATTATAAAACCGATATGTTGATGGTACAGCGAAAACAGTTCAGAAATATAATGGTACAATATCACATTAAAAAAACTTCAACTTCACATTAGTAGTCATCACCCCTTGATATAACTTCTTTGCATGTTGGTCGGAGTAAGATTGTATGTTCGAATTGTGATACATAACTTCCTTTCACATCACACAGAGGAGGATACGGCTGCATAAAATAACAAAAAGTTACCACTTCACGAAAATAATTTCAAAGTTAGAATTAGGAAAACAACAAAATACAAAATCAAAAGACATGTTGCATCAAAGAACAGACACGTGTTGGTGCCGAGTATATTATCATACATGTCCAACATTGTAATTGACAACACTTTTGTTAGACACAGTTCAGAGTTACCAAAATCTCCCTCAGACACGTATTACTTCTCATTGAAGCCATTAAAATATGCATTAAATTTTTAAAAAGTTGCAAAAATATTTATATCTACAAAAGCATACCTGAACAATGCCAGCGTCACACAAATTCTTTAATGCCATTAAGTATTTAGTCTCCCCCAGGCGATCTAAATACCGTCTACAAAAGGCCAAAGTAGAGAAGTTCTTGTTAATATTTGCTAACAGTTGTTTTGCTCTAGGCAATCTCAGCGGGATATGACCAACATCAAAATTTTTCATGTAGTGGCTGCATTCCAGGTCTTCTCGTACATATCCTTTTCCTGAGCATAATATAACATACATAACATTTAAAGAACACTTACGTCCTGTATTGTTCGAAGAGAGTACAATAATCTAAAACCCAAAGAAACCACAATACCCGTTGATGCGAAGGTTTCAATAGCAAAAAATTCACCCTCTTCCATCTTTGTCTGCTCCCCGCCTTTCACAATGGGAACAGATTTTCCAGCATGGATTTGGTAGCGACCAATGCTATGCCCATTCAAATTCCGTATACTCTTCACTGCAATAACATTCCCATTACAATATATATCACTTTCTATACGATAACACAATACTGGTATTATTATATACTATAGAAATATGGAGACAAATATTATAAATTATATGATTGTGAGAAAAATCATCCTTTAGCCATTTTCAAAACTTGACCTACTAATAAATTAAGGCATCAATGAAAGTTAACAATATTGTTTCCAATATTAAATTATTCAACTAATATTGCTAAGACCATCTACCAAATATGATAGAAACTACATATCAAGCACTGGACAGTCTAGCACAGCACAGAGTCTAGGAACCTTAAGACAATTTTATTGAGCCATTCTTCACAAATAATAATGAAATGTTAATACATAATGCTTCCATTTCTACAATGCGATGAGAAAGATATGATCCAAATAAAAAGACAATAAAATACATATTACTAAGACCATCTACCAAATATGATAGAAACTATATATCAAACACTGGACACTCTAGCACAGCAAAGAGTCTAGGAACCTTAAGACAATTTTATTGAGCCATTCTTCACAAATAATAATGAAATGTTAATATATAATGCTTCCATTTCTACAATGCGATGAGAAAGATATGATCCAAATAAAAGGACATTACAAGCATCATATACCTTGACACACCTTTCCGTTAATCTCAACCTCATAAGATTCCATGACCTCTTGTATAGCGGCACCAATGTCACAAAGGCGCACATCGATTCCAGCTTCCTAGATGGCAACCATAGCATTCAAAGGAACCAGTAAACCACAAGATTTAATTGGTGCATACCAAAACATCACAACACAGAGCAAACAATAAAATGAATGGTAGAGGGGATAAGGAAGAGAAGTTATTTTTCAGGTTAAGCTTATGAAGCTTTTCCATTAAAGAGTTCTATAGATAGAGAAACCGTGCAAATCACATTTGAGTATTCCTACTCTGATATTTTTTCTTATTGTATATATATATATATATATTTATTGATATGAGTATGCCATATGAGAAGAAAAAAGTATTTTGATTAAATTGATTCAGTGTAAATCAGTACAGGAAAACATATATACAGACAGAACTCTACCCCCGGCATAATGATTACAATTATTTCTAGTATCTTACAATACTCATACATGAATACATTATTAGCAATGCTTACAATCCAGTTCAAGATGATAGGACCAAACACTAAGGTAGTTAAAATTGAGATTGTGGTTAGGATCTTGAATGGTTCACCAAATCTTAAATCATGAGATTGTACCACGGATCATGGATTTCACTTTCTACAAACAAAATCAATCTCTTGATCAACATTTTGTATGAATGAGGATAAGGAATGTTATCAGAGAGTGGAGAGTTTATGAGAGGAGAAGGAAGAGTTAATGTCCTAATTGTTTTAACAGTTAGGAGAGGCGAGAAGTTAGGAATTGCATAAATAGAGTTCGGTACTTTGTATAGAGGGGTTGTTGAATATTCTTTGGTAGAGACAGAATGATTTGTCCTGTGGAGGGGGATTAGGCTCCCGTACTGTGAATGTACATGTATCTTGTTGAATTGAAATACAAAACTCATTCTTTTACAGTGTGAGTTCTTGTTTGTGAGTGTGTTAGTGAGTGTTTTAGATAGGTTTCATACCCAGAAACCTATCAATTGGTTCGACCTGCCGGATCCAAATTAGGAGAGAAAGGCGAAATGGAGGGAAGAGTCGAAGGGCGATTGAACGTAGTCAAAGGACAACTGGAGACCATGGAGATTGCAATGGATGGGTTGAAGGCGGAGACGGGATGCGCCAAGACTTACAAGAAGTCATGTAAATCCTAGGAGGATGAAATTGAAACCAGGAGGGAAACTCCGATGGCAACCAAGCATTCGTCAACGAGAACCGAAGGGGCAGGCGAGAAGATGTTGGAGGGAGAGAAGTTGAACGCCATGATGGGCAACCCAATTGGAGAAAAAGGGTAGATTTGCCAGTCTTTGAGGGTCTCAACTCGTTGAAATGGATTAATCGGGCTGAGAAGTTCTTTGAGCTACAAGGGGTGGCGGAGGAAGAAAAGTTATTCCTGGCTCACATCAGTATGGAAGGTAACGCTGGCTATTAGTTCAAGTTCTGGAACGATAACGCCAAAAATCGTTCTTGGGTAAGCCCGAAGGGAGCAATGATTGTGAGATTCGGAGGCAAGAACAAGGGTACCATCTTTGAAAGGTTGGCAGGGATTAAGCAGACTGGGACCGTGGAAGAGTACATTCAAGATATCGATATCTTGGTGGGTCAGACAAAGGGAGTGTCGCAAGAGTAGCTATTGGGGTATTTTCTCGAAGGTCTGCAAAAACGCATCTGAAACCAAGTTCGACCACATGATCCGCAAGAATTGATGGCGATTATGAGGATCGCACGAGATGTTGAGGAGGCTCACAATGGTCTGAAGGCTGGGAGCTGGAGTGTGACCAAGAATCAGCCCTCTTAGGGGTGTACAACAGGAACCGTGAATTCTTGTTTGTGAGTGTGTTAGTGAGTGTTTTAGATAGGTTTCATACCCAGAAACCCATCAGATGTAAACAGGCCCCTTCTAAATTTCTTAATTGTATATTTAATTGGATTTGGGTGAAAGACATAGCTAGTGCACATTACGTGAAGTACGCTACATGTGTCTTTATTGGGTTTTATTTTAACTACAAGGTGAATTTTAATTTCCTTAGTTTTTAATTTGGTTTGGGTTTTATTTTAATTTAAACCTCTTCAATCCAATAAAGTGAATAGGTGATGCAGCAGAAAACACACATAATAGGGTTAATTTTTAATTGCATTAATTATTAATTGATTTTAGGTTTTATTGTAACTGAACCCCATTCACCAAAAGATTTGAACCTGTGCAGCAGAAAATACAAAAAAATGTTGATCCACACAATTTAACTACTTGACGATCATGTGTAAGATTTGAATTGAAAATACTCCAAGCTCATAGGATTGAACGTTTTAGGATGTAAATATATATTCTAACTATACCGCCAAACAAATAAAGGTAGACCGACACTTTATTAAAGAAATATTAGATAGTGACCTAATCACAACTTCTTATGTCCCTTCTAAACTTCAGCGAGTAGATCTGTCTACAAAAGGTCTTCCACTAAATGATATCATGATCTCACATGCAAGCTGGAAATGATAAATATCTATTCACTTGCTTGAGGGGGAGTGTTGATTACAAGTGTGTTGTTGGAAGATTCTAGAGGTCTCCTTGTAATCATTAATATATGATTAGAGTTCTATATATAGAGTGATGTCCTGTCTCATTAAATCAATTCAACAAAATTGCTTCTCTTCTATAGTTAATCTCTTTTCAAGTATGAACATAAAACGTTGGTTCTAAGGAAATAAAATGAAATATTGAACTTTATGATCACAAGATGAAGAAGGCATTTAGTTTCTAGATAACAAATAGTTAAAACCACTTCACCCCTGGCATACGTAACAGATTTAGGCTCATCTCTATGTATTGTCCTATTTATAAATGCATAACCCTATGTGTTTAATACACATTAGGGATTCAGCCTATGCCTCTCTCTCTCTTCTATTTTATCAATCCCAATGATGAACAAGAAGACTTGCAAGTAGTACGAATGCTTGAGCAATTTCTATCAAATGTCTATTTTTCACTATGATATTCCATTCTTAGACATCAATCTTCATCACTAGTTTGCGATGTTCTCTAAGCCCTCCTAATAAACCCAAAGGTTGGTATTAAATACCTTGGTATTAGAGCTTCTCACCAAGTCTTAGAGCTACAAGAGAGTGGTTCATGTGGTTATATTGACATAACTGTCTTGACAAGGGACTAGCCAAGTAGTTGATGCACGAAACACATGAATTTCACTTGAAATATAAGATTCCAGTCAAATTTCTTTACAAGGGCTATGAGAAAAGTTTGAGTCACACGAATATGACTAGTTAATTTAATTATTTCTTTAGACAAATGGAGTACATTTATCAACATGATATTAACAGTGTTTGTTCTGAACAATTCGACATTATTAATTGACCATGTTAGATATAGATCTACACAACATAATACTGCTCGTTTGACAGGGTTAAGCATCTTTTCCAGAATGTACCTTAATACCCGTATTAGTTGCTTCCCGAGAGGCTTCAAGCAATGGATCAAACATAGGGTTGAATGCCACAGTAAAAGCACAATCAACTATATATCCTATAGAAAGAATCCATAAAAGGGTTCAACAGGAGTAAAATTAAAAAATACACTAGTTACTAGTATTATCATAGCTATAGAAGAATTGATAAAAAAATTCCCACGCATTACCATCAACATGGGTGCCAAAATCCAGTTTCATCACATCATCATACTGAAGTATAGTCTTGTCCCCTGAATTTGGGGTCCAGTGAGCAGCAACCCTGGAGGAGTAAGAGAGTTACATTTAAGAAAACAAAATGATAAAAAAACCACAAACAACTGTGAAACTGTGAACAATTCGACTTGGAACAACAGTTTTTCAACTATCTTTGGCACTTAATTGTAAGTCAGTTACACAACTAACTCTATATGCAGTTAATACAAGTCACTATAACAAATATACTGATCCAACACATACTTCAGTGTCACGGTTGTCATTGTCAAATTGCAGATCGGCCTACCTGAAAAGTGGATAGCAGGATACTGCAACAACTCTCAACCGTTCAACTGATTTGATATCTAATAAGTTGTCTTAAAACTTCAAGGTACTTTCTTCTTATCATACTCTTAATTATATATTTTTTTATCAGGCAATTTTGTTCAATGGTGCATCAAATCATTTCTAAGACACGCATTTTATCACTTAATTCATTTTAATATTGTTATTTATTTTGATCATGTAGAATATTGTTTCAATGATTTGTTATATAGTTATTTTTTGTTTTCAAACTTGTTCACATAAGTGTAATTTTACTATCACAATTATATAAAAATGTTTCATTTATTATAATATAATAATTTGTTGTCATAAATCTTTTTCATGAGCATCAAACACAGATTGAAGTTCTAAAGATGAAAGATTTATGTTTAAATTCGAATTATTAATTTAATTTTTTTCTCTACGATTTTGATTAAGTGGTGTATTATAATCTTTATTAGTATAAAAAGATATTTCATTATGAAGAAATAAAAAGACATTTGAAATATTTTTAAACTTCATTCTTTGTTTTCTTTTTATAATTTTTTAAAAATAATTTTTAACTTTGTTTCATTTGTCCTTTCCTTTTCTTCATTTGTTTCGTTACCTATGTTAATTTGCATAAAAAATGAAAACCGCAGATCAAGATTTACAGGTACCAACTCAATAAGAAAACAGATATGGGCCCGGATCCGGGTATACATATTACCTACTGGAGATATGATGAGGCAAAATTTATACCCGTTGGGTATGAGAATGAATTTTTACTTTGGGAATATGGATGGGATAGTAAAACTCACGCCTGTCTCGTCCCATTACCATCCCTAGCTGCTATTCACTGCCTAGTACAGTGCAACCTTTGATTTGATCAGTGTAAAATGATATCAGATTACTCTTCTTGCTCAAATCTCTTATGGTCACAAATACCAGTGTCCCTCTTCTCATATCAATTATTGCATGTTCCCCTCCATTTAAAAGAATCTAACAAGTGTCAACAAGTTAGCCAAAGAAATTGTATATCTATTGAATTTCATGCCACTCGGTATGATTTCAAATCTTAGGTCACCAATCAAGTGTTGGTGCATAGGTATATGGGTCCTGATGGTCTTTATGTGTATCCACTCCTTCAACTTCAACCCAGATTGGTTCCCATGCATATTTACTTTCCAATTTAATAAAGAACACCATAAGTGTTTGTACTAAATGTGTCATGCTAGGTTAGGCCATCCTAATAGTTACGGTCATAAGCGTGTTTTATACCAATTTAATTTTCTGCTTTCTAATAAAATGTATCAAATTTTTGTTGTACTAGTTGTATGAGAAAGTCGCAGAGACTTCTCTCCACTTTATCAGAATATATTTACTCTTCACCTTTATAATTAGCTTAATAGGACCCTCCATATTATCTTCACTGATAATTATCACCTTCGTAGATGCTTATTCTCACTTTACTTGGCTCTGCAACTTAAACATAATTTAGAAACATTGACTAGTTTTAAAAAAAAATTGACCATGGTTGAACTTCAATTTAACATTAAACTCAAAAAGTCACAAACTCACAAAGGAGGATTATTGAACACAAACAAAGACACGATTTTCCAGTCATGATTATTAATCAACTTTTCTTATTGGTTCTTCCACCTTTCTTCACATTCCAGATCATCCAAGGCACGATTTTGCCATTCTTCTATTAGTAAGTGCCATTACTACATTTTCTCAAGCACATTCATTTCGATTTAATTTTTCTTTAACAATCACTCATCCAGATTGACATTCCCACATCAATAAGGCTCTTCACGGCACTTCACTCGATATTTAGTACAGAGGAAAGTAGAAAACAAAAATATAAAGGGTTACCAGTTTAAAGAGCATCCTGTGGGGAATGCAATGCCAGCTTGAAGGCCATCCTCTGATATTAGCTTACGGACAGTGTTCTCCAATGTTTCACATATGTCGGTCATTAACATTCCAGGCTTTAAAATGCCTTTCATATATTTGCGAACCTACTTATAGATAAAAAGAGTATACTGAGTTACAGATATAAATAATACCACCATTAATGAAAAAATAAATATAGAAAACCAGATGACACAACAGGGCAGAAAAACAAAAGTAAACCAAGACTTAATTCCCCTCATTAAAATAACGGAATACAAGGACAGAGGGAGCATGATTGAGCATTTGAATATTATTAATAGTATATTTTGGACATATATTCTAATCACTTGGTAACCTAGGTGATCTGTATTAAACCTACCTAATTTTCTCTAAAAGTTTTCCACAATTCTTGGAGAACTTAAAATAAGGGTCAGACCCACTTTAATTTTTCCCTCCACTTCCCATCTTCCTTTCCTTCTCTATACCATATTCAAACAATAAAAAGTGACAATCTTGACAAATTTTCTTTTACAAAACTAGCCACCAAAATAAAGGGTTAAAACCTGGAAAGTAAACCAAAATTACCACCTGACGATGAACTTCTGCTGCTCGACGAACTGAATTATATATTGGTTTCTGCAGGCGCTCCAGTTCTCTCTTCTCCTCTGATGTAGTTCTCCATAGGTTACTGGTAAAAAGATTCTAACATTACAAAGAAAATTTACATAGAAAATTTAAAAAAGGATGAGAGTCAAACTGCTGTTAATGTCGGTGTGATTCACTCACATGTCACTTGCGACAATTAACTAAACTTCCGAAAGTAGGCTTCTTTCATTCATTTGGTTTATTTCAGATTTGAGGGGGAGTCTCAATAGATTTGATAAGGATTTATGATTGAGCTAATGAAAATTATTGTTTTATAATACTCCAAGATTAAAAAAACAAAAAACTACTTTTAGCTCTTTTTTCAACTCCTACCAAAACACCATATATGGGGACCATAATCTTGGTGTGAAATCCTATTTCCAGTCAAAGCGGTCAGAGGTGAAATGCAGTTTGGAAAAGCCATATAAAAAATCAGTATGGCAGTATGGCAGGTCACTGCGGCTACTGTGTTAAATACAATACCTGCATACTTTCAAAAAATGAAAACTTGTAAACCCAACCATAATTAGGGTTAGAGATGTTTTTGGCTAGTTCTATAATACCAAATTTTGGTACCTGTTGTTCTTATTTAAAAGTGAAATCTTTTTTTGTTTGTTACTAATCATTGATCTGTTAGGTCTGGACTTTTTACATGTCAAATGGAATGCTAGCAGAAATTTCTTCGGCCAAAAACTTCTGTTGAATAAAATGCCACAACATCTCTCTATGTTTTGTTCACTTATGAAGCACTAGGTTAGTAGCTATGTGACGAGCTGCCTGGTTATCAAAATATAACTTCATCAGTTGAATATCACAAAATCTAAACTATTGAAAAAGTTGTTTAATCCATATCAATTTACACGTGACTGTGGCCATAACTCTAAACTTCCTTTCTCACTACAAAAGTAACAGCCATATTCAACCGTTTTCTTTGGATTTGGATCCATAGGATTGTCAATGACCTGTGGTCAGTCATGCTTGTTTTCTCCAAAATTACTAGAGAACTTCCTTTGACTTGTTTCTATCGGTAAGTATTTCAAGCAATCAATATGCTTTGTTTGAAGGCCAATAAATAAATTCTGTTTCAACAGGAAAATTATGGTAGCATCATTCCTTGTAATGACTACATCCAAGGTTATTAAACTTGAGAGTTTACGTAAACTCGTGAGAGTTCAGTAAACTCGAATCGTAAACTCTTTACATGAAAAAAATATAAATTCATAAAAATCTTTTTCATAGAAATATTGTTAGAGTAAAACATAAATTAATATGTTAAAGTCTCTATGTCTAATCCTCTAATAATGATATCATTATCTCCATCATTTTCTCGAAACGTTGAAGATGTACTTGGATTAACTTCTACCTAGTTTGATGGGTTTCCAAACATAGGAAGATAAACTTTTTCACTACAAACACAAAAAATAAAATGCCAAACAACTTAAAATATTGTCTCAGCAAGGGTTGTTCAACAGTGCAGTGTGTATCATTTTATTTTTCAAAAATAAAATGAATGGTGCGGTGCTATAAAATGAAACCCATTAATATTGGGCTGTAAAATGCTTTGGTAATAACACATGAAATCAATTTAAACATCACCAACAGTATAGGTGGCAGAGAGTTTACACTTATACAACCCGTGAGTTCGAAGAAGAGATTGACAGCCAGATCAACGGCAAATTGACGGCGATGGCCAGATCGACGGCGATGGCCAGATCGACGACGACGGCACGAACGAAGGCGAGATCAAACAACAACAAGGAAGGCGTGACGGAAGGCGAGATCAACAACGAACGACGGCGCGACAAAGGCAAGATCGTACGATGAGATTGACAGTGAGAGTGCAAGAAAGGAGATGAACAGTGAGAACGAAAGCAGTGAGTGAATCAGTTCAACGAAAGCTCTAAAAACCTAATCTGGTGAGCCCTAAAAAAATTTCTTCTCAAACTCGCAAAATCGGAACCCCACTCGCGATTTCAGGCGAGTTTTTAACGAGCCTATCACCAATTCTACCTATCCCACACCAAAAACGAGTTTGCTTATGAGTTAACTCAAAAACACCGAGTGAACTCGTAAACTCAACCAAGTTAACGAGTTAACTCGCGAGTTCGATAACCATGACTACATCATTAACATAAACAACTAAGTAAACATATTTTCCACGAGATTGTGAAATTAGAAAACCAAGTTGTTGGATATTGTTTAAACCCAGAGAGATTAACAAAGTTTGAAAATGAGAATAGACTCTGCCTAAGCAACAAATCTAAGAGGTTGTTTCATGTAGATTTCTCACCAAAATCACCAAGAAGAAAGACATTTTAATGTCTAGCTGATGGAAGGGCCAAAGGTTAATAGCAATCATAACAAGAACTTCCTTTGACTTGTTTCTATCGGTAAGTATTTCAAGCAATCAAAATGCTTGGTTTGAAATCCAAAAAATAAATGTTGTTTCAAGAGGAAAATTATGGTAGCATCATTCCCTGTAATGACTTCATCATTAACATAAACAACTAAGTAAACATATTTTCCACGAGATTGTGAAACTAGAAAACCAAGTTGTTGGAGATTGTTTAATCTCGAAGAGATTAAGTAAGTTTGCAAACGGGAATAGACTCTACCTAACCAACAAATCCAAGAGGTTGTTTCATGTAGATTTCTCACCAAATCACCAAGAAGAAAGACATTTTAATGTCTAGTTGATGGAAGGGCCAATGGTTAATAGCAATCATAACAAGAAAAAGACAAATTATAGTGATTTTTACAACCGGAGAAAAAGCACCACCATAATCAAGACCATATATTTAGGTATCCCCACAATCAACCTTACCATTTTGCCCAACTTTGATATAAAGTTCCATTTGGGAAAACAAAAAGACAAAATGAGGTACTTTAGATTCAAATGAGGAGGAAGGTATTCTATTAATAAGAAAACATGCAATGATAATAGCATTTTTGTAGAGAGGACAACTAGGACTAAAATGCATTTAATGATAATATGTAGGTAGGTATATGAAAAAAGGATGAAAGATGGAAGTTGCTTTTAGTGACTAATTTTAATTCAACATTGAAGGACCAAATTGAAAAAACATACACTTCCAAGGACAGGAAAGATCATTCAGCCCTTTTTTTAACTTCCATAGATTTAGATGACCCAAGCAATCATGAAGCAACTTCATAGGCAATGATGCAAAACAAGACAGGCATTTGTTTCAATGATAGAGTCCTAGACATTCATGTCTTGTGCCAATCAATCAACTCATAACAAGTTCCTCTATAATAAAATAATGCTCATAGCAATGACATTGAACAATTCAATGATTTGGTTAGTTGACTAAGGAAGATTAATTGAAAGGAAAAATAGGGACAAAATGAACAAACTTCAACTTTAAGGAAGGAGAAAGACAAATTGAACAAATTCACCTAAAAGCAACTTTAGAGCCATTTGCAAAAGGCAACCAAATGAGGAAATTTTGGAGAAGATAATGAGGGGAATAATGAAAAATAATAGAGAAGTAATCAAAAGCACCAAAATCAATTATATGTGGACCTTGACAATCAATAGATTAAGAAAAGTGGGTTGTTCCAAAGATGGTTAGGCTTTGCAATTGGATTTCAGTAACAGGTACACATCTTCAAAAAGCTTGTGCTCAAATTTGCTTACATGCCATGGATACATTGGCTAACCATGCAAGGAATAACACATTTCTTGAGTGTGTCCCATCACCTTACAATAAGAACACCGAGTTCAACCACTTCTCTCACCACATCCACCTCGACTTCCATGTCATCCTCTTCCATGACTTGACACCATGGAAGAGAGATCAACTTGAGTGTGTCCCATCACCTTCCAACAAGAACAATGAGTTCAACCACTTCTCTTACCACGTCCACCTCAACTTCCATGTCCTCCTCTTCCATGACTTGACACCATGGAAGAGAAACCAACAGATTCGACCAAATTTTCATTCCTTTTAAGAGTAGCAACACAAAGTTGAGTAATTAAGGAAATGTATCTTCTTTATTCCTTCCAATGAGTCAGTATCAAGGAACATATTCAACTCTTCCACAGCTGTGTAGGCTTGGGCAACAAAGGATATCATGTCAAGGTCAATTGTTTTAGAGATGCCAACTTATATATACCTGCAGATCTATATACTAACACTAACTCTATGTTACCAAGTACACGACTGGTTCAGCCTAGCTTTAGAAAGATAGAGCGGCACAAGATGCTATTGGCTCTTGCTACTAAAATAAATATATCCAACAAAAGTTCTGCTCAAGCTGCTATAGTGTTGTGCCTTCCTGTTTTGTTATTTTCAAGACTTTGGGAGGAGTATAGGTAGTCAACAAAATAAGCATCTACATACCATGTTAAAATGTTTTGTCAATTTTTATATTGCAAAACTTAGATACTTTCTGTTTCAAATGTGGTTAATTAACAACAAAAGAAAAACTTTAGCCAGACAATATGCTTCCTCTGTTTTTTTTTTCCTTTTCAAAGTAGCAACACGTCAAACAAAAAAGAAAAAACAATGGTAATAGAGTTCATTTTACTCATAAATTCAAATCAAATTTGCAAGCAAAAATGTCAGATATTGCTGAAATTTATTCATCATCAACTTACTCATCTTTGTATTGCTGAATTTCACCTTCAGGGAAATCTCCAGATGGAAATAGGTCAATAACAGAAATTGATGGTGGATCAGTTTGTTCTAAGAGTTCTTTCTTTTTCCTGATCATCCAAAACAAATCAGAAATTCAGAAAAATTTCACCATCATGAGAACAAAGCATTAATGCAGAATTCAAGTCCTCACTTGCTTCTAGTTTTCTTCTTTTTCTTCTTTGAAACTTCTGTCAGAAGAGAAAATGATTCAACATTAACAACAACACCATAAAATATATCAGATATAATATAATCCAAAAGTAAAGCATCACCAAGAAGGTTTATGTTCCTCGCTGATATGATTAAGTTGGATGATATGGAACCTATGTTTTCATGTGTTGTTGATCATGAAATCATGATCTTTCAAGGCGACATATTGTTTCTGTTGTAACAATATGTGTGACAGCATCAAATTCAATCAAGTTAATTCGCTTGAAAACTCATTTGTTGAAATCAAGTCGCTCATGAGTTTAAAGACAAGTGTATACAAGAATGGTATTCACATCGCTTTAATAGTGTATGTAGTTTACATTTCATTTAGGTATTTGTTTTTCAAATTCTTTCAATCAAATTCTGAGTATAAGCTGTTTGAATAAAAAAAAAAACAAGTTAGTTTACACATGTTTGTGAGCTTTCTTGAGGCGTATTTTTTTTATGACACAATATTTTAGTTAGACCACGAAAAATAAGTTACAGTAACATTAAAATAACTGTATTTTACATTTTCTGTGTTGTACAAGTGTACATCACAATAACAATGCAACCATTAAAAAACAAAGCCTCTAATTGTAATTTGAGAAAAAAAAATGGTATATTTAATAAAAGGAATTACAACCGATTAGAATATATGTGAAATAAATCCTGCTGTATGAGACAAATGTATTCATTTCTTACATGCAAAAGAATTTTTTTATTGTTGAACTTTAAAAGATTTGGCATAAATAAACTGAGTTACTCAGAAAATAAATGAAATATGGATTCATATCTTACAACACTCAGACTATAAACATGTAATGTGGCAATTAAATAATTTAAATTAGGTGAATTCATTTTGCATAATTACTACCTTTACTGTCATCTCCTTCTTTAGGAGACAATGGAGGAAGGTCACCAACTCTTTCTACAAGACTTTGAAGCTCTGAGGCTCCATTTTCTTCTTGCAAGTTGTTCAATTGAGAATTTTCCTCCGCCATGAAAGAAAAGCTGCATGCTCAATAAAATTAAAATGGTCAATTCTACAAAACAACCAAACTTCAATAACAGAAAGAGTGGTCCATCCTGTCCAGTAAGTTCAATGTCAAAATCTAGCTTAGGATATATCAAAAGTCAACAATTCATACCTCCAAGGTACAACAAAGAGATATAAGTTACAAAGTATGGAAAGAAATGACTATATTGAATACAAGAAACCATTATAAAATTTATTGAACTCTACCAAAGGGAAGCCACAGATGAAATTCCACTAATGAAATGTCCATGCTAGTGATATATTTAAATTAGAATAAATAAATTTAACCAACCATGTATAGTAAATCAAATGAAACAGCAAATGATCAAATAAACCCTCAAGTGTACGACTTTCATCGAACCTAAACTTTGAACAAGAAGGTACAAATACATCAGAGGAAATTCCAAATTTCTCCGGAAATAACCATAACTATGACCACAATGACTATGATCAACGAATTACACACAGAAATTGAAGCATGTAAAACTAAGTGCATGCTAACTACCTCCAGCAACACCCATAAGTATGACCACTACGACTACCACCAACGAATTTTTAAAGAGAGTGGAACATGTAAAATGTAAAATTAAGCACGCAAACATCCCAAGCAAAAGTAGATTCAAAATTGCAGAGTGGTTGATCAATGCTCGATTTCATGGGACAAATAGTAGAAATAGTAGAAAGCATACACAAGGGTAATATCGATAAACATAGTTGAGACAAAATATTACCTAAGCTGGTCAACTTTGGCACAGTAGCTTTGCTGCTTTCTGACAAGTAACAAGAACGGAGAAATTAAGCCAATAACGAACACAAAAGTAGATGCCGAAGTGATTCCCTACATTAGGTGAGTTTACTTAGTGGCTGCCGTTTTGTGGTTTAAAATTTTTTTCCTACATTAGGGGTTTTAATTTAAGATTTTAATTAGGAATTAATAATTATTTTTAATTATTTAATGACTATACAACCTGCTTTTCAATTTTGTAGTTGAAAATTGAAATTAGAGATCAATTTAAAGTATGTCGAGAATGGATCAAATTCAATTAAAAGTAATTCAAGTACATTCTCATCTATTCTATTTAATTATTCTATTGTAATATTTGAATTTACAATTCTTTTTCATGGGAGGTAAACTCTTACGAGTTTATGAAATTTCCACTCTTCTACATAAACTCTTACGAGTTTATGAAATTTCCACTCTTCTACATAAACTCTTACGAGTTTATGAAATTTCCACTCTTCTAAGTAAACTTTCAAGTTTGACAACCTTGTGTGTATTATATATTACCAAAAAATTTAATAATAATAAAATAATGAATGAAGAGACCATGTGAGAGGAAGAGAGACAAATTCTGACTGATAAAGCAGTGGTGGTATGGGGTAAAGGTAGGTGGATGCACCTCCATCTCAACCGTCAGATGAAGAGGCCCTCATGATCAACAGTTGTTTTAGAGGCCTGGAAGGATGCACCATTGAAAAGGAACCCAAGCAAAGATAGGAAAGCAAATGCATGGTATCATTGATAATATACCAACTACCAAGTATCTTTGGGGCATCAACCTTTTAATCTTATGAGTGGAAAGTGGGTTTCTTGAGGGAAAATATAACATAACTTGCAGGGTTGTCCTCTCTAGTGGCATGCTCAATTATTATTCACAAAAAAAGTGCCAATTCTTGGTTTTTCAATTTTCATTTCCTTGACGTATTTTCTAACAAAAAATAAAGGCCATAACTTTCCTATATTCAGTTTCTTGGTCAACATAACCTTCCTTATTCATTCAGAACTTTAAAAATAAAATAAAAGCCATTTAAAACACTTAGGAATATTATGACTCAAAATACAAGACAAATATTGATATGCCTTAGAATTGAGGTTATCTAAGGTGTAAACAGAAACTGCTCCTAAAATATTAAATCCCTCAACATGCAACCCTTTTTCAAGTCAAGATCAAGACCATAGTAAAGAATTCAAACTTTTAACTAGGACAAGAAAATTCAAAACCCTTAATGCATATTGAACGGATCCGCTGTCAAATGCGTATGGGCAATCACGAAAAATGACACGAAAAAGCCAAAAATTATGATGATAAAGAAGAAATACAGTTAAAGGGGAATACACTTCATAGGTTTTTCAACCGAGATGCAGTTAAAAGGCACGTTACAGTCCAATACACTTCACCTAATAACATACTATTCAAGAAGTCCCTGATTCTTTTTCAATGTTCGTAAAAGATTTCTACATTCAATCCTTAAGTAAAAATACCTAATTACCGGGGTGGTGATCTCCGTGAGTGAGGTGGTGAAGAGCTGACTGCGAGTGTGCAAGTTCTGCACAGAGGGTGCCCTGCGAGAAAAAAGATCGAGAGAACAAAGTGGGTGTTTGAGGGAGAGATAAAACCCTATACAGAATCAACGAGAAGTCAAAAGTCTCGTTACATACACAATGTTCGGGAGAAAATGGCGAAACTGGACTCTTACGATTTAAAAATGGGCCTCTTATGTTGACATTTCCAGTCGGCACTCGGAAAAAATCAACTTACACCTCTTTCATTTAGACTTTGCACCGTTCTTGTACAAAATTTGTTGTATACTTCAAGCATACTTTATTATTAAATTTATAAAAGAATATAATTATAATGTTTAATTTTTAAATTGAAATTTTATATTTCAATTTTTTTTCATCATTTAAATCATTTATAATTTTGATTCAATTTTTAAAATTCTCACTGTAATATTTATTTATTTTATTTTATTTATGTTTAGTTAAAATTATCAAGACATTGTGAATCCACTCGTTCATCATGAGTTTAACTTGGATTGAGTTAGAAAAATTTCAATTCTAAGATTAAACTAAAACTGATTTACTTAATTATATTTAACGAGTTCGAACCAAAGGTAAATTGACCTTTAACCTATCAATAACAATTTTTTACCATTTTTTAATAAGTTTTATGTTGTTATTAACTACTTCTAATCTTATAGATTCACAACTTGATTTTTTTAAATACTAGAATAGAATACTTTAAATGTTTAATTTATATATATATATATATATATATATATATATATTAATACATTAATCATTAATTATTATCTTTATAATAATATTTAGAAAATTAGATGAACAATTTGATTCCGATGATATAAATATATTAAAAAAGTAAATATTACAAAAATAAGTGAATTACCTCACCCATCTATTAACTCGTGATTAGTCAAACTAAATTACAAAACTTTTTGCTTACCAAAAAGTGAATTAGATGAAACTGACTTTTTTTTTAACTAAATCCATGGTGAACCAACTCATATGATTCAAGTTAGCTCACTTTAACATCTATCCATTACACACTAATTTTGTTTATTTATTTCATTTCATTTATTTTAAGGTCCTTCATGCTAATTTATACTTTTATTATTATATTCATTTATGTAAGACCCTAGGAAATCAGCACTACAAATTATCTGTCAAATCACAATCAATGCACGCCACGTCATTCGCAGAGCCATTAAAAACGCACCAAACACTGCATGCACGAACGCCACTTGTCATGTTCGAAGCTTCTGAAGTCAGAAGTGGGTGTGCAGGTGTCGGCAGAGGAGATGTTCGTCCAAACGGACGAGGATTGAACAAAATTGAATTTTGAAAGACTCTTTCTCACCTGCACGCACTCTTCTTCTTCCTCAGAACCCAACCTTTCATTTTCTCCATCTTCTCTCTAGAAACCTCCACCTTCTCTCTACTGTAATTCTCACGCTTCTTCTCCGATCACGTTTCAGAACCGTAGGAACGTTCCCTGAGGCGTGAGCGTCATTCTGGACCGAACAGAATTAGAATCTGAGCTGGTAAGTCCTCGCCTCTAATCGTTCGTCCATTAGGTTTCATGCGAAACCAGGTTTTGGGTTCATGCATGGGTTATATCTGAGTTATTTTGATTTTGGTGTTTAGATTAAGTGGAAATTATTAAGTGAACCTTGGAGTAGAACGCTGTAAGAGAACAAACCAAACCCTTGCATTAGGACAAGTTGCGTACGAATCCGGGTAAGGGAAGCTTATTAATTTAATTTATACTTGAATGTTGTATGTAAGCATGATATGAAATGAATGTATGAAATGTATGCTGGTTGAGTATGCCTGAACGATCGCTGTTATGTATGAGATGAATATGATATCTGTTGGTTGAACTGCATGATGATTTTGATACGTATGGTTTGAATGTTGGATGATTTTTGTATAGTTGATTTGTTAATATGATAAACTCTATAAAGTATGTGAATTAATGATGTATATGAAAGTATAAGATTATGAATCGTATGAGAAATGTTGAGTTAAGATAGTTGAAAAATCTGGATATAATAATACTCTCTATGATAAATTACGCTCGTCATCGTACGGTCTTATACCGTTCGGTTTCCCTGAAATTGACTTAGAATGGAATTCTTTCATTCGGAAAGAATTCTGATCTATAACGAATGTCCCCATTCGAATTACTATGTTTGAGCGTTCGGCTCAGCATAGAGATGTCGTATACCTTAAATTAAATAATATTAAAATAAGTAACGTTCGGTCTTATACCAAGCGTTCGTCCTAAATAGCGCTCGGTCTTATACCAAGCGTTCGTCCTAAATAGCGCTCGGTCTTATACCAAGCGTTCGTCCTAAATAGCGCTCGGTTTTTACCAAGCGTTCGTCCTAAATAGCGCTCGGTCTTATACCAAGCGTTCGTCCTAAATAGCTCTCGGTCTTATACCAAGCGTTCGTTCTAAATAGCGGTGCTCGATCTCATACCAAGCGCTCGTATTATTGAATAACCACTTGGATAAAATAGCGTTCGTTCAATTATTAAAATATTCATTTTTCCTTACGTCCATTCAATTACTGGCATCGGTTTTTCCATATGCAAAATTCTACAAAGATAATTCTAAGTATTCTTGACCCTCTTTCTTACATTAGATCTGGTCCAAGGTCTTTATCATGAAATTTTTCTAAGTACCAGTATACCTCCAATCGAGTCAGTTCATTTAACTGACCAAACAGATAGTCACGTTCGTTATATATATTTCCCCGTTCATCCAGTACCTTTCTCTGGACGATCGTCCTAGTTCTTCAGAGGACTGAACGTTCGTCATTTTATGCTCATAAATCTAAAGATGAGAATGATGATAAATTATAAGAACTTAAAGTGTGAACATTGTATTAAACGATTATATGATTATGGATTTTAGACGAGCGTTCCAGGGAGGAACGTCTCATATATGTTAAATATTGGATTGGTAAGCATGACTGTGGTTATTGCTAATGCTGGCTTGGTCCATCCTGATATTCCGTGATACTCATCTTCACGTAGAGGAGAGTAGTCATGTGTGGGAATGGCAGGAGGTTCTATTCCTTAGGGGTACTTTGGATAGAGCTAACCTCGAGTGGCAGCTGTTGAGTGTATCCCAGTTACTACATCACTCGGGTGCAAGGACGCCTGTAGCTACACGGTTCATACAGTCCGGACGGTCGGTCTAGTATGTTTATAGATCTATGTTAAATTACATGTTGTGTGTGAATTGAAATGTTAAATGTATATGTTGATTGTATAAATTTAATTATATAAGCTTACCCTTTCGTTTTCCTTGTGTTGCCCATTGTATATATACGTTCGTCCTGTCTTGCAATGATCATCCGTGTGGATGTGAGCAGAAGGCGAAGCCACCTTAGAAGCTGTGATCGAAGAAGAGAACTTAGTGGAAGTTGAGGTGAAAGCGGAGCAGTAGTGGGGGTGCAGGTGTCAGAAGGGGAGACGTTCGTCCGTGTAGACATGGATTGAACAAAACTGAGTTTTTGAAAAACTCTTCCACTCACCTGCACGCACCTTTCTTCTTCCTCCAACTCAGACTCCATTTTCTCCACCTTCTCTCTAGAACCTTTTCAACTTCTCTCTACTGTAACTCACCATCCCTTACTCCGATCACGTTTCAGAGACCGTAGGGACGTTCGCGGAACCGTGAGCTACAGGTTGGACCGAACAGTTTCAAAAGCTGAAACTGGTAAGTTCTCCTTCAGTAGTTCGTTCTTAGGTTTCCTGGAAAACTAAGTTTTGGTTGCATGCAAGTGTGTAGTCTAAGTCTTTTGATTTTATTGTGGCTAGATTCGTTTTGGAAGAGTTAAGTGATATTGAGGGGAGCAAAACGTTAGTTGGACGAAGCCACAAATCTTGCGCTTAGGACAAAGTTGCTTACAAATCCGGGTAAGGGAAGCTTATTGATTTAATTCATACGCTGTTGCATGTTTGCTGAAAACGTATGTATGTTGATGAATGAATGAATGTATGTATGTAGTATGAGTATGAATGCTTGATGGATGATGGTTGAGATGTATGAATATGAACGTGGATATTTATGGTGTATGAAATGAATCTGTATGATGATGTTGAATATGAATTATTTAGAATGAATGTTATAAAGTCTATAAATTGACATTTATATGAAACATAAAGTATGAACTGATACGTTGAATCTGAAATCTGGAATAAATGAAAATTCTGAAACGTAAATTATTCCCTATGATAAATTACGCTCGTCATCGTACGGTCTTATACCGTTCGGTTTCCCTGAAAATGACTTAGAATGGAATTCTTTCATTTGGAAAGAACTCTGATCGAGAACGAGCGTCCCCAATTGAATTACTATGTTTGAGCGTTCGGCTCAGCATAGAGAAGTCGTATACCTTAAATTAAATAATATTAAATTACACCTTAAAATAAGTAACGCTCGGTCTTATACCAAGCGTTCGTCCTAAATAGCGCTCGGTCTTATACCAAGCGTTCGTCCCAAATAGCGCTCGGTCTTATACCAAGCGTTCGTCCTAAATAGCGCTCGGTCTTATACCAAGCGTTCGTCCCAAATAGCGCTCGGTCTTATACCAAGCGCGTCCTAAATAGCTCTCGGTCTTATACCAAGCGTTCGTCCCAAATAGCGCTGGGTCATATACCAAACGTTCGTCTTAAGTAGCTCTCGGTCTTGTACCAAGCGTTCGTCATAATTGGTGCTCGGTCATCTACCTAGCGTTCGCTTTAATGTAGTGTTCGGTCTTAAACCGAACGCTCGTCCTTACCTTTGATTTCTTAATGGACGTAAATAGCGTTCGTCCAAATACTTAGTAAATGTATATGGTTGCGTTCGGTCATTGACTGGCATTCGATTCCTTTAAACTAATGATTCTCAGTGTATTAAATTTCTCGTCTTGTTATATTTTCATCCAATCAGATTCGACTTAACATCTTGGTACTTAGAATATTTTGAATATTTGTTGTATCACTCTAGAGTCATTGCATTCAAATGATTTGAGTAGTTGTGTCGTTCGTCAAATAATCATGTGTCGTTCTATTCTGACTGGTGACGAGTTCTTCTCGGTCTCGTTGTTCACGTTCGTCCTCGTCCTTCAGAGGGTTGAACGCTCGTCTTTTTATGGAAGTGGAACAAAGAATGAAAATGTTATTAAGAGGAAGTGTTATGATGTGCGAACAGTATAAGAACTGAAATTATGATTGTGGGTTTTGAACGAGCGTTCCAGGGAGGAACATCTCATATATGTTGAATATTGGATTGGTAAAGTATGACTGTGGTTATGCTAATGCTGGCTTGGTCCATCCTGATATTCTGTGATACTCATCTTCACGTAGAGGAGGGTAGTCATGTGTGGGAATGGCAGGAGGTTCTATTCCTTAGGGGTACTTTGGATAAAGCTAACCTCGAGTGGCAGCTGTTGAGTGTATCCCAGTTACTACATCACTCGGGTGCAAGGACGCCTGTAGCTACACGGTTTCATACAGTCCGGACGGTCTGTCTAGTATATATATATATATATATATATATATATATATATATATATTTTCTATGTTATTCTATGATAAGTTGCATGTTGTGTGTGAATTGAAATGTTAAATGTATATGTTGATTGTATGAATTAAATTATATAAGCTTACCCTTTCGTTTTCCTTGTGTTGTCTACTGTTATGTACGTTCGTCCTGTCCTTGCAATGATCATCCGTGTGGATGTGAGCAGAAGGCGAGGCCACTCTGGAAGACGTCATTGAAGAAGAAAATCTGGTCGAGGTGGAAGTAAAAGCCGAGCCTTAGAGCGCTCGTTTATGTTAGGAGTGTAAATGTTAGTTTCATTTTGACGTTCGGTTAAATATTTTGTAAAACCATTCGTTCTAGTCTTTCTCTGTTTACGCTTCGTGCGCTTTATTTCTGTACTTAAGCCGTTCGGCTTTTGAACTTCATTGTATTAATGTAAAGACTGCATGGTTTTACTGTTAATTGTAATTAATTCTGATTTATGGTAATTACTGTATTTTGGGATGTTACAAATTCAAATATATATATATATATAAGTAAAATAAAAATAAATATGATTTTATTGAATAACAAAAGTTACCTATATATTATATCGTTACCTATATTAATTTTATTTTATTATTTTATATTCAAATGAAAAGAAAGGGAAGCAATAATACATACACATCGAGAAAATATATAATTTTATTAAGTTAGCAGTCATTGGAAGGGACAATTTCCCATTGTAAATCCCCACATCTAGGATTTGTTTATATGTATTGAACAAATGTAATCTTGCTTTCTATCTAGACTACAATCCGTACCGATTCTCACCAGTATCCAATCCGGCTGTGCTAGCATCAAGTACTGTTTCCTTTCTATTTTAACTTAGGCATAATACCCAATTTTGTCCCCACTTTGGTTCGGAAATCTCAAGTTAGTCCCTTTATAGAAAAGTGAGTTGAATGGATCCTTACTTGTAATTAATTGACTCTAATGAGTCCCTTCCGTTAAATAGAAGGAAACGGAGTTAGTGGACTGATGATGTGGCAGTTGTCTTTGGTGAGGTGTCAATACGCAATTGTTTGCGTGCTTACGTGGTGTTAGGGTTCCCCATTTTCAAATTGGGTTGTATTAAAAATTGGGGATAAAGGATTTGGGGCTCATTTGTTCGAGACTAGGGCATGTCCGAGAAAGAAGACAGAGGCAGGCAGTGTTTCGAGATTACAAGTGATCGCGGGAACTCGTAAGAACTTTTAGACAAAGCATTTGTGAGTGGACGACCATTGGTGGGGTAAATAACGAAAAGCGACTTTCGAAGGTGCGTTTATGGTAGGTTTTGTTCTGTGTTTCGTTGCTTTCGTTGTGGTCCCCCCAGAAGTTTTGATTTATTTTATGGTTTGTTTGTGTTGTGTGCCCCATTGTCAGTGCATTTGCTTTGTTTCTGTTGCGACGTTGTCGTTGTGGTCCCCCTTCATAGTGTGTGGTACTATGTTGTGGCATTTGCTTTATTTAATGTCATAAATGTGGTTTTGTTTTGTTTGAGTTGTTTATGGTCTGTACAGTACAAAGGAAGGATACTCCCAAATTATGTGACTTCTCCACGAGAAAAAAAAATAGTAAACATCATCTTCTCGACCATCTGTCATGTGCAAAAAAATATTTTTGAGCACCAAATCATGCTCCACCGAAGAAGAAATTAACTATAAGTTGTAATTTACAATAAAAACTCATTTTCTGCTTAAAGGGACTGAGGGAAACTCCTGCCGCTACTATTCGAGAACGCTCCTTTTTCATCGATCGGTCCTTCTCACTTTCGCCTTAACGAACTAACTCTTCCTCTCTCAATGTCAAAGTGGGGTGACCTGCAGAAAATACTCCGACGCGCAACTCAGAATTTATCTCCGCAACTCAGAATTTATCTCTAGTGGTAATGTCAGAAGTCGCCGGCAGTAGGGGTGTGTCAACACCCAATTTCGTCCGGATTGACTAATAGATTTATTTTATTTTCATCATGAGTGTAAAATTAAAAAAAAAAATAAAAATAAATAAATAAAATTAAAAAAATAATAAAAAATAATAATAAAAATAAAAAATAAAAAATAAAAAGATAAACAAAAAAACAAATCGTTCGGCTTTTTACTATAGCTATAAGACCGTTCGTTCACCTTCCCCCAAGCTCAACCGTTCGGTCATCAACGAGCCTTCAAGCACTGACCGTTCGTCCTATACCATGCATGCAGCCGTTCGTCCAGCTCACCCCTCATATACCGCTCGTCCTAATCACTCCCGCCTTTCTTCCGCTCGTCCTGATTCTTCTACTCATCTACCGCTCGTCCATCATTCCCACTTTCTAACGCTCGTCCATGATTTTCCCTTTCTACCGCTCGTCCTGACTCTCTTACTCGTCTACCGCTCGTCCATCACCTCACCTTTCTACCGCTCGTCCAACTCACTTGCCTTATCTACCGCTCGTCCAAATCATCACTCGTCCAGCTCACCCCTCAGATACCGCTCGTCCTAATCACCGCTCGTCCAGCTCTTCCGCTTTCTACCGCTCGTCCTAATCACCGCTCGTCCAGCTCGTCCGCTTTCTACCGCTCGTCATAATCACCGCTCGTCCAGCACTTACCCTTTCTGCCGCTCGTCCTAATCACTTCGCCTCTTCTACCACTCGTCCATCTCACTCCCCCTACTGCTCGTCCATGATTTCACCTCATCTACCGCTCGTCCATCATTCCCACTTTCTACCGTTCGTCTTGATCACCCGTCGCTCCTGGGCCCCTGTAATGATTTGCACAATCTTCCAACGGTCCACTTCTACCTTCCCCAACTTCACCAACCCTCTAATTATTCCCCACCAATTATTCCCAGAATCTGTCACCAACCCAATAATTTCTGCAGCCCTCCAATCACAGCTACCGACACTCCTCATCCTCCAATCAAAGCTGCCGACAATGGCACCCTTCTGCCAATTTAAAGGTCATCATCTTCACCTTACCGGGAGAGCAAAAAAAAAAACAAAAACACCCATCCTCCATATTCACACACAGCCGAGAGATCACGGCCAACACCTCTGACCATTTTCCATCACTTTCAACTCTTCATCTCTAACACCCGTGAACTCCATCCCAACTACACTTCCATTTCATCCGTGATCACCTCCAACATCCTATCATCTTCATCTTAACCCCTTATCCCACGACTATCCGGATCCTCCTCTTCGAACCCCATCTATCCTCATTTTTTCACCTCTCTGATCACCTCCATCCTTACACACAACTAATATCATCATCCATCTTTTGACCGTGGGCCATTGCCTCAAACAGCCATCGTCTTCATACCTTCTTCATTTTCAAGACCTCACCATCAACAGCTACTGCCAGGTCCACTTCGATCACCATCATTCATCGTCAACTCCGACAGTCTGCCACTGGACCAACACCTCCACCTTGCTTCCGCCGCTATCCCCAGGTCGCCTCGACTCCGCCTCCGTTGACTCCGCGAGAACCTCTCCACCCAAAACACCTCTTTTCCGCCATCCGAGGCTCTGCCTCAGCCTCTTCCCCGTCGCCCTCGATCCCAATCCGAACCACCATCATCTTCTCTGGGTCTCAGCCCTTTCTCTGAAACCACCTAACAACCATCTGCTGCGTATCTCTGTTTCTCCAAATCGCGACCGTGTAAGCGGAGGCGGCGACGCGTCCGAGAGGAGACCGATGCCTCTCTAGGATTCCTACTTCATGGAGGAGGAGCTCCATTCTGTTTGGATTCAAGTGGAAGAAGAAAGGGACCCTGATTTTTGAACGTTAATGGCAAAAAATGAAAAGATTCATTTGAACCTCTAATGGGTTTTCTGAACAAAAATAAAAGGGGCTTTGGGCCTAGCGTCTACTGCCTCCTTTCTGTCTGTTAAGGTGCAATTCCATTTCACACCCACTTCAATTTGGGGCTTAAGCCTCTGCAAACAAAAAAAAACAAAGAGTAATAAAAGAGAAAAAAAGAAATGGGCCTCGGTATTGGGCCAACATTCACCAGTGGCACCCCAAATTCCATCCTCACACCTGGACAGATACAAAATTGAAGAAAAATGATGTTGACCCAAACTAAGGAGCCTCAAGTTTATTCTGCACTTCGTTGGGTTTGTTTCTCTCGCGTTTATTTTTATTTATTTTATTTTATTTTATTTTGTTTTATTATTATGCTTTGTTTCTTTATTTTTATTTGTTTGGTTATTAACTTTTATTATGTAACCCATTTGTATGATAGCCCCCACTCCTCCTTTGTTTTCTTTGTATCTATTGAATTTTTTTGTTTTGTTTTACATAAAAAAAATATATAAAAAATATAAACAAAAAATATAAAATAAACAAAAAAAAGCCGTGTGAAGCCTAGTGCTCATTACGCAAAACAATAAAAAAAAAAGTCGTGTGAGTACTCGTGCGATCGTACGCATCAGCCTAGTGCTCATTACGCAAAAAATCTAAATATTTTATAAAAATACCAAAAATATTTTAAAGGTTAAGCACATGTGTGATCGCACGCATTGTCTTTGTGCTGAAAACATTTTATGTTTATTTTATAAAAATACCAAAAAAATACAAAATCTTCCAAAACCCAAAAATATCAATAGTTTCAATCAACAAGCAATCTTTCATGCCAGAACTACGTGATCCTTGATTCTCCATCAAAAGTGGAGATACGTAGGAGCAAGGCCAGTCCTTGTCAGGTTCACTATCCCAAAAATCCAAATTTATCCGTAATCAATCAAACAAATCTTTCAAACAATTTCCAAACAAATTTTCAAGCAGTTTCTAAAGAGAACTACGTAACCCTGATTTCTCATTCTGAATGAGAATACATAGGAACGAGGTCAATCCTTGTCGGGCCTAAAAAACTAAAAAATATTTTGTTTCTTTAGAATTTTATTTTAGGGGATAGTTAAACATTTTGAAAACCACATCACATTCGCATATTTAGTTAAAGGTATTGCCCTAGGGCAGGCGTCGTAGGGTGCTAACACCTTCCCTACACGTAACCGACTCCCGAACTTAGAATCTCATTTTCGCAGACCATGCCTTATCATTTTATGGTTTTTCCGTAGTTTTCCAGAATAAACTATGGTGGCGACTCCAAATATTTTTTTCAAAACCGTTTTCTTTTTTGGATCGTCGTCCCGTCGCGATCCCGGTTGCGACAGATGGCGACTCCACTGGGGACGCTAGGGAGTCAGGCCATTTAATTAGATATGCGAATTCAATGTGGTTTTTCTTTGTGTTTTTTTCCTTTTCCTTATCCATGATTGATATTTGAAATAGTCGCATGTGAGTTTTTTTTAGTTGTTCTTTATCTTTGAAATAATTGTTCCTCACCTATGTTTGATATGTCTACTTATTTGTGTTTATTTTTGCAATTGTTGTTTTACATTATAATCTCCCTCTACACATTATGCATATCATGAGTGGGGCCCTATACCCGGGTCTGAGTGCAACTTAGAATTAGAGGGGTTGTGTAGCGGTGTCACTCTGGGATGTACTTCCTGTTTGGCTATCGTGAGAACCCCAGCTAGAGTCTGTTCTCTTCATTTGTGTCTCCGCATCTAGTTGAATACTCTGACTGTTGTGGAGAAACAATGAAAAGAGCCATAGCTCTGGTGGCCTTGATTTAAGCATTAGGGAACCATCCTTGTGAGTGCATATCTTTGGCCTTAGAACTTTAAGTTATTCAACCTCTGATACGGCACAAAAGGGAGACTATTTTGTTTCAGTTTGTCTGTCATTTCCTATTTTACAAAAAATTTGTCATGTTTCTTTTAAATAAAAAAAAGAGAAAAATATGAAAATAAAAGATAAAATTAATGTTCTCGGAATCATTCAAAAAAAAAAAGAAAAAATTAGAATTTCTTAAAATATTTTTAGGGCATGAAAAATCTTTAAAAAAAATTAATTAATAAAGTGTACATATTTTGGGGCAATATAGATCATCGTTTTGAATTTCTGGACATCATTTTTCATACAAATAAAATGTGAAATATTGTTATCTTTCAAAAAAATTTTTGCTTTGAACGTGCAATATTTTCCTCTTCGAAGTAGTTAATTTTTCGCACAAGTATATATATTTACTTTTCTTAATTTTAAAAAAAAAAATTTAAAAATTTAACTCATTAAAAATAAAAATTCTTTAAAAAAAAAGAACTGAAAACATTTTTTTTAGCTTTGAGAACAGTTCTTGGGCTCGTTAGACCCAATTGACGTTTATGTTTTTCTTGAGTCTGATTTCACTAAAAAAAACGAAAAATTATATTTTTGGGGCATGAAAAATCATAAAAGGATTTTTTAAATTGTACATATTTTGGGGATCATTGTTGCGAATATCATATTTGAATTCATACAAATAAAATTGTTGTTATCTTCCAAAAAAAAAAATCTGAGAATGAAAGATGAACAGTTTTTGAGCCCATTAGGCCCCGTTGTCATATGTGGTTTCTCTTGAACCAGTGCATCTGAATTTCTTAAAAAATAAAAAATACATGTTTATTTTGTGTTTTCAATTCATAATTTCCCTTTCCATTTGTGTGAACAAGTATTTGTGCAAAAAAAAAAATAGAGGAATTCAGACCCTTGTCTGAAGATTTTGTCATGGTTGTAAAAAGAATAGTGTTGGGCCCATTGAGTCTAGTAGTGTTGCAAAATTTTCTTTAGTTCAATCTTGTGAAATCCTTTCATAACAAAAAATGAAAAAAATGAATTTCTTTTAGCTTGTTCCATATACTATGAAAAATGAAAAAAATGTTTTCTTTGCCATCTTCTTGTGTCAAGTTCACACGGCTCAGGACATCTGATCCATTGGGTCAATGTGCCTGGTAAGTCCAACTTCCTTCTATGTTACTTCTCCTCAGGTCCGATCCGATCTGGATTTTCCCGTGTCGGAAAGTAAAAACAAAAAAAAATAAAAAAAGAAAATATCGGTTCGGAGCCCATTGAGTCCAATTGTCCTTCTCTGTCAAACAAAAATACAAAAAGATTTCTTTCCGTAAATTGCATAATTTTCCTTCAGTAATATATTTGTCAAATAAAAAAGCAGCATAATTGTGGAAGATACAAATTGTTAACAATGTGTTTTCAGTACAGTCTTCCAAATTATCATGCATGATTTTCTTGGAATTTGTTGTCAAAAAAATTAAGAATTAAAGATTAACAGTTTGCGAGCCCATTAGGCCCAGTTGGCATATGTGGTTTCTCTTGAGTCAGTGCATCTGAAATCCTAAAAAAATAGAAGGAAACGCTTGTCTCTGTTTGTTTTGTGTTGTCAAATTCATAATTGCTAAAAATAAAAATAGAAGAATTCAGACGCTGTTCAAGATTTTTGTTATGAACATAAGAAGAATAGTTTTTGGTCCCATTGGGTCGAGAAAGTGTTGTGAAATCTTCTCTAATTCAATTTTCTGAAATCCTCTAAAAAAATATATGAATTTCTTTTAGCTTGTACCATAAAATATGAAAAATGAAAAAATATTTTCTTTGTGTCAAGCTTTCACGGCTCAGGTCATCTGATACATTGGGTCAATATGCCTGGTAAGTCCAACTTCCTTCTATGTCAATTCTCTTCAAGTCCAATCCGATTTGGATTTTTTCCCGTGTCAAAAAGAAAAGTCCAATTCTAAGCTCATTAAGTCCATTTCTCGTTCTCTATTAAAAAAATATACAAAAATATTTCCTTCAATAAACTGCATAATTTTTCCTCATTAACACATTTTTCATTCATAAAATAAAATGCAGCATAAGTTTGAAAATACAAAAAGATTTCTTTCAGTGAGTTGCATAATTTTCCCTCATTAGCATATTTTTCATTCATTAAATAAAGAGGAATATAAGTGTGAAAAATACAAAAATATTTCTTTCAATAAGTGCATCAGTTTCGTTTCATGATGCATATTTCCATTAAAAAAAAAGGATAGCCCAAGTGAAAAAATAAAAAAAAAATATGTTTGAATGATTCGCATGATTTCTTCATAAAAGAATGATGCACAATTTTGAAAATTCAAAAAGATTTATTTCAGTTAGTTTCATCATTACATTTTTGTATTCATAAAAAAAAAGAGAGAACACAAATTTGAAAAATTCAAAAAGATAATTGAGTCAATTGTTTTCGAGGTAAGTCATCAAGTTTATGTTATTCTAAGAATAAAAAGAAAATGGATGTCATTCTTTGTTGGGTCAGATAATTGGGTCACATTTGCCATTTGAACCTCAGTGTGTGCATTGCTTGAGAATACTCATTCCTTAGTAATATCCATCATCAGCCTTCATTGAATCTTTATTTGTAAACATCTACCCGTCAGACTTCATTCAGCCTTTGTTTGTAAACATCCATCCCTCATACTCATCCTTAATTGAACCTTTGTTTGTAAACATCTACCTGTTAGCCTTAGTTGAGCTTTTGTTTGAAAACATCCATCCTCCGGCCTTCATTGTACAAAAGGATTGACCCCGATCATTGCCCAAGATGAACAAAATTATATTTTGGGGCAAATGTGCCTGTCCATAATTTTGTCAGTTAGGTGATCCCTGAATCCTTCAAAGAAAAAAAAAAGAGTTTCAAAAAGAAAATAAACAGAAAAACAACTCGTGCTGAAGTCAATTGATTTGTCATAGAGTTAATCTTTCGAAAATAAAGTGACCAGAGTTCAAGATGATGTGTGGCCATTTTCCTTCATCCAAAAAGAAACAAAAAAAAAATATATCCATTGATACCCATTTGAGCCAAGAAATAATTCTTTTTCAAATTTACCCGAGTAAGAGTTACCATTACAATAGAAGTCGACTCAGGATGCGAACAAAAGACACTTAGTGATCAAAGAAAGAAAGTTCATCAAGAAGAGCAAATAGAAAGAAGAAACACTGAGTGGTGATCTTAAGAAGAGAAAAGCATTGAGGAGGTTGACAAATAGCAAATTCAGGACCAAAATGGTAACTCTTGTTTCAAAAAATAATAACCTAAAAACATTTGTTTGGGCCTTATCCGTTGTTTGAATACCCTTCAGCCCACAACATCATTACAAGCCGAATAAAAGCCCACACTGATTGAATGATGATTTCTTTAATTTTCATAAAGATTAATTGTGTGATAAGTTGAAATGACTTGCAATATAGTTGTAAAAAAAGAGAAAATAAAAATGAAGAAATAAAATGTCTTAGGAAGAGGGGATTTTCTTGCTAACTGGCTAAAAAGAAAGGTCATTTAAGGGCATCCTTTTTGCCAAAACCCTTCCAAACCCATCCTCAGACGAGGGGCAGCCCTGTTGGGCCTCATTCATCCTGACGTTCATCAATCCATTCACCCAGCTGGGCAACCTTTGTGGGCCTCTCATGAGCTTGATTTATCCATCCTATTGAAACTAGGGCAATTATCTCAATTTTGTATGACTCTAATTGGTCCCAGAATTTATAAAGTCACCCTCAAAACAGGGGCAGCCATTTTGGCCTTCCATGATTTCTATTCATCTTAACAGTTGCGAACCCGAAACGGGGGGCAACCTTTTGGGCCTTGCATGATGCGAATCTGCCTTGACCTTCACTGATTAGTATCCAAAACTAGGGGCAATTTTGTGAGATATATGGATTTGACACCCTGATAATTCATAGATACATTTGTCCATACAAATGTTTCTCCCAGACCTCAAACTGGGGCAGCTTGAAGAGTATCTCTGATCTCACAACTAGTTTGAGGAGTGACAGGCCAACATTGTGATCCATATACCTGCCAAAACCTCTTCAAATCCTTCCACATATTTGTCCCAACCCTTGATATCAAGCATGTACGCACTAATATTTCACCAAGAAATGTCCAACACATAAGTTTCATTTTGAACATTTGACTTCAAAATTTGACATCCTTTGCATAAAAGGAAATTGAAAGTCTAAATCTTCATAAATTTGATGATTTCAAAGAAAACAAATTGACACAATCTTCCAGTAAAACAAAAACAAAAAAATCACAAGTCAACATCACGTACATATTTTCATAAACTTTGAATTTATTTTCATGAATGTTCATCAAATCTTCTTCCTTCAAAAAGACCAAAAAAAAAAAAATCATCAACATACAACAAAGTTTTCTCCTCAAATTTCAAAATTTACATCCACCATAACTCTCTTCCATATCGAGATTTCAAATCCTTGTACAAAAATGCAACACTTTGTTTATAGATTTCAAAACTTTCAAAAAAAATCATCAGAGTCAACATCATGTACATATTTTCAAAAACTTTGAATTTGTTTTCGTAAATATTTATCAAATCTTCTTCCTTCAAAAAGAACAAAAAATCAACATGCATCAAAGCTTTCTCCTGCAATTTCCAAATTTACATCAACCATGCTTCTCATTTCAAAAAAATAAAAATGGACACTCATTTCTATCTCAAGAAAAAAAAAATCAAAAAAAATCAACATCTCAAAATTGCAAAACAAATGCAAAAATTTCAAATTCAAAACAATCAAACAATTTTACTTTCTGCCATTGGTATCTCGGCCCTCTGCAAGGCAATGGTCGAGCCCAATTTTACTTTCTGCCATTGGTATCTCGGCCCTCTGCAAGGCAATGATCGAGCCCAATTTTATTTTCTGTCATTGGTATCTCGACCCTCTGCAAGGCAATGGTCGAGCCCAATTTTACTTTCTGCCATTGGTATCTCGGCCCTCTGCAAGGCAATGGTCGAGCCCAATTTTACTTTCTGCCATTGGTATCTCGGCCCTCTGCAAGGCAATGGTCGAGCCCAATTTTATTTTCTGTCATTGGTATCTCGACCCTCTGCAAGGCAATGGTCGAGCCTAATTTTACTTTCTGCTATTGGTATCTCGGCCCTCTGCACGGCAATGGCCGAGCCCAATTTTACTTTCTGCCATTGGTATCTCGGCCCTCTGCACGGCAATGGTCGAGCCCAATTTTACTTTCTGCCATTGGTATCTCGGCCCTCTGCAAGGCAATGGTCGAGCCCAATTTTACTTTCTGCCATTGGTATCTCGGCCCTCTGCAAGGCAATGGTCGAGCCCAATTTTACTTTTTGCCATTGGTATCTCGGCCCTCTGCAAGGCAATGGTCGAGCCCAATTTTACTTTCTGTCATTGGTATCTCGACCCTCTGCAAGGCAATGGTCGAGCCCAATTTTACTTTCTGTCATGGGTATCTCGGCCCTCTGCAAGGCAATGGTCGAGCCTAATTTTATTTTCTGTCATTGGTATCTCGACCCTCTGCAAGGCAATGGTAGAGCCCAATTTTACTTTCTACTATTGGTATCTCGGCCCTCTGCAAGGCAATGGTCGAGCCCAATTTTACTTTCTGTTATTGGTATCTCGACCCTTTGCAAGGCAATGGTCGAGCCCAATTTTACTTTCTGTCATTGGTATCTCGACCCTCTGCAAGACAATGGTCGAGCCCAATTTTACTTTCTGCTATTGGTATCTCGGCCCTCTGCAAGGCAATGGTCGAGCCCAATTTTACTTTCTGTCATTGGCATCTCGGCCCTCTGCAAGGCAATGGTTGAGTCCAATTTTACTTTCTGTCATTGGTATTCCGGCCCTCTGTAAGACAATGGTCGGACCCAATTTTTCTTCCATTGGTATTTCGGCCCTCTTTAAGACAATGGTCAAACCCAATAATCAACTCCTTATTCACTTCCACAGGGTTGTCACACCTTTCATAATATCCACATCTCAATTCACTTAGCCTTGTTCATTTTTTTTAGATTTCCCTGTTTGTTTCTCGCTCATTTTCAAATCTGGACGAAATTAGTGTTTCTTTCTTTACATACTTTTTACTCCGATAATACAAAAATCTCACATTTTCATATTATCTAGTAAAATCTAAGTAAATAGGGGCAGTTGTCAACACCCAATTTCGTCCGGATTGACTAATAGATTTATTTTATTTTCATCATGAGTGTAAAATTAAAAAAAAAAATAAATAAATAAATAAATAAAATTAAAATAATAATAAAAAATAATAATAAAAATAAAAAATAAAAAATAAAAAGATAAACAAAAAAACAAAACGTTCGGCTTTTTCCTATAGCTATAAGACCGTTCGTTCTCCTTCCCCCAAGCTCAACCGTTCGGTCATCAACGAGCCTTCAACCACTGACCGTTCGTCGTATACCCTGCATGCAGCCCTTCGTCCAGCTCACCCCTCATATACCGCTCGTCCTAATCACTCCCGCCTCTCTGCCGCTCGTCCTGACTCTTCTACTCATCTACCGCTCGTCCATCATTCCCACTTTTTAACGCTCGTCCATGATTTTCCCTTTCTACCGCTCGTCCTGACTCTCTTACTCGTCTACCGCTCGTCCATCACCTCCCCTTTCTACCGCTCGTCCAACCCACTTGCCCCATCTACCGCTCGTCCTAATATCTCCCGTCTTCTACCGCTCGTCCAAATCATCACTCGTCCAGCTCACCCCTCAGATACCGCTCGTCCTAATCACCGCTCGTCCAGCTCTTCCGCTTTCTACCGCTCGTCCTAATCACCGCTCGTCCAGCTCTTCCGCTTTCTACCGCTCGTCCTAATCACCGCTCGTCCAGCTCTTACCCTTTCTGCCGCTCGTCCTAATCACTTCGCCTCTTCTACCGCTCGTCCATCTCACTCCTCCCTACCGCTCGTCCATGATTTCCCCTCATCTACCGCTCGTCCATCATTCCCACTTTCTACCGTTCGTCTTGATCACCCGTCGCTCCTGGGCCCCTGTGATGAATCATTATTTTGCTCACTTCACTTAGTTTACTGTACTAAAATTAATTAGGGAATTGTGTTTAATTGTCCAGTATTTTCCCGTTTTTACTGCTTGTGCTTAATCCGATCAGAAATTCTTATTTTAATAAATTTGAATTATCTGAGCTTATTATTTTCATTATTGAGTGCAGGGAAAATTCTGTAAATATTTTAGGACATCAGAAGAAATTTCATTTGTATACTCTGTTAGTTGCATTAATTTAATTTGTGTATTTTTTCATTGAATTTTTAGAAACAAAGCTTGCAACCCACAAACACATCACACGACCATTGCTTGGAATTTTCTTTGAGAAGTAAATCAATTGGGCACCTCCAGAAGAAGCTCCAAATTAAAGTGCTGAATTCAAAGAGTGGACTCACGGCCAAGGGAGGTTCCAAATGCTGAATTTTATTGCAAATAATTGAAGAAAGAAGCCTTCATCCAAGAAATGGAGCTCACGGTAATTTGGCAAAAGCACAGAGCCATTCATATATTTTTTTTAAGTCTAAGAGAATGTGTTGGATGGAAAAGAAGAAGGGACCACCACATTGCACATCACATTCACGTACACACATATGGGAGGAGTTTTCATGCTGAATTTTATTGAAGGGAATAATGGTAAATGAAAAGCAAAATGGAGGGGACCACCTCTCACGGTTTTGTGTATGTATATATGGCAACTTGGAATATTCTTTCTTTAAAATGATTAAGGGCATGGAGAATGTGCCACCACTCTCACGGTTTTGGCTTGCAACAAAAGAGAGAAGTGTGCAAGGTGTTAAAGGGAATAACAAATGCTGAATTATGGGGTCCATCATTAAGAAAGTGTTTCAGCAAAACTCAAAACCAAGAGGTAAAGCACACGCTTTTTTTCTTTATTCATTTTGGCATCAAATGCTGAATGGAAAAGAGGGGCCGCTTTCAAACAAGGAGCTCACGGTTTTGTGAAAGTTCACGTAAAGAAGAAGAAGAAAGTGGAGTTGATGGCTTGGCAATTTTCACGTCCACAAGGAGGAGAGTTGCACAACACTTTAAGATACATCCAGCCACCACACGGTTTTCAGTTTGGTGCAGATTTTCCTTGTTCTTCCATTGGTTTTTCATTTTACAATTGATAAAAGAAGCTGGTCCAGCACACTCCACGCCAACGTTCAGCAGTTTGGAAAGAGTAGCAAGAGCTGCACGAGCAGGGAGAACATCACGCTCCAGCCACTTCCACATTCCAGCTTGGAGCGTCCAAACCCAGTAGCAGCAAAAAGAAAAAAAAAGAAAAACCTTCACGCAGTACTTGAATATAGCTCATGGTTTTCTCTATGGCTTGACAGCAGCTCATGTCCAAGGGAAAGGGTTCTATGGAGTGGAAGATCACATGGCCTGCTGGAAGCAAGAAGGAGTGCATCAGCTGGTCTACCAAAGAAGGACGTCACGGCTGTGCTGATTTCATCTTGGAAGGAAGAAGAGAGACAACATGTGTACACGGAAGAAAGCATAGCTGCTGGCTGAACATGTGAAGGAAAGTGTTCCGTGAGATTATTACTTGGAATGGAGAAGGAGAAGGATGTGCACTAAACAAGTTGAAGAAGAAGCACACAACATTCCATTTGGGAGCCCACGGCAGCAAACCATTTCCGTGAAGAGATGAAGAAGTGTGTGGCAACAAATTGAAGCATAAGACAAGTGAAGGGCCCACCTTTTTGCTCATTTTGGAAAAGTCAGGAAGCTAGACAAAAACAAAACTGGAACACGGGCGGGCATCAGACAAAATCCAAAATCCTTAATTAAAGGAGGATGTCCAAGAGTGTTGACACTATAAATTGGAGCAGCAGCAGAGAAGCAAAAGAGAATTACGTAGAGTTTTAGGAGTAGAAGTTAGGTTTTTGGCTGGGTTTTCTCCTCCCCTATTGGGGAGGCTTTGAATTTCTTTTAGTTACCGTTTCCATGAATCTTGTAATTTCCAGTTTGCATTTTCAAATCAATGTTCGTTGAATTTTCTTCTCATTTACCATTTTCTGCACAATTACTGTTATTGCAAATGCGAATCTTTGACAAATTTCATTTTCAGTGAAGTGTTCTTAATTTTACCGTCTCTTTTATTCTACTGTTTATTGTTTTCTGCATCGTTTAAATTTTACCGTTTCTCAATTTACCACTTTTCATTTTTACTGTCTTTTACTGTTAAGTTTTTATTGTCTTTAAAATTTATTTCAATTGTGTTTTAAATTCAGTTGTCTTATTTAAATTCCAGTCAGTTTTAATTTTATTTTTCCGAACAAAAATCACACAAACCCCCCCTTTCGTGTGTAAAAAATCAGAGACTGAACCGTCACAAATTGGTCCTTGAGAGACGACCTAGGAGTCACTTCCTAGTCTATACTGCATTCATTTATGCTCAACTTTTGTGAGCGGTGCGACCCGTTCAACACCCTGTAATGATTCGCACAATCTTCCAACGGTCCACTTCTACCTTCCCCAACTTCACCAACCCTCTAATTATTCCCCACCAATTATTCCCAGAATCTGTCACCAACCCAATAATTTCTGCAGCCCTCCAATCACAGCTACCGACACTCCTCATTTCTTTTTGGCCCAATACCGAGGCCCATTTCTTTTTTTCTCTTTTATTACTCTTTGTTTTTTTTGTTTGCAGAGGCTTAAGCCCCAAATTGAAGTGAGTGTGAAATGGAATTGCACCTTAACAGACAGAAAGGAGGCAGTAGACGCTAGGCCCAAAGCCCCTTTTATTTTTGTTCAGAAAACCCATTAGAGGTTCAAATGAATCTTTTCATTTTTTGCCATTAACGTTCAAAAATCAGGGTCCCTTTCTTCTTCCACTTGAATCCAAACAGAATGGAGCTCCTCCTCCATGAAGTAGGAATCCTAGAGAGGCACCGGTCTCCTCTCGGACGTGTCGCCGCTTCCGCTTACATGGTCGCGATTTGGAGAAACAGAGATACGCAGTAGATGGTTGTTATGTGGTTTCGGAGAAAGGGCTGAGACCCGGAGAAGATGATGGTGGTTCGGATTGGGATCGAGGGCGACGGGGAAGAGGCTGAGGCAGAGCCTCGGATGGCAGAAAAGAGGTGTTTTGGGTGGAGAGGTTCTCGCGGAGTCAACGGAGGCGGAGTCGAGGCGACCTGGGGATAGCGGCGGAAGCAAGGTGGAGGTGTTGGTCCAGTGGCAGACTGTCGGAGTTGACGATGAATGATGGTGATCGAAGTGGACCTGGCAGTAGCTGTTGATGGTGAGGTCTTGAAAATGAAGAAGGTATGAATACGATGGCTGTTTGAGGCAATGGCCCACGGTCAAAAGATGGATGATGATATTAGCTGTGTGTAAGGATGGAGGTGATCAGAGAGGTGAAAAAATGAGGATAGATGGGGTTCGAAGAGGAGGATCCGGATAGTCGTGGGATAACGGGTTAAGATGAAGATGATAGGCTGTTGGAGGTGATCACGGATGAAATGGAAGTGTAGTTGGGATGGAGTTCACGGGTGTTAGAGATGAAGAGTTGAAAGTGATGGAAAATGGTCAGAGGTGTTGGCCGTGATCTCTCGGCTGTGTGTGAATATGGAGGATGGGTGTTTTTGTTTTTTTTTGCTCCCCCGGTAAGGTGAAGATGATGACCTTTAAATTGGCAGAAGGGTGCCATTGTCGGCAGCTTTGATTGGAGGATGAGGAGTGTCGGTAGAAAGGGGAGGTGATGGACGAGCGGTAGACGAGTAAGAGAGTCAGGACGAGCGGTAGAAAGGGAAAATCATGGACGAGCGTTAGAAAGTGGGATGATGGACGAGCGGTAGATGAGTAGAAGAGTCAGGACGAGCGGCAGAAAGGCGGGAGTGATTAGGACGAGCGGTATATGATGGGTGAGCTGGACGAACGGCTGCATGCAGGGTATAGGACGAACGATCAGTGGTTGAAGGCTCGTTGATGACCGAACGGTTGAGCTTGGAGGAAGGAGAACGAACGGTCTTATAGCTATAGTAAAAAGCCGAACGTTTTGTTTTTTTGTTTATCTTTTTATTTTTTATTTTTATTATTATTTTTTATTATTAATTTAATTTTATTTATTTATTTATTTTTATTATTTTTTTAATTTTACACTCATGATGAAAATAAAATAAATCTATTAGTCAATCCAGACGAAATTGGGTGTTGACAGGGTGTAGTGGTACAGGCGACAATTTTTTTTTCTAAAGGAACCTTAAGATCTAGATACCATGTTGAATATATTGAAAAACTACGTATGAGATTAATCTCCCTTATATTGAATATATACATAGGGTGCTCTATTTATAATAGAAGAAATACGGGCTAAGCCCAAAATATAAATAGGAATAATAACAAATTAACTAAAAATACAATAAAGATAATATATCTAAAAGTTATGATAATGTTGTTAATGTTGGATCATTTTCTCTTATGATAAAAAGCTTCAAAGAAGAAAAGGAAGAAACCTGGAACTAAGTGAGGGCTTAAACTCTGCCACTAATGCTTATTCTCTTAATGGTGACATTTATTTGAATTTCTGATATTTTTTCACAGTGATTAGGAAAAAGAAAGAGTTATTCGAATAAATTGATCCACCATCAAATTTTATTATTGACCTATTTCCATATTGAGATTTCCCTGAAGGTGAAATTTAGCATTACAAAGAAGAATAAGTTGATGATTAATAATGATCTTACCTAGGATTTGACACAAGTTTTTGGACAAGTGGCATAATCCTAGCAGTCATTTCCAGAAGCGTTATGTTGTTTTACAAAGACTCTTTGACGCTCAGGTAAGAGAGTTGGATGAATTGTATAATCACGTGTATTCAAGGTTATCAAAGGATCACTTCTTAAGGGATAATAGTTATATTTATAGGAGTAGCCATGGATCATGGGCTTATCTTAAATTAGAATAATACTTAGAACTATAATAACCACATAATAAATAATAGCAAGATAATAATAAAAAACTGAAGGAAAAATAATAATTAAAGATCTAAACTACTGAGATTTATTCACAAAGGGAGTAGAACCGAAATAGGTGTAGGTTTTGGGTCTATTTTATGGTAAAATGGGTGTTACTGTGTCGCATTCCTAATATGCCTATTGGGTCGGGGAGAAAGAGAGAGATTTTGTAACATCCCAAAATACAGTAATTACCATAGATCAGAATTAATTACAATTAACAGTAAAACCATGCAGTCTTTACATTAATAAGATGAAGTTCAAAAGCCGAACGACTTAAGTACATAAATAAAGCGCATGAAGCGTAAACAGAGAAAGACTAAAACGAACGCTTTTACAAAATATTTAACCGAACGTCAAAATGAAACTAACATTACACTCCTAACATAAACGAGCGCTCTAAGGCTCGGCTTTTACTTCCACCTCGACCAGATTTTCTTCTTCAATGACGTCTTCCAGTGTGGCCTCGCCTTCTGCTCACATCCACACGGATGATCATTGCAAGGACAGGACGAACGTACATAACAGTAGACAACACAAGGAAAAACGAAAGGGTAAGCTTATATAATTTAATTCATACAATCAACATATACATTTAACATTTCAATTCACACACAACATGTAATTTAACATAGAAATACATATGTATATAGATATACTAGACAGACCGTCCGGACTGTATGAACCGTGTAGCTACAGGCGTCCTTGCACCCGAGTGATGTAGTAACTGGGATACACTCAACAGCTGCCACTCGAGGTTAGCTCTATCCAAAGTACCCCTAAGGAATAGAACCTCCTGCCATTCCCACACATGACTACTCTCCTCTACGTGAAGATGAGTATCACGGAATATCAGGATGGACCAAGCCAGTATTAGCATAACCACAATCATACTTTACCAATCCAATATTTAACATATATGAGACGTTCCTCCCTGGAACGCTCGTTCAAAACCCACAATCATAATTTCAGTTCTTATACTGTTCGCACATCATAACACTTCCTCTTAATAACATTTTCATTCTTTGTTCCACTTCCATAAAAAGACGAGCGTTCAACCCTCTGAAGGACGAGGACGAACGTGAACAGCGAGACCGAGAAGAACTCGTCACCAGTCAGAATAAAACGACACATGATTATTTGACGAACGACACAACTACTCAAATCATTTGAATGCAATGACTCTAGAGTGATACAACAAATATTCAAAATATTCTAAGTACCAAGATGTTAAGCCGAATCCAATTGGATGAAAATACAACAAGACGAGAAATTGAATATACTGAGAATCATTAGTTTAAAGGAATCGAATGCCAGTCAATGACCGAACGCAACCATATACATTTACTAAGTATTTGGACGAACGCTATTTACGTCCGTTAAGAAATCAAAGGTAAGGACGAGCGTTCGGTTTAAGACCGAACAGTACATTAAAGCGAACGCTAGGTAGATGACCGAGCACCAATTATGACGAATGCTTGGTACAAGACCGAGTGCTACTTAAGACGAACGTTTGGTATATGACCGAGCGCTATTTGGGACGAACGCTTGGTATAAGACCGAGCGCTATTTAGGACGAACGCTTGGTATAAGATCGAGCGTTACTTATTTTAAGGTGTAATTTAATATTATTTAATTTAAGGTATATGACCTCTCTATGCTGAGCCGAACGCTCAAACATAGTAATTCAATTGGGGACGCTCGTTCTCGATCAGAGTTCTTTCCAAATGAAAGAATTCCATTCTAAGTCATTTTCAGGGAAACCGAACGGTATAAGACCGTACGATGACGAGCGTAATTTATCATAGGGAGTAATTTACGTTTCAGAATTTTCATTTATTCCAGATTTCAGATTCAACGTATCAGTTCATACTTTATGTTTCATATAAATGTCAATTTATAGACTTTATAACATTCATTCTAAATAATTCATATTCAACATCATCATACAGATTCATTTCATACACCATAAATATCCACGTTCATATTCATACATCTCAACCATCATCCATCAAGCATTCATACTCATACTACATACATACATTCATTCATTCATCAACATACATACGTTTTCAGCAAACATGCAACAGCGTATGAATTAAATCAATAAGCTTCCCTTACCCGGATTTGTAAGCAACTTTGTCCTAAGCGCAAGATTTGTGGCTTCGTCCAACTAACGTTTTGCTACCCTCAATATCACTTAACTCTTCCAAAACGAATCTAGCCACAATAAAATCAAAAGACTTAGACTACACACTTGCATGCAACCAAAACTTAGTTTTCCAGGAAACCTAAGAACGAACTACTGAAGGAGAACTTACCAGTTTCAGCTTTTGAAACTGTTCGGTCCAACCTGTAGCTCACGGTTCCGTGAACGTCCCTACGGTCTCTGAAACGTGATCGGAGTAAGGGATGGTGAGTTACAGTAGAGAGAAGTTGAAAAGGTTCTAGAGATAAGGTGGAGAAAATGGAGTCTGAGTTTGAGGAAGAAGAAAGGTGCGTGCAGGTGAGTGGAAGAGTTTTTCAAAAACTCAGTTTTGTTCAATCCATGTCTACATGGACGAACGTCTCCCCTTCTGACACCTGCACCCCCACTACTGACTTCAGAAACTTCTAACGTGACAGGTGGCGCTCGTGCATGTTGGGAGTGGGAAGAAGGTTTTTCAGAAAATTGGTTTTCTTCCCAAGTCAAACGGACGTTCTCTTATACACGGACACCTGTCTTCCACTATGATTTCAGAAGGTTCCAGCTCGACACATGGCGGACGTGCGGCAGAGAATGTGAGTGCGTTTTTAATGATACAGAGGAATGACGTGGTGCGTTTTTCAATGCACGGCAGAGTGGTTTAAGTGAATTAAATCTGATTTGACAGATGTACTGCAGAGGTAATTATCTAGGGGCTTACATTCTCCCTAACTACAAAAATTTTCGTCCTCAAAAATTTAAAAACTTACCCGTAAATAAGTGGGGATACAAGTCCCTCATAGCATCCTCCACTTCCCACGTTGAGTCACCAGTCTTTGCGTCCCACACCATCTTCACTAGACGAACGTCTTTTCCTTTGTAGTATTTGGTACGGACGTCTTCAACACGTACTGGCTTCATCTCCAGCGTTCGGTCGTGTTGCAGTTGAACGTCTTCCAACTCTAAGATATGAGAGGGATTGGCTATGTACTTCCGGAGTTGGGAAACGTGGAAAACTGGGTGCAGATTTGATAATTGAGGAGGCAAAGCTAGTTCATACGCCACTGGTCCGATCTTCTTCAAAATTTGGTACGGTCCTATGAATTTGGGGGATAGCTTCTTTGGACGAACGGCTCTTCCCACTCCAGTGATCGGATTTAGTCTAAGGAATACATGGTCTCCTGCAGCGAACTCCAAAGGTCTTCTTCGTCTATCAGCATAGGACTTCTGCCTGCTCAGGGACGTCTTCAATCTCTCTTGTATCAACTTAACTTTCTCGGTCATTTGCTGGATGAGTTCAGGTTCAGTTAACACGTTCTCTCCTTCCTGGAACCAGCAGAGAGGCGTTCGGCACTTCCTACCATAGAGAGCTTCAAACGGCGCCATACCAATGCTAGATTGAAAGCTGTTGTTGTACGTAAACTCCACTAGCGGCAATATTTCATACCAAGCGCCTAAGTGATCTAGGACGCACGTCCTTAATAAGTCTTCAAGCGTCTGGATGGTTCTTTCAGACTGGCCGTCCGTTTGAGGGTGATAGGCTGAACTCATCTGCAGCTTGCTTCCCCATTCGCTTTGCAATGATTGCCAAAACCGAGATGTGAATCTCGTGTCTCGGTCAGAAATAATGCTTGAAGGGACTCCATGCAAACGAACGATCTCCTTGATATACAACTTGGCTAGATTTGTCATTGACATCTTCAAGTTAACGGCCAAGAAGTGGGTGCTCTTTGTTAGCCTATCCACGATCACCCAAATTGAGTCATGAATCCTGACTGTGCATGGTAAATGGGTCACGAAATCCATGGAGATGTTGTCCCACTTCCATTCTGGAATCTCCAACTGCTGAAGTAAGCCGCCTGGTCTTTGGTGTTCAGCCTTCGCACGCTGACAAGTTAAGCATGACGCTACAAAACGAGCGATATTACTCTTCATTCCAGGCCACCAAAACGACTGCCTAAGGTCTTGATACATCTTAGTCATACCAGGATGTATGCTAAGACGACTGTGATGACCTTCCTCCAAGATAATTCGCTTCAGCTCGCCATCATTAGGAACGCAAGTCCTACCCATGTAACGTAATAGGCCGTCCGTTCCAGCATTGAACTCCTTGGCTTGATCTGAACCGAGCGTACTCAAAATCTTCACCAGCTCTTCATCCTCTCGTTGCTTCATTTTGATCCGGTCAAACACATTGCTTGATATTCTAAGGTTACAGCATTTGATGCTGTTCGGTTCCAACTCGAACTGCAACCTTAGATCTCTAAAGCTTTCCACCAAACTGAGTTCTTTCACCATCATTACCGAGACATGAACTGCCTTCCTGCTTAGAGCGTCCGCCACTACATTAGCCTTCCCAGGGTGATACAGCAGTTCAAACTCATAATTCTTCAAAAATTCTAACCAACGCCTCTGCCTCATGTTCAACTCCTTCTGATCAAATAAATATTTGAGGCTCTTGTGGTCACTGAAGACTTGGAATGTAGATCCGTATAGATAATGCCTCCAAATCTTCAGTGCAAAAACGACCGCTGCCAACTCCAGGTCGTGCGTTAGGTAATTCCGTTCATGAATCTTCAGTTGACGAGACGCGTACGCCACCGCTCGCTTCTCTTGCATAAGCACACAGCCCAACCCTTGGTGAGACGCATCGCAGTATACTTCAAAGGGCTTGGACATGTCAGGAATGATCAACACTGGAGCGCTCGTCAACTTATGCTTCAGCTCTTGAAAACGTTCCTCACACAAATCAGTCCAGGCGAACGGTTGGTCTTTCCGGGTCAACTGGGTTAGCGGAGCTACTATCTTGGCGAAACCTTCAATAAAGCGTCTGTAGTAGCCCGCGAGTCCCACAAAGCTACAAACCTCAGTGACCGAACGTGGACTTTCCCATTCCAGTACCGCTCGCACCTTAGCTGGATCTACCGAGATACCTCCAGCCGACACCACATGCCCCAAAAATTGCACCTCCTTCATCCAGAATTCACACTTGGACAGCTTTGCATATAACTCCTTTTCCCTCAACACGGTTAGTACTGCCCTCAAGTGTCCTTCATGTTCGGCTTGTGTCTTGGAGTAGATGAGAATATCATCTATGAAGACGACCACAAACTTGTCCAAATAAGGTATGAATATCCGATTCATATAATCCATGAAGATTGTGGTGCGTTCGTCACTCCAAATGGCATCACCACATACTCATAATGCCCATAACGAGATCTGAACGCTGTCTTCTGGATGTCGTCCTCCTTAACTCTTATTTGATGATATCCCGAACGTAAATCAATCTTAGAAAATACCGTTGCCCCATGCAGTTGATCCAACAAGTCATCTATCCTTGGCAACAGGTACTTGTTCTTGATGGTCAGCTTGTTCAATTGCCTGTAGTCCATACATAACCGAGAGCTGCCATCCTTCTTTTTCACCAAAAGTATGGGCGCTCCCCAGGGTGATACGCTCGGCCTGATAAATTGCTTGTCCATCAGCTCTTCAATCTGCTTCTTAAGTTCAACCAACTCTGCAGGCGCCATTCGGTATGGTTGAACGGAGATGGGTGCTGCTGTCGTCACCAAATCAATGGTGAATTCAACTTCACGAGCAGGAGGTAGTCCAGGTATTTCTTCTGGAAAAACGTCCGGAAACTCGTCCACAACCGTTCGTTCTTCACCGCCAACACCGGACATTCGTTCTTGCCTCAAACCTCCGAACTCTGATAATTCTTCTTCTTCTTCATCCAGAAACACTAATTCCTTCTTACCACAATCTATGAGAATGCGATTGGTAGCCAACCAATCCATTCCTAAAATCACCTCCAAACCTTGAAGAGGTAGGCAGATGAGGTTTACTTTGTACTTACGCCCTTCCACTTCTATAGGACATCTGACGCACATAGTGGACGTCCTAACCTCTCCAGCCGCTGGGGTTGACACCACCAGATCGAACTGCATCTCACTCACTTCTAATCCCAGTTTGCCAACGCACGCCTTCGAGATGAAGGAATGTGTTGCTCCCGAATCAAACAACACGCAACAAGATCTACCATATACTAAGCATGTACTGATGATGAGTGTACCTGAGCTTGCTGCCTCCGCACCAGTTATGGCATATACGCGTCCCACTGCTTGAGCTCGTCCACCTCTAGGCCGATTCCTCCCAGCGTTCGGTGGTCTCATCACTGCTCGTCCTCCAAAGTTGCACTCATTCACCAAATGTCCATTCCTTCCGCAACGAGTCCAATGTTTTCCACCCACTAGCTGAGGGCATGACGAGCGATAATGTGGTCCCCCACACTGGAAACAAATGACGTTTACTTGCTGCCCAGGCTGTCCGGCAGTAACTAATGCTTGAGACCCGCTTGTGTTTGATGACTGATTTGGACGAGCGTAAGGGGATCTCCTCTAATTGGTATTTCTTCTTGCTACGATTGGTCCCCTTACAACCTGTTGTTGTTTCTTGTGCCTTTCCGCTTCTGCCATGTTCTTCTCTAAAACTTTGGCCCTCTCAACCATAGCAGGAAACGTCCGTATACAAAGGCTGGAGATTAAAACTTTCAAGTTGCTCCGCAGTCCGTTCTCAAACTTCCTGCACTGCCACTCTTCACTGGTGGCCATCGTATTGAAACGAACCAAGTGTTTGAACTTGTTCGTATATTCAGAAACGGACATTCCACCTTGGACGAGCTGCAGAAATTCAACTTCCTTGGCAAAGCGGACGCTGTCAAGGAAGTATTCTTCACAAAACTTGTTTCTGAGTACTTCCCAAGTGATCGGATTTTGAGCGTCCGTCAGAATAGCTCTCGCGCTCGCCCACCAGTGGCTCGCTTCTCCAGTCAGTAAGTACTCAGTGTACGCCAACCTGTTTTCATCTGGACATCTCTTGGCGTTGAAGATCCTCTCCATGTCTCTTAGCCATTGATCGGCCTCATCAGGGAGGCACTTCCCACTGAACTTGGCCGGGTGATGCTGAAGGAAGCTCTCCAAGCTCCATTCAGTTGGTTGAGCAGCGTTGGAAGAGGACGCTCCCGGCGTGCCTCTGGTGGCAGCAATAATCTCCATCAACTGCCTCTTAGTGGCTTCAGAGTTGGCTCGTGCGGCCTCCAGACTTTGTAATGCAGCAGCGTTTTGCTCCATCAGGGTAGCGTTTTGTTGTTGTAATCTATCTATTACTGATTCCAACAACCGAGTGTTGTTGGGCGCGTCAGGTTCGTTTGGTTGTGGAGGGGGAGGGAGTCTAGGCGCCATTAGTTCTCTGGACCAGAGAAAAACGAACGTTAGAAATGTTCAAGAGTTAAAAACCATAACTCATTAAACACACAATAAGTACACAACAAAAACACAGTGCACTCATAACGTACAGTGTCCTTAAAAGAACAAAACTGCTCTGATACCACTAATGTAACATCCGAAAATACAGTAATTACCATAGATCAGAATTAATTACAATTAACAGTAAAACCATGCAGTCTTTACATTAATAAGATGAAGTTCAAAAGCCGAACGGCTTAAGTACAGAATAAAGCGCATGAAGCGTAAACAGAGAAAGACTAAAACGAACGGTTTTTCAAAATATTTAACCGAACGTCAAAATGAAACTAACATTACACTCCTAACATAAACGAGCGCTCTAAGGCTCGGCTTTTACTTCCACCTCGAGCAGATTTTCTTCTTCAATGACGTCTTCCAGTGTGGCCTCGCCTTCTGCTCACATCCACACGGATGATCATTGCAAGGACAGGACGAACGTACATAACAGTAACTGGGATACACTCAACAGCTGCCACTCGAGGTTAGCTCTATCCAAAGTACCCCTAAGGAATAGAACCTCCTGCCATTCCCACACATGACTACTCTCTTCTACGTGAAGATGAGTATCACGGAATATCAGGATGGACCAAGCCAGCATTAGCATAACCACAGTCATACTTTACCAATCCAATATTTAACATATATGAGACGTTCCTCCCTGGAACGCTCGTTCAAAACCCACAATCATAATTTCAGTTCTTATACTGTTCGCACATCATAACACTTCCTCTTAATAACATTTTCATTCTTTGTTCCACTTCCATAAAAAGACGAGCGTTCAACCCTCTGAAGGACGAGGACGAACGTGAACAGCGAGACCGAGAAGAACTCGTCACCAGTCAGAATAAAACGACACATGATTATTTGACGAATGACACAGCTACTCAAATCATTTGAATGCAATGACTCTAGAGTGATACAACAAATATTCAAAATATTCTAAGTACCAAGATGTTAAGCCGAATCCAATTGGATGAAAATACAACAAGACGCGAAATTGAATACACTGAGAATCATTAGTTTAAAGGAATCGAATGCCAGTCAATGACCGAACGCAACCATATACATTTACTAAGTATTTGGACGAACGCTATTTACGTCCGTTAAGAAATCAAAGGTAAGGACGAGCGTTCGGTTTAAGACCGAACACTACATTAAAGCGAACGCTAGGTAGATGACCGAGCACCAATTATGACGAACGCTTAGTACAAGACCGAGCGCTACTTAAGACGAACATTTGGTATATGACCGAGCGCTATTTGGGACGAACGCTTGGTATAAGACCGAGCGTTACTTATTTTAAGGTGTAATTTAATATTATTTAATTTAAGGTATACGACCTCTCTATGCTGAGCCGAACGCTCAAACATAGTAATTCAATTGGGGACGCTCGTTCTCGATCAGAGTTCTTTCCAAATGAAAGAATTCCATTCTAAGTCATTTTCAGGGAAACCGAATGGTATAAGACCGTATGATGACGAGCATAATTTATCATAGGGAGTAATTTTACGTTTCAAAATTTTCATTTATTCCAGATTTCAAATTCAACGTATCAGTTCATACTTTATGTTTCATATAAATGTAAATTTATAGACTTTATAACATTCATTCTAAATAATTCATATTCAACATCATCATACAGATTCATTTCATACACCATAAATATCCACATTCATATTCATACATCTCAACCATCATCCATCAAGCATTCATACTCATACTACATACATACATTCATTCATTCATCAACATACATACGTTTTTAGCAAACATGCAACAGCGTATGAATTAAATCAATAAGCTTCCCTTACCTGGATTTGTAAGCAACTTTGTCCTAAGCGCAAGATTTGTGGCTTCGTCCAACTAACGTTTTGCTACCCTCAATATCACTTAACTCTTCCAAAACGAATCTAGCCACAATAAAATCAAAAGACTTAGACTACACACTTGCATGCAACCAAAACTTAGTTTTCCCGGAAACCTAAGAACGAACTACTGAAGGAGAACTTACCAGTTTCAACTTTTGAAACTGTTCGGTCCAACCTGTAGCTCACGGTTCCGCGAACGTCCCTACGGTCTCTGAAACGTGATCGGAGTAAGGGATGGTGAGTTACAGTAGAGAGAAGTTGAAAAGGTTCTAGAGAGAAGGTGGAGAAAATGGAGTCTGAGTTGGAGGAAGAAGAAAGGTGCGTGCAGGTGAGTGGAAGAGTTTTTCAAAAACTCAGTTTTGTTCAATCCATGTCTACACGGACGAACGTCTCCCCTTCTTACACCTGCACCCCCACTACTGACTTCAGAAACTTCTAACATGACAGGTGGTGCTCGTGCATGCAGAGAGTGGGAAGAAGGATTTTCAGAAAATTGGTTTTCTTCCCAAGTCAAACGGACGTTCTCTTATACACGGACACCTGTCTTCCACTATGATTTCAGAAGGTTCCAGCTCGACACATGGCGGACGTGCGGCATAGAATGTGAGTGCGTTTTTAATGATACATAGGAATGACGTGGTGCGTTTTTCAATGCACGGCAGAGTGGTTTAAGTGAATTAAATCTGATTTGACAGATGTACTGCAGAGGTAATTATCCAGGGGCTTACAGATTTCAACAATATCTAATATATGTAAAATGAACTCTGTTATCATTTTTTTTCTTTTTTGTTTGACATGTTATTCCGAAAAGGAAAAATAAAACAAAGAAAGCATATTGTGTAGCTAAATTTTTTTATTTTATTTTATATATATTAATTAACTATATCAAGACCTTGGGCTCTCAATCCAAGATTAGATCTTGGACCTTGGTCTCTAAACTTTTGAAAACAAAGTTTAGAATCGTCACCATATTTTATTATGAAAAATAGTGAACAACCATAAAAATATGATCATGCTCTACGAAACCAAATTTTAGGTTCGAGAGTTAGTTATGCTTGAAAGAGGTGTTAACATCTCTAACGCCTATTGATACGCCGTCATTGATGCTATCAAATTAATACTACTGTACAAGACAACTTCAGTATTGCCAAGTTAGTAGTCAAGAAAATAGATAGGGTTAAAGTAACCCTGAGTCGTCTCCCAACCAATATGGAATTGTTTTTCAATATTTGATTCTTACGGAAACTCTAAAAGATTTGTATATGTTATGTAATAAAAGTAAAAAGCTATGTTAATGAAGTTAATGTTTGAAGAACAAATAGAAAACTTAGAAACAATTAGGTTTAAACCCTCGGATGGTCCTCGTGTTTATATGGAAATCTCAAATAGGTCATCATATTTTCAACTGTCTCAATTGGGTCCATATATTTATAAAATATCTCAATTGGGTCCAAATATTTGTAAAATTGAACCAATTTTGCCATAACCGTTAAGTTGTCACAAACGGCGTTAAAATGTGCTGAAATGGATATACTGAGATGGATATTTTATTAAAAAAAATATACTGTCAGTAATGACATGGAATTTAATAAATAAATAAAAATAGAAAAATTATGCGATTAGAAAAAAAAGGGATTTGAGAGTCTGGGTTTCGTCTTCTTCGCTATCCCCCTAGAAAACTACAGCACCGTCATTCGTGTCATGAGGAAACTGGAGAAGGAAGAACTGGTGATGAAGGAAGAACGTGGTGGAGCTGAAGGGGTGGATCTGAGGAAGCTCTTGTGTGGTGAGACAGTGCCGCAGAAAACCCCATTGAAGCTTCGTCAGCTCTGGTGACGACGGCCGGGGCGGCGTTGATGCTGTTTTATGTGCTGAGCCGACGACTATCGCGGAAGACGGAGGAGGAGAGCAAGGATCACGGAGGCTGCGGCGACGTGTCAAAATCGAGCAGATCGGCGCGCCGAAGCCCTCATTGTTGGAGCCCTCATCTTCTTGCCACTCTGCGACGTCGGAACCCTAGGTCGTCCGCCGCTGCCATCTCCGGTGAGATTTAATCACACTATCTTCACCCTCTTCTCTGCCACGTTTCTCTGTGTGCGCGTATCACCTTTTCCTGTCCTTTCTCTGTTTTGATTCTTTCTCGATTTGGATTCATTCCGGGGGTGATTGGGGTTGATTGGGTGCATTCTAATGGGTTGTTGCTACCAAATAGAGAGATGGTGAATAAGATATTGTCATACATATATTAATCAAGTTTTTACTTTTTACTGTAATTATGTGCAGCTCAAATTGTGGAGTTGTACCAAGATATTATCATGGAAATTTTGTCATGGCTTGAAAGATCTCCTGCTATTCAAGTACGTTTCAAAAGGGTGAAACCAACTTGTCTCCGATTCGGTTTTGCAGTGCGGTGGCTTTGGTTTCGCAAAGGAGATGACAACAAAGATGAACAGGCAGTAGCGATTTAGGGTTGGAATAAGGATTTTCAAATTGGTTCTCTCGTGGATTTTCTGAGTGCAGGCCATTTTTCTCACTTTTTTCTGCTTACATTATTTTTTTATTTTTTTTAATAAATTAAATTCCATGTCATCACTAACAGTATATTTCTTTTAATAAAATATCCATATCAGTATATCCACTTCAGCACATTTTAACGCTGTTTGTGACAACTTAACGGTTATGGTAAAATTGGTTCAATTTTACAAATATTTGGACTCAATTGAGATATTTTGTAAATATATGGACCCAATTGAGACAGTTGAAAATATGATGACCTATTTGAGATTTCCATATAAACACGAGGACCATCCGAGGGTTTAAACCAAACAATTATAATGAAATAGGCTAACTCCACTACTTTTCCAAGACAGATTCATCATCGGTTATCTACAAATCATTGTTCAATTGATTATTGTTCGAGTTTCAAATTAATTAAAGTACATTCTTAATTAACTGGAGGGCGATCATACAATTAATCAAAGTAGATTCTCAATCAAATAAAAGACCTTTCTAGATTATTCACAATGAACTCAACCAAAGTACAATCTCAATCAAATCCTATGGTGTTTAATCATGTCTATTTTTGAATCTCTTAATCAAATTAAAACTTAATTAATTAAAGTAAATTCTCAATTAATTATAGTTGGATTTTTTACCACCAATCAAAGTACATTCTCAATTAGTAACAAAATTTCATTTAATCATATGAAAGTTCCTAAATTCAATCAAAGTAAATTTAATCAAAGTAAATTCTCAATCAAACCTAGAAACCCTTGAACTCATATGATCAATATGCATGTAGATTCTAACACCTTATGATGCAAAAATCATTACTTCTAATGTGATTGAGAAATGAAAGACATAGAAAAAGAATAACTCAAATTAATAAACAAAATACATTAATTCAACTTAATCTCAAAATTGATAATGAAATTACAGTGGAATAGCCCTAGAAGCTTAGCCCTCAATGAATGGAGTAAAATACATGGTAAAATAAAAGTGAGAGGAGAGGTGGATGAATGCTTTCAGTGAGGAATCTGAGAATGAATGGGTTATCATTCTTGCCTCCCCTAAGTATTTCTATATAGGGCATGATTGAGCTTGGACTCTGAATATTCTATTGATAAGATATTTTATCTTATATCTTATATCTTCCAAATATTCAACCAATATAATTAGTTTTTAAGAATATTTTTTTGATGTCAAATGAAATTAATTTAACAACTGGATTTTCTCTTTTAGCCCTTCTGAATTTTCCAAAATTGCACACAAGCCTTGAAATTTCCTCTATTTGCACTTTAAACTCTATCTTTCTATTCAAAATGGAAGAGAACCCTCTAATTAACAATATTTGACCATATTCAAACACATTTGACCACGTGGCAACCCTCATTCTCACCCAAAAATTAGGATTTCATAATGTAGAGGTCTTGTGCCATGAATTGGACCAAGTCAATGATGCTTCGTGGAAACTGCTAGAAACTTTTCCCCGCGTTGGAGGTTGCCCCACGATGATAGGGTTTCTCCTTCACGACAATTGTTGGTGAACTTTATGAAGTTTGATTCTAGTGACGGGTTTGCAAGAATTTAGGAGATGAATAGAGGTGTTGCTTGCGCCGCGAAGAACAAAATGCTTGTGATTTAGGCTCGACGCTGCTATCTTTGCTCGCGTTGAGTGATTGCGCGATTTCGGTTTGTTGTGTCTTTCATCCTTGTGGCAACCCAAATTGCATTTGATTTGCATTTTCGGTTCTCTAAAGCCGCGATTAAGAAACCATGGTTGCGCGATTAGGTTTGCAATCTGGGTCTGAAATCTCTGTTTGGATTTATCTTCTTGCAGGTGCTGGTAGTAATTTAAGGTTGAAAATTTTGTTCTGGTTGATGGCCATGATTTAGGGTTTTATGTTCTTCTCTAGCTTTGGGTTTGTAGGTCCGGTGATGGTGAGGATGATGGAGGTTTGTCGCGACGATGTTCGTGAGAGATTCGAACTGCACGAGAGAGGGTTTCATGATCCGATTTCTGGTTTTATCTTATTGGGGTTGTGAATTGGAGATATAGGATGAGGCTTGCAGTGTTGTTGAAACTAAATCTAAAATGTGGGCATAAATATGCACCCATCACGCCCCACACTTATCGTTTTGCATTTGTAGGCAAAACTGATTAACTCAAAGACCTTGTTTTGAGTAATTTTATTCCATTTTTGCATTTGGATCAAAAGAATGAACAACACCAAACATAGATCAATCATCTAGACATCAATGTGTGAAGGACATGAAAATTAAATTACTTTATTATTTACACAAGAGTTGACCTTTTTAATTCACAAGAAAATCAAATATGAAAGATATCACTCAAGTCAAATGTATTTATTTCTCTCCAACTCTCTCAAGTGATGGTGAGGATGATAGAGGTGTGTCGCGACAATGCTCACGAGAGATTCGTATTGCAAGAATGAGGGTTTCGTGATCTGTTTTTTTTTCTTTTTTTTCTGATTGGGGTTATGAAGAGGAGATGGAGGACGAGGCTTGCATTGTGGTTGAACGAGGAAGAGAGAGCTCTCGCGGTGGTCATGGTGGCAACCTCTCGCGAAGGAGATGGCAATTTAGGGTTTAAGGCGGCGCTGGCTTAGGGGTTTCTGGGTGGTTGCGACATTGATCTGTTGTGGCTAATGGTAGCATGGTGACTTGAGACAAGAGAGTTAATGGCGGTGAGACCGTGGTAGTAGTAGTGTGACATGGCTGACGACAGAGGAGGATTAGGGTTTCTTATGAAAATGGTGATGACGTGTCAAGGGTGGTGATGTTATAGCTGATGTGGCAATGGTGATGATGTGTCATAATTTGATTGGTTCATCATGGTTTGTTAGGATCTTGGATACGTGGCAGAATCTTATGGAGTTTGACTTAGGAGTGTATGAGAGGTGTATCATAGAAAATTTATGGGTGTAGTAGAGAATGGTTACTATTGGGTCTTTTTGTAGAAAATAGGGGTGTATGATTGTAAAAATAGGGGTGAATTCAGCTGTTAAAGTAATTTCCTTTTTCAGAACTCTAATTTTGGGCCTCATTTTGTAACTTGGGACCAATTAATTCCACACTTTAAATCAATTAATTTCTAATTCCAGTTGCATATAACAATATCCAACATAATTTATGAACTAGAAATCACTTTTTAAGCATCTTTAATTCCCAAACCTAATAAGTCCAATGGTCACAAATTGGCTTTAAATCAACATTTAGTTTTTCCCGAGAAATAGGAATAAAATATAGTATGAAAGAAAAAAAAAATATTTTTTAATTTTTAAACCCGACAAACCCTACTGAAAAATAATAAGGGACCATGCGTTTTAAATGAGAATATGATTTGAATATTTTTGGAAGTGAACCCGTAAAGAAATGACCTTAGTCCTTTGTATCTTTATTCAAAGTAGAGAATTAAAAAAGATGTAGTGAGGACAAACTATTTAAAAAATTATTTATTTATTATTTAGAAAATGACATTTTGTATATATTTTTTTTGTAATTTTTATAAATGACGGATTCATTTATTCCCAACATGAAAGTTTTCATAAACTAAAAACAAAAATTTGACCAACCACACAAAGAGAGGAAACTAATTGATGAAATTAAAAGAAAAAGTTGGTGCTTTATTATTTTATATTTTTATATTTTATATTTCTCAATCAGAAAACGAAAAATATTCTTTCATTTGTTTTTTCATATTTAATATAAGCATAGTGTCAACAGGAAAAACGTTTTATGGAGGCTATAAAAGTGAAATAAAAAATAAAAACTATAGGACAAATCTAAAACCTAAAAAGGTAAAAAAAAAAAAAGAGGTATTAATAAATAAATAAATAAAGTAAAATGAAAAATAGTATATTTGAAAATAAAAACATGGATGAAAAAGTCATGGCTACCAACCCACCAACTTGAAAATGCTCTCTTTTAGGAGGTTCACTCAAGTGGGGCAAAAACAAAAGACTCAACCTCCAAATCTTCTTTTTAAGTAGGTTAGAGTTAGGGTTTATACGTGTTTGACAGTATTATAAAACTTTAATTAACTCTTTAAAACAATCATTTATGTACACATATAAAATTATACATTTTATTAAATAATCTAATATATTGTAATTTTATTATATTTAAATCAATATTTTTATCATACTCATTATTATATTATTAAATAAAATATATAATAATTAGTTTAATACAATTTTTTACTATAATCTATATTTATTGATTTTATCAATTTCTTGAAGAAGAAACCTTATAGCATTTAATAAAGCAATACATAATACATTGTGATAGAGTCTCAAATACAACAGAAGAAACATAGAGTCTAGCAAAAATGTGAGAATATTAGATTGATTCTAATAAAATTTACGTTAAAGTTTTGTATGATTAATATATATATATATATATATATATATATATATATATATATATATATATATTATAGACGCATACTTGGTAGAATTTTAGTATAATACATTAAAAATAAAAAATAAACAAAATATAATAAAAAAGAATCCATAAACTTAGTATTCACAAATTCATTATTTTCAACTTTGAAATTGGTATGTATTATTTAGTTTTGATTCAAATCTAGATGAATTTTTTTCATAATAAAATTAAATGACTATCTTATATACTTTAAAAATATGTTTAGCAAGTCAAGGAAAATTAAATACATTTAGTCATTCAAGGATTTCAACGTCCTAGGTTGCTACGTAATTTTCCTATATAAGCAAGCAACCAAGTTTATTGAAACTTCTTACAAAGTGATGGCAACCCCTTTAGGGACTTCCCATCCAAAGAAGTATCAACTTTACTCTAAGACCAAGAAAGGAAAGTTGAATAAAGGACTTAATCTTTTCTTTCTAAGTCTTAGCTTGTTTTTCTTTAACTAAATATCTTTACCTTGTTTTGTAGGCCAAATAATAAAGACTTGGAAACCTATGCTGCCAAGAAGCTTTGCTGCTGCTCATCATCAATTAGCCAAGAAGAAACACATTTAACATGTGCAAAATGTGGAACACAAGCAACCAGGTGGCTTCCTTAAGTCAACACCTTTTCATGAGGAACATGTGGAGCACATGGATGGGAAACAGCTACTGCACATTGGAAGTCTGCACGTTTATCATTTGTTGGCTGATGTAGCTTTCATAACACACTTCCAAGCTCATCTTTGCCTATAAAAAAGAGAGCTTATCACTTGTAAACTCAACTTGAGTAATGTAAAGAAATGCTGCTGCAATGAATCCAGCCATTCTTATCTCGAGTTCAACCCTTGTGCCACTTTAGCACACTTATCCTCTAGCTTCCTTCCCTCTTGGAAGGCCGTCTGAGCTAGAACCTCTGCCTACACACTCCAAAACCGCACCAGACAATTCATCAAACACCTTCCGTGCGCCTCCAACTACATCTGCGTTTTCCAATTCCGCTGCCACCTCTGGTCTGAGAAGCTGCTCATTCTTGAAGAGTGAAGTTGCTTCCATCACAAAGTCTATGCTAGTCTAATTAAAATGTTTGTATATAGTTTTTGACAAATTAAAAGCACTTAGATTTACGAAAAAATAGGAGTTAATTGTACTTTTTTCTTGTATTCAAAATGAACATTTTTCTAAAAAGAATGTCCATGGGTTGGTCCTAGCCCATAGGGCTTTTGTGGATATCTTGGTCTCATGAGCTTTTTAAATGTGGGGTTTTGACGTTGAGTTTTTCTAGCCCTATCCCATGTGGGTCAAGGTCAAACCATTTGAAGAGGACCAAATTGACTACCATTAAAGATAGATGAAGGAGACTCACATACAAAGCATATACACTCAAGTAAAGGTAATTCATTCATAAACCATGAAACTGATAACGGTTGAAAATAAGGTTATTTGTGATGTAATTTTGATACCAAATGCACCATTTTCTGCTTAGAAACTTGCTTGGAATCATGTTTTTGCTTTAGTTATGTGAATAAGAGAGTTGAGCTTATACTTGATGATTTTATCACTAAATTCCCTTGATTTTGTAGGCTACTAGAATGATTTGAAGGAAGAGTTAAAGTACCAAATAGTTGGAATGCAGAAAAGTCAACCAAAGTATAGAAAAGTCAACTAGAGTGCATAAAAGTCAACCAGAGTGTAGAAAAGTCAACCAGAATGCAGTCTGTGAGGCTTGGGCGTCCTGTTTGGAGGTTGAAGCACCAAAAATCGACGTCCACAGCCCGGGCGCCCTAAATGGGGCGCCCGAGCGTCGTGCGTCGCGAATTAGGCCCAATTTTTGCTTTGTTTCGACTCTTTTGGACCGAGCCCTGTTTATACTCTTTTCCGATTCTATTTAAAGGATCCTGGCGCTCTAGGTTTGGTATCTCTGGCTGGAGCAACACAACAACACACTCTTCTACTTTTTGAAGGCAGATCTGGAGGCGGGAGTTTCCTCTTCTACTTTTAGGGTTTCACTATCTCATGCTTTTGCATTATTCATCTAGTTTCTCCATGTCTATGGGGAACTAAACTCTATTTGTTGTTGGGGGAATGATGTAATCTTGTGAACTCTCATGTATTTGAATTGATTCTTAATTTATATGTTTTTTCATTAATTGTTAGGGAATTCATCTGTTTCAATGCTTGCTCTATTTAACTCATTTAGTAGCATGATTTATGAATTGCATGAGTGCCGGGAGGTTCCTTACAATTCAGGTTCTTATCGAATTCTCCCAAGGGTAATATTTCTCAGGGATGAGGGTATGAGTACTTGGTCGTCTTAAGCTTTTGATCTTCAGAGTTAATTTTTTAGGAACACTAGGAATTGCACAAACTAGGAATTAAGGCAGGCTTATTGCGCTGAGGGATCGGGTTCTAAGTAATTTAGTGAGTGACGTTAACATTAATGTAAAAAGAATAATTCTTATATACATGAAAGTAAACTTGGTGAAATCAAACCCTAACAACATAATCATCTCATTTTATAAACAACCTTCGTTCACTGTTTTGTTCTCTGCTATTAATCAATTGCATTCATATTTAATTTTCGGTTTTTGCATCCCAAATCAATGATCTCGTTTATTTTAAGTCTTAATTAATCGAGTTATCACACAACTGTCTAGTGCCGAGAGTCTTCAATGATACAATATTTGGTCTTACCATTTTATATTACTTGTGCGATTTGGTACACTTGTCAATCCATTAACAGAAACACTTATATTATGTAAAGAAAGACTCATGTGTGTTGGAACATCAAAGGCATCAAAGAAGCACACATTAAAATCATACTCAAAAGCTTTGTCAATTGATACTCAAAGAAAATATAACAAAGAAAACATGAAGACAACAATACCGAAATAATGAGGAAGAGAGGAATGAATACCTTACATAAATATGGAATTAGAAAGGAAAGCCTAGACAGGTACCTACTTTAACTTTGTGGTAACCCTTTTTGGGGTGTTTCTTATATTAAAACCTTTTAGGTCTTCTATGATAAAGGCTACAAAGAGTTGAAAATCAACGACAAACATTATCTAACAGCTAAACTCTAAAAAATCTTATAAATAAAAGATCTTTGGATGAGAATAGCAAGAAGATGGCACATAAGGGACATAAAAAAAATTATGCTCATGAAAGATCAAGAAAACTCTCAATGTTGTGTAGAGTTACAAACTTACATTTGTAAGAAAAGAGAAAATTCAAAAGTCTGTTAGATTGAATTGTATTGTATGCACATTCTCTCTGTGAAAGTAATCGTCTAAGTACTTGTAAGCGATTTGGTTGAACGGTAGCTAGACGGGTTAAATAGTAGCTAGACGGGTTTGTCTAGTGGAAACCTAGAGTGAGTGAAACTCAACTAGGTAGCGTATCGGGAAAATATCAGGATTGTTTAGGGATATCAGGAGTGGTGAACAATAATACATAACCAGGGGTGGGTGAAACTCGGTTCTACTCACAATAACATGTATTACTAGGTTGACTAAGGAAACCAATGGTGGGTGAAACTTAACTAGACAACGTATCAGGAAGATACCAGGATTGCCTAGGGATATCAAGAATGGTGAAGAATATTGCACAACCAGGAGTGGGTGATACTCGGGTCTAGTCAGAATAACGGAGGTTACTCGGTTTGACTAGTGTAACTAAGAGTGGTGCAAATACTCAAATGTACTTCTTAGAGGAGAACTGGACGTAGCTTAGTTGAGTGAACCAATATAAAATGTTTGAGCCAAGTGTCTTAGCTTTACAAACATTCTATCTACAAAGGCAACAATTTCTTGCAAAGCTAATCCTTGACAAATACTCTTATCATTAGACACGTTGTTCCTTAAGAGCTACTTCTCCTAGATACTACAGAAGATTAGCTAAACATTTGAGCTATATATGTTTCAATCAGAGCAGAGTTTTACAAATCAAGGGTTTAATTACCTATTGTTAAGACTTCGACAAGTGTACCAAATCGTATGAAGTAATAAACATGGCAAGACCAAGTATCGTTTCCCTAGAGACTCACGGTCTACACAATTATGTGATTTCTTGATTAAATAAGACTTGAAAACAAAATATTTTGGTTTAAAATGCAACTAAAGAAAAGTAAATATGCATGCAACTTGATCAATTGGACAAAAGTGCAGAGATGAACGTATGAATTTGATATTATAGGATGAATATGTTGTTGGGGTTAGATTTCACCTAATTTGCTCTCATGTCTATACGAATTCTACTTCTTCATTAATGTCAATGTCACTATCTAAAGTACTTAAAACCCGATTCCTCGGCGAAGAAAGCCTATCCTTAATTACTATGTCACAATTCCTTGCATCCCTAATAATTAATTATGCATTGCGATTAGTAGCTTAAGACAACCAGAACTCACACCCCCATTCCTGAGCAATACTGCTTCTGGGAATAATTCTCCAAAACTTGAATTGTAAGATACCTTCTGGTACTCATGCAAATCATACATCATCCTAATGAATGAGTTAAACAAAGGCATTGAGTGAAGAAGAATTACCCTAACAATTAATGAAAGAAGCATATATAATTAAGAATCAATTCAATACACGAGAGTTTACAAAGGTTTACATCATTCCCCAACAACAAATAGAATTTAGTTCACCATTGGCATGGTGAAACTAGATGAATAATGGAAAAGAATGAAAGATAAAAACCTAGAAGTTGAAGATAGGATCTTCTGGATCCAAATTCGCCTCCGAGGAGTCAAAGGGTGTGTTTCTGTGCCTTTTTTGTCAAAAGATAAAATCCCTAAGACGTCCAAGTCCTTAAATAGAACATAAAAATAACAGAAAATGGGTCCAAGCCCACAAAACTGGCACTCAGCGCCTCACTTAGGGCGCCCAGGCGACATGCCAAATCATATGACGCTCAGGGTCAGCTCAGAACGCAAGCAGGCATGGTGCAACTCGAGGAAGTGTCGCTCAGCGCCTCAAAAAGGGTGCCGAGGCGCGAGCTAGGGACTTCCTGCGCTGAGGGCTTCAGAAAAAGGGCAGCCAAGCATGAGACAGTGTACTCCAATGTTAAGGCCCCTAAAATGGCGCTCAACCTTGTTGCGATCCTTCTTTCTAATGCTTTTCCAGCTCTTCCTGAGTTCCAACTCCTTACTACTTTAATTCTTATTCCAAATCATCTCAATTCCTGTTTAAAACAAGGAAATCTAGCATAGAATCATTAAATTCACCTTCAACTCTCTTATTCACACAAAACTATGATTTCAAGCTAGTTTCTAAGTCAAAAAGGGTGTTTTTAGTATCAAAATTAAGTATCAAATAACGGTAAATTCAATCGTTATCACCTATGTGGATCATTTAATCTCTACAAAGTGTTAAATATCTGAGACGAAAAGGACTTCCAGAAACACTATTTAACCCCCTTCTAGTGTTTCTCGCAATTTGATTAGGGAATTGCAATATCAAGAAAAGTGGTGAGTCATAATACTTGAAGGTTCAAGACATTGCAAATAGACTTCACAATTTAACATAATTAGTGAATCCACCAAGTAAGAGGAGAGAGCCAAACACTAAAGGTGAGATGATTGAGGTATTCATGTTGAGTAATTTCACTGGTTTTGTGTTTAATTTTGATTTCTATTAAGCATGAGAAGCATGGAAAGGGTCAAAACAACTTCTTTATTGAATACTTTTAGCCTACAACCAAATAGATAATCGAACATAAATTAAATTGTTCATTTTGAACCTCAACTTTAAACATACGCACCATGAGCCTAAAAATGTGTAAATCCTACCTTCTATACTGATGGGGGAGATAGAACAATATATGTTTGTTGTCGAAAAAGAAAAAGGGAGGTTGTTATGAATGAAAGAAAAGAAGAAGGAAAGGTCAAGGTGATATCACCCAATTATAGAAAAAAAATGAAAATAAATTTATGCAGTCCAAAAGGCTTATTGAAAAAATCGATACACCTAGAAGGGAGGAAAGAAAAATTCCAAACAAAGTTGAAAAAAGAAAGAAAAAAACTCATGTCAAATGCATATTGTTAAAGTTCCTTTATCATTGAGTTTTGTTTATCATGAAAAACCATATTTTCTTGACATCCCAACCACATTACATCCAAAGACCTTAGTGATCCATGCTAATTATGTATAAGTAATGATTGGAAACAAGAATACAGAACTAAGTGGAAGCTTGCAAGGTTTCCTAGAGTGAAACACTCAGTTGGGGAAGAAAATATCTTATGCTTAAATGATAATTTTGATGAGAGATATTGCATTACTTCAAAACAGTGTAATGATTTTGCATTTGTATCTTGATATTTTGAATGGACACCATTTAATACTGTGAGCAATATTGTTTTGAATCATTCTATACAAACTGGTATTGTGCTTTGTTTGAGGACAAACAAAGATCTAAAGTGACTTGTAGTGATAAGTGCCCAACTTAATTGAATTTTAAGATAATTTTGGACTTATATGGTTTTGATTTTTTTTAGATTATGCTTCATTAATCCTTATTTAGTTTTTTTTTCATCTTTTGTTATCAACAAAGAGTTAAAGTGGAAAAATAAAGAAAATGGATGAAATTCAAGCAATTCTAGATAAAATTGACATTGATGCATATGAGTAGCAAAGTCAGGGCTTGAGCCATAAAAGTAAACCCATTGCAAAGGGAAACCTCAAGCACTGAACTTAAGGCTAAGAATCCTTCTTAAAGAAGTTATCTCAAGGGTCGAAGCACTAGAGACACAAGGCTTAGGCCATAAAAGCAAACCCTTATAAAGAGGAAACCTCAAGAACCCATCTTTGGAAAAATCTGGAATATAATTTTTATAGCTTAATGATCATTAAAACACCTACTCTACTTTACCTCAATGGACTTATTATCTAATGTTCTTCAACTCAAGAAATATGATGAAGATTTGAAAGAGAGTAAATGAAAGCATGCTCTAGTAGAAGAGAATGAGAAGTAACGAGTAATAGTGGAGAAAAGAGCCATCATCACATATCAATCTTGCTACTTAATGTCAAGGCCTACAATGACAAAAGCTTTCAGAGAACAAAAGAGAAGAGAAGAAAAAAAGCCCTTGTTGAAAATCTATTTCAAAGTTTATCTCTATGCTTGTAATGTCTAATGCAAATGCAAAAAAAGAGATAGCAAAATAGAGCAATTACAAGATTTTTGGAATGTTTTATATTAATGAAATATCCTCCTTGAAAGAGTTATTTTCAATCTTGTAATCAAACACTTGTAAACCAGGAGTGGTTAGAATACTTGGATACCAGGAGTGGTGTAAGAATACTTGTAACCAGGAGTTGGTAAATTCAAACTAGACAATTATCTAAGGTTAGATCCTGGAAAGGTTAAACTTGAACTAGTCGTGTTAACTTAGGGACCATGACTGGTGTAAGAATACTTGCAACTAGGAGTGGGTGAACTCAGACTAGACAATTGTCTAGGGTTAGATCCTGGAGAGGCTAAACTCGGATTAGTCATGTTGATTAGGGGACCAAGAGTGATGTAATAATACTTTTACCTGGGTTAAACTCGTTGTAATCTTGAAAAATTTAGTGGAACCCCTCAAGTGTTCTTAAGGGAGAATTGAGCATAGCTCAAATTAAGTGAATAAGTATAAAAAATGCACTTTATTGTTTTTCCCTTTAAAGTTTTTACATAGTGTTTTGAAATATCATTGTCTAAACATAGTCTCATTTACCTATCCTATAAAACTACCGTCTAAACATAATACACCTTTATATACTCTTATTACAAGTCAATAAACGCTACTTTGCAAAAATGTTTTGAAAACACTATTCACCCCTCCTTTAGTGTTTTCTTATGTACTTCACACTTCTGGTTTTAACCCTGGACAACACATCTAGACAAGTGCTTTAATTCTCTTCATAATTCACAACACAAATAATATTAAGAGCAAAGGTACAAATGATAACTTTCAAAGAGAGGATAAAAGCAACACAAAGAGTTTTGTGATTTGCTAAGATTTTCCTATCAAATGAAATATATCTTTAGATGATATATGAGCGTAGTAAACTTGAGTTCACTATTCTACTCTTCTTATATTATCCTTCTTGTGTTATCATTCTTGTCTTTTTTTTTCAAGCTTTTATCTATATATAGTTTTTCTTGGAAGATGACCGTTAGACAAGGAAGTTGACTTCAAGAGAGTAAGTAGCCTTTTAGGTGGGAAGTTAGAATTTAGTCTTCTTTGTTAGGGTTAGATTTTTATCATAGCCTTAAGTAAACAAAGCTTATACGATGTGACAAAGCAGAAGACTTTAAGGAAAAAATTCCTAGAAGGTTCTCCATCTTTCATAATGTCCTTTTCTTGGATGTAGTGGTTATGATCATATCATATATTTCTACTTTAGTGATATGCATAAATATCAAGAACAAAGCATACAAGCATCAAAACACTTTATAGTACATGCATTAAATGTTATAAACATTAGACTGTATTGCGTGTTCAAGATATTTTATCATTTGTCATGTCATTTAGAAATGCATCGTTTGGTAAAACATACAACATATATAATCATCAGATGGTATAAACATTAGATGTTTTTTCAAAGATATAACATTTAGTGGTCATTCATTAGACGATGTTTTCTTTAAGACGTTTTGCTTGAGATAACACTTGTATTGAATAAAAATTCTTTTTAGCCAAAGTGTTATACAAGAGATAAACTTTCTTTTTCACAAGAAGCTAGCTTGTTACTCATATAGTCTATTAGATGATTTCAAAAGAGAGACTATTTGTTTTCTTAGACGTTATTCATACCTTTTTCTCATTAGACAGTTTAGTCTAGAAGACATTGTTCAGACATTACTAAATAGTTCTTTCTTAGATGTTATTTCTTTTAAACAATTTTTAATACACACAATATTTCGTTTAATGCTTTTTGTTAAACTTTAAAACCTTAGAAAATAAATATATCATCATATTGTCTTTTTTAGGTATTAGAGTATATAGTTTAGCATTATCAGAGCAAAATATTATCAGAGTAGATGTGATTTGTAGCATCAGACGATTATAATTTTCTTCAAGATTAAAAAACAAAATATGACTTCCTTAAGTCATAAATCATTTGTGCACAATATATGTATTAGATAAAAGCATAACTCTTCTATGCAAAAGTATTTCTTTTTTAGACAATATTTCTTTTAACCAGTTTTTCATGCACAACAATATTTCGTTTAATGCTTTTTGCTAAACTTCAAAACCTAAGTTGCTTAAATAGTGTATTATCTAGACGATATTGTCTTAACACTATATGTACCGATCGGTGCATGTCGATCGTAACAATACAACCGATCATCTGGACATGGAGAAAATTGATTAATCACAATTAGAATTAGTTAAACATTTAATTAGTGTAAACAAGTTAATAATCGGGTTTAAAAGGAACTTGGACGTAATTAGGGTCACTCTAATAAAAAGTCCATGAGAAAAACTATAAATATAAGTCATTTTTCGACTTTTATGATGTATTTATTATAATATTAATTGTTTTATCGATCAAAATCAATCTAACTTTAACATTGAAACACCTTTATAAGTATCCTTCGATCTATTGATGAAGAAATTATCCGGAGAAGTTTACATCGAAACACTCGTCAAAACAATAAAATCCGTATCATAAATTTTTAGGAATTTTGATTTAGTATATAAAATATCATAATTATTGAATGATAATTGATATTTTTTTTAATGTTTTAAAATATTATAAATACTTCACTTTAAAGTTGATGTCGGTTTCTTGTATTTTGAGGACATATTAGGAACCCGTGCTTTTAAACTATACTTGAATTATATACCATTATAATTTATATATAAACTTTATCTAGAATATTCATATAACCAACAGACATGAACAAATATAAATTTATTTATAGATAAAAGTAAATACAAATAATTTATTATTTGTGTAAGAGATTAATATTATAATCTAGACTTAATAGTACTGATGGCCCCTATTTTCGTCAGGTTTGTTCGAAATGGTCATAGTTTTTTTTTTCTGTTCAATGTTGTCCTAGATAATGTAATTTATGTTCAATTTAGTCCTTTTTGCAGACGGCTTTTAAATCGTTAACGATACAGTGTCAAAGTCAGCAATAAGTAAATGATGTAAGCTATTTTATCTGACGTGGCTGCCTCTCGTCATCTTCATCTTGGCCACTTCATCATCTTCCATGTTTTAGAATTTGGGAACCCAACCTCTTTCACCTTCGCCTTCTTCAAAATTCCCCTCCTTTTCCTTCACGCTCTCTAGACCTACATCCACCTCGATTCCCAACCCCAATCCAATGGCCTTAGAGCCGCCATCCGTCGCCCTGACATTGATGGCTACCAACCCCTCTCCTCCAAAATCGTTGCCGAACTCAAGAAGAGGAACAAGTCTAATCACCCCCGAATAATGAGTTCTTCGCCAACAGGGTTTTTGTTCTATTCTTTTATCCACTTTTAGTCTTTACATGTGGGGCAGGCGGCTCATTAAGGTCACGTTTGAGAGATCTGCATCCAGAAGGTCTGACAAGCAATTGAGCATTTGTTTTTGGGTTTTTGGGGCTTTACTCATGCGATCCTTTATGCAAATCAAGTGTTAGTTATATTTGTATCTTTGTTGTGGATAACCCCCTTGACTGAGATTTTTGTGAATAGTGGAGATGGTGCGATAAAGAGTGGATTTGGTAATGCGGAGAAATTGGTAGGGAAAATGGGGTTCTTGCGTTATGATTTTGGAAGCTTTAGGAAGTGGTGCTTGTTGGGGTCTAGTTTGTTGCAGATTGTGGCTTTGAGGCCTAACCTGCAGATTATTGCAAATGTAGATTATCCCTACCCCTATTGAACCACCACCATGTGAGGAATGACAACTTCAGTGGCCCAAGCTATTACAACAAGAAGAAGAAGAAAATTAGGAAACAGACATGGCTCATCAACCACCAAGATTGGGAAGAAGATTGCTTAACCTCGAACCTCACTATGGCTTTCACAGAAGAAAAGTAAAAAATCATAATTTTACAAACCACCCTCATCAAAATTTGGGTTTCATTAAATAAATGACATTTCTTTCAAAATCCATCTCATTGTGCTTGAAGGGAATCCATGTGGACAGTTAAATGTCATCTCATTTGAGTTTTGCACAGTTGGACAGTGGGTTGTTAATTATTTAAACGCCGTCTACAAAAAGGACTAAATTGAACATAAATTACATTCTTTAGGACAACATTGAACAGAAAAAAAAAACTAAAACTATTTCGAACAAACCTGACAAAAATAGGGACTATCAGTACTATTAAGCCTATAATCTATTAGTTAAACCACATGTGTGTAGCACATGTATCCATTATTTATTTTATTGTATTAAAAGAAAATAATGTTTATTATAATTATTTAAAAAGTGGGATATAAAATAAATAATTTTATAACTTTATTACATATATTTAATTAAATTAAAAAATATAAATTTTAAACGATGCAATAATTTATATAAAATGTATATATAGAAAAGTTATAAAAAAATAATTATAAAACTGTTCAAAATGAATTTTCTTTTTATTAATAGAAACGTATGAAGAAAGATTCAATGAATTCTTAATTAGTTGGGCCGTTTTTATTTTGGTGAGTTACGTTAAGTTGGTCCTAATTTAAAAAAAATTAATTGTGTTTTAATTTTTAAAAGGGTGTCATAGGTCTTTTTTGAAAACAAAATTACTATTGACATTAAAGACATGTCATGTATCATATGTGGTCTTTTTAAATTTTTTTTTGTAAACATTTTTATTACTATGGTTTATAAGTACCACTTGTGTGTTGGAGTCAAATTATCTTGATTTCAATTTAATATTTGTATGTTCTTTTATTAATTTATTTCAAAATTTTCTCAAAATAAAATAATATTATTTCTATATAATTTAAGACAAAATTTATTATTTATATAAATATTATATTGATATTTTATTAAAAATAAATTTTTAATTTATTATATTATCATATGATTATCCTACTTTTTACCATTAAATTTTAATATAAATATCAGTATAACATTTATATAAATAATAAATTTGATCTCAAACAAAACTGTTATTTATATAAATAGTATTAACTAATATACTCTTATGAAAAAGCACATGGATTAATAATATATTACTTTTAAAAAATATTTATACTTTTAATTTTATTAAAAAATATATTAACATGAATTAATAATATATAATAACGTGATATGTTAAAAAAAATCTATATATAAAAAAAGGTCGTTGATTGATATGTGACATGTAAGTAACCGTTGTTAGCAATTTTTTTCAAAATAAACTCGAGACACTTTTTTTTTTCAAGTTAAGACAATTAAAATTTTTTTAAAAGCCAAAATCAATTTGATAGTGGACTACCAAAGTAGAAAAAACCTTATTTGTTATCTAAGTAATGATAAATCCTAATTGTATATCTCAAACTTATTTTAGGAAATCCTGATTTATCTCCTTAAATCACTCAATAGCGTGTTATTATCTGTAGTTAAACTACCTTAATTGTTTTCATAAAAGTTGTACAAAAATTAAATTAATTTGCTTAATGATGTTATCAAATACATGAACGGGTCACGGGAAATGTGAAAGCAATTAATGATCAAACATCCAAAAGTCAAATATATCTTTTCTTTCAAAATTGTAATTGTTCAGTTACATCTTAAGTTGCCTGGGAAAATAACAAGGAAACAAAAACCTTATCTTGATGATAGAAAAGAGGCCAATGAAAGCCTATGTAATAACTATTAACGTTCACCATGATCACCGTCAACCTGTGATACAAGCATAGCTGCTACAGCTGTAGGTGCAGAGCGTGGTCTGAAAATATTTTGGGATGCTAAAATTTTCCTATTGGTGAAAGGGTTAAATATATAAAATATATACTGAAATTAAAGAAAATATTTTTATTTTTAAACTAATTTATATATGTGAAAAAAAAAAATGGGGACCAAGCCCTCTACTATATAATAACTAAGGTGGTGTATGTGCTATCATATTAATTTGTCATGGCCAAAGACAGGTACAGATCTTTCTTGCATGATGAACCTGATAGCATACAGTGGAGACATGGTGGTCCTCCCACTTATGATGTTGTTAACAAGCTTTTTGAAGAAGGAAGAACTAAGGTGCAACAACCACCATACCCTCTTACCCTTTTTTCATCTCTCTCTAAAGATTATCTTTTCAATTTGTGTTTTCATGTTTTGCAGGAATGGCCAGAAGGATCATTGGAAGAGACAGTGCAAAATGCTATCAAGTCATATGAGATGGAGCTCTCTCACAAGACCCGTTTGCAGGATTTCAGGACAATAAACCCTGAGAAGTTCAAGCTATTTGTCAATGGTATGCACTTCATATTTGTCATATTTATTTCCTCTCCAATATTTCCACTCTTATTTTTAGTATTCTACTATTTGATTAACTGCTATTCATCACATGATTAAATGGGGTGAACGAATAGATCAAGATTTGCTATGTATTTTTTTATCTTGTATAGACACCCCTTTCATAGTTCCAGTAAGAATCCACAGATCTTGTGGCCTTTTCATTCCTTGTCTAAGTATTTTCTTGCAGGAGACCAGTTTTTGAAGGGATTATGGTAATAAATGATAGTTGTACCACATAATTACATCAACCTGGATTATGGTATTAATGTTTGATTTGCAGGCAGGGAGGGATTATCTGGAGAGGAAACTCTGAAGCTGGGAAGTTACAATGCTTTGTTGCAAAGTTCTCTGCCAGAAGATCTGCAACCTTACAAAGCTGATAAAGAGACTTTTGAATCATCTCATGAATTGTTCAGATCAGCTTTTCCTAGAGGGTTTGCTTGGGAGGTGATAAAAGTTTACAGTGGACCTCCTGAAATTGCTTTCAAGTTTAGGCACTGGGGGTTCTTTGAAGGCCCTTATAAGGAACATGCCCCTACTGGGAAGATGGTCCAATTCTATGGTGTCGGAACTGTCAAGGTATTACTTACACTATGTCTTTACATTCACAAAATGGATTCTTGATGACACTTTATACCACTGTGTGCTATCTCAATATAATATGTCTCTATTTTAACATCAGAAATCAAATGTTTCGAAGCAAAACAAAAACCAGAATGTTTTTTGTGTTCAATGATTCGGTTAAGGTCTTGTTCTGACAGAATTCCTTGGTCGGTTTAGAGAAAAATAAGTGTTTATGAGCTAGCTTTCATCATGCAAGACTTTTTGACATTTCATAAAGGCTTAAACTATTCTTCTAGAGTTAGATTAGTTTTCAGGACAAAACTTTGTAATGAAACTAATGAATATTAAAACACACAGAATTCTGATTCAACTACCGAATACAGATGTAAATATCTGTGAGCAAAACTTGATGTTAAAACAAGTTTCAAAATGTTAGATCATCTGTGATGAAGACGAAATTTTTTGAGACAAACAAAATATCCCACCTAACATTGATAGTTAGTGATGTGATTTTTCCACTAATAGTCATAAGAAACGTTTTACTTAAGGTTCTATCACAATCATGAGTCATGAATCTATACAGGTGGATGACTCTTTGAAAGTTGAAGAGGTGGAACTTTACTATGACCCAGCTGAGATGTTCGGAGGCCTTCTATCAGGGAAGCACCCAAGTCACCCCATAGAGGATGATGGCAACAAAGCTTCACCAACTTCAAAACAATGTCCTTTCTCCACATAGTTTGCAATATTGCTCTAAGTGAATAATGTTCTGATCCAGCTATGTTTCTTGGATCAATTAATGTGGCAGCTGAGATTTGAAGAAACCTAGAACTACTTGCTGGGATAGTGGTCCAACGAATAAAATTGAAAAAAATAAACTAAGTTTTCCATCTTTTATGGATAGCTATGGCAAATACATGTGCTATGTTGGGAAGTAATGTGTCTGTTTGACATTACTGTTGCACTTTTGAAGAAATTTATAATGTTTTCCAGTTTATTATTTTTATGTTCACGTTACAATAAATATATATATATGTGTGTAAATAACTAAAAATTAGGTAAAAAAAAGAAGAAAAACTCAAATGAGAAAAGAGTGATTAATATTGTCTAATGAATTTTAAAAATATACGATACTTAAAAAAAGAACAAAGGGAGAGCTCATGGGTTTGATTCAATCGGAAAACCAGACAACTTTCTGTGTCAGCATTATTGTTGAATGAAAGCATTTGAAGTTGTTGTGCAGTACAGTAGTTATTTAGCAGTTGCCTAGACAAATTCAGAGCATAGATTTATTTCTTTATTGCTGTTATGATTATTTTAACTCTCTTGATGACACTAGTTGATAATGTAAAAATGTTAAAAAAGTAAAACATATTTTTTCCTCGTATTATAAAAAAGACGTGCTTATTAATTCTGACCAAGTGCCGTAACAAAATTATCTCATAAATGGGTAAAAGAACAGCAATAAAGTTTGGTATTGGTGGATGATTTTGACTTCAAAGATTACATAAATTATGTTCTACAGAGAAACATAAAAAGCCCGAAAAGTTCTTCCACTTTGTGGTAGGCATTTTTCTCATAAAATGAAAACTGTTACAAACAGCGGAAATGTTACAATCAGAATCCGGAAAATTAGTATTCTGCAACCACCAAACTACCAATATGCAGAAAGGAGGCTTAGCCAAGAACACCATTTCAATTGCTCCATATTTTATTGCATGGAAATGTGTACGAACTGGAGTGATCTAAAACTATATGAAATCTATTGAGTAATTCAGATAAATTAAAAAAATCTAAAGGTAATGTTCAGTTTATGCAGTGATAGTGGTTCCAGAAGGGAAGGATTCTACCTCAAACTGCATTCAATTGAACTCTTCATGCAAGCATAAATTATCAAGTGCAGTCCTTATTACCCAATCCTCTTAAAATGAATTGAAGATTGAAATACATAAAATGAAAAAGAAAAGGAAAGGCATTTTGGAGGACAAACGTGTGGATCATGCAAGGTCATAACTCCCCCAAGGGTCCGTGTCTTGCCCTCCCTGGTTCTGTTATTTGAAAATCTGATTTATATATAAAGGTTTATATATTTTGATGCTGCTTTGATATCAACCATTCCGTTGTAGTCTAGTTGGTCAGGATATTCGGCTCTCACCCGAAAGACCCGGGTTCAAGTCCCGGCAACGGAATTTGTTTTTCATTTATCTTCTTCTTAATGATTTATTTTCTAAATACAAATTTTAGCAGAAATTATCATTGGGATTGTTCAATTTAAAAGATTTATAGATTATATAATTTGAAAATGAGTATCACTTCTCATTTGTTCAAATCCTTTAAAAACTCATGAAATTTTTTTACCCAAAAAATAGTTAATTAACTTTAACCGGTGCTTTTTAAGTTACTTTAAGTTAACATTTTGTGTTCATCATTAAAAATGTTAAATATAATAATTAGGTAAACAAGACTTGTATATTTACTTACTTACACCCACATTCACCACTTTATTATTATTCTTCTGTTGTTATTGTATTTGTGTAATGTTTCGATCATTTTTCTTATCTCATTCTCGTCTTTGTATGGTGGTGGTTTTCGTTGCTCTAATGATGAATTTTCGTTGTTTTTCTTTTTCATCAGTCTTATTCCGTTCACTTTCATCTTCTTCTTCATTTCATCTCATCAATGTATAAGTGTTTTTGCTTAAAATTTTATATTTCTTTTGTTTCATATAGTTACTCTTGCCATGTATTGAATTTCAAATCATATAGGAAACAAACTGAATTTTGAAATTCAATTTAGAAAGTTATTGAATTCCAAAATCTAGTTTATGAAATCACTAAATTTTGAAATCCAAATTAAAAATTCATAAGATTTAAAAAAACTAACTAGATTTTGAAATCCGGAGTTAAGGAAGTAATCGAATTTTGAAATCCAGTTAAGGAAGTTATAAAATTTTGAAATTTTGTTTAGAAAATAATTTAATTTCAAAATTTCGTTTAAGGAGTCATCGAATTTCGAAATTTGATTTAGGAAGTGACTAGATTTCAAAACTGATTAAGGTACTCACTAGATTTTGAAATTTGGTTTAAGATATCACTTGATTTCTAATTTCGTTATGGTAGCCCTAGATTTCAAAATTCGGTTAAGAAAGTTATCGAATTTCGAAATCCTGTCAAGGTAGTCACTGTTAACACCCGACAAGTGTACCGAATCGTATCAAGTAATAATAAAGTGGTAAATCCAAGTATCATTTCCCAAATGACTCACTGGCCTAGACCGTTATGTGATTTGTTGATTAAATTAGACTTGTAAATGAAAACATTGTTGTTGAATTACGAAAAATAAACATGAATGCAAGGTTTTGATCAATGGAATTGAAAGATGCAAAAACGGTTGATGTAGAATATGAATGATTATGTTGTTGGAGTTTCCGATTCATCCTATCCACTCTCATGTATTCAAGAATTCATCTTTCTTCATTAATGTTAATGCCACTTTCTAATTTACCTTAAACCCGATGTCTCGGTGAAGAAAGCGTACTCCGAATCACTAGTTTACAATATCTTGTCTCCCTAACAATTATTCATGCATTACATTCGCACAGAAGCTTAAAGGCAACCAATCCTCCTATCCCTATGTCTAGGTAATATTGCTCTTGGGAGAATTTCCTTAGTTCTAGATGTACTTATATGTGTCCATACAAATAACATCAATGATAATGCAATTGAATGAGTTAAACAAAGCATGCGTAGAGTATAGAAGAAAAACCCTAACAATTAATGAAAGAAAACATATAAATTAGAGAATCAATTCAATATATGAGAGTTTCAAAGGATTACATCGGTTTCCCAACAACAATGGAAGTTTAGTTCACCATAGACATGGTGAAACTAAATGAAAAACAATGAAAGAATGTAAGATAAAATCCTAGAAGTTGAAGAATAGAGCTTGAGCATCCAAAATCCTCCTCCAAGTGGTGAAGAAAGTGTGATTTTGTCTCTTTCTGTCCAAAGATCTCAACCCTAAGTCGACTAAAACCTTATATAATTTATTACAAATTATAGAAAATAAGCCCAAGCCCAAATAAATGGCGCTCAGCAGTAAGTGCAGCTCTTCAATTTTGACGCTCAGCTATAGTTTTGCCCCTCAACGGTGACTGTGATACTTCAGAGTGCCGCTCAACGGTAAAAGTTGCACTGAACGGTGATTGCGGCTCTTCTTTTGTGCACTTTCACTTCCTTTCCTAAGTCCAGCTCCTTACTACTTCAACTTCTTTCATCTAATTCATCTTAAGTCCTGCCAAAACAAGGGAAACCAAGCGTAAAACCCATCCAACTCTCTTATTTCCAAAACTTGAACAAATGCATAATTCCAAGCTAGTTTCTAAGTCATAAAGGTTTTCTTTAAGGTCAAAATTAAGTATAAAAATAACAGTTTTTCAACTGTTATCAGTCACCGAATTTCGAAAATTGGTTAAGCCCTTAACTAGATCCAATGACGCCCTTAATGAGATTTCAAAATCCGATGAATTCTTTAATTATTTTTTGTATATTTTTTAACTTTTTTTTATTTTAATTTGTTTAATTATTTTTTGTAATTAGTTGAGATATTATTATTAGTATTTTTATTGAAGAAGTGAGGTATTCAATCATGGTGATGTTATGTTATAAGTGGTTATATTGTACGATGGAAGATTATCCTTTCAGTTTGATGGATTCACAAGTAAATTTGAGCTTCATGTCAGATTTATCTTCTTTCATCAATGAAATATGCAAATGAGATTATACAAATAATATTGCAACTGATCATATTTTCCCCACACTGATGAATTAATTAAGTGGATTCGATGAATTGTTTTTTATCTTGGGTTTGTTGTCATAACTATAAGATATGATAAATATATTTGTCAACCTAGGAGAAATATGCTTGTGTTGTTAAGATGTGAAAGGAGTAGAAAGTATAAGAAATACAAATATTATGTCTAAGCGAGTATACAACATAACAAAATGCGAGTGTCCTTTTAAATTGAGCGACAAACCAAATTTTAATGGAGAGGTGTGGGTATTGAAGGTTATATATGGATATCATAACCATGATTTAACACAAAGTTTAGTTGGTCACCCTTTTGCTAGAAAGTTAAATTCCACTGAACACTTATTGATATGACTAAGAGTCAGGTGAAACCTACAAATGTTCTACTCACTCTCAAAGAAAATAATGATTGTAATGTGACAACAATTAAATAAATATATAATGCAAGGTATACTTCTAAACAATCATTTAGAGGATCGAGAACTGAATTACAATAACTGATGATGATAATGGATCGAAATAAATACATTACAAAACCAACATATAATGGATCGTAATGAATTACATCCATTGAAGCATATGTGTCGATGAATATAAGGTTGTAAGTGACCTCTTTTGAACACATCCTAATGGAGTTAAATTGTTGATTGCATTTAATGTTGTTTTATTGATGGATATCACGTACAAAACCAACATATATTGATTGTCATTACTTGAGATAGTTGGGGTCACATCTACAAGGTTGACTTTCTTAGTGGTCTTTGCATTCTTATAAGTGAATGTGAAAATAATTTAACATGGGCTTTGGAAAGGCTTAGATTATTATTTTTTACATACGAGGGCGATCCAGAAGTAATTGTTAGTGACAAAGACCTGACTTTTATGAATGTTATTACATTGTATTCTATAAATGTTATCATTTCCTATGTTCCTTCCACATTTAGAATATGTTAAAGCCAAATGCAAAATGTAGTCAATTTGTTAAGGCATGAGATGTCATGATGGAAGCATGGAAAAATATCATGGATTGTGAACAAGAATCAATGTTTCCTAATTATGTTGATAGCCTTCATTATGCTTGTATTTCATGGCCTTTATTCTCTAAATATGTCAATGTGTCTTGAATCATTCCGTTTAAGACATATTTTGTAAAGGCGTGGACAAATCAAGTTATGCATTTACGAAACACAACATCAAACATGTATATTTAATATTATTTTATTTAGTTATATTTGTTATATGTTTTATTATATTGTTCATACCATTTATATTAGGGTTGAGTTTGCTCACTAAAGCCTAAAGAAAGTATTAGGGAGTAGTGCGGGAGATCTTTGTTCATGTTGGGATGTAATTCATAGCGTCATCATCCTACAACATAATGAGATAAAGGCGTCCTTTGAAAAAAGTATAAATCTTGTGAGTGACGCTTTTAAAGGAAGCAGATATAAAATACTGATGGAAGGTGTATCAAGATATGCTTTGGGACTCATTGCTTAAGAGTTCAATTGAGTAAAGCATATAAGATTTGATAGTGAAAGTTGTGGATGCGTTTTGAGACAAACTTATAGTACCCTATGCTTTTGAATTATCATGATATGACCTTGAGATTATTCCTCTGTTTAAAATTCATATCATGTGGACTAGATTGAGTTTTTCAAATATTTTATCAAATGAATCATAGACAGTTATGCATTCAACGTGAACTTGATCTGGCGCTTACACGTTTCAAAGAAGTTAACATCGCAGGAAAAGTGAAAATCAAACATAAGTTACTTGAAATTGCTTATCCATTATGACATCTATGGTACCTCAAATGCATAAATTGAAAACGGAGGGTGCATAAAATAGTAAAGTTTATAGATCTCAAAGGTTTACAAAGCATGAACCCTCATATTTTGAGAACGTAGATGACTTGCATTCCATCCATGAAACTTCATCACAAAAAAAGAAAAGAAATGCAATCTAAGGCTAAATTTGTGCAACAAAGGAGAATATCCATGTTAAATTAGTTCGATCATATTTGTTACCCTAACATTGTCAATGTTGTTGATGGTCATTGTAGCTACAGATACATTGCTGCTTTGTTAAGGATAGGTGAAGAGTCATGATCTCTTATCCGACATGACTTGTTTAAAGAACTTACTTAGTTACGTGATGAATATGCAAGACTAGTGGGATTCTATAATCAACTATAAGAACTAAAGAAGTCTTTACTAATCAACTCACAATCAATTATATGAGTTTCTATAGTTGACACTTTACTTATTATGTCTTAACTTTTTCTTTCATAACAGTTTGTTTCATTAATTACAGGTTAATTTGAACAAGTGGATGACTATACTAGACATTGACTGTGCAATTACTAATTGATATAATGTCATCTTAGTTTGTCTGTCATATCATTAGAATATTACGATCATCGCACTATGTGGTATACCACCTTCTGATAGAAGACAACATTGATTAATATGTATAGGACACATTCATGAATCTCATTTTGTGTAGGTAAGACTGTTATTCTTTTGTTCCATCATAGAATAAGTTTAATTTACTAATTTTATCTTTACACGTTGTTACCCTAAGGTGCGAGCGTGGTCATCTTTTTATATAACTAGAATGCAAACATTTATAGAGTTGATGGATGTTGATACCAATTTTGTAGACTTGCTTCATGGTTGATATTTATGTAATGTGAACAAATGTATAAATAAAAATATAAAGGTGTTGTTAATTCATTGCGAGTGTACCACTCTCATCCATATAAAAACTCATATCCTTTCCACTAATATACTAATTATGTAAAAATGAACAAAGTTGTTTAATTTTATAAAAAAAATTCTAACTTTCCAAATATTAGATAAAATTTCAAAACAACCAAATCCATAGTAAAAGAGGTTGCTACCTAAATGATGAATGTGTATCGCGTATGTTGAGATTGTTGATAGGAGAACATTGGCTTAGTTGAACCCACAATCTCAGTAATATCTGAGTTTTTGATGATGACAACACTTAATTAATAACACATGTGTATTATGTGTTAGATGTTTTATGCTTACATGTTATATGCGTATATGAAAACATGATTGTGTTGCTGTTGTGTTGTTCATTGCATATCACTGATATCACTGTGTTATATATGTGATTTTATACATGAATGCATGACACATGTTTTTGATGAGAAAAACCACAAGCACAAATGTTGAATTTTAATTGTGTGGCAAAACAACAATTTTAAGTCGATTACATTATTGGTTGAATCGATTAAAACTCGTGTCTTTGCGCAAACCTTTTTCAAATTGTTCTGTGAGATTTTTCAAAGAGAAAAGTTTTCAAAACTATGCTTAACATTGTTGCATAATCGATTGCATGTGATATGTATTCGATTAAGTCTGTTAATACTTGATATAACTGTCACACGACTATATTTTTAAATGTGTTGACCAAGCATTAAATGCTATTCGACTACATTAATTGTGAATTCAATTAATTGCTTTGACTACTACTAACTGTTATAACTGAATTGGTGTATTCGACTACATTAGTAGCAAAGTTGATTAAAATGCGTCAAAGATGTGTTATACTATAAATTAACGCGAATTTGATTTCTGTAAAGAACTTTTGTGATTTTGACATTTTCATATTCTTTTGCAGAAAGTTTTATTCTTCCAGAAAGAGGAAAAGCTCCAAGAAACTAGTTTGACCGTGGTGATAAACTACTTGGAATTTCTTAAAGAGCAAGATTGTTGAGTTTCAAAGTCTGATCTATCTGCACCTTTGGGTGTCTACTGCAAGATAAATTTCTACAATCTGTTGAAGATTGGGTTGAGTTCCCTGTTGTGATTACAGGAAGAAGGACGTGCTGCGTTCTTGACTTTGAGGATGCCTCAAAGGGGTTGGACTGCAGGAGAAGGGATTCTTCCTGCTATTTGTTTACGTACTGTCTATATTTTGATTAGAGGGTTAGAGATGTGTTTTATATTTTTGACGTGAGGTCTCTATAAAAACCTTGTTTTAAAAACCTTGATCATTATAGTGCATTGGCTTCCTGTGGTTGAAAGGACACTAGATGTAGGCTTGGCCGAACCAGTAAAAAAACTCAGCATTTGATCTTTCTTATCCCTATTGTTATACATTCAATCGATTATAATTTATACTCATTCGATTAAATTTTCACTGCATTGAAAATCTTTTAACTTTCATTTCAAGAAAAGTATAAAGGCATTCTTTTGGTAAATTGTTTTTTGAAAGTTTTAAATTTTGTACTTCACCAATTAACCCCCTCTTAGTGTGAGAAATTGAGTCATTCTATTATAACTGCATACATTTCAACCTCTTCTACCGATCAATGCATTTTCTTTAGATGTCGCACGAGCTATTTGTAATGCCTCATTAGTATGCCCTCAGCTACAATGCCCTCGCTGACATCATGACAATCAATTATCATTTGTAAGATTCTTATGACGCGTCTGATAGATCTCTACATTCACGATGACAAAAAATTAATTAACATTTTTTAAAAGCATAAACACATAATCATTATACGGTTACATACCAACAAACCATATTTGACTTTGATCTCCTATGAATTGGAATGTCATATGGTACATGTCGTCGAAGTAGAGGTACAAAATTGGGCCAGTTGTCCTCAACAACAAGAATAACATAAGGATGAGATACCTTTGTAAACCATTGGAGGTATCCTTCCATACATGTAGATGGAGATGAAAATGATAGGACATTGACATACACGTGCTCAAAAAGCGCAACTAACAATAATCAATTGTTGATATACCAACTTCTTAAACAACGTTTGGCGATAACGGTATCGACTTCTCATATTCAAATTATCTTAATTCATGTTTAAGTAGATGTTAGTGTACAGTCATACAAACTCTAATCCAACCATACAACATACTAATGGCTAGATATGGACAACTTATTCGATGTGATTAATATAGAATCTAGAACATCTCATCATATGTCAATCCATCTATATGTGCGCTAACATCAAGTAGGCTGAAAATCTACCTCCTTGTCACCCAATATGCGCACTAGGTCTATCTTCATCATAAGTAGGCAACAAATGTCTCCTTCCCATCCTAGGGAAGTGTTTATAAATCCAACTCTACAAAAAAATTAATTATATGTTCGTTAATATGGAAAAAAATAAAGAAAATGAAAGTGCAATATATATGTGTACCCGTAAAACAGTCAGATATCCAAGTAATTACTTTGCTCCAACAAAGATGATATCTTTGAGTTGATCGTACAAGTGGGCCAGTGTAGCAACTCCTCAACCATATCCACCATATGACTGTAAGTTTATGAAGAGCAGCAAGTAGGATACACGGATCAAGGTGACACTTTTATCCATAGAAATATTGCATTTAACTAGATGCAACAGGCATGCCCGTGCAGAGCACTCACAATGTTACTTCTCACAATAGTTGTTATATACGTCTCTCAACAAGCTCAACCTAACTTGCGGATCACGACATTGTCTCATCTCAACTGTGGCCCTTACGCGATCTATGTCCAAAAGGTCGATGATACAACACAGAGCTTCTTCAAAGTCCAAGGCTTCATTCAACCATAATTGTCCCACTTCTTTCTTTTTATGTCATCCCTCACAAACGCCAATATCCAACCCTTATTAGTGTAATCGTAAGAAATATCGTATAGAGACATCAAACCAAAAATTTTGACATCAAACCAAAATTCAACACAAAATTTTAAATAGCCAAATGACATGTTTCAAATTTATTTAATTTTTTTCCTAAAGGAGACCAACTTGGTTTCCTCTCTGTCCTAGAAACAATAATTAGATATAAACTTCAAATAACTCATCAGCCACCAAAATTAAAAAAGAATACATAACTATTGTACTAACCTGGCCTTGCCACAATGCATATGCAACAATATCTGCAAACCTTATCAAGAGTGATGTATCATGTGGACCTCCAAGAAGTACATCTATTGGTAAAAGAGAAGATGATGAAAGATTAAGATATATTGATGACGATAAAAGCAAGTCCAAGAATTCAAACATGCAAATGATATTGGAGGACTTGTAGTTTAGTTTTAAGCTTTTGTAATAAGTCTTTTATATTTGGGTATTGGAATTAGTTTAGAAAGTTACACAACAACTTGTATAATATTACCCAAAAAAGTTTTCAAAATATTTTAAAAATGATTTGATATAATCGATTAACTTAAATGCCAATTAATTATCCAATTTGAATTCATATTTTCATAAAAGCCTTTTGATAATCAACTATCACTTATGGTAATCAATTATCACATAGAGAAACAATTTTATGAAATGTCTTTGTGATAATTGATTATCACCTTTTAATGATCAATTATCACATCGAGAAAAAGGGTTTCAAAATATTTCTATAATAATTGATTATCACTTTAGATAATCTATTATTAGTGACAGTTGTGACCAAACTCTTTAGTTTCTTGAACTAATTTTCGAAAATAAGAGTTTATATATTTCACCTAGATCTTGGTATGAAAGACTTAGAAATTTTCTATTGGAAAATGATTTTACTACAGGAAAAATTGATTCAACATTGTTCATCAAGAGATTAGGAGAACATATTTTGGTTATTCAAGTTGATGTTGATGATATTATTTTTGGATCAACTGATGATTCCCTTTGTAAAATTTTTGCAAGTATTATGTAGGGAGAACTTGAAATATCAATGATGGGAGAATGAACATTCTATCATGGATTACAAATTAAGAAAATGGAAGGTAGAACCTTCATATTTCAAACCAAGTATACTAAGGAAATGCTCCAAAAAATTTTTGGAATGGATACAACAAATGGGGTAGTTACTTCTCTTATGGAAACTTCTTGCTACTTAGGTAAAGATGAAATAAGTACAGAAGTAAACCAAACTATGTTTAGGGTCATGATAGGATCATTATTATATCTTACTACTAGTGGGTCTTCCCTTGAGCAAAGTGTGTGTATGTGTTAGATATTAGTTTAGTCATAGAGAATCACATCTTGTTATAGTTAAGATAATTCTTAAGTACCTCAAGGGAATTATCTATTTTGGATTATGGTATTCTTCATACGCATCTCTTAGTTTAATAGGTTATTTTGATGCTAATTATGAGGGATGTAAAATTGATAGGACGAACTAGTTGAACATGTCATTTCTTAGGATGCTCTTTAGTTTCTTGGCACTCTAAGAAACAGACTTGTGTGGCACTATCGACCACAAAGGTCGAGTATGTTGTTGTAGGAAATTGTTGTGCCATTTGGGTGAAACAACAATGACAAAATTTTGATATTCTTCTTGACCATATTCCACTGAAAGGTGATAATACTAGTGTTATTAATCTCACCAAAAATCCCAAAATCATTCTAAAACTAACCATATTGAGATTAAACATAATTTTCTAAGAGATCACATTCAAGAAGTGTTAAGACAAGATCGTCTAGAGAATAGACCGTTTAAGCAGCTTAGATTTTGAAGTTTAACAATAAGCTGTAAACGAAATATTGTTGTTCATGAAAAGTTGTTTAAAAGAAATAGCGGCTAAGATGAAATACATTGTAACATCTGAAGCCAAGCTTATAAATAATGTTTTCTAGACCAAATTATGTCTAACGCTTATCAATGTTCAAAACATTTAATGCATGTTCAATAAAGTAGTTCGATGCTTGCATACTTTGTTCTTGATATTTATGTAGATCACTAAAGTAGAAAAATATGATCAGAATCACTACACCTAAGGAAAAATCGTTGTGAGAGAAAAAAGAACATTCTTGGAATGCTTCCCTTGAACCATTATGCTATGTCACATCATATAAGCTTAGTTTTCTTAAGGCTATGTTAAAGCTCTGACCCCTATAAAGAAGACTAAAGTCTGACTTCCTACCTAAAAGGCTACCTGTTCTCCTGAAGTCAAGTTCCTTGTCTAACAGTCATCTTTTAAAAGAAGTTATATATAGATGGAAGCCTGAAGAGAAGACAAGAATGATAACACAATACAAATAAGATAAGAAGAACAAAATAGTGAACTCAAGCTTACTATGTTCATATATCGTTGTTTAAAGATATGTTTTCTTTTGAGAGAAAAATCTTAGCAAACACATAACTCTTTGTATTGTTTATATCTCTCTTTGAGAGTTATCATTTATACCTTTATTTTTAACACTATTTGTGTTGTAAATTTTGAAGATAATTAAAACACTTGTCTAGATGTGTTATCTAGGTTTGAGACTAGAAATGGTTAGAATACTTGAGACCAGAAGTGATTAGAATACTTTTAAGCGAAGAGTGGTTAAACTCAGACTAGTCGTTTTGACTAGGTTAATCAAGAGTGGTGTTAATACTTGTTTTATACCTGGAGAGGTAAAACTCGTGTAATCTTTGTGAAAGATTAGTAGGACCTCTTAAGCGGTCTTAAGGAGAACTGAACGTAGTTCAGGTTAAGTGAACCAGTAGAAAATCTGTGGTTTATTGCTTTGATATCTAAGATTTTCCATTTACTTATCTTGTAAAAGCCAGTGTCTAAGACATCTTATAAGTTATATATATCTCCTTTACAAAATCATTAGATGTTATTTGCGAAAGAATTTCAAAAACATTATTCATCCCCATCTCCCTCTCTTTTCTTAGTGTTTTTCCTATGTTTTCAAAAAGAAGATTTTGAAATTGAATATGTAGACATTAAGCTTAGAAGGGATTTGGGAATATTAGAAATATCTTAAAGGCTTAAAAATGAATAAAATTAGAGTTTTTTGAAATTTACACGTAAATAATCGATTATTTTGTATGGTAATCAATTCTCAAGGACCATTTTTTTATTTTAACTTTAGAGTAATCGGTTAACTAGGATGATAATCGATTATCATTAATATGTTTTATAGTTGAAATTGGCTCTAGAATAATTGATTATCACTCAAGATAATTGATTATCACTCAAGATAATTGATTATCATAAGTTCTGGAACTCTAAATGAAGGAACAATAATTGATTATCTTGAATGATGGAAAAAGAGAATATGATGAAAGATCAAAATATTTTGATGATGATAAAAGCAAGTCCAAGAATTCAAACATGCAAATGATATTGGAAGATTTGTAGTTTATTTTTAAGGTTTTGTAATAAGTCTTTTAGATTTGTATATAGGACTTAGTTTAGAAAGTTACAGAGTAGCTTATCACTCAAAAAGGTTTTCAAAATAAAATGATCTATGATAATCAATTAACTTAAGTGGTAATCGATTATCCAATTTGAATTCAGATTTTTAGAAAAGCCTATGTAATAATCAATTATCACTTACAGTAATCAATTGTGATATAGAGAAATAATTGTATGAAATGTTTCTATGATAATCAATTATCACATTCTAATAATTGAGAAAAAGGTTTTCAAAATGTTTCTGTAATAATTAATTATCACTTTAGATAATCTATTATCAACTGCAGTTGTGACCAAACTTTTTAGTTTCTCAAACTAACTTTCAAAAATAAGAGTCTATATATTTTACCTAGATCTTGGTACAACATGCTTAGCAATTTTCTATTTAAAAATGATTTTACTGGAGGAAAAATTGATTCAACATTGTTTAGTAAGAGAGTAGGAAAACATACTTTTGTTATTCAACTTTATGTTGATGATATTATTTTTGGATCAACTCATTCCCTTTGTAAAAGATTTGCAAGTATTATGTAGGGAGAATTTGAAATGTCAATGATGGGATCCTTTTGGTAATTGATTATCACATCGAGAATTTTTTTTTTGAAATATTTATGTGATAATCGATTATCACTTTAGATAATCAATTATCAATGACAATTGTGACCAAACTCTTTAGTTTCTTAACCTAATTTTTTAAAATAAGAGTCTATATATTTTACATAAACTTAGTTTCAAAATCAACTTTTTTTTTCAGAGGTTTAGTGTTATGCTTTCAAAAGAAATTTTATGTGTTTGAAACGAGGCTTGTAAACCTAGTATTGGTAGAGTGAAAATTTTCACTAAATGTGTCTTAAGTGATTAAGTGCATCTGGTGTGGCTAAGAAAAGTTGTTCATCATTTTTGTGTTTAAAGGAGGTGTGGTTCATCTCTTCTGTCTTCAAAAGAGTTGCTTTCTAACCTTAACTTTATTCTTTGTGATTATAAGTTATGATTATTTGTTTGTGATTGATTAATCTCTCTTTAAAGACATTAACAACTGGATGTAAAATTTTTTTATTCGAATTAATATAAAATTACTTATACAATTCTCTTTATCCCTATACTTATTTTTAAAAGGAATCAAATTATTTTGTAAAGTGAGCTTTAAAAAAGGGGAAATTGTTAAAAGACATAGTTTTTATTAAGTAAACTAATTCAGTTTCCTTCCTTCCCCTCATGAACATTAGGAATGAATAACGAAGGTTGGTTGCTGTAGTGACAAAAAAAAATCACGAAATTCGGGAGGTGTAGGGGTGGAGAGCAAAGAGGTGGGGAGGAAATGGGAGGTGCGGTTTCTAGAAATCAAAGATGAGTAAATGTGGATGGGTGTGATTAATTATAAGAGAAAAAGGTGAAAAAGGTTTTTTACTTGTCAAATAATAGACTTTTTAACATTAATTTAAAATTTGGAGGTGCTGGGAGAAGAAGGGCTTGGAGGTCCAGGAAAAGCCTCAACTTCAATATCTACAAATTCTTCACCTCAAACAAAGCACTTTGTCAATTTAATGTCCAATATAAAAGCCTATGATAGAAGGGAGGTAAGCACTTTTAAAATTGGAGTTGTATGATAAAAATATGAGGGTACAGAAAGAGACATCCTCCAATATTTCCCCAAGTGGCTCTTACCCTTCGTGCTTCTTTTAAATATTTCTTAGAATAATGTTTCTAAGATTCTTGAGATACCCAAATCTCTTAATGCCAAAGTGGCGCTTAACTATATAATCGCGTTTCTCATTTATAATGATTTCTTTTTTCGATGACAGAAAAAGAAAAAATAGAAAGGAACATATATAACAATGATAAAAATAAAAAATATATATATTTTAGATACATAGAAATAATAAAACAATTGAGTGAAAGAACTTCTATTCACTCTTTTAAATGAGTAGAAAAAAAGAGTAAATATAAGTGCATTATATATAAAATACTTTGATTATATATGTTTTTCACTATAATTGTATTTTATCAATAAATTAAATTATAAAACATTTCAATCTTGTATTTTATGAAAATTATGTAAATCATCATTTTCAACAAATAGTATATAACATTTATATTAAGTCAACTATACATAATATTTTACATAATTTTAACACAGTACAAACTTTAAAAAGTTTATAACTTTACATAAAATTATTTATAACTTGAAAAAGTTATATATACTTTTTTTTCCTGTTTGTGTCCCCTGTATTTGTAGTCAAACAAATGTTTGAAACTTGTTTCCATGATAACATGCGTGTGTTGAAGCATAACCACATAATATAATGCTACACAAAACTTTAAATGAAACAATAGCTTCAATTAATTCCAAGCTTGAACCTCTTTGGATGTGAAAACATTTCAAAAACAATAATAATAACAGCACTACTACAACAAGACTAGCAATCAACTTTCTTCTCCAGCAGCTCCTATTGAAACACCAAACTTAGTTTTTTTAAGGTTACACAAATAGTCTAACAAGCTATGACATTAAATTTGACTTTTCTTCTAGTTCGTATTTCTCAGAATATTACACGTACAACAGAGCCGATACCAACCAATTGAACAGCTATGTTTTCCAACTTCAGAACCTCCCTCAGCTTGAGCAGCATCCAACTCTCTTCAAAGCAGAGACATCATTTTTGAGGTCAATTTTCTCCCCTTTTGCAGGCACAGATGCAGTTCCATTCTCAGCACCCTCTACTGCTTTCTTGCTAACAATGCGGTAGATTTGAGTCAGAACTTCAGCAAATGCATTCTCTACATTGGTGGCCTCCAGAGCTGAGGTTTCCATGAAGTAAAGTGATTCTTTCTCAGCATACGACTTCCCATCTTCTGTTGTAACTGCTACCAGGTGCCGAAGGTCTGATTTGTTTCCAACAAGCATCACCACAATGTTAGCATCTGTGTGGTTTCGCAGCTCTTTCAGCCATCTGTCAACATTCTCGAATGTTGCATGCCGAGTCACATCGTACACCAGAAGTGCACCCACTGCGCCGCGGTAGTATGCACTGGTGATCGCACGATACCTGCAAAGAGAAACACTGTGAATCAACAAGATGCAAGTTTGTGGGAAGTCTGGTTAACATGATACATGTGATTAACAAAAAAAAAATGGCTTGTTAAGCATCCCCGTAGAATCGCATTAATTAAGGTGATCATGAGGCAAGAGAACAGAAACCAAGAGGACACATTTCTGACATTTGTTTCGAACTTGAATAAGACCGCAAGACCATATCCAGCACTTGAAAGTAGGATAATCCATATTAGATCATTCTTTTCCACAAAGAGGGTCAATACAAAGTCAGTGATGCATGCAGTAAAAGTTCAACAACACTTTATTCTTACCATAATAGGTGGTGCTTATAAGGGTTTTGGTTGGGAGAAAGGGGAGTTATGTAGAGTTTTTTTCAAGGAAATCTTGATGAAGAAAGAGCCACAGTTTGTTGAACTTTTGAAGGGAATAATTGACAGTAAATAGAACTATGGGCCAAAATATTGAAAGTGTAAAATAAACTTTTAGGTTAAACTACTTAGTAGATCCTTGAACTAATTTTAAATTTTCAAATAGGTCCCTAAACTTTTGTTTTAATTGGATCCCTAAACCAAAAAACGCAAGTCCCTAGGTTAGTTTTTTTTGCAGCTTGAAACTGCTAGAAAATCACAATTTATGGCAGTTTTAAAAACCCTGGGGACTCGATTAAAAAATGGCATCGTCAAGGAACCTAATAAAAAAAAATTAGTTAAAGGGACTGCTTGAAAATTTCCAGAGTTAAGGGGCTTACCTAATAATTCAACCAAATTTTCACCATCATGTTGGTTGTTCAAATTGGAATAGTTTGTAATGAGTACAGGAAGGATGACGATGACTGATTAAAATATCATTGGTGTGTCAGCCTAAAAACTTACAGATGCAATTTTCCTTTAGTATAAAACAGAACTTGTTTATTATTCTATAAGGCTCAATAACCTCACTAGAGTTTCCACAAAAATGGAATGATGCAACCAAGGAGTATGATTAATCACTCAAGTACGTAGCCCAAGAAAAAGGTCAGAAATTAACTTTTCAAGGGATCTTTCAGTTCATACAACATGTATCAAATGAAATACTCAATTTCTATTGGCATATGCTTGATCAAGGCATGCTTGTTTTATGTGCAAAACCAGGCCAAAGTTCATCTGAGATCACATATGATAAAAAAATCCACACATGTATACATCTTTCAAACCCTTCCCAAGCTATAAGGTAGAAATGAAAAAGCTAAAGTTCAGCATATTTACCCATAGAAGTAAGATCTAAAATGAAGAAATTTGCACAATAATTCCAAGGTCAGATCATGAAGAGAATAATTCTAAAAATCAAATCATAGAAATTTTTTAAGTTTTTCACATTGGGAATATCCACTTACAGACAAATAGAGTATAAATAGTTTAAGTTATCAGTATTGTATTTTCAATAGCAACACCTACCAGACAAAGACAATACGACATTGAACCAAATAGTGAAAAGAGAAATCACTGATACACAACAGTAGATAGCCTTTTCTCAAGAAGGAGAAAACCATGCAATGAAGCATTAATTGTGCATGAGCCATTACAAGATCCAAATGTAGTGCAAACTACAACCTACAATCTAGTCAGATATCAATTAGTTATTAGTCATGTTCAACTGAATTCAGTGTCCCTTCCAATTCAAGTGCTACACAAATTTCTATTTAGAGACTTTACAAATCACTAGTTTCAATCGCACACCATCATCCAATTCAATGTTGAAACCCCATTTAACAAATTTGACCATGTCAACACTCGCACACAAGATGCCAAACTCATCAAATAACACGGAACAAATCATCAGGAAATAATCTATTCCAATTTCACACCAACAGCGCATCAAAGAATGACATCAACAACATCCGGTTCATTCCATTTTTTAAACACCGCATCGCCACGCCGATCTCATAAACAAAAAATCTTACCAACTCCACAAACCAAATCTAGCACAAGACAAGCAACAAAAGTCACAAACCAAATTGGCTGATTCCTCAAACACACACTTCACTTACCCTTTTTTAACACCAATTAACAACTCATTCACATTATAAAAGATAAAGCGAGCTTCCTTACTAGATCACGATCCACCCAATTACACTTCACTTCACAACAAAAACCCAGTTGGGCATGCGCAAAACTAGATCCAGCCAAGTAAACCAACCCTTGAAAAATCACTTTTTTTCCCATAATTGTTGACCATTAAAAAGTAGGGTTTTTGAATTGAAACCAGTGTACCCATTAGTGTGTTAAGCATGATCTTGCATTGTGAGAAGGGGAAGGAGATATAGAAGGGGCAAAACCTTTCTTGGCCTGCGGTGTCCCAGATCTGGGCCTTGATGACTTTGGAATCGACGTTCAAGGTGCGAGTGGCGAACTCCACCCCAATGGTGGACTTGGACTCCAAGTTGAACTCGTTCTTGGTGAAACGGGAAAGGAGGTTGGACTTGCCGACGCCGGAGTCGCCGATGAGAACAACCTTGAAGAGGTAGTCGTAGTCGTCGTCGGCTCTGTAACCCGCCATTGGTGGTGCTGCTGCGTGTTCTCTTGTGTGCTGTGAATGGAAAATAAAAAGCGAAGCGAAGGAAAGAAGAGAGAAGTGAAAAGAAGAGAAGAAGAAAAAGCAGAGTATGTGAAAAGAAAACGCTTAAAAAAGCGCCACTCACTCACTCACTCACTCACTCATCAAATCATTTTCTTATTTTCTTTTTTTTTTTTTGTCTTTGTTTTGATTCCCACGAACAGGTGAGACTAGTTTGGTTTTTTTATTTTCATTTTCACTTTTTTTTTGTTAAAATCATTAGTTAACACATTAAATAATTGAGATAAAATCATGTTGATTTCTCTTGCATACTTGATGTATCAATATTAATAGTATGTAAAGTTAAATTATCAAATTAAAATAAATACAAACCTATAATTAAACTTATTTCTTATGTAAGATTTTTAGTACAAATTAAACAAAAAAAATGTGTTAGCAATTGTCTTTTAAACATTGAAGGTTTAGTTAAGCAACATAATAGAACGTTTTATAACTTTTATTAATAGAAAAAAAATTACATGCATAGAAAAATATGCAAAAGGTTTAAAATTTAGTTTTCTTTTAAAATGATAAAATTAAAGTTGATGTGAGATTATTTAACGTATAATAAGGAGGTTTAACTCACTTAATTAAAAGTTAACTGAATTATGTGTGTTGTAAATATCTGATGTTGGTGGTATTCAAGGAAGATGTGCAAGTTTATTGGTGTCATACTTTTGGACAATTAAATAAAAGTTATTTATCCTGTTGCTTAGCATTGTGTTAATTAATACAAAATGTTTATAATATTCTGATTGGTAAAGAAGTGATTCAATAATAAAAAAATAAACTAGTTTAATTTATAAAAATGTTATTTTTTTAGGTGTTTTTGAGTAATTTTTATAACATCTAACTTATTTATTATGTCTTTCGAAATTATTTTATTGTATTAAGTGAAAAACAAATAAAGAAAATACAACGTTTATCATACTTTTATAACATCACAACACTCCAATTAAGAGGTTTGGTCATTATTTTCATTTTTAATTAAGATTGTTGGAGGTGTTTTTAAAGTTTATCATATTTTTATAACATTTACAGCACTGTAATTAAGGATAAAAAGTCCATAGATGTTATTAGGTGGAATAAATTTTAAAATAAATAATTCCAAAACTGTTTTTTAATAACTTACAAAAAAAAGTTATTAAAATTAAATTTTTTACAATTAAATTTATGAAATATAATTTTAAAAAATTCAACCATAAATATCATCTTATATATATATAGTTTCTTCTTTTAAATTATCCTCCTAATTTATTATTAATTTCGAAAATAAAATATTATTACAAAATCAAAGAAATAACAAATTTAAACCTAGAAAATATTTAATCGTATACTTCTAAAATTTTCATATTCATTTAAAAAAAAACTTGAAACAATTAAAAAATATTAACGCACTCTTTCTAATATATTTAACATGATTTTATATTTATTTTTTTTTTCATTATTAATTTTTAAATGCAATTTAAAAAAAAAAAAAACAAATAAAAAATGGGATAAAAACTGAAATTGTGCATTTCTAACAATACTTAAGTGAAGTCATGTATCCTTCATGACAACATTAGAATGAAGTCATGCACTCTCTATTACTTCCTTAATAGAAGTCATTAACTCCTCGTAACTTGCAATTTAAATTAAATGTTGTCTTATCCCCATACGACTTTCAATAGAAAGTTGTCTTACTCCACACTTTTTTGTGAAAAATTAAAAGGTGATCAAGTTGTTAAAGGTATACGACCTCTTCGTTTAAAATCGTGGTTTTTATATTAAGTTGTCTATGCCCCCATAATTTTTTTAAAATTTACCTATTTTCATAATTTTATTGACACATTTGCCTAATTACGTAAAAAAAAAACGAGTTCTCAACATGCTTTAGTATCAAATCATCAAGCTTATAATACAATAACTTAATATATGTAGGTGTGGTAGTTGCTTCTTAAGGAAAAGCAACAAATTGTATTCTACAATTATAAATGAGACGTAATAGTTCTATTCTTAATGACTCATTATACTCTATAGAAACCTCCTCTAAAGGATCAAGAAGTTTATCAACTATATCGTCTTTTTATAATACCATGATGAATGATTTCCCAATTTTGACCATTTTGAAAGGCATGTGCAAAGAATAAGCATTTGCATATCACAGTAACCAAATGGTGTTGACTACAATGATGTAAAACTCCTCCAAGAATGTGTAGTTAATCCAACTATCAAATAAAAATATGGTTCAACTTCTTTTTGCAAGCAAGATTGGCGTTTTGTAGGGTTTTTATAAGTAATCCACTATTAGAAAGTTTAACTAAGATGGAAGCACATACAAGCACAACATCTGAGCCTACCTAGAATGTAGCATAAGTTATGTCTACAAATGCGACATCCGAGCCTACCTAGATGGTAGGATAAGTTAAGCCCGCAAACGTGACACTCAAGCCTACCTAGACAATTGGATAAGCTAAGTTCGCTTAAGCGACACCTTAGCCTAGATGGTAGCGTCAAGTTAATCTCTCTCAGGCGACACTTGAGCCTTCCTAAGTTAGTGTCACATTGCGTAGATAAGCAACATGAGATTATGCCAAAGTCAATTATTCAAAGCGCTTAAGACAACATCCATGGTCAAAGACGGTCACCTACACCTTGGTCAAATGGTCAATCTACTTGTAAAGTCAAAGAAGACCACATATAGTTTGGTAAAACAACCATTCCACCTACAAAGTCAAAGACCACAAACAATGCGACTAAACGACCTATCTAATTACAAACATATAGTTGACTACAAATCGGTCAAAGGGCCAATCATAATCGCAATAAGCATTTCCTTTATGTTAATCAAACTTTTGAGCTTGGGGGGCTTATGTACGCACTCAACCCAACAAATACAGTAAATAACATGGTCCAACAAGGTGCATATAGCATTATTGACTTAAAAGTTGTTAAATAATATTCTAAGAGATATTTGTTGGTGTCATTATCATATATATTAACAAAATATATTACCAAATCTCAATAGTTTGATTATGTTATAATATCTTTTAATACCATATATCAACAAAATATACAATTAACTAGATAAAATATTGCATTGTCATTATTATCTTGTTAATTTAACATATAAATAGTAAGTTGTTATATTTGTTGATATTATCAATTTTTACAACAACCTCATAAGATCCAAAAACCCTATAAATATACATAATATTTCACCAAGAAATAAAAACACATTAGTGACTTGAACATTGAACATTGAAGAGTTTTTTACAAATGAATTTTCCTCCTTCAAACAAGAGACATTCAATTCTTGCTATAAAGAACATTGAAGACATCAAGGATCTTGTCACTTGTTCAATAGTCCACACTCAATTATAACAATTTTCATCTTTCCCAATCCAAATTAACAATTCTCAAAATTTAATTTATTAACTTGCTATATTATATTCCCATGTGATTTCTAATTTTTCTTTAATCTTATAGAAAAACCATGTTAAAATGATTTCTTTACTAGGTGAAAAAATTTCATTTTTCTCTTTGGAAAAAATTATGGAGAAAATGTTCTATGACTTTCCATTGATGCCACAAAGTACATTACCAGATGTTGTATATACATTGATAAGCCATAAGATAATAAAAAGATAAGACCTATTTTAAGATTTATTTAAACAATTTTTTCATCAAAATTTTGAAAAAAAAGAGAGCATATATAATTAGAGTTAGTTTATGTATAAATTAAAAAACTTTAAAAAGTTATAAGAATTTTCTTTAAGTTAATTTAAATTTTGGAAAAATAATTAAGATAGCGATAGGTCGATATTTTAAATGAACGAGTGATGAGTCAATATTTTCTTCACTTCACTTAGTTTATTGTACTAGAATTAATCAGGGAATTGTGCTTAATCGTCCGTTATTTTCCTATTTTTCCTAATTGTGCTTAATTCGATCAGAAATTCTTATTTTAACTAATTTGAATTATCTGAGCTTATTATTTTGCATTATTAATTATGGGAAAATTTTGGATATCTTTTTGGGACATTTGAAGGCTAAATGAGAAATGACAATTGAGCCCAATGCATTTCAGCCACTTCAATTTTCGCTGGTTGCTGTGTGAATTTTGTGTCAACTTGTTTGTCCTCGTTCGAATTCAATTCGTATCCGTTTTCCATTCAATTTTTTTTCATAGTTTCTTCTAGATGTCTAGTTTCATGTATAACTTTTACTTTGTTCAAACGCGTTTTGTACTGTTCCCAGTAATTTGTTTACTCTCCTATGTCAGCCTAGTACTACGTGAATGTTGTGTCAACTTGTGTGTCTTCGTTTGAGTTTAATTCTTATCCATTTTGCATGCGGTTTTTTTTCATAGTTTCGTATGGATGTCTATTTTCATGTATAGTTTTTACTTTGTTCAAATTCGTTATGTGTTGTTCCCCGTAATTGTTTTACTCCCCTGTGTCAGTCAAGTTCATACTGTTTAAGTGGCTTCTAATTTGTTTGCATTGTTTGCTTGTTGTTTCATACTTGTGGTGGTTAGGAATTGATAATTGAACGGTGCTAAGACCTCCCAACACTCAAGGATTCAACACTCATATTGACACATTTTATAGCTCATTTCAAGAAGCAATATTGGTTTGTTTGGAAACCAGGTTGCAACTCACTGGCTTTTGAAGAAAGTGGCTGCCATAAGTCTTCAGCATTCACAGCCATTCATCTTGTCAAGCCAATACATTGGAATTTCATGATGAAGTGCACACGGCAATATACACAAAAGGAAAGGCCATTTGCAAAATTAGCTTATTCTTTGGCAAGCATTTAAAATGGAAAGTTGGGGCCACCATTTTGAAAGCCTACGTACATGTGGGAGGAACTCCAAAATTATTGAAGGGAATAATGTTAAGAGAAGCAAAATGAATGGGACCACACTCTTCAAAGTTCACGGCCTTGGCTCATTGAAAAATTTAGCAAGTAGAGTGGCTGCAAATTTCAATTGCCTTCTTGCCTTTGAAGAAATAAACACAAGGGACCACCAATCATCCAAAGTTCACGTGCATTTTATCATCTTGCAAGTGCAGCACACGGTTTTTCTATATACAAGGCCCCATGTAAAATTCATTTTTCAAAATAGCAAAACACACTTGAACAAAAGAGGGGCACACTCCTTGAAAGCTCATCACGTAGGAAAGAAACAACAATTCACATCCAGCAAGATTGGCTATAAAGGAGTAGCAGGCAGAGAAGAAATGACATTAGAGTTTTAGGAGTAGTTTAGGATAGCTGAGAAGAGGCTCTCGCCTCTTCCTCTCTGTTTTCCATTTTAAACAGTAAAATAATGTAGTGTTTTATTTCTGAAAGCATGTAATTTGTCTCAGCAATTGGAGCAATTTGATCGGTTTGATTTTTATTCAGTAATTTTATTTCAAGTATTAAATCTTTGAAGAATTTTATTTTAGTCAAGTGATTTTATTTTTATCGTCTCTTTTATTTTGTAATTTAATGTTTTCTGAAACGTTAAAATTCTGTCAATGTATTTTACTGTTCATCTCATTTTCAGACGTTGTTTTTACCGTTTATTTTTACTGATGCTTTTGGTAAATTTTAATTACAATGTTTTTACCATTTCTGCATATTTACTGTTCCGTTTTTACCGTCTTTCACTGTTCAGTTTTTATTGTCTTTTAAATGTATTTTAGTATTTTTAATTCTGTTTTGTTTAAATTCCAGTTTTAATTTATTTTACCTCAACGAAAAACAATCACAACCCCCCCCACTTCGTGACTAATCTAAGATTGGACCACCAAAATTGGTCCTTGAGAGACGACCTAGGAGTCAAATCCTAGTAATTATACTGCATTATTTTTGTGCACTCAACTTTTGTGAGCGGTGCGACCCGTTTATCAAATTTTGGCGCCGTTGCCGGGGACCAATACAGGTTTAGTTTCAGATTTCGTTATGTAAATTAAATAAAAAATATATATAAAAATAAAAAATAAAAAAAAACTGTAATTATTAGTTTTTCCCCATGTTATGTTCCTATATGTTTGGTATAATCTTTGTGTGAAGTGGAAGTCCAGGTCTGAGATTGGTTTTAAACTAGACTAGAGGAGATGACAGATTCTCAAGACTGGATGTATGAGATAGTCAAGAGTCTTCCCAAATTCCATGGGTTGGCACTTGAAGATCCATACAGGCACCTCAAGGAGTTTTGTTTGGTGTGTTTTTCTATGAGACCTGCTGGTATTTCAAAGGAGACAGTGTTGACAAAAATGTTTCCTATGTCCCTTCAAGATGAAGCAAGAGACTCGTTCATATACCAGTATCCTTTTAATAGTTGGCAGGAAACACAACAAAAATTCTTCGACAAGTTCTTTCCAGCAGCAAAGGTGACCAGCATTAGGATGAAGATCACTGCCATTGAGCAGTTTCAAGAAGAAAGCCTGGCAGATTTTTGGGAGAGGTTTAACAGGCTCTGCACAACTTGTCCAAACCACCAAATTCCAGAGCATTTGCTCTTGACTTATTTTTATGAAGGGCTCCTGGACAATGAAAGGATACTTGTGGATGCAGCTATTTGTGGATGTTGGATGGATATAACCCCAACACAAGCGAGGAAGTTGCTCTGCAAGCTGGCAGGTGAAAGTCCAATTGAGGTAGCAAAGGAAGAACCTGAGCAGCTTGTTCTGGATTTTGACACTGATAGCCCTAAGGACGCAGCTGATGACTTGGAGATTGGTAAAGAACTTTTTAATGAACAAAAACAGGTTTATTCTGAACCTGATATTCCAATTACCTTACCTGATTTGCATACACATTCAAATGCCTGTGATTTGATGCACACTGATGCTATAGGGTTTGTGACTGATACGAATACAAATTTGATTGACCATTCTAAAACTTTTAATTCAGTGTCAGCCATTGAACCCATTGGTAAAAGTCGCGTCAATATTGATTTTGAAAGAGAAACCGTGCATTCTGATGAATTTATAGAGTTAGGACTAAACTTTGATTTAACACAGTTTTCTGAAAATTTTGAATGTGACTGTGAATCTGGTTCTTGCTCCATTTGTGCTGAAATTGATTATGCGTTACAGCCAGACTCTAAGTTTATTACAGATGCTATTAATTGTGAGTTTGATGACAAGGATGCAGAATTCAAAAAGGAATGCATGATTAATGACGAAGAGATACTGCTGCAACAGTTTGTTGTGAGAAGAAAGAAGAAACATCTTGCTATGAATGATAAAGCTATACTGATGAAGCAGTTCCTCTTAAAAATTTCTCTGTTGAATCATGTGATGGAATGCATATCCCTAATTGTCCAAATTTGGCAACTGCCACCATAACCAGGGGAGTTTTTCTATTCCTTCTTCCCTTAATTTTCTTAATTTGCGAATTAGGGGAGAATTCTGATTTTCTTAGTTTACAAATTATTATTATTTAAAAAAAAACATTATATAGAAAAATGTGTGTTCTCTTTCAGGTGTGTTATTTTGTTAATGTATGTATTGTAAATATGTGTTTTGTCTGCTGTTTTTGACATTTGCGTTTTGTGTGCTTTGATTTTTTGTGTTCGATATTAGGTCTTTTGTTTTGTTAATTTGTGTTCTGTTTTATTTATTTATTTAGTTTTTGTTTAAAAAAAAAAAATCAACACAAGTGCATAATTAACTTGTAATGGCAGTGGAATATAGTTTGAGCAGAGATGCTAATTTAAGTGTTTTTATTAATAAATAAATAAATAAAAAAAAAAAACAACAACAAATATAACAAAAATACATAAAAACATAATAAGATGTTCGGGGTTCGATCATTTCTGATCGTTAAATATTACAAACCATTAAAAAACATAATAAATAAAAACATAAAAAAAAACATAAGTGTTCATATTACAGTCCTTAATTCTGGCCACACTCGGCCAACAAAAACATAAAAAAAAAAAATAATAAAAAAAAACATAAAACATTAAAACTGGAAGAATTCTCGAGCTGGTTGTGGTGGTCTAAGGGAGAGCTCCGTTGAGGGAGTTCTGGTTCGAAATACAGGAGGCTTTGGTGGAGGAATTTCTCGTTCATTTCTGTCGTCATCGATAATGATCGGAACTGGAAACAAATCCAGCAGCCTCGGTGCCCTCATTATCACCCAGTTGTTTTCTTTCAAACAAAAAAATAAAAAATAAAAAAATAAAAAATAAAAAACTTGTGTTAATAATAGAAGAGGAATGGAAAATTCAATGGAGGTGTGATCAGAGGTCTTACCGTACATATACAGCGGCAGTTGTGAAAAGAGAGTGCCAGTAGGGTCTATCTCCGCTTGTCAGCGCCTGACCCGATTTCCATGGTTGTTAAACCAGCAGTGCACGTTGTATTCGCTGGCATCTGTGAAGGTCCTTAGTCGAGACGCGATCTCGACGACTTGCGCTCGGCTTGGGTGTGTGACCCCATAATTGTAGATTTTGGTCATCATATTGATCTGATCATCTGTAGGACGCCATCGCTGACTAGTGTATCTCTCTGATTCCATCTCACTCGTCATCATTCCTCTTGAAATATTCTAAAACTTAATAAAAAAAAATATAAAAATAAAAAGAACAAAAACAAGAAAAATAAGCATAACATAAAAAAAAAAAGCATAAAAACATTAAATTCTTAATTCAGTGTTTTCTTTATTTGTTCTTGTTTCCTTTCAGATTTATTTTGTCCTGTCTGTCTTTGATTGTTTTTGTGTCTGGTCTCAGATCTGTTTCACGGTCCTTGCAAAGGGTCCTAAACGGATCTACGTCCAGTTGTCCGGTTGTTCTTGTCCATATTGTTCTTGTATATTATGTTTATGTGTTTATTTAGTTTTAAGTGGGGTACGTGGCGTTGTTCTACCCGATTGTCTCTGCAATACCTTCAATCGAAGGGAGATTAACGTCTGGTTTCCAGCCTATATACCCCTTAAGTTTTTTTGACAGTTGTGTTTTATGTGTTTTTCTTTAAAAAAAAAAATAAAGCAGAAAAAAAAAAAGAAGAAGAAAGGGAGAGCAGGGAAGAGGAAAGCTGAGAAAGCGCAAGTAAATAACAATGGAAAAGAAGAGAAATGAAAGCATGAAAAGAAAGCAGGAAATGAAAAAACGGAAATGAAAGATCTAAAAGCTTAAAGAGAAGCAGAGCAAGCAAGCAGAGAGAAAAGGAGATCCTTAGTGAAGAAAGACTTACCTGGAGAAGTAGGCTTGCAGAGGCTCTGCGCAGATCTCAGATCTTCAGCAGATGGCACGGTGGCAGAGCTTCCTCGCAGATCCAGACGCTCGAGAGAGAGCAGAGAGAGCAGAGAAGAGAGGAGAGTAGAGAGAGGAGTAGAGAGAGAGTGAGGGATCAGAAATGGCGCTGGACGCGGAGGAGTGCCTCATTTATAGCCAGATTGCTTTCCACTGTAGCAACAGTTCCGGTCTTTGTCACCGAAACTGTTGTCACAGTATCGGTCATTCCTTTTTCAAAAAAAAAAAATATAATAAATAAAAAAATAATAATAAAAATTTATTAATTAGCATCTACTGATGGGTGCTAGGTGTTTTAGACATCTGCTGATGGATGTCACTGATAACATCTACTGATTGATGTTACTGAAAACTTTCTTCCCATTTTTCCTAACTTTTTATTGCACTTGTCTATATTTTTTGACTGCTCTGAAATTGATAATCTGATGATTGTAACACACTGAGGACATTGTGTGATTTAAGTGTGGTCTACTGGGGAGAAATTCTGATTTTTCTGTTAGTTTCTGTTAGTATGCATTTTGTGTGTTAAATTTTTGTTTTAAGTTATTTTTATTCAGTTTTGTGTGCAATAAATTTTACATTTTTCTTTTGATTTCTGGATGATGTTTAAGTTGTAGATTTTTCCTTCACTTCATTAATACTTATGGTTTGAAATCCTTGCTTTTCTCTGCTTGGAAGATGATTATAATGTTTAAGAGGTTGATTTGATTGTGACGAATACCCTGTGTGAGATTTGAGCCACTTAATTTTCTTTCTTGTGTGTGATATGTATCTTGAATGCTTGCACATATGCCTTGGCTTGATTCTTTTTGATATACTTTATTGATATGCATGTTCAGACGTGATAAAGGCATTTTTTGTTCTTGAGCCTCTTTAGCCAAATAAGCCTACCTTGTTATTATCCTTTGATAACCCCTTTGAGCCTATACTGTATATATTTCTTTGTGTTGAAGCTCATACACTGATCCTAAGTGAAAAACAAATGATTACCTTAACCTTAGGAAAGTCTGAAGCTATAGAAGTATTTTGAGAATAAGTGTGGTCTCCTTGGGAATTCTGATGAATTGGCTAGTTGGTTCCTCATCATGTTTTGAAATGATAATTTATATCCTGTTGTGAAAAAAAAAAAAAAAAAGAAAAGAGACAGGATGAAAAAAAAAATGATGAGAAAAAGAGAAAAATTGAAAAATAATTTTGTGAATAATGGAGTCGAGAAGAGGATTGAATTAGAGGTTTGGGTGAGATTTCATTGTGTTTACATTTTTTTCCCTAGTGCACCTCTATTTCTTCTGAGCTATAGCTACTTATCCAAATTTATCCTCCCCTGTCCTTGGCCCCATTACAACCCAGTAAAGACCTTTTGATCTGAACATGCATATGTTTTAAGTATTGATAATTAGAAGCTTGCCAAATCTGATTGTGTTTGTTTTCTTGAGTGCATTGAGTTGAAATGTTTACCCTAGACACTTGAGAGAAACACTGTAGTGCATCTGTGAGGTTATGTTATTTTTAAATCACCTCTTAAGCTGATTGATTATTTTTCCGTGTATTGAATTGCTTGGAAGATTTCTATAAGTATCTGCTTTATTTGATTTGTGTTGGATAATTTCTACTTCTCTTATCTCTCTAGAATTCTTGAGAACTTTGTAAATTTTGTTTATTTTCTTGCGAGTTTTTATTTTCTGTATGTTGCATCTATGTCAGTCCTTTGATGTCGTATTCCCTGATTTGCGTCTTGATTTTGCCCAGGAGTGCAAAAGACTAAGTGTGGTCTATTTTGATGAGTCAATATTTTCTTCACTTCACTTAGTTTATTGTACTAGAATTAATCAGGGAATTGTGCTTAATCGTCCGTTATTTTCCTATTTTTCCTAATTGTGCTTAATTCGATCAGAAATTCTTATTTTAACTAATTTGAATTATCTGAGCTTATTATTTTGCATTATTAATTATGGGAAAATTTTGGATATCTTTTTGGGACATTTGAAGGCTAAATGAGAAATGACAATTGAGCCCAATGCATTTCAGCCACTTCAATTTTCGCTGGTTGCTGTGTGAATTTTGTGTCAACTTGTTTGTCCTCGTTCGAATTCAATTCGTATCCGTTTTCCATTCAATTTTTTTTCATAGTTTCTTCTAGATGTCTAGTTTCATGTATAACTTTTACTTTGTTCAAACGCGTTTTGTACTGTTCCCAGTAATTTGTTTACTCTCCTATGTCAGCCTAGTACTACGTGAATGTTGTGTCAACTTGTGTGTCTTCGTTTGAGTTTAATTCTTATCCGTTTTGCATGCGGTTTTTTTTCATAGTTTCGTATGGATGTCTATTTTCATGTATAGTTTTTACTTTGTTCAAATTCGTTATGTGTTGTTCCCCGTAATTGTTTTACTCCCCTGTGTCAGTCAAGTTCATACTGTTTAAGTGGCTTCTAATTTGTTTGCATTGTTTGCTTGTTGTTTCATACTTGTGGTGGTTAGGAATTGATAATTGAACGGTGCTAAGACCTCCCAACACTCAAGGATTCAACACTCATATTGACACATTTTATAGCTCATTTCAAGAAGCAATATTGGTTTGTTTGGAAACCAGGTTGCAACTCACTGGCTTTTGAAGAAAGTGGCTGCCATAAGTCTTCAGCATTCACAGCCATTCATCTTGTCAAGCCAATACATTGGAATTTCATGATGAAGTGCACACGGCAATATACACAAAAGGAAAGGCCATTTGCAAAATTAGCTTATTCTTTGGCAAGCATTTAAAATGGAAAGTTGGGGCCACCATTTTGAAAGCCTACGTACATGTGGGAGGAACTCCAAAATTATTGAAGGGAATAATGTTAAGAGAAGCAAAATGAATGGGACCACACTCTTCAAAGTTCACGGCCTTGGCTCATTGAAAAATTTAGCAAGTAGAGTGGCTGCAAATTTCAATTGCCTTCTTGCCTTTGAAGAAATAAACACAAGGGACCACCAATCATCCAAAGTTCACGTGCATTTTATCATCTTGCAAGTGCAGCACACGGTTTTTCTATATACAAGGCCCCATGTAAAATTCATTTTTCAAAATAGCAAAACACACTTGAACAAAAGAGGGGCACACTCCTTGAAAGCTCATCACGTAGGAAAGAAACAACAATTCACATCCAGCAAGATTGGCTATAAAGGAGTAGCAGGCAGAGAAGAAATGACATTAGAGTTTTAGGAGTAGTTTAGGATAGCTGAGAAGAGGCTCTCGCCTCTTCCTCTCTGTTTTCCATTTTAAACAGTAAAATAATGTAGTGTTTTATTTCTGAAAGCATGTAATTTGTCTCAGCAATTGGAGCAATTTGATCGGTTTGATTTTTATTCAGTAATTTTATTTCAAGTATTAAATCTTTGAAGAATTTTATTTTAGTCAAGTGCTTTTATTTTTATCGTCTCTTTTATTTTGTAATTTAATGTTTTCTGAAACGTTAAAATTCTGTCAATGTATTTTACTGTTCATCTCATTTTCAGACGTTGTTTTTACCGTTTATTTTTACTGATGCTTTTGGTAAATTTTAATTACAATGTTTTTACCATTTCTGCATATTTACTGTTCCGTTTTTACCGTCTTTCACTGTTCAGTTTTTATTGTCTTTTAAATGTATTTTAGTATTTTTAATTCTGTTTTGTTTAAATTCCAGTTTTAATTTATTTTACCTCAACGAAAAACAATCACAACCCCCCCCCCACTTCGTGACTAATCTAAGATTGGACCACCAAAATTGGTCCTTGAGAGACGACCTAGGAGTCAAATCCTAGTAATTATACTGCATTATTTTCGTGCACTCAACTTTTGTGAGCGGTGCGACCCGTTCATCAACGAGTATACTGCTTCGGAATTAAAAAAATATTAGAAAGAGTCTGATTTATAAGGAGACTTTTAGAGTTTAGAGATATCTCTTTGATTTATAGTTATTTTCTCATTTTTAATATTCTTGCATTATGTTAGTTAAGTTATTACTTGTTATCTAGTGTGCAAAAGTGTATATTTATTCAATGGTTATTTAAACTAACTACATTCTTAAAATGAAAAACAATAATTACAGGCCCTACTTTTAGATACAACTTCTAATGAGCGACCATTGGAGCATGTCTGAATATTTACAGGAATAGAAAATTTGAAGTTTTTGAAATGAAGTTTGGTAAAAGAGTCGCATAGTATTTTTCTATAATCATGATAATAGCCAATTTATGTACGTACTAGATTTTACAATATAAAACTCTACTTAAATTGATCATGAAATGACATGTATTAAGTTATATTCAATTTTTAGTATGTTTCTGTACATCAAAACGTGAAAGTTAAAACAAACAAAATAAAATCTGTAGGGTATTTCTTACAAACTTTTAGTAAATTTGTTTTAACGTTTAAACATTGTAAAAATTAGTAAAAAAAAGTCAAAATCCGTAGAATCAACCAAAAATTACAAAGACGAAAATAATAAGTAAATATCAAACTATTTAAAATATAAAACTATTGTATAATTAATCAATTTATTACTGATGAAATAACATAAACTAAAAATATAGAAAAAACAAATGAAATGTGCCATCAGTCTATAATAAAGTTATAAATAATATATATATATATATATATATATATATATATATATATATATATATATATATATATATATATATATATATATATATATAAAGAAAATATGCCAAATGGGAAAGTGGTAAAAAAAAGTCTACACCCTTTAACAAAGCAATTGGATTATAGTACATGTTGTATTGAGGAGTAATGGGCGCATTAATGCTTTGGCTAATAAGTTATAAATATTCTTAATAGTCCATATGAAGAAAAGTTTCAGAGACACAATGGAGAAGAAGAGACCTTAAATATGACTTCAAAAGGAAGACGAGGTTATTGTCGTGATGTTTAAGAAAAGGAAGATGTAATGATAATCGAAGATTAATGTCTTAACTTTGGAAGCTAGTAGGAGTTTGTGATATTTATCAATATAGACTATTTTTTTTCATGGATAATCAATTATATAAGTTAAATATAAATACTTGTTTTTACAAATAATCGATTAGTAATCATCACTAATTTGATTATGTTAGGTTTAATGTCTCGGTAGGTCCCTATTTTTGGCGTGAATCTCAAATAGGTCCTTTTTCTTTTCGGCGTCTCAATTGGGTCCTTTTTTGTGTAAAATTGCAGCAATTAGGGGTCTGCCGTCAAATTCAATAAACGGCCGTTTAAATTTGGCCTGCGTGGTATGGTGACTGTATTCATTATCTGACGTGGCAAAGCAAAGATATATATATATATATATATATATATATATATATAAAAGAAATGACGTGGCAAAGCAAAGATATATATATATATAAAAGAAAAGAAGTGGCAAAGCCCTCTCATCCTGGACCACCACGCTCAGAAGCCCACCCACGCACTTCGCGAACGCCTCCTCCCCCAGAAAAGCCCTGGAACTCCCCGGCGTCTTCTTCTTCGTCGTCTTCTTCAAAAACAAAAATCTGATAGCCAAATTTGCAGCCTCATTTTCTTTTTATCAGACTAGAACATGCATTTTTATGGTATTTGAAAATTTGAATTTTGAGTTGATTCAATGAGAACCTGTGAACCCAAAGGATCGATCTTCAACAGATAGATAATGAGCAGGAACTATTTTGTCAATGACCAGGAACTGTTTTGGATGTATTACAATGAGCAGGAACTATTTTGTCAATGACCAGGAACTATTTTGGATGTATTAAAATGTTTTGGTTAATGAAGAAGATGGTTATATTAGAATGTAATTTTCAGAGAAGTGTTATGTTTATGGCAAGAACTACGAAATCGTTATAATTTTCAAAGAAGTGTTATAATAATTTAACTCACTTAGACTAAGAATAATCTATTTTTAGTATGGCTGAAGTACACTTTACAATTATACTCAGACCCAATCTCCAACCTTCCTATTATACTCAGACCGAATATCCTATAGGTGTTAATTCCAATTCAAAGGACCGCTATATTCCAACAACGGATTTTTAACACTATTTTGAGAATGAGTGATGAAAAAAGCCTCTGGTAATCGATTACAGCACCCCTGTAAACGATTACCCGAGAGAAATTGAGAATTTGTACAGAAAGTTCAACACAGGTACTCAGTTAGATGAACACAGGTCACCATTGGCCAAAAAACTGAGTTTTAGGCAATTCTGCACCTGTGTGGGGCATGTTGAGGTGTTCCAGTGGTGGGAGAGGGTAGCTGGTTATGTGATGTGAGTCTAAGGAGGGTGGGGAGACCCCTCATGAGTTGGGGGAGCAAGTTGTGCAAGGAATGAGTGAGAGTGATGAAAAAAGCCTCTGGTAATCGATTACAGCACCCCTGTAATCGATTACCCGAGAGAAATTGAGAATTTGTACAGAAAGTCCAACACAGGTACTCAGTCAGATGAACACAGGTCACCATTGGCCAAAAAACTGAGTTTTAGGCAATTCTGCACCTGTGTGAGGCTTGTGCAGGTGTTCCAGTGGTTGGAGGTGGTGCATGGTGATGTGATGTGAGTCCAAGGAGGGTGGGGAGACCCCTCATGAGTTGGAGGAGCAAGCTGTGCAAGGAATGAGTGAGAGTGATGAAAAAAGCCTCTGGTAATCGATTACAGCACCCCTGTAAACGATTACCCGAGAGAAATTGAGAATTTGTACAGAAAGTTCAACACAGGTACTCAGTCAGATGAACACAGGTCACCATTGGCCAGAAAACTGAGTTTTAGGCAATTCTGCACCTGTGTGGGGCATGTTGAGGTGTTCCAGTGGTGGGAGAGGGTAGCTGGTTATGTGATGTGAGTCTAAGGAGGGTGGGGAGACCCCTCATGAGTTGGGGGAGCAAGCTGTTCATGTTGAGGTGTACAAATTCTCAATTTCTCTCGGGTAATCGATTACAGGGGTGCTGTAATCGATTACCATGCCTAAAACTCAGTTTTTTGGACAATGGTGACCTGTGTTCACCTGACTGAGTACCTGTGTTGGACTTTCTGTACAAATTCTCAATTTCTCTCGGGTAATCGATTACAGGGGTGCTGTAATCGATTACCAGAGGCTTTTTTCATCACTCTCACTCATTCCTTGCACAGCTTGCTCCTCCAACTCATGAGGGGTCTCCCCACCCTCCTTGGACTCACATCACATCACCATGCACCACCTCCCACCACTGGAACACCTGCACAAGCCTCACACAGGTGCATAATTGCCTAAAACTCAGTTTTTTGGACAATGGTGACCTGTGTTCATCTGACTGAGTACCTGTGTTGGACTTTCTGTACAAATTCTCAATTTCTCTCGGGTAATCGATTACAGGGGTGCTGTAATCGATTACCATGCCTAAAACTCAGTTATTTTATCCAATGGTGACCCCAGTTCAGCTGACTGGGTACCTGTGTTGGACTTTCTGTACAAATTCTCAATTTCTCTCGGGTAATCGATTACAGGGGTGCTGTAATCGATTAACATGCCTAAAACTCAGTTATTTTATCCAATGGTGACCCCAGTTCAGCTGACTGGGTACCTGTGTTGGACTTTCTGTACAAATTCTCAATTTCTCTCGGGTAATCGATTACAGGGGTGCTGTAATCGATTACCATGCCTAAAACTCAGTTTTTTGGACAATGGTGACCTGTGTTCATCTGACTGAGTACCTGTGTTGGACTTTCTGTACAAATTCTCAATTTCTCTCGGGTAATCGATTACAGGGGTGCTGTAATCGATTACCATGCCTAAAACTCAGTTTTTTGGACAATGGTGACCTGTGTTCATCTGACTGAGTACCTGTGTTGGACTTTCTGTAGAAATTCTCAATTTCTCTCGGGTAATCGATTACAGGGGTGCTGTAATCGATTACCATGCCTAAAACTTAGTTTTTTGGACAATGGTGACCTGTGTTCATCTGACTGAGTACCTGTGTTGGACTTTCTGTACAAATTCTCAATTTCTATAGCGGTCCTTTGAACTGGAGTTAACACCTATAGGATATTCGGTCTGAGTATAATAGGAAGGTTGGAGATTGGGTCTGAGTATAATTATAAAGTGTACTTCAGCCATACTAAAAATAGATTATTCTTAGTCTAAGTGAGTTAAATTATTATAACACTTCTTTGAAAATTATAACGATTTCGTAGTTCTTGCCATAAACATAACACTTCTCTGAAAATTACATTCTAATATAACCATCTTCTTCATTAACCAAAACATTTTAATACATCCAAAATAGTTCCTGGTCATTGACAAAATAGTTCCTGCTCATTGTAATACATCCAAAACAGTTCCTGGTCATTGACAAAATAGTTCCTGCTCATTATCTATCTGTTGAAGATCGATCCTTTGGGTTCACAGGTTCTCATTGAATCAACTCAAAATTCAAATTTTCAAATACCATAAAAATGCATGTTCTAGTCTGATAAAAAGAAAATGAGGCTGCAAATTTGGCTATCAGATTTTTGTTTTTGAAGAAGACGACGAAGAAGAAGACGCCGGGGAGTTCCAGGGCTTTTCTGGGGGAGGAGGCGTTCGCGAAGTGCGTGGGTGGGCTTCTGAGCGTGGTGGTCCAGGATGAGAGGGCTTTGCCACTTCTTTTCTTTTATATATATATATATATCTTTGCTTTGCCACGTCATTTCTTTTATATATATATATATATATATATATATATATATATATATATCTTTGCTTTGCCACGTCAGATAATGAATACAGTCACCATACCACGCAGGCCAAATTTAAACGGCCGTTTATTGAATTTGACGGCAGACCCCTAATTGCTGCAATTTTACACAAAAAAGGACCCAATTGAGACGCCGAAAAGAAAAAGGACCTATTTGAGATTCACGCCAAAAATAGGGACCTACCGAGACATTAAACCATTATGTTAACTAAATCTAGAAATGCCGGTTCTTACAAATACCGGAATATGGATAGTAAACAATCAATTATCCTCATTTAAAATGTTTTTTAGGATATATGAAGAACATAATAATTAATTATTTTTTTATTGTAATTCATTATATTAGTTAATAATTCTAAAACTCTTTTAAAAGGGAAGCTCTGTCCTCCATTGTAATCATTCCATATGTTTTGAAAAAGAGAGCTTTGTTATTTCTTAAGAAAATATATTTTGATATTGTTATATACTTATATCTTGATTGAAAAATAAGTGTTGATAATTTTGCTATAGGTTTTTCATAGTATATTTTTCTCATTTCAGTTGATATATTTTTTTTCTATAATTTGTATTTGTAATTTTGCATCAGTGTACGGTGTGTGTTGTAGGTAATTGAGTGTTTTGGTTACCTTTATAAATTCTCTTTGAAAGGTATTTTAGGAAATGGTTTGTATATTGTTTCAATTATATATATGTGTTTCTGATAATTTGATAATTTAAAATATTTAGTATAAAATCAACTCCGATTATCTGAATTAATTAGATGTGTAAATTTGAGAATAATTAAACTAGTATAAAAGTTAAGGTATCTTTACGTTTCATCTTTCTCTCTTTATCTTGAATTCTTTGTTGTTATTAGTATTCACTAACTCTAGCACTTAATTTCTTTATCATCAACAATTTTAACTTAAATTTTCAGTAAAAAATTTAAAGGTTATTTTTAAATCAATTGATCTGTTCTTAGTTGTGTTTTTAGTCACTCTTTGTTTTACATAAACCATATATAGTTCAATGGGAACCGGTAGAATTATTAAAATTAACCAAGATAATTAGATATTTTCCTTCTAATAATTTTCTAACTATGAGAGTGCATTGCTTACAAAGCTAAAAGCAAAGAGAACAAGTATTATTAATTAGTGCTAGATTTATGATATACTATTAGGTCTATTATGGGGTAGATTACTCTGGTATTATATTTTACAATTTTACTTGGTTGACACATAAACAATTAATTCAAAATATTTATAATATATAAGTTCGTAATTAAGTAGTCATTATCAAGTCTATTCAAAAGTATGTTAATATTGTTACAAATTGTCTTGCTAAATTAATAAGCTAAATTAAGAAGTAAAGTTATTCATATAAATTTTTTTATGAAACATATTTGACTTGAACATCAGAGTGTCTTCTGCAAGTCAATAACTTATCATAGTGGATTGTGTTGTCGAAAATGATTGGACGATCAAAAGAGAGTAGAGTAAAGAAGAACAACCGATCCTCGGACGCCCTCAAACCAATTCATCCGAAACAATATGCAAACTATATTGTTTTTCTTCAATGGACAAATAAGTCATTTTTCTGATCTTAGTGATATTGACATAATTTTACATTATTGTTTATTTCTTTTTCTTACCAAAATTTTTAGTGTAGTAAAAACTTAATAAATTAAATAAAAATAACATATTGCACTTTAATTACAAGAAAATAAATAATTTTCCCACTTATACTTTCTACCAATCATATATACTTTAGTTATTCTTAGAATCATATTCACACTAAATTTTGATTTATTTAATTCTCTCGTGCTAAACAAGTCTTTAAGGTCATTTCTATTAGAGATTACTTTTGAGGTCTTAATACATTTTTTATAATTTTTATTATAATACTATATATTTTTATAATACTAGGTTTTTATAATACTAAAATTTAGTTAATGTTTTATTTAGCTATTGACAGGAAGATATGATTATAAGACAGACAAATACACTTTTATTTCTATCACCTAGGATTTTTTTTAGATCCAAAATCTTAAATTTTATATCGTATCAAAATACTTTAATAAAAAAAGTTTTATAAGATTCAAGGCTTAAACTTATAACTCTGGAATCTTAAAATTTGTCTATTACATCCAAGTTTTAAATTTATAACCTATATAACTTTTACAATAAAGATCTGAAAAGAGAAAGAAGTTTTTATTTAATTTTTTTCTCTCTTGTATAGCAAATGTTACTTGATATAGTTAGATCATTCAATAGAATTTTGTATGACTTATGTATAGGTAAATTTTGAGTCCTCTAATTTAAGGATATAATTAGACGTGAAAAAATAATATTAAAAGCTCTTAAATTCATAGTCAACCTACAAATACACATGGTATGAAATTTCCTTCCGGGTAGGTAAAAAAAGCTTTCTCTTTTTTTATTATCAACCTAAAAGCTTGTCTTTTTCACATTTATCCCACTTTTGTGTGAACGAAGTTGGGAAGTACCTGTACCATCGTATAAAGTATGACCATGTATCACCCTTCAATCCATGGAAAACATATTTATTAGGAATTTTTTATAAAAAAGTTAAACCAAATTATTGTTGAAGAGAGTTAGACAGGTTTTATGCTTGATTTATTTGTTTTCGTAGGTTTTAAGATGAATTAAGTGAAAGAAGTGAAGAAGCTAGGAGTTGGATTCAAAAAAGGAAGAAAAAGTGTATGAAAGGAATAGAAGCCGCAAATATCGCTCAGCGCCATTTACCGCTAAGCGACACTTTGAAGACCCGCAGTCACCGTTGAGGGACAAAACTGCAGCTGAGGGGCAGAATATAAGTCACGCACTTACCGCTGAGCGGTATTTATCATCGAGCGACATTCTTATGGGCTTGAGCTTACTTTTCTTTAATATTTAGAAGTCTATATAAGGCTTTAGTCTTCCTAAGGTTAGTATCTTTGGCTGGAACGAAGCAGAACACACTCTTTCACTCCTTGGAGGAGGATTTTGGATGCTACAGCTCCTCTATCACCTTTCTAGGGTTTTATCTTGCACTCTTTCATTGCATTTCATCTAGTTTCACCATGAATATCTCATGGTGAACTAAACTTCTTTTGTTGTTGGGGAATCAATGTAATCCTTTTGAAACTATCATGTATTGAATTTGTTCTTTAATATATATGCTTTCTTTTATTAATTGTTAGGGTTTTTCTCCTATGCTTAATGCTTGCATTGTTTAACTCATTCATAGCATGATAATTGATTTTGTCGATATGGACACATACAGGGAAATCTAGATCTGGAGAATCTCTTCCAATAGTAGTATAAACCTAGACATAGGTGTTAGCAAAATGATGAAGATGAAGTTTTGATGATGTCCAAATCAAGTCAAGAAGAAATCAAGATTCAAAATGTTATGAAGACTTGTATTGCTATGGAAAGCTTTTGTAATACTCTTAGAAATATGTATAGGACTTAGATTATAAAAAGAAAAGTGTTTTGTAAAATTACTATAGCAAAATACTGTAGCAAATGACTGTAGCGCATACTGTAGCAATGTACTGTAGCAATGTACTGTAGCTAATCGATTAACAGAGGGTGTTAATCGATTAGCGTTAATCGATTAACAGGGGCTGTTAATCGATTAACACAGTGACCGTTTGAAAAACTAGCCGTTTTTAGAGCCGTTGGACTATCCGTTGGAGTGTTAATCGATTAACCACTGTAGCTAATCGATTAACACAGTGAGAAAGGCTGAAAACGAAAAATGGAAGAGTCTTTGGATGAGTCTATAAATAGACTCTCATTTCCTCTCAAGAAAAATCCAGAGACACAGAAACTCTTCCCTTGTGCTCAAATACTCAGAAATTCTTGAGACTTGTGTGTTCTTGTTCGGCTTGTGAACCTCTTGTCTGTGGAGCTGGTGAAGTGCTGCTACGGTGACAGAGGAAATAGCCGGTTCATCCTTGGTGTGTCTAAGGAGGTGTTCGGAAGAGAATCATCCTTCGTGAAGTATTCGGAGGAGGTGTTCATCCTTTGTGAAGATTCAAAGGAGGTGTTGTCTCATCTCTTGTGGCATCAAGAGAGGTGTTTTCTAAACTTTTACAAATTGTATCTTTGTGATTGTAGTTTGTAATTGTTTTGTGATTAGTGAATTGTTTATCTTGTTTTGAGATAAGCGACTGGACGTAGGATTGGTAAGATCCGAACCAGGATAAAATCATCTGTGCAAATTTCTCTCAACCTTACTCTCGCTTTATTTGTCTTTATTATTTGTTTGGTAAGTTTATTTGAGTAGAAATTAAAAGGCACACGTTCGTATTAAAAACCCTCTTGGTTTGTTATTCCACGCTAACCATTCCGCTGCAGCCGCTCTGACAATTGGTATCAGAGCTTGCTTTGATAGTCATTCAAATGGCGGGATCGTTTCAAACATTCGCAGAGGGTGCTTCTATCAATAGACCACCACTATTCACAGGTGAAAATTACGCATTCTGGAAGGTAAGAATGCAAATATTTATGGAATCTATTGATATAGATATTTGGGATGCTGTTGCATTTGGTCCTTTTATTCCAACTAACAATATGCAGGAACCAAAGCCCCGTGACCAATGGACTGCTCAAGATAAGAAAAAATTTGGTAATGATGTAAAAGCTCGTAATATTATTTCATCTGCTTTAACTGTTGATGAGTTTTACAGGATTTCTGTTTGTAAAACTGCACAAGAAATGTGGGAAGTACTGAAAGTAACCCATGAAGGAACAGATGATGTTAAGAGAGCTAGAAAGAATACCTTAATCCAGGAATACGAAATGTTCAGGATGAAGCAAGGGGAAACAATAGTAGATGTTCAGAAACGCTTCACCAACATCGTAAACCATCTTATTGGACTAGGTAAGTCTTTCGATACTGATGAGCTTAATATAAAAATTTTGAAATCTTTAGACAGGTCTTGGCAACCAAAAGTGACTGCAATTTCTGAGTCACAAAATCTCAACACAATGACCATGGCTGCATTATTTGGAAAGTTGAGAGAGCATGAACTTGACCTTGGAAGACTTGATGAAGAAGAATCAAAAGCCAAAAACAACAAGAAGAGTTTGGCGTTAAAGTCGGAGGTTGAAAGAAGCAAAGGTAAATCGGAAGATGAAGACTCAGACGAAGAAGAAGAATTGAGACTCATGATAAAAAGACTCAACAAGTTCATGAAGTCTAAAGGTAAAGGAAAATTTAGATACGAAAAGAAAGATAATCCAGTATCTTCCTCAAATTACCGATGCTACGGTTGCGGAGAAAAGGGACATTTAAAAGCAGACTGCCCAAATCAAAGGAAGGGTGAAGAAAAGAAGGAAAAGAAATTCTTCAAGAAAAAGAAGGCATACATTGCATGGGAAGACGACAATGAGACCATTTCAGATTCAAGCTACTCAGATGAAGAAGCAAACATCTGTTTAGTGGTGAACGACGACGCTGGAAGCCAAGTAAGTACATCTAGCGATTCTGATAATTCTAGTCAAATTAGTGAAAATGAATTGCATGAAATTTATGCTGCTTTAATAGTAGAATCTGAAAAATTAGATAAAGCCCATCAGAAATTGAAAAAGGATTTCAAAAATTTAAAATTAAATTTTGAAAATATTTCTGAAGAAAATAAAAATTTGAAATCAGATTTTGAAAATATTCTTGAAGAAAATAAGAATTTAAAATTAAATTTTGAAAATATTTTTGAAGAAAATAAAGATTTGAAAAATAAAGTTTTAATTTTTGAAAAGGGTAAATTTGCTAGTAGTGATGAATGTGCTTCTTGTGAAAATTTTAAGAAACTACTAGAACAAACAACCTTAGGAGAATGTAGTAAGAATAATGAAAATAAGGTTGTTAAAAATAAGTATGTTCCTAAAATTAAAATTAAACACAATTATAGAACTCGTAGAACTTGGGTAGAAAAAGGAACAACTTATAGGAACACAAATGTTGTATCATGCTTTTATTGTATGAAAAAGGGTCATACATCTAACAAATGTAAAATTAAGCATTATGGTGTTCCAAGTGGTAGATATATTTGGGTTGTAAAATGATTTCAAATTTTTAAATTAACCCAAAGGACCCATACAAAATAGTTGGGTACCTATTGTTTAAAATTTAGAATTTCTTTAAAACAATTTTGTTTTAAATATTTGAAAAGAAAAATTAAGAAATTTTTATTCCAAGGTAGATGGAATTTTTTTTTTAAGCATATATAGTTTTCAAACGGAAAACATTTGAAATAGAAGAATGTGTGCATGTTGTCTTTGATGAAATTGTAGACCTTGAGGCAAAACCTCTTGAGTCATTTGAATTACATGCAGGAAATGATGAAGATTTGTAGAAGATAACAAATGAAGCAAAGAATGATGACAATCCTCAAGATGAAGATCTCAACAATGTTTTATAAGCTCTTTCTCCTAAAAATATTTGCTTTAAATATCCTATTCTGCATGTTTGAATGAATCTTTAAATTTGAAATATTTTTAGCTCATATGCATACATGCTTTTATTAAGGGGGAGTATTATCTTAGGGGGAGAACATCAAACACAACTTTTTAATTATGATCAAAAAGGGGGAGAAAATGTTTAAAGCTTATTTGCTTATTTGTGTTTATTCCCTAATGCACTTTTTCTTCCATAAGTTGTGTTTTAAATACAGACTATTACCAAAAGCTTTAAATCAAGGAGTTTTTGATCATCATCAAAAAGGGGGAGATTGTTAGCAAAATGATGAAGATGAAGTTTTGATGATGTCCAAATCAAGTCAAGAAGAAATCAAGATTCAAAATGTTATGAAGACTTGTATTGCTATGGAAAGCTTTTGTAATACTCTTAGAAATATGTATAGGACTTAGATTATAAAAAGAAAAGTGTTTTGTAAAATTACTGTAGCAAAATACTGTAGCAAATGACTGTAGCGCATACTGTAGCAATGTACTGTAGCAATGTACTGTAGCTAATCGATTAACAGAGGGTGTTAATCGATTAGCGTTAATCGATTAACAGGGGCTGTTAATCGATTAACACAGTGACCGTTTGAAAAACTAGCCGTTTTTAGAGCCGTTGGACTATCCGTTGGAGTGTTAATCGATTAACCACTGTAGCTAATCGATTAACACAGTGAGAAAGGCTGAAAACGAAAAATGGAAGAGTCTTTGGATGAGTCTATAAATAGACTCTCATTTCCTCTCAAGAAAAATCCAGAGACACAGAAACTCTTCCCTTGTGCTCAAATACTCAGAAATTCTTGAGACTTGTGTGTTCTTGTTCGGCTTGTGAACCTCTTGTCTGTGGAGCTGGTGAAGTGCTGCTACGGTGACAGAGGAAATAGCCGGTTCATCCTTGGTGTGTCTAAGGAGGTGTTCGGAAGAGAATCATCCTTCGTGAAGTATTCGGAGGAGGTGTTCATCCTTCGTGAAGTATTCGGAGGAGGTGTTCATCCTTTGTGAAGATTCAAAGGAGGTGTTGTCTCATCTCTTGTGGCATCAAGAGAGGTGTTTTCTAAACTTTTACAAATTGTATCTTTGTGATTGTAGTTTGTAATTGTTTTGTGATTAGTGAATTGTTTATCTTGTTTTGAGATAAGCGACTGGACGTAGGATTGGTAAGATCCGAACCAGGATAAAATCATCTGTGCAAATTTCTCTCAACCTTACTCTCGCTTTATTTGTCTTTATTATTTGTTTGGTAAGTTTATTTGAGTAGAAATTAAAAGGCACACGTTCGTATTAAAAACCCTCTTGGTTTGTTATTCCACGCTAACCATTCCGCTGCAGCCGCTCTGACAATAGGAATATGATGGTTGATTGCCTTTAAGCTTTTGTGATTTATAATGCATGAAGGGAGACAAGACATTGTAAACTAGTGATTGTGATTAGGCTTTCTTCGCCAAGACATCGGGGTTAAGGTAATTTAGAAAGTGACATTAACATTAATGAATTGAAATATGTGGATGAATATGTTGTTGGGGTTTATCAATTTCATCCTATCCACTTTCTTGTATTTAGGAATTCATCATTCTTTTCATTAATGTTAATGCCACTTTCTAAATTACTTTAAACCCGATGTCTCGGCGAAGAAAGCCTAATCATAATCACTAGTTTAAAATGTCTTGTCTCCCTAGCAATTAATCATGCATTATAGTGAACAGAAGCTTAAAGACAACCAACTATCATATTCCTATGTCTAGGTTTGTAATATACTGATGGGAGAGATTCCCCACATCTAGATTTTCTCGTATGTATCCATATCGACAAAACCAATAATCATGACATCGAATGAGTTAAACAATGCATGCTTTGAGCAAAGAGGAAAAACCCTAACTATTAATGAAAGAAAGCATATACCATAAAAATGATCTTGAAGAACAAATTCCATACAAGAGAGTTTCTAAAGGATTACATTGAGTCCCCAACAACAATAAAAGTTTAGTTCTCCATCGTCATGGAAGAACCAGATGAACAATGGAATGAAAGAATGGAAGAGATAGAAAAACCCGAGAAAGAGAAGAGGAGAGTCGACACCATCTCCAATTCTACCCTAAGGGGTGAAAAATATGTTTCTGCTTCATTCAACACCAAAGATACAAGCCCTAGAACGTCTTAAAGCTTATATAATATTCTAAAAAATACATAAAAGTAGGCCCAAGCCTAGAAAAGTGCCGCTCAGCAGTAATATCACGTGACCACTTCTTCCCCTCAGCGGCTTTTCTTCCCTCAGCGGTGCCCACGGGTGTTTGAGAGTGCCGCTTAGTGGTAATTGGCGCTGAGCAGTACTTGCGGTTTCTCTTCTTTTGCACTTTTCGTGTCCTTTTCTGATTCCATCTCTATCCCACTTCACTTCTTTCATCAATTTCATCTCAAAACTTGCAAAAACAATGAAATCAAGCATAAAACCTGTCCAACTTTCTTATTTCCAACATTTCAATAAAATCTTGAGTTCAAGCTAATTTCTAAGTCATAAAGGTTATAATTGAAGTCAATTTTAAGTATAAAAATAACAGTTTTCAATTGTTATCAGGGATCAAATGTATATCTACAAAAAATAGCAAACATTGGTATGATTGAAAGGATATAAGAAAAAATAAGAAGACAAAATGAAGGCCTTTTGAGAAAATTTTTAGTAGAAGTAGTTTTGGCCTTTAATTCATATTTTCTTTCACTTTGTTTTGAACATTCCCCATGATGAAATGAAGAAACAAAGTGATATTTTTTAGAAGAAGAGTCAATGTATGTACCTGTGAGTGAAGAATTTAACAACATGCATACCTTCTTCTCCTTTCTCTTTTCTTGAGGAGATGGGTGAACCAACCTATGCTTTTCCATTCTTTCTTTTTCAATTTTCAATTTTATTTTTATTTCATCCTCTTTCACTTGTTCAGGTGTAAGAGGAATCAATGTGATTTTATTTCCTTTGTGGAGAAAAGTTATTTTGTTGGTGTAACCATCATGAGTGGAGTTATGATCATATTTCCATGGCCTACCAAGTAATACATGGCCAACATCCATTGGAACAACATCACATAAAACTTTTTCTTCATAGGTGCCAATGGATATTGGTATGGTTACTTGTGTGTTGATTACTATTTCTTCATCCTCTTTTATCCACTGAAGCTTGTAAGGCTTGGGATGAGGAATAGTAGGTAAGGTCAATTTGTTCACCACTCTAGAACTACAACAATTAGAAGATGAACCACTATCCATAATCAAAGAACAAGTGTTTTAAAAACTTTTACATCTTGTGCGGAATAGGTTCTCTCTATGTGATTGTTCTAGTTCTTTAGATTGACATCCAAGAAGTCTTCTTAGCAATAATAACTCTCCTTCACAAGGTAAGGCTTCTTCCTCAGAGATGGAAGTATCTGAATCACTAGAAGAATCATCATCTTCACTTTGATGTTCTAAGAGATAAGTAGACATTTTGTGAGGATACTCAGAAGAATAATGTCCTATCTCTCCATACTTAAAACATTTGATCTCCCTACCCCTTGTTTCCCTTGAAGATTCTTTGTGAGAGGTATTTCTTTCTCGCTCTCTCTCTCTCTCTTTCTCTCTTTCTTTTCCTCTCACTCTCTCTTTATGTTTTTCTTTTTCTTTTTCTTGAGGTTCCATATACCTCGATGGACTACCCTCCCTCTTAGGATCTTTCCTATATATGGAGGTGGTAGGGGAAGTCCTCTAGTGGAAACTTTTCTTCTATTTTGTTCTTCCACTCTCACACATAGCTGCACAAAATCATTGAGATCTAGGTAAGGTAAAAGCTCTACCTTATCATAGATCTTTGAAACAAAGCTTAAAATGTTACAAAATGAAAACCTGGAAAAATCTGCAATGGTGTTGGCCAAAACTGGGTTGAAAATTATGGTACAAAGTGTTGAAACACTACTTAATTTATGAGCAAAAGTGCCACTTTAGGTTGCAAGCTTGTATCCAATTTAACACATCTTTCACTTCCTAAGATGCTACCCCCTTGGAGCAAGGTATCTGATAACGGTTGAAAAATCGTTATTTTTATACTTAATTTTGATATTAAAAACACCCTTTATGACTTAGAAACTAGCTTGAAATCATGCTTTTGGCTTAAGTTAGGAGAATAAGAGAGTTGAATGGGTTTTATGCTTATTTTTCCTTGTTTTAACCGTAATTAAGATGAATTGGATGAAGAAGTTGAAGTTGAAGTAGCAAGGAGTTGAAGTCATGAAAGGCTGAAAAAGTGGCACATAGGAACCATTGTTTCATGCCTGGGCGTCACCGCTAAGCGTCAGTATGGAAGTGTGTTAACCCTTGGCAAGTGTAACCGAATCGTATCAAGTAATAATAAATGGTAAGACCAAGTATCGTTTCCTAAAGGACTCACGACCTAAACAATTATGTGCTTTCTTGATTAAATTAGACTTGTGAATAAAGTCTTTTAGATTTAAATGCAAATACTAAAAAGTAAATATGAATGCATGTATTGATCAATTGAACAAAAGAAGCAAAATGTGATTGAAATATATGATGATGATGTTGTTGGGGTGATGCGGCTGTCGCGGCCAATCAAATTTGATGTGCATAAAAGAATGCAGTATAGTGCTAGGAAGTGACTCCTAGGTCGTCTCTCAAGGACCAAATTTGGTTCAGTCATAGGTCAAACACGAAGTGGGGGAGGGGGGGGGGGGGTTGAAAGTGTTTTTGAATGCGATTGAACTAAACTAAAACATGAAATTAAACATAACAGTAAGGTCGAACGGTAAAAGATAGTAAAATCAGAGAATGCAGAATTCATCAGGATTTGAAAATAAAACTCTGGAAAAGTAAACGCGTAGAAAACGTAACAACAACCTAATTGAAATGCACCAAATGAACTTAAAGTCTAAATGCAACAATTAAAGTATCAGTAAAAGCAAACTGAGATTGAACAGTAAAATGCAACAGAAAATAAAGAAAGGCTTCTAATGCTATTCAAATGTATCTTAAGCTAAAACATTAAATGCGCAATGTAGCTTGAAAGTAAAATTAAATGCTCAAGTTGCATGATTAATTAAAATACAAGAAGTAAGCATGTGGAGCTCCAAAGTGAATAATTTCAAAGTGAATAAAAGGTATTGTGTTCTCCTAGCAATTAACCTAATGTGTCCCCTATCCCAAGATGTAATAAAATGAAATGTGTTCTTCATTGCAAATTGTGACGTGACTACTCCCTGTCACCGTACTACTATTCTTTCTAGAGCTATTCCTACCTAAAAGCAATTTAAAAATCAGCGTGCTACTCTCCCAAAATCAAGCACCGCATGTGCTCTTCTCCCAATGAATCAACATTTCACTCTCCTCCTCGGTGGCAACTCTCCAATAATGAAGCACTTCTTCCAGCAAAATAAAGAAAATAAATTAAACCATTCCTGCATCACATTACCTTGAACGTACACCTACATATTCCACTTCTTTTTATTCCATTCTAATCTACCGTGGCACCACTTCTACTCATGCTTTCTCCTCCAAAGTCAATCACGCTCTCTTCCTCAACCGTAACCCTCCATCTCTCAATGTCCCGGCTGGCTATGCACTTGCTTCTCTCCAAACTAATAAAATGAACCTTTTTTTTCTAGGTTGCGGCTGGAGCTTGTCTTCACATGCTGGACCGTGGAAGCTTGAAGACTGTACGTGGGTTATTGCTAGACGTGTGCTGGATCAACCCCCATTTTCGCTGGACGCTGCTTGCTATTAATTGCTCATGGTCGTGGTTGTGTGTGTGTTGTGCTCTGGATCACGCTGCTTTGATGGATGCATTTTCTTTTTGGAGTTCCTTCAGCGTGTTGCCTCCTGGACCTCTACTCCGCGTGCACCCCTTCATGAAGAATGAACGTCCACCTCAAGTGATTGCTGTGCTGGACCGTGAAGGCTGCTTCTCCTTTTCTTCCTTCCTGCACCCCCTCCTTTAGACGCTACCTGCTACCAGTGTGTCCAGTGAAGCCTCCCTCTTTGTTGGAAGCTACTCGTGTCTCAAGTGTGGGCCGCTGCTGCTGTCCATTTAAGAGCGAATCCTCTTTCACGTGTACCCCTCAGCTGCTGTGTGCATGAAAGGTTATAACAGAATTCAGATTGGAGTAAACAGAATATCAGAGAAGAATTATGCAGATTTTTCATTCCCTTTTCTCAAACAAAAACAGTGCCTTTATAGCACCATACAGGCAACACATAATGTAAAAAGAATAAAGTTTGTTAGACATGTTTTCTCCCGCCTAACCAATTCCCACAGATACTGCCACGTAATCATTCGGTTACATAATCCTTGAGGTAAATGGGTTTCTTTCGAATTCGTTGTGGTTTTGCATTATTTTCTGCTTCCTCTTGAATATTCTCTAGATTTGGCTGTTCAACCATATTGGACCTGTTAGGAGAAATGGTGGGCCTAACAGTGCACCACTTCCTTGTGTGGGCCGTGGCTTCACTCTGCTGGACGTCCAAATCTCCATGTGCAGCTCTTTCTCCAAATATTCAATAATCTCTTCTGCTGGGTTGCTTGCTGGATACACCCCCTCTGCTTCCCATTCTCGCGTGAAGATTTGTCTTGCTATTGCTGGACTTCATCTGGACGTAGCTCTTCATTTTCCCAAGTTGCTGGACCTTTAAGAGGTGGCAGTAGCACTTAATCCTGGGTCGTGTCCTTGATGTGCGTGGCCTCCCACTTCCACGTCCCACCTCTCTCCCCTTCTCCGCGTGACACCAAAATGCTGCTGCTCTTCTTCCAAACAAATATTTTTAAAAGCCCAGCCAAAAGCATGTAAGTGGATGCTCTCACGTTCCATCCATCTCCCTTGTGCACCTCCCTCCAAAGCCAAACCAAATGTGGGCCGATGCTCTTCTATTAATTCTCCACCTTGCTGCTTCCCAATTAATTGCATCATGGACCGTGGTGCTTTCCATTTTAATTCTTGTTGCACCGCCTTTTCTCTAAACACACCACTTGAAATCCATTCCTCCAAGCCCAAAACGAAATTAGCGTATGCACTCCCAGCACCTCTAAAAAATGAAATCCACACCTCTCTTCCTTTTTAGCTTAAAATTAATTGTTGTGACATTTCTCTTTAAGTCCCAAAATATTATCCAACAATTTCCCTACAATTAATAATGCAAATAATTAGTCTCAAATAATTCAAATTAATTAAAATAAGAATTTCTGGTCAAATTAAGCACAATTAGTAAAAGTGGGAAAATACTGGACATTCTAGCACAATTCCCTGATTAAATCTAGCACAATAAGCTAAGTGAAATCAAGAAAATATTGACTCATCATGGGGGTTTTCAATTCATCCTATCCATTCTCATGTATTCAATAATTCATCATCTTCATTAATGTTAATGCCACTTTCTAATTTACCTTAAACCCAATGTCATGGTGAAGAAAGCCTACTCCTAATCACTAGTTTACAATGTATTGTCTCCCTAGCAATTATTCATGCATTACATTCGCACAAAAGCTTAAAGGCAATCAATCCTCCTATTCCTATGTCTAGGCAATATTACTATTGGAAGAGTTCCTTCATGTCTAGATTTATCTATATGTGTCCACACAAATAAAATCAATGATCTGCAATTGAATGAGTTAAACAAAGCATGCATATAGTATAAAAGAAAAACCCTAACAATTAATGAAAGAAAGCATATGAATTAAAGAACCAATTCAATACATGAGAGTTTCAAAGGATTACATTGATTCCCCAACAACAATGAAGGTTTAGTTCACCATAATCATGGTGAAACTAGATGAAAAATAATGAAAGAATGAAAGATAGAACCCTACAATTTGAAGAGTGGAGCTTGAGCATCCAAAATCCTCCCCTAAGGGGTGAAGAAAGTGTAATGTTGCTTTGTTCTGCCGAAAGATACTAACCCTAGGTCGATTAAAACCTTATATAGACTCTTAAAGATTACAGAAAAGTGGCCCAAGGCCCATTAAAATGCCGCTAAGCGGTAATTTCCGCTCATCGGTAAGTGCAATTCTTCTATTTGATGCTTAGCTGCAGTTTTGTCCCTCATGAGCGGTGACTGCGGGTCTTCAAAGTGCCACTCAACGATAATTTTCGCTAAGCGGTACTTGCGACTCTTCTTTTATGCACTTTTTCTTCATTTTCTGACTCCAACTTATGGCTACTTCACTTCTTGCATTCAAATCATCTTAAAACCTGCAAAAAAAAAAAAACCAAGCATAAAACCCATCCAACTCTCTTATTTCCAAAACACAAACAAAAGCATGATCACAAGCTAGTTTCTAAGTCATAAAGGTTGTCTTTAAGGTCAAAATTAAGTCTAAAAATAAAAGTTTTTCAATTGTTATCACAACCCCAAACTTAGAACTTTGCTTGTCCTCAAGCAAACAAAATGTAACTCAATCTTCCACCAATGCATACAATGGTTCACCACATTCAAAACTCCTTCTTTCAAGATGAATAACTACTCAAATCAGCTCAACACAAAGAATTCAGTCAAGATGTACACATGCTTTAGTGTTCACATAATCACATAGTATCCAACAAATGCTATTCTCATGAATAATCAATCAACTAAGCATATATGTAAACATGTGCTCATGGAATCCTTCCTTACCAAATAAAGTGTTTCACTCAAACACACAAGTGTATAAGAGGTCACTCCTTCACTCTACTATCACAATGTTACATGAATCAACTTTGCCTTTTATTTAACCACAATCAAACACATTCACAAGCAAATATCATCACAAGGACTTTTCTATGGCTTATAATGTGGCTAGGCTAACAAGAAAATTTGTTTTTCTAGATCACAAACTCCTTGAGTTAAGTGAATCATCTAAACACAACCATTCTTCCTTCTTCCCAACTTTTTTTTGCATTGAGCCTTTCTTTTTCTTTCTTTTCTTTTCCTTTTTCTTTTACTTTTCACATGCTTAGCTCAATGCTTTCATATTCCCTTTTTTTAAACCACCCAACAACCCCAAACTTGAACATTTATCAATATCACAAGATATCTTCAACTCAACTCAAGGTAAAACTTTTCAAAAAGGATTTTCTATCATGTTCAAAGCTAAGGGTTCAAAGGATATAACACTTTGTGCTATCTTTTAATGGGATAAAATCATGCATTTGGCTAATAAAGGGTAACAACAGATGACCTTGATCATATGATACATACAAGCAAGTGATTCAATCATATAAACCTGGACAAAGTCATTCATGCTTTCAAAGTAATGACATTCATTCACCAGAAACTCTAGAGTTCAAACCCTCACATAGGCTAATTTAATATTCCACATACACATCCTGCTTAGCATCACAATCACAATCACAACATCATGCATTTATTCACATAGCTTGTGAACAACCACCTGTATATAAGCATATATTGCAAAATCTCAACATCAATCAATATCCAAGCATCATCAAGCAATACTCATCATCATGCATAAGTCATAAGAAAACCATCATAACAAATAAAGTTTCAAAATGAGTACATCACAACCCTATTCTAAAACCAAAAGCAAATAAGTTCAACAAAACAACAAATAAAAATCCTTCTCTAGAGGTGATAGCATCCATCAGTAGATGTTATCTCAGCTCCTCATCAATCCATGCTGTTATCTGAATCTTCCTCCTCTTCATCATCTTCAGTATCTTCAACATCTTCAAAGGCATCCTCCTCCTCCTCATTATCCATAACTGAAGCTCCAGCTGCTCCAGCTCCATCGCCCTGAGCTTGCTCCTCTGGCCATGCCACCACATTACGAAACTCATCCATGGTCCAGCTATGTACTGGGGGTGTATCATACATCCCAATAATCATCTTAGTTGTGGCCACCTACCCTTTGCGAATAGATTGCATCTGGGCATCTATAAGAGACATATACATATCCCTCATTTGAAATGGCTCTACCTCATGAGGATCTGTAGATGCCTAGCTCTATGGTGGTCTTCTCGCTTTGCGAAGACGACAAGGTGGTACTGGCTGAGCTGCCTCATCACCTGCACAATATTGTCTATAATAGGCCTTATCAAAAGCTTTCCTAGGCCTCTCAAATGGTGGTGCAGAGATATTCACCCCAGCTAGCTCACATAAGTGTGTAATCAAAGAGGGATGCCCCAAAGGTGCTTTGTTGTTCATAGTGTTGGCACATACCTGTATCTCATTAGCTATGACCTGACGAATGTTAATGCTCAGCCCTCTGAGCACACAGTACAAGAGTTTGTGTCAATTATGTCAAAAGATACTCTTCATAGGTCGAGAAAATCCTTAAATAGGGCTGATTTTGTGCCACCTTCTGCAACCTTCTCTTCTGGTGCTCTTTTTGTCCTTTATGAGTTCCAACTTCTTGACAACTTAACTCCTCTTCCAATTCATCTCAATTCCCACAAAATCAAGGGAATTTATTGATAAAATCTTCAAGTATAACCTCAACTCTCTTATTCACCAAAACAAGCTAAAACCATGAGAACAAACAAGTTTTTAAGTCAAAAGGGTTCATTTGTTGTCAAAATTTACTCTCAAATGATGGTGAAATCAACTGTTATCATAACCCCAAACTTGGAACTTTGCTTGTTCCTAAGCAAAACAAAATGTAACTCAACCTAAACAACACTTCAATGGTTCAACATATCACAAAACACTTTCTTCCAAGACAAGGAATCACTCATATCTGCTTATCATACAAATCTCAGTCAAGATATATTGATGCATTGACCAATCAAGTTCAACTATGGTGCTTATCTAGTCACAACATATAACAAGTGAAAACTCATGAATGATCAACAGCCAAGCAAGAATGTTATCCTATAATGCTTAGAACTATTACTCTTCAAAGACAATGTTTTAGTCAAGCACTCAAAAAGTGTTTCACTCAAACACTGGAAAGTGTATAGTGAGGTGACACTCTTACACTCTACTATCACAATGTCACATGAATCAACTTTGCCTTTCATTTAACCACAACTCAAACACACTCACAAGCAAGTTATCATCACAAGGACTTTTTGAGGCTTGTATTGAGGCTGGGCTAAGAAGAAAATTGGTTTTTCTGAACAACAAAATTCTTTGAGTTAAGAGAGTGCACAATTCATTCATTCACATTAACATCTACTCTCTCTTTTGCTTTTTATGTGTGAAACCAAATTTTCAATATATTCCCAACTTCACTTTCATTGAGCTCAACCTTTTCTTTCTTCTTTTTAATTTTGCTTGTGGTCAATGCTCTTTCATGAATTCCTCAATGTTCTTTCTGGTTTCTGATAACGGTTGAAAAACCGTTATTTTTATGCTTAAATTTGATACCAAAAGCAACCTTTAAGACTTAGAAACTAGCTTGAACTCATTTTTGCTTTAGTTTTGAGAATAAGAGACTTGAAAGTGAATTTAATGGTTTTTTGCAAGATTCCCTTGATTTTGTAGGCTAATTGAATGATTTGAAAGAAGAATTGAAATTCCGAATGATTGGAGTGCTGAAAAGTCAATCAGAAATCAGAAAAGTCAACCAGTCAACCAGAAAAGTCAACCAGTCAACCAGAAAAGTCAACCAGTCAACCAGTCAACCAGAATGCTGAAAAACCAACCAGAACGCAGAAAAAGTCTGACCGAGTGGCGCTGAGCGGAAATTTGGCGCTGAGCGGCAGTTTTCAGGTGCCGAAATCACCGCTGAGGGGCAAAACAACAGTTGGGGGCAAAATGGATCAACCGCTAGTACCGCTCAGCGGTAAAATACCGCTGAGCGCCATTCTAAATGGGCTTGGATTGGTTTTTTGGCACTTGTATGGGCTTGGGCCTATTTTTTCTGTATTTTTGGAATAATATATAAGCTTTAGGACGTCCTAGGGTTTGTATCTTTGGCAGAAACGAGGCAAACACTCTCTCTTCCACCCCTTTGAAGGAGGATCTTGGATGCTCAGGCTACCTCTTCACCTTTTTAGGGTTTATTCTTTCATTCTTTCATTGTTCATCTAGGTTCACCATGAATATGGTGAACTAAACCTTGTATGTTTGTTGGGGAATCAATGTAATCTCTTGAAGCTCTCATATATGGAATTTATGCTTGCATCTTTTAATTAAGATTTATGCTTTCTTTCATCATTAGTTAGGGTTTTTCCTCTTTGCTTAATGCTTGCATTGTTTAACTCATTCGATGCATGATTATTGGTTTTGTCGATACGGGCACGTACGGGGAAGTCTAGATCCGGGGAATTTCTCCCAATATTATGTTGGTTGTCGTTAAGCTCCTGCACTTATGAACTGATCATTAGGAATGCTAGGAATTGTATGAACTCGTGATTAGGGAGAAGCCTTCTAGAAAGGTACTTTAGAGAGTGGCATTAACAATGATGATTTGAATGTTGAATTCCTAAAATATATGAGAGTGGATAAGATGAAATTGACCCCCAACAACATATTCGTTCATATATTTCATTGAAAGTGTTTATCTTTTGCTTTTGCCATTGATCAAAACTCATGCATACATGTTTATTTTCTGTCTTGCATATTAAATTCCAAATATTTCGTTCTTAAGTCTTAGCTAATCAACAAACCATACAACTAAACTAGGCCGTGAGTCCTTTGGGAGAACGATACTTGGTCTTACAAAGTTTATTACTTGAACGATTCGGTCATACTTGCCGATTGTGAAACAAGTTTGTGACATCATATTTTGGTGATCATAAATTTGTCCATCAAGTTTTTGGCGCCGTTGCCGGGGACTCTGGTTTAACTGGTTAATTTGTGTGATTATTGATTATCTTTGACTTTAATTTTGAATTTCTATTTTTATTTTTCTGTTTTTATTTTATTTTATCTTATTTTATTTGATTAGATTTGATTTTATTTTATTTGATTAGATTAGATTAGATTTTATTTTATTTTATTTTATTCTATCTTATTTTATTTTATCTTTTGAATCTTTTATCTTCTGAATATTTATCTTCTCTATCTTTTTGTGCTAACAAATATTTTTTAGGGTTTTGTGCCTAATGTTTGCAGGATGCAATTTGGTCAAGAATTTAACTATATGGGCACTCAATTCTACCAAAGTAATCTCAACCAATGGTGGGAACCTCACTCAAGCATGGATCAAAGCCAATTTTGGCAAGCTGCCGGACAATTTGAGAACCAACCACAACAACAATGGCAGCAACAAAGCTTTAAAATCAACAAAGGGAAGCAAGAGATCTCTTCATTTAGACAAGGCATGGAAGAATCACTGGGGCATGCATGGGACAGGTATAAAAGCCTATTACGAAAGACTCCCACGCATGGATTTAACGAAGGAGAAGTAGTCCTAATCTTCCTTGGAGGTCTTGGTTCACAAACCAAGATGATGCTGGACGCCTCAGCTGGAGGCAATATCAAATGGAAGACTCCAGAGGAAGCCACAGAAATAATTGAAAACATGACTACTAATAACAATAAGTGGAACAGTGAAAGAGGAGCTCCTATTCAACAAAAAGGAGTTCTACAGTTGCAATCCAATGATGCCTTGATAGCTCAGAACAAGTTAATAACTCAACAATTGGAGAATCTCTCAAAGATACTTGAACAATTGCCACAAGAGTTAAAGACTGTTGCACAGGTACAATCCCAGTTGTGCGAATTGTGTGGAGGTGACCATATCAATGGTCAATGTGCCTTTCCAGTTGAAGCCGTAAAGGATGTAAACTACATGACCGATCAGTACCGTCAAGGGAGCTACAATCAAGGGTGGAAACCACACCCAAGTATTGGTCAGGAACAAAGTGGGCAAGTTGGACAAACTGGGCAATTTAACAAGCAACAGCAACAAACCTTTCTATCAGGAAGTTTGGATGACACCCTTCAACAATTTTTGAAAAATTCTGACGCTACTCAGAAAAGCATTGAAGAATCATGCAAAAGGATGGAGATGCAGCTTCATTCCATTAGTCAGAGATTGAATGATGAGGTTAATACTGAAGTTAACCCTAAGGAGGAAGGGCAAGCCATTATCACTGAAAGTGACAAGATTCTTGATGAGAAAAAAATAGGGGGCGATGAGGAAAAGATAGAGAGAAAAGAAAAAGAAGAATTGAGTGAGAGAAATAAAGATCAAGAGAAAGAGAAAGAAGTGGTTGAGAGAGAAGAGAGAAAGAAAATTTGTGTGAAAATAAAGAAGTTGAAAAGAAAAAGAAAAGGGAAGAAAAAAATAAAAGAAAAGAAAAAGAGAAAATTTAGGGAGAGAAAAAGGAAGAAAAAGAAGATGAGAGGAAAGAAGAAGAAATCATATGAAAAATCAGATCCTCATCTAAAGAAGAATCATAGGAAGGAAAAGAAATTCAAGTGCTTTATGGAAATCTTCAAGAAATTGGAGATTAAAGTTCCTATGATTGAGACACTGCAACAGGTTCCTGGTTTGATCAAATTTCTAAAGAAGTTCAGTAGAAAGAAGAAGAAAAAGAAAAAGGAACATGAGCTTTATTGGGTCAAGCTAGTGACGTTAAAAGAGCGCTTGCTGGGAGGCAACCCAGTGATTTAAGAACTTTTTAATTTTTATTTTGGTGATCATAAATTTTTCCATCAGTTTCTCATAACCCCAAACTTGAACCATTCTCCATTACCACATACACATACTCTCCTCAACTCAAGGTAAAGATTTCAAAAAGGGTTTTTCGACTTTCAAATTTAGGTTCAAGGTTCAAAGGTTAGATAAAAACATTGCTCTTTGTTGAGTTCACCTATTGACATTGGCTCTAAGGGAAAAGAAAGCATGGCCTTGATCATTTGTAACACGTAAACAAGTGGTTCAATCATAGAAACTTATGCAAAATCAATCATGCTTCAAAGCAATAACATTCAATCAATCAAGCTCTTGAGCCCAATCTCTCACAGGTTAACTCAAGTTCCACAGTTTAATAACATCTTGCCCAACAAATTAATCACAATTAACATCATGCGTCAATTTCTAACAATCCTGAACAACCACCTGTATATAAGACTAGACCATGCATAATCTCCACATCAATCACATAATAAAGAAACAAAAGATAGTAATTACTCATCAAACACATATTAGCTAAACCATCCAAACATATCTCATTAGGCCAAGTACATATTAACTTAATTCAATGTATCATCAACGAAAAAGATAAGTTCAAAAAGCTGAGTGTTAACCCTCAACAAGTGTAACCGAATCGTATCAAGTAATAATAAATGGTAAGACAAAGTATCATTTCCCAAAGGAATCACGACCTAAACAATTATGTGATTTGTTGATTAAATTAGACTTGTGAACGAATTCTTGTAGATTTAAATGGAAATACTAAAAAGTAAATATGAATGCATGTATAGTGAATGCCGTCTTCTCTTGGTCTTTTGGATCTACCACAATTTGATTGTATCCAGAGTATCTATCGAGAAAGCAATAAAAAGCCTGACTTGCTAATCTCTCCAACATCTGATCCATAAAAGCAAGAGGAAAATTATCCTTCCTAGTGGCTTTATTCAGCTTCCTGTAATCAATGCACATTCGCCATCCAGTAACAGTCCGAGTAGGAATAAGCTCATTCTTCTCATTATAGATTACTGTCATCCCACCTTGCTTTGGAACTACTTGTACTGGACTCACCCATTCACTATTAGAGATTGGATAAATAATGCCAACTTCCATGAGCTTTAATACTTCTTTTCTAACCACCTCCTTCATGACAGGATTTAGCCTTCTCTGTAGTTGAGTACTCGGCCTATAGTCATCTTCCATAAAGATCCTATGCATGTAATAAGTTGGACTTATTCCTTTAAGATCTGAGATTGACCACCCAATAGCTTCGTTGTTAGCTTTCAATATTTCTACCAACTTTTCTTCTTCTTCAGGGAGCAAAGAATTACTGATGATGACTGGCTTTGTTCCATCTTTTTCTAGAAAAACATACTTCAAACGTGATGGTAACATCTTTAATTCTAACTTCTTTGCTTTGACTTCTTCTTTGGTATCAATTGTCTCAAACTTAACATCCTCCATAGGAATCTCCTTCAATGTCTCCAAATTTGTCACACATTCATCAATCAATTTCTCTTCTTCTTCATTTAAGTCTTCACAAGCATCAATAAGAGTTTTCTCCAGCGGAGAAGAATAGCGTACCATCCTTTCTTGCACCATACAAACTTCATCAAGTATATCAGGTTGAAAACATGCTTTATCATCTTTAGGATGTGTCATGGCTTGGAATACATCAAAATTCACTTCTTCATCTTGAACTCTTACTTTAAGCTTACCATTCTCCACATCAATTAAAACTCTAGCAGTCTCCATAAATGGTCTCCCAAGAATGAGAGGCACATCTCCATTCTCCTCCATCTCCATTTTAACAAAATCCATTGGAAATACAAATTTGTCAACCTTTACCAGCACATCTTCAACTACCCCACACGGATATTTAAGAGACCTGTCTGCCAATTGGAGTGCCATTCGAGTGGGTTTAAGTCCCAACCCTCAATTCTTTTGAACATAGAAAGCAACATTAAATTAGTGCTAGCTCCCAAATCAATCAATGCCCTTCCAACTTTCAACTCTCCTATGGTGCATGGAATAACGAAGCTCCCTGGATCTTTAAGCTCAGGAGGTAATTGTTGTATGATCGCAATGCAGTTACCTTGCACTTCAATGGTCTCCTTCTCAATGTATTTTCTTTTCTTTGTAAAGAGTTCCTTCAAAAATTTTGCATATGATAGCATCTGTTACAATGCTTCAGAAAAGAGAATGGTAATCTCCAATTTTTTAAACATCTCCATGAACCGCCGCTCCAACTGTTTTTCTTTCTCCTTCCTTGAATAAGTCTTTGGATAAGGAAGTTTCTTTTCTAACTCCCTTTCTTTTTTTCTCTCATCTACCTCTTCTTTTTCTTTTTCTCTTTTTCTCTTTTTCTCTCATCTTCCTCTTCTCTCTTTTTTTCTTTCTCAACCCTATCTTTCCACTCAAGTGTTTCTTCTCCACTATCATTTTCTCTCTCTTTTCTCTCTATTTTTCTCTCCTCTAACTCTCTACCACTTCTTGTTTCCATGGTTTTACACTTTTCCCTCAAAGTACTCTTTGCATTCTTTTCACAACCTTCCATCTTGTTGACCACTCGCCCAAGATTCATCTTCATACTGTTAAATGCAACCTCCACATTCTTACAATAAGAGACGCTCATTTTCATGAATTGCTGGAAGGTATCTTATAACAGTTGAAAAACTACTATTTTCATACATAAATTTGATACTAAAAGCAACCTTTAACACTTAGAAACTAGCTTGAAATCATGCTTTTGTTCATATTTTTAGAAATAAGAGAGCTGGATAGGTTTATGCTTGATTTCAGTGTTTTATGCAGGTTTTAAGGTGAATTTGGTGAAAAAAGTGAAGAAGGATAGAGATGGAATCAGAAAAGACATCAAAAAGTACAAAAGAAGAGAAGCCGTAAGTACCACTCAACGCCAGTTTACCGTTGAATGGCACTCAGAACTCACATTGGCTCTGCTGAGGGGTGAAAATGCCGTTGAGGGGAAGAATCAACTCACGCACTTACCGCTGAGCGACACTATTTTGGGCTTGGGCCTAAATTTCTGTATTATTATGAACAATATATAAGCTTTAGGTCTTCCTAGGGTTTGTATCTTTGGCTGAGATGAAGCAAACACTCACTTTTCCACCCCTTGAAGGAAGATCTTGGATGCTAAGGCTACCTACTCATCTTTCTAGGGTTCTATCTTTTATTCTTTCATTATTATTCATCTAGCTTCACCATGAATATGGTGAACTAAACCTTGTATTGTTGTTGGGGATGTTAGCAAAATGATGAAGATGAAGTTTTGATGATGTCCAAATACAAGTCAAGCACAATCAAGACTTATGAAGAATGATCTTAGAAGACTTGTAAAACCTTGTAAAAATTGTATGAACATAGGATAAATAGTAGTTTCATGTATGTATTCAAAAGTGATGTAAAAATAAATCAAGAACAAAATCTGTGCAGTGTTAATCGATTAACAAGAGGTGTTAATCGATTAACGTTAATCGATTAACACAGTGTGTAAATCGATTGTTCCAGAGGCAAATGGCGAAGCACAGAATTTCGGTGTTAATCGATTAACACAGGGTGTTAATCGATTAACGTTAATCGATTAACAAGGACTGTTAATCGATTAACACAGTGACCGTTTGAAAAACTAGCCGTTTTTAGAGACGTTGAAGTATCCGTTGGGATGTTAATCGATTAACCACTGTAGCTAATCGATTAACACAGTCAGAAAGTCTAAAAGCGAAAATGGAGGAGCCTTTGGATGAGTCTATAAATAGACTCTCATTTTCTCTCAAATCCAACTCTTCCCTTGTGCAAAACATCTCTGAACTCTTTGAGAATTGTGTGCTCTTGCTCAGCTAAGGAAACTCTGTCTGTAGAGTTGGTTAAATACTGCTACGGTGATAGAGGAATAGCTGGATCATCCTTGGTGTGTCTGAGGAAGTGTCTGGAAGAGAATCATCCTTCGTGAAGCATTCGAAGGAGGTGATCATCCTTTGTGAAGATTCAAAGGAGGTGTAAGTTCATCTCTTGTGGTTTCAAGAGAGGTGGTAATTTCTAAACTGTTACAAATTGTTTTTCTGTGTGACTAATATTTGTAATAGTTTTGTGATAGTGAAAAAGGTTTATCTTATTTGAGATAAGCGACTGGACGTAGGATCCTAGTGATCTGAACCAGGATAAAATACCTGTGTAATTTTTCTCTTTCCCTTACTCTTTTATTTACGTTTAATTATCTGCTTAGTAAGAAATTAAGAGAAAAATATTAAAAAGGGATAATATTTGAATATAACCAATTCACCCCCCCTCTTGGTTTGTTTCCACGCTAACCATTCCGCTGCAGCCGCTCTGACAGGGGAATCAATGTAGTCTTGTGAAACTCTTATATATGGAATTTATGTTTTAACATCTTATTTTAAGATACATGCTTTCTTTCATCATTAGTTAGGGTTTTTCCTCTTTGCTTAAAGCTTGCATTGTTTAATTCATTCATTGCCGTGATTATTGATTTTGTCGATATGGGAACGTACGGGGAAATCTAGATCCGGCAGAATTTCTCCCAATAACATATTGCCTGGACATATGAATATGAGGATTGGTTGCCGTTAAGCTTCTGCGCTTCAGAATTAATTATTAGGGATGCTAGGAATTGTATGAACTCGTAATTAAGGATAGGCCTTCTTGCAAGGTGATTTAGAGAGTGACATTAACATTGATGAAAAGAGTGACGAATTCCTAAAGTATATGAGAGTGGATAAGATGAAATTGTAACCCCAACAACATACTCATCCATCTAATTCATTAAAGTGTTTGTATTCCTCTTTTCCATTGATCAAATTTATGCACACATGTTTAATTATTGTCTCTTGCATTTAAGACCTACAAACAATTTGTTCTCAAGTCTTAAATAATCAACAAATCATATAACTAACTAGGCCGTGAGTCCTTTGGGAGAACGATACTTGGTCTCACTGAGTTTTATTACTTGATACGATTCGGTCACACTTACCGATTGTTAAACAAGTTTTTGGTGCCGTTTTTCGGTGTTCATAAATTTGTCATCAAGTTTTTGGCGCCGTTGCCGGGACTCGTGGTTTAACTAGTTTATTTGTATGATTATTGATTATCTTTGACTTGAATTTTGAATTTTGAAATTTGAATTTTTTTTTTATTTTCTGTTTTTATATTTTCTGTTTTTATTTTATTTTATTTTATTTTATGTTTTCTATTTTCTGTTTTTATTTTTCTGTTTTTACTTTTTTGTTTTTATTTTATCTTCTTATCTCTTATTTTATATCTTCTTCTATATCTTTTTGTGCTAACAAATTTTTCTAGGGACTTGTTTTCTTGTGTATGTAGGAAGCAATTCGAACTAGAAGCAAGAAAACATCAGAACCTCTTCTTGAAGGCTTAGACGAGAGTAGACGGAGGAGAAGAATCCGTACATCTAGAGAACTTTTTCCTTCTCTGGAAACTCTATTACAACCATCACCACAAGGTTCTTACCATAGCACTGAGGAGATGGAGAATAATAATAACAGAAGAACTCTTGCAGATTAAACTAATGTGGCTGGACCTCGGCATTTTAATAGCATAGTAAGACCAAGTGTCGATGCAACTAATATGGAGGTAAAGCCATCATTAATCCAACTGGTTAAGGGTAACCAATTCAATGGGTTGTCTCACAAAAGCCCATATGAGCACCTTACAACTTTTAATGAGATCTGCAACACGGTGAAAATAAATGGGGTGCTGGACGAAGTAATATAACTTAGCCTGTTTCCATTCTCATTAGGAGGCAATGCTAAGCTTTGGTTGAACTCTTTTCCAGAAGGAAGCTTTACAGAGTGGGAAGTAGTGGTGACAAAGTTCCTAAACAAACACTTTCCACAACCAAAGGCAAATAAAGGAAAGAAAGAGATTTCATCTTTCAGGCAAGGCATGGGGGAATCACTAGGTCATGCATGGGACAAATATAAAAGCTTATTAAGAAAGACTCCCACACAGGGGTTTGACGAAGTAGAAGTAGTCCTAATCTTCCTTGGAGGTCTTGGTTCACAAACCAAGATGATGCTTGACGCCTCAGCTGAAGGAAATATCAAATGGAAAACTCCAGAGGAAGCTACATAAATTATTGAAAATATGGCTACTAGTGATAATGAGCTGAACAGTGAAAGAGGAGCTTCTATTCAACCAAAAGGAGTTCTACAGTTACAAACCAATAATGCCTTGCTAGCACAAAACAAGATACTAACTCAACAATTAGAGACTCTTACTAAAACACTTGCACAACTGCCAAAAGAATTAAAGACTGTTGCACAGGTTCAATCACAGATGTGTGAATTATGTGGTGGTGACCATATTAATGGTCAATGCGCCTTTCCAGTGGAAGCTTTAGAGGATGTTAACTTCATGGCCAATCAATTTTCATACCGTCAGGGGAATTTCAATCAAGGGTGGAAACCACACCCAAGCATTGGTCAAGGACAAAGTGAGCAAGCTGGACAAACTGGGAAATTTAACAAGCAACAACAACAACCAACCTTATGGCAAGAAATTTCTATACTTAATGAAAGATCAATAAGGATGGAAGAAACTCTTCACCAATTCATACAGAAAACTGAATCTACTCAAAAGAGCACTGAAGCTGTTATTAAAAACTTGGAGATTCAAGTGGGTCAGATTACTAAGCTGTTGGAAGAAAGGCCTGAAAAAAATTTTGGGGCTAATATTGAGGTTAACACCAGGGAGGAATGTAAAGTGTTGGAGAGTGCAATTATTGAAACAATTGAGTTAGAAGAGAGAAAAGAGAAAGAAGAGAGAAAAGAAAAAGAAGAGAGAAAAGAGAAAGAAGAGAGAAAAGAAAAAGAAGAGAGAAAAAAGAAAGGAGAGAAAAAAGAAAAAGAAGAGATAAAAGGGAAAGGAAATAGAAGAGAGATAAAGAGTGAAAATATTTTTCCTTTTCCAATAAATCAGGAGAAACAATTTGAATTTACAGAATTATTCAATATGGTGGACAATGATGTACCTTGGAAGGAGATATTACAGCATATTGCAGTTTATACAAAACTTGAGGAAGAAGTCTCTACAAAGAAAAGATGTAGGGATGATGATACAAAGAAGTATAAAGTTGTTAAAAAGGAGCCATTTCCTCCAAAAGCAAAAGATTTAGGAGGTTTCTCCATTCCATGCACAATAGGGAAGAAAAGGATAAAAAAGGCTTTACTTGATTTAGGATCAAGTGTTAACTTGATACCTTATTCTTTAATTGAGCAGATTGGTGATGTTGATGTGAAGCCTATAAAGGTTAATTTAGTAATGGCAGATGGATCCTCAAAGAAACCCTATGGAATAGTAGAGGATATTATAGTTTGTGTAGGCAAATTACAGTTCTTGGTAGACTTTGTGGTGATGGAGATGGAGACTGAGAAGATACCCATTATTCTTGGAAGACCGTTTATGAAAACGGCCAAAGCCATCATTGATGTGGATGAAGGTATAGTGGTGCTCCAAGGCCGAGAAGAAAGAGTTGTTGTAGATGTCTTCAAAGAAGAGAGGCAGATGCAGGAGGAAGAAGCTAGTCATAAAGCTGCATATCAAGATGTACTCATGACTAGCCCTGAAGATGAAAAGCCCAAGGTTAAAGGTAAACATTGTTTGTTGTTTCAGGTACAGGAAGAAGAAAAGATTGGAAGAGGAAGAAAAGTTCATGATGACTGGATGAAAGAACGACTCCAACTTGGTACACCCGTGAAATTCAAAAACAAGTTGTGGGTTGTGAAAGGCTACAAAGAAAATGAGATGATAGAGATAGAGTCTCCACATTCCAGAAGAATAAAAAAAGTATACCAGAAGCAGTTGAGGAGTTGGTGGGATATGAACATCATCCATGAAGAAGGAACTTGAACTTTATTGGGTTAAGCTAATGACGTTAGAAGAGCGCTTGCTGGAAGGCATTCCAGTGATTTGAGGACATTTTTTTTTCTTTCTTTTGATTTTATTTTGTTTTTGTAATTTTTAATCAGTTGGATATTATTTATGTAATTTTTTTGGGTGTAACATCTACTGAAGGATGCTAGGTGGTTAAGTATCTACTAAAGAATACTAGGTTTGTTACCCCTACTGATGGGTGTTGGTAAGAAAGTTTTGCACCTACTGATGGGTGTTGGTGGATTTTGGGTCAGGCTCATGACGTTAAACAAGCGCTACCTGGAAGGCAACCCAGTTGATTGACTATATTTTTGTTTGTTTTATTTTAGTTGCATAATAGGGATTTGCATGAGTAATCTGAGAAGTCTATTGCAGGAACAAGTGAGGGATATGTTTAGGAGGCAATTAGGTTAAGCTAGAGAGAAGAAGGGCACTTCCTGAAAGTGCCGCTGAGCGGCAAACTACCGCTGAGCGGTAGTGTCACAGACTGGGCTTAGGTTGCCCCTTAATGGAACCCGAGCCCATTAGGGTATTTTTATACTCTAAGCTGCACCTTGGCCTCTCTTTTCAGATTTTTCTCTGCACACACACTCCTACATACTTTTCAAAGGTTCTTTACAACTTTTCCCTCATCCCTCTTGAGAAAATCTCTCTTCCACTCAGTTTCTCACTAGCTTTCTATCTAATTTTGGGGTTGGAAGAGAGCATCATTATTCTTCATAGCTTGAAAGAATTCTCAATTCATGTAGCATCTCCATCCAAGTAAGTCAAGCATTTTTCATTTTAGGGTTCTTGAGTATGAATTTGATTGTTGAAGCATGAATTTTTAGGGGTTTTGATTTCTATGTATTATTTAATGATTTAATTGATGTTTGAACCGATGGAACTGAATGATTTTGATCTGGAAGATTAAAAATTGCATGTGGGTGGAGTTAGGATAGGTAGAAGTGCATTTTTCAAAAATCTGCAGAGTTACCGCTCAGAGGTACATTGCCGTTGAGCGGCAGTCTGATAGACTTTTTATTTTTACTGGATTATGTTCTGGATTGCTGCACTGGTGGCGCTGAGGAGTGATTTTGACCCTCAGCGGTGGTTTAGCTTAGAAATAAAGTGTTTTTTGAGGTTTACTAATGATTAACAACATGTTTTGTGGTTTTGTAATTTGTGTTTGATGTAGGAATGACATTCTCTTCAGGCAAAAGAGTGAAGACCATGGCATCCAAAAGAAAAGAAAAGGATCCAGAACAACCCCATTCTAGTAGGTTCTTATCTCGCAAACATGAGAAGCACTTTAAGGTGGTCCAAGATAGGAGACTCCTTATGGAGAGGAAGGTTGGAATGATACCTAACTTGGCTCGTCAATTGGGAGAGCAATTGTTGGGAAATGATTGGGGAAAGCTAGCCACATACCCTGCACCAGCCAATATAGCTGTGGTGAAAGAATTTTACACCAATGCAAGAAAGATTGGTGATTATCCGACTGAGAATTACCTAGGCTATGTCAGAGGTCACGCTATTAGGTATGATCCTGATTCTATCAACAACTTCTTGGATACTGTGTGGACTGGTGAGCAGTGCCAATTTGCTCTATGTATGGAAGAAGGCACTGATTTTGATGATGTGGAGAGAGTTTTATGTGTACCTGGAGGACATTTTCAAAGGAATAGAACTGGCTCTGTGGTAAACATTAGGAGGGCTGACTTGACTCCTCTTGCAAAGTATTGAATGACATTTTCTCATGCCAATATTCAACCATGTTCTCATGTGTCAGACATTACTCTTAGTAGGGAACTCCTCCTTTACTATGCAATCAGGAATTTGAATGTCAATATTGGACATGTAATAGCTGATGAGATAAGGGTGTGTGCTAACACAACAAACAGCAAAGCACCCTTAGGACATCCTTCTTTAATTACACACCTCTGCAAGATAGCTGGGGTGGCTACTTCTACTCCACCATTTGAAAGGCCAAGGAAAGCAATTGATGAGGCCTATTATAGACAATACTGGGGAGGTGAGGAGGCAGCTCAGCCAGTTCCACCACGCCGTGCTCGTAGAGAAAGAGGGCAAGCACAGAGTCAGGCATCTGTTGAGACACATGAAGCAAAAACTTTTCAAATGAGGGACATGTATATGTCTCTTATAGGTGCATAGTTGCAGTCTATCCACAGAGGGCATGTGGCCACTATTGAGATGATTGTTGGAATGTATGATACACCTCCAACACACAGGTGGACTATGGAGGAGTTCCATAATGTGGTAGCTTGGCCAGAGGAGCAGGCCTAAGGTAGCAGAGTTGGAGCAGCTGAAGCTTCAACTATGGATATGGATGAAGAGGATGTTGATGATGATGAGGATGATGCATTTGAGGATGCTGAAGATGAGGAAGAAGAAGAGGATACAAATGACAGCTCAGATTGATGAGGAGTTAAGATAACAATTACTGATGAATGCTATCAGCACTAGAGCAGGATTTATACTTTTGTTTGGTTTTATATTTTTGGACCTACTTGCTCTTGTTTTGTTTTTTTTTAGAATAGGGTTTGATGTACTCAATGGGAAACTTTGTTTGTTATGATGGTTTGCTTATGATTGTGATTGTTTGATAAGTAATGGTTGATGATACTTTGATATGGATTGATGTTGAGATGTTCACATTACCTGCTTATACAGGTGCTTCACAAGCTTTGTGAACAAATGCATGATGTTGTGATTGTGATTGTGATATTAAGCAGGATGTGTATGTCAAATGTGAATGAGCGTATATGTGAGGTTTTGAGCTCCAGAGTTTTTATGATTGAATGCTATTACTTTGAAAGCATGAATGATTTTGCTCAGGTTTTCTATGATTGAATCAATTGCTTATTTTGCATCATATGATCAAGGCCATTTGTTGGTAACCCTTTTATTAGCCAAATTCATAAAGTTAGCCCACTAAAAGAGAGCACTTTGTGTTCCATCATTTTAACTCTTAGCCTTGAACATAATTTGGAAACCCTTGTGAAAAGCTTTACCTTGAGTTAAGTAGAAAATATTTTGTGGTATTGACAAATGTTCAAGTTTGGGGTTGTTCGGAAGTTATGAAAAGGAAATTGAAAGCATTGAGCTAAGAGCTAAGAAATAAGAATGTGAAAAGAAAAAGAAAAAGAGAAAGAAAAGAAAAGAAAAGAAAAGAAAAGAAAAGACAAAGCTCAATGCAAAAGAAAGTTGGGAATAAATAAGAATGATCGTGTCTATATGATTCTCTTAACTCAAGGGTTTTGTGATCTAGAAAAATCAATTTTCTTGTTCGCACAGCCACATTATAAGCCATAGAAAAGTCCTTGTGATGATGCTTGCTTGTAAGTGTTTTTGATTGTGGTTAAATGAAAGGCAAAGTCAATTCATGTGACATTGTGATAGTAGAGTGAATGAGTGATTACCTTTTATACATTTGCGATTGAGTGAAACACTTTACCTAGTGAGGAAAGATTCCATGAGCACATGAACATCCAAGCTTAGTTGATTGATCATTCATGAAAAATAGCATTTGTTGGATAATAGGTGATTTTGTGAACATTAAAGCATGTGCATGTCTTGATTGAAGTCTTTGTCATGAGCTTAATTGAAGTACTTACTTATCTTGAAAAGAGGATTTTTGAATGAAGTGAACCATTGTAGTGATTGGTAGAAGATTGAGTTACATCTTGTTTGCTAGAGGACAAGCAAAGTTCTAAGTTTGGGGTTGTGATAACAATTGAAAAACTATTATTTTCATGCTTAAAATTGATACTAAATGCAACCGTTAACACTTAGAAACTAGCTTGAAATCATGCTTTTGTTCATATTTTTAGAAATAAGAGAGCTGGACAGGTTTATGCTTGATTTCAGTGTTTTATGCAAGTTTTAAGGTGAATTTGGTGAAAGAAGTGAAGAAGGATAGAGATGGAATCAGAAAAGACATCAAAAAGTGCAAAAGAAGAGAAACCGTAAGTATCGCTCAGCGCCAGTTTACCGTTGAGCGGCACTCAGGAACTCACGTTGGCTCCGCTGAGGGGTGAAAATGCCGCTGAGGGGAAGAATCAACTCATGCACTTACCGCTGAGCCGTAATTTACCGTTGAGCGGTAATTTACCATTGAGCGGCACTATTTTGGGCTTGGGCCTAATTTTCTGTATTATTACGAACAGTATATAAACTTTTGGTCTTCCTAGGGTTTGTATCTTTGGCTGAGACGAAAAGCAAACACTCACTTTTCCACCCCTTGAAGGAAGATCTTGGATGCTAAGGCTACCTACTCATCTTTCTAGGGTTCCATCTTTCATTCTTTCATTATTCTTCATCTAGCTTCACCATGAATATGGTGAATTAAACCTTGTATTGTTGTTGGGGAATCAATGTAGTCTTGTGAAACTTTCATATATGGAATTTATGTTTTAACATCTTATTTTAAGATACATGCTTTCTTTCATCATTAGTTAGGGTTTTTCCTCTTTGCTTAAAGCTTGCATTGTTTAACTCATTCATTGCCATGAATATTGATTTTGTCGATATGGGAACGTACGGGGAAATCTAGATCCGGGGAATTTCTCCTAATAGCATATTTCCTAGACATAGGAATATGAGGGTTGGTTGCCGTTAAGCTTCTGCGCTTCAGAATTAATTATTAGGGATGCTGGGAATTGTATGAACTCGTAATTAAGGATAGGCCTTCTTGCAAGGTGATTTAGAGAGTGACATTAACATTGATGAAAAGAATGATGAATTCCTAAAGTATATGAGAGTGAATAAGATGAAATTGTAACCCAAACAACATACTCATCCATCTAATTCATTAAAGGGTTTGTATTCCTCTTTTCTATTGATCAAATTCATGCATACATGTTTAATTATTGTCTCTTGCATTTAAAACCTACAAACAATTTGTTCTCAAGTCTTAAATAATCAACGAATCATATAACTAACTAGGCCGTGAGTTCTTTGGGAGAACGATACTTGGTCTTACCGAGTTTTATTACTTGATACGATTCGGTCACACTTGCCGATTGTTAAACAAGTTTTTGTCGCCGTTTTTCGGTGTTCATAAATTTGTCATCAGTATCCTTCAATTTTTTGGTTTTCGCATATGGAGTAGGTTGTGGCTGCCACTGTCTCTACTGCCGTTGAACCATTGAAATATTATATATCTCTTAAGGCAATAGAGAAAGCTTCTTTGTCTCTTCTTCCAATTGCTGAGTTATGATTTTGTTCTGTGCAAGTGATGAACAAATTTATGATCACCAAATTATGATGTCACAAACTTGTTTTACAATCGGCAAGTATGACCGAATCGTTTCAAGTAATAAACTTGGTAAGACCAAGAATCGTTCTCCCAAAGGACTCACGGCCTAGTTTAGTTGTGTGGTTTGTTGATTACCTAAGACTTAAGGACGAAATAATTGGAGTGTATTATGCAAAAGACGAAAATAAATATGTATGCATGAGGTTTTGATCAATGGCAAAAGCAAAAGACAAGCACTTTCAATGAAATATATGGATGAATATGTTGTTGGGGGTCAATTTCATCTTATCCACTCTCATATATTTTAGGAATTCAACATTCAAATCATCATTGTTAATACCACTCTCTAAATTACCTTGTCAAGAAGGCCTATCCCTAATTACGAGTTCATACGATTCCTAGCATTCCTAATAATTAGTTCTTCTAGCACAGGAGATTAACGACAACCAATATACTATTGGGAGTATATTGATTCCCTAACAAACATGCAAGCACAAATTCCATATATGAGAGCTTCAAAAGATTACATTGATTCCCTAACAAACATACAAGGTTTAGTTCACCATATTCATGGTGAACCTAGATGAACAATAATGAAAGAATGAAAGATAAAACCCTAGAAAGGTGAAGAGGTAGCTTGAGCATCCAAGATCCTGCTTCAAAGGGGTGGAAGAGAGAGTGTTTGCTTCATTTCTGCCAAAGATACAAACCCTAGGACGTCCTAAAGCTTATATACTATTCTAAAACTACAGAAAATTCAGGCCCAAGCCCATAAGTGTGCCGCTCAGCGGTAAAATACCGCTCAACGGTAAGTGCGTGTTTCGTTTCTTCCCCTCAGCGGCCATTTTGCCCCTCAGCGGACCTCTCGTGACTTCCTGAGTGCCGCTCAGCGGTAAACTGCCGCTGAGCGGTACTTTCGGCTTCTCCTTTTGCACTTTTTGATGTCTTTTTTGATTCCATCTCTCTCCTTCTTCACTTCTTTCACTAAATTCACCTTAAAACCTGCACAAAAACACTGAAATCAAGCATAAACCTGTGCAGCTCTCTTGTTTCTGAAAATACTGATAAAAGCATGATTTCAAGCTAGTTTCTAAGTGTAAAGGTTGCTTTTTGTGTCAATTTTAAGCATGAAAATAACAGTTTTTCAACTGTTATCAGCAAGCAAGACATCATTTGATTACAATTGTAGAACTCCCTTTTGTTGAATTGGAGCTCCTCTCTCATTATGCATCTCGTTGTCATTAGTAGCCATTTTATCAATCAAAGTGGCTTCTTCTGGGGTTTTGCATTTGATATTGCCTCCAACTGAGGCATCTAGCATCAACTTGGTTTGTGAACCAAGACCTCCTAGGAAAAGAATGACTATTGTTGCCTCGTCAAAGCCATGAGTGGGCGTCTTTCTCAACAAGCTCTTGTATCTATCCCATGCTTGACCTAGCGTCTCCTCCATGCCTTGACTAAAAGAAGAAATCTCTTGCTTCCCTTTGTTGATTTTTGATTGTGGGAAGTATTTGTTTGAAACTTTGAAACCACGACTTCCCATTCAGTAAAGCTTTCCTCTGGAAAAGAATTCAACCACAACTTAGCATTGCCTCCCAATGAAAAAGGAAACAAACTAAGCTTTATTGCTTCATCTGGCACACCATTCATCTGTACAGTATTGCAAATCTCGTTGAATGTGGTGAGATGCTCATATCGACTTTCATGTGATAGCCCATTAAATTGATTACTCTTCACCAATTATATCAACACCGGTTTCACCTCCATGTTTGCAGCATTGACCCTCAGCCAATGCTATTAAAGTAATGAGGGCCAACAACATTGGTGTAATCCGCCATAGTACGTCTACCATTGTTCTCTCCGGCCATATCCTCAATGCTTTGGTTGGACCTGTGTGGTGAGGGTTGTAGAAGTGTTTCCGGAGAAGGAAATAGTTCTCTAGAAGTTCGAATTCTCCTCCTCCTTCTACTTTTGTCCAAGCCTTCAAGAAGAGGTTTCGAAGTTTTCTTGCTCCTAGTCCTAATTGTATCCTGCATACACAAGAACACAAAACCCTAGAAACAATTGTTAGCACAAAAGATAGAAAAGATAAACTAAAAAGATATAAAGATAAAAAAAATAAAAACTAAAAAGATAGAAAGATAAACAAAAAGATAAAAAGAACAAAAAGATAAAAAAATAAAAATCAATTCAAAGTTAATCAACAATCACACAAAAAGAATAGTTAAACCACGAGTCCCAGGCAACTGTGCCAAAAACTTGTTAACCCACGGCAAGTGTAACCGAATTGGATCAAGTAATAATAAATGGTAAGACCAAGTAGCGTTTCCCAAAGGACTCACGGTCTAAACAATTATGTGATTTGTAGAGCTGAATCAGCCATAAAAATAACCAGAACAACAAAAAAAAGTGAGTTTTGGAATGCTACCGCAGGGGCTGAGCGCCAGTTTCAGTCCCACACCACGCTTGGGCGCCTTTCCAAGGGCGCTGAGGACCAGTGTTCTCGTAGTTTCGCACGGGCGCCCTAAATCAGGGTGCTGAGCGCCAGCGTGTTGGGCTTGAACCCGTTTTCTGTTATGTTTTTGTTCTATTTAAGGACTTGGACGTCCTAGGGATTGTATCTTTTGATTGGTTGAGCACAGAAAAACATTTTTTACGTCTTTGGGGGCAAATTTAGGGATGTGACAACTCTCCTTTTCTCTTTCTAAGGTTGTTTTATCTCTTCCATTCTTTCATTCCAATGTTCATCTAGCCTCCCCATGACAAGAGGGAACTAAATTCAATTTGTTATTGGGAAAGATATAACCTTTTAAACACTCACATATTTTGAATTAATTCTGATTTATTTATGTTTTTTTCATTAATTGTTAGGGTTATTCTTCTTCGCTCTATGCATTGTTATGTTTAACTCATTCATGGCATGATTATTAGTTTTCGTGATATGGACACATATGAGGAAACCTAGATCTGGAGAATTTTTCCGAAAAGTATTATTGCCTAGACATAGGGATATGAGTTTTGGTTATCTTAAGCTTCTGTGCATATGTAATGGCGAATTAATTGTTAGGGAGACAAAACATTGTAAACTAGTAAATAAGAAAGTGATATTAACATTAATGAAGAAGATGATTTCATACATGCATGAGAGGAAACTTGGTGAAATCTAAACCCCAATATATTCATATCATATTGGGTGAAATCTAAACCTAAATTTTGTGTGATTCTTAACCAATTAGACTTTATCTTTTATTTTTATCTTTTTATTTTTTTATCTTTTTATCTTTTTATCTTTTTATCTTTTTATCTTTTTATCTTTTTATCTTTTTATCTTCTTATCTTTTTTATCTTTTTTATCTTTTTTTTTATCTCTTTATCTTTTTTATATTTTTGTGCTAATTGGGTGCTCTAGTGCAGTATTCTTTAGTGTTCGCAGGATAAAATCCGAAAATCTATACGAGGACCACAAGATCATCAAGTGAAGAAGGTTGAAGAAGGTCGTAGGGTGCCTAGTGATGACAAATTTATGAACATCGAAAAACGGCGCCAAAAACTTATTTAACAATCGGCAAGTGTGACCGAATCGTATCAAGTAATAAAACTAGGTAAGACCAAGTATCATTTTCCCACAGGACTCACGGCCTAGTTAGTTATATGATTTGTTGATTATTTGAGACTTGAGAACAAATTGATTATAGGTTTAAATGCAAAAAGACAGTAATTAAATATGTATGCATGAATTTGATAAATGAAAAAACGAATACAAACACTTTAAGGAATTAGATGGATGAGTATGTTGTTGGGGTTATCAATTTCATCTTATCCACTCTCATATACTTTAGGAATTCATCATTCTTTTCATCAATGTTAATGCCACTCTCTAAATCACCTTGCAAGAAGGCCTATCCTTAATTACGAGTTCATACAATTCCTAGCATTCCTAGTAATTAATTCTTAAGTGCAGAAGCTTAACGACAACCAATATGCTATTGGAAGAAATTCCCCGGATCTAGATTTTCCCGTACATTCCATATCAACAAAATCAATAATCATGGCAATGAATGAGTTAAACAAAGCAAGCTTTAAGCAAAGAGGAAAAACCCTAACTAATGATGAAAGAAAGCATAAATCTTAAAGTAAGATGTTAAAACACAAATTCCATATATGAGAGTTTCACAAGACTACATTGATTCCCAACAACAATACAAGGCTTAGTTCACCATATTCATGGTGAAACTAGATGAATAATAATGAAAGAATGAAAGATAAAACCCTAGAAAGAGGATGAGGTAGCCTGAGCATCCAAGATCTTCCTTCAAAGGGGTGGAAAAGTGAGTGTTTGCTTCGTCTCAGCCCAAAGATACAAGCCCTAGGATGTCCTAAAGCTTATATATTATTCTAAAATATACAGAAAATTAGGCCCAAGCCCAAAATAGTGCCGCTCAGCGGTAAGTGCGTGAGTTGTTTTCTTCCCCTCAGCGACCTTTTCACCCCTCAACGGATCCACCGTGATTGCCTGAGTGCCGCTCAGCGGTAAACTGCCGCTCAGCGGTAAACTGCCGCTCAGCGGTAAACTGCCGCTCAGCGGTAAACTGCCGCTCAGCGGTAATTTCGACTTCTCCTTTTGCACTTTTTGATGCCTTTTCTGATTCCATTTCTATCCTTCTTAACTTCTTTCACTAAATTCACCTTAAAACCTGCATAAAATATTGAAATCAAGCATAAACTTGTCCAGCTCTCTTATTTATGAAAATATAACCAAAAGCATGATTTCAAGCTAGTTTCTGAGTGTTAAATGTTGCTTTTAATATCAATTTTAAGCATGAAAATAACAGTTTTTCAACTGTTATCACCTAGTTTCTCCTTTAAGGGCTCTCAGCACAGGATGTCATGCATCACCGCTTGGGTGCCCCATTGAGGGAGCTGAGCGCGAGCCTTCAAGTGCCATCAAAATCTTTGTAGATGAAGAAGGCATATAATGAAGATAAACTAGTTCACCAAGACTTTGTGCATGAAGTAGTTAAAGATATCAAAGAGAATGAAGTTATTGAGATTGAGGCTCCTTTTTCAAGGAGGGTAAAGATGGTGAACAAGAAGATGATTCAGATAAGTTAGTGTGATGAAAGCAAAAGGAAGACCAACATCATAGATGCGGATTATGCTTAATGGTGTCAGGCTCGTGACGTTAAATAAACGTTTATTGGGAGGCAACCCAATTTCTGAATTTTCTTTTTAATTGATTATTTGTGTGGTTTGGATTTGATTTTGTGTTGCAGTAATGACAACATCTACTGATGGATGCTGGACAACATCTATTGAGGGATGTAGGAGGACTTAGATGACATCATCTACTGATGCTGCTATGATGGGGGTGATGAATGATAACGTCTACTAATGGAGGTTATGTGATTAAGCATCTACTGATGGATGCTATGTGATTAAGAATCTATTGAACGATGCTACTGACGACATGTACTAATGGATGCTGATGAAGGTGAGAAAGATCAACATTCACTGATGGATGCTATTCAGAAAGATTAGACATCTATTGAGGGATGTTACTGAGAGCATCTACTGATGGATGCTATGCTACTAGAAATTTATTGATGGATATTACTGAGAGCATCTACTGATGGATGCTGACGTGAAGGATTTGCATCTATTGATGGATGCTAGAAGATTCAGATGAAAGCATCTACTGATGGATGTTGCTAGATCAAGATTTTTATGCTTATTTGTATTGTGTTTATTTTGTTGTTATGTACTTGGTTTAATGAATTGTGCTTCAATGGTTTAGTATGATGTGATAAACTGTTGTTGCGATGAGTAATATTCTTGTGTTTGCTCTATTGTTCTATGATGCATGTTGAGTTAATGATTGGTGAGGCTTTTAAGCATAAATGGTGGTTGCTCATAATTGTAAAAAATAGATGCATGGTTTCAATTGGGATTAATATGCTAGGCGGGATGTTTCTCAAATGTGGAACTTGATTTAGCCTATGAGAGAGTGGGCTTCAGAGTTTTTGATTGATTGAATGCTATTGCTTTGGAAGCATGATTGATTTTGCCTAATTTTCTATGATTGAACCACTTGCTTGCTTTTTACATATGATCAAGGCCTTGTTTTGTTCTCCCTTAAAGAACAATGTTTCTCTTTACCCTTTGAACCTTGATCTTAAAGTTGAATGGGAAAAACCCTTTTTGAAATCCTTACCATGAGTTAAGTAGAGTATGTTTTTGTGGTAATGGAGAATTGTTCAAGTTTGGGGTGGTGAGAAACCGGAAAAAACTTTGTAAAATTCATTAAAGAGCATTGAGCAAAAGCAAAAGCAAAAGAAAAGACAAGAAAAGAAAGAAAAGAAAGGTTAAGCTCAATGCAAGTAAAGTTGGGAATAAGTTCAAAATTGGTTTCTCACATAAAAGAAGAAAGAGAATTGATATTTAATGAGAATAAATGAATTGTTCACTCTTTTAACTCAAGGATTTTGCTGTCTAGAAAAACCGATTTTCTTCTTAGCCCGACCTCAATACAAGCCTTGAAAAGTCCTTGTGATGATAACTTGCTAGTAAATGTGTTTGATATGGGGTTAAATGAAAAGCAAAGTTGATTCATGTGACATTGTGATGGTAGAGTGTAAGAGTGTCACCTCACTATACACCTTTGAGTTTGAGTGAAACACTTTTGAGTGCTTGAGTGAAACACTATCTTTGGTGAGGAATTGTTCCATGCATTGTATGATAACATTCTTGCTTGGTTGTTGATTATTCATAAGGTTTACATCTGTTGTGTATGTCTTGATTATGTGAGCATCATAGTTGAAGCTTGATTGGCTAAAGCATCATTATATCTTGACTAATCTTTCTATGATGAGCATTCATGAGTGATTTACTTGTCTAAAAAGAAAATGCTTTTTGGTGTGGTAAACCATTGTAGTATGATTATTTGGTTTAATCCAAGTTACATTTTGCTTGAGGACAAGCAAAGTTTGAGGTTTGGGGTTGAGATAATGGTTAAATATACAGTTATCTATGCATGATCCGTGTAAATCATCACTTTAGACCAAATGAGATAAGATCTAAATTTCTCCAAGGCATATACTATAACAAGAAATTCCTTTTATGTAGTTGCATAATTCAACTAGGCTTGCATAATAAATAGTGTGAAAAACCTTTTCTCTTCATTGGCCAAGCACAACACCTATAGCATAATCACTAGCATCACACATTAACTCAAAGTCTTGATTCCAATTTGGAGCTAGCATTACTGGATCAGAAACCAACCTCTTCTTCAGAGTATCAAAAGCCTTCATGCATTCATCATCCATCACAAAAGGCACATATTTGACAAGGAGATTGCTTAAAGGTTTGAAAATCTTGGAAAAATCTTTAATGAATCTTCTATAAAACCCGACATGCCCCAGAAAACTCCTTATTCCTTTCACATTAGTAGGTGGTGGAAGTTTCTCAATGACTTCCACTTTTGCTTTGTTAACCTTAATTCCCTTTGAAGAAATTGTGTCCCAAAACAATACCTTCAGTCACCATAAAATGAAACGTTTCCCAGTTAAGAATAAAGTTTGTCTGCATACATATTTTAAGAACACTATCCATATTAGACAAACATACTTGAAAGGAATCACCAAACACCGAAAAATCATCCATGAAGACTTCTATGCATTTTTCTATCATATCTACAAAGATTGCTTGCATACATCTTTGAAATGTAGCTGGCACATTACATAATCCAAATGGCATTTTTCTATAAGTAAAAATACCAAAAGGGCATGTGAAAGTTGTCTTTTCTTGGTCTTTTGGATCTACCATAATTTGATTATACCCTAAATAACCATCCAGAAAGGAATAGAAAGCTTGTCCCACTAATCTCTCCAACATTGATCCATGAAAGGAAGAGGAAAGTGATCCTTCCTTGTAGCCTTATTCAACTTTCTATAATCAATGCTCATCCTCCATCCAGTAACTGTCCTAGTAGGTATAAACTCATTCTTCTTATTATATATAACTGTCATCCCAATTTTCGTTGGCACCACCTGCACTAGGCTTACCCATGCACTATCAGAAATAGGGTATACAATACTAGCCTCCAGAAGTTTCAACACTTCTTTTCTAACCTCCTCTTTCATTACAGGATTCAGTCTTCTTTATGGTTGAGCAACTGGTTTATACTCATCTTCCATGAATATTTTGTGCATGCAATAAGTAGGACATATACCTTTGAGATAAGAAATTGACCAACTAATAGCTCCTTTGTTCGCTTTTAATACTTTCACCAACTTTTCTTCTTCTTTGGCAGATAAAGAATTACTGATGATGACTGGTTTATTCCCACCTTCTTCTCAGAAAATATACTTTAAATGTGGAGGTAACATCTTCAATTCCAATTTCTTTTCCTTGACTTCTTCCTTGGGATTTCTCTTCTTCCTCATTCAAATCTTCACATGCATCAATGAGCGTTTTCTCCAAAGGTGAAGAGCAATGTAACATCCTCGCCTTGATCATACATACTTCATCTAATGTGCCAAGATGAAAACATGCCTTATCATCTTTTGAATGAGACATGGCTTCGAACACGTCAAAACTCACTTCTTCATCTTGTACTCTCACCTTGAGTTTGTCGTTCTCCACATCAATTAAAACTCAAGCTGTCTGATAACGGTTGAAAATACTGTTATCTGTGATGTCATTTTGATACTAAATGCACCCTATTTGACTTAGAAACTTGCTTAATGATGGACAAATTTATGATCACCAAAATATGATGTCACAAACTTGTTGAACAATCGGCAAGTATGACCGAATCGTTTCAAGTAATAAACTCGGTAAGACCAAGTATCGTTCTCCCAAAGGACTCACGGCCTAGTTTAGTTATGTGATTCTTTGATTAGCTAAGACTTAAGGACGAAATAATTGGATTGTATTATGCAAAAGACGAAAATAAACATGTATGCATGAGGTTTTGATCAATGGCAAAAGCAAAAGACAAGCACTTTCAATGAAATATATATATGAATATGTTGTTGGGGGTCAATTTCATCTTATCCACTCTCATATATTTTAGGAATTCGACATTCAAGTCATCATTGTTAATGCCACTCTCTAAATTACCTTGTCAAGAAGGCCTATCCCCAATTACGAGTTCATACAATTCCTAGCATTCCTAGTGATAAGCGTGTCACACCGCTCACAAAAGTTGATTGCACGAAAATATGCAGTATAGTATAACTAGGATTTGACTCCTAGGTCGTCTCTTAAGGACCAATTTTGTGGTTCAGTCTCAGATTTAACATGAAGGGGGGGTTTTGATTGTTTTTGATTTGGATGCAGAAAAATTAAATTGGAAATGCAGTAAAAATAACAGACTGTAAAAACAAGATTAAAACAGTAAAACAGTAAAACGGTAAATAAATTATAGAAACAGTAAATGTGTAGAAAATGGTAAATTCAGAAATATTTAAATTGCAAAACAAATAAACTTTTACAGAAATTAAAATGTGCAAATAAACTTAAAGGAAATTGATGTGAAAATGGTAAAAACGAAATTTGACTTTTGTAAACATGACAGGAAAACTAAAGTCACCAGGCAGTAAAAATAAACAGAGAATCATCAACCACAATTTGAAAACGTAAATTGAAAATGAGATTTGGACAGACTTCAAATTTGCAACAATTAGAAACTGGAGTATTTGAATTAAACAGAGAAATTAAGCAGAGATGATGTTCACAGCAGAAAAGAAGATGACAGTAATTGCTTTCAGAAATTAAACGTGAAACTGGATTGAAGATGAGAAGTAATGCAAATGAAAATAAAATTCAACAACGAAAATCGGAAACTGTAAATTACATTCAACACTGGAAACAAACAACGATATTAACTGATGACAAACGCAGACTGGAAAATTAAGATTCAATACATGAACTGTAAAATAAAATCAAACCCAAAACCTCCCCAAGGAGGAGGAGGAAAAATGAAAGCCAACGTAAAACTCTTCCTAATTCCTACTCCTAAAAATCTGATGAACTTCTTCTCTACTCTCTTGCCAATTTATAGTATCTACACTCTGGACATCCTCCTTCAATTCAGCAATTTGGATTGGCAGCCCGTGAACAAATGTAAAAACCGTGACCTTCTTTTGATTCAATGTGGTCCCCTCCTTTCTTTACTTGTTGAATTTTGGATGAGAGCAAATAGTTCTTCCAGCCAACATGCTTTCTTCCTTGTACGTTGCAGCTGTTGTTCTCTGTTTCCAGCTATCACCGTGACTGCTTTTGCTTGTGGACGTTGCAGTTTGCTCGCTCATCCTCTCTTTGTGTGCTTTCTCTGCTGGATGTGGTGTGTATCTCTAGCTCCAAGCTGTTGTCCATGAAAACCGTGAGCTACTTCCCTTGGATGTGAGTCGGACGTACTCCATCCTTCACTGCTGGACCGAGAAGTGTTTCTTCCAAGCTGCTGGATTTTTGTGGAGCTGGAACGTGATCTTCTCCCTGCCCGTGCACCTCTTGGACGTGAGACCATCCAGGCCGTGATACCTCTTGCTTTCCATTTCTGGCTTCTCTTCACACAACTGCATGCTTCTCTGGCCGTGTGGTGTTTCTTTTTGCTAATGCTATTTCAGAAAAATTCTTCAATTTGTGCTGACTTCCTTAGTTCGTCGTGTAGTGTGCTATTTGCAATTCTTCAATCAAAATAAAACAAGGATGGCCTACCACTATGCTTAACCAATTCAGAATTTACACTTCACGTGAAAGCTGCACACCACATTAAATTGCAAGTGCTGTCTCCAATCATTTCTTTTTAACGTGAAGTGTAGGTGGACCACGTTCAGCATTTATTTCTCCTCCAAAAACCATAGCAACCCCATCCCATATTACTTTATTCTATGCCAAAGATGCTTCCCTCTTTAACGTGTAGTAGGTGGTGATTTGTTCGAAACAGTTTCAGAATTCCTTTTGTTACTTATTCCCTCATGCCACATGTCATCTTCTCTTTTCCTTGTAAGTTTCACGTAGAGTGCAGCACCATTCTCTTAGCTTCTTAAAATAGTGTATTTACTCCAATTGGTGTGAATTGTGAGATCCTTCCAAAGCCAAGCCAAGTCGTGACAATTGAAATGTGGCAGCTGCACTTAATTTTTCACCATAAAAATTGTAAATCAACACCATAAATCTTGGATGTAATTTCCTGAATGTACAGACCTCTTTGCAACCAATTAAGAGTCTAGAACCACATTTAATTTCTTTTTATGGCCATCAGATGCACTGTCCAATGATAAATTACAGCCACCACAAGTACTAAACAGCAAGCAAACAATGCAAACATATTTAGAACACTCAAACAGTACTCACTGGACTGACATAGGAGAGTAAACAAAATACTGGGAACAGTACAGATCGAATTTGAACAAAGTAAAAACTATACATGAAACTAGACATCTAGATGAAACTATGAAAAAAAAATTGAATGGAAAACGGATACGAATTGAACTCGAACGAGGACAAACAAGTTGACACAAAATTCACACAGCAACCAACGAAAATTGAAGTGGCTGAAATGCATTGGCTCAATTGTCATTTCTCATTTAGCCTTCAAATGTCCCAAAAAGATATCCAAAATTTTCCCATAACTAATAATGCAAAATAATAAGCTCAGATAATTCAAATTAGTTAAAATAAGAATTTCTGATCGAATTAAGCACAATTAGGAAAAATAGGAAAATAACGGACGATTAAGCACAATTCCCTAATTAATTCTAGTACAATAAACTAAGTGAAGTGAAGAAAATATTGACTCATCACTAGTAATTAGTTCTTTTAGCACAGGAGCTTAACGACAACCAATATAATATTGGGAGTAATTCCCCGGATCTAGACTTCCCCGTACGTTCCCGTATCGACAAAACCAATAATCATGCATTGAATGAGTGAAACAAAGCAAGCTTTGAGCAAAGAGGAAAAACCCTAACTAATGATGAAAGAAAGCATAAGTCTTAGATTAAGATGCAAGCACAAATTCCATATATGAGAGCTTCAAAAGATTACATTGATTCCCCAACAAACATACAAGGTTTAGTTCACCATATTCATGGTGAACCTAGATGAACAATAATGAAAGAATGAAAGATAAAACCCTAGAAAGGTGAAGAGGTAGCCTGAGCATCCAAGATCCTCCTTCAAAGGGGTGGAAGAGAGAGTGTTTGCTTCGTCTTTGCCAAAGATACAAACCCTAGGACGTCCTAAAGCTTATATACTATTCTAAAATTACAGAAAATTCAGGCCCAAGCCCATAAGTGTGCCGCTCAGCGGTAAAGTACCGCTCAGCGGTGAGTGCGTGAGTCGTTTTTTCCCCTCAGCGGCCATTTTGCCCCTCAGCGGACCTCCCGTGAGCTCCTGAGTGCCGCTCAACTGTAAACTGCCGCTGAGCGGTAATTTCGGCTTCTCCTTTTGCACTTTTTGATGTCTTTTCTGATTCCATCTCTCTCCTTCTTCACTTCTTTCACTAAATTCACCTTAAAACCTGCACAAAAACACTGAAATCAAGCATAAACCTGTCCAGCTCTCTTATTTATGAAAATATGGATAAAAGCATGATTTCAAGCTAGTTTCTAAGTGTAAAGGTTGCTTTTTGTGTCAATTTTAAGCATGAAAATAACAGTTTTTCAACTGTTATCACTTAACTCATGATTTTGCTTTAGTTTTGTGAATAAGAGAGTTGAGGTTATACTTGATGATTTATCACTAAATTCCCTTGATTTTTGTAGGGTATTGGAATGATTTGAAAGAAGAGTTAAAGTACCAAAGAGTTGGAATGCAGAAAAGTAAACCAGAATGCAGAAAAGTAAACCAGAATGTAGAAACGTCAACGAGAATGCAGAAAAGTCAACTAGAGTGCAGAAAAGTCAAGCTGAGCGTAGAAAAAGGGCATTGAGCGCTAGTTTGAGTGTTGTTTTTTGCCTGGACGCCCTTTTAGGGGCGCTGAGTGCTAGTTAGTACCGCAAGTGACGCTTGGGCACCCCACTTAGGACGTTGAGCGCCAACAAAGTGGGCTTGGACCCGTTTTCTGTTATTTAGTAGGCTTGGACTTGTTTTATGTTATTTTTCTGGTCTATTTAAGGAGTTGGAGGTCCTAGGGAATATATCTCTTGATGACATAAGCATAGAATCACACATTTTGCACCTCTGGAGGCAGTTTTGGGGATGCGGGAGTCTTCTCTTCAATTTCTAGGCGTTTTCTATCTCTTCCTTTCCGTTGTTCATCTAGTTTCTCCATGATTATGGTAAACTAAACTTTATTTGTTGTTGGGGAAGATGTAACCACTAAACTCTCATGTATTGAATTGATTTATTTTATAAATGCTTTACATCATTAATTGTTAGGGTTTTTCCTCTACCCTCTATGCATGCTTTGTTTAACTCATTCAATTGCATGATTATTGATTTTGTCGATATGGAAACATATGGGGAAATCTAGAACTGTGGAAATTCTCCCAAAAGCAATATTACCTAGACATATGGATAGGAGGGTTGGTTACCTTTAAGCTTCTGTGCGAATGTAATGCATAATTAATTGCTGGGGATACAAGACATTGCGATCTAGTAATTAAGAGTAGGCTTTCTTCACCGAGACATCGAGTTTAAGGTAAATTAGAAACTGACATTAACATTTAATAAAGAAGAAGAATTCTTATATGCATGATAGTGAATAAGTGAAATCTAAACCCCAACAAGATATTCATCTCATATTATCAAAATCATCCATTCACTTTTGTGTTTATCCTCAATTGATCAAATTTGAATTCATGTTTATTTTTTTGCACTTTGCATTCAAAACCCTCAAAATATAGTTTTTAGTCTTAATTGGTTAAGCAAAAGCACACTTTTTTAGTGTCATGAGTCTCTTGAGAAATGATACTTGGTCTTACCATTTATTATTACTTCATACGGTTCGGTACACTTGCCGATGTATTAACAAGTTTTTGACTCTGTTTTCGGGGATTAAAAATTTATTTATCACTGTCTTCATAAAGGGTTTCCCAAGAATGAGAGGCACATCAATGTCTTCTTCCATCTCCATGATGACAAAAACCACCAAAAATAAGAATTTGTCTACTTTCACAAGCACATCTTCAACCACCCCATACGGGTATTTAAGAGATCTATCCGCTAATTGAAGGGTCATCTAAGTATACTTGAGTTCCAACCCTTCAATCTTTTTAAACATAGAAAGCGACATTAAGTTGATATTGGCTCCCAAATCAATAAAGCCCTTCCAACAGCTAACTTCCCAATAGTACATGGAATGGTGAAGCTTCCTGGATCTTTAAACTTAGGAGGTAATATTTTCTGTATGATAGCACTTCAATTCCCTTATACTTCAATAGTTTCCTCTTCAATGTATTTCCTCTTTTTCGTGAGAAGTTCCTTAAAAAATTTAGCATATGAATGCATTTGTTGTAGTGCCTCAGAAAAAGGTATGTTAATCTCAAATTTCTTGAAAATTTCCATAAAACGCTCAAATTGTTTTTCTTTCTCCTTCCTAGAATAATTCTTTGGATAAGGAAGGAGTTTTTCAAACATTTTTTCTTTTTGCACTTATCCTCAACTTCTTCTTCTCTCCTCTCATCGTTCTCCTTTTATTGTCTCTCACTTTCTTTGTTTTCACTCAACCTCTCTTTTTCTTTTCTCTCTATTTTTCTCTCATATAACACTCTGTCACTTCTTGCAATAATGGCTCTACACTCTTCCCTAGGAGTAACTTCAGTATTAGCCCCAAAATGTTCAATCTTCTTAACTAGTTGACCAACTTGTGTCTCCAACCTTCTAATTGCAGCTTCAGTGCTTATGTGATTAGATTTGGATACTTGCATAAGCTGTTGAAGTGTGTCATCTAGCCTTGCCATTTTGCCAGATAAGGAAGGTTGTTGTTGCCACTGTTGTTGTTGTGGTCTATTTAATTGCCTAACTTGTCCTTAACCCATGCTTGGGTGAGATTTTGTTAACACTTCGACAAGTGTAGCGAATTGTATAAAGTAATAATAAATGGTAAGACCAAGTATCGTTTCCCAAGAGACTCAAGGCCTAAACAATTAGGTGATTTCTTGATTAATTAAGACTTGTAAACGAAATTGTCGTGTTTATATTACGGAAAAATAAACATGAATGCAAGTGTTGATAAATTGGATTGAAAGATGCAAAAGTTATTAATGTAGAATATGGAATGATTATGTTGTTGGGGTTTTTAACTTATCCTATACACTCTCATGTATTTATGAATTCATCTTTCTTCGTTAATGTTAATGTCACTTTCTAATTTACCTTAAACCCGATGTCTCGGTGAAGAAAGCCTAATCCTAATCACTAGTTCACAATGTCTTGTTTCCTTAGCAATTAATCATGCATTACATTCACACAGAAGCTTAAAGACAATCGATCCTCCTATTCATATGTCTATGTAATATTGCTTTCGGGAGAATTTCCCCAGTTCTAGATTTCCTCATATGTGTCCATAATGACAAAATCAATAATCATGCAATTGAAAGAGCTAAACAAAGCATACATATAGTATAAAGGAAAAACCCTAACAATTAATGAAGAAAAGCATATATAATCAAGAATCAATTCAATACATGAGAGTTTCAAAGGATTACATCGTTTCCCCAACAAATATGGAGGTGTAGTTCACCATAGACATGGTGAAACTAGATGAAAACAATGAAAGATAGAACCCTAAAAGTTGAAGGTTGGAGCTTCCGCATCCAAAATCCACCTCCAAGGGGTGAAAAGAGCGTAATTTCGCCTCTTTCTGTCCAAAGATACCAACCCTAGGTCTCATTAACCCTTATATAGTTTATTAAAATTTACAGAAAATAGGCCCAAGCTCAATTAAATGGTGCTCAATGGCACTTTTGGCGCTCAGGGGTAAGTGCGGCTCTTCAAGATGACGCTCAGATGTAGTTTTGGCCCTCAACGGTGACTGTGGTGCTTCAAAATGCCGCTCAGCAGTAAAATTTATGCTGAGCGGTGACTGCGGCTCTTCTTTTGTGCACTTTTGCTTCCTTTCCTGAGTCCAGCTCCTTACTACTTCAACTTCTTTTATCTAATTCATCTTAATTCCTACCAAAACAAGGAAAACCATGCATAAAACCTATCAAACTCTCTTCTTTCCAAAACTTAAGCAAAAAGCATGATTTCAATCTAGTTTCTAAGTCATAAAGGTTGTTTTTAATATCAAAATTAAGTATAAAAATAACGGTTTTACAACCGTTATCACAATCCCAAACTTAGAACTTTGCTTGTCCCCAAGCAAACAAGATGTAACTCAATCTTCCAACAATCCATACAATGGTTCACGACATTCAAAAACTCTTTCTTTCAAGACAAGTAATTACTCAAATCAGCTCATAAAAAAGAATTCAGTCAAGATGCACACATGGTTTAATTCAATCAAACTCATTACGGTGTTCACATAGTCACATAGTATCCAACAAATGCTATTCTCATGAATGATCAATTAGTTGAGCATAGATGTAATCATGTGCTCATGGAATTATTCCTTACTAGATAAAGTGTTTCACTCAATCACAAAAGTGTATATAGAGATCACTCATTCACTCTACTATCACAATGTCACATGAATCAACTTTGCCTTTCAATTAACTACAATTAAACATACTCACAAACAAGCATCATCACAAGGACTTTCTATGGCTTGTAATGTGGCTGGGCTAAGAAGAAAATTGGTTTTTCTGGATCAAAAAATCCTCGAGTTAAGAGAATCATCATTTAAACACAACCATTCTTACTTCTTCCAAAATTTCTTTTGCATTGAGCTTTTCTTTTTCTTTCTTTTCTTTCCTTTTTATTTTGCTTTTCACGTGCTGACTTTTATATTCCCCTTGTTAGACTTCCCAACAACCCAAAACTTGAACCTTTATCAATACCACAAGATATTCTCAACTCAACTCAAGGTAAAGATTTTCAAAAAGGGTTTTCACATCATATTCAAGGCTAAAGGTGGAAAGGATAGAACACATTGTGCTCTCTTTTATTGGGCTAAAATCATGCATTTGGCTAATAAAGGGTTTCCAATAAATGACCTTGATCATATGACACATATAAGCAAGTGATTCAATTATAGAAACTTGGGCAAAGTCATTCATGCTTTCAATGTAATAACATTCAATCACAAAAACTCTGGAGTTCGAAACCTCCCATATAGGCTCATTCAACATTCCACAGACACATCCTGCTTAACATCATAATCACAATCACAAAATCATGCATCTATTCACATAGCTTGTGAACAACCACCTGTATATCAGCATATAGTGCACAATCTCAACATCAATCAATATCTAAACATCAGCAAGCAATACTCATCATGCATAAATCAAAAGCAAACCATCATAGCAGATAAAGTTTCACACTGAGTACATGATAAACAAATTTGTAATCCCCGAAAACGGATTCAAAAACTTGTTAAGACCTCGGCAAGTGTACCGAATCGTATCAAGTAATAATAAATGGTAAAACCAAGTATCGTTTCCCAAGAGACTCACGAAACTAAATACTTATGTGATTACTCAACTAATTAAGAGTCTAAAGAACAAATTTTGGGGCTTTTGGATGAAAATGCAATAAAATAAACATGACTGCAATTTGATCAATTGAGACAAGAATGAATGGATGAAGTTGATGATATTGTTGTTGGGTTTAGATTTCACCTAATTTACTCTCATGCATATTTGAATTCATCTTCTTCATTAATGTTAATGCCACCTTCTAATTTACCTTAAACCCGATGTCTCGGTGAAGAAAGCCTACTCCTAATTACTAGTTCACAATGTCTTGTCTCCCTAGCAATTAATCATGCATTACATTCACACAAAAGCTTAAAGGCAACCGATCCTCCTATTCCTATGTGTAGGTAATATTGCTTCCGGGAGAATTTCCTTAGTTCTAGATTTCCCTGTATGTGACCATATCGACAAAATCAATGATCATGCAATTGAATGAGTTAAACAAATCATGCAAAGAGTAAAGGAGAGAAACCCTAACAATTAATGAAGTAAAGCATATATAATCAAGAATCAATTCAATACATGAGAGATTTAAGAGGTTACATCTTTCCTAACAACAAATAAGGTTTAGTTATCTATCATCATGGAAGAACTAGATGAACAATGGAATAAAAGGATGAAAGAGATAGAAAAATCCTAGAAAGAGAAGAGGAGAGCCATCACCATCTCCAAATCTACCCCGAGGGGTGAAAAATGTGTTTATGTGCTCAATCCATCAAAAGATACAATCCCTAGGATGTGTAAGTCCTTAAATAGAACATAAAAATAATAGAAAATAGGTCCAAGCCCACGTCGTCGGTGCTCAGCAGAACTTTTGGCGCTCAGCAGTAAGTGCGGCACTGGCGCTCAGTGGAATTTGGCGCTCAGCGCATCTTTTTCTCCACTCTAGTTGACTTTTCTGCACTCTGGTTGAGTGATTGACTTTTCTACACTCTGGTTGACTTTTCTGTACTCTAGTTGACTTTTCTGCATTCTGGTTGACTTTTCTGGATTCCAACAATTTGGTACTTTAACTCTTCTTTCAAGTCATTCCAATAGCCTACAAAATCAAGGGAATCTATTACAAAACCATTAAATTCACCTTCAACTCTCTTATTCACAAAACTAAAGCAAAAACATGAGTTCAAGCAAGCTTCTAAGTCAAAAAGGGTGTTTTTAATATCAAAATTAAGTATAAAAATAACGGTTTTTCAATCGTTATCAGGTTTCCATCCTTGATTGTAACTACTAGGAGGAAATTGATTACCTTGACCCATAAAATCGACGTCCTCTTAGGTTGCTTCTGTCATAGCACATTGACCATTAATATGATCTCCACCACACAACTGACAAAGTTGTTGTTGAACTTGAGAAACGTTCTACAACTCCCTTGGAAATTGAGAGATTTTCCTCATTATAGTGTCTAATGTTTGAGTCATAATCTTATTCTGTGCCAACAGAGCATCTTGAGATTGTAGTTGTAGAACTCCTTTTTGTTGAAGTTGAGTTCTTTTACTATGCATCTCATTATCATTTGTAGCCATATTTTCAATCAAATCATAAGCTTCCTCTGGAGTGTTGCACTTGATATTACCTCTAGCTGAGCATCTAACATCAATTTAGTTTGTGAGCTTAGACCTCCAAGGAATAGAATGACTACTGTAGGTTCATCAAAACCATGAGTAGGCGTCTTTCTCAACAACCCTTTAAACCGATCTCATTTTGACCTAATGTTTCATCCATGCCCTGCCTAAAAGAAGAAATTTCTTGCTTACCTTTATTTACTTTTGACTGTAGGAAGTACTTGTTCAGAAACTTTCAACCACAACTTCTCACTCAATAAAGTTTTTCTCTAGAAAAGAGTTCAACCACATCTTAGCATTGCCTTCCAAAGAGAAAGGAAACAAGCTTAATCTAATAGCTTCATCTAGCACGCCATTGATCTTCACAGTATTGCATATCTCATTGAATGTGGTCAGATGCTCATATGGATTTTCATGTGATAATCCATTGAATTGGTTGCTCTTCACCAATTGAATCAAAGCAGGCTTCATCTCTATATTTGCAGCATTAACCCCCGGCCTTGCAATGGTATTAAAATGATGAGGGTCAATGACTGTTGCATAATCTGCCAGGGTACGCTACCATTCTGCTCTTCAGCCACATTTTCTGTTCCCTGGACTTAAAAGAGTCTTAGAAGAAGGGAAAAGTTCCTTGGACGTCTTGTTTCTCCTTTTTCTTCTACTATTGTTCAGACCTGCAAGAAGAGGTTCAAAGACTTTTGTGCTTCTAGTCCGAATTGTACCCTGCATACATTAGAGAACAAATTACTACAACACCCAATTAGCACTAACAAATAGAATAGATAAAATTAAAGATAAAATAAAAATAAAAGATAAAAAGATTAAAAATACAATAAAAAGATAAAAAGATAAAGTCTAATCAGTTAAGAATCACACAAAAAGTATAATTTAAACCACGAGTCCCCGACAACGGTGCCAAAAACTTGTTAAGACCTCGGCAAGTGTACCGAATCGTATCAAGTAATAATAAATGGTAAGACCAAGTATCGTTTCCCAAGAGACTCACGACACTAGACAGTCATGTAATTACTTAAATAATTAAGACTTTGAAGAACAATTTAGGGTTTTTAAATGCAAAACAAGAAAGTAAATATGAATACACTTTTGATCAATTGAAGAAAAACACAAAGGTGAATGAATGATATTGAAATTATGAGATAAGTATGTTGTTGGGGTTTAGATTTCACCTAGTTTACTCTTATGCATATACAAATTGTCTTCTTCATTCAATTGTTAACGTCACTTTCTAAAGTACTTACAAATCAATCCCCCGGCGAAGAAAGCATATCCTTAATTACTAGACCACAATCGCTTGCATCCCTAATAATTAATTATGCATTACGATTAGAAGCTTAAGATGACCAATCCTCTTATCCCCATCCCTGGGAAATATTGCTCGTGGTTTCTAGGTATTTCCCAATAAAAAAGAAGACCATAAAATCATGTCATGAACGATCGAAACATAACAAGCATGGAGCAAAGGAGAAAATCCCTAACAATTGATGAAAGAAGCATATATAATTAAAACCACTTCAAATACATGAGAGTTCACAAGGTTACATCATCTCCCCAACAACAAAATTGAATTTAGTTCCCCCTTGTAATAGTGAAACTAGATGAACAATGGAATGAGAATGAAAGATAAACCCTAAAGGCTGAAGAGGAGAGGTTCCGCATCCACTTTTGCCTCCAGAGAGTTGGAAAAATCTCAATTTGTGTTAATTTTGTCAAAAGATACTCTCTCTAGGTCGAGCAAATCCTTAAATAGGGTTGAATTAGATCATGGGCCTACGTTGAAACCGCCCAGCGCCCCTATTGAGGGCAACCAAGTGAGCTTGCGAAGGAGTGGCGCTCAGTGTCCCTTGGAGGGCGCCCAGGCGTGAAACGTTATAGGAAGATTGGAGCTTAGCGCCCCAAAAAGGGTGCCAAGGCGTGAATGCGAAGTTCCAGCGCTGAGCGTCCAGAAAAGGCGCCTAAGCGTGAGTACGACCTTCTGCAGCCTTCTCTTCTGGTGCTCTTTCTGTCCTTTATGAGTTCCAACTTCTTGACAACTTAACTCCTCTTCCAATTAAGCTCAATTCCTACAAAATCAAGGGAATTTAGTGATAAAATCTTCAAGTATAACCTCAACTCTCTTATTCACCAAAACAAGCTAAAACCATGAGAACAAGCAAGTTTCCAAGTTAAAAAAGGTTCATTTGTTATCAAACTTTACTCTCAAATAATGGTGAAATCAACTGTTAGCAACTAGATCACAATGTCTTGTATCCCTAATAATTAATTCTGCATTACGATTAGAAGCTTAAGATAACCAAGAATTTTATCCCTATGTCTAAGCAATAGTTCCCTTGGGAGAAATTCCCCAGATCTAGATTTCTCGTATGTGTCCATATCACGAAACCAATAATCATGTCATGAATAAGTTAAACATAACAAGCATATAGCAAAGAAGAATAACCCGAACAATTAATGAAACAAGCATATATCAATTAAAACCAATTCAAATATATGAGAGTTCACAAGGATACATCATCCCCCAACAACAAATTGAATTTAGTTTCCCCTTGTCATGGAGAAACTATATGAACAATGGAATGAGAATGAAAGATAAACCCTAAAAATCGAAGAGGAGAGCTTATGCACCCACTTCTGCCTCCCGAGAGTTGGAAAAGTCTGAATTTGTGTCAATAATGTCAAAATATACTCCCTCTAGGATGTCCAAGTGATAACAGTTGAAAACCTGTTATTTTTATACATAATTTTGACCTTATACTTAATTTATACTCCCTCTAGCTTGGAATCATGCTTTTGCTTATGTTTTGGAAATAAGAGAGTTTGATGGGTTTTATGCTTGGTTTTCCTTGTTTTGTAGGAATTTAGATGAATTAGAGGAAAGAAGTTGAAGTAGTAAGGAGCTAGACTAAAGAAAGGAAGTGAAAGTGCTTAAAAGAAGAGCCACAGTTATCGCTCAACGCCACTTTTATCGCTGAGCGGTACTCTGAAGTCTCGCAGTCAACGCGGAGGGGCAAAACTATAGCTGAGTGTCAAAATAGAAGAACCGCACCTACCGCTGAGCGCTAATTACTGTTGAGCGCCATTTAGTTTGGGCTTGGGCCTATTTTTTGTAATTTTTAGGAATCTATATAAGGTTTTAGTCGTATTAGGGTTATCATCTTTGGACAGAAAGAGGCGAAATCACACTTTCTTCACCCCTTGGAGGAGGATTCGGGATGCTTAAGCTCTTTTCTTCAACTTCTAGGGTTCTATCTTTCATTCTTTCATTGTTTTTCATCTAGTTTCACCATGTCCATGGTGAACTAAACCTTCATTGTTGTTGAGAAACCGATGTAATCCTTTGAAACTCTCATGTATTGAATTGGTTCTTTAATCTATATGCTTTCTTTCATTAATTGTTAGGGTTTTTCTTCTATACTCTATGCATGATTTGTTTAACTCATTCAATTGCATGATCATTGATGTTATTTGTATGGACACATATAAGTAAATCTAGAACTGAAGAAATTCTCCCAAGAGCAATATTGCCTAGACATAAAGATAGGATGATTGGTTGCCTTTAAGCTTCTGTGTGAATGTAATGCATGAATAATTGCTAGGGAGACAAGACATTGTAAACTTGTGATTAGGAGTAGGCTTTCTTCATCGAGACATCGGGTTTAAGGTAAATTAAAAAGTGACATTAACATTAATGAAGAAAGATGAATTCTTGAATACATGAGAGTGGAGAGGATGAATCGGAAACCCCAACAACATAATCATTCATATTATACATCAACCGTTTTTTCATCTTTCCAATCCATTGATCAAAAGTTTGCATTCATGTTTATTTTTCATAGTTCAACAACAATACTTTCGGTTACAAGTCTAAGATAATCAACAAATCACATAATCGTATCAAGTAATATAAAATGGTAAAACTAAGTACTGTATCCCAAAGGACTCACTGCCTAAACATTTATGTGATTTCTTGATTAAATAAGACTTGAAAACAAACTCTTTTAGGTTTAGATATGCATGCAATTTGATCAATTGAACAAAAGTGCAAAGATGAATTGGTTTGATATTATGGAATGAATATGTTGTTGGGGTTAGATTTCACCTAGTTTACTATCATGCATATTTGAATTCTACTTCTTCATTAATGTTAATGTCACTATATAAAGTACTTAAAACCCGATTCCTCGGTGAAGAAAGTTTATCCTTAACTATTAGTTAATACGATTCATAGTATTCCTAATAATTAATTCTATAGAACGAAAGCTTAAGACAACCAGAACTCATACCCTCATTCCTAAGCAATACTGTTTAGGGGAATAATTCTCCGGATCATGAATTGTAAGATACCTTCTGGTACTCATGCAAATCATACATCATGCTAAAGAATGAGTTAAACGAAGCAAGCATTACATAAAGAAGAATTGACCTAACAATTAATGATAGAAGCATATATAATCATGAATCAATTCAACACATGAGAGTTTACAAAGATTACATCATCCCCAACAACAAATATAGTTTAGTTCACCATTGATATGGTGAAACTAGATGAACAATGGAAAAAGAATGAAAGATAAAACCCTAGAAATTGAAGATAGGAGCTTTCGCATCTAAATCCGCCTTCAAGGGAGCAAGGAGTGTGTTTCTAAGCCTATTTCGTCCAAAGATGTGAACCATAGGATGTCCAAGTCCTTAAATAGAACATAAAAATAATAGAAAACGGTCCAAGCCCACGAGACATGCGCTCAATGCCCTACTTATGGCTCTCAACAGTGTGCGGTTCAAAAGTTGTGCTTAGGGTCAAATTAGAGGGCAAGCAAGTGTGGTGCGTCTCGATGAAGTTGTACTCAGCACCCGTGAAAAGAGTGCCCGGGTGCGAGCTAGAAACATCCTGCGCTGAGGGATCCAAAAAAGGGCAGCCGAGCGTGAGACAATGTACTTTAGCGCTGAGGGTGCCTAAAGTGGTGCTCAACGCTGTTGTGATTTCCTTTCTTGATGCTTTTCCATCCTTCCTGAGTTCCAACTCCTTACTACTTCAACTCTTCTTCCAAATCATCTCAATTCCTGTTGAAAAACATTGAAATCTAGCATAAAGCCATTAAATTCACCTTCAACTCTCTTATTCAACAAAACTATGATTTCAAGCTAGTTTCTAAGTCAAAAAGGATATTTTTAGTATCAAAATTAAGTTTCAAATAACGGTAAATTCAACCGTTATCACCAAGGCACATGTGCAAGATATCAAGAGATATATCACACACAAGAAAGAACATCAAGTGGCTCAAATTCTCACACAGGGTATTTCTTTCATAATCAACCAACCTCTCAAACATCATAATCCTCTTTTCCAGTAGAGAAAAGCAAGGATTTCAAACCATAACTATCAATCAAGTGAAGGACAAGTCTACAAACTAAACAAAGTATAGAAATGAAGAGAAGCATGCAAAACTACACACAAGACTCAAGCTTAAAGCAAAAAAAAAACCACAAACAACAAAAACAACCTAGAAAAACCTAAACAAAAACAAAGAAAAGTTAAACAGAGAAAAATCTCTCCCAATAGACCATGCTTAAACTACACAACGTCCTCAATGTGTCACAAACAAGATCAACAATTAGAACAATAAAAAAATCATGTACAAGTGCAATAAAAGTGGGGAACGAAGGAGAAAAAATAACTCCCTTGAGTCAAGGTAGAAGATGCCAAACTTGATTTAGCAAGGAAGTGTTTTCCACAACTGGGTCAAGAAAGGAAGTGTTAAGGAACTGCTTCATCTGCCAAATCTGATCGCGCAAAGAGATGTCTTCCACAACTTGATAAAGGAAGGAAAGATTGTTGATGAGCGGGTTCAACCTGTGCCTATTGCTCTTTAAGCTTTTGTGTATGTATGCACCTTTGTTTTCAACTATGGGTCTTTGTTGGTCAAATTCATGCGTACCTTCTATAATAGGGTTACTACGTTGTGGCTCTAAAGAATTTACATGCATAGGTATAACACCCAATCCGAATGTATCAGACTTAACATCATATATACTCTCAGAACATGAATGAGGTTCAAATTTAGAAGCAATATCAACAATAGACTCAAATTCATGTTCAGTGCATGGATAAGAAGTATTCAGATAAGATGGGAAATTTTTTTTCTTATCATGCAAAAAATGGAAGACAAAGAAGGAGACTGCAATAAATCATAACTATTGGTGGAAGACAAAGAAGGTCCACCTGCTCAAAATTTCTGCTCATTACTGCTTGATCCTCATGCTTAGGAAGCTTTGTCTCGGAAGTTTCAAGCTCAGAATAAAGATCAAAATCTTTATCACCCTCCTTAGGTGCAAGAGTAGGGACATATAAAGGTGGAAAAGTAGGTGGCACAGTGAGCACATGAATCTGCTTCTGATATCCTAGGTTGATGGCACTGACATCTTGCGGAATGTGCATAGTCTGAAATGGTAGTTCCTATGAAATTTGATATTGTTCCTGATTAAGCTAAGTGACCATCTACCCCATTTGATTAGTCAAGCTTTGAATAGATGCATTGGTATCTTATTGGAACTGAATATTCTGCATGGTCATCTGCTTCAACAACTCCTCCAATGTAGGCTCAGAAGTAGAAGGTTGAGGAGTTGTTTGAGCAAAAGCATCATGTTGTTGACTCTGGTATTGCTGGACTGGTGGAGGCACATATGTATTCTGAAATGGTGGTGGTTGTTGTAGTTGTAGAGCATTATACCATCTTAGATCAAGGTTATTCATCCATCTTGGATTGTTACCTTAACGATACAAATCAAAATGATGCTGAGCGGGGAAGAATTCGTCCATAAACATTTGCTTAAGATCTTCCCAACCAGTGATGGACCGTGGAGGAAGACAATACAACCAATCCTTTGTTGCTCCATGTAATAAGTGCGGAAATGCCCTTAAGAACATGTGTTAATCCAGGACATGTGGAGGTTTCATTGTAGAGAAAATGATATGGAACTCCAAATGTTTATGTGGGCACTCACCTGCAAAACCATGAAATTTGGGCAACAAATGTATCAGTCCAGTGTTGAGAACGTAATGAACATCATCCTCAATTCGTGTAACTGGCTCCCAAAGAGCACTTTCACGAGTTGGAGAATGAGCCATATTGTTCTCAGCATAGAAATCAGTAGACTTATAATTAGAGTCACAGGCAAAAGAAGCAATATATACAAAACTTAAATAGGTAGACATGGCGAAAGAGGATGCTAAGAGTTGTGCAACTAATAAACTAATGCTATCTAAATGCACAAACTATCAAGTCCTAGAATGCCTATCTAATGTATGAAAATTCCTATCAATTTCAAGATCAAAGGGTGGTAGTTTCCCAGGATTTCCCTAGTCATGCACTAAGTCAACTCCTACCAGCAAAAGTCAACATAGTGAAACATAGGGGGGTAAACAACAAGTATATGCAAACCAAATCAGAATGCGCAAAATTTTTTATAAACACCCAAAAATCATTAAAAGATATCACAAAAAATTTCAAAGCAAAATTCAATGTGCAACTATGTCAACCAACATAGGAAAGTGTGAAAAACGGTAAAAATAAAAGTTCCAAAATAAAAAAGAAATAGAAAACGGTCTCTTTTTGGATTTAGAGACATGGGCTCCTAGTTCTTCTTGGAAAATTGAATTACTCGTGTTTTTCTACCCAAAAAGCACATATGATACGTCCAATTCCGACTCGGTAAGCAAAAGTTACATCGTCGCAAAGTTTTGGCCGACCCACTTTTCACAAAACTGAATCTAGAAAACCAGCAGTGCTTATGGGAATTTTCTATGAAAATATGGAGTAAAAGAAGTTACCACATCAAATTTCAACAAAAAACGACCCCTGATTGTCAAAAGGAAAAATGTCAATTAATTAGGAAAAAGTGGACATTATTCATGCATTATTCATTATGCGGGCAACTCTTCCATTATAGTCTCGTGCCTCACAAGCCAAATAAAATCCAATTTCTCCTAATTGTGACTCAAACAAACAAAACACAACACAATTACACATGTAACATGCACACAAAGAACATAACAACATCACACACAAAAATGCACACAAAAACCGCACACACAACACTCACTAACACAACAAAGAACCTAAGACCGAATCGTTGGTCCTCGGCAACGGTGCAAAATTTGATTGAGGCCGTACCTAAATCAAATTAATATGCAATTAAGTGCAGTAAAAACTAGGCAGTGACTTTTTGGTCGTGTCTTAAGGACCAAACTTTGGTTCAAGCAATAGGTCGAACACATGGTAGGGGTGCTTTATGGACAAATTTGTGTACTAAAATCAACCAAATTAAAGCAAGAATTCAAACACAAATTAAAAACGATTAGTCACTAGCTCAATTACATGCTTCCAATCACAAATTAACCCACAATTACACACTACTCTAACCCTTAATCCAACATAAGCTAACCAACTAAGCGAAAACAAACCATGTTTTCATAAAAGCGAATTAAGAAAATGCAATGCTCATATCCAATCAATTCTACACCACATAGTTTCAACAACTAAGCGAAGATTAAACACCAATTAGGCCACTCAGCTTGTACCTAATTGTAAGATTCAATATCAACCAAGTCAGAGCAGCTAAAACACAATTACGGTCCAGAAATCTCAAGCAAACTTTACAATCGTTCCAGTTACCAACCCAACTAAATTAAAATTCCATGAAAACAAAATTCAAAGGTGGATAAACGAGACACAACATCAAAATGAATTGAAATAGAAATGAGTGACTAAAAAGGAAAAAAAACGTAAATTCAGAGCTGGAAAACGTAAATGCAAAGTTGGAAAATGTAAATGCAGAGCTAGAAAACGTAAATGGATTCAAATGCAAAATTGCAAAATGCAATGTGAAACTGGAAACGCAAAATTAAGAGCAGAACAAAAAACAAAACTAATTTGCAATAAAAAAACAAGGTTCAATACATAAAGAGGGAAAATAAAACAAAACCTAAACCACCCCCCCCCCCCAAAAGGGGGGAGGGGGCTGGAAAATGCACCAAGACCTAGGGAAAATGAAAAATGAGGGAGAGAAGAAAATGAAATCTGATTTAAGGGTTTAAAAGCCCTAAAAGCCGAAAATTCCCTCATATGGGCTTCTCCTAATTTTTGACCAAAACAACTAGGCCCAAAATCAAATCTGGTCCAGAAATAAAAGAATTAAAATTACAAAGTTAAAAACAATTGTTGACGTAGCCACATTCTTGTTGTCCCAAAATATGATTCCAAAATTGTCCTACAAATAATAATTGGAATAATTAAGCATGAATAATTCGAATTAATTAAAATAAGAATTATTAGTCAAATTAAGCCCAAATAGTGAAAATGAGACAATAATGGAGAATTACATACAATTCACTAATATAATTTGGTGCGAATAGCTAAGTGAATAGTACAAAATAATGATTCATCACTTGACCTATAAATAGAGGTGTGTCCACCCTTGTATTGCATCTTGGAAATTAGTAATGATATATTTGTCAGAACAACCGGTATCGTAGAGTCGCACAGCGGACTAAAAGGCTTAATACCCCTGATGGTCCCTATTTTCGTTCGGTGTGTTCGATTTGGTTCGAGTTTGTTTTCTGTTCAATGTTGTCCTAAAGAATGTACTTTTTGTTCAATTTAGTCCTTTTTGCAAACGGTGTTTAAATCGTTAACGGCGTTTGTATAGATTACAAGATATGAAGTAGAGATTAAGAAACGAGAACACCTTTCGTTCGACAAAGGAATGGAAGAACCTTCCTTCGAAAATCGAACAGAAAGAACCTGCTCAACCAACTTGAAGAGAACTGCTCCTACGGTAGACACATTAAGCACAAGTTTCTCCTATTCACAAGACTTTACTTAAGCAACTCTATCACTTGAGAACTTCCTCAGACAAACTGTATTCTCAAATGGCATAGATCCCTTTTCACTCTCAGAGAGCTTCCCTTAGGCACAAAGCTCTAATACTCTCAAAATGAAAAGTTAAATTCTAAGAGCTGTGAAGACCTCTATTTATAAGCCTAAGTTCGTGCAGAGTCAGAAAATGAAAAGACATCTCCCAAATGCCAGTGATAATCGATTATCATAAGTGATAATTGATTATTTGTGTCCGTTATAGGGTTTTCTAAAAGGTGATGATCGATTATCTTGGGGAATAATCAATTATTTGCGCGACTTGGACAATACTGACTCAGACTGGAATAATCAATTATCCTGAGCAATAATCGATTATTTGCGCAAGCAACTCTTTTCCAAACAGGCTCATGATAATCGATTATCACACCTAATAATTGATTATTTGTGCAAAGATTCTTTAAACAGGAAAACTTCTAAGTGTTCTTACATCAATAAAGTAATTCCTATACAATTAATTGTACAAAATGATTTTAAAATTAGTATAACAAAAGTCTTCAAGTTCTTTATCTTGTAGCATCATCAAAACCATAATATCTTCAAGACACCAATGTTCCTCATTGGTAACAATGTTTCTAAATTATAGCCTCATTTTTCCTTTATCAAGACTAGAACAACCCTATAGGCTCTTCTAGTCATCTACCTCGTGGAGGTTGCCTAACCTCTCCTTGAAACTTCAAACTACACACCATCTTCATCCTATCACTAAAAGTCGTGAGCCTATCACCACACCACCATCATTTGCACATCATATCACCCCTTTTCCCACCTATTTTCGTAACTATATCCATCATAGGGACCATCTCTTTGCTTTCTCCTAAGTTTTGGCACAACCTAGCTCAAGGAGGTTGTTATCAGGTTATGACTGACATCATTATTCTTGACATTCTAATTAATACTTTCCTAACATTTTTCTGTGTTGTTCTCAAGGACTATATTTGAGTAGAAAGATTGTTACTATTTTGAAAAAATAAACCATCTTCTAGAATAAAAAAAATGTATATTAAGAAAGATATCTATCAGAAAAAAATATGAAAAATTAGAAGTTAGGTAGAAAATATACCTATATTTATTTGATGGAGTTTAACTTAGATATTATAAATTAGTTCAAATTAAGTTCAATATAATGTGAGAATAAAGTATAATAATGAATAATAAGGAATGTCATATATTCTAATAAAGAATACTAACTTGAGTAAGGTACTAATTTGTTGATGCACATACAAGAAAAAAAAATACACACACACTATAAGAATTTGGCTTATTACCGAAGACCTATGGGTCGTCGGTTAAAATGTGTTTTTGATGGTCAAAATGAGCATTACATACGACAATGGTGAAATGTAATAACCGAAGGCCAAAAGAACATTATCGAGGGGTTCATGGACTTCGGTAAGAGGCTCGATCCCTTAAACTAAGTAATTGGGGTATTGTAGGAGGTCGTCCCCAATTTTGTAAGACAAGACTCTACGCTCTACCTTTATCGACTTCACGTGGTTCTCCCCATTCTCTCCCTCTCTATTCCATTTCACTCCTTCTCATACTTTTGTGCTTCCCATTCTCTCCCTCTTGCTTTTGTTTCACATTTCTCTCCCTCTCCTACTCCCTTTCCCATTTGTCTGGTGGCATTGTGTGGCTAGGGTTCTTCGAGGATTTGTTGGTGTTGCGGCTAGGGTGATGGTTCTTGGTTGTGGGCGTGAGGTTGTTGCGGCGGTAGGGGTGTTGATTTGTGGTTGCGCCAGGAGGTCGTTACGGTGAAGTCGAAGACGACATGTTGTGTTGAGCGCTCGCGGTGTACAAAGGCTTCCATCGAATTGGTGTTCTAGAGTGCGAGGTAAGTTCTCTATTTTAGAATGCAACCTCAATTAATTGATTGGCATGTTCTTCCCTACTTGTGTGCAATGTGTCCATCAAATTGGGGGTTGCCCTGTTCTTACGAATATGTGTGAAGTTGCTTGTTTGCGTTGTGTGATGTGGTTTTATTGATAATAATTAATATATCGATGATTGTATGTGTAATGAGTATTATTGTATCCATTTGAGTTCTGTCCATGTTATGGATGAATTTGGAAAATGAAAGGCTTCTTAGGTGCGATGTTTGAAGGGAAATAATTATATTCATGTGTAGAAGAACTTGATTTCTTTCGTGGTCTCTTGGTAACTTTTCCTACCTTTTGTTTACTATTGTCAACCTTTTTGGTGTAGAAATTAGTACCCACCTCATGACCAGCTGAAAAACTATGACAGTTGCTCATAATATGGTTCATGATGCATATATATTTGAGCAATGTAGAATGAAGAATAATCCCCATATACAAAATGGTAATTCATACTAAAACCACAACCAAAAACAGTTAAAGAAAAGATGGCTTAATAGCATGCACAAACTGGAAAATCAGAAAAATGGTAACTAACCACAATTGGCTGCAAAATTTCCAATTCCATATACACCAATTTGTTAGTAGTCCTTTAGTTGCATACAGGCTAACAAAAATCTCAGTTTCTCCTTTGTAAACACTTTTGAAGATTATTGAGTTTTCCTCTACTAATGCATTTCCAACACCCTAAACTTTGCCCAAAAGTCATTCCAATGAGCTTCCCTTCTTCATCTAGCTTCCTTCTAGTGGAAGACCGTTTGAGCTAGCTTCCATCCTCATAAAATATCTCTTCAATCCATCACCTATACCACTAAATTTACATCTGCATAGGCGCTACCTTATCTGGTTTTCAATCTTCTCCTACTTACAATCCATTTCCCTTGCTGGAGCAACCTCATCAAGTGGTATTCAAAGCCCCAGTGTGTTCCACATCACACTCCAACTAAGTGTTCTTGCCATTCCATATTGTCATCAACATTTCCTTAGTGTTTTCTATCTTCTGTGCGCACTATTACATTCCATTTCCAATTCTCGTAGATTCTGTTATTAATTTCTTTGTTCCTGCTTTTAATTGCTTTCTTGTTCATCATTTTAATTGGTTCAATTCCTTGCCTTGAGTCTTTAATTTTTAAATATGATTTTGTTATGTCCAATTGGTTCAAATTTTGTTAAATTCTGAAGTTGGATCTATTCCTGCATGAATTTGTTTGGCTTAAGTGGTTATTCAATAGCTGCACATTATACGAGCAATGATTCAAAGAGCTCAAGTGTAGTTTGATTCCATCAAGTGTAGTACCAAGCATTACAGTAATTGAATTTGTTTAAAGCTTATTTGATTCTGCACCATGTGTTCTGGTTGTGTTCTTGAATGCTGGAACATGTAAAAGTTGCATACCATATGAACAGTGAATGGTTTAAGTCAAAAATTATGGTTGCATCATTTTCCAATTTCCAGAAAAACATATTCTAGCAATTTGGCCCGATCTGCAACAATGATTGCTGAATTTTCTAGTTTTTTTTTTTTTAATTTGTCCAGCTTAGAATTCACTTCTAGACATCTTTTAATTCATTCATAAAGTCTTTTTCTAATTTATTTTGTTGTCCTAGATTCATTTTAGTTGATTACATATCAGTTTGATTCCTTTGCGAAAAATTGATTGGTGAATTGGCTTAAAATTGGTGTTAGAAGCAACTGAATTAGTGAAATTCTGTTTTGGAAGCATTTAGCCTCTGCTGGCTGTTTACACAAGTCATATTTGGTAAAACAAAGTTTCTCAAATCATCAAATTCAGAATCTAAACTTGTTTATGCAAATTGGCCATTTAAACCACCATTTTTCAGCACTTTTTGGGTTTAAGATGCAGAATTTTGGTATTGAAAGTTTGTTGTGATTAATGCATCAATTTTAGTCTTAATTTGGTAGTAAAAGCTTGGTTCAATTGATTAAAAAGACGTGTACTATTCAAGAATATAGAATAATCAAGTGATAGAAAGCATATAAAACCTTGGAATCCATATTAGAGGCCATGAAAATCAAAAGCTCAAAATCTAAAATTCTTTGGGGCATTTCATCAAACACCTTTAAAAATATCAAACAATTTGCATCTGGAATGAATTTTGAGCTTTGATTTCAGTTTTTCTTACTTTCTTAATATTTTCTAGAGCCTTTATTAAGTTCCTTTTGAGTGGTTGTTGTTATTCCATCTTTGTTCCATTTGAATTCCTCATTATTGGCTTCTAAGTTGTCAACATTTAAAGAAATTGGTTTATTGAATTCAGGTTCAATATGATAAATTTGTTTAGTGATGTTTGATTTGGTTTTTGGAGGTTTGTGACATCTAGTGCACTATGTACGTTTGTTGTTCCAACCTTTATTTCTTTGAAACTTGATTTTGGTGGTATGATGGTGTAATTTACTACATATTTGGCAATAGCAAGGATTGATTTTCAGTTTATGCTTTTTTTGTGCTATTGGAAAGCTTGAACGAGTTTAAATTGGTGTTTGAAAGTTCGTAGTATTGTTCATTTGGTCATAGTTTGTCTTATATGAAGACTTTCTTTCTAAACCATCACATTTTGAGTTTTAATGGAAGTGGAGTAGTGATTTAAAGTTGCAATTTGTTTATAACTCATTTTAGAGTGTAAACACAATTAAAATCATCAAACAAAGTTTCTTGAACATTTAGTTGTGTGTCTAAAAAGTGTACTTAAAAGGTGAGAAATTGTCAATTTATTTAAACTACCATACTTTTAAGTCATGTAAACATCCTAACAAGTCTAAAGTATTGAAATAAAGTTAGGAAAGTAGTGAAATGCAAAAAATAACCTAAAACTCAAAGTTTGAGTATTTAGGTTCTAAAAAGTGTACTTAAAAGGTGAGAAATTGTCAATTTACTTAACCTAGAATACTTTTAAGTAATGTAAACATCCTAACAAGTCTAAAGTATTGAATCAAGTTAGGAAAGTAGTGAAATGCAAAGAATAACGTAAAACTCCAAGTTTCAGTCTTTAGGTTCTAAAAAGTGTATTAAAAGGTGAGAAATTGCCAATTTACCTAAAGTAGACTAATTTTATTTAATGTAAACATCCTAAAAAGTATAAAGTATTGAAATCAAAGTAGGAAAGTAGTGAAATGCAAAGAATAACCTAAAACTCAAAGTTTGAGTATTTAGGTTCTAAAAAGTGTACTTAAAAGGTGAGAAATTGCCAATTTACCTAAAGTAGACTAATTTTACTTAATGTAAACATCCCAAAGAGTATAAAGTATTGAAATCAAGGTAGGAAAGTAGTGAAATGCAAAGAATAACCTAAAACTCAAAGTTTGAGTATTTAGGTTCTAAAAAGTGTACTTAAAAGGTGAGAAATTGTCAATTTACTTAACCTAGAATACTTTTAAGTAATGTAAACATCCTAACAAGTCTAAAGTATTGAATCAAGTTAGGAAAGTAGTGAAATGCAAAGAATAACCTAAAACTTCAAGTTTCAGTCTTTAGGTTCTAAAAAGTGTATTAAAAGGTGAGAAATTGCCAATTTACCTAAAGTAGACTAATTTTATTTAATGTAAACATCCTAAAAAGTATAAAGTATTGAAATCAAAGTAGGAAAGTAGTGAAATGCAAAGAATAACCTAAAACTCAAAGTTTGAGTATTTAGGTTCTAAAAAGTGTACTTAAAAGGTGAGAAATTGCCAATTTACCTAAAGTAGACTAATTTTACTTAATGTAAACATCCTAAAGAGTATAAAGTATTGAAATCAAGGTAGGAAAGTAGTGAAATGCAAAGAATAACCTAAAACTCAAAGTTTGAGTATTTAGGTTCTAAAAAGTGTACTTCTTAAAAGGTGAGAAATAGCCAATTTACCTAAAGTAGACTAATTTTACTTAATGTAAACATCCTAAAGGGTATAAAGTATTTAAATCAAGGTAGGAAACAAGTGAAATGCAAAAAATAACCTAAAACTTAAAGTTTGAGTATTTAGGTTCTAAAATGTGTACTTAAAAGGTGAGAAATTGTCAATTTACTTAACCTAGAATACTTTTAAGTAATGTAAACATCCTAACAAGTCTAAAGTATTGAATCAAGTTAGGAAAGTAGTGAAATGCAAAGAATAACCTAAAACTTCAAGTTTCAGTCTTTAGGTTCTAAAAAGTGTATTAAAAGGTGAGAAATTGCCAATTTACCTAAAGTAGACTAATTTTATTTAATGTAAACATCCTAAAAAGTATAAAGTATTGAAATCAAAGTAGGAAAGTAGTGAAATGCAAAGAATAACCTAAAACTCAAAGTTTGAGTATTTAGGTTCTAAAAAGTGTACTTAAAAGGTGAGAAATTGCCAATTTACCTAAAGTAGACTAATTTTACTTAATGTAAACATCCTAAAGAGTATAAAGTATTGAAATCAAGGTAGGAAAGTAGTGAAATGCAAAGAATAACCTAAAACTCAAAGTTTGAGTATTTAGGTTCTAAAAAGTGTACTTCTTAAAAGGTGAGAAATAGCCAATTTACCTAAAGTAGACAAATTTTACTTAATGTAAACATCCTAAAGGGTATAAAGTATTTAAATCAAGGTAGGAAACAAGTGAAATGCAAAAAATAACCTAAAACTTAAAGTTTGAGTATTTAGGTTCTAAAAAGTGTACTTAAAAGGTGAGATATTGTCTATTTACCTAAACTAGACTACTTTTAAGTAATGTAAACATCCTAACAAGTCTAAAGTAGTGAAATCAAGTTAGGAATGTAGTGAAATGCAAAGAATAACCTAAAACTCAAAGTTTAAGTATTTAGGCACCCTGCATACTAGTGGGTCGATCACGGTTTATGACCATGTCATTCGTATGCTAAACTTTTAATATTTTTTTGTTTCTTTCATATATAGCTTATGTACACTTCTAACTCTAAATTATGTTACAGCACAAGCTCTGGGATGAGCGGTCCATGTTGATGAGGTCTTTCCACAAACTCTTGTTCAGAAGGGCACTAATTAATTTCGTTGATGAAAGATCTTGGAAGACTCATGTAAGCAAATAACAATGCTACTAATATTAAATTCTCAATTTTTTATTGTATCATTCCCTAACATTGCTTTTAATGTTTGAATAGTAAGAATTTTCTACGATACTTTCACAGGTTAGATCCGAACATGGGTCAGCTCCTACACTAGATGATGCGAGTAATGAGGACGACGACATTCGTAGGACACAGGGTTGGGTCGATGTCGTTGGTGGGAAGAAAATGGAATGAGTGTACAGTGCAGGACAACTTGTTGCAAACTATACAACATCAAGAGGGGGTACTCTAAAACACTAACCTTCTTCTTCCACCAGGAAAATCATGATTTGAGAGAAAAATTATAGTGACTTGAGAACAGAGTTTACAAACTTCAAGTCCCTGGTCATGAGAGCGCTGCCTGATGCTTCAAACATTCATTCCACTGTCCCTCCGACCTAGCCACAACCCTTCCCGTCACCCGTCGTCCCTCAGCAGCTCACATCAGTCCAGCCCACATCAATCCAGCCCACACCAGTCCAGCCATCTATAGAGCAACAAGATGATGAAGATCATTTTGATGATGACTACGTAGATTATTAGTTTTATTTTGTTATTGAACATAGTTATTAGAACATTTGGATGTTAGAACATTATGTTTCATGTCTAGATGATATTAATTTATGTTTCATGTTTCATTTATAAATAGAAGTTCTTAAATTTGAAGAATACAAATGATGTTATAAAGTTTTTTTTGTCATTAATGATTGGATGATTTTGGGATGCATATTATGGAGGTCTGTCTATGGTTTGAAAATATTATGCAAGTCTGTCTTTGTTGTGAACATTTTATGCAGGTTTGTTTTGTTGGATAAGAAGTACAAATATGATTTAGATGGTAGGCTTAAATGGTAGGCTTTGATAATGGAGTCTAGCCTTCATGGAATCTATATGTTGGAAATTTAAATGCAATATCAAGACACATATTTGGTAAATATGAGAAATTTGAGCACAATATATAAGGATGAAGACCTATTCTCACATAACCAAGATATATTCGTATTATTCATGTGCCAACTACCTTTTATGTCTTTCTCCTCTTAAACCAAGATGTATGTGTGTTTGTGTTCTTTTTCAAGTCTTAATTTTGAGAGTCTTCGACTGGGAAGCTTGTAAAGTCACTTTGACGTTTAAGCTAGCAATACGACACATATAATAAATTATGTAATAATTAGATAGATGTCATACCTCGGGAAAAATGTCTATTTATAATAACTATATGAGCTTTTGTCCTTTATGGGTATAGGATTCACACGTGTTTCTTGTTTTAAGGTTTCCTTATCTATGATTAGTCATCTTAATAGTCTTTTAGTTATCCATTATTATGTTTGTTAGTGTAAGATCCATGAAAAATATTTGTAATAGTAAATTTTAGCATTTTAATGGATAGAAAAATGTAAATTTTGGATATAAAATTATAGTAATTCTAGAAGGAGAGGTTCAAAATTTTGATAACTTATTTAAGAATTTCTTAAAGAAAATTGAATAGTAAAAAGTGAAAAGTGAATAGTAAATAGTGAATAGTAAATAGTAAAAAAGTGAAAAAAAAAAGAAGAATTTCTTAGCATGGAAGGAATTAGGATCAGATTTGAAGATCTTATTAAGGAATCCATTATGAATCCATTAAGTAAGTGATGATTAAGAAATTAATATAATAATATAATATTAAAATAATATAAAAAAATTAATGAATAGTACATTTTTTTTTACCAATAAATAGCCATAGGAGGGAAGGGTATTTTGCACCAAGAAAAGAGGAATCAAGTGAGAGCTTGAGAAATAGAGAAGAAAGAGTTAGGGAGAAATTTTTAAGAAGAGTAGAGGTTCTGAAGGGTTTCGGAGAAATAAATTCAAAACAAGAGGAGTCTGGAATAGAGGTATGGGAGCTAACCTTTCTATGCTCTTATATTATGATATAGTATTTCGATGCTTTTATATTATGACTTAGTGTTGTTTTATTACTATTCATATCTTGAAATTCTGTATGAATATTGTTAATGCTTACTGTATGTTTATCTATATTGAAATTCGGTGTTAATATTATATGTTGTTGTTTTGAATCTGTAAATAAGAAATTTGTTAAAAACTAGTTGAGGAACACTTTGGCTAAGGAAAGATTTGGTACTTAAGTTGTCCATTGTGACGCACCTCTCTTTCTTGGAAGTCTACTTGACAAGTTTTTAACTTAAATCCTATTGAACAGATTTTGTACTGTTAAAATATGGTGCAATATATCTTGTTGGAATGGAAATATCTGATGAATTCATGTTTTTGTGGTAGATATGGAATTATGAATTATAATTGGGATAATTGCATTTTATTATATTGCAAATTGAATTTATGCATCTGAACATGATATAAGTATTATGGGGAGATTTTGTAGGGGTATAATGTGAGTTGAGGAATATGAGTATGGTATGAGTCTCGTGGAGAGATTCAATAATATTATGGTATTTATGTATATGTTGATGTTGAGGGTCCCGTAGTTGGAGGTTATCCTGATACTCTAATAATCATCTAGTCTCAAGTAGAGAGGGATGAATTATGTGGTGAGAGGAGCAGGAGGTCCTGGTCTATGTGCCGGTTTTGGACATAGTGAAGGGACTAACCTTGTGAATGGTATGAAGTATTTTGGAAGTGTATTTGTAAGAAGAGGTAGAAGTCATTACAAGTACATAACCTCCCGTGACCGCTCATCAACGTATCATCCGGATTAGTGTCTATTGGGTATTGTGGTGTTTATTGGGTATCGTGGGACGAGTGTTTAATAGGAATTGTGGTATGAGGGTGTCAAACACAATTATTATATGATGTTTCTATCAAAGTAATTATGCATGTTATAAATGATTTGTTGCATGTTAGCTCACCCTACTTGTTTGTGTTTTTTGTGTTTGGGTATGTGCGATGATCGTATAATTCGTTATACGGGAGCAGATGAAGGAATGTCGTCTGATCTAGTGATGAAGAAAGAAATAGAAGAATAAATTAGAAGAATTTGAGTTTTATTTATGAATTTGTAGTTGAAATCTGAGTTTAAAACATATGTATAAATATGTATTAACTACAAATTTTCAAGTGTGAGATTACAGAATTCTACCGTAAATGTAATGCTACAATATATAAATTATGAATTATCAAGTGTGAGATATTTGGAATGCGATATTGTTGCCAACGTGGACGATCAGAGTCATTTGGTTGTGTCTTGTACTTAGGATGAAGTATATTTGTCCTTGACCTCCTCTACAAGATCCATAAACCTCAACCATCTCAATCTCTTATGTGGATTTGATTCAAGTCTCGTTGGCTATGTAGTATAAATACTGACGCAACCCAAAAAGTAGGACACAAAAGACATAAGTATATATTAGATAATTATCAATCACTTAATTTAACAACCAATATTTATATACTAAAAATTAGTCAAATATAATAATCTAAATATATTTACATCTAATAAAAAAGTGAATCTAATCTGTCTATTTAATATCGAATAAAATTTGTTCCTTATAGAAATTTATAAAATCATTATATTTATCTTCATTAAAATTGTGTTGGAGCAATGTCAGAGACAGAAAAAAAAATTGTTTTTCTAATTGGACACTTCACTTATACATATTGTACGTGTTTCAGGTACGAGTTAGACATGGGAACACACCATTTATGAGACACTTATGAGTTTTATAGCTCATTGATGCTATGTCTCTCCAATAAATTTTTTCCTCAATAGACTCATCACTTTACAACCTAAAATAATCTTTTTCTTTAATAAAAGGCTTGAGGTTTGACTCTCTTACGGGTAGGAGTGAAGTGGGTCCTTTACCTCGAAGAAGACAGAGGATATTTTCTTATCTGAAGGTCAAATCTTTTTCTAAGCAATAGAGTAAAGCCAAAATTGAATAAGCCAAATTGGGAATAAAGATTATCACCAATCCTCAATGAGTGCAATATATCAACAACTTTGTGTCTAAACATATTTAAGGAGTGTCTAGAATTACACTTTAAAAGAGTTAAGTGGAAGGGTGATCCATATAAATCAAAAGCATATTAGAAGAAGAGTACAAAATCGAAATATATATTTTCTAAATCTTCTTGGTTTCCTTTTTCTACTCCCAAAAAAGGAGCACACTGCATACCATTGAAGTCAAGAATTTTTACTTTGAAAACACTAAGGAAACGAGAACATTGCTTTGGAAGATGTTATTGCTACTGACGAGTATTGGGTGCGCGAAAGCTTGAAAAAGAATGGTAGATACCAAAAGTAAAAGTAAAATGATGAAAATTAGTCTTTCATATATGTTCAGGAGACGAGAAAGTTAAAATATACTACTTAAATAATGATTGAAATGATTCTCATATAAATATAAACTGAAAATTTAATATTGAATTTGTTAAAGAAACTAAAAGAGTCATTAATATTTAATGAGTATTTTTTATTGAAATGAGACTTGAGAATTAAATGTCCGGTGCAAATTTTTCTTTTATTTTTTTTTATGTTGTTCATTCACGGACTCTTCAAAATATTAATGTTAGAATATTGAAAAACAAATTAATAAAGTAAAATAATGTTTATTAGTAGTATATTTTGAAAGTATAACAGAAAATAATACAAAATTTTAAGAATCCAAATTTTTTAAAGTCACTATAAAAAAAATAAGGTTAAACTCCTTTAGTTGTCCTTATTTTTGTAGGTTTTTCCAAGTTTAATCCCCGTTTTATTAAAATCTCTAATTGAGTCTAAAAAGTGTTAATTTGAATCAATTGAACCATTGCCGTTAAATTGGCTTAACAAGATTAAGTTTATGATGAAGTGGGAGGTTGACGTGACAAGTTTTTAAATATGGCATTCACAGAGCTCTACATGGAATTTAAAAACATTTTAACATTTTGATTACAAAATTTTAAAAAAAGTCATCTTCCATTAAAGTCAAGCAGCACCCATAACCATCATCAAAGAACCCAATCACGCCCCATAATCACCATCATCTTCCTCGTGCACCATCAACCTCCAATCAAGTAACTACAAAATCAAAATCATGACTCTACCATGTTCGCTTTAATTCATCTCCTTCCATCCAGCACCGCGAGGGCAAATCGCCACCATGGCCAATGTAACCAACGCTCAAGCTCTTCGCGCCGCAACCGAACTCATCATCATCTATTTTCTTCTCCATTAAACCATTTGAAACCTGTAAAGAGAAAACAAAATCATAAATCTGAAAATCCCCAAATTAGCCACGAACCCTAAATCGCACTGGACACTTTTTCTTTGAAAGGAAATATTTTGGACGGGATTTCCTCCAACCACTTTTTCTCTAATATTAACAGCTCCACCAATTGAGGAATATCTTCTTCAGCGAGAGATCTTAAAACTGAGGGTCCATCCTTTAGCAATTTATATGCCATATCCTCACTAATACAAACAAATGAGTATGTTAGTAACTCTTTAAAGTGGTACCTACATAATGATATCATATAATGAAATATCAAAATTGTCACAGAACTTACAAAAGTAGTTCACAGTGAGAATGCAGGAAGCGACGGAAGGGAGGAAAGGGAAGATAAGGATGACAGTGGACATGTCCGAGGTGCACGACGGTGGTGGAGCTTTCCAAACCCAAATTTTAAATGTTTTTTTTATCAAAATGTCACGTATAATGGTCTCTCAATGTCACGTTTAAAAAATTATCCACGTCAATATCACATATCATAAAAAATTTAACTCCGTTAAACCAATTTAATGGCAAGGGCTCAATTGATTCAAATTAGCATGTTTTAGGACTCAATTGGAGATTCTAATAAAACGGGAATCGAACTGGAAAAACCCACAAAAATAGAGACAACTAAAGAAATTTAACCAATAAATAATCATTGAAGGTCATTAATAAAAGACCGAAAAGTAAAATTTTTTAGTAAATAATTAAAATATTGTTTGACCAAATGAACAGTAAAATGTTGTTTTTCTCTTTGAGCATTCAAAGTAATATTCTAAAACATTTTTTATCTATGGTATTTTTTATCTATGGTATGTAAATATCAAAGAGTTTATATAGACAAAAAATTTATTGTTTAAAAATGATATTGTTTAACAATCATTAAATTGTTTAAAATGACGTGTATCTTGCAAACATATGATTAAAGTTTTCTTAGAAATATTTGTAAGGAAAATTGAATTGGAAAATTGAATTGGAGAAATGGTCTGTGAGGCAAATAAAATAAAACGTTATATGATGTAATATCAAAAGAAAAAAGATTCATATATAACTTGTTATTCAAATAGGCTTATATATACAAGGTTTATATAGTGTAGAATAGGTATGCAGCTACACAGAGAGGTTATAAATCGGTAAAGAAGCAGTTATGTAATATCCCCTGTAAACTCATGGATGACGCAACAATTTGTTAGAAGTGGAATTTAAGCTTAATTTAACCCCATAAAACCGGCTTTATCTCTAGTCGATGTAGGATTTTCAACACATTCCCTTCACGCCGAGGTATAGATATCTCATGTGTGATAGTAGAAGTTGGATGGTCCGATAACGGTCCGACAACGGGTGAAATAGAAGAATAGAATGTTCACTTAGAACTCGCTAGGATAGGCTCTAACCATGGCTCTGATACCATGTTAGAAGTGGACTTTAAGCCTAACTCAACCCCACATAATCGACTTTATCTCTAGTCGATGTGGGAATTCTAACAACCATGAATTTAGAATGAAAATTAAGGAAAGTTGATATGGATAGAGGCTTGGTGAGAGTATCAACAATTTAAGAGGTTGATGGTATATATTGCAACTGAAGGCAATGCTTTTGAATATGATCACGAACAAAATACAAATCAAGCTCAAAATGCTTCGTTTTAGAATGAAAAACAATGTTGGAAGCAAGCATTACAACACTAAGGCTATATGAATAAATAACAGGAACCAAATGCAAGATGCATAACCAAATTCATTATCACCAGGATATTAGAACCAAAGCAAACACAAAATCTGAACGTAGATTTATGATCATCTAGGTCTGCACCCTAGTTAGAATCACAAAACACATGAATGAAGGAATCTGCAAAGGGTGAATATGAAAACCAAGTTGAAGGGTACCTGCCAGAGAACGTAGAATGCGTTTAACAGAACGCTAATGGTGTTCTTCAAGATTGTGCATGAATTGGAAAACTTTGTTGACCAACTAAGAGAGTTTAGGTCGAGTAATTGTTAGGTACTAGAGAGAAGGAACATGCATAAGTTGATGAAGAGGAAGAGAGTGAGAGGTGCGTGGAAGAGTGTAAAATGCATAACCAACATGAGTGATGTTCATACCTGATCATTACCAAGTTGGACAACTTCAAAACCATTGTAGGATTGTTTTCTAGAGAAATTGTTGACAATATTTGTCATGTGATGAGTGACACCATTGTCAAGGTACCAAATTGCATCATTGATGAAATTAAGATCACCAAGAATTAATGTATTATCTTCCTGAGAGGTACGTAGTAGAGAACAAAGATGTATTAGCATGAACTAAAGTAGTTTCTTGATCATACCTATGCCAGTTGTTTCGGTAGATATTTTTGGGACCGAGAGACTAACCTGTTGATGTGTTTGGGCCGCTCGCTCGCTTTCAAACTCCTGCTATTGGCCGATCGGTGTTGGCACAAACCGATCGGTCTTCCTCTTTACGTGGGAGGATGTACCTGCAAAAGGTACTCCGACGCCCAAGTTAGGCGTGTGATTTGAAGAGCCTCGGCTCTTAGTTGAATATTTAGTGAATGGTTATCCCTATTGAGTATTTGAGAGTAGCGTAGAGTGAATAATGCGTAATTGGAACGTACCTGGCTTATGGCCCTGGCTTTGTATTTATTATTTTCCTATATAAGATATAAACAGATTACCTGGATATCCGGTTGGTTGTTGGTAACCACTCGGTTAATATTTTATACTGTACACCAGTCAATGGCAATGTGGCTAAATTTGTTGCAAATTTGACATTAGAGGCGAGACTTGTTATTCCAAGAATTAGTGTTTTTAACCCAAGAATCTCTTTTAGCATTGCAAGAACCAAAATTGCATTGATTTTTTAAGATTTGTATAGTATATAATCGCCTGGTCAGTCACAGATCGAACAGTCAACCATTAGTTGGACTCCTTCACGAACCATTCTCGTGACTGGACGACCATGGAGGGAACCGAACGGTCAACTAATAGGAAGATTAACTCTAATACTGAATAACTTAAGATAAAATGTGATTATTGTTAAGATGTCGACAAGTGTACCGAATCATATCAAGTAATATAAAATGGTAAGACCAAGTATCGTATTCCAAAGGACTTACGACACTAAACAGTTATGTAATTACTTAACCAATTAAGAGTTAAGAACAATTTTTGGGGGTTCTCAATGCAATAAAAATAAACATGAATGCAATTTGATCAATTGAGGCTAAACACAAAGATGAATGGATGAAGTTGAAAATATGAGATGAGTATGTTGTTGGGGTTTAGATTTCACCAAGTTTCCTCTCAAGCATATACGAATTCTACTTCTTCATTAATGTCAATGTCACTATCTAAAGTACTTAAAACTCGATTCATCGGCGAAGAAAGCCTATCCTTAATTATAGATCATAATGTCTTTCATCATCCCTAATAATTAATTCTTACAAACAGAAGCTTAAGACAACCAAAACTCATACCCCCATTCCTAAGCAATACTGCTTCTGGGAATAATTCTCCAGAACCTTAATTGTAAGATACCTTCCTGTACTCATGCAAATCATACATCATGCTAATGAATGAGTTAAACAAAGCAAACAATAAGCGAAGAAGAATTACCCTAACAATTAATGAAAGAAGCATATATAATTAAGAATCAATTCAATACATGAGAGTTTACAAAGGTTTACATCATTTTCCAACAACAAATAAGGTTTAGTTCTCCATTATCATGAAAAAACTAGATGAATAATGGAATGAAAGAACGAAAGAGATAGAAAAACCCTAGAAAGTGAAGATGAGAGTTGTCACATCCCTATATCTACCTCCAAGGGGTGAAAAGTGTGTTTCTGTACCTAAGCCATCAAAAGATACAATCCTTATGACGTCCAAGTCCTTAAATAGAACATAAAAATAACATAAAATAGGTTCAAGCCCACGAAACTGTCGCTCAACGCCCCACTTAGGGCGCCCAGGCGGTGTACGAGACGAAGCTGGTGCTCAAGCGCCCTTCTAGGCCCCCTGGTGCCCTACACTACACAAACTGGTGCTCAAGCGCCCAGAATAGGGCGCCCAGGCGCCCTGCATGACCTCCTATGCTTCTTTCTTGATGCTTTGACTGTCCCTCTCGAATTCCAACTCCTTGATACTTTCGCTCTTTTTTTAAATCATTCCAATAACCTACAAAATCAAGAGAATTTAGTGATAAATCATCAAGTATACCCTTTACTCTCTTATTCACAAAACTATACTAAAAACATGAGTTTAAACAAGCTTCTAAGTAACAAAGGGTTGATTTAATATCAAAATTGAATCACACATAACGGTATATTTAACCGTTATCAATTACCACCAATTGAGCCGCAATTAAGTTGTTGCTAATTAAAGACCCACCCTGCAATCATCCGTGAACTTCTACCATTCGGCCAACAATAGGGGTTTTCGATGGACAAGTTCACTTGATAACTTTGTATAAAAAAAGGACATAATTTGTTTGCCAAGTCCTTGCCGCATGAGGCAATACTATAGCATTCAGGCGTTCGACCAATCGTATATCAATTTATTTTATGTTTACACAATGCGAAGGTTTGCAAGGATTTAACAATAAAAATGTTTCTGTAGGGGTGTGGAGGCCAAGATACGAACCTAACAACCTTGCTCTGCTCTTTCTCTAAGCTGCCTTCACTGTGTTGTCCTTCTCTCTTTCTTCTCTGATTCTTTGAGTAAGGTGGGCTGGGTACCTGCAAAGGCACTCCGACGCTCAAGTCAACAAGGGTGTTGTTAGAATAAGAAAATCTCTCTTAATCTTCTCTTAGGGGAAAAACGTACCTTTTTTCTCATATGTTCTGCGTATTTAAAACAGTAAAATAAACCGTTACCTGACAATCCGGTCAGTTATCGAAGTTGACTGTCTAGAAGTTGTAACTGCTAGATCGTGTGTTGATACTGAGTCAATTACTTCCGTGATTCGCGGCGTTGGTTAGCTAATTATGTGTAACGTGTGTAACCGCTTATCTGTAACCGCATTCTATGATATCGCGCCTTGTATGTCGATCGTCCTGTGTGTCGACATGACTAGGCGACTTGTCGTGTGTCGTGTGAACGTTACCTGTCGCGACATTGGTTGTCGATGATTGAATGGTCGACGACACCATGTGGTCGTATGTCATTTACAATTGTCGAGTACCTTGTGGTCGACAACACCGTACGATCTCATAATATCATTAGATTACATTGGTTGGTCGTTGAAGGATTGAGCATCCTATAGTACATGCCCCCCAAGTCCGAGTAAGTGGATGACAGAATTACGAAGGACTTTCGAGTGTTATTGGAGGAAACGAGGTGACGTGGAGAAAACGAAGAGACGTGGAGGAAACGAGGAGGCGTAGGTGACAGCTGTGCGCGGCGTTACGAAATTTAGGGTTTTCCCGCTCTTTTAGGGAAATGATGAGACACGAATTAGTAGCCGTTAGATTAAAAAGAATCCTACGGCGCCTGACGATTAAACGGTTTGGCTTCTTCAATACGATTCAGAAGAGGGTTATTCACTTTTGCAGAAGAGCAGACACTGAGAGTGTATACTGCGAGCGAGATTGTTTCTTCTTCAGTTTCATTGCCTTCGTTACTACGAGAATCAACCAGGTAACCCTAAAATCTCTTTCGTCTTAGTGTACTTACTGTTGATAATGGAAGGAAGGGGGCAGGATATCGGTTGCGATATGCCTGGGCCGTCATCTACGGCGGAATATCCCGAGGTTACCACTATACCTCATGGGGAAGAGGCTTTTGTATACGGAAATGTGTGCGGTGAGGGTCCCGGGGGGCGCGCAATAGCTCTGATTAGCGGAGATGAGTACGCGTGGGCGGCGCATGAGGTGAAAGAACTTAGAAGTCAATTTAGGAGTAGGGCTGTAATAAGAAACTGGATTGAGGATAGTTGCCTGCTGAGAACCCTAGAGTATCAAACATGTGTAAAGTTGATAGCTTGCCGAGATGACGAAAGGGTATGCTATGGTAGGGAAAATGCTTCTGATGACTTCTTCTATTGTTATGCTGCCTTGTTTTACGATTTGTATGTGAGGTTACCATTTACCACGTTCCAAATGGATGTTCTGCGCACCCTAAATGTTGCGCCGAGTCAGTTGCATCCTAATAGTTGGGGGTATGTGATGGACAAATTTGTAAGCACCAAAATATGATGTCACAAACTTGTTTCACAATCGGCAAGTATGACCGAATCGTTCAAGTAATAAAACTTGGTAAGACCAAGTATCGTTCTTCCCAAAGGACTCACGGCCTAGTTTAGTTATGTGATTTGTTGATTAGCTAGGACTTACAAACGAAGTATTCAAAGTTTAATATGCAAAGACAAAAATAAACATGTATGCATGAATTGATCAATGGGAAAGACAGAAGATAAACACTTTCAATGGAATATATGAATGAATATGTTGTTGGGGGTCAATTTCATCTCATCCACTCTCATATATTTTAGGAATTCAACATTCAAATCATCATTGTTAATGCCACTCTCTAATGTACCATTCTAGATGGCTTCTCCCTAATCAAATAGTTCATACAATTCCTAGCATTCCTAATGATTAGTTCATTACTGCAGGAGCTTAAAGGCAACCAATATAATGTTGTCAGTAAAATATTGGGAGAAATTCCCCGGATCTAGACTTCCCCGTACGTGTCCGTATCGACAAAACCAATAATCATGCATTAGAATGAGTTAAACAATGCAAGCATTGAGCAAAGAGGAAAAACCCTAACTAATGATGAAAGAAAGCATATGTCTTAATTCAAAGATGTACTCAACAAATCCATATATGAGAGCTTCAAGAGATTACATTGATTCCCCAACAAACATACAAGGTTTAGTTCACCATATTCATGGTGAACCTAGATGAATAACAATGAAAGAATGAAAGAATAAACCCAATAAAGGTGAAGAGGTAGCCTGAGCATCCAAGATCCTCCTTCAAAGGGGTGAGAAGAGAGAGTGTTTGCCTCGTTTCTGCCAAAGATACTAATCCCAAGGACGTGCAAGCCCTTATATACTAATTTAGAGTTACAAAAGATTACAAAAGCCCAAGCCCAAAAAGTGCCGCTCAGCGGTATTTACCGCTCAGCGGTGGTTACGCGTCTTCTTTCTTCCCCTCAGCGGCCATTTTGCCCCTCAGCGGTTCCAACGCCACCTCTTGAGTGCCGCTCAGCGGTAAATGCCGCTGAGCGGTGCCTTCGTCTTCTCTTTTTGCACTCTTTCTTGTCTTTTCTAATGTCACTTCTCTCCTTCTTCACTCTTTTCACTAAATTCACCTTAAAACCTGCACAAAAACACTTAAATCAAGCGTAAACCTGTCCAGCTCTCTTATTTATGAAAATATAGATAAACTGCATGATTTCAAGCTAGTTTTTAAGTCTAAAGGTTGCTTTTAGTATCAAATTTAAGCATGAAAATAACAGTTTTTCAACTGTTATCAGTATGTGCAGGCTTTTGCCGTAGTATGTCGGGCGTTAGACATTAGGCCTACTGTAGGCTTGTTTCTATATTTCTTTAGATGTCGACCGTTGGCCACGAAGGGATGGGTATCATTGATTTCGGAACCGGGTAACGCGCTACTAGAGCTTTACATGCAATCATATAGAGGGTTTAAGGAGAAGTTTTTCAAGGTGTCAATCACCGATGTTGGTCGACGGCTCTTTTTCGACGGTGAGGGGAATCCCAGATTTCCCTTATACTGGACACAGGATCCTCTGAGATTTACCTCGTGGTCGGAAGATAAGATGACGATCGAAGAGTTGGAGGCTTTGAGTGTGTTGACCTCGTTGCCACGCCCCTTCTCTTCTCGTCAGATTATAGATTGCCTCGAGTTCGATGACGCAGGGGCGAGGGTGTTTGGTATTGTCAATACCCAATTTCGTCCGGGTAAATAAAATTAATCACAAAAAAAAAAAAAAGTAAATAGTGAATAGTAAATAGTGAATAGTAAAAAGTGAATAGTAAAAAAAAAAATTTATTTTTGGAAAGGATAAGTGTTCCACGTAGCTTTGAGATCAGAATTCACCAATTTGCAAATAAAAAATTATTTTTGTAATAGTAAAATGAATAAAAAATTGAATAGTAAAAATGAATAGTACAAATGAATAGTAAATTTTTTTTACTATAAATAGCCAAGGGGGGAGGCTGAAAATTTACACAAAAGAACTTAGAAAATTTTTGAGAGAAGAGAGTTGGAAGAATTTCTAATTTCAAAGGGGATATTCTGGAAGTTTTCAGAGAGCGAGGAGATTAAGTCTGTAATAGAGGTAAGGGCAGCTAACCTTGAGTATCTCCTTTTGTATTATCTTGAGTCTTGAATATGCTATATTTTGCTTTTGTCTGATCTTAAATCTTGATTATGGAGTATTTTGTTTCTGTATGATTTTGAATTTAAATGAGAGTATGCTTTTGTGTTGATATCCAAGTGTGATAGTTGTAAAACCTGATATTGATTATGTTATGCCATTTGTATGTTATTAGTTGTTTATTTTTGTATTTTGGAAGGATTAGAAGTTGTCTAACCGGCTCTGCCAGATTCAACTTCTTGTTTCCCCAAACGTTTTATTTCTTTACTTCTTTATTTTATTGCATATTGGAAGGATTAGAAGTTGTCTAACCGGCTCTGCCAGATTCAACTTCTTGTTTCCCCAAACGTTTTATTTCTTTACTTCTTTATTTTATTGCATATTGGAAGGATTAGAAGTTGTCTAACCGGCTCTGCCAGATTCAACTTCTTGTTTCCCCAAACTATTTATTGCTTTACTTATTTATTTTATTGCATTTTTGGAAGGAATAGAAGTTGTCTAACCGGCTCTGCCAGATTCAACTTCTTATTTCCCCATACATGTTATTGTTCTTGTTATTTAATTATATTGTATTTTTGGATGGATTAGAAGTTGTCTAACCGGCCCTGCCAGATTCAACTTCTTGTTTCCCCATGATTTTTTATATTAAGATTATTTTTATGATTGTCAAATATTGTATTCTTCTATGACCATTTATTGTAATGTTTTATTATTGTTAATTGTTTATAATTATCTTCTTTCTCTCACACACCAAACCTCTTCATCCCAAAACTCTACTTCATTTTTCTCTCACATTTTACTACCTCTCTATACATATAAAATCCCATACCACATTTCTACTATAAATTCATCTTCTTCACCATCAATTTATCTTTTCTCACAACTTATTACAAGCAAGGTTTTCATCATTCAAATTTTCAGCAAGGTACATATTTTCTTTTCCTTCTATTTATATGCATTTTGATTTTTTTTAGTTTATAAATTTATCCTATTTTCTACCACAATTTTATCCTATGCTTTTTTTCACAATTTTATGTCATAGATATTTCAACTCATCTCTCTTCTTAATAAAAAAAAATATAAAAATATAAAAATTAAAGATAAAAAGAAAAATACAAAATTAAAAAATTAAAAATTATAAAAATATGTCTTAAAGGGTTAAGCACATGTGTGATCGCTCGCATCGTCCTTGTGCTAAAACCCTTTTCTTTTTTTTCTCTCTCAAATAAAATTATAAAAAAATACTAAAAATATTAAGCACATGTGTGATCGCACGCATTGTCCTTGTGCTGAAAACATTTTCTGTTTATTTTGTAAAAATACCAAAAAATATAAAATCTTCAAAAAAACTAAAAACATCCACATTTTCAAACAACAAACAATTTCTCAGCCAGAACTACGTGATCCTTGATTCTCCATCAAAAGTGGAGATACGTAGGAGCAAGGCCAGTCCTTGTCAGGTTCACTTTCCCAAAAATCCAAAATCGTTTTACAAACAAAATTCTCAAACAATTTCCAAACAAATTTTCAAGCAGTTTTCAAAAAGAACTACGGAACCCTGATTTCTCATTCTTAATGAGAATATGTAGGAGCAAGGTCAATCCTTGTCGGGCCCACAAAAACTAAAAAATACATTTTGTTTCTTTAGAATTTTATTTTAGGGGAAAGTTAAACATTTTGAAAACCACATCATATTCGCGTATTTAGTTAAAGGTACTGCCTTAGGGCAGGCGTTGTAGGGTGCTAATACCTTCCTTACACGTAACCGACTGCCGAACCAAGAATCTCAGTTTCGCGGACCATGCCTTATCATTTTATGGTTTTTCCGTAGTTTTCCAGAATAAACTATGGTGGCGACTCCAAATTTTTTTTTTCAAAAGCGTTTTATAGTTTCGGATCGTCGTCCCGTCGCGATTCCGGTTGCGACAGATGGCGACTCCACTGGGGACTTTAGAGAGTCAAGCCATTTAATTAGATGTGCGAATTCGATGTGGTTTTTCATTATGTTTTCCTTCCTTTTTTTTCTTTATATATGTTTAATATTTGGCATAATTGCATGTGCGTTTGTTTTGATTGTTCCATATTGAACCCTAGGGTAGATGACATGTTATATATCTACTTATTTGTGTTTATTTTGCAAGTGTTGTTTTGCATTATAATCTCCCTCCACACACATTTTGCATATCATGAGTGAGGCCCTATACCCGGGTCTGAGCGCAACTTAGAATTAAAGGGGTTGTGTAGCGGTGTCACTCTGGGATGTACTTCCTGTTTGGCTATCGTGAGAACTCCAACTAGAGTCTGTTCTCTTCATTTATGTCTCCGCATCTAGTTGATTACTCTGACTGTTGTGGAGATGTAGTGAAAAGAGCCATAACTCTGGTGGCCTTGATTTAAGCATTAGGGAATTATCCTTGTGAGATTGCATATATTTAACCTTGAACCTCAAGTCTCGAACCTTATCTAGGGCACGAAGGGAGATGTATGTCGTCTTATAACCGTTATTTTTTTAATAAAATTAAACATGTTGTACATATCACTATATCATTATGCGTCTTTCTCATGCATTTTTTTTATGGTCTTGTTGGTCCTAGGTAGGAAGTTATAAATTTGTGACTAAGCCGTAGAGGTAAAATGGAAATTAACATGAGATTGGAAGTTGACCGACCTACAAGTTCAAACATTTTAAAGGAAAGGATAGCCATTGAAGCGGAGGAAGGAAATATGAATGGTCTGAGAAAACTGGTAATGAAAATGAAGACATCCCAAAAGGATGCATTCAAGAAGGAGTATGGGAATTTGTTGAGCCTATTAGAGGTGGAGGTCCAAACATCAGCAATTACTACTTTAGCCCAATACTATGATCCACCATTGAGGTGTTTCAATTTTCAAGATTTCCAACTAGTGCCAACAGTGGAAGAATTCGAGCAAATTTTAAATATACCTCTTGAGGGAAAAGCTCCATACAATTACCTTGGGCAGTATGTACCTGTCTTGCAGCTAGCGAGGATCATGAAAGTACACCCTATGAAGTTGGAGAACAAGTTCACAATCAAGGGCAAAGTGAGGGGCCTTCCTCAAGGATACCTAATAGGATACTTGCATCGTTTGGCTGAAGAGGAAAACTGGGAAACATTTATGGATGTATTGGCTCTTCTCTTCTATGGTGTCATGCTTTTTCCTAATGTCAAGAATTTCGTCGACTATGCCGCCATGAACGCATTTGTGGGATACAACGAGCGCTGTGAGAATCCAGTCACTGCTATCCTGGCTGAAGTTTATGGGACCCTTAATCGTTGTTATGAGCTAAAGGGAGGAAAAATGTTATGTTGTCTGCCAGTGTTGTATATGTGGTTCATCTCCCGTGTGACTGAGGACGCCTTAAATGCCTCGTGCTCCATGGATAAGCTATTGCAGTGTAAACCAAATGTGAAAGGGGCAGATGAATGGGCGCGACTTTGTGCAAGTTTAAATGAAGAACAAGTTAAGTGGTGTGTCCCTTGGCAGCGTAGATCGCAAATTATATATCATTGCGGGAAGTACCCTAATGTACCTCTCATGGGTATCAGGTGTTGTATTAATTACAATCCTGTGTTAGCACAAAGGCAATTTGGGCATCCTATGAGAGGATCACCTACACCTGCATCTCTTGCCATGTTGCAAATCTATTATGAGGAAGGAACCTTTGTTGAAGTACTTCATCAAGTTAGGAATGCTTGGGGCAACATTATTCGTGCAAAAATGGACCCCAGACCATGGACTATTGATGAAGGATATCCTTATAGCCATTGGATCGCAGAAAGGGTTAGGACAGTGAAGTTGCCTTTCAAGATAATTTCTCCTAACCTAGATTATGGAAAACAGTTTCATGAAGCTGAAAATGAGAAAATAAAATTGTTGAAGGCAAAATTAGAGCAAATGAAACTAGAAAATATCAAGTTGACCAGTAATCTTCAGAACCTACAACGTGATTATGTGAATCTTAAGCAAGATGGTGTGGAAAACAGCAAAGCATACGAGGAGTTGTTAAGAAGACAAAAGCAAGAGCTGATAGTGGCCAACATTTCTCAAATTACAAGTTTCAAAAATTTCAAAATTTGAAAGCCCAGTTTCCATACTGGCCCACAAAGCCCAATTTTTACATTGGCCCCAAGCCCAGTTTCCACACTGGCCAACATTTCTCAAATTACAAGTTTCAAAAATTTCAAAATTTGAAAGCCCAGTTTCCATACTGGCCCACAAAGCCCAATTTTTACATTGGCCCCAAGCCCAGTTTCCACACTGGCCAACATTTCTCAAATTACAAGTTTCAAAAATTTCAAAATTTGAAAGCCCAGTTTCCATACTGGCCCACAAAGCCCAATTTTTACATTGGCCCCAAGCCCAGTTTCCACACTGGCCAACATTTCTCAAATTACAAGTTTCAAGAATTTCAAAATTTGAAAGCCCAGTTTCCATACTGGCCCACAAAGCCCAATTTTTACATTGGCCCCAAGCCCAGTTTCCACACTGGCCAACATTTCTCAAATTACAAGTTTCAAGAATTTCAAAATTTGAAAGCCCAGTTTCCATACTGGCCCACAAAACCCAATTTTTACATTGGCCCCAAGCCCAGTTTTCACACTGGCCTCAAGCCCAGTTTTCACACTGGCCCCCCAAGCCCAGTTTCCACGCTGGCCCCCAAGCCCAGTTTTCACGCTGGCCCTTAAGTTCAATTTTTGCCTCGCCCTTAAGTTCAATTTTTGTTGCATCGTGATTCTATTCATCTTATGTACTTGAATCGATTGTTATTCTCCCCCTTTCTCTTTGAAACCCAGACGAAATTAGTATTTCTATCTTTACTTATGTTTTACTCTGATAATATACAAACGTTGTTTGTCATATTATCTAGTAAAATCTAAGTAAAGAGGGGCAGCTGTCATTACCCAATTTCGTCCGGGTAAATAAAATTAATCACAAAAAAAAAAAAAAGTAAATAGTGAATAGTAAAAAGTGAATAGTAAAAAATGTGAAGTCTCCCCGTCGATCAAGAATCGCCAAATTGGGACAATCCTTCTTACCCGAACCTTTCCACCTCTCCAAATCTCTTTTTTTTCAAAAGCGTTTTATAGTTTCGGATCGTCGTCCCGTCGCGATTCCGGTTGCGACAGATGGCGACTCCACTGGGGATAGGAATGAAGTTGGCGACCTTCTCATCACGATTGTAATTTCTTCGCTCAATGGGTCGATTGAACCCATGGGAATGTGACATTTGAGGATAGGCAATAAAATGTGAATTAGCTCTTCGTTTTTTATCTTTCTCATGTCTAGGACCATATTCATTTAAACTCGCTACTAATTGTGGGCCTAGTGCAATTTTTCCATTTCTTATGCCACCCTCGACCCTCTCTCCAATTACTACTATGTCAGCAAAACCTGAGGAGACACTGCTTATCATGTGTTCATAAAATGGTGGTTGTAGAGTATTCAAAAATATGGTACTCATCTCCTTTACGGAGCGTATGAGGTGACATGTTAGCATTATCTTCCAAACCATTCTAAACAACTCTCATTCTTCACCTGTGAGTGAATTCAAGCATATGTACGTTAATGTCTCGGGAGAAAAAGTCAAAATGTAATAATCTCAAAGTTAGATCTCGGATGTATGACATTCCTCACTTTTCTAAGCATTGGAAATAATGACCAGTCTTGATGATTGCAAGTAAGACAATTGATTCGAAAAAATAACAAAAAAAAAAACAAACAAACAAAACAAAACAAAGCAAACGTTTTCATATATTTATCAAAAAGAAAGTATTTCTCATCGAAATCCTCTTCATTCACATGAATGGTTATCAATTTCCTTCTTCAAAAAAAAAAAAACAAAGAAAAAACAAAGAAAACACAAAAAGAATAACATTCAGATTTTCTCTATCAAGCCATATCAGCACTTGGAGCATCATGCCTCTGTTTCTACCCTTGCTGCTATAATGAAACTACAGCCCATTGAATTGGAGAACCGGTTGATAACGAGACATCAAATGCGGGGGCTGACACAAGGATACCTTGAACAGTATTTGCACGACCTGGGCGATAGGGAAGAATGGGAGACCTTCATGGATGTACTAGCCCTCACCGTGTTTGGCATTGTCCTGTTTCCCAAGCTGGAAGACTTTGTAGATTACACTGCTATTGATGTCTTCGTGGCAAAAAAGACGAGATCAGAAAACCCTGTAACAGCAGTCCTCGCCGATGTGTATGGGACTATGAGTTTTTGTCATGAGAGAAAAGGGAAGAGGATTCTTTGTTGTTTGCCGGCATTGTATGCGTGGATGACGGCACGAGTATTTAAGGGGGTAATCGATGTTAGAAGTTCACCTGAGAATCTGTCGCATCAAGGAGGTAATGGATGGGCTCTTTTCTTTGCCGGTTTGAGAGAAGGAAACGTAAAATGGCGCCTTCCTTGGCTTGAGACTAAGCCATCTATCCAACATTGTGGCAACTTCCCTAACATACCTCTCATAGGCGCTAGGTACTGTATTAACTACAACCCTGTTTTGGTCCAAAGACAGTTCGGATATCCTATGAAGGGAGCACCTTCACCAGATTATCTCACAGCTTTCTTCATCTACTATGAGGATGGACATTGTACTGAAATGTTGAGGAGAGTCAGAAGTGCCTGGGAAAATGTGGTGCGAGCAGAGAGGGACCTGAGGAGTGGAGTGATGGATAGCAGGGTTAGTTATCATACCTGGATTCTAGAAAGGGTAAGAGAAGTCAAATTGCCTTTCAAGCCCATCAATGATCAATTGGCGAATGAAGGAACATCCCAAGCCCTAGAAAGTGAAGAGGTGAAACAACTGAAAGCTGAGGTGGAGAAATTGAGGGTGAGGAATGCTAGGTTGGAAAATGAATTACATAAGGCTCGCAATGATTTTGTGGATATGAGGAATGATAACGAAGAAATGTCACGGGCTTATGAAAACATTGTCAAAAGCCAGAAGGCCGAGAGAGATTATACATTCCGAGTAAAACAGGATCTTGCGACCGCAAGTAAGGAGTTATCCATGAGGGTGAATGAGAAGAATGTGGCTTTAGAAGAAGGCAGACATTGGAAACAACTCTATGAAGAAGCCAAAAGGGATAAAAGGGAAGCCCTAAAAAGACTAAGGGAAGCACAAGTCCAAGTACAAGAATCGGGGCATCAAATGAAGGAAATGGCTACATCATTTGAAGCGAAATTGAATCAGGAGCGCTGGAAGCTGGCAGAGGCTGAAGGGGAATATCAAGCCATGTTAAAGCAGATGGAGGATTACATCGAAGAACAGGAGGAGCGATGGAGGTCGATGGAATTTGAAGAAAAACATCAGGCCTTGATAAAGCAAATGAAAGAGCACATCGCAGAGCAAGAAACGGCCATAAAGCATTGGAAGGAAAGCTTCTCTCAGTTGGCTGCTTGGGCAAATAGGGCAATTGAAGACATCCCCAGAATGGTGTCGGAAGCTGAAGCGAGTACCCACTTTTATAACCCACCAGTAGAAATAGAGCTTTTTATTAATCACTGTAAACGGTTGATAGACGAGATGAAATCCCTCATCACTCGGGCTAGGAATTAATGTATTTAGAGACCTTTATGGTTTGTTTCCTTTAAAAAAAAATGTAATGAACTTATTTCCCTTTAAAAGAAAGGTGTGCGATGTTGTTTAGTATCTGCTTGTGTTAATTTCCACCAGTGATATCATTACAATCTTGTGATTTCCCCCTATTACTAGCATGCATCATCTTTTCTTTTGTTCAGCATGTTTCATTTCCATCTAATTAATTAAAATAATAAAACAATACGCGTGAGAAAAACGACGACCAGATTTCCACGACATCCCTACCGGACCCGGGCAAATTCAAAAGCCATGGCAAGCTGGGAGGAGTCACAGGAGTCTCTCAAAGCGGATGTTGGCCAGTTGAAAGACCAGATCAGCCAGATCTTGGCGGCGCTTGAATCCATGAAGACTGCTGGAGAGTCTTCATCTGCGCATGTTGAAGGGAATGTTCACCCTTATCCCCCAATGTTCAACGCTGCGAGCCAATCGGTTCCTTTCCCACTATATGGTTTACCTCAGGGTTACGCTCCTCCTGTAGGAGAATACTCAGAAGCTGAGCACGCTCCATTCTCGTTTCCCGCGACTGTTAATATACCACCAATCGGCACTCAGGGACCTGTCTTAGTGTCAGCTCCCATGGTGGGCACGGGAATGAATGAGACCAACACAACTGATGGAATTCGGGTGACCCCAGTACCTCATGTGGTTGCTAGGGAGGATTCTTCAGCCGAAGCTGCACCGCAAGCCACGGTGGTTGGGGGATTCAGTAGCCTCGTTGGAGCTACGGGTAGGTTGGAAAGTCTGGAGGCAAGGTTAAGAGTTGTTGAAGGAGTTGAGAGCTACGGGTTTGGAGATGCGGCCAGATTGAGTTTGGTTCCGGGCTTGAAAATCCCGCAAAAGTTCAAGGTGCCGGAGTTTGAAAAATATAGAGGGAACACTTGCCCTAAAAGCCATGTGACCATGTACTGCAGAAAGATGGCCGCATATGCTCATGATGAGCAACTACTCATCCACGTTTTCCAGGAAAGTTTGGCTGGGGTGGCATTGAACTGGTATACCCACCTGGAGCCATCTCGAATTCGTTGTTGGGCGGATCTAGCTGACGTCTTCATGAAACAATACATATACAATACTCATGTTGCTCCGGACCGTCTGCAGCTGCAGAATATGACAAAAAAGGACAATGAAACCTTCAAAGAGTACGCCCAACGTTGGAGAGAGTTGGCTGCGCAAGTTGAGCCGCCGTTGTTTGATAAGGAGATGGTGTCGATGTTCGTAAACACACTCCAGCCGCCATTTTATGAGCATATGGTTGGGAATGTATCTGTCAATTTTGCTGACACCATCATCATTGGTGAGAGGATAGAAATCGGATTGAAAAACGGGAAGATAGCATATGGCCCACCTACAGCTACAAACTACAAAAAGCCCAGCTTCAATCAGGGGAAGAAAAAAGAGGGAGAGGTACATGCTGCGTCGGTAATGCCTGTGTGGAGAGGACGAACTCCCGATCCTAATTATCGACCATACTTAAACCCACCTCTTTATGCTGCTAACACCACGTTTGCTCACCAAGCTAGGCCTCAATAACAACAAGCGTATTATCCACCGCAGCGTATCCCAACCGAAACTTCAAGACCGGCCGCAAACATGGGCCCAAATCTGAATGTGGGTCACGACAACAACCCAAGGAGAAATCAATTGGTTAGGTTCACCCCAATCCCTATGACCTACACTGAATTGTTACCTAATCTAGTCAAAAAGGGTCTGGTCGCCATTTGCCCGATGAAGCCTGTACAGCCGCCGTAACCTAGGGGTTATGACGCAAATGCCAGGTGTAGTTATCATGCAGGAGGCGTTGGCCACTCGACCGAAGGATGTTTCGCTCTCAAATACAAAGTTCAGGCTCTGATAGATTCGGGTTGGTTAAAGTTTCAAGAGAACCAACCCAGCGTCGATACTAATCCATTGTCCGAGCACGGGAGTTCCTCGACGAACGCCGTCGAAGTTAGAAACCATGATCTGATAAGAGATGTGGGCGAAATCCGAAGTCCTAGGAGGTTTATCTTTGAAGCTTTGTTGAAGAAGGGCCTACTAAAGGGCGATTATGATCTGGGTATAGCATGCGCATTCCATCCGGAGGCCGGGCACTCTATTGAAGAATGTATGGAATTCGAGATTTTTCTACAAGACTTACTTGATAGAAATCTGATGCAAGCGTGCCGCGAGGTCAGAGAGGAAGAAGTATTTGCACAAATTGGTGGAGAATCTGATGTGACTCTACCCGAACCTTTGGTGATCCATTTTACTAGGACCACCCCTGCATTAGTAACTGAAGGAAATCCATCTGTTGTCATCCGAATGCCAACTCCTTTCCCTTATAAGAACGAGAAAGCCGTCCCATGGAGATATGGGGCAACTGCATTAGATGAGGGAGAATATGCGAATCTGACTGTGGAAAACATATCAGGCATTGGTGGAATGACCAGAAGTGGTCGAATATTTACATCACCAGAATTGGCAAGAGAAAGAACCAATGATGGGGAAGCAACAATGGCTGCAAAAGCAAATGAGTTCTTGAGGGGGAAGAAAGTGGAGGCTGAGGAGACCCCCGATAAAGGGGAGAAGAGGGAAATATCTGAAGAAGAAGTTGGTGAATTCCTAAAGTTCATACAACAGAGTGAGTACAAAGTAGTGGAACAGTTGAACCGCATGCCTGCCCGGATTTCCTTGCTAGAATTACTCATGCACTCTACTTCCCACCGAAAGTTGTTGATGAAGATACTCAGTGAGGCTCATGTGGAGCAAGGTATTTCTCTGAACAAGTTCGAGGGCATTGTTGGCAACATCGTTGCTAATAATTACCTCACCTTCACTGATGAAGAGATACCTGTTGAGGGGAGAGGTCATAACAAAGCACTTCATGTCTCTGTGAAATGCCTGGATCATGTGATAGCACGTGTCTTAGTGGATAATGGATCCTCCCTAAACGTCATGCCAAAAGCCACCTTGGAGAAGCTACCCAGTGACGGAACGCATATGAAGCCAAGTTCTATGATTGTGAGAGCCTTTGATGGTAGTAAGAGGGAAGTGATGGGAGAGGTAGAACTACCAGTCCAAATCGGTCTGTGTGTCTTTCAAGTAACATTCCAAGTCATGGACATCCTCCCGGCTTATAGTTGTCTGTTGGGTCGTCCATGGATCCATTCTGCAGGGGTTGTGCCTTCTACACTACATCAAAAGTTGAAGTATGTTATGGGAGACAAGCTGGTGATAGTGGCAGGAGAGGAGGATTTCCTGGTGAGCGGACCATCATCCTCCCGTTATATCGAAGCAGCCGAGGAAGCTCTCGAGACAGCTTTCCAATCTCTGGAGATCGTGGGAAACACCTATGTGGAGCCATTCGCGGTCAACCCGCATCTGTCGCGTGCTTCTATCATGATGGCCAAAGTCATGCTAAAAGAAGGTTATATGCATGGGAAAGGTTTGGGCAAGTGGGGACAAGGGCGAGCATTCCCTCTGGAGGTTGTCGAGAATAAGAATAGGTATGGCTTGGGATACAAGCCCACCAAGGAGGATAGGAGAAGGCTGATAGAGGAAAGGAGAGAGCGCAGTCTGGCTCGGGTGGAAAGACGGGAGCCCAAAGTGAGAAGAATTCGTATCTGTGACCTCAAAGAGAGCTTTCGCAGCGCTGGTTGGGTTAATGCTGGCCACATAGCAGCTGTGGGAGATGAAGATGGATCGGAAGGCTCCAGTTTCGTGTGGGCCTGCTCCCCGGATGCACAACTCGACAACTGGAAAATGCTGGATTTGCCCGTGATGCTTAATTTGAATAAGATGTAATAACTTTAATTAATCCTATAGCTTTACCCGGGGCTTTAGGATTCATGACTTACAGGTTGACGCTTTTAGTTTGTTATGCTCAGCGCGATAATCAAAGTGTGTTTGTTTGTGTTTTATCATCATTTTGCATTCCTCGTCGTTTTTCCGTTTATTTATTTCCTTTTCCTTAACTCAAATAATGCAGATATGACAATGAATGTTTTGAAAATAATTATGTCGATATTCCTAATTTTGGACGCCCTGTCAATAATACGGAAGATGATTGTGATGATGACCCGGAACCCCCTCCTGAACTGTTGAGACTAGTGGAACAAGAGTGTAAGGAGATGAAACCTCACCAGGAAGATGTTGAAGTACTCAAGTTAGGGAATGAGGATGAGGTAAAGGAGGTGAAGATCGGTACAGCCATGAAAGAAGAAGTGAAAGAAAAATTGCGTGTCTTATTGAGGGAGTTCAGGGATGTGTTTGCTTGGTCTTACAATGACATGCCAGGCCTCGATACAGATATTGTACAACATAAGCTCCCACTCAAGCCGGAATGCCCACCGGTAAAGCAAAAGCTAAGAAGAATGAAACCGGAAATGTCCTTGAAGATCAAGGAGGAGGTACAGAAACAATTCGATGCAGGGTTTCTAGCTGTGGCGAGATACCCAGAATGGGTAGCAAACATTGTACCGGTGCCTAAGAAGGATGGTAAAGTTCGGATGTGTGTCGATTATCGAGATTTGAATCGTGCAAGCCCAAAGGATAATTTCCCATTACCACACATCGATACCCTAGTTGATAATACAGCCAAGTATTCACTGTTTTCATTCATGGATGGTTTTTCGGGGTATAACCAGATCAAGATGGCGCCAGAAGATATGGAAAAGACGACTTTTATTACATTGTGGGGTACATTTTGTTATAAGGTGATGTCTTTTGGACTCAAGAATGCTGGGGCAACATATCAAAGGGCGATGGTGGCACTTTTCCATGATATGATGCACAAGGAGATTGAAGTTTATGTGGACGACATGATTGCAAAGTCCGTATCAGAAGAAGAACACGTCCTCAACTTAAGAAAGTTATTCGAGAGATTAAGGAAGTATAAGCTTAGGCTGAATCCCGCTAAATGTACATTTGGAGTGAAATCCGGGAAATTGTTGGGCTTTATTGTCAGCCAGAGGGGGATAGAGGTGGATCCAGACAAAGTGCGAGCGATAATGGAAATGCCTGCGCCTAGGACGGAAAAAGAAGTTCGAGGGTTTTTGGGTAGATTGAATTACATTGCTAGATTCATCTCCCAATTAACTGCTACTTGTGAACCGCTGTTCAAGTTGTTATGAAAGAACCAGGCTGTGGTGTGGAATGAGGATTGTCAGGCCGCTTTTGAGAGAGTCAAACAATACTTACAGGACCCTCCTGTATTACGTCCACCAGAACCAGGAAGGCCACTCATTTTGTATTTGACTGTATTGGACAAGTCAATGGGTTGTGTATTGGGTCAGCATGATGAGGATGGCAAAAGAGAGCATGCTATATATTACTTGAGCAAGAAGTTCACAGACTGCGAACAACGATATTCATCGTTAGAGCGAACTTGCTGTGCATTGGCATGGGCCGCTCATCGTTTAAGGCAATACATGTTGAGTCATTCCACATGGTTGATATCTAAGATAGACCCTATCAAGTATATCTTTGAAAAGCCTGCTCTTACTGGAAGGATAGCTCGATGGCAGATGTTATTGTCAGAGTACGACATCATATATGTCACTCAAAAATCTGTCAAAGGTAGCGCACTAGCAGAATACCTAGCTCATCAACCCCTTTATGATTATCAACCAATGCAACCTGAATTTCCTGATGAGGATATCATGGTTTTATTCGAAGAAAACAAAGAAGACCAAAACAAAAAAGCATGGACAGTGTTATTCGACGGAGCCTCGAATGTGATGGGACATGGAATAGGGGCAGTGCTTATCTCCCCGGAGCGTCAGTATATACCAATGACGGCAAGGTTGTGTTTTAGTTGCACAAATAACATCGCTGAATATGAAGCCTGTGCCATGGGTATTCGAGCAGCAATTGAGTCTAAGGCAAAAATGCTGGATGTGTGTGGAGATTCAGCTTTGGTCATCCATCAATTGAAAGGAGAATGGGAAACTAGGGATACAAAATTAATTCCCTACCAAGCTTACATCAGGGGATTAATGGAGTATTTCGATTCCATCACATTCAACCATATACCGAGAGAAGATAATCAATTAGCAGACTCACTGGCTACCTTGTCGTCAATGTTTGAGGTTGATCAAGGTGCAGAATTACCAAGAATCGAAATGAAAAGCCATGCAGAGCCAGCATACTGCCACTTCATTGAGGAGGAGTTAGACGGTAAACCTTGGTACTTCGATATCAAGCGTTATCTTAAAACCCGAGAATACCCTGAGGATGCGTCTGAAAACGATAAAAGAACACTAAGAAGGTTGGCCGGCAGTTTCATCTTAAGTGGGGATGTTTTATACAAGAGAAACCATGACATGGTTCTCCTCAGATGTGTGGATGCAAAGGAAGCTGAGTTGATATTGAAAGAAGTTCACGAAGGTACATTTGGTACACACATGAATGGACATTCGATGGCTAGGAAGATCTTAAGAGCTGGTTACTTCTGGTTGACCATGGAAAACGATTGTTGCATACACGTGAGAAAGTGTGAGAAATGTCAGATACATGCAGATAATATCAATGTGCCACCCACTGCTCTGAACGTGTTGTCTGCACCATGGCCATTTTCGATGTGGGGAATAGATGTCATCGGAGCTATAGAACCAAAAGCGTCAAATGGACATCGCTTCATACTAGTCGCAATCGACTATTTCACCAAGTGGGTGGAAGCTGCTTCGTATGCCAATGTGACTAGAAAAGTTGTGGTTAGATTCATAAGGAAGGAGTTGATCTGTAGGTATGGGCTACCTAACAAGATCGTCACTGATAACGCCACCAACCTGAACAATCAGATGATGGCAGAGTTATGTGAGGAATTCAAAATTCACCACCATAATTCCTCTCCTTATCGTCCAAAGATGAATGGGGCAGTAGAGGCTGCTAACAAGAACATCAAGAAGATTGTGCAGAAGATGGTGGTCACCTACAAGGATTGGCACGAAATGCTTCCTTTCGCTTTGCACGGATACCGGACATCAGTACGAACATCAACTGGGACCACGCCATTCTCGCTAGTGTATGGGATGGAAGCGGTACTTCCATTTGAGGTCGAAATTCCCTCCTTACGCGTGTTAATGGAAACTAAGTTAGAAGAAGCTGAGTGGGTTCAAACCCGATTCGACCAACTCAACCTTATCGAAGAGAAAAGGTTAACAGCAGTGTGTCATGGACAACTGTATCAAAGGAGAATGAAAAAGGTGTTTGACAAAAGGGTGCACCCAAGAGAGTTTCATGAAGGCGAACTGGTGTTGAAGAGGATTGTGCCCATCCAAAAGGATCATAGAGGCAAGTGGACCCCAAACTATGAAGGGCCGTTTGTGGTAAAGAAAGCATTCTCTGGTGGGGCACTAATTCTCACAAGGATGGATGGGGAGGAATTACCATTACCGGTTAATTCTGATGCGGTAAAAAAGTTTTATGTATGATGATTCCGTGATAGGGATTGCCATTAGTGAATATTAGCATTGCTTTTTAAATTGTTGTAGTCTGTGTTATTTCATTAAATGAATACCGCACATTAATTTTTGAAATTATTGCATATCGCACTGAGCTGTTTAGGTAAATAAAGAGGAATGAAAACGAAAATAATTGAACGAATGTCAATAAAAGCATCACAGGTATTCAGTCGGCTTAGCTCGGTCCTGGTGGGTGTCGTAAATAAAAAATAATAATAAAAATATATATATATATATAAAAAAAAATAATAAAAAAAAGGGGTCAAAAGAAAAGACACATGTTTGAATTCGTTGTCAATGAGGGCATAGTGTTTTCAAAAAGCAAAAGCAAAATAATTTTTGAAAATACCAAAGTTGGGTCTTCTCCTGATGCAAGGTTTCGGGTAACCATCGTTCTTTTCCGGCTAGAGTATCTGCATTCATATTACTTGAACCCTCAACCCTTTCAAACAAAGCATTGTCACGAATACAATACTGGGGCAGTGTTCATCATGGTACACATCCCCAACGATTTGTTGACTGGAAGATAAAAGATAAAAAAAAAAAAAAAAAAAAAGAGAAAGAAAAAAAATAATGAAGTCGATGTGTCAACCACTATCGAGTTTTATTCCAGGGCTAAAGTCGTGAGAAAGTAAGGTAAGCAAAGATTCAGAGTGATGATACAGCTGTCGCGACCGATCAAATTTGATGTGCAATTAAAATGCAGTACAGTGCTAGGAGATGACTCCTAGGTCGTCTCTCAGGGACCAAATGTGGTTCAGTCTCTTGTCAACACGTAGTGGGGGGGTTTTGTGGATGTTTTGTGCGGTAAATAAAATTTAAAAGTGAAAATTAAACACAACTGAATTTAAAAACACTGAAATAAATTTTAAAGCAGTAAAACCAAACGAAAAAAGACAGTAAAAACGAAACAGTAAATATGCATAAACGGTAAAATTTAACGACACAGAAAATAGAAAACGGTAAATAAAAGAGACTATGAAAACAAAAGCACTTTGAAAATGAAATTCATTAAACATTCAACATTAAATTAAAATGACTGGACAGTGAAGATAAAAAATGAAACTGAAATGAACAAACTACTACAATGACACAATACATGCTTCGAAAATAAATTTCTACACTATTGCACTGTTTGAAAAATGAAAACTTTAGAGGGAGAGAGCTCCTGGAAGAGAAGAACCTGTGACCCCTTCCAGGCCTCCAAGGCCGTGACTCTGGTTCTGCTTCTGCTCTCCTCTTTTTATTGTCAAATATTTTGTCTTACTCCTCTGTCCACTCCTTCCTATTTTTCAACTTTCTTCAATAGCCCAAATAAGCAAAAGGGCCCCTCTGTCAGTGTATTTTTCTGCTTCCTCATTTTACGGATGTTTGCCAAATTCGTGGTGCCCACACGCCTAGATGTTGTAGCTTCCTCTGTGCATGCTGGACCGTGACTCTTCCATGGATGTGTGAATCATAAGCTGCACCGTGTGCTTACTTCATTTCTCCAAGCAAATATGAATTACCGTTTCCATCTATCGTGCAGCTTTCTTCAACGTGCACACCATACCTCTTCTCCTTCTGCTGGACCAGCTACGTCTTCAAGGTGCTGGACTGCTCTTGTCCTTCCAACGCTGGTTCATGATGCTGCCTTTAGCTGGATGTGTGGAGCTAAAGTAGCAAACCCGAGAGAAAACAAACGTGGTTGGCTGCACCTTCCAAGCTGCTGGATGGGCTGCGTGAATTCTCCAGCTGCTGTACCTTTTCTTCAACAAAATAATTCAGCCTTCCACTCTTCTCCTTTACCTTGCTGGTCCGTGGAAGTGTAAAGGTTGCCTCCGTGTGAAAGTAGTAAATGGAAATGAAGAATCAAAATGTTAGCACTTTGGAACTCTCCCATGGACGTGATTCTTCAAAGTGGTGGCCCCTTAATGCTTGACAAATGAATTGAAAACAAAACCGTGAGCTCCACATGTGGCCCCTTTGCCAAAAAATAATTTTCCAAGCTTTGTGTTTTGTCATGAACTTTCCGTGGCTCCCACTTTCCTAAATGCTTGCAAGGCCATTAACTTCTTCCGTGAATTCATTTCCAATGTGGCAACTTCTTTCTTGTTAATTGTTAGATGTGGTCCCCTTCATTTCCATCCATCTTCATCATATGCGTATACACTTCATTCTCCAAGCCAAAAACAATTATCCAAAGGTGGCTCCCACTTTCCATTAGCTTTACAAGGAAGAAGATTTATGTGGATGGTTTGGTATGGCCGTGGCTTCCCTTCATAATACTATAGAATAAAATTCAGCATTTCATTGGAACTTACTCCCATGTGGCCGTGTGGTATAAATTTTCCAGCAATGACACTTCAGAAATCATCACCTCAATACTAAGTGTAAATTAAAATCAATCTTGTGACATATGTGTCAATTGCTTTGAATGTTGCTGCACATTTTAAGTCCAAACCATTTGCTTAAGAGTGTTGAAAGGTCTTATCACCTTCCAATGATCAATCCCAGCCACCACAAGTACTAAACAGCAAGCAAACAATGCAAACATATTAGAACACTCAAACAGTAATCACTAGACTGACATAGGAGAGAAAAAAAATACTGGGAACAACACAAAAAGAATTTGAACAAACGAAAAACTATATGTGAAAATAGACATCTAGACGAAACTATGAAAAAAAATTGCATGGAAAAAGGATAAGAATTGAACTCAAACGAGGACAAACAAGTTGACACAACATTCACGCAGCACTGTGCGAAAATTGAAGTGGCTGAAATGCATTGGGTTCAATTGTCATTTTTCATTTAGCCTTCAAATGCCCCAAAACGTTATCCAAAATTTTCCCGTAATTAATAATGCAAAATAATAAGCTCAGAGAATTCAAATTAGTTAAAATAAGAATTTTCGATCAAATTAAGCACAATTAGGAAAAACAGGAAAATACCGGACGTTTAAGCACAATTCCCCGACTAATTTTAGTACAATAAACTAAGTGAAGTGAATAAAATATTGACTCATCAAAATAGACCACACTTAGTCTTTTGCACTCCTGGGCAAAATTAAGACGCAAATCAGGGAATAGTTCAAAGGACTTCAAAGGATTAACAGAGACGCAACATACAGAAAATAAAAACTCGCAAGAAAATAAACAGAATTTACAAAGTTCTCAAGAATTCTGGACAGAGATAAGAAGTAGACAATATCCAACACAGAATCAAATAAAGCAGATACTTACAGAAATCATCCAAGCAATTCAATACACAGAAAAATAATCAATCAGCTTAAGAGGTGATTCAAAAATAACAAAACCTCACATATGCACTCACAGTGTTTCTCTCAAGTGTCTAGGGTAAATAATTTCAACTCAATGTACTCAAGAAAACAAACACAAGTAGACTTGGCAAGTTTCTAATTATCAATACTTAAAACATATGCATATTCAGATCAAAAGGTCTTTACATGGTTGTAATGGGGCCAAGGACAGGGGAGGATAAATATGGATAAGTAGTTACAGCTCAGAAGAAAATAGAGGACAAATGGGGAACAAGAGTAAATACAGTCAAATCTCACCCAAACCTCTAATTCAATCCTCTTCTCGACTCCATTGTTTACAAAATTATTTTTCATTTTTCTCATCATTTTTTTTCATCCTGTCTCTCTTTTTTTCTTTATCACACAACATGATATAAATCACCATTTCAAAACATGATGAGGAACCAACTAGCCAATTTCATCAGAATTCCCAAGGAGACCACACTTTTTCATAAAACACTTATATAGCTCCAGACTTTCCTAAGGTTAAGGTAATCATTATTTTTCACTTAGGGTCAGTGTATGAGCTTCAACACAAAGAAATGGGGAAAGTATAGGCTCAAAGGGGTTATCAAAGGATAATAACAGGGTAGGCTTATTTGGCTAAAGAGGCTCAAGAAATAAAATGCCTTTATCATTTTCTAAACATGCATATCCATCAAGAATTATCAAAAAGAATCAAGCCAAGGCATATGTGCAAGCAATCAAGATACATGTCACACAAGAAAGAACATAAAGTGGCTCAAATCTCACACAGGGTATTCGTCACAATCAAATCAACCTCTTAAACACATAATCATGTTTCCAAGGAGAGAAAAGCAAGGATTTCAAACTATAAGCATTAATCAAGTGAAGGAAAAATCTACAACTTTAGACAGACTCCAGAAATCAAGAGAAAAATGTAAAATTTATTGCACACAAAACAAATTAAAAACAACTTAAAACAGAAAAAGAGAAAAAAAAAATTTATCACTCAAAAACAAAAAATTTCACACACAAAACAAAGAAAATTCAGAATCTCTCCCAATAGACCACACTTAAACTACACATTATCCTCAATGTGTTCTAAGCATAACATCAACAATCAAAACAGTAAACATATTATGGACAAGTGCAATAAAGTAGGAAAAAAGGGAGAGAAAGAAAATGCAAACTCTCGTAGGTTATGGTGGAAGCTGCCAATTTTGGATCATCAGGGAAAGGTCTTCATCTTCACGATCCAGCCAGAAAGTTTTGAGGACGAACTGCTTCATCCTCCAAATCTGATCTAGCAGGGAAATGTCTTCCATAGCTGGATCTAAGCAGAAATTGTTGATGAACCGGTTCAGCTGGTGCCTGTTGCTGTTGAAACTTTGGTGAATGGTGGCACCTTTGTCTTCCACTGTGGATGCATATTGGTCAAATTCATTCGTACCTCCTGCAATAGGGTTAGTGCAAAATGATTCCACAGAAATGTCATGCAGAGGTAAAACACCCAGATTATCATACTGAACCTTAATTATACTCTGAGAACATGAATCACTTTTAAATTCAGAAACAATATCAACCACAGACTCAGATTCATGTTCAGTGCATGAAGAATAAACATACGGATTTGATATCAAAATTTGGTTATCATCATGCAGAGAGTGAGAATTCAAAATATGCTCATCAACAGTGTAATCTTCAACATACCCCTCAACAGTATAATCATCAATATAATCAAATTGAGGTATGCTTACCTCCTCTTCCTTGAAGATTGGTAGAGTGGTGGAAGATGAAAGTGGTCTACCTGGCTCAAAAGTATTGCTTATTCCTGCTGGGGCCTCAAAATCTTCAGCAGTTTCTTCTAATGCAAGAGTGGCCATCTGCCCGACTTGATCACTCAGATTCTGCATGGCAGCTTGAGTTTCCTGCTGGATTTGCTCGAATTGAATGCTCTTCATGGTTATCTGCTCCAGTAACTCCTTCATTGTAGGTTCAGAAGTAGAAGGCTGAGGAGCTACTTGGCCAAGAGCATCATATTGCTGACTCTGTTGTTGTTGGATTGGTGTAGGCATGAAAGTATTCTGAAATGGTGGTTCTATATAATGATCTTGTGGGGTATTGTACCATTCGTTGTTAAGATCATTCCACTCAGGATCGTTGATGTATCCATACTGCTCAGGGGAGAATTTGTTCAGAAACTGAAGCTCAACATATCCCCAATCGGTAACGGATCCTAGAGGAAGAGAGTCTTGCCAATCCTTAGCTGCTCCTTGTAATGAGTGCGGAAATGCCCTCAAGAAAATGTGATCAAGAGGGACATGTGGAGGCTTCATTGAAGAGCACATGTTGTGGAAGTCCTCCAAATGTCTATGTGGGCATTCTCTGGCAAAACCATGAAACTTAGGGAGCAGATATATCAGTCCAGTGCTAAGAACGCAATGAATATCATCCTTTGTAGGTGGGACCAGCTCACGAGGAGCGCTTTTAGGAAATTGAGGATAATCCATATAATTCTCATCATAGAATTCAGCAGAATTACAATCAGGGTAACAAGCAGAAGGAGATTCATGATTATAGGCACTCGCAAAATAAGCACTATTCACGAAATTAAAATAGGTAGACATCGAAAAATAAAAATAAAACAAATAAAAAGTAAATACTAAAAATTACGAAACAGATAATTCACAACACATTTATACATGCTTACAGGAACACACAAAACAACACATAAATTTTTATTTTTTTAAATAATTTTTTTTAAAATTTTTTTTTTAATTAACAAAAAAAATACATACGACACGCATACAGAAAATAGAACATCACATCACAACGCAAGATAAAACACAACAATTAAACATGCTACACGCACAAACAAGACAATTTTTTTTAAACAACAGCTAGATACAAAATACAACACAACAAAAATATAAAAGACAAAACATATATTACCAATACGTAATAAAAAAAAAAGTAAAAATCTAAAACAAGAACCTGGAACTGAAGTGACAACTCCGCCAAAATTTGCTGAAGGTGTCGTTGTCGCCTACAAACATATGAAACACGAAACACACAAAACACACATATTACCAAAAACAAAAATTTACACAACAAAAATCTAAAACCGAACCGTTATTGATTGGTCCCCGGCAACGGCGCCAAAATTTGATACAGCTGTCGCGACCGATCAAATTTGATGTGCAATTAAAATGCAGTACAGTGCTAGGAGATGACTCCTAGGTCGTCTCTCAGGGACCAAATGTGGTTCAGTCTCTTGTCAACACGTAGTGGGGGGGTTTTGTGGATGTTTTGTGCGGTAAATAAAATTTAAAAGTGAAAATTAAACACAACTGAATTTAAAAACACAGAAATAAATTTTAAAGCAGTAAAACCAAACGAAAAAAGACAGTAAAAACGAAACAGTAAATATGCATAAACGGTAAAATTTAACGACACAGAAAATAGAAAACGGTAAATAAAAGAGACTATGAAAACAAAAGCACTTTGAAAATGAAATTCATTAAACATTCAACATTAAATTAAAATGACTGGACAGTGAAGATAAAAAATGAAACTGAAATGAACAAACTACTACAATGACACAATACATGCTTCGAAAATAAATTTCTACACTATTGCACTGTTTGAAAAATGAAAACTTTAGAGGGAGAGAGCTCTTGGAAGAGAAGAACCTGTGACCCCTTCCAGGCCTCCAAGGCCGTGACTCTGGTTCTGCTTCTGCTCTCCTCTTTTTATTGTCAAATATTTTGTCTTACTCCTTTGTCCACTCCTTCCTATTTTTCAACTTTCTTCAATAGCCCAAATAAGCAAAAGGGCCCCTCTGTCAGTGTATTTTTCTGCTTCCTCATTTTACGGATGTTTGCCAAATTCGTGGTGCCCACACGCCTAGATGTTGTAGCTTCCTCTGTGCATGCTGGACCGTGACTCTTCCATGGATGTGTGAATCAGAAGCTGCACCGTGTGCTTACTTCATTTCTCCAAGCAAATATGAATTACCGTTTCCATCTATCGTGCAGCTTTCTTCAACGTGCACACCATACCTCTTCTCCTTCTGCTGGACCAGCTACGTCTTCAAGGTGCTGGACTGCTCTTGTCCTTCCAACGCTGGTTCATGATGCTGCCTTTAGCTGGATGTGTGGAGCTAAAGTAGCAAACCCGAGAGAAAACAAACGTGGTTGGCTGCACCTTCCAAGCTGCTGGATGGGCTGCGTGAATTCTCCAGCTGCTGCACCTTTTCTTCAACAAAATAATTCAGCCTTCCACTCTTCTCCTTTACCTTGCTGGTCCGTGGAAGTGTAAAGGTTGCCTCCGTGTGAAAGTAGTAAATGGAAATGAAGAATCAAAATGTTAGCACTTTGGAACTCTCCCATGGACGTGATTCTTCAAAGTGGTGGCCCCTTAATGCTTGACAAATGAATTGAAAACAAAACCGTGAGCTCCACATGTGGCCCCTTTGCCAAAAAATAATTTTCCAAGCTTTGTGTTTTGTCATGAACTTTCCGTGGCTCCCACTTTCCTAAATGCTTGCAAGGCCATTAACTTCTTCCGTGAATTCATTTCCAATGTGGCAACTTCTTTCTTGTTAATTGTTAGATGTGGTCCCCTTCATTTCCATCCATCTTCATCATATGCGTATACACTTCATTCTCCAAGCCAAAAACAATTATCCAAAGGTGGCTCCCACTTTCCATTAGCTTTACAAGGAAGAAGATTTATGTGGATGGTTTGGTATGGCCGTGGCTTCCCTTCATAATACTATAGAATAAAATTCAGCATTTCATTGGAACTTACTCCCATGTGGCCGTGTGGTATAAATTTTCCAGCAATGACACTTCAGAAATCATCACCTCAATACTAAGTGTAAATTAAAATCAATCTTGTGACATATGTGTCAATTGCTTTGAATGTTGCTGCACATTTTAAGTCCAAACCATTTGCTTAAGAGTGTTGAAAGGTCTTAGCACCTTCCAATGATCAATCCCAGCCACCACAAGTACTAAACAGCAAGCAAACAATGCAAACATATTAGAACACTCAAACAGTAATCACTAGACTGACATAGGAGAGAAAACAAAATACTGGGAACAACGCAAAACGAATTTGAACAAACGAAAAACTATATGTGAAAATAGACATCTAGACGAAACTATGAAAAAAAATTGCATGGAAAAAGGATAAGAATTGAACTCAAACGAGGACAAACAAGTTGACACAACATTCACGCAGCACTGTGCGAAAATTGAAGTGGCTGAAATGCATTGGGTTCAATTGTCATTTTTCATTTAGCCTTCAAATGCCCCAAAACGTTATCCAAAATTTTCCCGTAATTAATAATGCAAAATAATAAGCTCAGAGAATTCAAATTAGTTAAAATAAGAATTTTCGATCAAATTAAGCACAATTCCCCGACTAATTTTAGTACAATAAACTAAGTGAAGTGAATAAAATATTGACTCATCAGTGACGTGTGGCCATTTTTTTTCTTTATCCAAACGTTAAAAGAAGTTCATCCAATTGCACCCCTTTTGAGCCATAAATTATAATCACCCTCGACAAGAATCATTAGCACATCGATGAGGATACATCAAGGGCATCCAAAATCAAGGAGGGGAGTTAAAAAAAAAAAAAAGGGAAGAAGGAAAAAGAAATAAAATAAAAAAAATAATAATAAAAAAATATATAAAGTCTTAAAGAAGTACGCAACGGAGACAACGAAGCAAGCGACCCAAAAAGGGGAAGAAAAGAAAGAAAAAAAAACAGCAATGAAAATAAAAGGATGCCCGAAGTTTCAAATCTCTAGGGATTGTTGACTCGACACCTTGCAAATGATTCTCGTTTGAAACAATTTAACCCCCAAACACTTATTTGAGCCTTCATTATCCATTTCTTTCAAAACCCATTGACCTTTAGCCACGGTACAAGCCAATAAAAGTCCACGCTGACTAAAGATTGTTTTTCCTAATCTTTCTCACGAATTTAACCCTGAAACGAAATGATGTGGTGAATGACACAATCACTCAAAAAAAAAAAAAAAAAAAAAGAGAAAAGAAAAAAATGTGAAGTCTCCCCGTCGATCAAGAATCGCCAAATTGGGACAATCCTTCTTACCCGAACCTTTCCACCTCTCCAAATCTCTTTTTTTTCAAAAGCGTTTTATAGTTTCGGATCGTCGTCCCGTCGCGATTCCGGTTGCGACAGGTATGTGTCTTTGCTTATCATTTTTGTAAATTGCTATGTTGTTGCTGATCATTCTGGATGGGTTTTGGTGTTTGCAGAGATAATGGGGAGGAAAGGAAGTGGTCGCAACTGGTTTCAGGCCATTGACAACGAGAGGGTGGAAGGTAATCGCCCAGGGTCGTCCATTGGGCAACAACGCCCCCAGGCGCCACCAGCTGGTCCACCCCCAGTCGTAGTGGCTTCGGCTGAGGAGACGACATTAGTTGAGGTGCCCCTCGTGCGCAAAAGGAAAGCAAAGACAGTCGACACCAACCGCGAAGTAGCAAAGAAAAGTAAGGATGTGGTTGAAGAGACTGAACGTCCTCTCCCGCTGGGCGTATGGGATCGGGCCTTCATGCCGGGTCATAGGGTGGAGCTTAATATGGATACTTCGGAGAAGAAAGTGATCGAAAATATGAGCGAGCAATAGATTGCCGACAGCTTGCTGGAGATGAACACACGAGCACAGGCGCTGGCTTGGCATCTGGCTTATGCGTCGGATAGGGGTCAGACGCGTGCTGAGTTAGAGAAGGTACGCGCCCAGCTGAAAGAACTCGCCGAGATCCATGCTGGTTGTGAGGCCAGACAGAAGCGTGCCGAACAACTCTTGAAGGAGGGTGAGATATTGTGGAATAAAACTCGGGACGCTGGTGTGGCCCTCCAACAAGAACGCGATCAGATGGCGAGGGATTTGGAGCAATCAAAGAAGTCAATGCTGATAGTGGCCCGAGAGAGGAACACACTGAAGGCAGAGGTCTCCGAAAGAAATGAGTTGGTCGAGGAGCAGAAGGATGCGATCATGGACGAACATAATAAGGGTTTCAGGAAGGCCTTGAGGCAAGTCGAGCACTTGCTTCAGGTATCCACCAAGGGAGCTGAATTTGACGTCCGAAAGGATGTGCATGAAGGTCATCTGAAGCCCTTGAATGAAATTCCTGATGACGCTGTCCTGGAGGGGGAAGAGGTGGTCGCCAACAACGAGCCGGATGGAGCAATGGAAGTGGACGAGCCCGCAAAGGAGACTGCTGAAGCTGTTGATGGCGACACACCTAAAATTGTAATAGATTAGGATGTAGTAAGGATCTGTACATACATACTTGAATATTTGGTTGATGACTATGAATGTTAAACTTTGATAATTGACGAATGCTCGATGTTGACATAGAGTGCGTTGCGCGGCTTGCATGTTTGGCGATTTTGCGGTTTGTTTTTTAACTTAGCTGATTCTGCAATTTACTTGCTGTAGTGATCGCTAAGTGTGAGTGTCGAGTGTATTGATAACACGTCGTGTGACAATCGAGAGCGATGGTCGAGTGAGGAAAATACTGGGTGTTCGAGGGTGAACATCTACCAGAGGGAGTGTATCCCAAGCATATTGGGTGTTCAAGGGTGAACATCTACCAATGGGAGTGTATCCTGGACAGACTGGGTGTTCAAGGGTGAACATCTACCAGTGAGTTAGATCTTAACCCCTTTGTGTGTGGAAGTGTCTGGAACGACAACCCTGGGACTCGACATTAGAACATTGATAAATGAATCTAAGCAATAATCATGATGAAATGTAATCTTTATTTGATAACTGAACTTGATAGCGTTGTAAAAAGAATGAACAAGAAATGGACGTTAACTAAAGTAATATTTAAGGTGAGTGGCGTTCCAGGTGTTGGGAACTGGTTGTCCATCAAGAAGTTGGAGACGATATGCGCCGTTCGACATGTCCTCTGCAACCCGAAAGGGTCCTTCCCAGTTAGCTGCAAGCTTGCCATGGGCTCGATTCTTCCGAGCCTCTCCCCGCTTTCGCCACACTAGATCTCCGCTTTTGAAGGTTCTGGGCTTGACCTTGGTATTGAATCGTCGAGATAGCATGCGCTTCTGGGCCTCTGTGCGGATGGTGGCAACCTCTCGACGCTCAGGAAGGACGTCGAGGTTTGTCCGCAACTGCTCCTCATTAAGCGACATATCAGTGATGTGACGCCTCAATGAGGGTTCGCCTATCTCGACTGGGAGCATGGCATCAGTGCCGTATGTTAAGTTGAATGGCGTGTCCCCTGTAGATCCATGGGGAGTGCATCTGTATGCCCACAGGACCTCTGGTAGCTCTTCCACCCATAAACCTTTGGCTTCCCCGAGTCGCTTCTTTAACTCTGTCAGAATGGCTTTGTTTGCGGCCTCGGCTTGGCCGTTTGTTTGAGGGTGCTCGACTGATGAAGTGACATGCTTAATGCCCAAATTGCTAAGGAAATCCTCTAACTTGCGTTCGATGAATTGGCGACCGTTTTCGGTGATGATCTTCTGAGGGAGACCGAACCGACAGATCAGGCGCCAAATGAATTTCTGCACTCGTTGCGCACTGATGATGGATAATGGCTCCGCCTCTATCCATTTCGTGAAGTAGTCGACCGCCACGAGGAGGAACTTGTTTTGCGCTTTGGCGATCGGCAGTGGTCCCACTATGTCGAGACCCCACTGGGCGAAGGGCCAGGGAGAGACAATATTGTGCAAGTCTTCGGGAGGCGCACGGATGTCGTCACCATGTGCCTGACAGGAGATGCATTTCTTGACGAATGTCTCACAGTCGTGGTCGAGAGTGGGCCAGTAATATCCTGCGCGGAGAACACGTCCTCTCAAGGTCCGCTTGCCAGAGTGAAATCCGCATATCCCGGTGTGTAATTCACGCAGTACATAGTCTGCCTCTTCTTCGGATATACACTTCAACAGAGGAGAGCTATAACCGCGACGGTATAGGTCGTCACCTATACATATAAAACGCGCGATGCGCTTGGAATCTGCTGCAGTAATGCTATCTCCTTTGTCCTGCTTCTCCATAAGGTCTTTGACTTTCTGCCGCCAGTCGGTTACGGGCGTCGACACATCGGTGGCGAAAGCTTCCACCCCAGGACGGTCGAGGGTCATCCTAATGATAGACGATAACTGTGCTCGCTCCTTAGAATGAGTTAATTTGGACAATAGATCGGCCCTTGCGTTTTGTTCCCTGGGTACATGGATGATACTAACCGCGACGAAACCTTGCAGTAAGGTTTGAACTTTGTGGAAATATCGCAGTAGTTGATTGTCCTTGACTTGATAGGTTCCGTTGACGTGGCTGACTACTAATTTTGAGTCCATCCGACACTCTAAATGATCGACTGAGAATTCTCGGGCTAGAGATAGGCCTGCAATCAAGGCTTCGTACTCGGCTTGGTTGTTGCTGGCGGGGAACTTAAATACGATGGCTTGCTCTACGACCAAACCATCCGGGCCTTCTAGAACGATCCTGGCTCCGCCCCCCCTCTTGTCGGAGGAACCATCTACACTGAGTAGCCATTTTGTAGGGGAGTCGGCTGGTGTAGGTGTTAACTCAGCTGCAAAATCTGCCAAATGTTGACCCTTGATGGATCCGCGTGGCTCGTAACGGAGTCTGAATTCGGATAGTTCCACAGACCAGGCGACCATTCTTCCTGCCAAGTCTGGCTTGCGGAGGATCTTGGCTATGGGATGATCTGTGCGGACTACCACTTGATGGCTCTGGAAGTACGGGCGAAGTCGTCGAGAGGCGGTGAGGAGGGCCAAGGCGAGCTTCTCGACTCGAGAATATCGTTCCTTCGCCCCTTGCAATGTACGGCTAGTGAAATAGATCAACTTGAGGGAGGGTGCTTCCTGTACTAAGGCAGCACTGACGGCATGCTGGGAAGCTGAGATATATAGCTGCAAGTCGAACCCATCGTCCGGTCGGGCCATGATTGGAGGACTGGTTAAGATGTGTTTGACAGTGTTGAATGCAGTCTCACAATCATCGTCCCAGTGTTGAGTGGAGCCCTTCTTCAATTTCTTCAGGATGGGTTTGATGTGTTCAGCCAGCCTTAGAATAAATCGGGACAGGGCGGTGAGGCGACCCACTAGACGCTGTACCTCTCTCAGGGTCTTCGGAGCCGTCATGTCGAGTACCGCCCGGCACTTGTCGGGGTTGGCTTCAATGCCTCGACGTGTGAGCATGAATCCTAAGAACTTTCCTGCGGGGACGCCGAAAGTACATTTGGAAGGATTGAGGCGCATGCTGTACCGTCGGAGTTGGCCGAAGACTTCTTTCAAATCTTGTAGGTGCTGTTCCACAGAATTGCTGCGAATGACCATGTCGTCAACATACACGTCCATGCAACGCCCTATCTGATGATGGAAGACTTTATCCATAAGGCGTTGATAAGTAGCCCCGGCATTCTTCAATCCAAACGGCATTACTTCATAACAGTAATTAGCGCGTTCGGTAATGAAGGCAGTCTTGCTTTGATCAGGCTCGTACATTGGAATCTGGTTATAGCCTGAGTAGGCGTCGAGGAAGCTTAGTATGACATGACCTGAAGCTCCATCTACCAGACGATCGATGCTGGGTAAGGGATACGAGTCTTTAGGACATGCCTTATTAAGATCAGTGAAGTCGACACACATTCTCCATTGGCCGTTGGACTTTTTGACCATAACTACGTTTGACAGCCACGTAGTGTACGTCAACTCTCTGATGAATTGGGCGTCCAGCAGTTTCCCAACCTCAGCTTGAATAGCCTGGCGTTTCTCTTCCCCGAATCGTCGCTTCTTCTGGGCGACAGGTCGTGCCTCCCGGAAGATGGATAACTTGTGGGCCATGACCCCGGGATGGATGCCTGGCATGTCAGCAGCTGTCCATGCGAACAAATCTGCGTTGTTCCGCAGAATGCGTCCCAGATCGTGCTCTTCGCTGGAGGTGAGGTCTCCGCCAATGCTAGTGGTTTTGGATGTGTCAGTCGTCAAGGACAGGAGTTTGACTTCGCCTTGCGGATGCAAACGCTCGTCTACATTGGTTCGGGGGTCTAAGTCGACAGCTGCTGCTTCGGGTCCTTTCGTCCTTCTAGTTGGGATGAAGGGAGTGACTTTTAACCCGGCGACATAGCACTGTCGAGCTGTTCGCTGATCAGCCCGCACGGTACAAATGGTACCATGATCTGTCGGGAATTTCATGGCGAGGTGGGGAGTAGACACAATTGCCCCAAACGCGTTCAGACAAGGTCGTCCTAGCAGGGCATTGTACGATGCATTTGCCTCGACCAGCAGGAATCGAACTCGAAGTTCAGGTGCCTCCCGACTTGTTCCGAGCCGAGTTCGCAGGTCAAGGTATCCCCTGGTGTCTACTCGTTCTCCTGAGAATCCGACAATCTGCTCATTAAATGGGGCGATGAGATCCTCAGATAGGTCCATTTTTTGAAAAGTGGACCAATATAAAATGTTGACCGAGCTTCCTTGATCGATGAGAACCTTGCTGACATCATACCGAGCTATATTAGCCGTGATGACCATAGGGTCATCGTGATCAGGGTCGGGAGCATGGAAGTCAGCGTTCGTGAACGTGATGTCAGGGATCGATCGAGCCTGCCGCTCGACCATATGGACCGACTTCAACTGTCTCAAATGTCGCTTCCTCGCTGAAGCCGACACGCCTCCCCCAGCGAAACCACCAGATATGGTGTCGATGCGGCCTCGGACTGAGCGTTCTCTCTCTATACGTCGAGGCGGACTGCGCGACCGCCTGCGATGTCGATCATCTCTAGGGGGAGATCGCTGGGGACTTCGCCTAGGAGGGTCTCTTCGACGAGGAGTTGTTGCTCTGGTGGAAGCTCTCTCCTTGATGTAATTCTGGAGATAACCTGCACGAATGAGCCGTTCTAACTCATCTTTTACTATGTTGCACTCTTCCGTGTCGTGCCCATGGTTCATGTGGAACCGGCAGGTTTTGCTGCTATCCGCGTTCTTTGGGGTGGCCTTTCGCCGCACAGTGAGAAGTTCAGCGTGTAAGGCCTCTTCTAGTACCCTCGCCCTGGGTGCGTTGAGGGTCGTGTAGCGATCATATTTAGATGTCCACCCCGACTCCTTCCGAGGTGTTCGGTCTGGCCTGTAGTCATTGGGGGGTCGTTTTGTTTTTCTTGTCTCCTGGTTGGGGACATCTTGGTGGTGCTTCTTTCTGGCATTACGGTGGTCTTCAATGCGGATGAATTTTGCCACAGTGGATTGCAATTCTTCCATGGATGCTGGAGGATCAGCATATAATTGCTCTGAAAACTGCCCCGGCCTTAAACAGGACGACAGATTGCTGATGATGAAAGTGGGAGTAATATCTGGCACCCGCCGGGCCGTCTCGATGTATTGCTGCATAAAGGCTTTCAAGGTCTCATCCTTCTCCTGCCTGGTATGGACAAGCTCGGTAGCAGTCATTTCCGGCTTTTGATTGGCTGCGTACTGTTTTCGGAATAAGGATTCGACGGTTGCGAAGCAATCTACGGAATTTCGGGGAAGTTTATGGAACCATTCTAGAGCTTCACCCTTAAGGGATAAAGAGAAAGCTCTGCATATCACCGGATCGCTGTCAGTATAGAATGCCATGGCATCTATAAAATTGCGTAGATGGTCATCAGGATCTTCAGAGCCATTGTAGCATTCCAAAGTTGGGGGAGGCTTGTCCGGCATGTTAGCTTGCATGATGGCCTCTGTGAATGGAAGCAGGTTAGTGAGGCGCATAGGAGTAGGCCCCCTCCTTCCTCCGCCAGCACGTTCGGAGGCTCCCCCATGATGGCTTGCATCATTATCCTCCTGTCTGTTCGAAGCAGATAACTCTGGTGGTGGGATCTGTGCTCTTAGCGTCGCCATCTCCTCCGCGTGTTTACGTTGAATTTCCTGCATGGTTTGTGCCTGAGCTTCAATTTGTGCCTGCAGTTGCCTCATCAGATCGTGCGTATCGGAATTTTCCATTGCTCCGGTGGTCGTTGTTGGGATAGTAATCTCGGGCCCCACGGTGGGCGCCAAAATGTTTCTGTAGGGGTGTGGAGGCCAAGATACGAACCTAACAACCTTGCTCTGTTCTTTCTCTAAGCTGCCTTCACTGTGTTGTCCTTCTCTCTTTCTTCTCTGATTCTTTGAGTAAGGTGGGCTGGGTACCTGCAAAGGCACTCCGACGCTCAAGTCAACAAGGGTGTTGTTAGAATAAGAAAATCTCTCTTAATCTTCTCTTAGGGGAAAAACGTACCTTTTTTCTCATATGTTCTGTGTATTTAAAACAGTAAAATAAACCGTTACCTGACAATCCGGTCAGTTATCGAAGTTGACTGTCTAGAAGTTGTAACTGCTAGATCGTGTGTTGATACTGAGTCAATTACTTCCGTGATTCGCGGCGTTGGTTAGCTAATTATGTGTAACGTGTGTAACCGCTTATCTGTAACCGCATTCTATGATATCGCGCCTTGTATGTCGATCGTCCTGTGTGTCGACATGACTAGGCGACTTGTCGTGTGTCGTGTGAACGTTACCTGTCGCGACATTGGTTGTCGATGATTGAATAGTCGACGACACTATGTGGTCGTATGTCATTTACAATTGTCGAGTACCTTGTGGTCGACAACACCGTACGATCTCATAATATCATTAGATTACATTGGTTGGTCGTTGAAGGATTGAGCATCCTATAGTACAAGAAATAAAGTAGAAAGAAGAAATAAAAAGTAGTTTAGACAATGAATAATGAATGAAAAAAATAACATTTCATTAACCATGAAGTCAATTGTATATAAAAAATCATGAGGCGACGATCAAACAATAAAAAAAGATTTGTTTGTCCATTGACCATCACTAAAAAAGCCCCCTAAGAGGGCATACTCCTCATCCACCACCTGGAAATTACCTTGCTAACATACCCTTTTGTTGGAACAGTTATGTGTTTCAAGTGGAAAGCTCCTCATTGGTCGTTTATAGTTTTTCACAATATAAGGTAAGATCGTCATTTTTTCGTTGTAGTTGATGGCCACGGGCAACGACATCCTTTTTCGATGTGCGAACATCTTTTAGCTTGAGGGCAGCTTTACCAAGCTTCTTCTGGAAATTAGCCTCCATTAGTTGTGCCCTAAGGTAAGCAGTGACCTTATAAGCCTTGTTCAGGTCTGCCCACGCGGTGGCAAGTTCTCTCCCTTTGTCAGCGTCGGACACACGAAGAGTGGGGAGGGTGGCATGAACGAGAGGAGGGGGATTTCTCCTTTTAGCGAGAGGCTCATTTTTTCTTGTTTGACGAGAGGGGACGACGATCAAGGGCTTCAATTGGGGAGCCAAAGCGGCTCAGGAGGGTGTGCAATTGCTTTTCTGGAGCAGGACGTTTGGTAGGGGCTGGATGAGCCCCCTGTAAGGCAACGGTCGAACGTCCTGGAGTGGTAATGGCAGCTACTGGGTGGCTAGAGGCTTAACCTCCTCCAGTTCTACCGTAGTGGCAATCTTCTTAAATGGGCCCTTGTTTGGATTAATGGAAACCATTAAATATGAAAGAAAACAAAGAATTTAGCCAAGTTAATACTGCTCATTTAATAAGTGAAGGTAAATAAGACATTTTACCAAACAGCTCATTATAGATGTTTTGGCAATTTGACAAGATTCTAGGAAGGAAGACAACAGGCTAGCTCGTTAATCAATTGCTGGACTCCCACCTCGGCCATTGTCACCTTGTGCCATGCGATTAGTTTCCTTCGACTCTCAGTCCAGTATAAAGGAAACTTCGGTTGACCAACCTCATCAAAAAAGTTGGAACGGTTGGCGTCCGTTATTCCAACTTTGAAGTTCTTAGTCTTGAACCCCTTGAAGGAGGAGGCATATAACGTAAACAATTACCCCCGTTTCTCGGATATGAGGGAGACGCACCCCTTCTTGACATTGGGGCGTGTACAAAAAAGTGCAAAAAGATGGGGAATGCGAATGATGCCGAGAGCAGTGCACATGTTAGTATTTTAAGGTTGTGAAAGGAGTAGTTGATGGGATAGAGAAAATGTAGAGATAGTTGAATGTAGAAGTAGTAGTTGGAAGAAGTGTTGTAGTTGTCTTTAGTTGTAGTAGATGTTGGTTCATACAAATGATAGATGTTGGCTACTTCTTCTTCAAATGATAGTACACATGGGTATTTATAGACCTCTTCTCTCTTTCATGACTATTCTAGAAAATTCTAGCTAGAACTTATGTAGAAAGTTCTAGGCTTCCTATGTAGAATTTTCTTGATTATTTCTTCTTATCTTAGGATTTTCTACAACATTCTAGAATTTATATTACATTTCAATTCCTCTATCTAAGGAGCTTCTACATTCTTCTAGAAATTGCATTATACTCTAATACTCCTCCTTAATGCAAATTCGGTAACTCCAAGCATTATGCGCAGTAGTTCAAATCTTGGTCTTGGTAATGCCTTTGTAAATATATCTGCAATTTGGTCTTCTGTTGGGCAGTACTCGAGTCGTATTTGTTTAGTTGTCTCTTCATCTCGAATGAAGTGATATTTAATGGCTATGTGTTTTGTTCTTTGATGATGGACTGGATTTTTTGCTATTGCTATTGCCGATTTGTTGTCGCAATAGATAATAGTTGGTCCAGCTTGTGGTTCACCCATTTCTTCAAGTATTCTTCGTAGCCATATTGCTTGACTTGTGGTTTCAGCAGCTGCTACATACTCTGCTTCTGCTGTTGATTGTGCCACGGTTGCTTGCTTCTTTGATGCCCAAGATAAAATACCCGATCCTAGTGAGAAAGCATATCCTGACGTACTCTTCATGTCGTCCACTGATCCTGCCCAATCACTATCTGTGTAGCCAATCATCCTTGAGTTAGTCACGGTTTTGTACCATATACCAAACTCCTTTGTGCCTTGTAGATATCTTAAAATTCTTTTTCCTACTCCATAATGAATCTGACTTGGGTTTTGCATGAATCTTGATAGAAGACTTGTAGCATACATAATGTCTGGTCGTGTGGCTGTGAGATACAGGAGACTTCCAATTAAACTCCTGTAGCGTGATGCATCTGCCTCTTGTGCTCCATCATCTTTCTGTAGCTTCTCGTTTACCACCAGTGGAGTAGTGACAGGTTTACAACCATTCATCTTGAACTTCTTTAATAGAGCTTCAATATATTTCTTTTGAGAGATAAATATACCTTCCTTTTCTTGTTTCACCTCTATACCGAGGAAATAGTTCATCAAGCCAAGGTCGGTCATTTCAAATGTCTTCATCATGTCTTCTTTAAATTCTATCATCATCTCTATATTGTTTCCTGTATAGATAAGATCATCGACATATATAGAGACAATGAGATGGTACTGACCTTGTGCCTTAATATATAGTGTTGGCTCACTCTTGCTCCTCCTGAATCCTTGATCGATGAAGTATTTATCAATCTTGCTATACCATGCTCGAGGAGCTTGCTTCAGGCCATATAATGCTTTTTTAAGTCTTAGTACTTTGCCTTCATTGCCTTCGTTGATGAAGCCCTGTGGTTGTTCAACATAAATCTCTTCTTCGAGCACCCCATTTAGAAAGGCTGACTTGACATCCAGTTGATAGATGTTCCATCCTTTTTGTGCTGCAAGAGCTATTAAAACTCTAATTGTATCTAAGCGAGCAACTGGAGCAAATGTCTCATTGTAGTCTATTCCTGGTTGCTGTGAGTAGCCTTTGGCAACCAATCTTGCTTTATGCTTTTGTATAGTTCCATCAGGATTGAGCTTTGTTTTATATATCCATTTGACTCCAATGATGTCTTTTCCATGAGGGCAATTTACGAGTTCCCAAGTGTTATTCTTCTCAATCATTTTAATCTCTTCTTCCATAGCCTTGACCCATACTTCTTGCTTTGATGCTTCTTCATAACAGTTAGGCTCAATCATGGCCATATTGCAAGTTTCATATATGTCTACCAAAGATTTTACTCTTCTTGGACTAGATTCAGGTGAAGAATCTTGTTGTGGAGGTGGAGAAAGCGTACCTGAATTTTCTTCCTCTTCTTGAGTTTCTTCTTGAGATTGTTGCACTGGAAGTAGAATGTTGCTTTTAACAACTTTTTCTTCTTCCCAATTCCAAGAAGCATTTTCATCAACTTCAACATCTCGACTGATGATGAGCTTTTTCGTTTGTAGGTTGTAGACTCGATAGCCGTTTGATTGTGTGCTATATCCCAAGAATATTCCTCGTATAGTTTTGTCTTCAAGCTTGTGCCTCCTTTGATCAGGAACATGTATGTAGCAAATAGACCCAAATACTCGTAGGTGTTTAGCTGATGGCTTTCTCCCACTCCAAGCTTCAATAGGAGTCTTGTCTTGGACTGCTTTAGTTGGACATCTGTTTAGAATATAAACTGCAGTGTAGACTGCTTCAGCCCAAAAAGTGTTAGGCATACTTTTCTCTTTCAGCATTGATCTTGCCATCTCCATAACTGTGCGATTCTTTCTCTCTGACACGCCATTTTGTTGTGGAGTATATGCGACTGTAAGTTGTCGCTCTATGCCTTCATCTTCACAGAATTTGTCAAACTCGTGAGATGTGTACTCCTTGCCACGATCACTTCTAAGTACTTTTAGCTGTTTTCCACTTTGCTTCTCAACAAGGGCCTTGAATTTCTTGAATACTCCAAAAACTTCTGACTTTGCCTTTAAGAAATAGACCCATGTCATTCTAGAGAAGTCATCGATGAAGAGGATGAAATACCTGTTGTTATGATGTGAAGGTGTTCTCATCGGTCCGCAAACATCGGTATGAATCAACTCCAATAAGTCTTTTGCTCTCCATGCTTTGTCTGTCGAGAATGGTAATCGATGTTGTTTTCCGAGGAGACATCCTTCACATGATTCATTATTTTCCTTCAAGCATGGAAGATCTCTCATCATGTTTTTCGTATATAGAAGCTTTAAGGCATGTGTGTTGAAGTGGCCAAATCTCCTATGCCAAAGCCATGAGTCATCAACTTCTACCTTCATGGCAATATTAGTTCCAGGTTTGAAGCTTATAGGAAAGCTTCTATTTCTCTTCTCCATTTTTACTTGGCCAATTTCTATCATTTTACTGTCATAAATTTTGCATGTATCTTTCTCAAAATGAAGAGAATATCCATTCTCCATCATTTGGCCAATACTTAAAAGATTCTCTTTAAGATTTGGAACTAGTAAAACATCCTTGATGAATTTCGTACCTTTTTTTGTCTCCACCATGACAGTTCCTTTGCCTCGAGACTCCACTGTGGTGCCATTTCCTAGGCGAACTTTGACATTGACAGATTTATCAATGTCTTTGAAGATACTTTGATCTTTTGCCATGTGATTACTGCATCCACTATCCAAGTACCAACTTCCTTCTCTACCAGAAGATTCTTGATTGGCGTAGAATAAGAGTTTCTCTTGATTATCTTCTTCCGCAAAGTTTGCTTGATGCTTATTTTTATTACGACAATACTTTTCTATGTGACCAAATTTCTTGCAATAGTGACATTGAGGTTTTCCATGATGCCAACAATCTTTTTCCAAGTGACTTGTCTTTTTACATATGCCACATGGAGGATATTTTTCTTGACGAGTCTTAGAGAAGCTTCTAGGATTTTCTTTATTTCTAGAAATTTCTTCTCTACTTTTATTTCCTTCATATTCTTTATTCTGAGACCGTAATTTTAGTTTTGATTGAAAGGCATTTTCAACCGAGTCTTCTTCATGCCTTTTCAATCTTTGTTCATAAGCTTCAAGAGAGCCCAGTAGTTGTGTGACTGACAATGTACCCAAATCTTTTGTTTGTTCAATCGCGGTTGCGATTGCATCATACTTTTGGGGAATAGAAATTAAAATTTTCTCAACGATCTTTTTGTCAAGAATATTTTCCCCATAGGCTCTCATCTGACTAACTATTTCTTTTATTCTAGAATAGTAGTCTTTAATGGTCTCAGATTCTTTCATTCTTAATAATTCAAACTCTCGTCTTAAAGAATGAAGTTTAATATTGCGTACCTCGTCACTTCCTTCAAACTCCTCTTGTATTGTTTTCCAAGCTTGTTTTGCACTTGTGGCACCAATTATCCTTGGAAAAATTGTGTCATCAACTGCTTGTTGAAGAACAAATAAAGCCCTTGAATCCTTCTGCTTGTTTTCTTTCAACTCCTTCTTTTGAGCTGCAGTAAGAGTAGAGGTGTCTTCTGGAATAGTGAATCCCTCTTCTATGATATCCCATAAATCTTGAGAGCGGAAGAAAGTCTTCATTTTGACACTCCAAAAATCATAATTTTCTCCTTTGAAAATAGGTACTGGAATTGATGATGTTTGATTAGTAGTAGCCATTGTTGAGAATATATTTGGGAGTAGTAGAATGAGTTATAGTTTTGTTTGAGGTACTTGAAAATTTTATCTACGCCCAGTAGATGACCGAACGTAGCTCTGGTACCACTGTTAGTATTTTAAGGTTGTGAATGGAGTAGTTGATGGGATAGAGAAAATGTAGAGATAGTTGAATGTAGAAGTAGTAGTTGGAAGAAGTGTTGTAGTTGTCTTTAGTTGTAGTAGATGTTGGTTCATACAAATGATAGATGTTGGCTACTTCTTCTTCAAATGATAGTACACATGGGTATTTATAGACCTCTTCTCTCTTTCATGACTATTCTAGAAAATTCTAGCTAGAACTTATGTAGAAAGTTCTAGGCTTCCTATGTAGAATTTTCTTGATTATTTCTTCTTATCTTAGGATTTTCTTCAACATTCTAGAATTTATATTACATTTCAATTCCTCTATCTAAGGAGCTTCTACATTCTTCTAGAAATTGCATTATACTCTAATAGCACAACACCACAAATGCTTGCATAAAGGTCTATCCGTTCGGATGAAGCTGATATGGGGGATGAAGCTGATTTGACGTCATGTTAAACTCTCTCAGCACGCTTCTCTAAAATTCGTTGAATGGAAGACGAATGAGAAGGTCTTTGAAAAGACATGCATACATAAAGAAAAATTATTTAGGACTACCCATCTTTCCGTGAACACCCACTCGTTCCCTTTGCAAACAATGAGGTTAAAGCACTCGGCGTCTTCGAGGGACTTGATGAGGCATGTCCACATGTTGAACCATTGCATTTGGTTCCCCATGTGGAACCAGATGACATACTCTCCACTTCATAAGATGTCTAGTCATAGCCTACAACGATCAGAAGCGACTAAATGGCCACATCTCCCCCTCATTGGCCACACCAATTTCTAACGCCACATCAGCCTCAGGAAAAGTAGTTTGAGTGGCCTTATTAAAATCTTCACTCTTGACCGAGTTTGATTCTTTCTCAGTTGATCCCAAAATCAAAGAAGAAATTGACAATGACACTGACGACGATGATGCATCATCAACATATCCTAGGCCACCCCTTCCCATGCACTTCTCAAACAATGTGAAATAAATAGTTAACATTATTACCTAACAGAAAAAAAGAGCTAGACGATAGGTTGGCAAAGAAAAGTTGAAGGCAAAGGTGAAAATGATAGACGAGGCCACCCCTCTTTATAGCCAAAAGGGGACCTCCTCGTTAGTCATCCTCAGTCATTGAATCAAGTCAAATTCAAATAATCACAACATTTGAGTATGCGAATTTCGATTGGCGCAAGACTCGAAGTGCCACACATATTTCCCTTCAACGATAATATTTCAAAATTTTGAAAAGTTTTAACCGCTCAACTAAACGGTTTAGAGGCCAACCAGATGAATGACTAGGGTTAGGACTACTACAAAAAGATCAAACAGTAGAAGCTCTATCCCATTACAAACCCTTCGCTTGTCATGATAAACTCGAGCTTAAGAGATCTATGTACTGTATGACCGTTTGGTCAGCCACAGACTAGACAGTTTGTTGTTGGTTGGACTCTCCACGAGCCATCCTAGTGACTAAACGACCAAGGAGGCAGACTAAGCGATCAATTGAAAGGGAAATTAACTTAAATGTTGAATAACTTAAGGTAAAGAGTGATTACCACCAATTGGGCTGCAGTTTGGACATTGTTAATCACACGTCCATTGAGAAATCTATAAATATAGGTTTGTTATATAAGTAATTTGTATTCACTGTGACATTAGTATCTGAACTGTCAAATGTTGAACTGACTTTAGTATTAATATCTTCTACAGGTGTCCTCAAAATGGTACTAAAAGTACGAATACAAAGAGACCTAGAGCAAAGTGTTTGGTCCTTTGAACTATTACCTAGACATTTGACCTTCACTACCTAAAACAAGATTGAAGGAACTACCACCACATTGAGAGAATCCAGTAGAGCGATTCTTGGGTTGAGAAGTTTGAGAGATATTTGTTTGTAATAGAAAAGGATTAGAGGTTTTATGTTTCTCAAATCGTTCTTCTTGAGTTAGTAATAACGCTTCAATATCTTTTACACTATAAGGATTGGGCATGATGTTACAGAAATGATGAAAGGGTTACATTCATCTGAGAGACCATTGAGGATAACATCAATGTGTTCATCCACAATTAGAGGAGGTCTGATTGCGACTAAGGAATCAACAATCTTCTTGATGCCAAAAAGATAGACCATGATGGTACGATCTTTCTCGGATTTATTTGTGCATGCGTATGTGAAGCATAATAGGCATTGTGTTAAGGCCCACCATTTTCGTTAGGATAGGAGCTGTCATAGACGATAGTAACCATGCTACAATAAGTTGGTCTTGATGTTGGAAATTTAGAAAATGAGGGTTGATAATATTGGTTGAACGATCTCTGTCAGAAAGAAACAAAGGAGAAGGGTTTGACTCATCAAGAAAGTGTGAAATCTTGAATCCCCGTAGAGTAGCTAACACTTGTTGTTTCCAAGTGAGATAATTTTCATCAGAAAGGTTGAATGAGATAGATGTAGTGAAGATTGTTGTAGAAGCTGAAAATAATAGAATAAAAATCACGAACAAAAGACTTCCTGAGGCGTGTAGATCACTGTCCTTAAGGACTTATCCGCGGTGTATTGTGCAAACCTCCCAAGATAAAATAGGAACTTCTCAGAATTTCTGAGGATCTCAGAACTAGCAAGAATCTCTTAAGTAGAAAATAAAAATAAACCCAGAATATTTTTAGAAGAAGAAAAGAGAAAGAATGAAACTAAGAGAAGAGAGAATGAGAGAAGAATAATTATGATGATGATTTTAAAGTGAAGGAGGTCCTATATTTATAGAGCATGAAAATGAGAGATCCAAGGAAAAATAATCTTGTGGAAGTAGGTGCCCAAAACTGATTTCGTGACTTGCGTGAGGAGATTTGACGGAAGATGTTATTCAAAACCTAACTCCCAAGCCTTTCGGGATGGTAACACTGATAAACAAATATCCCGAGACTTGTGGGATGGTATTTGACCCTTAGTAGTGCAACGTGCTTCAGTTTCTTTTGCACGAATCTCTTGCAAAATAACAAGTTTTACAACAATCCCCCACATATTTCAAAAGACGAGAAAGAAAGATTGAAAGGGAAAAGAAAAAAAAATCCTGGGTTTTATAAGATGTAAGGCATCAGAACTGGTATAGCAAGCTATATGAACCAGTCATAGATCGAGAAACTTAACACATAGTGTAGTTGGTAAAGCAAGCTATATGAACCAAAGACACTTGAGTGTGTTAGAGGTTTATCAATCACAGTACACCCCCACAATCCTTGTTGTTATCACTGTGATGCGCTTAATAGGCCATATGCGCGCCCGGTATTCATGAGTGCTCTAGAGATCATGCCAATATCTCATGCAAGCGGCCTCACTTGACACTCATATAGGTGATTTCATCAAGTGTATGCAGCAAATCATACACCACCCATATGGGATATGAAGACCATTAAAAACTTTGTTTAATTACAAAGTTGAACCTCTCAATAATGAAGTCTCTAGCACTTTCACACACACCATAGGAATGGACATATTTGATTTAAAATCAAATTACTGCTATCAGAACTAACAAGTGACTTGTTTTTACCCATATGAACCTTATTCATGGGATCTCTAATCACAAAGGTTGGGTTACCATCACTTGTTTGTTTGTCAGTGGCTTAAGTCTCATTCCCCTCGATGTTTCTAATATCATATTTCTTCCCAATGGTTTTGTTAGAGGATCTGCTAGATTTCGTTCTGATTTCACATAGTCAATGGAAATAGTTCCACTCTTTAGCAGTTGCTTCACCAAATTGTGTCTCAATTGGATATGTCTATTCTTTCAATTGTAATTCTTGTTTTTAGCTATAGTTATTGCCGATTAGTAATCACAATGTATTGACACCGATAGGGTTGGTTTCATTCCTAGTGAAATGTTTGCTAAGAAGTTTTTCAACCACTCAGCCTCACTACCAGTCATCTCAAGAGCAACAAACTCAGATTCCATTGTTGATCTTGCAATAATAGTTTGTTTGGTTGATCTCCATGTAATCGCACCACCCCAGAGTGTGAATACATTACCACTAGTGGATTTTGTCTCATCTGAATCAGAGATCCAGTTAGCATCATTATACCCTTATAGTACAGCGAGAAATCCACTATATTCAATGGCATAATCCATTGAACCTCTTAAGTATCTCATAAGCCTGGAAAGTGCATCCCAATGTTCTTGATTTGGACATTGAGTGTACCTACTCAGTCTACCTACTGCATAAGCAATATCAGGTCTAGAAAAGCTCATCAAGTGTAGTAAGCTCCCAATTATCTGGGCATACTGAGGCTGAGATAATGATTCTCCTCTATTTTTCATTAATTTAGAGTTAGCATCATAAGGGGTACTCACGGGTTTGAAATCATAATACCCAAACTTCTTAAGGAGTTTCTCAATGTATTGTGCTTTGGATAGTAATATACTATCTCCCTTCCTTATGATTTTAACACCTAAAATTACATTGGCTTCACCCATGTCTTTCATTTTAAAGTTCAATCCTAGAAACAGTTTAGTTCTAGTAACAATCTCATTACATGTACCAAAAATTAACATGTCATCCACATACAAACATATAATGACACAATCATCATTTTCAGATTTAGAGTACACACATTTATCAGCATCATTAAGTGAAAAACCATCACATAGCAATACATTATCTAGTTTTTCATGCCATTGTTTTGGTGCTTGTTTCAACCCATACAAAGATTTTAAAAGTTTACAAACTTTATTCTCTTGACCAAGTACTACACACCCTTCAGGTTGAGTCATATAAATTTCCTCCTCTAAATCACCATTCGAAAAGGCAGTTTTAACATCCATTTGGTGTATCACTATCTTAGGGATGGCTGCTAAGGCTAACAGAACTCGGATAGAGGAAATCCTAGTCACATGGGCAAAAGTATCAAAGTAATCTATGTTGGGTTTTTCAGTAAAACCTTTTGCTACTAATCTTGCCTTATACTTCTCTATATGATACTTTTTCTTAACATTCATCATCTCCTTAAGAGTTCTATTCTTTCTCTCAGCTACTCCATTAGACTCAGGTGAATATGGTGGAGTTACCTCATGGATGATACCTTCTTTAACACAAAAGTCATTAAACAAAACATATTCACCACCTCTATCTGATTTAATTCTTTTAATCTTTTTATTCAATTGATTTTCTACTCCTGCTTTATAGGTTAAAAACACATCAAAGGCTTCATCTTTGTGTTTGATTAAGTACACTTTGAAGCTATCAAATTAATACTACTTTTCAAGGCAACTTCAGTATTGCCAGGTAGTATTAAAGAAAGTAGATAGGGTGATGGAAAACCATCAAGAAATCACATTGGACCTCTTACTAGAGCAATGGCTAGGAAGATTCAAGAAGAAGAAGGATCATCTAACATTTTACTTTTATGGAAGGTTACTTATAAAAATCCTTCTTCTCTTAACTAAAGCACTTATATTTTGTTTTGTAGGAATTAATAAATCTTGGAGAATATGATTGAGCCATCCAAGAAAGAACCAAGCAAAGGAGCCAAAAAGCAAAGGAGGTGCTTACGGCATGCACCAGCATTTTCCACGTGAATGTTGGCTGATTTGGAAGGAAGCACACACCTTGCTGGATGAGCTGGAATGAAGCATGGATTTTGCTTGATCAAAATCTGAATAATTTGAATTTTAGGAGGGAATTACAAACAGAATTTAGGCTCCTCTTCACCTATAAATAAGAGGGCCTTTTCTTTGTATTGGGTTACTTTTGAGCTTAGTAAATTGCTGCTGAAATTCACTGCCAGCCCTATTGCTCTTGAGTCATTAATTCTCTCTACTTTCTCTTCCCTTTCCTCTAGCTTCCTTCCATTGTAGGAAGGCCTTCTGAGCTGTGAGGTTCCCACACATACTTATTCCACTCAAATACACCAACCATCAATCAATCTCACCCAATTGCCACTGCATCCACTCTGCTGTTTTTTGTCATCCACTGCACCAATACTATTTTTCATCCGCTGCATCTGCTTTGTCTGCAAGGACAGGTCATTCAAGCATGGATAAGCATCCATCAAGTGGTATCAGAGCCAGGTTCTCCACGCACCAAGGAGCTAAGCATTTCTTCTCATTCTGCAATTTAATTCTGCTGAATTCCATCTCTGTTTCTGTTTTCTGTTTCTGTTTTCTGTTTCTGTTTCAGTGTTAATTCTGCTTCTGTAATTCTGTTCCAGCATTTAATTCAATGTTCTTACAGTGTCTTATGTCCATCTTTCATTTTAATCGGTGCATTTCCATTGTGTGAGTTCAATTCAACCTTTATTTTTCATTTTCCAGTAATGTCATGGTCATGTCCTGTTGTGCAGTTTTTTTCAACTCTGTCATCAAGTATTTGATTCTGTTCTAACTTTCATTTTCGTTTTAAGTGTGTCCTGAGCAATTGCTAGCTCTATGTTGATCATATAAAGCAATGGCAACATGTCCAGCTTTGATCATTTGAGCCAATTAGCATTGCAAATATTGATTCCAGTAGAAAAATCTGCATAAAACATCATTTCTGGATTAATTTGATATCAGCTGATGTAGTCCAGATTTCTTTAGTTTCAAGCTTTGTACAAGTTTGTTTACTGTTTTTACATGTGTTTGAAGTGATAGCAACTCCTAATAATCACAGAATTGAAAAATGAGTAGTTGCGTTGCTTGAAATCTGGTTTCAAATCACTTTTATTGTTTTATCCAAGCTTCTGCACCGTGCTTGACTTCTTTGTTGTGTCTTAGGCCATTTAACATCTCCTACCTAACATTTTCCAGCTAGAATCTAGTTGCTAGGACCTTTCTTACACGTTTTGTTGATCCATCCAGTTTTGAATCCGTTGCATTTTAATTTCTAGTGCAGTTTTGTCCAATTTTGCTGCATAAGTGGCAACTACAAAAGTGATTTTGAGATTCTGTGTGCTTCTGTGGTGTTTGAAGGTTTGTGCACATACAATTGACCATTTCAAACTTGTTCTTACTGTTCATATGGTCATTTTTGAACCTATCCGAAAATACACCAGCCAAACCACCAAATTTTGTTAAAATTGGAAGTCAACCACTGAAAAACTGATATGCACTTTGCTTTGGCTGATTAAGTGTTTAAACATCTTCCATTTGATGATACAAACTTCTTTGAAGTGTCATTTGACCATTAGCATCACTCAAACTCATTTTAGACACTGCTGTTCCATTTTTCCAGCCACAATTCTCATTCTGGTGCAGTTTTTAGTGCATTTTTTCTGCATAATTAACAACTGCCACTGCCAATTGGTGCCTTCCCTTGTTTTTGTGCATTGTGAACATTAGGAAAGGTTTATTTGACCATTTAAAACTTGTGCATACTGTTCATTTGGTCATTTTCCAGCCAATGTGCCAAATCACCATTTAAACCATCATTTTTTCTTAAAATTGGAAGTGGAACATTCATTTTCGGATGCAGAATGTTTCTGTGCTGTTCTAGAATTTAAACATGTTCACAATGATGATATACACTTGTTTGATGTCTCACTTAAGCCTCTGCACCACTGCCAAACAATTTTGACCCTAAAACCACCATTTTCACACCACTTTCTGGTGCAGTAAGCATTTTTGTTGCTGTTTGACATTTGAAATACTTTTAATTTTCATTATTGGATTGGCAAAAGCTGGGTTTAAGTTTCCAAATACATTTATATGCTTATGCAAGTTTATAGCAATCATAAAAAGCAATCTAAACCCTGCAATCCAGATGTGAAAGGTCAAAAACCAGAAAATACAAAATCTACTGTTCTTTGTGGCATTTTGTCAAACAGTTTTGAATTTTATCAAACAGTTTCGAAGCACACAAGTTAATTACTGTTTTGAGTCTTTTCTTGCTTTCTTCATCCATTCTAGTGCCTTTGCTAAGTTCATCTTGTGTACCTACTTTCATTTGTGTGTTGTCCAATTGTTTGTGTCTATTTTTTGGCATCTAAAGTGTTCAATACAGCAACCTATACTGGTGCAGTGTGCAGAAATTTGGTGCAGATTTTTAATCTGTTTGTTGTGATTTTGCTGAGTTTTGGAGTGTATGTGCAAGCTGTTTGGGGCATCCAGCACCAGAATCCTTCTCCTACTTTGGTAGCCTCCTAGGAAGTGGTTTGAGCATTGAAAGTGGAGCAAGAAGGAAGACTCAACAGCAGCCCAAACACCACTGTCCAGCAGCTGAAAAACTCTGTTACAGCAGCATTTCAACCCTGGAAAAAGAGCAACTCACACTTGCATTTTGAGTAGCTTTCTGCAGCAGCAAGAAGACAAAGCTCACATTACTTCTAGGCCTCATTTCAAGTTTATTTACACCAAATATCACGGAATTTGCTGTTTGAAATTGTATTTTTTTTTCTTTGCTGTTTTTGAGCCAAGTGACTTGGAAAAATGCTCTTGAAGCAATTCCAAGTTCACAATTGAACATTGTAATAGTCCAATTTCGTTTTCTTAGTGTGGAAGTGTGTCAAGGGGCTCCAAGTGTCACTTGCACTTTCACTTAGGGCCGTCTAACATTTACATTCTTGCATCTTTATTACTTTCTTTAATTTCTTGCTTAATCTTTTTGTGTGTTTTTAAGTCTCCGTGGTATATAGGATTGCATAGCATTTAGTCAACCTTTCTTTGGTTTTAGGTTCATTTCATAACATTTGAAAAGAATTTGAAGAATTTCTACTTAGAAACTAAGGTAAAAGATAACTCTAAGGAAACTCTGGCTAAGGAAGAACTTGGTTTCTAAGCTTGTCCATTTGTGACTCACCTCTTCTTCCTGGGAGCTACTTAGAAACATCTTTTGCCTCTAGAATCTCTTTAGAAATTTTTCACCAAAAATAAAGAAATCTTGTGAAAATCTTTTCACTCATTACTTGTCAAATATTTTGAAAACTTTGTGAAAACCTTTTCCTTTGACAAGAATGAGTCAATCAAGTGTGCAAGGAAGTTTGAAACCCAATAGTGAAATGTCTTTAAGGGAAGAATTTGAGCAAAGATTTGAACAAAGGGATAAAGAGATTAGTGAGCTCAAAGATATGATTAGTCAACTTTTGATTAATCAAGATAAAAAGAAAGAGAGGTCTTCCCATAGGAGAAGAGAAGAATCATCATCTTCTCCAAGTGAAATTGAGCAAAATAGTAGTCATCACAATGATGACCACTACCAAATGCCTCCTAGAAGACAACATAGAGTTAGAGAGCATTACCCAAGAGAGCCTAAGATTGATCTTCCTTCCTTCCATGGAAAAGATGATGTAGAAGAATACCTAGAGTGGGAAATGAAAGTTGAGCAATTGTTTGAGTGCCACCAAATAGATGATGAAAGGAGAGTCACCATGGCTTCTCTAAGCTTTCAAGGTTATGCCTTAATTTGGTGGACAGCCTTAGTCAAGGACCATAGGCTAAGACACTTACCTCCCATTAGGTATTGGAATGAAATGAGAGCTGCCTTGAGGAGGAGGCATGTACCAGCCTACTATGATAGGGAGATAATGGATAAACTCCATAAACTCCAACAAAGGAACATGAGTGTTGAAGAATATAGACAAAAAATGGAGTTACTCATGTTGAGAGCTGGGATAAGAGAAGAACCTAGGATAACAATAGCTAGGTTTCAAAGTGGACTCAACTATGACATAAGAGATAGGGTTGAACTTATACCCTACAATGATCTCAATGAGTTAGTCCAACTTTGTGTGAGGGTTGAGCAACAACTAAAGAGGAAAAGCTCCACCAAGAAAGATTACCCTCATAGTTCTTACCATAAGAAAGAGTATAAGAGGGAGGGTAGTCAAACCAAGCCAAGATATGAAGACAGAGAGAAAGAGAGAGGAAAAGAAAAAGTCAAAGAACCTTCAAGAGATCATAAGAGTAAGGAGACTAAGTGCTTTAGATGTGGGGAAAAAGGGCACTATGCATCTGAGTGCCGCAATAGAAGGTCAACTTACATCCTTGAACATGAGAGTGAAAGTGAGGGTTCTTCATATAGTGAGTCTGAAACATCCACTTCTGAAGAAGAAGAAGCTTTACCTTGTGATGGTGACTTACTTATGGTAAGGAGACTCCTAGAAAGTAAACATGTAGAATTAGAACAGTCACAAAGAGAGAACCTATTCCACACAAGATGCAAAGTTTTAGAAAAGACATGTTCAATGATAGTGGATAGTGGCTCTTGTTGCAACTGTTGTAGTTCTAGAATGGTAGAGAAGCTTGGTTTAACCACTACTCCTCATCCTAAACCTTACAAACTTCAATGGATCAAAGAGGATGATGGAATAGTAGTTAAAGAACAAGTAAGTGTACCTATTTCCATTGGCAAATATGAAGATCAAATTGTTTGTGATATAGTACCAATGGAAGCTGGGCACATATTACTTGGAAGACCTTGGCAATATGATAAACAAGCTTTACATGATGGAGTCACCAACAAAATCACCATTCAACACAAGGGAAAGAAAATTATTTTGTGTCCTCTTACACCTTCACAAGTAAGAGAGGACCAAATAATTCTTAAAAAGAAGTTGGATGGAGAAAAGAAAAAAGAAAATAAGAAAGAAAGAAAGAATTTGGTAACCCATGCCTCAACCCATGAAGTTGTCCAACCTCAAACCTTGAATATTTCCAAAAATCTTTTTCTTGGACAACCTCATTTCCTTCTTTATTGCAAAGAGGCATTTGTTTCAATCACTCATGAACTTGGTTCTCTACCAAAGGGGTTGCAAAAACTTTTAAAGGAATTTGATGATATATTTCCCAAAGAGGTACCAAGTGGATTACCACCTTTGAGGGGAATAGAACATCAAATAGATTTGGTGCCTGGGGCAAGCCTACCCAATAGGCCAGCCTATAGAACCAACCCTATGGAAACAAAAGAAATAGAGAAACAAGTTAATGACTTGTTGAACAAAGGGTGGATCCAAAAGAGTTTAAGTCCCTGTGCTGTGCCTGTGTTGTTGGTCCCTAAAAAGGATGGGTCTTGGAGAATGTGTACAGATTGTAGGGCCATCAACAACATAACTGTCAAGTATAGGCATCCCATTCCTAGGCTAGATGACATGTTGGATGAATTACATGGAGCAAATCTCTTCACCAAAATTGATCTTAAAAGTGGATACCATCAAATAAGAATTCATGAAGGAGATGAATGGAAAACTGCTTTCAAGACCAAGTTTGGTTTGTATGAATGGTTAGTCATGCCCTTTGGTTTGACCAATGCTCCAAGTACATTCATGAGATTAATGAATCATGTGCTTAGGGAATGCATAGGCAGATTTGTAGTGGTCTACTTTGATGATATCTTAATCTATAGTCAAGGCCTTCAAGAACACCTTAACCATGTCAGAAAAGTCTTGCTTCTTCTTAGAGAACATCATCTCTTTGCCAACTTTGACAAATGTACTTTTTGTCAAGAAAGTGTGATTTTCCTTGGATTCAAAGTGGGAAAAGAAGGTGTACATGTTGATCCAGAGAAGATCAAGGCTATACAAGAATGGCCAACCCCTAAAAATGTAGGAGAGGTGAGAAGTTTTCATGGGCTAGCAAGTTTTTATAGGAGATTTGTGAAAGATTTCTCCACCATAGCTGCTCCTTTAAATGAGCTAGTCAAGAAAGATATGCCTTTTATTTGGGGTGATAAGCAGGAGTTGTCTTTTGAGACTTTGAAACACAAGTTAACACATGCACCTATTCTAGTTTTGCCTGATTTTTCCAAAGCCTTTGAACTAGAATGTGATGCATCTCGGGTAGGAATAGGAGTTGTTTTAATACAAGGAGGACATCCCGTAGCTTACTTTAGTGAAAAACTTAGGGGGCCTACCTTAAACTATCCTACCTATGACAAAGAGTTGTATGCCCTCATTAGAGCTTTAAAAACTTGGGAGCATTACTTGGTAACTAGGGAATTCATCATACACACTGACCATGAATCTCTCAAGTACATTAAAGGGCAAGCAAAGCTAAACAAAAGACATGCAAAGTGGGTGGAATATCTTGAGCAATTTCCCTATGTCATCAAACACAAAAAGGGGAGTACTAATGTTGTTGCGGATGCTTTATCTAGAAGACATGCATTATTAGTAACCCTAGGATCCCAAATATTAGGATTTGATGACATAAAAGAGTTATATGAAAATGATGAAACATTTGCATCCACTTATTCATCATGTCTTAAGAAGCCTTTTGATGGATTCTATCTTTCTGAGGGGTATCTTTTTAATAAAGGAAAACTTTGTATTCCCCAAGGATCCATTAGAAAACTTCTTATCAAAGAGAGTCATGGAGGAGGACTCATGAGCCATCATGGAGTTGATAAAACTCTAAACATTTTGAAAAGTAAATTTTATTGGCCACACATGAGAATAGATGTTCAAAGGCATTGTTCTAAATGTATAGCTTGTTTACAAGCTAAGTCCAAAATTATGCCTCATGGACTCTATACACCTCTTCCTATAGCTAATACTCCTTGGGAGGACATAAGCATGGACTTTGTCTTAGGATTGCCAAGAACTCAAAGGGGGTATGATTCTATATTTGTGGTAGTAGATCGTTTTAGTAAAATGGCTCATTTTATACCCTGCCACAAAGTAGATGATGCTAGCTATATCTCTAGACTCTTCTTTAAAGAAATAGTGAGATTGCATGGCTTACCCAAAACTATAGTGTCTGATAGAGATGTGAAGTTTCTAAGCCATTTGTGGAAAACTTTATGGGAAAAGCTTGGAACTAAACTTCTATTTTCTACTACATGTCACCCACAAACTGATGGGCAAACTGAAGTAGTAAATAGATCTTTATCTACATTATTAAGGGTAATATTAAGAGGAAATAACAAATCTTGGGATGAACATCTACCTCATATTGAATTTGCTTATAATAGAGTAGTCCACAAGACTACTAATATTTCTCCTTTTGAGGTTGTTTATGGTTTTAACCCTATCACACCTCTTGATTTACTACCTCTTCCAGAATCATCTTCTTTTCTTCATAAAGAAGGTGCTTCTAAAGCGAAGTTTATCAAGAAGTTACATGAGAAAGTTAAAATCCAAATTGAAAAACAAACTCAAAAATATGCAGAATACAACAACAAAGGGAGAAAGAAAATAATTTTTGAAAAAGGAGACCTAGTTTGGCTTCATTTGAGAAAGGAAAGATTTCCCTCTCAAAGGAAATCCAAACTTAGTCCAAGAGGAGATGGTCCATTCAAGGTGCTCAAAAAGATAAATGATAATGCATACATATTAGACCTTCTTGAAAGTTATGGTGTCAGTCCTACTTTTAACATCTGCGATTTAATTCCTTTCACAGGAGATGATCAACAGGATGAAGCAGATCTGAGGACAGATCTTTTTCAAGAGGGAGGGTCTGATGGAAAACCATCAAGAAATCACATTGGACCTCTTACTAGAGCAATGGCTAGGAAGATTCAAGAAGAAGAAGGATCATCTAACATTTTACTTTTATGGAAGGTTACTTATAAAAATCCTTCTTCTCTTAACTAAAGCACTTATATTTTGTTTTGTAGGAATTAATAAATCTTGGAGAATATGATTGAGCCATCCAAGAAAGAACCAAGCAAAGGAGCCAAAAAGCAAAGGAGGTGCTTACGGCATGCACCAGCATTTTCCACGTGAATGTTGGCTGATTTGGAAGGAAGCACACACCTTGCTGGATGAGCTGGAATGAAGCATGGATTTTGCTTGATCAAAATCTAAATAATTTGAATTTTAGGAGGGAATTACAAACAGAATTTAGGCTCCTCTTCACCTATAAATAAGAGGGCCTTTTCTTTGTATTGGGTTACTTTTGAGCTTAGTAAATTGCTGCTGAAATTCACTGCCAGCCCTATTGCTCTTGAGTCATTAATTCTCTCTACTTTCTCTTCCCTTTCCTCTAGCTTCCTTCCATTGTAGGAAGGCCTTCTAAGCTGTGAGGTTCCCACACATACTTATTCCACTCAAATACACCAACCATCAATCAATCTCACCCAATTGCCACTGCATCCACTCTGCTGTTTTTTGTCATCCACTGCACCAATACTGTTTTTCATCCGCTGCATCTGCTTTGTCTGCAAGGCCAGGTCATTCAAGCATGGATAAGCATCCATCATAGGGTTAAAGTAACCCTGAGTCGTCTCCCAATGAATAGGGAATTGCCTTTTAATATTTGAATATTATGAATGCAATGCAATGTTCAAGAATAAAAATGATGTTTGGAGAAAGTTTAAAGAACAAATAAGAAACTTAAAAATGATTATAATGAAATAGGCTAATTTCACTACTTTTCCAAGATAGATTCATCATCGGTTATTCACAGATAATTGTTCAATTGAGTATTATTTAAGATTCAAATTAATTAAAGTACATTCTTAATTAATTTGAGGGCGATCATGCACTTAACCAAAGTAAATTCTCAATCAAATGCAAAACCTTTCTAGATTATTCACAATGAATTCAACCAAAGTACATTCTCAATCAAATCCTATTATGTTTAATCATGTTTATTCTTAAATCGCCTAACTAAATTAAAAACTAATCAATCAAAGTAAATTCTCAATTGATTATAGTTGAAATTATTACTACCAATTAAAGTACATTCTCAATTAATAGTAAAAACCAATTAATCATATGAAAGTTCCTAAATTAAATCAAAGTAGATTTTCAATTAAACCTAGAAACCCTAGAACTCATATAATCAATATGCATGTAGACTCAAACACATTATGATGCAAGAATCTTTGCTTTTAATTTGATAGAGAGATGAAAGACATAGAGAGAGAGAACAACTTAAATCAATAATCAAAATAAAGAATTGCATTAACTCAACCTAACCTCAGAATCCATAATGGAATTTGATGCACAAATTTATGATCACCAAAATATGATGTCACAAACTTGTTGAACAATTGGCAAGTATGACCGAATCGTTTCAAGTAATAAACTCGGTAAGACCAAGTATCGTTCTCCCAAAGGACTCACGGCCTAGTTTAGTTATGTGATTTGTTGATTAGCTAAGACTTAAGAACAAAATAATTGGATTTTACTATGCAAAAGACGAAAATAAACATGTATGCATGAGGTTGATCAATGGCTAAAACAAAAGACAAGCACTTTCAATGAAATTTATGGATGAATATGTTGTTGGGGGTCAATTTCATCTTATCTACTCTCATATATTTTAGGAATTCAACATTCAAGTCATCATTGTTAATGTCACTCTCTAAATTACCTTGTCAAGAAGGCCTATCCCCAATTACGAGTTCATACAATTCCTAGCATTCCTAGTAATTAGTTCTTTTAGCACAGGAGCTTAACGACAACCAATATAATATTGGGGGTAATTCCCCGGATCTAGACTTCCCCGTACGTTCTCGTATCGACAAAATCAATAATCATGCATTGAATGAGTTAAACAAAGCAAGCTTTGAGCAAAGAGTAAAAACCCTAACTAATGATGAAAGAAAGCATAAGTCTTAGATTAAGATGCAAGCATAAATTCCATATATGAGAGCTTCAAAAGATTACATTGATTCTCCAACAAACATACAAGGTTTAGTTCACCATATTCATGGTGAAACTAGATGAACAATAATGAAAGAATGAAAGATAAAACCCTAGAAAGGTGAAGAGGTAGCCTGAGCATCCAAGATCCTCCTTCAAAGGGGTGGAAGAGAGAGTGTTTGCTTCGTTTCTGCCAAAGATACAAACCCTAGGACGTCCTAAAGCTTATATATTATTCTAAAATTACAGAAAATTCAGGCCCAAGCCCAAAAGTGTGCCGCTCAGCAATAAAGTACCGCTCGGCGGTAAAGTACCGCTCAGTGGTGAGTGCGCGAGTCGTTTCTTCCCCTCAGCGGCCATTTTGCCCCTCAGCGGATCTCCCGTGAGCTCTTGAGTGCCGCTCAGCGGTAAACTGCCGCTGAGCGGTAACTTCGGCTTCTCCTTTTGCACTTTTTGATGTCTTTTCTGATTCCATCTCTCTCCTTCTTCACTTCTTTCACTAAATTCACCTTAAAACCTGCACAAAAACACTGAAATCAAGCATAAACCTGTCCAGCTCTCTTATTTCTAAAAATATGAATAAAAGCATGATTTCAAGCTAGTTTCTAAGTATAAAGATTGCTTTTAGTGTCAATTTTAAGCATGAAAATAACAGTTTTTCAACTGTTATCACAACCCCAAACTTAGAACTTTGCTTGTCTTCAAGCAAACAAGATGTAACTCAATCTTCAATCAATTCATATGATAGTTTACTCATTCAAAAATCCTCTTTTTCAAGATAAGTAAAAACTTCAATCAGACTTATGACCAAGAGTTCAATCAAGATGTGCACATGCTTTAGTGTTCACAAAGTCATTTAAATTCCAACACATGCTATTTTTCATGAATGATCAATCAATTAAGCATGGATGTTCATGTGCTCATGGAATATTTCCTCACTAGGTAAAGTGTTTCACTCGCACACAAGTGTATAAGAGGTAATCACTCATTCACTCTACTATCACAATGTCACATGAATCAACTTTGTCTTTCATTTTACCACAATTAAAAACATTCACCAGCATGCATCATCACAAGGACTTTTCAATGGCTTATACTGTGGCTGGGCTAACAAGAAAATTGGTTTTTCTGGATCACAAAATCCTTGAGTTAAGAGAATCATAACAACACAATTTTTGTTATTCTTCCCAACTTGCCTTTGCATTTGCATTGAGCTTTGCTTCTTTTTCTTTTCTTTTCTTTTTATTTTTCTTTGCATATTCTTACTTTTTAGCTCTTAGCTCAATGCTTTTCCTTTTTCATGTTTTCCCAACAACCCCAAACTTGAACATTTAACAATACCACACAAGATCTTCTACTTAACTCAAGGTAAAGATTTTCAATCAAGGGTTTTCAGTGTATGTTCAAGGCTAAGGGTTCAAAGGATAGAACACAAAGTGTTCTCTTTTAGTGGGCTAACTTTATGAATTTGGCCAAAAAAGGGTTCCAACAAACGGCCTTGATCACATGATGCAAAACAAGCAATTGATTCAATCATAGAAAACCTGGGCAAAGTCATTCATGCTTTCAAAGTAATAGCATTCAATCATACCAAAAACTCTGGAGCTCAAAACCTCACATATAAGCTCATTCACATTTGACATACACATCCTGCTTAATTTCACAATCACAATCATGATATCCTGCATTTGTTCACAAAGCTTGTGAATCACCTATATAAGCATTTCAATGTGCACATCATCTCAACATCAATCAATCAATAAGCATCATCAAGCATTACTTATCAAACAATCACAATTAATAACAAACCATCACACAAACCAGGTTTCCAATAGAGTACATCAAACCCTAATCTAAAAACAAAAAAACAAATAAGTTCAGAAAACTTAAACCAACAAAAGCATAAGCATATGATAGCATTCATCAGTAAATGCTGTCTCAGCTCCTCATCAGTCTAAGCTGTCCTCTGTATCTTCCTCTTCCTCCTCATCTTCATCATCTTCAAATGCATCATCATCATCAGCTTCATCTTCTTCCATCTCTCTAGCTGAAGCTTCAACTGCTCCAGCTCCTCCTCCATGCACTGGCTCCTCTGGCCAAGCTACCACATTATGGAATTCATCCATAGTCCACCTGTGGGCTGGAGGTGTATCATACATCCCCACAATCATCTCAGCAGTAGCCATCTGCCCTCTGTGAATGGACTGCAACTGAGCACCTATAAGAGACATATACATGTCCCTCATCTAGAATGGTTCTGCTTCATGTGTCTCAGCAGATGTCTGGCTCTGTGCTGGCCCTCTCTCTCTACGAGCACGGCGTGGTGGAACTGGATGAGCTGTCTCCTCACCTCCACAGTACTGTCTGTAATAGGCCTCATCAATAGCTTTTCTTGGCCTCTCAAATGGTGGAGCAGAAGTGTCCACCCCAACTATCTTGCAAAGGTGAGTGATCAAGGAGGGATGTCCTAGTGGTTCTTTGTTGTTTGAGGTATTGGCGCACACACTAATCTCATCAGTTATCACCTGCCCAATATTAACATTTAAGTTTCTGATAGCACAGTAGATGAATAATGCCCTGCTGAGAGTAATATCTGACACATGTGAACATGGCTGAATGTTGGCATGAGAAAATGCCATCCAATACTTTGCAAGAGGAGTCAAATCCGTCCTCCTAATGTTAACCACTGAGCCAGATCTATTCCTTTGGAAGTGTCCTCCAGGTATGCATAGTACTCTCTCCACATCCTCATAATCAGCACCTTCATGCAAAGAGCAAACTGGTACTGCTCACCAGCCCACACAGTGTCCAGGAAGTTATTGATAGAATCAGGATCATACCTGATAGCATGGCCTCTGACATAGCCCAGATAATTTTCAGCTGGATAGTCACCAATCTTCTTTGCATTGGTGTAGAACTCTTTTACCACAGCTATGTTGGTAGGTGTAGGATATGTGGCTAGCTTTCCCCAGTCATTCCCTAACACTTGCTCTCCAAATTGAGGAGCAAAGTTAGGTATCATTCCAACTTTTCTTTCCATCAGAAGTCTCCTGTCCTGAACCACCCTAAAGTGCTTCTCATGTTTCCTAGAGAGGAACCTACTAAAGTGGGGTTGCTCTGGTTCCTTTTCCTTTCTCTTGGTTGCCATGGTTTTCAATCTCTTTCCTGAAGAGGATGTCATTCCTGCATTCAAACCAAATAAAAAACCACAGAACATGATGTTAATCATTAGTAAAACACAGAACACAACTCCTTTCGAAGCTAAACCACCGCCGAGGGCCAGAATTTCCCCTCAGCGCCACCAGTGCCACAGGTCCAGAACGCAAAAATTCAAGAAAACTCAGGTCTGGCAGAGTGCCGCTCAGCGGCAATTTACCCCTGAGCGGTAACTCTACAGAATTTTGAAAAACTCTTTTAAAGCTGTCCTAACTCCACCCAAATGCAATTTTCAGTTTTCCAGTTCATAATCATGCAGTTTAATCGGTTCAAACATCAATTATATCATCAAATCATGCATAGAAATCAAAACTCCTAAATCTTCATGCTTTGACAATCACATTCAAATTCAAGAACCCTAGAATGAACAAAATGCATTTTACTTACTTGGGTGGAGATACTAGATGCAATGAGAATGCTTCCCAGCTAAAATGCTCTCTTTCAACCCCAAACTTTGATGGCACACTAGTGAAAAAGTGAGTGGAAGAGAAATTTTCTTAAGAGGGAAGAGTGAAAAGATGTGGAAAACCTTGGAGAAGGTATGTGGGAGTGCTTGTGCAGAGAAGAGCCTGAAAGAATGAGCAATTGCGCAGCTTAGGGTTTAAAAATACCCTAATGGGCTCGGGTCCCGCTAAGGGGAAACTAAAGCCCATCTGCGAGAGTACCGCTCAGCGGCACTTTCGTGATGTGCTCTTCTCCTTCTTTTCTTAACCTACGTGCCTCCTAGACATGCCCCTCACTGGTTCCCTGCAATTCAATGTTCATAATACTTGTGCAAACCCTATAATGCAACTAAAATGAAACAAACAAAAACAATCAATCAACTGGGTTGCCTCCCAGGTAGCGCTTGTTTAACGTCACGAGCCTGACCCAAAATCCACCAACACCCATCAGTAGGTGTTTAAAATCTCACCAACACCCATCAGTAGGTGTTAAAAACTTACCAACACCCATCAGTAGGTACAAAATTTTCTCACCAACACCCATCAGTAGGTGTTACACACTTAGCATCCTTCAGTAAATGCTATATCCAACAAAATATGTACCAAATAATGTTCAACAGATTAAAAATTACAAACCAAAAGAAAATTAAAAGTTCTTAAATCAACTGGGTTGCCTCCCAGCAAGCGCTCTTTTAACGTCATTAGCTTGACCCAGTAAAGCTCAAGTTCCTTCTTCTTTTTCTTCTTTCTACTGAACTTCTTCAGAAATTTGATCAAACCAGGAACCTGTTGCAGTGTCTCAATCATAGGAACTTTAATCTCCAATTTCTTGAAGATTTCCATAAAGCACTTAAATTTATTTTCCTTCCTATGATTCTTCTTTAGATGAGGATGGGATTTTTCATATGATTCCTTCTTCTTTCCTCTCATCTTCTTTTTCTTACTCTCCCCAATTTTTCTCTTTTTCTTTTCTCTTATTTTTTTTCCCTTCTCTTTTTCTTCTCAACTTCTTTATTTTCACACAATTTTTCTTTCACTCTTCTCTCTCAACCACTTCTTTTTCTTTTTCATCATCTTTATCTTTCTCACTCAACTCTTCTTTTTCTTCTCTCTCTATCTTTTCCTCATCTCTCCCTATTTTTTCTTCAGCAAAAGTTTTGTCACTTTCAGTGACAATGGCTTGACCTTCCTCCTTAAGGTTAACTTCAGTATTAACCTTAACATTCAATTTCTGACTAATGACACGAAGGTGCATCTCCATCCTTTTACATGATTCTTCAATGCTTTTCCGGGTAGAGTTGGAATTTTTCAAACATTGTTGAAGGGTGTCATCCAAATTTACTGATAGAGAAGGTTGTTGCTGCCATTGTTATGGTGGCTGCCTATCAAATTCTTTGGCAGCTTGAGTGGTTTTGTGATGACAATCAGGTATCTGTATGTACTGTTGAACTGCCTCCTCCAACGTTATCCTTCTTCCCGATAGAGAGGATTTTTTCTGCCTTTGTTGTGGTGGTAGATTCTTAAATTGTTTGACAGCTTGCCAAAATTGATCATTATCCATGCTTGAGTAAGGTCCCACCAGTGGTTGAAATTACCTTAGTAGAATTGAGAGCCTATTAAATTCTTGTTCGAATTGCATCCCGCAGACATTAGGCACAAAACTCTAAAAACAATTCTTAGCACAAAACGATTTAAGAGAAGATATAAGATTCAGAGAATAAAATAAAATAAAATAAAATAAAATAAAATAAAATAAAATAAAATAAAATAAAATAAAATAAAATAAAATAAAATACAAACCGAAAAAAATAAAAACAGAAATTCAAAATTAAAGTCAAAGATAATCAATAATCACATAAATGAACTTGTTAAACCAGAGTCCCCGGCAACGGCGCCAAAAACTTGATGGATAAATTTATGATCACCAAAATATGATGTCACAAACTTGTTGAACAATCGGCAAATATAACTGAATCGTTTCAAGTAATAAACTCGGTAAGACCAAGTATCGTTCTCCCAAAGGACTCACGGCCTAGTTTAGTTATGTGATTTGTTGATTAGCTAAGACTTAAGAACAAAATAATTGGATTTTACTATGCAAAAGACGAAAATAAACATGTATGCATGAGGTTGATCAATGGCTAAAACAAAAGACAAGCACTTTCAATGAAATTTATGGATGAATATGTTGTTGGGGGTCAATTTCATCTTATCTACTCTCATATATTTTAGGAATTCAACATTCAAGTCATCATTGTTAATGTCACTCTCTAAATTACCTTGTCAAGAAGGCCTATCCCCAATTACGAGTTCATACAATTCCTAGCATTCCTAGTAATTAGTTCTTTTAGCACAGGAGCTTAACGACAACCAATATAATATTGGGGGTAATTCCCCGAATCTAGACTTCCCCGTACGTTCCCGTATCGACAAAATCAATAATCATGCATTGAATGAGTTAAACAAAGCAAGCTTTGAGCAAAGAGGAAAAACCCTAACTAATGATGAAAGAAAGCATAAGTCTTAGATTAAGATGCAAGCATAAATTCCATATATGAGAGCTTCAAAAGATTACATTGATTCTCCAACAAACATACAAGGTTTAGTTCACCATATTCATGGTGAAACTAGATGAACAATAATGAAAGAATGAAAGATAAAACCCTAGAAAGGTGAAGAGGTAGCCTGAGCATCCAAGATCCTCCTTCAAAGGGGTGGAAGAGAGAGTGTTTGCTTCGTTTCTGCCAAAGATACAAACTCTAGGACGTCCTAAAGCTTATATACTATTCTAAAATTACATAAAATTCAGGCCCAAGCCCATAAGTGTGCCGCTCAGCGGTAAAGTACCGCTCAGTGGTGAGTGCGCGAGTCGTTTCTTCCCCTCAGCAGCCATTTTGCCCCTCAGCGGATCTCCCGTGAGCTCTTGAGTGCCGCTCAACGGTAAACTGTCGCTGAGCGATAACTTCGGCTTCTCCTTTTGCACTTTTTGATGTCTTTTCTGATTCCATCTCTCTCCTTCTTCACTTCTTTCATTAAATTCACCTTAAAACCTGCACAAAAACACTGAAATCAAGCATAAACCTGTCCAGCTCTCTTATTTCTAAAAATATGAATAAAAGCATGATTTCAAGCTAGTTTCTAAGTATAAAGGTTGCTTTTAGTGTCAATTTTAATCATGAAAATAACAGTTTTTCAACTGTTATCAGAATTACAACAGAATAGCCCTAGATGCTTAGCTCTCCATGAATGGAGTTGAATACAAAATGAATTAAGAGAGAGAAGTGGTGAATGAATGAATGAAGTGAAGTCCCCCTTTTCTGCCTCCCCTGGGTCTCTTTATATAGGGCTTGATTGGGCTTGAACTTTGAATATTCAGTTGACAGAATCTTTTATCTTATATCTTCCAAATAACTAAAGGATTTAGATAATTATAACATTATTTGGAAGATATTTTCGGTTGATATTCCCAAATTAAATTAATTCAACAACTGAATTTTATCTTTTAGCTTTTCTGAATTTTCCAAAATTACACATAAGCCATAAATTTCTTCTATCTGTGCTTTAACCCCTTTTTAATTTCTGAAATTGCAGGAAAGCCCCTCAATTGACCACCTCGACCAGATTCAAAAAACATTGACCATTTTTGACTCAAGATGACGCGTCAATGAGTGCCCGTCACGTGTGATACGACTGTCGCGGTCATAGAAATTTGATACAGATAAAGAATGTAGTATAGCTAGGATGTGACTCCTAGGTCGTCTCTCGAGGACCAATTTGTGGTTCAGTCTCAGATTTAAACACGTAGTGGGGGGGGTTTTGTGATTGTGTTTGTGCAGTAAAATTAAAGTGGACTGGAATTTAAACGAGACAGAATTTAAAATACTAAAATAAATTTTAACAATGGTAAAAACAAGCGGTAAAAGATGGTAAAAACTGAACGGTAAAATTAAACGCATAAATAAAAACATCAGTGAAAATACGTTGATAGAAATTAAACCGTAAAAATGACGTTGAAAATAAACTGAACGGTAAAAAGCAATGACTGAATTTAACAGTACAGAAAATACTGAACGATAAATTTAACAGATAAAAACATTTAACTGAAAATGGAATTCATCACAAATTGAACACTTAAATTAAAATTCTGGACAGTAAAAAGGAAACGAGCAAAGGTGACACATTCAGAAATGAAAACTATATTTTGGCACTGTTGAAAATAAATTACAGAGAGCTTTGAAAGAAGAAGAGGCAAGAGCCTCTTCCAGGGACCGTGAGGGGTTCCTAAACTACTCTAAATTCTACTACTAAAATCTTACATTTCTTCTCTGCTGCTGCTTGCAATTTTATAGCATTTCTCTGAACAAACTCCCGTATTCTCCTCCTTCATTTCAGCGTCTTGTTTTGTCTATTGTCCCCCTATAGCTTCCTTTCTATTCTTAGCTTTGAAGACTTTCTTAGCTAAATGTTCACTTCCTTGGACGTATGAAAATAGGTGGGACCCTCCATTCTTCACCTAAACTTGTCATCTTCTTCATTCAATCTCGTTGCACACCCTTGCTGCCATCTCCTCCAAGCTTTGCTTCTCTATGGATGTGTGAATCAGTAGCTGCACCGTGAGCTTGCTATCTTCAACCAAGAGCAACTCCTGCTGGATTTGACTTCAGTTCTGCCTTGGGCCGTGTATGCCTCTCCCTTCCAGCTCCAATTCCATTTGACGCTTGCTGCTGCATGGGAGAAACCAACCGAGACACCTTGCTCACGGTTACTGTATGTGGCTGGACCATGAAGGTAGCTAGGAGGATGAAGTCCTTGCTGCTGTCTGGACCAGCCGTGAGTTGTGTTGCCATTTTCTGGACGGTGCAGCTAGATGTTTCTCAAAGAAAACCGTGAATGGTAGCTGCTCCAAACTACTGGATTTCTTCTTCTTCAACTCAGTAGATACTCCTTCAACTCCTTTATGTGAGCTGCAGCAAAATAATAGAGAAACCGTGAGGTGGCCCCTTCATTCAACAAGTTTCACGGCTGCACACTCCAAAATGAATTCTCCAATGTTAAGAAGTGGTGGTCCCCTTTCATCATTTTTTTAATGTGATTTCTAGTCCACTTTGATTCCACGTACATGGCTTCATGTTTTGCCAAGATGAAATGACCAATGGGCCCCATGTGTTTGTCCAATCAAAATAGAAAACCTTTGGATATGCCAAAGTGTTTGGCCGTGGTAGTGGAGTTGTTTTTTAATTCTTTGCTACTTCATTCACGTAAGTGACTAAATGGTGGTCCCTCCATCATGTTTCACGGCCTCCTTCATTTTGTTAAGCCAAAGAGAAATGTGCGTTAGCCAAAGAAAGGGTGCAGCTCCCACTTCTATTCCAAAGCAAATTGTTGAATCTTTTAGCATCATTTTGGACGTGCAAAAATATGGGAGGCCGTGTGATGTGTATATTTTTGTTCCAATTTATATTTTGGCTTGCCAAACTGAATGGCCGTGGAATGTCTTCCAATTCATCATGCTTCCAGGAGAAATGAGTTGCCAAGCCAATTTTGCTGAGTGTTGGAAGATCTTAACACCTTCCAATGATAAATTCCAGCCACCACAAGTATCAAACAACAAGCAAACAATGCAAACAAATTAGCAGTCACTCAAACAGTCAGCACTAGACTGACATAGGAGAGTAAAACAAATACTGGGAACAACACAGAACGAATTTGAACAAAATAAAAACTACACATGAAAATAGACATCCAGACGAAACTATGAAAAAACATTGCATGCAAAACGGATAAGAATTGTATTCAAACGAAGACACACAAGTTGACACAACATTCACGCAGCACTGGGATGACATAGGAGAGTAAACAAATTACTGGGAACAGTACAGATCGAATTTGAACAAAGTAAAAACTATACATGAAACTAAACATCTAGACGAAACTATGAAAAAAAAATTGAATGGAAAACGGATACGAATTGAACTCGAACGAGGACAAACAAGTTGACACAAAATTCACACAGCAACCAGCGAAAATTGAAGTGGCTGAAATGCATTGGGCTCAATTGTCATTTCTCATTTAGCCTTCAAATGTCCCAAAACGTTATCCAAAATTTTCCCGTAATTAATAATGCAAAATAATAAGCTCAGAGAATTCAAATTAGTTAAAATAAGAATTTTCGATCAAATTAAGCACAATTAGGAAAAACAGGAAAATACCGGACGTTTAAGCACAATTCCCCGACTAATTTTAGTACAATAAACTAAGTGAAGTGAATAAAATATTGACTCATCAAAATAGACCACACTTAGTCTTTTGCACTCCTGGGCAAAATTAAGACGCAAATCAGGGAATAGTTCAAAGGACTTCAAAGGATTAACAGAGACGCAACATACAGAAAATAAAAACTCGCAAGAAAATAAACAGAATTTACAAAGTTCTCAAGAATTCTGGACAGAGATAAGAAGTAGACAATATCCAACACAGAATCAAAGAAAGCAGATACTTACAGAAATCATCCAAGCAATTCAAAGCATGGTAAAATAATCAATCAGCTCAAGAGGTGATTCAAAAATGACAAAACCTCACAGATGCACTATAGTGTTTCTCTCAAGTGTTTAAGGTAAATCAATTTCACTCAATGCACTCAAGAAAGCAAACACAAACAGACTTGGCAATCTTCTAATATCAACACTTAAAACATATGCATGTTCAGATCTAAAGGTCTTTACTGGGTTGTAATGGGGCCAAGGACAGGGGAGGATAAAATATGGATAAGTAGGTGTAGACCAGAAGAAATTAGAGGAATACTGGGGAACAAGTGTAAATACAGTGAAATTACGCCCAAACCACTAATTTAATCCTCTTCTTGACTCCATTGTTCTCAAAATTGTTTTTCATTTTGCTCTCTTTTTCTCATCAATTTCAATTTTTTTTTCATCCTGTCTGTTTCCTTTTCTCTCTCTATCACACAACAGGATATAATTTATATTTTAAGAACATGATGAGGAACCAACTAGCCAATTCATCACAATTCCCAAGGAGACCATACTTATTCACAAAACACTTCTATAGCTCCAGACTTCCCTAAGGTTTAGGTAATCATTTGTTTTTCACTTAGGATCAGTGTATGAGCTTTAACACAAAGAAATGGATACAGTATAGGCTCAAAAGGGGTATCAAAGGATAATAACAAGGTAGGCTTATTTGGCTAAAGAGGCTCAAGAACAAAATGCCTTTATCACTTCTAAAACATGCATATCAATCAAGTATATCAAAAAGAATCAAGCCAAGGCATATGTGCAAGCAATCAAGATACATATCTCACATAAGAAAGAACATTAAGTGGCTCAAATCTCACACAGGGTATTCGTCACAATCAAATCAACCTCTCAAACGCATAATCATCTTTCCAAGCAGAGAAAAACAAGGATTTCAAACTAAGTATCAATGAAGTGGAGGAAAAATCTACAACTTAGACAAACTCCAGAAATCAAGAGAAAAATGTAAAATTTATTGCACACAAAACACACTAAAAACCACTTAAAACAGAAAAAATTTAACACTCAAAAACAAAAAATTTAACACACAAAACAAAGAAAAATCAGAGTCTCTCCCAATAGACCACACTTAAACTACACATTGTCCTCAATGTGTTCTAAGCATACATCAACAATCAAAACAGTAAACATATCATGGACAAGTGCAATAAAGGTAGGAAAAAGGGAGAGAAAGAAAATGCAAACTCCCGTAGGTTATGGTGGAAGCTGCCAGTTTTGGACTTGTAGGGAGATATCTGCCAACTTAGATTCCAGCTTGGACGTTTTGAGGACGAACTGCTTCATCCTCCAAATTTGATCTAGCAGTGAAATATCTTCCACAGCTGGATCTAAGCAGTGATTGTTGATGAGCAAGTTCAGCAGGTGCCTATTAATCTCGAAGCTTTTGTCATTGTTGGCACCTTTATCTTCCAACGTGGGTGTCTGTTGATCAAATTTATTCGTACCTCCTGCAGCATGGTTAGTGCAATATTGTGGTTCCACATAAATGTCATGCAGAGGTATAACACCCAATTCCAATGTAAGAGGCTGAACCTCAGATATATCCTCGGAACATGAATCAATTTCAAATTTAGAAATTATATCAACCACAGACTCAGATTCATGATCAATGCATGGAGAATAATCATTTGGATGTGATATCAAAAAATTTTTCTCATCATGCATAGAGGGAAAATTAAAAGCATGTTCATCAACAATATAATCATCAGCATACCAATCAACAGCATAATATTTATTAACACAATCAACAGAATAATCAATTTGTGGTATGCTTACCTCCACTTCCTTGAAGATTGGTAAAGTAGTGGAGGATGAAGGTGGTCTACCTGGTTCAGGATTACTGCTTACTTCTGCCGGGTCCCCAAAATTTTCATCAGTCTCCTCAGGTGCAAGAGTGGCCATCTGCCTGATCTGATCACTCAGATTCTGTATGGCAGCTTGAGTTTCCTGCTGGAACTCCATGCTCTCTTGCTTGAACTGCATGTTCCCTTTCTGAAACTGAATGTTCTGCATTGTCATCTGCTCTAGTAACTCCTTTAATGTAGGTTCAGAAGTAGAAGGCTGAGGAGTTATTTGAATAGGAGAATCATACTGTTGACTCTCATATTGTGGAACTGGCTCCCAAAGAGAGCTCTCAGAAATTGGATGATGGAACATATTGTTCTCATCATAAAAATCAGCAGATTTAAAATCAAAGTAATATGCAGAATAAGAATCATAATCACAGACATTGGCAGAATAAGCATTATTCACAACATTAAAATAGGTAGACATCGAAAAATAAAAATAAAACAAATAAAAAGTAAATACTAAAAATTACGAAACAGATAATTCACAACACATTTATACATGCTACAGGAACACACAACACATAAATTTTTTTTTTTTTTAATTTTTTTTTTTTTAATAATTTTTTTTTTAATTAACAAACAAAATACATATGACACGCATACAGAAAATAGAACATCACATCATAACGCAAGATAAAACACAACAATTAAACATATATATACACAATATATATTAACACAGTACAAATCTTAAAACAAAAACCTGGAACTGAAGTGACAACGCCGCCAAAATTTGTTGAAGGTGTCGTTGCCGCCTACAAACATATAAAACACAAAACACACAAAATACACATTTTAACAGAACAAAAATTTACACAACAAAAATCTAAAACCAAACCGTCTTTTGATTGGTCCCCGGCAGCGGCGCCATTTTTGATGGACGACTGTCGCGGTCATAGAAATTTGATACAGATAAAGAATGTAGTATAGCTAGGATGTGACTCCTAGGTCGTCTCTCGAGGACCAATTTGTGGTTCAGTCTCAGATTTAAACACGTAGTGGGGGGGGTTTTGTGATTGTGTTTGTGCAGTAAAATTAAAGTGGACTGGAATTTAAACGAGACAGAATTTAAAATACTGAAATAAATTTTAACAATGGTAAAAACAAGCGGTAAAAGATGGTAAAAACTGAACGGTAAAATTAAACGCATAAATAAAAACATCAGTGAAAATACGTTGATAGAAAATAAACCGTAAAAATGACGTTGAAAATAAACTGAACGGTAAAAAGCAATGACTGAATTTAACAGTACAGAAAATACTGAACGATAAATTTAACAGATAAAAACATTTAACTGAAAATGGAATTCATCACAAATTGAACACTTAAATTAAAATTCTGGACAGTAAAAAGGAAACGAGCAAAGGTGACACATTCAGAAATGAAAACTATATTTTGGCACTGTTGAAAATAAATTACAGAGAGCTTTGAAAGAAGAAGAGGCAAGAGCCTCTTCCAGGGACCGTGAGGGGTTCCTAAACTACTCTAAATTCTACTACTAAAATCTTACATTTCTTCTCTGCTGCTGCTTGCAATTTTATAGCATTTCTCTGAACAAACTCCCGTATTCTCCTCCTTCATTTCAGCATCTTGTTTTGTCTATTGTCCCCCTATAGCTTCCTTTCTATTCTTAGCTTTGAAGACTTTCTTAGCTAAATGTTCACTTCCTTGGACGTATGAAAATAGGTGGGACCCTCCATTCTTCACCTAAACTTGTCATCTTCTTCATTCAATCTCGTTGCACACCCTTGCTGCCATCTCCTCCAAGCTTTGCTTCTCTATGGATGTGTGAATCAGTAGCTGCACCGTGCGCTTGCTATCTTCAACCAAGAGCAACTCCTGCTGGATTTGACTTCAGTTCTGCCTTGGGCCGTGTATGCCTCTCCCTTCCAGCTCCAATTCCATTTGACGCTTGCTGCTGCATGGGAGAAACCAACCGAGACACCTTGCTCACGGTTACTGTATGTGGCTGGACCGTGAAGGTAGCTAGGAGGATGAAGTCCTTGCTGCTGTCTGGACCAGCCGTGAGTTGTGTTGCCATTTTCTGGACGGTGCAGCTAGATGTTTCTCAAAGAAAACCGTGAATGGTAGCTGCTCCAAACTACTGGATTTCTTCTTCTTCAACTCAGTAGATACTCCTTCAACTCCTTTATGTGAGCTGCAGCAAAATAATAGAGAAACCGTGAGGTGGCCCCTTCATTCAACAAGTTTCACGGCTGCACACTCCAAAATGAATTCTCCAATGTTAAGAAGTGGTGGTCCCCTTTCATCATTTTTTTAATGTGATTTCTAGTCCACTTTGATTCCACGTACATGGCTTCATGTTTTGCCAAGATGAAATGACCAATGGGCCCCATGTGTTTGTGCAATCAAAATAGAAAACCTTTGGATGTGCCAAAGTGTTTGGCCGTGGTAGTGGAGTTGTTTTTTAATTCTTTGCTACTTCATTCACGTAAGTGACTAAATGGTGGTCCCTCCATCATGTTTCACGGCCTCCTTCATTTTGTTAAGCCAAAGAGAAATGTGCGTTAGCCAAAGAAAGGGTGCAGCTCCCACTTCTATTCCAAAGCAAATTGTTGAATCTTTTAGCATCATTTTGGACGTGCAAAAATATGGGAGGCCGTGTGATGTGTATATTTTTGTTCCAATTTATATTTTGGCTTGCCAAACTGAATGGCCGTGGAATGTCTTCCAATTCATCATGCTTCCAGGAGAAATGAGTTGCCAAGCCAATTTTGCTGAGTGTTGGAAGATCTTAACACCTTCCAATGATAAATTCCAGCCACCACAAGTATCAAACAACAAGCAAACAATGCAAACAAATTAGCAGTCACTCAAACAGTCAGCACTAGACTGACATAGGAGAGTAAAACAAATACTGGGAACAACACAGAACGAATTTGAACAAAATAAAAACTACACATGAAAATAGACATCCAGACGAAACTATGAAAAAAAATTGCATGCAAAACGGATAAGAATTGTATTCAAACGAAGACACACAAGTTGACACAACATTCACGCAGCACTGGGATGACATAGGAGAGTAAACAAATTACTGGGAACAGTACAGATCGAATTTGAACAAAGTAAAAACTATACATGAAACTAAACATCTAGACGAAACTATGAAAAAAAAATTGAATGGAAAACGGATACGAATTGAACTCGAACGAGGACAAACAAGTTGACACAAAATTCACACAGCAACCAGCGAAAATTGAAGTGGCTGAAATGCATTGGGCTCAATTGTCATTTCTCATTTAGCCTTCAAATGTCCCAAAACGTTATCCAAAATTTTCCCGTAATTAATAATGCAAAATAATAAGCTCAGAGAATTCAAATTAGTTAAAATAAGAATTTTCGATCAAATTAAGCACAATTAGGAAAAACAGGAAAATACCGGACGTTTAAGCACAATTCCCCGACTAATTTTAGTACAATAAACTAAGTGAAGTGAATAAAATATTGACTCATCAACGTGTTAATCCACGTCCACCCAAAATTAGGGTTTGTTAGATTGGGGAAAGGCTTCCCCCTCCTCCGCTGCCTGCGTTCGAACCCTTCCCTCTACAGTGGCGCTGCTCGCGGTTTGAAGATGATGGAGGTTAGTGGTGGTTGCGACACGGTGATGATGATGAACACGCAAGGAGGGGTGTGTCGCGATTTGGTTTTCTGATGCAAGTTTGGTGAAGAAGATGATCGCGATTTCGCATGGTACTACGGTGTGGTTGATTGTTGCAGGTTGTGTCCTCTGCGTTGGTGGTCTGGCGACGATGGAGGTCACGGCGTGGTTGTAGATGGTGCGGTGTAGATCTTGCGTCAATGGAGAAGAGGACGGTGAACTCTTGGCAGCGGCGAGATGATGGTGATGCGAAGATGAACTAGCGGATGGCGGCTAGAAAGTCGCGCCTTGGTGGTGGCTATCCGGTGACAAAGCGGTGTTACAGTGCGATTCTGACGATTTGGTGGTGGCGGCATGAGCGAGACGAATGGAGGTTGGTGACGCTGCCGGCATGATGAGTCAATATTTTATTCACTTCACTTAGTTTATTGTGCTAGAATTAATCAGGAAATTGTGTTTAATTGTCCAGTATTTTCCTGTTTTTACTGATTGTACTTAATTTGATCAGAAATTCTTATTGTAATTAATTTGAACTATCTGAACTAAATTAATTGTATTAGTAATTGTAGGGAAAATTATTGTATAATATTGTGGGACTTAAAAGAGAAATGAACACAGAGAAAGATTGTGCAGATTTCGTTTTTCAGGATTGTATATGGAGTTAAGCTTGATTGGGAAAGATTATTTTAAAAGGAAGAAGTGGAGTATGGAAATAAAGATAAAAACATGCTGCACTTAATTGCTTAAGAAAGTGGATGCTTTATTTTGGAAAAAAAATGATTTATTGCCAACGGCCCACAAAACAACTAAATGAGAACTTCACGGTTACTACATTTTGTGGCTTTAAAAAATGTATGTCCACGTAAGAGAATGAAGAAAGGTTATTATAATATTCAATTGTGGACAATGTCATTACATCTTTCTTTCCTGATTTCTGGAAAAGTTGATGGATATCCAACCCACATTCCACGGCTTGGAGAAGCTCTCGTTCAACAATCAATTCAACATGGAAGGGACCACCTTGCCCACACTCACGGTTTCTCTACACCACCTTGCCCACACTCACGGCCTTCGAAGGAATGCTGGCAGCACCACACGTCCTTATTTTGGCAGCATATTTCCACTTGGCTGGTCCACTTGAGATTCATTGGCTGGAAACGTCTCCACCAAAACGGAAGAGAAGATGGCAGCATAGAGATGTCTCGGCTGGAGCAGCTTCTATCCAGTTTCAACACAGCTGCACCGTCCACTACTACATGGAGGTGTTTCATTTTGGCTTTGATGGAGAGCACACTCACAGCTGGTCCAGTAGAGAAAACCTTCACAGTCCAGCAAAGAGAAGCCAACACATGATCTTTGAAGAAGAGAAGCAAGTTGGGAGAGGAGTCTACACGGTTTTGAGAGGTAATGCAGTCAGCTTACATCCAAGAAAAACATGAAAGAAGTACACGACCTTTCTGGAGTGGAAGCTCAGGGCCAAAGAAGCAGAGAGCACGTCCATGGAAAAGAAACCACCACCGAGAAGCTTCTTCACCTCCCTTTTGGTGAGCACACGGAGGCAACCCAGCAGCTTCTCCGTCCAGTATAGTAACTCTTCACGGCCAACACTTTGAAGAAGGGAGCTGCACCATCCAGCAAAGGGGAGTTCTCTCCACGGTCAAGCAGCTCCTCAGCACTAGCCCAACGTCCATCGTCCAAGATCCATTCACGACGGAAGCAGTAGCTTCTCACGTCCAGCAACCATCCAACACGGCCTAGCTTCCAGTTGAAGGAAGTGCACCACGTTCCAACAACTTCTGAGTGAGAAGTGAAGAGCCATGGCTGCCACACTCATACACGGTGCAACAGCTGTATAGTTGAGAAAGGAGAAGCAGTTGAGTGAAGGAACAAGCAGCCGTGAGCAAGAGGCTGGAATAGGGACGTATTGAAGCAGCAACATGCAGCGTTGGAAGAGGTAAAATGGTTCACCAAGTGCTGAGTTGTTGAAGCATAATGTGATTCATTGGGTGGAAGAAAAAGTAGCTCACGGGTAGAGGAAGCTACAGCAATTTGGAATGGAAAGCTGGAAGAGAGTTCACGTGAATCATGGGCTGGAAACAAACACCACAAATTGGAGGGCCACCTTTGCTTTATTTTTGGCACCTATTGGAAGAAAGGTGGGAAACACACGGGCATGGAAGCGGAAACAGGGAGAGACACACGGACTTAAAAGGGGAACGTTACTCTGAATTGGGAGACGAGTTTTTGGGAGGCCTTGGAAGGGCTCTTGCCTCATTTCTCTTCCAATGGTTCTTCCTGTTTTATTTTCAGCAGTGTAATTTCATCAGAATTTAGGAGTAGAAATTAGCAGACGTTCTGGCTTTGGTTTTCTCCTCCCCTCTGGGGGAGGTTTTGTGTTTCTTTATTCCAATTTAAGTTGAATGTTAATTGTAATCTTCATTCTGCATTTTCCAATCAATCTTGTTGAATTCTATTCTCATCTACTACGTATTACAGTTCATTTACAATTCCGTTTTCAATTTTAGATTTTGGATGCAATTACTTTCATTTTCTGTGCTATTGTGAATTTTAGTTTTGCATTTTAATTTTGTCAAAATTTCATTTCCAATTTATAAAGTTAAATTCCATTTTTACCGTCTCTTTCATTTTACCATTTATTATTTTCCGCATCGTTTAATTTTACCGTTTTCAATTTATCGCTTTCCGTTTTTACCATCTTTTACTGTGTTGATTTTACTATCTTTAAAATTTACTTCAGTGTTTTTAATTCTGTCTTATTTTAATTCCAGTTTTAATTTATTTTTCCGTACCACAAATCACAACCCCCCCCCCCCCCCGCTTTGTGTAAAAAAATTGAACCGCCACAAAATTGGTCCTTGAGAGACGACCTAGGAGTCAAATCCTAGCACTGTACTGCATTCTTAATTGCACGTAAAATTTGATCGGCCGCGACAGCTGCATCACGGCAACGATGTGGTTGGTCAGATCTAGGGTTCATAGCAGCGACGCGACATTGGGGTTTGCGACGGTGGCGCCTTGTGGCATGGTGATGACGGCAACACGGCAGTGGTGGCTAGGGTTAGGTTAGGATGATGAAATTAGGGTTTCTGTTTGGAGAAGATAATGATGTGTCAAGGGTGGTGACGTGGCAAGAACTAATTAGTTAATTTGGTGTGGAGAGGATTAATGACATGGCAACTTCTTGATGGTCAGATGTGTGGGTATTAGATTGCCATGTGGCATGATTTGGTGGAGTCTAGTTTAGGAGGGGTAGGAGTAGGAAACTAAGGGAGGTGTAGTAGAAAAGACTTAGTGTTGGGGCTTAGTTGTTGGCCTGTTTCAGAAATAGGAGTGTATGTAGGGATTTTAGGAGGTGCAAGGGTAAAGTCTGTCTGTTTGGCCCATCTGTACATTATTTTCCAAATAAAACCTGATTTTGGGCCTTGAATTTCCATTTGGACCAATAGAACTTATAATTTCAGCTGCACAAATAAATGTAAGAATTTCCAAGAATAATTTATGCAATTAAAATCACTTTTTAAGTTCCTTTTAATTCCAAACACAATATATCAAATCATCACAAATCCTCTTTAAATCAATCATTCAAGCACATGAATTTCATCAAAAATTTAATTTTAAAGCATAAATGTGGGCATAAATATGCACTCATCAATCTAATTCTTTTAATCTTTTTATTCAATTGATTTTCTACTTCTCCTTTATAGGTTAAAAACATATCAAAGGCTTCATCTTTGTGTTTGATTAAGTATACTTTGGTGTATCTAGAATAATCATCTATCAAGGTCACAAAATAATTTTTACCTCCTCTAGACATGGTTTGTTTTATATCAGCTAGATCAGTATGAATTAACCCTAACAGTTCAGTTTGACGTTCTACAGAAAAATATGTTTTCTTTGTTATTTTAGATTCTACACATATATCACATTTACTACTTTGTTTATCATGCATATTAATTAATCCTAGTTGTTTTAATTTCACAACATAGGAAGAATTCAGATATCCTAATCTAGCATGCCATATATCATATGAGTCAATAATATAAGCAAAAGAAGATGATTCATTAATATTTTCAAAAATGTTAAGTACAAAGAGACCCTGATCACAATATCCCTTCCCCACAAAAAAATTATTTTTTGTCATTACAATCTTGTCAGACTCGAATGACACTTTAACCCTCACATTTCCCAGTAGTGTTACAGAGATTAAATTAACTCTGATTGATGGCACATGTAGCACATCACTCAAGGCCAGAGTCTTTCCAAATGTGAGTTTGAGAAGAACTTTCCCTTTTCCCAGAACAGGAGTGGTCCTGGAATCACCGAGGTAAACGTGTTCTTCTCCATCCCCTACACTAGTGTAAGAGGTAAAGGCACCAGAGTCTACCACCCACTTGCTCACATTTGTCATCAGATTTACTTAAGAAACGACCGCAACAATAATGTCATCTCCTTCGACTATATTAGTGATAACAGTTGAAAAACTATTATTTTCATGCTTAAAATTGATACTAAAAGCAACCTTTAACACTTAGAAAACTAGCTTGGAATCATGCTTTTGTTCATATTTTTAGAAATAAGAGAGCTGAACAGGTTTATGCTTGATTTCAGTGTTTTATGCAGATTTTAAGGTGAATTTGGTGAAAGAAGTGAAGAAGGATAGAGATGGAATCAGAAAAGAACTCAAAAAGTGCAAAAGAAGAGAAGCCGCAAGTACCGCTCAACGCTAGTTTACCGCTGAGCGACACTCAGGAACACCCGTTGACTCCACTGAGGGGTGAAAGTGCAGTTGAGGGGAGAATTAACTACGCGCTGGTACCGTTGAGTGGTGGTCTTTTGGGCTTAGGCCCACTTTTCTGTAATATTTCGAATAGTATATAAGCTTTAGGACTTCCTAGGGTTTGTATCTTTGGCAGAGTACGAAGCAAACACTCACTTTTCCACCCCTTTGAGGAAGATCTTGGATGCTAAAGCTACCTACTCATCTTTCTAGGGTTCTATCTTTCATTCTTTCATTATTGTTCATCTAGCTTCACCATAAATATGGTGAACTAAACTTTGTATTGTTGTTGGGGAATCAATGTAATCTTTTAAAGCTCTCATATATGGAATTTGTGTTTAAACATCTTATTTGAGATACATGCTTTCGTTCATCATTAGTTAGGGTTTTTCCTCTTTGCTCAAAGCATGCATTGTTTAACTCATTTGATGTCATGATTATTGATTTTTGTCGATATCGTAACGTACGGGGAAATTTAGATCCAGGGAAATTCTCCCAATAACATATTGCCTAGACATAGGAATATGAAGGTTGGTTGCCTTTAAGCTTCTGTGCTTCAGAATTAATTATTAGGGATGCTAGGAATTGTATGAACTCGTAATTAAGGATAGGCCTTCTTGCAAGGTGATTTAGAGAGTGGCATTAACATTGAGGAAAAGAATGATAAATTCCTAAAGTATATGAGAGTGGATAAGATGAAATTTATTACCCCAACAACATACTCATCCATCTATTTCGTTCAAAGTGTTTGTGTTCATATTTTTCATTGATCAAAACTCATGCATACATGTTTAATTATTGTCTTTTGCATTTGAAACCTCAAGAATTTGTTCACAAGTCTTAAATAATCAAGAAATGATATGACTAACTAGGTCGTGAGTCCTTTGGGAGAACGATACTTGGTCTTACCGAGTTTATTACTTGATACGATTCGGTCACACTTGCCGAGGGTTAAACAAGTTTTTGGCGCCGTTTTTCAATGTTCATAAATTATTCACCAATTAGCCTTAGGAGGATTGTCGTTTCTTACTCTGCACCTGCACTACGGTGCATGATGGCTCGGCTTCCCACATACGAAGCAATTTCCTTTCTTCTTAAAGGTGGGGTTAGATGTGTTGGGGCGAAATTTTCAAAAATTATTTTTCTTATTGTGATCAGGTTTGTGTTTGTACCTTTTTGTAGCATGTTTGTCTTCTACCATGTTTGCTTTTGCAGACAATGGTTTGGCCCTCACGGCAGCACATTCTTTCCAGTTGGTATCTTCAATAATTATGTGAGTGATCAACTCTGAAAGTGACATTTGCTTGTGCCTGTGTTTTAGTTGTTGCTTGTAATCAATTCAGGAAGGCGGCAGTTTCTCGATCAGAAGCTCTGAAACAAACTCATCTGGAAGAAGAACGTTCTCCGCTTTGATATCTTCGAGTAGCTTGTGGTACTCATTAATTTGCGACTTTATGTCCTTGCCTTCAACCATTTCCCAGCGATAGTAATTCCCAATGATGAATCTTTGCCTGACCATATCTTTAGCAATCTATTTGAGAACCAACGAATCCTAAATGTCTTTCGCTTCCTTATAGGAACAGTATACATCGAACAAATTGTTATAGATGCACTAAGTAAAGTATGACGACATACCTTATTTGCATGAACTTAGTCTTCAACTTCTTTTAAATTTGGAGGGAGAATGGAGTCGGGTTTTGAAGATGAAAGAGCAAAAGCGACTCCGTACATGTCTAAGAGGGTTGACACGCGTTCTTGCCAGCGCCGAAAATTCTAACTAGGGAAGACTTCAAATTTTGATACATCTAGGAAAGGTTTCGCGAAGACCGTCTGAGTTCTAGAAACAATACTCTGATTCTCCGGGATTGAGTTGTTGTTGTTGTCAGCTATAAGTCCTTAAGATTGTTGTAGAAGCTGACAATAATAGAATAAAAATCATGAACAAAAGACTTCCTGAGGTGTGTAGATCACTTTCCTTAAGGACTTATCCACTGTGTATTACGCAAGCCTCCCAAGATACAACAGGAACTTCTCAGAATTTCTGAGGATCTCAAAACTAGCAAGGATCTCTTAAGTAGAAACACTAATAAACAAATATCCCGAGACTTGTGGGATGGTATTTGACCCTTATTAGTGCAACGTTCTTCAGTTTCTTTCGCAAGAATCTGTTGCAAAATAACAAGTTTTACAACAATCCCTCACATATTGCAACGTGTTTTTAAATTTTTCATTAAAGTTGTTGATTTCTACTTAATAATTTCCTTTTTCCACTTCTACAGTTAATTTTCCATTTAAATTCTGGACTGGTTCATCTATCAATATTTTTCTCCAGTCTTTTCTTAAATCGTTTAAGTTTTAATTGCAGTAATTTTTTTTCTTCATCATTTCTTTTCATTATACTCGTCTTGTACATTAATTTGTCTTTCAAGGATTTCTTAGCAAGAAGAACAGAGAACTATTGTAGAATAAAAAGTGAGATTAGAACTTTTGGATCAATGACAACATTGTGAAGGAATTTCAGTGAGAGTAGATAGTGTAGTGTCACTACTAAGGAGTTACTTTTGAGATTTTAGGTATTAAAACAATGTATAACACTAAAGATACATAAATTACCACTTTTTCTTTGTGCTTTTCTTTCTTTTCTTCTAAACTTCAAATTCTTTCCCTTCCTTCCCCAACCTTCCGATAAGAATAGCTACGAACACCAAAAAGCAAACATTACTCCAAACAGGACAAATAAAAATAGTGTAACGTTTACATGTTTTATGAGAGTCTTGTCTAGAAAAAACATTGTTTATATAAAAAAATATAAGAATATCAAATATTTGTATTCACTAGTGCAGAAAGGGCTTTAGACGTATGTTATTTTGGGCTTTTAACATCAAATCTCGATCTGACATCTTTATGGGTGACGTTAATGGGACGTCGGGACTCTACAGGTCCGACATCTTTATAGACATCGAATTACACCAAAACCGACATGTATAGACGTTAGACATGGCATTAACCAATGTCTACTACAACTCATGTCTTTGAGTAGCGTAGTAAAACCTTCTTCCTTTGCTTGTTTCCTCGTAAGAAAAGTTTACATCTTTTGGACCTCTTATGACATTTCAACCGAAAATCGAATCTGGGTCCTTGCGTAGTTCCATTCCAACTAGGCAATGAAAACGAATACGGTGACATGAGAATTAGGCAAGGACCCAGGTTCGGTTTTTGGTTGAAATGCTATAAGACATCCAAAAGACGCAAGCTTTCCTTACGAGGAAACTAGCAAAGGGAGAAGGTGCTACTACGCTACCCAAAGACATGAGAAAAACTGCACCAAAACACAACGAAAACTCATTTTAATCGGTTCAAATGGAAGATAATCCATCAAAGACTAATTTAATTAGAGTAAACGTAAGTTTAAACAGTTCAAAAGAGACAAAACGCACCTGGAAATGCAATATCGCGGAGAGAAAAGGCGAGAAGGAAGATGATAAGTGCGTGTAACCGTGGGTTCGTTTTATGATTTAACAGCAAACCAAACGTCGGGCACAGGGGGCACCGACGTCTATTCTCGACTAGACGTAGGGGACCTCACTAATATGACGTCCATCTGATTGAAAAATTAATATTCGTGGTGTATATAAAGGTTAGCCGTAAGGGAAGCCGACGTCCTAAACAACTCTTCATCTACCCTGTCAGGCCATTTAGACGTCAGATGGCGGGATTAGACGTTCATATGGCCGAAAAAAACAACTTGTCACCTACCTTTCAGGCATATAGACGTCTATTATAGGGGGCCGAAGTCAATAATCGTATATAGACGTTGGTGATAGTTAAAGCTATCAATTTGACCCATGTCCCAGAGCTACTAAATTTTATATTCATGGAATTGATTTCTTATTTCAAATTATTAAAAAAAACTAATTAATTATAGTATAATAGAATATTTAATATTCAAAATAACTACTTTTTTAATAATTAAAAATAATTGCAAACCACACACTTAAGTTTATACAACTAAATAGTATTACAAATTTGTTTTTGCTAAAATATTATAAAGATGTTTTATTTTGTTGTCAATTTTAATACAATTATGTCTTATATTGCAAACACCAATTATTAGAAACTTATATATAATTAGTAATATCAAAATAACCCCAAAGATAGATAATAACATAGTAAATTAATTTAATATTTGCACTGCTTTTACACTTCTTAAAAAGAATCACTCTTCTGTTTCCTCGACTTCTAAAATATCACTCAATCTGTTTTTAATTATTTAAAATTAAAAATAATTCAAAAATTTATTATCTAAAATATTTGGATCAAAAATAATATTAATATTTTATGTGTAAATTAAATTTATGTTTTATTTTGTTTTTTTCACTCTGATAATCTTTTCTCAATAATCACCATAAGATATATTACAAAAAGAAAATTAATTTTTGAAAAATTTATAAAACAGGAAAATTTTAAATAGACATAAAGTACTAAAGAATGAAAATGTTATAGTGTTTCAATTCTTTAACTAACACATTAAATAATTTACTTTTAACTTTCAATTACAAAACATAACATAAATGTATGTTTATGTTTATGATTTAAAATGTAAACATTTTCAGTGAGTAGTACGACGAGATTAAATCATGTGGGCAAATACTGTTGTAGCTTGCACAATGTTTATGAGTTTTTTCTTTTTACTTATTATTTATGTTATGAGCATGATTTGTCGAGTATAAAATGAAAAGTAAAATCATTTATATTTAATTTCTTTTTCAATAGCTTTCTAAGAAAATAAAGAAGCCTTATTTTTTTTAAAATTAAGAGCTTCAATTATAGAAAATCTTCTCTTAAATTTCAGTTACGATAATTTTAGATAGAAACTTAATTTCTGACTTATAACCTAAAAAAAAGCGAAATTAAATATTTAAATTTCAAATTTATAAAATGATCCTTCAATTTGCTTTTGTTTCTTGATTCTAGAACTCTCCTCTTATAAAAATTTCAATTTATTTTCTATAGTAACTATTTTTGTAACAAATTAGGAGTTAATTATATTTTTTCTTGTATTCAAAATGAATATTTTTTTCTAAAACAAAGGCCCATGGGTTGGCCCTGGGCCATAGGGCTTTTGAAGATATTTTGGCCCTGTGGGCTATTTCTACAAGGGGCATTTTGCCCCTGTGAATTTTTCTTGTCCCAACCCACGTGGGTTAGGGCCAAACCATGTAAGGGGGGCCAAATTGACGGGTCTATGAATAAGAGTAGCTAGATTTCTCTTTCGTTGAAATTGGATGTAATGGCTTCACTATGATGTAAAATTCTTGTGCAATATATCGTTGTTCGTTCATATGCTCTTTCTTGAATTTATTTTCATTATATGAAAATATAATGTTATTTGAATTTCTGTGCTTACTAGAAAGTAACTTTGAACATGGACATAGATAGAGCACCTAAGTGATTTGGGATCTAGGGATACATTCAATAACTTAGTCATTCTTAGCATCTGATTTAATGCAAATTGTATATTAAATTGACTAAGAGATTAACACTTTGATATACGAATTTTGAACTAGTTGCTAAGGAAGTAGGACTCGTATGCCTTGATGTGAATGTTTGAATGAAATAATGACATGTTGTGCAAGGTTTTATTTTCATGTGATTCATGAAACCAGTAAATGAGTCCAATTAGATAACGTAACTCAATTCCCTTGGTAGAACAATACTTTGTATTTACATTTACCACTTGAAACGATTTCGTATAATTTAGAAAATGTTATCCAGTTTTTGGCGTCGTTGTCGCGGATCAAACCCGGGTCGTCTGCGTGCATGCGAAAATACTTAGCACTATACTATTGCATAACATTTATATAAAAATTAAATTTCGTTACTATTTGAAGAGTGACAATATTGTTTAATTTTAAAAATATTATGACTGAATTGAGATAAAATAAAAATATAAAGACCAAATTAAAACTAAACAATCACACCAGGCATGAGAGTAATATGTGACACTGACATAGTCACATCACATTATCTCTGTCATATGACATGATGTTACTTTAACATGTGTCAAATTTTTATTTTTAAAAAAATTGAAAAAAAAATTAAGTAACATGTGACACTTCTTTAATAATGTTAGTACAATATTAACGCAAAAACTAATTGTATCAATTTTTTTCATATTAAGGACCAAATCGAAACCAATAAAAATACAGGACCGATTACAATTTTTTCTACAAAAATGAAAACCAATGGAATCATTTAACCCTAAATCTATTACATGAGCTTTGCAAGAATCCTTACTCTATCAATATTTATTCTAATAGTAGAATGCCTTAAATATTAAGAACTAACTATATAATCTAAGACCTTTTAAGAAAGTTCTTAAACCATTTTGCAGAGAGTTTTTCATATCGTTTTAAGCCATCCTTATAATCCACAAAGTGAATTCCAAAGCGCACTGCATATCCATCATTCCATTCGAAGTTGTCCAACAATGACCATGCAAAATATCCTTTTATGTTTACGCCATCCCTAGTAAAGTCAATAAAATAAATAAATTAAATTTGCAAATAAAATAATTTTTTAGCAATAAAGAAATCATTAATTACCTAATTGCCGAATTTATATAATAGAGATGGTGATAATAGTAGTGAACTCTATGTTTATCGTAAAGGGATTTCCTTAACGATACTGTCGGTTCGTCCAATTCACTTACACCTTCAAATTAAAAGCAATATACGTTAAAAATGATAGAAGAAATATTACTTATAAACATGCAAAAAGTTATATTAAGGCTACATATTTTAAATAATTTTTTCTAAATAATTACTTAATGAGATATTTCAAAGATAATAAAATGATGATTTGATTTAATTACCATTTTCAGTTATGTAAATCAAAGGAATGTTGTACTTTTCTTTTGTATAGAGCAACAATTCTCTAATTCCTTTAGGATAAACGTATAACCAACTAGAACCGCTCTGCAAATATAAATATGAAGTTATACAAAACCAAATAAACCAATAATAATATGAACATAAAATTTCAAATGATTGCATACATACCGATGGACCTATTGGAACGCCATTTCGAATAGCTAGCCCACAAAACAAAAAACAAAATGTGATATTATGAAATTATAAGATATGTTATTTAAATAAGTGATAGTTAAAGTTCTACTTACATGAAAGATTGGCCTTGCAATCTGTTTCATAATTAGGTTTGGTTTTGGGTGCATCGGCAACATAGTAAGTGGTGTAATAGTTTAATCCAAGAAAATCAAATGAACCAACAAGAAGTTTTGCTTCTTCTTTAGTGAATTCTGGTAATCTTTTACCAACCAAGGAACGCATGCTCTCTGGATACTTTCCTGATGTTAATGGTTCCATGTACCTATAATTATTATTACAAAATATCAAAATTTCATACTTTTCTTTGTTGAATAACTCCAAATTATTCACATACCTACTAATAATATAATATAGTACAAATCCAAAACTTACAATATTTTACTCTTGAAAATAAAAGAACAATATAACACGTAATAACAACTTTAATTAGTGTGACTCTACATAACTCAAGCTATTCCACATCAATTATAGTTATAAGATAAATTTATAATATATAAATGAGTACAATCTTATATGATTGTATAAGTTTAAAATTCACTTCTTAATATAATATCATGACTATAAAGTCTATCATAACGAGATTTTTTGTTTGTCCAGCCTATTGTACAACATTATCATACCAATAATTAATGTTTTGTCCCTAAACTCAATATATATATTTCTCAGTATGAAGGACATGTGTTGAATGTTTTGAATAGACGGACAATAAGACCGTTCATAGTATATAAATAAGTATAAACTTCATGTTATAAGTTGATTTTACAAGGTTGAGTTAATCTTAAATTTTATATTATAACATAATTTTATTTTTAACAGTGGTAATATTTAAATGGAGAGTGAAGGACTTACCATCCATACATAAAGTCAAGAGCTCGTTGAGCAGCTTCTTTATCTGATGTGGTATTTGAAAATGGCTCAAACCAATGAGACACATGTGTTATGCCTATCACTCCCCTTTGAGATTCCTAAGCAAAGTGTTCCAAATGTTAAGTACAAGAGTTGTACAAAATTAGTTTAACCCTTATAGCAATGCTGAAGTGTAGATTTTGGTGAAGACTGAAAAACCTGATACTTTTTCTTGTACACTTGAACAGCTGCTGCATGAGAAAGTAGTTGATAATGTGAAATTACATAAGGTTCTGTTCCTGAATCACCACCAGTGCAGTCTGGATTTAACCATTGGGAACATCGACCTGGTGCAAAGCTCCCAAGTGCATAACCACCCCTACTAAAAGACCATGGCTCGTTTAATGTAATCCAATGTTTCACCTTATCTCCAAATTCTTCGAAACAAAGTTCCGCATAGTCTTGAAAATCATTTCTGAAAATCAGTGATGGATGAATTATATTCATGGTAGTTATAATGATAATAAATTAGTGTAAAGTTAACATCAAGGAAGTAACTATTTATGGAAATTAGATTACTAAGTTATCTTACATATCATTCATATTTTTAGTTGACATAAAAGATAAATTTTGTAAAACTTACACAATGAGAGGACTTAAGAAACCACCGTAGTCTTCTTGTAAAGCTTGAGGAATATCCCAGTGAAAAAGTGTCACATATGGTTGTATACCTGAAATATTAATATTTTGCATATAACTATTGTCACTTACTTAAAAATCTATTATAAAATGTAAACTTTTTAATTAAGTAAAAAAAGAGAGTAAAGAATTAATGTTGACCATTGAGTAGCAAATGATCGATGAGGTTGTGGTAATAATCGATTCCTTCGTGATTTATACCTCCACTCAGCTTTCCTTCTATTTATGATTTACAAAGATTGAAATCATTAACATGAAAGGTACAAATACAATAATTACGAAACTAATTAATAATTGTTGATGAACTTTGATCTCACTTGGTAGGATTCTGGACCAAGAGATGGAGAATCTATAAGCATCCAGATTCATATTCTTCATTATATGAATATCTCCCTGTTATATAAACAGAAAACAACACTAGAAAAATGATTAATTACTTTGAGGGAGAGTGATACTTGGTTTCATCATTGACTGAGAATTTGGACTTTACCTTATAGTGATGATACTGATCAACTGCTACGTCTCCATTACTTTTATCCTTTATTTTCTCTGAAAGTATTATACATGTATAATCAGGCTATTTTAAAACGTTACACTGAGCTCATAAAATTACTTTATAGATTGTTAGATTGTTAGAGATGAAAACATAAAAAATATTAAAATGTAAATTTTAAATTTAACTTAATCTTATAAAATTAACTTTTTAAGATAAAATTTCAACTTACTTATATATTACGAAATCTTCTTATGTTTAATGAATATGAAACTCCAACAAAATATACCTGGATATTTGTGGGTGAATACATCCCACATACTTAGTCCTCTTCCATCTTCTTTTGCAGCACCTTCGTACTACAGCATGAACATAAAATTATGTGAGTTTAGATTCAAATTTTAAAGGTTAACTTCTTGTTAGGAATGAATTATGAGCAATACTAAAAAGTAATTTTAACCGTAATTCAACTTTTTGCATTAACATTGAGAGATATAAAGTTGGTTTGAAGAGTTTGAAAAAAGAGAGTGAAAAAAGTTATGAGTTTAACTCTTTTTATGAACACATACTAACAACTTGCATTTATTTATAAAAAAATAACCTAATTCAACTTATAAAATTAGTTTAAATTTAATTCAATTTTATAAAATCAATTTACTTTTTTATCAGTAGAATATCTATATGTGTATATATACATAAGACACTTGGGTGAACTCAGGTACAATAATTCATGATTTTACTTATGTAATGTTTTTGTATCAAAAGACCATTAAAGATAATGAGATTTTCATATACTTTATATGGTAAGGTGATATTTGTAAATATTATAAATTTACTTTATTTATAGATTATATAAGATTTGTCACAAGGTTTATGCCAATAGGATAAATAATGTCATCTTTATTTACTTTGTACAATGAATAGAATGATAAATACATCTATAACTATATGTTCTCTTTCTTCATTCAAATTTGAATAGTTATTTGTTAAAATAAGTGATAACAACACTGTGTATATATGAACTACAGGATGTTTGACCAGATGGTATTATAACATTAAACGTTGGTTGCTAATTAAACTGCAAGAGATATAGTTCCAAATCTGACTAGTTAATATTAGAAAAAAATTTCAATGTAATACAAAATTGAAACCGAAATATGTATACCTGGTATGCTGCTGATGCTGTTCCAAAAACGAAGCCTGTCGGAAAACTACTTCGATTGAGTGAAGAAACATCGACAATAGATGCAGGACCAGCAAAAGTAATTGATTGTGATGTGAGATGAAGAGCGAAGAGAAGGAGAATAAATTGGTTGCATGCCATGTTCATTGCTGAATCTTAGATTCTGCTTACTGAAGCTATGATGTGTAATATTCCATTTTATAGAGAGAAGAAGAACATAAAGTTATAGCTAAATGTAGCTTTATAAGTGTTTCGGTGTACATTTTCCTGTGTGTCTTTGTTGCTCCTGGATGTCTGGGATGCTTGCATTTCTTCAATTGTTGTCCTTCATACTCGCCAAAGGAGGGGGAGGTACCTGCAAAGATACTCCGACGCTCAAGTCAGATATGAGTTATGGAGCTGAAGCTCTGAAGAGAGTAATTGGATACTGCTCTGAAATATTATTCAGGATCTCTAGAACATAAAGAGAACGTACCTGGACTTTGGTCCTGTCACTGTATTTATAAGCAAAATAAAAATAACCACCTTACCTAAAAATGTGGTTAGTGGCTTTGACAAATATCTAAGATATTTATGTTATTACATAAATATCCTTACTACATAACATGCCCCCCAAGTCCGAGTTAACCGTTCCGTTTTATGGACGTGGTAACTATAGGACTTATGAGTTTGAGGGAGGCTGTCTTCGCTGTAATTAGAGAGCGTGTTCCTGGTTATTGCTCATTGATAACAGTTGAAAAACTGTTATTTTCATGCTTAAAATTGATACTAAAAGCAACCTTTCTTGAAATCATGCATTTTATCCATATTTTCAGAAATAAGAGAGCTGGACAGGTTTATGCTTGATTTAAGTGTTTTTGTGCAGGTTTTAAGGTGAATTTGGTGAAAGAAGTGAAGAAGGAGAGAGATGACATTAGAAAAGACAAGAAAGAGTGCAAAAAGAGAAGACGAAGGCACCGCTCAGCGGCATTCTACCGCTGAGCGGCACTCAGGAGGTTGTGGGAGTCACGCTGAGGGGCAAAATGGCCGCTGAGGGGAAGAAAAGGACGCGCAATCACCGCTGAGCGGTAAATACCGCTGAGCGGTAAATACCGCTGAGCGGCACTTTTTGGGCTTGGGCTTTTGTAATCTTTTGTAACTCTAGATTAGTATTTAAGGGCTTGCACGTCCTAGAATTAGGTATCTTTGGCAGAAACGAGGCAAACACTCTCTCTTCCACCCCTTTGAAGGAGGATCTTGGATGCTCAGGCTACCTCTTCACCTTTATTGGGTTTATTCTTTCATTCTTTCATTGATATTCATCTAGGTTCACCATGAATATGGTGAACTAAACCTTGTATGTTTGTTGGGGAATCAATGTAATCTCTTGAAGCTCTCATATATGGAATCTGTTGATTACATCTTTTAATTAAGACATATGCTTTCTTTCATCATTAGTTAGGGTTTTTCCTCTTTGCTCAATGCTTGCATAGTTTAACTCATTCCATGCATGATTATTAGTTTTGTCGATACGGACACGTACGGGGAAGTCTAGATCCGGGGAATTTCTCCCAATATTATACTGACAATATTCTATTGGTTGCCTTTAAGCTCCTGTGCTCATGAACTAATCATTAGGAATGCTAGGAATTGTATGAACTCGTGATTAGGGAGAAGCCATCTAGAATGGTACATTAGAGAGTGGCATTAACAATGATGATTTGAATGTTGAATTCCTAAAATATATGAGAGTGGATGAGATGAAATTGACCCCCAACAACATATTCATTCATATAATTCATTGAAAGTGTTTATCTTTTGTCTTTGCCATTGATCAAACTTCATGCATACATGTTTATTTTCTGTCTTGCATATTAAACTTTGAATATTTCGTTTGTAAGTCCTAGCTAATCAACAAATCATATAACTAAACTAGGCCGTGAGTCCTTTGGGAAGAACGATACTTGGTCTTACAAAGTTTATTACTTGAACGATTCGGTCATACTTGCCGATTGTGAAACAAGTTTGTGACATCATATTTTGGTGCTCATAAATTTGTCCATCAAGTTTTTGGCGCCGTTGCCGGGGACTCGTGGTTTAACTGGTTAATTTGTGTGATTATTGATTATCTTTGACTTTAATTTTGAATTTCTGTTTTTATTTTTCTGTTTTTATTTTATTTTATCTTTTTAGATTTTATTTTATCTTTTTAGATTAGATTAGATTAGATTAGATTAAATTTTATTTTGTTAGGTTAGATTTTATTAGATTTTATTTTATCTTTATCTTTTAGATTAGGTTAGATTTTATTTTATCTTTTTAGAATAGATTTTATTTTATTTTATCTTCTATCTTCTAAATCTTTTATCTTCTTATCTTCTGAATCTTTTATTTTTTTTATCTTTTGAATATATATCTTCTCTTATATCTTTTTGTGCTAACAAATCTTTTATAGGGTTTTGTTTTCTTGTGCATGCAGGAAGCTATTCGAACTAGAAGTAAGAAAATAACAGAACCACTTCTTGAAGGTCTAGAAGAGAGTAGAAGGAGGAGAAGAATCAGAACGTCTAGAGAACTTTTCCCTTCTCCAGAAACTCTCTTGCAATCATCACCACAAGGTTCTGTTCATAGCACAGGAAGTATGGAGGGCAATAATGTTAGAAGAACTCTTGCAGATTACACTAATCTTGTTGGACCTCAGCACTTCAATAGCATAGCTAGACCTAGAGTCAATGCAGCCAACATGGAGGTCAAACCAGCATTGATTCAACTGGTGAAGAGTAATCAATTTAATGGGTTATCTCACGAAAGCCCATATGAGCACCTGACTACCTTTAATGAGATTTGCAACACAGTCAAGATTAATGGGGTGCCAGACGAAGCAATCAAACTTAGCTTGTTTCCTTTCTCATTGGGAGGCAATGCTAAGCTTTGGTTGAACTCTTTTCCAGAAGAAAGTTTCACAGAATGGGAAGCAGTGGTTACAAAGTTTTTAAATAAATACTTCCCACAATCTAAGGTGACTAAAGGAAAGCAAGAGATATCTTCATTCAAGCAGGGCATGGAAGAATCACTGGGGCATGCATGGGACAGGTATAAAAGCTTGTTACTTAAAACTCCCACGCATGGCTTTGAAGATCAAGAAGTAGTCCTAACTTTCCTTGGAGGGCTTGGTTCACAAACCAAGATGATGTTGGATGCCTCAGCTGGAGGCAATATCAAATGGAAGACTCCAGAGGAAGCAACTGAAATTATTGAAAACATGGCTACAAGTGATAATGAGCTGCACAATGAAAGAGGAGCTCCTATGCAACAGAAAGGGGTTCTTCAATTACAAACACATGATGCTCTGCTAGCACAGAATAAAATTCTAACTCAACAGCTGGAAACTCTGACCAAAACTCTTGCTCAATTACCCAAAGAGTTAAAATCTGCTGCACAGGTACAAACCCAGTTGTGCGAATTATGTGGGGGAGATCACATCAATGGCCAATGTGCTTTTCCTGTGGAAGTCGTGGAGGATGTTAATTTCATGGCTAATCAGTTTCCATACCGTCAAGGGAATTATAATCAGGGTTGGAAACCACATCCAAGTATTGGCCAAGGACAAACTGGGCAGGCTAATCAATATAATAAGCAGCAGCAGCAACCAACCTTTTGGCAACAGTTAGCTATGCTTAATGAAAGATCAACAAGGTTGGAAGAAACTCTTCAGCAATTCATACAGAAAACTGAATCTTCTCAAAAGAGCACTGAAGCTGCTATAAAGAATTTGGAGATTCAAATGGGTCAGATTACCAAGCAATTGGAAGAAAGGTCAAACAGAAACTTTGGGGCTAATACTGAGGTTAACCCTAGAGAAGAGTGCAAAGTGGTCAAGAGTGTGAATGAAGAGATCATTGAGTTAGAAGAAGGAGAAACAGAAGAGAGAAGAGAAGAAGAAAGAAAGGACATTTTTCCTTTTCCAACAAATCAGGAGAAACCAATGGATTTCACAGATTTATTCAGAATGGTTGACAATGAAGCACCTTGGGAACAAATTTTACAGAAAATAGCAGTTTACACAAAATCTGATGAAGGATCCTCTACAAAAAGAAGTCGTAGAGATGATGAGGAAGAAAAGTGTATAACTGTTAAGAAAGAGTCATTCCCACCAAAAGCAGCAGATCCAGGTAGTTTTTCTATCCCTTGCACTATAGGGAAGAAAAAGGTAAAGAAAGCTCTCCTTGATTTAGGCTCAAGTGTTAACTTGATGCCTTATTCTCTATTGGAGCAAATTGACCATGTTAAAATAAAACCTGTAAAGGTTAATTTGGTAATGGCTGATGGATCTTCAAAGGAGCCATGTGGGATTGCAGAAGACATTGTAGTTTGTGTTGGCCAACTTCAGTTTTTGGCAGACTTTGTGGTGATGAAGATGGAGACCGAAAAGATACCTTTCATACTGGGAAGACCGTTTATGAAAACGGCCAGGGCTATCATAGATGTTAATGAAGGTATAGTGGTGCTCCAAGACAGAGAGGAGAGAGTGGTGGTGGATGTTTTCAAAGATGAGATACAAGCAAGGAGGAAGAGTCTAGTTATAAAGCTGCATTTCGAGATGCACCAATGACTAGAGGTAAAAATGAAAATCTTGAAGTTTCTGATAACCATTGTTTGTTTTTTCAGGTACCCAAGGTAGAAGAGATTGGAAAAGGAGAAGAAGTTCCTAGAGACTGGAAGAAAAGAAGACTCCAACTTGACACACCTGTAAGACTCAAGAACAAGTTGTGGGTTATAAAAGGCTTTAAAGAGAAGGAGATGATAGAGATAGAGTCTCCATATTCTAGAGAATCCAAAACAGTCCAAAGGAAGCAGTTGAAAAGTTGGTGGAAAGACAACATCAACTATAAAGAAGATGGAACGTGAACTTTATTGGGTCAAGCTAGTGACGTTAAAGGAGCGCTTGCTGGGAGGCAACCCAGTAGATTTACAAACTTTTGATTTGATTTGGTTTTGTAACTTTTAATCTGTGAACATTATTCTGGACATTATTTTGTTGGATCTAGCATCTACTGAAGGATGCTAGGTGGTTAAGTATCTACTGAAGGATACTAGGTTTGTAACACCTACTGATGGGTGTTGGTGAGAAAATTTTGCACCTACTGATGGGTGCTGGTAAGTTTGAAACACCTACTGAGGGGTGTTGGTGGATATTGGGTCAGGCTCGTGACGTTAAACAAGCGCTACCTGGGAGGCAACCCAGTTGATTGATTGTTTTTGTTTGTTTTATTTTAATTAGGGTTTGCATAAGCATTTTTAACATTGAATTGCAGGGAACCTATGAGGGGTATGCTAGGAAGGCACGTAGGTCAAGAAAAGAAGGAGAGGGGCACATCACGAAAGTGCCGCTGAGCGGCAATTACCGCTGAGCGGTACTATCGCAGATGGGCTTAAGTTCCCCCTAGCGGAACCCGAGCCCATTGGGGTATTTTTAAACCCTAAGCTGCGCGTTTTTACATTCTTTCAAGCCCTTCTCTGCACAAACACTTCCACATATCTTCTCTTAGGTTTCCCACATCTTTTTACTCTTCCCTCTTAGAAAAATTTCTCTTCCACTCACTTTTTCACTAGTGTGCCATCAAAGTTTGGGGTTGGAAGAGAGCATTCTAGTTTGGAAGCATTCTCATATCATCTAACATCTCCACCCAAGTAAGTAAAATGCATTATGTTCATTCTAGGGTTCTTGAAATTGAATATGATTGTCAAAGCATAAATATTTAGGGGTTTTGATTTCTATGCATGATTTGATGATATATTTGATGTTTGAATCGATTAAACTGCTTGATTATGAACTGGAAAACTGAAAATTGCATTTGGGTGGAGTTAGGACAGTTTTAAAAAGAGATTTGCAAAAATCTGCAGATCACCGCTGAGCGGCAATTACCGCTGAGCGGCACTCTGCCAGATTAGGTTTTTTCTGGTTTTTTCGTGTTGGAATGTGGCACTGGTGGTGCTGAGGGGAAATTCTGGCCCTCAGCGGTGGTTTAGCTTCAAAAGGAGTTGTGTTCTGTGTTTGACTAATGATTAATATCATGTTCTGTGGTTTTGCTTGTGTTTTGAATGTAGGAATGGCATCCTCATCAGGGAAAAGATTGAAAACCATGGCAACCAAGAGGAAGGAAAAGGAACCAGAGCAACCCCACTCTAGCAGGTTCCTCTCCAGGAAACATGAGAAGCACTTTAGGGTGGTTCAGGACAGGAGACTTCTTATGGAGAGAAAGGTTGGAATGATACCTAACTTTGCTCCTCAATTTGGAGAGCAAGTGTTAGGGAATGATTGGGGGAAGCTAGCCACTTATCCAGCGCCTGCCAACATAGCTGTGGTGAAGGAATTCTACACCAATGCAAAGAAGATTGGTGATTATCCAGCTGAGAATTATTTGGGCTATGTCAGAGGCCATGCCATCAGGTATGATCCTGATTCCATCAACAACTTCCTGGATACTGTGTGGGCTGGTGAGCAATGTCAGTTTGCTCTTAGCATGGAGGAAGGTGCTGACTTTGAGGATGTTGAGAGAGTATTGTGCATACCTGGAGGACAATTTCAAAGGAATAGATCTGGCGCAGTGGTTAACATTAGGGGGACAGATTTGACTCCTCTTGCAAAGTATTGGATGGCATTTTCTCATGTCAACATTCAGCCATGCTCACATGTGTCAGATATCACTCTCAGCAGGGCACTATTCATCTACTGTGCTATCAGAAACTTGAATGTTAATATTGGGCAGGTGATAGCTGATGAGATTAGTGTGTGTGCTAACACCTCAAACAACAAAGCACCACTGGGACATCCTTCTTTGATCACTCACCTTTGCAAGCAAGCTGGGGTGGACACTTCTGTTCCACCATTTGAGAGGCCAAGAAAAGCTATAGATGAGGCCTATTACAGACAGTACTGTGGAGGTGAGGAGGCAGCTCAGCCAGTTCCACCATGCCAGGCTCGTAGAGAGAGAGGGCCAGCACAGAGCAGGACATCTGCTGATACTCATGAGGCAGAACCATTCCAGATGAGGGACATGTATATGTCTCTTATAGGTGCTCAGCTGCAGTCCATTCACAGAGGGCAGGTGGCCACGGCTGAGATGATAGTGGGGATGTATGATACCCCTCCAGCACAGAGGTGGACTATGGATGAATTCCATAATGTGGTAGCTTGGCCAGAAGAACCATTGCATGGAGGAGCTGAAGCAGCTGAAGCTTCAGCTAGAGATATGGAAGAAGATGAAGCTGAGGAGGAGGATGCATTTGATGAAGATGATGATGAAGAGGAAGAGGAAGATACAGAGGACAGCTCAGACTGATGAGGAGCTGAGATAGCATTTACTGATGAATGCTATCATATGATTATGCTTTTGTGGTTTAGGTTTTCTGAACTTATTTGTTTTTGTTTTTAGATTAGGGTTTGATGTACTCTATTGAACACCTGGTTTATTATGATGGTTTGCTATTAACTGTGTTTGTGTGATAAGTAATGCTTGATGATGCTTATGATTAATTGATGTTTAGATGATGTGCACATTAAAATGCTTATACAGGTGATTCACAAGCTTTGTGAACAAATGCATGATATCATGATTGTGATTGTGAAATTAAGCAGGATGTGTATGTCAAATGTGAATGAGCTTATATGTGAGGTTTTGAGCTCCAGAGTTGTTATTGTTGAATGCTATTACTTTGAAAGCATGAATGATTTTGCCCAGGTTTTCTATGATTGAATCAATTGCTTGTTTTGCATCATATGATCAAGGCCGTTTGTTGGAACCCTTTTTATTGGCCAAATTCATAAAGTTAGCCTACTAAAAGAGAACACTTTGTGTTCTATCCTTTGAACCCTTAGCCTTGAACATACACTGAAAACCCTTGATTGAAAATCTTTACCTTGAGTTAAGTAGAAGATCTTGTGTGGTATTGTCAAATGTTCAAGTTTGGGGTTGTTGGGAAAACATGAAAAAGGAAAAGCATTGAGCTAAGAATTAAAAAAGTAAGAATATGCAAAAGAAAAGAAAAAAAAGCAAAGCTCAATGCAAATGCAAAGGCAAGTTGGGAATGAATAAGAATAATTGTGTTGTTATGATTCTCTTAACTCAAGGATTTTGTGATCCAGAAAAACCAATTTTCTTGTTAGCCCAGCCACATTATAAGCCATTGAAAAGTCCTTGTGATGATGCATGCTTGTGAATGTTTTTGATTGTGGTCAAATGAAAGGCAAAGTTGATTCATGTGACATTGTGATAGTGGAGTGAATGAGTGAAACACTTTACCTCTTATACACTTGTGTGTTGAGTGAAACACTTTACCTAGTGAGGAAATATTCCATAAGCACATGAACATCCATGCTTAATTGATTGATCATTCATGAAAAATAGCATTTGTTGGAACTTAAATGATTTTGTGAACACTAAAGCATGTGCACATCTTGAATAAACTCTTGGTCATAAGTTTGAGTGAAGTTATTACTTATCTTGAAAAAGAGGATTTTTGAATGAGTGGACCATCATATGAATTGGTTGGAGATTGAGTTACATTTTGTTTGCTTGAGGACAAGCAAAGTTCTAAGTTTGGGGTTGTGATAACAGTTGAAAAACTGTTATTTTCATGCTTAAAATTGATACTAAAAGCAACCTTTAGACTTAGAAACTAGCTTGAAATCATGCCTTTTATCCATATTTTCAGAAATAAGAGAGCTGGACAGGTTTATGCTTGATTTAAGTGTTTTTGTGCAGGTTTTAAGGTGAATTTGGTGAAAGAAGTGAAGAAGGAGAGAGATGACATTAGAAAAGACAAGAAAGAGTGCAAAAAGAGAAGACGAAGGCACCGCTCAGCGGCATTCTACCGCTGAGCGGCACTCAGGAGGTTGCGGGAGTCACGCTGAGGGGCAAAATGGCCGCTGAGGGGAAGAAAAGGACGCGCAATCACCGCTGAGCGGTAAATACCGCTGAGCGGCACTTTTTGGGCTTGGGCTTTTGTAATCTTTTGTAACTCTAGATTAGTATATAAGGGCTTGCACGTCCTAGAATTAGGTATCTTTGGCAGAAACGAGGCAAACACTCTCTCTTCCACCCCTTTGAAGGAGGATCTTGGATGCTCAGGCTACCTCTTCACCTTTATTGGGTTTATTCTTTCATTCTTTCATTGATATTCATCTAGGTTCACCATGAATATGGTGAACTAAACCTTGTATGTTTGTTGGGGAATCAATGTAATCTCTTGAAGCTCTCATATATGGAATCTGTTGATTACATCTTTTAATTAAGACATATGCTTTCTTTCATCATTAGTTAGGGTTTTTCCTCTTTGCTCAATGCTTGCATAGTTTAACTCATTCCATGCATGATTATTGGTTTTGTCGATACGGACACGTACGGGGAAGTCTAGATCCGGGGAATTTCTCCCAATATTATACTGACAATATTCTATTGGTTGCCTTTAAGCTCCTGCGCTCATGAACTAATCATTAGGAATGCTAGGAATTGTATGAACTCGTGATTAGGGAGAAGCCATCTAGAATGGTACATTAGAGAGTGGCATTAACAATGATGATTTGAATGTTGAATTCCTAAAATATATGAGAGTGGATGAGATGAAATTGACCCCCAACAACATATTCATTCATATAATTCATTGAAAGTGTTTATCTTTTGTCTTTGCCATTGATCAAACTTCATGCATACATGTTTATTTTCTGTCTTGCATATTAAACTTTGAATATTTCGTTTGTAAGTCCTAGCTAATCAACAAATCATATAACTAAACTAGGCCGTGAGTCCTTTGGGAAGAACGATACTTGGTCTTACCAAGTTTATTACTTGAACGATTCGGTCATACTTGCCGATTGTGAAACAAGTTTGTGACATCATATTTTGGTGCTCATAAATTTGTCCATCACTCATGCGTGGACTAAACGTTTTAAAACAAGGATGACCGAGTGGTTGAATTTGATGGACCAAAAGGAGGCGAAGACAAACGGCAAAAAGCTGGAGCAAGTGAGGCCGAACGTGAGGATACGTATGACCGAGCGGTAGAGGCCGAGTGGCATGCGAGGCCGATCATGAGGACTGTTTGAACGTTCGACACATAGGTTGTCGATCGGTGGAGTAGCATGTGAGATTGAGCGGTTGAAAGCAAAGGGATGTCTTGGACGCACGTAAACATGGGTTGTCGAGCGCTTAAAACCAAAAGGTTGAACAAATTTGAGCCCGAATGGCCAACTTCTCGAGCGATCGTAAACATGGGTTGGCGAGCGGAGTCTGAACGCTCGTTTTTGAACGCTCGTTTTTGAACGCTCGTTTTTGAACGCTCGTTGATATGAAATGTCGAGCGATATTTGGACGCTCGTTGACATGCATTGGCGAGCGCTTTTTGAACGCTTGTTGAAATGAATGTCGAGCGATGTTTGGACGCTCGTTGGCATGGATTGTTGAGCGCTCGAACGACTGACTGAGTGGACGCTCGTTGACAATTGAATGTCGAGCGTTGAGGCCGAACGACTGACTGAGCGGACGCTCGTTGACAATTGAATGTCGAGCGTTGAGGCCGAACGACTGACTGAGTGGACGCTCGTTGACAATTGAATGTCGAGCGTTGAAGCCGAACGACTGACTGAGTGGACGCTCGTTGACAATTGAATGTCGAGCGTTGAGGCCGAACGACTGACTGAGTGGACGCTCGTTGACAATTGAATGTCGAGCGTTGAGGCCGAACGACTGACTAAGTGGACGCTCGTTGACAATTGAATGTCGAGCGTTGAAGCCGAACGACTGACTGAGTGGACGCTCGTTGACAATTGAATGTCGAGCGTTGAAGCCGAACGACTGACTGAGTGGACGCTCGTTGACAATTGAATGTCGAGCGTTGAGGCCGAACGACTGACTGAGTGGACGCTCGTTGACAATTGAATGTCGAGCGTTGAGGCCGAACGAATGACTGAGTGGACGCTCGTTGACAATTGAATGTCGAGCGTTGAGGCCGAACGACTGACTGAGTGGATGCTCGTTGACAATTGAATGTCGAGCGTTGAGGCCGAACGAATGACTGAGTGGACGCTCGTTGACAATTGAATGTCGAGCGTTGAGACCAAATGACGAACGCTTTCGATGTTGAACGACAGAATCTTTGAAAAGTTGATGTTCTTGGGGAACATAAGCTAGGCTATGGGGATGGTCCCCTAGGTTTGATGGTCTGGGTGTTCTAGGGCGAACATCTACCAGTGGGAGTGTGTCCCTTTGTTCGATGCACCTGGGTGTTCTAGGGCGAACATCTACCAGCGGGAGTGTGTCCCTCTATGCCCCTGAGTGTTCTTGGGCGAACATCTACCGGGTTTGGAAGTGCTTCAGGATGAACGGCTTTCAGGTGTCCGCTTTTACGTACAAGATATGTTTATCTGCACTGTAAGATATAATATTAAGCATATAGGTGAGACCGTTTGGTCAAGTTGCAAACCTGGTGGCCGAACATCCATTAGGTGGAATGCTGGACGCTTGAGGCCGAGCGTCAAAGAGATGAAGTGACCAAATGCTTCCTGCGGAAATAGCCGAACGTTAATGAAGTGATTGGCCGAACGGTTGCAGCCAAGATGTCGAACGCTAATGAGGCCAAATGCGGGAGCGCTCGTATTGAAGAATGGTGGAGTGGTAGTGACCGAACGTGATGACGAGCGGTTGAAACCCACGGGATGTCGAACGCTCGTGCACCTGGGTTGTCGAGCGTTGATAATAAGCAAAGTGACGAACAATCTAGGCCGAACGTTGATGATAAGCGAAGTGACGAACGGCTAAATTGGTTGAACGCTCGTCCATAGGCATTGTCGAGCGTTCAAGTTTGGAGGACGAGGACGAACGGCTGACTGCTTGAGCGGTCGTCCGGAGACGTGGTCGAGCGTTCGAATCCGAATGGGGAGGGCGAACGGTGTACTGTCTGAACGCTCGTCCACATTGAGGGTCGAGCGTTCCAATCCAAAGAGCGAGGACGAACGGTCTTCTGTTGGAACGCTCGTCCACATTAAGTGTCGAGCGTTCGGATCCAAAGGCGAGGACGAACGGCTGAATTTTTGAACGCTCGTCCATAGGCATTGTCGAGCGTTAGAGTGTGGTGGGCGAGGACGAACGGTCCGAGAACGAACGGCTGATTGCTCGAACGGTCGTCCACAGGCGTTGTCGAGCGCTACAGTAGGAAGGGGGAGGACGAACGTCCGGCTGTTTGGACGCTCGTGCACATGAGTTGTCGAGCAGTCGAGTAGCACGTGAGGTCGAGCGCTAGTGACTGAATGTCGATGATGAGCGAAGAGACGAACGCTCTAGGCCGAACGTCAATGTCGTACGCGAGGCTGAGCTAGGGACGTTCCAGGACGAACGTCATTGCGTACGCGAGGCTGAGCTTGGGGACTTTCCAGGACGAACCGCTGATTGCTTGGACGCTCGTCCACAGGCATTGGCGAGCGTTCGAAACCGAAGGTTGAGGACGCACGGTCTTTTGTTTGAACGCTCGTCCACATTAAGTGTCGAGCGTTCGAATCCAAAGGCGAGGACGAGCAAGAGCATGGTCGAATGAAGTGACGAACGGCCTAGGCCGAACGCTTGGAACCAAACGTCAATGATGAGCGAAGTTCTGAACGCTCTAGGCCGAACGTCAACGAGAGAGCATTGTTTGCCGAACGCTATTGAAACGAATGGCCGAATGGTTGAGGCCATGGGTGGCCGAACGTTGGTGACGGACCGAGCGAACGTTGATGACCGAGTGTGGACGCCATGGACGAGCACTCGTTGAAGTGAATGGACGAGCGCTCGTTGAAGTGAATGGACGAGCGCTCGTTGAAATGGATGGACGAGCGCTCGTTGAAGTGAATGGACGAGCGCTCGTTGAAATGGTTGGACAAGCGCTCGTTGAAGTGGATGGACGAGTGCTCGTTGAAATGGATGGACGAGCGCTCGTTGAAGTGGATGGACGAGCGCTAGTTGAACTGGATGGACGAGTGCTCGTTCAAATGGATGTACGAGCGCTCGTTGAAATGGATGGACGAGCGCTCGTTGAAATGGATGGACGAGCGCTCGTTGAAATGGATGTACGAGCGCTCGTTGAACTGGATGGACGAGCGCTCGTTGCAATGGATGGACGAGCGCTCGTTGAAATTGATTTACGAACGCTCGTCCATATATTGACTGTCGAGCGTTCGTCTACGAAGGCGAGGCCAATTGCTGGACGCTTGAAGCCGCAAGTCCGTTATGTGAAATGGCCAATCATGTGGAGGCAGGACCGAACGGTGCGTGGATTGCGCGAGGGTTGCGGAAGACGTGGAGAATGGGTTTGAACAGAAACCCTAGTTTTGCGCACCAGCTCTTGCATATTGGCGGGAATGTGTCATCATTTTACACGGCAGATTCCGCCTGGGCCCAATTTGGGGATTTAGGGTTTTCGGCGTTCTACGATTTCTGGTATAATTGGGAATTTGGAAAATTAGGAATTGTGGTTTTGATCTGACGCGTGCGAGTGCAGAGAGGCTGCTGGTGTGGGCTGTTCTTGTTGAGATGCACCGTGGATAGGAGTTCCGTGGTCTCCATCACCGTCATGGGATCAGCGTAATAGTGTTTGGGAGGTGATTTAGGAATTTAGGGTTTTGGATCTGATTGCGCGTTTTGGGGTCTGAAGAGTGGCGCTAATGAAGGTGATGGTGTTGCCGCTGGTGAAGGCGGTGTTTGTCTGAGTCGAGGCGGCGATGGAGAATGATTTCGCCGGGGTAGCGAGAGTCATGGTCGTAGAAAACGCCGAACCAATTGTCGTAGTAATTGGTGCTGGCCTGGGAATTGTATCCTGATAAAGACGATGTCAGTGGTGGCGGAGGAAGGAGAGAAATTCGCTGCAGGCGTCACTCGATCTGGCAATGACCGTGGCGCCTGGTACAAGCCTATAGAACAGATATATTTTTGTGCTGGATTTGACCCGCAAAGGGGCTTTGCTGAGGTTCCCACTGGTGTGCTTTCGCGGAGGTGCTTGCGGTGGTGTTAATGACTCACGGAGGAGATTCCTGGCGGTGATGCGGCGGTTTGATGGAGTAGCTCGATTCGAACGAGTGATTCATTGAGGCCGAGGCTCCTCTTGTGGCTTCTTTGGGTTGGCACTCGGCCCCACGGTGGGCGCCAAAATGTTTCGGTGTACATTTTCCTGTGTGTCTTTGTTGCTCTTGGATGTCTGGGATGCTTGCATTTCTTCAATTGTTGTCCTTCATACTCGCCAAAGGAGGGGGAGGTACCTGCAAAGATACTCCGACGCTCAAGTCAGATATGAGTTATGGAGCTGAAGCTCTGAAGAGAGTAATTGGATACTGCTCTGAAATATTATTCAGGATCTCTAGAACATAAAGAGAACGTACCTGGACTTTGGTCCTGTCACTGTATTTATAAGCAAAATAAAAATAACCACCTTACCTAAAAATGTGGTTAGTGGCTTTGACAAATATCTAATTTATGTTATTACATAAATATCCTTACTACATAACAATAAGTAATTTAGAATGAAGCTCAGCCATATGCTCAAAATGTACTAGTCAATATTACTAATTTAATCTACAAGATTCAGTGCAGTTTGGAATTATTCTGGATGAAAAATAAATCTATAAATCAAATCTAAAAAAATTGTAACTCACCACTCAGTCAAAGTTAGGATTTTATTACTTTTTTTTATGTAATAAAATCTAAGAAGCTCATATACAACCTCTATATTAGGAAAAGATCAAGAGAAAGAGATGAAACTAACCTTATACGAATAAATAAATTAATTAATCCATCCAAATTGAATAACTCACAAGGATTAATTCTACTGTCTTGAATTTCAATTACACCAATAGAAAAAAAAAGTTAGAAAACTTAAAACATGATTTAATGAGAAATTATGTATTTTAAAATACTGAAACACTTTTGTTATAAAATTATTTATATTAAAATCTTTTATTCAAATAATTGTGTCTCACTATTTTTAAATCATTATATGATACAATTGACAAGGTTAATTCTTACCATTATCTAAGCATCAATTTAGTAGTAAAATCAATTATTTTTTAGCTTCTAACTTGCTTAATCCTGTCTTTTATCTTAGTTTTATAAATAATTGTGTTTTGAACTACTTTAATGTAATTTCATCTAAAATTCCTTTATTTTTTAGCTAATAATATGCTTGGAAGAATAGTTTATTTTGTCGCTAATAATATGAAGAATTCAAAATTTTATATGGGAACAAAATTTAAAATATGAAGAATTCAAAATATTTAATAAAATATGTGAATAGTGACAAATAATAATAATTAAAAATACGTAAATTAATAAATGACATCATTAATAAATCAAAAATAAACTAAATAATAAAATATTGTGAATAGTAATTATGTTAAAATTGTAATATATTTATGTTAAATTTAAATAATAATTTCATTAATATAAAAATGTGTGTATTATTAAAAATAACGATTTATTTTAATTTGAATATTATTCTAAAATTGAAATTTATATTGGTAAATTTGAACATATATATATATATATATATATATATATATATATATATATATATATATATATATAATTAATAAATTCAGATTTTGAAAATTCAAATCTAAAAAAACTGTAAACTTGTAGTAAGAAAGTTTGATATTGGAATTTAAAATAAATAAAAAATGTAAAAAAAATAAGCCTTTCTTCAATAGACCCATTTTAATGTCTAAATAGATTTTCACATATTTGTAATCTATAAGAAGAGTTCATATTATAGGAACAAAATTTGAAGAATGAAGAATTCAACAAATTTAATAGTTTTTAAAAATTAGTAATTTATCATAACATGTAATAATATTAAATAATAATATAATGACATAATAATACTAATATAATACTAATAAAAATTAAATAATGATATAAAACAATAAATAAATAATTGATGTAATTAGACTTCCTATTGCACTAACCTATTAAAGATAAGTCACATTGTAGTTAATGTTTTTTTTGTTTGTTTTTTAAATAATTTTTAATTATTTTCATTTTAATTTTTTTAAATTAAATTTTGTCATGTATCAAACAAATGTCAATATCACACGATAGTGATAATGTGATGTGGTAGTGACAGTGTCATGTGTCACTGTGATATTAAGTGTTATTGTTTTAGTTTCAATTTATATTTTCTATTTTTTTTTCTCAATCTAATCTTAGCTTTTTTTAAAGGTAAAAATTTTATCCCTCTCTAAAATGAAATTTAATTTTTCTATATATGTTATAGAAATAGTTTTATTAAATATTTTTGACAAAATTATTTACGTTTATTCATATTTATATTTTACATTGAACTTTATTTAAAATTATTTTTAAATTTTAAGTTTATTTCTTTTAAATGCTATAAACTTATTTAAAATTATTTTAATAATTTACATTTAAATTTATAAAAAAATTATTTTTAAATCAATTAAAACATTTGTATAGAAATGATTGAATTTTGTACATTTTAAAAATATACAATGATTTAAAAGAATTGAATTTATTTTATTTTATGAAATGCAATTGACAAATAAGTTTAACATATTTTTTAGTTAAAATAAATTTTGATAACATTACTTTCTATTAACAACTTTAAAACAATTTTAAATATAATTCAATGTAAAATATAAATATAAATGAATTTAATTTTGTTAAAAATATATAATAAATATTTGATAAGTGTGAAAAATATTTGTTTTCATATTTATTAATTATCTCATTAGCTCAAAGTTGTGATTATTCATGAATTATGTGTTTTCCTTATAGAAAAGATGTAATAGTTAGTAGGAAAGTGGTGTAGTTCTTTGTACAAGAATTGTATATATCATTGGAGTGTTATCAACAGTTCTCGCTAAACCAATCATCATGTGCTCAGCTACAAGGAAGATTATTCGCTTAGCGCACCAGCCAGCATTCGCTCAGCGAATGGGGTCAATTAAGACATCAGAAGTTGACTTTTCGTTCAATGCATGATAGTTGTGCGCTGAATGAAAAACTTTAGAGGAACTCCAGAAGGCTACATAAAGATATTAAGGCATCATTTCTACAAGAGATTGCTTCAAATATGTATGTTTTAGATGAATAAGTAGAGCTGTCAATTTGACCTATGACCCCGGGGCTAACCCTAACCCACTCTTGAAAACGTCTCCTCTTAAGAAGCCCCTCAAATGGGGGTCAAAAAAAAGCCCCAACCCCCAAAAGCCACCTCTTAAGGAGGTTAGGGTCAGGGTTAAGGTGAGTTTAGCCCACTAAAAGATTTTTGGAAACTAAACTTCAATATTCTCATAATAAAAGTACTAAATTTTATATTCATGAAATTGATTTCTTATTTCAAATTATTAAATAAAACTAATTAATTATAGTATAATAGAATATTTAATATTCGAAATAACTACTTTTTTAAATAAGTAAAAACAATTGCAAAGCACACACTTAATTTTATACAACTAAATAGTATTACAAATTTTTTTTTGCTAAAATATTATAAAGATGTTTTATTTTGTTGTCAATTTTAATACAATTATGTCTTATATTGCAAACACCAATTATTAGAAAATTATATATAATTAGTAATATCAAAATAACCCCAAAAGGAGATAATAACATATTAAATTAATTTAATATTTGCACTGCTTTTAGAATTCTTAAAAAGAATCACTCTTTTGTTTCCTCGACTTCTAAAATATCACTCAATCGGTTTTTAATTATTTAAAATTAAAAATAATTCAAAAATTTATTATCTAAATTTTTTGGATCAAAAATAAAATTAATATTTTATGTGTAAATTAAACTAATATTTTCTTTTGTTTTGTTCTCTCTGATAATCTTTTCTCAAAATCACCATAAGATATATTATAAAAATAAAATTAATTTCTAAATTATAAAATAAAGAAAATTAAAGAATGACAATGTTATAGTGTTTCAATTCTTTTACAAACACATTAAATAATTTATTTTTAACCTTTAATTACAACACATAACATAAATGTATGTTTATGTTTATGACATTTAAAATGTAAACATTTTGAGTGAGTAGTATAACGAGATTGAATCATGTGGGCAAATACAACTGTAGCTTGCACAATGTTTATGAGTTTTTTCTTTTTACTTATTATTTATGTTATGAGCATGATTTGTCGAGTATAAAATGAAAAATAAAATCATTTATATTTAATTTCTTTTTCAATAGCTTTCTATGAAAATAAAGAAACCTTATTTTTTCTTAAAATTAAGAGCTTCAATTATAGAAAATCTTCTCTTAAATTTCAATTAGGATAATTTTAGATAAAAATTTAATTTCTGACTTATAACCTAAAATAAAGCGAAATTAAATATTTAAATTTCAAATTTATAAAATGATCCTTTAATTATATACTCAGATAATCTAACTCAATAAATATTGTCATTTTGCTTTTGTTTCTTGATTCTAGAACTCTCCTCCTATAAAAATTTCAATTTATTTTCTATAGTAACTATTTTTGTAACAAATTAGGAGTTAATTATATTTTTTAACCCATGGGTTGACCCTGGCCCACAGGGCTTTTGAAGAAATTTTGGCCTTGTAGGCTTTTTCTACAAGGTGTTTTTTGGTCCTGTGGATTTTTCTGACCCCAACCCACGTGGGTTAGGTGTAAAACATGTAAGGGGGGGTCAAATTGACGGGTCTAGTGATAGTGAGATCAGACGTCTATATGGTTGAAAAAAAAACTTTTCATCTACATGTCAGACATATAAATGTCTGTTAGGAGGGGCACCGACGTCTATAATATTAGAGATGTCGGAGACTCCCTTAACTGACGTCTATATACCTAACTTATTTACGAAAATGTCACCAGTCAATAATTTACATTGGTTATTTTGTGGGCCGACATTTACAAATGACGTTAAAGACCAATTCTGCACTAATGATTTACACTTTTTTTTTGTGAACAATGATTTATGGTAATAATTTTATAATTCACAACCATTCGTATCGTACTTTATCATATTTAGATGCTACATCTTAAATATAAATTGAAAGGGATATGATAACATCTTAAATGTTAGGTTCAATAAATTTTATTAGAATAAATTTTAAAATATACATTTTTTGAGAATTTTTCAAAATTATTTATAAGGTAAATTTTTTACTTACTTATATATTATAATTTAATTATTTTAATATAAGAAAAAAAATTGGGTGAAAGCAGTGAGTTTTGGTCTAACCGTGTTTGACTTAAAAGAAACTCTATCATATTTAGGTTTAATTAGTAATTTGGTTAATACATTTAAATGTTTGATTTGTTTAATATATTTAAATGTTTGATTTTTTTTGATTTTTTTTTTATTAAATTGACGTTGACCGTGTTTAGAAATATCACATGTCAAAAATTAAATTTATTAAATGTCAAAATCTAAATCTAAATCTTACTATATGTAAAAATCTGGGTCATCCTCTGTCTTAGAATGCGTTTAATCTTAACACGTGGAATATTCAAAACAGAAGATGATGTATATTTTAATACGTTATAAATTCAAATTTTGATGTAACATTTACAAATTATTATTAACGCCAATTTACAAATGTTTTTTATAAAAATTGAGATTCAATTAAATTTGTTCAAAAAATAAAAACTCAATGCGGTAAAACAAATTATAAAAAATAAAACAAATCAAATATAAAACCAAATTATTAATTAAATCATCGTATTTACTTTTATTTCATGTGATAAGTAGTGGTACAACTTCTTTAGTTCTTAGGAGAATTTGGACTTCTACAATTTATATATATATATATATATATATATATATATATATATATATATATATATATATATATATATATTATTCACTCCTTCAAAATCTCTTTTTTAAGATCTCCATTGGTGGGCAAAGTAAAATTTGTGAACAAATATAATCTTAAAGATGCAATATATTTACCTTTTATTAAGACAATTTTTAAGGAACTTAATTATTTGATGGTTCAAGAGCACATTTTGTGCATGATATTAACTCATTTTTTACATAATATAAATCCAAAACTTTTTTGTATAAAAATAAATGAATAACTATTGATTACGTATCACAAGGTTAATTTGAATTAATATTTCCCAATTGTTTAATATACTTCATAACTCATTCTTTTTGCAGTGATTGAAATGTATTACATATTTATAAAAAGACATGATCCTCCATTTGTATATATATTTTGAAATGTGCAAAATATAGTGGGTAATCCAATTCCACAAGATTCGGTTGACAAATGGGGAAAGAGAAAGAAACATTCATACGCAGCCATTAAAGGTTAAGTAGCTCCAACTTAAGAAAAATCAGTTGGAACAACACAATCAAATTTTGAAAATTTCACTCACTTTTATCTATCATATTTTTAAAAACCAATAGGTTATTGAAATTCTAAGGATTATAGGTTGTTGAATCACTTTCTAAACAAAGAAAGTCAAAATTTTAAAAGTCCAAACTGTTATTAAATTTGAAGATATTACATTGTTGAATCATTGGTTAAACTACAACATAAACCGATACATTAAATAGCAAAAGTTATAAAAAAAATATTGAATACATATAAAGTTTTCATCTTTTATGTTATACACAACTCTTTTAGTGGTTAGCAATTGTTATACATCATCAATATATCAGTTGGTGTTATTTTTTGAATTTAATATAAGAATCTGAAAGAGTCTATATAATACGATAACTTTAAATCTCAACTAGGATAAACATTAATGATTCTTATATTTATAATGAAGAATAAACTTAAAATGAATTTAAGTTTAATTTATTTTTGCAAAATTAATTTAGTAAAGTGAAATTTATAATCTCCAACAATATGTTATATAAAGAAAAGGGGGCATTTAATTAATTTATCTATTGATTTTGTTGAAAGAAAAAGGTGTTTAATTGATAAATATATGGAAAAGGTGATGTTGAGGAGGTAGGGGCTAAAAACATGAGGCATTCTATTTGGTTACTTAATGAAGTAAATCTCAATTGTCACAAGTCACATTACCATTTTTGTGTGTTTTGATAGGTTAGGTAGTACCCCATTAACAACAAGATATATGTCTCACTATCAAGTACTTTTCTTTTTCTTCATACACTTTTCTCAGATGCAAGTAAACTTCCACAACTTCTTCCACAATGCATGATATTACAAAAGTCTTGGTTTAAAAAGTAACTAATCTACCTCATTCATCACTTTCCACTTCCTTCTTAACTTCTTTTTTCTCTTGTCTTCTTCTTCACAATCATTCAACAAGGAATTACATGACACAACTCACCAATAATGTTTCATTCCCACTTCAGAACTGTCGCTGACTTTAGCCAACTCCCCATATATAATGTGTTATGACCCCTACCTTCCACATTCTTAGGTTTTTCATTTTCAGAAAACATCTCAAAATTTATATACTAATTTAATATAAAAGTTTCTATATATAAAAGAGTAAAAATATTATGTCTAATCCAAAACTTTTAAAACGATTGAGTTTTCTTTCTAATATATTAAGATTCATTTATATTTAACGTCAAACCATACTCATACTTAGAATCTTAACATATAAATTAAATCAAAACTTAATAGGTAATTTGATTCCTATATTTAAGATTTTGATTCGTTTTAGTCTTTATGTTTGATTTTTATTTTACTTTTACAAAAAAAGATTCAATATGATCTTTTTCATTAAATTAGTATTAACATTGTCTAAAAGTATTAATGTGTCAAAATATAAACATTTTATGTCTTAAAATCTATATCACCTTCTACCTTTAACCCTTTTTTTATTTTGACATGTCACAATTTCAAGTTATATATGACATTTGGCAAGTAATATATTCAGATTTTAATATGTGATATTTATAAACAACGTTATTATTAATTTAACATAAAAAATTACATTGATTTATTTTTATAGAAATAGAGACTAAATTGAATTGTATATATATGAATTAAAGTGAATCAAATGTTTAAATAATATATTAATATGTCTTTAGATAAATATGTATGGTTACAAGTTTTTTGGAGGAGATAATAATTGTCCAAAATCTTGAAAATGTTTGGTAAACCTAGTCTTAGGAACTTATTATTAGCATTTGAGCAGAATGAAGCAGAAGAACATTTATAGTAAAAGGGTGACAACAATTTCTACCAGTAATTGAACAGTATTTTTATATGGTGGAACTACTAATTTAGCCATCCATTGTTTCGAGTCAAAAAAAGTTGACACACATAATTCATGCACGGAATTAATGTTATTGATGGGTGCTTGAGAATAAGAGCACAATGAAATGTCAAAGTGGCTGCCATAATATGAGGTTTTAGCCAATGAACTGTGAAAGAGTGCACTCTTATTTTAGATCAAAATCACAATGCCTTGTGGGGAAGAAGATATTTGAACTTCACAAGCAACTCACCACTGTGTTTGGAGCAAACAAGCAACAAATTGGATATCTCAATATCATTTTAACCTAACCCAACTTTCTACCCAAACTTTACAACATTTATCAATCTTTTCTTCTATTATCACCTGCCCTTTAATATTTACTATCATTTAACTACTATTTATTTAGTCATACAGAAATTAATACATCACATTAACCTTAAATTTGCACAAAATATTAATAATGTATTAATGAACAAGTTTTAAGATACTTTACTTTTCAACCAATTTTAATTGATACTATTTATATATATAAAAGCCAATCATCCTCAACTCCTGGCGTACCCCTCACGTCTCAATCATCCTCCTTTTCAAATATTTAAACTATATATAGAAATTAATTATTGTCACAGAGCTTTTTTCCTCTGATGTTGCTATGAATAAATTTTGGGTGAAGTTCCACATATTTCATATTCACTAATATTATCAACTTATTGATGTGATGTCAAAGGATAATTTCGCAAAACAAAAAGTTGAATGAATGACTACAATTGTCAAAGTTGTTTTCGTGTCTTTCCCTTCTGGCATGCACAAAAGATCATTGTAGGAAGATCCAGACCATATAAATAGCATGCACATGCCATTCTTTCAACAACAGAACACAAAGCTCAAAGTCACAAACACTTCCTTACATATCATATCATATCATATCAGTGCTCCAAATGGCTCGCTTCAACCCTCTTATGCTCATCGCTCTACTGCTTTTGCTATCCCATTCACCACTCTTGGATGCCCGAAACATTCTCAAAATTCACACACCACAACTTCTCTCTTTCAAGGCTACCCCTCCTTCAACTCACCAGGCCACTGCTTATGTTGTTAAGACTCCTACAACAAAGGTAGTTCATCATTTTTCCAATGAAGAAATCGTTTCTAATCCCAGCCCTGGCGAAGGACACTAACTCAACTCAATTCATCATATCTTAGTCTTTGTTTCAAAATTTCATATCGACTAAAAATAAAATAAGTCGTATAAATTTTATTTTATAAGTGTAGGATTGAATTAAGTTTACACCCACTTATATATTATATAGACTTGTTTTATTTATAGTTGATGTAAGATTTTGAAACATACGATACTTCATCACTTTGCAACTCTACTACTGCATCAAATAGTCAATGACAGAAAAAGGGTCTTCTTTCTTTTGTAACCATAAAGTTATCATATTGCTCTTCTTCTCTATATATATATGTTACATTTTAGGGACATTTGCATTCTCCTTTGTAATGAAAATAATATAACAGTGTTCTCATTAATCGTGTTAATTTGCTCAGTTCATATTTCATGCTTAATATTATGCAGAAAGTTTCATCTTCTTCTCTACATCTCATTCAAGGTATCTATTTTCTGTAGCAGACTTAAGAATATGTCTATTAAAGGTCACATCTCTGCTTTTATGTTGTCTGATTACAGCATGAAACACATCAAAGCAAATTCATAAAGTGTGTATGGTTCGATTAAAATTTGTTTTAGTAAAAAAAAATACTGTGATGACTAACGTGTATGCAAAGTTTTTGTTAAAAAAATATATTTTTCAAATTTTTTTTAGAAGAAAAATAAACTTGTTAGAAAGTAGATTTTTAAGTCTAACTCATCCCTACAAAGATAGGATCTAACCATGACTCTGATACTATATTGAAAAGTAGGTTTTAAGCCTAACTCAACTCCACAAAACCAGCTTTTTGCATCTCACTTATATATTATAAATTGATCTTATCTCTAGTCGACGTGAAACTTCCAATAGTCTATGTTTTTTTAAATATAACTAGAATATAATCACTAAATTATTCTTTTATCAAAAAAATAATTTTTATTAATATTTAACAAGAAGACACAATAATTCAGTCAAGTAATATTCCAATTAATTAGTATAATTTTAGTCAAATATATATAACCATATTTGTTAAACCATTTTGTAAGAAATGTATGATTCTTTACTATTTGAAGATAATGTTGCAACGTTTTTTTCGATATTAAGATTTCTTGAGAAATATGATGAAAGTTAATCCATGCAATCAGATTTTGCACAAAAAGTAGGATGTGAATGCTTTTCAATTGTGATAGCAGAAAGGATGATGCAGAGGAAAGAATATTGATATAGAAAAGAGATATTGCAGAGAAAATTTAACAGAGATTGTGTAAAGTAACGCAATGAAAGAAAATTGTATCAAAGAAAGAAATACAATTGTTTATATATAGAGGTAAATGAAAATTTAACAGTAATAACGATATTAACTATAATGTGAAAATATTATAGCTTGAATTACAACACTAATACACCTCCTTAATTCAAGCTCTTCAGTGTTAAAACTCCAATTTCCGTTCTGAGAAACTCAAACCTGGCAATATTAAGTGCTTTTGTAAACAAATCAGCTAACTGAATATCAATTTTGCAATGCACCAGTTCAATCCTGCCTCTGTTAACCATATCTCGCAAGAAGTGATATTTTACTTTAATATGTTTACTTCTTCCGTGACTAATCGGATTCTTTGCCAAACTTATAGCAGAAGTGTTATCCATATTCAATTCTACAGATCTTCCTGTTTGAACTTTTAATTCCATCAGCAACTCATTCAACCACACCCCTTGACACGCAGCAGCACAAACGGCTAGGTATTTTGCTTCACAACTGGATAAGGCAATGACAGTTTGCTTCATGGAACTCCACGACATGGGTGCCTTGTTCAGAAAGAATATATTCCCAGATGTACTTTTTCTCTCAACTTGATCACCACCGAAGTCAGAATCAGTATATCCAACTAATCTCAACTCTTCCTGCTTCATACCATAAGGAAATAATATGCCATAATCTGAAGTCCTTTTGATATATCTGAGCATGCGTTTGGCTGCAGTCATGTGACTCTTCTTTGGTTTGCACATGAACCTACTAATCAAGCCAACTCCAAACATTAAATTTGGCCTGCTACTGCATAACAACCGTAAGGATCCGACAAGTTGTCTATAATCAGTTTCATTTACACCTTCTTCATCTTCATCTATTTTCAGCTTCACGCTAACCTCAAGTGGGCTTCTGGCATCATTACAGCAAGTCATTTTGAATCTCTCCAATAAGTCTTTCACATATTTCTTCTGATGCATTATTAACCTGGCAGATGTATGCTTAAACTCCATCCCTAAGAAGTATCTAAGCCTCCCAAGATTTGTCATCTCAAACTCAATTTTCATCATCTGCTTGAACTCATCAATTTCCTTCAAGCTTGAACTAGTCACCAATAAATCATCCACATAAAGACAGACAATCATCCTTTCTCCACTGACACTCTCTTTCACATACAGACTATGTTCAACAACACACCTGTTGAACCCGTGACTGATGAAGAATGCATCAATTCTTTTGTTCCATGCCCTGGGAGCCTGTCTCAACCCGTAGAGTGCCTTATGCAGTTTATACACCAGGTGCTTCTTATCTTCTTTGCTGAATCCTGGAGGCTGCTTAACATATACTTCCTCCTTCAAAGGACCATGCAAAAACGCAGATTTAACATCAAGTGAAAATAACATCCATTTTCTAGCACAAGCAATACTAATGACCAAACAGATTGGTTCTAACCTCGCTACAGGCGAATATACTTCTGTAAAGTCTACTCCTTGTCTCTGTAGGAATCCCCTTGCCACAAGTCTGGCTTTATGCTTTGATATTGTGCCATCTGAATTTAACCTTTTCTTGAAAACCCATTTCACTCCAATGCATTGTTTTCCGGGTGGCAACTTGACTAACTTCCACGTATTATTCTTCTCAATTGATTTAATTTCTTCAATCATGGCTTCCTTCCAGATAGGTTGCGCAAAGGCATCATCTACATCCAGCGGTTCACTTCCAGCCATCAAAGCTAAGTGAATGATATCACCCTCTTCATCTACTCCTACATCTAAGTACATCTCGTATTCAAATAACCTGGAAGGTCTTGCCATTTTCTTCTCGGTCTTCTTGAGACTTCTGCAGAATATGCATCTTCAGTGCTGCTTTCAAAAATCCCTGGTGTATCAGTATCTACTCTATTCTGTTTTGGTACATGCATCATAGTTGTCGTTTTCTTCAAGCTTGACTGATTGAAGTTCCAATCCCAGCTTTCGTCTTCGAGAACGATCACATCCCTGCTGATCGACATCCTTCTCTTTACATGATCAAAAAGCTTGTATGCGCCGGTTGAATGGTATCCAATAAACACCATAGCCTCTCCTTTGTCATCAAGCTTCGATCTCTTCTGATCTGCAATGTGACAAAATGCAAAAGATCCAAAAACTTTAAAATGTTTTACAGAAGGCTTCATACCTGTTCAGATTGCATGTGGCACCTTGCCTGGCAACCTCTTCGACGGACACCTATTGAGCACATAAACAGCCGTTGACACAACTTCTCCCCATAACTCGCGTGGCACTGCCTTCTCTTTCAACAAACACCTGGCCATATTCATTATGGTCCTGTTCCTTCTTTCTGCCAAGTCATTGTGTTGAGACGTATATGGTGCGGTTACCTCGTGTGCTATTCCACAACTCTGGCAAAAACTCTCAAACTCAAATGACATATATTCACCCCCTCGTCTGTTTTAAGAGTTTTAACTTGTCTTCATGTCTCTCTTTCTACGCTAACCTTGAATCTTCTAAACATTTCAAGAGCTTCACTTTTCATTTTTATGAGATATACCCATATCATTCTGCTATACTCGTCAATGAAAGTTATGAAATATCTATTTCCAACTAGCGTTGGCACTTCCAGAGGTCCACATATATCTAAGTGTACAACTTCAAGTCGCTCTTTATATCTCATTTTCAATTGTGCTTGAAACGTTCTTCTCGTTTGCTTCCCAACAATGCAGGATTCACATGATTTTTCTGGTATGATGATACCTGGCAATCCAGAAACCATAGTCTTCTTGCTTAGCTTCTGTAAATCTTGAAAGTTGAGATGCCCGAACCTTAGATGCCATTTCCAGTTCTCCTCTTCTTTCATAGTAGACAAACACCGTAAATTTTCAACCATATCCATACAGACTTGAAATGTGCAATTTTTAGAGATTTTTCTTTTCAAAATCAATTTCTTGTTTTTATCAAACACTTCCACTTGATTATTGTTTCCCATAATCACTGTGAAACCCTTTTCTATCAATTGACCCAAACTCAGCAAGTTGCACTTCATTTTTGGCACAAATAGAACGTTCTCTATAGTCCCATGCAATCCATTCTTTTTCTTTATAATAACATTTCCAATTCCTTCTACTCTTAATGTGCTTTCGTCTGCAAATCTAACCTTACTTTTCTTGGATTCATCCAAATTGATCAACCACTTTCTATTACACGTCATGTGATTTGAACATCCTGAATCTAAATACCAAGATTTATTCAACGAAGCTGAGTCTTCTGGAAATGTTGTAACCATGAGAATTAACGGCTCTGAGTATGATTCTTCCTTGGCAAGATGAACTTCCTTATGCTCTTTCTTGTTCTATCTATCCTTATTCGAATAACACTCATAAGCGAAATGCCCCATCTTATGACACGAGAAACATTATATGTTTCTCCTGTCTTTCTTCTTATAGTTCTTCTTTGAACCACCTTTTCTCTCGGATGACTCGCTTATGTCTTCTTGATCATCCAAGTCGTCATTGTTCTTCCATTTCTTTTGTGTTGCAGACTTACTTTTCCAATTCTTATACTTCTTCTTTCCTTCTTCCCTTACGTGTTGAACCTTCAACGCTTGCTCATCAGTTTTGATAGGATCTCTATCCAAAAGTCTCATCTCATGAGCCTCTAAAGAACTTTGAAGTTCTTCGATCTTTAACTCTGCAAGGTCTTTAGATTCTTCGATTGCAACAACAATAAAATCGAACCGTCTAGGTAATGATCTCATTATTTTCTCCATTATCATCAAGTCACTGAGTTTTTCGCCGCAACCTTTCATTTGATTGGTAAGACACAAAATTCTATTGAAATACTCATTGACCTTGTCATTGTCCTCCATTTGCAACATCTCGTACTGTCTTCTCAATGTTTGTAACCTTACTTTCTTAATCTTCTCCCCTCCGGCATGGCAACATATTAAGATATTCCACGCTTCCCTCGTTGTATTCGCATTTTGGATTTTTTCAAAATGTGTGTTGTCCACGCATTGATGGATGATCAGCAAGGCTTTATCATATTTCTTTCTGTGCACCTCCTTCTGGTCCTCTGTGCCATGGAAATCAACCGCAGGATCCCCTCCTTCAACCACACTACTGACATCTTATACGCGAAACAAAACCCGCATCTGTGTGCTTCACCTGCTCCAATTTTTGTCTGTGAGAATGGGGAGATTTGTCGTAGAAAAATCAGCCATGATCCTCCTTCTTTTCTGTTCAAAGAACTTCTTTCTTTGATCTTTCAAACTTGCTTGGCCAGTCGCACTGTATCCAAACAAACACACGATACTCCTTAGGCCCTCCCTCGACCAAGGCTCTGGATACCACTAATAGCAGAAAGGATGATGCAGAGGAAAGAATACTGATATAGAAAAGAGATATTGCAGAGAAGATTTAACAAAGATTGTGTAAAGTAACATAATGAAAGAAAACTGTATCAGAGAAAGAAATACAATTGTTTATATAAAGAGGTAAATGAAAGTTTAACAGTAATAACGGTATTAACTATAATGTGAAAATATTATAACTTGAATTACAGCACTAATAAACTGGTTGTATCAATCTCTGTTTCCTTCAAAAGGTGGAAGGAAGATACTTATCTAGACTGAGTTATGTAATTGTTGTTAAAGAAGTTACATGATGGATTTAATGTTATGTCAAGAGTATTTAATGTGTTTAAGTTATAAGATGATCAAATGTCAGGAGAAAGAGCATTATAAAGATTTTGAAAAAATTCCATATAAAGAAAATTCATGTAAATAAGGAAGGTTGAAGAAATCCTTAATTACAACAAAAAAGTGCACAAGGTTTTGCTTTTTTAAGCAATTTGTAATCTTATAGATGTAAGAAAGAACATTGTTTATACTTATATATGTCAAAAGAGTATTTTTTTATCTTGTATCTATCACATGTTACTTTGTTTTCTAGTAAAGAGTTCTATTACCTGATGCATCATTTTCTTTATTAATTTCTCAGTCTTAATCAAAGTGGTGGTTGTACAAACAATACTCTATTTTAACTAAAAGAATTTAAAGAATATATCTAAAAAGCGAAAAATAAATTCATGAGAAAGAGAAAAACATAAAAGTATGATATAAATAGTCGATTTTAGAAGAATTATGTCTCAAAGTTGTCATCTCTTTTATGGTTGTCCTATTGGTGGACTTAGATATAAAATTTGCAAGAACATTCACATATTAAGAAATAAGCAATGTAGAAGAGAAGATTAATTGCAATTTTAAAAATATTAAAAAAAATTATAACTATTAAACTTTTTCTCGTTCAAAATTTAATTACGTTATGAAATTATTTTTAATATAGCATATTAAATGAATATCCGTTTCCCATAAAAATGACTAAGAAAATGACGTCATTACAGAATTAAACATTGAAACTTGACATTTCTCTAATTCTAATTATTTAATTTGACTTTTCACAGTTTATATTTTGTACTATTTGTATGAACTTATTTATATATAACTGTCAAAACTTACTAAATGTAATTATTTAATATTGTGAACTTATCTGTTAACTATTTTTCTTATATATTATTGAATGTTTACATTAGTATGCTATTTGTATAAAAAAAATTATGATATGAAGCAAACTCTTATTACGAAACTTGTACGAGTTTATTAAACTCTTGAATTTGATATTCTTGTATGTAACTAATATTAGGAGAGTTTTTATCAAAATAAGATTTGACAAAGTGTGTTTTTTCTTTTCTTGCATTACATTTGTCAAACTTGAAGTTACATTTGACATTCTTCAACAGACACCACTCTTAAGATAGATTGATTGTTAAATATAAACTTAGTTTGTGAACACCTCTCAGAAAAAGCTTTAAGAAAATTTGTTAAAATATTTAGTAATAAATGATAGTAAATAATAATGAATATAAATAATAATGAATATAAATAACAATAAATAATATACATATAAGTTATAAATATATAGTAAATAAAAATATATTAAATAATAAATGAATCCAAGAAACAAGTTCATGAAATATAAATCTACCATAATCAAATATTTAAAAAAAATTTAAAATTTAAAATATAATACATTTTATTAAAAAGTATATAAATAAAAATATTAAAATTTAATCATTTAATTTTATAAAATAGAATACTTATCTTAAAATTTAATTAAATCTTTAAAAGGTAAAATTTATAATTAAAAAATTATATTTTAAAAAGTCCAGTGTGTTGCAAGGGTACAAAAACTATTTTTGTTAAAAAAATTTGAATAACTTTTAACATGTTTTCCACCCATTGAATCAAAAGTAAATTATGATTATCTGACATGTCTATGTGATAGAGAAAGAGTATGTATGTTGAATGAACTTATGCCAAAAAATCTCATTTTTCAAACAAATTCAAAACCCAATCTCTTGATAACCAAACATAAAGGAAAGTAAAGTGATGATGACTGACACCCTAAAGTTGACCATAAAGCCGTTTCAATCCCCTCTTTTAGTTTATCCCTTCACACCTATCTTATTTTTCACAAATTAGTTTCCCAAATTCTTTTATACATTCCAAAAACTAATTGCTGAAATATAAAAAGATAAAAAAATAATAATAAATTAGAACTTCTAACAGTAGGTTCCTACAATGAATACCCTCATAATGTTTTAGTGGTCCAGATTAAAAATCCACTAGGCCTGTCTGTTAGGGCCTTTTACTGTTAGGGCCCTTTAGTATTTATATTATCAAAACCACCATTCATTTGCTTTACCTCTCTGTTATTTCCATATGCTGCATTTCCAAAATAATGCTGTTATAAAATAGTATTTCCAAATTTTAAAACAACATTAATAGCGATCTCTCTCTGTTATATTTTTACAACAATTATAAAATAAATATAATTTTCTCTATTTTAAAATAGTATAAAAGGGAGTATGGTTCCTCTAACTCCGTAGCCTTTTTAAGGAAAGCCCATGCCGTATTTCAGAAAGCCACAAGGCCCATAATCAATATGGAACTCATTGTTCCCCTCATCAATAATTCTCTCTGTTCTTCAATTATACCTTCTTTCACTTGGAAATGCCATATCATGTCACTTTTTCTTCTCCTTAAACTCAACTTTACTTCATACACAACTATATCCAATTATCCAATTATGAAGTTAAAAATCATGTGCAACCATAAATAAATAAACAAATTATACATACATACATACATATATATATATATATATATATATATATATATATATATATATATATATATATATATATATATATATATATATATATGAAAAAGTGTAGCAACATTCCACTATATTGATATCTGCCTAACTTTTTATTTTGTCAGTTGTGTTGTTACAAAGACGCTGTCCTGTCACACCAAAGTAAAACCCTGTATTCAATGCTCTGATCAAAATTGGAAAATGATTTTCTGCACAGTGTTGTTTTTCTTTGAAATTTTCAAAATATATTAACAAGGTTTTAATATATTTTAAAACATTAAATTTAATATTTATTAACATATTTTAAAAGTACAATACAGAGATAATAATATAAGAAATTTACAAAAAATCCAAATTTTTTATTCTACTTTTCATATAGGAGAAAAAAAAAAGACCCAAACATGTAGAAAAAGTAACTCAAATTACCAAAACAGAATGTAACTCTTTTTCTTCAATAGATCAACGAATCAGTGCTGAAAACTACAGAAAAAAAGAAACAACAATCTTAAACTTACAAAAACAATGAAGCAGAAAAACATACGAATTTACTTACAAAGAAACTTACATGGTATTTGTTTTTCAGTTATGTCGAAAATGTAACTCAACTAAACCTACCCTTCTACCCTTGCCACCTGTACCAAACTTCATGAAATTATCAGAGGAGAAAAAGTTTGACCCTCAATTATTCTAGGGTAAAAGATGACACCTTTCGAAGATTTTTAAGACATGAATAGCCCTTAAAGATCCATATGGTCCTTACCACTTTCCACTTCTGCTACACCATGTGAATCATAGCCCAATATACACACAACCACCTGCATCAGCATGGTATGCATAGATATTTGTAACAGTTGGGAAACATGACATGAAGATGCATGCATGCATACAAACCCATCAACAAGAATCACATCTCAAATCTCCTTTATTGAGACATAGAAAGGTTTGCAAATATTGTCTTCACATGCCTCTTCAACACCGACTTAGTTCAATAAAGTTGGCATCTCGGGGGGTCCCATTAGCCTTCAATACATTTACACGCCCAATATGCATTTGTACAACAAGAGCAGTCACCATTTAATTAGTTAATCACAGCAGCTGCAAGGGGAAAAATTGGCATTCTGCCATTTGTTTATTTGTTTCTGTTCATATTTAACCAGCATTTGGTAGGAGGAATGAAGAATAATTAAAGGTAAGTTGACAACACATAGATTTTGGAGGCATGTAGAGCCACACCAAGTGGCATTAAAAAATAAAGCTAAGAGGGTCAAAAACAGGGGAATTGAGCAGAAGTAAGATTAATAAAGAAAGGAAAAGAGGAGGATTATAAAATTCCCACCTATATATCATTATGTACATATAATAAAATGCAATGTCTAAAAAAGATGCATAACAGCTAGACATCCCTGTCATTGGGCTGATAAGAAAATTTGGGAGGATGTCTTTGATAAATCTGGCATAAATTAAAAAAGATTCTAAAGAAAGGGTTGTTCCCAATGCAACGGTCCAATGGCTTTTCTTTTCAAAATGGCCAAAATACAAATGGACAAAGATGCCCCAGTGAGTGATCCTAGCCAGAGCTCAGTCCCCACAATTCCTTCATTTCCCTCCAAAAAGTTCACTCAGAAAATAAAAAGAATGCCTTCCAGTTCAATATAACCTGTGTTGTGGGGTCCCCTAGTGCCTGCTGCTGCTGCTACCTTTGCTTTGTGGAAGTGATTTTTTTTGCCTTGCTTTGGTGCTGTGAGAGGTACACTTGACACTGTATAACAGTTTTACCAATCCTAAACCCCGGAACTACTGTGAAAACAACTTGTGGATCTGATTCCACTTCTGAATACAGGAAGATTTCATCATTCACACTTTCCATGTATACATCAGAGAATCTACACCCCTTCCCCACTTGAAAGATTGAAGCTTGGGGCTCCAAAGAGAAGGCCAAGCAGTGTAGAAGCCACACCCTCTTGGCCATCTCAGCAAATGATGTGAAGAATGCAGTGTCTGGAAACTCTCCAGCATTCACAAGGTTCCTTTGACTCATGTTACCAAAAAATGATGACTCCATCTTGGGATGAACCAGTTTCAAGTACTTCACCCTGCAAAACTTTGCAAATGATGATCTTGGCTTCTCAGCAAGGAAGTCCTTTGCCTTCATGGATTTCATCTCATTGAACCTCCCATAGAACCACTGCTGCCTCCTGCTTCTATCAGGGAGAGACTCTTTTGACACAGAAAAGTTTGGGAAGTGGAAAGCATCAAACATCTCTCTGCAAACAAATGCCTCAATTGCAAAACACTTGTGATCTTCTGCCAAATAAACCACATTCTGCTCAATGGCATTCACTGCAGCATCAACATCCCAATCTGCAGATCTCATCTCATCCACAATCACCCTCACGAAGTTGCGAATGGACCTAACCGCATGGCGAAGAACTGTGATAAAATGGCTAGGACTTAACCCTGATATGTGAACATTATCAAGCACAGCTAGTTGGCCACTTTGATTTAATCTCTTCTCAATTGCCTTGTTACGGTTATTAGCTTCCTCTAACTTTTCCCTAAGAAAAATAACCTCAGAATCCTTGAGCCGCACCTGAGACTCTAGCTTCTTCCCCATGATCTCATATGTTTTGATCACACCCTGCAGCTCCTTGGATTCAGCCTCAAGAATAGCTGTCTCGGGCGAAGGATCAAACTGTTTCTTCAAGAAACATTGTTTCAGCTCAGACAAGTTCTTCAACTCAGATACTAGCAATTGATCAGCAGCTTCGATTCCATCAGGGTCAAAAGGTGACTGAGAATATTGGAACTCAGCATATGCACCTTTAACAATTGAAATGCTAGCAAAAAGCTTTGCCAGAAGAGCTTCATTGGCCTTTCTCTCCTGAAGTTTTTCTTCATCATCTTCAACGAAAGACTCAGACCAATTCAGTGAACTCTTATTACTCTTTCCCATGTTCCCTTCATCCTTGAGATTTGCATCAGATATAACACTCTTCAACCCATCAACAGAGGCAATCCCAATCAGTGCTTTCACATGAAGAACCTTAGCAAAACTGCGTGCCAGCTTCTTTCTCGGGGTCACAGCCAATGGCTTCACCGATTCCATCTGCAGAAGCAGTCACCAAAAATCACAAACGCAGATCAGAACTGTGATTAGTGAAATGTATGAATAAGGATCAGCAATATCTTCAAAGGGTCTCACGAGGGCAATAAAATAAACTCTTATATTATAACACAATGGTGATGATGATGGCCATGTTCAAGCAAAAGCTTTTGACAAAACATAAAGAAATAGTGCAATGCTTTAACACATAGACCGAGGACCTTTACTAGGGGAGGGAATTTTTCTTTTTGTACTACTCCATCTACTACTAAAATTTCATTGTATGCACAGTGTAAACAGTGTCAAAAAGCAGTTTCTAACACACCGATTCAAGAGAGTAGAAACCAACCGAAGAACAAGATCTAAAGTTACATTAAAAAGGTCAAAATTGTAGTTTATCCACGTAATACTAGGCATCTTGTCCATCATGGCAAACTGCAGCCGGATTCTTAACATAAAACCAAGATCTTACGTAACAAGATCCAGTGATTAATAATTAATAATAACTAAAAATAAAGAAAGAAAACACCATGCTTTATTATACCATGAAAAGGAAAAAACTTTAACCCCTGATTTAACACTACCATTTGTCAGAACCCATTAAAAACACACCCAAAACCCCAAGTAGTAGGATCCATGTGCCAAGAAGTGAGTGAACGTCTCAGTTAGTGGAGAACATGTGGCTGTAGGAGAGTGGCAGTTCGTTTTGGGCGACGGCAGTATTTAAGGCCAAATTTCAAAAGTCGTGTCACTTCTCTGCATGCAACCATCTTCTTCAATCTACTGAAACTCCATTTTTCTCCTCCTTCTCTCTAAAAAGCTCTTACTTCTCTGTACAAAATCTAACTCTTTTCTTCTTCCGATCATCAAACAGATCACACCTGAGCATTTTCGACGTCGAGGATATTCGTTTGAACCGATCAGTTCCGGGTTCTAAGTTGGTAAGTTCTCTCTTCATTCAGCCGGTTGGTTACCTGGTACATGCAAACCTAGTTTATGGGTTGCATGAGTCAATCATCTTGTTCTGAGAGTTCCTGAATTTCTGTTTGGTTTAATTTCTTAAGACGTAAATGTAGAACGCTAAGGTCCCTGGTAAAGGTGAACTCGTATTCTGAACTGTGAACGTTCGGTCACGTTTAGGGATAAGGGAAGCTTATATAATTTGATTTTATGTTCGTTTTGAATGGATGCATGTTCGTTGATTTGTTGAATGAATATGAAATATGATTGTTGCTATGTTTTGACTGTATGAAATATGAATATTTACTATGATATGGATGTATGAAATTATGAAGATAGATGTTGAGAAATGAATTGATATAAAGAATTCTAAGTATGTAATTCCATATGAAAATTGATGTTCATCACTGAAGGTCTTTGACCGTTCGGTTTTCTTGTGGACTCGGTTGGAACTGGATTCTTTCATTTGGATAGAATTCCAGTTAAGGACAGAGCGTCTTCGTTTAGTAATATTTGTATATAAGTGTTCAACCAAGGATATTCGTTCCTTGGTATTCTGTTATAAACTTAAGTATATCTATATGTATTTGTATATATATTGTTCGTCTCAAACACTACTTAAAAGGTATCTTATATTTATCAAGCCTTTATTCTATAATACTAAGTAGTTTTCGGTCTTATACCAAGCACTCGTACTAAGTAAGTGCTAGGTTTTACTCCAGGCGCTCGTTCTCCTTTCCGTAATCTATCTTGATAATAAGAGCGTTCGTCCAAACTCAATAGTGTTCGCTCTCTACAATGCTCGGTCTTCGACTGACATTCGGTTTTCTTGATGTTTAACTTATTAAGAAGCTAAGTATTTATTGACGTTAGGTTTCTTCATATGATTCCGTCAAATACTATTATTTGATGTCCTATAGTGTCTGTCTCCATTGGTATCGGCCTAGAGTCTTAGAACTCGGCCTAAGCTTTACAGTGTTCGGTTTGAACTCTCAAGAGTCAGTTCATTAAATTGGCTCACTTGATAAATAACGTTCGATTATATTAGTCTCTGAAAAGTATTATTGTGTTCAGTTCCTTTCACAACCAGTGAGTAACTCTCTTGATTTGATTTGTTTTGAATCGGAGACATCTCGGTCTCACTCCAAGTATTCAGTCTTGTTCTGGATTAAAAACTAAAGTTCGGTATTTGGTATCCTAAGGGATCTTTACTTAAATTAGTTCAGTTGAGGTTTTAATAATGAAATATGATGGAATATGATATGGATGAAATAACTTTGGTTATGAACGAGTATTCCAAAGCGGAATATCTCATGAATGTATAGTGGAATTGGTAAAGTATGAATGTGGGCATCCTAAGCTGGCGATTCATCCTGATATTCTGTGATTACTCGTTTCTCACGTAGAGAAGAGTAAGTTATGTGTGGGAATGGCAGGAGGTCCTAGTCCTTATGGTTAATTCGAACGAAACGGACTAACCTCGAGTGACAACTGTTGAGGATATCCCAGTTACTACATTACCCAGATGCACGAACATCGTAGCTACACAAAATTCATACAGTCCGGACAATTAGAGTCTAGTATTAGTCTTTGCATGAAAGAGTTATTGAGTTATCTTGTTTAAATTGATTGAATGAAATATATGTTTATAATTGAATTAAATTACATAAGCTTACCCTATTTCCTGTCTTGTCCGTTTTGTACGTTCGGTGGTTGTCCTTATGTTGCAATGATCATCCGTGTGGATGTGAGCAGAAGGAGAAGCTTTGCTAGAAGAGGCGCTGGAAGAAGAAAGTTTGGTCGAAGTAAAAGTTAAGACCGAACAGTATATCCGTTCGGTCAATAGTTAGTTTCTTTGTGTGATAATAGTTCGATCATCTGTTGTTTTCTTCTTTTGTATGACCGTTCGGTACGTCTTATGTAAACCGTTCGGTCTAGATTGCATATTTGTACAGTTTTAATTTCCCCGTTATCTTGTAAGGTCGTTCTGCCTTAAGCATACGTCTCATCTTTTATAAGACTGATATGGAATTTTATTAATATGTGATTATTTCCTTATATAGTTTTCATACGGTATTTTTGGGATCTTACACCATCTCCCACCAAGAAAACAAGCTCATCATTTCTACAAACATAGTTTATCCCAACTTCCCTTCAAGGAGCGTTAGAGCAATAGGCCCATCACTCAATTAAGCACACCCCCTTTATTAGTTTCTTTAGAATGAATTATTTATAAACCCATATTTCATTCACTTCCCATGTTTTACAAAGAAATGGTAAAATCAATTTACAAAATTCATCTAAATTACAGCTTTTATAGGGTAATCATTGGACATAGGTAGATCACGGTTGAATTGTGACTCCCAATGTAACCCACCCTTTAAAAACCCTGACAATTTTTGTTTCTATTAAAATGTGTTGGCCTGATTCATAATCCTTAGGATTCCCTGTGCTATGCATATCAAACACCTTTATTTAGCCCTGTAGGAAGATAGTACTTGCCCAACAGTGTTAACAGCAGAACCCATATGAAAGTGAACATGTCTGATATGGTAAATCTAACTTAAACGTCATGACAAATGAAAAATGTTTGCTTACAAAAGGGTGTCAGGGAAAAATAAAAATTACATTTTTCCCTTAAAACTAAAACACCAAGAATTGGTTATGGAAAGCAACATCTTGTAGGTAAATTCAGACACTAAATGTTTCAACTTATAGTTGCTTTTCAAAAACTGGGTCCATGTAAAATAACATAACCTAACCTAAATAAAATACCAACACATGGGAGATAAGACATTTATATCCCTCTACAGAACGCGTGTTTCGTGGGCTGGCAAAAGTTTAGGGTAAAAAGAAACTGAAAAGAAACCATGAAAATGGAATGTGTTCACATAATACCCTTTTTCTTCATTTTCCTTTACCCAAATGAGGAAAAGATTCAACTAATTTTTTGCTTTCATATCCAAAGTATTATTGCACACATATATTATTATATAGAAAAGGACAATGTGATGATTGTACGTAATAGTTAGGAGAGATAATTTACATTTCCCGTGACTAAAATCACGGTCTCTGGGAACTTGCACTGAGTACAAGTGTACCATAACGGAAAAATTTAAGAGCTATTGAACAGCGTTAGCACCACTTAATTACCACTTAATTGCTCTTTTATAACATGAAATAAATAATCCGTAACGTTTCTCAGTCAAAAGAAGGTATTATAATTGAAAAGCTAAAAGAAAGAGATAAAGGTGAACCAAAATAATGGAGTTTAGAAGAAAAAATGATGAGGAAAATATTTTTGGGACAGAGAAGTTACTGTGACACACACTGACATCTTTCCAAAGTTAATGTCATTTCAACATCCATTATGTCAGAAGTTCACATGCCTATCATTAAAAAAGGTCAAAATATTACAACATGAGATTCTTAGTGCTCTAAAAAATCCATATTTTAACTTCCAAAAAAAAAACACAACAACAATTGGTGACTCAAATTTTGAAATTCTACTTCACAAGTACCAAACTCCTCCATACCCATTTGAACACCCTAAAAGTCATAATAAACGCTGCCAGAAATCATGCTATAACTTCAGAGCAATCAAAGGTTCATTACAGACAAGAAACAACTAATAAGCATGCATAAAGGAAGCATATTTTTACAACCTTGCTTTTCATAAGTCAAGCATTTTCTTCGCTCATGCATACACATTTTCACCAACATTTTTTAGTGTTTTCCTTCAATATAATAAAAAAAGTTCACTCAACAAAAAGCAGTTCTAGAGTAACATATAAAATCATGGAACAGATAGATGGTGTAAAAAGGTAGAAACCAGTGAGAAATTAAACGTACCTTCAAAAATATCGGGAGAAAATAAGGGTGAACGAAGTTGTCAACCTCTTGTCATTGCGAAACGTAAATATCAAGAAAACAGAGAGAACAATTAAACATGTTATTATTATGTATTATTATTTATTTATTTTAATATTATTATTTGGTGTTGTTCTGTAACTCCAAGCGCTACCCTGAGAGAAACACCTGTAACCAGAAAGCATCAAAATTCAAAAGCAAATACAACAAAAATCAAAGGGACTTTTCTCCCGAACGAGGAAAAACAATGAGTTCCACTGACAACAACCTACACAACCCAACAAAAATATAACAGGATCATAAAAAACGTGTCATCAGCAAAACACCAGACCCAACAAGAAAAAAAACGTTCAAAGATGAAAACTTTCCCCCAGTAAAACAATAAAAACACCCTTTTTGGACAACCCCAGAAATCACTGGTTCAGTTTCAATGGTAAAAGTGCATAGAAAGAGAAAGAGAGACAAAAACAAAAAGGGGTGCGTTATTTCAACGTTTACCTTAATATAAAGAAACAGTTCCTCCAATGAGCGGAAAAAATGGAGGAGTTGGGTTTGAAATTGGAAGAAAAGTGAAGCGTCTTTTACTAGACCCTGGGAAGAGGAGCAGTGGGGCTTTGAGAAGGGTCAGAAAAACCACAGCTAAAGGACAGAAAATTCTAGAGAGAGAATTTAATGATAGAGAGAAAGAAAGAGAGGAAAATGAGAGTGAAGAAACAGAGGAAGAAGAAAAACAGAGCATAGAAGGAAGAGAGAGAAGATAAAAGGAGTGACAGGAATAAAAAATAAAAGAGACACTGTTTCAGGTCTCAACCTGACTTTTGCGAATTTAGAACGCCACATAGGTGCAGTTACACTTTTACACTATTTTAATCAATTTTTATGTAATATATATGCCATTTTTTAAATTTAATTACAGCATATTTATTTATTATATTAATTCGAAATTAGTTATAGTTAAATAACATCATTCAAAATATTGGAAACACATAAATGAATATTTTTAAAATATGATTTATTTCATATTTTTATATATACATTTAAAATTATTTTGTAGACACTAAGAGATGTAATAAAACATTAATTTTAATAAAATAGTTGTACTCATTTTTATTTTACCGAATTTTTAGTAAATTATTACAAGGATTAAGGATATAGCAGGAAAAATAATAAATATATTACTAAATTTCTGAAAATAGATAAAGATATAATATAATTTTGAAATTTTAAATAAATAAAAAGCAACAAATAAAATATCAAAAAGGCCAAAATTGAAAATCAAGCATTACTAAAAAAAAGTAATATTATAATGTATGTTAATATTTGTAATTAATGTGTTTTCTAGTGGCCTCAAATTAGCCTTATTAAATTTGAGAATAGGTATATTTGCTTTATCGGTTTGCTTCTAACGTTTGAACCTAAGGTCGGCCAAAATTACATCTGAGAAGGAAATTAATGTGAATGCATTATTTTATTAGTTTCATTCTTGTTTATTTATACTGCAATCAAAAATATTTTTACACAATAAATTTTCTGGACTGTCAAAATAATCTTCCGTTGAAACTATTTCACATTTATAATGAAGAGCTACTCAAATTAATGAAATTATATATATATATATATATATATATATATATATATATATATCATAATTATAAAAAGTGTGCTGTATTTATTAATTATTATAGTCTATAAACATCTCTTAAAATAAGCTTTATATTAAAAGAGAATAAATGTAATCGAGTTTAAATTTTGTAAGAAGAAACAAAAGTGATAACTATTGACATTTATTATCTACGAACCAAAATAATGAAGAATATTATGTTAAAAATGCAATGCATACATAAAATTATGAAGATAAAAAGAATGATTTTAAACTGTAGTTATTAAAAAATGGTGAAATTTAATTATTTTAATATTAAAAAAAATTAATATAAATAGTTTTGTTATGAATAAATTTTATAATTTTAAAATATCATTTTTTAGAAGTCATTTTTCTAAAATTTTCTGACTTCTCTATAGGAATTTTCATATTCTGTTTGTCTAATTGAAAAACTAAGATCATAGGATTAATCTTGATGACGAGTTATTCAATTTTGATTAATCAGTTTTTCAAATAAAGTAAGTTCATTTTATGCTTTTTTTAGTCTGTTTTGTTGCATGCAAGTACGTTATGGATGCATGTAACATTTGAGTCTTCTATAAGAGTTTTTATTGATCAGTGGTTCTGACATTGTACCCTGGTCGTGTTTCTATGGTTTATACGAGTAGATAAGACTTCCAATGCTTGTGGAGTTTTTTTAGGCATTCTTTAGTGGTTTGCTCTTGTATAAGGTAAGGGAAGCTAACTACCACTTTTTGATGTTGGTGTTGCTTTAATAAATTGTGTTGCATGTTTGATTGGGTTTGAAATTATTAAATTGGTATCTGAGGTTGCTAAGGTAAATTCTATTGAATGTGTACTTGTTTTGGTTTAGAATTGTGGTATAATAGATGAAATTTTGTAGTAATTTCCTATCGAATGAACTTGGTGTTGGTGGTCTGAAATTATGAATTTTAAGATTTGGTTAGTTAAATGTGTTGTTAAATTCTAGTCACTTATGAAGGTGTGAGGAAACACTAGAAGGAGGGTTGAATAGTGTTTCCATAACTTTTTCGCAACTTGCAAACTAAACATGATGTACGTAACACTTAGGAGTTAGAGAACCTTATTAGTAAACAATATCTTGCAACGTTTGTTTACATGACTAACTCAATGTATCTAGATGTTGTAAGTGGATAGTGACATTAGATGAAGTGACGCTTGTTGATAGAGAATGAGAGCGTGAAAAAGTTTCAACTATAACTAGATCGTTTATAAACAACTAAGACACATAAATCGTTTTATACTAGCTCACCTATTAGGGTTACATCCAGTTCCATTAGATATTCAATGATGTACAGTTGAGTGTTTTAAACCACTCTTGGTGTTCCTAGTCCTATTGAGTAAGCATTGTTAGTTCTAACTAGTTGAGTTTAACTCACTCCTGATTGCGTAGTATTATTCACCACTTTGGTATCCTTAGATGATTACAGTATCATTGTGATACATAGTCTAGTTGAGCTTTTACCCACTCCTGGTTTTTGTAGATGATTCCAGTATCATTGTAATACATCGTCTTGTTTAGTTTCCCCACTTCTCGTTGTGAAGTATTATTCACCACTCCTGTTATCCCTGATCAGCGAATAACCTCCTATTACCCTAGATTAGTTGAGTATTCGCACCTCTCCTGGTTTCTCAGTCAACAAGTAGTTTTAATTACCCTTGATTGGATGAGTATTCGCACCACTCCTAGTACTAAGCAACTCTGCCTAGATTTCCTCCAGTATTTGCACCACTTGTGATATCCTTAGGCATTTTGGTATCCACGATACCACCTAGTTGAGTTTCATCCATTCCTAATTGTGTAGTATTATTCACCACTCTTGGTATCCCTCATCAACGAATAACCTTCAGTTACCCTAGATCAGTTGAGTATTCGCACCACTCCCAGAACTAGACGACCTCGCCTAGATTTCCTCAACTCTTCAGAATTAAGTTGTAAGTGTTTTTATTATCTCCAGAATTGCAATTAATGATTGCTTACAAGTTGTTCAGACTATTACTCTCATAGAGAGAATATGATTATAATAAAAAATAGTTTAAACACTCGCAGATCTTTCTCTCATCACTCTTTTTCTCTCATCTTACATAAGTAAGCAAATGATACAATGAAGCACTAAAGGAATGCTTTACTTTGCTTTTTCTTTCTTATCTCTTGTTACAAATACAAGTATATATTGCAATGAGGCTTGAGAGATTTTTTTTCTATGTTTCACTCTTTTTCTCTCTCTTCTTTCTTCATGTGGATATTCTGATGAAGCTTGAGAGTATTCTTCTTTTCTTGAGCTATTCTCTTTTTCTCTTTCCTTTGATTTGAGGAATTTAGCTTTAATAGCTCAAAGACATTTCCTTGCTCAACGGATGATGAGATATCTTCATACCTTCATTTTTTTCTTTCCTCTTCACCATCATCATCTTCTTTCTTGCCTTCTATTTATACACCTTGATGATATAGTTGTTATGATGATGCTTGTCTTGAGATTTGATAATATGACTATTTGACGAAGCTTGTCTTGATATTTGTTCTTTTCTAGCTATTGGTGTAGGTGTCAGTCATAGGATAATGTCTTTTGTCAGAGCATACGTGTTTTTCAGATCTTTTATCAAAAGCATTTTTGACTTATCTTTTTGGCCCAACTTTTTCTTTTAACATTCATTTTGATACGTATAAGATGAGGTTGATGAACATTTATAGCGATTGTTTTGCACAAGATAAAAATGTGTATAACAAATGTCCTATTTTATTTACTTCAATGTGTTTGAATGTTTTTATCATTTATTTAAGATTCTGTGTTTTCTAATGTTTTTGTGTTTGTGAGATTAGTTGATATCGTTTAGTCTGTAAGAGACTCTTTAGTTGGTGTTGTACTTATTGATTTTATGATTTGTTTTGACATAGGTATTGTGTCATTATTTTCTAAGGGAAGAACATTTTGTAAATGTCTTTCTGTTACTTACTGTTGATTTGATTGGATTTTGATGTACAATCAACTCATCATTTATCACTTTTATTATTTTTGAACATTGAACATTTAATGTCATTTAATGCTTGCTTAGAACAACAAAGTGTTTTTTTATTTCCTACCGTTAAGGTAGCATTTGACACGTCGTCATTGAAGCTATGAAATTAATACTACTTTTCAAGGCAACTTCATTATTGCCAAGTAGTATTCAAGAAAGTAGATAAGGTTAAAGTAACCCTGCACTAGTGCAGAATTGGCCTTTAACGTCACCCAATAGACATCGGTCCACCAAAACCCCAACGTAAATAATTGACCGGTGGCATAAATGTAAATAATTGAGTGTGGAGACGTCCGTTCTGGAGGGGGCCGGACGTCTATTCTGGAGGGGGCCGAAAATTAACAATCTTGAAATTAAAGTGTCTAAATCTAATGTAAATGAAAATCCTATTGAATGCTTGCCTTGTAAGAGTCATATGTTTGACATTGATATAATTGAAAACTTGCTTGCAAAAGCAACCAAATCTACCTCACATGCTCAAAATAATTTTAAGAAGAGCAACTTCAAAAACAAGAGCATGCATTAACATAAGAAAACTAAAGCAAAAAGAACTCATAGAGTTTGGGTTGAAAAAGGCACCTTTGTGAAAAATAAAATGCCTAATGTTTGTTGCTTTTATTGCATGAAACATAGTCATACATCAAACAAATGCAACATTAAACATCTTCATTTCTCATACTAAGAGGGGGATGAATTGGTGATGTATAAAAATGATTGCTTTTGAAATCTTTTTCGCAAAACTGTAAGTCTTTAAACTTTTCATGAATCACAAGTAAAAATGTATGCAATGTAACAGTATGCGTATTCGAATACAGATGATATTCAATCGATTAAATGTAGAGAGATAGGGAAAAGAAAATTCAAACTCTGATTTTTATACTGGTTTGGCCACTGCCTACATCCAATGTCCTTCCACTCAACCTAAGATTGGAAGCCAATGCACTATAGAGATTTGAGTTTTTATAACAAGGGCTTTACAACGACAATAATGTCAAAATGTAAATCATCTTTCTAACTCACTAATCCAATATAGGCAAATACAACAGACTAGTAGCAAGAACAATCCTCTCTTGTAGTCAACCCTTTGAGATCCTCCTCAAAGTCAAGAACCACGTTCTTCTTCCTGTATACACCACAGGGAAACAACAACACTAAGCTTTTGCAAGAGCTCCTGATCCAATAGTGTGCACCTCTGTTGTGCAGAACGATCAAACTTTACAAATCAATCAATCTTGCTCCTCAAGAAATTTCAATTCTTATTTCTTGGAGCATTTCTCTCTTTTTGTAAAATTTCAAAGCTTTAATCTGAAACTGATATAAAAGTGTTAATCACAATTGTCTTACAAAATTTCAAATCATTTAGTCTATATATAGACTAAATCAAATCAAACGCGTTTTAATCAATTATGCTATTAATGTAATGTAATTCATTTCACAGATATAACATATTAACATCAGTCAAAGTCATTTATTGAATGCTCATTTAATGTAATCGATTTGCAATAAATGATTGGTCAACATATTCAAAAATATTACCGTTGTGATAGTTATGTCAAGCAATGAACCAATTTTCAAATCTTTAACAAACTTAAATGAATACAAGATCCATGTAATCAATTAAGCTTTAACACCTTAGCATATTTTTTGAAAACTTTTCTTCTCAAAATCCAACACAACACACTTGAAAAAGATTTGTGCAAACACATGAGTTTTAATCGATTTAACCACTAACATAATCGATTTAACACTTGTTGTTTTGTCACAGTTTAAAGCTTAAGCTATCTAATGACCTTAATTGATTAACCCACCATTGTAATCAATTAATTCATGTAGATATGCTTAGTGCATGTGGTTTTTCCATTTCAAAACTCATATTATGCATCCACATATATAATCATATTCCAAACAGAGTAGTATGCAATAATCAACGTAATATATTCACAGTTATGCTAGTACAAATCTCACAGTAATCATATAAGCATATAACACATATAACTATGCTAGTACAAATCTCACAATAGTATGCAATAATCATATATACATGTATTTTTATTAACTATGTGTTTTCATCATCAAAAACAAATATCACAGAGATTGTGGGTTCAGCTAATCCTGTACTCCCCTATCAACAATCTCAACAGGAAAGTATGCATGGATTAAAGTTGTTAAATGATGTTTATTTGGTTTTACTAACCCCAAGGACCCATAATGAGATTGGGAACCTAAAATTCTTGCTCAACTTGTTTTATAGGAACCTTCTAAGTCAAAGAAGTCATTGTGGTATCTTGACAGTGGTTGTTCAAGACACATGACTGGTGGCAAGAAGAGGTTCATCTCTTTTGAGAAGAAGAAAGCAAGAATTTGTAAAATATGGGGATACCAACAAAGGAAGAATTATTGGAACTAGAGACATTGGAGGAGGACACACTTTGACCATAAAAAATGTGCTATATGTTGAAGGTCTCAAGCACAACCTACTAAGTATAAGTCAATTATGTGACAAAGGTCTCAAGGTAACATTTGAAAGTGATAAATGCACTGTGTATTTTAAGAATTCTTTTGATATTGCTTTGCAAGGTGTTAGGCATAATAACATTTATTTGATTGACATTGAAAGTACATCTAGTCATAGCATATCATGTTTAGTTGCAAAAGAGGAAAAATCCCTGGTTATGGAATAAAAGGGCTATACACATTCATATGCAACATTTGAACAAATTGATTTCTAAAGTCCTTGTGATTGGTTTGCCGAAGCTAAAATTTGGGAAAGATAAACTTTGTGTTGCATGTCTAAAGGGAAAACAAACAAAAACTTCTTTTTCATCCAAAAGTATGATATCAACATCAAAGCCTTTATAACTTTTGCATATAGACTTGTTTGGTTCGTCTAGAATTAAGAGTTTTGGTGGAAACTACTATGCACTTGTAATTGTTGATGATTATACTAGGTTTACTCGGACATCCTTTTTGACTTTGAAAAGTGAAGCTTTTAAAGTATTCAAAACTTTTGTAAAACATGTTCAAAATGAAAAGGATTTGAAAATCAAAGCTTGGAGAAATGATCATGATGAATGAGTCTTTTGAAAAGTTTTGTGTTGAATGTGGCATAACTTATAATATTTCTGCACCCATAACTCCCCAACAAAATGAGGTTGTTGAAAGGAAAAATAGATCTTTAGAAGAGTTAGCTAGAACTTTATTGAATGAATCTAATGTGCCAAAATATTTTTGGGCTGATGTAGTTAGAACTGCTTGTTATGTATTGAACATGATGCTTATTAGGCCTATTCTTAAGTTAACTCCTTATGAACTATTTAAAGGAAGGAAACCAAATGTATCACATTTAAGAATACTTGGATGTAAATGCTGTGTGTTGAATAATGGGAAAGATAACTTAGCCAAATCTGATGAAGCAATTTTCTTAGGTTATTCATTAACTAGCAAAGCATATAGAGTGTTTACTAGAAGAACTTTGATCATTGAAGAGTCCATGCATGTTGTCTTTGATGAATTGTGGACCTTAAGGTGAACCCTCTTGAGTCAAACAAACTTATTGCAGGTGATGAAGATTATTTAAGGGAAGCTCTTGAAGAAATGTACTTAAATGAAAATAATTATATTTAAACTCCAATTAGACATCAAGAAGTTGATCCTAAGAGCTACCAACAACCTCGTGGCCTTTCCTTGGACAACATCATTGGAGATATATCAAAAAGGATAACCACTAGACACAACTTAAATAATTTTTGTCTAACTGTAGCTTTTGTGTCTCAAATAGAATCCAAAAACATAAAAGAAGCTCTTCAAGATGACAAATGGTGCATTGCTATGCAAGAACTGAACCAATTTGAAAAGAATGATGTTTGGGAACTCATTCCAAGAAAAGAGGACTATCAAGTGATTGATACAAAGTGGGTGTTTAGAAATAATCTGGATGAAAATGGAAACATCACCAAAAACAAGTGTTTTGATTCAGTTATAGTTACTTTTAGAAAAGTGTAACGTTATATATATATATATATATATATATATATATATATATATATATATATATATATATATAATATCTCTTTTTTTCGTGTTAAGTGCTTCTTTCGTATTGAATATGTGATGATTTTCTTTAGTAGTTTAAACTATCTAATTGAAATGTTACAAAAAATCTTTTAAAAAAAATATACTTAGTAAAAATTATAGAAAATTTTGAAACAATGGCTTAAGAATGGATTTAGAGGGATGATTTTAGATTTTAAAAATATATACTTAGTAAAACTATTGAATTTTATTTTTAATTATTTTTTTTATTTTTAATATGAAGACATAATAAGTCACACATAACAAAATAATTTTTTCTTAAATGTAACTATTATAATAAGTATATTTTTGAATGATAAATTGAAACACAGACCAACTCTAAACAGGGGTTTCAGTAAACTGTAAAACTTTTTCGCAATTATGTCTTAGATGTTATTGCAGAGATTAAATAGTCTGCAAGTAGTGTTAAACACTTGAAGTTTTTTAGAAGCGTTTTGAAAGCCTTTTAAAAGAAAAGAAAGATAAGACATTTTTATATTGGTTCACTCAAAAATGAGTAAAGTTGAGTTCTTTAAGCACTCTTAAGGAGTTGTACTAATCTTTCAAAGATTACAATGGAGTTTGACTACTCTTGGTTTTACAAACGAACTTAATTCGTTAGATGAATTTCACCACTCTTAGTATAAACACTAGTCTAACTCACTAGATATTTTAACTCCAATAAGTTAAACTAACAAGTGTTTTGATTCACTTATGAATCTACAAAACAATAAGGTGTTTTTGAAATATAAGAACAAATGTTTAGTCTCTTCGAGAGGATATAAATTCAGTACAAAGAATATATGAAAACTTGTAAGAATAAAATTTTATTTTTCAAAGAGAAAGTCTAAACGACATAAGCTTGAGAGAGAAAAGAATAGTGTAAGTGTAAGAAATAATATTTCTTGTTCTTTTTCTTCTGTTCATGCTCTTTATATAGAGTTCTTCGAAAAAGATTTGTTACTCAAAATATTGACTTTTGCATAGGGATGTAGTTTTTAGTACGAGGTAAAATGCTATGTTGTGTCTTGCAAAGACAATTGTGTTTCTTCTAAAAAAGAGACAGATAGAAGGCATAAAGGAAACACTCCCAAAATATCTTCTCATCTCTTAGCATTCTTTTGATTCGATGCAGAACTTTTGAATAAAGCTATGTAATGATTTGATCTGCATAGAAAAAGAGAGTAGTACAACACAACAAACAATGAAGTATTATGTCGTACATGCGTTAAAAGCATACGTTATTCCATGAAATGCTTTTGTTAAACTTCAAAATAATGTTTGCTTAGAAATTCTCTTAACATAAATAAACATACAATTCATATTATTTAAATTAATTTTAATTTTAATAAAAAAAATGTTGAATATATATAACACGATCTAAGAGGACTAGAAGTTGGGAAAATACTCTCATTTGGTCAATTTGGTGCAGGTTGCATAATTCTACAGTTTCGTGTTGTAGAATTTTGTAGTCTCGCTGAGCGAGTGGAGTCGCTCAATGAGTGGCTCTAGGTTTGGGCCACTATCTCAAGTCTCGACTAGCGAATTGGGTCGTTGAGCAAGTGAGTTTGGGGTCTAGGCCACTATCTCTGATTTCGCACAACGAGCTGGATCGTTGAGCGAGAGTTTGGGGTCTGGGATCACTGTGAGTTTTATTCGCACAACGAGCTAGGTCGCTGAGCGAGCAGTTGGAGCCTGGAATCAATGTGGTTTTATTCACACAACGAGCAGGATCGCTGAGCAAAGGGTTTGGGGTCTGGGAACACTGTCTGTGTATTCACACAGCGAGCCAGGTCGTTGACTGAGAGAATCCTGTGGTCGCTCAGCGAGAGTAGTCGCTGAGCGACTAGTCAAAGTTAGATTTACTCTTTCCTTATTTGTTCTTGATTGATTTTAGTTATGCTTTGTTTCCTTATGGATGATGTATAATTATGTACGAGAGTATATGATTATCATAGTTAGGTATTGAGATTCAAAGTGAAAGTATGTGGTTTCAAAGTATGGTTTCAAAGTTATGTAAGTAAGTTCCAAAGTGGAATCTCTTGGAGAGATTCAAGTATGTTTAGAATGAATTCAGGGAGCTCAGTCTTGGGGGTTATCCTGAACTCCAATGGTGTTTCATTCTCAAGTAGAGAGGATTGACACATGTGGTGAGGAGTAGCAGGAGGTCTTAATGTTGGGGGCTTCTAGTATGCTCCAAGGTGTGGAACAAACTAACCTTGTGAGTGTGGTAGGGTGAAACCCGTTGGCAATGATTTTGCAAAGCAATAGAGGCCACCACAAGTGGACAACCCACCATAGCTCGACAATTATTCTTAGTCCGGATAATCAAGTTTAAATCATAACATGTTTAGGATGTTTGAATTTACTTATTCTCTATGCATGATTTATTATGTTTAGTTTATTATATCCATGTATGAATCTTTGTGTATCTAGCTTACGCTTCTATGTGTACTTGTATTTGTATGTGGCTATTTTCTTTGGTTGACTATGATCATCCGGTGGGTATGAGTAGAGGGAGATGAGATTTCAGTGGAGTAGGCTCTTGACAGAGGAGATGTTGCTATTTAGTTAGCTTTAGACTAGTTTTGTGTATAGCTTTTTGTTTAGCTGTTTGTATATAAAGTTTAAAAATTATAGTTGTTTTTGGATAACTATAAGTTTATACTTTATATTTTGGTCTATAATTGTTCTATCATACTAATTATGTGATGACTATGATATGGTTAAACACTATATTTTGGGATGTTACATTAATAGTATAAGAGCAGTTCTTTCCTTAGGATTCCTGTAGGTTATGAGTGTGTTATGCTTGTGTTGTGTACTCATAGTTATGTTTAATGACTATCCTTGTTTCTTTGAGTTAGACTGATGACTTTTCTCTTTATGTAAGCAGAAGATGACACCTAGGCCTCCTCCTCCCCACCCATAAGTCCTGATGCACCAGATATGATGTGTATGATGGAAGCTGTGTTGGATGCAATGCAGCGGCATAATGCTACATTGGTGCAACACAACATTGTGGCCTTGCAACAGTTGGAAGCTCCTAGGGTGTCAGTTGAGACATCCTAGAGGCAACATGTGGAACTGAAGCCGATCAGTGGTTTTGCGATATGGAGTGGAGTCTTGAGAGTTTTCCACTCATCCTCAGGAGTGGAGTCTTGAGAGTTTTCTACAACACCATCCTGCTAAGTTTAATGGCAAGTGTAGTCCAAATGAAGCCTATCAGTGGTTTTGCGATATGGAGAGGATCTACAGTGCTAAGAGGTGGTCAGATGAGAATAGGTTAGCCTTCATAGAGTACTTGCTATATGCGGAGGCTAGCCATTGGTGGAGCAGTACGAGATCTTTGTTGGAGAGTAGTGGCACTCAGATTTCTTGGGAAATATTCAAGAATAAATTTTATACTGAATATTTCCCAGATAGTGTGCGTTTTGCCAAGGAGGTGGAGTTTCTCTATTTGGTGCAGGGGAATATGTCTGTATCTGAATATGCAGACAAGTTTAAAGCACTTGATTCACTTTCACACTTTAGTTATGGATGAGGAGTGACAGTGAAGAAAATTTAAGAATGGTTTTTGGGGTGATGTGAAGTTGTTGATGGCTGGTCTTTGTATTAAGGAGTTTCCGATGTTGTTGGTGGTTGGTCTTTGTATTAAGGAGTTTCCAGTCTTTGTATTAAGGAATCTCTTGGTGAGATTTAAGTATGTTTAGAATGAATCTGTGTGATCCGAACTAGTATAAAAATTATCTGTGCAATTTTCTCTTTTCCTTACTCTTTAAATTTGTTTAAATTATTTTAAGGAAGTTTTATATTAACGAGAAAATTATTCAAAAAATGAATACCGATAAGAAACCAATTCACCCTCCTCTTGGTTTGTTGAACGTGTTAACCATTTCGCTGTACTAGTATGACAATATTTTTATTAGACGCGAACTTTTTATGTTGGACCTGGTTAGTGCAATGAAAATTTATCCAACATATGATGCATCTCAATGTCAATTATTTATCTATCCAAATCATATAAAATTCAATCTTACTTCTTAGGTGTGATACCACCAACATAACACTATAAAAGTGTTGACCAACATCACAACAACACAACATCACCATCTCAACATATTTTTGCTTGAATGCCCTTCTCTCACTTGATAGACCTCATTATCATACACAAGATAAAATCCATTCTACTTGAGTTATCACCTATCGATTGTGTGAAATGCAACTGGAAGAAATAACTTCATTGGCTCTTCTTTCTCCACTGAGCAACTTCTCACTTGAGCATTACAACTAACCTTGAATTACATCCACTTAATAGAAAAAAATTTAAAAAGATCTAGAGTTCTTCCATTTCCTTTTAACATTTGAATTGCCTCCACAATAAGAGTACCTAAGTCAAGTTGGATTATGTTGAAGGTTAAGTTGAGTCAACTCGAGTTCAAAATCAAGTCAAGTTGGCCTAAGGTATAGATTGACGAGTGTTTGCTTGTACTGAAGGTCCAAATAAGTCAGTTTAGGTCTTACTGATGAGTCAATATTTTCTTGACTTCACTTATATTTTTGTACTACATTTGATTAGGGAATTATGCTTAATTATCCAATATTTCCTCAGCTTTTATATTTGGGCTTTATATTACCAATAATTCTTATTTTAATTAATTTGAATTATCTCAGGCTAATTATTTTCATTATTAATTGTAGGGAATTATTTAGAATATTATTTTGGGACTTCAAGAGGGCAAAAAACATCAACAACCACTCTCGACATAGGCGTTTTAGATTTAATTAAATTGTAATTTCGTTTTTAGGGCAGTTTTGGACAAAATTAGTGTTTGGGCCTATTTTTGGGCAAAATTGGAAAAGGCCCACTTTTAGGGGCTGACCTAGTGATGTGTGCAAAGGAGGGCAGACCCTAACTCTCTCTTTTACATTTTCTTGGTCTTATGGAATAGTAGAACAACTCCTCCTTAGAGGCTTCTTTGGTACACTTTAGGTTTTGCAATTTAATGGAAGTTTGTTTTGGATTTCAATTTCCTTTCTCTTTTCTTGTTTAAATTTTGTTCCAGCTTTTACCTTTGGTAGCTCTTTTCATTCTCTGTTTGAAGCTTCCATTTTTGTGCTTCCATTTTCGTTCTTGCATTTTTGTTCTTCCATTTTTTTTCCAGCACAATGTATTTTCGTTTCTGGCCAGATTGCCTTGCTTCGTTAATGTTTTAATTTGTTTTTCGTTTTAGGGTTCTCGTTTCTAGGTTGTGTTTCTACTATTGGGTTCGTTTTTGAATGTTTCAATTCGGTTTTGATTTTGTTTGGTTTTCATTTTCACTATGTGAATTTCGTTTGTGCATCGAAGTTCATTTTTGAGGTGTTGTTCATTTTCCAATACAGCTTAGTGCATTCTGTTTGAGTTTTTTATGCTTTTTTCTGTTTTAAGTTCATGTTAATGGAACTTTAATCAGTTTGGTTTGGTAGCGATGTTGCAACGTTTTGCTTGAGATTTCTGGGTATTAAATGTAAATATGTTGCACTTTACCTTGCATTTCATTGAATCTGTTGTGCATCAGTGGTCTAATATGGGTTAATTATGGCTTAGTTAATTAATCTGTACAATGTAGGATTAATTGAATGTGTGCAATTTGTTTGCTTAATTCGATTTTAGGAAAACCCAATTAATCTTCGCTTTGTTGATTGATTAATGTTCGAATAGAGTGAGAGCAGTGATTAATTGATTTTTAATTGAGGATTGAAAGTGTTGTAACTAAGTTAATGACCAAGTTGTCTTTGAATTGTGTGAATTTTGTGTTTTGGTTTGTTAATTCTAGTCACAAAACTGTCCACAAACCCCCACTAAGTGTTTGATCTAATGAGTAAACCAATATTTTGTTCTTGAGAGACGACCTAGGAGTCATTTCTTAGTCTATACTGCACTTAATTGCATATTAATTTGATTCGAGTACGACCTCAATCAAATTTGGCGCCGTTGTTGGGGACCAACAATTCACTTTTTGGTATGTGTTAGTGTGTGTTTTGTGTTCTGTGTGTGTTTTGCATGCTGGCATGCTAGCATTGAGCGACACCAGTAAAGGGGTGTTGAACGACTGTTGAGTCACCAACAAGTGTACTGGATCGTACAAGTAATATAAAATGGTAAGACCAAGTATCGTGTCCCAAGAGACTCTCGACACTAGACAGTCGTGTGATAACTCGATTAATTAAGACTTAAAAGGAACGAAATCATTGGTTTAGAATGCAAATAGAGAAAATTAAATATGAATGCAGTTTTGATCAATTGAAGAGTAGCACAGTGATGAACAAATGATGTTTATGTTATGAGATGAATATGTTGTTGGGGTTAGATTTCAACAAGTTTACTCTCATGTATATAAGAATTCTTCTTCTTTCATTAAAGTCAACGTCACTCACTAAATTACTTAAAACCCGATCCCTCAGTGAACAAAGCCTATCCTTAATTACTAGTTCATATGATTCCTAGCATCCCTAATAATTAATTCTTAAGATAAGGAGCTTAAGACGACCAAGACTCATACCCCCATCCCTGATAAATACTGCTCTTTGGAATAATTCTACAAGAACCTGAATTGAAAGGAACTTTTCGGCACTCATGCAATTCATACATCACACTATGAATGAGTTAAACAAAGCAAGCATTGATCACAAAAGAATTACCTTAACAATTAATGAAAGAAGCATGTATTATTAAGAATCAATTCAAATACATGAGAGTTCACAAGGTTACATCATCCCCCAACAATAAATAGAAGTTAGTTCACCGTTGTCATGGTGAAACTAGATGTACAATGGAGAAGAATGAGATAGAAAAACCTTAAAAGTTGAAGATGGAGGCTCCCACATCCAAATCCGCCTTAAGAGAGTGGAAGAGTGTGTTGTTGCACCTCCTCTACCAAAGATACAAAACCTAGGACGTATGGGTCCTTTAAATAAAGCGGAATCAAAACAAAAACAAAGCCTAGGCCGATCTCGGTGGCGCTCAGCGTCCTAAAAAGGGTGCCTAGGTGGTGTGCGATAGGATTTGGCGTTGAGGGCTCCAAAAAGGGCGCTCAGGCTTCGGGCGTTCCTACTTTCTAGTGCTTTTTCAGATCTTTTTGAGCTCCATCTTCTTGGCACTTCAGCTCTACTTCCATATTATCTCATTTCCTGCTAAAACAAGGGAATTTAGTCATAAAATCATCAAGTTCAACCTTAACTCTCTTATTTACACAACTTAACAGAAAAACATGATTTCAAGCAAGTTTCTAAGTAGAAAAGGGTGCATTTAGTATCAAAATCACATCACAGATAACGGTATTTTCAACCGTTATCACAACCCCTAACTTAGTTAGAACTTTGCTTGTCCTGAAGCAAAACAAAATGTAACTCAGCTTTTCTCAACAATTACTAAAATGGCTCAACATATTTCAAAACTTTTTCTTCCGGGACAAGTAATCACTTTAATCAGCTCATCATAAAGATGTCAGTCAAGATGTATAGATGCCTTAATTCAATCAAACTGAATGTGATGCTCATGTACTTCAACAAATGTTATCCTTAAGAATGATCAATCAACCAAGCAAAGATGAAATCATGAATTCAAAGAACTACTCCTCACCAAGGAAAGTGTTTCACTCAAGCACTCAAAAGTGTATCACTCAAACTCAAAGGTGTATAGTGAGGTGTTGGTGTCTCTTTCACTCCGCTATCACAATGTCACACAAATTAACTTTTCTTTTCCTTAAACCACAATCAATCATACTCACAAGCAAGTTTTCATTACAAGATCTTTTCTCGGCTTGTAGCTTGGTTAGGCGAAGAAGAAATTTGGTTTTTCTGGACAACAAAATCCTTGAGTTAAGAGAGACATCTATGATTTCATCATTCAAACAAAACCTCTCTTTCCCAGAACCATCTTCACTTATTCCCAACTTTCCCTTGCATTGAATTTTTCTTTTCTTTCTTTTGCTTTTGTTTGTCATTTGCTCACTGCTTAGTTCAATGCTTTTTCTTTTGATCTCTTTTCTCAAATTTCCCAGCAACCCCAAACTTGAACCTTCATCAATACCCCACAAATGTTCTCAACTTAACTCAAGGCAAAGATTTTCAAACAAGGTTTTGAAAACATGCTTAAGGCTTAAAGTTCAAAGGTTAGAACAAATTGTTCTCTTTTTATTGGGCTAAAATCATGTGTAGGCTAAAAAGGGATAACAAAAGATGGCCTTATCATATGAAACCTGCAAGCAAGTAGTTCAATCACAAAAAATTTGGGCAAAAATCATTCCTACTTTGTGGTGCTTTTACATATCTTTTTGAGCTCCATCTCCTTAGCACTTCAACTTTGCTTCCATATTATCTCATTTCCTGCCAAAACAAGGGAATTTAGTCATAAAATCATCAAGTTCAACCTTAACTCTCTTATTCACACAACTTAACAGAAAAACATGATTTCAAGCAAGTTTCTAAGTAGAAAAGGGTGTATTTAGTATCAAAATCACATCACAAAGAACGATATTTTCAACCGTTATCAACGGCGTTGATTCTGTTTTGTGAATAGTGTGTGAGTAGGGGCAATCCTGGGGCCTTTGATCCTAAAATTGATAGGACTTTTATAGGTTAGCTAGGTATACTAGGAATTTATCTTTAGAGTAAATCCCACCATTTGAATCCATACCATTAGAGTCTCAATAGTCTACTTCTACATCCATTGTTCCATACTTTGTATATACTACATATGTTGCATCTTGTTGATAGAAGGATCAATGTGATAGCTGAACCCAATCCCTGTTAAGTTGTTTTTTTGTTAAAATAGAATGGCTCAATTTCTTACACCAAGAGGGAAGGGGGGGGGGTGAATTGGTGAAATGTAAAAATAAAATCTTTGAAAATCTTTTTCACAAAAATGACGCCTTAATACTTTTCTTGAATAGCAAGGTAAAAGATTTTCAATGCAGCGAAAATTTAATCGAATGAATGCAGAATGTAATCGATTGAATAAAGAGAGTAGGGATGAGAAAATTCAAACACTGTGTTTTTATACTGGTTCGGCCAAGCCTACATTTAGTGTCCTTCCAACCATAGGAAGCCAATGCACTATAATGATCAAGGTTTTTACAATAAGGCTTTTATAGCGACCTCACGTCAAAAATATAAAACACCTCTCTAACCCTCTAATCAAAATATAGGTAGTATACAACAAGACCAGCAACAAAAATCCCCTCTTCTGCTGTCTAAACCCTTTGAGACACTCTCAAAGTCAAGAACGCCGCACACCCTTCTTCGTGCAAGCACAACAGGGAACTTCAAACCAATCTTCAAAAGATTGTAATCTCTGATCTCTCAATGACACCTAAATGTGCAAGTTGACCAGCCTTTGAAAAACACAACAATCTTGCTCTTTAAGAAATCACAAAAGTTGATCACCATGGTCACTCTTGCTTCTTGGAGCTTTTCTTTACTTTCTGTAAGATCACAACTTTCTGCAACAGATATGAAAATGTTAGAATCACAAAAGTTCTTACAGAAATCAAATATGCGTCAATTTATAGAATAATTCATCTCAAATGCATTTTAATCGACTTAGCTACTAATGCGTTCGAATAAAACAATTCTCTTATAATAGTTAGCATGAATCACAACAATTAATTGAATGCACAATTAATGTAGTCGACAAACATTTAATGCTTGGTCAACACAATAAAAAATATGATCGTTTGACACTTATGTTAAGCATTAACAGTATTTCAAAACAATAACTAACTTAATCGAATAAAGCATGCATGCAATCGATTATGCAACAATGTTAACCATAGTTTTGGAAAAAAATTCTCTTTGAAAACTCTCACAGCACACTTGAAAATTGTTTGTGCAAAGACACAAGTTTTAATCAATTCACCCCATAATGAAGTTGACTTAAAACTGTTGTTTTGCCACACATTTAAAGTTTAACATAAGTGCTTGTGGTTTTCCTTTTCAACATCATATGTCATGCATTCACATATAAAAAACACAAGTATAACACAATGATATATAATGAACAACACAAACATGCTCTCATATATGCTTGAATAGATTTAACACAGTGATCAAAAGCATATACCATGTAAATATGGAACATGTAACACAGAATGTACATGTGTTATTAATTATGTGTTGTCATCATCAATAACTCAGATATTACTGAGATTGTGGGTTAAGCTAAACCTTTGCTCCCCATATCAACAATCTCAACATTTTTTATGATGACAACACATTAATAGCAACAACACATGAATGTTGAAATGTCATAACAAAAAAGTGTTTCTGTGATGTGTTATACATATGTGAGTTTGTACATGTTTATTGTGATAAATGCATATATTGTGACAAATGCATATGTTGGACATACTATGTAGTTTATGCATACTATTGTGATTATGATGAGATTATATCTGTGTATGCACATTGTATGTTTATGTGTATTGAAAACCACAAGCACAAAAGCATATCTACATGACATAATCGATTACAATGTTATAGTAATCAATTAAGGTCATAAGATAACTTATGTTTTGAACTGTGGGAAAACAACTAGTTTGAATCAATTACATTAGTTGTTGCATCGATTAAAACTCGTGTGTTTGCAAATATCATTTTCAAATGTGCTGTGATAAGTTTTTGAGAAGAAAAAGTTTTCAAAATTCTTTTAAGTGTTAAGATTAATCATTACATGTGTTGTGTATTCAATTAAGTCTGTTAAGTTTTGAAAATTGTTTTTAGCTTAGTCAAAATCCTTTAACGGTCATATATTTAAATATGTTTGACTAACATTAAATGCAAATCGATTACATTAATTGCGCATTCAATTAAGAACTGAGTTTGTTGTAATCCTATTACATTTTTTTAATGTAAACGATTACATAAGTATAATAATCGAATATTTTGCGCCAGAACTGATGAACACTATATATTGACGCATTGCTTGATTTTTTGTAACAACTGTTGATCAATCTAAAATTGTCACATCTGATATTCTTTGTGAGAAAAGTGTTACAGGTTGAACAAATGCTCCAAGAATCAAGAATGCGAAGAACTTGAAGAATCTTGAGGAATTCTTGTGAGACAATTGACTGGACTATATTGGCTGATCATTTTAGCACGACTGAAGGTGTGACTAACAAATTTATGATCACCAAAATATGATGTCACAAACTTGTTTTACAATCGGCAAGTATGACTGAATCGTTTTAAGTAATAAACTTGGTAAGACCAAGTATCGTTCTCCCAAAGGACTCACGGCCTAGTTTAGTTATGTGATTCGTTGATTAGCTAAGACTTAAGAACAAAATAATTGGATTTTACTATGCAAAAGACGAAAATAAACATGTATGCATGAGTTTTGATCAATGGCAAAACAAAATACAAGCACTTTCAATGAAATATATGGATGAATATGTTGTCGGGGGTCAATTTCATCTTATCCACTCTCATATATTTTAGGAATTCAACATTCAAGTCATCATTGTTAATGCCACTCTCTAAATTACCTTGTCAAGAAGGCCTATCCCTAATTACGAGTTCATATAATTCCTAGCATTCCTAATAATTAGTTCTTTTAGCATAGGAGCTTAACGACAACCAATATACTATTGGGAGTAATTCCCTGGATCTAGACTTCCCCGTACGTTCCCGTATCGACAAAACCAATAATCATGCATTGAATGAGTTAAACAAAGCAAGCATTGAGCAAAGAGGAAAAACCCTAACTAATGATGAAAGAAAGCATAGGTCTTAGATTAAGATGTAAGCACAAATTCCATATATGAGAGCTTCAAAAGATTACATTGATTCCCCAACAAACATACAAGGTTTAGTTCACCATATTCATGGTGAACCTAGATGAACAATAACAATAATGAAAGAATGAAGGATAAAACCCTAGAAAGGTGAAGAGGTAGCCTGAGCATCCAAGATCCTCCTTCAAAGGGGTGGAAGAGAGAGTGTTTGCTTCGTTTCTGCCAAAGATACAAACCCTAGGACATCCTAAAGCTTATATACTATTCTAAAATTACAGAAAATTTAGGCCCAAGCCCATAAGTGTGCCGCTCAGCGGTAAAGTACCGCTCAGCGGTGAGTGCGTGAGTTATTTTCTCCCCTCAGCGGCCATTTTGCCCCTCAGCGGATCTCCCGTGAGCTCCTGAGTGCCGCTCAGCGGTAAACTGCCGCTCAGCGGCAGTTGCGGCTTCTCCTTTTGCACTTTTTGGTGTCTTTTCTGATTTCATCTCTCTCCTTCTTCACTTCTTTCACTAAATTCACCTTAAATCCTGCACAAAAACACTGAAATCAAGCATAAACCTGTCCAACTCTCCTATTTCTAAAAATATGGATAAAAGCATGATTTCAAGCTAGTTTCTAAGTATAAAGGTTGCTTTTAGTGTCAATTTTAAGCATGAAAATAACAGTTTTTCAACTGTTATCAAGGTGCATCTTGTTCGATGAGGAGAAGATTTGGCAATCTCTGATTTACTGTTTCCCTGGATGTGTGTGTCAGGAAGAAGAGTGAGGAGCTCTTGACGTTGAGAGGGGATTCTCAAAGGATTTCTACAACAGGAACAAGGAGTTCTATGTTTGCAGGTGTATTCTGTTCTATATTTGATTGAGAGTTTGTAAGATGTTTACATTTGAGTGTGTTCTGTAAAGCCTTGGCTGTAATACTCTGATCATTATAGTGAAATACTCTCCAATCTAAGGTTGATTGGGAGAGTGACTGGATGTAGGCATTGAAGCCGAACCAGGATAAAAATTGTATTTGATCTTCTCTCTTTATCTCTTTACATTTCCAATTTCATTACAGAAATATCTGCCTACTACACAAGAAAGATTTCAAGATCATTCTATTTGGCGAAAAAGATCTAAAAAGTGCACGTTTTTATAAAACACCAATTCACCCCGCGTCTTGATGTTGAGAAACAAGGTTCATTAATTCTAACACATTTGATTTTGATTCTGTTATTTTTCATAATGAGAACAATATGGAACAACCTCCACCTCGCGAGAGGACTCTTAGGGAAATGGTTGCACCTGATTTCGCCTATAAAAGCTTGTGCATCCAATATCTTGATGAGGACGTGTCATATGTTCTTAAAACCGGACTGATCCATTTGTTGCTCAAGTTTCATGGTCTTGCAGGTGAATGTCCACATAAGCATCTGGAGGAGTTTCACAAAGTTTGTTCAGCGATGAAGCCTCATGATGTTCTTGAAGATCACATCTTCTTGAAGGCATTCCCTCATTCACTAGAAGGCGTGGCAAAGGATTGGTTGTATTACCTTGCGCTTGGATCCATCACAAGCTGGGATGATCTTAAAAGATTGTTTCTGGAGAATTTTTTCCCAGCATCCGGGACCACAACTATAAGAAAAGACATTTCTGGGATTAGGCACCTTGGTGGAGAGAGCTTGTATGAGTACTGGGATAGATTTAAGAAGCTATGTGAAAACTGCTTTCACCATCAAAAACCCCAACAACACCTTCTCCAATATTTTTATGAAAGCTTGAATAACATGGAGAGGAGTATGATTGAAGTTGCCATGGTGGAGCGCTTGGTGACATGATGCATGCTGAAGCCAGACACTTTATTGAGAAGATGACTTCCAACTCCTAACAGTTTAGCGCTAGAAATGATGTCATTCCGGTGAAGGGAGTTCGTAATTTTGCTACACACTCTTCATCATCTGCAGATAAGAAATTGGAGAGCAAGCTTGATGCTCTTGTGAGTTTGGTGATACAGTTGGCTAGCAATCAGAGACTAACACCTCCAACTGCATCTTTGCACGAATTTCTGTTATATGTCCTTCCAATGATCATTATACAAATGCTTGACCCTCTTTGCAGCAACCTATTGGCCAAGTTGCTCCTCAAGGTTATGCTGCAAACAACTACAACAACAAATAGTCACAATAGCAAAATTATGACTTGTCTAACAACAGGTACAATTCAGGGTGGAGGAATCACCCAAATCTTAGATGGTCCAATGCTCCATAGTAGCAACAACCACCATTCCAGAATGCTATAGGTCTTAGCAAACCATATGTGCCTCCACTAGTTCAGTAATATCATAGGCAACAACAACAGCAAAAGATACCTGCCCAACCAGCTCATCAACCTTCTACTTCTTCTAAGCCTACATTGGAGGAGCTTGTGAGGTAGATGACTATTCAAAATATGTAGTTTCAATAAAAGACAAGAGCTTCCATCAAGAGTTTGACTAATCAGATGGGGCAGATGGCTGCTCAGTTGAATCAGGCACTGTCTCAAAAGTTTGATAAGCTACCTTCTCAGACTCTACATAATATGAAGAATGTTAGTGTCATTACCCACATATCTAGGAAGAAATTTATTATGCCTACAATGCCACTTCTTGCCCTTACACCTGCACCTCAACCTCAGAGAAAAGAGGAGCAAGCTGGTCCAAGTAGGAATGTTGAGGCAATTGGTCCTTCTTCTTCCTCTTTAGGTGGTTCTTTCCCTTCTTCAAGTGGACCTTCTTCTTCTTCTTCTTTTTCCACCACCACCACCAGTGCATCTCCTACCTTGCACCGTCCAATCCCTCTTCCATTTCCTCCAAAAGTCATGCCTAACAAAAAGATGGAAGAGGTAGATAAAGAGATTTTGGAAACCTTTAGGAAAGTGGAGGTGAACATACATATACTAGATGCAATCAAATAGATTCCAAGGTATGCCAGATTCTTGAAGGAGTTGTGCACACATAAGAGGAGGATGAAGGGAGATGAAAGGATCAACATGGGCAGAAATGTGTCTACGCTCATTGGTAAGTGGGTCCCACATATTCCTCAAAAGTGCAAGGACCCAGGTACATTCTACATCCCTTGTGTATTTGAGAATAGTAAATTTGAAAATGCCATGCTAGATCTAAGTGCTTCTATCAATGTCATGCCTCTTTCAATCTATAAATCTTAGTCTCTTGGTCCTCTACAATCTACGAGTGTGGTCATTCAATTGGCCAATAGAAGTGTTGCCCACCCAACAGGTTACATAAATGATGTTTTGGTTAGGGTTGGTGAATTGATTTTCCTGCTGACTTTTATGTTTTGGAGATGGATGAGGGATTCTCTCATGGATCCGCTCCCATTATTTTAGGTAGGCCATTTTTGAAAACTTCCCGAACCAAAATTGATGTGTATGTTGGAACTTTGTCTATGGAATTTTGGAGATATTATTGTGCATTTTAACATTCTTGATGCCATGAAGTTTCCAATTGAGGACCACTTTGTCTTTAGGATTGATATTGTGGATGATATTGTTGACAAATATACTGCTGATGACTTTGATTCTTTGCTTGATAAAGAGCATTCTTTCCTATCTTCTTTGCATACATGCATTAAATATGAATTTGAATTTGAATCAGGTTCTTGATGATGTAAAATATGATGATGTTGATTTTGATGTGGATCTTGAGTGGATTCTGATATTGATGAAATTGATGATGTATCTATCATGGATATTGTTGTTGAGTGTGATGAAATGGGTGTTATGCCTTTGCATGTGAATTCTTTAGAGTCAAAATGCACTAACCACTTTGTAGGAAGTACAAATGAATCCCACTTTAGAGTCAAAATGCACTAACCCACCCTTGAGCTGAAACAACTCCCATATAAGCTCAAGTACGTGTACTTGGAGGATGATGAGAAGAAGCCTGTAGGTTGGACCTTGGCTGACATACTTGGTATCATCCCATCCACTTGCATGCAAAAAAATTCTTTTGGAGGATATGAGCAAAGCTAGTTAGGCAGCCACAGAGAAGGCAAAACCTTATGATTATGGATGTCATCAAGAAGAAGGTGACCAAGCTTTTGCAAGCTGTGATCATCTATCCAATATTAGATAGTTAGTGGGTGAGCTTGGTCCATGTTTTGCCAAAGAAGACTGGCCTCACTATGATAAAGGATGAGAGGGATGAGCTAATTCCCATAAGAGCGCAGAACAGTTAGAGAGTCTACATTGATTACAGGAAGCTCAGCCAAGCAACCAAGAAAGATCACTTCCATGTGCCCTTCATTGATAAGATATTGGAGCGCTTGACAGGTAAATCTCATTATTGCTTTCTTGATGGGTATTTTGGTTATTTTCAAATCAATATTGCTCATGAGGATCAGGAGAAAAGCACATTCACCTCCCCGTTTGGCACTTTTGCCTATAAGAGGATGCCTTTTGGCCTATGCAACGCCCCTGGTACCTTCCACGGGTGCATGCTTAGTATTTTTAGCAACTTTCTTGAAAGTTGCATAGATGTGTTTATGGATGATTTTACTATATGTGGATCCTGATTTGATGCATGCTTAGACAGTTTGGAATATTTTTTTGAAAAGATGCATTGAAATTAACCTGTTATCAATTTTGAGAATGTCATTTTATGGTTGAACAAGGTTTGGTTTTGGGGCATATTATTTCTGGCAAGGGAATAGAAGTAGATCCTGCTAAGATATATGTGATTTCCCAATTTTCTTACCCTTCTTGCGTGCGAGAAGTGTGATCTTTTCTTGGACATGCAGGTTTCTACAGGCGCTTTATCAAGGATTTCAGCAAGAAAGCGCTTCCCTTATCCAAACTATTGCAGAAGGATGTTGAATTTGTGTTTGATGAGACATGCAAGCAAGCCTTTGACTGCCTTAAGGAAGCTATGACCATAACTCCAATCATTCAGGCATCGGAATGGAAAGCCCCATTTGAGCTTATGTGTGATGCATCTAACTATGCATTAGGGGCTGTCGTGACTCAAAAGATTGACAAACTGCCAAGAGTAATTTATTACGTTTCTAGGACTCTTGATGCTACCTAAGCAAATTACACCACAACTAAGAAAGAGTTGTTAGCAATTGTTTTCGCTCTTGATAAGTTTAGATCTTATTTGCTTGGTTCACCTATTATTGTGTTCACTGACCATGTGTAACATCCGAAATATACGACTACAAACTATATATTAGAATAATTACATTAATAATAATCCAGATCAGTCTTACAATAGAGTCGAGCGTACGCTCATGGCGGAACGGCCTTACAAAAGGATTTACAAATTGAGATGTACAAGATAAGCAAACCTGACCAAACAATTTACAAAAGAGAAATACCGAACGGTCATACCTAACAAAAAGGAAGGTGATCGAACGACCACCTTACTATAACTAGACTATTGACCGAACGTCCTGCTGTTCGGTCTTTACTTCAATTTCTTCCAAATTTTCTTCTTCCAACGCCTCTTCCAGCAGCTCACCTCCTTCTGCTCACATCCACACGGATGATCATTGCAATGACCAGGACGGACGTACAAAACAAGACAACGCAAGGAGAACACAGGGTAAGCTTATGTAATTTAATTCAGACATAAACATACATTTCAAATAATCCAACACCAAATCAATTTTAACCCACGTAACATACAAAGCCTTATTATGAGAGTGACTGTCCGGACTGTATGAAATCTGCGTAGCTACAGGCGTTCGTGCACCCAGGTGATGTAGTAATTGGAATACTCTCATCAGCTGCCACCCGAGGTTAGTCCTATCTGTCCAAAGTACCCCTAAGGACTAGAACCTCCTGCCGTTCCCACACATGACCTACCCTCCTCTACATGGGGACGAGTACTCACGGAACATCAGGATGAACCGCTAGCATTAGCTTCCCACAGTCATACTTTACAATTTCCAACATTCATCCATGAGTCGTTCCTCCCTGGAACGCTCGTTCAACTTCACATCATTTCATTCATAATCATTCTCAATTCCATCTTTCATTATCACTTTTCTCAAATTCATCTTTCATTGCCAATAAGTTAAATTTCATCTTTGTTCAAAGGTTTATAAAGACACCAGATACCAAACGTTCAATCCTCACTCAGAACGAGGATGAACGCTTGGAACGAGACAGAGAGGTCTCCAGTTCCAACATAGAGTAAGACCAAGAGGATTACTATAAGATTTCGAAAGAAACCGAGGTTAACTGCATATCGCAAGAATGACTAGAATGGACGTTACTTACAAGGTGAGTCAATTAGACGAACTGACCCTTGAAAGTTCTAACCGAACATATAAAGAACTAGGCCAATTACTAAGGCTCTAAGCCGGAACTAAATAGACGTACACACTTTAGGACTTTCAGAGAAGAATACTTAGAAGGATTCACCTGAAGAAAACGAACGCTTAAGAATATTTAGCTTATATGAATTTACCTCAAGAAATCCGAATGCCAATTAATGATCGAGCATGGTAGAGAAGAAATTCTATTGAAATTAGACGAACGCTATTTTTCATCAAGATAGATTATTTAAGAAACGCGTACGAGCGATTGGTGTAAGACCGAGCACTTATAAACTTATAATAAAAAGGCTTGATAAATAAAATAATATACTATCGAAGTAGTGTTTACGAACGACAAAAATATACCATTACATATATATAAAAATTGAGTTTATCAAAGGATACTCAGATACAACTGTGCTTAGCCGAATGCTAGAGCATAATATTATCATACGAGGACGCTCGTCCTCAACTAGGATTCTCTCCAAAGGAAAGAATCCCAATTCAACTATGTTTACCAAAAGAACCGAACGATCAAAGACCGTTCAGTAACGAACGTACACTTTCATATGAGAAGTTTCACATTTAGAATTCATTTATATATGTCTCATTTCTTATCATATAGTTTCATAACTTTATACATTCATATCATAATCGACTTTCTAGCCTCATACAATCCACATCATATAAGTTTGATATATTTCATACATTATAACATAATTCAACCATATTTCATTTCCACTCATCAATAAACGAACGTTCATTCAATCCAATCATATTAACCATCATGCATCAAAATCATTCAGGCAAATAACGGACGTTCATTCAGTACAACAACATACAAATTAAATTAAATAAGCTTCCCTTACCTTAGAGCGTGAACGTACATCCCTCAGACTGAGACTCAGTTCGCCGAACTATGATCCTTTCTACCTTCAACGGTCAACGACTCTTCAAACCAAAGTAAAATAACAGACATAACTCGTTCAGAATGAAACTAAGGGCTCATGCAACCAGAACTTGGTTTGCATGTTTACAAGAACGAACGGTTAAAGACAAGAAAAACTTACCCGTTCAGAATTTGAAATCAATCGAATCAAACTAAAGCTTGGGACGCCGGAAGTGATCCTACGGTGCCAGAATAGTGATCGGAGGAGAGAAAGTGAGTGTTTTCTCAGAGAGAAGATGAAGAAGATGTAGAGAGAAGGAGGAGAGAATGGGATTCTTCAGAAATCTGAAAAGAGGGTGCATGCAGAGAGTGGAGTAGATTTTTCAGAAAATCCAAGTTTTGCATTACACTTCAAAACGAATGTCCCCCCTTCCGTCGACACCTGCTTTCCACTAACTGATTTTCGGATCCTCTTCGCTTGACACCTGGCGTCCGTCATCTGAGTGTCGAGTCCCCCTCTTGACATGTGAATTCCACTAAACAATACGTGCGTGGATTTTACTGGTTTCTGACTTTTGATTTTACTAGTTCTGACACCATGCAACTCTAAAATTTCTCCTAAAGAAGGTTGAGTCAAAGCCAAGGATAATAAGGTGGATGCTTCTACTCCAAGAATTTGACCTGCAAATCCAAGACAGGAGTGGAGCACAGAGCTTAGTTGCAGACCACCTTAGCAGGTGATGAATGCATATTTATGCCCACATTTATGCTTTAAAATTAAAGTTTTGATGAAATTCATGTGCTTGAATGATTGATTTAAAGAGGATTTGTGATGATTGGAATTGTTGGGTTTGGGAATTAAAGAGACGTAAAAAGCGAGTTTTGGCGCATAAAATATTCTTAGATGTTCTTACGTTTATTTGTGCAGCTTCAATTATAGGTTTTATTGGTTCAAATGGAAATTCAATGCCCAAAATTAGGTTTTATTTGAAAAATATTGTACAGATGGGCCAAATAGATAGACTTTACCCTTGCACCTCCTAAAATCCCTACATACACTCCTATTTCTGAAACAGGCCAACAACCAAGCCCAAACACTAAGCCTTTTCTACTACACCTCCGTAAGTTTCCTGTTCCTACCCCTCCTAAGCCAAACTCCACCAGATTCTGCCACGTCATTAATCCTCTGCACACCAAATAGACCAACCATATGCTGCCACATCACCCCCTTGTGCCACATCATCATCTTCTCCCCAGAAACCCTAATTCCCAAATCCAAACCCTAACAACCTATGGTGTCGTCCGTCGCTGCTGCGCAACCTCCACGGCCATCATTCATCACCTCCTTTCTCGTCGGCGCATCAACGAACCACCAGTCCCGCCACCATAATGCCTCAACCATGCCGCCCCGCCACTACAGGCCACCACAAAGCCACTGCCGTCAACAATCTTTCCTCGCGACTCCAATCGTCTCGCTTCGCGCCCAGTCTCCACCACAAAAATCGCATCAAGCAATCACCGAAGACCCACACCAAGGTTCGAACATGACCTTCGTCATCTCCTATTCCCAACCCTGCGAAATCGCAGCCGCCACCACCAAAGTCCGTCAAACCAACATGTAGCCATACCGTCAACCACCAAGCCGCCGCTGTAGAGCGACCATTCATCTTCCCAACCATCATCTCAGACCTGCAAATCATAAAAATCCAGAAACTCAATCACGATTTTCATCGCGCCTCTTCATCACCATCGCGCACCGAAGAGGAGAAGAGCTTCTTCTCCAACAACAGCGCGGCGTAGGGGGAAACGTTTTCCCCAATTTGGCAAACCCTAATTTATGGTGGAAAGGGGGCAGACACGTGGCAACGCATATTGGTCGCGTCCTTTCTCTGATCAAAGCTGGTAAACAAGGCTTCTGGTGCAAATTTGGAGATAAAGGAAATTTCAGGGCATTTGTGAAATTTTGGAAAGTCAGAAAAGTTAAAAGATAAAATTCAGTTGTTGAATTAATTTAATTTCGGAATATCAATAGAAAATATCTTCCAAATAATGTTATAATTATCTAAATCTTTTAGTTATTTGGAAGATATAATATAAAAGATTCTGTCAACTGAATATAAAGAGACTTAGGGGAGGCAGAAATTGCACTTCATTCATTCATTCACCACTTCTGTCTCTTATTTCATCTTGTATTCAACTCCATTCATGGAGAGCTAAGCATCTAGGGCTATTCTGCTGTAATTTCAATATGGATTCTGAGGTTAGATTGAATTAATGCAATTGTTTATTTTGATTATTGATTTAAGTTATTCTCTCTCTATGTCTTTCATCTCTCTATCAAATTAAAAACAAATATTTTTGCATCATAATGTGTTTGAATCTACATGCATATTGATTATATGAGTTCTAGGGTTTCTAGATTTAATTGAGAATCTACTTTGATTTAATTTAGGAACTTTCATATGATTAATTGGTTTTTACTATCAATTGAGAATGTACTTTGATTTGTAGTAATAATTTCAATTATAAGCAATTGAGAATTTACTTTGATTGATTAGTTTTTAATTTGGTTAGGCGCTTTAAGACTAGACATAATTAAACATAATATGATTTGATTGAGAATGTACTTTCGTTGAATTCATTGTGACTAATCTAGAAAGGTTTTGCATTTGATTGAGAATTTACTTTGGTTAAATGCATTATCACCCTCAAATTAATTAAGAATGTACTTTAGTTAATTTGAAACTTAAATAATAATCAATTGAACTATCTGTGAATAACCGATGATGAATCCATCTTGGAAAAGCAATGGAATTAGCCTATTTCATTATAATCGTTTTTAAGTTTCTTATTTGTTCTTTAAACCTTCTCCAGACATCATTTTTATTCTTGAACATTGCATTGCATTCATAAGATTCAAATATTAAAAGGTAATTCCGTATTCGTTGGGAGACGACTCAGGATTACTTTAACCCTATCTATTTTCTTGAATACTACTTGGCAATACTGAAGTTTCCTTGAAAAGTAGTATTAATTTGATAGCTTCAATGATAGCCTATCAGCAGGATTGAAGGAACTGAGAATGAAGCTGAGGTATTGTCGATCCAAGATGACTTTCCAGATGAGAGTTTTTTAACGGTTTTGGTTTCTTACCCTACTCCTTGGTTTGCAAACATTGCGTGTGAATTACATAGTTGCTTCTATTTTTCCTCCCTTAGGATCTCGTGCTCAAATTGAAAAAATTAAGAGTGATGCTAAGTACTATATTTGGGATGACCCGTATTTATGGAAGTTGTGCGGTGACCAAGTTACTAGGAGATGCATTCCATACCATGAGATTGATTCGATCCTATAATTTTGTCACGCTCCTTACCTGGGGGTCATTTGGGAATTCAAAGAACGGCTCGTAGGGTGCTAGATTGAGCTTTTTATTGGCCCTCCATCTTAAAGGATGTAGAGAGGATTTGTAGCACCTCTGAGCCATGTCAAAGAGCAGGAGGGATCACTTTCTTGGAGACAACAGATGCCTCAATAACCCATGTTGTTCTGTGAGGTATTTGATGTATGAGGTATAAATTTCATGTATCCTTTTCCTGTTTCTTTTGGTTTTTCATATACCCTCTTAGTTGATAATTATGTTTCAAAATGGGTTGAAGCTAGAGCCACCAGGACTAATGATGCTTGGGTTCTTATGGAATTTGTTAGGTCTCACCTCTTTTGCAGGTTTAGAGTGCCCCGAGCAATTTTTAGCGATCAAGGAACGCATTTATGCAACAGATCACTACAAACTCTGCTCACGAAATATGGGGTGGTGGACAGAGTCCCTACACCATACCATTGTTAACTCATTGGTAAGTGTACCAATTCGTATCAAGTAATAATAAATGGTAAGACCAAGTATCATATCCCAAAAGACTCACGACACTAAACAATCGTGTAATTACTTAACTAATTAAGACTGAAAAGTTATTTTGTTGGTGTTTAAATGCAAATGCAACAAAAGTAAATATGAATGAAAATTGATCAATTGAGGCTAAAACACAAATGAATGGATGGTTTTGATGATATGAGATGATTATGTTGTTGGGGTTTAGATTTCACCTTCTTTACTTTCATGCATATAAGAATTCATCTTCTTCATTAAATTGTTAACGTCACTCTCTAAATTACTTAGAACCCGATCCCTCGGTGTAAAAAGCCTATCCTTAATTATTAGACCACAATCCCTTACATCCGTAATAATCAATTATACATTACGAACAGAAGCTTAAGACAACAAAACATCCTATCTCTATCCCTAGGCAATATTTCTTTTGGGTGAAATTTTCCAGATCATGGTTTCCAAGTATTTTCCAATAACAAAGAAATCCAAATATCATGCTATGAGTGATCAACATATAACAAGCATTGAGCAAAGGAGAAAATCACTAAGAATTAATGAAAGAAGCATAAAATAATTCAAATCATATTCAAATACATGAAAGTTTAGAGGTTAAATCTTCCCCAACAACAAATGAGTTTAGTTCTCCATCGTCATGGAGAACCTTGGTGTACAATGGAATGAAAGTGAGATAAAAACCCTAGAAAGAGAAGAAGAGAGCTCCCGCATCCTAAATCTCCCTCCAAAGGGACGAAACATGTGTTTCTATGCTTTAGCCATCAAAAGATACCAACCCTAGAGTGTGCAAGTTCTTAAATAGATCAAAAATTGGCCCATAAGCCTAAGTCGTTGGCGCTCAGCGCCCCAACTAAGGGCAAGCAAGCGACATTGCGAGAGAACTGGCGCTCAACGCCCCTGGAAGGGCGCCTAGGCGTGCTACGGTGCAGAGTGGCGCTGACAACCCCAGAAAGAGCAACCAGGCGCCCTTCGCCTTCTTCAGCCTTCTTCTCTGATGCTTTTGCGTTCCCTCTTCAGTTCTGACTCCTTGATACTTTTGCTTCCCTTCTAAAACGTACCAATAACCTACCAAATTAAGGGAATTTAGTGATAAAATCATAAAGTATAACCTCGATTCACTTATTCACAAAACTAAACTAAAAATAAGAGTTCTAGCAAGCTTCTAAGTCAAAAAGAGTTGATTTAGTATCAAAATTGCATCATAGATAACAGTAAATTCAACCATTATCAACCACCCACAAACCAATGGCCAAGCTGAGATCTCAAACAGGGAGATCAAGAGGATATTGGATAAGATTATCCAGCCCAAAAGGAAGGATTGGAGCAATAGGTTAGATGATACTCTTTGGGCACACAAGACTGCCTACAAAGCACCAATAAGGATGTCTCCCTATCTAGTTGTCTTTGGTAAGGCATGTCATCTATTAGTTGAGATTGAGCATCGAACATACTTGCCTATGAAGTCTTGCAACTTCTCCATGGACCAAGCTGGAGTGGAAAGGAAGTTGTAGCTGAATGAATTGGAAGAGATCATATTGGAGACCTATGAGAACTCAAAGTTCTACAAGGAAAGGACAAAGAAGTTCCATGATTGTTCAATTGTTAGAAAGGATTTCGAGGTTGAGCAGTGATGAGTCAATATTTTCTCGATTTCACTTAGTTTATTGTGCTTAAATGTCCGATATTTTTCTGTTTTTGTTAACTATGCTTAATTTTGACCAGAAATTCTTATTTTAATTAATTTGAATGATCTGAGGCTAATTATTTGATTTATTAATTACAGGAAAATTTTGGAAATACAATTTGGGACATTTGGAAGGTTGTCACTTAATTCAAGACTCTTCATAAAAGAAGTGTGCACAAGAAAGAAGACACTATGGTGATTTTACTCTTTGGCCCTTTGAGAAAGGAGTGCTTCAATTGAAAAAGGGGGTGCGTCCAAATAGCACAAGCTTCAATTATTACATCCAACAGCAGCCCACATTGAATCACATGTCCGAGATCTTCTTTGGGAGGTGCACACGATGTAGAGTGCTGGAAGCAAATTGCACACGGCCCATGGGGAAACGCGGTTCAGCAGCTTGAATGAAGGGTGTGACACACAGCTGGTCCAACACGTAGAGGAGCAGCCATCCAGCGTTGCACGTTGGAGAGGAGGCAAGAGGCCCACGTGAAGACAACACGTATCGTGCTCTAGCAGTCCAGCACGTGGAGAGGTAACCCCTAGCAATTGTCTCATCTTGGCCCAACAACAGCGAAAGAATATCACGCATCCAGCAAAGCAAGCTTCACACGCATCCACGGTGCATCCAGCAACAACATGTCCAACAAAGCCCGTGGAACTTCACATGCACATGTGACATCCAACAATCTGCGTTCACGGCCTGCTCATTCACGCGGTCCAACGACTTGGATTCATGAAAGCAGTAGCACACGTCCAAAGCTCTCGGTCCAACACGTAATGAAGGGTGTCTCGACTTGGAGCTGGAGGTGACGTCTAGCAATAGGAAGCCCTCGGATCCAACATTCTAGCTTGGAAGTACAGAGGCACACAAGTCCAGCAAACTTGGAAGCGCATCCAGTAGCTACATGTCCAACAACAAGTCCAATGGAGATTGAGAGATGGAAGGTTACGGGATGGGCTGCATTTGGAGAGCACACAACAACACGGTAGCAAGCTTGGGAGGTGCAAATTGAAGGAGTTGACACGAGATTATGGTCCAGCTTGGGAAGTTCTCGGTCCAACTTCAAGAGGTTTTGATGGAGAATGGAGGGGGGACACGAGGAGGGCATCATCCTTCACTAGGTCCAGCCGCCACGGGAAGTAGAGGGATTTTTCTTTTTGTTGGCACACACAAGCATTAAGCTATGGAGGGTTACGGTTGAGGATTTTTCTTTTTTCATAATTATTTTATTTGCTTTTACAAAAGGAGTTTGCCGTGGATTTCAATGATAGAAGAGAGAAGTTATTTTGGTTTTGGGATATGCTGCAAGCAGCTATTTTTATTTAGCTTTGAATGAAGAAGTAAGTGCATTCATTAGCTGGATAGGCCACGACCTCGGATGGAAAAACGGTGCAACACAAATTTTATTTTACAGCAACTTACTAAATTATTTAAATTAACTCTTCAAGTGTTTTCTTCTTGTCGTGATGAATTGCTTTTGATGTTTAGCTTACAACATTTTGCATTAATGTTCTAGTTTAAGTGTTGCATTTGAATAACTTGAATTGTGTTTGGATATTTATCTGTTACAGTGTTCGGTTTAATGTTTTCATGCACTTCAATACTTTCAATTATGTTCGGTTGTGTTTAATTTCCATTTTAATTTAGTCCATTTCCAAGCACAAAAACACTTTCAAAACCCCCCACTATGTGTTTGAATTAAGACTCGAACCACATTTGGTCCTTGAGAGACGACCTAGGAGTCACTTCCTAGCACTGTACTGCATTAATTTTTGCAATCAAATTTGATGGGCCGCGACAGCCGCATTAGCCAACAAGTTTTATTGTATAACTCTAGGCTCGACCTCATGGGGGTAAGTTAGGATCAAAGTGCATTGGACCTTTTGTTGTGAGTAATGTTTATCCTTATTGTGCAGTTGAGATTCAAACATCCACAGCTAAAAGCTTCAAGGTTAATGGGCATAGATAAAGTCTTTCCTACACAATCCTTCTTTTTAGATGCAGTGGTAGAAGAAACGTCTCTGCTCGAACCCGCCTCACTTTCCTCCTAACTTAGGGAGTTTTTCTTTTCTCCTTCCCTTTTCAATTTTGTTACACTTTGTCAATATCTGTTGATTACTCTGATTGCTTGTGACACACTGAGGACATTGTGTAGTTTAAGTGTGGTCTATTAGGGAAGATTTTTCATTCTTTAGGCTTTCTTTTCTAGGTTGTTTTTGCATGTTTCTCTTGTTTTCTGGACTTTGTTTTAGGTTGTAGACTTCTCCTTCACTTCATTGATACTATGATTGGTTTGAAAGCCTTGCTTTTCTATGCTTGAAAAAATGATTATGAGGTTTGAGAGGTTGATTTGATTGTGACAGAAATACCATGTGTGAGAATTTGAGCCACTTAATGTCCTTCTTGTGTGTGATATTGTTAAGACTCCGACAAGTGTACCGAATCGTATCAAGCAATAAACATGGTAAGACCAAGTATCGCTTCCCAAGAGACTCACGACCTAAACAATTATGTGATTTGTTTATTAAATAAGACTTGAAAACAAAATCTTTTGGTTTAAAATGCAAATATCGAATAGTAAATATGCATGCAACTTGATCAATTGGACAAAAGTGCAGAGATGAATGGATGAGTTTAATATTATGGGATGAATATGTTGTTGGGGTTAGATTTCACCTAGTTTGCTCTCATGTATATATGAATTATACTTCTTCATTAATTTTAATGTCACTATCTAAAGTACTTAATACCCAATTCCTCAGCGAAGAAAGCCTATCCTTAATTACTAGGTCACAATTCCTTGCATCCCTAACAATTAATTTTGCATTATGATTAGTAGCTTAAGACAACCATAACTCGTACCCTCATTCCTGAGCAATACTACTTCTGGGAGTAATTCTCCTGAACCTGAATTGTAAGATACCTTCCGGTACTCGTGCAAATCATACATCATGTTAATGAATGAGTTAAACAATTAATGAAAGAAGCATATATAATTAAGAATCAATTCAATACATGAGAGTTTACAAAGGTTTACATCATTCCCCAACAACAAATAGAATTTAGTTCACCATTGGCATTGTGAAACTAGATGAACAATGGAATGAAAGAATGAAAGAGATAGAAGAACCCTAGAAAGAGAAGAGGAGAGTTGTCACATCCCCAAATCTACCCCCAAGGGGTGAAAAATGTGTTTCTGTGCTCAAGCCATCAAAAGATACAATCCTTAGGACGTCCAAGTCCTTAAATAGAACAAAATAATAACAGAAAAAATGTCCAAGACCACTTCGCTGGCGCTCAACGCCCTAAGTGGGGCGCCCAGGCGTGGTCCAGGTCAAAATTGGTGCTCAGCGCCCCTAGAAGGATGCCCATGCATGGTGCGAGAAGAAAACTGGCACTCAGCCCTGACGGTAGCATTCCAAAACTCACTTTTTTTTGTTGTTTTGCTTGGTGTTTTGGGCTGATTTAGCTCTATACAGCTCTATATATTGTTGGAGATTCTTCCAAGCACATTATTAGCTACAAAATGAAGGAAATTTAGTGATAAAATCATAAAGTATAACCTCTACTCACTTATTCACAAAACTAAAGCAAAAACACAAGTTCAAGCAAGCTTCTAAGTCAAAAGGGTGTGTTTAGTATCAAAATTATATCACAAATAATTGTATTTTCAACCGTTATCACTAACATCAATCTATAGGGTTTATGGATCAATTTCTCCTCCAAAACATCAAATTTATCGACTTAGAGACTCAAATCTCATTCTATCTCTTTTGGCACTATTTTCAGTCACTTGAGGACTCAAGCAAGTCCTAATTGACCTATCTAATCTATTCTAACTTACAAATACAGCCTATAACACATAATTTAAAATTTCACTACCTCACTTCCTAAAACTTACCTAAAACCAGTATACTTCACTCAACTTTCTCATAATTCAACCTCATTCAGATTTTAACATTTCATTTAATCTATAACGTCAGAATCATCATCCAAATCAATTCATATTCATAATTTCTTCACACACACTTACAACAGCCACAACAAGCACATTCATTATAACATCAAAGTCAACAATTCAACTCATTATATATATCTAACATACTCTTCACACATGCACAATATAGTTAACTAAACAGAAATAAAAAAATCCAGCTCCGGTTACCTCAGAAATAGACAGCCCAATTCAAGAAAACTCAAATCGATGCTTGCACTGCAAGGTAACTCTAGGAAACCCTACAAATCACCAATTGGTGATAGAGAACAACTCTTAGAACCTAAATTAAGCTAAAAATTGAAGAAAGAAACTACTAGATACATGCAAACAGAAACAATTGCATGATCAAGATTCAAGAACGTACGGAAAAAAGGGGAAAACGACTTAACGAATCAGAATCAGAAATTGATTGGTCTAGATTGTTGCCCTTAACGCCAGGATCGTCTAGGCACTTCCTGATCGTCAATCAGAGACTCCAATCGTGAGAAAAGTTAGAAAGGAGGCAGAGAAAGGAAAGGAAACAGTATTTTAGAGAGATGATATGTATTTAGATAACGAACCGAGTTTTAGAAATTTATATTTATATTATTTTAATACACATATCTACTCTAATACTCTATTTTCTAAATCCTTACACACCTACCCTATGAAACATAACAAATTGGATTTTACATAACTAATATAGAGCATAAAGAATATATTAAATAGAATTCACACCAAACTAATTTATAAATTATTGAATCATATTTTTGAATTTACACTTAATAATATAAATTATTATATAGGATTATTTTTAACTATTCAAGCTTATGTAAAATTATTTATCACTAATTTTAAAGATAGATGATGTAAAAGAGAAATAAAGATATTTTTATTTTACATTTCCTATTTTTTTACTGATTATAAAAATAACGCAAGAAATACAGTTTCAAAATATAAACCATAAAATAATAATAAAAATGGTAATGAATGAGACTTCATTATAAAAAGTAAATATTTTAATTTATAATAAATTTTAAAAAGAAATAAAAAATTAATAAGTCGTAAATTCAAATAAAGTTTCCGTAAATTCTAACGGATATATATTAGATGAAAAACATAATTCACATAGTACCACGTTATTTGTGTTGTTGGGTGGGACCATTTCAGGTATAATTGTGCACACCTAACATACCATGTGGCCCTAACTTCCCTACCACAAAATGTTTTGACTAGACGTTGTTGACTATTAGTCATCTTTCTTTTCATATCTTAAAATTATGTTATTTGATTGATTTGATATAAAATAAAATATAGAAAAGATAAAATATAATTCGTGGCTTTTCTTATAATTATTTTTTAAAATGATATTTTGATTTAATTTTTTGTCAATGTTTTTAGTCAATATATATATATATTGATATTATTAATTGTTTTAATTATTTAATTTATAACAATAATGTTTTTATAAATATTCTGTTTTTAATTTCTTTTTTCATAAAAAAAGTTCAGGGTTGTTTTAAATAAATATAATGATGCTAATATTTCATTTAATTAATTAATTATGATATTTAATTATAAATAATATTACTTGATTCTAAAGTAATTTTATAAATTTATTGAATGTTGAAACATGTGGTTTTTGGGAAGCAAATTATTGTAAAACAAATATAAAGATTAAATATTTGAGTGAATTTATGCAAATTCTATTTTATTAAATTGAACTTCCTACTGTATTTGCTTGTTTTGAACTTCCAAGATGGTAAAGCATTTTATATTAAAATGATCTAAATTTCTTTACATGAAACATTATCTTGGTTGTCCATGTTTTGTCATATTCGCTGCAATGTATATTTGGGATGATTTCAATACAGCTTTTCTTCTTATTAATTTTTGTAATTAGATAATATTTATGGTTCACATAATTTAGTGAATAAGATTAATTGCATCTTCTAACAATTGTAAGGATTTAGTTAAGATTGTTTGATATGAATTTAACACTTTACAATTGAAGTTAGAAAAAAATATGTTGTTCACTTTAAAAACCTTTATAATAAATCATTATATTAGATTTAGTTTAGAAAGATAAGTTGCACATACTACTAAGAAAAAAATATTATTTTAGAAACATTATGAAATAATCGAGTATCACAAGTGATAATGGAATATCCTAGTTAATTTAAGAATTGACAAAAAAACTTCAAGAGTAATCGATTATCACATATAATCAATTATCATAGAGATGAATGATTTTTGAAAAAAGGCTCTAAAATAATCGATTATTATTTATGATAATCAATTATTAGTTGCAGTTACGAAATGACTCTTCAATTTTTTGACCAACTTTCAAATTTGGGTGTATAAATACTTTGGCTCCACACATTTTCAAATTATTCATTCTTTTAGAGAAGTACAGTGCTTTTGTTGAGAAACTTTCTATGCTTTAAGGAAAGAGCTTTTAATACTTAGGGTTGCTATAAGGAAGTGCTTTCACTAAGTGCGACTAAGTAACTGTGCACATTTGTTGTGACTGGGATAAGTTGTCCATCCTTTTGTTTGCTAAAGAAAGTGACATTCATCTCTTGTATCTTCAAGAGAGGTGTTTTCTAACCTTAATCTACTCTTTGTAGTTGTAAGTTCTAGTTAATTTTAGTTATTAGTTAATCACTCTTTAGAGATATTAACAACTTGACGTAAGATCTTTTGATCCAAACCAGTATAAAGTTGTCTGTGTAAGCTTCTCTTTCCCTACAATCTTTAACTTTATTACTCTTGTTTAAAGTAAACCACTTTTCTTATAAAATCTGTTTATAAAAAGAGAAATTTTTAAAAGGCACATATTGTACTAAGTAAACTAATTCACCCTCCTTTTGGTACCAGAGCTTGCTTTGATAGTTTTTCAAAAATTTCAAAAATGGTGGGACAAAACCAAAATTTTTTTGAACGTGCCTCTTTTAGCAGACCTCCTCTTTTTACTAGAGAAAATTATCCCTTCTTGAATGTTAAGCTGCAAAATTTTGTTGAATTTGTTGATTGAGTGTTTGAGATGTTGTTCTGAACCTTTTCTGCCTACTATATATGTGAATGACTTACAGGAACCAAAGCCCTTCTCATAATGGACTGTGGAAAAGAACAAAAGGGCTCACTTCTATATGCAAATGTTCTCAAGAGGTGTGCAAGGTTCTTCGTATAACTCATGAAGGAACTTATGATGTCAAGCGAGCAAGGAAGAACTGCTTTATTCAATGGTGCATCACTTTGGAAATTAAGAGCACATGAACTTGAACTAAGAATATTAAATAAGGAAGAATACCAAGGAAAGAAAAAGAGCTTGGCCTTCAACTATGAAAATTTAAAGAATAAAAGTCTCAAGAAGGATGAAGACTCAGATGACGAAAACCTACGTCTAATGATCAAGAAGTTTAGCAAGTTCGTGAAGTCCAAAGGAAAGGTACAATTTAGAAATTAGTGGAAGGAGAATCAAGGATCTTGTTCCAATTGCAAATGTTATGGCTGTGGAGCAAGATGGGACATTAAGGAAAAATGTTCAAACCATAAAAAGGGTGAAGAAAAGAAGGAAAAGAAGTTTCTTAAGAAGAAGAAAACTTACATAGCTTGGGAGGAAAATACTCAAGCTCATAAAACTCAAGTGGCACAAATAAGCAAGCAAACTTCTATCTAATGGTAAACGATAAATCCTCTTTAAGCCAAGTAAGTGTTTATAGTTCTAATAATGATTATGTTGGTTGAATCTAAAAAAACTAGAGGTTAATCATAAAAAAATGGAAAAAGGATTTCAAAGAATTAAAACTTAAATTTGGAAAAGCTATTAAAGAAGAAGTATTGAAAAATAAAATTTAAAACTTAGAAAAGAAAAATGTTTCAAATTTGAATGTGAGTTGTGTAAGAGTCACATGTTTGATATTGATATTTTAGAAAAATTTCTTAAAAAGGCAACGAAAAACAAAAATGTTGAAAAACCTATACATGAGAAAAGGGTTTTCAAAAATAAAGTGTTTCTGAAAGAAAGAAATCAATTAAAAGAATCGGTAGGTATGGGTTGAAAAAGGGACTGCTAGTTCTAGAAATTTGCACAATGTCACATGCTTTTATTGTATGAAAAAGGGACACACACCTAAGGACCCATAGAAGTTGTTGGGGACCTAAAAGGTTTGTTCCCACTATTTTATAAGAATCTTCAAAATTTAGAAAGTCAATGTGGTATCTTCACAATTGTGCATGTTGGTATTACAACCCGATTTATACCAGCAAGTATACAAGGTTGTTGAGTAAACAAGTGTCATATCTACAAGAATTTGACAAAAATTACCATGTTTTGACTATCTTGATCTTTTGTAAACCCATTATGTGTAGGAAGTTGAGAGTATTGTAAAATCAACTTTAGAAATTGATTTAAAATATCAAAAGAGTAACTTTATGATTGAACCATGTTGAAGCATGACGTGGGAATTGGTATCGCATAGCGAAATGTTTAAAGACGTGTTCAGACACAAAACCAAGAGGGGAAGAGTGAATTATTCTATTAAAATTTTCGTTTTCCCTTTAAAAAAATTTCTTTGAATATAATAAAATAAAGAGAAGAAAGGATAGATAAAATCACACAAATAATTTTTATACTGTTTCGAATAAAAAGATATTACGTCCAGTTGTTAATCACTTTAAAAGAAGTTATTAACCTTTCACTAAAATCAATTTAATGATACAATATAAGTAAGAAACAATGCGAAGTAGAAAACATCTCTCTTAACCGATAAGAGATGATAGTAGTACCTTCTTTCGACACACGCTGAAATAAGAACAACTTGAAACAACTTGGTAGAGAACCACTTCCACCTTAGACACACTAAGATAAGCTTCCCCTTCTTCAATCACTTGATCAAGTAACACTTAAACACTTAGAGCTTCCTCAAAACCAATTTATTACTCTGTAATAGTTTAGATAACCTTTTAAGAGTTATGGAGAACTCTATTTATAAGCCAATGTTTGTGCAGGTCTGATAACTCCTCAAAATTACATATTTTTCTGTGATTAGGAGTCCTTCTTAGCTTCTCTTTGTTCTTAATTGTTTAGAATTAGGATAGTTTTAGGTTTTTCTTTAAATTCTTTAGTTTTGTAGAATTTTAGTTAAAAATAGGGTTTTAGGAGTATTTTTTAGTTCTTGTTAATAATTAGAGATTTTATATTTTTTTAGAAAATCTTTGATAAAAATCTTTTTTTTAATTGTTAGATTTCCTTTTCTTTTCTTTAATTTGGTATTGATTTTTTTCCTTGATGTAGATATGAAATAGAATGGGTCGTTGCACTTAGATTGGGCCTTGATCTTTTTCGGCTGTTTGAAGTAGAAAGTTGTTAGCATGGATATTGGGCCTGGACTTGAAGAAAATGGGCTAATGTGTTGCTGCCGCACTTGGGATATGTTGTTGATTGGAAGCAAATTGGGCCAACGTTTTTTGCTGCAACATTGGATCATTTTGGTCAGCAGAAACTCGTTTTGCTTGGCTTATTCTTCTTTGAAATGGCTCCAGGGTGGAATTATTCAAAATGTGGTGAATGGGCTGAAGACTTAAGTGGATTGCACAAAAGTCCAAGTTAAAACGCACAACTTTGACTTAGTTATATGATGCGTTTTGTGGTTGGGAATTTTCTGCCAATTTAAGGGGTCTATCTCTCAATACTTCATTTGGAGGAAACAAAGCACTCTCTCGAGCATAGTTAAAAATGAGAGAAGAAACCTTGAGCTAGGGCAAAGAGCGAAGCGAGAAGATGAAGTCCTGCCCAAGCGTCGCTTACCTAGACCGGAGAAGATGATCAACGAGAAAGGAAAGCTGACCTGAGCTGCTTGATGGAGAGGATCGAATGGCTGGAAACGTGAGCTCGAAGCAAATGAAGGCTGGCCGTCCGATCAAAAGCTTGAAGCGTTTTAAATCAAGTTTCTTTCTTTACTTTTCCTCTTTCTTTTCTCTTTCGGTTTCAACCCTATAAAAAGGGCTTTTACCATGTAAATAGAGAGACACTTTACATAATTCCAGACTCTGCAATTTTCCATTCTTTAGATTAGGGTTTTACTCGCTTTTGTAGAGTAGGGATTTTGTTACTAGATTTCGCAGAGGAATTCACGAGAGTGACAAAAGTGAGATTCCTCTGTGGTTTCTAGTATGATTGTAATTTAACTTTTTGATTTTAATAAAGTGTTGCTTTTGATTCATTGTTTCAATTTCTACTTTCGTGCTTTTGAATTTTTTTCTTATTCAGTTCATGAGTTTTGTAATTGTTTTGTTTTGATGTGAAAACGAATTGGACTCTGAATCTCTAAATCTTTGTAATTCCCTTGGGAATTAAATGACTCCACAATGAGCATTCATTTTTTAGATGTCTTATCGAGTCAGAGATGAGTCCAATGCATAAAGACTCATTCGAATTTATGTTTCTGTTCTTTTCTTTCTATTTTCCAATATGTGCCATTTCAATGTTAAAATTGGACTGTGTTTGATAATTTTGAAGGAAAACATCCAAATTTCTACATCTGTTTTGGATGTAATAGGACCCCGAGGTAGGCCTAGATTTTCAAGAGGTCTTATTGAGAGATGTTCAGCTTCATAATTGTCAGACAAAGTTCAATTTAAATCTTGAATTTCCTAATTTTGTGAAAGTGTGCATTGGTTGAATAATTGAGTGAGAATTTCCATTTTAAGTTCTGAAATATGAACTAAAAAGACCTCAAGGAGGGCTTAACTTTCTCAGAATGTCTTTTTGAAGAGGAATTGAGACTCTTTCATTCAATCTATTGCACATTTGCCTCTATTCTTTACTTTTTGCCTAATATCATTAGTTTGCTCCTTGATTTTTGGTATTTCTGTGGAGTTAATGTTAGAATAGTCTTAGTTTAGATGGTGATTTCATGATTGGTTTTAGGTTCTGTTATGTGATTTAGTTTTCTTTATTCCTTTAAACTATGATTTCTTAATTTTGTTATAGTGTTTGTTAATTTTCTTCATCATTGATTACTTTCTAGATTAGAATAGCCACTTTATCCTTGCACTTAATATAGGTTCACATTCATTTAAATTTTAGGATTTGTTTAGCTTTTAATTTCCAATTTGAGTTGCTTGTTTACAGTTCTGGTTTTAGGTATTTTAGTTGCATTTAGTTCACATATTAGTTTAGGTTCTATTATTTTCTACATAGATTCCATATTTTACGTTTCAATTTTTATATTTCTTTTTTACACTTTATTCTCTTTCTTTTCTTAAACATATTTTGTTTTTAATTCTTTTCTTTTTCATTTCATTATTTTTAATTTCCCCACCTTGTCTAGTAAGTAAATAATTAGTAAATAAATACAATATTTAACTCTACATTTTAAAACTTAATTTTGTTAGGTCCTTGGATTGATACCTAGGTTGTCCCTATACTTCATTAGTGGAGAAACTTAATTTGTTCTGATTTTGTGTGACCAATACTAGTTTAACAAGGCCAGAAACTGAAAAGACATCTCCCAACTACCAGTAATTATTGATTACCAAAAGTGATAATCGATTATTTTTGGTCGTTAAAAGGCTTTCAAAATAGTGATAATAAAGTAACCTTAGTGATAATCGATTATTGCTAGACCTTGAACAATCATAGTTTTTTATGATAATCGATTATCCTTAGGTATAATCAATTATTGTCGCCACTAAACTATACCAAAGAGCATTACAGGACTTTTAATGGCTTACAAATGAAAGTAAAAGCCTAATACAAAGATTTCTACAAAAAATGCTTTAAAAAAGTATTTAAACAATTCTTCAAGTCTTCAAGTGCATCATCATTAAAATCTCTTCAAAGCATTAGTGCTTCTCATTGGTAGCAAGATCCAACTCCAAATATGAAGCCTTTGATGATCAGTTTTTGTGAATACTCTTTATGATAACTCTAGGTTCATTCTTGACACTTAGAGCTTAGTATCTCTTGCCTTGTGTCTAATGTGAAATCTATCAGTGATTGCGTACGACTCACTTGCATTACGATTAAGACTCTATTCCTACTACACACCCCATATTTATTCCTAGCATCCAAAAGCCCATAGGAAAACTAATTCGACCAAACCTTAAGACTAGCTTCCACTCAATCTTAAGCTAGTTAGATAAGATGAGTGATCAATTCATCCAACAATAAGCATAAATGAATTACAAACTTTAAACTAAAGGAAAACATTCATAATGGAAAGTTTTATCCAACACAAGAGAATTTAAATATGTTAGATCATACTCTAAAACAAGGGAGATTTAACTCCTCATGGATTATGAAAGAAGTACAAAGTATGAAGAAGAAACATGTCCAAATCCTCTAAAGATGTGTCCTTTAATTACAGAGGATAGATGTGAGAAGACGTACTAGAGTCTTTCTCTAAAATCATTGTAAGAAAGCCTAGATCAAAGTCTTTCTCTCTCTATTTTTCCCCTTTCTTGAATTTGTCCAAGGTATTGGTATTTATAGACTTTTGTAGCACAACTCAAGTGGTGGTCTACGACTCCAGCCTTGAGGTTTTGCTCCCTTAGTGGGTTTCTTTATGGCTTAAGGTGTACAGTTCTGGGCTTAAGGTGTACAAGTTACTTAATGTTGAAGAACTCTTTTCATAGCTTGAGCTTTAGTTCAAGGCTTGAACAAACCTTCTTTAGTGAGTTTTCTTCATAAATTAAGCCCTCAAAATGACGTTATATCTGCACTATGGTAGATTCCTTTGAATTTGTGATTTTTCTTCTTATTTTCTTCAAAATTCAAATTAATTCCTTGAATTCATGTGATCCTGCATAACAAGTGAAATTGGGGTAGTTATCAAGAATTTAACATAGAATTACAACAAGATAAGTGCTAAATTTAACAATTAAAACTACTAATATCAAGCACTTATCAACAATGGATGCTTATGACACATGACTGGAGATAAGAAGAAATTTTTTATTTTCCAAAGAAAGGAACAAGGCTTTGTCACCTATGAAGACAAAAAAAAAGGAAATAATCTTGGAATAGGTGATATTGGAGGTTCAGATACCTTAATGATAAGGGATGTGGTGTATGTTGAAGGATCAAAGCCCAACTTAGTAAGCTTAATTCAATTGTGTGACAAAGGATTCAAGGTAACCTTTGAATGTGATTATTGTCCCATCCATCGAAAAGATTCAACTGAGATTTCATTAAAAGGTATGAGACATAACAATATATATTTGATTGATCTTGAAAATGAATCTAGTAGTACCGTAACATGTTTGTTTTCTAAGGAAGAAAATCAAGGTGATGGCATAAAAAAAAGCTGCTCAGATTCATATGCAACACTTGAATAAATTGATTTCAAAAGACTTAGTAATTGGTTTTCCAAAATTAAAATTTGAGAAAGATAACCTTTATGAAACATGTCAAAAGGGAAAACAAGTTAAATTCTCCTTTCATTCAAAAAATGTTATTTCTACATCAAAAACCTTAAAATTGTTGGATATTAATTGGTCCTTCTTAGATAAAAAGTTTTGGTGGAAAATACTATGCTTATGATTGTTGATGACTATTCAAGGTATACCTGAACTTTCTTTCTTACCTTGAAAAGTGAAGCTTTCAAAGCTTTTAAAAAGTTTGCAAAATGAATTCAAAGTGACAAGGATTAGAAAATCAAGATTTTAAGAAGTGATCATGGAGGAGAGTTTCAAACTGAGTGTTTTGAAAACTTTTATGAGAAGGGTGGCATTACCCATATATTTTATGCACTTAGAATTCCTCAACAAAATTGAGTTGTTAAAGGAAAATAGTTCATTAAAAGAAATTGTTAGAACTTTACTAAATGAATCTAAGGTTCCTAAATATTTTTTGGCTGATGTTGTGAGTAATGCTTGTTATGTTTTAATTAGAATGCTTACTATATCAATTTTGAAAACTAATCCTTATGAACATTTCAAAGGAAGAAAACCAAATGTGTCACATTTAAAAATCTCTGGTTATAAATGCTTTATACTTAATAATGAAAAAAAAAATGGACTCTAAAGCTGATGAATATTTTTCGGATATTCTCTTACAAGCAAAGCATATAAAGTCTTTAATAGAAGAACCTTGAATATTTAGGAATATGTGCAAGTTCTCTTTTATGAAATTGTAGATCTGGAGAAAATCTTTCTTCAGTCAAACAAACCAATTACAGGTGGTGAAGAATACTTAAAGGAGACACTTGATGAGATGTACCTTTATGAGAATACTATTCCTCAACCTGGTGATGTTACAAAAATTTGGCAATCACCAAGAGGACTATCCTTGTATATAATATAATATGAGATATATCTAAAGGGTTAACCACTAGAATAAACTTAACAAATGTTTGTATGACTCTGACTTTTTTTCGGAGATGGAGCCAAAGAATATTTAAGAAGCACTTCAACATGACAAGGGGTGCATTAAAATGCAAGAAGAATTGAATCAATTTGAAAGGAATTATTTTTGGGAACTCATTCATAAAGAAGAAAAACATCAAGTCATAGGAATAAAGTGAGTTCATAAGTAAACTAGACCAAGATGGTCACATAACCAAGAATAAAGTTAAGCTTGTTGCAAAGAAATACAGTCAAGGAAAAGGTATAAATTATTATGAAACATATGCCTTTGTTGTGAGGTTAGAAGCTATATGTTGACTTCTTGCTTATGCTTCAATTACAAAATTTAAGTTATATCAAATGGATGTTAAGAGTACTTTTTTAAATGGTTTTATTAAAGAAGTTGTTTATATTGAACAACCTCTTAGATTTGAAGATTATAAATATCCTAATCACATCTATAAAATAAAGAAAACATTATATGGATTAAAACAAACACACAGGTCTTGGAAAGAGAGGCTAACCAATTTCTATTCAAAAATGATTTTTCTAGAGGCAAAATTGACTCAACATTGTTTATAAAGAGAGTAGAAGAACACAATCTACTTATTCAATTCTATGTTGATGATATATTTTTTTCGTTGAAATGATGATTCTCTACGTAAAGGATTTGCAAGCATTATGCAGGGAGAATTTGATATGTTAATGATGGGAGAATTGATGTTCTTTCTAGGATTGCAAAATATACAAATGGTAGGTTGACCCTTCGTATCTCAGAACAAGTATTACAAGGAGATACTTAAGAAAGTTGGAATGGACACTACAAAGGAAACAAATACTCATATGGTGACTTTCTTTTTCTTGGATAAAGATGAATAAGGTATGAAAGTAAATTAAATTGTGTTTAGAGGAACTATTGGATCATTGTTATATCTTACTTCTTGTACATCTGATATTATGAAAAAAATGTGTGTGTTTGTGCTAGATATCAGTCTAGTCCTAAGGAATCACACCTTGTAGCAATTAAGAGAATCATTAAGTATCTTAAGGGAATTGTATCTTTTGGTTTATGGTATCCTTCATGTGCCTTTCCTAGTTTAATAGGCTATTCTGATGTTAATGATGGGCATTATAAAATTGATAGAAAGAAAACTAGTGGAACATGTCACTTCTTTGAATTCTCTTTATTCTCTTGGCATTCTAAGAAAAATCTCTTTTTGGCACTATCAACCACAGAGGTCTAATACATTACTGTTGGAAATTGATATGCTAAAATTATTTGGATGAAACAACTAGAAGATTTCGATATATTTCTAAATCATATTCCATTGAAATGTGATAATATAAGTGTCATTAATTAATTTGACTCAGAATCCCATAATGCATTCTAGAACTAAACACATTAAGATTAGGCTTCACTCTCTAAGAGATCATGTTCAAAAGGGTGATTGTTAGATAGAATACATAGATATCAAGCACCAATTAGCAGATATATTTACAAAAGCATTCTCTAAGGATAAATTCTTTAAGCTTAGATTGGACTTAGGAATATTATATATATCTTAGAACCTTGAAAATACTTAGAATTGTTTTTTTTAAATTTATGGGTAGATAAATGTGATAATCGATTATCCTAAATCTTGAAAAAAAATGTCATTTTGGCTCTAGAATAATTGATTATCCAATTTGATAATCGATTATCCTAAGTATGTTGTATATGTGAAATTCACCATGGAAATAATTGATTATCCAGGTTGATAATCGATTATCTTAAATACTAGAACTAAAATCAAGAAATGATAATCGATTATGAAGCATTAAAAAACGACTTTAAGTTAAAACTAGTCGTTACAATGACTATAAATGGCTAGATTTTCCATAATTTGACCGTTAAGGACTTAATTCTGCATATAGGAGCTCAAGAAATCAATTATTCTCTCCCAAGTACTTCTATTTCTGAGCCACCTTGCATTCTTACCTCTTTTCCACAAATTGCAAGTTTTTAAAACTCTCAAATCCAAATCACTCCATCACATAGGAAGATCCCTACAAGGAGAAGAAGTAGCCACCTTTCTCTTACCACAACTATAAGACATGCAAACTTACAGGGATAAATGTCTGATCTTGAAAGGAGAAGGGTGTTCCTCACTTTCTAGAAGGACAAAAAGTTTATAGGACCTAAGTTTATCAACATAAATTGGTTCAGTGTTGTTGCATTTTAGTTTCCTCAACTTATAGTTAATCAAGGGCTGAAGTACCTAGTGGAACTAAAAGGATCTTACTACCCAAATCTGGTTCATGTATTCTACTACAACTTTAGACTTCGAGATGATGTACCCTCTTCTAGAGTCAAAGAAGTTTATATTATCATTGATGATGATATCTGGGTCAATGTTGTTCTCCTTCCAATTCGTGAAAATGCTATAAACATCCACACCAGGTTCAAAAAATTCAACAAATTATTAGTTTTTCGATTCTTCTAGAAGAATCGTGAACAACTCATTCCCAAAGAATTGCTAGCAAGAGGAATAAAAATGGATGAACGCCTAATCCATTATATCATTGTCTAGATCCTATCTCCTTGAGCAATCAACAATGAACAATGCTTAGAAGTGGACCTTCTCATGATTCAGGGTATACTAATAGTTGTCACTATACTCAAGGAAAAAATGTTTCTAGTTTATGGTCTTCCTTATGCCTTATTGATTTCCAAGATATGTGACTAAAAGGGGTAAGCATTGAAGGAGAAAATGTCACTAGTACAAAAACAACGTACAACGTCGAATATTTTGGGTCTTTCACGTCGAATTTGAGAACGGCGTCATATCAAGAAACGTTAAATTGACGTTAAATTTAAAGTCGAATTTTATCAATAAACGACATTAATCAATTTTTTATTTTTTTAATTAATCGTGATCCTTTTTTACAACTCTACGAAGCCTGAAAAGCAGAAAAATAACAAATTTTAGTTTTTGGTATTTTGTAAAGCATGAACTATGAACGTGTAATAGAGTATCCACAACAAACAACATTGACAAACAACAAACAAGTTCAATCAAACAACAACAACAAACAAGTTTAACCAAACAACAACAACAAACAAGTTCAACAAATAAGTTCTCCAAAACGAAAACGAAAACGAAAACTAACCTTGGTTGATCGGAATAAAGTGTTGCCACAAGTGAGAGAGAAAACAGAATGCGCCTATGAAGGACAAGAACACGAAAATAATCGGTCAAAATTAATGAAAATCATACCTAAAGTAGTAAATTAACATGCATTTGTATCAAATGAAAGAAAGATTACATGTGATGGTCGTTAAACTTCGTTCGAGAAAAGTTTGAGCAGAGAAGAGGGGTCTCGTGCGCTAAGATAAAGTGAATGAATTTTCAATCTCCCGCTCAAATTTTATTGAATTCACTAACCTTTTGACGTCTTGACGTTTTATATCTTTTTACGTCGAACTACAATTATAAACGACGTTTAATAATTGCATTTATTTAATAAAATGCCACATGTCATTTTTAATGTTGGCTATTGAGTGGTTCGACGTTGAACGTGTGACGTTATACGCTATTTTGCACCATTGTGTTAGCCACACTCTAGCCTCAAATGAAATTGGCCAAGGGGAACTTAAGTAAATGATGTTCATTCCTTGTGGAAATATCTTCATTCATAAAGGAGATATGCCACTTGAAGAAAATGAAGATGATGACAAAATTCTTAACGCCCCTCATGTTGTTAGATCTTCAAGTGTTGTTGCGGGATCCTCATCCTCAATAGGAAAAAAAACATTCCAAACCTCAATATGAAGATGAAATAATTGCTCATCCTTCAAGCCTCTAGGCATGATGATGTTTGCAGCCTCATTAGAAACTTAGACTATAAGTTGTCTATTATGGAACTTCAGTTACATGAGGAAGAATTTGATGAAGTTAGAATAGAATTTTAGTGTAGAATTTTTAATAAAACATGTAATTTCTATATGTTACTCTGAATTATCTAATTGAGAGGGAACTTCATTTTACTTGGACTTATATTTTGAGAGGAGGCTTTACTTTACTTAAATTCATATTTTTACGGGGGGTAGGGGGGACATTCTTTATTTGTGATTATGATTAAAAAAAGGGGAGCAACGAGATACGTTCTAAAGTAATAAAAATATTTCTAAAGTACATTTAATACTATTTTCTTATTTAAGCTCTCTATATGCAACTTATCAGAAAAAAGCTTTAAAAAGTATTACGATCATCATAAAAAAGGGGGAGATTGTTAGCACCAAGGAAGAACTAAAATCAATAATGTTTTGATGATGAATTTAACACCTTGTAATTGAAGTTAGAAGAAAGATACACAACAGGCTGCACAAACCATTCAAGAAAAAACATTTTTTTAGAAAACACTCTAGAATAATCGATTATCACAAACGATAATCGATTACCACTTATGATAATTGATTATTAGTTGTAGTTGCAAACTGACTCTTCAGCTTTCTGACCAACTTTCAAATTTTGGTCTATAAATACTTTGCCTTAACATATTTTCAAATTATTCATTCTTTTTAAGAAGTTTAAGGCTTTTCGTGATAAATTATCTATGCTTTAAGAAATGAGCTTGTAATACCTAGTGTTGGTAGAAGGAAGTGTTTTCACTAAGTGTGTGTAAGTGAGTTGTACATATGTTCTGCCTAGGATGAGTTGTTCATCCTTTTGTTTTTCAAAGGAAGTGGTATTCATCTCTTGTGTCTTCAAGGGAGATGGTTTCTAACCTTTACTTTACTATTTGTAGTTGTAAGTTTTAGTTATTTTTAGTTATTAGTCAATCACTCTTTAGAGAGATTAATAATTGGTTGTAGGATGTTTTGATCCGAACCAGTATAAAACCACATGTGCAAGCTTCTTTATCCCTTCACTCTTTAACTTTGTTGCTCTTCTTTAAAGTAAACTACTTTTCTTATAAAATCAGTTTATAAAAAGAGAAAATTTTTAAAAGGCACAGTTTTTACTAAGTAAACCAATTCACCCCGTTCCTGGTTTTGTCTACACATTAATATTTTGCGGAACTATTCTAACAAGATTGGCCGCTTGATTTAACAATGAATCATTTCCAGATCAGATATTTCAACTGACTAAAATTTGATTTCAACATCTTAAAATTCTCCTAGTAAATATTACAGTAATGCCATTTAACAATCTGGTTTGAAGTTTGATTAATTTAATAACCAAGATCAATAACAGTAATAACGTGCACTGATTTATATCAGTATGATTAACTATTATATCAATTGATTTCTCTTAAGTAAGTGAAATCAACTGATTAATTATTATATCAGTACGATTAAATATGTTATTCACAAAACTATATGTGCAAGTTACTTAACATGTTAAACACCATTTTAACAGGTTGAACCATTGCATGACACACATTAAGAATTCTCTCATAAGTCAGATTTACACATTGGTTCCAAGCATAAAAAAATGTGATAATTGTTTTTGTACCACTTGGTTCAGATTATTTTTTTCAAAAGGTGAATAAGTAAGGCCCCTATCTTTAGGTGATTGTAAGGAATAAAAAATGTGATAATAGGTTTAGCACCACTTGGTTCAAGATCATCTTGGGCAATACCACTTAGACTAACCTCACGATCATGAGTTCCAATTGTTGCACCATCTCCTTCTATTTTCCAACAATTGTTCAGTTTCATAAAGCCCATATTGTGTATATTAAGGCAAGAGATGCTATTTGTCCTATGGTAATCTCTTGCCACTCGTCTTTCAAATGAACTTCAAAAAATCTATAAATTTTTGTGATGAGTATGGCCTAGGGAAAACAAAAATTTGTCTACATTTTTGCTTTCATCAGGTGACCATGTAGCACGAAAGTCTAGTCCAATTGAATCTTGTTTTGGGTGCAGTACATAAGCGCCAAATCTCCCTTATTTAACCTTGAGTGGGTTCTTCCATGAGGCCCCATCATCCATGTGACTATGAAGGCCAACAACCTTTCCTCCACTTTGAGACCTCCAACGTGGAAATTTTCAATTTCCTTACTAGGGTTTCATAGTTAATGAGAGTAATACTTGACTTGTTCAACTCTACAACAACTTGAGTCTCTCCTTTCCTCACTTGAATACCTTTTTTGCTTGAAACCACCCATGACCTTCCAAACTTCTTTCAGGATCTTCATTTCTACCCTTTGTCGCATGATTTCAATACACCACTATTCAATGACAGGTTTGTAAAGAATAGTTTCACTAAATCTGGATAAATGTTTCCAAACAACTCCAAAAATGTCTTCAAACGTTGGTGCTTCAACAACTTTTACAAGTTTTTAAAGTTCTTAGTCTTAAGCCATGAAAGATGCATAATTTTGGGGATGTTGATAAAAGTTTTAATCATCTCAATCAGAAACACCTGGATTTTGTCTTCATTTCCCAAAACCCAACCAAGACTTCAGTCTTCCATAGTGTTCCTTTGTTGGAGAACTAGGAGTGAGAGATGAAGAGTGTTTCTCATATTGTTGAGCATGATGAGATTCACATCTAGGCATGAGGATTTGGTGGGCTAGTGGATAAAAATAGTGGATGGAAATGCTAATGCTTCAACCAAACAATTTGTGCGTAACAATACCTAATTGCAATGTATTTTGCCAAAACATTGAAGAGTGCTACACAAGATTGATTTTTACTGTTCTCCGCAAATTCCGTCTATGTTTTTTCTATCCAATTTAAAACCAGCAAAGTCAAAATATGAAAAATCACTCAAGTTGATTTTTATTTTACCTAGATACCACAAATGAACATCGATTGTTCCTTTTAGAGACTTGAGAATTCTCTTTGTTGCCTTGTCATGTGACTCCTTTGGATGGATTCAAATCTAACAAACATACACATAATGAATTGTATATTGGGCCTACTTGTAGTTAGATAGAGCAAAGAACTAATAAACCCCATGTATTTGGTTGAATCAATTGATTGTCTAGCTTCATCTGAAACCACGTAGCAATTGGTGGTTATTACAATGGAAGCTTCCTTGCAGTTCACAATTTTAAACTTTTTCAACAGGTCAAAATAGTATTTTGACTACCTTAAGAATATTCCATTTTTTAGTTATTTAACTTGTAACCCAAACATGTAAGTCAAATCACCCCTTATGAACTTCTCAAATTTACCTTGCATAGTTGAAACAAAATCCTCACACGAAGAGTTATTATTAGAACCAAAGATTATGTTATCAACATACACTTGAACAAGTATAACATCTTTTTCATATTTTCTGATAGAGTGTTTTATCAATAACACCTCTAGTATGTCATTTTGATAATAGAAAATTGTTTAGCCTCTCATAACACTGATGTAGTGTTTGCTTTGAACCATACAAGGCTTTTTTCAATTTCGAAACATGATTTGGATAAAAATAATCTTCAAAACCAGGTGGTTGTGATACAAATTGTACTTTTAACATGCATTTGAAATAATTTAAAACCATTTCAAATTGCACTTTTAACATCCATTTGGAACAATTTGAAACTACAAATGCAAGCATATGCTAATAAGAATTTAACAACTTCTAGCCTAGCATTTGATGCATTTGTTTCATCAAAATCAATTCCTTCCTCTTGATTATAACCTTTTTTAACTGGCCTAGCCTTACTTCTAACAATCTTACCATCTTTATCCATTTTATTTCTAAATACCCATTTGGTACCAATTACATTCATATAATCACTTCTAGGTATTAGAAACCGCACATGATTTCTTGTAAACTGATTAAGCTCGTCTTGCATAACAACAATCCAAGTATTATATTTAAATGCATCATTAACAGTTTTAGGTTCAACTTGTGTTACAAAAGCAACATGTTCACAAAAAATATTAAGCTTGAGTCTAGTAGAAACTTCCTTATCCATTTCACTAATGATATTGTCCTTTGATTGAGTTTTCCAATCCTTAGGCAAGTTATTGTGAATAGGAGTTTCAATTGTTGGTTCACTGTTACAAGACGTTTCACCTTCAACTTGAATTTATATTTACTGAATTTCATCTTCCTCATTTGCATCAATATCCACTTGATCTTGCAATTTTGAATTACATTCATCAAATACAACATGTACATATTCTTCAACAATCATTAGTCTTTTATTGTACACTCTATATGCATGACCTTTTTAAGCATAACCAAGAAAGATTCCTTCATTACCTTGTTCATCAAACTTGCCAAAGTTTTTCTTTACCGTAATTTAGGAAACAAAAATTTACAACAAAAAACTTTTAGATGAGTTATAATAGTCCTACTTCCTTTATAACATAACGAGTTTTCTTTAAAATAAGCTTAATCAACACAGAATTTAAAACATAACTAGCTTTGTTGAACACATAAACCCCAAAATATTTTGGTAATAAAGTTTCATTCAACATGGTTATAGCAAGTTCCTTAAGTGATATATTCTTTCTGTCAACTATACCATTTTGTTGAGGAATTTTAGGAGCAAACAAATTGTGTTTTATACCATGCTATTTACAAAATTTTTCAAAGTTTTTGTTGTCAAAAGAAGAAGATGGACATCTTGCTTCAATAAAGAGTTTTGATGATGATGACTCTTGGAAAAGTGTTGAATATTTAAAGAATGCTTGAATTCGAGAGATACTTCAAAGAGTTAATAATTTAGTTATTAAAGTCTTGCAATTTGTGTATCTTATTTAAATTAGTAGGTCAGGAGTCAAAAGGTAGAACTCAAGCAGCATAACACTCATGGAAAATCTTATTTTTGATAAAAATATTTATGATGATAGATTATCATTATTGATAATTAGTTATCCAAATGAAATTCAGATTTCATAAAAGGTTTTGTAATAATCGATTATTCGTTTTTGGTAATCGATTATTATTGTGAAAAAAATGTTTTCAGCAAAGTTTATGAATCAACACAATTGTGACTTGACTCTTCATTTCTTGACCTAATTTCAAAAATGGTTTCTATAAATCAAGTGGTAGGCCTTCATTTGAAAGATACATAAGTTAGAGAAGTTTGAGTACTTGAGAACTCTCTCTGAAAAGTCTTTGTGAAAACTGGTGTAAGTTGATTTCACCAAATCTTTTCAAAGGGTGTGTTTATTAATAAACCTCCTTATTTTCTACTAAAAATTTTTGGAAAATCAAGATGCAAGTTTTTTTTATAAATTGTTGATATGGGTGTTAAGGATGTGATGAGTGCATATTCATTCCCTCTTTTTTATGTTTAATTTTAAAATTTTAATTTAAATAAGATTTATGAAAATTGGATTTATCGAGTTTGTGAAATAAAAATGTTTTAAAAAATGTTTTTTAATTGGATAAATTATTTTTGGAATATTCTAATGTTTATTTATACCATTGAAGTTAAATTGATTCATTGAAAATGCAACAATAGATTATTCCAAGCTTTAAAATAAGGCTAAAATAAGTAAACTTAAAAAAAAATGTCATACACCCCTTACTTTTACTTATACACTCCATTTTCTAAATGGGCCACACACAAATTTGTTTTACACCCTTTAATTTTGTATTCTCACCCCTTTACCAGTCATAAAACCAATGATTTAAGATGTTTTCACATGACAATCCTCCAGCTATGAATTCGGTTACCAACATATTGCCACATGTTCTAATCCTTTATCTGCTCCAAGAGAAACCCTACTTACCACCTATTGTGAGCCATCGTCGTTAACCACATCATGCTACCATGTTTTCCACTCACGTTAGTTGTGTTGACCTATCACCTTTGTCGGAGAGCAACATGCATTAGAACTTCAAAATGTTGCACCACCAGATCTCCTCTGTTGGACGAACCACCATGCCAAAAGTACACCCACATGAAGATGTGAATCATAAATCGCAAGTTCAAAGGCTCGGTAACACCTTCTTACAAACCTTAAATCACGCACAATCGATAATTTTGATTTACTGGCAAATTTTAAGCGATATTAAAAGATTTTGGTTGTCAATAATATCAATTTTTTTATAGTGATAATAGAAAATGAAGTCATACATAACATATATCTAGATCAGAGTTAACATAAACTTGGGATAATTTTTTAAATAAAACAACTTTAATTCATATTTTAATGTAAACATGTGCTTTTGAAATCCTCTTAATAGACAATAAAACACTCCTTACAACTAAAATAAATATAAAGAATATGTGAAGTTTAAAATGCGTGTGTATCATTTTATAAAAATTTCAATTTCAGACTAATAAATAAATACTTATTATTTAATATTGTATAATCTGTTCAACGAAACACTTCCATTTCAATTTTATTTGATTTGTTGTTTTGTAAAACAATCTTTGGATAAAGTATGTTTATATTTTATATTTTATTATAGAAAACATTTATCAGACGGCTGTTTGATTTTAAAAGTGATATATTTCCTCTTTAGAGTTTAAAAAAAAAAACTTAAACTTAACTTCTTTTTTATTCATCGTTTTTGAGTCATTACGCTTTATAAAACTTTATTTTTTATTTTTTTAAAGAGGGCAGAAACATGAAGACTCTACTACTTAAACAATATTTACTACTTAAATAATATTTAAAATAATACTTAAATGTATGATCATAATTGGTGATTAATAATTTTTTTATATGTCATCTTCGTAAACATCTTTATCATTTAAAGTTATTTTAAAGTAAAAGAGACGTTATGGAAAAATGTGATTGAAGGGATAATTCAATCTATGAATTGTTTCCTTTATTTTTTACTGTTTGTTAGCATTTAAAAATTTTTAAAATATTCAAATAATTAAATTTAAACTGATTTTATTTTAAATTATTATATTTTAACTGTTTTGTTTGGATAACACAATTCAAATTTAATGAATTTTAATTTTTTTGATAAAATATTTCAATTATGACCAAATTCAAAATATTATTTATTAAATAATTTCCAAACATTAAAATATTTGTAATGATAAAAAAATTATCTTAGAGTAATGAAATGCTATATCAAATTAAAATAAAGTAAGATTAACATCGGATTAGACTAATGTAAGGTTGAATAAGTCATTTTGATTTAGATTCAAGCCAAGTCGATCCAAATATAGGGAAGCCAAGTTAGTTTAAGCTTATTTTGAGCCAAGTGGGTACAAGCCCAATTTTTGTTGAATAGGCTTGGGCCTAGGTTGAGCTAAGTTAGTCCAAGCCAAAATCAAGTTGTGTTAGTCGATGCCCTAGTCGAGCTGAGTTTGCTTGACCCAGGTCAAGCTAAGTTAGTTTAGGTCTAGGTTGAATCAAGTCTATTCGAGCCTAGGTTGAGCTTAGATGGAGCATACACATTCAATTGAGCAAGAGTAGGTCCATGTTCGTCCAAATTGGGGTCGGCCCACATTTAGTCGAGTTCAGCTATCCCTTGGTGGATTCTAGTATAATCAAGACTAGCTTTATCCTAGCTTGACCAAGACTAGGTCAAGCGAGCTTGAATTGATTCTGCTTTAGTCCATATCAAGTTAAATTAACTCGAGTCTGTACTTAGTCCATAGCGAGCTTGAATCTTTATCAATTATCATATGATTATTTTTAGCTGTACAAAACACATATTAAAATGCTCAAGACATGTTTATGCAGTATATCATATACGAAATCTCATCTCATGAATGATCCATAAGATCTTTTAGTGAAATTCAACAAACTAGACTTTATAATTAAACTCGTATGTTTAGACAACTAATGAAGATTGTCTGTTTAGAACGCTTAATGTCTACAAAGACTTTAAAATCTTATTTTAATAAATATTTTAGTTAAAAATTCAGTTAATTTCGGTTGGATAAATTTCAATTAAAACAAAAAAAAGTAAATTATAATTCAATAAAGTTAAGATTAAATATTCTAATTATCATTGAAAATGTATTCGTCGGACACATAGTGCATCGCCTATATATAACAAAGAAAAGTAAATTAAGGGTGTTAAAAGATGATTGTGAGGAGAAATCACAAATAAACAACATCTTATTTTCAAATGAGTTTATTTGTAGAAAGATAATATAGTTTGATGTAACCATGCGGTCGGCCTAGTAGTTCGTCGACCGAGACGGTCGATCGGTATGGGTGGTCGGCCTGGTCGGCCAGGGTTGTTGGCCTGGTGGCGGCCTAAGAGGAATCGTTCGACCTAGGAATAGTCGTTCGGTCTGGACCATGTGGTCGGCCAGGGTTGTAGGCCTGGTACCGATCTAAGAGGAACTGTTCGACCTAGGAATAGTCGTTCGGTCTGGACCATGTTGTTGGCCAGGGTTGTAGGCCTGGTGGCGGCCTAAGAGGAACCGTTCGACCTAGGAATAGCCGTTCGGTCTGGACCATGTGGTCGTCCAGGGTTGTAGGCCTGGTGGCGGCCTAAGAGAAATCGTTCAGCCTAGGAATAACCGTTCGGTCTGGACCATGTGGTCAGTCAGGGTTGTAGGCCTGGTGGTTGGCTTAAGGACCATTCGGCATATGGGGTAGGGAGGATCGTATAGTACACAAGCCCCCCAAGCTCGAGCATGATTTTATTATGCGAATGGGTTATTGTTAAACTGATTTTTGTCGCCTAAAATCAGAACAAAATCTGGTCCCCACTAATGTAGCATAGGGCAACCAGAATATCAATCCTAGGACTCAACAAAATTAAGTTTTAAAATGTAGAGTTAAGTCTTGTATTTATTTACTAATTATTTACTTACTAACTACTACTAAACAGGTGGGGACATTTAAAATGAAAACACAGAAATTAAAAAATTAAGAAAAGCGAAACTATAATCTATTTTAAAATAAAAGAAGGAAGAAAATAAAGAAATAAAACCTAAGCTAAAGTAATGAAGAGATTAAACCTATTTATATCCAAAACAAAACCTATATACTAAAACTGGAACAAAATCAGAAATAAAACCAAATTGAAAAGAACTTAAAACTCAAGATTGAAAAGCATCATATCAACAAGAATGTAAAGGCTGAAACAGAAGTAAAGCAGATCATAAATTCTAAAATACTCAAAGTAAACAACTGGAACATCAAAACTCAAACTGAACTTCAACTATCACTATCAAAAGCAAAGACAGAATTGATTTCATAGGTGAATGTACATTGATATGAATAAAAGAGTGCTTAGAGTTCTCAAGAAGACATCATGATAATGTGAATCCCAATCCAGGGTATTCTAGTTCATATTTCAGAACTTTAATTTGACTCTTTCCACTCATTTTTCCAATCAAGGTTCATTAGCCTATTCATCAATCTAAAATTCACAAACAAATTCAAGAAACACAAATTTGAATCATTTTTTATGCATTGAACTTTTCTCTGTCTCGAGAAGACATCTCGATGAAAAATGCTTACTATGGAGACATTTAATTCCGAAAGAAATCATAAAATTGCAGAGAATCAGAATCCAAATCATTTTCTCAAAACATAACAATGGCAGAAATCAAGAACACAGAACAATCTCAACACAAACGAGAATACGAAATCACTACAAGAAAAAAGTGTATTACATACAGCAAAAATCCGTATATAAGACCCAAAATCCGTATATATTCTGTGTTTATATACGGATTACATACGGACAAAAATCCGTATATAATACCATCTTAGCTAAGTTTACATACGAATTTATCTGTATATAAGTTATATACGGAAATTATATACGGATTTATCCGTATATAAATTATATACGAAAATATCCGTATATAACTTATATACGGAAATTATATACAGATTTATCCGTATATAATTTATATACGGAAATATCCGTATATAACTTATATACGGAAATTATATACGGATTTTTCCGTATATAATTTATATACGGAAAAATCCGTATATAATTTCCGTATATAAGTTATATACGGATATTTCCGTATATAAATTATATACAGATATTTCCGTATATAACTTATATACGGATAAATCCGTATATAACTTATATACGGAAATTATATACGGATTTTTCCGTATATAATGGTTTAACAAGAGCTAAATAAATTCTCTGTATATAGCAGTTCTCCATGCACAATATACAAACAGACCTGGACATTATAGTGAACATTCAGCATTGTTACAAGCAAACCTGGACATTATAAATTGCACATTGATATATAAATTTAATAAGGTTTTCAGATACACTTAATCCACAAAGAAAACATTGTATATGAATACATAAAGATTGTATAATGTAAATATAACTGCAACATTTGGTAAGTTCATAAACAGATTGTAGTTGTGGTTCTAAATAAGTTCATAAACAAATTGTAGTTGTGGTTCTAAATAAGTTCAACAGTAATGGAAATAAGTTCTATAAAGTTCCTAATAATGCATGTAATCATCATTTCCATCTTCTGGTTCTTCATGTGGTGGTTGCTGTTGTGGTGGTTGCTGTTCTGGAGGTTGCTGTTCTGGTTGGACTGTATTGGGTACGTCATTTTGAACTTGAGGATTTTGAAGGTTTAAAAATTGGTGTGCAGCCGCGGCTGCTGAAGGCGGAAGGAATGGCAGGAGGACGCCAATAAAGCCTTCAAACTTTTGAAGCTGCTGACCATATTGTTCTAACTGCGATTTCAGGTTAACAATTTCTTCTGAATTTTGAGGTTGAGCAGTAGAAGATGCCTGTGTCTGTTGGATGTAACTATCAACACAGTCATCTTGGGAAGTGACATTTCCAATGCCGTATACGCGTCCCTTGTATTTTCCACCAGCAGCCTCTAACCAACATCGGTTTCTCAATCTTTCCTCCTCCGCAGGGTCTAGAGGAGAAGATGTTGAGACACCAACAGATGCAGTCTCAGATCTAATTTCAGAAAATTTTGCAACAAATTGTTCCTGTCAAATGAATAAATATTATCATTACACATGAGGTTTAAAAAACGAAAATTTATAATGTGATAGAGTTAGTACAAACTTACATGGGTCCGCCTAGACCTTTCGTCCACAAATTCTCCCGTTGATTGACGAATATGTGTCTGCTGAAATATTTCATCAACATGCACAGACCGACCAAGCTCTTGTGACTGCAAACAAAAGGAGTTGTTAATAAATATTTGTAAAGTTTATGATTACAAATATAAGAAAAAAAATGTACAAGTTATATACCAAACGAATAGCATGCTCATGTACGCTTATAGATCCTCCAGTGTGCAAACATCCACCCTTTTCAGATGTCCGATTCTTCTTTGCCGTTTCACACTTTTGTCTATAAAGTGGCATGTTCCACTTTTCCAAAAGAGCATTCCAAGTATCGTCCCCCAGCCAATCAGGTCTTTTTCCTAGAGTTCTAGCTTTTTTATACATCTCTGAGAGTCTATGAGATGCCTTGGTGTGATAATTTTTTTTGACCTTTTCCTCATCTTCAGGCTTCCATGAAACCTTTCTCTGTTGTTATATTAGAAATAATAGGTTTGAATAAGTAAAGAAGTTCAAAGTATAAATTAAATGCAGGACACCAACTATTGACTTGTAACAACAGGATTAGGAATGAAAAGTGTTTACCTTAAAACGTTCGAAGAAGACATCTCTGGTTGACTTAGGGATTGCACCCCATGTTAGCCATGGCTCATCAAACTGTTCCTTGATGGTTGCTGTGATTGCCTTGGATGTAGTTTTTGTAGGATAAAACCTAAAACAAAATTAAACTCAAACATTACAATAATACAACAATGAATTGTGTATATATTAATTGAGTTATTTTTTTTCTTACCCTCCTCCAACGGGTGTAATCATTGGATGACTATTGGAACATTCTTCCATGTTATTGGCGGCTGAACTAGAATGTGGATCTGCATCCTCTATACCAGGTGATGCTGCAATATTTCTGGGAGTTGATGGGTTAGAACCAACATTGGGAGAGAGTGAAGCCTGAAGATAAGGAGGCACTTGGTATGGAGTGGGTGTCAAGCCAGGCACTTGTATTGGAGGTGGAAGAGATGTACCAATAGAGGTAGGTGAAGATGTAGGAACTTGATGTGGAGTGGGAGTGAAGGCAGGAACAACTAATGGAGGTGGAACAGATCTACCAGTAGAGGTAGAGGTAGGTGTAGTTGGTTGACTGGTTGAACCAATTTCATTATTGAAACGTGTCATCAACTTCACTACGTAAGATTTCTTCCCCTTGCCCTTATTATTAGAATTTCCTGAAGGTGGAATAGGAGGGCCAGAAGGACCTGATTCCATATTCTTCAACATAATATATATTTTTATACAATAGAAGAAAAGAAAATTTAGAAATAGTACAATCAAAGATAAATGCAATAAAAATCTATTCTGTAACCAACTTGTGAGATAATATAATATTGTGATTGTGATAAAGGTATTTGGCAAGAATTTTTCAGCAACATAATATAATATTGTGATTGTGATGTGTGGAACTTGGTAGAACATATGGAATCACGTGAATAGTTTTTCACAGTAGTTTTCGCAGGTAAAGTATTTGCCAAGAAATTTTCAGCAAGATTTGGAATTAGTTATGTGAGATTTATTTATGTACGATTAATATTCTCAACCACCAAAAACAGACATATCCGAATAACCAGCCAAATATTCTTCAGTTAAAAATGAAATCTTCAGAAAACAAGGGTAAAACAATGTTTTACTAGATTTTTCAATTTAGCATACAGTGATTTTAGTTCTACATTGTTGCATTGTGCAAGGGGCCAGTGTTTTCTTGGTATTTCGTAGTCTCCAATTTCCTGTTCTAAACCTGAATAGTGCGAATTTAGGTTGGTTTTCTACCCTTCTGTTTAGGTTAGTTTTCCTGTTCCAAATCAATTGAGCACAGAGTGAGAGCTAAGTCTCAAAAAACCCATCATACAGTTCTGAACTTTCATTGGAAACTTCAGATACTTCGAAGTAACTTTTACTCCCCTCCCTGGCTGTTGGAGAAGAAAAGAAAAACCAATTATTTGTCTCTTGATGCAAGAGTAAAATTTTTAGCAAGTAATGTTGGGTAGTTATACTTGTGGAGAGCATCGTTTATTATGTATTTATGTTGAATACTGATTCTAGTTTTTTATATATGGAGATACGAGATATCTGGGTGCTGGCTAGTTCTCAGTTTCGTACGTGATTTCTTACAGAGCTAACCCTGCAATACTTTTTGTATTTAGATAATGACATAATGATTGGAAATCGAAACAAGACTAGAGATGAAAGACTTTCTACTTCAAAGAATGGTGCTGTGTTACAAAATCGACATGCACACTGCAAAGTTAGATTGCATGATGCCACTGATATTCCTTCGGATACAAGAAAACACAGGGAGCCTGGGTCTAAAGAAGAAATTGATTCTGTAGGAAAGAGAAAGACCCATAAAGGTAGCATAAAATTCGAAAAGGTACCCTGGAGATTTTAGTTCTGGTGAAATCTATGAGCATGACTAGATACAGTTTTTTGGAGATCAAAATGTAGTTTGATATTAATCTAGGATTAGGTTTCCTGGTATAGAAAAAGAGAGAATACAATGGTGAATGCTTTGGTGTTTCATGTAATATAGCCATTCTGCATACAATGGTAAGATAACAAGATTGTTTTTCTTAAATGAACTTTTGGGGGTGACTAAGTGTTGTAAAGAGAGTAAGTGGTAGTATAGCTTGTGAGTCCAGTGGCTTTAATTTGGATTAGTTGGAAACTGAGTTGACTTCTCCACGTGAAGGATCTAAGACAAATAAAAAAGAATTCTAACTACTAACATGATATTATAAAAAAAAAGGGGGCACACTTACTCTTAGGCTGGAACATCTTTGGGCTCTCAACAGTTCTGAGTGTTCCGTCTTTTCATCTTCTTCTATGAGAGAAAAAACGTAAGAGTGCAGAGAACATGGGTGGAGAATGAAAGAAGAAATGGTGCAGGGGTGAGAGGCTTGACAGAAGAAAATTTAGAGATGATCCTAAGTAGAAAAAATGAGGATTATATGCTCACAACAAAGTCTTCCAGAAAAGGCATAGTAAACTTTACCAACAAAAATATATGCTCACAACAAAGTCTTCCAGAAGAACTCTAGCTTATTGCACGTGAAGATTATAGGCATCAGTTTTTGTCAACATGATTGAAGAAAATTGATTGAAGAAAAATGAGGAAGCTAGATGCTAGGAGAGGAGACAAGCCTAGAGCCTATAGTCAGAAGGAGACAACACATGGATTTGGAGATCTCTCTTAAATTCTTCCTCTCGGCAATTTAAAGGACATCATCTTTTCTTCTTTTCACGTGGAGGATAGAAGAGTATTACATAGATCATGGCTTGATGAATGAAGGGAAGGTGATGGTGTGAGATGATACGTCCAAAGAGCTAGAGGAGGGAAGCAAATCTGTATTTGATTCTTGAAACACTACTGGAAGAAGACACAAGACCAAGAGGCAGCTAGTTTGTTTCCTTTACTTTGCTTTGCTTCTTTGTAGTTTGAATGTTTTCTTTTCTTGAGAGAACTAGAGAATGTTTTCATGATGAATGATAGGTGATGTTTATTCCTTTTGTAGAATTCTGCTTGCATCTTTAATTTGATTTTCTGCACATTCATAAAATCTTTACTAGCATTCTATAACTTTTGTGAAAGAGATAGCATGTTCGGTCATTTCATTTTAGAAGCAAAGTAACTCGTTAAAAAGTGTCCACCCTTTCATAGAAGTAGATTGCCATCATCTAAATAAAAAAAGAACAAAAATATTGTTTATTTGGAGAAAGGAGCTCACGGTGTAGAGAAGATATGAACCTTGTGCAACTTTGGAAGTGCTGATTTGTTTCTGCTGTATGGAAGAGTAAACCACACACACTTATTTGTTTGCTAAAGAGTAGAGAGGAAGAGAAGGATTTGTTACGAAGGGGAGAAGTGATTTTTGATGAGAAGGGAACGTAGTTGAAGAAGGAGGAAAGGAGAGTGCAGCTGGAATGGATGCAGCAAAGTGGACGGTCATTAGCTTATAGGAAGGGTGTATGCGTAAATACCATAAAACATGATTTACAAGGAGGCACCGAATGAAAATCAACCACAGCCCCAAAAAGGAAACCCAAAAGTACTAAAATATGTTGGATTCATAGACATTTCAGAGATTATAACTTCTTAAGAACACTATAGAAGGTGATACTCGACTAACTTTGATTGTTTATATTGTGTTTGGTTTCTGAAAAGAGAAATAGAGCGAATGGAAATAGGACAGAAACAAGTTGAAAAAGAGAGAAATAAGTACAAGATAAAATTGAATGTTCAGTGATTTGATATAGTAGAAATGGGAGAGAAATAGAGACATAACCTTTTGAAAGTTCTATAATTTGATAGAAAATAGGAAGAGATAGAGCGGGTGAATAGATGTATGCAACAAATAATATAGTGGTCCCCGAATTTATTTCTTTTCTCCTTTCCCTCTATCAAACGCTCAAAATTCTTCCCCCTCCTCCTCCATCCTTCCCCTCCACTCCACCAAAAGACACCCTTACTGAACGTTTTGAGGGCAAAAAATGGTAAAAATCAGATCCCATCTAAACTATTCACCAGAAATTCCAACATGCAAGAAAGAAGTTAAATTCATCTGTTGTTAATCACTCTACTGCAGCAGCTACCAACATTCTTTATTTTAGTTTGTTGTATTTGGTTGCTGTAATTTTAATTCTGTTTCCATATTTGAATTTTTTCTGTTTTCTGTTTTTACTGTTTACTGTATTTTCGTTTTCTGTATTTTTGTTTTTCTGTATTTTCTGTTTTCTGTTCCAGAATTGTTTTTATTGTTTCATGTTGCTGTAATTTCATTTTCACTATACCAATTTCGTTTAATGTTAAGACTGAGGTTTTTGCAATAAAACTGAGGTATTTGCAATAAAACTCTATTAGTAAATGTTTAATGTTAACACTTACATTCATAAGAACTTAAGATTGTGGACAACATTATAAATGCAACACAAATAAGGAGGAACACACCCTAACTCTATTCAGTGCTAGAACTATGAAATTCATCTTCATTGTCATCTTCACCCTGTTCATCTGCATTGCATTCTTCTGATTCTGTTGTTTCTTCATCTATCTGCCCTTGAAATGATGAAATATTGTTAGGGTTCACTTCTTCAAGACCAGCGTCTACATCTTGTAATCGGACTACTTCTTCAACATCAATGACGTCATTAACATGTGACATTTCCTCCACTTGGTATGGCACATCGGCTTCTACATCATTCGAATCAATGCGACCTCTAGGCTTCGTTTTTATCGCAACACACCAACCTCGTTTGTCCGTGCGTGATGTAGGATATGGTACATAATACACTTGTTGTACATTATGTGCAATTATAAAAGGATCAAACAACACATATCTTTTATCCATTCGAATATCCACAATGCCATACTTTGAATCCACCCTTGTACCTACTCTCGATGGATCAAACCAATCACAATAAAATAATACAATTTTCTTTTCTGTGGTTGTTGAATTGTATTCCAACTCATAAATGTGTTTAATGACACCATAGAAATCATCTTGACCTCCTTCTGTTAGCCCTTTAACATGAACCCCACTATTTATTGTCTTCTTGCCCTGACTCCATGCATGGGTATGAAATTTGTATCCATTAGCAAAGAATGTATGCCATTCCTTTACACACCTTAAATGACCAAGTGATAAATCTCTAAGATGTTGGTTCCTCACACTTAAAGGATCGTTATGAGCCTACAACCATTCAGGATATCAACCTATTGAACAATGTAATGATTAAAGAATTAAGGAAGAAATGAATGTGTTAGAATGATAGGAAGTCGTACTTTTTGCCTGAACCACAATGGGAAATTAGCATGTATGTATGTCGAACTGTTTGACTCAGATAGTTGATAGGTATGTAAGAATGACCTGTTGACATGTATGACGAGATTAGATCAAAGACAATGCATGTAATCAAATGAAAAAACCTCCGATGGGTAATATAATTGATTTTGGAGGCTTACTGAAGGTAAGGTTCAACTTCATTGCAATTGATCAATACATGAACATGAGCTATTCTCAATTCTTCATCACTTAGCCAATGTGTTGATTCCCTCCCAGAATGACGGCTAGGTTGGTCAAACACTGATAATGTTGTCGTTAGGCTTTCTATTTGAATGTCTACTTCATTTCTACTGCTTTGTGGTGTTAACATGAAGTGTTTGAAATAGTGGGAACAAAAATGAGTTGTTTCTCTGTGCAAGTATGATGCGCAAATAGATCCTTCAACCCTAGCTTTATTCTTTACTGAACGTTTAGCATATCCCATGAACCTACAAATTTGAAACTGATATGTTAGGATTTTTGAATTATGCCTTGTAAATTGAACGATAAGATGTCATATTGTCACCTTTCAAATGGGTACATCCACCTATACTGGACCGGTCCACCAAGTCGTGCCTCATATGGAAGATGGATAGGGAGATGTTCCATAGAATCAAAGAATGAAGGAGGAAATATTCTCTCCATCTTGCACAGAATGAGAGGAATGTTTTCTTCCATCTTCGCTAGGTCATCCTTGTTCAATGTAGTACAACACAAATCTCTAAAGAAATGACTTATCTTTGTAATGGGATTGAGAACATGAGACGGTAAAGAACTAAACGCAATAGGAAGTAAGCATTCCATAAACACATGGCAGTCATGGCTTTTCATCCCAATGAGCTTTCCCCTATTCACATCAACACACCTTGACAAGTTAGAAGAATATCCATCAGGCATCCTAAGAGCTTTTACCCAATGACAGACTTCTTTTGTTTGATCTGCTGAAAGTGTATAATTTGCTTTTGGCTTATACATGTTTCCATTGGTTTGCCTTTTTAGCTCCAAATCTTTTCGTCTACAGTACAAAGCTATATCCATTCTTGCCTTCTCATTGTCTTTTGTCTTCCCCACAACATTCATCACAGTATTAAAGATGTTGTCAAAGAAATTTTTTTCAATGTGCATGAAATCAAGATTATGCCTTAACAAATTATCCTTCCAATAGGGTAGATCCCAAAAGATGCTTTTTTTTGTCCAATTATGCCACTCACCGTATCCATCAATTCTTGGTGCACCATTTTCAGTTATTTTAGGATAACCATTGATTCTATTCCAAACTTCTGCTCCCGTAAGATATGGTGGTGCGTCATCCATCTCCACTTCCCCCTTCTTGAAAGCATTCCTATTCCTCCTAAAGGCATGGTCATTCGGTAAAAACCTCCGATGGGAGTCAAACCACGAATTTTTTGCGCCATGATATAATCTAAAAGCCTTTGTATGCTCCATGCAATGTGGGCATGCCAGTTTACCATGAGTGCTCCAGCCGGACAACATACCATAAGCAGGAAAATCATTAATTGTCCACATGAGCATAGCCCTCAAAATAAAGTTTTGTTTCCTTGAAATATCATATGTTATCACACCCGTCCACAGCTTCTTCAATTCGTCTATCAAGGGCTCTAAGTACACATCTATGCCAACCTTTGGATTGAATGGCCCAGGAATGAGACATGTTAAGAACATGTAAGGTTTAGACATGCACATTTCTGGAGGAAGATTATAAGGAGTGACAATAACTGGCCAACATGAATATGGTATATTTGATGCCTGTACATATGGGTTAAAACCGTCAGAGCATAAACCGAGTCGAACGTTGCGTGGCTCGATACCAAAGTCAGGATATACTCTATCAAAGTGCTTCCAAGCCTCTCCATCGCATGGATGACGCAAAACACCATTCGTCGACATGTTCTGATAGTGCCATGTCATTTGTCCTGCAGTTTGTGTTGAGGCATACATTCTTTGTAGTCTGGGAATTAATGGCAAATACAACATTGATTTCATAGGAACTGGTTTGCTAGTAGTTGCTGTCGTGTTACGTGGTTGATATCTTGGCTTTCCACAAAACTTGCATTCAAGCAATGCGCCATCATTCTTACCATATTCATTATCATAGAAGAGCATGCAACCATCCACGCAACAATCAATCCTCTACGATTGTAATCCCAACTTTGATACACACTTTTTTGCATCGTAGTATGTTTTGGGCAAACCTGATTTGATGGGTGTTGCATCCATAACCATTTTTGCAATAAAATCTATGCATTGGTTAGGAATATTCCAATTTGACTTGCAAGCTAATAGTCTGACACACATTGATAATTTCGAGTCTGATGCACCTCCATACAACGGCTGGTTTGCATCCAACAAAAAATTAAAAAACCTTTGTGTTTCTTCATTCGGAGCCTCTTCAATGTTATTAGAAGTAGATGCTTGCCACGACTCATTTTGCCTAAGAGCATCATGCACCATGTCTTCCATTGTTTGAAATTGGTTAATATGACCATCTTCCGTCTCTACAGCCATCGAACTGTCATGATTCTGTACATCATCTTCTCGCATTCTTTCCCCATGATCCTCCCAAACGAAATAATTAGGCTTGAAACCGTTCTTGTAAAGGTGAACTTTTACAACTCTTTCGTGCAGAATCTTTGTACAATCGCACTTTAAACATGGACATCGAAGACCCCCGTCTCTACGATAACGTTCTTGTTCACAAGCTTTACTTATAAACTCTTCAACACCCAATACAAAAGACTCTTTCAAAGCACCTCTTCCTCTATGACACCTATCGTACATCCATGAACGATTTGGTTGAGCATCATCCATGTTCTGTACATAAATCGATTACAAAACAATTAGCCAATGGTTAATACACGTCTCCATATTAGGACACGTGCCCTATCAAATGGCTTCCTAAACAATAACCTAAATTAATTTAGGTCGTCTTCTCTGCACAATATCTTTATTTTATTTTTCAACATGTCTCTATCTTAATACTTGTTTTGTACATGTAAATCACTATGTACAATGTTATTGTTTTATATTAATCACTATGTACAATATTGTTTTAAGCTTTCAAGATAGAAGGATATTGGCCAACCTACAAGTTGAGCTAAAACTTTCACTAGCATAATTAAAGAAATATCAAATTACAGTAGATAGTGCTTGATGTGTTTAATTGTTTAGCTAAATATTGTTTTTTTAAAAATCAACATTTAAAGAACTAAATAACCCTCCTAATATGTTACATACAGTTGCATAAGCATACATTTGCAAAAGGACAATTATTTGAAGGTTTAGGTCTTACTAGGAGCTTTGGTTGATTGTCAAAATGACTTGTTCTATACTGGATTGCTGGTACCGAGTGCAACTACAAAAGAAAGAACATCACGTATCAATTTATAATAAAGTAAGAGAGGGGCAGTCAACTAAAAAATTCTTAAGTCTAGGTAGGGTAAAATGTGCTTAATGAGTCAAAACATGTAAAATGCATGGAATGGGGTAATTCCATGTTCATACATCATTAAAGAAACATAATAAAATGCTGAAAACAGTACTGGAATAAGAGAAATGTTAAATCAGTGATGATACCAAATTTCAGAGCAAACTAGTCAAAACTAGTGTTTTTGGTGGATTGTTGGGGTATTTTTCTGCATAAATTGGCCATAACAAAGTCTGATTTTGATTCCGCCTAATTCTGACCTATTTGATAGCTTGAACAAGTTTAAAATGGTGTTTAAAAGTTGCTAGCAGATTTGAATTAGTAATATCTTGGCCTAAGTGCGGACTTGTGTCTTAAACCATCATATTTTGAGTTATATTAGGAAGTGGCAAGGTCAATTTGAGTAGCAATCTGTTTTTAACTCATTTCAGAGTTTTAACACGTTTCAAATCACTAATTAAAGTTGCTGAAGTGATTCATTTCGAGTTTAAGCCACTTATGTGGAAATTTGAGTTTCAAACCACCAAAAACCAAGCCAAATTTCTGGTCCAGTGTTGAAAACTGAATCTGTTTTCAATGAATGTACTTTGAAATCCAATTTGGCTTGCAGCAATACCTGGTTCAGTGATTAAAAATATAATTAAATGGTTAAAAGAAGCAAAGCAAAGTGTTAAAAGGGCTTATGAACCGTGCAGCCTAGTCCAAACCCAAAAACACAAAAATCTGGGTTTCTTTAAGGCATTTCATCGAACACCTTCTGTTTTTATCAAACAGTTTCGTGCTAATTGTCTTTCAACCTGCATTTTGAGTTTTCTTGCTTTCTTAATCGGTTCTACCACCTTTCTTAGGATCCATTTCAGTGCCTACTTCTGTTGTATACCTATTTTTATTGCTTTTGAGCTTTTGGCCTCTTAAATTGTCAAGTTCAAGTCAAATTTTGGTCTTGAAACTGGTGCAGATTTTTAATCTGTTTGGTGAGTGTTTTGGATGATTGCAATGGTGTTGTGAAGTCCAATTGGAGCATTCAAGTTGCAGAACCCTTTCCCTACCAAGGTAGCATCTTAGGAAGTGGAGAGGAACCTGAATTTGTGAATTCAAGTGTGCTGTCCAGCAAACATTAATTGTATTTTTTTTTCCAGCAGCATAAAACACTTTTCGCAGTGAGAATTTGAGTGAAAATTGACAACTCCTATAGCCAAATTTTCAGAGACCAGCTCCATACGAAAGTTAATGAGAGATTGAGTGTTTGGAACCTAAAAGAAGCTTGCTAGAGCACCCTGAAACAGTAAAGGAAGTGAGATTTGAGTGCATGCACATGAAGCCAAATAGCCTTGGCCGAGAGAAATACTGCACTATTGTCCAATGCTGAAACAGTCCAGTTTCAGAATTTGATTTGATGAAGGGACAGATAAAGAGGACAAGGATTTTTTTGATGAGTGATGGACAAATTTATGAGCACCAAAATATGATGTCACAAACTTGTTTTTCAATCAGCAAGTATGACAGAATCGTTCAAGTAATAAACTTGGTAAGACCAAGTATCGTTCTTCCCAAAGGACTCACGGCCTAGTTTAGTTATGTGATTTGTTGATTAGCTAGGACTTACAAACGAACTATTTAGATTTTAATATGCAAGACAGAAAATAAACATGTATGCATGAAGTTTGATCAATGGCAAAGACAAAAGATAAACACTTTCAATGAAATATATGAATGAATATGTTGTTGGGGGTCAATTTCATCTCATCCACTCTCATATATTTTAGGAATTCAACATTCAAATCATATTTGTTAATGCCACTCTCTAAAGTACAATTCTAGATGGCTTCTCCCTAATCACGAGTTCATACAATTCCTAGCATTCCTAATGATTAGTTCATAAGTGCAGGAGCTTAACGACAACCAATATAATATTGTCAGTATAATATTGGGAGAAATTCCCCGGATCTAGACTTCCCCGTACGTGCCCGTATCGACAAAACCAACAATCATGCATGGAATGAGTTAAACTATGCAAGCATTGAGCAAAGAGGAAAAACCCTAACTAATGATGAAAGAAAGCATAAGTCTTAATTAAAAGATGCAAGCAAAGATTCCATATATGAGAGCTTCAAGAGATTACATTGATTCCCCAATAAACATACAAGGTTTAGTTCACCATATTCATGGTGAACCTAGATGAATATCAATGAAAGAATGAAAGAATAAACCCGAAAAAGGTGAAGAGGTAGCCTGAGCATCCAAGATCCTCCTTCAAAGGGGTGGAAGAGAGAGTGTTTGCCTCGTTTCTGCCAAAGATACTAACCCTAGGACGTGCAAGTCCTTAAATAGGGCATAAAAATAACATAAAACAAGTCCAAGCCCATAAAAACAAAAGAAAACCGGTCCAAGCCCACTTAGAATGCCGCTCAGCGGTATTTTACCGCTGAGCGGTACTAGCGCATGATCCATTTTGCCCCCCAGCTGCTGTTTTGCCCCTCAGCGGTGATTTCGGCACCCGAAAAGTGCCGCTCAGCGGTATTTTCCACTCAGCGCCACTCGGTCAGACTTTTTCTGCGTTCTGGTTGGTTTTTCAGCATTCTGGTTGACTGGTTGACTTTTCTGGTTGACTGTTGACTTTTCTGGTTGACTGGTTGACTTTTCTGGTTTCTGGTTGACTTTTCAGCACTCCAATCATTCGGTATTTCAATTCTTCTTTCAAATCATTCAATTAGCCTACAAAATCAAGGGAATCTTGCACAAAACCATTAAATTCACTTTCAACTCTCTTATTTATGAAAATATGAATAAAAGTATGATTTCAAGCTAGTTTCTAAGTATAAAGGTTGCTTTTAATATCAATTTTAAGCATGAAAATAACAGTTTTTCAACTGTTATCACAACCCCAAACTTAGAACTTTGCTTGTCCTCTAGCAAACAAGATGTAACTCAATCTTCAACCAATTCATATGATAGTTAACTCATTCAAAAATCCTCTTTTCAAGATAAGTAAAAACTTCAATTAAACTTATGACCAAGAGTTCAATCAAGATGTGCACATGCTTTAGTGTTCACAAAGTCATTTAAATTCCAACAAATGCTATTTTTCATGAATGATCAATCAATTAAGCATGGATGTTCATGTGCTCATGGAATATTTCCTCACTAGGTAAAGTGTTTCACTCACACTCAAGTGTATAAGAGGTAATCACTCATTCACTCTACTATCACAATGTCACATGAATCAACTTTGCCTTTCATTTTACCACAATCAAAAACATTCACAAGCATGCATCATCACAAGGACCTTTCAATGGCTTATAATGTGGCTGGGCTAACAAGAAAATTGGTTTTTCTGGATCACAAAATCTTTGAGTTAAGAGAATCATAATAACACAATTATTCTTATTCTTCCCAACTTGCCTTTTGCCTTTGCATTTGCATTGAGCTTTACTTCTTTTTCTTTTTCTTTTCTTTTTCTTTGCATATTCTTACTTTTTAGCTCTTAGCTCAATGCTTTTCCTTTTTCATGTTTTCCCAACAACCCCAAACTTGAACATTTGTCAATACCACACAAGATCTTCTACTTAACTCAAGGTAAAGATTTTTAATCAAGGGTTTTCAGTGTATATTCAAGGCTAAGGGTTCAAAGGATAGAACACAAAGTGTTCTCTTTTAGTAGGCTAACTTTATGAATTTGGCCAATAAAAAGGGTTCCAACAAACGGCCTTGATCATATGATGCAAAACAAGCAATTGATTCAATCATAGAAAACCTGGGCAAAGTCATTCAAGCTTCCAAAGTAATAGCATTCAACAATAACAACTCTGGAGCTCAAAACCTCACATATAAGCTCATTCACATTTGACATACACATCCTGCTTAATTTCACAATCACAATCATGATATCATGCATTTGTTCACAAAGCTTGTGAATCACCTGTATAAGCATTTTAATGTGCACATCTATCTCAACATCAATCAATCAATCAGCATCATCAAGCATTACTTATCACACAATCACAGTTAATAGCAAACCATCATAAGGAACCAGGTGTTCAATAGAGTACATCAAACCCTAATCTAAAACAGAAGTAAATAAGTTCAGAAAACTTAAACCAAACAAAAGCATAAGTCCTGCTCTAGTTATGATAGCATTCATCAGTAAATGCTATCTCAACTCCTCCTCAATCTGAGCTGTCCTCTGTATCCTCCTTCTTCTTAGATCTTATAGTCTTGATTCTTTTTGCCCGATGAGGAGGCCATCCCTGCATCAAACATAATTCACAAAACCAAAAGATACATTGTTAAGCATTAGTAAACCATAATGAAGAAATCAGCCCCTTCAATGATGCTCTCTCCCAACCCCAAACTTAGATGGAAAACTAGTGAGCAAGTGAGTGGAAGGGAGATTTTCTAAAGAGGGATGAGGGAAAAGTTGTAGAGAACCTTTGAAAAGGTATGTAGGAATGTGTGTGCAGAGAAGAGTCTGAAAATAAAAGCATTTGCACAACTTAGGGTATAAAAATACCCTAATGGGCTCGGGTTCCACTAAGGGGAACTAAAGCTCATTCTGCGAGAGTACCGCTCAGCGGTAAGTTGCCGCTCAGCGGCACTTTCGTGATGTGCTCTTCTCCTTCTTTTCTTAACCTACGTGCCTCCTAGACATGCCCCTCATTGGTTCCCTGCAATTCAATGTTTAAAAATGCTTATGCAAACCCTAACTAAAATAAACAAACAAAAATATTCAATCAACTGGGTTGCCTCCCAGGTAGCGCTTGTTTTACGTCACGAGCCTGACCCAAAATCCACCAACACCCATCGGTAGGTGTTTCAAACTTACCAACACCCATCAGTAGGTGTTACAGACTTACCAGCACCCATCAGTAGGTGCAAAATTTTCTCACCAACACCCATCAGTAGGTGTTACAAACTTAGTATCCTTCAGTAGATACTTAACCACCTAGCATCCTTCAGTAGATGCTGTATCCAACAAAATATTTACAAAATAATGTCCACAAATTAAAAGTTACAAAACCAAATCAAAAGTTTTTAAATCCACTGGGTTGCCTCCCAGCAAGCGCTCTTTTAACGTCATTAGCTTGACCCAGTAAAGCTCAAGTTCCTTCTTCTTTCTCTTCTTTCTACTGAACTTCTTCAAAAATTTGATCAAACCAGGAACCTATTGCAGTGTCTCAATCATAGGAACTTTAATCTCCAATTTCTTGAAGATTTCCATAAAGCACTCAAATTCCTTCTTCCTATGATACTTCTTTGGATGGGGACGAGGTTTTTCATATGATTCTTTATTTTTTTCTCTCGTCCTCTTTCTCTTTTCTCTCACTTTCTTTTTTTCTTTTCTTTTTCTACTCACCTTCTCAATCTTCACACAAATTTTCTCTTCTTCTTTCTCTTCTCTCTCTTTTCTCTCTTCTTTTTCCAACTCAACTTTTTCAACATTTACACTCACTAGCTCTTGACACTCTCCCCTGGGGTTAACCTCAGTATTAGCCCCAAAATCCGTGTCAGGCCTTTCTTCCAACTGCTTGGTAATCTGCCCCATTTGAATCTTCAAGTTCTTAATAGCAGCTTCAGTGCTCTTTTGAGAAGATTCAGTTTTCTGTATAAATTGCTGAAGAGTTTCTTCCAACCTTATTGATCTTTATTTAAGTATCGAAATTTGTTGCCATAAGGTTGGTTGTTGTTGTTGCTTGTTAAATTGCCCAGTTTGTCCAGCTTGCCCACTTTGTCTTTGACCAACACTTGGGTGTGGTTTCCACCCTTCATTGAAATTCTCCTGACTGTATGGAAATTGATTAGCCATGAAGTTAACATCCTCTAAAGCTTCTGCTGGACAGGCGCATTGACCATTGATATGATCACCTCCACATAATTCACACAACTGTGATTGAACCTGTGCAACAGTCTTTAACTCTTTTGGCAGTTGTTCAAGTATCTTTGTGAGATTCTCCAATTGTTGAGTTATTAACTTGTTTTGAGCTATCAAGGCATCATTGGATTGCAACTGTAGAACTCCTTTTTGTTGAATAGGAGCTCCTCTTTCACTGTTCCACTTATTGTTATTAGTAGTCATGTTTTCAATTATTTCTGTGGCTTCCTCTGGAGTCTTCCATTTGATATTGCCTCCAGCTGAGGCGTCAAGCATCATCATGATTTGTGAACCAAGACCTCCAAGGAAGATTAGGACTACTTCTCCTTCGTTAAATCCATGCGTGGGAGTCTTTCGTAATAGGCTTTTATACCTGTCCCATGCATGCCCCAGTGATTCTTCCATGCCTTGTCTAAATGAAGAGATCTCTTGCTTCCCTTTGTTGATTTTAAAGCTTTGTTGCTACCATTGTTGTTGTGGTTGGTTCTCAAATTGTCCGGCAGCTTGCCAAAATTGGCTTTGATCCATGCTTGAGTCATGTTCCCACCAGTGGTTGAGATTACTTTGGTAGAATTGAGTGCCTATTAAAGTCTTGTTCGAATTGCATCCTGCAAACATTAGGCACAAAACTCTAGAAAATATTTGTTAGCACAAAAAGATATAGGAGAAGATATATATATTCAGAAGATAAAAGATTCAGAAGATAAAATAAAATAAGATAGAATAAAATAAAATAAAATAAAATAAAATCTAATCTAAAAAGATAAAATAAAATAAAATAAAATCTAATCTAATAAAATAAGATAAAATAAAATAAAATCTAATCTAATCTAAAAAGATAAAATAAAATAAAATAAAATCTAATCTAATCTAATAAAATAAAATAAAATAAAATCTAATCTAATCTAAAAAATAAAATCAAATAAGATAAAATAAAAACCGAAAAGATAAAAACAGAAAATAAAAACAGAAATTCAAAATTAAAGTCAAAGATAATCAATAATCACACAAATTAACCAGTTAAACCACGAGTCCCCGGCAACGGCGCCAAAAACTTGATGGACAAATTTATGAGCACCAAAATATGATGTCACAAACTTGTTTTTCAATCGGCAAGTATGACCGAATCGTTCAAGTAATAAACTTGGTAAGACCAAGTATCGTTCTTCCCAAAGGACTCACGGCCTAGTTTAGTTATGTGATTTGTTGATTAGCTAGGACTTCCAAACGAACTATTTAGATTTTAATATGCAAGACAGAAAATAAACATGTATGCATGAAGTTTGATCAATGGCAAAGACAAAAGATAAACACTTTCAATGAAATATATGAATGAATATGTTGTTGGGGGTCAATTTCATCTCATCCACTCTCATATATTTTAGGAATTCAACATTCAAATCATATTTGTTAATGCCACTCTCTAAAGTACCATTCTAGATGGCTTCTCCCTAATCACGAGTTCATACAATTCCTAGCATTCCTAATGATTAGTTCATAAGTGCAGGAGCTTAACGACAACCAATATAATATTGTCAGTATAATATTAGGAGAAATTCCCCGGATCTAGACTTCCCCGTACGTGCCCGTATCGACAAAACCAACAATCATGCATGGAATGAGTTAAACTATGCAAGCATTGAGCAAAGAGGAAAAACCCTAACTAATGATGAAAGAAAGCATAAGTCTTAATTAAAAGATGCAAGCAAAGATTCCATATATGAGAGCTTCAAGAGATTACATTGATTCCCCAACAAACATACAAGGTTTAGTTCACCATATTCATGGTGAACCTAGATGAATATCAATGAAAGAATGAAAGAATAAACCCGAAAAAGGTGAAGAGGTAGCCTGAGCATCCAAGATCCTCCTTCAAAGGGGTGGAAGAGAGAGTGTTTGCCTCGTTTCTGCCAAAGATACTAACCCTAGGACGTGCAAGTCCTTAAATAGGGCATAAAAATAACATAAAACAAGTCCAAGCCCATAAAAACAAAAGAAAACCGGTCCAAGCCCACTTAGAATGCCGCTCAGCGGTATTTTACCGCTGAGCGGTACTAGCGCATGATCCATTTTGCCCCCAGCTGCTGTTTTGCCCCTCAGCGGTGATTTCGGCACCCGAAAAGTGCCGCTCAGCGGTATTTTCCGCTCAGCACCACTCGGTCAGACTTTTTCTGCGTTCTGGTTGGTTTTTCAGCATTCTGGTTGACTGGTTGACTTTTCTGGTTGACTGTTGACTTTTCTGGTTGACTGGTTGACTTTTCTGGTTTCTGGTTGACTTTTCAGCACTCCAATCATTCGGTATTTCAATTCTTCTTTCAAATCATTCAATTAGCCTACAAAATCAAGGGAATCTTGCACAAAACCATTAAATTCACTTTCAACTCTCTTATTTCTGAAAATATGAATAAAAGTATGATTTCAAGCTAGTTTCTAAGTATAAAGGCTGCTTTTAATATCAATTTTAAGCATGAAAATAATAGTTTTTCAACTGTTATCAATGAGGCAGACAAAGGAGTTGCAGAGCTAAACCCTGCTAGCAGGTGGCCAGTGTGGGCATCCACAAAACCCTAAACAAAAACAAATTCAATAATTTGCCATTTTAGAGTTTAATGGAATATTATCTTTCCGTCTTGTGAATGAAGTAATTCCTTGATAGTACAAATTAACAAAGATGAGGAAGAGCTTGAGCTTCCTTTCTTTGATCATCAATATCATCATGACTAACGTCACAAAGTTGTGGTGATGCCAAGTTTTTCTAAATTACTTCTAAAATAGAGTGGCACTTCTAAATTACTTCTAAACATTTAACAGTAGTAGACCTTGGTGGAACATCCTTCAACACCACAGAACCAGATTTGGAGCTAAGACTATCTCTTCCAGCTGCTGCCACTGAAAACAGTGGCAAGTTGTAGTAATTGTAATGCTTTTGTTTACAATTATGATTTGAAAAAACAGATGAACAATTCATGCATCGTTTCAAGAGTTCAAACCCTTCACAATGGCGTTTGAGAGGTTTGTTATGGCTGGTTATACAACTAATTAAGCTTAGTGTAACATTCAAATAACATAACCATTTTGTAGAAAAAGAAATATAGTCAGATTGAACAAGATGAGGGACTTCATGAAGGGTTTAATCAGCAATGCCCTCGTGATGGACTTGCAATTGAGGATCCAAAGTCAGGGGAATTCATGAGTTTGATCCATCCATACCATTGGACGTGCCTTCTGTTTTTGATGCAAACTCCATCCTGTTGTAGCTGACTGAAATTATTAGGGGGCTGAATGAATAAGAGTGTGAGTTTCTGATTGAGGCAAGAGGAGTGAAGTCTGATTTAGAACTGCAAAATCAATTTAATGCTGCCATGGCTGAGGTGGAAGCTCTTTTTAGCCAGAGTGGTTGAGATGCACAATAATTTAGACATGTCTCAAAAAGATTCACTGGAATTATCCAAAGAGTTGGCTGACAGTAGAGGCTTATTTCATTAAGATACTACTCCACTTTTTGTTGTGGTAAACTCAAAGTGTACTATGTGATTCTGTGTTATGGATAACTAAACTATATTATAGTGAGTTTAAAACAGTTAACTGAATTGTACTGAACTAAAAAATAGTTCAGATCAGTTACTTTGAACTGTTTTTAAGTACATTACAGTTTTCCTAAACTGGTTTATAGTTAACTATAAAATTTTACAATACAGTGCAGTACAGTGTGCTTTGCCTAATAATGCTACTAATCTTCCTTTTCTTTATAATACCTTCATTTACAACCAACCAACAAAACTCCACACAATCCTTTTTACACTAATTTTAATTCTTCCTTCTTAAAACATTAGTTTTAAAGATGTTCTTTAAAATATCTTAAGAAAAATAAAAAATAAAGACACTGTTAAATCAAGAAAGAACCATATAGGTATTATCAATTAATCATGGTGGAAAACTAATATTTTCACTTACATCAACTTCAAATAATCTCATTTAATAAAAAAAAACAAAAAAAATATATGATATTTGACATCAACTCAAAAATATCACTATTGTTAACAGATAAAACATCATAGTAATGTTAGCTAAGGAGCAACGCTAATAAGTGTAAGTAAAAGAATAATTTTGGATGACGGCCCACAAATAATCATTATCTATTCTAACATTAACTCTTGGTACATTATTAAAAAATATAATATGGTGCTAGCAATATCCTAACATCAGTCAAACTTTATTTGTGCCAGAATTGCCTCAGCAACCACATCTAAGATGGCGTGGGATACTCTAAACCAAGACTATCTAGGTGATAAGAAGGTGATTACAGTGAGGCTGCAATCACTAAGGAGGGAGTTTGAAACAGCTCTAATGACGGACAAAGATTCTGTCCAAGAATACTTGTCACATGTATCCACTGTGGTACAACAAATGTGGTCATATGGAGAAAGAATGACCAATGAGCATGTGGTTGGAAAAGTTCTAAGAAGTCTTACAAGCAAATATGATCATGTTGTAGCGGCTATTGAAGAGTCAAAGGACATGGCTGATTACACCTTTGATGAACTCATGGGATCCTTGCAAGCTCATGAGGAGAGGCTCAATAGAAATGGTGAGAAGAAGGAAGAGAAGGCATTCAATGTGAAGGGACAATCCTCAAACATGGAAAAAACAGGGCAATTAAGTGGAAGAGGTAGAGGTAGACTTGGCTCAAGAGGAAGGGGTCGTGGAAGAGGACCTAATAAGGAAGGAAAAGAGCAATCATATAAGGGTCCACTTAAATGTTACTATTGTAAGAAGCCAGGTCACAAAGAAGCTAGTTGTTGGAAGAAAGAGGAGGATGAACAAAAGGGTGATCAAAAATCCAATTTTATGGAGAATGAGCAAAACTTGTTCTTAACACAAAGTGCAGCTGGAAATGATGCAGGAGGTGGCATGTGGTATGTTGACAGTGGGTGCTCCAACCATATGTCAAGTGCCAAGTCTATGTTCAGAGAGCTGAACGAATCTTTAAAGAGCAAGGTGAGGCTTGGAGATGGAAAACAACTTGAAGTAGAAGGAAGAGGCACTAAGCTCTTATATGATGTGCAGTATGTGCCAAATTTGGCTCACAAATTGCTGAGTGTGGGTCAATTACTCAATTCTGGATATTCAGTACTGTTTGATAATGATTTCTGTTTGATCTGTGATAAGAAATCCAAAGAAGTTGTAGTAAAAATTATTATGGGGAGAAATAGAATGTTCCCTCTTTATTTATCTGAAAATGTGAGCAAAACATTCACAATTAAAGAAGATAATGATGCCAAGTTATGGCATTTGAGGTATGGTCATTTGAATGTGCAAGGACTGAACCTTCTGAGTTCCACAGACATGATGCAAGGGCTGCCTAAAATTGGTAAGCTTGAGTTGTGTGAAGGATGCTTATATGTACTATATATATAAGCATTTTATTTCTTTAAATTTTGCTTTTAAAGGTTCTTTAAGAAGCAGCACATAGACATATACGATTCTTCTTCTTAGAAGACATTTTTCTTTTAAATTTTGCATTTTTTCTCTAGGCTGTTTATATTACCAGTTTATCTTTGACCTTTTTTTATTAATTATGTTCACAAAAAAGTTTATATTTATTACTTCTTTGTGTAAAAGTCTTGGTTCTGCCGTAAGGGGTTTGCATCAGTGATTTTAAGCATTATGGTGGAACTATAATGGTTGTATAGCAACATTGATTTTAGGATGAAATCTACCTAACACATTACTCTGTAAAGTTTTGATGCTGTTGTGTGGCTGACATGTGTACTGAATTTCTTTTTTGGCTCTTGATTTTAAATAAAGATTGGTTGAAAGCCAAGATTCTATGCTAATCAATAATCAAACGGCCTGTCTTACAATATCCCTTTCTATATCTAGAGGGAGTACAAGACACCCTGTTCAGCTGGACTCGGATTCTAGGGTGGATGTTGAATGGAGTCCTTAGTTCTTTACTGATATTCTTCTTAACCACTAATTCTGTGTTCAATCAAGCCTTCAGAAGAGATGGTAAAGTGGTTGATTTTGAAATACTAGGGGTGACAATGTATACATGTGTGGTGTGGACTGTGAATTGCCAAATGGCAATATCCATAAATTACTTTACTTGGATACAACATTTTTTTATATGGGGCAGCATCGCTTTCTGGTATGTATTTGTGTTGGTCTATGGTTACTTATCTGCAGCAATATCCACAACATCTTACAGGGTTTTTGTAGAAGCATGTGCTCCCAGTGGTCTCTATTGGCTAGTAACCCTTTTGGTTGTTGTGTGTGTGTTGCTACCCTATTTCTCCTATAGGTCTTTCCAAACTCGGTTTCTTCCAATGTACCATGATATTATACAGAGAAAACAAGTAGAAGGGATTGAAATTGGCTTATCTGATGATGATATACCTAAACAGGTCCAAGGAAAACTAATACACCTCAGACAGAGATTGAAGCAAAGGGAGTTGTGAAATCTAAATGGTTCTAAACATATATTCTTTGACCCTTCAAATTGTATTTGATTTCTTGCAAAGGGGCATTCAAGTAGTGAGAATTGCCAATGGCTTTTAATTTTAATTTTTTTTTCCTTCCTTGGTTTTTATTTGTTTATAAAATTACCAGAGGACAATTTTTTGTGTAGCAGTCACCTGATGTAGATTAGGGATGTAAAGCTAGAGTATTTTAACTTATGGCTTCTCAATTAACAATGTATATGGTAATCACATCAAAACCATTAAACTGAATAGAATAGCTATTTACTCATTAAACAAAACGTGATAACTACTTACCCTTTGGTGGTACTTTCCTTTTTGAATCCCAAAAGCTTCCTCCACTTATCTTACCCTTCGAATCCTTTGCAGTCCTATATCAAACAAATTGAACCAGAGAAAACCATATAAAACATATATATAATTAATAATATAAATTATATGTTATAGTCCTTAAAGATTGCGTAAACATACCTTAACACGCCTCTTAATGTTCACTCAATGTCCTAACAATGCACCAAAGTATTCCACAGCACACCAACCAAACCAAACCCCATTTTGTGCCCGAAAAACCAAAGAATAAAGGTTTAGGATTTTCTCCTTTTACAAATGAAATCACTTAGGAATGAACAAAATTTACTTACCACAACAATCAGTAATTCAGCATATCTACAACATCGAACACTAAAACATGCTTAGACATTCGAACTTCTTCTTCTCTGTGAATAACCGCAACATTAAACCACTACACACCAAAGAAATAAAGATATATATATATATATATTAAAGGAACAACATTCTGGACTTACCAGAGTCACTGAGACTGAATGATGGCGACCCAAAATCGGAGTGCGAGAACAACAGTCCTAGGGTTCCTCTGCAACTGGAAGAGTGCGAGATTAAGTCTATGATTGATGGCAATCGCTTGATGACAAGAATGGCCAGAGAAGAACCAAATTTACTAAGCATTAGGGTTTGATTTACTTACCCGATTAAGCTACTCAACGCCGAACTACGACACCGCACCCAACAATGAGCCCCAACCACAGTGCTTGATGAAGGATTGATGAAGGTCACAATTATAGACAGAGAGAGGCGACGAAGAACCAAAGCACGATCTACACCCACACCGAAGACGACTCCAAAGACCAACACCCACACCGAAGATGGCTCCACAGGAGGACACCGAACTGAGACCGAAGATGGTTCGAAAGAGAAAGTAAAGCGTGATGGTTCGACAGAGAAGAAATGTCCAGGGTTCAACAAAGAGAGGAAAGCTCGAGGTTGAGAAATGACACCCAGCTTCCCTTAATCAGAAATATATTTTTTTAAAATAATTATTTCTCTGATCCGTATATAATATCCGCATGTAACACCTGGCTCTATAATCCGTATATAAAATCCGTATGTAATATCTAAATTACATACGGATTATAATCCGTATATAAAATCTGTATGTAATATCTGAATTACATACGGATTATAATCCGTATATAAAATCCGTATGTAATATCTGAATTACATACGGATTATAATCCGTATATAAGTATCCGTATATAAATGCAATATTTCTTGTAGTGAATAGAACTTTATTAATATGAAAAGAAGATTACAACTATACCGGAAGTCACCAATATTCTCGCGACTGTTGATAACAGTTGAAAAACCGTTATTTTTATGCTTAAAATTGATACCAAAAGCAACCTTTAAGACTTAGAAACTAGCTTGAACTCATATTTTTTGCTTTAGTTTTGTGAATAAGAGAGTTGAAAGTGAATTTAATGGTTTTGTGCAAGATTCCCTTGATTTTGTAGGCTAATTGAATGATTTGAAAGAAGAATTGAAGTACCGAATGATTGGAATGCTGAAAAGTCAACCAGAAACCAGAAAAGTCAACCAGTCAACAAGAAAAGTCAACTAGTCAACCAAGAAAGTCAACCAGTCAACCAGAATACGAAAAAAGTCAACCAGACGAGTTTTGGGCCAGTTTTATGCGATTTTATGATCTGTTTGGGCCTAGACCCGTTTTCTATTATTTTTATGTCCTATTTAAAGACCTAGATGTCTTAGGGTTGGTATCTTTGGCAGAAATGAAGCAAACACTCTCTCTTCCACCCCTTTGAAGGAGGATCTTGGATGCTCAGGCTACCTCTTCACCTTTCTAGGGTTTTATCCTTCATTCTTTCATTATTGTTCATCTAGGTTCACCATGAATATGGTGAACTAAACCTTGTATGTTTGTTGGGGAATCAATGTAATCTTTTAAAGCTCTCATATATGGAATTTGTGCTTGCATCTTAATCTAAGATTTATGCTTTCTTTCATCATTAGTTAGGGTTTTTCCTCTTTGCTTAATGCTTGCTTTGTTTAACTCATTCAATGCATGATTATTGATTTTGTCGATACGGGAACGTACGGGGAAGTCTAGATCCGGGGAATTACTCCCAATATTATATTGGTTGTCGTTAAGCTCCTGTGCTAAGAGAACTAATTATTAGGAATGCTAGGAATCGTATGAACTCGTAATTAGGGATAGGCCTTCTTGACAAGGTAATTTAGAGAGTGGCATTAACAATGATGATTTGAATGTTGAATTCCTAAAATATATGAGAGTGGATAAGATGAAATTGACCCCCAACAACATATTCATCCATATATTTCATTGAAAGTGCTTGTCTTTTGTTTTAGCCATTGATCAACCTCATGCATACATGTTTATTTTCGTCTTTTGCATAGTAAAATCCAATTATTTTGTTCTTAAGTCTTAGCTAATCAACAAATCACATAACTAAACTAGGCCGTGAGTCCTTTGGGAGAACGATACTTGGTCTTACCGAGTTTATTACTTGAAACGATTCGGTCATACTTGCCGATTGTTCAACAAGTTTGTGACATCATATTTTGGTGATCATAAATTTGTTCATCAACTGTCACTCTCGCAATTGTCTCAGCGAAATCCAGAAACAAGAACAATATCTCTACTCTAAGAAAAGCATGAAAACCCTAATCTACAGAGCGTCTGAAAATGTATCTCAAAAGTATATGAAGAAGTGTTCTCTATATCTATTTACATGCAGAAAAACCCCTTTATATAGGGTTGGAGAACGAAAAGAGAAAGGGGAAAAATTGGGAGAGGGGAACCGCGCTTCACTTGGACGCTTCAATCTTCGCCCTCCAGGTGGCATCTCCAGTCAGCTCCATTTGCTCGCTGGTCAGCTTCTCCTTCTCCGGTCAGCTATGGTCAGAGTGCCACGCTCCTCTTTTCACTTCGCTCTCTGCCCTCGCTCAAAGGTGAATTTCTTTTACCCCTTTTCAAATGAAGATGAAGGGAAGAGATGCCTAAGGAGCAGTAACGCTAAAACGCTGCGTATCAATAATTGGAGCCCAAGGCAGCTGTACTTTGCATCAAAACGGTACGCTTCAATAAGGGAGAGTTCAATTTTACTTTTGTTCCAATTATCCAAATGCAGTGGCCCAATTTCTCGGTGCAGCGGCCCAATCTTCTAATGCAATGTTCAGTCAGTGCAGCAGCAACAACAATGGCCTAGCAGCACAATTCAACACTCTGCAACAGAAACCCAATTCCTGAAATCAGATTCACCAAGCAACAAAGAAAAATTAATCAGAAATTAAAGAAAGAAAAGAAAAATTAACAAATAAAAGAAAAGAATTTTTATCAAAAGATTTTCTTAAAAAAAATATTAATTTTCTAATTATTAACAGAAACTAAAAATTATATCTAAAAACCTAATTTTAACTAAATTTATACAAAACTAAAGAATTACGAGAAAAACATAAAACTAGCCTAAATTTAAGAAATTAAAAACTAAAGAAATCTAAGAAATTATTTTTAACAGAGAAAAATATGTAAATCTAGAGTATTATCAGTTATGTAGAGGGCCTTCCCGGAAAGAATGGGTTCTCTACTTCGCTTTCGTCTCTAAGTCGCCTCTGCTTGGAGGCCGAGTACAGAGGCCTTTGGAGGCCGAGTACAAAGGCCTTTGGAGGCCGAGTGCCGAGGCCAGATGGCCGAGGTTCATCAGAGATGCCAAACTTGGCTAATAGGTCGAGGCCGAATTGCCGAGGTCTTAAGGCCGAAATATGGTCGATCGGTTGAGGCTTTTTTGAGGTCGAAAAGCTTGAGGCCACAGGAGGCTGAGGGCTTGAGGGCAATGGATGGCCGATAGCTAGAGGTCGACTTACGGAGGTCGTATGGCCAGAGATAGATAGCTGAGTAGTTGAAGCCTGAATGGCCGAATACTAGGTGAAGAATTTGGTTAAGTACGAGGCCGTGGAAGGTCCAACAATGGAGACCAAGGTCTGGCTGAAGAGTATAGCCAATAAGGTGAGGCCAACGTAAGGCTGAACGGTTAAGGCAAATGTAAGGTCGAATGCTTGAGGCCGAAGTGAGGTGTAATTGTTGACGCCAAAATCGGTTGAGAAGTTGCGAGGCTGTGGACAACCAAGCTGTTGAAGACAGACATTCATATAGTTAAGGTTGTCTGGCCGAATGCCATGGTTGAGTGAAGATGAAAACTTTGGCTACGGGCTTGAGGCCGGATGGCCGAGGTTGAATGCGGATGCCAAATTTGGCTGAGGTTGTGGCCAAGGAAAGGCCGAACGAATTGAGGCCGAGTTGAGGCCTTTTTTGGCCAAACGGTGGGGCCTTCGGAGGCCAAGAAGCTGAATCCTTTGAAGACCGAACAGTTAGGGCCCTGGGGGTCGAGAAGTTGAGGCCCATGGATGGTCAAACAGTTGAGGCCAAGCTATGGCCGAGAGCCTGAGGCCTTAGGAGGCCGAGAGGTAGAGGAAAAGGAGTGGTCGGACGGTTAGGGCCAAGGAGTGGTCGAACGGTTGTGGCCATTCGAGGTCGAGATGGTTGAGGCCTTTGGAGGCCGAGAAGGTTAGGCCAAAGAATGGCCGAACGGGTACGTCATTCGAGTCCAAGAAGTAGAGGTTGAATGGTCGAGACGAGGGCCTTCGAGGCCGAGATGAGGCCCTTCAAGGCCGAGAGGGTGAGGCTCTTGGAGGCCGAGGTTGAAAGGAAGTGCCAAATTTGGGTAAGAGATCAAGGCCGGATGGCCAAGATGAGGCCCTTCGAGGCCGAGAGGTTGAGGCCGAGGTTGAGGCCATGTGATACTGAGTATGTTGAGGCCATTGTGGCGCTGACTGGTAATTTCCATTGAGCGCCAGTTTTCAAGTGTCGAAATCACTACTAAGGGGCAAAAACAACAACTGATGGAAAAAACTGAGGTGTCGCACTTGCCGCTGAGCGGCACTTTTCTGGGCTCGGGCCTACTTTTCTTTATTTTTTAGAATAGTATATAAGCTTTAGAACATTCTAGGGTTTGGATCTTTGGCTGGGATGAAGAAGAAACACATTTTTCACCCCTTGGGGCTAGAATTGGAGATGGTGACGACTCTCCTCTTCTCTTTCTTTGGTTTTTCTATCTCTTCCATTCTTTCATTTCATTGTTCATCTAGTTCTTCCTTGACGATGGAGAACTAAACTTATTTTGTTGTTGGGGAATCAATGTAAATCCTTAGAAACTCGCTTGTATGGAATTTGTTCTTCAAGATCATTTTTATGATACATGCTTTCTTTCATTAATTGTTAGACATATTCTCCTTTGCTCAAATGCTTGTGATATTTTATTCATGTATGGCATAAATCTTATGATTTGTAAGTATCAGGAGATTTCGTACCCCTAGGGTTGAACGATTTGGGGATGTGACAACTCTCCTTTTCTCTCCCTATGATTGTTAGTGAGAGATATCTTACAAATCACGATTTGGGGAATTCTTCCAACAGTATATTACAAACCTAGACATAGGAGTATGATAGTTGGTTGCCTTTAAGCTTTTGTTCACTATAATGCATGATTAATTGTTAGGGAGACAAGACATTGTAAACTAGTGATTATGATTAGGCTTTCTTCGCCGAGACATCGGGTTTAAAGTAATTTAGAAAGTGACATTAACATTAATGAAAAGAATGATGAATTCTTAAATACAAGAGAGTGGATAGGATGAAATTGATAAACCCCAACAACATATTCATCCATATATTTCAATTCACGTGTTTTGTTTCTTCTTGCCCATTGATCATCACATGCATACATATTTACTTTTCAGTCTTTTGCATTTGAAACTTACAACAATTTGTTCACAAGTCTTAATTAATCAATAAATCACATAACTGTCTAGGTCGTGAGTTCTTTCGGAGAACGATACTTTGTCTTACCAGGTTTAACAAGTTTTTGACTCGTTTTTTGGGATTGAAAATTTATTCATCAAGGACCAGATTTTTGATGCCAAATTTGGCTAAGTTCCAATGAGGCCAAGGACGACCTTGAAGACGAGGCCTAAGGTAAGGTCGGACGAGTGAGGCCATGGACAACTTTGAAGTTAAGGCCTAAGGTAAACCCAAGTTGAGGCCTTAGAAGGCCAAGCTGAGGCCAAGAGATGGCTCAACGGTTCAGGTCAGGCTGTGGCCGAGAGGTCGAGGCCGAGGAGGCTTAGCTGTTGAGCCCGAGGAGGTCCAGAAGTTGAGGCCAACGTATGGCTGGACAGATGATAGGAGTGAAACTCTGTTCATCAACTTGGGTTTCGATGCGTTCCGGGGGCTAGGGGTTCCTCTTGGGAACTTGTCCTTCACCGCCCGACCAAGTTGACAAGAGTGAAACTTGTCCTTCATCAACTTGGGAACTTGTCCTTCATCAACTTGGGTTTCATCTAGAATCGGGCGGCAGTGGTTCACTAACGAACTCGTTGTTCACCGCCCGACCAAGTTCACAGGAGTGAAACTCCGTTCATCAATTTGGGTTTCATCTGGAATCGGGCGACACTGGTTCACTAACGAACTCGTCGTTCATCGCCCGACCAAGTTCACAAGAGTGAAACTCCGTTCATCAACTTGGGTTTCATCTAGAACCGAGCGGCAGTGGTTCAGTAACGAACTCGCCGTTCCCCGCCCGATGTGTAGATTCTTAACGCTTCCAAAGTCAGACGGTTGAATGAATTATTGATGCCAAATTTGGCCGAGTGCCTATAGGGCCAGGGTAGGCCGAACAGTCGATGTTGGATGGATGGATCGTCAAATGTTGAAGGGGTCGAACGGTTGATAGTGTACCTGTGAGGCTAGGTTTGATAAAGTACTTGAGGCCATCATAAGACCGAACGGTAGAGGCCACTGAAGGCCAAGAGGTTGGGGCCAGCGTATGGCTGAACAGTCGATGCCGGATGGTTGGATCGTCAAATGGTGGAGAGGTCGAACGGTCGACAGTATATCTGTGATGCTAGGTTTGATAAAGTACCTGAGGCCATCGTAAGACCGAACGGTAGATGCCACTGGAGGCTGAGAGGTTGGGGCCAGCGTATGGCTGAACGATTTATGCCAAAAGTGGTATGTAGAGGCCGAGTTACGGCGTAAATGGTCGGATGGTTGATAATGATAAGGTCGGGGGCCAAGTTTGGCCGAAGGGTTGAGGCTTGATGGCCAAGATCGAGCGGCTGAAGATGTTTACCTGAGGTTCCTGAGAGCGCTGCTCACCCTTTTCTAATGGTTACAAATGGGGATGCACGCTCCACCCCACAATGGGCGCCAAAATGTTTCGGGTATAAGGTTTGGGGACGTCCTACGCTAAAAACACTCCATGTTGTGCCGAAGACAGGGCAAACCTTGATGACCGGACGAACGTTGAAGACTGGATGGGCCACAAAAATACTTCAGGCGCTCCAAGCTGTGGAAGACCGGACGGTTACCTGTTTGTTGAGGATTGGACGTGATGGCAAAGACCGAATGGGCTCTCTCCTCTTCTTCGTATCCCAATTGTAGTATTTGTTCTCCCTCCTTGTTCTCCAAGCCTGGCGGGCGGGCACCTATCAAAGGCACTCTGACGCTCAAGTCAGTAAAGTGACCGAGCGATTATTATAGCAAGTAGAGCATGTATTATGCAACCTCCCCTAAAATCATACCTGAGACCTTTATTTATACTAGTTGTAATGGACTTTTACCTTTTGTGAGCCTGATGATGGCCCAATCACGCTCTAATCTTCATTAAGGGCTTTAATGTGCCATTATTGTTTAAAATCAAACCATGCGGTCGGCCTAGTGGTTGGATGGCCGAGACGGTTGATCAATATGGGTGGTCGGCCTAGTCGGCCAGGGTTGTTGGCCTGGTGGCGGCCTAAGAGGAACCGTTTGATGTGACCATGTGGTTGGCTAGGGTTGTAGGCCTGGTACCGGCCTAAGAGGAACCGTTTGGTCTGGACCATGTGGTCGGCCAGGGTTGTAGGCCTGGTGGCGACCTAAGAGGAACCGTTCGGCCTAGGAATAGTCATTCAATCTGGACCATGTGGTCATCCAGGGTTGTAGGCCTGGTGGCGGCCTAAGAGGAACCGTTCGGCTTAAGAATAGCCGTTCGGTCTGGACCATGTGGTCGGTCAGGGTTGTAGGCCTGATGGTTGACCTAAGGACCGTTCGGCATATGGGGTAGGGATGACCATACAGTACATTTATTAAATTGCATATAAATCAATATACATTAAGTTTTTTTTAAGATTGAAATTAGAGCATAATTTACTTATGTAAGTGTTAGATACTTGATGTTTTTTTGTGCACTAATCCAATTACATGAATGTATCAGTTATCGGTTCATTTTCTAGTTGAACTATTTGATAGGTCAATTCAGTTTGTATTTTAAAACATTGCTTACTCCCTTTAAGCATATCCGTAGGGCAAATTTGACTACTTTTTATTCTTCCAAATTATCATATCTAAGCTAATTTCTCTTAAAACAACCATTGTATGCATGATCCAATCCAAATCTAATCTAGATCTATTAAATCAGATTTTAAAATCCATATCCAAATATTTGGAATAATTGTAAATTCATATCCAAATATTTGATCAGTTGTTAGACCAAATGATGAGCATCGAGCTGGGTTGCTAACTACCATGGTAGACAAACTCATGAGTGAACTCTTTCAACCATTCTCTTGTTGTAATATTGCAAAAGTTATGTTGGTTTTAGAACGTTTTACAACATTTATATTTCTTTATTAATTGCAAACGATAATGCTAATGTGTCAACATTCAAATTTTTAGCGTGAATTATTTTTGCAACGTTAAAATCACTAATTAGTTGTAATAGGTCTTAATTTCTTTTATTCTTTCCTAGCTCTATAAATAGAGAGTTTTTCTCCCATTTCAAAACACACCAAATTGAGTTTTCTTATTCTCTTCTCTTTTGAGTTTCATTCTTTAGCTCTTTTCTTCTTCTAAAAATATTATGGGTTATTTTATAGTCTTTTTAGAGATTCTTGATAGTTCTAAGATCTTCAGAAATTCTGAGAAGTTCTTGTTGTATCTTGGGGGACTTGCACAATACACCACGGATAAGTCCTTAAGGATAGTAACTCTACACGCCTCAATAAATATTGTTTTGTCAACTTTTTACAACAATCTTAAGGACATATGGCTGACATCAAAAACATGCCTTCAAAGAGCCAAACCATCAAAAATCGAGGTTTTCTCTGGACAGAACTTCTGGCGCTGGCAAGAACGTGCGTCCACCCTTTTAGACATGTATTTAGTTGTTGTTGCTCTTTCATCTCCGAAGCTTGACTCCACTATTCCTTCAAACTCAAAACTAGTTAAAGAGTACACTTATGCGAACAAGGTATGTCAACACACTCTGCTTAGTGCACTTTCAAATATTTGTTTGATGTGTATTGTTCCTACAAGGAAGAAAAAGATATTTGGGACTCGTTGATTCTCAAATACACTACTGAAGATGTCGTCAGACAAAGATTCGTCATAGGGAACTACTACTGTTGGGAGATGATTGAAGACAAGGACATCAAAACTCAAATAAATGAATATCACAAGTTGTTCGAAGATATCAAAGCAGAAAATATTCTTCTACCGGATGAATTTGTTTCATAATTTCTGATCGAGAAATTATCGCCATCCTGGACAAATTACAAAAAATAGTTGAAACACAGGCACAAACAAATGTCACTACCAGAACTCATTACACACTTAATTATTGAAGATACCAAGAGGAAAGAGTCTGCTACTACAAGGGCCAAAGCTTTATCTGCAAAAGCAAATATGGTAGAAGTAAAACATGTTCCCAAAAGGTACGAATATAAACCTGATCACAAAAAGAAAAATAATTTTCTTAAATCGCATCCCAATGAATCTAAACCCACTTTTAAGAAGAAAGGAAATTGTTTTGTTCGTGGGAAGCCAGGCCATCATGCACAACAGTGCAAGCTTAGAGCGAGAAACGACAATCCTCCTAGGGCCAATATAGTCGAAGGAGATGACATTATTGTTGCGGTCGTTTCTGAAGTGAACCTGATGACTAATGGTGCTACCAGGCATATTTATGCAAATAGAAGTGCCTTTACCTCTTACACTAGTGTAAGGGATGAAGAAGAACATGTCTACCTCGGTGATTCCAAGACCACTCCTCTTCTTGCAAAAGGAAAATTTCTTCTCAAACTCACATCTGGAGAGACTCTGGCCTTGAGTGATGTGCTACATGTGCCATCAATTAGAGATAATTTAATCTTTGTAGCATTATTGGGAAATGTGGGGGTTAAAGTGTCATTTGAGTCTGACAAGATCATTGTGACAAAAAATAATGTTTTCGTGGGGAAGGGATATTGTGATCAAGGACTCTTCATTCTAAATGTTTCTGAAAGTATTAATGAATCAAGTTCTTCTGCTTATATTGTTGACTCGTATGATATGTGGCATGCTAGATTAGGACATGTGAATTCCTTATAAGTTTTGAAATTACAATGACTAGGATTGATTAATATGCATGATATGATAAACAAAGTAGTAAGTGTGATATATGTTTTTCTATAGAACGCCAAACTCAATTGTTACGGTTAATTCATACTAATATAGTTTATTTGAAACAAACCATGTCTAGAGGAGGTAAAAATTATTTTGTGACCCTTATAGATTATTTTTCTAGATACACCAAAGTTTACTTAATCAAACATAAAGATTAAGCCTTTGATGTGTTTTTAACCTATAAAGCAGAAGTAGAAAATCAATTGAATAAGAAAATTAAGAGGATTAGATCAGATAGAGGTGATGACTATGTACTATTTAATGGATTTTGTGTTAAAGAAGGTATTATTCATGAAGTGACCCCATCATATTCACCTGAGTCCAATGTAGTAACTGAGAGAAAAAATAGAACCCTTAAGGAAATGATGAATGTTATGCTTGTTAGTTCTGGTGCACCTGATAACCCTTGGGAAGAAGCCTTGCTTACTGCATGTTTTTTACAAAATAAAATACCCCATAAGAAAACCGGTAAAACTCCTTATGAGTTGTGGAAAGTAGGGGTGGGAAAATGCAACTGAACTGCACTACTAAAAATTGTACTGAACTAAAAACTAATTTGTTTCAACTAAACTGAAAAATAGTTCAGACAAACTGAACTGAACTATTTTTTGTTTTATCAAACTGGACTGAACTAAACTATACTAAATTGTACTAAACTACTAACTAAATTGTAAACTGCATTAATTTTAATTGAACTACTAATTTTAAACTGAATTGTACTATTTTTAACACTTCACTAGTTCTAAAATATGATTTTAACACTATCTAATAACAAAGTAACTTTAGGCTATAATATGAAATTGAACCAGTTTGATTGCAAGTTTTGTAAAACAATTTCTTTTTTTATTTGGAATAAAAAATTTGATAAGGTGGATGTCATAGGGATTTATTTGGAATAAAAAATTTCTTTTTTTATTTGGAATAAAAACTGTCATGGTGATTTAATATTGGAAAAGTTTTCGAGTCAACACAAATGTTACTTTTAATATAATTAAAATCCCAAATCGTGTTTCACGCGATTCCCTTGTTCACACTTCACAACAGGGAGTGCACTCCAACTGTTTGCATTTATAACATTTATAGAAATATACTCGGTTAATTGTGGAAAAAGAAATTGATCTCATAGCTGGAACACATAATTGATAGTCTGATAAAAAATCAAGCACGCCCATCTTTCAATCTTAGTTGTTAACGGTTAGCGCGAGACACTGCGTGAGAGAGTGTGAATCGCAAGACTCGAACTGTAATCTCATGTGGGAGGAAGATGAGAGAGGGTGATGCACGAGAATAATGGGCTTAAACACAAGTGATGGAAGCAGCTTCACTCTTCAAGAATGAGCAACTTCTCAGACCAGAGGTGGCAGCGGAATTGGAAAACGGAGATGTAGTTGGAGGCGCACGGAAGGTGTTTGATGAATTGTCTGGTGCGGTTTTGGAGTGTGTAGGCAGAGGTTCTAGCTCAGACGGCCTTCCAAGAGGGAAGGAAGCTAGAGGATAAGTGTGCTAAAGTGGCACAATGCAAAGAACTTGAAGAAGTAGTGGCTGGAAACAATCCAACAGCATTTCACTATATCAATTCAAGTTAACTTTTACAATGAATTAAGCTCTCTTTTATAGGAAGAGAAGCTTAAGAATGTGGAATGTATTCTGCATATTTACAATGTGCATAAGCTAAATGAAAATGTGCAGAATGTTGTTGGCCGTGTGTTGCACATGGAAAATGTGCTCATGTGAACAAGCTTGATGGTTTGGCTTGTGTTCCACGTGAGAAACATGTAAAATGTGGCTGGTTGCATGTTTCACATGGACAATCTTGGTGGCTGCATAATGGACATGGAAAATGTTGAATTTACTCTTTCAAAGGTGCTACATGGTTGGTTGCACAATACTTTCTTCTTGGCCTCTTTGCTTGGCAACTTTCCTAGGCACCTTCCAACTTTATTAATGTCCTACAAAACAATGTAAATGGAATTTAGTTAAAGAGAATCTATCTAAGACTTAGATAAGGAAATAGCTTTAGTAATCTTTATTCTACTTCCCTTTCTTTAGTCTTAGTGTTAGTTGATACTTCTTTGGATGGGTAGACCCTAAAGGGGTTACCATCAACAAGGGAGCCTTAGTCTCGTAAAAACACAATACAGTTAACTGAACCGAAAATTTCATAAGTTCAGTTTTTTAAAACTGAACCAGAAAATAGTATATTTAACTTTTAGTAAGAATGGATCAGTTGTTTCTAGTATAACATAGTACATTTAACTATAGTACAGTATGGATCGGTTATTTTTGCCCAACCCTAGTGGAAAGGTTACCAACCTAACCTTAAATATCTAAGAGTGTGAGGGTGCTTAGCTAAGGTGATGTTATCGGATCCTAAGAAAAGGAAAATAGGCTCTAAAACCTCTGATTGTATGTTCTTAGGTTATGCTGAACATAGTGTTGCCTATAGATTTCTAGTTGTTAAAAGTAACATACTTGAAAGAAATTCTATAATGGAGACGAAAAATGCTGAGTTTTTCGAACATGTGTTTCCCTTAAATGTTAGTGAGATGTCTCAACCTGTTGATGATAATAATAGTAATACCATGAATGAGGATTTGAGAAGAAGTAAAAGACAGAGAAAGGAAACTTCCTTTGCAGATGAATTTTATACTTATCTTGTTGATAATGATCCAACAAGCTTTGTAGAAGCTACTAGTGCTCCTGATGCAAAATAGTGGGATAAGGCCATTAGGACTGAAATTGAATCAATTTAGAAAAACAATACTTAGACTTTAGTAGATTTCCCTAAAGAATTAAAACCCATTGGTTTTAAGTGGATCTTTAATAAAAAAAAATATGACCACGATGGATCCATAGTGAAATATAAGGCAAGATTAGTAACAAAAGGCTTTACCCAAAAACCCAACATAGATTACTTTTATACTTTTTCTCTAGTGATACATCATATGGATGTTAAAATAACCTTTTTGAATGATGATTTAGAGGAAGAAATTTACACGACTCAACCTAAAGGGTGTGTTGTATCTGGTCAAGAGGATAAAGTATGCAAACTCTTAAAATCCTTGTATGGGTTGAAACAAGCACATAAACAATGGCATGAAAAACTTGATAATGTGTTGTTTTGTGATAGTTTTTCACCTAATGATGATGATAAATGTGCATACTCTAAATTTGAAAATGGCGATTGGGTCATTATATGCTTGTATGTGGATGACATGTTAATCTTTGGTACATGTTATGAGATTGTCGCTAGAACTAAATTGTATCTAGGATCAAAATTTGAAATGAAAGACATGGGTGAAGCCAATGTGATTTTAGGTATTAGAATCATAAGGAAGGGAGATAGTATATTATTATCTCAAGAACAATACATTGAGAAACTTCTTAAGAAGTTTGGGTTTTATGACCTAAAACCAGTGAGTAACCCTTATGATGCTAATTCTAAATTAGTGAAAAATAGAGGAAAATCATTATCTCAGCCTCCGTATGCCCAGATAATTGGGAGTTTACTGCACTTGATCAGTTTTTCTAGACCTGATATTGCTTATGCAGTAGGTAGACTGAGTAGGTACACTCAATGTATGAATCAGGAACATTGGTATGCACTTGCTAGGCTTATGAGATACTTAAGAGGTTCAATAGATCATGTCATTGAATATAGTGGATTTCCCGTTGTACTAGAAGGGTACACTGATGCTAACTGGATCTATGATTCAGATGAGACAAAATTCACTAGTGGTTATGTATTCATACTTGAGGGTGGTGCGACTACATGGAGATCACCCAGACAAACAATTAGTGCAAGATCAACAATGGAATCTGAGTTTGTTGCTCTTGAGATGGCTGGTAATGAGGCTAAGTGGTTGAAAAACTTCTTAGCAAACACTCCACTAGGAATGAAACCAACCTCATCGGTATCAATACACTATGATTGCCAATCGGCAATAGCTATAGCTAAAAATAAGAATTACAATGGAAAGAATAAACATATACAACTGAGACACAATTTGGTGAAGCAGTTGTTAAAGAATGAAACTATTTCCATTGATTATGTGAAGTCAGAACGAAATCTAGCAGATCCTCTGACAAAACCCCTAGGAAGACAAATGATATTAGAAACATTGAGGGGAATTGGACTTAGCCACTTGCAAACAAACAAGTGATGGTAACTGATGGACAAATTTATGATCACCAAAATATGATGTCACAAACTTGTTTTACAATTGGCAAGTATGACCGAATCGTTCAAGTAATAAACTTGGTAACACCAAGTATCGTTCTCCCAAAGGACTCACGGCCTAGTTTAGTTGTGTGGTTTGTTGATTAGCTAAGACTTAAGAACGAAATAATTGGATTGTATTATGCAAAAGACGAAAATAAACATGTATGCATGAGGTTTTAATCAATGGCAAAAGCAAAAGACAAATACTTTCAATGAAATATATGGATGAATATGTTGTTGGGGGTCAATTTCATCTCATCCACTCTCATATATTTTAGGAATTCAACATTCAAATCATCATTGTTAATGCCACTCTCTAAATTACCTTGTCAAAAAGGCTTATCCCTAATTACGAGTTCATACGATTCCTAGCATTCCTAATAATTAGTTCTCTTAGCACAGGAGCTTAACGACAACCAATATAATATTGGGAGAGATTCCCTGGATCTAGACTTCCCCGTACGTTCCCGTATCGACAAAATCAATAATCATGCATTGAATGAGTTAAACAAAGCAAGCATTAAGCAAAGAGGAAAAACCCTAACTAATGATGAAAGAAAGCATAAATCTTAGATTAAGATGCAAGCACAAATTCCATATATGAGAGCTTCAAAAGATTACATTGATTCCCCAACAAACTTACAAGGTTTAGTTCACCATATTCATGGTGAACCTAGATGAACAATAATGAAAGAATGAAGGATAAAACCCTAGAAAGGTGAAGAGGTAGCCTGAGCATCCAAGATCCTCCTTCAAAGGGGTGGAAGAGAGAGTGTTTGCTCTGTTTCTGCCAAAGATACCAACCCTAAGACATCTAGGTCTTTAAATAGGACATAAAAATAATAGAAAACGGGTCCAGGCCTAAACAGATCATAAAATCGCATAAAACTGGCCCAAAACTCGTCTGGTCGACTTTTTTCGTATTCTGGTTGACTGTTGACTTTTTTCGTATTCTGGTTGACTGTTGACTTTTTTGGTTGACTGGTTGACTTTTCAGCATTCCAATCATTCGGTACTTCAATTCTTCTTTCAAATCATTCAATTAGCCTACAAAATCAAGGGAATCTTGCACAAAACCATTAAATTCAGTTTCAACTCTCTTATTTCTGAAAATATGAATAAAAGCATGATTTTAACCTAGTTTCTAAGTATAAAGGTTGCTTTTAGTATCAATTTTAAGCATGAAAATAACAGTTTTTCAACTGTTATCAGTAACCCACCTTTGTGATTGGAGATCCCATGAATAAGGTTCATATGGGTAAAACAAAGTCACTTGTTAGTTCTAATAGCACTAAATTAATTTTAATCAATTATGTCCCATCTTATGGTATGTGTATGAAAGTGTTAAAGACTGCATTATTCAGAGGCTAAACTTTGTCATTACAATTCTATATGGTGAAAGAATTTTAGCTTAAACAAATATTTTAATGATTTTCATATCCCTTATGGGTGTTGTATGATTTGCAGCATACACTTGATGAAATCACCTATATGAGTGTAAAGTGGGGCCGCTTGCATGAGATATTGGCATGATCTCTAGAGCACTCATGAATATCGTGCACGCGCATGGCCTAGTAAGCGCAACACATGGATAACAACAAGGATTGTGGGGGAATATTGTGATTGATAAAACTCTAACACACATCAAATGTCTTTAATTCATATGTCTTACTATACCAACTACATTGTGTGTTAAGTTTCTAAATCTAAGATTGATTCATATAACTTGCTATACCAACTCTGATGTATTACTCATGAACAAATCTTCGATCCCCGAAAACGGAGTCAAAAACTTGTTAACCGTTGACAAGTGTAACCGAATCGTATTAAGCAATAAACCTGGTAAGACCAAGTATCGTTCTCCCATAGGAGTAAAGGCCTAGACAGTTGTGTGATTTTGTTGATTAATTAAGACTTGTGAACAAATTCTTGTAGGTTTAAATGCAAAATGCTAAAAAGTAAATATGTATGCATGTGATGATCAATGGGCAAGGAGAAACAAAACACATGACTTGAAATATATGGTTGAATATGTTGTTGGGGTTTATCAATTTCATCCTATCCATTCTCTTGTATTTAGGAATTCATCACTGTTTTCATTAATGTTAATGTCACTTTCTAAATTACTTAAAACCCGATGTCTCGACGATGAAAGCCTAATCATAATCACTAGTTTACAATGTCTTGTCTCCCTAGCATTTAATCATGCATTATAGTGAACAGAAGCTTAAAGGCAACCAACTATCATATTCCTATGTCTAGGTTTGTAATATACTGATGGTAGAGATTCCCTAGATCTAGATTTCCCCGTATGTGTCCATATCGACAAAACCAATAATCGAATGAGTTAAACAATGCATGCTTTGAGCAAAGAGGAAAAACCCTAACTATTAATGAAAGAAAGCATGTATCATAAAAATGATCTTGACGAACAAATTCCATACAAGAGAGTTTCTAATGATATACATTGATTCCCCAACAACAAAATAAGTTTAGTTCTCCATTGTCATGGAAGAAATAGATGAACAATAGAATGAAAGAATGGAAGAGATAGAAAAACCCGAGAAAGAGAAGAGAAGAGTCGTCATCATCGCCAATTCTACCCCTAAGGGGTGAAAAATGTGTTTCTGATTCGTTCCAGCCAAAGATACAAACCCTAGGACGTCTTAAAACTTCTATAATATTCTAAAAATTAGAGAAAAGTAGGCCAAAGCCTAGAAAAGTGTCGCTCAGCAGTAAATACCGCGCAGCGATAATATCGCATGACCTCTTCTTCCCCTCAGCGCCAGTTTTCCCCTCAACGGTGCCAACGGTTACTGAAAAGTGCCACTCAACGGTAAATGACGTTGAGAGGTAGTTGTTGATTCTCTTATTTTGCACTTTTTGTGTCCTTTTTTGTCTCCATCTCTTTCCTACTTCACTTCTTTCATCAAATTCATCTTTAAACCTGCAAAAGCAAGGAAATCAAGCATAAAACCTGTCCAACTCTGTTATTTCCAACAATTCAACAAAATCATGAGTTCAAGCTAATTTCAAAGTCATAAAGGTTGTAATTGAAGTCAATTTTAAGTATAAATATAACAGTTTTTCAATTGTTATCCCAACCCCAAACTTAGAACTTTGCTTGTCCTCAAACAAATAAGATGTAACTTAATCTTCCACCAATCCATATAATGGTTCACCACATTCAAAAATCCTTCTTTCAAGACAAGTAAATACTCAATTTAGCTCATCACCAAGACTTCAATCAAGATGTGCACATGCTTGTAGTGTTCACTCAATCACATAATATCTAACAAATGCTATTATCATGATTGATCAATCAACTAAGCAAAGATGTTCTAATGTGTTCATGGAATCTATCCTCACTAGATAAAGTGTTTCATTCAAACACACAAGTGTATAAGAGGTCACTCATTCACTCCACTATCACAATGTCACATGAATCAACTTTGTCTTTCATTTAACCATAATCAAAAACACTTATAAGCAAACATCATCACAAGGACTTTTCAATGGCTTATAATGTGGCTGGGCTAACAATAACAATTGGTTTTTCTGGATCACAAAACCCTTGAGTTAAGAGAATCATCTAAACACAACCATTCTTGTTTATTTCCAACTTTCATTTGCATTGAGCTTTTATTTTATTTTTCTTTTGCTTTTCACATGCTTAACTTTTGGCTCAATGCTTTTTATTTTCCCTTTCTATTTTCCAACAACCCCAAACTTGAACATTTATCAATACCACAGAATATTTTCATCCTAACTCAAGGTAAAGTTTTTCAAAAGGGTTTTCAAATTATGTTCTGGGCTAAGGGTTCAAAGGATAAAACACATTGTGTTCTCTTTAATTGGGCTAACTTCATGCATTTGGCTAACAAAAAGGGTTTCCAATAAATGGCCTTGATCATATGATGCAAACAAGCAAGTGATTCAATCATAGAAAACCTAGGATAAGTCATTCATGCTTTCAAAGTAATAACATTCAACAACAACTCTGGAGCTCAAAATCTCACATATAAGCTCATTCATATTCCACATACACATCCTGCTTAGCATCATAATCACAATCATAACATCTTGCATTTGTTCACAAAACTTGTGAACCACCTGTATAAGCATATAATGTGCACATTCTAAACATCAAGCATTACTTATCACACAATAGTCACAAGCAAACCATCATAACAGAGAAAGTTTCAAAATGAGTACATCAATCCTATTCTAGAAACAGAAGTAAATAAGTTCACAAATTTAAAACATTGGATAGAAAAGATCTTGCTCTAGTGTTGATAGCATCCATCAGTAAATGCTATCTCAACTCCTCATCAGCCTATGTTGTCATCTGTATCTTCCTCCTCTTCATTATCTTCAGATGCAACTAAAGCAGAATCAAAACAAACAAACAAAATATAATAAATCAATTGGGTTGCCTCCCAGGTAGCGCTTGTTTAACGTCATGAGCCTGACCCAAAATCCACCAACACCACCCATTAGTAGGTGTAACAAACCTAGTATCCTTCAGTAGATACTTAACCACCTAGCATCCAAGAGTAGATGCTATACCCTGTAGAAAAAATTTATAACTAAAACAAAAATAACAAAAGTTAATAATTAAATCACCAAACCAAAAACAAAAGCTCTTAAATCACTGGGTTGCATCCCAGCACGCGCTCTTTCAATGTCATTAGCTTGACCCAATAAAACTCAAGTTCCATCTTCTTTTTCTTCTTCTTTCTACTGAACTTCTTCAGAAATTTGATCAAACCAGGAACCTGGTGCATTGTCTTGATCATTGCAACTTTAATCTCCAATTTCTTGAAGATGTCCATGAAGCACTTAAATTTATTTTCCTTCCTATGATACTTCTTTGAATGAGGATGGGATTTTTCATATGATTCTTTTGTTTTTTCTCTCATCCTCTTTTTCTTTTCTCTAGCTTTCTTAAGATTCACACAAATTTTCTTTTCTCTTACTCTCTTTACCACCTCTTTTTTCTCCACTCTCTCTTTTTTTTCCTTTACTCTCTCTAATTCAACTTTTTCAACATCTACACTCACTAAAACTTTACACTTTTCTCTAGGGTTAACCTCAGTATTAGCCCCAAAACTCTTATCAGGCCTTTCTTCCAACTTCTTAGTTAATTGTTCAATTTGCATCTCCATATTTCTAATGGATGCTTGAGTGTTTTTATGATTGGAGATGGTTACCTGCATAAACTGGTTAAGAGTTTCTTCCAACTTTGTATGTTTTTCAGTGAGTGTAGATATTTGTTACCATAATGATGGTTGTTGTATTGGCCTATTAAATTGTCCTAATTGCCCAGCTTATCCAGATTGTCCGTGACCTTGACCCATGCTTGGGTGAGGTTTCCACCCTTGGTTGAAATTACCTTAGCGGTGTGGAAATTGATTGTTCATGAAATTTACATCTTCTAGGGCCTCCAATGGAAAAGCACATTGACCATTGATATGGTCACCACCACATAGTTCACACATCTGTTGTTGAACTTGAGCAACAGTTTTTAATTCCTTCGGTAATTGAGCAAGTGTCATTGTTAGATTCTCCAACTATTGAGTTATAATCTTATTCTGAGCGAGCAAGGCATCATTTGATTGCAATTGTAGAACCGCTTTCTATTGAATAGGAGCTCCTCTTTCACTATGCATTTCATTGTCATTAGCATCCATGTTCTCTATCAATTCTGGTGCTTCCTCTGGAGTCTTACATTCAATATTACCTCCAGTTGAGGCATCTAACATCAACTTGGTTTGTGAACCAAGACCTCCAAGGAAAAGTAGAACTACTACTGCTTCATCAAAACCATGCATGGAAGTCTTTCTCAATAAACTTTTGTACCTGTCCCATGCTTGACCTAATGTCTCCTCCATGCCTTGTCTGAAAGAAGAGATCTCTTGCTTTCCTTTGTTGACTTTAGATTATGGGAAGTATTTGTTCAAAAACTTTGCAACCACAACTTCCCATTCAGTAAAACTACCTTATGGAAAAGAATTTAACCACAACTTAGCATTGCCTCCCAATGAGAAAGGAAACAAACTAAGCTTGATTGCTTCATCTGGCACTCCATTTATCTTCACGGTGTTACAGATTTCATTGAAGGTGGTGAGATGTTCATAAGGGCTTTCATGTGATAGCCAATTAAACTGATTGCTTTTTACCAACTGTATCATTGCTGGTTTCACCTCCATGTTTGTAGCATTGACCCTCGGCCTTGCTATACTGTTAAAATGTTGGGGGCCAACAAAAGTGGTGTAATCTGCAAGAGTTCGTCTACCATTATTTTCCTATGTCATATTTTCAGTGCTATGGTAAGACCTTGGTGGTGAAGGTTGTAAGAGTGTAATAGTTCTCTTGAAGTTCGAACTCTTCTCCTTCTTCTACTTTCGTCCAAGCCTACAAGAAGAGGTTCAGAAATCTTTTTGCTTCTAGTTTGAATATTACCCTGCACACACAAGGAAACAAAACCCTAGAAAAATTTTGTTAGCACAAAAAAATAAAAACTGAAAATAAAAGAAAAGAAAATAATAACCGAAAAATAAAAACAGAAAATAAAATAAAATAAAATAATAACCAAAAAATAAAAAATAAAATAAAAACAGAAAATTAAATAAAATAAAATAATAACCGAAAAATAAAAACAAAAAATAAAAATAGAAAATAAAATAAAATAATAACCGAAAAATAAAAACAAAAGAATAAAAACAGAAAACAAAATTCACAACAAGTCAAAAATAATCAAAAATCACACAAATGTTAAACCACGATTCCCCGGCAACGGCGCCAAAAACTTGATGAACAAATCTTCGATCCCCGAAAACGGAGTCAAAAACTTGTTAACCGTCGACAAGTGTAACCGAATCGTATTAAGCAATAAACCTGGTAAGACCAAATATCGTTCTCCTAAAGGACTCAAGGCTTAGACAGTTGTGTGATTTTGTTGATTAATTAAGACTTGTGAACAAATTCTTGTAGGTTTAAATGTAAAATGCTAAAAAGTAAATATATATGCATGTGATGATCAATGGGCAAGAAGAAACAAAACACGTGACTTGAAATATATGGATGAATATGTTGTTGGGGTTTATCAATTTCATCCTATCCACTCTCTTGTATTTAAGAATTCATCATTGTTTTCATTAATGTTAATGCCACTTTCTAAATTACTTAAAACCCGATGTCTCGGCGGAGAAAACCTAATCATAATCACTAGTTTACAATGTCTTGTCTTCCTAGCAATTAATCATGCATTATAGTGAACAGAAGCTTAAAGGCAACCAACTATCATACTCCTATGTCTAGGTTTGTAATATACTGATGGAGAGATTCCCTGGATCTAGATTTCCCCGTATGTGTCCATATCGACAAAACCAATAATCATGAGATCGAATGAGTTAAACAATGCATGCTTTGAGCAAAGAGGAAAAACCCTAACTATTAATGAAAGAAAGCATGTATCATAAAAATGATCTTGACGAACAAATTCCGTACAAGAGAGTTTCTAAGGATTTACATTGATTCCCCAACAACAAAATAAGTTTAGTTCTTCACCGTCATGGAAGAACTAGATCAACAATGGAATGAAAGAATGAAAGAGATAGAAAAACCCGAGAAAGAGAAGACGAGAGTCGTCACCATCTCCAATTCTACCCCCAAGGGGTGAAAAGTGTGTTTCTGCTTCGTTCCAACCAAAGATACAAACCCTTGGACATCCCAAAGCTTATATAATATTCTAAAAATTACAGAAAAGTAGGCCCAAGCCCAGAAAAGTGCCGCTAAGTTGTAATTGGCGCTGAGCGGTACTTGTTGATTTTCTTCTTTTGGAATTTTTGTGTCCTTTTCTGTCTCCATCTCTTTCCTACTTCACTTCTTTCATCAAATTCATTTTTAAACTTGCAAAAACAAGGAAATCAAGCATAAAATATGTCCAACTCTGTTATTTCCAACAATTCAACAAAATCATGAGTTCAAGCTAATTTGTATGTCATAAAGGTTGTAATTGAAGTCAATTTTAAGTATAAAAATAACAGTTTTTCAACTGTTATCAATTACATCCTTTGAGACCCAAAATGAAAGTTTGTTATCTTTCTTTTAGTGTTTGAACTATTTGAGTCAAAGACTTTTCTTTCAACTTCTTTTGCAATATGTGGGGGATTTTTGTAATATTGCAAAATTTATGTTGGTTTTGGAACGTTTTACAGCGTTCATATTCTTTTATTAATTGGCAAACGTTAATGTTAATGTGCCAACTTTCAAATTTTTAACGTGAATTAATTTTGTAATGTTAAAATCACTAATTACTTTTAAATAGTTGATCTAGTTCTTCCATGACGATGAAGAAATAAAAGTAATGTTTATTTCTTTTATTCTTTCCTAGCTCTATAAATAGAGAGCTCTTCCCCCATTCCAAAACACACCAAATTCAGTTTTCTCATTTTCTTCTCTTCTGAGTTTCATTCTTTGGCTATTTTCTTCTTCTAAATATATTATGGGCTATTTTATACTCTTTTTAGAGATTCTTGCTGTTTTGAGATCCTTAGAAATTCTGAGAAGTTTTTGTTGTATACTAGGGTTTGTGCAATACACCCCGAATAAGACTTTAAGGACAATGAATCTACACGCCTCAGGAAATACTATTTTGTCAGCTTTCTACAACACCTCTTCCCCACCACCTGAGTTCAATGACATTAACTCTGAAGAGTTTCAATCAGCCCTTCAGTAGTCATTGGAGGAAACTCAACATATGTCAGCTATAAGTTGCTATCAACCTAGTCGTGTATGTTTCTACACCCTTTGACTAAGATCACGTCAATCTTTGTGGAACATCATGTTATTGATGAATCTATTCTACAAGAATTTGTCTATGATGATGCTTCATCAGAATCGCTCAAGCTCTAAACGGTTAAATATGTATTTGTTGTGCCCGACACAATTGCACTCTCGAGGAACTAGCACATCAAGACAGTTATGTCCATCCAACGACCCTTGTTATGGTTAAATACACTTCTGTTGAACAAGTACCAGTGTCGTTGGATGACATAGTGGCTATCTCAAATAACAAACTACCTAACCCACCACCACAACCAATCATACCACCACCTCAAACTATTATCCCTAACGCTCAATCACTTGCCATGCTCACTCCCAAAAACACCCTAGCTTTATCCAATGTCACCTCCACCTTATCCATCGTTGCCATATGCATGTCTTTATTGCTAAAAATAATGCACATCAAGTGAAGGCTCCTAAGTCATCATCAAGAAGCCAAAATTATTGCAATGTTTCAGGTCAATAAGGAAGAAGAAGATTTCAAATTTGCCACCACCATCAATACCCCTAATGCCTTAGCCAACCACCTTTTCACACTAAGACCTGACCCAACTATTGACTCATTGGCAAGTGTACCAAATTGTATCAAGTAATATAAAATGGTAAGACCAAGTATCGATTCCCAAGAGACTCGTGTTACTAAACAATCGTGTAATACCTTAACTAATTAAGACTAAAGAACAATTTCAATGATTAAAAGTAAAATGCAATAAAAGTAAACATAAAGTTGAATGTAAAATCTTGATCTTTTGGAACTAAAAGCAAGAATGAATGAATGATATTGGTGATATAAGATGATGATGTTGTTGGGGTTAGATTTCACCTACATCACTTTCATGCATATTAGAACTCATCTTCTTCATTGGAATGTTATTGTCACTTACGAAATTACTTAAAATCCAATCTCTCGGCGTAAAAAGCCTAGCCTTAATTATTAGACCTCAATCCCTTGAATCCTTAATAACCAATTCCGCATTAAGAAAAGAAGCTTAAGACAACCAAACGTCCTATCCCTATCCCTAGGCAATATTCCCTTTGGGTGAAATCCTCTAGACCATGATTCATAAGATATTTCCCAATACTCAAACAAATCAAACATCAAGTCATGAATGACCAAAACATAACAAGCATTAAAAATAAGAGAAAATCATTAACATTCAATGAAAGAAGCATAAAATGTTTAAAACATGTTCAAATACATGAAAGTTTAGAGGTTACATCATCCCCAACAACAAATGAGTTTAGCTCTCCATTATCATGGAGAACCTTGGTGTACAATGGAAGAATGAACGAATGGAAACCCTAGAAAAGGAAAAGGTGTTAACTCATTTGCAAGTGTACCAAATCGTACCAAGTAATATAAAATGGTAAGACCAAGTATCGTTTCCCAAAAGACTTGTGTAACACTAGTTAATTGCACGATTAACAACTCATATAGATTAACGAATATAAGAATAAGTGCAATAAAATAAATTGACAAGGAAAATAGAAGTGGTCTTTGGCATCCGGAGATGCTTAAGAGCGAAAAAGACTAGAATTGGTATGACATGGCAATGTTAAGGTTAGTTTTCACCTATTTAACTTTCATGCATATTAGAACTCATCTTCTTCATTAGAATGCTAATGTCACTTACTAAATTACTTAGAACCTAATCCCTTGGCGTAAAATGCATAGCCTTGATTATTTGACCTCAATCCCTTGAATCCCTAATAACCAATTCTGCATTAAGAAAAGAAGCTTAAGACAACCAAACGTCCTATCTCTATCCCTAGATAATATTTCATTTAGGTGAAATCCTCCAGATCATGGTTCTTAAGTATTTCCCAATAACAAAGAAATCGAACCATCAAGCTATGAATGGCCAAAGCATAACAAGCATTACGAATAGGAGAAAATCACTAACATTCAATTAAAGAAGCATAAGATATTTAAAACATGTTCAATTACATGAAATTCAAAGGTTACATCTTTCCCCAACAAGACGGGTTTGACTCTCCATTGTCATGGAGAGCCTTAAACCTTACAACATGACCATGGAAGAAGAAGAAGAAGAACCTAAACAAGAAGAAGGCAGTGTTCCCAGAAACCCTAGCCGCCCTCCAAGCTCTCCTCTGAGTGAAATCACGCCTCCAAAGAACCAAAGAACCAAAGACCCAAAACCCTTCGCAATTTAGGTTTAAATAGAACATATCTACAACAAACCCTAACCACCAGCACTTAGTGCCCCTAGTGGGGGCGCCCAGGCGAGCTTGCAAGGTTCCTAGCGCTCAACGCTCCACCGCAACTGGCACTCAGCGCCCCTAAGGGGGCCCTCAGCGTGGACGCACCAAAAATAAGCTTTTGTGCAGTTGGTGTAGGTGGCGCTTAGGGCCCCTAAACCAGGGCCCTCAGCCTGACTTTTCAGCCCTGCATCTTTTTCTCTTTTTCTGCAATTTTGCTTGCTTCTTGTGGTTGGTTCAACTCTATATATTGTTGGAGATTCTTCCAAGCACATTATTAGCTACAAAATAAAGGGATTATAAATGAAATTACATCAAAGTATCCCAAAACACAATTATTCATAAAACTAAGATAAAAGAGAGGATTAAACAAGTTATAAGCTCGAAAAGAGTTTATTTAGTATCAAAATTGCATCACAGATAATGATAAAATCAATCGTTATCAGAAGGAAAGCTCCCGCATGCCAATCTAACTTCAAAGGGTCGAAAATCCTCTTTATGTTCTTCAGTCGTCCAAAGATATCACCCTTAATGTGTAGAAGCCCTTAAATAGATCAAAATTGGATCATGGGCCAACATCACTGGCGCTCAGCGCCCTAAGTGGGGCAAGCAGCCAGAACTGTGAAGAGACTGGCCCTCAGCATCTTGGCTGAGAGTAATCAGGCGTCCTACGGTGTAGTTGACTGACGTTTAACGCCCCTAGAAGGGGCGCCCAGGCGTGTTTGTGAGATCCTTGACCCTCAGCACCCGTAGAGAGGACGCCTAGGCATCTATGTGTGACCATCAGCATTGAGGGCCCCAAAAAAGGTCAACCAGGCGTGGTTGCATGACAACTAGTGCCCAAGGCCCTAGAAAAGGGAAACCATCCGTCCTTGAGCCTTATGCAACCTTCTATACTAATGCTTCTGTTGTCCTTCCTGGGTTCCAACTCCTTGATACTTTACTCCTTTTCCAAAACATACCAATAACCTACTGTCGCAACCGGAATCGCGACGGGACGACGATCCAAAAAGAAACGAATGGGTTTTAGGAAAAGAGATTTTGGAGTCGCCACCATAGTTTATTCTGGAAAACTACGGAAAAACCATAAAATGATAAGACACGGTCCGCGAAAACCAGATTCTGGGTTCGGGAGTCGGTTACACGTAGGGAAGGTGTTAGCACCCTACAACGCTTGCCCTAAGGCAATACCTTTAACTAAATACACGAATATGATGTGGTTTTTAACTATCCCATAAAATAAAATTCTAAATAAAAAAAATATATTTTTTAGTTTTTTGGGCCCGACAAGGATTGACCTTGCTCCTACGTATTCTCATTCAAAATGAGAAATCAGGGTTACGTAGTTCTTTTGAAACTGTTTGAGAAGTTTGTTTGGAAATTGTTTGAAAATTTGTTTTGAAATGATTTTGGATTTTTGGGAAGTGAACCTGACAAGGACTGGCCTTGCTCCTACATATCTCCATTTTTGATGGAGAATCAAGGATCACGTAGTTCTAGCTCAGGAAGATTGTTTGTTGCTTGAAAAAGCAGATGTTTTTTTTTTAAATTTTTTGAAGATTTTATGTTTTTGATATTTTTGAGAAAAGAGAAGGTAACGAGCACTAGGCCGACGCGGACGGTCACACGAGTACTCATACCATTATTTAAAATTATGTAAATAAGAGAGAAAGGTATTGAACACTAGGACGATGCGAACGATCTCACGAGTGTTTGACCTTTAAGACATATTTTTGTAATTTTATTTAAAAGAGAGAAAAAGGTTTTTAGCACAAGGACGACGCTAGCGGTCACACGTGTGCTTAACCTTTAAAACATATTTTTGTAATTTTTTATCTAATAAAGAAGGGAAGGTTTCTAGAACAAGGACGACGCGAGCGGTCTCACGTGTGCTTAACCTTTAAAACGTATTTTTGTAATTTTTTACTTAAGAAAGAAGGGAAGGTTTCTAGCACAAGGACGACGCGAGCGGTCTCACGTGTGCTTAACCTTTAAAACATATTTTTGTAATTTTTTACTTAAGAAAGAAGGGAAGGTTTCTAGCACAAGGACGACGCGAGCGGTCTCACGTGTGCTTAACCTTTAAAACATATTTTTGTAATTTTTTACTTAAGAAAGAAGGGAAGGTTTCTACACAAGAACGACGCGAGCGGTCTCACGTGTGCTTAACCTTTAAAACATATTTTTGTAATTTTTTATTTAAGAAATAAGGGAAGGTTTCTAGCACAAGGACGACGCGTGCGGTCTCACGTGTGCTTAACCTTTAAAACGTATTTTTGTAAATTTTATAAGAAAGAAGAAAAGGTTTTTAGCACAAGGACGACGCGAGCGGTCTCACGTGTGCTAAACCTTTTAAAGCGTATTTTTGTAAATTTTATTTTTTTTGTGTATATAAGTAAAATTATTATATATATATTTTGAAATAAGTGGATATTTAAAAGAAATAGATAAAATAAAGTAATAAAATAAAATAAAATAAAATGAAATAAGATAAATAAAAAGGCAAATAAATAAATAAATAATAAAAAAACAACAAAATGGGGGTGCCAAAATAAAAATAAAATAAAAAAAAGGGTGTCGAACGGTCAGTCGAAAAGCTTAAGGTTAGCGAGCGGTCGTGTGTTTGGATAACGAGCGCTCGTTGGTGAGAAGGTTGAACGGTCAGTCGAGAAAGGCTTAAGGTTAACGAGCGCTCGTTCGTTTGGATAACGAGCGCTCGTTCGTTTGGATAACGAGCGCTCGTTCGTTTGGATAACGAGCGCTCGTTCGTTTGGATAACGAGCGCTCATTGGTGAGAAGGTTGAATGGTCAGTCGAGAAAGGCTTAAGGTTAACGAGCGATCGTTCGTTTGGATAACGAGCGCTCGTTGGTGAGAAGGTTGAACGGTCAGTCGAGAAAGGCTTAAGGTTAACGAGCGCTCGTTCGTTTGGATAACGAGCGCTCGTTCGTGAGAAGGTTGAACGGTCAGTCGAGAAAGGCTTAAGGTTAACGAGCGCTCGTTCGTTTGGATAACAAGCGCTCGTTCGTTTACTTCTGGGCTTGGCCCACCGGGGTAGTTTCTAACCTAGAATTCCCCTAGGGGTTCTGCCTTCCCATTCTCATTCACTCATTCACGCTGTTCCTCTGAAATGAGACCAATGTCTCCTTCTCTCTGACCAAAAGGAGTTGCTCCTCCATGCACGCCCAAGCCTCCATCCGACCGATAGCCGCGAGTCGCCGCCCAAGCCGTCGCCAGCTCCGCCCCTCACCGTCGAGACCATCGTCGGTTGTCGCTCCAGCTCGTCCCCTCTTTCTATTTCGCGTGCGAGGGAGGAACTCGCCTCTCGCCCTGCAACGTCGACGCCGCTGCCTCCACCGAAGTTGGCCGCCGCAAGCCACGAGCCAGGGCGTCGCCGTCAAGGTCGTTGCCGGTGACCAACCCGATCTCTCCCTCTCTTTCTATCGTCATTTCTTTGATTGTGTAATGGGTGCCATGTGTGTGAATGTTGTTTTCTGGTTGTTACGGGTGTGTGGGTGTATGGTGATGAAAAAACATGATTGAGACTAGGCACCGAGTGGGTTTTGTTTTGATTTCTGTTTCTGAGTTTGGTTGATTGCAGGTTGAAGATGGTGTTGTGTTTGAATTGGGGAATGAGGTTCGGAAGGAGACGTGGAGTGCGTGGATGAGGGAGTGGAAATCAGGGGGGAGGTAGTGCATGTCATGGCGAAGGATATTGGTTTAAGATTGGGAACTCAGACAAATGAAGGTTGCAAGGGTGGAGGATGGTTGAAGAGGATGAAGACATTGTTGTTCTTCTTTCTGTTTTATTTCCCTTTTCTTTTGTTTTTTTAGTGAGTGTCCAGTTTAGTGATAGTTCAATGTTGTTCAATGTTGGTGATTGAAGATGGGGGTTTGGTTGTTGGGAATAGCCGTGAGTGTGAGAGTTACGAAGGAGAGAGGGAGCGTGGTGAAACAGAGAATGAATGGAAGTGGAGGTTCGTTTAAGAGGGTGAAGACACTGTTCTAATGTTTCAGTTATATGATTTTGTGAGGATCATGTTTATTGTTTCAATTTCAACTTCAATGCTGATGATTGGGGATGGACAGAGGCGTGAGGGGCATAGTAGATGGATTCGCTTTGAGCTTGTTTGGAAGAGGAAAATAGGACCATAGAAGTGGACGTGGGGAGGGTGATGCAACAGTGAACATGTACTCAACGACAATCATATGCAAGCATGGCAAATTCAACAGAGATATGTGCAAGATGGAGTGCAAGGCAATACTTACCTCTCGGAGATCCTTTTGCTCCTGTCGCCCCTGCCTCTCCAATGAATCTCCCTTGCCTTTGCTGTGAAAATCTCTTCTGGTTCTTCTTTGCAGATGCCAAATGGTGAAGCAAAATCCTCCTCAGCAAAAATGTCAAAAATCCTTTTTACTTTTCCTCCCAAAACCGAAAATCCAATATGCTCTCCGTGGTTGTCTTTTGTGCCATTCTCTGTACCAAAACCGTACACCCAAATCGCGCCTCTGCCATCCGCACTCCGCAGAAACGGTTTTCTGCACCCTCTCCCTCCAACACACGTACATGTCGTACCCCAACCAAGACACTTTTCTTTTCTCGTATATTTTTACTAAAGACAAAACGCCCCTCCTTTTTTCTTTTTTTTTTAATAAAATAAAAAGGTAAAAACTAAAAAAAACAAAAACTAAAGACACAAATAAACTAATAAGAAAATAAATAAATAAATAAATAGAAATAATAAAAAATAAAAGCGAAAATAATAAAATAAAAATAAAAATAAAAATAAAAAGGGTAAATAATAAAACAAAGGAGAACAGTCTATAGTAAAGCCCAAAAAAAAAAAAAAAAACCAATCCGGACGAAATTCGGTATTGACACCTACAAAATTGAGGGAATCAGTGATAAAAATCATTACGTATAACCTCTATTCACTTATTCATCAAATTCAACTAAAACAAGAGTTTAAGCAAGTGTTAAAGTCAAAAAGAGTTGCTTTAGTATCAAAATTGTATCACAAATAACGATAAATTCAATCGTTATCACCAACCCTACCACTTCCCCCCCCCTCCCCCTTCACTCTATTAAAGTCATACATATGTAAATCAATTTCATATAATTGATATTTGCTTTATTACTCTAATGATTATTATTTTATTATGCTTTGATACTTTAATGTTATTATGATATTTTGCTCTAATACTTTTCTTCGTTCCTATTCTAATACAAACTCTTTTTGTTATTACTCTGGTACAATGCATTTATGCTATGAACAATTATTTATGCCTTATGGGAGGTCATTTATCATTCATACATACTCATATTGTCCATTCTCTATATGCTCTGATACATTATATGCAATTTCTTATACTAAAGTTATTTTTTGAAGCTTTGATACATTATTTAAATAAATGCTTTGATGTTCTAATACATTACATGTGCTCTGATGAAAACTACATATCTATCATATGCTCTGATAAACGACTAGATAGGTGTCCTAGTTGCTTTGGATAAATAAAAGGATAGATAAACAACTAGCATGATAAAGTTGCTTTATCTTCTTATGTTATGATATATCAAACGACTAAATAAACGATTAGTATGACAAAGTTACTTTTTCTAAAGTTGTTCTTATCAATATTCCTATAGTTGCTTTGATCACTTCTTTTATGTTCATGCTTTAATATACTAGTTAAACGACTAGCATTATAGAATTCACATAGTGTTCCTATTAGTACTTGTCATATTTCTCTAATATTCCCTAATACCTATTTCGTTTTAGCATAAGTATTTGTTAAATATCAAAAAGAGAAAGAATGTTAACACAAGATCGTCTAGCAACCTTTATTTAGAAGTTTAACAATAATACCGAACAAAATAACGTCTATTAAAAAGACCCACCGAGGATAAACACATTAAACATTATACATGTGTAAACGCTATCCTAAACGCTAAATGTTAATCTAAGTAGACTATGTATAAAAGCTAGTATACGTACCATGCCTAAATGCTTATGAAAACTTAATGTATTAAATGCATGTATGTATAGTACATACTCTCTTGTATGTTGTGTTGTTTTCTCTTTATATGTGCAGATCATAAAATGACAAAGCTTTATTCAAAAGTTATGGATCAGTTCAGAAGAACGTTAAGAGATAGGAAGACATTATGGGAATGTTTCCTTAATTCCTTTTGTTTGATGTATCCGTACAAGAAGCACAATTGCCTCTGTAGAAAGCAACATAGCATCTTATCTAGTACCAAAAGGAAACACACCTATTTGAAAGTTAATGCTTTTGAGTAACAGATCTTTTTTAAAGATGTTATATAAAGAATGAAGAGAAGATAATAACAAGAAATATTTTTGCATACTCTTACTCTGTCAATTTTCTCTTAAGCTTACAACGTCTAGCAGTATTTGAAAAAGAAAAATGTTTATTACAAATTTTTAGATATACTTTGTATTGTAAACTTATCCTCTCTAAGAGAGTCATTATTTATACTTGTTTTATAAAAACAATTTACTATTTTGTATATTTAGAAGTGAATTAAAATATTTGTCTATTTAACTCAATGAAGTTAAACATTATAGTCACTTGGATTATTTCAAACCATAAGTGGTAATACTCGTTTGTAAACCAAAAGTAGTTAAACTCTTGTGTAATCTTTTAAAAATTAGTGAAATCCTTAAAATTGTTTAAGAGCAAATGAGACAGTTCAGTGAACTAATATAAAAACAAATTTTCTTTCTTATTATCTTTTTAATATTTTTAAACTTTTCTAAAAATATTTAACACTATCTACAAACTTTCTAATCCCCGCAAATAGCATTTAGTATTATTAAATTGAAAAAAAAAACTCTATTCAAACCCTTCCTTTCTTATAATTTACCTTGTTTCAAACTCACTATTAAAAGTGTTCTAATATTAATATTACTGAACGAATAAATCAACTCTTTCGTACCTGTGTCAACTTTGTTAAAAGTTTCAAATTTGAATTATGGGTTTACTTATTATACATGAAATATTCAGAAGACTAACTATCGTTTGGGTTTATTTTATTCAATTCGTGTAGAATTATTTCTGTCATAAATAACGTATGAAATAAAAAAATAAACTAAATAAAACTACTCTGAGCATGGCAATTCTTAACATGCATTGATTATAGATATTAAACTCAGTCAATAATTTAATTCTATAAGTGAATTCAACTCATAACGGTTTAGTTAGGTTTACAAAAAATCCAATTAACCTTTTTAAAATGTGATTAAACAAAATTTGACTTACAAATTGAACGGATTCAAACTTAATTAAAAGTAATTTGACTTATAATCTATCAATAATAATAATTTATTATTTTTTATCATTTTCATAGTTTTTCATTATATAATTATTTCTAAATATTGAAATATTTTTCAATAATATTTAAAATAATTTGAATATATAATTTATTTATTTACTAAATAAATTAACACTTTAATTTTTAATTATTATTTTTATACTAATATCTGTTTAAATAAGTGTGGATATTTTTATTTTCCTTTCATACAAAAAGTGAGTTGAGTCAATCATCAAAACCAAATTACAATTTTTTTTATTTCAGTGATAAATAAATCAATTGAAATAAGAGTTGACTAGTTTTAGTGCCCTTAACATTGATATACTAATACTATGGGAGAAAACGACAAAACAGATAACAGAACATTATACTTCATCCAATCAAAAGTAATTAAAAAACATTTGCTTCATATTCAATTTTTGTTTGAGCAATATTTTTCTGTTGCCTTGTTTATAAACAACCAGCTATATAAGTTAATGAATTATGAGATTAATTAGAGATTCTTAAGAGAAACTACTAGTCTATTAGGTGACGTTGTTTTTTTGTTTATTGGCTTCTTTTTTATCTTTCATTCACTCTGGTTTGATGTTATATAGCAGCAATTTTGGTAAGTTTGTGGAATGAAAGTGTGGTTAACATGGAAAACTTATAAGTGGACAATGGAGAATATGTTTGGTGGAGCAGAACACATGAAATGAAATAAAAAGCAATGGAACATTTAATAAAGGGGCATAACTTATATATTCAAAGCAATGGAGCAAACTGTGCAATAATAAATGGGGTACCGATACGATTTGACTGAAACAACATGTGAGAATGAGGAGGTTGGTTGTAATAATAATTATTTTCCTCATATTTTTCTATTTAGCTTCAGAGGTTTTATTAGTTCGAAATTTAATTACTGGAAAATTCAGATTTTGATCTACTTTTTCTATTAACTATTTTTAATATATATCATTTTAATTAATTATTTATTATAATAAAATGATTTAACTATTACTAATTTAAGTAATATTTCAAACTGATATTCATATTACTTAATATAATAATACCATTTAGACTTAATAACCTATTTTGTCTCCAGTTTTGTTGAATAATGTCAATTCAGTCCCTAGTTTTGAAAGTGTTTGAAATTAGTTCTTATTTATTAAATTTTGTGTCAATGTCGTCTCTACCGTTAAATAAAACAAACGGCGTTAATGGATTGATGATCTGGCAGCACATAGTACTTACGTGTCATTATTTAGTTGTGTACTACGTGTTATTTAATCAGAGGTTGCAGTGGATATTAACAAATTGGGTGTTTGAAATTGGGGAAAAATTGAGTTAGGAAACCACCACCATCAGACCCAAACGCTGATCGAAACCAAACACTCAAAGATGCGAGCTCACGAAATTCAAACTCAGATCAACACGAAGAGCCAAAACCCCAGACCCAAATTCAAAATCGAAGACCTCACCTTCTCAAATCGCAAAACAGAAAAGATGATTAGAAGCTCCAATTCAAGCTTTGAATCAACGTAGAAGAAATAGAAGCTCAACCCAAGAGAGAAATCAGGAAAGAAACCCAAAATTTGAAAGCCATAACCTCCAAATTCCCAATTTAAGAAACCCTAAATTCAATCTCAATTTGAAATTCCCATTTCAAACCCTCACTCAAAACAAAACGAGACCAAAACCTGTAATGAAGAGACACCAACCCACATTCTCAAATCAGAAACAAGGTCAGGAACTCTAAATTGCAAGAATGGGATCGTGATTCACTTTGTTGTCGTTGTCAGTACCCTCGCAACGGGTCGTTGCTGTCGTCGCCAGTCACCATCAAACAGAGACCCTCGCCGCGTCGTCGCCTTCCCAAACAACCAGGATCACAGCTCTTCTCTCAACGTCACACCGCGAGTCACCGGTCAGGATTCCGCACTACTAAGCCACAAACCGAAAACCCTTTTCTCCAAGGATGAATGATCCAGAGTAATGCACAGAGACATGAGGAACGAAACTGATTGGAGTTTGCTTGCTCGAGATAAATGGCAAAGAGAAAAAATTGTGAAGAGAACCTCTGAATATTGTTTGTTGAGAGGAACCAACAATAAGGAAAACAAATTGTTGCTTTTGCAAGGCCAAACCAGAAGTACTAGGAAAGGGGGAAGAAGAGAGTTGTTTTCCTTACCAACCTCTCGCACGAGACAAAGAGAAAAGGAACGAAGCATCTCTATTGTAGCAGCCTAATAATGACACTAAGCACTATCTGTTGTCAGATCATCAATCCATTAACGTCATTTGTTTCTATTTAACAGAAGGGACGACGTTGACGCAAAATTTAATAAATGATGATAAATTTCAAACACTTTTAAAACGAGAGACTGAATTGACATTATTCAGCAAAATTGGGGAAAAAAATAGGCTATTAAGCCTACCATTTATGGGTTTGTAATATTTTTTCGTAAAGATTAAATAATGTCAAAAACAAGAAAATCAATAAAAGTCGTAGATTACTTGATCTTTTTAGTATTTATTTCTAAAGGTAATATTTTTTTTCTAAAGGTAATTTTTTTCACCATAATCCTAATATTTTGTGGATTACAAAACAAACAAATACAAATATTTATTAAAAAAGTAAAAATAAAATTTGTATTGTTATTTCTACCCTTACACACATATTTCAATAATTTATAAATAATCACATTTCAATCCAACACTAAACAATTCACCAATAAAATATCTTATCCAAATCTCATACTCCATCTCCAAGCTTATGTGCGCATAAAGGAACGAGGAAGGAGAGTGGGAAAGCTTTGTTGTAGATAATAGTTTGGTGGAAGATATTTGAAAATGTAAAGAAATTGTTTTCAAGAGAGGTTGAGCCAACTCAATAAAAATGATACTAGAAAAAGTCAAGATAAAGCATACCTATCCTAAGGTGACTCACAAATGTGTTTGAAGAAATCTCTATAGATTTTTATTAACATTTATAAGTGATTTTTTTATCACATAGACACTCTTATATTTATAAGAGCAAAGGAGAAAAAAGCTTTTCCAAAATGAAGAGGAAACATTCAAAAAGAAAATTCAAAATTTTGGAAAAAATTTTGTATTTAATTTAATTTTTATATTTAAATTTTTGACTCAATTAAGTCCTAATTTTTTTTAAATATTGTCTTTCTTCAAAATGACATCAAATTAGTAATTAAGTCAAATTACAACTTATATATACATGAATTTTTGAAATATATACCTCAAATCTCTCAACCTAATATTCAAATTAATTTTATTCTTTGCATTTTTTATTTTTAATAATAAAAAAATCTCTATTTTAAATTTATAATTTTTTAAAATATTAAAAATCTCTATTTTAAATTTATAATTTTTTAAAATATTAAAAATGTAATATTTTAAATTTATAATTTTTTTAAAATATTAAAAATATAGAGACACTTTAAGTTTTTAATAACCTAACAAAGATATAATATATATTAAATAAAAATTACAAAGATATAAAATATATACATGTTAAAATAAGTTTTTAAAATTTATACCACCTAAATATTCAAATTAATTTTATTCTAAAAAACAATAAAAAAAATCTCTGTTTTAAACTTATAATTTTTTAAAAAATATTAAAAATGTAAATGTAAAGTGAGACTTGTAATAAGTATAACAAAAAAGAAAAACCTATTTTCCATTCATAAATTAAATTGGTTTTTGATGTAACTTTGTAAATAAAAGGTTGGTGGTAGTTTTATAACAAGTATGAGTAGATATTAAGTGTGCAATTAATTCATGTAAATTATGCACGAATAATCATATTACATAATTTTTATCTGTTAATTGATGTAATTACTTTTTTATTTAGCTTTTTACATAGCTTGTTATAAATAACTAATGTGGTATCCTTTAAAACACTTCAACCCTAAAACATGTTTCTTCCTTGTCGTTGACTATTCACCATTGTTCTACGGGTCCACCATTGTATAGCAGGAACACACTAAATCACTGAGTTTGTTGCAATTTTACATTTGCATCACCACATCACATATTGTGAGAAGATTGCAGTTCCATCACACTCTTTGAAGTGACTTCTTATTAGGTTAAAATTGTATTTTAGTGTAAGTTGTTTGAACAGCCACCATTCTCCACCATAAAATTGTTGCTGCAACAAGAACTTAGTTATATAAGTTAAAAAAATTATGTATACATATTTAAAGTAGGTTAATTTTGATTAAATTTTTATTAAAATTAGAAAAAAAAATATTAAATTTATTATGCATTAATATTTATTTCATTTCATTAGAAGTATAGATTTCTTTAATTAAATTTAAGTTGAAGTGTGCATATATATATATATATATATATATATATATATATATATATATATATATATATATATATATATATATATATATATATATATATATATATATATATATATATATATATATATTTATTGATTTCTTTTTTTTTCTGAAGTTTAATATTTATGTTTATGATATGTTGATTATTGTTATGTGGTTTATTGCATATAAAGTCGAGTGCAAATTTGAAAATTGTAATACCGAGGATATGTTTTAATTATGAAATAGTATGTTTTTTTTTATTTATTTAATATATTATATATTATTAATGACTTTTCTTTTTAATTTAATTAATTTATGCAATTTCCATGGTAAATTCACTTTATTTTCACATATATGTGTATGAGATTTATTCTAAGGTATTTAGTTTAATTATCATTGAAACGTTTATTAAGCATTTTTATTATTTTTTCCGTGGATTAGCTAAATTTAACATATTAGTGGAATAGAAAACATGGAATCTTTGAAGATGATTATTTGCTCATAGGATGTGGACCATAAATCCTAGGTCAGTATTCTTTATTCTTTGAAACAAGTAATAAATTACTTCAAAATATTAGGAAAAACTCATATTTCGTATACATTAATGTTATTATAAAAAAACTAATATTTATTTTTGATTGTATTTTGTTGATGACGAAGCAAATACACTATTGAAGAAATTTGTCATAAATGAGTAATAGATTTTTTACATGTAAGATATGTTTGAAATATTGTGTTACTTAGGTAATATGTTTGATATAGTTAATTTATTTTTAATTAATAATATGATTAGTTTACATAGATACATATATATGACAATTTTGAAGAGTACAACTTGGATGTATTAAATAAACATTGATGCTTAAGTAAAATTTTAGTTTTAAGTATATTAATATTAGATTTTAATTTTTCTCAATATGGTATAATTGATTGTTATTTATTTGCAATTTATGTAGTAATGAAAGTAGCTCGAAATGAAATAAAATCTCTACCAAGCATTTAATTTATTTGTTGGAACACATATTAATCAATTTTGTAGTAAAATATATAATATTTTTTAATTTTGTATTGATTTAATAATTAGTGTAAAAATTATATATTTATATTGATAGCATCTAAATTAGATCGAAAACTATGTAAATATTCATAAATAGTTGTAGTTTGTGTTAGTAATAAAATTTTACGTAAGAAATTAATTAATTTATGTAATCAGTAAAATATTTATAATAAATTATAATTTGTTTAAATTGTATTCTAAATTGAATGCAATAGATGTCAACATTGGCTCAAAAAAAGGTGATAGAAACTTGTGTGGTGAGTGATGATGTAAAGACAAATGCACGTTTCATGCACACATTGCACTTCATGCATGGACATAATATAATATAATAAATAAACAAAACAACAAAGATAACATTACATTCCAAGTACAATTAACAATATATGTTTTCTTGTTTCAGTTAAAGATAACTTCGAAATACTTGAGTACAACTTTGATATAAATATTGATATTTAAGTAAAATTTCAGGTAATTTTGATATTAGATTTAATTTTTCTCAATATAGTATAATTGATGGTTACTTATTTGCAATTACACATTAACATGTATAAATTATATAATTTAAAAACATGCATAAATCATGTCATTTATTTAAAAAAATGCATAAATCATGTCATTAAAAAAAGATGCATATGTCATTTAAAAAAGACAACACAACATATTATCATTTAAATATATATATATATATATATATATATATATATATATATATATATATATATATATATATATATATATATAAAACAATCAATGAATATATTATATTAGTTCGAAATGAAATATGTTCTCTACCAAGCATTTACTTTATTTGTCGGAACACATTAGTCAATGTTATTTGTTGAAAAATTGTTTAGTAAAAGGAGACAAGTTACAAAGTGACACAAAACACAACATTCATTGAATATTTTAAAGTATAGGGTTTTGTTTCAACTATATGTATTGAATATAGGAATGCACATATACATGAGGTTGAGAGTTAAAGATCATGAAGACAGCTTATTATAGGTCTGCATTCAGAATCTTGAGACTCTAGTACAAATATATAGGACAATAAAAATACAAATAAGACTTAGCAGAACAATAAAAAATAAAAGAGATAAGATTATATTCATTATTCATTTTGATATTTATATGGCAGAATATAATATATATAATGGTAAAAGCTTGTCATTTAGGTTAAAGAGAAGTATATCTTTTATGAAATAAATTTCACTTGTAAATCAACTCTTTTTTTTTTTATCAAATCATAATAAAAGGAAATCATTATTAGATTGTTTCAATTATAAAGAATGAAACAAGTGTATACTTTATTTATTTTCAAGTGGTCTATTATTTGTGAAGTTCTTGTGCAAAACTTAGTCGATCTCCATAAGTTAGTGCAAGATTGAATTATCTGTTAAATAACAATTAAACTCTAGCAATGCTTCAAAGTTGGAGATACTAGGATAGGATATAGCAAGATATGCTTTTTCATCCTGCACCCCATTATGACTAAATGCACCATCTGATAAAAAGATTAAAATAGACTCTTTCATTTGCAGCACACAACAGGGAAGAAGAAGAGACAAAACTTGTTTCGGAACTCATTTTATGTATGTATTTCAAAAAGCTTCTTCCAAAAAGTTGATTCTGAAAAATTCATTTTGGAAAATATCATATATGTTCTATAAAACTTGTGACAAAATTTTTATTTGTAATTTACTTTTTATGTTCTAGAAAACTACTGTGTAAATGTTATTTCAAAAGTTCAGTTCTGAAAATTTCGAAAAACTTATTTTAAAATATTTCTGGAACAGATAATTTGAAAAGATAAAGTGATCATTTTTTAAAAGTACAGGATTAGGAAGAAAAGGCCTACAAGATATTATACAGTACCAAGATAGACATATTTTTTCTTCCTACATTCCCTGTTTTCTTTCTGCAGCTTCATAAATTTTAACATTCCCCTTTTACCCTCCACCCCGCACACCTCCTTCGCTCCGTTATCTCTCCTGCTCACAAACTCCACACCTCTGACGCATATCTTCTCTATTTTCTCTTTCAGTTCTTCCGTACATCCAGTAACTTCTACAAAAAATTTTAAAAAAAAAAATTTTAGAAAAACAAAATAAGAATAAAAAGTAAGTCTAAGTCATGTATTTATAAAAAATTAGTAAGAGATACATCTGAAAATGGATATCCCGAAGTCATTTCCTGGAAGTTTCTAAAGATATTTTTTAGATCCAAAATTATCTTTTAGCACACTCTGAAATAAATAAAAAAAAATTCAGGACAAGTTTTTCGAAATGTTTTAGAAATGACTTCTAAAATACTAGTTTTGAATTTTATTTTATATTTCAGATTGAATGTTTCAAAATATATTTACCGACCAAAAATCATTTGAAAATATATATTTTCATCGGATTGACGGTTCTAAATTTAAAAATATATTTTGAAATTGGAGAAGTACAAAAAAAAATAAGGAAGATGTATGAATTTTTATTACAATTTTAATAGGGACTAGTTTGGGAATTACAATATTTATTTGAGGAAAAAAAAAGGTAGTGTAAAAAGAAAGACCCATGAAGTATACAAGCCGATCCATTGTCATTGTAATATTAAATTCAAAGGTAGTTCTTCCACCTTTTTACTATTTTTTTTTATTCCAAAAATATTCTACATATTCTCACTATTTTCTTTTATTTTAAAAATATCATACACCTTCTCGTTATATTTAACAATCTTTCTCTTTTTCTTTCTACATTAATGGAGCATTCACATAGCTCAGATTTAAACTTGTGATATATTACAAAATTTTATTTACACTTTTTTTTAAATAAGTTTGACTAAATCTTATTTCCTTTTCCTTCAAATTACTTAATAAATGGTAAAATTTTGTTCTAAATTTCTACAAAAATGTTTATATATATGTATGTTTTTTTTTACATTTAATGTCTATAATTTTTAACATTATATTATGTTTTAACTTACCGACATGTTTGACTCAAATAACTTGAATAAAGTATTTAATTTATTAGATAAATAATATACAAATATTATTAAATACTTAAAATATAAAAGAAAAGTTATTTATTAAAGATTTGGAATTTATTTAGTTCTAATCATTATAAAGTTAGTATATAATAATAATAATAATATATTATTTACTATTAATATTATTATGTTTATTATTTTGTATTTGCATCTAAGTATGTAAGTGGTATAAGTATTAATATTGAAATTTCCTCTGAATTTTATATTTTACAATAGATCTCACAAGTTTAAATTTAAGTCATATGAATGCTCCATTAATACAGAGAGAGAAAGAGAAAGCTTGTTGAGATAATGGGGAAGTGTAGGATATTTTTGGAATAAAAGAAAATAGTGAAGAGGTGTAAAATATTTTTGGAATAAAAGAAAATAGTGGAAAGATGCAGAAACACTTGGGGTGGTGGAGGGAGAAATACCCTAAACTTAATTACAGTTTTTTTTTTCTATGTAATTATCTTAAAATTATAATTAACAACAATTGTACTGGTTAAGTCTGCACATCAAAGTGAATATTCGTGAAAGAGAATATTTTCCAACATAAATGATAGCAGCATGGGAAAAGAATAGATAAAAAAAAAGGTAAAATTGAGGTGAAAGTTTAAACTCTTTAGTTAAGAAGAAATAGGAAATAAATGAAAAGAGAAAGTACTTATGAGATAAACATAAACATGTGAAAAATAATTCAATGAATTTCAGTATTTTAAATTTTTTTATATTCTTTTTCTCTTATATCATACAACCCAAATTAATTTTTGTTGTAACGATGATTTTAATCCTTAAAATTTTAAATAAATTTAGTTTTAACATTTCAAATTAAAAAAATAACATTTTAGATTCTCAAATTTTGCGATAATATAGTTCTAGTCTCTTAACATTAAATTTGAAGGATGAAAATAATTTTTAATTTTTTGAAATTTAATATTCAGCGACTAAAATTATATTTAAAATAAGAATTACAATCAAATGGATTTCAATTATTGATGCACGGTAAAGATAACGAAGAAAAAATTATTAAATCAACTTATAAATATATAAGTTACACAATCTTACCTATATCCTATTTTACACAAACTTTTACATCTCTTAATACAATACACTTCAAAAGTGTGACTAACATTTTCACATAAGTATTCACACTATGGAAATAAACTCATATGTTTTATTTTTTATATTATCTACAACTTTTTTCATTTTTATATAATATGAAATTTTGATTAAAATTTAGATTCTGAATCACGGTTAAATATATATATATATATATATATATATATATATATATATATATATATATATATATAATCATATGGAAATTATTAATTTGATGGGTAAATATTGTTTATGAATATATATTTTTTTAAAGTTGTTACATTTACTTTGTTTAAATTATATTTATTATTATTTATATATATTTTTATTTTTAAATATAATCTAATCACACGAGGGAAGACATAACCACTACAAAAATAAAGCAACATAGTGGAGTAGTGGAGGTTTGTTTACGAGGGTTTTAAAAATCTCTCCTAACTATCCGCAGTTTTGATATATAACCGTAGTCAATTGTTTTTTAATTTTTTTATCATAATTCTGGACGATTTTAACCGCAACTAAGTTTATTTATTTTTCTAAAATATATCTTCAGGGTTTCTTTATCAAACCATCGGAATTATACAAAATATCTGGCACCCGTGCCTCTAGTACTTTGACACCTAAATAGATCTTTGTTTTCCACCTTCATTAGGGCTTGAGGTATTTTTGACTTTTTTTACTACGTCATTTCCGCCTTCACCTTCGCGTCTCCACTTCTTCTTCTTCAGCTTTAGCTTTTTAACTTCTCCATCTTCACAATTAGGACTGGGCAAAAATAATTGATCTGTACTCTACTATAGTTAACTATACTATATTATACTTAAAAAAACTGATCCACTTTTGCTAATGGTTCAGTATACTATTTTATGGTTTAGTCTTTAAAAACTGAACTTATAACAGTTTCAGTTCAGTTAACTGTGAAAACTATATCTACTATTTTCTCTTCTTTAGTTTCCGTTCAATTGCTCTATCTTGCTAAGAAAACGATAATTAATAATAAAATATTAATAAAAGAAACCGTTCAAATAAAAAATTAATAATAAATTTTTTAAGACAAAATTTTTTTCTCACAAATTTTTATATTTTTTCATCAATAAACATATATTACTTTTTAAATAATATTATTTTAAGTAATAAAAGTAAAATATATTTTTTTAATTTAATTTTATTAAATGATTAAGTAATATAAATCATAAAAAAACTATATAAAAAAATAATACTTTAAATATATTATATTCTTTAGCATATTATTAAATATGTAAAAATATGTTAAAAAAACTTTTAATGATATTAAAATGTGTGTAAACGCACTCACTAAAATAACTATTTATTTTAAAAATCAACTTACTTTAAAATAAATATCAATATTATTAATTTTAAATGATAGTATTTTACATACTAATACTAAAATATATCTCTAACGTTAAATTTTATTAAATAAATATATAATGAAATATCATAAACAAATAGTAATGTAGCAAAATTAATTAATATTATAGAAATATCAAATGACAAAAAAATTAACAAACTTTTATTAAGAGTAATTTTTCTAGTATCATCTTTTATTATATTATAATAATTAATAAGTATTAGTTTAACTTTTACATAATAAAATATAAATAATAAATAATTGATTAATAAAACAATTTTACGAGGGAATAAAATAAATATAAATAAAAAATTATTTTAAAATAAAATAAGTAGATCAAATGATAAAATAAATTATATACACATATAAAACAAAAAAATATAAATAAAAAATTAAAATAATAAATATAAAAGTAAAATAATATTCATGACAAAATAAATATAAATAAAAAAATAAAAAATAAAATAAAATAAATTATAAAATAATTTCCATACACATATAATAATAAAAGAAATATAAATAAAATAAAAAATAATAATATCAAATAATTAAAAAGTTAATTTGTAAGACACTTATAAATAAAATAAAATAAATATTAAAATAAATTTCAATTAAAAATAATATGTATTGTTATAGTATTTAGTTTAAAAACTAGTACAATTTAGTTTAAAATTAGTATAATTCAGTTTAAAATTAGTATAGTTAGTAGTTCAATTTAGTTTATACTATAGTTTAATACAATTTAGTATAGTTCAGTTCAGTCCAGTTTGATAAAACAAAAAATAGTTCAGTTCAGTTTGTCTGAACTGTTTTACAGTTCAGTTTATACAAATTAGTTTTTAGTTCAGTACAGATTTTAGTAGTACAGTACAGTTCAGTTCTATTTGCCCATCCCTATTCACAATCCTTCATTACTTCGCAATCCCTAGCCTTCTCGTCCTCCAAATTCCTAATTCCGAAAAACCAAGCATTAGGAGCTCACTGATCTTGCAATTGACGTTTTTAGGAGCTCTCCGATGGCAGTTTTGAGGAGCTTGTGATTCACACAGATCGTCATTTCCATCTTCCCAACCTTCGTGTCTTGTCGTTTCCATCTTCACAGCCTTCGCGTCTCGGCTTCTCCATCCTCACAGTCATTTGTCACTTCGCAATCCCTAATTCCCTTGTCTTTCCCTGTTCCAAATCCCTAATTCCAAAAAAATAGAGCTCGCCTGATGGAAGAGCCCGAGGAACCGACTGAGGCAGCAAGAGTGCGATCTGGATCCTCGAAGCTTCTCCGATGACTGAAGACGCAACAGAATGGAATAGGAACCCGAGATCGAAGAGGAAACTGAGATCGAACACAAGGAAAACCTAGGATCTAGGGTTTAATCGGTGGAAAACCCTAGAGACACGAAGGAAACCCTAGAAGTGGGGAGAGACTCAATTCGGACCAATTAAAATGGTGAGAAATGGAGAATAGACGGTGGACAGTGAAGATCGAAGGGTAAAGAGATGTTTAACCGATGGAAAATGGAATACAATCGGTGGAAATGGATTTAAACAGCAAAAAAAAGGCTTTTGACCGGTGGAAATCCAAAGAAATGTTGGAAGAACGGTTTCTATGGTGGAAGAAACTAAGGCAAGGGAGAAATGCGAGAAAGAAAGGTGATTTTGTGACTAACCATGATGGCGGATGGAGATCTTTCTCAAGAGAAAAGGACGACGCGAGGAGGACGTGAGGAAAATGCGAAAGGAAGTCGCGTATGCGCGAGATGTATGCGTTGACAAAGCAAAAATGCTGAAGACATTGTTGCTGATGAGGATGTGTTGAGGAGGAAAGAAGTACCGTGGAATTTTGGAGAAATGAAAGTGGAGGAGTGTTCCTGGAAGGTGGCTAGAGGCGGATCTCTTGGACTATCTATCTTGGAGACTTTCAAGAGAGAATTGTGTCTGGATTTTCTCTACAGAAATCACAATTCATTATTCTCAAAAGTTAGTGATACAATGGTGGAGACGGGTATTTATAGTAACCCGTGCTCCAAGAGAAGTGGATGCATGTACAATAAAATGTAACAAAATACAAGAGAACAATGAGGTAATTTCATGATGTAGAATGCCATCATTCCCTCCCTCTTAAGAAAATATTTGTCCTCAAATATTGGCAGTTGCCTTATGAAGACGCTCCACAACTAGAGTAGAGCCATCTTATAGTGGCCTTATTCCTTTATTCCTTGAGATCTACTTTTCTTCCTCCTGGATCAAATATAAATCTGCAATACACATGAAATATATTTGCAATTAATATCAATCCAAGAAAGAAATTTTCTAAGATAATAACTTTTGAATAAGGACTTCTCATAATTTGTTTTGAAGTTTGAAGCATGTGTAGAAGTCCAAGGTGAAAAGTTATTTTGCCTTTGTCTTGAGTTATTTGTCTCCATAAAGGTAACAATAACTCAAGATTGCCATATTTTGAAAAATTTTGCATAGAATATGAAAGCAATTGTTTTGAAAGAGAAGTTAATATTTGAAGACACAACAATGATTTGAAAAGATGTAAAGAATTGGAAACCCTCCCTTTTAGGTTCTATGATTTTTGGAGGAGTCGAATTTGCCATCAGTAGCAAATCCTCTTTTCTCTATTTTCCCTTTTTTTCTTCTTTTCTTCTATTCTTTTTTCCTCTTCTCTCCTTTCTCGTTTCTCTTCTTCTTTTCTTTGCTATTCTTCTCTTCTCTCTCTTTCTTCTCTCTCTTTTTGCTCCTCTTTTTGGCTCTCAACATCTCTTTCGAGTTTCTTAAGTTTCAACTCTGTTAGCAAAATGATCAAGATGAAGTTTTGATGATGTCCAAATCAAGTCAACAGAAATCAAGATTCAAGATGTTATGAAGACTTATATTGTGATGGAAAGCTTTTGTAATACTCTTAGAAATATGTATAGGACTTAGATTAGAAAAAGAAAAGTGTTTTGTAAAATTACTATAGTAAATCATTGCAACAAAACACTATAGTACTATTCATATGAATAGTAACACTATTCACGTGAATAGTGACGGTTAACGGTAAGAGTATCGCACTTAACACGGACGTTGGAGAAACTAGTCGTTGAAGAAATTAGCCGTTTATGGCCGTTGGACAAACTAGCCGTTTATGGCCGTTGGACAAACTAGCCGTTAAGTTTGTCTTTTAGTGAATGGAAGAGCCTTTGGATGAGTCTATAAATAGACTCTCATTTCCTCTTAAAAAATATCCAGAGACACAGAAACTCTTCCCTTGTGCTCAAATACTCAGAAATTATTGAGACTTGTGTGTTCTTGTTCGGCTTGTGAAACTCTTGTCTGTGGAGCTGGTGAAGTGCTGCTACGGTGACAGAGGAAATAGCCGGTTCATCCTTGGTGTGTCTAAGGAGGTGTTCGGAAGAGAATCATCCTTCGTGAAGTATTCGGAGGAGGTGTTCATCCTTTGTGAAGACTCAAAGGAGGTGTAGTTTCATCTCTTGTGGTATCAAGAGAGGTGGTTTCTAAACTTTTACAAATTGTATCTTTGTGATTGTAATTTGTAATTGTTTTGTGTTAGTGAAACTGTTTATCTTGTTTTGAGATAAGCGACTGGACGTAGGATTGGTAAGATCCGAACTAGGATAAAATCATCTGTGCAAATTTCTCTCAACCTTACTCTATTTAAGTGTTATTATTAATTGCTAAGTAAGTTTAATTGAGTAGAAATTAAAAGGCACATGTTAGTATTCAAAACCCCTCTTGGTTTGTTATTCCACGCTAACCCTTCCGCTGCAGCCGCTACTGACAATTGGTATCAGAGCTTGCTTTGATAGTCATTCAAATGGCAGGATCACATCAAACCGTTGCAAAGGGTGCTTCTATCAATAGACCACCACTATTCACAGGTGAAAATTACGCATTCTGGAAGGTTAGAATGAAAATTTTTATGGAATCTATTGATATAGATATTTGGGATGCTGTTGCATTTGGTCCTTTTATTCCAACTAACAATATGCAGGAACCAAAGCCCCGTGACCAATGGACTGCTCAAGATAAGAAAAAATTTGGTAATGATGTAAAAGCTCGTAATATTATTTCATCTGCTTTAACTGTTGATGAGTTTTACAGGATTTCTGTTTGTAAAACTGCACAAGAAATGTGGGAAGTACTGAAAGTAACCCATGAAAGTACAGATGATGTTAAGAGAGCTAGAAAGAATACCTTAATCCAGGAATACGAAATGTTCAGGATGAAGCAAGGGGAAACAATAGTAGATGTTCAGAAACGATTCACCAACATCGTAAATCATCTTATTGGACTAGGTAAGTCTTTCGATACTGATGAGCTTAACATAAAAATTTTGAAATCTTTAGACAGGTCTTGGCAACCAAAAGTGACTGCAATTTCTGAGTCACAAAATCTCAACACAATGACCATGGCTGCATTATTTGGAAAGTTGAGAGAGCATGAACTTGACCTCGGAAGACTTGATGAAGAAGAATCAAAAGCCAAAAACAACAAGAAGAGTTTGGCGTTAAAGTCGGAGGTTGAAAGAAGCAAAGGTAAATCGGAAGATGAAGACTCAGACGAAGAAGAAGAATTGAGACTCATGATAAAAAGACTCAACAAGTTCATGAAGTCTAAAGGTAAAGGAAAATTTAGATACGAAAAGAAAGATAATCCAGTATCTTCCTCAAATTACCGATGCTACGGTTGTGGAGAAAAAGGACATTTAAAAGTAGACTGCCCAAATCAAAAGAAGGGTGAAGAAAAGAAATTCTTCAAGAAAAAGAAGGCACACATTGCATGGGAAGATGACAATGAGACCATTTCAGATTCAAGCTACTCAGATGAAGAAGCAAACATCTGTTTAGTGGTGAACGAAGACGCTGGAAGCCAAGTAAGTACATCTAGCGATTCTGATAATTCTAGTCAAATTAGTGAAAATGAATTGCATGAAATTTATGCTGCGTTAATAGTAGAATCTGAAAAATTAGATAAAGCCCATCAGAAATTGAAAAAGGATTTCAAAAATTTAAAATTAAATTTTGAAAATATTCTTGAAGAAAATAAGAATTTAAAATTAAATTTTGAAAATACTTTTGAAGAAAATAAAGATTTGAAAAATAAAGTTTTAATTTTTGAAAAGGGTAAATTTACTAGTAGTAATGAATGTGCATCTTGTGTTAATTATAAGAAACTACTAGATGAAACAACCTCAGGAGAATGTAGTAAAAATAATGAAAATAAGGTTGTTAAAAATAAGTATGTTCCTAGAATTAAAAATAAACACAATCATAGAACCCGTAGAACTTGGGTAGAAAAAGGAACAACTTATAGGAACACAAATGTTGTATCATGCTTTTATTGTATGAAAAATGGTCATACATCTAATAAATGTAAAATTAAGCATTATGGTGTTCCAAGTGGTAGATATGTTTGGGTTATAAAATAATTTCTTTTTTCTAAATCTAACCCAAAGGACCCATACAAGTAGTTGGGTACCTATTGTTTAAAAATTTAAGAATTTCTTTAAAACAAATTTTAAGAAAATTTTTTCAAGACCGGTAAAACTATTTTTATATCTTCTAATATACAAAGCATATATAGTTTTCAATCGGAAAAATTTTTATGTGAGCATGTTGTCTTTGATGAAATTGTAGACCTTGAGGCAAAACCTCTTGAGTCAGTTGAATTACATGCAGACAATGACGAAGATTTGTAGAAGACAACAAATGAAGCAAATAATGATGACAATCCTCAAGATAAAGATCTAAACAATGTTTTATAAGATCTTTCTCCTAAAAATATTTGCTTTAAATATCCTATTGTGCATGTTTGAATGAATCTTTAAATTTGAAATATTTTTAGCTCATATGCATACATGCTTTTATTAAGGAGGAGTATTATCTTAGGGGGAGAACATCAACACAACTTTTTAATTATGATCAAAAAGGGGGAGAAAATGTTTAAAGCTTATTTGCCTATTTGTACTATTTGTGCTTATTCACTAATGCACTCTTTCTTCCATAAGTTGTGTTTTAAATACAGATTATTACCAAAAGCTTTAAATCAAGGAGTTTTTGATCATCATCAAAAAGGGGGAGATTGTTAGCAAAATGATCAAGATGAAGTTTTGATGATGTCCAAATCAAGTCAAGAGAAATCAAGATTCAAGATGTTATGAAGACTTATATTGTGATGGAAAGCTTTTGTAATACTCTTAGAAATATGTATAGGACTTAGATTAGAAAAAGAAAAGTGTTTTGTAAAATTACTATAGTAAATCATTGCAACAAAACACTATAGTACTATTCATATGAATAGTAACACTATTCACGTGAATAGTGACAGTTAACGGTAAGAGTATCGCACTTAACACGGACGTTGGAGAAACTAGTCGTTGAAGAAATTAGCCGTTTATGGCCGTTGGACAAACTAGCCGTTTATGGCCGTTGGACAAACTAGCCGTTAAGTTTGTCTTTTAGTGAATGGAAGAGCCTTTGGATGAGTCTATAAATAGACTCTCATTTCCTCTTAAAAAATATCCAGAGACACAGAAACTCTTCCCTTGTGCTCAAATACTCAGAAATTATTGAGACTTGTGTGTTCTTGTTCGGCTTGTGAAACTCTTGTCTGTGGAGCTGGTGAAGTGCTGCTACGGTGACAGAGGAAATAGCCGGTTCATCCTTGGTGTGTCTAAGGAGGTGTTCGGAAGAGAATCATCCTTCGTGAAGTATTCGGAGGAGGTGTTCATCCTTTGTGAAGACTCAAAGGAGGTGTAGTTTCATCTCTTGTGGTATCAAGAGAGGTGGTTTCTAAACTTTTACAAATTGTATCTTTGTGATTGTAATTTGTAATTGTTTTGTGTTAGTGAAACTGTTTATCTTGTTTTGAGATAAGCGACTGGACGTAGGATTGGTAAGATCCAAACCAGGATAAAATCATCTGTGCAAATTTCTCTCAACCTTACTCTATTTAAGTGTTATTATTAATTGCTAAGTAAGTTTAATTGAGTAGAAATTAAAAGGCACACGTTAGTATTCAAAACCCCTCTTGGTTTGTTATTCCACGCTAACCCTTCCGCTGCAGCCGCTACTGACAAACTCTATTTTCTTAGCCTTCAACTCCTTAAGTCTAATTTCAAATTCTATTTCTCTAATAAGGAAACCATTGTCATTTAAGCTTTCAAGAAATGTTTTTCCATCTTCAATGTAATCTCTCAATAATTGTAGGTTTCTCTTAATATGTGAAGGCACAAACTCTTTTCTCATGCAAGATTTTAATTCATTCCAATTACAAATTGTGGACTTTATTCCTATTCTAACATGATGTTGTCTTTCATCCCACCACTCTCTTGCATGCTCTTTAAAACTAGAACTGGAGAGACTAAGAATATAAGATTCACTATCTCTAGAATAGAAATAGGATTCAAATTTACTTCTTCTAACAATGAATGGATGCATGTCATTAATTTCCCTTTCCCAAGCTAGGTATGTTAATGCACCAATATCCTCACCAAAGAATGGAATATTTGCCCTAGCTTGTTTATACAAATCATCCTCAATCCTATCAAATTCATGAAATGAACACGTCCTTCTAGCATCATCAAGTTTTCTTTTAATTTCTTTGAAACTAATGGGCTGATCAAAATTCAAGACATATTTGTTTCTAAAAGTTTTTCTAGTGTAAAAGGTATACAAGATTCATACTTAGACAAGTCCCAGGTAGGAGAGGTGAGTCATGAAGACTGCTTAAGTACCAAGTCTTGCCTTGCTAGAAATGTCTTAGGTTACTACTAGTTACCCTTTAAACTAAAATCACCTTTAAAATCAAAGGACACAACTCACAAACAATTAAACACTAAAAGACTAGACTCCTCGGACTTTAATGTGACAAGGCTTAGAGTTTAATCCCTTTTAGCCTAAGTCACCCCTAAAACGTGAACACATAAAAAATTCAAACAATCAAAACAATTAAGAGACCAGCGGACTCTAATGACCCCTACGTGAAACACAAATCAAATCAATATTAAAGTCTACTCCTATGGTAAGGCTTGTAGCTTTGACTAACAAGACACACTCACATGTCTAGCTATGCTAAAATTAAAGTAAAGTTGCCAAGAGTTGGAAAGAGCACCAAGGACTCTTCCAATCCACTTGGACTTTATAAAAGGCAATTTACAAATTAACATAAAACCAAACAGAGAGACGAACAGACGCCTATTACACAAGTGGAATCAAAACAACTACAAAGGAAAAATAAAGGCTGCTATTGTTGTGGTCCAACGCCTTATGCCCAAAATATTCACGTGCCCACGGTTTGGCTCATCCTTGTGCGTAAATTTCTTACTCAACTTTGTGCTTCTGCTATTAATTCTCTTGGTCTCTCCTGATCTGTTTCCTACAAAGGCAAATGCATAGATCTTCAATCAAAACACTTCCCTTTTCTCGATCAAATTACTTCCCTTTTCTCGTGATGGCGGATGGAGATCTATGCGAGGAAAATGCGAAAGGAAGTCGCGTATGCGTGAGATGTATGCGCTGACAGAGAAAAAATGTTGAAGATGTGCCTGCTGATGAGGATGCGTAGTGGAGGAGAGAAGCACCGTGGAATTTTGGAGAAATGAAAGTGGAGGAGTGTGCTTGGAAGGTGGCTAGAGGCAGATCTCTTGGATTCTCTAGCTTGGAGACTTTCAAGAGAGAATTGTGTCTGGATTTTCTCTACAGAAATCAGAATTCATTATTCTCAAAAGTTAGTGATACAATGGTGGAGACAGGTATTTATAGTAACTCGTGCTCCAAGAGAAGTGAAATGCATGTACAATAAAATGTAACAAAATACAAGAGAACAATTTGGTAATTTCATGAGGCAGTATTCCATCATCGCCGATCTTGCGATTGGCGTTTTTGAGGAGTTTGCGAGTGAGTCGCACAAGGTAGAATCAATCGTTGATCGGAGCCACCTCCTTCTTCACGGTCTCCTTGACGGTGTTTTAAGATGTAAGCTTGTTAAGTTTTGTTAGATATTACTAACTTTGATGCATATGGTGGTTTGGTGGTGTTTGCTTGGCTCATTACTTTGAATCAAAGTTGTTGTTGTTAGATATGAATGACTTCTTTGTGAAGGTAATTTTTCATTTGCTTCTCATTTTATTTGCTTTAGTTGGTCATTTACATATATTCTTACTTTATTAGTGGGATAGTCTGGCGATATATCTTATCCAAGCCAATTACTGCCTTCAAGGTATTTGAACTTAATCATCTGAAGAATGTGTTTTTTCTCGTGTTTGTCTTCTAATATACACACACCACCTGACATGTAACCCGTGTTTTAATCTTTCTTTATACCTGTATAACATCTATATGAAATGAAAAGTCTTCTCAACTTATTTTCTACTTTAGGATTTTCTGAATCATGATTATAATTATTATGATTTCTGTTATCATATATGATGCAAATGAAAATCAAATGGTGACAGACTTGTTTCAACAAAGAAGGATTCTTAAACGTAGGTATGTATCCCAATATAAATGCACTACTCTGTCTTGTGTAAGCCATCTTATATCTTCAAATTTACTAAGCTAGAGTGATGACTATGCAGATATTACCTTGTGAAGAGAGCTCAGGATGCTAATTTTGTTGGGATTTTAGTCGTAACTCTTGGTGTTGGTATGTTGCGTTGTCAATTTTTTATTTATTTTGTGTGTCCATGATAATTGCTAAAGTAGCATGTACATATACAAAATTATAGTCACATTCCTTGTGAAGCATTACAATATTGCAAACATTAAAAAAAACATTTTATTTGAATATTGTTGTCTTGTAAGAAAGGATATCAATAGTAAATCCTTAATGTTACTAACCTTGAATGCAATGAGAAGAATTATGTGAGACATCATTTGATTATTGTCTATGATTACAGAATGCATATGTAAATGGTTTATAGTCTTGATCATATGGTTTAGTTAGCTATAAGAAATGTGGAAACTATCTCGTGTAAGAGTAAATATTTTATATGCTTGTTTTTTTTTCAATAGAAGTGAGATTTCATTTAACATATTACCTATTGATGCAGCTGGTTATCTTCATATAATGAATCAAATGAAGGAGCTCATAACTAGAGTAGGCAAGAAGGCATATACTTTGGTTATGGGAAAGCCAAACCCAACTAAACTTGCTAACTCTCCTGAGGTGAATGGCAATAATAGTAGTAGAAATTTGATATTTTTTGTAGATAGTATAGGTGGTAAATATGATATGGTGAATAGGATGATAGAAAATAAATTGTATTACATAAAAATAAAGAAAATTAATTTTGATTTATGCCAATTTGAGTTAGGCATTGTTTTATAGATTAGTCTACTTTCCTGCATTTTAGTTTAGCTCAGCCTAGTTTTCTACAATTTGTTACATTACATATATTAGCTTGCTTTCTGTGTACTTTGAGTCTAGTTTTTACGAATTAGAAACTGATTTGCAAAATAAAGTTTGTTATACTATAATATGATGTTGATGCCAGAAGTTTGTTCTTATACATATAATTCAATGCATAGGCACACAAGTTTGTTGGGGTGGATTCCTATAACACAAGATTGTGTTGAAAGGATTAAATATGAAAAAAGTCCAAAAGAAGCTACAAGAATTGCACGGTCAATGCAAAAGCAGAAACCTGATCTAGTATATTCGTCTATGGTTTTCAAACTTTTTCTTCTCAAAGATCTCAAGCGCACTTAAGTAATTGTATGCACAATTTTGGCTTGTGTGGTATATTAATTAGTGCATTGATGTCTCTTTACTATGCCACCTAAGATGCAGAGAAACCTCATGAAGCTGCTAGCACTCGTAATCTTCTCATGTTTTTTTTCTGCCTCTGCTTTTCCAGTAACAAGTAAGATTTTCATTGGACTTTTAACTAAATACTTTTCACTTTTCTTTTAGGTTTTCTTGTAAATTTTAAAATACATGATGAATTTTTTTGGTTACAGGAACCCAAAATTTGAAAGGTGATGAAGAAGATGAATTTTGGGTTAGTGATTCTTACTTTGAAAGGTTCCATATTTAACTAGGGTTAGTGCTTCTTACTTTGTTATCACTCTCATAAGCTAACAATATCTTCCTCTCAAAACTATCTTGGACTGGGAGTGTGAACTAGCATCATTACAGGATTAGTTTTTGCAAATTCAGAAATGTCGAGGAGTCATTGAACTCACCCTCAACATACTGATGACAAATTTATGAACACCGAAAAACGGCGCCACAAACTTGTTTAACAATCGGCAAGTGTGACCGAATCGTATCAAGTAATAAAACATGGTAAGACCAAGTATCGTTTTCCCAAAGGACTCACGACCTAGTTTAGCTATATGATTTGTTGATTATTTGAGACTTGAGAACAAATTGATTTTAGGTTTAAATGCAAAAGCCAGTAATTAAATATGTATGCATGAATTTGATCAATAGAGAAAAACAGAATACAAACACTTCAATGAATTAGATGGATGAGTATGAATTAGATGGATGAGTATGTTGTTGGGGTTATCAATTTTATCTTATCCACTCTCATATACTTTAGGAATTCATCATTCTTTTCATCAATGCTAATGTCACTCTCTAAATCACCTTGCAAGAAGGTCTATCCTTAATTACGAGTTCATACAATTCCTAGCCTTCCTAGTAATTAGTTCTTAAGTGCAGGAGCTTAACGGCAACCAATATGCTATTGGGAGAAATTCCCCGAATCTAGATTTTCCCGTACGTTCCCATATCGACAAAATCAATAATCATGGCAATGAATGAGTTAAACAAAGCAAGCTTTAAGCAAAGAGGAAAAACCCTAACTAATGATGAAAGAAAGCATAAGTCTTAAAAATAAGATATTAACACAAATTCCATATATGAGAGTTTCACAAGACTACATTGATTCCCCAACAATAATACAAGGTTTAGTTCACCATATTCATGGGGAAACTAGATGAACAATAATGAAAGAATGAAAGATAGAACCCGAGAAAGATGAGGAGGTAGCCTGAGCATCCAAGATCTTCCTTCAAGGGGTGGAAAAGAGAGTGTTTGCTTCGTTTCTGCCAAAGATACAAACCCTAGGACGTCCTAAAGCTTATATACTATTCTAAAAATACAGAAAATTAGGCCCAAGCCCATAAAAGTGCCGCTCAGCGGTAAACTGCCGCTCAGCGGTAAGTGTGTGAGGTTTGTTCTTCCCCTCAGCGGATCCAACGTGAGCTCCTGAGTGTCACTCAACGGTAAACTGCCGCTCAGCGGTAACTTCGATTTCTCCTTTTGCACTTTTTGATGTCTTTTCTGATTCCATTCCTATCCTTCTTCACTTCTTTCACTAAATTCACCTTAAAACTTGCATAAAACACTGAAATAAAGCATAAACCTGTCCAGCTCTCTTATTTTTGAAAATATGACCAAAAGCATGATTTCAAGCTAGTTTCTAAGTGTTAAAGGTTGCTTTTAGTATCAATTTTAAGCATGAAAATAACAGTTTTTCAACTGTTATCACATACTTAAGAGATTAATTCAAATATAGGACACAAAATTGAAACAACACAAAACTCATATGACATGCCTCCAATATTTGATAAATAACCAGTACATAGTTATACAGCAGCAACATCTTCACGGTAACTTGATCACACTACATAAAATATGTAAACAAGTAAAAGTTAGAATTTTCACAAAATGAGTGAGATAAGCTTTGAGAACCTTCCATATTAACCATCTGACTTATGAGCTTATCAGGTAAATAACATGTAGATCCACAGCAAAATATAATGAAGAAAATGGCCATAAAATTATCATATGTAACAAGTCTTTCTATGTGCAACAGTGAGGTTCGGACGTCTAGTAGGACTGTTAGGAAGGTATCATATTTGGAAAGTGAAGAAAGTGAAGAAGTGGATGAAGGGAAAAAGAGAAGCTCCCAAAAGGTACAATCTTTACTATACACATCTGAGCATGATTTCTCTCTCCTTCTTTTCCGGTGTCTGGAGTTTGGTGTAAATGTCTTGTGGTTTATTTATGGTTTAATACCCAATTTTGTCCTCAGTTTGGTTCGAAAATCTCAATTTAGTCCCTCATTTTAAAAGTGTTTGAAATGAGTCTTCTCTTTTAAAATTTCGAGTCAAATTAGTCCCTTCCGTTAAATATAATCAAACGGCGTTAATAGGGTGATGATTTGGCATCAGTTACTGGTTACGTGTCATAATTTGCTTGTGTGCGTCTTGACGTGTTCTGAAGATAGGGTTTTATTAAAAATTTAGATTTTTTTTAATTGGTCCTCAAAACTCTCGAATAATTCAAAACAACCAGAACCGCTGCCTCAATCTCACAGAAATAGGTTTGATTATGTGCTTCAGCTTCCCATCCCATCCTTCTTTTGAGCTGGACGATTTCGCTGCAGGGAAGGCAATCGGAGACCATGGGAAGCTCTCGAGACCATGTTTTAAGCTCCTCCGACAAGACAACTTCGGATTTTTTGGAGGACTGCTTTTTGGAAGAGCGTTTCTTGCCTTTGGTGACGACGCCAACGACGACGGGTTGAGGGAGGGAGGCAGAGATGACGGTAAGGGTTACCGAGAGTTTGAGTAAGTCGAAGTGGTTGTGGTTTGGGGTTTTGTGGTTGTCGTCTTTGTTGGATTTTGTGGTGGGAATTCAGGAGAAGACGGAAGGGTAATAAGGGGATTTTGGAGGGCTTCTGAATTTGGGGTTTAGGAGAAATGAGGATGAAGAATAACGAAGAAGTGCAAGCCGTGACGCATAAGTGCCCCAATGCCGCCACCACCTCGCGCCTCATCACCTTCGTCTCGTGAGTTCGTCTTCTCGTAGGAAGATCCAGAAACAAACCACAAAATCGCAGAAAGGATTTTATTCAGAAATGATTTTTTAATTGGGGAAGAAAGGATTTTATTCAGAAATTGGCTGCGGGCAACAATCCGGTCGAAGAGCTCACCCCCCTCGCAGAGCTCCATAACGAGGTGAACGACATTGTCGTCCCCACAGGCTTCGCGGAGTGGCACGATTCTGGGACTCTCGGGAAGGTGGCGCATGATGGCGACCTCGCGGCGGACATCCTCGACGTCGACAGCCGTCCTGAGCTCCCGCTTGGAGATGCTTTTGCAAGCGAGCAGCTCGCGCGTGTCACGGTCGATGCAGAGGTAAGTCACGCCGAGCTCGCGGTCCACGAGGTAGCAGTCCTCGATGTTCTCCTTGGGCACGCCAGCGAGGACCGTGATCGGCGCATTCTGTTTGACAGCCTCAGCCCCGGAACCGCGCTTGCCATGGTGGTCTGCGTTGGAGAAGCTCGATTTGACATCCTCGCGGGCCACGGCGGCCGGGATCTGCAGCAGTTTCCCATGGTAGGAGGAGCGGAGATTGCGGCGAAGGGGAGGGTTTCAGAGGAGATGGTGGACGAGGCGTGCTATCGTTTCACATCATAATGCAGAAACCCTAACCCTAGAATGTGATTTTGAAAAAGAAGGTGTGATTGAAACGAAGGTGACGAAGACGAGACGAAGAAGAAGAGTAAGAGAGTGAGAATGAGTGTGAGTGAGTAGCGAGTGAGGTGAAGGTGGATGTGTGAGGGTGTTTTCGCCATTTCATATATAAATTTAAGGTTTAATACCACGTAAGCACGCAGACAGTTGTGTTTTGACATCTAATCACTAATTACTGCCAGATCATCATTCCATTAACTCCGTCTGCTTATATTTAACGGAAGGGACTAATTTGACTCGAAATTTTAAAAGAGAAGACTCATTTCAAACACTTTTAAAATGAGGGACTAAATTGAGATTTCCGAACCAAACTGAGGACAAAATTGGGTATTAAACCTTTATTTATCTACTAAAATTCCGTAAATGTTGATTGTAATATATGTAAGACTAAAATAATCATGTCACTTTGTATAATTTAAATTCCAAGGGCTGTTTTACTTGCATAGTAAATGACTATTGATTAGACACATTTTTTCTTATTTGAGTAAATAATTTTGACAACGTGTTATGAGGAAGTTGTGGGTTTATTTAATAAGGATATGTTTTACATATATTTGATGACAAAACAAGATTTATTACAAAGAAGACATGGAAATCACATCTCCTTTGAAACAACCATTAGTAGATTTGAGTAATCTATAGAGGAGTACAATCCTAAATGAAATTAAGCTGCAAAGTAGGGAAATACCACTAAAGTTGCAGTGTACATAATTACATGAATGGGTTGCATAATTTGTACAGTCCTGCAAAATTTTCTCTTACTTTTAACCTTTCTCATTTTGAACTTTTGGTGCATTTGGAATAAGGTATTAAAAAAATTATTAAATACTTATCTAATTGTTCGTTACAATATTGTTTTAACTATTATTTTATTTATAGAATTTTAATGATTTATCCTAAATAGAAGGTCCAGACATGGAAGACATTAGAACCAAATGAGTTTTTTTTTTTTATTTTAAGTGTTAGTAAATATTTTAAGTGTTAGTAAATGGTAGAAACTTGACTACAATTTAGTAGTATATGTAGGATAATGTAATATTTGGATTGAATATATAATTTTATGTACAAATAATGTATTAAATATTATTAAATAATTTAATGTATGAAATGAATTTCATTTTGTTTGTTCAATTGAATCTGTTCATTAACTAGGTATATTGATTGGATGAGATTATACTACAGAAAAAATGATTGTAATTTAATTGAATGCTAAATGTAAATATATAATTTTATTTTTTTAAAACAAAAATGATTTTGCGGCGGTTTTGGAAAATCCCTAGTAATTACCGCTGGTTTTGGAAACCCCTGGTAATTATCAGCGATTTTTTAGAAACCCCTGGAAATAGGGGCGATTTTGCAGAAAACCGCCGGTAATTTTGTGACGCTGGTTTTTCCAGTGGTTCTCAAAACCGCGGGAAACGTATTTTCCGGGTGTTAAAACCCCTGGAAACGTAAAAAATAACTCCTACTAAAATTACATATTTTTGTAGTGAACAAACACAACAATTCATATAGAAGTATCTTTAGTCTTTTATTTTATATTATCTTTTAAAACCTTAATGTTCGTAAAGTTAAGAGATCATCGTGTCTTGTGTAGTTATAGCATTTTCTTTGTAAGAACAATACTCTACATGTCTGAACCCTGAACCAATCTTTTTCTAATCATTTTTTCTATTTACAAGTTTTATCCTCTATATTATTGTTATTAGTTATTCAAATTGTTTGACTTGATTAATTTATTTTTTATTATTCTTTTATTGCAAAATTCAAAGATAATATTACATAATATGTCTATAATGGATATGATTAAGTTACTCTCAAATTAAATTAAATTCTTATAGTGTTGAAGACCTTTTTTTGTTGCCAACAACAAATGAATTTTTCACTCATTGAAGTAGTTTTGTTTTTGCTTAATACCCTATTTTGTCCCCAGTTTCGCTCGAAAATGTCAAATTAGTCCATCCTTTAAAAAATGCGTCAATTACGTCCTCACTTAATAAAATTTGCATCAATAAAATCCCTTCTGTTAAATCCGTACAAACGACGTTAATTAAAGAAAGAGAAAAATAATTAACGTCGTTTGTACGGATTTAACGGAAGGGATTTCATTGATGCAAATTTTATTAAGTGAGGACGTAATTGATGCATTTTTTAAAGGATGGACTAATTTGACATTTTCGAATGAAACTGGGGACAAAATAGGGTATTAAGCCTTTTTTTTTATGATATCCAAAGTTATTGATTCTTCTATTAAATTAAGTTATGGTTATAATAGCAACCTCCTCAAGCTTGGTTAGGCCAAAGTATGAAGAGATGTTATGGTGATGATGAAGGTGTGGAAGCAATGGTTAAAATGGGAAAGAATGCTCACAGTTTTGGTGATTTGGTGATGGTAGGATGGTGTTTGATGGTGCGCTTAGAGACGTTAGGCTAACTCTTAGAAGAAGGTGGCTAGAGAAGACCACATGAGATGTTTTAGCCTTAACTTAAGAGACTAATAGAATGGCTCAATATTTTGGCAACACTTCATTAGCTTAGTTGAGTTAAACACGTACTAGTCAGCATAACAAGTGTTACCAGGATTGACTAGAGGAAACCAAGAGTAGGTAAACTCAATTAGTCAGCATAACAGGTGTTACTAGGATTGACTAGGATAACCAAGAGTGGTGCTAACACTATGTTCTCGTCAGTGTAATAGGTGTTACTAGGATTGACTAGTGTAAAAAGGAGTGATGCTAATACTTAGTTCTATTTAGTGTAAAAAGTGTTACAAGAATTTACTAGTGTAACCAAGAGTGATGTTAATACTCAATTGTAATCTTGTTGAGATTATAGTGAAACCCTCTAAGAGGTCTTAGAGGAGAACTCGATATAGCCCAATTGAGTGAACTAGTATAAAATAATTGTATGTTTATTGTTTTAGCTTTATGAAACACCTTATTTATAAACACTGCAGTTGATTACGAAGTTAACTTTTGATAAACCCTTTTTTCATCAGGCATTATTTTTCTTAAGAGTTATCTTTTTTAAACGTTGCAGTAGTTTCCATATCGCTATTCAAACCCTACCAATGTTTTCCTATAATTTCATGTAAGTGAGGTGACAAGTTTTCATGGTTTGGATAACTTAAATAGGAAGTTTGGCAAGTGTACCGAATCGTATCTATTGAGATTGTTGATAGGGGGAACACAAGTTTAGCTTAACCCACAATCTCAATAATATCTGAGTTTTTGATCATGACAACACATAATTAATAAAACATGTATATTCTATGCCACATGTTCTCATGGGGAATAGCATACCTAGAGAGAATATTCTAAATGGCATACAAAAGAATGGAGAGAAATTAAAAATGGAAAAGATTAGAGAAAAGAGAACTTATGACTTGAAGATGCGCCACTTGAAGAAGGCTTCAAGATAAGCATCAAAGGAGGACCGCCACTTGCTTAAGCAAGATAAGGTCTGCCCAAAGAGGGACTTTGGAGATAGAATACTATCTCAAAAGAGGATTGCAAATGTGTAAATCAACTCAAGAAATCAATTGATTCAAAGGTGAGTGTACAAAGGAGATCCCTAAGCCTTATTATATAGCCTTTGGAATGAGCTTGGATGCAAGATCTAGGAGATGTGGGACTTTAGAGTGAGGAGGTTGGCTAGCCAGCTACTGCATGTTCTCTAGGAGCTTTGAAGTCCCACATTGATGAAATCTCTCCACTCCAAAGGGTTTATAAGGCAACTAGTTCTCCTATAGTTCAAAACGTGAAAACTACCTATGCTAGCTTGCACTAATGCCTAGGACACCCATTTCCTCTCCTTTTCTTTTTAAGACCAAGCCATGGAAAGTCCCACATTGCTTGTTCTTAAAGAGAAAGAAGAGTTTATAAGCGTTTATTCACAATAACTAAGAGAAAGAAATCAAAGAGGCAAATACACGCCTATGAAACCTATTCTACTTTTTTTTGTACAAATGTATAAAGAAGACAAGAAGTAAAATGATTTCCTTTAACCATGCTTCTTGTCATCCTTTTATACTCTTCATTACTTGACCCATCCATGATCACATCATGTTCCATATTTACATGTTATATGCTTTTGATAAATGTGTTAAATCTGTTTAAGCATATATGAGAGCATGTTTGTGTTGTTCATTGCATATCACTATGTTACATATGTGTTTTTATATGTGAATGCATGACATATGATGTTGAAAAGGAAAACCACAAGCACTTATGTTGAACTTTAAATGTGTGGTAAAACAACAATTTTAAGTCCATTTCTTTATGGGGTGAATCGATTAAAACTCGTATCTTTGCACAAAATATTTTCAAGTATGCTGTGAGATTTTTTCAAAGAGAAAGTTTTTCAAAACTATGCTTAACACTGTTGCATAATCGATTGCATGCGTGTTGTATTCGATTAAGTTAGTTATTGTTTTGAAATTATGTTAATGCTTAGCATAACTGTCTAACGTTCATATTTTTGATTGTGTTGACCAAGCATTAAATGATAGTCGACTGTATTAATTGCGAATTTAATTAATTGTTGTGATTCTTGCTAACTGTTATAACATAATTGTTGTATTCGAATGCATTAGTAGCTAAGTTGATTAAAATGCGTATGAGATGTGTTATTCTATAAATTGACGCAGATTTGATTTCTGTAAGAACTTGTGATTCTAACATTTTCATATCTTTTGAAAAAAGTTGTGATCAACTACTTGTTATTTCTTGAAGAACAAGACTGTTGTGTTTTTCAAAGGTTGATCAATTTGCACATTTGGGTGTCATTGAGAGATCATATTCTGCAATCTTTTGAAGATTGGTTTGAGGTTCCCTGTTGTGATTACAGAAAGAAGAACGTGCGGCGTTCTTGACTTTGAGAGTGTCTCAATGGGTTTAGACAACAGAAGAGGGGATTCTCTATTGGTCTTGTTGTGTACTCCCTATATTTTGATTAGCGGGTTAGAGAGGGGTTTTATATTTTTGACGTGTGGTTAGTACAAAAGCCTTGTTGTAAAAACCTTGATAATTATAGTGCATTGGCTTCCTGTGGTTGGAGGGACACTGGATGTAGGCTTGGCCGAACCAGTATAAAAACATAGTGTTTGAATTTTCTGATCCTTACTCTCTTTATTCAATCGATTACATTCTGCATTCATTCAATTAAGTTTCTGCTGCATTGAAAATCTTTTACCTTGCGATTCAAGAAAAGTATCAAGGCATCATTTTTGTGAAAAAGATTTTAAAAGATTTTGTTTTAACATTTCACCGATTCACCCCTGATGGACAAATTTATGAACACCGAAATACGGCGCCACAAACTTGTTTTACAATCGGCAAGTGTGACCGAATCGTTTCAAGTAATAAACTCGGTAAGACCAAGTATCGTTCTCCCAAAGGACTCACGACCTAGTTTGGTTATGTGATTCGCTGATTAGCTAAGACTTAAGAACGAAATAAGTGAAGTTTAATATGCAAAACAGAAAATAAACATGTATGCATGAGGTTGATCAATGGCTAAACAAAATACAAACACTTCAATGGAATATATGGATGAGTATGTTGTTGAGGTTTATCAATTTCATCTTATCCACTCTCATATATTTTAGGAATTCAACATTCTTTTCATCATTGTTAATGCCACTCTCTAAAGTACCTTGCAAGAAGGCCTATCCCTAATTACGAGTTCATACAATTCCTAGCATTCCTAATAATTAGTTGTTCGAATGCAGGAGCTTAACGACAACCAATATACTATTGGGAGAAATTCCCCGGATCTAGACTTCCCCGTACGTTCTCGTATCGACAAAATCAATAATCATGCATTGAATGAGTTAAACAAAGCAAGCATTGAGCAAAGAGGAAAAACCCTAACTAATGATGAAAGAAAGCACAGGTCTTAAATATAAGATATAAACACAAATTCCATATATGAGAGTTTCACAAGACTACATTGATTCCCCAACAACAATACAAGGTTTAGTTCACCATATTCATGGTGAAACTAGATGAACAATAATGAAAGAATGAAGGATAAAACCCTAGAAAGGTGAAGAGGTAGCCTGAGCATCCAAGATCCTCCTTCAAAGGGGTGGAAGAGAGAGTGTTTGCTTCGTTTCTGCCAAAGATACAAACCCTAGGACGTCCTAAAGCTTATATACTATTCTAAAATTACAGAAAATTTAGGCCCAAGCCCATAAGTGTGCCGCTCAGTGGTAAAGTGTCGCTCAACGGTAAGTGCGTGAGTTGGTTTCTTCCCCTCAGCGGCCATTTTGCCCCTCAGCAGATCTCCCGTGAACTCCTGAGTGTCGCTCAGCGGTAAACTGCCGATGAGCGGCAGTTGCGGCTTCTCCTTTTACACTTTTTGATGTCTTTTCTGATTCCATCTCTCTCCTTCTTCACTTCTTTCACTAAATTCACCTTAAAACTTGCACAAAAACACTGAAATCAAGCATAAACCTGTCCAGCTCTCTTATTTCTGAAAATATGAATAAAAGCATGATTTCAAGCTAGTTTCTAAGTGTTAAAGGTTGCTTTTAGTATCAATTTTAAGCATAAAAATAACAGTTTTTCAACTGTTATCAACCCCCCCCCCCCCTCTTGGTGTGAGAAATTGAGCCATTCTATTTTAACAATCTTACTACACAAATCAATACATAACAATATATGATCATCTATATAATTAAAATTACTATATATATTGAAATCATACTAGTATTTCCAATAATACACAATATAATTTTAAAAATATATATTTTTAGAATGTATTCTCTCTTAAAAGAAAACAATTGTACCTATAACATAAAAAAACTTTAAGTTTGAGCCTTGTACCTAATGCATATAAACTTTTACCTGTAAAAAAATGTAACGCCTTAATTGTCTTGAATTACATCCTCTGTAACTGGATTTTAGTAATAACACATACAATATTTATGTTCATTATAAGTTCTAATCCAAGTTGTGACACTAGTCTAAATATAATTAAATGAAAGAAATTTTTGTGCATTTCAAAACAATTTTTGATACCATCATTCAAAATTAACCGAAAACAAAAACTTTTACTCATTTTATAAAAATACTTTATGTTCAATAAAAGTGAACATCACAAACCACCAATGGTTACATCATTTTCGAAATAACCATATTTTTATTTCAATTTCCAATTACAAAGAAAACAAGTTCTTCCCATAAGAACCCTAAAGCTCTTTACTATTGTGCACCTAGATTAGCATCAATTCTAACATCTACTCCTTATGACATCGATTATACAATAATCACATGTGGAAGCCATAAACAAAAACAAGCTAGAGTGAGCTAATTTAAACAAAACTCTTACCAACAATAAATATCACAAATAACAAAATATCATCTCAACCAAGCCATTACAACCAATCACATGAAATCACATAACCAATCACAATGTTTATTATCTTAAACAACATCACACAAAATCCATGTGTAGTCTTAACGCAAGAGATCCACCATCAACATCATCATAACCTTTGCACGTTGCTTACCATCCAAACCAAATCACTCCTAGAGCCAAACCAACTCTTCCTTCCTACTTCCCTAGAGTTACTTAATGCTACTCCTCCACGAGTTTTATGGGCAAAGTCTAAAACTGATATAGCTACATCGAGTCCACCATTTTTCACTTCTCTCCTAGAGAGGCTTACAATTAGAGAACACAAGGCCAACTTACAAAACCCCCTCACATCTTATTGAGACCTACACATTTCTCCACCGAACCTCATAATACATGTATGTGTTTCATCCCATCATAACATATATCATGATCCAGGAAAAATATTTACATGAGATAAAATATATAATAGATTGTAATATGTATTTATATCATTATTATTATATTAAAATGTTGTGAGAGCTTGTTTGGTTAGAATCCTTGTGTTGGAGGGTGAGTGTTGGGTTGCCACGTAACAACCTAAGTATATATTAGCAAGTATATTGGGTGGTTTGTAGTATAACAAGTGTCATATCCATATACTTATGGTAGAAAACACTATGTTCTCACGATCTTGATCTTTAATGGAAAGTAGCGATGATTGTGACGTATAGAAAACATATTTATTTCGTGAAAATAGTGTGAAATATGTTGGAAAAAAATTTGGATTACCAAGCGAGTAACTTTCAATTAATCAAACCGTGTTGAAGTTTGAATCCACCACTTTTCCTTTTAACCAAGTGTTTGAATTCTCTTCAGAATGTACAATCAATTAGATTGTTTACAAGTCTTAGACAATAACTTTCAGAAAAAGGATGTGCTTATAGTACAACACAATGTAATAAACCTTGTATGATTTTCTCTCTTCTTACAGATGTAAGCTTATGACTCTATGAACCTTGGGAGTGTATACTTAGAGTTTTTGTTCTTGCATGGGTGTGAGTTTGTCTTTTACCTATTTGGTTTTTGTGTGCATATCTTTATATATCTTCCTTCCAATGGATCTTCTATTTATTGGCTTCATGGAAAAGATCCGCTAGAAAATACTTGTCTTTGATCTTTAGATCTTCGTATCCTTTTAGTAGGTAGCAGTCATAGGTTGAAGTCAACGTGTCAGAATAGGAATGTTTTTTGTGGTACTTTAATCAAAGTAGGTTGTACAAACTCTTCAGTATGAATTTTGAAGGAGAAAACATTCCATGAATGTCTTCTTTGTTTATAACATCGACTTCTGACTTGTACATGATGGAGTAGATGGATACGTGCAATAGGTATCTGCACAAAGTAGAGTAGAAATGCATGTTGGTAGATATGTCCTTTTTCTTATTTACTTTTGTTGTCTAAAACTTTGTGCATTTAATGTTTTGCATTGTGTGTTCAAAACAACTTTGTCAATTTTTTTATACATCTAAATCATTCAAGCACTTTTGAAAAGATACCAAGTATTGATTCATAAAGATTTCATCGTTGGATGAAAATAACATTTTGTATCAAGGTATCTTTTAGCCTTTAAAAGGTGTTTACTATCAACGTATCGTGTAGAGATCTTTGTTTAGTACAAGAGTGAATTTAGGAAAATGTTATTGATAACGGTTAAATTTACCGTTATTTTTTAAGCTATTTTGATACTAAAATAACCCTTTTTGATTTTGAAGCTTGCTTAAAATCTAATTTTGGTTGAAGTTGGTAAATAAGTGAAGAGAGGTTATACTTTATGGATTTGATCACTAATTCCCTCAATTTTGTAGGTTATTGATATGTTTGGAAGAGGAGCAAAAGTGTCAAGGAGTTGGAACCCAGGAGGGACAGCATAAGCATTGGGAAAGAAGGATGAAAGAAGGCTGAAGAAGGACCATAGGGCGTCTGGTTGCCCTTTTTAAGGGCCCTCAGTGTCAGAAGTCTCGCAAGGGCGCCTGGTTGCCCCCATTTGAGGCACTGAGAGCCACTCTCCTCATAAGCACGCTTGGGCGCCCTTTCTAGGGGTGCTGAGCGCTAGCCAGCCACACTACAGGACGCCTAGTTGTCCTCAGCCAAGGCGTTGAGGGTCAGTCTCTTCGTAGGCACGCCTGGGCGTCCTTAGTTGGGGCGTTGAGCGCCAACGACGTTGGCCCATAATCCAATGTTGATCTATTTAAAGGCTTCCACACTCTAGGGTTCACATCTTTGGACGGTTGAAGCATAGAAAAGTTGATTTCGACCCTTTGGAGGGAGATTGAGCATGCGGGAGCTTTCCTTCTCACTTTCTAGGGTTTTCATTCATTCATTCTTCCATTGTAAGCCAAGGTTCTCCATGATAATGGAGAACTATACTCATTTGTTGTTGGGGATGATGTAACCTCTAAACTTTCATGTATTTGAATATGACTTAAACATTTTATGCTTCTTTCATTGAATGTTAGTGATTTTCTCCTATTCTTAATGCTTATTATGTTTTGGTCATTCATGACTTGATGTTTGATTTATTTGAGTATTGGAAAATATCTTATGAATCATGATCTGGAAGATTTCACCGAAAGGGAATATTGCCTAGGGATAGGGATAGGACGTTTGGTTGTCTTAAGCTTCTTTTCTTAATGCGGAATTGATTGTTAGGGTTTTCACGGGATTGTTGTCTAATAATCAAGGCTAGGCTTTTTACACCGAGACATCGGGTTCTAAGTAATTTAGAAAGTGACATTAACATTCCAATGAAGAAAGATGAATTCTAATATGCATGAAAGTGAAGTAGGTAAAATCTAACCCCAACAACATCATCCTCTCATATTATCAACCTCATTCGTTCATTCTTGTGTCAAGCCTCAATTGATCAATTTGCATTCATATTTACTTTTGTTGCATTTCCATTTAAACACCAACAAAATAGCTTTTAAGTCTTGATTAATTAAGGTATTATACAACTGTTAAGTAAACACGAGTCTCTTGGGAAATGATACTTAGTCTTACCATTTTATATTACTTGATATGATTTGGTACACTTGCCAATGTGTTAACAGTTATTTAGTATATTGTTTTTGGAGCGTTGTTTATAGCTTTAGTGTATTTACCGAAAACATCATGTAGCACATTGTTGCATTGTTTAGTAAGATATAGTGGGAGCGCGCTTTGCAAAGATCTCATGAAGTACATTGACACATTTACAAGGTTACCATTTAGTCTAGTGGTGCTTTCATAACAAACCATTTTCATAGTAGTGTGTTTACTAAAATATCATTTAAGAGCGTGTTTACTAATATATCATTTAATAGCGTGTTTAGTAAAATATCATGTAGTGACCCCTTCATAATAAATCATTGTTTTAGCAATATCGCGTCTACTACCAATGGGATCGTTTGGTTTTAGCGCGTTTACTGAAAATATTCTTTATCTATTCAGATATCATAATGCTTGTTTCATAAAATATCTTTCATTCAACGATATTACTTTCACGAAGATAACACTTTATCAAATACTCATTTCATTTATCATTGTTTGTTAAACTTCAAAACATGAAGGTATTAGGCGGTCTTGTCTTATAGACAATCTTGTCTTAACATTACGTTTTTAGGAGTGGACCAATCCCTAATGGCCTTGACTTTTTCTTCATCAACTTGCACTCCTTTAGAGCTAACTACAAACCCTAGGAAAACAATTCATTTGTACAAAAAAAATGCATTTTTTCCATACTGGCATATAGTTTCTCCTCCCTAAGTGCTTCTAAAACTTTTCTTAAGTGCCCCAAGTGTGAATCAAGGGTTTTGCTATATATCATAATGTCATCAAAATACACAATAACAAACTTACCAATAAAATTCCTCAATACATGATTCATCACCCTCATAAAGGTACTAGGTGCATTGATTAGCTCAAAAGTCATAATCATCCATTCATATAAATCAAATTTAGTTTGGAAAGCAGTCTTCCATTCATTTCCCTCCCTCACCCTAATTTGGTGATAACCACTTTTCAAATTTATGTTTGAAAAATAACAAGCACCATACATTTCATCAAGCAACTCATGATCCATCAATACTTGATGTTGATGTTATTATTGGTTCGACAATCAATGCACATCCTCTATGATCCATCTTTCTTCGAAATAAGGATGATCGACATGGCACATGGGCTCAAGCTCTCTCTAACCCATCCTTTCTTCATGAGTTGCTCCACATTCTTTCATACTCCATGAGAAATTGCTCCATACATAAAGATAAGAAACTTGCATAGAAGACAAACAAATATTGTTAGGCATAAGCAAATATAAAGGTTGTTTCTTGACCAATGCTCTATTTACCTTTTTTTTTTCTCTTAAGAAAAGGCATTTACCACTCTTTATTTTTTTTACTTTCCTTTTTCTTGCCTTTTTCTAGAATTTTCTCTCTTCCTTCTTTTCTCTCTTGCTCTCTTTTTACTTTCATCTTAATTTAATCCTCACAAACCGCTTTAGGAAATAAAGTTGTTAGGGACACCTTTTGCCCTTTAAACAAGAAAGAGTACTTATTGGTTAGACCATCATAGGTTACCTTTCTATCATATTCCCAAGGCCTTCCCAACAAGTGACTCGTCTTCATAGGTACTACATCACATACTACCTCATCAACATATTTACCTATAGAGAAAGCAATTTTCACCTGCTTATCCAACACAAGTTCTTCATCCTCACTCAATCATTATAAAGCATAAGCATTAGGATGTATAGATGTCACCAAACCAAACTTCTCCACTAGTTGTTTACTTGCTACATTTTTACAACTTCCTCCATCAATGATGTTAGTGAACACACATTTTCCATAACCATACATCTAGAATGGAAAATATTTCTTCTTTGGGTCTCATTCTCCTCCTTATTCATGCTACTAACAACCTCCTAACCATCAAAAGATCTTCCTCCAAAAGTAGTACTTCACACTCCATGTCCTCCTCATCACTACTAGATGATTATCTAGCGGAATGCTCACTAATGTCCTCCCCATTCTCCAACAACACCATAGTTCTTCTATTGTGACATTCAGCTCATGTCCAAACATTTAAAACATTTTTTTGAACTAGAACGTGAAAAATCATCATCATTAGATTGAGAAGTTACTTTACCACTTGAAGACTCATTTTCCTTAGATTTAGGAATGGTAGAAGTAGCTCCCTCCTTCTTAGATTTATTTTTATCCTTCCATGAGGTAGATGATTTCTTGTAGGAGCTTCTTCACTTGAGTTGTTATTCCACTTTTGTGGCTTGGTGAATAAGATCCTCCAAAGTCTCATAATGGTGCATTTCCTCCACATCTTGAATCTCCCTATTTAATCCATTAAAGAATCTAGTTGTTGTAGCCATAGGTGTTTCTTCTACATTGGCTTTCATCAAGGTGACCTCCATCTCTTGGACATACTCTTCAACACTCCTATTTCCTTGTGCAAGTCTTTGTAATTTGTTGAAGATCTATTTTCTATAATAAGGAGGCTCAAATCTTTCCTTCATAGCTATCTTTAGTTGCTCTCATGTAAAGATTAATAGTCTTTTCCTTCTAGCTATGTCCATGGTAATTTGATTCCACAAATTCATAGTATAGCTTTCAAACTCCAAGGATGCCATAAGAACCTTATCATCATCCTTATAATTATAAGAGCTGAAGATTTGGTTAAGCTTTAATTCTCATGCCAATTAGGCTTTCAGGTCAGTAACTCCACTACATTTACGGATAACAATCTTCCTCCACATCTAATCCTTTATAGGCTTGTGGTTCTCAAACTCTTCTCATCTTTGGCCTTGCCTTGGTTTATAAATATGATATTCTTCATCATTATCACTCCCAAGCTCATGGTTCTCAAACTCTTCTCGTCTTTGGCCCCTCCTTGGTTTAAAAACATGTTCCGTTATTTTTATACTTAATTTTGGTATTAAAAACACTCTTTTTGACTTAGAAGCTTGCTTGAACTCATGTTTTTTATTTAGTTTTGTGAATAAGAGAGTTGAAGGTGAATTTAATGGTTTTGTGCTAGATTCCCTTGATTTTGTATGCTATTGGAATGATTTGAAAGAAGAGTTAAAGTATCAGATGGTTGGAATGCAGAAAAGTCAACCAGAATGCAAAAACGTCAACCAGAGTGCAGAAAAAGTTGCGCTGAGCGCCAAAAGTATCGCTGAGCGCCGACGATGTGGGCTTGGACCTGTTTTCTGTTATTTTTATGGGCTTGGACCTGTTTTCTATTATTTTTATGTTCTATTTAAGGACTTGCACGTCCTAGGGATTGTATCTTTTGATGGCTTGAGCACAGAAACACATTTTTCACCCCTTGGGGGCAGATTTGGGGATGCGGGAGTCTTCTCTTCTCTTTCTAGGGTTTTTCTATCTCTTTCATTCTTTCATTCCATTGTTCATCTAGTTTCTCCATGATAATGGAGAGCTAAAACTTACATGTTGTTGGGAAAGATGTAACATCTTAAACTCTTATGTATTGAATTGATTCTTGATTATATATGCTTTACTTCATTAATTGTTAGGGCTTTTCCTCTACACTCTATGCATGTGCTTTGTTTAACTCGTTCAATTGCATGATCATTGATTTTGTCGATATGGACACATACGGGGAAATCTAGAACTGGGGAAATTCTCTCGGAAGCAATATTACCTAGACATAGAAATAGGAGGATCGGTTGCCTTTAAGCTTATATGCGAATGTAATGCATGATTAATTGCTAGGGAGACAAGACATTGTGAACTAGTAACTAGAAGTAGGCTTTCTTCACCGAGACATCGAGTTTAAGGTAAATTAGAAAGTGACATTAACATTAATGAAGAAGATGAATTCATATATGCATGAGAGTAAATTAGGTGAAATCTAAACCCAACAACAATATCATCAACTTCATCCATTCATTCTTGTGTTTAGCCTCAATTGATCAAATTGCATTCATGTTTATTTTATTGCATTTGCATTCAAAAACCCCAAAATTTATTCTTTAGAGTCTTAATTAGTTGGGTAATCACATAATTGTTTAGTGTCGTGAGTCTCTTACGAAACGATATTTGGTCTTACCATTTATTATTACTTGATATAATTCAGTACACTTGCTGAGGTCTTAACAAGTTTTTGACTCCATTTTCGGAGATTAAAAATTTGTTTATCAGTGATGGAGAATCACTATTTTAGGAAGAAGTCATGTCTTGCAAGAAATGTCACTATAATAATATAAATATATTTAGGACCTCACCACTTTTCTAAGTTTCACTCAAATTTCATTCGTATATGACACTTATAGACTATTTTTAAGTGCTTGACGGAGAACTCTAATAACTTAAACAAAAAGTGAACAAACAATGTGAAAAATGTTACAAGATTCAAATCTTGATTCTAGATGAACTTCAAGGATATTTTAAAAGACAAAATAATAAAATTAGAAAGTTATAAAAAGGTTTAATCCTTTACTACATCCCTATTTACGTACGAATTTCTCAATTGGGTCCTCGTTTTTTAAAGTGTATCAAAATGGTCCTTAATTTTGAAAATTGATATCAATTGAGTCCTTTCCGTTAAGTTGGCTGGACGGCGTTAAAAAAATTGATGAGTGGATGCTGTGATGACGAACGAACGCTCGTCCACTAGCGAACGAACGCTCGTCCACCAGCGAACGAACGCTCGTCCACCAGCAAACGAACGCTCGTCCATCAGCGAACGAACGCTCGTCGACCTCTTACTGCTGGACGACCGTTCGTTCCACACTGGACGACCGTTCGTTCGGTGGTCGACGAGCGTTCGTTCGCTGGTGGACGAGTGTTCGTTCGCTGGTGAACGAGCGTTCGTTCGCTGGTGGACGAGAGTTCGTTCGTCATCTCAGCATCCACTCATCAATTTTTTTAACGCCGTCCAGCCAACTTAACGGAAAGGACTCAATTGATATCAATTTTCAAAATTAAGGACCATTTTGATACACTTTAAAAAATGAGGACCCAATTGAGAAATTCGTACATAAATAGGGATGTAGTAAAGGATTAAACCTTATAAAAAAAACACTGAATATAATTTAATAGATTAACAATCATAAACAATAGTGCAACATAATAATGTGGTGAACTCTATAATTTTGTTTTATATTCATCCTTACTTTTTCTTTCTCTTTTTCTTTCAATATATTTTTTTATCTTTCTGACTTGGATCCACTATTATTATTTATTTAATTTGCTAGTTCAACACAAAAACAAAGAAAACTAAATAGATTATCCTTCAAATATCAAAACTCATAAAAAAAAATAAACAATTAATTAGGATTACAATTAACATAAAAACAAAAAAAAACAAATAATATTTCACAATCAAATGTAAAAAAATACAATTTAAAAAAACAAAATAAACACAAAAGACGAAAAATATTAGAAATCTTTAAAAAAATTTAATTACCTAAACTATTGTATAATTATACTTTAAGTCATAATCTTCATAATTTCAATCTTCATGACTTTGTTCTTCCATCCTTGACTTTGCCCTATGTTATTTGAAATAAAATAACTTTTTCTCAAATTCTTCTAGGATAAAAAAATAATCCTTTATAATTATATAATTATATTTTAATTAAAGTTATCATAACCGACTTGATTAAAATTATCTAAAAGTCCACAAAATAAGTGAAATTAATAAATGAAATTAAAATAAAAAGAAAAAAGAAAGAAAGAATTGTGACGTAAAACTAAATACTTTTTAATCAAATTTGTTTAATTTATGATAGACTTAAATTATATAATATAATGAAAATATAAACCATATATATGTTTTTTATAATATAATTTTTTTATCATATCATTGTATCTAAAATTAAATATAAAAAATTCTTTACTTTGTCAGCAAATCAAAACAAATGGTTAAAGTCGTACAAATACTACTGAGTTGCTTGTCAGACCATCTATTTTCCCATCTTTAATTTTCACATCGTTGTGATTAAAATTATATTTTAAATGTTCAAATATATAACAGCCAGAATCAAAATTAAAAAAAAAATCATATTTATAAAAATTGAACACATACTCCTCCTTTTTGTCTTCCATTTCCTGTACCTAAATTATATTTATTAGGTTATAATATGTGAGTCAATTCGGCTCACTTAGAACCTGGCTTACCAGGTTAAACTTGTAGTAAATTAGATTGGCTCACCAATTCACCTAATTTAAATTAATTATTTATTATTTTATGTTTCAATATTATTAATTAACATTTTTATTATAAAGAGATGTTTAAAGAGAGAAAACTATTATAAAGTTATCTATTCAAGACTTTAATATTATAAACGGAAAAGTGATACAAAAATTATCAATATTAAAAACTTATTTGTTTGTGTTTTGTATATGTTTTTGGATTAAGCTTGGATTGTATGATACTTTTTTATTTATTTTGAATTGTCTTTAGAGTTTAACATCATTTTAGTGTAACATTTGTTTAGATTTGAATAAAAAAAAATTGTAATTTTTTTCTTTAAAAAAATTATAATTAAATGAGTGAGTGAGTCAACCCATTTAACTCACCAACCTATGGTGAGTCGGCCGGATTCGAATTTTTTCAACTTACTAATAAGTAAACCAGGTTAGGATAGTTATCAATCCATGGTAAGCCAGACCGGATGGAGCGGGACTACCCATTTTGATAGTATATCATGTGTGAAAAGTTCAAATTGCCTAGAGAATTAAAATTATTTTGGATTAGTTGACACAATATCTTTATTCTGTTTAAACCAAAATAATATAATTGATTTCCTAGTTGAAAAATCTTGAATGCGTATTTCCCAAATATCACACTAGAAAAATATATTAAAAATTTCACATTCGAATTATATGAATGTTTGATTGGAAGGTGAGAGATGTGTAACTTTTTTAGACTTAATACTGAGTTTCTTTAGATTGTAAACGCGATGAACATTTAATTTGAGATTTGAATGGGTGTGGAAGATGATGATGACCTGGCACCAGAAAGCCACTCATTATCATCCTAAGCGCACTGTCATCTTTTAAAAAGATTTCAAGGATTTCGGATTTCAGATTTAGAATTCAGGATAGCCGTGATTTCAGATTTTTTTAAAAAAAAATTAAAAATTGTAATTTTAAAATCTTTTGAACTTTTTACATAAACTTTTCTCTAGGGCAATTTAAACTTTTCTTCAATGAAGATGAATGCGGGAAGTAAAAACCTATTAATATCAGCTTGGCATATAATATCATACTAGGCGATTTCCACTTTCAATATCGAAGGTGATAAATTTGAGATCGACCTTGGAGTCAGACTGCAACATAAATTCAATCATAAACACAAGTATATTTCAAGGAAGTGCAAAATTGTTAACAACAGGAGAAAAATACAAAAAAACAAAACAAAATAATAATAAACTAGTCTATATCTCCTCCCTTGCAGGTTAACCGTCCTAAGAAGTATATGAACCCTCGAACAAGGGTGTGGGAAAACTCAGAAGTCACCAACATAATTCCCTTGGCAGAACTTAGAAACCAAAGAAGCCAAGCTCACTCGCTCTCTCCTTCTCAAATGTCTCAAAGTACTGATAGATGATCGTTACTGCAAGCAATATTCCAGTTCCTGAACCAATGGCGCCCATAAAATCTGCCAACACTGTCAAGGCACCGATACACATGCCTCCAAATGCTGCAGCAGTGGGAATGTATCGATTCAGTTCTTTCTGCAAGTTTGACTCACGGTGTCCAGGCATCACCATTTGTTGTTCCTGCAAATTCAAAACATATATTATGACCCCAGAAATTGTTGCCAACATAACACGTACATTTGTCTGATATCTAAATACAGATGAATTTCCATGAATAAGCATTTTTCCTCCCAACAAACTCGGATTCGGAACTCAAGTCAGTAAAAGCACAAGCCAATATTGTGCCTGCTTCCTTACTTGGGAGTAATTCCAGGAGATTGGGGCATTCCACAACCACTATTTTTACCAACTAGAGATTAATATAATGACCATCTAAAAGTTCCAGGATACAAGAACCAGCAAAAAATTACAATCTGCAATTAGTCATGATTCTCCATGTCAATTGGCCCCAACCTTTAATTTAAAGTTAAATTAAAAATTTATGCTTGTTTAAAAGCTAACAAAAAGAGCTGGGTTCAGGCTCAAAATAATATTTACTTGTTTCAAAACAGTATTGCTTCTGAAGGTAGCTAAAACCCAAGACTGGCTAATATTTTGCTGCTTAAGATAGATATCCACTCAATGGGAAATGATATGAAAAATGAATGCTAGTCAATACCTTCAGCTGCTTGGCAACATCTCTAGCAGATGAACCAGAGACTTCAATCCATGTTTTAGAGAACAAGGCGCAGGCTGAAAGCATAAACACGAGATAGAACAGAGCATGGAAGGGATTGGCTGCCATATCAGCTAAGCTGCAAGAGATATAGGGCAAAGATACTGGTTAGGTTATCTAATGACGCAGTACATAACTGACTGACAATTTATCTTATATAAGTATATATACCATACATAGCACTTAACTTGAATTTGTTACCAATTCTCTTACCTGGATGGTGCAGTGATATAGTACGCAATTCCTCCAACAGGTACAGACTGACCACCTCCATATTCAGATTCCTTCCATTTTCCCAATAGATCTACAAAGAAGTTTCCACTGTACTTACGATGGAGCAGCTGAACAAGTTGAACAATAGATTGTTAAAACAGTAAATCCAAGAACATTAACTCCAATCTATCATACAAAAACAGTTACCTGGGAGATGAAGTAGAGATTGGAAACAAGAGCAGACTGAAGAATGATGGGCATGTTGGAGGTATAAAACAGTTTGATTGGATATGAACCCTGCTGTCCACGAGCATTCTTTGACCTTACAGGCAAGACTACACGGAAACCTTGGAAATATATTACAATTAGGAAGATCAAGACAGTAGCAAGCAAATTTGTCACATTCGGAAGATTCTGGCGGTAAAATGCCTCCCGGAGAGCCCGGACCTTGTCTGTTCTAGTTATCAACAAATGGAACAGAGCAATAACAGCACCTTCAAATTCAGCTCCACGTCCACTATTAATGGTGGTGGGGCTAAATGCCTTCCATATAATGTTTTCACTGAAAAATGACAACAGAATTCCTTTTAATTATTTGATGAAATGTTAAATATCCGGTTAGCAGTTGCTAGAACACAACAAAAACACTATATTATAAAAGTTGGAAATATAACATTGAGGAAGAGTAAAAATTTACCAGATATTAGTTGCTATAAATAGGGAAATTCCAGACCCCAGACCATATCCTTTTTGGAGAAGCTCGTCTAGACAAATCACAATTATACCCGCAAAACAGAGCTGGATGATGATGAGGATGGCATTTCCTACTCCAAGTTGTCCCACACTACCATACATCCCTGAAAGAACATAGGCAACAGCCTCACCAACAGCTATCAAAATACCAAGAAGCTTCTGCGCTCCGTTTCTGAGAAAGAAAAGGAAGTTAACTAAATATAAAGTATATAAGAAAATATTGGAACACAATAAATATTAAATTTTTATTTGAAACAGTTAAATGAAGGGATTCATCACGCAGCTACAAAAGCTAAAATCAGATAAGATTACACAAGGAGGAAAAAGATAACATGATCAACAAGAGGGATGTAAGTACAAAGAAAGAGACTTACAATAGTGCTCGATCCTCCCGTACGTTGTTGTCGACTTCAATAATTTTCGACCCAGCCAGAAGTTGCATCACCAGCCCAGAAGTCACAATGGGAGTGATTCCAAGCTCCATGACAGTTCCACGGTTTGAAGCGAGAATAACACGCATCCAATAGAATGGATCCGCACCTGTTGTTGAGTGAATCCCATATAGAGGAAGTTGACTACAAACCAGGAAAATGAAGAGAGAGATCACAGTATATATGACCTTTTCTCTAAATGGCACTTTCCTATCAGCAGTTTGAACCTCGGGAAGAAACGATAGAAACGGCCTAACTAAGTGAAGCACCCTAAATCCACCTCCCATCGTACCACACTACACCAGTTTAGCCTGCACAAAATATTCAACAAGCATCTGTAAGAGGATAATCAGCAAGGGCCCAAAAAGTTCTGTACTTCTAAATGTCTCAGCGTCAAAGTGGAAATTCTTCAAATAACAAAGCCCATATCAACAAAAGATAATAAATTAAAAACACTTTTCATTCACACAAGCAAGCCAACATTAACACCTTTTCAATCTATGCTAACTAAAATCACCAGTTTACTCAAAAGCATACTAGAACAACCAAATCAATTTGCACTAAAAGGACATTGCTACATGCATCAAACAGTACCACATAAACAAAACCTCATTCGAAAACATAACAAACAAAGCAACAATGCATCAATTACAAGGCTGCCGAGAATTATGCATCACCTGCATTTAACCTAAAAACAAACAAAAAAATTCAGCGAGCAACGCAATACGAATGCATGCTATACATCTAGATCAGATCTCAAGAAACGGAAACCCTAATTTGCTTGTGCAAAAAGCGAGAAGCAAATCGGGGCTGAGAAGCGGGGTGGAAGAATATGCAGATCTAGGAATGTGCGAAACCATGAAAAGGAGATCGAAGAGATTGAAGGGGAATACCTCGGGTGAAAGGTTCTATCGTAGATCTACGATTTTGGGAAGAAAAATTGCAATTGAGAAGTGCAGGGTGCGTTTGGATGTATATTTATATAGAGGACAAGAACTACGATATTTTTTGGAACGAGAGATAGAAGAAAAAAAGATAAAAAAAAAAATCAAAACATAAAAAAGTCGTCGCTAGGAATCTCAGAGGATTTTTTTAATTGAGTAAAAACTTCCCACATTTTTTTAATATACTTTTTTCATTTTTCTTTTCAGACATAACCTACTACCAATTTATTAACGAAAAATTCTAATATTTTTTAGCAGGATGAACCAATTTCTTGCTGTTTGAAACTGATTTCTTTAAACAATTGTAAAATGAAAAATTGGTTTTGTTTTTCAATTATATCATGTTAAAAAAGAATTATTTTATCTATTTCTTAAAATATCTTTTTAAAGTAAAAAATTTAAAATATAGATATTTCAGTATTTTATATTAATTTAAGTATTTAATTTTTCTTCAATATGTAACAAATATTTTATTTTTTTAGCGAAATTAATTATATAATATCTATTTAATAAGTATAGATATTTTACTATTTTGAATTATTAATATTATTTATTTTATTTTACAAAAAAAAATTTTAAATAATGATTATTTAATATTTTTAATAATTTAGATTTAATCTATATTTTAAGCACTGCTATGTTATATTTTTAATTAACTTAAGTATTTATATTTTTTCAATAAATATTAAAATTTCAATATTTTAAATTAATTATTTGATAAATATAGATATTTCAGTATTTTTTTTAGTTAATTTATGTATTTTTTTTTTCTTCAATAAATACAAATATGTTAATTATTTGATTATTTAGTTTCCTTTTAGGTTAAAAGACATTAAAATATCAATCATTGAATCATTAATGAACTTCATCTAGTATATATTTTTTTAATTATCTAAAATCAACAAAAATAATGTTAAGATTTTATTTGTATATAGAATATATTAATAATATATTGTTTAAAGAAATAATTAATAAATATATTAATATAATGAACGTATAATATGTCTTATTGTAACATCCCAAAATTATACAGTCATCAACTATATAATAGAATATTAACATGTATTAATATGATAAAGCAATTTTACAATTAAATAGAGCAGTGTGCAAAAATGACCGAACGGCCTTACATATACACACAAAATAACGAGCGTTCACAAAAAGAATTAGGACGAACGGTTTACAAAACAATGACCGAACGTCCAACTATTTACAACCAACAAAAGGGCGCTCGCTCAAGCGACCCGCTATTCTAAATTTTCTAACTAAAAACCGTACGCCTTTACTGCTCGGCCTTCACTTCCACTTCAACGAGATTCTCCTCAGCTAGGATTTCCTCTTCAAGTGTTTGCTCCAGGGAAGTATCACCTTCTGCTCACATCCACACGGATGATCATTGCAAGGACAAGACGGATACACATATACAGACAACGCAAGGAAAGTGCAAGGGTAAGCTTATTGAATTTAATTCAAGTCAAACATATATTTCATACTTATCAAATACAGCAAGTAAATTCACAAACATATACATTCAAATCATACAATAATTCCATCCAAATCCTGATGCTAGACCGACCGTCCAGACTGTATGAATCCTGTGTAGCTAAGGCGTCCGTGCACCCAGGTGGGGTAACTGGAATGCTCATCAGTAGCCACCTGAGGTTAGTCTTTTTGTCCAAGTTACAGTTATGGACTAGACCTCCTGCCATTCCCACGCATGACATGTTCCTCTCTACTTGAGAACGAGCACTCACGGAATATCAGGATGAACCACCATATAAGCTTACCACGTTCATACTTACAAATCTCAATTTCCAACCAAGAGTTGTTCCTCCCTGGAACGCTCGTTCAAAATCAACAATCACAATTTCATTTCTCATGGTGTTCGCACATCTTAATCTTTCATCTTATTCACACTTTCATTCTTAGTTTCACTTCCATAAAAGAACGAACGTCCAGCCCTCTTTGTAATAGAGGACGAACGTTAATGCAATACCAAGAAGGCTTGTTCACGAACTTGAATCAGTTAGATGAACTGAATCTAGAATGATCTGGAATTTACTTAGAATAATTTAAATTCAATAACTCTGGAACGAATCAAATGGATAGATATATCACAAATTGTTTAGATAAAGAATCCGAACACGATTTAATTCAAAAGACAACCGCCAGTCAATGACCGAGCGCTAAAATGAAACTTTTGGACGAACGTCACTGAAGTCTTGGACGAACGTTACTAGGATTATTGGACGAACGCTATTTAGATTTTAAGGACGAACGCTATTTCAAATTTGGGACGAACGCTATTACCGCTCGTTGATGATTTAGGAAGGAACGAACGTTCGGTATATGACCGAGCGTTCTTTATCACATACGCATTTGGACGAGCGTTCGGTATAAGACCGAGCGCTACTTATTACTTACTCTTTGGGACGAGCGTTCGGTATAAGACCGAGCGCCGCTTAAGGACGTACGCTTTTAGGTCAAGACTTTTCACTGATTCAAAATCAAAGAAGTTTGGAATTTATATAAGATAAGATACTTTAAAATTTGTCTTACAATTTGACTAAGTGCTCAAAGGGATATTATCAGGCTTCTCAATGCTCACACAATACTCAAGATGTGTACGTCTGGCCAAATGCTCAAACGTAAAGCTATATAAGAGGGCGTTCGTCCTCAAAGGGAAATCCTTTCCAAATGAAAGGGTTCAACTAATTCAAGGAATTCACTACGAATACCGAACGGTCAAAGACCGTTTCGATAACGAACGTTCATTTTCATAGGATTCTCATATTTAAATTCCACATACAGTAACCATATTTTCCAGCATAAACTTTCATGCATTAAATCACTCATATCATAGTACAAATCAAACATTTTCATTGCATCATCTCATCATACAGTTCATATTTCAATTTAATCAAACCATAGCACATTGCACCACTTTCATACATCATTTCAGAATCATATTCTCATACTAAAAGCTTAAAATCATGAATCGTACTTTAAACATCTCATAAACGCCCATGCATTACAGAAATCATACGAATTAAATTCTAATAAGCTTCCCTTACCCGGATTGTGCGTTCGCTCTCCAGAAGGAAACCAAATTCCAGTATACTCTTTCTACCCTTAACGTTCAAACCCCAAAACTCCTCAAACTAAAATTACAGAAAACCAATATTGGTTCAGAGAAGGTGCATGCAGATTCAAAATGAAGCTTGCATGTTGAAAATGAAGAGCAGTTGAGGACGTGAAACTTACCCGTTTCAGAATCCAAAACCGTTCGGTTTGATGGAAAGCTCACGGTGCAGGGATGCTTCTCACGGTGCTGAAATGCAAACGGAGCAGAGAATGGTGAGTTGCAGAAGAGAGAAGGAGAGGGGTCTCTAGAGAGAAGGTAGAGAATTTGGAAAGCAAAAGTTTGGGGAAGAAGAGGAAGAGTGCAGAGGGAAAGGGAAGAGTTTTTCAGAGAAATTAATTTCTCTTCCCACGTAGGACGAACGTCCATCCGCGTGCTGCCACTTGGATCCCACTAACTATTGGGAACGTTCCAAAGTGACACTTGTCAGCATGCATGCAGTGTGAGCGTGAGTGCGTTTTAATGGAAGAGTGTGCGTGTCACGGTGCATTAATGGAAGCACAGTGGTGACTCAGCAGAGTAATTATTGGGGCGTGACAATCCCCCTAACTACAAAAATTTTCGTCCTCGAAAATTGAAGACTTACCAGGGAATAGATGAGGGTATAAGTCCTTCATGGCATCCTCAACTTCCCAAGTAGAATCGCCAGTCTTGTCGTCCCACACCACTTTTACCAACCGAACGTCCTTCCCTTTGTATAACTTAGTGCGCTCGTCTTCAATACGAATCGGCTTCATCTCTAGCGTTCGGTCTTGACGAAGACGAACGTCCTCAAGCTCCAATATGTGCGAAGGATCTGATACATATTTTCTGAGTTGAGACACGTGAAATACCGGATGAAGGTTGGATAATTGTGGAGGCAAGGCTAGCTCGTATGCAACAGGTCCAATCCTTCTCAAAATCTGATATGGCCCCACGAACTTGGGAGACAACTTCTTTGACCTCAACACTCGTCCTACTCCAGTAGTTGGATTTAATTTGAGAAATACATGATCGCCAGCTTTGAACTCTAAGGGCCGTCTCCTCTTATCTGCGTATGACTTATGCCTGCTTCTGGACGTCTTCAATCTCTCTTGAATTAACTTCACCTTCTCAGTCGTTTGTTGAACGAGCTCCGGTCCTGTTAATACGTTCTCCCCTTCTTGAAACCAGCAAAGAGGTGTGCGGCATTTGCGTCCGTAAAGTGCTTCAAAGGGAGCCATTCCAATGCTGGACTGGAAGCTGTTGTTATAGGTGAACTCCACTAACGGCAGGATTTCATCCCAAACGCCCATGTGATCGAGTACGCACGTTCTTAACAAATCTTCAAGCGTCTGGATTGTTCTCTCGGATTGACCGTCCGTCTGAGGATGGTACGCTGAGCTCATTTGGAGTTTGCTGCCCAGCTCACTTTGCAACGACTGCCAAAACCGAGAGGTGAACCTTGTGTCTCGGTCAGAGATGATGCTAGATGGCACTCCATGCAGACGAACGATCTCCTTGACGTAGAGCTTTGCCAAGTTGGTCAGTGACATCTTCAGGTTGATGGCTAGGAAGTGAGCACTCTTTGTTAAGCGATCCACTATCACCCAAATGGAATCGTGGTTCTTGAACGTGCGAGGCAAATGAGTCACGAAATCCATTGAAATGCTGTCCCACTTCCATTCGGGAATCTCCAAAGGTTGCAGTAGGCCACCCGGTCTTTGGTATTCAGCTTTGGCACGTTGACAAGTTAGACATGATGCCACAAAACGTGCGACATCACTCTTCATCCCTGGCCACCAAAACGATTGCTTTAAATCGTGGTACATCTTAGTCATGCCTGGATGCATGCTAAGACGGCTGTGATGTCCCTCGGCTAAGATGATCCGCTTCAATTCTCCATCATTCGGAACGCACGTCCTACCCATATAGCGTAGTAGGCCGTCCGTCCCAACGTTGAATTCCTTTGCCTGATCAGTGCCGAGCGCGCCTCTTATCTTCATTAATTCCTCATCTTCAAGTTGCTTCATTCTAATCCGCTCAAACACGTTACTGGATATCCTAAGGTTGCAGCATTTAATGTTGTCCGGTTCTAAATTGAACTGCAACCTTAAGTCTCTAAAACTTTCCACAAGGCTCAACTCACATACCATCATGGATGACACATGCACCACTTTTCTGCTTAGAGCGTCCGCCACAACGTTCGCTTTTCCAGGATGGTACAACAACTCGAAATCATAATCCTTCAAGAACTCAAGCCACCTCCTTTGTCTCATGTTTAACTCCTTCTGATCGAAGAGGTACTTGAGGCTCTTGTGATCGCTGAAGACTTGGAAAACGGCTCCATACAAGTAGTGCCTCCAAATCTTCAAGGCAAAGACGACCGTTGCCAGCTCTAGGTCGTGCATTGGATAATTCCTCTCATGTATCTTCAATTGTCGAGAGGCGTACGCCACTGCCCGTTTCTCTTGCATAAGAACACACCCCAAACCTTGGTGAGATGCATCACAGTAAACTTCGAAAGGTTTGGCAGTGTCCGGGATTACCAAAACTGGGGCGCTCGTCAGCTTTTGCTTCAACTATTGGAAGCTGGATTCACACCGATCGGTCCAAGCGAACGGGTGATCCTTCCTGGTCAGCTGTGTTAACGGTGCTACTATCTTAGAAAATCCTTCTATGAAACGCCTGTAGTAGCCCGCGAGTCCCACAAAACTTCTAACTTCAGTGACCGAGCGTGGACTCTCCCATTCCAAAACCGCTCGTTCCTTAGCCGGATTAACTGAAATTCCACCAGCAGATACCACATGGCCTAAGAACTGCACTTCCTTCATCCAGAATTCACATTTAGATAACTTAGCGTACAGCTCCTTTTCTCTCAACACTCCAAGTACCACCCTTAAGTGCTCCTCATGCTCTTCACAGCTCTTGGAGTAGATGAGAATATCATCAATAAACACCACCACGAACTTGTCCAAGTATGGCCTGAAGATTCTGTTCATGTAGTCCATGAAGACTGCTGGAGCGTTCGTCACACCGAACGGCATGACCACGTACTCGTAATGTCCATAACGTGAACAGAAGGCTGTCTTCTGAATGTCTCCTTCCTTAACCCGAATCTGGTGATAGCCTGATCTCAAATCTATCTTAGAGAAAATGCTCGCTCCATGCAATTGGTCCAGCAGATCGTCAATGCGAGGCAGTGGGTATTTATTCTTGATGGTCAGCTTATTCAATTGACGGTAGTCAATGCATAGCCGTGAGCTGCCATCCTTCTTCTTTACCAATAATACGGGCGCTCCCCAAGGTGAAACGCTTGGGCGAATGAACTTCTTGTCCATTAAATCTTCAATTTGTTTCTTGAGTTCAACCAATTCAGCTGGTGCCATTCTATATGGTTGAACGGATATGGGAGCTGCAGTCGTTACCAAATCAATCGTGAATTCCACTTCACGAACAGGAGGCAGTCCTGGCACTTCATCCGGAAAGACGTCCGGGAATTCGTCCACAACCGTTCGTCCTTCGGTGTACTTATTGGACGAACGTTCAAAACTCTTACCCGCCCCCTCTCTGCCTTCATGCGTCATGATCAAGAAACAACTCGCGCCCTCCATAATGTCTTCTTTCAACTGGCCGAGCGTCACACCCAACTCCTCTTCATCTTCTTCAGGAAAAATCAATTCCTTTGCTCCACAATCTATGAGTATGTGATTGGTAGTAAGCCAATCCATCCCCAGAATCACTTCTAAGTCTTTGAGAGGCAAACATATGAGGTTCACCTTATACCTACTCCCTTCAACCTCAAGAGGACATCTAACACATACTGTAGACGTTCTCACCTCACCAGCAGCTGGTGTCGACACCACTAAATCAAACTGCATCTCGCTCTCCACTATCCCCAACTTATCAACGCACGCCTTCGAGATGAAGGAGTGTGTTGCCCCCGAATCATATAACACACAGCAAGGTATTCCATGAACTAAGCAGGTACCAGTGACGAGCGTACCTGAGCTCGCTGCCTCTGCACCAGTAATAGCATATACACGCCCAACTGCCTGGGCTCGTCCACTTCTCCCTTGCTGATTTCTCCCAGCGTTCGGCGGCCTCATCACTACGCGTCCGCCCATGTTACATTCACTCTCTAGATGTCCATTTCTTCTGCACCGATTACAATACTTCACTCCAACCAATTGAGGGCATGATGATCTGAAATGAGGTCCTCCACACTGGAAACATCTGACCGATCCCTGTTGGCTTGCTTGTCCAGCAACTACCATAGCTTGCGAACCACTTGACTGAGCTGGACGAGCTTATGGTGTCCTGTTCCTATTCAAATTTGTCCTTGTCAAGATTGGGCCCCGAGACGCCTGTTGTTTCTTCTGTTGTTCTGCCTCAGCCATGTTCTTCTCCAACACCTTAGCCCTCTCAACCATTGCAGGAAATGACCGAATGCATAGGCTGGATATCATCACCTTCAGATCACTTCTCAGCCCATTTTCAAACTTTCTACATTGCCATTCCTCACTGGTTGCCATGGTGTTGAAACGAACCAAGTGTTTAAACTTGTTCGTGTACTCGGAAACGGACATTCCACCCTGTATTAGTTGAAGAAACTCCACCTCCTTAGCAAAACGAACGCTATATGGAAAGTACTCCTCATAGAACTTCCCTCTGAACACTTCCCAGGTAATAGGACGTTGAGCGTCCGTCAGTATGGCCTTCACACTCGCCCACCAGTGGCTTGCTTCTCCAGTGAGTAAATATTCCGTGAAAGCTAAGCGGTTCTCATCTGGACACCTCTTAGCATTGTAAATCCGTTCCATATCCTGCAGCCACTGATCTGCTTCATCAGGGAGACCCTTCCCATTAAACTTGGCCGGATGGTGTTGAAGAAAGCTCTCCAAACTCCATTCGGTATGATGAACAGCATTGGAAGAGGACGCCCCTGGCGTGCCTCTGGTGGTAGCAATCAGCTCCATCAATTGCCTCTGGGTGTTTTCTGAGTTTTCGCGAGCGGCCTCTAGACTTCTTAGAGCAGCTGCATTCTGCTCCATTAACGTAGCATTTTGTTGTTGCAGCCGTTCGATCACAGTTTCTAATAATCTGGCATGGTTGGGTGCATCAGGTTCGTTTGGTTGTGGGGGAGGAGGAAGTCTAGGAGCCATTCGTTCTCTGGTTCATCAGAAAAACGAACGTTAGAATTGTTCAAGAGTTAAATACTTCAATAACTCATTAAACACATAACAAGCACACAACGAAAGCATAGTGTACTCATAACCCTACTTGTCCTTAAAAGAACAAAACTGCTCTGATACCAATAATGTAACATTCCAAAATTATACAGTCATCAACTATATAATAGAATATTAACATGTATTAATATGATAAAGCAGTTTTACAATTAAATAGAGCAGTGTGCAAAAATGACCGAACGGCCTTACATATACACACAAAATAACGAGCGTTCACAAAAAGAATTAGGACGAACGGTTTACAAAACAATGACCGAACGTCCAACTATTTACAACCAACAAAAGGGCGCTCGCTCAAGCGACCCGCTATTCTAAATTTTCTAACTAAAAACCGTACGCCTTTACTGCTCGGCCTTCACTTCCACTTCAACGAGATTCTCCTCAGCTAGGATTTCCTCTTCAAGTGTTTGCTCCAGGGAAGTATCACCTTCTGCTCACATCCACACGGATGATCATTGCAAGGACAAGACGGATACACATATACAGACAACGCAAGGAAAGTGCAAGGGTAAGCTTATTGAATTTAATTCAAGTCAAACATATATTTCATACTTATCAAATACAGCAAGTAAATTCACAAACATATACATTCAAATCATACAATAATTCCATCCAAATCCTGATGCTAGACCGACCGTCCAGACTGTATGAATCCTGTGTAGCTAAGGCGTCCGTGCACCCAGGTGGGGTAACTGGAATGCTCATCAGTAGCCACCTGAGGTTAGTCTTTTTGTCCAAGTTACAGTTATGGACTAGACCTCCTGCCATTCCCACGCATGACATGTTCCTCTCTACTTGAGAACGAGCACTCACGGAATATCAGGATGAACCACCATATAAGCTTACCACGTTCATACTTACAAATCTCAATTTCCAACCAAGAGTTGTTCCTCCCTGGAACGCTCGTTCAAAATCAACAATCACAATTTCATTTCTCATGGTGTTCGCACATCTTAATCTTTCATCTTATTCACACTTTCATTCTTAGTTTCACTTCCATAAAAGAACGAACGTCCAGCCCTCTTTGTAATAGAGGACGAACGTTAATGCAATACCAAGAAGGCTTGTTCACGAACTTGAATCAGTTAGATGAACTGAATCTAGAATGATCTGGAATTTACTTAGAATAATTTAAATTCAATAACTCTGGAACGAATCAAATGGATAGATATATCACAAATTGTTTAGATAAAGAATCCGAACACGATTTAATTCAAAAGACAACCGCCAGTCAATGACCGAGCGCTAAAATGAAACTTTTGGACGAACGTTACTAGGATTATTGGACGAACGCTATTTAGATTTTAAGGACGAACGCTATTTCAAATTTGGGACGAACGCTATTACCGCTCGTTGATGATTTAGGAAGGAACGAACGTTCGGTATATGACCGAGCGTTCTTTATCACATACGCATTTGGACGAGCGTTCGGTATAAGACCGAGCGCTACTTATTACTTACTCTTTGGGACGAGCGTTCGGTATAAGACCGAGCGCCGCTTAAGGACGTACGCTTTTAAGTCAAAACTTTTCACTGATTCAAAATCAAAGAAGTTTGGAATTTATATAAGATAAGATACTTTAAAATTTGTCTTACAATTTGACTAAGTGCTCAAAGGGATATTATCAGGCTTCTCAATGCTCACACAATACTCAAGATGTGTACGTCTGGCCAAATGCTCAAACGTAAAGCTATATAAGAGGGCGTTCGTCCTCAAAGGGAAATCCTTTCCAAATGAAAGGGTTCAACTAATTCAAGGAATTCACTACGAATACCGAACGGTCAAAGACCGTTTCGATAACGAACGTTCATTTTCATAGGATTCTCATATTTAAATTCCACATACAGTAACCATATTTTCCAGCATAAACTTTCATGCATTAAATCACTCATATCATAGTACAAATCAAACATTTTCATTGCATCATCTCATCATACAGTTCATATTTCAATTTAATCAAACCATAGCACATTGCACCACTTTCATACATCATTTCAGAATCATATTCTCATACCAAAAGCTTAAAATCATGAATCATACTTTAAACATCTCATAAACGCCCATGCATTACCGAAATCATACGAATTAAATTATAATAAGCTTCCCTTACCCGGATTGTGCGTTCGCTCTCCAGAAAGAAACCAAATTCCAGTATACTCTTTCTACCCTTAACGTTCAAACCCCAAAACTCCTCAAACTAAAATTACAGAAAACCAATATTGGTTCAGAGAAGGTGCATGCAGATTCAAAATGAAGCTTGCATGTTGAAAATGAAGAGCAGTTGAGGACGTGAAACTTACCCGTTTCAGAATCCAAAACCGTTCGGTTTGATGGAAAGCTCACGGTGCAGGGATGCTTCTCACGGTGCTGAAATGCAAACAGAGCAGAGAATGGTGAGTTGCAGAAGAGAGAAGGAGAGGGGTCTCTAGAGAGAAGGTAGAGAATTTGGAAAGCAAAAGTTTGGGGAAGAAGAGGAAGAGTGCAGAGGGAAAGGGAAGAGTTTTTCAGAGAAATTAATTTCTCTTCCCACGTAGGACGAACGTCCATCCGCGTGCTGCCACTTGGATCCCACTAACTATTGGGAACGTTCCAAAGTGACACTTGTCAGCATGCATGCAGTGTGAGCGTGAGTGCGTTTTAATGGAAGAGTATGCGTGTCACGGTGCATTAATGGAAGCACAGTGGTGACTCAGCAGAGTAATTATTGGGGCGTGACACTTATTAAATAATTTTTTTGTTTATTTAAATTATATTAAATATTAATAATAATATATTCAATATGATTGTCATAGTTTTATAAAATAAAATTTTAATGATTTATTTGGAAAAAAAATTGTTTTAAAATATTGGTATTACATTTAAATTGTATTAGTGAAAACATATGCGTTATAATTGTATTAGAAAACATATGCGTTATAATTGTATTAGTGAAAACATGCATAATGTCCATACGTACCTCTGCTCCATTTTTTCTTTATGATAAAAGAATAATAAAATTATTATCATGTAATAAAAATAAATGGTAAGATTCGAAAATTTATAATAATTAAAAAATATATATTTAAGGTAAAAGATATTGTTATGGTTTATTAATTATTTAAAATATTTATTTTAGTTAAAAGAAATTATATTATATGCACGGACCAATACATACATGTCGTAGTAACGCGTTCGATTGTTCGAGTATAGAGGCTCAAAATCAGTTAAATATCTAATTAATTTAATCAGGTCAATAATCAGATTTAAAAGATATTATATCATATTGAAGGTGATTCCAATCAAAAGCTTATGAGAAATAAGTACAAGTCAAAAGTATTCTTCCTGGAGTTTTTATTATGCATTTATTATAGCATAACAATTTTATCAACTGAAGTTGACTTTGGCATTTAAGCCCCTTTAGCAAGTACTCTGATTAGTTGGAGAATAGCTTCCTCGAGTAATAAGAGGATAGCATTAAAACATAAGATAAGAAATATTCAAGAAGATTGAAGCTACAATGAAAATATCTCAAATTGAAGAATTATAAGAAAGAAACAAAGAGATAATTCACATAAAGAAATATACGCGAAAAGCAATATCCAAAACTTTTAAGTGAATAATGAAGATATACAAAATCAATTCTACATCAACAATGAAGTGGTTCAATGCAATTATATATACGAAGACTAAGATGAAGAAGAAAAAGAATACTTGAGAAACATAGTGAAACGCTATCATATCAAAAGTGAAAAGAAAAGTGAAAATATTGTGAGTATATAAAGTGTCATATTTATCTCATAGAGAGTGATATTGGGGTTGAGAGTAATCATCGTAAATCCTTCACTATGTTAAGTGAACCTTGTGAGCTTGATTGTAACTTTTTTATGTGAGAGATCATTTAGATTGTAATTGTGAGTTCATGATCTTAGGAGACATTGAGATAAGATACCTAGAGTGGTTGATACTCTTTGTAACCTAAAGATATTGATACTCGTGCTAGTTAAGTGTGTTTGTCAAATATATTGTGTTTTATGTTAATTAAGGAAACATGTCTTATGGCAATGTTCTAGCTAAGACAAGCCAAATCTAATAGTAAACAAGCCATGTCATCATGCTACTCACGGTTTTTGTGTGATTAAGCGGAAGTTGTGGTGGACGATGTTTGAAGCTCACGGTTTTATAGTACTGAATGGTGAAGGATGAAGTGTTTAGAGATTCTCTAAGAGTGGTTGAGCCAACTCTTGGAGGAAGGTCGCTAGAGGAGTGATGGACAAATTTATGATCACCAAAATATGATGTCACAAACTTGTTTTACAATCGGCAAGTATGACCGAATCGTTCAAGTAATAAACTTGGTAAGACCAAGTATCATTCTCCCAAAGGACTCACGGCCTAGTTTAGTTGTGTGGTTTGTTGATTAGCTAAGACTTAAGAACGAAATAATTGGATTTTACTATGCAAAAGACGAAAATAAATATGTATGCATGAGTTTTGATCAATGGCAAAAACAAAAGACAAGCACTTTCAATGGAATATATGGATGATTATGTTGTTGGGGGTCAATTTCATCTTATCCACTCTCATATATTTTAGGAATTCAACATTCAAATCATCATTGTTAATGTCACTCTCTAAAGTACCTTTCAAGAAGGCTTCTCCCTAATTACGAGTTCATACAATTCCTAGCATTCCTAATAATTAGTTCATCAAGTGCAGGAGCTTAACGACAACCAATATAATATTGGGAGAGATTCCCCGGATCTAGACTTCCCCGTACGTTCCCGTATCGACAAAATCAATAATCATGCATTGAATGAGTTAAACAAAGCAAGCATTAAGCAAAGAGGAAAAACCCTAACTAATGATGAAAGAAAGCATAAATCTTAGATTAAGATGCAAGCATAAATTCCATATATGAGAGCTTCAAAAGATAACATTGATTCCCCAACAAACATACAAGGTTTAGTTCACCATATTCATGGTGAACCCAGATGAACAATAATGAAAGAATGAAGGATAAAACCCTAGAAAGGTGAAGAGGTAGCCTGAGCATCCAAGATCCTCCTTCAAAGGGGTGGAAGAGAGAGTGTTTGCTTCATTTCTGCCAAAGATACAAACCCTAGAACGTCCTAAAGCTTATATACTATTCTAAAATTACAGAAAATCTAGGCCCAAGCCCATAAGTGTACCGCTCAGCGGTGAGTGCGCGTCTCATTTCTTCCCCTCAGCGGCCATTTTGCCCCTCAGCGGACCTCCCGTGACTTCCTGAGTGCCGCTCAGCGGTAAAGTGCGGCTGAGCGGTGACTTCGGCTTCTCTTTTTGCACTCTTTGATTTCTTTTCTGATTCCATCTCTCTCCTTCTTCACTTCTTTCACTAAATTCACCTTAAAACCTGTGCAAAAACACTGAAATCAAGCATAAACCTGTCTAGCTCTCTTATTTATGAAAATATGAATAAAAACATGATTTCAAGCTAGTTTCTAAGTATAAAGGTTGCTTTTAGTATCAATTTTAAGCATGAAAATAACAGTTTTTCAACTGTTATCACAACCCCAAACTTAGAACTTTGCTTGTCCTCAAGCAAACAAGATGTAACTCAATCTTCAACCAATTCATATGATGGTTCACTCATTCAAAAATCCTCTTCTTCAAGATAAGTAAAAACTTCAATCAACCTTATGACCAAGAGTTCAATCAAGATGTGCACATGCTTTAGTGTTCACAAAGTCATTTAAATTCCAACAAATGCTATTTTTCATGAATGATCAATCAATTAAGCATGGATGTTCATGTGCTCATGGAATATTTCCTCACTAGGTAAAGTGTTTCACTCACACTCAAGTGTATAAGAGGTAATCACTCATTCACTCTACTATCACAATGTCACATGAATCAACTTTGCCTTTCATTTTACCACAATCAAAAACATTCACAAGCATGCATCATCACAAGGACTTTTCAATGGCTTATAATGTGGCTGGGCTAACAAGAAAATTGGTTTTTCTGGATCACAAAATCCTTGAGTTAAGAGAATCATAACAACACAATTATTCTCATTCTTCCCAACTTGCCTTTGCATTTGCATTGAGCTTCGCTTTTTCTTTTCTTTTCTCTTTTTCTTTGCATATTCTTATTTTTTAGCTCTTAGCTCAATGCTTTTCCTTTTTCATGTTTTCCCAACAACCCCAAACTTGAACATTTAACAATACCACACAAGATCTTCTACTTAACTCAAGGTAAAGATTTTCAATCAAGGGTTTTCAGTGTATTTTCAAGGCTAAGGGTTCAAAGGATAGAACACAAAGTGTTCTCATTTAGTAGGCTAACTTTATGAATTTGGCCAATAAAAAGGGTTCCAACACGGCCTTGATCACATGATGCAATACAAGCAATTGATTCAATCATAGAAAACCTGGGCAAAATCATTCATGTTTCCAAAGTAATAGCATTCAACAATAACAACTCTGGAGCTCAAAACCTCACATATAAGCTCATTCACATTTGACATACACATCCTGCTTAATCTCAAATCCACAATCACAATATCATGCATTTGTTCACAAAGTTTGTGAATCACCTATATAAGCATTTTAATGTGCACATCATCTCAACATCAATCAATCAATAAGCATCATCAAGCATTACTTATCAAACAATCACAGTTAATATCAAACCATCACACAAACCAGGTTTCCAATAGAGTACATCAAACCCTAATCTAAAAACAAAAAACAAATAAGTTCAGAAAAACTTAAACCAACAAAAGTATAAGCATATGATAGCATTCATCAGTAAATGTTATCTCAGCTCCTCATCAGTCTGAGCTGTCCTCTGTATCTTCCTCTTCCTCCTCATCTTCATCATCTTCAAATGCCTCATCATCATCAGCTTCATCTTCTTCCATCTCTCTAGCTGAAGCTTCAGCTGCTCCAGCTCCTCCTCCATGCACTGGCTCCTCTGGCCAAGCTACCACATTATGGAATTCATCCATAGTCCACCTGTGGGCTGGAGGTGTATCATACATTCCTACAATCATCTCAGCAGTAGCCACCTGCCCTCTGTGAATGGACTGCAACTGAGCACCTATAAGAGACATATACATGTCCCTCATCTGGAATGGTTCTGCTTCATGTGTCTCAGCAGATGTCTGGCTCTGTGCTGGCCCTCTCTCTCTACGAGCACGGCGTGGTGGAACTGGCTGAGCTGCCTCCTCACCTCCACAGTACTGTCTGTAATAGGCCTCATCAATAACTTTTCATGGCCTTTTAAATGGTGGAACAAAAGTATCCACCCCAGCTAGCTTGCAAAGGTGAGTAATCAAGGAGGGATGTCCTAGTGGTGCTTTGTTGTTTGAGGTATTGGCGCACACACTAATCTCATCAGCTATCACCTGCCCAATGTTAACATTTAAATTTCTGATAGCACAGTAGATGAATAGTGCCCTGCTGAGAGTAATATCTGACACATGTGAACATGGCTGAATGTTGGCATGAGAAAATGCCATCTAATACTTTGCAAGAGGAGTCAAATCTGTCCTCCTAATGTTAACCACTGAACCAGATCTATTCCTTTGGAAGTGTCTTCCTGGTATACATAGTACTATCTCCACATCCTCATAATCAGCACCTTCCTCCATGCTAAGAGCAAACTGGCACTGCTCACCAGCCCACACAGTGTCCAGGAAGTTATTAATAGAATCAGGATCATACCTGATAGCATGGCCTCTAACATAGCCTAAATAATTCTCAGCTGGATAATCACCAATCTTCTTTGCATTGGTGTAGAATTCCTTTACCACAGCTATGTTGGCAGGTGCAGGATATGTGGCTAGCTTTCCCCAGTCATTCCCTAACACTTGCTCACCAAATTGAGGAGCAAAGTTAGGTATCATTCCAACCTTTCTCTCCATCAGAAGTCTCCTGTCCTGAACCACCCTAAAGTGCTTCTCATGTTTCCTAGAGAGGAACCTGCTAGAGTGGGATTGCTCTGGTTCCTTTTCCTTTCTCTTGGTTGCCATGGTTTTCAATCTCTTTCCTGAAGAGGATACCATTCCTGCATTCAAACACAAATACAAAACCACAGAACATGATGTTAATCATTAGTAAGCACAAAACACAACTCCTTTCGAAGCTAAACCACCGCTGAGGGCCAGAATTTCCCCTCAGCGCCACCAGTGCCATAGTCCAAATCACAAAAAAAAAAAAACAGAAAAACCAAGTCTGGCAGAGTGCCGCTCAGCGGCAGTTTACCCTTCAGCGGTAACTCTGCAGAATTTTGAAAATCCTGTTTTAAAGCTGTCCTAACTCCACCCAAATGCAATTTTCAGTTTTCCAGTTCATAATCATGCAGTTTAATCGGTTCAAACTTCAAATATATCATCAAATCATGCATAAAAATCAAAACCCCTAAATATTCATGCTTTGACAATCACATTCAAATTCAAGAACCCTAGAATGAACAAAATGCATTTTACTTACTTGGGTGGAGATACTAGATGCAATGAAGATGCTTCCAAGCTAAAATGCTCTCTTCCAACCCCAAACTTTGATGGCACACTAGTGAAAAAGTGAGTGGAAGAGAAATTTTCTTAAGAGGGAAGAGTGAAAAGATGTGGAAAAACTTAGAGAAGGTATGTGGGAGTGTTTGTGCAGAGACACTACAAGAAAAATGATTATTATCTACCGATAATTATATACGGATTTTAATCCGTATGTAATATGAGTATTATATACGGATATTATATACAGATCTTAAAAATAAAATTATATACGGATATTATATACGGATTTTATATACAGATATATCCGTATATAAAATCCGTATGTATTTTTTGCGCTTGGTGGCAGAAGAGTTTCCTAAGGATAATAACCGTATGTAAGTATAGAAGCAAGTGTTACCCACCGACAGTACATACGGATCTGAAAATTAATTTTATTTCGAAAAGATTGAAATTATATTTCATTCGAACCTTGTTTGGTGGAACACTCACTTGAGGTGTATTCTCTCGAATCTCTCTCGATCCCTAGCTCTACATTCTCCACAAATTCTCCCAAATGTCTCTGCAACCCTAACCTTAAGTCTCCACTCTGTACGCACTGATTCTCTCAAATGTCTCTGCAACCCTAACTTCAATTCTTCACGCTCCATGCACTCTCCACTCTCCACTCTCCACGCATTGATTCTCTCAAATCTCTCTCGAACCCTAACTTCAACCATCCACTCTCGATGCATTGAAACTCTCATCTCTCGAACGTACTGAAACACTCGAGCTGTGTTCGTGCGAAAAACCTTTTCCCTAAATCTCCTTGTGCCTCGTTGAGGAATCTCGTTCAGCACCTTCGTTTCACCTCTATGGTTCAGTGGCGGTCTTCGTTAGGATGATGCTAAGACCTTCATTTGGTAAGTAATCCTTTCTTCCTTAATTTTCGTAGTAATCTCTAATGCTAGTATTGCGTAAAATCAAAAAAGGGTCAACCCTAATCTGTGTTTAATTCATTCAGGTTACCCACAATAATTCGTTAATAAGCATGAAAAGATTTTAGAATTAGGGATTTACTAGTTTTTCTCTATTACCGAGTAATATGATAAGCAATAATTTGCTTTTTTTGGATGTTATGGGTTTGATTTTGAATTTCTTAATTTGACATCTGAGTGGGTTCAGCTTAGTTGTGTTAGATTGTAGAGATTTGATTTTGGTGAGGAGGGTTTTTCCTTTTTCAAATGAATGCATTTTTTTTCATTTACTTTCAATTGTTTGGATGCGAAAAAAATTATGAATTATGGGGAGCTTTGAGGAAGTTAGCGCTTGTGTTATGTTGTGGAGGTAAAGGTAGTGGACAATAGCAGTGATAAAAACTGGTTCAGAGGTTCAGTGGATATGAATATTGTTGATTGATGAAAAGAAAGACACAATTTTTCTGGATATTGGAAGTGATACATTTACTCTTTGCAAGCTGGAAGCACTTCAACCAGGAAAAAGGGGAGCTGTCGTGGGATTAGTGGAAGAGAAGCATTTCATTCTCCTTTCTTAAATGGATGGTGACGCCGCAGAAGGTTTTTAGTTTTCTTGTCTATGTTGAAACCGAGGAGAATTTTGAAGAACACATGGTATTGTTCTTGTTTTTGTCTTTATGTTTGAACCAGATTTTTATTTTTATATTAGTGTTATTTTGCTGTGAAGAAGTGTGCATGTTGGTAGCTTTTGTCATTTTCATTTGGTGATTAGATTGTTGCTCACGGTGATTTGTGGTTTCTTTTAGAAAAAGCTGATTTATTTGAGTTGAAAGAACTTGCACAAGGTGTCAAATTATTTTCTTTCTTTGATGAAAGAAGAAAGCACGGTCATTGAAAGTAAGTGGGGTCACGGCTTGAGTTGGTGCAGCTGCCATGTGGAGAAGAATTCATCCACTTTAGAAAGCAAAAGTGGAAGGGTGGTTGGTGATTTACGTGAAGAAAAGAGAAGTGGCTTACATGATGCATATTTCTTTTATTTCTGAGTTGGTGCAACATGGAGAGAAGAGAAGCACACTTTCATTTGTTTAGAATACTTTCAAATTTTTTATTCCAGCTTAGGAGTAGTTTTAGTTTATTTTATTTGCTGCCAACTATTTTGATTCCTTAAGTGTTCACGTTTTTTTTGCAATTGAGAAAAAAAAGGGGTGCTAGAATGAGGAGGGCTATTGCGTTTGCCTATAGGGAATGAGGAGCAAATAGGTGTTGCACGTAGAATAGATGGAGTAAGGGCACGGTGATTAATTGCATTTCAAGTGGAAGAATATGCCAATCAAGGGCTGCTGCCACGTTATTCATCTAGGAGCTAAAATGGTCTTCTTTTAAATTATTTTAAATGCTTATTCTTTGGAATGGTTACGTGAGTGAATTGGTATATGATGTGTCATGCATTATCTTATTTCTATGTATTGCATTTTAGTGGATTTAAGCCAATGGGAATTGAAATGCATTCTTGCTGCACATGCTATGCTTCCAACGTTGGTTTCTAGTTGAATGAAGAGCACATTTAATTTTCTTGCATTTAGTAATAGGGATGTTTTGGGAAAGGAGACATACGGTGATGGATGTTTGGGTGGTGCTGGAATATTTTTTTTATTTCATCTTCTTTAGAGGAAGTAGCTCATGCCGTTACCAACAAGGTGAAATTAAACAATAGGATGAAATTTCAGGGATGGTTGTAAAACTTACCCATTTTGTTTTCTTTAGTATCTTGTTTTTTACTTGAAGATTTGACTTCTTTTGAGCCCTGCTTCTTCTTTTCTGTGCTGGCAGTCTATCTGTGCAGAAAGAACCGTAGGGATGCTATTTTGATCTATCTGTGCTACTCTATTCCGAGAGTTAATGGTGATTACTAGTTAATACCCTTAATAACTACCATGGTCTAACCTTTTTGTTCAAATTTTCATACTGGATTGAACTTCATTAAACTTTTCTTTGTCATTGCAGGTTGGAAAAGCTATAACAAAAGATGATAAAGCTCAAACATAATTGTTCTGGTTGTGATTACAAGTTGCTAAATTAGTATTGAAGTCCAAAGTGTTATTACTACAGAGAGGTATATGATACCATTATACCATTCTTTTGTAATAGGTTTGGTTTCTGGAAAGTTTTCTTGGCTTCTGCTCAAGAGCAATGATCTATTGCTCTGTAGGAAAACCAATAAAAGGTTTTGTGCATTTCCAACTTTTAGGATTCACTTTGGTGTTTATTTTAACTTGTTCCTTTAGTAGTTTAATCTTATTTGAGCATAGGATGATTGCCAAGTAATATGAATTATTTATGAAGGACTCTCCCATGCCACACCCTACACAACAGTATTTGAGATTGAGGTTCCTCAATGCTCCTGCCGTTCTTCTCTCCTTGGCAATGCAAGGAGTGTTTCGAGGATTTAAAGACACAAAAACACCTTTATATGCCACTGGTATACCTTGGAAAACTCAAATTATCATTGATTAAGTGTCACAAATATTATAATTTCCTTCTATTACCTGATTCTAATTACTCTCAACATTTCTGTTTTCCAAATTCTGCACAATATTTCCAAATCTGGTGCATTAGCTATAACCTGTTTCAAACCAGATTTATTAGTTCTTAAGCTTTGAACAAGTTTCCTTGGTGTTGTTTAGTAGTGCTGGAAGTCTAACAACTCATTTTAATCACAGAATTGCAAAATGACTGGTTGAATTCCTCACACTCTGATTTCAAAATCTGTATCAAAATTCATGTCTCGTTTGATCATGTGCACACTGTTTTTGTTCAGATTTATTGATTCTAATGCTTGAGACAAGTTTCTTTGATGAATTTATACATGTTTCAAGTGCTAGAAATCTGTATTCACCACTAAATTTCAAAAACAATAGTTGAGTTGATCAAAATCTGGTTTCCAAAACTGTCACAGTATTCTCCACAAGTGTTTGCACCGTGCTTGCTGTCTTTGTGTGGTTTTAGGTCACTTTAAATCTTCTAGCTGATACTCTACAATTAGATCTAGTTGTTTAGGACCTTTCTTACACGTTTTGTTGATCCATCCAGTTTTGAATCTGTTGCATTTTAATTTCTAGTGCAGTTTTGTCAATTTTGCTGCATAAGTGGCAACTACAAAAGTGATTTTGAGATTCTGTGTGCTTCTGTGGTGTTTGAAGGTTTGTGCACATACAATTGACCATTTCAAACTTGTTCTTACTGTTCATATGGTCATTTTTGAACCTATCCGAAAATACACCAGCCAAACCACCAAATTTTGTAAAAATTGGAAGTCAACCACTGAAAAACTGATATGCACTTTGCTTTGGCTGTTTAAGTGTTTCAACATATGCCATTTGATGATACAAACTTGTTGGAAGTGTCCTCTACACATTTGAATCCCTGCTACTCATTTTCACCACTGCAGTTTCTAAATTTTCTTGCCACATTTCAAAATCTGGTGCAGATTTGGTGCTTTTGTGTTTCATTTTTGGTTACAGCATGTGTGAATTGTTGATTCTGGCTGTTTTTGTGCATTGTAACCATTTGAATCAGTTTAATTTACCATTTGAAATTAGTGTGCACTGTTCATTTGGTGAATTTTGAACCTATATGCAAAATCACCTTCTAAACCATCATTTTTGCTTAAGTTTGGAAGTGGACTACTGATTTGCTGCTGTAGTGTGATTCTTTGCTGTCTAAGTGTTTGTACAAATCAAAATTGATGAGATAAACTTGTTTGACATATAATTGGAGCCTTTGATACACTGCCATTTGTTTTGCACACTGTTGTTCCAATTTTCCAGCCACATTTTTGGTGCAGTATGCATTTCTTTGTTGTTTTCTATACTCAAGTTCTTTGGCTTGATTCTTCACAGCATTAGCAACCTCTATGGCTGTTTGCTTTGATGACTCATTTAGATGGACAAAAAATGTTATATTATCATGCAACATTATATTTGCATTTTATTAGAACTAACTATAATTATGCCTTTTCTTATCCCTTTGTTTTCAGATTGCTATCAAACTTGAAAAAGGTCTTCCACCCAATAATTATATGTGCAACATTTGCAGAGCTATCAGCAATTGCTTTGGAGTTTCTTTCTAAGTCAGGACTTGATTTTGTTTTAGGTGTAAATTATAGTTTAAGTTAATATTCAACTCTATGTTATACAAGGACCTGTTTGTTTTAGATTTAAATTATTGTAAAAGTTGAATTTGAGTATTATGAGATATTAATATTAAGTAGTTGTATTTATTTCTTTGAACTCTCTTTATAGAGTATTCAAATAAAATTTTCATGTTTTAATTATTTGATTTTCAACACAATTATATATTATAAATTCTTAACATTTATAATCTGGTAGTAATTATTTATAATTTTATGAGAAGTTTTAATGTGTAAAAATTTTAATATTAATTATATAACTATTAGAAAAAATAAATCTAATTAAATATGTTGTAAACAATAGATACATATGTAAATACTGTATGTAATTTACATACGGATTTATCCGTATATAATATCCGTATGTAATTTACATACGGATTTATCCGTATATAATATCCGTATGTAATTTACATACGGATTTATCCGTATATAATATCCGTATGTAATTTACATACGAATTTTTCCGTATATAATATCTGTATGTAACTTACGTACGGATTTTTCCGTATGTAACTTAGCTACGCCTTTTTTATATACGGATTTTTGTCCGTATATAATTCGTATGTAAAATTATTTTATATACGGATTTTTGATGTTATATACGGATTTTGGCGGTATGTAATAGTGATTTTTCTTGTAGTGAGAAGGGTCTGAAAGTATGAGAAATTGCGCAGCTTAGGGTTTAAAAATACCCTAATGGGCTCGGGTCCCGCTAAGGGGAACTAAAGCCCATCTGCGAGAGTACCGCTCAGCGGTAAGTTGCCGCTCAGCGGCACTTTCGTGATGTGCCCTTCTCCTTCTTTTCTTAACCTACGTGCCTCCTAGACATGCCCCTCACTGGTTCCCTGCAATTCAATGTTTAAAATGCTTATGCAAACCCTAACTAAAATAAAACAAACAAAAACAATCAATCAACTGGGTTGCCTTCCAGGTAGCGCTTGTTTAACGTCACGAGCCTGACCCAAAATCCACCAACACCCATCAGTAGGTGTTTAAAATCTCACCAACACCCATCAGTAGGTGTTAAAAACTTACCAACACCCATCAGTAGGTGCTATATCCAACTAGCATCCTTCAGTAGATGCTATGTTCAGCAATATTGACAAAGCAATGTTCAGCAATATTGACAGATTAAAAATTTACAAACCAAAGAAAAATTTAAAAGTTCTAAAATCACTGGGTTGCCTCCCAGCAAGCGCTCTTTTAACGTCATTAGCTTGACCCAGTAAGCTCAAGTTCCTGCTTTATAGTTGGTGTTGTCATCCCACCAACTCCTCAGTTGTTTCCTGTGAACTGTTTTGGTCCTTCTAGAATGTGGAGACTCTATCTCTATCATCTCCTTCTCTTTAAAGCCCTTCACAGCCCACAACTTGTTCTTGATTCTTACAGGTGTGCCAAGTTGGGGTCTTCTTTTCTCCCAGTCATCAGGAATTTCTCCTCCTTTTCCAATCTTCTCTTCCTTGTGTACCTGAAACAACAAATAATGGTTACCTGCACCCTTGGACTTTTCATCTTTATAGCTAGTCATGTGTGCATCTTGAAATGCAGCTTTATAACTAGCTTCCTCCTCCTGTGCTTGTGTCTCATCTTTGAAGACGTCTACAACCACTCTCTCCTCTCTGTCCTGGAGCACTACTATACCTTCATTTACATCAATGATAGCTCTAGCCATTTTCATAAACGGTCTTCCAAGTATGATAGGTATCTTCTCTGTCTCCATCTTCATCACCACAAAGTCTGCCAAGAACTGAAGTTTGCCAACACAAACTATAATGTCTTCTGCAATCCCACATGGCTCCTTTGAAGATCCATCGGCCATTACTAGATTAACCTTTACAGGTTTCACTTTAACATTGCCGATTTGCTCCAGTAAAGAGTAAGGTATCAAGTTAACACTTGAACCTAAATCAAGGAGAGCTTTCTTCACCCTTTTCTTCCCTATGGTACAAGGGATAGAAAAACTGCCTGGGTCTGTTACTTTAGGAGGGAATGACTCTTTTTTAACAGTTATACACTCCTTTGCTTCATCATCTCCACGTCTTTTCTTTGTAGAGATGTTTTCATCAGATTTTGTGTAAACTGTGATTTGCTGTAGAATCTGCTCCCAAGGTGCATCATTATCCACCATTTTGAATAATTCTGTGAAGTCCAGTTGTTTCCCTTGATGGATTGGAAAAGGAAAAGTGCTATTGCTCTCTATTTCTCTTCTCTCTTCTGTATCTAACTCAACTTTCTCATCATCAACATTCTCTACCACCTTGCACTCTTCTTTGGGGTTAACCTCAGTATTAGCCCCAAAATTTCTATTTGGCCTTTCTTCCACCTGTTTGGAAATCTGCCCCATCTGAGTCTTCAAATTTTTGATAGCAGCTTCAGTGCTCTTCTGTGTAGACTCAGTCTTCTGTATGAAATTGTTGAGAGTTTCCTCCATCCTCTTGGACCTTTCATTAAGCATAGATAACTGTTGCCATAAGGTGGGTTGCTGCTGCTGCTTATTATATTGACCAGCTTGCCCAGTTTGCCCTTGACCAATACTTGGGTGTGGTTTCCACCCCTGATTGTAGCTTCCTTGACGGTACTGATTGGTCATGTAGTTTACATCCTCTACGGCTTCCACTAGAAAGGCACATTGACCATTGATATGGTCGCCTCCACACAATTCGCACAACTGGGTTTGTACATGTGCAGCAGTTTTCAGCTCTTTGGGTAATTGTGCAAGAGTTTTAGTCAGAGTCTCCAGCTGTTGAGTTAGAATTTTGTTTTGAGCTAGCAGGGCATCATGTGTCTGTAATTGGAGAACTCCTTTTTGCATAGGAGCTCCTCTCTCACTGTGTAGCTCATTATCACTAGTAGCCATGTTTTCTATAATCTCTGTTGCTTCCTCTGGAGTTTTCCATCTAATATTGCCTCCTGCTGAGGCATCCAGCATCATCTTGGTTTGTGAACCAAGCCCTCCAAGGAAAGTTAAGACTACTTCCTGATCTTCAAAACCATGCGTGGGAGTTTTACGTAACAAGCTTTTATATTTGTCCCATGCATGCCCTAGTGATTCTTCCATGCCCTGTTTAAATGAAGAAATCTCTTGCTTGCCTTTTGTCACCTTAGATTGTGGGAAGTACTTGTTTAAAAATTTTGTGACCACTGCTTCCCACTCTGTGAAACTTTCTTCTGGGAAAGAATTCAACCAAAGCTTAGCATTGCCTCCCAATGAGAAAGGAAACAAGCTAAGTTTGATAGCTTCGTCTGGCACCCCATTAATCTTGATTGTGGTGCAAATCTCATTGAAGGTAGTGAGGTGGTCATATGGGCTTTCATGAGATAACCCATTGAATTGGTTGCTTTTCACCAGTTGAATCAGTGCTGGTTTGACCTCCATATTAGCTGCATTGACTCTAGGTCTAGCTATACTGTTAAAGTGTTAAGGTCCAGCTATATTGGTGTAGTCAGCAAGAGTTCTTCTAACATTGTTGTTCTCCATATGGTGTAGTCAGCAAGAGGTCCAGCTATATTGGTGTAGTCAGCAAGAGTGCCGCTGAGCGGTGACTTCGGCTTCTCCTTTTGCACTCTTTGATTTCTTTTCTGATTCCATCTCTCTCCTTCTTCACTTCTTTCACTAAATTCACCTTAAAACCTGCACAAAAACACTGAAATCAAGTATAAACCTGTCCAGCTCTCTTATTTATGAAAATATGAATAAAAACATGATTTCAATCTAGTTTCTAAGTATAAAGGTTGCTTTTAGTATCAATTTTAAGCATGAAAATAACAGTTTTTCAACTGTTATCAAGGAGGCCAATTGAGTTGTTCTAGCCTAAGGTGACCTTAAAAGAGTAGTATAAAACAAAAATGGCAGCATAACTTTACTCTAAATCAAAGGTGATTACATGAAGGAGAAACACCTCTATTTATAGGCTAAGGTGTCTCGAAATGGGCAAAAACTTTAACATAAAAGAGTCACCTTGGTTGGCTTGGTGAGCAAGGAGAAATTTGTTAGCAAAATGATGAAGATGAAGTTTTGATGATGTCCAAATCAAGTCAAGAACAACCAAGACTCATGAAGAATGATTTTTGAAGACTTGTAACTTTTGTAATAACTGTATGAACATAGGAAATTAGTAGTTTTATGTATGCATTCAAAAGTGATGTAAAAATAAACCAAAAGCAAAAACTGTGCAGTGCTAATCGATTAGCAGAGGCTGTTAATCGATTATTCCAGAGACGAATGGAGAAGCACAGCAATGCAGTGCTAATCGATTAGCAAGGGGTGCTAATCGATTAGCGCTAATCGATTAGCAAGGGTTGTTAATCGATTAGCGCTAATCGATTAGCAAGGGCTGTTAATCGATTAGCAGAGTGACCGTTTGAAAAACTAGCCGTTTTTAGAGCCGTTGGACTATCCGTTGGTGCGTTAATCGATTAGCAACTTAAGATAATCGATTAACACAATAAGAAAAGCTGAAAACGAAAAATGGAAGAGCCTTTGGATGAGTCTATAAATAGACTCTCATTTCCTCTCAAGAAATCAATCAACCAACTAGAGAAACTCTTCCCTTGTGCTCAAATACTCAGAAACTCTTGAGAATTGTGTGCTCTTGCTCAGCTAAGGAAACTCTGTCTGTAGAGTTGGTGAAATACTACTATGGTGATAGAGGAATAGCTGATTCATCCTTGGTGTGTCTAAGGAGGTGTTCGGAAGAGGAAGTTCATCCTTCATGAAGCATTCGAAGGAGGTGGTCATCCTTTGTGAAGATTAAAAGGAGGTGTAAGTTGGTTCATCCTTCGTGAAGCATTCGAAGGAGGTGGTCATCCTTTGTGTAGATTCAAAGGAGGTGTAAGTGTTTCATCCTTTGTGAAGACTCAAAGGAGGTGGTTGTCTCATCTCTTGTGGCATCAAGAGAGGTGTTTTCTAAACTCTTACAAATTGTATCTTTATGATTGTAGTTTGTAATTGTTTTGTGATTAGTGAATTGTTTATCTTGTTTTGAGATAAGCGACTGGACGTAGGATTGGTAAGATCCGAACCAGGATAAAATCATCTTTGCAAATTTCTCTCAACCTTACTCTATTTTATTGTTATCATTAATTGCTAAGTAAGTTTAATTGAGTAGAAATTTTTAAGGCACACGTTTTTAGTAAGAACCAATTCACCCCCCTCTTGGTTTGTTGTTCCACGCTAACCCATCCGCTGCAGCCGCTCTGACAAAATTCTCTCTAATAGGAGGGAGAAAAGTGGCAAAAATCCTCTCAAATGAGAAGGTGACATGTGACCACTACCTATGGAAAAACTCTTCATTCATAGGGTGACACATGGCCAATAATTAGGAGGAAAAACTCTCCAATAGGGTGTCTCCACATGTCTAGGATGAAAATGAGCTCTTTGTCCTCCAAGCTTGGCCAAAAATGTTGATCCCTTGGTCAACACACCCATTTGGACATCCACATTGGTAAATCTTGGGCTTAAAGCTCAATGTTGACTTCGGTGGTCAAAACTCTACTATACTTGGCCCAAAATACAAGGCCCAAATGAAAATCCTACACTACTAAATTCATAATACAAAGTCCAAATAAAATTAGACTACTTGGCCTATAATACAAACAAATAAAATCTAGACTACTTGGTCCAAAATACAAGGTCCAAAAATTATTCTTACTCTAGGATCTTCATTATGGCTTAAGATGGCCTAAGAGAATGAGCTTAGGTCCATCTTCCATAGATGATTCCAACTCTTCATGAATGTGTTAAGTCATGGCTAGGAGTATGCCATCAATGTCCCTATGTTAATGAGATAAACATGTCCCCATGCTAATTATGTAATTTTACATATTCATTTGTATTTGTAGTAGCCCACATTATCTTTATTATAAACACATTACCTTATGTGTATGTTCTACATAAGGGAGGTTAACCTTATATCTAGTTTTTCACTATATTCAATATGTTATTTAGAGCTTAGATTTTTTTAGCATTCTTTTTTGTTGCCCCTACCACTGTTATTGTTGTTGCCCCCATCATCTGTGGTTGCCGCCATTAGTTTCTAATGCCATCAATTGTTGTTGGAGTTTAAGTTTAGACTGGAAACCACACAATTTTAATCGTGTCGGTCTAGCGACTTCCATGCCGCAAGAATCATCGCCATTAGGATAGCCATGCTCCATCACGTGCTACTCAAAGTCGCACCTCAATCCATTTTGCGCCACGTGTGGCAACCCTTCTCTAACAATGATCAGATGCATCATGATTGCTCTTCATCCTCTTTCCAGATCTGGCCTCTTTGATCCAATAAGACCGCTTTGGTGTTTTAGGGTTTTCTTTATTTTCCCCATGGCGTCTTTCGTTATCTCTTTCGATGTCTCTTTTGCCATCACTATGTCTAACCTGTCAGTCTATACTAACTATGTGAATGTGTACTTGTCCATTGATAAGTTATATGACATTAATTATGTGACTTGGGCATCAAAAATTAAACTTAGGCTTGAGAGTAAGGTGTATCTTGATCATTTTACTCAAATAGTGAATCTCCCCGTATGATGAAAATTGAATCTAAGTTATGCATGGCTCTCAAGAACACCATTCATTCTTTTTTAAAACAAATGTTTCGTGCTTACGACACATGTTTTGAAGTTTTGGATCACGCGAAATTATTATACACCAATGATACTCAACGTCTTTATGGTGTTTGTCACAAACTTTTCAATGTTGTTGTTTTTCCAAGTCAAGACCTTATGGTTGATTATTTGGGTTACCCTATTATATTCAATTTTATTTCTACTCATTCCACCCTTTCGCATGTGCCAAGTAAACTCATTAATGATACATTTGGTTTTGCCAATGATTCTTTTGGTTTGGCATCTCAACGTGATGATCACAACTACCCTTGCAAGCCAGGAAAAAGGTGTCACAAGTGTTACCATTATGGAAAACTAGTCCATAAGATTGTAGGTGTTATACATTACATGGTCTTCCTTCTCGATCTACTCTTTTTGCTCAAACAAATCCTCCCCCACAACCATCTATTATGGATCCTCCTCAATTTGATAATGTTGTCAAATATTCTCTCTTTAACAATGATTTTCTTAAATGGTGTGAGAATTGTCAACCCTCTATTTCCACTGCTTTTTTGCGCACACAAATACATCTTTTATTAGCTTGACTCAATGTTCTTCTCTTGGTCCTTTCATTCTCGACTCCAGAGCTACTAATCGCATTGCTGGTAACAAATCTTTGTTCGCTTCTTTATCCTTTCCAAATGATTTACCTTCTATTACATTAGCTAATGGGTCTAGGGTTTTAGCTCATGGTGTTGGGACTATTGGCCTTTTTCCTTTTTTATCCATTGATACTATTTTTTATGTCCCTGAGTCTCTTTTTAACTTATTACCCGCTAGTCTTCTAACACATTCTCTTGATTGTGTTATTTCTTTTATTGAAAGTTTTGTTTTCTTAAAGGATTGAAGTTCAAGATAGAAGATTGGCACCAAATGTGAGTCTCATGGTCTTTATCATCTTTGCCCTTCTACATATGTTGGCATAGTTATGAAGTCTTTATCTCTCTTTCATGTTCTGCTAGGTCATCCTATTTTGGCTAAGTTGCAACAACTTTCTCCTAGCTTGTTCAAGTTATCTAGTTTGGTGTGTGAGTCGTGTTAATTAGGGAAACATAGTCGTAGTTGATTTCCTAGTAGTGTCTCATAATGTGCTTCGTCCCTTTTTTTCTTAGTTCAATCTAACATTTGGAGACCTAATCGTGTTAAGTCTAATTTAGGTTTTCAATATTTTGTTACTTTATTGATGATTATTCCATATGTATTTGGTTATTTTATATCTATCAAACCTTTTATAAAGAAATTAAAGCTAAATTTGGTGTTTCTTTTCGAACTTTGCAAAGTGGTAATGGACATGAATATCTTGCAAATTCTTGTAAACAATTTATGGCTTTTCATGGCATTCTCCATCAAACTTCATGTGCTTATACACTTCAACAAAATAGGGTTGTTTGATCGCAAGAATAAACATCTTATTCAAACAACTCACTCTTTTAATTCATTGTGAGGTTCCTCAACATTTTTAGGATGATATTATTCTTAATACATATTTATGCTCTCCTTTAGCCTTTAATATTTTATTCTTAATTGGTTTTTGTACTTTAAAATAATGTTTTATTTTAGATTTGTTATAATTGATTTTATTGAGCATGAGATACAAAAACATGCTAAAAATAGTTTTTTAGTTGCATAATTTGGATATTTTGATGTGTGTTAATGTAGCTACAGCTAAGTTGAGCTCAAGAAGGTGTGAAAATAAATTTGTTAAAGTTTCATGACATCTTAAAGACAAATATAATAATAGAAAATAATCAAAACCATAAGTAGTCAAGTCAAGCATTGCATGAAGAATGCAAAAAAAAAAACATGAAAAAGTGAAAAAATTTGGCTAAGCTAAAAAGAGGGAACAAGGAACCAAAAGTTGGACCTTGTTCTCAACTAGATTATAAGGTTAGATGAATAAATTTGTTTGTTCTTTTAATTATTGTTGTGATTTATTTTTATTTATATCAATTGTCTTTTAATTAAGTAAAAACAATGATTTGTACATTGTAGCAATTTATCACGGTGTTAAATTTACATAAAATATCAATCATATAAGTTCAAGGATTTTTAATTTTAATTGAAAATCTACTTTGACTAAATTTAGAAGCTTTCATGCGATTGAATGAGTTTTTGTTAATAATTAAGAATGTACTTTGATTAAAGGTGAAAAGTTTAACAAGAATTAATCAAGAATGTACATTGGTTAATTAGCTTTTTACTTGATATAAGAGGTGAAAGAATAAAAATGATTAAGAATATTAATATTTAATTAAGAATGTACTTTGGTTAAATTTACTATGATTAATCTATAAAGTTCTTGCTTTTAATTGAGAATGTACTCTGATTAAAAGTGAGAACCCCAACAAATTAATTGAGAATTTACATTGATTAATTTGAAAATGTAAGACAATAATTAGTTGAACAATAATCTTTAGATAACCAATGATGAATCTTATTATAACAAAATTCCTCATTCTATTTTATTTCCTAATAAACCTCTTCATCTCTTGTCTCTAAATGCTTTTATATCTACATGTTTTATTCATAATTTAGTCTTGGTTTTGATAAGTGATCTCTTATATCACATAAATTTGTCTTTTTAGGATTTACTTGATCACCAAAAGGATACAAGTATTTTTATCCTTTATTAACCACTATTTTGTTTATGCATATGTCACCTTCAACGACTCTTCTTTTTACTTTAAGGGTCCTTCTTCTTCTAATGTGTCTTCGTTTACTATAATTAATATTTCTATTGTCTATGATCCTCTTACTGTGCCTAGTCCAACTTTAGATTTTCCTCATGCACCACCCGTTCAGGTTTGTTGTTGAAGACATCATTCCTAACAACCACCAAGTAATATACTTCATGTGCCAACTATTTTCTCCCCTCTGGTTCTGACAACTGATAAGTGCTTACTATTAGTAGATTTCAATTATAATTCAACACTTTTCTTGCTTTGGTTGTGTGTAAAATTCAATATAACTACCTCAATTTCACTTGTTTTTGCCGGATCACACGAATTTAAGGAGTCAAACTTGTATTTTTAAGAAAAGAAAAAGAAATTAAACACTTTTGATGGAATCTGTCACAACACAACGGTAGTGCCATTTTTAGGGCTTGAGCCATGAAGAATATCCAAACAAGAAGGTTTCCTCATTCTCTAGCCTAAAGCTCAAGCCATAAACAACCTTTCATCCTTATGTAACATCAGGCAACTTTAGCCTAAAATATCAATGCTTAAGCTAGGAAACCCACTAAGGGAAGAATCCTCAAGGTTAGAGTCATGGATTATCGCTTAATTTGTATTGCACAGATTTATAAATATCAGCACCTTGGGTAGATTTTGAGAGTGTGGAAGAAAAGGAAAGGGACTTCAATTAAGACACTTTTTAGGTTACTTTTAGAGAGAGAATCTAGAGAGTCTTCTCACCTATAACCTTTGTAAATAATATAACATCTTTAGAGGATTAGGAAATGTATCTTCTTCATTGTTTATACTTCTTCCTATCATTTATGAGGAACTAAATCTCCTTCGTGTTTGAGCAAAGATGTAAACAGATTTGAACTGGCTTGTATTCGGTAAAATCTTTCATTTATGAATGCAACTAAAATAGTCTTAATCTTAATGCAAGGGACTTGTACGTGGTCACTAAAAGGTTTCAAACTGGACAGTAGGCAACCGATTAGACTCTCGGTGCCAGACATGGACCTATAGTTATAGTAATGAGAACTGCCATAACTTAATTATCCGAAGCTTCATACTTAGAGGTAGAGGTTGATGCAAGAAAGGGTAAATCTATGAAGTTTCATGAGCTTCAACACGGTTCAATCATATAAAGTTACTCTTTTAGTAGTTTAAACTAAGCTCCAAAATAAATTTTACAACACTCTCACAAATACAAACACATTTTCTATACCCAAACCATTTTACAACAGATCAAACTAGTTAAAACATTATATTATGGCAAATTCATGTGGATACGACACTTGTTTACTATCACAGCCCAATATACTTGCTAGTATATTTCGGGTTGCAACAATGCAAGGAACAACCGACTATGACCTTCAAATTTCCCTTTGTAAAGGTATACATTCTACTCGTAATCCCTCTCCATATAATATTGCTTTTAGGTGCCATAGATTATTTTCACCTTTTTATACCTACCTTTTGTCTACTTCTTCTATGTTTATTCATAAATAGGTCTAGCCCATCTTAGTTAGCGTCACACCATGCTAGATGAACTAAGTGTTCTTCAAAATAATGGAACTTTGGAGCTCGTCCTATTACCGTTTGGGAAATCTATTGTTGGTTGTAGGTGGATTTTTACTATCAAAGTTGTTCCTGATGGTACTATTGAACGCCTCAAAGTTTTTCCTATGTGTATTTTTTACATGAGGGAAATTAATCTTATCCCTAGTTTTTCACTATATTCAGTAGTCTTGATTAATGAACTTCTTAAGTAGATTGCTTAAGAGACTAAACATAGCCTCAGGTGAAGGTAAACCAATATAAATTCTTGTGTGTAATCTTCTTTGTCTTACTCTTTAGTTTAATTTGATTATATTATGTTTGCATAAAACAATTTTAAATTCTCTACGATCTTTATTCACCCCTCTTCCCCTTTTCTAGAACCACTTTGCACCAACAAAAGTCCAACACCCTACGATTTTGATCAGTGTTTAAACAACAAACTATAAAACATGATCATGCTTAATCTTAAATATGATGAGTTATACAAACAACAAATCATGTGAGACACATTTGTTTTGTCTAACAAACGATACAATGTTGTATAGTCTTAGTTTATGTCTAGTAAAGTGAGAAAACTCTTAAATAATAAAAACACATAAAAGTGAGCAATCCTCATATCACAAAAAGAATATATATGATTACTCTAGGATTACATGAAATGTCTATTACCTCCATCTAAGAAAGAGATTTATTGGTTAGAGGATAAAACATATTTGTAGATCTCTTGAGCAAAGACCTAAAGGTTATTTTTTCTTCATGAAATCCCTGAACAAAGCATTGTCGACTATGGATGAACTATCACATTCGTACGACACTACACATTTCATTAGATGAACTATGGGTGAACTATCACCTTCGTACAAAAAAAAAATCTAAAAGGAAGAATGCTTAAATCCTTCACATGTCAGTATATGATTGTATTTATTAACAATCTAAAAGCGTTATCTAAGATCGCAAAATACCCAACCTCTACATTTTGGTTATAAGTGGTTGTTTGATAAAGAATATAGCTATAAGTGATAAACTAAATGAATTTCTTATATAATTATTTAAGAGATTGCTTCATCATGTATTTTTTAATGGTTCTCAAGTTATCAATTAATCTTAATTCTATATCTTTTCTATTTTACTAACTTTTAATTAGTTTTTGTGATATAAATGTAGAAACCATCTATATATCTTAACTTGAGGTGAAAAAGAAATGGAGTTGAGGTTTAATTATGAATTCGTGAGTCTACACTAAGATTATAACTAACATTATTACACTTAGACGTGACAATTTGATTCAGGCTGTAGGGTTTGGCCTTGACCTACATGGATCGAGGCCAAAAAATGATTATGGGCTAAAGAACCCACACAATAAAATTTCCATAGTGCAAAAATGCCAAGAAAAAACCCTATGGGCCAAGGCCAATCCATGATTCATTGTTTAAATTGAAAAGCTTATCTAAAAATGAAATTGAAAAAATATTAGTTAAAAAAATCTTTATACACATGAAACACATTTACTCAATCTAAATCCAAACCAAGTATGAGTAAAGTTAGGTTAAGGTTAAGCCAAGTTAGGTATGATTGGAACTATCTTAAACTAGTCAAAGTATACCCATGTCAAGTCAAGATGTGTTGAGTTTAAGTCAAACCAAGTTTGACCAAACCCAAGTTGAACTGAGTTGGGAAGAGCATGAGTTAAGACAAGTTAGGTCAGATTGAGTGCAATTTGAGTCGAGTTAGAAAATACCAGGTCTGTTTGAGTCAATCACAAATCAATATGGTTAGGGTTAAGTAAGGCCCTAATCAAGTAGGTTGAGTCATAGTTGGCCTGGGTCAAGCTAAGTCTAATTCTAGTCAAGTTAAGTCTAGGTCATGATAAGTTAAGTTGAGGCTATGCCAGGTTGAATTGAGTCAGGTCCACATCAAGTTAAGTCTAGTCAAGTTAGCCCCACCTTAGGTAAAGTTAAGTAGGGTCTTGATGGTCAATATTTTCTTGACTTCACCTAGTTTATTGTGCTAGAATTAATCAGGGAATTGTGCTTAAATGTCCGATATTTTTCCGTTTTTGCTAACTGTGCTTAATTTGACCAGAAATTCTTATTTTAATTAATTTGAATTATCTAAGCTTATTATGTTCATTATTGATTGCAGGGAAACTTTTGGAGATACATTTTGGGACATCAGGAAGAATGAAAATAAATTCAAGACTCTCCACATAGACATTTTAGAATTAATTAAATTGTAATTCAGTAGTTTAGAATTTTTGAATCAACTCTTACATTTTGGGTCAATTTTTGGTGAAGTAGACTAGACCCAAAAGTGGAGGTGAATGACTTAGTACCTTAGGGTTTTTTGTGTGGACCCAACCCTTATTAAAAGGTGACACACGACCTTTAGGGCAGTCGCCACCCTCAAGGATTCTCTCATTCTGCTCTTAGTTTTTGGAACGCTGTTTGAATGCAATGAATGAAGAGCTGACATATTATTCTTTTTTGCTGAATTCTGTTTGCATTTCTCATTTGGTTTTGTGCAGTTTATACAGTCTTTTCTCGCATTCTATGATTTTGGGGAAAGAGGCACACGGTCTTGTGTAGAACCACAGAGCACATTCGTTTTATTTTCATTTTAGAAGTAGGAAGTATCCAGCCACCACTACGGACTTGTTTCCTCTTTGCTTTTGAACATTTTTTCCATGGAGAATCAGCATAGAAGAGAGCGGTCTAGCAGGGGATGAAAGACTCACGGTCCTGCAAGCAAAAGAGGGAAGCATGGTGATTGAGTAGAAGTGGTGTTGTTACAGGAGCACAGGGAGGAGTGTGTGTCTCGGCCTGGGCAGAAGACAGTTGCCACCTTGTCACGGGAATGAATGGATTCTAGCAGGGATTTTCAATTGTTTTTAATCATGGTTTTTCAAGTAGGGACGTAGGCCACACTCATTTTGGCTTTGGTTTTTTAACACTGTTTCAAGGGGATGAAGGGGGCAACACGCCCAACATAGAATGGAAGGCTGATTTAGTTTTAAAGGGAGAGAAAAGCATCATGGAGAAGGACATTTCATTTTCTTTCTTATGAAGCAGCACGTTGAAGAAGCATGGGAATGTTGAACGATGAGCCAGGGGAATTTACCTTTCTTTCTTTAGAGGCACACGGTGCATTGGAGGTGACGATGATGATTCATTGAGAAAAGAAAAAAAAAAGTTGATTTGTTTTGGAAGTCCAGCACGCGTGATTTATTTAGGAGGGGAGCTCTCGGTTTTAATTATTACAGAGTACGAATGTTTTCATTTGGCCTTTTAGAGAAGGGGATGCGGTGATTAATTGTAGACAATGCGCATGCGCTGAATTCAATTTCTTTTAGAGAAATTATGGAGAAGGGCGTGCTCGGGATTTGAGCTGGAGGCAAGGAGAAGTGATGCATCATTCCAACAACAAGTAATTAGATTAAGGGGTGTCACGTCCAGCACGTTATTGGATAAAGGGGTGTCACGTCTTTATGCTTTTAATTTAGGGGAAGATGGTAACGAGAAAGTTGAGCTGAATAGGAGGGTGATTCATCACGGAGCAGCACAAATGGAATCTTTCTTTCTTTTAGGAGAGCCCCAAGAGCTGCATGTTCAGTTAATTTATTAGTTAAGCATTACTCTTTTATTCCAAGCTTTATTCCAATGTGCATTTAATTTATTAATTGAATGTTGCAATTTAATAGCATTAGATGTGTTTCTTTATTTACATGTTGCATTCAATATGTACTTTCAAGTTAACGCAAGCTAGGCTTTTTAATTTTCTTAAAATAGGATCATTCACTTTACTGCTTTGATTCACTTTAATGTTGTATATTCTATTCAGCGGTGTTAATTTAGTTGTACCGTTAACTTTAGTGTCCAATCGTTTTAAATTTGTGTTTACGCCTATGTTTATATTCGTGTTTTAATTTAGTTCATTTTTAATTACAAAAACACTTTTCCAAAACTCCCCACTTTGTGTTATACCTAAGTCTCGAACCACATTTGATCATTGAGAGACGACTTAGGAGTCACTTCCTAGCATTATATTGCATTCTTTACTGCACATCAAATTTGATGGGCCGCGACAGCTGCATCAGGTCCATATTGGCTTGAATCGAGTTAGGTCAACATTAAGTTGATATAGTTAAGAAGAAGTTAAATCAAGTTGAGTTATGTCCATATGGAACAAGTCGAGTTAGACTCATCTTAGGCTAAGTGAAGTTGGGTTCCCCTCTAGTTAAATCAAGTTGGGCCACATGAGACCGAGTGACATAAGAATCGTTTATTCAAGTTGCATTTGACCCACTGTGATCCAAGTTGAGTGAGGCCCATGTTGGATCAAGTTCATATGAAACCATATTAATTCATATTGAGATAGTCCTATCAAGATCAAACTCATGTCAAATAATATTAGTTAAGTCAAACTAAAGATAGATTGGTTAGTAAAGTTAAACAAGATAGATTAAATCTTAACCTTATAAAATTACAAATAATAAAAATTAATTTGAGACCAATTTATAATTAATATAAAATATTTAAAGATCAATTTATAATTTAAAATATTTTAAAGATTTATATAATTCTCAAAAGTATGTATGGATTAATTAAAACTCTGAATTAAACCCATTTTAATTAAGATCCTAATTCACTCTACATAAAAATGATTTATTTTAAAGAAGGTTTTCTCGTAGATATTAAATTGAGTGTTATAATCACAATAGGACTTGAAACAACTAATGGTATATTGTTTTCAAAAGAAATATAATAAAAGAGTATATTTATAATTTGATGATGTAATATGAAGTGGCTGTTTGTGTGCCAGATCCATTACAATTTAAATATTTTTCATTGGTCGAAACATCCTGTATTGTCATTTTGAAAGTGATGTAATTTTCATTTTCAAGACATGTTTTTCAGATCCGTTTTTTCATTTGGAACCATTTCAGGATGTCAAATGAGACTTGTCAAAAGTTCTCATTATACTGATTTTTACTTGTATTTAAAATTGTATTTATTAATATAAATTTTATTTTTTACAAATAGAAGAGAAATATATATATATATATATATATATATTATAGTCACTAAATTTGTAATTTAATTCGATATAATCAGAATAAATATAAATTATAGAGATTTTTCTTAATAAATATAGTAATAAAACATAAAACATGTTTAAATTATAAAACTAGGTTATAATATATTATTATATTTATCAAATCATGCAAATAAATATGTTCCTAAAAGTCTGATGGGGTCATTAGGTTATCAGATTAGATACTTCTAATGTTATTTGCATTAGCACCATCATAATTTTAACTTGTAACTTATAAATTTAAAAAAAACTATTTATCCTATAATTTAGATATTTAAATTTCAATTTTAAGTTTATTTTAAAATATACAATTTAAAATACAAATTTACATTATAAATTGTACATTATAAAATACAAATTTGTGTTCAAAATTGCGTATTTGAAAATAAAAAATAAAAAATATATTATGGATTGTAATTTAAAATATAATTTTGTATTTCAAAATCCGGAATACAAATTTTTATTACAAATTGTATTTATTTCGGAACATAAATTTTTATTCATGTACAATCCAAAACGTAAATTTATATTTTAAAGTTTACATTTTGAAATATAAATTTATATTTTGGGTTGTACATTATACAATCCAAAATATTATTATGTATTATACACTCCAAAATACAAATTTATATTATAGGTTGTGTAATCTCAATATTTTTCAATAAGGTAATGTAAATAGGACAATACTCAAATGGAAGAACACTAACCAGAGAAGTTGGCTTTGGAGGAATTTGTGAGAAGAATTACAAGAAACTATCACAACGGAGTGAAACTCCATTCACGAACACGTGTAGAGAATGCATGTTTAGTGCAAATAAGTGTTTAATCTCTTTTAGTATTCCAAATAGTGTTTAGAAAAACTTTTAGAAACTAAAGAAATATGGCAAGCTTATTTTATATTGGTTCACTCCAAACTAAGTTAGGTTCAGTTCTATCTTAAACACTTTTAAGGGTATCGCAACCGGAATCGCGACGGGACGACGATCCAAAAAAACAGAACGGGTTTGAAAAAAAGAGATTTGGAGTCGCCACCATAGTTTATTCTGGAAAACTACAGAAAAATCATAGAATGATAAGGAATGGTCTAGGAAAAACCAGATTATGGGTTCGGGAGTCGGTTACGTGTAGAGAAGGTATTAGCACCCTACAACGCCTATCCGAAGGCAGTACCTTTAACTAAATACGCGAATTCGATGTGGTTTTCAAAATGTTTAACTATCCCCTAAAATAAAACTATAAAGAGACAAAATATATTTTTTTAGTTTGTTCGGCCTGACAAGGATTGACCTTGCTCCTACGTATTCTCATTCAGAATGAGAAATCAGGGTTACGTAGTTCTTTTAGAAACTGCTTGAAAAGTTTGTTTAAGGAATTGTTTGAGAAATTTGTTATGGATAAATTTGGATTTTTGGGGAAGTGAACCTGACAAGGACTAGCCTTGCTCCTACGTATCTCCACTTTTGATGGAAAATCAAGGATCACATAGTTCTGACCGAGAAATTGTTTGTTTGCTTGAAAGTGTTGATGTTTTTAGTTTTTTGAAAATTTTATATTTTTTGGTATTTTTTGGAGAAAAACAAGGTGAAAAGGTTTTTTAGCACAAGGACAATGCGAGCGATCACACATGTGCTTAACCCTTTAAGACATATTTTTATAATTTTATTTGAGAAAGAAGAAAAGGTTTTTAGCACAAGGACGATGCGAGTGATCACACATATACTTAACCTTTAAAATATATTTTTTTTGGGATAGTTTTTATGAAAGAAAGAGAAAAGGTGTTTAGCACAAGGACGACGCGAACAATCACACATGTGCTTAACCTTTTAAATATTTTTTTGATCTTTTTTTTATAAAAGACAGAGAAAAGATTTATAGCACAAGGATCATGGGAGCGATCACACATGTGCTTAACCTTTAAAATATTTTTTGGTATTATTTTTTTTAGAGATAAAAAACAAAATTGTTTATAAATGAAAATTTAGAATAAAAAACAATAAAACAATTATGGAACAATAAAACCAAATTTAATAAGATAATTCAAAACAAAAAGAAGAGGTGAAGGGATAAAAACCTGGATGAGAAGACAATGATAATCCGATCAAGATGCGAGTGAAAATAGAGGCTTCAAGAGATGTAGATGTTGATATGAAGGAGAAGAGGTGTATTGAAGTGTTTCATGTGGGGTGTGTGTAGAAGAATGATAATAGGGGAGATAAGGAATGTGTGGAAAGATATGTAGTGTGGGAGAGAAGAATGATGTAGAGTTTTGGGATGGAAATGAAGAGGTTTGGTGTGAGAGAAAAAAGATGGACATTGTGTAAGTGTGTGTGTGTAAAAAAGGAGTGAAAAGAATGTGGGTATTTACAGTGTTAAGGATGGAGAGAGTATTAAATAAAATATAATTTTTTTAAAAAAAATGAGTGGAAAAATAGAAAAAAGTTAAAGTGAAAAATAAGTAAAAGAAATAATATAAAAAGTTGGTGGAGAGATTAGGTGAAATAAAATATAGTAAATAGTAAAAGTTAATGTGGAAAATAAGTGAAAGAAATAATATAAAAAGTTGGTGGAGAAAGTAGGTGAAATAAAATATAGGAAATAGTAAAAGTTAATGTGGAAAATAAGTGAAAGAAATAATATAAAAAGTGGGTGGAGAAAGTAGGTGAAATAAAATATAGGAAATAGTAAAAGTTAATGGAAAATAAGTGAAAAAAATAATATAAAAAGTTGGTGAAGAAAGTAGGTGAAATAAAATATAGGAAATAGTAAAAGTTAATGTGGAAAATAAGTGAAAGAAATAATATAAAAAGTGGATGGAGAAAGTAGGTGAAATAAAATATAGGAAATGGTAAAAGTTAATGTGGAAAATATGTGAAAAAAATAATATAAAAAGTGGGTGGAGAAAGTAAGTGAAATAATGTTGATGAAGAAGATATAATTAAAAAATGTAAGTGGAATAATTAGAAATGTTGGTATATAAAAATTAATAAGGAAATGAGGTGGAAAAAGTAAATGAAAAAGGTAGATAATGTGGAATGTGATATGGAGGGTGAGGTGGATGGTGATGTGGAGAGTGGGGTGTGATAAGAGAAAAAGGGTGGTGAGGAAGTAAAAAAGTGTGGGATTATTTTGGGCCATTGAATTAAGGAATAAAAATTTAATTTAGGGGTGCAAATAGTAAAACAAATAATATTTTTTTATTCTTTGTTTTTTTTTTATTTTTTTTGTGATGAATTTTATTTATCCAGACAAAATTGGGTATTGACAAAGGGGTTCCACTAATCTTGAAAGATTAAAAAACTAGTTTAACCACTCTTGGTTTTATAACTAACCCAACTCGTTAGAACGAGTTTCAACACTCGTGGTATAAACTAGTCTAACTGACTAGAACATCGAACTTCACTGAATTAAACTTACAAGTATTTGAATTCACTTTTGAATCTAAAAACAATACAGTGTTTTTTTGAAAATACAAGAGCAGAAAAATAACTCTAGTAAAGAGGATATGAGATCAATAAAATGTAGTTCTGAAAACTTGTAAAGGAAACTTTTCCTTTTCAAAGAAAGAGTCTTAGACGACGTGAGCGTAAAGAGAAAATAATAGTGTGAGCGTATGCAAAAATAATTATTGTTATTTTTTTCTTCATGTAGTCCTCTTTATATAGACTTCCTCGAAAAATATTTGTTACTCAGAGCTTTGACCTTCTTGTAGGGATGTAGCCTTTTAGTATAAGGTCAGAAGCTATCTTGTGTCTTATAGAGGCAACTATGTTGCATGTACGAAAGAGATAGACAAAAGTCATAAAAGAAACATTTCTATAATATCTTCTTATCTCTTAATGTTTTTGTGATTATGATGTAGGCTTTTGAATAAGGCTTTGTACTGAGATTATTTGTACAAAAAAAGAGAGCACAACACAATACACAAAAGAGTACCAATACATACATGCATTAAAATTTTAGACGATCCTAAGTGTTTAGGCATTATACATGTTTTTAACGTTATATTTTTTATGTATAGCGTTTAGCGCTTTGCATTTTTATCCTAGACAATTTACATCGTTAAACACTATTTTGTTTAGACGTTGTGTTAAAATTCAAAACAAGGTTTCTTAGACGATATTGTATTAACAATTCCTAGAATAAATAATTCCTTTTTCAACTCATACCCTTTAGGTTCTTTTAATTTGATTCTTAATTTTAGGAACATTTTTATTTTTAAAAACATTTTTCTTAAATGTAGGTTTTTCAATACTTTTATCTTTTGTTGCTTCTTCAAACAATTTCTCAAGAATATCAGTATCAAACATGTGACTATTACAAAACTCACATTCATGATTTATAATGTCTTTCTTTTCTAAATTTTAAATTTTATTTTTCAAAATTTCTTCGAGAGAGAGATTTTTTGAAAATTCTTTAGCAAGACTTTATATTTTGATTTCAATTTTCTATGTGCATAATTTAATTTTTAATATCATCATACAATAGTTGAAATGCTAATGTAAATTCATCATAATTATTCATATAATTACAAATCCTAGAATTATTAACCTTGTTGTAGCTTGATTCAGATTCTGCTATTAAACAAATGTTGACTTCTTCATCTGAATCCCTAGAGTTTGATGAAGAGCTTGAATCATTCTCCTCCCATTTCCTTTTTTTGAAGATTTTTCTTCCTTTATTTTCTTCACTTTTTTTATTACTTGGACAATTCGCTTTTACATGGCTTTTTTTCTCCAAAAACATAACATTTGTACTTTGAAGAAGATCCTTATTTCTCCTTCTTGTCATTTTTAGATTGTATCTTACCTTTGGATTTCATGAACTTGTTGAATTTTTTGATCATGTGACTCAATTTTCGTCATATGAGTCTTCCTTTTCTTAAGGGCTTTTGCACCTCTCAACTTCAAATTTAAAGGCCAAGTTCTTTCTCTTTCTTTGGTCCTTGTCTTCATTTAGTTGTCTAAGTTCCAATTCACGTTCTTTCAACTTACTAAAGAGAGCCGCCATAGACATGGTTGCAAGATTCTATGACTGTCTAATGGTTGTGACCTTTGATTGTCATGTCATGTTTAAAGATTTCAAAATTTTAAAATTAATTTCATCATTATCAAAATTTTTACCTAACCTTATGAAATGATAGACTATTTATGTGAATCGTTTATGCACATCATAAATGGTTTTGTCTTGTTGCATTAGGAACATCTCGTATTCCTAAATCAACGAGTTTTTCCGAGCTTGCTTAACATCATATGCCCTTTCGTGGGTTACTCTTAAAATTTCCCATATTTCCTAAGCACTTGAATAGAAAGATATCATGTAAAACTCATCAAGGGCTAGAGCAAATGAAATTATATTTCTTGCCTTAACATCATATTAAGCCCTTTTGTTTTCATTCGTAGTCCATTACGAAAAGAGTTTAGGTTCCTGCACATTATCAATATTGATAGTAGGAACAAAATGACCATTTATAATAGCATCCCAAATACCCATATTAATAGATTCTAAAAATATTTGCATTCTTACTTTCCAGAAACATAATTTTCTCGAGTAAACAAATGAGGTTTGTCAATTGAAGCACCCTTAACAAATATTTGATTTTGTCCAATCATTTTTGAAATATTTGAAAAACTATTAAAGCAAGTTCTAATACCAATTGTTAGAATCATGTAGCAGAATATTAAAGCGTAGACAAAACCAAGAATGGGGTAAAGTGATTTACTTAATAAAATCATGCCTTTTAAAAAATTCCCCTTTTATAAATTAATTTTATAACAAAAATAAATTTTTTCATAAATAATCAACAATATAAATAAAGAGTACAGGGAAACAGAGAAATTACACAAATATTTAATATTGGTTCAGATCGAAAGACCATACACCGAGTTGTTAATCTCTTTAAATAAGGACTAACGAATCACCAAGAAATAACCAGAACTTACAATCACAGAGAATAAAGTTAAGGTTAAAAAGCACCTCTTTCAACATACAAATGATGAACAACACCTCCTTCGACACACAAAGGATTAACGACTTTCCTAGCAATAACAACAACACTCAATCACTCAGACACACTCAATGAAAGTTCCCGCTCAACACTGAGAGTTTCTCTAGCATATAGCTCTTAAACCTTCAAGTGAAAAGTTATGTTTAAAATTTGGCTTAGGTAAAATATATATAGACTCTTATTTTGAAAATTGGGTCAGAAAACTAAGGAGTCTTTTCACAACTACCACTAATCTCGATTATCATAAGTGTTATTGATTCTTGGTATACTAATTTAAATGAAATACACAAATTACAAAACTTGAACAACTAAATTCTTAAGTCTTCAATATATTTATTGAATCCAAGCGTGTTTTTAATCTTCAATACCTCCATGAATCATTATCATTAAAATTTTATTGAAGTAAGATGTTCATCTTCTTATTATAATAATAATTATATTTGTAGCAAGTTTAATATATATGATTTGTATGCATCAGTTTCAAGGGAGTGTTAGATAGATTATTAAATATCTTAAATAAATATTTTATTTTTATTTTTTTTCTTTAGTTAATTTGTTATTATTTTTTATTTGTATTTTGGACGTAGTCTATATTTTTTTTTTATAAATAATTACCCATTGTGTATATTTAACCCAAGAAAAATTAATCTCATATATAATTTTTATTATATTGAATAATAAAAAATATGAATGAAATTTGTTAAATATTTTGTTTTGAACTCTCTGTGACGTGTTATACAATGTTATAGCATCATCATATCTAATGGTTATTTAATACTTGTAAATACGATCTAATTATATGTTCAAATTTGTATGATATTGTTAATAAATACTCACATTAAGAAGTTAAAATTATAAGATACTTTATATATATATATATATATATATATATATATATATATACGTAACTTGCAACAATGCATTTTTCATGTAAGGGAAATTATGATTTCTTCAATGTTTAGAAATTATACTAAAAATGAAAAATCAATAAACGAACACATATCTAGTTATATTTGAATATTATAATTATATCTACATAAGAAATGTTTCTTTATTTATCCATGCAACATGTAAATGGAAGCGAAACCTTCTACATGGTGTTGATTGTCAATCTCAAAAAAAAAAACAAAAAAACCAAAGATTTGCAATCAAGTTATGAAACACAAAAATACATAATCCTTGAATATTACACCAAGAAATAATCAAATTCTTGAAGTATTTAGGAATCTCAAAGCCATTCACTAAAAAACATATGAAGATCACATATACTTGAGTGTGAATTTTTTTTAGTGGGAAATGTATAAATATAAAACCTTTTTATTCTTCATTTAGTGGAGTTACCAAATTTGTGAGAATTCTTACTACATCATTTATCTAGAGTTAACTTTGTTATCTGCTTAAGTTCTTATAAGTTTGGAGTGGCAACTAAAAGAATACTAAGTTCTCAATCTTAAAAAGAAATGTAGAAGGAATAACCAATAGTAATAAATATACTTGTTTTTATAAACTAAGATTAACATGTGTAAATAATCATGTTGGTTTAAATAATATTGAATTTGATTTTAGCTTAAACGAGATATTGGATTTGAACATGACTTTTAGAACAATAGTTTATGTTCAACAAAATTTATTTTTTATACATTATTTAAACTAATTATTATAACAATCAAAATGTTTATCATCTATAATTATATCACATGTAAACAAAACCATACCTTCTAACTAAATTTAAAATTTTTATCTAAAATTTGTAGGTGAGAGAAAAACTGGAGACAAATTAACTTTCGGAGACATAGGTTCACTAAATCCCCGCATTGACATAATATTCAAAACTTAATCATTAAGTGGATAAAACTTTTTAAAGAAAATAAAAAATTTATACTCAATAAAATAGAGAAATCCAATTGATCAAGAGAAAAAGGAAAAGAAAGGTGATTTTGATTGGAAGGATAAAAAATATAAATGAACATAGAATTAAAACACGGAGTTTGATTAGGGGGAAAATGATTTTAGAAATACAGAATTCGATATTAATTTTTGTGTTTTACTTAAAATAGTAAAAAAGACACTGTACTATACTCAAATAAATCAAAATTCCATTTCATTATTATTTTTTATTTATTTCTACTATGTCAACTATTTTCATCCAAAGTTATTTCTATTTTATGGAACAAAGAAATCAGAAAAGAATGAGAGGGAAGAAAGGAGTTAGGTGGGCAAAAAGCTTTCCCTTCCGTCACCGCACCATCCGTGCTCCCCTCGAAAATCTCGCTTTCCGCGTAAATGCAAAAACGAAAGTTAAATATTTACCGAAAGAACCTTACTTCGTAAGAGAGAGTGCGTGTCCCAACAAGATGAAGTGACAAGATGGAGTGAAGTAGTGTAGGATCACAAAAGAATCCGCACATCGGATATTTACGGACAAAGCGATCGATAATTATTATTCGAAGGTATTTATTATATGGAGATAACGAATAGCTGTATTTTAATATCCGTTTTTAATGAAAATATTATACCATGCAATTTGCAGATAAAAATAATAAAAATTTAATTAATATATTTTAAAATTAATGTTTTTATTACTCTTAAGGGAAATTTTGATAACAAAACTTAAGATTTTTTTTGTCACGTCTCATTAAATGCACTGCTGAGTCACCTGGTTACTCTCATAAATGCACCCACGTCACACGTTCAGTGTCATTAAAACGCATTCACACACTCTGACGCACGATTGACAAGTGTCAAATGGAACATTCTGAAGTCAGTAAGTGGAGGGCAAGTGTCAGCAGAAGAGCGCACGTCCGTTTTGGGCGTGGGTAAACAAAAAAAAATCATTTCTGAAAAACTCTGCTCATTCTCATGCACGCCTCTTCTTCTTCCTAACTCTAGACCTCCATTTTCTCCTTCTTCTCTCTAGAAAACCCTCCCTTCTCTCTTCTGTAACTTACCATTCTCTACTCCGATCAACGTTCAGGCACTGTGGAAGTAGTCCCGGCGTCATAGGCTTCATATTGAACCGAACAGTTCTGGATTCTGAAACGGGTAAGTTCCTCGTCCTTTGTTGTTCGTTCTTATCAACATGCAAGCCTAGTTTTGGTTGCATGCAGTCACCTTATCTGAACCAATATTGGTTTTCTGTAAATTGTTTAGTTGAAGAGTTTGATTGAGCGTTGTGGGTAGAAGAGATTTTAATTCTGAAAAACTGAGTTTGAGTCTGAAGAACGTACGCACACTTCTAGAGGTAAGGGAAGCTTATTCAATTTAATTCTTGTGTTATACTGTGCTGTATGGATGTTCTGTGAATTGTATTAAGTATGATCTGTGATATTTGAATTTGGTATATGATTATGATGATGAGATGATGTATGAGAAGTATGAAATGTGCTATGATATGAGTATTTAAATGTATGAAAGTTTATACTGAAAAATGAGTTTACTGTAAGTGAGATTTTGAATATGAAACTCCTATGATATTGAACGTTCGTTATTGAACGGTCCTTGACCGTTCGGTATTCTTAGTAACTTCTTTGAAAAAACTGAATCCTTTCATTTGGAAAGAATTCTATCTGAGGACGAACGCCCTCTTGTATTAGTGCTACGTTTGAGCGTTTCGGCTAAACGTAGATATCCTAAGTGTTGTATGAGGAATTGAGAAGCTTGAAACTATACATTCGGACACTTAGTCATTCTGTTAAAAACGTAACTTTACCATCTCGTCTTATATAAATTTCTAATTCTATTATTTCGAATTAGCGATGGGCCTCGACCCAAAGCGTACGTTATGAGTGGCGCTCGGTCTTATACCGAATGCTCGTCCTAGTCTTGAATTATCAAACATGTGTAAATAGCGTTCGTCCAAATATTTTAGTAAGTGCGTATTTCCGCGTTCGGTCATTGACTGGCAAACGGTCTCTCAAAATTAAATTGATCTCGGTATAAATCTTTATGGGTCTTGTGGTATCTATATCCATTTGAATTCGGCCTAGAGCCTTTATACTTAATTTATTCTGAGTATTGATCGGATCTTCCTAGAGTCAGTTCATTTAACTGATTCCAATGGTAATAACATTCGTCTTAACATATGTGTCGGTTTTATTCTTTCTGAAACAAGGATTTCTCGGTTTCGTGTTTTAACGTTCGTCCTCGTTATGAAGAGGGCTGAACGCTCGTCTTTTTGTGCAATTGGAACAGTATAAGAAAATGATATTAAAATGGAAAATTATAAAGAGTGAACAGTATATGAAGTGATTTGACGATTGTGGAATTTGAACGAGCGTTCCGGGGAGGAACGACTCTTGAATGAAAGTTGGATTTGTAAAGTATGAATGTGGACAAAGCTTAGCTGGCGATTCATCCTGATGTTCCGTAAGTGCTCGTCCTCATGTAGAGGGGAGTATGTCATGTGTGGGAACAGCAGGAGGTCCTAGTCTTAGACTGTACTTAGGACGGAACGGACTAACCTCGGGTGGCAGCTGAGGAAGAGCAGTTACTACACCACCTGGGTGCACGAACGTCGTAGCTTCACAGAATTCATACGGTCCGAACAGTCAGTCTAGTATCAGGATTTGGTTGAGTTAAAGAGTTAAATTGAATTGTATATTTGAATGTATTTGAGATGGTTGATGTGTTACGAATTGTATATGTTTTACTTGAATTAAATTCAATAAGCTTACCCTGCATGTTTCCTTGTGTTGTATTGTTTTGTACGTCCGTCCTTGTCCTTGCAATGATCATCCGTGTGGATGTGAGCAGATGGAGAGGCTTTGCTCGAGGAAGCTTTGGAAGAAGAAATTCTAGAGGAAGCAAACCTCGTGGACGTGGAAGTGAAGGCCGAACAGTAATGCGTTCGGTTGGCTGCTTAGTTTAAGTATTAGCTTGATGTATTAGGGCGACCCTTACTTTTTTTTTAACCATTCGGTATTTTATACTTTGTAAGTCGTTCGGTTATTCGTTTTGATTAGAGTGAACGTCTTTATTTGTATTAGTGTATTCAAGGCTGTTCGGCCATTATCGTGCTTTACTTCTTTAAGTTGTAAAACTGAATTGATATATTAATACATGTGATTTTTCTATGATATATGGTTTATTACTGTATTTTATGGGATGTTACACCTTTCAATTACTTTTTTTTAAAAGAAAAAAAGAAACAAAAAGGTTACATTACTTTTGACTTAAAACCCTAATAGAGATATCAAACATATACATAGAATCTCATTAGAAAATTCTCTCTTAATAGATGACTCTTTTCTTCTTCCTTCTAGTTCAGCAAGGAGTAGGCTCCATTCCCTCTTCCTCTCTCTTGGTTCTTATTGATGTTTTGTTTCTATTTGGGATTTGAAATTAGAGTTTTATTTGTTCTCTAATTTTGGGGGGTTTCTTTTGTAAGTTTTGATTCGCGTTTTGAAAGTTCCTTTCTTTATTTCTTCCCTGTTGATTGGTGACACAATTTTGGGGTTATGATTCGAATGAGTATTTTGAGTTTTTTTGGATTTTAGTTCATTGATGTAAATTGGATTTTTTAAGACCCTGGTTGTTATTGCGGTTTGGAGATTTCTGTGATTACGATTGTTTTCAGAATTTGGGTTTAGGATTCTTGTTTGCGTTCTCTTGAAAATTTTTTATCTCTTTGTTAAATATTGATAAGTATTTGTGGATTATGCAATTACGTGATGGTGTTTTTTTCTCATATCTTTTTTCTTTCAAAAGCTGTTAGTATTTGTTTTTAATATATAGTAAATATATTAAATTATTCTTTTTAACTTGTAATTTAATTTAAATTTTATTTAAAAATTCATAAAATATAATTTTTAAATATTTGTAGGTTGAAGATATCCGGTTAAAAAATTCTGCGAAGTTTTTTATGCAAATATCTAACCGGTAAGAAATCGGGGAATCGAGTTATGGGTAGACACTCATGGAGGGACCCAGTGACATTCCTAAACTAGTAGCTGCACTTCTTCCTTGCTACTAGTACTTTTCTTCTTCTTCTTCTATTGCTGCGGTTTCTCAAACTAACAGCACAACCTAATTCAGGTTGTTCTTTCTATTCCTAGCTTCACCTCAGTTCATTCCCAAAGTAGCTATGAAAAATCACATTCTCTTCCTGTTCCTTCTAATTGCACTTGCCCTCACTTTCTCCCACCGCTTTCAACCTCACGCTGCTCCTGCAGGTAAACAAAATTCTTCCCCCACTTCGCCCACAGCGTCAACTTGCCATAATTTTAAATGGGTTTGCTAAATTTTTTAACTTTTTGCTTAATGGTATTGAATACCTAACTGGGTGCCTTTTTAGTCGTTCTTTCTTTTTTTTCTTTTTGGTTACTTTGATCAAACAATGTTTGCTTCTTTTGTTACTTTAATTAAACAATGTTAATGAATCAGGGCCCTTGATTAAGCATCTGTCTTCAATCATCAAATGGACAAGGTCTACCTCCAAGACGCCACATTCAGGTTGGTGCTATTTCTCTACTGAGATTGAGCACTTTCAAAGGTCACATGTTTTCGGTGTAACATGCTCATTGTTAAGGTGTTTGTGTGTGTGACTATGAGTAAATGTGATTTGTTGGTTCTTTCTTTTGTAGATGGGAATGTTCTTCAATTTGAAAATGGTTACGTGGTTGAGACTGTGGTAGAAGGGAACGAGATTGGGGTCATCCCTCATAGGATCCGTGTTTCTGAGGAGGATGGTGAACTCTTTGCAGTTGATGCAATTAATAGCAACATTGTTCGGATAACTCCGCCGTTGTCCCAATGTATGGCTGTTTCTCTTCTTGAGTTTATGTAACTATTATGAGTAAATTTGATTAGTTGGGATATGGCACTTTTGGCATTCATTTCTGGATGTGTCTATTTCTATAATTATTTTCAATTGGTTCTGGATGTTGCCGGTAATAATGATAATAAAAAGATTGAAAGAAAAAAGGAACACGAGTTTGGTCACTTGCCTGGTTCAAGTTAGCAGAAAATTGATAGTTGGGGTGGGGGAGGAATCTAAGTCTTAGCTTTATATGATATATTGTCCAGGTGTTTCACTAAACAGTTTTGGTAAGTGAATGCCATATGACATGTTAAACACAATTTGGGATTGATTGTAAATTTAAATGAATTGATCTTTCTGGATTGGGCTTACTTCTAGGGATCCTAATTCCTTCGGCTATCTATTTGTGCTATCTGGCTGCAGATAGTAGAGGAAGATTGGTGGCAGGGTCATTTCAGGGATACACTGGTCATGTGGATGGAAAACCAAGTGATGCTCGTTTCAATCATCCCAAAGGCATAACCGTGGATGATAAGGGGAATGTTTATGTTGCTGATACTCAGAATCTTGCGATCAGAAAGATTGGAGATTCTGGTATGTGATAATGAGTTGTAGCTTACAATAGTTCAAGATCTGTTTATTAGTCATTACTAACATGATGTTTTGGTAACGGACGATATTAGAATGGAATTTGAACATAAAATGTGTCAATAGAAATGTTACTAGTACACTAAGATGCAATTCTGGAATTCTTTTTACTGGAACCTACTAAAACTGTTTTACATAAGAATTTCCCAGCCCAGTATCATGACATAATGATAATTCCTTCATTCAAACACTGCTACCAGTGGTGATGGGATCATAATGTACTGGGAGAATTGTCATTGAGAATGGTGAAAAAGGATATGATTACTTTGTTGTTGATCTTTGTGAGTAATTTTTAGGTGTGACGACCATTGCTGGAGGAAAATCAAATGTCGCAGGGTACAGAGATGGGCCTAGTGAGGATGCTAAGTTCTCGAATGATTTTGATGTAGTATATGTTCGACCCACCTGTTCCTTGTTGGTCATTGATAGAGGAAATGCTGCTCTTCGGCAAATCTCTCTTGACCAGGAAGACTGTGATTATCAGTCTAATTCAATTTCCAGTACAGGTTTATATTCTTACCCTGTTCTTTATTCAGACTCTGTAAATATCCATGTATTTTTTACTAGATAATCTAGTTTCCTCAATAACATATTCTTTCATCCACTGATTCTAATCCCTTAACTTTGGGGATTGATTCTGTTTGTCTTGTATACAAATATACCACTGTACAACTTATTCGTGTAAATCAATCAATAAGATACAACATATTCAAATTCAAGTTGGTGTTAAAGCTCTCTGATTCAACCTTAGTCTCTTTGTTGAATAGTGCCTCCACCATCGGCCCAGAAATATTGTAGGTTTATGTTTGATATGTATTATAGTTGAATACAATAATCTCTGCTGATACAAGATGCAAACACTGTGCTGCTTTTTCCTTTACCTTCAAGCATGCAGTGATAAGACATGAAAGTTTTGAATGCTTTATGCTTCACTGAAGAACCAAAATTTCTAGTCGCTGCAACATGTGATTTAGATGTTAAAGTTATGTTTTTGAATTTGAGTATCACCTGCGAACTGGGGAGAAAAAGGAAATCAGGATTAAAGGCATCAAATATGAGTTGAGATGAAAGAAAAGAGAAAAAACTATATGTTGGCTGCATCACTATTTGTCACTATGATGAATACTGCGAACATTATTGGCTCTACAGTTTCAGCTAAGACTGTTTACTCGCATATCTCCCATGACATATTTTGTTAAGTTGGGAATGTGGGGTTGGGGGGGGGGGGGGGGGGGGGGGGGGGGGGTTTAGCTTTTGTTAGGATATAGGATGATAGAATAGATGGGTTTAGAAGTTAAGGGTATGGGGGTGTCGGTTGTAAAGGGGGAAGGGGGGAGCGGGTCAGAGCTGCTATAAATAGAACTCTTGTAACTCTGTAGGGGGTATCGAATATACTTTGTGTAAAGTCAGGCATTTTAGCTTGTAGAGAGGGGTTATGCCCTTAACCAGGGAGGTTATGCTCCCAACTCATTCTTGTAAAGAGGTCTCTTTTACTGTGAATAATATAGGAAACCCATTCTTTCTTTCTGTCTCCATCATTTGATTGAGTTCTTGTTAGGTTCCAAACCCAGGAACCTAAAAAATTGGTCCAACCTGACGTTTCGAAGTGGGGGGTGAAGGATCAAGAAGTAATCAAGAAACTACAAGATCCGAATTGGGTGTGAAGCACATATGGAGGGGAGCACGAAGAGACGATTGGAGGCTCTGGAGATTATGATGGAAGGGATACAGGCGGAATCCGTCACAGTGCATTGGGACTTGCAAAAAATAATGAGGATGATGGGGGACACGGGCTTACAACAACGAAGAACAATCAGGTGGAAGTCAGATTTCCGTAAATGACAACCAGCAACGGCGCGACGAGGATATTGGAGTGAGCGTGGATGACGATCATCCAGAGGGGCAGAATAAATGGTGGAAGAGGGGTGAATTACCCACTTTCAAAGGGCAGAACCCGTTAAACTGGATCAACAAGGGGGAGAAGTTTTTCGAGTTTCAAGGAGTAGCGGAGGAGGAGAAAGTGTGACTCGCATACATAAGCATGAAGGGCAGCGTGGGTTACTAGTTCAGAGCCTAGAAGGAGAAAGCCAAGAATCGTTCTTGGGATGGTTTGAAGGAAGCCTTGGTGATAAGGTTTGGAACCTACGTTGAGCGTTTGGTGACATACAAATAGAAGGGGACGATGAACGAACGAACGTGAGGAGCGGTTACCGAGCGGTACGAGGCCAAGTACTATAGTCTAGACCGATTGGGATTAGCCGAGCGGTCAGAGACCTATTGCTATAACCCATGCCGATGGGAAGTTACCGAGCGGTCAGAGGTCGATCGCCATAATCAGTGGCTAGAAAAGAGTCGAGGGACGGTTATTTTGGGGGAGGATGAAGAGGTGGAGACTGAGGAAGCTGAGACCTGAGACCGCAATAGACCAGAAGCAGATGGAGATGTCCGCTTTCTCGGTTGAAGGCCTCACTCAGTCAAAAATGAAGCTGAACGGTTTGGTAGGGGGCCGAACGGGTATTGTTTTGACCATTAGAGGACGAAACCGAACGATGTTGCCCATTATAGGACGAAATCGAACGGTATTGCCCATTATAGGACGAAACCGAACGATGTTGACCAATATAGGACGGAACCGAACGATATTGACTAGGGTGTTCAATCAAGGAGGGAAGAAGGTATTTAGCAAGGGGGATCCAACACTAGCTAGAAGGTGGGGGGAGCCAGAAGCTTTGTTAAAAATAAAGGAAGTAGAACCGTGGACCTTGGTGTGGGATTTGGGCTGATAGGAAGGAAAGAGGAAGAATGGAAGATAGTGGAGGAGGAATTGCCACCACCTAAGCCTCCCGACCTGAATTGGTGGCAGTAGCCAGTGGATTCTCTTCAGATGATAACAAGATGATGAAGAGGAGCCAAGAGACCAAATTTTACGGTTCCAACCTTGAGGATAAGGTTGTTTTGCAGCAGGGTGTAATGTTAGGATATAGGATGATAGAATAGATGGGTTTAGAAGTTAAGGGTATGGGGTGTCGGTTGTAAAGGGGGGAGCGGGTCAGAGCTCCTATAAATAGAGCTCCTGTAACTTTGTAGGGGGTATCGAATGTACTTTGTGTAAAGTCAGGCGTTTTAGCTTGTAGAGAGGGGTTATGCCCTCAGCCAGGGAGGTTATTGTTAACCCTCGGCAAGTGTAACCGAATCGTATCAAGTAATAATAAATGGTAAGACCAAATATCGTTTCCCAAAGGACTCACGACCTAAACAGTTATATGATTTATTGATTAAATTAGACTTGTGAACAAAGTTTTGTAGATTTAAATGCAAATACTAAAAAGTAAATATGAATGCTTGTATTGATCAATTGAACAAAAGAAGCAAAACGTGATTGAAATATATGATGATGATGTTGTTGGGGGTTTTCAATTCATCCTATCCACTCTCATGTATTCAAGAATTCATCTTCTTCGTTAATTTTAATGTCACTTTCTAATTTACCTTAAATCCAATGTCTTGGTGAAGAAAGCCTACTCCTAATCACTAGTTTACAATGTCTTGTCTCCCTAGCAATTATTCATGCATTACATTCGCACAGAAGCTTAAAGGCAACCAATCCTCCTATCCCTATGTTTAGGCAATATTACTATTGGGAGAGTTCCTTCATATCTAGATTTATCTATATGTGTCCATACAAATAAAATCAATGATCATGCAATTGAATGAATTAAACAAAGCATGCATAGAGTATAGAAGAAAAACCCTAACAATTAATAAAAGAAAACATATGGATTAAAGAACCAATTCAATACATGAGAGTTTCAAAGGATTACATTGACTCCCCAACAACAATGAAGGTTTAGTTCACCATAATCATGGTGAAACTAGATGAAAAATAATGAAATAATGAAAGATAGAACCTTAGAATTTGAAGAGTGGAGCTTGAGCATCCAAAATCCTCCTCCAAGGGGTGAAGAAAGTGTGATTTTGCTTTGTTCTGCCAAAAGATACTAACCCTAGATTGACTAAAACCTTATATAGACTCTTAAAGATTACAAAAAAGTGGCCCAAGGCCCATTAAAATACCGCTCAGCGGTAAGTGCATTTCTTCTATTTGACGCTCAACTGCAGTTTTGCCCCTCAGCACCGGGACTTCAAAGTGCCGCTCAGCGGTAATTTCCGCTGAGCGGTACTTGCAGCTCTTCTTTTTTATACACTTTTTCTTCCTTTTCTGACTCCAACTTATGGCTACTTCACTTCTTCCATTCAATTCATCTTAAAACTTGCAAAAACAAGAGAAACCAAGCATAAAACCCATCAAACTCTCTTATTTCCAAAACATAAGCAAAAGCATGAGTACAAGCTAGTTTCTAAGTCATAAAGTTTGTCTTTAAGGTCAAAATTAAATATAAAAATAATGGTTTTCAACCGTTATCAGTTATGCTCCCAACTTGTAAAGAGGTCTCTTTTACTCCGGAAACCCATTCTTTCTTTTTGTCTCCATCTGTTGATTGAATTCTTGTTAGGTTCCAAACCCAGGAACCTAACAACTTTGGATGCATCTCGATTTGAAATGTTAGCCTTGTCTTGTACAATTCCTTTTTCAAATTTAAGGGAACATCTCCTATCCTCATGAACTAGATTTGTGAGGCAGACGCATGAAATGATGTCACTTCATGTGGCTTTAGTTCATCCAACTGATGTGTTTGTCCAGATCTGGTCTTAAATCCCTTGGCTATGGTCCATAAATGCAACGGAAAATTCCAGTCGGACAAGATTTTTTGGCAGTTCTGATTTATGGTTTATCAGAAGATTGTTCTTTAATGTGTTGGTGTTACTGGAAAATCTGAATTAGCTGTATTTAGCATGGAAGTGAAGCAATGAGAAAATCTGTAAATCTGAAAACTGATGACTTGATTGCATTCCTTTGGATACTCTATATCTCCATTTAACTTCTGATTTTAGTGTATTGTGGGTTTTCCTGCAGATATCCTTACAGTTGTTGGTGCTGTTATAGTAGGATATGCTACATGTATGCTTCAGCAGGGATTTGGATCCTCTTTCTTCTCAAAAACAGTATGTTCTCTTAATAGAATTTGTTAAACAGAAGTTTCAGAATTGTGACATTTTGCCTGTTGTAGCTGCCCAACATTTTGTCTTTTGGAACCATGTTATGCCTTGTGAGTTGCAAAAGGGAGGACTTTTCCTTTGTACCAAAAATATTTGTACAGGAAACAATTCAGACAACAAATAACATGTTGTCTCTGTTGCTTCTGGTATAACTCGTTAAAATAGAAAATAAAATGAAATCAAACTAGCATTTTTGTAATTATTTGAAAAAAGGGGAAATAAAAATTGAAAATATTTTCTCAAATCAAGGAGACCCTAAATTCTGTCTTTTTGCTTGAAAATGCTGTTCATTCTAAAAATATTTCATGTTCACCTTTGCTAATTGGCTAATTAATTACACTGCACAAATGCTGCAGAGACCGTCAGAAAGAGAGTTTAAAGGACCAGCAAGCAATGAGAAACACATGCCAATCCTGGAGAGCAGTAAAGAGGAGCCGGGATGGCCGTCTTTCGGACAGCTCATTGTTGATCTTTCTAAGCTTTCCCTTGAAGCATTAGCTGGTGCATTCACTCAATTTATACCTTCACATTTCAGACCAGGCATCTCCAAGAGAGGCTTAACACCGCTGAAAGATCGTCTTGTAATGCCTGAAGATGAAGCACAGCCTCCGTTGATCAACCGGCAAAATGCTCAAGGGCATACACCTCTTACCAAAAATCAGCTGCCATCACAGCTCCAAACTCCTCTTAGTGATAGTCGGATGGCATCACATGTTCATACTTCTCTTATCGATAATCGACTGGCACCAAATGTCCATACTCCAAGCACAGCAGAGAAATATTCAGAAATGAAGCCCCCCAAGATAAAATCAAGCAGTTTCAAGGACCCTTCTCTGTCAAGCAAGCACAGATCATCAAAACGACCCGATTATGCTGAGTTCTATGGATCTACTGAGATTCCTCCATATACCAAATCTAAGAGCCAGAAAGAAAGGCCAAGACATAGGCAACGAGAAAAGAGTGGAGAATTTGTTATGGGGGCAGTTGGAACTGAGGCTAAAGCTGTTGAAACAAGGGCTGTTGATCATAATAATCCAAAGTTTGACCATTACAGTATGAGGACTAAGTATGCTTCTGAGGAGACCTTCCGATTCAACTCCAAGTAAAAAAGTTTTGTATGATTTATTTTCACTAGTATTCTGTTCTCCATTGGACCATTATATTGAATATCTGCACCTACATCTGTTTTAAGTTTGTCTATACTTGAAGCTGTATTATAAGAAAATACTATTTGCTTAGTGAATCATGCGGGTGGGAGGATTAATTTTGACCCATTTGCTGAACAATTTGTGAAAAAATTAGCATCCCCACAAAGTTCTTCAGCTTCAAGGAGATTGCTCCCTTTTAACATTGTAGATGATCGAATTACAGTGTGTTTGGTATTTTCTGCAGTCAATTTCATACACAGGCTTAGAAAGAAATCCATCTCATTGGGAACTCAATCAACCAATTCATCTGCATTTCTATTAACAATGAGGGTTGCTGTCTTCGGATAAATGAGCTTCACTAAGAAAAGGTGTCAACATTCTGTGGCTTATGAAGTTAAATCCTAAATAAATCTTCAAAAGCATATAGAGTTGTGAAATTTTAGTTGTGTCGAATGTTAAAATAGTATAAAATTATGCAGATGATTTTAACTAAGTTACATTATTATGTTTTCAAAATATCTTATCATCTATAAATCTTATAATTTAGTCAAATATCATAAACTTTAAAAAATTAATATTGTATAAAAGTCTAAACATCTAGTTTGTAGAATACTGTTACTGAGCAATGCTAACATGAAACATCAAGCATATGAAGTTAGCAGAAAATATTAAACAAACACTTCCATGTCTGCAGTTTAATGAGAAAACGGATTGGTGACAAAGAAACAGGTAAGCTTTCCACCAAAGTAAACAAAATTGTTGAGAGATAACAAAGAACAAACCCTTACTGTTGTGCTTTAAATGCAAGGAATTTGTAATTAATTTACTCTTTTATGTTTAATATGAACTCTAATGTTTTATATTTTTTTTAAGTATTAAATTGGCAAAAAAAAAAATATAAAGCAACATTGTAATTAATGTAGTAAATTGAAAACATGTGTAGAGTTTTTCAACAAACATAAATATTTAATACAGGAGACATATTTTCTTCTAAAGCATTTCATCTTTCATATATTCTGTACCATCAGTATTATTAGTTTTTTGGCGATTGAATATGTAACATCCCAATAAATAGTAATTACCATTAATCAGAACTAATCACATTTACAGAAAATACAGTGCAGTTTTAATATTTACAACAGCTGCTCAAAATTTAAAACTGAACGTACTACAATTTACAGCGTTCAGAATTCACTAAAAGTTATAACAAGTTCTGGATAATCAGTACTGCAAAACTATATACAGAACCTCCAAAATACAGTACAGAAAATCTAACATCAACTACAGAACGAGCCTCTACTGTTCAGCTTTTACTTCAACTTCTACCAAGTTGGCATCCTCCAAATTTTCTTCTTCCAGCATTGATTCCAGGGGTGCCTCACCATCTGCTCACATCCACAACGGATGATCATTGCATTGACAAGACGGACATACAGAAACAGTAGACAACACAAGGAATTTGCAAGGGTAAGCTTAGGTAATTTAATTCAATACAATCAACATATTTGAACATAGTAAATCAATCATACGTTTCATGCAACATTAGATATATATTCACGCATACAGTAACTCATTCATATTCTCATAATTAAATACTGTCCGGACTGTATGATCCATGTATCTACAGGCGTTCCTGCACCCGGGTGATGTAGTAACTGGGATACCCTCAACAGCTGCCACCCGAGGTTAACCCTTATCAGCCCAAAGTACTATGTAGGACTAGGGCCTCCTGCCATTCCCACGCATGAACTACTCTCCTCTACATGATGATGAGCAATCACGGAATATCAGGATGAACAGCCATCAGTAGCTTATCCATGGTCATACTACACTACTTCTCATATTCACCTTATGGAGACGTTCCTCCTTGGAACGCTCATTCACAATCCAATCAAATAAATCCATTCAAATCACAATTCGTACATATTCACAATTTCTCTTAATCAAATTTTCATTCTGTATTCACTCTCTTACTTTTAAGGAACGTCCATCACTCAGTAGATAGGAAGGAACATATTACAGTACTCATACATCCACGTTTCTGAACAAAAGAAACGAACCATTTATCCACTGGATACGTGATGACACTTAAGAATTTGAAAGAATTGATCTTAGAAGATATGGATAATACTTAGAAAAATTTTAAGTATAAAGACTCCAGGTAGAATCCAAAGAATAAAGCCAGTAAGAAAATATTTAGATAAACAACCAAATATGATTGAATTCAGAAAACAATACTGTCAGTCAAAGACCGAACGTTAATTAACAATTTGGACGAACGCCATATACGTTCGCTCACGAAGCAATAATAAGACGAGCGTTCAATTATAAAACCGAACGCTGCTCAGGACGAACGCCAGGTCAATGACCGAGCACCAAATAGAACGAACGCGTATTTGAATGAACGCGCATTTGAACGAACGTTCGGTATCAGACCGAACGCTAACTAGGACGAATGCTCAATCTAAGACCGAGAGCTCATTTGGACGAACGCTCAGTAAAATACTAAGCGTTGCTTATGACGAACGCTGGTAAACAAAACCGAGCGTCCTAACTATACTTCAATTTATTTTCAATCGTGGGACACGCTAGGCTAAGCCGAACGCTCACACCTAACTCTTGACACCAATAACGCTCGTTCTTAATCAGGGTCCTTTCCAAATGAAAGAATCCTTATTCTAAGTGATGTTCCAGGGAAACCGAACGGTATAAGACCGTTCGATAACGAGCGTACATGATCGATCAGAGAAGATAAAAATTTCCAGATTTTTCAACTCGATAATTTCACAGATTTTCCTATGATTCATAACTTTAAAATTTCATTTCCATCATAAATCTCATACATTACAGAATTCATATTATTCCATCATCAATACAAAATTTTCCAGTTCAAACATATCATTCCAAATCATACAGAAATTCAATCATATTCCAAATCATACATCACACTCTCTGCATCAAATTCAACAATATTCATCATCTCATCAACCCGAATTATCCATTTTCAAGTGCAGACATATCAGCATCAACATACAGTTTCACACATTATCATTCATATACAACCAGTGCAACAGGCTCTTTCATACATACTCAAACATCAAATATTTCATGCATTTTAGACATCCAGTACACTTCATTACTGTCATGAACATCAAACCAGTATTAAATTAAATTACTAAAGCTTCCCTTACCTGGTTTCGCAGTGCACTTCCAAATGCTTTAAGGTTTTCTCTAGATCACTCACAGCTTTCTACCCAACGAATCACTCCACGATTTTCACTAAAATCTAAGATACCAAAAATGACATAAGATTCAAACCTATAACCCATGCATGCAACCAGGATTTGGTTCGCATGAACTAAAACAGACAAAGGTGCAGAGACGAGAACTTACCAGTCCAATTCTCAGTTCTGTTCGGATCAAACTGATGCTCACAGTGCAGGGAAGGTTTCTATGGTGTCTGAAATGAGATCAGAGGGATTGATAGTGAGTTATTTTAGAGAGAAGATGAAAGAGTGCAGAGAAATTGCAGAGAAGATGGAAGATCAGAATTCGAGAGGAAGAAGGTGATTGCATGGAGTGAAGAGAAGTGTTTTTCAGAGAAATTGTTTTCTCTTCCTCGTCAAACGGTTGAGCATTCACGCACTGCCACCTGGTTTCCACTACAGCTTTAGAAACTTCCAACGTGACAGATGGCATTTGGTACATTCAAAGAGTGAATTGTTTTCACTCATATGCAGAATGAACATCCATTCAACCACTGCCACACGTTTTCCACTATCTATTTTCCAAACCTTCAGCCATGACACTTGGCAGATGCATGCAGTGCAAGTGTAAGTGCATTTTGACGTGGCACGGTGCATTAAAATTGTGATCAGAGAATGGATTAGTGTGTATTAATTTATCAGGTTCTCACATAATATTTATTTGAGACAAATAATACTTGAAAATAAAAATGTTATAAAAATCTATGCAAAGTTTTATATTTTATAAATAAAGATTCGAAATAGAGTTTATTTCAGACAGATGATATAGAAACATCGTGCAAGTATATGTTTCTAAAATTAAAGATAAAAAAGTATGAATAGTAGTAAAATAAATAGATAAACAGTATCAAAATAAAATGAATCATAAAATGTAAAAGAAATAAATTTTTGAAGTAAAAGATTCAAAATGTAATCATTAAAAATATTGTAAAAATTTAAAACTTATGATTTGTTAGAACTTTTTAAGAAAAGTGTTTCAAATTTTAAATTATATTAAAAAAATATAAATATGACAATTTCAGCTATTCATAATTTTCTAATAATTTTTCCGTATATATATATATATATATATATATATATATATATATATATATATAGATTTATTTATATATATTTAATTAATGTTCATCAATTTTTTTTATATAAAGATGAATATAAAAATAAATAGTTTTTTTAATTGCTATCCCATTTCAAATTTTGATTAGTTTGTTAAGATCGTTATAGTAGAATATTTATATTTGGACAAAAACTAATAAATCAAAAGGAAGGTGAAGTGATTTTTTTAAACAAATTATATTTTAAATATATATACATATATATATATATATATATATATATATATATATATATATATATATATATATATATATATATATATATATATATATATATATATATATAAAATTAATGTTCATCAAATTTTTATATAAAAAGAGCAGTTTAAAATGACTATAAAAATAAATAATTGTTTTGGTGTTTTTACCACATTTCAATAGGTTGTTTAGTATGAGGAAAATTTGGACTTGTTAAGATCATTGTAGTAGAATATTTTTGTTTGTACAAAAATTAATAAACCTATGGAGGTGAATTGATTTTTTTTAAGAAAAAATAATTTTAAAATTATCCTAAAAAAATCATAGTGTAATTAAAAAAAGGCTTTTATTTATTTTAATAATCACAATAAAATAAGAAAAATAGGAAAAGAGAAATTATACAAAGTTATTTTATATTAGTTCAGATCAAAAGATTTTATGTCTAATCAATGTTAAAATAAAGATAAATTAAACATTAAAAATAAATTAAAAATTATAATAATAAGATTTAATACATCATTTGGTTTCTAGTTTGGGACGTTATATTCAAAGTCGTCCTACCTTTTAAAACAGTTCACTATTGTCCCATATTTCGTTAAAAATGGTTCAAGTTGGTCCTTTTGGCTTACGGCGTTAAAAACATAACGGTGAAATGATGTGACAACTATGATCTGTCCAATTTTTTATGAGGTGGCAAGTGTGACCCATTGATGTGGTAATGTTAATGTAAAAGGATAGGAGGACACCGTGAAACCCTAATTTCCTTAAGACCAGAAACCCTTGTGCCACCACCGTGAAACCCTAACCGTCGCTGTTGCCGTAGAACGAAACACGCTACCACCAAACCCTCAGACCACCATGCTGCTGTCACCACCATCAACACAGACCTACAATTCGAAGCAGGGAAAAGCAATAGAAAACCTAGAAATCAAACCCTAGCCATCATGAAATCCTAAACCGCGTTGCCAATAATCAAGGTAAAATCTCCACCATGTGTTGCGCCTCACCACCATTAAGCAAGAACCGAATCGAAATCCCTAACCTGCAAACCAGAAATTCCAACCCAAATATGAACAAGAAATATGCAATCGCGACACCTAGAAACCCAATTCACACCTGTAGCAAAACATAAACATACCCAAATCGCAGAAACCCTAGTTCGCAAGCAACATCCATGGGCACCAACTTGCAAATTGCACAAGCCAGAAACGTAGAAACAATGTAAAGGTGAAGCTCAATGTTTACGTTCAGGTGTTTATATATAATGTTAAATTTAGTTTCCCCTTTGGTCAAAAAATGTGCAATGTAGTCCCCTTTTCAATTTAAAACTGTGTACTTTGGTTCCAAATGTATATCAACGAAAAACACATGAAAGATATCTGGCTTAGTTTCCATCATTAGTTTCCACCTCCAGTCCACCATCTTTGTCTACCTCCACTCCATCATCCACCTCCTCTCCACCATTACTTTCTACCTCCAGTCCACCATCTCTGTCCACCTCCACTCCACCATCCACTTCCTTTCCACCACTACTTTTCACCCTCTATTTTCACCTCAAACCCTAACCCCTAAATCCAACAACAAGAACATCAAGTAAGTAGGCTAGGGTTAGCAATACTTACTTCACGTACGTACGCTCTTCAAATTTTACCTTCAAGGAATCACCACGCCACAGTGATTACAAGACCAGTTTCACCAGATTGTTAAACCCATAAATCGTGATAGGATTCTTAGATAAGGATAATTTGATTTAACCCATTTCGTTAAACCTAGCTGACGTCATTATATATTTTTTTAATTTACACATTCAAATATATCATATGTGTCACGTATTGCAAAACTTTACACGTCATTCAGTTTTGGCCACGGAGGCAACTGCACCGTTATGTTTTTAACGCCGTAAGCCAAAAGGACAATTTTGGACATTTTTAACGAAATAGGGGGCCTAACCGAACTTTTTTAAAATGTAGGATGACTTTGAACAAAAGCCCCAAAACTAGGGACCAAATGATGTATTAAAACTAATAATAATTAAGACAGTGTAGGATAGAAAGCACTTATCTTCAAATTACAAGAGATGAAAGACATATTTGAAAAAATACAAGGATGAACATCTCATTTGAGTTCCACAAAGGAAGAAAACACCTCTCTTAAGTCACGAAAGAGATAAATAACACATTTCTTAAAATCCATAAGGATTGAACATTTCCTTTGAATCATACAAAGGATGAACAATTTCACCTAACAACATCAACAATACTTAATCACTCAATATCACACTTGATGAAAGTTATCGCTTTACCCACACTAGGTTTTCAAATCTTTTCCACAAAGACTTATAACACAACTCCTGTGTTTTCAAATGAAAGCCTATCACTTTATTTATAGTCTTCAGTTTTTAAATTTGGTTAAGAAGATGAAGAATAAAGTTACAACTTTCGCAAATAATCATTATTGTAAGCAATAATCAATTATTGTCAAAAGCTAATTCGTAAAAGTTTCTCTCTACATCAATTATCATAAGTGATAATCGATTATCACATTGTTTTTTTAAAATATTTTTCTCAAGTGGTTTAATGCTGCTTTTGACTCTAGAGACTCATGACATTTTATTTTCACTATCTTAATTAGGATACATAGATTACATATTTTCAACAACTAAACTTTACAAGTATTTAATGTAACTCTTGAATCCAAGCTTTCTTTAAGTGTTCAACACTTCTCCATGAACATCATAAAGTCTTCCACACTTCTCCCTAAGTCATTATCATCTAAACTCTTTATTGAAGTAATATATTCATCTCATTCTTTTATCAACAATTTATCCTTTTTTTTATGATAAAAAAATTGTTGAAGAATTGTGATATGCCATGTTCTTAATCAACAACAACTTAAGAAAAAAGAGTAGTTAATTCATGAGAGATACATAACTTTTATTTCTTTTTTAAATAATCATATATCTCCCCTTTAGGCCTTGTTCACTTGAAGGGATTTGAGGGAGAGGAATTGAAGGGATTTGAGAGGATTTGAAGATAAATTTTTTTGTTGTTTATTTGAGTGAATTTGGAGATAGATTAGAGTGTATTTGGAAGTAAAATTTGTGAGAATTAGTGTAGAATTTTATTGACGTGACAGATTAAAAAAATTTACTTCCAAATCCACACTCATTTATCTCCAAATTCACTCAAATAAACAATAAAAAAATTTATCTTCAAATTCTCTCAAATCCCTTCAATTACTCTCCCTCAAATCCCTTCAAGTGAACAACGCCTTAAAGAGAAACAAATTATCACAAGCTATTAACATAAATATATCTTTCCTTAAGAAAATAAAATATACTACTGTTTCTACCAAAGAGAACTCTTCCTACACATAATATTCTCCCTTTTTTATAAAAATAAACTTTTCTAAGTACTTCCTATAAATATAAGATTTCCTCTAAGAGTGATTCTAAATATTAAAGAAGGAAAAATTATTTAAAAAAGAAAAATCAACTCCACCATACAACTAATATGAATTTGTGAAGTACCTAGTTATTATAAGCTGACCTAAATAGTAAAAATTTAATTTTTTTGTATTTAACTTTGCATGATAATCGATTATTGTAACTAATAATCGATTATTTATTCATCAGGATAAAATCCATAAATTTATGAAAGTAATGATAATCAATTATCGCTTATGATAATTATAACACCCAATTTTCAAGGTGTCACGATTATTACAAAATAAAAAAAATTCAAAATTTATCATAGTATAGAAACGTGCTTTTCAAAAACAACTTTTAAACTTTCATAATTTATTCATAACATAATAGTTCTAAAAACCTTATCCAATTACATTATTACAAAATAATGAAAATATCGAAGGAAATAAAATAACTCAAATTATATTATCTTAGATTTTAAAACATAATAACTTTAATTGAAATCCCAAGTTTTTCCCCCGTCCTCTCTCGAGCCTATCACGCCTCTAGAACATCTGTAACATCATCTGCTTATGTATAACACATTATACGATCATCGCCAATTATTTCATTCACAAACACACAAACATAAACACATATGGAGTAAGCTACCGATAAAACAATCATAACATTAAGATACATACATATTGATTATATGAACCATAATCAAACTCTCAACAAGATACACTGATTATATCAACCATAATCAAACACCCCATACATAGAAGTAATAACAATATGATTCCTAATCCTCTAATAAAACAAATCAATCATATCTAATTACTCTATTCTCGAACCTTGATACTCCATCCTCGATCCTTGATCCCTGATCCTCGATCATCGATCCTCGATGTCATCACGAACGTCACACACCTAGACCAACAATCTATCCTTTTAATAACACCTATGCTAACTACACCACCTGATACCATTACTACCAACATAGTATTCTCCTGATGCCCATCATCACTATAATCATCATGTGTACCTCTATCATGATTAACCATATCATGATCACCATCATGAGCCTCCACAATTACTATAAACACTATAGTGGAGAGAATCAATCACACTTATGTACCCTACCTCACTTTTGAATAACACAATGTACTTTTGAAAAAATCCATTACTCAGAGGTTTGACTTTCTTCTAAGTATGTAGCCGTTATGATAGAGTCAGAAGCTATGTTGCTTCCTTGTAGAGTAATTGTGATGTGTACGAATGAGAGAGACAAAGGACATGTATAAAACATTCTTTGAATATCCTCTTGTATCTAAATGTTTTTCTGATTTTGAGCAGACTTTTGAATAAAGTTGATAATCTACACAGAAAAAGAAACATATCATAATAGACAACAAGTACTTGAATGTACATGCATTCAAACCATTATACAACCTAGCCATTTGATGCGTTAGATGACTTAAGCGCTTAGGCATGATGCTTGGTATAATTGTTTGTTGTTGGTATGTTTGAGTAACTTTGTAAAGATGTTTAGTTTTAGCAGAACTTATGTTCAGACACTATGGCAATTTAGACGCTTTATTGGGAGCTTTATAGCTTTTAGCGCTCTTTATGTATACGTTAGACGCCTTGTGATATTAGACATTCTTATTATTTAGCCATCTTTAAGGCCTTGTTCACTTGAGTGGATTTGAGGGAGAGTAATTGAGGGGATTTGAGAGGATTTGAAAATAAAATTTTTTGTTGATTATTTGAGTGAATTTGGAGGTAAACGAGATTGGATTTTGAAGTAAATTTTTTTAATCTGTTACGTCAATCAAATCCTACACTATTTCTCACAAACTTTACTTTCAAATTCATTCTCACTTACCTCCAAATTGACTCAAATAAACAACAAAAAAATTTATTTTCAAATCCTCTCAAATCTCCTCAATTCCTCTCCCTCAAATCCACTCAAGTGAACAAGGCATAAATGTAGCATTTAGTGCATTTAACAGTTATCATAAACGTTTTAACATTATTTCGTTTAGACGTTATGTTAAACTTGAAAGCAAAATTTGCTTAGACAATCTTGTCTTAACAGGAAGGTGTGTCAATGTTTGGTTCTATGACATAAATGTACATAATATGTTTTGAAAATCGTCAAATGAGTTAGACATTTATATGTTAAAGAATTCAATTCATTTGGATGGTTGTAAATATATTTTATATATACATCTTTCCTGTTATTACAAAAGTCATGAAAGTAATATTATAATGGTTAATTATGATCGTTACAATATACATGTTTTATAAAAAGGTTTTCAAAATAGTTATATTTTGTATTGTGTTATATATTACCATCCCTGTGCTTCCTTCAAGAACATATGAAATATCATTTACTAAAATGATAAGTATAATCACAATAAAAAATTACATAATAATCATAAGAAAGTTCACGAAGAAATTATAATGAGTGTAATATATATACATATATAAGTTATGATTTCAAACAAATCAATTCATATAAAATAAAACCGATTTCAGGTGGGGTCGAGATCAACGGTATTGCACATTGAACTCTAAAAAAACTCTAAGTTGTCTTACAAACCAAGTCTTCACTCCTTTTCTCATTTAGCCCGTGCGGTGAGGTTACCTGCAAAAGATTCTTTGATGCTTAAGTCAGTAGATGACCTTCGATAAGTAGAGTTAATTCTTGACAATGCAATAAATACAATCGCCTACCTCCTTACCTTAAACTTGTATTTATAGGTTTCAGAATGAGCTTTTAATTAACATCAACCTAATCATGACCCAAGACTTGATAAACATACTTAATATTTAAGTCTGACCATTATTAAGGGAATTACTGGTAGATCAGAGACTTTTATTAATGGTCGTCCAGTTTCCGACAACTATCTCCAAATGTGCCAAGGTTTGCTTCAATGAAATCTATTTGATTTCAAATTATTCTTAGTCTAAAAATATTTGCTTTGATGAAAATAAAGCACATATCACATAAGTTATTTTTAACATAAATATGAATTAAAAGTCATTTATTACTTAAAGAAGTAATTATTGTTTGAGTGGAATTCATTGTTAAAACAAAAAGAAAGTTAACTAGTTTCATCTTATTCAATCTACATTTGTGCAAGTTAATTGAGCAACAACTTATATTACTTAAGTGACATAAATAATATTTAGGCAATATGACTCTTTGTTAATATTGAAAGAATTTTCAAACCTCACCATGACATAAACTCTTCATTGCTTAAGTTATTTGGTTTCACTTTAGTTGTAGGAATTTTAAAGAAGGGAGAATCTCATCTATGTTGCATCTTTTTCGCTCAAACTCCAAGCCATAACTTAAGCAAGGAGAACTATTGCTTGAGTGAAAAATGACCTTAAACAATAGTATCATGCACTTGAGTGACATAACAACACTCAAGTGTCTAAGTAAAATCAAACAAAAGAAGATATTCATAAAAAATAATTCTAAAACTAATATTTTAATCTACTCTAAAAAGTTTTAAATGGTTTTTTACACTCCATGTTATGTAACCTCTTTACTGAAACTAGTTTCACATACACAAGCTTTAAATAGTTACCTTCAACAAGTTCAACAAAAAAAATTCAACAAAAATTCAATACTCAAGATTTGAATTCTCTTATAATTATTACTAACTACACTTATTATGTGTTTGATGTAAGTATTATTTCAATGGGAACATAGACTCACGACCTATGCTGATCCTAGAAATACAACTAGTATTTTCTAAAGAATACTCATTTACACTACTAGTGCAGGGAAGGAATACGATAATGCTTATTTTCGATAATGGGTATCAGTTCTACAACCGAAGTATATTAAGACGAGGTAAAAAAGGAGAGTTTTAGGTATCGATTATGAACCGAAGCAAAAAGGTCAACATTGTGCTTTGGTTAAAAAAAAAAACTAAAACAATAAATCAAAAATAAAAAAAAGTTGGTTATTTGGCCTCAATTCTACTCATAACTGAGACCATATACCCTTTATGACTTAAAATAATTATTTAATTTTAAGGATCTTTTGCTTTAGTTCAGAAGAAAACCGATGCAAAAGAGCTTTTAAATTAAATAATTGTTTTAAATCATAAAGGGGTATATGACCTCAATTATGAGTTAAACCAAGGCCAAATCTTATTTATGCTTTACTTGTAGGAATAACCGATGTCATATACCCTTTCTAATTTAAAATAATTAATTAATTGATGAAGTTGCTCCAGCTAGAAGGAAGGATTGAATGCAGCGGGAGGTTGAATCCAGAGATGGCAGTAGAGATGAAGACTGGAAATGCAGTGCAGACGTTGAGTTCAGAGATGGCAGCAGAGGTGAAGAATGAAAGTGCAGTGGCATAATTGATGGTAGAGGAGCTTTTTGGAAAGTGGATAACTAGCTCAGGAGGCCTTCCATTGGAAGGAAGCTAGATGGAGAGGGAAAGCTCATTTGGAGTGACTTTTGGGCAGAGTTTTAGGTGCTGGAAAATGCATCAGCAAAGTAAAATTCTATATCAAAAGTGTCATTACAATGGTGGCTACCATGAATTTATAGGAGATTCATGGAGCTGCAACGAGAAAGCACATGAACCATGTGTAAAATGTGAAACATTTAATAAAAATGTGCTTAAAACCAAAGCAGCATGTGAGCTAATGTTGTGGAGGAACGGATGTGCTGTTGTGGTGTGCGCAGTAAAGAGGGGTGGTGCAGCTAGCAATTTTGACCATCAACTGGACAGTTTTACCCTTCTCTTGTTGTCTCCAAATTCCACTTAAATTGAAGGAAAAGAACGTGTCCTGTTGTGTCCACATCTTCAATCTCTTCTTGAATTCTTCTAGCCATACTTCTAGTGATGGGTCCATGTCCTAAGTCATCATTAATTAAGGGTCTTTAGCATCGATTCTAACTAGAACTCATGTCATATACCTTTTTGTGCTTCGATTTTGGAAATAGTTGAGGCTGAAAGTTGTTTATTTCTTTAAAATATTTATTTTCTGAAATAATATTTAACTTTGGTTATGGCTTGAACCGAAGCTAAAATCCCCTTTCTACTTCGTTTTTTGCTATAACCAAAGCCAATGTTGGTGTTTTTTTTTAAATATTTTCTTTATTTTTGTTTCATCTTACATATACAACCTGCATATAAAACCCAACACAATCTAGAATAGAATATGATTTCCAAACAAAAACATAATTATAAGAAAAAATCTAGATGGTTGTACAAATTATTATATTCAAACAATTACATACTATTGTACATTTATACTACATAATTTGCACAAGCTTTCCTTATGTAATGAATGGACTTATTAGGAATTGGAAGATGACTCTTGAATTTCTGCAAAAAAAGCCAATGATTTCAATTAGTATATAAAAAGACAATGGAGAAAAAAAATTGATTCAATGTAAATATTATCGTTTTCTAGCTACTTGTAATACAAGCATGAATAATGATTGTCATCCAATGCATTACATAGTAGCCACAATCATATGAGTAAGTTTATCTATTACACTACAATATATCATCATAATTATGAATAATTGAGGTAGATCACTAAATAAAATAATTATAAGTATATGGACTAAAATACTAAACCTTATGGGCCAACTATGCAAGCTTTTTAGCCTTAGCAGTTGATTTTCCTACCAATATCATATGTCCTACAATTGAACTTTGAAAAATGGAATGTTTTAGGATACACTTATATAATAAGGAAAGTTCATAACATTGATATAACATTGAGGTTCTTACCAACCTATTACTTGTCTAAGATAGTTAGAGGGAGACTTGTGTAACGAGCAAAACCACACGACAATGTTGTTTGTTAGGAAAACCACAAATAGTTTCCAATGACATCTGAATTGATAATAACTTAATTGTTATACCTTAAAATACAATGATAATGAATTACAAGTCAACAATATATACTTATGCAATAATATAAGGGACAAAATACATTTTCTTCCCTCACGTAAAGTAGTTGGTGATGTATGCTTGGATGTCATTAAATTTATTGCCTTCATAAGCGAGTTGGGGTCTATAAACCCGTATACATCATTCACTCCCATATTGTTACTTGCACCAAACATGTACTTTAAACAAAACATTTATTTTATATAAATAACTAGATAAATCAATTTTATATAAAGAATAATTCATAGGCTTAAATCATCCATAACTGAATTAGGGTAATATCCTGTTCTTCTTTCCTTGATGCAAGTAAGGCATCTTGCTTCTACAAGTACAATGGAATGTCAACATCTCTCCCGAATACACTAGAATTCCATGGAACTAGCATATACTGATCGGTAAATATGTCAGCAAGCTGGTGTAATCATAAAGAGGATCGTTCAAAAAATGAATCTTCTTGTGTTTAGGACTTTTCTCTCGACATGTCTATTGTTACATGAAAAACTATTTAAGTCTAAACATAAATAACATGTAAACTTAAAAGTTGAGAAGTATATGGTGGGTTTGGGAGTCCATACCAGGGGGTCAGAAATAGAACCAACCAAATCTCTAGGCCAAGCAAGAAAATATTGAAATGCTTGTGCCATTATAAATATATCATCTGTTGGCATAGGAACTAAAGCATCTAATTTGAAAATTTCTTTTACTATGACCTTAACCTCATTCTCTGATAGCTCCATACCTTGAAGAGTTGTGTTTGCCTCAAATACTATTCAACGGGTCATACATTAGTTGCTTTCAAATTCACGAACCTTAACACCGTTGACAATCATATGAACTTAGTTCTGTTAGCAAAATGATCAAGATGAAGTTTTGATGATGTCCAAATCAAGTCAAGAGAAATCAAGATTCAAGATGTTATGAAGACTTATATTGTGATGGAAAGCTTTTGTAATACTCTTAGAAATATGTATAGGACTTAGATTAGAAAAAGAAAAGTGTTTTGTAAAATTACTATAGTAAATCATTGCAACAAAACACTATAGTACTATTCATATGAATAGTAACACTATTCACGTGAATAGTGACGGTTAACGGTAAGAGTATCGCACTTAACACGGACGTTGGGGAAACTAGTAGTTGAAGAAACTAGCCGTTTATGATCGTTGGACAAACTAGCCGTTTATGGCCGTTGGACAAACTAGCCGTTTATGGCCGTTGGACAAACTAGCCGTTTATGGCCGTTGGAGAAACTAGCCGTTAAGTTTGTCTTTTAGTGAATGGAAGAGTCTTTGGATGAGTCTATAAATAGACTCTCATTTTCTCTCAAGAAGAAAAAATACAGAGACACAGAAACTCTTCCCTTGTGCTCTAGAACTCTGAAACTCTTGAGACTTGTGTGTTCTTGTTCGGCTTGTGAAACTCTTGTCTGTGGAGCTGGTGAAGTGCTGCTACGGTGACAGAGGAAATAGCCGGTTCATCCTTGGTGTGTCTGAGGAGGTGTTCGGAAGAGGTTCATCCTTCGTGAAGTATTCGAAGGAGGTGTTCATCCTTCGTGAAGTATTCGGAGGAGGTGTTCATCCTTTGTGAAGACTCAAAGGAGGTGTAGGTTCATCTCTTGTGGTATCAAGAGAGGTGGTTTCTAAACTCTTACAAATTGTTTCTTTGTGATTGTAATTTGTAATTGTTTTGTGTTAGTGAAAAAGGTTTATCTTGTTTGAGATAAACGACTGGACGTAGGATTGGTAAGATCCGAACCAGGATAAAATCATCTGTGCAAATTTCTCTCAACCTTACTCTATTTAATTGTGATTATTAATTGCTAAGTAAGTTTAATTGAGTAGAAATTAAAAGGCACACTTTTGTATTAAAAACCCTCTTGGTTTGTTATCCCACGCTAACCCATCCGCTGCAGCCGCTTCTGACAAGTTCAACTGATATAGGAAGAATTCTTCGCTTAATGGACATCGTCTCATACACACGCACTTGGAAAGAAACTTCTATGCCAATAACGCGGTTCATGTCTTCTAAGTGTCTTTTTGAGGTCGATCGTCCATGGTGGAATCGACAACATGTTCAGTTTGAGAGACAATTGGAAAGTCTAATAATTCGTTATGCCATGTCCATGTTGTATAACTTTGAAGGAAACCATCACATATAAGGTGTCCCCTAATTTTGGTTGTGTTCAACTTTCTCTCATTTAAACAGTTGACATAAAGACATCTAAACTTCACTTCACCATTACTTTTACTTTCATTATGTTGCGCAAATTGTATAAATTTTTATACTCATCTCTCATACTCAACACTGATGCATGGTGAATTAATCCAATATCGATTCATAGGTATATATACTGAAATTGTTCACATATTTTCAGTAATGTTTAAATGAATGATCACCTCAATCGCTTTTGTATTCAAGGTTTGACCTTATTCCATTCAAGAAGATTCACTTTCTTTAGTTTATTGTCCATATCAATTTTAAAAAACATATCTTAAATTTCATAAAATTTTGCTAGTATTTCGCATTGGTTTTCAGGTTACATGAAATGAAAGTGATGATAAACCACAATAAAATGCACATGAAGATCAATACAAAACATAATTAGCAACTATTCATAAATTTTAAGACATATATATTAAAATTTATATGCACTAATAAATTATAAAACAATTATTAATCTTCTTAAACTGTCCAACCAGATAATTCAAGATTTAAAACTTATAAATTATTAGTATCGTCTCCTCTTATATTAATTATGTTTTAAAAATACATTTCTTTAAAAATCTTGGAGATAGTAAATAATTTTTGTATTGAATCTCAAATAGGAAACTAAGGCTAACTCAATACAACAATATATTTAGGCATATAATTAATCACATATCCAACATACAAAAAATAAACAACTTAACAAAAATTATAGGCACATATTAAAAATAAATTATTAAGATAATAATAAGAACGAAGAATAATGTTATAGTACCTGGAAACAAAATATTTACAACATATTAATCTGAGGAATGAACATAGGTACAAAAATGTAGAAAATAAGACGACAATCGCACTCACCACGATGTGGAGGTGAACATAGAACGAGGACGCTAGTAAGGAACAAACGTAGTGTGACAACGACGGCGAGGTGCAAAGTAGTGACGATAAAGGACCAATGGTGGTGGCTTTTGCATTTAGAGACGAAGTGAGTTGAGTATAGAGCTGTCAATTTGACCCATGACCCTGGGGCTAGCCCTAACCCACTCTTGAAAAAGCCCCCTCTTAAGAAGCCCCTCAAATGGGGGCCAAAAAAAAGCCCCAACCCCAAAAGCCACCTCTTAAGGAGGTTAGGGTCAGGGTTAAGGTGGGTTTAGCCTACTAAAAGATTTTTGGAAACTAAACTTCAACATTCTCATAATAAAAGTACTAAATTTTATATTCATAAAATTGATTTCTTATTTCAAATTATTAAATAAAACTAATTAATTATAGTATAATAGAATATTTAATATTCAAAATAACTATTTTTTTAAATAATTAAAAACAATTGCAAACCACACACTTAATTTTATACAACTAAATAGTATTACAATTTTTTTTTGCTAAAATATTATAAAGATGTTTTATTTTGTTGTCAATTTTAATACAATTATGTCTTATATTGCAAACACCAATTATTAGAAAATTATATATAATTAGTAATATCAAAATAACCCAAAGAGAGATAATAACATATTAAATTAATTTAATATTTGCACTGCTTTTACCGTTCTTAAAAAGAATCACTCTTTTATTTTCTCGACTTCTAAAATATCACTCAATCGGTTTTTAATTATTTAAAATTAAAAATAATTCAAAAATTTATTATCTAAAATTTTTCGATCAAAAATAATATTAATATTTTATGTGTAAATTAAACTTGTGTTTTATTTTGTTTTTTTCTCTGTGATAATCGTTTCTCAAAATCACCATAAGATATATTATAAAAAGAAAATTAATTTCTGAAAAATTTATAAAACAAAGAAAATTTTAAATAGCCGTAAAGTACTAAAGAATGATAATGTTATAGTGTTTCAATTCTTTAATTAACACATTAAATAATTTATTTTTAACTTTCAATTAGAACACATAACATAAATGTATGTTTATGTTTATGACATTTAAAATGTAAACATTTTGAGTGAGTAGTACGACGAGATAGAATCCTATGGGTGGGCAATTATAATTGTAGCTTGCCCAATGTTTATGAGTTTTTTCTTTTTACTTATTATTTATGTTATGAGCATGATTTGTCGAGTGTAAAATGAAAAATAAAATCATTTATATTTAATTTCTTTTTCAATAGTTTTCTAAGAAAATAAAGAAGCCTTATTTTTTTTTTAAATTAAGAACTTCAATTATAGAAAATCTTCTCTTAAATTTCAATTAGGATAATTTTAGATAGAAAGTTAATTTCTGACTTATAACCTAAAAAAAAGCGAAATTAAATATTTAAATTTAAAATTTATAAAATGATCATTTAATTATATACTTAGAGAATCTAACTCAATAAATATTGTCAATTTGCTTTTGTTTCTTGAATCTAGAACCCTCCTCCTATAAAAATTTCAATTTATTTTCTATAGTAACTATTTTTGTAACAAATTAGGAGTTAATTATATTTTTTCTTGTATTCAAAATGAATATCTTTTCTAAAAAAAAGGTCCATGGGTTGGCCCTGACCCACAGGGCTTTTGAAGAAATTTTGGCCCTGTGGGCTTTTTCTATAAGGGGCTTTTTGCCCCTGTGAATTTTTCTTGCCCAACGCACCTGGATTAGGGCCAAACCATGTAAGGGGGGGCAAATTGACGGGTCTATGAATAAGAGTAGCTAAATTTCTCTTTCGTTGAAATTGGATGTAATGACTTCACTATGATGTAAAATTCTTGTGCAATATATCGTTGTTCGTTCATATGCTCTTTCTTGAATGTATTTTCATTATATGGAAATATAATGTTATTTGAATGTCTCTGCTTACCAGAAAGTAACTTTGAACATGGACATAGATAGAGCATCTAAGTGATTTGGGATCTAGGGATAGACTCAATAACTTAGTCATTCTTAGCATCTGATTTAATGCAAATTGTATATTAAATTGACTAAGTGATTAACACTTTGATATACGAATTTATAACTAGTTGCTAAGGAATTAGGGCCTTGATGTGAATGTTTGAATGAAATAATGATATGTTGTGCAAGGTCTTATTTTCATGTGATTCATGAAACCAGTAAATGAGTCCAATTAGATGACGTAACTCAATTCCCTTGGGAGAACAATACTTCGTATTTACTTTTACCACTTGAAACAATTTGGTATACTTGACAAAATGTTATCAAGTTTTTGGCATCGTTGTCGCGGATCAAACCTGGGTCGTCCGCGTGCATGCGAAAATACTTAGAAGTATACTATTGCATAACATTTATATAAAAATTAAATTTCGTTACTATTTGAAGAGTGACAATATTGTTTAATTATAAAAATATTATGACTTAATTGAGATAAAATAAAAATATAAAGATCAAATTAAAACTAAACAATGACACCAGACATGAGAGTAATATGTGATACTGACATAGTGACATAACATTATCTCTGTCATATGACATGATGTTACTTTAACATGTGACAAATTTTTATTTTTAAGAAAATTGAAAAAAAAAAATAAGTAACATGTGACACCTCTTTAATAATGTTAGTACATTATTAACGAAAAAACTAATTGTATCCACTTTTTCATATTAAGGACCAAATCGGAACCAATAAAAATACAGGACCGACTACAATTTTTTCTACAAAAATGAAAACCAATGGAATCATTTAACCCTATATCTATTACATGAGCTTTGCAAGAATCCTTACTCTATCAATATTTATTCTAATAGTAGAGTGCCTTAAATATTAAGAACTAACTATATAATCTAAGACCTTTTAAGAAAGTTCTTAAACCATTTTGCAGAGAGTTTTTCATATCGTTTTAAGCCATCCTTATAATCCACAAAGTGAATTCCAAAGCGTACTGCATAACCATCATTCCATTCGAAGTTGTCCAACAATGACCATGCAAAATATCCTTTTATGTTTACGCCATCCCTAGTAAAGTCAATAAAATAAATAAATTAAATTTGCAAATAAAATAATTTTTGAGCAATAAAGAAATCATTAATTACCTAATTGCCGAATTTATATAATAGAGATGGTGATAATAGTAGTGAACTCTATGTTTATCGTAAAGGGATTTCCTTAATGATACTGTCGGTTCGTCCAATTCACTTACACCTTCAAATGAAAAGCAATATACGTTAAAAATGATAGAAGAAAATTACTTATAAGCATGCAAATAGTTAAATTAAGGCTACATATTTTAAATAATTTTGTCTAAATAATTACTTAATGAGATATTTCAAAGATAATAAAATGATGATTTGATTTAATTACCATTTTCAGTTATGTAAATCAAAGGAATGTTGTACTTTTCTTTTGTATAGAGCAACAATTCTCTAATTCCTTTAGGATAAACGTATAACCAACTAGAACCGCTCTGCAAATATAAATATGAAGTTATTCAAAACCAAATAAACCAATAATAATATGAACATAAAATTTCAAATGATTGCATACATACCGATGGACCTATTGGAACGCCATTACGAATAGCTAGCCCACAAAACAAAAAACAAAATGTGATATTATGAAATTATAAGATATGTTATTTAAATAAGTGATAGTTAAAGTTCTACTTACATGAAAGATTGGCCTTGCAATCTGTTTCATAATTAGGTTTGGTTTTGGGTGCATCGGCAGCATAGTAAGTGGTGTAATAGTTTAATCCAAGAAAATCAAATGAACCAACAAGAAGTTTTGCTTCTTTTTTAGTGAATTCTGGTAATCTTTTACCAACTAAGGAACGCATGCTCTCTGGATACTTTCCTGATGTCAATGGTTCCATGTACCTATATTTATTATTACAAAATATCAAAATTTCAGACTTTTCTTTGTTGAATAACTCCAAATTATTCACTTACCTACTACCAAAATAATATAATGTAGTACAAATCCAAAACTTACAATATTTTATTCTTGAAAATAGAAGAACAATATAACACGTAATAACAACTTTAAGTAGTGTGACTCTACATAACTCAAGCTATTCCACATCAATTATAGTTATAAGATAAATTTATAATATATAAATGAGTACAATCTTATATGATTGTATAAGTTTAAAATTCACTTCTTAATATAATATCATGACTATAAAGTCTATTATAACGAGATTTTTTGTTTGTCCAGCCTATTGTACAACATTATCATACCAATAATTAATGTTTTGTCCCTAAACTCAATATATATATTTCTCATTATGAAGGACATGTGTTGAAAGTTTCGAATATACGGACAATAAGACCGTTCACAGTATATAAATAAGTATAAACTTCATGTTATAAATCGATTTTACAAGGTTGAGTTAATCTTAAATTTTATATTCTAACATAATTTTATTTTTAAGAGTGGTAATATTTAAATGGAGAGTGAAGTACTTACCATCCATACATAAAGTCAAGAGCTCGTTGAGCAGCTTCTTTATCTGATGTGGTATTTGAAAATGGCTCAAACCAATGAGACACATGTGTTATGCCTATCACTCCCCTTTGAGATTCCTAAGCAAAGTGTTCCAAATGTTAAGTACAAGAGTTGTACAAAAATAATTTAACCCTTATAGCAATGCTGAAGTGTAGCTTTTGGTGAAGACTGAAAAACCTGATACTTTTTCTTGTACACTTGAACAGCTGCTGCATGAGAAAGTAGTTGATAATGTGAAATTACATAAGGTTCTGTTCCTGAATCACCACCAGTGCATTCTGGATTTAACCATTGGGAACATCGACCTGGTGCAAAGCTCCCAAGTGCATAACCACCCCTACTAAAAGACCATGGCTCGTTTAAAGTAATCCAATGTTTCACCTTATCTCCAAATTCTTCGAAACAAAGTTCCGCATAGTCTTGAAAATCATTTCTGAAAATCAGTGATGGATGAATTATATTCATGGTAGTTATAATGATAATAAATTAGTGTAAAGTTAACATCAAGGAAGTAACTATTTATGGAAATTAGATTACTAAGTTATCTTACATATCATTCGTATTTTTATTTTTAGTTATGACATAAAAGATAAATTTTGTAAAACTTACACAATGAGAGGACTTAAGAAACCACCGTAGTCTTCTTGTAAAGCTTGAGGAATATCCCAGTGAAAAAGTGTCACATATGGTTGTATACCTGAAATATTAATATTTCGCATATAACCATTGTCACTTTCTTCAAAATCTATTATAAAATGTAAACTTTTTAATTAAGAAAAAAAAGAGTAAAGAATTAATGTTGACCGTTAAGTAGCAAATGATCGATGAGGTTATGGTAATAATCGATTCCTTCGTGATTTATACCTCCACTCAGCTTTCCTTCTATTTATGATTTACAAAGATTGAAATCATTAACATTGAAATCATTAACATGAAAGGTACAAATACAATAATTACGAAAATAATTAATAATTGTTGATGAACTTTGATCTCACTTGGTAGGATTCTGGACCAAGAGATGGAGAATCTGTAAGCATCCAGATTCATATTCTTCATTATATGAATATCTTCCTGTTATATAAACAGAAAACAACATTAGAAAAATGATTAATTACTTTGAGGGAAAGTGATACTTGGTTTCATCATTGATTAAGAATTTGGACTTTACCTTATAGCGATGATACTGATCAACTGCTACGTCTCCATTACTTTTATCCTTTATTTTCTCTGAAAGTATTATACATGTATAATTAGGCTATTTTAAAACGTTACACTGAGCTCATAAAATTACTTTATAGATGGTTAGATTGTTAGAGATGAAAACATAAAAAATATTAAACTGTAAATTTTAAATTTAACTGAATCTTATAAAATTAACTTTTTACGATAAAATTTTAACTTACTTATATATTACGAAATCTTCTTATGTTTAATGAATATGAAACTCCAACAAAATATACCTGGATATTTGTGGGTGAATACATCCCACATACTTAGTCCTCTTCCATCTTCTTTTGCAGCACCTTCGTACTACAACATGAACATAAAATTATGTGAGTTTAGATTCAAATTTTAAAGGTTAACTTCTTGTTAGGAATGAATTATGAGCATTACTAACAAGTAAATTTTAACCCTAATTCAACTTTTTGCATTAACATTGAGAGATATAAAGTTGGTTTGAAGAGTTTAAAAAAAGAGTGAAAAAAGTTACGAGTTTAACTCTTTTTATGAACAACATACTAACAACTTACATTTATTTATAAAAGAATAACCTAATTCAACTTATAAAATTAGTTTAAATTTAATTCAATTTTATAAAATACATTTACTTTTTTATCAGCAGAATATCTATATGTGTATATATACATAAGACACTTGTGTCAACTCAGGTACAATAATTCATGATTTTACATATGTAATGTTTTTGTATGAAAAGTCCATTAAAGATAATGAGGTTTGCATATACTTTATGGTAAGGTGATATTTGTAAATATTGTAAATTTACTTTATTTATAGTTGATATAAGATTTGTCACAAGGTTTCTGCCAATAGAATAAATAATGTCATCTTTATTTACTTTGTACAATGAATAGAATGATAAATACATCTATAACTATATGCTCTCTTTCTTCATTCAAATTTGAATAGTTATTTTTTAAAATAAGTGATAACAACACTGTGTATATATGAACTACAGGATCTTTGATCAGATGGTATTATAACATTACACGTTGGTTGCTAATTAAACTTCAAGAGATGTAGTTCCAAATCTGACTAGTTAATATTAGAAAAAAATTTCAATGTAATACAAAAATGAAACTGAAATATGTATACCTGGTAGGCTGCTGATGCTGTTCCAAAAACGAAGCCTGTTGGAAAACTACTTCGATTGAGTGAAGAAACATCGACAATAGATGCAGGACCAACAAAAGTAATTGATTGTGATGTGAGAGGAAGAGCGAAGAAGAGAAGGAGAATAAAGTGGTTGCATGCCATGTTCATTGCTGAATCTTAGATGAAGCTATGATGTGTAATATTCCATTTTATAGAGAGAAGAAGAACATAAAGTTATAGCTAAATATAGCTTTATATGTAATTTAGAATGAAGCTCAGCCATATACTCAAATTGTATTAGTCAATACTACTAATTTAATCTACAAAATTCAGTGCAGTTTGGAATTATTCTGGATGAAAAATAAATCTATAAATCAAATCTAAAAAACATTATAACTCACCACTCAGTCAAAGTTAGGATTTTATTACTTTTTTTATGTAATAAAATCTAAGAAGCTCATATACAACATCTATATTAGGAAAAAATTAAGAGAAAGAGATGAAACTAACCTTATACGAATAAATAAATAAATTAATCCATCCAAATTGAATAACTATCACAAGGATTAACTCTACTGTCTTGGATTTTCAATTACACCAATAGAAAAAAAAAGTTAGAAAACTTAAAACATGATTTAGTGAGAAATTATGTATTTTAAAATAAGGAAACACTTTTGTTATAAAATTATTTATATTAAAATCTTTTATTCAAATAATTGTGTGTTAGTATTTTTAAATCATTATCTGATACAATTGACAAGGCTAATTCTTACCATTATCTAAGCATCAATTTAGTAGCAAAATCAACTACTTTTTAGCTTTTAACTTGCTTAATCCTATCTTTTATCTTAGTTTTATAAATAATTGTGTTTTGAGCTACTTTGATGTAATTTCATCTAAAATCCCTTTATTTTGTAGCTAATAATGTGCTTGGAAGAATCTCCAACAATGTAAAGAACTGAACCAACCACATAAGCAAGCAAATCTGCAGAAAAAGAGAAACAAATGCAGTGCAGCAAAGTCAGGCTAAGGGCCCTTGGGTCAGGGGCATTGAGCGCCACCTTCACAAATTGAACAAAAGATGATTTCTTGTGTGCTCGCGTTGAGCGACCCTTAGCAGAGGGCGTTGAGCGCCATTTTGCTGCTAGAATTTCTCGCCTAGGCACCCCCTCTAGGGGCGTAGAGCGCCACTTTCGCTGATTGACAGTTTGAGCTTATTTAAACCTAAAACATGAAGGGGTTTGGGTCTTTGGTTTTTTGGAGGCGCGATTTCACTCAGAGGAGAGCTTGAAGTGCTGTTAGGGTTTGTGGGAACACTCTCTTCTTCCTCTTTGGGTTCTTCTTTTGTAAAAATAAAATTAAATACAAAATATGTTTCAATTTTTTTTAAAATAATTTACATTTAAGGAATGAGTGAATGTTTTACTTTTTAATATCATTATTTTATTTTTTTAAATTGGTATGAAAAGATTGTGTGAATATTTTTAAATAAAGTATAAAAAACTATTTACACTCATTGAAAACTATTTTAAACATATTTTTATTCAAAAAATTTAATGGATAAAATTTGTCACTACAATACGAAGTTCAATAGAGTAATACCCATATTTTATAATTTTATTCATAGTTTTCTTAATGCATTTTTTTAATACTTTTTAAACAACTTTTTCGTGTATATATATATATAACTTATCCTAAACGTTCAAATTTTATATGGGAACAAAATTTAAAATATGATGAATTCAAAATATTTTATAAAATATGTGAATAATGACAAATAATAATAATAATAATATTAATAATAATAACTAAAAATACGTAAATTAATAAATGACATCATTAACAAATCAAAAATAAATTAAATAATAAAATATTGTGAATAGTAATTATGTTAAAATTTTAATATATTTATGTTAAATTTAAATAATAATTTCGTTAATATAAAAATAAGTGTATTATTAACAACTTAAAATCATAATAAACTCTTTCAACTTTTAAAAATATAAAAATAACGATTTATTTTAATTTGAATATTATTCTAAAATTGAAATTTATATTGGTAAATTTGAAGATTGTTTTATATATATATATATATATATATATATATATATATATATATATATATATATATATATATATCACTAGTGCAGAATTGGCTTTTAATGTCTCCCCATAGACGTTCGTTCGTAAAAGCACCAACGTAAATAATTGACCGGTGGCATATTCGTAAATAAGTCAAACTCTAGACGTCCGTTGTGTGGGGGACGGACGTCTATAATGTTATAGACGTCCGTCTAAGGGGGACGGACGTTTACGAGGCTGAACAAATTAACGCTTCAACTCTCCATGTCAGCCTCTTAAACGTCCATCCTGGGGGCCATGGACGTCTATAATATTATAGACGTCCGACCCCCCAAGACGAACATTTAAGGGGCTAAAGCCAATTAATTCTTCAACCACCCTGTCAAGAACTTAGACGTCCGTCTTGGGGGCCCGGACGTCTACAATATTATAGACGTCCGTGCCCCCCAGGATGGACGTTTAAGAGGCTGACCTGGGGAGTTGAAGCGTTAATTTGTTCAGCCTCGTAAACGTCCGGGCCCCTACCACGGATGTCTATAATATTATAGACGTCCAAGCCCCGTAAACGGACGTCTAAACCCCCCGCGAATATCAATTTTAAATTCCCAAAGACGTCATATTAGTGCTGGGCCGGACGTCTATAATATTATAGACGTCGGGGCCCCAGAGTACTGGACGTCTAACAATATTAATATGGGAAACGCGAACCCGCGAGCAATTCGTCTTCCCCGCGAACACTGCTGCGCCATTGATTTTCGAGGTGCGTTTTCTCTCTTTTGGACCGTTTAAATTTACTTTCAATCCGATTACATTGCCCTGTGATGAAATATCTTTGATTTGAACCGATTAAAAATCGTTTTCGGTCCGTTTTTGTGCAGTCTCTTACGTGTTCTTGGGCAGCTTCTTTGACTGTTTTTGGGCTACGTTTTAGGCCATTCCCTCCTCGATTTCCCTCCCTTTCATTTGGAATCTACTTTCAGGTTAGCTTGTTGGTTGATAAACTTTTATTAACCTGAAAGGTTTCGGTCCGTTTTGTGTATGCATGTAATGGGGTTTTGTGTATGCATGTTTTCTACTCTAAAGTGTGCATGTGTTATTGGCTTTTCAATATGCATGTATTAGTTGTGTTATTAGAAGTATCAAATCATTGAGTGACACTTAGTTCTCGTTTGAAATTTAACACAAACGAATAATCTTTTAATCGTTTGTGTTAAATTTTGAATTGTCCGATTGGACAGTTTGAGAAAATTAATTTTCATAATTTGCAATAACATGTCAATCGAAGTTTATCGATAAGATTGATAAAATTTCGGTTCAGTATTGTGTTGTTCTCCGAATGCATAATTGATTGTGGTCATCGTTGACTACTCTCATTTCGTGTATTTCGGAGACCAATGTGAAATGCTGCCAAAATCTAATCAATTTTATGATGTAGACTTCAATGCACGTGTCTGAGCAAATTATGAAAATTATTTTTTTTGAATGGGTAGGTCCTAATGATAACAGTTGAAAAACTGTTATTTTCATGCTTAAAATTGATACTAAAAGCAACCTTTATACTTAGAAACTAGCTTGAAATCATGCTTTTATTCATATTTTCAGAAATAAGAGAGTTGGACAGGTTTATGCTTGCTTTCAGTGTTTTTGTGCAGGTTTTAAGGTGAATTTAGTGAAAGAAGTGAGGAAGGAGAGAGATGGAATCAGAAAAGATATCAAAAAGTGCAAAAGGAGAAGCCGCAACTGCCGCTCAGCGGCAGTTTACCACTGAGCAGCACTCAGGAGTTCACGTTGGAACCGCTGGGGGGCAAAATGGCCGCTGAGGGGAAGAAACTACTCACGCACTCACCGCTGAGCGGTACTTTACCGTTGAGCGGCACACTTATGGGCTTGGGCCTAAATTTTCTGTAATTTTAGAATAGTATATAAGCTTTAGGACGTCCTAGGGTTTGTATCTTTGGCAAAGACGAAGCAAACACTCTCTCTTCCACCCCTTTGAAGAAGGATCTTGGATGCTCAGGCTACCTCTTCACCTTTCTAGGGTTTTATCTTTCATTCTTTCATTATTGTTCATCTAGGTTCACCATGAATATGGTGAACTAAACCTTGTATGTTTGTTGGGGAATCAATGTAATCTTTTGAAGCTCTCATATATGGAATTTGTGCTTGCATCTTAATCTAAGACTTATGCTTTCTTTCATCATTAGTTAGGGTTTTTCCTCTTTGCTCAAGGCTTGCTTTGTTTAACTCATTCAATGCATGATTATTGATTTTGTCGATACGGGAACGTACGGGGAAGTCTAGATCCGGGGAATCTCTCCCAATATTATATTGGTTGTCGTTAAGCTCCTGTGCTAAAAGAACTAATTACTAGGAATGCTAGGAATTGTATGAACTCGTAATTGGGGATAGGCCTTCTTGACAAGGTAATTTAGAGAGTGGCATTAACAATGATGACTTGAATGTCGAATTCCTAAAATATATGAGAGTGGATAAGATGAAATTGACCCCCAACAACATATTCATATATATATATTTCATTGCAAGTGCTTGTCTTTTGCTTTTGCCATTGATCAAAACCTCATGCATACATGTTTATTTTCGTCTTTTGCGTAATACAATCCAATTATTTCGTCCTTAAGTCTTAGCTAATCAAAGAATCACATAACTAAACTAGGCTGTGAGTCCTTTGGGAGAACGATAATTGGTCTTACCGAGTTTATTACTTGAAACGATTCGGTCATACTTGCCGATTGTTCAACAAGTTTGTGACATCATATTTTGGTGATCATAAATTTGTCCATCAAGTTTTTGGCGCCGTTGCCGGGGACTCGTGGTTTAACTGGTTAATTTGTGTGATTATTGATTATCTTTGACTTTACTTTTGAATTTCTGTTTTTATTTTTCTGTTTTTATTTTTTCGGTTTTTATTTTATTTTATTTTATCTTATTTGATTTGATTTGATTTTATTTGATTTGATTTTATTTTATTTGATTTGATTTGATTTGATTTTATCTTCTGAATCTTTTATCTTCTCCTATATCTTTTTGTGCTAACAAATATTTTCTAGGGTTTTGTTTTCTTGTGTATGCAGGAAGCAATTAGAACAAGGAGCAAGAAAACAACAGAACATCTTCTTGAAGGTCTAGACGAGAGTAGACAGAGGAGAAGAATCCGAACATCTAGAGAACTTTTCCCTTCTCCAGAAACTCTCTTACAATCATCACCATAAGGTTCTGTTCATAGCACAGAAAATATGGAGAACAACAATGTCAGAAGAACTCTTGCTGATTACACCAATATAGCTGGACCTCAGCACTTTAACAGTATAGCTAGACCTAGAGTCAATGCAGCTAATATGGAGGTCAAACCAGCACTGATCCAACTGGTGAAAAGCAACCAATTCAATGGGTTATCTCATGAAAGCCCATATGAGCACCTCACTACATTCAATGAGATTTGCAACACAGTAAAGATTAATGGGGTGCCAGATGAAGCGATCAAACTTAGCTTGTTTCCTTTCTCATTGGGAGGCAATGCTAAGCTTTGGTTAAATTCTTTCCCAGAAGGAAGTTTCACAGAGTGGGAAGCAGTGGTAACAAAGTTTTTAAACAAGTACTTCCCACAATCTAAGGTGACAAAAGGCAAGCAAGAGATTTCTTCATTTAAACAGGGCATGGAAGAATCACTAGGGCATGCATGGGACAGGTATAAAAGCTTGTTACGTAAAACTCCCACGCATGGTTTTGAAGATCAGGAAGTAGTCTTAACTTTCCTTGGAGGGCTTGGTTCACAAACCAAGATGATGCTGGACGCCTCAGCCGGAGGCAATATTAAATGGAAAACTCCAGAGGAAGCAACAGAGATTATAGAAAACATGGCTACTAGTGATAATGAGCTGCACAGTGAGAGAGGAGCTCCTATGCAACAAAAAGGAGTTCTCCAATTACTGACACATGACGCCCTGCTAGCTCAAAACAAAATTCTAACTCAACAGCTGGAGACTCTGACTAAAACTCTTGCACAATTACCCAAAGAGTTGAAAACTGATGCACAGGTACAATCCCAGTTGTGCAAATTGTGTGGAGGCGACCATATCAATGGTCAATGTGCCTTTCCAGTTGAAGCCGTAGAGGATGTAAACTACATGACCAATCAGTACCGTCAAGGGAGCTACAATCAGGGGTGGAAACCACACCCAAGTATTGGTCAAGGGCAAACTTGTTACCAATAAGGAGTATTGGTAAATCTTGAAGAAATTTGTTTTGATGATGCTACAAGATGTTTAGTTGAAGAAGATATTAAAATTAGTTAAAAGAAATTTGTAGAAATTAAATGTAGTAGGAAATTCTTGTAAACCTTGTAAGCTTGCATTTTTATCTTCAATAATCGATTATGGTATAGCAATAATCGATTATCACAGAGTCATAAAGGAATAATCGATTATCACTTCATATAATCGATTATCACTTTTTTGAAAACCCTGTAACGGACTTGAATAATCGATTATCACTTACAATAATCGATTATTCGTGGCAGTTGAAACTTAACCTTAGATATTCAGTGCAGCTGGCTATATAGTGGTTTTTCTGTGAAGATTAAGAATAAGAGTTGAACAAAAAGCTTTTGAGAATACAGTGTGATCTGAGGAAGTTCCAAAAGCTTGTTCATTGCTTTGCCTGGTCTTGTGAAAAGGAGAAGCTCGCGCTTTGTGGGTCAAAGGTCGGAGCGGTTCTCTTCAAGTTGGCAAAGTTTCTGTTCTTCCGGTTCGTTCGTTCGAAGGAAGGTTTTATCTGTTTTCTGTTTCATTCACTCTATTATAAACTTGTGAAACTATTTTTAGTGAAAACGTTAATCACTTTTTATAGTGATTAACAACTGGACGTAGATTCTTTTGAATCGAACCAGGATAAAAATTCTGTGTTGAATTTTCTTGCTCTCTATACTCTTTACTGGTGATAACTATGCATTCTGGAAAGTCAGAATGGAAATTTTTATGGGGTCTGTTGACAGAGGCATCTGGGAAGCTGTACTAAATGGTCCCTATATTCCAAAAAGAACTATTGATGGTGTAGAAGTAGAAAAACCATACTTTAACTGGACTCCAGAGGAAAATAGAAGAGCTCAATTTGATATTAAGGCTCGCAACATTATTTCATCTGCTGTTGTACTTGATGAGTTTTATAGAATTTCAGTTTGTAAGACAGCACAAGAAATGTGGGAGGTTCTCAAAGTCACACATGAAGGAACAGAGGACGTGAAACGTGCAAGGAAGAACACTCTCATTCAGGAGTATGAGATGTTCAGAATGCAACCTGGAGAAACAATTTCTGATGTCCAAAAGCGGTTCATTCACATAGTGAACCACTTGACAGGTTTGGGTAAGACTTTTGATACTGATGAATTAAATGTAAAAATTTTGAAATCATTGGACAGGTCTTGGCAACCAAAGGTGACTGCCATCTCTGAGTCTCAAAATCTTACTCAAATGTCTATGCCAATCTTGTTTGGGAAACTCCGTGAGCATGAACTTGAGTTGAGAAGATTGACGGCTGAGGAAGATCAAGGCAAAAGAAAGACACTAGCCTTCAAGTCCGAGATCTCCAAAGGAAAGAACTCTAAAAGGATTGAAGTTGATGACTCCGATGATGATGAAGAAAACATGAGTCTTATGATTAAGAAGTTTGCAAAATTTATGAAAGCAAAGGGAAAAGACAAATACCGTGAAGAAAGGAAAGAAAATCATGGATCTTCTTCAAGCATTAAATGTTATGGATGTGGAGAAAGAGGTCATGTGAAGACTGACTGTCCTAAAAATAAGAAAAGTGAAGAAAAGAAAGAAAGAAAGTTTCCAAAGAAGAAGAAAGCTTACATAGCTTGGGAAGAGAATGCTTCTAGTTCTTCAAGCTCAAGCGAATCAGATGAAGAAGCAAATTTGTGCTTAATGGCAGACCTAGAAGATGCAGGAAGCCAAGTAAGTGATTCTAGCTTAGAGTCAAGTAATGAGTTTGACTTACAAAAGGCATTTCTTGATTTGTTAAATGAATCTGAAAAACTTAATGTTGCTCATAAAAAGCTAAAGAAAGAGCATAATGAATTGAAATTGAGATATGAAAAAGTTCTAGATGACGAAGTTGTTTTAAGAAACAAAGTTAGTAATTTGGAAACTAAATTATCTGAATCTGATACTATTGTACATCCTATTGAATGTCTATCATGTAAAAGTCATCTATTTGATATTGACATTCTTGAGAACTTACTTGCAAAGGCAACTAAGTCTAAATCATATGCCAAAACAAACTTTGAGAAAAGCAATGCAAGAAGTGGAAACACACATCTACACAAAAAATCTAAAGTGATAAGAACCCGTAGAGTTTGGGTAGAAAAAGGGACTTTTGTGAAAAATAAAGTGTATGAGGCTTGTTGTTTTTACTGCATGAAACTTGGTCACACCTCAAACAAATGCAACATCAAACATTTTGGTGTTCCAAATGGTAAATATGCATGGATTAAAACTGTAAAATGATGTATGTTGGCATAAACTAACCCCAAGGACCCATAATAAGATTGGGGACCTAAAGTCTTGCTCAAATTTGTTTTGTAGGAACTTATTAAGTCAAAGAAGTCACTGTGGTATCTTGACAGTGGTTGTTCAAGACACATGACCGGTGCAAGAAAAAGTTTATTTCTTTTGAGAAGAAGAAGCAAGGCTTTGTGACTTATGGAGATAACAACAAAGGTAGAATCATTGGAAATGGAGACATTGGAGGAGGAAACACATTGACTATAAAGGACGTATTATGTGTTGAAGGTCTCAAACACAATCTCCTAAGCATAAGTCAATTATGTGACAAGGGTCTCAAGGTAACTTTTGAACGTGATAGATGCACCGTATATTTTAAAGATTCTACTGAAATTGCTTTGCAAGGTGTTAGGCATAATAACATTTACTTGATTGATATTGAAAATGCATCTAGTCATAATATAACATGTTTAGTTGCTAAAGAGGAAAACTCTTGGCTATGGCATAAAAGAGCTGCACATATACATATGCAACATTTGAATAAATTGATTTCAAAAAATCTTGTGATTGGTTTGCCAAATTTAAAATTTGAGAAAAATAAACTTTGCTCTGCATGTCAAAAGGGAAAGCAAACCAAATCCTCATTCTCATCTAAAACCATGATTTCAACATCAAAACCTTTAGAACTTCTGCATATGGACTTGTTTGGTCCATCTAGAATTAAAAGTTTTGGTGGAAACTACTATGCTCTTGTGATTGTTGATGATTACACTAGATTTACTTGGACATTCTTCTTAACCCTTAAAAATGAAGCTTTTAAAGCATTCAAATCGTTTGCAAAACGTGTTCAAAATGAAAAGGAATTGAAAATCAAAACCTTGAGAAGTGATCACGGTGGTGAGTTTGAAAATGAATCTTTTGAAAAGTTTTGTGAAAAACATGGAATTGCTCATAATTTTTCTGCTCCAAGAACTCCCCAACAAAATGGTGTTGTTGAAAGGAAAAATAGGTCATTAGAAGAACTAGCTAGGACTCTTTTAAATGAATCAAATGTGCCAAAATACTTTTGGGCTGATGCAGTTAGTACTGCTTGTTACGTGTTGAACAGAATGCTAATTAGGCCTATTCTTAAGCTAACTCCCTATGAACTGTTTAACGGTAGAAAACCAAATGTATCTCATTTGAAAATCTTTGGATGTAAATGTTTTGTTTTGAATAATGGTAAAGATAATCTAGGCAAATTTGATGCTAAATCTGATGAGGCAATCTTCTTAGGATATTCTTTAACTAGCAAAGCATATAGGGTGTTTAATAGAAGAACCTTGACAATTGAAGAATCAATGCATGTTGTCTTTGATGAAATTGTGGACCTTGAGGTGAACCCTCTTGACTCAAATAAATCAATTGCAGGTGATGAGGATTATTTGAGGGAAGCTCTTGAAGAGATGTATCTAAATGAAAACTATCCACCAGAAACTCAAAATGAACATCAAGTAGTTGATCCTAAAAGCTATCAACAACCAAGAGGACTTTCTCTGGACAACATCATCGGAGATATATTAAAAGGGGTAACTCCTAGACACAATTTTAATAATTTCTGCTTAACAGTAGCTTTTGTGTCTCAGGTAGAACCTAAGAACATAAAGGAAGCTCTTCAAGATGATAAATGGTGTGTTGCTATGCAAGAAGAACTTAATCAATTTGAAAGGAATGATGTTTGGCAACTCATTCCTAGACAAGATGATTTTCAAGTCATTGGAACAAAGTGGGTGTTTAGAAACAAGCTTGATGAAGATGGAAACATCACAAAGAACAAAGCCAGGTTAGTTGCAAAGGGCTACTGTCAAGAGGAAGGTATCGACTATGATGAAACTTACGCTCCAGTAGCCAGGTTAGAAGCAATTAGATTATTACTTGCTTATGCCTCTTTGATGAAGTTTAAATTGTACCAAATGGATGTGAAAAGCGCATTTTTGAATGGTTTTATTAAAGAAGAGGTATATGTTAGTCAACCTCCTGGTTTTGAGGATTTTAAATATCCTAATCATGTTTATAAGTTAAAAAAGGCCTTGTATGGTCTTAAACAGGCACCTAGATCTTGGTATGAAAGACTTAGTACCTTCTTGATTGAAAATGATTTCTCTAGAGGAAAGGTTGATTCCACCCTATTTATTAAGAAAGTAGGAAAACATATCTTGATTGTTCAAGTATACGTAGATGACATTATTTTTGGGTCTACAAATAATTCATTATGTGAGGGATTTGCACAAATCATGCAAGGTGAATTTGAGATGTCTATGATGGGTGAGCTTACCTTCTTCTTAGGGCTGCAAATAAAGCAAATAGATGGGGGGACTTTTGTCTCTCAAACTAAATATTGTAGAGAAGTACTTAAGAAGTTTGGTATGGATACTTGTAGAGAAGCCAACACACCTATGGCAACGTCTTGCTATTTAGATAAGGATGAATCTGGTGAAGGGGTAAATGAAACCATGTTTAGAGGAATGATATGATCCTTACTGTATCTAACTGCTAGTAGACCAGACATTATGCAAAGTGTATGTGTGTGTGCTAGGTACCAAGCTAATCCTAAAGAATCTCATCTAATTGCTGTCAAAAGGATTTTGAAATACCTTAAAGGAACCACTTCTTTTGGACTCTGGTATCCATCTGATGCTTCACTTAGTTTAATAGGTTATTCTGATGCAGACTATGGTGGCTGTAAAATTGATAGGAAAAGTACTAGTGGCACTTGTCATTTTCTGGGTTGTTCTTTAGTGTCTTGGCATTCAAAGAAACAAGCTTGTGTAGCTTTATCTACTACTGAAGCTGAATACATTGCTGCTGGCAATTGTTGTGCCCAAATCTTATGGATGAAACAGCAACTGGAGGATTTTGATATCTTCCTTGATCACATTCCTTTGAAATGTGATAATACTAGTGCTATCAACCTAACTAAGAACCCCATAATGCACTCAAGAACTAAGCACATTGAAATTAAACATCATTTCTTGAGAGATCACATTCAAAAGGGAGATTGCCAAATTGAATACATTGACACGATACATCAATTAGCTGATATCTTTACTAAAGCCCTGCCTAAAGATAGATTCTATGAGCTTAGAAGAGAGTTAGAGGTATTAGACATGTCTTAGACTCCACATTTATGGTTCTTTGCAAATTTTTGTAAGATCAGCGTTAATAATCGATTATCATCAGGTCATAATCGATTATTACAAACCTGGGATACATCCTCTACACTAAGATAATCGATTATCTTACCCCATAATCGATTATGAATCTTCAAACTCATCCCTGGAAAATCATGAGCAAATAATCGATTATCTTCATACATAATCGATTATCGCACAATTTCTGGAAAGTGACCAACGAGCAGATAATCGATTATCACTTACGATAATCGATTATCACGCAAACAGTTTCGAAAATACAGCCGTTGGAGCGTCCCATAACGGCTCCAAACGGCTATAAACGGCTAGTTTTTCCCTTTTTCTTATAAATAGGCCCCTCTAATCGATTATTGGCCATCTCTTTGCTCCCAGAAACTGCTGCAATCAAAATCTTGAGCTTAAAATCTCTCCAATTTTACTCAATCTCTCAAACATCACTCCCTCAACCTTTCTCCATGGCAGATTCAAGGAGACATCGCCGCAGAGCTGTTGGAGCATCCTCTTCCTCTCAACCACGTCCGGCAACTATTGATGGATGGATTTCCGATCAAGAGAAACATGCGGACTATGTTACTTCCTGGCAAGAGAGAAGAATCATGGCGGTAAAGTATATTCGCCTTGATTTTTTCCGTTTCTATGGATTTCAATTTCCAGCGCTTTTTAATGATCAAGGACTCTCAAATTTGGTGGAGCAAAAAGGTTGCATTTATCCCGATCTCATCAGAGTGTTCTATTTCAACATGAGATATCGAGATGGGATCATTTCCACTAAAGTCAAGGGTGTCCACATAATTTTAGATGATGATGTGTGGACCAACGTTGCCCAACTACCCATCTGGGATGATGCTGTTAAAGTTCATCTCGGACTCTAAGATTTCGATCGATTATTGACTTTCCAATCCTTCCTACGTCACCCTGAACAACAGACTAATCGAAGGCAATTGCTTGTTGGAGGTTTCAAGGTTGAAGAAAGGATGATTCACTACTTACTTGTCTGGATCCTAAGTCCTAGAGCAACCAATCATGCTCAATGCTCTGAACAGGATCTACTTCTTCTGTATGGGATCCTAAATCACATACACATCGATTGGCCTGCTCTCATTGCTGACACTATGGTAAAAGCTAAGAAATCCCATTCTTATCACCTTCCTTATGCTCTTCTTATTTCTAGAATCTTGGAGTATAAAGGTGTCAATGTTGAAGGAGAACTTGTCCAAGCCACTCAAGTTGTTGGCTCGGAAATTGGCGATACTACCTTTCGTCAGATGGGATTCATTACTAGAGGCAGAGTCCTTATTCACAAAGATGATGATCATCCTGATGTCGATGAAGATGATGACATGGACACTCATATGGCTGACCCAGTAAGTGCTGCTACTCCATCTGATGCTGGACCATCCAACATACCCTCCTCTTCCTCAATTTCTATGGAAGAACATTTTGCAAGGTTATCTAAACAATTGGAGGATATGAGTCTTGCACAAAAGACTCACTTTGAGGCGATTTATGATTGGCAACGATCTGTTGATGAGCACATGGTGGATCAATTTCTTGATCTTGATGTTCGCCTATCTAACATCGAGAATCATCTCAACATTCAACCTCCCGCGAGATCTCCTAGTCCTGAGTTTTAGATATAGGTTCTCTGTTAGACTGTTTTGTTGTTTACTTGCCATTTCATCTATGTTAAAATTCAGTCTGTTATGTGTCTTCTTATAATGTACTTTTATTTTCATAAATAAAATGATCTCTTGATTATATGCATCCTTTGATTAATTGAGGGGGAGATCATATTTAGGGGGAGCCTTTAACATTCGATCTTTTTGCTTCTGATAAAAAAGGGGGAGAAGAATAATACAAAGGGAAAAGTATAAATTATTACAGGTATTGCTAACCTTGTTGCTGTTTGTTAGCTTATATGTTTTGCAGGTAAGCCAAACTTGCTTTTAAAATTGAATTTTTGATCATCATCAAAAAGGGGGAGATTGTTACCAATAAGGAGTATTGGTAAATCTTGAAGAAATTTGTTTTGATGATGCTACAAGATGTTTAGTTGAAGAAGATATTAAAATTAGTTAAAAGCAATTTGTAGAAATTAAATGTAGTAGGAAATTCTTGTAAACCTTGTAAGCTTGCATTTTTATCTTCAATAATCGATTATGGTATAGCAATAATCGATTATCACAGAGTCATACAGGAATAATCGATTATCACTTCATATAATCGATTATCACTTTTTTGAAAACCCTGTAACGGACTTGAATAATCGATTATCACTTACAATAATCGATTATTCGTGGCAGTTGAAACTTAACCTTAGATATTCAGTGCAGCTGGCTATATAGTGGTTTTTCTGTGAAGATTAAGAATAAGAGTTGAACAAAAAGCTTTTGAGAATACAGTGTGATCTGAGGAAGTTCCAAAAGCTTGTTCATTGCTTTGCCTGGTCTTGTGAAAAGGAGAAGCTCGCGCTTTGTGGGTCAAAGGTCGGAGCGGTTCTCTTCAAGTTGGCAAAGTTTCTGTTCTTCCGGTTCGTTCGTTCGAAGGAAGGTTTTATCTGTTTTCTGTTTCATTCACTCTATTGTAAACTTGTGAAACTATTTTTAGTGAAAACGTTAATCACTTTTTATAGTGATTAACAACTGGACGTAGATTCTTTTGAATCGAACCAGGATAAAAATTCTGTGTTGAATTTTCTTGCTCTCTATACTCTTTACTGTTTTATACACATCAACTGTTTGGAAATTTGTCTCTAAGTAAATTAAATTTCTAAAACTGACCATCTTATTAAGAGTTTGACTGAACACGCTTTCCGCTTAAATAAGTTATTCCGCTGCGCGACTCTATAACGGTACCAATTGTTCCAACAAAACTGGGCAAGCTGATCAATATAATAAGCAGCAGCAGCAACCCACCTTATGGCCACAGTTATCTATGCTTAATGAAAGGTCCATGAGGATAGAGGAAACTCTCAACAATTTCATACAGAAGACTGAGTCTACACAGAAGAGCACTGAAGCTGCTATCAAAAATCTGGAGACTCAGATGGGGCAGATCGCCAAACAGGTGGAAGAAAGGCCAAATAGAAATTTTGGGGCTAATACTGAGGTTAACCCAAGAGAAGAGTGCACGGTGGTAGAGAGTGTTGATGATGAGAAAGTTGAGTTAGATACAGAAGAGAGAAGAGAAATAGAGAGCAATAGCACTTTTCCTTTTCCAATCCATCAAGGGAAACAACTGGACTTCACAGAATTATTCAAAATGGTGGATAATGATGCACCTTGGGAACAAATTCTACAACAAATTACGGTTTACACTAAATCTAATGAAGAAATCTCTACAAAGAAAAGACGTAGAGATGATGAGACAAAGGAGTGTATAACTGTTAAAAAAGAGCCATTCCCTCCTAAAGCAACAGATCCAGACAGTTTTTCTATCCCTTGTACCATAGGGAAGAAAAGGGTGAAGAAAGCTCTTCTTGATTTAGGTTCAAGTGTTAACTTGATACCTTACTCTTTACTGGAGCAAATCGACAATGTTAATGTGAAACCTGTAAAGGTTAATCTAGTAATGGCCGATGGATCCTCAAAGGAGCCATGTGGGATTGCAGAGGACATTATAGTTTGTGTTGGCAAACTTCAGTTCTTGGCAGACTTTGTGGTGATGAAGATGGAGACAGAGAAGATACCTATCATACTTAGAAGACCGTTTATGAAAACGGCCAGAGCTATCATTGATGTAAATGAAGGTATAGTAGTGCTCCAGGACAAGGAGGAGAGAGTGGTTGTAGACGTCTTTAAAGATGAGACGCAAACACAGGAGGAAGAAGCTAGTTATAAAGCTGCATTTCAAGATGCACTCATGACTAGCCCTAAAGATGAAAATCTCAAGGTTGCAGGTAACCATTGTTTGTTGTTTCAGGTGCACAAGGAAGAAAAGATTGGAAGAGGAGGAGAAATTCCTGATGACTGGGAGAAAAGAAGACCCAAACTTGGCGCACCTGTGAGAATCAAGAACAAGTTGTGGGTTGTGAAGGGCTTTAAGGAGAAGGAGATGATAGAGATAGAATCTCCATGTCTTAGAAGAATCAAAACAGTTCACAGGAAACAACTGAGGAGTTGGTGGGATGACAACATCAAAGAAGGAACTTGAGCTTACTGAGTCAAGCTAATGACGTTAAAAGAGCGCTTGCTGGGAGGCAACCCAGTTGATTTTAAGAACTTTCTAATTTTACTTTGGTTTGTAAATTTTTAATCTGTTGAACATTATATTGCTGAACATAGCATCTACTGAAGGATGCTAGTTGGATATAGCATCTACTGAAGGATGCTAAGTGGTAGCACTACTGATGGGTGTTGGTAAGTTATTTAACACCTACTGATGGGTGTTGGTGAGATTTTAAACACCTACTGATGGGTGTTGGTGGATTTTGGGTCAGGCTCGTGACGTTAAACAAGCGCTACCTGGGAGGCAACCCAGTTGATTGATTGTTTTTGTTTGTTTTATTTTAGTTAGGTTTTGCATAAGTATTCTGAAGATTGAATTGCAGGGAACCAGTGAGGGGCATGTTTAGGAGGCACTTAGGTTAAGCAAAGAAGGAGAAGAGCACATCACGAAAGTGCCGCTGAGCGGCAATTTACCGCTGAGCGGTACTCTCACATAATGGGATTTAGTTCCCCTTAGCGGGACCCGAGCCCATTAGGGTATTTTTATACCCCAAGCTGCGTTTTAGGTTTACTTTTCAGACCCTTCTCTGCACAAGCACTCCCACATACCTTCTCCAAGGTTTTCCACATCTTTTCCCTCATCTCTCTTTAGAAAATCTCCCTTCCACTCACTTGCTCACTAGTTTTCCATCTAAGTTTGGGGTTGGGAGAGAGCATCATTGAAGGGGCTGATTTCTTCATTGTGGTTTACTAATGCTTAACAATGTATCTTTTGGTTTTGTGAATTATGTTTGATGCAGGGATGGCCTCCTCATCGGGAAAAAAGAATCAAGACTATAAGATCCAAGAAGAAGGAAGATACAGAGGACAGCTCAGATTGATGAGGAGCTGAGATAGCATTTACTGATGAATGCTGATAACAGTTGAAAAACTGTTATTTTCATGCTTAAAATTGATACTAAAAGCAACCTTTATACTTAGAAACTAGCTTGAAATCATGCTTTTATTCATATTTTCAGAAATAAGAGAGCTGGACAGGTTTATGCTTGATTTCAGTGTTTTTGTGCAGGTTTTAAGGTGAATTTAGTGAAAGAAGTGAAGAAGGAGAGAGATGGAATCAGAAAAGGAATCAAAGAGTGCAAAAGGAGAAGCCGAAGGCACCGCTCAGCGGCACTTTACCGCTGAGCGGCATTCAGGAGGGCACGGGAGGTCCGCTGAGGGGCAAAATGGCCGCTGAGGGGAAGAAACGAGACGCGCACTCACCGCTGAGCGGTACTTTACCGCTGAGCGGCACACTTATGGGCTTGGGCTTTGATTTTTTGTAATTTTAGAATAGTATATAAGCTTTAGGACGTCCTAGGGTTTGTATCTTTGGCAGAAACGAGGCAAATACTCTCTCTTCCACCCCTTTGAAGGAGGATCTTGGATGCTCAGGCTACCTCTTCACCTTTTTAGGGTTTATTCTTTCATTCTTTCATTGTTCATCTAGGTTCACCATGAATATGGTGAACTAAACCTTGTATGTTTGTTGGGGAATCAATGTAATCTCTTGAAACTCTCATATATGGAATTTATGCTTGCATCTTTTAATTAAGACTTATGCTTTCTTTCATCATTAGTTAGGGTTTTTCCTCTTTGCTTAATGCTTGCATTGTTTAACTCATTCGATGCATGATTATTGGTTTTGTCGATACGGGCACGTACGGGGAAGTCTAGATCCGGGGAATTTCTCCCAATATTATGTTGGTTGTCGTTAAGCTCCTGAACTTATGAACTGATCATTAGGAATGCTAGGAATTGTATGAACTCGTGATTAGGGAGAAGCCATCTAGAATGGTACTTTAGAGAGTGGCATTAACAATGATGATTTGAATGTTGAATTCCTAAAATATATGAGAGTGGATAAGATGAAATTGACCCCCAACAACATATTCATTCATATACTTCATTGAAAGTGTTTATCTTTTGCTTTTGCCATTGATCAAAAACCCATGCATACATGTTTATTTTCTGTCTTGCATATTAAACTCCAAATATTTCGTTTTTAAGTCTTAGCTAATCAACAAACCACACAACTAAACTAGGCCGTGAGTCCTTTGGGAGAACGGTACTTGGTCTTACCAAGTTTATTACTTGAACGATTCGGTCATACTTGCCGATTGTGAAACAAGTTTGTGACATCATATTTTGGTGATCATAAATTTGTCCATCAAGTTTTTGGCGCCGTTGCCGGGGACTCGTGGTTTAACTGGTTAATTTGTGTGATTATTGATTATCTTTGACTTTAATTTTGAATTTCTGTTTTTATTTTCGGTTTTTATTTGATTTGATTTGATTTTATTTTATTTTATTTTATCTTATTTGATTTGACTAGATTAGATTTGATTTGATTTTATTTGACTAGATTAGATTTGATTTGATTTGATTAGATTTGATTAGATTAGATTAGATTTTATTTTATTTTATCTTATTATATTAGATTTGATTTGATTTTATTTTATTTTATTCTATCTTATTTTATTTTATCTTCTGAATCTTTTATCTTCTGAATATATATCTTCTCCTATATCTTTTTGTGCTAACAATTGTTTTTAGGGTTTTGTGCCTAATGTCTGCAGAATGCAATTTGGTCAAGAATTTAGCTATATGGGCACTCAATTCTACCAAAGTAATCTCAACCACTGGTGGGAACATGACTCAAGCATGGATCAAAGCCAATTTTGGCAAGCTGCCGGACAATTTGAGAACCAACCACAACAACAATGGCAGCAACAAAGCTTTAAAATCAACAAAGGGAAGCAAGAGATCTCTTCATTTAGACAAGGCATGGAAGAATCACTAGGGCATGCATGGGACAGGTATAAAAGCCTATTACGAAAGACTCCCACGCATGGATTTAACGAAGGAGAAGTAGTCCTAATCTTCCTTGGAGGTCTTGGTTCACAAACCATGATGATGCTTAACGCCTCAGCTGGAGGCAATATCAAATGGAAGACTCCAGAGGAAGCCACAGAAATAATTGAAAACATGACTACTAATAACAATAAGTGGAACAGTGAAAGAGGAGCTCCTATTCAACAAAAAGGAGTTCTACAGTTGCAATCCAATGATGCCTTGATAGCTCAGAACAAGTTAATAACTCAACAATTGGAGAATCTCTCAAAGATACTTGAACAATTGCCACAAGAGTTAAAGACTGTTGCACAGGTACAATCCCAGTTGTGCGAATTGTGTGGAGGTGACCATATCAATGGTCAATGTGCCTTTCCAGTTGAAGCCGTAGAGGATGTAAACTACATGACCAATCAGTACCGTCAAGGGGGCTACAATCAAGGGTGGAAACCACACCCAAGTATTGGTCAGGAACAAAGTGAGCAAGCTGGACAAACTGGGCAATTTAACAAGCAACAGCAACAAACCTTTCTATCAGGAAGTTTGGATGACACCCTTCAACAATTTTTGAAAAATTCCGACTCTACTCAGAAAAGCATTGAAGAATCATGTAAAAGGATGGAGATGCACTTTCATTTCATTAGTCAAAAATTGAATGTTAAGGTTAATACTGAAGTTAACCTTAAGGAGGAAGGTCAAGCCATTGTCACTGAAAGTGACAAGATTTTTGCTGAAAAAAAAATAGAGAGAGAGGAGGAAAAGATAGAGAGAGAAGAAAAAGAAGAGTTGAGTGAGAAAGATAAAGATGATGAAAAAGAAAAAGAAGTGGTTGAGAGAGAAGAGAGAAAGAAAAGTTGTGTGAAAATAAAGAAGTTCAGAAGAAAAAGAGAAGGGAAGAAAAAAATAAGAGAAAAGAAAAAGAGAAAATTTGGGGACAGGAAGCATAAGAAAAAGAAGATGAGAGGAAAGAAGAAGGAATCATATGAAAAATCCCATCCTCATCTAAAGAAGAATCATAGGAAGGAAAAGAAATTCAAGTGCTTTATGGAAATCTTCAAGAAATTGGAGATTAAAGTTCCTATGATTGAGACACTGGAACAGGTTCCTGGTTTGATCAAATTTCTGAAGAAGTTTAGTAGAAAGAAGAAAAAGAAGAAAGAACATGAGCTTTATTGGGTCAAGCTAGTGACGTTAAAAGAGCGCTTGCTGGGAGGCAACCCAGTGATTTAAGAACTTTTTAATTTTTGTTTTGGTGATGTAATTTTGAACTTTTGGGTATTTTTGTTTTTGTTATAAGTTTGTTACAGGGTTTACATCTACTGATGGATGTTAGGCGGAAGAGTATCTACTGAAGGATACTAAGTTTGTAACACCTACTGATGGGTGTTGGTGAGAAAATTTTGCACCTACTGATGGGTGCTGGTAAGTCTGTAACACCTACTGATGGGTGTTGGTAAGTTTGAAACACCTACTGATGGGTGTTGGTGGATTTTGGGTCAGGCTCGTGACGTTAAACAAGCGCTACCTGGGAGGCAACCTAGTTGATTGATTGTTTTTGTTTGTTTTTATTTTAGTTAGGGTTTGCATAAGTATTTTAAACATTAAAGTGCAGGGAACCAGTGAGGGGCATGTCTAGGAGGCACGTAGGTTAAGAAAAGAAGGAGAAGAGCACATCACGAAAGTGCCGCTGAGCGGTAACTCACCGCTGAGCGGTACTCTCGCAGAATGGGCTTTAGTTCCCCTTAGCGGGACCCGAGCCCATTAGGGTATTTTTATACCCTAAGCTGCGCATAAGCTTATATTTTCAGGCTCTTCTCTGCACACACACTCCTACATACCTTTTCCAAGGTTCTCCACATCTTTTCCCTCTTCCCTCTTGAGAAAATCTCCCTTTCACTCACTTTCTCACTAGTTTTCCATCTAAGTTTGGGGTTGGGAGAGAGCATCATTGAAGGGGATGATTTCTTCAATGTGGTTTACTAATGCTTAACAATGTATCTTTTGGTTTTGTGAATTATGTTTGATGCAGGGATGGCCTCCTCATCGGGCAAAAGGAATCAAGACTATAAGATCCAAGAAGAGGAGGATACAGATGATAGCTCAGATTGAGGAGGAGCTGAGATACTGATGAATGCTATCATATGCTTATGCTTTTGATTGGTTTAAGTTTTCTAAACTTATTTGTTTTTTGTTTTTAGATTAGGGTTTGATGTACTCTATTGGAAACCTGGTTTGTGTGATGGTTTGCTATTAACTGTGATTGTTTGATAAGTAATGCTTGATGATGCTTATTGATTGATTGATGTTGAGATAGATGTGTGATACGACTGTCGCGGTCATACAAATTTGATGTGCAGAAATTAATGCAGTATAACTAGGAAGTGACTCCTAGGTCGTCTCTCAAGGACCAATTTTGTGGTTTAGTCTCAGACTTAACACGAAGGGGGGAAGTTTTGTGAATTTTTGCTTGGATGCTGAAATATTAAATTTTACTGGAATTTAAATAAAATGAAATTTAAAAACACTGAAGTAAATTTTAACGACGGTAAAAACTGAACAGTAAAAGACAGTAAAATCACAAAACGGAAAATTACACAGTGTTTAAAATTAAAATGCATGAACAATAACATACTGAAAAACGTAAAAAACATTGTAATTAAAATTTACCAAATTCATCAGTGAAAATAAACGGTAAAAACAACGTCTGAAAATAAAATGAACAGAAAAAGAAAAATACATTGACAGGTGCAGAAAATCATGAATAATAAATTTAACAGATAAAGACTTTTAACTGCAATCAAAGTTTCAACAATTAATAAGATGTCTGGTACAGATGAAAATGAAAATGAACAAAGTGTAAAAACTTCTACTGAATTACACACTTTCAGAAATATACACAACAATTGTGCACTGTTTCGAAATTGGAAAACCGAGATAGCTATTGAAATTAAGACCCATAGCTACTGGAAGAGAGAACCTCTCCCAGCCGTCTGCCCCTACTCTCACACTCCCTACTGGAGCTCCCCCCTCCTTACACTCCACGGCCATGCCTCTTTTATAACCAAAATCTGAACTTCCACTTCCTCCCGTGACATCTCTTATTTTCAGCATGTTGTCCCTTGCAAATTTTTGGGTCCGTGAACTTTTAGCTTTCATATCTGGCCACCACTGAATCTGTTTTTTTCTTCACGTGTGCACTTCCAAAACAACACTGTTGCTTCTTCTTCCATCTCATCTGTCAACGTGGTGGCTGTTTGGACGTTGGACTTGTTGCGTGTGGCTGCTGCACACGTTCTCCATCTTCTCTGGACCAGGCTGCTCTTCAACTGTGTTTGCTTTGGACATGCTTCTGCTACTGCTGTGTTGGTGGACGGTCATGTGCTACTTCCCACATGAAGGTTTGCTGGCGCTGGTCACCTCTTCTTTCACGTCCATCCTCATCCATTTAAAATAAAATGTGCCTCTTAGTGCTGGGACATGGTGCCCCACCATTTCAGAATTTTTTTCCGTGAAAGATGATTCCCTATTTCCAAAAATATATCTCTCCAAATATTAAATGCCTTAAGGTTCTTGCTTTTACAATTAAGAACAGTAGGAGGCCCCACTCTTGTTTTTCTGGATTGGATTTGTACCGTGCACTTCTTTTCCATCCTAACTGATTCCTCCTTCCTTAAATAGATAAAAGAATTGAATTGCTATGGTGCCAAAGGTTAGCATTGCTGCCAGCTTCTTCCGTGAGTATGCTTCCCTAATGAAAAGATGACTTTCTAAGTGGTGAATGGACCCTATAATTCAACATGTAGCGGCTTTCATTTTGGAGCTCCTTGAAAGTGTGCTTCTCTTCTTTCCATAGCTGCACCCATTAAGACCGTGCTCTCCTCTTTCAAGAAAAGAAAATAATTTGACACCTTGTGCACATTCTTTCAACTAAATTAAATCACCTCTAAAAGAAACCATCAATCACCGTAGCACCTCCTGGACTTGGCTTTCAACCAAGTGGTGGCTCCCACTTTTATTTTGCTTTGGTTGATGCTTGGCAAAAGAATTGTTGCTATCTTCCAAATAAATTGAGAGAACCGTGAGCATTGGGTTGGAAAAAACACTTCAAAAATTCTGCACCAAACCAAAGTGAAAACCGTGAGGTGGGCCCATGATTTCCCTTTCCCCCTTAGCAATCTTGAATAATTTTTAACGTAAGAACATGAGGCCATGTGTCCTTGGCTTTTGATGCACAATTTCCTTCAAACCAAAAATGAGTTACATGTCAATTGGACATATGTAGCCGTGACATTAGCTTAAAAATGTGGCAGCCATGCAAATTCTTCTTAGTTTAAAATAAAATTAATGTCACAATTTATCTTGAAGTCCCAAAGTTTATCCAAATTTTTTCCTGCAGTTGATAATGTAAATAATTAGCTTAAATAATTCAAATTAATTAAAATTAGAATTTCTAAACAAATTAAGCACAATTACCAAAAATGGGAAAATACTGGACATTTAAACATAATTCCCCGATTAATTCTAGTACAATAAACTACGTGAAGTGAAGAAAATAATGATTCATCAAAATAGACCACACTTAGTCTTTTGCACTCCTGGGCAAAATTAAGACGCAAATCAGGGAATGGTTCAAAGGACTTTCAGGGAAGCGACACAAACTCAGCAGACAGAAAACAAAGACTAACGAGAAAAATAAACAGAATTTACACAGTTCTCAAGAATTATGGACCAATGAAAGAAGTAGAAATTTTCCAACACAAAATCAAGAAAAGCACATACTTACAGAAATCATCCAAGCAATTCAATACATAGGAAAATGATTAATCAGCTCAAGAGGTGATTTGAAAATAACAAAACCTCACAGATGCACTATAGTGTTTCTCTCAAGTGTCTAGGGTAAACATTTCAACTCAATGCACTCAAGAAAGCAAACACAAATTGACTTGGCAAGCTTCTAATATCAACACTCAAAACATATGCACGTTTAGATCAAAAGGTCTTTACTGGGTTGTAATGGGGCCAAGGACAGGGGAGGATAATTATGGATAAGTAGCTACAGCTCAGAAGAAATAGAGGTGCACTAGGGAAAAAAATGTAAACACTGTGAAATCTCACCTAAACCTCTAATTCAATCCTCTTCTCGACTCCATTATTTACAAAATTATTTTTCAATTTTGTTTTCTCTTTTTCTCATCATTTTTTTTATCCTGTCTTTTTTTTTTTTTTTTTTTTTTATCACACAACAGGATATAAATTATCATTTCAAAACATGATGAGGAACCAACTAGCCAATTCATCAGAATTCCCAAGGAGACCATACTTATTCACAAAATACTTCTATAGCTCCAGACTTTCCTAAGGTTAAGGTAATCATTTGTTTTTCACTTAGGATCAGTGTATGAGCTTCAACACAAAGAAATATATACAGTATAGGCTCAAAGGGGTTATCAAAGGATAATAACAAGGTAGGCTTATTTGGCTAAAGAGGCTCAAGAACAAAAATGCCTTTATCACGTCTGAACATGCATATCAATCAAGTATATCAAAAAGAATCAAGCCAAGGCATATGTGCAAGCAATCAAGAGACATATCACACACAAGAAAGAAAATTAAGTGGCTCCAATCTCACACAGGGTATTCGTCACAATCAAATCAACCTCTCAAACGTATAATCATCTTTCCAGGCAGAGAAAAGCAAGGATTTCAAACCATAAGTATTAAGTAAGTGAAGGAAAAATCTACAACTTAAACAAACTCCAGAAATCAAGAGAAAAATGTAAAATTTATTGCACACAAAACTCGATAAAAATAACTTAAAACAGAAAAAATTTAACACTCAAAAACAAAAAATTTAACACACAATATACAAACTTAACAGAAACTAACAGAAAATCAAAATTTCTTCCCAGTAGACCACACTTAAATCACACAATGTCCTCAGTGTGTTACAATCATCAGATGATCAACTTCAGAGTAGTCAAATAATATAGACAAGTGCAATAAAAAGTAGGAAAAATGGGAAGAAATTTTTCAGTAACATCCATCAGTAGATGTTATCAGCGACATCCATCAGCAGATGTCTAAATCACCTAGCACCCATCAGTAGATGCTAATTAATTTTTTTTATTATTATTTATTTTTTTATTTTTTTTTATTATTTTTATTATTATTATTATTTTTTTTTTTTTGAAAAAGGAGATGACCGGCACTGTGACAACAGTTTCGGTGGCAATGACCGAAACTGTTGCTACAGTGACAGAATTTTTGGCTATAAAAGGGTACCTCCTCAGCCTCGAGTGACATTTCTGATCCCTCACTCTCTCTCTACTCCTCTCTCTGCTCTCTTCTCTCTCTACAACTCTCATCTCTCTTCTCTCTCTCCGCTCTCCTCTCTCTCTCAACCTGAGCGTTTGGAATCTCTACGGAGCCTCTGCCCCGGTGCCATCTGAAGAGTGTGAGAACCCCGAGGAGCTTCTCTGCCAGCCTACTACTCCAGGTAAGTCCTCTGCTCCTGGATCTGCCTTTCTTTCCGCTTTTTCTGCTGTTATTACCATCCTGCTTTCCTGCTTTCCATTTTTCTACTTTCCTGCTTTCCATTTTTCTGCTTTCCTGATCTCTTGCCATTTTTCTACTTTCCTGATCTCTTGCCTGCTCTCCCTCTTTTCCATTTTTTATTTTTATTTTTTTGTAATTTAAACACTTAAACACATAAAACACAACTGTCTAAAAACTTAAGGGGTATATAGGCTGGAAACCAGACGTTAATCTCCCTTCGATTGAAGGTATTGCAGAGACAATCGGGTAGAACAACGCCACGTACCCCACTTAAAACTAATTAAAACACAGAAACATAATATACAAGAACAATATGGACAAGGACAACTGGACATAGATCCGTTTAGGACCCTTTGCAAGGACCGTGAAACAGATCTGAGACCAGACACAAAAACAATCAAAGACAGAGAGGACAAAATAAATCTAATAAGGAAACAAAAACAAACAAATAAAGAAAATACTGAACTAAGAATCTAATATATTTTTATGCCTTTTTTTTTTATGTTTTATTTTTCTTCTTCTTTTTTTTTTTTTTATGTTTTTGTTCTTTTTATTTTTATATATTTTTTTATGTTTTAGAATATTTCAAGAGGAATGATGACGAGTGAGATGGAATCAGAGAGATACACTAGTCAGCGATGGCGTCCTACACATGATCAGATCAAGATGATGATGAACATCTACAACTATGGGGTCACACACCCAAGCCGAGCGCAAGTCGTCGAGATCGCATCTCGACTAAGGACCTTCGCAGATGCCACCGAATATAACGTGCACTGCTGGTTTAACAACCATGGCAATCGGGTCAGGCGCTGGCAAGCGGAGATAGACCCCACTGGCACTCTCTTTTCACAACTGCCGCTATATATGTACGGTAAGAACTCTCATCATACCTCCATTGAAATTTTTTTTCACTTCCTCTTCTATTATTAACACAATTTTATTTTATTTTATTTTATTTTTTTTTTGTTTGAAAGAAAACAACTGGGTGATAATGAGGGCACCGAGGCTGCTGGATTTGTTTCCAGTTCCGATCATTATCGATGACGACAGAAATGGACGAGAAATTCCTCCACCAAAGCCTCCTGTATTTCGAACCAGAACTCCCTCAACGGAGCTCTCCCTTAGACCACCACAACCAGCTCGTGAATTCTTCCAGTTTTAATGTTTTATGTTTTTTTTATTTTTATGTTTTTGTTGGCCGAGTGTGGCCAGAATATGGGCTGTAATATGAACACTTATATTTTTGTTGTTTTTATTTTTTTTTATGTTTTTATGATGTTTTTGTTTTTTATTTGGTTTGTAATATTAACGATCACTAAAGATCGACCCCCGAACATCTTTTAATTTCATATATATCTACTGCAATTTCATTTTCAGATCTGTTCAATCCCTTTTCTCCATTACTGTAATTTTTGCATTGATGAATGAAATATTTTCTTAGTCTAAAAATTTTCAATCAAAAACCTGTATGAGACAACTAAGAAAATATATTTACAACGAAGAAAATAAGGAAAAAGATAAGATCTGAAGTGAAAATTTTCAATGAATTATTGATATGAAATAATAAGAAATTGAGAACCGAGAAATTATGGACTACACGCAAAACAATTTTTGAAAATGTTTTTTTTTTTTTTTTTTTTTTAAGGGATAACAACTCAAAAACTAAGAAATAAATATACATATCGGAATAAAGATTTGGCACGCTTAAAACAAAATATTTTATCACAACAGAAAATTTTTTTATGTTTTTTTTTTTTTAATTCATGCTCACAATTTTAAAAATGAAATAAACACAACCATGAAAACACACCAGAAAAGCTAAATAATATGTACATAATGAGGAAAAAGAGTGCTCCCTGGTCATGGTGGCAGTTGCCAATTCTGGACTATCAGTGAGATATCTTCCACCTCAGGATCCGGCGAAGATGTCTTCAGGAGCAGCTCGCCCAGTACTGCCCTCTCACTTGAATCAGGACAAATCCCAGTAGCCACGCCACTTCTCCGAGCAAGTTGTTGAATCAATAAAATCAGGAGCCTTCTGTCCACCAGCAGTTGTTGAGTCTGTGACACCAGAGTAATAAGAGAAAAAGCAGTATACTTTCCTTCATCTATCATTATTTCCTCTATGTCAGTACCTGTATTCTCATTTACTTTTGTAACCTGGTCATCAAACTTATAATCAATAGCATTTGTTATGAATTTAGAATCTGTTTGTAACACATAATCAATTTCAATACAAATCGGGCAAGAATTAGATTCACAATCACATTCACAATTCTCAGAAAACTGAGTCAGATCAACGTTTTGTTCTAACTCTATCAAGTTATGCGATTGCAAAATTCCTGTCTCAAAATCAATATTGACATATGCATCATCAACAAAATCCACATTCAGTGCAAAGCTATTATCAATGGAAAATTTATCACTGTAATCATGTTCATTCAACACAACATTTATACCAATGGTTTCAGAGACTAATACTGAATCAAAAACTTTAGAATTGTCAATCAAGTCTGTATCAGTTTCAATCCTAAAACCTGTAGAATCATTGTGCAACAAATCACAAGCAATTGAATGTATAGGCAGATCTGGTAAAGAGCTTGTAATCTCAGTTTCAGAATAAACATGTTTTTGTTCAGAATAAATTTTCTCATGAATTTCCAATTCATCAACTGCACATTCAAGTTGAGGTACGTTTACCTCCACGGGGGAAGATAAGAATGGTCTACCTGTCTCAACAGTGTTACTCATACCTGTCTGGTCCTTAAAATAATCATCAACAGTCTCAGGTGCAAGAGTGGGATCATAGAAAGGTAGGAAAGTGGGTGTAGTAGTAAACTCATAGCTTTGCTCCCCATCTTCTATGTTGATGCCACTATCATCTTGAAAGTGTTGAGTGGCCATCTGCCCGATCTGATCAGTCAGCTTCTGAATGGCAGCTTGAGTTTCCATGCTCTCTTGCTTGAACTGCATGTTCCCTTTCTGAAACTGAATGTTCTGCATGGTCATCTGCTCCAATAACTCCTTCAATGTAGGTTCAGAAGTTGAAGGCTGAGAAGCTACTTGGGCAGGAGCATCATACTGCTGACTCTGATATTGCTGAACTGGTGGAACCGGCTCCCAAAGGGAGCTCTCAGGAATTTGAGGATGATCCATATTTTTCTCAGTATTAAAATCAGCACAAGAATCAGAGTAATATGCAGAAAGAGAATCATAATTACAGGCACTTGTAGAATAAGCACTATTCACAAAATTAAAATAGGTAGACATGGAAAATAAAAATAAAAACTAAAGACTAAAAATTACTAAACAGATAAACTAAACACATTTATACATGCTACAAGCACACACAAGACAGAACATCAATAGTAAAAAAAAAAATTTTTTTTTTTAAATATAGCAACTAAATACAGAACACAGCACAATAAAATATAAAAGACAAAACATATATTAACACAACATAATCGAAAAACACAGCAAAAATCTAAAACGAAAAACCTGGAACTGAAGTGACAACGCCGCCAAAATTTGCTGAAGGTGTCGTTGTCGCCTACAAAAATATACAAGACAAAACACACAAAACAAACATATTAACAGAACAAAACTTTATACAACAAAAATCTAAAACCAAACCTCCATTGATTGGTCCCCGGCAACGGCACCAAAATTTGATACGACTGTCGCGGTCATACAAATTTGATGTGCAGAAATTAATGCAGTATAACTAGGAAGTGACTCCTAGGTCGTCTCTCAAGGACCAATTTTGTGGTTTAGTCTCAGACTTAACACGAAGGGGGGAAGTTTTGTGAATTTTTGCTTGGATGCTGAAATATTAAATTTTACTGGAATTTAAATAAAATGAAATTTAAAAACACTGAAGTAAATTTTAACGACGGTAAAAACTGAACAGTAAAAGACAGTAAAATCACAAAACGGAAAATTACACAGTGTTTAAAATTAAAATGCATGAACAATAACATACTGAAAAACGTAAAAAACATTGTAATTAAAATTTACCAAATTCATCAGTGAAAATAAACGGTAAAAACAACGTCTGAAAATAAAATGAACAGAAAAAGAAAAATACATTGACAGGTGCAGAAAATCATGAATAATAAATTTAACAGATAAAGACTTTTAACTGCAATCAAAGTTTCAACAATTAATAAGATGTCTGGTACAGATGAAAATGAAAATGAACAAAGTGTAAAAACTTCTACTGAATTACACACTTTCAGAAATATACACAACAATTGTGCACTGTTTCGAAATTGGAAAACCGAGATAGCTATTGAAATTAAGACCCATAGCTACTGGAAGAGAGAACCTCTCCCAGCCGTCTGCCCCTACTCTCACACTCCCTACTGGAGCTCCCCCCTCCTTACACTCCACGGCCATGCCTCTTTTATAACCAAAATCTGAACTTCCACTTCCTCCCGTGACATCTCTTATTTTCAGCATGTTGTCCCTTGCAAATTTTTGGGTCCGTGAACTTTTAGCTTTCATATCTGGCCACCACTGAATCTGTTTTTTTCTTCACGTGTGCACTTCCAAAACAACACTGTTGCTTCTTCTTCCATCTCATCTGTCAACGTGGTGGCTGTTTGGACGTTGGACTTGTTGCGTGTGGCTGCTGCACACGTTCTCCATCTTCTCTGGACCAGGCTGCTCTTCAACTGTGTTTGCTTTGGACATGCTTCTGCTACTGCTGTGTTGGTGGACGGTCATGTGCTACTTCCCACATGAAGGTTTGCTGGCGCTGGTCACCTCTTCTTTCACGTCCATCCCCATCCATTTAAAATAAAATGTGCCTCTTAGTGCTGGGACATGGTGCCCCACCATTTCAGAATTTTTTTCCGTGAAAGATGATTCCCTATTTCCAAAAATATATCTCTCCAAATATTAAATGCCTTAAGGTTCTTGCTTTTACAATTAAGAACAGTAGGAGGCCCCACTCTTGTTTTTCTGGATTGGATTTGTACCGTGCACTTCTTTTCCATCCTAACTGATTCCTCCTTCCTTAAATAGATAAAAGAATTGAATTGCTATGGTGCCAAAGGTTAGCACTGCTGCCAGCTTCTTCCGTGAGTATGCTTCCCTAATGAAAAGATGACTTTCTAAGTGGTGAATGGACCCTATAATTCAACATGTAGCGGCTTTCATTTTGGAGCTCCTTGAAAGTGTGCTTCTCTTCTTTCCATAGCTGCACCCATTAAGATCGTGCTCTCCTCTTTCAAGAAAAGAAAATAATTTGACACCTTGTGCACATTCTTTCAACTAAATTAAATCACCTCTAAAAGAAACCATCAATCACCGTAGCACCTCCTGGACTTGGCTTTCAACCAAGTGGTGGCTCCCACTTTTATTTTGCTTTGGTTGATGCTTGGCAAAAGAATTGTTGCTATCTTCCAAATAAATTGAGAGAACCGTGAGCATTGGGTTGGAAAAAACACTTCAAAAATTCTGCACCAAACCAAAGTGAAAACCGTGAGGTGGGCCCATGATTTCCCTTTCCCCCTTAGCAATCTTGAATAATTTTTAACGTAAGAACATGAGGCCATGTGTCCTTGGCTTTTGATGCACAATTTCCTTCAAACCAAAAATGAGTTACATGTCAATTGGACATATGTAGCCGTGACATTAGCTTAAAAATGTGGCAGCCATGCAAATTCTTCTTAGTTTAAAATAAAATTAATGTCACAATTTATCTTGAAGTCCCAACGTTTATCCAAATTTTTTCCTGCAGTTGATAATGTAAATAATTAGCTTAAATAATTCAAATTAATTAAAATTAGAATTTCTAAACAAATTAAGCACAATTACCAAAAATGGGAAAATACTGGACATTTAAACATAATTCCCCGATTAATTCTAGTACAATAAACTACGTGAAGTGAAGAAAATAATGATTCATCAATGTGCACATTAAAATGCTTATACAGGTGATTCACAAGCTTTGTGAACAAATGCATGATATCATGATTGTGATTGTGAAATTAAGCAGGATGTGTATGTCAAATGTGAACGAGCTTATATGTGAGGTTTTGAGCTCCAGAGTTGTTATTGTTGAATGCTATTACTTTGAAAGCATGAATGATTTTGCCCAGGTTTTCTATGATTGAATCAATTGCTTGTTTTGCATCATATGATCAAGGCCGTTTGTTGGAACCCTTTTTATTGGCCAAATTCATAAAGTTAGCCCACTAAAAGAGAACACCTTGTGTTCTATCCTTTGAACCCTTAGCCTTGAACATACACTGAAAACCCTTGATTGAAAATCTTTACCTTGAGTTAAGTAGAAGATCTTGTGTGGTATTGTTAAATGTTCAAGTTTGGGGTTGTTGGGAAAACATGAAAAAGGAAAAGCATTGAGCTAAGAGCTAAAAAGTAAGAATATGCAAAGAAAAAGAAAAGAAAAGAAAAAGCAAAGCTCAATGCAAATACAAAGGCAAGTTGGGAATGAATAAGAATAATTGTGTTGTTATGATTCTCTTAACTCAAGGATTTTGTGATCCAGAAAAACCAATTTTCTTGTTAGCCCAGCCACATTATAAGCCATTGAAAAGTCCTTGTGATGATGCATGCTTGTGAATGTTTTTGATTGTGGTAAAATGAAAGGCAAAGTTGACTCATGTGACATTGTGATAGTGGAGTGAATGAGTGAAACAATTTACCTCTTATACACTTGTGTGTTGAGTGAAACACTTTATCTAGTGAGGAAATATTCCAAAAGCACATGAACATCCATGCTTAATTGATTGATCATTCATGAAAAATAGCATTTGCTGGAATTTAAATGACTTTGTGAACACTAAAGCATGTGCACATCTTGATTGAACTCTTGGTCATAAGTTTGAGTGAAGTTGTTACTTATCTTGAAAAAGAGGATTTTTGAATGAGTGAACCATCATATGAATTGGTTGGAGATTGAGTTACATTTTGTTTGCTTGAGGACAAGCAAAGTTCTAAGTTTGGGGTTGTGATAACAGTTGAAAAATTGTTATTTTCATGCTTAAAATTGATACTAAAAGCAACCTTTATACTTAGAAACTAGCTTGAAATCATGCTTTTATTCATATTTTCAGAAATAAGAGAGCTGGACAGGTTTATGCTTGATTTCAGTGTTTTAGTGCAGGTTTTAAGGTGAATTTAGTGAAAGAAGTGAAGGAGAGAGATGGAATAAGAAAAGGAATCAAAGAGTGCAAAAGGAGAAGCCGAAGGCACCGCTCAGCGGCACTTTACCGCTGAGCGGCATTCAGGAGGGCACGGGAGGTCCGCTGAGGGGCAAAATGGCCGCTGAGGGGAAGAAACGAGACGCGCACTCACCGCTGAGCGGTACTTTACCGCTGAGCGGCACACTTATGGGCTTGGGCTTTGATTTTTTGTAATTTTAGAATAGTATATAAGCTTTAGGACGTCCTAGGGTTTGTATCTTTGGCAGAAACGAGGCAAACACTCTCTCTTCCACCCCTTTGAAGGAGGATCTTGGATGCTCAGGCTACCTCTTCACCTTTTTAGGGTTTATTCTTTCATTCTTTCATTGTTCATCTAGGTTCACCATGAATATGGTGAACTAAACCTTGTATGTTTGTTGGGGAATCAATGTAATCTCTTGAAGCTCTCATATATGGAATTTATGCTTGCATCTTTTAATTAAGACTTATGCTTTCTTTCATCATTAGTTAGGGTTTTTCCTCTTTGCTTAATGCTTGCATTGTTTAACTCATTCGATGCATGATTATTGGTTTTGTCGATACGGGCACGTACGGGGAAGTCTAGATCCGGGGAATTTCTCCCAATATTATGTTGGTTGTCGTTAAGCTCTTGAACTTATGAACTGATCATTAGGAATGCTAGGAATTGTATGAACTCGTGATTAGGGAGAAGCCATCTAGAATGGTACTTTAGAGAGTGGCATTAACAATGATGATTTGAATGTTGAATTCCTAAAATATATGAGAGTGGATAAGATGAAATTGACCCCCAACAACATATTCATTCATATACTTCATTGAAAGTGTTTATCTTTTGCTTTTGCCATTGATCAAAAACTCATGCATACATGTTTATTTTCTGTCTTGCATATTAAACTCCAAATATTTCGTTTTTAAGTCTTAGCTAATCAACAAACCACACAACTAAACTAGGTCGTGAGTCCTTTGGGAGAACGATACTTGGTCTTACCAAGTTTATTACTTGAACGATTCGGTCATACTTGCCGATTGTGAAACAAGTTTGTGACATCATATTTTGGTGATCATAAATTTGTCCATCAAATGCTATCATATGCTTATGCTTTTGTTGGTTTAAGTTTTCTAAACTTATTTATTTTTGGTTTTAGATTAGGGTTTGATGTACTCTATTGGAAACCTGGTTTGTTATGATGGTTTGCTATTAACTGTGATTGTTTGATAAGTAATGCTTGATGATGCTTATTGATTGATTGGTGTTGAGATGATGTGCACATTAAAATGCTTATACAGGTGATTCACAAGCTTTGTGAACAAATGCATGATATCATGATTGTGATTGTGAGATTAAGCAGGATGTGTATCTCAAATGTGAATGAGCTTATATGTGAGGTTTTCTATGATTGAATCAATTGCTTGTTTTGCATCATGTGATCAAGGCCGTTTGTTGGAACCCTTTTTATTGGCTAAATTCATAAAGTTAGCCCACTAAAAGAGAACACTTTGTGTTCTATCCTTTGAACCCTTAGCCTTGAACATACACTGAAAACCCTTGATTGAAAATCTTTACCTTGAGTTAAGTAGAAGATATTGTGTGGTATTGTTAAATGTTCAAGTTTGGGGTTGTTGGGAAAACATGAAAAAGGAAAAGCATTGAGCCAAGAGCTAAAAGTAAGAATATGCAAAGAAAAAGAAAAAGAAAAGAAAAGAAAAAGAAGCAAAGCTCAATGCAAATGCAAAAGGCAAGTTGGGAAAAATAAGAATAATTGTGTTGTTATGATTCTCTTAACTCAAGGATTTTGTGATCCAGAAAAACCAATTTTTTTGTTAGCCCAACCACATTATAAGCCATTGAAAAGTCCTTGTGATGATCCATGCTTGTGAATGTTTTTGATTATGGTAAAATGAAAGGCAAAGTTGATTCATGTGACATTGTGATAGTAGAGTGATTGAGTGATTACGTCTTATACACTTGTGTATGAGTGAAACACTTTACCTGGTGAGGAAATATTCCATGAGCACATGAACATCCATGCTCAATTGATTGATCATTCATGAAAAATAGCATTTGTTGGATATTAACTGACTTTGTGAAACACTAAAGCATGTGCACATCTTGATTGAACTCTTGGTCATAAGTTTGATTGAAGTTTTTACTTATCTTGAAAAAAAGATTCTTGAATGAGTGAACCATCATATGAATTGGTTGAAGATTGAGTTACATCTTGTTTGCTTGAGGACAAGCAAAGTTCTAAGTTTGGGGTTGTGATAACAGTTGAAAAAATGTTATTTTCATGCTTAAAATTGATACTAAAAGCAACCTTTATACTTAGAAACTAGCTTGAAATCATGCTTTTATTCATATTTTCAAAAATAAGAGAGCTGGACAGGTTTGTGCTTGATTTCAGTGTTTTTGTGCAGGTTTTAAGGTGAATTTAGTGAAAGAAGTGAAGAAGGAGAGAGATGGAATCAGAAAAGATATCAAAAAGTGCAAAAGGAGAAGCCGCAACTGCCGCTCAGCGGCAGTTTACCGCTGAGCGGCACTCAGGAGTTCACGTTGGAACCGCTGAGGGGAAGAAACTACTCACGCACTCACCGCTGAGCGGTACTTTACCGTTGAGCGACACACTTATGGGCTTGGGCCTAGATTTTCTGTAATTTTAGAATAATATATAAGCTTTAGGACGTCCTAGGGTTTGTATCTTTGGCAAAGACGAAGCAAACACTCTCTCTTCCACCCCTTTGAAGGAGGATCTTGGATGCTCAGGCTACCTCTTCACCTTTCTAGGGTTTTATCTTTCATTCTTTCATTATTGTTCATCTAGGTTCACCATGAATATGGTGAACTAAACCTTGTATGTTTGTTGGGGAATCAATGTAATCTTTTGAAGCTCTCATATATGGAATTTGTGCTTGCATCTTAATCTAAGACTTATGCTTTCTTTCATCATTAGTTAGGGTTTTTCCTCTTTGCTCAAGGCTTGCTTTGTTTAACTCATTCAATGCATGATTATTGATTTTGTCGATACGGGAACGTACGGGGAAGTCTAGATCCGGGGAATCTCTCCCAATATTATATTGGTTGTCGTTAAGCTCCTGTGCTAAAAGAACTAATTATTAGGAATGCTAGGAATTGTATGAACTCGTAATTGGGGATAGGCCTTCTTGACAAGGTAATTTAGAGAGTGGCATTAACAATGATGACTTGAATGTCGAATTCCTAAAATATATGAGAGTGGATAAGATGAAATTGAACCCCAACAACATATTCATATATATATTTCATTGAAAGTGCTTGTCTTTTGCTTTTGCCATTGATCAAAACCTCATGCATACATGTTTATTTTCGTCTTTTGCATAATACAATCCAATTATTTCGTCCTTAAGTCTTAGCTAATCAAAGAATCACATAACTAAACTAGGTCGTGAGTCCTTTGGGAGAACGATACTTGGTCTTACCGAGTTTATTACTTGAAACGATTCGGTCATACTTGCCGATTGTTCAACAAGTTTGTGACATCATATTTTGGTGATCATAAATTTGTCCATCACTTAACCTTGTGAGAGTTAAAAACTTGAACTGATGATTTTACGAACATAGTATGGATCGAAGCTGGATGAACGAACGTCGCATCAATGAAGAATATGATAAGGGTGTTTCGAAGTTCTTGCATTACGTTGAATAAAATGCTAAGTCTGTCATTTGGGAAAAAACAATTAGTTAATAGGTTGATATTTTCACTTTTATTGACTTTATATGTATGTTCATCATAATTGAATTATTACTAACGTTGTTTAATTTTTCAGGTATGTCGGCCTCAGACTCAGGATTGGGAAAGAGCAAACGTGGACAAGGCGTCACCCGAGTGGCAGATGTGACATCCGGACGTGTGGATGGTCAGAGGAGGCATGTTGACATCGAGGTAATGATGTATACCTTCAATACATTACAAATCAAATTCATCTTCAACATATATGAAACCATAATGAATCTTTCTTGAATTTTGTAGCGCTTCAAGAGTACATCGTCTATTTCAGATGACACAATTAAACAGATAAGGCAGGAGTGAAACGCTTATCTTCTGCAAAGATGGAGTTAGGAATAGTTTTATTTCTTGTTGAACATTGCTTAGTTTTAGTTTAAGTTTTATGTTGATAGTTTTGGTAGTGGATTCAACTCCACATTAAGTAGAACTTTGTTTATATGAAACGTATATTTATATTATTGTAAAATTGTTCTGGGACAATTTTCTGCTTTTCAGGTGTGGTTTTATTGCAAAAATAAATTAATTTAAAAAAAAAACGCCCACTAGACGTCAGTTAGTGCACTGTCGGACGTCTATAGACGTCTGGCAGTGCATAAACGGACGTCCAACCCCCAGCCCCTAGCAAAAACAATTCAGGCAGCTGGACGTCCTGATGGACGAGTGGCTCCGAGAAGTGACCAAAGGCGCGATGCGAACTCCTCGAAGCTCCCTCCGACGAGTAAAGATGCAGCGGAATGTTGAGGAACACTAGATCGAGGAATGACTCGAATGAAATCTAAGGAAAACTGAGAGCGAACACAACAAAACCCTAGACCGAGGTTTAATCGGTGGAAAACCTTATAAACAAGAAGGAAACCCTAGAACGGTGAGGAATCACTAAACTGACCGATTAATCGGTGGAAATGGTGTTTTAAACAGTGGAAAGGAAAGAACGAAGGTTGGAGAGGTGTTTAATCGGTCAAAACTCAAAGAAAATGAAGAAATGGTGAAAAGGATGTGGAATCTGTGAAGAGAATGAGGCTTATAGATGATGAAGAGGTGAATCTGTGAAGAGAGAAATGGAGTAGAGGCTTACTGTGATGATGGTGCGTTTGAGAGGGAGAAACCCTAGCAGATGAGGTTTCTTCGAAGTGGAAATGTGAGTAATGAGGATGCGCGAGTCGGAAAATGAGAAATGAAGTGGCGTTTCTATGCGTGAGAGGAAAAGCCAATGACGTGGAATGGAGGAGAGGTGGCAGCGAAGGATGTAGCGTGGAGGAGAGAAGCACCGTGAAAGTTGGAAAATGAAAGGGAGAGAGGTGCTTGGAAGGTGGCTAGAGGGAGTCTTTGGACTCTCTAGCATGTGACTTTCAAGAGAGAATAATTTCTGATTTCAGAAAATTGAATTCTCATTAAGCTCAAAAGTGCCAATACAAGAGAGGAGCTGGGTATTTATAGTAACCCATGCTCCTTAAGAGCTAAGCTATGAAAGGTAAAAATACAAAAAGAGGACTACGTCAAGCACGATTCCATCATACCCTCCCTTTTAAAAACAGATTTGTCCTCAAATCTGACATCGCCTTGTGAAGAAGCTCCACAAAGTCTTGGGAGCAAAGCCATGAAGTGGCCTTATTACTCTAGATCTAGTTTTCTTCCTCCTGGATCAAACAGGAATCTGCAATACACATCAAATATATCTTCGGTTAATATCAATCCAAGAAAGAATTTTTCTTTAAAAACAAGAGAATAAGAACTTCTAATACTTTGATTTTAGAAGTCCAAATTCAACTTTGTCTTGAGTTAATTGTTTTCTTAAAGATAACAATAACTCAAGATTTGAATTGTCATATTTTGAAAATGTTTTCATAGAATATATAATGACAATTGGTTTGGAAGAGAAGTCAAAAATTGAAAAGTAATCAATTATTGGAAAAGAAGTAAAGATTTGGAAACCTTCCCTTTTAGGTTCCATGGTCTTTGAAAGAATAGGATTTGTCATCAGTAACAATTTCTCCTTTTCTTTCTTCTCTCTTTCTTACCTTTCTCTCTTTTCTTCTTCTTTTCTCTCTTTTTCTTTTCTCTCTTCTTCTATTCTTTTATCTTCTTCTCTTTCTTCCTTTTCTTCTTCTCTTCTTAATTCCTCTCTTCTTCTCTCTTCTCTTTTCTCTATTTCTTCTCTCTCTCTCTTCTCTTCTTCTTTCCTTTCTTCCTTTTCTTTTCTCTCAATCTCTCTTTCTCTTTTCTTATCCTTGATCTCTTTAAGTCTTGCCCTAAATTCTAATTCTCTACGAAGAAACCCATGATCATTTAAACTCTCTAAGAAATAATTTTCCATCTTCAATATAATCCTTAATTAGTTCTAGGTTTCTTTTAATACTTAGAGGCACAAACTTTCTTCTCATGCAAGCTTTTAAATCATGCCAATCATGTATGGAAGACTTTCTACCTTTTCTAACAAGATATTGTCTTTCATCCCACCACTCACTTGCATGTACTTCTAACTTAGAGAGATATATACTAAGAACATAATATTCATTCTCTTCATAAAACCAAGGATTTATTTTATCAATTTATTTTTCCCAAGCTAGGTATGTTAATGCACCTATGTCTTTACCAAAGGATGGAAGATTCCTAGCTTGTTTAAACATTTCACAACTTTATCTAACCTAGAAGACCTATATGAACTATAAGAAGACATCTTTGTTTTTAAAAATTTTCTTTGTATGAAAGGTATACAAGATTCACACTTAGACAAGTCCCAGGTAAGAGAGGTGAGTCATGAAGACTGCTTAAATACCAAGTCTTGCCTTGCCAAAAATGTCTTAGGTTACTACTAGTTACCTTTTAAACAAAAATCACCTTTAAAATCAAAGAACACAACTCACAAACAAACACAAACAATTAAAAGACTAGACACTCGGACTCTAATGTGATAAGGCTTAGAGTTTAATCCCTTTTAGCCTAAATCACCCCTAAACGTAAAACACAAAACAAATCAATATTAAAGTCTACTCCTATGGTGAAGCTTGTAGCTTTGGCTAACAAGACACATTCACCTGTCTAGCTATGCTAAAATTAAAGCAAGTTAAAGTTGCCAAGAGTTTGAAAGAGCACCAAGGACTCTTCCAAAGCACTTGGACTTTATAAAAGGCCTTTTTACAAAACAATCTAAAGTTATCAGTAGGTTAACACAAGCCTATTACAAACAAATTGAAGAAAATAATTACAAAAGAAAAACTATACTAGGCTGCTACGGTCCTGGTTCTGGTCCACTTCATTCAGCTTTGTTGCTCAACTTTGTTGCTTCTGGAATCAATTGTCTTGAATTTTCCAGGCCAGTTCAATCCTACAAAAGTAAATGCACAGAGCTGCAATCAAAATTTCCTTAGCTAGAACAAATTGCACAATGAAAACACATAACAGTAAGAACTTCCCTTTTATTCTCTGGCCTTCACGTGTGCACTTGTTGATCCTGGCAGCTAATAGAACTGCTTTTGCTCTCAAATTGCAAGACGCTGGACTAGCTATATATATTTCTCATCAACTGAAATCTGCACAGACAATTCATTCCAAAATCAATAGATCACAAATTGCAAGCAACTACAACCCATAACAAGAGCAGTTCAATCACAACAAAAGTAAGTGAAGGTAGAAGAAACTCCCTTCAAAACTGCACATCAAGATGCAAATGCTACTTGTCTCACGGATTTAGCTCACAATTTACAATCTGCTACAGTACTGGATTTAGCTCACAATTTACAATCTGCTACAGTACAAGCAGTATGGCTTTTCCCAAACTATTTAAAAGACTGCTTCTAACTGTGTGTAATTCCAACTAAACTCCCAACACATCAACTCTGCACACTAAAAATTCACACCAAATTCCAGCAAGGTACCAATGGGAAATGGATATTAAACAAGATGCAAATGGGTGTAATTCAAGGCTGAAACCAAACTGATTAAACAATCATTCCAAATTAATCAAAACCTGATCAAGCCAATGGACAAAGAGTGATATGATGTAATGCAGAAAATTTAGCTAACATTAAACAATGAATTTAAACAGAATGGAAATTTGCACAAATAAATCTCAGCTGTTTAAGCTCTCAAATCATTTCATTGAAATTCCGATATGCACTCATAGGCCAATGTACTCAATCTTCATCAGATTCAAGACCCAACTTCCAACCTGGTGCAACTATTTAAATGTAGAAGTAAACTGTTAAAACACAGTTATGTAAAAACTGATTCTCTCATACAAATATGCCAAGGAATTGGGCTAAGTCAGCCACACTAAACTCACTACACTCAGGCTTCTCTTTTGAAATTTAAAACACATAAAGGAAAAGGTTTGGAAGGGAGATTCTCCCTTGGCAGTTCAAGGCTTGAGAGTCTTTCAGACCACCACCACCTAAGATGCTACCAAGCACACAAACCTTCCTTCAAATTCTAGAAACCAAAGTATAACAGCTTCTCAAACAAGAATGGCTAGGCTAGGGTCAGAAATCAGAAACCAGAATAGAATAGGACAGCCACAAAACAATGACAACACAGCAGATCTATTGCTTAAGACAACTCTAGATCAGATGAATAAAGCAATTAAAGTTCAAATTAAGAACAGCAGATCAGAGTTCACACGTGAAAGACAAAACCAAGACAGCCAACAATTGACAAACAAGAAACAGAGCTAGTTAATAAAGGTACGCACAACAAAATAGAGCCTAAGGAATAGAACTAGAAACAGATTAAAAACACAAGAAAATCACAGCAAGTTGAATCATACATGACCAAACAGATTTGCAACTGAAATAGAATAATGCATTGCCAATTGCTCTAAAATGTTCACTCCAATCCAATTATATGATGAACCAGAAAAAGGAGAGAAACATTAAGAGTGAAACTGTGTTGTGAATTGCACTTGCCACTTGACTCTTTATGTGGTTCAATCAATACTTCTTTTCTAATTGCTTTTTCTTTTTCATATCACAAGAACTCATGCTTTTATACTTTCACTTTCTTTTGCTACAATTCACAACATATAATTTGACTCTATTTCAATTCAACTTCACAAGATATGAGTCATGATAGAAACAAATGATTCAACTCAAAAAAAATTATCCAAAAGAAAACAAGAGGCTAATCACTCTCAGCCACAATTATAGTTTCCATATCACTGGTTTAGGCTTCCTTGAGTGAACAAAAATTTATTCTCAATTGCAGAATTGATAGCAAAGTGAAAACAGTGAATGCACACTATGGATCACAAACTCAGAAGTTCAAACTAAATTCAATCACTGTTGTAAACAGTTTTAATGCAATTCTGCAGATTCATATACCTCAATAGATGCCAACGAAACAAAGACAATAATTAAAATTCAAACAAGACACTAGGAAGTTAATGCAAGATTTCCAGCAAGATCTATATGCCAGAACAGATTTTAAAACAAAAAAACTAGACTCAAACAAGATAATGCAAATCGGTCAACTGCAACTGTGATACTGTTGGAGTTTTCACAAGATGCCACCAAGCTATTTGCTTCAGCAATTCATGGCTTAAGTGGTGTGCACCTGATACGAACTCATTCAAGCCTTCTATCATCGAAATAATATGTATTGGCCATGACTATAAACGCAAATCAAAATACACATCATCAAATCTTAAATCTGAGATTGAGGTCACTTTTGCATGCACCCGAGCTCACAATGATTGTATCATAGCTCATATGGTGTACAACCACTGATCATATAATCCAGAATCTCAGGAAAAATCAAATATAGCTTTGAACACAGAATTTATGACATTTTAATCAATTAAACATAACTGTAAACATGACAGAATATGATTCATCAATGAAAATGACTCAAATGAACAAATGGACCGATTAAAATGAGGAAAAGACTTAAAGAAAAGCTGGCACACACAAATAGACTCAAAAATAATGACTCAAGAACAGGATACACAACCTTATCAAAATTTGGAAACCTAAACGCATAAATTGAACAAACGCGAAATCCACACAAGACAGTGAAGGAAAATGATGAACAACTCAAAAAAATGAACAACAATAAACGAAAAATTGAAACGCGACTCAAAATCAAATGAACAAAAAAATGAATCAGACAAGACCGAATCGAAACAAAACGCAAATAACAGAATCAAACCGAGACAAAATAAGATGAATGCATAGAAACACGAAACAACGCAAGAACAGAAGAAAACTCGAAACAGAGACGCGAAACACTTAATAACTCAGAATTAAACCGAACAACTCAGAATAGAGACGAACCGAGATACTTACCTTCGAAGCGTGTTCGACCTTGCTCTGAATACCACTTGATGGACGAGTAGCTCCGAGAAGTGACCAAAGGCGCGATGCGGACTCCTCGAAGCTCCCTCCGACGAGTAAAGATGCAGCGGAATGTTGAGGAACACTAGATCGAGGAATGACTCGAATGAAATCTAAGGAAAACTGAGAGCGAACACAACAAAACCCTAGACCGAGGTTTAATCGGTGGAAAACCTTATAAACACGAAGGAAACCCTAGAACGGTGAGGAATCACTAAACTGACCGATTAATCGGTGGAAATGGTGTTTTAAACGGTGGAAAGGAAAGAATGAAGGTTGGAGAGGTGTTTAATCGGTCAAAACTCAAAGAAAATGAAGAAATGGTGAAAAGGATGTGGAATCTGTGAAGAGAATGAGGCTTATAGATGATGAAGAGGTGAATCTGTGAAGAGAGAAATGGAGTAGAGGCTTACTGTGATGATGATGCGTTTGAGAGGGAGAAACCCTAACAGATGAGGTTTCTTCGAAGTGGAAATGTGAGTAATGAGGATGCGCGAGTGGGAAAATGAGAAATGAAGTAGCGTTTCTATGCATGAGAGGAAAAGCCAATGACGTGGAATGGAGGAGAGGTGGCAGTGAAGGATGTAGCGTGGAGGAGAGAAGCACCGTGAAAGTTGGAAAATGAAAGGGAGAGAGGTGCTTGGAAGGTGGCTAGAGGGAGTCTTTGGACTCTCTAGCATGTGACTTTCAAGAGAGAATAATTTCTGATTTCAGAAAATTGAATTTTCATTAAGCTCAAAAGTGCCAATACAAGAGAGGAGCTGGGTATTTATAGTAACCCACGCTCCTTAAGAGCTAAGCTATGAAAGGTAAAAATACAAAAGGAGGACTACGTCAAGCACGATTCCATCACGTCCGGGGAGGAAGAAGCCGGACGTCTATATAAACGTCCGGCCTGACACACCGGACATCTATATAGACATCCGGTGTGAATCCCCCGACGTTTGAGTAACGTCACCCACAAAGACGTCGGGGGAAGGTCGGACTTCAAAAGGGCAAAAGAACAAACGTCTAAAGCCTTTTCTGCACTGGTATATATATATATATATATATTAATAAATTTTGATTTTGAAAATTGAAATCTAAAAAAACTGTAAACTTATAGTAAGAAAGTTTGATATTGGAATTTCAAATAAATAAAAAGTGTAAAAAAAAAGCCTTTTTTTAATAGACCTCTTTTAATGTCTAAATAAATTTTCACATATTTGTAAGTAATATATAAGAAGAGTTCATTTTATAGGAACAAAATTTGAAGAATGAAGAATTCAACAAATTTAATAGTTTTTAAAAATTAGTAATTTATCATAACATGTAATAATATTAAATAACAATATAATGACATAATAATACTAATATAATACTAATAAAAATTAAATAATGATATAAAACAATAAATAAATAATTGATGTAATTAGGTCTTTCTATTAATATTGCCTAATCTCTTAACAATATGTCACATGTTAGTTAATATTTGTTTTGTTTGTTTTTTAAATAATTTTTAATTATTTTAATTTTAATTTTTTTAAATAAAATTTTTTCATGTGTCAAACTAATGTCAATATCATACGGTAGTGATAATATGATGTGGCAGTGACAGTGTCATGTGTCACTGTCATATTAAGTGTTATTGTTTTAGTTTCAATTTATTCTTTCTATTTTTGTTTTGTCTCAATCTAATCTCAATTTTTTTAAAAGTAAAAAGTTTATCCCTCTCTAAATTGAAATGAAATTTATTTTTAACTAACGCATTAAATAATTTATTTTTAACTTTCAATTAGAACACATAACATAATTGTAAATCTATGTTTATGACATTTAAAATGTAAACATTTTGTGTGAGTAGTACAACCAGATTGAATCCTGTGGGCAAATACAACTGTAGCTTGCACAATGTTTATGAGCTTTTTCTTTTTACTTATTATTTATGTTATGAGCATGATTTATCGAGTATAAAATGAAAAATAAAATCATTTATATTTAATTTCTTTTTCAATAGCTTTCTAAGAAAATAAAGAAGCCTTATTTTTTTTAAAATTAAGAGCTTCAATTATAGAAAATCTTCTCTTAAATTTCAATTAGGATAATTTTAGATAAAAAGTTAATTTCTAACTTATAACCTAAAACAAGCGAAATTAAATATTTAAATTTCAAATTTATAAAATGATCCTTTAATTATATACTTTGAGAATCTAACTCAATAAATATTGTCATTTTGCTTTTGTTTATTGATTCTAGAACTTTCCTCCTATAAAAATTTCAATTTATTTTCCATAGTAACTATTTTTGTAACAAATTAGGAGTTAATTATATTTTTTCTTGTATTCAAAATGAATATTTTTCCTAAAAAAAAGGCCCATGGGTTGGCCCTGGCCCACAAGGCTTTTGAAGATATTTTGACCTTGTGGGCTTTTTCTACAAGGTGCTTTTTGGCCCTGTGGATTTTTCTAGCCCCAACCCACATGGGTTAGGGGCAAACCATGTAAGGGGGGTCAAATTGACGGGTCTAGTAGTGGACAACAACGTTGGTTCGTAGAGGACGAAAGAAGAAAATTGTGAAGTTATAATCTTTGTTTCTTTTGTGAATTTAACCTTAAGAAGACATATGACAACGATTATTTGAGTAACCGAGGCAATATGTACTCTACAACATTCGTTATTCGTAAAATCGAAGCCTAAAAGCTATTAATAAAATAAAAAATCATAAATTTCAGTGATAATTTTAAAATTTTAATCAACCTTTTGGCCTCGGTTGTTTAGAAAATCAAAACAGAAGGAATATATGACATCGATTGTTCAGATAATCGAGGTCATATGTCTTCTTTAGAAAAAAAGAATAAATTAAATAAATGGTTGTCGCAACTAGAATCGCGACGGGACGACGATCCAAATAAAGACGCTTTTGAAAAAGAGATTTTGGAGTCGCCACCATAGTTTATTCTGGAAAACCACAGAAAAACCATAAAAGGATAAGGCATGGTCTATGAAAAACCAGATTATGGGTTTGGAAGTCAATTACGTGTAGGGAAAGTATCAGCACCCTACAATGCCTGCCCGAAGGCAGTAACTTTAACTAAATGTGATGTGGTTTTCAAAATGTTTAACTATCCCCAAAAATAAAACTATAAAGAAACAAAATATATTTTTTAGTTTTTTGAGCCCGATAAGGATTGACCTTGCTCCTACGTATTCTCCTTCAAAACGAGAAATCAGGGTTACATAGTTCTTTTGAAATTGGTTGAGAAGTTTGATTGGAAATGTAGATGTTTTTTAGTTTTTAAAGATTTTATATTTTTTTGGTATTTTTGAGAAAAAGAAGGTAATGAGGACTTGGCCGACGCGGATGGTCACATGAGTACTCATACCTTTACAATGATATTTGAATATCGTTAATTACTTATTTAGAAAGACTTGAGAGCATTGAATGCTAGGCTGATGCAGACGATCACACGAGCACTCATACCATTATTTAATTATTTAGAAAGACTTGAGAGTATTGAGTGCTAGGCTGATGCGGACGATCGCACAAGTACTTATACCTTTAAAACAATATTTTTTTTATTTAAAAAGAGAGAGAAAAAGGTATTAAGTACTAAGACGATGCGAGCGGTCACACGAGTGCTTAACTTGTAAAATACGTATTTTTGTTATTATTACTTCTTTTTGTAGTTTTTATGTATTTTTCATGTATTATTAAATGGGTAGATATTTAAAAAAGAAATAAAAGTAAAAAGAATAAAAAAAATAAATAAAAAGAACAAAAATTATGGGGGTGTGAGGTTTAGCAGAAATCGAATGGGCTTAAGCCCAAACATAATGGGGGTGAGAAATGGAGACGGGTGTGTTCAAAGAAGAATAGAGTTTTTTGTTTTAAAAAAAAAATCTGGACCTAGCCCACGAGTTTTGCACCTCAGCTCAGAAACCTTAGGGGTTTGTCTCGTCCACCTCATTTGTGCTCAATGTCCACGAGACTGAGAGTCTCTTCCTCTGAACAAAACAACCTAGGGAAAGGTTTGCCATTGACGAGGCCAACCGCCGCCGGTGCATCCAATCGGAAAGAGCCCTTTCACTACTGCTCAATCCCTCCCGAATCGCATAAAGACCTCATATTCTCTCCCTCACGCCATTATCGTGTCTAGGATTCACAATATGATGGTGGGTTTCGGAATATCAATTTGCAAGTTTGGGTCATTGCCTAGTGATGAAGGTTGAATTTACCGTTATTTAATACTTAATTTTGATATTGAAAACACCCTTTTTGACTTAGAAACTAGCTTGGAATCATAGGTTTGATGAATAAGAGAGTTGAAGGTGAATTTAATGCTTTGGTGCTAGATTTCTTTGTTTTTAATAGGTTTGAAGTAGTAAGGAGTTGGAACTCAAGAAGAACTGGAAAAGCATCAGAAAGAAGGATCGCAGCAACGTTGAGCGCCACTTTACGGCCCCTCAGCGCCAGAGTACACTGTCTCACGCTTGGCTGCCCTTTATTTGGAGACCTCAGCGCAGGATGCCCCTGGCCCATCCCTGGGTGCCCTTTTTAGGGGCGCTGAGCGCCACTTTCTCGAGTCGCACCACGCCTGCTTGCCTTTTGAGCTGACCTTGAGCGTTAGTATTGACCCACACACCGCTTGAGCACCCTAAGTGGGGTGCTGAGCGCTAGTTTTGTGGGCTTGGACCTGTTTTCTATTATTTTAATGTTCTATTTAAGGACATGCATGTTCTAGGGTTCATATCTTTGGACGGAATAGGCATAAAACCACAATTTTTGCTCCCTCGAAGGCGGATTTGGATGCGGAAGCTCCTATCTTCAATTTCTAAGGTTTTATCTTTCATTCTTTTTCCATTATTCATCTAGTTTCACCATGTCAATGGTGAACTAAACTCTATTTGTTGTTGGGGAATGATGTAACCTTTGCAAACTCTCATCTATTGAATTGATTCTTGATTATATATGCTTCTTTCATTAATTGTTAGGGTAATTCTTCTTCGTGTATTACTTGCTTTGTTTAACTCATTCATTAGCATGATGTATGATTTGCATGAGTACCTGAAGGTATCTTATAATTTATGTTCTGGAGAATTATTCCCAGAAGCAGTATTCCTTAGGAATGGGGGTATGCGTTCTGGTTGTCTTAAGCTTCTGATCTTCATAATTAATTATTAGGAATTCTAGGAATCGTATGAACTAATAATTAAGGATAGGCTTTCTTCGCCGAGGAATCGGATTTTAAGTATTTTAGATAGTGACATTGACATTAATGAAGAAGTAGAATTTGTATATACATGAGAGTAAATTAGGTGAAATCTAACCCCAACAACATATTCATCCCATAATATCAAATCCGTTTTTCTTTGGACTTTTGTCCAATTGATCAAATTGCTTGCATATTTACTTTTCAGTATTTGCATTCTAAACCAAAAGAGTTTGTTTTCAAGTCTTATTTAACAAGAAATCGCATAATTGTTTAGGTTGAGTCTCTGGGGAAATGATACTTGGTCTTACCATGTTTATTACTTGATACGATTCCATACACTTACTGAAGTCTTAATACCTAGCAGAGGGTCAACAACGCAGACGTAAAACTAAAGGTGTCAGATTAAACTGGGCTTTGATAACAGTTGAAAAACTGTTATTTTTATACTTAAAATTGATATAAAAAAACAACCTTTATGATTTGAAACTAGCTTGGAATCATACTTTTTCTTATGCTTTTGGAAATAAGAGAGTTGGACAGGTTTTATGCTTAATTTCCTTGTTTTTGCAGGTTTTTGAGACGAATTTGATGAAAGAAGTGAAGTGGGACAGAGATGGAATCAGAAAAGGACACAAAAAGTGCAAAAGAAGAGAAGCTGCAAGTACCGCTCAGCCAATTACTGCTGAGCGGCACTTTCAAGGACTCGTTGACACCGTTGAGGGGTAAAAAGGCAACGGAGGGGCAAAATAGAAGAAACGCACTTACCGCTGAGCGGTAATTATTGTTGAGCGCCACTTTCTTGGGCTTTGGGCCAATTTTCTATAATTTTTATGATCTGTTTTGGGCTTGGACCCGTTTTCTATTATTCTTATGGGCTTGGGCTTAATTTTCTGTAATATTTAGAAGTCTATATAAGGCTTTAGTCTTCCTAGGGTTAGTATCTTTTGATGGCTTAAGCACATAAACACACTTTTCACCCCTTGGGGGTAGATTTTGGGATGGTGACGGCTCTCCTCTTCTCTTTCTCGGGTTTTTCTATCTCTTTCATTCTTTCATTCCATTATTCATCTAGTTCTTCCATGACAATGGAGGGCTAAACCTTATTGTTGTTGGGAAAAATGTAACCTTCTTAAACTCTCATGTATTGAATTTGTTCTTCAAGATCTTTTATAAGATAGATGCTTTCTTTCATTAATTGTTAGGGTTTTTCCTCTTTGCTCAAAGCATGAATTGTTTAACTCATTCGATGTCATGATTATTGATTTTGTCGATATGGGGAAATTCTCCCAAAAGCAGTATTGCCTAGATATAGGGATATGAGGGTTGGTTGCCTTTAAGCTTCTGTGCTTTAAAATTAATTATTAGGGATGCTAGGAATTATATAAACTCATAATTAAGGATAGACTTTCTTCACCGAGACATCTGGTTTAAGGTAATTTAAAGAGTGACATTAACATTAATGAAAAGAAAGACAAATTCATAAACGCATGAGAGTAAATTAGGTTAAATCTAAACCCCAACAACAATATCATCAACTTCATCCATTCTTTCTTGTGTTTAACCTCAATTGATCAAATTGCATTCATATTTATTTTATTTCATTTGCATTCAAAATCCCAAAAATATGTTCTTTAGAGTCTTAATTAGTTGAGTAATCAAATAACTTTTTAGTGTCGTGAGTCTCTTGGGAAAACGATACTTGGTCTTACCATGTTTTATTACTTGATACCATTCGATTACACTTGCCGAGAGTTAACAAGTCTTAACACCTAGCTAGAGGGTCAACAATGCAGACGTAAAACTAAAGGTGTCAGATTAAACTAGGCTTAAAAGAATTGAGGTGTGCAAACCTCGTGAAAAGGGTGTACCAACCCTATGGATGAATGATGTGAGGTGTACCAACCTCGTGAAAAGGGTGTACCAACCCTATGGATGAAAGATGTGAGGTGTACCAACCTCGTGAAAAGGGTGTACCTACCTTATGGATGAATCATGTGAGGTGTACTAACCTCGTGAAAAGGGTGTACCAACCCTATGAATGAATGATGTGAGGTGTACCAACCACGTAAAAAGGGTGTACCAACCCTATGGATGAATGATGTGAGGTGTACCAACCTCGTGAAAAGGGTTAACCAACCCTATGGATGAATGTAGTGAGCGTGATCATTGAGTTTGAACATTGTCTTACAAAGGGTCGTTGTCATAGAAAAAAAAACTTGGATTCAAAATTTTTAAAGAGTTAGTAAATACTAAGCAAAACATTCAAGAGAGTTAGGAGCAAAGGGTGTAATAACCTTTTTCACAACTTCTCTTTTTCCTTAAGGATTTTTGAAACGATTTTCCTTGCTTCTTATGAAATGTATGATGTAATGTCATAAGGGTGCATGAATGCATAAACACATGAGACCTTATTTTCATTCTTTTCTTTTGCTCTCATTTTTTTCTTTTTTACTCTTTTTTTTTTACTTTTTTATTCTTTTTACTGTGTTTCTCTCCCTTATTTGGAATGTGCCAATGTTTAGAATTCATTGTCAACATTATCGTCAAACTCGATGTACATTCAAAATTGCTTCATTGAAAATAATGTCAAGAGCCAATGAGTCCTTTGATGAGCAGGAAAAGAGTGTAACCATGTGTTCAAATTCCCTTTATCGCTTCTTGCAATCCAAGTTGGCTTGAACCTGAGAAGGTGTGAGAAAAAAAGGATGAAAAGTAGATGGTCGAATGATTATCTGTGGACGACATTAACATTTGTGTTCTTCTCACCTTCGGAGGTACTTGTTAATAAAGAAACATGCAGGGCTCACAAGACTGCCATGGTTTTGTTGCACTCAGTAAGTACGATTTGGAGAGGTGAAAAGGTTTGGGTAGGAAGGATTGCCCCAGTTAATGATTCTCTCATGACATGACGATTGACGGAAGACATTACATTATATTTTTCACTTTTCATTTTCAATGTCCTTTCTTTTCTTCTAGCGATGGTGTCATTCACAACATCATTTCATTCCGGAGTTAAGTTCGTGAGAAAGATGAGGCCAAACAATCTTCGGTCGGCGTGGACTTTAATCGGCTTGTATCGTGACTAAAAAAGCAAAGGGTTGTGAAAGAAATGGATAATGAAGGCCCAAATAAATGTTTAACGGTTAAATTATTTTAACAAGAATCATCTACAAAGTGTTGAGTCAACCGGTCTCTAAGAGTTTAACACTATGAACATCCTTTTATTGTTTGATTCTTTTTCATTCATTTCTCTATTTTCTTTCTTGTTATAGCCCCCTTCTTGAGACTTTTTTTTTCTTTTCCTTTTTTCCAGAAATTTTCTCGTTGATCAAGTTGCATGCATATTTACTTTTCTGTATTTACATTTTAAACCAAAAGATTTTGTTTTCAAGTCTCATGTAATCAAGAAATCACATAACTGTTTAGGCTGTGAGCCTCTTGGGAAACGATACCTGGTCTTACCATGTTTATTACTTGATACGATTCGGTATACTTGTTGGAGTCTTAACAAGTTTTTTACGTCGTTGCCGGGGACTCGTGGTTTAACTATTCTATTTGTGTGATTATTGATTAGCTTTGACTTGATTTTTTTATTTTGTTTTTTGCTTTGTGCTAATAATTGTTTTCCAGGGTGTTGTTTTCTTGTGTATGCAGGATACGATTCATACTAGAAGCAAGAAAAGCTCTGAACCTCTTCTTGAAGGATTGGACGAGAGTAGAAGGAGAAGGAGAATTCGAACGTCCATAGAATTATTTCCTTCTCCAGAGTCACTATTACAACCTTCACCGCAAGGATCTGTCCAGAGCACTGAAAAGATGGCTGGAGAGAATAATGGCAGACGCACTCTAGCAGATTACACAACAGTTGTTGGCCCTCATCACTTTAATAGCATAGCAAGGCTAAGGGTCAATGCTGCAAACATGGAAGTAAAACTAGCGTTGATACAATTGGTGAAGAGTAACCAATTCAATGGACTGTCTCATGAAGATTTGCAACATTGTGAAGATCAATGGAGTGTCGGATGACGCTATAAAGCTTAGTTTGTTTCCTTTCTCATTGGGAGGCAATGCTAAGTTATGGTTGAATTCTTTCCTGGAGAATAGCTTTACTGAATGGGAAGCCGTGGTTGCAAAATTTCTGCACAAATACTTCCCACAGTAAAAAATCAACAAAGGTAAACAAGAAATTTCTTCTTTTAGGTAGGGCATGGAAGAAACTTTAGGTCAAGCATGGGATAAATACAAGAGTTTGCTGAGGAAGACCCCCACGCATGGCTTTGACGAAGCAACGATACTCATTCTTTTCCTTAGAGATCTTGGCTTACAAACCAAATTGATGCTAGATGACTCAGCTGGAGGTAATATCAAGTGCAAGACTCCAGAGGAAGCCTATGAATTGATTGACAACATGGCTACCAATGACAATGAGATGCATAGTGAAAGAGGAGCTCCACCTCAGCAGAAGGGAGTCCTATAGTTACAATCTCAAGATGCTCTGCTTGCATAAAATAAAATTATTACTCAACAATTAGAGAATTAGACGAAGAAACTCTCTCAATTGCCAAAGGAACTGGAGAACGTTTCATAGGTTCAACAGAAACTATGTGAATTATGTGGTGGTGACCATATCAATGGTCAATGTGCTTTGCCAGTGGAGGTCCAAGAAGAAGTCAACTATATGGGAAACAATTCAACCAAGGTAATTTCAACCAAGGTAATTAGTTTGTTTCCGTTCTCAATGAGAGGCAATGCTAAGTTATGGTTGAATTCTTTCCCAGAACATAGCTTTACTGAATGGGAAGCCGTGGTGGCAAAATTTTTGAACAAATACTTCCCAGAGTTGAAAATCAACAAAGGTAAATTTCCTCTTTCAGGCAGGGCAGGGAGGAGACTTTAAGTCAAGCATGGGATAGATACAAGAGAATGTTAAGAAATACGCCCACGCATGTCTTTGATGAAGCAACAATATTCATTCTTTTCCTTGGAGGTCTTGGCTCACAAACCAAATTGATGCTAGATGCCTCGGCTGGAGGTAATATTAAGTGCAAGACTCCAGATGAAGCCTATGAATTGATTGACAACATGACTACTAATAACAATGAGATGCATAATGGAAGAGGAGCTCTATCTCAGTAGAAGGGAGTCCTATAGTTACAATCTCATGATGCTATGCTTGCATAGAATAAGGTTATCACTCAAAAATTGGAGAATTTGACGAAGAAACTCTCTCAATTGCCAAAGGAGCTACAAAATGTTTCACAGGTTCAACAAAAATTGTGTGAATTATATGGTGGTGATCATATTAATGGTCATTGTGTTTTTCCAGTGGAGGCCCAAGAAGACGTCAATCAAGGTGGAAACCTCACCCAAGTATGGGTCAAAGTCAATTTGGGCAATCTGGGCAAGTAGGACAATTCAATAGACCATAGAAACAATAATCACAATGGCAATAGATATCTGCGTTATTTGACAGAAGTTTAAAGCTTGAAGAAACCCTTCAATAGTTTATGCAGGTGATTATCTACAACCATAAGAGCACTGAAATTGCTATAAGGAATTTTGAGATGCAGGTGGGCCAACTGGCCAAGAAGTTAGAGGATAAAGTTGAGAAGCAATTTTGGGCTAATACTAAGGTTAACCCTAAGGAAGAGTGTAAAGCTATTGTGAGCATAAGTGATGAGAGAGTAGAGGAGAGAAAAGAAAGAGTTGAGTTAGAAGAAGAAAAAGAAGAGAGAATAGGTGAGGTTGAGAGAAAAGAAAAAGGAAAGAAGAGGGGAGAGAAAAAAATTGAAAAGATTCTTCCTTACCCTAAGGAGTGTAGCAGAAGAGAAAAAGAAAAGCATTTATGGTGTTTTAAAGAAATCCTGAAGAAATTGGAGATTAAAATTCCTTTGACTGAGACATTGCAACAGGTTCCTGTGTATGCACAATTTCTGAAGAGATTCCTCAAAAAGAAGAGATATCTAGATGAGGAAACCATTAATGTACAAGGCAATTGCAGTGTTATTTTGCAGAAGGCACTTCCTCCAAAAGTTAAAGATCCAGGAAGTTTTACTATTCCTTGCATCATTGGGAATATTAATATAGGGAAAGCCCTAATTGATTTAGGGTCAAACATTTATTTGATGCCCTTATTTGTGCTTGAGAGGATTGGTGCTCTTGAAGTGAAGCCTACAAAAGTTACTTTGCAAGTGGTAGAGGGATTTATTAAGAAGCCCTATGGTGTGACGAAAGATGTTGTGGTTTGCATAGACAAACTTAGATTCCTGGTTGATTTTGTAGTGATGGAGATGGAGGAAGATGTAAAGATCCCTATTATTCTTGGAAGGCCATTCATGAAAACGGCTAAGGTAATCATCAATGTGGATGATGGGACGATAGCACTTAAATACCAAGAAGAGGAGGTGATATTTAATGTCTTCAATGCTGAGCAGCAGAATCAAGTAAGGAAGACCAGGCATAAAGTTGCATATGAAGATGCACCAGTGACTAGCCCTAACGTTGCTAAGTCGGTTATCAAAGTTAAAAATTGTTTCTTTTCACAGGTTAATGAAGGAGAAGAAAAAGATGGCTAAGGAAAGATAGTTCATCATGACTCGGTGGATGAACAACTCAAACTTGGCACAACAGTGAGATTCAAGAACAATTTATGGGTTGTTAAAGAGCTTAAAGAGAATGAAGTTATAAAGATTGAAGCTCCGTATTCAAGAAGAGTCAAGAAAGTGAACAAGAAGTTGTTGATAAGTTGGTGTGAGGAAAAAGAGAAGAACACTAACATGAAAGAAGTGACTTGAGCTTTAATGTGTCAAGCTAGTGACAATAAAAGAGCGCTAGCTGGGAGGAAGCCCAATGATTTGAAAATTTTAATTTTTTTTATTTGGTGACGTAATTTAAAACTTTTGTTATTTTGTTTTGTTTTGGTATGAGCCTGCTATGGCACAACATCTACTGATGGATGCTAGGTGATTGAGTATCTACTGAAGGATACTATGCTACCAGACACTTAGTGATGGGTGTTGATGCGAAGGTCTGCACTTATTGATGGGTGCTTGAGGATTCATGGTGTCAGGCCTGTGACATTAAAAAAGTGCTTACTGGGAGGCAACCCAGCTTTCTAAACTTATCTTTTTAATTTATGTTTGTCTTCATGTTATTTAGAATAGGTTATGATGTACTTGGCTTAAAACTTATCTGTGATGCAATGGTTTGATGATGATATGATATTTGTGATGAGTGTTGCTTTATGATGCTGATTATATTGATTGATGTTGAGATGATGCATGATGCTGATATACAGGTGGTTGCTCACAATATTGTGAAACAGATGCATGAGGTAAACTTGTGATTGTGATATGGAGCAGGATGTTTATCTAAATGTTAGAACTTGAATTAGCCTGTGTGAGGATTGAACTCCAAAGTTTTTGTGAATGATTGCTATTACTTTGAAAACATGAATGATTTTGCCCAGGTTTCTATGATTGAATCACTTGCTTGCTTGTGTCATATGATAAAGGCCATCTGTTGTTATATCTTTTTAGCCAAGGCATGATTTTACCCCAATAAAAGAGAGCACAATGTGTTCTGTCCTTTGAACCTTTAGCCATAAACATTATATGAAATTCCTGTTTGAAAATCTTTACCTTGAGTTAAGTTGAGAATGTTTGTGTGGTATTGATAAAGATTCAAGTTTGGGGTTGTTGGGAACCTGAAAAGGGAAAATAAAAAGAATAAGCATTGAGCTAAGTATTGAGCAAATGAAAAGAAAAAGAAAAAGAAAAGAAAAGCTCAATGTAAGGGAAAGTTGGGAATAAGTGAGAACGGTTTCTTGAAAAAGAGAGATTGTGTTTAAATGATGAAATTATGAATGACTCTTAACTCAAGGATTTTGTGATCCGGAAAAATGATAAACAAATTTGTAATCCCCGGCAACGACACCAAAAACTTGCTAACCCTCGGTAAGTGTACCGAATTGTATTAAGTAATAATAAAATTGTAAGACCAAGTATCGTTTCCCAAAGGACTCACGACCTAAACAATTATGTGATTTGTTGATTATCTGAGACTTGTAACTGAAAATATTATTGTTGAACTATGAAAAATAAACATGAATGCAAAGTTTTGATCAATCGACTTGAAAGATGCAAAAACGGTTGATGTATAATATGAATGATTATGTTGTTGGGGTTTTCGATTCATCCTATCCACTCTCATGTATTCAAGAATTCATCTTTCTTCATTAATGTTAATGTCACTTTCTAATTTACCTTAAATCCGATGTCTCAGTGAAGAAAGCCTACTCCTAATCACTAGGTTACAATGTCTTGCCTCCCTAGCAATTATTCATGCATTACATTCCCACAAAAGCTTAAAGGCAACCAGTCCTCCTATCCCTATGTCTAGGTAATATTGCCCTTGTGCGAATTTCTTCAGTTCTAGATTTACTTATATGTGTCTATACAAATAACATCATGAGAGTTTCAAAGGATTACATTGTTTCCCCAACAACAATGAAGGTTTAGTTCACAATAGACATGGTGAAACTAGATGAAAAACAATGAAAGAATGAAAGATAGAACCCTAGAAGTTGAAGAATAGAGCTTGAGCATCCAAAATCCTCCTTCAGCGGTGACTGCGAGACTTCAGAGTGCCGCTCAACGGTAAAAGTGGCGATGAGCGATAACTACGACTCTTTTGCGCACTTTTCCTTCCTTTTCTGAGTCCAACTCTTGTCTACTTCACTTCTTTCATTCAATTCATCTAAAACCTGCCAAAACAAGGAAAACAAGCATAAAACCTATCCAACTCTCTTATTTCCACAACATAAGCAAAAAAATGATTTCAAGCTAATTTGTAAGTCATAAAGGTTGTCTTTAAGGGCAAAATTAAGTATAAAAATAACAATTTTTCAACTGTTATCAGCATCCCATCACAGGGTAGCTTCTTGTTAAGACTCCGATAAGTGTACTGAATCGTATCAAGTAATAAACATGGTAAGACCAAGTATCGTTTCCCTAGAGACTCACGGCCTAAACAATTATGTGATTTCTTGATTAAATAAGTGATGACGACTAGACCCAGCTGAAAACAAGCAGGCAGAAGCTCCAAACCAGAAGAAACTAGCATTAACTGAAGGTGCAGCGGATTGATGAAACAGTGCAGTGGTTTGAAGTGTTTTAATGGAGAAGAGGTGTATGGGTGAAGCCTCACAGCACAGAGGGCCTTCCTATAGAGGAAGGAAGCTTGAGGAAGGAAGAAGAAGTAGTAAATCAAAAGTGACTTATGAGCACAAAAGCAGGAAAGCAAATTCTCCAGCATATCATTAAGCTCAAAAGTGAGGAAATACAAAGAGGAGACCCTCTTATTTATAGGTGAAGAGGAGCCTAATTTCTGATTTAATTCCCTCCTAAATTCAAATAGGATGCACGTCCATTTTGATCCAGCAAGGTCCATGCCTCATTCCAACTCAGCCAGCAAGGTGCATGCTTCATTCCAAATCAACCAAGTCACGTGGATTGGTCTTCTCTCGGGTGAAAAATGTTTGTGCATTTCCATTCCACAAGCACTTCTCCTTTCGGCTCCTTTGCTTTCCTTTATTGATTTAACTTCTTCGATGGCTCAATCATGGTCTACAAGCTTTATTAGTCCCTACAAAACAAAGTATAATGTTAGGTGATCCTTCTTCTTCTTGAATCTTCCTTTCCATGGCTCTAGTAAGAGGTCCAATGTGATTCCTTGATGGTCTTCCATCAATAAGACTTGAAAACAAACTCTTTTGGTTTAGAATGCAAATACTGAAAAGTAAATATGCATGCAATTTGATCAATTAGAAAAAAGTGCAAAGATAAACGAATTTTATTTTATGGGATGAATATGTTGTTAGGGTTAGATTTCACCTAGTTTACTCTCATGTATATACGAATTCTACTTCTTCATTAATGTCAATGTCACTATCTAAAATACTTAAAACCCGATTCCTCGATGAATAAAATCTATCCTTAATTATTAGTTCATACAATTCCTAGCATTCCTAATAATTAATTCTGAAGATTAGAAGCTTAAGACAACCAGAACTCATACCCCTATTCTTGAGCAATACTGCATCTAGGAATAATTCTCCAGAACATGAATTGTAAGATACCTTCCGGTACTCATGCAAATCATACATCATGCTAATGAATGCGTTAAACAAAGCAAGCAATACGCAAAAAAGAATTACCCTAACAATTAATGAAAGAAGCATATATAATCCATAATCAATTCGATACATGAGAGTTTACAAAGGTTACATCATTCCCTAACAACAGGTAGAGTTTAGTTCACCATTGACATGGAGAAAATAGATTAATAATGGAAAAGGAATGAAAGATAAAACCATAGAAATTGTAGATAGGAGCCTCTGCATCCAAATCCGCCTTCGAGGGAGTAAAACGTGTGGCTCTGTGCCTATTCCGTCCTAAGATGTGAACCATAGGACATCCAAGTCCCTAAATAGAACATAAAAATAACAGAAAACGGATTCATGCCCATGAAACTGGCACTAAGCACCCCACTTAGGGCGCCCAGGCGGTGTGCGGGTCAGAACTGGTGCTCAGGGTCAGCTCAAAAGGCAAGCAGGCTGGTGCGACTCGAGGAAATGGCGCTCAGCGCCCCTAAATAGGGCACCCAGGCACGAGCCAGTGGCATCCTGCGTTGAGGGCTCCAGAAAAAGGGCAGCCAAGCGTGAGACATTGTACTCTGGTGCCGAGGGCCCCTAAAGTGGCACTCAGCGCTGCTATGATCCTTCTTTCTGATGCTTTTCCAGTTATTCCTGAGTTCTGACTCCTTACTACTTCAACTCTTCTTCCAAATCATCTCAATTCCTGTTAAAAACAAGGAAATCTAGCACCAAAGCATTAAATTCACCTTCAACTCTCTTATTCATCAAAACTATGATTCCAAACTAATTTCTAAGTCAAAAAGGGTGTTTTTAGTATCAAAATTAAGTATCAAATAATGGTAAATTCAACCGTTATCACAACCCCAAACATAGAACTTTGATTGTCCTCAAGTAAACAAAATGTAACTTAGCTTTCAGCCAATCCATACAATGGTTCCAACACATTTCAAAACATTTTCTTTCAAGACAAGTAATTGCTCATAACAGCTGATTACAAAGAATCTCAGTCAACATGAATACATGCCTTGATTCAATTAACTCATTGTGGTGCTCACCTAATCATAGAATATTCAATAAATGTTATCCTCATGAATGATCAACCAAGCAAAGATGTAATCTTGCATACAAGGAACTATTCCTCACCAAGAAAAAGTGTTTCTATCACACACACAGGTGTATATAGAGGTGACTCAATGACTCTACTATCACAAAATGTCACATGAATCAACTTTGCCTTTCATTTAACCACAATCAATCAAATTCACAAGCAAGTATCATCCTAAGGGATTTTCTATGACTTGTAATGTGGCTGGACTAAGAAGAAAATTGGTTTTTTTGGATCACAAAATCCTTGAGTTAATAGAGTCATTCATAATTTCACCATTTAACACAATCTCTCTTTTCAAGAAACCATTCTCACTTATTCCCAACTTTCCCTTGCATTGAGCTTTTCTTTTCTTTTTTCTTTTGCTTTTCATTTGCTCAATACTTAGCTCAATGCTCATTCTTTTTATTTTCCCTTTTCAGATTTCCCAACAACCCCAAACTTGAACCTTTATCAATACCACACAAATATTCTCAACTTAACTCAAGGTAAAGATTTTCAGAAAGGGTTTTCATATCATGTTTAAGGCTAAAGGTTCCAAGGATAGAACACATTGTGTTCTCTTTTATTGGGCTAAAATCATGCATTAGCTAAAAAGGGATAACAACATATGAACTTGATCATATGACACATGCAAGCAAGTGATTCAATCATAAAAACCTGGGAAAAATCATTCATGTTTTCAAAGTAATAGCAATCATTCACAAAAACTCTGGAGTTCAATCCTCACATAGGCTAATTCAAGTTCCAACGTTTAGATAAATATCATGCTCAATAACACAATCACAAATCATCATCATGCATCTGTTTCACAATATTGTGAGCAACCACTTGTATATTAGCATCATGCATCATCTAAACATCAATCAATATAATCACCATCATGAAGCAACACTCATCACAAACATCATCATCATCAAACCATTGCATCAAAGATAAAGTTTAAGCCAAGTACATCACATCCTATACTAATAACAGAAGCAAAATTACAAAGACAAAAGGAATAAGGTTAGAAAGCTGGGTTGCCTCCCAGTAAGCGTTTGTTTAACGTCACGAGCCTGACTCAATAACTCTTCCAATACTCATCAATAAGTTTCTGGTAGCATAATATCCTTTAGTAGATACTAAATCACCTAGCATCCATCAGTAGATGTTGTGCCACAGTAGGCTCATAACCAAAACAAAATAAGAAAACAAAAGTTCAAAATTACATCACCAAATAACAAAAATTTAAGTTTTCAAATCACTGGGCTGTCTCCCAGCAAGCGCTTCTTTAATGTCACTAGCTTGACCCAATAAAGCTCAAGTAACTTCTTTCATGTTAGAGTTCTTCTTTTTCCTCTCACACCAACTCATCAACATCTTCTTGGTCACCTTTTTAACTCTCCTTGAGTACGGAGCTTCAATCTCTATGACTCGATTATCTTTAAGCTCTTTAATAACTTGATAACAGTTGAAAAACTGTTATTTTCATGCTTAAAATTGATACTAAAAGCAACCTTTAACACTTAGAAACTAGCTTGAAATCATGCTTTTGTTTATATTTTTGGAAATAAGAGAGCTGGACAGGTTTATGCTTGATTTCAGTGTTTTGTGCAAGTTTTAAGGTGAATTTGATGAAAGAAGTGAAGAAGGATAGAGATGGAATAAAAAAAGAACTCAAAAAATACTAAAGAGAAGCCGCTGAGCGGCACTCATGAACTCACGTTGGCTCCATTGAGGGGTGAAAGTGCAGCTGAAGGGAAGTATCGAACACACACACTTACTGCTGAGCGGTGGTATTTTGGGCTTAGGCCCACTTTTCTGTAATATTTCGAATAGTATATAAGCTTTAGGACTTCCTAGGGTTTGTATCTTTGGCAGAGTATGAAGCAAACACTCACCTTTTCACCCCTTGGGGGTAGAATTGGAGATGGTGACGACTCTCCTCTTCTCTTTCTAGGGTTTTTCTATCTCTTTCACTCTTTCATTATTGTTCATCGAGTTTCACCATGAATATGGTGAACTAAACTTTTCTTGTTGTTGGGGAATCAATGTAATCTTTTGAAGCTCTCATATATGCAATTTGTGTTTAAACATCTTATTTGAGATACATGCTTTCTTTCATTAATAGTTAGGGTTTTTCCTCTTTGCTCAAAGCATGCATTGTTTATCTCATTCGATGCATGATTATTGATTTTGTCGATATGGACACATACGGGGAAATCTAGATCCGGGGAAATTCTCCCAATAGCATATTGCCTATACATAGGGCTATGAGGTTTGGTTGCCTTTAAGCTTCTGTGCTTCAAAATTAATTATTAGGGATGCTAGGAATTGTATGAACTCGTAATTAAGGATAGGCTTTCTTCGCAAGGTGATTTAGAGAGTGGCATTAACATTGATGAAAAGAATGATGAATTCCTAAAATATATGAGAGTGGATAAGATGAAATTGATTACCCCAACAACATACTCATCCATATAATTCATTCAGTGTTTGTGTTCTTCTTTCCCATTGATCATCACATGCATACATGTTTACTTTTTGTCTTTTGGATTTGAAACTTACAACAATTTACACAAGTCTTAAATAATCAAGAAATCGTATAACTAACTAGGCCGTGAGTCCTTTGGAAGAACGATACTTGGTCTTACCGAGTTTATTACTTGATACGATTCGATCACACTTGCCGAGGGTTAAACAAGTTTTTGGCGCCATTTTTCGGTGTTCATAAATTTGTCATAACAACTCACACTTTGCCCTTGAATCTCACTGGTGCGCCAAGTTTGAGTTGTTCATCCACCAAGTCATGATGAACCTTCTTTCTTTCGCCATCTTTTTCTTCTCCTTCCTTAACCTGTGACAAGAAACAATTTTTACCTTTGATAACTGGCTTGGCAACTTTAAGGCTAGTCATTGTTGCATCTTCATCTGCAACTTTATGACCGGTCTTCCTCACTTGATTCTGCTGCTCAACATTGAAGACATTAAAGATCACCTCTTCTTCTTGGTCTTTAAGTGTTATCGTCCCATCATCCACATTGATTATTACCTTGGCCGTTTTCATGAATTGTCATCCAAGAATAATAGGGATCTTTAAAACTTCCTCCATCTCCATCACTACGAAATCAACCAAGAATCCAAGTTTGTCTATGCGAACCACAACATCTTCTACCACACCATAGGGCTTCTTAGTAGATCCATCCACCAGTTCCAAAGTAACCTTTGTAGGCTTGACATCAAGACCACCAGTCCTCTCAAGCACAGATAAGGGCATCAAATAAATGCTTGACCCTAAATCAATTAGAGCTTTCCCTATATTAATATTCCCAATGATGCAAGGAATAGTAAAATTTCCTGGATCTTTAACTTTTGGAGGAAGTGCCTTCTGCAAAATAACACTGCAATTGCCCTATACATTAATGGTTTCCTCATCTAGATATCTCTTCTTTTTGAGGAATCTCTTCAAAAATTGTGCATACACAGGAACCTGTTGCAATGCCTCAGTCAAAGGAATTTTAATCTCTAATTTCTTCAAGATTTCTTTAAAACACCCTAATTGTTTTTCTTTTTCTCTTCTGCTACACTCCTTAGGGTAAGGAAGAATCTTTTCAATTTTTTTCTCAATTTTTTTCTCTCCCCTCTTCTTTTCTTTTTCTTTTCTCTCAACCTCACCTATTCTCTCTTCTTTTTCTCCTTCTAACTCAACTCTTTCTTTTCTCTCATCACTTATGCTCACAATAGCTTTACACTCTTCCTTAGGGTTAACCTTAGTATTAGCCTCAAATTTCTTCTCAACTTTATCCTCCAACTTCTTGGCCAGTTGGCCCACCTGCATCTCGAAATTCCTTATAGCAACTTCAGTGCTCTTATGGTTGGAGATAATCACCTGCATAAATGATAACAGTTGAAAAATTGTTATTTTCATGCTTAAAATTGATACTAAAAGCAATCTTTATACTTAGAAACTAGCTTGAAATCATGTTTTTATTCATATTTTCATAAATAAGAGAGCTGGACAGGTTTATGCTTGATTTCAGTGTTGTTGAGCAGGTTTTAAGGTGAATTTAGTGAAAGAAGTGAAGAAGGAGAGAGATGGAATCAGAAAAGATATCAAAAAGTGCAAAAGGAGAAGCCGAAGTTACCGCTCAGCGGCAAGTTACCGCTCAGCGGCAGTTTACCGCTGAGCGGCACTCAGGAGCTTAACGACAACCAATATAATATTGGGAGTAATTCCCCGGATCTAGACTTCCTCGTACGTTCCCGTATCGACAAAATCAATAATCATGCATTGAATGAGTTAAACAAAGCAAGCCTTGAGCAAAGAGGAAAAACCCTAACTAATGATGAAAGAAAGCATAAGTCTTAGATTAAGATGCAAGCACAAATTCCATATATGAGAGCTTCAAAAGATTACATTGATTCCCCAACAAACATACATGGCGTCAAGAGCTTCCATTTAAACCGATCGGTTTGTGATTCTGAGCTGGTGAGTTTCCTTCTCTTTAAGCACGTTCGTTTAGATTCGCATGCAACCCTCTAGTTCTGGTCGCCTGAGTGGGTAGTATTATTCTGATCGTTTCTGGTTTTCTATGTGATTCAGTATTCCTAAAACGTGGCCGTCGGACGTTAAGTCTTTGGTAGTAGGGAGCTCTAATTTTGCATAGTTGAGCGTTCGGTTACGTGTCGAGGTAAGGGAAGCTTATATAATTTGATTTAAATTCTTGTTTGAATGTTGGCATGTTTGCATGATATGTTATTTGATTAGTTGATGAATATGAGATATGTGTGCATTGCTTGTTTGGAAGTGTGGATGGATGAATGATGCATGTTGAGATAGGGATTGAACGTTAACTGTAGTATTATGAGTAAAGGTGGTAATCTGGTCGAGCGTCCATCTATATTAGGTTCTAATATACAAGAAAGTACGGTAATAAGGAGCGTGTTATAATATTAGAATGTAAATATGAGTGATCAGCCTAAGAGTAGTTCTCCTTTAGACTTCCTGAACAGTTTTAATTAAAGTGTCATATATTACTCAAGGTCGTAGACGTTATCGTTCTTTTCATTCAGAATAAGTGGTGGCTCAATTGTGTGTGTGTGTGTGTGTGTGTGTATATATATATATATATATATATATATATATATTCATTCGTTTTTCGTGAGTTTATTAGCGATCGGTCTTGGACCAATATTTCAGTCTCAGTAGCGCTCGTTCCTGATAAGCATTTGGTCTTGGACCAGCGCTCGTTCAATAGTGTTCGGTTTCTACAGGGCTCGGTCTTAAACCAAGCGCTGGGTCTTGTTTTCTTTAATATATTATTACTGTGCTTAGAATCAAAGTCTTCATTCAAATTAGATAGCGTTCGTTACTCTATAGTTTCTCATCAGTATTAGTATTTAGTGTAAATCAGTGTCGGTCTTTAAAAGGTATTTGGCCTAGAGTCTTAGTACTCGGCCTAGGCTTCGTCGCGTCCGGTTTGAACTCTTAGGAGTATGTTTATTGAAGTAGATGAGTAGCGCTCAGTCTTGTTAGTTTCTAAGAAGCGTTATTCCAGTTGTACTTGGGCTATGATAAAAGCGTATGATCTTATTTCATTTGAATGTATGGATGATTCAGTATGAGAAAAATTGAGATGTGTGGTGAATGATATAGTTTGATTATGAACGAGTATTCCAAGGAGGAATATCTCAAAAAGTGGTTATTGATTGGTAAAGTATGAATGTGGGCGTTCATCTTGATATTCCATGATTACTCGTTCTCATGTAGAGAGGAGTAAGTCACGTGTGGGAATGGCAGAAGGTCCTAGTCCATAAGGTTAACTTGGACGGAACGGATCAACCTCGGGTGACAGTTGTTGAGGGTATCCCAATTACTACATCACCCGAGTACATGAACATCATAGCTACACAGGATTCATACAGTCCGGATAGTCAAAGTCATGTGGTCGTTATTTGCATGCATGGACGTATGAATTATGATGTGGTCATTGTTGGTTTTGTTATGAATATTGTATGTTGTGATTGAATAAATTAAATTGCATAAGCTTACCCTGTTTATCTTTTTGTCTGTGTTGTGCGTCCTGTAGTTGTCCTGTTGCAATGATCATCCGTGTGGATGTGAGCAAAAGGAGAAGAGCTGCTGGAAGAAGTCTTGGAAGATGCAACAGAAGTGAAGGCCGAACCTTGAGAGCGTTCGGTCTGGTATTGGCTTTATCTTTTGTAAAGACCGTGCGGTATTAGTTTATTTTGGTAAACGTTCGGTCTAGTAGTAGCTAGCGTTAGTTTTTAATTCCCTACTGTTATGTAAGGCCGTTCGGCCGTGATTGTATTTTAGCCGAGTGTTGAACTGATCAGTAGTATCATTAACATGTGATTATTCTCTATATGATTTTACACTGTATTTTTGGGATGTCACAATATTCATATAAAAATTTGATATATTGTATGAAAAAAAAATTAAGTTTGTCTCTATTGTACCTTAGTTATGAAAAACAGTTTTTTTTTTTGTTTCAATTTTTAAATAAATGTCTAAATAGGTTGAAATCATAATTTATTTTATTGAAAGGGTTACTTTTCTGAAATGAAAAAGTTTAAACAGCATAGTATACTTGGTATCTAAAGAGTAGACATAACAATAATTTTAGCAAAATATATATATATATATATATATATAATTTATATAAAGATTCAACAATACTAATACTTTTAATTGTTACATCAAATCCTTTTCTATATATTTAAAGTTGTTGAAAGTACTAAGAACATTAAGAACACCAAATGGTGCACCTAGGTAGCTAGAGCTTCTGGCTTTTTTGATTTAGTCTTGTGAATATTGTATTTCACTTAGCATTAGCATGGTGAAACACATCAATAGTGCAAGCAATAACATGTTATGATCATAGGCGCAGCTTTATCTGGAGAATTCAGATACTTGTTTTGGAGAGATTCTTAACTCTGCAACAATGTTTAATTGACTGAAGTTTATCCATTTGCTACGATTCTAGCCTAGTTAAGTTGATTAAGCCTTTCTAAAATGACAATTCTCAAGAAATCATCAACAAAAATGTTTGGTTAACAGAGATAGTCTACCACAAGAATGTTGTAATACACACACTGTTAGAAAAATAGAGACAGAACGGGTTTGGAAGGTGTATTATACGAAGAATTTATTTAAGAAGAAATGATTTGTGTGGGTTAGTGGGATACATAAGAGGTGTGGCAGTTAGTGGATGTGTGTTTTTTGATTTAGGCTGACAGTGAGATCATTGTGGAAAAGGAGCAAACCTCCTTTCTAAACTTTCAAGATTCTTCTATTACATTTAGTTCACCAACCTTGAGTTGGTGCATTTTCTGTATTTTCTTCTCTTTTCTCTGGTTTCCAGAAAAGGAAGTTATCTCACACACAGACACACACCAAGAATGATCATGGTTGATCAAGTCCTTTGCTCTAATCTTCTTGACATAGCAAAAGTTAATCAGAAGCTCACATTGATTGAAATCTTCATATAGAATTTTTCATATATAAACTATCACAACTTGGTATTGCAATAATTGATGCATTTCAAAGATTTGAGCAAATTAATCACAAATGCTGAGACCCCCTTAGGAATTAGGAGATCAATATAGCTTTTCTAGAATGCTTGTTAGAGAAATTAGTTAAGATAGTTAGAGTGAGTCACTTGAGGTGTTAGTTAGATATAAATCGAAAAAAGGAGAGGAGAGGGGAAAGAAGTGGATTGAACTTTACCTCTTTGTGAAGGAAAAACCCTCGGAGGAGAGAGCGCTCTCCTATTTTTGTTCTTTTCAGTCTATTCAATAAAAAAAAGCATTTCTTTTCTTTCTCTTTTCAGTTCTTGGTTCCTAACAGTTGGTTTAATCCAAATTCTCCACCCAGCAAAAAGAACTAGACTATGTACATGAGATGTGATTCTCTAGGTCTAGGGTTCCACTACTTGGAAGATAAAAAACTAATTGGATTGCATAAGCATGCCTTACTCAAATCTTGCTCTGATCTTCATGGTTAGGGTAAAATTTGTTGAGTCAACTAGTTATATGCAGTGGAGTTAAGCAACAAACTGCAGAGTTGAGTGACGTATTTGTTCTCCGCTTTCTTAAATCAATCCCTCTTATTTTTGTTTTTTTATTGGTTGCGCTTCCTATGAACTTGATAGGAGGAATATGGAGAGGAAAATTGGCACCATTCAAAGTTAAGGTTAAAGGAGGAAATACACTGAGTGAAAAATCAACAAGTGGAAACACAAGGAAGGAGTTTAACACCCAATCTAGTAAAATGACTTTGCTAATTTAAAGCATTATATAGTTGATAAAAAAATTAAAAACTAATTTATAATTATATAAAATGTATTTACAAATTCTCCTTAAGAAAAAAAATCAAAACTAAATTTTTGAAAAATAATTACTATTTCATGAGAATTTATATAATATAAATATTATACACCTAAACAACAACTATTTAACCTTAACTAATTTATCATACAATGTTTTGTTTAGTCTTTGCACGTTATATAATTCTAACTCAAGTCCAGGTTAACATACGCAAAAGTTTATTGACGTTGCAGGTTGTAGATGAGGAAGACGAAATTGGGTGAAGGAAAAACTTATATACTATTTATAAGACATTATTAAAATAATGAAATCATAAATTAAATCAGATAAATTTTAATTGAGTGTTTTCAATGTAATTTAATTATTTTCATTCACAGTCTAGGTTTTAAAATTCGAAATAAATAATTAAGTTGTCCCATAATTGAATTATGGATCATCTTTAGCCAAACTTATGTTAATCTAAAAATAGATTCACACTTATCTTGAAAATATATCCAATTATTAAAATAATTAAGGTTTAATAGAATAAAAAAAGGCGTTTATTTTATAATACTCCAAAAGTTATAATCTCAAGACTTTTATTTCATAGAACTCCAAGTTTTTGTTTTTCTTTGAGAATTTTCTTTCTAGAACTTCATATTTTTAGCTTCAACAATTTCTAATGAGAATCTCTCTACACATACTTACAAGGTAGCTTTGAACTAGAGAATAAAACTTGAACTCTTCGTAGTCATCACACTTCAATGCCCAATTGCTCATTTACAGACATTGTTAAAAAAACTTTTGGTTCTCATTTTTAATTATTTTCAGATCAATAAAAAAATTTTATTCGGTTCACTAAAATATTAGAGAGTAATCATTAGGGCTGGACATAATTAACCTAATTGTACTAAACTATAGATTATCTTGTACTATAAAAACTAACTGTTTTTATTAAAAACTGAATTATACTGTTTTATGGTTCAATTTAAAAAAACCTGAACTTTTGAATTGGTAGTTCAGTTAACTAATTAACTGCTTCAAATAAATGAGCTTTACAACCAGGCAAACATATCAAACTATCAAACGCAATCATAAGAAAAACACATTTTTATCATAACTCAAATAAATGAACTATTTGTTTTCTTATTAAATAAAAGTTATTGAAAAGTGTTTTTGAATAAACAAATATTCTAAATTAAATTTCTAAAATTACAATTTTAAGTGTTAGTTTAACAAAAAAATACTTTAAGAATTTAAATTAATTTTCAAAACTTATTCTAAAAAAATTTTAAGACAAACAAGAAAAGACACATTTAATAGTATTTACAAATTGGTATGAATTATTTTTTTCTAATAAAACATGTAAATTAGTCATTTGTATGAATTTATATTTATATATCATACTTTTCATAATTATATATCATACTAATTTATTATTATTTTTCATTTAAGTATTTATTTTTACTAAAAATTATTATATTATTGCAATTTATAAATGGATAGATTTTGTTAAGGTTTTTCTGATCAATTTTTTTATGTAACTTATGCAATTAAATTTTATTTAAGTTTTTATATTATAAAGCAAGCAAGCAGTTACTGAAGCAGTTAACTACGGATATAAAAGTTCAGTTTTTTAAATTTTTATAGTAAAGATAGAGTTTAGTACAGTTAGACTAATTATACCTAGACCTAGTAATCATGTGGAAATTATCAAAAATTCTAAACTCTATAAATATATTTAAACTCACCATTGATGAAACAAGAGGAATAACATAGAAAACAGTTCTCTTCTGTCTTATTTAGAGACTAAAACAAAAACTAAAAATTATTCAAGGAAATCCAAGTACTGCATCCATATCTAATTTTATAAAGATTTTTTTTTCACCAAGTGCTAGGGCAGACTCAACAAAAGGTTTGAACCAATTCAGGTCAAATTCAAAACACTGAACCTCTTCCCATGCATGTTGGAGATCATCAATGTCTTCAATCTTCTTAGTCTTCAGAAAAAAAAGAACTTGACCCAGTGAATTGAGAGAACATATTCAATAAAACATTTACTTTTCCTCGTCCTGTTCTCAAGGAGGGAGGGATAACGAGAACACAGGAATGAATTCTTTCTGCAACTCCAGTTGCTCTAAGAAAGCTGAAGCTGAATTCCTATCATAATGAAAATCTTTAAACATAATTCCCTGTATGCCACAATACAATAGCAAAAGATTAAAACCCAAACAAATAGCAAAAGATTAAAATTCCCCTTTAATAAAATAATAAAATAAATCAGATAAATTTTAATTGAGTGTTATTGTTTCGATCAATAATTTAGTTATTTCCATTCGCAATCTAAGTTTTAAAATTCGAAATAAGTAATTAAGTTGTCCCATAATTGAATTATGGATCACCTTTAGCCAAAGGTACGTTAATCTAAAAATATCAAATGAATATTATCTGTTTTTGAAAAAAAAAAACTGGTTTCAGTTGTGTTTTTCCTATAATGCTCAAATTTGAGTTAATTGTTGAATTTTATTCAAAACAAAATGGTTTTCATCAGTTGTTCTTTATGTTTTGAAAAGAATAAAAAGTTAAGATAATGGTTATTTTTATTTAATTAAAAATTAAAATGAAACACTCATGCGACTTTGTTTTTCTATTGAAGGATGACAGTAATCTATACTAATATATTTAAATACACATTTTATTTTATTTTATTTTATTTAACGCTAATTATATTGAAAAAAAATAATGTTATTGAATTCATTGATTTGATATTTTCAATTTATTGAATGGTTTTTTTGTATAATAAATATTTTAAAATTGTATAAAGTAGTGTGTTATTTTCATATAATTAAATTTGAAGTGAATAAATATTTTTAAATATTGAAATTATATTATAATTAATATTTGTGACAAATTTTGAACATGTAAGATATATTCTAAATTCATAATAACTAATTTGTTTATAATTTATAATAAAATAGGTGAAAGTAATGCAATTGAAATCATGTATATATCTCTGAATCTATTTACCAAACATAACGAAGGTAGATTAGAAATAAAGTGGAGTATGTATCTTAGCATATGCAATATATATAGCATTTATTTTATATAGTCAAAACATGTAATAAACATTTTAAACATACAATATATTCTAAATTTATGATAAATATTTTCTATATAATTTAATAAGATGGGTGAATGTTAATGTAATTATATATATTATACTTATAAGAATATTCAATCTTATTATCAGGCATGTAAATCTCATTTAGAAAGATTAAATTTTATAATTGATTAATATTTAAATTTCAATTAACATTAATTTTTAAATTACATAAAATGAAAGTAATAACAACCAGTCAAACACATACACTTATAAATATAAAATATAATCAACCAATTTTTTTTTTGTGAAATATATGAAACACTAATTAACATACCAACAAATTATTAAAGACATAAAAATATAAAAATTTAAGATTCAATAAAATAACTATAAGGATTTCTCCCTCTTATTTTTACTTAAAAACAAATATTAAAGACAGTCTAAATTGGAGACAATGCTTAATGATTATACTAAATCTAAAATCAGAAATCATCACTTATATACCATACAAATCTTCTCAAATTTCAAAACATAAACACTTGAAGTATAAATTTCTCAAAAATAAATAATACAATTTATCAGAATACTTCATATTCAATAAAAATACTATCAACATAAATCAATATAAATAATAGAAATTTCTATAACATTTCGTGTCAACATTTTAAATGTAAATATTTTCCACAACATAAAATCAATATAAAAAACAAAAAAATAAAGTAAATTGGAAGTATATCCTAATGCAAAATCCTACATATCTAAACATACATGTATCATCTTTAGCACGAATGATTAGAACATAAAGTTTGATATGAGGTCAATGATAAATTTTGTGAATTAATTCATGTTTAAACCAATGGTTGCAAAGTATTTGGATGGTGGGCAAGAATGTGCTTTCACAGTAAGACAAAATTCCAACCTTTATAATTTAATTTGCACAATGCCTTCCTTTAAGTTTATTTTAAATTAAAAAATATCGTTGCCTTTATAATTCAATCATTATACACCCAAAAATAAAGATATAAAAAAAGACAATGTAAAATTTTAAAAATAAAATAATAAATTGAAATAAAAAGGAGGCAAAAGGTAGTTAAACATGATTAAAAAATAATACAATAAATATTAACATCTTTAAAAGTTATGTTCCTATTCCCTCTTTATTTTCAGTCTCATTGTTCATTTTCTCACTAAAGCTTTTGCATTAATTTTGTGAAAGAAAGTTGTCTTTTCTATGTGTATCTAACAAAGTAGCAACAAGGGTAAATTTTCCGTTTTGTTTCATTTTAAGCGGAAAGGGAGAATAAAAAAATAAAACTAAAATATATAAAGAGAAAGGAGAAATAGTGTTTTCTTTTTTTAAAATATATATATCTATACTTAAATTATGTTTTGTAGTTTTTAAAAATAAATTGAAAATTAAAATCCGTTTAATATACTTTTTGTAACATCTTAAAATATAGCATAGATACTGTATATAAAGAGTTATCACAGTTATGATATGTACAACCGTTATCCAACTAGATCATAAAGTTTCAACATTATAGTTATCCAAAATAACTATAGAAATTTAAACTTTATATACACAAAAGCTCCTATACCAAAACTATATACAATCTACTACTCTGATGAAACTACTCTGCAACATCTTCGATATCCAACGCCTGCTCTAAGGAAACCTCATCTCTCTCTCCTCACACCCACAGGATGATCATTGCAAAAGAAAGAACACAACATATACAAAGCACAATCACAAACAGAAGGGTAAGCTAGAAGTTAAAACAATTAATGATACATTCATTTAATCAAACATTCATCTAAAAAGCATGCATACATATCATAACAACTAAACTTTATTCTTGATAGACCATTGACTTGACAATACGAATTAGTATGAATATGTAGCTATGGAAGATCATGTACTGGTTGTGGTGGAACAATTGGCCCACCCCAAGCTACCACAACAAGTTAGTCTGTTATAACTCACCTTAGGCCAAGGAAAAGCCCCTAGGCTAGGACCTCCTGCTATTCTCACGACATGCCTCACCTCTCTCTACTTGAGAATGAGTGACTATTAGAATGTCAGGATGAACTCCAAGACTAAGCTTCTCATATTCATACTTGTAACTTTAACACAAACCACTGAGATATTCCTCCTTGGAATTCTCTTCCACATCATTTAAGATCATAAACCTTACTTTGATAATTACATAGCACTCGTTCAATATCATACATCAATTACAACCAAGTCAAATTCAGAAATTCAATCTCATAATAACTAGGCACAGTCCCTCAGCGCACACCCTTGCTGAGTGAATCAAGATGTTTCTCGCACAGTGACACCAACTCGCTGTGCGAATAAACTTCCAGTGGTACCAGACCTCAACCACTCGCGTAGAGCCCCAATTCGCTATGCGAAGGTCTAGACAGTGATCCAGACCCACCAAGAACTCGTAGAGTGCACCCCCTCGCTATTCGAATAAACTTGGCAATTACTCCATACCCCTACCAGGCACTAAGCGAAGTAATTCGTTGTGCGAATCATCAGACATAGAGTAAAACCTCTCAAACCATTCGCACAACGCACCTTCTCGCTGTGTGAATTACTCAAGCAGAGAGCAAACCCCAAAAGCATTCGCACAATGTACCTACCCGCTGTGCGAATGACTCAGATAAAGAGCACTCACCATGACCACTCGTTGTGAGAATCTATTCGCTCAGCGAGTCTGCATAATCTACAACACGAAATTCTGCAGAATTATGCAACTCAAACCCCATTTACCAATTCCAACTATTTTTTTCAACTTCTTATCATCCTAATTTGTTTTATACACGTAATTTGACTTGCCTAGACATCTCTAAACCTTTCTACCATCATTTTATAGTGATTATGGATCAATTCCTACTTCAAAACACTAAATTTCTCAACCTAATGACCCAAATCATGTTCTACCACTTTTTCACAGTTTTGAGCAATTTAGGGACTCGAGCAAGTCCCATTTGACTTACCATATGCTCTCACAGACCAATTGTACCTCTAACCTCTAACCTCTAATTCTCATTTTCACTACCCCACTTCCTCAAAATAACTTAAAACAAGTATAAACTTCAATTTTTCCGATTAAACACTTTCATAACATATTTCTAACACTCCACACAACTAACAAAGATTAAACATCATTTAGTTTTAGCTCAATATCACAATTCATCACATTCAATCATATTCAAGTGGCACACATGGAAACTCATTCAAAAACTTAAATTTACTATCAATCAATACAAGAAGCTTAGAATTAACATATGTACTTACTAAATCACTAAATTAACAATAATAATCCAGCTTCCCTTACCTTTATGAAGTTGCCCAACTTTAGAAATACACTGACAGTTGCTTGCACCGCAAGGAATTTCTATGAAAACCTACAATTTACCAATCAGTGATATGAAATGGCTCTTAGAACCTAGATTGAGCTAGGGAGAAACTATTAGACACATGCAAACAGAAACATTGCATGATCATAGTCCATAAATGTACGAAAGAAGAGGGAAAACGAATTTCGGTTCAAAACACAAATTTGATCGATATAGATTGTAGCTCTCGACGTCAAGATCGTCTAGGCACCTCCTGATCACCAAAAAGAGTATTAAATGAGAGAAAGGGAAGGAAACAGTGTTTTAGAGATGGAATGTATTTAAATAATGAACCAAGCTTTAGAATTTGGGTGTTACTCCCTGCACCACTACAAAATGCTTCCTCCACCTCTCCATCTCTTTTTTACCCTTTAATAATATTTAAATGAATGTGAATTGAACAAATGTGAATGTGCATTGTATCCTTAAACGGATATCAACATTCGTTGAAGGACAAACGAATATCAACATCCGTTCAAGGATGTTGAAATCCGTTTAAGAAAATCGTTATTCCGTTTATTATTCAAATTGGTCCAATATAAGAAATGTTTAATTTCCTATGGCTCGGTAATAGTAATAACTAATCGCAATTTTATTACTATTAATTAACAAATATAAACCTTACCGGAGAGTGTTTGCGAATTGGCAACAACTTCGACTGAGGAGTTGCGAAAATAAAGCGAAGATAGGAAAAGTGTTGCAAAGGATGTGGTGTGTGTTTATTTAATCATGGAATCGGTGGTGATAGAAATCGTCGAATGTTATTTGTGTTGCAATGAAGGAGGACTCGGAGAACAATAAAGAAAAATATGCGAGGATTTGGGGAGCTTTACTCTTCAGCTTAATTGGCGCCTCCTTCACTACCTTAGTAGTGATTCTTTTTCTTCAATTTGTTTTTTTCAATCGATCTTAGGTTTTGCTCGAGAGGATTACAGATACGAATTTTTTATTTAATTTAGCTTTTGAATATTAGAATTGCTTTCAAATTTGTAGGTTGGTCCGCTGCGGAGGAGTGTTGATTGGTGCTATGTTCAGGTATGGAGAGTGAATTAAAAATTGTTATGAGCTAAACGCATAGAAATCTGTTAGAGCGGTCCTATTACTAATTGACGGTTTTACTTTTTTGTATGACGGAAGTGATGGAAGCTACTCCAGGATATGCAGAAGAAGCTCCAAAACTCAGAGAAGTGGCAGCGGATTGAGAGAATGCAGTGGAATTTCTGGATGCACGGAAGGTGTTTGATAAGATGCTGGAAGTGTTTGAGTGGTTGTGTTTGGTAGAATTCTAGCTCAGCAAGCTTTCCAAAGGGGAAAGAAGCTAGAGGAGGTGCAAGATAACAAAGCACAAGGTTGAACTTGAGAGTAAAAGCTGAAAATTGGCAGCATTTCCTTACTTCAAATCAAGTTACATTTACAAGTGATGAAGCTCTCTATTTATAGAAGAAGGAGAGCTTCTAAAACATATTGTGCAAGTTATTTAAATGTGCACATGCTGTAAAACAGATAGAGGAAGCTTGGGCAGCAAGCTATAAGTGCCAACTCAGCAAAGCCATTGAAGAAGATGGAGTTGTTGTCTTTAGTGTTGAACGTAATGCAAAAGCCATGACACCAACCATCCATTTGTGCTTCTTTGCTTACGTGGCAGCCCTTTTAAGTTGCATAGACATGGTTCCTCCCTTTTATTAATATTCTACAAAAGCAATGTAAAAGTATTTAGCAAAGAGAAAGAGAACTTAGTAAGTAATACTCCATAAGAGTAAAGTAGTGAGTGTTCCCTCTTCCTCTTGGATTCTCTTAGACATGGCTCTTGTTAAAGGTCCTATGTGGAGCTTAGATGGTCCTCCATCAGTCCCTCCCTCTTGAAAAAGATCTGTCCTCAGATCTTGGAAATCCTGTTGGGCATCTCCTGTGAAAGGAATTAAATCACAAATGTTAAAAGTAGGACTGACGCCATAACTTTCAGGAAGGTCTAATTGATATGCATTATCATTTATTTTCTTGACCACTTTGAAAGGACCATCACCTCTTGGGCTTAATTTGGATTTACGTTGAGAAGGAAATCTTTCCTTTCTTAAGTGAAGCCAAACTAAGTCTCCCTCTTTAAAGATTACTTGTTTTCTCCCTTTGTTGTTGTAGTCAAAATATTTTTGAGTTTGTTTTTCAATATGGGTTTTAACCTTTTCATGTAACTTTTTGATAAACTCCGCTTTAGAAATACCTTCTTTATGAAGAAAAGAAGATGAATCTGGAAGAGGAAGTAAATCAAGCGGTGTGATAGGGTTAAAACCATAAACAACCTCAAAAGGAGAAAGTTTAGTAGTCTTGTGAACTACTCTATTATAAGCAAACTCTATATGAGGTAGATGATCATCCCAATTTTTAATATTGCCCTTTAACATTACCCTTAATAGAATTGATAGAGATCTATTTACTACTTCTGTTTGCCCATCAGTTTGTGGGTGACATGTAGTAGAAAATAGTAGTTTAGTTCCTAGCTTGGCCCAAAGTGTTTTCCAAAAGTAGCTAAGGAACTTAACATCTCTATCAGAAACTATAGTTTTGGGTAAGCCATGTAATTTGACTACTTCTTTGAAGAAAAGTCTTGCTATATAGCTAGCATCATCTACTTTGTGGCAGGGTATGAAATGAGCCATTTTACTAAATCTATCAACTACCACAAAGATTGAATCAAACCCCTTTTGAGTTCTCGGTAGACCTAGGACAAAATCCATACTAATGTCCTCCCAAGGGGTGCTAGCTATTGGAAGAGGAAGATAGAGTCCATGAGGCATGACTTTAGATTTAGCTTGTAAACAAGTTATGCAACTAGAACAATGCTTTTGGACATCTATTCTCATGTGTGGCCAATAAAATTTGCTTTTTAAAGTATGAAGAGTTTTATCAACTCCATGATGGCCCATGAGTCCTCCTCCATGACTTTCCTTGATAAGAAGCTTTCGAATGGATCCTTGGGGTATGCATAATTTTCCTTTATTAAAAAGATACCCCTCAGAAATATAGAATCCGTCGAATGGCTTCTTAAGACAAGATGCATATGTGGATGCAAATGTAGGATCAGTTTCATAAAGTTGCTTAATGTCATCAAAACCTAGAATTTGTGATCCTAAAGTAACTAACAATGCATGACGTCTAGATAGAGCATCCGCAACAACATTAGTACTTCCCTTTTTATGTTTGATGACATATTGAAACTGCTCGAGATATTCTATCCACTTGGCATGTATTTTGTTCAGCTTTCCTTGCCCTTTAATATACTTGAGAGATTCATGGTCAGTATTGATAATAAATTCTCTAGACACCAAGTAATGCTCCCAAGTTTGTAATGCTCGAATAAGGGCATATAGTTCTTTGTCATAGGTAGGATAATTCAATGTAGGTCCCCTGAGTTTTTCACTAAAATAAGCTATGGGGTGACCTTCTTGTATAAGGACAGCTCCTATTCCTACCCCAGATGCATCACATTCGACTTGAAAAGCTTTAGAAAAATCAGGTAAATGTAGAATGGGTGCATGTGTTAACTTATGCTTCAAGGTCTCAAAGGCTAGACTTTGCTTTTCATCCCACTTGAATGACACATCTTTCTTTAAAAGTTCATTGAGGGGAGCAGCAATAGTAGAGAAATTTTCTACAAATCGTCTATAGAAACCTGCTAGACCTAGAAAACTTCTTACTTCTCCCACTGTTTTCAAGACAGGCCACTCTTGGATAACATTGATTTTGCTAGGATCAACATGTACACCTTCTTTCCCAACTTTGAATCCCAGAAAAATGACACTTTCTTGACAAAAGGTACATTTGTCAAAGTTGGCAAATAAGTGATGTTGTCTAAGTAAAATCAAAACTTTCCTCACATGGTGAAGATGTTCTTTAAGACCTTTGCTATAGATTAGAATGTCATCAAAGTAGACTACAACAAAGCTGCCGATGTATTCCTGAAGGACATGATTCATTAGTCGCATGAATGTACTAGGAGCATTGGTTAAGCCAAAAGGCATGACTAACCATTCATAGAGGCCAAATTTGGTCTTAAAAGCGGTTTTCCATTCATCTCCGTCTTTGATTCTTATTTGATGATATCCACTTTTAAGATCAATCTTGGTGAACATGTTTGCTCCATGTAACTCATCTAACATATCGTCCAACCGAGGAATAGGGTGCCTATACTTGACTGTAATGTTGTTGATAGCCCTACAATCTGTACACATTCGCCAAGAACCATCTTTCTTTGGGACTAACAACACTGGCACGGCACAAGGGCTAAGACTTTTTTGTATCCACCCTTTTTCCAATAAATCATGGACTTGCCTCTCTATCTCTTTGGTTTCTGTAGGGTTAGTCCTATAAGCTGGCCTATTGGGAAGACTAGCTCCAGGGATCAAATCAATTTGATGTTCAATTCCTCTAAGAGGTGGTAAACCACTTGGAACCTCTTTAGGAAATAAATCATCAAATTCTTTCAAAAGCTTTTGTAACCCTTTGGGAAGAGAATCAAGTGGATGATTTATGGAAACAAGTGCCTCTTTGCAATAGAGAAGAAAGTGAGGTTGTCCAAGAAAACGATTTTTAGATTGTTTTGTTGGGACAACTACATTGGTTGAGGCACTTTCTAACAAACTCAAATTCTTCTCTTTTGAAACTGTTTTATTTTTGAGCTTTTTCTCACCATCCAATTTTTTTTTAAGTATTATTTGATCCTCTCTTACTTGTGATGGTGTAAGAGGGCTCAAGATAATCTTTTTGCCTTTGTGTTGGATGGTGATCTTGTTGGTGACCCCATCATGCAAAGCTTGTTTGTCATATTGCCAAGGTCGCCCAAGTAAGATGTGACCTGCTTCCATTGGAACAATATCACAAATGATTTGATCTTCATACTTGCCTATGGAAATTGGTACACTTACTTGTTCCTTAACAACTATTCCTTCATCCTCTTTTATCCATTGAAGTTTGTAAGGGTTAGGATGAGGAGTAGGAGTTAAGCCTAGCTTTTCCACCATTCTAAAGCTACAACAATTACAACAAGAACCATTATCCACAATCATAGAACAAGTTTTATCAAAAACTTTGCAGCGTGTGTGGAATAGGTTTTCTCGTTGAGATTGTTGTAACTCCACATGCTTTGCTTCAAGGAGTCTCCTAACCATAAGAAGATCTCCATCACAAGGTGGAGCTTCATGTTCCTCTTCAGATGAGGACAATTCAGACGCACTAGAGGTTGATACCTCACTATGATTTTCATGCTCAAGGATATAGGTTGACTTTTTGAAGTGACACTCAGTTGAATAGTGTCCTCTAGCCCCACATTTAAAACATCTAGTCTCCCTACCCTTGGAATCTCTAGTTTGCTCTCTTGGAGACCGTTGTTCCTTTCCTTTAGAGTTCTCTTTTTCTTTTCTTAGCTCTCTATCCTTGCTTTTGATCTTATCTTTCTCTCGTTCACGCTCTCTCTCTTTTGATTCTTCATATCTTGGAAAACTACCCTCCCTCTTAAAATCTTTCCTATATGAAGAGGAGGTAGCATAAGGTCTCTTTGTGGAAGCTTTTCTTCTATTTTGTTCTTCCACTCTCACACATAGCTGGACAAAGTCATTGAGATCTAAGTAAGGTAAGAGTTCTACCTTATCTCTAATCTCATAGTTCAATCCACTCTGGAATCTAGCTATGGTGAATCTCTCTTCCTCTTTAATCCCAGCTCTTAACATGAGTAATTCTAATTTCTGTCGGTATTCCTCAACACTCATGTTTCTTTGTTGAAGTCTATGGAGCTTGTCCATGACTTCTCTAGCATAATATGCTGGTACATGCCTTCTGTGTAAGGCTGCTTTTAACTCATTCCAGTATTGGATGGTATAGTCGCCACTCATCTTTTGATCTCTTATGATTGATGTCCACCAATAAAGGGCTGCACCTTGAAAAGTCAAGGTAGCTAAGGTCACTCGCCTCCTATCATCTATGTGGTAGCACTCAAAAATATGTTCAACCTTCATCTCCCACTCAAAGTATTCTTCTACATTGTCTCGTCCAAAGAAGGGTGGAAGGTCGAGTTTAGGTTCCACATGATGGTCTCTATGGTTATGATTACGCCTAGGAGGGCGTTGATAGTGATCATAAGGGTGATAACTATGGTGATCACTATGTTGGGAATGATCATCATGATCATGGTTTTGCCTATGAGAGTGATCCCCTTGTGAATGCCCTCTTTGAATGAGAGTAAGATTGGCGACCATTTGCCTTAGTTCATGTAACTCAGCCTTGGTTCTATTGAGCTCTTCTCTCAACTCTATGTTGTCCTGATCATGATTGGTGTTACCTTGAACACTAGAGTGACTCATGCTTGTGAAGTAGAGAAAGTGTTTTCACAAAATTTGAAAGCCTTGCACAAGTATGAATCAAAACTTTTGGAAAAGAGGATTTACTTGTTTTTGGTGAATGACTTCTATAGAGATTCTAAAGGTGAAGAAACCGAATAGCTCCCAGGAAGGAGAGGTGAGTCACAATGGATAAGCTTAGAAACCTTGTCCTTCCTTAGCCAGAGTGTCTCCTGACGTTTCTGACCCAAGTTTCTATATAGAAGTCTTTCAAAACCTTTTGGAATGTAACGATGTTATGCCCCTAATAAACCAAACGAAGGTTTGTCTATATGGTAGCACACCTAGCTATCACGGAGACGTAGAACACAAATATTCAACAAGCACAAGAAAGGAAGTATGAAATGAATGGAAAAAGAAAAAAACGGCCCTAAGTGAAAGTGCAAATGACACTTGGAGCCACTTGACACACTTCCACACTAAGATGCGCAACTAGACTATTACAATGTTTAATGGAGTACTTGGAATTGCTTGATAAGCATTTTCCCCAAGTAACTCAAGTTTCAAAAGCAAAGAAGAATATACTACAAAGGTTCCGTGATAGAAAGCCAAATATACAATGAAATGTAGAACTATTTAAACAAAGCCAAGTGTGGCTGCAAAGGCAAAGTAAATAAGCTGAAATGGAACTTTAAAATGGTGTTTTTCTGCTGCAAGGAGGTGCTGGACAGCCAATGGAGATTACTCTTGAAGTCCACTTGAAGCAATGTTAGCAAGACCTCCACTCCTTAAGATGCTACCCCTTTGAGAAGGCCTAGCTGGATGTTAAAACTCCACCACTAAATGATATTCCAGCACACCAAAATTCACAAAACCCGTGAGTGATGAAAAACAAGGTGCATCCAATTTAAATGCAGAATTAATATGACAGCAGCTATAGAAGCCAATAAAAGGTGATTTCTAAACACTTTGGGGCTGGAATAAAGGCTAGCACACAAAAGGAACCTAAGATAAGGTCTAGAACAGATTAGAAAAGCAAGAAAAACTCAAAACAAAGAGGAAATTCAAGTGCAGTGAAAGTGTTTGATAAAAATGACAAACTGTTTGATGAAATGCCACAAAGAACAGCAGATTTTGGTGTTTTCTGGTTTTGGATTCGTGAACACTGGATTGCAGGGGTGATGTGATTTTTGATGCTTTGAATTCACTTGTATAATGATTCAAAAATGGTTGGAACAGAATCCCCTAGCTTTTGCCAATCCAAATTTCAAATGGAAACTTTTAAAGTATAGAAAACAACAAAGAAATGCATACTGCACCAAAAATGTGGCTGGAAAATTGGAACAGCAGTGTGCAAAACAAATGGCAGTGTATCAAAGGCTCCAATGATATGTCAAACAAGTTTATCTCATCAATTTTGATGTGTACAAACACTTAGACAGCAAAGAATCACACTGCAGCAGCAAATCAGTAGTCCACTTCCAAACTTAAGCAATTTCAATGGTCTGAAAACTGATTTTTCACTTTTGGTGAAAACTGACCAAATGAACAGTAGGCACCAGTTTTAATTGACCAAATACACTTGTTGAACCATTGAAAATGCACAGGCAGTCACAAAATCTCAAAAACAGTGTATGAGTTGCCAAATTATGCAGAAAAAGTGACAAAACTGCACCAAAATTTAAAATGCAATAGAGTCAAAGCTGGATGGATCAACAATCATGCAAGAAAGGTCCTAAACAACTAGATCTAACTGTAGAGTATCAGCTAGAAGATTTAAAGTAACCTAAAACCACACAAAGACAGCAAGCACGGTGCAAAATCTGATAAAAAAGACTGTGACAGCATTGTTTAGTGAATTTTGAAACAACTCAACAACTCATTTTGCAAATATGTGATTGATTGGAGTTACTATCACTTGAAACATGCTTAAAATCATAAAAGAAACTTGTCTCAAGTTTTAGATACAACAAAACTGGCAGAAACAGTATGCACCAAATCAATGTAGAAATGAATTCTGATGCAGAATTTGAAACCAGATTTTATGAACTCAACCACACATTTTGCTTTTCTGAATTTAATATGAGTTTGTACACTTGTAGCAATGCTTAACAACACCAAGGAAACTTGCACAAAGCTTTAGAAGCAAGAAATCTGGTCTGAAACAGATTAAAGTACAGATACCAGATTTGAAAAGATTGTGCAGAATTTTGTGAAAATTGACGCAAATGTTGGATGCTTTAGCTCATATAATCCAGGCTAGACATTGTCTCTTTGCCTTTGTGGATTGATTCATTGCTAAACGTGCATCTAATACATAGTTTGAAAATGAAAATTGAAAGCTAGAACAGAATCAAACATTTGAAACAGAACAATACTGCACATAAGGCACATGACTGAGACAAAACTGGAAAAGATGAATAAAGCTGGATTTGAACAAAAATAAAGAAATGCACCGATTAAAATGAAGAGAAAACACTAAAGAACAGTGAATGAAAGATTACAGGAATCACATACACGAATTAAACCAAAACAGAAAAAAAAATTGATGAAACAGTGACAGAGTGTGAACAGCACATGACAGAAACAGAGAAAGTGAATGAAAGAGCAACTTAGCTCTTGCAGTGGCAGCCTGAACGACTGGCTCTTGATGCCAAATGATGGAAGCTACTCCAGGATATGCAGAAGAAGCTCCAAAACTCAGAGAAGTGGCAGCGGATTGAGAGAATGCAGTGGAATTTCTGGATGCACAGAAGGTGTTTGATAAGATGCTGGAAGTGTTTGAGTGGTTGTGTTTGGTAGAATTCTAGCTCAGCAAGCTTTCCAAAGGGGAAAGAAGCTAGAGGAGGTGCAAGATAACAAAGCACAAGGTTGAACTTGAGAGTAAAAGCTGAAAATTGGCAGCATTTCCTTACTTCAAATCAAGTTACATTTACAAGTGATGAAGCTCTCTATTTATAGAAGAAGGAGAGCTTCTAAAACATATTGTGCAAGTTATTTAAATGTGCACATGCTGTAAAACAGATAGAGGAAGCTTGGGCAGCAAGCTATAAGTGCCAACTCAGCAAAGCCATTGAAGAAGATGGAGTTGTTGTCTTTAGTGTTGAACGTAATGCAAAAGCCATGACACCAACCATCCATTTGTGCTTCTTTGCTTACGTGGCAGCCCTTTTAAGTTGCATAGACATGGTTCCTCCCTTTTATTAATATTCTACAAAAGCAATGTAAAAGTATTTAGCAAAGAGAAAGAGAACTTAGTAACACTAGTGCAGCGAGGGGCTTTTACCGCGGTTCATTTTCACTATACGTCGCGGTTCTTGAACCGCGGCATATTCAGCCGCGGTAGTAAGTCAGACACTTTATGCCGCGGTTCTAACCGCGGTATATAGGTTGCGGAATATGCCGCGGTTGTCTAGGGAACCGCTGCCTAAATTCATTTTTTTAAAAAAATAAAAATAAAAAAAATGCACTATATGCCGCGGTTGAACCGCGGCATATAGGCTGAAGCATATGCCGCGGTTCGTGTCAAAACCGCGGCCATATGTCTCGTTTTAAAAAAAAACGAAGCACTATATGCCGCGGTTGTGGTTAGAACCGCGGCATATTCCCCTGCAGTTTTTTAAAATAGCAGGTCTGTTTTTGTGATATCCACTACCACAAAAACAGACCTGCATATAAAACACATGTACAGAAATGCAATTTCAACATAACAAACACATGTTCAAATGTATTTCAACATCAAATAAAGTACAGAGTCTAAGAAAATTCTATCTAATCAAATGCATTGTTTAAATCTAAATCTAAGAGCTATTGTATAATCTAACTATATACTTCGCAGCAGCGTTCCTAATGAATAATAGTGACTTCTCAGGAACTGGTGTAGTAGTCTTGAATCTCTGCAAAAGACAATTCATTTTAATTAGTGTATATGAATTCAACATTTGTTAAAAAATCAAAATTTGTTAAAGTTAAATATTACCGTTTCCCAGCTTCTTGTGATGTGAGAACGAACAATATGGGTCATCCAATACATTACATAGTATCCACACTCATATGACCCATTTTGTCTGTTACACTACAATATATCATCACAGTTGATAATAGTTAGTGAATAACATTTTTTATAAAACAATTATAACAAAGTATGACTTTAGCATATGTCAAACCTTGAGAGAAATCCAAGCAATCTTTCTACTCTGAACAATTGATCTCCCGTCCATCATCATACTTGCTGGAATAGAACTGTATATAAAAAAAGGTTTTAGCATTCAGTTATATAACAAAGAAAGTCCAAACATTGAGGTTCTTACCAATCAATTGCTTGTTTGAGTTGTGTGGGAGGAGGCCTGTGCAATGAGCAGAACCACAAAGCATAGTTGTCTTACACAGACATAACAAGAAGTTGCCAATGGCGCCTGAAATTCATAATAACGTAACTATTAAATATTAAAATCACATATGGAACATTATTATGTTAACAAAGTTCACTTACCCGGATATATAAGGCAAAAAGTATATTTTCTTGCCCCTTCGAAAACTGCTTATCAGACTCATGTTGATATGATCAAAATCATTTGATTCATGAATGTCTTGGGGATCAATGAATCCATAATCATCAGAACGTCCCAACTTATTAGTGACCCCAGACATATACCTGAAATCAAAAATTAACTTTGATATAAGGATACTTGATATATAAATCAATTTTATATATAAATAATTGGTCATAGACTTACATCGTCCATAGTTGAATAATTGAAATATTCAACTCTTGTGTTCCCGACGCAAGCTCACGGACATCTTGGCTATTAAGGTATATTGGGACCTCAGAGCCATGCCCAAATGCATTAGCATCATACTCAACCTCCAAAGGCTTATCATCAAGGATGTCAGCAAGTAGATGCAATGAAGAAAGAGGGTCATCCTCAGATAGAGGAATCTTCTGTTGTTCCTGCGTCTGTTGTTACATGAAAAGATAAGATAAGTTTTGACATCAAAAACCTTTAAAATTGAGAAGTGTAAAGAAGAATTTCATACCGAGGGGTCAGAAACTGGTTTAACCAAAAATTTAGGCCAAGTGATAAACGACTTATATGCTTGTTCCACAGTGAAAATCTCTTCCGTGGACAGTGGAACCGAGGCATCTGGCATGATCATTTCATCCACTGAGACCTTCACCTCATCCTCTAATAGTTGCATACCATGACATACAGTCGCTGACCTAAACTCTGTTCCACGAGCTACCAGCACCATCTCAGTATCTTCTAAAATGTATAGCAGACATGGACTACCATCGTCCATGTCATCCTCTGGGATGGCTGATGCGGAACAACTTCCTTTGCCGCTTCTTCCTGTCATATTAAATGTTAGATTATACAAGAGATAGAAATAATTGCATATAAATGTTTATTAAGTTTACCTGTGGGCGGGGGAGGGATAACATGTTCCTCTACAGGAGACTGCACCGGGCGCATGCTATGAAACTGTTCCTGGTATAGCATCTGGAATTCAGCCCTCACCTCGGCCCTGATCTCCTGTATAAGGTCTTGTCGGACCTTTTTTGTAATCTCTTCTGTCATCCTTTGTGTATCGCTGTATGAATATGAAGGCTGACGAGAAGAGCTCCCAAAATAATCTGTAATTCCTACTCCAGGACCTGCAGCACGTACACGTCCAGGGTGCTCAGGTCGTCCAATTGCAGCAGCTAGAATATCCTGGCGACCCTCTGGAGTGAATTGGCCTTGGGAGCTCTGCTCAACCAAGGCGTCCTGTAACATTACAAAACACCATTATTCTTTAAATAGTTTAATGTAGTATGTATAATGACAATATTTATTATTTTAGGAACAGTGATAACTTACAATTTTTTCAGAAATCTCTCGTGCTGTGTCGGAAGAGTAGGTGCCCGATGGTCGCATACGGGCCAACTTCCATTTCTCATGTCTAGACGGTGGAGAAGGAGGCTGAGGAGGGCTACCACTCTGAGATGGTGGTATAGCATCTGCCTTTTGCTTGAGGATTTTCTCCTCAAGCTTCCTATACCCACCACGAGATAATAGGTGAGGGTTTTTGTTCTTAGCACTTGTTCCTTGTGCTTTGCTTCTAATTGCCTGTCACATACACATTAATTAATCAGTTCATATGATATATATTTGTTAAACAGGAATTGAATAATATGAACTACACTAACCTGCCATTCCTCTGACATCCGACTCTCTTTAAAAAGCCGCCAAGTCTCCTCATCAATGGACTTATATGAACTGCATGGACTTTTATGTTTAAGGTGTCCAAAGATGTACCTTGATGTCAACTTGCTTTTAAAGTTTCTGAAATTTTCTGCAACAGTTGACAAACACTTATTTCTAAGTGTTGGGACATTTGGAATGTCAAATGTCATCTGAAAAAAACATAATAAAGTTGTATTAGTACAAAATTATCAATATAAACAAAATTTAATTCAAATGCTATTAACTAACTTACCAATATATCTTGCCAAATAATGTTCCGATCACCCTCGGACACATGATCAAAAGATGGAATGAGAATGCTAATCCTATCACGTGCCACTACTCCAAGGTATGATCGGAAGTCATCTGCATGAGGGCCAGTTGCCACACCCGTGGTGACATTCACATTCACCGGAGTTCTTTCACCACTATTTTTCCTGATTAATAGTTGTTTCATCCTAGTGGGTCCTCTAGTGGATCTGGTTGGGGGAGCCTCATCCCCTGAAGAATGTGGATGATCAGCCATATATCTGTCAAAATAAATAACAACATTAAATTTTCTTTCAAGACTTATGTAATATCATATAAATTAACAAAACATGTAATAGTACAGAAATTGAAAATTCATACATAAAGATATGGATTCATCATATGTATATTCCCTCATCATGATCTGACCGAATTGCATGTACATCATCGTCAACTACAGATTGGTCATCCAAATTTGTTGTAGTTTGAAATGAATGGTTGTCAGCAATATCAATATTAATCAGATTGTCTTCGTTAACCTCAATTTGTTTTTTGCCTTGAAGAGCAACATACCAATGGTCAGACGCAGGATCTTTGACATAAAAAACTTGAGATGCTTGATGTACCATGATAAACGGTTCGTCTCGATAACCCACCTTGCGAAAATCAACTAGTGTCATACCCGAGTCATCTATTTTCACACCACTCTTATTGTCAAACCACTTACACTTGAACAATGGAACAGAAAACTTGGTGTAATCAACCTCCCATATCTCTTCTATTATACCATAATATCTCATTGATCCAAGTACAGGAGATTGATCTTTTGATGTGGAAAATTGAAGTGACTCAGCTTCTAAACTGACTCCACTATTTTGTACTGTGCTTTTATCATCCAAAGTCTTCGTATAGAATGTGCAATTATTGACTTCATAGCCTGTACAACACACGACATCAAACTTCAAACCATTTGCAAGCCACAATAAAGTTTCAGAAGAATGTGGCTCTTTGTCAATTTCAGATTTGAACCAAGACATAAATGTTTTGTTATGCTCCATCAATTGTCATTTCTCTGATTGTCTTGGATTTTTATTCTTAACAATGGCTTTGTGTGCCTCCAAAAAAGGGATCACCTCATCTGTGTTGTTCAATATATAAAGATGCGCTTGCAACAATTCTTCGCGATCTTTTGTCACCACATTGACACCTCGGATGCTTTTACTTGTAGAAAATTTATTCAACCATGCTGTGCGAGGAACTCCTATTGGATTAGTTGATGTCATGTAATCTGAACAAAATTCGATACTTTCTTCAGCAATATACCTTTCAATCATCGAACCTTCAGGACGATATGGATTTTTAACGTACCCATTCAAAACCTTCATATAACGCTCAATAGGATACATCCATCTTAAGTATACCGGTCCGCACAACTTGATTTCTCTAACCAAATGAACAAGTAAATGTACCATGATGTCAAAAAAAGATGGAGGGAAAAACATCTCTAGTTGACACAAGATGATAACAATCTCGCCTTGAAGTTCATCTAACTTTGTAGGATCGATGGCTTTACTACATATTGACGAGAAAAATGAACACAACCTGTTTATGGTGTGCCTAACATTTTTGGGCAAAATTCCACGAATAGCCACCGGTAACAACTGTTGCATTAAGACGTGACAATCGTGAGACTTCATGCCAACAAGCTTTAAGTCCTGCATTGACACTAAACTCTTCATATTTGAAGAGTATCCTTGTGGTACTTTGATACTCTTTAAACATACACAAAAACTTATCTTCTCTTGTCTAGACATTGTGTAACATGCAGGGGGCAAATAAGTGCGTTTACCAATCTCCTTGGGTGCCAACTCTTCTCGGATATTCATGTCAACCAAATCCAAACGAGCATTCACTCCATCTTTTGTCTTTCCCTGAATGTTGAGTAATGTACCAATCAAGCTATCACACACATTCTTTTCTACATGCATCACATCTATGCAATGTCGAACATCTAACTTTGACCAATATGGAAGATCAAAGAATATTGATTTCTTCTTCCAAGGGGTCGTTACAGATGACTTCTTCGATGTTTTCCCAAATACATGATGTATTTTATTAACTTTTTGAAGAACTTCAAGGCCAGTAAGTGGATTTGGTGCTTTGTCCCTCTCTTGATCTCCATTGAATGCTTTTTTTAACCTTCGATATGGATGATTACGTTTTAGAAATCTCCGATGACGCAGATACACCGTCTTTCTTCCATGTTTCAATTGATGAGCTGCAGTGTTTTCTTCACATATAGGACACGCTTTATGACCCTTGACACTGTATCCTGACAAATTACCATAAGCAGGAAAGTCATTAATGGTGCAAAATAACATTGCACGCATCATAAAAGTCTCTGAAGCGAATGCATCAAATATTTCAACCCCATCAACCCACAAAACCTTCAAGTCTTCAACTAGTGGGCTTAGATAAACATCTATGTCATTTCCAGGCTGCTTTGGACCAGATATCATCATAGACAACATCATGTACTTCCTCTTCATGCACAATGCAGGAGATAAGTTGTAAATTATCAATATAACTGGCCAACAACTGTGATTGGTACTCAGATTACCAAATGGGTTCATTCCATCAGTGGCTAAACCAAGCCTAAGATTTCTACACTCTTTACCAAATTCGGGGAATTGTCGATCAATATTTTTCCATTGCTTTGAATCAGCTGGATGACGAAGCAGCCCGTCAATTTTTCTCTCATCTGCATGCCATCTAAGATTTTTAGCATCTTTGGGATTCGCAAACAAACGCTTAAGTCTGGGCACTATTGGAAGGTACCAAACTACTTTCAAAGCAGATCCATTTTTTTCTATCTGACCATTATCTTCACTATTGTTTTTTGACTTGTATCGTGATAAGCCACATTTTGGACACTTTGTCAAAAATTCAAACTCTTTCCTATACAAAATGCAGTCATTGGGACAAGCATGTATCCTTTTATACTCCATACCCATTGGACAAAGAATTTTCTTCGCATCATAATTACGAGTGGGCAGTGTATTTCCATCTGGCAACATTTCATTCAACAACGTCAACAGTTCTGTAAAACTCTTATCAGTCCATCCATTGCTCGCCTTCAAATTCATGAGCCTTAACACCGCTGATAAACGTGTGAACTTAGTTGAACCGACATACAAAGGTGTTTCTGCATCAGTCGACATCGTCTCATACACATGAGCTTTGGCAAAATTTTCTGCTCCAACATCGCGGATCATGTCCTCCAATTTGTCTTCATCCGGTCGATCTTCTTCCATGGTGGAATCAGTAACATTTACACTTTGAGAGTCAGTGGGAAAATCCATTTCTTCGCCGTGCCAGATCCATGTTGTATAGCATCTTAGAAAACCATCACATATAAGATGTTCTCTAATTTGAGTTGCGTTCAACTTTCTCCCATTCAAACAGTTCACACAAGGACATCTAAACTTCACTTTATCATCAGTTCTCCCCTCATTACGTTGCGCAAATTGTATAAATTCCTCTACACCTCTCTCGTACTCAGCACTAATACGTGGTAAATTAATCCAATTTCGATCCATATTCCTAAATATTACATAAAACGAAAAGCTACTAAAAATCAAACTTGCAAGAACTACAACACACATTACCAAAACTATAGCAAAAACCATACCATACATTACCAAAACTATAACAATTTCATGCATTATCAAAATTAAAGCAAAAATTATACAATACATTACCAAAACTATAGCATTATGCAAAAACTAATGAAGAAATCACGTTAAGAATGCAAAAGGGCATAAATACCTCGACGACGAACCGCAAAAACGCTTGGGGCAAAGAAAACGAAATCGCACCGGAGAGGGAATGACGCGTTTCCAACGATTTTGATCGGCTAAAACTGTTTTTTCTCGTCAAAAATGAATAATGACCGAACAATACAAGGTTTAAACGGTGAAAAATGACCAAACGGAGATGAACAGAGTCGGAGGCAGCGAAAACGCGAAACAGAGACGCGAGGAAGAAGACACTGTTCCAAGTTTTAATTTTTAACTCTGAACGGGGGAATCTACCGCGGTTCACCACTTACCCGCGGTATAAGAGGGGTATATGCCGCGGTTTAACTCCCAACCACGGCATATACTAATTTAAAAAATTATTCCAAATGGCATTTTTGAAATTATTTTCAAACTATATGTCGCGGTTCAGCGGGCAACCGCGGCATATACATCGAAATATTTGAAATATATATTAAACTAATTTCAGATAAGAGAATATGTCGCGGTTGCTCGTAGAACCGCGGCATATTCCCCTATAACGTGTTGAGCACAACTGTCTCCCCAACTGCCTTCTGTGGAATTTCAGAAGTTACAGGGGGTATATGCCGCGGTTGTTCAGAGAACCGCGGCATATACCCCCCGTAACTTCTGAAATTCTCTGACTGGCAGAGAAGTTGAGAAGTTACAGGGGTATATGCCGCGGGTGTCTAGAGAACCGCGGCATATCCCCCTGTAACTTTTCAAATTCTCTGACCCAGTCAGCACCTGCAATAAATTTGCAGGGGTATATGCCGCGGTTCTGCGAGCAACCGCGGCATATACTCTGTTAATTAATTTTTTATTCATACATGGCGTCAAAGGCAATGGTTGACTGGAGTATATGCCGCGGTTCTCTGGACAACCGCGGCATATATGTTCGTTTTATTTACAAATCTGCCACCGCGCACCATTATGCTGCGGTTTCTGTTGAACCGTGGCATAATGTGCGCTATAAAAGCCCAATTTTTTACTAGTGTAAGTAATACTCCATAAGAGTAAAGTAGTGAGTGCTCCCTCTTCCTCTTGGATTCTCTTAGACATGGCTCTTGTTAAAGGTCCTATGTGGAGCTTAGATGGTCCTCCATCAGGAAGTGAGAGTTGGGTGAGAACAAACGAATTTGAAAAAGTGAGAGTTGGGAGTAGGCTACGCGAGAGAGTGAAAATGAAATAAAGATCTAGGATTTCAGAAAAAAATAAATAAATATGATTAAAGTAAACATGGATATTTTTATAATTAAAAAAATTTGAAAAGATTTGGAGAGGTACAGGGAGAATTGGTGGTGGTGGAGAAAACAACACCCCTGCTGAGAAAGCAACACCCTTCTAAGAAACCAGCCTCAATCAAATCACATGCCTAAAAAAAAACCGAATCAAGATAAAATCATAAAACTAAAAAAATAAAATAAAGAAAATCTAAGTTTAGTGTTTGTTTATAAAGAATATTATTGCCTTACTTACGTATCTTTTATTTATATTTAAGTATTTAGATTAATTAAAAATAAAGTTAAATTATAATATATATAAATATAAATTTTATTTTATAAGTTAACTTTGTAAGATTGTATTACATTTAAAATATATTATCTTAAAATGATAAAAAAATAATAATCTTGTGATGAATTTCTCTCATAATTTTTTAACCTTCAACAAACAAAGTTGTAATTTATTAACTCATCTAACAATATTAAAAGAAAATTAATGTAAGATGCTTTTACATCATCTTTCTACTTAAGTGGTGCCATAAGTCATGCCCTAATTTCTTAGCTTCATTAACTCAAAATATTCAGAATAGGTTTATTTCTGCTTCAATTCATTTATGCTACATTGAGAATACTTTATTTCATAATATATATATATATATATATATATATATATATATATATATATATATATATATATATATATATATATATATATATATATATATATATATATATATATATAATTTCACATTTAAAAAGTGTAAAGCAACTAAGTTTTGAAAAGAAAAGTTAAACATCCAAAGTTTTAAAATAGAGGGTGTAAATATTAGTTTGGTGACTTAAATGTGTTTTATTTTCGTAAATTATTATAACCAATTTATGTTTCATAATTATAAACCATTTAATTCATGTAATGATGTAAAATATTATTTCAATACATGAAATGTTTCTTATGTAACAAATGAAAATATATAACTTTTATATGTAATTTATTGAAAAGTATATTTTACAAAAATAAAATATTTTATAATTTATTTAAAACGAAAACACATTTTTTCATAAAAATATATAAAACCATGTTGAAAATCTCTCATTATATAATATATATTGTTTTTCTTCCATCGATAGAGAGAAATAGGATTTTTATCCATACTTTAAGGTAACAATTTACGAGCAACAAAATTATAATTGTATAATTGTATATGACAATAAACTACCATCAGTTAAAACATTCTTTCTATGAAATAGGATTTTTTTAGGCGCCATTGATGAGAGTCATGTACAGGTAAATGTTCCAAGATTGGAAGCAGTAAGATATACAGGTAGGAAAGATTAACCCACCCATAATGTATTTGCATATTGTGATTTTAACACGAAGTTCACATATGTATTAGTTGGATGTAATAAGGGAACAACTTACTTTTTCAAGAATATTGAAGGATGCACTGGTTACAGAGATCCATTGATCATTCCAGTAGGTAAATGATTTATGTTACTTAATATCATCACTGGTTACACAAGATTTGAAAAATTATGTAGGAAAGTATTCTCTTGAAGATGTGGAAATTATATTGAAATGAAACATAATTACACCATATAGAGGTGTTAGATACTAGTTGAAAGAGTACAATAATAGAGAGGTCCTCAAAATCAATAGGAATTGTTTAATCATCATCATTCATCATTGACAAATGTGATAAAGAGGAGATTTGATGTGTTAAGAAAATGATTTGTCATTATAGTGAATGAAACAAAACCTCATTATTCTTTCGGTACAATGACAAAAATAGTGTTGACATGTTACATTCTTTACAACTTCCTACGAGAGGTAGACATGGTCAATTGTTAGTTGAAGAAGTTGATCGGAAGTCGATGAAAGAAGATGAAGTGAGTTAACTAATCAAGTTCGTGAAGTTAACTATAGACATGGTTGTAACATTATGAAATAACAAATCAATATGGAGAGATTATGAAAACAATTGATGTGTTTGAAAACTTCATTTAGTGTTGGAACTATATGAACATTAAGTATTTATTATGATAACTTGATTTGGTTTCCCATGGTTATATGTTTGTTTTCTTTATATCATTGCGTGAGTTTCTTTCTAGTAGGTGATCATGAATAGGGGAAAGGGTATTGCACTAGACTCATTTTCTGGCCTTCGTGAATTCACTAAATCCACGAAGGATATGAACCTTTGATTATTGTCAACTATGGTAGACAAAGCTAGATTGGGTAATGGGGTGGATGACAATTGGATGTCGCTAGCATACAATAACATTCTCGACCACCTACACTAATCTAATTTAGTTGGGTTAAACAAAAATAATTTAAAAAATAGACAAAAGGTGTAGAAGGATAAATGACAGAAGATTCATGACATATTTAACAGATTAAGTGGATTATCTTGGAGTGACTCAACTAAGCATTTTTATGTTGAAGATGAGCATGATAATGATAAAGCCATAGAGACTTTGCATGACAGTTTCCCTTTTGAAACAAGTAAGTTTTATCTATCCAAGTATTGTTTCTTATTTGAAGTATTAAATAAATTATGGTCTTCGTGCCTAGCTATATGAAATGGAAAGATTCATGGAAAAGTTTTGCTAGTGTTGAAAATATTTCTTGCCATGGCTCAATTTTTGTTGAAGGTTGGCTATACTTTTGGCACATATGTTGTTTCTGATTTGCCCATTACCGTTTTGGATCATTAGTTGAGATATTGGGAAATGTCTTCTTGTTTCTAATTTGCTGCTCCATTGTAAAAACAAATGTGTTTGTACCTTTTTTAAAGGACATCAGTTGATTTGTAAATAAGGGATTCTAAATTTATGTTAATTGCAGGTCCGGTAGTGCTTGTGATTAGTTCATTAAGGTTATGCGTGTGCGCATGTATGCCATGACCTTTGTTCCTTCTTCAGTGTCTTTTATGGTTGTTATAGAAATTGAGAAGTACAATTAATGTTCTCATTAGTATTAAAATCATTATCTGATTTCATATTATACCATTTACCCCTCTAATTAAATAAATAAATTTTTCCATCTCTTATTATTCGTCTTTTGTGGCAATTTCATGATAAATGTGTAAAATAATTAAAGATTATATTTTATAATTTTCAAAATATAGTAATTAATATTGTCTTGAACTTTTAAAATTATAAATAGGTTTAATCATTCACGAAGTCCCTATTTTCGCGTGGAATCTCAATTTAGTCCATTTGTTTATGGAAATCTCAATTTGGTCCCAAATTTATGAAAATTGCAACAATTGGATCATTTCCGTTAAATTTTCTGCAACGGCGTTAATGTGTGTTTGACGTGGCACGCTGTAGTCAGTTTCTTAACTGACGTGGCTGACTAAAGGAGAGGCAACTCAAGCACGTGAATGATTAAACCTTTTTGCGTTATACCACTCTCGCCGTTATACCACTTTTTGCAAACCAAAGAAACCGAGCTTTTGTCCTTTCGAGATTTTAACATCCCTATAATTCTTTCCAATACCTCATAAGGAAAAGTGGAGTTTGATTTTGGATTATCCCTCTTTCTCCAACACTCCATCTTCAACTCAAGAATAGAGAAACAAGAAAAGAGCCAAATTTTTCGACACCGTGTGGATCAACAATGAGATTTTTAAGCAGCCACCTTGTCAAATTATGGTAAAGCAACCATGAAAAAGGAAGACTCAAACAAAGTGAACTTAAGGAGCAGAAAAAGAAACGGGTACAAGGAAAAGGATTTGCAGAGACCAGCAAATTGTCAATGACAATAAATAATTCCCAAAAAGAAAGTGTAAAAGAGTGAAAGAAAAGAAAGAAATTTGCTGAGTGAACTCTCCAAAGTTGAAAAAGAACCTGTTCCTATGTACCGTTCACTGTTGACTGCAAAGGTACCTGCTTTCAGCCATGTTTTCTCTTTGAACACAAGAAAACAACAGAATTTAAGAGCATTCGGAACTGAAACAAAAATTTGGAGACCCAAATGAGCTTGATGGAATCTGCGATCCGTTAAGAGGTGGAAGGAGATCCAGAAGGTATATATTTATACGGGTGTATGTGAGAGGAGGAAGGAGAGAGAAAAGGTTAGGTCGCTGAAAATTGGGATCTTTTTCCCTGTACAGAAACTTCTCAAATCACTTCTATCCGATGATGACGACAATTGCACACACTCTGTCAAGGTCAACTTGGATTAAACCCTAAATCCCCAAAATGATACCTCAATTTGTGAAATGGAATGAACGGTGGACGAACCCTAAAAATACTCAGAAGAATCTCAATCCCTAATTCGATCAAATACAAATCTAAATCCCAAGTTTGGTTTAAAACTTTCATTTTCTGTTTACTTAAAAAATTTTATTATCCACGTACTTCAGCTGCCCCTGCTTCAGTCAGCCACGTTAGTTAAGAAACTGACTACGGCGTGCCACGTCAAACACACACTAACGCCGTTGGAGACAATTTAACAGAAAGGATCCAATTGTTGCAATTTTCATAAATTTGGGACTCAATTGAGGTTTCCAGAAACAACGGGAATAAATTGAGATTCCACACGAAAATAGGAACTTCGTGAATAATTAAACCTTGTAAATAGTAGGGAACAACATTTTACTAAAAACTGATAGTAAAAGGCGTGAAGGTAGCAATTGCTGGTGAAATCTCATCCATTTAAACAAAAATTTTCATAAATGAATTCATTAACAGTATCGGTGAACTTTAATATCTATAAAATGAATTCAAAACAAAATGAGTATCTCATGATTATGCTAAACCCACTAAAAACACTGGGAATAACAAAGGCTAGAAAAATTTATTCTGGATATTCAAGTTCTCCGTCCATATCCAATTCGACAAACCCTTCTTTTCTTGTCGCCATCGCTTTTTTCATTATTTGAAGGCTTAGACTTATGTCAGAAAACCTTTTCTTCAATATATTTTGTTGCTTCTGTAAATGATTCTTTCGGTTCTCCAGTATGTTGATATTTTCTTCCATTTCTTTTACCTTGCGAAACTCTTAACGTGATTTCTCATCTCCATAGCAGAATCAACATATGGCTGGAGCCGGTTAAAATTAAAACATTGAAGTTCTTCCCATGCTACTTGTAGATGATCACATTTCTCATCATTCATATATCTGATTTGGGTTAAATATGTTTTTAGTCCCTAAGTTATTGGTCGTTTCTGGTTTTCGTCCCTCTTTCAAAATAAGGTACAATTTGGTCTTCATTCTTTTCGAAACGTTCGTTTTAGTCCTCAAAACTTTGGTTTTAGTCCTCATTTTGTTGACTAAATGAGGACCAAATTTTTAGCGGTGTTAGTTTTCGAGAGTTAAGAAAATTCGCATAGCGCACCAGTACATTTGCGCTGAGCGAATTAATGAAGTTAAGTGGCTTTAAAAGACGTGACAGAAAGACAGAAACATTCTTCTAACAGAAGTTCTGGACAAAAAAAAAAGAAACGAAAACATCTCAGGAACTTCCGGAGACTACTTCAAGGCATCAAGACACCATTTTTGTAAGGGATTGCTTCAAATGTGTACGTTTAGATAACTAGGAGTAGTTTTTCTTTCATTGGAATTGGATGTAATGAATTTACTCGGGTGTAATTTTCTTGTTTAATCAAAAACTTGTAACTTTTTGGCAAGTATACCAAATCGTTCCAAGTAATATAGAGTAAGTTCAAAGTATCGTTCTCCTATGGGACTTGTGCAACACATGACAATTCTTTCTTTTATAACTCAATTAGACATAAAAGAAACTTTGTTGGAATTGGGTTCATGAATCATATGAAAATAAAACTCTGTACAATATATTATTATTTCATTCAAACATTCACATCAAGGCATACTAGTCCTAATCCCTTAGCAACTAGTTCTAAATTAATATATCAAAATGCTAATTCCTTAGTCAATTTAACATACAATTTGCATTAAGTCTGATGTTAAGAATGACCAAGTTATTGAGTCTATCTCTAGATCCCAAATCAATTAGGTGCTCTATCTATGTCCATGTTCAAAGCAAATGAGTGGGTCTGTGAATATGCTTCTCCCTTTTCTTTTTACGTGAGCTGCATCAGAAGAATAGAGGAAACCGTGAGGTGGTGGCTGGTGTGGCCGTGAATCACTTCCCTCTTCTTCCACACTGTCTTTGGCTTCCCTGGATGTCTTCTTCTCCAACTGCTGGATGTTCAACATCTTCCTGGCCGTGACTCCCTCCCTTGAATGTTGCAGCTACTTGATGTGCATCTTAAAACAAAGAAAATGAATGCTCATTTATGTGTTGGACCAGCCGTGAGATTCTTTTCTAATTGAAGTTCAAAGACCAAAAACTAGAGTGGAAGAGACGGAGAGTTCAGAACAAATCTGCACTTCAATTGCTGGACCGTGGATGTATTGTGGAATGGAAGAGCAACTAAATCTGCACATGCTTAAGCCAAGGTGCCGTGAAATGTGAGCTAGATGCCACCTTAATTAAATTATGTGAAGCTCTCCAATTTGATGGATTCATATTCACGTTCCAGCTAAGAGAGTTTGGTGGCTCCCACCTTTCACTTCTTTATGCTATTGTCTTCCAAATTTTTAACAAAAACCGTGGCTGCATTTGCATGGTGGCCCCTTCATCATTTAATTTCAATTCCATACTTTGATTTGCCAAATGCTTTGTTGAATTTTCCATGTGGGCCATGTGTAGCACTTCTTTAGAATTCAGCATTTTGGAAGTCTTTCATGTTTACCAATTTTGGCGCCGTTGCCGGGGACCAATAACGGTTCGGTTTTGGGTCTTTTGTTATTTTCTGTTATGTGTGTTTTTGTGTACATGTGATATATGTTTTTAGTTTTTGTTTTGTTAAAATTTGTTGTTATGTTTTATCTTGTGTTGTGATGTAATGTTTTGTTTTGTGCATGCATGTCGTATGAGTTTTGTTAATTTAAAAAAAAAAAATAATAATATTAGTTTTCCCTCCATGTTATGTTTCTGTATATTTCTTTCTGTACAATCTTTGTTTGAAGAGGAAGTCCAAGTCTGAGACAGGTTTTGCACTACAATAGAGGAAATGACTGATTCTCAAGATTGGATGTATGAGATAGTCAAGAGTCTTCCCAAATTCCATGGGTTGGAACATGAAGATCCATACAGGCACCTCAAGGAGTTTTGTCTGGTGTGTTTGTCTATGAGGCCTGCTGGTGTTTCAAAGGAGACAGTGTTGATAAATATGTTTCCCATGTCCCTTCAAGATAAAGCAAGAGACTGGTTCATATACCAGTATCCTTTTAATAGTTGGCAGGAAACACAACAAAAATTCTTCGACAAGTTTTTTCCAGCAGCAAAGGTGACCAGCATTAGGATGAAGATCACTGCTATTGAGCAGTTTCAAGAAGAAAGCCTAGCAGATTATTGGGAGAGGTTTAACAGGCTCTGCATAACTTGTCCAAACCACCAAATTCCAGAGCATTTGCTCTTGATTTATTTTTATGAAGGGCTCCTGGACAGTGAAAGGATACTTGTGGATGTAGCTTTTGGTGGATGTTTGATGGATATAACCCCATCAGAAGCGAGGAAGTTGTTCTGCAAGCTGGCTGGTGAAAGTCCAATTGAGTTAACAAAGGAAGAACCTGAGCAGCCTATTCTGGATTCTGACGCTGATAGCCCTGAGGATGCAGCTGATAACTTGGAGTTTGGTAAGAAACTTTTCAGTGAGCAAAAACAGGTTTATTCTGAACCTGAGATTCCAATTTTGCCTGATTTACCTACACATTCAAATGCATGTGATTTGACGCACACTGATTCTATAGGGTTTATGACTGATACTGATACAAATTTGATTGACCATTCTAAAAATTTTAATTCAGTGTCAGCCATTGAACCCATTGGTCAAAGTCGCGTCAATATTGATTTTGAAAGAGAAATTGTGCAATCTGATGATTTTATAGAGTTAGGACTAAACTTTGATTTAACACAGTTTTCTGAAAATTTTGAATGTGATTGCAAATCTGGTTCTTGCTCCATTTGTGCTGAAATTGATTATGCGTTACAGCCAGACTCTAAGTTTATTACAAATGCTATTAAATGTGAGTTTGATGACAAGGATGCAGAGTTCAAAAAGAATGCAGGTGCTGACATTAAGGAATGCATGATTAATGAAGAAGAGTATACTGCTACTTCTTTGAGCGAGCCAGAGATAGCTATTCCGGTGTCACACACTCAACAAATGCTAGTGGAAGGACAGATACTGCTAAAACAAATTGCTACGAGAAAAATAATGATGAAGCAGTTCTTCCTCAAATTTTCTTTGCTGGATCCTGAGGCGAAGAACATCTCCCTGCTTGTCCAAGTTTGGCAACTGCCACCATAACCAGGGGAGTTTTCCTGTTCATTCTTCCCTTAATTTTCTTGGTTTGCGAATTAGGGGAGAATTCTGATTTTCTTAGTTTATGATTTTTTTTAAAAAAAAAAAATAATAAAAAATAAAAAATAAAAATAAAAATAAAAATAAAAATAAAAAAAAAAAAAAAATAAAAAAATTTTATGTTCTGTTTTAGGTCTGTTATTTTGTTAATGTATGTTTTGTAAATATGTGTTTTGTTTGCTATTTTTGAAATATGTGTTTTATTTGGTTTGATATTTTGATTCAGTATTAGGTCTTTTGTTTCGTTAATATGTGTTCTGTTTTTATTTATTTATTTAGTTTTTTGTTATAATAACAAAAAAAAAAAAAAATCAGAGAGTAAAGTTGCAGTAATAGGGCAGAGAGGTGTAGTTTGAGCAGATATAATCTGAGTGAATTTATTGAAAATAACCTAGTACACCGATAACATTCTGTCTTACACTGCTGATAATAAAAATAAAATTCATAAAAATAAAATAAAGATGTCCGAGGTTCGATCATTATTGATCGTTAATATTACAGTCCAAAAAAAAAAAACATAAAACATAAAAAAATTAAAAACATAATAATTTAAGTGTCCTTATTACAGTACTTGTCCTTAATTCTGGCCACACTCGGCCAACAAAAACATAAAAAAAAAAATAAATAAATAAACAAAACTTTAAAACTGGAAGAATTCTCGAGCTGGTTGTGGTGGTCTAAGGGAGAGCTCCGTTGAGGGAGTTCTGGTTCGAAATGCAGGAGGCTTTGGTGGAGGAATTTCTCGTTCATTTTTGTCGTCATCGATAATGATCGGAACTGGAAACAAATTCAGCAGCCTCGGTGCCCTCATTATCACCCAGTTGTTTTCTTTCAAACAAAAAAAAATAAAAATAAAAATAAAAATAAAAATAAAAATAAAAATAAAAATAAATAAATAAATAAATAAAATTGTGTTAATTATAGAAGAGGAAGTGAAAAAAAATTTTCAATAAAAATAGAGATTTGATCAGAGTCTTACCGTACATATATAGCGGCAGTTGTGAAAAGAGAGTGCCTGTGGGGTCTATCTCCGCTTGCCAGCGCCTGACCCGATTGCCATGGTTGTTAAACCAGCAGTGCACGTTATATTCGGTGGCATCTGCGAAGGTCCTTAGTCGAGACGCGATCTCGACGACTTGCGCTCGGCTTGGGTGTGTGACCCCATAGTTGTAGATTTTGGTCATCATATTGATCTGATCATCTGTAGGACGCCATCGCTGACTAGTGTATCTCTCTGATTCCATCTCACTCGTCATCATTCCTCTTGAAATATTCTAAAACTTAATAAAAAAAAAATAATATAAAAATAAAAAGAACAAAAACATAAAAAAAAGAAAAAAATAAACATAAAAAAAAAATAATAAAAAGAACTAAAAAAAATGAAGCATAAAAAAAAAAAATTAGATTAATTCTCTGTTTTCTTTATTTGTTCTTGTTTCCTTTTAAATTTATTTTGTCCAGTCTGTATTTGATGTTTCAGTGTCTGGTCTCAGATCTGTTTCACGGTCCTTGCAAAAGGGTCCTAAACGGATCTACGTCCAGTTGTCCGGTTGTTCTTGTCCATATTGTTCTTGTATATTATGTTTCTGTGTTTTATTTAATTTTAAGTGGGGTACGTGGCGTTGTTCTACCCGATTGTCTCTGCAATACCTTCAATCGAAGGGAGATTAACGTCTGGTTTCCAGCCTATATACCCCTTAAGTTTTTAGACAGTTGTGTTTTATGTGTTTAAGTGTTTTATTTACAAAAAAAAAATAAAAATAAAAAAATTTGAAAAGGAGAAGAAAGAAGCATAATCAGCAGAGGAAAAATAAAGGAAAGCAGGAAAATGGAAAAGAGGGAGAGCAGGCAAGAGATCAGAGAAGAAAAAAATGGAAAGCAGGAAAGCAGGATGGTAATAACAGCAGAAAAAGCGGAAAGAAAGGCAGATCCAGGAGCAGAGGACTTACCTGGAAAAGTAGGCTTGCAGAGGCTCTTCGCGGATCTCACTCAGACTCTTCAGAAGACGCAGGGACAGGGGCTCTGCGCAGATCTCAGACCTTCAGCAGACGCGGGGTGGAGAGGCTTCCTCGCAGATCCAGACGCTCGAGAGAGAGCAGAGAGAGCAGAGAGAGTTGAGAGAGCAGAGAAGTAGAGAGAGAATGAGCGTTCAGAAATGTTGCTCAACGCGGAGGAGCGGACCTTTTGTAGCCAAAGCTCTGCCACTGTAGCAACAGTTCCGGTCTTTGCCACCGAGACTGTTGTCACAGTACAGGTCATCCTTTTCAAAAAAAAAAAAATAAATAAATAAATAAATAAAAATAATAAAAAATATTAGCATCTACTGATGGGTGCTAGGTGTTTAAGACATCTGCTGATGGATGTCCCTGATAACATCTGCTGATGGATGTTACTGAAAAATTTCTTCCCATTTTTCCTAACTTTTTATTGCACTTGTCTATATTATTTGCTGCTCTGAAATTGATAATCTGATGATTGTGACACACTGAGGACATTGTGTGATTTAAGTGTGGTCTACTGGGGAGAAATTCTGATTTTTCTGTTAGTTCTGTTAGTATTTATTTCGTGTGTTAAATTTTTTTGTTTTTAAGTGTTAAATTTTTTCTGTTTTAAGTTGTTTTAGTGTGTCTTGAGTGCAATAAATTTTACATTTTTCTCTTGATTTCTGGATGAGGTCTAAGTTGTAGATTTTTCCTTCACTTACTTAATACTTATAGTTTGTAATCCTTGCTTTTCTCTGCCTGGAAAGATAATTATACGTTTGAGAAGTTGATTTGATTGTGACGAATACCCTGTGTGAGATTTGAGCCACTTAATTTTCTTTCTTGTGTGTGATATGTCTCTTGAATGCTTGCACATATGCCTTGGCTTGATTCTTTTTGATATAATTGATTGATATGCATGTTCAGACGTGATAAAGGCATTTTTGTTCTTGAGCCTCTTTAGCCAAATAAGCCTACCTTGTTATTATCCTTTGATAACCCCTTTGAGCCTATACTGTATATATTTCTTTGTGTTGAAGCTCATACACTGATCCTAAGTGAAAAACAAATGATTACCTTAACCTTAGGAAAGTCTGAAGCTATAGAAGTATTTTGAGAATAAGTGTGGTCTCCTTGGGAATTCTGATGAACTGGCTAGTTGGTTCCTCATCATGTTTTGAAATGATAATTTATATCCTGTTGTGAAAAAAAAAAAAAAAAAAAGAAGAAGACAGGATGAGAAAAAAAAATTTTGATGAGAAAAAGAAAAAATTGAAAAATAATTTTGTGAATAATGGAGTCGAGAAGAGGATTGAATTAGAGGTTTGAGTGAGATTTCACTGTGTTACATTTTTTCCCTAGTGCACCTCTATTTCTTCTGAGCTATAGCTACTTATCCAAATTTATCCTCCCCTATCCTTGGCCCCATTACAACCCAGTAAAGACCTTTTGATCTGAACATGCATATGTTTTAAGTATTGATAATTAGAAGCTTGCCAAGTCTACTTGTGTTTGTTTTCTTGAGTACATCGAGCTGATATTATTATTTACCCTAGACACTTGAGAGAAACACTGTGAGTGCATCTGTAAGGTTTTGTTATTTTTAAATCACCTCTTGAACTGATTAATTATTTTTGCCATACTTTGAATTGCTTGGATGATTTCTGTAAGTATCTGCTTTATTTGATTTGTGTTGGATAATTTCTACTTCTTTTATCTGTCCAGAATTCTTGAGAATTGTATAAATTTGGTTTATTTTTCTTGCGAGCTTTTATTTTTCTGTCTGCTGAGTTGTGTCACCGTCCTAAAAGTCCTTTGAACCATTCCCTGATTTGCGTCTTGATTTTGCCCAGGAGTGCAAAAGACTAAGTGTGGTCTATTTTGATGAACCAATATTTTCCTCACTTCACTTAGTTTATTGTACTAGAATTAATCAGGGAATTGTGCTTAATTGTCCAGTATTTTTCCGTTTTTGCTAATTGTGCTTAATTTGACCAGAAATTCTAATTTTAATTAATTTGAATTATTTGAGTTAATTATTCGCATTAGTAATTGCAAGGAAAATTTTGGAAATAAATTTGGGACATTTGAATGTTAAATGAGAAATGACAATTGAGCCAAATTCATCTCAGCCATTTGACTTTTCGCTGGTTGCTGTGTGAATTTTGTGTCAACTTGTTTGTCCTCGTTCGAGTTCAATTCTTATCCGTTTTGCATGCAGTTTTTTTTCATAGTTTCGTATGGATGTCTATTTGCAAGTATAGTTTTTACTTTGTTCAAATTCATTTTGTGTTGTTCCCAGTATTTATTTTACTCCCCTATGTTAGTTCAGTGATTACTGTTTGAGTGACTTCTAATCTGTGTGCATTGTTTGCATGTTGTTTGATACTTGTGGTGGCTGGAATTGATCATTGGACGGTGCTAAGAACTCCCAACACTCAAGGATTCAACACTCATGTTGGCACATTTTAAAGCTCATTTCAAGAAGTAATATTGGTTGGTTTGGAAACCACATTGTAAACTCACGGTTTATAGCCCTTGGAAGATGACAATTGCACTGCCACATTTACTAAGTAAATGTCTCGGCCATACCACCTTGGCCCATTGGAAAATTCAGCAAGCATCACATATTGAATGGAAATGAAGGGGACCACGTTGTTTGCCATCAAACAAATTAACAAAGAAAGGAGTGGTACATAGACATGAACTCACGGCACACACAAAGGAATTTTCCTTCTTCTTGCAAGTGTGGGAGCCGCCACTTCTCATTAGAAAAAACATGACAAGAGAATGAAAGAAGGGGTCACCAGGCAAAGTCACGTCCACACGAAAGACTTCCAAAATGCTGAATTCTAAAGAAGTGCTACACATGGCCCACATGGAAAATTCAACAAAGCATTTGGCAAATCAAAGTATGGAATTGAAATTAAATGATGAAGGGGCCACCATGCAAATGCAGCCACGGTTTTTGTTAAAAATTTGGAAGACAATAGCATAAAGAAGTGAGAGGTGGGAGCCACCAAACTCTCTTAGCTGGAACGTGAATATGAATCCATCAAATTGGAGAGCTTCACATAATTTAATTAAGGTGGCATCTAGCTCACATTTCACGGCACCTTGGCTTAAGCATGTGCAGATTTAGTTGCTCTTCCATTCCACAATACATCCACGGTCCAGCAATTGAAGTGCAGATTTGTTCTGAACTCTCCGTCTCTTCCACTCTAGTTTTTGGTCTTTGAACTTCAATTAGAAAAGAATCTCACGGCTGGTCCAACACATAAATGAGCATTCATTTTCTTTGTTTTAAGATGCACATCAAGTAGCTGCAACATTCAAGGGAGGGAGTCACGGCCAGGAAGATGTTGAACATCCAGCAGTTGGAGAAGAAGACATCCAGGGAAGCCAAAGACAGTGTGGAAGAAGAGGGAAGTGATTCACGGCCACACCAGCCACCACCTCACGGTTTCCTCTATTCTTCTGATGCAGCTCACGTAAAAAGAAAAGGGAGAAGCATATTCACAGACCCACTCATTTGCTTAGAAGAAGGTGGTTGTATTTTTAAGTGATTCATTCCTGGAAGAAAAAGGTATCACGGTCTATACGTGAAAGAGATAAAAGATATCAAGTCATTCATTCCTTTAAAGCACAATTATTGGTCTGCAATTCAATGCACCACACGTCCTGCATCCAGCCGCTTGGTCCAAGTGGAGACGTGAGATCCAGCTGATATTGGTTGACGGAAGGAGGTGGATGAAGAAGCTACATCACGTCCAAGGCAACACACGGTCTGCTGGACGCAAGAAGAGAGTAGTCCAGTTTCAATATATGTGTAGAGGAGAGTGATGTCTCCTGAAGCAACACCACCAACGTCCAGAGAGCTGCAACTTCATTGAGGGGAGGTGTAACGGATGAATGGAGAAAGGAGAAGAGTGGATTCTTGGCTTGGAATGGTGTGAAACGTAATTGAAGAAGAAGACAAGATGAGGTGGAAATTGGAGGGGCCTAAACCTTATTTTCTTTGGCATATCTAGGAGCATTTGACAGAAGAAGATTGCCTAAAAACAGGGGCTGCCAATTGTCAACTAAAGACAAAAACAAATGAATGGAGAAGTCACGGGATGAAGTTCAGAATTCTGGGCTATAAAATGGAATGGGCAGCAAAGGAGAAAGGGGAGAGTTTTAGGATCAGATTTTAGGAGGAGAATTTGAGTAGAATTTGCAGTAGATTTTAGAAGTAGTTTAGGAACCACTCACGGCTAGAAGAGGCTCTGGCCTCTTTCCATTTTCCAGCAAGCTCTCTTAGTTTCTATTTTCCAAACAGTGTAATGTATAATTTCAATTCTGAGCGTGTAGTTTATCACAGACAGTTTGTTAGTTTATTTTGTAATATTATTTTCAAATGTTTAATCCTTGATGAATTTCATTTTCATGTTAAGTGTTTTTATTTTATCCGTTGAATTTTACCGTTTATGATTTTTTTGCACCATTAAATTCTGTCATTGTATTTTACTGTTCATGCTATTTTCAAAAATCGTTTTTACTGTTCATTTTCACTGTTGCTTTGGGTAAATTTTATTTACACTGTTGTTATGATTTCTGCATGTTTATTGTTCCAGCATTTTAATTTCAAACAATGTTTAATTTTCCGTTTTCCATTTTTACCATCTTTTACCGTTTGTTTTTACCGCTGTTAAAATTTATTTCAGTGTTTTTAAATTCAGTTGTGTTTAATTCAGTCAATTTTAATTTTCTCCGCAACCAAAAACACTACAAACCCCCCCACTTCGTGTTCAAATCTGAGACTGAACCACAAAAATTGGTCCTTGAGAGACGACCTAGGAGTCACTTCCTAGTATTATACTGCATATTTTTCGTGCAATCAACTTTTGTGAGCGGTGCGACCCGTTCACAAAAGTTGATTGCACGAAAAATATGCAGTATAATACTAGGAAGTGACTCCTAGGTCGTCTCTCAAGGACCAATTTTTGTGGTTCAGTCTCAGATTTGAACACGAAGTGGGGGGGTTTGTAGTGTTTTTGGTTGCGGAGAAAATTAAAATTGACTGAATTAAACACAACTGAATTTAAAAACACTGAAATAAATTTTAACAGCGGTAAAAACAAACGGTAAAAGATGGTAAAAATGGAAAACGGAAAATTAAACATTGTTTGAAATTAAAATGCTGGAACAATAAACATGCAGAAATCATAACAACAGTGTAAATAAAATTTACCCAAAGCAACAGTGAAAATGAACAGTAAAAACGATTTTTGAAAATAGCATGAACAGTAAAATACAATGACAGAATTTAATGGTTCAAAAAAATCATAAACGGTAAAATTCAACGGATAAAATAAAAACACTTAACATGAAAATGAAATTCATCAAGGATTAAACATTTGAAAATAATATTACAAAATAAACTAACAAACTGTCTGTGATAAACTACACGCTCAGAATTGAAATTATACATTACACTGTTTGGAAAATAGAAACTAAGAGAGCTTGCTGGAAAATGGAAAGAGGCCAGAGCCTCTTCTAGCCGTGAGTGGTTCCTAAACTACTTCTAAAATCTACTGCAAATTCTACTCAAATTCTCCTCCTAAAATCTGATCCTAAAACTCTCCCCTTTCTCCTTTGCTGCCCATTCCATTTTATAGCCCAGAATTCTGAACTTCATCCCGTGACTTCTCCATTCATTTGTTTTTGTCTTTAGTTGACAATTGGCAGCCCCTGTTTTTAGGCAATCTTCTTCTGTCAAATGCTCCTAGATATGCCAAAGAAAATAAGTTTTAGGCCCCTCCAATTTCCACCTCATCTTGTCTTCTTCTTCAATTACGTTTCACACCATTCCAAGCCAAGAATCCACTCTTCTCCTTTCTCCATTCATCCGTTACACCTCCCCTCAATGAAGTTGCAGCTCTCTGGACGTTGGTGGTGTTGCTTCAGGAGACATCACTCTCCTCTACACATATATTGAAACTGGACTACTCTCTTCTTGCGTCCAGCAGACCGTGTGTTGCCTTGGACGTGATGTAGCTTCTTCATCCACCTCCTTCCGTCAACCAATATCAGCTGGATCTCACGTCTCCACTTGGACCAAGCGGCTGGATGCAGGACGTGTGGTGCATTGAATTGCAGACCAATAATTGTGCTTTAAAGGAATGAATGACTTGATATCTTTTATCTCTTTCACGTATAGACCGTGATACCTTTTTCTTCCAGGAATGAATCACTTAAAAATACAACCACCTTCTTCTAAGCAAATGAGTGGGTCTGTGAATATGCTTCTCCCTTTTCTTTTTACGTGAGCTGCATCAGAAGAATAGAGGAAACCGTGAGGTGGTGGCTGGTGTGGCCGTGAATCACTTCCCTCTTCTTCCACACTGTCTTTGGCTTCCCTGGATGTCTTCTTCTCCAACTGCTGGATGTTCAACATCTTCCTGGCCGTGACTCCCTCCCTTGAATGTTGCAGCTACTTGATGTGCATCTTAAAACAAAGAAAATGAATGCTCATTTATGTGTTGGACCAGCCGTGAGATTCTTTTCTAATTGAAGTTCAAAGACCAAAAACTAGAGTGGAAGAGACGGAGAGTTCAGAACAAATCTGCACTTCAATTGCTGGACCGTGGATGTATTGTGGAATGGAAGAGCAACTAAATCTGCACATGCTTAAGCCAAGGTGCCGTGAAATGTGAGCTAGATGCCACCTTAATTAAATTATGTGAAGCTCTCCAATTTGATGGATTCATATTCACGTTCCAGCTAAGAGAGTTTGGTGGCTCCCACCTCTCACTTCTTTATGCTATTGTCTTCCAAATTTTTAACAAAAACCGTGGCTGCATTTGCATGGTGGCCCCTTCATCATTTAATTTCAATTCCATACTTTGATTTGCCAAATGCTTTGTTGAATTTTCCATGTGGGCCATGTGTAGCACTTCTTTAGAATTCAGCATTTTGGAAGTCTTTCGTGTGGACGTGACTTTGCCTGGTGACCCCTTCTTTCATTCTCTTGTCATGTTTTTTCTAATGAGAAGTGGCGGCTCCCACACTTGCAAGAAGAAGGAAAATTCCTTTGTGTGTGCCGTGAGTTCATGTCTATGTACCACTCCTTTCTTTGTTAATTTGTTTGATGGCAAACAACGTGGTCCCCTTCATTTCCATTCAATATGTGATGCTTGCTGAATTTTCCAATGGGCCAAGGTGGTATGGCCGAGACATTTACTTAGTAAATGTGGCAGTGCAATTGTCATCTTCCAAGGGCTATAAACCGTGAGTTTACAATGTGGTTTCCAAACCAACCAATATTACTTCTTGAAATGAGCTTTAAAATGTGCCAACATGAGTGTTGAATCCTTGAGTGTTGGGAGTTCTTAGCACCGTCCAATGATCAATTCCAGCCACCACAAGTATCAAACAACATGCAAACAATGCACACAGATTAGAAGTCACTCAAACAGTAATCACTGAACTAACATAGGGGAGTAAAATAAATACTGGGAACAACACAAAATGAATTTGAACAAAGTAAAAACTATACTTGCAAATAGACATCCATACGAAACTATGAAAAAAAACTGCATGCAAAACGGATAAGAATTGAACTCGAACGAGGACAAACAAGTTGACACAAAATTCACACAGCAACCAGCGAAAAGTCAAATGGCTGAGATGAATTTGGCTCAATTGTCATTTCTCATTTAACATTCAAATGTCCCAAATTTATTTCCAAAATTTTCCTTGCAATTACTAATGCGAATAATTAACTCAAATAATTCAAATTAATTAAAATTAGAATTTCTGGTCAAATTAAGCACAATTAGCAAAAACGGAAAAATACTGGACAATTAAGCACAATTCCCTGATTAATTCTAGTACAATAAACTAAGTGAAGTGAGGAAAATATTGGTTCATCAATTCGCTCAGTGCAAATCAAAAGTACTAGTGCACTATGCGAATTTCCTTCTTCTGGCAGTGCGAATTTTGGCTTTCGCTTTGCGAAAATTGGCTGACAGTCTAAATAATATTCCTGTAGAATATTTTACATAACAATTTACTATTATAACTTTTCAATGAGGAACAACATGAATAATTATAAGATTGTGCTCATTTATAAGTATAAAAACAATTCATTTTCACACTTATCAAAACCTACTTACCTCAACGGCAGGGGAAGAAAGACAACCCAAAACCTCCACCAAGATGATTTAGACAAGCTCGCTCACATGCACAAACCACACCACACTCCAGCAAGACCCCTCCAAGAACAACCCTCGAACAACAACTCTGTAAGAAGAACAAACACATCACAGCAAGTGGAAGCCCACCCCTCGATGACAATCGGTGAAACTCATCGTTTAACTGCGAAACCAAGCGCTGAACCAACCTTTGCGATGGACGAACTCCGATGACGATTGCAACACACCCAATCACGGGCACATGATTTCGACACAGCCAATCACCAACACGGTAACTGACGGTCACGCTAGCTGATGGAGAGGGCCTCTGCTAGTGAAATGCTGGTGAACGAAGGGGAATGATGGTAAGAATCGAACTCTCGAAGAAAGAAAGAGAAAGTGTTTGGCTCGAAAAATGAAAAACTCCCTTATTTGAATGATTAAAGACTCTTTACCTATCACCCAAGTACGTTGGACCTTATCAAATTCTGAAGAAGATTGGATCAGTGGCGTATGAGCTAGCGTTACCACCTCAACTGTCCAACCTTCATCCAGTCTTTCATGTTTCTCAACTCCGGAAATATATAGTTGATCCATCACACGTACTGGAGTTAGAAGACATCCAAATTCGCCCAAACCGGACACTGGAGATGCAACCTGTTTGTGTGGAAGACAGCCGCACCAGACTCTACAAAGGAAAGGATGTTCGTCTCGTGAAAGTGGTGTGGAATGCAAAGACTGGTGACTCAACATGGGAGGTTGAAGAGACTGTGAGAGAATTGTATCCGCACCTATTTCCTGGTAAGCTTTAGAATTTTCGAGGACGAAAATTTTTGTAGTTAGGGGGAATGTGAGAACCTGATTAATTAACACACTAAATCCATCCTCTGATCACACCATTAATGCACCGTGCCACGTCAAAACCCACTCACACTCCCACTGCATGCGTCTGCCATGTGTCACTGTTAGAGCACTCTGATAACGTTAGTGGAAGACAAGTGGCGTGTGGAGGATGGGAGTTCGTTTCTGTGTAGGAAGGAAGTGAGTTTCAGAAAAACTCTCCCCATTCTCTGCATGCAATCACCTTCTTCCTCACGAAACTCTAGCCTTTCTTCATCTCTGCCTTCTCTCTAAACTCTTTCATCTTCTCTCTAAAATCACTCACTACCAACATCTCTGCTTCCATTTCAGAAACCGTAGAATCATTCTCGGTGTTGTAAGCTTTCATTAGAACCGAACAAGTTAGAATTCGGTGGCTGGTAAGTTCTCTTCCCTTAACGTTCTTCTCTTCTGTTTCTGCAAACCAAATTCTGGTTGCATGAATGAGTTATAGGTCTGAACTGTATGTGATTTTGGTATCTTAGATTAAGTGGAAATCGTGGGGTGAATTTCTGGAAAGAAAGCCGTAAGAGAACGAGAGAAACCCTAAGCATTTGGAAGTGCACTGCTAGACCAGGTAAGGGAAGCTTTAGTAATTTAATTTAATACTGGTTTGATGTCTATGACAGTAATAAAGTGTGTTGGATGTCTGAAATGTACGAAATATATGAATTTTGAGTGTGCATGAATGAGCATGGTTGCACTGGATGTATATTATGAATGTTGTTTGAACTGTATGCAGAGAATGAGATGTATGATTTTGGATATGATTGAATTTCTGTATGTTTTGGAATGAAAATGCTTTGAACTGTATGCGATGATGATATGTTTGAACTGGAAAATGGAAAATTCTGTATTGATGAGATGATAATATGAATTCTGTAATGTATGAGATTTATGTTGGAGATAAATTCTAAGTTATGGATCGTATGAAAACTGTAAAGTTAATGTGAATGAAAAATCTGGAAATCTGATATTCTTTGACTGATCATGTACGCTCGTCATCGAACGGTCTTATACCGTTCGGTTTCACTGGAAAATAACTTAGAATAAGAATTCTTTCATTTGGAGAGGATTCTGATCGAGAACGAGCGTTATTTGTGTGAATAGTTAGGTTTGAGCGTTCGGCTCAGCTTAGTGTGTCCAACCATTTAAAATAAATTGAAGAGTAATTAGAACGCTCGGTTTTGTTACCAACGTTCGTCATAAGCAGCGCTTAGTATTATACTGAGCGTTCGTCCAAATCAGCTCTCGGTCTTAGATTGAGCGTTCGTCCTAGTTAGCGTTCGGTCTGATACCGAACGTTCGTTCAAATGCGCGTTCGTTCTATTTTGGTGCTCGGTCATTGACCTAGCGTTCGTCCTAAGGAGGGTTCGGTTTATACTGAACGCTCGTCCTTATCATTGCTTCGTGAGCGAACGTAACTAGTGTTCGTCCAAACTCTGAATTAACGTTCGGTCATTGACTGGCAGTGTTCGTTTCCGAATTTAATAATGCTCTGATTATTTCTTTGAATATATTTAAAATGTGATTGTCCTTTTGATTTAACCTCAAGTCTTTATACTTAGAATTTTCCTAAGTATTATTCTGATCGTCTAGACTCAATCTCAATTAAATTACTCAGTAGTATTAACGTCCGTGAATGGATAATGGTTCGTTTCTTTTGTTCAGAAACGAGATTTCAGTGTACTATAATACATTCATCTTGATCTATTAAAGGATAAACTTTTGTTTAAATTAAGAGAGTGGAACACAAAATGAAAATCTGAATAAGAGGAATGGTTAATAATGTGCGAATGATATTTTGAATGAATTGGATTGGAATGGATTGTGAATGAGCGTTCCAAGGAGGGACGTCTCCATGATGTGAATATGAAAAGTAGTGTAGTATGACCATGGTAAAGCTGCTGATGGCTGTTCATCCTGATATTCCGTGAGTGTTCATCCTCATGTAGAGGAGAGTAGGTCATGCGTGGGAATGGCAGGAGGCCCTAGTCCTATTGAGTACTTTGGGCTGATAAGGGTTAACCTCGGGTGGCAGCTGTTGAGGGTATCCCAGTTACTACATCACTCGGGTGCAGGAACGCCTGTAGATACATGGCTCATACAATCCGGACAGTCTTTAATTATGAGAATTTGAATGAGTTACTGTATGCGTGGATATATATCTAATGTTGTATGAAATGTATGATTGATTTACTATGTTAAAATATGTTGATTGTATGAATTAAATTACCTAAGCTTACCCTTGCAATTTCCTTGTGTTGTCTACTGTTTCTGTATGTCCGTCTTGTCAATGCAATGATCATCCGTTGTGGATGTGAGCAGATGGTGAGGCACCCTTGGAAACAATGCTGGAAGAAGAAAATTTGGAGGATGCCAACTTGGTAGAAGTTGAAGTTAAAGCTGAGCAGTAGAGGCTCGTTCCGTAGCATTAGTTAATATTTCTGTATAGTATTTTGGGATGTTCTGTATGTAGTTTTGCAGAATTGTTCATCCAGAACTGGTTTTGTATTTTAGATGAATTATGAACGCTGTAGATTGCTGTACGTTCAGTTTTTATTTTGAGCAGCTGTTGTAAATATTAAAACTGCACTGTAATTTCTGTAAATGTGATTAGTTCTGATTAATGGTAATTACTATTTATTGGGATGTTACATTATACCATCTATATCTATTAGAATAAAATCAACAAAACATATTTATAAATAAATTTGGTATCGATTAATTAGTTAAGTTATGAAATCATATATTATAAATGTTTTACAAAACTTTTTTTTACAAAAGTAAAAGTTAAGGAATTTTCTCACATTTGCAAAACATTAATATAATTTTGATCATTTCTACAATATAAATACTACTTATATCACACATATGAGAAAATATGTAACACGCATTTCAATCGAAAATATTTTTATTCTTTTCTTAAATTATAATTGAATTATATTTTTGTTATTATTTATTTCACTTTACTTTGTGTAAACCAAGCTAATTTGAGTTTTGATGATTAAAAATAAAAGTAAACTATGCTAAATATTTATACTGAAGTATACATTTTCATTTTATACAAATAGATTAAGATTTTAAACTGGAGATATCAATATACATGATGATGTCTTAACATAAATGTATTTTGAAACCAGAGAATATGCAAAATGTGAAATCGTCACATGCATGAAGACTTCACTTAAAAAAATTGAAGTCCTCATATACTTGGATAGCTGTATTTGCAAAGATATAACTTGAAATTATAGATTTTCGTTGCAAATTTATCGGCATGCTCCTGAAATTATGCAGAAATTGTTCTGATCCTGATAAAAGTTTGATTATTTTATTCAATTCATTAAAAAAAATTCATTAATTTTTTTTTCTTTTTTGTATATTTTCATACATATTTCACTTTATATATATATATATATATATACATACATATATAAACTTGAGGTGTCTTAAGAAAAACTAAAAAATAAAAAATGTGAATAAGTTCTGTGTCACGCCCCATTAATTATTCTGCTTAGTCACCTCCCTGCTTCCATTAATACGTGTGACACGTGTTCCGTGCCATTAAAGAAGCACACGCCCTCACTCTGCATGCCACCGCCAGGTGTCAAATTGGAAGGTTCTGAGTTTGATAGTGGAAGCCAAGTGGCAGCGCAGGAGAGAGTGTCCGTTTGACTTGGGAAGAAAAACTAATTTTCTGAAACACTCTTCCCTTCTCTGCGTGCTCCTTCATCTTCCTCAGAAAACCAAACCTCCATTTTTCTCCTCCTTCTCTCTAGAACCTCTATCTTCTCTCTTCTACAACTCACCATCCTTTGCTCCATTCACGTTTCAGCACCGTGAGAAGCATCCCTGCACCGCGAGCTTTCCATCAAACCAAACGGTTTTGGATTCTGAAACGAGTAAGTTTCACGTCCTCAACTACTCTCATTTTCAACATGCAAGCTTCCTTTTGAACCTGCATGAGTCTTCTCTGAACCATTATTTGGTTTCTGTAATTTTAGTTTAAGGAAATTTTGGGTTGAATCGTAAAGGGTAGAAAAGAGGGTACTGGGATCTGATTTTTCTGAAGAACGAACGTACACTACTGGATCCGGGTAAGGGAAGCTTATTAGATTTAATTCTTGTGTTGTGCGTTGTTGCATGATGGTTTTGTGATGTTGCACTGTACTGGATGAATGTTATATGAATTTTGGTGAAGTATGATTTATGATATCAAATTTTAGTATATGATTTTGATGATGGGATGATGAAATGAAATGTATGATTTATACTATGATATGGGTGATTTAATGTATAAAAGTTTATGCTGGAAAATATGGTTACTGTATGGAGAATTTAAATATGAAAATCCTATGAAAATGAACGTTCGTATCGATACGGTCATTGACCGTTCGGTAGTCTTGGTAAATTCCTTAAAATAGTTGAACCCTTTCATTTGGAAAGGATTTCCCTTTGATGACGAACGCCCTCTTATACTTAATTTACGTTTGAGCGTTCGGCCAAACGTAGACCTCATGAGTGTTGTGTGAGAGTTTGAGAAACTTGAAAATCTATCTTTGAAATCTTAGTCAAATTATTTGAACATAAACTTTAAGTATCTTATCTTATATAAATTCCCAAAACTCTATGATTTTGAATCAGTAAATAAGTTGAACCCAAAAGCGTACGTTCTAAGTGGCGCTCGGTCTTAAACCGAACGCTCGTCCCAAAGAGTAAGTAATAAGTAGCGCTCGGTCTTATACCGAACGCTCTTCCAAATGAGTATGTGGTAAAAGAACGTGCGGTCCTATACCGAACGTTCGTTCCTTCCTAAATCATCAACGAGCGGTATTAGCGTTCGTCCCAAATTTGAAATAACGTTCGTCCTTAAAATCTAAATAGCGTTCGTCCAATAGTTCTATTGACGTTCGTCCAAGTCCTTAGTGATGTTCGTCCAAAATTCATTAAACGTCTATTTTCGCGCTCGGTCATTGACTGGCGGTTTGTCTCTTGAATTAAATCTTGTCCAGTTTATTTATCTAAACAACTTGTGATTTTACCTATCCATTGGATTCGTTCAAGTGCTACTGAACTTAGATTTTTCTAATTATTATTTGGATCGTATTAGAATCAGTTCATTTAACTGATTCGAAGGAATCTTTCTTGGTCTAGCTCTTGACGTTCGTCCTCGTTATGAAGGGGAGTGAACGTTCGTCTTTTTAAGAAAGTGGAACACCGAATCAAAATGTATTTAAGATGATGAGTTAAGATGTGCGAACACCATGAGAAATGAAATTGTGATTGTTGGTTTTGAACGAGCGTTCCAGGGAGGAACGACTCTTGATTGGAAATTGAGATTTGTAAGTATGAACGTGGTAAGCTTAGATGGTGGTTCATCCTGATATTCCGTGAGTGCTCGTTCTCAAGTAGAGAGGAGTATGTCATGCGTGGGAATGGCAGGAGGTCTAGTCCATAACTGTAACTTGGACAAAAAGACTAACCTCAGGTGGCTACTGATGAGCATTCCAGTTAACCCACCTGGGTGCACGAACGCCTTAGCTACACAGGATTCATACAGTCCGGACGGTCGGTCTAGCATCAGGATTTGGATGGAATTATTGTATGAATTGAATGTATATGTTTGTGAATTTACTTGCTGTATTTGATAAGTATGAAATATATGTTTGACTTGAATTAAATTCAATAAGCTTACCCTTGCACTTTCCTTGCGTTGTCTGTATATGTGTATCCGTCTTGTCCTTGCAATGATCATCCGTGTGGATGTGAGCAGAAAGTGATACTTCCCTGGAGCAAACACTTGAAGAGGAAATCCTAGTTGAGGAGAATCTCGTTGAAGTGGAAGTGAAGGCCGAGCAGTAAAGGCGTTCGGTTTTTAGTTAGAGAATTTAGAATAGCGGGTCGCTTGAGCGAGCGCCCTTTTGTTTGGCTGTAAATATTTGGACGTTCGGTCATTGCTTTGTAAACCGTTCGTCCTCATTCATTTTGTAAACGCTCGTTAATTTATATATGAAAGGCCGTTCGGCCATTTTTGCATACTGCTCCCTTTTATTATTAAAAATGTTTTGTCATATTGATTAATGTGATTATTCTAAGTATATAGTTGATGACTGTATAATTTTGGGATGTTACATTCTGCATTAAATTTTACTTGGTGGCAGATAAGGTGGTAAAGTTCTAAGGAGTATTATTATTAATAAAGTAAAAAAAAAATATTTGTATATCATAGACGACTATTACTTAAGAAAATAATCAGTATTAAATGTTACCAATAGTTACTTGAATCACTTAAAATAAATTATTGTCAAAACCATCACATTTGATTTATACATTGTAAGCTTATTTATTTTGCACCCTCCAAATTATTTTTTTCCCAAGCTATGGCACTCCATGGATTGAGTTGCAACTGACACCACCTATCTTCTGTGGCAAACTGCTGAGTCTTGAACATTGAGGAGGAAATCTGCAGTGAAACAATGGTGTGATCAAACAAAAGCTGCCATGTATTAAATCTCATGCCATTGTTCTTATCCAACCAAGCAACCGAAGCAGCATGGAATCCAACACAGGTGACTTTTTCTCCAGCCCTATTTGAAAGAACAACAAAATAACATAAGTGTAAGAAAAATGAAATGAAATTATATCCACCATTCTCAGCAAGAGCAGTTCACTGTTATATACTATGAGACAAATACATGTTCAATACCATTGGTATTGTCCATGTTGTTCTCAAATTAGAATCAATATTTCACCTCAGTAATATGCATTGATATTTAATAGAATCCTTCATTATGCAACTTATTACAGGAACACTAAATATGTTAAATCCCATATCAACTAGACATAAAATTATTTTATAATATATAAGTAACTGCAAACCTTACTTATAAGTCGGTTTTGCATGAATAAGTTACATTTAAAGTTCAATTTTTAGAGTTATGGATTTATGCATTAGAGTCTATCACATCAACTAAATTAAAGATAAGACCAATTTACATGTTAGATTTAAAATCTACTTTTTAATAATTACAAAGCAGTACTAATATTGCTTCTTATAGAAATACCAACTCTATGCATTTAAAGGAATGCTTACAAATGTTTGCTATTACTACCATTTTGAGGAACAACACAATAGTATTCCTTCACACTATCTGTAAGGGTATACAACAATTTCGGAATGCTTGAACTTTTTGCATATTAGCATTATGTAAGGGTTTGCCAGAATTTGGAGGACTGTTTGCTATTATGTGAAGGAGTGTTTTGGCTTACCAATATCTGCAGCTACTCGGTGAGCACACATAACTCCGGAGAAAGCTACAGCAATAACACCTTGTCCAGGGAAGCAGCTATCACCAACACAATAAAGACCAGCTATGCCCTGCAAGTTTTATATGTTTGTAACTTGCTTTAAGCAGAGCATTGTGAAAGCATAGCAGAATATTTTCTATAACTGAACCAGTTATTCGTTTAAGGACCTACTGTTGTATTAAATGGCATTCCCAATAACCCCTTTGGTGTTCCACGTGGCATTGGGCCGTACGTCCCCTTGTCACGAGCTAGGTATCGCCTGTGTGTCTTCGGTGTCCCTACCTGTAGCAAGGCTTAAGATTTCAGAAAACATACATATAATAAAAAAGCACAAGAACCAAACGCCAAAGAATATCTAAGCATGATAGTTTCCTCCATCTATGCAGATACTTCATATGCTTACATGATAGCAAGAATGTTACAAGCATAACAAAAAAGAGCCAGATTTAGAAGAGTCTGGTTGGAAAGTGATCCATCCTTGGTCTGTAAAGCTTTCTCTCATCAAGAGGTTGTACTGTGGTCTATTAAAGGTCGTTGGAGGAAATCCATTAAGTTTCGGAGTGGTATTGATTTTACGGTGTCACATATTTTTCGAGAAGAAAGTCGTTGTGCTGATAACCTGGGGGAGTTTAGGCCTGTCAGAGAAATGTTTAAATGGTATATGGTTATGCAAGCTTTTATAAGTTTGGACTTTTGTCATAATAGGTTTCTTTTTCCTATGTATAGAGCTTCTTAGCTTGTGTATAGCTTTATAGCTGGCTTGTTTTCTGTTCATGGGTTTTGGTTGGGTCCCCCCATGAGTTCTTTGTATCTTTCTTTTTGTTTTTAATGATATTTTCATGTGATGACAAATGGTATATGTCCTAGGGGTTAGCCTAGCTGAGATGCCAAAGATCATAGTAATGCCTAGCAAGAGTTTTATATAAAAAAAAGGATCTGTCAGGCACCATTATCCTGAAAGGTAATTGGGGTTTGGATCTTTCAAAAACAAATGTAGTTATACAAACATTTATGTCTAATTATCACCTTTAGCATGATAGAATTTAGGTCCACAAGCAGTCAAATAGACAATAGTTAGTTCTTCTCAAATATTAACACCAGATTTTTCTTTGTCAACAGGAAAATAGCATTACTCAGGCTATATTATCTGGAGAGATTGGCAAGCCAAAGTAACACAATGCAAGATTTACCAAATAACTGGTAAATGTGGTATTGGACTAATGAAGAGATAAGTAAAATACAATCAAATCTCCTAGATTTATATTTAATTGATTTTTAAACAATAGGAAATCACAGAAATACCATTCAGTATATAAGGTCTGAGGTTATAACCAATACCTCGATAAAATCGATGGATGATCTAAGACCTGGAAACAATTTATTCTCTAATCTGCTTATGATTTCATCGGCTACAAGCTGCTTCTTTGCCTCGTATTCTACTCTTGAGAGACCTTGGTACAGAAAACAGTGACACTAGATATTTTAAGACAAAAACAGATTCTGAAGTCACACAAGCATGCAATGTGAAAGTTTTGAACTTTGTTTATCAGTATTGCCTACCTCCCAGTCCCCCATGGAAGAAGTTGTGAATATATGAAGGATATGGCGACCTTCGGGAGCCAATGATGAATCAAGAACAGTTGGTATACTTAAAAAGATACTTCCATATGAATCCTCCAATTCGGACCAGTTGCTCTAGAGAAGAACCAATGAAATGCATTAAGCTAATATTCATTTTAAGGTACAAGGACTATTAAGAAATTTTAAGTTGAGCAAACATCCAACTACCTCAAGGACAAAATGGTGACAGTCTGTATCTGGTGGTAAAATCTCTGCTTTAACCCCCATGTGAATTGAAAGAAAAGATGGAGCTTTAACATAAACTTTCTGGAAGTTCTCTTCTTCTTTTGGTAGTGGAACACCCTTCAGCAACTTTCCTACAGTGTAACATTATGTGATTTAACTAACTAAGAACTGACGAAGGCAGAGAAACATCGCGGAGATTATCGGTAAAATATTCACACAAAATATCTTATAAGAATTCAAATTTGAATTTGAAACCAACCAAATGTATCCCATCTAGTAGCATTTGATATTATTGTTTTGGCAAAGAACTCTCTCCCATCAGCAAGCCTCACACCTACCTGCAAAAAGCATAGTCAGTTCTTGAAGAAAAAATGCTTCTTTCCAAAATGTCATTGTTTCTATTATGAAGTCTCACTTACAGCTTTGCCCTGCTCAATTATAATAACAGTGACATTTGCTTTGTAAACTATCTCACTACCCTGATCAACAAGACCTTTTGCTAAGGACTTTGCAATCCCACCGACACCCCCAAGAGGGTAGTTGATCCCACCAAAGTGTCTGTCACATAGAACCTGGAGGGAAAAAAAGAGTCAGGCCATGCAGGAAATATAGAGCATTTGAGGCCAAGGTGAACTATATAGTACTGCCACCATATTTGAAATAAGTACTTTTACTTTTTACTGTTTTCACTGGCATAACATGAATGTCTAACTCAAATATTGTTTAGCAGTCTCCCTGACAGTTCCTCAAGAGGTTAGTATGATTAGTCCCTGAACATGTGGTGAATTTTGGCTTATTCTTAAAAAAAAATTGTTGCTTTTGGTCCTTATAACTTTTAAAAGTCATGAACAGAGTCCATTTGCTATCTATCATAATACAGAATGCATCTAAGTGGTTGTTGACAATAAGATGCATGTCATGTCAAGTCATCACCAAAATAATTGTAAGAACTGTTTTCTAAAGTTAAATGAATTGTACGGACCAAATCTAACAACAAAAAGTTGGATTAAAACCAATATTCACTACATCTTTAAGGATTAAAAACATATTTAACCCTTTCATCATTTTAAAATCAGTTACGAGTTAGAAAAATAACAGGTCTAACAAACATGACTGATTCTTCATATTAATGGAAGGATGACCTTTACATTTTAAAATTACACACTTAACATTCAAATAAAAAAGATACTGAAATATTTGTATGTTATTAGGACTAAAAGCAGTCAATGTTGGGTCAAATTCCTGCTAGTTCTATTTTTTGCAATCTAATCCTCCATTCATTACAAGCAGAAGCTATGAATGCAAGCATGAAACCTTCTCTCCTAGACAATTTAATAAATGTAATACAAAAATTTAATGAACTGAAAGAATGAAAAAAGATTATCATGCTAGCATTGATCATTGGTGTCTGTATAGCGTTGACTGTGCTCACTATAAAACACTATAAAACACTGCAACAGTATGGATATAAATTACCAATCACGTACCAACAATTGAATAATTAATCAAAGTGTAAATGAGTAGTAACATGACTGCTATCTCAATTGAAAATAGGTTGGAAGAAGATACAAAACATGTGGCACAATTTGTTTAAGACTCAAATGCTATGATGGGACCCACAACAATTGTCCTCAACCTCTTCTATGAGATCCACTAGAATGGTTTCCACACTTATTTAGTACATGTTGTCTCTCTTAACACATTGCACTGAGTAACTATTCAAGACACATTGACCTTAATAAATTCATGAAACTTCAAGCTGAATCAAATAAGTTATCACATCTGCCTCTGTGTCTATGAAAGACAACAAGTTTGGATCTTTAATGTACTTCATGGTTAGGGTAAAATTTGTTGAGTCAACTAGTTATATGCAGTGGAGTTAAGCAACAAACTGCAGAGTTGAGTGACGTATTTGTTCACTTTTTCACCCTTTGCTTCCCTCAACAATTCTTTTAACTCATAAGTTAAAACATACATTCTCCAATCTACCAAAATACCGAAAAGATAAACCAAGTGGAACTAAAAAACAATACTACCTTTGGAATTAAAGTTAAGAGTTCAAATTTGTGGCCTTACAGTTTAAAATAAACAACATGAAAGTACCTAGTGTCAAGCATTCCAGGGGCTTCTGAAAAAACTGTCCAAAAAGGTAGAGTGGCTCTTCCAGTGACTTCAACGCCAAGGAATTCAGCGCATTGAAAATCTAACCATAACACAAAAGATCTTAAAAGGTAAACTTCAAGGAGAGGCAAAAATGCCTTAAGGGGGCTGCAATCACCTCAATTTAGACAAACCTTCCAGCATTCACTGTAGAATTTAAGAATACCCTCCTTTTCGTGGGGAAAGTAACTAGTCAGTTCATCAATGAATTTATCATATTCTTTGTGCACTCGAACAGAAAGGTTATTTGGTAGATGGAAATGAACGGTTGTTGGATCAGGTACCACTTGCATCTGACAACCGACTGCCTCCAACGCTTGTGTTATCAAATTGAGATTACCCTTCACAAATTTAAGGCACATGGTGTTCATGATCCTAGGAAGCATACCATTCAACATAAAGAACAATTAGAAGTGCTCGAATCTACTGCTGGCTAAGGTATTATTAGAAGATGAGCACAAGTGCTTGATCTATTCTGAACTTTTCAAAACATCCACATATGACTGATCCTCTTGAAGAGAGTCTCAATCATGAGCAAAATTAGTTCAGAAAAATCTGTTTCAGCAACTTGTTTTTTACCAGAAACATGCCTAAAAATCTGTTTCCATCAAGCTTTTTCACCGTGATTGCTTTCTTTGACTGTGTCTTAGGTGCTTATAATCTTCTAGCTGATTATCTTCAGTTAGCTCTAGTGCATTAGGCCTTCCTAGAGTCCTGGTTGCTGTTATCCTCTTTTTCATTCTCTCAAATCTGATTTGTGGTGCTGTTTTTGGTGCATTTTGCTGCATATTTGACTATAACAAGAGTGATTTGTTGAATCTTGCTGTCTTTGTGCATTTCCAACGTTTGAGCAAGTTTAAATTGCCATTTCAAAGTTGTTTGCACTGATCCTTTGGTATTTTTCATCAAAATTTGATTTAAATGGAAGTGAACCAGTGATTTTTCATTGCAATTTGTTTCTTGGCTGTGTAAGTGGTTGCACAACTTCAAATTGATGACATAAACTTGCTTGAAGCATCACTTGAGCTGTTGAAACACTTCCAAGCCCCCACACACCCATCCCTAAATTACTGTAGGCTAAGCACGCTTAACCATGGAGTTCTTATGGGTTAGGCTACCGAAAAGCAAATGCATTTTGGTGATATGAGTAGCCAAATCAATTCCTTTCAGCTATCCTTCAACTGTATAGTCTCATACTTATACAGTCTTTAGATCCCTCTCATTCCGGTGTATGTTCGATTCATCCATGTGTCCCTTCCACTAGAAGTCTGCCAGGAGCCGCTCCTTGTCAGTGCCCCTTGCACTTCGTGCCTCTTGCACCGGCGATCACTCCCCGCCCTCGTCAGTGCCCGGGTGTCACATGCCCATCAACTTCCGCTTGGTTCGTCTTCGAACCACATCGTACTGGGAGAGGCTAGGCTCTGATACCACTTGTGTGCATCCAAATATATAATAACCGCAATCATAAGAAAAACACATTTTTATCATAACTCAAATAAATGAACTATTTGTTTTCTTATTAAATAAAAGTTATTGAAAAGTGTTTTTGAATAAACAAATATTCTAAATTAAATTTCTAAAATTACAATTTTAAGTGTTAGTTTAACAAAAAAATACTTTAAGAATTTAAATTAATTTTCAAAACTTATTCTAAAAAAATTTAAGACAAAAAAGAAAAGACACATTTAATAGTATTTACAAATTGGTATGAATTATTTTTTTCTAATAAAACATGTAAATTAGTCATTTGTATGAATTTATATTTATATATCATACTTTTCATAATTATATATCATACTAATTTATTATTATTTTTCATTTAAGTATTTATTTTTACTAAAAATTATTATATTATTGCAATTTATAAATGGATAGATTTTGTTAAGGTTTTTCTGATCAATTTTTTTTATGTAACTTATGCAATTAAATTTTATTTAAGTTTTTATATTATAAAGCAAGCAAGCAGTTACTGAAGCAGTTAACTACGGATATAAAAGTTCAGTTTTTTAAAGTGAACTGCAATATAGTATAATTCAGTTTTTAATAAAAATAGTTTAGTTTTTATAGTAAAGATAGAGTTTAGTAGAGTTAGACTAATTATACCTAGACCTAGTAATCATGTGGAAATTATCAAAAATTCTAAACTCTATAAATATATTTAAACTCACCATTATGAAACAAGAGGAATAACATAGAAAACAGTTCTCTTCTGTCTTATTTAGAGACTAAAACAAAAACTAAAAATTATTCAAGGAAATCCAAGTACTGCATCCATATCTAATTTTATAAAGATTTTTTTTTCACCAAGTTCTAGGGCAGACTCAACAAAAGGTTTGAGCCAATTCAGGTCAAATTCAAAACACTGAACCTGTTCCATGCACCTTGGAGATCATCAATGTCTTTAATCTTCTTAGTCTTCAGAAAAAAAAGAACTTGACCCAGTGAATTGAGAGAACATTCAATAAAACATTTACTTTTCCTCGTCCTGTTCTCAAGGAGGGAGGGATAACGAGAACACATGAATGAATTCTTTCTGGAACTCCAGTTGCTTGATGGAATCCTACTTGTCTTAGTCTTTCTTTTGTATTTGTATCTTTCCTAGCTTAGCTCTTAAGGAGCATGGGTTATTATAAATACCCAACTCCTCTCTTGTAATAGTACTTTTCAGATTAATGAGAATTAGGATTTCTGAAATAGAAACTATTCTCTCTTGAAAGTCAGACTAGAGAGTCCAAATACTCCCTCTAGCCACCTTCCAAGCACACTCTCTCACTTCCATTTTTCCATTTTCACGGTGCTTTCTCTCTCATCCCACACTATCTCTCCTTTACTGCCACCTTGTATGCGCGTCAGCTCTCCATTCTCTCCTTCGCATTTCATTCTCGCGTCTTATTCCACCACAAAACAGATCTTCATTTCTTCACATCTCAGAATCCACATCTTTCCCTCTCACGTTGCACATCACAGAGCATCTCACTATCTCTCGAGAGTTCTCATCATCGAGAACCATTGCTTCCATCACAGTAAGCCTCTATTCCATTTCTCTCTTCACAGATTCCACATCCTTTTCACCATTTCTTCATTTTCTTTGAGTTTTGACCGATTAAACACCTCTCCAACCTTCGTTCTTTCCTTTTTCACAGTTTCAAACACCATTTCCACCGATTAATCGGTCAGTTTAGTGATTCCTCACCGTTCTAGGGTTTCCTTCGTGTTTATAAGGATTTCCACCGATTAAACCTTAGATCTTAGGGTTTTCTTGAGTCTGTTATTAGTTTAACATTTTTCCTTCGAGTCAGCTCTCGATTTACAGCTTCGTTTCCATTCCGCTGCGTCTTCACTCGTCGGAGAGAGCTTCGAGGAGGTTCAGTTCGTGTTCGCGCATCTTCAATCGATCTCTCCTTGGTGTTCGTCCATCAAGTGGTATTCAGAGCAAGGTCGAACACGCTTCGAAGGTAAGTATCTCGGTTCGTCTCTGTTCTGAGTTTTCTTCCATTATTGAGTTGTTTCGATTCTTCAGTTCTTGCGTTTGATTCGCGTCTCTGTTTTTGTTTCTAGTTATGTATCGGTTTGATTTTGATTCTGAGTATTTTGTGTTGTTTCTTTTCATTTCTGAGGTGTTCATTATTTTCCTTCATTGTCTTGAGTGTTCTGATTTGTTCTGTGCCTGGAGTCATTACTTTGAGTCTTAGTTCATTTTAATTCGGTGAATCTTCTTTGTTTGAGTCTTTTAATTTCTAAATCCATTTCTGTTTTGTCTATGTCATGTTACATTGTTTTAGTTGTCAATTAAATTCGAGTTTAACTAGCTGATGTTTGTGTTTTGTGATTCATTTGAGTTGCCTGCACTGAGTAAGTTCTGTTCACCATATATAAGCTATGACAATTAGATAAATGAGCTTGGTGGCAGATTTCAGTGGTAGAGATAATGAATCTCATGTTTTTTAATCTGTTTAATGATAGCTTTGTTTGGTTTCTTCCTAATCAATAACAAGTGCATACCAAGTGAGCAATGAAAGGCTCAGCCTAGCTCGGTTGCACATTGATTAATCAACAGATTTGTGATTTGGCCAGCTACACCGAACTGGTTTTTCTTTGAAGAGTCTGTGAGTCATTCATATTTGGTTTTAAATTCTTTGCCAAGTTCTGATTCAAATATTTTTCCAGTATTGTCTTCGTTTCATTGGCATCTATTGAGGTATATGAATCTGCATAATTGCATTAAAACTGTTTACAACAGTGATTGAATTTAGTTTGAACTTCTGAGTTTGTGATCCATAGTGTGCATTCACTGTTTTCACTTTGCTATCAATTCTGCAATTGAGAATAAATTTTTGTTCACTCAAGGAAGCCTAAACCAGTGATATTGAAACTATAATTGTGGCTGAGAGTGATTAACCTCTTGTTTTTCCTTTAGATTTTTTTTTGAGTTGAACCATGTTCACTTTCCTTTGGCAAAAGTCTGATTAAGTTGCAAAACTGATTAGGTGATCTGTTGTGAATTGTGACTAAAAATAGCAAGTTCTAAAGTGTTATCCAACTCAGATTTGGCTATCAAATTGAAAAAAAAAAAAAAGCAAAGAGAATTGGTGCAATTCACATTATTGTTCACTGTTTCAGTAAACTATTTCTGCCAAAATCAAATCAGATATAACTTTCTTTAGTCATAACTGGTTCAACTTAAGTCCTTTTTATTGTTTTTAAAATCTGTTCTAGTTCTATTCCATAGGTTCTATTTGTTGTGCTTACTTTGATCAAAAGCTTTGTTTCTTGCTTGTCTTGGTTGATAACTCTGGTTTTGTCTCAGTGCACGTGTAAACTCTGATCTGTTGTTCTGTAATTGAGCTTTTGTTTGCTTTCATAATCTGATCTTGAGTCAGTTTCTCTGCTGTGTTGTCCTTATTTGTGGCTGTCCTGCTCTGATTTCTGATTTTTTGACCTTAGCCTAGCCATTCTTTATTGAGAAGCTTTTACACCTTGGTTTCTGGAATTTGAAAGAAGGTTTGTGTGCTTGGTAGCATCTTAGGTGGTGGTGGTCTAAAAGACTCTCAAGTCTTGAACTGCCAAGGGAGAATCTCCCTTCCAAACCTTTCATTTTTTTTATGTGCTTTAAATTTCAAAAGAGAAGCCTGAGTGTTGTGAGTTTTGTAAGGCTGACTTGGCCTAATTTATTGGCAATTTGAAATAGAGAATTTCATTGTTCATCTAACTGTGTTGCTGATTGTTCATTGTGCAGGAAAAGGAGTTTGAGTGATCAAACTAGAGCAACTGTGATTGTACTTATTTTAATCTGCTCTTGCATTCATTTTGAACCTTAATTTGTTTGCTGAATCACTGCTACTTTACCTGTACTGATTGCATTTTGAACTTCTTCATTTTGTTGCATCAACACTGTTTTTAATTGCCAATTCCTGATTACACATACTTCTGCACATACTGCTGCACATTGTATTTCATTGGTTTGATCAGATTGGTCTGCTACTTTTGATTAATATCGAACATTGTTGTCACCAGTTTGGTCCATTGATTCTGACCAGTTTAATTCACTGATTTGCTATACAGGCTATACTGGTCATTTAATTGTGAATAAACTTTTTCTTCATTTTTTCCTGCATTGTATCATGTGGTATATCTACTATTTTTGGTGTAACTGTGCATATCTGATTTAATTGGTGTCATATAGTTAGTGCATCAGTTACAAGAATGCAGTGTAGCATGTCTACAAGTGAAGAATGAATCTGCTGATTAGTTGAGCATGAGGAAGAACCTAAAATCAACAACTAGAAATAGCATTAATCAGGGAAGTTGCTTAGCTATATTGCTTTTGTTTGTTTAAACTATTTGTGTTATAGCTTGCAATTTATTGGATGTTGTGATTTGCTGAATTGGGTGTGATTTTATTGCAGTTTATTCCTAGAGAGCAAAAGACATTTTCTTTGTAACTGCATCAAGGGCACAAGACCGAGAAAAGGGAAGTGCTTACTGCCATACACATCACCTTGTGTAATCTGTTTTAGATAAGCAAATTTTGATTGAAGATCCGTGCATTTACTTTGTAGGAAACTGATCAGGAAAGACCAAAAGAATTGATAGCCGAAGCACAAAGTGGAACAACAAAGTTGAGCATGAAGTGGACCAGTACCAAGACCGTAGCAGCCTAGCATAGTTATTTTTCTTTTGTAATTGTTTTCCTTTAATTTGTTTGTAATAGGCTTGTGTTAGCCTACTGTTAGTTTCATTTTTGTTGTGTAAAAGGGCCTTTTATAAAGTCCAAGTTCTTTGGAAGAGTCCTTGGTGCTCTTTCAAACTCTTGGCAACTTTATTTGCTTTTATTTTTAGCATAGCTAGACAGGTGAATGTGTCTTGTTAGCCAAAGCTACAAGCTTCACCATAGGAGTATATATTGATTTGATTTGTGTATCTCGTAGGGGTCATTAGCGTCCGCTGGTTTCTTTAGTGTTTTTTGTTTCTTTGTTTTGAGTTTTACGTTTAGGGGTGATTTAGGCTAAAAGAGATTAAACTCTAAGCCTTTTCACATTAGAGTCCGAGAGTCTAGTCTTTTATTTGTGCTTAATTGTTTGAGTTGTGTACTTTGTTTCTAAAGGTGATTTTAGTTTAAGGGGTAATTAGTTAGTAGCATAAGACATTTCTGGCAAGGCAAGACTTGGTACTTAAGCAGCTCTTTAGCTCACCTCTCTTACCTGGGACTTGTCTAAGTGAAAGTTTTGAACCCTTTAGATTAAGAAAACTTTTAAAAACAAAGATGTCTTCTTATGGTTCATATAGGTCTTCTAGGTTAGATAAAGTTGATGAAATGTTTAAACAAGCTAGGAATCTTCCATCATTTGGTAAAGACATAGGTGCATTAACATACCTAGCTTGGGAGAAAGAAATTGATAAAATAAATTTTATTTAAGTTTTTATATTATAAAGCAAGCAAGCAGTTACTGAAGCAGGATATAAAAGTTCAGTATTTTAAACTGAACTGCAATATAGTATAATTCAGTTTTTAATAAAAATAGTTTAGTTTTTATAGTAAAGATAGAGTTTAGTAGAGTTAGGCTAATTATACCTAGACCTAGTAATCATGTGGAAATTATCAAAAATTCTAAATTCTATAAATATATTTAAACTCACCATTATGAAACAAGAGGAATAACATAGAAAATAGTTCTCTTCTGTCTTATTTAGAGACTAAAACAAAAACTAAAAATTATTCAAGGAAATCCAAGTACTGCATCCATATCTAATTTTATAAAGATGTTTTTTTCACCAAGTTCTAGGGTAGACTCAACAAAAGGTTTAATTCAGGTCAAATTTAAAACACTGAACCTGTTCCCATGCACGTTGGAGATCATCAATGTCTTTAATCTTCTTAGTCTTCAGAAAAAAAAGAACTTGACCCAGTGAATTGAGAGAACATTCAATAAAACATTTACTTTTCCTCGTCCTGTTCTCAAGGAGGGAGGGATAACGAGAACACAGTAATGAATTCTTTCTGCAACTCCAGTTGCTTGATGGAATCCTACTTGTCTTAGTCTTTCTTTTGTATTTGTACCTTTCCTAGCTTAGCTCTTAAGGAGCATGGGTTATTATAAATACCCAACTCCTCTCTTGTAATAGTACTTTTGAGATTAATGAAAATTAGGATTTCTGAAATAGAAACTATTCTCTCTTGAAAGTCAGGCTAGAGAGTCCAAAGACTCCTTCTAGCCACCTTCCAAGCACACTCTCTCACTTTCATTTTTCTATTTTCACGGTGCTTTCTCTCTCATCCCACACTATCTCTCCTTTATTGCCACCTTGTATGCGCGTTAGCTCTCCATTCTCTCCTTCGCATTTCATTCTTGCGTCTTATTCCACCACAAAACAGATCTTCATTTCTTCACATCTCAGAATCCACATCTTTCCCTCTCACGTTGCACATCACAGAGCATCTCACTATCTCTCGAGAGTTCTCATCATCGAGAACCATTGCTTCCATCACAGTAAGCCTCTATTCCATTTCTCTCTTCTCAGATTCCACATCCTTTTCACCATTTCTTCATTTTCTTTGAGTTTTGACCGATTAAACACCTCTCCAACCTTCGTTCTTTCCTTTTTCACCGTTTCAAACACCATTTCCACCGATTAATCGGTCAGTTTAGTGATTCCTCACCGTTCTAGGGTTTCCTTCGTGTTTATAAGGATTTCCATCGATTAAACCTTAGATCTTAGGGTTTTCTTGAGTCTGTTATTAGTTTAACAGTTTTCCTTCGAGTCAGCTCTCGATTTAGAGCTTCGTTTCCATTCCGCTGCGTCTTCACTCGTCGGAGAGAGCTTCGAGGAGGTTCAGTTCGTGTTCGCGCATCTTCAATCAATCTCTCCTTGGCGTTCGTCCATCATTGCTCTAAGAAAGCTGAAGCTGAATTCCTATCATAATGAAAATCTTTAAACATAATTCTCTGTATGCCACAATACAATAGCAAAAGATTAAAACCCAAACAAATAGCAAAAGAAACTGATTTTCATCACCAAGAAACCAAGTTTGAACGTTACCCGGATGAGCTTCCCTTTTACGTTCTCTGTTTTCTTTGCTTTTCTTTCTGGTTTTCTTAACCTAATCTTTCTTATTTATAGATAAATCCTACTATTCCGTTCTGTTTTTTTATTGTTTCAAATGTTAATTATTATTTTTTTACAAAAATAAAAATCTGATCAAGAAACATATAATATCCAATGTAAAAAAAAATACATATTCTTTTTTTCAATGTCAAATATGAAATAAACATTATAATTTTATAAATATTAAATAAGAATATCAAATAACAATTAAATAAAAGTCAAAATAATTACTAAATGACCAATATAATTATATGGAAGATAATTTTTTATATGACAATATAAACAGTTTGTATGGTTAATAAATATATATTATTATTTAAATGATAATATTTTAATAAGTAAAAATAAAATATATTTCTCTAAATTTAACTTTATTAAATGACCAATCAAATAATTAGAAATTATTAAGAAACAAAATTAAAAATAATTAATATTTTAATATAAGTTATTATTTAATAATTTATTAAATGACTAAGTAATTAGAAATTGTAAGGTAATAAAACTAAAAATAAAAAATATAGAACATATGAGTTAATGTTTTTAATACAAATTATTCTTTAATAATAAATATATTAAAAATATATTAGAAATTTTTTTAAGATGATTAAAATGTGTTTAAGGGCACACATTAAAATAAGTAATTATCTATTTATTTTTAAAATTAACAAATTTTTAAAATAACTTTTAGGAATATATATCATAATTAAATCAATTAATAATATAATTCAAATTTTATACATAATTGACATTTTGGATATTGATATGAAAATTTTAAAATTGAGAAAATAATTAAAAACTAAAATAATAATTTATTAGATATTATATTATAAAGTTGAAATATATTGTTATTTTTATGGTAAATTAGTTTAAAAACCAATTAAATTGATAAAATAGTAAAATAACGGGGACAATTTTTTACATGGTAGTATAAACATTTTGTATAAAAATTAAAATTTAATAAATTTAAATTATTTTATATAACTAACGTATTTTTAAAAATAAATAATTTAAAATAAAAATAACTTAAATTCAATATATTTGAATTTATTAAAAATTCTAAATTTACCATTCAAATATATGTTGATCGGGAGAGGGGATGTTCTGAGAGCTAGGTTAGGTAACAAGTGAAGATTTATATAAAAGTTTATGTCGTATTAAAAAATAAAAATGATTATTATTTTTGTTTGTCTTTTGTTCATTAATGTATCTTCTTTTATTATTATTTTTTTCAAAAATACCATTCTCAATATGTGAATTTTGAACTTACAGTAAAAAATACTATTATCTGATCAATTTCAAATGTGAAAGGTTCTTTTAAATCAGGAAATATTAAAACAGATATTGTAGTCAATGCTTTAACTATACAACAGAATAAAATACATAAGGGACGTGGAGTTAAGAATTATGGAAGTGCATGAAGTAAAATAAAAATAGAGGTGGTGCAAGAAGACACATAAATGGGTTGGGCTTGCCCAAACCCTAACTTCATCTTTTCAACGTGTCTCCTCCTTCGCCTGCACAGGTCCAAGGACACAACATCCACTCACGGCTGCACCTCCCTAACCAGCCAAGTTCTCCGGCGACGCCGGAGCCATCACAGCCCTCGAAACTCGAGCCACCGCTGTAGCTTTCAGCGGCTCCATCTTCTCCTTCACCCTTCCTATTCTGAAACTCAAATTGGGAATGAACATACCCCTTCCCCGAGAACACCACCGTGCAACCTGCAGGTCGCCGCCGCGATAGCGACGAGTCCATCATCGGTCTTCCGCCACAGTCAAGAATCCAGTCGTACGTCAACAGTACTGATCCCACTTCTCAAGCTCGCTGGTGGCGCGATGCTCACCATTCGCGACAGACATCGCTCCTTCCGCCGCGTTGCCTTCCATAGTCACTCACGCTTTCTCCTTTCTTTTCCTCCCACCATTTGTACTTTGATTGGGCTCACAAGGCATCAATGTCCGTGAAATTGGAGAACGCAACATCAACACCAAAACGACAGAAACTTGCAAGAGTGAACTGGTGAACCACGCAATTGTTACCTAGGTGCGTTTCTGCATAAATCATGACCTAGAAATAAGAGAATGTTGGTTGCCCCAAAAGCTGCATGATTAAATGGTGGCAGCATACCGTAGTACCTTTTCAACTCATTTACCAAAGGTTTATTTCCTTGCTGATCTCGAATGTGATAGACACACACTGGAGGTGCCAGATCATTAATTGTTGCCTTCTGCCATGCATGTTGTCCATCCCTCATCTGGTGATTGAAAGCTTGACAATTTCGAACTCTATGACCTTTGGGCCCCACTTGTACCTCTGGACAATATCCACAAGTTTGGACATCATACTTCTCCATAAGTTTTGAAGCTCCTGTGCACATTTTTTCCCAGGCTTTCATGCCCAGAACAGCAATAGCTGCACAGAAGCAAGCACATAGTCAATACAGTTAACAAAGGATACAACTTAGTAATGTCTGGGAAAAGAAAAAAGTATTTGTTTCCAAAAACCTTGGATATCGTCAGAATGCATCACCATGGAATTTGTGTCTTAATTGAACTTTTTTTTCTTATGCCAAAATCCATGTGCTTCTATATCTGCCCCAAGAGACATTTCTTTCGGAAATCTTTTCTCAAAATCTATAATCCTACCAGCAACACAGTAAACAGGGAAGGTCCTTCTCCTGGTAGGGTACTCTGGTATGTCAAAACCTGCCTGGACACACAATTCCACAATTGCTGGAATTCGGTCGACTTCAAGCATTTCATTATGTGAAACAGCCCTCCCTATTCTATCATACAGATGAAATGATTCTACAAGTGGCAGAACATGTTCAACACCACCTTTGACCCAACTATGTTCTTTGCTTGATGGGCTTCCTCTAACATCACATGTTTTAATTTTATGTGGCGGATGACCAACATGAACTTCTCCACATAAGCTGCAAAGCATCTAACATTAAAGCAACAATAATGCACATTTAAACCAAGTGATGAATCATTTTAACATTATTCATGTTATAAATCTTGTTCACATTATGAATTCTTCTAAAACCCAGAATGCATTGAAAAATGGTATAATATTACTTAGTTGACAAGTTAAAAATACAAGTCAATTCCAAAAATACCAGAAAAAGAAAAATACTTCTGATTGGAACTCGATCGTACTTGAATGGAAGTTTTGTAGGCAAAATGCTAAATGCTTAAACAACCACAATGAAAAATACTAGGGTTACAGCACTACCTGCATACATAAATAGCAGTATAGTTGACGAGTCTTGAAACACAGGATAATAGTTCACATCTGGCAGCAAAAACTTCATGAGCAACAGGAATCAGATTCTTAACCAGCATGCCATTTTCAGGAGGTTGTAATATAGTCTCATGCACCTTTTGTCTCTCCTTTTTCTTTAGTCTAGCTTCTCGCTTAAGCTCGTTAAAACTTGTCACTAGCGGTTTCCGCTCAAACTTGTTGAGCTTTTTTGGCATCTCATTGCAAGTCGACAGAGTGGAGTACCAAAGACAAAAATGTCCATGTATACCTCTGAGTTTTGAAAATCGAACAAGTTTAACTCTCTCAAGGAGATCACTAAGAGTTTGAACATGTCTTGGCAGCATCACTGCTCATTACAAGAGGATAGCTACATACATGGACAAATTTATATATACTTTAAGCAAACTAAAAATTTGTGGCAATTATTTATTTTATGTTTTTATAAGTAAAATCCAATTCGTTGAAAAAACATGCATTATGATTTAATGTCTTCATGTTGGCTTTCCAACAAAACAGAAGGTTGTTAAATCCAAACTTTACGGCCGAAGTTACACATGTAACAGAATCATGACTACAGCTAGGAAAAAACACCCACACAAATATGAGCTTCAGCAATTAACTTCATACACATAACCTACTTAGATTATGAAAATTGTAAACTCAATCAACAAGCAATTATTATTCACATGCTTGGATCGAAACCATTTAATCATGCAGCTTTTGGGACAACCAACATTCTCTTATAAGTTTTAAGTTCTGTCCTTTTGTGGATGACTGTAATATCAGCTACCGAACTACTATTATACTCTGACGGTTCTCTTTATTGGAATGTGGACGCCAAAGTTATATGATTGTGGTTATTATATATTTGGGATGCCACACAAGCCATCTGTTGATTCTGCTCTGGAGATGAGAAATCACGTTAAGAAGTTTCAAGGTAAAAGAAATGGAAGCAAATATCAACATACTGGAGAACCGAAAGAATGATTTAGAGGAGCAACAAAATATATTGAAGAAAAGGATTTCTGACATAAGTCTAAGCCTTGAAATAATGAAAAAAGAGATGGCGACAAGAAAAAGAAGGGTATGTCGAATTGGATATGGACGGAGAACTTGAATATCCAGAATAAATTTTTCTAGCCTTTGTTATTGCCAGTGTTTTTAGTTTTTAGTGAGTTTAGCATAATCATGAGATACTCATTTTGTTTTGAATTCATTTTACAGATATTAAAGTTCACTGGCACTGTTAATGAATTCATTTATGAAAATTTTTGTTTAAATGGATGAGATTTCACCAGCAATTTACTATCAGTTTTTAGTAAAACGTTGTTCCCTGTTATTTATAATTTTAAAAGTTCAATACAATATTCATTACTATATTTTGAAAATTATAAAATATAATCTTTAATTATTTTACACATTTATCATGAAATTGCCACAAAAGACGAATAATAAGAGATGGAGAAATTTATTTATTTTATTAGAGGGGTAAATGGTATAATATGAAATCAAATAATGATTTTAATAGTAATGAGAACATTAATTGTACTTCTCATTTACTATATCAACCATAAAAGACACTCCAAAAGGAACAAAGGTCATGGCATACATGCGCACACACATAACCTTAATGAACTAATCAAAAGCACTATCAGACCTGCAGTTAACATAAATTCAAAATCTCTTATTTACAAATCAATTGATGCCCTTTAAAAAAAGTACAAACACATTCGTTTTTACAATAGAGCAACAAATTAGAAACAAGGCCGACATTTCCCAATATCTCAGCTAATGATCCAAAACGGTAATGGGCAAATCAAAAAAAACATATGTGCCATAAGTATAGCCAACCTTCAACATAAATTGAGCCATGGCAAGAAATATTTTCAACACTGGCAGAAATTTTCCATGAATCTTTCCATTTCATATAACCAGGCACAAAGACCATAATTTATTTAATACTTCAAAAAAGAAACAATACTTGGATAGATAAAACCTACTCGTTTCAAAAAGGAAATTGTCATGCAAAGTCTCTATGGCTTTATCATTATCATGCTCATCTTTAACATAAAAATGCTTAGTTGAGCCATTCCAAGATAATCCACTTAATCCATTAAATATGTCATGAATCTTTTGCCATTTATCCTTCTACACCTTTTGTCTATTTTTTATATTATTTTTGTTTAACCCAACTAAATTAGATTAGTGTAGGTGGTCGAGAATGTTATTGTATGCTAGCGACATCCAATTGTCATCCACCCCATTACCCAATCGAGCTTTGTCACCAAATTGTCACCCTTGCTTCTTTGTTGTGTGCTGCTTGTGTATGTTTTCCTTTGCGATGATCATCCATTTGGATGGAGCAGATGTTGTTGAGGAGGTTCCCTTGGAGCAAGAGTTGGAGGATGCTGATGATGCAGTATAATATTTTTAGGATTTCTAAATTTAAGTTGGTGTTATTTTGAAATACTCTAAACTGATTAAGTTTTAAGTTCTGTCCTTTTGTGGATGATTGTAATATCACCTACTGAACTACTATTCTACTATGACTGTTCTTTTATTGGAATGTGGACGCGTAAGTTATATGATTGTGGTTATTATATATTTGGATGCACACAAGTGGTATCAAAGCCTAGCCTCTCCCAGTACGATGTGGTTCGAGGACGAACCAAGCAGAAGTTGATGGGCATGTGACACCCGGGCACTGACGAGGGCGGGGAGTGATCGCCGGTGCAAGAGGCACGAAGTGCAAGGGGCACTGACAAGGAGCGGCTCCTGGCAGACTTCTAGTGGAAGGGACACATGGATGAATCGAACATACACCGGAATGAGAGGGATCTAAAGACTGTATAAGTATGAGACTATACAATTGAAGGATAGATGAAAGGAATTGATTTGGCTACTCATATCACCAAAATGCATTTGCTTTTCGGTAGCCTAACCCATAAGAACTCCATGGTTAAGCGTGCTTAGCCTACAGTAATTTAGGGATGGGTGTGTGGGGGCTTGGAAGTGTTTCAACAGCTCAAGTGATGCTTCAAGCAAGTTTATGTCATCAATTTGAAGTTGTGCAACCACTTACACAGCCAAGAAACAAATTGCAATGAAAAATCACTGGTTCACTTCCATTTAAATCAAATTTTGATGGTTTAAAAGGTGATTCTGCATATAGGCTGAAAAATGACCAAAGGATCAGTGCAAACAACTTTGAAATGGCAATTTAAACTTGCTCAAACGTTGGAAATGCACAAAGACAACAAGATTCAACAAATCACTCTTGTTATAGTCAAATATGCAGCAAAATGCACCAAAAACAGCACCACAAATCAGATTTGAGAGAATGAAAAAGAGGATAACAGCAACCAGGACTCTAGGAAGGCCTAATGCACTAGAGCTAACTGAAGATAATCAGCTAGAAGATTATAAGCACCTAAGACACAGTCAAAGAAAGCAATCACGGTGAAAAAGCTTGATGGAAACAGATTTTTAGGCATGTTTCTGGTAAAAAACAAGTTGCTGAAACAGATTTTTCTGAACTAATTTTGCTCATGATTGAGACTCTCTTCAAGAGGATCAGTCATATGTGGATGTTTTGAAAAGTTCAGAATAGATCAAGCACTTGTGCTGTGATTTTTATACTATCGTTAGGGAAGGGATGTGCTAGGAATTCGTTTCTAACAAATTTGATTAGGACTACACTAGCCACTACCTTGTCATGTGCTAACTTCTATATCATCACTTTTCTTTTCAGATGTTGAGGTACAAACATTCCCAAGCCTTCATATCAAAATATTCATGAAAGAATAGTAATGATAGAGAAAGGATCACACAATCCTTTTATACTGGTTCACTCTCAATTTTTGAAAGCTACACCCAGTCTCTTTGCATTAATCTCCTCTGTTTTTTAAGTTGTCAAACTTTAATATCTAACCTAACTTTCACTGCTGTATTGTAAATAGGTAGAGATTTCTTTAAGCTTTTTTTAGCATTGGTTACTAACTTTGCATATTAAACATTTCTCCTCCTTTTGGTTATGGGAGAAATCAATACAATCTTAAAGATTTGTAACTTTTGTTTTTTGCTTGTTTCAAAGACTTGTTATCCTCTTCTTTATATGTAACAAAATGTAAACGATTTCTATTACAAATGATGGATGGTCAGAACATTATAACAATTTATGCTTAAGTTTTGATATTTTAAATATACAACCATCATTAACCTTGCAATAATCAATAATCATAAATAATTCTGTTCTGATCAACCAATATTGTGTAGAATGCTTGATGGTGTCACTTGATCATGAAAGGATCAACCTGTTGTGCTGTTCCATTGCATTTCAATTGGCAATATTTTATTGTTCATTGCTAGGTTTCTTGCAAAAAGTATTGGAAAAGAAGCAGGAACTTGAATCTTTGGAATCAAAAGCAAAATCCTTAAGTGAATTCTTACAGAGTCATTGCAAGATGGAAGGAGACCAAAGCTTTACTGACACTGTGAAAGCTGTTTCTGGTTATTTGAGGAAGAGAATGCCTTGCAAGTCTATACGCCAGAATTTGAAGGTCTTGTGAATTTAAATATAGTTATGTCCTCATACCAGTTATAATATATATATATATATATATATATATATATATATATATATATATATATAATAATAATGCTAAACATCCTTTTTCTTCTATTTTTTTCTTTCCCAGTTGTGGGAAATTGAAGATTTTGAGCGCAAGGATGTCTGTCACAATGTTTGTCTCAACTATTGTGGTTATGTAACCCAAAGTTTAGTTAATTTTGCTCCACTTCTTTTTGTGGTTGAAGCTGAAGTGTATCTTTTATGATAAGACTAAATATGAAAGTTCCAACTATTTTGAGGGAATGTAGGGTCACTGTAAATACTGGTCAATCTAGCATAATAACATCAAGTAGTTTGAATTATGTGAATATTGGGAAGGTAATTTAATTAACAATTATTCTCTTTTATTACAAGATTCAACACATGTATCCTACACTATTATCAACACATGCTCATAAAATTTCTCATCAAAACCACTTATGATCTGCCCAAAACAGCTAGCATAATTCCACAAATAAACCACGAAGGACACCAAAAAATTATAAGCATCACAATCATGGGCATTCACTCATGGATATCAAGCATTCAAACACATAAACCAGTGACCAAAATCAGCTCCATCTTAACAAAACTTCAACTTCCCCATTTTAAACGCAATTAAAACCCAAAATAAAGCAAGCCAAACACAAGAGCACGAACTTCACCTACCTGGAAATGATGAACTCTTGGACACTTCAGTGCAGCCCTTCAGCAATGACACGCCTCAGACCCTGATCGAAGCCCCAAAACCTTGTAAATTAATGGAAAAATGACATTAGCAAAACCTAACAGGAACAAATATTAATCATCAAAAACACCCTGTTACCCAGCAAAAGGGGCTAAACACATTCAGGTTCGATTAGAAACCTACTTACCTCAACGACAGGGGAAGAAAGACAACCCAAAACCTCTACCAAGAGGATTTAGACAAGCTCGCTCACACGCACAAACCACACTCCAGCAAGAACCCTCCAAGAACAACCCTCCAACCCTCGAACAACAACCCTGCAAGAAGAACACACACGTCACAGCAAGTGGAAACTCACCGTTTAACTGCGAAGCCAAGCGCTGAACCTACCTTTACGATGGACGAACTCCGATGGCGATTGCGACACACCCAATCACAGACACGCGATTTCGACACAGCCAATCACCAACACGGTGGCTGACGGTCACGCTAGCTGATGGAGAGGGCCTATGCTGGTGAAATGTTGGTGAAATGGTGGTGAAATGTTGGTGAACGAAGGGGGAATGCTGGTGAGGAATCGAACTCTCGAAGAAAGAAAGAGAATGTGTTTGGCTCGAAAAATGAAAAACTCCCTTATTTGAATGATTAAAGACTCTTTACCTAAATCTATCTTTAAATTTCTTTATTCATTTATTGGATTAGGAGATATTAAATTTCTTTCAGTAGAAGATAATGAAACATTTCCACTTCAACAGATATGCTAGTGTAAATTTCTTAGTCTTTAACTATAAAAACAAAATAAAATGTTAGCCAATTCAACCAAACCTAATTATATATATAATATTTAATTCATTTAATTTAAATTTAAAAATAATATATCTAATTTGATGTCAGAAAATACTAATATTTTATACCATCTATATCTATTAGAATAAAATCAACAAAACATATTTATAAATAAATTTGGCATCGATTAATTAGTTAAGTTATGAAATCATATATTATAAATGTTTTACAAAAGTAAATGTTAAGGAATTTTCTCACATTTGCAAAACATTAATATAATTTTGATCGTTTCTCATATATGTGATATAAGTAGTATTTATATTGTATAATTTTGATCATTTATTTTGAAGCATCACTTGAGCTGTTGAAACACTTCCAAGCCCCCACACACCCATCCCTAAATTACTGTAGGCTAAGCACGCTTAACCATGGAGTTCTTATGGGTTAGGCTACCGAAAAGCAAATGCATTTTGGTGATATGAGTAGCCAAATCAATTCCTTTCAGCTATCCTTCAACTGTATAGTCTCATACTTATACAGTCTTTAGATCCCTCTCATTCCGGTGTATGTTCGATTCATCCATGTGTCCCTTCCACTAGAAGTCTGCCAGGAGCCGCTCCTTGTCAGTGCCCCTTGCACTTCGTGCCTCTTGCACCGGCGATCACTCCCCGCCCTCGTCAGTGCCCGGGTGTCACATGCCCATCAACTTCCGCTAGGTTCGTCCTCGAACCACATCGTACTGGGAGAGGCTAGGCTTTGATACCACTTGTGTGCATCCAAATATATAATAACCACAATCATATAACTTACGCGTCCACATTCCAATAAAAGAACAGTCATAGTAGAATAGTAGTTCAGTAGCTGATATTACAATCATCCACAAAAGGACAGAACTTAAAACTTAATCAGTTTAGAGTATTTCAAAATAACACCAACTTAAATTTAGAAATCCTAAAAATATTATACTGCATCATCAGCATCCTCCAACTCTTGCTCCAAGGGAACCTCCTCAACAACATCTGCTCCATCCAAATGGATGATCATCGCAAAGGAAAACATACACAAGCAGCACACAACAAAGAAGCAAGGGTGACAATTTGGTGACAAAGCTCGATTGGGTAATGGGGTGGATGACAATTGGATGTCGCTAGCATACAATAACATTCTCGACCACCTACACTAATCTAATTTAGTTGGGTTAAACAAAAATAATATAAAAAATAGACAAAAGGTGTAGAAGGATAAATGGCAAAAGATTCATGACATATTTAATGGATTAAGTGGATTATCTTGGAATGGCTCAACTAAGCATTTTTATGTTAAAGATGAGCATGATAATGATAAAGCCATAGAGACTTTGCATGACAATTTCCTTTTTGAAACGAGTAGGTTTTATCTATCCAAGTATTGTTTCTTTTTTGAAGTATTAAATAAATTATGGTCTTTGTGCCTGGTTATATGAAATGGAAAGATTCATGGAAAATTTCTGCCAGTGTTGAAAATATTTCTTGCCATGGCTCAATTTATGTTGAAGGTTGGCTATACTTATGGCACATATGTTTTTTTTTATTTGCCCATTACCGTTTTGGATCATTAGCTGAGATATTGGGAAATGTCGGCCTTGTTTCTAATTTGTTGCTCTATTGTAAAAACGAATGTGTTTGTACTTTTTTTAAAGGGCATCAATTGATTTGTAAATAAGAAATTTTGAATTTATGTTAACTGCAGGTCTGATAGTGCTTTTGATTAGTTCATTAAGGTTATGTGTGTGCGCATGTATGCCATGACCTTTGTTCCTTTTGGAGTGTCTTTTATGGTTGATATAGTAAATGAGAAGTACAATTAATGTTCTCATTACTATTAAAATCATTATTTGATTTCATATTATACCATTTACCCCTCTAATAAAATAAATAAATTTCTCCATCTCTTATTATTCGTCTTTTGTGGCAATTTCATGATAAATGTGTAAAATAATTAAAGATTATATTTTATAATTTTCAAAATATAGTAATGAATATTGTATTGAACTTTTAAAATTATAAATAACAGGGAACAACGTTTTACTAAAAACTGATAGTAAATTGCTGGTGAAATCTCATCCATTTAAACAAAAATTTTCATAAATGAATTCATTAACAGTGCCAGTGAACTTTAATATCTGTAAAATGAATTCAAAACAAAATGAGTATCTCATGATTATGCTAAACTCACTAAAAACTAAAAACACTGGCAATAACAAAGGCTAGAAAAATTTATTCTGGATATTCAAGTTCTCCGTCCATATCCAATTCGACATACCCTTCTTTTTCTTGTCGCCATCTCTTTTTTCATTATTTCAAGGCTTAGACTTATGTCAGAAATCCTTTTCTTCAATATATTTTGTTGCTCCTCTAAATCATTCTTTCGGTTCTCCAGTATGTTGATATTTGCTTCCATTTCTTTTACCTTGAAACTTCTTAACGTGATTTCTCATCTCCAGAGCAGAATCAACAGATGGCTTGTGTGGCATCCCAAATATATAATAACCACAATCATATAACTTTGGCGTCCACATTCCAATAAAGAGAACCGTCAGAGTATAATAGTAGTTCGGTAGCTGATATTACAGTCATCCACAAAAGGACAGAACTTAAAACTTATAAGAGAATGTTGGTTGTCCCAAAAGCTGCATGATTAAATGGTTTCGATCCAAGCATGTGAATAATAATTGCTTGTTGATTGAGTTTACAATTTTCATAATCTAAGTAGGTTATGTGTATGAAGTTAATTGCTGAAGCTCATATTTGTGTGGGTGTTTTTTCCTAGCTGTAGTCATGATTCTGTTACATGTGTAACTTCGGCCGTAAAGTTTGGATTTAACAACCTTCTGTTTTGTTGGAAAGCCAACATGAAGACATTAAATCATAATGCATGTTTTTTCAACGAATTGGATTTTACTTATAAAAACATAAAATAAATAATTGCCACAAATTTTTAGTTTGCTTAAAGTATATATAAATTTGTCCATGTATGTAGCTATCCTCTTGTAATGAGCAGTGATGCTGCCAAGACATGTTCAAACTCTTAGTGATCTCCTTGAGAGAGTTAAACTTGTTCGATTTTCAAAACTCAGAGGTATACATGGACATTTTTGTCTTTGGTACTCCACTCTGTCGACTTGCAATGAGATGCCAAAAAAGCTCAACAAGTTTGAGCGGAAACCGCTAGTGACAAGTTTTAACGAGCTTAAGCGAGAAGCTAGACTAAAGAAAAAGGAGAGACAAAAGGTGCATGAGACTATATTACAACCTCCTGAAAATGGCATGCTGGTTAAGAATCTGATTCCTGTTGCTCATGAAGTTTTTGCTGCCAGATGTGAACTATTATCCTGTGTTTCAAGACTCGTCAACTATACTGCTATTTATGTATGCAGGTAGTGCTGTAACCCTAGTATTTTTCATTGTGGTTGTTTAAGCATTTAGCATTTTGCCTACAAAACTTCCATTCAAGTACGATCGAGTTCCAATCAGAAGTATTTTTCTTTTTCTGGTATTTTTGGAATTGACTTGTATTTTTAACTTGTCAACTAAGTAATATTATACCATTTTTCAATGCATTCTGGGTTTTAGAAGAATTCATAATGTGAACAAGATTTATAACATGAATAATGTTAAAATGATTCATCACTTGGTTTAAATGTGCATTATTGTTGCTTTAATGTTAGATGCTTTGTGAGCCCAATCAAAGTACAAATGGTGGGAGGAAAAGAAAGGAGAAAGCGTGAGTGACTATGGAAGGCAACGCGGCGGAAGGAGCGATGTCTGTCGCGAATGGTGAGCATCGCGCCACCAGCGAGCTTGAGAAGTGGGATCAGTACTGTTGACGTACGACTGGATTCTTGACTGTGGCGGAAGACCGACGATGGACTCGTCGCTATCGCGGCGGCGACCTCCAGGTTGCACGGTGGTGTTCTCAGGGAAGGGGTATGTTCATTCCCAATTTGAGTTTCAGAATAGGAAGGGTGAAGGAGAAGATGGAGCCGCTGAAAGCTACGGCGGTGGCTCGAGTTTCGAGGGCTGTGATGGCTCCGGCGTCGCCGAAGAACTTGGCTGGTTAGGGAGGTGCAGCCGTGAGTGGATGTTGTGTCCTTGGACCTGTGCAGGCGAAGGAGGAGACACGTTGAAAAGATGAAGTTAGGGTTTGGGCAAGCCCAACCCATTTATGTGTCTTCTTGCACCACCTCTATTTTTATTTTACTTCATGCACTTCCATAATTCTTAACTCCACGTCCCTTATGTATTTTATTCTGTTGTATAGTTAAAGCATGCTTTGACTACAATATCTGTTTTAATATTTCCTGATTTAAAAGAACCTTTCACATTTGAAATTGATCAGATAATAATATTTTTTACTGTAAGTTCAAAATTCACATATTGAGAATGGTATTTTTGAAAAAAATAATAATAAAAGAAGATACGTTAATGAACAAAAGACAAACAAAAATAATAATCATTTTTATTTTTTAATACAACATAAACTTTTATATAAATCTTCACTTGTTACCTAACCTAGCTCTCAGAACATCCCCTCTCCCGATCAACATATATTTGAATGGTAAATTTAGAATTTTTAATAAATTCAAATATATTGAATTTAAGTTATTTTTATTTTAAATTATTTATTTTTAAAAATACGTTAGTTATATAAAATAATTTAAATTTATTAAATTTTAATTTTTATACAAAATGTTTATACTACCATGTAAAAAATTGTCCCCGTTATTTTACTATTTTATCAATTTAATTGGTTTTTAAACTAATTTACCATAAAAATAACAATATATTTCAACTTTATAATATAATATCTAATAAATTATTATTTTAGTTTTTAATTATTTTCTCAATTTTAAAATTTTCATATCAATATCCAAAATGTCAATTATGTATAAAATTTGAATTATATTATTAATTGATTTAATTATGATATATATTCCTAAAAGTTATTTTAAAAATTTGTTAATTTTAAAAATAAATAGATAATTACTTATTTTAATGTGTGCCCTTAAACACATTTTAATCATCTTAAAAAAATTTCTAATATATTTTTAATATATTTATTATTAAAGAATAATTTGTATTAAAAACATTAACTCATATGTTCTATATTTTTTATTTTTAGTTTTATTACCTTACAATTTCTAATTACTTAGTCATTTAATAAATTATTAAATAATAACTTATATTAAAATATTAATTATTTTTAATTTTGTTTCTTTATAATTTCTAATTATTTGATTGGTCATTTAATAAAGTTAAGTTTAGAGAAATATATTTTATTTTTACTTATTAAAATATTATCATTTAAAAAATAATATATATTTATTAACCATACAAACTGTTTATATTGTCATATAAAAAATTATCTTCCATATAATTATATTGGTCATTTAGTAATTATTTTGACTTTTATTTAATTGTTATTTGATATTCTTATTTAATATTTATAAAATTATAATGTTTATTTCATATTTGACATTGAAAAAAAGAATATGTATTTTTTTTTACATTGGATATTATATGTTTCTTGATCAGATTTTTTATTTTTGTAAAAAAATAATAATTAACATTTGAAACAATAAAAAAACAGAACGGAATAGTAGGGTTTATCTATAAATAAGAAAGATTAGGTTAAGAAAACCAGAAAGAAAAGCAAAGAAAACAGAGAACGTAAAGGGGAAGCTCATCCGGGTAACGTTCAAACTTGGTTTCTTGGTGATGAAAATCTGTTTCTTTTGCTATTTGTTTGGGTTTTAATCTTTTGCTATTGTATTGTGGCATACAGGGAATTATGTTTAAAGATTTTCATTATGATAGGAATTCAGCTTCAGCTTTCTTAGAGCAACTGGAGTTGCAGAAAGAATTCATTCCTGTGTTCTCGTTATCCCTCCCTCCTTGAGAACAGGACGAGGAAAAGTAAATGTTTTATTGAATGTTCTCTCAATTCACTGGGTCAAGTTCTTTTTTTTCTGAAGACTAAGAAGATTGAAGACATTGATGATCTCCAACATGCATGGGAAGAGGTTCAGTGTTTTGAATTTGACCTGAATTGGTTCAAACCTTTTGTTGAGTCTGCCCTAGAACTTGGTGAAAAAAAAATCTTTATAAAATTAGATATGGATGCAGTACTTGGATTTCCTTGAATAATTTTTAGTTTTTGTTTTAGTCTCTAAATAAGACAGAAGAGAACTGTTTTCTATGTTATTCCTCTTGTTTCATAATGGTGAGTTTAAATATATTTATAGAGTTTAGAATTTTTGATAATTTCCACATGATTACTAGGTCTAGGAATAATTAGTCTAACTGTACTAAACTCCATCTTTACTATAAAAACTAAACTATTTTTATTAAAAACTGAATTATACTATATTGCAGTTGAATTTAAAAAACTGAACTTTTATATCCGTAGTTAACTGCTTCAGTAACTGCTTGCTTGCTTTATAATATAAAAACTTAAATAAAATTTAATTGCATAAGTTACATAAAAAAATTGATCAGAAAAACCTTAACAAAATCTATCCATTTATAAATTGCAATAATTTAATAATTTTTAGTAAAAATAAATACTTAAATGAAAAATAATAATAAATTAGTATGATATATAATTATGAAAAGTATGATATATAAATATAAATTCATACAAATGACTAATTTACATGTTTTATTAGAAAAAAATAATTCATACCAATTTGTAAATACTATTAAATGTGTCTTTTCTTTTTTGTCTTAAAATTTTTTTAGAATAAGTTTTGAAAATTAATTTAAATTCTTAAAGTATTTTTTTGTTAAACTAACACTTAAAATTGTAATTTTAGAAATTTAATTTAGAATATTTGTTTATTCAAAAACACTTTTCAATAACTTTTATTTAATAAGAAAACAAATAGTTCATTTATTTGAGTTATGATAAAAATGTGTTTTTCTTATGATTGCGTTTGATAGTAAGCTCATTTATTTGAAGCAGTTTTGGTCACCTTTGAAGCAGTTAATTAGTTAACTGAACTACCAATTTAAAAGTTCAATTTTTTTAAATTGAACCATAAAACAATATAATTCAGTTTTTAATAAAAACAGTTAGTTTTTATAGTACAAGATAATCTATAATTTAGTACAATTAGGTTAATTATGCCCAGCTACTTTTTAATATTTTAGTGAACCGAATAAATTTTTTTTATTGATCTGAAAATAATTAAAAATGAGAACCAAAAGTTTTTTTAACAATGTCTCTAAATGAGCAATTGGGCACTGAAGTGTGATGACTACGAAGAGTTCAAGTTTTATTCTCTAGTTCAAAGCTACCTTGTATGTATGTGTAGAGAGATTCTCATTAGAAATTGTTGAAGCTAAAAATATGAAGTTCTAGAAAGAAAATTCACAAAGAAAAACAAAAACTTGGAGTTCTATGAAATAAAAGTCTTGAGATTATAACTTTTGGAGTATTATAAAATAAACGCCTTTTTTTTATTCTATTAAACCTTAATTATTTTAATAATTGGATATCTTTTCAAGATAAGTGTGAATATATTTTTAGATTAACATAAGTTTGGCTAAAGATGATCCATAATTCAATTATGGGACAACTTAATTATTTATTTCGAATTTTAAAACCTAGATTGTGAATGAAAATAATTAAATTACATTGAAAACACTCAATTAAAATTTATCTGATTTAATTTATGATTTCATTATTTTAATAATGTCTTATAAATAGTATATAAGTTTTTCCTTCCCCAATTTCGTCTTCCTCATCTACAACCTGCAACGTCAATAAAGTTTTGCATATGTTAACCTGGACTTGAGTTAGAATTATATAACTTGCAAAGACTAAACTAAACATTGTATGATAAATTAGTTAAGGTTAAATAGTTGTTGTTTAGGTGTATAATATTTATATTATATAAATTCTCATGAAATAGTAATTATATATTTTTCAAAAATTTAGTTTTGATTTTTTTTCTTAAGGAGAATTTGTAAATACATTTTATATAATTATAAATTAGTTTTTAATTTTTTTATCAACTATATAATGCTTTAAATTAGCAAAGTCATTTTACTAGATTGGGTGTTAAACTCCTTCCTTGTGTTTCCACTTGTTGATTTTTCACTCAAGTGTATTTTCTCCTTTAACCTTAACTTTGAATGGTGCCAATTTTCCTCACCATATTCCTCCTATCAAGTTCATAGGAAGCGCAACTGTAACATCCCAAAATATAGTAATTACCATAAATTAGAATTAATTACAATTAACAGTAAACAATTGCAGTCTTTATATTCATAATTGAGGTTCCAGAGCCGAACGGCTTCAATACAAAAACAACGTACGCCAAAACGAAATTCAGGGATAATTAGGACGAACGGTTTTACAAAATATTTAACCGAACGTCCAACTAAAATAACATTTACATCCCTAATCTAACGAGCGCTCTAAGGCTCGGCCTTTACTTCCACTTCAATTAGATTAGCGTCTTCCAAATTTTCTTCTTCTAGCATTTCTTCAAGAGACGCACCACCATCTGCTCACATCCACACGGATGATCATTGCAAGACAGGACGAACGTACATAGACAGATGGACAACACAAGGAAAAACGAAAGGGTAAGCTTATATAATTAATTCATACAATTAACACATATCTTTAACATATCAATTCACACATACAGCAGGTAACTTCACAAAGAGTAACATAAAAATGTACATATGTATATATATATATATATATATATATATATATATATATATATATATATATATATATATATATTTATAAGACAGATCGTCCGGACTGTATGAACCATGTAGTTACAAGCGTCCTTGCACCCGAGTGGTGTAGTAGCCGGGATATACCTAATCAGCTGCCACTCGAGGTTAGTCCGTTCTTACGTCGCCCATGCTAAGTGATGGACTAAGGACCTCCTGCCATTCCCACACATGACTACCCCCTTCTACGTGAAGATGAGTATCACGGAATATCAGGATGGACAGCGAGTCTTAACTTATCCATGTTCATACTTTACCAAATTTAATATTTAACACATCTGAGACGTTCCTCCTTGGAACGCTCGTACAAAATCCATTATCATAAAATCACTTAATATAGCGTTCGCATTGTAATTCCTTATAAGTTATCATCATTCTCATCTTTAACTTTAAGAGCACAAAAGGACGAACGTTCAGTCCTTTGAAGAATTAGGACGAACGTCCAAATAAAGCACTGGATGGACGGACATGACACTCTGTTTGGTCAGTTAAATGAACTGGCTCAAATTAAGGTATACTTACACTTAGAAAATTTCATAATAATAAAGATCTTGGACCAGATTTAATGTACCAAGGATGGCAATAACACATAGAATTTTTCTTTGAAGAATTTTATATATGAAATACCGATTTCATTATTTGAACGAACGTAATAGGATGAATATTGCAATGTTGGAACGAACGCTATTTTATCCAAATGATTGTTCAATATGACGAGCGCTTGGTAAGTGACCGAGCACCCATTATGACGAACGCTTCGGTATAAGACCGAGCGCTATTTAGGACGAACGCTTCGGTATAAGACCGAGCGTTATTTAGGACGAACGCTCGATATAAGACCGAACGTTACTTTATTCAGTATTATTCACTTTAAGACGTACAATAACTCTATGTTGAGCCGAACGCTCAAACATAGTAATTTAAATGAAGACGCTCGTTCTCAAACCGAACTCTTCCCAAATGAAAGAATTCAACTCTAAGTCTTTTCTGGGAAACCGAACGGTATAAGACCGTTCGATTAACGAACGTAATTTATCATAGGGAGAGTTTATCATATCCAGACTTTTCAACTATCTTAACTTTAACATTTTTCATGTGATTCATACTTCAGAAAATCATATCCGCATACATTTACAAACTTTATAAAATTCATCACATTAATAACTCATGCATTACAGTATCATTCATTTTTCATACGTATCAAACCAACATGCATTTTAACCAAATCAGAATCATATCCAATATCAGAGATCGTTCATAACAGCTCAAACAGCATACTAATCATACATACAAATCAGATCATACAACATGCAAGTATAAATTAAACATATAAGCTTCCCTTACCTGGATAGCAGTGTTCGTTCTAATAGTATCACTTGGACTTGCCCAACTTATGGTTTTCTACCCTCCAAGATCTTTCTTATTCTCTTCAACTAAGTCTAACCAAAGAAACGTAAACGATATCAACTTAAGCCCTTGCATGTAACTGAATCTGGGTTCGAAGGAATTCCAGAAACGAGCTTATGAGTTGGAAATCTTACCGTTAACAGAATCTGAAGTTGTTCGGACCAAAATGAAGTTCACGGCGTAAGGAACGTTCCTACGGTTCTGAATGTTAAACGGAGAAGAGATGAATGAGTAACAGTAGAGAGAAGTTTTAAGGTTTCTAGAGAGAGGTTGGAGAAGATGAAGAGTTAAGTTCAGAGGTAGAAGATGAGTGGTGCAGGTGAGAGAAAGAGTTTTCGAAAATCTAGTTTTGTTTAACTCACGTTCGTTTGAACGAACGTCTCCCAAGCTGACACCTGCACACCAAACTCTGAATTGGAAGCTTCCAACGTGACAAGTGGCGTGTGTGCATGCACAGTTTGGTGCGTTTTTAATGTTTCAGAGGAATGATGTGGCTCGGCTTTCCGTGCACAGCAGAGAGATGAAAATCAGAGTTGGGAGTGGGTTTTAAAAATAAACATTGATTGTGGCGTGTATTAATTTGATGTGACAGGGCATTATTACTGCTAATTATTTAGGGTTTCACAGCAACCAATAAAAAAACAAAAATAAGAGGGATTGATTTAAGAAAGCGGAGAAAAGGGGATTTGAATGATAAGAAAATTGAGGAATGAAAATTATAGTGTCTGGAGAGGAAAAAAAATCGCTAAAAAAGAAAACCAACAAAAAAAACTAAAAAAATCAAAGAACTAATACAATGACTTATGACACTTTCTAAACCACATTATGGCTAATTTAATAAAAGAACTATAAAAAATTATTTAATAAATATCAAAACTCAATTGATTAAAACAATATAAACCAAAATAAATAATAAACTTAAATATAAAAAATAAATTAGGCTAAAATTATTAAATAATAAGTTTTTAAATTTAGAATATTTTACAAGTATGAAGCAGACCTCTTCAGATAAATAATGAATTTTTTAAAAACCTAAACTTGTCACAATAAATAAATAAGCTAAGCATAAATGTAAAATATAAAAATGATAGGAACCAATTATATATTTAAGTTCTTTATTTATTTATAAATTACGAAAAATAAGTGCACAATTACACACAATTCAATAACATTAAATGTAAAATATAAACTGTGATAATGTATAATGAATATCCACACATGCACTTATTGAATTAAATATTTATGACAATTGAATGATTTTTTCTCATTTCAATTAATTAAATTTAATAATTTGTCAGCTTTTGGATAAACTAATGACAAGCCAAACATTATGTGTGTTGGGCAGGAATCAAATTTAGATGTGAGTGGAATCCACACACATTAACACCATTACAGAACATAACCAGCATCCAAAGGCAAATGCCAGTTTTTCGCACTTCCACTTTCCACCAGACCACAACCTTCTCCTCCTTCTAATCATGATCCCTTCCCCTTTCCTCTCCCTTTGTCGACACTCCTTTTCCCATAATTTCCCAACAGGGCCTGCTTCTCAAAGTTCAAACTTTCTGCTAAAGTTTCAATCTTTTGCTTTTGGAAATCATGCAGGGAGTGAATTTCCATCCGGGTCTTTCTCCAATGCTCTCAGAAGAAAAAGGGTGTCCGTGGTGTGCTCAACGTCAACTCTGACTGTGGAAGAAGTGGCAGAGAGAGGAGTGAAGGGTAAGGGTGAAAAGTTTGATGCAATTGTTATAGGGTCTGGGATTGGAGGGTTGGTTGCAGAAACACAGTTGGCAGTGAAGGGTGCCAGAGTTTTGGTTTTAGAGAAGTATGTGATTCCTGGTGGAAGCTCTGGATTTTACCAGAGGGATGGCTATACTTTTGATATCGGTTCTTTTGTCATGTTTGGTTTCAGTGATAAGGTCAGTTATTTATTTGTTTAATTTGGGTGCATGCCTTTTTGTGTGTGTAATCATTTACTTTAATTTCATTATTGATGTGATGAAATGTGGATGGTATAGAAATTTTACGGGTGAGCTCATGAGTTAAATGTTACACTTAAGGAATATGGATGCTTTGCTTGTGAGAGGGACTTTCTGTTTCTCTCTGGTTGTAATGCATTAAATTTTTATTTTATTTTTGTTTTGGAGACATTCATTTGTAAACAACACTTTATTTTGTGTTGCCATCAGTGTTATTGTGCTTAGCTGGTGCCTGGTGTTCATGAACAAAATGATTGCGTCTAGTTTGCTCTTTTGGTTAGTTTAATATTAAGAAAGATTTGGTTCATTATGTGAAGCTTGACTTTTGATCAATTAAGCTCCAAATAAATGTAATTTGCTCATCTTCTAATAATACCTTAGCCAGCAGTAGATTCGAGCACTTCTAATTGTTCTTTATGTTGAATGGTATGCTTCCTAGGATCATGAACACCATGTGCCTTAAATTTGTGAAGGGTAATCTCAATTTGATAACGGAGGCAGTCGGTTGTCAGATGCAAGTGGTACCTGATCCAACAACCGTTCATTTCCATCTACTAAATAACCTTTCTGTTCGAGTGCACAAAGAATATGATAAATTCATTGATGAACTGACTAGTTACTTTCCCCATGAAAAGGAGGGTATTCTCAAATTCTACAGTGAATGCTGGAAGGTTTGTCTAAATTGAGGTGATTGCAGCCCCCTTAAGGCATTTTTGCCTCTCCTTAAAGTTTACCTTTTAAGAGCTTTTGTGTTATGGCTAGATTTTCAATGCGCTGAATTCCTTGGAGTTGAAGTCACTGGAAGAGCCACTCTACCTTTTTGGACAGTTTTTTCAGAAGCCCCTGGAATGCTTGACACTAGGTACTTTGATGTTGTTTATTTTAATCTGTAAGGCCACAAATTTGAATTTTTAACTTTAATTCCAAAGGTAATATTGGTTTTTAGTTCCACTTGGTTTATCTTTTCGGTATTTTGGTAGATTGGAGAATGTATGTTTTAACTTATGAGTTAAAAGAATTGTTGAGGGAAGCAAAGGGTGAAAAAGAGAACAAATACGTCACTCAACTCTGCAGTTTGTTGCTTAACTCCACTGCATATAACTAGTTGACCACATCATAATTCATCTGTGTGGTATTGAATTTTTTCTAAACAAATAATTAGTAACTCATAATAAATAGTAAACAAATTGTTTCATGGGAAGCAAATTTGAAAAATCTAGAGGAAGAACATGAGTTATAATCGATGTCTTATTCAATATTCATTTCAAATGAATTTAAAATAGTAACTACATAAATTCCACCATTTTTCATTCTTATATACCAAAAAAGGGAATGATAATATTTCCTATTTTTCAATCTCTTTTCAATTTTTTTTTAATCTTTTTGTCCTCTATATACTCTAAGTTCTACTTCGGTTATTTCCCACTCTAATTAATATACTGAAGAAAAAACCATAAAAAAATATAATATAGTATAGGAATTGTTTGAAAAGTTGAAATTATTCAGAAAAGAGTATAAAAAGGGTTTTAATATCAGTTATCTGAAATCTTATAAATGACAAGAGTAGTGGATTAGAGAAAATAATAATAATAATAATAATAAAATAATATAATAACAATGAAATGAAAAGTTGAAGGGGGCGGTGTCCTAAGGGTGTGTTCGTTTGGAAGAATTTGGGGGAGATGATTTGGGGGAGATGATTTGAATGGATTTGAGGGTAATTTTTTTGTTGTTTTTTTGAGTGGATTTGAGGGTAATTGAGAGTGGATTTGGAAGTAAAGTTTGTGAGAATTAGTGTAGGATTTGATTGATGTGATAGATTTAAAAAATTTGTTTAATTGGTAGAAAATAAAGATTACCAAATTGCCCTTACTTATAAAAGTATTATAAAATGTTATTTTGTAATGTTATATTTAATTGTAAAAATGTTTATAAAGAGAAAAAATTTATGAAAAATTGTTAAAATTAATGTTTTAAAATTATAAAAATTAAATTGTAGTAAAATGAATGTATTTGAAATTGTAGAATTAAATTGTAATATAATTTAGTACGAAGTGATATCAATTTATTTTATTTGTCACCCTCTTAAAATGATAAACTTCAAAGTCTCACCCTAATAAACCAAACATGAACAACTTTATACATACATAAAATGCAAATAATCAACATCATTGAATTAATGTACTCAACAAGTCATATCATATTTAACAATATTTATACATTCATGGTAAGATCCCAAGAACATAGTAGTTTCAGGTGTCAATATTGAAATAAAATGACTGCATGCAACCTGTTAAATAAAGGACATCAATATCTTATATCATTGCTTTGATTAAATTATGGTCATAACATCAGTAATTTTCTGCCAAACAATTTTTTGCCAAAGCAAATTCATAAAGAATGTCGTAAATTTGTCTGTGGCATCTTCATATGTACCAATGGTTACACGTATAACATATTCTTCTGTTTTTCACTCAATCTTAAGTGCAATTAATTACGAACACAATCTTATGAACATCTACTCCAACCACTGTCTTGGAAGAAAAATTAAATAAACACTAATATTATGGCTGTTTATACCAATGTCATCAAATTCGTCCTTGGAAATTCATCACCACAACAAACTTGGGCAACCTTTTTGTAATACTTCTGGACATCTGTTGTTCTTCTAGTTAGGGAAACTGTCAAACAACAAGGTTAAAATTCAGCAAAGTTATTAAAAAAAGGGAATGGGTGTCTTCTGTGCACATATGAATCACTAACATTCTCTATAACTTACCAAATCAACCACCTCCGTAGCTTACCAATACCTCACCAAATGCATCTTCAGCTTACATAAACCTGCAACACAAATCATTGGTTAAGCTAAATTCAAAAAATATCATATTCTTTAACTACCTATTACTCTCGGCCTGCTATCTACATCTCCCTCCTCCCCTTCTTCTCTGTCTATGACTATGCCTCCATTGGTAGTGCTCGGACCCCACCTCCATCATGTGCAATGTGAACTCGCTGCACATTTTCAACGCTTCACCTATCCAAGTGCAGATAATGCAGACACGAAGGCCAACCGGACACCAAGCCACAACACACACCTGACACGACGCCATAACACACACCTGAACCGTAAAACTTGGCGCTGTGTAACCGGTTACGGGAACTGTAACCGAATACACATCTTTGCCAAGCATCATTGAAGCTGTAACCGGTTACGGGATGTGTAACCGAATACACTTCCGTCTTCTACAATGAGTAACCGGTTACGGCACTGTGTAACCGATTACGTGGTAGGCATTCTAGAGACCCTCTTCTTCGAACTGCCAATGGCTTCTTCCATAACTTCTTCAACCACTGCTCCTTCCTTCATTTCTCATCTTCATGTGCTTCCTCATCATGAACAACAACCTTCTTGCTCCTCCAACTCTCTTCCTCTTCAACTACATGACACGACCTGCAACAACCACAACAAAATCCAAAACAAACATTACCTATATCTACTCCACAAGTGCTCACTCTGAACGCACTACTTCACCGCACACACTGCCCAAAAGTTCCTATCTAGTTCCGTATCTTCAAAGTTGGATGTCTCTATGTAACACACAAACGCTTAATACACACAACAAACTTATCCACAACCAGCTTCTTATTAATGGTGTGATGGTTAAAGCATTGTAATATAATTCAAACAGCTTTCCCACGATACTCTCCTATGCAGTACATGGCAGTGAATGGTTCTGTCGAGTAGGGAATCTGGCCACTGCAAATGGGCTGAAAGCACTCTCAAAAGCAAAGAAACGCATGCCTGCACACACTGGGTCATCACATGCACATCCACAATCCACTGTTTTCGTCAAATCCACTGTTTTAGTCCAACTACATCTATTATTCTCGTGAAATCAGATATAAAACTACTTTTGTTTATTTTATTAAGCTTGGAATCGATTATTTATAACTGAGAATCGTTTCACGTTAAAAACGACGCTGCACAGTGCTCGTACTTCTTACAGGGGCATATAAGACTTTGTCACTTAAATCAGCGCAAATCGTCGCTTTTTGCGCAGATGAAGTGCACAGTGATTTTTTCGAAAATCATCGCCTTTCCATCGTCTCAAATCGGCGCAAATCAGCTCATCAGAACACCCTTACTTTTAGAAATCCATCCTTCCTAATTTACGTAAATAGTAAATTCCCTTCAAACGAACACACCCTAAATGAGAGGGAAAGTAATGAAAGATGAAGATGACGTTGACTCGTAAAAAGTGTCATGGTGAGAGTGATGAAGAATTGCACACTATACACTCCGTTCTTGTCCTTTCATTTAAATATCAAACTATTTTTTATTTTAATATATTAGAAATTTTACGTTTACTATAAATAAAATCAATTTAGAATATATATTATTTTATAAATCAATTTTATAAAATTAAATTAAATTTAAAGTTTATTTCTTAACCAAAATATTCTTATTTCTTTCGTACAAATTATTTAGTCAAGTTTATTCATGATATCATCTCTAATATAATATTTTAAAATTTAAATGTAAAACTTCGTTATGTTATATGTTTAAGTTAAAGTGTTTATGTATAAATGTTGAATTTTATTTTTAGATTTAAGACTATTATCAAGGCAAAATATTAAAATTCTTTTAAGGACTTATAAGAGAACAACTAAGAAAAACAAATAAACTAATTAACTTGTCAAAATTAGGTTATACAAACTAATTTGTAAAAGTTTTAACTTGTCTTAAAGTAATTATTTTAAGTTGAGTACAGAAGAATTTTAGTCTATCAAAAAATTATTTTGTTTTATTTTTCTTACTTTTCTCTAGTAAAAGTTTTTATATTAAAATTTATTCAAATAAATGTGGGCAAAATTTGGATTTGACCAAAATTATGAATTATATGAAATAGGTGACTAATTGTCTTTATTATTTAAAATAGAATCAAAATCGTACAGACCGAATAAAATAGAGAAATCAAAATTCTACGACATAAAATTAATAAGGCTTACTGTAGTAAATATATGAAACTTTCAATTAATATTTATCATAATAAAATCAATGATATTCATAACTGTCGAGTTATTATGTTATTTAAGTATATCTTTTAAGAGTTTAGAGTTTTTGATGAATGAAAAAGTATTTATTAATTTTTTAATAATTTCCACTGTAACATCTCAAAATACAGTAATTACCATAATTCAGAATTAATTACAATTAACAGTAACATAAACAGTCTTTGTATTAATAAAACAGGGTTTTAAAAGCCGAACGGCTTCAGTACAAGAATAACGAACGCCAAAATAGAGTTCAGTGATAATTAGGACGAACGGTTTTACAAAACTCTTAACCGAACGTCCAAAACGTTTACAGCCTAATCTAACGAGCGCTCTAAGGCTCGGTCTTTACTTCTACTACCACCAGATTAGCGTCTTCCAAATTTTCTTCTTCCAGCATTTCTTCAAGGGACGCACCACCATCTGCTCACATCCACAACGGATGATCATTGCAAGACAGGACGAACGTACATGGACAATTGACAACACAAGGAAAACGAAAGGGTAAGCTTATAATATTTAATTCATACGTTCAACATACCCATTCAACATTTCAATGCACACGCATAACATACAAATTAACATAATGTAATATAGTAATTTATATGCATAATAGACGACCGTCCGGACTGTATGAACCATGTAGCTACAGGCGTCCTTGCACCCGAGTGATGTAGTAACTGGGATACCCTCAACAGCTGCCACTCGAGGTTAGCTCTATCCAAAGTACCCCTAAGGAATAGAACCTCCTGCCATTCCCACACATGACTACTCCCTTCTACGTGAAGATGAGCATCACGGAATATCAGGATGGACCAAGCCAGCATTAGCTATCCACAGTCATACTTTACCAATTCAATCTTTCAATATATATATATATGAGACGTTCCTCCCTGGAACGCTCGTCCAAAATCCAACATCATAAATTCAGTTCTCATAGTGTTCACACTTTAATTTATCATATTCCATCATCTTTTACATCATTAGGTTCAGGAGTCAAAAATGACGAACGCTCAATCCATTGAAGAAGTAGGACGAACGTCCAAATAAAGTTACTGGATACTCAGGGAAATATACAACAAACATAATTTTCTATTTGGCCAGTTAGATGAACTGACTCGACTTGAAGTGTACTGGTACTTAGAAAATATTTGTGATAAAAAAATGAACCAGATTTAATGCACAATGGAGGTCAAGAACACTTAGAATTATCTTTGAAGGAATTTGCATATGAAAACCAATGCCAGGAATTGAACGAACGTAAAGGAAATGAATATTTAATACTGTGGACGAACGCTATTTTATCCAAGTGGGTATTCCATACTACGAGCGCTTGGTAAGTGACCGCGCACCAATTCTTGACGAACGCTAGGTAGATGACCGAACGCTACTCAGGACGAATGTTCGACATGAGGCCGAACGCTATTAAGAACGAACGCTCGACATAAGGCCGAACGCTTATCAAGGACGAACGCTCGACATAAGGCCGAACGCTATTAAGGACGAACGCTCGACATAAGGCCGAATGCTTATCAAGAACGAACGTTCGGTATCAGACCGAACTCTACTCAGGACGAACGTCCGGTACAAGACCGAACGTTACTTAATTCAATATTAATAAATTTAAGACGTACGACAACTCTATGTTGAGCCGAACGCTCAAACATAGTAACTCAATTGAAGACGCTCGTTCTCACACCGAATTCCTCCCAAATGAAAGAATTCAATTCTAAGTCTTTTCAGGGAAATCGAACGGTATAAGACCGTACGGTGACGAGCGTCTATTATCATAGGGAATTTATCAGATCCAGATTTTCAAATATCTTAACTTTAACATTTTTCACATGAATCAAACTCTGAAATTTCATATCCACATAAATTTTCATAATTCATAACATTAATTCACATCATCAAATCCAACTATACAGTACTCATTTATCCTTCATACGCATCAAAATCAGCATGCAGTACATACCATCAAAAGCAGATTCATACAGCGCAACAGGGTTCGTTCATAACAGCTCAAGCATCATATTTCCATACATCCAGATCAGAGCATACAACATGCAGTATAAATTAAACATATAAGCTTCCCTTACCGGATCAATGAAGGAAACGTCCTAACACAAGATTTTTGGTTCGTCCAGCTAACGGTATTCTACTCTCAATGCTTCTTGACTCTTCTTAAACAATCTAATCCACAGAAACATGAAATCCTTTAGACTACGCTTTTGCATGCAACCAAAGAAACTTGGTTTTCCAGAAAACCTAAGGACGAGCTACTGGAGAAAGGCTTACCAGTTTCGGTTTCTTGAAACTGTTCGGTCCAGTGGATAGCTCCCAGCTCAACGAACGTGCCTACGGTGCTGTAACGTGATCGGAGAAGAGGTGTGAGATTTACAGTAGAGAGATGTTGGGAGTTCTAGAGAGAAGTTGGAGAAGATGAAGGGTTGAGTTTTCGTGAGGAAGTGGGTGAATGCAGAGAGTGAGAGGAAGTGTTTTCAGAGAAATCATTTTCTCCCCCCCACGTCAAACGGCCATGCACTCACTTACTGCCACCTATTTCCCACTACAGATTTCCTAAGGTTCTAAGATGACACATGGCAGACTTGCATGCGGTGCAAAGTGGGTTTTTAATTTCCCTGAGCAGTGATGTGGCGTGTATTAATGGTGATGTGTCAGGGATTTGCAGTGCTGATTTTCTAGGGTCTCACATCCACCATCGTGATATTTTAGTGAACCGAATAAAATATTTTACTAAAAGAATTTGGGTATCATTATTTTTATTTATTTATTTATTATTATTATTATTATTATTATTATTAATGGCCAAAATATGAAGTTATAAGTGTTTTAAAAAGATGTTATAAGTTTAAAGAAAATGTGTGGACAACTAAAGTTGTCATTAAATAATGCAGAAGCCACCACCTTAAAATCTCTTACACATGGCACAACAATTTTCCATTTTTGCTTCCACGTGTTACCTCTTATTAATATAACTTTCTTTTTAGGTTTTAGCCTACCTTAGTTTTCGTTATAGATATAAAAATGGCCTTCTAGTTAAAAAAAATAATATTATATTAGGTAAAAAATTAACCTAAATTGAATCGTTGTATATGGTTAATTTCAATGTAAATAATTTTGAGTTATGTTTTATAGAATAATTATTGAAAAAATTAATCATATGTATAGACTATGAATATGAATACTCTATTGTTTAAATCAAGTTAAAATTGAAACATTTCATTTAGATTAATTTTGCAAAACTTGCCTAGAAGTCTTAACATGAGAAAAGTATTTCCAAAAGTTGGAAACAATACTAACAACATTAGAGGGAAAAAATCAACGACTTTGACTAAATGTGGTAGCATGTAGAAATTTGTTGGAATTACTTTTTTATCAGTTGGACTTGTATTTAATACTACAATCTTTTCACAATATAAATGAAAAGGTCATAATTCTTAAAGACCGTGATAGTTTCACACTTAATCGCGACAGTGATTTTTGTCTGATTATCCAGAATTTTTTTTATTGATCAGAAAATAATTAAAAATGAGAAGAAAAAGATAAACCTTTGACACGCGTGACATATACACGAGTCCTAAAAAAGATATGTTTTGTGTCTGTGTTCTGCTGTGTTTCTTGTATTCAACTTCCATCCATATAGCATTTATATGGATAATTGCAAAGCTTCTATGCATTATGTATTTTGATTTTGAGTGGTAACATAGTTAGGCTAACTTAATGTAGCATATTTGGGGAAAAAAGAAAAATGAAAACCTATAGACTAATATAAATTAGACCCTAAATATAAGATTGATTTGGTTTAGCTTGAGATATTATATTATATGTCTTAATACAAATTTTTACAAAAAGAGTGGTAACACATGATTAAAAAGTGTTCGATTGTGTCCATGCAGAAGAAGTCACTGAATCCAATGATTTAAACAACCCACTTTTCCTCATCCATTTCAGGGATTGCAACATCTTCCCTCATCATAGATGCATAATTCTTTCCAACCGGTGCTCCAGCCTGAGCAAATAGCTCAACCACTGCTGGCAGCATACCGTAGTACCTTTTCAACTCATTTACCAAAGGTTTATTTCCTTGCTGATCTCGAATGTGATAGACACACACTGGAGGTGCCAGATCATTAATTGTTGCCTTCTGCCATGCATGTTGTTCATCCCTCATCTGGTGTTTGAAAGCTTGACAATTTCGAACTCTATGACCTTTGGGCCGCACTTGTACCTCTGGACAATATCCACAAGTTTGGACATCATACTTCTCCATAAGTTTTGAAGCTCCTGTGCACATTTTTTCCCAGGCTTTCATGCCCAGAACAGCAATAGCTGCACAGAAGCAAGCACATAGTCAATACAGTTAACAAAGGATACAACTTAGTAATGTCTGGGAAAAGAAAAAAGTATTTGTTTCCAAAAACCTTGGATATCGTCAGAATGCATCACCATGGAATTTGTGTCTTTATTGAACTTTTTTTCCTTATGCCAAAATCCATGTGCTTCTATATCTGCCCCAAGAGACATTTCTTTCGGAAATCTTTTCTCAAAATCTATAATCCTACCAGCAACACAGTAAACAGGGAAGGTCCTTCTCCTGGTAGGGTACTCTGGTATGTCAAAACCTGCCTGGACACACAATTCCACAATTGCTGGAATTCGGTCGACTTCAAGCATTTCATTATGTGAAACAGCCCTCCCTATTCTATCATACAGATGAAATGATTCTACAAGTGGCAGAACATGTTCAACACCACCTTTGACCCAACTATGTTCTTTGCTTGATGGGCTTCCTCTAACATCACATGTTTTAATTTTATGTGGCGGATGACCAACATGAACTTCTCCACATAAGCTGCAAAGCATCTAACATTAAAGCAACAATAATGCACATTTAAACCAAGTGATGAATCATTTTAACATTATTCATGTTATAAATCTTGTTCACATTATGAATTCTTCTAAAACCCAGAATGCATTGAAAAATGGTATAATATTACTTAGTTGACAAGTTAAAAATACAAGTCAATTCCAAAAATACCAGAAAAAGAAAAATACTTCTGATTGGAACTCGATCGTACTTGAATGGAAGTTTTGTAGGCAAAATGCTAAATGCTTAAACAACCACAATGAAAAATACTAGGGTTACAGCACTACCTGCATACATAAATAGCAGTATAGTTGACGAGTCTTGAAACACAGGATAATAGTTCACATCTGACAGCAAAAACTTCATGAGCAACAGGAATCAGATTCTTAACCAGCATGCCATTTTCAGGAGGTTGTAATATAGTCTCATGCACCTTTTGTCTCTCCTTTTTCTTTAGTCTAGCTTCTCGCTTAAGCTCGTTAAAACTTGTCACTAGCGGTTTCCGCTCAAACTTGTTGAGCTTTTTTGGCATCTCATTGCAAGTCGACAGAGTGGAGTACCAAAGACAAAAATGTCCATGTATACCTCTGAGTTTTGAAAATCGAACAAGTTTAACTCTCTCAAGGAGATCACTAAGAGTTTGAACATGTCTTGGCAGCATCACTGCTCATTACAAGAGGATAGCTACATACATGGACAAATTTATATATACTTTAAGCAAACTAAAAATTTGTGGCAATTATTTATTTTATGTTTTTATAAGTAAAATCCAATTCGTTGAAAAAACATGCATTATGATTTAATGTCTTCATGTTGGCTTTCCAACAAAACAGAAGGTTGTTAAATCCAAACTTTACGGCCGAAGTTACACATGTAACAGAATCATGACTACAGCTAGGAAAAAACACCCACACAAATATGAGCTTCAGCAGTTAACTTCATACACATAACCTACTTAGATTATGAAAATTGTAAACTCAATCAACAAGCAATTATTATTCACATGCTTGGATCGAAACCATTTAATCATGCAGCTTTTGGGACAACCAACATTCTCTTATAAGTTTTAAGTTCTGTCCTTTTGTGGATAACTGTAATATCAGCTACCGAACTACTATTATACTCTGACGGTTCTCTTTATTGGAATGTGGACGCCAAAGTTATATGATTGTGGTTATTATATATTTGGGATGCCACACAAGCCATCTGTTGATTCTGCTCTGGAGATGAGAAATCACGTTAAGAAGTTTCAAGGTAAAAGAAATGGAAGCAAATATCAACATACTGGAGAACCAAAAGAATGATTTAGAGGAGCAACAAAATATATTGAAGAAAAGGATTTCTGACATAAGTCTAAGCCTTGAAATAATGAAAAAAGAGATGGCGACAAGAAAAAGAAGGGTATGTCGAATTGGATATGGACGGAGAACTTGAATATCCAGAATAAATTTTTCTAGCCTTTGTTATTGCCAGTGTTTTTAGTTTTTAGTGAGTTTAGCATAATCATGAGATACTCATTTTGTTTTGAATTCATTTTACAGATATTAAAGTTCACTGGCACTGTTAATGAATTCATTTATGAAAATTTTTGTTTAAATGGATGAGATTTCACCAGCAATTTACTATCAGTTTTTAGTAAAACGTTGTTCCCTGTTATTTATAATTTTAAAAGTTCAATACAATATTCATTACTATATTTTGAAAATTATAAAATATAATCTTTAATTATTTTACACATTTATCATGAAATTGCCACAAAAGACGAATAATAAGAGATAGAGAAATTTATTTATTTAATTAGAGGGGTAAATGGTATAATATGAAATCAGATAATGATTTTAATAGTAATGAGAACATTAATTGTACTTCTCATTTACTATATCAACCATAAACGACACTCAAAAAGGAACAAAGGTCATGGCATACATGCGCACACACATAACCTTAATGAACTAATCAAAAGCACTATCAGACCTGCAGTTAACATAAATTCAAAATCTCTTATTTACAAATCAATTGATGCCCTTTAAAAAAAGTACAAACACATTCGTTTTTACAATAGAGCAACAAATTAGAAACAAGGCCGACATTTCCCAATATCTCAGCTAATGATCCAAAACGGTAATGGGCAAATCAAAAACAACATATGTGCCATAAGTATAGCCAACCTTCAACATAAATTGAGCCATGGCAAGAAATATTTTCAACACTGGCAGAACTTTTCCATGAATCTTTCCATTTCATATAACCAGGCACAAAGACCATAATTTATTTAATACTTCAAAAAAGAAACAATACTTGGATAGATAAAACTTACTCGTTTCAAAAAGGAAATTGTCATGCAAAGTCTCTATGGCTTTATCATTATCATGCTCATCTTTAACATAAAAATGCTTAGTTGAGCCATTCCAAGATAATCCACTTAATCCATTAAATATGTCATGAATCTTTTGCCATTTATCCTTCTACACCTTTTGTCTATTTTTTATATTATTTTTGTTTAACCCAACTAAATTAGATTAGTGTAGGTGGTCGAGAATGTTATTGTATGCTAGCGACATCCAATTGTCATCCACCCCATTACCCAATCGAGCTTTGTCACCAAATTGTCACCCTTGCTTCTTTGTTGTGTGCTGCTTGTGTATGTTTTCCTTTGCGATGATCATCCATTTGGATGGAGCAGATGTTGTTGAGGAGGTTCCCTTGGAGCAAGAGTTGGAGGATGCTGATGATGCAGTATAATATTTTTAGGATTTCTAAATTTAAGTTGGTGTTATTTTGAAATACTCTAAACTGATTAAGTTTTAAGTTCTGTCCTTTTGTGGATAATTGTAATATCAGCTACTGAACTACTATTCTACCATGACTGTTCTTTTATTGGAATGTGGACGCGTAAGTTATATGATTGTGGTTATTATATATTTGGATGCACACAAGTGGTATCAGAGCCTAGCCTCTCCCAGTACGATGTGGTTCGAGGACGAACCAAGCGGAAGTTGATGGGCATGTGACACCCGGGCACTGACGAGGGCGGGGAGTGATCGCCGGTGCAAGAGGCACGAAGTGCAAGGGGCACTGACAAGGAGCGGCTCCTGGCAGACTTCTAGTGGAAGGGACACATGGATGAATCGAACATACACCGGAATGAGAGGGATCTAAAGACTGTATAAGTATGAGACTATACAGTTGAAGGATAGCTGAAAGGAATTGATTTGGCTACTCATATCACCAAAATGCATTTGCTTTTCGGTAGCCTAACCCATAAGAACTCCATGGTTAAGCGTGCTTAGCCTACAGTAATTTAGGGATGGGTGTGTGGGGGCTTGGAAGTGTTTCAACAGCTCAAGTGATGCTTCAAGCAAGTTTATGTCATCAATTTGAAGTTGTGCAACCACTTACACAGCCAAGAAACAAATTGCAATGAAAAATCACTGGTTCACTTCCATTTAAATCAAATTTTGATGGTTTAAAAGGTGATTCTGCATATAGGCTGAAAAATGACCAAAGGATCAGTGCAAACAACTTTGAAATGGCAATTTAAACTTGCTCAAACGTTGGAAATGCACAAAGACAGCAAGATTCAACAAATCACTCTTGTTATAGTCAAATATGCAGCAAAATGCACCAAAAACAGCACCACAAATCAGATTTGAGAGAATGAAAAAGAGGATAACAGCAACCAGGACTCTAGGAAGGCCTAATGCACTAGAGCTAACTGAAGATAATCAGCTAGAAGATTATAAGCACCTAAGACACAGTCAAAGAAAGCAATCACGGTGAAAAAGCTTGATGGAAACAGATTTTTAGGCATGTTTCTGGTAAAAAACAAGTTGCTGAAACAGATTTTTCTGAACTAATTTTGCTCATGATTGAGACTCTCTTCAAGAGGATCAGTCATATGTGGATGTTTTGAAAAGTTCAGAATAGATCAAGCACTTGTGCTGTGATTTTTATACTATCGTTAGGGAAGGGATGTGCTAGGAATTCGTTTCTAACAAATTTGATTAGGACTACACTAGCCACTACCTTGTCATGTGCTAACTTCTATATCATCACTTTTCTTTTCAGATGTTGAGGTACAAACATTCCCAAGCCTTCATATCAAAATATTCATGAAAGAATAGTAATGATAGAGAAAGGATCACACAATCCTTTTATACTGGTTCACTCTCAATTTTTGAAAGCTACACCCAGTCTCTTTGCATTAATCTCCTCTGTTTTTTAAGTTGTCAAACTTTAATATCTAACCTAACTTTCACTGCTGTATTGTAAATAGGTAGAGATTTCTTTAAGCTTTTTTTAGCATTGGTTACTAACTTTGCATATTAAACATTTCTCCTCCTTTTGGTTATGGGAGAAACCAATACAATCTTAAAGATTTGTAACTTTTGTTTTTTGCTTGTTTCAAAGACTTGTTATCCTCTTCTTTATATGTAACAAAATGTAAACGATTTCTATTACAAATGATGGATGGTCAGAACATTATAACAATTTATGCTTAAGTTTTGATATTTTAAATATACAACCATCATTAACCTTGCAATAATCAATAATGATAAATAATCCTGTTCTGATCAACCAATATTGTGTAGAATGCTTGATGGTGTCACTTGATCATGAAAGGATCAACCTGTTGTGCTGTTCCATTGCATTTCAATTGGCAATATTTTCTTGTTCATTGCTAGGTTTCTTGCAAAAAGTATTGGAAAAGAAGCAGGAACTTGAATCTTTGGAATCAAAAGCAAAATCCTTAAGTGAATTCTTACAGAGTCACTGCAAGATGGAAGGAGACCAAAGCTTTACTGACACTGTGAAAGCTGTTTCTGGTTATTTGAGGAAGAGAATGCCTTGCAAGTCTATACGCCAGAATTTGAAGGTCTTGTGACTTTAAATATAGTTCTGTCCTCATACCAGTTATAATATATATATATATATATATATATATATATATATATTTAATAATGCTAAACATCCTTTTTCTTCTATTTTTTTCTTTTCCAGTTGTGGGAAATTGAAGATTTTGAGCGCAAGGATGTCTGTCACAATGTTTGTCTCAACTATTGTGGTTATGTAACCCAAAGTTTAGTTAATTTTGCTCCACTTCTTTTTGTGGTTGAAGCTGAAGTGTATCTTTTATGATATGACTAAATATGAAAGTTCCAACTATTTTGAGGGAATGCAGGGTCACTGTAAATACTGGTCAATCTAGCATAATAACATCAAGTAGTTTGAATGATGTGAATATTGGGAAGGTAATTTAATTAACAATTATTCTCTTTTATTACAAGATTCAACACATGTATCCTACACTAATATCAACACATGCTCATAAAATTTCTCATCAAAAACCACTTATGATCTGCCCAAAACAGCTAGCATAATTCCACAAATAAACCACGAAGGACACCAAAAAATTATAAGCATCACAATCATGGGCATTCACTCATGGATATCAAGCATTCAAACACATAAACCAGTGACCAAAATCAGCTCCATCTTAACAAAACTTCAACTTCCCCATTTTAAACGCAATTAAAACCCAAAATAAAGCAAGCCAAACACAAGAGCACGAACTTCACCTACCTGGAAATGATGAACTCTTGGACACTTCAGTGCAGCCCTTCAGCAATGACACGCCTCAGACCCTGATCGAAGCCCCAAAACCTTGTAAATTAATGGAAAAATGACATTAGCAAAACCTAACAGGAACAAATATTAATCATCAAAAACACCCTGTTACCCAGCAAAAGGGGCTAAACACATTCAGGTTCGATTAGAAACCTACTTACCTCAACGACAGGGGAAGAAAGACAACCCAAAACCTCTACCAAGAGGATTTAGACAAGCTCGCTCACACGCACAAACCACACTCCAACAAGAACCCTCCAAGAACAACCCTCCAACCCTCGAACAACAACCCTGCAAGAAGAACACACACGTCACAGCAAGTGGAAACTCACCGTTTAACTGCGAAGCCAAGCGCTGAACCTACCTTTACGATGGACGAACTCCGATGGCGATTGCGACACACCCAATCACGGACACGCGATTTCGACACAGTCAATCACCAACACGGTGGCTGACGGTCACGCTAGCTGATGGAGAGGGCCTCTGCTGGTGAAATGCTGGTGAAATGTTGGTGAACGAAGGGGGAATGCTGGTGAGGAATCGAACTGTCGAAGAAAGAAAGAGAATGTGTTTGGCTCGAAAAATGAAAAACTCCCTGAATGATTAAAGACTCTTTACCTAAATCTATCTTTAGATTTCTTTATTCATTTATTGGATTAGGAGATATTAAATTTGTTTCAGTAGAATAGAAGATAATGAAACATTTCCACTTCAACAGATATGCTAGTGTAAATTTCTTAGTCTTTAACTATAAAAACAAAATAAAATGTTAGCCAATTCAACCAAACCTAATTATATATATAATATTTAATTCATTTAATTTAAATTTAAAAATAATATATCTAATTTGATGTCAGAAAATACTAATATTTTATACCATCTATATCTATTAGAATAAAATCAACAAAACATATTTATAAATAAATTTGGCATCGATTAATTAGTTAAGTTATGAAATCATATATTATAAATGTTTTACAAAAGTAAAAGTTAAGGAATTTTCTCACATTTGCAAAACATTAATATAATTTTGATCATTTCTACAATATAAATACTACTTATATCACATATATGAGAAAATATGTAACACGCATTTACTCATAATTTTTTTTTAATCTTCAATTATATATTGTCTTTTAAGATATTTGTCTTTAAAAGATTGAGAGATTTTTCACTATACTTGATTGATATAATTTAGAAAAAAAATGTAAATAAATTTGTTTTATTCTATGTAATAAAAATGTTTTCTCTCTAAAATAACTTTTTACGTATTTCAATCCAAAATATTTTTATTATTTTCTTAAATTATAATTGAATTATATTTTTGTTATTATTTATTTCACTTTCCTAATCTTTATCTATATCTTTATCTTATTTTTATATAATTATTATTATTTATTTTGATTATTTTTTTAATAATTTTTATAATATTCATATAAAAACTTGATATATTGTATGAAAAAAAATTAAGTTTGTCTCTGTTGTACCTTAGTTATAAAAAACAATTTTTTTTCTGTTTCAATTTTTTAAATAAATGTCTAAATAGGTTGAAATCATAATTTATTTTATTGAAAAGGTTACTTTTCTGAAATGAAAAAGTTTAAACAGCATAGTATACTTGGTATCTAAAGAGTAGACATAACAATAATTTTAGCCATATATATATATATATATATATATATATATATATATATATATATATATATATATATATATATATATATATATATATATATATTATATAAAGATTCTAGCCTAGTTAAGTTGATTAAGCCTTTCTGAAATGACAATTCTCAAGAAATCATCAACAAAAATGTTTGATTTAATCCAAAAAAAAAATTACTTTTAATTCAGATGTTTACTGATTTGGAATTAATTGTCCACTTGATTGACATATTAGGTGAGTAATCACCACCCATATGATTGGTATGCAATATTAACTATTTAATAAATAGTTCAACCTAATCTATTTAATAAAATATTAGGATTAAACCTCTAAAATTATTAATTAAGATCAATCACTGTCAAAAAAATATATATGTCGACTATTTAAAATATATGTCAAATTCACTCTTATTTGTAAGATAAAAAGAATACACAATATACAAGTTAAATATATGACTGGTTCAATTTTTCATTTTTTTAAAATAAAGTCTAGATGCATATGGAGACTTTTTACTACATTTTATATTAAATGAGCTTTTCATATTTAGTAACTTTTATTGATTTAAATTTAAAAATTAAACTTTATAGTTATACATTTCTTTTTTATATTTCTAGAAATAATCATTAGTTGTTTATATTTTTAAGATGTAATTATACTTTTTTTTAGATAATAAATTTTGAATAAAATTTGTGTAAACCAAGCTAATTTGAGTTTTCATGATTAAAAATAAAAGTAAACTATGCTAAATATTTATACTGAAGTATACATTTTCATTTTATACAAATAGATTAAGATTTTAAACTGGAGATATCAATATACATGATAATGTCTAACGTAAATGTATTTTGAAACCAGAGAATATGCAAAATGTGAAATCGTCACATGCATGAAGACTTCACTGAAAAAAAATTAAAGTCCTCATACACTTGGATAGCTGTATTTTCAAAGATATAGACGAGTTTTTATATAATAAAAAAGTTAAAAAATATGAAAGTAATTTTTGTGTGAGAAAACCTACAAAATATAACTTGAAATTATAGATTTTCGTTGCAAATCTATCGGCATGTTCCTGAAATTATGCAGAAATTGTTCTGATCCTGATAAAAGTTTGATTATTTTATTCAATTCATTGGAAAAATTCATTAATTTTTTTTTCTTTTTTGTATATTTTCATACATATTTCCCTTTATATATAAACTTGAGGTGTCTTAAGAAAAACTAAAAAATAAAAAATAAAAATTTCTCCATCTCTTATTATTAGTCTTTTGTGGCAATTTCATGATAAATGTGTAAAATAATTAAAGATTATATTTTATAATTTTCAAAATATAGTAATTAATATTGTCTTGAACTTTTAAGATTATAAATAAGTTTAATCATTCACGAAGTCCCTATTTTCGCGTGGAATCTCAATTTAGTCCATTTGTTTATGGAAATCTCAATTCGGTCCCAAATTTATGAAAATTGCAACAATTGGATCCTTTCCGTTAAATTTTCTGCAACGGCGTTAGTGTGTGTTTGACGTGGCACGCTGTAGTCAGTTTCTTAACTGACGTGGCTGACTAAAGGAGGGGCAGGTCGAGCACGTGAATGATTAAACCTTTTTGCGTTATACCACTCTCGCCGTTATACCACTCTTTGCAAACCAAAGAAACCGAGCTTTTGTCCTTTTGAGATTTTAACATCCCTATAATTCTTTCCAATACCTCATAAGGAAAAGTGGAGTTTGATTTTGGATTGTCCCTCTTTCTCCAACACTCCATCTTCAACTCAAGAATAGAGAGACAAGAAAAGAGCCAAATTTTTCGACACCGTGTGGATCAACAATGAGATTTTTAAGCAGCCACCTTGTCAAATTATGGTAAAGCAACCATGAAAAAGGAAGACTCAAACAAAGTGAACTTAAGGAGCAGAAAAAGAAACGGGTACAAGGAAAAGGATTTGCAGAGAGCAGCAAATTGTCAATGACAATAAATAATTCCCAAAAAGAAAGTGTAAAAGAGTGAAAGAAAAGAAAGAAATTTGCTGAGTGAACTCTCCAAAGTTGAAAAAGAACCTGTTGCTATGTACCGTTCACTGTTGACTGCAAAGGTACCTGCTTTCAGCCATGTTTTCTCTTTGAACACAAGAAAACAACAGAATTTAAGAGCATTCGGAACTGAAACAAAAATTTGGAGACCCAAATGAGCTTGATGGAATCTGCTATCCGTTAAGAGGTGGAAGGAGATCCAGAAGGTATATATTTATACGGGTGTATGTGAGAGGAGGAAGGAGAGAGAAAAGGTTAGGTCGCTGAAAATTGGGATCTTTTTCCCTGTACAGAAACTTCTCAAATCACTTATATCCGATGATGACGACAATTGCACACACTCTGTCAACCAATATTGTGTAGAATGCTTGATGGTGTCACTTGATCATGAAAGGATCAACCTGTTGTGCTGTTCCATTGCATTTCAATTGGCAATATTTTCTTGTTCATTGCTAGGTTTCTTGCAAAAAGTATTGGAAAAGAAGCAGGAACTTGAATCTTTGGAATCAAAAGCAAAATCCTTAAGTGAATTCTTACAGAGTCACTGCAAGATGGAAGGAGACCAAAGCTTTACTGACACTGTGAAAGCTGTTTCTGGTTATTTGAGGAAGAGAATGCCTTGCAAGTCTATACGCCAGAATTTGAAGGTCTTGTGACTTTAAATATAGTTCTGTCCTCATACCAGTTATAATATATATATATATATATATATATATATATATATATATTTAATAATGCTAAACATCCTTTTTCTTCTATTTTTTTCTTTCCCAGTTGTGGGAAATTGAAAATTTTGAGCGCAAGGATGTCTGTCACAATGTTTGTGAGAACCTGAATAATTAACGCACCTAAATTCACACTCTGATCACTCTTTTAATGCACTGTGCCACGTCAAAACGCACTCACACTTCCACTGCATGCATCCGCCAAGTGTCATGGCTGGACGTTTTGAAAATAGATAGTGGAAAACATGTGGCATTGGGAGAATGGAGGTTCATCCTGCGTGAGAAGGAAAACAATTCCACTCTCTGTATGCACTAAATGCCATCTGTCACGTTAGAAGCTTCTAAAAGCTGTAGTGTAAACCAGGTGGCAGTACGGGAGTGCACAACCGTTTGATGAGGGAGAGAAAATGAATTCTCTGAAAACACTTCTCTTCATTCCATGCACTCACCTTCTTCCTCACGAAACCGTGGCCATTTCTCTTCTCCAACTTCTCTCTAAAACCCTTCATCTTCTCTCTAAGATAACTCATCATCATCTACTCCAAATCCATTTCAGATACCGTAGAAACGTTTCCTGCACTGTGAGCATCATACTGAACCGAACAACACTGAGATTTGAACTGGTAAGTTCTCGTCTCTGCACCTTTGTCTATTTAGTTCATGCGAACCAAAGTTCTGGTTGCATGTTTGGGTTAGAGGTCTGATCTATTTATAATTTTTAGTGTATTAGATTAAGTGGAAGTTGTTGAGTGAATTTCTGGATAGAAAGCTGTGAGAGAACGAGAGAAACCTTAAGCATTTGGAAGTGCACTACTGAACCAGGTAAGGGAAGCTTTAGTAATTTAATTTATACTTGTATGGTGTGTATGAAAGCATGAATTGAATTGGATTTATGAAATGTATGATGGTTTAAGCATGCGTGAACAAACTCTGTTGTTGTACTGGATGTATAATTGTAAGATTGGTTGCACTATATGTTGATGATGATATGTTTGAACTGGAAAATGTATAATTCTGTATTGATGAGATGATAATATGAATTCTGTAATGTATGATATGCATGTTGGAGATAAATTTTAAGTTATGGATCGTATGAAAATTGTGAAGTTACTGCGGATGAAAAATCTGGAAAAAAAATCTCAAAGTCTTTGCTTGATAATGCACGCTCGTCATCGCACGGTCTTATACCGTTCGGTTCCCCGTGAAAATGACTTAGAATAAGAATTCTTTCATTCGGAAAGGATTCTGATGTAGAGCGAGCGTCCTTTGTGTGAATGGTTAGATCTGAGCGTTCGGCTTAGCCTAACGTGTCCAACGATTGAAAATAACTTGAAGTGTATTTAGAATGCTCGGTTTTGTTTACCAGCGTTCGTCATAGGTAGCGCTTAGTATTATACTGCGCGTTCGTCCAAATGAGCTCTCGGTCTTAGATTGAGCGTTCGTCCTAAAGCTAACGTTCGGTCTGATACCGAACGTCCGTTCTAAATAGCGTTCGTTCTATTTAGTGCTCGGTCATTCACCTAGCGTTCGTCCTAAACAGTGTTCGGTTTTGTAATTGAACGCTCGTCCTTATCATTAATTCCTGAGCGAACGTATATAGCGTTCGTCCAAATTATTAATTAACGTTCGGTCTTTGACTGGCAGTGTTGTCTTCTGAATTCAATCATATTTTGTTGTTTATCTAAATAATTTTATAATGACTTTATCCTTTTGATTCAACCTGGAGTCTTTATACTTAAAATTTTTCTAAGTATTATTCAGATCTTCTAAGATCAGTTCATTCAAATTATTTAAGTGTCGTAACGTCCGTCAGTGGATAAATGGTTCGTTTCTTTTGTTCAGAAACGTGGATGTAGGAGTACTGTAATACGTTCGTCCCTATCTATTGAGTGATGAACGTTCGTTAAATTAAGAGAGTGGAACACAGAATGAAAATGTGAATAATGGATCTGGTTAAGGTGTGTTAATGGAATTTTGAATGAATTATTGGAAGTGGATTTGAATGAGCGTTCCAAGGAAGAACGTCTATATGATCTGAATGTGTTAATTTGTGTAGTATGACCATGGTAAAATCGCTGATGGCTGTTCATCCTGATATTCCGTGAGTGCTCGTCCTCATGTAGAGGGGAGCAGGTCATGCGTGGGAATGGCAGGAGGCTCTAGTCCTATTGAGTACTTTGGACTGATAGGGTTAACCTCGGGTGGCAGCTGATGGATGGTTACAGTTACTACACCACCCGGGTGCACGAACGCCTGCGGTTACATGGATTCATACAGTCCGGACGGTCGTTAATTATTAAAGTTTGATTGAGTTATTATATGCTTGGATATATATTTATTGTTGTATGAATTGTATGATTGATTGACTATGTTAAAATATGTTGATTGTATGAATTAAATTACCTAAGCTTACCCTTGCAATTCCTTGTGTTGTCTACTGTTTATGTACGTCCGTCTTGTCAATGCAATGATCATCCGTTGTGGATGTGAGCAGATGGTGAGGCACCACTTGAAGTAATGCTGGAAGAAGAAAATTTGGAGGATGCCAACCTGGTAGAAGTAGAGGTTAAAGCTGAGCAGTAGAGTGCTCGTTCTGTAGAAATTGCTAGTGTTTCTGTACTGTATTTTGGGACATTCGGTTATCTGTTTTGTAATACCGTTCGTCCAGATTTTGAAGCTTGGTAGCTAGATTCCGAACCCTGTAAATGTTGTACGTTCGGTTTTTATTTGAACATCTGTTGTAAATATTAAGACTGCACTGTAATTTCTGTAAATGTGATTAGTTCTGATTAATGGTAATTACTATTTATTGGGATGTTACATTTATTGGTATCAGAGCAGTTTTGTTCTTTTAAGGACATGTAGGGTTATGAGTACACTATGCTTTCGTTGTGTGCTTATTGTGTGTTGATGAGTTATTATTTTTAACTCTTTAACATAACTAACGTGCGTTTTCTCTGAACCAGAAAACGAATGGCGCCTAGACTTCCTCCCCCACCTCAGCCAAACGAGGCTGACGCTTCTAATAATACCAGAATGTTGGAGACAGTCATTGACAGGCTTCAACAACAGAACACAACTCTAATAGAGCAGAACGCTGCCTTAATGAGGCAAAACCAGGAAGCATTGCAGAGTTTGGAGGCTTCACGTATCAGCTCTGAAGCAACTCAGAGGCAGTTGATGGACATGTTGTCCGCTACTAGAGGCACACCAGGAGCCTCTTCTTCGAATGCTGCACCCCATGCCGAATGGAGTTTGGAAAGCTTCTTGCAACACCACCCTGCCAAGTTCAATGGAAAGGGGCTTCCGGATGAAGCGGATCAATGGTTGAGGGATATGGAGCGGATCTATGATGCCAAAAGATGTCCAAATGAAAACCGTTTGGCATTCACAGAGTATTTGTTGACGGGAGAAGCTAGCCATTGGTGGTCAAGTATGAAGATGTTGTTGACCGAAGCCCAAAGTCCAATTTCTTGGGAGGTTTTCAGGACTAAATTCTATGAGGAATATTTTCCGGACAGTGTGCGCTTTGCTAAAGAAGTTGAGTTCCTTCAATTGATTCAAGGTAGTATGTCCGTCTCGGAGTACACCAATAAATTCAAGCACCTGGTCCGTTTTAATACCATGGCAACAAGTGAAGAATGGCAATGCAGGAAGTTTGAAAACGGTTAGAGAAGCGACTTGAAGGTATTAATATCCTGTCTGTGTATTAGATCTTTCCCTGCCATGGTGGAGAGAGCAAAAGTACTGGAGAAGAATGTTGTTGAGGCCGAGCAACATAAGAAGCAGCAAATGAGTAGGGGGCCGGTTTCCAGAATTACAACGAACGTCAGAAGACCTCCTTACGTTCGTCCAATCCAATCATCTGGCGGATCACAAGCCTTGGCCACTGTCGGCCAAACTGGACAGCAAAGGAGCTTGACGTGCTATCAGTGTGGAGGACCACATTTTAGATGGGCTTGTCCTCAACTTTCTGGAGGAAAATATTGCAACAAATGTAATAGGAGCGGACACTCGGATCAGGAGTGCAATATGGGAGGGCGAGCGGTAATGAGGCCGCCGAACGCTGGAAGAGCACAACCAGGGAGAGGTGGACGTGCTCAAGCAACAGGAAGGGTGTATGCAATCACGGGTGCTAAAGCTGCTCGTTCAGGTACACTCATCACCAGCACTTGCGTGTTATATGGGAAGCCTTGTTGTGTATTGTATGACTCGGGGGCAACTCATTCCTTCATCTCGAAGGCGTGCGTTGAGAAACTGGGGCTAGTGGAGAGTGAATTACAGTTCGATTTGGTGGTGTCAACCCCAGCGGCTGGTGGGATTAAGACATCTACAGTTTGTGTAAGATGTCCTATAGAAGTTGAGGGGCGTAGATATAAGGTCAATCTCATTTGCCTACCCCTTCAAGACTTAGAAGTAATTTTGGGGATGGATTGGTTGGCTACCAATCGGATCCTCATTGATTGTGGGAGGAAGGAGTTAGTCTTTCCAGATGAAGAAGAGGAAGAATTGTCAATCACTCTCGGTCAGCTGAAGGAGGACATCATGGAAGGAGCAAGCTGCTTCCTTATCATGACGTATGAAGGCAACGAGATAGAGCGTTCGTCCAATGTTGAGAGCAGTAGAGGACGAACAGTGGTGGATGAATTCCCGGACGTCTTTCCGGATGAAGTCCCTGGACTACCTCCCATTCGTGAGGTAGAATTCACGATTGACCTGGTGACAACTGCTGCACCAATCTCGGTTCAACCATATAGAATGGCACCAGCTGAGTTGGCCGAGCTCAAGAAGCAGATTGAAGAATTGATGGACAAGAGGTTCATCCGTCCAAGTGCTTCACCATGGGGAGCGCCTGTGTTGTTGGTTAAGAAGAAGGATGGCAGCTCTCGGCTATGCATTGATTATAGGCAACTTAATAAGCTGACCATCAAGAACAAGTATCCACTGCCAAGGATAGACGACCTACTGGATCAGTTGCAAGGTGCGTGCGTGTTTTCAAAGATTGATTTACGTTCGGGTTATCATCAAATTAGAGTGAAGGAGGGAGATATTCATAAGACTGCATTTCGGTCTCGCTATGGTCATTATGAGTATGTGGTGATGCCCTTTGGAGTGACGAACGCACCTGCAATCTTCATGGATTACATGAACAGAATTTTTAGACCGTACCTGGATAAGTTTGTTGTGGTGTTTATTGATGACATCCTCATTTATTCCAAAAGCTCTGCCGAACATGAAGATCACTTGAGGGTCGTTTTGAGCGTGTTGAGGGAAAAAGAATTGTATGCCAAACGTTCAAAGTGTGAATTCTGGATGAAGGAGATTCAATTCTTGGGGCACGTTGTTTCTGCTGGTGGTATTGCAGTGGATCCAGCCAAGGTGAAAGCAGTCCTGGATTGGGAGAGTCCACGTTCGGTCACAGAGGTTAGAAGCTTTGTGGGACTCGCAGGCTACTATAGGCGATTCATTGAGGGATTCTCTAAGATAGTAGCCCCTCTGACTTACCTCACCAGGAAGGACCAGCCGTTTGCTTGGACGGATCGTTGTGAGGAGAGCTTCCAGGAATTGAAGAGGAAATTAGCGAGCTGACGAACGGGTCGCACCGCTCACAAAAGTTTGTGCATAAAAGAATGCAGTATAGTGCTAGGATTTGACTCCTAGGTCGTCTCTCAAGGACCATTTTGCGGTTCAGTTTTAGATCTTTTTCACAAAAAAGGGGGGGTTGATTGTGTTTTTGAACGGAAAAGTAAATTGCAGTGAAATAAATTGCAGAAACGATAAATATACAAGACAGTAAAAACGTGCAAACAGTAAAATTACAAATTGTAAAAATGAAAATCAACCCAATACAGTGAAAACAAAGCTGAAAAGCATAGTAAAAGTTCAAAAAAAACTTAAATTCAGAAAACAACTTGCAAAAAATGATAAGTTCCGAGAGCAGTAAATTTCAAAACAGTTAAAAACAGGAGCAAAATCATTTCACCAGAATGCAGAAAACAAAATTTAAATGCATCATTGAAAACCAATTATTGAACAGCAGTAAAAACAGAATCAGAATTTTAGAACAGAATACAGAAGCATCAGAAATCATGAAGACAGTGCAGAACATGTAGATTCTGAAAACACTATATTGCATAAACCTAAAAACAGAGACGGGAATTTTACAGCAGAAAGGTAAAAACGAAAATTAAAGTTCATGATTTAAAATGAAACACAGAACAGCAGAGTAAAAATGAAAGTTCAGCAGAATTTAAATTACAGAAAGTTAAATACATCCGAAATTAAAATTGCAACCGAAATTAAAATGAACTGAAAACCAGACCTGGAATTTGAGAAGCGGAATTGAAATGCAACTGGAAATTAAACTGGAGTTTGTTTATAGAAACAGAAAATTACATCACTGAAAATAGAAATTGAAAACAACCCCAAACCTCCCCAAAGGGGAGGGAAAAAAAGGAAAACCAGATCAAAACTAGAAAGCCTCTACCCTACTCCTACCCCCTCCATTTTGCCAACTACTCTTGTCATCTTCTACACCTTGCAGACATGCACACCAAATGAAAGAACTCCATCATTGCTTGTGCTTTCCGTGAAACCACACGCCCTTTTCTTCTCCAATGCAGCTGGAACGTAACTCTGCACCAATTCTCCAACATCAATCACCGTGTGTGCCTCTCTATTCTCATCACCTTGCACCTCCAAGCTTGAACTCCATCCATCCATACGTTGCAGCTGCTGGTGATGCTGCTGTGTACGAGAAGAACGGAAGAGCTGCTGTGCATGCAGGAATGCTTCTCATGGGCGCTTCTGTCTTCTCCCGTGAATCACCATGCTTCACTTTTCTAAACTGGACCAGCTGCTGTCCAACTCTCTTCCCAACGACTTTTCTTCTCTGCTTGCTGCACCAAAGAACTTGCTAGCGTCTGGACGTGGCTGCACCCTCTTCTTCTCTGAATCAAGACCGTGAGAAGGTGTTCCCGTGAGTTGGGCGTGTTTGGCTTCTTCTCAAGCTATTGGACCTGCGTGGAAGCTGGCCGTTAACTCCTCAAAAGAAAGAAGATTCCTTGATGGTGGCTGGACGTGTGCTGGTTTTCCCTGCTGGTCCGTGATGCTCTTCTCTCGGTGGCTTCTCCTCTTTCTTCATCACGTTGCATACCACTCAAGCCATCACCGTGCACCTCCATAACTCTTCTCCCTTGAACGTTGCAGCTGCTGTTCTCTGTTTCCAGCTATGACCGTGAGCACTCTCCCATGTGTTCCTCCAAATTGGAAAGGAACCGTGGGCTTAAACGTGTGTGGAGTGGAAGAAAGTTCAAAATCTGAACATCTTTTGCACATGTGGGCCGTGAAACCATTCCATGTTTGCTAGGCTTTCTCCAAAGACAAAACCGTGAACTCCTTTACTTTGTAGTGGTCCCCTTCTTTCTCTTCCATAATGCTTGCTAAGATGAATGGCCGTGAGGTTTGGTTGCTTTTCCAAAACAATGGTCAATTCATTACAATTCACGTTCCAAGGGTGGCTCCCACTTTAATACAAAAAGATGTTTTTGTTGGATGCTTGCTAAAATAATCCACCGTGACTCCACTTCCCTTAATAATAAATTGAATAAAATTCAGCACCTTGTAATCCTATGTGAACGTGATTTTCAAACAAGTGATGGGTCCCATGTGCTTTTACTTCTTAAGGAAAGAAGATTCCCTTTGTGGTGGATTGTAATGGCCGTGTACTACTATTATTTTTGTGCTGCAATGACACTTCAAAAATCAACTAAGTGAAATAAACTAAAGTAAAGCTTTCCAAAATAAAATTTCCAATGGACCATAATCCGCTTGCAGCTGCTGGTTCCGTGTGCATTTCTCATTCAATTTTTCAATTGGAATTTCAAGCCTCTTTACGTGTGCAAAGTGAAAATGAATTTTCACTTTTGTAATTGATGAGAATTTTACCTTTCAGTCCCAAAACATTATCCAATAATTTTTCCTGCAATCAATAATGAAAATAATTAGCTCAGATAATTGAAATTAGTTAAAATAAGAATTTCTGATCGAATTAAGCACATTTCAGAAAAATGGGAAAATACTGGACAATTAAGCACAATTCCCTGATTAATTTTAGTACAATAAACTAAGTGAAGTGAAGAAAATAACGATTCATCAAAATAGACCACACTTAGTCTTTTGCACTCCTGGGCAAAATCAAGACGCAAATCAGGGAATGGTTCAAAGGACTTTTAAAGGTGACATAAACTCAGCAGATAGAAAAATAAAAACTCGCAAACCAAATTTACATAGTTCTCAAGAAATCTGGATAAGGAAAAGATGTAGACATTATCCAACACAAAATCATGGAAAGCATATACTCACAGAAATTCATCCAAGCAATTCAATACACGGAAAAATAATCAATCAGCTTAAGAGGTGATTTAAAAATAACATAACCTCACAGATGCACTAACAGTGTTTCTCTCAAGTGTTTAAGGTAAATCAATGTCACTCAATGCACTCAAGAAAGCAAACACAAGAAGACTTGGCAAGTCTCTAATGATCAATACTTAAAACATATGCATGTTCAGATCCAAAGGTCTTTCAGGGTTGTAATGGGGCCAAGGACAGGGGAGGATAAATTTGGATAAGTAGCTATAGCTCAGAAGAAATAGAGGAGCAATAGGAAAAGAAATGTAAACACAGTGAAATCTCACCCAAACCTCTAATTCAATCCTCTTCTCGACTCCATTATTCATAAAATTATTTTTCAATTTTTCTCTTTTTCTCATCATTTTTTTTTTCACACAACAGGATATAAATTATCATTTCAAAACATGATGAGGAACCAACTAGCCAATTCATCAGAATTCCCAAGGAGACCACACTTATGCACAAAATACTTCTATAGCTCCAGACTTTCCTAAGGTTAAGGTAATCATTTGTTTTTCACTTAGGATCAGTGTATGAGCTTCAACAAAAAGAAATATATACAGTATAGGCTCAAAGGGGTTATCAAAGGATAATAACAAGGTAGGCTTATTTGGCTAAAGAGGCTCAAGAACAAAAATGCCTTTATCACGTCTGAACATGCATATCAATCAAGTATATCAAAAAGAATCAAGCCAAGGCATATGTGCAAGCATTCAAGATACATATCACACAAGAAAGAAAATTAAGTGGCTCAAATTCTCACACAGGGCATTCGTTACAATCAAATCAACCTCTTAAACATTATAATCATCTTCCAAGCAGAGAAAAACAAGGATTTTAAACCATAAGTATTAATGAAGTGAAGGAAAAATCTACAACTTTAGACATCATCCAGAAATCAAGAGAAAAATGTAAAATTTATTGCACACAAAACTCGATAAAAATAACTTTACAGAAAAAAAAAATTAACACTCAAAAACAAAAATTTAACACACAAAATACTATTTAACAGAAAAATCAGAATCTCTCCCAGTAGACCACACTTAAATCACACAATGTCCTCAGTGTGTCACAATCATCAGATTATCAATTTCAGAGCAGCAAATAATATAGACAAGTGCAATAAAAAGTTAGGAAAAAATGGGAAGAAATTTTTCAGTAACATCCATCAGCAGATGTTATCAGGGACATCCATCAGCAGATGTCTTAAACACCTAGCACCCATCAGTAGATGCTAATAATTTTTATTATTATTTTTTATTTATTAATTAATTTTTTTTTTTTTTTTTTTTGAAAAAAGGAGAAGACCGGTACTGTGGCAACAGTCTCGGTGGCAAAGACCGGAACTGTTGCTACAGGGGAAAGAAATCTGGCTATAAATGAGGCACTCCTCCGCGTCCAGCGCCATTTCTGATCCCTCACTCTCTCTCTACTCCTCTCTCTGCTCTCTTCTCTGCTCTCTCCTCTCTCTACTCTCTTCTCTGCTCTCTCCTCTCTCTACTCTCTCAAGCGTCTGGATCTCTGCAGGGAGCCTCTCCCCCCCGCGTCCGCGTGCTCTGAAGGTGTACGAGCCCTGCAAGGAGCCTCTGCCACCGTGCCAACTGAAGAGTCTGAGATCCGCGAGGAGCTTCTCTGCCAGCTCTACTACTCCAGGTAAGTCCTCTGCTCCTGGATCTGCCTTTCTTTCTCCTTTCTTTACTTTTCCTGCCTTCCTTTATTTTTCTTCTCTGTCCTCTTCCTGCTTTCCTGTATTTTTTTTCTTTCTTTTCTGCCCTGCTTTCCTTTATTTATCTTCTCCTACAATTTTTTTTTTTTTCATTTTTTTTAAACTTAAAACACTTAAACACATAAAACACAACTGTCTTAAAACTTACGGGGTATATAGGCTGGAAACCAGACGTTAATCTCCCTTCGATTGAAGGTATTGCAGAGACAATCGGGTAGAACAACGCCACGTACCCCACTTAAAACTAAATAAACACATAAACATAATATACAAGAACAAGGACAACAGGACAACTGGACATAGATCCGTTTAGGACCCTTTGCGAGGACCGTGAAACAGATCTGAGACCAAAAACTGAAACATCAAAGCATGACTGGACAAAATAAATCTAAAAGGAAATAAGAACAAATAAAGAAAACACTGAATAATTTTTTTTTTTTATTGTTACTTATGTTATGCTTATTTTTCTTGTTTTTGTTCTTTTTACATTTATTTATTTTTTTATTTAAGTATTTGTATATTATGAGAGGAAGGATGAGTGATACGGAATCAGAGAGATATACCAGTCAACGGTGGCGTCCTACCGACGATCAAATCAAGATGATGACCAAAATATTCAACTATGGAGTCACACACCCAAGCCGAGCGCAAGTCGTCGAGATCGCGTCTCGACTAAGGGCTTTCGGCGAAGCCACTGAATACAACGTACACTGCTGGTTTAACAACCACGGCAATCGGGTCAAGCGCTGGCAAGCGGAGATAGACCCTACTGGCACTCTCTTTTCACAACTGCCGCTGTACATGTACGGTAAGAACTCTCATCATACCTCCATTGAAATTTTTTCACTTCCTCTTCTATTATTAACACATGTTTTTTATTTTTTTATTTTTTTTATTTTTTATTTTTTGTTTGAAAGAAAACAACTGGGTGATAATGAGGGCACCGAGGCTGCTGAATTTGTTTCCAGTTCCGATCATTATCGATGACGACAGAAATGAACGAGAAATTCCTCCACCAAAGCCTCCGCTCGTGACTTTTCGAACCAGAGCTCCCTCAACGGAGCTCTCCCTTAGACCACCACAACCAGCTCGTGAATTCTTTCACTTTTAAAGTTTTGTTTATTTATTATTTTTTTTTTATGTTTTTATTGGCCGAGTGTGGCCAGAATATGGACAAGGCATGTAATCTGAACAATTATATTTTTTTATGTTTTTAATTTTTTTTTTTTTTTTATGTTGGTTTGTAATATTAACGATCACTAAAGATCGACCCCCCGAACATCTTTTATTTATATATATCTACTGCAATTTCAATTTCAGATCTGTTCAATTTCCATTCACCAATACTGTAATTTTTTTGCAATGATGAATGAAATCTTTCTTAGTCAAATTTTTCAATCAATAATCTGTATGCAAACAACTAAGAAATTATATTTACAGTGAAGGAAAATAAGGAAAAATAAGATCTGAAGTGAAAATTTTTATTGGTATGAAATAATAAGATACTGAGGGTCGAAATAAAATCAAGGAATACGCAAAACAATTTTTTTGAATTTTTGAATTTTTTTTTTTTTATTTTATTTTTTTATTTTTTAGTAAAAACACTAAAAATCACGAAGCAAAATAAAACACAAAACACATTTTTTTTTTTTTTTGAAAAATAAATATATGTACATCTCATAACAATAAAATTTTAATTGAAAAGAAAGATTTTGCACACTTTAAACAAAAAAATTTTATCACAAAATTTTTTTTTTTTTTATTTTTTTTTATTTTTTATTTTTAAAGATAACAATTCGAAAACTAAGAAGAAAAGGAAAAACAAACTTAAAAGAAAAACAAAATGCAGAATCTCCCCCAGACCACACTTAGACTACAATGTCCCAAATCAGTTAAAGGTATAAGATCATCAGTTAAAACACTAAACAGATAAAGGACAAATGCAATAAAAGTAGGAAAACGGGGAAGAAAGAAAAAGAAAACTCCCCTGGATTATGGTGGCAGTTGCCAAAATTGGACAATCAGGGAGATGTTTTTCGCCTCGGGATCCAGTATGAAAGTGTTGAGGATGAACTGCTTCATCCTCCAGATCTGATCAAGCAATGAAATGTCTTCCATCGCTGGATCTAAGCAGAAAAAATTGTTGATGATTGGGTTCAGCAGGTGCCAATTGATTTTCAAACCGTTTTGTAAGCTTGCACCTTTGTCTTCAATTGTGGGTGTTTGTTGATGCAATACATGTACACCTCCTGCAACATGGTTAGTGCAATGTGGTTCCAAAGAGATGTTATGCAGAGGTATAACACCCAATCCCAATTCATCATACTGAGCCTTAGATAAATCCTCATAACATGAATCAATTTCTAAATTGCATGCAATATTAATCATAGATTCAGATTCATGTTCAGTGCATGAAGAATAACCATTCGAATGTGATATTAAAAAGCGGTTCTCTTCATGCACAGAGGAAAAATTAAAATCAGACTCAGCAAGAATATAGTCATTAGCATACCGATCATCATCACAATCAACATAATAATCAAATTGTGGTATGCTTACCTCCTCTTCCTTGAAGATTTCTAGAGTGTGGGAAGGTGAAGGTGGTCTACCTGGTTTAGGATTACTGCTTACTTCTGCCGGGTCCCCAAAATTTTCATCAGTCTCCTCAGGTGCAAGAGTGGCCATCTGCCTGATCTGATCACTCAGATTCTGCATGGCAGCTTGAGTTTCCATGCTCTCTTGCTTGAACTGCATGTTCCCTTTCTGAAACTGAATGTTCTGCATTGTCATCTGCTCTAGTAACTCCTTTAATGTAGGTTCAGAAGTAGAAGGCTGAGGAGTTATTTGAATAGGAGAATCATACTGCTGACTCTCATATTGTGGAACTGGCTCCCAAAGAGAGCTCTCAGAAATTGGATGATGGAACATATTGTTCTCATCATAAAAATCAGCAGATTTAAAATCAAAGTAATATGCAGAATAAGAATCATAATCACAGACATTGGCAGAATAAGCATTATTCACAACATTAAAATAGGTAGATGATGAATCATTATTTTCTACACTGCACTTAGTTTATTGTACTAGAGTTAATCAGGAAAGTGTGTTCAAATATCCAGTATTTTCCCATTTTTCTGAATTGTGCTTAATTGTCCAGTATTTTCCTGTTTTTACTGATTATGCTCAATTTGATCAGAAATTCTTATTTTACTTAATTTGAATTATCTGAGAATAATTATTTACATTATTGAGTGCAGGAAAATTCTGTAAACATTTTAGAACATTTGGAAGAATATTTATTTACACTGTATTATCTAGTCAAAGTCGTACTGCATTGAATTAATCTGTGTATTGATATTTTTCTTGGATTTGTAAAAGCAAAATAGGCTTGGCATCATTACACCTCACGGTTTATAGCTCTTGGAAGATGACAATTGTGCTGCCACATTTACTGAGTAAATGTCACGGCCATACACATACCTTGGTAAATGAAAAATTCAGCACACATTGAGAAAAGACATGGTATGCCACATGTGTTCAGAAAGAAGTTTTACAGCAGTTGGCTTATGCACGTGAAGATTAAAAACATCATTTTTTGTCAACATGAAACACCAATTGGAGAGCTAAATCCAAGAACAAAGTCATCCCGTGAAACACCAATTGGAGGGCTAAATCCAAGCACAGGAGATTGATTGAAGAAAAATGAGGAAGCTAGCTGCTGCTAGGGGAGACAAGCTGCTACTCTATGGGCACAAAGAGACAACACACATGCTGATTTTGGAGGTCTCTTAACTCCTTCTTCTCGGCAATTTTTGGATCCATCATTCAATCCCATTTCTTCCCAAAAAAAAAACAACGTACATAGATGACTCCCAGCATGGATTGAGAAGAAAGGAAGCTTCTGGTTTGATTGTTCAGAATACATTGGAGTTACATATTGAAGGAGGCACACGACCAAACCAGTCAACACTTGTTTGTTTCTTTTTACTTTGAATGTTTCTCTTTGAGAAGACTGAACATCGTTTGTTTTCATGATGAATAAATAGCTTGTATTTATTCCTTTTGTTGAACTCTAATTGCATCTTCCATTTGGTTTTCTGCACATATATAAAATCTCTTCTAGCCTTCTGTAACTTTTGTGAAAGAGATGCATGGTCTTGTGAAGAACTGCAGAACACGTTCACTCATTTTGTTGTGGAAGTAGAATAGCAAGTGAGGAGTTGATTCACCTTTAATAGAAGTAGGTTGCCATCACCTAAGAAAATATAAAAAAATTGTTTACTTGAAGAAGATAGCTCTCGGTATAGTGAAGAAGAAAACCATATGCAACTTGGGAGATGCTGATTTATTCTTTGCTAGATGGAAGGAGAACCACATGCTGAATTGTTCTTTCACGTAGGGAGGAAGAGAAGGTCTTTGTTTGTTTGAGAAAAGGAGAAGTGAATTTTGGTGAGAAGAGAACGTTGTGGAACAAGGAGAAAAGAAGTATATGGTTGGAAGCAAAAGTGGACGGCTAGCATCTTGAATTTGGACGTTGATTTGTTGCAGCAGCAAAGGTAAGTATATTAGTCATTTAGCTTGGAGAAAATAAGTGAAGAAGTGGAATATGGAGGAGGAGTTCTCGGTTACCATAGCAAAATTTGTGTGAATTCTTTCTTTGAAGTAGTAGCTTGAAGAAGTGCAGCCTTGGTCCACCAGCACATGACTTTCTCGGCAAAATTGGTCCATGTAGTAGTATAGTTTATGAAGTTTTTAATGCTTTCAATCTCTTTGGTTTGTTTTTCGTGTGGTATGCTTATGAATTCAGCATATACAATTTTATTTTGTTTTGAAGGGTCCTACGTATTATCATTTTCCAAATGCTATGTTATCTTTGCCTTTATTTTATAGAATGCCGTGTTAGTGTAGAGTCCAGCAGCAGCCTTCTTGCACTTTTCCATCTTGTTTTGTTATGTTTAAAATGAAGGGAAACGTGAAACCATCATGCAGCACCGAATTTGGTTTGTTAGAATAGGATTGTTATTGTTATTATTATAAGAAGTAGTGATTGATTTTAGATGGAAAGTAAGGAGGGTGGAGCCGTGTGAAGAGTGCTTTGGAGAAGAAGACAAAAGCTTTCAAAGAGCATCTTTTGGAGGAGGAATTTACGTGAATGGAAACAACTTTTCAGAATTCTTAAACCAAGTGCTTTCTTTCATGTGATTGAGAAGAAGTGGCCCACGACCCCTTTCTTGCATTTCTTATTCTATTTGGAATTAGACATGACTATAATGGAGTAATGGTTGCACGTTAATTGCTTTCATTTTAATAGCTTTCAATTGCTCTTGGTAAATAGGTGGATTTAACCAATTCAAGTGCTGCTACCACGTTTTTATGTATTAGTTCCAAGGCCTTATTTTAATTCATTTCACATGGAAACATATGCCAATTTATAGCTGCTGCACGTCCTTGTTTTGTTAGTTTTAAAGGTCTTCTTTAATTGTATTTCAAGTGGAAAACTAAGCCAATCTAGGAGGAGTGCAACGTCTTTCATTTCAAGCTTTAAAGGCATTCATTTAAATTATTTTCTTCTAGTAAAATGGTTCATGGTTAATGGTAGACACATTTTAATTTTATTTCTTGTCTTAAAATATTTTATATCATATGTTGAAATGATTTTCTGTATTTTTGTTTGTTGTATTTTGCTGCTGTAATTTTAATTCTGTTTCCATATTTGAATTTTACTGTTTTCTGTATTTACTGTTTTACTGTATTTTTATTTTCTGTATTTTCGTTTTCTGTATACTGTATATTTCTGTACTGCAGTTTTTCTGTTTCTGTATTTACTGTTGTGCTGTAAGTATTTATTGCTGTAATTTATTTTCTGTTTCTACTGTTTTCTGTATTTATTATTTACTGTATTTTCGTTTTCTGTATTTTTGTTATTTTGTATTTAGTTTTCTGTTCCAGATTTATTTTTACTGTTTTACGTTACTGTATTTTCGTTTTCACTGTAGCAATTTCGTTTTTTACTGTCTTAATTTAGTTTTACTGTTTAAATTTTATTTAAAACGTTTTTTTAATTTATTCACAACCAAACCATCATAACCCCCTCACTTCGTGTGTGACAAAAGACTGAACCACATTTGGTCCCTGAGAAACGACCTAGGAGTCAATTCCTAGCACTGTACTGCATTCTTAATTGCACATCAAATTTGATCGGCCGCGACAGCTGCATCAGTAGACATGGAAAAATAAAAAGTAAAAACTAAAAACTAAAAATTACGAATCAGATAAAACAAAACACATTTATACATGCTACAAGCACACACAAGACAGAACATCAATAGTAAAAATTTTTAATTAATTTTTTTTTTTTTTTTAATTTTCAAATTTTTTTTTAATAACAACTAAATACAGAACATAGCACAATTAAACACATATATACACAATATATATTAACACAGCATAATCGAAAAACACAGCAAAAATCTAAAACAAAAAACCTGGAACTGAAGTGACAACGCCGCCAAAATTTGTTGAAGGTGTCGTTATCGCCTGCAAAAATATACAAGACAAAACACACAAAACAAACATATTAACAGAACAAAACTTTATACAACAAAAATCTAAAACCAAACCGTCATTGGTCCCCGGCAACGGCGCCAAAATTTGACGAACGGGTCGCACCGCTCACAAAAGTTTGTGCATAAAAGAATGCAGTATAGTGCTAGGATTTGACTCCTAGGTCGTCTCTCAAGGACCATTTTGCGGTTCAGTTTTAGATCTTTTTCACAAAAAAGGGGGGGTTGATTGTGTTTTTGAACGGAAAAGTAAATTGCAGTGAAATAAATTGCAGAAACGATAAATATACAAGACAGTAAAAACGTGCAAACAGTAAAATTACAAATTGTAAAAATGAAAATCAACCCAATACAGTGAAAACAAAGCTGAAAAGCATAGTAAAAGTTCAAAAAAAACTTAAATTCAGAAAACAACTTGCAAAAAATGATAAGTTCCGAGAGCAGTAAATTTCAAAACAGTTAAAAACAGGAGCAGAATCATTTCACCAGAATGCAGAAAACAAAATTTAAATGCATCATTGAAAACCAATTATTGAACAGCAGTAAAAACAGAATCAGAATTTTAGAACAGAATACAGAAGCATCAGAAATCATGAAGACAGTGCAGAACATGTAGATTCTGAAAACACTATATTGCATAAACCTAAAAACAGAGACGGGAATTTTACAGCAGAAAGGTAAAAACGAAAATTAAAGTTCATGATTTAAAATGAAACACAGAACAGCAGAGTAAAAATGAAAGTTCAGCAGAATTTAAATTACAGAAAGTTAAATACATCCGAAATTAAAATTGCAACCGAAATTAAAATGAACTGAAAACCAGACCTGGAATTTGAGAAGCGGAATTGAAATGCAACTGGAAATTAAACTGGAGTTTGTTTATAGAAACAGAAAATTACATCACTGAAAATAGAAATTGAAAACAACCCCAAACCTCCCCAAAGGGGAGGGAAAAAAATGAAAACCAGATCAAAACTAGAAAGCCTCTACCCTACTCCTACCCCCTCCATTTTGCCAACTACTCTTGTCATCTTCTACACCTTGCAGACATGCACACCAAATGAAAGAACTCCATCATTGCTTGTGCTTTCCGTGAAACCACACGCCCTTTTCTTCTCCAATGCAGCTGGAACGTAACTCTGCACCAATTCTCCAACATCAATCACCGTGTGTGCCTCTCTATTCTCATCACCTTGCACCTCCAAGCTTGAACTCCATCCATCCATACGTTGCAGCTGCTGGTGATGCTGCTGTGTACGAGAAGAACGGAAGAGCTGCTGTGCATGCAGGAATGCTTCTCATGGGCGCTTCTGTCTTCTCCCGTGAATCACCATGCTTCACTTTTCTAAACTGGACCAGCTGCTGTCCAACTCTCTTCCCAACGGCTTTTCTTCTCTGCTTGCTGCACCAAAGAACTTGCTAGCGTCTGGACGTGGCTGCACCCTCTTCTTCTCTGAATCAAGACCGTGAGAAGGTGTTCCCGTGAGTTGGGCGTGTTTGGCTTCTTCTCAAGCTATTGGACCTGCGTGGAAGCTGGCCGTTAACTCCTCAAGAGAAAGAAGATTCCTTGATGGTGGCTGGACGTGTGCTGGTTTTCCCTGCTGGTCCGTGATGCTCTTCTCTCGGTGGCTTCTCCTCTTTCTTCATCACGTTGCATACCACTCAAGCCATCACCGTGCACCTCCATAACTCTTCTCCCTTGAACGTTGCAGCTGCTGTTCTCTGTTTCCAGCTATGACCGTGAGCACTCTCCCATGTGTTCCTCCAAATTGGAAAGGAACCGTGGGCTTAAACGTGTGTGGAGTGGAAGAAAGTTCAAAATCTGAACATCTTTTGCACATGTGGGCCGTGAAACCATTCCATGTTTGCTAGGCTTTCTCCAAAGACAAAACCGTGAACTCCTTTACTTTGTAGTGGTCCCCTTCTTTCTCTTCCATAATGCTTGCTAAGATGAATGGCCGTGAGGTTTGGTTGCTTTTCCAAAACAATGGTCAATTCATTACAATTCACGTTCCAAGGGTGGCTCCCACTTTAATACAAAAAGATGTTTTTGTTGGATGCTTGCTAAAATAATCCACCGTGACTCCACTTCCCTTAATAATAAATTGAATAAAATTCAGCACCTTGTAATCCTATGTGAACGTGATTTTCAAACAAGTGATGGGTCCCATGTGCTTTTACTTCTTAAGGAAAGAAGATTCCCTTTGTGGTGGATTGTAATGGCCGTGTACTACTATTATTTTTGTGCTGCAATGACACTTCAAAAATCAACTAAGTGAAATAAACTAAAGTAAAGCTTTCCAAAATAAAATTTCCAATGGACCATAATCCGCTTGCAGCTGCTGGTTCCGTGTGCATTTCTCATTCAATTTTTCAATTGGAATTTCAAGCCTCTTTACGTGTGCAAAGTGAAAATGAATTTTCACTTTTGTAATTGATGAGAATTTTACCTTTCAGTCCCAAAACATTATCCAATAATTTTTCCTGCAATCAATAATGAAAATAATTAGCTCAGATAATTGAAATTAGTTAAAATAAGAATTTCTGATCGAATTAAGCACATTTCAGAAAAATGGGAAAATACTGGACAATTAAGCACAATTCCCTGATTAATTTTAGTACAATAAACTAAGTGAAGTGAAGAAAATAACGATTCATCACGAGCGCTCCTGTGTTGGTCATTCCAGATACGGCCAAACCTTTTGAAGTGTATTGTGATGCATCGTATCAAGGTTTGGGCTGTGTACTGATGCAGGAAAGGAGGGCAGTGGCGTACGCTTCCAGGCAGTTGAAAATCCATGAGAAGAATTACCCCACACACGACTTGGAGCTGGCAGCAGTTGTGTTTGCTTTAAAAATATGGAGGCATTACCTGTATGGAGCAACGTTTCAAGTGTTTAGTGATCACAAGAGTCTCAAGTACCTCTTTGATCAAAAGGAGTTGAATATGAGGCAAGGGAGGTGGCTTGAATTCTTGAAGGATTATGAATTCGAACTGTTGTATCATCCTGGAAAAGCTAATGTGGTGGCGGATGCCTTGAGTAGGAAGGCAGTAAGGGTCTCGGCAATGATGGTGAAGGAGCTGAACTTGGTGGAGAGTTTTAGAGATCTAAGGTTACAGTTCGACTTAGGAGCGAACGTTATTAGGTGCTGTAATCTTAGAATTTCCAGTGATGTGTTTGACCAAATTAGGAGGAAGCAACATGAGGATGAAGAACTGGTGAAGATCTTGAGCGTGCTTGGTTCGGATCAAGCCAAAGAATTCAGTACTGGAACGGACGGTTTATTGCGCTATATGGGTAGAACGTGCGTTCCAAACGATGGTGAGCTGAAGAGGATTATAATGGAGGAGGGGCATCACAGCCGTCTTAGCATGCATCCTGGCATGACTAAGATGTATCAAGACCTTCGTTTATCATTCTGGTGGCCGGGAATGAAGAGTGACATTGCACGTTTTGTGTCATCTTGCTTAACTTGTCAAAGAGCCAAGGCTGAACACCAAAGACCAGGAGGATTACTGCAGCCATTGGAAATTCCAGAATGGAAGTGGGACAGCATCTCCATGGATTTCGTGACTCATCTGCCACGTACAGTCCGAAACCATGATTCAATTTGGGTGATTGTGGATAGATTAACTAAGAGCGCCCACTTCCTGGCCGTTAATTTGAAGATGTCCATGACAAACTTGGCCAAATTATACGTTAAGGAGATTGTTAGGTTGCATGGAGTTCCTTCAAGCATTATTTCAGACCGAGACACGAGATTCACATCTCGTTTTTGGCAGTCGTTGCAAGGAGAACTGGGAAGCAAGCTGCAAATGAGTTCTGCTTATCACCCTCAGACGGACGGCCAATCTGAGCGAACCATCCAGACACTCGAAGACTTGTTGAGGACGTGTGTTCTAGATCATATGGGAGTATGGGATGAGGTTCTGCCACTCATTGAATTCACGTATAACAATAGCTTTCAAGCAAGCATAGGAATGGCACCGTTTGAAGCTCTTTATGGAAGGAAGTGTAGAACTCCTTTGTGTTGGTTCCAAGAAGGCGAGACTGTATTAACCGGACCTGAATTGATCCAGCAAACAACCGAGAAGGTAAAACTGATCCAAGAACGTTTGAAGACATCTCAAAGCAGGCAGAAATCGTATGCAGATAAGAGAAGAAGACCCTTAGAGTTCGCTGCTGGAGATCACGTATTTCTCAGGCTGAATCCAATCACTGGAGTGGGAAGAGTCCTTCGTCCAAAGAAGCTTTCACCAAAATACGTAGGACCTTATCAGATTCTGAAGAAAATTGGATCAGTGGCGTATGAGTTAGCTTTACCACCTCAACTGTCCAACCTTCATCCAGTCTTTCATGTTTCCCAACTCCGGAAATATATAGCTGATCCATCTCACGTACTGGAGTTGGAAGACGTCCAACTTCGCCCAGACCGAACGCTGGAAATGCAACCTGTTTGTGTGGAAGACAGCCGCACCAGACTCTACAAAGGAAAGGACATTCGTCTTGTGAAAGTGGTGTGGAACGCAAAGACAGGTGATTCAACATGGGAGGTTGAAGAGGCTGTGAAGGAATTGTACCCGCACCTATTTCCTGGTAAGCTTTAGAATTTTCGAGGACGAAAACTTTTGTAGTTAGGGGCAATGTGAGAACCTGAATAATTAACGCACCTAAATTCACACTCTGATCACTCTTTTAATGCACTGTGCCACGTCAAAACGCACTCACACTTCCACTGCATGCATCTGCCAAGTGTCATGGCTGGACGTTTTGAAAATAGATAGTGGAAAACATGTGGCATTGGGAGAATGGAGGTTCATCCTGCGTGAGAAGGAAAACAATTCCACTCTCTGTATGCACTAAATGCCATCTGTCACGTTAGAAGCTTCTAAAAGCTGTAGTGTAAACCAGGTGGCAGTACGGGAGTGCACAACCGTTTGACGAGGGAGAGAAAATGAATTCTCTGAAAACACTTCTCTTCATTCCATGCACTCACCTTCTTCCTCACGAAACCCTGGCCATTTCTCTTCTCCAACTTCTCTCTAAAACCCTTCATCTTTTCTCTAAGATAACTCATCATCATCTACTCCAAATCCATTTCAGATACCGTAGAAACGTTTCCTGCACTGTGAGCATCATACTGAACCGAACAACACTGAGATTTGAACTGGTAAGTTCTCGTCTCTGCACCTTTGTCTATTTAGTTCATGCGAACCAAAGTTCTGGTTGCATGTTTGGGTTAGAGGTCTGATCTATTTATAATTTTTAGTGTATTAGATTAAGTGGAAGTTGCTGAGTGAATTTCTGGATAGAAAGCTGTGAGAGAACGAGAGAAACCCTAAGCATTTGGAAGTGCACTACTGAACCAGGTAAGGGAAGCTTTAGTAATTTAATTTATACTTGTATGGTGTGTATGAAAGCATGAATTGAATTGGATTTATGAAATGTATGATGGTTTAAGCATGCGTGAACAAACTCTGTTGTTGTACTGGATGTATAATTGTAAGATTGGTTGCACTGTATGTTGATGATGATATGTTTGAACTGGAAAATGGATAATTCTGTATTGATGAGATGATAATATGAATTCTGTAATGTATGATATGCATGTTGGAGATAAATTTTAAGTTATGGATCGTATGAAAATTGTGAAGTTACTGCGGATGAAAAATCTGGAAAAAAAATCTCAAAGTCTTTGCTTGATAATGCACGCTCGTCATCGCACGGTCTTATACCGTTCGGTTCCCCGTGAAAATGACTTAGAATAAGAATTCTTTCATTCGGAAAGGATTCTGATGTAGAGCGAGCGTCCTTTGTGTGAATGGTTAGGTCTGAGAGTTCGGCTTAGCCTAACGTGTCCAACGATTGAAAATAACTTGAAGTGTATTTAGAATGCTCGGTTTTGTTTACCAGCGTTCGTCATAGGTAGCGCTTAGTATTATACTGCGCGTTCGTCCAAATGAGCTCTCGGTCTTAGATTGAGCGTTCGTCCTAAAGCTAACGTTCGGTCTGATACCTAACGTCCGTTCTAAATAGCGTTCGTTCTATTTAGTGCTCGGTCATTCACCTAGCGTTCGTCCTAAACAGTGTTCGGTTTTGTAATTGAACGCTCGTCCTTATCATTAATTCCTGAGCGAACGTATATAGCGTTCGTCCAAATTATTAATTAACGTTCGGTCTTTGACTGGCAGTGTTGTCTTCCGAATTCAATCATATTTTGTTGTTTATCTAAATAATTTTATAATGACTTTATCCTTTTGATTCAACCTGGAGTCTTTATACTTAAAATTTTTCTAAGTATTATTCAGATCTTCTAAGATCAGTTCATTCAAATTATTTAAGTGTCGTAACGTCCGTCAGTGGATAAATGGTTCGTTTCTTTTGTTCAGAAACGTGGATGTAGGAGTACTGTAATACGTTCGTCCCTATCTATTGAGTGATGAACGTTCGTTAAATTAAGAGAGTGGAACACAGAATGAGAATGTGAATAATGGATCTGGTTAAGGTGTGTTAATGGAATTTTGAATGAATTATTGGAAGTGGATTTGAATGAGCGTTCCAAGGAAGAACGTCTATATGATCTGAATGTGTTAATTTGTGTAGTATGACCATGGTAAAATCGCTGATGGCTGTTCATCCTGATATTCCGTGAGTGCTCGTCCTCATGTAGAGGGGAGCAGGTCATGCGTGGGAATGGCAGGAGGCTCTAGTCCTATTGAGTACTTTGGACTGATAGGGTTAACCTCGGGTGGCAGCTGATGGATGGTTACAGTTACTACACCACCCGGGTGCACGAACGCCTGCGGTTACATGGATTCATACAGTCCGGACGGTCGTTAATTATGAAAGTTTGATTGAGTTATTATATGCTTGGATATATATTTATTGTTGTATTAATTGTATGATTGATTGACTATGTTAAAATATGTTGATTGTATGAATTAAATTACCTAAGCTTACCCTTGCAATTCCTTGTGTTGTCTACTGTTTATGTACGTTCGTCTTGTCAATGCAATGATCATCCGTTGTGGATGTGAGCAGATGGTGAGGCACCACTTGAAGTAATGCTGGAAGAAGAAAATTTGGAGGATGCCAACCTGGTAGAAGTAGAGGTTAAAGCTGAGCAGTAGAGTGCTCGTTCTGTAGAAATTGCTAGTGTTTGTGTACTATATTTTGGGACATTCGGTTATCTGTTTTGTAATACCGTTCGTCCAGATTTTGAAGCTTGGTAGCTAGATTCCGAACCCTGTAAATGTTGTACGTTCGGTTTTTATTTGAACATCTGTTGTAAATATTAAGACTGCACTGTAATTTCTGTAAATGTGATTAGTTCTGATTAATGGTAATTACTATTTATTGGGATGTTACAATGTTTGTCTCAACTATTGTGGTTATGTAACCCAAAGTTTAGTTAATTTTGCTCCACTTCTTTTTGTGGTTGAAGCTGAAGTGTATCTTTTATGATATGACTAAATATGAAAGTTCCAACTATTTTGAGGAAATGCAGGGTCACACTGTAAATACTGGTCAATCTAGCATAATAACATCAAGTAGTTTGAATGATGTGAATATTGGGAAGGTAATTTAATTAACAATTATTCTCTTTTATTACAAGATTCAACACATGTATCCTACACTAATATCAACACATGCTCATAAAATTTCTCATCAAAAACCACTTATGATCTGCCCAAAACAGCTAGCATAATTCCACAAATAAACCACGAAGGACACCAAAAAATTATAAGCATCACAATCATGGGCATTCACTCATGGATATCAAGCATTCAAACACATAAACCAGTGACCAAAATCAGCTCCATCTTAACAAAACTTCAACTTCCCCATTTTAAACGCAATTAAAACCCAAAATAAAGCAAGCCAAACACAAGAGCACGAACTTCACCTACCTGGAAATGATGAACTCTTGGACACTTCAGTGCAGCCCTTCAGCAATGACACGCCTCAGACCCTGATCGAAGCCCCAAAACCTTGTAAATTAATGGAAAAATGACATTAGCAAAACCTAACAGGAACAAATATTAATCATCAAAAACACCCTGTTACCCAGCAAAAGGGGCTAAACACATTCAGGTTCGATTAGAAACCTACTTACCTCAACGACAGGGGAAGAAAGACAACCCAAAACCTCTACCAAGAGGATTTAGACAAGCTCGCTCACACGCACAAACCACACTCCAGCAAGAACCCTCCAAGAACAACCCTCCAACCCTCGAACAACAACCCTGCAAGAAGAACACACACGTCACAGCAAGTGGAAACTCACCGTTTAACTGCGAAGCCAAGCGCTGAACCTACCTTTACGATGGACGAACTCCGATGGCGATTTCGACACAGCCAATCACCAACACGGTGGCTGACGGTCACGCTAGCTGATGGAGAGGGCCTCTGCTGGTGAAATGCTGGTGAAATGCTGGTGAAATGCTGGTGAAATGTTGGTGAACAAGGGGGAATGCTGGTGAGAATCGAACTCTCGAAGAAAGAAAGAGAATGTGTTTGGCTCGAAAAATGAAAAACTCCCTTATTTGAATGATTAAAGACTCTTTACCTAAATCTATCTTTAGATTTCTTTATTCATTTATTGGATTAGGAGATATTAAATTTATTTCAGTACAATAGAAGATAATGAAACATTTCCACTTCAACAGATATGCTAGTGTAAATTTCTTAGTCTTTAACTATAAAAACAAAATAAAATGTTAGCCAATTCAACCAAACCGAATTATATATATAATATTTAAGTCATTTAATTTAAATTTAAAAATAATATATCTAATTTGATGTCAGAAAATACTAATATTTTATAGGTTTAATGTCTCCGTAGGTCCCTATTTTGGTCATGAATTTCAAATAGGTCCTCGTCTTTTTCGGCGTATCAATTGAGTCCTTGTTTTTGTAAAATTGAATCAATTACAGGCCTGCCGTTAATTTGGACAAACGCCCGTTACGGTATTGGTTAGGTGGCATGGTTGAGTGCAGACGTGGCATTTAAAACGGTTTTTGTATTAAATAATTGGTATGCACGTCTGATTATTCAGTTTTGGGTAAGGGCATACTAGGAAATTTGAAAAAATTCAAGGCCAACAGGTTTTAATTGACGAATGCACATGAGATTGGGGGAAGAAATTGAGGGTTTTTAATATTAGGGTTCGCGTGAGAGGCCAAAAATGGGATCCTAAGTTGGATCCAAAAATCAGGTGTATCTTTGTTCGATTCGAAGTGGGAGGGTGCGCGTTCTTTGTTCGATTCGAAGTAGGAGGTCGAAGTTGTAGTTTTGCGACGCAGCTGGGTGTAGTGCTTGTGGTTGTTCGAAGAGAATGTCGAAGGAGCACTCTTGGTATTCATCGAGTTGCAGTGGCAGGCGGAAGGAAAATGGTAGGCCTTCACCGATATGCTACTATGGTCAAAGTTGTGTGGTGAGAACTGCCAAAACTACGAAGAATCGGGGCAAGCAATTTTGGGGATGCTCCAAGTATAAGGTATGTTAGATTCAACTCAACCTAATTCAGTTCTGGTACTGTTTGTGAGAAGAAGGTGGTACTCCCTAATGAAGTTGAATGCTGTCTTTACAGAATGGTGGTGAAGAAAGTGGTTGCAACTTCTTCGAATGGTGTAATGATATTGGTGGTGAGGAAAGGGGAAGTTTGTTCAACAGTGAAGGAAAGAAAGAAACACTAGTGAAGAGTGAAGACATGGATAGTACTAGGAAAATGATACTGAATTTACAAAAATCAGTTTTCATTGTTGAAAAGTTGATGAAGGTGGTGATGTTGTTGGTGTCTGTTTTATGTGTAATACAGATAGTTTTAGTTTCAATGTTGATGACGAAAGGATGATTCCTTGTAACTTTGTTGTAGGTTTGGTCTGTTGTAATGAAATTAATGAAATGAATGAAATGGAAGAGTTGTTATAAATTCAGTCCATATACTGTGTACAAAATTACTGCTAAATTACACAATTGTTATAATGCTAAATCATATTTATAGAATAAGCAGTTTCAATTTATAGAATAAGCAGTTTCATTGTTGAAATGCTAAATTACAGCATTGTTATCCTGATCAGACCACAATTTGATTGTTACATTGCTGAGATACTATTGAATAAGCAGTTGATAGGTAAATTACGAGCGCCCTCTTAGCTCGCTGGACGAGCGTCCACTGTGGGTCCTCGCTCGACGAGCGTCCACTGCGGGTCCTCGCTGGACGAGCGTCCACTGCACGTCTTCGCTGGACGAGCGTCAAACTAGGTCCCTATTCCCTAGCGTTTGGTTTAGTCGTCCTCCCTCGTGTACCGCTCGTCCACCTACGTCCGTGCTGAAGACCTGTCGGTGTGGTCGTCCTCCATTGTCTAGCGCTCGTCCAACAACGTGCGTGCTGAAGACCGTTCGGTGTGGTCGTCCTCCCTTGTCTAGCGCTCGTCCAACTAAGTGTTTGTTGAAGACCGTTCGATGTGGTCGTCCTCCCTTGTCTAGCGCTCGTCCAACAACGTGCGTGCTGAAGAGCGTTAGGTGTGGTCGTCCTCCCTTCTCTAGCGCTCGTCCAACTACGTCCGTGTTCAAGACCGTTCGGTCTGGTCGTCCACCCTCGTGCATCGCTCTTCCAACAACCTCCGTGCTGCAGAGCGTTCAGTCTGGTCGTCCTGTATCGTTGTATATAAGACGTCCGTCCAAGAAGGAAATTGTAATATAACCAAAACATTTTAATACATCCAAAACAGTTCCTGGTCATTGACAAAATAGTTCCTGCTCATTGTAATACATACAAAACAGTTCCTGGTCATTGACAAAATAGTGTAATACATCCAAAACCATACATAGTTGGCATCATTGTAATACATCCAAAACCATACATAGTTGGCATCATTGTCATTCATTAAATTACATAGCAGTAAAACAATGAACCTTGTTCCTTAGACTATTACATAAACAAAGTTCCTTAAATATGGCATCATTGTCATTTATACACACATCTATAGTTCAGCTTCCTCATCATTCATACACACTTCAGATAATTGCGATGATGGCATGATTGGTTCTTGGGTTGCTTTCCGGCAACGACTCCTGTTGTGCCCAACCTCCCTACATATCCCGCATCTCTTCCGCAAACCACCCTTGCTCACTCGTGAATCATCCTTTCTGATCTCCCACTGCTCCAGTCTTCTTTTCCTTTTAGGTCTTCCAGGCATAACCTTTTTCCTAGGAGGCATGACATCCGGATATGGTCTTAGGTCCCACATGTTGTTGCCGTTGATGGGATATACGATTGATGCATAGGTTTCTTCATAGGTGGACTTTAGAAAGCAAGCCGGAATGAACTGTTGGCCATCAATATTAAGAAACTTCATTGCGGCAAGGGAGTGACAACATGGAATTCCTGTGATGCTCCATCTCCTGCACGAGCATGAGAACTCGTCTATGTTTACAACAAATTTTTCTCCACTTTGGGAGACGTGTCTTACTTCAAACAGTTTGTGTGCTGACCAGCTATAAAGAAATAAAAAATTTAAACAACACATTTAAGTGTCTGACAAAAAGTTTACCAAGGAATGAATAAACATTTATGAAGTTATGAAGAAAGTTACCTAGGTATCCAATTCTTGGTTGCTTGGGATTCCTTTGTAAATCTGGCCTGGATCTTTGGACAAATTGGTCCTGAAAATGATTGTACCTTAGACCTATTTTTTGCCCATCTTTGCATTATGTATACCCTAATTTCTTCCAGCATTGTTATGATTGGTTTAGTCCTGGTGTGAACCAAGACACTGTTGAAAGCCTCACTGATATTGTTGACCAATGTGTCACATTTTGGTGTTGGACTGAATCTGGACCTTGACCAATATCTACAACAGATGATATATACACATGTTAAAACTGCAACTAATATGGACAAACATAAAATAATATACAAAGGGAAAAAATAATTAATACAAATTCTCAACCTTTGAGGGATGGCAATCAAATGCTTGAATGCGTCTTCATTTATATCTTTAATGTTTCTCATCTCCCTTTCCCAGTTTTGTGGATGAGTGGCAGTAGCTGCCCTCCACATCAGCTGTTTCAGATTTTTACCAGGAAACTTTTTCCTAAAGTTTGAATATAAGTGTCTGACACAAAATCTCTGGTCAACACCTGGGAGTAATTGTTGTATGGCTGGTAGTAGACCCTGTGGTGTTAACGTAAATGATTTATCACCATATCAAATTAATGAACCAATATACGAAAGAAGCAATTTAAATATGATTATTACCTTTTGTTGGTCGGAGACAAAAGTAATTGAAGAACACACTTCTCCACCACCAAGATCATCAATCAAAAGTTCCAAAAACCACATCCATGAATCTTTGTTTTTGACTTCTACCACCGCATATGCAATGGGCAACATTTGATCATTTCCATCCCTCCCAACAGCCGTCAACAGCTCACCACCATACTTCCCTTTCAAAAAGGCTCCATCTAATCCAATTATTGGCCTACAGCAGACAAAACTGTCTTTGCATGCCTTCAGACAACAGTAAAATCTCTTGAAAATTACCTCACGCTCATTATTCTCAACATGGACCTTAACTGTAGATCCTGGATTTCTTTCCAACAACTCATGCGCATAATCATATATCCTCTTATATTGTTCATCAAAGGACCCATCAATTTCATTAGAAGCAATAGCTTTGGCTCTATAAGCCATAGACCTTGATATACCTATGTTCCACTTCCTTTGAACTTTTTCACGAATATCAACACCCTTCATCTTAGGATTTTCCTGAACTGTTTTCACCAACTTTTTGCTCAACCACTTGGCGTCAACTAACTTCAGGTTGAACTCCCTGCTGCATGTATGAATGTCTTTTTTAGTTCTCAGCTGCCATGATTTTACAGCCTCCATATAACCAAAGTATATGGTCCATGGGCATTCTCCTTTTGCACCAAAGCACTTCATCCTCAATCTTCTCTTGTCATTTTTTACAAACTTTATATTCCTCCCATTTTCCAATGCATACCCTTTTACAGCATCTAAAATATCTTGCTTTTCTGCAAAAAAAGTCCCAACTTCCCATGTAAAGTCTACCATACTTTTTGGCATACAAAAAATACCAAACCTCCCATAACCTTCACTGTCATTAACCTCTTCATCACTATCTGTTGCACTAAGAAATTCCTCAGATTTCCACTCAAAATCTGACAATCCTCTATCGTCATGATCATCACATTCAACACTGACATTATCACGGTCATCATCACTATCATAAACACTTTCTACTTCTACGTCTTCTTCGACATTACAATCTACATCACCATCTATATCACATTCAACACTCACATCTACTAGGCCCTCTAAGCACTCATTAATTCCATGTACATCACCTTCTTCAGTAGATGTACTCCAACTACAAAGATAAACTTCATCCTCCACGACTCCTTCACACACATTCAACTCTTGCTCTTCTTCAACCTCATGCAACTCTTGTACGTGACCATGACCTTCAACCTCTACTTCAACAGCACCACCATCTTCTTCACCCTCGTTCACCTCTTGTAAGTCACCATCAACTACATCATTTACTTCAACACCGTCACCATCTTCTTGACAAACATTCACCTCTTGTAAGTCACCATCAACTACATCATTTACTTCAACACCGTCACCATCTTCTTCACAAACATTGACCTCTTGTAAGTCACCATCAACTACACCATTTACTTCAACACCCTCACCATCTTCTTCACAAACATTCACCTCTTGTAAGTCACCATCACCTTCACCATTTACTTTAACAGAATCACCATCTTCTTCAACCTCTTTTTGTACTGTACCATTACCTTCAACTTCTCCTTCATCATTAGTAATGTCTTCAAGCATATGAATGACTTCGGCATCAGAAACTACATGGACAACGTATAAGTGAACTTCACCATTAAGCCTAGCTAAGTTAGCCATATGCATGGCACCTCTGTCATCAATCAATTGTTCCAACCTATTTTCCAACACTAAACCCCCTCCTAAACAGTACCATAAATCTTTAAAATTCTCATATCCTAAACTTTTGACTACACTGACAATCACAAAAAAACTCCACGTGTCAGGGTCAAAGGACAAAGTTGTTGTCTCCCCTTCATACTTTAGGGTACTATCATTAATGAACTTTCCTCCATGGTGGAACACACACACAATAGCGTCCTCCATTACGCACAACACAAAATAAATATATCTACAGACCTATTATGAAAACATATCACGACAAAAAAAATATATATTAAAACAGGCACAGAGATCAAATAACTTTAAACATACGCACTCAGACAAAGTCAAATAACTTTAAACATACATGGGGGACCACCAAAATGCAATCAAAACCAGAGACCAAACCATACAGCAATGGGGGACCACCACAAGTGATTGTAGTTTCGATTGAATCAAAACGAATACAATAAAGCAGAAACACTTACCTCCACTGACCACGTGCTTCAGCTTCTTGCTTCCAACAACAAAAGGACCCACAGACACCGCCCACTGCATGCACTCTGCCGCTTCAGTCTCGAACTTACGATCGCGATTTTTGGCCTCTCACGCGAACCCTAATAATAAAAAGGTTTAATTCTTTCCCCAATCTCAGTTGCCCTTTTAATTTTTTCAAATTTCCTACTTTACCCTTACCCAAAACTGAATAAACACACGTGCATACCAATTATTTTATACAAAAACCGTTTTAAATGCCACGTCTGCACTCAACCATGCCACCTAACCAATACCGTAACGGGCGTTTGTCCAAATTAACGGCAGGCTTGTAATTGATTCAATTTTACAAAAACAAGGACTCAATTGATACGCCGAAAAAGACGAGGACCTATTTGAAATTCATGACCAAAATAGGGACCTACGGAGACATTAAACCTATTTTATACCATCTATATCTATTAGAATAAAATCAACAAAACATATTTATAAATAAATTTGGCATCGATTAATTAGTTAAGTTATGAAATCATATATTATAAATGTTTTACAAAAGTAAAAGTTAAGGAATTTTCTCACATTTGCAAAACATTAATATAATTTTGATCATTTCTACAATATAAATACTACTTATATCACATATATGAGAAAATATGTAACACGCATTTACTCATAATTTTTTTTTAATCTTCAATTATATATTGTCTTTTAAGATATTTGTCTTTAAAAGATTGAGAGATTTTTCACTATACTTGATTGATATATTTTAGAAGAAAAATGTAAATAAATTTGTTTTATTCTATGTAATAAAAATGTTTTCTCTCTAAAATAACTTTTTACGTATTTCAATCCAAAATATTTTTATTATTTTCTTAAATTATAATTAAATTATATTTTTGTTATTATTTATTTCACTTTCCTAATCTTTATCTATATCTTTATCTTATTTTTATATAATTATTATTATTTATTTTGATTATTTTTTTAATAATTTTATAATATTCATATAAAAACTTGATATATTGTATGAAAAAAAATTAAGTTTGTCTCTGTTGTACCTTAGTTATAAAAAACAATTTTTTTTTCTGTTTCAATTTTTTAAATAAATGTCTAAATAGGTTGAAATCATAATTTATTTTATTGAAAAGGTTACTTTTCTGAAATGAAAAAGTTTATACAGCATAGTATACTTGGTATCTAAAGAGTAGACATAACAATAATTTTAGCAATATATATATATATATATATATATATATATATATATATATATATATATATATATTTATATAAAGATTCAACAATACTAATACTTTTAATTGTTACATCAAATCCTTTTCTATATATTTAAAGTTGTTGAAAGTACTAAGAACATTAAGAACACCAAATGGTGCACCGAGGTAGCTAGAGCTTCTGGCTTTTTTGATTAGTCTTGTGAATATTGTATTTCACTTAGCATTAATGTGACATCCGGCACTGATGAAGGCGGGGAGTGATCGTCGATGCAAGAGACACGAAGTGCAAGGGGCACTGACAAGGAGCGGTTCCTGGCAGGCTTTCAGTGGAAGAGGCACATGGACGAATCGAACATACACCGGAATGAGAGGGATCTAGAGACTGTATAGGTATGAGACTATACATTTGAAGGATATCTTAAAGGGATTGATTTGGCTACTCATATCACCAAATGCATTTGCTTTTTGGTAGCCTACCTCATAAGAACTCCATGGTTAAGCGTGCTTAGCCTGGAGTAATTTAGGGATAGGTGACCTTCTGGGAAGTTTTCCCAGAAAGTGTGCGAGTGAGGACAAAGCACATTGGCAATCGATATTCACTATAAGTTGTCGGGGCGTTACAAGTGGTATCAGAGCCTAGCCTCTCCCAGTACGGTGTGGTGAGGACAAAGCACATTGGCAATCGATATTCCCTGTAAATTGTCGGGGCATTACAAGTGGTATTAGAGCTTAACCTCTTCTTTTCCAGTAAGGTGTGGTTTGAGAATGAATTAGACGAAAGCTGGTAGACATGTGACATCCGAACATTGAAAAAAGATAAGTGACTTTCTGAAAAGTTTTCCCGAAAAGTGTGCGAGTGAGGACTGACACCTAATGAAAGCCCTTCAGAAAAGTTTTCCAAAATAAATTGCCGGAAAGTTACAATGGTGAAACACATCAATAGTGCAAGCAATCACATGTTATGATCATAGGCGCAGCTTTATCTGAAGAATTCATATACTTGTTTTGGAGATATTCTTAACTCTGCAACAATGTTTAATTGACTGAAGTTTATCCATTTGCTATGATTCTAGCCTAGTTAAGTTGATTAAGCCTTTCTGAAATGACAATTCTCAAGAAATCATCGACAAAAATGTTTGATTTGACCAAAAAGAAAATTGCTTTTAATTCAGATGTTTACTAATTTGGAGTTTATTGCCCACTTGATTGACATATTAGGTGAGTATATCACCACCCATAAGATCGGTATTCAATATTAACTATTTAATAAATAGTTCAATCTAATCTATTTAATAAAATATGATCTAATTCTATCCCTTGATATTAACTATATGGAACTTAAAAACAAACATTGAATTGTTTCAATTTTTTAAAAATTAGAATTCAATTAAGATGAAAGAAAAATATAAAGAATCTATTTGAGAAAAGTTGTCAGGATTAAACCTTAAAAATATTATTTGAACCTCTAAAATTATTAATGAAGATCTGTCAAAAAAATATATATGTCGACTATTTAAAATATATGTCAAATTCACTCTTATTTATAAGATAAAAAGAATACACAATATAAGTTAAAGAAAGCTTTATATATATGTCTTGTGTATTGAAATGTTCAAGGTTATTTAGAATTTACAAATGTAATATTTTTCTAAAAAAAAAATTACGGTCATCTACTTGTACATTAAACTGTGAAAAAACCACAATTTTTAAGATGAACTTATTTTTTCAAAACAAAAGTTGCCATGTATATGACTGGTTCAATTTTTCATTTTTTTTAAATAAAGTCTAGATGCATATGGAGACTTTTTACTACATTTTTTATTAAATGAGTTTTTCATATTTAGTAACTTTTATTGATTTAAATTTAAAAATTAAACTTTATAGTTATACATTTCTTTTTTATATTTCTAGAAATAACCATTAGTTGTTTATATTTTTGAGATGTAATTAGACTTTTTTTTAGATAATAAATTTTGAATAAAATTTGTGTAAACCAAGCTAATTTGAGTTTTGATGATTAAAAATAAAAGTAAACTATGCTAAATATTTATACTGAAGCATACATTTTCATTTTATACAAATAGATTAAGATTTTAAACTGGAGATATCAATATACATGATGATGTCTTAACATAAATGTATTTTGAAACCAGAGAATATGCAAAATGTGAAATCGTCACATGCATGAAGACTTCACTTAAAAAAATTAAAGTCCTCATATACTTGGATAGCTGTATTTGCAAAGATATAACTTGAAATTATAGATTTTCGTTGCAAATTTATCGGAATGTTCCTGAAATTATGCAGAAATTGTTCTGATCCTGATAAAAGTTTGATTATTTTATTCAATTCATTAAAAAAAATTCATTAATTTTTTTTTCTTCTTTGTATATTTTCATACATATTTCACTTTATATATATAAACTTGAGGTGTCTTAAGAAAAACTAAAAAATAAAAAATGTGAATAAGTTCTGCATTAAATTTTACTTGGTGGCAGATAAGGTGGTAATAAGTAGCGCTCGGTCTTATACCGAACGCTCTTCCAAATGAGTATGTGGTAAAAGAACGTGCGGTCCTATACCGAACGTTCGTTCCTTCCTAAATCATCAACGAGCGGTATTAGCGTTCGTCCCAAATTTGAAATAACGTTCGTCCTTAAAATCTAAATAGCGTTCGTCCAATAGTTCTATTGACGTTCGTCCAAGTCCTTAGTGATGTTCGTCCAAAATTCATTAAACGTCTATTTTCGCGCTCGGTCATTGACTGGCGGTTTGTCTCTTGAATTAAATCTTGTCCAGTTTATTTATCTAAACAACTTGTGATTTTACCTATCCATTGGATTCGTTCAAGTGCTACTGAACTTAGATTTTTCTAATTATTATTTGGATCGTATTAGAATCAGTTCATTTAACTGATTCGAAGGAATCTTTCTTGGTCTAGCTCTTGACGTTCGTCCTCGTTATGAAGGGGAGTGAACGTTCGTCTTTTTAAGAAAGTGGAACACCGAATCAAAATGTATTTAAGATGATGAGTTAAGATGTGCGAACACCATGAGAAATGAAATTGTGATTGTTGGTTTTGAACGAGCGTTCCAGGGAGGAACGACTCTTGATTGGAAATTGAGATTTGTAAGTATGAACGTGGTAAGCTTAGATGGTGGTTCATCCTGATATTCCGTGAGTGCTCGTTCTCAAGTAGAGAGGAGTATGTCATGCGTGGGAATGGCAGGAGGTCTAGTCCATAACTGTAACTTGGACAAAAAGACTAACCTCAGGTGGCTACTGATGAGCATTCCAGTTAACCCACCTGGGTGCACGAACGCCTTAGCTACACAGGATTCATACAGTCCGGACGGTCGGTCTAGCATCAGGATTTGGATGGAATTATTGTATGAATTGAATGTATATGTTTGTGAATTTACTTGCTGTATTTGATAAGTATGAAATATATGTTTGACTTGAATTAAATTCAATAAGCTTACCCTTGCACTTTCCTTGCGTTGTCTGTATATGTGTATCCGTCTTGTCCTTGCAATGATCATCCGTGTGGATGTGAGCAGAAAGTGATACTTCCCTGGAGCAAACACTTGAAGAGGAAATCCTAGTTGAGGAGAATCTCGTTGAAGTGGAAGTGAAGGCCGAGCAGTAAAGGCGTTCGGTTTTTAGTTAGAGAATTTAGAATAGCGGGTCGCTTGAGCGAGCGCCCTTTTGTTTGGCTGTAAATATTTGGACGTTCGGTCATTGCTTTGTAAACCGTTCGTCCTCATTCATTTTGTAAACGCTCGTTAATTTATATATGAAAGGCCGTTCGGCCATTTTTGCATACTGCTCCCTTTTATTATTAAAAATGTTTTGTCATATTGATTAATGTGATTATTCTAAGTATATAGTTGATGACTGTATAATTTTGGGATATTACATTCTGCATTAAATTTTACTTGGTGGCAGATAAGGTGGTAAAGTTCTAAGGAGTATTATTATTAATAAAGTAAAAAAAAAATATTTGTATATCATAGACGACTATTACTTAAGAAAATAATCAGTATTAAATGTTACCAATAGTTACTTGAATCACTTAAAATAAATTATTGTCAAAACCATCACATTTGATTTATATATTGTAAGCTTATTTATTTTGCACCCTCCAAATTATTTTTTTCCCAAGCTATGGCACTCCATGGATTGAGTTGCAACTGACACCACCTATCTTCTGTGGCAAACTGCTGAGTCTTGAACATTGAGGAGGAAATCTGCAGTGAAACAATGGTGTGATCAAACAAAAGCTGCCATGTATTAAATCTCATGCCATTGTTCTTATCCAACCAAGCAACCGAAGCAGCATGGAATCCAACACAGGTGACTTTTTCTCCAGCCCTATTTGAAAGAACAACAAAATAACATAAGTGTAAGAAAAATGAAATGAAATTATATCCACCATTCTCAGCAAGAGCAGTTCACTGTTATATACTATGAGACAAATACATGTTCAATACCATTGGTATTGTCCATGTTGTTCTCAAATTAGAATCAATATTTCACCTCAGTAATATGCATTGATATTTAATAGAATCCTTCATTATGCAACTTATTACAGGAACACTAAATATGTTAAATCCCATATCAACTAGACATAAAATTATTTTATAATATATAAGTAACTGCAAACCTTACTTATAAGTCGGTTTTGCATGAATAAGTTACATTTAAAGTTCAATTTTTAGAGTTATGGATTTATGCATTAGAGTCTATCACATCAACTAAACTAAAGATAAGACCAATTTACATGTTAGATTTAAAATCTACTTTTTAATAATTACAAAGCAGTACTAATATTGCTTCTTATAGAAATACCAACTCTATGCATTTAAAGGAATGCTTACAAATGTTTGCTATTACTACCATTTTGAGGAACAACACAATAGTATTCCTTCACACTATCTGTAAGGGTATACAACAATTTCGGAATGCTTGAACTTTTTGCATATTAGCATTATGTAAGGGTTTGCCAGAATTTGGAGGACTGTTTGCTATTATGTGAAGGAGTGTTTTGGCTTACCAATATCTGCAGCTACTCGGTGAGCACACATAACTCCGGAGAAAGCTACAGCAATAACACCTTGTCCAGGGAAGCAGCTATCACCAACACAATAAAGACCAGCTATGCCCTGCAAGTTTTATATGTTTGTAACTTGCTTTAAGCAGAGCATTGTGAAAGCATAGCAGAATATTTTCTATAACTGAACCAGTTATTCGTTTAAGGACCTACTGTTGTATTAAATGGCATTCCCAATAACCCCTTTGGTGTTCCACGTGGCATTGGGCCGTACGTCCCCTTGTCACGAGCTAGGTATCGCCTGTGTGTCTTCGGTGTCCCTACCTGTAGCAAGGCTTAAGATTTCAGAAAACATACATATAATAAAAAAGCACAAGAACCAAACGCCAAAGAATATCTAAGCATGATAGTTTCCTCCATCTATGCAGATACTTCATATGCTTACATGATAGCAAGAATGTTACAAGCATAACAAAAAAGAGCCAGATTTAGAAGAGTCTGGTTGGAAAGTGATCCATCCTTGGTCTGTAAAGCTTTCTCTCATCAAGAGGTTGTACTGTGGTCTATTAAAGGTCGTTGGAGGAAATCCATTAAGTTTCGGAGTGGTATTGATTTTACGGTGTCACATATTTTTCGAGAAGAAAGTCGTTGTGCTGATAACCTGGGGGAGTTTAGGCCTGTCAGAGAAATGTTTAAATGGTATATGGTTATGCAAGCTTTTATAAGTTTGGACTTTTGTCATAATAGGTTTCTTTTTCCTATGTATAGAGCTTCTTAGCTTGTGTATAGCTTTATAGCTGGCTTGTTTTCTGTTCATGGGTTTTGGTTGGGTCCCCCCATGAGTTCTTTGTATCTTTCTTTTTGTTTTTAATGATATTTTCATGTGATGACAAATGGTATATGTCCTAGGGGTTAGCCTAGCTGAGATGCCAAAGATCATAGTAATGCCTAGCAAGAGTTTTATATAAAAAAAAGGATCTGTCAGGCAGCATTATCCTGAAAGGTAATTGGGGTTTGGATCTTTCAAAAACAAATGTAGTTATACAAACATTTATGTCTAATTATCACCTTTAGCATGATAGAATTTAGGTCCACAAGCAGTCAAATAGACAATAGTTAGTTCTTCTCAAATATTAACACCAGATTTTTCTTTGTCAACAGGAAAATAGCATTACTCAGGCTATTATCTGGAGAGATTGGCAAGCCAAAGTAACACAATGCAAGATTTACCAAATAACTGGTAAATGTGGTATTGGACTAATGAAGAGATAAGTAAAATACAATCAAATCTCCTAGATTTATATTTAATTGATTTTTAAACAATAGGAAATCACAGAAATACCATTCAGTATATAAGGTCTGAGGTTATAACCAATACCTCGATAAAATCGATGGATGATCTAAGACCTGGAAACAATTTATTCTCTAATCTGCTTATGATTTCATCGGCTACAAGCTGCTTCTTTGCCTCGTATTCTACTCTTGAGAGACCTTGGTACAGAAAACAGTGACACTAGATATTTTAAGACAAAAACAGATTCTGAAGTCACACAAGCATGCAATGTGAAAGTTTTGAACTTTGTTTATCAGTATTGCCTACCTCCCAGTCCCCCATGGAAGAAGTTGTGAATATATGAAGGATATGGCGACCTTCGGGAGCCAATGATGAATCAAGAACAGCTGGTATACTTAAAAAGATACTTCCATATGAATCCTCCAATTCGGACCAGTTGCTCTAGAGAAGAACCAATGAAATGCATTAAGCTAATATTCATTTTAAGGTACAAGGACTATTAAGAAATTTTAAGTTGAGCAAACTTCCAACTACCTCAAGGACAAAATGGTGACAGTCTGTATCTGGTGGTAAAATCTCTGCTTTAACCCCCATGTGAATTGAAAGAAAAGATGGAGCTTTAACATAAACTTTCTGGAAGTTCTCTTCTTCTTTTGGTAGTGGAACACCCTTCAGCAACTTTCCTACAGTGTAACATTATGTGATTTAACTAACTAAGAACTGACGAAGGCAGAGAAACATCGCGGAGATTATCGGTAAAATATTCACACAAAATATCTTATAAGAATTCAAATTTGAATTTGAAACCAACCAAATGTATCCCATCTAGTAGCATTTGATATTTTTGTTTTGGCAAAGAACTCTCTCCCATCAGCAAGCCTCACACCTACCTGCAAAAAGCATAGTCAGTTCTTGAAGAAAAAATGCTTCTTTCCAAAATGTCATTGTTTCTATTATGAAGTCTCACTTACAGCTTTGCCCTGCTCAATTATAATACCAGTGACATTTGCTTTGTAAACTATCTCACTACCCTGATCAACAAGACCTTTTGCTAAGGACTTTGCAATCCCACCGACACCCCCAAGAGGGTAGTTGATCCCACCAAAGTGTCTGTCACATAGAACCTGGAGGGAAAAAAAGAGTCAGGCCATGCAGGAAATATAGAGCATTTGAGGCCAAGGTGAACTATATAGTACTGCCACCATATTTGAAATAAGTACTTTTACTTTTTACTGTTTTCACTGGCATAACATGAATGTCTAACTCAAATATTGTTTAGCAGTCTCCCTGACAGTTCCTCAAGAGGTTAGTATGATTAGTCCCTGAACATGTGGTGAATTTTGGCTTATTCTTAAAAAAAAATTGTTGCTTTTGGTCCTTATAACTTTTAAAAGTCATGAACAGAGTCCATTTGCTATCTATTGATTTGCTATCTATCATAATACAGAATGCATCTAAGTGGTTGTTGACAATAAGATGCATGTCATGTCAAGTCATCACCAAAATAATTGTAAGAACTGTTTTCTAAAGTTAAATGAATTGTACGGACCAAATCTAACAACAAAAAGTTGGATTAAAACCAATATTCACTACATCTTTAAGGATTAAAAACATATTTAACCCTTTCATCATTTTAAAATCAGTTACGAGTTAGAAAAATAACAGGTCTAACAAACATGACTGATTCTTCATATTAATGGAAGGATGACCTTTACATTTTAAAATTACACACTTAACATTCAAATAAAAAAGATACTGAAATATTTGTATGTTATTAGGACTAAAAGCAGTCAATGTTGGGTCAAATTCCTGCTAGTTCTATTTTTTGCAATCTAATCCTCCATTCATTACAAGCAGAAGCTATGAATGCAAGCATGAAACCTTCTCTCCTAGACAATTTAATAAATGTAATACAAAAATTTAATGAACTGAAAGAATGAAAAAAGGTTATCATGCTAGCATTGATCATTGGTGTCTGTATAGCGTTGACTGTGCTCACTATAAAACACTGCAACAGCATGGATATAAATTACCAATCACGTACCAACAATTGAATAATTAATCAAAGTGTAAATGAGTAGTAACATGACTGCTATCTCAATTGAAAATAGGTTGGAAGAAGATACAAAACATGTGGCACAATTTGTTTAAGACTCAAATGCTATGATGGGACCCACAACAATTGTCCTCAACCTCTTCTATGAGATCCACTAGAATGGTTTCCACACTTATTTAGTACATGTTGTCTCTCTTAACACATTGCACTGAGTAACTATTCAAGACACATTGACCTTAATAAATTCATGAAACTTCAAGCTGAATCAAATAAGTTATCACATCTGCCTCTGTGTCTATGAAAGACAACAAGTTTGGATCTTTAATGTACTTCATGGTTAGGGTAAAATTTGTTGAGTCAACTAGTTATATGCAGTGGAGTTAAGCAACAAACTGCAGAGTTGAGTGACGTATTTGTTCACTTTTTCACCCTTTGCTTCCCTCAACAATTCTTTTAACTCATGAGTTAAAACATACATTCTCCAATCTACCAAAATACCGAAAAGATAAACCAAGTGGAACTAAAAAACAATACTACCTTTGGAATTAAAGTTAAGAGTTCAAATTTGTGGCCTTACAGTTTAAAATAAACAACATGAAAGTACCTAGTGTCAAGCATTCCAGGGGCTTCTGAAAAAACTGTCCAAAAAGGTAGAGTGGCTCTTCCAGTGACTTCAACGCCAAGGAATTCAGCGCATTGAAAATCTAACCATAACACAAAAGATCTTAAAAGGTAAACTTCAAGGAGAGGCAAAAATGCCTTAAGGGGGCTGCAATCACCTCAATTTAGACAAACCTTCCAGCATTCACTGTAGAATTTAAGAATACCCTCCTTTTCGTGGGGAAAGTAACTAGTCAGTTCATCAATGAATTTATCATATTCTTTGTGCACTCGAACAGAAAGGTTATTTGGTAGATGGAAATGAACGGTTGTTGGATCAGGTACCACTTGCATCTGACAACCGACTGCCTCCAACGCTTGTGTTATCAAATTGAGATTACCCTTCACAAATTTAAGGCATATGGTGTTCATGATCCTAGGAAGCATACCATTCAACATAAAGAACAATTAGAAGTGCTCGAATCTACTGCTGGCTAAGGTATTATTAGAAGATGAGCAAATTACATTTATTTGGAGCTTAATTGATCAAAAGTCAAGCTTCACATAATGAACCAAATCTTTCTTAATATTAAACTAACCAAAAGAGCAAACTAGACGCAATCATTTTGTTCATGAACACCAGGCACCAGCTAAGCACAATAACACTGATGGCAACACAAAATAAAGTGTTGTTTACAAATGAATGTCTCCAAAACAAAAATAAAATAAAAATTTAATGCATTACAACCAGAGAGAAACAGAAAGTCCCTCTCACAAGCAAAGCATCCATATTCCTTAAGTGTAACATTTAACTCATGAGCTCACCCGTAAAATTTCTATACCATCCACATTTCATCACATCAATAATGAAATTAAAGTAAATGATTACACACACAAAAAGGCATGCACCCAAATTAAACAAATAAATAACTGACCTTATCACTGAAACCAAACATGACAAAAGAACCGATATCAAAAGTATAGCCATCCCTCTGGTAAAATCCAGAGCTTCCACCAGGAATCACATACTTCTCTAAAACCAAAACTCTGGCACCCTTCACTGCCAACTGTGTTTCTGCAACCAACCCCTCCAATCCCAGACCCTATAACAATTGCATCAAACTTTTCACCCTTACCCTTCACTCCTCTCTCTGCCACTTCTTCCACAGTCAGAGTTGACGTTGAGCACACCACGGACACCCTTTTTCTTCTGAGAGCATTGGAGAAAGACCCGGATGGAAATTCACTCCCTGCATGATTTCCAAAAGCAAAAGATTGAAACTTTAGCAGAAAGTTTGAACTTTGAGAAGCAGCCCCTGTTGGGAAATTATGGGAAAAGGAGTGTCGACAAAGGGAGAGGAAAGGGGAAGGGATCATGATTAGAAGGAGGAGAAGGTTGTGGTCTGGTGGAAAGTGGAAGTGCGAAAAACTGGCATTATGTATTTTGATTTTGAGTGGTAACATAGTTAGGCTAACTTAATGTAGCATATTTGGGGGGAAAAAAGAAAAATGAAAACCTATAGACTAATATAAATTAGACCCTAAATATAAGATTGATTTGGTTTAGCTTGAGATATTATATTATATGTCTTGATACAAATTTTTACAAAAAGAGTGGTAACACATGATTAAGAAGTGTTCGATTGTGTCCATGCAGAAGAAGTCACTGAATCCAATGATTTAAACAACCCACTTTTCCTCATCCATTTCAGGGATTGCAACATCTTCCCTCATCATAGATGCATAATTCTTTCCAACCGGTGCTCCAGCCTGAGCAAATAGCTCAACCACTGCTGGCAGCATACCGTATTACCTTTTCAACTCATTTACCAAAGGTTTATTTCCTTGCTGATCTCGAATGTGATAGACACACACTGGAGGTGCCAGATCATTAATTGTTGCCTTCTGCCATGCATGTTGTCCATCCCTCATCTGGTGTTTGAAAGCTTGACAATTTCGAACTCTATGACCTTTGGGCCCCACTTGTACCTCTGGACAATATCCACAAGTTTGGACATCATACTTCTCCATAAGTTTTGAAGCTCCTGTGCACATTTTTTCCCAGGCTTTCATGCCCAGAACAGCAATAGCTGCACAGAAGCAAGCACATAGTCAATACAGTTAACAAAGGATACAACTTAGTAATGTCTGGGAAAAGAAAAAAGTATTTGTTTCCAAAAACCTTGGATATCGTCAGAATGCATCACCATGGAATTTGTGTCTTTATTGAACTTTTTTTTCTTATGCCAAAATCCATGTGCTTCTATATCTGCCCCAAGAGACATTTCTTTCGGAAATCTTTTCTCAAAATCTATAATCCTACCAGTAACACAGTAAACAGGGAAGGTCCTTCTCCTGGTAGGGTACTCTGGTATGTCAAAACCTGCCTGGACACACAATTCCACAATTGCTGGAATTCGGTCGACTTCAAGCATTTCATTATGTGAAACAGCCCTCCCTATTCTATCATACAGATGAAATGATTCTACAAGTGGCAGAACATGTTCAACACCACCTTTGACCCAACTATGTTCTTTGCTTGATGGGCTTCCTCTAACATCACATGTTTTAATTTTATGTGGCGGATGACCAACATGAACTTCTCCACATAAGCTGCAAAGCATCTAACATTAAAGCAACAATAATGCACATTTAAACCAAGTGATGAATCATTTTAACATTATTCATGTTATAAATCTTGTTCACATTATGAATTCTTCTAAAACCCAGAATGCATTGAAAAATGGTATAATATTACTTAGTTGACAAGTTAAAAATACAAGTCAATTCCAAAAATACCAGAAAAAGAAAAATACTTCTGATTGGAACTCGATCGTACTTGAATGGAAGTTTTGTAGGCAAAATGCTAAATGCTTAAACAACCACAATGAAAAATACTAGGGTTACAGCACTACCTGCATACATAAATAGCAGTATAGTTGACGAGTCTTGAAACACAGGATAATAGTTCACATCTGGCAGCAAAAACTTCATGAGCAACAGGAATCAGATTCTTAACCAGCATGCCATTTTCAGGAGGTTGTAATATAGTCTCATGCACCTTTTGTCTCTCCTTTTTCTTTAGTCTAGCTTCTCGCTTAAGCTCGTTAAAACTTGTCACTAGCGGTTTCCGCTCAAACTTGTTGAGCTTTTTTGGCATCTCATTGCAAGTCGACAGAGTGGAGTACCAAAGACAAAAATGTCCATGTATACCTCTGAGTTTTGAAAATCGAACAAGTTTAACTCTCTCAAGGAGATCACTAAGAGTTTGAACATGTCTTGGCAGCATCACTGCTCATTACAAGAGGATACCTACATACATGGACAAATTTATATATACTTTAAGCAAACTAAAAATTTGTGGCAATTATTTATTTTGTTTTTATAAGTAAAATCCAATTCGTTGAAAAAACATGCATTATGATTTAATGTCTTCATGTTGGCTTTCCAACAAAACAGAAGGTTGTTAAATCCAAACTTTACGGCCGAAGTTACACATGTAACAGAATCATGACTACAGCTAGGAAAAAACACCCACACAAATATGAGCTTCAGCAGTTAACTTCGTACACATAACCTACTTAGATTATGAAAATTGTAAACTCAATCAACAAGCAATTATTATTCACATGCTTGGATCGAAACCATTTAATCATGCAGCTTTTGGGACAACCAACATTCTCTTATAAGTTTTAAGTTCTGTCCTTTTGTGGATGACTGTAATATCAGCTACCGAACTACTATTATACTCTGACGGTTCTCTTTATTGGAATGTGGACGCCAAAGTTATATGATTGTGGTTATTATATATTTGGGATGCCACACAAGCCATCTGTTGATTCTGCTCTGGAGATGAGAAATCACGTTAAGAAGTTTCAAGGTAAAAGAAATGGAAGCAAATATCAACATACTGGAGAACCGAAAGAATGATTTAGAGGAGCAACAAAATATATTGAAGAAAAGGATTTCTGACATAAGTCTAAGCCTTGAAATAATGAAAAAAGAGATGGCGACAAGAAAAAGAAGGGTATGTCGAATTGGATATGGACGGAGAACTTGAATATCCAGAATAAATTTTTCTAGCCTTTGTTATTGCCAGTGTTTTTAGTTTTTAGTGAGTTTAGCATAATCATGAGATACTCATTTTGTTTTGAATTCATTTTACAGATATTAAAGTTCACTGGCACTGTTAATGAATTCATTTATGAAAATTTTTGTTTAAATGGATGAGATTTCACCAGCAATTTACTATCAGTTTTTAGTAAAACGTTGTTCCCTGTTATTTATAATTTTAAAAGTTCAATACAATATTCATTACTATATTTTGAAAATTATAAAATATAATCTTTAATTATTTTACACATTTATCATGAAATTGCCACAAAAGACGAATAATAAGAGATGGAGAAATTTATTTATTTAATTAGAGGGGTAAATGGTATAATATGAAATCAGATAATGATTTTAATAGTAATGAGAACATTAATTGTACTTCTCATTTACTATATCAACCATAAAAGACACTCAAAAAGGAACAAAGGTCATGGCATACATGCGCACACACATAACCTTAATGAACTAATCAAAAGCACTATCAGACCTGCAGTTAACATAAATTCAAAATCTCTTATTTACAAATCAATTGATGCCCTTTAAAAAAAGTACAAACACATTCGTTTTTACAATAGAGCAACAAATTAGAAACAAGGCCGACATTTCCCAATATCTCAGCTAATGATCCAAAACGGTAATGGGCAAATCAAAAACAACATATGTGCCATAAGTATAGCCAACCTTCAACATAAATTGAGCCATGGCAAGAAATATTTTCAACACTGGCAGAACTTTTCCATGAATCTTTCCATTTCATATAACCAGGCACAAAGACCATAATTTATTTAATACTTCAAAAAAGAAACAATACTTGGATAGATAAAACTTACTCGTTTCAAAAAGGAAATTGTCATGCAAAGTCTCTATGGCTTTATCATTATCATGCTCATCTTTAACATAAAAATGCTTAGTTGAGCCATTCCAAGATAATCCACTTAATCCATTAAATATGTCATGAATCTTTTGCCATTTATCCTTCTACACCTTTTGTCTATTTTTTATATTATTTTTGTTTAACCCAACTAAATTAGATTAGTGTAGGTGGTCGAGAATGTTATTGTATGCTAGCGACATCCAATTGTCATCCACCCCATTACCCAATCGAGCTTTGTCACCAAATTGTCACCCTTGCTTCTTTGTTGTGTGCTGCTTGTGTATGTTTTCCTTTGCGATGATCATCCATTTGGATGGAGCAGATGTTGTTGAGGAGGTTCCCTTGGAGCAAGAGTTGGAGGATGCTGATGATGCAGTATAATATTTTTAGGATTTCTAAATTTAAGTTGGTGTTATTTTGAAATACTCTAAACTGATTAAGTTTTAAGTTCTGTCCTTTTGTGGATAATTGTAATATCAGCTACTGAACTACTATTCTACTATGACTGTTCTTTTATTGGAATGTGGACGCGTAAGTTATATGATTGTGGTTATTATATATTTGGATGCACACAAGTGGTATCAGAGCCTAGCCTCTCCCAGTACGATGTGGTTCGAGGACGAACCAAGCGGAAGTTGATGGGCATGTGACACCCGGGCACTGACGAGGGCGGGGAGTGATCGCCGGTGCAAGAGGCACGAAGTGCAAGGGGCACTGACAAGGAGCGGCTCCTGGCAGACTTCTAGTGGAAGGGACACATGGATGAATCGAACATACACCGGAATGAGAGGGATCTAAAGACTGTATAAGTATGAGACTATACAGTTGAAGGATAGCTGAAAGGAATTGATTTGGCTACTCATATCACCAAAATGCATTTGCTTTTCGGTAGCCTAACCCATAAGAACTCCATGGTTAAGCGTGCTTAGCCTACAGTAATTTAGGGATGGGTGTGTGGGGGCTTGGAAGTGTTTCAACAGCTCAAGTGATGCTTCAAGCAAGTTTATGTCATCAATTTGAAGTTGTGCAACCACTTACACAGCCAAGAAACAAATTGCAATGAAAAATCACTGGTTCACTTCCATTTAAATCAAATTTTGATGGTTTAAAAGGTGATTCTGCATATAGGCTGAAAAATGACCAAAGGATCAGTGCAAACAACTTTGAAATGGCAATTTAAACTTGCTCAAACGTTGGAAATGCACAAAGACAGCAAGATTCAACAAATCACTCTTGTTATAGTCAAATATGCAGCAAAATGCACCAAAAACAGCACCACAAATCAGATTTGAGAGAATGAAAAAGAGGATAACAGCAACCAGGACTCTAGGAAGGCCTAATGCACTAGAGCTAACTGAAGATAATCAGCTAGAAGATTATAAGCACCTAAGACACAGTCAAAGAAAGCAATCACGGTGAAAAAGCTTGATGGAAACAGATTTTTAGGCATGTTTCTGGTAAAAAACAAGTTGCTGAAACAGATTTTTCTGAACTAATTTTGCTCATGATTGAGACTCTCTTCAAGAGGATCAGTCATATGTGGATGTTTTGAAAAGTTCAGAATAGATCAAGCACTTGTGCTGTGATTTTTATACTATCGTTAGGGAAGGGATGTGCTAGGAATTCGTTTCTAACAAATTTGATTAGGACTACACTAGCCACTACCTTGTCATGTGCTAACTTCTATATCATCACTTTTCTTTTCAGATGTTGAGGTACAAACATTCCCAAGCCTTCATATCAAAATATTCATGAAAGAATAGTAATGATAGAGAAAGGATCACACAATCCTTTTATACTGGTTCACTCTCAATTTTTGAAAGCTACACCCAGTCTCTTTGCATTAATCTCCTCTGTTTTTTAAGTTGTCAAACTTTAATATCTAACCTAACTTTCACTGCTGTATTGTAAATAGGTAGAGATTTCTTTAAGCTTTTTTTAGCATTGGTTACTAACTTTGCATATTAAACATTTCTCCTCCTTTTGGTTATGGGAGAAACCAATACAATCTTAAAGATTTGTAACTTTTGTTTTTTGCTTGTTTCAAAGACTTGTTATCCTCTTCTTTATATGTAACAAAATGTAAACGATTTCTATTACAAATGATGGATGGTCAGAACATTATAACAATTTATGCTTAAGTTTTGATATTTTAAATATACAACCATCATTAACCTTGCAATAATCAATAATGATAAATAATCCTGTTCTGATCAACCAATATTGTGTAGAATGCTTGATGGTGTCACTTGATCATGAAAGGATCAACCTGTTGTGCTGTTCCATTGCATTTCAATTGGCAATATTTTCTTGTTCATTGCTAGGTTTCTTGCAAAAAGTATTGGAAAAGAAGCAGGAACTTGAATCTTTGGAATCAAAAGCAAAATCCTTAAGTGAATTCTTACAGAGTCACTGCAAGATGGAAGGAGACCAAAGCTTTACTGACACTGTGAAAGCTGTTTCTGGTTATTTGAGGAAGAGAATGCCTTGCAAGTCTATATGCCAGAATTTGAAGGTCTTGTGACTTTAAATATAGTTCTGTCCTCATACCAGTTATAATATATATATATATATATATATATATATATATATATATATATATATATTTAATAATGCTAAACATCCTTTTTCTTCTATTTTTTTCTTTTCCAGTTGTGGGAAATTGAAGATTTTGAGCGCAAGGATGTCTGTCACAATGTTTGTCTCAACTATTGTGGTTATGTAACCCAAAGTTTAGTTAATTTTGCTCCACTTCTTTTTGTGGTTGAAGCTGAAGTGTATCTTTTATGATATGACTAAATATGAAAGTTCCAACTATTTTGAGGGAATGCAGGGTCACTGTAAATACTGGTCAATCTAGCATAATAACATCAAGTAGTTTGAATGATGTGAATATTGGGAAGGTAATTTAATTAACAATTATTCTCTTTTATTACAAGATTCAACACATGTATCCTACACTAATATCAACACATGCTCATAAAATTTCTCATCAAAAACCACTTATGATCTGCCCAAAACAGCTAGCATAATTCCACAAATAAACCACGAAGGACACCAAAAAATTATAAGCATCACAATCATGGGCATTCACTCATGGATATCAAGCATTCAAACACATAAACCAGTGACCAAAATCAGCTCCATCTTAACAAAACTTCAACTTCCCCATTTTAAACGCAATTAAAACCCAAAATAAAGCAAGCCAAACACAAGAGCACGAACTTCACCTACCTGGAAATGATGAACTCTTGGACACTTCAGTGCAGCCCTTCAGCAATGACACGCCTCAGACCCTGATCGAAGCCCCAAAACCTTGTAAATTAATGGAAAAATGACATTAGCAAAACCTAACAGGAACAAATATTAATCATCAAAAACACCCTGTTACCCAGCAAAAGGGGCTAAACACATTCAGGTTCGATTAGAAACCTACTTACCTCAACGACAGGGGAAGAAAGACAACCCAAAACCTCTACCAAGAGGATTTAGACAAGCTCGCTCACACGCACAAACCACACTCCAACAAGAACCCTCCAAGAACAACCCTCCAACCCTCGAACAACAACCCTGCAAGAAGAACACACACGTCACAGCAAGTGGAAACTCACCGTTTAACTGCGAAGCCAAGCGCTGAACCTACCTTTACGATGGACGAACTCCGATGGCGATTGCGACACACCCAATCACGGACACGCGATTTCGACACAGTCAATCACCAACACGGTGGCTGACGGTCACGCTAGCTGATGGAGAGGGCCTCTGCTGGTGAAATGCTGGTGAAATGTTGGTGAACGAAGGGGGAATGCTTGTGAGGAATCGAACTGTCGAAGAAAGAAAGAGAATGTGTTTGGCTCGAAAAATGAAAAACTCCCTGAATGATTAAAGACTCTTTACCTAAATCTATCTTTAGATTTCTTTATTCATTTATTGGATTAGGAGATATTAAATTTGTTTCAGTAGAATAGAAGATAATGAAACATTTCCACTTCAACAGATATGCTAGTGTAAATTTCTTAGTCTTTAACTATAAAAACAAAATAAAATGTTAGCCAATTCAACCAAACCTAATTATATATATAATATTTAATTCATTTAATTTAAATTTAAAAATAATATATCTAATTTGATGTCAGAAAATACTAATATTTTATACCATCTATATCTATTAGAATAAAATCAACAAAACATATTTATAAATAAATTTGGCATCGATTAATTAGTTAAGTTATGAAATCATATATTATAAATGTTTTACAAAAGTAAAAGTTAAGGAATTTTCTCACATTTGCAAAACATTAATATAATTTTGATCATTTCTACAATATAAATACTACTTATATCACATATATGAGAAAATATGTAACACGCATTTACTCATAATTTTTTTTTAATCTTCAATTATATATTGTCTTTTAAGATATTTGTCTTTAAAAGATTGAGAGATTTTTCACTATACTTGATTGATATAATTTAGAAAAAAAATGTAAATAAATTTGTTTTATTCTATGTAATAAAAATGTTTTCTCTCTAAAATAACTTTTTACGTATTTCAATCCAAAATATTTTTATTATTTTCTTAAATTATAATTGAATTATATTTTTGTTATTATTTATTTCACTTTCCTAATCTTTATCTATATCTTTATCTTATTTTTATATAATTATTATTATTTATTTTGATTATTTTTTTAATAATTTTTATAATATTCATATAAAAACTTGATATATTGTATGAAAAAAAATTAAGTTTGTCTCTGTTGTACCTTAGTTATAAAAAACAATTTTTTTTCTGTTTCAATTTTTTAAATAAATGTCTAAATAGGTTGAAATCATAATTTATTTTATTGAAAAGGTTACTTTTCTGAAATGAAAAAGTTTAAACAGCATAGTATACTTGGTATCTAAAGAGTAGACATAACAATAATTTTAGCCATATATATATATATATATTATATAAAGATTCTAGCCTAGTTAAGTTGATTAAGCCTTTCTGAAATGACAATTCTCAAGAAATCATCAACAAAAATGTTTGATTTAATCCAAAAAAAAAATTGCTTTTAATTCAGATGTTTACTGATTTGGAATTAATTGTCCACTTGATTGACATATTAGGTGAGTAATCACCACCCATATGATTGGTATGCAATATTAACTATTTAATAAATAGTTCAACCTAATCTATTTAATAAAATATTAGGATTAAACCTCTAAAATTATTAATTAAGATCAATCACTGTCAAAAAAATATATATGTCGACTATTTAAAATATATGTCAAATTCACTCTTATTTGTAAGATAAAAAGAATACACAATATACAAGTTAAATATATGACTGGTTCAATTTTTCATTTTTTTAAAATAAAGTCTAGATGCATATGGAGACTTTTTACTACATTTTATATTAAATGAGCTTTTCATATTTAGTAACTTTTATTGATTTAAATTTAAAAATTAAACTTTATAGTTATACATTTCTTTTTTATATTTCTAGAAATAATCATTAGTTGTTTATATTTTTAAGATGTAATTAGACTTTTTTTTAGATAATAAATTTTGAATAAAATTTGTGTAAACCAAGCTAATTTGAGTTTTCATGATTAAAAATAAAAGTAAACTATGCTAAATATTTATACTGAAGTATACATTTTCATTTTATACAAATAGATTAAGATTTTAAACTGGAGATATCAATATACATGATAATGTCTAACGTAAATGTATTTTGAAACCAGAGAATATGCAAAATGTGAAATCGTCACATGCATGAAGACTTCACTGAAAAAAAATTAAAGTCCTCATACACTTGGATAGCTGTATTTTCAAAGATATAGACGAGTTTTTATATAATAAAAAAGTTAAAAAATATGAAAGTAATTTTTGTGTGAGAAAACCTACAAAATATAACTTGAAATTATAGATTTTCGTTGCAAATCTATCGGCATGTTCCTGAAATTATGCAGAAATTGTTCTGATCCTGATAAAAGTTTGATTATTTTATTCAATTCATTGGAAAAATTCATTAATTTTTTTTTCTTTTTTGTATATTTTCATACATATTTCCCTTTATATATAAACTTGAGGTGTCTTAAGAAAAACTAAAAAATAAAAAATAAAAATTTCTCCATCTCTTATTATTCGTCTTTTGTGGCAATTTCATGATAAATGTGTAAAATAATTAAAGATTATATTTTATAATTTTCAAAATATAGTAATTAATATTGTCTTGAACTTTTAAGATTATAAATAAGTTTAATCATTCACGAAGTCCCTATTTTCGCGTGGAATCTCAATTTAGTCCATTTGTTTATGGAAATCTCAATTCGGTCCCAAATTTATGAAAATTGCAACAATTGGATCATTTCCGTTAAATTTTCTGCAACGGCGTTAGTGTGTGTTTGACGTGGCACGCTGTAGTCAGTTTCTTAACTGACGTGGCTGACTAAAGGAGGGGCAGGTCGAGCACGTGAATGATTAAACCTTTTTGCGTTATACCACTCTCGCCGTTATACCACTCTTTGCAAACCAAAGAAACCGAGCTTTTGTCCTTTTGAGATTTTAACATCCCTATAATTCTTTCCAATACCTCATAAGGAAAAGTGGAGTTTGATTTTGGATTGTCCCTCTTTCTCCAACACTCCATCTTCAACTCAAGAATAGAGAGACAAGAAAAGAGCCAAATTTTTCGACACCGTGTGGATCAACAATGAGATTTTTAAGCAGCCACCTTGTCAAATTATGGTAAAGCAACCATGAAAAAGGAAGACTCAAACAAAGTGAACTTAAGGAGCAGAAAAAGAAACGGGTACAAGGAAAAGGATTTGCAGAGAGCAGCAAATTGTCAATGACAATAAATAATTCCCAAAAAGAAAGTGTAAAAGAGTGAAAGAAAAGAAAGAAATTTGCTGAGTGAACTCTCCAAAGTTGAAAAAGAACCTGTTGCTATGTACCGTTCACTGTTGACTGCAAAGGTACCTGCTTTCAGCCATGTTTTCTCTTTGAACACAAGAAAACAACAGAATTTAAGAGCATTCGGAACTGAAACAAAAATTTGGAGACCCAAATGAGCTTGATGGAATCTGCTATCCGTTAAGAGGTGGAAGGAGATCCAGAAGGTATATATTTATACGGGTGTATGTGAGAGGAGGAAGGAGAGAGAAAAGGTTAGGTCGCTGAAAATTGGGATCTTTTTCCCTATACAGAAACTTCTCAAATCACTTATATCCGATGATGACGACAATTGCACACACTCTGTCAAGGTCAACTTGGATTAAACCCTAAATCCCCAAAATGATACCCCAATTTGTGAAATGGAATGAACGGTGGACGAACCCTAAAAATACTCAGAAGAATCTCAATCCCTAATTCGATCAAATAAAAATCTAAATCCCAAGTTTGGTTTAAAACTTTCATTTTCTGTTTACTTAAAAAATTTTATTATCCACGTACTTCAGCTGCCCCTGCTTCAGTCAGCCACGTTAGTTAAGAAACTGACTATGGCGTGCCACGTCAAACACACACTAACGACGTTGGAGACAATTTAACAGAAAGGATCCAATTGTTGCAATTTTCATAAATTTGGGACTCAATTGAGGTTTCCAGAAACAACGGGAATAAATTGAGATTCCACACGAAAATAGGAACTTCGTGAATGATTAAACCTTGTAAATAGTAGGGAACAACATTTTACTAAAAACTGATAGTAAAAGGTGTGAAGGTAGCAATTGCTGGTGAAATCTCATCCATTTAAACAAAAATTTTCATAAATGAATTCATTAACAGTATCGGTGAACTTTAATATCTATAAAATGAATTCAAAACAAAATGAGTATCTCATGATTATGCTAAACCCACTAAAAACACTGGGAATAACAAAGGCTAGAAAAATTTATTCTGGATATTCAAGTTCTTCGTCCATATCCAATTCGACAAAGCCTTCTTTTCTTGTCGCCATCACTTTTTTCATTATTTGAAGGCTTAGACTTATGTCAGAAAACCTTTTCTTCAATATATTTTGTTGCTTCTGTAAATGATTCTTTCGGTTCTCCAGTATGTTGATATTTGCTTCCATTTCTTTTACCTTGCGAAACTCTTAACGTGATTTCTCATCTCCATAGCAGAATCAACATATGGCTGGAGCCGGTTAAAATTAAAACATTGAAGTTCTTCCCATGCTACTTGTAGATGATCACATTTCTCATCATTCATATATCTGATTTGGGTTAAATATGTTTTTAGTCCCTAAGTTATTGGTCGTTTCTGGTTTTCGTCCCTCTTTCAAAATAAGGTACAATTTGGTCCTCATTCTTTTCGAAACGTTCGTTTTAATCCTCAAAACTTTGGTTTTAGTCCTCATTTTGTTGACTAAATGAGGACCAAATTTTTAGCGGTGTTAGTTTTCGAGGAGTTAAGAAAATTCGCATATCGCACCAGTACATTTGCGCTGAGCGAATTAATGAAGTTAAGTGGCTTTAAAAGACGTGACAGAAAGACAGAAACATTCTTCTAACAGAAGTTCTGGACAAAAAAAAAAAAGAAACGAAAACATCTCAGGAACTTCCGGAGACTACTTCAAGGCATCAAGACACCATTTTTGTAAGGGATTGCTTCAAATGTGTACGTTTAGATGACTAGGAGTAGTTTTTCTTTCGTTGGAATTGGATGTAATGAATTTACTCCGGTGTAATTTTCTTGTTTAATCAAAAAAGTGTTTGAAAGTACTAAGAACATTAAGAACACCAAATGGTGCACCGAGGTAGCTAGAGCTTCTGGCTTTTTTGATTAGTCTTGTGAATATTGTATTTCACTTAGCATTAGTGTGACATCCGGCACTGATGAAGGCGGGGAGTGATCGTCGATGCAAGAGACACGAAATGCAAGGGGCACTGACAAGGAGCGGTTCCTGACAGGCTTTCAGTGGAAGAGGCACATGGACGAATCGAACATACACCGGAATGAGAGGGATCTAGAGACTGTATAGGTATGAGACTATACATTTGAAGGATATCTTAAAGGGATTGATTTGGCTACTCATATCACTAAATGCATTTGCTTTTTGGTAGCCTACCTCATAAGCGTGCTTAGCCAGGAGTAATTTAGGGATAGGTGACCTTCTGGGAAGTTTTCCCAGAAAGTGTGCGAGTGAGGACAAAGCACATTGGCAATCGATATTCCCTATAAGTTGTTGGGGCGTTACAAGTGGTATCAGAGCTTAGCCTCTCCCAGTACGGTGTGGTGAGGACAAAGCACATTGGCGATCAATATTCCCTGTAAATTGTCGGGGCATTACAAGTGGTATTAGAGTTTAACCTCTTCTGACGAAAGCCCTTCAGAAAAGTTTTCCAAAATAAATTGCCAGAAAGTTACAATGGTGAAACACATCAATAGTGCAAGCAATCACATGTTATGATCATAGGCGCAGCTTTATCTGAAGAATTCATATACTTGTTTTGGAGAGATTCTTAACTCTGCAACAATGTTTAATTGACTGAAGTTTATCCATTTGCTATGATTCTAGCCTAGTTAAGTTGATTAAGCCTTTCTGAAATGACAATTCTCAAGAAATCATCGACAAAAATGTTTGATTTGACCAAAAAGAAAATTGCTTTTAATTCAGATGTTTACTAATTTGGAGTTTATTGCCCACTTGATTGACATATTAGGTGAGTATATCACCACCCATAAGATCGGTATTCAATATTAACTATTTAATAAATAGTTCAATCTAATCTATTTAATAAAATATGATCTAATTCTATCCCTTGATATTAACTATGTTAGTATGGAACTTAAAAACAAACACTGAATTGTTTCAATTTTTTAAAAATTAGAATTCAATTAAGATGAAAGAAAAATATAAAGAATTTATTTGAGAAAAGTTGTCAGGATTAAACCTTAAAAATATTATTTGAACCTCTAAAATTATTAATTAAGATCAATCACTGTCAAAAAAAATATATATGTCGACTATTTAAAATATATGTCAAATTCACTCTTATTTGTAAGATAAAAAGAATACACAATATACAAGTTAAAGAAAGCTTTATATATATGTCTGTATTGAAATGTTCAAGGTTGTTTAGAATTTACAAATGTAATATTTTTCTAAAAAAAAATTACGGTCATCTACTTGTACATTAAACTGTGAAAAAACCACAATTTTTAAGATGAACTTATTTTTTCAAAACAAAAGTTGCCATGTATATGACTGGTTCAATTTTTCATTTTTTTTAAATAAAGTCTAGATGCATATGGAGACTTTTTACTACATTTTTTATTAAATGAGTTTTTCATATTTAGTAACTTTTATTAATTTAAATTTAAAAATTAAACTTTATAGTTATACATTTCTTTTTTATATTTCTAGAAATAATCATTAGTTGTTTATATTTTTAAGATGTAATTAGACTTTTTTTTAGATAATAAATTTTGAATAAAATTTGTGTAAACCAAGCTAATTTGAGTTTTGATGATTAAAAATAAAAGTAAACTATGCTAAATATTTATACTGAAGTATACATTTTCATTTTATACAAATAGATTAAGATTTTAAACTGGAGATATCAATATACATGATGATGTCTTAACATAAATGTATTTTGAAACCAGAGAATATGCAAAATGTGAAATCGTCACATGCATGAAGACTTCACTTAAAAAAATTGAAGTCCTCATATACTTGGATAGCTGTATTTGCAAAGATATAACTTGAAATTATAGATTTTCGTTGCAAATTTATCAGCATGTTCCTGAAATTATGCAGAAATTGTTCTGATCCTGATAAAAGTTTGATTATTTTATTCGATTCATTAAAAAAAATTCATTAATTTTTTTTTCTTTTTTGTATATTTTCATACATATTTCACTTTATATATATATATATATATATATATATATATATATATATATATAAACTTGAGGTGTCTTAAGAAAAACTAAAAAATAAAAAATGTGAATAAGTTCTGCATTAAATTTTACTTGGTGGCAGATAAGGTGGTAAAGTTCTAAGGAGTATTATTATTAATAAAGTAAAAAAAAATATTTGTATATCATAGACGACTATTACTTAAGAAAATAATCAGTATTAAATGTTACCAATAGTTACTTGAATCACTTAAAATAAATTATTGTCAAAACCATCACATTTGATTTATACATTGTAAGCTTATTTATTTTGCACCCTCCAAATTATTTTTTTCCCAAGCTATGGCACTCCATGGATTGAGTTGCAACTGACACCACCTATCTTCTGTGGCAAACTGCTGAGTCTTGAACATTGAGGAGGAAATCTGCAGTGAAACAATGGTGTGATCAAACAAAAGCTGCCATGTATTAAATCTCATGCCATTGTTCTTATCCAACCAAGCAACCGAAGCAGCATGGAATCCAACACAGATGACTTTTTCTCCAGACCTATTTGAAAGAACAACAAAATAACATAAGTGTAAGAAAAATGAAATGAAATTATATCCACCATTCTCAGCAAGAGCAGTTCACTGTTATATACTATGAGACAAATACATGTTCAATACCATTGGTATTGTCCATGTTGTTCTCAAATTAGAATCAATATTTCACCTCAGTAATATGCATTGATATTTAATAGAATCCTTCATTATGCAACTTATTACAGGAACACTAAATATGTTAAATCCCATATCAACTAGACATAAAATTATTTTATAATATATAAGTAACTGCAAACCTTACTTATAAGTTGGTTTTGCATGAATAAGTTACATTTAAAGTTCAATTTTTAGAGTTATGGATTTATGCATTAGAGTCTATCACATCAACTAAACTAAAGATAAGACCAATTTATATGTTAGATTTAAAATCTACTTTTTAATAATTACAAAGCAGTACTAATATTGCTTCTTATAGAAATACCAACTCTATGCATTTAAAGGAATGCTTACAAATGTTTGCTATTACTACCATTTTGAGGAACAACACAATAGTATTCCTTCACACTATCTGTAAGGGTATACAACAATTTCGGAATGCTTGAACTTTTTGCATATTAGCATTATGTAAGGGTTTGCCAGAATTTGGAGGACTGTTTGTGTTAGGACCTTGAGGGTTTATGAAAGGAGAAAGATAGTAGAGAAACAAAGATGAGTACTTAACTGTTGAGCAGTTAAGGGGGCGGGAAAAGGTCTATAAAAAGGACCTCTTTTGTAGTTACAAGGGGACAGTTTTTTTACTCTTGAAGTTACAGACCAGTTTAGACTTGGTGAGGTTAAGCTCCTGGTTTCCAATTGTATTCTTGATTCTTTGATGTGAATACAAATCATTTCTTTTACAATTGCTTTGTGTTAGAGTTTGAGGTGTGAAAGTAAGGGAGGTAGATAGGATTCTTACAGAGATTCCTAACAAAGTGGTCCGACCTGCCGGATTCCCAAACGGAGGAAGAACAAGATGGAAGGAAAGCTGCATGCGTTGGAGAACCGAATTGAAGGAAGAATGATCGTGGTGGAAGGATGATTGGAGCATATTGAAATGACCGTGGACAGTTTGAAGGCGGAATCAGCGGCGAATCGTCAAGATTCGATTGCGATGCGCAAAGATATCCAAGAACTGATGAGGATCATGGGTGCGCGAACCAAACAGATAGAAGAGAACTCCGACGAGAGTCAGGGGTCAGTTAATGGCCAACGGAGGGACGAGGTGGAGAGAGAGAGAGATTGGGAACGAGCGGAGGGGCGACTCAATTGGCGGCGAAAGGTAGAGTTACCCACCTTTGAAGGACCGGACCCTCTGAATTGGATTAATCGAGCAGAAAAGTTCTTTGAAATTCAGAAAGTAGCAGAGGCAGAGAAGGTCGAACTGGTATATCTTAGCATGGAAGGAAGCGCCGGCTACTGGTTTAAGTTCTGGAAAGAGAAAGCGAGCGACCGCTCGTGGGAGGGGCTCAAGGAGGCTTTGTTGATCAGGTTTGAGAGTCGTAATCGAGGGGGGATTTTTGAGAGGATGGCGGCGATAAGTCAAACGGGCACCGTGGAGGAATATGTGCGGGATTTCGAAGCGCTGGTCGGACAGACGAAGGCGTTTTCGAACGACCAGCTATTGGGGTATTTTCTGGCGGGCCTAAGAGAGGAACTGCGGTGCCAAATACGACCACACGATCCGCGAAATCTTATGGCGGCAATGAAAATCGCACGGGAGGTTGAAGAGGCGCTACGCGGGTTAGGTCTGAGTGGGTGGACAGCGCTCAAGAATTTCCAATCGTGGGGTCGAACAACGGGAGGCGGAGCGGTTGTAGTGAGAACCGAACCGGCAAGGAGTAACCCAGGGAGAAATGCGACAACTGAGAGTGTCGAATCAATGAGACAAGATAGCGCGGCATGGAGTAGTTCGGCGAGAGGAGAAAGTCCTGTGGGAAGTGAAAGTAGAGGAAGGAACTCACGAAACCTTCCCTACCCAGAATTTCTGCAACGAAGGGAAGAAGGGAGGTGTTTTAGATGTGGGGGGGCCTTCAGCCCTGGGCACCAATGCCCTGAGAAGAGTTTACGGGTAGTGTTATTAGCGGAAGATGAAGAGGAGAAGGTCGAAGCGGAGCCACAACGAATGGAGCTATCGGCTGTTTCGGCCAGCGGATTTGCGGATGGAGGGGCCATCTTGCTGGCCAATCAAGGTATTGGATAGAAGGATCTAACAGCAAGGGGAGGACAGGCGGAAGCAGGTTCTAGTTGAATGGCAAGCAGGAAGGGAGGATAGTGCAACTTGGGAAGACAAGATAACAATGCCAAAGCATTTTCCAGAGTTCAACCTTGGGGACAAGGTTGATATTCAAGGGGGGGAGTAATGTTAGGACCTTGAGGGTTTATGAAAGGAGAAAGATAGTAGAGAAACAAAGATGAGTACTTAACTGTTGAGCAGTTAAGGGGGCGGGAAAAGGTCTATAAAAAGGACCTCTTTTGTAGTTACAAGGGGACAGTTTTTTTACTCTTGAAGTTACAGACCAGTTTAGACTTGGTGAGGGAGGTTAAGCTCCTGGTTTCCAATTGTATTCTTGATTCTTTGATGTGAATACAAATCATTTCTTTTACAATTGCTTTGTGTTAGAGTTTGAGGTGTGAAAGTAAGGGAGGTAGATAGGATTCTTACAGAGATTCCTAACAGTTTGCTATTATGTGAAGGAGTGTTTTGGCTTACCAATATCTGCAGCTACTCGGTGAGCACACATAACTCCGGAGAAAGCTACAGCAATAACACCTTGTCCAGGGAAGCAGCTATCACCAACACAATAAAGACCAGCTATGCCCTGCAAGTTTTATATGTTTGTAACTTGCTTTAAGCAGAGCATTGTGAAAGCATAGCAGAATATTTTCTATAACTGAACCAGTTATTCGTTTAAGGACCTACTGTTGTATTAAATGGCATTCCCAATAACCCCTTTGGTGTTCCACGTGGAATTGGGCCGTACGTCCCCTTGTCACGAGCTAGGTATCGCCTGTGTGTCTTTGGTGTCCCTACCTGTAGCAAGGCTTAAGATTTCAGAAAACATACATATAATAAAAAAGCATAAGAACCAAACGCCAAAGAATATCTAAGCATGATAGTTTCCTCCATCTATGCAGATACTTCATATGCTTACATGATAGCAAGAATGTTACAAGCATAACAAAAAAGAGCTAGATTTAGAAGAGTCTGGTTGGAATGTGATCCATCCTTGGTCTGTAAAGCTTTCTCTCATCAAGAGGTTGTACTGTGGTCTATTAAAGGTCGTTGGAGGAAATCCATTAAGTTTTGTAGTGGTATTGATTTTAAGGTGTCACATATTTTTCGAGAAGAAAGTCATTGTGCTGATAACCTGGGGAGTTTAGGCCTGTCAGAGAAATGTTTAAATGGTATATGGTTATGCCAGCTTTTATAAGTTTGGACTTTTGTCATAATAGGTTTCTTTTTCCTATGTATAAAGCTTCTTAGCTTGTGTATAGCTTTATACCTGGCTTGTTTTCTGTTCATGGGTTTTGGTTGGGTCCCCCCATGAGTTCTTTGTATCTTTCTTTTTGTTTTTAATGATATTTTCATGTGATGACAAATGGTATATGTCCTAGGGGTTAGCCTAGCTGAGATGCCAAAGATCATAGTAATGCCTAGCAAGAGTTTTATATAAAAAAAAAGGATCTGTCAGGCAGCATTATCCTGAAAGGTAATTGGGGTTTGGATCTTTCAAAAACAAATGTAGTTATACAAACATTTATGTCTAATTATCACCTTTAGCATGATAGAATTTAGGTCCACAAGCAGTCAAATAGACAATAGTTAGTTCTTCTCAAATATTAACACCAGATTTTTCTTTGTCAACAGGAAAATAGCATTACTCAAAGGCTATTATCTGGAGAGATTGGCAAGCCAAAGTAACACAATGCAAGATTTACCAAATAACTGGTAAATGTGGTATTGGACTAATGAAGAGATAAGTAAAATACAATCAAATCTCCTAGATTTATATTTAATTGATTTTCAAACAATAGGAAATCACAGAAATACCATTCAGTATATAAGGTCTGAGGTTATAACCAATACCTCGATAAAATCGATGGATGATCTAAGACCTGGAAACAATTTATTCTCTAATCTGCTTATGATTTCATCGGCTACAAGCTGCTTCTTTGCCTCGTATTCTACTCTTGAGAGACCCTGGTACAGAAAACAGTGACACTAGATATTTTAAGACAAAAACAGATTCTGAAGTCACACAAGCATGCAATGTGAAAGTTTTGAACTTTGTTTATCAGTATTGCCTACCTCCCAGTCCCCCATGGAAGAAGTTGTGAATATATGAAGGATATGGCGACCTTCGGGAGCCAATGATGAATCAAGAACAGTTGGTATACTTAAAAAGATACTTCCATATGAATCCTCTAATTCGGACCAGTTGCTCTAGAGAAGAACCAATGAAATGCATTAAGCTAATATTCATTTTAAGGTACAAGGACTATTAAGAAATTTTAAGTTGAGCAAACTTCAACTACCTCAAGGACAAAATGGTGACAGTCTGTATCTGGTGGTAAAATCTCTGCTTTAACCCCCATGTGAATTGAAAGAAAAGATGGAGCTTTAACATAAACTTTCTGGAAGTTCTCTTCTTCTTTTGGTAGTGGAACACCCTTCAGCAACTTTCCTACAGTGTAACATTATGTGATTCAACTAACTAAGAACTGACGAGGGCAGAGAAACATCACGGAGATTATCAGTAAAATATTCACACAAAATATCTTATAAGAATTCAAATTTGAATTTGAAACCAACCAAATGTATCCCATCTAGTAGCATTTGATATTATGGTTTTGGCAAAGAACTCTCTCCCATCAGCAAGCCTCACACCTACCTGCAAAAAGCATAGTCAGTTCTTGAAGAAAAAATGCTTCTTTCCAAAATGTCATTGTTTCTATTATGAAGTCTCACTTACAGCTTTGCCCTGCTCAATTATAATACCAGTGACATTTGCTTTGTAAACTATCTCACTACCCTGATCAACAAGACCTTTTGCTAAGGACTTTGCAATCCCACCGACACCCCCAAGAGGGTAGTTGATCCCACCAAAGTGTCTGTCACATAGAACCTGGAGGGAAAAAAAGAGTCAGGCCATGCAGGAAATATAGAGCATTTGAGGCCAAGGTGAACTATATAGTACTGCCACCATATTTGAAATAAGTACTTTTATTTTTCACTGTTTTGACTGGCATAACATGAATGTCTAACTCAAATATTGTTTAGCAGTCTCCCTGACAGTTCCTCAAGAGGTTGGTATGATTAGTCCCTGAACATGTGGTGAATTTTGGCTTATTCTTAAAAAAGAAATTGTTGCTTTTGGTCCTTATAACTTTTAAAAGTCATGAACAGAGTCCATTTGCTATCTATTGATTTGCTATCTATCATAATACAGAATGCATCTAAGTGGTTGTTGACAATAAGATGCATGTCATGTCAAGTCATCACCAAAATAATTGTAAGGACTGTTTTCTAAAGTTAAATGAATTGTACAGACCAAATCTAACAACAAAAAATTGGATTAAAACCAATATTCACTACATCTTTAAGGATTAAAAACATATTTAACCCTTTCATCATTTTAAAATCAGTTACGAGTTAGAAAAATAACAGGTCTAACAAACATGACTGATTCTTCATATTAATGGAAGGATGACCTTTACATTTTAAAATTACACACTTAACATTCAAATAAAAAAGATACTGAAATATTTGTATGTTATTAGGACTAAAAGCAGTCAATGTTGGGTCAAATTCCTGCTAGTTCTATTTTTTGCAATCTAATCCTCCATTCATTACAAGCAGAAGCTATGAATGCAAGCATGAAACCTCCTCTCCTAGACAATTTAATAAATGTAATACAAAAATTTAATGAACTGAAAGAATGAAAAAAGGTTACCATGCTAGCATTGATCATTGGTGTCTGTATAGCGTTGACTGTGCTCACTATAAAACACTGCAACAGCATGGATATAAATTACCAATCACGTACCAACAATTGAATAATTAATCAAAGTGTAAATGAGTAGTAACATGACTGCTATCTCAATTGAAAATAGGTTGGACAAAGATACAAAACATGTGGCACAGTTTGCTTAAGACTCAAATGCTATGATGGGACCCACGACAATTGTCCTCAACCTCTTCTATGAGATCCACTAGAATGGATTCCACACTTATTTAGTACATGTTGTCTCTCTTAACACATTGCACTGAGTAACTATTCAAGACACATTTTCCTTAATAAATTCATGAAACTTCAAGCTGAATCAAATAAGTAATCACAGCTACCTCTGCGTCTATGAAAGACAACAAGCTTGGATCTTTAATGTACTTCCGAGCTATGGCTCCAGCATTTTGAGGCAAATAATAGGCTGTCAAAAGATATGTTAAGAAGGTTAATGCCGAAAACATATGAAAAAACTGATAAAAAGCACAAATATGGAGGGAGCTGCAAATGGGTCTTCAATAGCAACCCCTATCAGTTATGTACTATGTACTGTTATTAGGAAATAGGCATGTAATGCTTATTGGTTAACAGAGATAGTCTACCACAAGAATGTTGTAATACACACACTGTTAGAACTATAGAGACAGAACGGGTTTGGAAGGTGTATTATACGAAGAATTTATTTAAGAAATGATTTGTGTGGGTTAGTGGGATACATAAGAGTGTGGCAGTTAGTGGATGTGTGTTTCGGTGCCTTTCTGTTGTTGGCTGAGGGGTCTATTTATTAAGACCAACCTCACTGAGTGGGGGCATTGAGTGTTTTTTGATTTAGGCTGACAGTGAGATCATTGTGGGAAAGGAGCAAACCTCCTTTGTAAACTTTCAAGGTTCTTCTATTACATTTAGTTCACCAACCTTGAGTTGGTGCATTTTCTGTATTTTCTTCTCTTTTTTCTCTGGTTTCCACGAAAGGAAGTTATCACACACATGCCAAGAATGATCGTGGTTCATCACATCCTTTGCTCTAATCTTCTTGACATAGCAAAAGTTTATCAGAAGCTCACATTGATTGAAATCTTCATATAGAATTTTTCATATATACACTATCACAACTTTGGTATTGCAATAATTGATGCATTTCAAAGATTTGAGCAAATTAATCACAAATGCTGAGACCCCCCTTAGGAATTAGGAGATCAATATAGGTTTTCTAAAATGCTTGCGTTAGAGAAATTAGTTAAGATAGTTAGAGTGAGTCACTTGAGGCGTTAGTTAGATATATATATAGGAAAGAAGGAGAGGAGAGGGGAAGGAAGTGAATTTTGTAGATTGAGCTTCAGCTCTTTGTGAAGGGGAAACCCTTGGAGTGCTCTCCTATTTTTGTTCTTTTCAGTCTATTAAATAAAAAAACCTTTCTTTTCTTTCTCTTTTCAATTCTTGGTTCCTAACAGTTTGTTTGGTTCAAATTCTCCACCCAGCAAAAAGAACCAGACTATGTACATGAGATGTGATTCTCTAGGTCTAGGGTTCCACTACTTGGAAGATAAAAAACTAATTGGATTGCATAAGCATGTCTTACTCAAATCTTGCTCTGATCTTCATGGTTAGGGTAAAATTTGTTGAGTTAACTAGTTATATGCAGTGGAATTAAGCAACAAACTGCAGAGTTGAGTGATGTATTTGTTCACTTTTTCACCCTTTGCTTCCCTCAACAATTCTTTTAACTCATAAGTTAAAACATACATTCTCCAATCTACCAAAATACAGAAAAGATAAACCAAGTGGAACTAAAAAACAATATTACCTTTGGAATTATAGTTAAGAGTTAAAATTTGTGGCCTTACAGTTTAAAATAAACATGATGAAAGTACCTAGTGTCAAGCATTCCAGGGGCTTCTGAAAAAACTGTCCAAAAAGGTAGAGTGGCTCTTCCAGTGACTTCAACTCCAAGGAATTCAGCGCATTGAAAATCTAGCCATAACACAAAAGCTCTTAAAAGGTAAACTTCAAGGAGAGGCAAAAATGCCTTAAGGGGGCTGCAATCACCTCAATTTAGACAAACCTTCCAGCATTCACTGTAGAATTTAAGAATACCCTCCTTTTCATGCGGAAAGTAACTGGTCAGTTCATCAATGAATTTATCATATTCTTTGTGCACTCGAACAGAAAGGTTATTTGGTAGATGGAAATGAACAGTTGTTGGATCAGGTACTACTTGCATCTGACAACCGACTGCCTCCAACGCTTGTGTTATCAAATTGAGATTACCCTACACAAATTTAAGGCACATGGTGTTCATGATCCTAGGAAGCATACCATTCAACATAAAGAACAATTAGAAGTGTTCGAATCTACTACTGGCTGCTAAGGTATTATTAGAAGATGAGCAAATTACATTTATTTGGAGCTTAATTGATCAAAAGTCAAGCTTCACATAATGAACCAAATCTTTCTTAATATTAAACTAACCAAAAGAGCAAACTAGACGCAATCATTTTGTTCATGAACACCAGGCACCAGCTAAGCACAATAACACTGATGGCAACACAAAATAGAGTGTTGTTTACAAATAAATGTCTCCAAAAAAAATAAAAAAATAAAAAATCGAATGCATTGCAACCAGAGTGAAACAGAAAGTCCCTCTCACAAGCAAAGCATCCATATTCCTTCAGCGTAACATTTAGCTCATGAGCTCACCCCTAAAGTTTCTATACCATCCACATTTCATCGCATCAATAATGAAATTAAAGTAAATGATTACACACAAAAAATGGCATGCACCCAAATTAAATAAATAAATAACTGACCTTATCACTGAAACCAAACATGACAGAAGAGCCCACATCAAAAGTATAGCCATCCCTCTGGTAAAATCCAGAGCTTCCACCAGGAATCACATACTTCTCTAAAACCAAAACTCTGGCACCCTTCACTGCCAACTGTGTTCCTGCAACCAACCCTCCAATCCCAGACCCTATAACAATTGCATCAAACTCTTCACCCTTACCCTTCACTCCTCTCTCTGCCACTTCTTCCACATTCAGAGTTGACTTTGAGCACACCACGGACACCCTATTTCTTCTGAGAGCATTTGAGCAGAACCCAGATGGAAATTCACTCCCTGCATGGTTTCCAGAAGCAAAAGATTGAAACTTTGGCAGAAAGTTTGAACTTTGAGAAGCAGCCCCTGTTGGGAAACGATGAGAAGTGTGGGAAAAGGGGTGACGACAAAGAGAGAGGAAAGGGGAAGTGGTCATGATTAGAAGGAGGAGAAGGTTGTGGTCCGGTGGACAGTGGAAGTGCGACAAACTGGCATTTGCTTTGGCATGGATGCTGGTAATGTTTTGTAATGGTGTTAATATGTGTGGATTCCACTCACATGTAAATTTGATTCCTGCCGAACACACACAATGTTTGGTTTGTCATTAGTTTATTAGTTTATCCAAAAACTGACAAATTATTAAATTTAATTAATTGAAATGAGAAAAAATCATTAAATTGTTATAAATATTTAATTTAATAAGTGCATGTGTGAATATTCATTATACATTATCACAGTTTATATTTACATTTAATATTATTGAATTATGTGTAATGGTGCACTTATTTTAAGTAATTTATAACTAAATAAAGAACTTAAATATATAATTGGTTCCTATCATTTAAATATTTTAGAATTTTTCTTAGCTTATTTATTTATTGTGACATGTTTAGGCTTTTAAAAAATTCATTATTGATGTCTGCTTCATACTTCTAAAATATTTTAAATTTAACAGCTTATTATTTAATAATTTTAGCCTAATTTATTTCATATATTTAAGTTTATGATTTATTTTGGTTTATATTGTTTTAATCAATTAAGTTTTAATATTTATTAAATAATTTATTTTAGTTCTTTTATTAAATTAGCCCTAATGTGGTTTAGAAAATGTCATATTTCATTGCACTTTTCTTTGATTTTTTTAGTTTTATTTTTTTTTGTTGGTTTTCTTTTCTTTGGTGATTATTTTTGCCTCTTCTCCTTTCCTTATCATTCAAATCCCCTTTTCTCCCCTTTCTTATGTCAATCCCTCTTATTTATTTATTTATTTATTTTATTGGTTGCGCTTCCCATGAACTTGGTACCAAGAAATACACTTGAGGAAAATTGACACCATTCGAAATTAAGGTTAAGGGAGAAATACACTCGAGTGAGTGAAAAATCAACAAGTGAAAACAGAAGGTGGGACTGTAACACCCAATTTAATAAAAAGCATTACATAATTAATAAAAAAAATCAAAAATTAACCTATAAGTATATAAAATGTATTTACAAATTCTTCTTAAAGAAAATAAAAATTAATTTTTTGAAAGATAATTAATACTTCATGAGAATTTATACAATATAAAAATTATATATCTGAATAATAATAATTATTTTTCATAATAAGTTAAGGTAAATTTTTAATTATCATAATCAACCAATCACATATACAAGAATTAAATATCTAAACTTGTTTTTACTAGTATATACATGAAACTACAGTTTACTAACTCTCAAGACTTAGATATTTTATTCTATTTTTAAAAGATACATATGTATTGAGTGAATTTAGAGATTTTACATTTATAATTAATAAATTTTTTAAAATTATCACCTATGCTTTACTTCAAGTATTCTCATCAATCACCCAGTTTGACAACATTAGAACTCAAGTTCCGGTTGTAATGTCAAATTTTCATAGAGGGTTAAGACAATCCTAAACCTAAGTTTGCAATGTTGGGTTAGTTCAAATAAATTGGTCTTACTCGAAGTTAAATATTGTTTTACTAAACATTTTTTCTTAATGAAAAAACAAATTTGGAATCTATTTTTTCAAATTAATGTTTTACTCTAGTAAAAGTATCATGTTAGTTTTACCATCGTTAATATAGGAAACATTTATATGATTTACTAAATATATTTTAGTTCATTTTAAGAATATTAATTGAAGTAACATGATTTTAGTTCATTTTAACAATATTGAAATAACATGGTATTTCTTGTAAACATTTCAAGACTTAATTTTATTGTAAAAATAACATGTTGTTATCTTATTTTCAATAGAATATATAAATATTTATAAAAATGTTTATGATTAATCAAATATATTTGGTTGATTTTAATAATAGTGAAATATCACTATCATCTCTCAGAGAGATTTGTATAGTGATTGTTTGATCGCTAGAAGAATTTTTGCAGCATGATACTTCCTTCACTTTATAAATTAAGTCTTGCGTTAATAATCACGTTATTTGAGATTAACTCTAATTTAATTATTTTACTAATACACTTTCTTTATCTTAGATGAAACATTTCATCAAATATATTAAACAGATAATAAGTACATTTAATCATTTTCAAAAGAAAAGCTGTGATGAGAATGAGATAGTGGAACCAAGTACACTAATAGAACTAAGTGAATTAGATTATATATATATATATATATATAAGACCTACTATTGCACATGGCTTGGCCAATGTGGTAGATTATGATATTTTAGATGCATATTTTTTTCTCATAGGAGGAGTACATTAATTATAAGAATTATTCATGATCTTACCACACCACATGATGATGTTTAAGTTGAGCCAATGTAAAATGAACCACATGTTGGATTTGAAGTATGTTCTAAAAATATGTCATGTTAGTAATAATAAATTGGTTTTATTATTATTTATTTCATTGTCATATTTATTAATATTATATGATGAGGTTCTTTATTAAAATTAAAGATATTATAATAGAAATTATAATAATGAAATATAAGTTTTATATAATTTTAATTTAAATTGTTCTTGATTATTATTGAGAAAAAGTATCACTATTCCATATATAGATCGATATATGTCTAGTTGTCTTTATAGATTAAATATATCTCATTGTTTTTTTAAATTACACATATAAATGATGCATATATATGACCATTAAACTAATTTAAAGAGAATTTAATGATTAATATTATCTTTAAATTGTCAAAAAAAAAGTCATTTGAAGAAAAATATAATTTTTCTTAGACTTTGAGATTATTATGTAATTACTAAGTAGTTTATTACACTTTGATACCAGAGATCTTACATTTTTTTATATTGGTTATGATTAAACTTTTGTGGGATTAATGGTTAATCAATAAATAATTCATCTACTGTTAGTAATGAGTTTGAGTTTTATAGAAATAAAAACCTTGATTAGGGTATTATAAATGAAATAAGAAAAATGTTTCTTAAGTTATTCTTCATATTTAACTTAATTTAACAATTTTACCATATTATAAAGCTAATTTAGAGCAGTAAACATGGAAATAAATAATATTTTTTTAATGGTTTTAAAGGAAAAAAAACACTTCATGTTATTTTGTTATACAACTCTTAAGGAGTGTTGATAACTAAATGTCAACCTTAATTAATAAATTAATTTATTACCAATTTAATAATGAACATGTGAGATCACACACTAACAAGTATTATGCTCTTTATTGGATAAGAACATATTATTAATTAAATTAAATAATTTAACTTTATATAATTTCTTTAAGTGAAATATTATTATATTTTTTTCTAACACAAAAAATATAATTAATATAAAATTTAAGAATCTGTAAAATTGATTGAATAATACCGAATCAATTAAGTTAGTAAGGAAGAAAATATTTTTTAAAATATGATTTAATAAAAATATGATTTATTATTAAAACAACATATTTGAAAGAAAAAATAATGCCGTGAATGGTTTCTATTATATATATAAAAATAAAATATTAAAATATTTCAATTGACTCCATCAAGATTGAAGATAAAATTATTAAAAATAATAAAAGAACAAAAAATCTTTAAATTAAGAGGAACTTACTCTCTTTAAAAAAAATTATTACCTAATATTGATTACTACGATGAGATCTTATGGAAAAAGAAAATTATAAAAAAGGAAAAGAGATTTATTGAGAGAGATAAAGAGAGAAAAAATAATGGATAGAGGGTTCACAATTATTATAAATAAATAAAAATCTCTTTTCAATAATGATTTTCAATACTTAATGCCATAATCATAAACTAAGCTAAATTATAATCTCAAACATCTATCATTTCTCAATCAAATCATACAAGACACGTATCTCTTTATCCACGATTTAGTTCAAAACATTTCTCAATATCTTTTGGTTATGTTCATGTTCAATTAGTAAAATAGATCCACTTTTCATCCAACAATAACGTGTTTAAGCATAATTTGACACGGAATCAAGAAAATTTAAACTTATATATTCAATATTTAAAATTTAAAATGTAAAACTTTAAAATGTAAAACTTAACTTAGAATTGTTTCTGGAAACAAATATCAAATCATTACAATTAGAGCAAAAGATTATATTCTTCCATTTTAAAAAATATTTTTAGCTTAAATATAATTCAATATTCCTTCAAAATTTTGTAATCTTGCAATTCTGGAAGTAATATTGCGATTTTGACAACCTTAAAGATAGATTGTTCATTCTTTTTATTATAACTCTCAAAACGGGTCATCCAACATCACCCGACTTAGCTCATCATGAGTTAACCACTTAGTGAGTCAATCCAACCCGATTCGAGTCGAAAATTTTCGAACTCGGTCGTCTACCAAAAGTTGGTGGATACTCATTTAATTATAAGTTTCTTTTTAAATCCAAACAAAATTACAATTTTTTTGTAATTTAAATTTAAATAAACTTCACACTAAAATGATTTTAAACTCCCCACAATTAAAAAAAAAACTCAAATGTAATCTAAAAGCAAACTCAAAAAGTGAATAAATAAATTTATATTAGATAATTTTTGTGTTAGTTATCCATTTATAAGAAGATTATAGTCTTGAGTGGATAAATTTATAATATTTGACTCTCTTGAAACATCTTTTTCTTTATTTCTATTTACAATCCAATATAAAAAATGTTAACAAAAAATAAAAAATAATTAAGTCAAACTGGGTGGGTTGGTGCCAACCCAACTCATCAGGTTCAACCTTGGTGAGCCGGGTTTTAAGTGAGTCAGGTTGAAAATTGACTCGTATAGAAAAATCTTATTTTTTTCAAGTCCAACCTGAACCAAACTTGTGATAGGTTGAGTTGACCCGCGAATTCTAATCCATTTTGACAACATTATAATATATATATATATATATATATATATATATATATATATATATATATATATATATATATATATATAGTATAATATGACTATCCGGTTAGTTGAAGATATGATAATTCTATTAATCTAAAATCTCAAATGCTAAAATCTCAAATGAACTGATGGACTAATTGAAGAGTTGATTTAAACAAAGATTAATGTTAAGATTATTATATTAAAACTAAGTGTAATGATTACTAATCAAACTATAATTAGACAGATATTAATCTAAAACTTATTTTAAATTCTATAAATACAAGTTTTAGATATTGTGACAAGAGTTATATTTATTATTAATACTACGGGATTCTCATTGAGTTTGAGATGGAATTAACAATGAGTATGAAGGGAAGGAAAAACTTCAATCCGTGTTTAAAGTTTGAAAACCGTATTAATAATTAACACTGACCCAGACTTTTGGTGGGGAAGGGAACAAATAAAAGGTAACGATAGATAGGTTTATAGGTAAAAAGTATGAACAATCTATCTTCTAGGTAAGTAGTCAAAATCGCAAGATTACTTCTAAAATTGTCATATTACAAAATTTTGAAGGAATATTGAATTATATCTACTGTGAACAGTGAACAGTTTATAGCTTATATATATATATAACCTTTAAAAAATATATAATATGTAAAAATATTTTAAAATTGATTGGTAACATATTCCCCAGGAATATGCTCTATTGCCAAATTCCACCGAATGTGCCATTACTCATCAAAGCTACCTACACCTTCTTTAACCGAAATACGAAAAGGAAAATGAAAAAAGAGACTTAAAAATTGTACCTATAAAAGATTGCCACACTCCAATTCGTGATAATTGATGGAATCCAAACCTAAATTGAACGGTGGCCCTTTCTTTCATTATCTCCTGCCTACTAATTTGTGTGAAGGAAGTTCTTTTTGGTAGACATCCATCTATAACGTTTTTGTTTGCATTCTATAATTTCTAATTTTCAACCTAAATTTCTTTCATATACCTTGTTTCTTTTGAATTTAAGAGTTTTATTCTTGAAAAATCAATCCAAAATTAAAAAAAAAATGATGTAATTAAATTGGTTGAGAATATAAGATTGATATCATATATCTTATATTAATAAATTATATTTTAAATTTATACTCATTTTTATATAAAATTATTATTTTGTTCAACATTACTTAATAAAAATATTAATAAATTGAAAGTTTCATATTAAATAAAATTAAAAAAGTTGAGTAATAAATAAGAAAAATAAAATCCATAAGCTTAAAGTTTTATGTTTGATATGATATCATATTTGTACTATATGGTTCGGACAGTCATAATGATTACGGGTGATTAATTTGATTGGACAACCATGGAATTATCTTTCACTTTGACTGGACGATCAAGGGCGAACGACTGTAAAAATTATGAAATCATTTAGGCAAAGATTAAGATAAACAACTATTAAAGTCATTGGACCAAAATTGGGCCATGATAATGATTAACATCTCACTATAAATACATGTCAAAGTAAGAGGTAGGTGGTTCGCATTTACTATGCATTTAGTACTGTTACATTGAATTGCCGAACGATACACATACTGACTTTAGCATCAGAGGTACACCTCCGAATAGAAGAACGAGACAGGAATTCTGGGAACGAAACCAGACAGTGAAAGACAACAAATTGTAAAAGTGTTTGGTGATTTGACTTCGCAACCAAACAATATTTCTTTTATATATATATATATATATATATATATATATATATATATATATATATATATATATATATATATATATATATATAATAACGCATATTTTTAAGGTGATTAATTTGTTCACTTTATCTCAAGAAATATTTAACACTAATATAAAAGGTTGTTAATCTATCTAATGTATTCTATTAAAATATTTCAACAAGTAATATCTAATATCTGAACTAATAATTTATTTTGGTATCGACTTATACAAAAACAAGTATATAATAGTAAGATTCAACTGCAGTAAGATTTTGTTATGTTATAAATCCATGTAAGAGTTGAGTAAACATATCAGTTCATAAAACATTAGTGTAGTTTGTTATTGCATCGATAATTTTTTTTAAAATATATTTGATTTTTGATTGATATCTTATATTATTTTACTTAAAGTGATTTACTACTAAGGACAAAATTTTCTTGTGAAACTCCTCCACTATTGTCGCAACACCAGATTTAGTATATAAACCGTGATGATTGATGAACTATGTGATAACCATCCATGAGATAACTTCCACTTCAACTTATTACAACTCAAACATTTTACATTTTACAATATATCTTATGTACATAAGAAGTATGTACATTTCGAAAGATTCTGTGTAGTCTAATTCTTCATATTGAATATGTTTTATATTGTCACTGAAATTTTATATTCACATTACTATTTTGTCTTCATCTTATATCTCAAAATTTCTTATTCATAATTAAACATAAATGACAATTTTTGAAATTTTAAAATTGAAACTTAAAATATATTTTAAAACTAGACTATGATATTATTAAAAAATAAATATTAAAATTAATTTAATTTTACTATTTTGATTATGAAGTTAACTATATAAATCTTTCAAGTTCTTTACATTCAAATATGCATTTTTCACTTAATTGGGATCGTAATAAAAAATTATCTTTACTACCTCAAATTTATATTTATAAATTTTAAAATAAGTTTCAAATTAACATCAATCTAATTACCACTCAATAGATAATAATAATGTTTTAGCTTATGTTAATCATCATCGATCTTAATTATTGTTTAAAAATAATTATTCAATCCGAATTGTCCAACCGATCACTCTTTAGATAATTTATTACATAATCACGAAAGTGTGTAGATTATAAGTCTTATCCTATACCAAACAACCATACAATACATTTACCAAATTAATTTAAAAGATAATATTTATACTTATTTATACACAAACAAATCACTAATTCCTCTAATTCATATAAGATGAAAAAATATATAATAAAATTGAAACTTATATCTTATCCCATGATTCTAACAATCATTACATATTTTAATACAGTCATATTAAAAGAGCATTTAAAAAATAGGTCCGATAATTTAAGAGTGCAATCTATTTTACACTAAAAGAATCCCAATAAAACTCTAGTTTTGTTTCTATCTTTTAAAAAGGTGGCAATGGATACCCAGTGTGTGACGCGTGCGTGAGTGAGAGTTCAGAATCACAGGTGCAGAGCAAGAGGTAATCGGTTTGGATCCATTTTTTCTCTTGCATTCTCTGCAATGTCTTCTTCCGTCTTTACATTATATTTTATTCATAATTATAATATTTATTATTATAAATATTATCTCTATATAATTACTCACAATCGCTACTCATTCTCTCAAAGCTCTTCTCATCACTCTCACCTTCTTCCTTCTCGTCTCAATTTCCATATCTCCTTTCTCCAATTGGTACTCTTTTTATGCTTATTTTATTTGCTCTATTTCAGATGTTAGATGCTTGTGAGTACGATGCATGTAATGTAATGAGAAATTTCTGTTTTGTTTAAATCATTTGAAAATTTGTTAGTAGAATTGGTTTTTGATTCTTACCTGGTTGATGATTTTGGTTTTTGATTCGGACGAATTTGGAAAAATCGGTGACTGGAAAATAAACTGTTTGATACGTTAATAGATAGATAGTTCTCCCTTTCGTGATCATCAGAATTTGTGTTGAGTTGCGGGAGCTCATACACACGGATACATAAATAGTTACTTGTTGCTTTATCATTTTGGTTTATTTGTTAATTTACTTTCAGAAATTAATGTTCTGCATAATTTCTTTTTGTATGGTAATCTTTTTCCCATTTCTCTTTGAATCCCTTGCAGGATTGAATTGGTGATGGACATCATGGATCGACTAAATTCTTCTCCGCGGTTGATGCTTGTTTCGGATCTCGATCACACGATGGTATTATTCAGGAATTTAAACTGCGGTCATGGTTTCGTTGTATTTCTTGATATTATGATGCAGCTGCAATTGCAGTCTCAGACACCCTAAAAATCTTGACATTCCACCTGAATTGCAGGCGTTGTTATTTAAAACCTAGTTATTAGTGTTGTTGGTGGTCGTGATTTGAATGGTTGATGTGTTTTGGTTGCAGGTTGATCATCATGACCCGGAGAATAGTTCACTTTTAAGGTTCAATGCGCTTTGGGAAGCTTATTATCGCCAAGATTCTCTGCTGGTGTTTTCAACTGGGAGGTCGCCTACACTCTACAAACAACTGAGGAAAGAGAAGCCTATGATAACTCCTGATATAGCTATTATGTCTGTGGGGACTGAGATTACTTATGGGAGATCAATGGTGCCTGATGATGGATGGGTTCAGTTTTTGAACCAGAAATGGGATAAGAACATAGTCATTGAGGAAACAAGCAAATTTCCTGAACTTAAGCCTCAGGTATGGTTTATAGGTGGTGATGGTGATGGGGATGATTTGTTTCTAGATTGTATTATTTGATTCGGGTATATAATTTGTCTTGTTTGATTCTGTGGCAATTCCTTAATGGTTTGCTTAATGACTGATGGTGCAGGCAGAAACAGAACAACGGCCGCACAAGGTCAGCTTTTATGTTCAGAAAGACAAGGCTAAGAGTGTAACACAGGCTCTTTCTAAGGTTTTGGAAGAGCGTGGGGTAAGCTATAATACGTTTATATTCATTGCTTTCTTTTCATGTAAAGTTTCAACATGTTTAGTTTAGTTTGAGTGTGTAAATTGGATTTTTTGACACCTTACTTTTCTTGTTTGATATTGTATATAGTTCCATAACATAGCCTAATTTTTGGCCAGTTGAATGTTAAAATAATATACAGTGGAGGTATTGATTTGGATGTATTACCAAATGGTGCTGGCAAAGGTCAAGCTCTTGCCTATCTGCTCAAAAAGTTTGAGACCGAGGGAAAGCCACCACTTAACACTCTTGCTTGTGGTGATTCTGGAAATGATACCGAGCTGTTCAGCATTCCGGGAGTGTATGGAGTCATGGTTGGTGTGGTTTAGCATGTGTTTATTGCATATTTTGCCTTGGTGGTAAAATATTGAGATTGACTTGCGTATTGCATTTGTTTCTGTTCGTTGTGTAGGTAAGCAATGCCCAAGAGGAGTTGTTGCAGTGGCATTCAGAAAATGCAAAAGATAACCCAAAGATTCTCCATGCCTCAGAGCGTTGTGCATCTGGCATAATAGAAGCCATTGGTCATTTTAAGTTAGGCCAAAACCTGTCCCCAAGAGATGTTTCAGACAGTAGACAAGAAAATTTATCTCCATATCTTGAAATAGTGAATTTTGCTTTGTTACTTGAAAAGTGGAGGCGTGCAGAAGTTGAGAATTCCGAGCTGTTTATTGCTGGTATAAAGGCAACAGTTGTATGTCTGATATCCTTTATCTTTACAAATTACCTATTGTGTGTTCTATTTGTGTATGCAGACTACCGAGCATGTGAAAAACTATCCAAATTAACTCCATTTTACCAAATCATTTTCTTTTCAAATGAAGTGTATACCCTTTTCTCTGCATTATTTCTATATTCCTATTTCATGGACTAACAAGTTCTGCAATTTACCAACGGAAAACTAAATAGTGAAGTAGAATTTTTTTTAATCCATAATAGCATATCTAGGGAGCAACCACTCAAGTTTTCCAATGTTTTTACGTGTTCTAAGCTTTTCGGTACGGTGTTCGCTTTGTTTTGGTATGATTTTCTATTTCCCTTTTTCTGAGTGCATGTTGTGTATGAAGAAGAATGTATTTTGACACATATTTCTTTCTTGAACATCTTCCTTCAATAGTAAGGTATTTCCTATAAAAACATTGAGTATAATATCCCATATGACCATACTACATCTTCTAATGTATTCCAAATTCTGACTAAACTGTTTAACCATGTCAACCACTTGAATAAGACATTTCCATGGTTGATTTCCAAGAACGTCTATCTTAAGTCATTGCAAAAGCTTCATTCTCTCTCGTACTCTCTCTTACTCACTCTACCTTCACACCATAACTAGTTGGATTTCCCCTTTTGCATTTTCTTGATCTGAGAGCTCTATTTTTCCACTGATGCACTTGGACCTGACTTTTTTGACTGTCAAGTCTTTACGTAAATGTTTATTTCTAAAGAAGTATGTAAATTATTCCTTTTTTCAATATGCAGTTCCCATCTGCTATTATCATCCATCCTTCTGGTTCGGCCCATAATGCCCGGGAGTATTTAAATACGTTCCGGAAGGTGTATGGTGACAAAAAGGGTAAACAGTACAGGATTTGGGTGGATGATGTAGTGGCTACACAGTTAGCTCCAGGTATATGGCTAGTGAAGTTTGACAAGTGGGAGTTATGTGGTATGTATCAGTTTTGTTGTTTATGCTCTTCCCACCCCTTTGTCTCTCTGAAAACAAGCAATTGTTTATTCTTGTTTTTTTATCCATCTTCTGGAAATTTGTGGTAGTACATCTGCAGTGTTGGAAAATTTTGCATTGCATATTTTGGCCTTTTAACTTACTGCTAACTTGCCAACTTTGCAGGTGAAGAGCGGAAGGCTTGTGCCTCCACCTCAATAATGAGCAGTAGGGTATGTTTTAATGCATCAACTATTATATTCTTCATGTGATGTCTTTCATCCATTTTCTGAGAAGAATGAAATTTGAGTTTCAGGATTCGGATTGGTTCAATTTGGTGCACGTGCACCAGACCTGGTTGGAAGACTCAGCCAAAGGTGAATGGTTTCTTTAGATTGTTCCTATATGGCTTATCTAAGCTCCCTCCTGGTTGTGATACCTTCTGCAATAAATGTAATTTGATCAATCCAAGGACAAACTAATTTTTACTTATATTTCTAAAGACCTTTCATCATGTGAAGATGTCTTATTTCACATGTATTTGAAATTAGCTGTATATTTTTCTGGTGCTTGCATAACTCTGATGAGAGTCAAATTTTAACATCCCGGATTGACTATAGATAATTTCATCCTTTCTACGGAATGGGATTCATCATTTGCATCAAATTTTAACGTCCCGGATTGTAAAATTTTAAATTCTAACCATTGTTAAACATTTTTGTGATTATTGTAATGAGAAACTTTCGTTCATCTATACTCATTGGTATTAGTTTGTAATTATTAAAGTACATATTACATACTTTATAATGTATTTTTTAATATCAAATAAACTTTTCTGATTTTATAAGTTGAGTTTACAAAACTGTTACAAATTTATATAAGCTATTAAGTTTTGATAATTTTAATTACACAACTTTTTTTTAACTTTTGATGGATATGACACCTAAAATATGAATATCACAAAAATAAAATTATCCAATTTGGAAGGGATTGAACACTTCTATAATGTTAGTGTGTTATGCAAATTATTCAAATGCAATTACTATATATTTAAAAACCATAAAATGGACGATGTCAACTAAGTTTGAAAAGGTAATAAAGCAAAAACTATCAAAATAACAGAAAATAATCTATTTGGAATAAGAGCACTAAATGAAATAGAAGAGAAAACACACTCATGAAATTGAATAAAACGAAAAAAAAGTAAAGGAGAGGATGCATCAATGGTGCAAACAAAATGAGAAAGTGATGATGTTAATGCAATGGATAGGAACAAAAGAGCAAGACGACACAAGCAAGGGAGTAGAGAAAAAAAAGAGTGAAATTATTTTAGAACTTTTGTCATTATAGGATATATACAATGAGAATTCTGAAGTAATCTTTATTGTAATGTTGGACTTAACAACAAAAATATCATTGAAGAGTGTTGAGAACTTTTTTACTAAGATAGACAGATATATTAACCATCTTTTGAAGTATGAGTTGTATGTATACAAAATTTGATACCATTTTCAATATAAAACTTTAAAATGTTATGTTTATGGATCTTGTTTTTTCTTGCATACCAATTAATTATCTCATTTCTATAAAACTTTTCATTCATTTTTATATTTAATGAAGAGTTTTCAATGCCACTTATAATTGTTGTGATATAGTATGGTTAAATAATAAATTTTCACTATTGAGGATAATAAATAAAAGTAGAAGAATTATATAAGAAAGGAAAAGAATTGTGAGCTTCAAAGTCTAATTCTAAAAATATGAGGAAGAAAATCCCTTAGGTATATTTATTATATAAAGTAGGCTTAATACCTCTTTTTGTCTCTCTTTATAAGGGAAATGTTCAATTTCGTCCTACCTTTTTTAAAAAGTTCAATGTGGTTCCAAGTTATGAAAAAAGTGTCCAATTAAATCATTTTTGGTCACGGCGTTAAATATTTAACGATCCAGCTGACAGCGTGGACTGATGTGTGCAATGTGGCTGTTAACCTTCATAACGTGGTAGTGACAGTGTTTTTCATTAACTGAGAACGTGGCAGTGGGTAGTGATTTTCATTAAATAAAGTGTTAGGGTTTGGTTTCCTCCGAATTAGTCTTTGAGGATTGGGAAGTGTTTGGGGAGACATAGGAATGGGTTCCCAAGGGTGTTCTTCGTTTTCGAAAAGTTGGGCCAAAGGATCTTCTCGTTCGTCCCATGGTGGTGCTTGTAGGAGAGGTGGGTTAATCCCTACTTGTTACTGTGGTGATATTGCAGTAATCAAAGTGGCCTGAACTACGAAGAATGCTGGGAGAAATTTTTGCGGTTGTCCTCATTACAAGGTTTGAAGTATACCCTTCTCAGTTAATGTTTTCTTGAATTGATTTGATGCATTTGTTCATAGATTCCCTAACATGGTGAATAACAATGTGGATCTTCAATTGGGAGCTGCTGTAACTTTTTCAAGTGGTGTTGTGAAGACAACGTGGATGAAAAAGATTGCACAATTATGAAGAGAATAAGTGAGCTGGAAAATGCAGTGAAGGATTTGCAGAAAATGTAGAAAAGGATGAAGTTGTTAGTTGTAGCTTTGTGTGTGTATTGTGGTTGACCTTGTAATTTTCAAGTTGTGTTTAGGTTGATTTAGTTAGATCGTGAATTTGGGTGTTTGTTATAAGTTGGCTTAATACCTGCTATGTATTTGGATGCTTGAAAAAAGTACGTTGATAATGCGAATGTGTTTTGGTTGATGTAACATTATTTATGCAATGCAATGTACAAAATGTTGGAATCAGTCCCCCGTTTGGTTTAAAAATTCAATAGATGAAGTTAAATTCAGTGGAGATTATTTGAATCAGTCCCCCATTTGGTTTTAAAATATTGAAATAGGTCAACCCAATAATGCATATGAATGAGGACTAATGGCACATATTACAAATCTAAGTACAAGCTTTGACCAAAACATGATGAAACTACTTTGATTCATTAAATAAAGGCAGTATAGGTTTGTCACTAAAGTACATGATAGTGAATACATATAACCTCCAATTCATCTAAAAATACAATACATGTCTGTGACCAAAATAAAGATAGTACAATACATAATAAACCAATTCATCTATCTATCTATGTTTTCTTCTGATTCTGAATTTTGTTGGACGAGATGATTGGGAACTTGGAGGTGGCTGGGTTGGTTGTGTTGTTTCTGGTGACTGGGTTGTTTGTGTTGGCTGGGTTGCTTTTGGTGGCTAGGTTGCTTCTGGTGGCTGGGTTGCTTCTGCTGGTTGGGGCCATAAAGGGCAATTATTCCTGTTGTGCTTTGTCTGACGGCAAATGCTACAGTTTTTCCTATGCCCCCCAACACGCATTTGAGTGTCGTCCTTAGTTAACTCCCATGCCTCCAACTTCCATTTTTTCTTTGGCCTCCTAGGCAACTTCCTTATCAGTGGTGGTAGTACATCATTGAAATTTGTGGATTGCCATAGTTGGGGACCATTGAGTGGAAAAATTATGGACGCATACACCTCTTCATATGTGGATCTTCTGAAGCAAGTGGGTATAAAATTGTCTTGATGAACATTACAGTAGTTCATTGCTGCAATTGCATGACAACATGGGATGCCACTGATCATCCACTTTCTGCAGCTACACTCTTTAGTGTCCAGATCCACTGTGAATTTGTTCCCAACAGATGAAGTGTGCCTAACCTCAAAAATCTTTCGTGCAGCCCAGCTGAAAGAAATAAAGCACATCAATGCACGTAAATAACAAAATGTATATAAATTGTGGTGATAACATTACCTTGGCAGCCAAAATCTTGACAAATTACATTCTTTCTGAAGCCTCTTCTTTATCTTTGGGCATATTGTGAAGTCCATAGATGCCACTTTGCTTCTGTTGGTGGCCCACCTTTTCATGAGATACACTCTGATATCTTCCATCATTGTGATAATTGGTTTTCCTCTTGCATGAATGAGGACACTATTGAAAGCTTCAGTGATGTTGTTATCAAGGGTATCACACATTGGTTGAGCTGTGAAGCGAGACCTTGACCAAAACATGTTGCACAAAAGAATTCTCAAATGGGTTACAATGCATTTGTGACACTAAAGTGTATATAATGGCTAATGGGTTACCTTGGGGGAATGACTATGAGGTATTTATATGCTTCAACATTGACTTCTTTAATTTTTAGCATTTCTCTCTCCTAAGCCTGGGGATATGTGGTGGTTGCAACACTCCACATCAGATTTTTTAATACCTGCCCACCAAACCTTTTCCTAAAGTTTGCATAGAGGTGCCTTAAATAGTATCTTTGTTCTGCCCGAGGCAAAAGCTCCTGGATAGCTAAGACTAACCCCTGCATAATTAAATGTAGTAATAAAACCATATCCTATACAAAAGCATTAACTAAAAATGAAAATAAGCTGCACATTATACCTTCTGCACATATAGAAAAACCTCAAACACTTCAAATTATCAAATGTAAACTCTAACCTGCTTTAATTTGCAGAATTGGATTTGCTCTGCAGATTTCACCTTCAAGATCACCCAATTTGGATTTGCAGGTCCTCTAAAATGCTTATCCCCAAATCGCAATTTCGAATACGCAAACCCTAACTAATAATTTTAATCACTGCCACTGCCACGTTCTCAGTTAATGAAAAACATTGTCACTGTCACGTTATGAAGGTTAACAACCACATTGCACACATCAGTCCACGCTGTCAGCTGGATCGTTAAATATTTAATGTCGTGACAAAAAATGATTTAATTGGACACTTTTCTCACAACTTGGGACCACATTGAACTTTTTAAAAAAGGTAGGACGAAATTGAACATTTCCCTTATAAAGAGAGACAAAAAAAGGTATTAAGCCTATAAAGTATATGAATGATAAAGCTTTCACTATAGATGGATTAAAACAGCTCTCAATAATGAGTTATCTCATGCAAAAATCACATAAAAAAATGTTGGATGCAACAAAATAAGACCCTCTTTAACAAAATAAATGGAATGAACAAAAATAGATTTTTGTTTCTTTCTTAACTCCTCTAAATGTTTTTAACACGCTATTTATTTTCCAAAAGACCTATTTTAAGATCAATGAAAGATTCTCAAAAGAATTATAAAGGATAAGAGTTAAGAAAATAAATACATATAATTAAAGACTAATTGTATGTAGACAGTTGGGAAAATGTCATAAAAGAGGAAGGGTTGTTAAAAATAAAAGGAAGAGGGCCCAACCGGGTTCGAACCGGTGACCTCTTGATCTGCAGTCAAATGCTCTACCACTGAGCTATGGACCCTGTTTGATGACAAGATGTTTATAATGCTATTAAACTAGTTATCTGTGGTTTGTCACCTTTCCACCCTCGACAGATGCGCATTAGAATTTTTTAAGTCTATGCTTTTTTATCAAATTTAGTTTTGATATATCAATTTCAGAATCAATGAATTAGTTCTTTATAATTGTGTGAACTATATTTGGTGATAAAATTTATTGTGATAATATTGGAAAAAAAATAACTTAAAATGTTTTTATTTAAAGACTTACTCTTCTGTTTGGAACGAAAACTAAAAAGCAGTTTTGTCCAAAAATAAGAAATAAAATCAAAAATTTCTCTAAATTTAATTATCCGTATTTTTTTTTCTAAACAGTACATAACCTTGGTTTTTCATACAGTTCCCTAAATGTATTAGTTTATTTTTCATCGTGTAGTTTACGGAGTGAATTTATCTATATCATCAACTTTAATTGTGAAAAAAGAGAGTACGTTTTGTATGTGGTTATTTGCATATAATATTGATTTATAATAAATGAAGAAATAAAAATAATTAAAAATTTCTTAGATAATATAAAGGTTTAATACATCATTTATTCTTTGGTTCAAAGTGGTTCTACTTTTTAGAAAAGTTCAGTAAGACCTCATATTTTGTTAAAAAAATGTTCAATCTCGTCCTTTTCGCTCACGCTGTTAAAAACATAATGGTGCAAATGTCATCCTGGTTACCTGAGTGAGTTATGCAATTTGATGAATACGTAGTTGAAAGAATTAAATGCATGGAGAAACATATACGGATGTTTGAAGAATTAGATGCAGAGAAAGAGAAATGTAAATGACTTTTAATGGTTAAAGAGAGAGATATTGATGTATTAGAGAGAGAATATTTCTCTGGACACTACCTATCAATGCACTAGTTTTATACACTCACCTCGAGATTCCATCCTATTTTAACAACAAAACCGTGACCATTAGATAACCTCTACATCTCTCATCAATCTTTATATCTTCAAAGAAAACTCCTTTAGCTTCCCTAGACCTATTTTATAGACCCAAAATTTAAAATTTGCACAACAAAAACCTTAGCCTATAACCCTTCACCTTTCTTATAATCCAACAATCATCATCATGCATCTGTTTCACAATATTGTGAGCAACCACTTGTATATTAGCATCATGCATCATCTAAACATCAATCAATATAATCACCATCATGAAGCAACACTCATCACAAACATCATCATCATCAAACCATTGCATCAAAGATAAAGTTTAAGCCAAGTACATCACATCCTATACTAATAACAGAAGCAAAATTACAAAGACAAAAGGAATAAGGTTAGAAAGCTGGGTTGCCTCCCAGTAAGCGTTTGTTTAACGTCACGAGCCTGACTCATTAACTCTTCCAATACTCATCAATAAGTTTCTGGTAGCATAATATCCTTTAGTAGATACTAAATCACCTAGCATCCATCAGTAGATGTTGTGCCACAGTAGGCTCATAACCAAAACAAAATAAGAAAACAAAAGTTTAAAATTACATCACCAAATAACAAAAAATTAAGTTTTCAAATCACTGGGCTGTCTCCCAAAAAGCTCAAGTAACTTCTTTCATGTTAGAGTTCTTCTTTTTCCTCTCACACCAACTCATCAACATCTTCTTGGTCACCTTTTTAACTCTCCTTGAGTACGGAGCTTCAATCTCTATGACTCGATTATCTTTAAGCTCTTTAATAACTTGATAACAGTTGAAAAACTGTTATTTTCATGCTTAAAATTGATACTAAAAGCAACCTTTAACACTTAGAAACTAGCTTGAAATCATGCTTTTGTTTATATTTTTGGAAATAAGAGAGCTGGACAGGTTTATGCTTGATTTCAGTGTTTTGTGCAAGTTTTAAGGTGAATTTGATGAAAGAAGTGAAAAGGATAGAGATGGAATAAAAAAAGAACTCAAAAAATACTAAAGAGAAGCCGCTGAGCGGCACTCATGAACTCCCGTTGGCTCCATTGAGGAGTGAAAGTGCAGCTGAAGGGAAGTATCGAACACACGCACTTACTGCTGAGCGGTGGTATTTTGGGCTTAGGCCCACTTTTCTGTAATATTTCGAATAGTATATAAGCTTTAGGACTTCCTAGGGTTTGTATCTTTGGCAGAGTACGAAGCAAACACTCACCTTTTCACCCCTTGGGGGTAGAATTGGAGATGGTGACGACTCTCCTCTTCTCTTTCTAGGGTTTTTCTATCTCTTTCACTCTTTCATTATTGTTCATCGAGTTTCACCATGAATATGGTGAACTAAACTTTTCTTGTTGTTGGGGAATCAATGTAATCTTTTGAAGCTCTCATATATGCAATTTGTGTTTAAACATCTTATTTGAGATGCATGCTTTCTTTCATTAATAGTTAGGGTTTTTCCTCTTTGCTCAAAGCATGCATTGTTTATCTCAGTCGATGCATGATTATTGATTTTGTCGATATGGACACATACGGGGAAATCTAGATCCGGGGAAATTCTCCCAATAGCATATTGCCTATACATAGGGCTATGAGGTTTGGTTGCCTTTAAGCTTCTGTGCTTCAAAATTAATTATTAGGGATGCTAGGAATTGTATGAACTCGTAATTAAGGATATGCTTTCTTCGCAAGGTGATTTAGAGAGTGGCATTAACATTGATGAAAAGAATGATGAATTCCTAAAATATATGAGAGTGGATAAGATGAAATTAATTACCCCAACAACATACTCATCCATATAATTCATTCAGTGTTTGTGTTCTTCTTTCCCATTGATCATCACATGCATACATGTTTACTTTTTGTCTTTTGGATTTGAAACTTACAACAATTTACACAAGTCTTAAATAATCAAGAAATCGTATAACTAACTAGGCCGTGAGTCCTTTGGAAGAACGATACTTGGTCTTACCGAGTTTATTACTTGATACGATTCGATCACACTTGCCGAGGGTTAAACAAGTTTTTGGCGCCATTTTTCGGTGTTCATAAATTTGTCATCACAACTCACACTTTGCCCTTGAATCTCACTGGTGCGCCAAGTTTGAGTTGTTCATCCACCAAGTCATGATGAACCATCTTTCTTTCGCCATCTTTTTCTTCTCCTTCCTTAACCTGTGACAAGAAACAATTTTTACCTTTGATAACTGGCTTGGCAACTTTAAGGCTAGTCATTTTTGCATCTTCATCTGCAACTTTATGACTGGTCTTCCTCACTTGATTCTGCTGCTCAACATTGAAGACATTAAAGATCACCTCTTCTTCTTGGTCTTTAAGTGTTATCGTCCCATCATCCACATTGATTATTACCTTGGCCGTTTTCATGAATTGTCATCCAAGAATAATAGGGATCTTTAAAACTTTCTCCATCTCCATCACTACGAAATCAACCAAGAATCCAAGTTTGTCTATGCGAACCACAACATCTTCTACCACACCATAGGGCTTCTTAGTAGATCCATCCACCAGTTCCAAAGTAACCTTTGTAGGCTTCACATCAAGACCACCAGTCCTCTTAAGCACAAATAAGGGCATCAAATAAATGCTTGACCCTAAATCAATTAGAGCTTTCCCTATATTAATATTCCCAATGATGCAAGGAATAGTAAAATTTCCTGGATCTTTAACTTTTGGAGGAAGTGCCTTCTGCAAAATAACACTGCAATTGCCCTATACATTAATGGTTTCCTCATCTAGATATCTCTTCTTTTTGAGGAATCTCTTCAAAAATTGTGCATACACAGGAACCTGTTGCAATGCCTCAGTCAAAGGAATTTTAATCTCTAATTTCTTCAAGATTTCTTTAAAACACCCTAATTGCTTTTCTTTTTCTCTTCTGCTACACTCCTTAGGGTAAGGAAGAATCTTTTCAATTTTTTTCTCAATTTTTTTCTCTCCCCTCTTCTTTTCTTTTTCTTTTCTCTCAACCTCACCTATTCTCTCTTCTTTTTCTCCTTCTAACTCAACTCTTTCTTTTCTCTCATCACTTATGCTCACAATAGCTTTACACTCTTCCTTAGGGTTAACCTTAGTATTAGCCTCAAATTTCTTCTCAACTTTATCCTCCAACTTCTTGGCCAGTTGGCCCACCTGCATCTCGAAATTCCTTATAGCAACTTCAGTGCTCTTATGGTTGGAGATAATCACCTGCATAAATGATAACAGTTGAAAAACTGTTATTTTCATGCTTAAAATTGATACTAAAAGCAATCTTTATACTTAGAAACTAGCTTGAAATCATGTTTTTATTCATATTTTCATAAATAAGAGAGCTGGACAGGTTTATGCTTGATTTCAGTGTTGTTGAGCAGGTTTTAAGGTGAATTTAGTGAAAGAAGTGAAGAAGGAGAGAGATGAAATCAGAAAAGATATCAAAAAGTGCAAAAGGAGAAGCTGAAGTTACCGCTCAGCGGCAAGTTACCGCTCAGCGGCAGTTTACCGCTGAGCGGCACTCAGGAGCTTAACGACAACCAATATAATATTGGGAGTAATTCCCCGGATCTAGACTTCCCCGTACGTTCCCGTATCGAGAAAATCAATAATCATGCATTGAATGAGTTAAACAAAGCAAGCCTTGAGCAAAGAGGAAAAACCCTAACTAATGATGAAAGAAAGCATAAGTCTTAGATTAAGATGCAAGCACAAATTCCATATATGAGAGCTTCAAAAGATTACATTGATTCCCCAACAAACATACAAGGTTTAGTTCACCATATTCATGGTGAACCTAGATGAACAATAATGAAAGAATGAAGGATAAAACCCTAGAAAGGTGAAGAGGTAGCCTGAGCATCCAAGATCCTCCTTCAAAGGGGTGGAAGAGAGAGTGTTTGCTTCGTTTCTGCCAAAGATACAAACCCTAGGACGTCCTAAAGCTTATATACTATTCTAAAATTACAGAAAAAATAGGCCCAAGCCCATAAGTGTGCCGCTCAGCGGTAAAGTACCGCTCAGCGGTGAGTGCGTGAGTAGTTTCTTCCCCTCAGCGGCCATTTTGCCCCTCAGCGGTTCCAACGTGAACTCCTGAGTGCCGCTCAGCGGTAAACTGCCGCTGAGCGACAGTTACGGCTTCTCCTTTTGCACTTTTTGATATCTTTTCTGATTCCATCTCTCTCCTTCTTCACTTCTTTCACTAAATTCACCTTAAAACCTGCACAAAAACACTGAAATCAAGCATAAACCTGTCCAGCTCTCTTATTTATGAAAATATGAATAAAAGCATGATTTCAAGCTAGTTTCTAAGTATAAAGGTTGCTTTTAGTATCAATTTTAAGCATGAAAATAACAGTTTTTCAACTGTTATCAATAAACTGTTGAAGGGTTTCTTCAAGCTTTAAAGTTCTGTCAGATAACGCAGATATATGTTGCCATTGTGATTATTGTTGCTATGGTCTATTGAATTGTCCTACTTGCCCAGATTGCCCAAATTGACTTTGACCCATACTTGGGTGAGGTTTCCACCCTTGATTGAAATTACCTTGGGAGAATTGATTGCCCATATATTTGACGTCTTCTTGGGCCTCCACTGGAAAAGCACAATGACCATTGATATGATCACCACCACATAATTCACACAATTTCTGTTGAACCTGTGAAACATTTTGTAGCTCCTTTGGCAATTGAGAGAGTTTCTTCGTCAAATTCTCCAATTTTTGAGTGATAACCTTATTCTATGCAAGTATAGCATCATGAGATTGTAACTATAGGACTCCCTTCTACTGAGGTGGAGCTCCTCTTCCATTATGCATCTCATTGTTATTAGTAGTCATGTTGTCAATCAATTCATAGGCTTCCTCTGGAGTCTTGCACTTAATATTACCTCCAGCCGAGGCATCTAGCATCAATTTGGTTTGTGAGCCAAGACCTCTAAGGAAAAGAATGAATATTGTTGCTACATCAAAGACATGCGTGGGCATATTTCTTAACAAGCTCTTGTATCTATCCCATGCTTGACTTAAAGTCTCCTCCATGCCCTGCCTGAAAGAGGAAATTTACCTTTGTTGATTTTCAACTGTGGGAAGTATTTGTTCAAAAATTTTGCCACCACGGCTTCCCATTTAGTAAAGTTATGTTTCGGGAAAGAATTCAACCACAACTTAGCATTGCCTCTCATTGAGAACGGAAACAAACTAAGCTTGATAGCGTCATCCGACACTCCATTGATCTTCACAGTGTTGCAAATCTCATTGAATATGGTTAGATGCTCATATGGACTTTCATGAGACAGTCAATTAAATTCGTTGCTCTTCACCAATTGTATCAACGCAGGCTTTACCTCCATGTTTGCAGCACTAACCCTCGGCCTTGCAATGCTATTAAAATTGAGGAGGGCCAACAACTATTGTGTAATCTGCTAAAGTGCGTCTGCCATTATTTTCTCCAGTCATCTCTTTAGTGCTTTGGTTAGATCCTTGCAGTGGAGGTTGTAAAAATCTGTCTGGAGAAGGAAACAATTCCCTAGATGTTCGGATTCTCCTCCTTCTTCGACTCTCGTCCAATCCTTCATGAAGAGGTTCCAAGGTTTTCTTGCTTCTAATACAAATTGTATGCTGCATACACAAGAAAACAAAACCCTAGAAAACACTTATTAGCACAAAACAAACAAAATAATAAAAACAAATCAAGTCAAAGCTAATCAACAATCACACAAATAGAATAGTTAAACCACGAGTCTCCGGCAACGGCGCTAAAAACGTGTTAAGACTCCGGCAAGTGTATCGAATTGTATCAAGTAATAAACATGGTAAGACCAAGTATCGTTTCCCTAGAGACTCACAGCCTAAAAAGTTATGTGATTTCTTGATTAAATAAGACTTGAAAACAAACTCTTTTGATTTAGAATTCAAATACTGAAAAGTAAAATATGCATGCAATTTGATCAATTGGACAAAAGTGCAAAGATAAACGGATTTGATATTATGGTATGAATATGTTGTTGGGGTTAGATTTCACCTAGTTTACTCTCACGTATATATGCCTTCTACTTCTTCATTAATGTCAATGTCATTATCTAAAATACTTAAAACCCGATTCCTCGGCTAAGAAAGCCTATCCTTAATTATTAGTTAATACGATTCCTAGCATTCCTAATAATTAATTCTGAAGATCAGAATCTTAAGACAACCAGAATTCATACTGCCATTCTTGAGCAATACTGCTTCTAGGAATAATACTCCAAAACATGAATTGTAAGATACCTTCCGGTACTCATGCAAATCATACATCATGCTAATGAATGAGTTAAACAAAGCGAGCAATACGCGAAGAAGAATTACCCTAACAATTAATGAATGAAGCATATATAATCAAGAATCAATTCAATACACGAGAGTTTACAGAGGTTACATCATTCTCCAACAACAAATAGAGTTTAGTTCACCATTGACATGGTGAAACTAGATGAATAATGGAACAATAATGAAAGACAAAACCCTAGAAATTGAAGATAGGAGCTTCCGCATCCAAATCCGCCTTCGAGGGAGGAAAAAGTGTGGTTCTGTGCCTATTCTGTCAAAAGATGTGAACCTTAGGACATCCAAGCCCTTAAATAAAACATAAAAATAACATAAAATGTGTCCAAGCCCACGAAACTGGCGCTCAGGCGCTGTGCGGTTCAAAACTGTTGCTCAGGGTCAGCTCAAAAGGCAAGTAGGCATGGTGCGACTCGAGGAAGTGGTGCTCAGCACCCCTAAAAAGGGTGCCCAGGCACGAGCCAGGAGCATCCTGCGCTGAGGGCTCTAGAAAAAGGGCAGCCAAGCGTGAGGGGCAAAACAACAGCTGAGGGGCAAAACAACAGCTGGGGGGCAAAATGGATCATGCGCTAGTACCGCTCAGCGGTAAAATACCGCTGAGCGCCATTCTAAATGGGCTTGGACCGGTTTTCTGGCACTATTTTGGGCTTGGGCCTAATTTTCTGTATTTTTAGAATAGTATATAAGCTTTAGGACGTCCTAGGGCTTGTATCTTTGGCAGAAACGAAGCAAACACTCTCTTCTCCACCCCTTTGAAGGAGGATCTTGGATGCTCAGGCTACCTCTTCACCTTTTTAGGGTTTTATCCTTCATTCTTTCATTATTGTTCATCTAGTTTCACCATGAATATGGTGAACTAAACCTTGTATTGTTGTTGGGGAATCAATGTAGTCTTGTGAAACTCTCATATATGGAATTTTTTTTTACATCTTATATTTAAGACCTATGCTTTCTTTCATCAATAGTTAGGGTTTTTCCTTTTTGCTCAATGCTTGCTTTGTTTAAATCATTCAATGCATGATTATTGATTTGTCGATACGGGAACGTACGGGGAAGTCTAGATCCGGGGAATTTCTCCCAATAGTATATTGGTTGTCGTTAAGCTCCTGCACTAAAAGAACTAATTATTAGGAATGCTAGGAATCGTATGAACTCGTAATTAGGGATAGGTCTTCTTGCAAGGTAATTTAGAGAGTGGCATTAACAATGATGAAAAGAATGTTGAATTCCTAAAATATATGAGAGTGGATAAGATGAAATTGATAAACCCCAACAACATACTCATCCATATATTCCATTGAAGTGTTTGTATTTTGTTTTAGCCATTGATCAAAACTCATGCATACATGTTTATTTTCTGTTTTGCATATTAAACTCCACTTATTTCGTTCTTAAGTCTTAGCTAATCAACGAATCACATAACTAAACTAGGCCGTGAGTCCTTTGGGAGAACGATACTTGGTCTTACCGAGTTTATTACTTGAAACGATTCGGTCACACTTGCCGATTGTTAAACAAGTTTGTGGCGCCGTATTTCGGTGTTCATAAATTTGTCATCATACACGGATGACAACAGGTGACCCTTCTTGAGTTGTTGGTGTAGGGGTGGTCCTGGGGAAATGGGTCACCGACGGTTCTGGCAAAGTTACATCATATTCTCCACCAATCTGTGCAAACACTTCCTCCTCCTTGTCCTTGAAGCATACTTGCATCAAACTTCTGTCAAGCAAGTCTTGCAGAATCTCTTCAAATTTGACACACTTAACAATTTTGTGTAAGTTGTAGGGATAGGGGAGAAATGCACAAAAACTTCTTTCTTGGTTCCTTCTTGGATAAGTTTTTTGACCCACATTCTGATTTGGACTCACATTCACCCTAGTCCTCAAAGCATCATTTGGGATATGTTGTGGTTGGTAAAACCCTTGTTGTTGTTGAGGCCTGGTTTAGTGGGCAAACGTTGTGTTAGCTGCATAGGGAGGTTGGCCTAAGTATGGTTGATAATTATGAGTAGGAGCTTGTGTTAGCAAAATGATCAAGATGAAGTTTTGATGATGTCCAAATCAAGTCAAGAGAAATCAAGATTCAAGATGTTATGAAGACTTATATTGTGATGGAAAGCTTTTGTAATACTCTTAGAAATATGTATAAGACTTAGATTAGAAAAAGAAAAGTGTTTTGTAAAATTACTATAGTAAATCATTGCAACAAAACACTATAGTACTATTCATATGAATAGTAACACTATTCACGTGAATAGTGACTGTTAACGGTAAGAGTATCGCACTTAAGACGGACGTTGGAGAAACTAGTCGTTGAAGAAACTAGCCGTTTATGACCGTTGGACAAACTAGCCGTTTATGGCCGTTGGACAAACTAGCCGTTTATGGCCGTTGGACAAACTAGCCGTTTATGGCCGTTGGACAAACTAGCCGTTAAGTTTGTCTTTTAGTGAATGGAAGAGCCTTTGGATGAGTCTATAAATAGACTCTCATTTCCTCCCAAAAAAACTAGAGACACAGAAACTCTTCCCTTGTGCTCAAATACTCAGAAATTATTGAGACTTGTGTGTTCTTGTTCGGCTTGTGAAACTCTTGTCTGTGGAGCTGGTGAAGTGCTGCTACGGTGACAGAGGAAATAGCCGGTTCATCCTTGGTGTGTCTAAGGAGGTGTTCGGAAGAGAATCATCCTTCGTGAAGTATTCGGAGGAGGTGTTCATCCTTTGTGAAGACTCAAAGGAGGTGTAGTTTCATCTCTTGTGGTATCAAGAGAGGTGGTTTCTAAACTTTTACAAATTGTATCTTTGTGATTGTAATTTGTAATTGTTTTGTGTTAGTGAAACTGTTTATCTTGTTTTGAGATAAGCGACTGGACGTAGGATTGGTAAGATCCGAACCAGGATAAAATCATCTGTGCAAATTTCTCTCAACCTTACTCTTGCTTTATTTGTCTTTATTAATTGCTAAGTAAGTTTAATTGAGTAGAAATTAAAAGGCACACGTTATTATTAAAAACCCCTCTTGGTTTGTTATTCCACGCTAACCCTTCCGCTGCAGCCGCTCTGACAGCTTGACCTCTCCACACGGGCACTACCGACGCTGAATGCACATCCCCTTCCTTCTTCGTTCACGGATTGAAACTAGGTTTTTTGGAGTTTGCAACCGCGAATGGGCCATATGCAATTTTCCCATTTTTCAATCCAATTTCTATCCTTTTGCCTATTATGATGTGTTAATACCCAATTTAGTCCGGATAGTTAAAAAAAGTATCTAGAGTTAAGAAGAGGTAATATATTAAAATAAACGGGCAAAGATAAATTTGATACGAAATCTCAAAAAAATGGTGGTTTTGTTTCGTTTTCTTTTTTCTATTATTTTTATCCTTTGTTTTTACTTTGTTTCGTTTTTATTTATTTCCTCTCCTGTTTATATTTTATTTTATTTTGTTTTTATTTTTATTTCATTTTTATTTGGTTTTATTTTTTTATTTTGTTTATTTTATCTTTTCTTTGATTTACCTTTATTTTTATTTTATTCTATTTTGCTTTATTTCATTTTATTTCTCTTTTTAAGTTTACTTTTATTTTTTTTGTTTTGTCGTTTTTCCTTTTATTTATTTTATTTTTTCTATTTTTTTAATTCAAGAAAATATTACCTTTTTATATATAAAAAAAGGGAAGTGAAAGAAAAGGAAAAGTAAAATCACAAGTCAACTCTGTTCCCTCCTCATGAAGCCATCAGTTGCAGTGAATGCTTAGAATGTGTTTATAGGGTGGCAGCATGAAAAAGTTATTGGTTTTCCTTGCTAAAAATTCTTAAACGGCAGCAGTAGACATACATGGAAGAGGAAAAAGTTTTGAACGAGCATGAGCCAACTGCAAAAGGGAAACATGAAAACATGAAGAAAAAAGGGAGAAAGGAAATCTGGTGCCAGAGGAGATCTCAGAGTGTACAACAGAAAGGAGGGGGCTTTGGTTTTGAAAAGGGGATAATCATATTGGAGGGGATCACTGATCACCACCATTACCACGAGAGAGCAAGAGACCTGAGACCAAAGAGAAAAGAGGAGAACCGAAAGAGGAGAACCGACTATTGTGTGAACCTAGCTGCCCAGTCAACTTTACTTTCCGGCATTAAGGAGAACAAAGGGAATTAGAACCCAAGAAGAAAGGCACCTTGAAGCTGCGAAGGTAAGTCTTCATATACCTAAGCTCTTTGGTCATGCTCCTCGTAGATATGCTTTCCCTATGCATGTTGAGAGACGAATGATCGATGATTTGCGTTTGTTTACCTTCCCCTGTTAATCCAAACTACACCCAAACTGCACCCAAAATGCAGTTTCAGTGCCTGCAAACTTCATCTATTTTGTTAACAATAGAAAATAAGCATATACTCCCCAACATCAAAGCTTCAATACCCTTTAGCACCCAGAAAACATGTGATAAAAAGCAAACAGAGATACAACACATTCAAACAACGATGGCAAATTGACACTTCAGACTACATCCTTAGTTCAACATCCTCAAGTTCATTGACTTCAACACCAAGCGTAAAAATTTCTGTCATCCTTAGCCAGTAACACAACTTATCTGTTTAGCCCACTCCCTCAATGTTTCTATGCTATAAACATCCATCAGATTAATTCCAAAAATGGCCACCGCTACTCACACTCGCACTCATACTCAGTCGAACACAACAGACATCCATCGTTCCCAATCCATTAATCAATAAATGAGTAAATAAAAAATGAGAAAAAAGAGGGAAGGATGCGTCAGTCCGGTGGTGATGCTGGAGAGGAAAGAGAAATTGGAGAGCCCATCGCGGCAGCCTCGGTGGCGGCAGTTTCCGCCTCTGTGGTGGTGGCGACTACGGTGTGAGGAGGGGAAGAGAATTCTTGTGCGGCGGATGGCTTTGTAGGCAGCTGCGGCGACGTCCGGCCTCGTTGGTCTCGAGTTCGAAGGAGGAGAAAAGGGTTCCTCTGCTTACTAGCAGAGAAGGAAAGAGAACGTTGACATGGTGACAGGAGGCATCTCTGGCGACGACCGGTGACGCTAGCGGAGCCCTGGCCAACACGGTGGTCGAGCTTGCCCAAGAGGCGATTCACGAAAGAGAAGACGGTCTCTCTTGCGCGCGAGAAGAAGAGGAAGAGAGGAACCAGATTCCAGGGCCGGCGACGATCTTGACGGCGAGTGGCGGTGCTGGCAACGCCCTGGGTCGCGTCTAGCAGTGGCCGGTTTGGCGGAGACAGCCGTACGCGCGCGAAGAAACAGAGAAGAAGGAGAGAACTTCCCGCGCACGAAGAGGAAGAGAAAGATTCGACGGCGGCTCCAGTGGCGCCTGGCCGCCGGTGTCGCTTTGGATTGAGCCGGTGATGAACGGGTCGCACCGCTCACAAAAGTTGATTGCACGAAATTAATGCAGTATAGCTAGGAAGTGACTCCTAGGTCGTCTCTCAAGGACCAATTTGTGTCGGTTTAGTCTCAGATTTTATACACGAAGTGGGGGGGGTTTTGTAGATGTTTTGTGCGGTAAAATAAATTAAAATTAAAAACAACAGTGCAGAAAACGTAAATGACAGGAATGAAGAAAATACAGAAAAACGGTAAATTTGGGAAAACGGTAAAAATGGAATTTAACTTTATAAATTGGAAATGAAATTTTGACAGAAATGCAAAGCTAAAATTCAACAGAAAATGAAAGTAATTGTATCCAAAATCTAAAATTAAAAACAGAATTGTAAATGAACTGTAATACGTAGATGAAAATAGAATTCAACAACATCAATTGAGAAATCAATTGAGAAATGCAGAATGAAAATTATGATTAACATTCAACTTGAAACTGGAAATTAAAGAAACACAAAACCTCCCCAAAGGGGAGGAGAAAACCAAATCCAGAATGTAAATTGCTTCCTAATTCCTACTCCTCAAATCTCCTGCTTCTCTGCTGCTCGCTTTTTATAACCCAATTCTGAAGCTACTCCCGTGAGGCTTCCTTGTCTTTGAGTTAGTATCTTTTCCTTGCATTCTTGTGAGAAAATAGTTACTTGGCCGTGAGAAAATAGGAGGGCCCCTCCATCATCACCTAATCTTGTCATTTTTTTCATTTGCATGGACTAGCTTCTCCATCCCTTCTATTTCCAGCATGTGCCTCCTCCAATCCTGATGCTCTACTCCCTTAACGTGGTGGCTATTTGGACGTGCCAAGAAAGAGGAGGACCTTCCCTGTGCCATCTCCTGCTTATTTCTCTTCAAGATGCTGCTGGAACGCTCTTCTCCCTACTGCTGGAAGCTGCTTCACGTGTTGCATGTGCATCTCTTTTCTTCTCCAAGCATTTCCTTCACGTGCGCTGGTCAGTGAGTCTCCTCCTTGCTTCCAGCCATGCCTCCAGCTCTTGGTAAAACACTTCTTCTTCCATTAAAGAAAAGAAATTTCTGCTGTTTTCTCTGCACTGTGGACGTATCAAAAGGAAGCAAAGGATCCTCCATTCTTATCACGGTGCTACTGCTGGATGGGCTTCTTCTCCCATGACTGTGAAGGCTTTGTTGCTGGTGGTGGTTGCTTCAACAAGGTGCTGGACCGTCTCCTCCAAGCTGCTGGCCGGTAGATGAAGACCTCTTCTGGACTAAGGCTTTGCTGTTGTTCCCACCGTGCACCTCTCAAGCTGCTGCTGGAATGGCTTCCTCTCCATTCTCTTCTTGCTTCCAGCAAAGAAAGGTGTGGCATGGTAGACCAAGCCGTGAAGTGTTGGATGCTTGAACTGCTGGTGCAGTTGCTCCGTGTACACCTCCAAACTGCTGTGAATACAGCGAGCTGCTCTCTTGTTTGCTGGATTTTTGTTGATGAAGCTGGAGTGTGATGTGCATAAGGGCTGCCTCCATTCTGGACGTGTTACTGCCATGAAGAGCCGTGAAAAGGTGGCCACTTTCTTCTGCCCAAGCCGAGACATACTCCTCCCCAACTTGCTGGACTGCACATGGAGAACGTTGCTCTAGGCTGTGGAGTGTATTGTGGAATGGAAGAGCAAAAAAAAAAATCTGCACATCTTTAAGCTAAAGTGCCGTGAGTGATGTCTTCCAAGCAAGTAAGAAATTTTCCACTTTCACGTGGAACCCTTGCCAAATTCTTTTGCATGGTGGCCCCTTAAGACATGTGTTTTGCTACCAAAATGAATGGCCGTGTGGCATGTGCTCTTATTCAATCAATTTAGGCCAAAAGTGGGAGAAGAGGGGGCATGTGGGCCGTGGCTCTTAAATTGCTCCTTTTGAATTAAGCTTTACTTATAAGGAGTTGCAATGTGGTCCCCTCCATCATTCATTTGCAACGTGAATTGTATACATAGGAGAATGCATTCTCTTCCAAAACATTTGATAAAACCGTGGGCTGCACTTGGAACTTGGTGGCCCCATCTTTTGTTGTTTAATTGAGCTTTGGACATTCCAAAAGAAATGAGGGCCGTGTGCTATGACAATAATTCAGCATTTTGGAGTTTTAATTGTGATTTGTTGCCAAGCATCACTAAATGCCAAAAATAAATGGGAGATAAGACCGTGAATGGTGGCCCCCTATTTGGTTCCAATTTAGAAGATTGCCAAATTGTGTTTAACCGAGTGGTGTGGTAGTTGCACCAAAAAGTGCTTTAAAATGAATAGCTAACTCACTTGCAGCCCCTTTATTTTTATTTCACACCACTTTTCATGTGCCGTGTTGCTCTCCTGGAGTTGAATGAAATAATCCATATCTTTCTTCCAATTACATAGCACAGTGTGTAATCGAATAACCTTCAAATGTCCCAAATTGTATTTCCAAAATTTTCCTGCAATTACTAATGCAAATAATTAGCTCAGATAACTCAAATTAATTAAAATAAGAATTTCCAATCAAATTAAGCACAATTAGTAAAATGGAAAAATACTGGACGTTTAAGCACAATTCCCCAATTAATTCTAGCACAATAAACCAAGTGAAGTGAGCAAAATATTGATTCATCAGCCGGGGTCACGTCTAACGGTGGCCGACCGTTTGAACGAAGACTAAGGCAGAATGGGTGGTGATTGCCTCTAGGTTTTCTCGTTCAAGTAGAGGAACTCGAGCCTCTGGGTGCATTGGAAATGAGTTAGGATGTGAGAACCCCTAGGGTTTTCCAGATCTGAGAAGTGAAAAGGGCCTTGGGTCTTCTGATCCAAAAATAAATAAAAATAAAACTTTTTCTCTCCTACGCGCACCCCCATTCCTCACCTTTACACCTTTACGTCCATTCCTTTCCTTGGGCTCAGGCCCGTTCTGTTCCCAAAAACAAAAAAAAACGAAGTTCTTCCCTACGCCCCCTTATTCTCGTTTTCACACCCCTCTCCGCCTGGGCTTTGGCCCAATTTGTTTTTTTTTATTGTTGTTTAAGCATCCCAGTTTCTTATTTAGCACCTCCACACCTTTTTTTTATATATATTATTTACTTATTATTTTACCTTTATTTTATTTTATCCTTTTACTTTGTACTTTATTTTCATTATTTATTTATTTACTCTTTTATTTTATTTTTATTTCTATTTCTTTTATTTTTATTTTTATTTTTATTTTTAATTTATTTATTTTTCTTCTTCTCTCTTTTGTTCTCATTTTAAATATTTATCCTCATTTTAAATGCACTTTTATAAGAAATGATGAAAAAATATATTTTAAAGGTTTGGGCACATGTGTGATCGCACACATGTTTGAGAACCACATCACATTCGCGTATCTAGTTAAAGTACTACCTTAGGGCAGGCATTGTAGGGTGCTAACACCTTCCCTACGCGTAACCGACTCTCGAACCCAGAATATGGTTTTCGTGGACCGTGTCTTATTATTTTATGGTTTTTCCGTAGTTTTCCAGAATAAACTATGGTGGCGACTCCAAAATCTCTTTTCAAAACCCATTCCTTTTTTGGATCGTCGTCCCGTCGCGATTCCGGGTGTGACATGATGATATCGACAAAATTGGAGGACACATTCCCTACCATGTAATCATAAAATGGTGGCTGGAGCGTGTTTCCAAACATTGCCATCATCTCTCTCTTATACAAAGAAGGCTCGACCTGTGCAGCTAAGTCTCTCCATCTTTGGGCATATTCTTTAAAAGTTTCATTGTCCTTCTTTGCCATATTTTGCAACTTCAAAAGGTCCGGTGCAACATGCGTATTGTATATATATTGCTTCACGAAGGTGTTAGCCAGGTCCGTCCAGCAACGGATTCGAGACGGCTCTAGGTGAGTATACCAGTTCAATGCCACCCCAGCCAAGCTATCTTGGAAAAAATGGATGAGTATTTTCATCATAAGCGTATGCAGCCATCTTTCTACAATACATGGTCAAGTGGCCTCTTGGGCATGTACTACCCTTGTACTTCTCAAATTCCGGTGACTTAAACTTATGCGGTATTTTCACACTAGGAACCAAACTCAATCTTGCAACATCACTGGACCCATAACTTTCAACTCCTTCAACATCCCTCAGTCTTTCTTCTAGAATTTCCAGCCTGATTTTAGCCCCATCAACGCTATTAATTACCCTATGCAAAGCAGTATGCGGTATGGCCCTGGTTGAAGAGTCTTCCCCAGTGACCATGTGTGGCATTATAGTCACTCGCGTTCCCACAAGTGTAGTTGTCTCATTCATCCCTATACTCGCCATGGGTGTCGATTGGTGGTACATTAACAAGACCTTGAGTGCCGATTGGCGGTACATTAACAATTGTGGGAAAGGAAAATGAAGCATGCTCTATTTCTGAAAAATCTCCTATGGGAGGAGTGTAACTCGGGGGTAAACCATACATTGGGAAAGGAATCGACTAGCCTAGGACGTTTAACATTGCGGGATAAGAGTGGGCAGTTCCCTCAACTCGTGCCGACGAGGACTCTCTAGTAGTTTTCACAGACTCTGGCCAACTTGGTCCTTCAGCTGGCTAACATCAGCTTTGATGGATTCATGTGCATCCTCCCAATTATTCATAATTCTCGAATTTTCCTGAGTCCTGTAAGGATGTTGTGGAAATTTGGTCGTTGTTCTTCACTTTTGTACTATTTATTATTTAAATAAATTTGAATTAGGTGAGAATGAAATATGTTAAACAAAAGAAAACACACTACAAGAAAAAAGTGAATTACATACAGCCAAAATTCGTATATAAGACCTAAAATCCGTATATAATACTTGGTTATATACGGATTACATACGGGCAAAAATCCGTATATAATACCATCGTAGCTAGGTTTATATACGGATAAATCCGTATATAAATTATATATATATGAAAATTATATATGGAAATTATATACGGAAATTATATACGGAAATTATATACGGATTTATCCGTATATAATTTCCATATATAATTTTCGTACATAATTTCCGTATATAATTTCCGTATATAATTTTTGTATATAATTTCCGTATATAATTTCCGTATATAATTTCCATATATAATTTCCGTATATAATTTCCGTATATAATTTCCATATATAATTTCTGTATATAATTTCCGTATATAATTTCCGTATATAATTTTCGTATATAATTTATATACGGACAGTATATACGGATATATCCGTATATAATGGTTTAAGCAGAGCTAAATATATACTCTGTATATGGCAGTTTCCCATACACAATATACAAACAGACCTGGACATTATAGTGAACATTCACAATTGATATAAGCAATCCTGGACATTATACATTGCACATTGACATATAAATCCATAAAGCTTTTCAAATACACTTAATCCATAAAGGAAACATTGTATATGAATACATAAATATTGTTGACATCAATATAAGTGCAAGAATAAACATCAGGTAAGTTCATAAACGGATTGTGATTGTGCTTCTAAATAAGTTCAACAATAATGGAAATAAGTTCTATAAAATGCCTAATAATGCATATAATCATTTCCATCTTCTGGTTGTTCATCTGTTGGTTGCTGGTGTGGTGGTTGCTGTTCTGGAGGTTGCTGTTCTGGTTGGACATCATTGGGTACTACATTTTGAAGTTGAGGATTTTGAAGGTTTAAAAAGTCTTCGCAGCTGCGGCTGCTGAAGGCGGAAGGAATGGCAGGAGGACGCCAATAAAGCCTTCAAACTTTTGAAGCTGCTGACCATATTGTTGTAACTGCGATTTCAGATTAACAATTTCTTCTAAATTTTGTTGTTGAGCAGAAGAAAATGCTTGTGTCTGTTGGATGTAACTATCGACACAGTCATCTTGGGAACTGACATTTCCAATGCCATATACGCGTCCCTTGTATCTTCCACCAGCAGCCTCTAACCAACATCGGTTTCTCAATCTTTCCTCCTCCGCAGGGTCTAGAGGAGAAGATGCTGAGACACCAACAGATGCAGTCTCAGATCTTATTTGAGAAAATTTTGCAACAAATTGTTCCTGTTAAATGAATAAATATTAATATTAAACATGAGGTTTAAAAACCGAAATTTTGTAATGGGATACAGTTAGTAGAAACTTACATGGGTCCGCCTAGAACTTTCGTCCACAAATTCCCCTGTTGATTGACGAATATGTGTCTGCTGAAATATTTCATCAACATGCACAGACCGACCAAGCTCCTGTGACTGCAAACAAAATGAGTTGTTAATAAATATTTTTAAAGTTTATGATTACAAATATAAGAAAAAAAATGTACAAGTTACATACCAAACGAATAGCATGCTCATGCACGCTTATAGACCCTCCAGTGTGCAAACAACCACCCTTTTCAGATGTTTGATTCTTCTTTGCTGTTTCACACTTTTTTCTATAAAGTGGCATGTTCCACTTTTCCAAAAGAGCATTCCAAGTATCGTCCCCCAGCCAATCAGGTTTTTTTCCAATAGGTCTAGCTTTTTTATACATCTCAGAGAGTCTATGAGATGCCTTGGTGTGATAATTCTTTTTTACCTTTTCCTCATCTTCAGGCTTCCATGAAACCTTTCTCTGTTATATTAAAAATAATAGGTTTGAATAATATGTTTGATTTACACATACAAAGAATAATTGCTTAGTGTAATAGGATTGGGATTGAAAAGTGTGTACCTTAAAACGTTCGAAGAAGACATCTCTGGTTGACTTAGGGATTGAGCCCCATGTTAGCCATGGCTCATCAAACTGTTGCTTGATGGTGGCTGTGATTGCCTTCGATGCAGTTTTTGTAGGATAAAACCTAAACCAAAATTGAACTCAAACATTACAGTAATACAACAATGATTTGTCTATATATTAGTTGAGTTAATTTTTTTCTTACCCTCCTCCAACAGGTGTAATCATTGGACGACTATTGAAACATTCTTCGACATAATTGGCGGCTGAACTGGAATGTGGATTTGCATCGTCTGTACCAGGTGATGGTGCAATATTTGTGGGAGTTGATGGGTTAGAACCAACATTGGGAGAGAGTGAAGCCATTCCATGAGGAGGCACTTGGTATGGAGTGGGTGTAGATGTAGGAACTTGATGTGGAGTGGGAGTGAAGGCAGGAACAACTAATGGAGGTGGAACAGATCTAGCAGTGGAGGTAGAGGTAGGTGTAGTTGGCTGACTGGTTGAACCAATTTCATTATTGAAACGTGTCATCAACTTCACTACATAAGATTTCTTCCCCTTCCCCTTATCGGGATTTCCTGAAGGTGGATTAGGAGGACCAGAACCACCTGATGCCATATTCTTGAACATAATATATATTTTTATACAATACAAGAAATGAAAATTTAGAAATAGACTTATTAATGTTATTTCAAAAATTACTACACATAGCTAGCAAAAGCATGGAGCAACACATGATTTCTTACTTCTAAAATTACTGCACAATGATATGTAAGGAACAAGTGTACTGCATGCAAGAAAGTAAGAAGTCTTGTCTCCTTTATTTTATTAGTACATGCTGCACATGGGGAGCAAGCTTTTCAGAATTTCAAAGGGTGTGTATTGAATTGGTGTGCACATGCCACGGTTTCACAAAAGTGTTAGACAATTTGACTTGGAACAAACCACACGGCACACAACAAAGTGGAGGGTCTTCCTTGTTTTGTTTTGATTAGTGAAAGAATTTGGTGGAGGTCCACATTTTGAAGCACCTCACGGTAGTCAGCAAAGGAATATAACTTTCCTTGTAGATGTGGAAGCACATAAGACAAAAGGAGGGACCACCAAGGATAGCACCTCACGGTTTTTCCAACTACACATTTGAATGGGAATTCATTTTCCTTAACCAACACAAAGCATACAGCCGCTGCCAAAAAAATAGTCCAACCATTCACACACTAAGGAAGTGCTACACACACAAGGAAAGCATCCAGCCTTCACACCTTCATACGTTCCAGCTGCACCACTCTTCACACACACGGTCCAACAAAGGAGCTTCATCCAGCAAGGGAGCTTCATCCAGAAAAATTCACGTTCCAAACTGCATCACTTCTTTGTCCAGCAGATAAGGCAGCTAGTGGAGGTAGGTCATCTAATCCTAAGTGCTCAAAGCATTATCTTCAGTGCTCCATGCATTAATCCTTAGTGTTATAGCCATTAATCCTGAGGGCTCCATCCACTTAAGAGATAATCATCATTCTGCAAATTGAGTGGAGACTCCATATAGCAGAGGAAAGTGCACGGTCAAGAAGGAAGTTTTAGTTTTCACATTTTGGGGTTCTGAGTGGTGGACGGTAGGCAGGGAGAAAATTCTGAGTGTGAGGAAGAAACAATTTGAGTGGAGAGAGTGGAAGGCCGTGAGTCTGGGAGAAGGAGGCCGTGAGCTCCATGGGGAGTTGAAGGAAGGAACAAACCACTACTGTTGGAATGGAAGATGGCTTGAAGATCTTGTTCTCTTCTCATGTGGTTTTGTACAACCCTTTCATTTAAAGTTTTTATTCATCTTTGTTATATTCAGCTGTGTATTTTATGAACTGTAACTTATATTATGTTGTGCTAGTTGTTATTGTAATTTGAAGCCTTGTAATTTCATTTTGAAGTACTTCATTTCTTCTTCATTTGTGCTATAAAAGTCACGGCTGTGTAGTGTTATTTATGCTTCTTTCATTTTGTTTTTCTTTGATGAATTTGGTTGGATGTTCTCCTTGTTTAAAGCTTGAATGTTCACGGTTGTTCTAGAGGAGAGAATAAAGTCTTGTTTCATGTTATTTTGTTGTTGTAAAAGTGAAAAGAAAGCAAAGAAAAAGTGATAAAAACGTTGAAAGGAGAAGAAGTAGATGACTTGTTTTGAATGTGTAGCTAATGAAGCTCTCAGTTAAAAATTAATTTCCAGCATCTTTGTTTTGTTTTGAACTCTTCTTGTTTCTTGAATGATCATTAATTATTGAGAAGAATAGTGTTATGTACGTGCAAAACCTTCTTTCTCTTGTAAGTAATCCAATGATTTTCTTCTAAAAAATTTTCATTAGCATTATGTGGAACCTTTTCTTGCATTGAATTGTAATTTGTTGTTTTGGAGAACGAGTACCGTAGCTAGAAGGGTGTGCATGTGGAGATTTGCTTTTCATTTAAGAAAAAGACAAAAAAATGTAAGTGGAATTCAAATGTTTTATTGTAAAATGAAGTTGATATGGATGTAAGAAGGTCACGGTTTTGGATGTCCCATTTGCATCTTTCCTTTTAATAAAACCAAAGCAATTATGTCACGACATTTAAATGATTTTTAGAAGCAATTTCACTTTAAAAATTTAATTTCCGTAACTGTATGTTTTCTACGCGTTTACTGTTTCTGTATTTTAATTCAAATCTTGGTCAATTGTGCATTTTGTAATGTTTTTTTGTTTTTAACTGTGTAACCAAGCTTTTTAATTTGCAATTCAAACCTTGAACATATACTTTTAAAACCTTGTGCATTTTCTGTCTAAGATTTAAGTGTTAAAATTTCACTGTGTAGCTCTGTATGAATTTTTATCTGTTACAGAATTAGTTTGATGTTTTCATGCAATTCAATGTTTTTAATTTTATTCGGTTGTGTTTAATTTTTAATTTCGTCATTTGCATTTCACAACAAAAAATTAATTTTCTATACAAAAACAACCATCAAAACCCCCCCACAATTCGTAATGGACTTAAAACCCGAACCAAAGAGTTGATATCATGGCTGGAATGGTAAGCATATAATCAATTGTTTGAAGATAAAGAAGTAATTTAGTGGGAAGTAGATACGTGAAAAGCAACCTTGATTGGTAAGAAGTCATCAACTTTCTTCTTCTTAAAATTTCATGAGCATTTAGTCCATGAGGGACCTTTTCTAGCATTTAAATTTGACTCTTCTTTAGTGTTTTTGAGAAAGAATACAGTGGAATGTAATGATGTGCACCTTGCTTATGTTGTGGAGAATAAAATTCAAATTGGTCCTTTTACTGTTTTCCAAATTTACCGTTTTCTGTATTTACTGTTTTCTATATTTTTGTTTTATGTATGTTGTTGTTACTGTTTTACTGATTTTGAAAATTCTGTACTTACTGTTTGTACTGTTATTATTTACTGCTGTAATTTAATTTTTTTTTTGTTTTTACTGTTTTACTGTTTCTATCAAACACTTTCTAAATTAATAAAGTTAAATAAATAATGAGCAATACACCCTAACTCTTAAGATTGTGGACAGCATTATAATAAAGCGACAAAAATAAGGAGCAATACACCCTAACTCTATTCAGTGCTAGAACTATGAAATTCATCTTCATTGTCATCTTCACCCTGTCCTTCTGCATTGTATTCTTCTGATTCCGTTGTATCTTCATCTATTTGCCCTTGCAATGATGAAATATTGTTAGGGTCAACTTCTTCAAGACCAGCTTCTACATCTTGTAATCGGACTACTTCTTCAACTTCAATGATGTCATTAACATGTGACATTTCCTCCACTTGGTATGGCACATCGGCTTCTACATCATTAGAATCAATGCGACCTCTAGGCTTCGTTTTTATCACAACACACCAACCTCGTTTGTCCGTGCGTGATGTAGGATATGGTACATAATACACTTGTTGTACATTATGTGTAATGATAAAAGGATCAAACAACACATATCTTTTATCCATTCGAATATCCACAATGCCATACTTTGAATCCACCCTTGTACCTACTCTCGATGGATCAAACCAATCACAATAAAATAATACAATTTTCTTTTCAGTGGTTGTTGAATTGTATTCCAACTCATAGATGGGTTTAATGACACCATAAAAATCATCTTGACCTCCTTCTGTTAGCCCTTTAACATGAACCCCACTATTTATTGTCCTCTTGCCCTGACTCCATGCATGGGTATGAAATTTGTATCCATTAGCAAAGAAGGTGTGCCATTCCTTTACACACCTTAAAGGACCAAGTGATAAATCTCTAAGATGTTGGTTTCTCACACTTAAAGGATCGTTATGAACCTACAACCATTCATGATATGAAACTATTCAACAATGTAATCTTAAAAAATTAAGGAAGAAATGAATGTGTAAGATTGATAGGAAGTCATACTTTTTGCCTGAACCACAAGGGGAAATTAGCATGTACGTATGTTGAACTGTTTGACTCAGATAGTTGATAGACATGTAAGAATGAGCTGTCAACATGTACGTCCAGATTAGATCAAAGAAAATTAATTATATCAAATGAAAGAATTGGGAAATATAATTTATTTTGGAGGCTTACTGAAGGTAAGGTTCAACTTCATTGCAATTGATCAATACATGAACATGAGCTGATCTCAATTCTTCATCACTTAACCAATGTGTTGATTCCCTTCCAGAATGACGGCCAGGTTGGTTAAACACTGATAATGTTGTCGTAAAGCTTTCTATTTCAATGTCTACTTCGTTTCTATTGCTTTGTGGTGTTAATATGAAGTTTTTGAAATAGTGGGAACAAAAATGAGTTGTTTCTCTGTGCAAGTATGATGCGCAAATAGATCCTTCAACCCTAGCCTTATTCTTTACTGAACGTTTAGCATATCCCATGAACCTACAAATTTGAAATTGATGTGTTAGGGTTTTTGAATTATGCCTGGTAAATTGAACAATAACATGTCATATGGGTACCTTTCAAATGGGTACATCCACCTATAGTGGACTGGTCCACCAAGTCGTGCCTCATATGGAAGATGGATAGGGAGATGTTCCATAGAATCAAAGAATGAGGGAGGAAATATTCTCTCCATCTTGCACAGAATGATGGGAATGTTTTCTTCCATCTTCGCCAGGTCATCCTTGTTCAATGTTGTAGAACACAAATCTCTAAAGAAATGACTTATCTCTGTAATGGGATTCAGAACATGAGCCGGTAAAGAACTAAACGCTATAGGAAGTAAGCATTCCATAAACACATGGCAATCATGACTTTTCATCCCAATGAGCTTTCCCCTATTCACATCAACACACCTTGACAAGTTAGAAGAATATCCATCAGGCATCCTAAGACCTTTTACCCAATGACAGACTTGTTTTATTTGGTCTGTTGATAGTGTATAATTTGCTTTTGGCTTATACATGTTTCCATTGCTATGAATTTTTAGCTCCAAATCTTTTCGTCTACAGTACAAACCTATATCCATTCGGGCCTTGTCATTGTCTTTTGTCTTCCCCGCAACATTCATCACAGTATTAAAGATGTTGTCAAAGAAATTTTTTTCAATGTGCATGAAGTCAAGATTATGCCTTAACAAATTATCCTTCCAATAGGGTAGATCCCAAAAGATGCTTTTTTTCGTCCAATTATGCCACTCACCGTATCCATCAATTCTTGGTGCACCATTTTCAGTTATTTTAGGATAACCATTGATTCTATTCCAAACTTCTGGTCCTGTAAGATATGGTGGTGCGTCATCCATCTCCACTTCCCCTTTCTTGAAAGCATTCCCATTCCTCCTAAAAGCATGATCTTTCGGTAAAAACCTCCGATGAGAGTCAAACCATGAATTTTTTGCCCCATGATATAATCTAAAAGCCTTGGTATGCTCCATGCAATGTGGGCATGCCAGTTTACCATGAGTGCTCCAGCCGGACAACATACCATAAGCAGGAAAATCATTAATTGTCCACATTAGCATGACCCTCAAAATAAAGTTTTGTTTCCTTGAAATATCATATGTTATCACACCCGTCCACAGCTTCTTCAATTCGTCTATCAAGGGCTCTAAGTACACATCTATGCCAACCTTTGGATTGAATGGCCCGGGAATGAGACATGTTAAGAACATGTAAGGTTTAGACATGCACATTTCTGGAGGAAGATTATAAGGAGTGACAATAACTGGCCAACATGAATATGGTATATTTGATGCCTGTACATATGGGTTAAAACCGTCAGAGCATAAACCGAGTCGAACATTGCGTGGCTCGATACCAAAGTCAGGATATACTCTATCAAAGTGCTTCCAAGCCTCTCCATCTCATGGACGACGCAAAACACCATTCGTTGACATGTTCTGATAGTGCCATGTCATTTGTCCTGCAGTTTGTGTTGAGGCATACATTCTTTGTAGTCTGGGAATTAATGGCAAATAGAACATTGATTTCATAGGAACTTTTTTGCTAGTAGTTGCTCCCGTGTTACGTGGTTGATATCTTGGCTTTCCACAAAATTTGCATTCAAGCAACGCGCCATCATTCTTACCATATTCATTATCATAGAAGAGCATGCAACCATCCACGCAATAATTAATCCTCTGCGATTGTAATCCCAACTTTGATACACACTTTTTTGCATCGTAGTATCTTTTAGGCAAACCTGATTTGATGGGTGTTGCATCCATAACCATTTTTGCAATAAAATCTATGCATTGGTTAGGAATATTCCAATTTGACTTGCAAGCTAATAGTCTGACACACATTGATAATTTCGAGTTTGATGCTCCTCCATACAACGGCTGGTTTGCATCCAACAAAATATTAAAAAACCTTTGTGTTTCTTCATTCGGAGCCTCTTCAATGTTATTAGAAGTAGATGCTTGCCACGACTCATTTTGCCTAAGAGCATCATGCACCATGTCTTCCATTGTTTGAAATTGGTTAATTTGACCACCTTCCGTCTCTACAGCCATCGAACTTTCATGATTTTGTACATGATCTTCTGGCAATCTTTCCCCATGATCCTCCCAAATGAAATAATTAGGCTTGAAATCGTTCTTGTAAAGGTGAACCTTTACAACTCTTTCGTGCAGAATCTTTGTACAATCGCACTTTAAACATGGACATCGAAGACCCCCGTTTCTACGATAACGTTCTTGTTCACAAGCTTTACTTATAAACTCTTCAACACCCAATACAAAAGACTCTTTCAAAGCACCTCTTCCTCTATGACACCTATCGTACATTGATGAGTCTATAATTTCTTCACTTTACTTAGTTTATTGTACTAGAATTAATCAGGGAATTGTACTAAAATGTCTGGTATTTTCCTGTTTTTACTAATTGTGCTTAAATTGACCAGTAATTCTAATTTTGATTAATTTGAATTATCTGAACTAATTATTTGTATTAGTAATATTGCAGGAAAAATTCTGTAAATATTTCAGGACATTCAGAAGAATATTCATTAGCACACTGTGTTATCTACTTGGAAGGAGCTTCACTACATTAATTGATTAATTGATTTTGTGTGTTGAAATGAAAAATTTGATTTGGAACTTTCACACATCCATGAAGAGAAGCTCACGGTTTTGTGCATGTATATATGGCAGCTTGGAATATTCTTTCTTTATTAAAATGATTAAGGACATGGAGAATGTGCCACCACTCACGGTTTTATTGAAATGCATTTAGTTGATGGCCTGGAAAAACTCATGCGGTCCAAATTCAAATTGTAACGTGCATATGGACAAAAGGTAGGAGCCGCCACTTCTCATTAGAAAACCATGACAAAGGAATAAAAGAAAGGGACCACACAGGAAGTGTTCACTTTGATGAAGCATTCAGCAAATACACTTTGGCAAACTTAATGGAAGTCAAAGAAGGGGGGCCACCACTTATTGGAATCTCACGGCCTTGGTCTTGGAAGAAGAACACCCTGCAACTTGGACGGAAGATGGCAGCAGCTTAAGTCTAGTACACGTCCATGGAGAAGCACAACCTATGAGCAATTAAATGGAAGCACATCCAACACCACTTGGTTGGTTGAAAGCTCACGGCTTGGATGCTCTCACCTTCAGGAAGATGCTTCACGGTCCAGGAGCCACCACCGAGGAGACCTCTTCATTCTTGTTGTTAGCTCACGCAAATTAGAAGACAACAAAGGAGATGCAGCACACGTCCTTGGTCTTAGAGAAAGAAAACCCAGCATTATTTTTGGACTGTCCAGCCACGGTGAAGGAAGGGAGCTCATGATTGTGTCTATTTGTTTGGCTGCAGCTTCACGTAAATAAGGAGAAAAAATGGAGAGTGATGTCTCGGCTGCTACCATGAATTGAAGAAGAAGCTGTCACGTTCCAGCAGTGATTGAAGGAGCACGTCCAACTCACATCCAAGGGAAGCTCACGGTCAGCTGGGAGAAGAGGCAGAGATCACGGCCAAAATGGAGAAGGAAAGGACAAATGGTGATTCACAAGAGAAGAAAGAAATGCAACGGATTGCAATTGGAAGTGGAGCCCACCTATTTCCTTGACAAATTTAGGAGTGAAGAAAGTCTCCAACCTATGAAGGCAGAAGACAAAACCTTGCTGGAGACAAGGAGGGCTCACGGGAGTTTGTTTCTGAGATTTGGCTATAAAAGAAAGCAAGCAGCAGATAGGATGGGGCATTAGATTTTCCTAGTTAGAATTAGAAGTAGGATAGTTAAGAATGTAATTATGTTCTGGCTTTCTATTTTCCTGCTCCCCTCTTGGAGGAGGTTTTGTGCTTGTTTTAATTTCCAGTTCAAAGATTGAAATTCAATTGAATTTTCCATTCTGTATTTCCCTTGAATTTTATTTTCATTTACCGTTTTCTACAATTTACCGTTCTCTGCAATTTACCGTTTACTGAAATTATCGTTTTATAAATTTACTATGTTCTGAACTCTCTTTATTTTACTGTCTGCTGTTACGTTTCTGCATATTTACCGTTCCGATTTTACAATCTTTTACCATTTGATTTTACCGGTTTTAAAACTTGTTTCAGGTTTTTAAATTCAGTTTTATTTAAATTTCAGTTTTAATTTATTTTTCTGTTTCAAAACCAAAATCACAACCCCCCCTTCGTGTGTGATCTGAGACTGAACCGCCACAAAATTGGTCCTTGAGAGACGACCTAGGAGTCACTTCCTAGTTATACTGCATTAATTTTTATGCACAAATTTTGTGGGGCCGCGACAGCTCCATCAAATTTTGGCGCCGTTGCCGGGGACCGACCAAAGACGGTTTGGTTTTAGATTCTTGTTGTGTAAATTTTTGTTCTGTTAATATGTGTATTTTGTGTGTTTTGTGTTTTGTATTTTTGTAGGCGACAACGACACCTTCAGCAAATTTTGGCGGCGTTGTCACTTCAGTTCCAGGTTCTTGTTTTAGATTTTTGTTGTGTTTTTCGATTATGTTGTGTTAATATATGTTTTGTCTTTTATATTTTTATTGTGCTATGTTCTGTATTTAGTTGTTATTAAAAAAAAATTAAAATTAAAAAAAAAAAAATTAATTAAAAATTTTTACTATTGATGTTCTGTCTTGTGTGTGCTTGTAGCATGTATAAATGTGTTTTGTTTTATCTGATTCGTAATTTTTAGTTTTTAGTTTTTACTTTTTATTTTTCCATGTCTACCTATTTTAATGTTGTGAATAATGCTTATTCTGCCAATGTCTGTGATTATGATTCTTATTCTGCATATTACTTTGATTTTAAATCTGCTGATTTTTATGATGAGAACAATATGTTCCATCATCCAATTTCTGAGAGCTCTCTTTGGGAGCCAGTTCAGCAATATCAGAGTCAGCAGTATAATGCTTCTGCCCAAACAACTCTTCAGCCTTCAACTTCTGAACCTACATTGAAGGAGTTACTAGAGCAGATGACAATGCAGAACATTCAGTTTCAGAAAGGGAACATGCAGTTCAAGCAAGAGAGCATGGAGTTCCAGCAGGAAACTCAATCTGCCATTCAGAATCTGACTGATCAGATCAGGCAGATGGCCACTCTTGCACCTGAGGAGACTGATGAATATTTTGAGGACCAGGCAGGTACAAGCAGCTATTTTGAACCAGGTAGACCACTTTCATTTTCCACCAACATACCTCAATTTGATGATTATGCTGTTGAGAGGTATGTTGATAATTATATTGTTGCTGAGCATGATTTTAATTTTCCCTCTATGCATGACGAGAATAATTTTGTGTTATCAGATCTGAATATTTGTTCTCCATGCTCTGAACATGAATCTGAGCCTGTTATAGATATTATTTCTACATTTGAAACCGATTCATGTTATGAGGATTTATCTGAGGTTCAGCCTATTACACTAGGATTGGGTGTTATACCCCTGCATGAAATTTCTGCAGTGCCACATTGCACTAACCATGTTGCAGGAGGTACGAATAAATTTGATCAACATACATCCACAGTGGAAAACAAAGGTGCTGACACTGATAGTTTGAAGATCAACAGGCACCTGCTGAATCCGCTCAGTAACAATAATTGCTGCTTAGATCCGGTGGTGGAAGATATTTCCCTACTTGATCAGATTTGGAGGATGAAGCGGTTCGTCCTCAACAATTTCATACTGGATCCTGAAGCGAAGAACATCTCCCTACAAGTCCAAAATTGGCAACTGCCACCCTGACCAGGGGAGTTTTCTTTTTCTTTCTTCCCCGTTTTCCTACTTTTATTGCATTTGTCCTTTATCTGTTTAGTGTTTTAGTTTATGATCTTATGCTTAGAAAACATTTAGGACAGTGTAGTTTAAGTGTGGTCTCGGGAAGATTCTGATTTTTGTTTTTCTTTTAAGTTTGTTTTTCCTTTTCTTTTTAGTTTTCGAATTATTTAAAAAAAAAAAACAATTTAAAAAAATGTGTTCTGTGTTTTATTTGCTTCGTGATTTTTAGTGTTTGTACTAAAAAGAAAAAAAAATTCGAAAATTCAAAAAAAAATAAAAAAAAATAAAAAAAAAAATAAAAAAAAAATAAAAATTTGTGTTGTGTTTCAAGTATGTTATTTTGTTAATGTATGTTTTGTAAATATATGTTTTGTCTGCTGTTTTTGACATTTGTGTTCTATCTGCTTTGATATTTTGTGTTCGTTATTTGGTATTTTGTTTCGTTAATATGTGTTCTGTTTTTATTTATTTATTTAGTTTTTGTTAAAACATAAATAATCGTAAGAGCATAATTAGCAAATAAAGGGCAGAGAGGTGAAACTATCTGAGTGCATTTTTTGTAACTTACCAAATTCGCAGAAAACATTCTGTCTTACATTGATTATTAAAATAAAATACATAAAAACATAAATAAAGTTGTTCGATCATTTCTGATCGTTAATATTACACACCATAAGAAATAAAAACATAAAAAAAATTAAAAACATAAAAAACATAAGTGTTCATATTACAGTCCTCATTAATATTCTGGCCACACTCGGCCAACAAAAACATAAAAAAAAAAATAAATAAATAAACAAAACATTAAAAATGAAAGAATTCACGAGCTGGTTGTGGTGGTCTAAGGGAGAGCTCCGTTGAGGGAGCTCTGGTTCGAAAAGTCACGAGCGGAGGCTTTGGTGGAGGAATTTCTCGTTCATTTCTGTCGTCATCGATAATGATCGGAACTGGAAACAAATCCAGCAGCCTCGGTGCCCTCATTATCACCCAGTTGTTTTCTTTCAAACAAAAAAAATAAAAAATAAAAAAAATAAAAAATAAAAAACTTGTGTTAATAATAGAAGAGGAATGGAAAATTCAATGGAGGTGTGATCAGAGGTCTTACCGTACATGTATAGCGGCAGTTGTGAAAAGAGAGTGCCAGTGGGGTCTATCTCCGCTTGCCAGCGCCTGACCCGATTGCCATGGTTGTTAAACCAGCAGTGCACGTTATATTCGGTGGCATCTGCGAAGGTCCTTAGTCGTGACGCGATCTCGACGACTTGCGCTCGGCTTGGGTGTGTGACCCCATAGTTGTAGATATTGGTCATCATCTTGATCTGATCATCTGTAGGACGCCATCGCTGACTAGTGTATCTCTCTGATTCCATCTCACTCGTCATCATTCCTCTTGAAATATTCTAAAACATAATAAAAAAAATATAAAAATAAAAAGAACAAAAAAAAAAAAGAAAAGCAAAACATAAAAAAAGAAGCATAAAAATATATTAGATTCTTAGTTCAGTATTTTCTTTATTTGGTTGTTTTTGTTTCCTTTTCAGTTTATTTTGTCCGATCAGTCTTTGATATTTCTGTGTCTGGTCTCAGATCTGTTTCACGGTCCTTGCAAAAGGGTCCTAAACGGATCTACGTCCAGTTGTCCTGTTATCCTTGTTGTTCTTGTAAATTAAGATTTGGTGTTTATTTTTAAGTGGGGTACGTGGCGTTGTTCTACCCGATTGTCTCTGCAATACCTTCAATCGAAGGGAGATTAACGTCTGGTTTCCAGCCGATATACCCCTTAAGTTTTTAGACAGTTGTGTTTTATGTGTTTAAGTGCTTTAACTTACAAAAAAAAGTGAAAAAAAAAATTGAAAAGGAGAAGAAAGAAGCATAAAAAGCAGAAGAAAAATAAAGGAAAGCAGGAAAATGGAAAAGAGGGACAGCAGGCAAGCGGTCAGAGAAGAAAAAAAAATGGAAAGCAGGAAAGCAGGAAAGCAGGATGGAAATAAATTACATGAAAGTAGAAAGAAAGGCAGATCCAGGAGCAGAGGACTTACCTGGAGTAGTAGGCTGGTAGAGAAGCTCCTCGCGGATCTCAGACTCTTCAGTAGGCACGGTGGCAGAAGCTCCCTGCAGAGATCCAGACGCAGAGAGAGAGGAGAGAGCAGAGAGAGTAGAGAGAGAGAGGAGAGCGAGGAGAGCGAAGAGAGGACTAGAGAGAGAGAAGAGAGGAATAGAGAGAGAGAACAGGGAAGTCAGAAATGTTGCTCGACGCGGAGGAGCGGACCATTTATAGCCAAATGTTTTCCACTGTAGCAACAGTTCCGGTCGTTGCCACCGAGACTGTTGTCACAGTACCGGTCTCCTTTTTCAATTAAAAAAAAAAAAAAAAATATTAATTAGCATCTACTGATGGGTGCTAGGTGATTTAGACATTTGCTGATGGATGTCACTGATAACATCTACTGATGGATGTTACTGAAAAATTTCTTCCCATTTTTCCTAACTTTTTATTGCACTTGTCTATATTATTTGACTGCTCTGAATTTGATCATCTGATGATTGTAACACACTGAGGACATTGTGTGATTTAAGTATGGTCTACTGGGAAGAAATTCTGATTTTTCTGTTAGATTGTATTTTGTGTGTTAAATTTTTTGTTTTTGAGTGTTAATTTTTTCTGTTTTAAGTTATTTTTATCGAGTTTTGTGTGCAATAAATTTTACATTTTTCTTTTGATTTCTGGATGATGTTTAAGTTGTAGATTTCTCCTTCACTTACTTAATACTTATAGATTGCAATCCTTGCTTTTCTCTGCTTGGAAAAATGATTATGTGTTCAAGAGGTTGAATTGATTATAACACGGATACCCTGTGTGAGATTTGAGCCACTTAATGTTCTTTCTTGTGTGATATGTATCTTGAATGCTTGCACATATGCCTTGGCTTGATTCTTTTTTATATACTTGATTGATATGCATCTTCAGACGTGATAAAGGCATTTTTATTCTTGAGCCTCTTTAGCCAAATAAGCCTACCCTGTTATTATCCTTTGATAACCCCTTTGAGCCTATACTTACCCCATTTCTTTGTGATTGAAGCTCATACACTGAACCTAAGTGAAAAACAATGATTACCTTAACCTTAGGAAAGTTTGGAGCTATAAAAGTGTTTTGTGAATAAGTGTGGTCTCCTTGGGAATTATGATGAATTGGCTAATGGTTCCTCATCTTGATTTGTTTTGAAAATGATGATTTATATCCTGTTGTGTGATAAAGAGAGAAAAGAAAAAAAAATAGACAGGATGAAGAAAAAAAATGATGAGAAAGAAAAAAAAAATGATAAAAAATATATATATAATTTTGTGAATAATGGAGTCGAGAAGAGGATTGAATTAGAGGTTTGAGCGTAATTTGACTGTATTTACACTTATTCCCCATTGCTCCTCTATTTCTTCTGAGCTATAGCTACTTATCCAAATTTATCCTCCCCTGTCCTTGGCCCCATTACAACCCATAAAAGACCTTTTGATCTGAATATGCATATGTTCTAAGTATTGATAATTAGAGACTTGCCAAGTCTGCTTGTGTTTGTTTTCTTGAGTGCATTGAGTGACATTGATTTACCTTAAACACTCGAGAGAAACACTGTTAGTGCATCTGTGAGGTTATGTTATTTTTGAATCACCTCTTGAGCTGATTAATCATTTTGCTATGTTTTGAATTGCTTGGATGATTTCTGTAAGTATCTGCTCAATTTGATTTTGTGTTGGATATTGTCTATACCTTTTCTCTGTCCAGACTTCTTGAGAACTCTGTAAATTATTTTTATTTTTCTTGCGAGTTTTTATTTTTCTGTCTGCTAAGTTTGTGTCATATCTTTGAATGTCCTTTAATCTGTTCCCTGATTTGTGTCTTGATTTTGCCCAGGAGTGCAAAAGACTAAGTGTGGTCTATTTTGATGAGTCAGTATTTTCTTCACTTCACTTAGTTTACTGCACTAGAATTAATCAGGGAATTGTGCTTAATTGTCCAGTATTTTCCTATTTTTCTTAATTGTGCTTAAATCGATCAGAAATTCTTATTTTAGTTAATTTGAATCATCTGAGCTAATTATTTTCATTATTGATTACAGGAAAATTTTTGAAGATACAATTTGGGACTTTCAAAGATTATTTATTTGACATTTGTGTTATTTTGGAAGAAGCTACACTCCTTAGAATTTTTAAGAAGTAAAATTGTTTTGAAAACCGTACACACCTCACGGCCATTCACGTTTTGTTGGGAGAAACACATTTCATTATCATGTTTTGTGCTAATTTATTTTATGGCCCACTTGGTAACTCATTTTCACGTGTACGCACAATGGATGCAAATGGGAGAAGTCACGGTTTTTGGTGTAGTAGCTGCCAGCATCCATGGCTTTAACAACTTATTTCTTTCATCCATACACTTTTTCATTTATAAAACATTATCCCATCCCTAAAAGAGCTGCACGTCATTTGAGGAGAAGAATTCATTTGGAAAGTTAATGTGCACGGTTACATCCAAAATGTATCAGCAAATGGATTAAAAGTGGGACCTCCATTAAAAGAGGGAATAATGTTCTGAATTGAAAAGCATGAGAATTGAGTGGAGAGCCACGGCTATCCATTGAAGCAAAATGAACGAGGGGCCACTTTGAAATGAAGTGGAGCTTCCGGTTACACACGCTCCCTTATGAAAATTCATTTTGGTTTCCATCACTTTGGAACAAAAGAGAAGGAGACCACGTTGAAATGCTCATGGCCTGGTCCAATCAAAGACTTCATGCAGCAAGGTTTGGAGTAAAAACAGATGAATGGAAAAATATTGGAGCAGCTGCCACGTCCAGCCTTCACACAAAGTTAAGCTTGAAGTCACCACTGGAGAGAATGAGGTGCATGGCAGGGAGGACATCACGCTCCAGCTTCACGTACGTTGCAGCCACCACGAAGGAAGTATCACAGCCTGGATGGTGTCACGGTGCAGCCATGGGAGACCAACACAGCCACGTTGATGAACGGGTCGCACCGCTCACAAAAGTTGATTGCACGAAAATATGCAGTATAGTATAACTAGGAAGTGACTCCTAGGTCGTCTCTCAAGGACCAATTTATGGTGGTTCAGTCTCAGATCAGTCACGAAAAGGGGGGGGTTTGTGAAAGTTTTTGGATGCAGAAAAATAAAATTTAAAACTAGAAATTAAATAAAACTGAATTTAAAATACTGAAATAAATTTTAACAATGGTAAAAACAAATGGTAAAAGACGGTAAAAACAGAATAGTAAATATGCAGAAATGGTAAAATTAAACGCAAAAGTAAAAATATCAGTGAAAATACATTGATAGCAAATAAAACGTAAAAATAACATTTGAAAATAAAATGAACTAAAAAATACATTGACATAATGTAACGGTGCAGAAAAACATTAACGGTAAATTTAACAGATAAAAACATTTAACTGGAAATAGAATAAAGACAATAAAAATAAAAATGTTTCACTGAAAATGAAATTCATCAAAGTTTCAAACATTTAAAAATAAAATGTCGTGGATCCTACACGTAAAACTGAAATTGAAATAAGAAAAATAGATAATGCTTCAGAAATCAAATTACAGTTGCACTGTTTTAAAAATGGAAACTAAGAGAACTTGCTACTGGAAAATGCAAATTGAATCAAATCACAAAACCTCCCCAGAGGGGAGGAGAAAACCAAAGCCACAACGTGTTTTTCTGCCTAACTCTACTCCTAAAAATCTACTACTAAAATCTCCCTAAATTCTAATGATTTTCCTTCTCTGCTGCCATTGCTCTTTTATAGGCAAAATCTGAACTTCAACTTCCTCCCGTGACTTCTCTTATTTTCATGCATGTTGTCCCTTGCAAATTCCTTGGGTCCGTGAACTTTTAACAAGTGTGGCCCCCCTCTTTTCCATTCCTCTCCATTCCAGATTTCTCTTCTTTCACACGTCCATCTCTTGTCTTCTTTTGTGCACATTCCAGAATGCACTCTTCTCCCTTCTCTTTGCTGGACCGTGATGAAGCTGGATCGTGGAGGTGGTGCTGTTGCAGCTGCTGTACCGAGAGGAAGCTGCTGGTTGCTCATGCTTCTTTGGTGGCTGGACCGTGTGCTCTCCAAGGGTGCTGGATCAAGATGCTCCTGCTTGCTCTCGGTGAAGTGTTGGCTTCTTTTTCCAGCTCCTGCAAGCTTGCTGTTGTGCTCTTTATTCAACCATCCTCCCCTTCATTTACGCTGCAGGTGGCGGATCCAACACACGTCCTTCTCTTCTCCTTCATCCTTCCAAGCATGAACCAATGAAAAAGATTGAAGAAGTCTTCTCGGTGGATGGTGCTTTCTTCCTTGTGCTTGTTCCGTGAACATACCATTCCAGCCTTAAACTCTTGGATTAGATTACTACTGGCTGGAACGTGTTGGACGTGGAAGGTGGCTTCTACTGCTGGTTGAACGTTGAAGCCGCTGCTGGTGCACCGTGTAGTGTTATTGCTGCTGCCCATTCTTCATTTTGCTGGACCAAGATTAAAACAACATCTTCATGTGCTGCTGCCCTCATCTATTACGTGCAGCCAGCCAGGAGAAAGGTGACAAGCACCTCACTGGTGTTGTTACTTTCTTGTGGGCCGTGTGATTATATTGATTGGAAGCAATAATTGTGGTGGAAGACTTGAATAAATCTCACTTTCTCGTGTAGATCACATAGTACATGGAGCATTATCATTTTTTTAGTAATAAGTGTATTTCACATGTGGGTGGCAGGGACCTCTTTCACATTTCCAACATTAACAAAGATTCACGTGTGCCCATAAATCTGTCCCGCTTTTCTCCAATTCTACGCATGGCCATGACTCCACTTTCTTCCATTAATTGCTCTTTGGATTTGCAAAATGAAGGGGCCGTGTGCTATCAATTTATTTCAGCAATAACATTACAAATTCAGCACTTACTTGGACTTCTCTTGGCCGTGAAGTGTATAGGAGTTCCAAATCAAATTTTCCATTTCAAACACACAAATTAAATCAACACAGTGTGCAAATGAAATTTCTTTAAAATGTCCTAGAATATTTTCATAATTTTCCCTGCACTAAATAATGTAAATAATTAGTCTCAGATAATTCAAATTAATTAAAATAAGAATTTCCGATCGGATTAAACTCAATTCAATAAAACGGGATAATACTGGACATTATAGCATAATTCCCTGATTAAAATCGGTACAATAAGCTAAGTGAAGTGAAGAAAATAATGATTCATCAAAATAGACCACACTTAGTCTTTTGCACTCCTGGGCAAAATTAAGACACAAATCATGGAATAGTTCAAAGGACATTCAGAGGACGTGACACAAATGCAGCATACAGAAAATAAAGACTAAGAGATAAATAAACAAAATTTACAAAGTTCTCAAGAAGTCTGGACAGAGAAAAGTAGTAGAAATTATCCAACACAAATCATGGGAATAGATACTTACAGAAATCATCCAAGCAATTCAATACATAGCAAAATGATTAATCAGTTCAAGAGGTGATTCAAAAATAACAAAACCTCACATATGCACTCACAGTGTTTCTCTTAAGTGTCTAGGGTAAATAATAATATCAGCTCGATGTACTCAAGAAAACAAACACAAGTAGACTTGGCAAGCTTCTAATTATCAATACTTAAAACATATGCATGTTCAGATCAAAAGGTCTTTATTGGGTTGTAATGGGGCCAAGGACATGGGAGGATAAATTTGGATAAGTAGCTATAGCTCAGAAGAAATAGAGGTGCACTAGGAAAAAAAAATGTAAACACAATGAAATCTCACCCAAACCTCTAATTCAATCCTCTTCTCGACTCCATTATTCACAAAATTATTTTTCAATTTTTCTCTTTTTCTCATCAAAATTTTTTTCTTTATCCTGTCTTCTCTCTTTTTTTTTTTTTTTTTATCACACAACAGGATGTAAATTATCATTTCAAAACATGATGAGGAACCAATTAGCCAATTCATCAGAATTCCCAAGGAGACCACACTTATTCTCAAAATACTTCTATAGCTCCAGACTTTCCTAAGGTTAAGGTAATCATTTATTTTTCACTTAGGATCAGTGTATGAGCTTCAACATAAAGAAATATATACAGTATAGGCTCAAAGGGGTTATCAAAGGATAATAACAAGGTAGGCTTATTTGGCTAAAGAGGCTCAAGAACAAAAATGCCTTTATCACGTCTGAACATGCATATCAATCAAGTATATCAAAAAGAATCAAGCCAAGGCATATGTGCAAGCATTCAAGATACATATCACACACAAGAAAGAAAATTAAGTGGCTCAAATCTCACACAGGGTATTCGTCACAATCAAATCAACCTCTTAAACATTATAATCATCTTCCAAGCAGAGAAAAGCAAGGATTTCAAACCATAAGTATTAAGTAAGTGAAGGAAAAATCTACAACTTAAACATCATCCAGAAATCAAAAGAAAAATGTAAAATTTATTGCACACAAAATACACTAAAAACCACTTAAAACAGAAAAAATTTAACACTCAAAAACAAAAAATTTAACACACAAAATACAGAAACTAACAGAAAATCAAAATTTCTCCCCAGTAGACCACACTTAAATCACACAATGTCCTCAGTGTGTTACAATCATCAGATTATCAATTTCAGAGCAGTCAAATAATATAGACAAGTGCAATAAAAAGTTAGAAAAAATGGGAAGAAATTTTCAGTAACATCCATCAGTAGATGTTATCATTGACATCCATCAGCAGATGTCTAAAACACCTAGCACCCATCAGTAGATGCTAATAATTTTTATTATTATTATTTTTTTTTTCTGAAAAAGGAGACTGGTACTGTGACAATAGTCTCGGTGGAAACGACCGGAACTGTTGCTACAGTGGAAAGCAATCTGGCTATAAATGAGGCACTCCTCCGCGTCCAGCGCCATTTCTGATCCCTCACTCTCTCTCTACTCCTCTCTCTGCTCTCTTCTCTGCTCTCTTTGCTCTCTCTGCTCTCTCTCGAGCGTCTGGATCTGCGAGGAAGCCTCTCCACCCCGCGTCTGCTGAAGGTCTGAGATCTGCGCAGAGCCTCTGCAAGCCTACTTCCCCAGGTAAGTCCTTCTTCTCTAAGGATCTCCCTTTCTTTCTGCTTGCTTTACTTTTCCTGCTTTCCTTTATTTTTCTTCTCTGCTTTCCTCTTGCCTGCTCATCTTTATTATTATTATTTTTTTCTTTTCTGCAATACTTGTCCTCTCCCCCTGCCCGATCTATCTTCTCCTTCTCAATTTTTTTTTCATATTTTTGAAACTGAAAACACTTAAACACATAAAACACAACTGTCTAAAAACTTAAGGGGTATATCGGCTGGAAACCAGACGTTAATCTCCCTTCGATTGAAGGTATGGTAGAGACAATCGGGTAGAACAACGCCACGTACCCCACTTAAAATTAAATAAAACACAGAAACATAATATACAAGAACAATATGGACAAGGACAACTGGACATAGATCCGTTTAGGACCCTTTGCAAGGACCGTGAAACAGATCTGAGACCAGACACAAAAACAATCAAAGACAGACAGGACAAAATAAATCTAAAAAGAAACAAGAACAAACAATTAAAGAAAATACTGAACTAAGAATCTAATATATTTTTATGCTTTTTTGTTTTGTTTTTCTTTTTTATGTTTTTGTTCTTTTTATTTTTATATATTTTTTTTTATTATTATGTTTTAGAATACTAGTAGAGGAAGGATGACTGATATGGAATCAGAGAGATATACCAGTCAACGATGGCGTCCTACAGATGATCAGATCACGATGATGACCAAAATCTACAACTATGGGGTCACACACCCAAGCCGAGCGCAAGTCGTCGAGATCGCGTCTCGACTAAGGACCTTCGCAGATGCCACCGAATATAACGTGCACTGCTGGTTTAACAACCATGGCAATCGGGTCAGGCGCTGGCAAGCGGAGATAGACCCTACTGGCACTCTCTTTTCACAACTGCCGCTATATATGTATGGTAAGACCTCTGATCACACCTCCATTGAATTTTCCATTCCTCTTCTATTATTAACACAAGTTTATTTATTTTTTTATTTATTATTATTATTATTATTATTATTTTTTTTTTTTTGAAAGAAAACAACTGGGTGATAATGAGGGCACCGAGGCTGCTGGATTTGTTTCCAGTTCCGATCATTATCGATGACGACAGAAATGAACGAGAAATTCCTCCACCAAAGCCTCCGCTCGTGACTTTTCGAACCAGAGCTCCCTCAACGGAGCTCTCCCTTAGACCACCACAACCAGCTCGTGATTTCTTTCATTTTTAAAGTTTTATGTTTTTTTTAATGTTTTTTTTTTTATGTTTTTGCTGGCCGAGTGTGGCCAGAATATTAATGAGGACTGTAATATGAACAATTAATTTTTTTTATGTTTTTTTTTTATGTTTTTATGTTTTTATTTGGTTTGTAATATTAACGATCACTAAAGATCGACCCCCCGAACATCTTTTACTTATATATATCTACTGCAATTTTATTTTCAGATCTGTTAAATTTCCTTTTCTCAATTACTGTAATTTTTTTTTTTTTGCAATGATGAATGAAATCTTTCTTAGTCTAAACAAAATTTTCAATCAAAGATCTGTATGAAACAACTAAGAAATTATTTTACAGTGAAGAAAAATAAGGAAAAATAAGATCTGAAGTGAAAATTTTTATTGGTATGAAATAATAAGAAACTGAGGGTCGAAATAAAATCAAGGACTACGCAAAACAAAATTTTTTTTTTTTTTTTTTCGAAATTTTTTTTTTTTTAGTAAAACAGTAAAAATCACCAAGCAACTAAAACACAAAACACATTTTTTTTTTCGGTTCATGCACACAATTAAAAAAAAATTAAAATGAAATAAATGCAACCATGAAAACACACCAGAAAAGCTAAATAATATGTACATAATGAGGAAAAAGAGTGCTCCCTGGTCATGGTGGCAGTTGCCAATTCTGGACCATCAGTGAGATATCTTCCACCTCAGGATCCGGCGAAGATGTCTTCAGGAGCAGCTCGCCCAGTACTGCCCTCTCACTCAAATCAATACTTTTCTTGCTTCTTCTCCGAGCAAGTTGTTGAATCAATAAAATCAGGAGCCTTCTGTCCACCAGCAGTTGTTGAGTCTGTGACACCGGAGTAATAAAAGAAATAGCAGTATACTTTCCTTCATCTATCATTATTTCGTCTATGTCAGTACCTGTATTCTCATTTACTTTTGTAACCTGGTCATCAAACTCATAATCAATAACATCTGTTATGAATTCAGAATCTGTTTGTAACACATAATCAATTTCAATACAAATCGGGCAAGAACCAGATTCACAATCACATTCACAATTCTCAGAAAACTGAGTCAGATCGAAATTTTGTTCTAACTCTATCAAGTTATGCGATTGCAAAATTCCTGTCTCAAAATCAATATTGACATATGCATCATCAACAAAATCCAAATTCAGTGCAAAGCTATTATCAATGGAAATTTCATCACTGTAATCATGTTCATTCAACACAACATTTATACCAATGGTTTCAGAGACTAATACTGAATCAAAAACTTCAGAATTGTCAATCAAGTCTGTATCAGTTTCAATCCTAAAACCTGTAGAATCATTGTGCAACAAATCACAAGCAATTGAATGTATAGGTAGATCTGGTAAAGAGCTTGTAATCTCAGTTTCAGAATAAACATGTTTTTGCTCAGAATAAATTTTCTCATGAATTTCCAATTCATCAACTGCACATTCAAGTTGAGGTACGTTTACCTCCACGGTGGAAGATAAAAATGGTCTACCTGTCTCAACAGTGTTACTCATACCTGTCTGGTCCTTAAAATAATCATCAACAGTCTCAGGTGCAAGAGTGGGATCATAGAAAGGTAGGAAAGTGGGTGTAGTAGTAAACTCATAGCTTTGCTCCCCATCTTCTATGTTGATGCCACTATCATCTTGAAAGTGTTGAGTGGCCATCTGCCCGATCTGATCAGTCAGCTTCTGAATGGCAGCTTGAGTTTCCATGCTCTCTTGCTTGAACTGCATGTTCCCTTTCTGAAACTGAATGTTCTGCATGGTCATCTGCTCCAATAACTCCTTCAATGTAGGTTCAGAAGTTGAAGGCTGAGAAGCTACTTGGGCAGGAGCATCATACTGCTGACTCTGATATTGCTGAACTGGTGGAACCGGCTCCCAAAGGGAGCTCTCAGGAATTTGAGGATGATCCATATTTTTCTCAGTATTAAAATCAGCACAAGAATCAGAGTAATATGCAGAAAGAGAATCATAATTACAGGCACTTGTAGAATAAGCACTATTCACAAAATTAAAATAGGTAGACATGGAAAATAAAAATAAAAACTAAAAACTAAAAATTACGAAACAGATAAACTAAACACATTTATACATGCTACAAGCACACACAAGACAGAACATCAATTGTAAAAATTTTTAATTAAATTTTTTTTTTTTTAATTTTCAATTTTTTTTAATAACAACTAAATACAGAACATAGCACAATTAAACACATATATACACAATATATATTAACACAGTAAAAATCTAAAACAAAAACCTGGATCTGAAGTGACAACGCCGCCAAAATTTGTTGAAGGTGTCGTTATCGCCTACAGAAATATACAAGACAAAACACACAAAACAAACATATTAACAGAACAAAACTTTATACAACACAAATCTAAAACCAAACCGTTATTGGTCCCCGGCAACGGCGCCATTTTTGACGAACGGGTCGCACCGCTCACAAAAGTTGATTGCACGAAAATATGCAGTATAGTATAACTAGGAAGTGACTCCTAGGTCGTCTCTCAAGGACCAATTTATGGTGGTTCAGTCTCAGATCAGTCACGAAAAGGGGGGGTTTGTGAAAGTTTTTGGATGCAGAAAAATAAAATTTAAAACTAGAAATTAAATAAAACTGAATTTAAAATACTGAAATAAATTTTAACAATGGTAAAAACAAATGGTAAAAGACGGTAAAAACAGAATAGTAAATATGCAGAAACGGTAAAATTAAACGCAAAAGTAAAAATATCAGTGAAAATACATTGATAGCAAATAAAACGTAAAAATAACATTTGAAAATAAAATGAACTAAAAAATACATTGACATAATTTAACGGTGCAGAAAAACATTAACGGTAAATTTAACAGATAAAAACATTTAACTGGAAATAGAATAAAGACAATAAAAATAAAAATGTTTCACTGAAAATGAAATTCATCAAAGTTTCAAACATTTAAAAATAAAATGCCGTGGATCCTACACGTAAAACTGAAATTGAAATAAGAAAAATAGATAATGCTTCAGAAATCAAATTACAGTTGCACTGTTTTAAAAATGGAAACTAAGAGAACTTGCTACTGGAAAATGCAAATTGAATCAAATCACAAAACCTCCCCAGAGGGGAGGAGAAAACCAAAGCCACAACGTGTTTTTCTGCCTAACTCTACTCCTAAAATCCTACTACTAAAATCTCCCTAAATTCTAATGATTTTCCTTCTCTGCTGCCATTGCTCTTTTATAGGCAAAATCTGAACTTCAACTTCCTCCCGTGACTTCTCTTATTTTCATGCATGTTGTCCCTTGCAAATTCCTTGGGTTCGTGAACTTTTAACAAGTGTGGCCCCCCTCTTTTCCATTCCTCTCCATTCCAGATTTCTCTTCTTTCACACGTCCATCTCTTGTCTTCTTTTGTGCACATTCCAGAATGCACTCTTCTCCCTTCTCTTTGCTGGACCGTGATGAAGCTGGATCGTGGAGGTGGTGCTGTTGCAGCTGCTGTACCGAGAGGAAGCTGCTGGTTGCTCATGCTTCTTTGGTGGCTGGACCGTGTGCTCTCCAAGGGTGCTGGATCAAGATGCTCCTGCTTGCTCTCGGTGAAGTGTTGGCTTCTTTTTCCAGCTCCTGCAAGCTTGCTGTTGTGCTCTTTATTCAACCATCCTCCTCTTCATTTACGCTGCAGGTGGCGGATCCAACACACGTCCTTCTCTTCTCCTTCATCCTTCCAAGCATGAACCAATGAAAAAGATTGAAGAAGTCTTCTCGGTGGATGGTGCTTTCTTCCTTGTGCTTGTTCCGTGAACATACCATTCCAGCCTTAAACTCTTGGATTAGATTGCTACTGGCTGGAACGTGTTGGACGTGGAAGGTGGCTTCTACTGCTGGTTGAACGTTGAAGCCGCTGCTGGTGCACCGTGTAGTGTTATTGCTGCTGCCCATTCTTCATTTTGCTGGACCAAGATTAAAACAACATCTTCATGTGCTGCTGCCCTCATCTATTACGTGCAGCCAGCCAGGAGAAAGGTGACAAGCACCTCACTGGTGTTGTTACTTTCTTGTGGGCCGTGTGATTATATTGATTGGAAGCAATAATTGTGGTGGAAGACTTGAATAAATCTCACTTTCTCGTGTAGATCACATAGTACATGGAGCATTATCATTTTTTTAGTAATAAGTGTATTTCACATGTGGGTGGCAGGGACCTCTTTCACATTTCCAACATTAACAAAGATTCACGTGTGCCCATAAATCTGTCCCGCTTTTCTCCAATTCTACGCATGGCCATGACTCCACTTTCTTCCATTAATTGCTCTTTGGATTTGCAAAATGAAGGGGCCGTGTGCTATCAATTTATTTCAGCAATAACATTACAAATTCAGCACTTACTTGGACTTCTCTTGGCCGTGAAGTGTATAGGAGTTCCAAATCAAATTTTCCATTTCAAACACACAAATTAAATCAACACAGTGTGCAAATGAAATTTCTTTAAAATGTCCTAGAATATTTTCATAATTTTCCCTGCACTAAATAATGTAAATAATTAGTCTCAGATAATTCAAATTAATTAAAATAAGAATTTCCGATCGGATTAAACTCAATTCAATAAAACGGGATAATACTGGACATTATAGCATAATTCCCTGATTAAAATCGGTACAATAAGCTAAGTGAAGTGAAGAAAATAATGATTCATCACACGTCCACACGCCAGGAAAAAGAAACACGGCTGATTCCAAGCGCTGGGAGTACTCACGGTGATTGAAGTAAATGAGTGATGGTTGAGGATTCCTTCTTTTCATTGTAGAAACCACGGTAGGGGCTGGAAGAAGCACATAATTCACGGTGCAACATCCAGTAGCTAGGAGCAGCAAACACGTTCAAAACCCACGGCTGGAATGGTATTGAAGAAGAAGACAAAACAAGGTGGAGAATGGACAGTGAGCACACTCGAAGGATATTCACGTGAAGGCTGGAAAGAAGAGGGTCCAACCTTATTTTCAATTGCACGGTCACGAGAAAGGAGCTGCTAGAGACAAAATGAAAGAACAAATTAATGTAAAAAAGCAGGCTGAAGGATACACGGTCGTTGTCCAAATTTTTGGCTATAAGAGGGAGGAGTTCCAGAGACCAGAGAACACGGCTTGGAGGCCTGGAAAGGGGCTCTCGTTGCCTTCTCTCCCAAAAACTTTGTCCGAATTTTCATTTTCCCAAACAGTGCAATGTTCAATTTTTTTTTTCTTCAGAGCTTGTTACAGTAATTCAAACAGTTCGTAAATTCAGTTTGTTCATTTTAATTTAACTCTTCAGTCATTTTATTTCAAGTGTTGAAACGTTGATGAATTTGACTTTTCAGTAAAGTGTTTTTATTTTTTATTTTTATTTTTACGGTCCCTTTTATTTTACCGTTTATGGTTTTCTACACCGTTAAATTCTGTCATTTTGTTTTATCGTTATGTTATTTTCAATGTCATTTTTACGAATTATTTTTACTGATGCTTTGGAGAATTTTTAATTACACTGTTGTTATGTTTTCTATATGTTTATTGTTCCAGCATTTTAATTTCAAACACTGTTAAACTATCTATTTTCTGATTTTCACCGTCTTTTACCGTTTGTTTTTACCATTGTTAAAATTTATTTCAGTATTTTAAATTTTGTTTTATTTAATTTCCAGTTCCAGTTTTAATTTAATTTTTCCGTATACAAAACATCCACAAACCCCCCCCCCACTTCGTAAAAAATCTGAGACTTAACCACCAAAAATTGGTCCTTGAGAGACGACCTAGGAGTCACCTCCTAGCACTGTACTGCATTCTTATTTGCAATCAACTTTTGTGAGCGGTGCGACCCGTTCATCATACATCCATGAACGATTTGGTTGAGCATCATCCATGTTCTGTACATAAATCGATTACAAAACAATTAGCCAATGGTTAATACACGTCTCCATAGTAGGACACGTGCCCTATCAAATGGCTTCCTAAACAATAACCTAAATTAATTTAGGTCCTCTTCTCTGCACAATATCTTAGAATGTTTTTCAACATGTCTCTATCTTAATACTTGTTTTGTACATGTAAATCACTATGTATAATATTGTTTTAAGCTTTCAAGATAGAAGGATATTGGCCAACCTACAAGTTGAGCTATAACTTTCACTACAACCTAGCATAGTTAAAGAAATATCAAATTACAATAGATAGTGCTTGATGTGTTTAATTGTTTAGCTAAATAATTTTAATTAAAAAATCAACATTTAAAGAACTAAACAACCCTCCTAATATGTTACATACAGTTGCATAAGCATACATTTGGAAAAGGACAATTATTTGAAGGTTTAGGTCTTACTAGGAGCTTTGGTTGATTGTCAAAATGACTTGTTCTATACTGGATTGCTGGTACCGATTGTAACTACAAAAGAAACATGGCATATCAATTTATAACAAAGTATTGGAGGGGAGGCGAATTTCAACTACTTTTCTATCAATGGGAAACATTTTAACAACATTCCACTAAGTAAAACCCAAAGAATATTAGGAATAGGAAAATCCATGCCAAAATTGGCACGTGAAATTATTTAAAATGTAACAAAAAATTACCTAACAACAATTATTCTATATTTATATTTATATTTATATTGTAATATGAATTTGTTTAAATTTAATCACCTAACAAGAAATTATGACTTCTTGAACTGTACAGAAAAAGTTATAGTCTTTACTTTAATCCAAGCTATACTATAGAGTGGGTATCTAAAGTATATAAGAGCTTTCGAGGTGGCTTTTTTCTGGACCGAGAAAAAAAAAGCCTACTTTTATTTCCTCTATATCAATGCTTTGCATGCGAAGGTTTGATTACAAACACAAGTTCTATGTCTGAACAACATTCCATGCTTGAACAACAGTTCATGGACTAATTGTGTTATGCACTAAATTGTACTTGAAGTTGAAGTTCAAACAAGTCAAATACTTCAAGTTTAAATTAATCAAATATTTCAAAATCTCATCATATAATGGACAATTTTCATTATATAAGTCTTTAAATATACAAAGTAATAATAAAAACTATTCCCCCATGTGTTTTGTTTTTTTTCTAATTAAACAGTAATATTTTATTGAGGTTCTTCTTTAGGAATGAGGTTGAAATATTGATAAAAAAAGTGGAGGAGAATAACAGGTTCTTCTTCTTTAGCAGAAGGACAGAAACATGTGTCATTAGCAGTGGCAATGGACGAGGTTGGTAAATCACAAACTTAGCTCTCCACCAAGGAACGGATGAATAAATGAAGACTAGTTTGTTTAATTTAGAACCTGTTGTGCATCTGTGTAATACTATGAAAATTTGAAGATATTGGGGTAGATATTAGTGTGGGAACAGTGCATGTTTAAAGGAGTGAGGAGTTGAACTTTTAGTATTATAGTGACTACTTTCGAACTAAAAAAGATTGAAGTAGATGGTTTCTCCTCTCATCTGTAATAAAATTTGAAGTGAATAGTAAAAAAAGGTGGAAATGGTAGTGGCAAAGGAAGTGATAAGAAACACAAGATATGGAATCATATATCTCCCTATTATTGATTCAGAAATGAGGGACAGTGAATGCGTGTACTGGACACCCATAAGTAATAAGAAACACAAGAAAATGATGGATGCTAAAGGCATCTTCTTCACTGCTGAAAGGATCAGCTACCTTGGTCACAAGACAAACCCCAAAATGAAATCAAAATGCTATAATATTACCAAGGCCATGCAGATTCCAGTCCCCACCAATACTGTTAAAAACATTACACTGTCCATAATATTATCCTCGATTACTTAATAATAAACTAATGGTTGAGATCTTGCATGACCACTAAACAAACACTTATCTTCATCAGTTGTTTATAAGTGCTCTTGAAGTTAATCAGAGTTGTTTAGCAAAAAACAGTGACTCAACAAATGATATGACAGAGTTCGTATGATCATTGTCACTTAAAAAAAAGTATATTTTGAGTGAAACAATTAGTTAAAAAATGTTTGAACTATTACTATTTCAAGTTAATTTTAGGATTTACAAAATTAATTATAAAATTCATTGTAATAACATTTAACATAAGATTGATTTTTTTGTTTAATATTTGAATGCATTTGATAGTTTTCAAACTAATTTCGCTCTCTAAATAATATTAGGAGGGAAATCAATGGATTTGTGGATAAAAAGCAACTTATTCAATCATCAGATCAAACTTGTATTTCAGATTTAGCCATTTGTTCAAGAGGATTTCTTTTTTCCTATTTAGCTATTGATCTGATCTCTGTTCTTATTTACTTAGCAGTCTTTAGAAACTAATTTTTAAATGTTTTAATGGTTTAATAACAGTTTAACCATTTTGACAGTTTTAAACAAAAAAAAATGGCAAAAATAAAACCTGACCAAAGATGAAAGGAAAATAGCTACATTAATAAATACATCACCATATGCTATAAGCTTGTGCAAAACAACCATTGATTAATCTTAAAGAGAAGTAGAAACCAGTATATGGACAAAGCAATTGAACATCAAAACTTTGAAACTCAAGCAGAGCGATGTACTATATTTAAAGAAGCATGTAAGTGTATGTATGTTACATGAAAATTCAAAACCATCAATACCTGCCCCTATAGTCATTGTATTCATCTTATTCAGAATCAAATCACGTTACCGGATAATTAAAACCAAAGGTTTCTGAAAATGTGAGTAATATTTTTGCAATTTTTTTATATTATCATATTATCGTTTTTGTGTATATTCTTTTCCCCGAATAATTTATCATCTAAAACTAAAACTTGTTTATTTTATTCCCATTTTAAAAATATTTTTATGAAATGAAATTGATAGTGTAAATGAGAATTCGTTATCACCAAAGATTATATACCATGATCTATAAGGATCTATTACAGTTAACAAGCAAGGAATAACTATACAAAACAAAAAAGAGAAGTTAACTCATGACATCAAATGATTAACATTTAAAATAAACACTACTAGTAAGGTAAGTTTTTTCTCTGCTATTTTTTATTCCAGTAAGCTTCAAAGAAATTAGATAAACTAAAACTAGTCTCATCAAATATGGTTTCAATTGGTTAAACTATTTTTGTGAGAAATGGTTGATGTAAAGAATACTCCTATGATCCAAATAACATCCATCTATTCTATTTTATTATGAGAAAACTGCTAAAAATTCTTTAACAATGGTGAATGGTGTCAAAGAGTAAAATGTTTCATTAAAATATAGGAATATATAATTTTTATGATTTTGGATTTACCAATGATTTTTTCTATAAAAATATAGGAATATATAATATAGTTTATATTACCAATGATTTTTTTTATAAAAACATTGCATTTGGATTTACCCTTTTTTGGTTTGAGGCGTATGCTTCTTTCTCTGGTCAAGCTGCTTACAATGATTGGTACATGTCACTTTACAATGTCTTCTTCACTTCACTTCCAGTTATCGCTCTAGGTGTTTTTGATCAGGATTTTTCTGCCAAACTTTGCCTAAAGGTACTATATATATTGCCTTTTATTTCTTTAAATTTTGCTTTTAAAGGTTCTTGAAGAAGCAACACGTAGACATATACAATTCTTCTTCTTAGAAGACATTTTTCTTTTAAATTTTGCATTTTTTCTCTAGGCTGTTTATATTACCAGTTTATCTTTGACCTTTTTTGATTAATTGTGTTCACACAAAAGTTTATATTTATTACTTCTTTTTGTAAAAGTCTTGGTTCTGCCGTAAGGGGTTTGCAGCAGTGATTTTAAGCATTATGGTGGAACTATAATGGTTGTATAGCAACATTGATTTTAGGATGAAATCTAGCTAACACATTACTCTGTAAAGTTTTGATGCTATTGTGTGGCTGACATGTGTACTGAATTTCTTTTTTGGCTCTTGATTTTAAATAAAGATTGGTTGAAAGCCAAGATTCTACGCTAATCAATAATCAAACGGTCTGTCTTACAATATCCCTTTCTATATCTAGAGGGAGTACAAGACACCCTGTTCAGCTGGCCTCGGATTCTAGGGTGGATGTTGAATGGAGTCCTTAGTTCTTTACTGATATTCTTCTTAACCACTAATTTTGTGTTCAATCAAGCCTTCAGAAGAGATGGTAAAGTGGTTGATTTTGAAATACTTGGGGTGACAATGTATACATGTGTGGTGTGGACTGTGAATTGCCAAATGGCAATATCCATAAATTACTTTACTTGGATACAACATTTTTTTATATGGGGCAGCATCGCTTTCTGGTATGTATTTGTGTTGGTCTATGGTTACTTATCTCCAGCAATATCCACAACATCTTACAGGGTTTTTGTAGAAGCATGTGCTCCCAGGGGTCTCTATTGGCTAGTAACCCTTTTGGTTGTTGTGTGTGTGTTGCTACCCTATTTCTCCTATAGGTATTTCCAAACTCGGTTTCTTCCAATGTACCATGATATTATACAGAGAAAACAAGTAGAAGGGATTGAAATTGGCTTATCTGATGATGATATACCTAAACAGGTCCAAGGAAAACTAATACACCTCAGACAGAGATTGAAGCAAAGGGAGTTGTGAAATGTAAATGGTTCTAAACATATATTCTTTGACCCTTCAAATTGTATTTGATTTCTTGCAAAGGGGCATTCAAGTAGTGAGAATTGCCAATGGCTTTTAATTTTAATTTTTTTTCCTTCCTTGGTTTTTATTTGTTTATAAAATTAGCAGAGGACAATCTTTTGTGTAGCAGTCACCTGATGTAGATTAGGTATGTAAAGCTAGAGTATTTTAACTTATGGCTTCTTAATTAACAATGTATATGGTAATCACATCAAAACCATTAAACTGAATAGAATAACTATTTACTCATTAAACAAAACGTAATAACTACTTACCCTTTTGTGGTACTTTCCTTTTTGAATCCCAAAAGCTTCCTCCACTTATCTTACCCTTCGAATCCTTTGCAGTCCTATATCACACAAATTCAACCAGAGAAAACCATATAAAACATATATAATTAATAATATAAATTATATGTTATAGTCCTTAAAGATTGCGTAAACATACCTTAACACGCCTCTTAATGTTCACTCAATGTCCTAACAATGCACCAAAGTATTCCACAGCACACCAACCAAACCAAACCCCATTTTGTGCCCGAAAAACCAAAGAACAAAGGTTTAGGATTTTCTCCTTTTACAAATGAAATCACTTAAGAATGAACAAAATTTACTTACCACAACAATCAGCAATTCAGCATATCTACAACATCGAACACTAAAAGATGCTTAGACATTCGAACTTCTTCTTCTCTGTGAATAACCGCAACATTAAACCACTACACACCAAAGAAATAAAGATATATATTAAAGGAACAACATTCTGGACTTACCACAGTCACTGAGACTGAATGACGGCGACCCAAAATCGGAGTGCGAGAACAACAGTCCTAGGGTTCCTCTGCAACTGGAAGAGTGCGAGATTAAGCCTATGATTGATGACAATCGCTTGATGACAAGAATGGCCAGAGAAGAACCAAATTTACTAAGCATTAGGGTTTGATTTACTTACCCCTATTAAGCTACTCAACGCCGAACTACGACACCGCACCCAACAATGAGCCCCAACCACAGTGCTTGATGAAGGATTGATGAAGGTCACAATAATAGACAGAGAGAGGCGACGAAGAACCAAAGCACGATCTACACCCACACCGAAGACGACTCCAAAGACCAACACCCACACCGAAGATGGCTCCACAGGAGGACACCGAACTGAGACCGAAGATGGTTCGAAAGAGAAAGTAAAGCGTGATGGTTCGACAGAGAAGAAATGTCCAGGGTTCAACAAAGAGAGGAAAGCTCGAGGTTGAGAAATGACACCCAGCTTCCCCTTAATCAGAAATATATTTTTTTAAAATAATTATTTCTCTGATCCGTATATAATATCTGCATGTAACACCTGGCTCTAATTACAAACAGATAATACCACTTATATACGGATTCCATCCTTGGGTAATTTTCCCACTATGACGTGCCAACCGTATATACGGAATTTATATACGAAACATCCGTATATAAAAAACCGTATATAATATCCGTATATAACATTTTTTCTGAATTCCGTATATCAATTCCATATATAATATCTGCTTTATATACAGATTTAAATCCGTATATAAACTTCTGTATATAAATCCATTATTTCTTGTAGTGACATGATGCATGCTAGTGATAGGTTGAAATCACAGGATCACGATGACATTACTGATGGAAATTAACACAAGTCGATACCAAACAAACATCCCACATCTTTCATTTAAAGAAACTCAGTTCATTACATTGCCTAAAAGGAACAAAGTACGAGTATCTCATTTTTTACATCATTCCCTAGCTCGAGCGATGAAGGTTTTCATTTCACCTACTAGCCATTTACAATGATTAATAAAAAGCTTTATCTCTTCAGGCGGGCTACAAAAGTGAGTACTCGCTTCAGCATCCAACACCATTTTGGGAATATCCTTAATTGCCCCATTTGCTAAAGCAGCCAAATGGGAGAAACTCTCCTTACAATGCTTCACAACCCTTTCTTGTTCCGCGATGTGATCCTCCATCCGCTTCATCAAGGCCTGATGCCTTTCTTCAAACTCCATTAACCTCCACCGCACCTCCTGCTCTTCAATATAATTCTCCATTCGCTTTATCATGGCCTTATGCCTTTCCTCTGCCTCCACTAGCTTCTAGCGTTCATGGTTCAAATCTGCCTCAAATGACATGGCTATCTCCTTCTTCTGACGCCCCACTTCTTCAACCAAAATTTGTGCTTCTTCGTAGAGGTGTTTCCATTGTTTTCCCTCTTCTAACGCCGCATTCCTCTCCTTAACCCTCATTGCTAGCTCCATGGTTGCAGCTGCAAGATCTTGCTTTAATCAGGATGTATAGTCTCTTTCGGCCTTCTGGCTTCTAACAATTTCTTCATAGCCCTGCTTTTTCCTCTTTAGCATTCCTCATATCTACGAAATCGTTTGTGCGCTTTGTAATTCATTAGCCAACCTGACATTTTGCTCTCTCAGTTTTTCCATTTCCGCCTTTAACTACTTCATCTCCTCATTCCCGAGGTCGTGGGATTGCCCCTCGTTAGTCGGCTGAGCACTGACCGGCTTGAAAGGCAATTTGATCTCCTTTACCCTTTCTACATTCCAGGTGTGCTAACTAACTCTACCGTCTACCATCCCTACCCTTAGATCCTTCTCTAATCGTACAACACTTTCCCAAACACTTCTAACTTTCCTTAGCATTTCAGTGAAATGTTCGTCTTCATAATAATGCAGTGAGATACTAAGGAGAAGGTGTCCCTTTCATGGGATGTCCGAATTGCCTTTGGACCAAAACAAGGTTGTAATTGATGCAATATCGGGCACCTATGAGGGGTATATTGGGAAAATTGCCATAATGATGGATAGAGGGTTTAATCCCAAGCCAAGGAAGGCGCCATTTTACATTTCCTCAACTCAAACCAGCAAAGAATTGTGCCCACTCATTTCCACCTTTGTCTTTACGCTTTTGGTGCGACAGATCTTCCAATGGACACCTGACATCAACTACCCCCTTAAATACACGCGCAATCGTCCAAAAATACAGTGCCGGAAAACAACAAAGAATGTTCTTCCCCTTTCTTTCATGACAAAAACTCATGGTCCCATAAACATCCGCGGGGACTGTGATTACAGGATTCTCTGATCTTTTCTTTCTCGCCACAAAGACATATATTGCGGTGTAGTCCATGAAGTCTTTTATCTTGGGGAACAAGACGACGCCGTACACAGTAAGGGCTACCACATCCATAAATATCTCTCACTCTTCTTTATCAGCTAGATGATGTAGATATTGCTCCAGATATCCTTGCGTAAGTCCGCGCACTTGGTTCCTCGTTAACCTATCTTCAATTTCTTTAGGTTGTAATTTCATTATGGCAGCAATGGTGGGGATAGAGGTGTGATGCTCCAAATGCTGATAAGGAGTGATATCCTTTAGTGGTAAGCCTAGGATGTGCTCAAATTCTTCTACAGTTGGCGCCAACTACAAGTCCTGAAATGTGAAACATCTGAGCGGGGAGTCATAATATTGGTCTTTAGCTGTTTGCCTAAGTTTATCAGCCTTGTCAGGTTTCCGCCATGAGTCTTCAGACAAGGCTTCTTTCTCAACATGACAGAATCGGTCTACTGTATAGCATAAGATCTTGCATCAACTTCCATCTTGTATGATATCAAGCAGATAAACTTGTGATTTCCCCTAAAGCAAGTACGTTACCAAATGATGAATGAAAATGATGCATGATACATGCATAATATGAAAATGCAAAATCGTTATTTTCAAAAGGAACAAACAGTGTGAGAGTTACAAGGTTATACATTTCTCCCTTTGTGCCCAAATAGAGGTTCAACGCTTCATATTCAAGGTCAAGTATATGCAATCTCACAAGGATGGTTCCTTGAACCTAAAGATCAATGGTCACTAGAGCTATGTTCCCCTTCATAGCATCTCCACAACAGTCGAGTAATCAAATAGGTGCGAAGACACAAATGAAGAGAACAAACTCTAGCCGGGGTTCACACGATAGCCAAACAGAAAGTATGTCCCAAGTGGCACCGCTACACAACCCCTCTATTTCTAAGTTGCACTCAGACCCGGGTATAGGGCCCCACTCATAATATGCACAATGTGTGTGTGTGAAGGGAGAATGCAATGCATCCAAACTCTCACCTGCAAAACAACCAGAAAAATTATTAGGCATATATAAACATGTCTTCTACCCTAGGGTTCAATATAGAACAATCAAAACAACTCACATGCAATTATTCCAAATATCAAACATAAATAAAGAAAAAGGGAAGAAAAACCATAAAGCAAAACCACATCAAATTCGCACATCTAATTAAATGGCCAGACTCTCACATGTCCCCAACAGAGTCGTCATCTGTCGCAACCGGAATCGTGATGGGACGACAATCCAAATAAAGACGAGTTTGAAAAAGAGATTTTGGAGTTGCCATCATAGTTTATTCTGGAAAACTACGAAAAACCCATAAAAGGATAAGGCATGGTCTATGAAAAACCAAATTCTGGGTTTGGAAGTCAGTTATGTGTAGGGAAGGTATTAGCATCCTACATCGCCTACCCGAAGGCAGTACCTTTAACTACATACGCAAATGTGATGTGGTTTTCAAAATGTTTAACTATCCCCAAAAATAAAACTATAAAGAAACAAAATATATTTTAGTTTTTTGAGCCCGATAAGGATTGACCTTGCTCCTACGTATTCTCCTTCAAAAGAGAAATCAGGGTTACGTATTGAGTGCTAGGCTGATGCTGACGATCGCACGAGCACTCATATCATTATTTAATTATTTAGATTGATTGTGTTAAGTACTAGGCTGATGTGGACAATCGAACAAATACTTATACCTTTAAAACAATATTTTTGTTTTTTTTTATCTAAAAAGAGAGAGAGAGAGAGAAAGGTATTAAGCACTAAGACGATGTGAGCGGTCACACAAGTGCTTAACCTTTTAAAATGCTTATTTTTGATATTATTACTTTTTTGTAGTTTTTATGTATTTTTCATGTATTATTAAATGGTAGATATCTAAAAATGAAATAAAAGTAAAAAATAAACAAAATAAAATAAAAAGAACAAAAATTATGAGGGTGTGAGGTTTAGTAGAAATCGAATGGGCTTAAGCCCAAACAGAATGGGGGTGCGAAATGGAGACGGGTGTGTGCAAAGGAGAATAGAGTTTTTTGTTTTAAAAAAATCTGGATATGGCCCAAGGGTTTTGCTTCTCAGCTCAGAAAACTTAGGGGTTTGTCTCCTCCACCCCATTTGTGCTCAATGTCCACGAGACTCAGAGTCTCTTCCTCTTAACAAAACAACCTAGGGAAAGGGGTCAAATCCCTTACTTCTCCTCTTCGCGCGAGAGGGAATAACCGTTGCTCACCGAACCAACACTGTCACACCGTTTCCAATCGGCCAAAGGTATCGCTGGTGATGCCATTCGTCGCCAGACTCATTGCTAGCCACCGTCAAAGTCCTATATTCCCCTTTTCCCCTTATGCACAAGAAAGAAACAGTCTCAGTCCCTGGGACGCGTTCTCCCTACCATCGACGAAGCCAACCATCGCCGATGCATCCAATCGGAAAGAGCCCTTTCCCTACTGCTCAATCCCTCCTGAATCGCACAAAGACCTCTTCTTCTCTCCCTCACGCCATTATCCTGTCTAGGATTCACAATATGATGGTGGGTTTCGGAATATCAATTTGCAAGTTTGGGTTATGCAAAGGGAATGTTGGTCTTTAATTGCTGAAGGTGTTGATGGCATGGTTCATGTTAACTAGATGGGATGGGTTTCTAGAGTAGAGAGAGTGAAAGTTGGTGATGGTGAGGATGATAGTGACATAAGAGGTATTCTATGAGAGGGCCTTGTCTCGTGCTCTTTCTTTTTGTGATTTTATTGGATTAAAGAATGTAAATGATAGAAGAGTATGTTTTGGCGTTCTTGCCATTGTCGGAGCAACCTCAGAACAGGGTGATGAAGACTGAATGAAGTTTTTGGTGTGTTTTGTCAAGGAGGAATTGAAACAGAAATTAGGAGAAAGTAATGTTTTCCTCCCTATATATGATTCCTGTGGTATTTTCTAGGTGTAGGTTGAAGATATGACCTCGGTTGGAGGGAGAAGATGAACGTGGTGGACCAAGAAGATGAAGTATGAAGGGGAATCAATGGAGGGTCAACCACACAAAGTTATAGACCCAAGCCAAATGCAACAAGATGAAAAAAAACATCCCAAATACTATCTCAATGGCTATACGGCCAACTAAAAAGTGAGGAGAAAAAGCAAACGAGGCAATATCAACTCAAATGTAAGCAGATAACCATAAGCTATTAAGCTATTATTCAAGAATTACATATACACTTGCATGCAGTAAAGATTTAGAAAGGAAAGCTTACCTTGTGGCTTAAGTGTTCTTCTTGTAACTCTTTCTCTTTGGTGATATTGGATGCTTGAAGAAACTCCCCTCTTCTCTTTAAAAAGATGAAGGATAGTTATTGCGACCAGAGTGGATTAAAGTTGATGGTGGAGGTGAAGAAAGGTTATCTCCGCTCTGCTCTGGTAATGAGGTTTTTTCACTAAAAATCCCTCCTCTATCTGTTTTTTTTTTCAGATTATGCCCGTAACCGTTTTCTCTATCCAAATCCCCACAACGCCTCCCCCTTCCATTACTCGCGTCACGCCTTTTCTTTCATTTTTTTCTTTCACGTTTTCTCTCTTTTTTTTGTCACGTTTTCCTTTTCTTTTTTTTTGAAAGTTTTAGTGCACCTTTAGGCCTCGATTCTCTACCAACCAATGCAAAAAGGATATATGGCTTCAGAAAAAGGATATATGGCTTCAGTTTTTTTCAACCAAAGCCATATGTCGTTTTCAGATAAATAAATAAATAAAAGCACAATTTTTGAAAAAATTGAAAATTTTAGCACACCTTTAGACCTCGGTTCTCGATTAACTAGTGCTAAAAGTGATATATGTTTCGGTTATTTTACAATCGAGACCCCTAAATTCGTGAAATTTTTAAAAATGTCAACATAGTTATATACTTCGATTCTTCAAAACCAAATTGAAACATATTATGGGAGTTTATGTGACAAATCTGCACTAATGTTAATAACTATTCATATTCACTATATTCATAAAAATCCTAAAGAGTCTTTTGTAGGTGAATTTCTTCTCTGAACAACAAGAGATTCAATTTCGATTAATAAGAGTTTTCAAGCCACTGGTAGGATCTTGTAACCTGTTCGCAAAATTTACGCTCAAGATCATGATAAGATTGGAAAAGATAAAAAATTTATATTTTAGATAAAATAATGTAAATAGTTATTTTATATTATATATTTAGAATTTTTTAAATGATAAAATATTTATTCTTCATATTATTTAAACATCTAATTTTAATAGTCTTTAAAAATTAAAATTTATCACCCGTCCTACGGAACAAGTCTTATCTTTTACTCTATAACTTCCAAGTATTAAGTTTGTCTAATCTAATACATATTTTGACATCATCTAATGTAATACTTAAAAAGAACATAGAAAAAGATTGCTTTAAGAATCATAGCATTATTACTTGTTAGAATGTTTTCTATTTGAATATTGTTACATATTGTCCAAGAAGTGCCACAATATTAGAAAAGAAGAAGATCACATGTCATGGTAGCACGTAGCATGGAACACTGACCGCCAACAACCACTTTATGTATTTCTCTGTCCTTCCTTCTACTTTTTGTTCTCCCTAATGCTATGCATATTATTAACTTTTTTATTTCCTCTTCCTTCCAATATATTATCCACACCAAAACTTATAAGCGTGTGGGGATCAATTTGTGTATAATAGTTAAGTTTAAATTTAAATATGATAAATATATATGGTGAAAAAGTTTAATCGTTAATTGTAATTTTATGCATAAAGTTATTATTTGTTCACCTTGTAAAATAATTTGTATTAGCAGAAGAAATAGAATGCTCACTTAGAATTCACTAAGATCATGTTAGAAGTGAACTTTAAACCTAATTCAACCTCACAAAACTAATTTGTAGGGTGAGGTTTGCACTCACTTATAAACTAAGAATTGACCTTATTTCTAGTCGATGTGGGACTTCTAACATACATAAATACAATGTATAACAGGTAAAAAGTGCCAAAGTCGATTTTTTATATTTTTATTTTATTTTTTGATAAATTCAATAAGTTTGAAAGAGACTAAAAAGGAAAAATTAAAATATCATTAGTAGATTATATTGGATTAATATAAGAGTAAAAAAGAATTATTGGAGATATTATATTAATAAAAAAAATAGTGTTTATATTGTTGGAATCTCATCTCAAAATTATAAATAAGATAGTTTTAATATATATCACTTTAAATTAGATTTAAAATTTATTTTTAAAATAGTATCACATTATCCAAAGTTTTTTTTGTTTTTTAGTAAACTTATCGTATCATTATTAGACGACATTAAAATTTAGTTTCGTGTACGAAATATAGATGTTTTAATGAGAAATATGTTAGAAATTTCATATTGAAGGTTTACGTTATCTTTTTGAAAAAGTGAAAATAATGAAAGATGTTTAATGTCTTTGAACATAATCAATTATGTCACAAATTATTATATATAATAAATTTATCATATTTTTTAATAATTATATTAATATCAATGTTTGATTACATAAGAAAGTATGTTGTCATTAAGCCTAATCCTCGTTTGTTCGAACAATATTGGTTTTAGGGAAAAATCTTTCGTGTTCTGTACACAAAAATATATTAAGAAAAGAAAAGAAAAAGCAGCAGAAAAGTTCAGTGTTGATGATTCCTTCTTATCTTTTTTTTATTAAATTTTTAGAAACCCTACTCTTTCTGCATACCCAAGTGATATATATGCCATATTTACACTCAACCTTCACACCCAAATATATGCCATATTTTTAATTTATTTGATAATTTTATATAAAACACGATATAAATAATATGAAGTTTTAAAAAATTGATTAAGAATTAAAAAACGTTTTATAAATAATAGTAGTATATTTTATCTTAAAAAGTAAAAACTATAAATGAATTTTCATTTAAAATTTTTTTCATCTTATAAAAATCTTCATCTTTTTAAAATTCTTTTACTAAACTTCTTTTAGATATTTTTTTTTTGTGAGATTGTCCTCTCATCTCTTTGAAAATTCAAGCATATCTTAACATTTTTGAAGCAACATCTATTCAATCATATTTTTCTATAAAATAAGTTCTCTTTTTTGTTTTTTTCTTGAGTCAATTCTAGATTTTATTTCATGTGGCTTTAAAGGGTTTGCATGTGGTCTTAGATAACTTTATTTGATTATTTATTCTTTTTGTGATCACGAGAGTGTGCTCAGGTAATATTAATCTAAGATTTTATATGTAGTTAGAGCTACATGAGAATTTTTGGTTTATGTGGAGTCTCTTTGAGTTAGGGCTCTTCATCTAAGAAAAGGACAGAGGGATCACTAAAATATTCATGTTTGTGGGTATCCGCGAATAAAATCTGCTATGGATAGTAAGCGGATGCTTCAAATGAGTATCTACGAGAAAGAGTAATGGATAATTTAATACTCACATATAAATGGGTCTGGCACAGGTATCATACTACTCGTATCCATGAGTATCCATTACTCATAAAAAATTAAAATTTAATTTACATTTTATTAGGTTAAATTTAAGTAAAATTAAAATTTAATTTATATTTTATTAGGTTCAATTTAATTAAAATTAAAATGTAATTTATATTTAATTTAATTTACAGTATATTTTATTTTTATAATTTTATTTAGATTTCATTTTAATAATCTATAAATTATTAAGTTTTAAATATTCGAGTATTCATGGGTTAACAAATAAAATAGATTAGAAAAACCTTAACTACCTAAGAAAGGTGTCAACCTAGGTTACCCAGGCCCAACTAAGTAAACCCCATGAAAATGTTATAAATAACTACGTTCACGAGGTAATATTATTTCATATTCATTATAGCATTACACATATACCTGATTTGAACGTTGAAGTGTCTTTACAAGCATCTCACTCGTTTGTGCATTGAAGAGATCTTACCCGAATACATCTCTAATTTCATTAATGAATGGAATACCACGTCTCGAACTTACAACATATAAGAAGAGGAACAAAAGTTTTTCTTGTGCAAACTAGTGGTAGATGTATTTCGCCCTGACAAAAACATTTGGCGCCTACCATGAGGCCAATGTATATTTCCAAAAAGGAAATTGGTGTCTAATAGAAACAAAATGAACAATGATAAGCAATTAGAGACTGAAGGACCAAGTAACAGTTCAAGCAAGATGGCTTTGTTGTTGGAGTTATAGAAAGAGTTGATTGAGCTAAAGAAATGTAATGTATACGAGATGGATGCCTTGCGAGAAGATAATTCAAGGATGAAAAGAAAACTAGAAAAGGCTTAGTGGGGTGAGTCGAAGTCCTTAACAATATACTGATATGTGACGACAACATTAATCTGGACAAACATATTGACATCTATGTAACTTAGGTTACCATGTACACCACAAACAATATTATCATGTGAAAAGGGTTCCCTACCTTACTCAAGGGTGCAACCTTAAGGTGGTTCACCATACTTCCCCCTTTGTCTATATATTGTTTAAACATGTTAGTAGCGCATTTCAGCAGGTACAAATCGACCTTATCACCTCACCTCTATAGTGCTCATCGACTAAAGTTGTTAAAACAGATCACCCAACCCAACCCATCACAGGCTGACCACTTGGTGAGTCAAGCCAACATGACTCACTTATTAGTGAGCTCAAGAAATTTGAGCATGGACCAATCCACCATGGACTGGTGGGTTAAATGCATTGGCTCATGTAATTAAAAAAAAATACAACTTTTTTTTCTTCAATCTAACACTTTTTTTAATATATAACCAAAACCCCAAAAGCAAACCTATTTTAAAAGTTTTTTTTCTCATTTATAGACAATAAAATTCATTCATCCCAAAAGCAAAATAATAATTCTAAATAAAATATAAATAATCTCAAAAGTCAATCCAACATATTCATCTTAAAGCTTAAACTTTGGAATCCTTAGATCATACCTTACTACCTTAGGAAAAGAAAATGAAAAATGAGAGATAAAGGTAGAGAGTGAATGAAGTGTCATGGACGTGGACATCTCTCCACCACAATTTTAAAAAAAAGGTTTGCTTGTGTTTTTTGCTAAATTCTTAAGTTAAAAGTGAAATGTATTCTTTTATATATATTTGGTAAGCCAACGCGACTCACTACAGGTTCAATTCGGGTCAGCCAAGTTCTTTGTAAGTTGAGTCCATTTTTCGTCTATATTGAAATTTGCAAATTTTTGTTAAACCTGACTCAAACCATGATGGGCCAAGTTAACTAACTAGTTTTAATCCATTTTGACAGCTTTATCGTCAACATACAACAAGAGAAGGGGAGTCATTATGAGTGTGTTGTATAAAAGCTGACATAGTCACGAACAATATTTCTTGAGGCGTGTAGATTCACTGTCCTTAAGGACTTATCCGCGGTGTATTATGGAAGTCCCCCAAGATACAACAGGGAACTTCCCAGAATATCTTTGACAATCTCAGAACTAGCAAGGATCTCTAAAAAGAGTATAAAATAAACCTAGAATATTTTTAGAAGAGGAAAAGAAGAAAGGAGAATGAGAGAAGACTTCTTTTGGTGTGTTTTACGGAATGGAGAAAGGCCTCTATTTATAAAGCTAGAAGGGAAGAAAGAGTAATAAATTTTTTACCGTTGAATTGGAAAAAGGAACGTTGTAGTAACGTTGGCCAAAAGAGACATTGCTCTCAGCGTATAATTCAACGTTGTAAAAGTTTCTTTTGCAATAAAGTAATATTATTACAACAATCCCCCACTTATTGCAAAAGAAAGTTGAAAAGAAAAAATCTTTGACTCAAATAGTTCAAACATTAAAACAAGGATAATAAACTTTTATCTTGGGTCTCATAGGATGTAATGCATCAGAACTGGTATAGCAAGCTATATGAACCAGTCTTAGATTTAGAAACTTAACACACAATGTAGTTGGTATAGAAAGCTATATGAACCAAAGACACTTGACGTGTGTTAGAGGTTTATCAATCACAATACACCCCCACAATCCTTGTTGTTATCATTGTGTTGCACTTACTAGGCCATGCGCTTGCCCGGTATTCATGAGTACTCTAGAGATCATGCCAAGATCTCATGCAAGCGGCCCCACTCAACACTCATATAGGTGATTTCATCAAGTGTATGCTGCAAATCATACACCACCCATAAGGGATATGAAAATCATTAAAACTTTGTTTAAACTAAAATTCTTTCACCACATAGAATTTTAATAACAAAGTTTAGCCTCTCAATAATGCAGTATCTAGCACTTACACACACCATAGGAATGGACATAATCAATTAAAATCAATTTAGTGTTATTCGAACTAACAAGTGACTTGTTTTTGCCCATATGAACCTTATTCATGGGATCTCCAATCACAAAGGTTGGGCTTACCATCACTTGTTTGTTTGCAAGTGGCTTAAGTCTCATTCCCCTCAATGTTTCTAATATCATTAGTCTTCTTAGGAGTTTTGTCAGAGGATATGCTAGATTCCGTTCTGAATTCACATAGTCAATGGAAGTAGTTCTTTAACAGTTGCTTCATCAAATTGTGTCTCTATTCTTTCCATTGTAATTCTTGCTTTTAGTTATAGCTATTGCCGATTGGCAATCATAGTGTATTGACACCGATGGGGTTGGTTTAATTCCTAGTGGACTTTGCTAAGAAGTGTTTCAACCACTCACTCTCACTACCAGCCATCTCAAGAGCGACAAACTCAGATTTCATTATTGATCTTGCAATAATTATTTATCTGGCTGATCTCCATGTAATCGCCTCACCCCTAAGTGTGAATACATAACCACTAGTAGATTTTGTCTCATCTGAATCAGATATCCAGTTAGCATCATTGTACCCTTCTAGTACAACGGGAAATCCACTATATTAAATGGCATAATCCATTGAACCTCTTAAGTATCTCATAAGCCTGGAAAGTGAATTCCAATGTTCTTGATTTGGACATTGAGTGTACCTACTTGATAACAAATTTATGAACACCGAAAAACGGCGCCAAAAACTTGTTTAACCCTCGGCAAGTGTAACCAAATCGTATCAAGTAATAAACTCGGTAAGACCAAGTATCGTTCTTCCAAAGGACTCATGTCCTAGTTAGTTATATGATTTCTTGATTATTTAAGACTTGAGAACAAATTGTTATAAGTTTCAATTGCAAAAGGCAAAAAGTAAACATGTATGCATGTGATGATCAATGGGAAAGAAGAACACAAACACTTTGAACGAATTAGATGGATGAGTATGTTGTTGGGGTAATCAATTTCATCGTATCCACTCTCATATATTTTAGGAATTCATCATTCTTTTCATAAATGTTAATGCCACTCTCTAAATCACCTTGTAAAGAAAGCCTATCCTTAATTACGAGTTCATACAATTCCTAGCATCCCTAATAATTAATTCTGAAGCACAGAAGCTTAAAGGAAAACAACCCTCATATTCCTAGTCTAGGCAATATGCTATTGGGAGAATTTCCCCGGATCTAGATTTCCCCGTATGTTCCCATATCGACAAAATCAATAATCAAGTCAATGAATGAGTTAAACAATGCATGCTTTGAGCAAAGAAGAAAAACCCTAACTAATGATGAAAGAACGCATGTATCATAAATATGATGTTTAAACATAAATTTCCATATATGAGAGCTTCAAAAGATTACATTGATTCCCTAACAACAATACAATGTTTAGTTCACCATATTCATGGTAAAACTAGATGAAATACAATGAAAGAGTGAAAGATAGAACCCTAGAAAGTTGAGTAGGTAGCCTTAGCATCCAAGATCTTCCTCCAAGGGGTGGAAAAGTGAGTGTTTGCTTCGTACTCTGCAAAAGATACAAACCCTAGGACGTCCTAAAGCTTATATATTATTCTAAAAATTACAGAAAATTAGGCCCAAGCCCATAAAAGTAACAAAAAACCGGTCCAAGCCGATTTAGAATGGCGCTCAGCGGTATTTTATCGCTGAGCGGTACTAGCGCATGATCCATTTTGCCCCCAGCTGCTGTTTTGGCCCTCAGCAGTGATTTCGGTACCTGAAAACTGCCGCTCAGTGCCAAATTACCGCTCAGCGTCACTCGGTCGCACTTTTTCTGCATTCTGGTTGACTTTTCAGCATTCTGATTGACTGGTTGACTTTTCTGGTTGACGAGTTGACTTTTCTGGTTTCTGGTTGACTTTTCAGCACTCCAATCATTCAGTACTTCAATTCTTCTTTCAAATCATTCAATTAGCCTACAAAATCAAGGGAATCTTGCACAAAACCATTAAATTCACCTTCAACTCTCTTATTCACAAAACTAAAGCAAAAATATGAGTTCAAGCTAGTTTCTAAGTCTTAAAGGTTGCTTTTGGTATCAATTTTAAGCCTAGAAATAACGGTTTTTCAACCGTTATCACTACTCAATCTACCTACTTGATACAATTTGGTACACTTGTTAAGACCTTGGTAAGTGTACCAAATCGTATCAAGTAACAATAAATGGTAAGACCAAGTATTGTTTCCCAAGAGACTCACGACACTAAACAATTATGTGATTACTCAACTGATTAAGACTCTAAATAACAAATTTTGGGGTTTTTCAATGCAAATGCAATAAAATAAACATGAGTACAATTTGATCAATTGAGGCTAAACACAAGAATAAATGGACGAAGTTGATGATATTGTTGTTGGGTTTAGATTTCACCTAAATTTACTCTCCTGCATATATGAATTCATCTTCTTCATTAATGTTAATGTCACTTTCTAATTTACCTTAAAACAGATGTCTCGGTGAAAAAAACTATATATATATATATATATATATATTTATAATATATTTTGTAACATTTCATTTAATAGTATAAACTACTAAAGAAAACATTATATATCTAATAATGCATATCAAATAGATAAGAAAGATGGAAAATATTGATATAGTTATCCAAGTTAATAACTATATCATCAAAATATATGTACAAGGTCTACAAAAACTAACAGATCACTCGACAATATCATCAATCTCCATCAACGAGATATCAACACCTAACTCATCCTCTACTCATTCTAATGGTGATCATTGTAAAAGAGAAAACATCATAGATAGAAAGTAAGGTAGGGTCAGCTAGTTTCAAAAGAAAATAACATACACACTTAACATTTCATATATTGGTTCAATAATGATAACATTCTATAACTCAAATATACATATAAATAGTTGACTTTGGACTCAATTTATTTGAATACATGCTTTGACATAGGGCTTCACTGTAGATGTGCACCCTTAATAGTATTTATACTCTATAGAGTCATAAATAAAGAGGTTATCACCTTACTACTTATGAGGTTAATCTTTCACACCTAAGACTAACAATCTAAGGCAAAGACTTCCTATCATTCTCTCCCACATCTCATTCCTCTCTTTATGAGTTGAATGGTTGGTAGTATATCAAACATCTATTTTTTGAACTCTCATATATCAAAACATACACACTAAACAACACCACACACAATTCCTCCTTGGATTGATCATAATCACTCTTAAATACCTTTACAAACCAAATATCACATTAACATTCACGAAACATACTTTAATAATCATAAAATAGCAAATCACACATATAAATTAAGTGTTTGATTTTGTGAATCTTGTCTAGCAAGAGTATTTACTCGCTTATCGAATATAGATTCGCTCAATCACTAGATAACTCGCCTAGCGATATCATCACCGGATGACACATGCTTAAAATGTCAAGAAATTTGTACAGCAAGAAAGGTCTCGCTCACCCACTGTTAAGTTAGTGAGTCTATGATTTTAGTTTTACCTAGCAAGTACTAAGTTAGTGGTTATCTAACTATGAGCTCGCTCAACCACCATATTTTCACTTTACTGAAAACCAAGTCAGTGAGTCCCCTGACTTTGATTTTTTTTAGTGAGAATATACTCGCCTACCGAGTCTAAAATTCCGTATAATACAAATTTCATAGATTTATGCCTCATAAGCCTCCACCATCCAGCCTAACATTAACCACATATGCTAAAACAAAAAATCTTCAGATAATACACAATCCAACCACACAATTTACTTATAATACAATTTCAATCATTCAACATAGTAGAATTTAAATCATATTATCTCTTAAGACAAATTCATTCCCTAATCTTAACTCAACAGGGCAAATTGTAGCAGATAACTCAATTACACAATCCCAACACCATACAAGCATCAATAAAAAATTGCCTTGAATTAAAAAACCAAAGTGTTTCGTTTACTTGTTAGATGACCAAACGACTCTAAAAATCCCGAAACAGCTCCAACAAGTCAAGGAACCCTATTTTCTCTTACAAACCATATAAACATGATTAAGACATACTATTAGGACCATTGATAAGCAGGGAGTCTTATAGAAGACTCATATAACATATGCAGCTAGAATAGTTCATATGCATGGAAAAACTCAACTTTAGAAAAAAAAAAGCCATAAATCAATTTACTCTTTTGTAGAAATTGATGAGATAGACTCGAAGATCTCGCCTTAAGAATCACCAGTTGCTTTTTTATATTCAAACAAATAGACAAGAAGTTAGAAAACTTAGAGAAAGGATAACAATTTTTTAGAGTATTAGAGAAATAATGTGTTTTTAGATAATAAAACTCATTACTAAAAATTTTATTTATATTTTAAACTTTTAATTATTAAAATAACCAAATGATTATTTAAAACACCCAATCACATTTAGACATGATTTTTTTAGATTCTTACCTATTTCAATATATAAACTTATGTATAATATATTTCAATATATTAGATGGTATAGTTTGATTTAATTACTAATTTTTAATTCATATTCTTAAAAAATTATAAAAAAACTTATAAAAAATTATTTTAATTCGTTTTTGCTTTAAAACCAGCTTCCATTAGCTTTTTTTCAAATTTAAGCACCCTTTACAATATATATATATATATATATATATATATATATATATATATATATATATATATATATATATATATATATATATATATATATATATATATATTACTTACCATCACATATACATATTTCAAATTATTTTATTTAATCACTATTTTTTATTAAAAAATATGTTTCTTTAGTTCATGTTTAATTATCTTACCAAAACAATTATATATATAATCTTATTATATAGTCACTTATCGAATATTTATCTAATGATAGGCAAAATATATGCATATTTTAAACTTTCTAACAAGGAAATTAAAAACTAACTTTGTTGAGATATTGGAATTTATTTATCTAATAATAGAATAAATTACTTGTTATGATAAGATTAAAAATTAGACAATTTCTTTTAATAATGACTATAATTAATATTGTGAAGACCTAGAAATGATATTTTAGAAGTGGTACTAAATTAAAAATAATGAGACTCCATTATTTTAATATTAAAAGATTTTAATATAAAAAGAATTGTTATAAACGAGTTTCATTATTTTAAAATGTATCGTCTCTCTAGAAATAACTTTTCTAGAGTTCTCTACCTTACCTTTAAGTGTTCTTGCTCCTAAGTCATCTGTTTGACGATCAGGAGGTCAAGGTCTACAAATCTAGCCGGTCAATTTCAAGAATAGAGCAAGTAAGACTCATTTTTTCCCTTAGGTTCCTAAATCTGTTTTAGAATAATCTAGTATTGTTGCATGTGTAATCATGCTTCTTCTAGTCATTTTTGGTTCATCTAGAGTTCTAAGGACTCTGTCTGTTTCCAATTTGGCCTCATAGGTTCGTCTAGAGATTCCTTGCGTTTTAAACAATCGGTGAGACGTTTCTTTGAGTTGGACAGTTTATTTCAAGGTAAGAGAAGCTAACAATATATTTCTATTTATGAAATTATTTAATTGGTAGTTTTTGAAATTAATGTATATTGAATTTTGGGAAAATGTTTGCTATTGATTTTGATGTGTTTTAGAAGATGAATTGTGGTTGTATAATTCTGTTTGATCTCATGATTGTTGGTGAACTTGCATAATTTTGTGTTTAATTCGAATTTTATGATGGGTGGTACTTTTGATATGTGTGGTAGTGTTGTTTTATTTAGATTTAATTATTTTTAAACTTAATCAAAATTTAAATTAGAAAGCTACCTACAAAATAAATAAAAGCTATTGATAATAAAATTTTAAAAATTATTTTAATTTTGTAATTATAATAATAACAATAATAATAATTTTATTAGTTTAATCATAATAAAAAAAAAATGTGAACAAATTGTTTTTACTCGTTTATATAAAAATATATAACTTTAAAAGTTCAAAAACTATACCTAAATATCATTAAATAATTCAAGTATATACATATATATATATATATATATATATATATATATATAACTTTAAAAGTTTAATACAGTTATGATGTAAAAATGATATATGTTTTTATGTTTCTAATATCAATCACAAAATTTGAAAAACTATAATTTAATATAAAATAGAATTTTAAATATAAATATGTTTTATTTTTAAGATTCTAATAGATCTATAACTTGTATATGTAATAGTTATATTATATTTATACTTACAAGAAGAAAATACAATGTGTGTGTTTGTATTTGGAGAAATTAAAAGAAAATCAAACCATTATTAAATATTATAATAAAAATATATATAAAAGGTAGAAGCAATTATGTTAAAAATATTTTCATTTATTTTCTCTTAACTTTATATTTGAGATATTAATATTTTAACCCAAATTTTAATATTTTTAAAATAATTAATAATTAAAATGTATAATATATATTATTTATCCTAATTTAATATAATTTACTTAGTATATTACAGTCACTGAAATCGTACTTTTATTGGAAGGTAAGGTAGTAGAGTGTAGCCATTACCGTTACCCACTGCAGTGGTTATCGTGACAAAGCGACGTCATTGACTTCTCATCTCACTCACAAGCAATCCCCTTCTTTTACTTTCACCTCTTTCTCTCTCTCTCTCTCTCTCTCTCTCTCTCCTTCTGCGATGGGTTGTGCTGGATCTTCACAATCCAAGCCTGATGGTGAGCCACCCCATTCCTTTGATTCCTCCAAAACCTCATTTTTGCATTTCCTTTTAGTTAAATCTTTGGGAATTTTATTCTGGGTTGGTGTCAAAATCGGTTCTTTCTGGTTGTTGTTAACTGGGGTGCTGATATTTGCGAACGATCGTATCTGGGGGACTGTGTAAAATTGTAATTTCGAAGAGGAAGGAAACCAAGAGAGGTGCATGGGGTGAACGAATTACAAATCTGTATTTTGGGTTTTGGATATTTTGCGACATTTTGTATTGAATAATGAAAATCCTACCTTGTGAAACTGTTTCGAGCATTTCTTGTTTCATGCTTGATTTTCCAAGAAATTTTTGGCGTTGTTATGTTTATTAATCTGTTGGATGACTTGGGGGTAAGAGTTAGGAATGGTTTGCCAAACTTATTAACACCGCATGGTGCCTTGATTTGTTTTTAATTTCAACTCTTTTGTTTGGTACGTGTTTGGGCGAGTATTGGCAAAATTTATTCTGAGTGAAATTGATTCTTTAGTGATGTGGTTCATCTTTGGCTGCTTTTTATTCTAAAATCTAGGTAGTTTTAAAATTCGGTGTAAACTATTTTTGATTCAACTCAAAAAGCTAAAGTTGCTTTAACTCACTCAATTTTCAACCTAGAATCAGTGGGTTTCTGATTTAGCATCACATCAAAGGTGATGTACGTCCATGATCACTTCAAAGCAGAAGCGGCTCTGTGTAGCTTCTCTTTTTCTGAGTGTGAGAACATACTCTCAATTTCTCAATGTGGAAATCATGTTACTTGTTTTTGTCAGCATGATTTTGGATAAGTCAACATGAAACCAAGAACACTTGGTATCCTTCTCTTATTTGTAGTTTCAGAAACATTAGTCTCGAATGAGGACACTCCGTGTGAGTTTTTTTTTACTGAATTGAGTTTGGAATAGTTGGTTTTGAAATGGACCCTACTGCTGTTGGGTTTAGTTTAGATCATTGAGGTTTTGACTAAATTTCAGTAGTTTGGTGTAAACATGTGAAAGTTCTTGAGTGAAGCCAGTTTATAAGCTTGTTGCTGTACGAATTTTAGAAAACAAAGAAAATTAAATTTATGACAGAATACTGATGGATTTATTTTCTAGAATTATGTGTGATTTTATTGATGATGCCAGCTGAGTATCCTCGCTTTTAGTAAGGCCTATTCCCTCATTACCCCTTTCACCTGACCCGAATGGTGAGTTGTGTGGTCTAAACTTTCTGATAGTCTTACCTCAAATTTGTTCTGTATTGGTGGTGCTGATCTGATATCATGAAGGGGGGAATATCCTTGGTAAAGATGGCTTAAATTTAAACCACAAAACGAATGCATAGAATAAGGTGGTGCAGCACATTACTATCTTCTATTATGCTTCATCTCATAGTATAAGTGTTCTTGTTGTGTTGCTAATCTGAATTCTTGATATTCATTATTTCAAATGCTTGTGGTTAGATTTTTCATTTTTTACATCCTCCACAGTGTTGAACTATCCTTGTAATGGCCTGTTCCTGATGACACTGCTTAAATTTTAAGTTTAATATCGTTTGCCATTTACACCAACATAACAGGTGCAGTAAAAAAGATCCGGAAGCCTAAGCCATGGAAGCATCCTCAGCCAATAACGAAGACTCAGCTAACGCAATTACGTGATGAGTTTTGGGACACAGCTCCTCACTATGGTGGCCGGAAAGGTATTATTACAAAACGATAAATGACCATATTTAGAATGTTTAAAGGCCTACTGCAGATTAAATTGGCTTTAGAGGAATAGTAGTTTAAGTGGAAGTGATTTCTTTAAAATGAATCAGCTCACCTCCCATAGTTTGCTGCTGTTTGCCAATTTCTTTATTTTTATTAGTGTTTTTAGTGGTTAAAATTAGTTATTTATTGCTTTGCAAATTTTCCTTAATCTCCTCTAACACGGTTATCTTCTAAGAACTTTTTATCATTATTGACATGATTTTGTTCAACAAGGTTTGTAATTATTGAAGATGTAAATTGACAATAACCAAAGTTTGTTATTTGTAATCCCAAGCTAAACTAGTTCTTCCATTAGTTCATATTCTTGTTAGAGAATGCATAGAAAGTTGATCAATTATGGGTTGTTATTTCTTTACCAAGAAGAAATTCTTGAAAATGTTGTTTGCAGAGAGTCTGTATATTGTTTGTTCACATGTGGATGCAATAACTTGCAATGAGACTGAAGAGTGTTTATCAGGAAAAAGTTGGACATGGGAACTTTAACTTGAAGGGAGTAGATGGCTGCTGGCCTGAGGCAGTAGAGATTGAACATCGTAGTTTGATAAATATGCAATACTGCATGTTGGGTTAGAACAGCTTTCCAATAATTTTTTTATGGTATTTTTTCTCTTTAAGGGAACCATTATTCTCTTGACAATTTGTGGAGAGGGAGGGAGGGAGAGAGAGAAGATTGGATGATCATCCTTTGAACTTTGTATTCTTGTTATCTTATTGCATATCATAAGCAAAAGGTTTTATCCATTCTTACATCTATTAAATATGATGCCTCAGATATAGAATATTTTTTCTAAGTTGTACTTTGATTCTCCATGTAAAGACTGAAAGTGGATTTTTAATTTTGTCTTTCTATTACGTTATTGTTTAAAGCTAATTTTGGAAAAAAGGATGATAAGGTTAGAATTTACATTAAGGAAGAAATGGAAAATGTCGTACTTTTATAAGAATCATGTTTGGTTGTTGGTGGCTTATCTGTGATATTTAACACTGCTTTATCTGTCGTGCTTTATATATAGAAAACTGCACAGACAAGAAACATGTGAATGAAAGCAAATTAATTACAATTGGTTTAGATGATTGGTTGACTTGATGTTTGAGTATTGTTGCCAAAGGAATCATCCATTGCATTCAGTTGTATAAAACCAATTTCTGCAAAAATGGTATATGTTATTATGTTTAACAAATGCCACTAAAATATAATACTTATCCTCATTAAAAGATCAGATTCTATAGGTTTACACAACATTTTATTTGTTAATCACTCTTTATTTCATTTTTTCCTTAATTACATTCTTAATTGAAGTGCATATATATTTTTGTGCTTGCTACTAGAGATTTGGGATGCTCTTCGAGCTGCTGCTGAGGCTGATCTAACTTTAGCACAAGCAATTGTGGATAGTGCTGGTGTAATTGTCCAAAGTTCTGATTTGACAGTATGTTATGATGAAAGAGGTAATTGTTTCATGTTGCATTCCATTATCTACAAATAGAAAGGAACATTAAAATTATGGAAGATACAATGTTTATTTGGTTTCCGCAATCTGAATTGAATTAGTCTTGAAAACTCAGTGTCTTTTGTTTAATTTTGAAATCATTATATGGCTAATGAAATCAGAAATGAAGTTGAAAAGCATCTAAAGAACTTTTATGCCATGAACTAGTGGGCTTCTTGCAGCACTCTCACACTTTTCCCTTAATTATCCAACTGTGGTCCACATTTAGTTGAATCATGTGACACCCACCTTTATTGTGGATTATGGTGGAAAGCTCTCTAAACCCCACCATTTCTTTTCTCAACTCAACTACCCTATTACATAAATAAGTACTATCACTCTTACAACAAAAACCTTTATGATGATGATATATTTTATTTCATTGTTCATCTCTCACCTCAGAAAACAACACAGTTGGTGTCAGTACAGAAGGATATGTATTTGAAGGATATGTACAAGGAAATTCAGTACAGAAAGTTAAAAATAGCTTAGCCTGAGATACTATGATGATGAAAACAAAATCCTTGAAAATGTCTACCAGAATTTGAGCTATTTCACCTTGTGTTTGTTATTATGGGGCTAGAATATCATGTTCATCTTGTTCTGATCCTTTGCATTGAACACTTTTTTGCAGGAGCAAAGTATGAGCTGCCCAAGTACGTATTGAGTGAGCCAACTAACCTGATTCGGGACAGTTAATAACAGAGTATAAATAGAAAGATTAATGGGAAAGAGATTGTAAATCTTGGTGTATATGGTTATCTCATTGATTTGGTAACTTGCATAGGGTAGCAACTCTTTTTCCTTCCTGTTATGTTTCCTCAATCAATTAAACAAAAAAAAAAATGTTTGTTCTGTATCAGATGATCGAATCCCTCTTCTTTGGTAAATACAAACTCCATTTATGTATTTCCGAAATATCTCATTCAACACGTCCATATATTTTTGTAAATTTTACATTTCTGAATACTCATACATGGTGTTTTCGCTTAATTTGAATTTTATTATAACAAAAGATATATTTGTAACCATCAGGTTATTGGAAAAATAATGATTTTGTTGAGATAATACATTATACAAATTTTCTTAAAAGAATCACTCTTATTTTAAGTTATTGCTCTCTTTATTTTTTGTTTAATACCCTATTTTATCCTCAGTTTTGTTCGAAAATATCAAATTAGTCCATCCTTTAAAAAATGCGTCAATTACGTCCTTACTTCATCAAATTTGCATCAATGAAATCACTTCCGTTAAATCCGTACAAACGGCGTTAATTATTCAAAAAGGATGGACTAATTTGATATTTTCGAATAAAATTAAGGATAAAATAGGATATTAAACCTTTAATTTTCGATTATGTTACGGAAAGATATTTATTATACCTTAGGTTATGCCTTTACATTAAGGAGTGTAAATTTTACCTCGAAGAAATTGGAATTTAGATTAAGCAAGTTAACTATTTATTGATTATGTTGAATGTAACATCCCAAAATACAGTAATTACCATAATCCAGAATTAATTACAATTAATAGTAAACAGTGCAGTCTTTATATACAGAAAAGAAGTTCCAGAGCCGAACGGCTACAGTACAAAAGAAACGCGCATAAAACGCATACAAAGGAAGCCTAGAACGAACGTTCTTAGATATAAAATAACGTACGTCAAAACAGAAGTAGAGATAATTAAGATGAACGGCTTTACAAAATACTTAGCCGAACGTTCAAGCTATGCTAACATTTACAATCCTAATCTAATGAGCGCTCTATGGCTCGACCTTTACTTCCACTTCCACCAGATTTGCATCTTCCAAATTTTCTTCTTCCAGCATTTCTTCAAGAGATGCACCACCATCTGCTCACATCCACACGGATGATCATTGCAAGACAAGACGAACGTACATAGACAGGAGACAACACAACGGAAATGCAAGGGTAAGCTTATATTATTTATTTCATACAACACACATACAGTTCACATTTCAGTTCACACATACAACAAGTAACTTAACATATAAATTAACATAAAAATATGTATATAAGACAGACCGTCCGGACTGTATGAACCATGTAGTTACAAGCGTCCTTGCACCCGAGTGGTGTAGTAGCCGGGATATACCTAATCAGCTGCCACTCAAGGTTAATCCTTCGCCCATGCTAAGTGATGGACTAAGGACCTCCTGCCATTCCCACACATGACTACCCCCTTCTACGTGAAGATGAGTATCACGGAATATCAGGATGGACCGCGAGTCCTAACTTATCCATGTTCATACTTTACCAAATTTAATATTTAACACATCTGAGACGTTCCTCCTTGGAACGCTCGTTCAAATTCCATAATCATATAATCATTTAACATAGTGTTCAAACGTCTTATCCTTTCATAGTTATAATATTTTCATTCTATGTTCAACTCTCTTAAAAAGAAGAACGTTCAATTTACTGAAGGAAGAGGACGAACGTTTAAAAGTCAGAGTTAGGAAAACCCATAATAAATCATAAAAATTTCCAGAATAATAAGACCAAACTCCAGAATAATTTTAAGTACTAAGAATTTAGATTATCTCAATTTAGATGAATAAGCATTAAGGAAAAGACTTGACTATATAGGGAACTTTGTATTTGAAAGGGATAGGCTGCCAGTCAATGACCGAACGCGCCAATATAAATTTTACCAATTGTTTGAACGAACGCTGTTTACGTTGGGTAAGGAATTTAAAGATAAGGACGAACGTGCGGTTTAAGACCGAACACTTTATTAAAGCGAACGCTCGGTATATGACCGAGCACCAATCATGACGAACGCTTCGGTATAAGACCGAGCGCCATTTAAAACGAACGTTCGACATAAGGCCGAACGCTACTTAGGACGAACGTTCGGTATAAGGCCGAACGATATTCAGGACGAACGTTCGGTATAAGACCGAACGCTACTTAATTCAATATTATTCAATTTAAGGCGTACGACAACTCTATGATAAGCCGAACGCTCAAACATAGTGATTCAATGAAGGCGCTCGTTCTCAAACCGAACTCTTTCCAAATGAAAGAATTCTTCTCTAAGTCTTTATCAGGGAAACCGAACGGTATAAGACCGTACGGTGACGAGCGTACTTTATCATAGGGAATGATTTAAATTTCAGATTTCTCAACCTTAACAACTTTCCAGATTTCAACATTTTAACTTATACTTTATACTTCATATGATTCTCAGATTTATGAACTTTATAACTTTCACTTCCAAATAATTCACATTCAACAATCATCACTTTAATAATTCATATATTACAATATTCATCCATCATTCATACGTATCAACTAACATGCAAAACAAACCAGAACTCATATCTAATATCAGTGAACGTTCATAAAGGCTCAAACATCATACTTTCATACATGTAAATCAGATCATACAATCATGCAGTATAAATTAAACATATAAGCTTCCCTTACCCGGCTTGGCAACCAAACTTGTCCTAGATGTAAAAATGGCTTCGTCCAACTACGTTTTGCTTAGGTTCTTGACTCTTCCAGAACAAAATCTAACCACGGAATACAGAACACTTAGAATACATGCTTGCATGCAACTAAAAACCCTATTTTTCCAGAAACCTGAGGACGAACTACGGAACGGGGACTTACCAGTTTCAGTTCTTGAAGCTGTTCGGTCCAGAAGGAAGATCACAGCAGGACGAGCACTCCTACGGTGCTGCAAACGTGATCGGAGAAGAGACGTGAGTTTTACAGTAGAGAGAAGTTAAGGGTTCTTAGAGAGAAGTTGGAGAAGATGAAGAGGTGAGCTTCGTGAGGAAGAAGATGAGTGGTGCAGGTGAGAGAGAGTTTTCGAAAAATTTGATTTTGTTTAAACTCATGTTCGTTTGAACTAACGTGTCTCAAGCCGACACCTGCACACCAAACTCTGAATTGGAAGTTTCTTCCTCGACACATGGCGTGCTTGCATGCAAAGATTGGTGCGTTTTTAATGTTGCAGAGGAATGATTGTGGCTCAGCTTTCAGTGCACAGCAGAGAGATAATTACTAGAGTTGGGAGTGGGTTTTTAAATGGAATGAGCATTGATTGTGGTGCGTGTTAAGTGGTGAGGTGACAGGTAATTTACATAGTTAAATTTTCAGGGTCTCACATTCAACCTCTTTGTTAATTAGTAATAACAAAAAAGTGATTTCATTAGTTTTTCTTTTCAATTTCATATTTGTTTGAAAATATGATAACAAATTTGAAAATTAAAGATTTGCTTGTGCTTATTGGAAGGAATTATGTAAAGACTAGAAAGATAGACAGTTATTCGTGTGATAAACTAGTATACAAATAATATATATTCTAATATATATATATTCTAAAATATTTCTTTTATATCTGTAATAAAAATTTTAAATCGAAATTTTCTCTGGAGCTACAAGTTGAGACGTTTATAAACCAACTATACTCTTGGAAAATAATAAAAGGAAATCCTTTAACATTACATTATGCAGTTTTCATTCTTACTGCCATCAGGTGTTTGTTATTAAAATTGTATTCACTCAATATATATTTATTTTTTAACAGGTCAAGTATATTTTTAATTTATAAACTTTGATATAAAATTAAAATTCATCTTTATAGAAAATTTTAATATATTTTAGTTTATAAACTTGAAAAATAAATAAACATAATCCTATTAATTTAATTACTTTAAAATTTTCTTTTTATATATTAAACACTTTTTATATTATTATTATTAATATCATTTGACACGTTCTTATTTCAATATCATTTGAAAATATATTTAATACATAAAAAAATTAATATAAATTAAAAAAATGATATCTATTCCTTTTTAAAATTTGAAAATCAAAATATATGAAAATTCAAACAAGGACTAATCTTAATTTTATAACAAAATTCAGAAAATAAAAAGATATTTAATTCTTAACTAAATATTATTATACTAAATTCATGAATCAGCTATTTTACTAAATTCATGAGATAGATTATCTGTTCATGTACAACTTAACTAAATGAAAAAAGAAGTCATAATCCGGCTTACTTAATTTCTATTATTGGGTTTTTACATTTATTCGCATTCCAATCTTCAAATTCTATTGTTAATGTACTGAGTTAAAAACAAAACATTAGATAGATTTCACAACATTTCCTGTCTCCAGTAAACGAAAGTTGTTAAATAAAATGATGCTATGATTAATCGTATTTTTCAGAGTTTCATTTAACCTAAGTTTAGAACCTCAAGCAACCCAAACCATTAGTTACCAATAACAGCATTCAGTGTCCGGAACTGTACGTTAACTACATATTCTCAGGGAAGTATAGTGCTAGACTAATAAATGCGTGCGCCAGGAGAACATAACACGTCATGCTTACAGTGAAATCATTCCTGCATCCAAATTACAAACCAGAACTAGGTATGGTGTAATATCCTCACATCATAAAGGAACTGCATTGATGAATGATTCTTTCAGAAGATCATCTCTTCTGAACATTGTAACTCTGTCAAGTTCTTAAACTTTCTTGAAAAAAGAAAGTAAATTGCCCTGTTTGGGATCCTTGTTTCCTCCTTTCTTGTTTCCCCCTTTTCCATTATTAGCATGTGAATTGGCTGGTGGTTTCTTAGTTACTGGAGCACTGGAATTGCAAAGAATAAAGTTAGTCATGATCATCAAGTGTAACCTCATTGAAATATTATTGCTGGCAAGAGAGAACAACCATTTGGTAAGCATGCGCAGTGAATTCCAAGTAAAGAATTACACTGCCCAATTGATTCCTGTAAAGGAGTCAGTATTTTTTTTCCTATCGTTTGTTTTAAAAGGATATTGGGTGGAATATGATATGTCTATCTTCTAAGGATCAACATCCAACAAACAAGCATAAACCTTAAAATGCTTACAGGTCACAATAGATTTTTGTCGGACAAGTCCCGGCAATATTTTGCATTAGCCTTAAAAGAACAAGCTAAGTATAAATCAAGATTTTTTCTGTAAAAAGGCGATGAAGCAGTTGAAAATTACTTAACAAGTCGCAAAGTAAACTTAATGGGGGTATCCCTTTATGCTTCATTGGACACCACAACAGGTGTCATTTTAGCCATCGAAATATAGGCGGATTCCAGTCATTCATTTCAAATGCATGAAGCATAAGGAAGATTAGCACAAACCTGTTGGCAGCATTGGTTTTACTATCAGTATTCTTTGTTGTAACCTTGTCAGGTTTCTTCACTTCTGTCTCCTCCCCTTCCCAGACAACTTCAACTACTAAAGAGATGAAAACAACATTAACAACAGAAAAATACGAACATGCAGCAGAAAAGAAATTAATGGTCAATGAAATTCACCAAGCATTTTGATATGAATCGTCCTCAAATCATGCCAGTACAGAGAAAAGTTGAAGTTCGAAACAGAAGTTTCAAAGTAATCTATTATAGTTGTCATACATAACCATGTATGCTATATGGAAATAAAGACGGCGCTGAGTAAAAATGGATTTCCAAATGTGAGTACCTTCTCTCCCTCGTTCATCAATCCTGGTTTTCATCACTTTTCTCCTCTTAGGAGAACAAGGAGCGGCGTTGTTTACACTATCCTTATTTACACGAGCTTCTGGAGCACAACTCTGCAACTTCTCAGAAGATGATTTCCCTGTATTTGTGCACTTGCTGATAGCTGATACATTATCTCCCAATGGCAGGTGAGCCTTTTGGTCAGTTTCTCTCTCTTCCTTAACCCTTGATTTGTTTTCTTCCTGTGAGTCAAAATTCAAAGTGGTTTTCTCTGATGTGTTTTTGTCATCTTGTCTAGAATCTTGAGATGATTGTTTATTTGGGAAATCAGGTGAAGCTAAATTGACAACATCATCTTCATCTTCATCTGAGAAATCAAAGACAACCCTTCTTTTTCTGTTGGATGACCTTCTCACGGAGACAATTTGATTATCATCAATACCACTGTCACACTCTTCCTCACAAGCAGTTTGTACATTTTCAGTAGATACTGAAAGAGGCAATAAATATATTGGAAAACATTGTTAGGTTAATTTGCATTAACCAGGAGAAAAATGAAAATCTAAAACAAATCATGTGGAATAAACTGCATTAGAAACCAACCAGCAGGATTTGAAACTGTGTTATTGTTTTCTACTGATGGCGTGCAATGCTTGGGTTTTGCAGATGCACCACCCCAAAAGCTTGCTAACGAACCTCTAGCAACGGAAACACTTTTATCAGCTGGTACTTTCTTTTTGCCTGTGGGCAAGGGAAGGGCCTTCTCTTTCTCTGCTATAGATTTGTTGATGTTATCAAGAGCTACAGTATTCCCTACACCATTGCTTTCACTCTTGGCTTCTTTAATTACATTCTGCGGTTTGGCATCAACTTTGTCAATAGAATCATGTGCTATACTTTTAGGAGATTTCTGAACTGTGTTACTCTTTGTTGGTCCCTCACCTACTGCAGATTTTGATTGTGGTGCTGCAGAAACTACTGTTGAGCCATCTACCTTCCGTGTTACAAAAGAATTGGAGATCTCACAGAACCTGCAAAGTAAACTAGTTAGCCAAAAAAAAATCCACAAACATAATCTCTATCCAGTAATAAAAACATTACATTTTATTCATGACTAGTATAGTGATGCATGCAGGTCTCATATGTAGGTATAAATATTTCCATTGACTACATTAGTGACCATTGAAGAGATTAAATACTGCAGTTAACTTAAAAGTGTTATAATACTAAAAAAGGACCTGCCTGAAGGTTGAGATATTGGAACAGGCTAGCTTATTTCACATCAACGTAAAAGAATTCAAGATGGCAAAATCAAATCACCCCCTTTTACCTAATAAAAAGTCACCATATTTTAATGCCAAAGACTCTCCAATTTGAAAACCATATTGGAACCACTTGAAACAAAAACCTTTACGCCAAATTTTAAAGCAACTTTTTCCACACTTTTAATGAGATAACAAAATCCAAGACATAGAGAAGAAAAGAACAAGGAAAGGGCAGGGAGTCTTCTTATCAACCAGAACATTCAAATAATCAATGGAAAGACTTCCGATCTCTCTTTATAAGCCTAAACTTTTATAGTAGTTCCTGAAAAGGTTTTTTCTCGATAATGTATATATAACATATAATATCAAGGATGCTGACTTGCTGAGTACTTCCTATCAAGATTTTCACAGAAACCTTTATAAAACAGTTTCTAGTCTCAAATCAGGTGAACAGATACAGAAATATGAGTGGACCAAATCGCTTGTACAATTTTCATGCAGAAACAGGCTAATTAACAAAGAAAGAAATCCAACTAATATCAAGACTTGCTTGTTCGAATTTCTTTCCAAGGAGTGTCTAAACCTCCATTTTTTCTGGACTTCCTGTTTCAGTAACAAAAAATGTATTTCTTAAGGAAAAGAAATTATTCTGACCTGCTATAGCAATAAATGATAAGATTGAAACTCGAATCTTACACCATCCTATATCATTTAACAAATCTTATATTGTACCCTTACTCATCCTTTAATCTGAGAATAATGAATTATCATTTAAAAGATGATAATTTGTTAGACCTCTTATAAGTAAGCACTGTAAGAGGAGAAACCAATTTTAATGTTCTGCAGGGTCTGGAGAAAGTACGACAGATATTATGATAGGTTCTTTTAATCAAGAACCTATAGAAACCTATTTCAACACTGAAAAAACCTCCTTGTATTACTGAACAATCAAGAATACAAAATACAATAATCAAGAATACAAGATACAATGCGTTACAGAGAGCTTAACCTCCCACCACAGGACTAAACAGTTCCTGTCACTAATAAGACTTCAAAACCGCCTTATCCCCAACAGCCCAACCCCCTTTTATACCAACCTACCTAACTGCCTTGGCAGTTAGGCTGTGTAACGACCCTCCTTCTCCTATACACCAGAAGTTTCCTATCATATTATAATCATTATTGTTAGTCTTTTTTAATTAGGTTGACAGTTTTAATGTTGGTTCGAGGGCAAACATAACTGTTTTTTAGGCAGTTATGTGGACAGAGAAATAGGGAAAAGGGGGAAGGAAAAAGGGTATCAAGAACTAGAAAGGAATATGGGAAGGGAGAGAACCAAGCTCTCGGCAACTAGGTATGTGTGTATTGTGCAAGTGTGTTTTGTGTTGTTCTGGGTGTATGTAATTCTGGTATTATACCTATTCCAGGTAATTATATTCAGTACTTTACTTCTATACCAGTTGGTTTCGATCATAGTTTTGATCCATTAACATACCTATTTGACTATTACCATACACCATACACAATTTCTTCAAATTGACCCAGAAATAACTCAAAAAGAACACATCTTCATGTCGCAATGCACATAAACATATGTAGAAGATTAAAGGAACTGAAATAAATAACTAAATCCAGACAGTTTAAAACTTTCTCAATGTGCACTTTCCATTACATAGATATTCGGAAGTAATGGAAACTACCTATAATCCCTCAAACAATTGTCAACAGAGGAAGGCTGCTTAAAGAGCTCCTCTGCTTGGACAAATTCAGCATTCCGAAGCATAGCTGGGTCCTTTGGAATACTAGCTTGCACACTATATACCTGAACTGAGCAATCCCCATCAAATTCTTGTTGTGCTTCTGCATAAAAAGTAGGAAGCAGTTTGATGCTACACCTATTATTTCTGTATGTAAGCAACTTCATATCAAAGAATTACTGGCAAAAATTTGGAAACCCATTCAATAACAATGTTTCTCAAAATCTAAAACTGAAATGCACACATCATACAGAAAGTGAAACTTCCTGGTTAGGCAGTCTTCCAACATAGACAAACTGTTCATACATGATAGCTGAGTAAGCAAAACACATATTTAATCATGTCCAAGTTTCAGACAAGATAATTACAAAACACGATTGAATACAGGTTTTGTAAAATGAGATACTAAATGAAAACTGCTACTTCACTTGAAAAATAGTCATCTTCCATTTCTTTGTTCTAAACTTAGCAATGAATGCTGGATACTGATTCTGTTAGACAGGAAAGTGAACTGCCCAAAAGACTTTACGAGTAAATATTAGAAGAAAGAACGAGATTAGTGGGAAATCCAATGTGAAAGGAGCGTGCTCCTTTGGGTACACTTGTGTACATTCTTTTGCTTGCTCTATACACTTTTTTCTCATAATTTGTTCTTGGGAAGAATTATTTCCTTTTCTGAATAAAGATCCTAACAGTTTCCTTTAAATTGAATAAATAAGCACAAACCAAACAGTAACAGAACTACCAACAAAAACTAGATTTTTTCTGAGTTTCCCAGTTATATTTTTTGGAGGAAACTATGTTCGGAGCAAGAGCAAATACTACTCTAGATCTCCCAATTTCTAATTATTAGTATTGTTTTCACCCAAAAATAAAAACCCCAAAGTACCTGCAAGCTTTGGCCCAGTAACAAGCCTTATGTCGTAATTAGGATCCTTGCTCTTTAACCAACCAGACAAAGCATACACCACCTCCAACCCACCGTCATGCTTTTGTACAAATTCCTGAAGGACCCTATACATTTAACAAAATTTGCAACTATTAAAAAACCATAACATAAAACAGAAAACTAAACAGCAATTCCTAAAGCTTTTCACCAATTTCTTTTCAACAAAACGCTACCTCTTCGCTTCATTGGCCGATACCATATAATTGCGACTCAACCACTGGTACGAAACCTAAAAGAGAAAACAACGACGTAGGAGATCAATTATTTGGCATGCAAAGACAGAAATTTGGGGGAATTCGACCAAAAATGTCCTAAAGTCAAGTGCGGAGAGAACACAAAAAAGACTGCGGTCCAAAATAAAAGTAACAAAAAAACAGAATCGTTTGTAGGATGTTACTAGAGAGAGAGAGAGAGAGAGGAGAGAGAGAGAGAAGTATACCACTTGAAGTTTATCGGAGACGAGAGATTCGATCTCGTGAATGAAGGTTGGGGTTTTGGTCTGCGCCATTGGAAGTGAAAAATGAGAACATCAGAGTTAGGGGTTTTCGTTTTTGTTTCCCCCGTTTTGTTTTCCCGCCAATGTACACTGTTCCTTTTTATACTCTCTGTTAGAGAGATCTCCACAAATCACGAAATCTGTGAGAGATATCGTAAGTCTAGTAAGTTATTATTTAAAAGACTAGCTTAAATTTAGTAACAAAATAATTAATTAATTTTCAAAAATTATACAATAACCTTAAGTTAGCTCTTAAATTTAATAAGTTAAAATTCTTAAAAGCAATTTTTTATTTTAATATCCGTCCTTAATCTTAGATAATATTACATGTTATTTTAAAATATAATTTAATTTGTGTTCAATAAGAGGAAGTACAAGAAGGTGAAAAGTAAATTGCATTTTAGCGAGATAAAAGGAAATATATATGGTATATATTTAATTGAACAAATATGTTAAATAATACTGTGTAACAATACTTATTCAATATTATTAGTAGTCAAATAATATTTTAATATATTTTTTATTGATTCAAATATTCATATATTAAGAAAATTAAATCTTAATTGTTAAATTATGTTATGATATTCTTTAATACTATATATAATATAAAACTATATAAAAGATTTATCACAGATATGATAATATAGAACAGTTAAATATCAAAATATAAAATCTTACAATCATCCCAAAATAACCATAAAATTTAAATTTTAGGTTTAATGTCTCCGTAGGTCCCTATTTTGGTCATGAATTTCAAATAGGTCCTCTTTATTTTCGGCGTATCAATTGAGTCTTTGTTTTTGTAAAATTGAATCAATTACAGGCCTGCCGTTAAATTGGACAAACAGCCGTTACAGTATTGGTTAGGTGGCATGGTTTAATCAGACGTGGCATTTAAAACGATTTTTGTGGGTGGGGAATGTATTTATGTAATTTTTAAATAAAAATATATATAAATAAAAGCACTTCTGAATCATCCGATGAACACTGAAAATTCCATTATTCTTTCTATTCAAGGTTACAAGATGTGATGAAATTGAACATAAACCACCTCAGATGAAAAGGAAGAAGAAAAAAAAAACAACTCACAGTTTACAACAATAATCCATGGCAAAGTCAAAAGTGCTGAAGAACAAACTCATAGCACCGTACACGATTTATTGTGGATTGGGAACTGATGTTAAGCAAAACATACAAAGAAAAATCAAGAACCACAAAAAAGGGTCCAAGAAAAAGAAAAGAAAAAAAAAGGAGAAATCCCGAGTGTGAGTATCCAACCCCCTTTTGAAAGGATCATTCTGCTTTTTAGTTTCCTAATATGTGTGTACATATTGATTGTATCAGTACTACCAGCGAGCTAAGAGCTAACCCCTTTCTTTTCCTATGGCGTTTGAATACTCACCCCTGAAAGTGAAATAGAGATAGAGAGAATCTATTAAGTTGGAAGGCGGAAAGAAGCACTGGCTAAGACTTGAATGGAGATGGGGCAAGTGTACTAGCATATGAGTTTCCAGCTTTTGAATTAAGGTTTGTCAAACCCTAAGCTGCTACTTAGAAAGGGGGCGTAGCGGGTAAGGCAAAAGAAAAGGTGTCCGCCTAGACTACTGCCACTTGACTTTAGGATAAGGTTTTTGCTTCGAGCAGCTCTCGGGCATTGATTGAGGAAGTAGCCCAACCTTTTTTCATCTACGCAAAGAGGAACTGTGGAGAAAGCCACTGTGAAGAACAGCTGCAACATTTCTTCTTCTTTTTCTAATTCTTTTATGACCCACTTGGAGAAAGCTTGCAAAGGTGGAAGCTTTGGATTCAGGAAGAAAAAGGGTCTTTGGATTTGGATTTGGATTAGGGTTTTGTTTGAGTTTCTGAAATTTTTGTGAATGGTGTTAGAGAAGAAGAAAGAAAGACTTTGACTAATAAAACGTGGCATTTAAAACGATTGTAAAAAATGTGTTTCGAAACATGTAATGTCATTTAAATGCTTTAAATGCCACGTAAGTGCACTCAACCATGCCACCTAATTAATACTGTAACGGCCGTTTGTTCAATTTAACGGTAGACCTGTAATTGATTCAATTTTACAAAAACAAGGACTCAATTGATACGCCGAAAATAAAGAGGACCTATTTGAAATTCATGACCAAAATAGGGACCTACGGAGACATTAAACCTAAATTTTATATATAACTAGTCTACTATCAAAACTATTTACAATACTACTCTAACTAGTTCATGCTACTATATCATCTTCGTCCAAAGCCTGCTCCAGAAAAACCTCCTCTCCCTCTACTCCTTCCCCAGGATGATCACTGTAAAGAAAAAACACAAAACATACAAAACACAATCACAAATAGAAGGGTAAGCTAAATTTTAAAAAAATTCATACCTTCATATAACATACCACATATACATAAATATTCATGCAAAGTAAACTAGTTCGAAACATCCTAACATGTTATGACTTAGACTTGACTGTCCGGACATAGAATGAATACCAAGCTATTGCGGGTTGTGCACTTGCGGTGGCCACTACTGCTTTGCAAAGCCATTGCGATGGGTTTCACCCTACCACATACACAAGGTTAGTCCATTACCGTGCAATAGGCCTCCTAGTAGTGCCTACACTAGGACCTCCTACTACTCTCAGCACGTCAATCAATCATTTCTATGTGAGAATGAAAGATCATTAAAGTGTTAGGATAACCTCCAATACTGAGCTTCCTGTATTTATTCTAAACATACTTGAGTCTCACCAAGAGATCTCACTTTGGAACTTACTTTCACCACTTTGAAATCACACTTTAATTCCATTTGAATCACAATTTATCTCTTTGATACATATAAAACTCAGTACACCCTCATACATAATCCAAGATAAATCATCACATCATTCAAATCAAACAAGAACACATAAGTGATAACGACTGAAAAACCGTTATTTTTATACTTAATTTTAATATTAAAAACATCCTTTTTGACTTAAAAGCTTGCTTGAACTCATGTTTTTGCTTTAGTTTTGTGAATAAGAGAGTTGGGGTTATACTTGATGATTTTATCACTAAATTCCCTTGATTTTGTAGGCTATTGGAATGATTTGAAAGAAGAGTTAAACTATCAAATAGTTGGAATGCAGAAAAGTCAACCAGAATGCAAAAAAGTCAACCAGTGCAGAAAGTAGCGCTGAGAGCCAGTTTAGTACCGCAGTTACCGCTAAATGCCCTTTTTGGGCGTTGAGCTCCAGTTTCATGGGCTTGAACCTGTTTTCTGTTATTTTTTAGTTCTATTTAAGGACTTGCACGTCCTAGGGATTGTATCTTTCGATGACTTAAGCACAGAAACACATTTTTCACCCCTTGGGGGCAGATTTGGGGATGCGGGAGTATCCTCTTCTCTTTCTAGGGTTTTTCTATCTCTTCCATTCTTTCATTCCATTGTTCATCTAGTTTCTCCATGATAATGGGGAACTAAACCTTATTTGTTGTTGGGAAAGATGTAACCTCTTAAACTCTCATGTATTGAATTGATTTATATTATAAATGTTTTACTTCATTAATTATTAAGGTTTTCCTCTACGCTCTATGCATGCTTTGTTTAACTATTCAATTGCATGATTATTGGTTTTGTCATTATGGACACATATGAGAAAATCTGGAACTGGGAAATTCTCCCAAAAACAATATTACCTAGACATAGGGATAAAAGGGTTGGTTACCTTTAAGCTTTTGTGAGATTGTAATGCATGATGAATTTCTAGGGAGACAAGACATTGTGAACTAGTAATTAAGAGTAGACTTTCTTCACCGAGACATCGGGTTTAAGGTAAATTAGAAAGTGACATTAACATTAATGAAGAAGATGAATTCATATATGCATGAGAGTAAATTAGGTGAAATCTAAACTCAACAACAATATCATCAACTTCATCCAATCATTCTTGTGTTTAGCCTCAATTGATCAAATTACATTCATGTTTATTTTATTGCATTTGCATTCAAAACCCCCAAAATTTGTTCTTTAGAGTCTTAATTAGTTGAGTAATCACATAACTGTTTAGTGTCGTGAGTCTCTTGGGAAACGATACTTGGTCTTACCATTTATTATTACTTGATACGATTCGATACACTTGCCGAAGTGTTAACAAGATTTTGGCGCCGTTGCCGGGAACTCGTGGTATAACTATTCTATTTGTGTGATTCTTAACCGATTAGACTTTATTTTTTCTTTTTATATTTTTGTCTTTTTGTCTTTTTGTCTTTTTATCTTTTTATCTTTTTATCTTTTTATCTTTTTATCTTTTTATCTTTTTATTTTTTTTATCTTTTTATCTTTTCATTTTTTTTATCTTTTCATCTTTTTATCTTTTCATCTTTTTATCTTTTCATCTTTTTATCTTGGGTTAAATATGTTTTTCGTCCCTTAAGTATCACACGTTTTAGGATTTAGTCCCTACTCAGAACTTTGATGGTTTTTAGTCCTTAAACTTTTGAAACTCTGAGTTTTAGTCCTTCAAACTGAACGGTGTTAAGTTTTAGGGGAGGTGGCAAACGGCGTTGCCACGTGAAAAACCAACTGCCTTCTTCTCTTTCTCTCACGTTGGTTGATTAACTTTGCAAATGAGATTAAGTATGTTAAGTGATTGGCACGTGCTTGATTGAAATCAAATTAACAATTAGGGTTCTTAATTGGGGAAAAGTTAATTTTTTCAATTGGGAAAAACTATAATTGTTAATTCTCCATAATCCCAATCCCTGTTGCAACCCCAAGAACGTTGGAGTATGAGTTGTGCGTAATGAATAGGTCCTTTCAAGACGCACTGACACAACCTCCTCCTTCTCTTGAAGAGCTTCGGCTTCTTCTAGGGTCAATTCCACTGCAAATTCATCCATCACATTGCGGTATAAGAAAATAATGTGCCGCGGGTTCTGATCAGATTCCAAACTGGATGGAAGGAGTGAACGGTACCAACCAAGCAAGTCCTTAGACCGAAGAGAATCACCACCCTCATCAGACCTTTCAACGCAAACAATGTAAGTTAGCAAGCTGTTTTGAACATTGATTTCTTTAGTTGGAAGATAATGTTCCTCTATTGCTTTGGTGAATTCTGGATTTTGGTGTGCTGAAGTTGTTAGACATACACTAATCAGCGCGAAAATAAGAGCAAGAACATCAACACGGGGAAGAAGAAGTGGCAGTGAAGGATTCTCCATAATCTCAGTCCCTGTTGCAACCCCAAGAACCCTAATTGCCCAATTAACTTTTCCCCAATTAAACACTTAAAATCTCAGTTCAGCACTTAAACATCCCACGTGGCAGAGAGTGAAGGCAGAGATCAGTGATCACGTGGCATCGCCGTTTGCCACATCCACAAAAACTTAACACCGTCCATTTTTAAGGACTAATACTCAGAGTTTCAAAACAATAAGGACTAAAAACCATCAAAGTTCTGAGTAGGGACTAAAAACAAAATCGTCTGATACTTCAGGGACTAAAAACATATTTAACCCTTTTATCTTTTCATCTTTTCATCTTTTTATCTTTTTATCTTTCCATCTTTTTATCTTTTTATTTTTATTTTTTTTATCTTTTTATCTTTTCTATATGTTTGTGTTAATTGGGTGCTCTAGTGCAGTGTTCTTTAGTGTTTGTAGGATAAAATTTGAAAATTTGTACTAAGAGCACAAGATCATCAAGAGAAGAAGGTTGAAGAAGGTTGCAGGACGTGCCTAGGCGCTGAGCGCCAGCCTGATAATGGTTGAAAAATCGTTATTTTTATACTTAATTTTGATATTAAAAGTAACCTTTATGGTTGAGAATCTAGCTTGAAATCATGCTTTTGCTTAAGTTTTGGAAATAAGAGAGTTGGATGGGTTTTATGCTTGGTTTTCCTTGTTTTGGCAGGAATTAATATAAATTAGATGAAAGAAGTTGAAGTAATAAGGAGCTGGACTCAGGAAAGGCAGTAAAAGTGCACAAAACAAGAGTCGCATTCACCGCTCAGCACAACTTTTACCGCTGAGCGGCATTCTGAAGCATTATAGTCACCACTGAGGGCCAAAACTATAGCTAATCCTTCCAGATGGGCTTGCGTTTCTTGTAACACGGGCAACCTTCTCTTTTCCTCTTGATGATGACGATGAAGAAGCCATTTCTGAATAGAATTCTAGGAACGTCTTTCACCATATCGACTTCTTAACTTCATAACTTCTCTACTTAAAAAATACAAAGGAGACATTGAATTATAGAGGACATCGATGTATTAATTGTCAGCCAGAAGACAAAGAGATAGAAAAAGACGTCACATTTTAGGGATATTCGACGTTTTCTTTTTCATCCTCTCGCCATCCTATTTTTCATTTTCCTTTATAAAACTAATCATAAGCTCCCATTACCATTATATTTCAATATAATATTTACATTTTAAGATAATCTCCCCCATTAGAAATGTAACGTTATCGAAGGTTTTCTTCTTTTTCAATGAAATTTAAAGAGAATAAAATTTTATTTGTTTAAAATATTAATTTAATTTCATATGGAAAATAATAACAATAATATTTTATGAGAATTGAGTTTAGTTTAGTTATAGATCACAATAATTAAAATCGTAATAAATATTATTATGTTATTTAAAGTAATTTGAAATGAATGTTTTAGGTTAAATATAAGTATGATTATACTAAAAGACATTGATTCATTTTTAAATTATAATACCTTAAGTTTGAAAAAAAAAATAAGTTGATTGCTGAGTCAATATTTTATTGACTTCACTTAGCTTATTGTACCAGATTTAATCAGGGAATTGTACTTGAATGTCTAGTATTTTCCTATTTTTGCTAATTGTGCTTAATTTGGCCAGAAATTCTTATTTTAATTAATTTGAATTATCTGAGCTTATTATTTTCATTATTAATTGTAGGAAAATTGTTGAATAATAATTTGGGACATTTGAAGGGCTGTCACTTAATTCAAGACTCTCCACAAAAGAAGTGTACACAAGAAGGAGGACACTATGGTGATTTTAAACTTTGGTGATTTTAATCTTTGGGCTTATGAGAAAGGGGCGCTTCATTATTGGATAGGGGAGAGATGTGAGGTGCTACGACCCACAAATGTAAGGATTTTTGGCTTCTTTATTGAAGGAGATTGACAACGTTCGGAAAAACATTTAACATTCAATTAGGAGCTTAAAAAAGCAATTTGCTGAATTCAATTGAAGAGGTGCAGCGGCCCACACTTGGCACGTACAATAGCTCACGATCCAGCAAGCTTTGAGGACGTCCAGCACCTTGGTCCAACAGCAAGCACCTGTTACGGCTTGCACCTTGGTCCAATCTCCCCACCACTTCCTCCTATTTTCTGGATCTCCCCACCACTTCCTCCAATCTCCCCAACACGTCATGGCCATGACAGCAGCTTGGTCCAGCAGAGGAGCTTCGTCCAGCAGGTTGGAGCAAGCACGTCACGGGCTTGGATTCATGCATCCGGTAGACACAGGCCCAACTATCTTCATGTTCGTCCAGTAGTAGTGGGTTGGTCTAGGAAGAAAAGAAAAGAGCAGCAGTCACCCACGTTGGTTTTTCTCTCGGGTTTTCTAGTCCAGCAGAGGTGACATTTCCAGCAACAGGGGGAGCGCCCAGTAGAGGCAGCAGCAACACGGCCTAAAGCACGTCCAGGAGATGTCACGTGTCCAGCACAGCAGCTTGGGGGTGCACCAGCAGCTATAAGCAGACATCCAACAGCGTGAAGAAATCACACGGTCCAGCTAGGATGAAGCACGTAAGGAGTAGCCCATCCAGCATTGGAGAAAGGTGTGGCGGACAGTAAGAAGTGGAGTGGCATCCAGCAGCCTTCACAATCCAGCAATTGGTAGCACACAACCCATGAGAAGCGTTCCAGCAGCACACATGGAATTGGAGGGTTTTCATCTTGCATTTTTAATGAAAGCACACAGCGGAGAGGGAAAAACTGCATTTTTACATTTTTGCTTATGGAAGAAGACGTAACTTGATTTTAAATTGCAAGCTACACATGGTCCAGCCGCCATCGGGAAGGAAGAACACGGATTGCTCCAAAAATCAATATTTTAGGGCTTTTCAATTAGAGAACGGTGCAGCAGATCACTCCCATTCTCGGTTTGCTGGTCATTTAGAAGCTCATTTCTTTTATTTGCTTAAGCGGTGCACACAGTTTGGGTTTTATTAGATCCACGCTTGGACCTAGAAGGATTTATATACTCCACATTTGCACAATACTTCATTTTGCTGACGCGTTGCATCTCAAGGCAGTAGATGCATTTCCTTATTCACCTATAGCATTCAAGTGGTTACACAAGCTGAATTTAAATTTCGTTCTCTCGGATTTATTGTGTTGCAAATTGATAAGGGAGTTCATTCACTTGGAAAGGGATGCTACGACCTCGGGATGGGAGTATGGGGAAGAAAAATGTGTTGAACGGTGATTTTAATTTTGGAGAAAATTCAAGCTTTTTAATTCATATTCTATTTTAAAGAAGCACCATACTCATTTATTTTGTTTTACTACTAGCGTTTATTTTAAGTGTTGATTCTGTGATGAATAGCTTTTCATTTTTAGTTATGTGTTTTTATTTTTATTATGTGTTGCATTTTATAGTTCATCTTGTTTTCAAATGTTGTTTCAATATCGGTTTGCTTTACTGATGCTTCTACTGTTTCGTTTAATGTTTAAGTTCATTTGATAAATCTCAATTAAGATGTTGTTACGTTTTCTCCGTGTTTACTATTCCCGCATTTTGTTTTCAAGTCTTGATGAATTTTGCATTTTCTGGTTTTGATGCTTTTAGACCGTTCAGTCTCTAACGTTCGGCCTTATTGTTTTTACATTTACTTCAACGCTTTTAATTCGGTTGTGTTTAATTTGTAGTTGTAATTTAGTTCATTTTGAATCACAAAAAAACTTTCAAAACCCCCCACTACGTGTTTGACCTAAGACTCGAATCACATTTGGTCCTTGAGAGACGACCTAGGAGTCACTTCCTAGCACTATATTGCATTCTTTAATGCACATCAAATTTGATGGGCCGCGACAGCCGCTTCAAATTTTGGCGCCGATGCCAGGGACCAACGGTTCGGTCTTAGGTCTCTTGTTGTGTTAGTGTGTGTTGTGTTTTCTCTTGTGTTGTGAGTGTGCTGTGTTTAGTTTTAGGATGTTTAGTTAGTCTTGTTTAGGTTTAATTCTTTTAGCATTTTTTATGTGTTTAGGTTTTTATCATTTTGGTATTTTGTGCATTTAGTTGTTGTTTCTGGAAATTTCAAAATCAGTAAATAGTGGTTTTCCTCCATGTTATGCTTTTGTATGTTTGGTATAATCCTTGCTTGAAGTGGAAGTCCAGGTCTGAGACAAGTTTTTCACTAGAATAGAGGAGATGACGGATTCTCAAGACTGGACGTATAAGCTGATCGAGAGGCTTCCCAAGTTCCATGGGTTGGCACATGAAGATCCACATAGGCACCTCAAGGAGTTTTGTTGGGTGTGCTCATCCATGAGGCCTGCTAGTGTTTCAGAGGAGGTAGTACTGATGAGAATGTTTCCAATGTCTCTTTGTTAAATTTTTTCTGTTTTAGGTTGTTTTGTTGTGTCTTGTGTACAATTTTGCATTATACTCTTCATTTCTAGATTTTGCTTAAGTTGGAGATTCATCTTTCACTTCAGTTGATTGATACTTGGCTTGAAATCCTTGCTTTTCTCTGATGGAAGATGATCATGATGTTTGAGAAGGTGATTGATTGTGAAAAAAATACCTTGTGAGAATTTGAGCCACTTGATATTCTTTCTTGTGTGATATGTCTCTTGATTGTTTGCACATATGCCTTGGCTTGACTCTTGATGATAATTCTTGATTGATATGCATGTTTGGAAGTGATAAAGGCAATTTTGTTCTTGAGCCTCTCTAGCCATATAGGCTTACCTTGTTTTAATCCTTTGATAACCCCTTTGAGCCTATGATTTCCCTTTTTCTTTATTTTGAAGCTCATACACTAGCCCTAAGTGAAAAATCATGATCAACTTAACCATAGGGAATTTTGGAGATTTAGAAGTGTTTTGTGAACAAGTGTGGTCTTCTTGGAGATTCTTATGAATTGGCTAGTTGGTTCCTCTTCTTATGTTGTTTTTGTAAATATGATGTGTATCTTGTCTCTTACAATTGTGTCCTAAAGAGAGAGAAAAGAAAAGAGACAAGATGAGAAAAGGAAGACAAAAATAGAGAAAAATGAGAAAAATAAAAAAATTGTGAATAATGGAGTCAAGAAGAGGATTCAATTAGAGGTTTTGGGTGTGATTTGACTGTGTTTACACTTGTTCCCCATTGCTCCTCTATTTCTTTTGGTTTATAGCTTCTCATTCATATTATATCCTCCCTTGTCCTTGGCCCCATTTCATCCATAAAAGACCTTTTGATTTGAACATGCATATGTTTTGAGTGTTGATATTAGAGGCTTGCCAAGTCTGTTTGTGTTTGCTTTCTTGAGTGCATTGAGTTGACATTGCTTACCTTAGACACTTGAGAGAAACACGATAGTGCATCTGTGAGGTTCTATTACTTTTTGATTCACCTCTTGAGTTGATTGATTATCTTGCCATGTTTTGAATTGCTTGGATGACTTCCACGAGTATCTGCATTCTCTCATTATCTGTGTGAAGGATCTTGTCTACAAATTTTCTTTTTCAAATCATTGAGGATTGTGTAAATCTGTTTTGTGTCATGTGTGTGTTTTTGTTTCTATGTCCAGATGTTGTGTCACACTCTTGATGTATTTAGAATGGTTCCTTGTTCTGTGTCTTGATTTTGCCCAGGAGTAAGACTAAGTGTGGTCTATTTTGATGAGCCATTATTTTCTACTATTCACTTAGCTTTTCGCACCCAATTGTATTGGTGAGTTGTGCTTAATTCTCCATTATTGTCTCATTTTCACTATTTGGGCTTAATTTCAAGACTAATTCTTATTTTCATTAATTTGAATTATTTGCACTTAATTATTTCAATTACTATTTGAAGGACAATCACTATTTGAAAGGTTGACAAAATTTTTTGAATGTATTGCTTTTGACCGAACGATCTGTCAAAGGCCTGACCGAACGACCTGTTAAAGACTAACCAAACAGCTGTTGAGAACCTGCACCGAATGACAGTACACCAAACGGTCTGTGGACGCATATACCGAACAATTTGTGAAACCTCATACCGAATGGTGAAAGCTGCACTGAATGGTCGAGCACCGAACGGTCTGTAAAATTCCAATGCTAAATGGTGCGAGAATGTATGATCAAACGGTCTATGGAACCCGAGCTCAACTGTTAAACTGTACGACATAGCCTTAGTGCATGAGTTTACCTGAACCTGTCTGCATTGATACACTGAATGGTCTACTAAAGACTTGACCGAACGGTCTGTTGAAGACTTGACCGAATGGTTTGTGGATAACTACCGAATGGTCAGAGATTGATCCTGCACCGAAAAGCATCGTGCTATTGTTGGAGAACGCATGACCGAACAGTCTTGTAATGATCGCGCACCAGTTCGTGAACCTGCAGAAGAGTGCTTAATCGATCGGTCTGAGCCCTTAAGGACCGAACCATCAGATGCAATAACTAGAGGAACAACAGAAGTGTTGGAAGCATATTCTGGACTTCTAGAGTATGGCCACGTCATTTTCCATTTTCCACAACAACATTGTATTTCAATCTAACTTTTTAGTGTGGCTTTGGACTAATTTTTTTGGCCATCTTTGGTAGAAGCCCATTAGAAGGGCATTTTTGTAATTTGGGGTATATATACCCCAAAATCACTTCCACTTTACTTAAGCCTTCCAGTTGCCACTTACATTATCTGTCTTTGAGGAGCTTTCTCTCCACCCCAGCCACAACTTGCACAATCTTCTTTTAAGGTTGGGAGCTTCTTCTTCTTCTTCCTCCCCTTGGGGAGGTTTAAGTTTTTGCTTTTACTCTTCATGTATAAAACTCATTCTCTTTACAATTTCATAGTTCAAATTTGTTGCTGCACTCAAATTTCTTCTTCGTTTACATTTTCTACATTTATTATTCATCTGGTTTTCAATTGCAATGTTGCGTTTTTACTGTTCTATGTTTTACGGTTCATTCGTTTTAATGTTCTGTTTCGTTATCATTTGCGATTCTAGATTTGAGTTTTATGTTTGAGTTCATTTGGTGCATTTTAATTCACTGCAATTTCGTTTTTGCCTGAGCATTTATTGTTCCAGCATTTTGTTTTTGCAACTTCGTTTCTATTGCTTTTTGATTTTGTACATTTACTATTTCTACAATTTTTATACACCGTTCGGTTTTAAAATAATATTGTTTGGTCTCTAATATGTTTCATTGTTAGAGACTGTTCGGCTTTGTCTTGTTTATTTCAATTTTACTTTTATCGTTCAACTTTAGTCTGCATTTCCATTTCACTGTTTTAATACCGATTGGTCTCCTCTCGAGGACCGTTCGGTCTATGAACAGAACCGTTCGGTCTCCAACACGCTTGTTGTTAGAGCCGATTGGCTTGGTTAGTAGAACTGTTCGGCCTTGTGAAGAACCGTTTGATCTTCATGTTTTCCACATTTAATTCAATGTTTTCAATTCTGTTTAGTTATATTTAATTTCATGCTTTAAGTTCAAGTTCAATTGCATTCAAAAACACTTTCAACCCCCCCTCTCATTGCGTGTTTGACCTAAGTCTCAAACCACATTTGGTCCTTGAGATAAGACCTAGGAGTCACTTCCTAGTCTATTGCACATCAAATTTGTATGGGGTGTGATGACAAATTTATGAACACCGAAATACGGCGCCACAAACTTGTTTGACAATCAGCAAGTGTGACCGAATCGTTTCAAGTAATAAACTCGATAAGACCAAGTATCGTTCTCCCAAAGGACTCACGGCCTAGCTTAGTTATGTGATTTGTTGATTATTTGAGACTTGAGAACAATTGATTATAGGTTTAAATGCAAAAGACAGAAAATACACATGTATGCATGAATGTGGTCAATGGTTAAAACAAAACACAAACACTTCAATGGAATATATGGATTAGTATGTTGTTGGGGTTATCAATTTCATTTTATCCACTCTCATATACTTTAGGAATTCAACATTCTATTCATCATTGTTAATGCCACTCTCTAAATCACCTTGACAAGAAGGTGATAACAGTTGAAAAACTGTTATTTTCATGCTTAAAATTGATACTAAAAGTAACCTTTAGACTTAGAAACTAGCTTGAAATCATGCAGTTTATCTATATTTTCATAAATAAGAGAGCTGGACAGGTTTATGCTTGATTTAAGTGTTTTTGTGCAGGTTTTAAGGTGAATTTAGTGAAAAGAGTGAAGAAGGAGAGAAGTGACATTAGAAAAGACAAGAAAGAGTGCAAAAAGAGAAGTCGAAGGCACTGCTCAGCGGTAAACTACCGCTGAGCGGCACTCAAGAGGTGACGTTGGAACCGCTGAGGGGCAAAATGGCCGCTGAGGGGAAGAAAGAAGACGCGCAATCACCGCTGAGCGGTAAATACCGCTGAGCGGCACTTTTTGGGCTTGGGCTTTTGTAATCTTTTGTAACTCTAGATTAGTATATAAGGGCTTGCACGTCCTATAGTTAGACATCTTTGGCAGAAACGAGGCAAACACTCTCTCTTCCACCCCTTTGAAGGAGGATCTTGGATGCTCAGGCTACCTCTTCACCTTTATTGGGTTTATTCTTTCATTCTTTCATTGTTATTCATCTAGGTTCACCATGACGATGGTGAACTAAACCTTGTATGTTTGTTGGGGAATCAATGTAATCTCTTGAAGCTCTCATATATGGATTTGTTGAGTACATCTTTGAATTAAGACATATGCTTTCTTTCATCATTAGTTAGGGTTTTTCCTCTTTGCTCAATGCTTGCATTGTTTAACTCATTCTAATGCATGATTATTGGTTTTGTCGATACGGACACGTACGGGGAAGTCTAGATCCGGGGAATTTCTCCCAATATTTTACTGACAACATTATATTGGTTGCCTTTAAGCTCCTGCAGTAATGAACTAATCATTAGGAATGCTAGGAATTGTATGAACTATTTGATTAGGGAGAAGCCATCTAGAATGGTACATTAGAGAGTGGCATTAACAATGATGATTTGAATGTTGAATTCCTAAAATATATGAGAGTGGATGAGATGAAATTGACCCCCAACAACATATTCATTCATATATTCCATTGAAAGTGTTTATCTTCTGTCTTTGCCATTGATCAATTCATGCATACATGTTTATTTTTGTCTTTGCATATTAAAATTTGAATATTTCGTTTGTAAGTCCTAGCTAATCAACAAATCACATAACTAAACTAGGCCGTGAGTCCTTTGGGAAGAACGATACTTGGTCTTACCAAGTTTTATTACTTGAACGATTCGGTCATACTTGCCGATTGTGAAACAAGTTTGTGACATCATATTTTGGTGCTTACAAATTTGTCCATCAAGTTTTTGGCGCCGTTGCCGGGGATTCGTGGTTTAACTGGTTAATTTGTGTGATTATTGATTATCTTTGACTTTAATTTTGAATTTCTGTTTTTATTTTTTCTGTTTTTATTTTATTTTATCTTTTTATCTTTTTAGATTAGGTTAGATTTGATTTTATTTTATTTTGTTAGGTTAGATTTTATTAGATTTTATTTTATCTTTATCTTTTAGGTTAGGTTAGATTTTATTTTATCTTTTTAGAATAGATTTTATCTTTTTAGATTTTATTTTATCTTTTAGGATTAGATTTTATTTTTTTTATCTTTTATCTTTCTATCTTCTAAATCTTTTATCTTTCTATCTTTTGAATTTATATCTTCTCTTATATCTTTTTGTGCTAACAAATCTTTTCTAGGGTTTTGTTTTCTTGTGCATGCAGGAAGCAATTCGCACTAGAAGTAAGAAAACAACAGAACCACTTCTTGAAGGTCTAGAAGAGAGTAGAAGGAGGAGAAGAATCAGAACGTCTAGAGAACTTTTCCCTTCTCCAGAAACTCTCTTGCAATCATCACCACAAGGTTCTGTTCATAGCACAGGAAGTATGGAGGGCAATAATGTTAGAAGAACTCTTGCAGATTACACTAATCTTGCTGGACCTCAGCACTTCAATAGCATAGCTAGACCTAGAGTCAATGCTGCCAACATGGAGGTCAAACCAGCACTGATTCAACTGGTGAAGAGTAATCAATTTAATGGGTTATCACATGAAAGCTCATATGAGCACCTTACTACCTTTAATGAGATCTGCAACACGGTCAAGATTAATGGGGTGCCAGACGAAGCTATCAAACTTAGCTTGTTTCCTTTCTCCTTGGGAGGCAATGCTAAGCTTTGGTTAAACTCTTTTCCAGAAGAAAGTTTCACAGAGTGGGAAGCAGTGGTTACAAAGTTTCTAAACAAATACTTCCCACAATCTAAGGTGACTAAAGGCAAGCAAGAGATATCTTCATTCAAGCAGGGCATGGAGGAATCACTGGGACATGCATGGGACAGGTACAAAAGCTTATTACGTAAAACTCCCACGCATGGTTTTGAGGATCAGGAAGTAGTCCTAACTTTCCTTGGAGGGCTTGGTTCACAAACCAAGATGATGCTGGATGCCTCAGCTGGAGGCAATATCAAATGGAAAACTCCAGAGGAAGCAACTGAAATTATTGAAAATATGGCTACAAGTGATAATGAGCTTCACAATGAAAGAGGCGCCCCTATGCAACAGAAAGGGGTTCTTCAATTACAAACCCATGATGCTCTGCTAGCCCAGAATAAAATTCTAACTCAACAGCTGGAGACTCTGACCAAAACTCTTGCTTCATTACCAAAAGAGTTAAAATCTGCTGCACAGGTACAAACCCAGTTGTGCGAACTATGTGGAGGAGATCACATCAATGGCCAATGTGCTTTTCCTGTGGAAGCCGTGGAGGATGTTAACTTCATGGCTAATCAGTTTCCATACCGTCAAGGCAATTATAATCAGGGTTGGAAACCACATCCAAGCATTGGCCAAGGACAAACTGGGTAGGCTAATCAGTATAAGCAGCAGCAGCAGCAACCAACCATGTGGCAACAATTGTCTATGCTGAATGAAAGATCAACAAGGTTGGAAGAAACTCTTCAGCAATTTATTCAGAAAACTGAATCTTCTCAAAAGAGCACTGAAGCTGCTATAAAGAATTTGGAGATTCAGATGGGTCAGATCACTAAGCAATTGGAAGAAAGACCACACAGAAACTTTGGGGCTAATACTGAGGTTAACCCTAGAGAAGAATGTAAAGTGGTCAAAAGTGTGAATGAAGAAGTTATTGAGTTAGAAGAAGATGAAACAGAAGAGAGAAGAGAAGAAGAAAGAAAGGATACTTTTCCTTTTCTAACAAATCAAGAGAAACCAATGGATTTCACAGACTTATTCAGAATGGTTGATAATGAAGCTCCTTGGGAACAAATCTTACAGAAAATAGCAGTGTACACAAAATCTGATGAGGGAACCTCTACAAAAAGAAAACGTAGAGATGATGAGGATGAAAATTGTGTAACTGTTAAGAAAGAATCATTCCCACCAAAAGCAGCAGATCTAGGTAGTTTTTCTATCCCTTGCACTATAGGGAAGAAAAAGGTAAAGAAAGCTCTCCTTGACTTAGGCTCAAGTGTTAACTTGATGCCTTACTCTCTATTGGAGCAAATTGGCCATGTGAAAATAAAACCTGTAAAGGTTAATCTGGTAATGGCTGATGGATCTTCAAAGGAGCCATGTGGGATTGCAGAAGACATTGTAGTTTGTGTTGGCAAACTTCAGTTCTTGGCAGACTTTGTGGTGATGAAGATGGAGAACGAAAAGATACCCTTCATACTGGGAAGACCGTTTATGAAAACGGTCAAGGCTATCATAGATGTTAATGAGGGTATAGTGGTGCTCCAGGATAGAGAGGAGAGAGTGGTGGTGGATGTGTTCAAAGATGAGATACAAGCAAAGGAGGAAGAGGCCAGTTATAAAGCTGCATTTCGAGATGCACCCATAACTAGAGGTAAACATGAAAATCTTAAGATTTCTGATAACCATTGTTTGTATTTTCAGGTACCCAAGGTAGAGGAAAGTGGAAAAGGAGAGGAAGTTCCTAGAGACTGGAAGAAAAGAGGACTCCAACTTGGCACACCTGTAAGACTCAAGAACAAGTTGTGGGTGATAAAAGGTTTTAAAGAGAAGGAGATGATAGAAATAGAGTCTCCATATTCTAGAGAATCCAAAACAGTCCTAAGGAAGCAGTTGATAAGTTGGTGGAAAGATAACATCAACTATAAAGAAGATGGAACGTGAGCTTTATTGGGTCAAGCTAGTGACATTAAAGAAGCGCTTGCTGGGAGGCAACCCAGTGGATTTACAAACTTTTAATTTTGATATTGGTTTTGTAATTTTTAAATTGTGAACATTATTCTGGACATTATTTTGTTGGATCTAGCATCTACTGAAGGATGCTAGGTGGTTAAGTATCTACTGAAGGATACTAAGTTTATAACACCTACTGATGGGTGTTAGTAAGAAGATTTTGCACCTACTGATGGGTGCTGGTAAGTTTGAAACACCTACTGATGGGTGTTGGTAGATTTTGGGTCAGGCTCGTGACGTTAAACAAGCGCTACCTGGGAGGCAACCCAGTTGATTGATTGTTTTTGTTTGTTTATTTTAGTTAGGGTTTGCATAAGCATTTTTAACATTGAATTGCAGGGAACCTATGAGGGGTATGCTAGGAAGGCACGTAGGTCAAGAAAAGAAGGAGAAGGGCACATCACGAAAGTGCCGCTGAGCGGTACTATCGCAGATGGGCTTAAGTTCCCCTTAGCGGAACCCGAGCCCATTGTGGTATTTTTAAACCCTAAGCTGCGCGTTTTTACATTCTTTCAAGCCCTTCTCTGCACAAACACTTCCACATATCTTCTCTTAGGTTTCCCACATCTTTTTACTCTTCCCTCTTGGAAAAATTTCTCTTCCACTCATTTTTTCGCTAGTGTGCCATCAAAGTTTGGGGTTGGAAGAGAGCATTCTAGTTTGGAAGCATTCTCATATCATCTAGCATCTCCACCCAAGTAAGTAAAATGCATTTTGTTCATTCTAGGGTTCTTGATTTTGAATGTGATTGTCAAAGCATGAAGATTTAGGGGTTTTGATTTCTATGCATGATTTGATGATATATTTGATGTTTGAACCGATTAAACTGCTTGATTATGTATTGGAAAACTGAAAATTGCATTTGCGTGGAGTTAGGAAAGCTTTAAAACAGATTTTTCAAAAATTTGCAGGTCACCGCTGAGCGGCATTTACCGCTGAGCGGCACTCTGCCAGACTTGGTTTTTTCTGGTTTTTACGTGTTGGAATGTGGCACTGGTGGCGCTGAGGGGAAATTCTGGCCCTCAGCGGTGGTTTAGCTTCGAAAGGAGTTGTGTTCTGTGTTTACTAATGATTAATATCATGTTCTGTGGTTTTGGATTTGTATTTGAATGTAGGAATGGCATCCTCTTCAGGAAAGAGATTGAAAACCATGGCAACCAAGAGGAAGGACAAGGAACCAGAGCAGCCCCATAAAAGCAGGTTCCTCTCTAGGAAACATGAGAAGCACTTTAGGGTGGTTCAGGACAGGAGACTTCTGATGGAGAGGAAGGTTGGAATGATACCTAACTTTGCTCCTCAATTTGGAGAGCAAGTGTTAGGGAATGATTGGGGGAAGCTAGCCACTTATCCAGCACCTGCCAACATAGCTGTAGTCAAGGAATTCTATACCAATGCAAAGAAGATTGGTGACTATCTAGCTGAGAATTATTTGGGCTATGTTAGAGGCCATGCTATCAGGTATGATCCTGATTCTATCAACAACTTTCTGGATACTGTGTGGGCTGGTGAGCAATGCCAGTTTGCTCTTAGCATGGAGGAAGGTGCTGACTTTGAGGATGTTGAGAGAGTGTTATGCATACCTGGAGGACACTTTCAAAGGAATAGATCTAGAGCAGTGGTTAACATAAAGAGGACAGATTTGACTCCTCTTGCAAAGTATTGGATGGCATTTTCTCATGCCAACATTCAGCCATGCTCACATGTGTCAGATATCACTCTCAGCAGGGCACTATTCATCTACTGTGCTATCAGAAATTTGAATGTTAATATTGGGCAGGTGATAGCTGATGAGATTAGTGTGTGTGCTAACACCTCAAACAACAAAGCACCACTGGGACATCCTTCTTTGATCACTCACCTTTGCAAGCTAGCTGGGGTGGACACTTCTGTTCCACCATTTGAGAGGCCAAGAAAAGCTATAGATGAGGCCTATTACAGACAGTACTGTGGAGGTGAGGAGGCAGCTCAGCCAGTTCCACCACGCCAGGCTCGTAGAGAGAAAGGGCCAGCACAGAGCCAGACATCTGCTGATACACATGAAGCAGAACCATTTCAGATGAGGGACATGTATATGTCTCTTATAGGTGCTCAGTTGCAGTCCATCCACAGAGGGCAGGTGGCCACGGCTGAGATGATAGTGGGGATGTATGATACCCCTCCAGCACACAGGTGGACTATGGATGAAGTCCATAATGTAGTAGCTTGGCCAGAAGAACCATTACATGGAGGAGGAGCTGGAGCAGCTGAAGCTTCAGCTAGAGACATGGAAGAAGATGAAGCTGAGGAGGAGGATGCATTTGATGAAGATGATGATGAAGAGGAAGAGGAAGATACACAGGACAGCTCAGACTGATGAGGAGCTGAGATAGCATTTACTGATGAATGCTATCATATGATTATGCTTTTGTGGTTTAAGTTTTCTGAACTTATTTGTTTTTGTTTTTAGATTAGGATTTGATGTACTCTATTGAACACCTGGTTTGTTATGATGGTTTGCTAGTAACTGTGTTTGTGTGATAAGTAATGCTTGATGATGCTTATTGACTGATTGATGTTGAGATGATGTGCACATTAAATTGCTTATACAGGTGATTCACAAGCTTTGTGAACAAATGCATGATATCATGATTGTGATTGTGAAAATTAAGCAGGATGTGTATGTCAAATGTGAATGAGCTTATATGTGAGGTTTTGAGCTTCAGAGTCGTTATTGTTGAATGCTATTACTTTGGAAGCTTGAATGACTTTGCCCAGGTTTTCTATGATTGAATCAATTGCTTGTTTTGCATCATATGATCAAGGCCGTTTTTGTTAAAACCCTTTTTGTTGGCCAAATTCATAAAAGTTAGCCTACTAAAAGAGAACACTTTGTGTTCTATCCTTTGAACCCTTAACCTTGAATATTCACTGAAAACCCTTGATTGAAAATCTTTACCTTGAGTTAAGTAGAAGATCTTATGTGGTATTGACAAATGTTCAAGTTTGGGGTTGTTGGAGAAACATGAAAAAGGAAAAGCATTGAGCTAAGAGCTAAAAAGTAAAAATATGCAAAGAAAAGAAAAAGAAGTAAAGCTCAATGCAAATGCAAATGCAAAGGCAAAAGAAAGTTGGGAATGAATAAGATAATTGTGTTGTTATGATTCTCTTAACTCAAGGATTTTGTGATCCAGAAAAACCAATTTTCTTGTTAGCCCAGCCACATTATAAGCCATTGAAAAGTCCTTGTGATGATGCATGCTTGTGAATGTTTTTTGATTGTGGTTAAATGAAAGGCAAAGTTGATTCATGTGACATTGTGATAGTGGAGTGAATGAGTGAAACACTTTACCTCTTATACACTTGTGTGTTGAGTGAAACACTTTACCTGGTGAGGAAATATTCCATAAGCACATGAACATCCTTGCTTAATTGATTGATCATTCATGAAAAATAGCATTTGTTGGAACTTAAATGACTTTGTGAACACTAAAGCATGTGCACATCTTGATTGAACTCTTGGTCATAAGTTTGAGTGAAGTTATTACTTATCTTGAAAAAGAGGATTTTTGAATGAGTGAACCATCATATGAATTGGTTGGAGATGGAGTTACATTTTGTTTGCTTGAGGACAATCAAAGTTCTAAGTTTGGGGTTGTGATAACAGTTGAAAAACTGTTATTTTCATGCTTAAAATTGATACTAAAAGTAACCTTTAGACTTAGAAACTAGCTTGAAATCATGCAGTTTATCTATATTTTCATAAATAAGAGAGCTGGACAGGTTTATGCTTGATTTAAGTGTTTTTGTGCAGGTTTTAAGGTGAATTTAGTGAAAAGAGTGAAGAAGGAGAGAAGTGACATTAGAAAAGACAAGAAAGAGTGCAAAAAGAGAAGTCGAAGGCACCGCTCAGCGGTAAACTACCGCTGAGCGGCACTCAAGAGGTGACATTGGAACCGCTGAGGGGCAAAATGGCCGCTGAGGGGAAGAAAGAAGACGCGCAATCACCGCTGAGCGGTAAATACCGCTGAGCGGCACTTTTTGGGCTTGGGCTTTTGTAATCTTTTGTAACTCTAGATTAGTATATAAGGGCTTGCACGTCCTATAGTTAGACATCTTTGGCAGAAACGAGGCAAACACTCTCTCTTCCACCCCTTTGAAGGAGGATCTTGGATGCTCAGGCTACCTCTTCACCTTTATTGGGTTTATTCTTTCATTCTTTCATTGTTATTCATCTAGGTTCACCATGACGATGGTGAACTAAACCTTGTATGTTTGTTGGGGAATCAATGTAATCTCTTGAAGCTCTCATATATGGATTTGTTGAGTACATCTTTGAATTAAGACATATGCTTTCTTTCATCATTAGTTAGGGTTTTTCCTCTTTGCTCAATGCTTGCATTGTTTAACTCATTCTAATGCATGATTATTGGTTTTGTCGATACGGACACGTACGGGGAAGTCTAGATCCGGGGAATTTCTCCCAATATTTTACTGACAACATTATATTGGTTGCCTTTAAGCTCCTGCAGTAATGAACTAATCATTAGGAATGCTAGGAATTGTATGAACTATTTGATTAGGGAGAAGCCATCTAGAATGGTACATTAGAGAGTGGCATTAACAATGATGATTTGAATGTTGAATTCCTAAAATATATGAGAGTGGATGAGATGAAATTGACCCCCAACAACATATTCATTCATATATTTCATTGAAAGTGTTTATCTTCTGTCTTTGCCATTGATCAATTCATGCATACATGTTTATTTTTGTCTTTGCATATTAAACTTTGAATATTTCGTTTGTAAGTCCTAGCTAATCAATAAATCACATAACTAAACTAGGCCGTGAGTCCTTTGGGAAGAACGATACTTGGTCTTACCAAGTTTTATTACTTGAACGATTCGGTCATACTTGCCGATTGTGAAACAAGTTTGTGACATCATATTTTGGTGCTTACAAATTTGTCCATCAGAAGGCCTATCCTTAATTACGAGTTCATACAATTCCTAGCATTCCTAGTAATTAGTTCTTAAGTGCAGGAGCTTAACGGCAACCAATATACTATTGGGGGAAATTCTCCGGATCTAGATTTTCCCGTACGTTCCCGTATCGACAAAATCAATAATCATGCATTGAATGAGTTAAACAAAACAAGCATTGAGCAAAGAGGAAAAACCCTAACTAATGATGAAAGAAAGCATAGGTCTTAAAATAAGATGTAAAAACAAATTCCATATATGAGAGTTTCACAAGACTACATTGATTCCCCAACAACAATACAAGGTTTAGTTCACCATATTCATGGTGAAACTAGGTGAATAATAATGAAAGAATGAAAGATAAAACCCTAGAAAGGTGAAGAGGTAGCCTGAGCATCCAAGATCCTCCTTCAAAGGGGTGGAAGAGAGAGTGTTTGCTTCGTTTCTGCCAAAGATACGAACCCTAGGACGTCTTAAAGCTTATATACTATTCTAAAATTACAGAAAATTTAGGCCCAAGCCCATAAGTGTGCCGCTCAGCGATAAAGTGCCGCTCAGCGGTAAGTGCGTGAGTTGGTTTCTTCCCCTCAGCGGCCATTTTGCCCCTCAGCGGATCCAACGCGAGCTTCTGAGTGCCGCTCAGCGGTAAACTGCCGCTGAGCGGCAGTTGCGGCTTCTCCTTTTGCACTTTTTGATGTCTTTTCTGATTCCATCTCTCTCCTTCTTCACTTCTTTCACTAAATTCACCTTAAAACCTGCACAAAAACATTGAAATCAAGCATAAACTTGTCCAGCTCTCCTATTTCTGAAAATATGAACAAAAGCATGATTTCAAGCTAGTTTCTAAGTGTTAAAGGTTGCTTTTAGTATCAATTTTAAGCATGAAAATAACAGTTTTTCAATTGTTATCACAACCCCAAACTTAGAACTTTGCTTGTTTTCAAGCAAACAAGATGTAACTCAATCTTCTACCAATTCATATAATGGTTCACTCATTCAAAAATCTTCTTTTCAAGATAAGTAAAGACTTCAATCAAACTTATGACCAAGATTTCAATCAAGATGTGCACATGCTTTAGTGTTCACAAAGTCAGTTAATATCCAACAAATGCTATTTTTCATGAATGATCAATCAATTAAGCATGGATGTTCATGTGCTCATGGAATACTTCCTCACCAGATAAAGTGTTTCACTCACACACAAGTGTATAAGAGGTAATCACACATTCACTCCACTATCACAATGTCACATGAATCAACTTTGCCTTTCATTTTACCACAATCAAAACATTCACAAGCATGCATCATCACAAGGACTTTTCAATGGCTTATAACGTGGCTGGGCTAACAAGAAAATTGGTTTTTCTGGATCACAAAATCCTTGAGTTAAGAGAATCATAACAACACAATTATTCTTATTTTTCCCAACTTGCCTTTTGCATTGAGCTTTGCTTTTTCTTTTCTTTTCTTTTCTTTCTCTTTTTCTTTTCACATTTTTAATTCTTAGCTCTTAGCTCAATGCTTTTCCTTTTTCCTTTTCATGCTTTCCCAACAACCCCAAACTTGAACATTTAACAATACCACACATGATTTTCTACTTAACTCAAGGTAAAGCTTTTCAACAAGGGTTTTCAATTTATGTTCAAGGCTAAGGGTTCAAAGGATATAACACAAAGTGTTATCTTTTTGTGGGCTAACTTTATGAATTTGGCCAATAAAAAGGGTTTCAACAAACGGCCTTGATCACATTATGCAAAACAAGCAATTGATTCAATCATAGAAAACCTGGGCAAAATCATTCATGCTTTCAAAGTAATAGCATTCAATCAATAAAAACTCTGGAGCTCAAAACCTCACATATAAGCTCATTCACATTTGACATACACATCCTGCTTAATCTCACAATCACAATCATAATATCCTTCATTTGTTCACAAAGCTTGTGAATTACCTGTATAAGCATTTTATGTGCACATCTCAACATCAATCAATCTCAAATTATCATCAAACATTACTTATCACACAATCATAGTCAATAGCAAACCATCATACAAACCAGGTTTCCAATAGAGTACATCAACCCTAATCTAAAACAAAAATAAATAAGTTCAGAACACTTAAACCAACAAAAGCATAAGTTCATGATAGCATTCATCAGTAAATGCTATCTCAACTCCTCATCAATCTAAGCTGTCCTCTGTATCTTCCTCTTCTTCCTCATCTTCATCATCTTCAAATGCATCATCATCATCAGCTTCATCTTCTTCCATTTCCCTAACTGAAGCTTCAGCTGCTTCAGCTCGTCCTCCTTGCACTGGCTCCTCTGGCCAAGCTACCACATTATGAAATTCCTCCATAGTCCACCTGTGAGCTGGAGGTGTATCATACATCCCCAGAATCATCTCAGCAGTAGCCACCTACCCTCTATGAATGGACTGTAACTGAGCACCTATAAGAGACATGTACATGTCCCTCATCTAGAATGGTTCTGCTTCATGTGTCTCAGCAGATGTCTGGCTCTGTGCTTGCCCTCTCTCTCTGTGAGCACGACGTGGTGGAAATGGCTGAGCTGCCTCCTCACCTCCACAGTACTGTCTGTAATAGGCCTCATCAATGGCTTTTCTTGGCCTTTCAAATGGTGGAGCAGAAGTGTCCACCCCAGCTATCTTGCAAAGGTGAGTGATTAAGGAAGGATGTCCTAGGGGTGCTTTATTATTTGAGGTATTGGCACACACACTAATCTCATCAGCTATCACCTGCCCAATATTAACATTTAAGTTCCTGATAGCACAGTAGATGAAGAGTTCCCTGTTGAGAGTAATATCTGACACATGTGAACATGGCTGAATGTTGGCATGGGAAAATGCCATCCAATACTTTGCAAGAGGAGTCAGATCAGTCCTCCTAATGTTTACCACTGAGCCAGATCTATTCCTTTGGAAGTGTCCTCCAGGTATACATTACACTCTCTCTACATCCTTAAAATCAGCCCCTTCCTCCATGCAGAGAGCGAACTGGCACTGCTCACCATCCCACACAGTATCCAGGAAGTTATTAATGGAATCAGGATCATATCTGATAGCATGGCCTCTGACATACCCCAAATAATTCTCAGCTGGATAATCACCAATCTTCTTTGCATTGGTGTAGAACTCTTTTACCACAGTTATGTTTGCAGGTGCAGGATATGTGGCTAGCTTTCCCCAGTCATTCCCTAACAATTGCTCTCCAAATTGAGGAGTAAAGTTAGGTATCATTTCAACCTTTCTCTCCATAAGGAGTCTCCTGTCCTGAACCACCTTGAAGTGCTTCTCATGTTTCCGAGAGAGGAACCTACTAGAATGGGGTTGTTCTGGTTCCTTTTCCTTTTTCTTGGATGCCATGGTTTTCAATCTTTTTCCTGAAGAAGATGCCATTCCTACAATCAAACACAGATACAAAACCACAGAACATGATGTTAAATATTAGTAAAACACAGAACACACCTCTTTTCGAAGCTAAATCACCGCTGAGGGTCAGAATTACCCCTCAGCGCTACCAGTGCCACGCAACAAATCAAGAAAAGTCAAGTCTGGCAGAGTGCCGCTCAGTGGCAATTTACCCCTGAGCGGTAACTCTACAGAATTTTGAAAAACCTCTTTTTAAGCTATCCTAACTCCACCCAAATGCAATTTTCAATTTTCCAGATCAAAATCATGCAGTTTAATCGGTTCAAACATCAATTATATCGTCAAATCATGCATAGAAATCAAAACCCCTAAATATTCATGTTTTGACAATCACATTCAAAATCAAGAACCCTAGAATGAACAAAATGCTTTTTACTTACTTGGGTGGAGATGCTAGATGCAATGAGAATGTTTCCAAGCTAAGATGCTCTCTTCCAACCCCAAACTTGGATGAAACACTAGTGAGCAAGTGAGTGGAAAAGAGATTTTCTTAAGAGGGAAGAGGGAAAAGATGTGGAAAACCTTGGAAAAGGTATGTGGGAGTGTTTGTGCAGAGAAGAGCCTGAAAATAGGAGCATATGCGCAGCTTAGGGTATAAAAATACCCTAATGGGCTCGGGTCCCGCTAAGGGGCAACCAAAGCCCAATCTGCGAGAGTACCGCTCAGCGGAAAGTTGCCGCTCAACGGCACTTTCGTGATGTGCCCTCCTCCTTCTTTGCTTAACCTAAGTGCCTCCTAAACATGCCCCTCACTGGTTCCCTGCAATTCAATTCTCAGATTACTTATGCACAACCCTATTATACTACTACAATGAAACAAACAAAAACAATCAATCAACTGGGTTGCCTCCCAGGTAGCGCTTGTTTAACGTCACGAGCCTGACCCAAAATCCACCAACACCCATTAGTAGGTGTTACAAACTTAGCATCCTTCAGTAGATGCTATATCCAACTAGCATCCTTCAGTAGATGCTATGTTCAACAAAATATTTACAAAATAATGTTCCACAGATTAAAAATTACAAACCAAAATAAAATTAAAAGTTCTTAAATCAACTGGGTTGCCTCCCAGCAAGCGCTCTTTTAACGTCATTAGCTTCACCCAGTAAAGTTCAAGTTCCTTCTTCATAGTTGATGTTGTTATCCCACCAACTCCTCAGCTGTTTCCTGTGCACTGTTTTGAATCTTCTAAAATGTGGAGATTCAATCTCTATCATCTCCTTCTCTTTATAGCCTTTCACAACCCACAACTTATTTTTGATTCTCACAAGTGTACCAAGTTGGGGTCTTCCTTTCTTCCAGTCATCAGGAACTTTTCCTCCTCTTCCAATCTTTTTTCCTTTATGCACCTGAAATAACAAACAATGTTTACCTGTGACCTTGGGCTTTTCATCTTGATGGCTAGTCATGTGTGCATCTTGAAATGCAGCTTTATAACTAGCTTCTTCCTCCTGTGTTTGCGTCTCATCTTTAAAGACATCTACAACAACTCCCTCCTCTCGGTCCTGGAGCACCACTATACCTTCGTTTACATCAATAATAGCTTTGGTCGTTTTCATAAGTGGTCTTCCAAGTATGATAGGTATCTTTTCTGTCTCCATCTTCATCACCACAACGTCTGCCAAGAACTGGAGTTTGCCCACACAAACTATAATGTCCTCTGCAATCCAACATGGTTCCTTTGAAGATCCATCGGCCATTACTAAGTTAACCTTTACAGGTTTCACATTAACATCGCCGATTTGCTCCAGTAAAGAGTAAGGTATCAAGTTAACACTTGAACCTAAATCAAGAAGAGCTTTTTTAATCCTTTTCTTCCCTATGGTACAAGGGATAGAAAAGCCTCCTGGACCTGTCGCTTTTGGAGGGAATGACTCTTTTTTAACAGTTTTACACTTCTTTGCCTCATCATCTCTACGTCTTTTCTTTGTAGAGACGTCTTCATCAGTTCTAGTGTAAACTGTAATTTGTTGTAGAATCTGCTCCCAAGGTGCATCATTATCCACCATCTTGAATAATTCTGTGAAATCCAGTTGTTTCCCTTGATTTATTGGAAAAGGAGAAATATTTTTGCTCTCTACTTCTCTTTTCTCTTCTGTTTCTCCTTTCTCTAACTCAACTATCTCATCTTTAGTACTCTCTACCACCTTGCATTCTTCTCTGGGGTTAACCTCAGTATTAGCCCCAAAATTTCTATTTGGCCTCTCTTCCACCTGCTTAGTGATCTGCCCCATCTGAATCTCCAAATTCTTGATAGCAACTTCAGTGCTCTTTTGGGTAGACTCAGTTTTCTGTATGAAATTTTTAAGAGTTTCTTCCATCCTCATGGACCTTTCATTAAGCATAGAAATCTGCTGCCATAAGGTGGGTTGCTGCTGTTGCTTGTTAAATTGACCAGCTTGCCCAGTTTGCCCTTGACCAATGCTTGGGTGTGGTTTCCACCCTTGATTGTAGTTCCCTTGACGGTATTGATTGGCCATGTAATTCACATCCTCTACGGCTTCTGCTGGAAAGGCACATTGACCATTGATATAGTCGCCCCACATAATTCACACAACTGAGATTGTACCTGTGCAGCAGTTTTCAACTCTTTAGGCGATTGTGCAAGTGTTTTCGTAAGAGTCTCCAACTGTTGAGTTAGAATTTTATTTTGTGCTAGCAAGGCATCATTTGTCTGTAATTGTAGAACTCCTTTCTGTTGCATAGGAGCTCCTCTTTCACTGTTAAGCTCGTTATCACTAGTAGCCATATTTTCAATAATTTCTGTTGCTTCCTCTGGAGTTTTCCATTTAATGTTTCCTCCTGCTGAGGCATCAAGCATCATCTTGGTTTGTGAACCAAGCCCTCCAAGGAAAGTTAGGACTACTTCCTCTTCTTCAAATCCATGCGTGGGTGTTTTTCGTAACAAGCTTTTATATCTATCCCATGCATGACCCAGTGATTCTTCCATGCCCTGCCTGAATGAAGAAATCTCTTGCTTTCCTTTAGTCACCTTTGATTGTGGGAAGTACTTGTTTAGAAACTTTGTTACCACTGCTTCCCACTCCGTGAAGCTTCCCTCTGGAAAAGAATTTAACCATAGCTTAGCATTGCCTCCTAATGAGAAAGGAAACAAGCTAAGTTTGATCGCTTCATCTGGCACCCCATTTATTTTCACTGTGTTGCAGATCTCATTAAATGTAGTGAGGTGCTCATATGGGCTTTCGTGAGATAACCCATTGAATTGACTGTTCTTCACCAGTTGAATCAATGTTGGTTTGATCTCCATGTTAGCTGCATTGACTCTAGGTCTAGCTATGCTGTTAAAGTGCTGGGGTCCAGCTGTATTGGTGTAATCAGTAAGAGTTCTTCTGATATTATTGTTCTCCATATTTTCTGTGCTGTGGTCAGAACCTTGTGGTGATGGTTGCAACAGAGTTTCCGGAGGAGGGAAAAGTTCTCTAGATGTTCGAATTCTTCTCCTCCGTCCACTCTCGTCTAAACCTTCAAGAAGAGGTTCTGCTGTTTTCTTGCTCCTTATTCGAATTGCTTCCTGCATACACAAGAAAACAAAACCCTAGAAAATTGGTTAGCATAAAAAGATATAAGAGAAGATATAAGATTCAGAGAATAAAATAAAATAAAATAAAATAAAAACCGAAAAAATAAAAACAGAAAAATAAAAACAGAAATTCAAAATTCAAGTCAAAGATAATCAATAATCACACAAATTAACTAGTTCAACCACGAGTCCCCGGCAACGACACCAAAAACCTGATGAAAAATTTATGAACACCGAAATACGGCGCCACAAACTTGTTTAACAATCGGCAAGTGTGACCGAATCGTTTCAAGTAATAAACTCGGTAAGACCAAATATCGTTCTCCCAAAGGACTCACGGCCTAGCTTAGTTATGTGATTTGTTGATTATTTGAGACTTGAGAACAATTGATTATAGGTTTAAATGCAAAAGACAGAAAATAAACATGTATGCATGAATGTGATATTGGCTAAAACAAAATACAAACACTTCAATGGAATATATGGATTAATATGTTGTTGGGGTTATCAATTTCATCTTATCCACTCTCATATACTTTAGGAATTCAACATTCTATTCATCATTGTTAATGCCACTCTCTAAATCACCTTTACAAGAAGGCATATCCTTAATTACGAGTTCATACAATTCCTAGCATTCCTAGTAATTAGTTCTTAAGTGCAGGAGCTTAACGGCAACCAATATACTATTGGGAGAAATTTCCCGGATCTAGATTTCCCCGTACGTTCCCGTATCGACAAAATCAATAATCATGCATTGAATGAGTTAAACAAAGCAAGCATTGAGCAAAGAGGAAAAACCCTAACTAATGATGAAAGAAAGCATAGGTCTTAAAATAAGATGTAAAAACAAATTCCATATATGAGAGTTTCACAAGACTACATTGATTCCCCAACAACAATACAAGGTTTAGTTCACCATATTCATGGTGAAACTAGGTGAATAATAATGAAAGAATGAAAGATAAAACCCTAGAAAGGTGAAGAGGTAGCCTGAGCATCCAAGATCCTCCTTCAAAGGGGTGGAAGAGAGAGTGTTTGCTTCGTTTCTGCCAAAGATACAAACCCTAGGACGTCCTAAAGCTTATATATTATTCTAAAATTATAGAAAATTTTGGCCAAGCCCATAAGTGTGCCGCTTAGCGGTAAAGTGCCGCTCAGCGGTAAGTGCGTGAGTTGGTTTCTTCCCCTCAGTGGCCATTTTGCCCCTCAGCGGATCCAACACGAGCTTCTCAGTGCCGCTCAGCGGTAAACTGCTGCTGAGCGGCAGTTGGGGCATCTCCTTTTTCACTTTTTGATGTCTTTTCTGATTCCATCTTGTTAGCAAAATGATGAAGATGAAGTTTTGATGATGTCCAAATCAAGTCAAGAACAAACAAGACTCATGAAGAATGATCTTTGAAGACTTGTAACCTCTTGTAAAAAATTGTATGAACATAGGAAAATTAGTAGTTTCTTGTATGTATTCAAAAGTGATGTAAAAATAAAGCAAGAGGAAAATCTGTGCAGTGTTAATCGATTAACAAGGGGTGTTAATCGATTAACGTTAATCGATTAACAGAGGGCGTTAATCGATTGTTCCAGAGGCAAATGGCGAAGCACAGCATTTCAGTGTTAATCGATTAACAAGGGGTGTTAATCGATTAACGTTAATCGATTAACATGGGCTGTTAATCGATTAACATAGTTACCGTTTGAAAAACTAGCCGTTTTTTGAGACGTTGAACTATCCGTTGGGTTGTTAATCGATTAACCACTGTAGCTAATCGATTAACACAGTCAGAAAGTCTAAAAGCGAAAATGGAGGAGCCTTTGGATGAGTCTATAAATAGACTCTCATTTTCTCTCAAATCCAACTCTTCCCTTGTGCTCAAGTACTCTGAACTCTTGTGAGAACTCTGTGAAATTGCTGAAGCTAAGGAAACTCTTGTCTGCAAAGTCCTGAAGTGGTACTGCGGTGACAGAGGAATAGCTTGATCATCCTTGGTGTGTCTGAGGAAGTGTCTGGAAGAGAATCATCCTTCGTGAAGCATTCGAAGGAGGTGATCATCCTTTGTGAAGATTCAAAGGAGGTGTAAGTTCATCTCTTGTGGTTTCAAGAGAGGTGGTAATTTCTAAACTGTTACAAATTGTTTTTCTGTGTGACTAATATTTGTAATAGTTTTGTGATAGTGAAAAAGGTTTATCTTATTTGAGATAAGCGACTGGACGTAGGATCCTAGTGATCTGAACCAGGATAAAATACCTGTGTAATTTTTCTCTTTCCCTTACTCTGTTATTTACGTTTAATTATCTGCTTAGTAAGAAATTAAGAGAAAAATATTAAAAAGGGATAATATTTGAATATAACCAATTCACCCCCCCTCTTGGTTTGTTTCCATGCTAACCATTCCGCTGCAGCCGCTCTGACACATCTCTCTCCTTCTTCACTTCTTTCACTAAATTCACCTTAAAACCTGCACAAAAACACTGAAATCAAGCATAAACCTGTCCAGCTCTCTTATTTATGAAAATATGAACAAAAGCATGATTTCAAGCTAGTATCTAAGTGTTAAAGGTTGCTTTTAGTATCAATTTTAAACATGAAAATAACAGTTTTTCAACTGTTATCAGGGTGCGACCTCCATCACTTGTTTATGTACTTGGTTTAATGAATTGTGCTGCAATAGTTTGATATGATGTGATAGACTAATGTTTGTGATGAGTAATATTCTTGTGTTTGCTCTATTTTTCTGTGATGCATGTTGAGTTAATGATTGGTGAGGCTTTTAAGTATAGATGGTGGTTGCTCATAATTGTTAAAAATAGATGCATGGTTTCAATTGTGATTAATATGCTAGGTAGGATGTTTATCAAATTGTGGAACTTGATTTAACCTGTGAGAGGTTGGTCTCTAGAGTCTTTAATTGATTGAATGTTATTGCTTTGGAAGCATGATTGATTTTGCCTAATTTTCTATGATTGAACCGCTTGCTTGCTTGTTACATATGATCAAGGCCATATTTTCTTCTCCCTTAGAGCCAATGCAATTAGGTGAACTGATAACGGTTGAATTTACCGTTATTTGATACTTAATTTTGATAGTAAAAACACCTTTTTTGACTTAAAAACTAGCTTGGAATCATAGTTTTGATGAATAAGAGAGTTGAAGGTGAATTTAATGGTTTTGTGCTAGATTTTCTTGTTTTCAACAGGAATTGAGATGATTTGGAAGAAGAGTGGAAGTCAGAGTTGAAACTCAGGAAGAACAGGAAAAACATCAGAAAGGAGGACCGCAGCAGCGTTGAGCGCGACTTTAGGGGCCCCTCAGCGCCAGAATACACTGTCTCACGCTTGGCTGCCCTTTTTTGGAGCCCTCAACGCAGGATACCCCTGGCTTGCACCTGGGTGCCCTTTTCAGGGGCGCAGAGTGTTAACAATAATTTTGATCTTTAGAAACGAAACCAAAAACTTTTGATGGATCGGCAAGTGTACCGAATCACACAAGTAATATAAAATGGTAAGACTTAAAAGAAACGAGATCATTGGTTTAAAATGCAAAGACAGAAAATGAAATATGAATTCAAATTGATCAATAGTAGAGTAACACAAAGATGAACGGATGTTGTTTAATATGAGATGAACATGTTGTTGGGGTTAGATTTCACCAAGTTCCCTCTCATGTATATAAGAATTCCTCTTTATGCATTAATGTTAACGTCACTCACTAAAGTACTTAGAACCCAATCCCTTGGCGCAATAAGCCTACCTTAATTCCTAGTTCGTGCAATTCCTAGCTTTCCTAGAAAATTAAGTCTAAAGATTAAGAGCTTAAGACGACCAAGTACTCATACCCTCATCCCTCATAAATATTACCCTTGGGAGAATTCAACAAGAACCTGAATTGTAAGGAACCTCTCGGCACTCATGCAATTCATAAATCATGCAACTAAATGAGTTAAATAGAGCAAGCATTGAAACAGATGAATTCCCTAACAATTAATGAATAAAGAATATATGATTAAGAATAAATTCAAATACATGAGAGTTCACAAGGTTACATCATTCCCCAACAACAAATAGAGTTTAGTTCCCCATAGACATGGAGAAACTAGATGTACAATGGAAAAGCATGAGATAGTAAAACCCTAAGAGTAGAAAAGGAAGCTTCCGCCTCCAGATCCGCCTTCAGAGAGTAGAAGAGTGTGTTAGTCCAGCCAGAGATACAAAACCTAGAGCTTCTGGGTCCTTTAAATAGAGTTGGAATAGAGTAGAAACAGGGCCCGGTCCAAAAGAGTCAAAACAGAGCAAAAATTGGGCCGGATATGCAATGTGTGGCGCTCGGGCGGCCCATTTAGGGCGCTCTGGCGGTGGATGTTGATTTCCGTAGGGCTTGAGCCTTCAATTTCGCCCAGGCTTCAGGGTTCAACGCTTGGGCGACGAACATCGATTTTGCTACGCTCAAACCTCCTACAGGTCGCCCAAGCTTTGTGCGGTTCCCTCTTCTGGTGCTTTTCTACGCCTTTCTAAGCTCTATATCCTTAGCACTTCATCTTTGCTTCTTGTATTAACTAATTTACTATCAAAACAAAGGGAATTAGTCATAAAATCATCAAATTCAACCTCAACTCTCTTATTCACACAACGTAATGAAAAGACATGAGTCCAAGCAAGTTTCTACGTCAAAAAAGGGTGCATTTAGTATCAAAATTACATCATAGATAACGGTATTTTAAACTGTTATCACTGAGCGCACTTTCCTCGAGTCGCACCATGCCTGCTTGCCTTCTGAGCTGAACCTGAGCGCTAATTCTAACCCGCACACTACCTGGGCGCCCTAAGTGGAGGCACTGAACCCTAGTCTTGTGGGCTTGGACCCGTTTTCTATTATTTTTATGTTCTATTTAAGGACTTGAACGTCCTAGGTTTCACATATTTGGACAAAATAGGCACAAAAACACACTCTTTGATCCCTGGGAGGCGGATTTAGATACGAAAGCTCCTATCTTCAATTTCTAGGGTTTTATCTTTCATTTTCCATTATTCATCTAGCTTCACCATGTCAATGGTGAACTAAACTCTATTTGTTGTTGGGGAATGATGTAACCTTTGTAAACTCTCACGTACTGAATTGATTCTTGATTATATATGCTTCGTTCATTAATTGTTAAGATATAAAACGTCGAATGTCGTAGCCTTAGACGTTAAAATGTCAGTGAATTTAATAAAAATTTGAGTGGGAGATTGAAAATTCATTCACTTTATCTTAGCGCACAAGACCCTCTTCTCTTCTCAAACTTTTCTAGAACGAAGTTTGATGACCATCACAAGTACCTTTTCTTTCATTTGATACAAATGCATGTTAATTAACTACTTTATGTATGATTTTCGTTTGTTTTAACCGATTATTTTCGTATTCTTGTCCTTCATAGATGCATTCTGCTTTCTCTCTCACGGGTGACGACACTTTATTCTGATGAACCACGTTAGCTTTTGTTTTCGTTTTGAAGAACTTATTTGTTGAACTTGTTTGTTGTTTTTTTTAACTTGTTTATGGTTGTTGTTTGGTTGAACTTATTTGTCCTTGTTGTTTGGTTGAACTTGTTTGTTGTTTTTTGATTGAACTTGTTTGTTGTTGGTTATTGTTGTTTGTTGTTGATCAAAGTTCATGCTTTATAAAATACCAAAAACTTGAAATTTGTTGTTTTTCTGCTTTTCAAATCTCGTAGAGTTGTTAAAAAGGATCACAATTAATTAAAAAAAATAAAATAAAATTTATTAACATCAAATATTGACAAAATTTGACATTAAGTTAACGTCGTATACTGAAAAAATTCGACGTTAATTTAACATCAAATTTTTTCAAATTTGACGTCAATTTAACGTATCCTGATATGACGTCGTTCGCGAATTCGCTGTTAAAAGCCAAAAATATTCGACGTTGTACGCGACTTTTGTACTAGTGATTAATGATAAGCTTTCTTCGTCGAGGAATCGTATCAAATAATAAACATGGTAAGACCAAGTATCGTTTCCCAAGAGACTCACGGCCTAAACAATTATGTGATTTCTTGATTAAATAAGACTTGAAAACAAAATCTTTTGGTTTAAAATGTAAATACATAAAAGTAAATATGCATGCAACTTGATCAATTGGACAAAAGTGCAGAGATGAACGGATGAATTTAATATTATGGGATGAATATGTTGTTAGGGTTAGATTTCACCTAGTTTGCTCTCATGTATATACAAATTCTACTTCCTCATTAATGTCAATGTCATTATCTAAAGTACTTAAAACACGATTCCTCGGCGAAGAAAGCCTATCCTTAATTACTAGGTCACAATTCCTTGCATCCCTAAAAATTAATTATGCATTACGATTAGTAGCTTAACACAACCAAAACTCATCCCCCATTCCTAACCAATACTGCTTCTGGGAATAATTCTCCATAACCTGAATAGTAAGATACCTTCCGGTACTCATGCAAATCATACATCAGGCTAATGAATGAGTTAAACAAAGCAAGCATTGAGTGAAGAAGAATTACCCTAACAATTAATGAACGAAGCATACATAATTAAGAATCAATTCAATACATGAGAGTTTACAAAGGTTTACATCATTCCCCAACAACAAATAGAATTTAGTTCACCATTGGCATGGTGAAACTAGATGAATAATGGAAAAGAATGAAAGATAAAACCCTAGAAGTTGAAGAAAGGAGCTTCCGCATCCATATCCACCTCCAAGGGGTCAAAGAGTGTGTTTCTGCACCTCTTCTGTCAAAAGATACAATCCTTAGGACGTCTAAGTCCTTAAATAAAACATAAAAATAACAGAAAACGGGTCCATGCCCACGAAACTAGCACTCAGTGCCCCACTTAGGGCGTCTGGGCGGCGTGCCGAATCATATGATGCTCAAGGTCAGCTCAAACAGCAAGAAGGCGTGGTGCGACTCACGGAAGTGGCGCTCAGCACCCCACAAAGGGCAGCCAAGTGTGAGAACGTGTACTCCAGTGCTAAGGGCCCCTAAAGTGGCACTTAGCGTTACTGCGATCCTCCTTTCTGATGCTTTTTCCAGCTCTTCCTGAGTTCCAACTCCTTACTACTTGAACTCTTCTTCCAAATCATCTCAATTCCTATTGAAAACAAGGAAATCTAACATAAAATCATTAAATTCACCTTCAACTCTCGTATTCACACAAAACTATGACTTCAAGCTAATTTCTAAGTCAAAACGGGTGTTTTTAGTATCAAAATTAAGTATCAGATAACGATAAATTCAACCGTTTTGAAAAACCGTTATTTTTATACTTAATTTTGATATTAAAAACACCCTTTCTGACTTAGAAACTTGCTTTAACTCATGTTTTTGCTTTAGTTTTGTGAATAAGAGAGTCGAAGGTGAATTTAATGGTTTTGTGCTAGATTCCCTTGATCTTGTAGGCTATTGGAATGATTTGAAAGAAGAGCTAAAGTATCGAATGATTGGAATGCAGAAAAGTCAACCAGAATGTAGAAAATTCAACTAGTCAACTAGAGTGCAGAAAAGGCAACCAGAGTGTAGAAAAAGTTGCGCTGAGCACCAAAGTTGCGTTGAGTGCCAGTTTTGAGTGTCGCTGCTACTGCTGAGCGCTATTTTTGGACACTGAGCGCCAGTTTCGTGGGCTTGGACCCGTTTTCTGTTATTTTTGTGGGCTTGGACCCGTTTTCTGTTATTTTTATGTTCTATTTAAGGACTTGGATGTCCTAGGGATTGTATCTTTTGATGGTTTGAGCACAGAAACACACTTTGCACCCCTTGGGGTAGATTTGGAGATGGTGATGGCTCTCCTCTTCTCTTTCTAGGGTTTTTCTATCTCTTTCATTCTTTCCTTCCATTATTCATCTAGTTTCTCCATGATAATGGAAAGCTAAACCTTATTTGTTGTTGGGAAAGATGTAACGTCTTAAACTCTCATGTATTCAATTGATTCTTGACTATATATGCTTTACTTCATTAATTGTTAGAGTTTTTCCTCTACACTCTGTGCATGCTTTGTTTAACTCATTCAATTGCATGTCATATATTTTGTCGATATGGACACATACGGGGAAATCTAGAACTAGGGAAATTCTTCCGGAAGCAATATTACCTAGACATAGGAATAGGAGGATCGGTTTCCTTTAAGCTTTTGTGCGAATTTAATGCATGATTAATTGCTAAGGAGACAAGACATTGTGAACTAGTAATTAGGAGTAGGCTAGGCTTTCTTCACCGAGACATCAGGTTTAAGGGAAATTAGAAACTGACATTAACATTAATGAAGAAGATGAATTCATATATGCATGAGAGTAAATTAGGTGAAATCTAAATCCAACAACAATATCATCAACTTCATCCATTTATTCTTGTGTTTAGCCTCAATTGATCAAATTGCATTCATGTTGATTTTATTGCATTTGCATTCAAAAATCCCAAAATTTGTTATTTAGAGTCTTAATTAGTTGAGTAATCACATAACTGTTTAGTGTCGTGAGTTTCTTGGGAAACGATACTTGGTCTTACCATTTATTATTACTTGATACGATTCGGTACACTTGCCAAGGTCTTAACAAGTTTTTGACTCCTTTTCGGGGTTAAAAATTTGTTTATCATGTTTTTGGCGCCGTTGCTTGGGACTCGTGGTATAACTAATCTATTTGTGTGATTCTTAACCGATTAGATATTTTATCTTTTTATTTTTTGTTATCTTTTTATTTTTTATCTTTCTATATTTTTATCTTTTTCTCTTTTATCTTTTTTTCTTCTTATCTTTTTATCTTTTTCTCTTTTTATCTTTCTAGTTTTTTTATCTTTTTATTTTTTTTCTTTTTATCTGTTTATCTTTTTATTCTTATTTTTATCTTTTTACCTTTTTATTATTATTTTTTATTTATTTTTTATTTTTTTATTCTTTCTATCTTTTTTATCTCTTTATCTTTTTATCTTTCTATCTCTTCATTTTTTGTTCTTTTTAATTTTTTATTTGTTTGTGCTAATTGGGTGCTCTAGTGCAGTGTTCTTTAGTGTTTGCAGGATTAAAATAGAAAATTTATACTAGGAGCACAAGATCATCAACAAAAGAAGGTTGAAGAAGATCGTAGGGCGCGCCTGGGCGCCCCATTAAGGGCGTTGAGCACCATCCTTCAAGTGTCATGTTCACCAAGTTTTGTGCATGAAGTGGTTAAAAATATCAAAGAGAATGGAGTTATTGAGATTGAGGCTCCTTATTCAATGAGGGTAAAGATGATGAACAAGAAGATGTTGCAGATAAGTTGGTGTGAAGAAAGCAAAAGAAACACCAACATCATAGATGCAGATTGGGCTTAATGGTGTCAGGCTCGTGACGTTAAACAAGCGCTTATTGGGAGGCAACCCAATTTCTGACTTTTTCTTTAGGATTTGAATTTGCTTTGCAGGAATTACAAGAGGGATGCTAGGAGGACTCAGATGACAGCATCTACTGATGGATGCTGCTATGATGAGGGTGATGAATGATAGCGTCTACTGATGGAAGCTATGTGATTAAGCATCTACTGATGGATGTTATGTGATTAATCGTCTACTGATGGATGCTACTGACCACATATATTGATGGATGTCGATGAAGATGAGAAAGCTTAGCATCTACTGATGGATGCTGGTGAGAAGGATCCGCATCTACTGATGGATGTTGGAAGATTTAGATGAGAGCATCTATTGATGGATGCTACTGAGAGCATCTACTGATGGATGATATGCTACTAGACATCTACTGATGGATGCATCTACTGATGGATGCTACTAGATCAACATTTTTATGTTTTTGCTTTATTTGAATTTTGTTTTATTTTTATTTTTGCTTATGTACTTGGTTTAATGAGTTGTCTGCAATGGTTTGGTATGATGTGATAAATTGTTGTTTGTGATGAGTAATATTCTTGTGTTTGCTTTATTGTTCTATGATGCATGTTGAGTTAATGATTGTTGAGGCTTTTTAAGCATAGATGGTGGTTCCTCATAGTATTGTTAAAAACATATGCATGATTTCAATTGTGATTAATATGCTGGGCAGGATGCTTATCAAATTGTGGAACTTGAGTTAACCTGTGAGAGATTAGGCTCTAGAGTCTTTTATTGATTGAGTGTTATTGCTTTGGAAGGATGATTGATTTTGCCTAATTTTCTATGATTGAACCACTTGTTTGCTTGTTACAAATGATCAAGGCCATGTTTTTCTTCTCCCTTAGAGCCAATGTTTATAGGTTAACCCAATATAGAACAACGTTTTATCTAACCTTTATAGCTTGAGTTAAATTTGAAAAGTGGAAAAACCCTTTTTGAAATCCTTACCTTGAGTTAAGTAGAGTACGTTTTGTGGTAATGGAGAATGGTTCGAGTTTGGGGTGGTGCAAAAAGAACTTTGTGGAATTTATCAAAGAGCATTGAGCAAAAGCAAAAAGCAAAAGCAAAAAGCAAAAGAGAAGAAAAGAAAGAAAAGAGAAGAAAAGAAAGAAAAGAAAAGGTTGAGCTCGATGAAAGGAAAGTTGGGAATAAGTTGAAATTTTGGTTTCTCACATAAAAGGAGAAAGAGAGATTATTGTTAATGTGAATAAATAAATTGTGCACTCTCTTAACTCAAGGAATTTTGTTGTCTAGAAAAACCAATTTTCTTCTTAGCTCAGCTTCAATACAAGCCTTGAAAAGTCCTTGTGATGATAACTTGCTTGTGAGTGTGTTTGATATGTGGTTAAATGAAAGGCAAAGTTGATTCATGTGACATTGTGATGGTAGAGTGTAAGAGTGACACCTCACTATACACCTTTGAGTTTGAGTGAAACACTTTTGAGTGCTTGAGTGAAACATTGTCATTGGTGAGGAATTGTTCCATGCACTATATGATAACATTCTTTCTTGGTTGGTTGATTATTCATGAGGTTTGTATCTATTGTGTATGTCTTGATTATGTGAGCACCATAGTTGAAGCTTGATTGGCTAAAGCATCATTATATCTTGACTAATCTTTCTGTGATGAGCAAACATGAGTAATTTACTTGTTCTAGATAAAAATGCTTTTTCGTGTGCTAGACCATTGTAGTTTGACTATGTTATTTAAGTCAAGTTTTGTTTTACTTGAGGACAAGCAAAGTTTCAAGTTTGGGGTTGTGATAACAGTTGAAAAATCGTTATTTTTATATTTAATTTTGATATTAAAAACATTCTTTCTGACTTAGAAACTTGCTTTAACTCATGTTTTTGCTTTAGTTTTGTGAATAAGAGAGTTGAAGTTTTTGTGCTAGATTCCCTTGATCTTGTAGGCTATTGAAATGATTTGAAAGAAGAGCTAAAGTACCGAATGATTGGAATGCAGAAAAGTCAACCAGTTAACCAGAGTGTAGAAAAGTCAACCAGAGTGTAGAAAAAGTTGCGATGAGCGCCAAAGTTGTGGTGAGCGCGAGTTTTGAGTGTTGTAGCTACCGCTAACCACCATTTTTGGGCGTTGAGCGCCAGTTTTGTGGGCATGGTCCCGTTTTCTATTATTTTTGTGTTCTATTTAAGGACTTGGACGTCCTAGGGATTGTATCTTTTGATGGTTTGAGCACATAAACACACTTTTCACTCCTTGGGGGTAGATTTGGAGATGGTGATGGCTCTCCTCTTCTCTTTCTAGGGTTTTTCTATGTCTTTCATTCTTTCATTCCAGTGTTCATCTAGTTTCTCCACGGTAATGGAGAGCTAAACCTTATTTGTTGTTGGGAAAGATGTAACCTCTTAAACTCTCATGTATTGAATTGATTCTTGATTATATATTCTTTACTTCATTAATTGTTAGGGTGTTTCCTCTACACTTTATGCATGCTTTTTTAACTCATTTAATTGCATGATCATTGATTTTGCATCTTTCAATCCAATTGATCAACACTTGCATTCATATTTATTTTCCGCAATATAAGCACAATGATTTCATTTACAAGTCCTAATTAATCAAGAAACCATATGAATGTTTAAGTCGTAAGTCTCTTGGGAAACGATATTTCGTCTTACCATTTATTATTATTTGATAAGATTCGTTACACTTGCCGATGTCTTAACAAGTTTTTGACTCCATTTTCGGGGATTAAAAAATTGTTTATCAGCGTCTGAGCGCCAGCTTTGTACCCAGGGCGGCTGAGCGCCCTATTCAGGGCACCTTAGCGCCAGTTTTGATCCGTACCACGCTTGGGCACCCCACTTAGAGTGCTGAGCTCCAGCGCAGTAGGCTTGGACCTGTTTTCTATTATTTTTTAGTTCTATTTAAGGACTTGGACGTCCTAGGGATTGTATCTTTTGATGACTTGAGCACATAAACACTTTTCACCCCTTGGGGGTAGATTTGGGGATGTGACATCTCTCCTCTTCTCATTCTAGGGTTTTTCTATCTCTTCCATTCTTTCATTCCATTGTGCATTTAGTTTTGCCCATGACAAGGGGTAACTAAATACAATTTGTTGTTGGGAAAGATGTAACCTCTTAAACTCTCAAGTATTTTGAATTGATTATGGTTTATATATGCTTCTTTCATTAATTGTTAGGGTTATTCTTCTTCGCTCTATGCATTGTTATGTTTAACTCATTCATGGCATGATTATTGGTTTTCGTGATATGGACACACACGGGGAAACCTAGATCTGGAGAATTCCTCCCAAAAGCAGTATTGCCTAGACATAGGGATATGAGTTTTGGTTATCTTAAGCTTCTGTGCGTATGTAATGTAGAATTAATTTCTAGGGAGACAAGACATTGTACACTAGTAATTAAGGATATGCTTTCTTCATCGAGACATCGGGTTTTAAGTAATTTAGAAAGTGATATTAACATTAATGAAAAAGATGAATTCATACATGCATGAGAGGAAACTTGGTGAAATCTAAACCCCAAGAACATATTCATCTCATATTTTTAATATCATCCATTCACCCTTGTGTTTAGCCTCAATTGATCAAATTGCATTCATGTTTATTTTTATCACATTTGCATTCAAAAACCCCAAAATTGGTTCTTTAGAGTCTTAATTAGCTAAGTAATTACATGACAGTCTAGTGTCGTGAGTCCTTTGTGAAACGATACTTGGTTTTACCATTTTATTATTACTTGATACGATTCGGTACATTTGCCGACATCTTAACAATTATCTATGATGCAATTTTGATATTAAATCAACCCTTTTTGACTTAGAAGCTTGCTTGAACTCATGTTTTTAGCTTAAGTTTTGTTAATAAGTGAGTAGAGGGTATAATTAATGATTTTATCACTAAATTCTCTTAATTTTGTAGGTTATTGGTATGATTTGAAAGAAGAGCAAAAGTATCAAGGAGTTGGAACTCAGCGTAGGATGTCATGCATCACCGTCTGCGCACCCCATTAAGGGCGCTGAGTGCCAGATTCTTTGTGCCGCACACCGCCTGGGCACCCTTTGAGGGGCCTTGAGCGCCAGTTCTCTCGCAACCTCGCCTGGTTGCCCTAAGTAGAGGTGCCGAGCGCTAGTCTTATCGGGCTTGGACTTTATTTTTGTTCTATTTAAGAACTTGCACGCCCTAGGGTTGGTATCTTTTGGTAGAAGAGACGTAGAAAGACACTTTTCGACTCTTTGGAGGCAGAATTGGATGCGGGAGCTTACCTCTTCAATTTATAGGGTTTTTCTATCACTTTCATTCCATTGTACACCTAGTTCCTCTATTATTATGAAGAACTAAATTCATTTGTTGTTGGGTGTTAACACTTCTATAAGTGTACCGAATCGTATCAAGTAATAATAATTGGTAAGACCAAGTATCGTTTCCCTAGAGACTCACGACCTAAACATTCATATGGTTTCTTTATTAATTAGGACTTGTAAACACAATCATTGTGTTTATATTGCGGAAAATAAATATGAATGCAAGTGTTGATCAATTGGATTGAAAGATGCAAAGGTGATTGATATAAAATATGGAATGATTATGTTGTTGGGGTTTATGACTTATCCTATCCAGTGTCATGTATTTATGAATTCATCTTCTTAATTAATGTTAATGTCACTTTCTAATTTACCTTAAACCCGATGTCTCGGTGAAGAAAACCTACTTCTAATTACTAGTTCACAATGTCTTGTATCCCTAGCAATTAATCATGCATTAGATTCGCACAGAAGCTTAAAGACAACCAACCCTCCTATCCCTATGTCTAGGTAATATTGCTTTTGGGAGAATTTCCCCAGTTCTAGATTTTCCCATATGTGTCCATAATGACAAAACAAAAAATCATACAATTGAATGAGTTAAACAAAGTATGTATAGAGCGTAGAGGAAAAACCCTAACAATTAATGAAGTAAAGCATTTTATAATAAGAATCAATTCAATGCATGAGAATTTCAAAGGATTACAATGTTTCCCCAACAACAATGGAGGTTTAGTTCACCATAGACATGGTGAAACTAGATGAAAATAATGAAAAGAATGAAAGATAAAACCCTAAAAGTTGAGGATCGGAGCTTCCACATCCAAAATCTGCCTCCAAGGGGTGAAAGGAGTGTATTTTTGCCTCTTATTGTCCAAATATATGAACCCTAGAACATCCAAAACCTTAAATAGTTCATTAAAAACACAGAAAAATGGCCCAAGCCCACGTCGTCAGCGCTTAGCGCCCCAAAAGGGCGCTCAGCGGTAGCTGCGGCACTATTTTGACCCTCAGCGGTGGCGCCTAAGCATGAAACAGTGCTTTCAAAACCAAATTGGCGCTCAACGGTGGCGCCCAAGCATGAAACAGTGCTTTCAGAACTAAGTTGGCATTCAGGCATGAAAAAGTGGTTCTTCTATGTGCCACTTTTCCAGCCTTTCATGACTCCAGCTCCTTGCTACTTCAACTTCTTCATCCAATTCATCTTAATTCCTGTAAAAAAAAAGGAAAAACAAGCATAAAACCTATTCAACACTCTTATTCTCACATCTTAATCAAAAGAATGATTTCAAGCTATGAATTGGCGCTTAACGGTGGCGCCTAAGCGTGAAACAGTGCTTTCAAAACCAAATTGGCGCTCAACGGTGGCGCTCAAGCATGAAACAGTGCTTTCAGAACTAAGTTGGCACTCAGGCGTGAAACAGTGGTTCTTCTATGTGCCACTTTTCCAGCCTTTCATGACTCTAGCTCCTTGATGACAAATTTATGATCACCAAAATATGATGTCACAAACTTGTTGAACAATCGGCAAGTATGACCGAATCGTTTCAAGTAATAAACTCGGTAAGACCAAGTATCGTTCTCCTAAAGGACTCACGGCCTAGTTTAGTTATGTGATTCGTTGATTAGCTAAGACTTAAGAATGAAATAAGTGAAGTTTAATATGCAAAACAGAAAATAAACATGTATGCACGAGGTTGATCGATGGCAAAACAAAATACAAGCACTTTCAATGAAATATATGGATGAATATGTTGTTGGGGGTCAATTTCATCTTATCCACTCTCATATATTTTAGGAATTCAACATTCAAGTCATCATTGTTAATGCCACTCTCTAAATTACCTTGTCAAGAAGGCCTATCCCTAATTACGAGTTCATACAATTCCTAGCATTCCTAATAATTAGTTCTTTTAGCACAGGAGCTTAACGACAACCAATATACTATTGGGAGTAATTCCCCGGATCTAGACTTCCCCGTACGTTCCCGTATCGACAAAACCAATAATCATGCATTGAATGAGTTAAACAAAGCAAGCATTGAGCAAAGAGGAAAAACCCTAACTAATGATGAAAGAAAGCATAGGTCTTAGATTAAGATGTAAACACAAATTCCATATATGAGAGTTTCAAAAGATTACATTGATTCCCCAACAAACATACAAGGTTTAGTTCACCATATTCATGGTGAAACTAGATGAACAATAATGAAAGAATGAAGGATAAAACCCTAGAAAGGTGAAGAGGTAGCCTGAGCATCCAAGATCCTCCTTCAAAGGGGTGGAAGAGAGAGTGTTTGCTTCGTTTTTGCCAAAGATACAAACCCTAGGACGTCCTAAAGCTTATATACTATTCTAAAAATACAGAAAATTAGGCCCAAGCCCAAAATAGTGCCAGAAAACCGGTCCAAGCCCATTTAGAATGGCGCTCAGTGGTATTTTACCGCTGAGCGGTACTAGCGCATGATCCGTTTTGCCCCCCAGCTGTTGTTTTGCCCCTCACCGGTGATTTCGGCACCTGAAAACTGCCGCTCAGCGCCAAATTTCCGCTCAGCGCCACTCGGTCACATTTTTTTCTGCATTCTGGTTGACTTTTCAGCATTCTGATTGACTAGTTGACTTTTCTGGTTGACTGGTTGACTTTTCTGGTTGACTGGTTGACTTTTCTGGTTTCTGGTTTACTTTTCAGCACTCCAATCATTCGGTACTTCAATTCTTCTTTCAAATCATTCAATTAGCCTACAAAATCAAGGGAATCTTGCACAAAACCATTAAATTCACTTTCAACTCTCTTATTCACAAAACTAAAGCAAAAATATGAGTTCAAGCTAGTTTCTAAGTGTTAAAGGTTGCCTTTGGTATCAATTTTAAGCATAAAAATAACGGTTTCTCAACCGTTATCACAACCCCAAACTTAAAACTTTGCTTGTCCTCAAGCAAACAAGATGTAACTCAATCTTCTTCTAATCAATACAATGGTTCACTCCATTCAAAATCCTCTTTTCAAGATAAATAAGGACTCAATTAAGCTTATGACAAATATTTCAATCAAGACATGCACATGCTTTGGTGTTCACAAAGTTACTTAATATCCAACAAATGCTATTTTTCATGAATGATCAATCAATTAAGCATGGATGTTCATGTGCTCATGGAATATTTCCTCACTAGGTAAAGTGTTTCACTCAAACATAAGTGTATAAGAGGTAATCACTCATTCACTCCACTATCACAATGTCACATGAATCAACTTTGCCTTTCATTTAACCACAATCAAAAACATTCACAAGCATGCATCATCACAAGGACTTTTCAATGGCTTATAATGTGGCTGGGCTAACAAGAAAATTGGTTTTTCTGGATCACAAAATCCTTGAGTTAAGAGAATCATAACAACACAATTATTCTTATTTTTCCCAACTTTCTTTTGCATTGAGCTTTGCTTCTTCTTTTCTTTTCTTTCTCTTTTTCTTTTCTTTTCACATTCTTATTTCTTAGCTCTTAGCTCAATACTTTTCCTTTTTCTTTTCATGCTTTCCCAACAACCCCAAACTTGAACATTTATCAATACCACACAAGATTTTCTACTTAACTCAAGGTAAAGATTTTCAACAAGGGTTTTCAATTTATGTTCAAGGCTAAGGGTTCAAAGGATAGAACACAAAGTGTTCTCTTTTAGTGGGCTAACTTCATGAATTTGGCCAATAAAAAGGGTTCCAACAAACGACCTTGATCATATGATGCAAAACAAGCAATTGATTCAATCATAGAAAACTTGGGCAAAATCATTCATGTTTCCAAAGTAATAGCATTCAATCAATAAAAACTCTGGAGCTCAAAACCTCACATATAAGCTCATTCACATTTGACATACACATCTTGCTTAATTTCACAATCACAATCATAATATCATGCATTTGTTCACAAAGCTTGTGAATCACCTGTATAAGCATTTAATGTGCACATCTCAACATCAATCAATCTCAAAGCATCATAAAGCATTACTTATCAAACAATCACAATCATAAGCAAACCATCATAACAAACCAAGTTTCCAATTGAGTACATCAATCCTAATCTAAAAACAAAAATAAATAAATTCAGAACACTTAAACCAGACAAAAGCACAAGTCCTGCTCTAGTGCCGATAGCATTCATCAGTAAATGTTATCTCAGCTCCTCATCATTCTGAGCTATCATCTATATCTTCCTCTTCTTCTTCTTGGATCTTATAGTCTTGATTCTTTTTGCCCGATGAGGAGGCCATCCCTGCATCAAACATAATTCACAAAACCAAAAGATACACTGTTAAGCATTAGTAAACCACAATGAAGAAATCAGCCCCTTCAATGATGCTCTCTCCCAACCCCAAACTTAGATGGAAAACTAGTGAGCAAGTGAGTGGAAGGGAGATTTTCTAAAGAGGGATGAGGGAAAAGTTGTAGAGAACCTTTGAAAAGGTATGTAGGAGTGTGTGTGCAGAGAAGAGTCTGAAAAGAGAAGCTTATGCGCAGCTTAGGGTATAAAAATACCCTAATGGGCTCGGGTCCAGCTAAGGGGCAACCAAAGCCTAATCTGCGATAGTACCGCTCAGCGGCACTTTCGTGATGTGCTCTTCTCCTTCTTTGCTTAACCTAAGTGCCTCCTAAACATGCCCCTCACTGGTTCCCTGCAATTCAATTTTCAGATTACTTATGCACAACCCTATTATACTACTACAATGAAACAAACAAAAACAATCAATCAACTGGGTTGCCTCCCAGGTAGCGCTTGTTTAACGTCACGAGCCTGACCCAAAATCCACCAACACCCATCAGTAGGTGTTACAAACTTACCAACACCCATCAGTAGGTGCAAAATTTTCTTACCAACACCCATCAGTAGGTGTTACAAACTGAGTATCCTTCAGTAGATACTTAACCACCTAGCATCCTTCAGTAGATGCTATATCCAATAAAATATTTACAAAAATAATGTCCACAGATTAAAAGTTACAAAACCAAAATCAAAATCAAAAGTTTTTAAATCACTGGGTTGCCTCCCAACAAGCGCTCTTTTAACGTCACTAGCTTGACCCAATAAAGCTCATGTTCCTTCTTCTTTTTCTTCTTTCTACTGAACTTCTTCAGAAATTTGATCAAACCAGGAACCTATTGCAGTGTCTCAATCATAGGAACTTTAATCTCCAATTTCTTGAAGATTTCCATAAAGCATTTAAATTTCTTTTCCTTCCTATGATTCTTTTTTAGATGAGGATGGGGTTTTTCATATGATTCCTTCTTTTTTCCTCTCATCTTCTTTTTCTTACTTTTCCTTTCCCCAAATTTTCTCTTTTTCCTTTCTCTTATTTTTTTCTTCCCTTCTCTTTTTCTTCTCAACTTCTTTATTTTCACACAAATTTTCTTTCTCTCTTCTCTCTCAACCACTTCTTTTTCTTTTTCTTCATCTTTATCTTTCTCACTCAACTCTTCTTTTTCTTTTCTCCCTACCTTTTCCTCATCTCTCCCTATTTTTTCTTCAGCAAAAGTCTTGTCACTTTCAGTGACAATGGCTTGACCTTCCTCCTTAAGGTTAACTTCAGTATTAACCTTAACATTCAATTTCTGACTAATGAAACGAAGGTGCATCTCCATCCTTTTACATGATTCTTCAATGCTTTTCTGAGTAGAATCGGAATTTTTCAAAAATCGTTGAAGGGTGTCATCCAAACTTTCTGATAGAGAGGATTGTTGCTGCCATTGTTGTGGTGGCGGCCTATCAAATTCTTCGGCAGCTTGAGTGGTTTTGTGATGACAATCAGGTATCTGTATGTACTGTTGAACTGCCTCCTCCAACGTTATCCTTCTTCCCGATAGAGAGGGTTTTTTCTGCCTTTGTTGTGGTGGTAGATTCTTAAATTGTTTGACATCTTGCCAAAATTTATCATTATCCATGCTTGAGTAAGGTCCCACCAGTGGTTGAAATTACCTTAGTAGAATTGAGTGCCCATATAGTTAAATTCTTGTCCAAATTGCATCCTACAAACATTAGGCACAAAACACTAAAAATATTTGTTAGCACAAAAAGATGGAGAAGATAGATAAAAAAAAATCAAAGGATATAATTGAAAAGATAAGAAGATAGGAAATAAAAACAGAAAATAAAATAAAATAAAATAACATAAAATAAAATAAAATAAAATAAAATAAAATAAAATAAAATAAAAACCGAAAAATAAAAACAGAAAATAAAAACAGAAATTCAAATTTCAAAATTCAAGTCAAAGAAAATCAATAATCACACAAATTAACTAGTTAAACCACGAGTCCCCGGCAATGGCGCCAAAAACTTGATGACAAATTTATGATCACCAAAATATGATGTCACAAACTTGTTGAACAATCGGCAAGTATGACCGAATCGTTTCAAGTAATAAACTCGGTAAGACCAAGTATCGTTCTCCCAAAGGACTCACGGCCTAGTTTAGTTATGTGATTCGTTGATTAGCTAAGACTTAAGAACGAAATAAGTGAAGTTTAATATGCAAAACAGAAAATAAACATGTATGCATGAGGTTGATCGATGGCAAAACAAAATACAAGCACTTTCAATGAAATATATGGATGAATATGTTGTTGGGGGTCAATTTCATCTTATCCACTCTCATATATTTTAGGAATTCAACATTCAAGTCATCATTGTTAATGCCACTCTCTAAATTACCTTGTCAAGAAGGCCTATCCCTAATTACGAGTTCATACAATTCCTAGCATTCCTAATAATTAGTTCTTTTAGCACAGGAGCTTAACGACAACCAATATACTATTGGGAGTAATTCCCCGGATCTAGACTTCCCCGTACGTTCCCGTATCGACAAAACCAATAATCATGCATTGAATGAGTTAAACAAAGCAAGCATTGAGCAAAGAGGAAAAACCCTAACTAATGATGAAAGAAAGCATAGGTCTTAGATTAAGATGTAAACACAAATTCCATATATGAGAGTTTCAAAAGATTACATTGATTGCCCAACAAACATACAAGGTTTAGTTCACCATATTCATGGTGAAACTAGATGAACAATAATGAAAGAATGAAGGATAAAACCCTAGAAAAGTGAAGAGGTAGCCTGAGCATCCAAGATCCTCCTTGAAAGGGGTGGAAGAGACAGTGTTTGCTTCGTTTTGCCAAAGATACAAACCCTAGGATGTCCTAAAGCTTATATACTATTCATAAAATACAGAAAATTAGGCCCAAACCCAAAATAGTGCCAGAAAACCGGTCTAAGCCCATTTAGAATGGCGCTGAGCGGTACTAGCGCATGATCCATTTTGCCCCCCACCTGTTGTTTTGCCCCTCAGCGGTGATTTCGGCACCTGAAAACTGCCCTCAGCGCCAAATTTCCGCTCAGCGCCACTCGGTCACATTTTTTTCTGCATTCTGGTTGACTAGTTGACTTTTCTGGTTGACTGGTTGACTTTTCAGCACTCCAATCATTCGGTACTTCAATTCTTCTTTCAAATCATTCAATTAGCCTACAAAATCAAGGGAATCTTGCACAAAACCATTAAATTCACTTTCAACTCTCTTATTCACAAAACTAAAGCAAAAATATGAGTTCAAGCTAGTTTCTAAGCCTTAAAGGTTGCTTTTGGTATCAATTTTAAGCATAAAAATAACGGTTTCTCAACCGTTATCACTCCTTGCTACTTCAACTTCTTCATCCAATTCATCTTAATTCCTGTCAAAAAAGAGGAAAAACAAGCATAAAACCCATTCAACTCTCTTATTCTCACATCTTAATCAAAAGAATGATTTCAAGCTAGTTTCTTAGTCATAAAAGGTGTTTCTAATATCAAAATTAAGTATAAAAATAACAGTTTTTCAACCGTTATCATTGGGGAAGATGTAACCTCTAAACTCTCATGTATTTGAATTCGTTTTGAATTATTATATGCTTCTTTCATTAATTGTTAGGGATTTTTTCCTTTGCTCTATGCTTTTATGTTTTGATCATTCATGGCATGATTTTGTGGTTTTCTTTGTTATTTGGAAATACTTAGAAACCATGATCTGGAGAATTTCTCCCAAAAGCAATATTGCCTAGGGATTGAGGATATGAGGTTTGGTTGTCTTAAGCTTTTGCTCGTAATGCAAAATTGATTATTAGGGATGCAAGGGATTGTGGTCTAATAATTAAGGATAGGCTTTCTTCGCCGAGGGATCAGGTTTTAAGTAATTTAGATAGTGACGTTAAAATTGAATGAAGAAGATGAATTCTTATATGCATGAGAGCAAGGGTGGTGAAATCTAAACCCCAACAACATACTCATCTCATATTATCAAAATCATCCATTCACTTTTGTGTTTTGCCCCCAATTGATCAAATTGCATTCATATTTACTTTTTCTGCATGTTGTATTCTAAACCAATGAAATTGTTCTTAGGTCTTAATTAGTTAAGGTATTACATAATTGTCTAGTGTCGTGAGTCTTTTAGGATACGATACTTGGTCTTACCATTTTATATTACTTGATATGATTTGATACACTTGCCGAGGTGTTAACACCTTCCTCTAAGGAGGTAGTCTTGGTACTTCCTCAAGGAACACATCAAGGAAATCACTCACCACGGAGTGATCTATAACCTCAGTACTTTGCTCCACTTCCATATGAGTCAACACTAGAAAGCAACATGACCCATTGATGACATATTTATGAACACCGAAAAACGGTGCCAAAAACTTGTTTAACCCTCAGCAAGTTTGACCGAATCGTATCAAATAATAAACTCGGTAAGACCAAGTATCGTTCTCCCAAAGGACTCACGGCCTAGTTAGTTATATAATTTCTTGATTATTTAAGACTTGAGAACAAATTGTTATAAGTTTCAAATGCAAAAGACAAAAAGTAAACATGTATGCATGTAATGATCAATGGGAAAGAAGAACACAAACACTAAACGAATTAGATGGATGAGTATGTTGTTGGGGTAATTAATTTCATCTTATCCACTTTCATATATTTTAGGAATTCATCATTCTTTTCATCAATGTTAATGTCACTCTCTAAATCACCTTGCAAAGAAAGTCTATCCTTAATTACGAGTTCATACAATTCCTAGCATCCCTAATAAGTAATTCTGAAGCACAGAAGCTTAAAGGCAACCAACCCTCATATCCTTATGTCTAGGAAATATACTATTGGGAGAATTTCCCTGGATCTAGATTTCCCCGTATGTTCCCATATCGACAAAATCAATAATCATGACATTGAATGAGTTAAACAATGCATGCTTTGAGCAAAGAGGAAAAACCCTAACTATTAATGAAAGAAAGCATGTATCTCAAATAAGATGTTTAAACACAAATTCCATATATGAGAGTTTCAAAAGATTACATTGATTCCCCAACAATAAGAAAAGTTTAGTTCACCATATTCATGGTGAAACTAGATGAACAATAATGAAAGAGTGAAAGAGATAGAAAAACCCTAGAAAGAGAATAGGAGAGTTGTCACCATCTCCAATTCTACCCCTAAGGGATGAAAAATGTGTTTTGCGTCTTCTCTAGCCAAAGATACAAACCCTAGGAAGTCCTAAAGCTTATATACTATTTGAAATATTACAGAAAAGTGGGCCTAAGCCCAAAATAGTGTTGCTCAACGGTAAGTGCGTGTGTTGAATTCTTCCCCCTTAGCGGCATTTTCACCCCTCAGCGGAGCCAACGTGAGTTCATTAGTGCCGCTCAACGGTAAATTGGCGCTGATCAGTATTTGCAGCTTCTCTTCTTTTGCACTTTTTGAGTTCTTTTCTAATTCCATCTCTATCCTTCTTCACTTTTTTCATCAAATTCATCTTAAAACCTGCATAAAACACTGAAATCAAGCATAAACCTGTTCAACTCTCTTATTTCCAAAAATATGAACAAAAGCATGATTCTAAGCTAGTTTCTAAGTGTTAAAGGTTGCTTTTAGTATCAATTTTAAGCATAAAAATAATAGTTTTTCAACTGTTATCACCCATACGCTAACTCTTGCCACACCTGGCCTAAAGACAACAATGCTGACTCCTCAACCTCAAGAAACAACAACTTCTTCTCACCACAGTCTATGAAAATGCGATTTACAGACAATCAATTCATCCCCAAGATCACCTTTAATCCTTGTAGAGGTAGACAAATTAAGTTGACTCTGAATTGACGTCCCTCCACTACTACTAGACATCTAGTGCAAAGTATAGATGTTCTAACTAAACTAGTTGCTAGTGTAGACACCACTAGATCAAAATGTAGCTTTCCCACAACTAATCCCAACTTCTCCACACAATCCTTTGATACAAAGGAATGTGTAGCCCCCGAATCAAACAATGCACAACACGGCTTCCCAAACAACAAACAACAACTAATAATGAGGTTACCTAAGCTAGCCGCCTCTGATCCAATCAAAGCATAAACTCTACCAGTAGCTTGAGGTCTGACACCTCCCCTCTGCTGAAACCTCCCTACATACTGCGGCTGTGAACCTCCCCTTCTTACACATATCAGATAAAATATTACATTATTATTATTATATTTATTTTTATTATTTTATATTATCTTAGTATTATTTATTTTTATTGCATGAATATAAATTTCAAAATTTTTATAAATACATATTATTTTATTAGAAAATACACAGTTTTTTTTACTCTTTTTAACTCAAAAATTCAAACTCTATGGCTGAATTGAGTATCAAAATCCTTAAAAACGTTTATCAGCAGTTATCAAAGCCATTAAAATCTTATCACCTAATCAAATACCCACTCAAAATCCTCGTTAACAAACATAAATAGAAATTAATTTAATTATTCTAATTAATCAATTTTAAAAGCTAATTTAAATCGCCAGGCAGATCCACTTTAACTTTATCCGGTTCATTTAGGATAATGATAGGTAGTTTTCATTTTTTTTATTTACAAGGAAGAAGGTTGATACAAGAAGGTCTAACACCATAGGACCCATCACAAGAGGAATGGCCAAAAAGCTCCAAGATGAATATTCTCCTCAAGGTCAAGTACTATTTGCTATCTTTGGATGGAAAATTGGAGAACAAGAAGATATGCCAAATCTGCCAAAACATGGAGAAGGGTAAAAAGGACATTTCTATACAAAAAGGGGTGTACTTATCCTTCTATGGGGCTGCATTAGTAATTGTTTTTCTTCACATAAAACTCAATTTTCACGTGTTTTAGAAGCTAAACATGTAGCACATGGGTTCAGATCTGCCACGTGAAAATTGCTTGACTAAAGCCTTGAGATTAATCTATAAAATCTCATAGGAAAAGCTTGTAAATCACTTTTGGATTGTAGTAAAGAATTTCTGCTGAAATGCATAGCAAATTCCTTCTCCAAGAGTCCCTTCTTAGCTTGATTTCCATTGCAACTTCCTTCCACTCTAGGAAGCCTTCTGAGTTGTGAATCATCTCTCCAAGCTAGCCTCCATATCCATTCACCTTAAACTCCAAACATCCGCTGCTTCACATCCAAAACTCTTCATCAATCTGCTCACAAAATTCCAAGTCTGCAGCTGCTAATGCTACTGTTCCATTGGTTTCAGCAAGCTGTTCAAGCCTCCCTGCACCTCCAATCTCACGGATCTGCTTCTCCACATCTCCTAGGATGTATCAAGTTGTATTCAGAGCATAGGTTCTAACTAGAACCGTGAGATAAGTCCAGATTTTCTGTCATTTATTTGCTGTCAAAAGAAAATTTCCTGGTTGTCTTGCTGTTTCTCTGAAAAATTCTGCAATGTTTTCATCAATCATTGCTGTGTTTAGGATCTACTCTTAATTTCATTGGCTACTAGCTGTCTTTGCTTGAGTTTTTCTTCATTTTATTCGGCTGTTATTAATTGTTGAGTCTATTTTACCATTTAAACATCATTTCTGGTTTTGTCTTAAGTCTTGTTAGTTATTTTGCTGTTTTGTTATCAAATCTGGTTTTTCAACCAAGTTTTACCAAAAATCTGAGTTGTTTGAATGTGGCTACACCAAGTAAGAGCAATGAATACTTCAGAAATGAGCTCAGGTGTTTAGATCTATCATTCAAACTCAAAATCTGTGCAGGTTTTTTTTTAAAATCTGACAGCATTTCAGTTCTGTTTTTGTGCTGCATTGCTACTGTTTTTTATGGTCATTTATTGTTCTATTGAACAGCAGTTGGTTGATCCATTGTCTGAACCATTTGGAAGATGAAATGAGTTGATTCAAAATAGTTTGTCATGTGGCAAGAGTGTCCAAGCATTTGGCCGAGATGCATGAGTTTCCTTGAGTCAATTCTGCTTAATTGTGTGTGGTTAGTATTAGATCATTGCTAACCATCATCAACACTGAATTTCTGCATTTGTGCAACTTTCAAATACCATTTATAACTCCTCCTTGCTGTTTTCAAATCAGAATTACTTTTGAATCAAAATTTGACCATGCTAGTTGTTAAATTTAGGTGAAATCTGGTACTGCAGTAGTGATTTTCTGTTTTATATAGTTTTGATGCATCCAATTAGTTCCAACAAGTCATCATTCATCATCAAAACATGTTTGAATCATTGGAAAATAACTAGGTGCAGTACTGTTCATTTGGTCTATTTTTCTGCATTGAAAAATTAACTCTGCTGCAAAAACTATGCTGGTTTTTTTTGTCAAATTCTGCACTGTATTCTTTGCTTGATTCATCATTTTTAGATGCAGTAAAAGCCATGGTCCACTTAAAATAGTAAGATAACAATTCAAAAGAGATATTACATATGTTAAAAGGCACTTAGGACCATTGCATCATCAATTTCGAAAGTTTAAAGTGTATAAAAATCTGGTGCAGAAATCTGGTGCAGAAATCTGGTGCAACTCATTCAGGCATTTCATCAAACAGTTTTGTCAATTTTCAATGCATAGCCAAGTCGTGTGTGATTCTGATTTAAAGTCTTTTATTGTGTTTTAAATCTGATCTAGAACCATTCTTAGGATCTATTTGAGGTGCCACTGATGGACAAATTTGTAAGCACCAAAATATGATGTCACAAACTTGTTTCACAATCGGCAAGTATGACCGAATCGTTCAAGTAATAAAACTTGGTAAGACCAAGTATCGTTCTTCCCAAAGGACTCACGGCCTAGTTTAGTTATGTGATTTGTTGATTAGCTAGGACTTACAAACGAAATATTCAAAGTTTAATATGCAAAGACAAAAATAAACATGTATGCATGAATTGATCAATGGCAAAGACAGAAGATAAACACTTTCAATGAATTATATAAATGAATATGTTGTTGGGGGTCAATTTCATCTCATCCACTCTCATATATTTTAGGAATTCAACATTCAAATCATCATTGTTAATGCCACTCTCTAATGTACCATTCTAGATGGCTTCTCCCTAATCAAATAGTTCATACAATTCCTAGCATTCCTAATGATTAGTTCATTACTGCAGGAGCTTAAAGGCAACCAATATAATGTTGTCAGTAAAATATTGGGAGAAATTCCCCGGATCTAGACTTCCCCGTACGTGTCCGTATCGACAAAACCAATAATCATGCATTAGAATGAGTTAAACAATGCAAGCATTGAGCAAAGAGGAAAAACCCTAACTAATGATGAAAGAAAGCATATGTCTTAATTCAAAGATGTACTCAACAAATCCATATATGAGAGCTTCAAGAGATTACATTGATTCCCCAACAAACATACAAGGTTTAGTTCACCATCGTCATGGTGAACCTAGATGAATAACAATGAAAGACTGAAAGAATAAACCCAATAAAGGTGAAGAGGTAGCCTGAGCATCCAAGATCCTCCTTCAAAGGTGTGGAAGAGAGAGTGTTTGCCTCGTTTCTGCCAAAGATACTAATCCTAGGGACGTACAACCCCTTATATACTAATCTAGAGTTACAAAAGATTACAAAAGCCCAAGCCCAAAAAGTGCCGCTCAGCGGTATTTACCGCTCAGCGGTGGTTGCGCGTCTTCTTTCTTCCCCTCAGCGGCCATTTTGCCCCTCAGCGCTTCCAACGTCACCTCTTGAGTGCCGCTCAGCGGTAGTTTGCCGCTGAGCGGTGCCTTCGACTTCTCTTTTTGCACTCTTTCTTGTCTTTTCTAATGTCACTTCTCTCCTTCTTCACTCTTTTCACTAAATTCACCTTAAAACCTGCACAAAAACACTTAAATCAAGCATAAACCTGTCCAGCTCTCTTATTTATGAAAATATAGATAAACTGCATGATTTCAAGCTAGTTTCTAAGTCTAAAGGTTGCTTTTAGTATCAAATTTAAGCATGAAAATAACAGTTTTTCAACTGTTATCACAACCCCAAACTTAGAACTTTGCTTGTCCTCAAGCAAACAAGATGTAACTCAATCTTCAACCAATTCATATGATGGTTCACTCATTCAAAAATCCTCCTTTTCAAGATAAGTAACAACTTCACTCAAACTTATGACCAAGAGTTTAATCAAGATGTGCACATGCTTTAGTGTTCACAAAGTCATTTAAGTTCGAACAAATGCTATTTTTCATGAATGATCAATCAATTAAGCATGGATGTTCATGTGCTTATGGAATATTTCCTCACTAGGTAAAGTGTTTCACTCAACACTCAAGTGTATAAGAGGTAAAGTGTTTCACTCATTCACTCCACTATCACAAGGTCACATGAATCAACTTTGCCTTTCATTTTACCACAATCAAAAACATTCACAAGTATGCATCATCACAAGGACTTTTCAATGGCTTATAATGTGGCTGGGCTAACAAGAAAATTGGTTTTTCTGGATCACAAAATCCTTGAGTTAAGAGAATCATAACAACACAATCATCTTATTCATTCCCAACTTTTGTTTGCCTTTTCATTTGCATTGAGCTTTGCTTCTTTTTCTTTTTCTTTGCATATTCTTACTTTTTAGCTCTTAGCTCAATGCTTTTCCTTTTTCATGTTTTCCCAACAACCCCAAACTTGAACATTTAACAATACCACACAAGATCTTCTACTTAACTCAAGGTAAAGATTTTCAATCAAGGGTTTTTAGTGTATATTCAAGGCTATGGGTTCAAAGGATAGAACACAAAGTGTTCTCTTTTAGTAGGCTAACTTTATGAATTTGGCCAGTAAAAAGGGTTCCAACAAATTGCCTTGATCATATGATGCAAAACAAGTAATTGATTCAATCATAGAAAACCTGGGCAAAATCATTCATGCTTTCAAAGTAATAGCATTCAACAATAACAACTCAGGAGCTCAAAACCTCACATATAAGCTCATTCACATTTGACATACACATCCTGCTTAATTTCACAATCACAATCATGATATCATGCATTTGTTCACAAAGCTTGTGAATCACCTGTATAAGCATTTTAATGTGCACATCATCTCAACATCAATTACTCATAAGCATCATCAAGCATTACTTATCAAACAATCACAGTTAATAGCAAACATCATAAGAAACCAGGTGTTCAATAGAGTACATCAAACCCTAATCTAAAAACATAAAATACTCACAAAATACTGGGTTGCCTCCCAGTAAGCGCTTGTTTAACGTCCCGAGCCTGACCCAAACTTTCAAGGATCAACCAACAACATCATTGTGGAAAATTGTTGCACCTCTCCCCCTAGATAGGGCTTGAGACGTTGACCATTTACCACCCAACTTCTCTGTGGATTATCAGATGGATTAAATATTTCAATTGCCCCATGCGGATGCACTTCTTTTATCACAAATGGTCCTGTCCATTTTGACTTCAGCTTCCCAGGAAATATCTTCAATCTTGAATTGAACAATAGTACCTGTTGTCCTGGATTGAAAACTCTATTCACCAACTTCCTGTCATGATAAAATTTAATTTTGTCTTTGTAAGCCCTGGATGAATCATATGCATGTAACCGCATTTCTTCAAGCTCCAAAATCTGCCTTTTGCGTGTGCATTGAGTGTCATACGGATCAAAATTCAAGAATTTCAAAGCCCATAATGCTCTATGCTCCAATTCAACTGGCAAATGGCATGCTTTCCCATAGACTAATTGAAATGGTGATAATCCCATGGACGTCTTCATTGCTGTTCTATAAGCCCAAAGAGCATCATCCAATTTGAGAGACCAATCCTTTCTTGATGAAGTCACAGTTTTTTCCAGGATTCTTTTTATCTCCCTGTTAGATACCTCAGCTTGTCCATTAGTTTGTGGATGATAAGGTGCAGCTACCTTATGCTTCACTCCATAGTGTTTGAGTACTTTCTCTAGCTGATAATTGCAAAAATGAGATCCTCCATCACTAATCAACACTCTTGGAGTGCCAAAACGTGAGAATATCTGCCTCTTCAGGAATTTAATTACCGTGCTAGCATCATTTTTAGGACAAGCTAATGCTTCCACCCATTTACTCACATAATCCACTGCTACCAGAATATATTCATTGTTGAAAGATGGAGGGAAGGGTCCAACAAAGTCAATACCCCAACAATCAAAAACCTCAACCTCTAAAATACCTTGTAAAGGCATCTCATGACGTTTAGTGATTGTCCCTGCTCTCTGACATTTATCACAATTCCTAGCATGATTATGGGCATCTTTAAATAAAGTTGGCCAATAAAACCCTGATTGAAGGACTTTTGCTGCTGTTCTTTCCCCATTAAAATGTCCTCCATAAGGTGAATCATGACAATGCCAGAGAATTCCTTCTGCTTCTTCATTTGTAACACATCTCCTGAGAAGATTATCTGCTCCAATTTTGAACAAATATGGATCATCCCACACAAACTGCTTGGCATCATGCAGAAATTTCTTTCTCTGTTGCCAAGTTAAGTCTTCCGGCATGACTCTTGCAGCTTTGAAATTTTCCATATCAGTAAACCAGGGCCTCTGCTGAATATACATGAGTGATTCATCTGAAAAAGATTCCCAGATTTCAGACTCCTTGCTAGTGACCTCATTATTGACTAACCGTGACAAATGATCAGCAATTAAGTTCTCACTTCCTTTCTTATCACGGATTTCTACATCAAATTCTTGCAACAGTAGTACCCATCTAATCAGACGTGGCTTAGAATCTGGTTTTGTCAACAAATATTTGATAGCTGCATGATCTGTATAGACAATCACCTTAGACCCAATAAGATAAGGTCTAAATTTCTCTAGAGCATATACAATGGCAAGAAACTCTTTCTCTGTGGTAGCATAATTCAATTGAGCATCATTCAGCACCTTGCTAGCATAGTAAATTGGATGAAACTTTTGTTCTTTCCTTTGGCCAAGGACAACTCCTATTGCATAATCACTTGCATCACACATCAATTCAAAGTTTTGATTCCAATCTGGTGCTACAATTACTAGAGCTGACACTAACTTCTGCTTCAATATATTAAAGGCTTTCAGACAGTCTTCATTCATCACAAAAGGAGCATCCTTCATCAAAAGATTACTCAATGGTTTAGCAATTTTTGAGAAATCTTTGATGAATCTTCTATAAAACCCAGCATGACCAAGAAAACTCCTAATCCCCCTTACATTTGTTGGTGGGGGCAGTTTCTCAATGACTTCTACTTTGGCTTTATCCACCTCAATTCCTTTAGCAGAAATTTTATGCCCCAGTACAATCCCTTCAGTTACCATGAAATGACATTTCTCCCAATTCAAAACCAGATTTGTCTGAACACATCTTTTGAGGACAGTGTTCAAATTAGCTAAACATCTTTGGAAAGAATTTCCAAAAACTGAGAAGTCATCCATGAATACTTCAATGCATTTTTCTAAAAGATCAGAAAAGATTGCCTGCATACACCTCTGAAACGTAGCTGGAGCATTACATAATCCAAAAGGCATCTTTCTATATGCAAAGATACCAAAAGGACAAGTAAAAGCCGTCTTCTCCTGGTCTTTTGGATCTACCACAATTTGATTATATCCAGAATATCCATCTAGAAAACAATAGAAAGCCTGCCCTGATAACCTTTCTAGCATCTGATCCATGAAGGGAAGAGGAAAATGATCTTTCCTAGTAGCTTTATTCAGTTTCCTATAATCAATGCACATACGCCAGCCAGTAACTGTCCGAGTAGGAATAAGCTCATTCTTATCATTATAAATTACTGTCATCCCACCTTTCTTTGGAACCACCTGTACTGGACTCACCCATTCACTGTCAGAGATTGGATAGATGATACCAGCTTCTAGCAGTTTCAACACTTCTTTTCTGACCACCTCCTTCATGACAGGATTTAACCTTCTCTGCGGTTGAGCACTTGGTTTATAGTCCTCTTCCATAAAAATCCTGTGCATGCAATAAGTTGGGCTTATACCTTTGAGATCTGATATTGACCACCCAATTGCTTCTTTGTTGGCTTTCAGAATTTCTATCAACTGCTCTTCTTCTTGTAAAGATAAAGAGTTATTGATGATGACTGGCTTTGTTTCACCCTCTTCTAAAAACACATATTTCAGATGTGGTGGCAATCTTTTTAATTCTGGTGACTGTGCTTTGATTGTTTCTTCCTTATCAACTATTTCAATTATTGGATCTTCCTCTGGATTCTTTTTCAATGTTTCCAAATCCATCAGACATTCATCAATTAATTTCTCCTCTTCTTCATCTAAATCTTCACGTGAATCAATGAGAGTTTTTTCCAATGGAGAAATATTTCGCACCATTCTCTCCTGAACCATACAAACTTCATCAAGTTCATCAAATTGAAAACATGCTTTGTCATCATTTGGATATGTCATGGCCTTGGATACATCAAAAGTGACCTCTTCATCATCAACTCTCAGTTTAAGCTTACCATTCTCTACATCAATCAGAACTCTAGCAGTCTTCATAAAAGGTCTCCCCAGAATAAGAGGAACATCACTAGTTCCTTCCATCTCCATTACAATAAAATCCACTGGGAATACAAATTTGTCGACCTTCACTAGAACATCTTCAACCACTCCATATGGATATTTAAGAGACCTGTCTGCCAATTGAAGAGCCATTCTGGTTGGTTTAATTTCCAGCCCCTGAATTGTTCTGCACATAGCTAGCGGCATTAGATTAATGCTAGCTCCCAAATCAATCAATGCTCTTCCAACTTTCACATCTCCTATGGTGCATGGAATAGTGAAGCTTCCTGGGTCTTTAAGTTTAGGAGGTAGTTTCTGTATGATTGCACTGCAATTGCCCTGTATATTGATAGTTTCCTTCTCAATGTACTTGTGTTTCTTTGTGAGAAGTTCCTTCAAGAATTTTGCATATGCTGGCATCTGTTGCAATGCTTCAGAGAATGGTATAGTAATCTCCAGCTTCTTAAACAGTTCCATGAATCTTTCCAACTGCTTTTCTTTCTCCTTCCTTGAATAACCCTTTGGATAAGGAAGTGGCTTTTCATACTCTTTTTCTTTCTGTCTCTCTTCTCTCTCTTTTTTTTCTCTCCTCTCTTCTTCTTCTTTTTTCTCTTTTTCTCTCTCAACTCTTTCTTTCCACTCACATGATTCTTTTTCACTCTCACTCTCATTTTTTTTCTCTCCTCTCTCTTTTTGTCTCTCCTCTAACACTCTACCACTTCTAGTCACAACAGTTTTACATTCCTTTCCAAGATTATCATGTTTAATCTCGTCAACTATTCTCTCAACATAACTCTCCATTTTTTTAAATGCAGCATCCACATTATGACAATAGGACGCATTTGTCTTCAAGAATCTCTGGAAAGTCTCTTCAAGCTTTGTTGTTTTCTCAACTGGAGTAAATTGCATCTGCCATTTTTGTTGCTCTTGAACCATTGAGACCTGTTGTATTTCCTGTGGTATTTGAGAAAGTTTCATGGTTACTTCCTCAAGCTGTTGAGAGAGAGTTCTATTTTGGACAAGCAGAGCCTCATTTAATTTTGACAACTCCTTCTGATTAAGATCTCATGTGTCAATATTGAATTCGTTGTCACTAGTAGCCATATTTTCAATAATTTCAGTTGCTTCCTCTGGAGTCTTCCATTTGATATTGCCTCCTGCTGAGGCATTCAGCATCATCTTGGTGTGTGAACCAAGCCCTCCAAGGAAAATTAAGACTACTTCATGTTCTTTAAAGCCATGCATGGGAGTTTTACGTAACAAGCTTTTATATCTGTCCCATGCATGCCCCAGTGATTCTTCCATGCCCTGCTTGAATGAAGAAATCTCTTGCTTTCCTTTAGTCACCTTAGATTGTGGGAAGTATTTGTTTAAAAATTTTGTGACCACTGCTTCCCACTCTGTGAAACTTTCTTCTGGAAAAGAGTTCAACCAAAGCTTAGCATTGCCTCCCAATGAGAAAGGAAACAAGCTAAGTTTGATTGCTTCGTCTGGCACCCCATTAATTTTGACTGTATTGCAAATCTCATTAAAGGTAGTGAGGTGCTCATATGGGCTTTCATGAGACAACCCATTAAATTGATTACTCTTCACCAGTTGAATCAGTGCTGGTTTGACCTCCATGTTGGCTGCATTGACTCTAGGTCTAGCTATGCTGTTGAAGTGCTGAGGTCCAGCAAGATTAGTATAATCTGCAAGAGTTCTTCTAACATTATTGCCCTCCATACTTCCTGTGCTATGAACAGAACCTTGTGGTGATGATTGCAAGAGAGTTTCTGGAGAAGGGAAAAGTTCTCTAGACGTTCTGATTCTTCTCCTCCTTCTACTCTCTTCTAGACCTTCAAGAAGTGGTTCTGTTGTTTTCTTACTCCTAGTTCGAATTGCTTCCTGCATGCACAAGAAACAAAACCCTAGAACAGATTTGTTAGCACAAAAAGATATAAGAGAAGATATATATTCAAAAGATAAAAAGATAAAAGATTCAGAAGATAAGAAGATAAAAGATTCAAAAGATAAAAAGATAAAAGATAAAATAAAATTTAAAAATAACATCTAATCTACAAAGATAAAATCTAAAAATAAAATCTAATCCTAAAAGATAAAATAAAATAAAATCTAAACTATCCAAATAAAATAAAATCTAATCTAATCTAATCTAAAAAGATAAAACAGAAAAAGATAAAAACAGAAAATAAAAACAGAAATTTAAAATTAAAGTCAAAGATAATCAATAATCACACAAATTAACCAGTTAAACCACGAGTCCCCGGCAGCGGCACCAAAAACTTGATGGACAAATTTGTAAGCACCAAAATATGATGTCACAAACTTGTTTCACAATCGGCAAGTATGACCGAATCGTTCAAGTAATAAAACTTGGTAAGACCAAGTATCGTTCTTCCCAAAGGACTCACGGCCTAGTTTAGTTATGTGATTTGTTGATTAGCTAGGACTTACAAACGAAATATTCAAAGTTTAATATGCAAAGACAAAAATAAACATGTATGCATGAATTGATCAATGGCAAAGACAGAAGATAAACACTTTCAATGAATTATATAAATGAATATGTTGTTGGGGGTCAATTTCATCTCATCCACTCTCATATATTTTAGGAATTCAACATTCAAATCATCATTGTTAATGCCACTCTCTAATGTACCATTCTAGATGGCTTCTCCCTAATCAAATAGTTCATACAATTCCTAGCATTCCTAATGATTAGTTCATTACTGCAGGAGCTTAAAGGCAACCAATATAATGTTGTCAGTAAAATATTGGGAGAAATTCCCCGGATCTAGACTTCCCCGTACGTGTCCGTATCGACAAAACCAATAATCATGCATTAGAATGAGTTAAACAATGCAAGCATTGAGCAAAGAGGAAAAACCCTAACTAATGATGAAAGAAAGCATATGTCTTAATTCAAAGATGTACTCAACAAATCCATATATGAGAGCTTCAAGAGATTACATTGATTCCCCAACAAACATACAAGGTTTAGTTCACCATCGTCATGGTGAACCTAGATGAATAACAATGAAAGACTGAAAGAATAAACCCAATAAAGGTGAAGAGGTAGCCTGAGCATCCAAGATCCTCCTTCAAAGGTGTGGAAGAGAGAGTGTTTGCCTCGTTTCTGCCAAAGATACTAATCCTAGGGACGTACAACCCCTTATATACTAATCTAGAGTTACAAAAGATTACAAAAGCCCAAGCCCAAAAAGTGCCGCTCAGCGGTATTTACCGCTCAGCGGTGATTGCGCGTCTTCTTTCTTCCCCTCAGCGGCCATTTTGCCCCTCAGCGGTTCCAACGTCACCTCTTGAGTGCCGCTCAGCGGTAGTTTACCGCTGAGCGGTGCCTTCGACTTCTCTTTTTGCACTCTTTCTTGTCTTTTCTAATGTCACTTCTCTCCTTCTTCACTCTTTTCACTAAATTCACCTTAAAACCTGCACAAAAACACTTAAATCAAGCATAAACCTGTCCAGCTCTCTTATTTATGGAAATATAGATAAACTGCATGATTTCAAGCTAGTTTCTAAGTCTAAAGGTTGCTTTTAGTATCAAATTTAAGCATGAAAATAACAGTTTTTCAACTGTTATCAGCCACCGTGTTTGAAAACCCTGTCATTGATTGATTTTCGATTTTTCTACATTCTGCACACCATCTGTTTGACAAAAGTCCTGGTGTTGCTGTCACTTGGATGTGATTTTGCTGGCAATTGTGGTGGTAGTTTCTGTGACTAATTGGTTTATTGGATAGGTGAACTATAACTCAAATGGCTCACTGCAAGTGGAAGCATCAAAGGAAGTTCAATTGGTGAAGAAAAGTGAATGAAGTTGAGCCTTGAAGAAGGAAAAGCCGTGAATTGCAGCAACATTCTATACTGCAAAAAATTAATTTCTTGGTTTAGGCACTTTGCAGCTGAGAGAATTGTTTGGAATCCAGTAGATTCAAGTTCTTTGAGAGCAACCAAAGCTGCACACATTGATTCCTTAGCCTATTTTAACTTTTCCTTTCCAATTTACCAAATTTCTTTGTAATTTTCATTGGTTTTCTTTGGTTGTAAGTTCCAAACCCAAGCAAGTGAGGTGCTAGAGTTCACAAGTGCTCTTCCCTCATTTGTAACTAGACTCAAAAGAAGTCTCACAATCTAAAATTGAGTAGTCGGTGAGTGTGTCTTAGATCCAAAGTCTAAGCCTCACCTAGGAGACCTCACTTTAATTGTTCCATTCTCGACTAAGATAACATATATCTTGTGCGAATAGGAAGCTCTCTTAGGGGTCCGAACTTAGAGTTAGGTTGTGTTCTTTCTTTGCTTTGTGTTTTCTTTGTTGTCTTTAAGACTTAAGTGGATTTAAGAGTGATTTTGATCTAAGGACTCTAGTAAGTAGCAAGAAGCATATTTGGCAAGGATAAGGCTTGGTACTTAAGCATTCCTAGTGAATCACCTCCCTTACCTGGAATATTGCTTCAAGTGAAAATCTCTAGTCTTTACTTCAAGAATAACATTTAAGTCCATCATAATGTCTAGAAGGCATTCTCCTAGGATTAGTGATAGTGAAAAAGAACATTTTTCTCTTCAAACTTTAGTTAATGAATTCAAGGAAATGAGAAGAGAAATGAATGAAGAGAAAGTCAATAGAGAGCTTCAAAATGCTGTTATTCAAGATGAGTTGAGAATGATAAGGAAAAGTAAGTCTAGGGGAAGTCAGAGTGAAAACTCTCAAGAGGAAGGGATGACTATGAGTTTGGGTGATTACTACCCTCATCAGCCTTCTACTTCTAGAAGGCATAGGAGAAATTCTCATGCACCCCCACCCCCTAAAGAAGTCAATGTTGTGCTGCCTCACTTCCATGGGAAGGACAATGTAGAGGCTTATCTTGATTGGGAGATGAAGGTAGAACAATTGTTTGAATGCCACCAAGTAAGTGAAGAGAGGAAGGTCTCTCTAGCTACCCTAAGCTTTCAAGGGTATGCAATGTACTGGTGGACTGCCTTGGTCAAAGAGAGGCTTAGACATCAAGCCCCTCCCATCCACTATTGTAATGATCTCAAGTCTGCCCTTAGGAGGAGACACATTCCCTCCTACTACAATAGAGAACTCATGGATAAACTCCAAAGGTTACAACAAAGGTCCATGACAGTTGAGGAATATAGACAAAAGATGGAGTTGTATATGATGAGGGCAGGCATAGTGGAGGGTCCAGAAATTACTTTAGCTAGATTTTTAAGTGGGCTCAATTTTGACATAAGAGATAGGGTTGAACTTCTACCTTATAGAGATTTGAATGATCTTGTTCAAATGTGTATAAAGGTAGAACAAAAAAACTTGAGAAAATCTTCTTCTAAAAGAATTCAAGTTCAACCTACTTTTGAAAAGAAAACTTTTAAAGAAAAAGAGCCATTTAAACCTCTAGCCAAAATAGAAGAGAGACCCAAGAAAGAAACACCCTCACACACCAGAACAAGTGAAATCAAATGCTTCAAATGTCTAGGAAGGGGTCATGTAGCTACTCAATGTCCTACAAAAAGAAACATTATTTTGAAAGGCAAGGACATTTATAGTAGTGAAAGTGACACCCCAACTAGTACAAGTGAGAGTGAGGAAGAAGAGAGGGAAGAGGAAATATATGCTGATGATGGGCAACTTCTCATGGTGAGAAGGATACTTAGCAACCAACCAAGTCTTGAACACATATCACAAAGAGAGAACATCTTTCACACAAGATGTAAAATTCAAGAAAATCATTGTTCTCTCATTGTTGATAGTGGATCTTGTTGCAATTGTTGTAGTACAAGGTTGGTTGAGAAGTTGAAGCTTGATATTATACCCCATCCAAAACCTTATAAACTTCATTGGCTAAATGAAGATGGGGATATAATAGTCAAGAATCAAGTGAAGTTGGCATTTTCCATTGGGAACTTCAAAGATGAAGTTTTATGTGATATAGTTCCCATGGAAGCATGTCATGTGTTATTGGGGAGACCATGGCAATTTGATCATCAAACTATCCATCATGGTCTAACCAATACCATCACTATCCATCAAAAGGACAAGAAGTTTGTGCTTCATCCTTTGACTCCTACCCAAGTGGCTAAGGATCAAGCACAAATGAAGTCTTTAAGAAAGCAAGAACATAAACAAAAGAAAAAGTCAAAAAGAAAGGAGGGTATAGAAACAAGTGTGCCACCTAAGGTCACTCAACATGAAGTCCTTTTAAACAAAAAGACTTTAATCAATACACTTCAAGTTGAGCAACCTTCATATCTTCTTCTTTGTCAAGGGACACTTACATGCACATCTAGTGATTCAAAGACTTCAACTCTTTCTCCATCCATTCAAAAACTTTTGAAAGAATTTGATGATTTATTCCCACAAGAAATTCCAAAAGGGCTTCCACCCATAAGAGGAATTGAACATCAAATTGATTTCATTCCAGGGGCAACTCTTCCTAATAGGCCAGCCTATAGGACAAATCCCCAAGAAACTAAGGAGATTGAGACACAAGTCCAAGAGTTGCTAGATAAAGGCTTAGTTCAAAAAAGTCTAAGTCCATGTGCTGTACCAGTGTTGCTTGTCCCAAAAAAAGATGGGAAGTGGCGCATGTGTTGTGATTGTAGAGCTATCAACAACATCACAATCAAGTATAGACATCCCATTCCTAGGCTTGATGATATGTTGGATGAATTGCATGGAGCACAAATATTTTCAAAGGTAGATTTAAAAAGTGGCTATCACCAAATAAGGATTAAAGAAGGTGATGAATGGAAAGCTGCCTTTAAGACCAAGTTTGGATTATATGAATGGCTAGTTATGCCTTTTGGTCTTACAAATGCTCCAAGCACATTCATGAGACTTATGAATCATGTCCTTAGGGATTGCATTGGGAAGTTTGTAGTTGTTTACTTTGATGACATCTTGGTATATAGTCAAAATTTGCAAACTCATGAAAATCATTTGAGAGTTGTTTTAACAATTCTTAGAACACACAAATTGTTTGCAAACTTTGACAAGTGTACCTTTTGTGTTGATAGTGTCATATTTCTTGGATTTGTGGTCACCAAAAATGGGGTTCATGTGGACCCAGAAAAAATAAAGGCCATCCAAGATTGGCCTCCTCCAAAGAATGTAGGAGAAGTAAGGAGCTTCCATGGGTTGGCAAGCTTTTACAGAAGATTTGTTCCTAATTTCTCTAGTCTTGCTTCACCCCTCAATGAGTTGGTGAAAAAAGATGTTACATTCCATTGGGGGGATAAACAACAAAAAGCTTTTGAGCTACTCAAAGAGAAGCTCACACAAGCACCCATTCTAGCTTTGCCAAATTGTTCCAAAACTTTTGAGCTAGAATGTGATGCTTCAGGATTTGGCATAGGTGCAGTATTATTACAAGAAGGACACCCAATTGCATACTTTAGTGAAAAACTTCATGGTGCATCTTGTAATTACCCCACCTATGACAAAGAACTCTATGCACTTGTGAGGGCTCTTCAAACTTGGGAACATTATCTTGTTGCCAAGGAGTTTATCATTCATAGTGATCATGAATCACTTAAGTATTTGAAGAGTCAACACAAGTTACAAAAGAGGCATGCTAAGTGGTTGGAATTCATTGAACAATTCACTTATGTTATTAAATACAAGAAAGGAAAATCCAATGTGGTGGCTGATGCTTTCTCAAGAAAAATTAATCTATTAGCCACATTGGGAGCTCAAATTCTTGGATTTAATAACATTCTTGAATTATATTCACAAGATCTTGATTTTGATCATATCTATGAGGAATGTCTCAATAAACCTCAAGGAGGATTCTATGTGAAAGAGGGATATCTTTTTAAAGAAGGAAAAATTTGCATTCCTCAAGGTTCACATAGAAAACTCCTCGTTAAAGAGACACATGAGGGAGGATTAATGGGACATTTTGGGGTAGAAAAGACCCTTGGCATGTTGAAAGAAAAATTCTTTTGGCCTCACATGAGAAGGGATATGTTCAAAGGCATTGTTTTAAGTGTATAACTTGTTTAGAAGCTAAATCTAAGTCAATGCCTCATGGACTGTATACTCCTTTGAATGTTGCTTCCACCCCTTGGGAAGAGATAAGTATGGATTTTGTGTTAGGTCTTCCTAAAACTTCTAGGGGTTTTGATTCTATCTTTGTGGTGGTAGATAGATTTAGCAAAATGGCTCATTTTATACCTTGCCACAAAGTAGATGATGCAAGCAACATTGCAAAGTTATGCTTTAGAGATGTGGTTAAACTTCATGGTCTACCTAAAGTAATAGTTTCGGATAGAGATACAAAATTTCTTAGTCACTTTTGGAGGACCTTATGGTCTAAATTAGGGACTAAGTTATCTTTTTCTACTACTTGCCATCCTCAAACAGATGGTCAAACTGAAGTAGTCAATAGATCTCTTTCCACTTTACTAAGGGTAGTTCTTAAAGGAAATCACAAATCTTGGGATGAGTACCTACCTCATGTTGAGTTTGCCTACAATAGAGTAGTTCATGGAACTACTAAATTGTCTCCTTTTGAAGTTGTTTATGGGTTTAATCCTTTGACACCCTTGGATTTAATACCCCTTCCAAATTCTTTTGAGTTTATTCATCAAGATGGGGTATCTAAATCTAAATTTATCAAAGATTTACATCAAAGGGTTAAAATTCAAATTCAACAACAAAATGAGAAATATGCCAAGAAACATAATAAGGGCAAGAAAGAGTTAATCTTCAATGAAGGAGATTTGGTTTGGATTCATCTTAGAAAGGAAAGATTTCCTCAACTAAGAAAATCCAAACTCAATCCTAGAGGAGATGGACCCTTTAGAGTGATCAGGAGGATTAATAACAATGCATATCAACTTGATCTTCCTCCTGAATATGGTGTTCATGCTACCTTCAATGTATCTGATCTTAAACCTTTTGCAGGATTTGATAGTGAAGATGAAGATCTTTTGGATTTGAGGGCAAATCCTTCTCAAGAGGGAGGGGATGATACAAGAAGGTCTAACACCATAGGACCCATCACAAGAGGAATGGCCAAAAAGCTCCAAGATGAATATTCTCCTCAAGGTCAAGTACTATTTGCTATCTTTGGATGGAAAATTGGAGAACAAGAAGATATGCCAAATCTGCCAAAACATGGAGAAGGGTAAAAAGGACATTTCTATACAAAAAGGGGTGTACTTATCCTTCTATGGGGCTGCATTAGTAATTGTTTTTCTTCACATAAAACTCAATTTTCACATGTTTTAGAAGCTAAACATGTAGCACATGGGTTCAGATCTGCCACGTGAAAATTGCTTGACTAAAGCCTTGAGATTAATCTATAAAATCTCATAGGAAAAGCTTGTAAATCACTTTTGGATTGTAGTAAAAAATTTCTGCTGAAATGCATAGCAAATTCCTTCTCCAAGAGTCCCTTCTTAGCTTGATTTCCATTGCAACTTCCTTCCACTCTAGGAAGCCTTCTGAGTTGTGAATCATCTCTCCAAGCTAGCCTCCATATCCATTCACCTTAAACTCCAAACATTCGCTGCTTCACATCCAAAACTCTTCATCAATCTGCTCACAATTCCAAGTCTGCAGCTGCTAATGCTACTGTTCCATTGGTTTCAGCAAGCTGTTCAAGCCTCCCTGCACCTCCAATCTCACGGATCTGCTTCTCCACATCTCCTAGGATGTATCAAAGGTTTTCCCTTTTATGAGTTGCGATGTAAAAAGAGTGCTTGAAACAAACTCGGCAGTGCACGTTAAACTGTTAACATTTTATTGCGTATTCAAATATCAACCCATTTATTATGTTGTAATCAAATATATTTATTTAAACTGCTGCTTTCTACACCCTATTAAAATTCTCCTTTCACCCCCATCGAAAACTCCCGGAAAATATTTTCCATAATAGGAAGGGTGATTGCTGTTCGGAAAAAAAATTCGGAATTGTGTATTACATTCTGAAAAATAATTTTGGAAGTGATAAGGTGTTGGAATAAATTTGATTGGGTAGCCTTTTTTAAATACAGTTTCATCTCTTAAAGCATCATTTTTTATGGTCCACTAAGTGTTGCCCAAAATCCAAAATGTGCAATGCTTTATGAAGACGCACCACCCTTTATGGTCCATATGCAAATCATTCTGCAATGCAACTTTATACTTTTGGCCTCAGAAAATAGTCCTGAAAGCTATACAAGTCATCTTCAACAGAAAATAGTCTTGAAGTTACCAATTTTCTCTACAAGCCATCTTCATTTCTCTCATTATTCTGCATCACAATAATGATTTTTGCCCGTGCATACAACCTTTTTCATTATAATTACTGTGCATGCCATATATTTTCCAGCATTAGACTTGAGCAAATAAATAAACTTCATCATATCCTTTCCTACAAGAAGCATAAACACATTATCATCAGTAACTTCACATGTAGAACAATTTGATGTCAAAGTTTTAAAGACATTATGAGCATACCCAGCCTTCCCACCATAAGTTGGACTGTAATTGTAAATGAGATTGTCTAGCAATTCTTGAGTAACTGGTCTGTTTAAGGATTTCCTAGCTTCACTGGCGCCAATGTGAAAGTAGAAAATTGTTAGCCACTGGTGAGTTCACAAAGACAAAAAAAAGCTCAATCATTTCATTATTCAAGAGCGTTCTTAAAAATTATTTTCTAGACTGTAATTTAGATGGGATTTGCAATAAGCAGCAAATTGGTGAGGATAGTAGATACGTAGTGCATATTGCATAATATTTCTCACCAATATAAGCAGTAAGCAAATATTGCTTCATTCTGTTTTTTCACTGCTCTGGCACCTACTCTGGAGAACTCATTTAACCTTTTAGGTAGCCAGTTTTCTAAGAATCATCTACAAGTGTTGCTGCATTATGAGAGAATAACGAGCGACAATATTATCACATTGAGTACTAACCTGACCAAAAAATTTGCAGCATGCTGAGTTATCTGAATGGCATCTTCAGTGTGTGGAATTCTTGGTGAACCCCATTCAAAGGCATTTTTCTGCGGCATCATTTATGAAGGACATTAACTAGCTGAAATAATGAGAGTTTGGCATAATATTTAGGATATCAAATGAAATTCACAATACTGCAACATAAAATTTATCAATCACCTCTGGATGCCATTGGAAGCCAGTTACAGGATAGTTTCGTGAACTTACAGTGGAAACATAAACCTAGAAGAATTACACAGGCTATTAGATTGCTTTTTTGAGGGAAGCCAAATATATGCCATGATTATGCAAAATGATGGATTTGTACCAACATCATTTCTAAAGATAGGATAACATTGACTACCTTATCATCTTCATCCGTGCAAGTTGTCAAGATCTCGAAAAAACTAGATAACTTCCGATTATCCAGAAGCTTTCCAGGAGAAATGCCATACTACACACATGAAATCAGATAAAAATTATATTACCGAATTTCAAACATCTAGGTTTAGCATTTTTCAAATCAATTTTATCTGAAAATCCAGACCAACCCTTTTATTTTTCCTAGGGTGAAGTTGGTTAGAGTAAAATACTCTAATCGAAGACAATTAAATTTTTGTCAGATTGTAAAAATTAGTAAAAGCTTCATGCTGAAGAATAATTTATTGAATATATAAACTCACACGATGGTTTTGCATGACAAGACAATCTGTAGTCATCTTCCTTAACAACTCTGGAGGAAATCTACAGGAAAGAGAAAGTGATAAAGTGATTATTGCATACTGAACCTATAAATTTAACACTTTTAAGATACACCACCATCATTGAGTGGAATAAGAAAAAATCATTAATGGACAGAGACTAAACAAGTCTGGAGGAATTCTGCAGGAACGAGAGAATTTCCTAAATCATGTCACTGCTCATCTTCTGGCTTCTCTTCCTGTCTCTCTTGCTCCCTCCTCTCAGTTTTAGTATCCCTCAGTACTCTACATATTCTTTCCTTTCGTCTATATTATTTTAGATAAACAAACAAGTACTATACATTTTCTTCTCATGTTCCATTGCTTGTGAAAGACAAGACCAAAAACTTTCAGGAATTCAGTGATGCTTTATAATACAAGAACTGATTACGCTTTTCGCTAATGCAAATGAACTTTAGAATTTTCACAGCATAAAAACATCTAGCTACATTAGCATCCGCCTTTGCCTTAATGGATTTTGCATTTGACTACAATGTGCTCTCCAAGGGACAGTAGTCTTACAAATTGAACAAATTTGATAGGGTACAGAGCAATGAGTGAGGTAAGTAGTGTTCTTATGCATTCAAGTATGAGTTAGAAGTCAAATTAGATAAAAGTAGACAAGATGAATGAGAAAAGGTCAGAAATTTATTGTCTTAATGTTTTGTATTAAAAGTGTATTTTGATATCATAAATGGGTTTGTTGATCCATTCATTGATGCCTGTAGGTCCGTGTTAATAAAAGAAAATTTCCCTCACACATGAAAGTCGGTTTGGTAGATTCCCACCATAAAAGAGATATAACAAAGATATGGAAATAACAATTTTACTTTTACATAAACAAAACTCATTTATGGTGAAGAAAAGTATAAGAAATTTGAAAGACAGATATTCTCTGTAGCAAAAAATTGCTAAATTAAAAACAACGTTGATTAAGATCAAATATCAACGAAACAAATTGTGTAATCCTCCACATATATGTTAAATGGATGCCTTATATAGGATTTTAAGGTGAATTTTGGCCCAATTTTCCGCCTCTCTTTTCCTTTAACAATAGAAGGTCAACCAATTTAGCTTCTGTGAAGGCTCTGTATCTTGTCTTTCCTTCACTAACATAATGCTAGTTTTAGTTTTTTGAGCTTTTCCAAAATTTTGTTCAGCCAAACTTTTAAAGAGAATAGATGCCTAAAAATATTGGCCAAATGCTACCCAAGTTCAAAGCTCAGATCCTAAATTCATTACAAGTCCATTTATAGATCAAAGTGCAACTTCAGAAAAACACTATTAGCATAAATTGTTCACCTTTGAAAAACAGTTTCTTCGATTTTTGCACTCTCCACAAATTGAATAGTACTTGCTTGATTTGATGCAGAAAACTCTTCGAGAATATTATCGTCCTATTATAAGGGATAAAATGAAATAAGTATAACTTGAAAAGAAACAAAAAAAGAGAATAGAACTAGAATAATAATACATTGTCAAAAAGTTCTCAACTCGTGAATATTGATAAAAATGTTTAACATAGAATAAAAAAATAAAATTTTCCAAATTGATATAACAGCAAATTTTCAACTGTACGTGTAGTGAATTTGAAATCCAAGAGAAATCATTAATGACAATGTTCCCAGTACAATGCAACATAGTAAGATAACATAAATAATGTATTTGTTCACTTGAAGCAAATAACGCAGAAAATCATACTATGGTGCCTAAAATTCATTCAACATAAAAAATACTAACAGGTAACAAGTACCTGATTTATTTGCAGACATTTTCTCTTGGGAAAAGAAGCTTACCTGACTTATGATCATCGTTATGAGTTCAAAACCTAAGCAAACTGCATATAATGGGAAATGATCTCCAGCATCATTTTTCTCTAAAATTTTCTGCACAGGAAAAAGATAACTTGATGCATAAAGTTCTAAAATTTGAAAAAGTACATGTATCAACAAAGCATTCCTCAGCATCACGAAACAAATTTATCTAACAAAAGCACAAATAAAATAAATGCTAACAAGTAGCTAAGAAACGAGCTATCCATTCCTCAGCAATAATCTTACACCGATTATTCACATTCCAGATTCTAAAAGTCTCAATTTTACTCAGATTCAAAGAGAATTTCCACCAAATGCATATTTGCTAATTAAAAAAGAAACAAGTCACTCTGACATCTGCATCCATATCAGCCACTTAATGAGCATTAGAAAAAGATAAATAGATACCTTAAATATTTTCGTAACAGTTTCAAAATATAAACCACTTTTAGCCCATCCACCAGTGAAGAGAACTCCATTTACCAATTCGAGCTTCTGCAAATGAGAGCAAAACATCACAAACATTTCTACATCGTTAGTGAAAGAAATAGGGGTAATGTTGCATACATCTACAACAATTTTTCCTTTCTTTCCCATGCATGCAATTTAATACCATACCATGCACTATGTACTTACCAGAACTTTCAATATGTAAAATTACTTAAAAATAGGAGGTCAATCTAAATTATAATTTGGAATGTTTTTTTTTTTGCCACAAAGAGAAAAGAAAGAAAAGAAAATGGACACATAAAAGGACCCAAAAGATAAGTTAGTAAGATTTTATTTCCTTTGTAGCCTACTTTTTTTTTTTTTAATCCCCAAAATATCTTTCTATTCTTATTCTGATTTTTATCATCATGTTACTAATCCAATTATGACATCGACATAATATAGTTTATTTGATCGAGAAGTGTCTAAACTTCTTATTGTCTTCAATTATTATAAATAGGAAAATGCATTCGAGACACTTTAATACCAAATCATTAATTGATTATGAAATAGGTAAAAAAGTTTTAGCCCTGTATAAGCATGACATTTACCCAATGATAAAAAAATTGATACAAACACATTCTTTTAAATATATTCTTTTTCATTATAAATACTAATTTTTTTTTTTAAATCCAGCTCTATTTATTAATAAAGAAACTATATTCATCATCTTTATACTTTTAAATAAATTTTAATCAATACAAAAAGTGAGTTAAAAATAGTTGTTAAATATAATATATTTCTGACGGTCCTCGACCTTGATTATTTACAATATAGTAAGAAGTGTTAATAACATTTTTTCATACATTCCTTCTACTAAGGTTTTTATTACTTTTTAAAATTTATTAGAAATTACAAACTTATAAGTGTGATTCACTAAATACAAAATATACACTAAAATATGGGAAACTTATAATAAATTTCATCAAATACAAAAAATGTTTTGTGTTACTCACAATATTCATATATTATTATTAATTTTATGTTCCAATTTTTTTCACCTTTTTTCCTAATTATATGAAACAAAGACTGACTTGCAAATGTTCTTTTCAATCTTTAATATAAACAGAAAGAAAGAAAGAAATTAGCTCATATTAATTAAAAAAAAGTTAGTTAAGGTCATATAATTATACCCATCTTATTTGAAAATAAACATTTTTATTAAGAAATCTTTGTTTGAAACACAATATCAAGAAAGTCCTAGGAAACAAAGCATCAATTGAATTAAACGTATTTTGTGTGAACAGTATCATTAATTTGACCATTTTTTTATAGCTATAATTAATTTAAAGTCTATTAACAATGTATCCACTCATTTAATGTTATTATTTTAAAAATATTTCTATCTTTAAATTTAAACATGATCTAATAATAATTAAGGAAAAAGATATCTTTATAAACTTAATTAACTACTATTCCGAAAGTTCGGAATAGTTATAAAAAAGATTGAGTGAATTTGTTACTTAGGTTTTACAGCGATAACAATAAATAACAGAGTCACGGTAAGCCTTTACCTTCAGAAGCTTCTCCGGCGGCTCGGTGTAGATGAGGGGAACAACTCGGGCGCCGGCGGCTTCCACGAACTTCACGTAGGAGGCGGCGATGTAGGAGACGCCGGTGGCGTTGCTGAGGCGTCCGGAGGCGCCGTCGCCAGGATGGCTGACGATTCCGATGACCGGCTGGTAATAGAGGTTGGGATCAGGAGCGGGGCAACTGGACGGCGAGCCAAGGCCGAGTTGACTCGGGAGGACGATTGACGAGCGGGTCCCGGCGGAGGGAAGAGGGCAGACGGAGAAGGCGATGAGGAAGAGAACCCAAACGGCGTGACTTGACATGTTGGAGAAGCGAGTGTGTGAAGTGAGAAAAATGAAAATGTATCTATAACGGAACACTTGCCATTAAACTATAATTTGATTGATGATGTTATTGTTCATTAAGTTGAATCAAAGGACCAGATTCGTTCGGTTTTTTAACATTTGAGGATCATGATGTTCCAGATCGGATGATGTAGCGTTTGCAAAGCGGAGAAGATGATGAATTGGTGGGGTCCACTTTGCAGTCTTCATGCCCAATGGGAATGATTATAGGTCTCTGCTACCCATTGAAAGAAAGGTATGATAAGTTTATTTTTTCCCAATGGTTCGGGGTTTTTTTCTTTTATTTTAATAATATTTAATATATACTATTTTAATTTATACTTACACAATATATTTATCATACTTTTAAAAAAATTGTATATTTTTTAATGATGTATATATCACATATTATATTTTCAAGATAAATATAACCGTGGTTAAATATGTCTCATTTCCTAAATAATATGTATTTAATTTCGTGTAATTAATATGGATCTTATAGGATGAATTTTTTGTCACATGTGGGTTATGTTGGACTAAATATGAATTGTTTACTTCTTATTTTTCATAAAAACATGATCTGATAAAATATAACGAGAACCGAAACCAATTAGACACTGTACTACAATATCACGTGTAAATAGGATCTACACAATATCTTGTGTATATAATGTGTTTCTTGTAATGGTGCTAAAAACAAAAACAATTTGCAGAATTATTTGTAAAAACATCACTTTTCTTCTTTTGAAAAAAACAATAACTTTTTATACTTATTTCATATATTAATTTTTACTTTTCATTAAAAAAACATATTAAAAATGTCAACCTATTATTACATTTTTTTTTTCTGTGATGTGTTTCGAAGTGAAAAGATTAAGGTGATGTCTAACTGTCTCATCCTCTTGGCAAATCAATACATTTCCTTCATCGTAGCCATCTGATATGCTCCCAACTTCTATAGAAGTGAAATTTTTTCTGCTAACGACCTTCCAGTTGGACACAACAGTTACCAGTGTGACCTTCACTCCTCTCTGAATCAAACGTTTTGAAAACTCAAGCATAGGATTTATGTGTCCTTGTGCAGGATAAGGTAGAACAAGACAGTGAGCCACATAGTTTATCCTCTCCTCCATTTCTTGCTCCGAGGTTTGTGTTTTCCTTCACCACACTGTTGTGTCAATTGCTGTCTGATTCAAGTACTTAAATTAAGTGAGAAAGAGACAATAACTGATTTAAAAAATGTTGCAATCAATGTTATCAAAATTCAGTGCAAACGGTTCGGTCAATGTAATGAACAATATTCAAATGCACAATAAGAGAAAAATCTAGATTCAATCTTCAACTTTCTGATATTGGAGAGTTATAAGATTAGTTTAATTAGTTTGAAAGAAAAATTAAAAAAAAAAGTTGTGAATTCAACTCCCTCCCCTAGATAAAATAAAAAGTGGATACTTAAAAAAGTAGATGCAGAGAATAATACGTGTAGGACACTGTATATAAAAGAAATCCATGTAGAACACAACTCACGAATATAGATGTCAATTTCAATCACTTAGCCTATAACTAAAATGAAAATCAAAAAAAGAAACTTTCTTACGTAAGATCTGAAAAATATATTCAAAGATGGAAAGAAATAATATTAGCATAACACCAGCTAGTGATAATCGTTGACAGATTATAGTTTGAAATTTTTGAACATGTGGAAAGGAAGTTGGTTGATCTAAAAGTTTATAATTTTAATAAGGCTTAAATACTCTTTTTGTTCTATTTTGATCAACTTTATTAAATGTTCGACTCATTTTTTTAAGTATTCAATATGATCCCAATTTTGGTAATTTATATTCAATTTGATACTTTATTATGATATAATCTAAATTGTTAACGACAAACTTTACATGTTGGTAGTGTTTGAATGAAGATGGTTATGACAACAGTGAGTCTAACATACAGATTGTGGCTGGTAACGAACATAATGTGGGAGGTGAGATGATGAAGTGGAGGTTATGATGTTAAGATAAGATCATTTATAAGACTGAACCATCTAACATCTTCATATGTTTTGAGGTTTAACAAATAATATTTAACAAAATGAGTATATGATAAAGTGTTATATTTTGAAAAATAATTTTGCTGAATGATAAGCGTTTTGTGAAAAGGCTTTATGAAATTTAAGTGTTTTAAGAAAAGATTTAGTAAACATACTAATATCTTAGTGGACGCACTACAAAATAATTTTCTCACAAAATGCGTCAATGTACTATATGAGAAATTTTGCTAAATGTGCTCTTACTATACTTTGTTGAACAATGCTAGACGAGCTCTCATTATAATGTACAAAATGATGTTTTTGCTGAACATGTTAAAAGATATAAACATTGTTCCAAAACATGTGTTGAAAGACATTTTGCTAAAAGTGCTCTTGAACCAAACTGAGTATACCAAACTAAGTGTTGTTAGGAAACGCCTTGCATAGGCCAAACAATACCTTGTACCAAACAATGTTTTCATCCAACGATGAAATCTTTATGAATTGCTAGGTATCTTTAAAAAAAATGCTATAACGATCAAATCTTACTTGAGCAATAGAAAATTTGAAAAATTTATAATTGTTATGAACACGCATTAAAGAGCATTGAATGCACAACATTTCAAAACAACAAAACTAATAAGAAAAAGGACATATATGTCTGTATGCATATAATCTTTACATATTACCTATGTCAAGCATCCACCTGATATATCATATACAAGTCAGAAGTGAACATTTGAGACAAAGAAGACATTCCTGGAATGTTCTCTTTATTAAGAGTTGAGCCAAAGAGTTAGTACAACCTACTTTTTATAAAGTATTGAAAACACATTTGATATCAGGAGCTTAGGTTCTTCAAGAGCTAAGTCTTTTGATTCTTTATCTATCATTATATTTTTGTGTTGGTCATTTTTTCTCCTTATTGTCTTTTTGTAGCTATCTTGAAATGGTCCAAATCATCCTCCTTTACTTTGCACTTAATGTTTACGATTTTCAAAACTAAATTGCAACTAGCTTAGAGGTTCAAATAGTATGTATTTATAGTCAAATTAAAGCCCTTTAAGTCTAGTTTAAAAAAAATCATTTATTTTAGAGATCTTTGAAGAAATTTATGATCAAAATAGTCACAAAGGTCATAACTTCTAGGATGTTGTCATCAACATTTTCCAGATTTTGTTTTGGTAGTTTAGGCTATTATATGTATGCTTCTAAGTTTTTATGTTGAGTCTTTTGTTCATATATGTTCGGTCACTTTCAATATTTTGAGTCATTTTGATTTTCTAATCCATCCATATTGTCTAGAGTCATGTGTAGTCCTTTTATTGTTATTTACTTTTAGTGTGTGCTTTGAAAAATCACAAAAAATTATATACAACTTGGATTTTAAAACTGCATCATATACAACCTTTTGAGTGCCTTATCTTTACATTTTGGGTTCATACTTGTCATTAAATCATCGGTAAGTTCTTAAAAAAAACTTCTCTATTGTCTTGTTTGAAGTTTCAAACTCTATTTTGATTATTATAGGTTTTCTTTTACTTTGTGTTTCTTGTTTTCTCAGCTTTCAAAATCAAAATATCATCTTTATTTCTAGTGTGTGGTGGTCTTGTTTTGCACTTAAAAATAGTGGAAAAATAAGTACTAAAAGCTTTTAAGCAAAAGCCTCAAAAAGTTATCAAAGATAGCTTAGAAAAGTGTTGAAAATTTGTGTGCATTTGACCACTATCACTGTTTTGCTTGGTGAATCTGTTTTGGACGTTTTGCTCTCTGTTTTGTGCATTTTATTGCACTTTCCAGCAGTTTAAGTGTTGGCCAATTATGCTAAAAGAGTGGTCTCATTGCCCCATTTGCTCAAAGATTGCCAAAGATAAGAAGCCCCACATTTACATTCCAGTAGTTTTTGTTTTTGTGTATCTACTCTAGTACCTTTCTTTAGATAATCGTTTTTAGTGGTTAGCCTTCTTTTCTTACCATTTAATTTCTTGCTTGTTGATAACAGTTGAAAAACTGTTATTTTCATGCTTAAAATTGATACTAAAAGCAACCTTTAATACTTAAAAACTAGCTTGAAATCATGCTTTTAATCATATTTTTAGAAATAAGAGAGATGGAAAGGTTTATGCTTGATTTTAGTGTTTTATGCAGGTTTTAAGTTGAATTTAGTGAAAGAAGTGAGAAAGAATAGAGATGGAATCAGAAAAGACATAGAAAAGTGCAAAAGGGGAAGTCGCAACTACCACTCAGCGGTAGTTTACTGCTGAGCGACACTCAGGAAACCACGTTGGCTCCGCTTAGGGGTGAAAATGCCGTTGAGGGGAAGAAACAACTCACGCACTTACCGCTGAGCGACACTATTTTGGGTTTGGGCCTAATTTTCTGTATATTTTAGAATATTATATAAGCTTTAGGACATCCTAGGGTTTGTATCTTTGGCTGGGAGGAAGCAGAAATACACTTTTCACCCCTTGGGGGTAGATTGGGAGATGGTGACGGCTCTCCTCTTCTCTTTCTAGGGTTTTTCTATCTCTTCCATTCTTTCATTATTATTCATCTGGTTTCACCATGAATATGTTGAATTAAACCTTGTATTGTTGTTGGGGAATCATTGTAGTCTTGTGAAACTCTCATATATGGAGTTTGTGTTTTAACATCTTATTTTAAGATACATGCTTTCTTTCATCATTAGTTAGGGTTTTTCCTCTTTGCTTAAAGCTTGCATTGTTTAACTCATTCAATGCCATGATTATTGATTTTGTCGATATGGGAACGGGGAAATCTAGATCCGGGGAATTTCTCCCAATAGCATATTGCCTAAACATAGGAATATGAGGGTTGGTTGTCATTAAGCTTCTGCGCTTCAGAATTAATTAGGTTTAATAGGTTCGGAGGTCCCTATATTTGCGGGTTCGTTTCACTTGGGTCCTCCAATTTTAGAAGTGATCAATTAGGTCTCTAATTTAACAAAATTGAGTCAATAATACCCTTTCCGTTAAATGCAATGGACGGCGTTAACTTTTTAAACAGGTGGCATGCTGAGGCATCATTTTATTTGCAGGTGGCAGAGTTTGAGCTTAATATAGGGCCTTCATAGGTCCTTCATAGAGGTGGCATGTTGTCCATTGCATTTAACGGAAAGGGTATTATTGACTCAATTTTGTTAAATTAGGGACCTAATTGATCACTTCTAAAATTTGAGGACCCAAGTGAAACGAACCCGCAAATATAGGGACCTCCGAACCTATTAAACCAATTAATTATTAGGAATGCTAGCAATTGTATGAACTCGTAATTAAGGATAGGCCTTCTTGCAAGGTGATTTAGAGATTGACATTAACATTGATGAAAAGAATGATGAATTCCTAAAAGTATATGAGAGTGGATAAGATGAAATTGATAACCCCAACAACATATTCATCCATCTAATTCATTAAAGTGTTTGTATTCCTCTTTTCCATTGATCAAATTCATGCATACATGTTTAATTATTGTCTCTTGCATTTAAAACCTACAATCAATTGTTAACAAGTCTTAAATAATCAACAAATCATATAACTGACTAGGCCATGAGTCCTTTGGGAGAACGATACTTGGTCTTACCGAGTTTTATTACTTGATACGATTCGGTCACACTTGCCGATTGTTAAACAAGTTTTTGGCGCCGTTTTTCGGTGTTCATATATTTGTCATCACTTGTCTTCTTGGTTTTATCATACACAAATTCCTTTTTCAAAACCTTTGTTGTTTTTAGACATTTTCTTGCTTTGTTCTTGGTTCTCCTTCTCGGTTTTGTGGCTTACTTTCTGGTATAAGTTCTTCTTTTTTGTGGTGAGCCAATCTCTTTCAGGTAGCATCCTAGGTGGTGGAGACCTAAGGGGAGCTTGAAGTCTAGAGTGGTAGCCAGAAGAAAAAAGAGAAACACTTGGGAGGAAGAACCATTTGTTTGTATTTATTTTCTCTATATTTGCTTCCAATTTGGATTGTAATTTTCGGCCTTGTTAGGTGTCTTGAAGGAGTCTTTGGTGCTCAATATCATTTCCTAGTAAGAACCTCTTAACCTAAGTGAATTACTTTTTTTAGTTGATTGGCCATTAGTTTATTACTTTCTTTAATTATGGTAGTTTAGTGTGTGTCTACTTTTATTTCAATTTTAATTTCCTTTGAGACGTTGGGAGTAAGAGTTTAAAGATGAGAGTTTAAAGAAGGTGCTGGAGGAAATAAGGGCAGACCCTAACTCTCACCCAGCTTACACGTTGGGGCATGGAAGATTACATTACTAGGGGAGACTTGTATTGTCGGCAAAATCTGTTTGGATACCTAGATTGTTGGCTGAATTCCATAGTAGTGTCATAGGACGACATTCAGGGGTTTATAGAACCTATAGAAGGGTGGCACAATCTTTGCATTGGATAGGAATGAAGAAGACTGTTACAGATTTTGTGGCTGCATGTCTAGTTTGCCAACAACACAAGTACTTGGCAGCCTCTCCCTAAGGGTTGTTGCAGCCTTTACCTATACCTCAAGCAATCTGGGAGGAGATTAGTATGGATTTTATAGTAAAATTACCCAAATCTCATGGGTTTGATACTATACTAGTGGTGATGGACAGACTCAGCAAATATGGCCATTTTATCCCTGTTAAACACCCTTATACAGCCAGGTCAATAGTTGAAGTGTTCGTGAAGGAAGTGATTAGGCTTCATGGGATACCTATGACTATTGTCAGTGATCGAGACTCCACATTCTTGATTGCTTTTAGGAGGGAGATTATCCGCCTGCAAGGAACACAACTGAACATGAGCACTGCTTATCATCCAGAGTCGGATGGACAAACTGAAGTTTTGAATAGGGTGCTGGGAACTTACTTGTGTTGTTTTAATTTCGAACAGCCCAAGATTTGGAGTACAATATTGCCTTGGGCGGAATTTTTGTACAACACTAGTTACCAAGGAGCATCCAAATGCACACCTTTTGAAACTGTATATGGACGACCCCCTTCAAATCTTACACATTTCATTCCTGGGGAAACAGTGGTGGAGGCAGTTGCACAAGACTTACAAACCCGAGATGAAGCTTTGACACAACTGAAATATCATCTGGCCAAAGCTCAGGACCAGATGACACACTACGCCAACAATTGAAACTAGCCATAGAAGATCATCCGGTGGAAGGACATCTCCCAACTGAACTACAAGATGATAGACCTATGTACACTCCTCTGAAAGTGTTACAACGCAGGAACCAGCAACAGCAAGGAAAGGAGATTCCCAAGTTTTACTACAATGGCAAGAAGGTGGTTTGGATGGTGCTACTTGGGAGGAGGAACATTACATCCGACAGCATTTCCCTGACTTCAACCTTGAGGACAAGGTTGATCTTAGGGAGGAGGGTAATGTTAGACAATTAAAAGTGTATGTGAGGAGGAATAAAAGGGGAGAAAGTTAGTGGCGGGTAGAGGGGGAAATATGTTAGAGGAGAGATGGTTAGTTTGTTAGAAGATAGAGAGGGAATATAAATAACAAACAGATTTGAGAGAGAGGGAGGAGATAACATTTTGGGTATTAAGACTGGACCTCTTAGCCAGTGGAGGAAGGGAGGCTTCCTTGGGGGAGATAGTATACTTGTATTTCCTTTTTCTACACATTACATCAGAAATAGAAATACAGATTCATACTTATTCATCTATACTTGCTTATTGTTGAGTGTGTGTGTGTGAGCTTGGAATTGTTGTTCGGATCCTTAAACAAAGGAACCTAACAGAGGATGAGCTAAATAATAAAGTTGAGAGTGACATTCCATTCTTTTGTGTGAATATTAGTGCATTATCATATTTAGTTTGGGAGGAAAAGATATAAGAGCTTAATCCATTCTTTGTTAGGCATAGCAAACATTATATACTTAGTTTATGCAAATTTAGGTTTATAGGACATGCAAGTGAGTGGTGCAATCATAGAAAATCAAGTGTTGAGAGAGGTAGAAAATTTCAAATTAAAGAATTGTATTATTTGAGAGCATTCATAAGAAGAAAATTTGTTCCTTCTTCGTTTGAGAGAAACCAAGAGCTAATGTGTGAGATTGAAGAACTCATTAAAAGAGGAAAAATATTCATTAAAAGTATAAATGAGTTCTTTGGTAGCGAAGATGAGTATAAAGAAAAAGTCAAAAAGCTCTTGAGTGAAAAGAGAAACAGGGATTAAAAGAAGGAGTGATGAACAACTAAGAGAATTAGAAAAGAAAGAAAAAAAAGGGAAGAAGCCAAGATGAAAGAGTATAAGAGAAAGAGAAAGGAAGATAAGAGAGAATGAGGAGCATGAGAAAAGAGAGAAAGAGGAGTGTCGCAACTGGAATCGCGACGGGACAACGATCCAAAAAAGACGAACGGGTTTGAAAAAGAGATTTGGAGTCGCCACCATAGTTTACTCTGGAAAACTACGGAAAAATCATAAAATGATAAGGCATGCTCTGTGAACACCATATTCTAAGTTCGGGAGTCGTAACGTGTAGGGAAGGTATTAGACCCTACAATGTCTACCCGAAGGCAATACCCTTAATTAAATACGCGAATGTGATATGGTTTTCAAAATGTTTAACTATCCCAAAAATAAAACTCTAAAGAAACAAAATATATTTTTTACTTTTTTGGGCCCGACAAGGATTGACCTTGCTCCTACGTAGTTCTTTTGAAATTATTTGAGAAGTTTGTTTGCAAATTGTTTGAAAATTTGTTTTAAAATGATTTTGGATTTTTGGGAAGTGAACCTGACAAGAACTAGTCTTGCTCTTACGTATTTCCAGTTTTGTTGGAGAATCAAGGATCACGTAGTTCTAGCTTAAAGATTGTTGTTTGAAAACGTAGATGTTTTTCGTTTTTAAAGATTTTATATTTTTTGGTATTTTTGAGAAAAAGAAGGTAATGAGTACTATGCTGACACAAACGGTCACACGAATAGTTGTACCTTTGGAATTTTACTAGGCTGATGTAGACGAGTACTTATACTGTTTTCCAATTTTCTTATTATTTTGGATGGTGAGTACCAGGCTGATGCGGACGATCGCACGAGTCCTCATATTGCTTGTTTTGTTATTTATATATTTTATAATTTTTTCTTTTCATCTTTTGTTTTTTATAATTTTTATTATATGGAAAAAATATATACACAAAAATAAGATTATAAAAATAATTGTACGTAATATAAATTAAGAGTAATATTCACCTAAGTATTTAAAATGAAATAAAATAATACTATTTGCATATATTTTTAAGAAAAATCTAAATTAGAAAATAAGTTAAAACAGCGTTTAATTATTAAAATATTAAATGTTAAAATAATTTAAAACTACTTTTTATAATTTTTGTAATTTTCCTCCTTTTTAGTTTTATATATTTTTTATTTTTATCTTTTATTTTATGATTCTTAGTGTATTTTATAACAAAACTACACGAATAATATATATTATATATATAAAGAAACCTACAAGAAAAAACAAAACTGAAAGAAATAAAAATAAAAACAAAAAAAAATAATAATAGAAAAATTAAAAAAAATGAGATAGAAGTGCGCATGCTAAACATCTAAGGGTGTTGCTCCCTCCACCACCACACTTTGCTCCCTCCACCACTCCATTCCTTTTTTACCCTTCTCTTTATTTTTCCATTCCTATTTTACCCTTAATAAAATTTTAGGATTAATATCTTTTAATCTCTAACCACTCTAATTCTTTTTAACCTCTATCCACTCTAATCCTCCACGCAGTGAGAACTCTTCTTCCTCCTCTTTTTGTTTCATGTTCTTCTTCTTCATTTTTACACTTTTTCTTCTCATTCTAATTGTGGTCTAAGAGTATGGTGACTTTCATTAGTTAGTGTGCAAAATTGTAAGTGGTGATGGAAGCAATTGATCACATCCGTTCAAAGATTATACGTTTATTTTCCAATTATTTTTATTAGTTTATTTTTTATATTAATTTTAAAGATATTTTAATAATGTAATTTATATGTTTTGATGTATTATTTTTTAGAAGCCGAATGTGGTGGAGTTGGGGGTGGAAATCTAAAAGAAAGAGAAGGAGAGTTGGTGGTAAGGCTGAGCGAAAAGTGAGTGGGTAAAAAAATAGGGTTTAAATTCAAAGTAAATAAATATGATTAAAATTAAAATAAAGGTTATTTTTGTAATTAAAAAAGGTTATTTTTTTTAATTAAATTTTTTTAGAGAAGGTTGGGGAGGTGGAGGGAGTAACACTCAAACAAGGAACGGCCAAGCCCAATTACCCGTTTAGGGTTCCTCCGGAAACAGATTCTCTTCTTCACGGAGAGAAAGAGAAAGGTTCTGCTTCCTTAATGTGCCTTACCAAAAGAGCGGCAAGAGATTCCTTCACCAGATGCCTTCACCATCCAGAGCTATCGGCGTCGACACCCCACGTCGTTCCCGTATCGTTCACCGGAACCCGGTGTCACAACCCACGCGACACGCCACCACTGTGCCACCCTCTACGACTGCTGGTCACCATGTCAGAGCAGCCTTTTCCTTCATCTTCTCTGAAGCTAAGGAGGGGCCACATCTAGAGGCATATCTAATGCGTCGCAGACCATTATATTCCATCTGAGTTTTTCTCACTTTAGCATTAATTCAATCTCCTTTTACTTTGTTCTTTTGAATTCTTGTTCTTTTGAGTGGATTGAGGGTATATAAGAGGATTGGAAGATAATTTTTCATTTTTCTGAGCGAATTTAGAGATAAATGAAAATGAATTTGAAAATAATTTTTTTTAATTTGTCACGTCAATACAATTCTATACTAATTCTCACAAATTTTATTTTCAAATTCACTCTCATTTACCTTTAAATTCGCTAGAAAAATGACAAAAAAATTATCTTCAAATCCACTCAAAAGAACACGCCCTTAGTGTTTTCATGTAGTTTCATTACACATTTGTTTTTTGTTAGTATTTCTTATATGATTGTTTTTTTTTGTGACGCCACGAGGTATTGACCAAGCAAATTGACCCAGCAAGTCTCATTAGAGAGCAAAATTATGGATCACATCGAGGAGGAGAAAATAGTGTTCACCATATGGAGAGGTTCGGCGGTGGATTTGTAATGGGTAGGTTCGCTTTTGAGAGCCACTTATTGGTTGTGTAAACGAAGATGAAGAGTGGTGGGAATTCAAGTGAAGGTCTCTAGAAGAATCTCTCTTTCAATTGTTGGGCTTACTATAATATATATATTTGTATGATAGGCTTACTATAATATATATTTGTATGATGGGATTACTATAATAGATATTTGTATACTTGACATATATTTCAAGTCTTTCATGACATATAGAAAGTGTACATTTTCTACATCACTCCCAATTATGATGCCATAATAACGATTATAGTAATTCTTGTACATTTGACATGAAAAGTCCCTTGTACGCTTAACATCTCAATTATTGCATTAGATAACAATAAGAATCATAGTATTTCTTGTTTTGTTCTCAAGATGACCATATGATAAAAAAAATGATGAGCTCACGTGAATTTGTTGATTGCAAGGAGAACAATCAATCGAACATACATGTCTTTGGACATAAGAAAAGATAAGTGAGACAAAGAGGAGATATTATAACAAGATAAGAGAAAGGAAAAGAAGAGATTCTACAACAAATATTTTATCTTTCTATTTCATTTATTGCACTTATGCATCATTATGTCTCGTCTTAGCACTTACATATGAAGTCTAATTTTTTACTAGCACTTGCATTCAAGCCTAGCTTTCAACTGACACTCATATCGAGCCTAACTTTTGATTGACACCCACATACCTAGTCCAACTTTTGACTAGCACTTGTATAATGGGTCTAACATGGATTGAAACTCGCATAATGGACCTAGCTTCTTACTAGCAATATTATCAAGTCCAACTTCTAATTAAGACCTTCCAAGCTTTAAGTAACACATCTATAGTTTCATTGTGATCTTAGAATCTAAATGAAATTTATGTTTTTATCTTTATTTTTTTATTACAAATATGAACAATTTTCATACTATATAGTGAAAAATTAAGTAAAGAGAAACAACTTTAAACATATAATTTTGTTAGAATAATTAAACTATTAGATTAACTAAAGTAAAATTAATTTAAAAAAAGAAAACACTAAAATAATAAATTTGAAAGACACTATAATATTTTACGAGGGAAAGGAAATTATAATATATTACAAGGACAACTAAAATTATCTATTATATTCTATGTCTTTCAAAATTATTACAAAAAGATACGATGAGAAAATAAAATATATATTATTTTTATAATAAACTATGTTTTTGCATTATTAAAAAAAGACTTTAAATCTTTTTATCTTAAATTTATTTAAAAATAAAATATATGAATAAAACGTGTAAACTATCTTTACTTAGTATTAATACAAAATAAAGTAATGACATCCCAAAACATATATAATAAAGACGTCATCATGCATAATATAGGAAAGTAGTCAAGGGTAATTAGGATAACAATCATCCTCAAAATAGCTTTAGAATTTCAACTTTAATAAAAGAGGCCTAAACTGTAAACTTAAAGAAATGATCATAAGAGTAAGAAACCCCTAGGAAGCCTAAACTGCAGCATTGTCGTCTTCCTCCAAAGTTGTCTCCAAAGAAACCTCCTCGTCATCTGCTCCCATCCAAGTGGATGATCATCGCAAAAGGAATCATACACAAACAACACAAACAAGCAAGGGTGAGATAATTATATAAAAAGCATACAATATGACAATATGCATGCAAGAGTTAACTTCAATCAAACAGGGTAAGCACGCATCCTAACATGTTGAGTATTAAACTTGACTCGTTCGGACTTTAGAATGATAGTCAAGCTATGGCGGGTCTTGCACTCATGGTGGCTTATGAAACTTGGGTTCCCCCACCCTACCACACTCACGAGGCTAGTCTATTATCACTCACCTTGGGCCATACTGGAAGCATCCAAGATTAGGACCTCCTGCTACTCCTCACCATATGATTCAATCCTCTCTATGTGAGAAGAAAGACCATTGGAGTTTCAGGATGACCCTCAAGATTAAGCTCCTACTCTCATTCTAAACACTAAGAATCTCACCAAGAGATTCTACACAGATGGAACTTGGTCTACAACTTGGATCGTCTTTCCACCACTTTATAACCATACACTTTTTGCTACAATTCAAATACTTGTTTGAATATCACAATACAATACTATAGATGCAAAAGAATGCTTCCCCAACAACCAAAGAACACACTAACCAAACACAACACAAGAGAAGATTTAGAGAACCAAACCCAGTACTTGTTGCACAGCACACCACCCTCGCAAGACGAAACTGGCGCTATTCGCATAGCGCACCCTCCCAACCCGCCTTGCGAATTAAGTCTGAATAAGTGTCAGATTTTGTGTCCCTCGAACAGCGCACCCAAGTCGCTATGCAAGAACCCAGACATAGACAACCCCCTTAAAACTCTTGTCATGCACTCCACTCGCCTTTCGAATTAAATAGGCAGTGGTTACAGACCACCACCAGTCGCATAACGACACGATTCGCTAGGCGAATCCACAAACAAAGAGCAATACCCTCTGGTCATTCACACAACGCACTGCTCGCACAACGAATGACTCAGACAGTAAGCACTCTCTACAAGGTCTCGCTATGCGAGACAACTCGCCTAGTGACTCTGCATAGTCTGCAGAACGCCCAATTCTGTAGATTATGCTCCCTTGCACCCTCTAGACCAATTCTAGTCCTCTTTCCCATTTTCTAAGTCCTCTAGATCGTGATTATGTCCCAGTTAAGCTTGTCTAGGTGATTCCTAACATTCCTCTAATGATTTTCAAGTGATCAAAACACACTTTGCTCTGTAGAATATTTAAATGGTTTAATACATCATTTGGTCCCTACTTTTGGGGGTTTGGTTCAAAATGGTCCTACCTTATGAAAAAGTTCAATAAGGTCCCTACTTTTGTTTAAAAATGTTCAATTCGGTCCTTTTCGTGAACGTCGTTAAAAACATAACGGTGCTGATGTCACTATGGCCAAATTTGAGTGAGCTATTATGTTTGATGATTACGTGGCACTGTGAATTGAAGTAATTTGGGTGAAAATATTTTATGTTGAGGTTTTTGTGTGTAATAAAAGGGATGATTAGGGTTTGTGCAAGTTGTTCCCCTTTTTTTGCCACAGTGGCTGTTGCTAGATAGAAATGGCTTCTTCTCAAGGTTGTTCTTCTTGTACAAAACTGGGTGGGAAAGAAATTCGCAATATGAAAATGATGGTGGTTGGAGGGGGAGGTGGGATAATCCCTCGTTGCAAATGTGGTGATTATGTTGTGAGCAAAGTGGCAAGAACTCCACAGAATGCTAGGAGACAATTTTGGGGATGTCGTCATTACAAGGTTTTTTAAATACCCTTGTCATTTTGGGGATGTCGTCATTACACCATTTTATTTGTTCATAGATTATTGAGTTATTCCCAATTTTAGTGGCTTATTTGGTGCATAACAGGGTGGATCTGCAAGAGGGATGTATTGTAACTTTTTCAAATGGTGTAATGAAGAAAATAATGATGAAAGAGATGGTGAAAATGTCAGCCAAAGGAGAAGGATATGTGAGCTGGAAATTTTAGTCCAAAAGTTGTAGAAAAGGATAAAATTGTTACTTGGAGCTATGTGTGTTGTTATTGCGGTGAACACTGTGACAATGTGTGTTTGTTTAGGTTGATCTTCGTAGGTGGGTCAATGTTTATTTTGAGGTCTAGGTCATGTTTAGGTTGAAGTGTAGGTGAATGTTCATGTTCATGTAATGTGAAGGTGAAACTCAATGTTTCGTTTGAAGTGTAGGTGAATGTTCACGTTCATTTAATGTGAAAGTGAAAGTCAATGTAATGTGAACGTGTTCATGTGAAATGTTAATTTTAGTATCCGTTTTCATTTTAAAATGTCCAATGTGATCCCCTTTTGAATTTAAAACTGTAACTTCTGGTCCCAAATTGATATCAACGCATGTAACATCTCTGCCATAATATACTAACACAAGTCAACTTTCCTTAACTACATAATTACAGTGGACCAAGAAAGTACATAATAAAAGTTCATCACATGACAATCAAAGTAAGTCGTAAAAGTTTATCACATCAATAATGAATATACATAAGTAAATTAGTTCATCAAAAGACAAGTGCATCAACATACTACATAGTTCAAGAGGTTTTTATAACATCAAAATACATGCAAAGTGTTTGTAAGTGACATCTAAACTTTTCTTCTAAAATGTAACTTCTTCCTGAAGATTGATGGTGCTGAATGTGGAATGGACTCCTGAGTAGGTTGTGCTGGTTCCTAGGACTGGGGACATGTTTACTGTGAGGCTAAAGGACATGTTGGTTGTGTGATGTCTGGACGTAAGGGGGCAATTCTTTCTGTTGTGTCCCACTTGACGGTAGATGGTACATTTCTTTCTATGGCCACCAACAATCATTTGGGTGACATCCTTTGTTAACTCCCACGCCTCCAACTTTCTCTTTTTCTTTGGCCTCCCAGGCAACTTTCGAAGAATTGGTGGCAAGACATCATCATAGCTTGTTCTTTCCCATAGAAATTTCCCATTGACAGGATAAATCATAGAGGCATACGTCTCTTCATATGTGGATCTTGTGAACCAAGAGGGTATGAAATTTTGGGGATCTTCATTGGAGTAGTTCATTGTTGCAATTGCATGACAACATGGGATGCCACTTATCATCCACTTCCTACAGCTACAGTGTTGACTCTTAAGTTCCACTGTGAACTTGTTTGTTATTACTGCAGTGTGTCTAACCTTAAACAACTTTCCTCCAGACCAGCTGACAACAATAAAGCACATTCCAATAAATGAACAATGGACATCAACATAAATCAGATTGGATATGATTATAAATAACAATTTTACCTTGGAATCCAATATCTAGACAAATTTGATTCTTTCATAAGCTTGTTCTTTATCTTTGGGCAGATAGTGAAATCCATAGACGCGACCTTGCTTCTATTGGTGACCCAACGTTTCATTAGATAAAGTTTTATCTCTTTCAGCATTGTGATTATTGGTTTTTCTCTCTGATGGACAAATTTATGATCACCAAAATATGATGTCACAAACTTGTTTCACAATCGGCAAGTATGACCGAATCGTTCAAGTAATAAACTTGGTAAGACCAAGTATCGTTCTCCCAAAGGACTCACGGCCTAGTTTAGTTATGTGGTTTGTTGATTAGCTAAGACTTAAGAACGAAATATTTGGAATTTAATATGCAAGACAGAAAATAAACATGTATGCATGAGTTTTTTATCAATGGCAAAAGCAAAAGATAAACACTTTCAATGAAATATATGAATGAATATGTTGTTGGGGGTCAATTTCATCTCATCCACTCTCATATATTTTAGGAATTCAACATTCAAATCATCATTGTTAATGCCACTCTCTAAAGTACCTTTCTAGAAGGCTTCTCCCTAATCACGAGTTCATACAATTCCTAGCATTCCTAATGATCAGTTCATAAGTTCAGGAGCTTAACGACAACCAACATAATATTGGGAGAAATTCCCCGGATCTAGACTTCCCCGTACGTGCCCGTATCGACAAAACCAATAATCATGCATCGAATGAGTTAAACAATGCAAGCATTAAGCAAAGAGGAAAAACCCTAACTAATGATGAAAGAAAGCATAAATCTTAATTAAAAGATGCAAGCATAAATTCCATATATGAGAGCTTCAAAAGATTACATTGATTCCCCAACAAACATACAAGGTTTAGTTCACCATATTCATGGTGAACCTAGATGAATATCAATGAAAGAATAAACCCTAAAAAGGTGAAGAGGTAGCCTGAGCATCCAAGATCCTCCTTCAAAGGGGTGGAAGAGAGAGTGTTTGCCTTGTTTCTGCCAAAGATACAAACTCTAGGACGTCCTAAAGCTTATATACTATTCTAAAATTACAAAGGATCTAAGCCCAAGCCCATAAAAGTGCCAGAAAACAAGTCCAAGCCCATTAAGAATGGCGCTCAGCGGTAAATACCGCTCAGCGGTGACTGCGCGTCTCTTTTCTTCCCCTCAGCGGCCATTTTGCCCCTCAGCGGACCTCCCGTGACCTCCTGAGTGCCGCTCAGCGGTAAAATGCCGCTGAGCGATGCCTTCGGCTTCTCCTTTTGCACTCTTTGATTCCTTTTCTGATTCCATCTCTCTCCTTCTTCACTTCTTTCACTAAATTCAACTTAAAACCTGCACAAAAACACTTAAATCAAGCATAAACCTGTCCAGCTCTCTTATTTCTGAAAATATGAATAAAAGTATGATTTCAAGCTAGTTTCTAAGTCTAAAGGTTGCTTTTAGTATCAATTTTAAGCATGAAAATAACAGTTTTTCAACTGTTATCACAATCCCAAACTTAGAACTTTGCTTGTCCTCAAGCAAACAAAATGTAACTCAATCTCCAACCAATTCATATGATGGTTCACTCATTCAAAAATCCTCTTTTTCAAGATAAGTAATAACTTCACTCAAACTTATGACCAAGAGTTCATTCAAGATGTGCACATGCTTTAGTGTTCACAAAGTCATTTAAATTCCAACAAATGCTATTTTTCATGAATGATCAATCAATTAAGCATGAATGTTCATGTGCTTATGGAATATTTCCTCACTAGGTAAAGTGTTTCACTCAACACACAAGTGTATAAGAGGTAAAGTGTTTCACTCATTCACTCCACTATCACAATGTCACATGAATCAACTTTGCCTTTCATTTTACCACAATCAAAAACATTTACAAGCATGCATCATCACAAGGACTTTTCAATGGCTTATAATGTGGCTGGGCTAACAAGAAAATTGGTTTTTCTGGATCACAAAATCCTTGAGTTAAGAGAGTCATAACAATTATTCTTATTCTTCCCAACTTTCTTTTGCCTTTGCATTTGCATTGAGCTTTACTTCTTTTTCTTTTCTTTTCTTTTTCTTTGCATATTCTTACTTTTTAGCTCTTAGCTCAATGCTTTTCCTTTTTCATGTTTTCCCAACAACCCCAAACTTGAACATTTAACAATACCACACAAGATCTTCTACTTAACTCAAGGTAAAGATTTTCAATCAAGGGTTTTCAGTGTATATTCAAGGCTAAGGGTTCAAAGGATAGAACACAAAGTGTTCTCTTTTAGTGGGCTAACTTTATGAATTTGGCCAATAAAAAGGGTTCCAACAAACGGCCTTGATCACATGATGCAAAACAAGCAATTGATTCAATCATAGAAAACCTGGGCAAAGTCATTCATGCTTTCAAAGTAATAGCATTCAATCATACCAAAAACTCTGGAGCTCAAAACCTCACATATAAGCTCATTCACATTTGACATACACATCCTGCTTAATTTCACAATCACAATCATGATATCATGCATTTGTTCACAAAGCTTGTGAATCACCTGTATAAGCATTTTATGTGCACATCATCTTAACATCAATCAATCAATAAGCATCATCAAGCATTACTTATCACACAATCACAATTAATAGCAAACCATCATAAGAAACCAGGTGTTCAATAGAGTACATCAACCCTAATCTAAAAACAAAAACAAATAAGTTCAGAAAACTTAAACCACAAAAGCATAATCATATGATAGCATTCATCAGTAAATGCTATCTCAACTCCTCATCAGTCTGAGCTGTCCTCTGTATCTTCCTCTTCCTCCTCATCATCATCATCTTCAAATGCATCCTCCTCATCAGCTTCATCTTCTTCCATGTCTCTAGCTGAAGCTTCAGCTGCTTCAGCTCCTCCTCCATGCAATGGTTCTTCTGGCCAAGCTACCACATTATGGAATTCATCCATAGTCCACCTATGGGCTGGAGGTGTATCATACATCCCTACTATCATCTCAGCAGTGGCCACCTGCCCTCTGTGAATGGACTGCAACTGAGCACCTATAAGAGACATATACATGTCCCTCATCTGGAATGGCTCTGCTTCATGTGTATCAGCAGATGTCCGGCTCTGTGCTGGCCCTCTCTCTCTACGAGCCCGGCGTGGTGGAACTGGCTGAGCTGTATCCTCACCTCCACAGTATTGTCTGTAATAAGCCTCATCAATAGCTTTTCTTGGCCTCTCAAATGGTGGAACAGAAGTGTCCACCCCAGCTAGCTTGCAAAGGTGAGTGATCAAAGAAGGATGTCCTAGTGGTGCTTTGTTGTTTGAGGTGTTAGCACATACACTAATCTCATCAGCTATCACCTGCCCAATATTAACATTCAAATTTCTGATAGCACAGTAGATGAATAGTGCCCTGCTGAGAGTGATATCTGACACATGTGAACATGGCTGAATGTTGGCATGAGAAAATGCCATCCAATACTTTGCAAGAGGAGTCAAATCTGTCCTCCTAATGTTAACCACTGAGCCAGATCTATTCCTTTGGAAGTGTCCTCCAGGTATACACAGCACTCTCTCCACATCCTCAAAATCAGCACCTTCCTCCATGCAAAGAGCAAACTGGCATTGCTCACCAGCCCACACAGTATCCAGGAAGTTGTTGATAGAATCAGGATCATACCTGATAGCATGGCCTCTAACATAGCCCAAATAATTCTCAGCTGGATAATCACCAATCTTCTTTGCATTGGTGTAAAATTCCTTTACCACAGCTATGTTGGCAGGTGCAGGATAAGTGGCTAGCTTTCCCCAATCATTCCCTAACACTTGCTCTCCAAATTGAGGAGCAAAGTTAGGTATCATTCCAACCTTTCTCTCCATCAGAAGTCTCCTGTCCTGAACCACCCTAAAGTGTTTCTCATGTTTCCTAGAGAGGAACCTGCTATTATGGGGCTGCTCTGGTTCCTTTTCCTTTCTCTTGGTTGCCATGGTTTTCAATCTCTTTCCTGAAGAAGATGTCATTCCTGCATTCAAATACAAATACAAAACCACAGAACATGATGTTAATCTTTAGTAAATCACAAAACACAACTCCTTTCGAAGCTAAACCACCGCTGAGGGCCAGAATTTCCCCTCAGCGCCACCAGTGCCACATTCCAACACGCAACAAACTAGAAAAATCAAATCTGGCAGAGTGCCGCTCAGCGGCAGTTTACCCCTCAGCGGTAACTCTGCAGATTTTTGAAAAACCTGTTTTAAAGCTTTCCTAACTCCACCCAAATGCAATTTTCAGTTTTCCAGTTCATAATCATGCAGTTTAATCGGTTCAAACATCAAATATATCATCAAATCATGCATAGAAATCAAAACCCCTAAATATTCATGCTTTGGCAATCACATTCAAATTCAAGAACCCTAGAATGAACAAAATGCATTTTACTTACTTGGGTGGAGATACTAGATGCAATGAGAATGCTTCCAAGCTAGAATGCTCTCTTCCAACCCCAAACTTTGATGGCACACTAGTGAAAAATTGAGTGGAAGAGAAATTTTCTTAAGAGGGAAGAGTGAAAAGATGTGGAAAACCTTGGAAAAGGTATGTGGGAGTGTTTGTGCAGAGAAGAGCCTGAAAAGAAACCCTAAAACGCAGCTTGAGGTATAAAAATACCCTAATGGGCTCGGGTCCCGCTAAGGGGAACTAAAGCCCACTCTGCGAGACTACTGCTCAGCGGTAGTTTGCCGCTCAGCGGCACTTGCGGGATTTGCTCTTCTCCTTCTTTTCTTGACCTACGTGCCTCCTAGACATACCCCTCTCTGGTTCCCTGCAATTCAATGTTAAAAATGCTTATGCAAACCCTAACTAAAATAAACAAACAGAAAACAATCAATCAACTGGGTTGCCTCCCAGGTAGCGCTTGTTTAACGTCACGAGCCTGACCCAAAATCCACCAACACCCATCAGTAGGTGTTTCAAACTTACCAGCACCCATCAGTAGGTGCAAAATCTTCTCACCAACACCCATCAGTAGGTGTTACAAACTTAGTATCCTTCAGTAGATACTTAACCACCTAGCATCCTTCAGTAGATGCTGAATCCAACAAAATATTTACAAAATAATGTCCACAGATTAAAAGTTACAACCAAAATCAAAATCAATAGTTTGTAAATCCACTGGGTTGCCTCCCAGCAAGCGCTCTTTTAACGTCATTAGCTTGACCCAGTAAAGTTCAAGTTCCATCTTCTTTATAGTTGATGTTGTCAGTCCACCAACTTCTCAACTGCTTCCTTTGAACTGTTTTGGTTCTTCTTGAATATGGAGACTCTATCTCTATCATCTCCTTTTCTTTAAAGCCCTTCACAGCCCACAACTTGTTCTTGATTCTTACAGGTGTGCCAAGTTGGAGTCTTCTATTCTTCCAGTCTCTAGGAATTTCTTCTCCTCTTCCAATTTCTTCTTCCTTGGGTACCTGAAACAACAAACAATGGTTACCTGAAACCTCAAGATTTTCATCTTTACCTCTAGTTATGGGTGCATCTCGAAATGCAGTTTTATAACTGGCTTCTTCCTCCTTTGCTTGTGTCTCATCTTTGAAGACATCCACCACCACTCTCTCCTCTCTATCCTGGAGCACCACTATACCTTCATTTACATCTATGATAGCCCTGGCCGTTTTCATAAACGGTCTTCCAAGTATGATAGGTATTTTCTCGGTTTCCATCTTCATCACCACAAAGTCTGCCAAAAACTGAAGTTTGCCAACACAAACTACAATGTCTTCTGCAATCCCACATGGCTCCTTTGAAGATCCATCGGCCATTACTAAATTAACCTTTACAGGTTTCATTTTAACATTGCCAATTTGCTCCAGTAAAGAATAAGGTATCAAGTTAACACTTGAACCTAAATCAAGGAGAGCTTTCTTTACCTTTTTCTTCCCTATAGTACAAGGGATAGAAAAACTACCTGGATCTGATGCTTTAGGTGGGAATGACTCTTCCTTAACAGTTATACACTTTTTTTCCTCATCATCTCTACGTCTCTTCTTTGTAGAGCTTTCTTCATTAGATTTGGTGTAAACCGTAATCTGTTGCAAAATTTGCTCCCAAGGTGCATCATTATCCAACATTTTGAATAACTCTGTGAAGTCCATTGGTTTCCCTTGATGGATTGGAAAAGGAAACATGCTTTTGCTCTCTATTTCACTTCTCTCTTCTGTATCTAACTCAACTTTCTCATCATCAACACTCTCTACCACCTTGCACTCTTCTCTGGGGTTAACCTCAGTATTAACCCCAAAGTTTCTATTTGGCCTTTCTTCCAATTGCTTGGTGATCTGACCCATTTGAATCTCCAAATTCTTTATAGCAGCTTCAGTGTTCTTTTGAGAAGATTCAGTTTTCTGAATGAATTGCTGAAGAGTTTCTTCCAACCTTGTTGATCTTTCATTAAGCATAGATAACTGTTGCCAAAAGGTTGGTTGCTGCTGCTGCTTATTATATTGATTAGCTTGCCCAGTTTGTCCTTGACCAATGCTTGGATGTGGTTTCCACCCCTGATTATAATTCCCTTGACGGTATGGAAATTGATTAGCCATGAAATTAACATCCTCCACGGCTTCCACAGGAAAAGCACATTGGCCATTGATATGATCACCCCCACATAATTCGCACAACTGGGTTTGTACCTGTGCAGCAGATTTCAACTCTTTAGGTAATAGAGCAAGAGTTTTAGTCAGAGTCTCCAGCTGTTGAGTTAGAATTTTATTCTGAGCTAGCAAGGCATCATGTGTTTGTAATTGAAGAACCCCTTTTTGTTGCATAGGAGCTCCTCTTTCACTGTGCAGCTCATTATCACTAGTAGCCATGTTTTCTATAATTTCAGTTGCTTCCTCTGGAGTTTTCCATTTAATATTGCCCCCTGCTGAGGCGTCCAGCATCATCTTGGTTTGTGAACCAAGCCCTCCAAGGAAAGTTAAGACTACTTCTTGATCTTCAAAACCATGCGTGGGAGTTTTACGTAACAAGCTTTTATACCTGTCCCATGCATGCCCCAGTGATTCTTCCATGCCCTGCTTGAATGAAGAAATCTCTTGCTTTCCTTTAGTCACCTTAGATTGTGGAAAGTACTTGTTTAAAAATTTTGTGACCACTGCTTCCCACTCGGTGAAACTTTCTTCTGGAAAAGAATTCAACCAAAGCTTAGCATTGCCTCCCAATGAGAAAGGAAACAAGCTAAGTTTGATAGCTTCGTCTGGCACCCCATTAATCTTGACTGTGTTGCAAATCTCATTAAAGGTAGTGAGGTGCTCATATGGGCTTTCATGAGATAACCCATTAAATTGATTACTCTTTACCAGTTGAATCAATGCTGGTTTGACCTCCATATTGGTTGCATTGACTCTAGGTCTAGCTATGCTGTTAAAGTGTTGAGGCCCAGCAATATTGGTGTAGTCTGCAAGAGTTCTTCTACCATTATTGTTCTCCATACTTCCTGTGCTATGAACAGAACCTTGTGGTGATGATTGTAAGAGAGTTTCTGGAGAAGGGAAAAGTTCTCTAGATGTTCTAATTCTTCTCCTCCGTCCACTCTCGTCTAGACCTTCAAGAAGAGGTTCTGTTGTTTTCTTACTCCTAGTTCTAATTGCCTCCTGCATACACAAGAAAACAAAACCCTAGAAAATATTTGTTAGCACAAAAAGATATAAGAGAAGATATATATTCAAAAGATAAAAAGATAAAAGATTCAGAAGATAAGAAGATAAAAGATTCAGAAGATAAAAAGATAAAAGATTCAGAAGATAGAATAAAATAAAATAAAATCTAATCTAATCTAATAAGATAAAATAAAATCTAATCTAATCAAATCAAATCAAATAAAATAAAATCTAATCTAATCTAATAAAAACCGAAAAAATAAAAACAGAAAATAAAAACAAAAATTCAAAATTAAAGTCAAAGATAATCAATAATCACACAAATTAACCAGTTAAACCACGAGTCCCCGACAACGGCGCCAAAAACTTGATGGACAAATTTATGATCACCAAAATATGATGTCACAAACTTGTTTCACAATCGGCAAGTATGACCGAATCGTTCAAGTAATAAACTTGGTAAGACCAAGTATCGTTCTCCCAAAGGACTCACGGCCTAGTTTAGTTATATGGTTTGTTGATTAGCTAAGACTTAAGAACGAAATATTTGGAATTTAATATGCAAGACAGAAAATAAACATGTATGCATGAGTTTTTGATCAATGGCAAAAGCAAAAGATAAACACTTTCAATGAAATATATGAATGAATATGTTGTTGGGGGTCAATTTCATCTCATCCACTCTCATATATTTTAGGAATTCAACATTCAAATCATCATTGTTAATGCCACTCTCTAAAGTACCTTTCTAGAAGGCTTCTCCCTAATCACGAGTTCATACAATTCCTAGCATTCCTAATGATCAGTTCATAAGTTCAGGAGCTTAACGACAACCAACATAATATTGGGAGAAATTCCCCAGATCTAGACTTCCCCGTCGTGCCCGTATCGACAAAACCAATAATCATGCATCGAATGAGTTAAACAATGCAAGCATTAAGCAAAGAGGAAAAACCCTAACTAATGATGAAAGAAAGCATAAATCTTAATTAAAAGATGCAAGCATAAATTCCATATATGAGAGCTTCAAAAGATTACATTGATTCCCCAACAAACATACAAGGTTTAGTTCACCATATTCATGGTGAACCTAGATGAATATCAATGAAAGAATGAAAGAATAAACCCTAAAAAGGTGAAGAGGTAGCCTGAGCATCCAAGATCCTCCTTCAAAGGGGTGGAAGAGAGAGTGTTTGCCTTGTTTCTGCCAAAGATACAAACTCTAGGACGTCCTAAAGCTTATATACTATTCTAAAATTACAAAGGATCTAAGCCCAAGCCCATAAAAGTGCCAGAAAACAAGTCCAAGCCCATTAAGAATGGCGCTCAGCGGTAAATACCGCTCAGCGGTGACTGCGCGTCTCTTTTCTTCCCCTCAGCGGCCATTTTGCCCCTCAGCGGACCTCCCGTGACCTCCTGAGTGCCGCTCAGCGGTAAAATGCCGCTGAGCGGTGCCTTCGGCTTCTCCTTTTGCACTCTTTGATTCCTTTTCTGATTCCATCTCTCTCCTTTTTCACTTCTTTCACTAAATTCAACTTAAAACCTGCACAAAAACACTTAAATCAAGCATAAACCTGTCCAGCTCTCTTATTTCTGAAAATATGAATAAAAGTATGATTTCAAACTAGTTTCTAAGTCTAAAGGTTGCTTTTAGTATCAATTTTAAGCATGAAAATAACAGTTTTTCAACTGTTATCACTCTCGCAAGCACAATAACACTGTTGAAAGCTTCAGAGATATTGTTGTCAAGGGAATCACATACAGCTTGAGTTGTGAATCGAGACCTTGACTAGTACCTGTTATGAATCTTTCTAAAAGTTGACCTTAAAATCACATCAGAGTCCTTAAAATCTGACCAGGAAACCTCTTTCTAAAATTTGCGTAGAGGTGTGATGAACGGGTCGCACCGTTCACAAAAGTGTTGATTGCAGATATGAATGCAGTACAGTCTAACTAGGAAGTGACTCCTAGGTCGTCTCTCAAGGACCAATATTGGGTTCAGTATCAGATTTAACACGAAGTGGGGGCGGTTTTGATAGTGTTTTTGGTTTTGGTGTGGAAAATTAAATTGCAACTGGTAATTAAATAAAACAAAATTAAAAATGTTGAAATAAATTTTAATCACGGTAAAAACTGAACGGTAAAAGACAGTAAAATCACATTGACATAATTTAACGGTGGAGAAAATCATAAACGGTAAATTTAACAGATAAAAACATTTAACTGAAAATAAAATTAATTAAAGACTTATACTTCAAATAAAAATCCTGGATAAAATTAACAAACAAACATTACAGAAATGAAATTCTACAATTTTTTACTGATGAGGAATAAGGACCGAGAGCTACTGGAAGAGAGACAAATTAAAATGCCAATGAGAACCGAGAGCTACTAGAAAAAAATATGGAAAGAGGCCATAGCCTCTTCCAAACCGTCTCCTCCTCTCACTATTGCCTCCTCCTAATTCTAATGCCCATTCTGCTATCTGCTGTGTTTCATTTATAGCAAAAATCTGAACATCCTCCCGTGATCTCCTCCGTTTCAGTTTTGTTTTGCATCTTTTCTTGCACAAATTGGTGAACAATAGTTTCTGGCCGTGAGAGAATAGTGTGAGGGCCCTCCATTTTGCACCTACTCTTGTCATCTTGTTCACCACTTTGCCATGAACATTCTTCTGCCTTGGACGTGTGCTGGACTGGTGGACCTGTGTGCTTCCTTCTCCATCCAGCCTTCACCGTGATGTGTTTTGTTATTCAATACAACTCAAAACATTCTAGCACCGTGAGGCAGACGTTACAACAGCTTGGTGGCAGCCGTGGTTCTTCAAAACTGGACGCTGCAGCTCCATTCTCCCTTGCAAATGATAACTCTTCTCTTCCAATAATGAAACACAGCTCTCTACCTCATCCATACCCCTCCATGTGGTGTCCGTGTGTATCTTTCTTTCTCCCCATGCAACACCTCACGCTTCTCTTTCAACCACCGTGACATGCTTCTCTTCTGCTACCTTCTTTCTCCTGGACCAATCCTTCACTCCCGTGAACATGCTTTCCTTCCCAGCTGCTGCCACCGTTCCAGCCAAGACCTTGTGTTGGCTTCTTTTTGCTGCACCGTGAAAAGTGTTGGTGCAACAGCCGTGAACTTTGCTTCCAATCGTGACAACATTTCCATTTTGGATGTGAGATGCTTAGCAATTTGGAATCTCGTGAGCTTTCAACCAAGTGGTCCCCTTCTCTTATTCCATGTGCTTTGGTGGTACTTTAGAAAATGAATTTTTAATGAGGGCCGTGTGTATCCAAAACCGTGAGCTGCTGAACTTGTGACACCACTCTTATCTTCTTTCCCTTTGAATGAAACATCAGTAAAAATGGTGGCTCCATTCACGTGTGGCCCTCCATTCAATGTGTCATGCTTTTCAATTTGATTTGGACCGTGCACATACAATCATGTGTTTTGCCAAGCCATCAACTAAATGCTCTGAACAAAAACAGTGGTGGCCCCATGATTTCCCATGTCTCAATTCAAAGTGTAAACTAAAATAATTATTGTGCCATCATGGACTGCACCATGATTGCTTTCTACTTCTCAAGAAATCAAATTCCCTTGCAATGGCCGTGTATTTGTTGCTTCCATGTGGTCCCCTTTTGATTCTTTTGCTTTCATTAAAAAGAAATGACAATTTGCTTTCCTTACGTGTTGCTTCTTTCTCCAAAATGAAAGGCTTCTTTTTTCCAAGCTAGCGGGACCATGTGTTCTTTACTCCATTTAACATATTACTTACCTAAAAAGAAAAGCATTCACGTGAGCTTGCATTCCAAATGGTTTTAAATTTCTTTTCTTATGTGAATGTGGCATAAATATTGGTGGACGGTCCATGAGCCATTTTTCTCTACAAAATACAAATAAATTTTAATTTAAATGTAATTCATGAGAAATTTATCTTTTCAGTCCCAAAATCTTATTCAATATTTTTTTCTGCAATTACTAATACAAATAATTAGCTCAGATAATTCAAATTAATCAAAATAAGAATTTCTGATCAAATTAAGCACAATTAGCAAAAACGGAAAAATACTGGACAATTAAGCACAATTCCTTGATTAATTCTAGCACAATAAACTAAGTGAAATCAATAAAATATTGACTCATCAAAATAGACCACACTTAGTCTTTTGCACTCCTGGGCAAAATCAAGACGTTGATCAAGAAATAGTTCAAAGGACATCAAGGACTTTTAAAGGACTGACATAAATGCAACATACAGAAAACAAAATTTACATAATTCTCAAGAATTCTGGACAGAGAAAAGAAGTAGAAATTTTCCAACACAAAATCAAGAAAAGCACATACTTACAGAAATCATCCAAGCAATTCACAGTATGGCAAAATAATTAATCAGCTCAAGAGGTGATTTAAATATAACATAACCTCACAGATGCACTAATAGTGTTTCTCTCAAGTGTTTAAGGTAAATAATTCCAACTCAATGTACTCAAGAAAACAAACACAAGTAGACTTGGCAAGCTTCTAACATCAACACTTAAAACATATGTATGTTCAGATCCAAAGGTCTTTCAGGGTTGTAATGGGGCCAAGGACAGGGGAGGATAAATTTGGATAAGTAGCTATAGCTCAGAAGAAATAGAGGTGCACTAGGAAAAAAATGTAAACACAGTGAAATCTTACCCAAACCTCTAATTCAATCCTCTTCTCGACTCCATTATTCACAAAATTATTTTTCAATTTTTTTTTTCTTTTTCTCATCATTTTTTTTTATCCTGTCTTCTTTCTTTTTTTTTTTATATTTTATACAACAGGATATAAATTATCATTTCAAAACATGATGAGGAACCAACTAGCCAATTCATCAGAATTCCCAAGGAGACCACACTTATTCTCAAAATACTTCTATAGCTCCAGACTTTCCTAAGGATAAGGTAATAATTTGTTTTTCACTTAGGATCAGTGTATGAGCTTCAACACAAAGAAATATATACAGTATAGGCTCAAAGGGGTTATCAAAGGATAATAACAAGGTAGGCTTATTTGGCTAAAGAGGCTCATGAACAAAAATGCCTTTATCACGTCTGAACATGCATATCAATCAAGTATATCAAAAAGAATCAAGCCAAGGCATATGTGCAAGCATTCAAGATACATATCACACACAAGAAAGAAAATTAAGTGGCTCAAATCTCACACAGGGTATTTGTCACAATCAAATCAACCTCTCAAACGTATAATCATCTTTCCAGGCAGAGAAAAGCAAGGATTACAAACTATAAGTATTAAGTAAGTGAAGGAAAAATCTACAACTTAAACATCATCCAGAAATCAAGAGAAAAATGTAAAATTTATTGCACACAAAACTCGATAAAAAGAACTTAAAACAGAAAAAATTAACACTCAAAAACAAAAAATTTAACACACAAAATACAATCTAACAGAAAAATCAGAATTTCTTCCCAGTAGACCACACTTAAATCACACAATGTCCTCAGTGTGTTACAATCATCAGATGATCAATTTCAGAGCAGTCAAATAATATAGACAAGTGCAATAAAATGTTAGGAAATGGGAAGAAATTTTCAGTAACATCCATCAGTAGATGTTTTCAGTGACACCCATCAGCAGATGTCTAGACGCATAGCACCCATCAGTAGATGCTAATATTTTTTTTTTATTTTTATTTTTTTATTTTATTATTATTTTTTTAATTGAAAAAGGAGACCGGTACTGTGACAACAGTCTCGGTGGCAAAGACCGGTACTGTTGCTACAGTGGAAAGCAATTCTGCTATAAATGAGCCACTCCTCCGCGTCCAGCGCCATTTCCAGACCTGCCCATTCTCTCACTACACCTCTATTCTCTCTTCTCTGCTCTCTCCACTCCTCTCCACTCTCTCTCGAGCGTCTGGATCTGCGAGGAAGGTCTGCCACCGTGCCATCTGAAGAGTCTGAGATCCGCGAGGAGCTTCTCTGCCAGCCTACTACTCCAGGTAAGTCCTCTGCTCCTGGATCTGCCTTTCTTTCTGCTTGCTTTACTTTCTTTCCGTCCTTTACCGCTTTTCCAGCTTTCCTCTTCCCTGCTCTCCCTTTCTTCTTCTTCTTTTTTTTTTTCTGCTTTATTTTTTTTTTAAAGAAAAACACATAAAACACAACTGTCAAAAAAAACTTAAGGGGTATATAGGCTGGAAACCAGACGTTAATCTCCCTTCGATTGAAGGTATTGCAGAGACAATCGGGTAGAACAACGCCACGTACCCCACTTAAAACTAAATAAACACATAAATATAATATACAAGAACAATATGGACAAGAACAACCGGACAACTGGACGTAGATCCGTTTAGGACCCTTTTGCAAGGACCGTAAAACAGATCTGAGACCAGACACTGAAACATCAAATACAGACTGGACAAAATAAATCTAAAAGGAAACAAGAACAAATAAAGAAAACAGAGAACTAATCTAATTTTTTTTATATGCTTCTTTTTTTTTAGTTCCTTTTATTTTTTTATGTTTATTTTTTTCTTATTATTTTTTTTTATTAAGTTTTTAGAATATTTCAAGAGGAATGATGACGAGCGAGATGGAATCAGAGAGATACACTAGTCAGCGATGGCGTCCTACAGATGATCAGATCAAGATGATGATGAACATCTACAACTATGGGGTCACACACCCAAGCCGAGCGCAAGTCGTCGAGATCGCATCTCGACTAAGGACCTTCGCAGATGCCACCGAATATAACGTGCACTGCTGGTTTAACAACCATGGCAATCGGGTCAGGCGCTGGCAAGCGGAGATAGACCCCACTGGCACTCTCTTTTCACAACTGCCGCTGTATATGTATGGTAAGAACTCTCATCATACCTCCATTTTTATTGAAATTTTTTTTTTCACTTCCTCTTCTATAATTAACACAATTTTATTTATTTATTTATTTATATATATATATTTTTTTGTTTGAAAGAAAACAACTGGGTGATAATGAGGGCACCGAGGCTGCTGGATTTGTTTCCAGTTCCGATCATTATCGATGACGACAGAAATGAACGAGAAATTCCTCCACCAAAGCCTCCTGTATTCCGAACCAGAACTCCCTCAACAGAGCTCTCCCTTAGACCACCACAACCAGCTCGAGAATTCTTCCAGTTTTAATGTTTTAGGTTTTATGTTTTTTTTTTTTTTATGTTTTTGTTGGCCGAGTGTGGCCAGAATATTAATGAGGACTGTAATATGAACACTTATGTTTTTTTATGTTTTTAATTTTTTTTTATGTTGTTTTTGTTTTTTATTTGGTTTGTAATATTAACGATCAGAAATGATCGACCCCTGAACAACTTAAATTTCATATATCAACTGCAATTTTATTTTCAGATCTGTTAAATCTCTATTTCTCCATTACTGTAATTTTTGCATTGATGAATGAAATATTTTCTTAGTCTAAAAATTTTCAATCAAAGATATGTATGAGACAACTAAGAAAATATATTTACAATGAAGAAAATAAGGAAAATTGAAAAAAATGAGATCTGAAAAAATTTTCAATGAATTATTGGTATGAAATAATAAGAAGCTGAGGGCCGAATAAAAAAAAATCATGGACTACGCAAAACAATTTTTTTTTAAAAAAATTTTTGAGTATATTTTTTTTTTAAGTATAACAATTTAAAAACTAAGAAGAAAAGGAAAAACAAGCATAAAAGAAAAAAATGCAGAATCTTCCCCAGACCACACCTAAACTACAATGTCCCAAATCAGTTAAAGGCATAAGATCATCAATTGAAACTTAAACAGATAAAGGACAAATGTAATAAAAGTCAGAAAACGGGGAAGAAAGAAAAAGAAAACTCCCCTGGATTATGGTGGCAGTTGCCAAAATTGGACAATCAGGGAGATGTTTTTCGTCTCGGGATCCAGTATGAAAGTGTTGAGGATGAACTGCTTCATCCTCCAGATCTGATCAAGCAGGGAAATATTTTCCACAACTGGATCTATATAGCTCTTGTTGATGAGTCGGCTCAGCAGGTGCCTATTGATGTTGAAACCGTTTTTCAGGTTCGCACCCTTGCCTTCCACTGTGTGTGCATGTTGGTCCAATTCATCTGTACCTCCTGCAATAGGGTTAGTGCAATATGGTTCTACAGAAATTACATGCAGGGGTACAACACCCAAATCCAGTGTAACAGGCTGAACCTTAGATACATCCTCAAAACACGAATCAATTTCAAAATTAGAAACCATATTAATTGCAGACTCAGATTCATGTTCAATGCATGGAGAATAATTATTCGAATGTGATAGTAAAAAACGGTTCTCATCATGCACAGAGGAAAAATTAAAATCAGACTCAACAACTATATAATCATCAGCATACCAATCAACAACATAATCAACAGAATAATCAATTTGCGGTATGCTTCCCTCCACTTCCTTGAAGATTTCTAAAGTGTGGGAAGATGAAGGTGGTCTACCTGGTTCAGGATTACTGCTTACTTCTGCCGGGTCCCCAAAATTTTCATCAGTCTCCTCAGGTACAAGAGTGGCCATCTGCCTGATCTGATCACTCAGATTCTGCATGGCAGCTTGAGTTTCCTGCTGGAACTCCATGCTCTCTTGCTTGAACTGCATGTTCCCTTTTTGAAACTGAATGTTCTGCATTGTCATCTGCTCTAGTAACTCCTTTAATGTAGGTTTAGAAGTAGAAGGCTGAGGAGTTATTTGAATAGGAGAATCATACTGCTGACTCTCATATTGTGGAACTGGCTCCCAAAGAGAGCTCTCAGAAATTGAATGATGGAACATATTGTTCTCATCATAAAAATCAGCAGATTTAAAATCAAAGTAATATGCAGAATAAGAATCATAATCACAGACATTGGTAGAATAAGCATTATTCACAACATTAAAATAGGTAGACATGGAAAAATAAAAAGTAAAAACTAAAAACTAAAAATTACGAATCAGATAAAACACAACACATTTATACATGCAATACGTACACAAGACAGAACATCAATAGTAAAAATTTTTAATTACTTTTTTTTTTTTTTAATTTTAAATTTTTTTTTTAATAACAACTAAATACAGAACATAGCACAATTAAACACATATATACACAATATATATTAACACAGTAAAAATCTAAAACAAAAACCTGGATCTGAAGTGACAACGCCGCCAAAATTTGCTGAAGGTGTCATTGTCTCCTACAAAAATACAACAGACAGAACACACAAAACACACATATTAACAGAACAAAAATTTACACAACAAGAATCTAAAATCAAACCATTATTGGTCCCCGGCAACGGCGCCATTTTGATGAACGGGTCGCACCGTTCACAAAAGTGTTGATTGCAGATATGAATGCAGTACAGTCTAACTAGGAAGTGACTCCTAGGTCGTCTCTCAAGGACCAATATTGGGTTCAGTATCAGATTTAACACGAAGTGGGGGGGTTTTGATAGTGTTTTTGGTTTTGGTGTGGAAAATTAAATTGCAACTGGTAATTGAATAAAACAAAATTAAAAATGTTGAAATAAATTTTAATCACGGTAAAAACTGAACGGTAAAAGACAGTAAAATCACATTAACATAATTTAACGGTGGAGAAAATCATAAACGGTAAATTTAACAGATAAAAACATTTAACTGAAAATAAAATTAATTAAAGACTTATACTTCAAATAAAAATCCTGGATAAAATTAACAAACAAACATTACAGAAATGAAATTCTACAATTTTTTACTGATGAGGAATAAGGACCGAGAGCTACTGGAAGAGAGACAAATTAAAATGCCAATGAGAACCGAGAGCTACTAGAAAAAAATATGGAAAGAGGCCATAGCCTCTTCCAAACCGTCTCCTCCTCTCACTATTGCCTCCTCCTAATTCTAATGCCCATTCTGCTATCTGCTGTGTTTCATTTATAGCAAAAATCTGAACATCCTCCCGTGATCTCCTCCGTTTCAGTTTTGTTTTGCATCTTTTCTTGCACAAATTGGTGAACAATAGTTTCTGGCCGTGAGAGAATAGTGTGAGGGCCCTCCATTTTGCACCTACTCTTGTCATCTTGTTCACCACTTTGCCATGAACATTCTTCTGCCTTGGACGTGTGCTGGACTGGTGGACCTGTGTGCTTCCTTCTCCATCCAGCCTTCACCGTGATGTGTTTTGTTATTCAATACAACTCAAAACATTCTAGCACCGTGAGGCAGACGTTACAACAGCTTGGTGGCAGCCGTGGTTCTTCAAAACTGGACGCTGCAGCTCCATTCTCCCTTGCAAATGATAACTCTTCTCTTCCAATAATGAAACACAGCTCTCTACCTCATCCATACCCCTCCATGTGGTGTCCGTGTGTATCTTTCTTTCTCCCCATGCAACACCTCACGCTTCTCTTTCAACCACCGTGACATGCTTCTCTTCTGCTACCTTCTTTCTCCTGGACCAATCCTTCACTCCCGTGAACATGCTTTCCTTCCCAGCTGCTGCCACCGTTCCAGCCAAGACCTTGTGTTGGCTTCTTTTTGCTGCACCGTGAAAAGTGTTGGTGCAACAGCCGTGAACTTTGCTTCCAATCGTGACAACATTTCCATTTTGGATGTGAGATGCTTAGCAATTTGGAATCCCGTGAGCTTTCAACCAAGTGGTCCCCTTCTCTTATTCCATGTGCTTTGGTGGTACTTTAGAAAATGAATTTTTAATGAGGGCCGTGTGTATCCAAAATCGTGAGCTGCTGAACTTGTGACACCACTCTTATCTTCTTTCCCTTTGAATGAAACATCAGTAAAAATGGTGGCTCCATTCACGTGTGGCCCTCCATTCAATGTGTCATGCTTTTCAATTTGATTTGGACCGTGCACATACAATCATGTGTTTTGCCAAGCCATCAACTAAATGCTCTGAACAAAAACAGTGGTGGCCCCATGATTTCCCATGTCTCAATTCAAAGTGTAAACTAAAATAATTATTGTGCCATCATGGACTGCACCATGATTGCTTTCTACTTCTCAAGAAATCAAATTCCCTTGCAATGGCCGTGTATTTGTTGCTTCCATGTGGTCCCCTTTTGATTCTTTTGCTTTCATTAAAAAGAAATGACAATTTGCTTTCCTTACGTGTTGCTTCTTTCTCCAAAATGAAAGGCTTCTTTTTTCCAAGCTAGCGGGACCATGTGTTCTTTACTCCATTTAACATATTACTTACCTAAAAAGAAAAGCATTCACGTGAGCTTGCATTCCAAATGGTTTTAAATTTCTTTTCTTATGTGAATGTGGCATAAATATTGGTGGACGGTCCATGAGCCATTTTTCTCTACAAAATACAAATAAATTTTAATTTAAATGTAATTCATGAGAAATTTATCTTTTCAGTCCCAAAATCTTATTCAATATTTTTTTCTGCAATTACTAATACAAATAATTAGCTCAGATAATTCAAATTAATCAAAATAAGAATTTCTGATCAAATTAAGCACAATTAGCAAAAACGGAAAAATACTGGACAATTAAGCACAATTCCTTGATTAATTCTAGCACAATAAACTAAGTGAAATCAATAAAATATTGACTCATCAAGGTGCCTCATGTAGAATCTTTGGTCTGCCGTAGGCAAAAGTTCCTACACAGCTGGCATCAACCCCTGTCCACATGAATAAATACATTAACGTTTAAAATATCATTTATAGTGAGTTCAATGTGTATAATAATGTAAGGAATAAATGTATCTTTTGTTGGTCAGACATCCATGTGCACCTACCACACACTTCTTTTCCTCCAAAGTTTTCTACCAATAACTGCAAAAACCAACCCCATGTTTCTTTGTTCTCTACTTCAACTACCGCATATGCAATCGGAAGCATTTGGTCATTTGGGTCCCTTCCAATTGTACTGAGCAACTCTCCCTTATACTGCCCTTTCAAAAGACATCCATCTAAACAAATAATTGGCCTACAACTCACAAAGTTGTCCTTACAACCTTTCAAGCAAACATAAAACCTTTCAAAAACTATCTCACCATCAGCACTGTCAACCTTCAACTTAACTGTTGACCCATGATTAGACCTTAATAGTTCATGGGCATAGTCATATATTCTCCTAAACTGTTCTTTAAAATCTCCACTAAGTTGATTTGTTGCCATCAATTTTGCCCTTCGTGCTTTGGAGATGGAAACTTTGGTATTCCATTTACGTAATGTTTTATTACGTATGTCGTTTACCTTTAAATTTGGATTGTCTTGTATAGACCTACCTATTTCTTGACTTAGCCACTTTGTATTCATAATTTTGATGTTGAGTTGCCTACTGCAAGTATGTGTATCATTTATTTTCCTTAATTACCAAAATTGTCGTGTTGGCAAATAACTACAATAAGCTTTCCATGGACACTTACCTTGTCCACCCATGCATCTAACCCTCACCCTATGCTTATCATTTTTAACAAACTTCAAAAGCCCTCATAGTATGCACAACATAACTTCTAATTGCCTCCTTAAAGTCATCCTTATATGTAATCCCTAGAACAACATAACTTCAAACCCCTAGCACTGGGTTCAGCCTTATACTCTTCATCACTGTCCTCCAAAGCAATCCCAACCTCTTCTACCTCCTCCACGTATTCATCACCACTAAGATGATCCATATGTCCTTCATCCTCACTGTCCACTTCAACTTCAACCTCACTGTCCATATGTCCACTCCATCCTCACTTTCCACAAAATCTTCTTCCTGCACTCCACCATCCACCTCCTATCCAACATTACTTTCCAGCTCCACTCCACCATCTACGTCCACCTCAACTCCAGCATCCACCTCCTGTCCACCAGTACTTTCCAGCTCCACTCCACCATCTACATCCACCTCAACTCCACCCTCTATATGTACCTCCCCTACTTCACCAGATCAAACTGCTCTTTCTTCAACCTCATTTTGCACTTCAACCTCCTCCATATTTCCTTCATCACCACGCTCAATGTGTGGGGAACCTATAATCCCAGTACCCTAACCACTCCAACCAGGTGCTTCCCAAAGTAAATAAATTTGGTTCACATCATCTTCTACAACCTCTGCTTCGTCCACGCCATGAACAACAACAAGTCAACTTTCTCTAAAAAGTTTGTCACCTTCATCATATTCATTGCTCCTCTATCATCATATAGTTTATGCAACAAATGTTGTACGCTGTAATATAACTCTTTCACTTGAAGGTACCACAGATCTTTTAGTGAATCTACTATTTCAAAAAAACTCCATTTATCGGGATCAACATCCCACACAACAATCTCTCCATCTATGTACTTAAAGGGGACTTCTTTTATCAAGGTCCCACCATGGTGGACCACTACCTCAAACCTTTCCCTAGACATCCCAATCCCTACAACTCAAATGCAAATGGGGACCACTTAAATTACTTAGCTAACAACAATGGGACCACTATGAAACCCAAAAAGCCGACAATCTTCGTCATTGTCTTCAACCACCCAACAAGCAACAACTATAATCATATTTAAAACACAATACACAACGCATTACAAAATAATTCAACATACAATATTGACCCAACAAATTTATACCCCAAAAATCATCGTTAATCGAACAAAATATAATTAAACCCTAACCCTCAAATACAACAACAACAAGATCAACTTATTAGCCTTAGATTATGACCACTTACCTCATCCACGTACGCTGTTCCAATTTCACTTTGAAGGAATCACTAGCCAAAACCACTTGCAGCACAATGTTTTACCCAGAAATGCCCAAATCAGTCTTAGATAAGGGTAATTTTGTTTTAACCCCCACTTAAACCTACAACCCAAATTACTTCAATTCACAGTGTCACGTAATCATCAAACATAACAGCTCACTCAGATTTGCCATAGTGGCATCATCACCGTTATGTTTTTAACGACGTCCACAAAAAAGACAGAATTGAACATTTTTAAACAAAAGTAGGGACCTTACTGAACTTTTTCATAAGGTATGACCATTTTGAACCAAACCCCCAAAAGTAGGGACCAAATGATGTATTAAACCTATTTAAATCAACAACCTAATGACCTCAGATTCATTCTATTGTTTTTAACATGTTTTAGACCTTCCTTATGTATTTAACAAGTTGCATTTAACCCATCTAAGTCGCCCAAACTGTCTTATTGTGCTCTAGACCCCAAATGCCCAATTTCAGTACCTCACTTCCCTTGAACTAACCTAGACCTTCTGCCTAACTATTGAACCTGTTTACCAAATTGACACTAAGCAGAAATCTCACCCTATTCCCTCCGACATGTTCTATTTACAACCCCTTTCGTTCATCCAAAAGGATTCCCAAACAAACCACTACAGTCTCATCAACCACACATTTCAGTTCATAACATCCAACATGCTTAAAATATAAAATACAATCCAACAACACATCAGTGCAGCAGTCAACATGCATTCATTTACAAAGTAGATTCAAGAAATAATTTCAAGAAAACAATTAGCTCCCCTTACCTTGGTGGTTACAAGTACAACACTTTAGAAGAAGCCCCGAAATAGTAACCCTCGCACAAAAAACAAGTTCCACAAAACCCGTCCAAAGCAGAAACTAATCAGATGGATGAGAAGCTCTCAACTCCCTGAACGAAAGAACACCAGTTATTTGACAATGTAACGATTGAAATGTGTGGATGGGTAGAGAGAAGGCAGAGTAAGAAGGAGAGATCAAAGTTTAGAGAGAGAAGGATAAGTTGGACAATGAATTCAGATTGGGAAAAACCCCTTCTAAGATCATGGTGTCCTTAGTTTTACAGGCTTGCCTGCCCCAACATAAGGCCCAAGAACCCTATATTTTTCAGGCCTTTACATTAAGACATATTTTTTTAATAATATTTTGATACAATAGTGTTATTTTTTTATTGAATTTAGAATATTTCACTATAATAACATATAAATAATAAATAAGTAAAAAATATATACATATGAGTTGTCAAAATAATCTATATTAAAACATATTTTTGCTATAAGATAAAACTACTTTTTCGTCAATCCTCTCTTCTCTTTTTCCTATATTTTCTCCTCCATTATACTTCTTCTCTTCATTTATCTCTACTCTTTTCCCGACTTCTTCTCATTCAATTTTCTTCTCATAAGAACACAAAAGACCACATAAAAAAGGAAGAATCCACGTAAAGGAAAAGAGTGTGTAGCTATTTAGTAAGAAAAGGGAAGGAAAAGATATTGAAGAGTAACTTATCTTTTTCCCTTCATCTCTTTTAGTTATCATGACATGACTCTTTGGATATCAAAAGTCATGTATCTCATTCATCTTTTAATAAATAAACTTGTATTCTTTACACGTAATTAATTCCTAAATCTAAATTTAATTTTAAAGACATACTTCTTAATATTGTTTTTATAAATCTTCATAATAAACGCGGACTCTTTTATATTTTGAATCCTGTAGTAACACTGTGACATATATACAACAAACACAAGTTTAGATTGCACGGTAGAATCACACCGACAGAATAACACACTAAGATTTGCGGACAATAACATGATACTATCTCATTGATAAGATAATTACAAACATGATTGTGCACAAATTTTTATTCCTCAAAATCCAGCATTCATAATTTATTGTGAACAAGATCACTCTCAATGTCACTCAAAGAGATAAACTTGATCATATCCTTTCCTGCAATTTGCAAAAAGAAACCATATAAAAACTTTGTCATGTGCTAGCCAATGAATAACAGTGACAAAGATAAACTTACCCAGCAACTCCACCATAGCTGGCCTTGTAGTTGTAGATCAGATTGTCTCGCACTGCTTGATCATCAGGTCTGTTTGAGGATTTCCTAGCTTCACTGCAAATTCATGAAACACACACATATTAATAGATAATTCAATAACTAATAACACGATTAATTCAACAAATAACAAATGTTATTAGAATCAACTTTAATTCATAACTCTAATTTTATATTTAAAAATAAATTTTAAATTTAACTTAATTTAAATCAGTAGGAAAAAGAATTAAAGTATGTGTTCTGACCTCACGAAGAAGTTTGCAGAGGACTGAGTAACACGAATTGCATTCTCTGTGTGAGGTGCTTTCAAAGATGTGGCCCATTCAAAAGCATTTTTCTGCAATATTTGGTAAAAAGGTGCAATAATATAGTTAAAAGAAATTAAATTATGAAACTGAGAGTTACTAATAAAAAAATATATGTTTATCTTTTAAAGCAAATTTATAAATTACCTCTGGGTTCCATAGGTTAACAGTCACAGGATAGTTCCATCCACGTGCTGTGGAGACAAAAATCTAAAATAATAATTAATGCTAATGTTAGAAATTTTAACCGGACAAGTTAGAATACGAAGAAAAATAGGTTTAAGATGAAGAGAAGACAAATTAACAAAACATTAAATTAATCAATACCTTGCCATCTCTGTCTGCGGCTGTTGCCAAAATGTCAAAAAAGCTGGATAACTTTTTATTATATTGAAGCTTGTATGGGCTTATGGCATACTGTCATGTAAATTAAGGAATTGTCAAATCTATGTAGAAAATAATTTCAGATTTTTTGTTATTAAACATTTAAAAATACATTGACTATATATAATAATTGAAGCCTCAAACTATATAACAAGGTAATTGAGAACACAAACTCACTATATGATTGTGCAGGACAAGACATTCTGACATCAGCAGTTGAAACAAATCTGAAGGAAATCTATAGAAGAAAAAAAAGAGGTTAAACTTAATCTTTCATTCTAACAAAATGAAATAACAGATCAATGAATTTGTTGAAAAGAATACTTGTAAATTATGAACTGAAGCAAGTTTATAGAAGTTCATTATTCTGCTCTTTCAATGCTTCTTTTGAGATTGAAAATTTATAACGTATCTACCATTGAAAATTTATAAAACTTACTTTTGATATATACTTCCTTCTTCAAGTGAATTAATCCACATTTGAAGATAACTTGGCAAACTCGATGCATTGAATGGTTCAAGAACATCAGCTTGCTGTTTCCAAGGAAAACCAGAAACATGAATACAACACACCACAAAAATATAACAAAAATCAAAAGAGAAAATTAACTTGTGTGAGTATTTTTACAATAATTTAACAAATAAAAAAAAGACAATGTTAATGATAATGAATTGTTTAAGGAAATAATTAAATATATTTTCCATCCTTAATCTATCTACAAATATGTGTTTATTATCTAAACTAACCTAAATATATATTTCCGTTCATACATTTATGAAAATAATATAAAATATTCTTTTCAATGTTTTCCATGTAAATAAAGTTTTACATTATATCAGTGATGAAACTGAAAGGTTTATAGAAGCCTTGACTACTCCATTTTCTTTTATATACATGTAAATTAATATATAATTTTTTTTCAATTTACTATATTTCGTGTATTTAACACTCTAAAAGCTTTTAATACAATTTTATCTTGACATTTCAAAATACTTTATGAAGATATGTCACTAGAACAAATTATAATATAAGTTTTATGTGTTGAGAAATATATTTTATATAACTTTAATAAAATATAAAAGCAATAATATATAAATTAAAAAAACATATTTAACATATAAAATATACATTTGACAACCCCTCATGTAAAATGATTATAACTTACATCAGCTACTGTCTTTATTAGCAGGTTTCCACCTAAGTTGAGGCCAAGAACTGGGAAGTGGTCCCCACCATCATTTCTCTCTAAAGCAGCCTGTCCACACAAATAAAATTCCATAAATTATTTTTAAATTATACAAACTAATTTCATTCATAAAAAAAATTTAGTTTTTTTCATATTCTATGGAGCAAACATGTATTGAGAGAGAGAAACGTGTACAATGAATGAGCAAATTCAGAGTATGAAAATAAATAAAATATTACAGATTAACAATTATTATAATAATTGTTAATTATAAGAATATAATAATGCCTTGCCTCCCTCGTGTATGTAAGGTGTGTAAATATAAATAATTAATCAATATTTAAGAAGCATTATTCAACAAATAATCAAGGCACCATAAGATCTTGACAATAATCCCTAAGTAAAAATAAAATAAAAGGAAAATAATTTACAGCATTATAAAACAGAATTGCTAACAAGTTTAAAAGAAAAAAAAATGATAAATAGCATGTAAAAAAATGTTTTATTTGTATGGATCTATTTAGCTTAATTTATAGAAAATATTAGTTTAATTCTTGTTTATTTATATGGGAAGATTATGTTTGCTGTTATTTTAATTTAAAAATAAAAAATATTCTCAGGATAAGCATCCCTAAACTTGCTATCACATTAGCTTTGAGGAACAGATTACAAAAATATTTAAATAGTTTAAAAAAACTAAACTTTAAGTATGTAATTAATTTTAAATAAATTAACTTTTACATAATTTCTTAGTCTTTTTAAAAAATATTAAAATATACATAAATTAGAATAACAATACAAAAAGTAAAAACATTAGTTTTTATCGAAAAAAAAGATAAAAAATAGTTATTTTTTTTTGAAAAAATAATTTTCTATTTTCATCCATTGTAACTTTCCTCACATCACAAGTTAGATCTTGCAAAAATATGGATATTTTGTTAGCAAAATATCAATGCTGAATAAGGCTACTAAATCAAAAGGTGATATATATGTTTTTGTTTGAAAATCAATTCCCACAAGTCCCTACTAATTAAAAGGATTTCATCCATGAATCTGAATATTAAAATATAAAATTATGGATCAAAGTTAATCAATGCATCTTGAAAAGTTTTTATAAAAAAAAGAATTATTTACCTGAAAAAGAAATTGAAGAGCTTCGAGATATGGACCTGATGCAGCCGACCCACCAGTGAGGAGCAGTCCATTTGTCAAAGACAGTTTCTGCAGCAAATAAAACCAATAATGGAAGATCTCAACTCTATTCTTCACTTTCAAATACATATATTAAAAACTACTATTTCAACTCTTAAAAGATAATAAATTTATAAATTTCTCTCTTATACATTTATTATCTAATGTAAATTATTTTACTCAGACTAATATTTTCTTAATTTTGTTGTTTTAATATACTCTTAAAAATTTGTGTTTTTTTTTCTTCATAAAAAAAACTAATTTTTTTTGTAGAAAAATACTTAAAAAGTATAAAATCATACAAATCTTACTTTTCATTTTGTAATTTTGTAATTTTTTTTATTTATAATGGATGTCTATATTCATAAGTCTCCCCTTGTTTACCAAATTAAACTCTTTAAACAAAATTTATTATCCCAAATATGTAATATTCGGCAGCCAATATATAATGATTTAAAGAGAAAAATAACAATTATTAGTGATATTATACATTTTTCACGGATAAAATTGTAAATTAGTTCGTAAATAAGCTGTAAGGTTTATTACAACTTCCATCAACAATGTCTTGGTCATGAAGCACACTTTTATTATTAACTAATTTTTGTATGGATTTTAATTTTTAATTGATACTTCCCGTAGATTCTTTTTATATAATCTATTTGAAAAGAAGAACATCACATTAATTAATTTTGTATTAACTTGGTATTAATTATCCCTTATATATTTTGTAATAATATATTTTTGGCATGATTTACCGTCTTAAGGCTCTCCGGTGACTCGTTGTAGAGAAGAGGAATAACTCTAGCACCACCGGACTCCACGAACTTCACGTAGGAGGCCGCGATGTGTGAAACGCCGCTGCTGTTGCTGAGGCGGCCGGAGGATCCGTCGCCGGGATTCGACAGGATTCCGATCACCGGCCGCTGGTTAAGGTTTGGGTCGGGTGCCGTGCATTTGGAGGACGAACTCGATGATTTGTCCCGGTGGAGCTGACTCGGCAATAAAATGTGGTCATTGTCAACAATGGCAGCGGCAAGGCATGTGAAGAGAGTAACGAAAAAGAAAAGGCTGAAAACACTTTTGTTTTCCATGGTGCAGAAGGGGACTGATGTTGGAGCTTGAAGGAAAGTTGGGAAGATGTTTGCTTATTTATGGTTGAAATTGTCACGTGCCAACTATTTGGTGGGCCACATGTAATATCTCTTAAAGATAAGGTAATCTTTTTAGGATTTTACATTCATTTTATAATTGAATTTTATAAACTTAAATTAACTTTGAAGTATGTTTTTTAAAGATGGTATCCTCTCACGTGTTCTATTCATCATATTCATAAATTTGTTTCCCACTCATATGAGTATGTATGATGGAAAACCGCAACGTGAAATAACAATATTGGTAATAAAAAAGTTTATTGAAATTCAATTTACATTCTCAATTGTGAAAAGTGACACTAAACACCGAAAAATTCACTTAATTTGGTTCTCGAAGAAACCAAAGTTCTAACTCCTCGTAATATCATAGACTACTGAAAGGTTATTCTATTTTAATGGGTCGAGTCACCTAAGTCTATATTATGTTGTTTCTATTCGGTCTCTGTAAGATTTTTTCTTTCGTTGTTCAAACTGTTTGGAAGGATACCTGTCAAAGGTGTTTTGATGCTTAATCCAGTAATGGTCCGATCGGTAAGATAAACGCTGTAATAAATGCATAATTAATGAATCTGTCTACCTCTTGTCTTTGACCTGTATTTATAATTTTGGTCATGGGCCTTGGATTAACAAAGCCTTAAGGGTGTTGCTCCCTCCACCCCCACACATCTCTTCCTCCACCTCCCCTTTACTATTTTGCCCCTTCCTCCACCTTTCCATTACTATTTTGCCCCTCATTAAAATTTTATTTTTAAAATTATTGTTTTTTAATTTTATTCATTTATAACATATTTCACTGATAACCTGATAACCTACGTAGTTCCTTGTATGAGTAAAATATTTTTCTGCAAAGCTTGGTAATCGTGAAAAGAATTATCAAGCAATCTTCCTCTTGTTCTCGGTGCACTACGTGGTGCAGTGCGTTTGTGGTGTAGTGTCCTTGTCGTAGTTCCTCTCCAGGTACGTAGTCATAATCCTTCCAATAATCCTAAACCTTAAACCCTTCCCATACTTCCAATAATCCTTTTAATATCCAAGCCTATAATCCTTGCATGAGCCGTAAAACGTAGCGCAATCTTCCTCTTGTTCTCGGTGCACTACGTGGTGCAGTGCGTTTGTGGTGTAGTGTCCTTGTCGTAGTTCCTCTCCAGGTACGTAGTCATAATCCTTCCAATAATCCTAAACCTTAAACCCTTCCCATACTTCCAATAATCCTTTTAATATCCAAGCCTATAATCCTTGCATGAGCCGTAAAACGTAGCGCAATCTTCCTCTTGTTCTCGGTGCACTACGTGGTGCAGTGCGTTTGTGGTGTAGTGTCCTTGTCGTAGTTCCTCTCCAGGTACGTAGTCATAATCCTTCCAATAATCCTAAACCTTAAACCCTTCCCATACTTCCAATAATCCTTTTAATATCCAAGCCTATAATCCTTGCATGAGCCGTAAAACGTAGTAAAATAAAAACGAAACGTAAAAGGAACACTGCCTCTGGACGGATGACATCCTTCAACGGATGTCAACATCCGTTTAAGGAAAAACGGATGTCGACATCCGTTTTTCCTTAAACGGATGTTGACATCCGTTGAAGGATGTCATCCGTCCAGAGGCAGTGTTCGTTTTACGTTTCGTTTTTATTTTATTTGTTTATTTTATTTACAGTAATTTATATTTAAATTTATAATTTTAAATGTTATATATGATTAGTTTTTAAACGTTTATGAGGCTTGACGGAAGAGAAAATGATAAACGGTGGAGAAGAAGCTTGACGGAAGAAAGAAAGGTAAACGGAAATGGAAGAGAGGAAGAGGTGCAGAGGGAAGTAAATCAGAAATTTTAAATAAATTAAAATATTAAAATAATAAAAATAAAAAATTTTAACTTTTGAGGATATAATTGTCATTTTAGAAGGATATAATTGGCATTTTAGAAAATTGGGGAGGTGGAGGAAGAGATGTGTGGGGGTGGAGGGAGCAACACCCAAGCCTTAATCACGGACCAATCCATAGCTCAATCCTTTAACCAGAGTTTTACCTTAATCATGTCTGGAGACCTACCTGTCACGGTTGTCCAGTGTGGGTGTTTGAAAGGTACCATCCGTACTAGATGTTTGTCTGGTGTCGTCCGGAGGTTATCTGATACACTTACTCAAAATTCAATCTCCAAGGAATCCAGAGGAATTTTTTCATTGTTTTTCAAAATTTAATAGAAAAATGATACAAAATGTAGAAAGATAATTTAAAGAAAAATCTTAATTTCGTTTCCAAACTACCATAATTGGTGCAAACATGTTATGAAATGAAAAAGCAAACGGTATTATAAAACAAGAATTAATTTCTGACCATAAATAAAGAGTCCTTCTTGTGTATAAATAATTTTTTATTTTAATTTTAATAATGTTTAGAAATTACAATTCAAAATTTATATTTAAGACTACTTGTGAGAGAGAAAGTAGTAGAAAAAAACTACCATCTCTAGTAAGATTCCAAATTTTCGAAGGTACCAAAATATATATATATATATATATATATATACACACCAGTGTCCAATGATATAAAAATAAAAACAAATATAAGTTTTATTATAATTTTATGCCGAATGGTTAATATGAGCAACCGTTCGGTCTATTTCTTAAGTGAATGGTTCAACAAATTCAAGTGTTGAGTTCACGTTTAAGACATTGATGTTGGACCAGCATTTAAGTAATTGAAATTGGGCCCCAGAACTTAATTAATAAATTAATAACAGAATGATTAAGAATGTTACTCCCTCCACCACCACACAATGCTTTCTGCACTTCCATATTTCTCTTTTGTGCTTTCGTAATATTTAATGTGGTGGTTAAAAATATTAACTTTCTTCAACTTTCAACCATTTCATTAATGGTTCCCATCAATATATGAATCACTCAACTTCACCATGTTCTTCTTTAAAAATAAAACAATTCAAAACAAAATGAATTAAATTTAATTAAATTAATAATAATTAATTAATTAAATCAAACAAAATTAATTTAATTATAAATACATAATTTAATTAAAATATATTTATAATTAAAATATAATTACTTAACTTTAAAAGTATCTAAAAAGTAATTTACAAATAAATAAATTAATAAAGTAAAAAGTAAAAAAAATAAATAAAAGAATCCGTTCAACTTTCCATGCTTTCTTTTATTTTTTTTACAACAACACTTAATTTATAAATAAATAATACTACAGAAAATATTAAATTAAAATAAATATACAAAAATTAACAACCTAAATAAAATTAAATTAATAACCTAAAAGAAAACAAGAAAACGAAACCCTAACGCCTCAACAAATATGAGAGATTCGTTGGACCTTCAACAGAGGAAAACACCCAAAATGTTGAAAGACTTCAACGGATATAGGACATCCGTTGAGCCTTTGACGGATCTCGAGATTCGTCCACGGATATTGAGATCGTTGAAGGCTCAACGAATGTCGCAGCCTTTGGCGTTTCTCTTCTTTGTTTAACACATAACAAAGGCACATATAGAATCATTAACCTGGATCAGAGACAACAACAAAGGAAGCACCAAACTCCACAACATCATGAACCCACCATGAATCAAGCAACAACATGAACCCACCACCAACCAAGCACCAGCACGAACCAAACAAAGGAGAAGAGAACCTTGATGGAAATGGTAAATTGGGAAAAGAGAAGATGGGAAATTGGGGAAAGATAAAGAGGAGAATAAGTGAGGAAGAGAGAAAGTAAGAGTGTGGGGGTGTGGTGTGCGGCTGAGTGAATAAGAGAGTAAAAAATTAGGGTTTTAAGAAAAAGTTAAAAAAGGTAAAGGATAAACGTAAATAAGGATATTTTTGTTAGCAAAATGATCAAGATGAAGTTTTGATGATGTCCAAATCAAGTCAAGAGAAATCAAGATTCAAGATGTTATGAAGACTTATATTGTGATGGAAAGCTTTTGTAATACTCTTAGAAATATGTATAGGACTTAAATTAGAAAAAGAAAAGTGTTTTGTAAAATTACTATAGTAAATCATTGCAACAAAACACTATAGTACTATTCATATGAATAGTAACACTATTCACGTGAATAGTGACGGTTAACGGTAAGAGTATCGCACTTAACACGGACGTTGGAGAAACTAGTCGTTGAAGAAACTAGTCGTTTATGACCGTTGGACAAACTAGCCGTTTATGGCCGTTGGACAAACTAGCCGTTTATGGCCGTTGGACAAACTAGCCGTTTATGGCCGTTGGACAAACTAGCCGTTAAGTTTGTCTTTTAGTGAATGGAAGAGCCTTTGGATGAGTCTATAAATAGACTCTCATTTCCTCTTAAAAAATCCAGAGACACAGAAACTCTTCCCTTGTGCTCAAATACTCAGAATTCTTTGAGACTTGTGTGTTCTTGTTCGGCTTGTGAAACTCTTGTCTGTGGAGCTGGTGAAGTGCTGCTACGGTGACAGAGGAAATAGCCGGTTCATCCTTGGTGTGTTTGAGGAGGTGTTCGGAAGAGGTTCATCCTTCGTGAAGTATTCGAAGGAGGTGTTCATCCTTCGTGAAGTATTCGGAGGAGGTGTTCATCCTTTGTGAAGACTCAAAGGAGGTGTAGTTTCATCTCTTGTGGTATCAAGAGAGGTGTTTTCTAAACTCTTACAAATTGTATCTTTGTGATTGTAGTTTGTAATTGTTTTGTGTTAGTGAAACTGTTTATCTTGTTTTGAGATAAGCGACTGGACGTAGGATTGGTAAGATCCGAACCAGGATAAAATCATCTGTGCAAATTTCTCTCAACCTTACTCTATTTAATTGTTATTATTAATTGCTAAGTAAGTTTAATTGAGTAGAAATTAAAAGGCACACTTTTGTATTAAAAACCCTCTTGGTTTGTTATTCCACGCTAACCCTTCCGCTGCAGTCGCTCCTGACAATTTTTGGAATTAAAAAAATTGGGGAAGTGTAATGAGTAGTGTATGGTGGTGAAGGGAGTAACACTCAATAATTAAAGATATTGATAACTGACTATAGGTTTAGGAAGTTGTTTATGAGTAACAAACTGAATTTAAAGGTAAGTTCGTTTTATTGAATCTGTGCTAGCTTAGGGTCCATAAAATAACTTATAAATACAAGGTTAAGCCACAAAGGTAAGTACGTTTTGCTAAATTCCTAATACTCAATTGTGAGAGAAATTTTCTTACACAACGTTTAACTTGAGCGTCGGAGTGCCTTTTGCAAGTATCCTCCCCATTCCGGACTTGAAGTGCTTGAAGTAGGAGATTCAGAGGTCAAAGGATAGGAAGACTACAACAGAAAAAAGTGTGTCTCTCAGTCCCATTAATTATATACATAAACATTTTGACGCCCACCGTTGAGCCAAGAGTAGCTAACCACTCTTCTCACTGCTATAATTAACCACTCTTCTCAACGCTATAATTAGCTATAATTAAACACTCTTCTCACCGCTAATCCACATGAATTAATCCAACTAAGCGGAGGATTAAACAGTTTCATAAACGACACACATTCAATTAACTATGCGTTATCACGGATTAAGCAACCATGACCCTAATCAACTAAGCGGAGATTAGGCACAATTTAGAACACTAAGCATGTCTTAATTGAAGCACAAACAGATTCAACATTGTCCAGGAACAAAAGAAACAATGATGCATCAATAACCTCATAGAAGCAATGCAATCTCCCTAATCACTAACCCATAAATTTAAGCTTCCATTAAACTAAACGCACCAGTAAAACGAACCAGAAAACACACATTAGAAAAAAACCAGAAAATGCACCACAAAAACGAACCCAAAAGCGCACACTACTACAGACACCAATTCAACAAAACGAAACAGAATGGAATGCAAAAACCTGAAACGAAATTCCTAAACAACAACAAAACACAAATGCAAAAGGGGAAAATGAAATGGAAATTGGAATTGGAAGAGCAAAACGTAATGCAATTGCAAGATGAAAACGAGAATCAAATTCTAAGAACACTAGAAGTAATGGAAACGAAAATGACAAAGAGAATAGAGAAGGAAATTGAAAACGAGATTGCATTTATTTAGAAAACGAGTTCAACACAAAGAGAAGAAAGAAAATGAAAAAACCTAACATGAGGAGCTCTCCAAAAACCCTAAAAACGCAAAAATGTAGAATGAGGAGAGATGATAGGTTTGCCCCCCTTCTTGGCACACTAAACTAGGTCAGAAATTATAAATGGGTCATCCCAAATATGGCCAAAAACGACCCAATGTGCAAATCAGTCCAAAATGCCCTAAAAAAACAAAAATACAATTTGAATTAAATTAAAATGATGATGTGGATGATTTAGAATGACGTGACAACTCTTAATGTCCCCAAACTATGATTCCAAAAATTCCTCTACAATTAATAATAACAATAATTAGCCCTAGATAATTCAAAAGAATCCCCATATATATTTACAAAAACAAAATAAGAAGAGAAACCAACTAGCCAATTCATAAGAATCCCCAGGATGACCACACTTGTTCTTAAAACAATTCCAAAGCTCCAAAATTCCCTAAGGCTAAGATAATCATGATTTTTCACTTAAGGGTAATTAATGAGCTTGAAAACAAAGAACAGGGGAAAGCATAGGCTCAACAAGGGTTATTAAAGGATTAGAACAAGGTAGGCTTATTTGGCTAGAAAGGCTCAAGAGCAAAATTGCCTTTATCACTTCCAAACATGCATATCAATCAAGAATCATCAAGTAGAGTCAAGCCAAGACATATGTGTAAGCAATCAAGAGATATATCACACACAAGAAAGAACATCAAGTGGCTATAACTCTCACACGTTATTTCTATCACAATCAATTCAACCTCTCAAAGATCATAATCATTTTTCCAAGCATAAAAAAGCAAGGATTTCAAACCAATCATAGTATCAATGAAGTGAAGGAGAAGTATCAACCTAAAACAAAGTCCATAAATCAAGAGAAACATGCAAAATTGTACACAAAACACAACAAAAACAACCTAGAAAACAAAACCTAAACAAAGAAAAATCTTCCCCAATAAACCACACTTAAACTACACAATGTCCTTAGTGTGTCACAAACATCAGATGAATAATCGGAACAGTCAAAAGATATAGATAAAGTGAAATAAAAGTGAGCAAGGAAGGAGAAAAGAAAACTCCCTGAGTCAGGAGGAAACGAAAGCTGGCTCTAGCAAAGATGTCTTCTTCACCACTGCATCCAACAAAGAAGGATTGTTGAGGAAAGACTTTAGTTTGTGCCCATTAACCTTGAAGCTTTTAGTTGTGGATGGACTTTGGATCTCAACTGCAACATAAGGATAAACGTTAGTCACAACAAAAGGTCCAACCCACTTTGATCTTAACTTACCCCCCATGAGTTCGAGCCTAGAGTTATACAATAAAACCTGCTGGCCAACCTCGAAGTCCTTTCTAACAATTGAACTATCATGGAACTTCTTTGTCCTTTCCTTGTAGAATTTCGAGTTCTCATAGGCCTCCAATTGGATCTCATCAAGCTCATTCAGTTGCAACTTTCTTTCCTCTCCAGCTTGATCCATGGAGAAGTGGCAAGACTTCACAACCCAGTATGCTCGATGCTCTATCTCAACTGGTAAATGACATGTCTTTCCAAAGACAACCCGATAGGGAGACATCCCTATAGGTGCTTTGTAGGCAGTCCTGTGCTTCCAAAGAGCATCGTCCAACTTATTGCTTCAATCCTTCTTGTTGGGTTGGACAATCTTCTCCAATATCCTCTTAATCTCCTTGTTTGATATTTCAGCTTGCTCATTGGTTTGGGGCTGGTGTGGTGTAGAAACTCTGTGCACTACCCCATACTTCTTGAGCAAAGATTACATGCATCTATTGTAGAAATGGGTTCCTTGATCACTAACAATCGCTTTGGGCACTCCAAACCTGCAAAAGAGGTGACACCTAACAAAATCCACAACAACCCGAGTATAGTTAGTCCTAGTGGCTCTAGCTTCCGCCCATTTTGAAACATAATCCATAGCCAGGAGAATCTAAGCGAAACCAAAAGAAACAGGAAAAGGACCCATAAAATCTATACCCCATACATCAAATACCTCATAAAACAACATGGGCTATTGAGACATCTATTGTCTCCATGAAAGTGATCCTCCTATTCTCCAACATGGCTCGCAGGTGCTACAAATCCTCTCTACATCCTTGAAGATGGAAGGCCAATAAAAATCACAGTCAAGCACCTCACGAGTCGTTCTTTGAATTCCCAGATGACCACTAGGTGAGGAAGCATGATAAAACTGCAGGATCGAGTCAATCTCATGGTCCGAAATGCATCTCCTAGTAACCTGGTCACTGCACAACATCCACAAATATGGGTCATCCCAAATATAATACTTAGCATCACTCTTGATTTTTGCAATTTGAGCACGATATGCTAAGGAAGGAAAAACAGAAGCAACTATGTAATTCATAATGTTTGCAAACCAAGGAGTAAGGTAAGAAATCGAAACCGTCAACAAGATCTCATCAAGAAAGTCATCTTGGATGGGAAAGCCATCAACTTCATCCTCAACTCTTTCAATTTTGCTGAGGTGGTCTGCAACCAAATTTTGTGTTCCACTCCTGTCTTGGATTTGTAGATCAAATTATTGGAGTAGGAGCATCCACCTTATAAGCCTTGGCTTTGACTCAACCTTCTTTAAAAGAAACTTAAGAGCTGCATGGTCAGTGAGTACAATAACATGTGAACCAAGTAAATAAGACTTGAATTTATCAAGAGCAAATACAATTGTTAACAACTCTTTCTCAATGGTGGTATAATTTACTTGGGCATCATCCAAAGTCCTGGAAGCGTAGTAGATCACTCGCGACAGTTTGTCAATCTTTTGAGTCAAGACAACTCCCATTGCATAGTTAGATGCATCACACATAAGCTTAAATGAGCCTATTGATAACAGTTGAAAAACTGTTATTTTCATGCTTAAAATTGATACTAAAAGCAACCTTTAACACTTAGAAACTAGCTTGAAATCATGCTTTTGGTTATATTTTTAGAAATAAGAGAGCTGGACAGGTTTATGCTTGATTTTAGTGTTTTTATGCAGGTTTTAAGGTGAATTTGGTGAAAGAAGGGAAGAAGGATAGAAATGGAATCAGAAAAGACATCAAAAAATGCAAAAGGAGAAGCCGCAAGTATCGCTCAGCGGTAGTTTACCGCTGAGCGGCACTCAGAAACCCACGTTGGATCCGCTGAGGGGTAAAATGGCCGCTGAGGGGAGAAAAACAACTCATGCACTTACCGCTGAGCGGCACTTTTATGGGCTTGGGCCTAAGTTTTTGTATTTTTAGAATAGTATATAAGCTTTAGGACGTCCTAGGGTTTGTATCTTTGGCAAAGACGGAGCAAACACTCTCTTTTCCACCCCTTTGAAGGAAGATCTTGGATGCTTAGGCTACCTCTTCACCTTTCTAGGGTTTTATCTTTCATTCTTCCATTATTATTCATCTAGTTTCACCATGAATATGGTGAACTAAACCTTGTATTGTTGTTGGGGAATCAATGTAGTCTTGTGAAACTCTCATACATGGAATTTGTTTTAACATCTTACTTTTAAGACTTATGCTTTCTTTCATCATTAGTTAGGGTTTTTCCTCTTTGCTTATTGCTTGCTTTGTTTAACTCATTCATTGCCATGATTATTGATTTTGTCGATATGGGAACGTACGGGGAAATCTAGATCCGGGGAAATTCTCCCAATAGCATATTGGTTGCCTTTAAGCTCCTGCACTTCAGAACTAATTACTAGGAATGCTAGGAATTGTATGAACTCGTAATTAAGGATAGGCCTTCTTGCAAGGTGATTTAGAGAGTGACATTAACAATTGATGAAAAGAATGTTGAATTCCTAAAGTATATGAGAGTGGATAAGATGAAATTGATAACTCCCAACAACATACTCATCCATATAATTCATTAAAGCGTTTGTATTCTGTCTTTTCCAATGATCAAATTCATGCATACATGTTTATTTACTGTCTTTTGCATATAAAACTACAATCAATTTGTTCTTAAGTCTTAAAAAATCAACAAATCACATAACTAAACTAGGTCGTGAGTCCTTTGGGAGAATGATACTTGGTCTTACTGAGTTTTATTACTTGAAACGATTCGGTCACACTTGCCGATTATTAAACAAGTTTGTGGCGCCGTTTTTCGGTGTTCATAAATTTGTCATCAAGTTTTTGGCGCCGTTGCTGGGGACTCGTGGTTTAACTAGTTAATTTGTGTGATTATTGATTATCTTTGACTTGAATTTTAAATTTCTGTTTTTATTTTTTCGATTTTTATTTTATTTTATTTTATTTTATTTTATTTTATTTTATTTTTATTTTATTTTCTGTTTTTATTTTTATTTTATTTTATTTTCTGTTTTCTCTTTTTATTTTTTTTTTCTATTTTTATTTCTTCTTATCTCTGAATCTTATATCTTCTTTTATATTTTTTTTGTGCTAACCAATTCTTCTAGGATTTTGTTTTCTTGTGTATGCAGGAGGCAATCCGAACCAGGAGCAAGAAAACTACAGAACCACTTCTTGAAGGTTTAGACGAGAGTAGACGGACGAGAAGAATCCGTACATCTAGAGAACTGTTCCCTCCTCCGGAAATTTTGTTGCAACCATCACCACAAGGTTCTGACCATAGCACTGAGAACATGGAGAATAATAATATCAGAAGAACTCTTGCAGATTACATAAATATAGCTGGACCTCAGCATTTTAACAGCATAACAAGACCAAGAGTCAATGTAGCCAACATGGAGGTCAAACACGCGTTGATCCAACTGGTAAAAAGTAATCAATTCAATGGGTTGTCTCATGAAAGCCCATATGAGCACCTCACAACATTTAATGAGATCTGCAACACGGTGAAAATAAATGGGGTGCCGGATGAAGCAATCAAACTTAGTTTGTTTCCATTTTCATTAGGAGGCAATGCTAAGCTTTGGTTGAATTCTTTTCCAGAGGGAAGCTTTACAGAGTGGGAAGCAGTGGTGACAAAGTTCCTAAACAAATACTTTCCACAATCAAAGGTGAATAAAGGAAAGTAAGAGATTTCATCATTCAGGCAAGACATGGAGGAATCACTGGGTCATGCATGGGACAAATATAAAAGCTTGTTACGAAAGACTCCCACGCATGGATTTGAAGAAGTGGAAGTAGTCATAATTTTCCTTGGAGGTCTTGGTTCATAACCCAAGATGATGCTTGACGCCTCAGCAGGAGGAAACATCAAATGGAAAACTCCAGAGGAAGCTACAGAAATCATTGAAAATATGGCTACTAGTGACAACGAGCTAAACAGTGAAAGAGGAGCTCCTATCCAACAAAAAGGAGTTCTACAATTACAAACAAATGATGCCTTGCTAGCACAAAATAAGATACTAACTCAACAACTGGAAACTCTTACAAAAACACTTGCACAATTGCCTAAAGAGTTAAAGACTGTTGCGCAGGTTCAATCACAATTGTGTGAATTATGTGGGGGTGACCATATCAATGATCAATGCGCCTTTCCAGCAGAAGTCGTAGAAGATGTTAACTTCATGACCAATCAATACCGTCAGGGGAATTTCAATCAAGGGTAGAAACCACACCCAAGCATTGGTCAAGGGCAAACTGGACAAGCTGGGCAATTTAACAAGCAACAACAACAACTATCCTTATGGCAACAGATTTCTGTACTTAATGAAAGGTTAATAAGGATGGAAGAAACTCTTAACCAATTCATACAGAAAACTGAGTCTACCCAAAAGAGCACTGAAGCTACTATCAAGAATTTGGAGATTCAGATGGGTCAAGTCACTAAGCAGTTGGAAGAGAGACCAGATAAAAATTTTGGGGCTAATACTGAGGTTAACCCCAGAGAAGAATGTAAAGTGTTGGAGAGTACAAAAGATAAGACAGTTGAGTTAGAAAAAGGAGAGAGAGAGAAAGAAAAGAGAGAGAAAAAAGAGAAAAGAGAGATAGAGAGTAAAGATATTTTTCCTTTTCCAATAAATCAAGAGAAACAATTTGATTTTACAGAATTATTCAAGATGGTGGACAATGATGCACCTTGGAGGGAGATATTACATCAAATTACAGTTTATACTAAATCTGAGGAAGATGTCTCTACAAAGAAAAGACGTAGAGATGATGAGGCAAAGAATTATAAAGCTGTTAAAAAGGAGCCATTCCCTCCAAAAGCAAAAGATCCAGGAGGCTTTTCTATTCCTTGTACCATAGGGAAGAAAAGGATTAAAAAAGCTTTACTTGATTTAGGATCAAGTGTTAACTTGATTCCTTATTCTTTATTGGAGCAGATTGGTGATGTTGATGTGAAGCCTATAAAGGTTAACTTAGTAATGGCAGATGGATCTTCAAAGGAACCATATGGAATTACGGAGGATATTATAGTTTGTGTAGGCAAACTCCAGTTCTTGGTAGACTTTGTGGTGATGGAGATGGAGACTGAAAAGATACCTATTATTCTTGGAAGAACGTTTATGAAAACGGCCAAAGCCATCGTTGATGTAAATGAAGGAATTGTGGTGCTCCAAGACCGAGAGGAGAGAGTTGTTATAGATGTCTTCAAAGAGGAGAGGCAGATGCAGGAGGAAGAAGCTAGTCATAAAGTTGCATTTCAAGATGTACTCATGACTAGCCTTGAAGATGAAAAGCTCAAGGTTGAAGGTAAACATTGTTTGTTGTTTCAAGTACAGAAAAGAGGAAGAAAAGTTCCTGATGACTGGATGAAAGGAAGACCCCAACTTGGTACACCTGTGAGATTCAAAAACAAGTTGTGGGTTGTGAAAGGCTACAAAGAAAAGGAGATGATAGAGATAGAATCTCCATATTCTAGAAGAGTTAAAAAAGTACACCGGAAACAATTGAGGAGTTGGTGGGACAAAGACACCAACCATGAAGAAGGAACTTGAACTTTATTGGGTCAAGCTAGTGACATTAAAAGAGCGCTTGCTGGGAGGCAACCCAGTGATTTAAGAACTTTGAATTTTGGTTTGGTGATGTAATTTTGAACTTTTTGGTATTTTTATTTTTGTTATAAGTTTGTTACAGGGTTAGCATCTACTGAAGGATGCTAGGTGGTTAAGTATCTACTGAAGGATACTAGGTTTGTTACACCTACTGATGGGTGTTGGTAAGAAAGTTTTGCACCTACTGATGGGTGTTGGTGGATTTTGGGTTAGGCTCGTGACGTTAAACAAGCGCTACCTGGGAGGCAACCTAGTTGATTGATTATATTTTTGTTCGTTCTGCTTTAGTTGCATGATAGGGATTTGCATAAGTAATTTGAGAATTTAATTGCAGGAAACCAGTGAGGGGCATGAGTAGGAGGCACCTAGGTTAAGCTAGGAAGAAGAAGAGCACTTCCCGAAAGTACTGCTGAGCGGCAAACTGCCGCTGAGCGGTAGTGTCGCAGAATGGGCTTAGGTTGCCCCTTAGCGGAACCCGAGCCCATTAGGGTATTTTTATACCCTAAGCTGCGCATTAGCTTCTCTTTTCAGACTCTTCTCTGTACACACACTCCTACATACCTTTTCCAAGGTTCTCCACATCTTTTCCCTCTTCCCTCTTGAGAAAATCTTTCTTTCACTCATTTTTTTTTTCACTAGTATTCCATCTAAGTTTGGGGTTGGAAGAGAGCATCTCAGCTTGAAAAGCATTATTATCTCATTCAGCATCTCCACCCAAGTAAGTCAAGCATTTTGTTCATTCTAGGGTTCTTGAGTTTGAATGTGATTGTTAAAGCATGCATAGTTAAGGGTTTTTTATTTCTATACATGATTTGATGACTTAATTGATGTTTGAACCGATTAAACTGTTTAATTTTGATCTGGAAAACTGAAAATTGCATGTAGGTGGAGTTAGGATAGGTTAAAAAGGAATTTTTCAAAAATCTGCAGAGTTACCGCTCAGGGGTAATTTGCCGCTGAGCGACACTCTGACATATTTGAAATTTTTGATACATTGTGTTCTGGATTGCTGCACTGGTGGCGCTGAGGGATGATTTTGACCCTCAGCGGTGGTTTAGTTTCGAAATAAGGTGTGTTTTGTGTTTTACTAATGATTAACAACATGTTTTGTGGTTTTGCATCTATGTTTGATGTTTGATGTAGGAATGACATCTTCTTCAGGCAAAAGGTTGAAGACCATGGCATCCAAAAGAAAAGGAAAGGAACCAGAACAACCCCATTCTAATAGGTTCCTATCTCGCAAACATGAAAAGCACTTCAAGGTGGTCCAAGATAGGAGACTCCTTATGGAGAGAAAGGTTGGAATGATACCTAACTTTTGATACAAGAAGGCCTAGCACCATTGGACCTATCACAAGAGGGATGATCAAGAAGCTACAAGATGAGTACTCTCCCAAAGGCCAAACCCTCTTTGCTATCTTTGGATGGAAGATTGGAGATCTAGAAGATGCTTGTAAGATGCCAAAACATGGAGAAGGGTAAAAGTGGACTTTTGCACATGGGGGGGGTGTGTGCATAGTAGTCTAAGGGGTAGTATTAGCTTATTTCAATTCCTTATGCGCATATGTAATAAGCCACTTGAATAATATGGTTTCTAAAAGAACTATCACATTTTGCACATGTGGGTAAGGTGGCACTTGATCCGTATTTTGTGGATCTCCTTACTGCACATACATTGCATTGCATGGAGCTGAAAGTTAGCTATATAAGCTACTTGGATAAGCATGTATATCACTTTTGGAAATATATAGAAGATGAATTCTGCACTTTGCAAATTTCTCTCATCCGAAAGTCCTCTTTGCTTGCTTGCTTTTCCATTGCTATCTTCTTCCATTGTGGAAGCCGCCTGAGATAGCCTACCCTTCCCTCAAGCCAACTTCCATTTCACTTCATCTAATCACTTCAATCCGCTGCACACATTACACTTAATCCAACCAACACAGAGAGCATTCTCTGCTACAAATTCTCCAGCAATGTTCCATTGATTCTTCAAGTGTAGCAGAGCTGATTTCTTCATCCAGACTCACGGCCCTTAGTATGGGCTTCTCCTAAAATTGACCTAAAATGGGTCCAAAGTCATAAAGTTTGACCCAAAACTAAAATAATTAAAATTACAAAATGAAATTAAACACAATTCTTGACGTGGCCACACTCTTGCTGTCCCAAAATATGTTTCCAAAATTGCCCTGCAAATAATAATTGTAATAATTAAGCCCAAATAATTCAAATTAATTAAAATAAGAATTATTAGTCAAATTAAGCCCAAATAGTGAAAATGAGACAATAATGGAGAATTAAACACAATTTACTAATACAATATAGTGTGGAAAGGTAAGTGAATAGTACAAAATAATAATCCATCAAAATAAACCATACATAGCCTTCTTGCACTCTTGAGCAAAATCAAGACGCAAAACAAGGAACACTTCAAAAGACATCAAGAGAGTGACACAACCTTTAGGAAACAAAAACAAAAAGACACACAAGTAACAAGTAGATTTACACAATCCTTAATGAATCCTCGAAAGGGAAAAGGAGTAGACAACATCCATCACACAGATAACCAGAGAAAGTAGATACTTATGGAAATCATCCAAACAATTCAAGACCTTACAAAATAATTAATCTGCTCAAGAGGTGAATTAAAAGCAACAACACCTCATAGAGCACTGATAATGGTTGAAAAACCGTTATTTTTATGCTTAAAATTGATACCAAAAGCAACTTTTAAGACTTAGAAACTAGCTTGAACTCATATTTTTGCTTTAGTTTTATGAATAAGAGAGTTGAAGGTGAATTTAATGGTTTTGTGCAAGATTCTCTTGATTTTGTAGGCTAATTGAATGATTGCAGTGTTGAAAAGTCAACTAGAAACCAGAAAAGTCAATCAGTCAACCAAAAAAGCAACCAGTCAACCAGAATGCTGAAAAGTCAACCAAAATGTAGAAAAAGTACGATCGAGTGCCGCTAAGCGGTAATTTGGCGCTGAGCGGCAGTTTTCAGGTGCCGAAATCACCGCTGAGGGGCAAAACAACAGTTGGGGGGCAAAATGGATCATGCGCTGGTACCGCTCAGTGGTAAAATACCACTGAGCGCCATTCTAAACGGGCTTGGACCAGTTTTCTGTTACTTTTATGGGCTTGGGCCTTATTTTATGTATTTTTTAGAATAATATATAAGCTTTAAGACATCCTAGGGTTTGTATCTTTGGCTGGAGAAGACGCAAAACACACTTTTCACCCCTTGGGGGTAGAATTGGAGATTGTGACGACTCTTCTCTTCTCTTTCTCGGGTCTTTCTATCTCTTCCAGTCTTTCATTCCATTGTTCATATAGTTCTTCCATGATGATGGAGAAGTAAACTTGTATTGTTGTTGGGGAATCAATGTAATCTTTTGAAGCTCTCATATATGGAATTTGTGTTTAAACATCTTATTTGAGATACATGCTTTCTTTCATTAATAGTTAGGGTTTTTCCTCTTTGCTCAAAGCACGCATTGTTTAACTCATTCGATGTCGTGACTATTGGTTTTGTCGATATGGACACATACGGGGAAATCTAGAACTGGGGAAATTCTCCCAAAAGCAATATTGCCTAGACATAGGGATATGAGGTTTATTGCCTTTAAGCTTCTATGCTTCAGAATTAATTATTAGGGATGCTAGGAATTGTATGAACTCATAATTAAGGATAGGCTTTCTTCGGCGAGACATCGGGTTTAAGGTAATTTAGAGAGTGACATTAACATTGATGAAAAGAATGATGAATTCCTAAAATATATGAAAGTGGATAAGATGAAATTGATTACCCCAACAACATACTCATCCATATAATTCGTTTAGTGTTCATGTTCTTCTTTCCCATTGATCATCACATGCATACATGTTTACTTTTTGTCTTTTGCATTTTAAACTTATAACAATTTGTTCTCAAGTCTTAAATAATCAAGAAATCATATAACTAACTAGACTGTGAGTCCTTTGGAAGAACGATACTTGGTCTTACCGAATTTATTACTTGATACGATTCGGTCACACTTGCCGAGGGTTAAACAAGTTTTTTTGCGCCTTTTTTGGTGTTCATAAATTTTTCATCAAGTTTTTGGCGCCATTGCTAGGGACTCGTGGTTTAACTAGTTTATTTGTGTGATTATTGATTATCTTTGACTTGTTTTTGAATTTTGAATTTTAAATTTTGAATTTTGAATTTCTGTTTTTATTTTCTGTTTTTATTATTAATTTTTTTATTTATTTTTCGGTTATTATTTTATTTTATCTTCTATTTTTATTTTCTATTTCTATTTTTTGTTTTTATTTTCCTATTTTTATTTTTTCGGATATTATTTTATTATATTTTATTTTCTTTTTTTATTTTTCTGTTTTTATTTTATCTTCTTATCTATTATTTTATATCTTCTCTATCTTTTTGTGCTAACAAATTTTTCTAGGGACTTGTTTTCTTGTGTATGCAGGAAGCAATTCGAACTAGAAGCAAGAAAACCTCATAACCTCTTCTTGAAGGCTTAGATGAGACTAGACGGAGGAGAAGAATCCATACATCTAGAGAACTTTTCGTTGCTCCGGAAGATCTTTTACAACCTTCACTACAAGGTTCTCACCATAGCATTGAGGAGATGGAGAATAATAATGTTAGACAAACTCTTGTAGATTACACCAATGTGGTTGGCCCTCAACATTTTAACAGCATAGCAAGATCGAGGGTCAATGCAGCCAACATGGAGGTGAAACCAGCGTTGATCCAACTGGTTGAGAGTAATCATTTTAATGGGTTGTCACATGAAAGCCCATATGAGCACCTCACAACCTTTAATGAAATCTGCAATACAATGAAGATAAATGAGGTGCCTGACGAAGCAATCAAACTTAGCTTGTTTCCTTTCTCATTGGGAGGCAATGCTAAACTTTGGTTGAACTCTTTTCCAGAAGGGAGCTTTACAGAGTGGGAAGCTGTGGTGACAAAGTTTTTGAACAAACACTTCCTACAATCCAAGGTCAACAAAGGGAAGCAAGAGATCTCTTCTTTCAGGCAAGGCATGGAGGAATCACTAGGTCATGCATGGGACAGGTACAAAAGCCTATTAAGAAAGACACCCACACATGGATTTGATGAAGTAGAAGTAGTCCTAATATTCCTTGGAGGTCTTGGTTCACAAACCAAGCTCATGCTAGATGCCTCAGCTAGAGGCAATATTAAATGGAAGACTCCAGAGGAAGCAACTGAAATAATTGAAAACATGCCTACTAATGACAATAAGCTTAATGATAACAGTTGAAAAACTGTTATTTTCATGCTTAATCTTGATACTAAAAGCAACCTTTAGACTTAAAAACTAGCTTGAAATCATGTAGTTTATCTATATTTTCATAAATAAGAGAGCTGGACAGGTTTATGCTTGATTTAAGTGTTTTTGTGCAGGTTTTAGGGTGAATTTAGTGAAAAGAGTGAAGAAGGAGAGAAGTGACATTAGAAAAGACAAGAAAGAGTGCAAAAAGAGAAGACAAAGGCACCGCTCAGCGGCATTTTACCGCTGAGCGGCACTCAGGAGGTTGCGGGAGTCACGCTGAGGGGCAAAATGGCCGCTGAGGGGAAGAAAAGGACGCGCAATCACCGCTGAGCGGCACTTTTTGGGCTTGGGCTTTTGTAATCTTTTGTAACTCTAGATTAGTATATAAGGGCTTGCACATCCTAGAATTAGGTATCTTTGGCAGAAACGAGGCAATATTATACTGACAATATTATATTGGTTGCCTTTAAGCTCCTGCACTCATGAACTAATCATTAGGAATGCTAGGAATTGTATGAACTCGTGATTAGGGAGAAGCCATCTAGAATGGTACACTAGAGAGTGGCATTAACAATGATGATTTGAATGTTGAATTCCTAAAATATATGAGAGTGGATGAGATGAAATTGACCCCCAACAACATATTCATTCATATAATTCATTGAAAGTGTTTATCTTTTGTCTTTGCCATTGATCAAACTTCATGCATACATGTTTATTTTCTGTCTTGCATTTTAAACTGTAAATATTTCGTTTGTAAGTCCTAGCTAATCAACAAATCACATAACTAAACTAGGCCGTGAGTCCTTTGGGAAGAACGATACTTGGTCTTACCAAGTTTATTACTTGAACGATTCGGTCATACTTGCCGATTGTGAAACAAGTTTGTGACATCATAATTTGGTGCTTACAAATTTGTCCATCAAGTTTTTGGCGCCGTTGTTGGGGACTCGTGGTTTAACTGGTTAATTTGTGTGATTATTGATTATCTTTGACTTATTTTTTTTATTTTTAATTTAAATTTCGATTTTTTTATTTTATTTTATTTTGTTTTTCTGTTTATATTTTACAGTTTGTATTTTATTTGGTTTTATTTTATTTTTCTGTTTTCTGTTTTTATTTTATCTTTTTATCTTTTTAGATTAGGTTAGATTTTATTTTATCTTTTTAGGTTAGATTAGATTTTATTTTATCTTTTTAGATTAGATTAGATTTTATTTTATTTTATTTTTAGATTAGATTTTATTTTTATCTTTTAGATTAGATTTTATTTTATTTTATCTTTTTATCTTTTAAATCTTTTATCTTTCAATCTTCTTATCTTCTGAATCTTTTATCTTCTGAATATATATCTTCTCCTATATCTTTTTGTGCTAACAAATATTTTCTAGAGTTTTGTGCCTAATGTTTGCAGGATGCAATTCGGTCAAGAATTTAACTATATGGGCACTCAATTCTTCCAAGGTCAACAAAGGAAAGCAAGAGATCTCATCTTTCAGGCAAGGCATGGAGGAATCGTTAGGTCATGCATGGGACAGATATAAAAGCCTATTAAGAAAGATTCCCACGCATGGATTTAACGAAGTGGAAGTAGTCTTAACTTTCCTTGGAGGGCTTGGTTCACAAACCAAGATGATGCTGGATGCCTTAGCTGGAGGCAATATCAAATGGAAGACTCCAGAGGAAGCAACTGAAATTATTGAAAACATGGCTACTAGTGATAATGAGCTGCACAGTGAAAGAGGAGCTCCTTTGCAACAGAAAGGGGTTCTTCAACTACAAACCCATGATGCCTTGCTAGCCCAGAATAAAATTCTAACTCAACAGCTGGAAACTCTGACCAAAACTCTTGCTTCATTACCCAAAGAGTTAAAATCTGCTGCACAGGTACAAACCCAGTTGTGCGAATTATGTGGGGGAGATCACATCAATGGCCAATGTGCTTTTCCTGTTGGAGCCGTGGAGGATGTTAATTTCATGGCTAATCAGTTTCCATACCGTCAAGGGAATTATAATCAGGGTTGGAAACCACATCCAAGCATTGGCCAAGGACAAACTGGGCAGGCTAATCAATATAATAAACAGCAGCAGCAACCAACCGTGTGGCAACAATTATCTATGCTTAATGAAAGATCAACAAGGTTGGAAGAAACTCTTCAGCAATTTATTCAGAAAACTGAATCTTCTCAAAAGAGCACTGAAGCTGCTATAAAGAATTTGGAGATTCAGATGGGTCAGATCACCAAGCAATTGGAAGAAAGGCCAAACAGAAACTTTGGGGCTAATACTGAGGTTAACCTCAGAGAAGAGTGCAAAGTGGTCAAGAGTGTGAATGAAGAGATCATTGAGTTAGAAGAAGTTGAAACAGAAGAGAGAAGAGAAGAAGAAAGAAAGGACACTTTTCCTTGTCCAACAAATCAGGAGAAACCAATGGATTTCACAGATTTATTCAGAATGGTTGATAATGAAGCTCCTTGGGAACAAATTCTACAGAAAATAGCAGTTTACACAAAATCTGATGAAGGACCCTCTACAAAAAGAAGACGTAGAGATGATGAGGAAGAAAAGTGTATAACTGTTAAGAAAGAGTCATTCCCACCAAAAGCAGCAGATCCAGGTAGTTTTTCTATCCCTTGCACTATAGGGAAGAAAAAGGTAAAGAAAGCTCTCCTTGATTTAGGCTCAAGTGTTAACTTGATGCCTTATTCTCTATTGGAGCAAATTGGCCATGTTAAAATAAAACCTGTAAAGGTTAATCTTGTAATGGCTGATGGATCTTCAAAGGAGCCATGTGGGATTGCGGAAGACATTGTAGTTTGTGTTGGCAAACTTCAGTTTTTGGCAGACTTTGTGGTGATGAAGATGGAGACCGAAAAAATACCTTTCATACTGGGAAGACCGTTTATGAAAACGGCCAGGGCTATCATAGATGTTAATGAAGGTATAGTGGTGCTCCAGGACAGAGAGGAGAGAGTGGTGGTGGATGTTTTCAAAGATGAGATACAAGCAAAGGAGGAAGAAACCAGTTATAAAGCTGCATTTCGAGATGCACCCATGACTAGAGGTAAAAATGAAAATCTTGAAGTTTCTGATAACCATTGTTTGTTTTTTCAGGTACCCAAGGTAAAAGAGATTGGAAAAGGAGAAGAAGTTCCTAGAGACTGGAAGAAAAGAAGACCCCAACTTGGCACACCTGTAAGACTCAAGAACAAGTTGTGGGTTATAAAAGGCTTTAAAGAGAAGGAGATGATAGAGATAGAGTCTCCATATTCTAGAGAATCTAAGACAGTCCAAAGGAAGCAGTTGAAAGGTTGGTGGAAGGACAACATCAACCATAAAGAAGATGGAACATGAGCTTTAACAGGGTCAAGCTAGTGACGTTAAAGAAGCGCTTGCTGGGAGGCAACCCAGTAGATTTACAAACTTTTGATTTGGTTCTGTAATTTGTAATTTGTGAACATTATTCTGGACATTATTTTGTTGGATTTAGCATCTACTGAAGGATGCTAGGTGGTTAAGTATCTACTGAAGGATACTAAGTTTGTAACACCTATTGATGGGTGTTGGTGGATTTTGGGTCAGGCTCGTGACGTTAAACAAGCGCTACCTGGGAGGCAACCCAGTTGATTGATTGTTTTCTGTTTGTTTATTTTAGTTAGGGTTTGCATAAGCATTTTTAACATTGAATTGCAGGAAACTAGTGAGGGGTATGTCTAGGAGGCACGTAGGTCAAGAAAAGAAGGAGAGGAGCACTTCACGAAAGTGCCGCTGAGCGGCAATTACCGCTGAGCGGTACTATCGCAGATGGGCTTAAGTTCCCCTTAGCGGAACCCGAGCCCATTAGGGTATTTTTAAACCCTAAGCTGCGCAATCTTTCATTCTTTCAAAGCTCTTCTCTGCACACACACTCCCACATACCTTTTCTAAGGTTCTCCACATCTTTTCCCTCATCCCTCTTTAGAAAATCTCCCTTCCACTCACTTGCTCACTAGTTTTCCATCTAAGTTTGGGGTTGGGAGAGAGCATCATTGAAGGGGCTGATTTCTTCATTGTGGTTTACTAATGCTTAACAATGTATCTTTTGGTTTTGTGAATTATGTTTGATGCAGGGATGGCCTCCTCATCGGGCAAAAAGAATCAAGACTATAAGATCCAAGAAGAGGAAGATACAGAGGACAGCTCAGACTGATGAGGAGCTGAGATAGCATTTACTGATGAATGCTATCATATGATTATGCTTTTGTGGTTTAAGTTTTCTGAACTTATTTGTTTTTGTTTTTAGATTAGGGTTGATGTACTCTATGGAACACCTGGTTTATTATGATGGTTTGCTATTAACTATGATTGTGTGATAAGTAATGCTTGATGATGCTTATTGATTAATTGATGTTGAGATGATGTGCACATTAAAATGCTTATACAGGTGATTCACAAGCTTTGTGAACAAATGCATGATATCATGATTGTGATTGTGAAATTAAGCAGGATGTGTATGTCAAATGAGAATGAGCTTATATGTGAGGTTTTGAGCTCCAGAGTTGTTATTGTTGAATGCTATTACTTTGAAAGCATGAATGATTTTGCCCAGGTTTTCTATGATTGAAGCAATTGCTTGTTTTGCATCATATGATCAAGGCCGTTTGTTGGAACCCTTTTTATTGGCCAAATTCATAAAGTTAGCCCACTAAAAGAGAACACTTTGTGTTCTATCCTTTGAACCCTTAGCCTTGAACATACACTGAAACCCTTGATTGAAAATCTTTACCTTGAGTTAAGTAGAAGATCTTGTGTGGTATTGTTAAATGTTCAAGTTTGGGGTTGTTAGGAAAACATGAAAAGCATTGAGCTAAGAGCTAAAAAGTAAGAATATGCAAAGAAAAAGAAAAGAAAAGAAAAAGAAGTAAAGCTCAATGCAAATGCAAAGGCAAAAGAAAGTTGGGAATGAATAAGATGATTGTGTTATTATGATTCTCTTAACTCAAGGATTTTGTGATCCAGAAAAACCAATTTTCTTGTTAGCCCAGCCACATTATAAGCCATTGAAAAGTCCTTGTGATGATGCATGCTTGTGAATGTTTTTGATTGTGGTAAAATGAAAGGCAAAGTTGATTCATGTGACATTGTGATAGTGGAGTGAATGAGTGAAACACTTTACCTCTTATACACTTGTGTGTTGAGTGAAACACTTTGCCTAGTGAGGAAATATTCCATAAGCACATGAACATCCCTGCTTAATTGATTGATCATTCATGAAAAATAGCATTTGTTGGAACTTAAATGACTTTGTGAACACTAAAGCATGTGCACATCTTGAATGAACTCTTGGTCATAAGGTTGATTAAAGTTTTTACTTATCTTGAAAAGAGAATTTTTGAATGAGTGAACCATCATATGAATTGGTTGGAGATTGAGTTACATCTTGTTTGCTTGAGGACAAGCAATTGGGGTTGTGATAACAGTTGAAAAACTGTTATTTTCATGCTTAATATTGATACTAAAAGCAACCTTTAGACTTAAAAACTAGCTTGAAATCATGCAGTTTATCTATATTTTCATAAATAAGAGAGCTGGACAGGTTTATGCTTGATTTAAGTGTTTTTGTGCAGGTTTTAGGGTGAATTTAGTGAAAAGAGTGAAGAAGGAGAGAAGTGACATTAGAAAAGACAAGAAAGAGTGCAAAAAGAGAAGACAAAGGCACCGCTCAGCGGCATTTTACCGCTGAGCGGCACTCAGGAGGTTGCGGGAGTCACGCTGAGGGGCAAAATGGCCGCTGAGGGGAAGAAAAGGACGCGCAATCACCGCTGAGCGGCACTTTTTGGGCTTGGGCTTTTGTAATCTTTTGTAACTCTAGATTAGTATATAAGGGCTTGCACGTCCTAGAATTAGGTATCTTTGGCAGAAACGAGGCAAACACTCTCTCTTCCACCCCTTTGAAGGAGGATCTTGGATGCTCAGGCTACCTCTTCACCTTTTTAGGGTTTATTCTTTCATTCTTTCATTGTTATTCATCTAGGTTCACCATGAATATGGTGAACTAAACCTTGTATGTTTGTTGGGGAATCAATGTAATCTCTTGAAGCTCTCATATATGGAATCTGTTGTTTACATCTTTTAATTAAGACATATGCTTTCTTTCATCATTAGTTAGGGTTTTTCCTCTTTGCTCAATGCTTGCATAGTTTAACTCATTCCATGCATGATTATTGGTTTTGTCGATACGGACACGTACGGGGAAGTCTAGATCCGGGGAATTTCTCCCAATATTATACTGACAATATTATATTGGTTGCCTTTAAGCTCCTGCACTCATGAACTAATCATTAGGAATGCTAGGAATTGTATGAACTCGTGATTAGGGAGAAGCCATCTAGAATGGTACACTAGAGAGTGGCATTAACAATGATGATTTGAATGTTGAATTCCTAAAATATATGAGAGTGGATGAGATGAAATTGACCCCCAACAACATATTCATTCATATAATTCATTGAAAGTGTTTATCTTTTGTCTTTGCCATTGATCAAACTTCATGCATACATGTTTATTTTCTGTCTTGCATTTTAAACTGTAAATATTTCGTTTGTAAGTCCTAGCTAATCAACAAATCACATAACTAAACTAGGTCGTGAGTCCTTTGGGAAGAACGATACTTGGTCTTACCAAGTTTATTACTTGAACGATTCGGTCATACTTGCCGATTGTGAAACAAGTTTGTGACATCATAATTTGGTGCTTACAAATTTGTCCATCACTTAACAGTGAAAGAGGAGCTCCTATTCAACAAAAAAGAGTTATACAGTTGCAATCCAATGATGCCTTGTTAGCTCAGAACAAAATAATAATTCAACAATTGAAGAATCTCACAAAGGCACTTGCACAACTGCCAAAAGAGTTAAAGATTGTTGCACAGGTTCAACAACATATGTGTGAACTATGTGGTGGTGACCATACCAATGGTCAATGCGCCTTTCCAGTGGAAGGTTTAGAGGATGTTAACTTCATGACCAATCAATTTCCATACTGTCAGGGGAACTTCAATCAAGGGTGGAAATCATACCGAAGTATTGGTCAAGGATAAAGTGGGCAAGATGGACAATTGGGGCAATTTAACAAGCAACAACAACAACCAACCTTATGGCAACAAATGTCTACACTTAATGAAAGATCAATAAGGATGGAAGAAACGCTTTAGCAATTCATACAAGCAACTGAATCCACTCAAAAGAGCACTGAAGCTGCTATTAAGAACTTGGAGATTTAAGTGGGTCAACTTACTAAGAAGTTGGAAGAAAGGCCTGACAAGAATTTTGGGACTAATACTGAGGTTAATCCCAGAGAAGAGTGTAAAGTGCTAGTGAGTGTAAATGTTGAAAAAGTTGAGTTGAAAAAAGAAGAGAGAAAAAAAGAGAGAAGAGAAAGAAGAAGAAAAAATTTGTGTGAAGATGAAGAAAGTGAGTGGAAAAAGAGAAAGCAAAAAGAAAGTGAGAGAAAAGAAAAAGAGGACAAGAGAAAAAAAAGAAAGAATCATATGAAAAACCTCTTCCTCATCCAAAGAAGTATCATAGGAAGAAGGAATTTGAGCGCTTTATGGAAATCTTCAAGAAATTGGAGATTAAAGTTCCTATGATTGAGACATTGCAACAGGTTCCCGGTTTTATCAAATTCATGAAGAAGTTCAGTAGAAAGAAGAAAAAGAAGAAAGAACTTGAGTTTTATTGGGTCAAGTTAGTGACGTTAAAAGAGCGCTTGCTGGGAGGCAACCCAGTGATTTAAGAACTTTTAATTTTTGGTTTGGTGATTTAATTTTGAACTTTTGGGTATTTTTGTTTTTGTTATAAGTTTGTTATAGGGTTTACATCTACTGATGGATGTTAGGCAGAGGAGTATTTACTGAAGGATACTATGTTTGTATACACCTAATGATGGGTGTTGGTAAGAAAGATTTGCATCTACTGAAGGGTGCTGGAGGATTTTGGGTCAGGCTCATGACGTTAAACAAGCGCTACCTGGAAGGCAACCCAGTTGATTGATTGTATCTTTGTTGTTTGTTATGCTTTAGTTGTATGATAGGGATTGGATGCATGAATGATCTGAGAACTTAACTGCAGGGAGCAAGTGAGGAGCATGAGTAGAAGGCACCTAGGTTAAGCTAGGAAGAAGAAAAGCACAACATGAAAGCGCCGCTGAGCGGTGGTATCACAAAATGGGCTTAGGTTGCCCCTTAGCGGAACCCGAGCCCATTAGGTTATTTTTATACCCTAAGTCACGCCTTGGCCTCTATTTTCAGATCTCACTCCTCCCACACACTCTCAAGCAATCTCCCAAGAGTTCCCTTCATTTTTATTTTTCTTCCCTCTTTATAAAACCTCTCTTCCATTCATTTTTGCATCAAGTTTCCATTCAAGTTTGGGGTTTGGTGAGAGCATTGCTGTTACAGGCTGATTTCTTCATTGTGGTTTACTATTGCTTAACAATGTATCTTGTTGTTTTCTGAATTATGTTTGATGCAGGGATGGCCTCCTCATCGGGTAAAAAGAATCAAGACTATAGGATCCAAGAAGAAGGAGAGGAAGAAGACTCTGACGATAACATGAGTTGATGAGGAACTGAGATAGCATTCACTGATGGATGCTATCAGCACTAGAGCAGGATTTGTTTTATCTTCTGTTTTGTTCTAAACTTATTTGCTTATGTTAGTAGAATAGGGTTTGATGTACTCAATTGGAAACTTTGTTTGTTATGATGGTTTGCTTATGATTGTTGTTTGATAAGTAATGCTTAATGATGCTTTGATATTGAGTGATGTTGAGATTGTGCACATTATATGCTTATACAGATGGTTCACAAGCTTTGTGAACAAATGCATGATGTTGTGATTGTGATTATGATATTAAGCAGGATGTGTATATGTGGAATGTGAATGAGCTTATATGTGAGGCTTTGAGCTCCAGAGTTGTTGTGATTGAATGCTATTACTTCTAAAGTATGAATAACTTTTCCCAGGTTTTCTATGATTGAATCAATTGCTTGTTTGCATCATATGATCAAGGTCATTTGTTGGTAACCCTTTTATTAGCCAAATGCATGATTTTAGCCCCACAAAAGAGAGCACTATGTGTTCTATCCTTTGAACTCTTAGCCTTGAACATGATTTGAAAACCCCTTGTGAAAAGCTTTACCTTGAGTTAAATAGAAAATATCTAGTGGTATTGATAAATGTTAAAGTTTGGGGTTGTTGGGAAATTTAGAAAAAGGGAAAATAAAAAGCATTGAGCTAAGAGCTAAGATGTGAAAAAGAAAAGAAAAAGAAAAAGGAAAGAAAAGAAGAAAAAGGAAAGCTCAATGCAAAAGGAAAGTTGGGAATAAGTAAGAATGATTGTGTTAGATGATTCTCTTAACTCAAGGGTTTTGTGATCTAGAAAAACCAATTTTCTTGTTAGCCCAGCCACATTATAAGCCATTGAAAAGTCCTTGTGATGATGCATGTTTGTGAATGTATTTGATTGTGGTTAAATGAAAGGAAAAGCCAATTCATGTGACATTGTGATAGTAGAGTGAGTGAGTGAATACCTCTTATACACTTTTGTGTTTGAGTTAAACACTTTATCTAGTGAGGAAACATTCCATGAGCACATGAACATCCATGCTTAGTAGATTGATCATTCATGAAAAGTAGCATTTGTTGGATATTAGGTGATTATGTGAACACTAAAGCATGTGCACGTCTTGATTGAAGTCTTTGTCATGAGCTTAATTGAGTACTTACTTATCTTGAAAAGAGGATTTTTGAATGGGGTGAACCATTGTATTGATTGGTAGAAGATTGAGTTACATCTTGTTTGCTTGAGGACAAGCAAAGTTTTAAGTTTGGGGTTGTGATAACGGTTGAAAAACCGTTATTTTTATGCCTTAAATTGATACCAAAAGTAACCTTTAAGACTTAGAAACTAGCTTGAACTCATATTTTTACTTTAGTTTTGTGAATAAGAGAGTTGAAGGTGAATTTAATGGTTTTGTGCAAGATTCCCTTGATTTTGTAGGCTAATTGAATGATTTGAAAGAAGAATTGAAGTATTGAATGATTGGAGTGCTGAAAAGTCAACTAAAAACCAGAAAAGTCAACTAGTCAACCAGAAAAGTCAACCAGTCAACCATAATGCTGAAAAGTCAAACAGAATGCAGAAAAAGTGCGATCGCGTGGCGCTGAGCGGTAATTTGGCGTTGAGCGGCATTTTTCAGGTGCCGAAATCACCGCTTAGGGGCAAAACAACAGTTGGGGGGCAAAATGGATCATGCGCTAGTACCACTCAGCGGTAAAATATCGCTGAGCGCCATTCTAAATGGGCTTGGACCGATTTTTTGTTACTTTTATGGGCTTGGGCCTAATTTTCTATATTTTTTAGAATAGTATATAAGCTTTAGGACGTCCTAGGGTTTGTATCTTTGGCTGGAGAAGACGCAAAACACACTTTTCACCCCTTGGGGTTAGAATTGGAGATGGTGACGACTCTTCTCTTCTCTTTCTCGGGTTTTTCTATCTCTTCCATTCTTTCATTCCATTGTTCATCTAGTTCTTCCATGACGATGGAGAACTAAACTTGTATTTTTGTTGGAAAATCAATGTAATCTTTTGAAGCTCTCATATATGGAATTTGTGTTTAAACATCTTATTTGAGATACATGCTTTCTTTCATTAATAGTTAGGGTTTTTCCTCTTTGCTCAAAGCATGCATTGTTTAACTCATTCGATGTCGTGATTATTGGTTTTGTCGATATGGACACATACGGGAAAATCTAGAATTCTCCCAAAAGCAGTATTGCATAGACATAGGGATATGAGGGTTTATTGCCTTTAAGCTTCTATGCTTTAGAAATAATTATTAGGAATGCTAGGAATTGTATGAACTCATAATTAAGGATAGGCTTTCTTCGCCGAGCATCGGATTTAAGGTAATTTAGAGAGTGGCATTAACATTGATGAAAAGAATGATAAATTCCTAAAATATATGAAAGTGGATAAGATGAAATTGATTACCCCAACAACATACTCATCCATATAATTCGTTTAGTGTTCATGTTCTTCTTTGCCATTGATCATCACATGCATACATGTTTGCTTCTTGTCTTTTGCATTTGAAACTTAGAACAATTTGTTCTCAAGTCTTAAATAATCAAGAAATCATATAACTAACTAGGCCGTGAGTCCTTTGGGAGAACGATACTTGGTCTTACCAAGTTTATTACTTGATACGATTCAGTCACACTTGCCGAGGGTTAAACGAGTTTTTGGCGTCGTTTTTCGGTGTTCATAAATTTGTCATCAAGCACTATCACTGTTTCTCTCAAGTGTCTAGGGTAAACAATGTCGTTTCAATGCACTCAAGAAAGCAAACACAAACACACTTGGCAATTCTCTAATATCAACACTTAAAACATACACATGTTTAAATCAAAAGGTCTTTTCATGGTTGTAATGTCTCCAAGGATAAAATGTGGATAAGTAGCTGCAAACTAAAAAAATAGAGGAGTAATGGAATGAGAATGAAAGATAAACCCTAAAAACCGAGAAGGAGAGCTTCCACATCCAATTCTGCCTCTAGAGAGCTGAAAGTATTTGAATTTGCGTCCCTTCTGTCATAAGATATTCCCTTTAAGACGTCCAAGTCATTATATACAGTGGAATTGGATCATGGGCCAACGTCGTCAGAGCTTGTGAAAGAAAAGTGGCTTAGCGACCCATGAAGGATGCCTAGTCGTGGTGCGATTCTCGAGAGTTGGTGCTCACCGTCCTTTAAAGGGCGCACAGGCGTGAATGCGAGATTCCTGCATTAAGGGCTCTAGAAAAAGGGCGCCTAAGCGTCCTGCGAGCTTCTGCAACCTTCTCTTCTAGTGCTCTTTTTGTGCTTTCTGAGTTCCAACTCCTTGATATTTTAATCCTCTTCAAATTCATTCCAATTTCCTACAAAATCAAGGAAATTTAGTGATAAAATCCTCAAGTATACCCTAAATTCTCTTATTCACACAAATAAGCTGAAAACATGAGTTCAAGCAAGCTTCTAAGTCAAGAAAGGTTGTTTTAATATCAAAATTTTATCACAGATAACAGTATATTTAACCGTTATCACAACTCCAAACTTGAAACTCTGTTAGTCCTCAAGCAAAACAAAACCTAGCTTACCAACATAGCAAAACTACAATGGTCTAGTGGAAAAACATTGTTCTCTAAGACAAGTAAGTCACTCATGTCTGCTCCTCATAGGAAGATCAATCAAGATATAACAATGCTTTAGCCAATCCAGCTCAACTATGGTGCTCACATCATCAAAACATTCATAACAAATGCCAACTTCATTAACAATCAACAACTAAGGAAGAATGTTATCATAAAGTGCATGAAACAATTCCTCGCCCAAGATAGTGTTTCACTCAACTCAAAGGTGTATAGTGAGGTGACACTCTTGCACTCTACCATCACAATGTCACATGAAACAACTTTTCCTTTCATTTAACCACATATCAAACCCACTCACAAGCAAGTTATCATCACAAAGACTTTTTCTAGGCTTGTATTGAGGCCGTGCTAAGAAGAAAATTGGTTTTTTTAGACAAAAAAATTCTTTGATTTAAGAGAGTGAACAATTTACTTCATGATACATCATTTGATAGAAGAGCATGAGGAGTTCGGACCGACTGAGGCAGCAGAAGTGCAATCTGGATCCTCGAAGCTTCTCCGACGAGTGAAGACGCAGCGAAATAGCAAAGGAAACGCGAGATTGAAGGGGAAACTGAGAGCGAACACATGGAAACCTAGGATCTAGGGTTTAATCGGTGTAAGTTGAAGGTATGGAGGATGAAGACGGTTTGTTCGGTGAGAAACTCTAGGTGGACGAAGAACACTATCTTGACCGATTAATCGGTGGAACATGGGAATGAACAGAGGGAAAGAGGTTTAATCGGTGGAAGGTGACTTACAATGAGGAAAAAGGCAGATCTGTGGTTGGAGGATGGTTGAAGCCGAGGAAGAGAGCTCTCGAGAGCAAGTGAGATGCCTCTCTTGCTCGAGAGAGAAAACGAAGTGGTTGAATGATCAGCGAAGTGTAAAATGAGGATGCAGAGTGGGAGAATGCGTGGATAAGAAGTGCTAATGCAAGGAATGAAGATGTGGCTTGCGCGAGAAGCTGATGTAATGAGGAGCTGACACGTGCACAAGATGTGGCAGTGAGAAGTTAGCGTGGAGGATGAGAGAGAAGCACAATGGATGAAGTGGAGAAATGAGACAATGATGAATGTGCTTGGAAGGTGGCTAGAGGCGGTTCACTTTGGACTCTCTCTCTAGCTTGACTTTCAAGAGAGAATTGTGTTTGGATTTTCTCTACAGAAATCACAATTCATTATGCTCAAAAGTGAGTGATACAATGGTGGAGACAGGTATTTATATTAACCCGTGCTCCAAGAAAAGTGTAATGCATGTACAATAAAATGTAACAAAATACAAGAGAACAATGAGGTAATTTCATGAGGCAGTATGCCATCATTCCCTCCCTCTTAAGAAAAGATTTGTCCTCAAATCTTGGAAGTTGCCTTATGAAGACGTTCCATAGCTGGAGCAAATCCATCTTGCAGTGGCCTTATTCCTTTATTCCTTGAGATATATTTTTCCTCCTCTTGGATCAAATATAAATCTGCAACACACATGAAATATATTTGTAATTAATATCAATCCAAGATAAAAATTTTCTAAGATAAGAACTTTAGAATAAGGACTTCTTAGAGTTTGTTTTGACGTTTGAAGCATGTGTAGAAGTCCAAGGGGAAAAGTTATTTTGTTTTTTTCTTGAGTTATTTGTCTCCATAAAGGTAACAATAACTCAAGATTGCCATTTGTTGAAAAGTTTTGCATAGAATATGAAATGGCAATTATTTTGAAAGAGAAATTAAAATTTGAAGACCAAAAATTATTGGAAAAGATGTAACTTTGGCTATCAATAGAAAATTCTAGTCATATGGTGAGGCTTGTAAGTTTGGCTAACAAGACACACTCACCTGTCTAGCTATGCTAAACTTAAAGCAAGTAAAGTTGCCAAGAGTTTGAAAGAGCACCAAGGACTCTTCCAAAGAACTTGGACTTTATAAAAGGCCTTTTTACAAAACAAGTTAATTCTAATAGTAGGCTAATACAAGCCTATTACAAACAAATTAAAGAAAACAATTACAAAAGCAAACAATCCTATGCTACGATCCTGTTCATGCTGTAGGAAAATCATGTGCCCAATTTGGCTTCTTGACATCTTAGTCTTGGTTCAACTTTGTTGCTTCTGCAATCAATGCTTTTGAACTGAGGTACGAACACACTCTCAACAAGGATATTTGGCTTTAGATGTAGCCACACAAAGCTCACAAAAATCAGGTCTCTGTCTGGAAGCTTAAAGCACTAAAAAAAATGGAAGGTTTGGAAGGGAGATTCTCCCTTGGCAGTACAAAGCGGGAGAGGCTTTCAGACCACCACCACCTAAGATGCTTCCAAGGACACAAACCTTCTTTCAAATTCCAAAACCCAGAGTGAACAGTTTCTCAAACCAGAATAGGCTAGGCTAAGGTCAAACTCAGAAATTAGAGACAAAACAGAACAACCACAAACAAGGACAGCACAACAGATCTATTTCTTAAGACAACTCTAAATCAGATCATTAAAGCAATTAAAGCTCAAATTAAGAACAACAGAACATAATGCACATGCATTGAGACAAAACCAGGAAAGTCAATCAAGACAAACAAGAAACAAGGTAATGAATAAGGTGAGCACTCAAACAGGATCCTAAGATCAGTTCTAGAGTAGATTTCAAAAGCAGTTAAACAAAGTAAGTTGAACCATTCAGTATTTGAAAATGCAGCTGTTCAAACAATGATTTAATTTTTGGCCAAAGTCAGTGCAATGAATCAATGAAACACCATGATGAATTACACCAGCACTTAACTCTTTAGGTGCAATGTCAATTGACAGATAACAATTCTTTTGCACACACTGGAATATAATGTATTTACTATTACTGGACTGGCCACAATTAACAATCACTCAAGATTACAAAACAACAAGAAACAATTGGTTCAACTTAAGAAAAGAAATGCACCAAAACGTGATTCAAAGAGGATCATTGATTTGAGCATCAACTAGTTATTTTGACTATATCAGGGATTTAATACACAAAAGTATACTTGTTATGCTTATTGATATGTCATAATTCAAACAGATGCAACTTTGGAAATCAATTTCATTGTTCGCACAATTGCTCATACAGATTTTATGAGATCAAAGAATCACTGAAACAGTACATTCACAATTTTTTTTGAAATTGTTTCAGAACTTGATAATGAACTAGTACCAAGTAGGATTGACTAAACACACATCAAAATGCACAAATATAAGCTAGTGCAACTTAGCTCACACAATGTACACTGCTAGTGGTTACCGAGCTCGTTACTGAAATTTCATTGCTCCTTTGGTGTGCCACTTTGCAAATGCAGAACAACACCAAAAATTGAGTAAAATCAAACAATTAAACTGGAAGTAATATGAAAATTAAGGTAACTAACATGACTAAGACAACAAGACATGAATCAAGAATTAAAGACTCAATAACATGGAATGCGCTGAATAAAAATGAAAACAAGACTCAAATCAATGACGCAAGGCACATGCTCAAACATATTGAACAAAAATTGGAAACCTAACAAAGGAAACAAATGTCACCGAATAAGATGCACAATAGTTCAACACAAGACAGTACAGGAAAATGATGAACAACTCAGAAATGGAAAGAAACAACAAAGATCGAAAAGAAAGAAAAAAAAATCAAGACAAAGCATACCAATACAACTTGAACATAACATGAACATAAGTGAATCAAATGAGAGAAAAAAAAATCAGAACAGAGAGAACAACTTATCTGTTGACGCGTGCTTGAACCGAGCTCTGAATACCAAATGATGGAAGAGCATGAGGAGTTCGGACCGACTGAGGCAGCAGAAGTGCGATTTGGATCCTCGAAGCTTCTTCGACGAGTAAAGACGCAGCGGAATAGAAAAGGAAACGCGAGATTGAAGGGGAAACTGAGAGCGAACACATGGAAACCTAGGATCTAGGGTTTAATCGGTGTAAGTTGAAGGTATGGAGGATGAAGATGGTTTGTTCGGTGAGAAACCCTAGGAGGACGAAGAACACTATCTTGACCGATTAATCGGTGGAATAAGGGAATGAACGAAGGGAAAGAGGTTTAATCGGTGGAGTTTGACTTACAATCAGTGAAAATGAAGGAAAAGGCAGATCTGTGGTTGGTGAGAAACAAAATTCAAAATTGTATAAACTAAAGAAGTAGAGTTACCTCTATACACACTTGTGTGTTTGAGAGAAACACTTTTTCTTGGTGAGGAATAGTTCCATATATGCATGATTACATCTTTGCTTGGTTGATCATTCATGGGCATAACATCATTGAATATTTTGTGATTATATGAGCACCATAATGAGCTTAATTGAATCAACGCATGTATTTATCTTGACTTATATTCTTTGTGATAAGTTGATTTGAGCAATTACTTGTCTTGAAAGAAAAGGTTTTGAAATATGTGAAACCATTGTATGGATTGGTTGAAAGCTAAGTTACATTTTGTTTGCTTTAGGACAAACAAAGTTCTAGGTTTGGGGTTGTGATAGCGGTTGGATTTACCGTTATTTCATACTTAATTTTGATACTAAAAACACCCTTTTTGACTTAGATATTAGCTTGGAATCAAATGTTTTGTTGAATAAGAGAGTTGAAGGTGAATTTGATGGCTTTGTGCTAGATTTTAGTGTTTTCAACAGGAATTGAGATGATTTGGTGATGGACAAATTTATGATCAACAAAATATGATGTCACAAACTTGTTTTACAATCGGCAAGTCTGACCGAATCATTTCAAGTAATAAACTCGGTAAGACCAAGTATCGTTCTCCCAAAGGACTCACGGCCTAGTTTAGTTGTGTGGTTTGTTGATTAGCTAAGACTTAAGGACGAAATAAGTGAAGTTTAATATGCAAAACAGAAAATAAACATGTATGCATGAGGTTTTGATCAATGGCAAAAGCAAAACACAAGCACTTTCAATGAAATATATATATGAATATGTTGTTGGGGGTCAATTTCATCTTATCCACTCTCATATTTTAGGAATTCGACATTCAAGTCATCATTGTTAATGCCACTCTCTAAATTACCTTGTCAAGAAGGCTTATCCCTAATTACGAATTCATACGATTCCTAGCATTCCTAGTAATTAGTTCTTTTAGCACAGGAGCTTAACGACAACCAATATAATATTGGGAGTAATTCCCCGGATCTAGACTTCCCCGTACGTTCCCGTATCGACAAAACCAATAATCATGCATTGAATGAGTTAAACAAAGCAAGCATTAAGCAAAGAGGAAAAACCCTAACTAATGATGAAAGAAAGCATGAGTCTTAGATTAAGATGCAAGCACAAATTCCTTATATGAGAGCTTCAAAAGATTACATTGATTCCCCAACAAACATACAAGGTTTAGTTCACCATATTCATGGTGAACCTAGATGAACAATAATGAAAGAATGAAAGATAAAACCCTAGAAAGGTGAAGAGGTAGCCTGAGCATCCAAGATCCTCCTTCAAAGGGGTGGAAGAGAGAGTGTTTGCTTCGTCTTTGCCAAAGATCCAAACCCTAGGACGTCCTAAAGCTTATATACTATTCCAAAAATACAGAAAAATTAGGCTCAAGCCCATAAAAGTGCCAGAAAACCAGTCCAAGCCCATTTAGAATGGTGCTCAGCGGTATTTTACCGCTGAGCGGTACTAGCGGTTGATCCATTTTGCCCCCCAGCTGCTGTTTTGCCCCTCAGCGGTGATTTCGGCACCTGAAAACTGCCACTCAGCGCCAAGTTTCCGCTCAACGGCACTCGGTCACATTTTTTTCTGCATTCTGGTTGACTTTTCAGCATTCTGGTTGACTGGTTGACTTTTCTGGTTGACTGATTGACTTTTCTGGTTTCTGGTCTACTTTTCAGCACTCCAATCATTCGGTACTTCAATTTTTCTTTCAAATCATTCAATTAGCCTACAAAATAAAGGGAATCTTGTACAAAACCATTAAATTCACTTTCAACTCTCTTATTCACAAAACTAAAGCAAAAATATGAGTTCAAGCTAGTTTCTAAGTCTTAAAGGTTGCTTTTGCTATCAATTTTAAGCATAAAAATAACGGTTTTTCAACCGTTATCACAACCCCAAACTTAAAACTTTGCTTGTCCTCAAGCAAATAAGATGTAACTCAATCTTCTGCCAATTCATATGATGGTTCACTCATTCAAAAATCTTCTTTTCAAGATAAGTAAAGACTTCAATCAAACTTATGACCAAGAGTTCAATCAAGATGTGCACATGCTTTAGTGTTCACAAAGTCATTTAAATTCCAACAAATGCTATTTTTCATGAATGATCAATCAATTAAGCATGGATGTTCATGTGCTCATGGAATATTTCCTCACTAGGTAAAGTGTTTCACTCATACACAAGTGTATAAGAGGTAATCACTCATTCCCTCTACTATCACAATGTCACATGAATCAACTTTGCGTTTCATTTAACCACAATCAAAAACATTCACAAGCATGCATCATCACAAGGACTTTTCAATGGCTTATAATGTGGCTGGGCTAACAAGAAAATTGGTTTTTCTAGATCACAAAATCCTTGAGTTAAGAGAATCATAACAACACAATTATTCTTATTTTTCCCAACTTTCTTTTGCATTGAGCTTTGCTTTTTCTTTTCTTTTCTTTTCTTTCTCTTTTTCTTTGCATATTCTTAATTTTTAGCTCTTAGCTCAATGCTTTTCCTTTTTCTTTTTCATGCTTTCCCAACAACCCCAAACTTGAACATTTGTCAATACCACACAAGATTTTCTACTTAACTCAAGGTAAAGCTTTTCAACAAGGGTTTTCAATTTATGTTCAAGGCTAAGGGTTCAAAGGATAGAACACAAAGTGTTCTCTTTTAGTGGGCTAACTTTATGAATTTGGCCAATAAAAAGGGTTCCAACAAACGACCTTGATCATATGATGCAAACATAGAATACCTGGGCAAAATCATTCATGTTTCCAAAGTAATAACATTCAATCAATAACAACTTTGGAGCTCAAAACCTCACATATAAGCTCATTCACATTTGACATACACATCCTGCTTAATTTCACAATCACAATCATAATATCCTGTATTTGTTCACAAAGCTTGTGAATCACCTGTATAAGCATTTTATGTGCACATCTATCTCAACATCAATCAATCACTAATCATCATCAAGCATTACTTATCACACAATCACAGTTAATAGCAAACCATCATAACAAACCAGGTTTCCAATAGAGTACATCAAACCCTAATCTAAAACAAAAAATAAATAAGTTTAGAAAACTTAAACCAACAAAAGCATAAGCATATGATAGCATTCATCCGTAAATGCTATCTCAGCTCCTCATCAATCTGAGCTGTCCTCTGTATCTTCCTCTTCTTGGATCTTATAGTCTTGATTCTTTTTTGCCCGATGAGGAGGCCATCCCTACATCAAACATAATTCACAAAACCAAAAGATACATTGTTAAGCATTAGTAAACCACAATGAAGAAATCAGCCCCTTCAATGATGCTCTCTCCCAACCCCAAACTTAGATGGAAAACTAGTGAGCAAGTGAGTGGAAGGGAGATTTTCTAAAGAGGGATGAGGGAAAAGTTGTAGAGAACCTTTGAAAAGGTATGTAGGAGTGTGTGTTCAGAGAAGAGCTTGAAAGAATGAGCATATGCGCAGCTTAGGGTATAAAAATACCCTAATGGGCTCGGGTCCCGCTAAGGGGAACTAAAGCCCATTCTGCGAGAGTACCGCTCAGCGGTAAGTTGCCGCTCAACGGCACTTTCGTGATGTGCTCTTCTCCTTCTTTTCTTAACCTACGTGCCTCCTAGACATGCCCCTCACTGGTTCCCTGCAATTCAATGCTTAAAATACTTATGCAAACCCTATTACTACTACAATGAAACAAACGAAAACAATCAATCAACTAGGATGCCTCCCAGGTAGCGCTTGTTTAACGTCACGAGCCTGACCCAAAATCCACCAACACCCATCAGTAGGTGTTACAATCTTACCAACACCCATCAGTAGGTGTTACAAACTTACCAGCACCCATCAGTAGGTGCAAAATTTTCTCACCAACACCCATCAGTAGGTGTTATAACTTAGTATCCTTCAGTAGATACTTAACCACCTAGCATCCTTAGTAGATGCTATATCCAACAAAATATTTACAAAAATAATGTCCACAAATTAAAAGTTACCAAAAGAAATCAAAAGTTTTTAATTCACTGGGTTGCCTAGCTTGACCCAGTAAAGTTCAAATTCCTTCTTCTTTTTCTTCTTCCTACTGAACTTCTTCAGAAATTTGATCACCCCAGGAACCTGTTGCAATGTCTCAATCATAAGAACTTTAATCTCCAATTTCTTGAAGATTTCCATAAAGCACTTAAATTTCTTTTCCTTCCTATTATTCTTCTTTAGATGAGGATGGGATTTTTCATATGATTTCTTCTTCTTTCCTCTCATCTTCTTTTTCTTACGCTTCCTCTCCCCAATTTTTCTCTTTTTCTTTTCTCTTATTTTTTTCTTCCCTTCTCTTTTTCTTCTCAACTTCTTTATTTTCACAAAAATTTTCTTCCTCTCTTCTCTCTCAACCACTTCTTTTTCTTTTTCATCATCTTTATCTTTCTCACTCAACTCTTCTTTTTCTTCTCTCTCTATCTTTTCCTCATCTCTCTCTATTTTTTTCTCAACAAAAATCTTGTCACTTTCAGTGACAATGGCTTGACCTTCCTCCTTAAGGTTAACTTCAGTATTAACCTTAACATTCAATTTTTGACTAATGAAATGAAGGTGCATCTCCATCCTTTTACATGATTCTTCAATGCTTTTCTGAATAGAGTCGGAATTTTTCAAAAATCGTTGAAGGGTGTCATCCAAATTTACTGATAGAGAAGGTTCTTGCTACCATTGTTGTGGTGGCGGCCTATCAAATTCTTCGGCAGCTTGATTGCTTTTGTGATGACAATTAGGTATCTGTATGTACTGTTGAACTGCCTCCTCCAACGTTATCCTTCTTCCCGATAGAGAGGGTTTTCGCTACCATTGTTGTGGTGGTCGATTCTTAAATTGTTCGACAGCTTGCCAAAATTGATCGTTATCCATGCTTGAGTGAGATCCCCCAGTGGTTGAAATTACCTTAGTAGAATTGAGTGCCTATTAAATTCTTGTTCAAATTGCATCCTGCAGACATTAAGCACAAAACCCTAAAAACAATTGTTAGCACAAAAAGATTTAAGAGAGGATATAAGATTCAGAAAATAAAATAAAATAAAATAAAAACTGAAAAAATAAAAACAGAAATTCAAAATTAAAGTCAAAGATAATCAATAATCACACAAATTAACCAGTTAAACCACGAGTCCCCGGCAATGGCGCCAAAAACTTGATGGACAAATTTATGATCACCAAAATATGATGTCACAAACTTGTTTTACAATCGACAAGTATGACTGAATCGTTTCAAGTAATAAACTCGGTAAGACCAAGTATCGTTCTCCCAAAGGACTCACGGCCTAGTTTAGTTGTGTGGTTTGTTGATTAGCTAAGACTTAAGGACGAAATAAGTGAAGTTTAATATGCAAAACAGAAAATAAACATGTATGCATGAGGTTTTGATCAATGGCAAAAGCAAAACACAAGCACTTTCAATGAAATATATATATGAATATGTTGTTGGGGGTCAATTTCATCTTATCCACTCTCATATATTTTAGGAATTCGACATTCAAGTCATCATTGTTAATGCCACTCTCTAAATTACCTTGTCAAGAAGGCCTATCCCTAATTACGAGTTCATACGATTCCTAGCATTCCTAGTAATTAGTTCTTTTAGCACAGGAGCTTAACGACAACCAATATAATATTGGGAGTAATTCCCCGGATCTAGACTTCCCTGTACGTTCCCGTATCGACAAAACCAATAATCATGCATTGAATGAGTTAAACAAAGCAAGCATTAAGCAAAGAGGAAAAACCCTAACTAATGATGAAAGAAAGCATGAGTCTCAGATTAAGATGCAAGAACAAATTCCATATATGAGAGCTTCAAAAGATTACATTGATTCCCCAACAAACATACAAGGTTTAGTTCACCATATTCATGGTGAACCTAGATGAACAATAATGAAAGAATGAAAGATAAAACCCTAGAAAGGTGAAGAGGTAGCCTGAGCATCCAAGATCCTCCTTCAAAGGGGTGGAAGAGAGAGTGTTTGCTTCGTCTTTGCCAAAGATCCAAACCCTAGGACGTCCTAAAGCTTATATACTATTCCAAAAATACAGAAAAATTAGGCTCAAGCCCATAAAAGTGCCAGAAAACCGGTCCAAGGTCATTTAGAATGGCCCTCAATGGTATTTTACCGCTGAGCGGTACTAGCGGTTGATCCATTTTGCCCCCCCAGCTGCTGTTTTGCCCCTCAGCGGTGATTTAGGCACCTGAAAACTGCCGCTCAGCGCCAAATTTCCGTTTAGCGCCACTCGGTAACATTTTTTTCTACATTCTGGTTGACTTTTCAGCATTCTGGTTGACTGGTTGACTTTTCTGGTTGACTGGTTGACTTTTCTGGTTTTTGGTCTACTTTTCAGCACTCCAATCATTCGGTACTTCAATTTTTCTTTCAAATCATTCAATTAGCCTACAAAATAAAGGGAATCTTGTACAAAACCATTAAATTCACTTTCAACTCTCTTATTCACAAAACTAAAGCAAAAATATGAGTTCAAGCTAGTTTCTAAGTCTTAAAGGTTGCTTTTGGTATCAATTTTAAGCATAAAAATAATGGTTTTTCAACCGTTATCATTTGGAAGAAGATTTGAAAGTAGTAAGGAGATGGAAATAAAGAAAAGATGGAAAAGCATCAAAGAAGGGAGATCGCAACAGTGCTGATCTGGAGAACTATTCCTAGAGGTATGATGTATGATTTGCATTAGTACCGGAAGGTATTTTACAATTCATGATCTGGAGAACTATTCCTAGAGGTAGTATTGCTCAGGAATGGGGAATATGAATTTTGGTTGTCTTAAGCTTTTGTTCTTCAGAATTAACTATTTGGAATACAAGTTAAGGATAAACTTTATTCAACGAGGAATCGAGTTTTAAGTGTTTTAGAGAGTGACATTGACATTAATGAAGAAGGAGAATTCGTATATACATGAGAGTAAACTAGGTGAAATCTAACCCCAACAACATAATCATCTCATAATATCAAAACCATTCATCTTTACACTTTTGTCCAATTGATCAAATTGCATGCATATTTACTTTTTAGTATTCGCATTCTAAATCCAAAAGAGTTTATTTTCAAGTCCTATTTAATCAAGAAATCACATAACTGTTTAGGCTGTGAGTCCTTTGGGATACGATACTTGGTCTTACCATTTTATATTACTTGATACGATTCAGTACGCTTGTCAGAGTCTTAACATCCATTTATCCTTAAGCTTTCAAAAGTTAACTTTTCTTTCAAAAAAATTTTCATTCCATCTTTTCAAAAATTGCAACTTTTAACACATGGCAATCAAAAACTTGAGTTAGGATTACCTTTCTGGTTATCACTAACTCAAGACAAAAATAAAATTGAAAATTTCAAATTTAAGAAACCTTCTTCTAAACATGTTCCTCTATATATTTTATTGGGTCAAATATAACTAATTAGATATATGTTTGATGCTTATTGCAGATTGATATTTGATCTAGGAGAGACCTTGTGAGGCCAACAAAAATAAGTCCTCATAACAAAAACAAACCATCAGATTCATTAGTGCAACGAAGGGTTATTGCTTTAGTTGTTTTGGGTTTATGACCGCGGTTCCTGAACCAAGGTATATACAGACGAGGGAAAAAGGGCTTTTGCCTCGGTTCAGAACCGAGGCAGTATGTGTGAGTTTTTTTGCCTCGGTTGGTTTCGAACCGAGGTGGTAGATGCCTTATTTTTTTTTTTTTTGCAGAAAATGGGTAACTTTTGCTTTTCAAAATATTTTCTTTTTCTTTTTATTTGGGACAACAGATGTGGCGACAAAACAGCTAAAGGCAGCAACGAACGGCTGAAGGCGATGATGAACGACCGAAGACGGTGACGAATAGCCGGTATCGATGACGTACACCCAAAGGCGACAGCGAACAACATAGTTCGCATGAGAGAAGTAGAGACAGTGGCGACCATCGGTGGTGGAGGCAGTGGCGACGACCAACGGTGGAGGCAGCAGCGACGAAGCGAGTTGAGGATGGTGAGTTTGAGGTTAAGTTTGTTTAGTGGGAGTTGAGGATGATGGTGGTGAGAAGGTTGTGGAAGGGAAGAAGGAAATGGGAGAATGAAAGGTCTGAAATTTAAAAATCGAAGAAGTTATTACCTCGGTTAAGTAGACAACCGAGGTAATAAGACTCTACTGCCTCGGTTCTAGAGACAACCGATGCCTAAACCTATCATAAAATATTCAAAAAAAAATTATAAATGGCAAAACTATAGGCATCGGTTCGAGGTTAAACCGAGGTATAAAGGCCTTATGACATCGGTTCAAATGGAACCGAGGCAGTAAAGGTTAACAAAATTGATTTGAAACGTTTAGATACAGAGGTTGTCAGCTTTTGGCAAGACATACTGCCTTGGTTCTGCACAAAACCGAGGCAGTAAACCTATTTTGAAAAAACTGGTAGGTGAAAAAGCTAATTTGCAGAAGGAAAGCAGAGTTTTTTGCCTCGGTTGGTCAGAGAACCGAGGCAATATACCCTTTAGGCATCGGTTCTAATTGAACCGAGGCATATAATTTCGCAAAAATTACGAAATTGCCATTGTGTTCTGATACAAGCGTAATGTGAGTTAAAAACCTCTTTTTTTACCATTGATTTGAGGATAAATCCTTTCCAAGGGGGAGAGGATGATGACTTGGGCCCAAGCCCATCATTTACGCAAAGATTCGTTTACATAGAGAATAACAAAGAAGACTTCATAATAATCTTGAAAGCAAGCCAAAACCTCTTTACTCATCCCAAATGAGAGCTAGAAGTCCAACAAAGAAGGTCCAGTAAGAGCCATTCCAACCCATGGAGAAGGAGAAGCCTTGAAGAAGCAACCAGATGACGATGAGTGCCCACCCGTTGTCGCTCAGTGCTAGCGGGTTCCTTTTCCAGCATGCACGAAGCTTCTTCGAACTGACACCCCAAGCTTTAGCACATGTTTTTCTCGCCTCTTCCATGTGGCCTCTGATCCTCTTTATGCGGTTGATCATCAGCCTTGCTTGTACACACCATAGGGAAGCTTGGATTTAATGATAAATTCCATGCTTCATCACTTTGTAAGGCACTTTTGAATGAAATGATAGTTTATCATGCTGAAGCATTTCCAGCTACCAAACTCTGCCCGAAAGTCACTCTACTTGAGCTTTTCCACCTCCAATTAGCTTCCTTCCAATGAAGGCCGTTTGAGCCAGAGATTCCACCCTCCATAGAGCGCGTCCTCCACCAATCGCAAACCCTAAATTCACCCCTGCATTGTACTGTCCAGTCACCATTACCAGCTTCCACTACATTCAACACATAACTTGTGTTGGGGCAAACTCATCACAATCTCATCATGGGTCCTTGGGATTAGTATAAATTTGGAAAATCATTTCACAAGTTTGACCCAAGCATATTTTCCATTTGGTACACCAAAGTGCTTAATATTACACTTGTTTGAGCTGTGACCATGTTTCATACAATAGAAGCAACAAACATCATGCAGTTTGGTTTTCACAATTTTTCCTTTTTCGATCCAAACTCTACGTGTTCTATCATTTTGATTTCTCCTATTATGATGGACATTTATATTTTTCTAGTGTATTCTTTCAAACATCATGTTTCACATAGAATACAAATTTAGTTGCTTTAGCAAGCAAGTTTTCCAAAATTCAATATCCAACATATGATTCTTGCAAGACAAGCTTTCAATATGATTTACAACAACATTAGACTCGTTCAATTCTAAATTACAAGTCATGAAATTCATTTTTCAAAATTTCATGTGCAATATCCAATTTTTCAGATTCATTTAACAACTCAAGAAAAGCTTTTTGGAAGTCTAATTCACTAGTTTCAAAGCTAGAGTAACTTACTTCGCTTGCTGTGATATTAGTATCCGCCATTAAACACATATTTGCTTCTACATCTGAGTCACTTGAACTGAATGAGCTAGAATCATTTTCCTCCCAAGCAATGTATGATTTTTTCTTCTTCTAAAATTTGTTTTCTTTCTTTTCTTCACTCCTTTTGTTTTTAGGACACTCCGCCTTGACATGTTGATGGAAGCAACTTCTATCTTCAAGAAGAAACGACTCCTGGGACAGAATGACGCAGCGGAAATGAAATCACGATTGAAGTTGGCAATGCAGGGAAGGTGTTCAAAGAAATGCTCGGCAGTGGTTTGCATGAGTGTGTGGTGAGTTTCTAGCTCAGATGGCCTTTTAGCAGGGAAGGAAGCTAAAGGAAGACAAGCTAAAGCAACTATAAGTGTTGAACTCGAAGAAGTAGTGGCTGGTTGCAATTCAACAACATAACACTATATCAATTCAAGTTATGTTTTACAATGGATCAAGCTCTCTTTTATAGACAAAGAGAAGCTTCGAAACGTGCAAGGTACATATGTAAAACGTGTATGAGCTTAAGTGAAGTGTGTAGAAGATGGTGCAATGGTTGGTCGTGTGTTCCAAGTGGAAGTCATTGAAAATGTGCTCAAATGGAAGAAGCTTCACGGTAGGCTTGTGTTCCACGTGAGAAATATGTTGAATGTGCTTCAAATGAAAGAAGAAACACAGTTGTATGTCCTTCTCATGGAAAACGTGGAAAATATGCTCCAAAGAGAAGAGGCTACATGGCCTCACTTGTTTCCTTTGTACTCCCTTGCTTGGTAAGCTTCCTAGGATCCTTCCAACCTTTATTATTGTCCTACAAAACAAGGTAAATGGATTTAGTTAAAGAGAATCTATCTAAGACTTAGATAAGGAAAGAGCTTTAGCATACTTTATTCTACTTCCCTTTTTTAGTCTTAGTTTTAGTTGATACTTCTTTGGATGGGAAGTCCCTAAAGGGGTTTCCATCATTCCCTCCCTCTTTAAAAACGATTTGTCCTCAAGTCGGGAAGAAAGAAAGAAGCACAACTTTGGTGTTTATTTTCCTCCTACATCAAAAATATATCTACAAAAGATAACAAAAATTAGTATGATTAAAGAGATATATGCAAAGATAAGAAGATAAAATGAAGGCCTTTTGACAAAAATTTTATGAGAAGAAGTCTTGGCCTTTAATATATTTTTGGTTTCACTTTGTGTTGAACATTCCCCATGATAAAATGAAGAAACAAAGTGATGTTTTTGAGAAGAAGAGTCAAGGTATTTACCTGTTAATGAAGAAGTTAACAACATGCATACCTTTGTCTCCTTCTTCTTTTCTTGAGAAGGTTTCTTTTCCAACCTATTTTCTTGTTTTCTTTCTTTTTCAATTTTTTCTTTGATTTTTATCTCATCCTCTTTCACTTGTTTAGGTGTAAGAGGAATCAATGTGAGTTTATTTCCTTTATGGAGGAAAGTTATTTTGCTGGTATAGCCATCATGAGTGGAGTTATGATCATATTGCCATGGCCTACCAAGTAATACATGCCCAACATCCATTTGAACAACATCACATAAAACGTTTTCTTCATAGTTGCCAATGGATATTGGTATGGTTACCTTTGTATTGACTACTATTTCATCATCCTCTTTTATCCATTGAAGCTTATAAGGTTTGGGATGAGGAATACTAGGTAAGACCAATTTTTTTCACCAGTCTAGAACTACAAGAATTGCAAGAAGAACCACTATCCACAATCAATGAACAAGTGTTTTCAAAGATTTTGCATCTTGTTCTGAATAGGTTTTCCCTTTGTGATTTTTCTAGTTCTTTGGATTGACTTCCAAGAATTCGTTTTACCAATGATAACTCACCTTCACAAGGTAAGGCTTCTTCCTCAGATTAAGAAGTATTTGAGTCACTAAAAGAATCTTCACTTTCACTTTGATGGTCTAAGAGATAAGTAGACCGTTTGTTGGGACACTTAGAAGAATAATGTCCTCTTTCTCCACACTTAAAGCATTTGGTCTCTCTACCCCTTGTTTCTTTTGAAGATTCTTTGTGAGAGTTATTTATTTCTTGCTCTTTTGCTTTCTCTTTTTCTTTTCCTCTCACTCTCTCTTTCTCTTTTTCTCTTTCTTTTCCTCGAGGTTCTTCATACCTCGATGGACTACCCTCCCTCTTAGGATCTTTCTTATACTCGGAGATGATATTGTAATTCCTTTTAGTGGAAGCTTTTCTTCTAATTTGTTCTTCCACTCTCACACATAGCTGAACAAAGTCATTGAGATCTAAATAAGGTAAAAGCTCTACCTTATCTCTGATCTCATAGTTAAGGCCGCTTTGGAACCTAGCTATGGTGAATCTCTCTTCCTTGATTTCAGCTTTGAACATGAGTAGTTCTAAATTTTGTCTATATTCTTCGACACTCATGTTTCTTTGTTGAAGTCTATGGAGCTTGTTCATGACCTCCCTTGCATAGTATGCTGGAACATGTCTCCAATGCAAGGCTGCCTTTAACTCATTCCAGTATTGGATGGTGTAGTCGTCATGCATCTTTTGATCCTTAATGATTGTGGTCCACCAATAGAGGGTTTCACCTTGAAAGGTCAAGGTGGCTAGTGTCACTCTCCTCCTATCATCTATGTGGTAACACTCAAAAATTTGTTCAACCTTCATTTCCCACTCAAAATATTCCTCTACATTGTCTCTTCCATAGAAGGGAGGAAGGTCAAGCTTTGGTTCCACATGATGCTCTCTATGATTGTGGTGTCTCCTAGGTGGACGCTGATAGTGATCACAAGGATGAATGCTATGTTGATCAGTATGGTGGGAAGGTTCACCATGATCATGGTTTTTCCTATGGGAGTGCTCATCATGATGTGAACTTCTCTGATTGAGAGTGAGGTTAGTAACCATTTGTCTGAGTTCTTAGAACTCAGCTCGAGTTCTATTAAGCTCAGCTTCAGTCCTGTTAAGTTGAGCCTGAGTTCTACTAATTTCCTCTTTCAATTGTATGTTATCTTGATCATTGTGAATGGTACCTTGTACACTAGAGTGACTCATACTTGTGAAGTAGAGAAACAAGTATAGAGTCAAAAACTTTTCAAAGACTTTTATATTTTTGGTGAATGATTTCTAGAAAGATTCTAAAGGTAAAAGAAACCAAATAGCTCCCAAGAAGGAGAGGTGAGTCACAATGGGCAGGCTTAAGAACCTTGTCCTTCCTTAGCCAGAGGTTCTCCGGTCGTTTCTTACCCCAGTTTCTAGGTAGAAATCTTTCAAAAGCTTTTGGAATGCAATAATGAAATGCACCTAGAAACCAAATGAAGGTTTATCTATATGAAACACGCTCCTAAGTATCACGGAGACGTAAAACAGAAAGAACAACAAGCAGAAATATTAAAGAAAGAATGGAAGTGGAAAGGAAAGATGAGACTCGACCCTAAGTGAAAGTGCAAGTGACACTTGGAGCCACTTGACACACTTTTACACTAAGATGCGTAGCCTATCTATTACAATGTTAAATATTGCTTTTGGAATTGCTTGAAAAACATTTTCCCAAGTCACTTTAAGTTGGAAATGAGAGACATAATTGAATGAAACTTCAAAGGTTCCGTGATACCAAGCCAAAATTACAAGTAAAATGTTTACAAAAGTATCAAAGCCAAGTGAAATTTGTTGTTTGTGATTGGTGTAGTTCCCAAAAGTGATGTGTTAGCTGCTGAAATGGTGTTGGAACAACAAGAACCAAGTGCACTTGGAGTCCAAACTTGTAGCCAATTTAATAAGTCTTCCACTCCCTAATATGCTACCCTTTTGGAGAAGCAATCTGGATGTTTAGAACTGTACCACAGTGTCACACATCCCTAGAAAGCAGCAAAAACAGTGAGCATCACAACAAGTTACTACACCATATTTTAGATTGCAAACCAACTTGACAATACAATGGAAAGCCAAATGAAATTGAACTCTAATGAATTTTTGGGTTGGAAAAAGAGGTGGAATGCAAAAGGAACCTAACAGAGGGTCTAGAGCAGATCACACAAGCAAGAAAAACTCAAAAATAGGAAAGAAATCATGTGAAATGAAATTGTTTGATGGAAATACAAAATTGTTTGATGAAATGCCACAAAGAGATGCAAATTTTGGTATTTTCTGGTTTTTGATTCTTCAAAACTGGATTGCAGGGGTTTATGTGCTTTCTCTGATTTGTTTTCACTTGTATAAGCTTTAAAATGTATATAGAAAAAGAATCCCCAACTCTTGCCAATCCAAATTGAAAATCGAATTGTGAAAATGTGCAAACAACAAAGAAATGTACTGCACCAGAAAAAAAATGTGGCTGGAAAAGTGGAACAACAGTGATCAAAATGATTAGTAGTGATTCAAATGTGCAGATGACACTTCAAACAGGTCTATATCATCAAATGGGATGTGTGCAAACAATGAAACAACCAAGACAAAGTCCAGTTCAAAATTTCACTGGTTGACTTCCAAATTTAACAAAAATGTGATAGTTTGGATGATGTTTTTTCGGAAAGGGTTAAGAATGACCATATGAATAGTAACAATAAGTTTGAAATGGTCAAGTATACTTGCACAAATATTCCAACACCACAGAAATATGCAGAAAATTGGACAAAACTGGACCAGAAATTAAAAATGTAATAGAGTCAAATCTGGAGGGATCAACAAACATGCAAGAAAGGTCCTAAGCGATTAAATCTAGCTTCAGAAATTGAGCTAGGGAAATAGCAAATGTCCTAAGACACATAATGACAGTAGCACGGTGCAGAAGCTTTTGCAATTAGCATGTGACAGCATTATTTTAGAGATTTTTGAAGCAACTCAAGTATGCTTTTCTGAAATCAGTGGCAAATCTGAGTTAATACTTCTTGAAACATGTTTAGAAACTTGAAAAAACCTTGTAGCAAGGTTTAGGAACACACAATCTGGTCAGAAACAGTTTGCATCATATGAAACCAAAAATGAAATTTAATGCTGAAGTTGCAATGAGTTTTGAATGAACTCAACTACTCATTTTTGAATTATGCACTTTATAGGAGTTATGATGATTTAAGAACTGGTTAAACACATCAAAGAAAAATGTAGCCAACACAGATGATAGAATATTAAACCAGAAAATGAATTGTTATGCAGAGTTTGCTACTGGAAAACAATGCTTGCATTGCGTTTAGCTCCAATGATCAAAGCTGGACATGAAGCCATGGCTTATATATCAACATATAGCTAGCAAATGCATTGGACACACTTAAAATCGAAAAATTGAAGCTGGAGTAGATTGAAACCAATGGAATAGTGAAACACGACAATCACTTGCACATGACCAAACAAAACTGGAAAATGATGATTAAGTTGAATTAAAACGGAATTAAAGAAGATGCACCGATTAAAATGATTGAAGAACACTAAGGAACAACTGTATGAACTCAAACAATCACAGAAACACAAAATGAATCAAGAAAAGAATCAAACAGTGACAAATCAAGAACAATACAACACGGAATTGGAGAAAATGAATGAAAGACCAACTTAGCTCTTGAAGCAAAGCGTGGACGACACCAAATGATGGAAGCAACTTCTATCTTCAAGAAGAAATGTCTCCTGGGACAAAATGACGCATCGGAAATGAAATCACGATTGAAGTTGGTAGTGCAGGAAAGGTGTTCAAAGAAATGCTCGACAGTGGTTTGGATGAGTGTGTGGTGAGTTTCTACCTCAGATGGCCTTCCAACAGGGAAGGAAGCTAGAGGAAGACAAGCTAAAGCAGCTATAAGTGTTTAAACTCAAAGAAGTAGTGGCTGGTTGCAATTCAACAACATAACACTATATCAATTCAAGTTATGTTTTACAATGGATCAAGCTCTCTTTTACAGATGAAGAGAAGCCTGGAAACATGCAAGGTACATATGTAAAACGTGTTTGAGCTTAAGTGAAGTGTTCAGAAAATACTGCAATGGTTGGTTGTATGTTCCAAGTGGAATTCATTGAAAATGTGCTTAAATGGAAGAAGATTCACGATAGGCTTGCGTTCCACGTGAGAAATATGTTGAATGTGCTTCAAATGAAAGAAGAAACACAATTGTATGTCCTTCTCATGAAAACCGTGGAAAATATGCTCCAAAGAGAAGAAGTTACATGACCCATAAAAAATTGCATTTTGACTTTCATGAAAGCATAATTATCACTAGTAAAGAGTGGTGGTCTGTTGATGGAAGCACCTTCAGCATACACTTGGTTATGTCCGGTAATTTTCGTAAAATTTGAAAAACTATCAAAGTAAGCTTTGATACCAATTGTACAAATTGGTATCGCCTAACAGAATGTTTTAAGGAGCGTGATAACAAACAATAACCAAGAGGGGAAGGGTGAATTGGTTCTTTTAAAACTTCGTTTTCCCTTTTTAAATTTTCTTTTAGCAGAATAAAGTAAAGAGATGAAGGGATAGAGAAAATCACACAAATGATTTTATCATGGTTCGAATCAAAAGATTCTACGTCCAATCGTGAATCACTATAAAAGAGTGATTAACTTTTCACTAAAAATCAGTTAATGATTATAATAAGGATGATGAAACAATAAGAGTAGAAGACACCTTCCTTCGACACACGAGGGAATGAACAACAACTTAATATACTTGCAGAGAACCGTTTCCACCTTTAGACACACTAAACACAAGCTTCTCCTTTCTTAATACTTGATCGAGTTATGACTTAAACTTAAGAACTTCCTCAAAACCAATTATGTGCTCTCAAGATTTTAGGTAACCTGTAAAAGTTTTAGGAGGGTTTTATTTATAGGTCCGGGGTCAAAAAATGAAAAGAGAACTCCCAGTTACCAGAGTTAATCAATAATCAGAAGTGATAATCGATTATTTTAGGATGTTATGGGTTTTTGGAAAACATGATAATCGATTATCCTTAGTGATTATCAATTATTGTCGAACCCAGAACAATATCAAAACTTGCGGTGATAACTGATTTTCCTCTATGATAATCGATTATTGCCGCAAGAGTTCAATAAGTTATAAAACTTTTAAGGGCTTACAATTGAAAAATAATTCCTATACAAACAATTTCTAAAAAAAATGCTTTTAACAATTAATGTATTTGTTTCTTCAAGTCTTCAAGTCTTCAAGTATATCATCATCAAAATCTTTTCAAAGCATAAATGTATTGTGGCTTCAACCTCAGCTTTAGTGTTTGAGATTTTCCTCCAAAATGGATTTCTTCGTATTCACTAGTAAAAAATACGCATTTTAACTCGTCTAATAGGCTTCGGTCAAAGGAAAATCGAAACCTATCCGAAAGTGGTCACAATCTTATACTTTTGACAAACTTATATGCTTTGGTTTTAAAAAAACTGAAGCATATAGCGCATATTACCTCGATTCAAAACATAATTGAGGCCTAATACTTTATGAAAAAGTCACATGCGCCTCTGAAAAACTCTGACACGTGATTTAGTACTTCGGTTGCTTATAGAGTCGGTGTCAAAATAGGTTTATGCTTCGGTTAGTACATAACCGAGGCCTAAGGGTCTATCAAATCCCATCTTTTTCACTGTCAACTGACTGTACTGCACCTGACCTGCTCTGACCTACGACCTCGGGTTGCTGAAAAACTGGTGTAGAAGGTTGTTTATGCTTCGGTCAGAGATGGAACTGAGGTAATAGAGCTCAGCTTATTTACCCAAATTCGAAATTTTCACCCTACTGTTCATTTATCTCTTCATCCCGTGCTCTTTTCTTCTTCGTGGGCTCACTTTTCTTCTCCAAATCATTGCTATCTCACTTTTGTCTGCCAAAGTTAGGGCTTTAAAATTAGCGTTTGCTTGCATAGTGTAGCTTTTCCAGATTTATGATTAGGGTTTTGGAGGGGGGTGAGTGGTTGCGGGTGGTGTTAGGATGGTGAGAAAGTGAGGAAAAATGTGGCTGGTGGTAGTGGGGGGAGTAAATGAGAGATTTTGAGAGATGGGGTATGCGTTTGGGAGAGAGAGTCTTCGAGGGAGGAGAGGAGAGAGGAAGTGAGAGAGGCAAAAGCTGATGTGAGTAGAGCAGAGGTTGTTGAGAATGAGAACATTGAGAAGGAGAAGGAGATTGAAGGTGAAAGAGAGGAGAAAAGGACAAGGGCAAGGGGAGAGAGGAGGCGATCTTCGAAGCCGAAGCCAAATCCGAGGTTGAGCAACCCACCTAACCATGTTCATGGTGAGCAGGTTGCAGTAGAGTGGCCCTCCTAGCTCTCTAAGGTTGCTGGTGAATCACGCCTCGGAAAGCTTACACCTTTGAGAAGCTTGATAAGGTAAAGAACATCTCGGATTCATTCAATAGTATTTAGTTTTGTTGCTAATTATGGTTTGGTGAATGCTAATATGGTCTTGCTGTCTGGATTTGATTTTTGACAATATGTGGGTTCTTGTCATCTTCTCCATTGGACTTTTCCTTCAATGAGGTGTTGATCCTGTTGGGTTTCCATTTTCTGTTTTAACATAGTTTTGACAATATGTTGGGTTTTTTTTTTGTTATCTTTATTCAAACAAGGGCCACTGGTAAAGTAGTAATTTGGAATTTAGCCTTTTTTTTTTCTAGGGTTTGGGATTTGTAAATTTAAAAACCTTCCAACAAACTTTGTAAAAGTTATTTCTTCTGGCTACTTACCGGACAAATATTAAATTTTTTGTTTGTGATTTTGCTATCTTTCAATTTGATCAGGCAAGGTACATACAAGAATGTTTACAAAGCTAGGGATTCTTTGACGGGAAAAATTGTTGCTCTAAAGAAGGTCCGTTTTGACAATTTAGAACCTGAAAGTGTGAAGTTAATGGCCAAAGAGATTTTGATTCTCCATCGTCTAGATCATCCCAATGTCATCAAACTTGAAGGCTTAGTGACTTCTAGAATGTCATGCAGTTTATATCTTGTATTTGAATACATGGTGCATGATCTGGCGAAAGAAGAAAAAAAAAGCAGACCCTACTGCCTCGGTTCAAGGTCCAATTGAGGCAGTAGAGAAGGACATACGGTCTCAGTTCACGGGGAACCGAGGCATAAAGTTCTGCAAAAAAAAAAATTTAAAAATTAAAAAGTTTACAATTTCGGTTAACTTTGAACCGAGGCAAAATCTGTCAGAGCGGCTGCAGCGGAATGGTTAGCGTGGAAACAAACCAAGAGGGGGGGTGAATTGGTTATATTCAAATATTATCCCTTTTTAATATTTTTCTCTTAATTTCTTACTAAGCAGATAATTAAACGTAAATAACAGAGTAAGGGAAAGAGAAAAATTACACAGGTATTTTATCCTGGTTCAGATCACTAGGATCCTACGTCCAGTCGCTTATCTCAAATAAGATAAACCTTTTTCACTATCACAAAACTATTACAAATATTAGTCACACAGAAAAACAATTTGTAACAGTTTAGAAATTACCACCTCTCTTGAAACCACAAGAGATGAACTTACACCTCCTTTGAATCTTCACAAAGGATGATCACCTCCTTCGAATGCTTCACGAAGGATGATTCTCTTCCAGACACTTCCTCAGACACACCAAGGATGATCAAGCTATTCCTCTGTCACCGCAGTACCACTTCAGGACTTTGCAGACAAGAGTTTCCTTAGCTTCAGCAATTTCACAGAGTTCTCACAAGAGTTCAGAGTACTTGAGCACAAGGGAAGAGTTGGAATTGAGAGAAAATGAGAGTCTATTTATAGACTCATCCAAAGGCTCCTCCATTTTCGCTTTTAGACTTTCTGACTGTGTTAATCGATTAGCTACAGTGGTTAATCGATTAACATCCCAACGGATACTTCAACGTCTCTAAAAACGGCTAGTTTTTCAAACGTTCACTATGTTAATCGATTAACAGCCCTTGTTAATCGATTAACGTTAATCGATTAACACCCCTTGTTAATCGATTAACACTGAAATGCTGTGCTTCGCCATTTGCCTCTGGAACAATCGATTAACGCCCTCTGTTAATCGATTAACGTTAATCGATTAACACCCCTTGTTAATCGATTAACACTGCACAGATTTTCCTCTTGATTTATTTTTACATCACTTTTGAATACATACAAGAAACTACTAATTTTCCTATGTTCATACAATTTTTTACAAGAGGTTACAAGTCTTCAAAGATCATTCTTCATGAGTCTTGTTTGTTCTTGACTTGATTTGGACATCATCAAAACTTCATCTTCATCATTTTGCTAAAAATCTCCCCCTTTTTGATGATGATCAAAACCTTCTTGATTTAAAGCTTTTGTGAACCAGCTGTATTTAAAAATAACTTAAGGAAAAATTGTTAGTGAACTTAGAAAAAATATTTTAAGGCTTAACTATTTCTCCCCCTTTTTGATCATTATTAAAAAGTGATGTATAATTGCTCCCCCTTAATATATTAGAAACTATACTCCCCCTTAATGAAAGCATAGATGCATTAGAAATATTAAGATAAGAGAACACACATTTTTATTGAATTTTAAAGAGGCATACAAGCATAGAAGCATACATAAAGGGCACACACTAATAAAAACATAGAATCATAAAGATGCCTAATCATCATCACTATCAGGGACATATAGTTTGGCAAGTTTGTCATCAATCTCCTTAAGATGAGTATTAATCTCATCATAACGAAGATTGTGATATGCCATCATATCGTCCATTCGTGTTTGTTGCATTGTGGCCATGGCTTCAATTTGTCTAGAAATACTTTCTAGACTATATTCTTGTGGAGGATTTGATGGTCCAGCAACATTGGTTGGTTGAGGCATAGGGATATCTTCCTCCTCTTCAGCTGAGGCATCTTCTTCTTGTGCAATATCTTCATCAGCGCAGACAAACAAATTTCCTTGTCTTATAAATCCCATTTGATGCAAAGCAGACTCTTCAATTTGATGGGTAGGTAAGACAGTGAGATGTTTTTCTCCGGTGACATCCACCCCTTTATAGATACATATCAATGAAACAAGGAGAGGATATGGGAGATGACCTCTGTCATACCTCTTGGCACGGACCATAGTATCTGAGATGAGACTTGCCCAATTGATGTTGATATTTTGAGTGATGGCGGACATAATCATCAAATCAGTTTCAAAACATTGAGCAAGGTTTGTACCTCTTGGACAAAGCATCCAAACAATGAGATAATGAAGGACCCTTTCCTCCATTCTTAGATTTCCTACTAGAAGATATCGCCTATTTGGTAGAGGTTGTTGAGGATTCCTCATAAAGGAGCGATATGCCAAAATTTTGTTAAACTCACCAAAATCATTTGGCACATGCATGGCATTTTCTAAAGGAGGAATATGAGCAACATTTAACCAAATATCGTGATCTAGAATAATGTCTACTCCTTTGACGCGAGTGTGAACAATACCGTTTTGGGATTTCAGATTGTAGTAAAACACGCGTACCAAATCGGGGTAATAGCGCCCTTGAAGTTGTAGTAGATATTGGACGCCTTGAGCCATCAATTGTTGAGAGAATTGAAATTGATGTACTGCAAACCAATTAAGATCCACAAATTTTTGGCGAAGAATTTTGCGTTCTTTCCACCATTGCAAGTATTCGTCGTGCCTTCCTTCATCGGAGATCCAACCGTGAATATTTGGACCACGTGCGGGAGGCGTGCTTTCCGATCCATAGCTTCTTCTTCTTCTTCTTCTTGATGGTTCAGCCATGAGAGTGTGAAAAGAATTTTGGGACAGCAAGAAAATTTGGACAGCAAGCAAATTGAAGAGATTTTGAGTAGGAGAGTGAATGGTAATGTTTGTGGGTAAAAATGAGGGATGGTATGGATTTAAATAGGCTGAAAAATGACCCCCCAACGTGCAAATGTTCAAAAAGAGCCGTTTATAGCCGTTACAACGGCTAGTTTTTGCAGTATTTACTGCCTGTAACGTATGTTAATCGATTAACAGGCCCTGTTAATCGATTAACGTTAATCGATTAACACCCTGTGTTAATCGATTAACTGACGCTGATTTCCGAAAAACGTCAAATTTTTACCTATATCTAATTTTGAGATATTTTCAATATTCCTAAGTCTCTTCTAAGCTCATAGAATCTATCCTTAGGCAATGCTTTGGTGAAAATATCAGCTAATTGATGTTGTGTATCAATATATTCTATCTCACAATCTCCCTTTTGTACATGATCTCTAAGAAAGTGATGCCTAATCTCAATGTGCTTGGTTCTAGAGTGCATTATGGGATTCTTTGTAAGATTTATTGCACTTGTATTATCACACTTAAGTGGAATATGATCTAAATGAATGTCATAATCCTCTAATTGCTGTTTCATCCATAAAATTTGTGCACAACAATTTCCAGCAGCAATATATTCAGCCTCAGTTGTTGATAAGGCTACACAGGCTTGTTTCTTAGAGTGCCAAGAAACTAAGGAACTACCTAGAAGATGACATGTTCCACTAGTGCTTTTTCTATCTATCTTACAACCTCCATAATCTGCGTCTGAAAAACCTACAAGACTAGGTTCCGTTCCAGATGGATACCATAAACCAAAGGATGCAGTTCCCTTAAGATATTTCAATATTCTTTTAACTGCAGTAAGGTGAGATTCTCTAGGACTAGATTGATACCTAGCACACACACAAACACTTTGCATAATATCTGGTCTACTAGCAGTGAGATATAGCAAAGAACCTATCATACATCTATATTTAGTTTGATTTACCTCTTTTCCTGACTCATCTTTGTCAAGATAGCAAGAGGTTCCCATAGGTGTAGACGTTTCCTTTGCTTTGTCCATTTCAAACTTCTTAAGAATTTCTCTACAATACTTGGTTTGAGAAATGAACGTACCTTCTTTCATTTGCTTAATTTGAAGACCAAGGAAGAATGTTAATTCTCCCATCATAGACATTTCAAATTCACCCTGCATAGTCTTAGCAAAATCCTCACAAAGAGATTTATTAGTTGATCCAAAAATAATATCATCAACATATACTTGAATAATCAAAATATGTTTTCCGACTCTTTTAATAAACAAAGTGGAATCAACTTTTCCTCTATTAAAATTATTTTCTAAAAGAAAATTGCTAAGTCTTTCATACCAAGATCTAGGTGCTTGTTTTAAACCATAAAGTGCTTTCTTTAACTTATAGATGTGATTTGGAAATTTAAAATCTTCAAAACCGGGTGGTTGTTCAACATACACATCTTCTTTTATAAAACCATTTAGAAATGCACTTTTCACATCCATTTGAAACAACTTAAATTTCATTATAGATGCATAAGCAAGAAGTAGGCGTATTGCCTCTAACCTGGCAACTGGAGCATATGTCTCATCATAATCTATACCTTCTTCTTGACTATATCCTTGAGCCACAAGCCTAGCTTTATTCTTGGTGATGTTTCCATCTTCATCCAGTTTGTTTCTGAATATCCATTTGGTTCCAATCACTTGATGAGTATCTTCCCTAGGAATCAATTCCCAAACTTGATTTCTTTCAAACTGGTTGAGTTCTTCTTGCATTGCTATACACCATTGTTCATCTTGAAGAGCTTCCTTAATGTTCTTGGGTTCTATCTGCGACATGAAAGCTACATTCATACAAAAATTTACTAAATTTCTTCTAGTGTTTACCCCTTTTGATATGTCGCCAATGATGTTGTCCAGTGATAATCCTCTAGGTTGTTGCCATATTTTGTTTAGATCTTCATCATCTTGAGGATTATGTATTTCTTCTTCATTTGTTGTCTTTTGTAAGTCTTCATTTTCACCTGCATCTGATTCATCTGACTCAAGAGGTTTTGCCTCAAGGTCTACAATTTCATCAAAGACAACATGCATAGATTCTTCTATTTGAAATGTTTTCTTATTAAAAACTCTATAAGCTTTGCTAGTTAGAGAATATCCTAGAAAAATAGCTTCATCTGCTTTGGAATCAAATTTTCCTAAATTTTGTTTTCCATTGTTTAGGACAAAACATTTGCATCCAAAAATTCTTAAATGTGAAACATTTGGTTTTCTACCTTTAAAAAGTTCATAAGGAGTACATTTCAAAATTGGTCTAATAAGCATTCTATTTAAAACATAACATGCAGTACTCACAGCATCAGCCCAAAATTGTTTAGGAACACTATATTCATTTAGCATAGTTCTAGCAAGTTCCTCTAAAGATCTATTCTTTCTTTCTACAACTCCATTTTGTTGAGGAGTTCTAGGTGCAGAAAAATTATGAGAAATGCCATATTCTTCACAAAAAGTTTCAAAATATTCATTTTGAAATTCACCTCCATGGTCACTTCTAATAGCTTTTATTTTCAAATCCTTTTCATTTTGAACTAAATTTGCAAACTTTTTAAATTCTTTGAAAGCTTCAGTTTTAAGAGTAAGAAAGAAAGTCCAAGTATATCTTGAATAATCATCTACAATAACTAAAGCATAATAATTTCCTCCAAAACTTTTTATCCTAGAGGGACCAAATAAATCCATGTGCAAAAGTTCTAAGGGTTTTAAACTAGAAACAACATTTTTCGAATGAAAAGATGATTTCACTTGTTTTCCCTTTTGACATGCATCACACAATTTATCCTTCACATATTTTAGTTTTGGTAGACCAATTACTAAGTCTTTAGAAATGAGTTTATTCAATTGTTGCATATGAATATGTGCAGCTCTTTTATGCCATAACCATGGATTTTCTTCTTTTACTACTAAACATGAAATATTCCTACTTGATGCATTTTCTAAATCTATCAAATAAATATTGTTATGCCTAATTCCTTTCAAAGCAATTTCAGAAGAATCATTTTTATAAATAGTGCAGGAATTTTGTTCAAAGGTTACCTTGAATCCTTTATCGCATAATTGACTAATGCTGATTAAGTTGTGCTTTAATCCTTCCACATATAGCACGTCTTTGATCATCAAAGTATCTTCACTTCCAATATCTCCTATTCCAAGGATTTTTCCTTTATTGTTATCACCATAGGTGACAAATCCGCGTTCTCTTTTCCGGAAGCTTGTAAATTTCTTCTTATCTCCGGTCATGTGTTTTGAACATCCACTATCAAGACACCACATATGCTTCCTTGGTTTTAATAATTCCTATAACATAAAAAGAACAAGCTATTTAGGTACCCAACTACTTTGTATGGGTCCTTTGGGTTAGATTGAAGAGATTGAAATTATTTTGCAACCCAAGCATATCTACCACTTGGAACACCATAATGCTTAATTTTACACTTATTAGATGTATGACCCTTTTTCATACAATAAAAGCATGATGCAGTATATGTGTTCCTATAAGTTGTTCCCTTTTCTACCCAAGTTCTACGGGTTCTATAATTATGCTTATTTTTAATTCTAGGAACATACTTATTATTACCAACCTTATGTTCATTTATTTTACTACATTCTCCTAAGGTTGTTTCATCTAGTAGTTTCTTATAATTAATACAGGATGCACATTCATTACTACTAGAAAATTTGCCTTTTTCATAATATAAAACTTTACCTTTTAAATTTCTAATTTCTTCTGCTTGATATAAAAATTTATTTTTCAAACTTCTGTTTTCTTCAGATAAATTTGTAAATTCAGTTTTCAAATTATCATTTAATTTAGAAGAATTTTCAGAAGTAAGCTTCAAATCTTCATTTTCTTTAAGAAGGCTATTAAGTTCAGATTTCAAATTTTTAAAGTCCTTTTTCAGCTTTTTATGAGCAACATCTAATTTTTCAGATTCAATTAATAATGCAGCATACATTTCATTTTCATCAATATGACTATCATTATCAGAATAGTTTGAACTACTTACTTGGCTGTCATTATCGTCATCTGCCATCAAACAGATGTTCGCTTCTTCATCTGAGTCGCTTGAATCTGTAATTGTTTCATTGTCGTCTTCCCAAGCAATGTATGCCTTCTTTTTCTTGAAAAATTTCTTTTCTTTCTTTTCTTCACCCTTCTTCTGATTTGGGCAGTCTGCTTTCAAGTGTCCTTTTTCTCCGCAACCATAACATCTGTAGTTTGAGGAAGATCCTTGATTTTCTCTCTTTTCATTTCTGAATCTCCCTTTGCCTTTTGATTTCATGAATCTGTTGAACCTCTTGATTAGTAGACTCAAGTTTTCATCTTCATCTGAGTCTTCATCTTCCATCTTGCTTTTGCTCTTTTCTACCTCAGATTTGAATGCTAGAGTCTTTTTCTTCGTTTTTGCTTCTTCTTCCTCTAATCTTCCAAGGTCTAGTTCATGCTCTCTCAACTTTCCAAATAATGCCGCCATGGTCATTGTGTTGAGATTTTGTGACTCAGAAATTGCAGTCACTTTTGGTTGCCAAGCCCTGTCTAAAGATTTCAAAATTTTTATATTTAATTCATCAGTATCGAAAGACTTACCTAGTCCAATAAGATGATTTACGATGTTGGTGAAGCGTTTTTGAACATCTACTATTGTTTCTCCTTGCTTCATTCTGAACATCTCGTATTCTTGGATCAAAGTATTCTTTCTAGCTCTTTTAACATCATCTGTACCTTCATGGGTTACTCGAAGTACTTCCCACATTTCTTGTGCAGTTTTACAAATGGATATCCTGTAAAACTCATCAACGGTTAAAGCAGATGAAATTATATTGCGAGCTTTAACATCATTACCGAATTTTTTCTTGTCTTCAGCAGTCCATTGGTCACGGGGCTTTGGTTCCTGCATATTGTTAGTTGGAACAAAAGGACCAGATGCAACTGCATCCCAAATATCTATATCAATAGACTCCATAAATATTTGCATTCTTACCTTCCAGAATGCGTAATTTTCACCTGTGAATAGTGGTGGTCTGTTGATAGAAGCACCCTCTGCGAATGTTTGAAACGATCCCGCCATTTGAATAACTATCAAAGCAAGCTCTGATACCAATTGTCAGAGCGGCTGCAGCGGAATGGTTAGCGTGGAAACAAACCAAGAGGGGGGGTGAATTGGTTATATTCAAATATTATCCCTTTTTAATATTTTTCTCTTAATTTCTTACTAAGCAGATAATTAAACGTAAATAACAGAGTAAGGGAAAGAGAAAAATTACACAGGTATTTTATCCTGGTTCAGATCACTAGGATCCTACGTCCAGTCGCTTATCTCAAATAAGATAAACCTTTTTCACTATCACAAAACTATTACAAATATTAGTCACACAGAAAAACAATTTGTAACAGTTTAGAAATTACCACCTCTCTTGAAACCACAAGAGATGAACTTACACCTCCTTTGAATCTTCACAAAGGATGATCACCTCCTTCGAATGCTTCACGAAGGATGATTCTCTTCCAGACACTTCCTCAGACACACCAAGGATGATCAAGCTATTCCTCTGTCACCGCAGTACCACTTCAGGACTTTGCAGACAAGAGTTTCCTTAGCTTCAGCAATTTCACAGAGTTCTCACAAGAGTTCAGAGTACTTGAGCACAAGGGAAGAGTTGGAATTGAGAGAAAATGAGAGTCTATTTATAGACTCATCCAAAGGCTCCTCCATTTTCGCTTTTAGACTTTCTGACTGTGTTAATCGATTAGCTACAGTGGTTAATCGATTAACATCCCAACGGATACTTCAACGTCTCTAAAAACGGCTAGTTTTTCAAACGTTCACTATGTTAATCGATTAGCAGCCCTTGTTAATCGATTAACGTTAATCGATTAACACCCCTTGTTAATCGATTAACACTGAAATGCTGTGCTTCGCCATTTGCCTCTGGAACAATCGATTAACGCCCTCTGTTAATCGATTAACGTTAATCGATTAACACCCCTTGTTAATCGATTAACACTGCACAGATTTTCCTCTTGATTTATTTTTACATCACTTTTGAATACATACAAGAAACTACTAATTTTCCTATGTTCATACAATTTTTTACAAGAGGTTACAAGTCTTCAAAGATCATTCTTCATGAGTCTTGTTTGTTCTTGACTTGATTTGGACATCATCAAAACTTCATCTTCATCATTTTGCTAACAAAATCCTACTCTTTTATGCCTCGGTTCTAACCCGAGGCAAAAAGTCTACCACTTTTTACCTCGCCTGAATATGCTTCGGTTCAGGAACCGCTGTCTATTCTCAAAAATAACCGTTGTCGTTTCCCCTGCCTGCACTAGTGATTGCTCAGGTCCTAAGTTTCACGCTTCAACCACATCAAAGTCAGTTTTCCTAAAATTGCTTAGAATTTCTCTATTTTTTTCATTTTTGTCCTTTAACTCTCTATGTTCATCAAAATTTGCAAAACAATTAAAATTGGAATGATTTCTACGTATATTTAACAATAAACTTTTAAAATTTGGTGTATGTATATGAAAATTTATGAGAATTCAATTGGTTTAATTTTTTTGTATAAAGGCTTAATAATGTTAATAAATAGTAAAATATAAAATTAAATGTAATAAAAAATGAAAAACTTAATTAGAGGATTTTTATTTTCTCTTTCCTCTTAAGTTACTTAGTGGTGATCTCCTACTCTTTTATATGTTCTCCTTTTCTTTTTTTGAAAAAAAAAGAAAATTAAATACAAACTCATTATTTCTATTCTAATTTTTCACTAATATTGTTCAATTTTGAAGAAAATCAGACAATTCTTTCTTGCCTCATTTGCTAGTAAAATATTAGTTTATTTTTTTTGTCATTAGCTTCTGCATAATAACTTTTTGGGAAAAAGTTAATTGTTATATTTTTCTCATAACCTATTTTTAATTATGTCTTTGATTATCATAGATTTTTCTATAAATAATTACCTATCGAAGTGATGGTTTACTTTTTAATTTATATTTTTTAACTAATTATATTGATGAAGAATAAAATAATAAATTATTTTTAGAAAGTTAAAAAGAAAGTTAGAAGCAACATAAATTCAACTTTTTTAGCTATTCCAAAACATGATACCAATAATGATTTAATTGTTTTATTAGATGATTTATTATTAAGATTCAACAAAATACAAATAAGAACTTTTTTAGCTATTCTAAAACATGATACCTGTCAGAACCAGTAAAATTCACGCACGTATCGATTTAGTGTAGTTCACGTGTCGAGAGGAGGGCTCGACACTCAGATGACGGACGTCAGGTATCAAGCGAAGAGGATCAGAAAATCAGTTAGTGGAAAACAGGTGTCGACAGTAGGGGGGACGTCCGTTTTTACGTGTGAAGCAAAACTTGGGTTTTCAGAAAATCTACTCTACTCTCTACATGCACCCTCTTTTCAAATTTTTGAAGAATCCCATTCTCTCCTCCTTCTCTCTACATCCTCTTCATCTTCTCTCTAAGAACACACTCCCTTTCCCTTCTCCAATCTCCATTCAGCCACCGTAGAAGCACTTCCGACGTCAAGAGCTTCCAGATAAACCGTTCGGTTTGTGAAGCTGAGCTGGTTAGTCTTTCTTTTCACCCAGTCGTTCGTTTCCTAAACATGCAAACCTAGTTTTGGGTTCCTGTGTTGATCACCGTTCTCAAAATGAGTGGTTCTGATAGTGTTGGGTTGTCACTTGGTGTAGTTGGAATTGTCGAGTGTTGACGGTAGGGAAACTGATAGTGGTGAAATTGTATTTCTGCGTCTAGGAACGTTCGGTCATGCTCAGAGGTAAGGGAAGCTTATTTAATTTAATTTGTATGTTGTTGTACTGTATGAACATTCGTTAGTTGACTGAATGACTTTGATGCATGATGATTGATATGATTGGATTTCATGAACGTTCGTTTATTTAATGAGTGGAAATGAAATATGGTTGAGTTATGTTATAATGTATGAAATATATGAAACTTATATGACATGGATTGTATGAAGTATGAAAGTCGATTATGATATGAATGTATAAAGTATGAAACTATATGTTAAGAAATAAGTTTGAAAAGAAATAATTCTAGTATGAAATTTCTCATATAAAAGTGTACGTTCGTTACTGAACGGTCATTAACCGTTCGGTTTTCCTGGTGAACATAGTTGAAATGAGATTCTGTCATTTGGAGAGAATCCTAGTTGAGGACGAGTGTCCTCATGTGGTAATACTATGCTTGAGCGTTCGGCCAAGCATAGTTGTATCTGGGTATCCTGTGATAAAGTAAATTTTTATATACGTAATGGTAGATTTTCGTTGTTCATAAACACTACTTCGATAGTATCTTATTATATTTATCGAGCCTTTTATTATAAATTGATTAGTGCTCGGTCTTACACCTAGTGCTCATACGGAGTAGTGCTCGGTCTTACACCAAGTGCTCGTACTCGTTTCTTGTATAGTTTATCTTGATGAAAAATAACGTTCGTCTAACTTCAATAAGAACCTTCTTCTCTACCGTGCTCGGTCATTGACTGACATTCAGATTTCGTGATGTAAATTCAAATAAGCTAAATATTCTTAAGCGTTCGGTTTCTTCAGGTGAATCCTTCTAAGTATTCTTCTCTGAAAATCTTGAAGTGTATACGTTCATTTGGTTCCGGCTTAGAGCTTTAGTATTTGGTCTAGTTCTTTCTGTGTTCGGTTAGAACTCTCAAGGGTCAGTTCATCTAATTGACTCACCTTGTAAGTAACGTCCGTTCTAGCCAGTCTTGCGATATGCAGTTAACCTCGGTTTCTTTCGTAATCCGATAGTAACCCTCTCAATCTTATTCTATTCTGGAATTGGAAACCTCTCTGTCTCGTTCCAAGTGTTCGTCCTTGTTCTGAGTGAGGATTAAACGTTCGATATCTGGTACTTTATAAATCTTTGAACAAGGAGGAAATTGACATGATTAATAATGAAAGATGAAATTGAGATGAGAAATAATGAAAGATGAAACTGAGATGATTGATAATGGAAGATGAAAAGAATATGATATGAATGAAATGTGTTGGAATTATGAACGAGCGTTCCGGGGAGGAACGACTCATGTATGAATATTGAATTTGTAAAGTATGACTTTGGGAATGCTAAGCTGGCTATTCATCCTGATGTTCCGTGGGTACTCGTCTTCACGTAGAGGAGGGTAGGTCATATGTGGGAACGGCCGGAGGTTCTAGTCCTTAGGGGTACTTTGGACAAATAGGACTAACCTCGGGTGGCAGCTGATAAGAGTATTCCAGTTACTACATCACCCGGGTGCACGAACGCCTATAGCTACACAACATACAGTCCGGACGGTCAGTCTAGTAATAGGCTTTGTATGATACATGCGTTGAAATTTATCTGGTGTTGTATTATTTGAAATTTACCCTTTGTTTTCCTGTGTTGTCTGGTTTTGTATGTCCGTCTTTGTCAATGCAATGATCATCCGTGTGGATGTGAGCAGAAGGAGGCGAGCTACTGGAAGAAGAAAATTTGGAAGAAATTGGAGTAAAGACCGAACAGTAAGACGTTCGGTTAATAGTCTAGTTATAGTAAGGTAGTCGTTTGATCACCTTCCTTTTTGTTAGGTATGATTGTTCGGTATTTTTCTTTTGTAAATCGTTTGGTCAGGTTTGCTTATCTGGTATGACTTAAATTTTTTGTAACTCTTATGTAAGGTCGTTCGGCCAAGAGCTTTCGTTTTAATCTAGTGTAAGACTGATCTGAATTATTATTGAATGTAATTATTTTACTATATAGTTTTAAACTATATTTGTGGGATATTACAATACCAATAAGGATCTAATTTTTTTATTAGATGAATGCATTATTAAGATTCAACAAAATACAAATAAAAAGTTTTATATTAATTCTTCAAAATGTGATTAAAGAACATATTTTCAAATATAAATATTCATTCAAACAAAGAGATGAAAATAGAATCTCTTATTTAAACTAGAGTCTATGTCAAATATAATACTTTTTCTAAAGAGAAATATTTAACAAAAAATAATTAAAACTTCTAGTTTTAATTCAATTTATAAGTTTTAGAATTTAAAAAAACAAAAAAAAAATCATTTAATTATATATAATTATTTTATAATTATAATTATACGTATTTATTTTTATTTTATAATAACAATGATTAAATATATATAAATTTTAAATATATAATTTTAACTTCTTCAAAATTATTGATATAAGATCTCGTGTGCATAGAATACTTAATGATTTTAGCAACTTCATATCTTTTTACATATATATATATATATATATATATATATATATATATATATATATATATATATATATATATATATATATATATATATATATATAATATGCTGAAGACGACTTGTCATAGAAAATAATTTTGACTTATTTAATTAAATATCGTTTGACAATAAAAATGTACGTGAAATATAAGTTTAGAAAAAAATTACTGTATAACTTAAATTAAATCAGTATAGAACTTCACATCATGTAACATCAGAAAGATATCTAAGTACCCCATAGGTTAATTTTGTTTACTACTATAGAAACTTTTTATTTTTTTTCTATATCATATAAGATCCTCGTTATAAAGGAATTATAATATCATATTTTAATTTATTTTTTGTAATTCGTACTATATGATTTACCTCTAGAATTCTATGATAACTTATGTTTAAATATAAAATATTTCTAGAACACTTATTTTAATGTTTGTGGTGAAAGATTTATTTTTGAGATAAAGTTTACCTTTTACTTTTGTTATCAAAACTTTAGATTGTATGGCATGCATTAAGAAAAGAGTTATATAAAATTTAGGTATTAAAGTCTAATAGACTGTACCACATAAAAAATATAAAATGAATCTATATATTTATATAATAAATACATAAAGAAACATGGTAAAACCGACACAATGTACGAGAAGATAAAAAGTTAACTTTGAAAACAACGTCTTCTGACTAAACGTGTAAACACTACATTGTGTCAGTTTTGGTACCACAAAAGGGTAAAACCTTACAGAACGATAAACTATTTCTTAACTATTGTTTTCAAATAATAAATAGGCTCTTAATTATATAAAAACGATTCGTGTTCAAAATATCATTTAGTAATATTTTATATTTAAATATTTTGTTAAGCTTACTCACGAGCCGTTCATCTATCTTATGTGTTCACTTGATACCATTCTACTGTTTAAAATAGGAGGAGATTTGCACTGATTATGGGTGAAAAACCCATTTTATCCCGTCCAAAATGAGGTAAAAGTATCGAATTATAATACTGTTACAAACTCTTGTATCCAATTATAATACTTGTATTGGGTTTCAATCATTCCTATTAAATTTCAATACTTGAATGAACTTCAATCTGCATTATACTTAATATTAATAATAATAATAATAATAATAATAATAATAATAATAATGATATAATGATATAATGATATAATGATAATAATAGTAATAATAATAATAATAATATAATAATAATAATACAAATTTTTCATGTTAAAAATTAATTTTATTTCTTTTTCTTCTAATAATTTTTACAATTATATATAATATTAACAATAATTATTTTTTTATTAAAAGTATTTTGATAATTTTTAATTTTATTAATTAAATATTCTTTTATTTACTACATCGATCAAATTCTATATTAATTTTTAAAAATATTATTTTCATCTTCACTGTTAAATCTACTTAAATAAATAATAAAAAATTTAATCTCAAATCCTTTCAAATTAATTTATTTCCTCTTTAAATTATCTCTCTAAACATGTGAATATATACATTAACTTATTGATAATCTCATAAGGGAAAACATTTGTAATATTATAAAGGTTTAATCATTCAGGATGTCCTTATTTTTGAAGAGAATCTCAATTTTGTCCTCTTCTTTTCAAGTTTCTCAACTGGGTCCTAATTTTGTAAAAATTACAACAATTGAGTCCCTGTCGTTAAATTGGACTCAACGACGTTAGTGTATGGCTGACGTGCCGTGTTGAATCCATTTCTTAATTGACGTGGAAAAAGTTGACGTGGCGTGTTGAATACATTTCTTAATTGACGTGGAAAAAGAGGAAGAAGGAGTCTGAAGGATGAACCTAGCCAAAACCAAAAGTGGCTCTTCAATCTTGCACTGCACTTCTATACGAATCAAAGAGTAGTCAATTCTTCAAACAAGTGCAAAATCTCAAAATCCAATTTCCCAAATCACACTCTTAGTTGATCAGTTCATTCTCACTTAAACCATGCCGGTTTTAAAAACCCCCTTCAACGGCTACTCCATCAAGTTCAGCCCCTTCTATGAGAACCGCCTCACCGTCGCCACCGCCCAGAACTTTGGTATCCTCGCCACCGCCCACTTCCAACCCGATCCACTCTGCCGACTACAACCCCGTCTACCGCGACTCTTTCCTCTCCTCCTAGGATGACGCCGTCAAGCTCTGGACCCTCGACCGCCCAACCAGCGTCCGCACCTTCAAGGAGCACGCCTATTGCGTCGACTCCGTCGTTTGGAATCCCCACGTTGATGTCTTTGCCTCTGCCTCTGGCCACTGTACCAGCTTCCAAAGTGTTAGATATAAAGCATACCTATCTTAGGTCTTTTAGAATTTGCAACTCTGGAAGTCTGAAATTCATTTGAGGAAAATTATGTGAAGTGAGAATTCCAGGTTTTTCCTCCAGAAGAAACCCTAGTTCATATAAAAGAGAAAAAAATTATAAAAGCTTACCAAATAAATACAAGTAATCTCCTGTATAATATTTCACAACAATCTCAGGAGGCGACATTTTTTTCAATTCCTCTGCAAAAAATTTACCAAACAATCATGTTAGAGTTATTTAAGCACCTGGCACAGATAAACACAATAAAATGGGTATGGAAAGGAAAGAGGAACAATCTAGTAAGGAACTTTCATCAAATAAAATCTAATAATATTATGATTGAATAAACTTTCATCGCCACCGCATCGGTGGACAAGAGCCTAAAGGTTTGGATGTCAGGAACTATAGGGTTCCAGTGAGTGTGCTTAATAGGCACAGATATGCCGTGAGGAAGGTGATGGTGTGCACATCATTAATCCACGTCAGTTAAAAAACTCGTGCCACGTGAATTAAGAAATGGACTCAACACGCCACGTCAACCAAACACCAACGCCATTGGGTCCAATTTAACGGTAGGGATTGCAATTTTCATAAAATTAGGACCCAATTGAGAAACTGAAAAAGAACAGGACGAAATTGAGACTCTCCTAAAAAAATAGGGACCTCTTGAATGATTAAACCTATTATAAAATATAATAACTATTTAAGCTTATTTGTAAAATATTTTAAAATAGAATTTAGAGATTTTGACAAAGTAAACTGACGTGATTATTTCTTTGTAATATCGATTAATTAATTATTATTTTAATAATTAAATATATTTTTATTTTTAGATTTCAATTTAAATTTTTATTTATTTTATACTTTAATCTTTAAATTTAGAAAATAATAAGTATAGATTTTGTAAGGTTAAAAAACTATCATTTCAGTTATTTATATGATTTAACATATTATAACTTAAATATTAGTTTATAATAATGTTAAACACATAAAAATTATTAATATTATTAAATTAAAAATATATATTTATTCATTTGAGAGTTTAAAATTCAAAATATTTAAAATATGAGACAACCAGGAATATTTATTTATTTTATATCTAAATTCGGGTTATAAAATTTATCTGAATCTTACTTTAATGTACAAGTGCATGAAAAAATAGAAAATATTTTTGAATAATTATATTTCGATACTTCAAAATAACAATTTTTTCTCTATAACTTTGTGAATCATTTAAATATTTTTCTTTTATAAATTGTTGAGTGTCTTATGAATGATTTTTAAAGACCTGTAGTGGGTGTGTTTTCTCACATCACATTCAAAACCTGTAAGACACACATATTGATATTAGTACATATCTGCTTTTTCGGGTGTTATTTTCATCCACTTCTTTTCGTGAATCACACCAATTATTAGAATTGTGAACCACACATCTTTATTAAATATTTTATTAAATTTCATATGTGATTTTATTTTTCTTTATTTCTTTTGTTTTACAACTAGAACATGGGTAATGGAATTTGGAGAGAATTCAATAGGAACAACTTAAAGTTTCTAGAGACTTAAAAGTACTGTAAAAGGATTATAACAATAAGATTGTAAATTCCACGAAGCAGCTTCCAAAATTAAAATCACTAAGGAAGTGTAGGGCTTTACTGATTTAGGTTTAAAAGGAAGCAAATGATTTGGTGGAGAAAACATCTTTTGTTATAGGAAAATGTGATGAAAATGGAGAGAGGAATAAGTGGGTCAAGGTTATTGAGAAGTTAGACAAGGTGAAAAACAAGATAACAATAATAAAAAACAAGTCGGGCATGGAGAAATTGAAGAACACCACCTTTAATGAAAGGAGCAAATTCGGTGTAAATTGATACATATGGAAAAGTCTGAATGTAAGAAGAAGAATAAAAGATAAAAAAAAATTTAGGAGTGAGTCTCATTTTCCTAACTATAGAGAGGGATTCATTAGAGTGGAAGCTTCCTTGCTCCATAGTGTTTATTAGTTTGGGAGGGATTCACCAAAGTGAAAACATTTTAAACCAATAATAAAGGTTTTAGTAATCAGTTGTCAGGAGGAATCACCGAAGTGAACGCTTCTTACATCGACAACCTGATAACAGTTGAAAAACTGTTATTTTCATGCTTAAAATTGATACTAAAAGCAACCTTTAACACTTAGAAACTAGCTTGAAATCATGCTTTTGTTCATATTTTCAGAAATAAAAGAGCTGGACAGGTTTATGCTTGATTTCAGTGTTTTTGTGCAGGTTTTAAGGTGAATTTGGTGAAAGAAGTGAAGAAGAAGAGAGATGGAATCAGAAAAGACATCAAAAAGTGCAAAAGGAGAAGCCGCAACTGCCGCTCAGCGGCAGTTTACCGCTGAGCGGCACTCAGAAGCTCGAGTTGGATCCGCTGAGGGGCAAAATGGCCGCTGAGAGGAAGAAACCAACTCGCGCACTCACCGCTGAGCGGCACTTTACCGCTGAGCGGCACACTTATGGGCTTGGACCTGAATTTTCTGTAATTTTAGAATAGTATATAAGCTTTAGGACGTCCTAGGGTTTGTATCTTTGGCAGAAACGAAGCAAACACTCTCTCTTCCACCCCTTTGAAGGAGGATCTTGGATGCTCAAGCTACCTCTTCACCTTTCTAGGGTTTTATCTTTCATTCTTCCATTATTATTCATCTAGTTTCACCATGAATATGGTGAACTAAACCTTGTATTGTTGTTGGGGAATCAATGTAGTCTTGTGAAACTCTCATATATGGAATTTGTTTTTACATCTTATTTTAAGACCTATGCTTTCTTTCATCATTAGTTAGGGTTTTTCCTCTTTGCTCAATGCTTGCTTTGTTTAACTCATTCAATGCATGATTATTGATTTTGTCAATACGGGAACGTACGGGGAAGTCTAGATCCGGGGAATTTCTCCCAATAGTATATTGGTTGTCGTTAAGCTCCTGAACTTAAGAATTAAATATTAGGAATGCTAGGAATTGTATGAACTCGTAATTAAGGATAGGCCTTCTTGTTAAGGTGATTTAGATAGTGGCATTAACAATTGATGAAAAGAATGTTGAATTCCTAAAGTATATGAGAGTGGATAAGATGAAATTGATAACCCCAACAACATACTCATCCATATATTCCATTGAAGTGTTTGTATTTTGTTTTAGCCATTGATCAAAACTCATGCATACATGTTCATTTTCTGTTTTGCATATTAAACTCCACTTATTTCGTTCTTAAGTCTTAGCTAATCAACGAATCACATAACTAAACTAGGCCGTGAGTCCTTGGGAGAACGATACTTGGTCTTACCGAGTTTATTACTTGAAACGATTCGGTCATACTTGCCGATTGTTAAACAAGTTTGTGGCGCCGTATTTCGGTGTTCATAAATTTGTCATCAAGTTTTTGGCGCCGTTGCCGGGGACTCGTGGTTTAACTGGTTAATTTGTGTGATTATTGATTATCTTTGACTTTAGTTTTGAATTTCTGTTTTTATTTTTTGGTTTTTATTTTATTTTATTTTATTTTATTTTATTCTCTGAATCTTATATCTTCTCCTATATCTTTTTGTGCTAACCAATTTTCTAGGGTTTTGTTTTCTTGTGTATGGAGGAAGCAATTTGAACCAGGAGTAAGAAAACAGAAGAACCTCTTCTTGAAGGTTTAGACGAGAGTAGACGGAGGAGAAGAATCCGAACATCTAGAGAACTTTTCCCTCCTCCGGAAACTCTGTTGCAACCATCACCACAAGGTTCTGTTCATAGCACAGAGAACATGGAGAACAACAATATCAGAAGAACTCTTGCTGATTATACAAATACAGTTGGACCTCAGCACTTTAACAGTATAGCTAGACTAAGAGTCAATGCAGCTAATATGGAGGTGAAACCAGCGTTGATCCAACTGGTGAAAAGCAACCAATTCAACGGATTATCTCATGAAAGCCCATATGAGCACCTCACTACATTTAATGAGATCTGCAATACAGTGAAAATTAATGGGGTGCCAGATGAAGCGATCAAACTTAGCTTGTTTCCTTTCTCATTAGGAGGCAATGCTAAGCTTTGGTTAAATTCTTTCCCAGAAGAAAGTTTCACAGAGTGGGAAGCAGTGGCAACAAAGTTTCTAAACAAGTACTTCCCACAATCAAAGGTGACTAAAGGCAAGCAAGAGATTTCTTCATTTAGGCAAGGCATGGAAGAATCAATGGGTCATGCATGGGATAGATATAAAAGCTTGTTACGAAAAACACCAACACATGGATTCAAAGAAGAGGAAGTAGCCCTAACTTTCCTTGGAGGTCTTGGTTCACAAACCAAGATGATGCTTAATGCCTCAGCAAGAGGAAACATTAAATGGAAAACTCCAGAGGAAGCTATAGAAATCATTGAAAATATGGCTACTAGTGACAACGAGTTCAACATTGAAAGAGGATATCTTAGTCATAAGGAGTTGTTACAATCAAATGATGCTTTGCTTATTCAAAATAAAATTATTTCTCAACAGTTGGAAGAAGTAATTATAAAGCTTTCTCAATTACCACAAGAGATACAACATGTCTCAATGGTTCAAGAGCAATAGCAAAAATGGCAAATGCAATCTACTCCATCTGAGAAGACAACAAAACTAGACGAGACTTTCCAAAGGTTTTTGAAGACGAATGCATCTTATTGTAAGAATGTGGATGTTGCATTTAAAAATATGAAGAGCTATATTGAGCGAATAGTTGACAAGATGAAACATGATAATCTCAGAAAGGAGTGTAAAACTGTTGTGACCAGAAGTGGTAAAGTGTTAGAGGAGAGAAAAAAAGAAAGAGAGGAGAAAGAAAATGAGAGTGAGAGTGAAAAAGAAACATGTGAGTGGAAAGAAAGAGTTAAGAGAGAGAAAAAGAAAAAAAAAGAAGATGAGAGGAGAGAAAAAAAAGAGAGAGAAGAGAGAGAGGAGAGACAAAAAGAAAAAGAGTGTGAAAAGCCACTTCCTTATCCAAAGAATTATTCAAGGAAGGAGAAAGAAAAGCAGTTGGAAAGATTCATGGAGTTGTTTAAGAAGCTGGAGATCACTATACCATTCTCTGAAGCATTGCAACAGATGCCAGCATATGCAAAGTTCTTGAAGGAACTTCTTACAAAGAAAAACAAGTACATTGAAAAGGAAACTATCAATGTACAGGGTAACTGCATGCAATCATACAAAAACTACCTCCTAAACTTAAAGATCCAGGAAGCTTCACTATTCCATGCATCATAGGAGATTTGAAAGTTGGAAGAGCATTGATTGATTTAGGAGCTAGCATTAATTTAATGCCGCTATCCATGTGCAGAACAATTTAGGGTTTGGAAATCAAACCAACCAGAATGGCTCTTCAACTGGCAGACAGATCTCTTAAATATCCGTATGGAGTGGTTGAAGATGTTCTAGTGAAGGTTGATAAATTTGTATTCCCAGTGGATTTTATTGTGATGGAGATGGAAGGAAATAGTGATGTTCCTCTCATTCTTGGGAGACCTTTTATGAAGACTGCTAGAGTTTTAATTGATGTAGAGAATGGTAAGCTTAAATTGAGAGTTGATGATGAAGAAGTCACTTTTGACGTATCCAAGGCCATGACATATCCAAATAATGACAAAGCATGTTTTCAATTTGATGAGCTTGATGAAGTTTGTATGGTGCAAGAAAGGATGGTGCGAAATATTTCTCCATTAGAGAAAACTCTCATTGATGCTTGTGAAGATTTAGATGAAGAAGAAGAGAAATTAATTGATGAATGCTTGATGGACTTGGAAACATTGAAAAAGAGTCCAGTGGAAGATCCAATCTTTGAAATAATTGATAAGGAAGAAGAAGTCAAAACAAAGACGCCAGAATTAAAAAGATTGCCATCACATCTGAAATATGTTTTTCTAGAAGAAGATGGAACAAAGCCAATCATCATCAATAACTCTTTATCTCTACAAGAAGAAGAGCAGTTGATAGAAATTCTGAAAGCCAACAGAGAAGCAATTGAGTGGTCAATATCAGATCTTAAAGGTATTAGCCCAACTTATTGCATGCACAAGATTTTTATGGAAGAAGATTATAAACCAAGTGCTCAACCACAGAGAAGGCTAAATCCTGTTATGAAGGAGGTGGTTAGAAAAGAAGTGTTGAAACTGCTAGAAGCTGGTATCATCTATCCAATCTCTGATAGTGAATGGGTGAGTCCAGTACAGGTGGTTCCAAAGAAAGGTGGGATGACAGTAATTCATAATGATAAGAATGAACTTATTCCTACTCGGACAGTTATTGGCTGGCGTATGTGCATTGATTACAGGAAGCTAAATAAAGCCACTAGGAAAGATCATTTTCCTCTTCCTTTCATGGATCAGATGTTAGAAAGATTATCAGATCAGGCTTTCTATTGTTTTCTAGATGGATATTCTGGATACAATCAAATTGTGGTAGATCCAAAAGACCAAGAGAAGACGACTTTTACTTGTCCTTTTGGTATCTTTGCGTATAGAAAGATGCCATTTGGATTATGTAATGCTCCAGCTACATTTCAAAGGTGTATGCAGGCAATTTTTGCAGATCTCTTAGAAAAATGCATTGAAGTATTCATGGATGATTTCTCAGTTTTTGGAAATTCTTTCCAAAGATGTTTGGCTAGTCTGAACACTGTTCTCAAAAGATGTGTTCAGACAAATCTTGTTCTTAATTGGGAGAAATGTCATTTCATGGTAACTGAAGGAATTGTACTGGGGCATAAAATCTCTGCTAAAGGAATTGATGTAGATAAAGCTAAAGTAGAAGTCATTGAGAAACTACCTCCACCAACAAATGTTAGGGGGATTAGGAGTTTTCTTGGTCATGCTGGGTTTTATAGAAGATTCATCAAAGATTTCTCAAAAATTGCTAAACCATTGAGTAATCTTTTGATGAAGGATGCTCCTTTTGTGATGAATGAAGACTGTTTGAAAGCTTTTGACACATTGAAGAATAAATTAGTGTTAGCTCCAGTAATTGTAGCGCCATATTGGAATCAAAATTTTGAATTAATGTGTGATGCAAGTGATTATGCAATAGGAGTTGTTCTTGGCCAGCGAAAAGAACAAAAGTTTCATCCAATTTATTATGCTAGCAAAGTTCTGAATGATGCTCAACTGAATTATGCTACCACAGAAAAAGAATTCCTGGCTATTGTGTATGCTTTAGAGAATTTTAGACCTTATCTTATTGGGTCTAAGGTGATTGTCTATACAGATCATGCAACTATCAAATATTTGTTGACAAAGCCAGATTCTAAGCCACGTCTGATTAGATGGGTACTACTGTTGCAAGAATTTGATGTAGAAATCCGTGATAAGAAAGGAAGTGAGAATTTGATTGCTGATCATTTGTCACGGTTAGTCAACAGTGAAGTCACTAGCAAGGAATCCGAAATCTGGGAATCTTTTTCAGATGAAACACTCATGTATATTCAGCAGAGGCCCTGGTTTGCTGATATGGCTAATTTCAAAGCTGCAAGGGTCATGCCAGAAGACTTAACTTGGCAACAAAGAAAAAAAATTTTGCATGATGCCAAGCAGTTTGTTTGGGATGATCCTTATTTGTTCAAGATTGGAGCAGATAATCTTTTGAGGAGATGTGTGACAAATGAAGAAGCAGAAGGAATTCTTTGGCATTGTCATGATTCACCTTATGAAGGACATTTTAATGGAGAAAGAACAGCAGCAAAAGTCCTTCAATCAGGGTTTTATTGGCCAACTTTATTTAAAGATGCCCATAATCATGCTAGAAATTGTGATAAATGTCAAAGAGCAGGGACAATCACTAAACGTCATGAAATGCCTTTACAAGGCATTTTAGAGGTTGAGGTTTTTGATTGTTGGGGTATTGACTTTGTTGGACCCTTTCCTCCATCTTTCAACAATGAATATATTTTGGTAGTAGTGGATTATGTGAGTAAATGGGTGGAAGCATTAGCTTGTCCTAAAAATGATGCTAGAACGATAATTAAATTCTTGAAGAAGCAAATATTCTCACGTTTTGGCACTCCAAGGGTGTTGATTAGTGATGGAGGATCTCATTTTTGCAATTATCAGCTAGAAAAAGTACTCAAACACTATGAAGTGAAACATAAGGTAGCTGCACCTTATCATCCACAAACCAATGGACAAGCTGAGGTATCTAACAGGGAAATAAAAAGGATCCTGGAAAAAACAGTGACTTCATCAAGAAAGGATTGGTCACTCAAATTGGATGATGCTCTTTGGGCTTACAGGACGGCAATGAAGACGTCTATGGGATTATCACCGTTTCAATTAGTCTATGGGAAAGCATGTCATCTGCCAGTAGAATTGGAGCATAGAGCGTTATGGGCTTTGAAATTCTTGAATTTTGATCCTTATGAAACGCAATGCACACGCAGAAGGCAAATTTTGGAGCTTGAAGAAATGCGATTACATGCATATGATTCATCCAAGGCTTACAAAGACAAGATCAAATTTTATCATGACAGGAAGTTGGTGAATAGAGTTTTCAATCCAGGACAGCAGGTACTATTGTTCAATTCAAGATTGAAGATATTTCCTGGGAAGTTGAAATCAAAATGGTCAGGACCATTTGTGGTAAAAGAAGTGCATCCGCATGGAGCAATTGAAATATTTAATCCAGCTGCTGATGATCCACAGAAAAGTTGGGTGGTGAATGGTCAACGTCTAAAGCCCTATCTAGGGGGAGAGGTGCAACAATTGTCCACAATGATGCTATTGGTTGATCCTTGAAAGATTGGGTCAGTCTCGTGGCATTAAACAAGCGCTTACTGGGAGGCAACCCAGTGTTCTGTACGTATTTTATGTTTCTAGATTAGGGTCGATGTACTCTATTGGCAACCTGGTTTGTATGATGGTGTGCTATTGACTGTGATTGTGTGATAAGTAATGCTTGATGATGATTATTGATTGATTGATGTTGAGAGAGATGCGCACATTAAATGCTTATACAGGTGATTCACAAGCTTTGTGAACAAATGCATGATATTGTGATTGTGATTGTGAGATTAAGCAGGATGTGTATGTCAAATGTGAATGAGCTTATATGTGAGGTTTTGAGCTCCAGAATTTTTATTGATTGAATGCTATTACTTTGAAAGCATGAATAATTTTGCCCAGGTTTTCTATGATTGAATCAATTGCTTGTTTTGCATCATATGATCAAGGCCATTTGTTGGTAACCCTTTTTATTGGCCAAATTCATGAAGTTAGCCCACTAAAAGAGAACACTTTGTGTTATATCCTTTGAACCCTTAGCCTTGAACATAAATTGAAAACCCTTATTGAAAAGCTTTACCTTGAGTTAAGTAGAAAATATTCTGTGGTATTGACAAATGTTCAAGTTTGGGGTTGTTGGGAAGGCATGAAAAAGAAAAAGGAAAAGCATTGAGCTAAGAGCTAAGAAATAAGAATGTGAAAAGAAAAGCAAGAAAAGAAAAGAAAAGAAAAAGGCAAAGCTCAATACAAAGGAAAGTTGGGAAAAATAAGAATAATTGTGTTGTTATGATTCTCTTAACTCAAGGATTTTGTGATCCAGAAAACATCTTTTGTTATAGGAAAACGTGTTTCAAAAGACGAAGACGAAGATGAAAATGTAGAGAGGAATAAGTGGGTCAAGGTTATTGAGAAGTTAGACAAGGTGAAAAACAAGATAACAATAATAAAAAACAAGTCGGGCATGGAGAAATTGAAGAACACCACCTTTAATGAAAGGAGCAAATTCGGTGTAAATTGATACATATGGAAAAGTCTGAATGTAAGAAGAAGAATAAAAGATAAAAAAAACATTTAGGAGTGAGTCTCATTTTCCTAACTATAGAGAGGGATTCATTAGAGTGGAAGCTTCCTTGCTCCATAGTGTTTATTAGTTTGGGAGGGATTCACCAAAGTGAAAACATTTTAAACCAATAATAAAGGTTTTAGTAATCAGTTGTCAGGAGGAATCACCGAAGTGAACGCTTCTTACATCGACAACCTGATAACAGTTGAAAAACTGTTATTTTCATGCTTAAAATTGATACTAAAAGCAACCTTTAACACTTAGAAACTAGCTTGAAATCATGCTTTTGTTCATATTTTCAGAAATAAGAGAGCTGGACAGGTTTATGCTTGATTTCAGTGTTTTTGTGCAGGTTTTAAGGTGAATTTGGTGAAAGAAGTGAAGAAGGAGAGAGATGGAATAAAAAAAGACATCAAAAAGTGCAAAAGGAGAAGCCGCAACTGCCGCTCAGCGGTAGTTTACTGCTGAGCGGCACTCAGAAGCTCGCGTTGGATCCGCTGAGGGGCAAAATGGCCGCTGAGGGGAAGAAACCAACTCACGCACTCACCGCATAGCGGCACTTTACCGTTGAGCGGCACACTTATGGGCTTAGGCCTGAATTTTCTGTAATTTTAGAATAGTATATAAGCTTTAGGACGTCCTAGGGTTTGTATCTTTGGCAGAAACGAAGCAAACACTCTCTCTTCCACCCCTTTGAAGGAGGATCTTGGATGCTCAGGCTAGCTCTTCACCTTTCTAGGGTTTTATCTTTCATACTTCCATTATTATTCATCTAGTTTCACCATGAATATGGTGAACTAAACCTTGTATTGTTGTTGGGGAATCAATGTAGTCTTGTGAAACTCTCATATATGGAATTTGTTTTTACATCTTATTTTAAGACCTATGCTTTCTTTCATCATTAGTTAGGGTTTTTCCTCTTTTCTCAATGCTTGCTTTGTTTAACTCATTCAATGCATGATTATTGATTTTGTCGATACGGGAACGTACGAGGAAGTCTAGATCCGGGGAATTTCTCCCTATAGTATATTGGTTGTCGTTAAGCTCATGAACTTAAGAATTAATTATTAGGAATGTTAGGAATTGTATGAACTCGTAATTAAGGATAGGCCTTCTTGTCAAGGTGATTTAGAGAGTGGCATTAACAATTGATGAAAAGAATGTTGAATTCCTAAAGTATATGAGAGTGGATAAGATGAAATTGATAATCCCAACAACATACTCATCCATATATTCCATTGAAGTGTTTGTATTTTGTTTTAGCCGTTGATCAAAACTCATGCATACATGTTTATTTTCTGTTTTGCATATTAAACTCCACTTATTTCGTTCTTAAGTCTTAGCTAATCAACGAATCACATAACTAAACTAGGCCGTGAGTCCTTTGGGAGAACGATACTTGGTCTTACCGAGTTTATTACTTGAAACGATTCGGTCATACTTGCCGATTATTAAACAAGTTTGTGGCGCCGTATTTCGGTGTTCATAAATTTGTCATCACAACCCATATATGATAAATGTGATTTTTCACTAATTTGTGTCATGATAAAACATTTCCAGCCAAAATCCTTCTTAAGAAAAAATGTTGATGATGGAAAGAGTACACAAGGTTAACTAAAATATATTTTAGGTTGAGAAGTCTTTCACTTTTTTGTCGATCAAACTCTCATGTCGATATGGTCCATTTTCTAAGTTTATACAAATTCGAAAAGGTCCTTCAACTTTTTGTACAACTTTGCATCTATTGCTTCTTTTCAAGTTTCCACTATACTTCTTCATACTAAATCTCCTTCCACAAATGCTCTAGTTTTATCTTCATATTATATCTTACAACTAGTGCAAAAAAGGGGTATAATGTCACGCGTATAACGTCTAGTCACCGAAAATCCAATGTTAAAAATGACCGATGGCAGTTTCATAAATAAAAAACCATTTAGACATCGGCTATGGAGGGTCCTCGATGTCTAAATACGTATACACGTCGGTCCTCCTCATTAGACACCAAAAATATGCGAGAAAAAAAAATTATTACATTTAGACGTCCCGGGGATGGGAGGCCGACGTCTAAAGCTTTACACGTTGGTAAATAACTGAAGAGAGGTTATACTTTATTAATTTGATCATTAATTCACTCAATTTTGTAGGTTATTGGTATTCTTGGAAGAGGAGCAAAAATGTCGAGGAGTTGGAACCTAGGAGGGACAACATAAGCACTAGGAAAGTAGGCTGAAACAAGGCTGAAGATGGACCGTAAGGCGCCTGGTTGCCCCCATTTGGGGCGCTGAGTGCCACTCTCTTCGTAAACACGCTTGGGCGCCCCCTCTAGGGGCACTGAATGCCAGCCAGCCACACCGCAGGACGCCTGGTTGCCCTCAGCCAGGACGCTGAGGCTAGTCTCTTTGCAGTCACGCCTAGGCGCCCTTAGTTGGGGCGTTGAGTGCTAGCGACGTTGGCCCATGATCCAATGTTGATCTATTTAAAGGCTTCCACACTCTAAGGTTCACATCTTTGGACGGCTGAAGCAAGGAAACACTATTTTTAACCCTTTGGAGGGAGATTGAGCATGTTGGAGCTTTCCTTCTCACTTTCTAGGGTTTCCATTCATCCATTCTTTCATTGTAAGCCAAGGTTCTCCATGACAATGGAGAACTAAACTCATTTGTTGTTGGGGATGATGTAACCTCTAAACTTTCATGTATTTGAATATGATTTAAACATTTTATACTTCTTTAATTGAATGTTAGTGATTTTCTTCTATTCTTAATGTTTGTTATGTTTTGGCCACTCATGACTTGATGTTTGATTTATTTGAGTATTGGCAAATATCTTATGGATCATGATCTGGAGGATTTCACCCAAAGGAAATATTGCCTAGGGAAAGGGATAGGATGTTTGGTTGTCTTAAGCTTCTTTTCTTAATGCGAAATTGATGGTTAGGATTTTCAAGGGATTGTTGTCTAATAATCAAGACTAGGCTTTTTACGCCGAGACATCGGGTTCTAAGTAATTTAGAAAGTGACATTAACATTCCAATCAAGAAGATGAATTATAATATGTATGAAAGTGAAGTAGGTGAAATCTAACCTCAACAACATCATCATCTCATATTATCAACCTCATCCATTCATTCTTGTGTCAGGCCTCAATTGATCAATTTGCATTCATATTTACTTTTGTTGCATTTGCATTTAAACACCAGTAAAATAGCTTTTAAGTCTTGATTAATTAAGGTATTACACAATTGTTAAGTAAACATGAGTATCTTGGGAAACGATACTTGGTCTTACCATTTTATATTACTTGATATGATTTGGTACACTTGCCAATTTGTTAACAAGTTGTTGGTGCCGTTGCCGGGGACTCATGGTCATACTATACTTTTGTGTGATTCTTAATTTGTTTGGACTTTTTCTTTATTTTTACTGTTTTTAATTTTTATTTGTTTGGGCTAATTTGGTGCTCTAGTGTGGTGTTCTATAGTGTATGTAGGACAAGGTTCGCACTAGGAGCACAAAACTATTTGAACCTTTTCTTACAGGTTTGGAAAATAGTAGAAGAAGGAAGAAAATGATTTCCAGAGAACTTTTTCCATCTCTTGAAACTCTTCAACAACCTTTCATATAACTGAACAGGAGACAAAAAAATATGGCTAACAATAAGAATCATACACGTACTTTGGAAGATTATGCAATAGTCATAGGTCCTCTTCATTCTAATAGCATTGCAAGACCAAGGGTTAATGCTGCAAGCATGGAGATGAAGCCTGCTCTCATTCACTTGGTACATAGTCATTAATTTAATCGCTTAGCTCATGAGAATCCATATGAACATCTGACATCTTTCAATGAAATATGCAATACAGTGAAGATTAATGGTATGCCAAATGAAGCTATCAAACTTAACTTGTTTCCTTTCTCTTTGGGAGGCAATGCTAAGATGTTGTTAAATTCATTCCTAGAGAATAGTTTCACTGAGTAAGAAGATGTGGTGGCTAAGTTTCTGAACAAGTACTTTCCTCAGTCCAAGATAAAAAAAGAGAAGCAGGAAATCTCTTCTTTCCAATAGGGCATGGAAGAAACCCTAGGTCAAGCATGTGATAGATTTAAAGGCTTATTGCGGAAAACTCTTACTCGTGGATTTGATGAACCTACAATAGTCATTCTTTTTCTTGGAGGATTAAAATCACAGACTAAATTGATGTTGGATGCCTCAACTAGAAGTAGCATCAAGAACAATTCTCCAGATGAAGCTTATGAGTTGATTGAGAATATGGCTACCAATGATAATGAGATGCTGATGGATAATCCCCTAGCCATGGTCAAGCACTTTAAAGAGAGTGGAAGCCATCCATGAAGATGACATCAACTCTACTGATGGCAACTCCTTTAAGGATTTCCCATTGTTAACCCTCGACAAGTGTAACCGAATCGTATCAAGTAATAAAACTGGTAAGACCAAGTATCGTTCTCCCAAAGGACTCACGGCCTAGACAATTATGTGATTTGTTGCTTATCTAAGACTTGTAAAACCAATTCTTTGACATTTTAAATGCAAATTACTGACAAATAAATATGAATGCATGTATTGATTAATGGAAAAGAAGAAGCAAAACACGTGAATTGAAATATATGATGAGTATGTTGTTAGGGTTTATCAATTTCATCCTATCCACTCTCATGTATTCAAGAATTCATCTTTCTTCATTAATGTTAATGCCACTTTCTAAATTACCTTAAACCCGATGTCTTGGCAAAGAAAGCCTAATCATAATCACTAGTTTACAATGTCTTGTCTCCCTAGTAATTATTCATGCATTATAAAGCACAGAAGCTTAAAGGCAACAAACCATCATATTCCTATGTCTAGGTTTATACTACTATTGGGAGAGGTTTCCCGGATCTAGATTTCCCCGTATGTGTCCATATCGACAAAATCAATTATCATGCTATGAATGAGTTAAACAATGCAAGCATTAAGCAAAGGAGAAAAACCCTAACAATTAATGAAAGAAAGCATATATATTAAAGAACAAATTCAATACATGAGAGTTTCAAAAGGATTACATTGATTCCCCAACAACAAAAGAAGTTTAGTTCACCATATTCATGGTGAAACTAAAAGTAATGCAATGAAAGAGTGTTTTTGCTTCGTTCTAGTCAAAGATGACTGACCTAGGTCGACTAAAACCTTTTATACTATTCTAAAAATTACAGAAAATTAAGCCCAAGCCCATAAAAATGGTGCTCAACGGTAAATACTGCTCAACGGTAAGCGCGATTCTTCTATTTTACTGCTCAGCGACTTTTTCCCCTCAGCGGTGACTACGGTACTTGCGTCTCTTCTTTTCTGCACTTTTTCTTCCTTTTCTGAATTCAACTTCTTACTACTTCACTTCTTTCACTTAATTCATCTTAAAACCTGCAAAAAAAGTAAACCAAGCATAAAACCTATCCAACTCTCTTATTTCCAAAACTTAAACAAAAACATGATTCCAAGCTATTTTCTAAGTCATAAAGGTCGTCTTTAACATCAAAATTAAGTATAAAAATAACAGTTTTTCAACTCTTATCACCCATCCAAGGAAGTATCAACTTACACTAAGACTAAGAAAGGGAAGTGAATAAAGACTTTCAACAAAAGTACTTTCCCTATCTAAGTCTTAGATAGATATACTTTGCTAAATAACATTTTTCTTGTTTTTGTCGAAACAATCGATACCGTTGTAGAGTCATGCAGTGGAATAAAATATAGATAGCGGAAAGCGTGTAACGATCACAATACAAGTTAAAATAGTCGGTTTCAAAAATTGATTTTCTTAGCAAACTTTTATTGAACACTTGATGTGCTAAGAGTTTAGGGATCAAGAAAATCAACATAGAACTTTTATCCTGGTTCGAATAAAAAGATTCTACGTCCAGTCGTTAATCACTATAAATAGTGATTATCCTTTTTCACTAAAAATATGGCTGTACAGATTACTAGATAATGAAATGAGCAAAGAATAGAAAACACACTACAAGAAAAAAGTGAATTACATACAGCCAAAATCCGTATATAACACCTAAAATCCGTATATAAAACTTGGTTATATACGGATTACATACGGGCAAAAATCCGTACATAATGTCGTCGTAGCTAGGTTTATATACGGATAAATCCGTATATAAATTATATACGAAAATTATATACAGAAATTATATACGGAATTTATATACGGATAAATCCGTATATAACTTATTACGGATTTTTCCGTATATAAATTCCGTATATAATTTCCGTATATAATTTCCGTATATAATTTTCGTATATAATTTCCGTATATAATTTCCGTATATAATTTTCGTATATAATTTCCGTATATAATTTCCGTATATAACTTATATAAGGACAATATATACGGATATATCCGTATATAATGGTTTAAGCAGAGCTAAATATATACTCTGTATATGGCAGTTTCCCATACACAATATACAAACAGACCTGGACATTATAGTGAACATTCACAATTGATATAAGCAATCCTGGACATTATACATTGCACATTCACATATAAATCCATAAAGCTTTTCAAATACACTTAATCCATAAAGGAAACATTGTATATGAATACATAAATATTGTTGACATCAATATAAGTGCAAGAATAAACATTAGATAAGTTCATAAACAGATTGTGATTGTGCTTCTAAATAAGTTCAACAATAATGGAAATAAGTTCTATAAAATGCCTAATAATGCATATAATAATTTCCATCTTCTGCTTGTTCATCTGTTGGTTGCTGGTGTGGTGGTTGCTGTTCTGGAGGTTGCTGTTCTGGTTGGACATCATTGGGTACTTCATTTTGAAGTTGAGGATTTTGAAGGTTTAAAAAGTCTTGTGCAGCTGCGGCTGCTGAAGGCGGAACGAATGGCAGGAGGACGCCAATAAAGCCTTCAAACTTTTGAAGCTGCTGACCATATTGTTGTAACTGCGATTTGAGATTAACAATTTCTTCTAAATTTTGTTGTTGAGCAGAAGAAGATGCATGTGTCTGTTGGATGTAACTATCGACACAGTCATCTTGAGAACTGACATTTCCAATGCCATATACGCGTCCCTTGTATCTTCCACCGGCAGCCTCTAACCTACATCGGTTTCTCAATCTTTCCTCCTCCGCAGGGTCTAGAGGAGAAGATGCTGAGACACCAACAGATGCAGTCTCAGATTATTTGAGAAAATTTTGCAACAAATTGTTCTTGTTAAATGAATAAATATTAATATTAAACATGAGGTTTAAAAACCGAAATTTTATAATGGGATACAGTTAGTACAAACTTACATGGGTCCGCCTAGACCTTTCGTCCACAAATTCCCCTGTTGATTGACGAATATGTGTCTGCTGAAATATTTCATCAACATGCACAGACCGACCAAGCTCCTGTGACTGCAAACAAAATGAGTTGTTAATAAATATTTTTAAAGTTTATGATTACAAATATAAGAAAAAAAATGTACAAGTTACATACCAAACGAATAGCATGCTCATGCACGCTTATAGACCCTCCAGTGTGCAAACAACCACCCTTTTCAGATGTCCGATTCTTCTTTGCTGTTTCACACTTTTGTCTATAAAGTGGCATGTTCCACTTTTCCAAAAGAGCATTCCAAGTATCGTCTCCCAGCCAATCAGGTTTTTTTCCAATAGTTCTAGCTTTTTTATACATCTCTGAGAGTTTATGAGATGCCTTGGTGTGATAATTCTTTTTTACCTTTTCCTCATCTTCAGGCTTCCATGAAACCTTTCTCTGTTATATTAAAAATAATAGGTTTGAATAATAGGTTTGATTTACACATACACAGAATAATTGCTCAGTGTAATAGGATTGGGAATGAAAAGTGTGTACCTTAAAACGTTCGAAGAAGACATCTCTGGTTGACTTAGGGATTGAGCCCCATGTTAGCCATGGCTCATCAAACTGTTGCTTAATGGTGGCTGTGATTGCCTTCGATGCAATTTTTGTAGGATAAAACCTAAACCAAATTTGAACTCAAACATTAGAGTAATACAACAATGATTTGTCTATATATTAATTGAGTTAATTTTTTTCTTACCCTCCTCCAACAGGTGTAATCATTGGACGACTATTGGAACATTCTTCGACATAATTGGCGGCTGAACTGGAATGTGGATTTGCATCGTCTGTACCAGGTGATGGTGCAATATTTGTGGGAGTTGATGGGTTAGAACCAACATTGGGAGAGAGTGAAGCCATTCCATGAGGAGGTGATGAGTCGTTATTTCTTGAATTATATTTAGTTTAATTGCACTTAAATAAACCAGGGAATTGTGTTTAATTGTTTGTTATTTCCCCGTTTTCCGAATTCTGCTTAATTTGGTCAGAAATTTGTAATTGTGCTAATTTGGGTTTTCTGAGCTGATTAAGTGCATTTTTGAAGTGCAGGAAAATTTCGGAAATACATTTTGGGACATCAGAAGAATGCCAAATAGGAAGAATGCCAAATAAATTCAAGACTCTCCACACAGACATTTTTGAATTAATTAAATTGTAATTCAGTAGTTTAGAATTTTTGTATCAACTTTTATATTTTGGGTCAATTTTTGGTAAATTAGATTAGACCCAAAATTAAAAGTTAATGACTTGGCACCCTAGGGTTTTATTGTGTGGACCCTACCCTAAAAAAAGAGGACACACGGCCCTTAGAAAAAGAGCACAGCCGCCACTTGCAAAGGGAGCCCCACTTGTTTTATTTTCTCTCGGCTTGTGTTCCAGGGGGGTCTCTCTCGGTGATAAGACTGTCGCTGTCATACAAATTTGATGTGCATAAATTAATGCAGTATAGACTAGGATTTGACTCCTAGGTCGTCTCTCAAGGACCAATATTTGTCGGTTTAGTCTCAGATTTAACACGAAGTGGGGGGGGGTTTCTGGATGTTTTGTGCGGTAAAATAAAATTGGAAATTGGAAATAAAACAACAGAAAAATTAAAATAAATTAAAACTGGGATTTAAACACAACTAAATTTAAAACGCTGAAATAAAATTTAACCACGGTAAAAACTAAACGGTAAAAGATGGTAAAAAAAAAACTGAACGGTAAAATTAAACGCATAAATAAAAACATCAGTGAAAATACGTTGATAGAAAATAAACCGTAAAAATGACGTTGAAAATAAACTGAACGGTAAAAAGCAATGACTGAATTTAACAGTACAGAAAATACTGAACGATAAATTTAACAGATAAAAACATTTAACTGAAAATGGAATTCATCACTTAAATTAAAATTCTTGAACAATACAACTCAAAATGAAACAAGCAAACTGGTGCCACACTTCTACTGCTTTAGAAAATAAAACATTAGCACTGTTTAAAATGAAAAATGCAGAGGGAGAGGAAGAGGCGAGAGCCTCCTCCCAGACTGTGAGTGTTTTCCTAATTCTAATCTAAATTCTCCTGTCCGAAACTGCTGCTGCTCTACTCATTTTATAGCCACTCCTCTGACACCCGTGACTTCTTCCTTTCCCGTGACCGTTTCCCTATTTTCATGATTTCTTTCTTCAATAGCCAAAATCAGCAAAAGGTGGGCCCTTCATATGTGTTGTCCGTGTGTTTTTTTTCTGCTTCCCCTCCGGACGTTGCCAAATTCCTTTGAACCAACCATGGTGCCCACACTCCAAGGTGTTGCTTTCCTTCACACGTCCGTAGCCTCCCCATGCTTCCTAACTGCTGGACTTTGTCTTCTTTGCTGGATTGTGCAGGCCATGAACTACTCTTTCCAAGCTGCTTGTCCGTTTGTAGCTGTGCTTGCTGGATCGAGCCTACCCACTTGAAGATTCATTGCTTATGGCTGCACCTCCTACGTGTTGCTGCAGTGTGCACCAAGCCAAGACCGTGAAGTGCTCCTTCTCTGCTGTATCTCCGTGTGAAGGCTCTTCCTAAGCTGGACCAGGAATCTCTTCTTTGTTGGACGCAACATCCTGCTGGATGAAGCTGCTGGACGAAGCTTGCTGCTTCTGCTGGATGTGAATCAGCGTGTGTTTGCTCCCTGACACCCTTATTCCATCAAGCTTCACGGTGCTGGAACGGTGGAGGATTTTGGACTGGTGCTCCTGCCGATGGATGAAGATCTCCCTCTCGGTGGCAGTTGAACGTGCTAGATGGTGGAGCTGTGTTCTTTCTTGCTCTCGGTGGCTGCTCATTCTCCTTCCTTCACCACCGTGAAGCTCTAAGCTGCTGGACCAAGGTGAAGATAGCTGGGCTGATGGAGGACGCTGCACCGCTTGCTGCCACTGTCATATGAGGGTTGCACTTCTTCTTGCTTCTAGCAGCTCTTCTGTATCCGTGTGTCAAGAGGGTAGTGGATGGTCTCCTCCATTTTCCATTTTTTTTCCCCCATGATTCCAAACCCGTGACATGTACTCTCTTTCAAAAGAAGTAAAAAACTATTCCAAGTGGCTGTGACATGTTGAACGTGAGGTCATGGAGTCTCCTTTTCCAGCCAGTGCAATTACTCTTCTTACTATCATCACGCTCCTACCACGTCAAAGTGTGGTGGTCCCGCTTTTGCAAACTTCAAAGCAAAGAAGCTTTCTTTCACAAAAATTAAATAAGGGCTCTACATTGTTTCAGCCGTGAGTTCTTTTTTTAGTGAAAAAGCACATCCAAAGTTCTGAAAACCGTGAGGTGGCCCTCTCCTCCATTTCACTTCTAAGTCTTTGCTGATTTCCATCGTGAATTGTCCATTATATTGCCAAAGTGAATTGTTTATTGCACCATGCCTTGAGAATAAAATATTCCTGCCAACATCTTTTCTCTTGGACTTATATCTTCCAAATACGTGAACTTTCTTTCTCTTCTCATGTGTCATTCTTTATGCTTTTTAGAATAATATTCCCTTTCTTAATGGCAGCCCCCACTTTTGTCCATATGCATGCTACATTTTTCCAACCCCATCTCAACAAAACCGTGAGTGCTAATTGTGGTAGCTCTTTGCACAAAAAAAATCACATATGTTAGCTAAATAAAAAAAACGTGACATTGGCTTAAAAATGTGGCAGCCATACAAATTCATCTTAGTTTAAAATAAAATTTATGTCACATTTATTTTGAAGTCCCAAAATATTTCCAAAATTTTCCCTGCATTCAATAATGAAATAATTAGTCTCAGAAAATTCAAATTAATTAAAATAAGAATTTCTGATTGAATTAAGCACAATTAAGAAAAATGAGAAAATGCTGGACAATTAAGCACAATTCCCCGATTAATTCTAGCACAATAAACTAAGTGAAGTGGAGAAAATAATGATTCATCAAAATAGACCACACTTAGTCTTTTGCACTCCTGGGCAAAATTAAGACGCAAATCAGGGAATGGTTCAAAGGACTTTTAAGAAGGTGACACAAAACTAAACAGACAGAAAAATTAAAGCTCACAAGAAAACAAATTGAATTTACACAGTTCTCAAGAATTCTGAACAGAGAAAGGAAGAAGAAATTATCCAACACAAATCCAATAAAGCAGATACTTACAGAAATCATCCTAGCAATTCAAAGTATAGCAAAAATAATTAATCAGTTCAAGAGGCGATTTAAAAATAACAAAACCTCACAGATGCACTCACAGTGTTTCTCTCAAGTGTCTAGGGTATACAGTTTCAACTCAATGTACTCAAGAAAACAAACACAAGTAGACTTGGCAAGCTTCTAATATCAACACTTAAAACATATGCATGTTCAGATCAAAAGGTCTTTTCTGGGTTGTAATGGGGCCAAGGACATGGGAGGATAAAATATAGACAAGTAGCTACAGCTCAAAAGAAATAGAGGAGCAATGGGGAATAAATGGAAATACAGTCAAATCTTACCCAAACCTCTAATTCAATCCACTTCTCGACTCCATTGTTCTCAAAATTTTTTTTTTTCATTTTTCTTTCTTTTTCTCATCAATTTTTCATCTCATCCTGTCTTCTCTTTTTTTTTTTTTTATCACACAACAGGATATAAACTATCATTTCAAAACATGATGAGGAACCAACTAGCCAATTCATCAGAATCCCCAAGGAGACCACACTTATTCACATAACACTTTTATAGCTCCAGACTTTCCTAAGGTTAAGGTAATCATTTGTTTTTCACTTAGGATCAGTGTATTAGCTTTAACACAAATAAATATATACAGTATAGGCTCAAAGGGGTTATCAAAGAATAATAATAAGGTAGGCTTATTTGGCTTAAGAGGCTCAAGAATAACATTGCCTTTATCACTTCTAAACATGCATATAAATCAAGTATATCAAAAAAGAATCAAGCCAAGGCATATGTGCATGAAATCAAGAGTCATATCACACAAGAAAGAACATTAAGTGGCTCAAATCTCACACAGGGTGTTTGTCACAATCAAATCAACCTCTTAAACATTATAATCATCTTCCAAGCAGAGAAAAGCAAGGATTTCAAACCATAAGTATTAAGTAAGTGAAGGAAAAAATCTACAACTTAAACCTCATCCAGAAATCAAGAGAAAAATGTAAAATTTATTGCACTCAAAACTCGATAAAAACAACTTAAAAACAGAAAAAATTTAACACTCAAAAACAAAAAAATTTAACACACAAAATACAATCTAACAGAAAAATCAGAAAAATCAGAATTTCTTCCCAGTAGACCACACTTAAATCACACAATGTCCTCAGTGTGTTACAATCATCAGATTATCAATTTTAGAGCAGTCAAATAATATAGACAAGTGCAATAAAAAGTTAGGAAAAATGGGAAGAAATTTTTCAGTAACATCCATCAGTAGATGTTTTCAGTGACACCCATCAGCAGATGTCTAGTCGCATAGCACCCATCAGTAGATGCTATAATATTTTTTTATTATATTTTTATTATTTTTTTTTTTATTTATTTATTTATTTATTTTTTTTTTTTTTTTCTGAAAAAGGAGATGACCGGCACTGTGACAACAGTCTCGGTGGCAAAGACCGGAACTGTTGCTACAGTGGCAGAATTTTGGCTATAAAAAGGCTGCTCCTCCGCGTCCAGCGCCATTTCCTGACCTAGTCTCTCTCTCTAGTCCTCTCTTCGCTCTCCTCTCTCTCTCTACTCTCTCTGCTCTCTCAACTCTCTCGAGCGTCTGGATCTCTGCAGGGAGCCTCTCCTCTGAGCATCTGGAGCTGTGTGGAACCTCTGCCACCGTGCCATCTGAAGAGTCTGAGATCTGCGAGGAGCTTCTCTGCTAGCCTACTACTCCAGGTAAGTCCTTTGCTCCTGGATCTGCCTTTCTTTCCTTTCTCTGCTTTCTAGTTCTTCTCCTTTTACAGCTTTCAGATCTATCATTTTTTTTTTTTTTTTTTTTTTTTTCAGCTTTCTTTTCCTGCTTTCATTTAAGCCTTCTTTATTTCCAGCTCTTATTCGCTTTCTTCTTCACCTGCTAAACACTTAAAACACATAAAACACAATTGTCTTAAAACTTAAGGGGTATATCGGCTGGAAACCAGACGTTAATCTCCCTTCGTTTGAAGGTATGGCAGAGACAATCGGGTAGAACAACGCCACGTACCCCACTTAAAACTAAAACACAGAAACTGAATATACAAGAACAATATGGACAAGGACACTGGACGTAGATCCGTTTAGGACCCTTTTGCAAGGACCGTGAAACAGATCTGAGACCAAACACAGAAATATCAAAGACTGACAGGACAAAATAAATTTAACGGAAAACAAGAACAAATAAAGAAAACACAGAACTAATCTAAAAATTTTTTATGCTTCTTTTTTTTTTTTTTTTTTTTATGTTATGCTTTTTTTTCTTGTTTTTGTTCTTTTTATATGTATTTATTTTTTATTTATGTAATTGTATATTACGAGAGGAAGGATGAGTGAAACGGAATCAGAGAGATATACCAGTCAACGGTGGCGTCCAACCGACGATCAGATCACGATGATGACCAAAATATTCAACTATGAGGTCACACACCCAAGCCGAGCGCAAGTCGTCGAGATCGCGTCTCGACTAAGGGCTTTCGGCGAAGCCACTGAATACAACGTACACTGCTGGTTCAACAACCACGGCAATCGGGTCAAGCACTGGCAAGCGGAGATAGACCCCACTGGCACTCTCTTTTCACAACTGCCGCTGTACATGTACGGTAAGACCTCTGATCATACCTTCATTGAAAAATTTTTTTTTTTTTTCACTTCCTCTTCTATTATTAACACATGTTTTTTATTTTTTATTTTTTTATTTTTTTTGTTTGAAAGAAAAAAACTGGGTGATTATGAGGGCACCGAGGCTGCTGAATCTGTTTCCCGTTCCGATCATCATCGATGATGACAGAAATGAACGAGAAATACCTCCACCAAAGCCTCCGCTCGCATTCCGAACCAGAGCTCCCTCAACGGAGCTCTCTCTTAGACCACCACAACCAGCTCGTGAATTCTTCCAGTTTTAATGTTTTATGTTTTTTTTTTTTTTTTTTTTTTATTTTTTTTTATTTTTATGTTTTTGTTGGCCGAGTGTGGCCAGAATTAAGGACAAGGCATGTAATCTGAACAATTGTTTTTAATTTTTTTTATGTTGTTTTTTTTTTATTATGGTCTGTAATATTAACGATCACTAAAGATTGACCCCCCGAACATCTTTTATTTATATATATATCTACTGCAATTTTATTTTCAGATCTGATAAATTTCCATTTTTCCATTACTGTAATTTTTTTGCATTGATGAATGAAATCTCTCTTAGTCTAAACAAAATTTTCAATCAAAGATCTGATGAAACAACTAAGAAATTATTTTACAGTGAAGAAAAATAAGGGAAAAAAATGAGATCTGAAATGAAATGTTTATTGATATGAAATAATAAGATACTGAGGGTCGAAATAAAATCAAAGAATACGCAAAACAATTTTTTTGAATTTTTGAAATTTTTTTTTTTTTTTTTTTTTTTTTTTTAAAAAAAAAATAATAATTCGAAAACTAAAAAGAAAAGGAAAAACAAACTTAAAAGAAAAACAAAAATCAGAAACTTCCCGAGACCACACTTAAACTACACTGTCCTAAATGTTTTCTAAGCATAAGATCATCAATTAAAACACTAAACAGATAAAGGACAAGTGCACTAAAAATATGAAAACGGGGAAGAAAGAAAAAGAAAACTCCCCTGGTCAGGGTGGCAGTTGCCAATTTTGGACTTGTAGGGAGATGTCTTCTTCAGGATCCAAGACGGAAATTTTTAGGAAGAATTGCTTCATCCTCCAAATCTGATCAAGCAGGGAAATATCCTCCACCGCCGGATCTAAGCAGCAAATATTGTCACTGAGCAGATTCAGTAGGTGCCTTTTGATCTTCGAACAGCTGTATGTACTGGCACCTTTGTCTTCCAGCGTGGGTGCATGCTGATCAAATTTATATGTACCTCCTGCAATATGGTTAGTGCAAAATGGTTCCACAGAAATATCATGCAGAGGTATAACACCCAATCCCAATTCATCATACCGAGCCTTAGATACAACCTCATAACATGAATCCGTTTCAAATATAGAAACAATATCTATAACAGGTTCAGATTCATGTTCAGTGCATGGAGAACAAATATTTGAATGTGATAGTAAAAAGCGGTCCTCATCATGCACAGAGGAAAAATTAAAATCATGCTCAGCAACAATATAGTCATCAGCATACCTCTCAACAACATAATTATCAGTACAATCAAATTGAGGTATGCTTACCTCCTCTTCCTTGAAGATTGCTAAAGTGTGAGAAGATGAAGGTGGTCTACCTGGTTCAGGATTACTGCTTATTCTTGCCTGCTCCTCAAAATATTCTTCTGTCTCCTCAAGTGCAAGAGTGGACATCTGCCTGATCTGATCAGTCAGATTTTGAATGGCAGCTTGAGTTTCCTGCTGAAACTCTATGCTCTTTTTCTTGAACTGCATGTTCCCTTTCTGTAACTGAACGTTCTGCATGGTCATCTGCTCCAGTAACTCCTTCAATGTAGGTTCAGAAGTAGAAGGCTGAAAAGCTACTTGGGCAGGAGGAGCTATTTGAGCGGTATCATACTGTTGACTCTCGTATTGTGGAACTGGCTCCCAAAGAGAGCTCTCAGAAATTGGAGGATGAGCCATATTATTCCCAACATAAAAATCAGCAGAATTATAATCATTGTACCACGCAGAAGGCGAATCATAATTAAAGGCATTCACAGAATAAGCATTATTCACAAAATTAAAATAGGTAGACATGGGAAAATAAAAAAGTTAAAGTAAATACTAAAAATTACGAAACAGATAAAACACAACACATTTATACATGCTACAAGCACACACAAGACAGAACATCAATAGTAAAAATTTTTAATTAATTTTTTTTTTTTTTTTTTTTTTTTTTAATTTTCAATTTTTTTTTTTAATAACAACTAAATACAGAACATAGCACAATTAAACACATATATACACAATATATATTAACACAGTAAAAATCTAAAACAAAAAACCTGGAACTGAAGTGACAACGCCGCCAAAATTTGCTGAAGGTGTCGTTGTCGCCTACAAAAATACAAAGGACAAAACACACAAAACACACATATTAACAGAACAAAAATTTACACAACAAGAATTTAAAACCAAACCGTCATTGGTCCCCGGCAACGGCGCCATTTTTGATAAGACTGTCGCTGTCATACAAATTTGATGTGCATAAATTAATGCAGTATAGACTAGGATTTGACTCCTAGGTCGTCTCTCAAGGACCAATATTTGTCGGTTTAGTCTCAGATTTAACACGAAGTGGGGGGGGTTTCTGGATGTTTTGTGCGGTAAAATAAAATTGGAAATTGGAAATAAAACAACAGAAAAATTAAAATAAATTAAAACTGGGATTTAAACACAACTAAATTTAAAACGCTGAAATAAAATTTAACCACGGTAAAAACTAAACGGTAAAAGATGGTAAAAAAAAAACTGAACGGTAAAATTAAACGCATAAATAAAAACATCAGTGAAAATACGTTGATAGAAAATAAACCGTAAAAATGACGTTGAAAATAAACTGAACGGTAAAAAGCAATGACTGAATTTAACAGTACAGAAAATACTGAACGATAAATTTAACAGATAAAAACATTTAACTGAAAATGGAATTCATCACTTAAATTAAAATTCTTGAACAATACAACTCAAAATGAAACAAGCAAACTGGTGCCACACTTCTACTGCTTTAGAAAATAAAACATTAGCACTGTTTAAAATGAAAAATGCAGAGGGAGAGGAAGAGGCGAGAGCCTCCTCCCAGACTGTGAGTGTTTTCCTAATTCTAATCTAAATTCTCCTGTCCGAAACTGCTGCTGCTCTACTCATTTTATAGCCACTCCTCTGACACCCGTGACTTCTTCCTTTCCCGTGACCGTTTCCCTATTTTCATGATTTCTTTCTTCAATAGCCAAAATCAGCAAAAGGTGGGCCCTTCATATGTGTTGTCCGTGTGTTTTTTTTCTGCTTCCCCTCCGGACGTTGCCAAATTCCTTTGAACCAACCATGGTGCCCACACTCCAAGGTGTTGCTTTCCTTCACACGTCCGTAGCCTCCCCATGCTTCCTAACTGCTGGACTTTGTCTTCTTTGCTGGATTGTGCAGGCCATGAACTACTCTTTCCAAGCTGCTTGTCCGTTTGTAGCTGTGCTTGCTGGATCGAGCCTACCCACTTGAAGATTCATTGCTTATGGCTGCACCTCCTACGTGTTGCTGCAGTGTGCACCAAGCCAAGACCGTGAAGTGCTCCTTCTCTGCTGTATCTCCGTGTGAAGGCTCTTCCTAAGCTGGACCAGGAATCTCTTCTTTGTTGGACGCAACATCCTGCTGGATGAAGCTGCTGGACGAAGCTTGCTGCTTCTGCTGGATGTGAATCAGCGTGTGTTTGCTCCCTGACACCCTTATTCCATCAAGCTTCACGGTGCTGGAACGGTGGAGGATTTTGGACTGGTGCTCCTGCCGATGGATGAAGATCTCCCTCTCGGTGGCAGTTGAACGTGCTAGATGGTGGAGCTGTGTTCTTTCTTGCTCTCGGTGGCTGCTCATTCTCCTTCCTTCACCACCGTGAAGCTCTAAGCTGCTGGACCAAGGTGAAGATAGCTGGGCTGATGGAGGACGCTGCACCGCTTGCTGCCACTGTCATATGAGGGTTGCACTTCTTCTTGCTTCTAGCAGCTCTTCTGTATCCGTGTGTCAAGAGGGTAGTGGATGGTCTCCTCCATTTTCCATTTTTTTTCCCCCATGATTCCAAACCCGTGACATGTACTCTCTTTCAAAAGAAGTAAAAAACTATTCCAAGTGGCTGTGACATGTTGAACGTGAGGTCATGGAGTCTCCTTTTCCAGCCAGTGCAATTACTCTTCTTACTATCATCACGCTCCTACCACGTCAAAGTGTGGTGGTCCCGCTTTTGCAAACTTCAAAGCAAAGAAGCTTTCTTTCACAAAAATTAAATAAGGGCTCTACATTGTTTCAGCCGTGAGTTCTTTTTTTAGTGAAAAAGCACATCCAAAGTTCTGAAAACCGTGAGGTGGCCCTCTCCTCCATTTCACTTCTAAGTCTTTGCTGATTTCCATCGTGAATTGTCCATTATATTGCCAAAGTGAATTGTTTATTGCACCATGCCTTGAGAATAAAATATTCCTGCCAACATCTTTTCTCTTGGACTTATATCTTCCAAATACGTGAACTTTCTTTCTCTTCTCATGTGTCATTCTTTATGCTTTTTAGAATAATATTCCCTTTCTTAATGGCAGCCCCCACTTTTGTCCATATGCATGCTACATTTTTCCAACCCCATCTCAACAAAACCGTGAGTGCTAATTGTGGTAGCTCTTTGCACAAAAAAAATCACATATGTTAGCTAAATAAAAAAAACGTGACATTGGCTTAAAAATGTGGCAGCCATACAAATTCATCTTAGTTTAAAATAAAATTTATGTCACATTTATTTTGAAGTCCCAAAATATTTCCAAAATTTTCCCTGCATTCAATAATGAAATAATTAGTCTCAGAAAATTCAAATTAATTAAAATAAGAATTTCTGATTGAATTAAGCACAATTAAGAAAAATGAGAAAATGCTGGACAATTAAGCACAATTCCCCGATTAATTCTAGCACAATAAACTAAGTGAAGTGGAGAAAATAATGATTCATCACTCGGATTTGAGTTTTTGGGGGTTACTTCTTGTTTTGTCTGGAATGAATGAACAGTTGTAATTCCTTTTTGCTTAATTCTAATTGAACTTTCCATTTGGTTTCGGTGCACCTTTATTAAATCGTTTCTCGCATTATGTGAGCTGGGAATGGGGAAAGGGTTGTCTTGGTTTGGGAGAGGAGTAGCTTGGTGAAGCAATGTATGAGGTACAGGTGGAAGCACGGGAATGAGGGAGAGATTAGGTGGAACGAGAAAAGCTGGCAGCAGAGAGTACATGGTCACATCATGGGAATTTATTCCCCTTGCACGGCTCAGCATGGATGCACACGGTGAATCATTTTGCTGGGGCAGTGGTGTATATATGAAGAAGTGATTAGGTGGAGAAAGAAGCGTACGGTGATTGAACGAAGAAGCGGACGTGGAGAATGGAAGGGTGTTACGGCTGGAAGGAGAGATGCACGTTGGAATGCTGCACGTACGCTCATTTAATTTGGAGAGATAGCACACAGCTACACATCTAATTGGTTTGGTTGTCGTTTAACGTTGAAGAAAGGAAGCACACGGTCACATCTTCATTTCTTTATTTCAATTGCTGCCACACCTTTATGCACATGAGAGATGGATGATTAAGTGAGAGTTTCGGATGATGGGATGTGCCAAGAGAGTTGGCAGCCGAATGTGCACCACTCATTTACTTTAGTTATTTAAGAATGAAGATGTGGATTAGGATGGAGTAGGAGCTGTCAAGTCCTGCAAGCTGCACACGGCCTGGGGGTGTGTACGTTTCTTTTATTTTTCTTGAGCAACGTGAAATGAGTCTTTCTTTCTTGGAAGTGAAGCATGGTAATTAGATGGAGAAAGGTGTGTCACGGCACGGACGTGGAGCTAAGGAGGCAAGTTAGGTGATTGATTATGAAGAAAATAGAAGCCCGAGGAGGAAGTCACGGTTGGAACAAAGAGATGATGGGACGTGCCAGGGGTCCATGAGGAGATTCATTTTGAAGGCATACGGAAGCATATTCACGGGAGATGGATTCCAGTGCATCTCGGTCTTAATTGTTTACTGGAAAAATAGAATTGGGTCACGGTCTATGGTATAGAAAAATTTATTTTCTATTACTTTGTTTGGTTAAAATATTTTATATCATGTCGAGTTAATTTTCTTCTCTCTGGTTGTGAATGCGTAGGATAAATGACAACATTGTGTATTTAATGTTTTAGTGTAACCGTTGCATGTTTACAGCTTGAATTGTGTTTGGGTATTTATCTGTTGTAATTTCCATTTTAACGTTTTTATTCATGTTCGGTTGTGTTTAATTCCCAGTTTTAATTTAGTTTATTTCCAATCACAAGAACACTTTCAAACCCCCCACCCTACGTGTTTGATCTGAGAGTGAACCACAATTTGGTCCTTGAGAGACGACCTAGGAGTCACTTCCTAGTCTATACTGCATTATTCTATGCACAACTTTTGTGGGAGGTGCGACCCTCTCATCAGGAGGCACTTGGTATGGAGTGGGTGTAGATGTAGGAACTTGATGTGGAGTGGGAGTGAAGGTAGGAACAACTAATGGAGGTGGAACAGATCTAGTAGTGGAGGTAGAGGTAGGTGTAGTTGGCTGACTGGTTGAACCAATTTCATTATTGAAACGTGTCATCAACTTCACTACATAAGATTTCTTCCCCTTCCCCTTATCGGGATTTCCTGAAGGTGGATTAGGAGGGCCAGAACCACCTGATGCCATATTCTTGAACATAATATATATTTTTATACAATACAAGAAAAGAAAATTTAGAAATAGACTTATTAATGTTATTTCAAAAATTTAATTGAAAATGTTAATAATATAGAAACTAAATTAAATAATCTATATAAATGAAGGAAGAAAAAGTAGTCTACATGTAATCCACATGTAAGAAACGTTTACACTTCTCTGAAACTTGAAAAAATGCTTCTAATTTTTAACAGATTTACCCAGTCTGTCTAGAAATTTTTATGAAGTTCAGCCACAAAAATTTACCAACCAAAACTATATACTTTGTTTGCTTGGACATTTTTTAAATCCTAAAACTATATAAAGCTAAAGAAGTTGAAATTATTACATAAAAAGTTGTAAAATCCTATAACCTAAATGGTCTCTGTAAATAAGCAAAAGGAACTAAATCCAAATTCTAATTCAAAAACTCATTACCATTTTTAATCTGTGTTCACTGTAATTAGTCTCTTGCTTTTTGCATTCTGCTTGTTTGAGGAAAAATTGAGAGGAATAAATCCAAAAAGAAGTCACCAACTGGTAGAAAAGTCAGTGTCACAAAAGCAAACATCCAAAAAGAGCCTAACTGCCAAAATCAGAGATAACCACAAAAAGAATGGCAAGAATCAAGCCAAGACAGCTGAAAACAGCTAACTCTTGATGAATGCAGGAAAAACACCAAATTTGAGTGTCACACAATTGATTGGAGGCCAAGGGAGCTAAACAAGCTCATGGAGGTGGAAAATAAATGTGATAGAGCCTAGACCAGATGGTGCAGTGAGGCATGCAATGGAAAAGTCAGTGTCACAAAAGCAAACATCCAAAAAGAGCCTAACTGCCAAAATCAGAGATAATCACAAAAAGAATGGCAAGAATCAAGCCAAGACAGCTGAAAACAGCTAACTCTTGATGAATGCAGGAAAAACACCAAATTTGAGTGTCACACAATTGATTGGAGGCCAAGGGAGCTAAACAAGCTCATGGAGGTGGAAAATAAATGTGATAGAGCCTAGACCAGATGGTGCAGTGAGGCATGCAATGGAAAAATGGTGTAAATATGGGTTCACACTTTTCAATGCACTAAAATAAAGGATGTCAAATATGGGACACTAACAGAAAAACAAAGACCTCGATCTGGTTGGTCAAGGTGAGACTAGATCTGAAGTGAGAACAACAGATCACACGCCAAGCAAGATGGTGGCTAATGGAAGGAGGGGTATAGATTTTGGAACAGTGAAATATTGGTCATGTGTGGGTGTGAATTGTGCAGGTATCATGGCAAGGTTACATCAGTGGCAGGTCATCTGCAGCACATTGGAGGGCTTGCTGCCATTCAAAACTGTGACATGACTGTGAGGGAGAATGGTTATTTCAAAAACACATGGTAGAGGATGACAAATGACAGTCGCTGAAAATCAGCATTGGCATTGATGGACTAGGTCATGGAAGATGGTTTTGATGACCATGTTCAAATTATACGGGTTTTATGTGGGGTATGAGGAAGTGTGAGATTTTGGACAATGGTGGATTTATTAGTAGTCTTTGTTGACTGTTATTGTTTGGAAGGAACACAGCTATGGTAGTGGTGATTGGTGGCATGTAAAATTTTTATAGTAACTTGAGACTTGCTTATGGTTAGGACTGTATCTCTTGCGAAATACTTGCTTCTCCAATATGCATTTATTGTGATTGATGGTGCTCCTAATTCCTTGCATTTTTAACTAAAGTTTAACTATTTTGTTAAAGTTTTGTTGCATGAGGACCCTGTCTGTTTTAAAAAATGGCAGGCTTGTATGTCCTAATTAGGAGTCGACACAAACCATTTTTGCCTTTGCAAATGAAGTCTGAAGATTTTGGTCCTAGATCGTTGTTTGGCTTAAGCAATTGGTTAAAGAGTTACAATTTGGAGATGTCACTCAAATGACAATTATAGGTGACGATTAAGTTGTTCTTCACACTAGTTCTAATGTTGTTTTTCATGAGAGGACCAAACACATTGAGATTAATTGTCATTTCATTTAAGAAAATATTGTATTTGGAGACATCAAAACTAAGTTTGTTAATCCAAGTGATCAGTTAGCATATTTTCACTAAGCCTTTATGAGTCGAGAATTGATTATATTTGTAACAAGCTTAGTACATAAAATTTGTATACACCAGCTTGAGGGAGAGTGCTAGATATATTAGATTATTAGATACCTTAGATAAATATATTATATTTATCCTTTATCTTTAGTTAGTTTTTTATTATTCCTTATTTGTATTTTGAGCTTAACCCATATTTCTTCTATTATAAATAAAACATGTTATGTGTATATTCAAAACAAGGGATATTAATCCTATACATAGTTTTTATTATACATGTATATATATATATATATATATATATATATATATATATATATATATATATATATATATATATATATATTTTTCAGTTCTAGGCAAAAATAGTTTTTGTTTTTCACTTATTGGTTCCTAGTAGAAGTGGAGGTTTAATTTTTTACTTTTTAATTGAGTAGAGACTGTAGAATATTGTAAAATGTTTATAAATAGTAATAAACATTAATTAGAAGATTACATGGTAATCTTTCATTCTATCCCATTTTAGTTTTTTTTAAACAAAAGAATATTTAATTAAAAAAGGGGAAATTTATTCTCGCAATCTTTCCTTTCCAAGCTTTCCCTTAGTGAAGGAAGTATTTTTTTTTGGTATTCCATGGACTATGGATGTACCATGCCTAACAATCTTTAATCTCCTCATGTAGAGATGAATTTGATCGTTTAGTGGCAGTGATAAATTCAAGGGTAATGGACCTTTCTAATCTATATAAATGAAGGAAGATGAAGAAGTAATTTAGTGGGAAGTAGATACGTGAAAAGCAACCTTGATTGGTAAGAAGTCATCAACTTTCTTCTTCTTAAAATTTCATGAGCATTTAGTCCATGAGGGACCTTTTCTTGCATGTTGATCATTTACTGTAATTTTATTTTCTGTATTTTACTGCAGTGATTTTGATCTGTTTTTACTGTTTTCCAAATTTACCATTTTCTGTATTTACTGTTTTCTATATTTTCGTTTTCTGTATTTTGTTGTTACTGTTTTACTGATTTTGAAAATTCTGTACTTACTGTTTGTACTGTTATTATTTACTGCTGTAATTTCAATTTTTTTTGGTTTTTACTGTTTTACTGTTTCTATCAAACACTTTCTAAATTAATAAAGTTAAATAAATAATGAGCAATACACCCTAACTCTTAAGATTGTGGACAACATTATAATAAAGCGACAAAAATAAGGAGCAATACACCCTAACTCTATTTAGTGCTAGAACTATGAAATTCATCTTCATTGTCATCTTCACCCTGTCCTTCTGCATTGTATTCTTCTGATTCCGTTGTATCTTCATCTATTTGTCCTTGAAATGATGAAATATTGTTAGGGTCAACTTCTTCAAGACCAGCTTCTACATCTTGTAATCGGACTACTTCTTCAACTTCAATGATGTCATTAACATGTGACATTTCCTCCACTTGGTATGGCACATCGGCTTCTACATCATTAGAATCAATGCGACCTCTAGGCTTCGTTTTTATCGCAACACACCAACCTCGTTTGTCCGTGCGTGATGTAGGATATGGTACATAATACACTTGTTGTACATTATGTGCAATGATAAAAGGATCAAACAACACATATCTTTTATCCATTCGAATATCCACAATGTCATACTTTGAATCCACCCTTGTACCTACTCTCGATGGATCAAACCAATCACAATAAAATAATACAATTTTCTTTTCAGTGGTTGTTGAATTGTATTTCAACTCATAGATGTGTTTAATGACACCATAAAAATCATCTTGACCTCCTTCTGTTAGCCCTTTAACATGAACCCCACTATTTATTGTCCTCTTGCCCTGACTCCATGCATGGGTATGAAATTTGTATCCATTAGCAAAGAAGGTGTGCCATTCCTTTACTCACCTTAAAGGACCAAGTGATAAATCTCTAAGATGTTGGTTTCTCACACTTAAAGGATCGTTATGAACCTACAACCATTCATGATATGAAACTATTCAACAATGTAATCTTAAAAAATTAAGAAAGAAATGAATGTGTAAGATTGATAGGAAGTCGTACTTTTTGCCTGAACCACAATGGGAAATTAGCATGTACGTACGTCGAACTGTTTGACTCAGATAGTTGATAGACATGTAAGAATGAGCTGTCGACATGTACGTCCAGATTAGGTCAAAGAAAATTAAATATATCAAATGAAAGAATTGGGAAATATAATTTATTTTGGAGGCTTACTGAAGGTAAGGTTCAACTTCATTGCAATTGATCAATACATGAACATGAGCTGATCTCAATTCTTCATCACTTAACCAATGTGTTGATTCCTTTCCAGAATGACGGCCAGGTTGGTTAAACACTGATAATGTTGTCGTAAAGCTTTCTATTTCAATATCTACTTCATTTCTATTGCTTTGTGGTGTTAACATGAAGTTTTTGAAATAGTGGGAACAAAAATGAGTTGTTTCTCTGTGCAAGTATGATGCGCAAATAGATCCTTCAACCCTAGCCTTATTCTTTACTGAACGTTTAGCATATCCCATGAACCTACAAATTTGAAATTGATGTGTTAGGGTTTTTGAATTATGCCTGGTAAATTGAACAATAACATGTCATATGGGTACCTTTCAAATGGGTACATCCACCTATAGTGGACTGGTCCACCAAGTCGTGCCTCATATGGAAGATGGATAGGGAGATGTTCCATAGAATCAAAGAATGAGGGAGGAAATATTCTCTCCATCTTGCACAGAATGATGGGAATGTTTTCTTCCATCTTCGCCAGGTCATCCTTGTTCAATGTTGTAGAACACAAATCTCTAAAGAAATGACTTATCTTTGTAATGGGATTCAGAACATGAGCCGGTAAAGAACTAAACGCTATAGGAAGTAAGCATTCCATAAACACATGGCAATCATGACTTTTCATCCCAATGAGCTTTCCCCTATTCACATCAACACACCTTGACAAGTTAGAAGAATATCCATCAGGCATCCTAAGACCTTTTACCCAATGACAGACTTGTTTTATTTGGTCTGTTGATAGTGTATAATTTGCTTTTGGCTTATACATGTTTCCATTGCTATGACTTTTTAGCTCCAAATCTTTTCGTCTATAGTACAAACCTATATCCATTCGAGCCTTGTCATTGTCTTTTGTCTTCCTCGCAACATTCATCACAGTATTAAAGATGTTGTCAAAGAAATTTTTTTCAATGTGCATGAAGTCAAGATTATGCCTTAACAAATTATCCTTCCAATAGGGTAGATCCCAAAAGATGCTTTTTTTCGTCCAAATTATGCCACTCACCGTATCCATCAATTCTTGCCGCACCATTTTCAGTTATTTTAGGATAACCATTGATTCTATTCCAAACTTCTGGTCCTATAAGATATGGTGGTGCGTCATCCATCTCCACTTCCCCCTTCTTGAAAGCATTCCTATTCCTCCTAAAAGCATGGTCTTTCGGTAAAAACCTCCGATGAGAGTCAAACCATGAATTTTTTGCCCCATGATATAATCTAAAAGCCTTTGTATGCTCCATGCAATGTGGCCATGCCAGTTTACCATGAGTGCTCCAGCCGGACAACATACCATAAGCAAGAAAATCATTAATTGTCCACATTAGCATGACCCTCAAAATAAAGTTTTGTTTCCTTGAAATATCATATGTTATCACACCCGTCCACAGCTTCTTCAATTCGTCTATCAAGGGCTCTAAGTACACATCTATGCCAACCTTTGGATTGAATGGCCCAGGAATGAGACATGTTAAGAACATGTAAGGTTTAGACATGCACATTTCTGGAGGAAGATTATAAGGAGTGACAATAACTGGCCAACATGAATATGGTATATTTGATGCCTGTACATATGGGTTAAAACCGTCAGAGCATAAACCGAGTCGAACATTGCGTGGCGCGATACCAAAGTCAGGATATACTCTATCAAAGTGCTTCCAAGCCTCTCCATCGCATGGATGACGCAAAACACCATTCGTCGACATGTTCTGATAGTGCCATGTCATTTGTCCTGCAGTTTGTGTTAAGGCATACATTCTTTGTAGTCTGGGAATTAATGGCAAATAGAACATTGATTTCATAGGAACTTGTTTGCTAGTAGTTGCTCCCGTGTTACGTGGTTGATATCTTGGCTTTCCACAAAATTTGCATTCAAGCAATGCGCCATCATTCTTACCATATTCATTATCATAGAAGAGCATGCAACCATCCACGCAACAATCAATCCTCTGCGATTGTAATCCCAACTTTGATACACACTTTTTTGCATCGTAGTATGTTTTAGGCAAACCTGATTTGATGGGTGTTGCATCCATAACCATTTTTGCAATAAAATCTATGCATTGGTTAGGAATATTCCAATTTGACTTGCAAGCTAATAGTCTGACACACATTGATAATTTCGAATTTGATGCTCCTTCATATAACGGTTGGTTTGCATCCAACAAAGAATTAAAAAACCTTTGTGTTTCTTCATTCGGAGCCTCTTCAATGTTATTAGAAGTAGATGCTTGACACGACTCATTTTGCTTAAGAGCATCATGCACCATGTCTTCCATTGTTTGAAATTGGTTAATTTGACCATGTTCCGTCTCTACAGCCATCCAACTTTCATGATTCTGTACACCATCTTCTAGTATTCTTTCCCCATGATCCTCCCAAACGAAATAATTAGGCTTGAAACCGTTCTTGTAAAGGTGAACTTTTACAACTCTTTCGTGCAGAATCTTTGTACAATCGCACTTTAAACATGGACATCGAAGACCCCCGTCTCTACGATAACGTTCTTGTTCACAAGCTTTACTTATAAACTCTTCAACACCCAATACAAAAGACTCTTTCAAAGCACCTCTTCCTCTATGACACCTATCGTACATCCATGAACGATTTGGTTGAGCATCATCCATGTTCTGTACATAAATCGATTACAAAACAATTAGCCAATGGTTAATACACGTCTCCATATTAGGATACGTGCCCTATCAAATGGCTTCCTAAACAATAACCTAAATTAATTTAGGTCCTCTTCTCTGCACAATATCTTTATTTTATTTTTCAACATGTCTCTATCTTAATACTTGTTTTGTACATGTAAATCACTATGTACAATGTTATTGTTTTATATTAATCACTATGTACAATATTGTTTTAAGCTTTCAAGATAGAAGGATATTGGCCAACCTACAAGTTGAGCTAAAACTTTCACTACAACCTAGCATAATTAAAGAAATATCAAATTACAGGAGATAGTGCTTGATGTGTTTAATTGTTTAGCTAAATATTTTTAATTAAAAAATCAACATTTAAAGAACTAAATAACCCTCCTAATATGTTACATACAGTTGCATAAGCATACATTTGCAAAAGGACAAATGTTTGAAGGTTTAGGTCTTACTAGGAGCTTTGGTTGATTGTCAAAATGACTTGTTCTATATTGGATTGCTGGTACCGAGTGCAACTACAAAAGAAAGAACATCACATATCAATTTATAATAAAGTAATAGAGGGGCAGTCAACTAAAAAATTCTTAAGTCTAGGTAGGCTAAAATGTGCTTAATGAGTCAAAACATGTAAAATGCATGGAATGGGGTAATTCGGGGTTCAGACATCATTAAAGAAAGATAATAAAATGCTCAAAATAGTACTGGAATAAGAGAAATGTTAAATCAGTGGTGATACCAAATTTGAGAGCAAACTAGTCAAAACTAGTGTTTTTGGTGGATTGTTGGGGTATTTTTCTGCATAAATTGGCCATAACAAAGTCTGATTTTGATTTCGGATAATTCTGACCTATTTGATAGCTTGAACAAGTTTAAAATGGTGTTTAAAAGTTGCTAGCAGATTTCAATTAGTAATATCTTGGCCTAAGTGCGGACTTGTGTCTTAAACCATCATATTTTGAGTTATATTAGGAAGTGGCAAGGTCAATTTGAGTAGCAATATGTTTTTAACTCATTTCAGAGTTTTAACACGTTTCATATCACTAATTAAAGTTGCTGAAGTGATTCATTTTGAGTTTAAGCCACTTCTGTGCAAATTTGAGTTTCAAACCACCAAAACCAAGCCAATTTTCTGGTGCAGTGTTGAAAACTTAATCTGTTTTCATGAATGTACTTTGAAATCCAATTTGGCTTGCAGCAATACCTGGTTCAATGATTAAAAATATAATTAAATGGTTAAAAGAAGCAAAGCAAAGTGTTAAAAGGGCTTATGAACCGTGCAGCCTAGTCCAAACCCAAAAACACAAAATCTGGGTTTCTTTAAGGCATTTCATCGAACACCTTCTGTTTTTATCAAACAGTTTCGTGCTAATTGTCTTTCAACCTGCATTTTGAGTTTTCTTGCTTTCTTAATCTGTTCTAGCACCTTTCTTAGGATCCATTTGAGTGCCTACTTCTGTTGTAAACCTATTTTTATTGCTTTTGAGCTTTTGGCCTCTTAAATTGTCAAGTTCAAGTCAAATTTTGGTGTTGAAACTGGTGCAGATTTTTAATCTGTTTGGTGAGTGTTTTGGATGATTGCAATGGTGTTGTGAAGTCCAATTGGAGCATTCAAGTTGCAGAACCCTTTCCCTTCTTAAGTGTAGAAGCTTAAAGGCAACCAATATGCTATTGGGAGAAATTCCTCGGATCTAGATTTCCCCGTACGTTCCCATATTGACAAAATCAATAATCATGGCAATGAATGAGTTAAACAAAGCAAGCTTTACGCAAAGAGGAAAAACCCTAACTAATGATGAAAGAAAGCATAAGTCTTAAAAATAAGATGTTAAAACAAATTCCATATATGAGAGTTTCACAAGACTACATTGATTCCCCAACAACAATACAAGGTTTAGTTCAACATATTCATGGTGAAGCTAGATGAATAATAATGGAAGAATGAAAGATAAAACCCTAGAAAGAGGAGGCGGTAGCTTGAGCATCCAAGATCTTCCTTCAAGGGGTGGAAAAGTGAGTGTTTGCTTCGTCTCAGCCAAAGATACAAACCCTAGGACGTCCTAAAGCTTATATACTATTCTAAAAATACATAAAAATTAGGCCCAAGCCCATAAAAGTGCCGCTCAGCGGTAAACTACCGCTCAACGGTAAACTACCGCTCAACGGTAAGTGCGTGAGTTGATTCTTCCCTCTGAGCGACATTTTCACCCCTCAGCGGATCCAACGTGAGCTCTTATGTGTCGCTCATCGGTAAACTGCCGCAGAGCGGTAATTGCGTCTTCTCCTTTTTCACTTTTTGATGTCTTTTCTGATTCCATTTCTATCCTTCTTCACTTCTTTCACCAAATTCACCTTAAAACCTGCATAAAACACTGAAATCAAGTAGAAACCTGTCCAGCTCTCTTATTTATGAAAATATGACCAAAAGCATGATTTCAAGCTAGTTTCTAAGTGTTAAAGGTTGCTTTTGGTACCAATTTTAAGCATGAAAATAATAGTTTTTCAACTGTTATCACTATGCAAGCTAATACCTAAGAAGAAGTCAATTTTATGGGTAATCAGGGCCGCCAAGGTAATTACAACCAAGGGTGGAAACCTCACCCAAGCATGGGCCAAGGGCAAGCTGGACAATTCAATAGACCACTACAACAACAATGTCAACCACAACTCTCCTTATATGACAGGACTGCAAATCTGGAGGAGACACTTCAACAATTCATGCAAGTGTCAATCTCCAATCATAAAAAGACTGAAGCTGCCATTAGAAATTTAAAGATGGAGGTTGGCCAATTGACTAAGAATTTGGAGGAGAAAGAAGAAAAGGAATTGAGAGAGATGAAGGAGAGAAAAAGAAAGAAGACGAGGAAGAGATAAAAGAAAAGAAGAGAAAAGAAAAAGAGAGAGAAGAGAGAGAAAAAGAAAAAGAAATTGAGAAGCTCCTTCCTTATCCTAAAGTACATTCAAGGAAGGAAAAAGAGAAGCAATTTTGGTGGTTCATGGAGATCTTCAAGCAATTGGAGATTACTATACCCTTTGACCGAAGCACTACAACAAATTCCTGCTTATGCAAAACACTTAAAGCAATTCCTCAGCAAGAAGAAGAAATATTTAGATGAGGAAACAATTGAAGTGCAGGGTAATTGCAGTGCCATTATGCAGAAGACTCTCCCTCCAAAATTCAAAGATTCGAGAAGTTTCAATATCCCTTGCACCATTGGGAATCATGACATGGGAAAGGTTTTAGGATATGGCCCTATCTATGGTCAAGAACACTGGTGGTCTTGAGGTCAAACCTACAAGAATGACCTTGCAAATGGCAGATAAATCCATCAAGCATCCTTATGGTGTAGTAGAAGATGTTGTGGTCCAGATTGATAAATTCCAATTCCTAATTGATTTTGTGGTGATGAAGATGGGGGAAGATGTAGAAATTCCTCTTATTCTTGGAAGACCATTCATGAAGAAAGCCAAGGTTGTAATTCATGTAGATGATGTAGTTTTAGAATTGAAAGATCAAGACGAAGAGGTGACTTTTAATGTCTTTGAAGATGTGTAGTTAACTCAAGCGAAACAAACTAGTCCTAAAATAACAGATGAAGTTCTATTAATGACTAGTCTACCTAATGAAGATGCTAAATTGGTCGAAAGGAGCCATAATTGTTTTTCTCCAAAAGTAAAGGAGGAGGATGGAGACAATGAAGAGAAACTAGTGCACCAAGACTCGCTGATGGACAAAAGTGAACTCAAACCTGATAAACAAGTGAAATTCAAGAACAAGTTATGGGTTACTAAGGCTATCAAAGCAAATGGAGTTCTTGAGATTGAGGCTGCTTATTCTAGGAGAGTCAAAGTGGTGACTAGGAAGTTGTTGAAATTATGTTGGTGTGATGAAAGAAAGAAGCACACCAATATCAAGAATCCAAATTGAGCGTGATGGTGTCAAGCTAGTGACGTTAAAGAAGCGCTTGTTGGGAGGCTACCCAGATTTCTAAACCCTTCTTTTTAATTTTTGTTATTTGTTTGTGTTTGATGTGTCTGGTTTGATCTAGTATGCAATGGTATGTTCTGGGTTAGGGTGAATGTTTGTGGTATGCATAAAATTTTGAGAGTCAAATGTAAAATGTGAAACTTTGAGTGAGAGAAATAGGAAGCTTTGAAAGTGCAGTGGTATTGTCATCTTAAACTGATTGACGCTGAGGGCCCTATGCCTACGGGAACCCAGCGCCAGCTGAGCAGGTGGAAGGATTCATGACCGAGTCGTACTCAGCGCTCTTTTAAGGGACGCTCAGCGCTGGCGTTACTGACAGCACAGTTTGGGCCTTTTTGGGCTTAGAGTAATTAGGCCCAACCAACCCCCTAACCCTAAAAGACTCGTCCAAACATTAACTTTACACTCTCACACTTTCCGGCCACTCAAATCATCTACACTAAAAGTTTTGAGATGTGACATATGCTAATGCATAAATTATTGAAGACTAATAGAGCATAACTTTCACAGCACAATGGCCATATCGAAGTCAGATAAACAAATTAAATTGGATATATCAATTGTTCATCATTGTTATCTTCTTGTCCAGCTCATAAGCCAGAACCACTAGAGTAAATTCTACAAAATATACCTTCTCATGTACTGATTTCTTGACGTTTTTGACGATGAAAAAGAAACTTGATTACTTTACTAAAATAGTTACCTTCTTCAAATCGTTAGAGGCTTAACATGTTTTCAAATGTAAAAAAAATACAATGAATTCAAAACCATAATCACATACATGTTATAATATCCTGATATTTCAATACGTTTTCCTCTTTTTCTTTGTGTGCTAATTTTTGTGTTAATATGACCATTTTTCAATAAGAATCTTTAACTTTATACTAGCAAGTTTTGTCTATAGCCATACATGAAAACTTTGCCTAATACATGACCAGTTTATAACTATTTAAATATGTTGAATTGAATAAGTTACAAGAAATAAATTAGGGATTTAGCTATAGTGGCAAGTGATGTGACGTGCTGATATATAAAGGCCTAAGAAAGAGTAATAGTTAGTCTAGATTTAAAGAATATAACTATTCTTTAATATCCTCGACTCTTGACCTATTGATACATCATAGGAGCATTTGGTTTATGATGAAATTTATATGTCTGTATATTGAGATACATTTACCGAGGGCTTCCGCCCTTCGATAATTACCTAACGTGGATAGTTATCGAAGAGCAAAAGCCTTCGGTAAGTTGGAGGCAGATCTAAGAAAAAATTGTATTTTTTATGAAACCAATTTATTCACAACACAAATAAACCTGCATAACATTTTCCAAGCACATACAGACTTGCATAATGTGCATCTCAATGATGCAATCATTGATCAGAAAAACAATATAACATTTGACTCATCCATTAATCCATAGAACATGTATTTATATTTAAAACATAAAACAATGTAACATAATGATGTTCTAACATCCAAATCATCCAATTGATCTAACATCCAAATGATTTAAACTCCAAATGTTCTAATATCCAAATGTTTCTATAACAACTAATAACAAAATGAAACTAATAATGTACATAGTTATCATCATAATGATCTTCATCATCCTGCTCCTCTATAGATGGCTAAACTGGTGTGGGTTGGACTGATGTCGGCTGGATTGATGAGGGTTGGACTGATGTGGGTTGTTGAGGGACAGCGGGTGACGATGAGGGTCGTGGTTGGGTCGGAGGGATATTGAACTCATCCTGTGAAGTTTCAAGCAACACTCTCATGACCAAGGCCTTAAAGTTTGTAAACTATGTTCTCAAATCAGTGATTTCCTGGTCACGTTGCTCTAGTGTCTGCGTGAGGCGGAGAACGACCTCGTCAGCACTAGTGGTGGAAGAAGAAGGTTGGTGCTTCAGAGTACCTCCTCTCGATGTTGTATAGTTTGCAGCAAGTTGTCATGCACCGTACACTCGTCCTTTTTTCTTCCCACCAACGATGTCGACCCAACACTGTGTCCTACGGATGTTGTCTTCTGTATTACTCGCATCATCCAGTGTATGAGCTGACTCATGTTCAAATCTAACCTGTGAAAGTCTCATAGAAAATTGTTCCTGTTGAAACATTAAAAGCAATGTTAGGGAATGATAGAATAACATAAATGAAAAATTTGTAATAGTAATAGTGTTATTTGCTTACATGAGTCTTCTGAGATCTTTCATTAACGAATTGATTAGTGCCCTTCCTTACATGAGTCTGTGCAAAGACCTCATCAACATAGACCGCCCGTCCCAGAGCTTGTGTCTGTAACATAATTTAGAATTACAAGTGTAAATATGAAATAGAAAATACATAACTTATATATGAAAGAAAAAGTTATGTAATGAAATTTTACCATACGAATGGCACTCATGAATGGTTATCGACCCACCAATATGCAGGGTGCCACCCTTTTCAGATGCTCTGTTCCTCTGGGCTTTGACACACTTCTTGCGAAAATTTACTGTATTCCAATGAACCAGTAAAGAGTTCCAAATTTCTTCGCATAGCCAGTAAGGGCGCTTTCTTGCATTGCGGGCATCCCTAAACATCTCTGACAACCGATGAGATGCTTTCATGTGGAAATTTCTTTGTATCGGTGTTTCATGTTCAGGTTTCTACTGTACCTTCATTAGTAACATTAAACAGAACAAACATTGATTAATGAACATACTAAAATAAGAGGGACAATTAGTTTAATGGATTGTTCACCTGAAACCGCTCCCAGAACGACTTTTTGTCGTCATCGGGTATTGCTCCCCAAGTAGGCCATCGACTTAAAAATTGTTGCTTAATTGAACGTGAGATGGCCTAGGAAGCAACCCTAGATGGAATAAACTTGCATAATAAAAGTCATTTGAATTACAATAGGGTTTAAACATCAAAATGGTTAAACAAGGGATTAAAATCTTACCCTTTACCATACGGCTCAATCCATGGTCGATCATGGAGGGGCTGGTCAAGACCTTCACCATCACCACTTGAATCTGGATCAGCAGATGGTGTGACAGTCTTAGAAGGTGGTATACAAGATGAGGAAGGTATAGAAGTAGGGTCAGGGAGAGGAGTAGGGGTAATAACCACAGGGAGAGGAGTGGGGGTTATAACCATAGGGGGAGGAGTGGGTGTATTGCAGAGCTAGGAGTAGGGACTACTACAGGGGTAGGAGGCTGTATTGTAGGGATAGGAGGAGGCCCCAGAGATGATGTACTGTGGGCAGCAATGGTAGCTAGTTTAGCATGCACCCTAAGTACATCCTTTGGTGCCTATGGTTGCCTCTTTTTAGGCCTTGCTACCCCCTTTCCTTTATCAGGACGTTCTGAACCTTGTCTTGTCATTACTGCATTGAAATGGTTACAAATAAAGCGAAAAAATAGAAATGAATAAGGAAGGATCAATGGTTTTTAAAGTCAATGTATAAATAATTGCATACAACTTTTAAGATGGTATTTTAGATAACTCTATTCAGATGATAGTTCAATTTGCTACAATAGATGTCCAACATTCAATTGTCGTCATCATGATCTTCATCTTCATCTTCTTCTTTTTCATCATTGTCATTATCATCATCATCTTCTTCTTCTTCTTCATCATCGTCATCATCTTCTTCTTCTTCATCACCTTGTATTGTTGCTTCTAATTCCTCTCCATCACCATCAGGGTCGACCAATGCGGTTATACATTCAACTTCAATAATTTCTTGTGGTTGTGACATTTGGTCAAGTTGATAGGCAACATCGTCCTCAACCTCATTTGAGTCAATGCGACCTCTAAGCTTGGTTTGTATTGCTACGGCCCAACCACGCTTGTCAATATTGCGGAATGGTGGATATGGCACATAATAAACCTGTCTGACATTAGTTGGTAGAATGAAAGGATCAAACGGTCCATGTCTTAATCTCTGGTTGAGTTCGACAATATTAAAGTGTGGATCCACTTTAGTACCAGGTCTAGAAGGATTAAACCATTCACAATAAAAAAGTACTACTATGTTTCGAGAAGTAGTACTGTAGTACTCTAGCTCATATATTTTATGAATGATGTCGTAGAAATCATCATAACAACCCTCTGTTCAGCCCTTGACATACACACCACGATTTGATGTTTTCTTTCCTTTAGACCATTCATGTGTATGAAATTTGTAACCATTGGTGAAGTAAGTGTGTCATTCTTTGACACATCTCATTGGCCAATTTGAGAGATGTCTTAACTCTTAAACTGTGGAAGTTAATTCCTGATTAAAAACTTACAAAGATACTAAAATATTATAAAAGCAAGAGTCAAATTAACCTTGCTCTAAACATAGAAAAAAGTACGGACCTGATTTCTAAACCAATGGAGAAACTCTGAGTGTACTCTAGCAGAAGTATTTCCTTCTGCAACTTGCTCAACCACAACAAATGAGCTGGGACAAATGAAATTCATTAGTGTATAACAATTGTACCGTTGGAAAGATAAGAGATAGATGATGACATACTCAACGTACGACTTAACTTCACTACAATTGATTAAGACATGGACATGAGTAGAGTTGAATTCGGCATCAGTTAACCAATGAGTGAATTCTTTCCCTGCGTGACGGCTTGATTGTTGGAAAACTGATAATGCTCCTTCACGTGGTTCAACTTGCCATTGCATTTCATTTCTGACATGAGTGGGGGACAAAATGAAGTTTTTGAAATAATGTGAACAAAAATACGTTGTCTCTCTATGCAAGTAAGCTGCACAAATTGAGCCTTCTACTCTAGCTTTATTTTTAACTAAGCATTTGGATTCTCCTATAAACCTTTCAAATGGATACATCCACATGTATTGCACAGGTCCCCCAAGCCAAGCTTCATATGCAAGATGAATTGGAATATGCTCCATTGAATCAAAGAATGCAGGAGGAAATATTCTTTCTTATTTGTAGAGAATAATTGGGATATTTTCATCCATCTTTTTTAGGGAATTCTCCTTTAGTGTCGTGCAACACAAATCTTTAAAGAAGTTACTGATTTCTATCAGTGGATTTAACACGTGCATTGGCAAACAACTGAACGCAAGAGGAATGAAAGTCTCCATGAATACATGACAATCATGACTCTTCAACCCTTGAATAGTATTGTTCTGAACATTGACACATCTGGACGAGTTAGAAGCATATCCATCTAGCATTCTAATCTCCTTGATCCATCCACACACTATTTTTGCCTCGTCTTTTGACATGGTGTAATTTGTTTTTTGTTTAAATAATTGGTCGTTACCTTGTGCCTTCAACTCTAAGTCTTTTCGTCCACAATACAAAGGTAAATCTTTTCTTTCTTTCTCATTATCTTTTGTCTTACCTATAACATTCATAACTGTGTTGAAGACATTGTCAAAGAAATTTTTTTCCATGTGCATGACATCGAGGTTGTGTCTTAGCAAGTTGTCTTTCCAATAGGGAAGTTCCCAGAATATGCTTATTTTAGTCCAATTATGCCATTCTTCAAACCCTTCTATCCTATTCTGACCAGATTCAGTGACTTTTGGATAGTCTTTCACTCTTCTCCAAACGTGTGATCCAGTCAACTTTGGCGGAGGCATTTCCGTTTCAACTTGCCTTTTGCGAAATGCCTTTTTGTTTCTTCTAAAGGGGTGATCAATGGGCAAGAACCGTCGATGGCAATCAAACCAACTACTTTCCTGACCATAACTCAATTGGAATGACTTTGTATGTTCCATGCAATTTGGACAAGTTATCGACCATGCGTGCTCCAACCAGATAACATGCCATACGCTGGGAAGTCATTAATAGTCCACATCAAGGCTGCCCTCATAAGAAAATTTTGCTTCTTTGAAACGTCATACGTCCAAACACCATTTCATAACTTCTTCAAATCATCAATCAAAGGCTCCAAATAAACATCAATCAATGATTTGGGATTAGATGGACCTGGTATTATACACGATAAAAATATGTAAGGCTTTGTCATACACATCTCAGGTGGTAGATTGTATGGGGTAACTATCACGGGCCAGCATGAATATGGTGATGCAGACGCCTGAATGTACGGGGTAAACCCATCAGAGCATAGACCAAGTCTGATGTTACGTGGTTCACTAGCAAAGGATGGATGTTTACGATTGAAGTGCTTCCAAGCTTCACCTTCAGAAGGATGACGCAAAAATCCTTCAGTTTTGTTACCATCATGCCATGTCATGTGTTCTGATGTTTGCATTGAAGTAAACATTCTTTGTAATCTTGGAATTATAGGCAAGTAGAACATGGACTTTAAGGGAATTGGTTTTTTTTGCCTCCGTCCAGCATGCATCGTATGATATCGAGATGAGCCACAAAACTTGCATTCAACCAACAATGCATCATTTTTGCCACTGTCATTGTCATAGAATAGCATACATCCATTGATACAACAGTCAATCTTCTTGACTTCCAATCCCAACTTTGAAACACATTTTTTGGCTTGGTAATAATTCTCGGCATAAAATTGTTTGGTGGTGTCAAATCTAACATCAATTTTGTATAGAAGTCCACTGCTTGAATGGGAACGTTCCAATTAGATTTGCCAGCCATGAGTCTAATGCATACTGACAATTTTGACTCAGATGAACCTTCAAATACAGGTAGATTTGCCTCTGTCAGTAAATTGTAAAATCTTTGAGTGCTTTCATTTGGAGACTCTTCATCATGACTATCGTTTACTTCTTGTTCAGCATGGCGATGAAGAGCATTGTCGACCATCTCTTGCATAGAGGCAAATTGATCTATCTTAGATGTATGTACAATAGTATTCGAACCTGATGCATGGACATCAAATCCCTCCATCAAGAGCATAATATTGATATCGTCGGGCCGTCTCCACAAACTCTTCAACTCCGATGACAAAAGATTCCTTCAAACCTCTCCTTCCACTATAACAACGGTCGTACATCCATCCACGATGGTTGGGAAAATGGGCCATGTTCTGTGACAAGCCAAACAAATAAAAACTTAGCCAAAACAGCAACAATCCATGTGACATAAGTAATAAACCTATTACTACTCAAGTAGAACATGGAAGGCAATTTGAACATTATTGTCATAGGCATTCAATAAGGGCATGCAAAGAGAAGTCCTCAATATTGAAATGCCTTTGACATCCTAAGTGGTTGTGTATTAAATTTGAGGGAGTCAATTTTCTGACATTACTAAAGTTCTCTTTCCACATATTTTGTACAATGTAAGTGTTTAAGGTACTTTTACCCTTCTCATTCCATTGAGAATGTGTGTATTACCATAGGACTTTAAATGACTACTTAACTTAATCAAGTTGTAGCCTAATAAATGAATATACAATATACAAGAACATACAATATATACATCAACATACAACATATACATGAATACACAGTCTTAGGTTACTTTAGGTCAATTCTCATTTTTTCACCTATTTAGTACACTTTTTAGGTTTAAGTAGCCAAATTTTGAGATTGTGTTACTTGATCCAATTTGACATCTTTCTTAACTTTATTTAAGTACTTTAAACTTGTTAGGATAAGAACATTACACATTCTTAGGTTACTTTAGGTCTATTTTGAAATTGTGACTTATTTAGTACACTTTTTAGGTTCTAGGGTGTCATATTTTGAGTTCTAGGTTTTTTTGTAGTGTGAGTTTCTAGTTAGCATTCTTTTACCATTATAAACTTCTTAGGATAGTTTCTTTGTAGTTTCTTAGGCTAGTTTAGTGTACTTAGCAAAATTTGACCATTCTAGTGCATTCTAATTTAGTGCAGTTTGGACCGTGCTGTTTGAGTTGTATGTGAATCTAATTCGAGTTTAACTCTACCTAGCTGCTGTTTTCCAGCTTGGTCTTGTGTAGTTACACATTCTAGAGTCACTTTTAACATTGTCTAGTCCATTGAATCTTATGAACTCAGTTTTGGTGGTGTGATGGAGTGATTTTTCTACATTTTTGGCCATAACAAAGTAAGTTTTCGAATGATAGCATTTCTATGTTGTGTGACAGTTTGAGCAAGTCTAAACTGATGTTTAAAAGTTGATAGCAGAGTTCAATTAGTGATATAATGGTCTAAGTGCATAATAGTATACTAAACCATCAATTTTGAGTAAAAATTGGGAAGTGGCAAAGTGTTTTTGAGTAATAGTTTGGATTTGAGCCAATTCAAAGTTTGAACTAGTTTAAAAACACTAAATCAAGTTGCTGGAGTGATTAGTTTTGAGCTATAGCCACTGTTGTGACATTTTGTGTCTTAAACCACCAAATTGTGAGTCATTTTTGTGGCAAGAATGAACCAGAGAACACTTTGAGCCTAATTATTTATGGTTAAAGACTTTGATTGCAAGCCAAAAGCCTACGAATCAAGTTTAAAATTATAAAAGTAGATAGCATAAGAAAATACCTCTCCTACAACAATCTGAGTGGTTCCTTGCCTAGAATCTTGGGAAGAACTAACTAGATCTTTAATTACAAGATTTGGGGGAAACATAGGTATACGTTGAGAAACTGGCAGCATTAAGGCAGAAAGGGAATGTGGAGGAATATATTTAGGATTTTAAACGATTAATAAACAAGCATCTGAGTTGATAGAGGAACACCTATTGGGCTATTTCTTTGTTAGACTACAGGGAGATATAAGGAGCCAGATTAGGCCCACAACCCCAAAGGGAAGAAGGAGGGTTGAACTGAAGAGGATAAAGAACAAAATCAAGAGGCAAGTCATATTTGCCAAGAGAAGAAGTGGCTTGCTCAACAAGGCCTATATGAGCTCTCAGTCCTTTGTGATGCTGAGGTTGCCCTCATCATTTTTTCCAACCGTGGCAAGCTCTATGAGTTCAACAACACCTCAAGGTATATGTACATTCATAAATAAACTCTTTATGCTTATGGTTGTCTCATGTTTGATTGTTTGAATGAGAACACAATAACTAACCTAGATTCCTATTTAGAACTAGAAACCAGAAACAAGATCAAACGAATCAAATGAAAGAAGAAAAATGGAACAAAATCTCATGTTTCTCATTATACAATTACAAATTGATCAATTCAATAATCACAACAATACAGAATCACACACCGCACCACATTTCCAACACATGTATATTATATCTGTAGGGTTTCACGTGGGGAACGAAGGAATGTTACCTCGCGAGTGAAGTGTCTCGAATAGGAGTCCTCAAATCGAAAGTGAAGTTCAGGCCAATACAGGTTTACGGAGGCACGATTGAACTGCAATGGTGGTTCACGAGCTCATGTTGCGGTTGAAGAACAATGGAGGGAGGCGAACTCCAGCACCCCACGCCTACGGCCCTTGGACAAAATAATTGTGACGGTTCTTAGATTGGGGAAATCAAAGAAGGGAGGGCAAATGTGTTTCAATGCGAAATGAAAATGTGAGAGGGAATACCTGATTTTCGCCCTAATGATAATGTGAGCGGCGAACTCCGGCAACTAACGCAGGCGAACACCGGTAGCCAACGGCCAAGATCCTTCGAGAAAATTACTCTAAGGACATTCTTGGAATGGTCGGCCGAAGGACGAAGATGGCTTCCTTGATTGAACGACAAGGCTGGAGCGCAATGATAGTGGAGGGAACAGTGTGCACAAGCAGTAGAGTGAGTTAGGAGAAGGACTTAGGGGAAGAAAGAGTTGGGAGATTCTGAATATTGGGGAGAAGAAGAGCTTTCGCGAAATGAGGGGGAGGGAAAAAGTTTCTTATACACCAACCATTTACCAAAGGTCAAGTTCCTTCGGCAATGTCCCATGTCGATTACCGAAGGCCGAAATCCTCTAATTATGTACTACTTTAGAGATCATCGAAAAATCCTTCGGTAAACAAAATTTACCGAAGGCCTAAGGGTTGTCGGTAATAGCCCGCCGGCAATCCATGAATTTCGTGTACTGTGGTTGAAAATTATTTTGAATGATCTAAAAGAAAATTGTGAAGAACTATGAATCTTTATTATGATATAAGTCAATTATTAGTATACTCACAATCAAATTCAGTATTATAGGATAAAGCATATAGAGATAGATCGACAGTTCGTCAAAGAAAAACTAAACAATGGTTTGATGAGAAAAATCATTTCTAGCATGGGAATCCTAAGCAGGAAATATATATATTAAACATAAACTTCAACGGGAGTAACTATATTCTTAATGTACCTGGACATCAATGTTACTGGGATGATTGGAAGGAACAACAACTCGTGAGTCAACATTTAGAAAAGTAGTTTGAGATAAAACTCAGGTTGAAATATTCTTTTAGTATTCAAGTGGCCCACTACAAGTTATTTTCATATCCCAACAATAATCTGGATATTATAACTAGAGAGACTTGCTAACATAGAGAAGTAAAACAAAAAAGTGGTGTAGCTCAATCTAGCGTAGTAGTTAAGTTTCAAGCAACATCATAAGTTATTTGTCAATTCCTGTGGTTGAAATAACTTGAAGATTGATTGTGATGAACCAATGAAATTCTACTGTGATAACATCTCAGAGAGGCAAAAGTAGAGAGAGCGATGAACACAATAATTAAATGTCGGTTTACCTTAATGGTCGGTGCGAGAGCGAACACATGTCAGAGCCCCTCCATTGAAGGCACTCGGACCTCCGACGAACAATAAATTGACGGTCGGCCTCGCTCAACCTACAAACGCTCCAGGTTTTCGTTCCTAAGCAACAGAAGACCAAGCCGAACCTAGACCGAAGAGTTCCACAAACAATAAGAGTTAGGGCTTGCGAGGAAGGGAGGGAACAACAAGGGTTTCAAGAATGTGGTGCGAGGAAGGGAGAGAACCGCCAGGGCTTGCTAGAAAATCAAATGCAGAGATGAACGCGTAAGGAGGAAGGGAGAGAACTAGGATATGCGAGAAAATCCGATGCAGAGATGAAGGCGTAGGGAGGGAGGGAACAACGCTAGGGTTTGAGAAAATTAGAAAGACTGGAAAATGAAGGCATGAGTAGTAGAAGGAGCTAATTTGGGGAAGAATATTTTCCAGAAAATGATTATAAAGAGAAAAAAATTAAATTCTAGGAGCGGTTTGATCATAACTGCCATTAATTTTCCGGGGTTTCCCAACCCGCCGGAAAATAACCCTCCTAAAATACCCAGTGATAATACTTTGACAAGATTGAAGTTACAGATGTTTTATTGAAGAAACTATATAATACAACACTGAGATGTAACTGTACAATTCTAAGTACCTCTCGAAAACAAATACCTAGCCATCAAAATCCAAACTGTCCAAAAACATTCTCAAATTGAACGGATTCAGCCGACGACAGCAAAGTGGCATTCCTCGAATAATCAAAAGAAATATCACAATCGTATAATAGGAGGTTCTCTAACGCAGTCAACTGGTTTTGAGCACCATGTTCATCGTGAATCACTTTCTGAGGCTCCTGCTTGATTGATGCAAGCAGAGGTGAAGGAAACGGGTTTTCTTGTTTGCTATGAAGGCTGTTATCAAAGCTAAGTAACGTGGAAGATGCAGAAGGAGAAAAAGGTTCCATAATAATCTCGGGATTCACAGGGCTTCGACAAGTGTGATGCCCATAATAGGTTGTTCGGTACAAAGGAGGATCATCTTGAATCCTTTGCACCTGTTTCATTGCTGAGCATCTCTGATCAGTCTTGTAAGTGCACCTGTAGTAGCTCCTGCAAAACCATATTGGATTCATCACTCCAAAATCAAAAGAAAGAGAAAATTATAGTTAATTTGATTTGAAACTGAAGAATATACCTTAGGTATTTTGCATGCAATGTCATTTTTTGTCCGTACTTTCTCCATGCATAGCCATCTTCAATCAGTATGGAGCTGTCCTTCTCCCAAGTTGGCGCAATTGATCTTTATATAAGATACAAAATTATCAATTTAAGAATTCCTATATTTAAGTATTTTCACAACTAATCCAATTATCAAATCGTTAGAATTGTTAAGAAATATTGGGACAAAAATAAGAATCCCAATAAGAGTGTAATCATAGTTATTTGTGTCTTAAACATTTATCCAAGATACACCCAGCCTCTTTTAATAATCTCTGATATTTTTTAGTAATATATCATTATACTATAATGTTCTTAGTAATCATATTATTCATTCGGGTTGATCTAGTGCTGATAAATTATGTATTTTTCATAAAATCTTAAACTTGAACTTCATTAATGTTATTGTATAGAAAAAAAAATCTCAAAAATCATTTTACTATTTAGTTCACTCCTTTAAGTATACCATTTTAAGCTTAATTTGATCGAAAGTTACAAAAATTTGTTAGTGTCGAGTTTCCCTAATATTTTTTGTGTTTTTTTGATAAATTAAAATAGAGAATGTTGCACTAGAAAGAGCTTATTGGCTCAGTAACTATAATATTGCTATGATTGACTTGAATTATAAAGTTCTTACTTTCTCTTGTAGCACCTTCTTCGGTTATTAGTGTTGAGAATGTTGCGACTCTTGCAGGTTTCATGCAGAGACTCCATCTCAGGGAAACTGGTTGATGATGAGAGAGACGGTGTGATTTCATTGGAGTTCAAAAGCAAAAGAGTATTTGTGAATGAGCACAAGACCTTGCGCACAAGATCTTCAACAAATGGTAACACTGACTTTGACGTACCCTCATCTTGAAGATGAGTGTTCAATTTACCATGACCAAGTGCATCAAGTAACTGGTTTGCCATGTCACGCCCTCTCATCAATTCTTCTTCCATTGCCTTTTTTTCATTTGAAAACTGAGTCTCCATTTTCCTTTCAGGTTTAGGTTAAGTTTGACACTGCAAAAACAGATAGACGCTGCCTTTTATTCAACGCAGCACTTCTTCCTCCACTTGCACATTTTAAAATGTTACATTAGATAGTGTAGACAAAACTTCCACAGCACAAGATTCATAGCTTTAGGACACAAGCTAATGCTTTACGTGAAGAACACGCACCGATGAAAATGTGCAACGTAAGCAATGGTTTTGTCTGATTGGAAGTGTGAAGAAACGAGGAAGGAGACGCAGTGTGGTTGTTTTCAAGGGATTGCATGGTGAGCTCAGAATGGTAGCTTCATGCTGAGATAACAGTAAGGGATTAGACAATAATACCATTTGCTTTTGCGTTGTAGTTTATGTATAAGTTAAGGGTACTTAGGGATATATGCATGTATGGACAAGACCGAGGTAGGAGGGTTGATTCCTTTTCTTGTTAAGATTTAGAATTGTAGATTATATTATGAATTCTATTATTATAGCTATCGTTGTCGATGGTTGATGTGTTTCATTTGGTAAAGCTGTTATCTTTTGAAATTTGAATGGTCAGTTTGATTATTCTATGTGAACGTGTGAAATTGGGAAAGAACGGGTTAGTTTCTATGTTATCGAACATCCAATATAAGAAAATTAATCCCAGAAAATTTAAAACAAAAGTGTTGGAAAATAATGGTTGGTTGGTTTGTTGGTCATGGCTCGAGGCTTCAACTTTTGGAAGGAAACCCTTAGATACTATGCTGTTTTAAATTAAGAAATAACCACTTTTAAAATGTTGGTGTCAGACAACAACTACTCAAAACTAAAATAAAATATATATAAAAAAAAACAAAAGAACGAAAAATTATATACCATTCTCTTTAGTTATAAGAAGAGAACAATAACCACCTTTCTCTTAAAAATAGAAAAAATAAATATAAGGAGGACTTAAAAGAAGAAATTAACATATTCTTTTAAAAGAAAAACTAATATTCTCTTTCTTAAAGGAAAAACTAATTTTCTATTTTAATTTTTCTCTCAAATAATAAAAAAAGAATGAAAAGGAAGAGACTTTGGGATGTGCTCCAAAGTAAACATTAAACTCTCAAAATTAAGTCCCAAAGTTTTCACTTATGTCAGACTTCTCTTCTAACAATATCTATTTGAAGATTTTGATGAAATACTATGGTTTATTCTTTGTCACTATATTGAGATTCGTTTGATATATCTTAGGATCCTCTTAATAGTACTTCAATATTCTTCACTCAGATTTGTTTTGAACATACTAACCACTCTCATTGCTTGTGCAATTTCTAGTCTTATACAAATCCTAGCATTCATAAGGCTACCAATTGTTCATGCATACAATATTTGAGACATTTCCATCCTCTTCGCTTCATTGCTAAGACTCATATGTGAGGAAAAATTGATAGGAAGTGGTATAAAGATTGACTAATCTTGCACATTGAAGCGCCACAAAATTTTCAGTACGTAATTATTCTAAGAAGGCCAAATCTTTGTTTCTTTATTATCTTGATGAATTTACATCCATAAAATCTTATTTGTTAGTCCCAAATCCTTTTTATCAAGCTCCCTAGTTAATTGTGCCTTTAATTCTTGGATTTGAGATATGTTGGGGTCTGCCTCTAACATACCATCAACAACAAGATGATTAAATCGTCCTCAAACCTATTGTAATGTACTACTGTAACCAAGGTTAACGACAAAGCAATTAAATATCTTCTATAAACACTTGGGCGCTCGCTTTAAACTATACAAAGAGATCTATTCAACTTGTAAACCAAATTTTCTTATTCTTTAAATCCTTTTGGTTGTAGAATCATTACATCCTTGCTAACAATAACTTTGTGGGCAGTAGGACCCCACAAGAGATACTCCTTCACATTATCACTATAGCCTAAGCACTTAATTATTTTTCTAATTTCAAGCTCTACTTGTGTTTTGAATTCCTTGAATATTGGTAACACACTTGACTTCCTACAATCTTCTAGAGTAATTATCAATCGACAAAAAATGATTTGCCCTTCCAAGGCATAATACTGGTGATTCCCTCACATTAGAATGACCCACGCCTAATATGTGTTTGTTTCTAGTAGCCACTCTAGCAAACTACAATCCATGTTGGTTGTTTATCGCACTATTTTTTCAAAAAGGTAAATCAACCTCCTTAAAGCCATGTAAGAGATTACGTTCCACAAGGATTTGCAAACATCGTTGTAACATATATATGTCCAAGTCTACGATGCCACATTATTATTGTTTCTTCTTAACTTATCAATGCAATTGTTGCATTAACTTCTTGAAACGTATCTCCTATAAGCATGTACAGATTCAACATGATGTTCTATGTTTTCATCACTACCAGATTCTCTCCCACCTCCTTTATGATTCCATCTTCAACGTGGATCTTAAACCTGAGGCCATCTAATTGCCCAATAAATAATAGATTTTCTTCAAGTCCTTCAAATGTCATATCATACCCCCTTGAACTATACGAACAATATCATCATACATTTTTATCTTGACAATACCAACTTAACAAATCTCTAAGGCATGGAGATTGCCCATGAACAAGGTTCCACCTAAGATAGATTCATAACTGTAAAACCAATCTCGATTTGAAGTCATGTGTCAAGTTGCACATGAATCTACTATCCATTTATCATGTAATTCCACCATTAGAGCTAATCATTATTTTGCTAACCAACATATCTTGGTCCTCTGAGGTGTTTGACACACAACCTTGTGTGGTTGATGATTCAAAGTTCTTTCATTCACTCTTTTAGTGTCAACAATATTTCTTGACATGTCCCCTCTTACCACAATTATAGCATTTGATATGCTTCTTACTCTAAGACTATAATCTATCATAGGTATAACTCCTATTAGATCTTTATTTTGTTGATCTACCTCTCATCATCACTAAAGTCTTTGCTTGCTTTGAAACTTCCATCATATGCGCTTTGTTTGTTCCCCTGGATTTTCTTCAAGAATAGCTCTGGCAACATCCTCAAAGTTTAGGTTCCCATCAATGTTATAATTTGTTATCTTGATGATGAGTTATCATACAAATAAGGTAAATTATGTATTAAGCTTTGCATGTTCCTTTTCAACTATGTTGTAATTTGCCATTGAAAGTTGGCAAACAACATATTCAAATTGTTGATGTGGTCTGTCACTAATATGGACTCACTCTTTCAAAAAGTATAAAGTTCTCTTTTAAAGAATATTCTTTTGTGAAGTGACTTAACTTCATACAATTTGATGAAAGTAACACAAATCTCCATCTCTGTAGTTTTCTCCTTAATGTAGAATAAAATTACATCTCTCAATGCTAAGCACAAATTTGCAATATATTTCCTTCCAGTTCTGATATGTGATATCCACGGGGTTTTCTTCAATCATCGTTAGACAATTGTCCTTTCTCAAAATTGCTTTCATCTTTAGTTTCCATAATGAGAAATTATTCCCATTAAACTTCTCTATCTCATATTTTGTTGTCATGGATTTAAAATTGATTTATGCACTTCTCACTATAAATACACTAGTAAAAAAAGCCTTTTTTAACGCGCTATATACACCTCGGTTTTATTGAAACCGAAGCATATAAAAACGTGATGGTATTTTCATAAATATTGAGTGGTTATATGCCTCGGTTATATATTAACCGATGCCTATAAACGTTATTGTCTCGAGTAGAAGGCGAACCGAAGCATATAATATAAAGTTTAAATGATTTAGGCACCGATTATGTGACTGAAAGGGTTTAGGCACCGGTTTAAATTTGACCGAGGTAATACCTTAGGTTAAAATCAAAAGACCGAATTTCTTTCTCGCACTCTTGCACTCTCGCACTTTCTCTCTCGCACTCTCGCACATTCTCGCTCGCACTCTCGCCTCCAATTTCTCTTCTCCACCAAACCCCAACATCAGGGCACGCCGCAAGCTGTCATTCAACCCTTGCCGCAAGCCGTCATTCATCCCTTGCCGCAAGCCGCCATTCAACCAGCTCGTCACCGCCGCAGTTCCACGATGCTCGAGAGAGGGATCTCCTCATCGCAAGCCTTTCATCGTCACAGTAAGCCTTCTGCACTCACAGAATCATCTTCATTTCTTCTATCCTTCATTTTCCACCGAAACATTCATAGATCTAAACCCTGCGTTAGGGTTTCTTCTCCTTTTCACCATTTCCCTTCGATTCCACCGATTAAAACCTTGTTTTCACCGTTAGAAACTTTTTCCACCGATTAAACTTTGATTTACACCGATCAATCGGTTCAGAATAAGTTTCCTTTTTCTTCTAGGGTTTCTAGGGCGGAAGAGGGCTTTAAAGGCGGCGACGGCGGCAGTGGATGGAGGTTTGCGAGCAGTGGCGAGGCGGTTGTTGTTGTTGGGGTCGAGGAGGACGAGGCGTTTGCAGAGGCATACGGGACAGAAGCCGGTGAAGGCTTCGTCTGGGAGGCGGACCAGGAGGTGGAGGGACGGCGGGCCTGCGGCGGTTTGGGTTTGGAGGAGCAAAAGCTCACACGGTAAATCTCAGGCTTTTGTATTTTACAAACCTTTAGACCTCTGACCACGCCATTGGGGGAAGAATAGAGAAACTTGGCTTTCTGTTTCACCATGTGCGAAGAGGAAGAAATTTGGCTTCTCTGGCTTTCTGTTTCATCTCTGAGTTTCTTCTGTTGTTGTAATATTGCTTCTGAGTATGTAATTTTGCTGCTTCTGTAGAGAGAATTTTGACATTGGATGTTGAAATATTGTGTCTTGTTTGATTCCTATTATGAAATTGTTGTTTGTTTTAGATTTTTGAGCTAAAATTGGGAGAAATCTTGGGTTTGTTTGGCGTGACAGAATGAATGAACCGAGTTTTGTTATCTGAGTTCTTGTTCATTTTTAACGTTTTTCAGTTTGGGGTTTTGGGGTTTGAAATTAGAATAATTTAAGAACCGAAGCACGCTAAAGAAAAGAAAAAGATCCTACTACCTCAGTTTAGGTTCTAACTGAGGCCGTAGAGACAGACAAAATAACTCGATTTGGAACCGAGGCAAAAAGACTACCACTTTTTGCGTCGTTTGAATATGCCTCGGTTCAAAAACCGATGCCTTTGAGTGAAATTAACCAGTGTCGTATCCTCTTCTTGCACTAGTGATAGTATTGTTTATTGAAACAAGATAAACAGATTGTGAACCAATGCACCAGGTAATTTCCAAGAACGAGACGTGGGTCACAAGTGGACACTCTTAAATACCAAGTTTTTCCTTTGTCAGAACTTACATAGACATGCATTTTCAAACTACCACACTATATCCATATGAAGCATTATTCTAATGACAATAGCAACAAAATGTAATCACATGAACGTGTGGATTTGATACCACTATTAGGTATAAGAGGAATAGCACAACTACTCAAAACCATAATAAAAGATGAAAATAAAAAAAACAAAACAAATGATAGGCAAATAATGAAATTTTATTAAAGAAAGAAAAATTACATATTGTTTTCTCTAGTTCTAAGTAGAAAATAATAAAATCTCTGTTATAAATAAGAGAAACAAAGAACCTTAAACTAGAACCTAAACGTCCTTCTTATTTTTTCTTTCATACAATAAAGCAAAAGAAAGGAAAAGAAAGAGAAAATAAAAATATTTAGTTATCAAATAGTAAGAAATATTTAAATTGTTTTTCCATTGTAACTAAGAACATTAAAAGTAATATTCATCTCATCATTATAAAAGTAACTATTTATTTATTTATGTGAGAAAATTCATAGATAAACAGTTTTGAACAATTTGGATTTGTAAAATATGACATAACAGGGTTTTAAGTTCATATTCAATTGTATCTTATAATTATATCCTACAAACTTACTGTTGTTTTGTTAGCTAATTCTTTAAGTTATTTAATTAATTGTTCCTCTTATAAAAAAATAAATTATGTAAATTTATTTCTTGAAATATGGGTGGTGAACGGGTCGCACCGCTCACAAAAGTTGATTGCACGAAAATATGCAGTATAGTATAACTAGGATTTGACTCCTAGGTCGTCTCTCAAGGACCAATTTTGTGGCGGTTCAATCTCAGATTTTTTTTACACAAAGCGGGGAGGGGGTTTTGTAGATGTTTTGTGCGGTAAAATAAATTAAAATTAAAAACAACAGTGCAGAAAACGTAAATGACAGGAATGAAGAAAATACAGAAAAACGGTAAATTTGGAAAACGGTAAAAATGGAATTTAACTTTATAAATTGGAAATGAAATTTTGACAAAATTAAAATGCAAAACTAAAATTCACAATAGCACAGAAAATGAAAGTAATTGCATCCAAAATCTAAAATTGAAAACGGAATTGTAAATGAACTGTAATACGTAGTAGATGAGAATAGAATTCAACAAGATTGATTGGAAAATGCAGAATGAAGATTACAATTAACATTCAACTTGGATTGGAATAAAGAAACACAAAACCTCCCCCAGAGGGGAGGAGAAAACCAAAGCCAGAACGTTTCCTAATTCTACTCCTAAAATCTAATGAATTCTCTTCTTTGCTCTTGCTGCTAATTTATATTGTCAAAACTCTGGTCATCCTCCTTCAATTAAGCATTTTGGATTTTTGTCTTGGTAGCCCGTGACCTTCTTTTGATTCAATGTGGTCCCCTCCTTTCTTTACTTGTTGAATTTTGGATGAGAGCAAAGAGTTCTTCCAGCCAACATGCTTTCTGTACGTTGCAGCTGTTGTTCTCTGTTTCCAGCTATCACCGTGCCTGCTTTTTGCTTGTGGACGTTGCAGTTTGCTCGCTCATCCTCTCTTTGTGTGCTTTCTCTGCTGGATGTGGTGTGTATCTCTAGCTCCAAGCTGTTGTCCATGAAAACCGTGAGCTACTTCCCTTGGATGTGAGTTGGACGTACTCCATCCTTCACTGCTGGACCGAGAAGTGTTTCTTCCAAACTGCTGGATTTTTGTGGAGCTGGAACGTGATCTTCTCCCTGCCCGTGCACCTCTTGGACATGAGACCATCCCTCACACCGTGAGCTTCTTTGCTGCAGCTCGATTGTGCGGCTTCCTCTCCACCAAGATGCTTCTCTCTTCAATTCCGTGGACATTCTTGTTTCCGCTTCCAGCCACTTCTTGGACGCTTGGTGCTGCACGTTTTCTAGCAACTCTTTTATTGAAATGAAAATTAAATAAGAGTGAGGTTGGCTGCTCTATCTTTTCAACGTGGGCACCAAAAATAATGCTGGCCGGACCCTCTTTCAATCACCATATGGAGTAGAAGAGCAAGTCACAAAAGCTGCACTCCAATTGATAAAGAAACCAAACCGTGAGGTGTTGTCTAAAAAAAATGTATTGAATATTGTAATAAGCCTTTCCACTTTCTCTGGACGTGTAAACATGTGGGACCATGTGCTATTTATATTTCAATAAATTTAGCATTTGGAGTTTCTTTTAGATGTGAGATTTCAACAAGGTCCCTCCATTAGTTTACTTGAAAACGTGTTTCTCTTGTGCATCATTCCAAAGTTTAAACCATCAACTAAATTCTCTCAACCAAAACCGTAACCTTCCCATAAGTGGTGGCTCCCACTAGCAATTACTATTTTGGATGTGAGCTTTGTGGAATGTGTTCCAATTCAAAAGGTTGCGTGAAATGAGTGAGTGGTGGCCTATAATTTTCCATCAATCTTAACTTATTTAATTGTTGGATGACAATTTGTAAAAGCTATGTGAGCTTCGAAATGTATTGCTTCTTGATTCTTTTAGAAACCAACATGAATTCCATTATTCTTTCCATCATCCATAACTTCCCATGACCGTGTGCTATTTTTACTTCAACTAATTCAGCACTTCAATTTGTAACTCTTCCCATGGACGTGAGTCTTTGAACAAAGGTGATTTAAAATTCTTTTCTACGTAGATGTGCCAATCAACCTTGCTTAAGAGTGTTGGAAGATCTTAGCACCGTCCAATGATCAATTCCAGCCACCACAAGTACCAAACAATAAGCAAACAATGTAAACAGATTAGAAGTCACTCAAATAGTAATCACTAGACTGACATAGGACAGTAAAATAAATACTGCGAACAGCACAAAACGAATTTGAACAAAGTAAAAACTATACATGAAAATATACATCCATACGAAACTATGAAAAAAAACCGCATGCAAAACGGATAAGAATTAAACTCAAACGAAGACACACAAGTTGACACAACATTCACGTAGTACTAGGCTGACATAGGAGAGTAAACAAATTACTGGGAACAGTACAGAACGAATTTGAACAAAGTAAAAGTTATACATGAAACTAGACATCTAGACGAAACTATGAAAAAAAATTGAATGGAAAACGGATACGAATTGAATTCGAACGAGGACAAACAAGTTGACACAAAATTCACACAGCAACCAGCGAAAATTGAAGTGGCTGAAATACATTGGGCTCATTTGTCATTTCTCATTTAGCCTTCAAATGTCCCAAAAAGATATCCAAAATTTTCCCATAATTAATAATGCAAAATAATAAGCTCAGATAATTCAAATTAGTTAAAATAAGAATTTCTGATCGAATTAAGCACAATTAGGAAAAATAGGAAAATAACGGACGATTAAGCACAATTCCCTGATTAATTCTAGTACAATAAACTAAGTGAAGTGAAGAAAATATTGACTCATCAAAATAGACCACACTTAGTCTTTTGCACTCCTGGGCAAAATCAAGACGCAAATCAGGGAATACGACATCAAAGGACGTGACACAATTGCAGCATACAGAAAAATAAAAACTCGCAAGAAAACAAAATTTACAGAGTTCTCAAGAATTTGGACAAATAAAAGAAGTAGAAATTATCCAACACAAATCAAATAAAGCAGATACTTATAGAAATCTTCCAAGCAATTCAATACATGGAAAAAAATAATCCATCAGCTCAAGAGGTGATTTGAAAATAACAAAACCTCACAGATGCACTCATAGTGTTTCTCTCAAGTGTTTAAGGTAAATCAATGTCACTCAATGCATTCAAGAAAGCAAACACAAACAGACTTGGCAATCTTCTAATATCAACACTTAAAACATATGCATCCTCAGATCAAAAGGTCTTTACTGGGTTGTAATGGGGCCAAGGACAGGGGAGGATAAATTTGGATAAGTAGCTATAGCTCAGAAGAAATAGAGGTGCACTAGGAAAAAATGTAAACACAGTGAAATCTCACCCAAACCTCTAATTCAATCCTCTTCTCGACTCCATTATTCACAAAAATTATTTTTCAAATTATTTTTTTTTTTTCATCATTTTTTTTTTTATCCTGTCTTCTTTCTTTCTTTTTTTTTTTTTTCACACAACAGGATATAAATTATCATTTCAAAACATGATGAAGAACCAACTAGCCAATTCATCAGAATTCCCAAGGAGACCACACTTATTCACAAAATACTTCTATAGCTCCAGACTTTCCTAAGGTTAAGGTAATCATTTATTTTTCACTTAGGATCAGTGTATGAGCTTCAACACAAAGAAATATATACAGTATAGGCTCAAAGGGGTTATCAAAGGATAATAACAAGGTAGGCTTATTTGGCTAGAGAGGCTCAAGAACAAAAATGCCTTTATCACTTCCAAAAATGCATATAAATCAAGTATATCAAAAAGAATCAAGCCAAGGCATATGTGCAAGCAGTCAAGATACATATCACACAAGAAAGAAAATTAAGTGGCTCAAATCTCACATAGGGTGTTCGTCACAATCAAATCAACCTCTTAAACGTATAATTATCTTTCCAAGCAAAGAAAAGCAAGGATTACAATCTATAAGTAGTAAGTAAGTGAAGGAAAAATCTACAACTTAACATTCATCCAGAAATCAAAAGAAAAATGTAAAATTTATTGCACACAAAACACACTAAAAACAACTTAAAACAGAAAAACTTAGCACTCAAAAACAAAAAATACAAAAAATTTAACACACAAAATACATACTAATAGAAACTAACAGAAAAATCAGAATTTCTCCCCAGTAGACCACACTTAAATCACACAATGTCCTCAGTGTGTTACAATCATCAGATTATCAATTTCAGAGCAGTCAAATAATATAGACAAGTGCAATAAAAATTAGAAAAATGGGAAGAAATTTTCAGTAACATCCATCAGTAGATGTTATCATTGACATCCATCAGCAGATGTCTAAATCACCTAGCACCCATCAGTAGATGCTAACTAATTTAATTAAATTTTTTTTTATTTTTAGAAAAAGGGGATGACCGGTACTGTGACAACAGTTTCGGTGGCAATGACCGGAACTGTTGCTACAGTGGAAAGCAATTCTGCTATAAAAGGGTCACTCCTCCGCCTCGAGCAACATTTCTGACTCTCACTCTCTCTTCTCTGCTTCTCTCTCAACTCTCTCTCTGCTCTCTTCTGAGCGTCTGGATCTGTGAGGAAGCTCTGAAGGTGTACGAGCCCTGCAAGGAGCCTCTGCTACCGTGCCAACTGAAGAGTCTGAGTGAGATCCGCGAGGAGCCTCTGCAAGCCTACTTCCCCAGGTAAGTTCTCTGCACCTTGGATCTCTATTTCTTCTTTTTCTGCTTAAGTTTCCAGATCTTTCACTGCTTTCTTTTCCTTTCTCTGCTTTCCAGTCTTTCCCTTTCAGTATTTCCTTTATTTTTCATCTCTGCCCTGCTCTCTTTACTGCTTTCCATGTTCTGCTTCTCTTTAAAGCTTTTAGATCTTTCATTTTGCTTTTTCCTGCCTTCCTTTAAGCTCTCTGCTCCTTTTATTTTTCTTTCTTAACTACAACAAAAACAAGAACACACTGTCTTAAACTAAGGGGTATATAGGCTGGAAACCAGACGTTAATCTCCCTTCGATTGAAGGTATTGCAGAGACAATCGGGTAGAACAACGCCACGTACCCCACTTAAAAACTAAATAAACACATAAACATAATATACAAGAACAATATGGACAAGAACAACCGGACAACTGGACGTAGATCCGTTTAGGACCCTTTTGCAAGGACCGTGAAACAGATCTGAGACCAGACACTGAAACATCAAATACAGACTGGACAAAATAAATCTAAAAGGAAACAAGAACAAATAAAGAAAACAGAGAACTAATCTAATTTTTTTTTTTTTTTTTTTTTATGCTATGCTTTTTTTTTTTTTTTTTTTTTTTTGTTCTTTTTATATGTATTTATTTTTTATTTATGTATTTGCATATTACGAGAGGAAGGATGAGTGATATGGAATCAGAGAGATATACCAGTCAACGATGGCGTCCTACAGATGATCAGATCACGATGATGACCAAAATCTACAACTATGGGGTCACACACCCAAGCCGAGCGCAAGTCGTCGAGATCGCGTCTCGACTAAGGACCTTCGGCGAAGCCACTGAATATAACGTGCACTGCTGGTTTAACAACCATGGCAATCGGGTCAGGCGCTGGCAAGCAGAGATAGACCCCACAGGCACTCTCTTTTCACAACTGCCGCTATACATGTACGGTAAGACCTCTGATCACACCTCCATTGAATTTTCCATTCCTCTTCTATTATTAACACATGTTTTATTTTTTTATTTTTTATTTTTTATTTTTTTGTTTGAAAGAAAACAACTGGGTGATAATGAGGGCACCGAGGCTGCTGAATTTGTTTCCAGTTCCGATCATTATCGATGACGACAGAAATGAACGAGAAATTCCTCCACCAAAGCCTCCGCTCGTGACTTTTCGAACCAGAGCTCCCTCAACGGAGCTCTCCCTTAGACCACCACAACCAGCTCGAGAATTCTTCCAGTTTTAATGTTTTATGTTTTTTTTTTTTTTTTTATGTTTTTGCTGGCCGAGTGTGGCCAGAATATTAATGAGGACTGTAATATGAACACTTATGTTTTTTTTTTATGTTTTTAATTTTTTTTTTTATGTTGTTTTTGTTTTTATTTATTATGGTGTGTAATATTAACGATCAGACATGATCGACCCCTGAACAACCTTATTTATATATCTACTGCAATTTCATTTTCAGATCTGTTAAATCTCTATTTCTCCATTACTGTAATTTTTGCATTGATGAATGAAATATTTCTTAGTCTAAACAAAATTTTCAATCAAAGATCTGTATGAAACAACTAAGAAATTATTTTACAGTGAAGAAAAATAAGGAAAAAAAATGAGATCTGAAGTGAAATTTTTTTTAATGAATTATTGGTAAGAAACTGAGGGTCGAAATAAAATCAAGGATTACGCAAAACAATTTTTGAATTTTTTGAATTTTTTTGAATTTTTTTTTTAAGGATAACAATTTGAAAACTAAAAAAAAAAATAAATATACATATCAGAATACAGATTTGGCACGCTTTTAAAGAAAAAAAAATTTTATCACAAAATATTTTTTATGTTTTTTTTTTATTATTTATTAATTATTATTTTTTTTAAGATAACAATTACGAAAACTAAGAAGAAAAGGAAAAACAAACTTAAAAGAAAAACAAAATGCAGAATCTCCCCCAGACCACACTTAAAATACAATGTCCTAAACGTGTTCTAAGCATAAGATCATCAGTTAAAACACTAAACAGATAAAGGACAAATGCAATAAAAGTAGGAAAACGGGGAAGAAAGAAAAAGAAAACTCCCCTGGATTATGGTGGCAGTTGCCAAAATTGGACAATCAGGGAGATGTCTTCTTCAGGATCCAAGACGGAAATTTTGAGGAAAAATTGCTTCATCCTCCAAATCTGATCAAGCAGAGAAATATCTTCCACCGCCGGATCTAAGCAGCAAATATTGTCACTGAGCAGATTCAGTAGGTGCCTTTTGATCTTCGAACTGCTGTATGTACTGGCACCTTTGTCTTCCAGCGTGGGTGCATGCTGATCAAATTTATATGTACCTCCTGCAATATGGTTAGTGCAAAATGGTTCCACAGAAATATCATGCAGAGGTATAACACCCAATCCCAATTCATCATACCGAGCCTTAGATACAACCTCATAACATGAATCCGTTTCAAATGTAGAAACAATATCTATAACAGGTTCAGATTCATGTTCAGTGCATGGAGAACAAATATTTGAATGTGATAGTAAAAAGCAGTCCTCATCATGCACAGAGGAAAAATTAAAATCATGCTCAGCAACAATATAGTCATCAACATACCTCTCAACAACATAGTCATCAATATAATCAAATTGAGGTATGCTTACCTCCTCTTCCTTGAAGATTTCTAGAGTGTGGGAAGGTGAAGGTGGTCTACCTGGTTCAGGATTACTGCTTACTTCTGCCGGGTCCCCAAAATTTTCATCAGTCTCCTCAGGTGCAAGAGTGGCCATCTGCCTGATCTGATCACTCAGATTCTGTATGGCAGATTGAGTTTCCTGCTGGAACTCCATGCTCTCTTGCTTGAACTGCATGTTCCCTTTCTGAAACTGAATGTTCTGCATTGTCATCTGCTCTAGTAACTCCTTTAATGTAGGTTCAGAAGTAGAAGGCTGAGGAGTTATTTGAATAGGAGAATCATACTGCTGACTCTCATATTGTGGAACTGGCTCCCAAAGAGAGCTCTCAGAAATTGGATGATGGAACATATTGTTCTCATCATAAAAATCAGCAGATTTAAAATCAAAGTAATATGCAGAATAAGAATCATAATCACAGACATTGGCAGAATAAGCATTATTCACAACATTAAAATAGGTAGACATGGAAAAATAAAAAGTAAAAACTAAAAACTAAAAATTACGAATCAGATAAAACAAAACACATTTATACATGCTACAAGCACACACAAGACAGAACATCAATAGTAAAAATTTTTAATTAATTTTTTTTTTTTTTAAATATAACAACTAAATACAAAACACAACACAATATAAAAGACAAAACATATATTAACACAACATAATCGAAAAACACAGCAAAAATCTAAAACAAAAAACCTGGAACTGAGTGACAACGCCGCCAAAATTTGCTGAAGGTGTCGTTGTCGCCTACAAAAATACAAAACACAAAACACACAAAATACACATATTAACAGAACAAAAATTTACACAACAAGAATCTAAAACCAAACCGTCTTTGATTGGTCCCCGGCAACGGCGCCATTTTTGGTGAACGGGTCGCACCGCTCACAAAAGTTGATTGCACGAAAATATGCAGTATAGTATAACTAGGATTTGACTCCTAGGTCGTCTCTCAAGGACCAATTTTGTGGCGGTTCAATCTCAGATTTTTTTTACACAAAGCGGGGAGGGGGTTTTGTAGATGTTTTGTGCGGTAAAATAAATTAAAATTAAAAACAACAGTGCAGAAAACGTAAATGACAGGAATGAAGAAAATACAGAAAAACGGTAAATTTGGAAAACGGTAAAAATGGAATTTAACTTTATAAATTGGAAATGAAATTTTGACAAAATTAAAATGCAAAACTAAAATTCACAATAGCACAGAAAATGAAAGTAATTGCATCCAAAATCTAAAATTGAAAACGGAATTGTAAATGAACTGTAATACGTAGTAGATGAGAATAGAATTCAACAAGATTGATTGGAAAATGCAGAATGAAGATTACAATTAACATTCAACTTGGATTGGAATAAAGAAACACAAAACCTCCCCCAGAGGGGAGGAGAAAACCAAAGCCAGAACGTTTCCTAATTCTACTCCTAAAATCTAATGAATTCTCTTCTTTGCTCTTGCTGCTAATTTATATTGTCAAAACTCTGGTCATCCTCCTTCAATTAAGCATTTTGGATTTTTGTCTTGGTAGCCCGTGACCTTCTTTTGATTCAATGTGGTCCCCTCCTTTCTTTACTTGTTGAATTTTGGATGAGAGCAAAGAGTTCTTCCAGCCAACATGCTTTCTGTACGTTGCAGCTGTTGTTCTCTGTTTCCAGCTATCACCGTGCCTGCTTTTTGCTTGTGGACGTTGCAGTTTGCTCGCTCATCCTCTCTTTGTGTGCTTTCTCTGCTGGATGTGGTGTGTATCTCTAGCTCCAAGCTGTTGTCCATGAAAACCGTGAGCTACTTCCCTTGGATGTGAGTTGGACGTACTCCATCCTTCACTGCTGGACCGAGAAGTGTTTCTTCCAAACTGCTGGATTTTTGTGGAGCTGGAACGTGATCTTCTCCCTGCCCGTGCACCTCTTGGACATGAGACCATCCCTCACACCGTGAGCTTCTTTGCTGCAGCTCGATTGTGCGGCTTCCTCTCCACCAAGATGCTTCTCTCTTCAATTCCGTGGACATTCTTGTTTCCGCTTCCAGCCACTTCTTGGACGCTTGGTGCTGCACGTTTTCTAGCAACTCTTTTATTGAAATGAAAATTAAATAAGAGTGAGGTTGGCTGCTCTATCTTTTCAACGTGGGCACCAAAAATAATGCTGGCCGGACCCTCTTTCAATCACCATATGGAGTAGAAGAGCAAGTCACAAAAGCTGCACTCCAATTGATAAAGAAACCAAACCGTGAGGTGTTGTCTAAAAAAAATGTATTGAATATTGTAATAAGCCTTTCCACTTTCTCTGGACGTGTAAACATGTGGGACCATGTGCTATTTATATTTCAATAAATTTAGCATTTGGAGTTTCTTTTAGATGTGAGATTTCAACAAGGTCCCTCCATTAGTTTACTTGAAAACGTGTTTCTCTTGTGCATCATTCCAAAGTTTAAACCATCAACTAAATTCTCTCAACCAAAACCGTAACCTTCCCATAAGTGGTGGCTCCCACTAGCAATTACTATTTTGGATGTGAGCTTTGTGGAATGTGTTCCAATTCAAAAGGTTGCGTGAAATGAGTGAGTGGTGGCCTATAATTTTCCATCAATCTTAACTTATTTAATTGTTGGATGACAATTTGTAAAAGCTATGTGAGCTTCGAAATGTATTGCTTCTTGATTCTTTTAGAAACCAACATGAATTCCATTATTCTTTCCATCATCCATAACTTCCCATGACCGTGTGCTATTTTTACTTCAACTAATTCAGCACTTCAATTTGTAACTCTTCCCATGGACGTGAGTCTTTGAACAAAGGTGATTTAAAATTCTTTTCTACGTAGATGTGCCAATCAACCTTGCTTAAGAGTGTTGGAAGATCTTAGCACCGTCCAATGATCAATTCCAGCCACCACAAGTACCAAACAATAAGCAAACAATGTAAACAGATTAGAAGTCACTCAAATAGTAATCACTAGACTGACATAGGACAGTAAAATAAATACTGCGAACAGCACAAAACGAATTTGAACAAAGTAAAAACTATACATGAAAATATACATCCATACGAAACTATGAAAAAAAACCGCATGCAAAACGGATAAGAATTAAACTCAAACGAAGACACACAAGTTGACACAACATTCACGTAGTACTAGGCTGACATAGGAGAGTAAACAAATTACTGGGAACAGTACAGAACGAATTTGAACAAAGTAAAAGTTATACATGAAACTAGACATCTAGACGAAACTATGAAAAAAAATTGAATGGAAAACGGATACGAATTGAATTCGAACGAGGACAAACAAGTTGACACAAAATTCACACAGCAACCAGCGAAAATTGAAGTGGCTGAAATACATTGGGCTCATTTGTCATTTCTCATTTAGCCTTCAAATGTCCCAAAAAGATATCCAAAATTTTCCCATAATTAATAATGCAAAATAATAAGCTCAGATAATTCAAATTAGTTAAAATAAGAATTTCTGATCGAATTAAGCACAATTAGGAAAAATAGGAAAATAACGGACGATTAAGCACAATTCCCTGATTAATTCTAGTACAATAAACTAAGTGAAGTGAAGAAAATATTGACTCATCAATGGGGAATTTTGATCGCATTGTTATTAGCTTAGGTAGAAGGTAAGATTCAAAATTAATGCTATTAGTATAATGTCCAAGGTTATAAGTCAGTAGTATTATATATCAAATGGTCAATTTAAATGGACATATGATTTTATAGGAAAACAAATAAAGTAATTTGAATTTAAGAGTGTATCATTGGATTCTATTTTGAATCATTCGGCCACTTTCAATTAATTGAAAGAGAGAAAGACAATGAATTATAATTTGATGGTAAAACAATTTCAATAAATTTATTTGTAACGATCCATTTTAATAGTCTTAAATTACTATAAAAATTATCATACATCTAAAAACTATTAACTCAAAGAAAGAAATATGTAAGATGTTATAATTATTCAATTATAACTATAACACCCAAAATATATATATATATATATAAAAGGTCCTATATTATTAGATCATGGATTAATATAGAAGACTCAAACGTCATATACAACCATAACAACTCCTATGTAAAAGAAGACAAAATAGACAAAAAAATAATAACAAAAAATCAACTTACTTTATCTCAGAAACTGATTTGCTCAAATTGAAGAGCTCAGCACTATGATCAATCCTACTATTTTTCTGTACTTTAATCAAACAAAAAGAGAATAAAAACTCTTAAAAAAAAGTAAAAAACTCTATAAATTTTTTTTTAAAAGAATAATGTATTTTAAAATAGTTAAACTAGTCTATAACAAAATTATTTATATTAAAAACATTAATATTAAAATAATGTCATTATTTTTAAACTATTACTACTTTCAAAATATTATTTTCTTTAAGGGATTTGAACGTTCATTGTCATGATGAGTAATAAATAACTAAGAAAGTAAATATTTCACATAGACTAATTATAGATAAATTTACTGTATCCAAATATCGTAAAACCTATTTTTTTAAAATCAATTTTAGGAAATTAAATTAGATTTAAGTTTACGTTTTAAGAAGATATTAAAAGTATTTAAAGCCTGCCAGTGAGTGGAAGATAGCATATCAATACACTCGCTATTTATAGGAAGTTGAACTAATCATTTGAAAAATAAAACATATTAAAAAATGTAATGCATATAATAATCAGATTCTTTAGCAATCTCTGTCATGTACAAAATAGAGCTGAGGAATTGTGACGAATATTAGCAAATTGTTATGACTCTGTACGTTGTGTAGGTCTTTTTTTAGTTAAAATATAGCCGTTTGTGGTTCTTCACATGTAGATAACAGAAAATTCCTTTATCTTCTCTCTAATCATGTCAAACATAACTCGTAGCTTCGTTATTTTTAAAATAAATATGTATATTATGTGTTATAGTATAATAGCATTTATCATATTTATTTATTTAAAAATAATATATTTATTAAAACTTGAGTTAAATTTAGGAAAGATAGTCTGTGATTATTAGGATAAGTATTAAAGTATTATTTTGTTGTTAGTATAACAAAAACAAGAATTACAGGTTAATACAACTCTTTGATTTTGTTAATTTTATTTGAATTAATGGTTAATATATTTGCGCATGTGTTTATTCTTTAATAACTATTCTATAAATTTATTAAAAAATATACTAATAGAATATTATAAGATTTCTTTCAATATTAATTATTGCATATTAAAACTAACGTTAATTTTAATTTTAATAAACATACATGATATTGTAAAAGATTAAACGCAGACTTAATTCATTTAATAATTACGGAATTCAAATAAAATCAGCATAATATAATTAAATATTTTTAACCATTAAGGGTATTCAATTTTATATTAAGAGCGTAATTTTTTTATTATAATAAAAGTAAAATATATCATTATTTATAAATGAACAAAACATTGATTTTAATATAATATTTATTTTTTCATATTATTATTAAGAAAATAACAAATATGTTTCTTATTTTAATTAATATTTATATTACAATCATACTTAATTTTAATATAAATTAAGATTTTTTTTAATTAATCTATTTTATTTTATTTAAAAATAATATATTCGGTAATAATTAAATAAAAAATTATAAAAATGAAAATTTTAGAATTTAAAGTATCATAAAATTAAATTAGAAAATATATGGTTTAATTTTAAATCACACTGTGATTTTAAAATAAATTGTAACTTTCCTTATATTATTATCATTAAATTATCAATATTACTTCTTATTTTAAATTATATTTAAACATGATAATAATTTAATAAATTTAATTATATATTTCATTTGTATTTAGTACTTTTTATATTTAGATAATATTTTCTCAAAAAAAAACATTTTATAAGTCAACTTATAATTTAGTAATAATATAGTTTTATTACATTTTTAGTATATAAAAATTTAATCATTTAAGTTTTTTTTTCAGTTTATAAAAAATCTGTTTCAGAAATTGAAAAAAATTATTAATTTATTAATTTTCATAAATTTCTAATTAAATAAGAAAGGTGAGTAAAAGAAAAGTGAAGGTTTATTCAAAATGTAAGAAACATGAGCGTCATTTTACGAAATAAATTATTATTTTAAAGTTAAAGGTTGTCACTGCCACTAGCATACCTTAAATAAATAAAGCAATTTATCCTTAAATAAAAAATATCCATTAATAAGGCTTTTTTTCTTGTATCTTGATTTTCTGTAAGGTTTTACCCGTTCACAAATTTAATATATTTTCAAGTTTTGCTAACAGAAAAATGGCATGTGTTTCACATCTATACATTTTAAGTTTATCTCCTAATTTCTTAACATTTAATATATAAATTCTTATTAATAATTCCTTATGTTTTAATTGTTTAAGAACAATATTTTATAAAATATTGATACACATTTGTGATATTTTTTCTAAGGATCACAGAACTAAGTTCAAGTCAATAAATCATTTAATTGATGGTCAATTAAGAGACTGAATTAAAAATTTATCAGAAAACTGTTTTGATATTATACATTGTGACATATGGGGTCCTATCTCTATTTCGTCTATACATGGGCATAAATACTTCTTTACTATTGTTGATGATTGCAGTAGACACACCTGGACTTTTCTTATGCACAATAAGGGTCAAACTAGAGAGCTTCTACAGTCCTTTGTCATGAAAATTAAAACTCAGTTCAATAAAACTGTTAAAATCATTAGGACTGATAACGGTCCTGAGTTCAATTGTTCCAACATGTACAGTTCCTATGGAATTGAACATCAAACTAGCTTTGTTGAAACTCCACAACAGAATTCTGTTGTGGAGCGCAAACATCAACACATATTAAATGTCACCCGTAGTCTTATTTTTCAATCTAGTGTCCCTTATGCTTACTGGTCTTATGCTCTATCCCATGCTATATACCTGATTAATAGACTGCCTTCCCCTGTTATCAATAATAAAACCCCTTATGATGTTCTATATAATGATCCTCCCACTTATCTTGACTTAAAAGTTTTTGGGTGCTTGTGTTTTGCTTCTACTTTAGAAAGTAACAGAAATAAATTAGACTCTAGAGCTAGAAAATGTATATTTTTGGGATATAAGAATGGTGTAAAAGGTTACATTATCCTAGACATCAACACCAGGGAAATATCTATTAGCAGAAATGTCATTTTTTATGAAGACATCTTTCCTTACAAGAATGAGCAAGGAAATAGGGATGACTTCAGTAACAGTGAAGGCAACACATCTTTTCTTGATAGTTTACCTTGCAGGTATGAAGAGGTTTTGGTTGAGGACAGAAGGGGAGACCAAAGACCTGTTGATAACAATGATATTGGTGCCGACAACATCAATATCACTGAAGAGCAAAGAAACAATCAAAGGAAGTCCAACAGAGTCAAGAGAACCCCTGAATATCTAAAAGACTACATACACCAAGCTGATCAATCCTCATCTACTTCTTTGTGCATCAAAAACAGTATGAAAACTCCTTATCCTATCACTGATGTTTTATCTTATAAGTCCCTATCTGATAGACATTTGAGATACACTCTTGCCATAACTACTAGCAAAGAGCCTAATTCTTATAATGAGGCCAGAAGCAGCCCTGAATGGGTTGAAGCTATGCAAAAGGAAATTAAGGCGTTGCAAGATAATGGCACTTGGTTTTTAACCCAACTTCCTCCTGGAAAGAAATCCATTGGATGTAGGTGGGTCTACAAAATAAAACACAAAGTTGATGGGAGTGTGGAAAGGTATAAAGCTCGTCTTGTTGCCAAGGGCTATACCCAACAGGAAGGGATAGACTTTTTGGATACTTTCTCTCCGGTTGCTAAACTCACTTCTGTTAGACTGTTGCTTGCTCTCGCTGTCACAAAGAATTGGTTTCTACATCAACTTGATGTAGATAATGCTTTCCTACATGGGGACCTAAATGAAGATGTCTACATGGATCCTCCACCTGGTTTAAATACTAACACACAGGGACATGTCTGTAAGCTCACAAAATCACTGTATGGACTGAAACAGGCCAGCAGACAATGGTTTGACAAACTCTCCACTTTTCTTATTTCTGCAAATTATACTCAGTCCAAATCTGATCACTCCCTGTTCATAAAGAAAATCCCCACTGATTTCACAGCCTTACTTGTATATGTTGATGATATTGTTTTAGCAGGAAATTCCATGAATGAAATAACCAATATGAAGGCTCTCTTACATCAACAATTTCAAATAAAAGACCTTGGGGAACTTAAATATTTTTTGGGTTTTGAGGTTGCAAGATCTAAGAAAGGGATACATCTTTGTCAAAGAAAGTATGCTCTTGATATCCTTAAAGAAACAGGAATGCTTGGAAGCAAACCATGCACTACACCTTTTCTTAGTAGTACCAATTCCTTATACAAGACAGAGAATTATATGGATGACCCCAGCGTTTATCGTAGACTAATAGGGAAACTTTTTTATCTCACTAATACTAGACCTGATTTATGTTTCACTGTTAATCTTTTAAGCCAGTTTATGCAGGAGCCCACTAACTACCATTATCAAGCATTACAACATATCATTAGATATGTCAAGTCCAGCCCTTCTGAAGGACTTTTCTTTGCTGTTGATTCTGACATACAGATCAAAGGATTCAGTGACTCGGACTGGGCCACTTGTCCTAACACGAGGAGATCCACTACTGGTTATTGCATTTTCTTAGGAAAATCTCTAATTTCATGGAGGTCGAAGAAACAGAGCACTGTTTCAAGGTCCTCTACTGAAGCAGAGTATCGTGCCCTGGCTGCCACTGTCTGTGAAATGCAATGGCTTCACTACCTTCTTGAAGATCTCCAAATTCAACCCACTGCTACTGCCGTTGGTACGACTGTCGCGGTCATACAAATTTGATACACGAAATTATGCAGTATAGACTAGGAAGTGACTCCTAGGTCGTCTCTCAAGGACCAATATTTGTGGTTCGGTCTTAGATTAAACACGTAGTGGGGGGGGTTTTGTGATTTGTGGTACGGAAAAATAAATTAAAACTGGAATTAAAATAAGACAGAATTAAAAACACTGAAGTAAATTTTAAAGCAGTAAAACCAAACGGTAAAAGACGGTGAAAATAGAAAACGTTTGAAAATAACATGAACAATAAAATGCAATGACAAAATTTAACAGTACAGAAAATAGTGAACGGTAAAATTTAACAGATAAAATAAAAACACTTAACTGAAAATTAAATTTATCAAAGATTCAAAACTTAAAATAAAATGCCGTGGAAATATAAAAATGAAATGAGCAAAACACTCTTACTTAAGCTTCAGAAATCAAATTACACGTGCACTATTTTAAAAATGGAAACTAAGGCAAATTGAATTGAATTACAAAACCTCCCCAAGAGGGGAGGAGAAAACCAGAACGTACTGCTTCCTAAATTCCTACTCCTAAAACTCTAATTTCTGATCTCTCTGCTCTGCTGCATTTTATAGTGTCAACACTCTCAACATCCTCCTTCAATTCAGCAATTTGGATTGGCAGCCCGTGAACAAATGTAAAACCGTGACCTTCTTTTGATTCAATGTGGTCCCCTCCTTTTCCATTTCAATCAGCTGAATCATCCTTTTTCAATTCAGCAATTTTAGCCGTGATCCCCACCTCTTCTTGCTACTGACCGTGAAGTGTGTGTGTCTTCTGCTGGATGCTTCTTCTTTTTCTTCATCAATCACCTTGTGCTTTGCTTTTCTTCCAGCAAAAATTAAATGCCCACCATGGAGAGCTCTCCTCTGGACGTGGAAGCTTGTTCTTTCCGAGTGCACCCTTAAACCTTCCATTTCCGTGCTCTCTTCCCAGCCGTGACCAGCTGCTGTTGGTGAATCACCGTGTGCACTCCAGCTCCTGGAACAATGAGCTGCTGCCTCCGAGTTGTATCCTCCAAGAACCGTGAATGTCTTCTTCTCCAACTTTGCTGCTGGAATGGGGAACACCGCTGCTAGACATGCACACCAAAGCAAGAAAATTGAATCCGTGCCTCTTTGGTTGAAGTGTTCCAGCATGTCAATTGTTCGGTTAAATCACTGAACTCTCCTTCTAAGATATGAAGGCACTGTGTGCTTCTCCTTTGTTTTGTTGCTGCCACCGTTCCAGCCTTAGCCTCCCAAAACCGTGAACTTGGTGGCCTCCTCTTTCTTCCAGAAATGAGAAGGCTCTTCTTTACTTCTTTTCCCGTAAACTCCCACCTATACAATACATGTGATCTGCATTTTTTTCTTTTGGTGGGGCCGTGACATTCATCTTGATAAATTTCAGCATGGAACTATTCGCATCTGCGTGAGCTTGGTTCTTTTCATCCCTTCCACTTGCTTCCAAAGACCATGGACCTACATGAGCACATGTGTTTCCCACTTAAAAATCCTTTCCAATTTGATGCTTGTGTTGGCCGTGAGAAGCAAGCTAAAACCGTGAGAGTGTTGTCTAAAAATGTATTGAATATTGTAGCAAGCCTTTCCATTACAAACATGTGGGGACCGTTTGTGCTATTTACATTTAAACAAATTCAGCACTTGCAATTGGAGTTTGACGTGAGCTTTGGTGTGGCCCCTTTCTTTTGATTCCACTTCAAGTCCATGCTATTCTTCTATATTGCCGTGAATGCTTCTTCACCAAGGAGGTGGCTCCCACTTTGACTTCAAGCTTTGATAATCCCTTGGCAAATGAATTTTCCAGCAACTTGCTATCTTCCAAACACGTGAGAGATGTTGTATGTGCCCCTCCATTATGCTTCATAACTTTCAAGAATTAGATGGGATGGTTGCCTTTCACGTGCATCTCCAATTCATTTAATATTCATTGCTTATGATTCATAGAAATAACCGTGAGTGGTCCCCCACCATGTCCCATGTCTTCATAATTTTCTTCAATCAAGGGAAGGCCGTGTGCTATGTGCTTGCTTATAGAGAAAAGAAATGAGAATGTGCTTCTCTCCAATTTAATCAACATGTATGCACTTTCCAAAATGAAGCATCGACTTTTGCCTTTCAACCAAAATGATTTAAAAATTATTTTCTATGTGAATGTGGCATAAACCTTGCTTAAGAGTGTTAGGAGGTCTTAGCATTGTCCAATGATCAATTCCAGCCACCACAAGTATCAAACAACAAGCAAACAATGCAAACAAATTAGAAGTCACTCAAACAGTAAACACTAGACTGACATAGGGGAGTAAACAAAATACTGGGAACAACACAGATCGAATTGGAACAAAGTAAAAACTATACGTGAAACTAGACATCTAGACGAAACTATGAAAAAAAATTGCATGGAAAACGGATAAGAATTGAACTCAAACGAAGACAAACAAGTTGACAAAAAATTCACGCAACAACCAGCGAAAATTGAAATGGTTGAAATACATTGGGCTCTATTTCCATTTCTCATTTAACCTTCAAATGTCCCAAATTGTATTTCCAAATTTTCCTTGTAAAATAATTAGCTCAGATAATTCAAATTAATTAAAATAAGAATTTCTGATCGAATTAAGCACAATCAAGCAAAATGGGAAAACACTGGACAATTAAGCACAATTCCCTGATTAATTCTAGTACAATAAACTAAGTGAAGTGTAGAAAATATCGACTCATCAAAATATACCACACTTAGTCTTTTGCACTCCTGGGCAAAATCAAGACGCAAATCAGGGAATGGTTCAAAGGATTTTTAGGTGTATGACACAAAAACTCAGTAGACAGAAAATAAAGACACACAAGAAACAAAGAATTTACACAGTTCTCAAGAAATCTGGACAGAGAAAAGATGTAGACAATATCCAACACAAAATCAAGAAAAGCACATACTTACAGAAATCATCCAAGCACTTCAATACATAGCAAAATGATTAATCAGTTCAAGAGGTGATTCAAAAATAACAACACCTCACAGATGTACTCACAGTGTTTCTCTCAAGTGTCTAGGGTAAATCAATGTCACTCAATGCACTCAAGAAAACAAACACAAATAGACTTGGCAAGCTTCTAATATCAACACTTAAAACATATGCATGTTCAGATCTAAAGGTCTTTCAAGGTTGTAATGGGGCCAAGGACAGGGGAGGATAAATATGGATAAGTAGCTATAGCTCAGAAGAAATAGAGGAGCACTGGGGAAAAAAAATGTAAACACAGTGAAATCTCACCCAAACCTCTAATTCCATCCTCTTCTCGACTCCATTATTCACAAATTTAATTTTCAATTTTTTTCTTTTTCTCATCAAAATTTTTTTCTCATCCTGTCTTTCTTTTTTTTTTTTTTTTTCACAACAGGATATAAATTATCATTTCAAAACATGATGAGGAACCAACTAGCCAATTTATCAGAATCCCCAAGGAGACCACACTTATTCACAAAACACTTCTATAGCTCCAGACTTCCCTAAGGTTCAGGTAATCATTTGTTTTTCACTTAGGATCAGTGTGTGAGCTTTAAAAACAAATAAATGGGGAAAGTATAGGCTCAAAGGGGTTATCAAAGGATAATAACAAGGTAGGCTTATTTGGCTAAAGAGGCTCAAGAATAAAAATGCCTTTATCATTTCTAAACATGCATATCAATCAAGTATTGTCAAAAAGAATCAAGCCAAGGCATATGTGCAAGCAATCAAGATACATATCACACACAAGAAAGAAAATTAAGTGGCTCAAATCTCACACAGGGTATTTGTCACAATCAAATCAACCTCTCAAACGTATAATCATCTTTCCAGGCAGAGAAAAGCAAGGATTACAAACTATAAGTATTAAGTAAGTGAAGGAAAAATCTACAACTTAAACATCATCCAGAAATCAAGAGAAAAATGTAAAATTTATTGCACACAAAACACACTAAAACAACTTAAAACAGAAAAAATTAACACTCAAAAACAAAAAATTTAACACACAAAATACAATCTAACAGAAAAATCAGAAAAATCAGAATTTCTTCCCAGTAGACCACACTTAAATCACACAATGTCCTCAGTGTGTTACAATCATCAGATTATCAATTTCAGAGCAGTCAAATAATATAGACAAGTGCAATAAAAAGTAAGGAAATGGGAAGAAATTTTAAGTAACATCCATCAGTAGATGTTATCAGTGACATCCATCAACAGATGTCGAAATCACCTAGCACCCATCAGTAGATGCTAATTAATTTTTATTACTAATTTTTTATTTTATTTTATTTTATTTTATTTTATTTTTTTTTTTTTCTAAAAAAGGATACCGGTACTGTGACAACAGTCTCGGTGCGAATGACCGGCACTGTTGCTACAGTGGCAGAAATTTAGGCTATAAAAGGGCACCTCCTCAGCCTCGAGTGACATTTCTGATCCCTCAGCCTGCCTCTCTCTCTACTCCTCTCTTCTCTCTAATCCTCTCTCCTCCTCTCTCTTCTGAGCATCTGGAGTCTGCGCGGAGCCTCTGCCACCGTGCCTTCTGAAGAGTCCGAGATCGGCGAGGAGCTTCTCTGCCAGCCTACTTCTCCAGGTAAGTCCTCTACACCTGGATCCCTTTTTCTTTCTGCTTGCTTAACTTTTCCTGCCGTCTCTTTGCTTCATTTTTCTTCTTTCCTTTCATTCTGCTTATTCTGCTGTTATGCCTTCCTGCTTTCCTTCTTCTCCTTTTCCTTTTTTCCAGATCTTTCATTTTTTTTTTCTTTTTCTGCTTTCTTTTAAGCCTTCAGTTCCTTCTTTATTTTCAGCTCTTATTCGCTTTCTTCTTCACCTGCTAAACACTTAAAACACATAAAACACAATTGTCTTAAAACTTAAGGGGTATATCGGCTGGAAACCAGACGTTAATCTCCCTTCGTTTGAAGGTATGGCAGAGACAATCGGGTAGAACAACGCCACGTACCCCACTTAAAACTAAAACACAGAAACTGAATATACAAGAACAATATGGACAAGGACACTGGACGTAGATCCGTTTAGGACCCTTTTGCAAGGACCGTGAAACAGATCTGAGACCAGACACAAAAACAATCAAAGACAGACAGGACAAAATAAATTTGAAAGGAAACAAGAACAAATAAAGAAAACAGAGAACTAATCTAATTTTTTATTTTATGCTTCTCTTTTTTTTTTTTTAGTTCTTTTTATTTTTTTTTTATGTTTATTTTTTTTTTTTTTTATGTTTTTGTTCTTTTTTTTTATTTTTTATTTAAGTATTTGTATATTACGAGAGGAAGGATGAGTGATACGGAATCAGAGAGATATACCAGTCAACGGTGGCGTCCTACCGACGATCAAATCAAGATGATGACCAAAATCTACAACTATGGGGTCACACACCCAAGCCGAGCGCAAGTCGTCGAGATCGCGTCTCGACTAAGGGCTTTCGGCGAAGCCACTGAATACAACGTACACTGCTGGTTCAACAACCACGGCAATCGGGTCAAGCGCTGGCAAGCGGAGATAGACCCTACTGGCACTCTCTTTTCACAACTGCCGCTGTATATGTATGGTAAGACCTCTGATCACACCTCCATTGAATTTTCCATTCCTCTTCTATTATTAACACAAGTTTAATTTTTTTTTTTTTGTTTGAAAGAAAACAACTGGGTGATAATGAGGGCACCGAGGCTGCTGAATTTATTTCCAGTTCCGATCATTATCGATGACGACAGAAATGAACGAGAAATTCCTCCACCAAAGCCTCCGCTCGTGACTTTTCGAACCAGAGCTCCCTCAACGGAGCTCTCCCTTAGACCACCACAACCAGCTCGAGAATTCTTCCAGTTTTAAAGTTTTGTTTATTTATTTATTTTTTTTTTTATGTTTTTGTTGGCCGAGTGTGGCCCGAATATGGACAAGGCATGTAATCTGAACAATTATATTTTTTTATGTTTTTATTTTTTATTTTTTTTTTTGTTTTTATGATGTTTTTGTTTTTTTTTTTTATTTGGTTTGTAATATTAACGATCACTAAAGATCGACCCCCGAACATCTTTTAATTTCATATATATCTACTGCATCTTTATATTCAGATCTGTTCAAGCTCTTATTTTCCATTACTGTAATTTTGCTATTATGAATGAAATATTTTCTTAGTCTAAAAATTTGCAATCAAAGATCTGTATGAAAACAACTAAGAAATTGTATTTACAGTGAAGGAAAATAAGGAAAATAAATGAGATCTGAAGTGAAAATTTTTATTGGTATGAAATAATAAGATACTGAGGGTCGAAATAAAATCAAAGAATACGCAAAACAATTTTTGAATTTTTGAATTTTTTTTTTTTTTTATAAGGATAACAATGTGAAAACTAAGAAAAAATAATTATACATATCAGAATACAGATTTGGCACGCTTTTAAACAAAAACAATTTTATCACAAAATATATATATATATATTTTTTTTTTATTTTTAAAGATAACAATTCGAAAACTAAGAAGAAAAGGAAAAACAAACTTAAAAGAAAAACAAAATGCAGAATCTCCCCCAGACCACACTTAGACTACAATGTCCCAAATCAGTTAAAGGCATAAGATCATCAGTTAAAACACTAAACAGATAAAGGACAAATGCAATAAAAGTAGGAAAACGGGGAAGAAAGAAAAAGAAAACTCCCCTAGATTATGGTGGCAGTTGCCAAAATTGGACAATCAGGGAGATGTTTTTCGCCTCGGGATCCAGTATGAAAGTGTTGAGGATGAACTGCTTCATCCTCCAGATCTGATCAAGCAATGAAATGTCTTCCATCGCTGGATCTAAGCAGAAAAAATTGTTGATGATTGGGTTCAGCAGGTGCCAATTGATTTTCAAACCGTTTTGTAAGCTTGCACCTTTGTCTTCAATTGTGGGTGTTTGTTGATGCAATACATGTACACCTCGTGCAACATGGTTAGTGCAATGTGGTTCCAAAGAGATGTTATGCAGAGGTATAACACCCAATCCCAATTCATCATACTGAGCCTTAGATAAATCCTCATAACATGAATCAATTTCTAAATTGCATGCAATATTAATCATAGATTCAGATTCATGTTCAGTGCATGAAGAATAACCATTCGAATGTGATAGTAAAAAGCGGTTCTCTTCATGCACAGAGGAAAAATTAAAATCAGACTCAGCAAGAATATAGTCATTAGCATACCGATCATCATCACAATCAACATAATAATCAAATTGTGGTATGCTTACCTCCTCTTCCTTGAAGATTTCTAGAGTGTGGGAAGGTGAAGTGTGGTCTACCTGGTTCAGGATTACTGCTTACTTCTGCCGGGTCCCCAAAATTTTCATCAGTCTCCTCAGGTGCAAGAGTGGCCATCTGCCTGATCTGATCACTCAGATTCTGCATGGCAGCTTGAGTTTCCATGCTCTCTTGCTTGAACTGCATGTTCCCTTTCTGAAACTGAATGTTCTGCATTGTCATCTGCTCTAGTAACTCCTTTAATGTAGGTTCAGAAATAGAAGGCTGAGGAGTTATTTGAATAGGAGAATCATACTGCTGACTCTCATATTGTGGAACTGGCTCCCAAAGAGAGCTCTCAGAAATTGGATGATGGAACATATTGTTCTCATCATAAAAATCAGCAGATTTAAAATCAAAGTAATATGCAGAATAAGAATCATAATCACAGACATTGGCAGAATAAGCATTATTCACAACATTAAAATAGGTAGACATCGAAAAATAAAAATAAAACAAATAAAAAGTAAATACTAAAAATTACTAAACAGATAATTCACAACACATTTATACATGCTACAGGAACACACAAGACAGAACATCAATAGTAAAAAAATTTTAATTAATTTTTTTTTTTTTTTAATTTTCAAATTTTTTTTTTTAATAACAACTAAATACAGAACATAGCACAATAAAATATAAAAGACAAAACATATATTAACACAACATAATCGAAAAACACAGCAAAAATCTAAAACGAAAAACCTGGAACTGAAGTGACAACGCCGCCAAAATTTGCTGAAGGTGTCGTTGTCGCCTACAGAAATATACAAGACAAAACACACAAAACAAACATATTAACAGAACAAAACTTTATACAACAAAAATCTAAAACCAAACCGTCTTTTTATTGGTCCCCGGCAGCGGCGCCAAAATTTGGTACGACTGTCGCGGTCATACAAATTTGATACACGAAATTATGCAGTATAGACTAGGAAGTGACTCCTAGGTCGTCTCTCAAGGACCAATATTTGTGGTTCGGTCTTAGATTAAACACGTAGTGGGGGGGGGTTTTGTGATTTGTGGTACGGAAAAATAAATTAAAACTGGAATTAAAATAAGACAGAATTAAAAACACTGAAGTAAATTTTAAAGCAGTAAAACCAAACGGTAAAAGACGGTGAAAATAGAAAACGTTTGAAAATAACATGAACAATAAAATGCAATGACAAAATTTAACAGTACAGAAAATAGTGAACGGTAAAATTTAACAGATAAAATAAAAACACTTAACTGAAAATTAAATTTATCAAAGATTCAAAACTTAAAATAAAATGCCGTGGAAATATAAAAATGAAATGAGCAAAACACTCTTACTTAAGCTTCAGAAATCAAATTACACGTGCACTATTTTAAAAATGGAAACTAAGGCAAATTGAATTGAATTACAAAACCTCCCCAAGAGGGGAGGAGAAAACCAGAACGTACTGCTTCCTAAATTCCTACTCCTAAAACTCTAATTTCTGATCTCTCTGCTCTGCTGCATTTTATAGTGTCAACACTCTCAACATCCTCCTTCAATTCAGCAATTTGGATTGGCAGCCCGTGAACAAATGTAAAACCGTGACCTTCTTTTGATTCAATGTGGTCCCCTCCTTTTCCATTTCAATCAGCTGAATCATCCTTTTTCAATTCAGCAATTTTAGCCGTGATCCCTGTCAGAGCGGCTGCAGCGGAATGGTTAGCGTGGAAACAAACCAAGAGGGGGGGTGAATTGGTTATATTCAAATATTATCCCTTTTTAATATTTTTCTCTTAATTTCTTACTAAGCAGATAATTAAACGTAAATAACAGAGTAAGGGAAAGAGAAAAATTACACAGGTATTTTATCCTGGTTCAGATCACTAAGATCCTACGTCCAGTCGCTTATCTCAAATAAGATAAACCTTTTTCACTATCACAAAACTATTACAAATATTAGTCACACAGAAAAACAATTTGTAACAGTTTAGAAATTACCACCTCTCTTGAAACCACAAGAGATGAAACAACACCTCCTTTGAATCTTCACAAAGGATGATCACCTCCTTCGAATGCTTCACGAAGGATGATTCTCTTCCAGACACTTCCTCAGACACACCAAGGATGATCCAGCTATTCCTCTATCACCGTAGCAGTATTTAACCAACTCTACAGACAGAGTTTCCTTAGCTGAGCAAGAGCACACAATTCTCAAAGAGTTCAGAGATGTTTTGCACAAGGGAAGAGTTGGATTTGAGAGAAAATGAGAGTCTATTTATAGACTCATCCAAAGGCTCCTCCATTTTCGCTTTTAGACTTTCTGACTGTGTTAATCGATTAGCTACAGTGGTTAATCGATTAACATCCCAACGGATACTTCAACGTCTCTAAAAACGGCTAGTTTTTCAAACGGTCACTGTGTTAATCGATTAACAGTCCTTGTTAATCGATTAACGTTAATCGATTAACACCCTGTGTTAATCGATTAACACCGAAATTCTGTGCTTCGCCATTTGCCTCTGGAACAATCGATTAACACACTGTGTTAATCGATTAACGTTAATCGATTAACACCTCTTGTTAATCGATTAACACTGCACAGATTTTGTTCTTGATTTATTTCTACATCACTTTTGAATACATACATGAAACTACTAATTATCCTATGTTCATACAATTTTTACAAGGTTTTACAAGTCTTCTAAGATCATTCTTCATAAGTCTTGATTGTGCTTGACTTGTATTTGGACATCATCAAAACTTCATCTTCATCATTTTGCTAACAATCTCCCCCTTTTTGATGATGATCAAAACCTTCTTGAATTAAAGCTTTTGTGAACCAGCTGTATAAAAAATAACTTAAGGAAGAAAAATATTGTTAGTGAACTTAGAAAAAAATATTTTAAGACTTTAACTATTTCTCCCCCTTTTTGATCATTATTAAAAAGTGATGTATAATTACTCCCCCTTAATGTATTAGAATCTATACTCCCCCTTAATAAAAGCATAGATGCATAGAAATATTAAGATAAGAGAACACACATTTTTATTGAAATTTAAAGAGGCATACAAGTATAGAAGCATACATAAAGGGCACACACTAATAAAAACATAGAATCATAAAGATGCCTAATCATCATCACTATCAGGGACATATAGTTTGGCAAGTTTGTCATCAATCTCCTTAAGATGAGTGTTAATCTCATCATAACGAAGATTGTGATATGCCATCATATCGTCCATTCTTGTTTGTTGCAATGTGGCCATGGCTTCAATTTGTCTAGAAATACTTTCTAGACTATATTCTTGTGGAGGATTTGATGGTCCAGCAACATTGGTTGGTTGAGGCATAGGGATATCTTCCTCCTCTTCAGCTGAGGCATCTTCTTCTTGTGCAATATCTTCATCAGCGCGGACAAACAAATTTCCTTGTCTTATAAATCCCATTTGATGCAAAGCAGACTCTTCAATTTGATGGATAGGTAAGACATCGAGATGTTTTTCTCCGGTGACATCCACCCCTTTATAGATACATATCAATGAAACAAGGAGAGGATATGGGAGATGACCTCTGTCATACCTCTTGGCACGGACCATAGTATCTGAGATGAGACTTGCCCAATTTAGGTTGATATTTTGAGTGATGGCGGACATAATCATCAAATCAGTTTCAAAACATTGAGCAAGGTTTGTTCCTCTTGGACACAGCAGCCAAACAATGAGATAATGAAGGACCCTTTCCTCCATTCTTAGATTGCCCACTAGAAGATATCGCCTATTTGGTAGGGGTTGTTGAGGATTCCTCATAAAAGAGCGATATGCCAAAATTTTGTTAAACTCACCAAAATCATTTGGCACATGCAAGGCATTTTCTAAAGGAGGAATATGAGCAACATTTAACCAAATATCGTTATCTAGAATAATATCTACTCCTTTGAAGCGAGTGTGAACAATACCGTTTTGGGATTTCAGATTGTAGTAAAATACGCGTACCAAATCGGGGTAATAGCGCCCTTGAAGTTGCAGGAGATATTGGACGCCTTGAGCCATCAATTGTTGAGAGAATTGAAATTGATGTACCGCAAACCAATTAAGATCCACAAATTTTTGGCGAAGAATTTTGCGTTCTTTCCACCATTGCAAGTATTCGTCGTGCCTTCCTTCATCGGAGATCCAACCGTGAATATTTGGACCGCGAGCGGGAGGAGTACTTTCAGAGCCATAGCTTCTTCTTCTTCTTCTTCTGGATGGTTCAGCCATGGAGTGAAAATATTGTGGACAGCAAGAACAAAATGTGATTTGGAGTGAAAGATGAGGTAAATATGAGTTTTAGAGGAATGGGAAAGTGAATGGGTGAAAAGGAGGGATGATATGGGTTTATATAGGCTGGAATTACCTCCCTCAACGTCCAAATTCCATAAAAGAGCCGTTTTTAACCGTTTATAGCCGTTACAACGGCTAGAAAATTTAAAATTTTTCAGGCTGTACGTATGTTAATCGATTAACAGGGTGTGTTAATCGATTAACGTTAATCGATTAACAGGACGTGTTAATCGATTAACAGACGCTGATTTCCGAAAATCAGCAAAAATGACCTATTTTCACTTTTTAAAGGATTTTTAATATTCCTAAATCTCTTCTAAGCTCATAGAACCTATCCTTAGGCAATGCTTTGGTGAAAATATCTGCTAATTGGTGTTGAGTATCAATATATTCTATCTCACAATCCCCTTTTTGCACATGATCTCTAAGAAAGTGATGCCTAATCTCAATGTGCTTGGTTCTAGAGTGCATTATGGGATTCTTTGTAAGATTTATTGCACTTGTATTATCACACTTAAGTGGAATATGATCTAAATGAATGTCATAATCCTCTAATTGTTGTTTCATCCATAAAATTTGCGCACAACAATTTCCTGCAGCAATATATTCCGCCTCAGTGGTAGATAAGGCTACACAGGCTTGTTTCTTAGAATGCCAAGAAACTAAGGAACTACCTAGAAGATGACATGTTCCACTAGTGCTTTTTCTATCTATCTTACAACCTCCATAATCTGCATCTGAAAATCCTACAAGACTAGGTTCCGTTCCAGATGGATACCATAAACCAAAGGATGCAGTTCCCTTAAGATATTTCAATATTCTTTTAACTGCAGTAAGGTGAGATTCTCTAGGACTAGATTGATACCTAGCACACACACAAACACTTTGCATAATATCTGGTCTACTAGCAGTGAGATATAGCAAAGAACCTATCATACATCTATATTTAGTTTGATTTACCTCTTTACCTGACTCATCTTTGTCAAGATAGCAAGAGGTTCCCATAGGTGTAGACGCTTCCTTTGCTTTGTCCATTTCAAACTTTTTAAGAATTTCTCTACAATACTTGGTTTGAGAAATGAACGTACCTTCTTTCATTTGCTTAATTTGAAGACCAAGGAAGAATGTTAATTCTCCCATCATAGACATTTCAAATTCACCCTGCATAGTCTTAGCAAAATCCTCACAAAGAGATTTATTAGTTGATCCAAAAATAATATCATCAACATATACTTGAATAATCAAAATATGTTTTCCGACTCTTTTAATAAACAAAGTGGAATCAACTTTTCCTCTATTAAAATTATTTTCTAAAAGAAAATTGCTAAGTCTTTCATACCAAGATCTAGGTGCTTGTTTTAAACCATAAAGTGCTTTCTTTAACTTATAGATGTGATTTGGAAATTTAAAATCTTCAAAACCGGGTGGTTGTTCAACATACACATCTTCTTTTATAAAACCATTTAGAAATGCACTTTTCACATCCATTTGAAACAATTTAAATTTCATTATAGATGCATAAGCAAGAAGTAGGCGTATTGCCTCTAACCTGGCAACTGGAGCATATGTCTCATCATAATCTATACCTTCTTCTTGACTATATCCTTGAGCCACAAGCCTAGCTTTATTTTTGGTGATATTTCCATCTTCATCCAGTTTGTTTCTGAATACCCATTTTGTTCCAATTACTTGATGAGTATCTTCTCTAGGAATCAATTCCCAGACTTGATTTCTTTCAAACTGGTTGAGTTCTTCTTGCATTGCTATACACCATTGTTCATCTTGAAGAGCTTCCTTAATGTTCTTGGGTTCTATCTGCGACATAAAAGCTACATTCATACAAAAATTTACCAAATTTCTTCTAGTGTTTACCCCTTTTGATATGTCGCCAATGATGTTGTCCAATGATAATCCTCTGGGTTGTTGCCATATTTTGTTTAGATCTTCATCATGTTGAGGATTATCCATATTCTCTTCATTAGTTGTCTTTTGCAAGTCTTCATTTTCACCTGCATCTGATTCATCTGACTCAAGAGGTTTTGCCTCAAGGTCTACAATTTCATCAAAGACAACATGCATAGATTCTTCTATTTGAAATGTTTTCTTATTAAAAACTCTATAAGCTTTGCTAGTTAGAGAATATCCTAGAAAAATAGCTTCATCTGCTTTGGAATCAAATTTTCCTAAATTTTGTTTTCCATTGTTTAGGACAAAACATTTGCATCCAAAAATTCTTAAATGTGAAACATTTGGTTTTCTACCTTTAAAAAGTTCATAAGGAGTACATTTCAAAATTGGTCTAATAAGCATTCTATTTAAAACATAACATGCAGTACTCACAGCATCAGCCCAAAATTGTTTAGGAACACTATATTCATTTAGCATAGTTCTAGCAAGTTCCTCTAAAGATCTATTCTTTCTTTCTACAACTCCATTTTGTTGAGGAGTTCTAGGTGCAGAAAAATTATGAGAAATGCCATATTCTTCACAAAAAGTTTCAAAATATTCATTTTGAAATTCACCTCCATGGTCACTTCTAATAGCTTTTATTTTCAAATCCTTTTCATTTTGAACTAAATTTGCAAACTTTTTAAATTCTTTGAAAGCTTCATTTTTAAGAGTAAGAAAGAAAGTCCAAGTATATCTTGAATAATCATCTACAATAACTAAAGCATAATAATTTCCTCCAAAACTTTTTATCCTAGAGGGACCAAATAAATCCATGTGCAAAAGTTCTAAGGGTTTTAAACTAGAAACAACATTTTTCGAATGAAAAGATGATTTCACTTGTTTTCCCTTTTGACATGCATCACACAATTTATCCTTCACATATTTTAGTTTTGGTAGACCAATTACTAAGTCTTGAGAAATGAGTTTATTCAATTGTTGCATATGAATATGTGCAGCTCTTTTATGCCATAACCATGGATTTTCTTCTTTTACTACTAAACATGAAATATTCCTACTTGATGCATTTTCTAAATCTATCAAATAAATGTTGTTATGCCTAATTCCTTTCAAAGCAATTTCAGAAGAATCATTTTTATAAATAGTGCAGGAATTTTGTTCAAAGGTTACCTTGAATCCTTTATCGCATAATTGACTAATGCTGATTAAGTTGTGCTTTAATCCTTCCACATATAGCACGTCTTTGATCATCAAAGTATCTTCACTTCCAATATCTCCTATTCCAAGGATTTTTCCTTTATTGTTATCACCATAGGTGACAAATCCGCGTTCTCTTTTCAGGAAGCTTGTAAATTTCTTCTTATCTCCGGTCATGTGTTTTGAACATCCACTATCAAGACACCACATATGCTTCCTTGGTTTTAATAATTCCTACAACATAAAAAGAACAAGCTATTTAGGTACCCAACTACTTTGTATGGGTCCTTTGGGTTAGATTGAAGAGATTGAAATTATTTTGCAACCCAAGCATATCTACCACTTGGAACACCATAATGCTTAATTTTACACTTATTAGATGTATGACCCTTTTTCATACAATAAAAGCATGATGCAGTATATGTGTTCCTATAAGTTGTTCCCTTTTCTACCCAAGTTCTACGGGTTCTATAATTATGCTTATTTTTAATTCTAGGAACATACTTATTATTACCAACCTTATGTTCATTTATTTTACTACATTCTCCTAAGGTTGTTTCATCTAGTAATTTCTTATAATTAACACAAGATGCACATTCATCATTACTAGAAAATTTGGCTTTTTCATAATACAAAACTTTTCCTTTTAAATTTCTAATTTCTTCTGCTTGATATAAAAATTTATTTTTTAAACTTCTGTTTTCTTCAGATAAATTTGTAAATTCAGTTTTCAAATCATCAGTTAATTTAGAAGAATTTTCAGAAGTGAGTTTCAAATTTTCATTTTCTTTAAGAAGGCTATCAAGTTCAGATTTTAAATTTTTAAAATCCTTTTTCAGCTTTTTATGAGCAATATCTAACTTTTCAGATTCAATTAATAATGCAGCATACATTTCATTTTCATCAATATGACTATCATTATCAGAATAGTTTGAACTACTTACTTGGCTGTCATTATCGTCATCTGCCATCAAACAGATGTTTGCTTCTTCATCTGAGTCGCTTGAATCTGTAATTGTTTCATTGTCGTCTTCCCAAGCAATGTATGCCTTCTTTTTCTTGAAAAATTTCTTTTCTTTCTTTTCTTCACCCTTCTTTTGATTTGGGCAGTCTACTTTTAAGTGTCCCTTTTCTCCGCAACCATAGCATCTGTAGTTTGAGGAAGATCCTTGATTTTCTCTCTTTTCATTTTTGAATCTCCCTTTGCCTTTTGATTTCATGAACCTATTGAATCTCTTGATAAGTAGACTCAAATTTTCATCTTCTTCGGAGTCTTCATCTTCTGATCTTCCTTTGCTTCTGTGAATCTCCGACTTTAATGCCAAACTCTTCTTGTTGGTTTTGGCTTTTGCTTCTTCTTCATCAAGTCTTCCAAGATCTAGTTCATGTTCTCTCAATTTTCCAAAGAGTGCCGCCATGGTCATGGTGTTGAGATTTTGTGACTCCGAGATTGCAGTCACCTTTGGTTGCCATGATCTGTCTAAGGATTTCAAGATTTTAATGTTAAGTTCATCTACATCGAATGACTTACCTAGTCCAATGAGATGATTGACAATGTTGGTGAAGCGTTTTTGAACGTCTGAAATAGTTTCTCCTTGCTTCATTCTAAACATCTCATATTCTTGGATTAGGGAGTTCTTCCTTGCCCTCTTTACATCATCTGTTCCTTCATGTGTTACTCTGAGTACATCCCACATTTCCTGAGCGGTTTTGCAGATAGAGACTCTGTAGAACTCATCAACAGTCAGTGCTGATGCAATGATGTTCCGGGCTTTTACGTCATTTTGAGATCTTTTCTTTTCTTCAATGGTCCATTGATCACGGGGCTTAGGTTCCTGTAAGTTGTTAGTGGGAACAGAAAAGCCAGACGCAATAACATCCCAAATATCACAATCAATAGATTCAATAAATATTTGCATTCTTACCTTCCAGAATGCATAGTTCTCACCAGTGAATAGTGGGGGTCTATTGATTGAAGCACCCTCTGCAAAGGTTTGATGTGATCCTGCCATTTGAATTACTATCAAAGCAAGCTCTGATACCAATTGTCAGAGCGGCTGCAGCGGAATGGTTAGCGTGGAAACAAACCAAGAGGGGGGGTGAATTGGTTATATTCAAATATTATCCCTTTTTAATATTTTTCTCTTAATTTCTTACTAAGCAGATAATTAAACGTAAATAACAGAGTAAGGGAAAGAGAAAAATTACACAGGTATTTTATCCTGGTTCAGATCACTAAGATCCTACGTCCAGTCGCTTATCTCAAATAAGATAAACCTTTTTCACTATCACAAAACTATTACAAATATTAGTCACACAGAAAAATAATTTGTAACAGTTTAGAAATTACCACCTCTCTTGAAACCACAAGAGATGAAACAACACCTCCTTTGAATCTTCACAAAGGATGATCACCTCCTTCGAATGCTTCACGAAGGATGATTCTCTTCCAGACACTTCCTCAGACACACCAAGGATGATCCAGCTATTCCTCTATCACCGTAGCAGTATTTAACCAACTCTACAGACAGAGTTTCCTTAGCTGAGCAAGAGCACACAATTCTCAAAGAGTTCAGAGATGTTTTGCACAAGGGAAGAGTTGGATTTGAGAGAAAATGAGAGTCTATTTATAGACTCATCCAAAGGCTCCTCCATTTTCGCTTTTAGACTTTCTGACTGTGTTAATCGATTAGCTACAGTGGTTAATCGATTAACATCCCAACGGATACTTCAACGTCTCTAAAAACGGCTAGTTTTTCAAACGGTCACTGTGTTAATCGATTAACAGTCCTTGTTAATCGATTAACGTTAATCGATTAACACCCTGTGTTAATCGATTAACACCGAAATTCTGTGCTTCGCCATTTGCCTCTGGAACAATCGATTAACACACTGTGTTAATCGATTAACGTTAATCGATTAACACCTCTTGTTAATCGATTAACACTGCACAGATTTTGTTCTTGATTTATTTCTACATCACTTTTGAATACATACATGAAACTACTAATTATCCTATGTTCATACAATTTTTACAAGGTTTTACAAGTCTTCTAAGATCATTCTTCATAAGTCTTGATTGTGCTTGACTTGTATTTGGACATCATCAAAACTTCATCTTCATCATTTTGCTAACAATCCCCACCTCTTCTTGCTACTGACCGTGAAGTGTGTGTGTCTTCTGCTGGATGCTTCTTCTTTTTCTTCATCAATCACCTTGTGCTTTGCTTTTCTTCCAGCAAAAATTAAATGCCCACCATGGAGAGCTCTCCTCTGGACGTGGCAGCTTGTTCTTTCCGAGTGCACCCTTAAACCTTCCATTTCCGTGCTCTCTTCCCAGCCGTGACCAGCTGCTGTTGGTGAATCACCGTGTGCACTCCAGCTCCTGGAACAATGAGCTGCTGCCTCCGAGTTGTATCCTCCAAGAACCGTGAATGTCTTCTTCTCCAACTTTGCTGCTGGAATGGGGAACACCGCTGCTAGACATGCACACCAAAGCAAGAAAATTGAATCCGTGCCTCTTTGGTTGAAGTGTTCCAGCATGTCAATTGTTCGGTTAAATCACTGAACTCTCCTTCTAAGATATGAAGGCACTGTGTGCTTCTCCTTTGTTTTGTTGCTGCCACCGTTCCAGCCTTAGCCTCCCAAAACCGTGAACTTGGTGGCCTCCTCTTTCTTCCAGAAATGAGAAGGCTCTTCTTTACTTCTTTTCCCGTAAACTCCCACCTATACAATACATGTGATCTGCATTTTTTTCTTTTGGTGGGGCCGTGACATTCATCTTGATAAATTTCAGCATGGAACTATTCGCATCTGCGTGAGCTTGGTTCTTTTCATCCCTTCCACTTGCTTCCAAAGACCATGGACCTACATGAGCACATGTGTTTCCCACTTAAAAATCCTTTCCAATTTGATGCTTGTGTTGGCCGTGAGAAGCAAGCTAAAACCGTGAGAGTGTTGTCTAAAAATGTATTGAATATTGTAGCAAGCCTTTCCATTACAAACATGTGGGGACCGTTTGTGCTATTTACATTTAAACAAATTCAGCACTTGCAATTGGAGTTTGACGTGAGCTTTCACCATGGTGTGGCCCCTTTCTTTTGATTCCACTTCAAGTCCATGCTATTCTTCTATATTGCCGTGAATGCTTCTTCACCAAGGAGGTGGCTCCCACTTTGACTTCAAGCTTTGATAATCCCTTGGCAAATGAATTTTCCAGCAACTTGCTATCTTCCAAACACGTGAGAGATGTTGTATGTGCCCCTCCATTATGCTTCATAACTTTCAAGAATTAGATGGGATGGTTGCCTTTCACGTGCATCTCCAATTCATTTAATATTCATTGCTTATGATTCATAGAAATAACCGTGAGTGGTCCCCCACCATGTCCCATGTCTTCATAATTTTCTTCAATCAAGGGAAGGCCGTGTGCTATGTGCTTGCTTATAGAGAAAAGAAATGAGAATGTGCTTCTCTCCAATTTAATCAACATGTATGCACTTTCCAAAATGAAGCATCGACTTTTGCCTTTCAACCAAAATGATTTAAAAATTATTTTCTATGTGAATGTGGCATAAACCTTGCTTAAGAGTGTTAGGAGGTCTTAGCATTGTCCAATGATCAATTCCAGCCACCACAAGTATCAAACAACAAGCAAACAATGCAAACAAATTAGAAGTCACTCAAACAGTAAACACTAGACTGACATAGGGGAGTAAACAAAATACTGGGAACAACACAGATCGAATTGGAACAAAGTAAAAACTATACGTGAAACTAGACATCTAGACGAAACTATGAAAAAAAATTGCATGGAAAACGGATAAGAATTGAACTCAAACGAAGACAAACAAGTTGACAAAAAATTCACGCAACAACCAGCGAAAATTGAAATGGTTGAAATACATTGGGCTCTATTTCCATTTCTCATTTAACCTTCAAATGTCCCAAATTGTATTTCCAAATTTTCCTTGTAAAATAATTAGCTCAGATAATTCAAATTAATTAAAATAAGAATTTCTGATCGAATTAAGCACAATCAAGCAAAATGGGAAAACACTGGACAATTAAGCACAATTCCCTGATTAATTCTAGTACAATAAACTAAGTGAAGTGTAGAAAATATCGACTCATCACCGTCCTCTACTGTGACAACGATTCTGCAAGGCATATTGCTCACAATCAAAACTTTCACGAGCGGACCAAACATATTGAGTTGGATTGTCACGTAGTACGTGAAAAGGTTCAAGCCAAATTTCTACGACTTCTTCCCATTAGATCGGAGGAACAACTTGCCGATGTTTTCACCAAGTTTCCTCACCGCACTCACTTCAAATCCATCATCCCCAAGCTTGGACTAGTGAATATCCACCATCCAGCTTGAAGGGAGGCTATTAATGTTTCTGTTTCATAGTTATTGCTCCTAAGAGCAACATTAAATGTTTTAGGGTTTTTAGCTTTAGGCTTTTATGTTTCTGTTATGGGTTGTAACTAACCCTCTTTTCTGTTTCACTGGAACCCTATATAAATAGGGATTCCAGCACTTTGTTCATGTAAAGAAGATAACAACACATATATGCAGAATACAATAAACGCTTTTACTTACCTTCAATTACAAGCTTTTCTTCTCTTCTTCTTTAATCTTCTTCTTCTCTCCCACCGGACAGCCATTGGAGTAAGCTTCATTGTCACCCCGCTTGTGTACTGCATCAGAGAAGTCTTCGGTCTTTCTTTCCTCGCGTGCACATCCATTCTCAGACTCATTATGCCTTCTGACCAAAGGAAGCTTCTAGGAGAAGCTGATATCTTCAGTTTGAAGGCCAGAGAACATTGGGCCTCAGCCTTTCTTGGTTTGGGCCTATTTTAATAAAGTCAATAAATAATTTAATTGATGGTCAATTAAGAGACTGAATTAAAAATTTATTTAGGATTGAAATCACTCATAATTTCATTAAAATTACAACAAAATCGTATTTCAACCTAACCTAGCCTAAAGAATCTATAAATTATGAGAAAAAGGAGTGAAAGTACATTTAAGCTTCAACATGGATCCATTCCCATTGTGAATCTCCATTTGAATAATTCATACCCAAAAGTCACTTAATTTGACTTTGAATAACACTTATATTGTTCATTTGTCATGAAGCCCATAGTTGAGGAAACATGATCCATAGTGGTGTTAGGTTCATGCTTAGTCAAGGTTAGAAATCCTAAAGTAAACTATAATTATGATTTATTATAATATATAAGTAATTCAAACTTTTCCTTATAAACCCATTTTATAGAATAGACTTAAGTTTAAACCTATTTTGTAAGATAATATTATAATCAAAACTAGATTTACTGGACAATGTTATTGAATCATCTTTATATATTTTATTCCTTCGACGAATATAATATTTAGAAGGATAAAGTGTGAAAATTTCTATATGGATTTTCTTACAATTGTTTTATTCATAATTTAATGGTCTATAATAATTTTATATAATTCTATATATATATATATATATATATATATATATATATATATATATATATATATATATATATATATATATATTTATATGAACATACATATATATGTAGACATATTTATATGGATATAACAAATATTAGCATATATATAGTTCTTATTTCAACATATACATAATCTATATGTTAATAGAGATTACTTATACATAATTGTTACAACGAATTAGCATAAAATGTTTTTCATTTTAATTTTGTTGTACTAAGATATAACTTGAAATATGTTTTCTTCTTTAATGAGTGTTTTTTATTAATTCATATACATATACTCAAAACTCAAATCGTAATCAATACATTGTAATTTTATCATGATATATATATATTACATTTATATAAAATGAGTATGGCTAATCTCCACTTACAAGGAAACTAACCAGTTTTTCGCAATCGAAGTATTAAATGAGTAATCAAACTGACAATTCAAAGATTACTGCATTGGTTACATTTAAAATATGCCACCTACCAACAAATATTGTGATTATAAATTGTTAGATGGAAATGTAGAAAGATGATGTAACAACATTGCAAGGATTCCAAATTATCCTTTTCGTGTTTAATTTACATAATTGCTATAATGACAATATAACCAATTTTTGTATGGAAGTTTTTGGTTTAATCATTGGCATTAAATTTAAATCCATATTGATGCAACCATGTTTTTCTAAGAAGTAACAAAAGTTATTTATTGTTTTTATTAATCATAAATTTTATACTAATCATAAAATTTGAGATATTTTCTAACAAATAAATAAAATGATGGGCTAAGGTAATAATCATGTCATCAAATTTTAAAAAAAATAGAGTAAATAACAGGTATTCAATTAAATATAAATTTTTTAAATATTTCAATAAACAAAATATTAATATAAATTAAATAAAAAAATATTAAATTTACCAAGAACTTAGACCTTAATTCTACCTAATTATTTGTATATAACATTTTTTATAACATTTTTTTAAAATATTTATACATCACCTAGAGAAATGATGGTAACGGTAATAGTTTCTAGATCATTCTAGATAATAACCTAAAAGTCATTACAAAATAAAATATAAAAAGCACTAAGAATTTTATATTAATTTTTATTTTAATAAAAAAAAATAATGAAATAAAATAATTGAAAATTGATTTTAATGTATCGTTATAAGAAAACATGAAATTATTAACGGATTTATACCAATAGATCGTAATTTGTCAGTAATAGTATATCATCGAAAAATTGAAAGACTAGTTTATTGATAGAAATACTTGTTAGTAACAACATCGATAAAGTAGATTTATCAAAAAAAATTCGATAAATTGTATGTGCCATTATCAACATATAAGAATCATAAGAAATTTTTTAAGTACATTAGAAATTTGAAAACTCATTTTCCTTTCTTTTGCACGAAGACATGAAAAAAGAAATAGAATATAAATCTTGTCGAGGAGAGTAGAGCAAAATCTAATTTGAAAAACGTTTTACAAAACAATACTAATAGGTAATGACCGTCAGTGTGATTTTTTCTAATAAAAACATTATCGATAAATTTTAGTCCATCAAAAAAACTTATATTATTGATAAATTTTGGTATTTATCGACCGATATTTTCCATCCTTCGTTGGTAAATCTAGTTTTTTTTAGTGTACATCTAAAATTTAATTAAGCATAGAAAAATATAAAAGTAAAAATTGATTTTAACTAACTGAAAAAAAAAAGTATTATAATTTTCATAATAAATTTATGAAAAAAAAATGCAAATATAGATGCCTCTCTCTCACGGTCACATCACAACATGCAAAGGCGAAGGGCAACATTGTCTAACAGATTACTATGTTCTCAGCATGAAGATAGCATACTGAGCTCAGCTCAATCTCCAAGAAAACAAACACATTTCTCTTCCCACGCTCTGGACCTCTCCAATGGGAGAAAACCCTCTTACGTACGTGGCATATTTTAAGTTGTGCGTGTTCTTCACGTAAAACATAAACTCGTGAGCCAAACTTGACGATTTTTATCAGGAATTTTTATGAGCGGCTACATTTTTTAAATACGCAAGTTGAAAGTGTACCATGTGGAATAAAACCTATGGTGTCTGTCTCTCAGTTTGGCGGCCATAACATGAATAGTGTTATGCCAAGAAGGAAAATGGAGAATCAGATTCCAAATGGCAAAAGGGCAATGGAAGAAGAGCTGAACAGAGGGCGTGACATGGCAAATCAGTTGCTTGAAGTTCTTGCTTATGACAAATCAATCACTCATCTTCAAAAGGAAGAAGAAGGGTCAAAGTCAGTGTTACCATTTGTTGAAGATCTTGTGCGCAAGGTTCTGTGTTCATTCACAAACACCCTTCTGCTTTTGAACTCCACCAACGATGTTTCCCATGAGCTGGTGGCTTCCATCACTCTCAGAGATGTCTTTTCTTCCACCACCACTTCCCCAAAGAAGTTGGAATCTGTGGATGAAACTTGCAAGAATCGCAGTATTCTCACCACTCAAAACCCAAGAAGAGGCTACAAGAGAAAGTGAGCATCATAATCCATGTTTTCCTAGTTAATTATATATGTGTGTGATTATGGTTGTTATTTTGGATTTGGATCTGATTGTTTTTTTTTTCTTTAAGAAAATATGACATACAGAAGCTAGATCAATCACTATTTGTAAAGGGATTAAGTCAACCAATCATCCACAGAAGATAGTATTTTTTTTATCAGAAATTATAATTCTATAAAATAAAACTTGAGTAATATTTGAAAATGCAGTAAAACAAGAAGATATATCTTTGTAGTGCATGTCGATCATGAAAAACAAGAGTAATGTGTCTTCTCTTTGACATCATCAGTGCATTTATCATGCTTTTTCTTAACCAAATTCATTACTTTCTCAGCATTTTAATATTTCAATTTAATTTTCTGTGTTTTATAGCTCTCCATAGTCATATATATTTTTTATTTTTAAACGATTAAATGTTCTAATTAAACTATGTTTAAGATAATAAAGAACAGTGTTATTAGACGATCAGGTGCATTTTTATTTAGAATCAAACGCGAGGAACATGAAGAATAATGACCTTTATCCACAGCATATGTTAATTAATTTTCTTGATATTTATGTATTTAATTAAGAACCTCATTACAGGGACTTTTTTAACAGTAACATTTTTAAATTTAATTCTTATATGAAGCTATGTCAAGTGCATGCTTGAATGGAAATTACTAGATTCTCTGCACCAATAATTGAAATGTGAAAATAGTTTATTTTCAATCTAAAATTAGAATCAATTATAAAATAATTGAATCTAATCCAATCATATCCCTACTATTCAATAAAAAAATTTCATAATTCAACTAAGTTGATATATAGTCTCTTGTAAAAGGCTTATGTGATAATGAAGAAAATTCAGTAAAAATAATATAAGAAGAATTACAAAGGCTTTGAATTCGGAAAGGGAAAGGCTATATTTGTCAAATGCATCTAGGCTAAAGGCTCTAGAAATAAACGATCATGATTACACAATTATTAGGATTAATTATCACAATTCCAATTTTAAATATTATGGTCAATTGATAAATATTGGATTAGTTGGGAAAACATTTAAATAGAAGAATTCTAACATGATATTTTGTCTTCTTATATGAAGATCAATTGCTCCAAGTTGGGAGAAGGACAGCTCCATACTGGTTGAAGATGGCTATGTATGGAGAAAATATGGACAGAAAATGACATTGAACGCCAAATACCTCAGGTATGTTCATCAATCTTCAGTTTCTCATGAATAATCCTTCTTCAGTTGTTCATATGTCCAACCCTTGATTTCTAACCATGATTCCAAAAATGGTTGAAAATGTGTTTGTAGGAGCTACTACAGGTGTACTCACAAGAATGATCAGGGATGCCAAGCAATCAAACAGGTGCAGAGAATTCAAGATGTTCCTCCTTTGTACCGAACAACCTATTACGGCCATCATACTTGTAAAAGCCGTATGAATTCTGAGATTGTTTTGGAACCTCTTTCTCCCTCTGCATCTTCCACGTTACTTAGCTTTAATAGCAGCTTTCATTGCAAACAAGAAAACCCGTTTCCCTCATCACTACTTGCTTCAACCAAACATGAGCTCGTGGAAGTGATTCATGATGAACATAGTGCTCAGAATCAATTATCCTCTCTTGAAGACCTCTTATTACATGATTGTGAAGTTGATTGCGATTGTTCAAGGCGTGTGGCTAGTATGCTTTCATCCGCTGAATCCGTTGAATTTGATAATGTTTTTATGAGCAGTTTGGATTTTGTTGGCTAGGTATTTGTTTGTTTCGGTCAACAAAATATTTTCTGGGTCGCTTATAGAGTAAATTTCATCATGCTGATTGAAAAGACCTTAAATATCTTGTATTATTAGCTATTTTATTTGATTAGTACGAGTGTTTTATCCTTAAATCTTGTCAAAATAATAGCTGAATCTGTACTGTTGTTTTTCCCAATAGGGTGATTATTATTTTAAACTGTTATCCACAACACATAAAAGTAAGCAAATTGCTGAGATAAAATACAATTAAAAAATTATTAGTGAAATGGCCTCTAAAATTTGATAAACGTTTATCATTATCCGATATTTATATATTGGTAATACTTTTACTTTGTATATATGAATAAGTTGGTCATTAGCCAAGTGCTAGTACCATTTATATGGATTATTGATGATTACTAACTGAATTTTGGTGTAGTTTATTTTCTCAAAGAATTTAATTTCAAATAACATTATGCAGTAGTGTTGATGGAAAAGGAGCTGGAGTGGGTTTTAACCATTCCAGAGTCATAAACTTTAGGGTACAAGGAATTTGGGAAGGAATGCTGAAAATCAAAAGAAATAAAATGGTGAATGTCATGATGAAACAGAAAGAGAAGACACTAAAAAATCAGTTAATGGAATGAAATGAAATTCATTATGGTAATATAGTAATAAGAAAATCACAATGGCAAATAAATAGTTAGAACAGTTCCAAATTGAGACTAAGGGTTGAAAGTGAGTGAGGGATAAGGGAGTATATATGATGCTAGTTTCATTAACTCTACCTTACATTGTAACTTGTGGATGAAATCGAGATTCCAATGGTTAAAGAAAGTAGTTTAAATTCTAAAGTTTTTCCATTGACGCATTGTGCAGAAGAGAAAAATGAAGAAAATTCAAAGCCTATTCTGAAAGGGCCAATGAAATAGGTTATGGCAAAAAGGGAAGATAGCAAATCTGGACACAGGTTTTAAACAGTAACTTCAGAGATTTTGGAATAGCAAAGTGTGTGGAACTAAGATTGACATATCAAAGCAAATAAGGAAGAAAACAGGAGAAAAACTAGATAATAGTGAATGAAAATCATTGGATCTTCCAGACACTAATTAATATAGCATAGTCACAAACATCATGGGTGGGACAAAAAAAATTATAATTAAGGAGTATTTTTAGAAGCATTTTCCAGGTCCAGAATGGCTCAGTTTGAGGTTAGGTTTCATGAAGGTTGCAAGATTTCAGATATGGAGAATTCAAACTTAGTGGCTCTTTCTCTAAAGAGGAGATTCAAGAGGTTGATGGGTCTGTGAAAGCTAAGAGTTTAGGGTTGGATGGTATTAACTTTTTCTTTCCTAAAGGAATTTTGGGATACTATCATATTTGATTTTGATACTTTATTTTCGTGTAAATGATAGATTTAAGGGTGTAACAGTATGCTTATTGTTTTATTGTCAAAGAAAGAAAATCTATATATCAAAGGTGAGAGACTTTTGGCTAATATCTCCGACTGATTGAGAGTGTCTGTATAAGATGGTGATTGAGTGCACTAATAAGATGTTTGTTAAAATATTATGAAATAGGATGAAGAAGCACATGAACAAATGATTTTTTACTTCTAAACAACTTTATATTATTGATAGAGTAGCTTGTTTGTAGCAATGAGTTAATAGACGAAAGTGAAGTGAGCATAGAAAAATATTATTATATATGGGGTGGAGTATCTCAATGTTCTATTAATTATTTAATTTTCTTAGCTGATAAAAAAATAAAAATCTTACTTATTGGAATAGATTTTGAAAAAGCTTATCGTGTGAATTATGATTTCTTGATTACCGCATAGGAATTTGCTTTTCAATATTATACAGATTTGGAAATCATTCCACGACATAGTCTTACCCAAGTATTCAACGTGGGTAGAAATTTAAGTGTGATTATATATGTAAAACACTTTAATAAGGATTTTGTTTTCATTTTACAAGATGTTTAACATGACGAATGAGAGGTGATGAACAAACATTGGTGGTGATTATTATAGTTGGATAACGTTGGCGAGTGACTTTTTAACGAGATATTGATTCTATTTTTTACGCTAATTATCAACAATCCTACAATGCCAAAGTCTAGGTTAAAGTCAAAATAAGTTAATCCAAACTCAAAGTTGGGTTAAATTAATTGCGATTATAATTGAGTTAAACATAGATAGAGGTGAATCGGTTTATGCATCATAATCTGGTAGTTATTGTGTGTTGTAGTGGTGTGCTTTTGACAAGTGAATTTCAAAATCCAATTAAAAAATTATCGAATTTTAAAATCTAATTTAAGAAATCATTAGGTCTCGAAATCTAATTTAAAAACTCACCAAATTTTTGGAGTTTAGTATACAAAATAATTAGATTTCGAAACTCATTCGATTTTTAGATCTAGTTTAGAATTCACTAGATTTTGAAATTTAATTTTGGAATCCACTGGGCTTTGAATTTCGATTTAGGAAATTAATGATTTTGAAACTCAATAGATTTGGATATTTGGTTAGAAAATCACCATATTATGAAATTTAATTAAAGAATGCTGACCAAATTTTGGAACTTGATTAAGAAGTTTATTAGATTTTAAAATCTGATTAAAAAAGTTTACTAAATTTTGAAATTCAAAATATGATGAATGTCTTTCAAATTTTAAAATCAAATAAATATTTCTTTCAAATTGTGAAAATCAATTAACATTTTTCCTAAACTTCGAAATCAAAAATTTATTTCTTTCCAAAATCGAATTAACATTTTATCTGGATTTCAAAATCCAGTTTTGATACCCTTCTTCTGGATTTCATTTATTAGTTGCATCAACTGGATTTTAACCCTCAAAATAATATACTAACTAACAATATAAGCTCAATAATAATAATAATAATAATAATAATAATAATAAATAATAAATAATAATAATAATAAATAATAATAATAATAATAATAATAATAATAATAATAATAATAATAATAATACATGTCAAATCAATATATGTTAATATATATTAGATTGATATGTCCAATTAATCGGATTTTAAATCGAGTTAATATATTATTTAATTTTTTTAGTTAAACATTCAGTTTAGTTTATTATTTTAATATAATTTAATATTTATTAATATTTTCATATTTTATAATATAATTGATTAAACTAAAAAAATAAAACATATTTAAAATATTAAAAAATGGCTTAAATGTTTACTTCGTCCACATATTAAGAGGTAAATTTCTGTTTAGTACTTAATTTTAAAAAGGTTTAATTCCTATTTTGGTCCCACTTTTCGTAGAGTCTGTTCAAATTGGTCCTACTTTTTTTTAAAAGTTCACTAAGATCCACTTTTCGCAAAAACGGTGCAAGTTAGTCCTTTTTGGTTACGGCGTTAAAAAACTAACGGCACAACTGCCCAGCTGGAAGAAAACTGATGAGCTGTCATTTTTTTGTTGACGTGGCACTCTACATGGCAATCACCCTACTTCAGCTCTCTTATTTCTTTCTTTCCGTCGTGATGACTACCACCTTGGTGGCCGCCGCCGATGACGCGGTGATGTCCAATTTCCTTAAATCGCTGAAGCCACCACCTCCAGGTTGGTCTCAGACAACCCCATTCTGCCAATGGAAGGGTATCCAATGCGATTCGTCCAACCGCGTCACCAGCATAAGCCTCGCTTCAAAGTCCCTCACTGGAACGCTCCCCTCCGATCTCAATTCCCTCTCTCAACTCCGTTCCCTCTCTCTCCAAGACAATGCACTCTCGGGCCCCCTCCCCTCGCTCCCCCAACTCTCCTTCCTCCAAACGGCCTACCTCAACCGCAACAACTTTTCAGTTGTTCCCTTCGCCGCCTTCGCCTCCCTGAACTCCCTCCAAACCCTCAGCCTAGCCTCCAACCCTTTCCTCTCACCCTGGACTTTCCCCACCGATCTCACCTCCTCCACCAACCTAATCGACCTCGACCTCGCCTCTGTTTCCCTCTCCGGTGCCTTACCCGACATCTTCCACAAATTTCCCTCTCTACATAGTCTTCGCCTCTCCTACAACAACTTGACTGGTAGTTTACCCTCCTCTCTCGCCATTTCCACAATCCGTGTTTGCTGGTGAAAACTCAACGTCGCCGGGGGAGGCATGTCTGCTTCGGGCCGGGTCTGGTTCGAATTTGGATAGGGTGAAGAACGAGCCGCAAGAGACTGATTCGAACCCGTGCTCCACGCAAGGGTGTGTTTCGGATCCTGTTGTTGAGAACAAGAACGAGAAGATGACCGCGAAGAGAAAGGAGCGAGAGAATTAGGGTTCCTGTTTACAGTATAATTGAACGGTCAAAACATAAAATAGTACATGATTTTGTGGAATTCAGGTTAGAGGATCCTTGAAGAAGAGTAAGAGCGTCGCTGATGAGACCTCCGTTGACATTGAGAAGCTTCCCTATGTCCACGTTCGAGTTCGTCGAGGTCAAGCCACAGATAGCCATAGCTTGGCAGAAAGGGTAAAGACTTGACTAATCACTAATTAATTTGTTTAATTTTGATCACTTTAGTGTATTTTATAATTTTACCGACTTTTAATTTTCAATTATTTTGTTGTGATATAACATAACTGAGTTTCTTTCTGTTGTTGTAGGCTAGGAGAGAGAAGATCAATGCTCGCATGAAGCTTTTACAAGAGCTGGTCCCAGGCTGCGACAAGGTTGGTTTCTTTTACAAGTGCTACGTCAACAAAAATGTACAGCTCATTAGTTTTCTTCCAGCTGGGCAGCTGTGCCGTTAGTTTTTTAACGCCGTAACCAAAAAGGACTAACTTGCACCGTTTTTGCGAAAAGTGGGATCTTAGTGAACTTTTGAAAAAAAGTAGGACCAATTTGAACAGACCCTACGAAAAATGGGACCAAAATAGGAATTAAACCTTTTAAAAATGTATCTATTCAGTTCTAAAATTGTATAAATGAAGTCCCCTCCGTTAAATTCGCTTAAATAGAGTTAACTCCGCTAACGTGACTTCTTCTTTTTTTTTTCTCATTCCTCTGCTTTTCTTGCCATCTTTTTCTCTCTCTTCCTGTCCATCTTTTTTTCTCTCTTTTTCTCACATCCATATCTTTACCGTCGCTACTGTCTTTTTTTTCTCACTTCTTCTCCTTCCGGTGCTTTATTTCAAAAACCATAAACACAGTCTCTCATACCAACCATTGCTCTCTAAGGGTTTTCCTTTTGGTTGAGATTGAAACCAAAACCAAAAGCTTCTTCATTTTCAATAATCCTAACCACCACTCTCATTCTTCTCGTATTCTTCTTCTCGATAAACCCTCCTTCTCCCAGTGTCACAGTGAAACTATCTTTCTTTCTTTCTTTCTCTTTGGTTTGATATCACAAGATCATTGAGGAATATTCCTCTTGGAAATGGGGTTTCTCAATAGTCATTGAGGATTAACAAAGATGAGTGATGAAGAAGAATTCGCCAGATCTTCGACTCTACGCGAGCGGTGGAGCTCATCCTTGTCGTGCTTTCTCTGTCGCACTCAATTCGTGTATTCGCGGGAAAATGACAGCTCATTCCTAACAAGCTAGAGGAGCTTCATGGAGGTTTAGTTGTCGTTGAGAACTTTGACTCCGGGGAGAGCCTGTCGCTTTCAGGGCTGGTGGTGGCGGTGCTGTGTGGATGTTTCCTACAGCAGGAAGTTTCTAATGCAAAGCGATTTGGACATGGCGTTCGCAAAGCTCGATGTGCACGCGAGGAAGCTCTCTAAGATATACAAAAAGGGGATTTTAACAAATGGGTTCGTACTGGAGGATGAAAAGTATGTGAAGGTGGTTGTTGACGTGTCTCATTTGTTGGTGGGGTTTCTGGGTTTTAACGAGGCGAAAATTTAGGAGGAGAGTGCTAAGGTGGTTTCTATGGTTGCTGGTTTTGATTCTTACAAAGGGGTTTTGATTGGGGCGGGGGTGATTGCACCTTTGGTTAAGGTTCTGGATTGTGGAAGTAATTCAGGAAAGGTTGTGGCAGCGAGGTGCTTGGTGAAGTTGACTGAAAATTCAAACAATGCTTGGTGTTTTTCGGCTCATGGGGGGTCAGTGTGTTGTTGAAGAACCTTGACTAACCAGTCAAGTTCAAGCCCTACTGGTTTATTATTTATAAAATTTGTTGGGTATGTCATCTGATATTTCTAAGAACCTTTGACTAACTATAGATCAATAAAGTGCCTCAAACAATGACAATATAATTACTTGAAGGAACAACATGAAATTGGTTATTGATATAAGGTCCGAGAGTCATTGGCATTGACATACTCGAGCGCTGGAATTTTCGTGCCTGCACAACCTTGAAAGCTTCATTCCAACTTCAAAGAAATAACAATAACTTCAATCCTATACATTAATTCATGACACTTTCTCTTTCAACTGTCACAAAAGGCTTCAAGGCATATGCTGCAGGCATCATCACAAACGTCCTGAATTCCACCCTCCACAAAAGCAGCGACAAAAGTCAAATGCGCCTCAGACTTATTACTGTCATCACTGATATTATTCCCTTCCATCCCAACACCCAACAAAACAACACCCCGCTAAAATCAACACAAACATACAACAACAAGAACTGTGGACATAAAATCCCAATCGAATTGACAACCCATGCCGCCACGCTACAAGATTCAGAACTGTGCGAGCAAGAGGTTGGCAGTGATCAAATTCAAGAACATCCATTCAACAAGTCAGAGCTGGGCATTGCAGGAAGAACAATAAAGGAAAGAGAAAAAGAGTCAAATTTTATAGTCACATCAGTGTGGAGTTAACTCCGTTTAAGCCAATATAACGGAGGAGACTTCATTTATACAATTTTTACAACTTTGAAACTCAATAGATGCATTTTTAAAACTGGATACTAAACAGAAATTCATCTTCTAACATGAAAACGAAATAAACATTTAAGCCTAAAAAAATAATTCAAATTAATAAAAATAATAATAATACATGTCAAATTAACGTATGTTAATTTGATTTCAAAATTTGATTAATAAATATATTTTTAATTTTTTGAAATTAAAATTAATTAAATATTTTGTTTAATATAATGTTTGAATATAATTTAATATATATTAATATTTTAAAATATAATTTATTAAAATAAAACAAGTAAAATACTCTTAAAAAAATTGCAAACAAAAAATTCAAAAAATAAAAATAAAAAAGTAAAAGAAAATTCTGGGTTTCAGGAAAGAACAATACCGCAACATGTGATATGTGTGGGTTTTAATTGCGGGTCTTAGTTTTGTGGACTATTTTTCTTTCGGCTTCAAAAGTGATGTGTCGATTAGTGGTATTTTTTTCTGGAATAAACTGTTTTAGACAATTGTGTTAAATTTGGAATAAAATTAAAAAGGTTTCTTTTAATTAAGGTAGAGTTGGTTTCCTGGATTTAGTGGAGTTGGTTTCTGAAAATCTTAGTTTCTGGGTTTATTTCGTTGATGACAGAAAATAAATTAACCTGTTACATTTTTGACATATTAACAGTAGCTAAAAAAATGAGTTGAAAGTTTATACGGTATATGATTTTTTGATTTTAAGATAAATTGGTTTTCTTTGAAATAAATTAAAAAAAAATTGGAATTTAATAGAGATAATGTTAAAAATTGGTATATGCATGTTAAAAAATTCGGAAGAGTGATATTTGTTTTTTTCACCTAACTGTAACGGATGTGAATGTAATATATTTTTATCTTTGCTGATAATTTTTTTTAACACTGTAACCCTAGTTAGCCCTGGCGATATCATAGTATTTAATTGAGTAATTAATTGTGTGACGACAGAGACAGAAGCCCTTACGCAATAGTGATGACGTCAGTGTTCATATACGTTGTAGAGCTTCATTGGATGTGTCTGTACCTTGTGCACACAGTTCTTGGAGCGTGGGAAAGTTGGTCTCAGCGCTTGCATTTGTCAAAGAGCTTGTCTCGAGATTTCCAATTAAAAACTTTATCTTCTGTTAATTGCTATTTCTTTATTGCAGGTCGTGGCTTGCACCTCATTTTGTTCCCACCAAATTAGGAAATGAAAACAAAATACTATCAGAGACAAAAAATAGTAAAAAAATTCCCACTGTTGTCATTGCAGAAAGGCACAGAAGCACTTATCAGAAGACGCAAAAGTTTCATTAGAACCAACTTCTTCAACTTTGTTTGCCGAAGATCTTGTGCTTCATCAATAGTCAGATCTTTAACAAATACCCTTTTGCTTTTTACGAGCGTTAACGATGGTTTCAGCTGCCAACTAGAGACGAACAGATTTTGGGGAACTTGCAAGTGCTTCAAAATTCAAGTTATGGAGGTAATGGTTTGAGTTTTCCGTAAGCATTCTTTCAATTATCATCATAATAATAATAGTAGTGCTTTTAATTCAGATTTAATATAGAAGAAAAAATATTACCTTGTTTGAACTGAAGGTACCTGTATTATGCAGATGAAACAGAATCAAGTCATCTGTGTTGTTTTTAATCACATCAAATTTTATGGACAATAATCGCAATGTTATAGTCATATATACAATTCATATTACTAGTACATTTATAGCTTACTTTTTTAAATATGTTTGTGCTTATGTTAAAAAGTGATTTTTTAAAAAAACACATGTTTGCTTATGGTAAAAAAAGTTTTTTTTTTCTTAAAAGTGATTCCACCAGTTGGTTTTTCATAACAAATAACACTGCTTGTTTTTAATATAATGGATAGTTTTAATATATCTCCCAAATTAATTCTTTTATTTTTTTTTTCTGTTGACGAATTTTGTACTAAACAGGAGTTGAATGAAAAAACAAGGGTGTATTGAAATTAAAATCTTACTTTTTCTTGTGATACAATTGAAATAGAATGATGATAACTTGAAACTCTATGATTGAGGACTTGTTCTGGAAAAATATATATGAAAAAATAACACTGTTGTAGTTGCCGAAGCACTGTAAAAACAATATTGGAGCTGCAATTCTCGTAGCAGACTGCAACTATAAGAACACCATCATATTAATTAATTGATAGTCTGTTGCCTTTTTTTATAACATTTAGATGAAGGGGTTTGACCTAAGAAGATAATAAACAAAATCAACAAGCCTAAACTGTAGATCTATTTTAAGCCATTTTACCCTTTTATCTAATCTTGTTCTCCCTTCGTTATAAAATGAGCTATATAAAAGTGTTTTAAATTTGTTGATGTTATATTACTAGATAGGTATAGTAGTAAATCTAGCCATTACCAATATTATAGAACTATGAGTATTCAGACTATAACAATTCTAATGAAGATCTCTCACTTTTGACCTTTAAAGGATTCCAGAATAATGATATAGAATTTAGTCAATCATGTTATTCGAACTGGATAGAAGACTGGTAGTACCTGCCAAAACTCATACATATTATTATTATTATAACTCCTACTGATGAACCGAGTATATTCCAATAACTTTTTTAATTATATGTTTTTAAATTAAATTATTTTCTCTTTCTTATTCAAAGTAATATATATATATATATATATATATATATATATATATATATATATATATATATATATGGAACTATTTCAATAAAAACATTTGAAAAAATAGAATATTATTGTTGTTTTTAACGTAGTAACAGTTGTTAGAGAATTCTCCCTACATTAATGTCTTTCCGTTCCGTGATTCTGTATTTTTGTATTATCCTATCGACTTTTGAATCTGGGTTAATATTTTATCGGCATTCGAATGTCGGTTAACACTTCATCAACATTCGTATATCAACATTCGTATTTCGATTAACATTTTATCGACATTCGAATGTTAGTTAAGATTTTTTTTCTAATTTTTTTTATTTCTTATTAAGCTTTCTTTTTGAATTAGGTCAATTGTGTTGGAAATTCCACATAAGCTAGAGAAAAGGTCAATTCATAGTTTAGGTGCAAACCTCATTCTACAAGTCCGTTTTGTGGGATTGAATTAGACTTAAAAGTCCACTTCTAACATGATATTAGAGCTTGGGTAGAGCCTATCCTAACAAGTTCTAAGTGGGCATTTAATTCTTCTATTCCACCCGTTATCGGACCGTTATCGGACCACCCAATTTCTACTATCACGCACAAGATGTCTATACCTCAGCATGAAGGGGGTGTGTTGGAAGTCCCACATCGACTAGATATAAGGTCAATTCATAGTTTATAAGTAGGTGCAAACCTCACCCTACAAGCCAGTTTTGTGTGGTTGAGTTAGGCTTAAAAGTCCACTTCTAACAAATTGTTGAGAAACTACACACTATAATCTTTCTTTTGTTTTCCATTTCCTTATTAAGCTTAATAGGCTTTTGGACTATGGTTAAGTTGTTCAACTTCTTCTAATAAGCAACAACCCCTGGACAAATTCTTGCACTTTCAATGAAATTGCAAATGTTAAATCAACTATATAGCCAATATTTGGACCAATAACATTCAACAGATCTCGAAAAAATGGTGATATATTTTCAAACCTTATAAGCAAAGGAGCATCATGGGTAATCAAAATAGAACTAAGAAACACACCTTTTTGTTGTCTCCTTCCTTATTCTTTGAGTTCGTGCCGAGTGGGAGAGTATATGTAAAAGGCACTCCGACGCTCAAGTCAGTGACTTTGCGTGATAATATTTAATAGAAAGTGAGTACTCAGAATTAGTTCAACCTGCTTACCTTTGTGGCTTAGCCTTCTATTTATAAGTTAGTTCATGGATCCTAGACTGACATAGGTCCAATAAAACGAACTTACCTTTAAATTCGGTTTGTTACTCATAAACAACTTTCTCATCCTACAATCAGTTATCAATATCCTTAATCATTTTGTTATTAATTTATTAACTGTTTGTTTGCCCAAACCATGGCCCAATAATAATATCTTGAATGTTGGCCCAATTATGGTCCAACATTAACTTAAGTGTTGGACCAACACCAATGACTTAAGCATTGGACCAACATTAGTCTGTCTGACCGTTAACATAAGGAATAGACTGAACGGGTCATGAATGTTAACCGTTCGACCTATCCTCCAAACCATACATATGCCCCCCAAGTCCGAGTTAACCATTTCGGCCTAAGTCAAGGTTAACTATAGGACTTATAATAGGCTCGGTATCGTAACTGCTCTTGTCAAAAGAAGAGAGTTGTGCGCCGTTGGACAACATTCTGAGATGGGTGGTGCTGGTAAAAAGAATAAGAATGTTGTTACTCCTTCTCGTTTGCTCCCTGATGGTATTTAGAGCTCTTCCTTTTAGGCCATAAGATAAACTTTAACTTAGCCAAAGACGAGAAAAATGTAGTTGAGCATATATCTGATAGACAATTGGTTGACTCGGCTCTTTAGTTATGTTGTCGAGTGAAGACCTCGTGAATCCCCCTAGAACTATGAATTGCTCCCTAGTGGACGAGAACGATAGTTCACTGAGAACGTTCCTCACCTCTCGGTTTGGCGTAGGAGTTCACCAAGAACGTTGCCTAGTAGACGAGAGTGACATTGAGAACGTTTCTCACTGCTCAATTTTTCCTAGGAGTCCATGAAGAACGTTCCCTAATGGACGAGAGTAACAGTTCATTGAGAATGTTCCTCACCTCTCGGTTTGGCCTAGGAGTTTACGGAGAATGTTCCCTAGTGTACAAAAGTGATAGTTCATTGAAAACTTTTATCACCTCTCGGTTTAGACTAAGAGTTCCTTGAGAACATTAGTGATAGTTCATTGAGAACTTTTAGTACCTCTCGATTAGAACTAAGAGTTCATTGAGAACGTTCTTAGTGGACGAGGGTGACAGTTCATTGAGAACTTTTATCACCTCTCGATTTGGACTAAGAGTTCATTGAGAATGTTCTTAGTGGACGAGGGTAACAGTTCATTGAGAACATTTATCACCTCTTGGTTTGGACTAAGAGTTCACTAAGAACGTACGAGGGTGACGATTCATTGAGAATTTTTATCATCTCTCAGTTTGGACTAAGAGTTCACTGAGAACGTTCTTAGTGGACGAGGGTAACAGTTCATTGAGAACTTTTATCATCTCTTAGTTTGGACTAAGAGTTCGTTGAAAACGTTCATAGTGGACGAGGGTGACAACTCTTTGAGAACTTTTATAACCTCTCGGTTTGGACTAAGAGTTCATTGAGAACGTTCTAAATGGACAGGGGTGACAGTTCATTGAGAACTTTTATCACCTCTCGGTTTGGACTAAGAATTCATTGAGAACATTCTTACTGGATGAGGGTGATAGTTCATTGAGAACTTTTATCACTTCTCGGCTTGGACTAAGAGTTCATTGAGAACATTTCCTAGATTTGTTGACACTATCTCACAACCTGTGATTGAATGGAAACCGTTTGGTTTTATTCACAGCAAAAGTATAAGCACAAAAGAATTAAAATAACATAAGTCTTGGTTAAAGAATTCAATTGAAACAAAACATGATAGCAAAATTCAACTGGAGTAAAACTTACGATGAATTACATTTCAAGTATTAAGAATGACTTTTCCGTTCAATAACTCAATATGATAAGCTTCATTCATCAAATCCAATGTGATACGAAATGGTCCTTCTCAGTTGGCCGCTAATTTTCCATGAGCTCGGTTTTTCCTAACTTCTCCCCTTTTTCATTATTGCCGAATAATCACTTTCCATCCGTTTTTTCTCTGACTGTTGAGGCTTCATGTTATTGTTTTATCCGTCAAATTCACATATCTTCTATGTGGATAAATTCAGCAGCTCTTTCCTTGACTTCGTCTAAGGTTTTAGGCAGTCTAGCAATTAAACGTTCTGTAAACGATCCTGCTTTTAGGCATGAAGACAAGTTGTTGATGATAAAGGATTAATGAACATCTTTAACTCGCCGCACTGTATCACTATATCTTTTCATAAAAGCTTTTAAAGTGTCTTCCCCCTCCTGTTTGATATTCACCAACGTTATGTGCGTTAATTCTTGCACTCAATTGCAAGCATATATTGTCTCCCGAAAAGAGACTCTACGGTGGCAAAACAATCCACACCGTATTTGGGGTAAGGGTATTATACCATTCCAATGCCTCTCCCTTGAGTGATAATGAAAAAGCTCTACACATCACTAGGGTCACTGGATGAGTAAAATGTCATCCCATTAATGAACGTTCTGAGATGATCATCTGGATTTGTGAAACCATCATACTTATCTAACATAGGAGGAGGCTTCTCCGGCATAGGCGTTTTCCATAATAGTTGTTGTGACGGGAAGTAAACCTTTTGAACGTACTATTTGCAGAGGTATTGCTGAAGGTATGGACTTATTGTTTACTTTCCTTCAATCCCGACTGTCCAGATTGACGAGGTGGGATGCTGGCTGGTTATGACCGGCCACGCTGGAACGTTCCTCCCGATCGCGATTCCTTGGGCCGACGAAGCTGCTGACCCCGAATGCTAAGCGAGTTGTTCACGACAAACAACATTCTTCGTCCTTAAAGTCGCAATCTCCTCCTCGTACTTCCTTTACATCTCCAATAGTTGTGTTTGCATTTGGGCTTGCATATCTTTGATAAACTCCCTCTTACTTTGTTGTTCCTCCATGTTTCTTATGGTCACCATTGGGTTTCTTCTGCTTACTATGGGCCCCATGGTGAACGTCAAAATGTTTTTGTATATAATTAATATGACCGAGAGACACACCTTTATGTTGTCACCTTCCTTACTCTCTGACCTTTGAACCTCCTACTTCAAATTCTTCTAGTTCGAGCAAAGTGGGAGGGTACCTGCAAAAGGCACTCTGACGCTCAAGTTAGTGACTTTGCGTGATAATATTTAATAGAAAGTGAGTACTCAGAATTAGTTCAACCTGCTTGTCTTTGTGGCTTAACCTTCTATTTATAAGTTATTTCATGGACTCTAGACTGGCATAGGTCAAATAATATGAACTTACCTTTAAATTCGGTCTGTTACTCATAAAGAATTTTCTTATCCTACAATAAGTTATCAATATCTTTAATCATTCTGTTATTAATTTATTAATTGTTTATTTGTCCAAACCATTGGTCCAATAACAATATCTTGAATGTTGGCTCAATTATGGTTCAACTTTAACAACTTAAGCGTTGGCCCAACACCAATGACTTAAGCGCTGACCCAACATTAGTTTGCCTAACCTTTAACACAAGGAATAGATCGACCGATCACAAATGTTAACTGTTTGGCCTATCCTCCATACCATACAAAACTCATCCGAATCAGGCTTCCTCATATGCTCAGGGTGAAATGACAATCCCATAATGAACTTACCCTCTCTGGATTATAAGTATTAGGGTCATAAAACCCTTCAATCAAAACATCAGGTGCAAAGGCCATTGAAATAAAACGTTGGGCCAATCTCTTCACCCCCTTGATGGTGATAGTTGTTAACCCAAATATCCATTTTTCCATCTTCTAAAGAATTCTTAAACCAACGATGCAAAGGTGTGTCCTCAACCACTTTTACATCGTGCCTATGCCTATCATAATCCTCAAAGTAAATTAAAAATAAAAATGTTAACCTGCATTCGAACGCCGGTAAAATGTTAACCGATGTTCGAAAACTGGTAAAGTGTTAATCGGCATTCGAAAGTCAATAATTATTAATAAAAAGGACAATATAAGAATTTTAAAGGTGTAGGACGAAAAAGTAGAGGTGTAAGGAGAACTGATGCTCTAGTAGTTATTAATATGGTATATGTAAGACAACATATTTGTTTTATTTTGAACTATAATAGATAACCCTCCTTAAGTTTAGTTTATTTTACATAATGTACAATTTTTTCTTCTCTATTTTATTTTATTTTTAGATGAAGTCTTGACTAGTTCCCTTGACGAGATATTAGTAGAGGAATAAAAATGAAACAAAATTTTCTGAACATAATATTATTATACAATGTTCTTGTGATTTTTGATGCAGCAATTGTTTTACAGATTCTGGGTTGTGTATTTTTGAAAATTAAGGCCTGTTTATGTACCTAACTATAGATCTGTATTACCATATTTTTCTATTTAGTTCTGTCTAAAAAGTTATTTGAACTTTTATTACCTAATTTACAACGACCTAGCTCATCTTAATGGTTACACTAGGCTAATTTAGACAAGTTCAGCTATTGTAGTAACTGCCATGCTCATCTCCTGATTTTAGGTATAGTTTCCATTCACTTCCTCTCATCATTAAGAGATGCTAACCACCACTGTCATCTTGCTTAATAAAATAACTGGCAAAGACATCTTTTAGGGAACACTTTTTTAAGTTTGTGTTTAACTGATATTGGCCATTATATTGAAAATAGTATATTAAAAGAACTATTCAAATCATGGAACCTTTCTATGTCAGCTGAATCAACTTTGTCCTTTTTTAAGTAGTTTATCTGTTTGCTAGTTAGCATTACCAAATAACTGAGTCTCATACTGTAGATATCAACTCTGCTTTTTGCTTCTGCAACTAAATTGCCTCGGTTGATGCATGAATGAGCTAATCCAACGTATAATTAATTTACCCTTTCGGAATTGTTTTTCTTTTCACTTTATAACTATTTTTTGTAAGATATATATACTTGTTGGTAAGTAGGTTTAATCACATTGAAGTATGACTCTCCCAGAAAGATTATATTCTACAAATTGTTCATAACACAGATTCTACGTAGCAGATATACTTAGTTGTAATGTAAAAAAATATCCCACACAAAAGCTAACATTAAAAACCGAAAAATAAAAGTTTCCATTATCCAAAGTGAGGAAATTGAAGGGAAAAATAGAAGAGGAAATAGGCTTAAAGAAATAGGAGAAAATGTGCTCAAACATCACTTTTTCTTTTACGATTATTTTGTTTTTTTATCTTGTTTATTCCTTTAATATGTCATCTTGTATTCAGGTTAGAGTACCCTTTATAACTTCCTTATCAAATATGATATCAAATGAATGCACCAAACTCAACGACAACATGCATGTTGATTATGGTTTCACTTACATGGTTGTGAGTAATGCTAATTAAATTAACTAGGTTTTATCATTTTTTTCAACTATATTTTATCCAAGAAAGAACATGAGATATGATGCATGAATCATCATCTCTATGAATATGGTTCTAAATTGAGAGATTCAAAAAATTTAGCTCTTTATATATATATATATATATATATGATTAATTTTTCTTTTTATTAATTTGGTATTTGCATACCAGCTGTTAGCAAGACCTTTTATTATTATTATTATGTTTTATTCTAGAAAGTCTGAAATCTATTATAAGAATTAAAAAAGTTGACATTTTCAATATGATTCAATATGTAATATCCCAATTGTAGAAGTCAATGAAGAAGTTGTAAATGAGTTGACTTGCGTATTGTTAAGTGCTAATAAGCTTTGTCAATCTTTCGCAACAAACAACCTTTTTGACGTGGATTATATGAATAAGTAAAATTTACTTTTTCTTTATCTTTAAAGGTAATGAAAAACTTATGCAGACAATGATAACATAAATTTAAGTTCAGTTATAAAATTTACTTAATAAATTCTAATTTCATATAAAAAAAAGTTATCACCGCATAATTTTTATATTTGAATATCATTTAATTTTTCCTTCGTATAAATTTTTATCAAACATCAAATTACAAAATTTAAAACATATAAATAATAGGTTTGTTTAATGCAAACAAATATATTGAGTAGTTAAGGAATCAAACTCAATGTTAGACAACTAGTGCCCAAATTTTAAATTTACCTCATTTAAAGCTAAACTTGAGTTCTATATTATTTTTTATAAGTCCACCTATATGAGTTTTAAGTACTTATCAGATTAACTAATTGGAGTTTCCATGTATAATTAATATAGGCAAAGGCTAAGTAAACTTTTTCAGAAGGGCTAAAATAAGGTGTGTAAATTCCTATCCAAGAGTACAATATAGTATCAAAGGAAAATTAATCTCCAGAATTATATAAGTGAACCTAAACCAGAATAGATAATTAATGCTGTATTCACATGTACAATTTCGCCACAGCCAGGTAATTAGAGCTAATATAATTCCAAGATAAATGGATTAGTAATTTCTTGTGTTTGAATCCCTGCTAAAGGTAAAGTTAAGGTAGTTCGGAGAAAAAACTAACGTATTTCAGAATCAAGACATCACAAAAAAAAAAAAAAAAAAAACTTATTAGGTATGTTATAGTTATATCTTTTGCCTTCTCCTTGGACAGTAGCTAATTAATTAGTTCCATCCTTGTAAATAGAAAACGTAAGATCATCAAATGTTGGCTGCATGCAGTATGACTACAAACAAATTGCATTCGATGCATGCAAATCGTTTAATTTACTGGAGTTATGAAATCCTCTATAATTATAGTAATTGAGAAATTTATGTTACTGGGCATTATCTACTGGCACTCAATTGAGCCATAAACATGAATAACAGAAAGATATAGGAAATTTTTTCTCTTTTTCCTGAGCAATGAAGACGCAGTAATAACTGTCACAAAGGAGTGATTTTTTACATAAATCACAGTGAGAAAAGAATGGAAAAAGTGACGCAGAGTTTCTCATTTCGATCAGTAAATTCAGTGAGTACAATTTATAGAGTGGAGCAAAGTTAAAATTTGTAAATGCTAAAATGTGAGTATGTAACATTATCAATCCCTTCGATTGGGAGGTTTTCCCATTGACAAACATTGTTGGAGCTTAATTTTAGAGAAAGGGGAGATATTCGCATATTCAGAGGTTTTATTGTCACACCGATTTCAATAAATAATACTCTAACCCTTACACAAAGAACCAATTGAGATACAAGTCAATGAATTAGTACACTAATATAAACATTAAATGACAAGAGAATTTGTCTCTACATATAATATTAGCTTAGAACCTTGTTAATCCATTAAAACAGATGAACTTAACTACAGAAGAAATTATAAACTATAATCCGTTCCTTGCAACAACCAATTATAAATTTTTCCAACCTAATGTACTTCTGGATAGAATCCTATGATTCCCTCCCACAGCTCCAGAATGCATAAAACCGAAAGGTCAAGGTTTGTTGGGAGAAAACTTTAAAGGATAGAAGGAAGTGTTTAAGATTGGGAGAGGTTGGAAGATTTTGAGAGAAGAGGAAAGGCTTGTATTGAGTGCTTCTAAACTTTTTTGGCTTGCTTTCAAATGATACAATCATCCCCTATTTATACTAATGGCACCTCCTTAACCAATGGTCAGGATCTTGCCACCACAACATTCATCTAAGGGTTATAATTTATCTTCTAGAACTTTCTAAAACATTCCTATAATTCTAAACTTATCTAGAGACATCTTATGGATAAGCATCTCTAGATATTTTTGTGGAACATTCTAGAATCCTTCTAGATAGGATTTTCTAGAATGTTATTTGGGCTTTTACTAATATTGAGCTTTTATCTTTTAGGCCCAACATACAAAATTAATTTATATTCCAACACCCCCTCTTAAACTTGATTTTGTACTCCAAGCAAACTTCTCAACTTCATGAAGACTTCTTTCTTTAGCGGTTTGGTGAAGATATCGCTACCTGATCATGTGTCTTCACATATTCCATTTGCACATCCTTGTTGCTGATGCATTCTCTAATGTAATGGTAACGGGTGTGGATGTGCTTACTTCGATCATGGAAGACTGGGTTTTTTGCTAATGCTATTGCCGACTTGTTGTCTACAAAAATCTTTGTTGGCTCCACTGGTGCCAAGCTTAACTCCTTCAATAGGTTGCGTAGCCAAACAGCATGGCAAACACATGAAGTTGCAGCTACATACTCTGCTTCACATGTAGACAAAGTGACAATAGGCTGCTTCTTGGACATCCAAGTAAAGGCTGTGTCTCCCATGTAGAACACAAATCCACTTGTGCTCTTTCGGTCATCCATATCTCCACTCCAATCGCTATCACTATATCCAACAAGTTTGTAATCGTTAGAAATGGAGTAATATAGGCCATAGCTTGTCGTACCTTGGATATATCGAAGAATCCTCTTCGCAGACTTGAAGTGAGTAGTTGTTGGAGCTTCCATGTACCGACTCACGACTCCAACGGCATAGAGAATGTCTGGTCTTGTACAAGTTAAATAGCGCAAACTTCCAACAAGACTTTTATAGAGGGTTGGATCCACTTTTTCTCCCTCTTCATCCTTACTCAACTTTATGCCGCATTCCATAGGAGTACCAACTGGATTAGCATCATCCATCTTGAACTTCTTGAGGAGGTCTTTGGCATAACTTTCTTGAGTAATAAAAATTCCTTTGTTTCCTTGTTTTACTTCAATTCCAAGATAATATGCCATAAGCCCCATGTCGGTCATTTCAAATTCCATTGTCATATCCTTCTTGAATTCCTCAAACATGCTTGGATTGTTCCCTGTATAAATCAAGTCATCGACATACAAGCATACAATCAAAATATCTTTACCTTGAGCTTTGATATAGAGTGCATGCTCATATGGACACTTGATGAAATTCGCTGCTTTGAAGTACTTGTCAATCCGAACATTCCAAGCTCTCGGGGCTTGTTTCAACCCATAAAGAGCCTTCTTTAATTTCAAGACTTTATCTTCTTCACCTTTGACTTCATATCCTTGTGGCTGCTCAATGTAGACTTCTTCTTCAAGAACTCCATTTAAGAAGGCGGATTTGACATCCATTTGATGTATCTTCCAATTATTTTGAGCTGCTAATGATATAATAGGTCTTACAGTTTCTAGTCGAGCAACTGGAGCAAATACCTCGTCATAGTCGATGCCAGCCCTTTGACTGTAGCCCTTCGCCACCAATCTTGCTTTGTATCTCTGAACTTCTCCTTTGAAGTCTTTCTTTGCTTTGTAGACCCACTTTACACCAATTGCTTTGTGCCCTTTTGGAAGCGAGGCTAGCTCCCAAGTATCATTCTTCTTTATTGCCTCGATCTCTTCATCCATTGCTTTTCTCCAACTCTTCTTTTCAATTGCTTCTTGGAAGTTCATGGGCTCACAGTCTGCAAATAGACAGAATAAGGTAACATTGTCTAGATTTTCAGTTACCTCATAAATTTCTTGGAGACTTCGGAAACGTGGCATTCTTTCACTTGAGCTTTCATCATCTTGAATGGTTGTATTTGGTGAAGTGGGTGGAGTAGTAGGTGCCTCTTGCGGTTGTTGTTGTTGTTCCACATCATCTTCTTCAATGCACGGGAAGAAGGTATGATCTTCACAGTTTGTCGACCAATCCCATTCTCCTTCTTCGTCAAACACTACATTTCGGCTGATGATTGTTTTCCTTGAATCAGGATTGTAGAGTTTGTACCCTTTGGAGTTGGCGTCATAACCAATGAAGATGTATTTTTCACTTTTGTCATCAAGCTTACTTCGTTTTTCATCTGGCACATGCACATGGGCTATGCTTCCAAAAACTCTAAGATGAGAAATACCTGGTTTTCTTCCGCTCCATGCTTCTTGTGGTGTTTTTCCACTAACGCTTCTTGTTGGAGAGCGGTTGATTAAATAGACTGCACATGCAACAGCTTCAGCCCAAAACTCCTTTGGAAGTTTCTTGCTTTTAAGCATGCTCCTTGCCATCTCCAGGATAGTTTTATTCTTCCTTTCAGCCACTCCATTTTGTTGAGGGGATCTTGGCGCTGTCAATTGTCGTCTTATTCCATTGTCTTCACAATACTTCTGAAACTCTTTTGATGTGAACTCTCCTCCACGATCGGATCTCAAGGCTTTGATCAGAAGGCCACTTTCCTTCTCAACATGGGCTTTAAACTTCTTGAAGTTCTCAAACACTTCTGATTTTTCTTTTAAGAAATATACCCATGTTTTTCTTGAAAAATCATCAATGAAGAGAAGGAAATAATTACTCTTACCGAGTGATCTTGGCTTGATTGGTCCGCACACATCTGTGTGTATGAGTTCTAATGGCTTTTGTGCTCTTGAGTCCGACTCATTTGGGAAACTCAATCGAAATTGTTTTCCAAGTAGACATCCTTCACAAACTTGGTTGGGGTGAGTAATATGAGGCAGTCCTCTCACCATTGCTTTCTTGAAGAGCAACTCTAATCCTTTAAAATTAAGATGGCCAAATCGAAGATGCCAAAGCCATGATTGGTCTTTGTAGCACATCTTAAGACATTGTGGGCCATCACTTTGAATGTTGAGCACGAACATTCTATTTCTTGTCATTGGCACCTTTGCAATGAACCTACTTGTATTATCTCTTATAGAAAGGTTATTATTCTTAAGTTGAATATCATAACCTTTCTCTAAGAGTTGTCCTAAGCTCAAGATGTTGCTCTTCATGCTTGGCACATAATATACGTTGGAAATAAATTGATGTTCTCCATTCTTTAGTCGGATGAGGACATTACCTTTTCCTTTCACTGCCACCTTTGATTCATCTCCAAAAGCCACGTTTCCCTTTACTGATTCATCAAGCTCCACAAACATGCTTCTTTTCCCACACATATGGTTACTTGCTCCACTGTCAAGGTACCAATGATTATCCTCGCCTCTATCTTGGCCCTTGTAAGCCAATAGCAAGGTACCATCTTCTTGACACCTTTCTTCAGCATAATTGGCTTTCTCTTCGACTTTATTTTTGTTAGGGGCTCTACATTCAGAAGCATAATGTCCAAACTTATCACAATTGTAACACTTGATTCGTGTCTTGTCATACCTTGAATTCGGATTTCCTCTCCCACGACCTCTGTTAGAGCTTTCTCCTCTTTGGTTATTGTTGTTAGGCCTTCGTCCTTGTCCACGTCCATATGCACGCCATCGTCCTTGTTCTTGACTATAACTTCGCCTTGATTGGTTGTGTGTATTTTCTTCTTTTCTTGAATCAACGTGTGCCTTGAGGACTTGCTCCGTGATCTCTTCCTTCTTCTTTTTCTTTTCTTCATAAGCTTGCAACGAACCAAGAAGTTGCTCTATTGACATGGCCTCCAAGTCTTTTGTTTCTTCGGTAATGGTGACAATATGTTCGAACTTTGGATCTAATGATCTAAGAATTTTCTCCATAATTCTTACATCATCTAGCTTCTCACCATTTCTTTTTAGGTTATTAGTAACCGTTAAAACTCTTGAAAAGTAATCAGAGACTAGTTCACCTTCCTTCATATGCAAAGCTTCAAACTCTCCTCTCAAAGTTTGAAGACGTACCTTTTTGACTTGATCTGCTCCCTTGTAAGAGATCTTAAGCTTTTCCCATGCTTCCTTGGCTGACTTGACTCCAGAAATCTTCTCAAAAGTATCTTCATCTAATCCTTGATAAATTAGACAGAGAGCTTTCTTGTCTCTCTTCCTTGAGTCTCTCAAGTTATCCTTTTGAGCTTGAGAAAGACTCTCCAGATTCTCTGGCTCAATGTGGCCCTTCTCGACCACCTCCCAGACATCATGTGCACCAAGGAGAGCTATCATCCTTAAGCTCCAATTGTCATAGTTGCTCTTGGTGAGCATAGGGACTTGAAAGGGAACTCCAGTATTTGCCATTTCTATGAAGATCTTATGGCTCTTGATACCACTTTGTTGGGAGAAAACTTTAAAGGCTAGAAGGAAGTGTTTAAGATTGGGAGAGGTTGGAAGATTTTGAGAGAAGAGGAAAGGCTTGTATTGAGTGCTTCTAAACTTTTTTGGCTTGCTTTCAAATGATACAATCATCCCCTATTTATACTAATGGCACCTCCTTAACCAATGGTCAGGATCTTGCCACCACAACATTCATCTAAGGGTTATAATTTATCTTCTAGAACTTTCTAAAACATTCCTATAATTCTAAACTTATCTAGAGACATCTTATGGATAAGCATCTCTAGATATTTTTGTGGAACATTCTAGAATCCTTCTAGATAGGATTTTCTAGAATGTTATTTGGGCTTTTACTAATATTGAGCTTTTATCTTTTAGGCCCAACATACAAAATTAATTTATATTCCAACAAGGTTGCCCCTTGTGATGTCAGAATAAGAGCTCATACTGCCAGGGATGTTTTTGTCTGGAGTCTGAAGAGCAAACAATTTTAAATTTGCTAGTGGGGGCATTGCTGTTTTCAATAAAAGACAGTGTTTGTCTCTCCAATCTGTACTCCGTTTCATATATCAGCAATGGAGAATCAGGCTTCGAATGGAAGAAAAGCAATGGAAGAAGAGCTCAACAAAGGGCGTGACACAGCAAACCAGTTACTTGAAATACTTGTTCATAAATCCAACACTAGTCATACAGATGCAGAAGTAGAAGGGTTAGTGCTACCATCTGCTGAGGATCTTGCTCGCAAGGTACTGAGATCGTTCTCAAATACCCTTTTGCTGTTGAGCACTCAAAGTGATGTTTCCGATGGTCTTCTTATGCCTGTCACTGTCAATGATGTCTCTTCGTCCCTCATATGCCCTAATCTTGAGGATAAGGATGGGGTTTGCAAGAGTTCCATCAATGCTAAAAGACGAAGAATATCCCACAAAAGAAAGTAAGAACATATCATTTAGGTCTGATTAGCAAATTATTTGCGATGATTGTTGTTAATTTTCTTAATTGGATCGTTTAATTAGTTCTGTCATCATTTTATGTTTAGAAAGATATATATCGCTTTTGCCTAATCAAAGTGGGATTTTATTTCTCGTTGGAGATAGAGTTCTCAAATTCATTGCATCGTCTCTTTAGATCTAAACTTCTCTGTAGCTGATCTCAATAATCATGCATCCTTTTTCTACGTAATTTAATTTAGAGGTTATGTTAAATTTTGTAGCTTGAATATCATAAAGTTACTTTTATTTTAAAATATTCTAATTGTTTTGGCCCACTCTATCTATATATGGTTTCGGTTTTGAAATTAATTTCCAAAGCTTGTTCTTTCTCTCAGTTTTATTAATATTAACTGTATATTTTGTTGAAAATATTTCCTGGACTTATTTACTGTTAATATTTCTTTAGAAGATAACGTGTTTCCTTAATATACAGTAATTAAGAGATTCAATATAGTCCTTCAAATGAGCTCAGTGCTGTGAAAGATTTGTTCCTAAGTTCTATCAAAGGATATGCTGTACTAGTTGTATATATATACAGTGAAAAGAAGATACTTTCCCAGTAAAATTAACCGAGACTAAACCTTTAGTCATAATCACAATTTGCTTCATTACAGTGTTAACAGATAGAATGACAATGATTGTACTGGTTAATTGTTATATACCTTGCAATTGATTGCCTAAATATTTGTAGTTATACATTAGATTTCAGGATTAGTTGAGTAGGTAAATAATCTCTTTAATCATTGGAATTTTCCCCCTTGTGACATCAAGTGCACCAACATGGGAGAAGAACAGCTCACACCTGATTGAAGATGGCTATATATGGAGAAAGTATGGACAGAAAATGACCATCAATGCAAAATACCTCAGGTATATATATATTCTTCAATTTCAAGCAACAAAAATTCCCTTTCTCTCTGTTGGGAGAAAACTTTAAAGGCTAGAAGGAAGTGTTTAAGATTGGGAGATGTTGGAAGATTTTGAGAGAAGAGGAAAGACTTGTATTGAGTGCTTCTAAACTTTTTTTTTTTGGCTTGTTTTCAAATGATACAATCATCCCCTATTTATACTAATGGCACCTCCTTAACCAATGGTTAGGATCTTGCCACCACAACATTCATCTAAGGGTTATAATTTATTCTCTAGAACTTTCTAAAACATTCCTATAATTCTAAACTTATCTAGAGACATCTTATGGATAAGCATCTCTAGATATTTTTGTGGAACATTCTAGAATCCTTCTAGATAGGATTTTCTAGAATGCTATTTGGGCCTTTGCTAATATTGGGTTTTTATCTTTTAGGTCCAACATACAAAATCAATTTATATTCCAACACCCCCTCTTAAACTTGATTTTGTACTCCAAGCAAACTTCTCAACTTCATAAAGACTTCTTTCTTCAGCGGTTTGGTGAAGATATCTGCTACCTGATCATGTGTCTTCACATATTCCATTTGCACATCCTTGTTGCTGATGCATTCTCTGATGTAATGGTAACGGGTGTGGATGTGCTTACTTCGATCATGGAAGACTGGGTTTTTTGCTAATGCTATTGCTGACTTGTTGTCTACGAAAATCTTTGTTGGCTCCACTTGTGGCAAGCTTAACTCCTTCAATAGGTTGCGTAGCCAAACAGCATGACAAACACATGAAGTTGCAGCTACATACTCTGCTTCACATGTAGACAAAGTGACAATAGGCTGCTTCTTGGACATCCAAGTAAAGGCTGTGTCTCCCATGTAGAACACAAATCCACTTGTGCTCTTTCGGTCATCCATATCTCCACTCCAATCGCTATCACTATATCCAACAAGCTTGTAATCGTTAGAAATGGAGTAGTATAGGCCATAGCTTGCTGTACCTTGGATATATCGAAGAATCCTCTTCGCAGACTTGAAGTGAGTAGTTGTTGGAGCTTCCATGTACCGACTCACGACTCCAACGGCATAGAGAATGTCTGGTCTTGTACAAGTTAAATAGCGCAAACTTCCAACAAGACTTTTATAGAGGGTTGGATCAACTTTTTCTCCCTCTTCATCCTTACTCAACTTTATGCCGCATTCCATAGGAGTACCAACTGGATTAGCATCATCCATCTTAAACTTCTTGAGGAGGTCTTTGGCATAACTTTCTTGAGTAATAAAAATTCCTTTGTTTCCTTGTTGTACTTCAATTCCGAGATAATATGCCATAAGCCCCATGTCGGTCATTTCAAATTCCATTGTCATATCCTTCTTGAATTCCTCAAACATGCTTGGATTGTTCCCTGTAAAAATCAAGTCATCGACATACAAGCATACAATCAAAATATCTTTACCTTGAGCTTTTATATAGAGTGCATGCTCATATGGACACTTGATGAAATTCGCTGCTTTGAAGTACTTGTCAATCCGAACATTCCAAGCTCTCGGGGCTTGTTTCAATCCATAAAGAGCCTTCTTTAATTTCAAGACTTTATCTTCTTCACCTTTGACTTCATATCCTTGTGGCTGCTCAATGTAGACTTCTTCTTCAAGAACTCCATTTAAGAAGGCGGATTTGACATCCATTTGATGTATCTTCCAATTATTTTGAGCTGCTAATGATATAATAAGTCTTACAGTTTCTAGTCGAGCAACTGGAGCAAATACCTCGTCATAGTCGATGCCAGCCCTTTGACTGTAGCCCTTCGCCACCAATCTTGCTTTGTATCTCTGAACTTCTCCTTTGGAGTCTTTCTTTGCTTTGTAGACCCATTTGACACCAATTGCTTTGTGCCCTTTTGGAAGCGAGGCTAGCTCCCAAGTATCATTCTTCTTTATTGCCTCGATCTCTTCATCCATTGCATTTCTCCAACTCTTCTTTTCAATTGCTTCTTGGAAGTTCATGGGCTCACAGTCTGCAAATAGACAGAATAAGGTAACATTGTCTATATTTTCAGTTACCTCATAAATTTCTTGGAGACTTCGAAAACGTGGCATTCCTTCACTTGAGCTTTCATCATCTTGAATGGTTGTATTTGGTGAAGTGGGTGGAGTAGCAGGTGCCTCTTGCAGTTGTTGTTGTTGTTGTTCCACATCATCTTCTTCAATGCACGGAAAAAAGGTATGATCTTCACAGTTTGTCGACCAATCCCATTCTCCTTCTTCGTCAAACACTACATTCCGGCTGATGATTGTTTTCCTTGAATCAGGATTGTAGAGTTTATACCCTTTGGAGTTGGCGTCATAACCAATGAAGATGTATTTTTCACTTTTGTCATCAAGCTTACTTCGTTTCTCATCTGGCACATGCACATGAGCTATGCTTCCAAAGACTCTAAGATGAGAAATACCTGGCTTTCTTCCGCTCCATGCTTCTTGTGGTGTTTTTCCACTAACGCTTCTTGTTGGAGAGCGGTTGATTAGATAGACTGCACATGCAACAGCTTCAGCCCAAAACTCCTTTGGAAGTTTCTTGCTTTTAAGCATGCTCCTTGCCATCTCCAGGATAGTTCTATTCTTCCTTTCAGCCACTCCATTTTGTTGAGGGGATCTTGGCACTGTCAACTGTCGTCTGATTCCATTGTCTTCACAATACTTCTGAAACTCTTTTGATGTGAACTCTCCTCCACGATCGGATCTCAAAGCTTTGATCAGAAGGCCACTTTCCTTTTCAACATGGGCTTTAAACTTCTTGAAGTTCTCAAACACTTCTGATTTTTCTTTTAAGAAATATACCCATGTTTTTCTTGAAAAATCATCAATGAAGAGAAGGAAATAATTACTCTTACCGAGTGATCTTGGCTTGATTGGTCCGCACACATCTGTGTGTATGAGTTCTAATGGCTTTTGAGCTCTTGAGTCCGACTCATTTGGGAAACTCAATCGAAATTGTTTTCCAAGTAGACATCCTTCACAAACTTGGTTGGGATGAGTAATATGAGGCAGTCCTCTCACCATTGCTTTCTTGGAGAGCAACTCTAATCCTTTAAAATTAAGATGGCCAAATCGAAGATGCCAAAGCCATGATTGGTCTTTGTAGCACATCTTAAGACATTATGGGCCATCACTTTGAATGTTGAGCACGAACATTCTATTTCTTGTCATTGGCACCTTTGCAATGAACCTACTTGTATTATCTCTTATAGAAAGGTTATTATTCTTAAGTTGAATATCATAACCTTTCTCTAAGAGTTGTCCTAAGCTCAAGATGTTGCTCTTCATGTTTGGCACATAATATACGTTGGAAATAAATTGATGTTCTCCATTCTTTAGTCGGATGAGGACATTACCTTTTCCTTTCACTGCCACCTTTGATTCATCTCCAAAAGCCACGTTTCCCTTTACTGATTCATCAAGTTCCACAAACATGCTTCTTTTCCCACACATATGGTTACTTGCTCCACTGTCAAGGTACCACTGATTATCCTCGCCTCTATCTTGGCCCTTGTAAGCCAATAGCAAGGTACAATCTTCTTGACACCTTTCTTCAGCATAATTGACTTTCTCTTCGACTTTATTTTTGTTAGGGGCTCTACATTCAGAAGCATAATGTCCAAACTTATCACAATTGTAACACTTGATTCGTGTCTTGTCATACCTTGAATTTGGATTTCCTCTCCCACGACCTCTGTTAGAGCTTTCTCCTCTTTGGTTATTGTTGTTAGGCCTTCGTCCTTGTCCACGTCCATATGCATGCCCTCGTCCTTGTTCTTGACTATAACTTCGCCTTGATTGGTTGTGTGTATTTTCTTCTTTTCTTGAATCAACATGTGCCTTGAGGACTTGCTCCGTGATCTCTTCCTTCTTCTTTTTCTTTTCTTCATAAGCTTGCAACGAACCAAGAAGTTGCTCTATTGACATAGCCTCCAAGTCTTTTGTTTCTTCGGTAATGGTGACAATATGTTCGAACTTTGGATCTAATGATCTAAGAATTTTCTCCATAATTCTTACATCATCTAGTTTCTCACCATTTCTTTTTAGGTTATTAGTAACCGTTAAAACTCTTGAAAAGTAATCAGAGACTAGTTCACCTTCCTTCATATGCAAAGCTTCAAACTCTCCTCTCAAAGTTTGAAGACGTACCTTTTTGACTTGATCTGCTCCCTTGTAAGAGATCTTAAGCTTCTCCCATGCTTCCTTGGCTGACTTGACTCCAGAAATCTTCTCAAAAGTATCTTCGTCTAATCCTTGATAGATTAGACAGAGAGCTTTCTTGTCTCTCTTCCTTGAGTCTCTCAAGTTATCCTTTTGAGCTTGAGAAAGACTCTCTAGATTCTCTGGCTCAATGTGGCCCTTCTCGACCACCTCCCAGACATCATGTGCACCAAGGAGAGCTATCATCCTTAAGCTCCAATTGTCATAGTTGCTCTTAGTGAGCATTGGGACTTGAAAGGGAACTCCAGTATTTGCCATTTCAATGAAGATCTTATGGCTCTGATACCACTTTGTTGGGAGAAAACTTTAAAGGCTAGAAGGAAGTGTTTAAGATTGGGAGATGTTGGAAGATTTTGAGAGAAGAGGAAAGGCTTGTATTGAGTGCTTCTAAACTTTTTTTTTTGGCTTGTTTTCAAATGATACAATCATCCCCTATTTATACTAATGGCACCTCCTTAACCAATGGTTAGGATCTTGCCACCACAACATTCATCTAAGGGTTATAATTTATTCTCTAGAACTTTCTAAAACATTCCTATAATTCTAAACTTATCTAGAGACATCTTATGGATAAGCATCTCTAGATATTTTTGTGGAACATTCTAGAATCCTTCTAGATAGGATTTTCTAGAATGCTATTTGGGCCTTTGCTAATATTGGGTTTTTATCTTTTAGGCCCAACATACAAAATCAATTTATATTCCAACACTCTCTATATAGGGTTTTCTATTATGATCTTATATATACTTATCCAATATAATTCAATTCTGGTAATCTATATGTGTAGGACCTACTACAGATGCACTCACAAGTATGATCAGGGTTGTCCAGCAACCAAACAGGTTCAAAGGATTCAAGAGAACCCTCCATTGTACCGAACAACTTATTATGGTCATCACAATTGCAAAAGTCCAGAAATAATGTTGGAACCAGCTTCTTCTTCTGACTCTTGTATGTTCCTTAGCTTCAGTACCACCTTCCCGACCAAAGAAAAATACCAGTTTTCATCATCAGTTTTTTCATCCACGAAACAGGAGCCTATGGAAGTGATTCCGGATGACTGTGGTATACACAACCAATTACCCTCTTCAGATTACAATCTGTTAAGTGACTATGAACTTGATTTCAATTGTTTGAGGCATGACACTGTGCAGTCTATGCCATCCTCCACTGAATCTTTTCTATTTGATAAAGTTTATGGGAGCGATATGGATTTTGATGGCTAGGAATGCTCCAGTTTCTACATTTATTTATTTCTGTAAGGGCTTTGGTAACTTCATCTTCGAACAGAGGTTAATTGCTTTTATTACTTAATTTAGAAAGTCTTTACAGTGTTTGAGTCACCTAATAGTCATATTCTTTTAGATAGAATAATACGTACACATAAATAAATTTAGATGAGAAAGTTGTATTGAATGTAACTCCAAAACTGATATACTTTATATATATTCTTAATATTATTCACCTTTTATGAAAGAAGTTTAATGTAATTTCGCATGTATGAAACTTTGATATGGACGTGCATAGATATGAATTTATTTTAAAATACATAACAATTTTGCTAGGTTCAACTCATAGGAGTACAGGGTGCCTGGGAGTAGGAAGCGCAGTGGAGTGTTTTTTCTTCATCTTAAACAAAGTACAAATTTGGGTGCTGCTTCAACGTCCTTTTAAAAGAGTCGATATTTGTGTCGTGAATTTAATGAAAGCATGTCATATGTGATGGAAGAGTCACTAGTGCAGCGAGGGGATTTTATCGCGGTTATTTTTCACTATCGTGGTATATTCAGCCGCGGTAGTAAGTCAGAGACTTTAGGCCGCGGTCATAACCCCGGTATATAGGTTGCGGAATATGCCGCGGTTGTCCAAGGAACCGCTGCCTAAATCCATTTTTTTTTAAACAAAAAAAATTTTCCACTATATGCCGCGGTTCAACCGCGGCAAAAGACTCTAGTATATGCCGCGGTTTTAGTACTAACCGCGGCCATATGTCTCATTAAAAAAAAACGAAACACTATATGCCGCGGTTGTGGTTACAACCGCGGCATATTCCCCTGCAGTTTTTTAAAATTGCAGGTCTGTTTTTGTGATATCCACTACCACAAAAACAGATATCACAAAAACAGACCTGCATATAAAAACATGTACACAAATTCAATTTGAACATAACAAACACATGTTCAAATGTATTTCAACATCAAATAAAGTACAAAGTCTAAGAAAATTCAATCTAATCAAATGCAATGTTTAAATCTAAGAGCTATTGTATAATCTAATTATATACTTCGCAGCAGCGTTCCTAATGAATAATAGTGACTTCTCAGGAACTGGTGTAGTAGTCTTGAATCTCTGCAAAAGACAATTCATATATTAATTAGTGTATATGAATTCAACATTTGGGAAAAAATCAAAATTTGTTAAAGTTAAATATTACCGTTTCCCAGCGACTTGTGATGTGAGAACGAACAATATGGGTCATCCAATACATTACATAGTATCCGCACTCATATGACCCATTTTGTCTGTTACACTACAATATATAATCACAGTTGATAATAGTTAGTGAATAACATTAAAATAAAACAATTATAACAAAGAATGACTTTAGCATATGTCAAACCTTGAGAGAAATCCAAGCAATCTTTCTACTATTAACAATTGATCTTCCACCCATCATCATACTTGCTGGAATAGAACTGTATATAAAAAAGGTTTTAGCATTCATTTATATAACAAAGAAAGTCCAAACATTGAGGTTCTTACCAATCAATTGCTTGTTTGAGTTGTGTGGGAGGAGGCCTGTGCAATGAGCAGAACCACAAAGCATAGTTGTCTTGCATAAACATAACAAGAAGTTGCCAATGGCGCCTGAAATTCATAATAACGTAACTATTAAATATTAAAATCACATATATGGAACATTATTATGTTAACAAAGTTCACTTACCCGGATATATAAGGCAAAAAGTATATTTTCTTGCCCCTTCCAAAACTATAGCAAAAACCATACCATACATTACCAAAACTATAGCAATTTCATGCATGACCAAAATTTTAGCAAAAACTATACCATACATTACCAAAACTATAGTAATTTCATACATTACCAAAACTATAGCAATTGTTATTATGCAAAAACTAATGACGAAATCATGTTAAGAATGCAAAAGGGCATAAATACCTGGAACAGGGGCGGCGAAAAAGCTTGGTGCAAAAAAAAGGAAATGGCAGCGGAGAGGAATGACAGGCGTTTCAAACGATTTTGATCGGCTAAAACTGTTTCTTATCGTCAAAAATGAGAAATGACCGAACAATTTTGAGTTTAAACGGTGAAGAAACGAGGTATATGAGATGATGGGTGGTCGGCGGGAGAAGAAAACGCGAAACCAGAGTGAGCGACGCGAACAAGACGACACTGTTCCAAGTTTTATTTTTTAACTCTGAACTGGGGAATCTACCGCGGTTCACTACTTAACCGCGGTATAAGATGGGTATATGCCGCGGTTTCACAACCAACCGCGGCCTATACTAATTAAAAAAATTAACCTAAATGGCATTTTTGAAATTATTTTCAAACTATATGCAGCGGTTTAGCGGGCAACCGCGGTATATTACTCTAAATATTTCAAATTCATTTTAAATTTATTTCAGGTAGGAGAATAGGTCGCGGTTACTCTTAGAATAGCGGCCTATACCCCTATAACGTGCTGAACACAACTGTCTCCCCAACTGCCTTTTGGGGAATTTCAGAAGTTACAGGGGTATATGCCGCGGTTGCTCTGAGAAACCGCGGCATATACCCCTGTAACTTCTGAAATTCTCTGACTCAGTTAGCCCCTGCAATAAATTGGCAGGGGTATATGCCGCGGTTGTCCAGAGAACTGCGGCATATACTCTGTTATTTAATTTTTTATTCAGACGTGGCGTCAAAGGGGATGGTTGACTGGAGTATATGTCGCGGTTTAGAGCGGAACCGCGGCATATGTTTTCGATTTATTTACAAAACTGCCACCGCGCATCATTATGCTGCGGTTTCCGGTGAACCGTGGCATAATGTGCGCTGTAAAAACCCAATTTTTTACTAGTGAGTGACTTGCTCAAATTCCAAATGATGGAAAGTGGAATACTAAATGATAGAAGAGGACAAACACATTAATATGCAAAATTGACATCAATGATGGAACATGACCCAAAAATATGAAGGAACAAGTTTTGGTGTCAAATGATGGAAATCCACCTTATGAATATTGAAATTGCTTCCATGGAAATCATGCGTTTGGATGCGGATGGTTGAAATGATGAATGAGAATGTGTTTGGAGAGTGAGATGAATGTTTATCTTGAAGTAGTGCTGTCAAAACTGGTCGTCTGGCCTAGTCCACCACATGTTGTTTTTTAACATTGAACATTTAATGTTATTTAATGTTTGCTCAGAATAACAAAGTGTTTTTTGATTTCCTACAGTTGAGGTAACATTTAACAATTAAGTTTTTCTTCTTAAGATACCAAGTGTTGAGTAAAGACTTCACCGTTAGACAAAGTAATAGTTTAGTTCATGGTATCGTTTAGGTTGGGTAAACGATCCTTGTGATATTGCCTTCTTAGATAGACAACATTTAGCATTGTTTGTGTTTTCTTTGATGTTTTAAGTTTTGGTCTTTTAAAGTGTTTTCGTCAATGACATGACTTTTATTATCCCAAGAATTAAACTGAATACCCTTTAGGTATAATAAGCTTTATGTGTTTTAGCTTTAACTCTCTTAGTAACTTTTGACTTAACAATCGTTTAGCATTACGTCTAGGTGTTTTGACTTAGTTTTTTTTTCTATTTCCTAAAATCCTAAATGTTTTCCTAAGGTTTTCTATGTTGGGGATTTTGGTTCTAAGTCTTATGTTTTCTTCCTATGTTATTTCCAATTTATTATTTTGTTTAATGTTATTTGATTAAACTTCAAAACATAAGAAATTTCAGATGTCTAGACAATTTTGTCTTAACAGACCTGTCATAGAATGTCTCACACATAGTAGTGTTTGTTCTAGTAGAATTGAGACAAACCTCTTTAATACACTTGTTCATCTTGCAAGTTCAAGTCATACTCTTTCTCTAAGGGTTCAAGATGTCTCCATTTTTCTTTTGGTTAAACCCCTTCGGAAGTCCTTATTTATGTGGGGTTTTTTTCAGTTAGATCTCGTCTTATAGGTTTCGCTAATTTGGTCCTTTATATTAAAAAATTGACTTAGTTGGACCCTTGCCGTTAAATTGACTTAACGAATTTAAGTCTTTGATGACCTGTAATGTTGACGTGGACAGTTGTTGAAACGTGGCTTGCATAGTGGCATTTTATAAAAGAAACCCTTATACGTGGCATTTTATAAAAGAAACATTTTAAAAATTGAGGTTTCTGAAAGATTTTAAAATTAAGGTTCATTGAAATTTTAATTAGGATTAAAATTGGGAGGTTCTAGATCTATCTGGGAATTTCTTACAAGGGCCACACAATGCACATGCACAATCCGACAACCACGAGTGCTGAGCCACACGACAAGGCCGCAATCATGCTTCTTGGTTTCTGTTTTGACTTTTGCTTTTCTCTTGGCCTCTTATTCTCTGCCTGGATGTGGTGGGACTATTGGTGTGGTGGGGTTGAAGTTGAAGGTGGTGTCGAGGTTGCACCTAGCACTAGTAAAAAAACTGCTTTTTAACTCGTCCTATAGGCTTTGGTTTCTCCAAAACTGAAGTCTATCAAAACGCGGTGGCATTTTTGTAGTTTAGACCACCTTTATGCCTAACAGGTCTAAAATTTGAAGTCTACGCAGAGCCTATGGCTTCGGTTCGTTCAGAACTGGTGCAAAACCATGTTTATGCCTCGGTTTAGGCGAGAACCGAAACATATAATTTGAAAATAATTGAAAAATACCATATCATAATTTTATTTTTATTTTTTTCTAAGGACTATATGCTTCGGTGGTAGGTAGAACCGAGGCATATATGTGTGTATTGTTTCGGTTGAGATTAGAAACGAGGTAGTATTGCTTACCTCTCGTCAAAAAAACTTAACCTACAATGTTTCATTTTCTTCTTCCTTGAGAAACAACTGTTCTTCCTCGCTCGCACAGAAGACTTTTTCACCATTGTTCTCGGTCTCGCTCCCTTGCTTCTGGTTTAGTTGGTGCCTCCAAACGCATAGTCCTCGCGTACTATATTTCTCTCGCGTAAAGAAATCTCCACTTCGCAGTCTGGTTTCTCTCGCGGGTTGCTTGCTGCGTCCACCGACGTGCTGTCACCGGCGTCTCCATTGTCTCCGATGAAGTGGGCCTAGGGATTCCAATCGCGAGCTTCCCCTTCTCGCGCTGACGAGACTGATAAAATGGTCTATTACTTCCTTGTTACATTGAGGTTGCTGTCATAGAATTAAAATGTTCTATTACTTCCTTGTTGTTTTTATTATTATTCATGCCCAAGCCATCAATCTAGGTCTAAGAGCATGATGTTGATATTCTTCACCACAATATATCCTAGATTGCTAACATTTTTTTCCTTATTCGTTATAAAGAAGTGAACTTGGGCTTTGGTTGTGAATCAGTGTTCCTTTTGAAGCTTACTATTATATAGTTAATATAGGTTCAACCTGGGGCCGGAGGTACAGAAAGTATGGACTGGGCATCAATGGTCATGCAGATGTATAAGTCATGGGCACAACGGCGTGGATATAAAGTAACTTTAATAGATGAAATGTCTGGTGAGATTGCAGGAATCAAGGTTCTTCTTCATACCATCTTCAGAATTATTTACTTCAAAATTATTTTGCAATTTTCCACAAAAGTCTTGCATGCATGACTCAGGGCCACCTTCCTCTAATGTGACTATTGTTTTTTATTTTCTACTGTCATGTTCTATGTTTCTTAATTTGGATAGCATTTAAACTTCAAGCAAGATTCCCAATAGGAATCCATTTCTATTTATAGCTCCTAGTTAAACATAGATTTTGCCTCTGACATTTCTTGCCTTATGTTATACTTTCTATTGAAGGGGACTGCTAGTTTCTGAATATATGGGTCTACTTGCTTTTTCAGCGAGCTACATTAAAGTAGAGTGGTAATGAGGAGAATAAAACGAATAAAAATTCATATATAATCTTGTTGGGGTTTCTGCATATTTATAAGGTTTTTCTTGTGATCAAAATCAATTCATAAACTATGAATTTGACATAATGAGGAGCGAAACATAGTGTTGTAAGACTATGTTACTATAATAGTGGTGGGAGAACAACAGAAAGAACATGAAAGTTATTATTTGTAGGCTGAAGAGTTGAATTATGATAAAATTGCAGGTATTTGCATATGCATTGATGAGTGCTGGATTTGCTGCATCTGGGGTCTAATAACCAGCACCTGGGTCAGGTTGCTTATCAGGTTTGTTCAATTCTAATTCACACAATAACTCCTTCATATTGAATTAGGAGAAAAGCATGGATTATTTGAATGTGAATTAAGTTCTAAGAAAATTTTGGTTAAAGCAAAATGAAGGGTTATCTATTAGTTTGTTTTGGATTTAAGCACCAGGCTGATATACTTGTTTTATTTATGCAGCTTATCATTGTCTGCAAACTGCAAAATGGTATTGATATCGATATGGGTGCTTATAAGGCTTTCAACTATAGAAGAAGACCTTTGAGGTTGTTATCTTAGTCTCTCTGAGCACATCGTAAACATTTTGACACTCGAGTTTTTTGGTTTTTAAATTATTTCTGCATTTCTATCCATATAGAGAAAAATGTTATTTCTATAGTGCTGGTTGCCTCTGTTAAGTGCTTAATTCAAGCTAGCTTAGCACTTGACTCATGACATGTTGATGGCAAACCCTTGATAGCTAATAGATATGTTTGTAGGATATTATTATTATTATTATTATTGGTATTAATTTTATATCTCTTTATAAACTATGAACATTATAGGAAGAAAAATAATAATAATAAAAAAATAATAGAAAATTGTAAAACGTTAAAAAATAATAGTTAATGTACTTTGATATTACTTAAGAAAAAAAGCCGTAAATAAAAATGGATTTATTAGACCTAAGAAAAAAGACGTAAATTAAAGAAAGGTAGAAGTTGTTTGAGACATTCAATGCAGCGTCAACATGCATTTTAATTTCACTAGTACAGTAAAAGTCATAGACACCAGTTAATTTCGATCATAGACACCGGTTTGAAAATTGATGCATATACAGGTGATGTAGAACGTCAGCAGGATTTGGTTCGGTTCTTTTAACCAAACTAGTATGTACGATTTGACTCGGTTCTTTTACAATCGAGGCAGTATCAATTCTTCCATCTACCCTAGTCGCCTCCACCACCACGAACCTTCCCTTCACGAGTCTTCCATCAAACAGGTTCAGCTCTTCCAGTTCAATACATCAGCTCTTCCAGGTTCAACTCTTCCAAAGGAGAAAATCCCCCTTCAATCCCTTCATTAACGATAAATAGCCCCAAGAAAAAAAAAAGAACCTTCTTTTCAAAATCCAGCTTCAAACCACTTCAATTCTTTAGTAGAACCCCACTCGGTACCTTACAGAGGTGAATCCCCACTTCAATTCTGCAGCAAAAAACAAAACTTCAAGATAAAAAAAAAGACCGAAAGCTAACACCAAAAATACTTGCCCCTCTCCAAAGCTTCAAACTTTTATCGATCCAAATCAAGTCCAGCCAAACCCCACCACATGCATCAATCAGAAAACAAAAAGAGGGGGACGATGGAGGAAGAGTGGAGGAGGGAGGAGGGAGGAGGGAGGAGGGGTTGGCGGTGGTTAATGAGAAGAACATATTGGAACAACAAGAACAACAACACCAATGGCGGATGAACATCAACAACACCAGCAACAAAGACGACGATGACAATGGTGTACTTGGTAGTGGCGACGGCGGGGAGGCAAGGACCAGTGGCATGGTGAACGTGAAGCGCGTGAGAGAGGCATGAGCCAAAAGAGGAACGCGAGCACGACGGCGATTTGCAGATGAGGTTGAAGATGGACCCACAGTAGCAGCTCAGGCACCTGCACCCACCTCTGCCACTAGAGCTAAAAGCCTTCGAAGAAACCAAAGGCGGTGTTAAGGGTCTCGTCGAAGCCGGCATCACCAAAATCCCTCTTATTTTTGTCATGCCGCCGGAAGACATCGTCGTCTCTGGCGATCGGAGCCATACCCAGTTCGAGATCCCCGTCATTAACCTCAAAGATGTCATTGCTGAAGGGTGAGTACTACACTAGGGAGAAGCATAAAAAGGTGAAATATTAGACTTTGAGAGAGAGAAAGACGAAAAGTTTTGGAACGTGGGAAAGGAAACGTCTGAGTAGTGAAAGTTGTATAGGCATCGGTTACAATAAAACTGAGGCATAAATGTTATACAACTTCGATTAATCTGCAACCGGTGCAATAACTCTCCTCGAAAAAGCAAATATTATTTTTTTAACTGGTCAGTACAATTTTCTGCCTCGGTCTTATAATTAACCGAGACCGTATACCCTTTTAGACACCGAGTTTAGAAGAATCGAGGCGTATAGTGTTTTTATAATTACATTTTTGCCATCGCATTTTTATACATCTCGAGTTTTCGAGAACCGAGACATAATAGGCGATTTAAAAATCCTATTTTTTACTAGTGTTTGGGGAGATACCGTCTCAGTTCAGTAGGAGTCGAGGAAAAAAGTCATTCGAGAAAAAAAATATAAAAAACTGTATTGTTTATGAACTGAGGAAAAAAGCCTATCCCTTTTTGCCTCGTCAGTATATACCTCAGTTGTGGAACCGGTGCCTATAAAAAAAATAATCGTTGTCTTTTCCCTTAACTATACTAGTGTAACTTTGGGGTTTTGGATGTGGGGTAGCTGAAGTTGTTACCAGCGTGAATGAACGCCGATTTGCCAAATTTTTTGAATCTGTCTAATGCGGTTGATGTTTTGAAGTTGTTGTGAGAGATGTTCAAGAATTTTATGGTCTTCAAGGGAGGGAAATCGGAGGGGAAGCTATCGTTCAAAGAGTTGTTTGAAAGGTCCAAGAAGGATAGTGAGGTTAGGGTGGAAATGGGTTTTACGCTGCCTTTGATTCTGCAGTTGGAGAGATTAAGGTGGTGTAGATTGGTAAGGTTTTGGAACCCTAAAGGTAAAGTTATGAGGTTATTATGTGAAAGGTCGAGGCTTTCAAGGTTTGAGAAAACAGAGAGGTGAAGCTGGTTGGTGAACTTGTTCTATGAGAGATTGAGATTTTTCAGCAATGAAAAGGAACCGTTTTGGTAAATAGGTGATAACAGTTGAAAAAGTATTATTTTTATACTTGAAATTAACCTTAAAGACAACCTTTATGACTTAAAAACTAGCTTGAAATCATGCTTTTGTTTATGTTTTTGAAATAAGAGAGTTGGATGGGTTTTATGCTTGGTTTTCCTTGTTTTTGCAGGTTTTAAGGTGAATTGGATGAAAGAAGTGAAGTAGGAAGAAGTTGGAATCAGAAAAGGAAGTGAAAAGTGCACAAAAAGAGAAGACACGAATACCGCTAAGCGGAAATTATCGCTGAGCGGTGTTCTTGAGGTCCCATAGTCACCGTTGAGGGGCAAAATTGCAGCTGATCTTAAATCTGAAGTACTGCACTTCCTGTTGAGCGGTATTTACCGCTGAGCGTCGTTTTTATGGGCCTTGGGCCACTTTTCTGTAGTTTTTAGAATAATATATAAGGTTTTAGTTGACCTAGGTCAGTCATCTTTGGCTAGAGGAGGATTTTGGAGGAGGATTTTGGATGCACTTTCTTCAAATTCTAGGGTTCTATCTTTCTTTCTTTCATTATTTTTCATCTAGTTTCACCATGTCCATGGTGAACTAAACCTTCATTGTTGTTGGGGAACCATTGTAATCCTTTGAAACTCTCATGTATTGAATTGGTTATTTAGTTCATATGCTTTCTTTCATTAATTGTTAGGGTTTTTCTTCTATACTCTATGCATGTTTTGTTTAACTCATTCAATTGCATGATCATTGATATTATTTGTATGGACACATATAAGTAAATCTAGACATGAAGAAATTCTCCCAATACTAGTATTGCCTAGACATAGGAATATGATGGTTGGTTGCCTTTAAGCTTCTGTGTGAATGTAATGCATGAATAATTGCTAGGGAGAAAAGACATTGTAAACTAGTTATTAAGAGTAGGTTTTCTTCACCAAGACATTGGATTTAAGGTAATTTAGAAAGTGGCATTAACATTAATGAAGAAAGATGAATTCTAGAGTACATGAGAGTGGATAGGATGAATTGGTAAACCCCTAACAACATAATCATCATATATTTCAATCACATCTTTTGCATTGTTCAAGTCCATTGATCAAAACCTTGCATTCATGTTTATTTTTTCGTATTTGAAAAAAGAATTGGTTTTACAAGTTTTAGATAATCAACAAATCACATAATTGTTTAGGTTTATGAGTCCTTTGGGAAATGATACTTGGTCTTACCATTTTTATTACTTGATATGATTCGGTTACACTTGTCGAGGGTTAACAGTAGGGTTAATGCTCCCTCCAAAGCTGTTCAGGGAAAGGTTCACTACTAATAAGGATGAGTGATAACAGTTGAAAAACTGTTATTTTCATGCTTAAAATTGATACTAAAAGCAACCTTTATACTTAGAAACTAGCTTGAAATCATGCTTTTATCTATATTTTCAGAAATAAGAGAGCTGGACAGGTTTATGCTTGATTTCAGTGTTTTTGTGCAGGTTTTAAGGTGAATTTAGTGAAAGAAGTGAAAAAGGAGAGAGATGGAATCAGAAAAGAAATCAAAGAGTGCAAAAGGAGAAGCCGAAGGCACCGCTCAGCGGCATTTTACCGCTGCGCGGCACTCAGGAGCTCACGGGAGGTCCGTTGAGGGGCAAAATGGCCGCTGAGGGGAAGACTTATAGGCTTGGGCCTAGATTTTATGTAATTTTAGAATAGTATATAAGCTTTAGGACGTCCTAGGGTTTGTATCTTTGGCATAAACGAAGAAAAACACTCTCTCTTCCACCCCTTTGAAGGAGGATCTTGGATGCTCAGGCTACCTCTTCACCTTTCTAGGGTTTTATCTTTCATTCTTTCATTATTGTTCATCTAGGTTCACCATGAATATGGTGAACTAAACCTTGTATGTTTGTTGGGGAATCAATGTAATCTTTTGAAGCTCTCATATATGGAATTTGTGCTTGCATCTTAATCTAAGACTCATGCTTTCTTTCATCGTTAGTTAGGGTTTTTCCTCTTTTCTTAATGCTTGCTTTGTTTAACTCATTCAATGCATGATTATTGGTTTTGTCGATACGGGAACGTACGGGGAAGTCTAGATCCGGGGAATTACTCCCAATATTATATTGGTTGTCGTTAAGCTCCTGTGCTACAAGAACTAATTATTAGGAATGCTGGGAATCGTATGAACTCGTAATTAGGGATAGGCCTTCTTGACAAGGTAATTTAGAGAGTGGCATTAACAATGATGATTTGAATGTGGAATTCCTAAAATATATGAGAGTGGATAAGATGAAATTGACCCCCCACAACATATTCGTATATATATATTTCATTGAAAGTGTTTGTCTTTTGCTTTTGCCATTGATCAAAACCTTATGCATACATGTTTATTTTCGTCTTTTGCATAATATAATCCAATTATTTCATCCTTAAGTCTTAGCTAATCAACAAACCACACAACTAAACTAGGACGTGAGTCCTTTGGGAGAACGATACTTGGTCTTACCAAGTTTATTACTTGAACGATTCGGTCATACTTGCCGATTGTAAAACATGTTTGTGACATCATATTTTGGTGATCATAAATTTGTCCATCAAGTTTTTTGGCGCCGTTGCCGGGGACTCTGGTTTAACTGGTTAATTTGTGTGATTATTGATTATCTTTGACTTTAATTTTGAATTTCTGTTTTTATTTTCTGTTTTTATGTTTTCGGTTTTTATTTTATCTTACTTGATTTGATTAGATTAGATTTTATTTTATTTTATTTTATTCTATCTTCTGAATCTTTTATCTTTTTATTTTATCTTCTGAATCTTTTATCTTCTGAATATTTATCTTCTCCTATATCTTTTTGTGCTAACAAATATTTTCTAGGGTTTTGTTTTCTTGTGTATGCAGGAAGCAATTAGAACAAGGAGTAAGAAAACAACAGAACCTCTTCTTGAAGGATTAGAAGACAGTAGACGGAGGAGAAGAATCAGAACGTCTAGAGAACTTTTCCCTTCTCCAGAAACTCTCTTACAATCATCACCACAAGGTTCTGTTCATAGCACAGGAGATATGGAGAACAATAATGTTAGAAGAACTCTTGCAGACTACACCAATATTGCTGGACCTCAGCACTTTAACAGCATAGCTAGACCTAGAGTCAATGCAGCCAATATGGAGGTCAAACCAGCACTGATTCAACTGGTGAAAAGTAATCAATTTAATGGGTTATCTCATGAAAGCCCATATGAGCACCTCACTACCTTTAATGAGATTTGCAACACAGTCAAGATTAATGGGGTACCAGACGAAGCTATCAAACTTAGCTTGTTTCCTTTCTCATTGGGAGGTAATGCTAAGCTTTGGTTGAATTCTTTTCCAGAAGAAAGTTTCACAGAGTGGGAAGCAGTGGTCACAAAATTTTTAAACAAGTACTTCCCACAATCTAAGGTGACTAAAGGCAAGCAAGAGATTTCTTCATTTAAGCAGGGCATGGAAGAATCACTGGGGCATGCATGGAACAGGTATAAAAGCTTGTTACGTAAAACTCCCACGCATGGTTTTGAAGATCAAGAAGTAGTCTTAACTTTCCTTGGAGGGCTTGGTTCACAAACCAAGATGATGCTGGACGCCTCAGCAGGAGGCAATATTAAATGGAAAACTCCAGAGGAAGCAACTGAAATTATAGAAAATATGGCTACTAGTGATAATGAGCTGCACAGTGAGAGAGGAGCTCCTATGCAACAAAAAGGGGTTCTTCAATTACAAACACATGATGCCTTGCTAGCTCAGAATAAAATTCTAACTCAACAGCTGGAGACTCTGACTAAAACTCTTGCTCATTTACCTAAAGAGTTGAAATCTGCTGCACAGGTACAAACCCAGTTGTGCGAATTATGTGGTGGTGATCATATCAATGGTCAATGTGCTTTTCCAGTGGAAGCCGTGGAGGATGTTAATTTCATGGCTAATCAATTTCCATACCGTCAAGGGAATTACAATCAGGGGTGGAAACCACATCTAAGCATTGGTCAAGGACAAACTGGGCAAGCTAATCAATATAATAAGCAGCAGCAGCAACCAACCTTTTGGCAACAGTTATCTATGCTTAATGAAAGATCAACAAGGTTGGAAGAAACTCTTCAGCAATTTATACAGAAAACTGAATCTTCTCAAAAGAGCACTGAAGCTGCTATAAAGAATTTGGAGATTCAAATGGGTCAGATTACCAAGCAATTGGAAGAAAGGCCAAATAGAAATTTTGGGGCTAATACTGAGGTTAACCCCAGAGAAGAGTGCAAAGTGGTAAAGAGCATGAATGAAGAGATAATTGAGTTAGAAGAAGGAGAAACAGAAGAAAGAAGAGAAGTAGAAAGAAAGAACACTTTTCCTTTTCCAACAAATCAAGAGAAACAAATGGACTTCACAGAATTATTCAGAATGGTGGATAATGAAGCACCTTGGGAACAGATTTTATAGAAAATTGCAGTTTACACAAAATCTGATGAAGAAATCTCTACAAAGAAGAGACGTAGAGATGATGAGGAAAAAAAGTGTATAACTGTTAAGAAAGAGTCATTCCCACCTAAAGCATCAGATCCAGGTAGTTTTTCTATCCCTTGTATTATAGGGAAGAAAAAGGTAAAGAAAGCTCTCCTTGATTTAGGTTCAAGTGTTAACTTGATGCCTTATTCTTTATTGGAGCAAATTGGCAATGTTAAAATGAAACCTGTAAAGGTTAATCTAGTAATGGCCGATGGATCTTCAAAGGAGCCATGTGGGATTGAAGAAGACATTGTAGTTTGTGTTGGCAAACTTCAGTTTTTGGCAGACTTTGTGGTGATGAAGATGGAAACCGAGAAGATACCTATCATACTTGGAAGACCGTTTATGAAAACGGCCAGGGCTATCATAGATGTAAATGAAGGTATAATGGTGCTCCAGGATAGAGAGGAGAGAGTGGTGGTGGATGTCTTCAAAGATGAGACGTAAGCAAAGGAGGAAGAAGCTAGTTATAAAGCTGCATTTCGAGATGCACCCATGACTAGATGTAAAGATGAAAATCTTGAGGTTTCAGGTAACCATTGTTTGTTGTTTCAGGTACCCAAGGAAGAAGAGATTGGAAGAGGAGAAGAAATTCCTAGAGACTGGAAGAAAAGAAGACTCCAACTTGGCACACCTGTAAGAATCAAGAACAAGTTGTGGGTTGTGAAGGGCTTTAAAGAGAAGGAGATGATAGAGATAGAGTCTCCATATTCTAGAAGAACCAAAACAGTTCAAAGGAAGCAGTTGAGAAGTTGGTGGAATGACAACATCAGCTATAAAGAAGATGGAACTTGAACTTTACTGGGTCAAGCTAATGACGTTAAAAGAGCGCTTGCTGGGAGGCAACCCAGTGATTTAAAAACTTTTGATTTTGATTTTGGTTTTGTAACTTTTAATCTGTGGATATTATTTTTATGAATATTTTGTTGGATATAACATCTACTGAAGGATGCTAGGTGGTTAAGTATCTACTGAAGGATACTCAGTTTGTAACACCTACTGATGGGTGTTGGTAAGAAAATTATGCACCTACTGATGGGTGTTGGTAAGTTTGTTACACCTACTGATGGGTGTTGGTAAGAAAATTATGCACCTACTGATGGGTGTTGGTAAGTTTGTTACACCTACTGATGGGTGTTGGTGGATTTTGGGTCAGGCTCGTGACGTAAACAAGCGCTACCTGGGAGGCAACCCAGTTGATTGATTGTTTTCTGCTTGTTTATTTTAGTTAGGGTTTGCATAAGCATTTTTAACATTGAATTGCAGGGAACCAGTGAGGGGTATGTCTAGGAGGAACGTAAGTCAAGAAAAGAAGGAGAAGAGCACATCACGAAAGTGCCGCTGAGCGGTACTCTCGCAGAATGGGCTTTAGTTCCCCTTAGCGGAACCCGAGCCCATTAGGGTATTTTTATACCCTAAGCTGCGCAATTTCTCATACTTTCAGGCTCTTCTCTGCACAAACACTCCCACATACTTTCTTCTAGGTTTTCCACATCTTTTCACTCTTCCCTCTTAAGAAAATATCTCTTCCACTCACTTTTTCACTAGTGTGCCATCAAAGTTTGGGGTTGGAAGAGAGCATTCTAGCTTGGAAGCATTCTCATTGCATCTAGTATCTCCACCCAAGTAAGTAAAAAGCATTTTGTTCATTCTAGGGTTCTTGAATTTGAATGTGATTGTCAAAGCATGAATATTTAGGGGTTTTGATTTCTATGCATGATTTGATGATATATTTGATGTTTGAACCGATTAAAATGCATGATTATGAATTGGAAAACTGAAAATTGCATTTGGGTGGAGTTAGGAAAGCTTTAAAACAGGTTTTTCAAAAATCTGCAGAGTTACCGCTGAGGGGTAAACTGCCGCTGAGCGGCACTCTGCCAGATTTGATTTTTCTGGTTTGTTGTGATCTGGAATGTGGTACTGGTGGCGCTGAGGGGAAATTCTGGCCCTCAGCGGTGGTTTAGCTTCGAAAGGAGTTATGTTCTATGTTTACTAATGATTAACATCATGTTCTGTGGTTTTGTATTTGTGTTTGAATGTAGGAATGGCATCCTCATCAGGAAAAAGATTGAAAACCATGGCAACCATGAGAAAGGAAAAGGAACCAGAGCAACCCCAATCTAGCAGGTTCCTCTCTAGGAAACATGAGAAGCACTTTAGGGTGGTTCAGGACAGGAGACTTCTGATGGAGAGAAAGGTTGGAATGATACCTAACTTTGCTCCTCAATTTGGAGAGCAAGTGTTAGGGAATGATTGGGGAAAGCTAGCCACTTATCTTGCACCTGCCAACATAGCTGTGGTAAAGGAATTTTACACCAATGCAAAGAAGATTGGTGATTATCCAGCTGAAAATTATTTGGGCTATGTCAGAGGCCATGCTATCAGGTATGATCCTGATTCTATCAACAACTTCCTGGATACTGTGTGGGCTTGTGAGCAATGCCAGTTTGCTCTTTGCATGGAGGAAGGTGCTGATTATGAGGATGTGGAGAGAGTGCTGTGTATACCTGGAGGACACTTCCAATGGAATAGATCTGGCTCAGTGGTTAACATTAGGAGGACGGATTTGACTCCTCTTGCAAAGTATTGGATGGCATTTTCTCATGCCAACATTCAGCCATGTTCACATGTGTCAGATATTACTATCAGCAGGGCACTATTCATCTATTGTGCTATCAGAAACTTGAATGTTAATATTGGGCAGGTGATAGCTGATGAAATTAGTGTATGTGCTAACACCTCAAACAACAAAGCACCACTAGGACATCCTTCTTTGATCACTCACCTTTGCAAGCTAGCTGGGGTGGACACTTCTGTTCCACCATTTGAGAGGCCAAGAAAAGCTATTGATGATGCTTATTACAGACAATACTGTGGAGGTGAGGATGCAGCTCAGCCAGTTCCACCACGCCGGGCTCGTAGAGAGAGAGGGCCAACACAGAGCCGAACATCTGCTGATACACATGAAGCAGAACCATTCCAGATGAGGGACATGTATATGTCTCTTATAGGTGCTCAGTTGCAGTCCATTCACAGAGGGCAGGTGGCCACGGCTGAGATGATAGTGGGAATGTATGATACACCTCCAGCTCACAGGTGGACTATGGATGAATTCCATAATGTAGTAGCTTGGCCAGAAGAACCATTGCATGGAGGAGGAGCTGAAGCAGCTGAAGCTTCAGCTAGAGATATGGAAGAAGATGAAGCTGATGAGGAGGATGCATTTGAAGATGATGAAGATGAGGAGGAAGAGGAAGATACAGAGGACAGCTCAGACTGATGAGGAGCTGAGATAGCATTTACTGATGAATGCTATCATATGATTATGCTTTTGTGGTTTAAGTTTTCTGAACTTATTTGTTTTTGTTTTTAGATTAGGGTTGATGTACTCTATTGAACACCTGGTTTGTTATGATGGTTTGCTATTAATTGTGATTGTGTGATAAGTAATATTGAACGATGCTTATGATTAATTGATGTTGAGATGATGTGCACATTAAAATGCTTATACAGGTGATTCACAAGCTTTGTGAACAAATGCATGATATCATGATTGTGATTGTGAAATTAAGCAGGATGTGTATGTCAAATGTGAATGAGCTGATATGTGAGATTTTGAGCTCCAGAGTTGTTATTGTTATTGCTATTACTTTGAAAGCATGAATGATTTTGCCCAGGTTTTCTATGATTGAATCAATTGCTTGTTTTGCATCATGTGATCAAGGCTGTTTGTTGGAACCCTTTTTATTGGCCAACTTCATAAAGTTAGCCCACTAAAAGAGAACACTGTGTGTTCTATCCTTTGAACCCTTAGCCTTGAACATACACTGAAACCCTTGATTAAAAATCTTTACCTTGAGTTAAGTAGAAGATCTTGTGTGGTATTGTTAAATGTTCAAGTTTGGGGTTGTTGGGAAAACATGAAAAAGGAAAAGCATTGAGCTAAGAGCTAAAAAAGTAAGAATATGCAAAGAAAAAGAAAAAGAAAAAAAAAAGAAGAAGCAAAGCTCAATGCAAATGCAAAGGCAAAAGAAAGTTGGGAAGAATAAGAATAATTGTGTTGTTATGACTCTTTTAACTCAAGGATTTTGTGATCCAGAAAAACCAATTTTCTTGTTAGCCCAGCCACATTATAAGCCATTGAAAAGTCCTTGTGATGATGCATGCTTGTGAATGTTTTTGATTGTGGTAAAATGAAAGGCAAAGTTGATTCATGTGACATTGTGATAGTGGAGTGAATGAGTGAAACACTTTACCTCTTATACACTTGTGTGTTGAGTGAAACACTTTACCTAGTGAGGAAATATTCCATAAGCACATGAACATCCATGCTTAATTGATTGATCATTCATGAAAAATAGCATTTGTTGGAATTTAAATGACTTTGTGAACACTAAAGCATGTGCACATCTTGAATGAACTCTTGGTCATAAGTTTGAGTGAAGTTGTTACTTATCTTGAAAAAGAGGATTTTTGAATGAGTGAACCATCATATGAATTGGTTGGAGATTGAGTTACATTTTGTTTGCTTGAGGACAAGCAAAGTTCTAAGTTTGGGGTTGTGATAACAGTTGAAAAACTGTTATTTTCATGCTTAAAATTGATACTAAAAGCAACCTTTATACTTAGAAACTAGCTTGAAATCATGCTTTTATCTATATTTTCATAAATAAGAGAGCTGGACAAGTTTATGCTTGATTTCAGTGTTTTTGTGCAGGTTTTAAGGTGAATTTAGTGAAAGAAGTGAAAAAGGAGAGAGATGGAATCAGAAAAGAAATCAAAGAGTGCAAAAGGAGAAGCCGAAGGCACCGCTCAGCGGCATTTTACCGTTGAGCGGCACTCAGGAGCTCACGGGAGGTCCGCTGAGGGGTAAAATGGCCGCTGAGGAGAAGAAACGAGACGCGCACTCACCGTTGAGCGGTACTTTACCGCTGAGCGGCACACTTATGGGCTTGGGCCTAGATTTTATGTAATTTTAGAATAGTATATAAGCTTTAGGACGTCCTAGGGTTTGTATCTTTGGCATAAACGAAGAAAAACACTCTCTCTTCCACCCCTTTGAAGGAGGATCTTGGATGCTCAGGCTACCTCTTCACCTTTCTAGGGTTTTATCTTTCATTCTTTCATTATTGTTCATCTAGGTTCACCATGAATATGGTGAACTAAACCTTGTATGTTTGTTGGGGAATCAATGTAATCTTTTGAAGCTCTCATATATGGAATTTGTGCTTGCATCTTAATCTAAGACTCATGCTTTCTTTCATCGTTAGTTAGGGTTTTTCCTCTTTTCTTAATGCTTGCTTTGTTTAACTCATTCAATGCATGATTATTGGTTTTGTCGATACGGGAACGTACGGGGAAGTCTAGATCCGGGGAATTACTCCCAATATTATATTGGTTGTCGTTAAGCTCCTGTGCTACAAGAACTAATTATTAGGAATGCTAGGAATCATATGAACTCGTAATTAGGGATAGGCCTTCTTGACAAGGTAATTTAGAGAGTGGCATTAACAATGATGATTTGAATGTGGAATTCCTAAAATATATGAGAGTGGATAAGATGAAATTGACCCCCAACAACATATTCATATATATATATATATATATATATATTTCATTGAAAGTGTTTGTCTTTTGCTTTTGCCATTGATCAAAACCTTATGCATACATGTTTAGTTTCGTCTTTTGCATAATATAATCCAATTATTTCATCCTTAAGTCTTAGCTAATCAACAAACCACACAACTAAACTAGGACGTGAGTCCTTTGGGAGAACGATACTTGGTCTTACCAAGTTTATTACTTGAACGATTCGGTCATACTTGCCGATTGTAAAACATGTTTGTGACATCATATTTTGGTGATGAAAGAAAGCATGAGTCTTAGATTAAGATGCAAGCACAAATTCCATATATGAGAGCTTCAAAAGATTACATTGATTCCCCACAAACATACAAGGTTTAGTTCACCATATTCATGGTGAACCTAGATGAACAATAATGAAAGAATAAACCCTATAAAGGTGAAGAGGTAGCCTGAGCATCCAAGATCCTCCTTCAAAGGGGTGGAAGAGAGAGTGTTTGCCTCGTTTCTGCCAAAGATACAAACCCTAGGACGTCCTAAAGCTTATATACTATTCTAAAATTACATAAAATCTAGGCCCAAGCCCATAAGTGTGCCGCTCAGCGGTGAGTGCGCGTCTCGTTTCTTCCCCTCAGCGGCCATTTTGCCCCTCAGCGGACCTCCCGTGAGCTCCTGAGTGCCGCTGAGCGGTAAAATGCCGCTGAGCGGTGCCTTCGGCTTCTCCTTTTGCACTCTTTGATTTCTTTTCTGATTCCATCTCTCTCCTTTTTCACTTCTTTCACTAAATTCACCTTAAAACCTGCACAAAAACACTGAAATCAAGCATAAACCTGTCAAGCTCTCTTATTTCTGAAAATATAGATAAAAGCATGATTTCAAGCTAGTTTCTAAGTATAAAGGTTGCTTTTAGTATCAATTTTAAGCATGAAAATAACAGTTTTTCAACTGTTATCAATGAGCTTGTCCACAACCAGTTTGGTACCTGCCCTTGTAAGAAATCCCAGATAGATCTAGAACCTCCAACTTGGACATGTTCCTCAGATACTTCCACAAAATGCTTCCCCTTAGGTTCTTGAACGAAATGCAACTATCTTTTTATCACTTTCATTTTCTTCACTCTTTAGCAACCTCTCATCCTTTCCAATCTTACACAACGAACCCTAAATCCCTAAATTTTAAAATCAGTGATGTCAACTTTTAAAATCTTTCAGAAACCCCAATTTTTAAATGTTTCTTATATAAAATGCCACGTATAATAAGGCTTTTTTTTTTATAAAATGCCACATATAAGGGTATGTGCAAGTCACGTATTAAAAATTGTCCATGTCAACATCACATGTCATAAAAAACTTAATCTCATTAAGTCAATTTAACGATAGGGACCCAATTGAGTCAATTTTTCAATATAAAGGATCAAATTGACGAAACCTATAAGACGGGATCTAACTGGGAAAACCCCACATTAATAGAGACTTATGAAGGGGTTTAACCTTTTTCTTTTTCAATAGACACTAATACAAAAATCTTGTACAACGTCGAATATTTTGGACTTTAAACGGCGAAATTGCGAACGACGTCATATCAGGAGACGTTAAATTGACGGGGAATTTAAAAAATTCGACATTAAATTAACGTCGAATTTTTTCAAAATATGACGTTAACGTTAATGTCAAATTTTGTTAATATTCGACGTTAATCAATATTTTTTTAATTAATTGTGATCCTTTACAAAAGTTCTCAAAAGAAAAGTTATTCCTTTAGAAATTATTATGAATTTTTTTTGCTCTTGTTGCAAAACTTAGTATTGATCCGAAGTAGCGATGTCAACACTGAGCACGCGTGTGGTTCCTCGTGTTTCATGGGAATGCCACTCGGTTCCACGGTGGACACCAAAATGTTATGGTAAAAAGGGGTCTGAGGCCGATCGCTCTTCTCTCTCCACTGTCTTCCCTGTTCGCACCTCCAATCGTCTTGGAAACTCCTAATTATCCGTACCGACCAGTGTGTGACCTGCCGAAAACACTCCGACGATCAGATATGCTTCTCAAGACGATTTATGTAATTACTAGCAAAAAGTCTATTTACCTAGCCATTACTTTTGTATTTATTGGACCTATTAATCATCCATTAATACAGTATATTTTTATGCGATATGACCGTTAATTACTGATTAATATCATTCACATTTGATGTGATCGTCAAACCTATTAATTAGTCAATAATGTCTTCCTGATTATTCGTTGAACAACATTGCCTAACCTATCGGTTGGTTCTCAATCAGGGATTGGTCGGTGTACCAACTGACTTCTACTGTGCAGACTTGTATGCAATGTACACTACAATATATATATATATATATATATATATATATATATATATATATATATATATATATATATATATATATATATATATATATATATATATATTATTTATGTATGTATACATATATAATTAACTCGCAATGCAAAGTATATATTTTACATATTGTCATTTAACTATATGATGATATAAATCTTATTAAAACTTTACTATTTTAGTGATGAAGATTTTAATAATAATTATACTGATAGTGTTAAACTCCTAACATTCTACCTATGCATTTTGCTGAGTAATTTGGATTGAGTATGTATCTACTATTAGAGCTGTCAAAATGGGTAACCCGACCCGACCCACCATGGGTTGGCCACTTAGTGAGCCAACCCAACCCGACTCATTTATTAGCAAGCCGATAAAATTTGAACGCGACCCGACCCACCATGGGTTGGTGGGTTAAACGGGTTGGCTCATTGGCTCACTTAATTAACTTTGTTTTCACCCTTTTCTTCTTAGATTCTTATAACATGTTACTTTGATCGATCAAATTGAAACATTAATAATTGGACCAATTCATATAAAAGAAAATGAAACAAAAGAAATATATTGTTATATATATTCTAAGCTATCAAGCATAAAATTTTGCCAATTTAGTTTAATGAGACATACACAACCGTTTGACCAATAAACTATATATAGCTGTTAACAAAAATATATAGTACAAGATAAAATTGTCATGCTTGTAGATAGGTCTAAAAACAAGATAAAACAAATGATGTATTCTTGAATTATCCAATTTGTAAGATTATCCATCTATTAAATTGGAGTCTTGAATGGATAAATCCACAGTATTATACTCTCTTGAAGCATATTCTTCTTTATCTCCATCTATAATATTGTCCAATCTATAATCTTATGGTTTTATTTGCAGAGGAGAACTTTTGGAAAGACAGTCGCGCGATAGGCTTTATTGCTAAGTAAAGGTTGTGCATTTTGAATAATTAATTTAATTAATTTGATTTCAATTAAAAAATAAGGATTTGAATAATTCACTACTGGAAAAGTGCGAATTACAGACGGCATATTACCGAAGGCTTGTAAGCCATCGGTATTGAGTTAATTACCGAAGGCTTTTAAGCCGTCGGTAACTTTCTCGGTAATTTAAGTCCCAAATTGGGGTTTTTGTTCCCCAATTTGATTTCATTCACTTGCACGCTTTCGTCTATGTCGTCCCCTTCTTCACACACTTCACTTTGTTTCTTCACACACTTCCCTCTATTTCTTCACGCTCCCCACTTTCTCGGTTAGTCAGTGGTGGTGGTCCTTCATGGTGGTGACTGGCCTCCTTGATCACGGTTTGTTCATGGTGCGTGGTTTGGGGAGTCTTGGGCTACGATTTTTAAGAGGGTTGGTCGCTACGTTGAGGGTTATTGGTGTCGAGGTTGAGGGACTTTGTTGGAGGGGCCGTAATGGGCTTCTGTTGCTGTCGTGGTCGTGAAGGGCTATCTCGGTAGAGGTAAGTTCCACAGAATTTCATTCACATTCTCATGTTCATATTGCTGAAGCCTAGACAGTGTTGCTGCCTTCATCTACTTTTCATTCACTTGGTAGTATGTGATTGAAGGAACGCAGTTGAGGGATTTTGTTGGAGGGGCCGTTGTGGGCTTGTGTCGGTGTCGTGTTGTACAAAGGTTGCCATCATCAAGTGCTATATTCGTTGAGGTAAGTTGTGCGTTTAAAAATTCATTATGAGTTACAATGTTCTGGAATGTGTTTGATGTTCTTGTGGCAGTAGTGTATGTGCTTGTTTGATTGAGAAAGTTTATTGTTTTGTAATTGAAATGAGGGGCAAGGCATTGGCATGCCAGTGAGAAGGTTAAAATAGCCTTAGTCGTAGTTTACGGAAAATAAAAGCAACCGAGCAAGTGAAGATTGAGCAACAGTTCTAATTGATGTAATTGTTGCCTTTGCTTCTAATGCTTGCAACTACGAACTTAACCTTTCAACCTCTAACTTCCCCTTGACCTGCTTCCACTCAACGTACACATAATGTTATATATTGTAAATGGTTGATACTATAACTTTTCTAATGAGAAGTAATTTGTAGGCTTTGGTGCCTTTGCCTGCATTGGCACGGTAATAGACTAATGTTTTTTTGAGTCCAATGCAGTGATTGCCTTCTCCAACTTGTGAGTACCCTGGTTTGTTTATTCCGGTTGCTTTCCAGAACCCAGACTTAGTCACTGTATTAGGCCTTATGTTATTCCTATACTTCCTCCCTCTTGTGCAGAAGAAGTACCCCTCCTTTTCTCCTCCACTCCCATTGCTCTCTGCTTACACACAAAAGGTTTTTTCTGATTAGTATTAGTCCAATTCATTCTACCATGGTGTATGTTGTTGGTTCTGAAATTCAAGGGTATTATTTACTTTATATTATTCTTACTAAACTATGTTAAATATTAAATTTGGTTCAAGTTTATAATATAAGAATCTACTAGGAAAGCCTCAAAGCTTATAATTATTTGATACATATAGATGAAAAGCCTTCCATGATATTTTGAGACACTTTTCTAGAAAGTTTAAGAGAAACAAAAGAAGATCAAGAAAACATACCTGGAAGATCCCAAGGATCGTATTTGTAAATATCAATTTGGTTGATGAGGTCGATGTTGATAGGTTTCTTGTGAAGCATCCCTCGTAGATAGAAACTAACAAGCTCTTCATCTGTGGGATGTAATCGAAATCCAGGAAGTGGGATTTCATCGTCATCCACACACCCATGATGATCATCATTCTTGTTGAAATTTTCGTTCACACCCATCTTATCCTCTCCATATTTCTATGCCTGGACTTATCTCCATCAATGACATAGTTAATGTCATACAACCCAGGAAGCTCGTTTACTCTGCTTCCAACTGTTCTTGGTTTAAGGAAATCATAAGGGGTGCCCTTAACAGATTCTAATATTCCAGTGGGGATCAGATTCTCATCCACTGCTGTGATCTTGACCCTAATATTTGAACTTTGTGTGATAAAATGTCACCACTCTTTTGGCCTCCCAAATTCTAGTATGTGTGTTGTGCTAGGTTCACTGGTGTGGCTTTGTCTACTGGCTTCGCAATCATTTTCACAGCATATTTGTTTATGCCAATGAGCATGTATGTCATTAAAGTCCTTAAATTCAATACCATGGAGTGTGTTTCCGTGATCATTAGCAGGCAATTTATAGGTATGTTTGTCCAATGTAAACCGTGCATGTCCAATTCTATTTGCCACACGTCCAATAAGTGCTCCAAATACCATGAACCCTTCCATGCTCAACAAAACCATCCTTATTATCATTATATTACTTTAGTTATTCTGTGAAACATCTCTTTAGCCTTTAATAATATTACAAATATTTATTTTCTGAAATTATTAAATATTTTATATTTAGATTTTATTAAAGTCATATAAAACAATTTTTCTAACAAATAAACTTAATATAGATTTTTGTATCACATGGTAAAAAAGAACAGAATTTAAAATAAATTCCACCTGCAACACTTAGGTTTACATGTGTCAACACTCAATTTCGTCCGGATTGACTAAATAATTTGTTTTATTGTTTTATCCTCATAAAAGGAAAAATTGAAAAAATGTATATAAAATAAAAAAAATAATAATAATAATAAAAAAAGGGTATCAGACGTTCGTCCCCTATGATCTCGCGTTCGTCCAAACTGTTCGACCGTTCGTCACTTGCACTGTTCGACCGTTCGGCATGTTGGTTCTTTAGGACGTTCGTCCTCATCTTCAACCGTTCGGTCATCCTCAAACGTTCACTATTCGACCGTTCGGCCATTTGTTCATTTTGGACGTTCGTCCTCGCCCTCAACTGTTCAACCTCTCATGTTTACCGTTCGGTTATTTTTGTTTATTAAACGTTCGTTTATTTTGTGTAATAAGCGTTCGGTCTTTAAATTGAACGCTCGGTCTCCATGATATTTGTCTTCAGCGTTCGGTTTTGGACGTTCGGTCATGTTTTCTGAACGTTCGGTTTTGTTGTGTTATGTGAATGTTCGGTTTTCATTTGAACGTTCGCTTTTCATTCGAACGTTCGACCTCCACCATTCGTACTTTTCCCTTATTTGGACTTTCGTTCATACTGACTTGTAGGGCGTTCGGCGAGGCGTTCGTCCAGACCGTTCCTGCCCTGTCCTGGCGCTCGTGCTGACCCTCACTTCAATCCCTCTGCCGTTCGTCCAAATCGTCCTTAGTCTTCTGCGGCCGCTCGTCCTGATCACCCGTGGCTCCAGGGCACCATCAACCTCCCATTACAGTGAGTGCTCCACTCACCACCAACCAACCTTCCACCATCTCCAGCATCACCATCCAGCATGCACAGAAGAGGAAGCAACCACACGCACAGGGTGTCCACCGTATGAAGAAGAAGACAAGATTCAGGGGCCCTCACCCTATTTTCTCACGGCCAAAAAACTGTAGCTCAGCATGCAAAGAAAAGAGGATCACGGGAAGAATTCTGAACAGATTGGGAGGCTCACGGGTTCTGAGATTTGGCCATAAAAGAAAGCAAGCAGCAGAGGGAAAAGGGGGGGAAATCTTCTGGATTTTACTCTTCATTCATCATCCACCTCTGACAAGGGACTTTGCCTCTCACGACGATCCCTTCATGGCACCACTGACCCCTCTCTGACACTTGATCCTCAACACTGAACACCTCTGGCCTTCATCTACACCTCAGGCCCCCTGCTATTACGAACACTTATCATCAAAGAACCTCCCATCTCCAACACCCACCGTGACCCAACCACCTCACCTTCTTCCTCCATTTTCATCATCCAACTTCAAAATTCAAATTCAATCATCTTCAACTCCCACAAGAAAAAAAAACCACTCACTCAACAAAACCATACCCTCCAAACCAATTCACCCTAACAAACAGAAAACCAAATATGCTTCAGCTGATTCCTCCATTCTGTCAACGCTCACGACCTATATCCATCCATTAACCACTAAGAATCCCAAAGACCAGGGTTGCCGTTTGTACCAGGGGAATCCGAGACCGTGGCGGCCCGGGTGGCGTTGTCGGCGGAGTCGTGGACCAGATGGAGGACCCCCCGTGAGGGTCGTTTCGTCGTGGCGGCTGGATCGGGGCTCGGCAGTAGCAGCAGTGGCCAGATCTAACAGTGGCCCGTGACAGTCTCGGAGGCGGCGGCAGCCAGTATCAGTCCGGCGCAAACCTCCCGCGCGCGAAGAAGAGAAAGGGAGCTTGGAGCTGCGGCCGGCGATGTTCTCGTCCATGGTTGTCGGAGGTGGTGACGACGTTGACTGGAGTGCGGTGGCCGTTTCTGGTTGGGACGCCGGCGAGCCGGCAACGAGGATGCCAGGCGGAAGAGAGAAGGAGATCCTGGGGTTTCAGTTGAGTGAAATGGTAAAGAAAAAAGTTGAAGAACCCCTGAGGGTTTCCTGATCCAAAGAACGAAAAGGCTTGGGCCTTTGCTTTTGATCCAGCTTTCACTTAAAAAAATATACATATAATATATTTACACATAAAAATAAAAATACAATTTTCCCTGCACAACCCCTTTCACACCCCACTTTCATTCGGGCTTAAGCCCATTGTGTGCAAACAAAATATAAAAAAAAACAAATAATAAAAAAGAAAGAATGGACCTAAGAACACTATTTCAGGATGCATCCCCATTTTCGTTTTTGCACCTCAGACAGACACCAAGTGGAAGATAAGGATTTTTGGCCCAAACAAAGGAGCTTCAATTTCACTCGGCACTCCTGGTTTTTATCTCTGTACTCTTATTCATGTTGGACTTTTATTTTGCTTTATTTTTTTTATAATTGTTTCTTTATTTGATTATTTGGTCATTATTGCATGTAACTCCTTGTATGGTTTCTACACCCTTTTGTTTTATTTATATCTATTGAAGTTTTACATAAAAAATCACAAAAATAAATAAATAAAATAATAATAATAATCTGTCTTCAAAAATACAAAAAAATACGTTTCAAAAGGTTTAGGCACATGTGTGATCGCACGCATCGTCCTTGTGCTAAAAACCTTTTCTCTTTCTTCAAAAATTACAAAATTTGTTTTAAAGGTTTAGGCACATGTGTGATCGCACGCATCGTCCTTGTGCCAAAAACCTTTTCTTTTTCATTAAAAATACAAAAAAATATAAAATTTTCAAAAAACCAAAAACATGCCTTTTTCAAAACTACAAACAATATCGCCTTGTCAGAACTACGTGATCCTTGATTCTCCACCAAAAGTGGAGATACGTAGGAGCAAGGCTAGACCTTGTCAGGCTCACTCTCCCAAAAATCCAAATTATCCATAACAAATTTCTCAAACAATTTTCCAAGCAAATTTCTCAAACAATTTCTAAAAGAACTACGTAACCCTGATTTCTCACATGAGAATACGTAGGAGCAAGGTCAATCCTTGTCGGACCCAAAAAAACTAAAAAATATTGTTTGTTTATTTAGAGTTTTATTTTAGGGGAAAGTTAAACATTTTGAAAACCACATCCATGTTCGCGCATTTAGTTAAAGGTACTGCCCTAGGGCAGGCGTTGTAGGGTGCTAATACCTTCCCTACACGTAACCGACTCCCGAACCGAGAATCTGGTTCAAATTGACCATGCCTTATCATTTTATGGTTTTCCCGTAGTTTTCCAGAATAAACTATGGTGGCGACTCCAAAATCTCTTTTTTCAAAAACTTGTTTTATTTTTCGGATCGTCGTCCCGTCGCGATTCCGGTTGCGACAGATGGCGACTCCACTGGGGATGCCAGAGAGTCAGGCCATTTAATTAGATGTGCGAATTCAATGTGGTTTTTCTTTGTGTTTTTCTTCTCCTTTTTCTTTATCTTTTATTTGATATTTGAAATAATTGCAGGTGTGTTTGTTTTGATCGTTCTATTTTGAACCCTAGGGTAGAAAACATGTTTGTATCTGCCTGGGATTTTTCTGGTTGTTTTGCAGGTGAGGGTTTGGGATGTACAATTGCATTCTCCCTTCACACACACACATTATGCATATCATGAGTGAGGCCCTATACCCGGGTCTGAGCGCAACTTAGAAATAGAGGGGTTGTGTAGCGGTGTCATTTGGGACATACTTCCTGTTTGGCTATCGTGAGAACCCCAGTCAGAGTCTGTTCTTTTCATTTGTGTCTCCACATCTAGTTGATTACTCTGACTGTTGTGGAGAAACAGTGAAAAGAGCCATAGCTCTGGTGGCCTGATTTAAGCATTAGGAAGCTATCCTTGTGAGTGCATATATTTGGCCTTAGAACTTTTGTCATTCAACCTTTGATAAGGCACAAAAGGGAGAAATGTGTATTCTTATAACCCTCATGTTCGCTTAATAAAAATCACTCACCTTGTACATATCATCATATCTCTTTATCTTTTTTCCTTCTTTTGCTTTTTCCTTTTTTCTTCACTCATTGCTTTTTTTACAGTCTTGTCACATTTTGTGGATTCTAGTCAAAAATTATAAAGTTGTGATTAAGGCCTTTAAGCTAAAGATGAGAATTAACATGGAATTCTGAGTCAAGGGGTATTCGAGTTCATATATTTTGTTGATGCACGTCAAACAAAGGAGGGTAATATTGGTGGAGTATAAGAATTTGTTGAACCTGCCAGAGTGGAGGAATTTGAGTAAACCTTAGATACACTTCTCGGATGCAAGGTGCCTACATTTACCTCGGGAAATATACCCTTACTCATAACTAGTGCGAACCAGGATCCTCAAGGATACTTGTAGGAATACCTACATCGTTTGGCTTAAGAGAAAAATTGGGAAACGTTTACGGATGTATTAGCTCTTCTCTTCTATGGTGTCATGCTTTCTCCTAAATGTCAAGAACCTCGTCGATTATGCCGCTGTGAACCATTTGTGGGATACAAAGAGCGTTGTGAGGATCCAGTCACTGCCGTCCTGGCTAAAGTTTATGGGACCCTTAATCGTTGTTACGAACTAAAAGGGGGAAAGATGTTATGTTGTCTACCAGTGCTGTATATGTGGTTCATTTCCCGTGATACTGGATACGCCTTAAATTCCCCGTACCCCATGGATGAGCTATTGCAGTGCAAACCAAATGTGAAAGGAGCAAATGAATGGGCGCAACTTTGTGCAAGTTTAAACGAAGAACAAGTTAAATGGTGTGTCCCTTGGCAGCATAGATCACAGACTATATATCATTGCGGGAGCTAAAAATGAGCTTGGAAGAGTCTCCAACAAATTATAGAGATGAACCAACCACAAGGCACGCAGAAACGCTCGTCACACATGCAGAAACGCTCGTCGCCGGAGTGACGCCAAGTGAACGTTCGTCTAGCTCTCTGAAGACGACGCTCGTCCTAGAGCAGAAGAGGACGCTCGTTTTGAAGAAGACGCTCGTCCAGATGACGTGAGAAGAGGACGTTCATCCAGGACACTTAGAGAGGACGATCGTCCAGGCAGAAATGGACGCTTGGCCAGGATAGAAGAGGACGTTCGTCCTGGGTGATAAGAGGGCACTTGTCCAAGATTTGGGACGCTCGTCCCGATTTTAGTGGACGCTCGTCCACTTTCGACTTTTCCAGAGAGTCTCGCGCCCGGGCGCAAGACAGAAGGGGCGTCAGGCCCGACTTTTGCTTATGTGTCTATTTAACCCAGAAACGCGAAGGGGCTACGGTCTTTGGTTCTTTGGAGGTGCATCTCACTCAGAGGAGAGCTTGGAGGGCTACTAGGGCTCGTGGAAACGCTCCCTTCTTCCTCTTGGGTTCTTCATCTTCTTCCATGGCCATTTTATCTTGTGAGGAATGAACTTTTGCTAAAATGCTTCATCGAGTTAAGAACGCCTACAAAAATGTTGTTCATTTCAAGGGAGACCCAAGATCATGGACTTTTAATAAAGATTCCCTTGGCCAATGAATCACAGAGAGGGTTAGGACAATCAAGTTACCATTCAAGTCAATCCCTCCTTACCGAAGCAAAAAAAAAAAAAAAAAAAAAAAAAAACTTCGTAGTGCTGAGCAGCGGATTGGAGCAGCAGTTGAGAAGTTGGAAAAATGTAGCATCAAGCTAAAGAGGAGACGTCTATAATTAATGATCTATATGAAAGAGTATGTCGTTGAACAAGGACAAGTTACAAAGAATTAGAAGAGAAGTCTCTCATAGCTAGCTTCCCTTGCCAATGGAGCTATTGAAAACATCCTTGAGTTCGTAGCTGATGTTGAGTCTGCATTGCCAATCCTCAGCCCGCCTAAGGGGATTGAAACATTCCTAAATTGCTGCGAGAAACTGATCAGATAAATGAAGAATGTGACGACTAAAGCCTGTTATGGTTGACCAAGAATTACTATGTCTCGCATTTTGGGAACTTCTAAATGATGAACCACCTTATTGACTCTGTTTCGTGTTAATTTCCAAATTATACCGGGGCAATATTTTCACCGCTTTATAATTTCTGACTAGAGAATTTGAACTATGTTGTCTTTTTTTTATTTTTTTTTTGTTTTTATTTTCTTTTCTTAATTTGTTTCAAAAAAAAAATATAAAATACAGCTAAACATCTAAGATACCCTAAAGGACTCGAACCAGTTAACAAATCTTGGAGAACCAAAAGAAGGAATGAAAGTCGATATCCAACAACTGAAGGAACAAACGAGCTTAATCTTAGAGGCCCTAAACGCCTTACAAGGACCTGAAGATTTGCACGCACCACAATTACAATAGAGAGTGTGAATGGCACAAACTTTCCCTCCTTATTGGTCTTTCCTCGTATTACACTCCGCCCTGAGGGGCAGACTTGGGGCATGAAGCCCACAAAAGACCGAAGAGAACACATTTGAAGGAGGAAACAAGTTTGGGACAACCACTTGCATGGTCCTTAGGGAAATTATTAAGCCAATTATTGTGAGCATGATGAGGACAAAATCTTCTCACCCTGTCAATATTGAGGTCGTCAGGCACAAATTTGAGGTGCTAGAAAAATTGTGAAGGCCATAAAAGATGGATGGAGCGCTATTTGAAAGTGTTGCATGGTCTCGGATCTGATGATACCTTGAAGGTTCAAGTTGCTAGAATTTAAGAAATATAGAAGGACTGCTTGTCCCAAGAGCCATCTCATGATGTATGGCAAGGAAATGGTTGTTCATGCATGTGATGAAAAGTTGCTAATTCTTTTCTTTCGAGAGTTTGGATGGCATGACTCTAATTGGGGCACTCATCTTGAATCTTCATGGATCTGGTGGATGCTTTCTTGAGCTAGTACAAGTACAACCTGGATTATAGCACCTGGTAGATTGCAATTGCAAAGCATAGTGAGAGAGTTCAAATCGTTCAAAGAGTATGCCCAAAGGTGGAAAAAGATTGCTGCACAAGTAGGGTATCCTTCGAGTGACAAGGAGATACTTGTCATGCTCTTAAAAACTCTACAATCACCCTTCTATGAGCAAATGGGAAATTGTTGGATAAATTTTGGGACATTTGGAGATTAAATGAGAAATGGAAATTGGTACCAAAGAAGGAGGTGCACGAAGAAGGGTGGCAGGCCCAACATTCTTCATTCACGCTTCCAGCGTTCGTCCAACAGCTTGGAGGGAGCGTCCGGCCTACACGCATTCATTTCAGCATGAAGGAAGGAGGTTTCATTTTCCCGCAAAGAAGCGCACATCCAGCCGAAAGAAGGCAGCAACGTCCATCCAACGCACGTCAGGAAGCAATACGTACGTCCAGGAGAAAGAAGGCAGCAGCGTCCATCCAACGCGCGTCCAACAGCAGAGAATTCCACAGTCCAGCGTGAAGGGGGTGCTCACGTCCAAGTGGTGCTGCCACAATTCCACTCCCGCGTCCAGCAAGGCTCATGCCACGTCTTCAAAAGGCAATGGGCTGGTTTCATTTGGAGGGGGTGCACACGGGATCCCAGCAGAGAGGTGGCATCCAGCAATTGGCAATGCACGCATCCTGCAGCTTGGGAAGAAGTGATGTATGCGGACTCAATTGGAGAGGTGCTTGGAGAGAAAGGAACGGCAGGTCCAATAGAGGTGTGTTTGGACAGATGGCGAGGAGGTCACGGCTAAGAGGAATTCTTGAAGCATCTTTTATTCCATTTTCATTTGAAGTGATGGTAAATGTTAACAAGTTCGGGCCTAAGCCTAAGAAGGGAGCAGAAGGAAGAGTTTAACCGTTTCTCACCGCTCAAATGTCATTCGGCCTTCCTTTCATCTCAAATGTTTCCAAAACATAGTTGGAAACAAGATCCAAACTCAATTTCTCACCAAATCACTGGGCAGAAAAATGCTTATGACTTACGCGTGATGCTACCAAGTCTCCTACGAAAAGGCCTTGTCTATACTGGTTTCGTGAAGCCTGTTAAACCTCCATGATCCAGGACTTATGATTCCATCGACAGTGTTGGGTGTTTCAGCACAAAGCCAAACTCTAATTGATTCAAGATGGTTAAAGTTCTAAGAAAGTCAACCCAACGGTGAGGCGATGCTTAAGGATGTCTCTGATGACACCAAAAGAAATGAATTGGGCTTTAGGAAAACATAAGTCATTATACAAGAGATTTTGATGCGGTGAAGTGTCTTACTACCGGGGAGGTATGCACATCGATATAGCACTTTCATCCATGACTTTCAACGTGAACATTCACTATAGGGTTTCTCAAAGCAGTGCTGGAAATCGAGTCCTGAAAGGGTATTGCGGAAAACAAAAAAAAAACAACAAAAACAGAAAAATTAAAAAAATCTTGAGTTACTTTTCTTTCTTGCAAATTGCCAAACTCCTGTTTTTTCGAAAATGTCAAATTTGATAATCAAAGACAAAGTTGCAGTGTCATTTGCCCGAATTTAATTGTTTTCTCGCGAGGCATGTTTTCCATCCATACGGTTGTGTCAGCGTGTATTTCATCATGTTTTCCATCAGAGGCTTATTTGGAGCCCATTTCTTCGTTGTTTCATGCAGATAACTTTGAGTTTTACTTCAGTTCTCATCTTTCGAAATTAATTTTCCTTATCTTCCTTTATTGTAAATATTTTTAGGTCCTCTTCTTTATTGTTTCAAAGGTTTATTGGATTCGAATCTTTGTTTAGACTAAGAAAAAAAAAAACAAATTTTTCAAATCACTTGTCTTCCTTGCAAATTACCGAACCCTTGTTCTTCTTCATACAATTAATTTTGAGTTTTACTTCAAATCTCATTTTTTCGAAATCATTTTCATTATTTTCCTTAGTTGTAAATATTTTTTCTTTTCGTTTCGTACAAATAATTGATTGGAAATGTTAGACTAAGTGTGTCAAATAAAAATCATAAGGGGCTAATTTATTTCATCAAGTGAGCAAACTTTACAGAGGAAAAAGGTTTGAACAGAGAGACTAATTTGAATACAAAGCCAGAATACAAAAAAAAAACAGGGATACACAATTTTAGATCTAAAAAAAAACGCAAGGTTACTTTACCTTACACAAAAAAAACACACATAAGAGCAATAATAGTAAGGGTGTGCAGTGGTCGATCGCGGACGATCGTTAAGGTTACAGTCCAGGAAATAAACAAAAAATTAAAAACATAAAAAATATAATTGTTCAGATTACATGCCTTGTCCATATTCTGCCCACACTCGGCCAACAAAAACATAAAAATAAAAAATAACATAAAACATTAAAACTGGAAGAATTCTCGAGCTGGTTGTGGTGGTCTAAGGGAGAGCTCCGTTGAGGGAGCTCTGGTTCGGAATGCGAGAAGCTTGGGTGGAGGGATTTGTCTCTCATCTCTATCATCGTCAATGATGATCGGAACGGGAAACAGATTCAGCAGCCTCGGTGCCCTCATAATCACCCAGTTGTTTTCTTTCAAACAAAAAAAAATAATAATAATAATAAATCAAAAAATAAAAAAAACTTGTGTTAATAATAGAAGAGGAATGGAAAATTCAATGGAGGTGTGATCAGAGGTCTTACCGTACATGTATAGCGGCAGTTGTGAAAAGAGAGTGCCAGTGGGGTCTATCTCCGCTTGCCAGCGCTTGACCCGATTGCCGTGGTTGTTGAACCAGCAGTGTACGTTGTATTCAGTGGCTTCGCCGAAAGCCCTTAGTCGAGACGCGATCTCGACGACTTGCGCTCGGCTTGGGTGTGTGACCCCATAGTTGAATATTTTGGTCATCATCTTGATTTGATCGTCGGTTGGACGCCACCGTTGACTGGTATATCTCTCTGATTCCGTATCACTCATCCTTCCTCTCGTAATATACAAATACTTTAATAAAAAAATAAATAAATGTAAAAAGAACAAAAACGAGAAAAATAAGCATAACATAAATAACAATAAAAAAAAATTATTCAGTGTTTTCTTTATTTATTCTTATTTCCTTTTAGATTTATTTTGTCCAGTCATGCTTTGATGTTTCAGTTTTTGGTCTCAGATCTGTTTCACGGTCCTCGCAAAGGTTCCTAAACGGATCTACGTCCAAATTGTCCATGTCCATGACCTTGTGTTCATACGAGTAATTTTTCTTTTAAGTTTTCTGTTTTTATGAGGTACGTGGCGTTGTTCTACCCGATTGTCTCTGTCATACCTTCAAACGAAGGGAGATTAGCGTCTGGTTTCCAGCCTATATACCCCTTATCTTTGTTAAGACAGTTGTGTTTTTAAGTGTTTTAAGTTTTTAAGATCAAAAGAAAAGGGCTCAGAAAGAAATGCAGAGAAAGGCGAGATGGAAATAAAAGCAGACAAAGCGAAAAAAGCAGAAGAAAATGAAGAGCTTGCAGAAAAAAAAAAGCATGACAGCAGAAAGAGCAGCATAACGGAAAGAATTAAGCACAAAAGATGAACGGAAAGAGTAAAAGCAGGAAAAGGGGAAGAGGTGAAGAAGAGCAGAAAGCTTAAAAGAAAACTTGAAAGCATGGAAGGAAAAACACCAAAGAAGAAAAGGAAGATTTAGAAGAAGGAGGACTTACCCGGAAGCAGAAAGGCTTACAGAAGCTCGTGGCAGCACTCGGAGGCCTTCAGAGGCACGCGGGGACAAAGGCTCCTAGCAGATCGAGAAGCTCAAGAGAGGGAGAGTTAGAGAGAAGGGAGAGCGGAGGAATGTTTTAGAGAGAGGGCGAGCGGTCAGGAAATGCCCTCAGATGCCAGGGAATGGGCTTTTAAAGCTAAGTTGTTTCCACTGTTACAACAGTTCCGGTCTCAGTACCGAAACTGTTGTCACAGTTCCGGTTTTCCTGATTTCAATTTCAAAAATAAAAAAAATATATATAATTTTGAAAATGTGAAAACGGGTAGGGTTTGTTGGGTCAATCCGGCCCAATAAGAGGCTTCTAGGAGGATCAGATTTCAAAAAAAAATATATAAAACAAAAAAAAAATATGATAATTAGAAAATTTTCAAAAAAAAATAATAATTGGAGTGATGTAAAATTTGAAGTGTTCAAAATTCTTTTTCATCTGCGATAAAGGACATTTTTCAGGTTCATTGGGCCTCAGTGTCAGGTTAGCCTTCTTTGAACCCAATTCTTCTGAAATATAAATTGAGTGAAAAATTATTTTGGAAATGTTCATAATTTTCACATCACACCAATTTGTTTGATTTAATTCCTTTTCCTTCTACATTTTGAGTAAATCTAAAAAAAAAAAAAAAAAAAAAAACAGTGCTCGAGCCCATTAGGCCCAATGGCCTTCATGGTTTTCTCTCGAGTCTACTTCTTTTGAAAATATGTCAAAAATAGTTTGTTTTCACATTTTGCTGTTGAATGATGTTTAGTACATTTGTTCAAATTGTCCTGTGTGATTTTCTTTGAATTTGTAGTAAAAAAAATCTGAGAATGAAAGGGAACAGTGCTCGAGCCCATTAGGCCCAATGGCCTTCATGGTTTTCTCTCGAGTCTACCTCTTTTGAAAATATGTCAAAAATAGTTTGTTTTCACATTTTGCTGGTGAATGATGTTTAGTACATTTGTTCAAATTGTCCTGTGTGATTTTCTTTGAGTTTGTAGTTGAAAAGATTTTGAAAAAAAAAAGAACAGTGCTCGAGCCCATTAGGCCCAATGCCTTTGTGTTATTTTTTTTATTTTTTTTCTTGAGTTTACTTCTTTTGCAAAATGTAAAAAATATGTTGTTTTCACATTTTGCGTTTGTATAATAGGTTGTTGTAAAAAAAAATATCAAAAAAAAAAGGAATCAAGTTCATTTTCAAAAAAAAAAAAAAAAAACATTTTAGTGCAAGAGCGTGAATAGTAGTTGTCGAACCCATTTGGGCCCATTTTGAATATTTGTTTTTCCTTAGCTTGTTTTCTCAAAAAGAAAAAAAAGGGTATATATAAAAAATATTTCCCTTGCATAATTTTCACATATATCATATTTCATTTACAACAAAAAAATGTAAAAATCAATTTCAGTCCCTTGATTCGCTTTGGTATTGGGTTTGTCAGGCCCATTAAGCTTACACTACCGTGCATTCATTTCAATTTGTTTCAGATCCAAGTTTGACCCAAGTTTCTCTGTAGTCTCGTAAAATAAAGGTCGAATAAAACATAAGAAAATCAAAATCATATCTCAAAATACAAATTTTCAACAGTATCTTTCCAATACAATTATCAAAATTATCATGTGTGATTTTCTCTGAATTTTTTGTCAAAAAAACTGAGAATGAAAGATGAACAGTTTTTGAGCCCATTAAGCCACGTTGTCATATGTGTTTTCTCTTGAACCAATGCATCTGAATTTCTGGAAAAAATAAAAAAAATACATGTTTATGTAGATTTTGTGTTTTCAATTAATATTTTCCCTTTCCATTTGTGTGAACAAGTATTTGTGCAAAAATAAATACAGGAATTCAGACCCTGGTCTGAAGATTTGGTCATGGTTGTAAAAAGAATAGTGTTGGGCCCATTGAGTCTAGTAATGTTGCAAAATTTTCTTGTGAAATCCTCTGATAATGAAAAATGGAAAAAATAAATTTCTTTTAGCTTGTTTCATAAACTATGAAAAATGAAAAAAAATGTGTTTTCTTTGTCACCTTCTTGTGTTAAGTTCATACGGCTCAGGTCATCTGATCCATTGGGTCAATGTGCCTGGTAAGTCCAGCTTCCTTCTTTGTTACTTCTCCTCAGGTCCGATCCGATCTGGATTTTCTCGTGTCGAAAAGTAAAAAAGTAAAAAACAAAAAAATAATAAATAATAATCAAATCGAAATATGTTTTTTTGAAGATGTTCAAACGTTTTTGGCCCAACTCGGCCCATTACATGCATATTTCTCATTAATTTCTATTTTCTAAAAGATAAAAACACAAAAACATTTTTCTAATATGCTTAATATTTTTCACATTGTGTAAATAAAAAAAATGATTGAATAAAAAAAAACATTTTTTATTTTTCAAACGTTTTTCTAAAATCGAGTTTTCTCATATCAATTTTCGCATTGCTCACCAAGCCGAGTTTCTGCACTGGTTCCCAAGCTCATTTTCCATATTAACCCAGAAAGTTCATTTTTTTCATAATGGCTTGCAAAGCCCAGTTTTCATGCTGGCTCGCAAGGCCCAAATTCCACAATGGCTGAAAAATCTCAATTGCCACATTGGCCCACAAAAGCCCAGTTCTTACACTGGCCTGTAAGCCCAGTTTTCACACTGGCCACCAAAACCTAATTTCATCTAAAAAAAAATCTGTTTTTCAACTGGTATCATCATTTCCATTTCATATTACTTTGCTTCACACATAAAACCAAAAAAATACGCAAAAGTTGAGTCAATTGTTTTCGATGCAAATCATCCATTTTATGAGATTTCAAAAAATGTAATGAATGTCATAATCTCCTATGGTCAAATGTTTAAATCACATATTCTTAAGAGATATCTATGTGTGCATTGCTTGAAAACATCATCCTTCAGCCCTCGCTATACCAAGAGATTGACCCAATCATTGTTCTAGAGTCCAAATAATAAACACAAAGTTTTACACTAGGGCAGATTTTCCGTTACCTACACTGGCTTTCAGTTGGGAGATCCCTGATTCCTTTGGGACACAAAAAAAAAAGGGAAAAAGAAAAAGGATGAAAAATGACTCTTGTTGAGATCATTTAGTCTTGTCTCCTAATTAATCTTTTGAAAATGAAACAACCAAAATTTGAAATGATGTGTGGCCATCTTTCTTCATCCAAAAAAAAAAAACAAAAAAATATATCCTTTGATACCCATTTTGAGCCAATAAGAAATTTCTTTTCAAAATTTACCCAAACAAGGTTTACCATCACGGTGGAAGTCAACTCAAATTGCAAAGGAACACACCTAGTGATCAAATGAAGTGATTTCCTCAAAAGTGAAGTAAAAATACAAAGAATCACAGGGTGATGACAAACAAAGAGTAAAATTTGCAAATTAGCAAAGAAAATCAACAGCTTTGACAAATAAATGGTACAAAGTGTAGATGGTAACTCTTGTTTCAAATAACCCACAAAAATTTATTTGAGCCTTTATATCCTTTCTTTCAATACCCTTTATCCCAAGCCACATTACAAGCCCAATAAAAGTCCACACGGATTGAATAATGGTTGCTTAAATTTTCATAAAGCTTAATTTTCAGACAAGACAAAAATGACTAACAATGCAGTTAAAAAATTGATGAAAAATAAATGTCCTCGGATGAAGGGAATTCCCTATTGATCAAAATTATACAAAGGAAAATCAAGCCAATTGGGGCAATCTTTTCAAGCCAATCCTTTCCATATCCATCACAAATTCCTGAACACATTCAAATCCCATTCAAACTCTTCCCCTGATTCACAAACTAGGGGGTAATTTTTGGGCAACTTTATTCCATGTGTTTTGACCCTTCCGAAATATGGTCAACTTTGTTAGTCTCACATTTGTTTCATCTGTATATGCAAAGTTCATATCAAGACCAGGGCATCCCTTGTTGGGCCTCTCAGATTTGTCCACACTAAGATTCATAAATCCACCCTCAAGATAGGGGCAGACACTTTGGGGCTCTGAGTCCATCATTCGTAAACCCGAAATGGGGGGCAACTTCTTTTTGAACCTCACTTAAGTGACTCATACCCAAAACCAGGGGCAATTTTGCAAGAGTTATGTGAATTTCACACCCTCACAATTCACAGATACATTTGTCCATACTTATCTTTTTACCACGCCCCCAAACTGGGGCAACTCCTGACTTCACGTTGGCATTTGTATTTGTTTTAAGGAGTAAGAGGCCCAAATAGCCAACCCGGTACTCTCCAAATCCTTTCACATATTTGTCCCAACCCCTGACATCAAGCATGTATACATAGGTATTTCATCAGAAAATGTCCAGCACAAACTTCATTTTGAACATTTGACTTTAGAATTTGGATATCCATCGTAAAAATAAAATGAAGGTCTAAATCTTCATAAATTTGATGATTCCAAAGAAAACAAATTAAAAAAAAATGCTTAAAAGTCAGTTTTTTATCCAATGGTGACCTGTGTTCATCTGACTGGGTACCTGTGTTGGACTTTCTGTACAAATTTGAAATTTCTCTCGGGTAATCGATTACAGGGGTGCTGTAAACGATTACCAGAGCACTTTTTGAACACTCTCACTCATTCCTTGCACAGCTTGCTCCTCCAACTCATGAGGGGTCACCCCACACTCCTTGGCCTCACATCACATCACCATCCGCCCTCTCCCACCACTGGAACACCTGCACAAGCCTCAAACAGGTGCAGGTTAGCCTAAAACTCAATTTTTTATCCAATGGTGACCTGTGTTCATCTGACTGGGTACCTGTGTTGGACTTTCTGTACAAATTTGAAATTTCTCTCGGGTAATCGATTACAGGGGTGCTGTAAACGATTACCAGAGCACTTTTTGAACACTCTCACTCATTCCTTGCACAGCTTGCTCCTCCAACTCATGAGGGGTCACCCCACACTCCTTGGCCTCACATCACATCACCATCCGTCCTCTCCCACCACTGGAACACCTGCACAAGCCTCAAACAGGTGCAGATTAGCCTAAAACTCAGTTTTTTATCCAATGGTGACCTGTGTTCATCTGACTGGGTACCTGTGTTGGACTTTCTGTACAAATTTGAAATTTCTCTCGGGTAATCGATTACAGGGGTGCTGTAAACGATTACCAGAGCACTTTTTGAACACTCTCACTCATTCCTTGCACAGCTTGCTCCTCCAACTCATGAGGGGTCTCCCCACCATCTTTGGCCTCACATCACATCACAATCCATCCTCTCCCACCACTGGAACACCTGCACAAGCCTCAAACAGGTGCAGATTAGCATAAAAGTCAGTTTTTTTGTCCAATGGTGACCTGTGTTCATCTGACTGAGTACCTGTGTTGGACTTTCTGTACAAATTTGCAATTTCTCTCGGGTAATCGTTTACAGGGGTGCTGTAAACGATTACCAGAGCCTTTTTTCAGCAGTCTCACTCATTACTTGCACCACTTTGTCCCCCTACACATCACGGATCAAGAGCCAACATCATGTACACATTTTCATGAATGTTCAATCAAATTTTCTTCCTTCAAAAAAGATCAACATGCATCAAAGTTTTCTTCTCCAAATTTCAAAATTTACATCAACCATGTTTCTCTTGCACATTGAGATTTCAAAATCCATATACTTGTACAAAAATGCAACACTTGTTTCTTAATTTCAAAATTTTGAAAAAAAAAAAAAATCAAAATCAAAATCAAAAATTATCTCAAAATTTCAACCAATTCCAATTTTGCAATTCAAAAGCAATCAAACTTTTTTCTCTCTTCCATTTTTTATCTCGGCCATCTGCTAGATAATGGTCGAAAGCACCTTTTTCTCTTGTTTTATCTCGGCCATCTGCTAGATAATGGTCGAAAGCACTTTTCTCTTATCTCGGCCATCTGCTAGATAATGGTCGAAAGCACCTTTTGTTCTGTTTCTTATCTCGGCCATCTACAAGATAATGATCGAGAACACTTTTCTTTTTTTATCTCGGCCATCTGCTAGATAATGGTCGAAAGCAGTCAGTTTTGTTTTATCTCGGCCATCTGCTAGATAATGGTCGAAAGCACTTTTCTCTTATCTCGGCCATCTGCTAGATAATGGTCGAAAGCACCTTTTGTTCTGTTTCTTATCTCGGCCATCTGCAAGATAATGATCGAGAACACTTTTCTTTTTTTTATCTCGGCCATCTGCTAGATAATGGTCGAAAGCAGTCAGTTTTGTTTTATCTCGGCCATCTGCTAGATAATGGTCGAAACCAATTTCCAATTTTGTTTTTTATCTCGGCCATCTGCAAGATAATGGTCGAAAGCACCTTTCAGTTTTGTTTTATCTCGGCCATCTGCTAGATAATGGTCGAAAGCACTTTTCTCTTGTTTTATCTCGGCCATCTGCCAGATAATGGTCGAAAGCACCTTTTTCTCTTGTTTTATCTCGGCCATCTGCTAGATAATGGTCGAAAGCACTTTTCTCTTGTTTTATCTCGGCCATCTGCAAGATAATGGTCGAAAGCACCTTTCAGTTTTGTTTTATCTCGGTCATCTGCTAGATAATGGTCGAAAGCACTTTTCTCTTGTTTTATCTCGGCCATCTGCTAGATAATGGTCGAGCTCAATTTTGCTTTCTGTCATTGGTATCTCGACCCTCTGTAAGACAATGGTCGAGCCCATTTTGCTTTTTTCAAGCAACCCTCTGCATGGCAATGGTCAAGTCCAGATTTTATTTTTTTCAAACGACCCTCTGCATGGCAATGGTCATTGGTTTCAATTTTCAAAATTTCTCAAAAATCAAAATCAAAAAATATTTTCTCAAAATTTCAAAAGACCCTCTGCATGGCAATGGTCAGACCAAATTTTTTCAAATGACCCTCTGCATGGCAATGGTCAGGTTCATATTTTTAATTTTCTCAAATGACCCTCTGCGTGGCAGTGGTCAAGTCCAATTTTTTTAATTTTTCAAAATGACTTTCTGCATGGCAATGGTCGAACCCAATCAAATTCAAGTTTCTCGTTCACTTAATCTCTTATAAAAATAAAAAAAAATGAAAAAAATGAAAAAAAATTCCATGTTTGATCCTGGCTCCTTTTCATTGAAATCCGAACGAAATTAATATTTCTATCTTTACTTATCTTTTACTCTGATAATATGAAAACATTGTTTATCATATGATCTAGTAAAATCTAAGTAAAGAGTGGTAACACTCAATTTCGTCCGGGTTGATTAATAAATTTACTTTCATCAAAAAAAAAAAAATAAATAAATAAATAAATAAATAAATATTTCCTCGTTCACTGCATCTGTAGCATTGGTGGACCTTCCACGAGGTTGTCACACTTCAATTCTCAGTATTGTTTGTTTATTTTATTCTCTGTTTGTTTCTTGTTTATCTTGAAATCCAGACGAAATTAGTATTTCTATCTTTACTTATCTTTTACTCTGATAATATGGAAACATTGTTTATCATATGATCTAGTAAAATCTAAGTAAAGAGGGGCAGCTGTCAACACTCAATTTCGTCCGGATTGACTAAATAATTTGTTTTATTGTTTTATCCTCATAAAAGGAAAAATTGAAAAAATGTATATAAAATAAAAAAAATAATAATAATAATAAAAAAAGGGTATCATACGTTCGTCCCCTATGATCTCGCGTTCGTCCAAACTGTTCGACCGTTCGTCACTTGCACTGTTCGACCGTTCGGCATGTTGGTTCTTTAGGACGTTCGTCCTCATCTTCAACCGTTCGGTCATCCTCAAACGTTCACTATTCGACCGTTCGGCCATTTGTTCATTTTGGACGTTCGTCCTCGCCCTCAACTGTTCAACCTCTCATGTTTACCGTTCGGTTATTTTTGTTTATTAAACGTTCGTTTATTTTGTGTAATAAGCGTTCGGTCTTTAAATTGAACGCTCGGTCTCCATGATATTTGTCTTCAGCGTTCGGTTTTGGACGTTCGGTCATGTTTTCTGAACGTTCGGTTTTGTTGTGTTATGTGAATGTTCGGTTTTCATTTGAACGTTCGCTTTTCATTCGAACGTTCGACCTCCACCATTCGTACTTTTGCCTTATTTGGACTTTCGTTCATACTGACTTGTAGGGCGTTCGGCGAGGCGTTCGTCCAGACCGTTCCTGCCCTGTCCTGGCGCTCGTGCTGACCCTCACTTCAATCCCTCTGCCGTTCGTCCAAATCGTCCTTAGTCTTCTGCGGCCGCTCGTCCTGATCACCCGTGGCTCCAGGGCACCATCAACCTCCCATTACAGTGAGTGCTCCACTCACCACCAACCAACCTTCCACCATCTCCAGCATCACCATCCAGCATGCACAGAAGAGGAAGCAACCACACGCACAGGGTGTCCACCGTATGAAGAAGAAGACAAGATTCAGGGGCCCTCACCCTATTTTCTCACGGCCAAAAAACTGTAGCTCAGCATGCAAAGAAAAGAGGATCACGGGAAGAACTCTGAACAGATTGGGAGGCTCACGGGTTCTGAGATTTGGCCATAAAAGAAAGCAAGCAGCAGAGGGAAAAGGGGGGGAAATCTTCTGGATTTTACTCTTCATTCATCATCCACCTCTGACAAGGGACTTTGCCTCTCACGACGATCCCTTCATGGCACCACTGACCCCTCTCTGACACTTGATCCTCAACACTGAACACCTCTGGCCTTCATCTACACCTCAGGCCCCCTGCTATTACGAACACTTATCATCAAAGAACCTCCCATCTCCAACACCCACCGTGACCCAACCACCTCACCTTCTTCCTCCATTTTCATCATCCAACTTCAAAATTCAAATTCAATCATCTTCAACTCCCACAAGAAAAAAAAACCACTCACTCAACAAAACCATACCCTCCAAACCAATTCACCCTAACAAACAGAAAACCAAATATGCTTCAGCTGATTCCTCCATTCTGTCAACGCTCACGACCTATATCCATCCATTAACCACTAAGAATCCCAAAGACCAGGGTTGCCGTTTGTACCAGGGGAATCCGAGACCGTGGCGGCCCGGGTGGCGTTGTCGGCGGAGTCGTGGACCAGATGGAGGACCCCCCGTGAGGGTCGTTTCGTCGTGGCGGCTGGATCGGGGCTCGGCAGTAGCAGCAGTGGCCAGATCTAACAGTGGCCCGTGACAGTCTCGGAGGCGGCGGCAGCCAGTATCAGTCCGGCGCAAACCTCCCGCGCGCGAAGAAGAGAAAGGGAGCTTGGAGCTGCGGCCGGCGATGTTCTCGTCCATGGTTGTCGGAGGTGGTGACGACGTTGACTGGAGTGCGGTGGCCGTTTCTGGTTGGGACGCCGGCGAGCCGGCAACGAGGATGCCAGGCGGAAGAGAGAAGGAGATCCTGGGGTTTCAGTTGAGTGAAATGGTAAAGAAAAAAGTTGAAGAACCCCTGAGGGTTTCCTGATCCAAAGAACGAAAAGGCTTGGGCCTTTGCTTTTGATCCAGCTTTCACTTAAAAAAATATACATATAATATATTTACACATAAAAATAAAAATACAATTTTCCCTGCACAACCCCTTTCACACCCCACTTTCATTCGGGCTTAAGCCCATTGTGTGCAAACAAAATATAAAAAAAAACAAATAATAAAAAAGAAAGAATGGACCTAAGAACACTATTTCAGGATGCATCCCCATTTTCGTTTTTGCACCTCAGACAGACACCAAGTGGAAGATAAGGATTTTTGGCCCAAACAAAGGAGCTTCAATTTCACTCGGCACTCCTGGTTTTTATCTCTGTACTCTTATTCATGTTGGACTTTTATTTTGCTTTATTTTTTTTATAATTGTTTCTTTATTTGATTATTTGGTCATTATTGCATGTAACTCCTTGTATGGTTTCTACACCCTTTTGTTTTATTTATATCTATTGAAGTTTTACATAAAAAATCACAAAAATAAATAAATAAAATAATAATAATAATCTGTCTTCAAAAATACAAAAAAATACGTTTCAAAAGGTTTAGGCACATGTGTGATCGCACGCATCGTCCTTGTTCTAAAAACCTTTTCTCTTTCTTCAAAAATTACAAAATTTGTTTTAAAGGTTTAGGCACATGTGTGATCGCACGCATCGTCCTTGTGCCAAAAACCTTTTCTTTTTCATTAAAAATACAAAAAAATATAAAATCTTCAAAAAACCAAAAACATGCCTTTTTCAAAACTACAAACAATATCGCCTTGTCAGAACTACGTGATCCTTGATTCTCCACCAAAAGTGGAGATACGTAGGAGCAAGGCTAGACCTTGTCAGGCTCACTCTCCCAAAAATCCAAATTATCCATAACAAATTTCTGAAACAATTTTCCAAGCAAATTTCTCAAACAATTTCTAAAAGAACTACGTAACCCTGATTTCTCACATGAGAATACGTAGGAGCAAGGTCAATCCTTGTCGGACCCAAAAAAACTAAAAAATATTGTTTGTTTATTTAGAGTTTTATTTTAGGGGAAAGTTAAACATTTTGAAAACCACATCCATATTCGCGCATTTAGTTAAAGGTATTGCCCTAGGGCAGGCGTTGTAGGGTGCTAATACCTTCCCTACACGTAACCGACTCCCGAACCGAGAATCTGGTTCAAATTGACCATGCCTTATCATTTTATGGTTTTCCCGTAGTTTTCCAGAATAAACTATGGTGGCGACTCCAAAATCTCTTTTTTCAAAAACTTGTTTTATTTTTCGGATCGTCGTCCGTCGCGATTCCGGTTGCGACAACATGTGTTAAAGTATTGTGATCAAAAATTGAAAAGCACGGAAGGAGATAGTAACAGTGACCAATATATCAAGTTTTCTAAATCCGGTTTTCATGAAATCTGCTTAGGATGTAACATTGGAAGGGTCTGTCACTTGAAGTTGATGAAAAACCACAAAGTCTGATGGTCCAAACTCTTTCAATCTTTCCACTGCTTCCAAACCCCTGTTTTCATTTGTTGTTGTTAGCACCACTACAATTCCATTCAAAGCCAATTTCTTGCATATTCCAAACAAGTAAAAATCCTGTTTCATAAAATACGTAAAATTTTGATAAGTATTTCAAAATCAAGAGTGTTCTAAAATCAATAAAATGCTATCCTTTTAAAAGAATTGTATGGCTGCAGAGGTTATGTAATTTTTACTGGAATGCAAAATTTGTTATTGAAAAAAAGTTGGAGATATCATTTACTGGAATATTATTTCTTGATAGACAATTTTTAAAAGATTTGAAAATCACTTTTGAATTGTGTTGAGAAAGAAAGGTGGATAGAAGATTTTGTGTTGATTGGTACGTGATGGGGAAGAGGAACATAATATAAATATATAAGTAAAATACAAAGTTCCCCTTATAAAGTAATATGTGAAACCTAATTGGAAGGGTTTGTTTATGAATTATGGGTATAAAAAGAAAGAGAGAAGATGAAAATTGGAATTGAGAATGACAGTTATGAGTAACAGATTGGGAATGTTTGGTGTGTGTGTGCGTAGTGGAGACATTGGCTTAGGCCAATCTGTCACAATGTCACCTTTCCATATTGGGCTTGGTTCAGTGGAACATCAACTTTTTCTTTATTTTATCAACACCTAATCATAACTCTTCTCTAAGATACTATATTCCATTCTTTTAATAATTGTAATCAAACCTGTATTTGTTTTCCAGCAAAGGTTTGATTATTTTATGTAGTTGGAACATGTTTAATATCTTCTTTCCTGTGTTTCTCTCCAAGAACTTCTTACCATCAAACTTGTCATCAATAACACCATTTGGGGAGGGAAGAAAAATAATTAAAATTTGAAAACCTCATGATGACAGCTTGCAAGTCAGAAAAAAAACAATGCTGCCATTTAAAATATATGATATGAAAACCCATATAGCAAACACAACACCATTGCTTCCGATAGCTATGCCTTTTGCCAAGCCTTGTCTGAGTCCTAACTTTAGTGAACCTTGTAGAGCATCAGAGAAAGCATCTATGGTTTTGCTTTTCCCCACAAAGGAGTAAACTGTTCTGATGGAAGTTATTGGTTGTTCTGCCACTATACCAGCCTTGTCGTATTCTTCTCTCATCTTGCTGGCCAACCCCATTAGTGTCCTCCCATACATAAAACCAGGGATCACAAGTAGAACCACGAAAGGGAACCCCACAAGGGTCAATCTTCATAATAACGCAAAACTCACTATGTAGCTCGCCACAAACATAGAGGCATTCATCAAAAAATTTGGAACCTATAGTTTTCAAATTTGGGAGAAACTGTTAAATCAAATGATGTGACCACACACACACATAAGACATAAATGAGTAGATCTCAACCACATCATCTGTGAACTGTTGTTAAGATGAAAATTTATTAAAAGTTTTACAGTAGTAGCATGTGATTTTGACTTCACTCAATACTTGACTTTATAGAAAGTATAGAAGTTTGGTTTCTGTTTGTTGGAATTGATTTTGTCTAAAAGAATGTTACATCAGCTTAAACTAGTAAAAAGTAGTTTCTGTTACCGGTTGCACTGAGTTTTTTTTTTGTCAACTTTCTCCTGAAATATATTTTATATCGTCAATAGAGATAACTCTTAATAGAATGCTGATATTTTAAGAACTTTTGACAATTCATTGCTTCATTAGTTTGTTTGAATTTGTTTTCAGAAAAATATTTGAAACTAACCAACATAAGCTGCATTTTAAAAAAATTGTTAAAAAACAGTTGTTAAAAAAAGATTTTCCTAAAAAAACATTTTCCTAAAGTATATCTATATAACAAACACACGACAGTATTTTTATAAATCTGCTATCAGTCAAGGAATTTACGATAGTGAAGTCAAACACTTTGTTTAGTATCAAAATTGAAAGGTCAAGAAAAATACAAGTTACTGGTTTTGTTTTTTCTGCACACCTTTTCACTAAGAACATCCTGAATTACGAGGCTGTCATTAGAGACACTGGTGATGACCTCGGATGTGCTACTGACATGGAAATCAAAGTATGCGACTTCTTGCCTCAACACTGCCTTGAGGTACCTCACTCTCATTCTAGCAGCTTGTCTTTCGCCGGTTATTGTCCAACAATAACCCTCTTAAATCCCCCAAAGTAAAAGCAGCACAATGTTAAAGCTTTAGCATCATGAAAAATGAAGATATACAAGTTGGTCAAGTCAAAACCAAAATCATACTCACCTAGAAAACAAGCAACAAAAGACCCATAAGCCAAGTATAACAAAACCAGAGCATTTTGCATCACAAAGGTAATAAAAAATCCAAATCAAATAATAATTAAGCTACTTTCTGATATTATTCCATGTGTGGTGAACTGGTAGTGAGAGAAAAGAAGATAAAACAAACTATACCTTATTGATGCTGTGGAGGAAAGTGCTATGTATTCCACCGGAAAAATTTCCAATATTATTCATGATTTTGCCCGTGATAAACAACACCAAAGGGGTGCCTAAGCCATCACTAATGGCTCCAATCAATTCGAAAATCATGAGAAACATGTCCAGGCCATCAACATGCATAAAAATGGACCGAATAGAGCCACTCTTCTTGTTCTTAACAACCATGGAAATAGAATTGTTATGGTCACCATCACCACTATCACCACTGCCACCACCCATTTGGTGCAACCCTTTGGTTAATAATTTGGTCAGAAACAAGCAACAATAAGATTCTCTGACAACTACTGTGGCTACTTCTTCTTCTTCTGTCTTACTTTAAATAGCCTCTGAGTGGCCTTATTATTTTCAATATTGTTGCTGCAACGTTATGATGGAATTTATAGGCATAAGAGAGTGGTGAGAGGGAGTTGGAATGTGCAGTGGTGGGGCCAAAAGCAGCCAAAAAAAAAGTGAGGGTTGTGTTATTCTTGGTAACATGTGTGTGGAGAGACTTATGGCGAGGGTGGAGAAGAGTGACATTATATTTGGGAAATCAATTGATGGTGATGGCGATGAATTGGTCGACCCTGATGGTGATGGCATGAATTGGAAGCAACAATACAAGGTGATGAAGAACAAAAAGACGAGGAAGAAGAAGAAGAAGGACAAGAAGATGATGATCATGACGATGAAGAAGAAGAAGATGAAGATCATGATGACGATGAAGAAGAAGAAGAAGATGAAGATCATGATGACGACGAGTGAATGTTGGACATCTATTGTAGCAAATTGAACTATCATTTGAATAGAGTTATCTAAAATACTATCTTAAAAGTTGTATTCAATTGCTTATACATTCACTTTAAAAACCATTAATCCTTCCTTATTCATTTCTTTTCTTTCCATTTATTTGTAACCATTTCAATGCAGTAATGACAGGACAAGGTTCAGAATGTCCTGATAAAGGAAAGGGGGTAGCAAGGCCTAAAAAGAGGCAACGACAAGCACCAAAGTATGTACTTAGGGTGCCTGCTAGACTACCTACCATTGCTGCCCCCAGTACATCATCTGTGGGGCCTCCTCCTACCCTACATTACAGCCTCTTATCCCTGCAATAGACCCTTCTCTTACTCCTGCAGCACACCCTTCTACTACCCCTCCAGCAGACTCTCTTCCTCCTCCTATGATTATAACCCCCACTCCTCCCCCTGTGGTTATTACCCCTAATCCTCTCCTTGACCCTACATCTATACCTTCCTCATCTTCTATACCGCCTTATGAGACTGTCACACCATCTGCTGATCCAGATTCAAGTGGTGATGGTGAAGGTCTTGACCCGCCCCTCCATGATCGACCATGGATTGAGTCGTATGGTAAAGGGTAAGATTTTAATCTCTTCATATAATTTGATGTTTATACCTTACTATAATTGAAATGACTTTTATTATGCAGGTTTATTCTATCTAGGGTTGCTTCCCAGGCCATCACACGTTCAATTAAGCAACAGTTTTTAAGTCCATGGCCTACTTGGGGAGCAATACATGATGATGATAGAAAGCCATTCTGGGAGCGCTTTCAGGTGAACAATCCATTAAACTAATTGTCCCTCTTATTTTAGTATGTTGATTAATCAATGTTTGTTCTGTTTAATGTTACAGATGAAGGTCCAATGGAAACCTGAACATCAAACACAGATACACAGAAATTTCCACATGAAAGCATCGCATCAGCTGTCAGAGATGTTTAGGGATGCCCGCAATGCAGGAGAGCGCCCTTACTGGCTGGGCGAACAAATTTGGAACTCTTTACTGGCTCATTGGAATACTGTAGAGTTTCGCAATAAGTGTGCAAAGCCGTAGAGAAACAGTTCATCTGAAAAGGGTGGCACCCTACATACTGGTGGGTCGATAACCATTCATGAGCATGTCATTCGTATGGTAAAATTTCATTACATAACTTTTTCTTTCATATATAAGTTATGTATTTTCTATTTCATATGTACACTTCTAATTGTAAATTATGTTACAAGCACAAGGTCTAGGACGGGCGGTCCATATTGATGAGGGCTTTGCACAGACTCATGTAAGGAAGGGCACTAATCAATTCGTTGATGAAAGATCTCGAAAGACTCATGTAAGTAAATAACACTATTACTATTACTAATTTTTCATTTATGTTATTCTATCATTCCCTAACATTGCTTTTAATGTTTCAACAGGAAGAATTTTCTACGGGACTTTCATAGGTTAGATCTAAACATGAGTCAGCTCCTACACCGGATGATGGCAGTAATGTAGAAGACGACATACGTAGGACACAGTGCTGGGTCGACATCGTTGGTGGGAAGAAAAAGGGTCGACTGTATGGTGCATGACAACTTGCTGCAAACTATACAACATCGAGAGGAGGTACTCTGAAGCACCAACCTTCTTCTTCCACCACTAATCCTGACGAGGTCGTTCTCCGCCTCAGGCAAACACTAGAGCAACGTGATCAGAAAATCACTGATCTGAGAGCAGAGTTTAAAAACTTTAAGGCCTTGGTCGTGAGAGTGTTTCATGCCGCTTCACAGGATGAATTCAATATCCCTCCGACCCAACGACGACCCTCATTGTCACCCGCTGCCCTCAGTAGCCCTCATCAGTCCAACCCACACTAGTCCAACCATCAATAAACGAGCAGGATGATGAAGATCATTTTGATGATAACTATGTACATTACAAGTTTCATTTTGTTATTAGTTGTTATAGAAACATTTGGATATTAGAACATTTGGAGTTTAGATCATTTCGATGTTAGATCAATTGGATGACTTTGGATGTTAGAACGTTGTTATGTTACATTGTTTTATGTTTTAACTATGGATTAATGGATGTTCTATGGATGTTCATCAATGATTGCATCTTTGAGATGCACATTATGCAGGTCTGTATGTGCTTGAAAACTGTTATGCAGGTCTGTTTGTGCTTGAAAACTGTTATGCAGATCTGTTTATGTTGTTGGTCTCATAAGAAATACAATTGTCTCTTACATTTCCCTCCAACTTACCGAAGGCTTTTGGCCTTCGGTAAATACCCACGTTAGGTAATTACCGAAGGCCTTCGCCCTTCGGTAATTATCGAGGGCTTGTTGGCCGTCGATAAGCCATCTGTAAATACCTTTTTCAGACAGCTTCTGGCATTTTCCGAGGGCTTTTGGACTTCGGTAATGCCCTTCTTTTTTGTAGTGATTAATTTAATTTAATTAAAAAAATTATGTGGCTAGTGAGCCAATCTAACCTACCACAGGTTCAATCTGTGTGAGTTGGGTTCTTAGTGAGGCGGATCAAAATTGACTCACATCAAAATTTTTACATTTTTTTCTAATTCAACTACGTTCAAACTCGTGATAAGCCGGATTAACTCATAAATTTCAATCCATTTTAACGGCACTGTCCAACACAATTCATTCAACAACCCCGTAAATTCTTGAACTGGTACAAACCAATTGTTTATATAAATATCAATCATTTGCATGAATTCGTCAAATTCAATTCAACTATTTCAATACACGTCTTAGTAATATGTAGGAATGCAGCACGGTCATTCACACGGTTTCATCTTCAGTGACCTCATTCATTATTTGAATATTTAAACTTAAATTCACACATTCAATTATTCGACATTGATTTTAAAGCAGTTAAGTCAGCACACACTATAGTATAATCACTAAAAAATATATAGATCAATTTAAAGTAAAAGCGCATTGAAATATAAGATAATAAATATACGTATGAATCAAAAAGAAAATTTGAAAAAAAAATACAAAAGAAAAAAGAAAGACTTTAAGTCAATAGATTTATGCTTGACTAAAAGTACGAATTATTTTCCAACACACTGCTTAAACAAACAAATTTATACAAATTTGACATTATTTTTTGCAAGATATTTAAAATAAAATTATGATCAAGATAATAAGAGATTTATAAAATCATAAATTATGAATTGTGGATTTTCCTTTCTACTATAAAAATAAAATTAATTTATTTCTCAATACTTCATCAAACATAAATTTACAAAATTAATCACTTTTGTGAATATTTTACATTCCTAATAGTAAGTGTTTTAAAAGTGTAAGAAAAATAAATGTTTTATTTTAATTGATTGATGAATGGTGTAGGAAAAAAAACTATTTATTTTTAATTGAATTTGAATTTTTTTTTAATTAAAACTCCATTTATGAGTTTAATTGAAATTTATTTTAATTAAAATTCATAAAAGAAGGTGAAGGTTGGGTGATTTTATAGTTACCACCAATAAGGTAATATTTTAACTGTATTAATTTTTATTAGGTTAAACACAAAAATATATATTTATTTTTAATTGGGTGGTGTTACGACTGATAATATATATAACAATAAATTTGTAATTAAGTTTGTGTTTTATTTGAACTGAATACATTTACCTAAACAAGATACGTATGTATGGTGCAACAAAAATAAACTACGCTTTACACGATTTTACAGCATTTTTTCGGACCCTACCAATCTTACTATTTTATGATTATGTAAATATTTTGCAAAATCATACGAAGTTACGATTTTAGTATTTAAATATTAATTTTAACTACAGTATTTTTTTGTTCTAACTTTGCATCCCACCAATTCAACGCGGTCAATTTGCACCCTTTCCAGGGTGACTTTCACACTTCTAAGGTGACTTTTCACTGTTTAAGATTCTACCTACCAAGATATACATAAATATATTTAAGAATATATTAAGAATATAATAATACAAAATTTGAATATATCACTGTTACAAAATTATATATAGAAAATATTCAATAGATATCGTATTTCTAAATAATCGTTATAAATTAATACATGAATCAATATACAACCCTTCTTTAAAAAAAATACTATCTATATTTGATTTATATATTTTTTAATTAATAATTTGAAAAATCAATAAATAACGTTTATTTAAAAAATACTATCTTATTTAATCTTGTTTATGGCCTTCGGCTTTTTCCTATTTAATCTTGGTCTTTATCACGCACATTTGGGTTTTGAGTGATCTACTTTAGGACATAGAGATATTTGTATGTATTATGAGAAACTACTGGTGATTTATTTTCATATTGATGTATTTTAGAATATTGTAGTGATAATAATCTTTTATTAATATATTGAAGTAATTAGTCTTCTTCCTTTTTTCCTTCATTTTTTTTTCATATTTTTTTTAATATTTTATGTTTTTTGTAAATAATGTGTTGCTCATAGCCTATAGTATGCTCATAGCCTATAGTATGTAGGAGTTGATGAGACTTCACCTATTTAGATAATTTATTTTATAAAGTTATGAAATTTGAGGGCGTTAAATGAGAAATTAAACAAATTATTAAAACAATCGAACTAATAGACAGTTTATTTGAAAAAAATATTGTTTATTTGTAATCTGTAACATCCCAAAATTTATACAGTCAGCAACTATATAATAGAATATTAACATGTATTAATATGATAAAGCAGTTTTACAATATAAGAGAACAAAACTCAATAATGGCCGAACGGCCTTTCCTATACACATAAACTAAGAGCGCTCAAAAATAATAAGGACGAACGGTTTACAAAAGAAAGACCGAACGTCCAAATACTAATCACAAAACAAAAGGGGCGCTCGCTCGAAAGCGGCTCGCTACTAAACAAAACTAAGGTATAACCGAACGACCTACTGTTCGGCCTTCACTTCAATTTCTACTAAGTTAACTTCAGCAATAACTTCCTCTTCAAGCGCTTCCTCCAGAGATGCATCTCCTTCTGCTCACATCCACACGGATGATCATTGCATATACAAGACGAATGTACAGATACAGACAACACAATGGAAAATGCAAGGGTAAGCTTATTGAATTTAATTCAAGTAAAACATACAATTCATACATATCAAACACATCAAATACTTCACAACACATACATACAATTCATTCATTCATTCAATCAAAATCCTTATACTAGACTGACCGTCCGGACTGTATGAATTCTGTGTAGCTACGACGTTCGTGCACCCAGGTGGGATAACTGGAATACTCGTCAGCTGCCACCTGAGGTTAGTCCGTTCTGTCCAAGTTACAGTTATGGACTAAGACCTCCTGCCATTCCCACACATGACATGCTCCTCTCTACTTGAGAACGAGCACTCACGGAATATCAGGATGAACCGCCAGCTAAGCTTACCACATTCATACTTTACCAATCCAATTTTCATTTAAGAGTCGTTCCTCCCTGGAACGCTCGTCCAAAATCCATAATCATAATTTCATCTCTTATATCGTTCGCACAATATAATCTTTCCTCTTAATCACATTTTCATTCTTAGTTCCACTTTCATAAAAAGACGAGCGTTCAATCCTCTTCATAACGAGGACGAACGTCAAGAGCGAGACTGAAAGAACTTCTTTTCCAAAGGGATAAAGCTGACTCATTTTACATGACGAACGTTATTACAATTTGAATCAGTTAAATGAACTGACTCTAGGAATATTCAACTTATACTTAGAATAATTCACTTGACAAGATTTCAGATTTAATTCAACTGAATGAAGATACAGAAGACGAATACTAAATGTACTAAGTACAATTTAGTTGGAATAACCGACTGCCAATAAATGACCGAACGTGATACGCGAATTTACTGAAATTTAGGACGAACGCTATTTAAGTTTTCGGACGAACGCTATGAAAGTTTTCGGACAAACGCTATGAAAGTTTGGACGAACGCTATTTCTGTTCGTTGAAAATATCGGAAAGAACGAGCGTTCGGTATAGGACCGAGCGCTACTTATCACTTACGCTTTGGGACGAGCGTTCGGTATAAGACCGAGCGCCACTTAGGACGTACGCTTTTGGGTTGAAACCATTCGCTGAGTCAAAATCATAGAATTTGGAATTTATATAAGATGAGATAATTAAAGATTTGTCTTTAATAATTTAACTAAGTGTCTGAATGTAGATTTTTAAGTTTCTCAAATTCTCACACAACACTCATGATATCTACGTTTGGCCGAACGCTCAAACGTAAAGCTATATAAGAGGGCGTTCGTCCGCAAATAGAATCCTTTCCAAATGAAAGGGTTCAGCTATTTCAAAGAACTTACTGAGAATACCGAACGGTCAAAGACCGTTTCGATAACGAACGTTCATTATCATATACATCTCATATTAAATTTCTCACTTACAGTAACTCATTTTTCCAGTATAACTTTCATACATTTAATTAACCATATCATAGTGTATCACATAATCCTCATGCATCGAATCATAATCATATACCAAACATCCAATATCAAAATCATACTTCATACAAAATTTACAGAACGTTCATGCAGGACAACGCATCTAATTCACAGATCATTCATACATCACAGTATAACACAAGAATTAAATCTAATAAGCTTCCCTTACCCGGATCCAGTAGTGAACGTTCTAAAAGTGAGTGGTTTTGACTCGTCCAAAGGTGGCTTTCTATTCTCAACGTTCCTCTTAAACTCTTCAACTAAAAATTAACCAAAAGAAAACGAACGAACTGAGTTTACACCCATGCATGCAGCTGGATCTGGGTTTGTAGGAAATCCAGAAACAAGCGTCTTAGGTTGGAAAACTTACCGGTTACAGAACTGGACGTTGTTCGGCCTAAGATGAAGCTCTCGGTGCAGGGAACGTTTCTGCGGTTTCTAAAACGTGATCGGAGAGGAGAATGGTAAGTTACGGAAGAGAGAAGGAGAAGGGGTTCTAGAGAGAAGGAGGAGAAAAATGGAGGTTTGATTTTTCTGGGGAAGATGAAGGTGCACGCAGAGAAGGGGAAGAGTGTTTCAGAAAATCAATTCTCTTCCCAAGTCAAACGGACGTTATCTCTTGTGCTAACACCTGGCTTCCACTGTAAAAACAAAACATTCCAAATTGACACCTGTCAAACGTGCGTCAGAGAAATGTGAGTGCGTTTTAATGGCACTGCACGTGTGGCGAGGTGCATTTAAGGAAGCAGAGAGGTGATTCAGCTGGGAAATTAATATGGGACGTGACATAATCCAATAGATAATACTTTTTTGAAAGCATGTCTATTAATAGATAGTGCCTAAAAATATTGTCTATTAAAATAAGTATTGTGTATTGATAATTTCGTAAGAGTGAATTAAATTCATCCGTACTATATATATATATATATATATATATATATATATATATAATTATAACCAATTGATTGAAAGATAAATATTTAGTCATTAATTATATTTCTTATTTATTATAATTATTTATTTAGATATTTAGGTTTAAAAATTTACAAATATATATTAATTTTAGAAGAAGCATTCAATCACTTTTATTATTTTTCTAGTTCTATATTTTATAATTTATCTAACTTTTGGTGAGTAATTTTTAGACGAACTCCACTTTGTCTTCATAAAAAGTTTAGAATTAATCCTCGAAGCTACAAGTTTGACTTTTAGGAACACCAGATTTTCCACTTAAGAGTGACATTCTTCTTTCGATAAGAACACTAGACCATCTTGAGATCCATGTAAAACCATTTCTAGACTAAAAATTTAATGATACTTGTATCGTCTTTCCAGGGTCACGTGAAATTCTTAAAATTTTCATTTTTATAAACTTTATTATAAACCAATTATAAAGATTTGATAGATAACTTAATAATACATCTTCAAATCATTCAAATCATAATTTTTACAAAAACTAAAACTTCGATTATCCCTGCAAATACATCTTAACTTTATGCATGATCGGTTTCTTTTGTAAAATCTCATCAGCTTCCATATCTGTCAATAATCTTTACTGATGAATGTCTGTATCCGTTAATAAAGTTTACATATAACGTCAATAAGCTATATGAGACTACTGGATGTGGTAGGAACATAACTCTTAGTCGAGGTCTAAAGAGAATGATTGTCCATCTTCAATGGATGACTTAAAGAGACCGATAATCATCTTACAACATCGTTATCACTCTAACAATAGATGTCAATGTTCCACTTCCAAGTCTGTTAGTAACCTCACTAGCATAAATCACTCCTCATTAGAGGTATTATCTATTTTGAAGTTTGTGTTTTATCATGATTTTGTCCTTAAGAGACAAGAACAACACGAGAGCACAAAGGCAACATAAATAATTTCAAACTTTCTAAGTATAAGAAAGTTGGGGAAAAATATCGAGCAAAATTTTAAATAACTAGGTTAACTTTCTGCATATATAAATTTATAGGAAATTTTCTAGGAAAAAATATAATTTTTGTATCAAGTTTCTACGGAATAAAAAATGAAGTAAAAACCGCAAAAAATTTTGTGTTTTTAATAGTTTCTTGCCAATTTTTAAAATATATTTAACATGCTTACTAATTTAAATTTGTAAAAAATTTGCAGCCAATAGAAAACTTTTATGTGAAATTTTTAGGAGATAAAATTAGTAAGAAAATATCATATATAATAAGTAAATCATTAATAAATTTTGCATGAAATTTTCGCAACAAATTTCACAACTAAATCATAAATTTCTAGTAGTGAAAACCGTTGATAAAAATAGTCATAGATGCAGTGAAGAAAGGGAGTAAAGGCCTTCAGAATATGGGACTGTAGTCCTAACGAATATCTGAGAATAAGAAAAATATTAAAACTTTTTTTTCTTTATTTTCCGGAAATTGTAGTTTGATATCACTATATTTTTATATTAGTAATATTAATTATTATTATTTTATTAATGAAGAAAGTTGAATTGCACACATTTTCCATCATTTTTTTAAACTCACTAAATTAACTTATAACTCTAAGTGTTTTTGAAAAAAAAAATTAAATTTACAGCCACTCACAATTTTTTTTTAACTTTACTAATCAGACAATCTTATAATTTCATTTAAATATAGAAATACATGAAAAGTATAAAACTATTAATGTAAATAAACGTGTATTCTTAAAAATATTATAAGAAATAAAAAAACATAAATATTTAATTTAGCATGTCTCTTATTTTAAAATAAACAAGATATTTTATTATACAGAGGAATATTTTGACTGAAGAAAGTGGATAACTATAATTTTTATTAACTACAAAACAAGTTATATGTTGTTAAAAGGAGACAAAAGAGCATATTGACCATTCAAAATTATCTATTCTCAGAGAAGCAGCAAGCGGCACTTAGTTGACCGTTAATCAAGAGTGAAACTACGCGTACAACACATTGAGGTCTTATAAACAGTGAGATGTTAATTGCAATTTTCTTCTTAATTAAAACTTGATAAGTCAACCAAGTAATACCAAATTAAAAATAGAAGTCAACCAATTTGTGTCTTACACGCTCACGTTCACATCAGGGACACACCACAAAGAGTGTTTTAATAAAGTAAATGATCTTATAGACGAGCTCGCAGAGTCTACGTACTAACCAAGTATAGAGAGACTTGGTTAAATATTTATTTAAAATATGCATTCTAGATGTGGTCGAGCACGAGATGGAGGATTTCCAATTTCACCAACTCTGATATTTAAAAGTTAGAATTAGTGTGAACTATACTAATGTTCAGTCATGACACTTCATTGGACCATCAATCCCTACAATTACAAGTATAGACAGACTGCTTCCATATTTGACAACTTCAAACAGTCTCTATATTTTCCTATAAATTCCCACTTCCGTCAGACCAATATCATAACCTTCTCTTCTGTATTCATTATTTCTCACTTCAATTCACTCTCATCCATTCTAATGAGTCTTCTTCCTCCTTCCTCCATGCAAGCATCAAACAATACCATGCAAATTTCTATAACCATCACCCAAAGGAGAGGGATTAATGTTCTACAACCCAAAACAAAACTCAGCAGAGGAAAATCGCCTCTTCCACAAACATCTCAATCCCCAACACCCAAAAACACACCCAATCATATGCTATCAAAATCAAATTACAAAGGAGACACAGGAAAAGGCCCTAAAACAACATAAATGCCACCATGCTACCAATTCTTGTTTCTTTCTTTTTTTCTTTCTTCCCAACAAATCTTCTTTCCTCTTTACCTCATAATCTGTAATCATGCAATTAATGATGAAAGTTTTCAGTTGCAGTATTTATTATTTTGTGTGTTCTATATCAGTGCTAATCAATTGTTCACTAGTAAAAAATTGGGTTTTTACAGCGCACATTATGCCACGGTTCAACAGAAACCGCAACATAATGGTGCGCGGTGGCAGTTTTGTAAATAAATCGAACATATATGCCGCGGTTCTGCTCCAAACCGCGGCATATACTCCAGTCAACCATTGCCTTTGACGCCACGTATGAATAAAAAATTAAATAACAGAGTATATGCCGCGGTTGTCCAGAGAACCGCGGCATATACCCCTGCCAATTTATTGCAGGTGCTGACTGGGTCAGAGAATTTGAAAAGTTACAGGGGGTATATGCCGCGGTTCTCTGGGCAACCGCGGCATATACCCCCTGTAACGTCTCAACTTCTCTGCCAGTCAGAGAATTTCAGAAGTTACAGGGGGTATATGCCGCGGTTGCCCAGAGAACCGCGGCATATACCCCTTGTAACTTTTCAAATTCACCAGAAGGCAGTTGGGGAGGCAGTTGTGTTGAGCACGTTACAGGGGTATATGCCGCGGTTGCCCAGAGAACCGCGGCATATACCCCCTGTAACTTTTCAAATTCTCTGACCCAGTCAGCACATGCAATAAATTAGCAGGGGTATATGCCGCGGTTCTACGAGCAACCGCGGCATATTCTCCTATCTGAAATTAATTTAATATGAATTTGAAATATTTCGAGGTATATACCGCGGTTGCCCGCTGAACCGCGGCATATAGTTTGAAAATAATTTCAAAAATGCCATTTAGGATTATTTATTTAATAAGTATATGCCGCAGTTTCACGTCCAACCGCGGCATATACCTATATTATACCGCGGTTAAGTAGTGAACCGCGGTAGATTCCCCCGTTCAGAGTTAAAAATTAAAACTTGGAACAGTGTCGTCTTCCTCGCGCGTTCTCTCTGTTTTCGCGTTTCTTCTTCCTCCGAACCACCCATCATCTCAGATTTTGCGTTTTTCACCGTTTAAACTCAGAATTGTTCGGTCATTATTCATTTTTGACGGTAAAAACGAGTTTTAGCCGATCAAAATCGTGATTTCGTTGTGTTTTTCACCCTCTCCGCCGCCGTTCCTCTTCCAGGTATTTATGTCCTTTTGCATTCTTAACGTGATTTCTTCATTAGTTTTTGCATAATGCTATAGTTTTGGTAATGTATAAAGTTTCTATAGTTTTGGTAATGTATGGTATAATTTTTGCTTTAATTTTGATAATGCATGAAATTGTTATAGTTTTGGTAATGTATGGTATGGTTTTTGCTATAGTTTTGGTAATGTGTGTTGTAGTTCTTGTATTATTTATAAACCTTAAAATATTATTTATGTAATATTTAGGAATATGGATCGAAATTGGATTAATTTACCACGTATTAGTGCTGAGTACGAGAGAGGTGTAGAGGAATTTATACCGTATTAGTGATGATGAAGTGAAGTTTAGATGTCCTTGTGTGAACTGTTTGAATGGGAGAAAGTTGAACGCAACTCAAATTAGAGAACATCTTATATGTGATGGTTTTCTAAGATGCTATACAACATGGATCTGGCACGGCGAAGAAATGGATTTTCCCACTGACTCTCAAAGTGTAAATGTTACTGATTCCACCATGGAAGAAGATCGACCGGATGAAGACAAATTGGAGGACATGATCCGCGATGTTGGAGCAGAAAATTTTGCCAAAGCTCATGTGTATGAGACGATGTCGACTGATGCAGAAACACCTTTGTATGTCGGTTCAACTAAGTTCACACGTTTATCAGCGGTGTTAAGGCTCATGAATTTGAAGGCGAGCAATGGATGGACTGATAAGAGTTTTACAGAACTGTTGACGTTGTTGAATGAAATGTTGCCAGATGGAAATACACTGCCCACTCGTAATTATGATGCGAAGAAAATTCTTTGTCCAATGGGTATGGAGTATAAAAGGATACATGCTTGTCCCACTGACTGCATTTTGTATAGGAAAGAGTTTGAATTTTTGACAAAGTGTCCAAAATGTGGCTTATCACGATACAAGTCAAAAAACAATAGTGAAGATAATGGTCAGATAGAAAAAAATGGATCTGCTTTGAAAGTAGTTTGGTACCTTCCAATAGTGCCCAGACTTAAGCGTTTGTTTGCGAATCCCAAAGATGCTAAAAATCTTAGATGGCATGCAGATGAGAGAAAAATTGACGGGCTGCTTCGTCATCCAGCTGATTCAAAGCAATGGAAAAATATTGATCGACAATTCCCCGAATTTGGTAAAGAGTGTAGAAATCATAGGCTTGGTTTAGCCACTGATGGAATGAACCCATTTGGTAATCTGAGTACCAATCACAGTTGTTGACCAGTTATATTGATAATTTACAACTTATCTCCTGCATTGTGCATGAAGAGGAAGTACATGATGTTGTCTATGATGATATCTGGTCCAAAGCAGCCTGGAAATGACATAGATGTTTATCTAAGCCCACTAGTTGAAGACTTGAAGGTTTTGTGGGTTGATGGGGTTGAAATATTTGATGCATTCGCTTCAGAGACTTTTATGATGCGTGCAATGTTATTTTGCACCATTAATGACTTTCCTGCTTATGGTAAATATACATATGATGAGTCCATATCTTTATGTATGAATTTTCAATTTCTGTACTATTACATGTTTTGTTAATTTATATGATATTACATAAGTCTTGAAAGAAAATTTAATGTTGTTATTGATTTTGACAGATATATGGCTGATCATCCACATTCTTCAGGGGATGAGGCTCCCCCAACCAGATCCACTAGAGGACCCACTAGGATGAAACAACTATTAATCAGGAAAAATAGTGGTGAAAGAACTCCGGTGAATGTGAATGTCACCACGGGTGTGGCAACTGGCCCCTATGCAGATGACTTCCGATCATACCTTGGAGTAGTGGCACGTGATAGGATTAGCATTCTCATTCCATCTTTTGATCATGTGTCCGAGGGTGATCGGAACATTATTTGGCAAGATATATTGGTAAGTTAGTTAATAGCATTTGAATTAAAATTTGTTTATATTGATAATTTTGTACTAATACAACTTTATTATGTTTTTTTCAGATGACATTTGACATTCCAAATGTCCCAACACTTAGAAATAAGTGTTTGTCAACTGTTGCAGAAAATTTCAGAAACTTTAAAAGCAAGTTGACATCAAGGTACATCTTTGGACACCTTAAACATAAAAGTCCATGCAGTTCATATAAGTCCATTGATGAGGAGACTTGGCGGCTTTTTAAAGAGAGTCGGATGTCAGAGGAATGGCAGGTTAGTGTAGTTCATATTATTCAATTCCTCATTAACAAATATATATCATATGAACTAATTAATTAATGTGTATGTGACAGGCAATTAGAAGCAAAGCACAAGGAACAAGTGCTAAGAACAAAAACCCCCACCTATTATCTCGTGGTGGGTATAGGAAGCTTGAGGAGAAAATCCTCAAGCAAAAGGCAGATGCTATACCACCATCTCATAGTGGTAGCCCTCCTCAGCCTCCTTCTCCACCGTCTAGACATGAGAAATGGAAGTTGGCCCGTATGCGACCATCGGGCACCTACTCTTCCGACACAGCACGAGAGATTTCTGAAAAAATTGTAAGTTATCACTGTTCCTAAAATAATAAATATTGTCATTATACATACTACATTAAACTATTTAAAGAATAATGGTGTTTTGTAATGTTACAGGACTCCTTGGTTGAGCAGAGCTCCCAAGGCCAATTCACTCCAGAGGGTCGCCAGGATATTCTTGCTGCTGCAATTGGACGACCTGAGCACCCTGGACGTGTACGTGCTGCAGGTCCTGGAGTAGGAATTACAAATTATTTTGGGAGCTCTTCTCGTCAGCCTTCATATTCATACAGCGATACACAAAGGATGACAGAAGAGATCACAAAAAAGGTCCGACAAGACCTTATACAGGAGATCAGGGCCGAGGTGAGGGCTGAATTCCAGATGCTATACCAGGAGCAGTTTCAGAGCATGCGCCCGGTGCAGTCTCCTATAGAGGAACATGTTATCCCTCCCCCGCCCACAGGTAAACTTAATAAACATTTATATGCAATTATTTCTATCTCTTGTATAATCTAACATTTACTCTGACAGGAAGAAGCGGCAAAGGAAGTTGTTCCGCATCAGCCATCCCAGAGGATGACATGGACGATGGTAGTCCATGTCTGCTATACATTTTAGAAGATACTGAGATGGTGCTGGTAGCTCGTGGAACAGAGTTTAGGTCAGCGACTGTATGTCATGGTATGCAACTATTAGAGGATGAGGTGAAGGTCTCAGTGGATGAAATGATCATGCCAGATGCCTCGGTTCCACTGTCCACGGAAGAGATTTTCACTGTGGAACAAGCATATAAGTCGTTTATCACTTGGCCTAAATTTTTGGTTAAACCAGTTTCTGACCCCTCGGTATGAAATTCTTCTTTACACTTCTCAATTTTAAAGGTTTTTGATGTCAAAACGTATCTTATCTTTTCATGTAACAACAGACGCAGGAACAACAGAAGATTCCTCTATCTGAGGATGACCCTCTTTCTTCATTGCATCTACTTGCTGACATCCTTGATGATAAGCCTTTGGAGGTTGAGTATGATGCTAATGTATTTGGGCATGGCTCTGAGGTCCCAATATACCTTAATAGCCAAGATGTCCGTGAGCTTGCGTCGGGAACACAAGAGTTGAATATTTCAATTATTCAACTATGGACGATGTAAGTCTATGACCAATTATTTATATATAAAATTGATTTATATATCAAGTATCCTTATATCAAAGTTAATTTTTGATTTCAGGTATATGTCTGGGGTCACTAATAAGTTGGGGCGTTCTGATGATTATGGATTCATTGATCCCCAATCAATTCATGAATCAAATGATTTTGATCATATCAACATGAGTCTGATAAGCAGTTTTCGAAGGGGCAAGAAAATATACTTTTTGCCTTATATATCCGGGTAAGTGAACTTTGTTAACATAATAATGTTCCATATGTGATTTTAATATTTAATAGTTACGTTATTATGAATTTCAGGCGCCATTGGCAACTTCTTGTTATGTCTATGCAAGACAACTATGCTTTGTGGTTTTGCTCATTGCACAGGCCTCCTCCCACACAACTCAAACAAGCAATTGATTGGTAAGAACCTCAATGTTTGGACTTTCTTTGTTATATAACTGAATGCTAAAACCTTTTTTTATATACAGTTCTATTCCAACAAGTATGATGATGGACGGGAGATCAATTGTTAAGAGTAGAAAGATTGCTTGGATTTCTCTCAAGGTTTGACATATGCTAAAGTCATACTTTGTTATAATTGTTTTATAACAAATGTTATTCACTAACTATTATCAACTGTGATGATATATTGTAGTGTAACAGACAAAATGGGTCATATGAGTGTGGATACTATGTAATGTATTGGATGACCCATATTGTTCGTTCTCACATCACAAGAAGCTGGGAAACGGTAATATTTAACTTTAACAAATTTTGATTTTTTAACAAATGTTGAATTCATATACACTAATTAAAATGAATTGTCTTTTGCAGAGATTCAAGACTACTACACCAGTTCCTGAGAAGTCACTATTATTCATTAGGAACGCTGCTGCGAAGTATATAGTTAGATTATACAATAGCTCTTAGATTTAGATTTAAACAATGCATTTGATTAGATAGAATTTTCTTAGACTCTGTACTTTATTTGATGTTGAAATACATTTGAACATGTGTTTGTTATGTTGAAATTGAATTTTTGTACATGTTTTTATATGCAGGTCTGTTTTTGTGGTAGTGGATATCACAAAAACAGACCTGCAATTTTAAAAAACTGCAGGGGAATATGCCGCGGTTCTAGCCACAACCGCGGCATATAGTGTTTCGTTTTTTTACAAACGAGACATATGGCCGCGGTTTTGACACTAACCGCGGCATATGCTTCAGTCTATATGCCGCGGTTCAACCGCGGCATATAGTGCATTTTTTAATTTTTTTTTTTAAAAAATGAATTTAGGCAGCGGTTCCCTAGACAACCGCGGCATATTCCGCAACCTATATACCGCGGTTAGAACCGCGGCATAAAGTCTCTGACTTACTACCGCGGCTGAATAACGTATAGTGAAAATGACCCGCGGTAAAAGCCCCTCGCTGCACTAGTGGTTTAAGATACACACTCTTAGCTGTTAAACTTGATAACTTCGAATGTTATGATGAATTTGATCGGTTAACAAGTAGATTACGCTTCAAAGAAATCGACACCATAAATTTTGTGTAGAGAACGCTTTAGAGAATCACTTGTATTAAACTCTATAACCAATTGGAACCTTATAGATATTATCCTAGCATCTAAAAGCTGAAGGAGAATTCGATGAACAACAACTTGAAACCAACTCTCACTCAGTCCCAAACCAATGAAATAAGACAAATAGATTGAATAAACATATAGATAAATATTCAAGTAGAAATACAGAGAATTAGAATTTATTATATCCCACCTAGACACGAGAGAGTTCCACTACTCATAGAATATTGCAACATAAGACAAATATTTACAATGAAAGCATCTCTCTCGAGCCTTATTATTGGCTACAAAACCAATGACAAGTACACCGGTCACAACAGCAAGTAGGGATGACAATGAGTTGGGTCGGGCACGGATAGTGCCTACCCACAACCGACCCTACAAAAACAATTCACCTACTACCTACGGATACCACAAATATTTAAAAGAATATATTTTTACTAATTATGAAAATAAAATTACATAAAATATATAAAATATTATATAAATTGAATTAAATATAAATTTAACCTTATAAAATATAAATTAATGTTAATTTTAATTAAATTTAACTTAATAAAATATAAATGAAATTTTTATTTTATTTTTTGCGAGTAACAGATATCCGCGGGTACAGATAGTATAATACCGACACCCAATCCGTTTATAAGCGGATATTAAAATATCTGCTACCTACAACCCGCGGGAAGTAAATATCTACGGATATTAACTATCCGTCGTGGGTTCACTAGTGCAAATAGACTTTTTATAGCGTCTGTTTATACCTGTTGAAATTTATCAGGTATAGAAAATGATACGGTGGCGAAATGGTAAATAAGGGAAACTTTTTTACATCTGTTCCACTAAAAAGAGGTATAAAATAAAAATGATAAATAATTCTACACCGGTTATACTCAGAGCATGTATGAAAAATAATTTTCTACACCGATTATACTAAAAATCGGTGTGGATTCAGCCAACATCATTTCTCACTTTCGTTTCTCACTTTTGTTTCTCACTTTCGTTTCTCACTTTCTCTGTCCATCTTCTCTCACTTTCTCCTTTGCTTAACATCTTTTCTTAGTTCTCTCTGGCGCGTCTTCTTCTCCTCGTGCTCTTGGATTGCGACTTCTCGTGCTCTTGGATCCTATCTTTTGCTATGTTTGCGCGATTAGAGTTCCGCGACAACACAATAATGAAGAAGCTGCATGATCAATATGATACTATGTTAGTGATTGTGCGGGATTAAGAGGATTAAATATGTTGGCATGATCAATATGATACTATGATACTATGCATGATCAATATGATACTATGTTAGTGATTGGAAGGGTCTTTCATCGAGACTCAGTACCAAAGCTCATCTCTTAACTCACTTTTACATTGTGGGGAGGGCTTGAAGCCCAACGAGTTCATTGTGGTTAGCTTGTTATTTGCACGTAGGGTCCATGTGTACTTGTATAAATCAACAATGATAATCAAATAAATGACGAAGTTTTCGGTCTTTAATTCTTGCTTATTTTTCCTTTTAATCATCTTCAATTATTGTTTAGTTGGGAATTTTAAATGTTACTTGTGCTTTACACTCGTACCATTTTTTTTTCAATTTGGAAGTTATGTTATTACTTGGAGTGAAATATTTATCTTATCTGTATTTTCTCTATTTTTGAGTTCACACTGACAAAATCATGTTCTTTGTAGTATACATAATCTGGAATATTTGTATTGCTCTTACATTTGGCCCAAGAAATGTATTTGGATAACAAGGACGAAGTTGCTTTTACACTTTACCTGCTTAGTAGATTGATGTCCTCTAATACTGTAAGTTTACGAAGTTTAATTGACCATTTTTTTTTCAATTTGGTTCTTTATAAGGACACAGCTACTGCATGATAATTGTTGCAAATCCAACAAAGTATAATTATGCCAAAAAATTTGCTCACAATAGAGTATCACACACATATTAGTTCACACATTATATCAAATTTTTTTTAATCACAACCTTTTCATATAATTAGGTGCCTCCCTATATTCAATGCTTTAGCAAATATAGAATAACCATTTACAATACAATATGTAATTCCTAGTTCAGTCAACACTACCAACCATTTAATTTGACTATCAATCACTAGTACAAAATGTGCTTTTAAACTCGCACAATAGATCTCGGTTTACACCAAACCGCTGTCTATTCAGACACGGTGGCATTTTTGTAATTAATGAGACCTTATAGGCCTCGGTTCAGACTTGACCGGTGCCAAAAAGGGTTACCACTTCGGTTGTAAAAGCAACCGTTGCCTAATGAGTGGTTTCTGACACAATTTCTGACGCGGTTAAGAGAAACCCGAGGTAAAAGAAGTATACTGCACCGGTTGATAAGAAGAACCGAGGCGTATAAGCCTCTACTACCTCAGGCCCAAAAGGACCGAGGCATATAAGCCTCTTATTTCTCCCCAGACATTTTCCCCAAACACGCGAAGACCTAGCCCCTTCACCCCTCGCGCTCGCCTCGCTCGCCTCCCTCCCCTCACTCTCGCCTCCCTCGCTCTCAGTCTCGCCTCCCTCGATCTGGCCTCCCTCCCCTCGGTCTCGCCTCCCTCGGTCTCGCCTCCCTCCCCTCGGTCTCGCCTCCCTCGGTCTCGGTCTCGCCTCCCTCGGTCTCGGTCTCGCCTCCCTCGGTCTCGGTCTCGGTCTCGCCTCCCTCGCTCTCGCCTCCCTCCCCTCGCTCTAGCCTCCTTCGTTGTCGCCTCCCCTCGCTGTCGCCTCCCTTCGCTCTCGCCTCCCCTCTCTCGGTCTCGCTTCGTCGCTCTCTCGGTCTCGCTCTCTCCTGCGAGTGCGTCGCCTCTGGAGGGAAGAGCATGCGGTGGTGGTGCGTCAATGGTGGCGGCGGTGATAGTGGTGGTGGTGGTGGTGCGAATCTGAGATTAGGGTCAGATTAGGGTTTTGCGAATCTGCAAAAGGTAAATGTGTTAATTTGCTTGTGTTAATTTGCCCGAGGCACCAAAATTAAATTCTTGTGTTAATTCGCCATCATTTTCTAAGCAGGCTAATGTGCTCAGATCTGCAAAAGGGGTGAGGGTTGTGGAGAAAGATGAAGAACTCCATGGTTTTGCTGAATCCAGTTCTCTGTTTTTTATTTGTCTATCTCCTTGATCAAATTCTCTGATTTGTGTAATTTGCAACTGTAAATTCTCTGATTTGTGTAATTTGCAACTGTAAATTCTTCTCTGATTTGTGTAATTTGCAACTGTAAATTCTCCGGGCAAGTTTGTGTGTAATTTGTTAATGAAAATTAACTAGATTATTTGTGTGCATGTTCTCTGTTCTCTGGGCAAGTTTGTGTGTAATTTGTTTGAGCATAACGTTTGCTTGCCACTGTAACGCTTGCCACTGCCAGAATACTAGGAAAATTATAACAAAAAAAAAGACCCTACTACCTCGGTTCAGCCTCCAATCGAGGCAGTAGAGGGAGAGAACAATTTCGGTCCTGTTAACCGAGGCATAAAGTGTATCACCTTTTACCTCGCCTGAATATGCCTCGGTTCATGAACCGGTGCCTATTAGTGAAAATAACCGGTGCCATTTCTTTTATCTGTACTAGTGAATATTTCTTTACCAGTAAGATGGTTATAAAGATCTTTCTTTATATTTTTTCACACACAAACAAGTACTTATAGCAAAGTTTTGATGGAAAACTAGTCACTTAGATCTTTTCATATATAAACATGCATAGGTAACCCTTGTTTTGTTTTCTTTATATGTCTCATATGCAAGTCAGCGACATAATTATTGACTCTGGTATGCAAAATAATGAGCAGTAAACATAGAGATTAAGATGTTACCATTAAGTTCTAAAGCATATTAGATGTGTTAGATGATAAGAAAATAAACCCAAATCATATGAAGGTGCTTTGGTTTTTGTATCTAATATAGCTTTATATGCATTATTAACTAATAAAATTATCGAAGTCTATTTTCCCTGGTAAAAGTTTAATATCTTTGCTGGACAGATGCATGATGCTCATTTCAGTTTCCCTGTGTTACATTTCAAGAGCTTGAACATGTTATTTGCCAAGAACCAGAATCGGAGCCATTAAAGGAAGCAATTGCTTCTACATTCTACATGCACCACCCTATCTTGAACATGGTCTTCACTATTTTAATTGATATTGCCGTAATGATCCCTAACCCCACTACTTATGCTTTCACACTCAAAATTAAGATAATATCACATGTTTAAGGTTCATCTCCTGATTAAGTTCCATACTTTAACTATTGATGGTATTGGTGACTTTATGCACCATTCTCATGACAGGTTTCTAATAACATTAAACCTTTCAAGGAAAGTCAATTCCAGGAAGTCTTTCATAGTATCACGATCTTTCTTTCACCAAAAAATATAAACATTGACAAGTTCCCAATTCCGGAATTTTCGGAAAAGAGCTTTCCAAAACAGGGATAGTAATAGTAATCAACTTGCACGACAAACATATATTATCAATTTACATTTTTTTTTAATTCTCCCCTTTGATAAGAAAAAAGCCCCATCATCTTTGACTGAATTTTCAATGGATAATTAACTTGTACAATTAGTCAAGTTTTACTTGTAGATTTTGCTGTCAAGAAGCAAAGTCCTTAGTAACAGCCACATGACCAATAATCATGTACCACAAGTGTTCATTTATTTTTGTAGATTCTATTATTTCCCCTGACTTCTTCAAATTAAAGTTGTTCTCCTTTTGCCTATTTTAATGAATTGCATTGTAGTCTAAGTTTAGCTTTGGAAAGAACACCTTGAGGATTTTGCTGTTGTGAAGTACATAGTTTTAACCCTCTAGTTTTTTGATAGAGGTTGAACTGAAGGGAGGAAAATTGAGGACTTTCTTTGATGAGTAAAAGGAGTACAGATACGTAACATGTAGTGGACCTACTTTTGGGTTGTTGTTGTTGTTATTTAGAGTGTGTGGAAAAGGAGTTTAGAGTTATATTGAATTAATAGTTGCAAATTGTTTTGCCTTGTGTTGTTATTGTCATCACATAAGCGTGGCTTTATAGAAGTCCTTATAAGTGGAAGATCCCTCTAAGCCATGACTAATTGTTCTCTGGTTGCAAGGAGGACCTATAAGTGTTACTGAATTGGGTTGTGTGACATGAGCAAAAACATGAATAACCCATGATTTGAGCAAATACAAACTTCACAGCTCATTATGTTGGTGGCTCTCTGTCTCCAATTTGTGATGATTGAAAACAATTTTTACTTGTTACTTGGATTAAGAGTGAATTTCTCTTTTGTTAGTTAGGAAATGAATCAAATGATGAATCGTTTATAAATAATTTTAGAACAGAAGAAGTACAAGAAATTCATGATTTAGAGTAACTATTTTCCTTTTGTTTGGGCATGGCATTAGGAGGCAGTTGGTTTTCTCCTTGAAGATTTTGTGGTAATCAGAATGAATAGAATTTATATGTCCACCAGTTTTTGTTGATTTTTGAAGTTTTGAATTCAATATTGCAATTGCAGTTCTCATGAGGTCCTCTCCTTAAAGACCTATCGCAAATTAACGATAGTGGCCTGCAAAAATCAAACAGGTAAAATCTGTTTTCCATCTTCTTAATTAGAAACGAATATACATTACACAGTTAAGAAAAAATATGAAAACTAGAGTAACATTCCAAGAATGGTAATTTTCTATGTTATTGATAATAGTTGAAAAACTGTTATTTTTATACTTAAAATTGACTTCAATTACAACATTTATGACTTAGAAATTAGCTTGAACTCATGAATTTGTTGAATTATTGGAAATAACAGAGTTGTACAGGTTTTATGCTTGATTTCCCTGTTTTTGCAGGTTTTAGATGACATTGATGAAAGAAGTGAAAAGGGATAGAGATGAAATCAGAAAAGGACACAAAAAGTGCAAAAGAGGAGAAAACGCAAGTACCACTCAACGACAATTATCGCTGAGCGGCACTCTCAAAGACCCGTTGGCACCACTGAGGGGAGAAAAGCCGTTGAGGGGAAGAAGTGGTCACGCATTACTACCGCTGAGCGACACTTTTCTGGGCTTGGGCCTATTTTTTTGTATTTTTTTAGAATATTATATAAGCTTTAGGACGTTCTAGGGTTTGTATCTTTGGTTGGGACGAAGCAAAAACACACTCTTTCACCCCTTGGAGGAGGATTTTGGATGCTAAGGCTCCTTTCTCAACTTTCTAGGGTTCTATCCTTCACTTTTCCATTATATTTCATCTAGTTTCACCATGAATATGGTGAGCTAAACTTAATTTGTTGTTAGGGAATCAATGTAAATCCTTAGAAACTCTCTTGTATGGAATTTGTTCTTCAAGATCATTTTTATGATACATGCTTTCTTTCATTAATAGTTAGGGTTTTCTTCTTTGCTCAAAGCATGCATTGTTTAACTCATTCGATGTCATGATTATTGGTTTTGTCGATATAGACACATACGAAGAAATCTAGATCTGGGGAATCTCTCCCATCAGTATATTACCAACCTAGACATAGGAGTATGATAGTTGGTTGCCTTTAAGCTTCAGTTCATTATAATGAATGATTAATTGCTAGGGAGATAAGACATTGTAAACTAGTGATTATGATTAGGCTTTCTTCGTCGAGACATCGAGTTTAAAGTAATTTAGAAAGTGGCATTAACATTAATGAAAAGAATGATGAATTCCTAAATACAAGAGAGTGGAAAAAATGAAACTGATAAACCCCAACAACATATTCATCCATATATTTCAATTCACGTGTTTTGTTTCTTCTTGCCCATTAATCATCACATGCATACATATTTACTTTTCAATCTTTTGCATTTGAAACTTACAACAATTTGTTCTCGAGTCTTAAATAATCAATAAATAACATAATTGTCTAGGCCGTGAGTCTCTTGAGAAACGATACTTGGTCTTACCAGGATTATTAAATGATACGATTCGGTTACACTTGCCGAGGGATAAACAGTTATCTGATAAAACACTTGATTGTCTTGGTAGACCCTGATCATGAAAGTGATTACGAAGGAGGACTTTATAGCAACCTGTTCACAACACATCCCCCTTTTCAAATTGATGCTAACTTTGGGTAAGGCTCAATTTTTTGTAAGGACTTAAGGTATCTTGTGAATTGCACTTTCATCACTTAAAAAGCTTGGGCTGTATATTTATTCTCTCTCATATCTGGGTAAGGAAGCAGTCTGTTGCAGAAACTGTTAAGTTTCAATACCAAGAAATTGAGTAGAATTTCAATTTCTATACGTCATGTTAAGGCTTCAACTTTTGTTTCATGCGTTCCGTGTTTTTTTGATAAATCTGCCTACTGATGCAAGTTTTTGTTAGGTAAACTTTAAAAGGGCCCACTTGTTGAATAAGGAAGCTAATGTTCCCTACTTTGTAAAGTTGAGGATTTTGGGGAAAGTGTTTTTCCTTGTCTGCTGAAGTACCGAAACTCTGCACCAATGTTTCTTGGAGTTTAGCTCCTTTATTGGTTATAAAAGAGAGTAAGGTGTGCAAAGAAAAACACCACCACCGAGAAAGAAATAAGTAAAGGTGCAGTAGAGAAAGAAAGGTTTGTGAGTGTGTGAAAAAGAGAAAGAGGAGTGTGGTGTGTGTAGCGTGAAATTCCAGAGAAGTAAAGAGTGGGATTGTATGTTATTCTGTTAAGTTATTGTGAGTTGAGATGATTGTGTGCACCACTGTGAGAGTAAAGAGTGATTGATGTATTTCTGAAAGCTTTTATTTTCAATAAAAGAATATTTGGTACCAACAAATTGGTATCAGAGCTGTGAGAACTTGAGTGTCCGAGAAATAAAAAAAAAAGAGAGTGAGAAATGGCAAACCTTGCAAACAGTGTGTCCCTTCCTCAATTGACAAAGAAAGTCAACTTTGATAATTGGAGTGTGCAAATGAGAGCTCTTCTTGGATCCCAAGACGTATGGGATGTAGTGGAGAGTGGGTACGAAGAACCCACCGACGACGAAGGACAGATGGCTGCCCAACTTGCAGCGTTGAAGAAAACGCGTGTGAAGGATAAATCAGCTCTATACATTTTGTACCGAGCTGTGGATGAATCTGGCTTTGAGAAGATAGTAAATGCAAAATCTTCAAAAGAAGTGTGGCAGATTCTGGAGAAAGTATACAAAGGTGACAACCGAGTGAAGCAAGTCAGGCTCCAAACTCTCAGAGGCGAGTTTGAAAGTTTGAGAATGAAGGAAAAAGAAAAAGTAACCGAGTATATATCTCGGTTGGAAGCAGTGGCAAATCAAATATGTAAAAATGGAGAGGAATTGCCAGCCAGCAGGGTGGTAGAGAAAATTTTGAGATCACTAACAGATGATTTCGAAAGCATAGTTTGCGCTATCGAGGAATCGAAGGACCTGTCAACACTCTCAGTTGAAGAGCTTACTGGGTCACTTGAGGCCCATGAACAAAGGAGAAGAAAAATGAAAGAACCTCTTGACCAAGCACTACAAGTGCAACTTGACTTGAGAGGAACTCGGAACACTCAGGGCCAAGATCCTAGAGGAAGAGGAAGAGGTGGCCGAGGACGCGGTGGACGTGGCAGAGGTGGACGTGGCAGAGGTGGACGTGGCAGAGGAGAATTTGAAGCCGACACAAACCAGACCAGACAACAGAATTGGCATGGTCGTGGTCAAGGAAGAGGTCGAGGAGGTCGATCTAAGTCAGGAATTGAATGCTTCAAATGTGGCAAAATTGGCCACTACGCAAACGAGTGCAGATCAGGTAATTGCTATAATTGTGGGAAGCCAGGCCACATAGCAAAATATTGTGAGGCTGAAAAGAAAAAGGAAACAAATTTTCTTACTGAGGAAACCAATGAAGAAAGTGGGATCTTATTGATGTCAAAAGATCCAGAAGCTGAGCTTGTGCCAAACTGTTCAAACAATTCGGTTTGGTACTTGGACACCGGCGCAAGTAACCATATGTGTGGCGACGAGAGTTTATTCAAAGTACTTTCAAAGGTGGAATCCGGATCTGTTTCTTTCGGCGATGCTTCAAAAGTAACCGTCAAAGGTCGAGGAACGATCTGGTATGAACAGAAAAATGGGCAAATCGGAGAGATCAGAGATGTATACTATATACCTGATCTCAAAAGCAACATACTGAGCATGGGACAGATAATGGAGAAGGGGTACTCAGTTTTGATGAAGGACCGAGAATTACAACTGAGGGATAAATTCGGGAGGCTCATCACCCAAGTAGAAATGAAGGAAAATCGCATGTACAAACTTGAGTTGAAAATAGTTCAAGATAAAAACATGCAACTTGATATGGAGGATGAGGCCATGAAGTGGCATTTGCGGTTCGGTCATCTTCACTTTGGAGGGTTGACCGAGTTGGTGAAAAAGGAGATGGTGCTCGGACTGCCTAAAATGGAATTTGAAAAGAAGTTCTGTGAAGAATGTGTGATCAGAAAGCAAGCAAGGACTTCGTTCCCTCGAATCTCTGAATACCGAGCAAAGGAGCAACTTGAATTAATCCATACCGACTTGTGTGGGCCAATAACTCCATAATCATTTAGTGGTAAGAGATACTTTGTCTCCTTCATTGATGATTTCTCAAGGAAAACGTGGGTTCACTTTCTGAAGGAGAAGTCAGAAGTGTTTGAAACTTTCAAGAAATTCAAAGTGATGGTAGAAAAAGAAACAAACAAAGTCATCAAAACAGTCCGATCTGACAGAGGAGGTGAGTTTATTTCTGCCAAGTTCAATGAATACTGCAAGGAACATGGAATCAAGCGTTTCTTGACGGCTCCATACTCCCCACAACAAAATGGTGTTGCTGAGAGGAAGAATCGGACCATTCTTGATATGGTTCGAACCATGCTTAAAGGGAAGAATATGCCAAAGAAGTTCTGGGCAGAAGCGGTGCAATGCGCAGTTTATGTGCAAAACAGATGTCCACATGCAAAGTTGGGTGAGAAGACGCCTCAGGAGATTTGGAGTGGTGTGAAGCCGAATGTCTCTCATCTAAAGGTGTTCGGTAGTATAGCCTATGGGCAAGTACCAAGTCAGCACAGGACAAAATTAGAAGATCGGAGCAAGAAGTACATATTTATCGGGTATGATAAAAATTCTAAAGCATATAAATTATTTGATCCTGTTAACAACAAAGTAATGGTGAGCCGAGATGTTCACGTGGAGGAAACAAAGGAGTGGTGTTGGAGTAACCTAGTCGAAAAAGAAACTAGCTCGGAGATTGTTGTACCTTCAGCAACAACAACCATTGAGTCCTCAGATGAAGAAACCGAGCCACAACATCCTAGGATGAGAAGTCTACAGGACTCTGATGAAGTTCATGTTGTATGTCTTCTGGCCGACTCTGATGACTTGAGTTTTGAGAAAGCTGTCCAAAATGAGAAGTGGAGAACAGCCATGGATGAGGAAATCGGAACGATTGAACGTAACAAAACTTGGGAACTGACTAACCTTCCTGAAGGAGCTCGACCCATTGGAGTAAAATGGGTGTACAAAAAGAAGATGAATGTTGAGGGAGAGGTTGAGCGTTATAAGGCTCGACTTGTGGTAAAGGGGTATAGACAAAAGGAGGGGATAGATTATGATGAAGTATTTGCTCCTGTCACGAGAATGGAGTCAATCCGACTCTTGATCTCGTTAGCTGCTCAGAACCAATGGCCAATTCAACAGATGGATGTGAAGTCGGCATTTCTAAATGGCGTACTGAAAGAGGAGGTGTATGTTGAGCAACCACTCGGGTACATGAAGAGAGGGGATGAGAAGAAAGTGTTGAGATTGAGAAAAGCCCTCTATGGACTGAAGCAGGCTCCCCGTGCCTGGAATGAGAGAATTGATGGGTACTTCAAGAAAACTGGGTATGAGCAATGTCCGTACGAACATGCCTTGTACACAAAGAAATCAGAAAAGGATATGATGATAGTTGCTCTCTATGTCGACGACCTCATATTCATCGGAAGCAACACGAAGCTGATTAAGGAGTTTAAGGAGGCAATGGAAAAAGAGTTCGAGATGACAGACTTAGGCTTGATGAAATATTTTCTTGGCCTGGAAGTGAAGCAATCGGATGAAGGGATTTTTATATCCCAAGAGAGGTACGCACTTGAAATTTTAAAGAAGTTTAAAATGGAGGACTGCAACCCGGTTTCTACTCCAATGGAACCTGGTACTAAACTATTGAAGTTTGATGGAGGAGAACGAGCTGATTCTGGGAGATATCGAAGTTTAATCGGAAGTCTGAGGTACCTTACAAGCACGAGACCCGACTTAATGTTGAGTGTTGGGATAATGAGCAGATTCATGGAGGATCCAAGCTATACACATTGGAAGGCACTGAAGAGAATTTTGAGATATATTCGAGGAACCCTATCACTTGGTCTTTTCTATTCAAAATCAGATGACTATCGACTAATGGGTTACTCAGATAGTGATTGGTGTGGTGATATTAATGACCGGAAAAGTACTTCAGGTTACGTATTCCTACTTGGAAATACAGCTTTTACTTGGCTGTCTAAAAAGCAACCCATTGTAACCCTATCTACCTGCGAGGCAGAGTATGTGGCGGCCTCTTGGAGCTTGTGTCATGCAGTCTGGCTTTTAAATCTATTAAAGCATTTGGGAGTGATCCAAGATGAAGGGATTGTGATCCAAGTTGATAACAAGTCGGCAATCGAGTTGGCAAAGAACCCAGTTAATCAAGGAAGGAGCAAGCACATCGACGTCCGTTTTCATTTCATTCGAGAACAAGTCAAAGAAGGAAAGGTCAAGCTGGAACATGTTGAAAGCCGAGCTCAAGCCGCAGACATATTCACCAAGCCACTACCAACCACATTGCTAGAGAATTGCAAAAGGCTTATTGGAATGAGATAATGAGATACAATGCAAGAAGACCAATTTAAAGTTTACGGGGGAGTTTTGTTAGGTAAACTTTAAAAGGGCCCACTTGTTGAATAAGGAAGCTAATGTTCCCTACTTTGTAAAGTTGAGGATTTTGGGGAAAGTGTTTTTCCTTGTCTGCTGAAGTACCGAAACTCTGCACCAATGTTTCTTGGAGTTTAGCTCCTTTATTGGTTATAAAAGAGAGTAAGGTGTGCAAAGAAAAACACCACCACCGAGAAAGAAATAAGCAAAGGTGCAGTAGAGAAAGAAAGGTTTGTGAGTGTGTGAAAAAGAGAAAGAGGAGTGTGGTGTGTGTAGCGTGAAATTCCAGAGAAGTAAAGAGTGGGATTGTATGTTATTCTGTTAAGTTATTGTGAGTTGAGATGATTGTGTGCACCACTGTGAGAGTAAAGAGTGATTGATGTATTTCTGAAAGCTTTTATTTTCAATAAAAGAATATTTGGTACCAACAGTTTTTTCCCTGTTTTTAAACATTTCTGTGGTTATCACATCTTGTTGAATATATACCATTGCATCTTTTCAACATTATAACCCAAGACTTCCCTTAATTTCTTCTATAACATCTTACACAGCATAACTGAGCAATTCCATAACTGAAAAAATTCATTACATTCTAAATCTTTAAGTGGACCATCAGGAATAGTAGTATTGTGTTTACTTCACCCATATTCTTGGTAGTTAAATTCAGAAATCGAAACGTGGCCTAGATGAGACTATTGCTTTAGCTTTAGCAACTAGGTGAACTCATGATAGAAAAAAAGCTCTTTTTGGTGGCAGTTTTTCTGGAGCAATAGCAGTAATGCTTGTTCAAAGCACAATGAAGGACCTTTACTTGCTTCCGGCATTGCCACGCAATACAAAAGTCCTCTATTTGATTTGTTGATGTGTGACAGAATCATCAAATTGATGATACAAGTACATTAAGATAAGAGAAATAATCTTTCGAACACTATCATTTATTTGTTCCTTTTCTTTGGAACATTTTGTGTGATTATAATAGGAGTTTTGCATTCTTACGCCACAATTTTCATTTAGTTCATCTTTCGTTAATGTCAATAACATCCCGTGATCTTTGTTAGAAAATTTATACTTCCACTGTTTGAGTATTCTGATTTAGTTAAAGCATAATTTATAATATTTCTTACTTTAACATTTTGTTGGAAAATGTTATATTCTTTTTAAGTGTACTTTTGGTTCTGGCTTAGTTCAGCTAAGTATTATTACAAGTAGAGATTTAACATTTTGAATTTTGAGCTGAAAATTTTTTGAAGAGATTTCATGATTTTTTGTTCTTCATACAAATTTTTATTTTAGTTCGTTTGAGCATATTCTTAGTTTTTCATATAGCTATGTTTTGATGTGTATAATGTGTGAAGAACAATCAACCAAACGAAAACTTGAAAAACCTAAAATAAAACTAACCTTGAATGTGAGTTTGGGGCTGAAATGAAACGAAATGAACATCCTAAAGAGTCTATTCGAAGAACTAAAGAACACCTGTGCACAAAATCAATCGGTCAAAACGAAAGAAAATATACCTAAGCACTTAATCAACGTAAAATGAAAAAAAAAGCAAGAAAAGTTGAAAAAATGGCTGCGAAAATGGAAGAAAGAGAACATCGACGCACACCAAAAACAGAAAAGGTTCTGTTTGAAAATACATTTGGTCGTAAAATTTAACTCTAAACAGATGTTATTGCTTCGATTATTTTTTTATTCGATTACTTCCTTCATTGTTTTCCAATTCATTTACATAGCATTTCATAGTTTTATATTTCAGTTTCCATTTTCTGAAATCTTTTCCCCCAATCTTCCAGTTGTATTAATTTTCACATTATCATTCCTAGTTTCAATAGCGCTTTAGTTTTCCATTTTTCGTTAATTTCCAGTTTTATTAATTTCTATGATTTTTGTTTTCTGTTATTTCAAGCAATGTCCACTTTTGCAATTTCCTTCTCTATATAGTTTCAACTCTGCGTTTTAGTTTCAGCTTGTATTGTTTGTTCTTTCAATTCAATTTAGTTTTACTTTCCATTTGCATTATAATTTAGTTTCAATTTTTCAGTCTTTCCCAAAATAGAATATTAGATTATACTGTTTCTTGTTATCTCTGATGTCATTATCTTTAGATTTTTAGTACAGTTATTTAGTTTATAATATTGTTCTAAAAGGTAGTGCATGCAGAGTAAAATACAAAATGAAAGAAAATTACAATAACATGTGGGCACTAATAATTGATAGACTTCAAAGTCCTGAACGCGTATATGGATTAATGGTCAACTGAGTGTGGCACATGCTGTTTCTTTTGTCGCCTTTTAACAAAAAAACAACCCAACTTGTTTTGTAGTTAATAAAATTAAAGCGATATATATTTTGTTTATTCACATTAATAAAGTAATTTTGAAAAGAAAAAAAAACACAAATAACGAACAACAAGATAAGTTAATTTAACAAAAAATGTCTACCTTAATTTTATCATAACAAAGTAAGCATACCAGTCCAAATAGTCAATGGGAATTAGTGGTGATGCCCAGTCATGCCTGTTGATTGGACCATGAATCCCAAGAATTAGACGTAGTATAGAGAGAGACTGGTTCCATATATTTGACGACTTCAAACAGTCCTATACGTATGTTTTACTTTTGTTCCATCAGTCTCTACCTTTTTCCTATAAATTCCCACTTCCATCAAACCAATATCATAACCTTCTCTTAGCTGCATTCATTATTTCTCACTTCAATTCACTCTCATCCATTCTAATGAATCTTCCTCCTCCTTCCTCCATGGAACCATCCAACAACACCATGCAAATTTCTATAACCATCACCCAAAGGAGAGGGATTAATGTTCTACAACCCAAAACAAAACTCAGCAGAGGAAAATCACCTCTTCCACAAACATCTCAATCCCCAACACCCAAAAACACACCCAATCATATGCTATCAAAATCAAATCACAAAGGAGACACAGGAAAAGGCCCTAAAACAACGTAAATGCAACCACGCTACCAATTCTTGTTTCTTTCTTTTTTTTTTCCATCAAATCTTCTTTCCTCTTTATCTCATAATCTGTAATCATGCAATTAATGATGAAAATTTTCAGATGCAGTATTTATTATTTTGTGTGTTCCATATCAGTGCTAATCAATTGTTTAAGATACACTCTTAGCTGTTAAACTTGATAACTTCGAATGTTACGATGAATTTGATCGGTTATAAGAAGTAGATTACGCTGCAGAGAACACAACCATCGACACCTGTTAGGTTCCTTTATTCAAGGAACCTAAACAATAGCCTCTCTTCTCACTCAAACACTAGAACAACAAAAATGAAAGTATGTATGTATTATTATTGATTCTCTAAAGTATAGAAAATTACAAGTATAATCTCCTCCAAGGAAGCCTATCTTTCTCCATCGGCAAATATGCTCAATCTATACTCAAAATAAAATGACCTACCTGAATAGAGTTACAGGAAGACTATTCATAGTGTTGCCTTCCCAAGCCCTAACCTTTCTACTAACCCAAATTGCTTCTATTAAATACCATTCGGTCTACCCTTTCATTTTCCTTCCTAGCTACCGTTCGGTCTACACTCCCATCCTTCCTTCTAGCTACCGTTCGGCATCTACTTCCCTCCTTCCTTCCTACTATCATTTGGCCCTTAACTCACTACAAAAAATAAGAGCATTACCGAAGGCCAAAAGCCCTCGGAAAATGCCAGAAGTCGTCGGAAAAGGTATTTATAGACGGCTTATCGACGACCAACGAGCCCTCGGTAAATCCCTTATCGCTAACAATTACCGAGGGCTTATGCCTTTCGGTAATTACCGAGGGTCAGAAGCCTTCGGTAATTACTGAGGGCCAGAAGCCTTTGGTAATTACCGAGAGCCAAAAGCCTTCGGTAATTACCTAACGTTGGTATTTACCGAGGGCCAGAAGCCTTCGGTAATTACCTAATGTTGGTATTTACTGAGGGGCAAAAGCCTTCGGTAAATTGGAGGGAAATGTAAGGAAAAATTGTATTTGTTATGAAACCAACAAGCAGACCTGCATAACAGTTTTCAAGTACAAACAAACCTGCATATCAGTTTTATAGCACATACAGACCTGCATAATGTGCATTTCAAAGATGCAATCATTGATCAATATCCATAGAACATCCATTAATGCATAGAACATTCATTAATCCATAGAACATGTATTTATAGTTAAAACATAAAACAATGTAACATAATGATGTTCTAACATCCAAAGTCACCTAGTTGATCTAACATCAAAATGATATAAACTCCAAATGTTCTAATATGCAAATGTTTCTGTAACAAGTAATAAGAAAATGAAACTAATAATGTACATAACTATCATCAGAATGATCTTCATCATCCTGCTCCTCTATTGATGGCTGGACTGGTGTGGGTTGGATTGATGAGGGTTGGACTGATGTGGGCTGCTGAGGGGCAACAGGTGATGACGAGGAGGGTCGTGGCTGGGTCGGAGGGATATTTTGTACGTCCTGTGAGGTTTCAGGCAACACTCTCATGACTAGGGCCTTAAAGTTTGTAAACTCTGCTCTCAAATCAGTGAGCTCCTGATCACGTTGCTCCAATGCCTGCGTAAGGCGGAGAACAACCTCGTCAGGAGCAGTGATGGAAGAAGAAGGTTGGTGCTTCAGAGTACCTCCTCTCGATGCTGTGTAGTTTGCAGCAAGTTGTCCTGCACCGTACAATCGACCCTTTTTCTTGCCACCAATGATGTCGACCCAGCACTGTGTCCTACGGATGTCGTATTCTGCATTACTCGCATCATCCGGTGTAGGAGCTGACTCATGTTCATATCTAACCTGTGAAAGTCTCGTAGAAAATTCTTCCTGTTGAAACATTAAAAGCAATGTTAGGGAATGATAGAATAACATAAATGAAAAATTAGTAATAGTAATAGTGTTATTTGCTTACATGAGTCTTCTGAGATCTTTCATCAACAAATTGATTAGTGCCCTTCCTTACACGAGTTTGTGCAAAGATCTCATCAACATGTTCCGCCCGTTCCAGAGCTTGTGCCTGTAACACAATTTAGAATTAGAAGTGTACATATGAAATAGAAAATACATAACTTATATATGAAAGAAAAAGTTATGTAATGAAATTATACCATACGAATGGCATGCTCATGAATGGTGATCAACCCACCAGTATGCAGGGTGCCACCCCTTTCAGATGCTCTGTTCCTCTAGGCTTTGGCACATTTATTGCGAAACTCTACTGTATTCCAATGAGCCAGTAAAGAGTTCCAAATTTGTTCACCCAGCCAGTAAGGGTGTTGTACTGCATTGCGGGCATCCCTAAACATATCTGATAGCCGATGAGATGCTTTCATGTGGAAATTTCTATGTATCTGTGTTTCATGTTCAGATTTCCACTGCACCTTCATCTGTAACATTAAAGAGAACAAACATTGATTACAGAACATACTAAAATAAGAGGGACAATTAGTGTAATGGATTGTTCACCTGAAAGCACTCCTAGAATGGCTTTCTGTCATCATCATGTATTGCTCCCCAAGTAGGCCATGGACTTAAAAACTGTTGCTTAATTGAACGTGTGATGGCCTGGGAAGCAACCCTAGATGGAATAAACCTGCATAATAGAAGTCATTTCAATTACAGTAAGGTATAAACATCAAATTAAATGAAGAGATTAAAAATTAATAAGTCAAATAAGTAATTAATGGAAAATTAAAAATAGAATGAGAACTTCATTAGAAAAGAATAAATAAATAAAAGTAAAAAATGTTTTTGTAACCTGTTCCGGCCAAAAAGACATGAATGTATAATATCAGGTTTCTCAGTCAGAGCATTCAGAATTAGTCTTTTTGCTGCCAGTTGTGGGACCCTGGAAAAATTAACTCTGATAAACACCTTGTCAAATCAAATTTAATGAATGGAAAACCCTTCTGCAGTGCATTAAAAACGCACTTTCATAAACCTGCCACTCACTGCCAAGTGTCACCGAGGTAGAATGGGAATCAGAAATGGGGGTACAGGTGTTGACGGGGGAGACGCACGTCCGTGCGGATGTGGGAGAAACAAAAAGAATTTTCTGGAAAACCCTTCCTCTCCTCTGCACGCATCTTCTTCCCTCCAAACTCAGACTCCATTTTTCTCCTCCTTCTCTCTAGAACCCTTTCATTTTCTCTCTACTGTAACTCACCACCATCTCCTCCGATCACGTTTCAGAAACCGTAGGAATGTTCACAGCGTCGTGAGCTTTCACTGGAACCGAACGCTTTAGAGTTCTGTAACCGGTAAGTTCTCAACTCTAAACGCTCATTTCTGAGTTGCATGCGGACCCAGATGTAGTTGCATGTTAGGGTATAAACTAAGTTTTTCTACGTTTCTTTTGGTTAGACTTAGTGAAGCACTTGAGAAGAACGTTGAGGGTAGGAAACCATAGTTGGACGAGTCAAAAATCACTCGCTTAGGGCGTTCACTGCTGAACCAGGTAAGGGGAGCTTAGTAATTTAATTGATACTGTATATTGCGTGTGAAAGCATGATGTGATGATGTGAACTGGATATATGAGTAATATGTTTTATAATTATGCATGAACGAACACTGTGTTTGATTGAATCTGGGTGATATTGTTTCCACAAATATTTGATGATGAAACGTATGAATTGGAAAATGGATAATTTATGCAGAGTATGAGATGATAATATGAATTCTATAAAGTATGTGATTTATGATGGAGATAAAATTTTAAGATATGAATCGTAAGAAAAATGTGGAGTTAAGGTAGATGAAAATTCTGAAAAATGATATTCCTTACCTTGATAATGCACGCTCGTTGATGCGAACGGGTCGCACCGCTCACAAAATTTGATTGCACGAAAATATGCAGTATAGTATAACTAGGAAGTGACTCCTAGGTCGTCTCTCAAGGACCAATATTTGTGGTTCGGTCTTAGATTAAATACGTAGTGGGGGGGTGTTTTTGGTGTTTTGGTTGAATGCGGTAAAATTAAATAAGACAGAATTTAAAACACTGAAATAAACTTTAAAGACAATAAAAACTGAACGGTAAGAGATGGTAAAAACGGAACAGTAAAAATAACAGTATTTTGAAAATGAAAGTTATCAAACATTCAACATTAAATTAAAATGACTGGAAAGTGAAGATAAAAATCAAATGATAAAACTGTTTCAATAACGCAATACACCTTCAGAAATAAAAAAACTACATTGCACTGTTTGAAAAATAAAAATTAAGAGAGTTTGCTACTGGAAATGGAAAAGGAAAAAGGAAGAGGCAGAAGCCTCTTCTAAACCGTGAGTGGTACTAACTACATCCTAAAATCTGCTCTTCTCATTTTATAGCCAAAATCTCAGAATTTTGTTGCTGCTGCTGCCTCCCGTGATCATCTTTTCCTTGCATGCTGAGCAATAGTTTCTTGGCCGTGAGAAAATAGGGTGAGGGCCCCTAAATCTTGTCCTCTTGCACACCATTCCAGCCGTGACACTCTTCCTGCTTGACTGCCCCCTCCTTCATTCTAGAGTGTGTTTCTTCTTCTCCATTTCATGTTCAAACAAAAACCAGAAATGAAGGTGTGCATGGACTCCTCCGTGTGCCACTTCTAATTTCCTGCTGCTAGCAACATGTTACTTCTCTTTTCTCTGCTGGATATGCTCCTCTCCAAATGTTCATGGTCTTGTTGCTGGGATACCGTGGGCTCCCACTCCATTAGTTCACTTCAAGCCCACTATGTGTTGCTCCTTCCTTTCCATCTCCGCTGGACCTCCATGTGAAGGCTCTTCCTAAGCTGGATGTGGCAGCTGCTTCCCTTCCAACACCACCGAGAGCTGCTTCCAGCTCCAAGCCGTGATGTGGTGTGTGTCTTCATGTCCAATAGCTACTATGTGTGAGAAGAACGCAGGAGCTGCTGGATTTGACTTCATTTCTGCCTTGGGCCGTGAATGCTTCTCCCTTCCAACTCCAATTCCATTTGATTCTTGCTGCTGCATGGGAGAAATCAGCCGACACACCTTTCCGTATGCAAGCAGTCTGCTGGCCGTGAGCTTCTACTGCCATGGGGAGTGACCGAGAGCTCCACTCCAAGCTACTGCCAAGCCAGAGAAAACCGTGAGCTTTCAAGGTGGTCTCCATGTGTGTTCTGCTGGACCGTGTGAATACTTGAACTTGGATGTGGCTGCTGGATGCCTCTCCAACAAAACCGTGACAGCACCTTCTGGAGTTGGTCTCTCATGCTGCACCTTCAGCTACTGGAATTTTAAGATCATTGCTTCTTCATGTGAACTGTGAGTGCCTCCCAAGCTCTGGATGTTGCAGGCTGTGCTGCTGTCCAAACACTTCTCTTGGTGGCTTCTCTTTGCTGCCATATTCTCCAAGCTTTTCTTTTCTTCAACGTGTTGCTGGTGTGATGTGTGTGCAGCTGTTGGCTATCCGTCTCCAACCAAAGGATGCTTGAAGGTGCTAGCTGGAAGCTTGAAGCTTGAAGATTTCAGTTTGCACTCCAGCCATCATAAAACCAATAGAAGCCACCCATTCTTATTGGAGATTTACTTATCCGTGGGCCCATTGTGTTTCTTGGTGCAGAATTTTTAGAAGATAAACGCCCTTCCTTTACGTGTGTGCCGTTGAAAGCTTCCATGTGCAACCCTTTTATTCATTATTTTTGGAACGTTGATGTTGTTCCAATTTACCAAGAGTGTCTCCCACGGAAGTTGTGCTCTTCAAAATGAAAAGTATATGTGTGTAACACGTAGGTGGCAGCTGCTGGATGTTTGCTAAATTCAATTTGTCCAGGCCATGTGGTTGTTTTTATCATTCAAAAGCTAAGAATTTTAAAACTCCTTGGATGTAACCTTCCAAAGTGGTGGCCCCCTCCATCATGTGCATGGTCGTTTGCTTTCATAGAAATGAATGAGAATTGTTTCCTATTGCTTCTTTGTCCAAAGTTAAAGCTTCTTTTTTTCCAGCGGGGCCATGTGTTCTTTATGTGCTTAATGCTTCACACAAAATTGGCCAAAACCGTGAGCTTCATTTGGAATATGTGGTTTTGTGCTTCTCACAATTCAAGAATTGAATTGCTCTCCCTTTCACGTGCAACACATGGACCAATTCTTTTTCTACTCAACTGTGGCCGTGGCTTTGATGCAGAATTTCTTTCAAACAAAAAAAAAATGATTTTCTTATCAATTGGACATGTAACCGTGACATTGGTTTAAAAATGTGGCAGCCATGCAAATTCTTCCTTAAAATTAATGTCACATCTATCTTGAAGTCCCAAAACATTTCCAAAATTTTCCCTGTAATTTATAATGTAAATAATTAACTCAGATAATTCAAATTAATTAAAATAAGAATTTCTGATTGGATTAAGCTCATTTCAGTAAAATGGGAAAATACTGGACATTTAAACATAATTTCCTGATTAATTCTACCACAATAAACTAAGTGAAGGGAAGAAAATAATGATTCATCACTCGTCATCGAATGGTCTTATACCGTTCGATTTCCCTGGAAATGACTTAGAATGGAATTCTTTCATTTGGAAAGAACTCCGCTCGAGAACGAGCGTCCTCTTGTGAAAGACTAGGTTTGAGCGTTCGGCTCAGCCTAGTGGTACCCAACGATCGTAAATAATTGAAGTTATATTAGTAACGCTCGATTTTATATCCAGCGTTCGTTAGAGGTAGCGCTTGGTCTTATACTAAGCGTTCGTCCAAATCGGTGTTCGGTCTTATACCGAGCGTTCGTTCTAATTAGTGCTCGGTCATCTACCTAGCGTTCGTCCTAAGTAGTGTTCGGTTTTATACTGAACGCTCGTCCTTACTTTTGATTCCCGAACGGACGTAAATAGCGTTCGACCAAATTGTATAATAGGCGTTCGGTCATTGACTGGCGGTTTTGTCTCCTGAATTAAATCGCGCTCGGTTTATTTATCTAAATAATTTGTGGTGTATCTACCCATTGGATTCGACCTAGAGTCATTGTACTTAAATTATTCTAAGTATTATTCAGATTTTCTAGAATCAGTTCATTGAACTGATTTAAGTATTCATAACGTTCGTCAGCGGACATGCGTTCGTTTCTTTTGTTCAGAAACGAGGATTTCTCTGTACTGTGATAACGTTCGTCCTTATCATTGAAAAGGATGAACGCTCCTCATTTTATGAAAGTGGAACAAAGAATGAAAATGTGATTAAGAGGAAAAGTTATAATGTGTGAACGATATTTTAATTGAAATATTGAAAGTGGATTTTGAACGAGCGTTCCAAGGAGGAACGTCTCTATGATCTGAATGTGATAAGTGTGTTATATGACCATGGTAAAGCTACTGATGGCAGTTCATCCTGATGTTCTGTGAGTGCTCGTCCTCACGTAGAGGGGAGTAGGTCATGTGTGGGAACGGCAGGAGGTCCTAGTCCTTAGGAGTACTTGGGACTGATAGGGCTAACCTCGGGTGGCAGTTGTTGAGCGTATCCCAGTTATCACATCACCCGGGTGCACGAACGCCTGTAGATACATGGATTCATACAGTCCGGACAGTCGGTCTTGTGAGAGTTTGGATGATTAATTCTATGCTGATATATTGTTGTATGTCTTGTATGTTGATTTGCATATGTTAAATTGTATGTTGGTGGTATGAATTAAATTACCTAAGCTTACCCTTGTGTTTTCCTTGTGTTGTCTACTGTTCATATACGTCCGTCCTGTCAATGCAATGATCATCCGCGTGGATGTGAGCAGATGGGGACACCCTTTTGGAGGAAGTGGTTGAAGAAGAAAACTTGGTGGACGTCGAAGTGAAGGCCGAGACTTAGATCGTCCAGTAGGATTAGCTTACTTAGAATTTTTGAGACGTTCGGTTATTAGCTTTTGTAAAACCGTTCGTCTTGGACCGTGGTTTTCTGTTTTGATTTTTGTATCCCTGTATATGTTTAACGTTCGGCTTTTAATAGCTGATTTATTTAAGACTGCACTGTTTAATCATGTAAATGTGATTAGTTCTAATTTATAGTAATTACTATATTTTGGGATGTTACACCAGTCAAGTGTTTTAGTTTATAGACCTTGGTTTATTAATTTTGTTATACAAATTAAAAATAAATATATTTTTTCTTGAATATTGAGGAAAAGTTTAACGTTGTTTTATGATATGAAGTTATGTGCTCTGCATTATTAATAGGTCTTAGCTTATAGCGGGGTTGAAATGTTGTCCTGTTTGCTTTTGTGGTGGTTATAAAAACCAAAGAAAAAGAAAAGAAAAAGAAATGGGTTTCGACGCTGTTCAGTTTATGCTTGATTTGTTCAACTAATTGTAATTGTTATATTGTTGAAAAAAACACTGAAGTTTTGAAACAACTTTTTAGTTTCAACGTAAAAGTGGAGAGCTTTACCTTGCAATTCTTTTTTTTTCTTCCTTCACCCTAATAGAACTCATAACCTCAAATTATCCATCATTAAAATTGTAATAAAAAGAAAAAATTCTACACGTCTTTTTTAATAAATTTCAGGTTGTATAATCTCGAAGATATTTTCGAATCTGAAATACTTTCTAAAATATATTTAAATATGTATTCTGGAATGTGTTTCCAGATTTTGAAATATTTTCTACAATGTGTTAATACATTTAAAAAAAATTGTATCAATGTTGATAATTTCTTTTTAGTCTCAGTACACACAAATGTATAACACTATGTTATCTTTTTGTTTAAACTGAAAAGGGAATTAATGTTTACCGTAGTGGGGTCATTGATGTGGGTCTTTATCATTCTTGGTGCAGTGTAGTTATATAGAAAAAGAAAGAGAATTAGTGTTGTAGTGGTATATTTTTATTAATTGCATGTGTTCGTTTTGATGGATGCAATGTGGGATTGTTTATGTATATTTTAAAATGGTGTAGGTGATCTACTTGGAACTCCTTATCACAAAGTTGTTTCAAATGCACTTATGGAGTGTGTGTTATTAGTCCTCCAATTCCATTGCACTGGGAAACTCTACTGCAAGTACCACCACATGCAAGGGAAATTTAAGCTAGTTTGAAGGTGACCATGAGAAGAATACAATACAAGAGAAAATCAACGGTAAACTAGTTGTAGCTGAGAAATGAAATTGTAGAAATAACATGTTTTAAAGCTTGTTAATAACCATGAAGAAATATTAAGTTGACAAACTATTAGTAATTTTAGTGTTCAAATTTATTATATATAATACTAATTATTTTTGGTTTAAGATTATTATGATTTATTATTAAACATATATATATTAATCGTTAATTAAATTAAGCAAATCATTTGAATTATTAAAAAAATCAAATTAGTTACGGTTTCGGTGTAGATGTTTTTCAGTGTGTCTTTGTTGTTCCTGTTGTCTGGGACGCGTGCTTTCCTCCAATTGTTGTTGTTCATACTCTCCAAAGGAGGGGGAGGTACCTGCAAAGATACTCCGACGCTCAAGTCAGATGTGAGTTATGGAGCCTCAGCTCTCAAGAGAGTGATTATGATACTGCTCTGAAATATTATTTAGGGTCTCTAGAACATAGAGAGAACGTACCTGGACTTTGGCCCTGTCATTGTATTTATAAGCCAAAAATAAAAATAACCTTACCTAAAAATGTGGTTAATTATTCATAAATATCTAAGATATTTTATGTAATAAATATCTTACTACATAACATGCCCCCAAGTCTGAGTTAACCGTTCTGTTTTATGGACGTGGTAACTATAGGACTTATGGGTGTAAGGGAGGCTGTATTCGCTGTGTAAGGGAGCGTGTATCAAATAACCAAACTTACCGGCGGTTTTTGAAACCTCAAATAAGCAAACTTAGAAACTCTTTGGTGGTTTTGGACAACTTACACAAGTGCTGATAGTTTTAGACAATCCACATAAGTCCCAACGTTTTAAGTAGCCCCAACATTTATATGCGGTTTCTCTTAAAATCCCTGCAAGTGGCCGCGTTTTCAGAAACTCCCGCAAATACTAGTGGTTTTGAACAAAATCGATGAAAATTATTTGTCAATGGTGATTCTCATGAAAGTTTTGTCAATTGTAGGAAATACATTTATCAGAGGTTAAAACCGTCGGTAATGCAAAAATAAACGTCTCATAAAATCATATATTTTTGTAATGTAAATTTAACATAGAATTGTGAAACATTGAAGAAGTAGTTGAATAAAGTTATGTGGTCGTAGGCCTTGGTTGAGTAGCAACATTAATTGATTGATGGAATCGGGAAGGCATTCCTATTGTGTGACTAAGGTATAAGAATAAAGCTCACCCTTTGTTCGAGAATATTTGAATATGTTGATTGCTGCTGGATGTTACACTATTATGGTTACACTAGTAGAAAAATGACATTTTATAACAAATCTATTATGACGGATAAAAATTATCCATCATAATAAGGAGATATTATAACGTAGTTTTTAAATCAGATATAATATGAGACGCGGTGACAAACTTGTAAATAAGTTTAAGACATATTATAACGTAGTTTCGAAAATCAGTTATAATATGAAACGCAGTGGCAAACTTGTAAATAAGTTTAAAACATATTATAACGTAGTTTTGAAAATCAGTTATAATATGAAAAGCGGTGACAAACTTGTAAATAAGTTGAAAACCTATTATTGATGTATTATAACGGAGTTTTAGAAATCAGTTATAATATCTCACGTTCCCTCTCACTTTCATTCCTCTCTTCCTCTTTGTCTCATCCCTCTCACTTGCATTTCTCAGCACTCCTCACTTGCATTTCCCAGCACTCCTCCGTGCCTATGTTCTTCTCGGCTCCGAGAACACTCCTTCATCCGCATGACTACTTTTGGCTCTGCTGCCTCTTCCTTGAAATCTCTGAAGTCTCACCAAGTAGGTTTTATGATTCATAGTTCACATTCTACTATTTGTTTTTCCGTAATTTGTTATGTTTTTCTTCTATTAATTTCACTAATTTCTTATATTGGTGGGGATTGTGTTTCGATTCGTGGAGAAATTAGCGGCACAAACACGAGAGAGAGGAGGAGGAGGGAGCCTTATCCACATCGGTGATTGGAGAATTTTGAAGGTAGTTATAGTTCACATTCTTCTCTATAACACTTTTCCCCTCTTTTTATCCTGTTAATTTAGTTTTCATTGATTCTTGAAGAACAAAAAGATCATGTTTTAAGTCTCGTGCACGAGAATCTGCTTCAAATTTAATTTTGGATTTAGTGTTATATTTCTACAAATAAACCAGTGTAATCATAGACTATTTTTAATTAAAAAAACTTTTTTGTCTGAATTATTGATGCTGGATTGTGCCAATGAAAGTGGCAAAGGAAAAGTAGCGGATCGATGGTTTTTTCAGGGAAGTTTTCAAGGAAGAAGGGGTTTTCTTCAGGGTTTGTGTATCTTCCAACCTGTAATTCACTCTATTATTTTAGATCTACATTCTTTCCAATTCAAATAACAAAATACAAAAAATAAGAAGAACTAATAACTCATATAACAGAAGCAGAAAATTCTACAAATGGCTCTCGTCTTGAAATAACATGCTACTATAGGAATGTTTTGTCTGCGAATTTTGGTGTTCTGAGTAATGTTCAACATGAGTCTTTAACTCTCAATCTTGATGCTAAATTCTTATGCTTGGTTATATGGTTCCACATATAAGATGTGATTTTTTTTTATGTTTATTTAGAAGCTGATAGTTATAGCTTCCAAATACTGATTTCTGAACCAGTACTTATGAAACACTTTGATTTCATTGTCGGGCTAGAAAGCTACTCTTCAACCACTTATTTAAAAATGATGCCTTTTAACATCCATTTGATGATATGCTTAGATGATTTAAGAGTGAAATTTCTATTTTTATAAAGATCAAATAAAAGATGTGGTCAATTATGGACAATGAAACACATCTTATAAAAGGTTATGTGTATTGGGCATAGTAATGTTGTTTAAATTCTTAAATTACATCGTCAATTTCTACTCTGTATAATTTAAATTTCCACGAATTTAAATTATATGATTATTATGCCTTTGGTGGCAGCCTCTCTAACAATTTTGTCAAGATGTGGGTATAGGATAACATTCATTATAGAATGTCTATACTAACATTTTAGATTATTCCAAATGTTTAACTTATTGAACTGTATTCTTCCATTATCTCTGCTACTCTTTCTCTCAATTGCCCATTGTCAGAGCGGCTGCAGCGGAATGGTTAGCGTGGGATAACAAACCAAGAGGGGTTTTTAATACTAACGTGTGCCTTTTAATTTCTACTCAATTAAACTTACTTAGCAATTAATAATAACACTTAAATAGAGTAAGGTTGAGAGAAATTTGCACAGATGATTTTATCCTGGTTCGGATCTTACCAATCCTACGTCCAGTCGCTTATCTCAAAACAAGATAAACAGTTTCACTAACACAAAACAATTACAAATTACAATCACAAAGATACAATTTGTAAAAGTTTAGAAACCACCTCTCTTGATACCACAAGAGATGAAACTACACCTCCTTTGAGTCTTCACAAAGGATGAACACCTCCTCCGAATACTTCACGAAGGATGATTCTCTTCCGAACACCTCCTTAGACACACCAAGGATGAACCGGCTATTTCCTCTGTCACCGTAGCAGCACTTCACCAGCTCCACAGACAAGAGTTTCACAAGCCGAACAAGAACACACAAGTCTCAAGAATTTCTGAGTATTTGAGCACAAGGGAAGAGTTTCTGTGTCTCTGGATTTTTTTAAGAGGAAATGAGAGTCTATTTATAGACTCATCCAAAGGCTCTTCCATTCACTAAAAGACAAACTTAACGGCTAGTTTCTCCAACGGCCATAAACGGCTAGTTTGTCCAACGGCCATAAACGGCTAGTTTGTCCAACGGTCATAAACGGCTAGTTTCTTCAACGACTAGTTTCTCCAACGTCCGTGTTAAGTGCGATACTCTTACCGTTAACCGTCACTATTCACGTGAATAGTGTTACTATTCATGTGAATAGTACTATAGTGTTTTGTTGCAATGATTTACTATAGTAATTTTACAAAACACTTTTCTTTTTCTAATCTAAGTCCTATACATATTTCTAAGAGTATTACAAAAGCTTTCCATCACAATATAAGTCTTCATAACATCTTGAATCTTGATTTCTCTTGACTTGATTTGGACATCATCAAAACTTCATCTTCATCATTTTGCTAACAATCTCACCCTTTTTGATGATGATCAAAAACTCCTTGATTTAAAGCTTTTGGTAATAATCTGTATTTAAAACACAACTTATGGAAGAAAGAGTGCATTAGTGAATAAGCACAAATAGTACAAATAGGCAAATAAGCTTTAAACATTTTCTCCCCCTTTTTGATCATAATTAAAAAGTTGTGTTGATGTTCTCCCCCTAAGATAATACTCCCCCTTAATAAAAGCATGTATGCATATGAGCTAAAAATATTTCAAATTTAAAGATTCATTCAAACATGCACAATAGGATATTTAAAGCAAATATTTTTAGGAGAAAGATCTTATAAAACATTGTTTAGATCTTTATCTTGAGGATTGTCATCATTATTTGCTTCATTTGTTGTCTTCTACAAATCTTCGTCATTGCCTGCATGTAATTCAACTGACTCAAGAGGTTTTGCCTCAAGGTCTACAATTTCATCAAAGACAACATGCTCACATAAAAATTTTTCCGATTGAAAACTATATATGCTTTGTATATTAGAAGATATAAAAATAGTTTTACCGGTCTTGAAAAAATTTTCTTAAAATTTGTTTTAAAGAAATTCTTAAATTTTTAAACAATAGGTACCCAACTACTTGTATGGGTCCTTTGGGTTAGATTTAGAAAAAAGAAATTATTTTATAACCCAAACATATCTACCACTTGGAACACCATAATGCTTAATTTTACATTTATTAGATGTATGACCCTTTTTCATACAATAAAAGCATGATACAAAGTTTGTGTTCCTATAAGTTGTTCCTTTTTCTACCCAAGTTCTATGGGTTCTATGATTATGTTTATTTTTAATTCTAGGAACATACTTATTTTTAACAACCTTATTTTCATTATTTTTACTACATTCTCCAAAGGTTGTTTCATCTAGTAGTTTCTTATAATTAACACAAGATGCACATTCATCACTACTAGTATATTTACCTTTTTCATAAAATAAAATTTTATTTTTCAAAATTTTATTTTCTTCAAAAATATTTTTAAAATTTGATTTTAATTCTTTATTTTCATCTGCTATTGATTTTTCAACGTTATCAACTTTCAATTTATGTTCATCACAAAATTTACACTCAGCAGATATATTTGTATCATTTTCTACATTTGAAATTTTACTATTTAAAGTTTCTATTTCTTCTAAGGATTTTTCATATTTCTTTTGTAATTCTTTAAAATCCTTTTTCAATTTCTTATGAGCAAGATCTAGTTTTTCTGATTCTATCAATAATTCTCTATAAATTTCATGTAATTCATCTTCATCAATATGATCAGAATCATCAGAATCGCTAGAGGTACTTACTTGGCTTCCAGTGTCGTCGTTCACTACTAAACAGATATATGCTTGCTCATTAGAATCACCCATACTTGATGTTGTGCTTGATGAAGAGCTTGAATTATTCTCTTCCATGATTAAAGTATTAGATTTAGCACACCCAATTTCATCTCCGCCTTCATGAGTTACTCTTAAAGTTTCCCACATTTCTTTAGCGTTTTTGCAGACAGAGACCCTGTAGAACTCATCAACAGTCAATGCTGACGCAATGATATTCCGGGCTTTTACATCATTCTGAGATCTTCTCTTTTCTTCAATGGTCCATTGGTCACGGGACTTTGGTTCCTGCATATTGTTAGTTGGAACAAAAGGACCAAATGCAACAACATCCCAAATATCTACATCAATAGATTCCATAAATATTTGCATTCTGACCTTCCAAAATGCGTAATTTTCACCTGTGAATAGTGGTGGTCTATTGATAGAAGCACCCTCTGCGAATGTTTGATGCGATCCCGCCATTTGAATGACTATCAAAGCAAGCTCTGATACCAATTGTCAGAGCGGCTGCAGCGGAATGGTTAGCGTGGGATAACAAACCAAGAGGGGTTTTTAATACTAACGTGTGCCTTTTAATTTCTACTCAATTAAACTTACTTAGCAATTAATAATAACACTTAAATAGAGTAAGGTTGAGAGAAATTTGCACAGATGATTTTATCCTGGTTCGGATCTTACCAATCCTACGTCCAGTCGCTTATCTCAAAACAAGATAAACAGTTTCACTAACACAAAACAATTACAAATTACAATCACAAAGATACAATTTGTAAAAGTTTAGAAACCACCTCTCTTGATACCACAAGAGATGAAACTACACCTCCTTTGAGTCTTCACAAAGGATGAACACCTCCTCCGAATACTTCACGAAGGATGATTCTCTTCCGAACACCTCCTTAGACACACCAAGGATGAACCGGCTATTTCCTCTGTCACCGTAGCAGCACTTCACCAGCTCCACAGACAAGAGTTTCACAAGCCGAACAAGAACACACAAGTCTCAAGAATTTCTGAGTATTTGAGCACAAGGGAAGAGTTTCTGTGTCTCTGGATTTTTTTAAGAGGAAATGAGAGTCTATTTATAGACTCATCCAAAGGCTCTTCCATTCACTAAAAGACAAACTTAACGGCTAGTTTCTCCAACGGCCATAAACGGCTAGTTTGTCCAACGGCCATAAACGGCTAGTTTGTCCAACGGTCATAAACGGCTAGTTTCTTCAACGACTAGTTTCTCCAACGTCCGTGTTAAGTGCGATACTCTTACCGTTAACCGTCACTATTCACGTGAATAGTGTTACTATTCATGTGAATAGTACTATAGTGTTTTGTTGCAATGATTTACTATAGTAATTTTACAAAACACTTTTCTTTTTCTAATCTAAGTCCTATACATATTTCTAAGAGTATTACAAAAGCTTTCCATCACAATATAAGTCTTCATAACATCTTGAATCTTGATTTCTCTTGACTTGATTTGGACATCATCAAAACTTCATCTTCATCATTTTGCTAACAAATTGCCCATGCTTAAATTAATTTGCTCACTCCCTATTTATTCCCTCTTAAATTTCTTAGAATAATAAGCCAATTTTATGTAGTGATGGTTCCTTTCAAATAACTATTTCAGACAAAAAGGGCTGTATAGTACGCTGCTTAGATACATATGCACAATATTACTATAGCATCCTCAATCCCATGGGAAGATGATTTTTCAGTTTGTATTTGTTGTGACTTATAATGTGAGATGATATTTCAATTCTAATTTAAATTTTATGCTTTGTTCTCTACAGGAAGATAATCAAGTTGTTCAGTGATTTCCATACCTTTGACATTATTATTGCTTCAACACTATGCTCGGTTAATGTAAGCATTTTTATTTCAGTTTATTTTTATTCATATCTGACTCTAGAGATTTCTTTTCCCTTTAGATTAACTTTATATTTGTTGGAAATTAACTTTATTCAGTTTTGGGCACTCTATCCAACCTTTAAGTACATATACCTTCTGGTATAACTAAAAGGTATTCGGTATTCTAATGCCATTTGTTAGAATCTATTTGCATTTTTTCTATAAGATAAACATTAGGCCAATTTGTATCTGTTGTTTAGTAAAAACATTGTATATGAATATGATATTATCCTTTGAGGGAACCGTCCCCATAATTTTCCTATATACATAGAGAATTGATTTCTATTGCTTTTCTGGCTAGTGACCTTAAATAATAAACAACTTTTGTTAGGGTCTGATTCATAACATCTTTCATCTAAGAGACAAGTTTTAGTGTTTTTTAAACTAAAAATAAAAATAAAAATTATGTCAAGTATAGAGACCCAACTTTTTTTTTTGAAAATTATAACTTCATTGTAATAATGTTGCTTGTTATCATGTGGCTTCTCTACTAATGTATAAAATACACATGCTTATGTTTTTTAAAGTTTTCTCCGTATTTTGTTCCTTTTCTAAAATATGAATTTAAAGAGCTTTTATTTATTACTAATCCTTAGTCTTATGAATGTGTGATGAATCTTTTATAAATGTATTGCTTATAACATCAAATTCTTCATTTTTCTAGAAAATTGAGGAGGCCGGGAGTAGTAAGGAAAAAGATGTAGATTTTCTTTCATCCATAGAGGTAAGTTTTCCTAATTGTTATTGTTAGATCATGTTTAATTAGTGACAAATGTATCTCAATATGTAGTTACCCTGCCTGTGGGGCATAAAATATGTAGTTGACAGTATTATTTATTTTAAACAGGTTTTGATTATTGATCATGCAGATGTAATATCAATGCAGGTAGTGATCTTCCTTTAAATTAGTGTAACAAATTGATTTTCCCGTTATTTTGACTACTATATGTGGGGGGAGGTATTGGAAGTAAGATATACAAATCTGATTTTTCTACACAAGAATTTTGAGATTGTATATTTGTATATTTTCTTAGGTATCTTGATGATCACGCAAGACTTTACAGGCAAACAATAATATTAGGATTCCATTGCTCAGTCATTGATTACAATTATAATCAAGCATTGGTCAGGGTTTCTCGTACAAGTTATCAATTTGAAGGTTCCATCTGTAAGGTAATAATTTTTATCCTTCATGTCTTTGTAATTTATTGTCTTTTATTTGTATTATTTTGTAATTGTTCATGTTTTTTCTTCCAAATATGGTTATTAGAATGAAATTATTCTTTCTTTCATGTATGGAGGTAGTATTATTATGGTTTTATTATTACAAAACCATAAGTCTTTTATTTGTTGTCTTTTAGGAATAAGAGTAGTAGGAGGGTCATTGAGAATGAACACAACACAACAAAATAACCTTAGAGGTTTTCATAAATGTTATTAAATAACCTTTATAGTGTTTTTGCGTTGTAGCGGTCTACAAAGCCTAAAGTTGTTAAATAAACGTTAAAGTGTCACCACTTTCTTGGTTTCAGTTCATTGGCATAGAACGTTAGTATGGACCGAAGTTGGATAAATTCTAAATGAACAACCGAAGAATATGAGAGAGGAGTGGAACAATTTATTGAGTTTGCTAGGAGGAATGTAACAGATAATAATGGAAGATTTTATTGTCCATGTCAGAATCATTAAAAACGCACCCAAAACCCTCTGAACGGACGCCAGGTGTCAAGTAACTAGGATTCTGAAATCAGATAGTGGAAGGCAGGTGTCGGCAGAAGAGCGGACGCTCGTTTGGACGTGGGATGAAAATGATTGTTTCTGAAACTTCCGTCCCACTCTCTTCTGCATGCACCCTTCTTCCCAAACTCTGAACTTTCATTTTCTCCTCCTTCTCACTAGAAACTCTGTCTTCTCTCTAAGAAAACTTACCCTATCTCTTCTCCGATCTTTGTTCAGACACCGTAGGAGTACTTCCAGCGTCCCAAGCTTCAGTTTGAACCGATTGGTTTCGGTTTCCGAACTGGTAAGTTTCCTGCTCTTTAGTCGTTCGTTCTCTGACACATGCAAATCAAGTTCTGATTTCATGCGGTCTGCTTGTCTGAACCATTTTTGGTTTTCTGTGGTTTGATTTAGTTCGAAGAATTCTTAAGCGTGAGAGTAGAAATAATTGTGGGCAGACGAACCATATTTCCTTCTCTAGGACGATCGTTCACGTTAGAGGTAAGAGAAGCTTATTGAATTTAATTCGTACGTTTTTATTGTGCCGTATGGAAGTTCTGTGAGTTGTATGAAACATGACTTTGTGATATTTGATTATTTGATGTATGATATTGATTATGAGCTTATGTATGAGGAATATGAAATATACTATGATATGAATGTATGAAATTATGAAGTTATGTGCTGAGAAATGAGTTTGAATGTAAATAAATTCTCAATATGAAATTCCCCTATGATAATGTACGTTCGTCATTGAACGGTCCTTGACCGTTCGGTGTTTCCAGTAATATTGTGTGAAATTGAATTCTTTCATTTGGAAAGAATCCTAGTTGAGGACGAGCGCCTTCTTGTGAAAATACTATGATTGAGCGTTCGGCCAAGCGTAGTTGCATCTGAGTATCCAGAAATAAACTTAAAATCTTGTAAATATATGTATTTATATATAGTAATCATTCTTAAACACAACTCCGCTAGTACCTTATTTACTAATCTTTTATTTCAAGTTTAGTACGGCTCGACCTCACACCAACTCCTTTCTATATTCTTTTTCTTCGACCTTGAGTCTTCGTATTTGATGTATTCTTTGAGTGTTGGTTGGAGTTTACGAGAGTCAGTTCATTCAACTGACTCATGTTATAAATAACGTTCGTCATATGATATATGACTGTACTCAGTTTATTCCTAAACCTAACGGTAACCCTCTTGAACTTATTCTATTATGGAACGGGAACTGGAGATTTATCGGTCTCGTTCTTATCGTGCGTTCTGTTTTGAAGAGGACTGAACGTTCGGTATTTTATGATTTTAGAACTTATGATAAAAATGACTTTAAAACGATGAATTATAAAAGATGAAGAGTATATGAGATGAATGAACGGTTGTGGATTTTGAACGAGCGTTCTAGGGAGGAACGACTTTTGGTTGAATATTGAATTTGTAAAGTATGAATGTGGTAATGCTTAGCTGACGGTTCATCCTGATGTTCCGTGAGTACTCGTCCTCACATAGAGGAGGGTAGGTCATGTGTGGGAACGGCAGGAGGTCCTAGTCCTTAGGGGTACTTTGGACAGATAGGACTAACCTCGGGTGGCAGTTGATGAGAGTATTCTAATTACTACATCACCTGGGTGCATGAACGTCGTAGCTACACAGATTTCATACAGTTCGGACAGTCAGTCTAGCATTAGAAATTGTATGATTACGTATGTGAATCTGCCAGGTGTGTTTGATTGTTTGAAGTGTATGTTTATATTTGAATTAAATTACATAAGCTTACCCTGCATTCCTGTGTTGTCTTGTTTTGTACGTCCGTCCTTGTCGTTGCAATGATCATCCGTGTGGATGTGAGCAGAAGGAGACGCGTTGTTGGAAGAGGCGCTAGAAGAAGAAAATTTGTTAGAGGTGGAAGTGAAGGCCGAACCGTAGGAGTGTTCGGTTAATAGATAGATTTTTATGGTGAGGTGATCGTTAAGTCACTTCTTCTTTTGTTTTATTGACCGTTCGGTATGTCCTTTTGTAAACCGTTCGGGCATGTTTTCTCTTAAGTTATGCAGTTTTAATTTGAAAGCTTATGTAAGGCCATTCGCCCATAAGCGTACGTTAATTAGTGTAAGACTGAATTGATATATTATTAAATGTAACTATTTCTATTATATGGTTGTTACTGTATTTTTGGGATGTTACAGTCCTTGTGTGAATTTCTTGAACGAGCAGAGACTACCCATTGCAGTAATACGAGAGCATGTTTTGTGTGATGGGTTCCTAAGGAGCTACACCAAGTGGACATGGCATGGTGAATTAGTAGAAGCTACACCAAGTAAGTCATTTATATCATTTTACTCAACAACTGTCATCTTTTTTGTATCTTTGGTAAAATATATAATTTGGGAAGCACCATCCACCACGAGGCTATTAAAGATGATATGTTGCAAGTGGTGGTTGTAGATATTAAAGATTCGTATGCTCTTGTTCCTCTGCCTAGTGAGGAGGTTCAAACAGTGGGACAAGCTCCAGGAAATTTTATCAATTGGCCAGCCAGATTGGCAAAGCCAATTTTAGCAAGTATTTATATTCATATTTGCCTTAATTACTTATGTATTTGTTGTATTTGGATACATATAATATTGGACTTATTTTGTGGTCAAATATAGGACGTTTCTGGGAATACAAACATTGTTACACCTCCTCAACCACAATTGTCTCCTCTCCAACAACTAGGTGCAGCGGTAGTCACAATGGGGAATAAAACTATTGAGATAGATATGCCTCCTAAACTCACATGCAAGACTGCTACCACCACTTTATATGTATGTCATAGGAATATTTGAGAAATTGTCATTGGTAATGATCTCCTCTCTACAACAGTTCTACAACTTTGGAATTTGTAAGTAAACCTTCACAAACCATGAAAATACTATCATATTGCATTCGTGTATTTATTTTAACATTATTTGTTGATATTGAAGGTATTTGCATCACCTCTACATCGAGAGAAGGAATGCTACTATCTATGGATTTCTTGATCCTGTTATAATTCAAACCGTAGGAAATAAATCAGAGGATGTGCAAAAGTACTTGATAGAAATGTTTGAAAAAGCTGGTAAAGAGGTCTATTTAGCACCTTACTTGCATAAGTAAGTACATAATTTTTTAATTTATCATGACTAGTTTAAAAGTTTCTTTTAATTAATATTATTCTAACTTGTAAGGGTCATTGGCAATTGCTAGTTATTGTTCCTGATCGTTCTCTTGTAGTTCTCTTATGTTCCTTGCATAAGAAAGCTAACACATTGTCCATCAAAAATATATTAGAGGTGTAAGTTTTCCTTTCTATTTTGATTCCTTCTTATATTATTATTATGATGTAATGGATATCTAACTTTTGTATAGGTCTTTGGAAGCTCATTCAAGGTTGCGGGGTGTTCCATATATTTATAGGAAGAAGATGCAAATAATCACACCTAATGTAAGAGAAGTTCACCTTCCTTTGTTTTGTGTTTTGTGATTGTTATTTTTATGAGGAATTGGCTGTGTTGTTGGTTTTGTGAAATTTGGTTTAGCAAAATATACAGAGCTACATGGTGCAAAGGCTAGCTAGAGTATAATCTGATATTTTGTGTCTTTGGATTGAATGCGTCTTCATTGTTTGTATTTAATTTGCAGTGTCGACGTCAATTGGACAGCTATGAGTGTGGGTATTATGTAATGAAACACATGCATACCATTATTTGTACAAACATTACTGAATCATGGAATAAGGTATTAAAATACTAACTAAATACTTATCCAACTATTCATTACAATATTGTTTTAACTCTATTATTTTATTTGTAGATCTTTAATGATTCATCTCCCATGGAAGCTGCAGACATTGAAGACATTAGAAGGAACTGAGCTTCTTTTATTTTAAGTGTTATTAGAAACTTGGCTACACTTAAATATTGTATGTACATTAATGTAATATTTGGATTTAATATATAGTTTCATGTATAAATGATGTATTAAATATTAAACTATTTAATATTTGAAATGAATTCTATTTTGTTAGTTTCAATAAATTTGTTTATTTAAAGCTATATAGATTATAAATGGATTGGATGAGATGATAATATAGCAATATTATTATAATTTCATTGGATGTCAAATTTAATAATCAATTTTTTTAAAAAAAAACATTTATTATAACGTACTAAGCAATGTATATTATGGTACGTTGATCACATATTATAACGTACAATAATATATACGTAATAATATATAACATATTATAACGTACAAAATCATATAAGTTATAATACCTTCCACCTATTATAACAGACAAATGAAAATTTGTTATAATAAACTGCGCATGTTATAACGTACTTCATAAACTACATTATAATATGTTGAACATATTATAATGTAAACTTTTTCTACGTTATAAAATGCGCAGACTTACTATATCGCCCAGAACTATGTTCTCAGTAACTACGATATAAAAGATAATTTTTGTACGTTATAAAAAGTCATTTTTCCACTAGTGTTAACTTCGTTTTGTTTTGCCTTTTGTTCTAGTTGGTGCATAAGAGCAGGTGAAATTTGATACCATTGTAATTTGATACTCTAGTTGCTGGAACTTATATGGTATTCTTTTATCAGTGAAATCAACGATAGATATCCAGCATTGTGAAGTCCTACTCTTCCATCATGAAGAAATGGGCATTCCATGGAAAATAGAAAAAATTGGAGTAATGAAAGACTACTAGACAATTTTAACAATTGTTCTTGAACATTTTTTGTTTTAAATTTGTATTGTTTAATTATTTTTTATGTTCAGCAATTAGTTGCATTTAACAATATGAACAATGTTTAGAGTATATCTTATATAAAAAAATTTAATGTTATTTTTAAATTATTTTACTGTGTCTTTTATTATTAAAGCATTTTTATGGTAATTAGATAATTTTCGTAATACCAAAAAAAAAACAAATAAAAAATTTTCATTCTCGACAATTTTGTGAAAACCTTTGCAATTACCGATGGTTTTGGAAATCTCCAGGCGGTTTTGTGAAAATCCTTGCAAGTACTAACATTTTAGAAATCTTCAGTAATTATCGACGGTTTTGTGAAAACCATGCAAGTATCAATGATTTTCAAAATCCCGAAAAATAGTAGTGGTTTTTCAAAAAAATACAGCAATAATTATTACCATTGTTGTTTTTCCCAGCAGTTTTCGTAACTGCGAGAAATGTATATAGGCAGGGTTAAAACCGTCAGTAAAAAAAACCTTGGTAAAATTGAACATTTTTGTAATGTGTGTTCTATTAATGGACACAAGCATTATTAAACATTCAATTTAAGTTCTTAGTTCAAGTCTGTAACATCCCAAAATACAGTAATTACCACAATTGAGAATTAATTACAATTAATAATTTATACAGTGCAGTCTTTAAATTTATAAAAGAGGTTCCAGAGCCGAACGGCTCAAATCCAAAAACAACGTACGCCAAAAATAGAATGCAGGGATAATTAGGACGAACGGTTTTACAAAACATTTAACCGAACGTCTAATTAAGCTAACATTTACATCCCTAATCTAACGAGCGCTCTAAGGCTCGGCCTTTACTTCCACTTCAACCAGATTAGCATCTTCCAAATTTTCTTCTTCTAGCATTTCTTCAAGAGAAGCACCACCATCTGCTCACATCCACACGGATGATCATTGCAAGACAAGACGAACGTACATGGACAATTTGACAACACAAGGAAAAACGAAAGGGTAAGCTTATAATATTTAATTCATACATTCAACATACACATTCAACATTTTAATGCACACATACAACATACAATTTAATGATATAACATAGAGATTTATATGTATACTAGACGACCGTCCGGACTGTATGAACCGTGTAGCTACAGACGTCCTTGCACCCGAGTGGTGTAGTAACTGGGATACCCTCAACAGCTGCCACTCGAGGTTAATCCGTCGCCCATACTAAGCGATGAACGAGGGACCTCCTGCCATTCCCACACATGACTACCCCCTTCTACGTGAATATGAGTATCACGGAATATCAGGATGGACCAAGCCAGCATTAGCTATCCACAATCATACTCTACTAATCAAATGTTCAACATATATGAGACGTTCCTCCTTGGAACGCTCGTCAAAATCCATAATCATAGAATCACTCCATATAGTGTTCACACTGTAATTCATTATGATTTAACATCAATTTCATCTTTAACTTTAAGAGTATAAAAGGACGAACGTACAATTAAATTTACTGGATACTCAGGGGAATATATAACGAACGTAATTTTCTGTTTGGCCAGTTAAAGGAACTGACTCAACTTAGAGTGTGTTGGTATTTAGAAGATTTCAAAATAAATACCTCGGACTAGATTTAATGTAAGAAGGATAATCAATAAGACTTAGAAATTTTCTTGAAGTAGTTTGCATACAGAATCTATGCCAGAAATTTAACGAACGTAAAGAGATGAATATTTTATAATTTGAACGAACGTTAGTTTATCCAAAGGTTTAATCAATAATACGAGCACTTGGTATGAGACCGAGCACCGCTCAAGACGAACGTTTAGTATAAGACCTTGCGCGATTTAGAACGGACGCTCGTTATAAGACCGAACGTTATTTTGGACGAACGCTCGACATAAGGCCGAACGCTATTAAGGACGAACGCTCGACATAAGGCCGAACGCTATCAAGAACGAACGCTTCGGTTAAAGACTGAGCGTTACGTATTTATAAAGTTTCAAATATTTATATGTAGCTGAGTTGAACCGAACGCTCAGACATTCAAATGGGGACGCTCGTTCTCGAGCAGAATTCTTTCCAAATAAAAGAATTCCAATCTAAGTTATTTTAATGAAAACCGAACGGTCTAAGATCGTACAGTGACGAGTGTCATTTATCAAAGGGAATGATTTAAGTTTCAGGTTTTTCAACCTTAACAGAATTTTCCAGATTTCAAATTTATAAACTTTATAACTTTCATTTCCAGATTTAATTCACCTTGAACATCATCATACAGATTTCATCACTTCAATCATTCCAACTATATAACATTCATACAACTTTCATACGTATTCAAATCAACATGCAAAACAAACCAGAATTCATATCCAATATCAGTGAACGTTCATAAAGGCTCAAACATCATACTTTCATACATGCAAATCAGATCATACAATCATGCAGTATAAATTAAACATATAAGCTTCCCTTACCTGGATAGCAGTGTTCGCCCTAATGCAAGTTTACGGTGTTCCCTCTAACAGCGTTCTATTCCCAGGTTCACTTACTAAATTTCACTTAATCTATACATCAAAAATCAAAAATAACTAAGATCCCACTCATGCATGAACCCAGAACCTGGTTTCCAGAAAACCTAAGAACGAGCTACGAAAAGCGAACTTACCCGTTTCAGTTCTTGAAGCTGTTCGGTTCACTTTGTAGCCCTCAACTCAGCGAACGTATCTACGGTGCTGAAACGTTGATTGGAGAAAAGCTTGGTGAGTTACAGTAGAGAGAAGTATGGAGGTTCTAGAGAGAAGTTGGAGAAGATGGAAGGTTTCGGTTCTGAGGAAGAAGATGAGTGGTGCAGGTGAGAGAGAGTTTTCGAAATCTGGTTTTGTTTAAACTCATGTTCGTTTGAACGAACGTGTCTCAAGCTGACACCTGCACACCAAACTCTGTATTGGAAGTTTCTTCCGCGACACGTGGCGTGCTTGCATGCAAAGATTGGTGCATTTTTAATGTTGCAGAGGAATGATTGTGGCTCGGTTTCAGTGCAGAGCAGAGGGGTTTATTAAATTTGGAAGTGGGTTTTAATGGCTGAGAATTGGGGTGGCGTGCATTAATGGTGAGGTGTCAGAATTAATTTATGCTAATTATTAAGGGTTTCACATTCTCCCTAACTACAAAAATTTTCGTCCTCGAAAATTTAGAACTTACCCGCAAACAAGTGTGGATACAAGTCCCTCATTGCACTCTCCACCTCCCACGTGGAATCTCCAGTCTTAGCGTCCCACACTACCTTCACCAAACGAATGTCCTTTCCTTTGTGTAGCTTGGTGCGAACGTCATCAATACGAACTGGCTGTAACTCCAGTGTTCAGTCTGGGCGTAACTGGACGTCCTCCAACTCTAAGACATGAGAAGGATTGGCTATGTACTTCCGGAGTTGGGAAACGTGGAAGACTGGATGAAGATTTGCTAGTTGAGAAGGCAACGCAAGTTCATAAGCTACTGGTCCAATCTTCTTCAAAATTTGATACGGTCCTATGAACTTGGGGGACAGCTTCTTTGGACGAACGACTCGCCCCACTCCAGTGATTGGATTCAGCCTCAAGAACACATGGTCTCCTGCAGCGAACTCCAAAGGTCTTCTTCTTCTATCCGCATAGGATTTATGTCTGCTCAGGGACGTCTTCAATCTCTCTTGTATTAACTTCACTTTGTCAGTCGTTTGCTGGATGAGCTCAGGTCCAGTTAGCACGTTCTCTCCTTCCTGGAACCAGCAAAGTGGCGTTCGACATTTCCTTCCATAGAGAGCTTCAAACGGCGCCATTCCAATGCTAGACTGGAAGCTATTGTTGTACGTGAATTCCACCAGTGGCAAGACCTCATCCCATGCGCCTAAGTGGTCTAGGACGCACGTCCTCAGTAAATCTTCTAGCGTCTGGACAGTCCTTTCAGATTGGCCGTCCGTTTGCGGATGATATGCTGAACTCATCTGCAGCTTGCTTCCCAATTCGCCTTGTAATGATTGCCAAAACCGAGATGTGAATCTCGTGTTTCGGTCAGAAATTATGCTTGAAGGCACCCCATGAAGACGAACGATCTCCTTGATGTACAACTTAGCCAAATTTGTCATTGACATCTTCAAATTTACTGCTAGGAAGTGGGCGCTCTTCGTTAGTCTATCCACGATCACCCAAATTGAGTCATGATTCCTGACCGTGCGTGGTAGATGAGTCACGAAATCCATGGAGATGTTATCCCACTTCCATTCAGGAATCTCCAATTGTTGAAGTAAGCCGCCTGGTCGTTGGTGTTCAGCCTTTGCACGTTGACAAGTTAAGCATGATGCCACAAAACGAGCGACATCATTCTTCATTCCAGGCCACCAGAACGAACGCCTAAGATCTTGGTACATCTTAGTCATACCGGGGTGTATGCTAAGACGACTATGATGTGCTTCCTCCAGTATGATCCGCTTCAGCACGCCATCATTAGGAACGCACGTCCTATCCATGTAACGCAATAGGTCGTCCGTCCCAGCATTGAACTCCTTGGTTTTATCTGAACCGAGCGCGCTAAAGATCTTCACCAGCTCTTCATCCTCACGTTGCTTCATTCTAATTCAGTCAAACACATTGCTAGATATTCTAAGATTACAGCACTTGATACTGCTTGGCTCCAACTCAAACTGTAATCTTAGATCTCTGAAACTCTCCACTAAACGCAGCTCCTTCACCATCATTAACGAGACATGCACTGCCTTCCTGCTTAGGGCGTCCGCTACTACATTGGCCTTTCCAGGGTGATAAAGCAACTCAAATTCATAGTCTTTCAAGAATTCTAACCAACGTCTTTGCCTCATATTCAGCTCCTTCTGATCAAACAGATATTTGAGGCTCTTGTGATCACTGAAGACTTGGAATGTAGATCCGTATAAGTAGTGCCTCCAATTCTTCAGTGCAAAGAAGACCGCTACCAATTCCAGGTCGTGCGTTGGATAGTTTCGCTCATGAATCTTCAACTGACGAGACGCGTACGCCACTACTCGCTTCTCTTGCATAAGTACACAGCCCAACCCTTGATGAGACGCGTCACAGTACACTTCAAAGGGCTTGGACGTGTCAGGAATAATTAATACTGGAGCGCTCGTCAATTTAATCTTCAACTCTTGAAAGCGTTCCTCACACAAATCAGTCCACGCGAACGGTTGGTCTTTCCTGGTAAGCTGTGTCAGTGGTGCTACTACCTTAGAAAATCCTTCGATGAAGCGCCTATAATAACCCGCAAGACCAACAAAACTCCTCACTTCGGTGACCGAACGCGGGCTTTTCCAATCCAGCACTGCTCTCACCTTAGATGGATCCACTGAAATACCTTCAGCCGAAACCACATGGCCCAAAAACTGTACCTCCTTCATCCAAAATTCACACTTGGACAGCTTTGCATACAACTCCTTTTCTCTCAACACGCTCAGCACTGCCCTCAAGTGTTCTTCATGTTCGGTTTGTGTCTTAGAGTAGATGAGAATATCATCTATGAAGACGACCACAAACTTGTCCAAATAAGGTCTGAATATTCGGTTCATGTAGTCCATGAAGATGGCTGGTGCGTTCGTCACACCGAACGGCATCACTACATATTCGTAGTGCCCATAACGAGACCTAAAAGCAGTCTTCTGGATGTCGTCCTCTTTAACTCTGATTTGATGATATCCAGACCGCAAGTCAATCTTTGAGAACACAGTGGCCCCATGCAATTGATCCAGCAAGTCGTCTATTCTTGGCAAATGGTACTTGTTCTTGATGGTTAGCTTGTTCAATTGCCTGTAATCTATGCACAACCGAGAGCTGCCATCCTTCTTTTTCACCAAGAGTACAGGCGCTCCCCAGGGTGATACGCTCGGCCTTATAAATTGCTTCTCCATCAACTCTTCAATTTGCTTCTTAAGTTCAACCAGCTCTGCAGGCGCCATACGGTATGGTTGAACGGAGATAGGTGCGGCTGTCGTCACCAAGTCAATGGTGAATTCAACTTCACGAACAGGAGGCAGTCCAGGGATCTCTTCTGGAAAAACGTCTGAAAACTCATCCATGACCGTTCGTTCTTTACTACCCGCAACGGACGTTCGTTCATGCTTCAAATCTCCCAGCTCTTGGTCTTCATGCGTCATGATTAAGAAGCAGCTCGCACCTTCCATTATATCCTCCTTTAACTGACCGAGCGTTAACGTTAATTCTTCTTCTTCATTCTCAGGAAACACTAACTCCTTCTTGCCACAATCTATGAGAATATGGTTGGTTGCCAACCAATCCATTCCTAGAATCACCTCCAAACCTTGAAGAGGTAGGCAGATGAGATTAACTTTGTACTTACGCCCTTCAACTTCTATAGGACACCGGACGCACATAGTGGACGTCCTAACCTCTCCAGCCGCTGGTGTTGACACCACCAGATCAAACTGCATCTCACTCACTTCTAATCCCAGTTTGCAAACGCATGCCGTCGAGATGAAGGAATGCGTTGCTCCCGAATCAAATAACACGCAGCAAGATGTACCAAACACGAGACATGTACTGATGATGAGTGTACCTGAATTGGCTGCCTCTGCACCAGTAATAGCATACACGCGTCCAGCTGCTTGTGCTCGTCCTCCTCTAGGCTGATTTCTGCCAGCGTTTGGTGGCCTCATCACTGCCCGTCCACCCATGTTACACTCATTATCCAAGTGTCCATTCCGCCCACAAAGATTACAGTGCTTTCCTCCCACTAGTTGAGGACAGGACGAACGATAGTGTGGTCCTCCACACTGGTAACACGTAATGTTCCCGTACTGCCCAGATCGTCCAGCAGGAACTAAAGCCTGAGAACCGCTCGGGTTGGATGGTTGATTTGGACGAGCGTACGGGGCTCTTCTTGGAGTAACATTGCCCTTGGAAATGATAGGTCCTCTATTCACTTGTTGTTGCTTCTTGTGCCTCTCCGCTTCTGCCATGTTCTTCTCTAAAACCTTTGCCCTCTCAACCATGGCAGGGAACGTCCTTATACATAAGCTGGATATCAAAACCTTCAAGTCACTCCGCAGTCCGTTTTCAAACTTACGGCACTGCCATTCTTCATTTGTGGCCATCGTGTTGAAACGAACCAAGTGTTTGAACTTGTTCGTATATTCAGAAATAGACATCCCACCTTGGACCAGTTGAAGAAACTCCACCTCTTTTGCAAACCGGACGCTATCAGGAAAATATTCTTCATAAAATTTGTTCCTAAACACTTCCCAAGTGATAGGAGTTTGAGCGTCTGTCAAGAGAGCTTTCGCGCTCGTCCATCAGTGATTCGCTTCTCCAGTCAACAAGTACTCAGCGTACGCCAACCTGTTTACATCTGGACACCATTTGGCGTTGAAGATCCTCTCTATATCTCCCAGCCATTGATCAGCCTCATCAGGGAGGCACTTCCCACTGAACTTAGCCGGGTGATGCTGAAGGAAACTCTCCAAGCTCCACTCAGCAGTAGGCGGGGCAGCGTTTGAAGAGGATGCTCCAGGAGTACCTCTGGTGGCAGCCAGAATGTCCCTTAACTGCCTCTGAGTCGTTTCTGAGTTGATACGAGAGGCCTCTAAACCTTGCATAGCTTCCCGGTTTTGACGCATTAGAGCTGTGTTCTGTTCCATTAAGGTTGTATTCTGTTGTTGAAGTCTATCAATTACTGTTTCCAACAACCTATCATTGTTGGACGTGTCGGGCTCATTAGGTTGTGGTGGAGGAGGTAATCTAGGTGTCATTCGTTCTCTGAACATAGAGAAAAACGAACGTTAGTTATGTCCAAGAGTTAAAATAATAATAACTCATTAAACATACAATAAGCACACAGCAAAAACACAGTGCACTCATAACCCTACAGTGTCCTTTTTAAAAGAACAAAACTGCTCTGATACCACTAATGTAACATCCCAAAATACAGTAATTACCATAATTGAGAATTAATTACAATTAATAATTTATACAGTGCAGTCTTTAAATTTATAAAAGAGGTTCCAGAGCCGAACGACTCAAATCCAAAAACAACGTACGCCAAAAATAGAATGCAGGGATAATTAGGACGAACGGTTTTACAAAACATTTAACCGAACGTCTAATTAAGCTAACATTTACATCCCTAATCTAACGAGCGCTCTAAGGCTCGGCCTTTACTTCCACTTCAACCAGATTAGCATCTTCCAAATTTTCTTCTTCTAGCATTTCTTCAAGAGAAGCACCACCATCTGCTCACATCCACACGGATGATCATTGCAAGACAAGACGAACGTACATGGACAATTTGACAACACAAGGAAAAACGAAAGGGTAAGCTTATAATATTTAATTCATACATTCAACATACACATTCAACATTTTAATGCACACATACAACATACAATTTAATGATATAACATAGAGATTTATATGTATACTAGACGACCGTCCGGACTGTATGAACCGTGTAGCTACAGACGTCCTTGCACCCGAGTGGTGTAGTAACTGGGATACCCTCAACAGCTGCCACTCGAGGTTAATCCGTCGCCCATACTAAGCGATGAACGAGGGACCTCCTGCCATTCCCACACATGACTACCCCCTTCTACGTGAATATGAGTATCACGGAATATCAGGATGGACCAAGCCAGCATTAGCTATCCACAGTCATACTCTACTAATCAAATGTTCAACATATATGAGACGTTCCTCCTTGGAACGCTCGTCAAAATCCATAATCATAGAATCACTCCATATAGTGTTCACACTGTAATTCATTATGATTTAACATCAATTTCATCTTTAACTTTAAGAGTATAAAAGGACGAACGTACAATTAAATTTACTGGATACTCAGGGGAATATATAACGAACGTAATTTTCTGTTTGGCCAGTTAAAGGAACTGACTCAACTTAGAGTGTGTTGGTATTTAGAAGATTTCAAAATAAATACCTCGGACTAGATTTAATGTAAGAAGGATAATCAATAAGACTTAGAAATTTTCTTGAAGTAGTTTGCATACAGAATCTATGCCAGAAATTTAACGAACGTAAAGAGATGAATATTTTATAATTTGAACGAACGTTAGTTTATCCAAAGGTTTAATCAATAATACGAGCACTTGGTATGAGACCGAGCACCGCTCAAGACGAACGTTTAGTATAAGACCTTGCGCGATTTAGAACGGACGCTCGTTATAAGACCGAACGTTATTTTGGACGAACGCTCGACATAAGGCCGAACGCTATTAAGGACGAACGCTCGACATAAGGCCGAACGCTATCAAGAACGAACGCTTCGGTTAAAGACTGAGCGTTACGTATTTATAAAGTTTCAAATATTTATATGTAGCTGAGTTGAACCGAAAGCTCAGACATTCAAATGGGGACGCTCGTTCTCGAGCAGAATTCTTTCCAAATAAAAGAATTCCAATCTAAGTTATTTTAATGAAAACCGAACGGTCTAAGACCGTACAGTGACGAGCGTCATTTATCAAAGGGAATGATTTAAGTTTCAGGTTTTTCAACCTTAACAGAATTTTCCAGATTTCAAATTTATAAACTTTATAACTTTCATTTCCAGATTTAATTCACCTTGAACATCATCATACAGATTTCATCACTTCAATCATTCCAACTATATAACATTCATACAACTTTCATACGTATTCAAATCAACATGCAAAACAAACCAGAATTCATATCCAATATCAGTGAACGTTCATAAAGGCTCAAACATCATACTTTCATACATGCAAATCAGATCATACAATCATGCAGTATAAATTAAACATATAAGCTTCCCTTACCTGGATAGCAGTGTTCGCCCTAATGCAAGTTTACGGTGTTCCCTCTAACAGCGTTCTATTCCCAGGTTCACTTACTAAATTTCACTTAATCTATACATCAAAAATCAAAAATAACTAAGATCCCACTCATGCATGAACCCAGAACCTGGTTTCCAGAAAACCTAAGAACGAGCTACGAAAAGCGAACTTACCCGTTTCAGTTCTTGAAGCTGTTCGGTTCACTTTGTAGCCCTCAACTCAGCGAACGTATCTACGGTGCTGAAACGTTGATTGGAGAAAAGCTTGGTGAGTTACAGTAGAGAGAAGTATGGAGGTTCTAGAGAGAAGTTGGAGAAGATGGAAGGTTTCGGTTCTGAGGAAGAAGATGAGTGGTGCAGGTGAGAGAGAGTTTTCGAAATCTGGTTTTGTTTAAACTCATGTTCGTTTGAACGAACGTGTCTCAAGCTGACACCTGCACACCAAACTCTGTATTGGAAGTTTCTTCCGCGACACGTGGCGTGCTTGCATGCAAAGATTGGTGCGTTTTTAATGTTGCAGAGGAATGATTGTGGCTCGGTTTCAGTGCAGAGCAGAGGGGTTTATTAAATTTGGAAGTGGGTTTTAATGGCTGAGAATTGGGGTGGCGTGCATTAATGGTGAGGTGTCAGAATTAATTTATGCTAATTATTAAGGGTTTCACAAAGTCATATTTTCAGATACATCAAGAATCACAAATCAAGCATGAGAACAATTTATATCAAACATTAAGCATGAAAATTAAGAGTTGGAGGAACATACAACTAATGAAAGCATGATGTTAGGACGATACGTTACAATCAACAAATGTACCGAATCATTTCAAGTAATATAAAATAGTAAGATCAAATATGGTTTTCCCAAGAGACTTGTAATACTAAAAAATTGTGCGATTAACAACTCATTTAGACTCAAGAACATGACATTCATTTACAAACAAGTGCAGAAAGATAAATTTACACATAATTACAAAGTCGGACTTTGGTAGTGAAGACACTTAGACATGGAATAAACTAGAAATGGTGTGAATTGACATTGTTAAGGTTAGTTTTCACCTATTTCACTCTTGTGCTTACCCAATTTCATATCCTCTGAATCAATTAACTAAAGTCAACCCATAAATTTACTCAATCCCCAATTTCTTAGGTAAAAGAGCTTTTCCCTTTTAAACCCTAATTTCTTGGATAATCTAACAAGGAAACCCACATTAAAGAGCTAGGATTTTAAGACAACAAGTAAATCATCTCCAAATGAACTACAAGGACTCTTTCAGTTCTAGATCATGGAAAATATGTTTCCATACCCATGAATAACAGATCAAGCCATGGAATATTTCTATTACATGCAAGCTTTAAGATTGAAAACAAGAATACTAGCAATTGATAGCAAAGACGCATATATATATATATATATATATATATATATATATATATCATATTCAAATCAATCATCCATTACACAAGAGTTTAAAAGCTACTACAATCCCTAACAAGATGAATCCGGTTCTCCACTTTCATGGAAAACCTTAAACTCACAAACATGGTGGATGTAAGAAGAAAGAGACCAAAGGAGGAGAAAAGAGATGTTTCCACAAGCTCCAAGCGGCCTCCATGAATTTTGGGAGCATTTCCTTTGTTCTTGAGTTTTGGGAGCATTTCCCCTTTCGAAACCGCTTTCCGTTCATATTTTCAAGGTATTAAATGAGCTCTATAATAAATCAACTCGCTCTGTAATAAGTTAACTTGTTTGAGCGACTTTTGGGACTCATGGAGCAAGTCCCAAAATAGATTTTCAATGTTTCAAAGTCTTTCCCAAGATAGAATATTAGATTTTACTGTTTCCTGTTATCTCTCATGTCATTCATTATCTTTAGTTTTTTAGTACAGTTATTTAGTTTATAATATTGTTCTAAAAAGTAGTGCATGCAGAGTAAAATACAAAATGAAAAAAAATTACAATAACATGTGGGCACTAATAATTGGTATAGACTTCAAAGTCCTGAACGCGTATATGGATTAATGGTCAACTGAGTGTGGCACATGCTGTTTCTTTTGTCGCCTTTTAACAAAAAAACAACCCAACTTGTTTTGTAGTTAATAAAATTAAAGCGATATATATTTTGTTTATTCACATTAATAAAGTAATTTTGAAAAGAAAAAAAAACACAAATAACGAACAACAAGATAAGTTAATTTAACAAAAAATGTCTACCTTAATTTTATCATAACAAAGTAAGCATATCAGTCCAAATAGTCAATGGGAATTAGTGGTGATGCCCAGTCATGCCTGTTGATTGGACCATGAATCCCAAGAATTAGACGTAGTATAGAGAGAGACTGGTTCCATATATTTGACGACTTCAAACAGTCCTATACGTATGTTTTACTTTTGTTCCATCAGTCTCTACCTTTTTCCTATAAATTCCCACTTCCATCAAACCAATATCATAACCTTCTCTTAGCTGCATTCATTATTTCTCACTTCAATTCACTCTCATCCATTCTAATGAATCTTCCTCCTCCTTCCTCCATGGAACCATCCAACAACACCATGCAAATTTCTATAACCATCACCCAAAGGAGAGGGATTAATGTTCTACAACCCAAAACAAAACTCAGCAGAGGAAAATCACCTCTTCCACAAACATCTCAATCCCCAACACCCAAAAACACACCCAATCATATGCTATCAAAATCAAATCACAAAGGAGACACAGGAACAGGCCCTAAAACAACGTAAATGCAACCACGCTACCAATTCTTGTTTCTTTCTTTTTTTTTCCCATCAAATCTTCTTTCCTCTTTATCTCATAATCTGTAATCATGCAATTAATGATGAAAATTTTCAGATGCAGTATTTATTATTTTGTGTGTTCCATATCAGTGCTAATCAATTGTTTAAGATACACTCTTAGCTGTTAAACTTGATAACTTCGAATGTTACGATGAATTTGATCGGTTATAAGAAGTAGATTACGCTGCAGAGAACACAACCATCGACACCTGTTAGGTTCCTTTATTCAAGGAACCTAAACAATAGCCTCTCTTCTCACTCAAACACTAGAACAACAAAAATGAAAGTATGTATGTATTATTATTGATTCTCTAAAGTATAGAAAATTACAAGTATAATCTCCTCCAAGGAAGCCTATCTTTCTCCATCGGCAAATATGCTCAATCTATACTCAAAATAAAATGACCTACCTGAATAGAGTTACAGGAAGACTATTCATAGTGTTGCCTTCCCAAGCCCTAACCTTTCTACTAACCCAAATTGCTTCTATTAAATACCATTCGGTCTACCCTTTCATTTTCCTTCCTAGCTACCGTTCGGTCTACACTCCCATCCTTCCTTCTAGCTACCGTTCGGCATCTACTTCCCTCCTTCCTTCCTACTATCATTTGGCCCTTAACTCACTACAAAAAATAAGAGCATTACCGAAGGCCAAAAGCCCTCGGAAAATGCCAGAAGTCGTCGGAAAAGGTATTTATAGACGGCTTATCGACGACCAACGAGCCCTCGGTAAATCCCTTATCGCTAACAATTACCGAGGGCTTATGCCTTTCGGTAATTACCGAGGGTCAGAAGCCTTCGGTAATTACTGAGGGCCAGAAGCCTTTGGTAATTACCGAGAGCCAAAAGCCTTCGGTAATTACCTAACGTTGGTATTTACCGAGGGCCAGAAGCCTTCGGTAATTACCTAATGTTGGTATTTACTGAGGGGCAAAAGCCTTCGGTAAATTGGAGGGAAATGTAAGGAAAAATTGTATTTGTTATGAAACCAACAAGCAGACCTGCATAACAGTTTTCAAGTACAAACAAACCTGCATATCAGTTTTATAGCACATACAGACCTGCATAATGTGCATTTCAAAGATGCAATCATTGATCAATATCCATAGAACATCCATTAATGCATAGAACATTCATTAATTCATAGAACATGTATTTATAGTTAAAACATAAAACAATGTAACATAATGATGTTCTAACATCCAAAGTCACCTAGTTGATCTAACATCAAAATGATATAAACTCCAAATGTTCTAATATGCAAATGTTTCTGTAACAAGTAATAAGAAAATGAAACTAATAATGTACATAACTATCATCAGAATGATCTTCATCATCCTGCTCCTCTATTGATGGCTGGACTGGTGTGGGTTGGATTGATGAGGGTTGGACTGATGTGGGCTGCTGAGGGGCAACAGGTGATGACGAGGAGGGTCGTGGCTGGGTCGGAGGGATATTTTGTACGTCCTGTGAGGTTTCAGGCAACACTCTCATGACTAGGGCCTTAAAGTTTGTAAACTCTGCTCTCAAATCAGTGAGCTCCTGATCACGTTGCTCCAATGCCTGCGTAAGGCGGAGAACAACCTCGTCAGGAGCAGTGGTGGAAGAAGAAGGTTGGTGCTTCAGAGTACCTCCTCTCGATACTGTGTAGTTTGCAGCAAGTTGTCCTGCACCGTACAATCGACCCTTTTTCTTGCCACCAATGATGTCGACCCAGCACTGTGTCCTACGGATGTCGTATTCTGCATTACTCGCATCATCCGGTGTAGGAGCTGACTCATGTTCATATCTAACCTGTGAAAGTCTCGTAGAAAATTCTTCCTGTTGAAACATTAAAAGCAATGTTAGGGAATGATAGAATAACATAAATGAAAAATTAGTAATAGTAATAGTGTTATTTGCTTACATGAGTCTTCTGAGATCTTTCATCAACAAATTGATTAGTGCCCTTCCTTACACGAGTTTGTGCAAAGATCTCATCAACATGTTCCGCCCGTTCCAGAGCTTGTGCCTGTAACACAATTTAGAATTAGAAGTGTACATATGAAATAGAAAATACATAACTTATATATGAAAGAAAAAGTTATGTAATGAAATTATACCATACGAATGGCATGCTCATGAATGGTGATCAACCCACCAGTATGCAGGGTGCCACCCCTTTCAGATGCTCTGTTCCTCTAGGCTTTGGCACATTTATTGCGAAACTCTACTGTATTCCAATGAGCCAGTAAAGAGTTCCAAATTTGTTCACCCAGCCAGTAAGGGTGTTGTACTGCATTGCGGGCATCCCTAAACATATCTGATAGCCGATGAGATGCTTTCATGTGGAAATTTCTATGTATCTGTGTTTCATGTTCAGATTTCCACTGCACCTTCATCTGTAACATTAAAGAGAACAAACATTGATTACAGAACATACTAAAATAAGAGGGACAATTAGTGTAATGGATTGTTCACCTGAATGCACTCCTAGAATGGCTTTCTGTCATCATCATGTATTGCTCCCCAAGTAGGCCATGGACTTAAAAACTGTTGCTTAATTGAACGTGTGATGGCCTGGGAAGCAACCCTAGATGGAATAAACCTGCATAATAGAAGTCATTTCAATTACAGTAAGGTATAAACATCAAATTAAATGAAGAGATTAAAAATTAATAAGTCAAATAAGTAATTAATGGAAAATTAAAAATAGAATGAGAACTTCATTAGAAAAGAATAAATAAATAAAAGTAAAAAATGTTTTTGTAACCTGTTCCGGCCAAAAAGACATGAATGTATAATATCAGGTTTCTCAATCAGAGCATTCAGAATTAGTCTTTTTGCTGCCAGTTGTGGGACCCTGGAAAAATTAACTCTGATAAACACCTTGTCAAATCAAATTTAATGAATGGAAAACCCTTCTGCAGTGCATTAAAAACGCACTTTCATAAACCTGCCACTCACTGCCAAGTGTCACCGAGGTAGAATGGGAATCAGAAATGGGGGTACAGGTGTTGACGGGGGAGACGCACGTCCGTGCGGATGTGGGAGAAACAAAAAGAATTTTCTGGAAAACCCTTCCTCTCCTCTGCACGCATCTTCTTCCCTCCAAACTCAGACTCCATTTTTCTCCTCCTTCTCTCTAGAACCCTTTCATTTTCTCTCTACTGTAACTCACCACCATCTCCTCCGATCACGTTTCAGAAACCGTAGGAATGTTCACAGCGTCGTGAGCTTTCACTGGAACCAAACACTTTAGAGTTCTGTAACCGGTAAGTTCTCAACTCTAAACGCTCATTTCTGAGTTGCATGCGGACCCAGATGTAGTTGCATGTTAGGGTATAAACTAAGTTTTTCTACGTTTCTTTTGGTTAGACTTAGTGAAGCACTTGAGAAGAACGTTGAGGGTAGGAAACCATAGTTGGACGAGTCAAAAATCACTCGCTTAGGGCGTTCACTGCTGAACCAGGTAAGGGGAGCTTAGTAATTTAATTGATACTGTATATTGCGTGTGAAAGCATGATGTGATGATGTGAACTGGATATATGAGTAATATGTTTTATAATTATGCATGAACGAACATTGTGTTTGATTGAATCTGGGTGATATTGTTTGAACTGTATGTTGATGATGAAACGTATGAATTGGAAAATGGATAATTTATGCAGAGTATGAGATGATAATATGAATTCTATAAAGTATGTGATTTATGATGGAGATAAAATTTTAAGATATGAATCGTAAGAAAAATGTGGAGTTAAGGTAGATGAAAATTCTGAAAAATGATATTCCTTACCTTGATAATGCACGCTCGTCATCGAATGGTCTTATACCGTTCGATTTCCCTGGAAATGACTTAGAATGGAATTCTTTCATTTGGAAAGAACTCCGCTCGAGAACGAGCGTCCTCTTGTGAAAGACTAGGTTTGAGCGTTCGGCTCAGCCTAGTGGTACCCAACGATCGTAAATAATTGAAGTTATATTAGTAATGCTCGATTTTATATCCAGCGTTCGTTAGAGGTAGCGCTTGGTCTTATACTAAGCGTTCGTCCAAATCGGTGTTCGGTCTTATACCGAGCGTTCGTCCTAAGTAGTGTTCGGTTTTATACTGAACGCTCGTCCTTACTTTTGATTCCCGAACGGACGTAAATAGCGTTCGACCAAATTGTATAATAGGCGTTCGGTCATTGACTGGCGGTTTTGTCTCCTGAATTAAATCGCGCTCGGTTTATTTATCTAAATAATTTGTGGTGTATCTACCCATTGGATTCGACCTAGAGTCATTGTACTTAAATTATTCTAAGTATTATTCAGATTTTCTAGAATCAGTTCATTGAACTGATTTAAGTATTCATAACGTTCGTCAGCGGACAGGCGTTCGTTTCTTTTGTTCAGAAACGAGGATTTCTCTGTACTGTGATAACGTTCGTCCTTATCATTGAAAAGGATGAACGCTCCTCATTTTATGAAAGTGGAACAAAGAATGAAAATGTGATTAAGAGGAAAAGTTATAATGTGTGAACGATATTTTAATTGAAATATTGAAAGTGGATTTTGAACGAGCGTTCCAAGGAGGAACGTCTCTATGATCTGAATGTGATAAGTGTGTTGTATGACCGTGGTAAAGCTACTGATGGCAGTTCATCCTGATGTTCTGTGAGTGCTCGTCCTCACGTAGAGGGGAGTAGGTCATGTGTGGGAACGGCAGGAGGTCCTAGTCCTTAGGAGTACTTGGGACTGATAGGGCTAACCTCGGGTGGCAGCTGTTGAGCGTATCCCAGTTATCACATCACCCGGGTGCACGAACGCCTGTAGATACATGGATTCATACAGTCCGGACAGTCGGTCTTGTGAGAGTTTGGATGATTAATTCTATGCTGATATATTGTTGTATGTCTTGTATGTTGATTTGCATATGTTAAATTGTATGTTGGTGGTATGAATTAAATTACCTAAGCTTACCCTTGTGTTTTCCTTGTGTTGTCTACTGTTCATGTACGTCCGTCCTGTCAATGCAATGATCATCCGCGTGGATGTGAGCAGATGGGGACACCCTTTTGGAGGAAGTGGTTGAAGAAGAAAACTTGGTGGACGTCGAAGTGAAGGCCGAGACTTAGATCGTCCAGTAGGATTAGCTTACTTAGAATTTTTGAGACGTTCGGTTATTAGCTTTTGTAAAACCGTTCGTCTTGGACCGTGGTTTTCTGTTTTGATTTTTGTATCCCTGTATATGTTTAACGTTCGGCTTTTAATAGCTGATTTATTTAAGACTGCACTGTTTAATCATGTAAATGTGATTAGTTCTAATTTATAGTAATTACTATATTTTGGGATGTTACACCAGTCAAGTGTTTTAGTTTATAGACCTTGGTTTATTAATTTTGTTATACAAATTAAAAATAAATATATTTTTTCTTGAATATTGAGGAAAAGTTTAACGTTGTTTTATGATATGAAGTTATGTGCTCTGCATTATTAATAGGTCTTAGCTTATAGCGGGGTTGAAATGTTGTCCTGTTTGCTTTTGTGGTGGTTATAAAAACCAAAGAAAAAGAAAAGAAAAAGAAATGGGTTTCGACGCTGTTCAGTTTATGCTTGATTTGTTCAACTAATTGTAATTGTTATATTGTTGAAAAAAACACTGAAGTTTTGAAACAACTTTTTAGTTTCAACGTAAAAGTGGAGAGCTTTACCTTGCAATTCTTTTTTTTTCTTCCTTCACCCTAATAGAACTCATAACCTCAAATTATCCATCATTAAAATTGTAATAAAAAGAAAAAATTCTACACGTCTTTTTTAATAAATTTCAGGTTGTATAATCTCGAAGATATTTTCGAATCTGAAATACTTTCTAAAATATATTTAAATATGTATTCTGGAATGTGTTTCCAGATTTTGAAATATTTTCTACAATGTGTTAATACATTTAAAAAAAATTGTATCAATGTTGATAATTTCTTTTTAGTCTCAGTACACACAAATGTATAACACTATGTTATCTTTTTGTTTAAACTGAAAAGGGAATTAATGTTTACCGTAGTGGGGTCATTGATGTGGGTCTTTATCATTCTTGGTGCAGTGTAGTTATATAGAAAAAGAAAGAGAATTAGTGTTGTAGTGGTATATTTTTATTAATTGCATGTGTTCGTTTTGATGGATGCAATGTGGGATTGTTTATGTATATTTTAAAATGGTGTAGGTGATCTACTTGGAACTCCTTATCACAAAGTTGTTTCAAATGCACTTATGGAGTGTGTGTTATTAGTCCTCCAATTCCATTGCACTGGGAAACTCTACTGCAAGTACCACCACATGCAAGGGAAATTTAAGCTAGTTTGAAGGTGACCATGAGAAGAATACAATACAAGAGAAAATCAACGGTAAACTAGTTGTAGCTGAGAAATGAAATTGTAGAAATAACATGTTTTAAAGCTTGTTAATAACCATGAAGAAATATTAAGTTGACAAACTATTAGTAATTTTAGTGTTCAAATTTATTATATATAATACTAATTATTTTTGGTTTAAGATTATTATGATTTATTATTAAACATATATATATTAATCGTTAATTAAATTAAGCAAATCATTTGAATTATTAAAAAAATCAAATTAGTTACGGTTTCGGTGTAGATGTTTTTCAGTGTGTCTTTGTTGTTCCTGTTGTCTGGGACGCGTGCTTTCCTCCAATTGTTGTTGTTCATACTCTCCAAAGGAGGGGGAGGTACCTGCAAAGATACTCCGACGCTCAAGTCAGATGTGAGTTATGGAGCCTCAGCTCTCAAGAGAGTGATTATGATACTGCTCTGAAATATTATTTAGGGTCTCTAGAACATAGAGAGAACGTACCTGGACTTTGGCCCTGTCATTGTATTTATAAGCCAAAAATAAAAATAACCTTACCTAAAAATGTGGTTAATTATTCATAAATATCTAAGATATTTTATGTAATAAATATCTTACTACATAACATGCCCCCAAGTCTGAGTTAACCGTTCTGTTTTATGGACGTGGTAACTATAGGACTTATGGGTGTAAGGGAGGCTGTATTCGCTGTGTAAGGGAGCGTGTATCAAATAACCAAACTTACCGGCGGTTTTTGAAACCTCAAATAAGCAAACTTAGAAACTCTTTGGTGGTTTTGGACAACTTACACAAGTGCTGATAGTTTTAGACAATCCACATAAGTCCCAACGTTTTAAGTAGCCCCAACATTTATATGCGGTTTCTCTTAAAATCCCTGCAAGTGGCCGCGTTTTCAGAAACTCCCGCAAATACTAGTGGTTTTGAACAAAATCGATGAAAATTATTTGTCAATGGTGATTCTCATGAAAGTTTTGTCAATTGTAGGAAATACATTTATCAGAGGTTAAAACCGTCGGTAATGCAAAAATAAACGTCTCATAAAATCATATATTTTTGTAATGTAAATTTAACATAGAATTGTGAAACATTGAAGAAGTAGTTGAATAAAGTTATGTGGTCGTAGGCCTTGGTTGAGTAGCAACATTAATTGATTGATGGAATCGGGAAGGCATTCCTATTGTGTGACTAAGGTATAAGAATAAAGCTCACCCTTTGTTCGAGAATATTTGAATATGTTGATTGCTGCTGGATGTTACACTATTATGGTTACACTAGTAGAAAAATGACATTTTATAACAAATCTATTATGACGGATAAAAATTATCCATCATAATAAGGAGATATTATAACGTAGTTTTTAAATCAGATATAATATGAGACGCGGTGACAAACTTGTAAATAAGTTTAAGACATATTATAACGTAGTTTCGAAAATCAGTTATAATATGAAATGCAGTGGCAAACTTGTAAATAAGTTTAAAACATATTATAACGTAGTTTTGAAAATCAGTTATAATATGAAAAGCGGTGACAAACTTGTAAATAAGTTGAAAACCTATTATTGATGTATTATAACGGAGTTTTAGAAATCAGTTATAATATCTCACGTTCCCTCTCACTTTCATTCCTCTCTTCCTCTTTGTCTCATCCCTCTCACTTGCATTTCTCAGCACTCCTCACTTGCATTTCCCAGCACTCCTCCGTGCCTATGTTCTTCTCGGCTCCGAGAACACTCCTTCATCTGCATGACTACTTTTGGCTCTGCTGCCTCTTCCTTGAAATCTCTGAAGTCTCACCAAGTAGGTTTTATGATTCATAGTTCACATTCTACTATTTGTTTTTCCGTAATTTGTTATGTTTTTCTTCTATTAATTTCACTAATTTCTTATATTGGTGGGGATTGTGTTTCGATTCGTGGAGAAATTAGCGGCACAAACACGAGAGAGAGGAGGAGGAGGGAGCCTTATCCACATCGGTGATTGGAGAATTTTGAAGGTAGTTATAGTTCACATTCTTCTCTATAACACTTTTCCCCTCTTTTTATCCTGTTAATTTAGTTTTCATTGATTCTTGAAGAACAAAAAGATCATGTTTTAAGTCTCGTGCACGAGAATCTGCTTCAAATTTAATTTTGGATTTAGTTTTATATTTCTACAAATAAACCAGTGTAATCATAGACTATTTTTAATTAAAAAAACTTTTTTGTCTAAATTATTGATGCTGGATTGTGCCAATGAAAGTGGCAAAGGAAAAGTAGCGGATCGATGGTTTTTTCAGGGAAGTTTTCAAGGAAGAAGGGGTTTTCTTCAGGGTTTGTGTATCTTCCAACCTGTAATTCACTCTATTATTTTAGATCTACATTCTTTCCAATTCAAATAACAAAATACAAAAAATAAGAAGAACTAATAACTCATATAACAGAAGCAGAAAATTCTACAAATGGCTCTCGTCTTGAAATAACATGCTACTATAGGAATGTTTTGTCTGCGAATTTTGGTGTTCTGAGTAATGTTCAACATGAGTCTTTAACTCTCAATCTTGATGCTAAATTCTTATGCTTGGTTATATGGTTCCACATATAAGATGTGATTTTTTTTTATGTTTATTTAGAAGCTGATAGTTATAGCTTCCAAATACTGATTTCTGAACCAGTACTTATGAAACACTTTGATTTCATTGTCGGGCTAGAAAGCTACTCTTCAACCACTTATTTAAAAATGATGCCTTTTAACATCCATTTGATGATATGCTTAGATGATTTAAGAGTGAAATTTCTATTTTTATAAAGATCAAATAAAAGATGTGGTCAATTATGGACAATGAAACACATCTTATAAAAGGTTATGTGTATTGGGCATAGTAATGTTGTTTAAATTCTTAAATTACATCGTCAATTCTAGCTACTTCTACTCTGTATAATTTAAATTTCCACGAATTTAAATTATATGATTATTATGCCTTTGGTGGCAGCCTCTCTAACAATTTTGTGAAGATGTGGGTATAGGATAACATTCATTATAGAATGTCTATACTAACATTTTAGATTATTCCAAATGTTTAACTTATTGAACTGTATTCTTCCATTATCTCTGCTACTCTTTCTCTCAATTGCCCATGCTTAAATTAATTTGCTCACTCCCTATTTATTCCCTCTTAAATTTCTTAGAATAATAAGCCAATTTTATGTAGTGATGGTTCCTTTCAAATAACTATTTCAGACAAAAAGGGCTGTATAGTACGCTGCTTAGATACATATGCACAATATTACTATAGCATCCTCAATCCCATGGGAAGATGATTTTTCAGTTTGTATTTGTTGTGACTTATAATGTGAGATGATATTTCAATTCTAATTTAAATTTTATGCTTTGTTCTCTACAGGAAGATAATCAAGTTGTTCAGTGATTTCCATACCTTTGACATTATTATTGCTTCAACACTATGCTCGGTTAATGTAAGCATTTTTATTTCAGTTTATTTTTATTCATATCTGACTCTAGAGATTTCTTTTCCCTTTAGATTAACTTTATATTTGTTGGAAATTAACTTTATTCAGTTTTGGGCACTCTATCCAACCTTTAAGTACATATACCTTCTGGTATAACTAAAAGGTATTCGGTATTCTAATGCCATTTGTTAGAATCTATTTGCATTTTTTCTATAAGATAAACATTAGGCCAATTTGTATCTGTTGTTTAGTAAAAACATTGTATATGAATATGATATTATCCTTTGAGGGAACCGTCCCCATAATTTTCCTATATACATAGCGAATTGATTTCTATTGCTTTTCTGGCTAGTGACCTTAAATAATAAACAACTTTTGTTAGGGTCTGATTCATAACATCTTTCATCTAAGAGACAAGTTTTAGTGTTTTTTAAACTAAAAATAAAAATAAAAATTATGTCAAGTATAGAGACCCAACTTTTTTTTTTGAAAATTATAACTTCATTGTAATAATGTTGCTTGTTATCATGTGGCTTCTCTACTAATGTATAAAATACACATGCTTATGTTTTTTAAAGTTTTCTCCGTATTTTGTTCCTTTTCTAAAATATGAATTTAAAGAGCTTTTATTTATTACTAATCCTTAGTCTTATGAATGTGTGATGAATCTTTTATAAATGTATTGCTTATAACATCAGATTCTTCAATTTTCTAGAAAATTGAGGAGGCCGGGAGTAGTAAGGAAAAAGATGTAGATTTTCTTTCATCCATAGAGGTAAGTTTTCCTAATTGTTATTGTTAGATCATGTTTAATTAGTGACAAATGTATCTCAATATGTAGTTACCCTGCCTGTGGGGCATAAAATATGTAGTTGACAGTATTATTTATTTTAAACAGGTTTTGATTATTGATCATGCAGATGTAATATCAATGCAGGTAGTGATCTTCCTTTAAATTAGTGTAACAAATTGATTTTCCCGTTATTTTGACTACTATATGTGGGGGGAGGTATTGGAAGTAAGATATACAAATCTGATTTTTCTACACAAGAATTTTGAGATTGTATATTTGTATATTTTCTTAGGTATCTTGATGATCACGCAAGACTTTACAGGCAAACAATAATATTAGGATTCCATTGCTCAGTCATTGATTACAATTATAATCAAGCATTGGTCAGGGTTTCTCGTACAAGTTATCAATTTGAAGGTTCCATCTGTAAGGTAATAATTTTTATCCTTCATGTCTTTGTAATTTATTGTCTTTTATTTGTATTATTTTGTAATTGTTCATGTTTTTTCTTCCAAATATGGTTATTAGAATGAAATTATTCTTTCTTTCATGTATGGAGGTAGTGTTATTATGGTTTTATTATTACAAAACCATAAGTCTTTTATTTGTTGTCTTTTAGGAATAAGAGTAGTAGGAGGGTCATTGAGAATGAACACAACACAACAAAATAACCTTAGAGGTTTTCATAAATGTTATTAAATAACCTTTATAGTGTTTTTGCGTTGTAGCGGTCTACAAAGCCTAAAGTTGTTAAATAAACGTTAAAGTGTCACCACTTTCTTGGTTTCAGTTCATTGGCATAGAACGTTAGTATGGACCGAAGTTGGATAAATTCTAAATGAACAACCGAAGAATATGAGAGAGGAGTGGAACAATTTATTGAGTTTGCTAGGAGGAATGTAACAGATAATAATGGAAGATTTTATTGTCCATGTCAGAATCATTAAAAACGCACCCAAAACCCTCTGAACGGACGTCAGGTGTCAAGTAACTAGGATTCTGAAATCAGATAGTGGAAGGCAGGTGTCGGCAGAAGAGCGGACGCTCGTTTGAACGTGGGATGAAAATGATTGTTTCTGAAACTTCCGTCCCACTCTCTTCTGCATGCACCCTTCTTCCCAAACTCTGAACTTTCATTTTCTCCTCCTTCTCACTAGAAACTCTGTCTTCTCTCTAAGAAAACTTACCCTATCTCTTCTCCGATCTTTGTTCAGACACCGTAGGAGTACTTTCAGCGTCCCAAGCTTCAGTTTGAACCGATTGGTTTCGGTTTCCGAACTGGTAAGTTTCCTGCTCTTTAGTCGTTCGTTCTCTGATACATGCAAATCAAGTTCTAATTTCATGCGGTCTGCTTGTCTGAACCATTTTTGGTTTTCTGTGGTTTGATTTAGTTCGAAGAATTCTTAAGCGTGAGAGTAGAAATAATTGTGGGCAGACGAACCATATTTCCTTCTCTAGGACGATCGTTCACGTTAGAGGTAAGAGAAGCTTATTGAATTTAATTCGTATGTTTTTATTGTGCCGTATGGAAGTTCTGTGAGTTGTATGAAACATGACTTTGTGATATTTGATTATTTGATGTATGATATTGATTATGAGCTTATGTATGAGGAATATGAAATATACTATGATATGAATGTATGAAATTATGAAGTTATGTGCTGAGAAATGAGTTTGAATGTAAATAAATTCTCAATATGAAATTCCCCTATGATAATGTACGTTCGTCATTGAACGGTCCTTGACCGTTCGGTGTTTCCAGTAATATTGTGTGAAATTGAATTCTTTCATTTGGAAAGAATCCTAGTTGAGGACGAGCGCCTTCTTGTGAAAATACTATGATTGAGCGTTCGGCCAAGCGTAGTTGCATCTGAGTATCCAGAAATAAACTTAAAATCTTGTAAATATATGTATTTATATATAGTAATCATTCTTAAACACAACTCCGTTAGTACCTTATTTACTAATCTTTTATTTCAAGTTTAGTACGGCTCGACCTCACACCAACTCCTTTCTATATTCTTTTTCTTCGACCTTAAGTCTTCGTATTTGATGTATTCTTTGAGTGTTGGTTGGAGTTTACGAGAGTCAGTTCATTCAACTGACTCATGTTATAAATAACGTTCGTCATATGATATATGACTGTACTCAGTTTATTCCTAAACCTAACGGTAACCCTCTTGAACTTATTCTATTATGGAACGGGAACTGGAGATTTATCGGTCTCGTTCTTATCGTGCGTTCTGTTTTGAAGAGGACTGAACGTTTGGTATTTTATGATTTTAGAACTTATGATAAAAATGACTTTAAAACGATGAATTATAAAAGATGAAGAGTATATGAGATGAATGAACGGTTGTGGATTTTGAACGAGCGTTCTAGGGAGGAACGACTTTTGGTTGAATATTGAATTTGTAAAGTATGAATGTGGTAATGCTTAGCTGACGGTTCATCCTGATGTTCCGTGAGTACTCGTCCTCACATAGAGGAGGGTAGGTCATGTGTGGGAACGGCAGGAGGTCCTAGTCCTTAGGGGTACTTTGGACAGATAGGACTAACCTCGGGTGGCAGTTGATGAGAGTATTCTAATTACTACATCACCCGGGTGCATGAACGTCGTAGCTACACAGATTTCATACAGTTCGGACAGTCAGTCTAGCATTAGAAATTGTATGATTACGTATGTGAATCTGCCAGGTGTGTTTGATTGTTTGAAGTGTATGTTTATATTTGAATTAAATTACATAAGCTTACCCTGCATTCCTGTGTTGTCTTGTTTTGTACGTCCGTCCTTGTCGTTGCAATGATCATCCGTGTGGATGTGAGCAGAAGGAGACGCGTTGTTGGAAGAGGCGCTAGAAGAAGAAAATTTGTTAGAGGTGGAAGTGAAGGCCGAACCGTAGGAGTGTTCGGTTAATAGATAGATTTTTATGGTGAGGTTATCGTTAAGTCACTTCTTCTTTTGTTTTATTGACCGTTCGGTATGTCCTTTTGTAAACCGTTCGGGCATGTTTTCTCTTAAGTTATGCAGTTTTAATTTGAAAGCTTATGTAAGGCCATTCGCCCATAAGCGTACGTTAATTAGTGTAAGACTGAATTGATATATTATTAAATGTAACTATTTCTATTATATGGTTGTTACTGTATTTTTGGGATGTTACAGTCCTTGTGTGAATTTCTTGAACGAGCGGAGACTACCCATTGCAGTAATACGAGAGCATGTTTTGTGTGATGGGTTCCTAAGGAGCTACACCAAGTGGACATGGCATGGTGAATTAGTAGAAGCTACACCAAGTAAGTCATTTATATCATTTTACTCAACAACTGTCATCTTTTTTGTATCTTAGGTAAAATATATAATTTGGGAAGCACCATCCACCACGAGGCTATTAAAGATGATATGTTGCAAGTGGTGGTTGTAGATATTAAAGATTCGTATGCTCTTGTTCCTCTGCCTAGTGAGGAGGTTCAAACAGTGGGACAAGCTCCAGGAAATTTTATCAATTGGCCAGCCAGATTGGCAAAGCCAATTTTAGCAAGTATTTATATTCATATTTGCCTTAATTACTTATGTATTTGTTGTATTTGGATACATATAATATTGGACTTATTTTGTGGTCAAATATAGGACGTTTCTAGGAATACAAACATTGTTACACCTCCTCAACCACAATTGTCTCCTCTCCAACAACTAGGTGCAGCGGTAGTCACAATGGGGAATAAAACTATTGAGATAGATATGCCTCCTAAACTCACATGCAAGACTGCTACCACCACTTTATATGTATGTCATAGGAATATTTGAGAAATTGTCATTGGTAATGATCTCCTCTCTACAACAGTTCTACAACTTTGGAATTTGTAAGTAAACCTTCACAAACCATGAAAATACTATCATATTGCATTCGTGTATTTATTTTAACATTATTTGTTGATATTGAAGGTATTTGCATCACCTCTACATCGAGAGAAGGAATGCTACTATCTATGGATTTCTTGATCCTGTTATAATTCAAACCGTAGGAAATAAATCAGAGGATGTGCAAAAGTACTTGATAGAAATGTTTGAAAAAGCTGGTAAAGAGGTCTATTTAGCACCTTACTTGCATAAGTAAGTACATAATTTTTTAATTTATCATGACTAGTTTAAAAGTTTCTTTTAATTAATATTATTCTAACTTGTAAGGGTCATTGGCAATTGCTAGTTATTGTTCCTGATCGTTCTCTTGTAGTTCTCTTATGTTCCTTGCATAAGAAAGCTAACACATTGTCCATCAAAAATATATTAGAGGTGTAAGTTTTCCTTTCTATTTTGATTCCTTCTTATATTATTATTATGATGTAATGGATATCTAACTTTTGTATAGGTCTTTGGAAGCTCATTCAAGGTTGCGGGGTGTTCCATATATTTATAGGAAGAAGATGCAAATAATCACACCTAATGTAAGAGAAGTTCACCTTCCTTTGTTTTGTGTTTTGTGATTGTTATTTTTATGAGGAATTGGCTGTGTTGTTGGTTTTGTGAAATTTGGTTTAGCAAAATATACAGAGCTACATGGTGCAAAGGCTAGCTAGAGTATAATCTGATATTTTGTGTCTTTGGATTGAATGAGTCTTCATTGTTTGTATTTAATTTGCAGTGTCGACGTCAATTGGACAGCTATGAGTGTGGGTATTATGTAATGAAACACATGCATACCATTATTTGTACAAACATTACTGAATCATGGAATAAGGTATTAAAATACTAACTAAATACTTATCCAACTATTCATTACAATATTGTTTTAACTCTATTATTTTATTTGTAGATCTTTAATGATTCATCTCCCATGGAAGCTGCAGACATTGAAGACATTAGAAGGAACTGAGCTTCTTTTATTTTAAGTGTTATTAGAAACTTGGCTACACTTAAATATTGTATGTACATTAATGTAATATTTGGATTTAATATATATTTTAATGTATAAATGATGTATTAAATATTAAACTATTTAATATTTGAAATGAATTCTATTTTGTTAGTTTCAATAAATTTGTTTATTTAAAGCTATATAGATTATAAATGGATTGGATGAGATGATAATATAGCAATATTATTATAATTTCATTGGATGTCAAATTTAATAATCAATTTTTTAAAAAAAAACATTTATTATAACGTACTAAGCAATGTATATTATGGTACGTTGATCACATATTATAACGTACAATAATATATACGTAATAATATATAACATATTATAACGTACAAAATCTTATAAGTTATAATACCTTCCACCTATTATAACAGACAAATGAAAATTTGTTATAATAAACCGCGCATGTTATAACGTACTTCATAAACTACATTATAATATGTTGAACATATTATAATGTAATTTTTTTCTACGTTATAAAATGCGCAGACTTACTATATCGCCCAGAACTATGTTCTCAGTAACTACGATATAAAAGATAATTTTTGTACGTTATAAAAAGTCATTTTTCCACTAGTGTTAACTTCGTTTTGTTTTGCCTTTTGTTCTAGTTGGTGCATAAGAGCAGGTGAAATTTGATACCATTGTAATTTGATACTCTAGTTGCTGGAACTTATATGGTATTCTTTTATCAGTGAAATCAACGATAGATATCCAGCATTGTGAAGTCCTACTCTTCCATCATGAAGAAATGGGCATTCCATGGAAAATAGAAAAAATTGGAGTAATGAAAGACTACTAGACAATTTTAACAATTGTTCTTGAACATTTTTTGTTTTAAATTTGTATTATTTAATTATTTTTTATGTTCAGCAATTAGTTGTATTTAACAATATGAACAATGTTTAGAGTATATCTTATATAAAAAAATTTAATGTTATTTTTAAATTATTTTACTGTGTCTTTTATTATTAAAGCATTTTTATGGTAATTAGATAATTTTCGTAATACCAAAAAAAGAAACAAATAAAAAATTTTCATTCTCGACAATTTTGTGAAAACCTTTGCAATTACCGATGGTTTTGGAAATCTCCAGGCGGTTTTGTGAAAATCCTTGCAAGTACTAACATTTTAGAAATCTTCAGTAATTATCGACGGTTTTGTGAAAACCATGCAAGTATCAATGATTTTCAAAATCCCGAAAAATAGTAGTGGTTTTTCAAAAAAATACAGCAATAATTATTACCATTGTTGTTTTTCCCAGCAGTTTTCGTAACTGCGAGAAATGTATATAGGCAGGGTTAAACCCGTCAGTAAAAAAAACCTTGGTAAAATTGAACATTTTTGTAATGTGTGTTCTATTAATGGACACAAGCATTATTAAACATTCAATTTAAGTTCTTAGTTCAAGTCTGTAACATCCCAAAATACAGTAATTACCACAATTGAGAATTAATTACAATTAATAATTTATACAGTGCAGTCTTTAAATTTATAAAAGAGGTTCCAGAGCCGAACGGCTCAAATCCAAAAACAACGTACGCCAAAAATAGAATGCAGGGATAATTAGGACGAACGGTTTTACAAAACATTTAACCGAACGTCTAATTAAGCTAACATTTACATCCCTAATCTAACGAGCGCTCTAAGGCTCGGCCTTTACTTCCACTTCAACCAGATTAGCATCTTCCAAATTTTCTTCTTCTAGCATTTCTTCAAGAGAAGCACCACCATCTACTCACATCCACACGGATGATCATTGCAAGACAAGACGAACGTACATGGACAATTTGACAACACAAGGAAAAACGAAAGGGTAAGCTTATAATATTTAATTCATACATTCAACATACACATTCAACATTTTAATGCACACATACAACATACAATTTAATGATATAACATAGAGATTTATATGTATACTAGACGACCGTCCGGACTGTATGAACCGTGTAGCTACAGGCGTCCTTGCACCCGAGTGGTGTAGTAACTGGGATACCCTCAACAGCTGCCACTCGAGGTTAATCCGTCGCCCATACTAAGCGATGAACGAGGGACCTCCTGCCATTCCCACACATGACTACCCCCTTCTACGTGAATATGAGTATCACGGAATATCAGGATGGACCAAGCCAGCATTAGCTATCCACAGTCATACTCTACTAATCAAATGTTCAACATATATGAGGCGTTCCTCCTTGGAACGCTCGTCAAAATCCATAATCATAGAATCACTCCATATAGTGTTCACACTGTAATTCATTATGATTTAACATCAATTTCATCTTTAACTTTAAGAGTATAAAAGGACGAACGTACAATTAAATTTACTGGATACTCAGGGGAATATATAACGAACGTAATTTTCTGTTTGGCCAGTTAAAGGAACTGACTCAACTTAGAGTGTGTTGGTATTTAGAAGATTTCAAAATAAATACCTCGGACTAGATTTAATGTAAGAAGGATAATCAATAAGACTTAGAAATTTTCTTGAAGTAGTTTGCATACAGAATCTATGCCAGAAATTTAACGAACGTAAAGAGATGAATATTTTATAATTTGAACGAACGTTAGTTTATCCAAAGGTTTAATCAATAATACGAGCACTTGGTATGAGACCGAGCACCGCTCAAGACGAACGTTTAGTATAAGACCTTGCGCGATTTAGAACGGACGCTCGTTATAAGACCGAACGTTATTTTGGACGAACGCTCGACATAAGGCCGAACGCTATTAAGGACGAACGCTCGACATAAGGCCGAACGCTATCAAGAACGAACGCTTCGGTTAAAGACTGAGCGTTACGTATTTATAAAGTTTCAAATATTTATATGTAGCTGAGTTGAACCGAACGCTCAGACATTCAAATGGGGACGCTCGTTCTCGAGCAGAATTCTTTCCAAATAAAAGAATTCCAATCTAAGTTATTTTAATGAAAACCGAACGGTCTAAGACCGTACAGTGACGAGCGTCATTTATCAAAGGGAATGATTTAAGTTTCAGGTTTTCAACCTTAACAGAATTTTCCAGATTTCAAATTTATAAACTTTATAACTTTCATTTCCAGATTTAATTCACCTTGAACATCATCATACAGATTTCATCACTTCAATCATTCCAACTATATAACATTCATACAACTTTCATACGTATTCAAATCAACATGCAAAACAAACCAGAATTCATATCCAATATCAGTGAACGTTCATAAAGGCTCAAACATCATACTTTCATACATGCAAATCAGATCATACAATCATGCAGTATAAATTAAACATATAAGCTTCCCTTACCTGGATAGCAGTGTTCGCCCTAATGCAAGTTTACGGTGTTCCCTCTAACAGCGTTCTATTCCCAGGTTCACTTACTAAATTTCACTTAATCTATACATCAAAAATCAAAAATAACTAAGATCCCACTCATGCATGAACCCAGAACCTGGTTTCCAGAAAACCTAAGAACGAGCTACGAAAAGCGAACTTACCCGTTTCAGTTCTTGAAGCTGTTCGGTTCACTTTGTAGCCCTCAACTCAGCGAACGTATCTACGGTGCTGAAACGTTGATTGGAGAAAAGCTTGGTGAGTTACAGTAGAGAGAAGTATGGAGGTTCTAGAGAGAAGTTGGAGAAGATGGAAGGTTTCGGTTCTGAGGAAGAAGATGAGTGGTGCAGGTGAGAGAGAGTTTTCGAAATCTGGTTTTGTTTAAACTCATGTTCGTTTGAACGAACGTGTCTCAAGCCGACACCTGCACACCAAACTCTGTATTGGAAGTTTCTTCCGCGACACGTGGCGTGCTTGCATGCAAAGATTGGTGCGTTTTTAATGTTGCAGAGGAATGATTGTGGCTCGGTTTCAGTGCAGAGCAGAGGGGTTTATTAAATTTGGAAGTGGGTTTTAATGGCTGAGAATTGGGGTGGCGTGCATTAATGGTGAGGTGTCAGAATTAATTTATGCTAATTATTAAGGGTTTCACAAAGTCATATTTTCAGATACATCAAGAATCACAAATCAAGCATGAGAACAATTTATATCAAACATTAAGCATGAAAATTAAGAGTTGGAGGAACATACAACTAATGAAAGCATGATGTTAGGACGATACGTTACAATCAACAAATGTACCGAATCATTTCAAGTAATATAAAATAGTAAGATCAAATATGGTTTTCCCAAGAGACTTGTAATACTAAAAAATTGTGCGATTAACAACTCATTTAGACTCAAGAACATGACATTCATTTACAAACAAGTGCAGAAAGATAAATTTACACATAATTACAAAGTCGGACTTTGGTAGTGAAGACACTTAGACATGGAATAAACTAGAAATGGTGTGAATTGACATTGTTAAGGTTAGTTTTCACCTATTTCACTCTTGTGCTTACCCAATTTCATATCCTCTGAATCAATTAACTAAAGTCAACCCATAAATTTACTCAATCCCCAATTTCTTAGGTAAAAGAGCTTTTCCCTTTTAAACCCTAATTTCTTGGATAATCTAACAAGGAAACCCACATTAAAGAGCTAGGATTTTAAGACAACAAGTAAATCATCTCCAAATGAACTACAAGGACTCTTTCAGTTCTAGATCATGGAAAATATGTTTCCATACCCATGAATAACAGATCAAGCCATGGAATATTTCTATTACATGCAAGCTTTAAGATTGAAAACAAGAATACTAGCAATTGATAGCAAAGACGCATATATATATATATATATATATATATATATATCATATTCAAATCAATCATCCATTACACAAGAGTTTAAAAGCTACTACAATCCCTAACAAGATGAATCCGGTTCTCCACTTTCATGGAAAACCTTAAACTCACAAACATGGTGGATGTAAGAAGAAAGAGACCAAAGGAGGAGAAAAGAGATGTTTCCACAAGCTCCAAGCGGCCTCCATGAGTTTTGGGAGCATTTCCTTTGTTCTTGAGTTTTGGGAGCATTTCCCCTTTCAAAACCGCTTTCCGTTCATATTTTCAAGGTATTAAATGAGCTCTATAATAAATCAACTCGCTCTGTAATAAGTTAACTTGTTTGAGCGACTTTTGGGACTCATGGAGCAAGTCCCAAAATAGATTTTCAATGTTTCAAAGTCTTTCCCAAAATAGAATATTAGATTTTACTGTTTCCTGTTATCTCTCATGTCATTCATTATCTTTAGTTTTTTAGTACAGTTATTTAGTTTATAATATTGTTCTAAAAAGTAGTGCATGCAGAGTAAAATACAAAATGAAAAAAAATTACAATAACATGTGGGCACTAATAATTGGTATAGACTTCAAAGTCCTGAACGCGTATATGGATTAATGGTCAACTGAGTGTGGCACATGCTGTTTCTTTTGTCGCCTTTTAACAAAAAAACAACCCAACTTGTTTTGTAGTTAATAAAATTAAAGCGATATATATTTTGTTTATTCACATTAATAAAGTAATTTTGAAAAGAAAAAAAAACACAAATAACGAACAACAAGATAAGTTAATTTAACAAAAAATGTCCACCTTAATTTTATCATAACAAAGTAAGCATACCAGTCCAAATAGTCAATGGGAATTAGTGGTGATGCCCAGTCATGCCTGTTGATTGGACCATGAATCCCAAGAATTAGACGTAGTATAGAGAGAGACTGGTTCCATATATTTGACGACTTCAAACAGTCCTATACGTATGTTTTACTTTTGTTCCATCAGTCTCTACCTTTTTCCTATAAATTCCCACTTCCATCAAACCAATATCATAACCTTCTCTTAGCTGCATTCATTATTTCTCACTTCAATTCACTCTCATCCATTCTAATGAATCTTCCTCCTCCTTCCTCCATGGAACCATCCAACAACACCATGCAAATTTCTATAACCATCACCCAAAGGAGAGGGATTAATGTTCTACAACCCAAAACAAAACTCAGCAGAGGAAAATCACCTCTTCCACAAACATCTCAATCCCCAACACCCAAAAACACACCCAATCATATGCTATCAAAATCAAATTACAAAGGAGACACAGGAAAAGGCCCTAAAACAACGTAAATGCCACCACGCTACCAATTCTTGTTTCTTTCTTTTTTTTTCTTTCTTCCCAACAAATCTTCTTCTTTCCTCTTTATCTCATAATCTGTAATAATCCAATTAATGATGAAAGTTTTCAGTTGCAGTATTTATTATTTTGTGTGTTCTATATCAGTGCTAATCAATTCGAATGTTACGATGAATTTGATCGGTTAGGAAGTAGACTACGCTGCAGAGAACACAACAGTTGATACCATAAATTTTATCAATGTATGATGTTAATCAATTTTTTTTAATTAATTATAATCCTTTTTTACAACTCTACGAAACCAGAAAAGCAAAACTATGAACGCTAATATAGGATCAACAACAAATAATAATAACAAACAACAAACAAGTTCAATCAAACAACAAAGAAGTTCAATCAAACAAAAATAACAAACAAGTTCAACCAAACAACAACAAACAAGTTCAACAAACAAAAAACAACAAACAAGTTCAACAAATAAGTTTTTCAAAACGAAAACGGAAACTAACCTTCAAAAGGTGGGTTCATCGGAATAAAGTGTTTCCACCATTGAGAGAGAGTAAAATGCACCTATGAAGGACAAGAACACGAAAATAATCAATGAAAACAAACAAAAATCATACCTAAAGTAGTTAATTAACATGCATTTGTATCAAATGAAAGAAAGATTATACATGTGATGGTCATCAAACTTCGTTCAAGAAAAGTTTGAGCAGAGCAGAGAGTCTCACGTGCTAAGATAAAGTGAATGAATTTTCAATCTCCCGCTCAAATTTTTACTGCATTCACTAGCCTTTTGACATCTAACGCTAAGGCATTCAACATTTTATATCCTTTTATGTCAAATTATAATTCTAAACGACGTTTGATAATTGCATTTATTTACAAAATTGCCACCAGTCATTTTTAACGTTGGCTATTTAGTGGTTAGACGTTAAACGCGTGACGTTAAAAGCTTGTCTTTCACCAATGAGGAGCATTGGTTTTTTTAAGATATTATGATTTTGATGATTCTACAAGATGAAGAACGTAAAGACTTTTGTTGTACTTATTTTAAAATCATTTTGTAGAATTAATTCTATAGGAATTACTTTGTTGATGTAAGAACACTTAGAAGTTTTCTTGTTTAGAGAGTCTTTGCGCAGATAATCGATTATTGGGTGTGATAATCGATTATCATGAGCCTGTTTGGAAAAGAGTTGCTCGCGCAAATAATCGATTATTGCTCAGGATAATCGATTATTCAAGTTTGAGTCAGTATTGCCCAAGTCGTGCAAATAATCGATTATTCCCCAAGATAATCAATTATCACTTATGACAATCAATTATCATTGGCAGTTGGGAGATGTCTTTTCAGTTTCTGACCCTGCACAAACCTGAGCTTATAAATAGAGATCTTCATAGGTCTTAGAAAGTAACTTTTCATTTTGAGAGTATTAGAGTTGTGTGCCTAAGGGAAGCTCTCTGAGAGTGAAAATGGAATCTATGCAATTTTTAGAATATAGTTTGTCTGAGGAAGTTCTCAAAGTCATAGTGTGCTCTTTCCCAGTCTTGTGAAAAGGAGAAGCTCGCGCTTTGTGTGTCAAAGGTCGGAGCGGTTCTCTTCAAGTTGGTTGCGTTGTCTCTTCCGGTTCGTTTGTCGAAGGAAGGTTCTTCCGTTCGTTTTTCGAACGAAAGGTATTCTCGTTTCTTAATCTTTACTTCATATATTGTAATATGTACAAACATTATTTTAGTGAAAAAGGTTAATCACTATTCATAGTGATTAACGACTGGACGTAGAATCTATTGATTCGAACCAGGATAAAATTTATGTGTTGATTTTCTAGAACTCTATACTCTTTAAAATTTTAGCACATCAACTATTTGATAAAATATTTCAGAGAAAATTAAAGGAACCATTTTTAAAATTGACCGAACAAGCTCTTTGCTTTAAACAATCCGTATCGTACTCTGTGTTTTAATATTTCCACTATGCAAAATTGGTACCGGTTGTTCCAACAATTGGTATCAAAGCTTGCTTTGATAGTTTTTCAAATTTTTCAAAAATGGGCGATCATAACCAAATGTATGCTGAGGGTGTTTCTATTGATAGACCTCCTTTGCTTACGGGGGAAAATTATGTTTTTTGGAAAATAAGAATGCAAATATTTTTAGAGTCAATTAACAAGGGTATTTGGGAAGCTGTTTTGAATGGACCAATTGTTCCCACTATTTTTGTAAATGATATGCAGGTAGAAAATTCATTTTTAAAGTCGACTATGGATGAAAACATAATGGCACAATATGATGTTAGGGCTAGGAATATAATTTTATCTGCACTAACCCTTGATGATTTGTTCAAAGTTTCTTTTTAAGAAAGTGCTCAGGAAATGTGGGAATTCTTAAGAGTTAGTCACAGATGTGGTTAAGTTGACATTGTCTGATTCAAGCTCTACATCAAAGTCCTCAAGCTCAAGCGATACAGATGACCAAGAAAATCTATGCTTAATGGCCAACAATAAATCATTTGGAAGCCAACACTCGAAGAAAAAAAAGGACAATAAAGGCTCCTCAACAAGCTTCAAATATTATAGAGGTGGTGAAAGAGGCCATATAAAAGTCGATTGTTCAAAAAACAAGAGAAATGAAGAAAGAAAGGAAAAGAAAAGTCACAAAAAGAATAAGGTCTACATTGCTTGGAATGATAATGACTCAAATAGTTCAAGTGATTCTGATGAAGAAGCAAACTTGTGTTTGACAGTAAATACTGATGATACTACAAGCCAAGTAAGTTGTTCTAATTTTGAAACTAGTGAATTTGATTTGCAAAAAGCTTTTATTGAATTACTTGATGAATCTGAAAAATTGAGTGTTGCTCATAAAAATTTGAAAAATGAATTTAAAGAATTACGAATTAAATATGAGAAGACATTAGATGAGGAAGTAATTTTTAGAAATAAAATCTACAATTTAGAAATGTAAGAGTCTACAAATATTGAACATCCTGTTGATATTGATATTCTTGAAAATCTTCTTGAAGTAGCAACAACAAATAATAATGTTGAAATGCCTATACTTGTTAAAAAGGTTTATAAAAATAAAAGTGTTCTTAAAAGTAAGAACCAAATTAAAAGAACCCGTAGGGTATGGGTTGAAATAGGATCTGTCTGTTATAGAAATTCAAATGTTGTCACATGTTTTTACTATATGAAAAAGAGACACACTTCTAACAAATGTAGAATAAAAGATTTTAATGTTCCTAATGGAAAATATGCTTGGATTCTTGTTATAAAGTAATTTGCCTCTAACCTCAAAGGACCCAAGTAAGACTATGGGACCAAAACTCTATTGTTTTGTTTTGCAGTTTGAATTCTCAAAAGGAAAAGAAAGTTATGTGGTATCTTGGTAATTTTTAAGAGCTTTGAAAATAATTTATGAATGCTAGATGTGTCTAAGGTTGAAAATTTGGCCTAAATTTGTGTTTTTCGGAAATTAACATAAATAATCGCTTACCAAGAGTAATAATCGATTATCTCGGTCTCAAAATATAAATTTTGACAATTTGGTTCGCAAATAATCGATTATTTAGTGTAATAATCGATTGTCTTAAGTTAAAACGTAAAAAATAACATTTTTTTAAAATTTTTTTGGAATCTGTTTTTTATTTTAAAGGGAAACATTACTTTTAGGGGAGTAATTTTTAATGAATTAAAAGGACCTAAATTCTTTTTTATATGATTAAAAAAAAAGGGAGAAATTTTTTGATCAACATCAACCTCCTAATTATCCTCCAACCTCTCCTTTCCAACTTTCTTGATTATAGTTTAATTTCCATTTTGTAATTCACGATGTATTTTGCTTTTTCATGTTATGAAAATTTAAATTTTATTCTGTTTTGAAAGAAATGCACCTATTCTTTTGTTGAGGGGGGAGAACCATTTGAGGGAATTTTTATTAACGATCTTTTTGCTTATGATAAAAAGGGGGAGAAATTTTATTGACATCTTATGTCATAATCTTTTGATAAATGGTACCTATTTGAGGGGTGATAACGGTTGAAATTCCGTTATTTGTATACTTAATTTTGATATTAAAAACACCCTTTACAACTTAGAAACTAGCTTGAAATCATGCTTTTGCTTAAATTTTGAGAATAAGAGAGTTGAAGGTGGTATTATTGGTTTTATGCTTGGTTTTCCTTGTTTTGACAGGAATTAAGATGAACTGGATGAAGAAGTTGAAGTAGCAAGGAGTTGGAGTCAGGAAAGGCTAGAAAAGTAGCACATAGAAGAATCGCAGATAGCGCTGAGCGTCATTTTGGGGCACTGAGCGCCAATTTCTTTTGTCTCATGTCGAGCGCCACCGCCGAGCACCACCCCTTAGCGCCAAGTTCTTATGTCGCACGCCTGAGCGTCACCGTTAAGCGTCAGTTTAGTGCCGCAACCACCGTTGAGCTCCCTTTTAGGGTGCTGAGCGCAGACGACGTGTTGAACTTGTTTTCTGTTATTTTTATGAACTATTTAAGGTTTTGGACGACCTAGAGACTGAATCTTTTGACAGAAAGAGCCGCAGAAACACTCCTTTTATCTCTTGGAGGCGGACTTTGGATGCGGAAGCTCCGATTTTCAATTTTTAGGGTTTTATCTTTCATTCTTTTCCATATTTTCATATAGTTTCACCATGTTTATGGTGAACTAAACCTCCATTGTTGTTGGAGAAACGATGTAATCCTTCGAAACTCTCATGTATTGAATTGATTTATATTATTATAAATGCTTTACTTCATTAATTGTTAGCGTTTTTCCTCTACGCTCTATGCATGCTTTGTTTAACTCATTCAATTGTATGATTACTGATGTTGTCGATATGGAAACATATGGGGAAATTCTCCCAAAAGAAATAATACCTAGACATAGGGATAAGAGGGTTGGTTTCCTTTAAGCTTATGTACGAATGTAATGCATAATTAATTATTGAGGATACAAGACATTGTGATCTAGTAATTAAGAGTAGGCTTTCTTTACCGAGACATCGAGTTTAAGCTAAATTAGAAAGTGACATTAACATTAATGAAGAAGATGAATTCATAAATACATGAGAGTGGATAGGATAAGTCGTAAACCCCAACAACATAATCATTCCATATTTTATACACCAATTACTTGTGCATTCTTCAAGTCAATTGATCAACACTTGCACTCATATTTATTTTCTTCATTAACACCATGATTTTGTTTACAAGTCTTAATTAATCAAGAAACCACATGAATGTCTAGGCCGTGAGTCTCTTGGAAAACGATACTTGGTCTTACCATTTATTATTACTTGATACGATTTGGTACATTTGCCGGAGTCTTAACAAGTTTTTGGCGCCGTTGTCGGGGACTCGTGGTTTAACTATTCTATTCGTATGATTATTGATTAGCTTTGACTGTATTTTTTTATTTTAGTGCATTTTTGTTTTGTTTTGTTTTAAAAGTGGTTTTTAGGGTCTTGTTTTCTTGTGTATGCAGGGTATAATTCGAACTAGAAGCAACAAAACCTCGGAACCTCTTCTTGAAGGATTAGACGAGAGTAGAACGAGAAGGAGAATCTGAACATCTGGAGAATTATTTCCTTCTCTGGTGACACTTTTACAACCCTCACCACAAGAATTTGACCAGAGTACTGAAGAGATGGCTGGAGAAAATAATGGCAGACATACTCTAGCGTATTACACCACTCTTGTTGGCCCTCATCAGTTTAACAACATTGCAAGGCCGAAGGTCAATGCTACAAATATGGAGGTGAAACCGACGTTGATACAATTGGTGAAGAGCAATTGATGGAATCCTGCTTGACGTAGTCCTCCTCTTATATTTTTTTACCTTTCATAGCTTATCTCTTAAGGAGCATGGGTTACTATAAATACCCAGCTCCTCTCTTATATTGGCACTTTTTGAGATTAATGAGAATTGAGTTTTCTGAATAAGAAACTATTCTCTCTTGAAAGTCATAGGCTAGAAAGTCCAAAGACTCCCTCTAGCCACCTTCCAAACACCTCTGTCACTTCCATTTTCCAAATCCCATCGTGCTTCTCTCACATCATCACCATTACGCCAACTCACTTCAGTGGCGTCAGTCTCCTTAGCCAAGCGTTATCCAGCACTCGCGCAATGCAACAGCCACATCTTCATTCCTCCTTCACTATCGCAGAACCGCGCCTCTCATTTTTCACCCTCATTCATCCATCGCGCCTACCTCTCACATTGAGAGCGTCTCCTTCTCTCTCCCGATACGCTTATCATCACCGAACCTCATATCTGCACTACACACGGATCTTCGCAGGTATCTTCTCTTCGTTCTCCACACTTCTTCATCTTCTTCTATGGTTTCCCACTCACTTCCTTCGATTTCCACCGATCGTTCTCCATTTCTCACCATTTAAACCACTTTCCATTGTTCAATCATCAACTTCAACCGATTAATCGGTTCCATTTCACTTTTCCACCGCTTAATCGGTCTGATTTGCGTTTTCCTCCGGTCTCTAGGTTTTCCACCGATTAAACCCTAGATCTTAGGGTTCTTTATGTCCGCCTCAGTTTTCCCCTTGAATATCGTGTTTCCTTTCCATTCCGCTGCGTATTACTCGTCGGAGGAAGCCTCGAGGAGTCTGAATCGTGCTTGCACAGCTTCTATCGTCATCTTCTCGGGCGCTCTTCCATCAGCAACCAATTTAATGGATTGTCTCATGAAAGTCCATATGAACATTTGACCACATTCAACAAGATTTTCAACACTGTAAATATCAATTGTATGCCGGATGATGCTACAAAGTTTAGTTTGTTTCCTTTCTTATTGGGAGGCAATGCTAAGCTATGGTTGAATTCTTTCCCAGAGGATAGCTTTACTGAATGAGAAGCTGTGGTTTCAAAGTTTTTGAACAATTACTTCCCACAGTCAAAAATCAACAAGGGTAAGCAAGAAATTTCTTCTTTTAAGCAAGGCATGAAGGAAACGTTAGGTCAAACGTGGGATAGATACAAGAGTTTGTTGAGGAAGACGCCTATGCATGCCTTTGATGAAGCAATAGTAGTCATTCTTTTCCTTGGAGGTCTAGGTTCACAAACGAAATTAATGATAGATGCCTCAACTGGAGGTAATATTAAGTGTAAGACTCCAGAGGAAGCTTTTGAATTGATTGACAACATGGCTACTAATGATAAAGAGATGCATAGTGAAAGACGAGTTCCACCTCAATAGAAGGGAGTTCTACAATTACAATCTCAAGATGCCTTGCTTGCACAAAATAAAATTATCACTCAATACTTGGAAGAAGTGACAAAGAAACTTTCTCTATTGCCACAAGGGATACATAATGTTTCACTGGTTCAGTGGCAGCAACAATGATGATAGCAACAACTTACTCGATTTGAGAAGACCACGAAGCTTGAGGAAACCTTCTAGCAATTCATGAAAATGAGCTTATCTTATTATAAGAGTATGGAGGTTGCGTTTAAAAGTATGAAGATACACATTGGGCAATTGGTCAACAAGATGGAGGGTTGTGAGAGGAATGCAAAAAGTAATCTTAGGGAAGAGTGTAAGACCATTGTTACTAGAAGTGGCAAAGTGTTAGATGAGAGAAAAATAGAGAGAAAAGAGAAAGAAAATGTGAGTGAGAAAGAAGTAATTGAGCGGAAAGAGAGAACTGAGGGAGAAAAAAAAGAAAGAAGAGGTAGATGAGAGAAATAAAGAAAAAGATGTTGAAAAATACCTTCCTTATCCAAAAGACTTATTCAAGGAAGGAGAAAGAAAAACAACTTGAGCGGTTCATGGAGATTTTTAAGAAACTGGAGATCACCATACCTTTCTCTAAAGCATTGCAACAAATGCATTCTCATGCAAAGTTTTTGAAGGAGCTCCTCACGAAGAAAAGAAAATACATTGAAAAGGAGACCATTGAAGTGTAAGGTAATTGCACTGCAATCATACAAAAATTATTACCTCCTATGTTTAAAGATTCAGGAAGCTTCACCATTCCGTGTACCATAGGAGAGTTGGAAGTTGGAAGAGCATTGATTGATTTGGGAGCTAGAATTAATTTAATGTCGCTCTTGATGTTCAAAGAATTGAAGGTTTGGAACTCAAACCTACTAGAATGGTGCTGCAATTGGCGGACAGGTCTCTAAAATACGCGTATGGGGTGGTTGAAGATGTGCTGGTGAAGGTGGACAAATTTGTATTTCTAGTGGATTTTGTCATAATAGAGATGGAGGAGAATGAAGATGTGTCTCTCATTCTGGGGAGACCATTTATGAAAACTGCTAGAGTTTTAATTGATGAGGAGAATGGTAAGCTTAAAGTAATAGTGCAAGATGAAGAAGTGAATTTTGATGTATTCAAAGCCATGACACACCCTAAGGATGATAAAGCATGTTTCCAATTTGATATGCTTGATGAAGTTTATATGGTGCAAGAGAAGATGGTGTTTTGTTCTTCTCCGTTAGAAAAAACTCTCATTGATGCATGTGAAGATTTGAATGAAGAGGAAGAGAAATTAATTGATGAGTGTATGACGGATTTGGAGACGTTAAAGGAAATCCTAGTGGATGAGGCTAATTTTGAGAAGATTGATACCAAAGAAGAAGTCAAAGAAAAGAAGTTGGCATTAAAGATGTTACCATCACATTTGAAGTATGTTTTCTTAGAAGAAGATGGAACGAAACCAATCGTCATTAGTAATTCTTTGCTTCCTGAAGAAGAAGAAAAGTTGGTAGAAATATTGAAAGCCAACAAAGAAGCTATTGGATGGTCAATCTCGGATCTCAAAGGTATAAGCCTAACTTACTGCATGGATAAAATATTTATGGAGGATGAATATAGACCAGTTGTTCAACCTCAGAGAAGGTTAAATCCTATGATGAAGGAGGTGCTTAGAAAAGAAGTATTGAAGCTTTTGGAAGTTGGCATTATATATCCAATCTTTGATACTAAATGGGTGAGTCTAGTATAGGTAGTGCCAAAGAAAGGTGGGATGACAGTAATTTATAATGAGAATAATGAGTTCATTCCTACTAGGAAAATTACTGGATGTCGGATGTGCATTGATTATAGGAAGTTAAATAAGGCCACTAGGAAGGATCATTTTCCCCTTCCTTTTATGGATCAGATGTTGGAAAGATTGGTAGGTTAGACTTTTTATTGCTTTCTAGATGGATATTCTGAATACAACCAAATTGTGGTAGATCCAAAAGACCAGGAGAAGACGATATTCACGTGTCCATTTAGTGTATTCGCTTACAGAAAGATGTCATTTGGGTTATGTAATGCTCCAGCTATGTTTAAAAGGTGTATGTAGGCAATTTTCGCGGATCTCATAGAAAAGTGTATTGAAGTCTTCATGGATGATTTTTCGGTGTTTGGAGATTCTTTCCAAAGGTGTTTGGCGAATTTGGATATTGTCCTTAAGAGATGTGTTCAAACAAATCTTGTGCTTAATTGGGAGAAATGCCATTTTATGGTAATAGAAGGAATTGTGTTGGGTCACAAGATTTCTACTAGGGGGATTGAAGTGGATAAAGCCAAAGTGGAGGTCATTGAGAAACTTCCACCGCCAACATACGTAAAGGGAATTAGAAGTTTTTTAGGCCATGCTAGGTTTTATAGAAGATTTATTAAAGACTTCTCGAAGATTTCTAAACCATTGAGTAATTTGCTTGTTAAAGACGTACCATTTGTATGAATGAAGAATGTTTAAAAGCTTTTGACATCTTGAAAAGAAAATTGGTTTTGGCCCAGTGATTGTAGCTCCATATTGGAATCGAAATTTTGAACTAATGTGTGATGCTAGTGATTATGCAATAGGTGTTGTGTTTGGTCAGAGAAAAGAGAAGGTATTTCACACTATCTATTATGCTAGCAAAGTTTTGAATGATACCCAGTTAAATTATGCCACTACTAAGAAGGAATTTCTAGCTATAGTTTACGCCTTGGAAAAATTTAGACCTTACCTTATTGGGTCTAAGGTGATCATTTACACGGATCACGCGGCTATAAAGTATTTGTTAATAAAGCTGGATTCTAAGCCACGTTTGATTAGATGGGTGCTTTTATTACAAGAATTTGATGTGGAAATCCGTGACAAGAAGGGGAGTGAAAATTTGATTGTTGATCACCTATCTCAGTTAGTTAATAGTGAGTTTACAAGTAAAAATAAATAAATCTGGGAGTCTTTTTCAGATGAGACACTCTTGTATATTCAACAAAGGTCATGGTTTGCTGATATGGCTAATTTTAAAGCTGCATGAGTAATTCCGGAAGACTTGAATTGGAAACCGAGGAAGAATTTTTTGCATGATGCAAAACAGTTTATTTGGGATGATCCTTACTTGTTCAAAATTGGAGCAAATAATCTTCTAAGGCGGTGTGTGACAAATGAAGAAGCAGAAGGAATTCTCTGGCACTATCATGATTCAACTTATGGGGGACATTTTAAAGGAGAAAGAACAATAGCAAAAGTTCTCCAGTTAGGATTTTATTGGCCTACCCTGTTTAAAGATGCTCAAAATCATGTTAGAAATTATGATAAATGTCAAAGGACTGAGGCTATTTCAAGAAGTCATGAGATGTCATTACAAGGCATTTTAGAGGTTGAAGTCTTTGATTGCTGGGGTATTGATTTTGTGGGACCCTTTCTACCATCTTTCAACAATGAATACATATTGGTGGCGGTGGATTATGTGAGTAAATCGGTGGAAGCCCTAGCTTGTCCCAAAAATGATGTTAGCACTGTAATTAAATTTTTGAAGAGGAAAATTTTCTCACGCTTTGGAACTCCAAGAATACTTATTAGTGATAGAGGATCTCAATTTAGCAACTTTCAGCTTGTAAAAGTACTCAAACATTATGGTGTGAGGCATAAGGTGGTTGCACCTTATCATCCACAGACAAATGGGCAAGCCGAGGTGTCTAATAGGGAGATAAAGAGGATCTTGGAGAAAACAGTTGCTTCATCAAGAAAAGGACTCGTCACAGAAATTGGATGATGCTCTCTAGGCATATAGGACGACAATGAAGACATATAAGGGTTTATAACCTTTTCAGTTAGTCTATGGGAAAACATGTAATCTTCTAGTTGAGATAAAGCATAAAGCTTTGTGGGCTCTAAAATTTTTGAATTTTGATGCTATGATATTCAAAATAAACGTAGAAGGCAGATACTGGAGCTTGAAGAGATGTGGTTGCATGCATATGATTCATCCATGAATTATAAATAAAAGGTAAAATTCTATCATGACAGGAAGCTGATAAAAAGGGTTTTTAATCCAGGGCAGCATGTGTTATTGTTCAATTCATGTTTGAAGCTGTTTCCTAGGAAGTTAAATTCAAAATGGTCAAGACCATTCATAGTAAAGGATGTGCATCCCCATGGAGCAATTGAATTGGTAGATCTAGCTACTGAAAACTTTCATTATTAATTGGATGATTACAGATTATGAGATAAAGAGGAAAGAAGAAGATTTGTTGGGAAGAAAGAAAAAAAAAGAAAGAAACAAGAATTGGTAGCGTGGTGGCATTTACGTTGTTTTAGGGCCTTTTCCTGTGTCTCCTTTGTAATTTGATTTTGATAGCATATGATTGGGTGTGTTTTTGGGTGTTGGGGATTGAGATGTTTGTGGAAGAGGTGATTTTCCTCTGCTGAGTTTTGTTTTGGGTTGTAGAACATTAATCCCTCTCCTTTGGGTGATGGTTATAGAAATTTGCATGGTTTTGTTGGATGCTTGCATGGAGGAAGGAGGAAGAAGACTCATTAGAATGTATTATGTTTTGTGGTGATGCAGAAGAGAAGGTTATGATATTGGTCTGACGGAAGTGGGAATTTATAGGAAAAAGGTAGAGACTGATGGAACAAAAGTAAAACATACGTAGGACTGTTTGAAGTCGTCAAATATATGGAACCAGTCTCTCTCTCTCTATACTACGTCTAATTCTTTGGATTCGTGGTCCAATCAAGTGGCATGACTGGGCATCACCACTAATTCCCATTGACCATATCTATTTTCAAATCCATGTATATTTTTTCGATAACTACATATAATATTCAACTTTTGAATCATTACTTATTTTCCTTTTGTGCCTATGTCTCTTCCAAATAAATATATATATATAAATATACATAATTAGATCATAATATTGGATTTCTCTTTTAATTAACTAAGCAAATACATGTTATTTTGAGTTCTTTAGGTTTGTTTTAGAACATACTTAAATTCAGCAGACTTAAACTTTTAAGCCTGTTGTGAACTAACGTACTTAAATTTAGATCTTGTTAACAACAAGCTTAAATCTTAATAGATTTTTAAATTTTAAAAAGAACGAGTTTAGTTATTTTTTTAAAATTAATTTGCCAATCACTCAAATCTTTTTTTACGGGAGTTGAAAGGTTTACTGATATGCAACTTGAAAACAATATGCTGCTTGTTGCAGTGAACCTTCCATTTTATACAACCCTAGTTTTTACAAAGTATACCCCTTTGTTTTAAAATAGGCAAAAAAATTAGCATTTTTTATTACACCCCTAAATTTTCCTACACACATCCCTCCTAAATCAAACCCATCAAATGTTGTCATTCATTAATCCTTGCATTCACCACTCATCCAATTAAATTGTGCCCCGAGTAACTCTATCACATCACTACTGCCACGTCAACATCATCTTCTCCAAAACTAAACCCTAACTAGCATCTCGCTGCCACTGCCCAACTATGATCATCGCCGTCAGCCACCTCGCCGCCATTGGCTCACCACCATCACACCACACAACGCCACTACCAACGTCCGTCAACAACCATCATTACGTGCGTCCATGCCTCGCTTCAGGTCACCGCTAATGCCATCACCGTAGAGACCACCCTAAGCCACCATTTGAATTTTCTTCTTCACGTCAAAGAAACCCAGAATCGCGTCACTCAAAGCAAGTTCCGTAACCACCTAGAAACCGTCAAGTCGTCGCGAGTCCAGAGACCACAAGCCTCCAATGCATGAGCGTCTTGTCCTTCATGTTTGCATAACGCCACAAAGGGGCAAAGCGAGAACAACACCACTATGATTCGCATCTCCATCGTAAATCCTCCACTGATGCACCATCATGAAGCTTCAATCATCACCACCTACAAATCAAACCCCGCGAAACCTAGCAAAAACCTAGAATTGCAAAGAACCCTAATCGCGCAAATCTTGTTTGAAACCCAAACACACATCATAGACCGTTGCACGACCATCTTCTTCACCACACTCGCAAAAACAGAACCAGAGAACATGTAGGCAATGCAATCATGCTGCTGCTACCATGTTCATCCTCGTCTATTAACCTGAAACATAGAAAATCATCACCAACCCAAAAATCGGGAACATGAAAGAACCTTAAACCACCAAACACGAGAATCGCAAACCCCATTTGCACCTTCCACTAGTAAGAAAACAACTTTAGAATGCGTCTAATATGCTTCGGTTTTGAAAAACCCAAAGCATATTAAAACGCGGTGGCGTTTTTGTAATTAATGAGAACTTATATGCTTGGGTTATGAATGAACCGGTGCCTATAGGTGATACTGCTTCGGTTATGAAAGAACCCAAGGTATAAAACTCTCTGCAATTCACCTACTCTCTCTACTGCTCTCTGCAAGTCATCCTGACCAAGGGGATACCGCCTCGATTCTTTGCAGAACCGGTGTCTAAAGTCTCTAATTTTCTTCTGAAAATGTTGCGCTGCAGCATGGACTACCTCAATTTATCCAGAACCGGTGCTGAAATACGTTACGACCTCGGTTTTGAAGCAAACCGAAGCATATATAATTATTTTGAATTTTTTTAAAGATGTTTAGGCATCGGGTTTGAGTAGAACCGCTTTAGTAGCTCACATACGGCTTCGGGTTCTTGTGAAACTGAGGTAATATCCTTTACTTTATTTTTTCAAAATGATTTACAATTTTTTGTCTTGCACCGAGCCCCTCCTTTCTCAGAGTTTTCTCTTCCACCAGAGCCCCTCGTTTCTTAGAGTTTTCTCGTCCACCAGAGCCCCTCGTTTCTTAGAGTTTTCTCTTCCACCAGAGCCCTTCTTTCTCTTCGACCAGAGGAAACCTCCGTTTTGATTTCTCTTCGACTAAAGACCAAATGCAAACTACTGCAAGGCAAATATCCATTTCAATTTCTCTCGCGGGTGGCCTTTGTCGTCTTCTCCGTGCATCCACCGTCGTGCCGCCACAACACCGCCAACAACTTCGCTCCGATTTCGATTCAGAGATAGCACCGCCAATGCCCTCTCCCGCCTATTGCTCTCGATGCGAGAATGGTAAGCCACCGTGACGCCACCACTGCTTTATTTGTAAGCAGCTCTCGTATTTTCAAGCTCTCTTCTTTCTTCCATTATTCACCACCGCCAACACCCAACTCTCCACTACCATCCACCTTTGACGCAGATCTCGAGGCCAAGAAGAGCCGAAACGAGCTGAAGCGCAAAGTTCCCACCTTTGCTCAAAACTTGTGTGCTTTATGTTGGGCTGATGCAGGAACGCGCTGACGGGAAGCTCGGAGGCTAACGACAACCGAGTTGGGCTAAGTTGGGGATGGGGTTTTTGGGACTGTTATGGATGATGTTGACAATAAGGTGATGGCGTTGCGGTTTGAGTATGAGGCGGAGGAAGGGGAGGTGAATTACAGTGGGAGTTGTGGGGAGAGGGAAGATGCAGCGGGGAAAGGCTGGTGCAAAAGAAAAAAACACTATATTGCCTCGGTTTAGGTCCCAACCGAGGCAAAAAGGGGTAAACTTTATGTCTCACCTGTATATGCCTCGGTTCAAGAACCGCTGTCTATGAGCCAAAACAACCGATGCCATATCCCTTAACTGCACTAGTTTTCATTAACTTCTTTTCGCCATGACCATGAATCACCAACAGCGCCATGGAGGAGAAGTGGCGAAACCCTATCATCGCGAGAGAAGCTCCAACGCACCACCAAAGGGAAGAATCACTAATACAATTAAAGGAAATGGCACCGGTTATTTTCGCTGATAGGCATCGGTTCCTGAACCGAGGCATATTCAGGCGAGGTAAAAAGTGGCAGACTTTATGCCTCGGTTATTAGAACCGAAATTGTTCCTCTGCCTCTACTGCCTCGGTTGGAGGCTGAACCGAGGCAGTAGGGTCTTTTTTTTTATTTTTTTTTCCTTTTTCTTTAGCCAGTTAACAACACCTTCAACACCTCCAATGCCTTTTTCTTTAGCCAGTTAAGAGCACCTTCAACACCTCCAATGAAGTTGATCATGCTCAGATTCAAAAAATCATTCTCAGATTCAATTCAACAAATCAAAACAAAATCTCAGATTCAAAAGATAGACTCAATTCAGCAAAATGCAAAACTCTACTGATCCAAAACTCTACTGAAACCAAATGCAAAACCCAAAGCAGCTACGGTCAACATCAAAAAAACCCTAATCTGACCACCACCACCAGCACTATCACCGCCGCCACCATTAACGCACCACCACCGCTTGCCTTGTCCACCCCCCCGCTCCCTTCCTCCGCTACTAGCTCCACCAGCGACTTCACCATCGACGCAGATCTGGTTGTTCTGCCGCAGTCCCTCCCCAAATCGTTGCACCGGAGCAACAAAACCAGACCAGGCACCGCACCAACAACGAAACCAAACCGTCTGCCGCAGTCCGTCCACAGCCTCAACTTCGCCGTCTCCGATCGCTTCACCGCTACCAACGAAGAATGCAGTCCGTCGATGCAGATCTGCCCTCCGTGCGCCCAGATCTGCCCTCCGTGCGCCCAGATCTGCCCTCCGTCACCGTTGCGTCGTCGTCGCCGCGTCTCGTCGTCGCTGCGTTCTTGGTGCCGCGTCCTCGCTGCTGCCGTTGCGTCCACCGTCGTCGCACATCGCGGAGGAAGGGAGCGAGGCGGAGAAGACGCGAGAAGAGGCAGAGAAGAAGAAGAGGAGACGTGCTTCGGGGGAAATGAGCAGGGAAGCGTGATTTAAAGCCCAATATGCCTCGGGTGTATGCCAACCGAGGCCGATTTAGAGTCCAATATGCCTCGGGTCCATGCCAACCGAGGCCATATCTTTGCTACGTGAGGATTATGCCTCGGTTCACTCTGATAACCGAACCAGTATTACTTTTAGACACCGGTTGCTTAACAACCGAGGCATATAATGTTTTTAAAATTACGAGACTGCCACCGCGTTTTGATATGCTTCGGTTCAGTAAAAACCGAGTCATAATGTACGAGTTAAAAACATCATTTTTTACTAGTGAATTTCCAACTGCCACCCTGAAGCATCCTTGCCTTGGTTCAATTCCAAATTTGAAACCCTAATTTGGGTGAAAATGGGGCTAAACGTGGCAGTGGACAAACTCACCAATTTTAGAAAAGAAAAAAGGCTTTAAAGTGTAAATAAAGAAACTTTCAAGGGTTTTTCTACAATTTTGGAAATTTAAGAAAGACGTAATAGGAATTTTAGAGACAATTCAGTTGATATTTTAAAGATAATTAATTTAATAATTATCAGAAATTGATTAAATCTGTTGAATATTTGGAAGATTTAAGATAAAAGATCTAATCAACATAATATTTAAAGTTCAAGCTTAATCAAGCCTATATAAAGAGACATAGTAGAGGTAGAAATCACAACTCATTCATTCACTCAGACTCCTCCATTGGAAGCAATCATCCACCACTCCTCTCACTTTTATTTTACCATGTATTCTACTCAATTAAAATTTCAGGTTAAGTTGAATTAAATGTATTTGTTTATTGACTATTGATTCGAGTTCTCCTTTTTCTATGTCTCTAATACTCTTAAAAGGAAAAGTTACTTTCTAAGAGCTGTGAAGACATTTATTTATAAGCCCAGGTTCGTGTAGGGTCAGAAACAGAAAAGACATCTTCCAACTGCCAATGATAATCGATTATCATAAGTGATAATCGATTATTTGTGTCCGCTATGAGGTTTTCAAAAAAGTCATAATCGATTATCTGGGGAATAATCGATTATTTGCACAACTTAATACTGATTCAAACTGGAATAATTGATTATCTTAAGCAATAAACGATTATTTGCGCGAGCAACTCTTTTCAAAACAAGCTCATGATAATCGATTGTCACACCCAATAATCGATTATCTACACAAAGACTCTCTAAACAGGAAAACTTCTAAGTGTTCTTACATCAACAAACTAATTCCTATACAATTAATTCTACAAAATGATTTTAAAATAAGTACAACAAAAGTATTCACGTTCTTCATCTTGTAGCATTATCAAAACCATAATATCTTCAAAACACCAATGCTCCTCATTGGTAACAATCTCCCCCTTTTTGATGATGATAAAAAGACTCTTACTTAAAAGCATTTCTAAATCTCTACACGAATTTCATACTTACAAACATACAACATGTTAGTAATAACTGCACTAGTTTAGAAGTTTTATCCCCATTTTCTATCATAAGCAAAAAGTAAATAGAATTTCCCCCTCAAGTGTTGTTCCCCATCAACAAAAGAATCCAATTCAAATATTATAAAATTGTTGAGTACCAAATGCAATTCAAATATTATAAGGGGAAAAGAGTCCGGCAAGTGTACCGAATCGCATCAAGTAATAATAAATGGTAAGACCAAATATCGTTTCCCAAGACACTCACGGCTTAGACATTCATGTGGTTTCTTGATAAATTAAGACTTGTAAACAAAATCATGGTGTTTATAATCCAGAAAATAAATATGAATGCAAGTGTTGATCAATTGACTTGAAGAATGCACAAGTGATTGATGTATAAAATATGGAATGATTATGTTGTTAGAGTTTCTGATTTATCCTATCCACTCTCATGTATTTATGAATTCATCTTCTTCATTAATGTTAATGTCACTTTCTAATTTACCTTAAACCCGATGTCTCGGTGAAGAAAGCCTACTCTTACTTACTAGATCATAATGTCTTGTATCCCCAACAACATTCGCACAGAAGCTTAAAGGCAACCAACCCTCCTATCCCTATGTCCAGGTAATATTGCTTTTGGGAGAATTTCCCCATATGTTTCCATATCGACAACATCAGTAATCATGCAATTGAATGAGTTAAACAAAGCATGCATAGAGAGTAGAGGAAAAACCCTAACAATTAATGAAGTAAAGCATTTATAATATAAATCAATTCAATACATGAGAGTTTCAGAGGACTATATCGTTTCCCCAACAACAATAAAGGTTTAGTTCACCATAGACATGGTGAAACTAGATGAAAATATGGAAAGGAATGAAAGATAAAATCCTAAAAGTTGAAGATCGGAGCTTCCGCATCCATAATCCGCCTCCCAGAGATGAAATTAGTGTTTCTGCGCCTTTTTCTGTCAAAAGATCGAGTCTCTAGGTCATCCAAAACCTTAAATAGTTCATAAAAATAACAGAAAATAGGTCCAAGCCCATGTTGTCGGCGCTCAGTGCCCCAAAAGGGCGCCCAACGGTTTTTGCGACACTAAACTGACGCTCAGCGGTGGCGGTCAAGCGTGAGACAGAAGAACTTGGGGCTCTGCGGTGGGCTCGGTGTGAGACAGAAGAAATTGGCGCTCAATGCCCAAAAATGACGCTTAGCGCTATTTGCGATTCTTCTATGTGCTACTTTTCCAGCCTTTCCTGACTCCAACTCTTTGCTACTTCAACTTCTTCATCCAATTCATTTTAATTCCTGTCAAAACAAGGAAAACCAAGCATAAAACCAATAATACCACCTTCAACTCTCTTATTCTCACAACTTAAGCAAAAGCATGACTTCAAGCTAGTTTCTAAGTCATAAAGGGTGTTTTTAATATCAAAATTATGTATAATAATAACGGTATTTCAATCGTTATCACAACCCCAAACTTAGAACTTTGTTTATCCTCAAGCAAACAAGATATAACTCAGTCTTCCACCAAAAATACAATGGTTCAACATATTCAAAAACTCTTTCTTCCAAGACAAGTAATTACTCAAATAAACTCATCAAACAGAATTAAGTCAAGATGTACACATGCCTTGATTAAAATCAATCATCATGGTGTTCACATAATCACATAATATCCAACAGATTCTATTCTCATGAATAATCAATTAACTAAGCATAGATGTAATCATGTATTCATGGAACTATTCCTTACCAGACAAAGTGTTTCACTCAATCACATAGGTGTATATAGAGGTCACTCCTTCATTTACCACAATCAAACATATCCCAATGTCACATAGAACAAAATTGTCTTTCATTTACCATAATCAAACATAGTCACAGACAAGTATCCTCACAAGGACTTTCCATGGCTTGTAACGTAGCTGGGCTAAGAAGAAAAATTGGTTTTTCAAGATCACAAAATCCTTTATTAAGAGAGTCATTCATAAATTTATCATTCAAATACAATCTCTCTTTAGACAAACCAATCTCACTCGTTCCCAACTTTCCCCGTTTTGCATTGAGTTTTTCTTTCTTTGCATTCTATTTTCTTTTCTCTTTTTCATACTTGCTCAATCCTTAGCTCAATGCTTTTCATTACTTTCTTTTTCAATTCTCCCAATCAACCCCAAACTTGAAGCTTTATCAATACCACACCATGATTCTCAACTTAACTCAAGGTAAAGATTTTCACAAAGGATTTTTATAATCTGTTTAAGGCATAAGGTTCAAAAAGGGTAGAACACTTCATGCTCTCTTTCATTTGGGCTAAAATCATACATTGGCTAAGAAAATGGGTAATCAAAAATGGACTTGATCATATGACACAAGCAAGCAAGTAGTTCAATCATAAAAACCTGGGCAAAATCATTTATGCTTTCAAAAGAATAACAATCATTCACAACAAATACTCTAAAGTTCAATGTTCCACATACACCAAATACACATCCTGCTTAGCATCATAATCACAATCATAACATCATGCATCTGTTCACACAATTTGTGAACAACCACCTGTATATCAGCATCTTGTGCAACATCTCAACATCAATCAATATCAAAGCATCATCAAGCAATACTCATCACACACAAATCAATATCAAACCATCGCATCGGATATAAGTCTCAAACTGAGTACATCAACACCTATTCTGAAAACAAAAGCAAAATAAAGTTCACAAAATAAAAAGACAAGTTTAGAAAATTGGGTTACCTCCCAGTAAGCACTTCTTTAACTTCACTAGCTTGACCCAATAAGCTCATGGATCAACCAACTTCATAACTATGGAAAGGCGTTCCACTTCTCCTCCCAAATAGTGCTTGAGACATTGACCATTCACTACCCAACTTCTCTGTGGATCACTAACAGCTAGATCTACCAATTGCTCCATGGGGATGCACATCCTTTACTATGAATGGTCTTTCCAATTAATAATGAAAGTTTTCAGTTGCAGTATTTATTATTTTGTGTGTTCCATATCAGTGCTAATCAATTGTTTAAGATACACACTCTTAGCTGTTAAACTTGATAACTTCCGAATGTTACGATGAATTTGATCGGTTATAAGAAGTAGATTACGCTGCAGAGAACATGATATGTAGGTTAAAACCAATGAGTCATAAATGCAGTGAAGAACTGGAGTAGGCTCTTTCATAATGGAACTCTGATGCTATTAAACGTGTGAACTGGAAAATTTTATTTAATATAATAAGTGTATTAATTGGCAAGGCTAAAATAAAAAAAATTATAGGCAATTAGAACTTTTAATCATTAACAAGCGGTGCAAGTTAATGAATTTAATTCTTTAGGAAGTGCACTATACTTAAAGAGAACCAGATGGTTAAACAACCATCTTCATGATTCTTCTATAATTCATGTATTTTATGCACAATAACTTTTATTTTGATGCTTAAGCCAGACTCAATTATCGGATTTCGTTTGTGTACTTCTGTTATATCATTTTTCCAGTTTCCTCCTCAATTCAGAAGCCTGAATTTAAATCCTCTTCAGCTCCTTCTTTCTAGCTTTGCTTCCTCTTTTTTTGTATTAATTATTTTTAATTAATTATTTGTGTATTCTCCCCGTTCCACAAGAATCCTCATTTTTCTTATTTAGAGAATTTCGTGTTATCTCCTCCATAAATGCAGGCCTTTCTCACTCAAATCATTCCATCTCCTTAGTTCCTCTACTGTTGCATTCTTCGGGATTATCTAGTATCCCGACGCTCTTGGTATCCATCTCATACACCGTCTAATTGAGTTTAACTCACTCAGGACTACAGAAAAAGTGCATAACCATAAAATTTAGTCATAAACCATATAATAGAAGTCATAAACCATATAATAATGCTTTTTAAGTGCTATCTATGTGAACACTATGACATCCCAAAATATAGTTATAAACCATATAATAGTAGTCATAAAAATAATAAGATAGAATAGTTAGAGACTAGTAAATAAAGTATTAATCTTTAAAGTCATCCAAAATAACCATAAAATTTAAAACTTTATATACACAACAGGATACTCAAAACTCCTAATTGAACCAGACCCTAAAACCCTTGCATAACGCCCCCAAATCGCTATGCGAGAGCACCAGGCAGTGGCTCAGACTCCCTAAACACTTGCAGAGTGCACCTGTTCGCTATTCGAATAAAATTTGGCATTAGTCCCAGACCCCAACCCGTCACATAGCGCCTCGATTTGCCATGCGGATCATCAAACAGAGAGCAACCCTCTCAAACCATTCACACATCGCATCTATTCATTGTGCGAATTCCCTGGCAGAGAAAATCTAGCTAGGGTGACTCGCTGTGCGAATCCATTCGCAAATCGAGTTTGCATAATCTACAGAACAAAATTCTGCAAAAATATGCAACTCAACCACCAAATAGAAATTTTATCTATTTTTCCCAACTTCAAACACCCTTAGATTGTCTTATAAACCTAATTAGACTTTTCTAAGTGATTCTAAACCTTCATAACATCAATGTAAAGTGTTTATGCATCAATTCCTACTCTAGAACATCAAATTCATCAACTTAGGGACTCAAATCACAATCTATCACTTTGAACATGTTTTAGACCATTTTTTATGACTCAAACAAGTCACATTTAACTTACTTAAACTGCCCCCAACAGACCAAATGAGCCCTTGACCTCTAGTTCTCAATTTCGCTACATCACTTCCTCTAAAATGACCCAAAACACTACCCAATTCACTTAACTTACTATAATGACTATTATAACAGATTACACTCATCTAACATACTCAATTGCATTGTACATCACATCCAAAATCAGTTCACAAGCATCAACTCCATTCATGGAGAGCTAAGCATCTAGGGCTATTCTGTTGTAATTCCATGAAGGATTCTGAGGTTACGTTTTAGTTAATGCAATTGTTTACTTTGATTATTGATTTAAGTTATTATCTCTATGTCTTTCATCTCTCTATCTTGTTAAAAGTAAAGATTTTTGCATCATAATGTGTTTGAATCTACATGTATATTGATTATATGAGTTCTAGGGTTTCTAGGTTTAAATTGAGAATCTACTTTGATTTAATTTAGGAACTTTCATATGATTAAATGGTTTTTACTATCAATTGAGAATGTACTTTGGTTGGTAGTAATAATTTCAACTATAATCAATTGAGAATTTACTTTGATTGATTAACTTTTAACTTGGTTAGGAGATTTAAGAATAGACATGATTAAATACAATAGAATTTGATTGAGAATGTACTTTGATTGAATTTATTGTGAATAATCTAGAAATGTTTTGCATTTGATTGAGAATTTACTTTGGTTAAATGCATGATCGCCCTCAAATTAATTGAGAATGTACTTTAATTAATTTGAAACTTAAACAATAATCAATTGAACAATTATCCGTGAATAACCGATGACGAATCTATCTTGGAAAAACAGTGGAATTAGCCTATTTAATCATAATTGTTTTTAAGTTTATTATTTGTTCTTTAAACATTCTCCAAACATCATTTTTGTTCATAAGCATTGCATAGCATAAGAGTCAGATATTCAAAAGCAATTCCGTGTTCGTTGAGAGACGACTCAGGGTTACTTTAACCCTATCTACTTTATTGAATACTACTTGGCAATACTGAAATTGCCTAGAAAAGTAGTATTAATTTGATAGCTTCAACGACATCCTATCAAGGAGTAACTCTAAGGAATACATGATCCCTAACTACAAACTCCAACAGTCTCCACCTTTGATTAGCATATGAATTTTGTCTACTCTAAGACGCCCGCAACCTCTCTTGAATCAACTTCACCGTCTCAGTCGTTTGCTGAATCAAATATGGCCCAGTTAACACTGAATCTCCCTCCTGAAACCAACAAAGAGGCGTTCTACATATTCTGCCATACAGTGCCTCAAACGGTGCCATCCAATGCTGGTCTAATAACTGTTGTTGTAGGTGAACTCCACCAATGACAACACATCATCCCAGACTCCCAAGTGATCCAAGACACACGTCCTCAGCAAATCCTTAAGTGATTGGATCGTCCTGTCTGATTGGCCAACAGTTTGGGATGATAGGCTAAACTCATCGGTAAACGACTACCCAACTCATTTTGTAAAGACTGCCAGAAACGAAACGTGAACTGCGAATCTCTATCTGATATAATTCTAGAAGGCACCCAACGCAGTCTCACCACCTCTCTTATATACAACTGAGCAAGCTTCATGATACGACTGTCGCGGTCATACAAATTTGATGTGCACAGAAATTAATGCAGTATAACTAGGATTTGACTCCTAGGTCGTCTCTCAAGGACCAATATTTGTGGTTCGGTCTTAGATTTAACACGAAGTGGGGGGGGTTTGTGATTGTTTTGATTTGGTAAAATAAATTAAAACTGCACTGGAAATTAAACACTACTAAATTTAAAACACTGAAATAAAATTTAACCACGGTAAAAACCAAACGGAAAAAGACGGTAAAAACGGAACAGTAAAATTCAGAAACGGTAAAATTAAACGCAGAAATAAAAACATCAGTGAAAATACATTGACAGAAAATAAATCGTAAAAACAACGTTTGGAAATACGATGAACAGTAAAATGACAAAATATAGCGACGTAGAAAATACTGAACGGTAAATTTAACAGATAAAAATATTTAACTGAAAATGGAATTTATAAAGGATTCAACACTTAAATTAAAATCAACAGTACAACTAAAAATAACACGAGCAAAGGTGACACACTTCTACTGCTTCTTCAAAAAATAAAATTACAATTGTGCACTGTTTGGGAAAATAGAACTGGAAAAGGAAAGGAAACAGGAAGAGGCGAGAGCCTCTTCCACGGCCGTGACTTCTACACTACTCTAATGCAATCCTAAAATCTAATAATTAAGTCTCTGCCTGCTGCTCTCATTTTATAGCACTTCCCTGATATCCTCCCGTGAACCTCTCCTTTTGCCAACTTGTCTTCTTCTTCAATCATGTGACATTCCATCCAAGCACTCTTCTTTCCAGCCTAAATCACGTAAATTCCTTTCATGTGGGCTCCTTTCACTATTCCATTCTCTTCCCGTGAACACTTCTCATACTTCCATCCATCACCATGCAGCTGCTCTCCTGGACCCGTGGCTTGGACAAATTAAAAACGGTGCAGCAGTTTTGAGTGGGTTGTAGCACTTGGAAACCGGGGCATCATCTTTAAATAAGAAACACCACACGGCCCACAACGTAAAAATATGCTTCAATTGGAAGAGTGCTTGGTCCAGCAAAAGAAGAGAGGTGTCACAGAAGGTAACGTCCAGCAAAGAGTGCACACGGTGATGTGGAAATGGAGAGTTCTATTCTTCATGAAGTGAAGCAAGCGTATGCATGGAAAGTGGGTGGAAGAAACTCTCGGTTGTTCCAGAAACAAGCTGGATGTGTCACGGCTGGAAGCATTTGGAGCCACCACCAAAGAGGAAAAGCTGGGAGAAGAGGACAAATGAAAAGAAGACAGCAAGCAGCTCACGGTATTCCAGCAGCTTGGACGAAGCTGGACACAGTCCAGCAGAAGAAACTTAACGTTCCAGCAGAGTGGAAAGCAACCTCCACGGTCCAGCAGGGAATAGGCCTTCATCTGGAGTCCAGCAAGTGAGGAAGAAGCAAATCCAGTAAAGAACCACGGTCCAGCAAGGCAAAGGGAAGCACACTGTCACGGCTGGAATGGTGGAAAACGTAGGCCACACTCATTTTGGCTTTGGCTCTTGAACGCTGTTTTAATGGGATGAAGGGAGCAACACGTCCAACATAAATGGAAGGCTGATTTCGTTTTAAAACTTCTCTTTGCTTTGAATAAGAAGTGACGGTGTCCAGCAAAGGTGGGAGACTCACGGTACAGCACCAACAATTCACACAGCAGCTTGGAAGAAAGACAACACATCCAGCAAGGAGATGTTAGGAGAAATAAAATGAAGAAGCTTGGATGGGCTGCACCTTTGTCTTATCTCCAGGAAGCTCACGGCCTCCGCTTTTCCTCACATCCAAACTCAATACAAAGAAAATTACAAAAAAACCAAAAGCTCTTCTAAAAACTCTGAACCAAAAACTCTGCACTCTCTGGAACCTCACGGTCCCCTACTGCCAACCTCCTACTGTCTACCCTCTTTCGACTTGACACAGCTTGAATTTTATAGAGGCATGAGGGCCGTATCTGATTTCTCTTCCGAGTCTTCCAGGGTGGCTGTTGCTTCTCCTAATTGAAGGTGCTACAATTTTTAGAAGCCAAAACTGTGTGTTCACGTGCACAGACTCTTATTAAGCATCACTTTAATTTAATTTAGTCTATGTGGTGTCCATCCAAGACCGTGTCTTTCTCCAAATGTGTCTTCCATTCAGCAAGTGATGGTCCCCAAGTTTTTTTATTTTTGTAGAGTGTATGTAGAGTAGGTAGTGATCCCCTCATTCACGGATAACACAACTTAGTGCCTTCTCATGTGCAGCCGTATGGGACATGGTGTCTCCCACTACTTCTCTTCCATCATCACTTTAATCCATCTAACATATTCCCATTTGAAAATTTGATATTGAATCTTGTATGCTGTCGTGAATCAATGATTCACTCATTCCATACCTCTCCAAATTAGGACATGTGTTTCCTTTCCATGTTGGTGCCCCTTCACGTGCAAGTCCTGCAATAAGCTCTCAACGTCAATTTATTTTAAGCCATAAATAAGTATTCTGCTAGTGTTAATTTTATGATGACCGTGTGCTTCTGATTCAAAATAAAATGTGCACCTAATTAATTGCTTCTCCATAAAATAAATTTGTCCCTAAATTTTATCCAAAATTTCCCTTGTAATTACTAATGCAAATAATCAACTCAAATAATTCAAATTGAATGAAATTAGAATTTCTGGTCAAATTAAGTACAAATAGTAAAAACGGGAAAATACTGGACAATTAAGCACAATTCTCCGATTAATTTTAGCACAATAAACTAAGTGAAATCAATAAAATATTGACTTATCAAAATAGACCACACTTAGTCTTTTGCACTCCTGGGCAAAATTAGGACACAAATCAGGAAATGGTTTAAAGGACATCAATGGATTAACACAGATGCAGCTGACAGAAAACAAAAAAACTCACCAGAAAAATAAACAGAATTTACACAATTCTCAAGAATTCTGGACAGATAAAAGAAGTAGAAGTTATCCAACACAAATCAAATAAAGCAGATACTTATAGAAATCATCCAAGCAATTCAATACACAGAAAAATAATCAATCAGCTTAAGAGGTGATTCAAAAATAACAAAACCTCACAGATGCCTCACAGTGTTTCTCTCAAGTGTCTAGGGTAAATAATTTCAACTCAATGTACTCAAGAAAACAAACACAAGTAGACTTGGCAAGTCTCTAATGATCAATACTTAAAACATATGCATGTTCAGATCAAAAGGTCTTTACTGGGTTGTAATGGGGCCAAGGACAGGGGAGGATAAATTTGGATAAGTAGCTATAGCTCAGAAGAAATAGAGGTGCACTAGGGAAAAAATGTAAACATAGTGAAATCTCACCCAAACCTCTAATTCAATCCTCTTCTCGACTCCATTATTTACAAAATTATTTTTCAATTTTTCTCTTTTTCTCATCATTTTTTTTTTAATCCTGTTTTATTCTTTTTTTTTTTTTTTTTTTTTCACACAACAGGATATAAATTATCATTTCAAAACATGATGAGGAACCAACTAGCCAATTTATCAGAATTCCCAAGGAGACCACACTTTTTCACAAAACACTTCTATAACTCCAGACTTCCCTAAGGTTTAGGTAATCATGGTTTTTCACTTAGGGTCAGTGTATGAGCTTTAAAACAAAGAAATGAATACAGTATAAGCTCAAAAGGGGTATCAAAGGATAATAACAAGGTAGGCTTATTTGGCTAACGAGGCTCAAGAAATAAAATTGCCTTTATTACTTCTAAACATGCATATCCATCAAGATTTATCAAAAAGAATCAAGCCAAGGCATATGTGCAAGCAATCAAGATACATATTACACACAAGAAAGAAAATTAAGTGGCTCAAATCTCACACAGGGTATTCGTCACAATCAAATCAACCTCTCAAACGTATAATTATCTTTCCAAGCAAAGAAAAACAAGGATTACAATCTATAAGTAGTAAGTAAGTGAAGGAAAAATCTACAACTTAGACATCATCCAGAAATCAAGAGAAAAATGTAAAATTTATTGCACACAAAACTCGATAAAACAACTTAAAACAGAAAAAATTTAGCACAAAAAAAAAAATTTCACACACAAAATACAATCTAACAGAAAAATCAGAAAAATCAGAATTTCTTCCCAGTAGACCACACTTAAATCACACAATGTCCTCAGTGTGTTACAATTATCAGATTATCAATTTCAGAGCAGTCAAAAAATATAGACAAGTGCAATAAAAAGTTAGGAAAAATGGGAAGAAATATTTCAGTAACATCCATCAGCAGATGTTATCAGGGACATCCATCAGCAGATGTCTAAAACACCTAGCACCCATCAAAAGATGCTAATTAATTTATTTATTTATTTATTTATTTATTTATTTTTTTTATTTTTTTTATTTTTTTTTTTTATTTTATTTTATTTTATTTTTTATTTTATTTTTTTTTTTTTTAAAAAAAATGATGACCTGTACTGTGACAACAGTTTCGGTGGGAATGACCGAAACTGTTGCTACAGTGGAAAGCAATTTGGCTATAAATGGCCCGCTCCTCCGCGTCCAGCGCCATTTCCTGACTTCCACTCTCTCTGCTCTTCTCTTCTCTCTCTACCCTCTCTTCTCTCTCTACTCTCTCGAGCGTCTGGATCTGCGCGGAGCCTCTGCCACCGTGCCATCTGAAGAGTCTGAGATCTGCGAGGAGCTCTGTCTGCGTGCCTTCGGAGCGTCTGAGATCTGTGTCAAGCTTCTGTAAGCCCTACTACTCCGGGTAAGTTCTCTGCACCTTGGATCTCTATTTCTTCCTTCTATGCTTTCCATGTTCTGCTTCTCTTTAAAGCTTTTAGATCTTTCATTTTGCTTTTTCCTGCCTTCCTTTAAGCTCTCTGCTCCTTTTATTTTTCTTTCTTAACTACAACAAAAACAAGAACACACTGTCTTAAACTAAGGGGTATATAGGCTGGAAACCAGACGTTAATCTCCCTTCGATTGAAGGTATTGCAGAGACAATCGGGTAGAACAACGCCACGTACCCCACTTAAAAACTAAATAAACACATAAACATAATATACAAGAACAATATGGACAAGAACAACCGGACAACTGGACATAGATCCGTTTAGGACCCTTTGCGAGGACCGTGAAACAGATCTGAGACCAAAAACTGAAACATTAAAGCATGACTGGACAAAATAAATCTGAAAGGAAACAAGAACAAATAAAGAAAACACTGAATTAAGAATCTAATGTTTTTTATGCTTCTCTCTTTTTTTTTTTTTTTTTTTATGTTTTGTTTTTCTTTTTTCTTGTTTTTGTTCTTTTTATATGTATTTATTTTTTTATTTATGTATTTGTATATTACGAGAGGAAGGATGAGTGATATGGAATCAGAGAGATATACCAGTCAACGATGGCGTCCTACAGATGATCAGATCACGATGATGACCAAAATCTACAACTATGGGGTCACACACCCAAGCCGAGCGCAAGTCGTCGAGATCGCGTCTCGACTAAGGACCTTCGGCGAAGCCACTGAATACAACGTGCACTGCTGGTTTAACAACCATGGCAATCGGGTCAGGCGCTGGCAAGCGGAGATAGACCCCACAGGCACTCTCTTTTCACAACTGCCGCTATACATGTATGGTAAGAACTCTCATCATACCTCCATTGAAATTTTTTTAATTCCTCTTATATAATTAACACAATTTTTTTTTTATTATTTTTTTATTTTTTATTTATTTTATTATATTATTTATTTTTTTTTTTTTTGTTTGAAAGAAAACAACTGGGTGATAATGAGGGCACCGAGGCTGCTGAATCTGTTTCCCGTTCCGATCATTATCGATGACGACAGAAATGAACGAGAAATTCCTCCACCAAAGCCTCCGCTCGTGACTTTTCGAACCAGAGCTCCCTCAACGGAGCTCTCCCTTAGACCACCACAACCAGCTCGAGAGTTCTTCCAGTTTTAATGTTTTATGTTTTTTTTTTTTTTTTTTTTTTTATGTTTTTGCTGGCCGAGTGTGGCCAGAATATGGACAAGGCATGTAATCAGAACACTTATATTTTTGTTGTTTTTGTTTTTTTGTTTTTTTTTTTTATGTTTTTATGATGTTTTTGTTTTTTATTTGGTTTGTAATATTAACGATCACTAAAGATCGACCCCCGAACATCTTTTAATTTCATATATATCTACTGCAATTTCATTTTCAGATCTGTTCAATCCCTTTTCTCCATTACTGTAATTTTTTCATTGATGAATGAAATATTTTCTTAGTCTAAAAATTTTCAATCAAAAACCTGTATGAGACAACTAAGAAAATATTTACAACGAAGAAAATAAGGAAAAAGATAAGATCTGAAGTGAAAATTTTCAATGAATTATTGATATGAAATAATAAGAAATTGAGAGCCGAGAAATTATGGACTACACGCAAAACAATTTTTGAAAATGTTTTTTTTTTTTTTTTAAGGGATAACAACTCAAAAACTAAGAAATAAATATACATATCGGAATAAAGATTTGGCACGCTTAAAACAAAATATTTTATCACAACAGAAAATTTTTTTATGTTTTTTTTTTTTTTTTTTTTTTTTTTTTTTTAATTCATGCTCAAAATTTTAAAAATGAAATAAACACAACCATGAAAACACACCAGAAAAGCTAAATAATATGTACATAATGAGGAAAAAGAGTGCTCCCTGGTCATGGTGGCAGTTGCCAATTCTGGACTATCAGTGAGATATCTTCCACCTCAGGATCCGGCGAAGATGTCTTCAGGAGCAGCTCGCCCAGTACTGCCCTCTCACTCAAATCAAGACTTTTCTTCCTTCTTCTCCGAGCAAGTTGTTGAATCAACAAAATCAGGAGCCTTCTGTCCACCAGCAGTTGTTGAGTCTGTGACACCGGAGTAATAAGAGAAATAGCAGTATACTTTCCTTCATCTATCATTGTTTCCTCTATGTCAGTACCTGTATTCTCATTTACTTTTGTAACCTGGTCATCAAACTCATAATCAATAGCATCTGTTATGAATTTAGAATCTGTTTGTAACACATAATCAATTTCAATACAAATCGGGCAAGAACCAGATTCACAATCACATTCACAATTCTCAGAAAACTGAGTCAGATCAATGTTTTGTTCTAACTCTATCATGTTATGCGACTGCAAAATTCCTGTCTCAAAATCAATATTGACATATGCATCATCAACAAAATCCACATTCAGTGCAAAGCTATTATCAATGGAAATTTCATCACTGTAATCATGTTCATTCAACACAACATTTATACCAATGGTTTCAGAGACTAATACTGAATCAAAAACTTCAGAATTGTCAATCAAGTCTGTATCAGTTTCAATCCTAAAACCTGTAGAATCATTGTGCAACAAATCACAAGCAATTGAATGTATAGGTAGATCTGGTAAAGAGCTTGTAATCTCAGTTTCAGAATAAACATGTTTTTGTTCAGAATAAATTTTCTCATGAATTTCCAATTCATCAACTGCACATTCAAGTTGAGGTACGTTTACCTCCACGGGGGAAGATAAGAATGGTCTACCTGTCTCAACAGTGTTACTCATACCTGTCTGGTCCTTAAAATAATCATCAACAGTCTCAGGTGCAAGAGTGGGATCATAGAAAGGTAGGAAAGTGGGTGTAGTAGTAAACTCATAGCTTTGCTCCCCATCTTCTATGTTGATGCCACTATCATCTTGAAAGTGTTGAGTGGCCATCTGCCCGATCTGATCAGTCAGCTTCTGAATGGCAGCTTGAGTTTCCATGCTCTCTTGCTTGAACTGCATGTTCCCTTCCTGAAACTGAATGTTCTGCATGGTCATCTGCTCCAATAACTCCTTCAATGTAGGTTTAGAAGTTGAAGGCTGAGAAGCTACTTGGGCAGGCGCATCATACTGCTGACTCTGATATTGCTGAACTGGTGGAACCGGCTCCCAAAGGGAGCTCTCAGGAATTTGAGGATGATCCATATTTTTCTCAGTATTAAAATCAGCACAAGAATCAGAGTAATATGCAGAAAGAGAATCATAATTACAGGCACTTGTAGAATAAGCACTATTCACAAAATTAAAATAGGTAGACATGGAAAATAAAAATAAAAACTAAAAACTAAAAATTACGAAACAGATAAACTAAACACATTTATACATGCTACAAGCACACACAAGACAGAACATCAATAGTAAAAAAAAAAAAATTTTTTTTTTTTTTTTTAAATATAGCAACTAAATACAGAACACAACACAATAAAATATAAAAGACAAAACATATATTAACACAACATAATCGAAAAACACAGCAAAAATCTAAAACGAAAAACCTGGAACTGAAGTGACAACGCCGCCAAAATTTGCTGAAGGTGTCGTTGTCGCCTACAAAAATATACAAGACAAAACACACAAAACAAACATATTAACAGAACAAAACTTTATACAACAAAAATCTAAAACTGAACCTCCATTGATCCCCGGCAGCGGCGCCAAAATTTGATACGACTGTCGCGGTCATACAAATTTGATGTGCACAGAAATTAATGCAGTATAACTAGGATTTGACTCCTAGGTCGTCTCTCAAGGACCAATATTTGTGGTTCGGTCTTAGATTTAACACGAAGTGGGGGGGGTTTGTGATTGTTTTGATTTGGTAAAATAAATTAAAACTGCACTGGAAATTAAACACTACTAAATTTAAAACACTGAAATAAAATTTAACCACGGTAAAAACCAAACGGAAAAAGACGGTAAAAACGGAACAGTAAAATTCAGAAACGGTAAAATTAAACGCAGAAATAAAAACATCAGTGAAAATACATTGACAGAAAATAAATCGTAAAAACAACGTTTGGAAATACGATGAACAGTAAAATGACAAAATATAGCGACGTAGAAAATACTGAACGGTAAATTTAACAGATAAAAATATTTAACTGAAAATGGAATTTATAAAGGATTCAACACTTAAATTAAAATCAACAGTACAACTAAAAATAACACGAGCAAAGGTGACACACTTCTACTGCTTCTTCAAAAAATAAAATTACAATTGTGCACTGTTTGGGAAAATAGAACTGGAAAAGGAAAGGAAACAGGAAGAGGCGAGAGCCTCTTCCACGGCCGTGACTTCTACACTACTCTAATGCAATCCTAAAATCTAATAATTAAGTCTCTGCCTGCTGCTCTCATTTTATAGCACTTCCCTGATATCCTCCCGTGAACCTCTCCTTTTGCCAACTTGTCTTCTTCTTCAATCATGTGACATTCCATCCAAGCACTCTTCTTTCCAGCCTAAATCACGTAAATTCCTTTCATGTGGGCTCCTTTCACTATTCCATTCTCTTCCCGTGAACACTTCTCATACTTCCATCCATCACCATGCAGCTGCTCTCCTGGACCCGTGGCTTGGACAAATTAAAAACGGTGCAGCAGTTTTGAGTGGGTTGTAGCACTTGGAAACCGGGGCATCATCTTTAAATAAGAAACACCACACGGCCCACAACGTAAAAATATGCTTCAATTGGAAGAGTGCTTGGTCCAGCAAAAGAAGAGAGGTGTCACAGAAGGTAACGTCCAGCAAAGAGTGCACACGGTGATGTGGAAATGGAGAGTTCTATTCTTCATGAAGTGAAGCAAGCGTATGCATGGAAAGTGGGTGGAAGAAACTCTCGATTGTTCCAGAAACAAGCTGGATGTGTCACGGCTGGAAGCATTTGGAGCCACCACCAAAGAGGAAAAGCTGGGAGAAGAGGACAAATGAAAAGAAGACAGCAAGCAGCTCACGGTATTCCAGCAGCTTGGACGAAGCTGGACACAGTCCAGCAGAAGAAACTTAACGTTCCAGCAGAGTGGAAAGCAACCTCCACGGTCCAGCAGGGAATAGGCCTTCATCTGGAGTCCAGCAAGTGAGGAAGAAGCAAATCCAGTAAAGAACCACGGTCCAGCAAGGCAAAGGGAAGCACACTGTCACGGCTGGAATGGTGGAAAACGTAGGCCACACTCATTTTGGCTTTGGCTCTTGAACGCTGTTTTAATGGGATGAAGGGAGCAACACGTCCAACATAAATGGAAGGCTGATTTCGTTTTAAAACTTCTCTTTGCTTTGAATAAGAAGTGACGGTGTCCAGCAAAGGTGGGAGACTCACGGTACAGCACCAACAATTCACACAGCAGCTTGGAAGAAAGACAACACATCCAGCAAGGAGATGTTAGGAGAAATAAAATGAAGAAGCTTGGATGGGCTGCACCTTTGTCTTATCTCCAGGAAGCTCACGGCCTCCGCTTTTCCTCACATCCAAACTCAATACAAAGAAAATTACAAAAAAACCAAAAGCTCTTCTAAAAACTCTGAACCAAAAACTCTGCACTCTCTGGAACCTCACGGTCCCCTACTGCCAACCTCCTACTGTCTACCCTCTTTCGACTTGACACAGCTTGAATTTTATAGAGGCATGAGGGCCGTATCTGATTTCTCTTCCGAGTCTTCCAGGGTGGCTGTTGCTTCTCCTAATTGAAGGTGCTACAATTTTTAGAAGCCAAAACTGTGTGTTCACGTGCACAGACTCTTATTGAGCATCACTTTAATTTAATTTAGTCTATGTGGTGTCCATCCAAGACCGTGTCTTTCTCCAAATGTGTCTTCCATTCAGCAAGTGATGGTCCCCAAGTTTTTTTATTTTTGTAGAGTGTATGTAGAGTAGGTAGTGATCCCCTCATTCACGGATAACACAACTTAGTGCCTTCTCATGTGCAGCCGTATGGGACATGGTGTCTCCCACTACTTCTCTTCCATCATCACTTTAATCCATCTAACATATTCCCATTTGAAAATTTGATATTGAATCTTGTATGCTGTCGTGAATCAATGATTCATTCATTCCATACCTCTCCAAATTAGGACATGTGTTTCCTTTCCATGTTGGTGCCCCTTCACGTGCAAGTCCTGCAATAAGCTCTCAACGTCAATTTATTTTAAGCCATAAATAAGTATTCTGCTAGTGTTAATTTTATGATGACCGTGTGCTTCTGATTCAAAATAAAATGTGCACCTAATTAATTGCTTCTCCATAAAATAAATTTGTCCCTAAATTTTATCCAAAATTTCCCTTGTAATTACTAATGCAAATAATCAACTCAAATAATTCAAATTGAATGAAATTAGAATTTCTGGTCAAATTAAGTACAAATAGTAAAAACGGGAAAATACTGGACAATTAAGCACAATTCTCCGATTAATTTTAGCACAATAAACTAAGTGAAATCAATAAAATATTGACTTATCACTTCACCATCAACATCTTTAAATTAACTGCTAAGAAATTAGCACTCTTGGTCAACCTGTCTACAATCACCCAGATAGCATCAATACCTCTGACCGTCCGTGGTAAATGGGTAACAAAATACATGGCTATGCTATCCCATTTCCACTCAGAAATCTCCAATTGTTGCAACAAACCTCCAGGTCTCTAATGCTCCACCTGAGCCTTGTGACAAGTTAAACAAAAAGAGACAAACTGTGCTACATCTCTCGTCATCCCAGACCACCAAAAAGATTCCTTGAGGTCCTAATAAATTTTAGTCATGCCAGAATGCATGCTAAAACGACTCTGATGCCCTTCCTCAAGAATCCATCTCATCAGCTCCAAATCACAAGGAACACAGACTCTGCCTCTAATAACGGTTGAATTTACCGTTATTTGATACTTAATTGTGATACTAAAAACACCCTTTTTGACTTAGAAACTAGCTTTGAATCATAGTTTTGATGAATAAGAGAGTTGAAGGTGAATTTAATGGTTTTGTGCTAGATTTCCTTGTTTTCAATAGGAATTGAGATGATTTGGAAGAAGAGTTGAAGTAGTAAGGAATTGGAACTTAGGAAGAACTGGAAAAGCATCAAATAGGAGGATTGCAATAGCGCTAAGCGCCACTTTAGGGGCCTTCAACGCCATATTACACTGTCTCATGCTTGGATGCCCTTTTTCTAGAGCCCTCCTTAGGCAGGATACCCTTGGCTCGTGCTTAGGCTCCCTTTTCAAGGGCGCTGAGTGCAACTTCCTCGAGTCGCACCACGCTTGCTTGCCCTCTGAGCTGACCCTAAGTGTCAGTTATGACCGCACACCGCCTGGGCGCCCTAAGCTGGGCCCTGAGCACCAGTCTCTTGGGCTTGGACCTGTTTTCTGTTATTTTTATGTTCTATTAAGAACTTGGACATCCTAGGGTTCACATCTTTGGACGGAAGAGGCACAAAAACACACTCTTTGATCCCTCGAAGGTGAATTTGGATGCGGAAGCTCTTATCTTCAATTTCTAGGGTTTTATCTTTCATTCTTTTTCCATTATTCATCTAGTTTCACCATGTCAATGGTGAACTAAACTCTATATGTTGTTGGGGAATGATGTAACCTTTGTCAACTCTCATGTATTGAATTGTTTCTTGATTATATATGCTTCTTTCATTAATTGTTAGGGTAATTATTCTTCGCGTAATGCTTGCTTTGTTTAACTCATTCTTTAGCATGATGTATGATTTGCATGAGTACCGGAAGGTATCTTACAATTTATGATCTGGAGAATTATTCCCAGAAGCAGTATTGCTCAGGAATGGGGGTATGAGTTCTGGTTGTCTTAAGCTTCAGTTCTTCAGAATTAGTTATTAGGAATGCAAGGAATCGTATGAACTAATAATTAAGGATAGACTTTCTTCACCAAGGAATCGGGTTTTAAGTAGTTTAGATTGTGTCATTGAAATTAATGAAGAAGTAGAATTCGTATATACATGAGAGTAAACTAGATGAAATCTAACCCCAACAACATATTCATTCCTTAATATCAAACACATTCATCTTTGCACTTTTGTCCAATTGATCAAATTGCATGCATATTTATTTTTCAGTATTTGCATTCTAAACCTAAAAAAGTTTGTTTTCAAGTTCTATTTAATCAAGAAATCACATAAGTTTTTAGGCTATGAGTCTCTAGGGAAACGATACTTGGTCTTACCATGTTTATTACTTGATACGATTCGGTACACTTGTTAGAGTCTTAACAAGTTTTTGGCACCGTTGCCAGGGTGTCGTGGGCTAACTATTCTATTTGTGTGATTATTGATTAGCTTTGGCTTGATTTTTTTTATTTTAGTTTTGTTTTGTTTTGTGCTAACTATACGGGCACTCAATTCCACCAAAATAATTTCAACCATGGGTGATTACCTCATTCAAGCATGGGACAAATTCAATTTGGGCAACTTGCTGAACAATTCAATAGACCACCACAGCAGCAACAATCCTCTCTTTCAGAAAGAATTGCAAAACTAGATGACACACTTCAACAGTTGATGTAGATATCTATATCTCATCACAAAAACATTGAAGCGGCACTCAGAAGGATGGGGATGCATATTGATCATCTAGTGCATAAGGTGGAAGATTTTGGGGGTAATATGAAAATTAACCCTAGAGAGGAATGCAAAGTCGTTGTTACTAGAAGTGGCAGAATTTTAGATGACAGAAAAATAGAGAGAAAAGAAAAAGAAAGGTTGAGTGAAAGAGAGAATGATGTTGAGGAAGAAAAATGAAAAGAAGAGAGTGAGAGGAAAGAAAAGGAAAGAGAGAGGGAAGAAAAGAAAAAAAGAGAGGAAGAGAATGAGAGAAAAAAAAAAGAATTATATGAAAAACCTCTTCCTTACCCGAAGACTTATTCTAGGAAGGAGAAGGAAAAACAGTTCGAGCATTTTATGGAGATTTTCAAGAAATTGGAGATTAACATACCCTTTTCTAAAGCTTTGCAACAAATTCCTTCTTATGCTAAATTTTTGAAGGAGCTCCTCGCTAAGAAAAGGAAATACACTGACGAGGAAACCACTTTTAGTGAGACATTTTTATGTAATAAATGTTGTGCTCTATTAGGTATGATGACCAACTTATACGAGATTATAGCGTATCAAAAGACATTGATTGATAGTTTATTATTCCAACACCAAGTATTTTGATAGGCTTGGTACAATTAGGAAGTTTATCCTATAATAAATTGATTAGTGGGAAAATAATTTATATTTTAATGAATAAAATATACACATGCTATTGATAAGAATGAGATAAACTATCTATTCCTAGAAGATTTTGGTTTAATAATGTCCAATACATTTTTGATGAACTAGATCTACTCTTGACGCAATTTTTTTTAATTAGGTTAGTGAATTATTGCTTTTCAATAAATTATAATGTGTCCATGTATAAAATCTCACAATGAAGACAAAATTAACGTGTATCCCGTTAATGTTGTGGATTAATTTCACAACTACTAATTGAATTCTCTAGTACAAAAAATAGGACATTACGTAGTGGACGAGAGTGTTAGTCCTTCAAAAAAAGCTAAAAACCTTTGGTAATGACAATTTACCGACGGCTTAGCGACAACTATGATACCGTCGATACATTTCTTGTTGCTAATAATTACTGATGGGTTGAAGCCCTCGGTAATTACTGAAGGAGAAGAGGTCGCCGGTAATTACCGAAGGGCAGAAGCCTTCGGTAATTATCGAAGGACACAAACTCTCGGTAATTATCGAAGGGCAGTAGCCTTCAGTAAGATTCAGGTAAATCTCAGGCACATTCGTATTTCTTATCCAACCAAACAAACCTGCATAAATTGTTGATAACACAAACCTGCATAACATTTTCTAACCACATACAGACCTACATAATGTGCATCTCAATCATCCAATCAATCATTAGAAAAACAATATAACATCTGAATCAACCAATCATCAATAGAACATGTATTTATAAATGAAACATAAAACAATCTAACATAATGTTCTAACACCCAAATCATTCAATTGATCTAACATCCAAATGATCTAACATCCAAATGTTCTAATATCCAAATGTTTCTATAACAATGATGGGAGTCGCGGCCCATACCAATTTGATGTGCAATAAGAATGCAATATAGACTAGAAAGTGACTCCTAGGTCGTCTCTCAAGGATCAAATGTGGTTCAAGACTTAGGTCAAACACGCAGTGGGAGGTTTTGAAAGTGTTTCTACAAGGAGAATTAAACTAAATTCAAAAGGAAATTAAACACAACCAAACATAATTGAAAGCACTAAAGTGAATGAAAACAGTAAACTGAACGGTCCTAAAGCAAGGTGTGCTAAGAAACCAAAAACTTGTCGGAACAATCAGTACCGTTACAGAGTCGTGTAGCGGAATAAATTAATAAAGCGGAAAGCGTGTTCGGTCAAACTCGTAATAAGATGGTCCGTTTTAGAAATTCAATTTTCTTAGAGAAAATTTATCAAACAGTTGATGTGCATAAAACAGTAAAGAGTATATGGAGTAGAAAAATTGACATACTAGATTTTTATCCTAATTCTATTCAAAAGAATCTACGTCCAATTGTTAATCACTATAAAAAGTGATTAACGTTTTCACTAAAATCTGTTTTCACAAATTACAATAAGAGTGAATAAAAACAAATAGATAAAACCTTCCTTCGACGAACGAACCGAAAGATGACCACCTTGCCAACCCGAAGAGAACCACTCCGACTATCGACACAAGAAACGTGAGCTTCTCCTATTCACGAAACCAGGCAAAATACTTGAACTAGCTTTTTAGAACTTCCTCAGACAAACTATATTCTTAAAAAGGTCAGAGTTGTCTTCTAAGAGTTCTGAAACTACCTTATATAGCCAATTGGTCTAAGTTCGCAGAGATGAATTATAACTACCACAAATAATTGATTATTGTTAGTGATAATTGATTATTTGAGTCCGTTACAGGGATTTTCAAAAGTGACAATCGATTATCCGAAGGAATAATAAATTATTCCAGAGACTTTGGCAGTTCTCATCAAAACTAGTGATAATTGATTATTTGGAGTAATAATCGATTGTTCCATAGCAACGAGGTTTTTCAGAAGGGCTCATGATAATCGATTATAGCTTCTAATAATCGATTAAATGCGTAAGAGTTCTAGAAATACGAATTTTTCTAAGTATTATGTAAGACCCTAGTACCTCAAGAATTTACTGAGTTGTAAAAAGTTTGAGTTATAATGTAAAATAGAATGTTGTCAAAGTTTGACATGGTTTACTATTTTAGTTATAACTTTTTATAGAAAATATCAATTGAGTTTATTCTTTTTGGATTGGATAGTAGACTCAAAGAGCTTTGATTTGAGCACTCATACGCGTATTTTCGACTTTGGGAAGGGGGTCAACCAGACTGTCAAAGTTGCGACAATTGTGTTGCTAGGGGGACATGCGCCCAACGCCCTATTCCCAGGGGCGCCCTAGTGCGAGCGTTGTCAGTTTCCACGTTTTCAGATCTGCAATAAGTGGGAATTGCGTGGAAATTTGGGAAATATGCTCCAGATCCATAATGATGGTCTCTTGGGCCAAAGAGGAGCGTGGGCAGTTTCTCCTTTCCAATTATTAAGTGCTTCTTAGTGGATTAAGGGGGCCATGATTTCTCTTGGTCAGATCTACAAGTGTGGGAAAAGGAGGAAATGGGTTCTGCACTTGTGGGAGTGAAGTCGTTGCTGCAAAATCTGTGAGAGAGGTAAAGTTGAGAGCTTCTGGAGTTGCAAGGAGGCCAAGGTGTTGCAAGTCTTGTGAAGATGAATTCAAGGTTTACAAAGGAAGTCCTCAAGAGGTAAGGGGTTTAACTTGGGATATAACATAATGTATGATGGGTAGAAGGTAAGGGGAGCTAGTGTCTTGTTGAAAATTTGTTGTATGATCTGTATGTATGTTAAATTCTAAGCTAGTATGTTTTTGATATAAAACTGTGTTATTATTGATAGTTGGAAGAACTGAGGGTTTTAAAGGATAGAAATGAAATTGGGCAACTTTTAGAAGTGAATTTGGATTTTTAAAGTGTCAAAAGTGGTTTGATACACCTAGTCTTGGATCTAGTGATCAAATGGATGTTTGTTTCAACATATAAACGTGTTTCCCATCAATACCAATGTGTAAAGAACCCTTTAGCCATTAACACAGGTTCCAAGTGCATCAAAAGTCAAATTTCACGTCGAGCACCCCAAGCGCCCCCCGAGCACCCCTGAAAGCAAGGCGGTTCGTGCCCAGCGACCCCTGAGCGCCCCTGGGCGTATCAAGATGTTGTTGTCTTTGTTTTTGATAGTTTTTGGGGTTTCGAATGTCTGTTTTGGACGTTCCTTAGATCGTTTTGGGGGTTTTGAACCTGTTTGGAACTGTTGGTAATGGTTTCAAAGCCATTTTCTTTGTCTAAGTATGAGTTACGGGGTTTTTGTGTTGTTTAATGGTTCTCTTTGGACTGTTATTGTCTAGTAATGTGTATTGGATTGATTAATGTTGTTTGCTTAACAAATTGTCATGTACGGTTATGTATGTCTTGAGTGGAAGAAGAACATGAAGGAAGAATTATGAAAGTAGAAGGTGGTGATGGGCACATTACAATAGAGGCAAGGAAAAGTAATGAGAGTCTTGGGGTAGGAGTTGAGAAAGAAAGGAATGGAGTAGAGTCTTGGAGTTGACTTGGAATGTTATGGAAATGAAGAAAAAGAAAATAGTGAAATGAAAATTGTAGTGTTTAGGTGTGTGGAGAAGGGGTTACATGGATGGGACATAAATGAGGTGAGGAATGAGTGTGAAGTTGGGATTGAAAAGTTAAGGAGAGATTAAACAAATTAGAAGTGAGTGTTGGTGGAAGGTTGGTTAATTAAAGAAAAGATAGGAGAAGAAAATGGAGTGTCGTAAGTGGTGGAAGAAATGAAGAGAGGAAAACAAGGAGAAAGTGGTGTATAATATGGTGGGGTCTTGAGTGTTGGTGGATTTAATTTAAGAAAAAAAAAAGAGTAAGGTAGTTGGGTGAAGGAAAGAGGTTACGTAACTTTGGTGTGAGGAAGAAATTGTTTGGTTTGAAAAGTCAAATAAAGTGGGAAGTGGGGTCCATGGTTTTATGAGAAAAGATGAATGAATGAAATTTGTGTATTGAAAACAAAAGAGAAAGAGAAAAAAGTGTAGGATTACGTAAATAGAGAAAGAGAGAGTTGGTAAGAAATGAGTAATTTCATGTAGGACCTACTTGGAAGTAAGAGAAAATGTAATTTAATGGTTTTGGAGTTCACTTGAAGAGTTAGATGTAGAAGGGAGTGTGTTTAGAGTAAAAATGGGTGTATTGAAATTAGGTGCTTTCTTTAGTGTTGGGAATTTATTACAAAGTGGGGGTGCACTAAAAATATTGTTCTAGTTTATGTAAGTGTGAGATTAGTAATTTCAGAGGGATGCGGCAGTAGGATAAATAATTAAATTAAGTTATTTAATTATTTGTTAGTCAATGAATTTAATTAACTTTATATATGATGGTGATGGTAAAATTGTGAGAGCAAGTGTTTTGTCATTTCCCTAGAATTTTGTTGAATCGATGGTGTTCGTATTGCGATACGATTGTGTGTTGAGTCTCTGCGGAGACTGAGGTTCGAGTGTGATGATGGTAAAATTGTGAGAGCAAGCGTTCTGTCATTTCCTTAGAATTTTGTTGAATCGATGGTGTTCGTATTGCGATACGATAGTGTGTTTAGTCTCTGTAGAGACTGAGGTTCGAGTGTCACCCTTTCCTCGTGCGCAGGGACTAGAGAGGGTTGGATGTCTTGTCCAATGACTTCGACTCGTGTGAGTATAGTGCTCGGTGGGTGCGCTTAACCGAAGTTTTTACTCATAATTCCTTGAGGAGTCGGGGAGATAGGTCTGAAGTTGCGATGGAAGACGACTCGAATCGCCCTGCTTTGCGAAACAGGTTTGGTACGACAAAATTCAAGGAAACAACAGAAGCTTGTGTGAATGATTTGAGTTGAGTTTAATACTGTGACGTATTGTAATGTTGTGACTTTGATAGTATGGGTGGTGATGATCTAAGTTATGAATTGAATATTATGTTGTATTGTAAGGCTGTGACTAAGATAATCTAAGTTATGATATTTTGATATTAAAATTATATGCTATGTTAGGTTCTTAGTTACTCATCCTTTCATTTTGTGGTTGTGGTTCCACCTACGATGATCGTACTTGTACAAGAGTAGATGGCGTTGCAGATGAGGCAGAGATGAAGTAGTCCCAAGAGAGTTATGGAAATAACTATGGGGGATTTATCATGTTTAAAGTAATTTTATGTTTTTGAATAATGAATTTGATATTTGTAAGGTTTTAACCTCATGTTGTAAGACGCTTAGATTTTTTATGTTTAGTTTCACGATGTTAATTTTAAAAGAAAAGAAAAAAAATCTGACATAAAATTCTGGATTTTGGGGGGTTACATATTACATGTTTAAGGCTTTTTCTAATACATTTATAATCTACAAAGTGTTTTTAAAATAATTATAACAATCTATCGTCTTTGAGCATCATCACCATCATCAAAATCGTTTATTTTCAAAGAAACGCATATAAACACTTGAGCAAATTGAAGCACAATGAAGCGAATTAAATCATCAATGTCAATTGTTTGAACCAATCAGAATCAACACAATAAATCCGCGAGAACGAAATTTAAATTCAGCTTGCGTAAACCACTTGAATGCTATAGGTGAATAAGGAAACGCATCTACTGCCTTGAGATGCAACGCGTCAGCAAAATTAAGTATTGTGCAACTAGAATAAAAAGAAAATGCAACGCTTAAGCTATACATGTAAATGCAAACCGAGAATGGAGGCAGCAATTGAAAAGCTGAATGCACCTCTCCAAAATTAATCATCATATCCACCACTTCTAAAAGAGAGATTCAATTCGTTTTTCTCTTCCAACATAAATCAAATTGTCCCCCACGTACACATTCCAGGATAGCATGCAAAATGAATGCCCTGTGCCCTCTGAACGTGACAGTTGTTGGACGTAACCGTGCTCACCGCTTCTTCATCCTTTCCAATCAATAAATCACCGCCTATGGTTGTTCTGCTGGAAAAACCAATTTTTCATTGATGAGTCACCGTGCACACCAAACTGGACGTCATAGCCATGTGCCCTCCTCCAAAATAAAAAAAAATCAGTCGTAACCCTCCATATATCCTAAAAGAATAAATTTCCAGGCCGTGACAGCGCTGCTCTCCCATTGAATCACCATTCTACTCTTCTTCCAACTCCACTTTTCGTGCACACCCTTTCATCCCATAAATCACCGCATCCTATTTTCTAGAAAGCAAAATGGAAGCATCGTCCGCATCTACTCTTTTTAGCTACTCCCTAGTGTGACAACTTTCCTCTTCCCATTTGAATGAATCACTGCATGCATCTTTTCTCCAGCAAAGATCAATGACCTAATGAATCACCACGTGCTTCTAAAATTTCCTCATCCGCCGAACAGTGTGCCCCCTTGCCGTCCAAAGGTTTCCATTTTGGAAAAGAAAAATTGTGTGTTTCGGGTGGCGGCTGCACCAAGAAAATAAGGGTGCCAAGTCAGCCACTCAGGCCTAACCTACTTTGCTAAATATTGATCCCAAGTGTAAAAGTTGATCCCAAAAATCCTAAACCACTAAATTACAATATAATTAATTTTAAAATGTCTATACAGAAAGTCTTGAATTATGTGACAGCCCTCCAAATGTCCCAAAACATACTTCCATAATTTTTCCTGTAATCAATAATGAAAATAATAAGCTCAGATAATTCAAATTAATTAAAATAAGAATTTCTGGTCAAATTAAGTATAATTAGCAAAAATGGGGAAATATTGGACATTCAAGCACAATTCCGTAATTAAATATGGTACAATAAACTAAGTGAAGTCAAAAAAAATATTGACTCATCAAACAACTATGTTTAATAACAAAATAAAACTAATAATCTACATAGTTATCATCAGAATGATCTTCATCATCCTGCTTCTCTGTAGATGGCTGGACTGATGTGGGCTGAACTGTTGTGGGCTATGAGGGACGGCGGGTGACGGGAAAGGTCGTGGCTAGGTCGGAGGGATAATGAATTGATCCTGTGATGTTTCAAGAAACACTCTCATGATCAGGGCCTTAAAGTTTCTAAACTCTGCTATCAAATCAGTGATTTCCTGGTCACGTTGCTTCAGTGCTTGCGTGAGGCAGACAACGACCTCGTCAGCAGTAGTGGTGGAAGAAGAAGGTTGGTGCTTCAGAGTACCTCCTCTTGATGTTGTATAGTTTGCAACAAGTTGTCTTACACCATACACCCATCCGTTCTTCCCACCAACGATGTCGATCCAACACTATGTCCTATGGATGTCGTCGTCTGCATTACTCGCATCATCTGGTGTGGGAGCTAACCCATGTTCAGATCTAACCTGTGAAAGTCTCGTAGAAGATTCTTCCTGTTCAAACATTAAAAGCAATGTTAGAGAATGATAGAATAACATAAATGAAAAATTACTAATAGTAACAGTGTTATTTGCTTACATGAGTCTTCCGAGATTTTTCATCAACGAATTCATTAGTGCCCTTCCGAACATGAGTCTGTGCAAAGACCTCATCAACATGGACCGCCCGTCCCAGAGCTTGTGTCTGTAACATAATTTAGCATCGTTGTCACTGATCCACCTTGAAGGACTTACATTTCTTTCGGATGGAGAAATGTCCTTGGTATGCCTAGACGAGGAAGATGATGCCATTTTCACAGAATTCACGAAGCACCTTTTCACATAATCTTCTAGGGTTTTGTGTGTTACAACTATAGTCATGGTATACATATATAAAGGCGCGAAAGAGATGTACTCAAATAAGCCCACATTTAAATTTTCAAATACAGAAAGCCCAATAACAGAAATATTAAATCGATTTCATTAATTTCAAAGTTGACTTCTGTAAGACACGATTTTCACAAAATAAAAACACACATACAGTAACATGTAATCGACTATGTGATGGACAAATTTATGATCACCAAAATGATGTCACAAACTTGTTTTACAATCGGCAAGTATGACCGAATCGTTCAAGTAATAAACTTGGTAAGACCAAGTATCGTTCTCCCAAAGGACTCACGGCCTAGTTTAGTTGTGTGGTTTGTTGATTAGCTAAGACTTAAGAACGAAATAATTGAGGTTTAATATGCAAAACAGAAAATAAACATGTATGCATGAGGTTTTGATCAATGGCAAAAGCAAAAGACAAGCACTTTCAATGAAATATATTGATGAATATGTTGTTGGGGGTCAATTTCATCTTATCCACTCTCATATATTTTAGGAATTCAACATTCAAATCATCATTGTTAATGCCACTCTCTAAAGTACCTTTCAAGAAGGCTTCTCCCTAATTACGAGTTCATACAATTCCTAGCATTCCTAATAATTAGTTCATCAAGTGCAGGAGCTTAACGACAACCAACATAATATTGGGAGTAATTCCCCGGATCTAGACTTCCCCGTACGTTCCCGTATCGACAAAATCAATAATCATGCATTGAATGAGTTAAACAAAGCAAGCATTAAGAAAAGAGGAAAAACCCTAACTAATGATGAAAGAAAGCATAAGTCTTAGATTAAGATGCAAGCACAAATTCCATATATGAGAGCTTCAAAAGATTACATTGATTCCCCAACAAACATACAAGGTTTAGTTCACCATATTCATGGTGAACCTAGATGAACAATAATGAAAGAATGAAAGATAAAACCCTAGAAAGATGAAGAGGTAGCCTGAGCATCCAAGATCCTCCTTCAAAGGGGTGGAAGAGAGAGTGTTTGCTTCGTTTCTGCCAAAGATACCAACCCTAAGACATCTAGGTCTTTAAATAGGACATAAAAATAATAGAAAACGGGTCCAGCCCCAAACAGATCATAAAATCGCATAAAACTGGCCCAAAACTCGTCTGGTTGACTTTTTTTGTATTCTGGTTGACTGGTTGACTTTTTGGTTGACTGGTTGACTTTTTTGGTTGACTGGTTGACTTTTCTGGTTTCTGGTTGACTTTTCTGATTCCATCTCTCTCCTTCTTCACTTCTTTCACTTAATTCACCTTAAAACCTGCACAAAAACACTGAAATCAAGCATAAACCTGTCCAACTCTCTTATTTCTGAAAATATGGATAAAAACATGATTTCAAGCTAGTTTCTAAGTGTAAAGGTTGCTTTTTGTGTCAATTTTGAGCATGAAAATAACAGTTTTTCAACTGTTATCACAACCCCAAACTTAGAACTTTGCTTGTCCTCAAGCAAACAAGATGTAACTCAATCTTCAACCAATTCATATGATGGTTCACTCATTCAAAAATCCTCTTTTTCAAGATAAGTAACAACTTCACTCAAACTTATGACCAAGAGTTCAATCAAGATGTGCACATGCTTTAGTGTTCACAAAGTCATTTAAATTCCAACAAATGCTATCTTTCATGAATGATCAATCAATTAAGCATGGATGTTCATGTGCTTATGGAATATTTCCTCACTAGGTAAAGTGTTTCACTCAACACACAAGTGTATAAGAGGTAAAGTGTTTCACTCATTCACTCCACTATCACAATGTTACATGAATCAACTTTGCCTTTCATTTTACCACAATCAAAAACATTCACAGGCATGCATCATCACAAGGACTTTTCAATGGCTTATAATGTGGCTTGGCTAACAAGAAAATTGGTTTTTCTGGATCACAAAATCCTTGAGTTAAGAGAGTCATAACAACACAATTATTCTTATTCTTCCCAACTTGCCTTTGCATTTGCATTGAGCTTTGCTTCTTTTTCTTTTCTTTTCTTTTTCTTTTTTTTCTTTGCATATTCTTACTTTTTAGCTCTTAACTCAATGCTTTTCCTTTTTCATGTTTTCCCAACAACCCCAAACTTGAACAGTTAACAATACCACACAAGATCTTCTACTTAACTCAAGGTAAAGATTTTCAATCAAGGGTTTTCAGTGTATGTTCAAGGCTAAGGGTTCAAAGGATAGAACACAAAGTGTTCTCTTTTAGTGGGCTAACTTTATGAATTTGGCCAATAAAAAGGGTTCCAACAAACGGCCTTGATCACATGATGCAAAACAAGCAATTGATTCAATCATAGAAAACCTGGGCAAAGTCATTCATGCTTTCAAAGTAATAGCATTCAATCATACCAAAAACTCTGGAGCTCAAAACCTCACATATAAGCTCATTCACATTTGACATACACATCCTGCTTAATCTCAAAATCACAATCATACTATCCTGCATTTGTTCACAAAGCTTGTGAATCACCTTTATAAGCATTTAATGTGCACATCATCTCAACATCAATCAATCAATAAGCATCATTCAGCATTACTTATCACACAATCACAGTTAATAGCAAACCATCATAACAAACCAGGTGTCCAATAGAGTATATCAAACCCTAATCTAAAAGCATAAAACAAATAAGTTCAGAAAACTTAAACCAACAAAAGCATAAGTACTGCTCTACTCATGATAGCATTCATCAGTAAATGCTATCTCAACTCCTCCTCAATCTGAGTTGTCCTCTGTATCCTCCTTCTTCTTGGATCTTATAGTCTTGATTCTTTTTGCCCGATGAGGAGGCCATCCCTGCATCAAACATAATTCACAAAACCAAAAGATACATTGTTAAGCATTAGTAAACCACAATGAAGAAATCAGCCCCTTCAATGATGCTCTCTCCCAACCCCAAACTTAGATGGAAAACTAGTGAGCAAGTGAGTGGAAGGGAGATTTTCTGAAGAGGGATGAGGGAAAAGTTGTAGAGAACCTTTGAAAAGGTATGTAGGAGTGTGTGTGCAGAGAAGAGTCTGAAAAGAGAAACCAAAACGCAGCTTAGGGTATAAAAATACCCTAATGGGCTCGGGTTCCGCTAAAGGGTAACCAAAGCCCACTCTGCGATAGTACCGCTCAGCGGTAATTTGCCGCTCAGCGGAACTTTCGTGATGTGCTCGTTTCCTTCTTTGCTTAACCTAAGTGCCTCCTAGACATGCCCCTCACTGGTTCCCTGCAATTCAATGTTTAGAATACTTATGCAAACCCTATTATGCAACTAAAATGAAACAAACAAAAACAATCAATCAACTGGGTTGCCTCCCAGGTAGCGCTTGTTTAACGTCACGAGCCTGACCCAAAGTCCACCAACACCCATCAGTAGGTGTTTCAAACTTACCAACACCCATCAGTAGGTGTTACAGACTTACCAGCACCCATCAGTAGGTGCAAAATTTTCTCACCAACACCCATCAGTAGGTGTTACAAACTTAGTATCCTTCAGTAGATACTTAACCTAGCATCCTTCAGTAGATGTTGTATCCAACAAAATATTTACAAAATAATGTCCACAAATTAAAAGTTACAAAACCAAATCAAAAGTTTTTAAATCCACTGGGTTGCCTCCCAGCAAGCGCTCTTTTAACGTCATTAGCTTGACCCAGTAAAGCTCAAGTTCCTTCTTCTTTTTCTTCTTTCTACTGAACTTCTTCAGAAATTTGATCAAACCAGGAACCTGTTGCAGTGTCTCAATCATAAGAACTTTAATCTCCAATTTCTTGAAGATTTCCATAAAGCACTTAAATTTCTTTTCCTTCCTATGATTCTTCTTTAGATGAGGATGGGATTTTTCATATGATTCCTTCTTCTTTCCTCTCATCTTCTTTTTCTTATGCTTCCTCTCCCCAAATTTTCTCTTTTTCTTTTCTCTTATTTTTTTCTTCCCTTCTCTTTTTCTTCTCAACTTCTTTATTTTCACACAAATTTTCTTCCTCTCTTCTCTCTCAACCACTTCTTTTTCTTTTTCATCATCTTTATCTTTCTCACTCAACTCTTCTTTTTCTTCTCTCTCTATCTTTTCCTCATCTCTCTCTATTTTTTTCTCAGCAAAACTCTTGTCACTTTCAGTGACAATGGCTTGACCTTCCTCCTTAGGTTAACTTCAGTATTAACCTTAACATTCAATTTTTGACTAATGAAACGAAGGTGCATCTCCATCCTTTTACATGATTCTTCAATGCTTTTCTGAGTAGAGTCGGAATTTTTCAAAAATTGTTGAAGGGTGTCATCCAAATTTACTAATGGAGAGGGTTGTTGCTGCCATTGTTGTGGTGGCGGCCTATCAAATTCTTCAGCAGCTTGAGTGGTTTTGTGATGACAATCAGGTATCTGTATGTACTGTTGAACTGCCTCCTCCAACGTTATCCTTCTTCCTGATAGAGAGGTTTTTTTCTGCCTTTGTTGTGGTGATAGATTCTTAAATTGTTTGACAGCTTCCCAAAATTGATCATTATCCATGCTTGAGTGAGATCCCACCAGTGGGTGAAATTACCTTAGTAGAATTGAGTGCCTATTAAATTCTTGTTCGAATTGCATCCTGCAAACATTAGGCACAAAACTCTAGAAAATATTTGTTACCACAAAAAGATATAGGAGAAGATATATATTCAGAAGATAAAAGATTCAGAAGATAAAATAAAATAAGATAGAATAAAATAAAATAAAACCAAATCAAATCTAATATAATCTAATAAGATAAAATAAAATAAACTAAAATCTAATCTAATCAAATCAAATCAAATCAAATCAAATCAAATAAGATAAAATAAAATAAAATAAAAACAGAAAAATAAAAACAGAAATTCAAAATTAAAGTCAAAGATAATCAATAATCACACAAATTAACCAGTTAAACCAGAGTCCCCGGCAACGGCGCCAAAAACTTGATGGACAAATTTATGATCACCAAAATATGATGTCACAAACTTGTTTTACAATCGGCAAGTATGACCGAATCGTTCAAGTAATAAACTTGGTAAGACCAAGTATCGTTCTCCCAAAGGACTCACGGCCTAGTTTAGTTGTGTGGTTTGTTGATTAGCTAAGACTTAAGAACGAAATAATTGAGGTTTAATATGCAAAACAGAAAATAAACATGTATGCATGAGGTTTTGATCAATGGCAAAAGCAAAAGACAAGCACTTTCAATGAAATATATTGATGAATATGTTGTTGGGGGTCAATTTCATCTTATCCACTCTCATATATTTTAGGAATTCAACATTCAAATCATCATTGTTAATGCCACTCTCTAAAGTACCTTTCAAGAAGGCTTCTCCCTAATTACGAGTTCATACAATTCCTAGCATTCCTAATAATTAGTTCATCAAGTGCAGAAGCTTAACGACAACCAATATAATATTGGGAGTAATTCCCTGGATCTAGACTTCCCGGTACGTTCCCGTATCGACAAAATCAATAATCATGCATTGAATGAGTTAAACAAAGCAAGCATTAAGAAAAGAGGAAAAACCCTAACTAATGATGAAAGAAAGCATAAGTCTTAGATTAAGATGCAAGCACAAATTCCATATATGAGAGCTTCAAAAGATTACATTGATTCCCCAACAAACATACAAGGTTTAGTTCACCATATTCATGGTGAACCTAGATGAACAATAATGAAAGAATGAAAGATAAAACCCTAGAAAGGTGAAGAGATAGCCTGAGCATCCAAGATCCTCCTTCAAAGGGGTGGAAGAGAGAGTGTTTGCTTCGTTTCTGCCAAAGATACCAACCCTAAGACATCTAGGTCTTTAAATAGGACATAAAAATAATAGAAAACGGGTCCAGGCCCAAACAGATCATAAAATCGCATAAAACTGGCCCAAAACTCGTCTGGTTGACTTTTTCGTATTCTGGTTGACTGGTTGACTTTTTGGTTGACTGGTTGACTTTTCTGGTTTCTGGTTGACTTTTCTGATTCCATCTCTCTCCTTCTTCACTTCTTTCACTAAATTCACCTTAAAACCTGCACAAAAACACTGAAATCAAGCATAAACCTGTCCAGCTCTCTTATTTCTGAAAATATGGATAAAAACATGATTTCAAGCTAGTTTCTAAGTGTAAAGGTTGCTTTTTGTATCAATTTTAAGCATGAAAATAACAGTTTTTCAACTGTTATCACTATGTACTTAATCCAATCAATTAAAAGTCATAAAAATTAATTTTCAAAGAAAACAATCTCAATCAATCAATCAATCATACATTCATCAAACAATCATTCAAACAAATATCATGCATGATGCAGTGAGATAATAATCGTTACCACTTGTAGATACTCAAGAACTTTGATATGATCAAGTTATCTCATCCTTGAGTTCTGCACTACTACAGCATTTTGCTTTCCTGTAAAACAACTTAAATTTTTTATGCAGGTACCCATTTGAATTTAGGTTCTTTTTTGTTAGTTGTAGAAAGTTCTTCCTTGGGAACCCACTTGTATTTTCCCTTTGAAACACCAACATTTCTAAAATAGTTATTTCTTACTGTGTGACCAAGTGTATTGCAGTAAAAGCATGCATTAGTAGTATAACCAATACCTTGTCTGTAGATAGCTCTTGCAAATGATCTCAACACAACATCAAGATTTTCTTTGCCTTGAGTGAATTTTGCCAATGTGCTGGTTAAGTACTCAATTTTCCAAACATGTAGAGGACAGTTATCACACTCTTGCTCAACAACTTGTACTTTAGTTTTTGCAGATTTCAGAGCTTCTTCAAGACCTTTTTCAAGCTTTTCATTATCCTACACAAGATTATCAATTTTGTATTCATAATCTCTTCTCCCATATGATAATCGATTCACTTTGTACTGAAGTCGCATGGCCTCTGCATGAATTTCCTGAAATGCATCCAGTAGCATGTAATACTTGACTTCTATTGGTTCATTTTCGAATTCACAATCACTATCATCGTCTGATTGTGCAGAGCTTGCCATGAAGTATAGACTTGATTCCTCTTCAGCACTATTGCTATCATCACTTGAAGATTCCTCATCACTATTTTCCCAATCAATATAAGCTTTCCTCTTCTTCTTGTTCTTGTCCTGAGGATACTTGGAGAATTCTTTTTGCTTGTTCTTCAAGTCTAAACAGTCAGGCTTGATATGACCATCCTTTCCACATTCATTGCATTGAACATCGTTGCTTCTTGAACTCTTTTTTCCTCCTTTTGAGAAACCTGCATTGTTAGTAAGTTGACTTTTATTTTTCATAAACCGATTAAACTTTCTTACCATCATATTCATCATTTCTTTTTCTGGTATATCTGCATCTTATTCAATTTCAGGTTCATGAATCTTTGTAGCTTTTTTACTTGTGGCTTTTAGAGCAATCGATTTCTTCTCTTCAATTTCTTCTTCCTCCTTTAGCCTTCCAAGCTCCAACTATTGTTCTCTGAGTTTTCCAAACAATGTGGCCATGATCATGCTGGTCAAGTCTCTTGATTCAGAAATTGCAGTAACCTTGGGTAGCCAACTTCTATTCAGACTTTTCAATATCTTAATATTGATCTCTTCCTTGTCAAAAACTTTTCCTAGAGCCATGAGGTGGTTGACTATATGCATGAATCTTTTCTGCACCTCGTAGATAGTCTCACCATCCTTCATTCTGAATAATTTATACTCTTGTATCAGTGAATTTTTTCTGGCTCGTTTGACTTCTTCTATGCCTTCGTGCGTGACCTCTAAAACGTCTCACATTTCCTTTGTTGTCTTGCACTAAGAAATCTTGAAAAATTCATCCATAGTTAGTGCAGAAGCAATTACATTACGTGCTTTGACATCATATTGTGCTCTACGGTTTTCATCCTGAGTGCACCCAGAAAAACTTTTCAAAACAATTTTTACATTAATAACATGAGTTGGCTCAAATGGACCATTTAATGTTGCATCCCAAACACCTTTATCCACAGATTCAAGAAAGAGTTGCATCCGGATTTTCCAAAAAGCATACTTTTCACCAAAAATAGTGTTGGTCTATTTGTTGATGCACCTTCACCAAAGGTTTTAGAACTAAAAGCCATTCTCCAGGAATAGTTGACTTAAAGAAAAAAGTAATCGACTTGTTTTTCAAATATCTTATGAAAACCAGCTCTGGTGCCAATTGTTGAAAATAGAATGGCTTAGTTTCAATACCAAGAGGAGGGGTGAATTGGTGAAACACAAAAATAATGTTTTCTTTAAATCTTTTTCGCAAAGTAGATGTCTTTAAAAGCTTTCTTGAAAAAAGGAAAAAGACTTTATAGTGCAGCAAAATATAATTGAATGAGTAAAATACAAAGTCGATGAATGTAACAGAGTAGGGATAGAAAGATCAAACACTTGCAAAAATCAAATTCGCGTCAATTTATACCAATTCGCAACTCTGACGCATTTTAATCGACTTTTCTACTAATGCAGTCGAATATAACAAAACAGTTATAACAGTTAGCAACAATCAATGCAGCTAATTGGTGGAAAATTAATGTAGTCGAATAACAATAAATGTTTGGTCAAGATATTTAAAAATATAGTCGTTGTAACATTTAATTCAAGCATTAACAGAATTTCAAAACTGTAACGGACTTAGTCGAATGCAGGTTGCATGTAATCGACTATACAACACAATTAAACAAAGTTTTGAAAAACTTTCTCTTCAAAAATTCCACAACACACTTTGAAAGAGTTGTGCAAAGCCACGAGTTTTAATCGACTTACTTCATAATGAAGTCGACTTAAAACTGTTGTTTTGCCACATATTATAAGTTCAACAAAAGTGCATGTGGGTTTCCTTTTCTCAAATATATGTCATGCATTCACAGATAAGATCTCATGTAAAACACAGTGAATTGCAACAATTACAGAATCAACATAAACATGTTCTAAAATAATCATAAACATGAAAGTTATGCACATGTAACATATAAACAACACATGTTGTTATTAATAATGTTGACATCATCAAAAACCAGAAGTTCTTTGAGATTGTAAAGTTTGGCTAAACCAACACTCCCCTTATCAACAATCTCAACACTCTTCAAGTTGATTGAGTAGGTTCTTGCGTTCGTTTGTCGAAGGAAGGTGTTTTCTGTTCTTTATCTTTATTCATCTGATTATAATTGTAACAACAATATTTTAGTGAAAAAGTTAATCACTATTTAAAGTGATTAACAACTGGACATAGAATCTTCTTATTCGAACCAAGATAAAATTCCTGGAGTTAATCTTCTTTAACTTTATCTCTTTAGCACTCAAACTGTTTGATAAAAGTCTTAGAAGAAAATGAAGATTTTAAAAAGAACCATTTTATCTTTGCTATTGACCGTAACATGCTTTCCACTGTACTAAAACATTTCGCTGCGCGAGACGCTAGTACCAACAGGTCAATCCACCTGCAACGTTAAAGATAACCACATACAGTTCGGCCAAATGGCCAATCTACAAACTCAAAGATGACCACCCATAACTTAGTCAAGAACGACCTAACTTAACAACTAGTTTAGCACGGACAGAGACAAATGATAGGTTCCCAATATTAGTTAATTTCAATGTTGAATATTAACACTTATCTTGCTATAATTCTATGTAAAATCCATGATAATCACCCCAAATTTACTTGTTTTGCATATATAGAAGAAATTAGAGAGTTAAAGTTGAATTATGAAGAAAAATAGATAAATTCAAGCACTTTTCAAGCAATTTGACACAACATGGCTATAGTGCTAAATGACGGCTTGAGCTACAAAAAGAAAACTGAACATGGAAGATTTTCTCAAGCCCTAACTTGAGGCTTAATCCACAGAAATTCCTTCATCATGAAGTAATCTCAAGAAGGCTTTAGCCCAGGAACGCACAACTTAAGCCTTGGAGAAAACCCACCTAGGGAGGAAACCTCGTGGTTAGAGCCATGAATCATCGCTTAAGCCATGCTGTCAAAGTCTATAAATACTAAAGTTTCATATAATTTTAGGAGACTTTGGACAAAGCTTTTGGAAACACTTTTTTTAGAGAACTTTTAGAGAGACTCTAGAGAGTCTTCTCACTAACTTCCTCTATAATTAATAGAACATCTTTAGAGGATTAAGAGATGAATTATCTTCCTTGTTGATATTTCCACTATAATGATTTATACTTAACATTATATGAAATGATCATTCGTCTTAAGATTCAGTGGGAACTACTCTTAGGTTACACTAGTGCAATTAAACGAATTGGCACCAGTTATTTTTGGCCATAGAACTCGGTTTGGGAACCGAGGTATATATAGACAAGGTAAAAAGTCACTACGATTCGTCTCGATTTTCTTTAACAGAAGCAACATCTAGGATTCGACTCGATTCTCTTTGAACCGAGTCATATCAGTTCTTCCTGGTTTCAGATTGGTTCTTCCAAGAGCCTTCAGATTGGGTATCCTTTCAAATTGGGTATCTTATGTGAATGTCATCCTCTGAACAAGAACATTGTTCACTTTCTCATACCAATTCTCCTTTCCCCCTTCAAGCTATTTCATTGCAAAATACAAAAATCTGAACATAACTTAGAAGAACACACAATTAACTAAAATAACAGCAACCATTTCAACCTGAGAATCCGAACTCAAAAACTAAAAATTCTTCTTCAAAGAAGAAAGGACAAAGCACAGTGGAATCATCATACCCATTTATCAAATTGGGCAAATTCAGAAGAAAGATGAAGGGAAAATATAAACAGAGGCAGGAATGAAAAAGCTTCAGGCAGTAAATGGCTTTAACACCTTTCTCAAATGCCTCAGTGTTGAGAGTAACGCCATCACCGACCCCACCAAACTCAGTAAAAAAAAAAAAACCACCGGTCGCAGCTTCGACGGCGGCTGCACCGACACACCACCCAGCACCAAAAAGTCGCTGATCGTGTTCCTCTGTCAGACGAAAAGCGAGGCCAGCGCCGCCACCCATAGGAACGCGAAGAGGGTCTTGTGAGAAGCGAAAGGTGACATTTTGGGGTTGAGGAGGAACCACCTGAGAACCACCCGAGTACCCGAGGAGGAGCCCTTGCGCCCCTTGCGCCTCCGCCACAAGAACAAGAACGACCATCGCGCCTTTTGACCCCGTCGCGTCTCCGACATGCCACCCTCTCGACGACGCAAAAGAGAAATCCCTCTTTGTGCTGATACAAGCGCCCCCCTTAATTTGTGTTATCTGATACAAAAAGCAGAAAAAAAAATTAAAAGTTGTTTGTGCTGTGAAGGATGAAGAAAGCTCGTGGAGAAGGAAGAAGAAAGCTCTCGATGCTTGAGGAGGAAGAAAAAACCTTATTCGTGTGGCGTGAGAAGATGAAGATGGTGGTCGTGGCATCCATGGAGTTTGGACGATAACGAAGGCGCTATGGTGGCGGCTTGCGGGTTTGTGCATGGTGGCCAGTGGTGTGGTTGAACGGCGATGCTTGCGGCGACCCTAATGGCTGATGATGGTGGCGGCCTGATGATGGGGTTTGGTGGAGAGGAGAAATCATGAGGCAGAGGGAGGCAGAGTTAGAGCGAGAGTGCGATAGAGGTTTTTTGATTTTAACCTAAGGGTACTGCCTCGGTGATGCGACTGTCGCGGTCATACAAATTTGAAGAATGTAGTATAGCTAGGATGTGACTCCTAGGTCGTCTCTTAAGGACCAATTTTGTGGTTCAGTCTCAGATTTAACATGAAGGGGGGGGTTTTGATTGTTTTTTGGTTTGGATGCAGAAAAATTAAATTGGAAATGCAGTAAAAATAACAGACTGTAAAAACAAGATTAAAACAGTAAAACAGTAAAACGGTAAATAAATTATAGAAACAGTAAATGTGTAGAAAATGGTAAATTCAGAAATATTTAAATTGCAAAACAAATAAACTTTTACAGAAATTAAAATGTGCAAAGAAACTTAAAGGAAATCGATGTGAAAATGGTAAAAACGAAATTTGACTTTTGTAAACATGACAGGAAAACTAAAATCACCAGGCAGTAAAAATAAACAGAGAATCATCAACCACAATTTGAAAACGTAAATTGAAAATGAGATTTGGACAGACTTCAAATTTGCAACAATTAGAAACTGGAGTATTTGAATTAAACAGAGAAATTAAGCAGAGATGATGTTCACAGCAGAAAAGAAGATGACAGTAATTGCTTTCAGAAATTAAACGTGAAACTGGATTGAAGATGAGAAGTAATGCAAATGAAAATAAAATTCAACAACGAAAATCGGAAACTGTAAATTACATTCAACACTGGAAACAAACAACAATATTAACTGATGACAAACGCAGACTGGAAAATTAAGATTCAATACATGAACTGTAAAATAAAATCAAACCCAAAACCTCCCCAAGGAGGAGGAGGAAAAATGAAAGCCAACGTAAAACTCTTCCTAATTCCTACTCCTAAAAATCTAATGATCCTCCCTCTGCTGCTGCTTCAGATTTTATAGCCAATTCTCTGAAATCTAGCCTCATTTTGGATTTTGTCTCTGGTACCCCGTGAGTTTCACTGCTTCCAAACCAGCTCACCCGTGAGCACCTCTTGGACGTAAGAAAAAGAAATAATGTTGGGGCCCTCCATTTGGTGTCTGTTTCCTGCTTTCTTCCATGGTTTTTTTCTTCATTCTAAGTCTTCTAAGTCCGACCCCTCTTCACACAGCTGCATGCTTCTTCATGCTTTGGTTCTCTTAAACGTGCTACTGCTGGATGTCTTCTCCATGTGGCCGTGAAGTGTGTGTGTCTTCTGCTGGATGCTTCTTCTTTTTCTTCATCAATCACCTTGTGCTTTGCTTTTCTTCCAGCAAAAATTAAATGCCCACCATGGAGAGCTCTCCTCTGGACGTGGCAGCTTGTTCTTTCCGAGTGCACCCTTAAACCTTCCATTTCCGTGCTCTTTTCCCAGCCGTGACCAGCTGCTGTTGGTGAATCACCGTGTGCACTCCAGCTCCTGGAACAATGAGCTGCTGCCTCCGAGTTGTATCCTCCAAGAACCGTGAATGTCTTCTTCTCCAACTTTGCTGCTGGAATGGGGAACACCGCTGCTAGACATGCACACCAAAGCAAGAAAATTGAATCCGTGCCTCTTTGGTTGAAGTGTTCCAGCATGTCAATTGTTCGGTTAAATCACTGAACTCTCCTTCTAAGATATGAAGGCACTGTGTGCTTCTCCTTTGTTTTGTTGCTGCCACCGTTCCAGCCTTAGCCTCCCAAAACCGTGAACTTGGTGGCCTCCTCTTTCTTCCAGAAATGAGAAGGCTCTTCTTTACTTCTTTTCCCGTAAACTCCCACCTATACAATACATGTGATCTGCATTTTTTTCTTTTAGTGGGGCTGTGACATTCATCTTGATAAATTTTAGCATGGAACTATTCGCATCTGCGTGAGCTTGGTTCTCTTCATCCCTTCCACTTGCTTCCAAAGACCATGGACCTACATGAGCACATGTGTTTCCCACTTAAAAATCCTTTCCAATTTGATGCTTGTGTTGGCCGTGAGAAGCAAGCTAAAACCGTGAGAGTGTTGTCTAAAAATGTATTGAATATTGTAGCAAGCCTTTCCATTACAAACATGTGGGGACCGTTTGTGCTATTTACATTTAAACAAATTCAGCACTTGCACTTGGAGTTTGACGTGAGCTTTCACCATGGTGTGGCCCCTTTCTTTTGATTCCACTTCAAGACCATGCTATTCTTCTATATTGCCGTGAATGCTTCTTCACCAAGGAGGTGGCTCCCACTTTGACTTCAAGCTTTGATAATCCCTTGGCAAATGAATTTTCCAGCAACTTGCTATCTTCCAAACACGTGAGAGATGTTGTATGTGCCCCTCCATTATGCTTCATAACTTTCAAGAATTAGATGGGATGGTTTCCTTTCACGTGTGATAACGGGTCGCACCGCTCACAAAAGTTGATTGCAGATATGAATGCAGTACAGTATTAGGAAGTGACTCCTAGGTCGTCTCACAAGGACCAATATTTGTGGTTCGGTCTTAGATTTAACACGAAGGGGGGGGTTTGTAGTGTTTTTGGTTACGGAAAATAAATTAAACTGGAATTTAAACACAACTGAATTTAAAAACACCGAAATAAATTTTAACGACTGTAAAACCAAACGGTAAAAACGGAATAATAAATATGCAGAAACGGTAAAATTTAACGATTCAGAAAACAATAAACGATAAAATAAAAAGACGGTAAAAATAAAACATGAAATTTAACTTTTTCTAAAAACTTAATTTAACGAGTGCAGTAAAAAAATGAGAAACAGATGAATGAAGTTTTGAAACCGTAAATAGAAAACTGAGAGAATGGAATTTGGAATTAACATCAATTAAAACCAAATACATGAAATTGTAAAATTAAACAAATCCTAAACCTCCCCAACGGAGAGGAGAAAAAAAATAAGCTACAGAAAATAAAACACGTCTGTCTTTGCTCTCTTCCTAAACTACTCTTCTTCTTTGGTCCTCCTCTCCTTTTATTACAAAAAATCTGGACTGTATCCCTCCATTGTTTAGCCCGTGTGTTGTGTGCCTTTCACTCCAGATTTTTTTTTCATTTTGTTTTGTCTCCAGCTTGGTCCCGAATTTCTTGGACAAATTGCTCCTAGCCGTGCCAAAGAAATGAGGTTGTGGGTCCTCAATTTTTGTAGTGTCCGTGGACTTTGCTTCCCCTACGCATGTTGCCAAATTCTTTTCAACCAACCTAGGTGCCTACACTCCAGCTTCTGGAACTGGTGTGTTTGCTTCTCTTTCACTTGCTTCGGTCAAGGACCCACTGGATGTGAAGACCGTGAGCTTCTTCATCAATGGGGTGGCTCCCCTTTAAAACTAAAAACCCATGTGCAGCTCCCCTCTTCTTCCTTCTTTCAATTTGCGTGTGCTATCAACAAGAAGGTGAAGAGGTTTTCTCGGTGGTGGCTACTCCAGCTCCAAGTTGCTGTCTTTTGCTCCATTTCTTCCAGCCAGCCATGCCACCGTGCACCTCCAAGCTTCCAGCCTTCTCCTTTAATCACGTTGCAGCTGGTCCAAAACATCCCAGTTCTCTGCTTGCTGGACATGCTCTCTGCTGCCATCTTCATTTAAGCTGGACCGTGGTGTTCTTCTTCCAAGACCAAGCCATGACCAAACTGCTGCTGCCTCTCAAAACCAACCGTGAACTTCCAATAAGTAGTGGCTGGACAGCCTTGATCTTCTCTCCAAACTCTTGTGACTGCGTGAAGAAAGCTGCTGGAATGGAGAACCAAGAGCTCTTCCTCCTTCTCCAAAGAGTGCTAGACGTGGCAAGATGCTACCACCCTTCTCTTTGCTGCACCTAGACCGTGAGACTTCCAGCTGGATGCTCCTAGATGTGTGTATGTTTTGTTGCAATTGCTGAGAATTCTTGCTGGCTTGTGCAGGGAATCCTTCACTTCTTGTGCCATCTTTGAGAATAATATTCCTTAGTGGAGCCCCTTTTGTCTCATACTTTTCAGATTAGATTAGATTTGTATGTTAATTGCTTCAAGGATTTTTCAACATGGTGGCCCCCTTCTCTTTGACTCCATGTGCTGATGTATGTGTGATATATTTTGTCCTTAGCAAATTTGCTTCAATCACTAAAAGTGGAACCCATCCGTGGCACAACTTCTTCCAAGCCAATTGAAAAGAAAATGAATTAACATAAGAATTGGAGGTGTAGGCGGTAACAATTGAAATGTGGCAGCAGACTTCATTTTGCATAAATTCTGAATGTGTAGTTTTGTTCAGCTCAAAACAATTTGGAACTCTTTGCAACCAATTAAGAGTCTAGAACCACATTTAATTTCTTTTTGTGGCTATGAGATGCGTTGTCCAATGATAAATTCCAGCCACCACAAGTACTAAACATCAAGCAAACAATGCAAACATTTTAGAACACTCACACAGTAATCACTGGACTGACATAGGAGAGTAAACAAAATACTGGGAACAGCACAAAATGAATTTTAACAAACGAACAACTATACATGAAAACAGACATCTAGACGAAACTATGAAAAAACATTGAATGGAAAACGGATACGAATTGAACTCGAACGAGGACAAACAAGTTGACACAAAATTCACACAGCAACCAGCGAAAATTGAAGTGGCTGAAATGCATTGGGCTCAATTGTCATTTCTCATTTAACCTTCAAATGTCCCAAATTTATTTCCAAAATTTTCCTTGCAATTACTAATGCGAATAATTAACTCAAATAATTCAAATTAATTAAAATTAGAATTTCTGGTCAAATTAAGCACAATTCCCTGATTAATTTTAGTACAATAAACTAAGTGAAGTGAAGAAAATATTGACTCATCAACGTGCATCTCCAATTCATTTAATATTCATTGCTTATGATTCATAGAAATAACCGTGAGTGGTTCCCCCACCATGTCCCATGTCTTCATAATTTTCTTCAATCAAGGGAAGGTCGTGTGCTATGTGCTTGCTTATAGAGAAAAGAAATGAGAATGTGCTTCATCATTAACGAGTTACTTCTCTTCAATTTAATCAATCTGTGCAAGTGAATATTCTTTCAAATATCCCAATTTGTATTACCAAAATTTTTCCTGCAATTACTAATGTGAATAATTAGCTCAGATAATTCGAATTAATTAAAATAAGAATTTCCGATCAAATTAAGCACATTTAACAAAAACGGAAAAATACCGGACATTTAAGCACAATTCCCGGATTAAATTCGGTACAATAAGCTAAGTGAAATTGATTAAATATTAACTCATCAAAATAGACCACACTTAGTCTTTTGCACTCCTGGGCAAAATCAAGACACAAATCAGGGAATGGTTCAAAGGACTTCTAGGAAGGTGACACACACTCAGCACGCAGAAAACAAAGACTCAAGAAAAATAAAAAGAATTTACAAAGTTCTCAAGAAATCTAGACAGAGAAAAGATGTAGATCCAATCACAGAATCACTAAAAAGCAGATACTTACAGAAATCTTCCAAACAATTCAAAACTTGGTAAAATAATTAATCAGCTCAAGAGGTGATTTAAAAATAACAAAACCTTACAGATGCACTCACAGTGTTTCTCTCAAGTGTCTAGGGTAAAGAATTTTCAACTCGATGCACTAAAGAAAGCAAACACAAGTAGACTTGACAAGCTTATAATATCAACACTTAAAACATATGCATGTTCAGATCCAAAGGTCTTTCAGGGTTGTAATGGGGCCAAGGACAGGAGAGGATAAATTTGGATAAGTAGCTATAGCTCAGAAGAAATAGAGGTGCACTAGGGAAAAAAAATGTAAACACAGTGAAATCTCACCCAAACCTCTAATTCAATCCTCTTCTCGACTCCATTATTCACAGGATTATTTTTCAATTTTTCTCTTTTTCTCATCAAATTTTTTTTTATTTTTTTATTTTTTTTTATTTTTTTTTTTTTTATCCTGTATTTTTTTTTTTATCACACAACAGGATATGAATTATCATTTCAAAACATGATGAGAAACCAACTAGCCAATTCATCAGAATTCCCAAGGAGACCACACTTATTCACAAAATACTTCTATAGCTCCAGACTTTCCTAAGGTTAAGGTAATAATTTGTTTTTCACTTAGGATCAGTGTATGAGCTTCAACACAAAGAAATATATACAGTATAGGCTCAAAGGGGTTATCAAAGGATAATAACAAGGTAGGCTTATTTGGCTAAAGAGGCTCAAGAACAAAAATGCCTTTATCACGTCTGAACATGCATATTAATCAAGTATATCAAAAAGAATCAAGTCAAGGCATATGTGCAAGCATTCAAGATACATATCACACAAGAAAGAAAATAAAGTGGCTCAAATCTCACACAGGGTGTTCGTCATAATCAAATCAACCTCTTAAGCATTATAATCATCTTCCAAGCAGAGAAAAGCAAGGATTTCAAACCATAAGTATTAAGTAAGTGAAGGAAAAATCTACAACTTAACATTCATCCAGAAATCAAAAGAAAAATGTAAAATTTATTTGCACTCAAGAACACTAAAACAATTTAAAATAGAAAAAATTTAGCACTCAAAAACAAAAAAATTAACACACAAAATACATACTAATAGAAACTAACAGAAAAAACAAAATTTCTCCCCAGTAGACCACACTTAAATCACACAATGTCCTCAGTGTGTTACAATCATCAGATTTTTCAATTTGAAAGCAGTCAAATAATATAGACAAGTGCAATAAAAAGTAGGAAAAATGGGAAGAAATTTTCAGTGACACCCATCAGTAGATGTCGTCAGATAACATCCATCAGTAGATGTTTAGATCACCTAGCACCCATCAGAAGATGCTAATAATTTTTATTATTTTTATTTTATTATTTTTTTTTTTTTAATTGAAAAAAAAAGAGACCGGTACTGTGACAACAGTCTCGGTGACAATGACCGGAACTGTTGCTACAGTGGCAGAAATTTAGGCTATAAAAGGGCACCTCCTCAGCCTCGAGTGACATTTCTGATCCCTCACTCTCTCTACTCCTCTGCTCTCTCAACTCTCTCTTCTCTCTGCTCTCTGCTCTCTTCGCTCTCCTCGCTCTCCTCTCTCCTCAACCTGAGCGTCTGGATCTCTGCAGGGAGCCTCTCCACCCCGCGTCTGCTGAAGGTCTGAGATCTGCGCGAGGAGCTTCTCTGCCAGCTCTACTTCTCCAGGTAAGTCCTCTGCACCTTCCTTCTTTCCTTTTTCCATTTCTTTAAGCTTTCTGTTCTTTCATTTCAGTTTTCCTTTTCCTGCTTCGTTCTTCTTTGCTTTCTGCCTCCTCTTGTGCTTTCTCTATTTTGCTCTCCCTTTCCTTCTTTATTATTATTATTATTTTTTTTTCTTTTCTGCAATACTTGTCCTCTCCCCCTGCCCGATCTATCTTCTTTTCTTCTCCTACAATTGTTTTTTTTTTTTTTTCATTCATTTTTTTTTTTTGAAACTGAAAACACTTAAACACAAAAAACACAACTGTCTAAAAACTTAAGGGGTATATCGGCTGGAAACCAGACGTTAATCTCCCTTCGATTGAAGGTATGGCAGAGACAATCGGGTAGAACAACGCCACGTACCCCACTTAAAACTAAATAAAACACAGAAACATAATATACAAGAACAATATGGACAAGGACAACTGGACATAGATCCGTTTAGGACCCTTTGCAAGGACCGTGAAACAGATCTGAGACCAGACACAAAAACAATCAAAGACAGACAGGACAAAATAAATCTAATAAGGAAACAAAAACAAACAAATAAAGAAAATACTGAACTAAGAATCTAATATATTTTTATGCCCTTTTTTTTTATGTTTTGTTTTTCTTTTTTTTTTATGTTTTTGTTCCTTTTATTTTTATATTTTTTTTTATTATGTTTTAGAATATTTCAAGAGGAATGATGACGAGTGAGATGGAATCAGAGAGATACACTAGTCAGCGATGGCGTCCTACAGATGATCAGATCAAGATGATGATGAACATCTACAACTATGGGGTCACACACCCAAGCCGAGCGCAAGTCGTCGAGATTGCGTCTCGACTAAGGACCTTCGCAGATGCCACCGAATATAACGTGCACTGCTGGTTTAACAACCATGGCAATCGGGTCAGGCGCTGGCAAGCGGAGATAGACCCCACTGGCACTCTCTTTTCACAACTGCCGCTATACATGTACGGTAAGACCTCTGATCACACCTCCATTGAATTTTCCATTCCTCTTCTATTATTAACACAAGTTTTTTATTTTTTATTTTTTTATTTTTTATTTTTTTGTTTGAAAGAAAACAACTGGGTGATAATGAGGGCACCGAGGCTGCTGGATTTGTTTCCAGTTCCGATCATTATCGATGACGACAGAAATGAACGAGAAATTCCTCCACCAAAGCCTCCTGTATTTCGAACCAGAACTCCCTCAACGGAGCTCTCCCTTAGACCACCACAACCAGCTCGAGAATTCTTCCAGTTTTAATTTTTTTTTTTTTATGTTTTTGTTGGCCGAGTGTGGCCAGAATTAAGGACTGTAATATGAACACTTATGTTTTTTTATGTTTTTAATTTTTATGTTTTTATTTTTATGGTCTGTAATATTAACGATCAGAAATGATCGAACCCCTAACATCTTTATTATGCTTTTATGTATTTTATTTTTATTATTATTAACTATGTAAGACAGAATGTTTTTCGCGTACTTGGTTATTTCAATAAATGCACTCAGATAGTTTCTCTGCTCAAACTTCACCTCTCTGCCTTACATGTTAATTCTACTTCTATGTAGATATTTTTTTTTTTAAACGAAAACTAAATAAATAAATAAAAAACAGAACACACATTAACAAAACAAAAGACCTAATACTGAACACAAAATATCAAAGCACACAAAACGCAAATGTCAAAAACACCAGACAAAACACATATTTAACAAAATAACATACCTGAAATAGAACACACATTTTTTTTTTAAATATACGAAAAATAAATATATGTACATCTCATTAAATTTTAATTGAAAGGAAATATTTTTGCACGCTTAAAATAAAATATTTTGTCAAAAAGATTTTATTATTATTATTATATTTTTATTTTTTATTTTTTTTAAAAAAAAATAGCAATCCGAAAACTAACAAAGAAAATTAAGAATTCTCCCCTAATTCGCAAACTAAGAAAATTAAGGGAAGAAGGAACAAGAAAACTTCCCTGGTTATGGTGGCAGTTGCCAAACTTGGACAAGCAGGGAGATGTTCTTCGCCTCAGGATCCAGCAAAGAAAATTTGAGGAAGAACTGCTTCATCATTATTTTTCTCGTAGCAATTTGTTTTAGCAGTATCTCTCCTTCCACTAGCATTTGTTGAGTGTGTGACACCGGAATAGCTATCTCTGGCTCGCTCAAAGAAGTAGCAGTATACTCTTCTTCATTAATCATGCATTCCTTAATGTCAGCACCTGCATTCTTTTTGAACTCTGCATCCTTGTCATCAAACTCACAATTAATAGCATCTGTAATAAACTTAGAGTTTGGCTGTAATGCATAATCAATTTCAGCACAAATTGAGCAAGAACCAGATTCGCAATCACATTCAAAATTTTCAGAAAACTGTTAAATCAAAGTTTAGTCCTAACTCTATAAAATCATCAGATTGCACAATTTCTCTTTCAAAATCAATATTGACGCGACTTTGACCAATGGGTTCAATGGCTGACACTGAATTAAAATTTTTAGAATGGTCAATCAAATTTGTATCAGTATCAGTCATAAACCCTATAGAATCAGTGTGCGTCAAATCACATGCAATTGAATGTGTCTGCAAATCGGGTAAAGTAATTGGAATATCAGGTTCAGAATAAACCTGTTTTTGCTCACTGAAAAGTTTCTTACCAAACTCCAAGTTATCAGCTGTATCCTCAGGGCTATCAGTGTCAGAATCCAGAATAGGCTGCTCAGGTTCTTCCTTTGTTAACTCAATGGGACTTTCACCAGCCAGCTTGCAGAACAACTTCCTCGCTTCTAATGGGGTTATATCCATCAAACATCCACCAAAAGCTACATCCACAAGTATCCTTTCACTGTCCAGGAGCCCTTCATAAAAATAAATCAAGAGCAAATGCTCTGGAATTTGGTGGTTTGGACAAGTTATGCAGAGCCTGTTAAACTCTCCCAATAATCTGCTAGGCTTTCTTCTTGAAACTGCTCAATAGCAGTGATCTTCATCCTAATGCTGGTCACCTTTGCTGCTGGAAAAAACTTGTCGAAGAATTTTTGTTGTGTTTCCTGCCAACTATTAAAAGGATACTGGTATATGAACCAGTCTCTTGCTTTATCTTGAAGGGACATGGGAAACATTTTTATCAACACTGTCTCCTTTGAAACACCAGCAGGCCTCATAGACAAACACACCAAACAAAACTCCTTGAGGTGCCTGTATGGATCTTCATGTGCCAACCCATGGAATTTGGGAAGACTCTTGACTATCTCATACATCCAATCTTGAGAATCAGTCATTTTCTCTATTCTAGTTCAAAACCTATCTCAGACCTGGACTTTCACTTCAAGCAAGGATTATAAAAAATATAGAAACATAACATGGGGAAAACCAGTATTTACATCAATTAAAACTTCCAAAAACAACCACTAAACAAAACACAACACATTTATACATGCTACACGCACAAACAAGAAAGAAGAAATTTTTTTTTTTTAATTAACAGACAAAATACATATGACACGCATACAAAACAAATAGAACATCACAACACAACACAAGATAAAGCATAACACAATTAATCATGCTACAGGCACAAACAAGACAGAACATCAACAGTAAAATATTTTTTTTTTTAAATATAGCAACTAAATACAGAACACAGCACAATAAAATATAAAAGACAAAACATATATTAACACAACATAATCGAAAAACACAGCAAAAATCTAAAACAAAAAACCTGGAACTGAAGTGACAACGCCGCCAAAATTTGCTAAAGGTGTCGTTGTCGCCTACAGAAATATACAAGACAAAACACACAAAACACACATATTAACAAAACAAATATTAACAGAACAAAAATCTAAAACTGAACCTTCATTGGTCCCCGGCAACGGCGCCAAAATTTGATGCGACTGTCGCGGTCATACAAATTTGATACAGATAAAGAATGTAGTATAGCTAGGATGTGACTCCTAGGTCGTCTCTTAAGGACCAATTTTGTGGTTCAGTCTCAGATTTAACATGAAGGGGGGGTTTTGATTGTTTTTTGGTTTGGATGCAGAAAAATTAAATTGGAAATGCAGTAAAAATAACAGACTGTAAAAACAAGATTAAAACAGTAAAACAGTAAAACGGTAAATAAATTATAGAAACAGTAAATGTGTAGAAAATGGTAAATTCAGAAATATTTAAATTGCAAAACAAATAAACTTTTACAGAAATTAAAATGTGCAAAGAAACTTAAAGGAAATCGATGTGAAAATGGTAAAAACGAAATTTGACTTTTGTAAACATGACAGGAAAACTAAAATCACCAGGCAGTAAAAATAAACAGAGAATCATCAACCATAATTTGAAAACGTAAATTGAAAATGAGATTTGGACAGACTTCAAATTTGCAACAATTAGAAACTGGAGTATTTGAATTAAACAGAGAAATTAAGCAGAGATGATGTTCACAGCAGAAAAGAAGATGACAGTAATTGCTTTCAGAAATTAAACGTGAAACTGGATTGAAGATGAGAAGTAATGCAAATGAAAATAAAATTCAACAACGAAAATCGGAAACTGTAAATTACATTCAACACTGGAAACAAACAACAATATTAACTGATGACAAACGCAGACTGGAAAATTAAGATTCAATACATGAACTGTAAAATAAAATCAAACCCAAAACCTCCCCAAGGAGGAGGAGGAAAAATGAAAGCCAACGTAAAACTCTTCCTAATTCCTACTCCTAAAAATCTAATGATCCTCCCTCTGCTGCTGCTTCAGATTTTATAGCCAATTCTCTGAAATCTAGCCTCATTTTGGATTTTGTCTCTGGTACCCCGTGAGTTTCACTGCTTCCAAACCAGCTCACCCGTGAGCACCTCTTGGACGTAAGAAAAAGAAATAATGTTGGGGCCCTCCATTTGGTGTCTGTTTCCTGCTTTCTTCCATGGTTTTTTTCTTCATTCTAAGTCTTCTAAGTCCGACCCCTCTTCACACAGCTGCATGCTTCTTCATGCTTTGGTTCTCTTAAACGTGCTACTGCTGGATGTCTTCTCCATGTGGCCGTGAAGTGTGTGTGTCTTCTGCTGGATGCTTCTTCTTTTTCTTCATCAATCACCTTGTGCTTTGCTTTTCTTCCAGCAAAAATTAAATGCCCACCATGGAGAGCTCTCCTCTGGACGTGGCAGCTTGTTCTTTCCGAGTGCACCCTTAAACCTTCCATTTCCGTGCTCTTTTCCCAGCCGTGACCAGCTGCTGTTGGTGAATCACCGTGTGCACTCCAGCTCCTGGAACAATGAGCTGCTGCCTCCGAGTTGTATCCTCCAAGAACCGTGAATGTCTTCTTCTCCAACTTTGCTGCTGGAATGGGGAACACCGCTGCTAGACATGCACACCAAAGCAAGAAAATTGAATCCGTGCCTCTTTGGTTGAAGTGTTCCAGCATGTCAATTGTTCGGTTAAATCACTGAACTCTCCTTCTAAGATATGAAGGCACTGTGTGCTTCTCCTTTGTTTTGTTGCTGCCACCGTTCCAGCCTTAGCCTCCCAAAACCGTGAACTTGGTGGCCTCCTCTTTCTTCCAGAAATGAGAAGGCTCTTCTTTACTTCTTTTCCCGTAAACTCCCACCTATACAATACATGTGATCTGCATTTTTTTCTTTTGGTGGGGCCGTGACATTCATCTTGATAAATTTCAGCATGGAACTATTCGCATCTGCGTGAGCTTGGTTCTCTTCATCCCTTCCACTTGCTTCCAAAGACCATGGACCTACATGAGCACATGTGTTTCCCACTTAAAAATCCTTTCCAATTTGATGCTTGTGTTGGCCGTGAGAAGCAAGCTAAAACCGTGAGAGTGTTGTCTAAAAATGTATTGAATATTGTAGCAAGCCTTTCCATTACAAACATGTGGGGACCGTTTGTGCTATTTACATTTAAACAAATTCAGCACTTGCAATTGGAGTTTGACGTGAGCTTTCACCATGGTGTGGCCCCTTTCTTTTGATTCCACTTCAAGACCATGCTATTCTTCTATATTGCCGTGAATGCTTCTTCACCAAGGAGGTGGCTCCCACTTTGACTTCAAGCTTTGATAATCCCTTGGCAAATGAATTTTCCAGCAACTTGCTATCTTCCAAACACGTGAGAGATGTTGTATGTGCCCCTCCATTATGCTTCATAACTTTCAAGAATTAGATGGGATGGTTGCCTTTCACGTGCATCTCCAATTCATTTAATATTCATTGCTTATGATTCATAGAAATAACCGTGAGTGGTTCCCCCACCATGTCCCATGTCTTCATAATTTTCTTCAATCAAGGGAAGGCCGTGTGCTATGTGCTTGCTTATAGAGAAAAGAAATGAGAATGTGCTTCATCATTAACGAGTTACTTCTCTTCAATTTAATCAATCTGTGCAAGTGAATATTCTTTCAAATATCCCAATTTGTATTACCAAAATTTTTCCTGCAATTACTAATGTGAATAATTAGCTCAGATAATTTGAATTAATTAAAATAAGAATTTCCGATCAAATTAAGCACATTTAACAAAAACGGAAAAATACCGGACATTTAAGCACAATTCCCGGATTAAATTTGGTACAATAAGCTAAGTGAAATTGATTAAATATTAACTCATCACTCGGTTATATTTAAAACTGGTACCTAAACCCTTTAAGTGCGATAGAGGTTTTTTGATTTTAACCTAAGGGTACTGCCTCGGTTATATTTAAAACTGGTACCTAAACCCTTTAAGTGCATCAGTTACACAGCGAACCGGTGTCTAAATCATTTAAAATTTATATTATATGCCTCGATTGGCCTTCTCCTCTAGACAGTAACATCTATAGGCATTGGTTCATATATAACCGAGGCATATAATTGCTCAATATTTACCGAAATGCCACCGCACTTTTATACGCTTCGATTTCAGTAGAACCGAGGCGTATACAACGCGTTAAAAAAGTCTTTTTTTACTAGTGTTATGGTCTAATCAGTTATCCTGTGACTTCTAAATTCTAGGAATAGATCTAAGGTTACAGTTAGAGATAGAGTCTTAATCTTAATACAGGTGATTTATTCAAGGAGTAACTAAGGAATCCTACTGAAGGGTGGTGATCCTAGGCTTTAGGTACTAAGGGATAGACCTAAAGTTACACCTAAGTAAATTCCCAAGACTTGATCATTTTCAATTTCAGATCACCTAAGTAGATCTGACACAAGAGAGGGAAAAGTAGTGAAGTCAAACTCTAACAAAGTTATATCATTTAAAAGTCACTCATCTAGTAATCCAAATTATTTTCCAAATTATTTTATAACATTGTCACCAATAGAAATATGTTTTCAACATATTTCAAACACAAATATTATTTTATAAAGATCAAGATAGTTAAAACATTGTGTTTTTTACCAAATCCCTATGGATACGACACTTGTTATGCTACAAAAAGCTAATATACTTTTTGCTTTATTTTGGATTGTACACCACTAGATGCACAATGACTACATATAGTAGCACCAAAAAATCAATCCACCTGCAAACATAAAGTTGGCTACGACTCGACTAAAGGGTCAACAATCCTTATATGCTAATCAAACTTCTAAGCTTAGAGGGCTTATGTACATACTCTACCAAACAAATATGTTAAGTGAGTCGCCTAACAAGGCACGTTCAAATTTACTGACCTAAAGTTGTTGGAAGATATTATAAAATTTATTTCTTGGTACAAATATTTATATATTAAAGTATATGTGACCAAATATGAGTAGTTTGATTACGTCATTATATTCTTTAATATCATATATTTATAGAATATTTGCTATATTAAGTAAGGTATCACATTATTACTATCCCACTAATTATCGTATATAGAGTAAGTTGTTATATTGGCTGATGTTATCTTGATTTTATCAGTTTACAACAAACCTCATAGGGCCTAGAACCCTATAAATACACATGGTATTTCACCAGAAAACACACTGATTCTCATTCTCTTTTACTCAAAAGATTCAAACTCTCTTACTGACTTGAGCATCAGAGAGTTTTCTACAGGTGAATCTTCCCATGTTCAAACCCTCAAGAGCATAAATCAGGATTTTTCAATTCACAGAGATCTTCCCACATGTTTGAAGGTCAACACTTTGGATATCGTATGAACAATATTAAATCGTAACTTTCTAAAAATTAAAATTCTCTTTTAGAAAGTGAGAGGATTGACTAATGATAAAAATTTTACTATGATGAGAAATTTTTTTTTAGTATATAGAGTTCAAAGTATGAAAGGATTTTCATGAAGAAAATCATGGATTTTCTTTTCATAATAGGTTTTTATTTCCTATGTGATCCTATTTTTTTTCTTTTTTTTTAATTTTTAATAAAATTTTCATGTGATGGAAGCATATTTTTGAAATATATTCTCAATATTTATTTAATTTGAGTTATTGTAAATGATTTAAAAAAATTCTATACAAATGCTTCTGTCTTTAGCATAAATAAAATACAAAGAAAAATATAATAAAACAGAAATGACTATATATGAAAGAAACGAGTGTAAATCAAAAAGATAAATGTGGAAGAGATAAGTAAAGATGAGGAATTCTTAAGATATATATATATATATATATATATATATATATATATATATATATATATATATATATATATATATATATATATATATTTCGAGAATTTAATTAACGGCCACCGAAATGTTTATTAATTTATTATTTACTCGATAAACGCTGAGTATGTGGGAAAGCAACAACACGTTCAGATTTTTGAATTTCATTTTCCGTAGGATCCCGTTCAAATTGTTTGCTAAGCGAGATTCTCTGGTGCTAGTCGAACATTGACTTGAATATAGGTAAAATATGAATAAATATAAGATGATACGTATACATAAGAATCAAAACCAACCCATTTGAGCAAGTTGTAAAACAAAATAAAAGTAGTTTAGTCAAGATTATGCTTGAACTGAAATTAGGAATTAAAATAAGCAATTGCCAACTCAGTCAAGTTGTTATTATTCTTGCTGTTTAGTTCAACTATTTTGCATTCATAATGGTTCGTGATCTATTCGATTATAGATATTCACAGTACATATTTATAAATGTAAGAAAAAAAGACTAAACAAAATTAAAATCGTCTTCTGGTAGTAGAGACGAAAACGAAGTATTAAAATATTTTTCTCAATTTTCTATGAATTTGTAACGTTTTTATTTTCACCAACATTCATTTTTAATTTTTCAAAATATTTTTCACCAACGTTCTGATAACTTTCGAATTACGAAGCATTTTCTGAATATTTGCCTGCTCTATTCTTTTTATTATAAATTTTAAATAAATATATATTTATATATTATATAATGTATAATTAATTTATGTTCTAAACATAATCAATATGTTGGATCATCTTGAAGAAGATAATTTAATTTCTTTAAATCTTCCAGAATACGATTGTGCTAATTTCTACAAGAATAATCACTTGTAAGACCTTGGAAAACGAACACCATTAATCACCTGTCACATCCCCTTTAATTACTCCCAAAACCCTTATGCAGTGCATTAAAAATGCACTTCCATACTCTCTGCATTCCGGTCAAGTGTCGCGATGGAATGTTCTGAAATCAGTAGTGGAAGACAAGTGTCAGCAAGAGAACGGACGTTGGTTTTTAAACAAAACTGACTTTTCTGAAATCCGTGTCCCTCTCTGCATGCACTCATCTTCTCCAAAAATCCTGATCTTTCGAATTCTCCTCCTTCTCTCTAGAAAACCCTTCCCTTCTCTCTACTGCAACTCACTCTACTTTGCTCCGATCACTGTTCAGGCACCGTAGAAGGATTCTCGGCGTCCTGAGCTTTCGTTTGAACCGAACGCTTTAGAATTCTGAAACCGGTAAGTTCATCTTCCTTCCACTGTTAGTTCTAGTGAACATGCACACCCAACTCTGGGTGCATGAACTCTTAAGATTTGATACTGAACCCCTTTTTCATCTGTCTTTGATGTTGATTATTAGAGTAGTAAGTGTTGCGGGTAGAAGGAAATTATAGTTGACAAGTCGAGTTGCAAACCTAGGACGAACGCTCATATTAGAGGTAAGGGAAGCCTATTAATTTAATTCGTATGCTGATTGTATGCTTGCTGAAAATGAATGTATGTTGTTGAATGAGTGAATGTATGTATACAGTATGAGGATAATGTAGGATGGTTGATACGTATGAAGTGTATGAATATGAAAATGATTTACAAATTTGTAGTACAAAATATGGGTGTGGATACTATAAAGTCTGAAGATTTATAAGTTAGATGAAGTATAGAGTATGAACTGGTATGTGGAAATCTTAAGTTGAAAATATTTATGTAATTGAATATGAACTTTTACTATGATTGTATACGTTCGTCATCGAATGGTCTTTTACCGTTCGGTTTTCCAGTAATCTAATTAAAGTGGAATTCCTTCATTTGGAAGGAACTCTGATCGAGAACGAGCGTTCTCATGTGGAAATAATAATCTTGGAGCGTTCGGCTCAGAACAGTCGTACCTAATATTCGAAATAAAGTAATATATATATGTGTACCTTGTACTTTAAAGATTTGTAATGCTCAGTCTTACACCAAGCGTACGTCCTATGTAGCGCTCGGTCTTACACCAAGCGTACGTCCTATGTAGTGCTCGGTCTTATGCCGGACGCTCGTATTCGTCTTTAACCATTAAACGTGTGGAAATAGCGTACGTTCAAACTTCCGTAAAATTCCCTTACCGCGTTCAGTCATAGACTGGCAGTCGGTCTCTATAATACAATTATTCTCGTTATGGTTCTGGAATCGTATTGTGGTGGTTTAATCTAGTGGATCCGGCCTAGAGTCCCGTACTTAAATTATTCTTTGAGTATTGATCTAATCTTCTAAGAATCAGTTCATTTAACTGGTTCAAATGGTAAATAACGTTCGTTAAAAGAGATGTGTGTTTGTAGTCAAATTTATTCGGTTCTGAAACGAAGGTTATCGTTCTCTTTACTCCCGTTCGTCCTCATTATAAAGAGGACTGAACGTTCGTTATTTTAAGAAATTGGATTGGAAGATGAAAATGAAAATAAAGGGAAATATTATAAATAATGAACAGTATATGAGATGAATAAGTGATGGTGGATTTTGAACGAGCGTTCCAAGGAGGAACGACTCTATGATTTGAATATGGGAAGTTGTGTAGTATGAACATGGTAAAGCTATTTATGGCAGTTCATCCTGATGTTCCGTGAGTGCTCGTCCTCACGTAGAGGAGAGTAGGTCATGTGTGGGAACGGCAGGAGGTCCTAGTCCTTAGGAGTACTTTGGACTGATAGGGCTAACCTCGGGTGGCAGCTGTTGAGTGTTTCCCAGTTATCACATCACCCGGGTGCACGAACGCCTGTAGATACATGGATTCATACAGTCCGGACGGTCTGCCTAATGAGAGTTTTTGGATGATTATATGTGTTGAGATATTCTTGCATTGCTGGTATATGTTGATTTGTATGTTTGATGTATGAATTAAATTATATAAGCTTACCCTGTGTCCTTTCCTTGTGTTGTCTTGTACCTGTACGTTCGTCCTGTCAATGCAATGATCATCCGTGTGGATGTGAGTAGAAGTAGACACTCTTTTGGAGGAGATGGTAGAAGAAGAGAATCTCGTGGAAGTCGAAGTGAAGGCCGAGACTTAGATCGTTCATTAGAATTAGTCATTCTTAGAATTTATGACGTTCGGTTATTGGTTTTGTAAAACCGTTCGTCCTGAACCTTTATTACTTCTGTATTAAATGGTTAAACTCTGTATTTTGTGACGTTCGACTTTTGATAGTTGACTGCTGATTTAAGACTGCACTGTTTAATTATGTAATGTGATTAATTCTAATTTATGGTCATTACTATATTTTGGGATATTACATCACTAAACAATATTATTTTTGTGGCAATTAAAATTGTAAATTTTAATAATTAAAAACTGTCATAAATAAAATTTTAAATATTTAAAATAATCCTTAAATTATATATGTTAAAAACACTTTGTAACAAGAATATTTTAACTACTGATATTTTTGCTAGAAAATGAAAAAAGAAATTTAGAGATTAAAATCCATCACAATTTAGTCTTTTGTTTTTATAATCTTTTATTATATTCTAATAATTAAAAATCGTTCAAAATATATAATATTTTATTATTATTATTTAACATTTATTAAAGGTCTTGAACCACCACAAATTATTTAATTTTTTTATTTATATTTTCAATCATTATTTTTTACTGATTTTATAATAAATAATTAAATTATTTATTTTATTTAGAATTATTTTTTAAGGTGATAAAAATAGTATTAATAATTAAATTTTCATTTAAACTAAACATGCCATTTTTTATATACTACACATAATTATTATTTTTGACTGATTTTATAATAAATAATTAAATTATCTACTTTATTTAATTTTTTTAAGGTGATAACATAGTATTAATAATTAAATTTTCATTTGAACTAAACATGACATTTTTTTTATATACTACACAAAACAATATACATTATACAGCAACTATAATATATGTAAACTAATCAAGAATCAAAATGACAAAAAAAAAATGAAATAGGCTATCAAATAACAAACCTTACATATTTTCCATTCAAGTTTTACAGTATGATAGAAATAAAAAATTTATTGAATTGTATATAAGTATTCTCACAAAAGTTTACATTATGCGTAGTACTAAAGAAAAATGTTAATTCTGATTGAAGAGCAACACCTACAATAGTTATTGAATTTTATATAAGTTATCTGTTGGTTTCCTAAAAGGGTAACTATAGAACTATTAAGTACCATAATTGCTTACAACTGGTATACATAGGCTTACGCCTAAATTGGGTGACTATCATTTATGGGATGTTAGAAGGTAATTTAAAGAGTAAAGTGAATAAACAGATAAAACGTATGAGTTTATAAAAAAAGAAATTATTATATGAGTGTTTGGATATATTATGTGGTTTATATATATATATATATATATATATATATATATATATATATATATATATATATATATATATATATATATATAGAACTAGTCTGACAGGATAAAAATAGAAGGATATAATGTCACCAAACTAGCGAGTTAAAATAAAAAAATAAAAAACTATAAATAGTCAAAATTATTTAAAAAGAAAAAGAAAAAGGAAAATAAATAGAAAAGTTGATATTGTTAACTATTCATACTAAGTCAGGCCACCTTATTGGACCATCCATCGCTACCAAGAAATAATATAGAAACGCGTTGCATTACTTTTACTTTTTCCCCTATAAATATACCATCATCACCTTCAACTTACCACTACCAATCACAAAATCCAAAGCCTAATTTTTCGTCTATCACAGACTGCTGCATTATCCGATAACAAGAGAAAATCAACTTCAACTTTCGTCATGGCTCCTTCTGATGTTACCTCAATACTGCAAACGTCTGAATCTAGCACACAAGAACCTACCACAATGACCACGTAAGTGTTTGATCAATAATATATTGTCTCTAAAATTTATATTCATTAAGTTGTATTACTTTGCATATTTCTTTGCTATGGTTAATTATATACTAACGTTAATTAAAAACATTTGTTGCATGTTCTTTTGATAAATATTAGAGAATGCAGTTGTGAGAACACTGAAAACACTACTTTTACATGTGACACTGTCGTCGAAGAGGAAACTAAAGATAGTGATTCAGGAGACGAGGAAAAAGCGAATCACAAGGGAGATAAAGGGACAGGTGCACAAACAACCGCAGATCGAATTGGAAATGCGATAGTTGAAGATAATACTGAAACTGAAAACACTCCTTGTACTTGTGACACTGTCGTTGAAGAGGAAACAGAAGAGAGTGATTCAGGAGAAGAAGAAAACGAGCAAAATGGGACAGAAGAGAGTGGTTTTAATGGACCAAGAAAACCGATTCACGTAGGAGATACAGGGAAACCGCCACAATCAACCAATTAGATGGAACAGAAAATGGGATCATATTATAAACACTTCTTATATATGTGAAGATGTCACCGACGAGTGATTTAGAAGAACGTGAAAAAACGACACCAAATTCAGAATGAACTCACGCTCTGGTTTCTTAATTTTCTCAATTACTTTCGCTTCTGGTTTGTTGTATTAGTTCAATTGCTATGGATATTTTTGTTGACTGCTGGTTGTTTAGAAAAGTTTTAGGTTTCCCCTTTTCTCCAATAAATGATTACTTCAATATCACTTTGCTCTCTCTTCCTCTCTTTATACAAACTGTCACTGTTGTTATTTTCGACCAACAACCCAATAATCATTCTAAGTCAAACAACACGTGGCACTAAAGTTTACTATTAATAATCTATAAAAATAATAAGTTCAAAACGTATCTCGGCCAAGCAATACAACTGGAACTTAATTTGCAATTTATATATAGAAATCACATCTTCGAAGCTTACATGCTGTACTTTCTTATACTACGTGTAATTTTTCTTCCTTCCGTGCATTGAATATTCAATTTATTTTTAAAATTAATATTAATATATTATCAGTACAAGAAAATTTGTTTTTACTTAAATTTATATTGAGCATTTTCGAGAGGTTTTAATTGCTGTTACTTGCTATTTGACTTTGTTCGGTAACAGATAGTCACGGTTTTTTTTTTTTAAATATAAGAAAAGAATAGAGTTGTCAGGGGCTATCCGACCCGATCCGGTTCGATTCACTGTGGATTGATCACTTAATGAGTCAATCCAATCCGGCTCATTTATTAGTGAGCCAGAAAAATTCAAACTCGATCCAACCCACCTACCACGGGTTTAACCCGCATGAGCCGGGTTTAAATGAGTTGGGTTGAAATCTGACCCGCATAAAAAAAATACAATGTTTTCAAACCGCATAAAAAAAATACAATGTTTTCAAACCGCATAAAAAAAAATTAGTAGAATAGGTTTCAAAAGCTCGTATTTGCCTCTTTGATTTTTTTTTCATTAATCCTAATAGAATAAACACTATAAACCCTTCTTTTACTTGCACAAGCAATGTGGGACTTTTAGTCTCAAGGCCGACCAGCAGCTCCTAAGGTGCTTTGAGTCCCACATTGCTTAATTTCCTTCATCCTAAAGGGTTTATAAGCCAACTAGTTCTCCTAAAGTTCAAAACAAGAAGAAAAGCTATGCTACCTTGCACTTGCATCTAAGATGCCTTTTTCCTCCTTTTTCTTTTCCGCTTTTATTTTCCATTCATTATTTTAAATGTCATTAGTATATTTTTCTCTAGGCATGCACTTTCCTATCAGTTCCCCTCAGAATCGAGACCGAAACCTATACTGTGCAATATTATACTTTGGGTTATGGTGAACCGATGTATAATGTGTACGGTAATAAATATTTTTTTTACTATTGGTAATTGCATTGTTTTCATCTACAAAATCTCCTTTCTCTAATTTTGGATGGAGAAGGAATCTTCAGATCATAAGCCATTTCCTGTAAAATTCCTGTAACAAAATTACTTCTTCAATTTAGCTGACGAAAGTAATCATTGAGAAATAAACCATTGAATGACAATAATTTACTCTAGAAATCAATTGCTGAAAGAAACATCTTGCCTATGCCAAGAAAAGGAGAAATAAAGATTAAATTTTTCTTTTCAAGTATCTAGCATGTGAAATACCATGGATAAAATAAAATAAAAAGCACGAAGTCAAGTAATTAGATATTAACAGTTTGTTAAATGCGAACATGATTCAACTTGCCATTGGAAAATTCATGCAGTAGTATTATGTGTATTTGTTTAAAATAGAAACAATACTCCTGTTTTGACACAATTTAACTTAGTGAATGTTTTATTTTTCTTTTTATTTGCGGAGGTTTTTATTCTTTACAAATTAATTTGCGAGAATTTTTTAAATCTCCACAGTTAAAATCCACAAGTTATTTGCGAAGATTTTCTGTGACTCTTACTATCACATTCATATTGTGAAGGTTTTCGTGCGAAAGGTTTTAATCTCCTCGACTATTATTTTTCTTGAGGTTTTTATTTATAATTACTTACTTATATTTATAATTTCTTAATTTAATAATTTTTTTTATAATAAGAAATAAAAAATATATATAATTGTAAAATATACAAAAATTAATCAAAATTAATTTTATTGATTATTTAAGATAAAATTCATTGACAATTGCAATGTAAATATATATTAAAAAATATATAATGTTTAAGTAACATTACAATATTAACTAAAAAACCTAACATAGGTCCAAAACAACCAAGCAAATTAAAAATATATGGACTAATGTTGGTGAAAGTTTAATATCATACCAGTAATTGCATTTTCTTCCCTGTCTGGAAGTAAAACAACTTCACTTCTTTAACTTTAACTCATTCCTCCACCACTACTTTTTTCAAATTCCCTATAATTTGATTCCAAGTGTATGGCTAACAAGTCATACTTCCATTAATTACCTTCAATGTTCGGTTGATGATTCTCATAAAGTGATGTTCTTATTTTTTGTTTGTTGTCAATTGCTTTCATCCTTTTATTTGTGTACGTTGGCAGAAATTTGACTTTGTAATTAATAGAAATTTTGCCACTCCAATTGTAAATCAAAGTTAGTACAACATAACATTTTTCAATTATTATGCATATTTGATATCCATAGCAATAATTTGAAACAACTCTAAATTGTAGTGTCAAAAAAGAAGTAAAAAAAGTTCAAAGAGGAATTGAATCTAGTCCAAAATAGAAACCCAAGTATGTTTAAGCTTTTAAGCATTAAATTACTCAACAAAGCAAAAAAGAAAAACAAAAAGTGAGGGGAACAAGAAAATTATCAAATTCTAGCTATCATCGATTAGGTCTTCTGTTGTAATCTCATAGTACAAAGTTACAATATATATATATATATATATATATATATATAGAAAAAGTGAGGGGAACAAGAAAATTATCAAATTCTAGCTATCATCGATTAGGTCTTCTGTTGTAATCTCATAGTACAAAGTTACAAATATATATATATATATATATATATATATATATATATATATATATATATATATATATATATATATATATATGGATTCCTCCATCCTCAGGAAGATTCTTTTTAGAGTGGTCATTCATTAGAATTTGAGAAGTTGGATATATTTATTCTTAGGAGTCATGGTCATCAATGATTGGTTTAATAAGAAATAACAAAGTGTTAGAGTTTTAGCCTTTGGTTCCCTGTTGTGATGATAGGAAAAAGGGTGTGTGGCGTTTTTGACTTTGAGAGTGTCTAAAAGGGTTTAGACGACAGGAGAGGGGATTCTTGTTGCTAGTCTAGTTTGTGTATTGCCTATATTTTTATTAGAGGGTTGGAGAGGTGTTTTACATTTTTAACGTGAGGTCTTCTTTAGAAACCTTGTTGTAAAAACCTTGATCATTATAGTGCATTTGCTTCCTGTGATTGGAAGGACACTAGATGTAGGCTTGTCGGAACCAGTATAAAAACACAATGTTTGAATTTTTTGAACCTTACTCTTTTATTTAGTCGATTGCATTGTTTATATATTCGATTAAGTTTCGCTACATTGTTATTTGATTATCTTGCAATTCAAGAAAAGTAAAGGCATTAGTTTTTGTGAAAAGATTTTTAAAGATTGTGTTTTTTACACTTCACCAATTCACCCCCCACTACAAGAATGATTGATATTACCGACGGTCATAATTCGTCGGTAATGTATAAAATCCGTCGGTAATTAGTATTTACCGACGCCTTACCGACGGCCAAAATACCGTCGGTAAAAACGTTGTCGGTAAACTTTATCGACGGATTTTTGGCCGTCGGTAATTACCGAAGGCTTTTGGCCGTCGGTAAAGCCTTCGGTAATTACCGAAGGATCCAGGCCATCGGTAAATCCGTCGGTAAATGTCACGACCTGGTTCATCTTCTTCCTCTTCCTTTGTCGCTGTGTAATTTTTTTTTTCATTTCCACAAACTCCGCCACCAAAACGGCATCACGCTTCCAGCAAGCTTTGAAGAGGCAACCTTGGTCCAACAAGTTTGGAGATGGGGCTGGACACGCTGGTAACAAGGAGGGTGCACACGGAAGTTGAGCTTGCAAGGAGAATCCAGTAGCTTGATTGCAGGTCTAGCTTGACGGTTCAGAAGAGGGCAGCGTATCCAGCAAAAACCCACGTACAACCTTCACGTTTCCAGCGTCCAGCGTTGGGAGTGTCCAGCAACACTTGGAAGCACTTCACGGGCTGAAGGGGATTGAATGAAAGGGGGTGCATCAATTAGAAGAGGGGAGCGTCCTTAGAGAATTGCACGTCCACAAGAAGTGATCCAGCAGGCTGCACGTCCAAGAATGCCACCGTCCAGCAAAGTAAGGGGCTTCCGCGGGAGAAGGAGAGGCACATATTGGGTTGCCACGTCCAGCGGTAGTGGAGAGAACGGTGGTAGAGAGAAATGAGAGGAGAAGTGTTTGCCACATATATTGGCACTGGATGCGAAGCTGGTTTCGAAAAATTCTGATTTTTTACCGACGGTCAGAAGCCTTCGGTAAATCCGTCGGTAATGTCATCCGCGAAATAATGGGCGGGAAAATTCCCGCTCTTTTTACCGACGGCCCAAAGCCTTCGGTAAATCCGTCGGTAATGCGCATGTCACTTACCGACGGCCCAAAGCCTTCTGTAAAATCCGTCGGTAATGCACATAAAAACACCGTCGGTAATTCCGTCGGAAATTAAGATATATCGATGGATATGGATCCGTCGGTAAAAATCCGTCGGTAATATTAATATTTTTTGTAGTGCCCCACCCACCCCGTATGAGAAATTGAGTCATTCTATTTTAGTAGTGTGCATAGGATTAATGATGTGGCAGTTTCTCAATATGTGTGGAGGATTAGAACACGTGGCAGAATCTGGTGAAGTATGATTTAGGAGGAGTAGGAATAGGAAACTTAAGGTTGTAGAGGAAAAGACTTAGTGTATAGACTTATTTATTGAGTCTGTTTCAGAAATATGAGTGTATGTGTAAATGCTATGGGTATAATCAGTTAAAATTGATGGGTGAGGGCCTTTTTTTATCTTGGACTTTTAAGTTCACACTTTAAATGGATAGAACTTTAATTTCAGCTGTACAAATAAACACTAGAATATCCAAGAATAATTTATGCACTAAAGTTATTTTTTTCGTCTCTTTATTTCCTAAATCCAATAAATCCAATTGCCACAAATTCACTTTAAATCAATCATTTAAGCACATAAGTCTTATCAAATTTTAATTTTAAGACATAAATGTGGATATAAATATGCACTCATCAGTAAGTCTTGTTTATATGTTTTTGGGTTGTTTATTGGTTTTACTTGAATTAGTTCTCTTACTTTAATGGTGGTGCATTTATTTCATGATATTTCTTACTATGGTTACATGAGATTATATATATATATATATATGGATGAAAGGTTCTGGAAAAAGAGTTTGAAGGAGGAGCTTCTTATTGGTGGTTTCAAGTGTTGTTAGTATGAATGGACGGGGTTAAGCTAGGGTTTATCCTGACGCTCTAATAATCATTCAGACTCAAATAGAAAGCGATAAGTCATGTGGTAAAAGTAGCCAGAAGTCCTCATCTAAGGGCTTCACCTTGGCCAAAGATGTTCATCTAAGGCCTTTACCTTTAGCAAAAGCATTAGTTAACAAAATGGCAGCTTGAGGTGGGCCAACTATTCCACTACATAGGTGCAAGAACCTCTATAACTTTACATTCATACTATATCTGAATGAGTCAAGTCTATATTTATCATATGTTTCTAGAAAGTTTGTTTACTTGGCTTGGATTTATGATATGTGTTGAAGTCTTAATTATTCTATGATATTTCTGTTTACACTAGCTTACCCTTACTTTTGTTTTTATTAGTCTTTATGTTTTCTCTTTTGCGATGATCACCTTAAAATGGTGTGAGCTTAGAGATCACATTCTTTTGAGCGTGAGATTGAGGTGAAACAACAACATAGATAAATTTTGTTCTCTAGGTATATAATCTTCTTCATAAAAAAAACATGCAATTCCTTAGTAATTATTATCTTTATAACTATTACTTTAATAATTTTTATGTTAGTAAAACGGGATGTTATAATTTTTGTTATTGAAATCAAACACAATATTCATAACTTGGATAAGAAAGAAACAAAAATACGTCTAAAATCTTAATTATATTTACTAAATTATATTTTGTTTTGTGTGTTTATATAATTGATATGATTTTAGTTTTAATATAGTTAATTTGAAAAAAATAAAACAATGTTTTCTATACTTATATAAAAGAAACTTCTTCTTTTGTGTGTATGTATTTATTTTTCAAATTTATCTCTTAAATTAATTTATTTTAATTAAAATAATTATTTCATTAATTTTATCGTTTTATAAAATTTATTGTTTTTAATTTAACTGATTTTTTAAACTTAACTATTTTTTAATTATAAAATTACATATAAAATAAGTATAAATTATTTATAATAAAATTATTAAAAAATTATATTTAATTTTATAACTATAATGAAAATGATAATAGTAATTTTATTATTTTTTATTATCATAAAAAAATAAACATACATTGATTTTTATAAAGATAATTTAAGTTTTAGATGTTTATTTGTATCCTTGTTAAAGTTCTCTATATATGATTTAGAGATTACATTTAAATGGATAGTAAAACCAAAATGGGAAACTCAATATATAAATGTTAAATTTGGGAATACTTAGTAAAATAAAAAAATTTAATAGAAAATTAATTCATAATACTCAGATTTACTAATGAATTAAAAACTCAGTGAAGCCAAAGAAAAAGATGTAAACCGTTCTTTCCATTTCGGCTTTAGTCGACTAGCACCATGCCTATCTCCACAGGCCTCTTCTCTCGCCGGAACCCTTACCTCTTCCTCAAAACCCCTCGCAGACTCATTGCATCTCAAGCCCAAGCCCAAGCCCAAGCTCAGCCAAGCATAAAGCCCCTCCGCGTCCTCTTCGACGAAGCCATTGGCCATTCCAAGAAAAGCACCACCTCCGACTCCGACGAAGAGCGAACCGAATCAAAATCCGCAACCGAACTGAAGAACAATCTGAAGCAGTTGGAGGAAGACATTAAGACCCTCAAAGAGAAAACACCAGGGATTCCTAAAAGGATGACCTTGTTTGCTGCGTTTACGAATAAACAACCTCCCACGAAACCAAAGGAACCAGTGATTGTCAAAGAGCTTTCACCCGACATGAAGATGTTTGCGCAGCACTTGTTCGAGAAGGGTTATTTTAAAGACGCCAATTTCTCACAGTCGAAGAAAAAATTTGATCATGGTTGGTTTACCAGTTTCTACGCATTAGGGTATATCAAGTTTGCCGCCCAGAGATTCGCCAGAGATAACCAGGAAATTGCCAAGTAAGATCAAACGAAGCCGTTACAACTTATATTTTTAATCATAATTATTACTATCGTACACTGTTCCGCTCTCGATGATGAATGAACATATGGAGTTTTTTCAAGCTCGGGTTTTGTCCTCAAATTGGTTTTTCTTATTGTTTTGATTTGGGTTTGGTTCTAATTCGTAGAGGGAGGATATTTTTCGTTATTTTGATAATATAATGTATCTGAACTTCAACATTTATGGTTTGATGTGTTAGTTTGGTGCTTGTCGTTTTAGTTCCTGATTTTTTCTGTGTTGTCTCTTTTTTAAATTGCGAATAAAAATAAAAATAGAGTCTCTGAAAGTGTGAATCACTGTCAAATCAGTCCAAAAATAAAAAAGCGTGGGACTACAGCTATAATGTATTATCTAAGCAACTAACAATTTCAAGGAGTGAAGTAACCATTTACTACAAGAAAATGCTTTTAACTATGAAATGTTTAGCTAATATTATATTGTGGTGGAAAGATTACTCATATATCTTATTTGAGGATTGAGTTTGTTTTTCATATTTATAGAATGATTTGATGCCTTATGGAAGAAAATCCTCAGAATTTGTTAGTGCCCATTTAGCTGACTTGCATTGCTGAGAAAATGATCAAATTTCGGATTTCACATCTTTTGCATTGTTTTTGCAATATTGCAAACCTTTGTATAATGAAATACCAACATTTGTTTTCAAAAGGAATTGGCAGAACGGTAAATTATTCTTTTCCTTGGTGTTTCTATTTCATAGTTTTCCCCAAATGACTTATATTTATCATGGAATTGGATTGACAGATGGTTATCAGGAAGTGCCTTGAAGCAAGTGGCTACATTTGGTTGCTCTCACACCAGTAACAGTGCTGTCTTTTCTGCTAAAAGGCTGCGGAAGTTTTTTGAGGTCCCAGAAAACACTGTAAGGTTTATGGCATGCATGAAAGGCATAGCATGTAGTTGTTTATGGCATTGTTCTTGAATCAGAATTTTAATGTCACTTTGACACAGTCATAATAAAGGTCTGGTTTATAGGTTAGTATAGGTCACCAAAGTGAACTTCAACTTTGATTAAAGAACATCATTAAAAATAGTTAAGAAACTGCATCAGATGGTTTGTTTTAGTAAGTTGGTTGATTGAAACCTTATTGAAAAAGTATGTAAGTGTATATGTGTATAAGTTGTTTTAAATGTGAAAACAAAATAAGATTAAGGTTAAATTGTTTCATATTACTCATAAGTTTTGTTCACAAATATGTTAGAGAACTTGTTGAAATAAGCTGGAAACACCGTATAACTTATGGAAAGATTATAAGCTAGTTTTAAGGTCTCACAAATCTTATACAGATGCTTATGTTATGAGTACAAATGTTTATACACCTGAAGTTTTACCCTGTATTATATGCATCTGCTTAGCTATACATATGTTTTCTTTTGCCATCAGGTTTGCTGTAAATGCACCCTGCAACAAACATGCAAGTTTAGAAATCAAAGTGTATGGAATGTTAGCACAAATAATTTGGAATTAGTGACAGTTATGAAGGTTATCACTTCATATGGTTTAGAGTCAGTTCACCCCCAGCTGGTAGTGCCTGATGTGGTAAAGAAGTCAGTGAGTCAATTGCTGAAGGAGATTGTGAAACTGAGTCCAACCACATGAGATTGCTTCTGATTGACCACTTTTTTCTCTTAATCTTGTGAACATGATCTTCAGGCCTTGCAGACCATTTATTGAGATTACTCTTCTTGCTACCCAAGCTAAAAGCTTCCAAAATGATACTCTCCTAAATGCTCCATTTCTGATGAGTGACAACGTTTTCATTGGATAAAGAGCTTGCTTGAAATAGGCACAAATGTATGGACTGGAATATGGTGTGACTTTCATTAGTTATAAGTTTTGGTTTGGGATAAGGTGACGTTTTATTAGAAAAAAATATTAAGAAAAAGATTATTGAATTCTTTGGTTCATCTTAATTTAAAAGAATAGTGATATATTTTTTCTTGATTCTATTTTTAAAAATTTAATTGATTATTAAATAAATGTTATTAAACATGCACACTCAATGAACGACAACCACAAAATAACATGTCCATTTTTGGTTTAACATGTAATTTTGGACTTAAACAGGCAATTGCTTTCTGCAAACATGGTCTTTGAGATGCTCGTTAAACCCTTCTCACATTTTTTAAACGTCACCTATTTGATGGCTCCGCCACGAAGGCACCACCGGCCCCACTCACGGAAGGGCAGTTTGTGATGACAAGGACAATAAAAAACATGAAAACCATTAGAAGGTTGCATTGACGTGAATGCAAATTTCCATTTTGTGGTGGGAGGGAAGGCGGAGTAGGATTGAATCAACGAGGAAGATAGGTAGGTCGCACAATCAGAAAGATATTATTTTCTACAATATGTAGAAAATAATATGAAATATATTTTATATTTTATCAGAACTATGTAATTTAAAATATATTTTCAGATTTAAAATATATTCTGAATTATATGAAATATATTACTTTTTTTAAATACATCTTGTATAATATATTTCTGAATCTGAAAATTTACACAATGGAATATATTGTCTTTTTGAAATACATTATATACAATCTAGAAAATAATGTTTTATTAAGATTAAAATGGCTATTTTATGATGTATATGAGAGTGTAAGAAGCAGTTATCCTGAAAACATAAACAAATCGGTTCGGCCCAACTTACATTCAAAATCATGAAATCACCTTCATATGACAATAAAGATAAACCTAAAAATGATAAAAATAATGGGTGCACAAAGTTTCTCTTCCTCCTTTTTTTTTTATAATAATGACACTTGAGTTGAATTAAATTCCTATCTTTATTTTATTTTTTTAACATAAGTTTTTTTCTAATTTAGTAGTGTATAATAAGGATCGATTTATAGTAATAAGCCGATAGGTGTCGAACGGCCACCCCAAGAAGTATAAACATGCAAGACCTAAAAGTGAAAAACTTAGTGCATACTAACGCGAGACAAAACATTGAATATTTAGTATTAAGAGTTAGGATGATTGATTGGTTATTAGAGATATCGACTGGTCGAATGGTAAATGTGGTTTAATCAGTTTGGAAATAGGTTATTGTAAATCAGCTTAATAATCATGTTTAACGTATGCTCGTGCCTTAATTAAGTCAGTGGTAGGTAAAAGTTCATTATAATTTATATAAATAGGAAATCCAAACAAGATAGTTTGTTACTTTATGATTACATTTAATACCTTTGCATTCAAACCATTTATCATTAAGCATCAAAGTATTGTTTACAAGTATCATTGGAACGATTTTGGTGAATGAACAACGTTGGAGATTAGACGAATCAATCATATGAGCAGTTGAAAACAAGATACTTGGAGTTAAGAGTTCTCAAGTAATTCCACAAAGAAACATTTTTGTGTCGTGGGGCCAAACGAGCTCTTATTTACTCACATGGTGATCACAAAGAACATGACGAACAATGTTGTTTTAGAGAAAATCTCAAACGAGCAACTGATGGATCCTATGGAGATTATGAGAAATATGTAGAAGCAAATGGATGCTATAAAGAGGATGTATGAGGGAGAGTTGAAAACCTTGCGAGAAGAAAATGCGTTACTTAGGCGGGAAAGGGGAATGATGACGCTTGTGCCTTCCACCCCTAATGATGACATACCCCTTGCCATGACCTAGCACATTCATGAAGAGTTGGAGGCATATATGGAAGATGGGCCTAGAATCTTTCTCTTGGGCCATTTTAAGTCATTTTAGATCAAGACTAGAGCAACCCATGAGGCCCCTTGATAACGGTTGAAAATACAGTTATGTATGATGTAATTTTGACACTAAATGCACCCTTTTCTGGTTAGAAACTTGCTTGGAATCATGTTTTTCTATTAAGTTATGTGAATAAAAGAGTTGAGGTTGAACTTAATGATTTTATGACTAAATTCCCCTGTTTTAGTAGGTTAATGAAGTGATTTGGAAGAGGAGTCAAAGAATGAAGGAGTCGGAACTCAAGGAGCGAGCACAACTACAGAAAAAGAGAAAAAACGTAGTGCTGAAAAAATCCGCGAGGCTTGGGCGCCCCTTAGGGGGCTTGAGTGCCAGAAGTACACCACACACCGCCTGGGCGCTCCTTTTGGGCGCTTAAGTGCCAAACGTATCGTTCGACGCCCGGACGCCCCACTTAGAGAGCTTGAGCGCCAATGACATGGGCTGAACCTTGTTTCTGTTTTGATTCGACTCTTTTTAAAGGACTCAGACGCTCTAGGTTTTGTAACTTTGGCAGGAGGAGTGCATCTGATGACTTAAGGCAGGGACCCATTACTAGAAGTATGACTAGAAGAATCCAAGAAGAGCTTGAAGATTGGACATAACAGGGCACATTCTTTTCCTTCAATTTAAGTGAAATTTGAAGACAATAAGAGAAGGGGTAAAACTGTCCAGTTGATGGTCAAAGTTGCTAGCCGCACCACCACTCTTTGCTAAACACACCATGGCAGCACCTCCATCCCTCAACACCACCAGCTCACGTGTTGCTTTAGTTTTTAGCACATTTTTCATTACTCTTTCACATTTTACACATGGGTCATTGCCTCACTGCAAGCTTCATGGATCACATATAAATTCATGGTAGCTACCCTACTAAAGACACTTTTGAAGAATATTGAGTTTTACTCTGCTGATGCATTTTCCAGCAACCAGAACTCTGCCAAAAGTCACCTCTTATTGAGCTTTCCTTCTCCATCTAGCTTCCTTCCAGTGAAGGCCGTCTGAGCTAGTGTACTCACTCACCTAGAGCTCTTCCTCCATCTTTGCATCCACTGAATTCATTCTTCCGCTGCTGCCAAACCCCAATTCATTCTGCTGCCAGTTGCTTCTCGTGCGCCAACTTCGACACTGTTCACGATCCAATTCATCATTCCACTGCCTTCAACCCACACTTCAACTGGAGCAACTTCATCAAGTGGTATTCAGAGCCTTGGTTCTGCATCACGCTCCGGCTAAGTGTTCTTTCCATTCTATACTGTCATAAACACTTCCTTCGTGTTTTCTTGAATCTGTGCACTGTTTCATTACTCTCTTCAATTCCAGTAGTTTTCATTTACATTGTTTCTTTGTTCCAGCTTTTACTTGATTTTATGTTCATCATTTTAATCAGTTCACTTCTTTGCTTTGAGTCTTTTAATTTGGAAATCTAATGCTATCATGTCCAGTAATGTGTTTTGGTTTATTTTGTCAAATTTCTGAGTTGAAACTGGTTTGGGGATAAATCTGCTGTGTTTGACTGGATTTTCAATAGAAGCACATGAGATGAGCAATGATTAAAGAGCTCAGTGCATCTTGAAGTCCATCACAGTGCAGTGCCAATGGATGCCTATCCAAATCTGTTTTAAATCTGGTTTTTCATGAGTTTTTTTTTTCTCTGAAACTGCACCGTATGGAAACATCATCCTTGGCTGTGTTGATGTGCTGAATTTACCATATGTGCAAACCATATGAACGTTGTATTGTCTAAGACCATAAAAACTGGATGCACCATTCTGCAGAATCTGGAAATCCTTGTGTAAGCAGCTTGATCGAACTGCAATCATCATTGTTTGAGTCATTTATTTTCTGATTTTTGAATCTGTCCAGTTTAGAACTTCCTTATGGATATCTCTTAAGTGCATTTCTAGAGTCTTTTTCAAGTCTAATTTGTTGTCCTGGAGTCATAAAAGTTGTTTACAATTCTGTTTGAATCCTCTGCTCAAGTTTGGTTAGTTAAATGGTCAAATTTGGTGTTAAAAAGCAACTGAACTCGTAAAATTTTGATTTACAAGCATTTAGCCTCTGCTGGCAGTTTGCACAAGTCATATTTGGTAAAACAAATTTGCTCAAGTCATAAAATTAAGAGTCCAAATTCGTTTGTGCAAAATGACCATTCAAACCACCAAATTTTAAGCATCTTTTTCTGGTATAGTTGCAGATTTTTTAATTTGAAAGCTTGTTGTGATTACTGCATCAAAGTTAGTTCAGAATTGGTAGCAAAAGCTTGGTTCAATTGAATTAAAAGAAGTGCACAATTCAAATCTTACCATAAACTGCACTGTAAAAAGTTGTGTGAACCAGTGCCAGGCAAATTTTAAACTCTGATGCACATTTTTTCAGCCTTCTGCTAGGCATTTTGTCAAACACTTTGCCTAGTTTAAATTTGGTTTCGAATTGATCATGTCTGCAACTTATCTTTGTTTCTTGCTTTTTAAATCCACTCTAGATCCTTTCCTAAGTTCATTTTGAGTGCCACCATTCATTGGAAACCGATTAATTGATTGATTTAAGTTGTTTGAAAATCCTGCACATAAGCTGTTTGATAAAACTACAGTTGTGCACTCTGGTTTAACAGTTTTCTGGCAGCAACAGTGTTGATTTTCTGGCTTAATAATTGATTATTGGTGGTTTGTATGAGCTCTTTGTTGGGTGCAGAATTATCTCAGGTGGTCCTACAACACTGGTAGCATCTTAGGGAGTGGATTGGAACAAGAAAAGATCAACATTGGGGCTGATTTTTGGATGCAGCAGAATCACGTTTTCACTGGTCTGCAGAAATTCTAGTTGTTGTAACAGTAGCATATCCCACTTGGCAGCTGTGAGATTAGTGTGAATCAACCAAATTCACTTTCTTTAAGAGAAGCCAGAGCTGCATACCACTTTTACTTACTATTCTCTTGTTGTTTCATCTCTATTGTTTTGCAAAATACTTGTAATTGGCCATTAAGTAAGTGAGTTGGAAGAATTCACAAGTGTTCTTCCATCACTTGCAAACTTTGCTTTTAATTGTCATATAAAATTGGTAGACAGTGAGTGTGTCTTGGATACAAAGTTCCAAGCCTCACTTAGGAGATCTCACTTCTTTCAATTTTTGCAAGCGCATAGGCCAAGTCTTAGAAGTCCGCATTTAGGGCCTAGTTTTCTTTGAATTGAGTGTGCTTTTAAACATTTAATGAATCTAGAGGTAATTTTGATTTAAAGACTTTTAGTAAGTAACTAGGGATATATTTGGCAAGGCAAGATTTGGTATTTAAGCAACCTATACGGTTCACCTCTCTTACCTGGAATATTATCCTCAAGTGAAAACTTTTATTCTTTATTTCAAGAAAACTTTTACGTTCATCAAAATGTCTGGAAGACAATCACCTAGAATTAGTGATCCTCCAAAAGATCAATTTTCATTCCAAACTCTAGTCAATCAACTCCATGAGATTGAGAGAAAAATAAGTCAAGAAAAAGTCCAAAGAGAGCTACATAGTGCCATGGTTGAAAATGAGTTGAAACTTTTGAGAGAGGAACAAGTCCAAAATAGGGAGAGAAGTTATATGAACAAGAGGCCTTAAGAGTAGGAGAATATTATCATCAACCCTCTTCATCAAGAAGACACAGGAGGGAATTTGAAAATCCTCCTCCTCCTAAGGAAGTTAATGTGGTATTGCCTCATTTTCATGGAAAAGATAATGTTGAGGCTTACCTAGATTGGGAAATGAAGGTAGAACAAATTTTTGCTTGCCATCAAGTAGGAGAAGAAAGAAAATTCTCTCTATAAGTTTTCAAGGGTATGCAATGTACTGGTGGACTGCTACAGTCCAAGAGAGACTAAGACAACGACTTCCTCCAATAAAATATTGGAATGAGCTTACAAATGCCCTTCAGAAAAGGCACATACCCTCCTACTACAAAAGAGAACTCATGGATAAGCTCCAAAGATTGCAACAACAGTCTATGTCTGTTGAAGAATACAGACAAAAGATGGAGCTATACATGATGAGGGCAGGAATAACAGAGGGCGAGGAAACTACCTTGGCCAGATTTTTGAGTGGGTTGAATCTTGATATCAGGGATAGGGTTGAACTACTACCTTATAGAGATTTGAATGATCTTGTTCAAATGTGTATAAAGGTAGAACAACAAAATTTGAGAAAAGCTTCTGTTAAAAGATTTCAATCCCCATTTGAACAGAAGATTGTAAAAGAAAAAGAACCCCTCAAACCTCTAGCCAATATAGTTGAAAAACCCAAACAGGAATCCTCTTCACACACTCGTACTAGTGAGATCAAGTGTTTTAAATGTTTGGGTAGGGGTCACATAGCTGCTCAATGTCCTACCAAAAGAAATATCATTTTAAGAGGTAGTGATATATATAGCAGTGAAAGTGAAACCCCTAGTGAAAGTGAGAATGAGCAAGAAAGAGATAATGAAGAGAAATTATATCCTTGTGAGGGTCCACTTCTCATGGTAAGAAGGGTGCTTAATAGTCAACCAAGTCCAGAACACTTATCACAAAGAGAGAACATTTTTTACACAAGATGTCAAATTGAAGACAAATATTGTTCTCTCATTTTGATAGTGGATCTTGCTGTAACTGTTGTAGCACAAGGTTGGTTGAAAAACTGAATCTTACTGTGATACCCCATCCAAAACCTTACAAACTTCATTGGCTAAATCAAAATGGGGATATAACAGTCAAGAATCAAGTTAAATTGGCAATTTCCATAGGAAACTTCAAAGATGATGTTATCTGTGATGTAGTTCCTATGGAAGCTTGCCATGTATTATTGGGAAGACCATGGCAATTTGATAATGACACTACACACCATGGTCGCACCAATACCATAACTGTTCACAAAAATGATAAGAAATTTGTGCTTTATCCTCTGTCACCTACCCAGGTGGCCAAAGATCAAACACAAATGAAGCTCAACACAGAGCAAGAAAAAGAAGAAATAGAGAGAAGAAAAAGAGAGCAAGAGGAAAGAAAAGAAGAAGAGAAAAGAGCACAAGAAAACCGAGAGCAAGAGCAAAGAGAAGAGAAAAGAAGAAAAGATGGGAAAATAGAACCTCTGTCCATACTCCTTATAGAACCAAAACTCTTAAGGGGAGGTTTTCTATCCTTTAATTTTCTTTCATCTATCCTTCAGTTTTCAAAATTTTATTTTTCTTTCCAAGAATTTGCCACTCAATCTTTAAAAATGTTATCACTTTCAACACCTGCAAAGTCACAACTTGGGTTATGGTTACCTTTATGGTTACAAATAACTCAAGATACAAATAAAATTTCAAATGAAGAAAGGTTTCTTTGTTATATCAAAATTAAAAATTTCAAAATTAGGAAACCTTCTTCTACACATATTCTTTTATATATCTTATTTGGTCAAAGAAAACTAATTAGAGATATGTTTGATGCTTATTGCAGATGGATATTTGACCCAGGAGGAACTTTGATGGATCCTATAAAAAGTAAGTCCTCACAAAGACAAACCAACATATTTGAGGACAAATCCTCTTCAAGGGGAAGGAGATGATGACTTAAGGCAAAGGGACCCATTACTAGAAGTATGACTAGAAGAATCCAAGAAGAGCTTGAAGATATGGACATAACAGTGCACATTCTTTTCCTTCAATTTAAGTGAAATTTGAAGACAATAAGAGAAGGGGTAAAACTGTCCAGTTGATGGTCAAAGTTGCTAGCCGCACCACCACTCTTTGCTAAACACACCATGGCAGCACCTCCATCCCTCAACACCACCAGCTCACGTGTTGCTTTAGTTTTTAGCACATTTTTCATTACTCTTTCACATTTTACACATGGGTCATTGCCTCGCTGCAAGCTTCATGGATCACATATAAATTCATGGTAGCTACCCTTGTAAAGACACTTTTGAAGAATATTGAGTTTTACTCTGCTGATGCATTTTCCAGCAACCAGAACTCTGCCAAAAGTCACCTCTTATTGAGCTTTCCTTCTCCATCTAGCTTCCTTCCAGTGAAGGCCGTCTGAGCTAGTGTACTCACTCACCTAGAGCTCTTCCTCCATCTCTGCATCCACTGAATTCATTCTTCCGCTGCTGCCAAACCCCAATTCATTCCGCTGCCAGTTGCTTCTCGTGCGCCAACTTCGACACTGTTCACGATCCAATTCATCATTCCACTGCCTTCAACCCACACTTCAACTAGACCAACTTCATCAGCATCAGAACACTCTTTCACTCTCTGGAGGTGGATTTGGATGCGGGAGTTTCCATCTCCAATTTTTAGGGTTTTCCTATCTTATTTTTCTCCATTATTCATCTAGTTTCACCATGTCTATGGTGAACTAACTTCTATTTTTTTTTTGGGGATGATGTAACCTTGTGAACTCATGTATTTGAATTGATTCTTGATAATATATGCTTTTTCAATAATTGTTAGAGTAACTCATCTGTTACAACGCTTGCTTTCTTTAACTCATTCAATAGCATGATTTATGAATTGCATGAGTGTCGGGAGGTCCCTTACAATTCAGGTTCTTGTTGAATTACTCCCAAGAGTGATATTTCTCAAGGATGAGCGTATGAGTCTTGGTCATCTTAATGCTCTTGATCTTCACATTTAATTACTAGGAATCTAGGAATTGCATGAACTAGTGATTAAGGACATGGTTATTTCACAGAGGGATCCGATTTAAGTGATTTAGTGAGTGACGTTAACATTAATGCATAAAGAAGAATTCTTACATACATGAGAGGGAACTTGGTGAAATATAACCCCAACAACATACTCATCTCATATTAAACAACATTTGTTCATCATTGTGCTACTCTGCTATCGATCAACTTGCATTCATATTTAATTTTCTATTTTTGCATTTGAAACCAATGATCTCGTTTTCTTTAAATCTTAATTAATCAAGTTATCACACGACTGTCTAGTGCCGAGAGTCTCTTGGATATGATAATTGGTCTTACCATTTTATATTACATGTGCAATTCGATACACTTGTCGATCGATCAACACCCCTCTAGTCACCTTCCTCCAAGAGTTGGCCCGAACTTTCTTAGAGAACCTTAAACACATCTTCCCTCACCATACAACTCACTAAAACCATGAGCTATCAATACCTTTTAGCACCACCAAATTCCGCAATCTTCATCCATGAACTTATGGTTTGATTTACTTCTAGATTTGGTTTGTCCTAGCTAGAGCATTGCCATCACCTAACCTACCTGAACTGACCAAGTAGTAATGTAACAAACTGGATCTTATGGTTTAAGAGAAAAGTATTAGTGGAAGCAAGCATCTTGACCCGTCTGTTCCAATCACAGGTAACATGTTGGGAATGCATTCGTTCAACACCTATATTATGGAAGCCCCTCTACTTGTAATTGGAGAATGTTGTTGTTTGAAAAGTATGATGGGTCCACTGATGAGTCAATATTTTCTCGATTTCACTTAGCTTATTGATAACAGTTGAAAAACTGTTATTTTCATGCTTAAAATTGACACAAAAAGCAACCTTTACACTTAGAAACTAGCTTGAAATCATGCTTTTATCCATATTTTCAGAAATAAGAGAGGTGGACAGGTTTATGCTTGATTTCAGTGTTTTTGTGCAGGTTTCAAGGTGAATTTAGTGAAAGAAGTGAAGAAGGAGAGAGATGGAATCAGAAAAGTCAACTAGAAACCAGAAAAGTCAACCAGTCAACCAGAAAAGTCAACCAGTCAACCAAAACGTCAATCAGTCAACCAAAATACGAAAAAAGTCAACCAGACGAGTTTTGGGCCAATTTTATGCGATTTTATGATCTGTTTGGGCCTGGACCCGTTTTCTATTATTTTTATGTCCTATTTAAAGACCTAGATGTCTTAGGGTTGGTATCTTTGGCATAAACGAAGAAAACACTCTCTCTTCCACCCCTTTGAAGGAGGATCTTGGATGCTCAGGCTACCTCTTCACCTTTCTAGGGTTCTATCTTTCAATCTTTCATTATTGCTCATCTAGGTTCACCATGAATATGGTGAACTAAACCTTGTATGTTTGTTGGGGAATCAATGTAATCTTTTGAAGCTCTCATATATGGAATTTATGCTTGCATCTTAATCTAAGATTTATGCTTTCTTTCATCATTAGTTAGGGTTTTTCCTCTTTGCTTAATGCTTGCTTTGTTTAACTCATTCAATGCATGATTATTGATTTTGTCGATACGGGAACGTACGGGGAAGTCTAGATCCGGGGAATCTCTCCAAATATTATATTGGTTGTCGTTAAGCTCCTGCACTTGATGAACTAATTATTAGGAATGCTAGGAATTGTATGAACTCGTAATTAGGGAGAAGCCTTCTTGAAAGGTACTTTAGAGAGTGGCATTAACAATGATGATTTGAATGTTGAATTCCTAAAATATGTGAGAGTGGATGAGATGAAATTGACCCCCAACAACATAATCATTCATATATTTCATTGAAAGTATTTGTCTTTTGCTTTTGCCATTGATCAACCTCATGCATACATGTTTATTTTCTGTTTTGCATATTAAACTTCAAATATTTCGTTCCTAAGTCTTAGCTAATCAACAAATCACATAACTAAACTAGGCCGTGAGTCCTTTGGGAGAACGATACTTGGTCTTACCAAGTTTATTACTTGAACGATTCGGTCACACTTGCCGATTGTAAAACAAGTTTGTGACATCATATTTTGGTGATCATAAATTTGTCCATCACTTATTGTGCTAGATTCTCGATTTCCCATTTTTACAAATTGTGCTTAATTTGATGAGAAATTCTTATTTTAATTCATTTGAATTATCTGAGCTAATTATTTGCATCATTGATTGCAGGAAAAATTTTGGAGATACATTTTGGGACATCAGGTATAATGCAAATAATTCAAGACTCTCCACAAAAAGAAGTGTTCAAGAAGAAGGGCACTATGGTGATATCACTCTTTGGGCTTATGAGAAAGGGGTGCTTCATTATTGAAAAAGTGGTGACGTCCAGCAATTTGCTGCCACCACGGCCTGTACACACGCTGTCCAGCGTTGGAGAAGGGGTCACGAAAAGAAGAAAAGCACGTGAATGAGAGCACTCATTTTTCTAGAATTTAAGAGGTGCACATGGAGAGCCTCAACACGTGAAGAATGCAGGTGCAACACGTCATGGAGGTGCACAAAGAAGCCACGTTGGCAGCAAGGCATCCAACACTGAGGAAAGGGTGGGCTGTCCAGCGAGGCCCATTAGCTTAGAGGGAGCGTCCGACTTGCATAATCCAGCAAAGGGGTAACGGGCAGTAGCTTGGGAGAGAAGAAAACACAAGCGGGCTTTGGATGTCCACAGGGCTTCACGCATCTAGCAAAAGGGAGGTCGAGCGTGGATGGGGGCAAGGAGAAGATGTGCTCCAGCCGTCACACATAGGGATTTTCATTTTTCCCATTTGAACGGAGGAGACGGAGAATGGGGATGGAGCATTGGTTGTGCACGTTACTCATGAATAAGTAACTCTCGGTTTTTATTCCAGCAAGAAAATGAGTTTTCTTTTCTTTCTTTAGAGAATAGCGTGCTGATTTCAATGGAGAAGAATGATGCTTTCATTTCACTTTTTAGAGAATAGGATGCGGTGATTTCATATATTAGTAGCAGGAGCATGATTTTTCTTTCTTTTAAAGTCCAGGAGCAAGAAAATGATTTTTCATTTCACATTTGGTGCTTGAGAGACGACCTAGGAGTCACTTCCTAGCACTATATTGCATTCTTTAATGCAATCAAATTTGATGGGCCGCGACAGCCGCATCATCCATTGACCCAAAAAAACATGTAAGCATGTTTTTGATTTAGATGGCATTGTATGCGACAAACGACGCCGTTTAGTGTAAAGCCACCGACACTACGTGCACCAGTGCACTATACTCAACATGAGCTGAAGCCATTGGGTAAGATATCCAACCCTTTCGTTTCTTCTCGTAAGAGGAAGTGTGACACTCAAATCTCTTTTTCCACATAAGAATTAAACTCCTTAACTATCATACATAATTATTTACTTACATTACCAATACTAAGAAAACAAGTAACCTTAAGTGGACCCCACATGGGTCCACCAATGCACACCAAAATCTGCATCATACATAACTAGAAATTACATGCACAAAACCTAATCCTTTGGGCCTCTCTTTTCCACGAGAACTCTTTGTGCAAAAAGCCCACCAAAGCCACGAGTCTTCTCTCTAAACCACTATCATCACTTTTTTATGGTAACAACACATCTTCAACTCTGGACCTAGGGATAACAACAGGTCAGGTCAGACACATAGTGTGATACCTAAACCCGACCAACATGTAAAAAACTGTATCCATATCTGCTCCGCTACCTACCGGATACCCATATAAAAAGACCCGCAGATTTTTTTCAAGAAAATGGGCCAAGCCCAAACCCTTCTTTAAGGTTTCTTCCTCAAGTTCAGAGTAGTAGTCCTTTTCCTTCCCATCTCGTGCGATTCGAAAGCAGAGGAAGTCCTTAGCAGCCTCGACGAGGGACAACTACTTCTTTCACGACATTACAGCAATACTTTCGCCGACGTCCCAAGCACCGCCACCACATCCATTTAGCTGGTCGAGAAGAGCAAAACCCTTTATTTCTCTTATTTTTCAGAAACAGCAAACCCTAAGGTTTCTTCACTTCAACATATATGGAGATGGCAGCCACCTCTTTCGAACCCTCTATTGCTGCTCCTGCGTCAATCATCGTCGGTCAGTCGATTCTCTTCATGCAGGTCGTTCATGGCATCGAACAGTCGCAACACGTTCACGGTCCAAGGTCACTCTCGCTTTGTGCGCCGCCGTCCCTGCTTCGATTTTGTGCGGAATGGAACACATGTTGTATTTTGATCAAAGATTTGTGGAGAACGGCTAGAGGAAACCCTAGGATTGAACTTCATTTTGTTTCTCTCCTTGTGTGACGGTAATGTGATTGAAAGGAGAGTGTAGGAGAAAAAAAATTGAGATTTAGGGTTTGACAAAAAAAAATTGAGATTTAGGGTTTGACAGCAGAGATAGAATACAACAATTACTTAGAAAGTAATTTAAACGACAAAGGATAAAATTGTAATTTAATTTTTTAGACAGGTAATGGGTATCCACGGGTACGGATAATGTGATACCCGAACACGACCTGTTAACAAGCGGGTATTACAATACCGGTTACCCGCTACCTACGGGTACCTCTTACCTGTAGGTACTAAATACCCGTAGCGAATTTCATCCGCAAGTACCCGTAGGTACGAGTTTTTATGCCATCCCTATCTACACCTAACGTTTAAGCATCATATTCCACTGCACTTCTCTCTCTTTAAAACGAAAAGGGACCCACCACAAGTATATCTATCAACTTTCTTTTAAAAATAACCAAAGCACCCCAAAAGAACACTTTCCCCCTATGCCAACTAAAATTCGCGTACCACCCCAAGCCAAAGGAGCTCACCTTTCTCTTTTTACAAAAAATGGAAACCCATCGTCCTCCTTAAACTCCCAGCATCCATTACACCTCTCTAGCGCTTTTTTTTTCCTTACTCACAACACCCTTACCTTCTTCCAAACTTCAATCCCTCCTTTCCTTTTTTTTCATTCCTCTATAACCACTCACCTCTTCTACCTTTTTCACCCAAGCTCATATAACTCAAAAAACCCTTTCTCTACTAAGACTCACACCCACTCACACTCACTCTTCTTTTACAATTGTTGGTTAAAACAACCGGTATCGTCGAGTCGCGTAGCGGAATAAAATAGCGAAAAGCGTGTTCGGTCAATTTAAAAAATGATTCCTTTAATTTTCTTATAAACGTTTTATCAAACAGTTGATGTGCAGAAAATGTAAAGAGTATAGGGAGTAGAAAAATCACACAAATTATTTTTATTCTGGTTCGAATCAAAAGATTCTACGTCTAGTTCTTAATCACTATGAAATTGATTAACCTTTTTCACTAAAAACAGTTTCATAGTTTGTACAAATTACAAGTTAGTGAATGAAGATTAAGAAACGAGAACACCATTCGTTCGATAAACGAAAGGAACAATCTTCCTTAACAAACGAACCGGAAGCAAGAACACTCAGCCAACTTGAAGAGAATGCTCTCACCTTTGACATACAAAGCGCGAGCTTCTCCTTTTCAGAAGACTTGACAAGAGAAAGAATTAACACTTGAGAACTTCCTCAAATTGCACTGTATTCTCAAAATCGCAAAGTTCCCTTTTCACTCACAGAGAGCTTCCCTTAGGCACAAAACTTTAATACTCTCAAAATGAAAAGTTAAAGTTTAAGAGTTGTGGAAAACACTATTTAAAAGCCCAGGTTTGTGCAGAGTCAGAAAATGAAAAGACATTTCCCAATTGCCAGTGATAATCGATTATTGTAAGTGATAATCGATTATCTCTAAGACTTGGAACAATTAGGATATTATCTCTTCAACCGGTCGGCTCCAATTCTTCACCTCCTTCCACCGTTCGGTTTTGAGCCCTCACAAGCTTTTGCCGTTCGGCTCTATTCCTCACTGTCTTCCATTGTTCGGCTTGACCCCTTATTACCTTCTGTCGTTCGGCTTGGTTCCTTACACCTTTCCAGCGTTCGGTGCTTACTGCTCGGTTTCGATCATACCTGATGGCAACCCCTTTAGAGACTTCCCATCCAAAGAAGTATCAACTAAAACTAAGACTAAAGAAAGGGAAGAGGAATAAAGATTGCTAAAGCTCTTTCCTTATCTAAGTCTTAGATAGATTCTTTTCTTTAACTAATTCAATTGTTTTGTAGGACAATAAAGGTTGGAAGGATCCTAGGAAGTTGTCAAGCAAAGAGGAAACAAAGGAAGCAAGTAGATATGTATGTTGTAGCCAGCCGTGAAGCATGTTTTCCACGTTTTCCATGTGCAGCACATCCAACCGTGTTTCTTCTTTCCTTTGAAGCACATTCAAAATATTTCTCACGTGGAACATAAGCCAACATGGAGCTTCTTCTATTTTAGCACATTTTCAATGATGTATACATGGAACACACGACCAACAGCTGTTGCACGTGTGATTTAGCTTTTGCACATTGTAAAAATACAACTTACTCTGCACGGATCATAGCTCTTCTTCATCTATAAAAGAAAGCTTGAACTCTTGTAAAATCCAACTTGAGTTTGATAATGAAATGCTGCTAAAATCCAACCATTCTCTCAAGTTCATTGCTTGAAGTTGTTTTAGCTTGTCTTCCTCTAACTCCCTTCCCCATTGAAAGGCCCTCTGAGTTAGAACTCTACCTCTCACACACATCCAAACACTGTCACGCATTCTGACAAACACCTTGCATGCGCCAAACAACTTCAAACCATTCTTCATTCCACTGCGTAATTCTGTCCAAGGAGCCGCTCCAGTCTTGAACGTGGAGGCTGCTTCTATCAATACCTCACTTGGTCTCGGTCATGCCTTGCTTGGTCTCAATCATACCCTCCACCGCTCAGTCTGAACTGCTCAGAGTACCAGTTTTCTTCCGCACCACGCCCGGACGCCCTTTCAGGGGCGTTGAGCGCCAGTTTCTTGGACTTGGACCCGTTTTCTGTTATTTTTACGTTCTATTTAAGGACTTGGACGTCCTAGGGATTGTATCTTTTGATGGCTTAAGCATAGAAACACATTTTTCACCCCTTTGAGGGTAGATTTGGGGATGTGACAACTCTCCTTTTCCTTGAGGGTAGATTTGGACATGTGACAGCTCTCCTCTTCTCTTTCTAAGGTTTTTCTATCTCTTTCATTCTTTCATTGTTCATCTAGTTTCACCATATCAATGGTGAACTAAACTCTATTTGTTGGTGGTGAATGATGTAACCTTTGTAATGTCTCATGTATTGAATTGATTCTTGATTATATATGCTTCTTTCATTAATTGTTAGGGTAATTCTTCTTCGTGTATTACTTGCTTTGTTTAACTCATTCATTAGCATGATGTATGATTTGCATGAGTACCAGAAGGTATCTTACAATTCAGGATCTGGAGAATTATTCCAAGAAGTAATATTGCTAAAAAATGAGGGTATGAGTTCTGGGTCTTAAGTTTCTGATCTTCAGAATTAATTATTAGGAATGCTAGGAATCGTATGAACTAATAATTAAGGATAGGCTTTCTTTGCAGAGGAATCTGGTTTTAAGTAATTTAGAAAGTGACATTGACATTAATGAAGAAGATGAATTCTTATATGCATGAGAGTGATTAGCTGAAATCTAAACTCCAACAACATATTCATCTCATATTTTCAACTTCATCCATCCATTCATTCTAGTGTTTAGCCTCAATTGATCAAATTGCATTCATGTTTATTTTTATTGCATTTGCATTGAAAACCCCCAAAAATTGTTTGTAAGTCTTAATTGATTAAGAAATTACATAACTTTTTAGTTTCGTGAGTCCTTTAGGATACAATACTTGGTCTTACCATTTTATATTACTTGGTACGATTCGGTACCCTTGCCAGAGTCTTAACATGAGTCAACTGTATTAAATGTGAAATCAATTAAGTTGGTTCGATTGCTACTAACTATTATAACTGTTTGAGTATAATCGACTCTATTACTAGCATATATAGTCGACTTAGGAGCGTCAGTTTTGTAAAAAAAACTATATATAGACGAGAATTTGATTTCTGCAAAGACTTTTGTGAATCTAACGTTTTTGATTGAATTGTTTCAGATTATTGATTTCTAGTAAAACGTGCTAAAGCTCCAAGAATCCATCGAGAAAGACCGAGGTGTTCATTCTTTGGTGATTGCTTGACGGGATAGAATCTGTGCGCATTGATCGATTGATCAACCTGCACTTGAGGTGTTTGATACGTGAGAAACTTCTTCTCTCAATCTTGTGAAGATTGTGGCTGCCCTATTATGACTACAGGAAGAGAACGTGCGACATTCGGGACTTTGAGGATTGCTCAAAGTGATTAAAGACTGTAGGAGATGGGACATCTTGCTGCTATTCTTTGTTTGTATATGCCTATATTTTGATTAGAGGGTTAGAGAGGTATTTTATATTTTGACGTGGAGGTCGCTATAAAAGGCTTGTTGTAAAAACCTTGATCATTATAGTGCATTTGCTTCTTAGGATTGGAAGGAAACTAGATGTAGGCAGTTTGACCGAACCAGTATAGAAACCTGCGGTTGAATTCTCTATCCCTGCACTTTTAATTTTCTAACTCGACTTTACTTTTCACGTAGTCAACTATTTCCGCTGCACTTAAAAAATCTTATTCCTTGCGATTCAAGAAACCTTTGAAAGATCATCCTTTTGTGAAAAAGATTTTTAAAAGACTCTGAGTTTTGTGTTTCACCATTTCACCCCCCTTCTTGGTATTCATCATCAAAATCATTATCTTCAAGTCACCAATGCTCCTCATTGTTAACAATCTCTCCCTTTCTGATGATGATAAAAGATCCCTTGTTTAAAAGCATCTTTCTGTATCTGCATAGAATAAAAACTTACAAACAGGTTAGTAGTAACTGCCATAAAAGTATGTTCAGTTTGTTCTTCTCCCTCTTTTTGATCATAATCAAAAAGCAAGTAGAAGTACTCTCCCTTAAATTGTTCTCCTCCTCAAAATATTCTCCCCCTCAATAAAAGGTTGATGCATTTCAAATATTATAAGGGGAAAATAGTAAATAATCTAGAGAAAAAATAAATATAACAAGATATCAAACTAACTTATATATCTCCCCCTAAAAAACAAGTTAACTTGAAAATATTTTAGGTCCTTTAAAAATATTACTACCCCCAAATGTAATATTCCTCTTAAAATAAAAAAAACAGATTCTTAAAAAAAAATTAACTTTAAAAAAAAACTTAAGATAATCGATTATCACTTTAAATAATCGATTATTTGCAATGCAAATTCTCAAAATTTGTATTTTGAGACCGAGATAATTGATTATTACACCTTGGTAATCAATTATTTACCTTAATTTTCGAAAAACGCAAATTGGGGTCAATTTTCCATCCTAAGACACATCTAACATTGAAAAATTATTTCAAAGCTTTCTGAAAGTTACCAGGATACTATAAAGCTTTCTTTTCCTATAAAAAAATTTAACATGCAAAACAAAACAATAGAGTTTTGGTCCCATTAACTTATTTGGTTCCTTTGAGGTTAGAGGCAAATCATTAGGAACATCAAAATGTTTTATAACAGGAATCTAAGCATATTTTCCATTAGGAACATCAAAATGTTTTATTCTACATTTATTTGAAGTGTGCCCCTTTTTTATACAATAGAAACATGTGACAACATTTGAATTTCTATAACAGACAGTTCCGTTTTCAACCCATACCCTACGGGTTCTTTTAATTTGGTTCCTACTTTTAAGAACATTTTTATTTTTATAAATCTTATTAATAGGTATAGGCATTTCAACATTATTATTTCCTGTTGCCACTTCAAGCAAATTTTCAAGAATATCAATATTAAGCATATGACTCATACATGAAAGACATTCAACAGGATGTTCAATATTTGAAGACTCTTTCATTTCTAGATTGCAGATTTTATTCCTTAAAATAACTTCTTAATCTAATGCCTTCTCATATTTAATTTTAAAATCCTTAAACTCATTTTTCAAATTTTTATGAGCAACATCCAATTTTTCATATTCATTTAGCAATTCAAGTAAAGCTTTTCGCAAGTCAAATTCAGAAGTTTCAGAGCTAGAAGAACTTACTTGGCTTGCAGTATCATCAATATTTACCGTCAAAGACAAGTTGGCTTCTTCATTTGAAACAATTGAACTAGTTGAGCTTGAGTCATTTTCTTCCCAAGCAACGTAAGCATTCTTCTTCTTGAAAGACTTATTTTTTGCGACCCTTTTTGAGGTTTGGACAATCCGCATTAACGTGCCTTTTTGCTCCACAACCATAACACCTATAATTTGAAGAAGATCTTTGTTTCTTCTTTCGATCCTTTCTAATTTGTTCCTTGCCTCTAGATTTCATGAACTCTTTGAATTTTCTAAACATGTGAATCATATCTTCGTCTTCTGAGTCTCCATCTTCAGATTCCTCATCCTTTTATGAACTCTTAGATTTTGAATTTTCAATTTTGAACGCCAACATTTTCTTCTTTCCTTGGGCTTCCTCAGTACTCAGTCTATTCAACTCAAGCTCATGTTCTCTCAACTTCCCAGAAAGAATCGCCATTGACCTTTGAGAAAGGTTTTGTGCCTTCGAGATGGCAGTCACCTTTGGTTGCCAAGTCTTGTCCAATGATTTTAGAACTTTTACATTTAATTCATCAACATCAAAATTCTTACCCAACCCTGTCAAATGGTTCACAATGTGAGTGAAGCGCTTTTGGACATCATAAATTGTTTCACCAGGTTGCATCCTAAACATCTCATACTCTTGGATGAGCGTGTTCTTCCTTGCGCGTTTCACATCATTAGTACCTTTATGTGTGACTTTGAACACCTCCCACATTTCTTGTGTTGTCTTACAAATAGAAATTCTATAGAACTCATCAAGCACAACAACAGATGAAATAATATTACAAGCCTTAATATCAAATTGGGCTATTCTATTTTCCTCAGCAATCCAGTTAAAGTATGATGTTGAGATTGTTGATAGGGGGAGCACGGGCTTAGCTTAACCCACAATCTTAGTGATATCTAAGTTTTTTATGATGACAACACATAATTAATAACGCATGTGTATTTTGTGTTACATGTTCCATATTTACATGTCATATGCTTTTCTTTAATGTGTTAAATATGTTAAAGCATATTTGAGAACATGTTTAAGCTATGTTTGTGTTGTTCATTGCATATCACTATGTGAAATATGTGATTTTATATGTGTATGCATGACATATGTTTTCGGGAAAAGAAAAATCAGAAGCACTATGATTGAACTTTAAATGTGCGGCAAAACAATAGTTTTAAGTCAATTACATTATGTGATGAATCGATTGAAACTCGTGTGTTTGCACAAACTCTTGTGAAGTGTGCTGTGAGTTTTTCAAAGAGAAAAGTTTTCAAAATTGTGCAAAAAGATTTCACTTAATCGAATGCATGCACTATGATTCGAATAAGTTAGTTGATGTTTTGAAAATCTGTTAAATGTTGGTAACAACTAACATAACAATCATATTTTTAAATATGTTGACCAAACATTAAATGATAGTCGATTGCTTTAATTGTACATTCAATAATTTGTTTGGCTACTACTAATTCTGTTATAACTGATTGTTATATTCGATTATGTTAGTACCTCAATCAATTAAACTGTGTCTGATATGTGTTATATTATAGATTGACGCAGATTTGAATTTTGTAAGAACTTTTTGGATTCTAACAATTTCATATCATTTACAGAAAGCTGTGATCTTACAGAAAGAGAGGAAAAGCTCCAAGAAACAAGATTGACCGCGGTGATCAACAACTTGTCATTTCCTGAAGAGCAAAACTGTTGTGTTTCAAAGACTGATTAAATCTGCATACTTGGGTGTTATTGCATAATCAGATTCTGCAATGTCTTGAAGATTGGTTTGAGTTCCCTGTGTTGATTATAGGAAGAAGAACGCGTGTGTTCTTGACTTTGAGGGTGCCTCAAAGGGGTTAGATGGCAGAAGAGGGGATTCTTGTTGCTGATGTTGTTGTTGACTACCTATATTAGATTAGAGGGTTAGAGAGGTGTTTTATATTTCTGATGTGAGGTCTCAATAAAAACCTTGTTGTAAAAACCTTAATCTTTATAGTGCATTGGCTTCCTGTCGTTTGAAGGACACTGGATGTAGGCTTGGTCGAACCAGATTAAAAACTTAGTGTTTGAATTTTTTGATCCCTATTCTCTTTTATTCAATCTATTATTTTCTGTACTTATTTGATTAAGTTTTCACTGCATTGAAAATCTTTTACGGTGCAATTCAAGAAAAGTATAAAGGAGTCAATTTTTGAGAAAAAGATTTTAAAAGCTTTTGTTTTTTACACTTCACCAATTCAGCCTCCCTCTTAGTGTGAGAAGTTGAGCCATTCTATTTAACAATTGGCACCAGAGTTGGTTTTCATAAAATATTTGAAAAACTAATCGCACTAGTGCAAAAAGGACTTTAGAAGTCTGTTATTTTGGGCTTTTAATGTCTGATCTCTGTCCAATGTCTATATGGGTGACGTTAATGAGACGTCGGACCCTTTAGGTCAGACGTCTCTATAGATGTCGGACCTAGTCCGACGTCTATATAGATGTCCGATCCATATAGGTTAGACGTCTCTGAGGTTGCTCCTGACTCATGGTGATTCGAGTTTACAACTTTATATTTTAGTTGAAGAGAATGTATTGTACATTTTTTTTATTGGATGGTTTTAAAAACGTAGTGGAGGGAATTGAAGGAGTACAAAACGCAAGAAATCGCTGCCATAGAACGCTGCTTAAAGACACGAGAATAACTACACCAAAACCCAACGAAAATGCATTTTAATCGGTTCAAATGAAAGATAATGCATCAAAGAGTGATGTAATCGGATTAAAATTAATTTAAAACGGTGCAAAAGTGATAAAACGAACCTGAAAAGTATAACTCGTAGAGAGAAAATGCAACGAAGATGATGAACAATGAGTGCGCGTAACGGCTGTCTCGTGTTCATGGTGTTTTAATGCCAAAATTTAGACGTCGGTTCCCCCAATTAACAGACATCTAAAGTGCTTTAGAAGTCAGAGTAGCGAGATCAGATGTCTAAACAGAGTCAAAAAGTGACTTTTTAAATTTCTGGATTTAGGGTTTAGATGTCGGTTCCCCCAATTAACAGACGTCTAAAGTGCTTCAGAAGTTGGAGTGGTGGGATCGGACATCTAAATGGAGTCAAAAAGTGACTTTTTAAATTTCTGGATTTAGGGTTTAGACGTCGGTTACCCCAATTAAAAGACGTCTAAAGTGTTTCAGAAATCAGAGTGGTAGGATCAGACGTCTAAATGGAGTTAAAAATTGCCTTTTTAAATTTCTGGATTTAGGGTTTAGACGTCGGTTCCCCCAATTAAAAGACGTTTAAAGTGCTTCAGAAGTTGGAGTGGCGGGATCAGACGTCTAAATGGACTCAAAAAGTGACTTTTTAAATTTCTGGGTTTAGGGTTTAGACGTCGGTTCCCCCAATTAACAGACGTCTAAAATGCTTCAGAAGTTTGTTCCCTCCATAACAGACGTCTAAATAGAATAATTTTTTCTTAACTTTTTCGTTTAGTTTTGGTGTCTATTCGGGGGAGCCGACGTATATGAGTATTTAGACGTCGGATCTTTCCATAACCGACGTCTAAGTAGTTGTTTTATTTATGAAAAATTCCACCGATCATTTTTTACGTTGGATATTCGAGGGTCAGACGTCTAAAGGGTGACATTAAAGGTCTTTTTGCACTAGTGTCGATTACTATTTCCATTTAATCAACTGATCCTTGAAAATGACTTTCAGTTTTCAAACCTTTGGTGAAGGCGCATCCACAAATAGACCACCACTATTTGCTGGAGAAAACTATGCCTTTTGGAAAATAAGGATGCAAATTTTTCTTGAATCCGTGGATAAAGGAGTTTGGAATGCAACTCTAAACGGTCCATATGAGCCCACTCAAATTGTGAATGGAAAAACTGTTTTGAAAAACATTTCAGAGTGGACTTAGGATGAGAACCGTAGAGCACAATATGATGTTAAGGCTAGGAATGTAATTCCTTCTGCACTAACTATGGATACGTTTTTTAGAATTTTCCAATGCAAGAATGCCAAAGAAATGTGGAATGTTCTTGAAGTGACACATGAAGGTGCTGCCGAGGAAAAACGTTCTAGAAAGAACTCTTTTGTGCAGGAATATGAGTTGTTCAGGATGAAGGTCGGGGAAACCATCTGTGATGTGCAGAAGAGGTTTACACAGATTGTCAACCATCTAATGGCTCTCGGGAAATCTTTTGGGAAAGAAGAGATTAACATCAAAATCCTGAAGAGTTTAAACAGAAGCTGGCAGCCAAAGGTAACTACTATTTAAGAATCTAGAGATTTAACTAACATGAATATGGCAACCCTTTTTGGCAAGCTTAGGGAGCATGAATTAGAACTCGGAAGGCTGAGAGAGGAAGAAGAAATTGAAGAAAAGAAATCGATTCCTCTCAAAGCCACAAGAAGGAAATCCTCTGTTGATGGATTGACAAATGTACCAGAAGTCTCTCGGCACTAGACAGTTGTGTGATAACTCAATTAATTAAGACTTTTATAAAAAGAGATCATTGGTTTACAATGCAAAAACAGAAAATTAAATATGAAAGCAATTGATCAATAGCAAAGAACACAACGATGAATGGAGGTTGTTTATAAAATGAGATGATTATATTGTTAGGCTTTGATTTCACCAAGTTTAGTCTCATGTATATAATAATTCTTCTTTTTAAATTAATGTTAATGTCACTCCTAAATTACTTAGAACCCGATCCCTCGCCGCAATAAGCCTGCCTTAACTTCTAATTCGTGTAATTCCTAGCGTTCCTAGAAAATTAAGTCTGAATATCAAGAGCTTAAGATGACTAAGTACTCATACCCTCATCCCTGAGAAATATTACCCTTGGGAGAATTCAACAAGAACCTGAATTGTAAGGAACCTCCCGGCACTAAATGAGTTAAATAGAGCAAGCATTGAAACAGATGAATTCCCTAACAATTAATGAAAAAACATATAAGATTCAGAATCAATTCAAATACATGAGAGTTCACAATGTTACATCATTCCCCAACAACAAATAGAGTTTAGTTCCCCATAGAGATGGAGAAACTAGAAGAATAGTGGAAAAACATGAGATAGTAAAGCTCTAAAAGAAGAAGAGGAAGCTCCCGCCTCCAGATCCGCCTTCAGAGAATAGAAGAATGTATTGTTGTGTTGCTCCACCAGAGATATGAAACCTAGGACGCTAGGGTCCTTTAAATAGAACAGAAACAAAGCCCAAGCCTGGGTCGCCGACGCTCAAGCGCCCCACTTAGGGCGCCCGGGCGGCGAGCGATGGTCTTCCACGCTAAAGCCTCACAGAGGTCGCCCAAGCCTTCTACATCTAATGCTCAAGCGCCCCCAAAAGGGGCGCATGGGCGGTGAGCGACACTTCCTGCGCTTAAGCCTCAAAAAGGGCGCCCAAGCCTTGAGCTTCTTTCCTTCTGGTGCTTTTTCTGGTCCTTTCTAAGCCCTATCTCCTTAGCACTTTCTCCCTGTTTTCCATATTAACTCATTTTCTATCAAAACAAAGGGAATTAGTCATAAAATCATCAAATTCAACCTCGACTCTCTTATTCACAGAACTTAATAGAAAAACATGATTCCAAGTAAGTTTCTAAGCAGAAAAGGGTGCATTTAGATTTAAAATTACATCACAAATAACGGTATTTTCAGCCGTTATCACAAACCCAAACATAGAACGTTGCTTGTTCTCAAGTAAAACATATTGTAACTTAGCTTTTCAAAACAATCACTACAATGACTCAACATTCTTCAAAAACTTTTCTTTCCAAAAGAAGAAATTACTTTGATCAATTCAGTACACAAATGTCAGTTAAGATGTACAAATGCCTTAATCAATTATAATCAGTGTGATGCTCATGTATTTTAATAGATGTTATTCTTAAAAGTGATCAATCAACCAAACAGAGATGTAATAAGAAATTCATAGAACTACTCCTTACGAAGGAAAGTGTGTCACTCAAGCATTCAAACGTGTATTATTGAAGCACTCAAAAGTGTATTACTCAACTCACAGATGTATAGTGAGGTGTTGGTGTCTTTTTCACTCTGCTATCAAATTGTCACACAAATTAACTTTGCCTTTCATTTAAAGCACAATCAAACAAAACTCACAAGCAAGTTGTCATCACAAGGGCTTTTCTTGGCTTGTAACTTGGCTATGCTAAGAAAAAACATGGTTTTTCAGGAATGCAAAATCCTTGAGTTAAGAGAGATATTTATGAATTTATCAATTACTCACAGGTTCTCTTTTCAAGAAGATCTTTCCCAACATTTTTCCCTTGCAATGATCTTTTTTTTTCTTTTTCTTTTCATTTTCTTTTCTTTTGATTTTTCCTTTTCTTTTTCTTTGTGGCTCAGTGCTTATTTTCCTGCAACGCCAAACTTGAACCTTTTTCAATACCTCACAAATATTCTTAACTCTAGGTAAAGAATTTAAAACAGGGTTTTCGAAACATACTTAGGGCTAAAGGTTCAAAGGAAGGAAGAAATTGTTCTCTTTTTATTTGGAAAAATTCATGAGTAGGCTAAAAAAATTAAGGGATAACAAAAGATGCCTTGATCATATGAAACCTGTAAGCAAGTAGTTCAATCACAAAAAATTTGGGCAAAAATCATTCATGCTTCCAAAGTAATAGCAATTATTTACAACAACTCTGAAGCCCAAAACTCACACAAGTAAACTCTCAAGTCCCATAATTCAGAAAAACATCTTGCTCAGTATCTCAATCAAGGTTTACCTCAAGCACCTATTTCATACTCTTTGAGCCATCACCTGTATATCAACACATCATGCATCATCTTAAACTTCCCGGATTTTTAGCTTTTGGAGGAAGTGCCTTCCGCAAGATCACAATGCAATTGTCCTGTACTTTAATTCTTTCTTCCTGTTGACTTTTTCTCTTTTTGTTGAATTTCTTTAGGAAGTTAACATAACCAGGAACCTGTTGCAATGTCTTTGTCATAGGAATTTTAATCTCCAATTCCTCGAAGATTTCCATGGATTGCTAAAATTGTCTTTTCTTCTCCTTCCTAGAATAGTTCTTTGGGTAAGTATTGAGAGGGTCGCACCTCCCACAAAAGTTGTGCATAAAAGAATGCAGTATAGACTAGGAAGTGACTCTTAGGTCGTCTCTCAAGGACCAAATGTGGGTTCAGTCTTAGGTCAAACACGTAGTGGGGGGGGTTTGAAAGTGTTTTTGTGATTCAAAACGAACTAAACTAAAATTGGAAATTAAATGCAACCAAACATAATTGAAAACATAAGGAAAACACTGGAATAAAACATTCAATGCTTAATTGTTTGGACCAATTAGGATGCAATGGTAAGGGTAAAAATGAATTGCTCATTGTATTAAACAACATAAAAGAAAAGAAACGAAATAGCATTGGAACACATCAACACTACTAAAAGGAAAAGAAAGGCATCAACAGTAAAAGGCATAATGTAAACTAGAAAAAATGCTAAATGCAAAATTAATATATAAAACATAAAATGCAACTTGTTCATGCGTGATGATGGGGAAGTGCATACCTAGAGAGAATATACTAAATGACATTTAAGAGAATGGGAAAGAAATTAAAAATGGAAGAGATTAAGAAAAGGAAACTTAGGAATTGAAGATGCGCCACTTGAACAAGCTTCCAAGATAAGCATCAAGAGGAGGACCGCCACTTGCTTGAACAAGATAAGGTCTGCCCAAATTTGGGACATTAGAGACAGAATTCTATCTCAAAGAGGATTGCAAAAGTGCAAATCAACTCAAATTCATTGAATCAAGGTAAGGTGTACAAAAAGGAGACCCCTAAGCCTTCTTATATACCTTTGGAGTGAGCTAAGATGCAAGATCTAGGAGATGTGGGACTTTTGAGGGTGTATTTCGTCCAACAGCTGCTGCAGGTCTTCTAGGGACTTTTGAGTCCCACATTGCTCAATTCTCTCCACTCCAAAGGGTTTATAAGGCAACTAGTTCTCCTATAGTTCAAAACATGAAAACTACCTATGCTACCTTGCACTAACGCCTAGGATGCCCATTTCCTCTCCTTTTCTTTTTAAGATCAAGCCATGGAAAGTCCCACATTGCTTGTTCTTAAAGAGAAAGAAGAGTTTATAAGCGTCTCTACAACTAGAAATAACGAAAGAACAAAAGAGGCAAATACAAGCCAATGAAACCTATTCTACTCTTTTTTATGCTTGTTGTCACTTTGAAAACTCTTCATTGTTGCCCCATTTATGATCATATCATCCCCCCCAGGTTGGAGAGGATTCGACCTCGAATCTTGAAAAACCTGCAACAAATAGAGATTAGTGACTTATTTTGTGTATAAACCAAAGCAACTCCTCCTGGATCAAATGTCAACCTACAACAATCATTAAACATTTTGTGAATGAATTTATGTTGACCAATCAATGTATTTAAACAAGTAATAGTAAAAGAAAGTCTCCTGATATTTTTATGGCATTTAGTGGTGAAAACTAGGAGACCATTTTTAGAGAAAAAATTATTTTTGTTTTGAGTTGAATGGACCCAAAGGGGTAACACTAACTCATGATGTGTTTCACAAATGTTTATGGAATAGTTGGAAAGAAGGAAAGAGGGAGGTAAAAAAGTTGCGCAAAATATTTTTGGAACAAAGAAAGAAAACTAAGTAAAAGGAGAAAAGTTGAAGGATTGAAAAACTCCCCTATCATGGTTTAGATCTATTTGGATGATGGGAGTGGATGGTGCCTTCAGTAACACTTCCTTTTTTACTAAGACTTTGTCCTTCTCCATTTCTCTCACAAGTTCTTCTTTGTCTTTGTTTGCTTTCTCCTCTTTTTAAATAACTTTAATTACCTCTTTATGAGAGATGAGGAAATTATTCTTGACCTTCTCCTTTTCTTCACCTCTCTTGGATTTCACGATGAGGTGGTCCTCATGTATTTCCTTTGGAGTTAGAGGTTTTAAGACGACCTTGCGCCCTTGGTAAGTAAAAGACATTCTATTAGTAAGACCATCATGTTGAACATTTCTATCAAATTGCCATGGTCTTCCTAATAAAATGTGAGTTGCTTCCATGGGTACAACATCACAAAGAGCCTCATCTTGGTATTTGCCAATGGAAAAAGGAAATATGGACTTGCTTATTTACCAAGATTTCACCCTCCTCACTTAACCATTGAAGTTTGTATGGCTTGGCATGCGTAATAGTGGGTAGCTTGAGCTTTTCCACTACACGTGTGCTAGCTACATTAGTGCAACTTCCCCCGTCTATGATCATGGAGCAAACCTTGCTAGCTATAAGACATCTAGTGTGAAAAATATTGTCTCTTTGAGTGGTGTCAAAGTCCGTGTGGACTTGACCCAAGAGACGTCTTATAACTAGTAGGTCGCCATCAAATGGAACCTTGTACTCATCTTCACTAGAGGAAGAAGAAGAGTGAAAAGTGTGTGAAGGTGAAGAAGGAGGAGAGTCATCGGTGACAACCTCTTCTCCCCTAATGCACATTGCCCTCTTGTTTGGGCATGCAGATGCAATGTGACCATGACCTAAGCACTTAAAACATTTGACTTGACTAGGTCGCGTTGGTGACTTAGGTTTAGAAGAAGAAGGCGCGGGGTTAGTAGAAGATGGCCGAGATTTATGAGGAATCTCTCTAGAAACATCCTTTTCTTTGTCCCTTGATGATGAGGTTTTGTAAAAATTATCTTTTGAAGAAGTGGAAAATTTGTTGCGGTAGGACTCTTTTCTTAAAATTTGTCTCTCTACTTTCATAGCCCGATGTACCACAACATCTAAATCCTCATCATCATGGAGCTCTACAACATCTTGGATGTTTCTATCGAGACCGCTAATAAATCTAGCTATTTTCGCGTGGTCAGTCTCATTAGTGTTAGTATGGTATAAGAGCACTTCGAGCTCACGCGCATATTCCTCCACACTTCGTCTACCCTGAGTAAGCCGTTGGAGCTTAATCAGGAGGTCCCTATGGTAGTATGGAGGTACGAATCGCTGGTACAACAAGCACCGAAAATGTTCCCAAGAGCTCGCGGGTGAGCCCCTGGCAATGTTCATCCTAGTTATCCATTGCATGGCGTATCCTTCTAAAGCTAAAGTAGCTAACTTTACATGCAAATGTCCATCTACATCATACAAACTAAAAACTTGTTCTACTTTAGCTATCCACTCTAAAAATACACTAGGATCGGTATCTCCCTTGAAACTTGGCAAAGACAACTTTGGCATTGCAAGGTTGGGATCCAAAGCTTTGTCTTCTTGCTTTTTCTTGGATGAACCATGCTCATAACCATGAGATTGCTTCCCTTTAGCCTTTGTGTCCGCGTCTAACCGCTTGCTCATAGCATCAAGTTGATGTTGCAGTTGTTGGTAAGCCTTCATCACATCAAACTTGCTAGAAGGACTTCCATGGGGGCTATCGCCATGAAATGAAGCACGGCTGGAACCTGCAGACATGGTAAGGCAACAACCACAAAAAAAAACTAACACCAAAAAAACAGGTTAGAACCAATGAAAAATCACGGCAATACAGCAGCCACAATTCTGGTCACTGTTTCACTCAAATAAAGCAATGAAATGGTTCAAAACTCACGGCAATTGTCTCAAAGAAAAAAGGAAAGGGCAACACCCTTCTTTTAAGATAGTAAAATGTCTCACAAGTCCACTTTGAGAGCACCAACTCAAGTCCAAAGCAAATGGAAAGATGTACAATCCACTTTAATGCAAAGAAGCCAAATCAAGATAGCACATGGTAGAGGCCAAAGAAAGAATGAAAACTACAAGACAAATGATGAAAATGGAACCTAAAAAATCAAGAAACTTGGAACAAAAACAAGGAGGCAACACTCAATGATTTTATGAAGACAAAACAGCAAGAAAATGGAGTCAAAACAGTGGCACAAAATGAACAAGACAGCAAAGAAATTTACACAACCAAGAAGCAAATATACATCAACATACTAAGTATACATGAAGAGCAAGACCAAATTAATGCTGGAAATAATTTTGGCAAACCTCAAACCAATATATTCTGTATTTAAATGAGAAAAGAGGCTTGAAAACAATGCTCAAACACACTAAACACAAGGAAGATGTCTCGGCCAGCAAGCATGCACACCAATTACCAAAAATTTGTTTTGCTGTTTTGGTGCAGTTTGCAAGAATGTTCTCGGCCAAGCTAAGTTTAACACATTAAGTGTGTTTGATTAATATGCCAAATAGAATGGATGGATGCCTCTATGAATACAAAACATATAAGCAAGGTTCACACACTTAAATCCTATAAAGATCAAGCTCAATTCAGCATACCATCAAGGAGATGTAAAAATGCTCTTAGCTATGCAATTTCAGAAAAGTACTCTAGAAAACTCCTAAAGAGGAACAAACATATGACTCAATTCAAAGCTAATAAGCAAGAAAAGACACATACAATCCATCCAAGACAAGAAATTAAAGCTGGAACAAACAAACAAAAGGAAATAGGACACCTACTTGTTGAAGACCTCCAATAGCATTGTTGCTGTTTGATGAAATGTCTACTTGCACAAGGCTCTGGACAACCACGGTTTAGTCCCTCAAAGCATTGATTTGAAGTGTTGATTCCTTGCTTAAGAGTATTGAGAGGGTGTAGCAACATCCAGGGAGCAATTCCAGCCACCAAAATGTCCAAACAGCCAACAACAAAGCAAAACAGAGGAGTATTAATTCAACAGCAGAAAACTGGATGAACACAGTGGAGAAAAAATTTTACTAGGAACAGTACAAAACGAATTTGAGAAAAGTAAAAATTGTTCATGAAACTAGACATCCAGACGAAACTAGGAGAAAAGATTTCATGGAAAAAGGACAAGAAATGAAGCTAAACTAAATCATACAAGTTCACTGTATTTTCACGCAGAGGCTGGGCGAGACAAAAAATGGCTCAGTGAAAATGAACATATCTAAGCTATTCTACTCTAGCATGCAATTCCTAAGAGATCAAAAACCTAAGGCTCATGATACCACATGATGGGGAAGTGCATACCTAGAGAGAATATACTAAATGACATTTAAGAGAATGGGAAAGAAATTAAAAATGGAAGAGATTAAGAAAAGGAAACTTAGGAATTGAAGATGCGCCACTTGAACAAGCATCCAAGATAAGCATCAAGAGGAGGACCGCCACTTGCTTGAACAAGATAAGGTCTGCCCAAATTTGGGACTTTAGAGACAGAATTCTATCTCAAAGAGGATTGGAAAAGTGCAAATCAACTCAAATTCATTGAATCAAGGTAAGGTGTACAAAAAGGAGACCCCTAAGCCTTCTTATATAACCTTTGGAGTGAGCTAAGATGCAAGATCTAGGAGATGTGGGACTTTTGAGGGTGTATTTCGTCCAACAGCTGCTGCAGGTCTTCTAGGGACTTTTGAGTCCCACATTGCTCAATTCTCTCCACTCCAAAGGGTTTATAAGGCAACTAGTTCTCCTATAGTTCAAAACATGAAAACTACCTATGCTACCTTGCACTAACGCCTAGGATGCCCATTTCCTCTCCTTTTCTTTTTAAGACCAAGCCATGGAAAGTCCCACATTGCTTGTTCTTAAAGAGAAAGAAGAGTTTATAAGCGTCTCTACAACTAGAAATAACGAAAGAACAAAAGAGGCAAATACAAGCCAATGAAACCTATTCTACTCTTTTTTATGCTTGTTGTCACTTTGAAAACTCTTCATTGTTGCCCTATTTATGATCATATCACGTGAAGACCAAAATAAGGGACCCTAGCTCTCATTTCCCAGGACGTGGCAGTAGCTGGACATCGTGCTCACTAAATGAAAGAAAAACTCCATCACAGTGTTGTTTTCGCTTTCTAAAGCGAAATGAATTCCCCTCCACCTCACGGCTGCTTCTTCTCCAGCCCCTGGACCTACTCTCGTATGCTTGTTTTTTTTTTAAGCCAAATAATGAATGAGAGAAGAGGTGGCGGCAGGAGCACACACTTCCCCAGCAAACAGCGTGCACAAGCATTCCAAGCCGTGACACACCTTTCTCCATCTAATTACCATGCTTCATTTTCAAAGAAAGAAAGACTCATTTCACGTTGCTCAAGAAAAATAAAAAAACGTGCACACCCATTCCTCTCTAAATCTCCATGCGCTATCTAAAATCCTAGACTTTAAAAGAAAGAAAAGCTCAATCCAGTGCTGCACCTCTCTTGCCGAAGTTGCATCTTATCATTTTAAAAGAAAGATAAACCATGCTCCTGCTACTAATCTATGAAATCACCGCATCCTGTTCAAGTGTTCCAGCACGTCACCGCACACACACATTCACGCTGCTTTGAGGTTGTGACACTTGTGTGCTGCTCCAGCTGCTCATGGACGTGGCAGTGATGACCGAGACCTGCTCATGCATTCTTTCATTCATCACCAATTCATTCTCAAATTAAAGGGGCCGTGAGTAAATCAGCAAAGAGGAGTAAAAAAAAATCAGCTTCCATTCATAGATAAAAACCAGCGTTCTTTCAAAACCAAAGCGAAAAAAAAAAAATCCTTTTCAGCGATGAGGGGTGGCTCCTCTTCTCTCGTTCAGGCCGAGACACCCTCCAAACAAAACTCCATGCTCTTCATTCCAGCACCATTCTTTTCTTCAGCCGTAGCCTTCCATTCTCTCAACGTGCTGTTGCCAAAAAAATGAAGATGTCTCTCGGTAGCGACTGGTCCCTCCTTTAAGGCAGTGTGTCCTTTCCGTGGTGGCTCCCGCTCCTCTGAAAACCTGCACCTCCTGGACCTGTCAAGCTGCTGGATGCCACCTCTTTTTTTGGACGTGCAACACCTCTTCATGACCTGTTGGATTCCTTGCTTCACGTGGTTGAATGTGCTGGAAGCCAAACCCGTGTGCTACTGTTGCTGGACTCCAAAGTTGCTTTGTGCACCGCCTTTCTCAAGCTGCTGGCTGTCACAGCTCCCCCTCATGGGCCGTGGAGTAGCTTTCATCCAAGCTGGACGTGTGAAGCTCTCCAAGTTGCTACTGGACCATGCCTTAACCGTGCAACCTCTTTTTCTCACCGTCACACCACTGCTGGATGGATGAGCGGCTGCTGTGTGTTTTTGGCCCGTGACCGTGCTGGAGTGCTGCCCTTGTTGGAGCTGGAGCGTAACGTGCAGCCGTGGGCTTCACTTCCACTTGTGCACCTCTCGGATGTGTATGGGCTGGACCGTGGATTTCTCTCTGCTGGGCTTCTTGCTTCCAATCTCCGTGTGCACCCCCCTCCAAAGCCATCTCCTTGTGCCGTGAAGTGTGTGTTCCAAATTCTTCTACGTGAAATGAGTGGCCATAAAATAATAAAATAAATTAGCATAACACCTCTCCCAACCAAACCGTGAATGGAACGTGGTCCCCTCCATCATTCCAATTGATTTACTTAAAAGAATCCAAGCAATGACCGTGACATTTACTTAGAAAATGTGGCAGCACACTTGCATTTTGCTTGTTGTGTTGGGCAGAGATGCCTTGGACGTGTGGATTGCACCCCTTTCTCTCAAGCATACACCACTCCCATGTGCATAAAGAAAAATAAAACCCACACCTCTCTCTTTTTAGTTTAAACAAAATTTATGTCACATCTTCTTTTGACCTCCAAAATGTCCCAAATATTATCCAACAATTTCCCTACAATTAATAATGCAAATAATTAGCTCAAATAATTCAAATTAATTAAAATAAGAATTTTTGGTCAAATTAAGCACAATTAGCAAAAACGGAAAAATACCGGACATTTAAGCACAATTCCCTGATTAAATCTGGTACAATAAACTAAGTGAAGTGAATAAAATATTGACTCATCAGTAAGGAAGAGGTTTTTCATATAATTCTTTCTTTTTTTTACCCATCCTCCTTCTCTCCCTTTTTCTTTTCTTCCCTTTCTTTTTCCTTTTTGGAACACTCCTTAGGGTACATAAGATTTTTCTCAATTTTTTTCTTTTCTCTCTCAATCTCTTCTTTTTCTTTTCTAAGGTCGGAGCTATTCTCTTCAAGTTGGTTGAGCAGATTCTTCCGGTTCGTTAAGGAAGGTTCTTCCGTTCGTTTGTCAAACGAAAGGTGTTCTCATTTCTTAATCTTTACTTCATAACTTGTAATCTATACAAACATTATTTTAGTGAAAAAGGTTAATCACTATTCATAGTGATTAATGATTGAACGTAGAATCTTTTGATTTGAACCAAGATAAAATTTCTGTGTTGATTTTCTTGAACTCCACATTCTTTAAACTCTTAACACATCAACTGTTTGATAAAAGTTCTCTAATAAAATCAAGATTTTTAAATGAACTATTTTATCTTGTTTATTGACTGCTACACGCTTTCCGCTTATTATATTCCGCTGCGCGACTCTATAACGGTACCGATTGTTCCGACAATTGGTATCAGATCTTACTTTGATAGTTTTTCAAATTTTTCGAAAATGGGCGGTCATAACTAAGTTTATGCTGAGGGTGCTTCTATTGATAGACCTCGTTTGTTTACGGGGGAAAATTATGTGTTTTGGAAAATAAGAATGCAAATATTTTTAGAGTCAATTGAGAGGGGTATTTGGGAAGTTGTTTTGAATGGTCCTTTTATTCCTACTGTAAATTTGAATGGTGTAGAGGAAGAAAAACCATATTTTCAATGGACTGTTGAAGAAAATAGACGAGCCCAATTTGATATAAAAGCTCACAATATAATATCCTCTGCTTTGGTATTAGATGAATTTTACAGGACTTCAGTGTGCAAAACAACTCAGTAAATGTGGGAAATTCTTCGAGTAACCCATGGAGGAACCGAGGATGTGAAGCATGCTAGCAAAAACACCTTGATACAGGAGTATGAGATGTTCAGGATGCAATAGGGTGAAACCCTCGCTGATGTGCAAAACCGCTTCACACATATCGTCAACCATCTTTTTGGTTTAGGTAAGAAATTTGACACTGACGAATTAAATGTTAAAATTCTGAAATCTTTGAACAGGACATGGCGCCAAAGGTTACTACGATAACTGAGTCTCAGAACTTGACGTCGATGTCTATGGCTGTGCATTTTGGAAAGTTGAGAGAGCACGAGCTCGAGTTGAATAGACTGAGTGCTAAGGAAGTCCAATGAAAAAAGAAAACGTTGGCTTTCAAAATTGCAAATTCCAAAGGCAAGAGTTGTGAAAAGGATGAGGAATCAGAAGATGAAGACTCAGATGACGAAATATGATTCACATGTTTAGAAAATTCAACACGTTCATGAAATCTAAAGGCAAGGAACAAATTAGAAAGGACCAAAAGAAGAAACAAAGATCTTCTTCAAGTTACAGGTGTTATGGTTGTGGAGAAAAAGAGCATGTTAATGCGGATTGTCCAAACATAAGAATGAAGAAAATATGTTTCTCAAGAAGGAAAGAGCTTACATTGCTTGGGAGGATAATGCATCAAGCACTTCTAGTTCAAATGTCTCCAATGAAGAAGCCAACTTGTGTTTGACGGTTAATATTGATGACACTGCAAGCCAATTAAGTTGCTCTAGCCTTAACACTAGTGAATTTGATGTACAAAAGCCTTTTCTTGAATTGCTTGATGAATTTGAGAAATTGAATGTTGCTCATAAAAATTTAAAAAAGGAATTTAAAGAATTGCAAATTAAATATGAAAGAGTCTTCAAATGTTGAACATCCTGTTGAATGTCTTTCATGTAAGAGTCATATGCTTGATATTGATATTCTTGAAAATCTTCTTGAAGTTGCAACTGGAAATAATAATGTTGAAATGCCTATAACTGTTAGAAAGGTTTATAAAAACAAAAGTGTTTTTAAAAGTAAGAACCAAATTAAAAGAACCCGTAGGGTATGGGTTGAAAAAGGAACTATGTGTTATAGACACCCAAATGATGTCACATGTTTTTACTGTATGAAAAAGGGGCACACTTCTAACAAATGTAGAATTAAATATTTTGATGTTCCAAATGGAAAATATGCTTGGATTCCTGTTATAAAGTAATTTGCCTCTAACCTTAAAGGACCCAAATGAGATTATGGGGACCACAACTCTATTGTTTTTGTTTTGCAGGTTAATTTTACGAAAAGGAAAAGAAGACTCTATGGTATCCTGGTATTTAAGAGCTTTGAAATAAATTATGAATTTTAGATGTGTCTTAGGTTGAAAATTTGGCCCAAATTTGTGTTTTTCGGAAATTAACGTGAATAATCGATTACCAAGGGAAATAATCGATTATCTCGTCCTCAAAATTTGGATTTTGACAATTTGGCTCACAAATAATCGATTATTTAAAGTAATAATCGATTATCTTAAGTCACAGCGTAAAAAAAAACAAAAAAAAAAAACAAAAACAAAACAAAACAAAAAAAACTTTTTAAAATTTTTTTTAAGAGTCTGTTTTTAAAGGGGGATTACTCCGTTCAGGGGGAGTAGTTTTAATAAATTAAAAGGACTTAAATTTTTTTAAATTACCTAATTTAGGGGAGCATAAAGATTAGGTGATTTTTTATGATAAAAAAAAGGGGGTGAAATTTTTTATTGAGATCTTTTGTGATAATCTTGTGATAACTGCCATAAAAATAAAAAAAAGGGGGGAAGATATATGAGTTTGTTAGATATCTTGTTTTTTTTATTATGGATTAATTAATACTGTTTGTACTTCTTAAATAGAATTTAATTTATGTTTTTCTTATATTCCATGAGGTATTCTGTTCTTTCATGTTATGAAATTTCAATTTTATTTTTGTTTTGAAATGCATCAATTCTTCTGTTGAGGGGAAGAAAAATTTCAGGGGTGAGTTTTTCCACTTTTTTACTTTTTGCTTATGATAAAAAAGGGGGAGAAAACTTCTAATTTAAGTAGTGCAGTTATTACTAACATGTTTGTATGTTTTTAAGTATGAAATATGTGCAGGAAATTAGAAATGCTTTTAACAAGAAGATATTTTTTATCATCATCAAAAAGGGGGAAATTGTTACCAATGAGGAGCATTGGTAGCTTGAAGCTACTGTGAAGTTTTTATGATGATAAAAGCTGAAGAATTGAAGACTCTAAGTGCATCTTTGTTAAACGCATTTTGTAGAAACATATGTATAGGATAAATTGTAATGATGTAAAAACTCTTCGAAGTTTTCATATTTAGTGAGTCATTACGCAAATAATCGATTATCAAGAGTGATAATCGATTATCAGGAGCCAGTTTAAAAAAGAGTTGCTCGCACAAATAATCGATTTTTACATAGAATAATCAATTATCATTGTTTCATTTAATATTGTCCAAGTCTTTGGAATAATCGATTATGCCTCAGGATAATCGATTATCACATTTTGGAAACCCCATAATGGACACAAATAATCGATTATCACTTACGATAATAGATTATTTGTGTCAGTTGGGAGATGTCTTTTCAGTTTCTGACCCTAGGCTTATATATAGATTTTTCCACAACTCTTCGAAGAGAACTTTTCATTTTGAGAGTATTAAAACTTTCTGCCTAAGGGAAGTTCTCCGAGAGTGAAAAGGGATCTATGCCATTCGAGAATACAGTTTGTCTGGGGAAGTTCTCAAGTGATAAAGTTGCTTAAGTCAAGTCTTGTGAATAGGAGAAGCTCGCGCTTAGTGTGTCTAAGGTCGGAGCGGCTCTCTTCAAGTTGGCTGAGCAGTTTCTTCCAGTTCATTTATCGAAGGAAGGTTCTTCCATTCGTTTGGAGAACGAAATGTGTTCTTGTTTCTTAAACTTTACTTCATATCTTGTAATCTGTACAAACATTATTTTAGTGAAAAAGGTTAATCATTATTCATAGTGATTAACGACTTGACGTAGAATCTTTTGATTCGAACTAGGATAAAATTTTTGTGTTGATTTTCTTGAACTCTACACTCTTTAAACTCTTAGCACATCAACTGTTTGATAAAAGTTCTCTAAGAAAATCAAGATTTTTAAACGAACTATTTTATCTTATTTATTGACCGCTACATGCTCTTCGCTTATTTTATTCCGCTGAGCGACTCTATAACGGTACCGATTGTTCCGACAATTGTGTGATAACTCGATTAATTAAGACTTAAAGAAAAAGAGATCATTGGTTTACAATGCAAAAACAGAAAATTAAGTATGAATGCAATTGATCAATAACAAAGAACACAATGATGAACGAAGGTTGTTTATAAAATGAGATGATTATGTTGTTACGGTTTGATTTCACAAAGTTTACTCTCATGTATATAAGAATTATTCTTTTTACATTAATGTTAACATCACTCACTAAATTACTTAGAACCTGATCCTTCGGCGTAATAAGCCTGCCTTACTTTCTAGTTCGTGCAATTTTTAGCGTTCCTAGAAAATTAAGTTTGAAGATCAAGAGCTTAAGACGACCAAGTACTCATACCCTCATCCTTGAGAAATATTACCCTTGGGAGAATTAAAAAAGAACCTGAATTGTAAGGAACCTCCCGACACTCATGCAATTCATAAATCATGCTACTAAATGAGTTAAATAGAGTAAGCATTGAAACAGATGAATGCTGTAACAATTAATGAAAAAGCATATATGATTAAGAATCAATTCAAATACTTGAGAGTTCACAAGGTTACATCATTCCTCAACAACAAATAGAGTTTAGTTCCCCACAGACATGGAGAAACTAGATGAATAGTGGGAAAGCATGAGATAGTAAAACCCTAAAAGTAGAAGAGGAAGCTCCCGCCTCTAGATCCGCCTTCAGAGAATAGAAGAATGTGTTGTTGTGTTGCTCCAGCCAGAGATACGAAACCTAGGACGCTAGGGTCCTTTAAATAGAACAGAAGAAGAACAGAAACAAAGCCTAAGCCTGAGTCATTGAAACTAAAGCGCCTCACTTAGGGTGCCCAGGCGGCAAGCGGTGGTCTTCCACGCTCAAGCCTCGCAGAGGTCGCCCAAGCCTTCTACATCTGGCGCTCAAGCGTCCCCAAAAGGGGCGCTCGGGCGGTGAGCGACACTTCCTGCGCTTAAGCCTTCCATAGTATGCCCAAGCCTTCTTCATGCGGCGCTCAAGCGCCCCAAAAAGGGGTGCCCGGGCAGTGAGTGGAACTTCCTGCACTTAAGCCTAAAAAAGGTCGCCCAAGCCTTAAGCTTCTATCCTTCTGGTTCTTTTTTCTAGACGTTTCTGAGCTCTATCTCTTTAGCACTTTGTCCCTGCTTTCGATATTAACCCATTTTCTATCAAAACAAAGGGAATTAGCCATAAAATCATCAAATTCAACCTCGACTCTCTTATTCAGACAACTTAGCAGAAAAACATGATTCCAAGCAAGTTTCTAAGTAGAAAAGGGTGCATTTAGTATTAAAAGTGCATCATAGATAATAGTATTTTCAACCATTATCATCCTCTAAGAAGGTTGAATCTGAAGCTGAATTAGGTGCAGAAGTATGAGAAAAGGAAATCATGAATATGATGGTAAGAAAATTGAACAAATTCATGAAGAATAAAAATTCTACGACTAACAATGCAGGCTTTTCAAGTGAAGGAAAGAAGATGTCAAGAAGCAACGTTGTACAATATTATGAATGCGAAAAGGATGGTGATATCAAGCCTGACTGTCCAGACTTGAAGAACAAGCAGAAACAAATCACCAAGTATCCTTGGGACAATAGCAGAAAGCAAAGGAAAGCATACATAGCCTGGGAAAACAATGATGGAGACTCTTCAAGTGATGATGATTATAGTGTTGAAGAGGAGTCAAATCTATGTTTCCTGGAAGGCTTTGCACACTCTAATGATGACAATGATAGTGAATTCGGGAATGAACCAATATAGGTCAAGTACTAGATGTTGTTGGATGCATTTCAGGAGATTCATGCAAAAGCCATGTGACTCCGGTATAAGGTAAACCAATTATCCTCTAAGAGAAGAGACTATGAATATAGAATTGATAATCTAGTAGAGGATAATGAAAAGCTTGAAGAAGAACTTGAAAATGCTTTAAAATATACAAAGACAGCTAAAACTGAAATAAAAATTGTTGATAAAGAATGTGGTAACTGTCCAATACACCTTGAGAAAATTGATTACTTAACCAGCACACTAGCAAAATTTACACAAGGTAAAGAAAATTTAGATGTTATGCTAAGAGCTTCTAGAAGAGCAATTAATAGGCAAGGTATTGGCTACAAAGCAAAGAGTAATAGGATTAATTAAAAGAAGTTTATTGATCTCAGTAAGCCTATTACTAATGCTTGTTTTTACTGCAACAACATTGGTCACAATGTTAGAAACTGCTATTACAGAAAGGTTGGAGTCCCCAAAGGAAAATTCAAATGGATTCCTAAGGAACTGTCTCCTGCAACTGAGAAGACAGGACCCAAGATCAACTGTGTCAAAATTGTTTAATTCTTTTTGCAAGAAAGTAGCTACAACTGAAGCAGTATAGAACTCAAGAATGAACTACAATGCATGATTTATAAGCTCTTGAGATTCAAAAAATTGTAACTATTGAAATTCTCTTAATGCATTATGCATCAAAATTGTGTGTATGATTGATTTTAAATGCATGTTTGTTGTATGCCTGTTTGAGTGAATGTTTTTTATAACGGTTGAAAATACCGTTATCTGTTATTCAATTTTCATTGTTAATCAACCCTTTCAAACTTATAAGCTTTGCTTGAACTCATGTTTTTAGTTTAGTTTTATGAATAAGTGAATAGAGGTAATACTTTATGATTTTATGACTAAATTCCCTTTATTTTGTAGCTAATAATGTGTCTGGAAGAATATCCAACAATGTATATAGCTAAATCAGCCATAAAAACAAGCAAAATAGCAAAAGAAGTGAGTTTTTGAATGCTACCGCTTGGACTGAGCGCTAGCAAGGGGGTTGAGGGCAAGTTTTCTTGCAGTTTTGCCCAAACGCCCTAAATGAGGGCCCTAAGCGCCAGTGTGTTGGGCTTATACCCGTTTTCTGATTTTTTTTTTTTATCTATTTAAGGACTTGGACGTCATGGGGATTGTATTTCTTGATGGCTTGAGCACATAAACACTTTTCGCCCCTTGGAGGCAGATTTGGGGATGTGGGAGATCTCCTTTTCAGCTTCTAGGGTTTTTCTATCTCTTTCATTCCATTGTTCACCTTGTTTCTTCATGACGATGGAGAACTAATCTTATTTGTTGTTGGGGAAGATGTAACCTCTAAACTCTCATGTATTTGAATTTGTTCTGAATTATTATATGCTTCTTTCATTAATTGTTAGGGATTTTCTCCTTTGCTAAATTGTTATATTTTATGATTTGTCTGAGTATTGGGAGATATCTTATGAATCACGATCTAGATAATTTCTCCCAAAAGCACTATTGTTGAGAGATGGGGGTATGAGTTTTGGTCATCTTAAGCTCCTAATCGTAATGCAAAATTAATTATTAGGGATGCAAGGGATTGTGGTCTAGTAATTAAGGATAGGCTTTCTTCTCCGAGGGATCGAGTTTTAAGTAATTTAGAGAGTAACGTTAACAATTTGATGAAGAAAAAGAATTCATATATGCATGAGAGTGATTAGGTTAAATCTAAACCCAAACAACATTACCATCTCATATTATCAACATCATCCATTCATTCTTGTGTATAGCCTCAATTGATTAATTTGCATCCATATTTACTTTCTTGTTTTGCATTCAAAAACCCAAAAAATTGTTCTTAAGTCTTTATTAGTTAAGGAATTACATAACTATTTAATGTCGTGAGTCTTCTGGGATACAATACTTGGTATAACCATTTTTTATTACTTGATACAATCCGGTACACTTGCCGACATCTTAACAAGTTTTTGCGCCGTTGTCGGGGATTCATGGTTTAAACTATACTTTTGTGTGATTCTTAACCGATTAGACTTTATCTTTAATTTTATTTTTTTATTTTTTTATCTTTTTATCTTTTATTTTTATCTTTTTATCTTTTATCTTTTGTTTTATCTTCAATTTTATCTTTTTTATCTGCTGGTGCTAATTGAGTGCTCTAGTGTAGTGTTCTTTAGTGTCTACAGGATTAAATCTGATAATTTGTACTAGAACCACAAGATCATAAAAAAGAGAAGAAGGTCACAGGGCGCGACTGGTTGCTCCTCAAAGGGCCCTCAGCGCAGGATGTCACGCATCACCGCCTGGGCGCTCCATTGAGGGCGTTGAGCGCCAGACTTCAAGTGCAATTAGAATCTTTCTTTTTAGGTATGGAAGTAGAAAAGACTGCCAATAGTAGATGAAGAAGGCAGATAATGAGGAGAAAATAGTTCATCAAGACTTTGTGCATTAAAATAATGAACCTTACCTTGGCAAACCAGTGAAATTCAAGAACAAGTTATTATGGGTGATTAAAGATATTAAAGATAATGGAGTTATTGAGATTGAGGCTTCCTATTCAAGGAGAGTAAAGATGGTGACTAAGAAGCTGTTGAAGTTATGTTGGTGTGATGAAAGAGAGAAAAGCGCCAATATAAAATATCTGGATTGTGCTTAATGTTGTCAGGCTTACGACGTTACGACGTTAAACAAGCGTTTATTGGGAGGCAACCCAATTTCTGACTTTTTCTTTTTAATTGATTATTTGTGTGGTTTGGATTTGATTTTGTTTTGCAGTAATGACAACATCTACTGATGGATGCTGGATAACATCTATTGAGGGATGCTAGGAGGACTCAGATGATAGCATCTACTGATGGATGCTAGGATGATTTAGATGAGAGCATCTACTAATGGATGCTACTAGATTAAAGCATCTACTGATGGATGCTAGGATGATTTAGATGAGAGCATCTACTGATGGATGCTACTAGATTAAGCATCTACTAATGGATGCTGTGATTAGGCGTCTACTGATGGATGCTATTGACGACATCTACTAATGGATGTCGATGAAGATGAAAAAGATCAGCATCTACTGATGGATACTGATGAGGATGAAAGAATTTAGTGATGGATGCTACTAGATCAGGATTTTTATGCTTATTTGAATTGTGTTTATTTTGTTGTTATGTGCTTGGTTTAATGAATTATGTTGCAATGGTTTGGTATGATGTGATAAATTGTTATTTGTGATGAATAACGTTCTTGTGTTTGCTTTAGTGTTCTATGATGCATGTTAAGTTAATGAATGGTGAGGATTTTAAGCATAGATGGTGGTTGTTCATAATTTTGTTAAAAATAGATGCATGATTTCAATTGTGATTAATATGCTGGGCAAGATGTTTATCAAATTGTGGAACTTGAGTTAACCTATGAGAGATTGGGCACCAGAGTTTTTGATTGATTAAATGCCATTGCTTTGGAAACATGATTGATTTGGCCTAATTTTATATGATTGAACTACTTGCTTGCTTGTTACACATGATCAAGGCCATGTTTTCTTTTCCCTTAGAGCCAATGCCAATAGGTGAACCCAACAAAGAATAATGTTTCTCTTTATCCTTTGAACCTTGAGCCTAAATTTGAATTTTGAATGAAACCCTTTTTGAAATCCTTACCTTGAGTTGAGTAGACTATGTTTATATGGTAATGGAGAATGGTTCAAGTTTGGGGTTGTGAGAAACCGGAAAGAACTTTGTGAAATTCATTGAAAAACATTAAGCAAAAGCAAAAAGCAAAAGAAAAAAGAAAAGAAAGTAAAGAAAAGGTTAAGTTCAATGAAAGGAAAGTTGGGAATGAGTTGAATATTGGTTTCTCACATAGAAAAAGAAAGAGAAATTATTGCTAATGTGAATAAATGAATTTTGCACTCTCTTAACGCAAGGATTTTGTTGTCAAGAAAAACCAATTTTCTTCTTAGCCTGGCCATTTTATAAGCCTTGAAAAAAGTCCTTGTGAGGATAACTTGCTTGTGAGTGTGTTTGATTTGTGGTTAAATGAAAGGCAAAGTTGATTCATGTGACATTGTGATGGTAGAGTGTAAGAGTGTCACCTCACTATACACCTTTGAGTCTGAGTGAAACACTTTTGAGTGCTTGAGTGAAACACTATCTTTCGTGAGGAATTGTTCCGTGCACTTTATGATAACATTCTTGCTTGGTTGTTGATTATTCAAAAGGTTGTTGCATCTGTTGTGTATGCCTTGATTATGTAAGCACCATAGTTGAAGCTTGATTGGCTAAAGCATCATTTTATGTTGACTAATCTTTTTATGATGAGCAAACATGAGTGATTTACTTGTCCTAGAGAAAAATGCTTTTTGGTGTGATAGACCATTGTAGTATGATTATTTTGTTTAAGCCAAGTTACATTTTTCTTGAGGACAAGCAACGTTTCAAGTTTAAGGTTGTGATAACAGTTGAAAATATTGTTATCTATGATTCAATTTTGATAATAAATAAACCCTTTTTAACTTAGAAGCTTACTTGAACTCATGTTTTTAGTTTAGTTTTATGAATAAGTGAATAGAGGTTATACTTTATGATTTTATCACTAAATTCCCTTTATTTTGTAGCTAATAATGTGTCTGGAAGAATATCCAACAATGTATAGAGCTGAATAAGCCATAAAAACAAGCAAAACAACAAAAAAAAATGAGTTTTGGAATGCTACCACTGGGGCTGAGCACTAGAAAGGGGGGTTGAGCGCCAGTTTCATGTATCGCACCAAGCTGAGTGCCATTGAGGGGCGCTAAGCGCCAGTTTTCTTGCAGTTTTTCCCGAGCGCCCTAAATGAGGGCCAGCATGTTGGGCTTGGACCCGTTTTGTGTTATATTTTGTATCTATTTAAGGACTTGGACGTCCTAGGGATTGTATCTCTTGATGGCTTGAGCACAAAAACACATTTTTCGCCCCTTGGAGGCAAATTTGGGGATGTGGGAGCTCTCATCTTCAGTTTCTAGGGTTTTTCTATCTCTTTCATTCCATTGTTCACCTAGTTTCTTCATGACATGGAGAACTAATCTTATTTGTTGTTGGGGAAGATGTAACCTCTAAACTCTCATGTATTTGAATTTGTTTTGAATTATTATATTCTTCTTTCATTAATTGTTTGGGATATTCTCCTTTGTTAAATTGTTATATTTTATGATTTGTCTGAGTATCGGAAGATATCTTACAAATCATGATCTAGATAATTTATCCCAAAAGCAATATTGTGGTCGTCTTAAACTCTTAATCGTAATACATAATTAATTATTAGGGATGCAAGGGATTATGGTCTAGTAATTAAGGATAGGCTTTCTTCATCGAGGGATCGGGTTTTAAGTAACTTAGAGAGTGACGTTAACAATTTAATGGACAAGAAGAATTCATATATGCATGAGAGTGATTAGGTGAAATCTAAACCCCAACAACATTATCATCTCATATTATCAACATCATCCATTCATGCTCTTGTTTAGCCTCAATTGATCAATTTGCATTCATATTTACTTTCTTGTTTTGCATTCAAAACCCCAAAAATTGTTCTTAAGTCTTAATTAGTTAAACAATTACATAATTGTTTAGTCCCGTGAGTCTTCTGGGATATGATACTTGGTCTTACCATTTTATATTACTTGATACGATTTGGTACACTTGTCGACATCTTAATAGTTTTCTGTGAAAATTAAGTTGCTCGTTTTTTAGTTCTGGGCATGTGTTTCTCTGTTTTTGAGATGACTTTGTTAATCATTCAGTCGACTTTGGATTTAAGGAAACCGATTAATAATCTCTGTTTTGGGCTTTCTTATTGTGAAAATTTGAATGGGCCTAAGTATATGTTTTTGTTTGTTCGGGCCCTCATACATATCAATCTTGTAAAAATGTGTTAGCATTTAGTGTGTTATGTCTGTGAAATCCACATAACCCTAGTACTGAGAAAGATTATCCAAAACACAAAAATCAGATGGCTTCTTCATCACACCACTCTCGTAACAGAGAAAATACCGTAGTTGCTGCAAGAGATGCTGATCCTTCGGGATGGATCAGTGATGATGAAACATGTGAAAGATTTCTCAAAGGGAAGAGAATCAAGATTGTTGTACCACATAAGCACCTGAAGTTTGACTTATTTGAAAATGAGGGTTTTCACTTCCAATAATGGATTAAAACTTAGGGACTCTCTACACTGGTACAAATGAAAGGTGATTGGTACCCCAACATTGTGAGAGTATTTTACAATAATTTGAAAAGCGTTAATGTAGACATTCAGTCAAGGTTAAAAGGCATCAACATCTATATTGACAACAATGTCTGGTTGCAACTAATCTGTCTGAAAGCTGAGACACTATTCTCCTATCTACACAACTCTAAGAGAAATATGTGGTTGAAAAAGCGAGATCTTTACAGAAACTGGTTAAGATTTCCAAGAAGATATACAATTAAACGGTTGTAAGTACATGAAGGATTAAGAAAGGAAGAGAAGATGTTAACACATATCCTTGCATGGGTAATATTACCAAGAAGGCTACTACAAGACAAAATGATGAATGAAGATGTCTTTCTGCTACATGCTATTAAGAATGATATCCCCACCAACTGGGTGGAGGTATTGAAAGACCACATGATTGAAGTTGGGCTTAGTCAAGCTCATTATCTGCCTTATGCAGTGCTTATCAGTAGAATTCTAACTCTTCAACGAGTGAATGTTGAGGGTGAAGAGAAATGCTATTGCCACTGTATAAATATAATTAACAGGAATACCACGTCTTCCATTGGACTAGTGAAGACTGAAAAGGGGTGGCGCTTCAAAGATGAAGTAGACTTGGTTCATAGCTCTGGAAGGACACCTGCACAAAATAAAGAGCACACAAATTACTTTTCAGAGACAAACTTTGAACGGTTTGTTGCAGAGCAGTTCAGGCATCTAAATGAAAGAGTTACAAGGATTGAAGGGAAGATAAATAATCTCCAACAGCAAAGAGTGAACAATTCATCTAAAAAATCATCTGATGAAGATTCCATGGATATGTCTACTCAAATTAGGGGGTTGATGTGTTTTGATTTCTGTGTTTCTTTTGTATTGTTGGCTTTATATGCCATCTTTCTTTTGTTTCAATCTGATTGTAATCCATGATTAAAATTTAAATGAAATCAAAGTTTATGTTTAACTCAATATGTGTATGAAAAATTATATCTGTGATTGAGTAAAACTGATATCACTTAAATTGATTACACTATGCTTGTATACAAATGTGTTACATTTTACTATTACATTCATATCTTTGCATACTCACACATTATCTGTGATAATTCCTGTATTATACTGATTCTAAAATGCTTGATCTAGAAAGACCATGAAAGCTTTTGCAGAAACATTACTTGTTGGCTAGATGAAACTGGAAAGTCAACAATATACTGCAACAAGAAATTGATTATGACTAGATTAAAATCGATTGAGTATCAATAGTGGTTTAAAGTTCTAAACTTGCAATATCTGATATCTTTAAAACTTGTTTTATATACTGTTGAACGTTTATTCCTCTTATATCTCTTTACTCAACTGATATACATATTTTGAGATGATAAGAAATTAAATTGTTTTTTTTGTTGATTGAAAATGTATCAATTTTTGATTTGATATTGCTCTTACATATCTGCTTTGCTACATTACCTGGAATATGCTTTTACATGCTCTGTTATACACTCTGATTATTGCATTGTGCATATGTGTTTTCAGATTGAAACATGCATGATGACATGGGGAGCATTGCATGTTATTGAATTGTTTTACATGTATTCTTTTAAGGGGGAGAATATCCTAAATCATGTAAATAATATTGTCAAGGGGAGCATCATAAAATGTTTTTATCTGATGCATCTCTATTGTGCTTGATTATCTGTGTATCAATTACAATGTGCTTACCTTTTTTGCTAATGCCCAAAGGGGAAGAATTATCATATTTCTATAATTTGTTGATAATCTATATTTGATTTGTGCAACATGGTTGATTATTAATCATGGTTGTGCATCATCAAAAAGGGGGAGATTGTTGAGATTGTTGATAGGGGGAACACAGGTTTATCTTAACCCATTATCTTAGTGATATCTTAATGTTTGATGATGACAACACATAATTAATAACAATTATATATTCTGTGTTACATGTTTTATATTTACATGTCATATGTTTTTCTTTAATGTGTTAAATGAGTTAAAGCATATCTGAGAACATGTTTGAGCTATGTTTGTGTTGTTCATTACATATCACTGTGTGTAGGCATGACATATGTTTTCGGGAAAAGAAAAATCACAAGCACTATGGTTGAACTTTAAATGTGTAGCAAAACAACAGTTTTAAGTCGATTACATTATGGGGTGAATCAATTGAAACTCGTGTGTATGCACAAACTCTTTTGAAGTGTGCTGTGAGTTTTTTCAAAGAGAAAAGTTTTCAAAACTGTGCAAAAAGATTTCACTTAATCGCATGCATGCCCTATGTATTCGAATAACGCAGAGTATGCTTTGAAAATCTGTTAAATGCTGGTAACAACTTACATAACGGTCATATTTTTAAATATGTTGGCCAAGCATTAAATGATAGTCAATTGCATTAATTATACATTCAATTATTTGTTTGACTACTGCTAATTCTGTTATATTCCATTACGTTAGTAGCTGAATCGATTAAAATGCGTTTGATATGTGCTATACTATAAATTGACGCAAATTTGAATTTTGTAAGAACTTTTTGGATTCCAACAATTTCATATCATTTACAGAAAGTTGTGATCTTACAAAAAGAGAGGAAAAGCTCCAAGAAACAATATTGACCGTGGTGATCAACAACTTGTGATTTCTTGAAGAGCAAGACTATTGTGTTTCAAAGACTGATCAAATCTGCACACTTGGGTGTTACTGCGTGATTAGATTCTGCAATCTCTTGAAGATTGGCTTAAGTTCCCTATTGTGACTACAGGAAGAAGAAAGTATGTGTTCTTGACTTTGAGGGTGCCTCAAAGGGGTTAGACGGTAGAAGAGGGGATTCTTGTTATTGGACTTGTTTTTGACTACCTATATTAGATTAGATGGTTAGAGAATTGTTTTATATTTTTTATTTGAGGTCTCTATAAAAACCTTGTTGTGAAAACCTTGATCTTTATAGTGCATTGGCTTCCTGTGGTTGGAAGGACAATGGATGTAGGCTTGGCCAAACCAGTATAAAAACTCAACGTTTGAATTTTTTGATCCCTACTATCTTTTATTCAATCGATTACTTTTAGTACTTATTCGATTAAGTTTTCGCTACATTGAAAATCTTTTACCATGCAATTTAAGAAAAGTATAAAGGCATCAATTTTTGTGAAAAAGATTTTAGGTTTAATAGCTTATTTTGTCCCCAATTTTAGTGAGTTGTGTCAATTAAGTCCCTCCTTTTAAAAAAGTGTCAATTGTATCCCCACTTACTACAATTTGCCTCAATCAAGTTCTTTCCGTTAAGTACACAGAGACGTCGTTAACTTTTTTTCTCTCCCCTCTACTACTCTGTGCAAACAGTAGTATTTGTCAGGCCTATATTAAGATCCTTTTCTTTTGTCTTTGGATTATGTTCAGAAACATGATGAGGACTTTTTTAACAATATTCATTGCATAGAAGAGTGAAACGTTTTTATGTGCATTTACTTTATCCTTTAGTTGGTACAACAGTCAATTATATTAATAATTATTTTTACAATAAATTAGATCTTTATATACTTTATTATTAAATCTGACAACAAATATATCATAAAAAACAAAATTAAAATTAAAATATAATTTTATTTTAACTTCTTTAAGTTACTTAAATTTGATTATGGTAATTATAATTTTTTTAGATAAATAATCGATTTAGTACCATCAACATTAATATATTTTATTTTTAATGTAATAAATAATTATAATTAAAGTTTCAGTAGAAAATTTTATTTTTATTAATTGTTTTTGAATTCTATTGATCTAATTGAATTGTTACATATATTATTAAAGCCAAAAAAATATATTTATTAAAGGTAAAATTAGTATTAATATATAATTAATTTTTAAAATACATTTTTTATTTCATAAATTTAAAATAATTAGTGATTGTTTCAAAATTAACTAATTATTAATATGTTAATAATGATTGTTTTTTAATAAACTCACTTACTAAATGCATGCTTAATTATATTGATCATAAAATTTAAACAAAAACGATAAAATTATTAAAAAATTAAATTTTTAATTTTTAATTTTAGAGTAATTAAGAAATAAATATCTTTTAAAAAAATTATAAACTCACTTATTTTAAAGGAATTAAAAATATATATTTAGATTTATTTTTAATCAATTTTTCAAAAATTTTCTTTTAATTAGCAAGACTTTCAATTTCTTTTAATTATAATGTAATATAATTAAAAAAAATAAGAGTGTAAATATATAAAAAAAGGCACTATAAAATAATAACTAAATAAAATTATTTTCTTAAAAAGAGTGATAAACGTAAGGGTATTCCATTTGGTAGTAAATATTGTATAATTGGTAGAAGAGAGAAAAGAAGAACAGTAGAAGAGAGAAAAAAAGTTGTTGCGTTGCACAAAAAAAGTAGAAAAAGTAGAGGAGAGAGAAAAATAATTAACGTCGTTTGTACGGATTTAACGGAAGAGATTTCGTTGATGTAAATTTTATTAAGTAAGGACATAATTGACTCACTTTTTAAAGGATGGACTAATTTGACAATTTTTAGCGAAACTGGGGACAAAATAGGGTATTAAGCCAAGATTTTAAAAGCTTTTGTTTTTTACATTTCACCAATTCATACCCCCCCTCTCTTGGTGTGAGAAATTGAGTCATTCTATTTTAACATATGGTTTTTCTACCTCTACACCATCTACAATACTTATAGGAATATAGGGACCATTTTGCATAGCTTACCAGATGCCTCTGTCAACATACCCCATGAAAATTTCCCTTCTTACTTTCTAGAATGCATAATTATCACCTATAAAAATTAGTGTTCTATTGATGGAAGCATCGTCGGCGTAAACTTGATTTTGATGACCAACCATATTCAAAAAATTTGAAAGAATATCAAAGAAAGCTTTGATACCAATTGTTGGTTAAAACAACCGGTATCGTCAAGTGACGCAGCGGAATAAAATAGCGGAAAGCGTGTTCGGTCAATTTAAAAAATGGTTCCTTTAATTTTTTTATAAATGTTTTATCAAACAATTGATGTGCAAAAAATGTAAAGAGTATAGGGACTAGAAAAATCACATAAATGATTTTTATCCTGGTTCAATTCAAAAGATTCTACGTTCTGTCGTTAATCACTATGAAAGTGATTAACCTTTTTCACTTAAAACAGTTTCACAATTTGTACAAATTACAAGATAGTGAATGGAGATTAAGAAACGAGAACACCTTTCGTTCGACAAATGAACGAAACAATTTTCCTTCAACAAATAAGTTGGAAGCAACTTTGACAAACGAACCGGAAGCAAGAACACTCAACCAACTTGAAGAGAATCATTCCCCACTTTGACACACAAAGTGCGAGCTTATTCTTTTCAAAAGACTTGACAAGAGCAAGAGCTAGCACTTGAGAACTTCCTCATATTGCACTGTATTCTCAAAATCGCCAAGTTCCCTTTTCACTCACAAAGAGCCTCCCTTAGGCACACAACTCTAATACTCTCAAAATGAAAAGCTAAAGTTTAAGAGCTGTGGAAAACACTATTTAAAAGCCTAGGTTTGTGCAGAGTTATTAACTAAAAAGACATCTCCCAACTGCGAATGATAATCGATTATTGTAAGTGAGAATCGACTATCTGCGAGACTTGGAACAGTTAGGATATTAACTCTTCAACCAGTCGGCTCCAGTTCTTCACCTGCTTCCATCGTTCGGTCTAGGTCATGCTCTTCACCGCTCAGTCCTTCTTCTTCTCTCTCACAGCTTTCCACCTCTCGGCTCAATTCTCGTATACCTTCCAACTCTTAAGTTTTTCTTCTACAGTGTTAGTCAGACACAATATCGTTTAGCTTGTGTTTGACGTCGTTTGGTCTTTAACTATGTTCGGCCTTCATCCGTTAGAGAGTGTTCGTCCTTTTAGCTGTTGCACGCCGTTCAGTTTTCCTCGCGGACCAACATACAAGAATGCTTTTAAAGTTAATACAAAGAGGGTTTTTATATTCTTCACTTTGTAACATCATCAAAATAATTATCTTCAAGTCACCAATGCTTCTCATTGGTAACTGTTAACTCATTGGCAAATGTACCAAATCGTTGAGGCAGTTGAGAGATTTTCTTCATCAAAAACTTCAATTGTTGAGTCATTATCTTATCCTGCTTGCCTTTGTTGACCTTGGACTGAGGAAAATATTTGTTCAGGAACTTAGCCACCATATCTTCCCACTTAGTGAAGCTATTCTCTGGAAATGAATTAAGCCTCAAATCTTAGCATTGCCTCCAAAAGAGAAAGGGAACAAGCTAAGTCTAATAGCCTCATCTGGCAGACCATTAATCTTCACTGTAATTGATATTTCATTGAATGTGGTCAGATGTTCATACAGATTTTCATGAGCCAATCCATTAAATGAGAGCAGGCTTCATCTCCATTCTTGCGGCATCGACTCTTTGCCTTGTAATGCTATTAAAATGAAGAGGTCTAGTGACCACTGCATAATCTACCAGGTTACGTCTACCATTCTGATTTTCAGCCATATCTTTTGTCTCCTAGTTAGATAATGTGAAAGGTTGTTGAAGAGTCTCAAGAGAGGGGAAAAATTCTCTGGAAATCCTTTTCTTCCTTCTTCTACTATTTTCCAAACCTGAAAAGAGAGGTTCATATATTTTTGTGCTCTTAGTGCGAATCTTATCCTGCATCCACTAAAAACAAACACTAGAGCAACCAAATTAGCCTAAAAAGAATAAAAAGAAAAATAAACAAAAAAAAAATTAAAGAACAATAAAGTCAAAACTGGTTAGAATCACACAAAAGTATAGTTTAAACCACAAGCCCCCGGCAACGGCGCCAAAAACTTGTTAACTCATTGGCAAGTGTACCAAATCGTATCAAGTAATAATAAATGGTAAGACTAAGTATCGTATCCCAGAAGACTCACGACACTAAACAATCGTATAATTACTTAACTAATTAAGATTGAAAAGCTATTTTGTTGGTGTTTAAATGCAAATACAACCAAAGTAAATATGAATGCAAATTGATCAATTGAGCCTTGACACAAGAATGAATGGTGTTTACAATATGAGATGATAATGTTTTTGGGGTTTAGATTTCACCATCCTTACTTTCATGCATACAAGAATTCATCTTATTCATTAAATTGTTAATGTCACTCTCTAAACTACTTAGAACCTGATGTATCAGCGTAAAAAGTTTATTCTTAATTATTAAACCATAATGTCTTGCATCCCTAATAGTCAATTCTGCATTATGAAAAGAAGCTTAAGACAATCAAACATTCTATCCCTATGTCTAGGCAATAGTCCCTTTGGGTGAAATTCTCCGAATCTTGGTTCCTAGGTATTTCCCAATGCCAAAGAAAGCCATGCATCATGCTATGAGTGATCAATATGTAACAAACATTGAGTAAAGGAGAAAATCACTAACAATTAATCAAAGAAGCATAAAATAATTCAAAACATATTCAAATACATAAAATTTTAGAGGTTACATCTTTCCCAACAAAAAATGAGTTTAGTTCCCCATTGTCATGGAGAACCTAGGTTTATAATGATAGAATAATAAGATAAAAACCCTAGAAAGAGAAGAGGGTAGCTCCCGCTTGCCAAATTTTCCTCTAAAGGGCCGAAAAGTGTGTTTCTGAGCTTCATCCAATAAAAGAAGTGAACCCTAGGGTGTGCAAGTCCCTAAATAGATCAAAATTGGATCATGGGCTCAACACGCTAGCGGTTAACGCCCCTACTTAGGGCAACTGGGCGAGCTTGCGAGAGAAATGACGCTGACGGCTCTGAAAGGGGCAACCAGGCGCTCAACGGTGCATTCAAACTGACACTCAGCACCCCTTTCTAGGGCCCTCAATGCCAGGGTAGGGCACCTGGTTGCCCTTTCTCGGGCCCTCAGCGCTAAAAACAAGAGTTTAAGCAAGCTTCAAAGTAAAAAAGGGTTAATTTAATATCAAAATTGCGTCACAGATAACAGTGTATTCAACCGTTATCAATAACAATCTCCCCATTTTTTATGATGATAAAAAACCCCTTGTTTAAAAGCATCTTTATGTATCTGCATAGAATACAAACTTAGAAACATGTTAGTAGTAACTACCCAAGAAGTATGTTCAGTTTGTTTCTTCTCCCCCATTTTGATCTTAAGCAAAAATCAAGTAGAAATCCTCATCCTCTCTCGACCTATGCATAACAAAACTCGTAGGAATCTTCACCGAACCTAACACGCACACCCGTGTTTTCTTTCACAGTAGCCTAACCTGAGGCTCTCTAGGTTCCCTTAGTGTTTTCCATATTTGAATCACACCCTCTACTTCATCACGTTGGTAGAAACATGGGACACAAATACAACAACTCCAACCACATGCTTCAACACATCCTTTTCACACGACTTAACTCTCCCATAGAAGCTTTTGGTTGTTGTAAAAGAACTAGAGCTAGGGTTGTCTCTCAAACAATCATGACTATTGGGTGTACCTCCTTTCATCATACCCTAGAACAATTTAAAACCTACTCATAACACTCTTAATTTTGGCCCAAAACTCATACATATTTACACTCTTGAGACCACTAAGTTTTGACCATTTTTCTTCACAAGTTGTTGCATAATTTGTGAGCTAAATTTTGATTTATGGAACCTTGTAACTAAATTGTAGCAACAGGTTTGACCATTAAAAATTGATAACAATCAATAAAAATAGTCATTACAAAGTTTTTAAAAACCAATTGGCTTAGTGTAGTCCAGTTGTGTAATTTCGAAATACAAAATTAGAATTTTGAGATCAGAAAAAGTGTTCTTTCTCTTAGACATTTCAACAGCTTCTTATTGGTGTTTTATTATGTTCATTTTGAATGCCTTCCTTCTTGATAGCTTTGCTTATTGCTTGTCCTAGTTTTGTCTTTCACATGTGAATCATGTTCTAATGTTCATAATTGAGCTTTAATTTCTTTTTTTAATCTGATCTTGAGTTTGCTGTTTTGTCATTCCCAATGCCTTGTGCTTAACTATTTGAGTGGTTGATCTGATATGTCCATTACCTTGTTTATCCTAGCCATTTCTTGATTGAGAAATTTGATTCCATTCTGGATTTTTGGAGCTGAAAAGACGGTAATGTGAATGGTAGCATCTTAGGTGGTGGTGATCCATAGGATTCTGTGGCTGAAATTTATCTTTAAACCTACCATTTGATTGTGTAAGGTTTCTAGAGAGAAGGCTGAGTGTTGTGAGTCTTGTGAGGCTGTTTTAGCCTAATTTCCTTAGCAATTTGTGAAAGAAAATCAGTATCATGTAACTGTGTTGCTAACTATTCAATTGTGCAAGATAACGATTTTAAAAGGATCAGATTAGAGGAGTTGTGACTATTTAAGAAGCTACTGCATTCATATCTTTTTGGTTAAACATTGGTTGTTAAATTTACTAAAATAATAACTGTTTCAAATGAGTTAGTTGAATTTTGCATAGACCCTTGATTAGAAGCATTATTCTTTCTTTGTTGAAAACATTATTCTTTTTTTATTGCATACCTTTGCATGCCACTTAGTTAGTTGTGCATGAACTATTTTTGCATGAACAAATTTGTGTATGGATTGATTTTTTTGAAGTACTTAAGCTTGTGCATCAACTTTTTTAATTGCCAATTTTTGAATTGCATCACATCACTCTTGTCCAGATTGGTTAATCTAAGTTCAAATGTGTTTGCCTCTTTTAATCACAAATTGAAATTGCTAGCCTTGTATGTTATACTAGTTTGGTGTTTTGATTGAATTTTGAACTTCTTCATTCATCCATTAACTTGTTTCACATCCATTTGGATCTGGTTAAATGTACATTTCCATATGTATTTCGCAGGATTTTGATGTGACTTTGTGTGTGCATAGCTGAATTGATTGAATCTTTAGTTTGAGCAAAAGATTTATGAAGAAACAGTAGCAAAAACACCTCCATGGGAGTTTTGAAATTAAGGGAGTTTGCTTAAACTATTTTCTTTGTTATGGCTTCTAATTGTTTGGATTGGGTGGATTGCAGATTTTTGAATGAAATTTATCTTGTGCATATTTGAGCTTATTGGAATCACACAGCTAGAAACAACCATTAGGGGAGTTGATTAGTTTAATTACCTCTAGTTTGCTAATTGTTTCTAATAATTTTAAGCATTGTATGCTCTACTAAGTTGGTTTGAATAGATGAAAATTGTGAATTCTCTATGCAGCAAATTTTAAATGGATAGCAAATAGGAACCTTTCTTTGCATCAAGTGTACAAGCCCAAGAAAGGGAAGTGCTCACTACCATATATCTTTTTGTGCAATTTGCTTGGCTAAAGAGTGTAAGTGATAGAAACTTTGTGCATTTGTGTTTGTAGGATAGGAACGACTAGCTTTGTGATCTGGACCAAGAGGGAGTTGACAACAACATTTGTCAAGTGAAGCTTTGCAGAAGTGGATCGTACCAAGAATAGGAAATATCATAACTTATTTTCCTTTGTAAATGTTTTTATTCAATTTGTTGTGTAATAGGCTTGTGTTAGCCTACTATAGTTTTAGCTTTGTTTTGTAAAAGACCTTTTGAAAAGTCCAAGTGCTTTGGAAGAGTTCTTGGTGCTCTTTCAAAGTTTTTGGTAATTTTTCTGGCTTTCTTTAAATTTGGCATAGCTAGACAGGTGCGTGTGTCTTGTTAGCCAAAGCTACAAGCCTCACCATAGGAGTAGATTTAATATTGATTGCTTCAATTTTTGGTGTTTCACGTTTAGGAGTCATTAGAGTCCGAGATTAGGAATGTCTTTGATTGTTGTGTTTGTAAGTTGTGTACTTTGTTTTTAAAGGTAATTTTACTTTAAGGGGTACTTAGTTAATAACATAAGACAATTTTGGCAAGGAAAGACTTGGTACTTAAGTAGCCTCTTTGGCTCACCAATCTTACTTGGGATTTGTTTAAGTGAGAAACCTATAAACCCTTTAGATTATTAGAAAAACTTTTAAGAACAAAGGATTTCAAATCATAGGTCATCTATGATTAGTGAAATTGAAAAGAAAAATAGCCTTAGGACCATACTACAACAGATTGGGAATTTGGAGGAGAAAATGAATCAAAATAAGGAGGTGCAAACCTCAATCATCCAAATGAGCTCAGAGTCATAAAAAAAGAACAAAAGGAACAGAGAAATCAAGACCTTATGAAAAGAGGGCAAGTTATAAATTAAAAATCTAGTTAGGTTTTATCATATGGAACTTGAGTTTGGAAAAAATCTTATGAGAGTCTTAGATGAACAAAGAAAAAGAAAGACTAAAAGAAGAGAAGAAGAGAGAAAAAACAGGACAAGAGAAGGAGAGAGAGAAGAAAAGAAGAAGAAAGAAAAGGGGAAGAGAGAAGAAGAGAAAAAGAGAGAAGAGAAGAAGAAAGAAAAGAAGAGGAAGAGAGAAGAAGTGAAAAAGATAGGAGAGAAGAAGAAAGAAGAGAGTAAGAGAGAAGAGAAGACGAGGAAATAAGAGAAGAAAAAGAAAAGAAAGAAAAGGAAGAAATTGAAAGAAAAGAAATGGAAGAAAAGGACAAAGTACAATTACAGATAACATCTCCCAAAATTAAAATAGAACCAAGATTCTTAAGGGGAGGTTTTCGATCGTTTCACTTTTCTTAATTTATTATTGAGTTTTCAAAATCCAACTTTTCTCCCAGAGAATTTGCCATCCACCTTTTCAAATATTGCAACTTTCAACATCGTTTCAAATATTGCAACTTTCAACACGTGACAATTCAAAACTTGAGTTATGGTTACCTTTCTGGTTACCACTAACTCAAGAAAAAAATAAAATTGCAAATTTCAAAATTGGGAAACCTTCTTCTAAACATGTTCTTCTATATAACTTATTAGTTCAAATAAAAATAATTAGAGATATGTTTCATACTTATTAGAGATATGTTTCATACTTATTAGAGATATGTTTCATACTTATTGTAGATTGACATTTGACCCAGAGGAACTCTTGTGAAGTCGACAAAAATAAGTTTTCATAATAAAGGTGAACGTTCAAATATGAGAACAATCCTTTCCAAGGGGGAGGAGATGATAGATGAGGCCCAAGCCCAATTATCTTTCTAGCATTTCTTTTATTTGTTATAAGTTGATGGATTGGCAAGTCTACCAAATCGCACAACTAATATAAAATGGTAAGACCAAGTATCGTATCCCAGATGACTCTCGGCACTAGACAGTTGTGTGATAACTCGATTAATTAAGACTTAAATAAAGAGAGATCATTGGTTTAAAATGAAAAAATAGAAAATTCACTAGTGCAGAATTGGCCTTTAACGTCACCCAATAGATGTCGGTCCACCAAATCCCCAACGTAGATAATTGACCGGTGGCGTAAATGTAAATAAGTGACTGTGGAGATGTCCGTCCTGGAAGGGGCCGGGCGTTTATAATATTATAGACGTCTGGCCCCTCTAACGGACGTTTAAAAGGCTAGAGCAATGAACTCTTCAACTCCCCCGTCAGCCTGTTAGACGTCCGTCCTGGAGGGGGCTGGACGTCTATAATATTATAGATGTCTGACCCCTTCCACGAACGTCTTAAACCCCCCTCGAATATCAATTTTAAATCCCCAAAGACGTCATATATATTAGTGATGGTCCAGACGTCTATAATATTATAGACGTTGCTTTTCCAGGTGCGTTTTCTCCGCGAACTCTCTCTGCGGCATTGCTTTTCCAGGTGCGTTTTCTCACTTTTGGACTGTTTAAATTTACTTTCAATCCGATTACATTGCTCTGTGATGAAATATCTTTGATTTGAACCGATTAAAAATCGTTTTCGGTGCATTTTGGTGCAGTCTCTTGCATGTTCTTGGGCAACTTCTTTGACTGTTTTTGGGCTATGTTTTAGGTCGTTCCCTCCTCTATTTCCCTCCCTTTCATTTGGAATCTACTTTTCAGGTTAGCTTGTTCGTTGATAAATTTTTGTATGCATGTTATTGGGTTTTGTGTATGCATGTTTTTTACTCTAAGGTATGCATGCGTTATTGGCTTTTGAATATGCATGTATTAGTTGTGTTATTATAATTGTGATATGTTAGAATATAAGTATCAAATCATTGAGTGACACTTAGTTCCCGTTTGAAATTTAACACAAACGATTAATCTTTTAATCGTTTGTGTTAAATTTTGAATTGTCCGATTGGACAGTTTGAGAAAATTAATTTTCATAATTTGCAATAACATGTCAATTGGAGTTTATGGATAAGATTGATAAAATTTCGGTTCAGTATTTGTGTTGTTCTCCGAATGCATATTTGATTGTGGTTATTGTTGACTACTCTTATTTCGTGTATTTCGGAGACCAATGCGAAATGCTGCCGAAATCTTATCAATTTTATGATTTAGACTTCAATGCACGTGTCTTAGCAAATTATGAAAATTAATTTTTTTGAATGGGTAGGGCCTAACCTTGTGAGAGTTAAAAAACTTCAACTGATGATTTTACGAACATAGTATGGATCGAAGCTGGATGAACGAACGCCACATCAGTGAAGAATATGATAAGGGTGTTTCGAAGTTCTTGCAATATGTTGAACAAAATGCTAAGTCTGTCAACAGGACATATTTTTGTCCTTGTGTTCGTTGTCTTAATCAAATACGGCAAGACTTAGGCAATGTGCGTGACCATCTATTCATGTACGGCATATGAGGACTTATACCGTTTGGACTTGGCATGGAGAAGTACTGGACCAACTTACCACGTCACGAGGAACGAATTATGTGGAAGAATGGATGAGTGACCATTTAGAGGACATGATACGTAATGTTGGTGAAGATAATTTTGGAAGAGCTAATTTGTATGATTCTCTTATTAATGATTCAGAGCAACCGTTATTTCCAGGATGCTCGAACTTTACACGTTTGTCTTCAACTTTAAAGTTGTTTAGTTTAAAAGCAAGGAATGAATGGACCGATAAAAGTTTCACCAAGTTGTTGGAGTTGTTGAAGGAGATGCTTCTAGAAAATAATACTCTACCTATTCGTAATTACGAGGCCAAAAAATTTTATGTCCAATGGGTCCTTAATATCAAAAGATACATGCTTGTCCTAATGATTGTGTTTTGTACACAAAGGAGTTTGCTTCGCTAAAGTATTGTCCAACATGTGGTTTATCCCGTTTTAAAAAGAAATCTGACAGTCACTGGTAATGAAGGTAATGATGGTGCACCTGCTAAGGTGATGTGGTATTTGCTTATAATACCTAGGTTCAAACGTATGTTCTCTGTTAAAGAAGATGCAAAGAACCTTAAATGGCACTCTAACGAAAGAAAGTGCGATAATCTTCTTTGACACCCTGTTGATTCACCACAATGGAAAAAGATTGATGACAAATTCCCTGAATTTGGTGCAGATCCAAAAAACTTAAGGCTTGCACTTGCAACTGGTGATATGAATCCTTATGGAAACTTAAGTAGCAAACACAGTTCGTGGCCAGTTATGTTGATGATTTACAATTTTTCTCCTTTGTTGTGCATGAAGAGAAAATATGTGATGTTGTCCATGATGATATCGGGTCCTAGACAACCTGGAAATGACATTGATGTTTACTTAGCACCTTTAATTGATGATTTGAAATTGTTGTGGGAAGAAGGGGTCGACGTGTTTGATTCACATGTTCAGGAATAGTTCCGTTTGCATGCAATGTTGTTTTGCACTATAAATGATTTCCCAACATATGAAAACTTGAGCGGTTATAGTGTTAAAGGTCATTTTGCATGTCCCATATGTGAAGAGAACACTAGTTACCTTCAGTTGAAGCATGGTCAGAAGACGGTATATACAAGACATCGAAAATTTCTTCCTCGTAATCATCCTTATCGTAGATTGAAAAAAGCATTTAATGGTCATGCTGAGGATGAGGTTGTGTGCAGACCTCGGAATGGTCAAGAGGTGTACAACGAAGTCAAAAACATTAACATTGTGTTTGGAAAACATCATAAAAGTACCTCTGCAAAGAACATTTGGAAGAAACAATCAATATTTTTTAAGCTTCCATATTGGTGTGAACTTGATGTTAGACATTGTATTGATGTGATGCACGTTGAAAAAAATGTTTGTGACAGTGTCATCGGAACTTTATTAAACGTCAAAGGGAAGAGCAAAGACGGAATAAAAGCAAGACAAGATTTGGCTAACATGGGAATCCGATTTGAGTTACATCCACAGATAATAGGAAGACGCACACTACAAGAAAAATCGCATTTATATACGGCCGAAATCCGTATATAACATCGAAAATCCGTATAAAAAGTGGTGTTATATACGGATTATATACGGTCAAAAATCCGTATATAAAAAGGGCGTAGATAAGATTACATACGGATAATCCGTATGTAATTTATATACGGAATATCCGTATGTAATTTATATACGGATATTCCGTATGTAATTTATATACGGATATTCCGTATGTAATTTATATACGGATATTCCGTATATAATTTATATACGGATATTCCGTATATAATTTATATACGGAATTTATATACGGATATTCTGTATATAATTTATATACGGATATTCCGTATATAAATTACATACAGCTTGACTTGAATAGCAGACCTGGTCATCCAACATCCAAAAAGAGACAATTTACAAGACCTGTCCATACCACACAGACAATTCACAAGACCTGGACATTATATCCATTCACAAATTTGATAAATAAATTAAGTCTTTTAAAACCTACAAACATGCATTTCACATTAATAATAATAAGAAAGTTTACATAATTGTTAATGATAATAAGTTCAAATAACATGAAAAAAGTCATTGAGGGAATAAGTGTGAGTCATACACATGTCCTACTTCTAAAAACATAACTAGTAATCTCCATAAACAGTATCATCTTGTGGTTGATCTGTTGGTTGCTGTGGTTGATCTGTTGGTTGCTGTGGTTGATCTGTTGGTTGCTGTGGTTGTTGTGGTTGTTGTGGTTGAACATTAGCTTGTGGCTGATTCTGGGATTGAAGAAATTGTTGTGCAATTGCGGCTGCAGGAGGTGGAAGATACTGCATCATGACACCAATAAAGCCTTGCAATTGAGAGTTCATCTGTCGAAGTTGGTCATCATGGGTTGATACTCGTGTGTGGAGGTTAAGAATGTCCTCTGCAATCGGTTACTGAGAAGAAGATGCCTGTGTCTGTTGTATGTAACTATCGACACAGTCATCTTGAGCACTGACATTTCCAATGCCGTATACGCGTCCCTTGTACCTTCCACCAGCAACATCCAACCAACATTGGTTCCTCAATCTTTCCTCATCTGTAGGGTCTAGGGGAGCACATGTTGAAGCCCCAACGGATGCTGTCTCAGATCTTATTTGAGAAAATCTGGCTTCAAACTCTTCCTGTTAAATGAATACATGATTATCGTTAAATAGATAGACCTAGGAATTATATAACCTAATAAAGAATAAGTTAGTAGAAACTAACATGTGTCCGCCTAGACCTTTCATCGACAAATTCTCCTGTTGATGCTCGAATATGTGTCTGCTGAAATATTTCATCAACATGCACTGACCGACCAAGCTCCTGTGACTGCAAGCAAAGAAGATGTAAGTTGTTAACATAAAATATTTTTAAAGTTTATCTGTATAGAAATGTAAAAATAAATTTATATGTACCAGACGAATTGCATGCTCATGCACGCTAATGGATCCCCCAGTGTGCAAACAACCACCCTTGTCAGATGTCCTGTTCTTTTTGGCCGTTTCACATTTTTGTCTATAAAGTGGCATGTTCCACTTCTCCAAAAGACCATTCCAAACAATATCCCCCATCCAATCAGGTTTTTTTCCTTCTGTTCGAGCTTTTTTAAACATCTCAGATAATCTATGAGATGCTTTTGTGTGGAAGTTTTTTTTCACCTTTTCTTCATGGTTAGACCTCCATGAAACCTTTCTCTGTTGACAAAAAAGATGAATATTGGATAAGATAATTGAGGACCTTAACATTTAAAATTAACTGTAGTACATAATGTAAATGAACACAAGTGTACCTTAAAACGCTCAAAGAAAACATCTCTTCGTGTCTGAGGTATTTGTCCCCATGTCACCCATGGCTCATCAAACTGTGCCTTGATGGTGGCTGTGATTGCTTTGGATGCTGTTTTTGTTGGATAAAAGCTATACCAAAATAAAAGTCAAATATTAGAATAATACAGTAAATGCTTGGAACATTAAATTGATGTTTTCTTACCCTCCTCCAATAGGTGTAATGATTGGACGATTGTTGGAAACATCTTCAAAGTCATTGGCTGCTGAACTTGAACGTGGAGGGTTATCCCCTATAGGAGATGGTGATGGCATATTTGTGGGAGTTGTTGGGTTAGAACCAACATGGGGGGAGGGTGATCTCCATTGATCAGCAGCAAATTGTTGTGAACTAGGTGTGAAAGGAGGAACTTCCAACGAAGGTGGAATTGGTGGTGGAGTAGGTGTCAAACCAGGAACTTGTAATGGTGGTGGAACATATCTAGCAGTGGAGGTAGAGGTAGGTGTAGATGGTTGACTACTTGAAGCATTTACGTTATTGAAACAGTTTAACAACTTGACCATATAAGATTTCTTCTTGCCCTTCTCCTTATCTGATTTTGCTGAAGGTGGAATAGGAGGGTCACAACCATCTGATGCCATATTCTTGAACAAAAATCAAATTGTGGGGTCAATTTATTTTTACAATTGAATGGAAAGGAAAAGTAAGAAAAGAACATTTTGTGTTATTATGATATTAGAATCCTTAATTTCCACCAAGTGACAACATCTGTTTCTCTCAAAATATTTAAGCAAGTAATAGTTAATCCCTTCATAATCAATTTGATCTGCACTTTTAAAGTATTTTGCACTGCTCCAAAGTATGTTTCTGCCCTAGTCATCCATCCCACAGGCTCTTCTCAGTAAAGGACGGCAGTTCCACTATCTTAATAGCCATACAGTACTTCTCCACACCTTGGATATTCAAATTTGAGTCCTGGCTTAAAGGATATTTACTTATGATTGCAACTCACATCTTCCACCGTGGTTCTCTTCCCTAACAGCCTTTACATCTCAAAGAGACGGTTCTCTTCCATGTGTCCAATCATCTCATCCATTTGTACCACATCAGCTTGATATTTTTCTGATTATTCAACCAACAAATCTACACAATCAAAACTCCATCCCAAATGATCACCTTGCATACCTCACAGATTTCCCTTCCCACTGATTCAACAGATCAGACTAAAAAATGACAGAAACTTGCTGTCCCAGAAACTTATCTGTATAAAGAGTATTCTCTGCTGAAAAACTACAAATAACATCACACTTGCTTAATTACATTCAACTAATCATCACATGGATCTCAGTTCCAACTAATGTATAAACATACGAGACCTTCTCAAACACAGCCAAACACAAGTATACATCTTTATCTGCAAGCATTATGCAGTTTTCTGGTTCATATATATTATTCATTATCCATATCCCTTTTGTTATATGTTTATCTTTGGCTCATTCAAATAGTTCAAAAATGATTCTGCATGCTCATTAACAAATCAGATCACTCTTAGTTGTTTATTCATTTGATTAATTGAATGCGATGTTTTACACTGAAGGATTTGAAAGCTGAGGATAAGTTGGGAGATGTTGAGTACCAAGCAGATAAGACTACGAGACAATTATCTTTTATCAGAAGATTACTTAAAAGAAATCATCATAAAGAATGCACTTTTATTTTATCTGCACTTATTATATACTTTTTTTTCTTTTTCTTTTTTATTACGTCAATTTATCATTTTTACTGTCTTTAAATATATAAAAAGTTTTAAACATATATGAAGCGTTGAAAGACCTTTTTATATACAGGATATCATAATTTATGATTAATAGATTATGAAAAACAAGTTTTTAAAAGTAAGAGACAAGTCTCAACTTGTATGTCTGGTGCTATTCTGTGAGACATTAGCATGCTGTATTCCTATAGCTGCTTCACAGTCTCTTCCTGTTTACTGATATGGAAACTTGAGAGCAGAGGGAATATGTCTTTTCACAATCTTCATTTATTGAAAAACTAACGGACACTAGGAAACAGCCATAACTAATTGATTAAAGGTCCTAAAAGCTGAATCCATCCCCACCTATGTACCCTAGTAACTAGGAGAAGATCCACGCACAGACATGTAGCATTTTGAAAAGGTTGTTTTATATATTACATTCATTCCAAGTATTTATGTTCTTGAATACGTATATACTGTTCTTGATAAAATTTAAGTGGATTAGAAGATTTATATAGATGTATATTGTTGAAGATTAATTACTAGTCTAATCAAGCCTTTGCGAAGAAATCCAACTGGGATGTCGTATGGTTGAAGGACAGACATCATATGCAGAAGCTAATGTGTTGGTAATTTTGGCAGAGACTGATTGGGTTAAGAAGAAGATAAAAAAGAATGAATTGTCTAGAATTGGTTCTGGGGAATGGGTATTTGGTTGAAAATTGATACCAGTTTTCTATGCTGAAACTTGTGGTGTGTGGGAATCATACACTAGTATTATGCTGATACCATAACCCATTAGTCGAGTAGTTAAGGCTTTGGTTGATTCAGAGGCTAAGGAGGGTGATACTAATATGATTGTAATGTTTCATACTTGTTCAAATTACGGCGTAAACAGCCAATATTAATAAAAGGCATTGTGATTCAGAAGACAAAAAAAAAACGATATATCCAATGAAACAGTTGCAGCAATTACAAAGAAATTTGTTTGGATTCTGAGACAAATGGTAAAAGAAAGGGCGGAAGCCCCAAGGCAGAAAATCATGCGAGGGGAAACAAGACCCAGATAAAAGCAGAGTAATTATTAATTTTAAAAGTATAAAAGACAACAAAAAAAGATGGATAGATAGATCTACAGTTTGCAAGCAGTAAACTAGTAAACAGTTAACTGAATTGTACTGAACTAAAAAATAGTTCAGATCAGTTAATTTGAGCTGTTTTTAAGTACATTACAGTTTTACAGTTTTCCTAAACTAGTTTATAGTTAACTATAAAATTTTACAATACAATGTAGTACAGTGTGCTTTGCCCACCCCTAATCAAAATAACACGGAAATTGAAATTACATAAATGAATTCATCACTTCTTCTTTCTCCCCTCTACAAGTATGGGTTTATGATCACCCATGGGTACACGAACACATCGTAACTCTATTCACTGCTAGAACTGTGAAATGAATCTTCATCCTCATCTTCACTTTGTCCCTCTTCACTGCATTCTTCTTCCGATTGACTTGTTTCTTCATCAATATACCGTTCAACTGATGGTACATTGTTGGGGTCCACTTCTTCAAGACCGGCTTCTATATCTTGCAATCGGATAACTTCTTCAACTTGAATGATGTCATTAACATGTGACATTTCCTCCACTTGGTATGGCTCAATGGCATCTACCTCATTAGAGTCTATACGACCTCTAGGTTTGGTCTTTATTGCAACACACCAACCCCGTTTGTCGGTGCGCGATGCAGGATATGGTACATAATACACTTGTTCTACATTATGTGCAATTATAAAAGGATCAAACAAGATATATCTTTTATCCATTCGAATATCCACAGTGCCATACTTTGAATCCACTCTTGTCCCTATTCTTGATGGATCAAACCAATCACAATAAAATAATACAACCTTCTTCTCAATGGTTGAGGTATTATACTCGAGCTCATATATGTGCTTAATGACACCATAGAAATCATCTTCACCCCCTTCTGTAAGGCCTTTAACATGAACCCCACTATTTATAGTCTTCTTGCCCTGGCTCCATGCATGGGTATGAAATTTATATCCATTGACAAAGTAGGTATGCCATTCCTTCACACATCTTAAAGGACCAAGTGATAAATCTCTAAGATGTTGGTTTCTGACACTTAAAGGATCGTTATGAACCTACAAAAATATATGAACCTATTCAATATAATTAAAAATGAATCAATATGTGAATAACAAATTTATGTCGAAGAATTTGATAAGTTGTACTTGATCCCTGAACCACAATGGGAAATTTGCATGTATATGTGTCGAACTGTTTGACTCTGAAAGTTGACAGGTATGTAAGAATGAGCTGTCCATAGGTATGAGAATATTCAGTCAATATCAATTTAATATGATGAAAACAAAATCCATAGACAAATGCAATTTATTTGGAGCCTTACTGAAGATAAGGTTGAACTTCATTGCAATTGATCAAGAGATGAACATGAGCTGATCTCAATTCTTCGTCACTTAGCCAATGAGTTGATTCCCTCCCGGAATGACGACCACCTTCGTCAAACACTGATAATGTTGTCCTTTCAACTTCAGTGTCTACTTCATTTCTCATGCTTTGTGGTGTTAACATAAAGTTCTTGAAGTAGTGTGAACAAAAATGAGTTGTTTCTTTGTGCAAATATGATGCCACTATTGATCCTTCAACCCTAGCTTTATTCTTAACTGAACGTTTAGCATATCCCATGAACCTACAATTTAAGAAAGTGGTATGTTAGTTTCAATATGTGTTGCATCTAAATTCAACTGTTGAATGAGATATTGTCACCTTTCAAATGGGTACATCCACCTATATTGGACCGGTCCACCAAGTCTTGCCTCATATGGAAGATGTACAGGGAGATGTTCCATACAATCAAAGAATGAGGGGGGGAATATTCTCTCCATCTTGCAAATAATGATTGGAATGTTTTCTTCCATCTTCCGAAGGTCGACCTCATTCAATGTTGTACAACATAAATCTCTAAAGAAATGACTTACTTCTGTAATGGGATTGAGAACATGAGTCGGTAAAGAACTAAACGCTATAGGAAGTAAGCATTCCATAAACACATGGCAGTCATGACTTTTCATCCCAATGACCTTTCCCCTATTCACATCAACACACCTTGACAAGTTAGAAGAATATCCGTCAGGCATCCTAAGATCTTTCAACCACTGATAGACCTGTTTTGATTGGTCTACTGAAAGTGTATAATTAGCTTTTGGCTTGTACATCTTTCCATTTGTCTGAGTTTTGAGCTCCAAGTCTTTTCGTTTACAATACAAGCCTAAATCCATTCGGGCCTTTTCATTGTCTTTTGACTTTCCACTGACATTCATCACAGTATTAAAAATGTTGTCAAAAAAATTCTTCTCAATATGCATGAAATCAAGATTATGCCTTAACAAATTATCCTTCCAATATGGTAGATCCCAAAAGATGTTTTTTTTCGTCCAATTATGCCACTCACCGTATCCATCTATTCTTGGTGCACCATTTTCAGTTACTTTAGGATAACCATTAACTCTATTCCAAACTTCTGTTCCCGTCAAATATGGTGGCGCGTCTTCCATGTCCACTTCCCCCTTTTTGAAAGCATTCTTATTTCTCCTAAAGGCATGGTCATTTGGTAAAAACCTCCGATGAGAGTCAAACCACGAATATTTTCGCCCATTATATAATCTAAAAGCCTTTGAATGCTCCATGCAATGTGGACAAGCCAATTTACCATGGGTGCTCCATCCAGACAGCATACCATAAGCAGGAAAATCATTAATTGTCCACATTAGCATCGCCCTCATGATAAAGTTTTGTCGCCTTGAAATATCGTATGTTATGACACCACTCCACAACTTTTTCAAGTCATCTATCAAGGGCTCTAGGTATACATCAATGCGTACTTTTGGATTGAATGGCCCCGGAATGAGACAAGTCAAAAACATGTAGGGTTTAGACATGCACATTTCTGGAGGTAGGTTGTACGGCGTGACAATTACTGGCCAACACGAATATGGTATAGATGACGCCTGCACATATGGATTAAAACCATCGGAGCATAAACCAAGTCGAACATTGTGTGGCTCAATGGAAAAATCACGATGTACTCTATCAAAGTGCCTCCACGCCTCTCCATCACACGGATGACGCAAAACACCATTTGACGACCTGTTGTGATGGTGCCATGTCATTTCTGTTGCAGTTTCTTTTGAGGCATACAATCTTTGAAGTCTTGGGAATTATTGGCAAATAGAACATGGATTTAACGGGAACTTTTTTTTTTGAACTTGCTCCTGTCTTGTGTTGTTGATACCTTGGCTTCCCACAAAATTTGCATTCAACTAACGCTCCATCCATCTTACCATATTCATTATCATAGAATAGCATGCAACCATCCACACAACAATCAATCCTCTGCGATTGTAATCCCAGCTTTGACACAATCTTTTTTGCATCGTAGTAAGTTTTTGGTAAACCACATTTGTGTGGTGTTACATCCAAAAGCATTTTTGCAAAAAAATCTATGCATTGGTTAGGAATATTCCAATTGGACTTGCAAGCTAAAAGCCTCACACACATTGATAATTTGGAGTCTGATGCTCCTTCATACAAAGGCGTATTTGCCTCCAACAAAAGGTTATAAAACCTTTGAGTTTCTTCATTTGGAGCCTCTTCTATGTTAGAAGAATTTGATGCTTGGAAGGGTTGTCTTTGTATAAGAGCATCATGGACCATGTCTTCCATCGTCATAACTTGTTCATTTGGTTCACCTTCTGTCTCCACACCCCTGAAAGTGACATCATTATCTAAATCAGCTTCTTGCATGGTTTCCCCGTGATCCTCCCAAATGAAATAATTAGGCTTGAAACCGTTTTTATACAGGTGAACCTTCACAACTCTTTCGTTCAAAATCTTTGTACAATCGCACTTTGAACATGGACATCGAAGCCCCCCATCTCTTTGATAACGGTCTTGTTCACAAGCCTTAATTATAAACTCTTCAACACCCAATACAAATGACTCTTTCAACGCACCTCTTCCTCTATAACACCTATCGTACATCCATGAACGATTTGGTGGAACTTGATCCATGTTCTGTATACATATCAATTAACGACAAATTAGCCATTACTTAATACAAGGCTAAATTAATTATGTATTACAAGTTTTCCTTCAAGGAAAAGTAATAAGAAAGTTCAACACTAAACAATCAGTAATTGAATTTCCATCACTGCTCCTTGGAAGGTAATGTTAGGTAAGTACTTAGTCATGTTAGTTTAAAAGGTTTGCCATATTACATGGGGTATAGATGTTCATGCTTTATGAAAAGTGATGTTGTTATAATTAGTACACATGGTTGGATACTTTGGGGTGTTGTTTGTGTATGAAAAAGTGTCATGCTTACACTTTAAAACCATGTATATTGTGGATATCTTGTTTTTAGCCTCTTGCATTAAGTATACATTGGTGGGGCACTTATCTATACTCTTTGACCAAGAGTGCGGGTAAGAGAGTATTGAGTATTGTTTGGGGTATTGTTTACTAAAGAACCAAAGAAATAATTAAGGATTCCAAAGCAAGCAATGGTGCTGCTTGCACCACTCATTATTTATAATGTAGAAGAAAACAAAATAAAAATATGGCAGAAGGCATGATAGCCAAAACCAAATTAATAAATATATCTATAAATGCTAAATATATAAAATAGAATAGAAGATAAATAAATAAATTAAAGAAAACAAACTCATTGACTAAAATCCAAGAAAACATCACAACTCCAACATTATTTTGGGCAAAAGGATCCAAATAAAAGGTTAGAACCACTTACTTGAGTTTTGATTTCACTCTTTTACTACAACTTTGGGGGAAATTTTGACCTGATGATTAACATAAATCAGAGTCAAGACAAAGAACACTACTTATTACTTCAAAAATGCTAGGACTATAACATTAAGCATACCTTTCAGGAATTGTGGACAATCTTCTTTGCTTCTTGGCTTTTCCCTAATCACACCTCCGTACACTACCTCCTGTAAATCACACAATAAACAGTAAAAAGAACAGATTAATGAACACATCTTACTGGTGTCAAATTTACCAAATGAACAGTAACTACAACTTTCAAACGGTAAAAGACACATGCACAAATGTTTAAACTCCACTGAAACAACCAGATTCTATAATTCACAACAGTTGTAGCTTAAAATGCAGCAAAATGTGATGGTTTAAAGGTGAATTGTGCATATAGGCTTCTCAAGGACCATTTGAACATTGCACACAACTTTCAAATGACAACATAGACTTGCTCAATTGGTTAGAATACATAGACACAGGCAGTGGCTTCATATGACAGCAGTAGTTGCTTAAAATGCCGAAAAATGCATTGAAAACTTTTGCATATTTAATAAAACAGTACATTCAAAGCTGGCTGGTTCAAATAAAGACTCAAAGAATGCATAAACACTAGATCTAACTACAGGATATCAGCTAGAAGATTTAAAGTGACCTAAAACCACACAAAGACAGCAAGCACGGTGCAAACACTTTATTTAAAACTGTGACAGTTTTGAAATCCAGAATTTAATCAACTCAACCATTCATTTTTCAATTCTGTGATTGATTGGAGTTGCTATCCCTTGAGACATGCTTAAAATCATAAAAGAAACTTGTTTCAAGCTTTATACACAACAAAACTGAGCAGAAACAGTATTGACCAAAGCACACCAGAAATTGAATTGGAGAATTGTGAAACAAAGACAAGACAAGCTACTGAAAGTAGGGAACTCAGGTATGCATTTTGCATTTTAGTGATTAACAAGAGTTGCTACAACTTGAAACATGTATAACAATAGTAAACACACTTGTACCAAGATTCAAAACCACAAAATCTGACCAACAACAGTGACCACAACTTCAAACCAGTGAAGAATATTGATGCAGATTTTTGAAATCAGAGTGTGAGGAATTCAACCAGTCATTTTGCTTTTCTGAGATTAATATGAGTTTGCAATCAGTTTAAACACATTTAGACTCATAAAGCAGATTTGGTCAAAGCTTGAAACACCAGAAAACTGGACCAAAGCAGATTATAACAACTCAATGCAGAAAGTACAGTTTATGGACAGTTTGCTACTGCAACCAAAATGTGCAATGCTACTTGGCTGAACTGATCAAAGCTGGACATGATGCCGTTTCTTTATATGATCAATCAGAGAGCTAGCAACTACTTAAGGCACAACCAAACCGAAAAAGAAAAAAAAAATACAGCTGAACAGAATCAAAATATTAATGACAGAATAACACTGCAACACTTTTGCACATGACTGGACAAAACTGAAATTGAATAAAAGTATTATATGTAAATACATGTAATCAATGTCTTTGTTAGACATATGATACACTATAGGTAATTTATTATGTGTTCAATTCTTCCAATACAGATATGCTGCACCAACCAATACATCATGACCACACAAACTCTTTCACTACCCTCAGTTCCAGTTGCAACTGCACTTTCACAAACAAATACTTCTAGAAGTAATCATAAATAAAAAGATCAATCATTTCAAACATTAATCAAATTATCCGAAAAATCATTCTTAGTTCACATTGTACAGATCCTGGAGACTTCAAGAAAAAATTGCAGTTTGGTTTGGCTAAAACAAAGCACCTTCAATTCATTTTCTTTTGGAAGAAAACAACTTAGAATTCTTGACTTGATGGTTGCAAAAAGGTGCACATTACTATTGAAGTACAAATTGGCTACAAAACTCATGGCAGGTGAAGTTGAGTTTGGATGGCTGCTGCCACATCCGCATGTCATAGCTGGAATAATCATACAACATCACAACAATTGGAGGGAGCATGTGAGGTGCAAACACGTGATTCATGGGCAGCCATGCTTCTTTATTTTTGGTACATTGGACGTGAAATTCATAAACAAATGCATGTGGCACATGGGAAGGAAGCTTATTGTTTCTTGGGACATGTCACGGCTGCACACTAAAGTAGATGACCCCTTTTGTGTTGAATAAAATATTGGAAGAAGTTTGCTGAATTCAACTCACGGCCAAGCAAATTGAAGAATCTTCTTTCACTGTGGAAACACACAATGAAAAAGGTGGAGCACCTCACGGTTTTTATGGGAAATGGAAAAGACAAAAGCAAACATGGTAAGAGAATATTCACGGTTGCACATGTAGTGGAGGGCCATCCTTATTTAATTTTGTTAAAAGGAAGTGTGAAATGAAGGTGGACAGCACTTTGTTTATTTTTCACATGGTGACATGTAGAAAACATAGCTTTCATGTAATTTGACTAGCACCACTCAAAACCACATGGCATTCTCCTATTTTTCTGAAGTAGCAAAACAAGAAGAAGGACCACCACTCAATTCATGGAAGCCTACACACATGAAGAAGTCACGGCCTTGGATGCAGCTGCAATGTTGGAATAAATTTTCTTTCTTTTGATTTTCACAAGAACAATAAGTACACCCATGAGAGACCATCCTCTTTGCTACGGTACATCCACAAAAGAAGTCTAGTCATCACACAACAAGAAATTGGCCACGGCTTTGCAGCAGCAAAACATCTAGACTTCACACCTTCACACGGACATGGAAATCAGTGGCAGAAGCGCACACAAGGAAGCAGTCAAACGTTGAACAGCAAGTCAGTAGTGGAGGTGGGTTATCTAATCCTAAGTGCTCAAAGCATTATTTTCAGTGCTCCAAATCCTGAGTGTGATAGCCATTAATCCTGAGGGCTCCATCCACTTAAGAGATAATCATCATTCTGCAATTTGAGTGGAGACTCCATATAGCAGAGTAAAGTGCACGGTCAAGGAGTCGGGAGTTTTTCACATTTTCTGGTTCTAAGTTGTGGACGGTAGTGAGAGAGAAAATTCTGAGTGTAAGAAAGACACAATTTGAGTTGAGAGAGTGGAAGGCCGTGAGTCTGGAAGAAGGAGGCCGTGAGCTCCATGGGATAAGGAGACAGTTGACTGCTGCCTATACTCCCCAACAGAATGGGGTTACTGAAAGAAAGAACCGAACCATCATGAATATGGTTCGTTCAATGTTAATTGGAAGGCAAGTTCCAAAGATTTTCTGGCCAGAAGCAACCAAGTGGTGTGTCCATATTCTGAATAGAAGTCCTACAACAGCAGTGCAGGATCAAACCCCTGAAGAAGCATGGAGTGGAGTGAAACCATCTGTAAGTTATTTTCGAGTATTTGGTTGCTTACCCCATGTTCACACACCAGATCAACAAAGAATCAAGTTAGATGAAAAAAGTAAGCCATGTGTTTTATTTGGAGTTAGAGATGAGTCTAAGGCATATAGACTATTTGATCCTATCAACAAAAAAATTATTATCAACAGAGATGTAATTTTTGAAGAATATAAGGGTTGGAACTGGGAGCAAAATAAAACAGCAGACCAGAGCTGGAAATGGGAGCAGAATAAGACTGTAGACTAGCAGAAAAATATTGAAAAAGATGAGCATGAAGAAAGCACTGAAAATCAACTTGAAGATGAATCAGAAAATGAGGAGCAGCAGGGGACAAATTCACACAATGCTGGAACAGATAGCTGGAATGAATCTCATACTCCAATACCCGAGATTCAAATTGAAGGGAGGGAAAGAAGGCAAAGAAGAAAACCCATATGGATGGCAGATTATGAAACAGGAGAAAGTGCTATGATTGTAACAGAAAATGATCCAGTAACAGTTGAAGAAGCTCTTAAAAGTAAGAAGTGGAGACATGCAATGGTGAAAGAGATGGAAGCAATAGAAAGGAATCAAACATGGGAATTGACTGATGCACCAACAGGAGCAAAACCTATTGGAGTAAAATGGGTTTTCAAGACCAAACTTAGAGAAAATGGAGAAATTGATAAGTATAAACCAAGGTTAGTAGCAAAAGGCTATGCACAACACTATGGAGTGGATTATACAGAAGTATTTGCACCAGTTGCCAAGCTAGACACCATCCGAATAATACTATCAGTGGCTGCTCATAATGGCTGGATCATATTTCAATTACATGTGAAAAGTGCATTTCTTCATGGAGAACTCAAGGAAGAAATCTATGTACAACAGCCATACCATTATGTATGGCTTAGTAGTAACTTTTATTCGTTGGTTTTAGTGGTTTTGTAGTTTACTTATGTTTTATCAAGGTTTGGTTTTCTAGTTTATTTATGTTTATCAAGGGTTTTTAGGCATTGCCTTGCAAATGTATCTTTCTTTTCATGTAACAACACTGCAGACTCATGTTCTTAATATATTTTCGTTGTAACAGTTAGTTAAGGACATTTGTTACAGAAGTCAAACAACTGATTAAAACTCAAACAAATCATTTCAAAAACTAATTAATCAAACAAACTCAGACAAACAATGATTAAAAACTCAAAACACAAGACAGTAAAGGATAACGATGAACAACACGTGAATTCAAGAAAACTAACAATAGCCATACAGATCAACACAACACTGAATCAAACAAAGACAAAATTGTAATAGTCGAAAGGAACTCACTCACCTTTGGTTCCTTCACTAAGGGCTTTCGCAACTCCAAATAGAATATGTCTTCGTCCTTAATACGAGTAACAATCTTCTTATACCTTCTTATACCGCCACACAGTAGCCTCAATGGATGCTTCCTAACACTCCAACCACGGCTTGGGAGCCGAACCACAAATATGTAAAAAAAGAAAACCAGATTAGGGTTCGCCATTTTCACTATTTAAGGATTTCATCGATTGCTCAACATTACGATTTAATTACCAGATGAAGTTGCTCTTTCAGCACCGAACCGCACCGAACAATGACGCCCAACAACAGTGTTTGATGAAGGAGTCAGCTCGAGAGAGAGGATGAAGAACCAAAGCGCGATGGACAACGAAAGTGGAAAGGGCTCGAGACAGGGACAGCCAGACGAAAGAGGGCTCGAGACAGGGACAACCACAGCTCCAGGCTTGGACAAAGAAAGCAATCAATAAAACAACCTCAAAGCTTCCAAATCGCGATGGTGAAATGATCAAAATGCAACTGCCACACTGCAACTCACTTGCTAGAGCTCAACGAAGAAAAAGCAATCTCGTGATTGGGAGAATCGAACGAGGAGCAAGAGGGAGCATTTAGGTGTTCTGGAGAAAGAGTTTTGTCGAGAAAGAAAGGGGAAACATTTCGAGAGAGATGCACGTTTTAGCAGCACAATTTCAATTTTTTAATTTATTTTTTTCCTATATCCGTATGTATTATCAGCCGCTAATATTTTATCCCCTTTCATACGAAAAATACATACGGTTTATCCTTGGAAAGCATTATGCTCAAAGGCGCCAACCTTACATACGGACTTTATATACGGAAATTCCGTATGTAAATATTTTCTCTCATTATATACGGAATTTTCCGTATGTAGCTGATCCGTATATTACATCCGTATATAATAGATATATTATATACGGATCTGAATCCGTATATACTGATCCGCAGATAACTGGCTATTTTCTTGTAGTGGCACCTACCTGCCCCTAGTCTGTCACACACTTTCCAAAAAAGCAAAACAAAGTTTTTGTAACTGTTTAAGAGGTGTGAAGGTTCCGCAAGGTTATTCTTTAAATATTAGTAACCTTGTGTCTATGCAAGTCTTAAAGCTAGGTTGTTTAAAGTCTCACGATTGTCATGATTTGATGCAACAATTGTTACCTGTTGTTATTCGAGGCATGTAAGGACGCCCAAGCCTCGAGATTCTTTCTTTTTGGTGCTTTTTCTGGTCCTTTCTGAGGTCTATCTCCTTAACACTTTATCCCTGCTTTCCATATTAACTCATTTTCTATCAAAACAAAGGGAATTAGTCATAAAATCATCAAATTCAATCTCGACTCTCTTATTCACAGAACTTAATAGAAAAACATGATTCCATACAAGTTTCTTAAGCAGAAAAGAGTATATTTAATATTAAAATTACATCACAAACAACGATATTTTCAGCGGTTATTATTATACTATGTACAATGTTTTAGGCATGTAGTAGATAGAAAGCACTAAACCTGTACAGACATACCTACACCTTTTGTAAGTCACAAGAGAATAATAAATTGATTTTTCTGTAGACAAAGGTCCAGAATTCAATTCCCTTAAAAGACTACTCTAGCCACCTTCCATTCACCTTTCCATCTTTTATTTCCCATTTTACACTTTAGATTCTCGTTCTTCCACCTAATCACTGCTCCATCAATCAGCTACCGCCTCGTCGCTTGCATCATCCGCCACGCATGCTTCCATATTCTCGCTGCCTCTCGTGCTTCACCATACGCCTTCATTCTTGCACTCTCTCTCCAGAACTCTTCATCCGCGAACCACATCCTCCTTCCCGATTCACCATTTTACTTCGCATATTTCTTTTGCTCAGTCATTTCTACCATATGACCTCATTTCCGTCGATCATTCAAATATTTGAACTGATTAATCGGTTCATCTCGAGTTTTCTCCTTTTCTCTAGGGTTTTCACCGTTCAATCCAGCTTCTCCACCGATTCAACCTCTTTTGCACCGAAGAGAAACCTTTTCCACTGATTCAACCTCTTCCTTCACCGATTTTGATTCAAACCTAGGGTTTCTAGTACATTTCCCTTCGTTGCACCTCTACTAGGGTTATTTCCGCTGTATCATCTGCTCTCTTCAGATTAGCTCTCGATCTAGAGCTTATTGATCTTTCCGCTGCATCTTTTCATCGAAGGAAGCTTCGAGGAGTTCGCATTGCGCATACTGTCATCTTCTCCGAGCCTCCCGTGTATCAAAAGCTAAATTAATTTCTCTACCAGAAAACCTGCACCAAACCATATAAATCCCACTATTTATCTCTCCTCTAAAGGCCCTGAAGAAAGTAATTAGAATAAAAGTTAAATGAAATAAACTACAAAACCATCTGACCATAAACCATGTGTGGCCCCACCTCTCTCTCATCAAACGAAAAAGACAAAAAAAAAGTAAGGGAGAAAGTACTCCTATTCTCTTTGCTAGACATGCATCCCATGAGGCATCATGCGCCTCTCTCACTTCAGCTTAGGTCAGCGTGGGTGTCACACATTAAAAATCAGATAAAAAGAGCAGGGAAATGTAGTATGTATGGTTCAAAACAAAGACCACAGGTTTACCAAGCACATGGACGCACACACCAACCACTACACCACGTCCCTGCACTGGTATATTAACACAGACAATAAGATTTAACTACTATTTCTTGCATTCTCTTGCATTTGTCGGATCCTTTTGTTTGAAATCTCAAATAGGTTCGTTTTTTTTTTCGAGTTATATTTTTGAAAAATTGTTCCAATTAAAACCCTATTGTTAAATTGGGCCAAGACTGTTGGGGTGATTTTGACGTAGCATGTTGATGATGGTTTTTTAAATAACGTTATCCAATTATTTTGTTTATTAAGTGATTCTGACGTGTATATTATTATTTTTAATTAAAGATATTAGAAAAAAATTAAATTAAACCAAGACCTCTTTCTTCGAATTAGGGATTGTGGAAAGAGAGTCATCATTCTACAAATTAGGGTGGAAACAATTTCCAAACTAAATGCACCTTTTATCCAAACATTTTTATTTCATTGTTGTTTCTTGAGTTTCTCAAACAACCTCAACATAGTTCAATCTCATGGAGAAAGTGAACACAAAAAACAATAAATTTTGTTCTCTTCTCTCAGGAAATTGAATGAAGAAGATTATAAACTTAAACTTTTATCTTCAATTCCCAGACATAGAAAAACAACAACAAATGTCAAAAACTATTCAAACTACAATTTTTTTTAATTTATGACACTGTGAAGGCAAAGTATTTGTCATTTTTTCCTATCCTATTTTTTTAGCAAACAATACACCAAACCATGCTTTTTGTTTTCCTGAAAACCACAGAGAAACCTCCCCAAACCAAACACTCCTTAATCCTTGCCAAGCTTGTGACTTTGTGGAGGAAAGTGGAGTAAAACAACATAGAGAAAGAAAAGTTAGTAAGAGAAATGAAAAGTAGAACACTGATTTGGATGTTAGGGAGTTGTTTCACCCTCGCTCTTCCAACGATTGAAGGTCCAAAACTTCATGAGAATGACCAAAGCCTAATTTCTTCTAAATCACGTTTCCAACAACACAAGATCCCACACCCTCTCCATTTCTGGCTATGTTTTTGGGTTCCTGCTAGTTTCTTGAGGGTTTCGTTGGCTTATGGAGGCGCGATTTCTCCGATGAAGGCAACGGTTTCTAGAAATTGTGATGTGATGTTTGTTTTATGAAGAAGATGAAGATGTATGTGATTTAGGAATTTTTTTCGATTTGGGAATTCCTGTTTACTAGGTTTTGAGATTTTGGGTTTACAGGTCTTCATGGAAGAACGATCCTGGTGCAGCGGTTGTGTGAATGTGGATTGATGGTGGCGATGTGCGATTCTGTGGTGTCTTGTAATGGTGATTTTGCTAACTCGTGGAGGCTCGGGGCTTGTGATGAAGACAAACTGATGGTTCGTGATTTCTTTACGCAATTCCTAGAAGAAATTCCTAAGTTTAATTAAATTTTTCCCTAGTTTCTTTAATTAAAAATTATTTATATACATGTCAGAATCACCAAATTGGAATAACTGGTCCACATCAATTTAAAATTGCACCATCAGCATGCTACGTCAACATCACTCTAACGATGTTGGTCCAATTTAACGGTAGGGTTATGATTGGAACAATTTTGGAAAAATGATGACCTTATTGAGACAAAAAAATTAAGAGACCAATTTGAGATTCTCAACCAAAAAAAAGGACCTAACGAATGATTAAACCAAAACTTAATTTTAATTAATTTTTATCCACTAGTTTGCACTTTTTAACACACAATTATACACCATGTTTAATTATTTAACAGAATCACATCAGTGTTAGGTCCACGAGCTAGTCTCAATAGATTTTCAGAAACATTCGGAGTCGCATAAATCTTTTTCTTAAACCAAGGTAAAAAGGATTTGTTATGTTCATTAAGTGTCCACTTTTCACTCATACGTGGATGTGCTGACTTAATTTCATCAATGTGTTGTGAAATGTAAGGAATAACATCCTTTGTGTTGCTTAAAATGTACAAATGTGCTTGATTAACTTCTTTTCCACTAACACTTTCAATCCTTACTCCTTGAACTCCCTTTCCTTCATGTATGTTTTCATGTCTTTTCTTTGGAAGTCCTATTGGGTCACAACTTGGCATATAACTTGAGTAGAATTCAATGGCTTCCTCTACAATGTAGCGCTCTATAATGGAAGCTTTTGGTCTAAATTGATTCTTAACATATCCCTTTAAGATCTTCATGTATCTTTCAATCGAGTACATCCACCTCAAGAAAACCGGCCCACATATTCGAATCTCTCTCACTAGATGGACAATCAAATGAACCATGATCTCAAAAAATGAGGGTGGGAAATACATTTCCAATTGGAACAATAGTCTGATGGCCTCATTTTCAATATCATCTAACTATCAAGGATCAATAACTTTCTTGCAAATGGCATTGAAAAACAAACTTAAACGTGTGAGAATACCTCTAACAGAGGCAGGTAATATGGCTCGAATAGCTATTGGTAAAAGTTGTTGCATTAAGAGATGACAATCATGAGACTTTAAACCAACCAACTTCAATTCTTTCATAGAAACAAGGCTACTAATATTCGACGAATAACCTTGTGGAACCTTCACACTATGTAAACATTGATAAAAAAATTGTTTTTCTTTTTTTGAAAGAGTGTGACAAGCTGGAGGAAGATAGGTGCGTCTTCAATGGATTGCGGATATAACTCGGAACGGATTCTCATGTCAACCAAGTCTTGTTGTGCTTTCACTCCATCTTTTGTCTTTCCTTTAACGTTTAGTAAAGTCTCAACATCACTATCACATACATTTTTTTTCAACATGCATTACATCTATGCAATGTCGCACACCAAGTTTACACCAATATGGAAGATTGAAGAATATTGATTGCTTTTTCCAAATGTTTTTCTCAACGGTCTTCTTTTTATGTTTTCCAAAGACAACATCAATGTTCCTCACCTGGTCGTATACTTCTTCCCCATTACGTAGTCTGCACACTACATCACCCTTAGGACTTCCATTAAAGGTTTTTTTCAATCTATGGTAAGGGTGATTTCGAGGAAGGAATCTTCGGTGTCTTGTGTACGCAGTTTTCTGCCCATGCTTCAGTTGAAGATAGCTAGTATTTTCTTCACAAATCGGACATGCAAAATGACCTTTAACATTGTAACCACTCAAGTTCCCATATGCTGGGAAATCATTTATGGTGTAAAACAAAATTGCATGCAAACGAAAGTTTTCTTCTGAATATGAATCGAAGACCTCAACGCCCTCTTCCCACAACATTTTTAAATTGTCAATTAACGATTTTAGATAAATCATCATAGACAACATCATGTATTTTCTCTTCATGCACAACATAGGAGATAGATTGTAAATCATCAAAATAACTGGCCATGAACTATGTTTGCTACTTAAGTTGCCATAAGGATTCATACCATCGGTAGCAAGTGAAAGTCTTAAGTTTCTCGGCTCTGCACTAAATTCGGGAAATGTACTTTAATTTAGGAACTTTCATATGATTAATTGGTTTTTACTATCAATTGAGAATGTACTTTAATTTGTAGTAATAATTTCAACTATAATCAATTCAGAATTTACTTTGATTGATTAGCTTTTAATTTGGTTAGGAGATTTAAGAATAGACATGATTAAACACAATAGAAGTTGATTGAGAATGTGCTTTGGTTGAATTTATTGTGAATAATCTAGAAAGGTTTTGCATTTGATTGAGAATTTGCTTTGGTTAAATGCATGATCGCCCTTGATAACAGTTGAAAAACTGTTATTTTCATGCTTAAAATTGATACTAAAAGCAACCTTTAGACTTAGAAACTAGCTTGAAATCATACTTTTTATCCATATTTTCAGGAATAAGAGAGCTGGACAGGTTTATGCTTGATTTAAGTGTTTTTGTGCAGGTTTTAAGGTGAATTTAGTGAAAGAAGTGAAGAATGAGAGAGAGGGAATCAGAAAAGGAATCAAAGAGTGCAAGAGAAGAAGTCGAAGTCACCGCTCAGCGGCACTTTACCGCTCAGCGGCACTCAGGAAGCCACGGGAGGTCCGCTGAGGGGCAAAATGGCCGCTGAGGGGAAGAAAAGGGACGCGCAATCACCGCTGAGCGGTATTTTACCGCTGAGCGGCACTTTTATGGGCTTGGGCTTTTGTAATCTTTTGTAATTCTAAAATAGTATATAAGGACTTGCACGTCCTAGAGTTAATATCTTTGGCAGAAACGAGGCAAACACTCTCTCTTCCACCCCTTTGAAGGAGGATCTTGGATGCTCAGGCTACCTCTTCACCTTTATTGGGTTTATTCTTTCATTCTTTCATTGTAATTCATCTAGGTTCACCATGAATATGGTGAACTAAACCTTGTATGTTTGTTGGGGAATCAATGTAATCTCTTGAAGCTCTCATATATGGAATTTATGCTTGCATCTTTTAATTAAGACTTATGCTTTCTTTCATCATTAGTTAGGGTTTTTCCTCTTTGCTTAATGCTTGCATGGTTTAACTCATTCAATGCATGATTATTGGTTTTGTCGATACGGGCACGTACGGGGAAGTCTAGATCCGGGGAATTTCTCCCAATATTATATTGGTTGTCGTTAAGCTCCTGCACTTATGAACTAATCATTAGGAATGCTAGGAATTGTATGAACTCGTGATTAGGGAGAAGCCATCTAGAATGGTACTTTAGAGAGTGGCATTAACAATGATGATTTGAATGTTGAATTCCTAAAATGTATGAGAGTGGATGAGATGAAATTGACCCCCAACAACATATTCATTCATATATTCCATTGAAAGTGTTTATCTTTTGCTTTTGCCATTGATCAAAACTCATGCATACATGTTTATTTTCTGTCTTGCATTTAAAACTCCAAATATTTCGTTCTTAAGTCTTAGCTGATCAACAAATCACATAACTAAACTAGGCCGTGAGTCCTTTGGGAAGAACGATACTTGGTCTTACCAAGTTTATTACTTGAACGATTCGGTCATACTTGCCGATTGTGAAACAAGTTTGTGACATCATATTTTGGTGCTCATAAATTTGTCCATCAAGTTTTTGGCGTTGTTGCCGGGGACTCTGGTTTAACTGGTTAATTTGTGTGATTATTGATTATCTTTGACTTTAATTTTGAATTTCTGTTTTTATTTTTCTGTTTTTATTTTATTTTATCTTATTTATCTTTTTAGATTAGATTAGATTTTATTTTATTAGATTAGATTTTATTTTATTTTATCTTTTAGGTTAGATTAGATTTTATTCTATCTTATTTTATTCTATCTTCTAAATCTTTTTATCTTCTGAATATATATCTTCTCCTATATCTTTTTGTGCTAACAAATCTTTTCTAGGGTTTTGTTTTCTTGTGTATGCAGGAGGCAATTCGAACTAGGAGTAAGAAAACAACAGAACCACTTCTTGAAGGATTAGAAGAGAGTAGAAGGAGGAGAAGAATCAGAACGTCTAGAGAACTTTTCCCTTCTCCAGAAACTCTCTTACAATCATCACCACAAGGTTCTGTTCATAGCACAGGAAGTATGGAGAACAATAATGCTAGAAGAACTCTTGCAGATTACACTAATATTGCTGGACCTCAACACTTTAACAGCATAGCTAGACCTAGAGTCAATGCAGCCAATATGGAGGTCAAGCCAGCATTAATTCAACTGGTGAAGAGTAATCAATTTAATGGGTTATCTCACGAAAGCCCATATGAGCACCTTACTACCTTTAATGAGATTTGTAACACGGTCAAGATTAATGGGGTGCCAGACGAAGCTATCAAACTTAGCTTGTTTCCTTTCTCATTGGGGGGTAATGCTAAGCTTTGGTTGAACTCTTTTCCAGAAGAAAGTTTCACAGAGTGGGAAGCAGTGGTTACAAAATTTTTAAATAAATACTTCCCACAATCTAAGGTGACTAAGGGCAAGCAAGAGATTTCTTCATTCAAGCAGGGCATGGAAGAATCACTGGGGCATGCATGGGACAGGTATAAAAGCTTGTTACGTAAAACTCCCACGCATGGCTTTGAAGATCAAGAAGTAGTCTTAACTTTCCTCGGAGGGCTTGGTTCACAAACCAAGATGATGCTGGACGCCTCAGCAGGAGGCAATATCAAATGGAAAACTCCAGAGGAAGTGATGAACGGGTCGCACCGCTCACAAAAGTTGATTGCACAAAAATATGCAGTATAGTATAACTAGGAAGTGACTCCTAGGTCGTCTCTCAAGGACCAAAATTTGTGGTTCGGTCTTAGATTAAACACGTAGTGGGGGGTTTTATGGATGTTTTATGCGGTAAATAAAATTGCAGTGCAGAAAATGAAAATGCAGTAAATATTGAAAATACAGTAAATAGTAGAAAACCGAAGACAGTAAATTTAGAGAATGGTAAAAACGAAATTTAACTTTTTAACCTAACCAGAAAATGTAAATCAACAAGTGCAGTGAAAATAAAAATTGAGAAGCAACTGAATAACGTTTTGAGAATGTAAATTGAAAACATAATTCTGACAAATTTAAAATGCTCAACTGAATTTTATAGCAGAACAGAATTGGAATTAAAATGCAGGATTGAAATTGTAATTGACAAAATAAATGAAATCAAACACAAAACCTCCCCAGAGGGGAGGAGAAAACCAAAGCCAGAACCTAAATTGCTTCCTAACTCCTACTCCTAAATCCTAATGAGTTTCCTTCTCTGTCTGCTGCTCCTTTATAGCCAATCTTTCTGGACGTAAATTGCTGGCCTCCCAAACCCGTGAGTTTCCAGCAAGTAGTGGTCCCTTAATTCCTCCCAATTAATCTTGTCTTCTTCTTCTATACCATTCCAGCCGTGGGCTCCCTTCTCCACTCCTTCTTTCACGTGTTTGCTAGGTGTGAGCAGCTGCACCATTCTCCATTCAGCTGTGAACTTCACATGCCCAGCCAGTACCGTTTCCTCCATTCTTTCCAAGGTGGTTGTCCGTGAAGACTCTTTTCCAGCCCCTAAGATGTAAGCTGCTGCCATGCCTCTTCTTCTTCTTCGCTCTGTTTGATGCTTGAAGTTGCTAGCCGGGAGCGTGAAGAGTTCGGTCTCCATTTTCCAGCCATTGAATCACTTGATGCTTCAACATGTTACTTCTTAATCAAAGCCGTGAATCAACTAATCTTCCTTTTCATGTTGCACACCATTCCCGCCCTTTGCTCACGTGAAACCAACTCTTGAAGATGGAATAAATGAATAATCAAATGCCAAAACATTGCTGCAGGAATGGAGAACCACGAGCTCTGCCTCCTTCGTTCAAGCACCCGCCACGCTGCTGTTTCTGGACGCTCCGCACCTCCAAACTACTGGACCAGCTGCTGGCTTCGAACTCATTCTCTATGTCCGAGAATCATCTTAAAAGAAGAAATAAAAACCATGCATTCCACTGGAACGAATTTCTGGACTAAAGCTTCACCCCCTTCCATCACCGTGGTGCTTCTTCAAAGGAGATTGGAAGAGCTTCCAACGCTGCCATAGCAGCTTCAACATGTACCCATTCCAGCTCCTTCTTTGCTTGTGGCTTCTGGAAACGTTGCCAAACCAAGCTATGAAAACTCCATTGCTCCAGCTGGAATGCAACCCTTCCTTCAATCTCCTCACAGCTTCATCTCCGACTAATTCATGTGACTCCAAGCTGCTAGAATGAGCTCTCCAAGCTGCTAAACATGAGCCTCTTGATTGAGAAAGTAATCAGCCACTCACGTAGGTGGCAGCAGCTTGACGTTCTCCCTTCCCACGCGTTTCCTTCTTCACTTTCCATGCTAGACGTGAATCAGCTGTGCTGCTGTTACAGGGACGTGACTGTGTGGGCACTGCATCTCCTTTGTTGCTGCCCATTCTTCTAGACCGTGAAAACCATGAGTACCTCTGCCCACCGTGAAGCTTGCTGGACTGTTATTTCAAGTTGCAATTTTCTTCCAAGCTCTTTCGGTGGCTCTCTTTGCATGGACTTCTAGATGGAGTTGCACCGCTTGCTGGAATGGAGAACACCACTGCTGGACGTGTGCTGCTCAAAAAGGGGCCGTGAGCTTCCATTAGAGGTTGCTTCACGGTGCTGGAACGCTGCTGGAGTTGTGGACAGTGGAGTCTCCTTTCATGTTGCTTTCACGTGTTGCTTCAGCCACACCTTTTTCCATTCTTTTTATCCAATAAAGCAAGTATCATGTGCATCCAAAAACACAGTGTGTTTTGTGCCAACTTTATCTTCCATTGAATTAAAAAAATATATAATATGAAGTGTAAGTTTTTGGCGTGTATGTGGCAGCCACTTTGTTTAAGAACCGTGAACTAAAATTTCAAAACGTAGATGCTTTTTCATGAAAGGAGATTCCCTTTGTATCTCCTTTTATCCAATTTGTAATAATAAATGTCCAGTGTGTAGCCGTGCAACATTCACATGATACCAATTTCATTCTCCATTTTGCAATAACAGTCGAGAGCTATTCAAGGGCCATGCACTACTTCTATTTTTTATTTTCATTCTCAAAGAATTTGCTAAGTCTTATCATTCTAGCCGTGACACACCATTCCTTAATTTCCACTTTAAAATCCAAGAGATCCTAATTAATTGCTTCAAAAAGAAGTTAGTCCCTAATTTTCATCCAATAATTTCCCTACAAATAATAATGTAAATAATTAGCCTCAGATAATTCAAATTAATTAAAATAAGAATTTCTGATCAAATTAAGCACAATTAGTGAAAATGGGAAAATACTGGACAATTAAACACAATTCCCTGATTAAATTCGGTACAATAAGCTAAGTAAAGTGAAGAAAATAATGATTCATCAAAATAGACCACACTTAGTCTTTTGCACTCCTGGGCAAAATTAAGACGCAAATCAGGGAATGGTTCAAAGGACTGACACAGACGCAGCATACAGAAAATAAAGACTCACGAGAAAAATAAACCAAATTTACACAGTTCTCAAGAATTCTAGACAGTTAAAAGAAGTAGAAATTATCCAACACAAATCAAATAAAGCAGATACTTATAGAAATCTTCCAAGCAATTCAATACATGGAAAAATAATCCATCAGCTCAAGAGGTGATTTGAAAATAACAAAACCTCACAGATGCACTCACAGTGTTTCTCTCAAGTGTTTAAGGTAAATCAATGTCACTCAATGCACTCAAGAAAACAAACATAAGCAGACTTGGCAAGCTTCTAATATCAACACTTAAAACATATGCATGTTCAGATTAAAAGGTCTTTACTGGGTTGTAATGGGGCCAAGGACAGGGGAGGATAAATTTGGATAAGTAGCTATAGCTCAGAAGAAATAGAGGTGCACTAGGAAAAAATGTAAACACAGTGAAATCTCACCCAAACCTCTAATTCAATCCTTTTCTCGACTCCATTATTCACAAAATTATTTTTCAATTTTTTTCTCTTTTTCTCATCATTTTTTTTTATCCTGTCTTTTTTTTTTATCACACAACAGGATATAAATTATCATTTCAAAACATGATGAGGAACCAACTAGCCAATTCATCAGAATTCCCAAGGAGACCACACTTATTCACAAAATACTTCTATAGCTCCAGACTTTCCTAAGGTTAAGGTAATCATTTGTTTTTCACTTAGGATCAGTGTATGAGCTTCAACACAAAGAAATATATACAGTATAGGCTCAAAGGGGTTATCAAAGGATAATAACAAGGTAGGCTTATTTGGCTAAAGAGGCTCAAGAACAAAAATGCCTTTATCACGTCTGAACATGCATATCAATCAAGTATATCAAAAAGAATCAAGCCAAGGCATATGTGCAAGCAATCAAGAGACATATCACACACAAGAAAGAAAATTAAGTGGCTCAAATCTCACACAGGGTATTCGTCACAATCAAATCAACCTCTCAAACGTATAATTATCTTTCCAAGCAAAGAAAAGCAAGGATTACAATCTATAAGTAGTAAGTAAGTGAAGGAAAAATCTACAACTTAGACATCATCCAGAAATCAAGAGAAAAATGTAAAATTTATTGCACACAAAACTGGATAAAAATAACTTAAAACAAAAAAAAAAATTAACACTCAAAAACAAAAAATTTAACACACAAAATACAATCTAACAGAAAAATCAGAATTTCTTCCCACTAGACCACACTTAAATCACACAATGTCCTCAGTGTGTTACAATCATCAGATTATCAATTTCAGTGCAGCAAATAATATAGACAAGTGCAATAAAAAGTTAAGAAAAATGGGAAGAAATTTTTCAGTAACATCCATCAGCAGATGTTATCAGGGACATCCATCAGCAGATGTCTAAAACACCTAGCACCCATCAGTAGATGCTAACATTTTTTTATTTTTTATTTTATTTTATTTTATTTTATTTTATTTTTTTTTTTTGAAAAAGGAATGACCGATACTGTGACAACAGTTTCGGTGGCAACAACCGAAACTGTTGCTACAGTAGATTATTTTGGCTATAAATGGCCACTCCTCCGCGTCCAGCGCCATTTCTGAACGCTCATTCTCTCTCTACTCCTCTGCTCTCTCTCGAGCGTCTGGATCTGCGAGGAAGCCTCTCCACCCCGCGTCTGCTGAAGATCTGAGATCTGCGCAGAGCCTCTGTCCCTGCGTCTTCTGAAGAGTCTGAGTGAGATCCGCGAAGAGCCTCTGCAAGCCTACTTCCCCAGGTAAGTCCTTCTTCTCTAAGGATCTCCCTTTCTTTCTGCTTGCTTTACTTTTCCTGCTTTCCTGTATTTTTTTTTCTTTCTTTTCTGCCCTGCTTTCCTCTTGCCTGCTCATCTTTATTATTATTATTTTTTTCTTTTCTGCAATACTTGTCCTCTCCCCCTGCCCGATCTATCTTCTCCTTTTCAATTTTTTTTTTCAATTTTTTTTTTTTGAAACTGAAAACACTTAAACACAAAAAACACAACTGTCTAAAAACTTAAGGGGTATATCGGCTGGAAACCAGACGTTAATCTCCCTTCGATTGAAGGTATGGCAGAGACAATCGGGTAGAACAACGCCACGTACCCCACTTAAAACTAAATAAAACACAGAAACATAATATACAAGAACAATATGGACAAAGATCTGTTTAGGACCCTTTGCAAGGACCGTGAAACAGATCTGAGACCAGACACAAAAACAATCAAAGACAGACAGGACAAAATAAATCTAATAAGGAAACAAAAACAAACAAATAAAGAAAATACTGAACTAAGAATCTAATATATTTTTATGCCTTTTTTTTTTTTATGTTTTGTTTTTCTTTTTTTATGTTTTTGTTCCTTTTATTTTTATATTTTTTTTATTATGTTTTAGAATATTTCAAGAGGAATGATGACGAGTGAGATGGAATCAGAGAGATACACTAGTCAGCGATGGCGTCCTACAGATGATCAGATCAAGATGATGACCAACATCTACAACTATGGGGTCACACACCCAAGTCGAGCGCAAGTCGTCGAGATCGCGTCTCGACTAAGGACCTTCGCAGATGCCACCGAATATAACGTGCACTGCTGGTTTAACAACCATGGCAATCGGGTCAGGCGCTGGCAAGCGGAGATAGACCCTACTAGCACTCTCTTTTCACAACTGCCGCTATATATGTACGGTAAGACCCTGATCACACCTCAATTTTTATTGATATATTATTTTTTTTTTCTTCAATTATTAACACAAGTTTTTTTTTTTTGTTGAAAGAATATAACTGGGTGATAATGAGGGCACTGAGGCTGCTGGATTTGTTTCCAGTTCCGATCATTATCGATGACGACAGAAATGAACGAGAAATTCCTCCACCAAAGCCTCCTGTATTTCGAACCAGAACTCCCTCAACGGAGCTCTCCCTTAGACCACCACAACCAGCTCGAGAATTCTTCCAGTTTTAATGTTTTGTTTATTTATTTTTTTTTTATGTTTTTGTTGGCCGAGTGTGGCCAGAATATTAATGAGGACTGTAATATGGACACTTAATTTTTTATGTTTATATATATATATATATATATATATATATATATATATATATATATATATATATATATATATTTATTATTATTATTATTACCAGTAGCCGAACTCAAACTGACACTAAATATGTATTTATGTTTTTGTTTCTATTATGTTGTTGTTGTTTTTTTTTTTTTTTTTTTTAATTCATGCTCACAATTTTAAAAATGAAATAAACAAAACCATGAAAACACACCAGAAAAGCTAAATAATATGTACATAATGAGGAAAAAGAGTGCTCCCTGGTCATGGTGGCAGTTGCCAATTCTGGACAATCAGTGAGATATCTTCCACCTCAGGATCCGACGAAGATGTCTTCAGGAGCAGCTCGCCCAGTACTGCCCTCTCACTTGAATCAGGACAAATCCCAGTAGCCACGCCACTTCTCCGAGCAAGTTGTTGAATCAATAAAATCAGGAGCCTTCTGTCCACCAACAGTTGTTGAGTCTGTGACACCGGAGTAATAAGAGAAAAAGCAGTATACTTTCCTTCATCAAGTTATGCGATTGCAAAATTCCTGTCTCAAAATCAATATTGACATATGCATCATCAACAAAATCCACATTCAGTGCAAAGCTATTATCAATGGAAATTTCATCACTGTAATCATGTTCATTCAACACAACATTTATACCAATGGTTTCAGAGACTAATACTGAATCAAAAACTTCAGAATTGTCAATCAAGTCTGTATCAGTTTCAATCCTAAAACCTGTAGAATCATTGTGCAACAAATCACAAGCAATTGAATGTATAGGCAGATCTGGTAAAGAGCTTGTAATCGCAGTTTCAGAATAAACATGTTTTTGCTCAGAATAAATTTTCTCAAGAATTTCCAATTCATCAACTGCACATTCAAGTTGAGGTACGTTTACCTCCACGGTGGAAGATAAAAATGGTCTACCTGTCTCAACAGTGTTACTCATACCTGTCTGGTCCTTAAAATAATCATCAACAGTCTCAGGTGCAAGAGTGGGATCATAGAAAGGTAGGAAAGTGGGTGTAGTAGTAAACTCATAGCTTTGCTCCCCATCTTCTATGTTGATGCCACTATCATCTTGAAAGTGTTGAGTGGCCATCTGCCCGATCTGATCAGTCAGATTCTGAATGGCAGCTTCAGTTTCCTGCTGGATTTGCTCGAATTGAATGCTCTTCATGGTTATCTGCTCGAGTAACTCCTTCATTGTAGGTTCAGAAGTAGAAGGCTGAGGAGTTATTTGAATAGGAGAATCATACTGCTGACTCTCATATTGTGGAACTGGCTCCCAAAGAGAGCTCTCAGAAATTGGATGATGGAACATATTGTTCTCATCATAAAAATCAGCAGATTTAAAATCAAAGTAATATGCAGAATAAGAATCATAATCACAGACATTGGCAGAATAAGCATTATTCACAACATTAAAATAGGTAGACATGGAAAAATAAAAAGTAAAAACTAAAAACTAAAAATTACGAATCAGATAAAACAAAACACATTTATACATGCTACAAGCACACACAAGACAGAACATCAATAGTAAAAATTTTTAATTAATTTTTTTTTTTAATTTTTAATTTTTTTTAATAACAACTAAATACAGAACATAGCACAATTAAACACATATATACAGAATATATATTAACACAGTAAAAATCTAAAACAAAAACCTGAACTGAAGTGACAACGCCGCCAAAATTTGCTGAAGGTGTCGTTGTCGCCTACAAAAATACAAAACACAAAACACACAAAATACACATATTACAAAACAAAAATTTACACAACAAGAATCTAAAACCAAACCGTCTTTTGTTGGTCCCCGGCAGCGGCGCCATTTTGATGAACGGGTCGCACCGCTCACAAAAGTTGATTGCACGAAAATATGCAGTATAGTATAACTAGGAAGTGACTCCTAGGTCGTCTCTCAAGGACCAAAATTTGTGGTTCGGTCTTAGATTAAACACGTAGTGGGGGGTTTTATGGATGTTTTATGCGGTAAATAAAATTGCAGTGCAGAAAATGAAAATGCAGTAAATATTGAAAATATAGTAAATAGTAGAAAACCGAAGACAGTAAATTTAGAGAATGGTAAAAACGAAATTTAACTTTTTAACCTAACCAGAAAATGTAAATCAACAAGTGCAGTGAAAATAAAAATTGAGAAGCAACTGAATAACGTTTTGAGAATGTAAATTGAAAACATAATTCTGACAAATTTAAAATGCTCAACTGAATTTTATAGCAGAACAGAATTGGAATTAAAATGCAGGATTGAAATTGTAATTGACAAAATAAATGAAATCAAACACAAAACCTACCCAGAGGGGAGGAGAAAACCAAAGCCAGAACGTAAATTGCTTCCTAACTCCTACTCCTAAATCCTAATGAGTTTCCTTCTCTGTCTGCTGCTCCTTTATAGCCAATCTTTCTGGACGTAAATTGCTGGCCTCCCAAACCCGTGAGTTTCCAGCAAGTAGTGGTCCCTTAATTCCTCCCAATTAATCTTGTCTTCTTCTTCTATACCATTCCAGCCGTGGGCTCCCTTCTCCACTCCTTCTTTCACGTGTTTGCTAGGTGTGAGCAGCTGCACCATTCTCCATTCAGCTGTGAACTTCACATGCCCAGCCAGTACCGTTTCCTCCATTCTTTCCAAGGTGGTTGTCCGTGAAGACTCTTTTCCAGCCCCTAAGATGTAAGCTGCTGCCATGCCTCTTCTTCTTCTTCGCTCTGTTTGATGCTTGAAGTTGCTAGCCGGGAGCGTGAAGAGTTCGGTCTCCATTTTCCAGCCATTGAATCACTTGATGCTTCAACATGTTACTTCTTAATCAAAGCCGTGAATCAACTAATCTTCCTTTTCATGTTGCACACCATTCCCGCCCTTTGCTCACGTGAAACCAACTCTTGAAGATGGAATAAATGAATAATCAAATGCCAAAACATTGCTGCAGGAATGGAGAACCACGAGCTCTGCCTCCTTCGTTCAAGCACCCGCCACGCTGCTGTTTCTGGACGCTCCGCACCTCCAAACTACTGGACCAGCTGCTGGCTTCGAACTCATTCTCTATGTCCGAGAATCATCTTAAAAGAAGAAATAAAAACCATGCATTCCACTGGAACGAATTTCTGGACTAAAGCTTCACCCCCTTCCATCACCGTGGTGCTTCTTCAAAGGAGATTGGAAGAGCTTCCAACGCTGCCATAGCAGCTTCAACATGTACCCATTCCAGCTCCTTCTTTGCTTGTGGCTTCTGGAAACGTTGCCAAACCAAGCTATGAAAACTCCATTGCTCCAGCTGGAATGCAACCCTTCCTTCAATCTCCTCACAGCTTCATCTCCGACTAATTCATGTGACTCCAAGCTGCTAGAATGAGCTCTCCAAGCTGCTAAACATGAGCCTCTTGATTGAGAAAGTAATCAGCCACTCACGTAGGTGGCAGCAGCTTGACGTTCTCCCTTCCCACGCGTTTCCTTCTTCACTTTCCATGCTAGACGTGAATCAGCTGTGCTGCTGTTACAGGGACGTGACTGTGTGGGCACTGCATCTCCTTTGTTGCTGCCCATTCTTCTAGACCGTGAAAACCATGAGTACCTCTGCCCACCGTGAAGCTTGCTGGACTGTTATTTCAAGTTGCAATTTTCTTCCAAGCTCTTTCGGTGGCTCTCTTTGCATGGACTTCTGGATGGAGTTGCACCGCTTGCTGGAATGGAGAACACCACTGCTGGACGTGTGCTGCTCAAAAAGGGGCCGTGAGCTTCCATTAGAGGTTGCTTCACGGTGCTGGAACGCTGCTGGAGTTGTGGACAGTGGAGTCTCCTTTCATGTTGCTTTCACGTGTTCCTTCAGCCACACCTTTTTCCATTCTTTTTATCCAATAAAGCAAGTATCATGTGCATCCAAAAACACAGTGTGTTTTGTGCCAACTTTATCTTCCATTGAATTAAAAAAATATATAATATGAAGTGTAAGTTTTTGGCGTGTATGTGGCAGCCACTTTGTTTAAGAACCGTGAACTAAAATTTCAAAACGTAGATGCTTTTTCATGAAAGGAGATTCCCTTTGTATCTCCTTTTATCCAATTTGTAATAATAAATGTCCAGTGTGTAGCCGTGCAACATTCACATGATACCAATTTCATTCTCCATTTTGCAATAACAGTCGAGAGCTATTCAAGGGCCATGCACTACTTCTATTTTTTATTTTCATTCTCAAAGAATTTGCTAAGTCTTATCATTCTAGCCGTGACACACCATTCCTTAATTTCCACTTTAAAATCCAAGAGATCCTAATTAATTGCTTCAAAAAGAAGTTAGTCCCTAATTTTCATCCAATAATTTCCCTACAAATAATAATGTAAATAGTTAGCCTCAGATAATTCAAATTAATTAAAATAAGAATTTCTGATCAAATTAAGCACAATTAGTGAAAATGGGAAAATACTGGACAATTAAACACAATTCCCTGATTAAATTCGGTACAATAAGCTAAGTAAAGTGAAGAAAATAATGATTCATCAGGAAGCAACTGAAATTATAGAAAACATGGCTACTAGTGATAATGAGCTGCACAGTGAAAGAGGAACTCCTATGCAACAAAAAGGGGTTCTTCAATTACAAACACATGATGCCTTGCTAGCCCAGAATAAGATTCTAACTCAACAGCTGGAGACTCTGACTAAAGCTTTGGCTCAATTACCTAAAGAGTTGAAATCTGCTGCATAGGTACAAACCCAGTTGTGTGAATTATGTGGTGGTGATCATATCAATGGCCAGTGTGCTTTTCCAGTGGAAGCCGTGGAGGATGTTAATTTCATGGCTAATCAGTTTCCATACCGTCAAGGAAATTATAATCAAGGGTGGAAACCACATCCAAGCATTGGCCAAGGACAAACTGGGCAAGCTAATCAATATAACAAGCAGCAGCAGCAACCAACCTTGTGGCAACAGTTAGCTATGCTTAATGAAAGATCAACAAGGTTGGAAGAAACTCTTCAGCAATTCATACAGAAAACTGAATCTTCTCAAAAGAGCACTGAAGCTGCTATAAAGAATTGGGAGATTCAAATGGGTCAGATTACCAAGCAATTGGAAGAAAGGCCAAACAGAAATTTTGGGGCTAATACTGAGGTTAACCCCAGAGAAGAGTGCAAAGTGGTCAAGAGTATGAATGAAGAGATAATTGAGTTAGAAGAAAGGGAAACAGAAGAGAGAAGAGAAGTAGAAAGAAAGAACAATTTTCCTTTTCCAACAAATCAGGAGAAACCAATGGATTTCACAGATTTATTCAGAATGGTTGATAATGAAGCACCTTGGGAACAAATTCTACAGAAAATAGCAGTTTACACAAAATCTGATGAAGGAACCTCTACAAAAAGAAGAAGTAGAGATGATGAGGAAGAAAAGTGTATAACTGTTAAGAAAGAGTCATTCCCACCAAAAGCAGCAGATCCGGGTAGTTTTTCTATCCCTTGTTCTATAGGGAAGAAAAAGGTAAAGAAAGCTCTCCTTGATTTAGGCTCAAGTGTTAACTTGATGCCTTATTCTTTACTGGAGCAAATTGGCAATGTTAAAATGAAACCTATAAAGGTTAATTTAGTAATGGCCGATGGATCTTCAAAGGAGCCATGTGGGATTGCGGAAAACATTGTAGTTTGTGTTGGCAAACTTCAGTTTTTGGCAGACTTTGTGGTGATGAAGATGGAGACCGAAAAAATACCTTTCATACTTGGAAGACCGTTTATGAAAACGGCCAGAGCCATTATAGATGTAAATGAAGGTATAGTGGTGCTCCAAGACAGAGAGGAAAGAGTGGTGGTGGATGTCTTCAAAGATGAAAAACAAGCAAAGGAGGAAGAGGCTAGTTATAAAGCTGCATTTCGAGATGCACCCATGACTAGAGGTAAAGATGAAAATCTTGAAGTTTCAGGTAACCATTGTTTGTTTTTTCAGGTACCCAAGGAAGAAGAGATTGGAAAAGGAGAAGAAGTTCCTAGAGACTGGAAGAAAAGAAGACTCCAACTTGGCACACCTGTAAGACTCAAGAACAAGTTGTGGGTTATAAAGGGCTTTAAAGAGAAGGAGATGATAGAGATAGAGTCTCTGTATTCTAGAAGAACCAAAACAGTCCAAAGGAAACAGTTGAAAGGTTGGTGGAAGGACAACATCAACTATAAAGAAGATGGAACATGAGCTTTAACAGGGTCAAGCTAATGACGTTAAAGGAGCGCTTGCTGGGAGGCAACCCAGTGGATTTACAAACTTTTGATTTGTTTTATTTTGGTTTTGTAATTTTTAATCTGTGAACATTATTCTGGACATTATTTTGTTGGATCTAGCATCTACTGAAGGATGCTAGGTGGTTAAGTATCTACTGAAGGATACTAAGTTTGTAACACCTACTGATGGGTGTTGGTGAGAAAATTTTGCACCTACTGATGGGTGCTGGTAAGTCTGTAACACCTACTGATGGGTGTTGGTAAGTTTGAAACTCCTACTGATGGGTGTTGGTGGATTTTGGGTCAGGCTCGTGACGTTAAACAAGCGCTACCTGGGAGGCAACCCAGTTGATTGATTGTTTTTGTTTGTTTTATTTTAGTTAGGGTTTGCATAAGTATTTTAAACATTGAATTGCAGGGAACCAGTGAGGGGCATGTCGAGGAGGCACGTAGGTTAAGAAAAGAAGGAGAAGAGCACATCACAAAAGTGCCGCTGAGCGGTAACTTACCGCTGAGCGGTACTCTCGCAGAATGGGCTTTAGTTCCTCTTAGCAGGACCCGAGCCCATTAGGGTATTTTTATACCCTAAGCTGCGCATAAGCTTCTATTTTCAGGCTCTTCTCTGCACACACACTCCCACATACCTTTTCCAAGGTTCTCCACATCTTTTCTCTCTTCCCTCTTGAGAAAATCTCCCTTTCACTCACTTTCTCACTAGTTTTCCATCTAAGTTTGGGGTTGGGAGAGAGCATCATTGAAGGGGATGATTTCTTCAGTGTGGTTTACTAATGCTTAACAATGTATCTTTTGGTTTTGTGAATTATGTTTGATGCAGGGATGGCCTCCTCATCGGGCAAAAGGACTCAAGACTATAAGATCCAAGAAGAGGAGGATACAGATGATAGCTCAGATTTATGAGGAGCTGAGATAGCATTTACTGATGAATGCTATCATATGCTTATGCTTTTGATTGGTTTAAGTTTTCTGAACTTATTTGTTTTTAGATTAGGGTTGATGTACTCTATTGAACACCTGGTTTCTTATGATGGTTTGCTATTAACTGTGATTGTGTGATAAGTAATGCTTGATGATGCTTATTGATTAATTGATGTTGAGATGATGTGCACATTAAAATGCTTATACAGGTGATTCACAAGCTTTGTGAACAAATGCATGATATCATGATTGTGATTGTGAAATTAAGCAGGATGTGTATGTAAAATGTGAATGAGCTTATATGTGAGGTTTTGAGCTTCAGAGTTGTTATTGTTGAATGCTATTACTTTGAAAGCATGAATGACTTTGCCCAGGTTTTCTATGATTGAATCAATTGCTTGTTTTTGCATCATGTGATCAAGGCCGTTTGTTGAAACCCTTTTTATTGGCCAAATTCATAAAGTTAGCCTACTAAAAAAGAACACTTTGTGTTCTATCCTTTGAACCCTTAGCCTTGAACATACACTGAAAACCCTTATTGAAAAAGCTTTACCTTGAGTTAAGTAGAAGATATTATGTGGTATTGTTAAATGTTCAAGTTTGGGGTTGTTGGGGAAACATGAAAAAGGAAAAGCATTGAGCTAAGAGCTAAAAAGTAAGAATATGCAAAGAAAAAGAAAAAGGAAAGAAAAGAAAAAGAAGCAAAGCTCAATGCAAATGCAAATGCAAAGGCAAAAGAAAGTTGGGAATGAATAAGATAATTGTGTTGTTATGACTCTCTTAACTCAAGGATTTTGTGATCCAGAAAAACCAATTTTCTTGTTAGCCCAGCCACATTATAAGCCATTGAAAAGTCCTTGTGATGATGCATGCTTGTGAATGTTTTTGATTGTGGTAAAATGAAAGGCAAAGTTGATTCATGTGACATTGTGATAGTGGAGTGAATGAGTGAAACACTTTACCTCTTATACACTTGTGTGTTGAGTGAAACACTTTACCTAGTGAGGAAATATTCCATAAGCACATGAACATCCATGCTTAATTGATTGATCATTCATGAAAAATAGCATTTGTTGGAATTTAAATGACTTTGTGAATACTAAAGCATGTGCACATCTTGAATGAACTCTTGGTCATAAGTTTGAGTGAAGTTGTTACTTATCTTGAAAAAGAGGATTTTTGAATGAGTGAACCATCATATGAATTGGTTGGAGATTGAGTTACATCTTGTTTGCTTGAGGACAAGCAAAGTTCTAAGTTTGGGGTTCTGATAACAGTTGAAAAACTGTTATTTTCATGCTTAAAATTGATACTAAAAGCAACCTTTAGACTTAGAAACTAGCTTGAAATCATACTTTTTATCCATATTTTCAGGAATAAGAGAGCTGGACAGGTTTATGCTTGATTTAAGTATTTTTGTGCAGGTTTTAAGGTGAATTTAGTGAAAGAAGTGAAGAATGAGAGAGAGGGAATCAGAAAAGGAATCAAAGAGTGCAAGAGAAGAAGTCGAAGTCACCGCTCAGCGGCACTTTACCGCTGAGCGGCACTCAGGAAGCCACGGGAGGTCCGCTGAGGGGCAAAATGGCCGCTGAGGGGAAGAAAAGGGACGCGCAATCACCGCTGAGCGGTATTTTACCGCTGAGCGGCACTTTTATGGGCTTGGGCTTTTGTAATCTTTTGTAATTCTAAAATAGTATATAAGGACTTGCACGTCCTAGAGTTAGTATCTTTGGCAGAAACGAGGCAAACACTCTCTCTTCCACCCCTTTGAAGGAGGATCTTGGATGCTCAAGCTACCTCTTCACCTTTATTGGGTTTATTCTTTCATTCTTTCATTGTAATTCATCTAGGTTCACCATGAATATGGTGAACTAAACCTTGTATGTTTGTTGGGGAATCAATGTAATCTCTTGAAGCTCTCATATATGGAATTTATGCTTGCATCTTTTAATTAAGACTTATGCTTTCTTTCATCATTAGTTAGGGTTTTTCCTCTTTGCTTAATGCTTGCATGGTTTAACTCATTCAATGCATGATTATTGGTTTTGTCGATACGGGCACGTACGGGGAAGTCTAGATCCGGGGAATTTCTCCCAATATTATATTGGTTGTCGTTAAGCTCCTGCACTTATGAACTAATCATTAGGAATGCTAGGAATTGTATGAACTCGTGATTAGGGAGAAGCCATCTAGAATGGTACTTTAGAGAGTGGCATTAACAATGATGATTTGAATGTTGAATTCCTAAAATGTATGAGAGTGGATGAGATGAAATTGACCCCCAACAACATATTCATTCATATATTCCATTGAAAGTGTTTATCTTTTGCTTTTGCCATTGATCAAAACTCATGCATACATGTTTATTTTCTGTCTTGCATTTAAAACTCCAAATATTTCGTTCTTAAGTCTTAGCTAATCAACAAATCACATAACTAAACTAGGCCGTGAGTCCTTTGGGAAGAACGATACTTGGTCTTACCAAGTTTATTACTTGAACGATTCGGTCATACTTGCCGATTGTGAAACAAGTTTGTGACATCATATTTTGGTGCTCATAAATTTGTCCATCAGCCCTCAAATTAATTAAGAATGTACTTTAATTAATTTGAAACTTAAACAATAATCAATTGAACAATTATCTGTGAATAACCGATGATGAATCTATCTTGGAAAAACAATGGAATTAGCCTATTTCATCGTAACTGTTTTTAAGTTTCTTATTTGTTCTTTAAACATTCTTCAACCATTACTTTTAAGCATTGCATAACACTCATAAGATTCAGATATTCGAAAGCAATTTCGTGTTCGTAGGGAGACGACTCAGGGTTACTTTCACTACCAGATTTTGGCTTAATACCGGCGGCTTAATACCGAAGGCCTGTAGGCCTTCGGTAAAAATGTATTTCCGACGGCCAAAATGATCATTACAGACGGACATAGTGAAATATAGTTACCGAAGGTCAAAAGAGAATTACCGAAGGGTTAGTGACCTTCGGTAAGTGGCTCGACCTCTTAAACAAAGGTCGTCCCTAATTTTGTTAGACAGAACCCTATACCCTTACCTTCTCGTCTTGTTTCCCATTCTTTCCCTCTCTGTTGTAATTGAAATTTCTCGTCCCATTGTGCTTCCCATTGTCTCCCTCTCACTTCTGTTTAACGTTTGTCTCCCTCTCCCTCTCCATATCCCTTCCGTCCGGTGGCATTGTGTTCTTAGGTTTCAGTTTTCGAACCTCCAGTGTAGTGGTGTTGGAGTGTTTCTTCCACCAGTGCGTTGGCGTTGCCGTCAGGTGGGTGGTCCGTCAAGGGAGGCTGTTGGGAGACCATTGCATCGAGGTATGTTCTCTGTGTCTGTGTAAGCCTTATGTTTATTTTTACAATTAGATTGGATGAAGTGATTCTCGTAGATGTGTAGAATAGTTTACTACTGTGAGGAATTTTGTTTTATTATGCTTATATGATGGAACCGTTATGAATAAATTGAAGTTGAAGAGGAAGATTTTACATTTCATTGTTTGTGTTTTCTGCCTTAAGTAAGCATGGATTGGAGTAATAATTTCGTAATTCTATTATAAGATAAGCATAGGTAGGGTAGTATTCTTCTAGCTGATTCCTCTTTGGCAGATGTCGATTAGAACAAAGTTTGTCTTCCAATGTAACTAGTTTTTGTGTCAATTATTGACATTGGTTGGCTGGGCTAATGGTCCGTCCTTCCTTCTCTTAATATTTATTTGAAGACTTCAAACTAACCATGGTTTACTTCATTTATGTTTTCTTTAAAATCTTGGCCTTGTGAGCATGAATATACGTAGGAATTAGTTGGCACCAAAGACAGATTTGGTCAATAAATTGTATTCCAATTTAATAACCCCTGTATGTGTAGGGTCGTGGTTGCTATCATATGTCCTCCCTTTTAATAAGCTTTCCAGAGTACTAAGTCTTCTCTTGGTATGACTTAGATTCTGAAATGTAATTAGAAATCTTTAAATAAACAATGAAAAAATTTGTGAATAAGATCCTGTTGAGTTGATGTTAAAAATTGAAAAATGGTAGACATAATGTATAAAAAATCAAATAATTAGGTGTGGTTACACTAAATAATGAGGAAATGCAGTATAGGTTAAAGACCAAAAGAGCAAAGGACTTAATGTTTGTGAATTGGAAGTTATATGATTAAGTAAATGATTTGTGGACAAAATATTAGAGGAAAGACCATGTTATCCTTATTTTGTTATTTCTGTTCCAGAAATTATTAAAGTGTTTTATTTAATTAAAGGATGTGATTAATTAGTTAACAATTGGACCTACTAGGAGCCAAATTGGAGTCCTTTCAAAAAGTGGCTTAACTAGTTTTATTATCATTTGAAATGGTGGAGTATAAGTCTGATTTTGCTGGTGTAGAAATCTCTGCATATGACAGTCAAGTAATATTAGCCACCGTGGTTTGAGCTATAATTTTCTGTCATCTCCCTTTGTGTCTAGCAATTAAGGTACCCTCTATTCGAAGTACTCTCCTTACTAGAGCTTATAAAAATCCCCTACACACATGCCAGAATACCAAAGTTTAGTTGTTACGTATCTTTTGTACCATAAGTGCTAGCCTATCTATTTGTAGTCCATTTGTAAAGAGAGAAACATTTGTTGAATTCAGTTAATTGTCTAGGCAAGTTCTCTAAAAAGTGATGACTTGGGCTGAAGCCCAATAGACAACCACTAATTTAGGAACTTTCATATGATTAAATGGTTTTTACTATCAATTGAGAATATACTTTGGTTGGTAGTAATAATTTCAACTATAATCAATTGAGAATTTACTTTGATTGATTAACTTTTAATTTGGTTAAGAGATTTAAGAATAGACATGATTAAACACAATAAAATTTGATTGAGAATGTACTTTGGTTGAATTTATTGTGAATAATCTAGAAAGGTTTTGCATTTGATTGAGAATTTACTTTGGTTAAATGCATGATCGCCCTCAAATTAATTAAGAATGTACTTTAATTAATTTGAAACTTAAATAATAATCAATTGAACAATTATCTATGAATAACCGATGACGAATCTATCTTGGAAAAGCAGTGGAATTAACCTATTTAATCATAACTATTTTTAAGTTTATTATTTGTTCTTTAAACATTCTTCAAACATCATTTTTATTCATAAGCATTGCATAGTGATGAATCATTATTTTCTGCACTGCACTTAGTTTATTATACTAGAGTTAATAAGGAAAGTGTGTTCAAATATCCAGTATTTTCCCATTTTTTCTGAATTGTGCTTAATTCGATCAGAAATTCTTATTTTAATTAATTTGAATTATCTGAGACTAATTATTTACATTATTGAGTGCAGGGAAATTATCGGATAATTTTAGGACTGAAAGATAAATTTCTCATCAATTACATTTTAAACTAAATGAGAAACAAAAATGAAATTTATTTTTCTTCGCAGGGAAAGAAACCAGCAATTATTAATTTCCAATTGAAACTTCTAAGGGAAATGCACAGATTGAATTTTTGGTGCACACAAAAACAACAAACACCACGTCAACCTAAGATGAAGTGCTAAATCCATGCATAGCATATGTGGCAGCAGACATCCATGTGTCCAGCTGGCTGGAAACGTCCAAGCACACAACAGGAGTAGGGAGCAGGAAGCAGAAAAGAGGGGATTGATTTGAAGAAAAATGAGGAAGCTAGCTGCTGCTAGGGGAGACAAGCTGCTACTCTATGGGCACAAAGAGACAACACACATGCTGACTTTGGAAGTCTCTTAACTCCTTCTCGGTAGTTTTTTAAAAAATCATCTTCTTTTCCTCTTTTCCCGGAGAATATAGCAAGAGTATTACAGAGATCATGGCTGGATGAAGGAAGAAGTGGTGCTGGTGTGAGATGATACGTTCAAGAGAGCTAGAGGAGGGAAGCAAAACTGTATTTGACTCTTGAACACTGCTGGAAGAAAACACAGCAGCTAGTTTGTTTCCTTTACTTTGCTTTGCTTCTTTGTACTTTGAATGATTTTCCTTGAGAACTGGAAACATGTTCATGATGAATGAATAGCTTATGTTTATTCTCTTTCTTGAATTGTAATTGCATCTTCCATTTGGTTTTCTGCATTTTCATACAATCTCTGCATCATAGTAGAGTAGCAAGGAACTGCCGTCACCTATTCAATATAAAAAAAACTACAAAAAGAAAGTTGTTTAATATGAGAAGGGAGTTCACGGTAAAGAGAAGAGGAGAGGCAAGTGAAACCTTGTAGATGCTGATTTGTTTCTGCTGTATGGAAGAGTAAACCACACACACTTATTTGCTTGCTAAAGAGTAGAGAGGAAGAGAAGGATTTGTTACAAAGGGGAGAAGTGATTTTTGATGATAAGGGAACGTAGTTGAAGAAGGAGGAAAGGAGAGTGCAGCGGGAATGGATGCAGCAAAGTGGACGGTCATTAGCTTATAGAAAGGGTGTGTGCATTAAATTCTGCAGAAGAAGTGTAAGTGTCCACGGTCTTGCATCTTTTTATTCATTTGAACATGGCCAAGTAATTGTTTGCATGATGATGTGGATATGAATTCAGCATATACAATTTTATTTTGTTTTGAAGGGTCCTACGTATTATCATTTTCCAAATGCTATGTTATCTTTGCCTTTATTTTATACAATGCCGTGTTAGTGTAGAGTCCAGCAGCAGCCTTCTTGCACTTTTCCATCTTGTTTTGTTATGTTTAAAATGAAGGGAAACGTGAACCCATCATGCAGCACCGAATTTGGTTTGTTAGAATAGGATTGTTATTGTTATTATTATAAGAAGAAGTGATTGATTTTAGATAGAAAGAAAAGTGGGTGGAGTCGTGTGAAGAGTGCTTTGAAGAAGAAGACAAAAGCTTTTAAAGGTTGTATTTTGAAGCATCTTTCATATTTTGGAGAAGGGATTTACGTGAATGGATAGGAGAGAAAACTTTTCAAAATTGTTAACCCCTTTGGCTTTTCACGTGAAGAATGGCCCATGGCCTTCCTTTGATTCATTTCTTATGCTATTTGGAATTGAACATGTATAATGGAGTAGATGTTGAACGTAACTTGCTTTCATTTTAATAGTTTTCAATTGCTTTTTGGTGAATAGAATAAGGATTTGTTTTGTCTTCTTCTCATTTGGTAAGTGCTGCAACGTCCATCACCAAGACACAATTAATTTTGATTTAAATTGAAGAAATGGAGTAATGGAATGTGGAGTCCTCATGTCTTTGGTCTTTTCCGAATGGAGCAGTTGGGAAGTATATATTAAAAATCAAATTTTTCCTTTGCACATCATAACAAAAGCGTAAAAAAAACTTAGTGCATTCCAATTATCAGTTTCAGCATTCCTTGTTTAATTTCTCCCGTATTGTGTCATGGTAGATAAGTTTTATTTTATTTTCCCTCTGTTGTTTTAAAATATTTAGTATAATTCATTGGAATGACTTGTTGTATATCTTTCGTGCATCCGTATTTATTTTTACTATTTTAAATTGCTGTGATTTCATTTTAAAGTACCAATTTCGTTTTTACTGTCTTAATTTAGTTTTACTGTTTAAATTTTATTTAAAACGTTTTTTTTTAATTTATTCATAACCAAACCATCATAACCCCCCTCACTTCGTGTTGACAATAGACTGAACCACATTTGGTCCCTGAGAGACGACCTAGGAGTCATCTCCTAGCACTGTACTGCATTTTAATTGCACATAAAATTTGATCGGCCGCGACAGCTGTATCAAATTTTGGCACCGTTGCCGGGGACCAACGGTTCAGTTTGGAGTCTTGTGTCTGTGTTGTGTGATTTGTGTATGTGTTTGTGATAGTGTTGTTTTGCTACCTTGTGTTTATTTCTGTGGTTTGAATTTTTTGTGCTATTGTTTCATGATTACAGGGTGTCGTGATTTAGTGCATGACTAGAGGAAATCCTGGATTCATACCACCCTTTGATCCTGAGATTGATAGGACTTTTCATAGCTTAATTAGGCATTCTAGGAATTTGTCTTTAGAGTCTGTTTTTGAACCTGTTCCATTAGATATTGTGCATCCTACTGTTGAGTACTCTGTGCATACTGCATCTACTGCATCTGCACTTGATTCTGATTCTGTTATTTTTCACACTGAGAACAATATGGCACAACCTCCACCTCGCGAGAGGACTTTTAGGGAGATGGCTGCACCTGATTTCGATATTGAAAGCTTGTGCATCCAATATCCTGATGAGGACGTTCCGTATGTTCTCAAGACTGGACTGATCCATTTGTTGCCCAAGTTTCATGGTCTTGCAGGTGCGAGTCCACATAAGCATTTGAAGGAATTCCTGGTTGTTTGTTCCAGTATGAAACCGCACGATGTTCCTGAAGAGCACGTCTTCTTGAAGGCATTCCCTCATTCATTGGAAAATGTTGCTAAGGATTGGTTGTATAGTTTAGCGCCGAGATCCATTGCTAGCTGGGATGATCTGAAGAGGCTGTTCTTGGAGAAATTTTTCCCAGCATCCCGGACCACAGCTATCAGGAAAGACATAACTGGGATTAGACAGCTTAGTGGAGAGAACCTGTACGAATATTGGGAGAGAACCAGTACCGACACCCGTGCCTGCTACTTCTCACAAAAAGGAGGACCAAGCTGGTCCAAGCAGGACATTTGAGGCAGGTGAATCTTCTTCTCCAGTCGGTGGTTCTCTCCACTAAGCTGTCTAATCCCAGTTATTCGTACAGGTTCTCTCCACTAAGCTGTCTAATCCCAGTTATGTCTTTCCTGATAGCTGTGGTCCGGGATGCTGGGAAAAATTTCTCCAAGAACAGCCTCTTCAGATCATCCCAGCTAGCAATGGATCTCGGCGCTAAACTATACAACCAATCCTTAGCAACATTTTCCAATGAATGAGGGAATGCCTTCAAGAAGACGTGCTCTTCAGGAACATCGTGCGGTTTCATACTGGAACAAACAACCAGGAATTCCTTCAAATGCTTATGTGGACTCGCACCTGCAAGACCATGAAACTTGGGCAACAAATGGATCAGTCCAGTCTTGAGAACATACGGAACGTCCTCATCAGGATATTGGATGCACAAGCTTTCAATATCGAAATCAGGTGCAGCCATCTCCCTAAAAGTCCTCTCGCGAGGTGGAGGTTGTGCCATATTGTTCTCAGTGTGAAAAATAACAGAATCAGAATCAAGTACAGATGCAGTAGATGCAGTATGCACAGAGTACTCAACAGTAGGATGCACAATATCTAATGGAACAGGTTCAAAAACAGACTCTAAAGACAAATTCCTAGAATGCCTAATTAAGCTATGAAAAGTCCTATCAATCTCAGGATCAAAGGGTGGTATGAATCCAGGATTTCCTCTAGTCATGCACTAAATCACGACACCCTGTAATCATGAAACAATAGCACAAAAAATTCAAACCACAGAAATAAACACAAGGTAGCAAAACAACACTATCACAAACACATACACAAATCACACAACACAGACACAAGACTCCAAACTGAACCGTTGGTCCCCGGCAACGGTGCCAAAATTTGATACAGCTGTCGCGGCCGATCAAATTTTATGTGCAATTAAAATGCAGTACAGTGCTAGGAGATGACTCCTAGGTCGTCTCTCAGGGACCAAATGTGGTTCAGTCTATTGTCAACACGAAGTGAGGGGGGTTATGATGGTTTGGTTATGAATAAATTAAAAAAAAACGTTTTAAATAAAATTTAAACAGTAAAACTAAATTAAGACAGTAAAAACGAAATTGGTACTTTAAAATGAAATCACAGCAATTTAAAATAGTAAAAATAAATACGGATGCACGAAAGATATACAACAAGTCATTCCAATGAATTATACTAAATACTTTAAAACAACAGAGGGAAAATAAAATAAAACTTATCTACCATGACACAATACGGGAGAAATTAAACAAGGAATGCTGAAACTGATAATTGGAATGCACTAAGTTTTTTTTACGCTTTTGTTATGATGTGCAAAGGAAAAATTTGATTTTTAATATATACTTCCCAACTGCTCCATTCGGAAAAGACCAAAGACATGAGGACTCCACATTCCATTACTCCATTTCTTCAATTTAAATCAAAATTAATTGTGTCTTGGTGATGGACGTTGCAGCACCTACCAAATGAGAAGAAGACAAAACAAATCCTTATTCTATTCACCAAAAAGCAATTGAAAACTATTAAAATGAAAGCAAGTTACGTTCAACATCTACTCCATTATACATGTTCAATTCCAAATAGCATAAGAAATGAATCAAAGGAAGGCCATGGGCCATTCTTCACGTGAAAAGCCAAAGGGGTTAACAATTTTGAAAAGTTTTCTCTCCTATCCATTCACGTAAATCCCTTCTCCAAAATATGAAAGATGCTTCAAAATACAACCTTTAAAAGCTTTTGTCTTCTTCTTCAAAGCACTCTTCACACGACTCCACCCACTTTTCTTTCTATCTAAAATCAATCACTTCTTCTTATAATAATAACAATAACAATCCTATTCTAACAAACCAAATTCGGTGCTGCATGATGGGTTCACGTTTCCCTTCATTTTAAACATAACAAAACAAGATGGAAAAGTGCAAGAAGGCTGCTGCTGGACTCTACACTAACACGGCATTGTATAAAATAAAGGCAAAGATAACATAGCATTTGGAAAATGATAATACGTAGGACCCTTCAAAACAAAATAAAATTGTATATGCTGAATTCATATCCACATCATCATGCAAACAATTACTTGGCCATGTTCAAATGAATAAAAAGATGCAAGACCGTGGACACTTACACTTCTTCTGCAGAATTTAATGCACACACCCTTTCTATAAGCTAATGACCGTCCACTTTGCTGCATCCATTCCCGCTGCACTCTCCTTTCCTCCTTCTTCAACTACGTTCCCTTATCATCAAAAATCACTTCTCCCCTTTGTAACAAATCCTTCTCTTCCTCTCTACTCTTTAGCAAGCAAATAAGTGTGTGTGGTTTACTCTTCCATACAGCAGAAACAAATCAGCATCTACAAGGTTTCACTTGCCTCTCCTCTTCTCTTTACCGTGAACTCCCTTCTCATATTAAACAACTTTCTTTTTGTAGTTTTTTTTATATTGAATAGGTGACGGCAGTTCCTTGCTACTCTACTATGATGCAGAGATTGTATGAAAATGCAGAAAACCAAATGGAAGATGCAATTACAATTCAAGAAAGAGAATAAACATAAGCTATTCATTCATCATGAACATGTTTCCAGTTCTCAAGGAAAATCATTCAAAGTACAAAGAAGCAAAGCAAAGTAAAGGAAACAAACTAGCTGCTGTGTTTTCTTCCAGCAGTGTTCAAGAGTCAAATACAGTTTTGCTTCCCTCCTCTAGCTCTCTTGAACGTATCATCTCACACCAGCACCACTTCTTCCTTCATCCAGCCATGATCTCTGTAATACTCTTGCTATATTCTCCGGGAAAAGAGGAAAAGAAGATGATTTTTTAAAAAACTACCGAGAAGAAGGAGTTAAGAGACTTCCAAAGTCAGCATGTGTGTTGTCTCTTTGTGCCCATAGAGTAGCAGCTTGTCTTCCCTAGCAGCAGCTAGCTTCCTCATTTTTCTTCAAATCAATCCCCTCTTTTCTGCTTCCAGCTCCCTACTCCTGTTGTGTGCTTGGACGTTTCCAGCCAGCTGGACACACGGATGTCTGCTGCCACATATGCTATGCATGGATTTAGCACTTCATCTTAGGTTGACGTGGTGTTTGTTGTTTTTGTGTGCACCAAAAATTCAATCTGTGCATTTCCCTTAGAAGTTTCAATTGGAAATTAATAATTGCTGGTTTCTTTCCCTGCGAAGAAAAATAAATTTCATTTTTGTTTCTCATTTAGTTTAAAATGTAATTGATGAGAAATTTATCTTTCAGTCCTAAAATTATCCGATAATTTCCCTGCACTCAATAATGTAAATAATTAGTCTCAGATAATTCAAATTAATTAAAATAAGAATTTCTGATCGAATTAAGCACAATTCAGAAAAAATGGGAAAATACTGGATATTTGAACACACTTTCCTTATTAACTCTAGTATAATAAACTAAGTGCAGTGCAGAAAATAATGATTCATCAAAATAGACCACACTTAGTCTTTTGCACTCCTGGGCAAAATCTAGACGGAAGAACAAGGAATTACTCAAACATCATGGAGGTGACACATACTCGACAGACAGACAACAAAGACTCCAAAGCAGAAACACACTTTCACAATTCTCACAAAATCTGGACAGTAAAAGGTATAGGCAGAATTCCACATAGAATCAATGAAAACAAATACTCAAAGAATCATCCGAACAGTTCAGTACAAGGGAAACAGTTAATCAGTTTAAGAGATGAATCGACAGCAACAGAGCCTCACAGATGTACACAATCAGTGTTTCTCTCAAGTGTTTAAGGTAAATCAATGTCACTCAATGAACTCAAGAAAGCAAACACAAATAGGATTGGCAAGCCTCTAATATCAACACTCAAACAGATACGCATGTTCAAATCAAAAGGTCTTTTTATGGTCATAATGGGGTAAAGGACAAGGGAGGATATATCTGGATGAAAAGCTATAAACCATAAGGGATAGATGAGCAATGGGGAACAAGTATAAACACATTCAAACTCACCTACAACCTCTAATTCCATCCTCTAGTTAACTCCATTATTCACCGTTGTTCACAATTTTTTTCTGTTTTTCTGATTTTTTTTTTTTTTTTTTTTTTTTCATCATTTTTTTTCTTCATCCTGTCTCTTTTCTTTACTCTGTTCAACACACAATTTCAAGAGACAAGATGCACCACATATTTACAAACAGAAACAAGATATGAAGAGAACTCACTAGCCAATTCATCTGAAATTCCCAAGAGACCACACTTATTCCCAAAACAATTCCAAAGCTACAAAATTCCCTAAGGTTCAGGTAATAATGGTTTTTCACTTAGGGCTAGTGTATGAGCTTCAAAACAAAGAAATGGGGAAAAACATAGGCTCAAAAGGGTATCAATGGATCAAAACAGGGTAGGCTTATCTGGCTTAGAGGCTCAACAACAAAATGCCTTTATCGCTTTCAAACATGCGTATTAGTCAAGAATCAATTCAAAGAGTGAAGCCAAGACATATGTGCAAGCAATCAAGGCATATATCACACACAAGAAAGATCATCAAATGGCTCAAATCTCACACAGGTAATATGGTCACCATCAATTCAACTCTCAAATATCATGATTATCTCCCAAGCAAAGTAAAGCAAGGAATTCAACAGTTTAGAGTATCAATGAAGTGCAGGAAAACTGACAACCTAATCATAGTCCAGAATTCACGAAAATCATGCAAAACTGTACATAAGACACCACAAAATACACAAAAACGAAACATAAACAAAGAAACAACCTCCCCTAATAGACCACACTTAAACGACACAATGTCCTCAGTGTGTCACATTCAGCAGATCAAAACAATCAGAATAGTCATCAGATATCGACAAAGTGCAACAAAAGTGAGGAGGGAAGGAGAGAAGAAACTCCCTGAGTCAGGTGGGAGGGTAGGTGGGGTAGACCAAAGATGTCTCCTCCACCACTGCATCCAACAGAGAAGGATTGCTGAGGAAGGGCTTCAGTCTATGCCCGTTCACCTTGAAGCTTTTAGCTGTAGATGGACCCTGGATTTCTACTGCACCATAAGGATAAACATTAGTCACAACAAAGGGTCCAGTCCACTTTGATCTCAACTTACCACCCATGAGGCCGAGTCTAGAGTTATACAATAAAACCTGTTGGCCAACCTCGAAGTCCTTTCTAACAATGGAGTTATCATGGAACCTCTTGGTTCTTTCCTTGTAGAACTTCGAGTTCTCATAGGCTTCCAATCTGATTTCATCCAATTCATTTATTTGCAACTTCCTTTCCTCTCCAGCTTGGTCCATAGAGAAGTTGCATGTCTTCACAGCCCAATATGCCCGATGCTCAATTTCAACTGGTAGATGACATGCCTTTCCGAAGACAACCCTGAACGGAGACATCCCAATCGGTGCTTTGTATGCAGTCCTGTGGGCCCAAAGAGCATCGTCCAATCTACTACTCCAATCTTTCCTGTTGGGCTGGACAATCTTTTCCAAAATCCTCTTAATCTCCCTGTTGGAGATCTCAGCCTGCCCATTTGTTTGGGGGTGGTAAGGTGTAGAAACTCTGTGCGTCACCCCATATTTCTTGAGTAAAGCTTGCATGGATCTGTTGCAAAAATGGGTTCCCTGATCACTAACAATTGCTCTAGGCACTCCAAACCTGCAAAAGAGGTGAGATCTAACAAAATCCACAACAACCCGAGCATCATTAGTTCTGGTGGCTTTAGCTTCCACCCATTTTGAAACATAATCCACAGCAAGGAGAATATAGGAAAAACCAAAAGAAACAGGAAAAGGACCCATGAAATCTATACCCCAGACATCAAACACCTCACAGAATAGCATAGGCTGTTGAGGCATCTCTTGTCTCTGTGAAATTTGTCCTCCTGCTTTCTGACAAGGCTCACAAGTGCTACAAATCTTCTCCGCATCCTTGAAGATGGAAGGCCAATAGAACCCACAATCAAGCACCCTACGAGCTGTTCTTTGTATCCCCAGATGACCACCCGGTGAGGAGGCATGACAAAACTGCAGGACCGAGTCAATCTCATGGTCTGGAATGCATCTCCTAGTAACCTGGTCACTGCACAACTTCCACAGATATGGGTCATCCCAAACATAATACTTAGCATCACTCTTAATTTTAGCAATCTGAGCACGTGATGCTAAGGGAGGAAAAATAGAAGCAACCAAATAATTTACAATGTGTGCAAACCAAGGAGTCGGGTGAGAAGAAGAAATCATCAACAAACTCTCATCAGGAAAGTCATCTTGGATGGGCAGCACATCAACTTCATTCCCAGCTCTCTCAATCCTGCTAAGGTGGTCCTCAAATAGATTTTGTGCTCCACTCCGGTCCTTAATCTGCAAGTCAAACTCCTGGAGCAGTAGCATCCACCTGATCAATCTAGGCTTTGACTCAGTCTTTTTCAACAGAAACTTAAGAGCTGCATGGTCAGTATACACAATAACAGGTGATCCAAGCAAATATGACCTAAACTTATCAAGGGCAAAAACAATTGCCAACAACTCTTTTTCAGTGGTGGTATAGTTTGCTTGGGCAGCATCCAAAGTGCGTGAAGCATAGTAAATCACTCTCGGCAGCTTGTTAATTTTCTGTGTCAAGACAGCCCCCAATGCATAGTTAGATGCATCACACATGAGCTCAAATGGGGCTGTCCAATCCGGTGCCTGAATGATAGGGGTGGTAGTCAAAGCTTCCTTGAGGCAATCAAAAGCCTGCTTGCATTTTTCATCACAAACAAAGTCAACATCCTTCTGCAGTAGTCTGGACAAGGGAAGCGCCTTCTTGCTGAAATCTTTGATGAAGCGCCTGTAGAAACCTGCATGTCCAAGGAAAGATCGCACCTCTCGCACGCAAGAGGGGTAAGGCAACTGCGAAATCACAGATATCTTAGCAGGATCTACCTCTATTCCCTTTTCAGAAATGATATGCCCTAAAACCAAACCTTGTTCAACCATAAAGTGACATTTCTCAAAATTGAGAACAAGGTTTGTTTCTATGCATCTTTGCAAAACTTTTTCCAGACTGTCTAAACATGCATCAAAAGAGGATCCATACACAGTAAAATCATCCATAAACACCTCTATACAACTCTCAAGAAAGTCACTAAAAATGCTAAGCATGCACCGTTGAAAGGTACCAGGAGCGTTGCATAGACCAAAGGGCATCCTCCGATAGGCAAAAGTGCCAAAGGGGCAGGTGAATGTGGTTTTCTCTTGATCCTCAGGAGCAATATTGATCTGAAAATATCCAGAAAAACCATCAAGAAAACAATAATGAGATTTACCTGTCAGGCGCTCCAGCATCTGATCAATGAATGGCAGGGGAAAATGATCTTTCCTGGTTGCTTGGTTGAGCCTCCTATAGTCAATGCAGACTCTCCAGCTGTTCTGCACTCTAGTTGGGATAAGCTCATCCCTCTCATTCTTCACCACGGTGAGGCCAGTTTTCTTGGGTACGACATGGATGGGGCTCACCCACTGACTGTCTGAAATAGGATAGATGATTCCTGCTTGCAAAAGCTTGGTCACCTCCTTCTTGATGACTTCCATGATCACGGGGTTTTGCCTTCTTTGTGGCTGTCTGACTGGCTTTGCTCCATCTTCCAAAAGAATTCTATGCATACATGTAGATGGGCTAATACCAGGTATATCAGCCAAACTCCAACCAATGGCCTTCTTGTGTTTCCTCAGTACACCAAGCAACTTCTCCTCTTGAACAGAATCAAGGGAAGTAGAAATGATCACTGGTTTCTTCTCATTATCCTCCAAGTACACGTACTTGAGGTTATCTGGTAGCTGTTTCAGCTCAAGAGTGGGTGCCTGCAAGTCAGATTCAAGTGTACTACCTGCAGCATGGTTAATGCATTCTGACTCTAAAGAGTGTACAGGTAAAGGCAGATCACTTATCTCATCACAATCCAAATCAATGTCCATCTCAGATATGTCAACAACATCATCAATATCATTCATAGCATCAATATCCTGGACATCACAATCCTCATCAAAATCCACAACATTATCAACATCATTCTCAAAACTTGATTCGAATCCAGATTCAATACATGAATGCAAAGAAGATAGAAAAGAATGCTTCTTCTCATGCACAGAATTAAAGTTGTCAACAACAAATTCATCAATAATGTCATCCAATGTATCAATCCTAAACAGAGAATGGTCCTCAGCTGGAAATTTCATTGCATCAAAGATATTAAAATGAACAACAATATCAGCAAATTCCATAGACAAAGTTCCAGCATATACATCAATCTTAGTTCGGGCAGTTTTCAAGAATGGCCTGCCTAAAATAATGGGAGCGGATCCATGAGAGAATCCCTCCTCCATTTCCAAAACATAAAAATCAGCAGGAAAAATCAATTCACCAACCCTTACCAAGACATCTTCTATGAAACCTGTTGGGTGAGTAACACTCCTATTAGCCAACTGAATGACCACACCCGTGGTTTGCAAAGGACCAAGAGATAAAGATTCATATATAGACAAAGGCATGACATTAACAGAAGCACCCAAATCAAGCATGGCATTCTCAAATTTATTATTTCCAATCACACAAGGAATGCAAAATATACCTGGATCTTTGCACTTTTCAGGAATGTGCGGGACCGACTTACCAATAAGTCTGCATAGCATAAGAGTCAGATATTCAGAAGCAATTCCGTGTTCGTTGGGAGACGACTCAGGGTTACTTTAGCCCTATCTACCTTCTTGAATACTACTTGGCAATACTGATGTTGCCTTGAAAAGTAGTATTAATTTGATAGCTTCGACGACAGCTTATCAATTGTCTAGGCAAGTTCTCTAAAAAGTGATGACTTGGGCTGAAGCCCAATAGACAACCATTAGCCCATCACTAATAAAGTAATGCACAATCAATAAGAGTTGTGATCTATGAAGCCTGGCACCCAAGGATCTTTGACTGGACGTGACATCAAGTGGTATTAACAACCATGGAGCTACTCAGTCCAACTTAGTGTCTGGTTCTTCTATTTTGGAATTTGTGAACTCTGTTTCCTTCATTGTTGCATTGCTTTTGTTCATCATTAGAACATGGAATTTTGATTTCTTAGGTTCTGATTATGTCTATTCTTGTGTGCCAACCCTGATTTGCTTTGGTTTGCCCATTTTTAGTCAGTTCATTCTGATTTGAGGAATTTTATTTTGAAATTTGTCCAGTTCTGTCCAAACTGATGTTATATTACTTGTTTTGTTCTCAGTCCAAGTATTCTGATGAGTCAAATTTTGGTTTGGTGCATCTAAGTGATTCATCAGTAGTAAGCACACAGAAATGAGCAATGATATGTTTATACAGAGCTCGGGTGTGTAATTCACATCATCAAAATCACCTTCCTGGTTCATCCCATAAGGTGTTATAATTTGAACCATTTAGTGACAATCCAACCGATTTCTTGACTGTGATTTTACCCATTACTTAGTTCATACCATTTAAGCTATGATTTCCTAAAGTAAAAGCTTGGTTGCACCTTCAGAAATAGCTCAAAATTGCTGGTATAGCAGTTGGGCGATGTGCTTTATATTTGGTCAATCTTTAAAGTGTTAAATTTTGGGCTGTAGCATTTAGACCACTGGTAGCCATGTATACTGTCATTGTGCTTATTTGAGCAATTTTTTAGTGGTATGTTTGAGTCAAATACCTGGTTTGCAACCTGTTTCAATTTCTGAATCAAAATTTGGATGGTTGAGTTGAATATATGAAGTAAAATTAGGTTTGGAACATTGCCTTTGTGATTAATTTGAAATCTGCATGACTTATGTTATTAAATCAGTTGTTTATCATATACCAAACTTGCTGATGTAATTTGTAATTTTAATTCTGCATCTTCTAACCTCACTGTTGTGCCTCTCTAACTCAATGGTACCACTACTTCAGTTCAGTGAACTTTTGAAGGTGCTGATACAATATATAGTGCCATACTTAAAACTACTGAACTGCTTAATTTATGAAACAAGTGGTTTTGTTTGAATTGTGTAAACTCTAAAATGATTTTGATAAGATTAGAAGGTAATAACTACATTGTCTAAAGTCTGAATTGGTTTTGTTGATGTCCCTGACTTACTTTGAATCTTTATTTGGTGGTGATTGGTGATGTTTTAGTACGAGATATGATATGAGTGAGATGTCCAAAACCAAATGCAGCTGCCTTATCTCCTGTGTCAATTTCCATGCTTTGTTTTTATATGGTTGAGAGAGTTCTTTAACTTTTGATCATAGTAAATGTCAAATGATTAAAAAGGTTCCATTTCTTGTGTTAGGGTGAGCTTTTAAAAGAGTTTGGATTGTGGCTACAAAGGGAGGAAGAGAGTCTACGGAGAAGACTTAACTAGGAAAGGAAAGCAAAGGCAAAGGTATGAGGACCTCAACTTAAATTGCATGATTGAAATTTCATGAGTTTGAACCTTAAGTTATGTTGATTGAAGTTTTATGATGCTGTAAACATTGAGGTTTGTCAAAGTTGTGAATGGTTTGAAACTGATTGCCATATATGTAAGATATAGGTTTTGTTTCTTTTATATGTGCATGATGAAGTTGACAAAATAAAGCATGTACAATGGCCTCTTCCATTGTTGTAATCAGTCAGAATTAGCCACATGAGACATCTTACCATGTTTGTAAGATCATAGAATGTGTAGGTTTAAGTTACCCTTTTCAGTTTAGTAATGTCTTGTACATCAAAGCAACTTGACTATAATGAAAGGAAGTTGCCTTCAGTGTAAACTGTTTTGTCTTTTAAAATCAGAAAGGTCTGTTACCTGGTTAAAAATTGTCCACATAACAGTCTTTGTTATTGCCAAAGATATGAGGCCAAGTTAGCCACACAATGCTCCAAAAAATTAGTGTTTTCTGTCCTGTATAATGCACTCACATTAGGAAAAATGGATTTTTCAGCACTTGAAATACAGTGTAGAATTCTGAACTGTTTCAGCACTTGAAATACAGTGTAGAATTTCTTTTCGATGATATACACTAATTCTCACCATCACTCAACTGTTTGGGTTGTATCTAAAAATTTGGCTATAGGAGTTGCCAATTTTGACACTTTTGCATTATTGATAAAACACTTGAATTCTAAAATTCAGGTTCCTCTCCACTTCCTAAGATGCTACCTTGGTAGGGAAGGGTTGTCCAACTTCAGTGCTCCAATTATAGTTCACAACACCCTTGAAATCAACCAAAATAATGACCAAACAAATTAGTTAACTGCACCAGAATATACAACATAAATTGGTTTTCAAATTCAGCCTGAGGAAGCCAAAGATGTTTAAAGCAATGAAAAAGGGTGTACAAATGAAGGAGGCACACAATTAGACCTTAGGAATGGTTGTAGAACAAATTAGGAAAGCAAGAAAATTGAAATGCAGATTGAAACCAAGTTTTTTCAAAACTGTGTAATGAATTGCCTCAATGAAAATCAGTTTTCATGTTATCAATCTTTGATTACTCAAAAACCTTCCATTAATTCTTTTGATAATTTATGTTCACATGAAAGCAAACAACCAGGTCTTGGTACAATCCATATTGCATTTGGATGACAAAATAGCAAATCAGTTTCTGTTTTTCAGTTGTGCACCAAAACAATTGACCCAAGATTGGTGGTTTTAAAACTGAATTCCTGGACACTTAATTCTAAGACTCTAGTAAATTGAATGTTGAACATCTATTGATTGAATGTTGATTGATTATGATGATGATTGAATGTTGAACATCTATTGTAGCAAATTGGACTATCATTTCATTACAATTATCTAAAATACCATCTTTAAGTTGTATGCAATTACTTATACATTGACTTTGAAAACAATTGATCCTTCTTTATTTATTTATATTTTTTCGCTTTATTTGTGACCATTTGAATGCAGTAATGACAGGACAAGGTTCAGAGCGTCCTGATAAAGGAAAAGGGGTAGCAAGGCCTACAAAGAGGCAACGGCAGGCACCAAAGTATGTACTTAGGGTGCCTGCTAGACTACCTACCACTGCTCCCGGTAGTACATCATCTGTGGGGCCTCCTCCTACCCCTAGTATACAGACTCCTACACCTGCAGTAGACCCTACTCCTCCTCCTGTAGTACACCCTTCTACTACCACTGCAGCAGACCCTTCTCCTACTCCTGCAGCACACCCTTCTACAACCCCTGCAGCAGACCCTCTTCCTCCTCCTATTATTGCCACCCCCACTCCTCCCCCTATTGTTATTACCTCCACTCCTCTCCCTGACCCTACTTCTATACCTTCCTCATCTTCTGTACCTCCTTCTGAGACTGTCACACCACTTGGTGATCCAGATTCAAGTGGTGATGCTGAAGATCTTGACCCGCCCCTCCATGATCAACCATGGATTGAGCCTTATGGTAAAGGGTAAGTTTATAATCTGTTGATATCATTTGATGTTTAAACCATATTGTAATTGAAATGAGTTTTGTTATGCAGGTTTATTCCGTCTAGGGTTGCTTCCCAGGCCATCACACGTTCAATAAAGCAACAGTTTTTAAGTCCATGGCCTACTTGGGGAGCAATACCTCATGACGACAGAAAGCCATTCTGGCAGCGCTTTCAGGTGAGCAATCTATTACACTAATGTCCGTCTTATTTTAGTATGTTTTGTAATCGATGTTTGTTCTCTTTAATGTTACAGATGAAGGTGCAGTGGAAACCTGAGCATGAAAGTCAGATACACAGAAATTTCCACATGAAAGCATCTCATCGGCTGTCAGAGATGTTTAGGGATGCCCGCAATGCAGGACAGCGCCCTAACTGGCTGGGTGAACACATTTGGAACTCTTTACTGGCCCATTGGAATACAGTAGAGTTCCGCAATAAGTGTGCCAAAGCCCAGCGGAACAGAGCGTCTGAAAGGGGTGGCACCCTGCATACTGGTGGGTCGATCACCATTCATGAGCATGCCATTCGTATGGTATAATCTCATTACATAACTTTTTCTTTCATACATAAGTTATGTATATTCTATTTCATATGTACGCTTGTAATTCTTAATTATGTTACAGGCACAGGCTCTAGGACGGGCGGTCCATGTTGATGAGGTCTTTGCACAGACTCATGTTCGGAAGGGAACTAATGAATTTGTTGATGAAAGATCTCGGAAGACTCATGTAAGCAAATAACACTATTACTATTACTAATTGTTCATTTATGTTATACTATCGTTCCCTGACATTGCTTTTAATGTTTCAACAGGAAGACTTTTCTACGAGACTTTCACAGGTTAGATCTGAACACGAGTCAGCTCCTACACCGGATGATGCCAGTAATGCAGATGATGACATCCGTAGGACACAGTGCTGGATCGACATCGTTGGTGGGAAGAAAAAGGGACGAGTGTATGGTGCGGGACAGCTTGCTGCAAACTATACAGCATCCAGAGGAGGTACTCTGAAGCACCAGCCTTCTTCTTCCACCAGTACTCCTGACGAGGTTCTTCAACTCAGGCAGGAACTTCATCTACGTGACCAGGAGATCACTGATCTCAGAGCAGAGTTTACAAATTTTAAGGCCCTGGTCATGAGAGTCTTGCCTCAAACCTCACAGGACGTACAAAATATCCCTCCCACCCAGTCACAACCCTCCTCATCACCTGCTGCCACTCAGCAGCCCACATCAGTCCAACCCTCATCAGTCCAACCCACACTAGTCCAGCCATCAGTAGAGGAGCAGGATGATGAAGATCATTCTGATGATAGTTATGTACATTATTAATTTTCTTCTTACTTTGTTAGACAAACATTTAGATATTAGAACATTTTAGACTTGATATCATTTCAGTGTTAGTTAGATCTACTTCCAGACTTTGGATGTTAGAACATCCTTTTGTTACATTGTTTTATATTTGAACTATAATTACATAATCATACATTAATGGATGTTCTATGGATTAATTGATGTTCAATGGATATTGATAATTAATTGCATCTTTGAGATGCACATTATGCATGTTTGTATGTGCTTGAAAACTGATATGTAGGTCTGTTTGTAATTGAAATTTGATATACAGGTGTGGGTTGCAAAGAAATACCATATCTCTGAAACTGATATGCATGAGTTTTTGATCAATGGCAAAAAGCAAAAGATAAACACTTTCAATGAAATTTATGTATGAATATGTTGTTGGGGGTCAATTTCATCTTATCCACTCTCATATATTTTAGGAATTCAACATTCAAATCATCATTGTTAATGCCACTCTCTAAAGTACCTTTCTAGAAGGCTTCTCCCTAATCACGAGTTCATACAATTCCTAGCATTCCTAATGATCAGTTCATAAGTGCAGGAGCTTAACGACAACCAACATAATATTGGGAGAAATTCCCCGGATCTAGACTTCCCCGTACGTGCCCGTATCGACAAAACCAATAATCATGCATCGAATGAGTTAAACAATGCAAGCATTAAGCAAAGAGGAAAAACCCTAACTAATGATGAAAGAAAGCATAAATCTTAGATTAAGATGCAAGCATAAATTCCATATATGAGAGCTTCAAGAGATTACATTGATTCCCCAACAAACATACAAGGTTTAGTTCACCATATTCATGGTGAACCTAGATGAATAACAATGAAAGAATGAAAGAATAAACCATAAAAAGGTGAAGAGGTAGCCTGAGCATCCAAGATCCTCCTTCAAAGGGGTGGAAGAGAGAGTGTTTGCCTCGTTTCTGCCAAAGATACAAACCCTAGGACGTCCTAAAGCTTATATACTATTCTAAAATTACAAAGAATCTAGGCCCAAGCCCATAAGTGTGCCGCTCAGCGGTAAAGTACCGCTCAGCGGTGAGTGCGCGTCTCATTTCTTCCCCTCAGCGGCCATTTTGCCCCTCAGCGGACCTCCCGTGACCTCCTGAGTGCCGCTCAGCGGTAAAATGCCGCTCAGCGGTGACTTCGGCTTCTCCTTTTGCACTTTTTGATTTCTTTTCTGATTCCATCTCTCTCCTTCTTCACTTCTTTCACTAAATTCACCTTAAAACCTGCACAAAAACACTGAAATCAAGCATAAACCTGTCCAGCTCTCTTATTTCTGAAAATATGGATAAAAGCATGATTTCAAGCTAGTTTCTAAGTATAAAGGTTGCTTTTAGTATCAATTTTAAGCATGAAAATAACAGTTTTTCAACTGTTATCAATTACCGAGGGCTTTTGCCCTTCGGTAATTACCGAGGGCTTTTGCCCTTCTGTAATTACCGAGGGCTTTTAGCCCTCGGTAATTACCGAAGGGCAAAAGCGCTCGGTAATTGTTAGCGACAAGAGATTTACCGAAGGATTTTTGGCCGTCGATAAGCCTTCGGTAAACACCCATTATCGACGGCCTTTGGCATTTTCCGAGGGCTTCTGGCCTTCGGTAATACCCTACTTCTTTGTAGTGTTTAGCCCTATCTACTTTCTTGCATACTACTTGGCAATACTAAAGTTGCCTTGAAAAGTAGTATTAATTTGATAGTATTCTTGGAACGTCTTTCACAATCTAGTAGTTTTTAACTTCTCAACTTCGAAGCTTAAAATATACAATGGTTACGTCGAATTTTACTAGGCTTTTACGTACTAATTGGCAGCCATAAGACAAAGAGTTTGACAAAAGACAAAGGTTACGTTGTATTTTGCGGATATACGACGTTTTCTTCTTCATCCTCGCACCTCTTTTTCCTTTTTAAAACCTCTCATAACCTCCTAGTACCATTATATTTTAATACAATATTTACATTTTAAGATAACCTCTCATTAGAAATGCAACGTTACGGATATTCGAGGTTTTCTTCTTCAGCCTCTAGCCCTTTTCTGTGCTTTTTTCCTTTATAAACCTCCCATAACCCACCATTACCTTTATATTTTAAGATAAGATTTAAAATTTTTATATTATATAAATTTGTTTAAATTTATCTTGTAATATTTACATATTATAAAGGCTTAATACCTCTTTTTGTCCTTCTTTATAAGGGAAATGTTCAAATTCGTCCTATCTTTTTTAAAAAGTTCAATGTGGTCCCAAGTTGTGAAAAAAGTGTCCAATTAAATCCGTTTTGGTCACGGCGTTAAATATTTAACGATTCAGCTGACAACGTGGACTGATTTGTGCAACGTGGCTGTTTACCTTCATAACGTGGCAGTGACAGTGTTTTTCATTAAATTTCACGTGGCAGTGGCAGTGATTAAAAAATTTTAAGTTAGGGTTTAGATATTCGAAATTGCGATTTGGGGATAAGCATTTTGGAGGAACTGAAGATCCAAATTGCGTTGCCATTTAGCTACTAGTTTGTCTAAATTTCACATTGCTTTAATGATATCATTATCTATATTTACATGATTTTATAGAGCGACATCAAGGAGATAAACAGGGTTCTGTTTGGAGCGGAGGGACACCAACAGAAAGGCGAGGAGAGTCAGCAAGAGGAAGTGATTGTGGAACTTAAAAGCAAACAAATTCGGGAACTGACCAAACATGCCAAATCTAGTTCCAGGAAAGCCCTCTCCTCCGAAGATGAACCATTCAACCTGAGAAACCAAAAACCCATCTACGCCTACAGCAGCAACAGCAAGAGGAAAGGTTGCAAGTGCAGAGGTACAGAGCTGAGGTGTGTGAAGACGATGTATTTGTAATCCCAGCAGCTTCAAGATCACCCACGTGAAATTTAATGAAAAACACTGTCACTACCAAGTTATGAAGGTAAACAACCACGTTGCACATATCAGTCCACGCTGTCAGCTGGATCATTAAATATTTAACGTCGTGACCAAAAAGGACTTAATTGGACACTTTTTCCCAACTCGGGACCACTTGAACTTTTTAGAAAAGGTAGGACAAACTTGAACATTTCCCTTATAAAGAGGGACAAAAAGAGGTATTAAGCCTATTATAAAGCATAAGAACGATTTGTCGGTGAAATTTAAAGAGAATAAATTTTTTGTTTCTTTAAAATATTAATTTTATTTCATATGGAAAATAATAATAATAATATTTTATGAGAATTGTGTTTTAGTTATAGATGACAATAATTAAAATCATAATAAATGTTTTTATATTATTAAAAGTAATTTGAAATGAATGTTTTAGGCTAAAGAAAGGTATGATTATACTAAAAGACTTTGATTGATTTTTAAATTATAATACTTTAAGTTTGAGAAAAAATTAAGTTGACTGATAAACTAAAGGTTAAGATAGAATATCGTGGACAAAAATTGAGAGAGCTCAGTTAGAAAAAAATATTTAGACAAGTTAACAATAGACATTCATCACATCAAGTCAAAGATTGAGAAGAGTCAACATATATGGAGAATAGTCAAACAGATCTAGACAAAAAATTAAGACATAATGGGTTGGGTCGAAGATTAACGCAGGTTAAGTTTGACGGTGGAGAGTGGTTGGGATGGGCTGACCCGAGCCAAATCTAGGATAGAGGACTATCTCCTGAATAATAATTAGTATAGGAAATAAAATAAATTGTATTTTTCTTATCAAAGATTAATATCTTTGTGGCAAATATTTCTTTTAGGCTTTTTTAGGTGCCTTAAACATTTATTCCATATAGGGACACCAAATACATATGTAGACACTTTGGAAGTCATACTATGCATTTGCAACGTTGAGGAAGGATTCTTTTGGTTCTTGGTTTACAACTCTGATTCTTATCAAAGATTAACATCTTTGTGGCAAATATTTCTTGTAGGGTTTCTTAGGTTGACTTAAACATTTGTATAAATGATTATGATATCAAAAAAATACTATGATTAACATTATTAGAAAAACAAATTTGACCCCTTTCATGCATTAATATGATCATAAATAATCATTAACATGATCATAAATAATCATTAAAAACTCATTTGCATTTCTTAATTTATACGCTTTGAATCGATTCTTTATTACTTATAATCGATTAGATTAACTTAGCAAAATTGAGAGTGGAATTATATGAATATAGAGTGGCACATCAAACTTCTTAACTTCAAGCCCTCCAAGGCTCCCCTTCTTCGCCGGTGAGTGAAAAGTAGACAATTTCTAAGGAGCGGGACGTCATTTTGTTTTTAAATGAATCAAACAAAATTTATTAATTTTTTTCTTAATGATGTTTTGAACAATGAATTCGGTGGGGCTTCGACGTTCATACAAGAAGGTGGAGTGTGGAAATTACTAAGCATAATTACACGATGTACGTCATCAGTTCATCTATAAATATATCTTGCAAATCACATAATCCCTACCTCCTGTTTCTGTATTGAACATATTAGGATTCATGTTTTTGATCTCCTTTGCATTTTCTTTTCCTTAGATATCTAAGCATTTTTGTTCTTCATATTGCAATTTGATAACTTGAATTTGAAAGTGGTTCATTCATCGTCAATTCATATGAAGGAGCCCTTTCAAGTTCAAGTTGACAAAATGTTTTTGTAGTACAGAAATGGTTAACATATCTTACTGAAAGGGAAGTGCTTAGGAAAAAGAATATGACAATATGTTTAATAATGAAACATTTGTGAGATCTAAAATAATTATATAAAAATGTTGTTCAACTTCATCATTTAAAATTGTACGATTCTTTTTTAAATTGTCCATAAGTTGCATTCTTCTATTAGACTTCAAAGCTATCTTTTTTCTAAGAGAGGGTGCAACTTATGGACAATTTAAATTTGGAATCAATTTACATAGTTGGCGTCAAATGTCGAGTACTCTCGATGGAAAGACCTGGAGTTTGTTCATTGTTCACATCCATTTTTTGTGATAATCGACATCCTATACCCCCTTAAAACACAACATCTAAAATGAATCTAAAGATATTTATTACTTTTTCACTGAATGATGTTTTAACGTCAAATGCGGCTTGGAATTGACGTACATTTGGATCAAAATGTACATTTCGAAGAAGTACATTTCACTAGATCAAAATGTACCGTGCATTTGGATATATTTTGTTTTTTCATTCTCATAGAATGTCGAAGGCAGCGGGGCAGCGACGTGAAGGGAATTTACGTATGATGGGAGCATTAATGGGGAGCTCTAAACTTCAAATCAATGACATGAAGGGTTAGTCCACATACATCACAATCAACATTAACAATTCACATATCGTTTACTAAATTAAAATATTCATTTCATTTCAATCTAAAACCGAAAGAAATACAGAAACCATAGGTGGCTTACTAGCATGATTACAAAATAAAAAGAAAACATAGAAAAGTAAGGTCTAAAATAATTATCAAGAAGATTCCATTGAAATTTCATCATTAGAATCTGCAGTTTGATCTTGATCAAGAGCATGTGGACTTCCAACAGTTTGTTCATCAATGAAGAAGCATCCATTCACAGTCTTTTTCAGCGCAATAGATGACAGACTTGGTATACCAATTTCTTCTTACCTTTTACACACAATTCTTTCTTCTTCGGATACATCTACTCCTTGGAGTTCCAGCACCTTGTTGATAAATACTCCATATGGCAATTTGCGTGCATAATCATCTCCTGCAACGATCATATGGTGTTTTAGTACCACAACCCAGTTGGTTGGGATTCTATTCTTAATAGCATTCAACAACAATACATCTTTTGTTGACATTCTATCCTCGTTCAATCTTCCAAGCAGCAGTAGCCAAGTCAGCACATAAGCAATCATTTTATCCTCCTTGTTTAAGCCATCATGTAGGTACTACTTATCAACCCTGTACCTTCCTGGATATCTTAAGCAGTTTATATATATAGCTTTCTTTGTTAAAAATTTGTTTGACTCAAAATCACGGATATGGGAATCCAAACCTTCAGCTTTTAGTCCAACAATATCTGACCAAACATTATCGTCAATAGTAATGTTAACACCTTTGACCCTTGAGTGAATGACCCCATTTACAACCCTCGAGTTTGTGTAGAAAACCTTTACCAAATCTGGATAGCAATGTCATTTCATCTACATAAAATCATTAAGCCCTTGATATGCAATCCATTCTTGAAAAAGAAACCCTTCCTTCTTGAACAATTGCAGGTCCAGATATTTATGAGGAACTACATTTTTTATATGTGACCACTATAAAAACTTTGCTCACTTGTCTCAATCACTTATCCATCTAGATGGGCTTGCGTTTCTTGTAATTCGGGTAACCTTCTCTTTTCGTCTTGATAATGACGATGGAGAAGCCATTTCTGAATAGAATTCTAGGAACGTCTTTCATAATCTAGATTTCTTAACTACATAACTTCTCTGCTTAAAAAATACAAAGGAGACGTTGAATTATAGAGGTCATCCACGTACTAATTCGAGCCCAAAAGACATTAGAAAAAGACGTCGAAGTTTAGTGTATTCGACGTTTTCTTTTTCATCCTCCCGCCATCCTATTTTTTTTTCCTTTATAAAACTACTCATAACTTCCCATTACCATTATATTTCAGTATAACATTTACATTTTAAGATAACGTCCCATTAGAAATGCAATGTTACCAATATTTGAGGTTTTCTTCTTTTTCTGTGCTTTCGTCGGTGAAATTTAAAGAGAATAAAGTTTTATTTGTTTAACATATTAATTTAATTTCATATGGAAAATAACAATAATAATATTTTATGAGAATTGAATTTAGTTATAGATCACAATAATTAAATTCTTAATAAATATTATTATATAATTTAAAGTAATTTGAAATGAATGTTTTAGGTTAAATATAAGTATGATTATACTAAAACACTTTGATTCATTTTTAAATTATAATACCATAAGTTTGAGAAAAAAATAAGTTGACTAATAAACTAAAGGTGTTAAGATAGAATATTTTGGACAAAAATGAAGATAGGTCAGTTAGAAAAAAATGTTGTCAAAGTATAATTATCCAAAAATATTTAGACAAGTTAACAACATAGATGCATCATATCAGGTCATATCAGGTCAAATATATTGTAGTGTTTCCATCATTGTCTTATGAACCATAAGTAAAATTTAAAAAAGTCGAGTTGGAAGGGCAAGGTCATCAAAGAGATTTTTCAGAATTCTAGGAACAACAAAAAGTTTCTTAGGGACCAACGATATGTTAACAAAAATAAATTGTATTTTTCTTATCAAAGATTAACATCTTTGTGGTGAATCTTTCTTTTAGGGTTTCTTAGGGTCCTTAAACATTTATACCTATATATAGGGACACCAAATACATATGTAGACATTTTGGAAGTCATAAATTTACATTTGCAATGTTGATAGAGGATTCTTTTGGTTCTTGGTTCTCTGATTCTTATCAAAGATTAACATTTTTGTGGCAAATATTTCTTTTAGGGTTGTTTAATTAGGTGCCATAAACATTTATACCTATATTGTGGTGTTTCCATCTTTGTCTTATGAACCATAAGTAAAATTTAAAAAAGTCGAGACGGACGAGCAAGGTTATGAAAGAGATTTGTCAGAATTCTAGGAAAAACAAAAAAAAATTTACGAACCAACTATATGTTAACAACTTTTATGACAATATACTATGTCACAATTTTATTGGTTTGTACATTTGAAACGGAGTGATCACGACTACGACATAAGCATTTATAAAAAACTCGAATTTAAAAAGTCAACGACGATCAAAGATCAAACGAACTCTTACAACAACTTTTATTTCCACATTGAGATAAATTATGTTGAATAATTTAATAATTATAATTAGTTATTAGTATAAATGATTATGATATAAAAAAATAGTATGAATAACATTATTTGCATTTCTTAATTTATAACGCTTTGAATCGATTCTTTATTACTTAGATCGATTATATTAACTTAGCAAATTGAGAGTGGAATTATATGAATATAGAGGGGCACATCAAACTTTTTAACTTCAAGCCCTCCAAATCTCACCTTCTTCGCGGGTGATTCAAAAGTAGACAATTTCTGGGGAGCGGGACGTCATTTTGTTTTTAAATGAATCAAACAAAATTTATTGAATGATGATTGAATGTCGCATTCGGCAGGGCTTCGACGTTCATACAAGACAGTGCAGTGTAGCAGTTACTAAGCATAATTACACGATGTACGTCATCAGTTCATCTATAAATATAGCTTGCATTTCACATAATCCATGCCTCCTGTTTCCGTATTTGACATATTAGGATTCATGTTTTTTATTTCCTTTGCATTTTCTTTTCCTTAGATATCTAAACATGTTTGTTCTTTAAATTGCAATTTGCTCGGTTGAATGTCAAAGTGCCTCATTCAGGTCTCAGTTCATATGAAGGTGGCCTTTGATATTCAAGTGAACAAAATGCTTTTTAAAGTAAAGAAATGATTAAGTTATCTTACTGAAGGGGAAACGCTTAGGAAAAAGAATAATGGTTCACAATATGTTTAATGCTGAAACAATTTTATGATCTAAAATAATTATATAAAGAAGATGTTCAACTTCAACATTCAACTATGTATGAATCATTTTTTAAATTGTCTTGGAGTTGTCTTCTACCATTAGATTTCAGAGCTATTTGATTTCTTATGGTGGAAACAACTCCAAAAAATAAATTTTATAATGTTGACGTCGAATGTTGAGTGCATTTGATGCGAAAGACTACTGATGTTTGAATGTCGGATTTGGAGGGGCCTTGACGTTCAGACAAGATAGTCAATAAGCATAATTACACGATGTACATCATCGGTTCATCCATGAATATTGCATCCATCACGTAATCCCTTGCTTCATGTTTCCATATTGAACATATTAGGATTCATGTTTTTTATCTCCTTGGCATTTTCCTTTCCTTAGATTTTGAAACATGTTTGTTCTTTAAATTGCAATTTGCTCGCTTGAATGTCAAAGTGCCTCATTCATGTCTCAGTACATATGAAGGTGTCCTTTGATATCCAAGTGAACAAAATGCTTTTTACAGTAAAGAAATGATTAAGTTATCTTACTGAAAGAAAGTGCTTGGGAAAAAGAAATATGGTTCACAATATGTTTAATGCTGAAACAATTTTATGATCTAAAATGATTATACAAAGAAGATGTTCAACTTCAACATTCAACTATGTATGAATCATTTTTTAAATTGTGTGAAAGTTAATGTCAAATATTTGTGCTCGAGGACATCCTATATCATTATTCATCATAGAAATATGTACGTTTAGTCAGCAAGGACTTCTTAAGAATCCAAAGAGATTTTTTACTTTTTCAGTGAATGATCTTTGAACGTCGAACTGTGCAGGGCTTCGACGTTCAGGATATTAATGTCAAATATTTTTGATCGAGGACGTCCTATATCATCATTCATCATAGTAATGTCTACGTTTAGTTAGTAAGGAGTTCTTAAGAATCCAAAGAAATTTTTTACTTTTCAGTGATGTTTTAACGTCGAATTGTGCGAGGCTTCGACCTTCAGCATATTAATCATGTGTACTGCTTTTAAAATAATTTAATTTTGCTACGCGGATCATCTAATTTTTAGTATTTTTTATTTTTATTTTTTAATCATTCCGAGGCACGTCCGACTTTGGGAAGCAATGGGACATTAATGGTGTGCATTTTCCAACGATATTTTTAACATCTTTTGTTGGGGGTTGGACGTCAATTAGTTGTTATGGTGGAAATAACTGCAATATAAACTAAATTTATACGATTGACGTCGAGTATTGACTGCAAACGATGCAAAGGTCTAGAGATTGTGTCAAATATTTGTGATCAATGACGTCCTATATCATTATTTATCATAGAAATGTCTTCGTTTAGTTAGCAAGTAGATAATATCGAATCCAAAGAGATTTTTTACTTTTTAAGTGAATAATGTTTGAACGTCGAAGTTGGCAACGCTTCGACGTTCACACAATGTGGCAGTTTCTAATCATAATTATACGATGTACTATTTTTATAATGATTTAATTTTTGTCAGGGGATCATCTAATTTTTAATATTTTTTTCTTTTAATTTTTAATCATTCAATAGCACGTCCAACTTTATGGAATAGTGGGACAATGTTTCCAATGATGTTTTTCACGTCTTTTGTTGGGGGCTGGACATCAATTAGTTCTTAGTTGAATCAAAAGAGATGTATTACTTTCCACTGAATGATGTTTGAGCGTCGTCATTTCATCTATAAATATAACTTAAATTTCGTGTGATCCCTGCCATCTTGTTTCTCTATTGAACATATTTGTTAGCAAAATGATGAAGATGAAGTTTTGATGATGTCCAAATCAAGTCAAGAACAAACAAGACTCATGAAGAATGATCTTTGAAGACTTGTAACCTCTTGTAAAAAATTGTATGAACATAGGAAAATTAGTAGTTTCTTGTATGTATTCAAAAGTGATGTAAAAATAAAGCAAGAGGAAAATCTGTGCAGTGTTAATCGATTAACAAGGGGTGTTAATCGATTAACGTTAATCGATTAACAGAGGGCGTTAATCGATTGTTCCAGAGGCAAATGGCGAAGCACAGCATTTCAGTGTTAATCGATTAACAAGGGGTGTTAATCGATTAACGTTAATCGATTAACATGGGCTGTTAATCGATTAACATAGTGAACGTTTGAAAAACTAGCCGTTTTTAGAGACGTTGAAGTATCCGTTGGGATGTTAATCGATTAACCACTGTAGCTAATCGATTAACACAGTCAGAAAGTCTAAAAGCGAAAATGGAGGAGCCTTTGGATGAGTCTATAAATAGACTCTCATTTTCTCTCAAATCCAACTCTTCCCTTGTGCTCAAGTACTCTGAACTCTTGTGAGAACTCTGTGAAATTGCTGAAGCTAAGGAAACTCTTGTCTGCAAAGTCCTGAAGTGGTACTGCGGTGACGGAGGAATAGCTTGATCATCCTTGGTGTGTCTGAGGAAGTGTCTGGAAGAGAATCATCCTTCGTGAAGCATTCGAAGGAGGTGATCATCCTTTGTGAAGATTCAAAGGAGGTGTAAGTTCATCTCTTGTGGTTTCAAGAGAGGTGGTAATTTCTAAACTGTTACAAATTGTTTTTCTGTGTGACTAATATTTGTAATAGTTTTGTGATAGTGAAAAAGGTTTATCTTATTTGAGATAAGCGACTGGACGTAGGATCCTAGTGATCTGAACCAGGATAAAATACCTGTGTAATGTTTCTCTTTCCCTTACTCTGTTATTTACGTTTAATTATCTGCTTAGTAAGAAATTAAGAGAAAAATATTAAAAAGGGATAATATTTGAATATAACCAATTCACCCCCCCTCTTGGTTTGTTTCCACGCTAACCATTCGCTGCAGCCGCTCTGACAATATTAGGATTCATGGTTTTTATATCCTTTGTGTTTTCTTTTCCTTAGATTTCAAAGCATTTCTGTTCCTCAAATTGCAATCTGCTCACTTGAATTTCAAAGTGTCGCATTCAGGTCTCAATTCATATGAAGGTGGCCTTTGAAATTCAAGTCAACAAAATGCTTTTTATAGTACAGAAATGATTAAGTTATCTTACTGAAGGGGAAACGCTTAGGAAAAAGAATAATGGTTCACAATATGTTTAATGCTGAAACAATTTTATGATATAAAATAATTATATAAAGAAGATGTTCAACTTCATCATTCAACAATGTATGAATTATTTTTTAAATTGTATTGGAGTTGTCTTCTACCATTACATTTCACAGCTATTTGATTTCCTATGGTGGAGAAAACTCCAAGACAAGTTAAATTTATAAAGTTGACATCGAATATTGGGTGTATTGGACACAAAGGCCCAGTGATTGACGTCTTCTTTATGGGATCACTGATGTCCTATAACTTAGAGGATTTCAAAAGGAAATCTCCTCTTACAAAACACTTAATCTAAAATGAAGACCAAAGATGATGAAAGACATTATAACCAAAACCAGGAAGTAAAAAAAAAACAAAGGAAAAAGTTAACATGAATTTGGTTGCGGAAGTAATGTATGATAGGTTTTGAAAGAGTCTAATTGAAATTCATAAGTGTTAACTTTTTCCTGTGTTTTCCCCCATGCCTTCATGGTTAACAAAGCAATGTCTTCGTTTAGTAAAGGAAAAGAAGGAAAACATAAGAGAAAAGTTAACATGAATTTGATTATCGAAGTTATGTGGGATACGTTTTCAATGGGTCTACTTATTTATCAACGTGAAGGGCATTGGAGTGGTTGGGAAGATTAATTGTGTGACAAGAATGTTACGTCAAATTCGGATGGTATTGACGTTTTAATCTTCATCCATAAGCCAAAATTTGTTCCATTTTTTATTAGTTTTTCTTTTTCCTTTTGAACTCTCACTTTAACGTCCAAGCTTTGTAGATCTTCGACATTGAACGCGCTACGTTGCGCACCCTTATATACACTGAATTTGAAAATCTTATGTACACTGAGTTGTTTCTATATTGGTAAACCCTAATACTGAGGAAAATTATCTAGTATCCAAATTCAAATGGCTTCTTCATCACATCCTTCAACAGACAGAGGAAAGGTTGTTATGGCTACAAGAAATGTTGATATCTTTGGGTGGATCAGTGATGAGGAGACTCGTCTAGAGTTTTTAAGGTGGACAAAGTTTAAATATATTGTTCCTCACAAATATCTAAACCTCGACATATTTGAAAAGGAGGGATTTCACTTACAGGAATGGATTGAAACTCAAGGTCTATCTACACTTGTCCAGATGAAGGGTGATTGGTACCCTGACTTAGTAAGGGTCTTCTACAACAATATGAGAAACATAGATGGTGTCCTTCATTCTCGAGGAAAAGGAGTAAATGTTCACATTGATAATGATGTCTGGTTTCAACTTGCTGGATTAAAAGCCGGAGGATTATTCTCTCACTTACGGTACTCAAAAACAAACAGATGGCTGAAGAAAAAGGACGTGTACAATAACTAGTTATGGTTTCCTAGGAGATACACAATTGAAAGATTATATGTGCAAGAGAGACTGAATAAAGAAGAAAAGATAACAAAACACATTCTTGCTTGGGTGATTTACTTGCTAGACCAGTACAAGTACAAGACATAATGACAATTAAAGATGTTTTCTACTGTATGCCATCAAGAATGATGTTCCTACCAATTGGGTGGAAGTAATAAAAGATCATATGATTGATGCAGAACCAAACATGCACGACATCTACCATATGTTGTGTTTATCAGCAAAATCCTAACCCTTCAAGGTGTGGATGTTAGTGGTGAAAAGAAATGCTCTTGTAACTGCTCAAATGTAATAAATCGAAACACCTTGACTTACATTGGCCTTGTGAAGACCACAAAGGGATGGTGCTTCAAGGATGAAGAGAATATGGTTCAAAGTTCTAGAAGCACACTGCACTAAATGAAGATCGTACCAACTTCGTCCCTAAAACCAATTTTGAAAGATTTGTTGTTGAAAAACTCAGGAGACTTGAATAGAAGATAGACGCTCTGCATGAGAAAAAGAATAAAAATGATTCTCCAACTGAAGATTCAAGTGAAGAGTCTAGTGAGGACGATTCAATGGAAACATTCTAAATTAGAATAAAGGCTTAGAATTTTAGTATGGAGTGGGTTTTGTGTTTATGTTCTGAATGTAATCAATATGAATATGAATGAAATTGAATTACTTGAAACGAAATCCAAATCTATTAACTTATTTCTTATGTATCCTATAGCTCTTTCATGCGTCACCTTAACTTTTGTGACCTTGGAAGAGCTATGAGGAACCATAAAAAATATGATATCAGATGACAAGTTACAACTAAATTTTATGAGTGGAGGACTAGATCAAGGATGCGCAAGTGTATTTATAAAAATGGACCTGATCTTTTACGTCAACTTTTACAATATGCGACGTAACATTCATTTTTTTCTTAGTTTTTTTGAAAAAACCCATAATAACATTAAACAAAGGAAAAATATGAAAATATAACCACGAAAAGTATATAGTAAAATTTCAAACAAAGTTCAAACATACAAAAATATACTAAAATATATTAAAATATTACATTAATTTTAGAAAAATAAACTAAAATGGAATATTCTTCCTAATCTGAGTCAGATGTCTCCATAGACTCAACTTCTGTTGTGTCGTCTTCATCATCAGATTCACTTGCTGAGGGAGTTATGAGAGCATTATCTTTATCTGATTTCTTGTGAATCATGATCAGAGATTTTTCAACTTTTGAAATTCTTGTTGAAAGCATTCGAAATCGATCCACAACAAATCTTTCAAACTTAGTATGTGGAGTGAAGGTAGAAGGAGTTTCGTCAACATCCTTGAACACCCAGTGATGACAAATTTATGAACACCGAAAAACGGCGCCAGAAACTTGTTTAACCCTTGGCAAGTGTGACCGAATCGTATCAAGTAATAAACTAGGTAAGACCAAGTATCGTTCTCCCAAAGGACTCACGTCCTAGTTAGTTATATGATTTCTTTATTATTTAAGACTTCTGAACAAATTTTTGAGGTTTCAAATGCGAAAGACAATAAGTAAACATGTATGCATGAGTTTTGATCAATGGAAAAGAGGAACACAAACACTTGAAATGAATTATAAGTTCATACAATTATAAGTAAACATGTATACTTTAGGAATTCATCATTCTTTTCATTAATGTTAATGCCACTCTCTAAATCACCTTGCAAAGAAAGCCTATCCTTAATTACAAGTTCATACAATTCCTACCATCCCTAATAATTAATTTTGAAGCACAGAAGCTTAAAGGTAACCAACCCTCATATCCCTAGTCTAGGCAATCTGTTATTGGGAGAATTTTCCCGGATCTAGATTTCCTCGTATGTTCCCATATCGACAAAATCAATAATCATGACATCGAATGAGTTAAATAATGCATGCTTTGAGCAAAGAAGAAAAACCCTAACTAATGATGAAAGAACGCATGTATCATAAATATGATGTTTAAACCCAAAATTCCATATATGAGAGCTTCAAAGGATTACTTTGATTCCCCAACAACAATACAAAGTTTAGTTCACCATATTCATGGTGAAACTAGATGAACAATAATGAAAGAATGGAAGAGATAGAAAAACCCTAGAAAGAGAAGAGGAGAGTCGTCACCATCTCCAATTCTACCCCCAAGAGGTGAAAAGTGTGTTTTGCGTCTTCTCCAGCCAAAGATACAAACCCTAGGACATCCTAAAGCTTATATATTATTCTAAAAAATACAAAAAATTAGGCCCACGCCCATAAAAGTAACAGAAAACCAGTCCAAGCCCATTTAGAATGGCGTTCAACGGTATTTTACCGTTAAGCGGTACTAGCGCATGATCCATTTTGCCCCCCAACTGCTGTTTTGCCCCTCAGTGGTGATTTCGGCACCTGAAAACTGCCGCTCAGCGCCAAATTACCGCTCAGCGCCACTCGGTCACACTTTTTATGCATTCTGGTTGACTAGTTGACTTTTCTAGTTGACTGGTTGACTTTTCTGGTTTCTGGTTGACTTTTCAGCATTCCAATCATTCGGTACTTCAATTCTTCTTTCAAATCATTCAATTAGCCTACAAAATCAAGAGAATCTTGCACAAAACCATTAAATTCACCTTTAACTCTCTTATTCACAAAACTAAAGAAAAAATATGAGTTCAAGCTAGTTTCTAAGTCTTAAAGATTGCTTTTGGTATCAATTTTAAGCATAAAAATAACAATTTTTCAATTGTTATCACCCAGCCATCTTTTGTTTTCTTCAGACCATTATGTCTCAATGCCGCTTTTCCTATTTCATTTGATTCAGTGCACCAATTTTTTTTTTCACTAGTAAGATCAACTTGATGATGCTTCAATACACGGCTGATAAAAACACCATATGGCAGAATATGTCCATGACTACTTGTAATTTCAATCATGTGCTCACTCATGACAGCAACCCAGTTGGTTGGTATCCGGGTTTTTATGGCATGAACCAAAAATAAATCTGCAGTAGTTAGATGATCATGTAAACATCTTCTAGGTAGTATTACCCAAGTAACTACAAAAGCGCACATTTTTTCTTCCATTTTCAAACCATCAAGTAGATACGGCTTGTATACCTTTAGCCTTGTTGGACTTCTCAGATATTCCTTATAAATTTTCCACTTATTGGTCCATTGGTTGAGTTCAGAATTTCTTTCATGAGACATGAAGCCTTCTGCTTTGAGACCAGTAAAAGATAACCATATCTCGTCATCAATTTTAATATCGACACCTTTCACCCGAGAGAGCATATAACACCATCGACAACCTTAAGATTGTGGTAAAAGACCTGTACCAGGTCAGGATAACAATCACTGGTCATTTCTACAAATTTTAGAAGACCAACATCTACAAGCCATTCTTGAAAGATAAACCCCTCCCTTCTGAATAATTCCACATCCAAGAACTTGTGAGGGACCACCTTGAAGATTTTTCTACAACGTCCAAATTTGTATCGTTCTTCGCCATCACTAATCCACCCATTTGGACTAGCATTTCTTAGAAGGTGTGTAGCCTTCTTTCCACGCTGTGAAGATGAAGAATCCATTTGAGAATAGGATTTAGACATTTACAGGAAGGGTTTAAGAATTTTGTTTCTGACAATGATACATGATAGATTTAATCAAACTAGATGACAGTTTATTTGCCTGAAGAAGTATTCATTTTTAAATCTTGAAGTTTATTAAATTTTAATTTCCCTATTAAAGTTTGTCGTCGAATTCGATTTCTATTTGACGTCCTATATCTTTTACTTGAACAAGAAACTACATTCGAAAAAAACACACGAATTAAATAAAAAAAAAACAGAAAAAAATGGAGAATATTTTTGAACTTCATAAGTGTTAACATTTTCCTCAAGGTATCCACCATGCCTTCATCGTTAACAAAGAAATGTCTTCGTTTAGTAGAGGTATTGATGGACACCCTAAGCAAAAAGTTAACATGAATTTGGTTACGAAAGCTCTGTAGTGTAGGTTTTCAAAAGTAGTTCCAAAGGATCCAAATTTGTATTTAAAGAAAATACTGGGAGCCACTAATGCGCCCGGCTACTCTAGTGTTCATCAAGTCAATTCTTATATTGTCAGAGTTCAATTTCAACCGCATAATAAAATGTCGAACCCTTTAGAAATTCGTCACCCATCAAGACAATCCTTATATTGTCAGAGTTCAACTTCAACCGCATAATAAAACGTCGGACCCTTTTAACATTCGTAGTTGATGAAATTATTTTAATGGGATATATAAAATTGAAAATTTTAGTTGGGCCTGAAATTGATAAGAAGTGATGCACAACTTTATAAATACTAGATTTCAAAATGCACTCAGTGTTTTCTAAACTGAACAGTTACAAACCCTAGAAATGTGAAAGACATTCCAGAATCTGATCAGAAATGGCTTCTTCATCATCATCAAGAAGAAAATGGAAGGTTGCCCGGATTGCAAGGAATGTTAATCCTACAGGTTGGATTAGTGATGAAGATATTCGACCGAAGCTTTTTAGTCTAAGGAAGATTAAAACCTTGGTTTCTCACAGATATCTAAAACTAGTGACTCTGTTCTACTCCAACTTAAAGATGAGTGATGAAACTTTTTGTAACAAAGTCAAGGGGGTTGATATGAAGCTGATCAAAGAGATTTGGATTGGGATTGTCGTTTATTAACTAAGCAGTAAAGAAGGCTTTCTCTTTAGAATTTGGATTGGTGATCATGGACTTATTGGATTCACAAGAGAAAAAATGATGATCATCAGCAAGTCTATCCCATATCTCATTCTTGGAGTTCAAACAAACCAGATTCGACAAAAACAGAAGAAGATGAGTGGGCTAGATGGTTATGCGTTAAAAATAGATTGTATGTCAGAATCGCTCAAAAAGATTCTTGGGGCTCAAGTAAATTGAGAGTTGACTGCAACAGAAGAATATGGATTTTCGTTGTTTGATTTTAAATTTGTAATCAGTGGCTTCTTAAGCCATCTTTTATTTCGCTGGTTGTAATCATCTTTTGTATGTCAGAATCTCTAGAAAGATTCTTGGGGCTCAAGTAAAATTGAAACTTCACACAGTCATTGACAAAAGACTCTAAGGATTGAAAAATCACCGAGAAAATGGAAAGAAAGTGTTACCAATAAGGAGTATTGGTAAAACCTGAAGATGTGTTTTGATGATGCTGCAACTTATAGATTTTGGATGTAGTAGGAAAATATTTAAAAAAGCAACTTGTAGATTTTGAATGTAGTAGGAAAATGTTAAAACATTGTAATTTTTACTAGTATAATCGATTATGGTTAAGCAATAATCGATTATCACAAGTCATACTTGAATAATCGATTATCACTTCATATAATCGATTATCACATTTTTGAAAACCTGTAACGGACTTGAATAATCGATTATCACTTACAATAATCGATTATTCATGGCAGTTGGGAGCTGACCTTTGGCACTCAGTGTACTTGGCTATATAATTTGATTTGGAGAAATCAGAAGGTAACGTTTTTTGAACTAGAAAGCTTAGAACACTGTGTGTCAAAGGAACGTTCTTAGAGAGCTTTTTGTTCATTGTTCCCTTGCTTGGTCTTGTGAAAGGAGAGGCTCACGTATCGTGTGTTGATAGTCGGAGCAGACTCTCTTCAAGTTAGCAAGGTGCTCTGCCTGGTCTTGTGAAAGGAGAAGCTTGTGAATCGTTGGTCGATTGTTGGAGCGGTTCTCTTCAAGTTGGTAGAGTGGTTCTTTTCATTTTATTCCTGTTCATTATCTTGTAATCTGTTAAACCATTTTTAGTGAAAAAGGTTAATCACTATTTATAGTGATTAACGACTGGACGTAGAATCTTTTGATTCGAACCAGGATAAAAATTCTGTGTTGATCTTCTTATTCCCTACACTCATATTATTTTACGTATATCAACTGTTTGATTAATTTTCTGAAAGAAAATTATTTTTACTAAAAGGACAAAATTAATTTTAATTGTGATCGAATACGCTTCCCGCTCTTTGAGTTTTAATTCCGCTGTGCTATACTCTTCGAAAAATACCCCCTCCGATACCATCAGAAAGGTGATGTGAACAACCAGAAAGTGATCACCAATAATTTTGCAACAGAAGAATATGGATTTCCATTGTTTGATTTTAATTTTGTAATCAGTGGCATCTTAAGTCATCTTTTGTTTTGCTGGTTGTAATCAATCATCTTTTAAATATTAATAAAATTATATTTTGGCAAAAAAATTAGTGAATTGTGATTAAATTGTTTAAATTGATTAAATCACTTGTATGATTGTAATTGAAATTTTTAATGTTACATCATTACATTGAATATACGATTGCATTCTTTTTGTTTTTTTATTCCTTTAGAACACCAATAGTACGTCGATTAGTAAAGCTACTCGACGTAATATTAATAGAAAAGTTATGAAACGAAGAGGTTAACGTCATTCTTCAGACATCGACGTATTATTATCAGCCACATTACTCCCTTTTTATTTCTTTTTCCTTTAAACCAACAATAAACGTCCAATTTCTTAGGCATGTGACGTATTATTCGTTAACCAAAACCCAAAGGTCGCTCCCTTTTTTTATTTATCCTTTTTAAATTCAAATAGAACGTCCAACTTTACATGGGAAAACTCACTTGGTTGGGCTTGATAAATGTTGTGTTAGAAATGAGGAGATCCATCTCCTATACTGACACCACTAGATGTCCAGGTATATGGGAAAAGACTGTTGGCAGGGAATAATAAATGTTATTTTAAAACGAAGAGATAAACGTCCAATATTGACAGCACTCGACGTCCACATTATTTGGGAAATACATAGGGACGTCATTTTTCCTTCAGTATTCGACATAAAATTATTTGAAGGATTTCTAAAAGAAATCCATTATTACGTAGGTTATAAATGGAAACGAATAAAGGAAAAACATAATAACACTAAACATACGAAAAAAATGAAAATCAAACCAAGAAAAGAGTCGTAGGATTGTTAAAATGTAAAACGATTTTTGTGAATGGATGTTGTAGCGTTTTAAAAGGGTGCAAAATCCAAATCTTTCAACCTTTTTCTTTGTTAAAGTGAAGAAGGATTTTTTTTAATAGAGTCTATTTTAAATTCATAAGTGTTAACATTTTCCTCCGGTTTGCTACCATGCCTTCATTGTTAACAAAGAAATTTCTTCGTTTAGTAGAGAAATTAATAACAAACCAATGGAAAAAGTTAACATGAATTTGTTTATGGAAGTTCTGTAGTTTAGTGAAGGAGGAGTAGCGTTTTGAAAGGATGCAAAATCCAAATATATCAACCTTTTCCTTTGGTTTTCTATACTCCTTCATGCTTTTTTGTGTCCTTGAAGGAGATAACAGAAAACACAGAAAAAAATTAACAGATGGAGTTCATAGCAGAAATTTTATAAATGGATGTCTACAAGTTATCTAAGTCTCCGAGACTGTATTTATAGACATCCTCTGTAGGGTCTGTCTTTTAAATGTTTTGAAGGAGTTTATGAATTTTATAAATGTTGTAGCGTTTTGAAAGGCCTTGGAGTTGTCACAAGTTAACACAAAGAAACCTAGAAGTTGTTAAAAGAAATTTTATAAATGGATGTATATATAAATAATTACTGTTGGGAAAGGCCTGATATGGGCTTCAATAATAAAAGACAGTCTACTTAAATGATATATGGGAAAATGCAGTTTGCTGCTAGAAACGAAGAGGTTGACGACAATTTCTTCAAACTTCCAAAGTGTCTTTTTGGTTTAATTTTGTTTTCTTTTAACCCAACAATAAACGTCGGATTCCTTGGGCAAATGAAGTATTATTTTTTATCCGAAGGCAAAGGTCACTCTACTTTTTCTTTTTCCTTTTTATTCGTTGGTTTAAAAGAAAAACAAATTATTTCTGGAAAAAAATGTCGAATTGGTGAAAGAGTTTGACGTTCTTTGGTTGGTTTAAAAGAAAAAAGAAAAAAGAAAAAAAAAGAAGGACTGAGGTTATTGTTAACGTTGCCTGTTCTGTTATGTGGCTTCCTCCGCTTAATAAAACGTCGAAGCCATGAGTACAATGACGTTTTTTCGTTTGGTTTAGAAGAAAAAATTAAAAACATAATTTCTGGAAAATACAACGTCGAACGAGAAGAAGAGTTGGACGTTATATGGATAGTTTAAAAGAAAACGAAAAAATTATAAAAAAGGAACTAAATAACAAAACGTCTAAGCTAGTATAAAACTGACATTTTACGGGTTGATTTAAATGAAAAATAAACAAATAATTGCTAGCTGTAATATACAACGTCCTTCTGTTATTACAGTAGACGTCATACTAATTAAATCAATATTTAGTATTTATTTATTTTGCATTGGACGTCGACTGCTTCCTTAATGACGTTATGTGATTACAACAATCACGTCCAACCCCAACTTGTTCGACGTTCTATATTACTGCTAGAAGCAAATCACTATTTTGTTGTTTTTTTTAGTTTAAATTGAACATCAGATGTTTCTTAAGTTGACGTTATGTGATTCTAAGGTCATTGTTTTATGTCGATGTTGGCCTTATTTGACGTTAATACATTTTAGATTACGTCGATATGTTTCTTGTTTGACGTTAATACTATTTAGACGGCGCACTATTTTAGTAAATGGTGTGGAGCGAATCAATTTATTTATGAAAATGTCACCGGTCATTTTTAACGTTGCATATTTAGTGTACGACGTTGAACGCGTGACGTTATACGTTGTTTTTGCACTAGTGGATCAACCTAAGGCCATGAATAATATCATAATCATTGAGCTTAAATGACGATTAGACGAGATAAAGGGAGCATGGGTGGATGAGTTGCTCAATGTACGTTGGTCGTACAAGTGTGTACACCGCACAATTCAACATGAGAAACACCATTAACCTCACATACAGTTTGAATGAAATTCTACCTGTCAAGTTGCGTGAACCGTCCCTTAAAAGGAAAATACAAGACCTGAATATCAACGTCGATCAGTTATGAATTGAGCTTGATAGTTTAGCTAAATGGATTGAAGTTGCATCCCTTTGGGTAAAGACATGCAAGTAAATGGTAGCGCGAATGTTAAAGACAATGGAGCATAGCAACTCAAGCTGGCAGCAGATGAGATGTTTTAAAAAAGAAGTGCTTCGTTTCTTACACCAAGAGGAAGGCTGAATTGGTGATGTATAAAAATGATTACTTTTAAAATATTTTTCGCAAAACAGAAAGTCTTTAAACTTTTCTTGAATCGTAAGTAAGAATATGTGCAATGCAGAAGTTTACTTAATCGAATGTAATGACAGTATAATCGATTTAATGTAGAGAGAAGGGATAAGAAAATTTAAACACTGAGTTTTTATACTAGTTCGGTCAAGCCTACATCCAATATCCTTCCAATCAACCCGAGATGAAAGCCAATGCACTATATAGATATGAGTTTTTACACTAAGGGCTTTATAGCGACCTCACGTCAAAATGTAAATCACCTCTCTAACTCACTAATCTAACTATAGGCAATACAAAAACAGATAACCAGCAAGAACAATCCTCTTCTACTGTCAACCTTGTGACACCCTCAAAGTCAAGAACCACGTTCTTCTTCTTGTAACACCACAGGGAAACCAGTAACACTCATCATTTGTCAAAGCTTTTCCTGATCAAACAAAATGCACCTTCCTATGTAGAACGATCAGACTTTGAATATCAACCTTGCTTCTGAAGAAATCTTGAAGACCTTATCACCATGATAATTCTTGTTTCTTGGAGCTTTTCTCTCTTCTATAAGAACTATGATCATTTACTAAAACTATATATGAAAGTGTAAAATGATGTGTCTATATATAGTGTAAAGCAATGCAGACGCCTTTTAATCGATTATCTCATTAATCTAATCGAATATGCAATTAAGTTATAACAGAATAACATCAATCAAAGCAATTAATTAAATGCGCAATTAATATAATCGATTTGCAATAAATGTTTGGTCAACATATTTAAAAATATGACCGTTGTGACAGTTATGTTAAGCATTTAACCAGTTTTCAAATATTAACAAACTTAGTCGAATACAAGGAGCATGTAATCAATTAAGTAGAAACACTTAGCATATATTTGAAAACTTTTCTTCTCAAACTATATCATAGCACACTTGAAAAATATTTGTGCAACCATACGAGTTTTAATCGATTTAACCAATAACATAATCGACTTAAAACTTGTTGTTTTGCCACACCTTAAAGTTCAAACAGCCAAAGCTACGTGCTTGTGATTTTTCATTTTCGAAACCTCATATTATGCATACACATAAAATCACATATCAAACATAGTGGTATGCTATAATCAACACATTATGTTCATAGATATGCATATACAAATACAACACAGTAAGCATAAGCATATAACATGTATAACACAGTACATACACATGTGCTAATATTAATTATGTGTTGTCATAATCAAAAACACAGATGTTATTGAGATTGTGGGTTCAACTAAACTTGTGCTCCCCATATCAACAATCTCAACAATCTCCCCATTTTTTGATGATGCACAACCATGATTAATAAAACCCTGTTGTACACACACAATTCAGCACAAAACAATTATCTTAGAATATACATTTCAATTTCACAGGTATTCTCCCCCTTTGGGCATTAGCAAAAAAGGTAATTCAATATTTGTAATTGAAACAACGATAATAAAACAAGTAGAGATGCATCAATGATTATAACAGAATAAGTATGATTCCCCCTATAAATAATCTTCACATTTTTTAAGTATTTTCTCCCCCTTTATGGAAACATGTGAATAATCAATCATATATAACTCTCCCCTTATCATTATGCATGTTTAAACATCAAATCACAGATGCATAATACAAATATATTAGAGTTTTTATCAATTAAGAACATTCAAGCAATGTATCATAGCAATTTTTATCACTTTATATAAGACCAAATTGATACATATTGAATCAACAAACCACTTATAAACTCAAAACATATTCACAACGGATTTGCACAGAGATATAAGCTGAATAAACATTCAAAAGATAGTAAGACAAGGTTTAAAGATAATAGACATCAGAAGTTTGGAATCTTTAAACCGGGTTACTAAAACCAATCGATTAGAGTTTCATCTTAATCGATTCCTTGCTGTAGAGAATTGTTGATTTTTCACTTTAGCTTAGTCAGCAAGCATTGTTCCTGCATAACATTTCAAGCTTAACTAGATCAAGCATTTTAGTAACAATGCAGTACAATAATCATCACAGTTAAGGTATGAATATGCACTTATATGATATGATAATGAAATGATTATAATTGCATACATACACATAGATTAATCGATTTATACTAATCAGATTTAGTTATCAATCACAAATATGATTCACACAGATTGATTTTAAACCAAAATAAATTATTCATTCATATAACAATAATTGATTACAACTGGATAAATCAAAACACAAAAGATATGGCAATCATTACAAAATAAGCACACAACAAAAAAAAACAAAAAAGAAAACAGAGACAAAACACAAACAAACAGACTCCATATCAAGGCACTTTGAAGTCCTATGTGATCTAGAAACAACTTCTCAATTACATTTCTTTTAGTGCAGCTAATAGTCATTTCATTTTTTACGTCCACACCATGAAACCTTAAGACTTGATTGATGAAAAACAGCGTATGGAAGATGATATTCATTCTGTCTTGTGACTTTTAACATGCGATCACCTATTATAGATGCCCAATTCGTTTCAATCTTGATCCTCAAGGCATGCAGTAGATAAACATCTTCAATTGTCAATAGTGATTGATCTTCACCTCTTGGAAGTAGAATCCAGGTAATGATAAATGCACATAATCTTTCATCTTTACTCAAATAATCAATACAAAATGAATCATAATCTTTTACCATATTTCGATTCCTTAAGCAATCATTGTAGATGTTCACTTTGTTGAGACCAGGTATACCAAGATGTGACTTCAAACCTCCTTATTGAAATCCAGCAACTATTCTCCATACAACCTTGATGGAGACTAATCCTAGCTGGAATTATGCAGGTAGAAGCTCCAGACCAGAAGAAATCAGCAGTGCAATAAGGTACAGCGGAATGATGAAAATAGTGGAATGTTTGAAATGTTTTAATGGAGGAGAGGTGTATGGGTGAAGCCTCACAGCTCAGAGGGCCTTCCTACAGAGGAAGGAAGCTTGAGGAAAGGAGAAGAAGTAGCAATTCAAAGGTGACTTAAGAGCACAAAAGCTGGAAAACAAATTCTGCAGCATATCATTAAGCTCAAAAGTAAGCAAATACATAGAAAAGGCCCTCTTATTTATAGGTGAAGAGGAGCCTAATTTCTGATTTAATTCCCTCCTAAATTCAAATATTTCAACATAGAAGGCACATTCATTTTGATCAAGCAAGGTCCATGCCTCATTCCAGCTCAGCCAGCAAGGTGCATGCTTCATTCCAAATCAGCCAAGTCACGTGGAAAATGCTGGTGCATTTCCCATTCCGTAAGCACCTCCCTTTTTGGCTCCTTTGCTTGGCTCTATTGATTTAACTTCTTGGATGGCTCAATCATGGTCTCCAAGATTTATTAATTCCTACAAAACAAAGTGTAAGTGCTTTAGTTAAGAGAAGAAGGATTTTTATAAGTAACCTTCCATAGAAGTAAAATGTTAGGTGATCCTTCTTCTTCTTGAATCTTCCTTGCCATGACTCTAGTAAGAGGTCCAATGTGATTTGTTGATGGTTTTCCATCAAACCTCATCAATATTTATGGTTACACCTTTTACTCTAGACAAAAGACCATTTCTTTCTGCCTTCAAGTTTGCGTAGAATACTTTTATTAAATTTGGGTAATAATCCCCTTTAATTTCTACAAATTTAGTTAGGCCAGAGGAGAGTTGCCAATCTTGAAATAGAAATTCTTCAGTGCGAAAGAAAAAACTGTTCATACACTTATGGCGGATGACCTTTTTGAAACCCCATTTGCATATCAAGTCAGTACGTTGCTCATCATTGTTGAACCATCCAAATGGGTTTGCCTCTCTTATCATGAGAACAAGACATTTTCCCCATCGAGAAGATGAAGAGGCCATGTCAGGTGTTGAAGTGTTTAGAGAGATCGTGGCACAAATAAGGGTTTTGTGTCATGCAATATGGTAGGCAAAGCAATATATACAAGATTCTCCAATCAACATATATAAGGGCACGCCATGAAATTTCACAAAATCAAGCCCATTTAAATTTTCAAATATAGAAAGGTCCATAACAGAGAATTTTAATCAATTTTATTATTGTTAGTGATGGAAGCTTGCCTAGGCTTGGAACTTGCTGGTAGCAATCTCCAAACAGCAAGCCTTGATGGTGCAGGGGAATGAATGAAGATGAGTGGTGTTTTAGTGTGTTTTTAATGGAAGTAGTGTGTGTAGAGACCGCTCAGCTCAGAAGGCCTTTTCTACCATGGAAGGAAGCTAGAGGAAAGGGTAAAGAAAGTGAAAAGAAAGAGTGACTCAAGAGCAAATAGGGCTAGAATCAAATTTTGCAACATTTCACTAAAGCTCAAAAGTGAGAATTACAAAGGGGAGACTGATGAATCATTATTTTCCTCACTTTACTTAGTTTATTGTACCGAATTTAATCAAGGAATTGTGCTTAAATGTCCAGTATTTTCCTATTTTTACTAAATGTGCTTAAATTGACCAGAAATTCTTATTTCAATTAATTTGAATTATCTGAGACTAATTATTTACATTATTTAGTGCAGGGAAAATTCTGAAAATATTATAGGACAATTTAAAGAAATTTCATTTGCACACTGTGTTGATTTAATTTGTGTGTTTGAAATGGAAAATTTGATTTGGAACTCCTATACACTTCACGGCCAAGAGAAGTCCAAGAAAGTGCTGAATTTGTAATGTTATTGCTGAAATAAATTGATAGCACACGGCCCCTTCATTTTGCAAATCCAAAGAGCAATTAATGGAAGAAAGTGGAGTCATGGCCATGCGTAGAATTGGAGAAAAGCGGGACAGATTTATGGGCACACGTGAATCTTTTGTTAATGTTGGAAATGTGAAAGAGGTCCCTGCCACCCACATGTGAAATACACTAAAAAATGATAATGCTGTACTATGTGATCTACACGAGAAAGTGATATTTATTCAAGTCTTCCACCACAATTATTGCTTCCAATCAATATAATCACACGGCCCACAAGAAAGTAACAACACCAGTGAGGTGCTTGTCACCTTTCTCCTGGCTGGCTGCACGTAATAGATGTGGGCAGCAGCAATAACACTACACGTTGCACCAGTAGCAGCTTCAACGTTCAACCAGCAGTAGAAGCCACCTTGCACGTCCAACACGTTCAGCTGAGATGGAAGAAAAAGGAAGCACACTGCTGGCTGGAAAAGAGAAGGAAGCTTTCATTTCAAAGTGGTCCAACGCCCATGCAGCAACACACGCACACGGGAGCCCAACAGTTTGGAGCTGCATGAAGAAGCTTCCAGCACACTGCATCACCACGGCCCAACCCTTTGTGCATTCATACGTCCAGCTTGGGAGATGAACATCCAGCAGCTGTGGATGCAGAGTGAGTTTGGAAGAGGAGAGCTCACGGTGGCAGCAGTAGCGTTGAGGGAGGAGAAACTCCATAGCAGCAAGGAAGCTCCTACACGGCCCAACATGTTTCTTCAATTCCCAACAGCTTGGGGTGTGCACGGGAGAGAAAGAAGAGAAGCACTCGGCCCTTGGAAAGAACAGCTGCACGGTCCAGAGAAGAAGAAGCATCTGGAGAAAAGAGAAAAACACAGCACACTTGGACACCATTCCAGCGGAGCATGAAAGAGGGGTGACATCCAGCAAGCGGTCCTCCACGTCCAGCACTACACCACATTAAGACGCATCCAGAAAAAAGCAGAGGTGCCACGGTCCAGCTGCCAGCTCCATACATACACACGGCCCACGTGGAGATGAGATCTTTGTATATGCACCCGAAAGAAGCAAAAGAAGCAGCACCCATGGTGTTGAATTTTGAATGAATGAGAAGGAGAAAGTGGTGTGTTATCACGGCTGGAATGGCATGCACAGCAGCTACGTGTGAATTGGAGTAGAGAAGGAAAAGCAATGATTGAGTGAAGGAAACAACCGTGAGCAAGGAGCTGAAATGGTGTGCAGAGCAAGATGAAGAAGATGCCAAGCAGCTGCCATGTCCGAGCTTGGAGCGTCACGTATTTGGTTCAGTTTTGGAGGTGTGTACGGTGATGAAGGGGTAGCATGTTGTTAAGGAGAGTACAACCAGTAGCGTCCATCATTCCAGCTCAGGTGCACCAGCACATGGAAAACGTTTTGGCTCTCGGTGCTCTTACACGGCTTATGCATCCATCACTTAGAAAATAATATTTTTCCTTGGAATGAGAGAAGAACTTCACGGTCCCGAGACCAGCAGTTGGCGGCAGAGTGGTGTCCAGCTTAACACCAGCATCGTCCAGCTATCTCCAATGCAGCAGCTACTATTCATTCTTCATCTCACGTCCACCAGCCACATAAAAAGAAGCAACTGGAAAGAAGCTCACGGGTTTTGTCCAATTCTTTGGCAGAAGCACGTTGATGTCTAGTTTGGCTGGAAGATGTTGAGCAAACCAGTAGCTAGGGAGTTGAGGAAGCAGTTCACGGTTTTGGGCTGGAAGGGAGAGCACACGCCTATCACTTGAAGAAGAAGAAGCTGGACCAGCAGCTTCATGGTATTCCAGCAACGTCCTCCATCAGCACCATCAACACCAGCAGCAGCTCAAACCCAGCACACACGTGAAAGGAGAAGGGAGCCCACCCGAATCATATTGAGGAAGAAGACAAGAGTTTGGAATGGAGAATTCTCGTGAACCTTAGCTGGAAACGCACACCACAAAAGCTGATTAATATAGTAAAGAATTCAAAGAAGTTTAGCTATAAAATCAGCAGCATGAGAAGCAAAAGGTAGAGGAGGAGAATTTAGATTAGAATTAGGAAAACACTCACAGTCTGGGAGGAGGCTCTCGCCTCTTCCTCTCCCTCTGCATTTTTCATTTTAAACAGTGCTAATGTTTTATTTTCTAAAGCAGTAGAAGTGTGGCACCAGTTTGCTTGTTTCATTTTGAGTTGTATTGTTCAAGAATTTTAATTTAAGTGATGAATTCCATTTTCAGTTAAATGTTTTTATCTGTTAAATTTATTGTTCAGTATTTTCTGTACTGTTAAATTCAGTCATTGCTTTTTACCGTTCAGTTTATTTTCAACGTCATTTTTACGGTTTATTTTCTATCAACGTATTTTCACTGATGTTTTTATTTATGCGTTTAATTTTACCGTTCAGTTTTTTTTTACCATCTTTTACCGTTTAGTTTTTACCGTGGTTAAATTTTATTTCAGCGTTTTAAATTTAGTTGTGTTTAAATCCCAGTTTTAATTTATTTTAATTTTTCTGTTGTTTTATTTCCAATTTCCAATTTTATTTTACCGCACAAAACATCCAGAAACCCCCCCCACTTCGTGTTAAATCTGAGACTAAACCGATATAAATTGGTCCTTGAGAGACGACCTAGGAATCAAATCCTAGTAATTATACTGCATTATTTTCGTGCACTCAACTTTTGTGAGCGGTGCGACCCGTTCATCAATTTTGGCGCCGTTGCCGGGGACCAATCAAAAGACGGTTTGGTTTTAGATTTTTGTTTTGTAAATTTTTGTTTTGTTAATGTGTGTTTTGTATTATGTCTGTTAATTAAAAAAAAATATAAAAAAAAAAAAAAATTATGTTCTGTCTTTTATGTGCGTGTAACATGTATAAATGTGTTGTTATTTATCTGTTTCGTAATTTTTAATATTTAGTTTTTATTTGTTTTATTTTTATTTTTCCATGTCTACCTATTCTGGTTATGTGAATTCTGCTTATTCTGCCAATGTCTGTGATTATGAATCTTATTCTGCATCTTACTCTGATTGTAATTCTGCTGAATTCTATAATGAGAATTATAATGATCCTGAGTGGAATGATCTTAACAACGAATGGTACGATACCCCACAAGATCATTATCTAGAACCACCATTCGAGAGTCCTTTCATGCCTCCACCAGTCCAGCAATATCAGAGTCAGCAGTATAATGCTTCTTCCCAAACAACTCTTCAGCCTTCAACTTCTGAACCTACATTGAAGGAGTTACTGGAGCAGATGACCATGCAGAACGTTCAGTTACAGAAAGGGAACATGCAGTTCAAGCAAGAGAGCATGGAAACTCAATCTGCCATTCAGAATCTGACTGATCAGATCAGGCAGATGGCCACTCTTGCACCTGAGGAGACTGATGAATATTTTGAGGACCAGGCAGGTACAAGCAGCTATTTTGAACCAAGTAGACCACTTTCATTTTCCACCAACATACCTCAATTTGATGATTATGCTGTTGAGAGGTATGTTGATAATTATATTGTTGCTGAGCATGATTTTAATTTTCCCTCTATGCATGACGAGAATAATTTTGTGTTATCAGATCTGAATATTTGTTCTCCATGCACTGAACATGAATCTGAACCTGTTATAGATATTGTTTCTACATTTCAAACTGATTCATGTTATGAGGTTTTATCTAAGGCTCAGTATGATGAATTGGGATGGGGTGTTATACCTCTGCATGACATTTCTGTGGAACCAATTTGCACTAACCATACTGCAGGAGGTACGTATAAATTTGATGAGCAGACACCCACAATTGAAGACAGAGGTGCAAGCACCCAGAACGATTTCAACATCAACAGGCACCTATTGAATCTAGTCATCAACAATAATTGTTTGGATCCAGCCGTGGAAGACATTTCACTGCTTGATCAAATCTGGAGGATGAAGCAGTTCGTCCTCAACAATTTCATACTGGATCCTGAAGCGAAGAACATCTCCCTACAAATCCAAAATTGGCAACTGCCACCCTGACCAGGGGAGTTTTCTTTTTCTTTCTTCCCCGTTTTCCTACTTTTATTGCATTTGTCCTTTATCTGTTAGTGTTTTAATTGATGATCTTATGCTTAGAAAACATTTAGGACAGTGTAATTTAAGTATGGTCTCGGGAAGATTCTGAATTTTGTTTTCTTTTATGTTTATTTTTCCTTTTATTTTTCTTTATTAGTTTTCGAGTTATTATTTTTTTTTAAAAAAAAAAAAAAATTTATTTGTGATAATTTTTCTTTTCAAATTTAATTGTTATGTGATGTACATATATTTATTTTTCATATATTTAAAAAAAAAATGTGTTCTGTGTTTTATTTGCTTCGTGATTTTTAGTGTTTTTACTAAAAAAAAAAAATCAAAAAAAAAAAAAATCAAAAAAAAATCAAAAAAATCAAAAAATTGTTTTGCGTAGTCATGATTTTTTTCGGCCCTCAGTTTCTTACCAATAATTCATGTAAAATTTCATTTCAGATCTCATTTTTTTTCCCTTATTTTTCTTCACTGTAAAATAATTTCTTAGTTGTTTCATCAGATCTTTGATTGAAAATTTTGTTTAGACTAAGAGATATTTCATTCGGTCATTAATGCAAAAATTACAGTAATGGAGAATTGGAAATTTATCAGATCTGAAAATAAAATTGCAGTAGATATATATAAATAAAAGATGTTCGGGGGGGTCGATCTTTAGTGATCGTTAATATTACACACCATAAAAAAAAAAAAAAAAAACAACATAAAAAACATAAAAAAATATAATTGTTCAGATTACATGCCTTGTCCTTAATATTCTGGCCACACTCGGCCAGCAAAAACATAAAAAAAAAAACATTAAAACTGAAAGAATTCACGAGCTGGTTGTGGTGGTCTAAGGGAGAGCTCCGTTGAGGGAGCTCTGGTTCGGAATGCGAGCGGAGGCTTTGGTGGAGGAATTTCTCGTTCATTTCTGTCGTCATCGATGATGATCGGAACTGGAAACAAATTCAGCAGCCTCGGTGCCCTCATTATCACCCAATTTTTTTCTTTCAAACAAAAAAAAAAAAAAAATAATACATAAAAAAAAAAAAAAAAAAAAACTTGTGTTAATTATAGAAGAGGAAGTGAAAATTTTCAATAAAAATGGAGGTGTGATCAGAGGTCTTACCGTACATGTACAGCGGCAGTTGTGAAAAGAGAGTGCCAGTAGGGTCTATCTCCGCTTGCCAGTGCTTGACCCGATTGCCGTGGTTGTTGAACCAGCAGTGTACGTTGTATTCAGTGGCTTCGCCGAAAGCCCTCAGTCGAGACGCGATCTCGACGACTTGCGCTCGGCTTGGGTGTGTGACCCCATAGTTGAATATTTTGGTCATCATCTGGATTTGATCGTCGGTTGGACGCCACCGTTGACTGGTATATCTCTCTGATTCCGTTTCACTCATCCTTCCTCTCGTAATATACAAATACATAAATAAAAAAATAAATAATATAAAAAGCATAAAAACATAAAAAAAAAAAAGAAGCATAAAAAAAAAATTAGATTAGTTCTCTGTTTTCTTTATTTGATTCTTGTTTCCTTTCAAATTTATTTTGTCCTGTCTGTCTTTGATTGTTTTTGTGTCTGGTCTCAGATCTGTTTCACGGTCCTTGCAAAGGGTCCTAAACGGATCTACGTCCAGTGTCCTTGTCCATATTGTTCTTGTATATTATGTTTATGTGTTTAGTTTTAAGTGGGGTACGTGGTGTTGTTCTACCCGATTGTCTCTGCAATACCTTCAATCGAAGGGAGATTAACGTCTGGTTTCCAGCCTATATACCCCTTAGTTTAAGACAGTGTGTTCTTGTTTTTGTTGTAGTTAGGAAAGAAAAAATTTGAAAAGGAGAAGATAGATCGGGCAAAGGAAGAGGGAGAGCAGGCAAGAGATCAGGAAGAAAAAAAAATGGAAAGCAGGAAAGCAGGAAGGTATAACAGCAGAATGAAAGATCTAAAAGCTTTAAAGAGAAGCAGAACATGGAAAGCATAGAAGGAAGAAATAGAGATCCAAGGTGCAGAGAACTTACCCGGAGTAGTAGGGCTTACAGAAGCTTGACACAGATCTTCAGAAGACGCAGGGACAGAGGCTCTGCGCAGATCTCAGATCTTCAGCAGACGCGGGGTGGAGAGGCTTCCTCGCAGATCCAGACGCTTGAGCAGAGAGTAGAGAGAGCAGGAGTAGAGAGAGATTGAGCGTTCAGAAATGGCGCTGGACGCGGAGGAATGCCCTTTTATAGCCTAAATTTCTGCCACTATAGCAACAGTTCCGGTCTTTGCCACCGAGACTGTTGCCACAGTACCGGTCTTCTCCTTTTCCAAAAAAAAAAAAAAAAAAAAAAAAAAAAAAAAAAAAAAAAAATTAAATTAATTAATAAAAAAAAAAAAAATAAAATAAAATAAAAAATGTTAGCATCTACTGATGGGTGCTAGGTGTTTAAGACATCTGCTGATGGATGTCCCTGATAACATCTGCTGATGGATGTTACTGAAAAATTTCTTCCCATTTTTCCTAACTTTTTATTGCACTTGTCTATATTATTTGCTGCTCTGAAATTGATAATCTGATGATTGTGACACACTGAGGACATTGTGTGATTTAAGTGTGGTCTACTGGGGAGAAATTCTGATTTTTCTGTTAGTTTCTATTAAGTTTGTATTTTGTGTGTTAAATTTTTTGTTTTTGAGTGTTAAATTTTTTCTGTTTTAAGTGGTTTTTAGTGTGTTTTGTGTGCAATAAATTTTACATTTTTCTCTTGATTTCTGGATGATGTTTAAGTTGTAGATTTTTCCTTCACTTACTTAATACTTATGGTTTGAAATCCTTGCTTTTCTCTGCTTGGAAGATGATTATAATGTTTAAGAGGTTGATTTGATTGGAACGAATACCCTGTGTGAGATTTGAGCCACTTAATTTTCTTTCTTGTGTGTGATATGTATCTTGAATGCTTGCACATATGCCTTGGCTTGATTCTTTTTGATATACTTGATTGATATGCATGTTCAGACATGATAAAGGCATTTTTGTTCTTGAGCCTCTCTAGCCAAATAAGCCTACCCGGTTATTATCCTTTGCTAACCCCTTTGAGCCTATACTGTATCCATTTCTTTGTTTTGAAGCTCATACACTGACCCTAAGTGAAAAACCATGATTACCTTAACCTTAGGAAAGTCTGGAGCTATAGAAGTATTTTGTGAATAAGTGTGGTCTCCTGGGGATTCTAGTGAATTGGCGAGTTGGTTCCTCTTCGTGTTTCATTTTTGTAAATATGTTGTGTATTTTGTCTCTTACAATTGATGTTTAAAAAAAAAAAAAAAAAAAAAAAAAAAAAAAAATTTGAAAAATAATCGTGTGAATAATGGAGTCAAGAAGAGGATTGAATTAAGAGGTTTGGGTGAGATTTCACTGTGTTTACACTTTTTCCCAGTGCTCCTCTAATTCTTCTGAGATGTAGCTACTTATCCAAATATTTTATCCTCCCCTGTCCTTGGCCCCATTACAACCCAGAAAAGACCTTTTGATTGAATATGCATATGTTTTAAGTGTTGATATTAGAAGCTTGCCAAGTCTACTTGTGTTTGTTTTCTTGAGTACATTGAGTTGAAATTATTTACCCTAAACACTTGAGAGAAACACTGTTAGTGCATCTGCGAGGTTATGTTATTTTTGAATCACCTCTTGAACTGATTAATTATTTTTGCCATACTTTGAATTGCTAGGATGATTTCTGTAAGTATCTGCTTTATTGGATTTGTGTTGGATAATTTCTATTTCTCTTATCTCTCCAGAATTCTTGAGAACTTTGTAAATTTTGTTTATTTTCTTGCGAGTTTTTATTTTCTGTTTGTTGCATCTGTGTCAGTCCTTTGATGTCATATTCCCTGATTTGCGTCTTAATTTTGCCCAGGAGTGCAAAAGACTAAGTGTGGTCTATTTTGATGAATCATTATTTTCCTCACTTTACTTAGTTTATTGTACCGAATTTAATCAAGGAATTGTGCTTAAATGTCCAGTATTTTCCTATTTTTACTAAATGTGCTTAAATTGACCAGAAATTCTTATTTCAATTAATTTGAATTATCTGAGACTAATTATTTACATTATTTAGTGCAGGGAAAATTCTGAAAATATTATAGGACAATTTAAAGAAATTTCATTTGCACACTGTGTTGATTTAATTTGTGTGTTTGAAATGGAAAATTTGATTTGGAACTCCTATACACTTCACGGCCAAGAGAAGTCCAAGAAAGTGCTGAATTTGTAATGTTATTGCTGAAATAAATTGATAGCACACGGCCCCTTCATTTTGCAAATCCAAAGAGCAATTAATGGAAGAAAGTGGAGTCATGGCCATGCGTAGAATTGGAGAAAAGCGGGACAGATTTATGGGCACACGTGAATCTTTTGTTAATGTTGGAAATGTGAAAGAGGTCCCTGCCACCCACATGTGAAATACACTAAAAAATGATAATGCTGTACTATGTGATCTACACGAGAAAGTGATATTTATTCAAGTCTTCCACCACAATTATTGCTTCCAATCAATATAATCACACGGCCCACAAGAAAGTAACAACACCAGTGAGGTGCTTGTCACCTTTCTCCTGGCTGGCTGCACGTAATAGATGTGGGCAGCAGCAATAACACTACACGTTGCACCAGTAGCAGCTTCAACGTTCAACCAGCAGTAGAAGCCACCTTGCACGTCCAACACGTTCAGCTGAGATGGAAGAAAAAGGAAGCACACTGCTGGCTGGAAAAGAGAAGGAAGCTTTCATTTCAAAGTGGTCCAACGCCCATGCAGCAACACACGCACACGGGAGCCCAACAGTTTGGAGCTGCATGAAGAAGCTTCCAGCACACTGCATCACCACGGCCCAACCCTTTGTGCATTCATACGTCCAGCTTGGGAGATGAACATCCAGCAGCTGTGGATGCAGAGTGAGTTTGGAAGAGGAGAGCTCACGGTGGCAGCAGTAGCGTTGAGGGAGGAGAAACTCCATAGCAGCAAGGAAGCTCCTACACGGCCCAACATGTTTCTTCAATTCCCAACAGCTTGGGGTGTGCACGGGAGAGAAAGAAGAGAAGCACTCGGCCCTTGGAAAGAACAGCTGCACGGTCCAGAGAAGAAGAAGCATCTGGAGAAAAGAGAAAAACACAGCACACTTGGACACCATTCCAGCGGAGCATGAAAGAGGGGTGACATCCAGCAAGCGGTCCTCCACGTCCAGCACTACACCACATTAAGACGCATCCAGAAAAAAGCAGAGGTGCCACGGTCCAGCTGCCAGCTCCATACATACACACGGCCCACGTGGAGATGAGATCTTTGTATATGCACCCGAAAGAAGCAAAAGAAGCAGCACCCATGGTGTTGAATTTTGAATGAATGAGAAGGAGAAAGTGGTGTGTTATCACGGCTGGAATGGCATGCACAGCAGCTACGTGTGAATTGGAGTAGAGAAGGAAAAGCAATGATTGAGTGAAGGAAACAACCGTGAGCAAGGAGCTGAAATGGTGTGCAGAGCAAGATGAAGAAGATGCCAAGCAGCTGCCATGTCCGAGCTTGGAGCGTCACGTATTTGGTTCAGTTTTGGAGGTGTGTACGGTGATGAAGGGGTAGCATGTTGTTAAGGAGAGTACAACCAGTAGCGTCCATCATTCCAGCTCAGGTGCACCAGCACATGGAAAACGTTTTGGCTCTCGGTGCTCTTACACGGCTTATGCATCCATCACTTAGAAAATAATATTTTTCCTTGGAATGAGAGAAGAACTTCACGGTCCCGAGACCAGCAGTTGGCGGCAGAGTGGTGTCCAGCTTAACACCAGCATCGTCCAGCTATCTCCAATGCAGCAGCTACTATTCATTCTTCATCTCACGTCCACCAGCCACATAAAAAGAAGCAACTGGAAAGAAGCTCACGGGTTTTGTCCAATTCTTTGGCAGAAGCACGTTGATGTCTAGTTTGGCTGGAAGATGTTGAGCAAACCAGTAGCTAGGGAGTTGAGGAAGCAGTTCACGGTTTTGGGCTGGAAGGGAGAGCACACGCCTATCACTTGAAGAAGAAGAAGCTGGACCAGCAGCTTCATGGTATTCCAGCAACGTCCTCCATCAGCACCATCAACACCAGCAGCAGCTCAAACCCAGCACACACGTGAAAGGAGAAGGGAGCCCACCCGAATCATATTGAGGAAGAAGACAAGAGTTTGGAATGGAGAATTCTCGTGAACCTTAGCTGGAAACGCACACCACAAAAGCTGATTAATATAGTAAAGAATTCAAAGAAGTTTAGCTATAAAATCAGCAGCATGAGAAGCAAAAGGTAGAGGAGGAGAATTTAGATTAGAATTAGGAAAACACTCACAGTCTGGGAGGAGGCTCTCGCCTCTTCCTCTCCCTCTGCATTTTTCATTTTAAACAGTGCTAATGTTTTATTTTCTAAAGCAGTAGAAGTGTGGCACCAGTTTGCTTGTTTCATTTTGAGTTGTATTGTTCAAGAATTTTAATTTAAGTGATGAATTCCATTTTCAGTTAAATGTTTTTATCTGTTAAATTTATTGTTCAGTATTTTCTGTACTGTTAAATTCAGTCATTGCTTTTTACCGTTCAGTTTATTTTCAACGTCATTTTTACGGTTTATTTTCTATCAACGTATTTTCACTGATGTTTTTATTTATGCGTTTAATTTTACCGTTCAGTTTTTTTTTACCATCTTTTACCGTTTAGTTTTTACCGTGGTTAAATTTTATTTCAGCGTTTTAAATTTAGTTGTGTTTAAATCCCAGTTTTAATTTATTTTAATTTTTCTGTTGTTTTATTTCCAATTTCCAATTTTATTTTACCGCACAAAACATCCAGAAACCCCCCCCCACTTCGTGTTAAATCTGAGACTAAACCGATATAAATTGGTCCTTGAGAGACGACCTAGGAATCAAATCCTAGTAATTATACTGCATTATTTTCGTGCACTCAACTTTTGTGAGCGGTGCGACCCGTTCATCAGAGACCCTCTTATTTATAGGTGAAGGGGCCTCAACTATGAGCGAATTTCCCTCCAAAATTCAAAACAAAAGACGAGCTTGAAGGCTAAGTCAGATGGGTCACGAGAAGCATGCTGGGTCACATGGACAGTGTTGCCAAAACATGCTTCAGGCTGCTCCGCTGGCGTTGGAGCCCCCCCCCCCCCTGTCTGAGGGCACTGGAGCGCACGTGAGTCAGGAACTCCATTTTGTGTATCTGAGTTGGAGTCCCCCTGTATGAGGGCACTTGAGCGACCCTGGTGTTGATTCCTTGTAGAATGCTTTTCCCAAATCTGATTGGTTGACCATGGTTCTTGCCTTTATTGTATCCTACAAAACAAAACAACCATATAGTATTAAAAGAGGAATCCTTCTAAGACATAGAGAAAGAAAATCAAGAAAGAGCCTTTAAAAGTTCTTCTTCAACTTCCTTTTCTTAGCCTTAGCATGAGTTAGTACTTGATGGAAGAACAATCCAGCTGATTCTGGTGCAAGATGGAATCAACAGAACTTCTTCTAGGAGCTTCTAGAATTTGAACTGGAAAGAAGGATGAGCATCATTTGGTTGCAGCGGAAAGAGATGAATTATGATGATGATGACCAGAGGAAGAATGGATGATTCGGTGATGAGAACTGATGAAGCTGTGATGGAGAAAATGGAATGAAGGCAGAGATTTGGGTGCTGAAATGTGATGCGGATTGGTGGAGATTTGCTAGTAATGGAGCCTAGCTAGGGAGAGAGGCTAGAGGAAACTCTCAAGCTCTCTCTCGGTGACCTTCAACAAGAAGAAAGTTCTGGACAGCATCAACAGAAAACAATTCTTCATTCAAATCAAAGGTGTCGTTACAAGCAATGGAGCAAGGTATTTAAAGGAGAAACAAAGCTCCTGGTTCACGCCTACACTTAGCTATGTTAGCTATGATGCAAGGGCCAGCTGTGCAAGTGGAAAGAAAACGTGAGTGGCTACGTGGCCTATCAAACAAGAAGCTGTTGAAGAAACGTGAGTGGCAACTGATGCATTTGTTGACGCTGGGCGCAAACCCTCATCTACTGAGCACTAGGCTTTCTTCAACTTCAACCAAGCTGCTGGTTGGAATGTGACTCATGTGGGCTTCCAAAGCAGCTTACTATGGATCCAAGTGAAGATTCCAACATTCCTCTAAGTGAAGATTTGGCTTGCTTCTTCATTCTTGATGTTTCCTTTCTTCTTGATTTATCATGTTTCTTGGCTAGTTGATCCATGATCTCCTAGCTTTATTAGACCCTACAAAACACATATAAACATATTAAAGAGAATCCTACTAAGACTTTAGAGAAAGAAAATTAAGAAAGAGTCTTTAACAGTCCTTCTTCACTTCCCTTTCTTAGCCTTAGCTTAAGTTGACACTCCTTTGAATGGACTGCCCTAAATGGGTTTCCATCATACCCTCCCTCTTGAAAAACGATTTGTCCTCAAATCAGGAAGATATAAAGAAGCACAACTTTGGTATGTTACTTTCCTCCTGGATCAAAAATATATCTACAATAAGCATAAAATATATCTCCAATTAGTATCAATCCAAGAAAGAAGTTTTTTATGGAAGTAACTTTAGAATAAGGACTTTGTTTTATAGTTTTAAAGAAATCTGAAAGTCCTATTTCACAAATGACTTTTCTTTTATCTTGAGTTTCTTGTATCCCTAAGGGTAACAATAACTCAAGATTTAAATTGCCATATTTTGAAGAGGGTAGTATAATGATAATTTGTGTGGCAGTTGGTTTAAAAGAGAAGTTATCATGCAAAGACTTAAAGATAATTGAAGAAGAATTAAAGGATTGGAAACCTTCCCTTTTTGGTTTTCTTTGAATTGTAGGAGTAGAATTTGCCATCAGTAGCAAATGCTCCTTTTCTCTCTTTTATTTTTCTCTTCTCTCATCTTCTGCTCTCTTTTCTCTCAATTCCTCTTCTCTCCTTCTAGTCTCTCTCTTTCTTCTCTTATCCAAGAGTTTCTCAAGTTTTTCTTTAAATTCAATTTCCCTGCTAGAGAAACCATCTAGACCTTTCATAAATGTTTTTCCCTCTTGAATGAGGTGTTCCATTAATTCTAGGTCTCTCTTGGCTGAAAGAGGAACAAAATTTCTTCTCATGCAAGCTCTTAGTTCATACCAATCATGAATGGAGGATTTTCTACCTTTCTTCACACTATATTGCCTATGATTCCACCACTCACTTGCATGTTCTTCTAATCTAGAAAGATACATGTTAAGAGCAAAGGATTCACTATCTCTAGCAAGAAAAGGATGTATTTTATCAATTTTTCTTTCCCAAGCTAAATATGTTAAAGCACTAATGTCCCTACCAAAGAATGGAATATCTTTCGTAGCTTGGTTGTACCTTTCATCCTTCCTTCTTTCTTTTTGTTCACCTTCATTTTGATTTTTCATGTATTGGGCAAACAAGTTCCTAAGCTCACTCATTTCTATTTCTCTTTTGGTGATCATGATTTCCTCATTCATCTTTTTAATTTCAAAAGTGGATTCTTAGTTTGAAAATGTTTAAGATTTTACCTAGAGACAATTCCCAGGTAAGAGAGGTGAGCCAAAGGCCGCTTAAATACCAAGTCTTACCTAGCCAGAATGTCTAAGGTTACTTACTTTACCATTTTCAAAGTAAGATTCACTATTGAATTTAAAAATGGACTCAAACAATCTAAATGAAAGATAAAACACCTATACTTCTAATGGAACAAATTCTTAGAGCATGAAAATAAAACAAAAGAAATCCTAGGTGAGGCTTGTAGCTTTGGCTAACAAGACACACTCACCGTCTACTATCAAAGCAAGCAAAGAAAATTGCCAAGATTGGAGAGAGCACCAAGGACTCTTCCAAACACTTGGTCTTAAATGGCCTTTTACAAACAAAACTGAAAACTAAAATGGAAACATATTACAAGTTCAAAACTCAAAAGAATCAAGCTAAACTACTCTGTTGATCCATATGTGCACTGATTTGAAACTTGTTTTTGTTGCTCTCTTAGTGCTTTAGCCCTTCAATCCTTGCTCAAAGAGGTTTCAAGCTTCTGGACAACTGTATCCTGCATCTAAACAACTGTATTCTGCTATTGGAAGGCACCCAAATGGAGGCTTGATGATTTGTACATTGCCTAGTTCAATGGTCATATGAAACTGCACTTTAAGCAGATAATGTTCAACTGTTCCAGGCGCTGAAGATTCAATCTGTTCTGCTTTATCCTTTCAGTTCAAAGAAACCTGCACTGTTACACACCATAATCAGCCAATATACTACAGCTTTCCAAAATCAAGTTTACTCAAGCAGCAAAAGACTCAGTTCATTACTGTCAATCAACTTGAAATTAGAAAATTGTTTGTTCTAATTGATCACCAATAATGAACCAATTGGTCAAGTGTGATGAAATCTGTTTTGAGCAGTTTGGATAGACTGAAATTTGCACCTTCAATTGGAAAAACCAGTTCAAAAAGGTGTTTCAAAAGTAGTTTTGATCATTGGCATTGCCTTTTCAAAACAAAAACTGTGTAGACATATTGAATAGCACAAATCAGACTTAAAAAAATTGGACTTTTCAGCATTGGAAGCTAAAACAGGATTTTCCTCTCGGCCAAGTATTTTGGCTTCATGTGCATCCACTCAAATCTCACTTTCTGAACTGTTTCAGGGTATTTTCACTCCACTGACAAATTTCTTTTGGATGATATACACTCAATCTCACCATCACTCAGCTGTTTGGCTTGTGTCTCAAAATTTGGCTAATGGAGTTGCCAAATTTTCACTCTTTTTCTCATTGCAGAATGGTGTTTCAAAAAGCTATTTTTCCTTGCTGTGGAGGCACTTGGATCAAGAGCTATATGAGTTTCCACCCCTCAAAATGCTACCACTAGCATGAGCAATCACCCTAGCACAAAATCTGCACCAATAAGCATCTAAACAGCACCAGAAATCAAAAAGTAAGGCTGGAACAGAACTGACTTATTATGGACAAAACCAGATTTTCAATTTAAAGACAAACAAGCAATTAAGGCTATTAATAAAGGAGGCACTGCAAATAGATCCTAACAAAGCTCTAGAGTAGATTAATAAAGCAAGAAAAGCCAAAATGCAGGTTGAAATCAATGTGAAACCAAACTGTTTGATATTTTCCAAAACTGTTTGATGAAATGCCCCAAAGAGAATAAGATTTTGTGTTTTGGGGTTTTAACTGCTTGAAACTGGATTGCACGGTTCTGCAAGCTTTTTAACACTTGATATGACTTCTTTTGATCATCTATTTCATTTTTAATCATGGAACCAGCTTTTTCACAATCCAGTAATGAATATTTGCATCAAAATTACCAAACAGCAGCTGGAAAACAGAACTGCACCAGAAAAATTAAACTGAATTTTGGTGGTTTAAGATCCAAAACTATATGGAAATGTTTCAATCTTTGTTTGGACAGTTTCAACAATTTTTAATGATGATTTTGAACATGTTCAGACCTTAAAACAACTTAGGAACTGCCTATAATTCGAAATCATTGTTTCACTTCCATTTTCACTCAAAAATTGATGGTTTCAAATGTAAATTTGCATATAAGTCATGTTTTGACCAAATGAACAGTACTAGCAACTTTGAACCATCAATTGAAACTTGCTCAAGCTATAACAGCAAGGAAACAGCAGATTTTCGAAATTCCCTATTGTTGTACCACTTATGCAGTAAATGGCACCAAAATAACCAACCAAATTCAGTTTTATGGAATTAAAGTTTGAATCAGCAAGGAAAAGACTCTAGGAAATGTGAATACACAGATCTAAGCTGGAATTAAAGATGCTTGGCATGACCAAACTCAGATTAAACTATGCAATGAAAATTGGCACGGTGATAAACCAAATTTAAATCTGAAATAGCAAATGACAAGTGTCTATGCACAACCAAGCTATGCAAATTGCATTTCATTGCTTGTTATGGTTGGCTACACTCTTAGCATCATTCAACAACACTAAACAATGTTGTATCAAGCTTTAGAATCAACCAAAACCAGCTGAAAACAGATTTGATGATTTAGAACAGCAAACAAAATTCTGCATCAGATTTAAACAGAATTTTAAAACCAGTTTGGCTTATTGGATGCTTCAGCCTATATTACCAAGGCTAGATCAACTCATCACTGCCTCTAATGGCAACAAATAGCTTGTATAGCACTGGTAAGCACAGAACTCAACAGAAACAATTTCAAAACAGTGACAACGATAAAACAGCAACAGTAGTTTGCACAAGACTTTAGACAAAACAGAATTTAAAGTTCAAAGCTGGAATTGACTCAAAGAAGAAATGATTCACTGTTTAAAATGAAAAATGGACATAAAACACTATAAGAACACAGAATTAAAGGCTGGAACAAAATTACAGAAGCAGAATTAAAAGAACAAAAACTGAAACAGAATTAAAACTGAAACAGAAACAGAAAACAGAAATAGAGATGGAATTCAGCAGAATTAAATTGTAGAATGAGAAGAAATGCTTAGCTCCTTGGTGCGTGGAGAACCTAAGCTCTGGATACCACTTGATGGAAGAACAGTCCAGCTGATTCTGGTGCAAGATGGAATCAACGGAACTTCTTCTAGGAGCTTCTGGAATTTGAACCGGAAAGAAGGATGAGCATCATTTGGTTGCAGCGGAAAGAGATGAATTATGATGATGATGACCAGCGGAAGAATGGATGATTCGGTGATGAGAAGTGATGAAGTTGTGATGGAGAAAATGGAATGAAGGCAGAGATTTGGGTGCTGAAATGTGATGCGAATTGGTGGAGATTTGCTAGTAATGGAGCCTAGCTAGGGAGAGAGAGGCTAGAGGAAACTCTCAAGCTCTCTCTCGATGACCTTCAACAAGAAGAAAGTTATGGACAACATCAACAGAAAACAATTCTTCATTCAAATCAAAGGTGCCGTTACAAGCAATGGAGCAAGGTATTTAAAGGAGAAACAAAGCTCCTGGTTCACGCCTACACTTAGCTACGTTAGCTATGATGCAAGGGTCAGCTGTGCAAGTGGAAAGAAAACGTGAGTGGCTACGTGGCCTATCAAACAAGAAGCTGTTGAAGAAACGTGAGTGGCAACTGGTGCATTTGTTGACGCTGGGCGCAAACCCTCATCTGCTGAGCACTAGGCTTTCTTCAACTTCAACCAAGTTGCTGGTTGGAATGTGACTCATGTGGGCTTCCAAAGCAGCTTACTATGGATCCAAGTGAAGATTCCAACATTCCTCTAAGTGAAGATTTGGCTTGCTTCTTCATTCTTGATGTTTCCTTTCTTCTTGATTTATCATGTTTCTTGGCTAGTTGATCCATGATCTCCTAGCTTTATTAGAACCTACAAAACACATATAAACATATTAAAGAGAATCCTACTAAGACTTTAGAGAAAGAAAATTAAGAAAGAGTCTTTAACAGTCCTTCTTCACTTCCTTTTCTTAGCCTTAGCTTAAGTTGACACTCCTTTGAATGAACTGCCCTAAATGGGTTTCCATCAGTACTCCTTTGGATGGCTTGCCTCATTAGGTTTCCATCAGTTAGAATCGACTTTGTGTTTAACAAAATTTTACTTAGAACAGAGAAACATATACAGATCGTAATCGATTCCATTATTAGTTTAACCGATTAAAAATCGTGCAAACAGTATTTCATATTAACATATTAACTAGATAGGCAGTCATCAAACACGCTTATAACAATCATTCATACAGATACTTATGATGCATGAGTGCATGAAAATAACAGTTTTAATTACCACATCAAGATGCTCAGGAACTTGTGATTTTTCCACTACAGTTCATCCTTGAGCATTGTACTGCTTCAATCAGCAGCTTACTTTCTTGCAAAACAATTTAATGGTTTTGAAGCAGGTACCCAGATAAACTTAAGTCCTTTGTTGTTAGTTGTAGGGGGTTGTTCCTTAGGAATCCACTTATATTTCCTTTTAGGAACACCAACCTCTCTATAGTAGCAATTTATGACATTATGACCAATGTTATTGCAATAGAAACAAGCATTTGTAATAGGTTTACTCATATTAATAAACTTCTTATGGTTAATCATATTACTCTTTGCTTTGTAACCTATGCCTTGTTTATTTATTGCTCTACTCTGAGATCTTAACATAACATCTAGAATATCTTTCCCTTGAGTGAATTTTGCTAGACTGCTAATTAAGTAATCGATTTTCTATAAGTGTACAGAGCAATTATCACATTTCTTTTCAATAATCTGAATTTCAGTTTTAACACTTTTTGCAAATTGTAAAGCATTTTCTAACTCCTGATTAAGCTTCTCGTTATCTTTAACAAGGTTATCAATTCGATATTCATAATCCTTTCTTTTCAGAGTTTAATTGGTTTACCTTATATTGTAGTCGCATGGCTTCTGCATGTATTTCCTGAAAAGCGTTCAGTAGCAAATCATATTTCACCTCAATTGGTTCATTTTCAAAATCACTATCGTTGTCATCAAAGTGTGCAAAGCCTACCATGAAACAAAGATTGGTCTCCTCTTCAACATTGCAATCATCATCACTAGATGAATCATCATTATTGTTCTCCTAGGCTATATAAGCTTTTATCTGCTTGCTCTTATTGTCCTTTGGATACTTGGTGTTAGCCTTCTGTCTGTTTTTCACTTTTGGACAATCCGACTTTAAGTGACCATCCTTGTCGCATTCATAACATATGACAGTGGTTTTCTTTGAAATCTTCTTTCCTCCTCTTGAGTAACCTGCATTATCGGTTGTAGTATCTCTATTTTTCATGAATTTATTAAACTTTCTTAGAATTATGTTCATGATTTCCTTTTCTGACATTTCTGCATCTGACTCAGCCTCAAATTCAGCTTTCTTGGAGGATCTCTTATTTGTAGCTTTGAGAGCAATCGATTACTTTTGCTCAATTTCTTCTTCCTCTCTCAATCTACCAAGCTCTAGTTCATGTTCCCTAAGCTTGCCAAACAAGGTTGCCATATTCATGTTAGTCAAATCTTTAGATTCTGATATAGTAATTACCTTTGGCTGTCAGCTTCTGTTCAGGCTTTTCAAGATTTTGATGTTGATTTCTTCTTTGTCAAACACCTTGCCAAGAGCCATCAAATGATTTACGATGTGTGTGAATATTTTTTGCATGTAATAGATAGTCTCTCCAACCTTCATCCTGAACAGCTCGTATTCCTACACAAGAGAGTTTTTCCTGGCATGTTTTACCTCATAAGTTCCTTCATGTGTTACTTCAAGAACTTCCCACATTTCTTTTTCTGTCTTGCATTGGGAAATCCTGAAAAACTCGTCCATTGTTAGTGCAAAGGCAATTACATTTCTAGCCTTAACATCATATTGTGTGCTCTCTAGTTCTCATCTTAAGTCCACTCAGAAAAAAAATTTAAAACATTTTTTCCATTTACAACATGAGTGGGCTAGGATGAAAAGGCTCCCATGGTCTCTCAGCTTGCCCAAAATTGTTGACCCCTTAGTCAACACACCCATTTGGACGTCCACCTTGGTCAATGTTGGGCTTAAGGCCCAATGTTGACTTAGGTGGTCAAAACCCTATTCTATTAGGCCTAAAATACAAGGCCTAATTAAAATCCTACACTACTGGGCCCATAATACAAAACCCAAATAAAATCTAGATTACTTGGCCCATAATACAAAGCTTAAGGAAAATCTAGACTACTTGGCCCAAAATTATTCTTACTTTACTAAATATTCATGATGGCTTAAGTTGACCCAAGAGAAAGAGTCTAGGCCCATCTTCCATAGATGACTTCAACTCTTCATGAATGTGTTAGGCCATGGCTAGGGGTATGCCATCAGGAAATGTCCCCACCACATAACTCTGGTTTTAAGGTTGTCTTCGAAAACAATCCTAAAGTACTAAATGATTCAACATCCAATGGTTGGGATGTAAATTCAAATAAGATTGAATCAAAATACAATGGTTGGGCTGCTTGGGTAAGTAACAAAGTTGGAATAAACAAAGGAAGATAATTTTGGGTCTATTGCTTCAAGTGAAAACAAAACAGATAAGGCAAACATAAAATCTACTGATGGTTGTGAAGCTGGACTAAAATGTGCATCTCGTCGGGTCGCTCGCTGCGCTCATTGGGTCGCTCCACTAAAATGTGAAGCTCCATTTCTATCTACTAGCTCAATATCTATGAATAGATATTGATCAATTTCTATCTACTACCTTAATATCTAAAAGCTCAAGTGCGACAGTTAAATAGGAACCTAGACCTTGAACACTTAAAATCAAATAAAGAAGGACTAAGAACTTACCTCCATGGTCTATGAGGAAGTTAACATTTTGGGGGTTCTGCACAACCACGAACTCTCGCGACGAACATACAGCAAGCACAGACCTTCGCAGTAACAATCCCTCGACAATAGAAAAACTCATGAGAAATGAGTTTAGGTTACAATTACAATATATAACTACAATGTTGTATTAAAAATTGAAATGCAATGATAGAAAGTGCAAGACAAATCTGAAAGCTCATGGAATAGTAATCCTAGAATGAACAATGTCATCATATGATGTACACCAAAATGCAGAAAGATATGAAAACCAAACCTATAACAGGTACTACTAAAACACATGTAAGCTAGCAAGCATCATTAAGACAATCAATTAAACCAATTTCAGAACTAAAACAAGAAGGCAATCCATTCAACATAGACTTACCTCCACCAGACCTTCACCGCTAGTTTAGGGCTTCTAGACAACCACAAATCCCTTACCACCACCAACCATCATAGCACAATGACCACCATCACCCAGCAACATGCAAAGCGACCACCAATGCGCCACTAGTCACTAGTGTCGCCCACCATCCACTAGTATCACGCCAGCATAGCTCCACCGTCGTGCCACCATGCAGCGTCATGCTCGCACCATCAGCGTCGCACCACCGCCACTGCCATCACCTAAGGGTGTTTCAAATTAGGGGTTAGGGGAGGTTGGGGGAGAGGGTTATTTTTGGGAAATGAAAATGAGGGAGAAGGGAATCATGTTCTAATTTAATAAACTTGAAGAATTTACTAACGATCATCGCCCTTCGACAGTGACTGATGACATTTACTAACATTATTACTAGCGATATATCGGTCCGTAAGTAATGAATTCTATTATGGACGGCCATAGGCCCATCGATAAGTACCATTATGCATTCCGCCAGTAAATTTGTCAGTAAATGTGTGTTACCGACAGATAATTAGTTGTCCGTAAAAATCCACCAATAATTGTAATAATTATTGTAGTGGACAACATCTAAATGATTTGACTATGCTAATAAAGATGTTGATAAACAAAGATTAAGAAACACAACACAAGGATACATGCAAGCAAATAACCATACAACCAGGTAACATAAAGAACACGATGAAAACGAAATGAAAACTAACTTATCCCAAAATAGAAATCAACCAATTGATTTGACAAATTTGCCACAAGAAAAAAATCCTATTATAGAAAAAATAGTAGATCCTAAAAACTCTTAAAAAAAAGACCTATTTAAAAAAGAGTTTTTATAAAAATAGTGTTTTTATGTTTTATAAATTTTTAATTTATATAAAAATATTTTATCATTAAAATAAATAAAGTAATTAAATCTCACTGAATTTATATTTTTTTTCTAAATTCTCACATAATAACATTTTATCTATTACTCTCGACAACTCAACTTTTATTTCTCTTTTCTTTTAAATATACATGTTTTCACTAATTTAAATTGATATTTTATCCAAACACAAATTAAATTGAAAAATAATACAAATTGGATTGTATGTGTTAGCTATTTTACCTAATTCAACATATCTAATTCGTCCCATTCAAGTGTAACCCTAGAATTGTCCATATTTTTTGCAACATTTTCCGAATAACAATTTGAATTAACAAAATTGGTAGGTATGTGATCAACAAAAAAAATATCAATGTATTGATTCATGTATGTTGTGGGAACAATGTGATAGAGAACACGTGTTCATAGGAGAAAGCAAACTCACGTGCACGTGATACAGAAGTGAGAGTTTGGGAAGTTTTGAACACAGGGAAGCTTTAACATTGTGTTCTTACTTTTCTCTCCCGTAATTTTTACCATCCAAATCCAAATCCAATTTCCAATCTTCCCTACAATTTCTATTCCTATTATTATTAATATCTCATTGCCACCATCCATCCAACCTTAACCACCACCGTTTCTCTTGTGCTCTCAATCTTTTCTTAATTTGAGTGGCTGCAAAGCCCCACGTGTGACCTCCTTCACGTTTTTGGTTGCCCCCTTTTTTTGTTCACCACTTTCTTCGTCCAATAATCCCTTTGGAGGTTTAGGGTTTTGATTCTCTCAACAACTCTCGCTTAATTTAAGGATATTTCATTCTTTTCAATAACTGCCATGTCTAAGAGGTGAGCCTCACCATCCTGTTTTTTCCCATGGTTGATTGACTTTTCTTGATGTGGGCTTTCTGTCTTTTGTTCTGTTGATTCTTTAATTTCTGTTGAATCTTGATTGATTTCTGTATGTTTATGCTATTTGTGTTATTATAATCGTGGTTCTTTTTTTTTTTTTATGTTTGAACCCGATTCAGATTATTTTGTTTTCTATCTGGTGGTGTGTGCCATTCGTTGATCAGAATTCAGAAGAAAAGGGGTGGTTGAAAGTTGCTAGCTTCTTTGTTGCCCCCGTTTGTTATTGACTTTTGAAAATCGTTATTTGATTCGTTTCGATTCGGATGACTTTTTGTTATTGGAACTCAATCACGTTATAATGTTTAGCGTATCATTATTCCTAACATAGTTTTCTATGATCATGACGGACAGTAAACCGTTCCTGGATGCCATAACAATGTTGATTTCTGTAGTAGGTAGAAGAATGATATTTGGCATTGCTATCTTTTTTGTGGATTGTATTGAAATAATTTGAATCCATCCTTTTGTTTTCCTTTGTGGAAATTTGGATAAAAGGTTTTCATTGGGGACCTTAGTTTTTTATACACAGGATAAGTCTTGTGTGGGCCTTTTCTCTCTCTCCTTTCTTATGCAACTTGAGATTATTATAAGTTTTGTAATTTCTTTCTTGTCTTCTGAATTTTGTAGGGTTCTTTGTAAGTTCTTTGCTCATGGAGCCTGTCTGAAAGGGGAGCATTGTGAATATTCTCATGACTGGAAAGATCCTCCAAATAATGTTGGTGATGCAAACTCTTCTTTGTTGCAGACCCACCTAATTGATTATTATTGATGTACATGTCTCTTATAATTTCTGCTTGCTGTCTTGTTATGACAGATATGCACATTTTATCAGAAAGGAGTCTGTGCTTATGGTAGTCGTTGCAGATATGATCACATCAAAGCTTCTCAAGCGCAATCTTCCATTCCATCTTCTTCAGCAATTGAACACCATACTCTGGTTTCAGATACTGGTGCTTTTGGAAATATTATAACTACTTCAAATGGTGTTGGTACGGCTGCAGACTTGTCTCTTTCCAGTAGTCCGTACATTCTTCCTAGTGAACCGGCTTGGAATCATGAACTGGTTTGGAATCCAGAAATTGAGTATTATGAAATTTTAGGGGAAGACAATGTTGGTCAATCCATAATCACTTCACCTTCTGAGCTTTCAATCTGTTCATTTGCTGCTGCTGGCAACTGTCCACGAGGGGAACAATGTCCTCATATTCATGGGGATCTGTGTCCCACCTGTGGAAAGCATTGCTTACATCCTTTCAGACCTGAGGAAAGAGAAGAGCATATGAAGACTTGTGAAAGTAGGCATAAGTATCTTGATGCACTGAAACGAAGTCAAGAAATTGAATGCAGTGTTTGCCTTGAGCGTGTTCTGTCAAAGCCTATATTAGCTGAGCGCAAGTTTGGGCTGCTATCCGAATGTGATCATCCATTTTGCATATCCTGTATTAGGAATTGGCGGAGTAGTAACCCAACATTGGGGATGGATGTTAATAGTACATTGAGGGCTTGTCCTATTTGTCGTAAGTTATCGTATTTTGTCATTCCAAGTGTCGTTTGGTACTCAACAACTGAAGAGAAACAAGAAATCATTGACAAATACAAGGAAAAGCTCAAGTAATTTCTTGATCTCTCACAAACTCTTATGACTTCTTTTTCTTTCTCTATCCAATTAATTCATGATCTGATTACATTTGAAGCGCAGAGAGTTTTAACTTTGGTTCACCGTTGTATGCTGTCTTATTGATGCATGCTGTCTTATTGATGCGGGACGACCCGTTTCCATTACCCCTTCTTTATATTGATTTGCTTGTGCCAGTGCAGCTGATGGCGAGCAATATATCATATAGTTCACAACAAGGAAAAAAAAAATAGCTCAGCTGAGTGAAATAGTTAATGACTATATCTTTTATGATACACTTTTGGTAATTGTTTAATTTCTTTTGTAGGTCAATTGACTGCAAGCACTTTGACTTTGGGGATGGTAACTGCCCTTTTGGATCTAGTTGTTTCTACAAGGTAATTTAGTGAATATATCTAGTTCTATTTTGACAACCTCTCCCCCTGCCAGCCATTTTTCTATTTTCCTAATAAACACTTAATAAATATCTTTTGTTTGTTGTGCCATAATATATATGGTTTTTTATATACTATAGAATTTGTTGCATTAGAAACAGTGGTGCAACTTCTACGTTTCTGGTATCTAAGTCTATTAGTATTTTCAGGCATACAGCTTCAATTCCCCTACCTTGTGTTGAATTGTGATGTCTAGATTGTGGTTTGGGGTTTGAATTGTGTTAAAAGTGAGTCTTGAGAAGTGTTTTGAGGTATCTATTTGCAAAATTTGACTCGAGATTGGTTTTTTAAATCTTTAATTGCAGCATGCATATCGAGATGGCCGTGTGGAGCAGGTAGTATTGCGACATCTAGGTGCTGCAGATGGAAATACCGTAATTGCAAAAGATATCAGGTTGCTCTTTTCCTTCTCATTATCTCTGACCTTAACCTTGCTATGTTCCTCCTTTTTTTTTTCCATTCACTAACATAAAACATGATGCTTTCAGGTTGTCGGATTTCCTTTCCAACATGCATTTAAGATAAACGGAGTAAGTTTCAAACTTCTGTTTCCTTTACTTAAGTTGAGGGTCACTTTTGTATATGATTTAATGTATAATAATATTTCTTTTGTATTTGATGCGTAGTTTATTTTATTGTTAGTTCCTATCTTTGAAGCCTCAAATATGATTGTTCTTTGGGAAGCATCACCATTCGTTCAATTGTTTGATAAACTCATGCTTTTATGGTTTTTACATAAGTTTGATGATCCCTTGAATGACTATTAGCTTTATGGGTATCTAGAGGCCACATGAAATTAAGTGTCTGTTGATATTATCTTTTACATGAACAGGTTCTATGTAAGAAATGAATGTGTTTAGTGCTCTTAATTGTAGCCTTTTGAATGTGAGAGTACATATGTGCCTTTTAAATTGCTTTATCTTTTACATTTAGACATCGAGGCCAATTTAAGCAATCTTTTATGGCCTTCCAGAAAATGGGAATGAGGGACATAAAGCTTATGAACATCAGTCTTAAATGATCAAATAAAGAGAAGATAAAATGATTGTCTGAGATTGGGGATGATTATGTAGGGTTTAGTTCTAATTATCCTTAGATATGGTCATCAAATGAATATTTATCAGGAAAGTGCAAAGAAAATAGAAACACTTTCTATCTGTTTTTTTCTTACTTTAATTGACCTTTGTTTGGTAGAAATTTGGTCCCTAATCCACTTAGGTTATACACGATTAGGAATCCGATCATGTATGGAGAAAACTAAAGTTTTGATTATCATACACTCATATTTGTGCAAAATACTAATATTAAACCATAAACCCTAAACCCCATACACTCATATTAGTACACGTTGGTCCCTGCTTTTCTGTGCTTCTCAAGTCCTAGCCCTAAAAATCACTAGTTCTAGTTCCTATATGCCTTAATCGGAATTAAACTTTAAGGCTTTTTTTGTCACTTTCCTGTACAGTGACATATTCACAAATGAGCAAAATATCAAGTTTAGCCTTGCTTTTTACGTCATTTTTTATTCAAAAACGTCTAGCCCTAATGCTAATTGTATTTCCCTTCTAAGCATACTTTTTTTAGTTGAACTGATGTTGAGCTTAGTGCCTCTGTTTTTCTTTGTACCCTAGTTGTGTTAATTGCTACCTGTGTGTTATCTCTGCAGGATACTTGCTAAAAAAAGGCATCCTTCAATGTCAAAAGTTATTTTTATATTGCAAGTCAAGCTCCTCTTCTTGTTTCTATGATAGGTGCTTTTTCAGTAAACCCATATGCAATTGATAACCTCAATATTTTCTGAAATGTAAGTTTTGTCGGTCTTGATTTTAGATTTATCTTTAAGCTTGTCTACTATCTGAAGTTTATACCCACAGTATTAATTAATGCTTTCAATTATTTTCTATCACGTGTGCCATATATACACATTTTCTCACTTTCCTTGAGATTGTTTGTGTATAGAATATTTGGTCCAGTGGCCCCAATATGAAAGGAACCATATATCCTTGAAATCTAATCCCTTTTTTCGGTCTTACTTTGTTCTGTTTTCATTTGGTCAGAGTTTATCTTAATGTTATGTTGGTAGGCATTTGTGAAGTGATGTAATCCAAAACCATTTCTTCTGGTATTGTTGCTTCTTGTCTTCTTGACTTGGTATGGAGTCCCAATGACTAAGTGGCGTATTGCTTATGGTAGTTAGGATAATGTTCTGACTAGTAGAATCACTGCTGAGCAGAACCGGTAGACTCACCATGCAGAATCATAAAAATGGTAGAATCAGAGTTTTCCTAGTTTGCATGGATATATTTTTGTGTGCCAGGCTGTGGGTCAAGTTTCTTTGCGTGGTTCTTTTGTTGGCTAAGGCTATCTTAGTCACATGTAGCATTGCTAGGAACCCTCTGTTTTATCCCTACAAGCCACACCATTGCTCTCCCTAAAAGTTTTTGCCTCCCTCTTTAATAAATTGGGTCTTGTCCTCTTAACTCAAGAAAGAATTTCTAGCATTGCAATATATCCCGTGACCTCATCTCCAGAAGTAAAATCCTAAAATTAATTCATTCATTAGTAAAGTGTTCCTCTATTTCTATTGTGAGTCGATATATGGTAAACTGACCTGAAGGCTTGGTTCCCTCTAAATTTGTCCATTTAGGATAGACTCAAAATTTTCCTTTTTCATGACCTTATTCCTTTTTATATAATGAGTTAGTCAAGTTAGGTCATTCCTTCAGTTTCCATCGTACTCATGCTGCTTTGGTATGGTAGATCTGTTTTTTTAACGTCTTTTCCACAAACACTGTGTAGGGCTTTGGATTGTGGTCTGTAAAAAAGAAAGGTAGCAGCAGATAAACCACAGACAAAATAAGAAGCCCAGTCATGAGTTTATGCAGATGCCATAAAATGTGTGAAATTCAAGCAAACATGTAAATGAATCCACGTGTCTTGATCCCACAACAGAGACTCTTATTTATAATTGTCATAGGATATATGCTATGTTTAAAAATTATCTATGTGAGTACTGCTTGTGGATTTCTTGGCTTATGTTTTTATCTAAGATTAGTGTTAAGTGGGGTTTGAATTTTGAGTGTTTGACTTGTAATTAGTAACATAAGAAAGGATGAAAGTATCAGCACTTTTTTAGGCAAAACTGTTTTTCTCTTTTCTAAATCAAGTTGTATTGTTTCCCCTTAATGCTTGCCCTTTTACTTTTGAATTATTGGTCTATATTGTCTAAAGGGTCTTTTGGATAAACTTCTCTGTGAACACTTGCAGAAGAAAAAAAACGAAATAATTTTTCCACAAGTTGAACTCGCTTATGCATAAGTTAAAAATCTAATTTTTGAAAAGCTATTAATTTGTTCGTAAACAAAGTTTTATTTATGGAAAAACTTATTTTGATCTGTAATGTTATTTTCTTCTTCTAGAAGTATATGGAAAAGTTCATCTGTTATAGGATATTAAACTCTGTCTGCTGACAATGATTTGTTTATTTTCTCTTAATCAAAATTTCAGAGGCACCAGAGAAAGAAGCTGCACACTTGGGCATTCTGTCGTTGTAATAAAGTGCATGTGCTATAAATGGTAGTTGGACATGGTACGAGGGTATAAACTTAAATAAATTCATTTTTAAAGCATATAAATCGAAGTATGGATTGGTGGTGGTATACTCTATTAGAAGCATGGTGGAATGCACTCTTTTATCCATCAGTGAGACTTTTAGAACCATTACTTTTTTCTGGTGGATTTCAAAGTAATATGCAAAAATTGATTGGGGTGATGAAGTTTTCCTGTTCTATTATTGAGATCTTAAAGAGATACATTTCTGTTGTATACTTGGATTTCCTTGCTGTGGTTGGCACAGTACCAAGAATCTTAGGATAAAGGATTCAACATGTCTTGTATTGGTTATGTTATTTTCTTTAGGACTTTGTCAGAGCCCTTTTTGTGGCTTATATAGATTCTTTTTTTTTTGTTTTTATGAATATATACCAGTACAATTCTCATAAGTTTCACCAACTGAATATACCACAATTTCTTTTAATTAAAGAGGCCCATGAAAAAAAATCTATTTAATATTATTTAGTTTCACCAAAGTTATACTTTGTCCATCCCATTTGAATTGCAATAATATTGACTCAAACTTTTATGGGAAGACCACCCTCCAAATTACAAATGAAAGCCTAGAACAAGGATATAGTGACATTTACAAGTCCTTTTTGATCGGCGTTGGGAGAAGGTATCACAAAAGGTGCGGTTTTGTTCACTCCATACTCATTCTCATAAGTGATGGGTTTTTAAGAAGAAATTTTACAATTTTAATGTTAATATTTATCTTGGGTTTTATATGGACGATTTGTCATCCATTATTTAAAATTTGAATATTCACATACCTTAAACAATTTATATATTAAATTATTTGTTAAGTTTTTAATTTGAACATGAAAAATGTCATTTACATAGACCTTTTTGCCCTTTAAATTGAATGAAAAATAAAGAAAAAAATGTACCGTGGTAATTAAATGTTACCTAATTTAATAAATTTTCATTAACTTAATTAAATGAAGTTGCTATATTTACTTGTACTCTTTCATTTGCCTTTATGTTCTTGTTTTTCGTTGTTGTGATCTTGCGTTGATTGATTTGGTGATGGTCCTCCTGTGACGTGGATCTTGTGGTGATTTTTATTGGTGATCTCTGTCTGTGTTCGTGAGGTGCATGGAAGGTTCAGGTAATACGTATGACCCAAATCCTTATAAAATATCGTAAAACTTTAAATTAGTTTTTGAACGTCGAGGAATTTTAAAAATTAATTAAAAAATTAATAAATTTCAAAATTTCTTAAATTATTAACTAGCTTTCGAAAGTTAGTAACTCTTAACTGAATTTTGAAAATGAGTTAAGAATTTAACGAATTTTAAAAACCGTAAAAACATTAATCAACTTTTGAAATAATCCATTTTTGAAATCTGATTAAAAACTCGTCGACTTTCAAAAGTCAGAATTTAACAATTTTCGAATTCTGTTAACTTTTTTAAATTTTTTCTAGAGTTTTATTATAATTTAGTTTTTGGGTTAAATATATTGGTCGTTTCTGGTTTTCGTCCCTCTTCCAAATTAAGGTACAATTTGGTCCTCATTTTTTTCGAAACTTTGGTTTTAGTCCTCGAAAACTAACATCGTTAAAAATGTGCTGACGTGGCTAACGGTAGACTGACACACGACTTCTTTTTCAAGTGTTTCTCACCTTTTCTGCCCTTCTCTCTCTTGGATCTCTCTTCCACCCAGAATATTGTATGGTTTCATATTGGTTTTCTTTGGACTTCAGCTTTTAAAATACCAAAACATATTTCAGAAAATGACATTAGTATAATAAAAATATATATTTCATAATAAAAGAATATATATTTGTTTAGTTTAATAAAATCTTAAAAATATTGTTAAATCAAATATTGTAATTGTTTTAATTTTAAACTTTGGCCAATATATATTTTAATTTAAGTAGTAATATATATATATATATATATATATATATATATATATATATATATATATATTATGAATAAAGTATCCCTAACGTATATTATTGAATAAAAATACTTATATTTATTTACTGCAAGAAAAAAATTAATTAAAAGTTATAAAAAAAATTATCAAAACATTTTACCTTTGCCAATGTAAGCTACATTTTTTTATATGATTCTTGGAGTATTTGAGATTTGGAGGTTGTGGATATGTTGTGAAGTTGAGCTCAAAGGTGTTATTACCACCATAATTGTTAAGCTTTCCTTGCCTACTATCTCTGTGCCCTTTGGTGCTAAACGTGAATTTTATTGTTTCTTCAAGGATCTGCAACTATTCTAACCGAAGCAACTGTTTTCAGGTGATTCAAATTCAATTGCTGAAAAGCCAGAGGAGAATGATGACAACAAGAAGCTTTTGCCACCACTTGTGCCTATGCCACCACTGGAAAATGTGGGTGGATACTCTGTAATTAAGGAAAGGAAGAGACGAGGGAGAGAGAGGAAGAAAAGCTGATAAACTCTGACAAAAAAAAAATTGTGTCAGTCTACCGTTAGCCACGTCTGCACATTTTTAATGATGTTAGTTTTCGAGGACTAAAACCAAAGTTTTGAATAGAATGAGGACCAAATTGTATCTTAATTTGGAAGAGGGACGAAAACCAGAAACGACCAATAGTTTAGAGACTAAAAACATATTTAACCCTTAGTTTTTTTGCTAGTTATTTAATTTTTAATGTCCGAGCATTTTATTATTAGTATTGATATTATTATTAGTATTAAGTGAAGTATGGAGTAACCAACAACATGTAGATAAATAATATTTTAAGATGAATATTTATTTATTTGAGTTGATGGATTTACCAATAAATTTGAGTTTTGTATTTGAATTTTCTTATTTCATTAATGAATTGGTTTAAGGAACGGTATTTAATCTTAGATTTATTGTGATTATTATAGGATCTTAGATTTATTGTGATTATTATAGGATCCGACACAACAACTGGTGAACCTAGAGAAAAGACGTTTGTGTTGTTAGGTTGTGAAAAGAGTGAGAAGTACAAGAAGTACAAATCTATTGTTCAACTGTGTGTATCCGGCACAAGAAAATGTGAGTATCCTTTTAAGTTAAGGGACAAATCTTATTCTAATGTAGAAGGTTGGGTGTTAAAGGTAATTTGCAGATATTACAACTATGAATTACCCAAGACTTTAGTTGATCGTCTTTTTGCTGATAAGTTAAATCATGTTGAATTGTTATTCATGTTGACATGACTAAGAATCAAGTAACGTCTTCAAATATTTTACTGAATCTCAAAACATAATAATTCTAAGGTGACAACAATAAAACAAATCTATAACGTAGGATATACATACAGACGATCTTTGAGAGGGTTGAGAACTGAAAAATGCAATAGCTGATGATGATGTTCAATTGAGATAAATACATCCAATGCAATAGATGTGGTGACGAATATGAGGTGGTAAGTGACCTCTTTTGTGTTGGTCAAAACAACTAGTATCTTCGAGTCGCACAACAGAATAAAAAATTTACAGAAAGCGTGTTCGATCAAATTAAAAAATTAGTTCCTTTAATTTTCTTATAAGTGTTTTATCAAACAATTGATGAACAGAAAATATAAAGAGTGTAGGAGTAGAATAATCACACCAATTATTTTTATCTTGGTTCGAATCAAAGATTTTACGTCCAGTCGTTAATTACTATGAATAGTGATTAACTTTTTCACTAAAACAGTTGCACAGTTACAATGAAAGTGAATAGAAAATAACAAAAACACCTTCCTTCGACAAATGAATCGGAAGAATGCAACAACCGGAAAAATAACAGTTTCACGACTTGGAACAGTTAAGATATTTAACTCTTCGACCGGTTGGCTCCAGTTCTTCACCTTCTGCCGCTTGGTTTGATTCAACACAACCTCCTGTCGTTCGGTTCAACCCCTTATCACCTTGTGTTGTTCGGCTCGGTTCCTCACAGCTTTCCAGAGTTCGGTGCTAACTGCTCGATCTTGGTCATACCTCGCTTGGTCTCTCCCATAGCTTTCCACCGCTCGGCTTATTTCTCGTATACCTTCCAACACTTAACTTTTTATTCTAGTGTTTATTGGACTCAATATCGTTCAACTCCTTTACAAAGTCGTTCGGTCCGTAACTATGTTCGGCTTGTGTTTGACACCATTCGGTCATTAACTGTTTGGCCTGTGTTTAGCTTGTGTTCGGCCTTAATTTGCTATACGCCGTTCAACCTTTATAACAGAAGTCTTCTTATTCTTCACTTTGTAACATCATTGATGAGTCGATATTTTCTACACTTCACTTAGTTTATTGTACTAGAATTAATAAGGGAATTGTGCTTAAATGTCCAGTGTTTTCCCATTTTGCTTGATTGTGCTTAATTCGATCAGAAATTCTAATTTTAATTAATTTGAATTATTTGAGTTAATTATTCGCATTAGTAATTGCATGGAAAATTTTGGAAATAAATTTGGGACATTTGAATGTTAAATGAGAAATGACAATTGAGCCAAATTCATCTCAGCCATTTGACTTTTCGCTGGTTGCTGTGTGAATTTTGTGTCAACTTGTTTGTCCTCGTTCGAGTTCAATTCTTATCCGTTGTGCATGCAGTTTTTTTTCATAGTTTCGTATGGATGTCTATTTTCATGTATAGTTGTTCGTTTGTTAAAATTCATTTTGTGCTGTTCCCAGTATTTTGTTTACTCTCCTATGTCAGTCCAGTGATTACTATGTGAGTGTTCTAAAATGTTTGCATTGTTTGCTTGATGTTTAGTACTTGTGGTGGCTGGAATTTATCATTGGACAATGCATCTCATAGCCACAAAAAGAAATTAAATGTGGTTCTAGACTCTTAATTGGTTGCAAAGAGTTCCAAATTGTTTTGAGCTGAACAAAACTACACATTCAGAATTTATGCAAAATGAAGTCTGCTGCCACATTTCAATTGTTACCGCCTACACCTCCAATTCTTATGTTAATTCATTTTCTTTTCAATTGGCTTGGAAGAAGTTGTGCCACGGATGGGTTCCACTTTTAGTGATTGAAGCAAATTTGCTAAGGACAAAATATATCACACATCACACGGCTCCATAGAGAAGAGATGCATTCAGAGAGATGTGCAGATTGTTTTTCACGCTATTCCACTCCACACAATTGGTTTTGATTCTTCAATTGATAAAAAGCACACGGTCCCATGATGGCACAAGTTATATTTCAGTTCACAATTTTTGCAAGAACAATGCTTATAACAAGAGAAACACATGCATTATGAAGAATAATGGAAGGGGCCACCACTTTTGAAAACTTACGTGATAGAGAAAATGGTGTGCACAGTTGAAAGCTATAAAGAATTTCATTACATGTAAATGGAGGGACCACATATTTCAGCTCACGGTTTTGTGCTTTTGTGGAATGGGAAAACTTATGTCCAAGGCAAATATGAAAGGGGTGTCACGGCCCACATGGAAAAATGAAATGTGTTTTCTCCATTTTATTCTGGCTAGACAACACATGGGAGCCACCACCCACGGTTTTTTTGAATGACAATGAATATTAAAGAATTGTTTAGCCTGCAGACCACATCCCACGGCCTCTACATCAATTAATTGGAAAATTCATTTTGCCAAGAAAAAAAGGGGGACCACCACGTTGTTGCAATGGAATCCATGTTGGCAAAACACCAAATGATGGATACCCCTTAGTATTGCTTTTGGTCTTCCCAAATACAGAACCACACGGCCATGGCAGCCACCACATTGAAAGATGATTTGGAAGAAGAAGCATGCCGAGAGGAAGGAAAGGAGACGCATCCAAATGAAGAAACGGAGATGGTGTCAACTCTCGGGATTGGCTGGTGCACAGTGGCTCATGGAGTTTGTTTTGGCTAGAGAAGAACTCACTGTCACGTCCTCCATGATCCAGTAGAAGAGGCCTTCATCTGAAATTCCAGCAGCAGCAGCCACATTTACGTTCAACACCTTACTCCATTCCAGCATCCACGCATCTTCATTGAAGCAGCAGTCCAGCCACATAGAGAAGCTTCACACTCCACGGCCTGGATGGTTTCACGTCCAGCAGTCACGTTGAGAAGGGAGAAGAGTGCTGGAATGTACACAGCTGAAGAAGAAGACAAACATGGAGGGCCCTTACCCTATTTTCTCACGGGAAGGATTCTAAACAAACAGGGAGATGCTCACGGGAGGAGATTGGTGAGAAAAATTGCTTATAAAGTGGATCAGCAGAGAAGGAAGAGGAGGAAGAGAATTGGAGTAGAATTTGCATTAGATTTTAGGAGTAGAGTTACGTTCTGGTTTTCTCCTCCCCTTTGGGGAGGTTTTGTGTTTGATTCAATTTCCAGTGTCCAGAAGTGAATTTTAATTGTATTTCCCAGTTGCATTTTTCAATCAATGTTGTTGAATTTCATTTTCATATGCAATTTACCTTCTGTTTACAATTCCTTTGCACGTTTAAATCTTGAATCCAATTTGCTGTCATTTTCTAATTGCTGCATGTTTCTATTCAAATTAAATCTAAGTTTCATGATTGCAAATTTTAATTCTGTCAAAGTTTAGTTTTCAGCTTTATTTTTACCGCACTGTTTGATTTACATTTTCATCCACTTAATTTTCACTGCAGGTTCTATTTTGGTTTTATTTACTTTTAGGGTTAAAAAGTTAAATTCCGTTTTACCGTTCTTTGAATTTTACTATTTTTGTACTTTCTTTATTTACAGTACACTCATTTCCAAATTAAGTTTTCAAACTGTGATTTACGTTTCTGGTGATTTACGTTTTCTTGTAATGTTTTCTACACTGTTGTTTTAAATTTTAATTTAAATTTAAATTTAATTTTCCGCACAAACATCCAGAAAAACCCCCCCCACTTCGTGTAAGAAAATCTGAGACTGAACCGACACAAATATTGGTCCTTGAGAGACGACCTAGGAGTCAAATCCTAGTTATACTGCATTAATTTCTGCACATCAAATTTGTATGACCGCGACAGTCGTATCAATCATCAAAATCATTATCTTTAAGATACCAATGTTCCTTATTGGTAATATTTTGGACACATCTTACTATAATGCACTTGTTGAATACATTTAATATTGTTTTCATGATAAATTTTTAAAACTAACAATGATGGAAGACCATCAAGGAATCACATTGGACCTCTTACTAAGGCCATGGCAAGGAAGATTCAAGAAGAAGAAGGATCACCTAACACTTTACTTCTATGGAAGGTTACTTATGAAAATTCTTCTTCTCTTGTCTAAAACCTAATATTTGTAAATAATGTTTTGTAGGATATAATAAAAGCAAGAGCCATGGTCAACCAATCAGATTTGGGAAAAACACTTCAAAGGATCAGCACCAGGGCTGCTCTAGCGCCCTCAGACAGAGGGGGCTCTAACTCAGATGCACCAAATGCACTTCATGGCTCACGTGCGCTCCAGCGCCCTCAGATAGGGGGGGCTCCAGCCCCAGCGGAGCAGCCTGAAGCACGTTTTGGCAGCACTGTCCATGTGACCCAGCATGCTTCCCGTGACCAGTTGACTTGGCCTCCAAGCTCGTCTTTTATTTTGAATTTTGGAGGGAAATTAGATCAGAATTGAGGCCCTTCTTCACCTATAAATAAAAGGGTCTTCCCTTTGTATTTTTTCACTTTTGAGCTTAGTGAAATGCTACAGAAATTGCTTTCCAGCCCTATTGCTCTTGAGTCACTCCTTCTCTTCACTTTCTCTACCCTTTCCTCTAGCTTCCTTCCCTAATAGGAAGGCCTTCTTAACTGAAAGGTCTCTACACAAACTCTTTACATTCAAAAACACACAAAAACACCATTCATAGTCATTCATTCTGCACCATCAAGACTTGCTATTTGGAGATTGTAACCTGTGAGTTCCAAGCCTGACAAACTACCATCAAACAAGGCCTTAATCAACTTTTGAAAGTCGACGAAGCCTTAACTAAATTTCAAACGTCGATTAAGGTTTTGTCTTCATTTTCCATCACCATGAACTACAAACATACACATCTCCTAGTCATTTCCAGTCTTAAATTCAAATCATTATCGCATGTCTCAGTCGCAAAACAAAACGCAAAACGAAATTTAAAACTAGTGCTTACCTACCAGTGTATTGAGGACAAAGAGTGGTGTACGTTCAGTGAAAAAGAAGAAGAGTAGATGTCCAAAAGTTCCTAAATCCAGCAATGCACTCACAACGCACAAAGTATTGATTCAAAGAGCAGAAGAAAAAATGAGATAAAACAAGGCAAAAGGAGGAGAACCAAACCAATGAATACAGCGCGTAAAGAACAGGGGAGGAAGGAGAGAGCAAGGAACAACGACACAAGGATACAACCAATTTAAATTTAAAAGGGTGTAGGAAGAGACAAGTAAAATATAAATTTTTTTGGTCAAAGAATATTTATTTGATAAAAACATTTTTATTGTCAGAAGATTATATTTCAAATATTTTCAAAAATTGCAAATACAGGTAGAAAGTGATGAGATTGCAGGAGAACGAGCCAATAAGTACTGTGAATCTGATATCAGATAATGATTAAAAATTACGGTACAATTGTGACTTAAATTTTCAGGAAATTAAAATCTGGTCAGTGTTATGGAATGCTTACGAGTAGGATTTTTATCTATTTTTTTTTTTTGTAAATCGGAAAATTGAGATCAAATACTTACTTATAAGTGCAACGAATCATCTTAAATAAATAGGAAAAGGGTGTTGCTTCCTCCATCACCACACCTTTCTCCTTCCACCTCTTTTTTACTATTTTGCTCTTAAGTAAAATTTTATTTTTAGGGTTATTTTTTAATTTTACCCATTTACAACCTATTCCACTAATAACCTATTCTAGTTCCCCGTACATGAGTAAAATATTTTTTTTTATTTTAACATTATATTTCTTCCTTTCTTTCTTTTGTCGCGGTGAGATACTACAAGTTGTAAAGGTTGATGGTGATGGAAACAATTATCAAGCAGTCTCCCTCTCGTGGTGCAGTGTCGCTCTCGTGGTGCAGTGTGTGGAGTGGTGCATTGCGTGCTTCCTCAAGGTGCGTATTAGAATAAACCTTCAAATAACCTAAAATAAAAAGTAACCTTTAAACGGAGGTGACATCCTTCAACGGATGTCAAAATCCTTCAACGGATGTCAACATCCGTTTAAGGTAAAACGGATGTCGACATCCGTTTTTTCCTTAAACGGATGTTGACATCCGTTCTTTCCTTAAACGGATGTTGAAATCCGTTCTTTCCTTAACGGATGTTGACATCCGTTCTTTCCTTAAACGGATTTCGAGTTACGTTTTTTATTTTAGGGTTTGTTTTATTAGTTTATTCTTTATTTTGGAAATATTTTAATAATTTAATTTAAATGTTTTGATTTATTATTTTTTAATATATTTTTAATGTATTTTAATAAGGTAAGGAAAAGGAAAAAGAAAGAAAGGGACGAGGAGAAGTGAAACGGAGAAGACAAATTGAGTTGTAAAGTAAAACAGAAGATAAATTGTTAAACGGAATTGAGAGATGGAAAGATTGGGTTTAAAATTAAAATAATAAAAATAAAAAGTTTTAATTTAAGGATATAATTGGAATTAGAAAAAATTGGAGAGGTAGAAGGAGAAAGATGTGGTGGTGGAGGAAGCAACACCCATAGGAAAATGATAAGGCGGTTTGACTGTGAGAACATGAATGGGCTTTTCATGCAATCCATAAACTTTTGTGTTGATTACGTAGTTTGAGATGTAAAATTTGAATTTTGAAATATATTTTTTTATTTTATATTTAAATGTATAATTTAAAATATAAAAAATATATTTTGAAATATATAGTTTAGAATATATTTATATTTTGGATGATATAATTTGGAATACATTTATCTTCTGAATTTTTCAGGATGAATTTTTATTTTATATTTAAAATATAAAAAATTGCATTTTAAATATAAATTTAAAAATATAAAAACTTATTGAAATTTTATGAAGATTGAGAAAGACATGGTCCGAGAATTGTTGAAAAAAACTTGTCAAATTTAAACAGATACAGGTTGATCTCGAGTCCAAATTTTTTACTGTTTTTCTTATTGTCCTTTTACTTTATATTTAAATAGAATTATATTAATAATTATGACAATAAGAAGATGAAATAGATTAATTGGTTAAAGTTTCTAGATAGTAGAGGTCATCAGTACTTAAGGACATTATTAGTTTTAATTATTTTCTTTACTTTTTTTAATATTTTATGTAAAATCATAGGAAATTTATTCTAAAATAAGTTTAGTTAAAAATAATATTAAAAATTTATGCATGAGTATTAAAATATTATTATTTTTTCTAATAAATAATAAAATATTTTCACATGGACATTAAAATATTTTCACATATAATAAAGTAATATTAAAATATAGCTATAAAAGGAGAAGGCAATCTTAAGAAATTAAAGGAAAGGTGTGAAACTAGTATGAAAGAGTGAAAAAGTTGAGTAGGCAATAATAAGAAATTAAAGGAAAGGTGTAAAACTAGTATGGAAGAGTGAAAAACTTGAGTAATTCTTTTAAGAAGTAGAAGAAAGAAAAAGAAGAAAAACACAATACTTGTAATTCCTATAATTTCATCGGAGGTAATTGGAACTAACTGTTTTTCTTTTTTTATCTCGTGATTATATTGTTATTAGGTAGACGATGAATGAGTTGATTTGTTTTAGTGTAACAATGATTATCTAATGATGGCATTGATGAATTTGAGTTGTATGTAAGGGATACTATTTGAATTATAATGATTTTCTATGGTTAAGAGTAGGAAATTGTTTTAAATTATAATAATTATCTAGTTTGTTTTAAGTGATAAGTGATTTTTTATTAATTAAATTTTTACGTTAAGTTGAAGCATGATTATTGATTATTTTGTTGAGTTGTTTTGGTTAAATCTCAATTATCAATTTGTCCACTGTTAGATCAAGTTAGAGTTTTAATACGTGGTTGTAACACATATTTATTCACTTTTACCATTGTGATTGTTAATTTGATTTCTGTATTTAGACAAATTAATTTTTCATTTTTAGGGAGATAGAACAAAATTCTATTTCTATTTTTGAGTTATATGTAAATCTTTATTTTTTATTTTTTTAATCTTTAAATCAGAGTTGAATTTTGATATATAGATTCATGATTCTTCACTCTCATCGTTAGGATTGTCAATTAGAGATGTGTAATATAAATTTTCTCATTTTTTAGGCATTGGACAATTATTTTTGTTTATGACCTATTTTGATAAAATGATTATTTCCCCTTAAGTAACTATCAAACCGAGTTGAAAGTTTAACGGTTGGTCATAGACATATATAGTTATTTACTTTGACCAATTGTATTAGTGATTAGAAATTTGTAGTTATAACATTAGTTTTTGTAATATTCTCATCACTTAAGTAGTTAATAATATTGACCTCCATTGCGTATTTTGTGCATAATATTTTCCGTTATAACCCAATTAAGTTAATTATTTTTTCATTAAATTCTTGATTCAATTGTAGTAATTGGTTATACAAAGTATATAACCGATTAAAACAGAAAAAATGCATAATTTGTTATATAAGTGAGATAATTTATTAAAGATAATTAATGAATGACTAATATAGACAAGTGTAGAAATAATCGATTACATAAGTTTGTTAATTGATTAAAATAGAGAAATAGTCTAATCCATTATATAAATAGTCTAATATGTTAAGATAGTTCAATGAATCATTAATAGGTTTAAGTGTTTAAATAATCAGTTATACACATAGGATAATTTATTAAACCGAAGAAAAAGCATAATTGATTATGCAATTTACATAATCGATTATAATGCGACAGGATTTGAAATCCTATATATGTGACTTGAAACCTGTTTCAAGAGAGTTATTATTTTCAAATATTAACATTTTCATTGACTTATGATTACAAGGGCTTTCAAGAAGAGTTCTTGGAGAATCTACACTACATTTGTTGATTACCCATCAAGATTCTATCATGAAAGTGTGCTACAATTGTTCTAATTTTATCTGCACTAAGAGGAGCGTGACTTAAAGATCAGGTTCTTCATAAAAAATATTTGTTTTGGTTTCTTGTGCGGGTTTGCTAGGGGTTAAGGGCTATGAGTGCTCTTGTATTGTAAGAGATTGAGGAGTGTTTATCTCTTGGGTTGCTAGCTATATTGATTTTGAGTGGTGAGAAAAGTGCATTAAGAGGGTTATCTTTGTATTTTTGTAAACTCAATCAATTATAGTAGAATCCCTTCAACTCAGGTTGTTGAAGAAGGAATGAATGTAGGCTTGTGATAGCCAAACCAGTATAGATTGTTTGTGTTGATCTTTTTATACTCTTTTCTCTTGTTGATTCATTATCTTTTGTTTATTGATTTCAAGAAAGCAAAGAACTCATAAATATTTTAAAAAGATCATTTTAAAAGGATTAATCCAATTCATTCCCCCTCTTGGAAATTTTAAAAGGATCTAGTTTAAAGGAGGGATTGTTAACAATTTTAATGTTAAGTTAGTTTCTGTTTCAATTAAATCTATTTTTGTTATGTTCAAATAAAGTTGTCAGATGTTGACCTATTATTTAGGGATTTGATGCTAAAATCTAGCCCATGATTTTAGGAAATCAACCACAACAAATTGCTTGTTTAGTGTTTTAACTTTCTTAATGTAAAAGGTCTCAACCGAACATTAAGAGGGTCGTACAAACCATTGCATTGTTTGATCTGTTCGGTATAGTGGGTTGTGGCTTTCTTGAGCTATCCTTTTATGTGTCTTTGATCGATCGGTAGGGAAACACTTGTTGGTCTTGTTAGAAATATGGAGGCTTGTTTCTCAACACTAAGAGGGGAGGGGGGGGGGTGAATTGGTGTTTTATAAAAACTTAAACTTTTCAAATATTTTTGAGAAATTAGAATATGATCTTTAAACTTTCTTGTGTTGTAAGTAAATACGCATGCAAAGAAAGTAAAGAGATAAGGAAAAAAAATCAAACCCAAGATTTTTATCCTGGTTCAACCTCAATGCCTACATCCGACACTAGTACACAATACACTTTTTATAGCGATATTTTATACCTACTGTAATCTATCAGGTGTAAAAAGTGATGCGATGGCATTATCGTAAATAATATAAGTTCTTTTACCTTTTATAACATCATGGTGAAGAAGATTGACATAAATTTTACCTTTCATAACATTATGGATTACATTATACTTGCATTTATTTATGTTTCTAATTTTTAATGTTCTTTTCTGTTTATGTTGTTTCATGAAGATATGATCTGTCTAATATTCTTGCGCGTTTCTTGATAGTTGGACATGATTATGCTTCTTGGAATAATTGAATTAATTTAATCAGACAATTAAAGTATTGTTTGTGAGTAACACCATGCTTTGCAGGCTGTAGATACCTTGTGTTGCATTCATGTTGTGATATTTTTGAGATAAATGAATCAACAAGATGAAGAACTGTTCATATTGTGCAATGAGTGTTAAGTCCACTAATGCAGCAAAACATAATTCTCTTTCTAGTTCATTATTGAACAGTTGGATGTGTTTTTTTTAAGAGATATCCTATGTTAATTCTCTCTCTCTCATCTGAGGTAGGGTGCTTAGATTTTGATCTTATAAATGTTAGTTCCACTTTTACTGATAGTTGATGTCAGAATCAAATATGTGGTCTCTTTACAGGTTAAGGAAGAAGTTGAAGCAGTCTTAAAGAGACATTTAACCAGCATGAAACAATAAGAACTAATCTCCTACTGATTATATAAATTCCCATGACTTGGACGTGGTATTGAGCTAAAGGAATGGACTGGAAAAATATGCTATAACTGAATGATTTAAAATTGTTTGGCTTGACTGAAATTCATTCTTAGGCATCCTTTTTACTTATTTTCAGGACTTGTGGAAAGGAATTGCATGCTACTGAATTAAGAAATTTGCACCATTAGTTTACTTGGTAACTCTCTTTCCTTATTTTTATATCTTTATTTTTCATTCTCTTGCCAACTTCATTTTCAATTTTCTTTATATTATAAATGGTTCGTGGGAAATATAGTTGAGAATACTATTTTCGAAGTGAAAATGGCTGGTTGGAAATTTTGAGTGATGTCACGGGTCTTAAGGTATATGAAGTAATTTCCTGAGCCTGTGATGATACTCTGCCTCCTTTGAAATAGAAAAGAAAAAGAATGTACTTAACATGTTAGCAACCACTTCAAGTCTTTTCTACTGTTCACTTTTAGTTTTAAATGCAAACATTCAGTTGTCAAGTTTGCTTGCCATAAAAGATAAAAGGTTATATCCAGTTAAGTTACCGACCAATCTGTTGTCTACAAAACATGATTTGCTTCCTAAGTTTGCTAAGTATGATGTTGATCTTTTGACCATAGTGGGAGAGATCTTGCTTGTTCCCTCTAAAATCAAGCAATTATGGGAATATCAATCAGGTTTGAAAATGTGTTTAATAACAACTTCTACTCATAAAACAACGAACACATAGGAAATTTTGATATTACGCCATAGTTGTGCGGGTAGACAACAGATGAGTAAAGAACCCGATCAACCTAAGTTGTTCAACTCTTTCGTTAGTGTGTTATTTATGCTTTAGTATAGACAGACAACAATGATAGATGATAATGCTACCCCATTAGAAGAAAGTCTTTCATCGTTTTCAAACACATCAAAGCATATGGAATGGAAGAAGGGGAATGAAAGTATGAAAATCGAAACCACACCTTTATAAGTCCACTTTTCTTGTCCATCTCATACTTGACCTTACTGTCTCTGCAAATTTCAACCACTAGCCATGGGAATTGATTTATTTCTCTAAGAAAAATCGTTGGGAAACAAGATTCTAAGTTCTAATATGTTGTTGAGATCGCCTTATTTAATCACAGCCTTATTTAATCTGTTGTTGGGAAATTTCCTTCACTTTGGCCTTTTCTGCTTCCTCAGTTTTTCTGGTTTCTGGATAGACACTCAAAAGTCACAACTTCATACCCATCCCACTATATATGTGATGTATTTCTATGAAATTTGAAAAGCAAACAAAATTAGTGCTTGCTTACTTAAGGAGCCATTCAATTCGGCTTGTAATGAATATATGATTGGAATCTGAAACTGGTAATCATCATTAGGCACTGTTAATGGTTTACATTTACTTTTTATTCACATACCTTATCATTTTTATCCAACAAGGCATTGACAGTTATGGCTTAAAGTAACTGCTGTTACAAAACAATCTTTTGTAATATCACGAAAGTATAAATAATGTTTATGTAGACCAATAAGATTCATAACACTTAATGTACGTATAGAGAGAATATAATTTATAAATTTATAAGATATATGATGTGATATAGTAGATATCCATGAAATTAAGGTATATTTCTATGATTACTTCGTATCAAATTTGATGTCTTAGTTTACATCTTATAAAGTTTCTTATACTTTGTTCCAAAGTTTGATCTAAAGTACACCAATGTTATAATTACAGTTAAAAACATGTGTCGCAACCGGAATCGCGAAGGGCGAAGTTTGAAAAGAGATTTTGGAGTCGCCACCATAGTTTATTTTGGAAAACTACGGAAAAACCATAAAATGATAAGACACAGTCCGCGAAAACTAGATTCTGGGTTCGGGAGTCGGTTACGTGTAGGGAAGGTATTAGCACCCTACGACGCCTGCCCTAAGGCAGTACCTTTAACTAAATACGCGAATTTGATGTGGTTTTCAAAATGTTTAACTATCCCTAAAATAAAATTCTAAATAAACAAAATATATTTTTTTAGTTTTTTGGGCCCGACAAGGATTGACCTTGCTTCTACGTATTCTCATTTAAAATGAGAAATCAGGGTTACGTAGTTCTTTAGAAACTGTGTTGAAAATTTTGATTAAGAAATTGTTTGAGAATTTTGGTTTGGAAATTGTTTGAAAAATTGTTCTGAAATGATTTTGGATTTTTGGGAAGTGAACCTGACAAGGACTAGCCTTGCTCCTACGTATCTCCACTCTTGATGGAGAATCAAGGATCACGTAGTTCTGGGTAGGAAGATTGTTTGTTGTTTAAAATAGTCGATGTTTTTATGGGTTTTTTTGAAGATTTTATACCTTTTTTGTATTTTGTTTAAGAAAGAGAAAAAGGTTGTTAGCACAAGGACGATGCGTGCGATCACACATGTGCTTAAACCTTTAAAACATATTTTTGTAATTTTCATTAAGAAAGAGAAAAAGGTTTTCAGCACAAGGACGATGCGTGCGATCACACATGTGCCTAAACCTTTAAAACATATTTTTTGTAATTTTAATTAAGAAAGGGAAAAGGTTTTTAGCACAAGGACGATGCGTGCGATCACACATGTGCCTAAACCTTTAAAACATATTTTCATAAATTCCTTTATTTAAATTGTAAATATTGCATTATTAAATATATATTTTAGGATAAGTAAATATCTAGAATAAATAGATAAAACAAAATAAAATAAGACAATAAAACTAAATAATAAAAATAAAAAATAAAATAAATAAAATAGGATAAACAAAATAAAAAATGAAAAAAATAAAAATAAAAAAAAGAGAAAAAAAAAACAAATAAGCAAATAATGAGGGGTCCGAGAAAAGGGTGCCGAACGTTCCGTCGCAGGTGACCGTGCAGTCCGTGGTAGAGGCCGAGCGTACGTTGGGAAAGGATTCAGAATCACGAGCGCTCGTTGGGGAGAGTTGACGAACGTACGTTGAGAAGAGGAGGCTGGATGACGAGCGCTCGTTGGGAAGATGAGGCTGGATGATGAACGCTCGTTATGGACGAGCGTTAGTTGGGAAGATGAGGCTGGATGACGAACGCTCGTTATGGACGAGCGTTCGTTGTGAAGATGAGGCTGGATGACGAACGCTCGTTGGGGACGAGCGTTCATTGGGAAGATGAGGCTGGATGACGAACGCTCGTAATGGACGAGCGTTCGTTGTGTAGATGAGGCTGGATGACGAACGCTCGTTATGGATGAGCGTTCATTGGGAAGATGAGGCTGGATGACGAACGCTCGTTATGGACGAGCGTTCGTTGTGAAGATGAGGCTGGATGATGAACGCTCGTTATGGACGAGCGTTTGTTGGGAAGATGAGGCTGGATGACGAACGCTCGTTATGGACGAGCGTTCGTTGTGAAGATGAGGTTGGATGACGAACGCTCGTTATGGACGAGCGTTCGTTGGGAAGATGAGGCTGGATGACGAACGCTCGTTATGGACGAGTGTTCGTTGGGAAGATGAGGCTGGATGACAAATGCTCGTTATGGACGATCTTTCGTTGTGTAGATGGTCACCAAACGGGCCGTCCAAGAAGTGGTCGGACGGACGTTTGGAGAGGAGGCCGATGACGAACGTTCGAAAAAGGCCAAATAACGTGCGTTCGTTCTGGGCTTGGCCCACCCAGGTGGTTTCTAACCTAGAATCCTCTAGGGGTTCGGCATTCTCGCCTCCATTCCTCACCCACTCAAACCCAACACTCTCCCGTAAGCTCACTCCCTCAGCTCACACTCTCTCCAGACCCAAGGTCTCTTACTCTCTCCGCAGGCCCACCGTCGCCTATGCCAGCGCCGGCCACCGCTTGTGCCGCCGGAGCCCTCATCAGCCGAAGCCGAGTCCGCAAGCTCTTTTTCTTCTCGCGCGGCTCGAAGACGGGTTTCTGCTTCCTCTCCCTTTCTTCTTTACGCAAGACCCAGACTCACCGTCAACACACGCGGGTGCTGGGGAAGCTCCAGATTCGGCGCCAATGATAACGGCGACAGCCTTGGGTGTTTGGATTATTTTTCGTGCAGGAAAATGGCATGGGTATGGAGTTGTGTAGGAAGGATGTCAGTTTACGGGTTTGGATTCTGCAAAGAGAGCATTAGTCTCTTGTTGAAGGTCGTGAGGCGTGTTTGGGTTGTTGGGAATGGATGAAGGAGATATCTGCTGAGTGAAATGGAGGCCTCAATGGTGTTTTTGTGCGATGATAGGTGCAGTGGATGATGGGTTATGTTCTTTGATGGAGGTGTTCACGGGTGTTGGAGATGATGGAGAGGAGTAGAGGATCCAAGTGGTTTGATGGAGGCTTGCGAGGGAGGGAGACAAAGGTTGGAGTCTCCATCGTTACAGCGGGCAAAAGCTAGGGAAATGGGTGAAGTTGAACATGATGTTGATTTGGCCGATAGGGGAAATAGGAGAGAAGTGTCGTAAGAAGGATGGGAATGGAGATTTGATTGAGATGAAGTTGGTGGAAGGATGTTGGTTTAAGATTGGGAACTCAGACAAATGAAGGTTGCAAGGGTGGAGGATGGTTGAAGAGGATGAAGACACTGTTGTTCTTCTTTCTGTTGTGTTTCCCTTTTCTTTTGTTTTTTTTTTTGGTGAGTGTCCAGTTTAGTGATAGTTCAATGTTGTTCAATGTTGGTGATTGAAAATGGGGGTTTGGTTGTTGGGAATAGCCGTGAGTGTGAGAGTTAGGAAGGAGAGGGGAAGCGTGGTGAAACAGAGAATGAATGGAAGGGGAGGTTGGTGAGTGGCGGATGATATTGGAGGTTTCATATTTAAGACAACGTAATTATACATTAGATGATGATGGCGAAACGCAGACATTCACACAACAATGCATTATCAATGGAACCACAACTAGTATGAAGCATAATACATCCAAGACTATACGAGTGAGCAAGTCTACTTACCTCTTGGAGCTCCACTGGCTGTCGTTAGCTCCGCTAATCCGATGCCTCCTCCTCCTTCGTTCAAGCTAACCTTTGTCTTTGCAGGTGCCAAAAATGGTGGACCTCAGAAGCAGTGTGTCTCCAGCCTCAGCTCTCCAAATCTCCTTTCTTTTCTTTGTGTGTTTTTTCTCCTTAGATGAAGGCCCCCGTAGCTCCTCCCAAAATCCCCCTTTCTCTATGCTTTTCTCTGCTTTTCTCTGCTACTCTGCCATTCCGTACACCAAGTCGTGTATGTGCTAATTCTGTAGGCTCCAAAGCGTCTCTGCCACACCCGCGCACTCTGCAGAAACGATTTCCTGCATCCTCCCCCTCCAACACACGTACACGTCGTACCCCAACCAAAACACTTTTCTTTTCTTGTATACTTTTACTAAAGACAAAACGCCCCTCTTTTCCTAATTCCTTTTTTTTTCTTTTCGTTTTTAATAAAATAAAAAGGTAAAAAACTAAAAAAACAAAAACTAAAGACACAAATAAACTAATAAGAAAATAAATAAATAAATAATAAAAACGAAAATAATAAAATAAAAATAATAATAAAAAGGGTAAATAATAAAACAAAAGAGAACAGTCTACGGTAAAGTCCAAAAAACCAATCCGGACGAAATTCGGTATTGACAACATGATTAATTAATCTAAAATTAAAATAATTAAACATAACAAATAATAAATGAAGGTTTAATGATAATTAAAAACATTTAGTTATATAATAATTGTTTCCTTGTGAGTCGAGGGAGTATTCAAATACAATCTTTTAACTTATATTCCTTAAAAAAACTTATATTGATTGAGCAGTTTTATATTGTGCACGTTGATGTTAGATTTTAGATGGTTAAATGTGAGATAAAGAAACACGATTGAATGATTGCTTGGCTTCATGAAATTTGGATTTAATTTTGTTTTAGCCTTGATACAGCAGTAAATTTGCTGCTTATGGACTTGGAAGTCATGGGTTCAACTCCTGGAAACAACTCCTCCTCTTTTGTGGTTTTGGAAGTCATTAGGATGCCCATTTTTTTAGTGAAATATGTATTTTCTTCATGTGCATCTCTAGAGGTTTTGGCAACCATAGTTTTGGTGATTATAATAAAGGTAAGAGATATTAGTTAAGGAAACATGATTCTTTTAATTTTGAACTGATTGTGGAATGTTGTTATTTTGTAACTAATTTAAAACATGAGGATGACCAAAGTTTAAGACTGTAAATTTCATCCTCCCCAAATCCACTGCCCTACATTGGAGAAAGCCTTCTTAATTGGTGCGTAGGAATAAGATCAGTTCATACTAGGTACCAAACTTTGTAGAAAGACACTTTCAACTGCTTTATTATGCAAAATAAACTACATAAAAACTATTAAATTATGTAATATTATCTTATAAACTTGATCTACTTTTTATAAGAAGATTAAATCTACCAATTGGATTGATAAAAGTTACTTTTGATGATAAGTAAGATACACTTGTTGACATGCGATATTTATCTTGGTGCTTAATCATTTTATCCACCTTCGCAAACAGGTGGTTATCTTAATTTTATCAACATATTCTTACACTATGTACTTTGTTTACAAAGGATTAAGACATTAGCAGACAATCTAGTTGTAACAAATGTGACTCTCCTTTTAGATGTAGTTGATTTTTTATACTTTTGACTATTATAAAGGTGATTGCTTTCACAGATAACAATGGATCGGAGTTGGATAAATTTGATATGTACAACAAATGAATATAAGAGTGGAGTAGAAAAATTTCTTGAATTTGCAAAGATGAATGTTCCAGACAATAACGAAAGATTCTATTGTCCGTGTGTTAATTGTTTGAATGAGCGAAAACTACCAACTAAAGTTATTCGAGAGCATGTTCTATGTGATGGATTCCTAAAGAGCTACACAAAGTGGACATGGCATGGTGAATTAATAGACATGCCAAGTGTAAGTGACTCTCAGGTAGAAGTAGAAGAAGTTGATTTAGAGATGGGTGATCGGTTAGAGGACATGATATGTGATGTCGGACATGATTCCTTCCAATGTGCTCATATGTATGATAGCTTGTGTAGTGACGCAGAAAAACCTTTATATCCAGAATGCACTAAGTATACTCGATTGTCAGCTGTGTTAAAATTGTTCAATGTGAAGGCAAGAAATGGGTGGACTGATAAAAGCTTCACAGAGTTGCTTGAGTTGTTGAGTGACATGCTTCCTGAAGGTAACACATTGCCAACACACAATTATGATGCGAAGAAGATATTGTGTCCCATGGGTATGGAGTATAAAAAAAAATTCATGCATGCCCAAATGATTGTATTTTGTACAAGAGCGAGTTTGCCAAGTTACATCAATGTCCACAATGTGGGGTATCTAGATACAAACAAAAAGAGGGTGAGTTTGAATGTGATAGTAAGGGTCCTCCTGCAAAAGTCTTATGGTATCTTCGTCTTGTTCCACGATTGAAACGCTTGTTCAGTAACTCAAATGATGCAAAACTCATGAGATGGCATGCAGATGGACGTATAAAAGATGAGAATTTGAGGCATCCAGCAGATGCAATGCAGTAGAAGAATTTTGATTCCATGTTCCCTAATTTTTGTAAAGATTCAAGAAACATTAGGTTTGGACTTGCTACAGATGGAATGAATCCATATGGAAACTTGAGCAGTATACATAGCTCGTGGCCTGTGATGTTAGTGATTTACAATTTACCTCCATGGTTGTGTATGAAACGCAAATATGTGATGTTATCCTTGATGATCTCGGGTCCAAGACAACCAGGAAACGACATTGATGTTTATTTAGCCCCATTAGTTGAAGATTTAAAGATGTTATGGGAGGAAGGTGTTGATATGTTTGATGCGTACACTGGTGATTCATTCAAATTGCATGCCATGGTATTTTGTACTATCAACGACTTTCCAGCTTATGGTAATTTAAGTGGCTATAGCACTAAGGGTCATAAAGCATGCCCTATATGTGAAGAAGGCATATGTCATCGTCAATTACAACATGGAAGGAAAACAGTATACCTTGGACATCGAAGGTTTTTTAGTACAAACCATCCATATCGTAAATTAAAGAAAGCATTTGATGGGTGTCAAGAAAATGAATTAGCTCCAATGCCATCCATGTGTTACTTTGGTGTAATTAAAGATATTTGGGTGATAGATTACACAAGTTTCAGAGTACCTGTTTTTAGATGTAAGTGGGTTGATGGTAATACTGACGTGAGGACCGATGATCTAGGTTTTACATTGGTTGACCTAGAAAAGGAAGGTTATCTTGAAGAGTCATTTATCATGGCGTCTCAGGCAAAACAAGTGTTTTATGTCACTGATCCCGAAGACAATAGATGGTCAGTGGTGCTCCAAGGTAGACCAATGCATTATACTGATGACAATAATGAAGTCATTCTTGATATTAGTGAAACTCCATCTTTCTCATCAAATATGCCAACCTTGAATGTTGATAATGAAGTAAATGACGTCCATGTCATACGTGATGATCATCACGAAGGGTTGTGGGAGAACATTGCAACTTGACAATGTATAAACTGAAATTTTAGATGTATTATATATTTTGCTTTGTTATTATATCTATTAATTATTATTAACACTTAATGATTTATGTAGGGAAATGTCTAGTGACGCACCATCTGGTGACCTCCCACCTTCACAAGGTGCGGATGACATTCATACGCCTACCCGAAAAAGGTGTAGGTCTGGGACAAGGTTGAGAGAGTTGGTAGCCACCCGCAACGCTGATCATAGGCTTTCCATTCATTTTGATATGCAGACATGTAAACCCTTGGGAGAAAATAGCACGAAATTCATTAGTTATGTGGTCTTGCTCGATAGAAGCAAGCCATCCATTCTTTGTGATGATTGGGATCATGTTCCAGAGAAACTATTGATGACAAATTTATGAACACTGAAAAACGGCGCCAATTTAACAATCGGCAAGTGTGACCGAATCGTATCAAGTAATAAAACTCGGTAAGACCAAGTATCGTTTTCCCAAAGGACTCACGGCCTAGTTAGCTATATGATTTGTTGATTATTTAAGACTTGTGATACGACTGTCGCGGTCATACAAATTTTATGTGCAACTAAGAATGCAGTATAACTAGGAAGTGACTCCTAGGTCGTCTCACAAGGACCAATTTGTGTGTTCAGTCTCAGATTCTGTCTTACAGGAAGGGGGGGTTTGTTTTGTTGTTTTGATGCGGTAAAATTAAATTAAACTGAAAATTAACTTTAAAACAGTAAACGTGAAAACGGTGAAGTAACATTCAAAACATTAAAAACCGAACGGTAAAAGACACCAAAATAAAATTAATGTGGGAACACTAAACGTAAAACGTTAAACACAAAAATAAAAGCATCAGTAAAAATAACCGTAAACATAAAGCTAAAATGGTAAAACTGAAATTAAAACAGTAAAACGAAATTAAACAGTAAAAACGATTTGCTACAGTAAAACGAAAATACAGCAAGGTAAAACAGTAAAAAAGATAAATCTGGAACAGAAAACTAAAATACAGAAAACGAAAATACAGAAAAACTAAAATACAGTACATAGTAAATACAGAAAATAGTAGAATTTAGAAAATAAATTACAGCAGTAAATTTTTACAACAAAAACAGTAAATCTTAAATAGAAAAAAACTGCAGTACCATAATTGAAAATACAGAAAACAAAAATACAGAATACAGTCAAAACAGTAAAACAGTAAATCAGTAAATTTTAGAAAATAAAATTACAACAGTAATTAATAATAGCAAAACAATATTTACAGAATTGTAGAATCTAAATAACAGTAATACCGAAACAGTAAAAACGGAATACAGAAAAATAGTAAATACAGAAAACAATAAATTACAAAATATGAAAACAGAATCAGAATTACTGCACAGCATAAAAAAAATAAAATTACAGTAAATAATTGAAAGTGAAATATTCAACAGAAGAGTAAAAACAGCAGTAGAAATTAAATTGTAGAAATACAAAATACAGAAATTAAAATACAGCCGAAATTAATTTACAGCAGTTAAATAAAATAGTAAAACAGAAAAACAGAATTTAAATTTCAGAAACAGTAAATGAAACCAAACTTTAAATTGAAATAAAATTGTTCATGAATTTATTACAGTAAAGAAATTAAAATTGGAACCTAATGTACACACTGCTCAACCGTAGCCTTCCATCTCCGTGCGTTTTTCTTCACGTTCCAGCTGCTGTATTTTCTAGCCCCTTGACTGTCCGTGTGCTTGTTGTCCAGCAGCTGTATTCCCCTCCTTCTTCTTTGGTGCTGCCTTCCTTTTATAAGGAATTCTCTGACCAACTCCCGTAGCACAGTCTCCTCCCGTGACTTCTCCTTCATTTGTTTGTGCCGTCTTCTTTTCTGCTGGCTGCCAAATTCTTTTGAAATGTGGTGCCCACATTCCATGCTGGATGTGCTCTCTGCTGCCATGGGAGGTGACCGAGAGCTTCTTCTTTTCCTGGACCATGGTGAAACTTCTTCTCCAACGTGTGTGGTTCTTCAAAGTTGGCTGCTGTTGTGGACCGTGCATGAGGGTGGCAGTCCTTCTTCAACAACGTGAACCCTTCATCCATTTGCCATGCTTTCTTTCCAATTGTAAATCACGTTCCAGCCAACAAAAACAATGTGGTGGTCCCAACTTTTGATTCCAAAGGCTGAATGCTTTTGAATAGCCGTGAGCTTCTTTGTTTGCTTTTCCCAAATAATTGCCAAATTCAACTATAATTCACATTCCAAGCTAAAGGTGTGCGGCTCCCACTTTAATAAAAAAAAATGTTTGTTGGATGCTTGCTGAAATAACTTCCACCGTGACTCCACTTCCCTTAATAATATTTGGAATAAAATTCAGCACTTGGAAGTGGATGTGAATTTTCACCATGGTGGTCCCCTCCTTTCATTCAAAGTGATACTTGCTAATTTCCATCCAGCCGTGAAACATGTGTATCACTTCTACCACTTTCCATTCCTTCATCTCAATTAATTGGCTAAGTGTTACCATTCCAGCCGTAACACCATTCCTCTCTTTCTTTCCAAATTAAAACTAAAATTCAAAAGCTTTTAATTAATGGCTTCACAAAATAAATTAGTCCCTAGATTTTATCCAGGAATTTCCCTACAATTAATAATGCAAATATTAAGCTTAGAAAATTCAAATTAATCAAAATAAGAATTTCTAGTCAATTTAAGCACAATTAGTAAAAATAGGAAAATACCGGACATTTAAGCACAATTCCCGGATTAAATTCGGTACAATAAACTAAGTGAAATGTAGAAAATATTGATTCATCAAAATAGACCACACTTAGTCTTTTGCACTCCTGGGCAAAATTAAAACACAAATCAGAGAATAGTTCAAAGGACTTCTAGGAAGGTGACACACACTCAGCACACAGAAAACAAAGACTCAAGAAAAATAAAAAGAATTTACAGAGTTCTCAAGAATTATGGACCGATGAAAGAAGTGGAAATTTTCCAACACAAAATCAAGGAAAGCACATACTTACAGAAATCATCCAAGCAATTCAATACATAGCAAAATGATTAATCAGCTCAAGAGGTGATTTGAAAATAACAAAACCTCACAGATGCACTATAGTGTTTCTCTCAAGTGTCTAGGATAAATAATAATATCAGCTCGATGTACTCAAGAAAACAAACACAAGTAGACTTGGCAAGCTTCTAATTATCAATACTTAAAACATATGCATGTTCAGATCAAAAGGTCTTTCAGGGTTGTAATGGGGCCAAGGACATGGGAGGATAAATATGGATAAGTAGGTATAGCCCAAAAGAAATAGAGGAGCAATGGGGAATAAGTGAAAATATAGTGAAATCTCACCCAAACCTCTAATTCAATCATCTTCTCGACTCCATTATTTACAAAATTATTTTTTTTATAATCATTTTTTTTTCTTTTCTCATCAATTCTTTTTTTCATCCTGTCTCTTTTTTTTTTTTCTTTATCACACAACAGGATATAATTCATATTTTCAAAACATGATGAGGAACCAACTAGCCAATTCATCAGAATTCCCAAGGAGACCACACTTATTCACAAAATACTCTTAAAGCTCCAAAATTCCCTAAGGTTAAGGTAATAATGGTTTTTCACTTAGGGCTAGTGTATGAGCTTCAAAACAAAGAAATGGATACATTATAGGCTCAAAGGGGTTAGCAAAGGATAATAACTGGGTAGGCTTATTTGGCTAGAGAGGTTCAAGAACAAAAAATGCCTTTATCACGTCTGAACATGCATATCAATCAAGTATATCTAAAAGAATCAAGCCAAGGCATATGTGCAAGCATTCAAGATACATATCACACAAGAAAGAAAATTAAGTGGCTCAAATCTCACACAGGGTGTTCGTCACAATCAAATCAACCTCTTAAACACATAATCATCTTTCCAGCCAAAGAAAAGCAAGGATTACAAACTATAAGTATTAAGTGAGTGAAGGAAAAATCTACAACTTATACATCATCCAGAAATCCAGAGAAAAATGTAAAATTTATTGCACACAAAACTCGATAAAAATAACTTAAAACAGAAAAAATTAACACTCAAAAAAAAAAAAAAATTTAACACACAAAATACAATCTAACAGAAAAATCAGAAAAATCAGAATTTCTTCCCAGTAGACCACACTTAAATCACACAATGTCCTCAGTGTGTTACAATCATCAGATGATCAATTTCAGAGCAGTCAAATAATATAGACAAGTGCAATAAAAAGTAGAAAAATGGGAAGAAATTTTCAGTAACATCCATCAGTAGATGTTATCATTGACATCCATCAGTAGATGTCTAAAACACCTAGCACCCATCAGTAGATGCTAATATTTTTTTTATTTTTTTCTTTTATTTTATTATTATATATATTTTTTTTTTAATTGAAAAAGGAATGACCGATACTGTGTCAACAGTCTCGGTGGCAAAGACCGGAACTGTTGCTACAGTGGAAAGCAATCTGGGTATAAATGGCCACTCCTCCGCGTCCAGCGCCATTTCTGAACGCTCATTCTCTCTCTACTCCTCAGCTCTCTCAACTCTCTCTTCTCTCTGCTCTCTTCTCTCTGCTCTCTGCTCTCTCAACTCTCTCTCAACCTGAGCGTCTGGATCTGTGAGGAAGCTCTGTCCCCGCGCCTTCTGAAGATCTGAGATCTGCGCAGAGCCCCTGTCCCTGCGTCTTCTGAAGAGTCTGAGTGAGATCCGCGAGGAGCCTCTGCAAGCCTACTTCCCCAGGTAAGTCCTTCTTCACTAAGGATCTCCCTCTCTTTCTGCTTGCTTGTTCTGCTTCTCTTTCCCTTGTCCGATTCTTTAAGCTTTCTGTTCTTTCATTTCAGTTCATCCTTCCTTTTCGCTTTCCCTGCTTGCTTGCTCATCTTTATTATTATATTTTTTTTTTCTTTTTCTGCAATACTTGTCCTCTCCCCCTGCCCGATCTATCTTCTTTCTTCTCCTACAATTTTTTTTTTCATTTTTTTTTAAACTTAAAACACTTAAAACACATAAAACACAATTGTCATAAAACTTAAGGGGTATATAGGCTGGAAACCAGACGTTAATCTCCCTTCGATTGAAGGTATTGCAGAGACAATCGGGTAGAACAACGCCACGTACCCCACTTAAAACTAAATAAACACATAAACATAATATACAAGAACAATATGGACAAGAACAACCGGACAACTGGACGTAGATCCGTTTAGGACCCTTTTGCAAGGACCGTGAAACAGATCTGAGACCAGACACTGAAACATCAAATACAGACTGGACAAAATAAATCTAAAAGGAAACAAGAACAAATAAAGAAAACAGAGAACTAATCTAATTTTTTTTTTATGCTTATTTTTTTTTTTTTAGTTCTTTTTATTTTTTTTTTTATGTTTATTTTTTTCTTTTTTTTTTATGTTTTTGTTCTTTTTATTTTTATATATTTTTTTTTATTTATTAAGTTTTAGAATATTTCAAGAGAAATGATGACGAGTGAGATGGAATCAGAGAGATACACTAGTCAGCGATGGCGTCCTACAGATGATCATATCAATATGATGACCAAAATCTACAACTATGGGGTCACACACCCAAGCCGAGCGCAAGTCGTCGAGATCGCATCTCGACTAAGGACCTTCGCAGATGCCACCGAATATAACGTGCACTGCTGGTTTAACAACCATGGCAATCGGGTCAGGCGCTGGCAAGCGGAGATAGACCCCACAGGCACTCTCTTTTCACAACTGCCGCTATACATGTACGGTAAGACCTCTGATCACACCTCCATTGAATTTTCCATTCCTCTTCTATTATTAACACAAGTTTTTTATTTTTTTATTTTTTTATTTTTTATTTTTTGTTTGAAAGAAAACAACTGGGTGATAATGAGGGCACCGAGGCTGCTGAATTTGTTTCCAGTTCCGATCATTATCGATGACGACAGAAATGAACGAGAAATTCCTCCACCAAAGCCTCCGCTCGTGACTTTTCGAACCAGAGCTCCCTCAACGGAGCTCTCCCTTAGACCACCACAACCAGCTCGAGAATTCTTCCAGTTTTAATGTTTTATGTTTTTTTTTATTATTAGTTATTTTTTTTTTATGTTTTTGTTGGCCGAGTGTGGCCAGAATTAAGGACTGTAATATGAACACTTATGTTTTTTTTTATGTTTTTATTTATTATGTTTTTTAATGGTTTGTAATATTTAACGATCAGAAATGATCGAACCCCGAACATCTTATTATGTTTTTATGTATTTTTGTTATATTTGTTGTTGTTTTTTTTTTTTATTTATTTATTTATTAATAAAAACACTTAAATTAGCATCTCTGCTCAAACTATATTCCACTGCCATTACAAGTTAATTATGCACTTGTGTTGCTTTTTTTTTTTAAACAAAAACTAAATAAATAAATAAAACAGAACACAAATTAACAAAACAAAAGACCTAATATCGAACACAAAAAATCAAAGCACACAAAACGCAAATGTCAAAAACAGCAGACAAAACACATATTTACAATACATACATTAACAAAATAACACACCTGAAAGAGAACACACATTTTTCTATATAATATTTTTTTTTAAATAATAATAATTTGTAAACTAAGAAAATCAGAATTCTCCCCTAATTCGCAAATTAAGAAAATTAAGGGAAGAAGGAATAGAAAAACTCCCCTGGTTATGGTGGCAGTTGCCAAATTTGGACAATTAGGGATATGCATTCCATCACATGATTCAACAGAGAAATTTTTAAGAGGAACTGCTTCATCAGTATAGCTTTATCATTCATAGCAAGATGTTTCTTCTTTCTTCTCACAACAAACTGTTGCAGCAGTATCTCTTCGTCATTAATCATGCATTCCTTTTTGAATTCTGCATCCTTGTCATCAAACTCACAATTAATAGCATCTGTAATAAACTTAGAGTCTGGCTGTAACGCATAATCAATTTCAGCACAAATGGAGCAAGAACCAGATTCACAGTCACATTCAAAATTTTCAGAAAACTGTGTTAAATCAAAGTTTAGTCCTAACTCTATAAATTCATCAGAATGCACGGTTTCTCTTTCAAAATCAATATTGACGCGACTTTTACCAATGGGTTCAATGGCTGACACTGAATTAAAAGTTTTAGAATGGTCAATCAAATTTGTATTCGTATCAGTCACAAACCCTATAGCATCAGTGTGCATCAAATCACAGGCATTTGAATGTGTATGCAAATCAGGTAAGGTAATTGGAATATCAGGTTCAGAATAAACCTGTTTTTGTTCATTAAAAAGTTCTTTACCAATCTCCAAGTCATCAGCTGCGTCCTTAGGGCTATCAGTGTCAAAATCCAGAACAAGCTGCTCAGGTTCTTCCTTTGCTACCTCAATTGGACTTTCACCTGCCAGCTTGCAGAGCAACTTCCTCGCTTGTGTTGGGGTTATATCCATCCAACATCCACAAATAGCTGCATCCACAAGTATCCTTTCATTGTCCAGGAGCCCTTCATAAAAATAAGTCAAGAGCAAATGCTCTGGAATTTGGTGGTTTGGACAAGTTGTGCAGAGCCTGTTAAACCTCTCCCAAAAATCTGCCAGGCTTTCTTCTTGAAACTGCTCAATGGCAGTGATCTTCATCCTAATGCTGGTCACCTTTGCTGCTGGAAAGAACTTGTCGAAGAATTTTTGTTGTGTTTCCTGCCAACTATTAAAAGGATACTGGTATATGAACCAGTCTCTTGCTTCATCTTGAAGGGACATAGGAAACATTTTTGTCAACACTGTCTCCTTTGAAATACCAGCAGGTCTCATAGAAAAACACACCAAACTAAACTCCTTGAGGTGCCTGTATGGATCTTCATGTGCCAACCCATGGAATTTGGGAAGACTCTTGACTATCTCATACATCCAGTCTTGAGAATCTGTCATCTCCTCTAGTCTAGTTTAAAACCTATCTCAGACCTGGACTTCCACTTCACACAAAGATTGTATAGAAAGAAATATACAGAAACTTAACATGGAGGAAAACTAATATTTTTTTTTAATTTTAGAAACAAAAGCTAAATACAAAACACAACACATTTATACATGCAATACATACACAAGACAAAATTTTTTTTTTTTTTTTTAAATTTTTTTTTTTTTTTAAATTTTTTTTTTTAATTAACAAACAAAATACATATGACACGCATACAGAAAATAGAACATCACATCATAACGCAAGATAAAACACAACAATTAAACATATATATACACAATATATATTAACACAGTAAAAATCTAAAACAAAAACCTGAACTGAAGTGACAACGCCGCCAAAATTTGCTGAAGGTGTCGTTGTCGCCTACAGAAATATACAAGACAAAACACACAAAACAAACATATTAACAGAACAAAACTTTATACAACAAAAATCTAAAACCAAACCGTTATTGGTCCCCGGCAGCGGCGCCAAAATTTGATACGACTGTCGCGGTCATACAAATTTTATGTGCAACTAAGAATGCAGTATAACTAGGAAGTGACTCCTAGGTCGTCTCACAAGGACCAATTTGTGTGTTCAGTCTCAGATTCTGTCTTACAGGAAGGGGGGGTTTGTTTTGTTGTTTTGATGCGGTAAAATTAAATTAAACTGAAAATTAACTTTAAAACAGTAAACCTGAAAACGGTGAAGTAACATTCAAAACATTAAAAACCGAACGGTAAAAGACACCAAAATAAAATTAATGTGGGAACACTAAACGTAAAACGTTAAACACAAAAATAAAAGCATCAGTAAAAATAACCGTAAACATAAAGCTAAAATGGTAAAACTGAAATTAAAACAGTAAAACGAAATTAAACAGTAAAAACGATTTGCTACAGTAAAACGAAAATACAGCAAGGTAAAACAGTAAAAAAGATAAATCTGGAACAGAAAACTAAAATACAGAAAACGAAAATACAGAAAAACTAAAATACAGTACATAGTAAATACAGAAAATAGTAGAATTTAGAAAATAAATTACAGCAGTAAATTTTTACAACAAAAACAGTAAATCTTAAATAGAAAAAAACTGCAGTACCATAATTGAAAATACAGAAAACAAAAATACAGAATACAGTCAAAACAGTAAAACAGTAAATCAGTAAATTTTAGAAAATAAAATTACAACAGTAATTAATAATAGCAAAACAATATTTACAGAATTGTAGAATCTAAATAACAGTAATACCGAAACAGTAAAAACGGAATACAGAAAAATAGTAAATACAGAAAACAATAAATTACAAAATATGAAAACAGAATCAGAATTACTGCACAGCATAAAAAAAATAAAATTACAGTAAATAATTGAAAGTGAAATATTCAACAGAAGAGTAAAAACAGCAGTAGAAATTAAATTGTAGAAATACAAAATACAAAAATTAAAATACAGCCGAAATTAATTTACAGCAGTTAAATAAAATAGTAAAACAGAAAAACAGAATTTAAATTTCAGAAACAGTAAATGAAACCAAACTTTAAATTGAAATAAAATTGTTCATGAATTTATTACAGTAAAGAAATTAAAATTGGAACCTAATGTACACACTGCTCAACCGTAGCCTTCCATCTCCGTGCGTTTTTCTTCACGTTCCAGCTGCTGTATTTTCTAGCCCCTTGACTGTCCGTGTGCTTGCTGTCCAGCAGCTGTATTCCCCTCCTTCTTCTTTGGTGCTGCCTTCCTTTTATAAGGAATTCTCTGACCAACTCCCGTAGCACAGTCTCCTCCCGTGACTTCTCCTTCATTTGTTTGTGCCGTCTTCTTTTCTGCTGGCTGCCAAATTCTTTTGAAATGTGGTGCCCACATTCCATGCTGGATGTGCTCTCTGCTGCCATGGGAGGTGACCGAGAGCTTCTTCTTTTCCTGGACCATGGTGAAACTTCTTCTCCAACGTGTGTGGTTCTTCAAAGTTGGCTGCTGCTGTGGACCGTGCATGAGGGTGGCAGTCCTTCTTCAACAACGTGAACCCTTCATCCATTTGCCATGCTTTCTTTCCAATTGTAAATCACGTTCCAGCCAACAAAAACAATGTGGTGGTCCCAACTTTTGATTCCAAAGGCTGAATGCTTTTGAATAGCCGTGAGCTTCTTTGTTTGCTTTTCCCAAATAATTGCCAAATTCAACTATAATTCACATTCCAAGCTAAAGGTGTGCGGCTCCCACTTTAATAAAAAAAAATGTTTGTTGGATGCTTGCTGAAATAACTTCCACCGTGACTCCACTTCCCTTAATAATATTTGGAATAAAATTCAGCACTTGGAAGTGGATGTGAATTTTCACCATGGTGGTCCCCTCCTTTCATTCAAAGTGATACTTGCTAATTTCCATCCAGCCGTGAAACATGTGTATCACTTCTACCACTTTCCATTCCTTCATCTCAATTAATTGGCTAAGTGTTACCATTCCAGCCGTAACACCATTCCTCTCTTTCTTTCCAAATTAAAACTAAAATTCAAAAGCTTCTAATTAATGGCTTCACAAAATAAATTAGTCCCTAGATTTTATCCAGGAATTTCCCTACAATTAATAATGCAAATATTAAGCTTAGAAAATTCAAATTAATCAAAATAAGAATTTCTAGTCAATTTAAGCACAATTAGTAAAAATAGGAAAATACCGGACATTTAAGCACAATTCCCGGATTAAATTCGGTACAATAAACTAAGTGAAATGTAGAAAATATTGATTCATCAACTTGTTATGAATTGATTGTAGGTTTTAAATGCAAGAGACAATAATTAAACATGTATGCATGAATTGGATCAATGGAAAAGAGGAATACAAACACTTTAATGAGTTAGATGGATGAGTATGTTGTTGGGGTTATCAATTTCATCTTATCCACTCTCATATACTTTTAGGACTTCATCATTCTTTTCATCAATGTTAATGTCACTCTCTAAATCACCTTGCAAGAAGGCCTATCCTTAATTACGAGTTCATACAATTCTTAGCATTCCTAATAATTAATTCTGAAGTGCAGAAGCTTAACGACAACCAATCCTCATATTCCTATGTCTAGGCAATATGCTATTGGGAGAAATTCCCTAGATCTAGATTTCTCTGTACGTTCCCATATCGACAAAATCAATAATCATGGCATTGAATGAGTTAAACAATGCAAGCTTTAAGCAAAGAGGAAAAACCCTAACTAATGATGAAAGAAAGCATGTATCTTAAAATAAGATGTTAAAACACAAATTCCATATATGAGAGTTTCACAAGATTGCATTGATTCCCCAACAATAATACAAGGTTTAGTTCACCATATTCATGGTGAAACTAGATGAATAATAATGAAATAATGGAAGAGATAGGAAAACCCTAGAAAGAGAAGAGGAGAGCCGTCACCATCTCCCAATCTACCCCCAAGGGTTGAAAAGTGTGTTTTTGCTTCCTCCCAGCCAAAGATACAAACCCTAGGACGTCCTAAAGCTTATATACTATTCTAAAAATACAGAAAATTAGGCCCAAGGCCATAAAAACAAAAGAAAACCGGTCCAAGCCCAATTAGAATGGCGCTCAGCGGTATTTTACCGCTGAGCGGTAATAGCGCATGATCCATTTTGCCCCAACTGCTGTTTTTGCCCCTCATTGGTGATTTTGGTACCTGAAAAGTGCCGCTCAGTGCTATTTTACGCTCAACGGAACTTTTTCTGTGTTCTGGTTGACTTTTCAACATTCTGGTTGACCGGTTGACTTTTCTGGTTGACAGGTTGACTTTTCTGGTTTCTGGTTAACTTTTCAGCATTCCAATCATTCGGTACTTCAATTCTTCTTTGAAATCATTCAATTAGCCTACAAAATCAAGGGAATCTTGCACAAAACCATTAAATTCACTTTTAACTCTCTTATTTACAAAACTAAAGCAAAAATATGAGTTCAAGCTAGTTTCTAAGTCTTAAAGGTTGCTTTTGGTATCAATTTTAAGCATAAAAATAATGGTTTTTCAACCGTTATCAACTATGCTAATGGAATTCATGTTTGAAGAACAAAGAGGAAACTTAGAAACAATTATGATGAAATAGGATAATTCCACTGCTTTTCCAAGATAGATTGATTATCGGTTATCCATAGATCATTGTTCAATTGATTATTGTTCAAGTTTCAAATTAATTAAAGTATATTCTTAATTAATTTGAGGGCGATCATGTAGTTAACCAAAGTAGATTCTCAATCAAATGCAAGACCTTCCTAGATTATTTCACAATGAATTCAACCAAAGTACATTCTCAATCAAATTCTATTGTGTTTAATCATATCTATTCTGAAATCTCCTAACCAAATTAAAAGCTAACTAATCAAAATAAATTCTCAATTAATCATAGTTGAAATTATTACCATCAATCAAAGTACATTCTCAATTGATAGCAAAACCCCATTTAATCATATGAAAGTTCCTAACCAAACCTAGAAACCCTTGAACTCATATGATTAATATGCATGTAGATTCAAACACCTTATGGTGTAAAACTCATTACTTTTAATATGATTTGGAGATGAAAGACATAGAAGAATAATAACTCAAATCAATAATTAAAAGAAATAATTGCATTAATTCAACTTAACCTCAGAATCGATAATGAAATTATAGTGGAATAGCCCTAGAAGCTTTTCACTCCATGAATGGAGTGAAACACATGATGAAATAAAAGTGAGAGGAGTGGTGGATGAATGCTTCCAATGGAGGAGTCTAAGAATGAATGAGTTATGCCTCCCCTAGGTCTCTTTATATAGGCTTGATTGGGCTTGAAGTCTGCATCTTTTGTTGATAAGATCTTTTATCTTATATCTAATATCTTTCAAATATTCAACAGATTTAATCAGTTTTTGAGAATATTTTATAATATCTTTCCTAGATTCAAAAAGATTTGGCAAATATTATCTTTTGATATTTATTGATATAGTTAAATAAGATAATTATTTAATAATATCAAATAAAATATCTTAAGATATATTTTCTCCAAATTATCTTTTAAAATAAAATTGCCGAAAATTACATTTCAACCCTTTTTATTTTATTCAAATTGCACAAATTAGCCTTTTTTTTTCAGAATTGCAATTCAGACTTTAATTCCAACTGCATCAACAAACATTAGACTATTCAAAATAATTTATGCAACTAAAATCACATTTTAAGCCTCTTTATTTCTCAAACCCGATAAAGCTAATTGTCACATATCTTATTTTAAATCAATCATTTAAGCACAAGAATCTCATCAAAAATTTGAATTTTAAAACATAAATGTGGGAATAAATATGCACTCATCACACTCCACACTTATCCTTTTGCACTTGTGGGCAAAATTGGCTAATTTCAAGACTTTTTTCTCGGCCATTTTTATTCCATATTTGCATTTGGATCAAAAGAATGAACAACACCGAACATACACTAGTACAGAAAGAAGAAACGACACCGGTTCTTTTGAGCCATAGACAGCGGTTTCTGAACCGAGGCATATCTAGGCGAGGTAAAAAGTGATAGTCTATTTGCCTCGGTTACATAACCGAGGCATAAAAAGACAGAATTTTGACTCGGTTGAAAGTTAACTGAGGCCGTAGGTTCTTTTTTTTTATTTTTTTTATTCATGTGCCCTTGTTGCTGTTGTCCATCACGTACACATATTTTTGTTGGACATTCTACTCATTTCTCTTTGGACACCATCCTTTGCTGGCCGGAGCTGGAGCTGGAGCGTGAAGTGTAGTGTGCTTAACTTCAACCATGCCGCCACACTCCTTCTTCTTCTCCATGGGACACTCTTCTTCTCCAAAGTTGGCGGCTGCTCTCCCTTCTTCAATCACCATTCAAAAACATCATCAACCAGCCGCTCCATCTCCTTTAGGAGAAATCCAGAACAGAGAACAGATAACTGATTTCAAAATTAACATACCCAATTGAACATCAGAAGGAGCAATTTTAACATACCCAATTCAATTCAAGATCATAAGGAGCAATCCAAAACAGATAACTGATTTTAACATACCCAATTCAAGAGCATCCACTGTCCGAGCTCTCTTCGCACTCGTGTAAGCCACACACCTTCTCTGCATCTTCTCTGCATACCCAATTCAAGCATCTTCTCTGCACTCTCTCATTCCGATCATCGCCACTACACGCACCTTCAAAGTGTCCGGAACCTTCACATGTGCCACCTCCACAAACCCCTCTCTGCTTCCACACCTGGACAAATTGCTCTTCCGCATGCAACCACCCGACTCGTCTCATAGATGAAACCCCGTTCAAATCCCTAAACCCCCAATCCAGTCAAAACGCCGTTCAAATCCCTAACCCCCAATCGGATGACCAACAACCCCAAACCTCCTCCAACAGTCGTGAAGTCCCCAAACCTGCACGAATAGTGGCGACGCGAAGATGCTTTGTCGTGAAACTCCCTTGCGCCGCGGAGACGCTTTGTCGTGATCACGGTGCCTCCAAATCGCTTCCCCTCCATGCGTGAACGAACCAGGAATAAGGAAGGAAAGGACGCCTCCTTGCTCGACGACGAGCCTCCACCCGAAATGTCGTTCTCTTTGGGCGGGTTTTGGCGGAGCTAGGAGAGGCGGTTGTGGTGGCCGTAGTAGCGAGTGGAAGAAGCATGAAGTGCTTCATTTTAGGGCAGAGAGGAGAACGAAATGGGGAAAGAAGCGTGTGGAAGAAGAGTTCATTTTGGGGGCAGAGAGGAGAATGAAATGGAGGAAGTGCACAACCCTTGGCTCGAGAGAAGTGGAAGCACCGTGACTCCTTGGAGAAATCAAAGCAATATGCCTCGGTTCTTCATATAACCGAGGCCTCAAAGCCTTTTGACTTCGGTTCTGCAGCAACCCGAGGTTCTTTCTCCCGGTTTTTGAGCTGACTTGATTGACTTGATGTGTGTTGCAGGGGTGTGTCAGGCGTTTAGGCACCGGTTTCCTGTGCAACCGAAGTTGTATTAGCGTTATGCACCGATTCTGTATGAACCGAGGCCTATAAGGCTCTCCATAATTGCGGATCTGCCACCGCATTTGAATATGCACCGGTTTGGTTTAGACATATGTCTATTGGGCGAATTTAAAAACACGTTTTGTACTAGTGATAGATCAATCATCTAAAGATCACTTGCTCATGGACATGCAAATGAAATCACTCTATTCTTCATACATGAGTTGATCTTTATTAATTTCTAACAAAATCAAATAATAATAATAATATAATAATAATAATATTAATAAAAATATAATAATAATAATAATTATTGTTTTTTATATTTAATTTAATAATATAAATTAGATTTTAAATTACATTATATATAAAAATTAATTTAATAATATAAATTACATTAAATTAATACGTAAAATATTGTTTGACAGTCATACGTGACAAAGAATCAAAATGTTTGTTTGTCTTCATTCTTGGAACCCAGGAAGTAAAAGACGGTTTGACATATGTGATCGGTGCTCGTGTTTCCTTCAATCATTTCATATGCAATGATGGTGAGCCGAAGAGGAAAAACATGATTTCAGAACATGGACACAGTGGCAAAATGAAACTGAACTACACTACATTATTAAAAATTGTACAGAAGTAAAAATTAATTTGTTTAAACTGAACTGAAGTGTAAAATAGTTCATACAATCTGAACTGAACTGTTTTTTGTTTTATCAAATTGGACTGAATTGAACTATACAAAATTATATTAAACTACAATAAAAATTAAACTAAATTACTAGACGTCAATGCGTGCTTATCCACATATGTAAATTATTAGATAATCTTCCGATTGAACTGTGTTCTTTGAATGGATTGAGAAAAATACATATAATAAATCATATCCCAAAACAGATGGCTCACATCTTACGAACTTTGAAAACAAATAACGGAGTTCAACTCGTTACATATAATCATCCACTATGATTTATTAGATTTGAGATTTATATAAAATAGTTAATTATTTATTTTATGAATGTATTTTATATAGAGTAAAAAAAATGTAACATATGAAATATTAATAATATCTTAATTTTGACTTTTTAAATTTAAATAATAATTAACTATATTTATATTTTTTTAAATATTGAAAGGTTTTCTAAAAAATATTTTAAGTAAAATATATTAAATAAATATTTTTTAATATAATAGGCACAGATAAGACGAGTAAAGTTTTTTAATATAATAGATTGTTGGGCACTCACTTGGTGGTGGTAGTACTGCATTATTGACATACATGCTTAGAGAAATAAAACAATTCGCTTCGTGTTGTGTCACCTTTGAATCAGTGATTTCATTAAAAATAAAATAATTTAATATAACTTTTCATAACATGATTGAATCATTAAATTTATTAATTACAGTATTTAACAACTTTGTAAAATTTTATTTGAAATTATGCTATTTTATAATAAATTTTATGACGGAAATATTAGTCACTGTTATTTAAATAAGTATCATGAATTATATGTTATTTAAAAAAAATTGATTAGGTACTTTAGAAACAATTTAAACTAAAAACATGATTTTTTTTTCATTTTTTTCTTTTTCTTACGTAGTTTGAGTCTTTTATTATTACAGTAACAAATAAATACTTGTACTTATTCTAAAAGAAATAATAAATATTTTATTTTGTTCACCTACTGTTTTTGTCTATTTGATTTCCTCTATTTCCTTTCAATCCTTCTTCTTGTATTTATCTATTTTATCTGTTTCTTACTCTTGTTATCGTTTTTTTTTTTAATTTCCTCTATTGAATTAACATTTTCCATAATAATAAAATGTTATGAGAAAAATTGAAATGATGAATAGGTAGACGTCGTTTTCTTGATGCCGTTGTGACGGAGCTTTCCAGGAGTAACGGCCACTTCAGTTTTCCTTTTACGGCAAATGCAAAAGAGAAGACAATAAAGAAACCCAAGAAAACAAAAGCAGCGACAGCACACAATTCAACGCATGTTAACCTCTTCTCAAACTCAGCTTTTCTAAATAAGTCCGTTTTCGCCGCTTTCAAAAGTATTTTTCCTCCTCCACACAATATTATTGTATCAATGTTCACACATAATAATAAATAATAATTTATAAACAAATTCGTAAAAAAAATATTATCGATGATATAAATCATTCCTATTTCTTTTAATTGAAAATATAAAAATATTGGATCACCTATAAATAAAAATCAATTTATGTTACATATAAGTAAATAAAATCAATTTATGTTATATATAAAAAAGTATATATCTTATCTTATAAATCTAATTTTTAAATTAAATTAACTTAAAACTTATATTTTAATCAAATCATTCATGTCACATGTTATATATGTTTTATTACAAAAAAAATATGTTTAAAATTTCATATTTATAAATAAAATCTATAATATATAAATAAGTATAAATTTATACAAAATTAAATTAACAGTAAAATTTACTTTTTTTCTTACATTTATAAATTTCTACAGATGATTTTATTGGTTAAATTTTTCAAGAATATTCAAGACAAATCTCTTCATTACATCCATCATAAGGTCGAGAAGTTTCCTTAGGTAAACAAACAAATCCCTACGTTTAAGGGAACCGTTTTTCAACTAGTCGTTTCCTATCATTGATCATGTAACGCAATTCTACTTTACGTCACATTTATAACGGAACGGATTCAACGTGAAACTTTAAGACCAATAATAAAACGCACCAAAAAAAAGCAAAGAAACGTAGAGAACAGTCTCTCTCACCAACTCACTACCGTTCATTCACACCGCAAATCTTCTTCACCACACACCTGTCCACGTTTTCGTGGGGCCCACACGTATTTCCCAACATTATAAATACCACCACCCTCTATTCTCTCATTCATTACAAAATAAACCAAAAGCTCACTGCACCTTCAACACCTGTTTCTTCGTTCTCTTTCTCTCTACGCTTTTTCAAGTCATGGCATCTCAAGCATTCTCCGTCAACGCCTTCCTCTTGGCTCTCGTTGCGGCACTTTTGTTCGCCGTTTCCACCGCTCAAGATCTGTCTCCGGCGCCCGCACCAGGTCCTGATGCCGGAGCAGCCGGATCTGTTTCTAGCTCTGTGGCCATGATCGGAGCTTCGATTGTGCTTTCGATGTTTGCCTTATTCAAGCACTGAATCTCGCTATCTGACGAGTTTGTTCCGTATATTAGTTTTGTTGTTGATTTGGTGTGAACAATATTTATTATGATGATTATAATGAGTTGATCTATGTCTTATGCAAAGTGAGAGAGAAAGAAAGAGATTATTGTTATGTATTAAACAATTTATTGTAGGTGTTAGTGAGAAATAAGAGAGATTTTATATTCCTATTTTTTTTTCAATTTCACCATGTATTATTATTATTAATATAAATGTACTCCATTACCTTGTTTTTTTATTCTGTTACTTTTCTCAACTTTTTTCAAGTCAACATTCATTTTTCCCTAGGAACTTACGATAATTCCATTTTAGGTTTTTAGTATTATTTATCTGTTGTGTTATTTACTTATTTTGATATTTTATAGTGTATTAAGAACTTTTTAATAGATAAAATCAATATATTTTTAAAGGTAGAAATAATCTAAAAATGACTGATAATTCATATTTGTAAATGTAAACGTTTTCTTAACGAACTTGTCTCTTACTAAAATATATATTTAAAATTTTGAAAATTTTAATGTTATTTATAATTGTTTCGTGAAAACCAATCAATGGTCAAACCATCTTGGTCGTGCCAAGATCACTACAACGTCACCTCGCGTCTTCGCCAGCTATGTCCATTACGACACCTAAAAATGAAACCAACACAACCTAAGAACATAACCTAGTTTCCTTCACGTCACCTCGCGTTTTCGCCAACTATGTCCATTACCACGTATGTCAAAAGACGTACACCTTATGTAGTAATGGCGGACATAGATACTATGTCGTTAATGATTTAGATATGATGAATCACTATTTTCCATTATTCATGTAGTATTTTCGCATCGAATTGTGTTAGTGAATTGTCTCATTTTCACTATTTGAGCTTAATTTGACTAATAATTCTTATTTTAATTAATTTGAATTATTTTGACTTAATTATTCTAATTATTATTTGCAGGACAATTTTAGAATTATTGTTGGAACGTAAAAAGAGCTGACACATCATTTATTGTTTTGCAAATCAACATTTCTTTTTAATTTAATTTTTAGTTTAGCTTTGTCCTTATTTTTGGTTAATTTAGGAGAAGTCCATTAAAAGGAAATTTTTGTAATTTAGGGCTTTTAAAACCCCAATTCAGATTTCAATTTCTTCTTTTCCCTCATTTCACGTTTTCCTTTAGGTTTTAGGAGCTTTGGTGCATTTCCACCCCCTCCCCCTTTGGGGGCTTAGGTTTTGTTCTCTTTTCCTTTCCATTAATGAATGAATCTCATTTTTAATTTGTAATTGCAACTTCATTTCTTGTTGCTATTTAATTTCGCATTTCAACTTCAATTTCGTGCATGTCAATTTTGTTCAAAATTTCATTTCCCATTGCGTTTTTCAATTGTGTTTCTGTTTGTGTTTTTGAAGTCTATTTTCATTCTAGAATTGCGTTTTCTTTTATGTTGTTACTGTGTTTAATGATTTCGTTTTCGTTTTGCTGTTTGGGTTTCATTTTAATGGTAGCTTAAGTGTGCTTGGTTGGTCATTAGTGAAACTGCATCGTTTCCATTAGATTTATGAGTTGGAAGTGTGTTTTTGCTGCTCTGATTTGGCTCAATATTGAATCTGTTTTGTGCTTGAGATTGGGGATACGCTTAGTTGCCTAATTGGTGTTAAATCTTCGCTTAGTTGATGAAATTGTGTGGTGCAAAATTAATTGAATATGAGCAAAGCGTTTGCTTAATTCGCTTTTATGAAAGCATGATTGGTCTTTGCTTTATTGGTTAATTCATGTTGGATTAGGAGTTAGAGTAATGTGTAATTGTTGTTAATTTGTGATTGGAAGCATTGTAAGTGAGTTAGTGACCAACTGTTTTCAATTAGTGTTCAATTCATGCTTTAATTCATTTAATTTCACTACACAAATTTGTCCATAAACACCCCCTCACCAATTGTTCAATCTAATTCCTGAACCACATTTGGTCCTTGAGAAACGGCCTATGAGTCACTTTCTAGTATTATACTACACTTAATTGCATATTAATTTGATTTGGGTACAGTCTCGATCAAACGCCGTTAGGAAAAAGGACAAAATTGAACAAAAATTACACTACAAAAAATATTAATATTACCGATAAATTTTTACCGACAGATCAATATCCGTCAATATATTTTAATTTTCGGCAGAATTACCGACGGTGTTTTTAATCTTTTTTACCGACGGTCAAAAGCTTTCGGTAAGGCCGTCGGTAAGTGACGTGCACATTTCCAACGAATTTACCAAAGGGTTTTGGCCGTCGGTAAGTGACATGCACATTACCGACGGATTTATCAGAGGCTTTTGGCTGTCAGTAAAAAGAGCGGAAATTTTCCCATCCATTATTTCGCTTGACGACATTACCGACAGATTTACTGAAGGCTTCAGACCGTCGGTAAAAAAACAGAAGTTTTTCGACACCAGCTTCGCATCCAGTGCCAATATATGTGGCAAACACTCATTTCTCCTCTCATTTCTCTCCATCTTAGTGTAATACTTCTTCCTATAGCTGCTCTCCACCGTCACTGCTCTCCACCGCCGCTGCCCTCCACCACCGCTGCTCTCCACCATCGCTTCTCTCCACCGCTGCTGTTGTCCACTGTCGCTGCTCTCCACCGTCGCTGCCCTCCACCACCGCTGCCCTTCACCACTGCTGCCCTCCACCACCGCTGCTCTCCACCACCGCTGCTCTCCATCACATTTTTCCGATTAGGAACATTTCTCTTACAAATCTGAGAATTGCAGAGTAACTCTCCATGATTCCCTATGATATTAACTATTGAAAATAAATTGGTTGTTTGATTCTTTGGAAATTAGTTTGTTACTGGCGTGATGCTTTTTTGATGGCGGAGTTCATGAAAACGAAAAAAAAATGACACAGAGGGAGGAAGGAAGAAGAAGAAGATGAACCAGATTGCGGTAATTACCGACGGGTTTATCGAAGGACAAAAGCCTTCGGTAATTACCGACGACTGAAATATCCATCAGTAAAGATTACCGACAACGTTTTTACCGACGATATTTTGACCGTCGGTAAGCCGTCGGTAAACGACAATTACCGACGGATTTGATACATTACCGATGAACTACGACCGCGGTAATATCAATTATTCTTGTAGTGTTATAAACACTGGAACTACTTTGAACGCCAAAAAAAGTTCAGGATCACTATGAAAAAAATTGACGAAAATAATGATCAAAATATGTATTGAACCTTAAAATTATATTAAAATTTTAAAGATGATCATGTACATTTTTTTTAATAAATTCTAGATTATGTAATTTAAAATATATTTTTAAATCTAGAAACAAATTTCAAAATATGCATTCTCAAATGTATTCAAAACATACATTTTTTTAATCGAAATCCCTTTGGATTGTACAATACGATATGCATTTTAAAAAACATGTATTTTAGAATGCATTCTAAAAGGTATTTCTAAATATATTTCATAATGTACATTTTAAAATACATTAAAAAGGCATCTCAAAATATGCATTTGAAAATTTATTTCCTGATCGAGAAATATCTTTCGAATTCTACAATCATAAATATATTTAAAAAATTGCATTTCAAAATCCATTTTGGAGGATATTTTTTCTGAAAATACATTTTGAATTCTACTTTTAAGAATATAATTAAAAAAAACTTCTAAATTAGTGTTCCAAAGAATATTAAGTGTTCCAGTCCTACACTTCTTCTCCTTCCTCCTCTACCACCATCCTTTTTCTTCTTTTTCCTCATGCTTCTTCTTCTCCTTCCTCCCTACAATAATGCTCCTTTTTTTTTCTCTATGCTACTTCTTCTCCTTCCCCACCATACTTAGATTTGGCAATGACAACGGAGTTACAAGGGAACAAATGTCATTTTGTTAGACATATAGGGTATAGGAAGAAAAAAGATAGGTACAAGAAAAAAAAATTAAAATACTGAGATATTTCGTTATTTTTAAGAAATTAAATACTTTTTTGAATCCTTCCTAGTTTGTTCAGGCTGTAATTTTTCTTCTTTATGAACTATCGGTAATTCTTTTCATTAGAAGTCATAAACCAAAATCCTAACTCATAATAAGTACGAGTGTCATTGAAGTAAAGAGTTTTTCACGTGTCGCTTGTGTTGGAAAGTACTATTCACGCTTTATGATTAAACTTATTCTTTATCATTTTCTTTTCTTAAATTTTGATACTATTGTGAGTTATGTGGTGGAGATCATATTAATGGTCAATGTCCTATGATAGAAGTTGCCCAAGAGGAAGTCAAGTTTATGGGTCAAGGTAATCAATTTCGTCCAAGTAATTACAACTAAGGGTGGAAACCTCACCCAAGAATGGGTCAAGGGCAAGCTAGGCAATTCAATAGACCATCACAACAACAATGGCAATAACAACCCTCCTTAGCTGACAAAATGACAAAGCTAGATGACTCACTTCAGCAATTTATGGAAGTGTCCATCTCCCATCATAAAAGCATTGAAGCTGTAATTATAAGTTTGAAGATACAGGTTGGTAAGCTAGTTAAGAAGTTAGAGGCTTTTGGAGCTAATATTGAAGTTAACCCGAGGGAGGAGTGTAAATCCATTATTACTAGAAGTGGCAAGTTGTTAGATGAGAGAAAAATAGAGAGAAAAGAGAAAGAGAAATTGAGTGAAAAAGAAGAAGCTGAGAGAAAAGAAAAGAAAAAGAACAGAGTGAGAGAAAAGAAAAGGAGAAAGATGAGGGACACAAAACAAGAGAAGAAGAGGACAGAAAAAAGAGAAAGATATTTGAAAACCTCCTTCCTTACCCAAAAAATTATTCACGAAAGGAAAAAGAAAAGCAATTTGAGTGTTTTATGGAAATTTTTAAGAAACTGAAGATTAACATACCTTCATACCTTTCTCTGAGACAGCAAATGCCTTCATATGCTAAATTTTTTAAGGAACTTCTCACGTAAAAGAGGAAATACATTGAAGAGGAAACTGTTGAAGTTCAAGGGAATTGTGATAACGATTGAAAAACCGCTATTTTTATACTTAATTTTGATATTAAAAACACACTTTATGACTTAGAAACTAGCTTGGAATCATGCTTTTGCTTATGTTTTTGAAATAAGAGAGTTGGATGGGTTTTATGCTTGGTTTTCCTTGATTTTGCAGGTTTTAAGATGAATTGAGTAAAAGAAGTGAAGTAAGCAGAAGTTGGATTCAGAAAATGAAGAAAAAAAGGCATAAAAGAAGAGTCGCAAGTATCGCTCTGCACCAATTACCGCTGAACGACACTCTGAAGACCCGCAGTCACCGCTGAGGGGCAAAACTGCAACTGTGGGGCAAAATAGAAGAAACGCACTTACCGTTGAGCGTTAATTACCGCTGTGTGCTACTTTATTGGGTTTTGGGCCAATTTTCTATAATTTTTATGATCTGTTTTGGGCTTGGACCCGTTTTCTGTTATTCTTATGAGCTTGGGCTTAGTTTTCTATAATATTTAGAAGTCTATATAAGGCTTTAGTCTTTCTAGGGTTAGTATCTTTTGATGGCTTAAGCACAAAAACACACTTTTCACCCCTTGAGGGTAGATTTGGGGATGGTGACGACTCTCCTCTTCTCTTTCTCGGGCTTTTCTATCTCTTTCATTATTTCATTCCATTGTTCATCTAGTTTTTCCATGACGATGGAGAACTAAACCTTTATTGTTGTTGGTGAATCAATGTAATCCTTTGAAACTCTCATCTATTGAATTTGTTCTTCAAGATCTTTTAAAGATACATGCTTTCTTTCATTAATTGTTAGGATTTTTCCTCTTTGCTCTAAGCATGCATTGTTTAAGTCATTTGATGTCATGATTATTGATTTTGTCGATATGGACACATATGGGAAAATCTAGATCTAGGGAATCTCTCCCAATAGTAGTATAAACCTAGACATAGGTATATGATGGTTGGTTGCCTTTAAGCTTCTGTGCTTTATAATGCATGAGTAATTTCTAGGGAGACAAGACATTGTAAACTAGTGATTATGATTATGCTTTCTTCGTTGAGACATCGGGTTTAAGGTAATTTAGAAAGTGACATTAGCATTAATGAAGAAAGACGAATTCATAAATACATGAGAGTAAATTAGGTGAAATCTAAACCCCAACAACAATATCATCAACTTCATTCATTCATTCTTGTGTTTAGCCTCAATTGATCAAATTGCATTTATGTTTATTTTATTGCATTTGCATTCAAAAACCCTACAATATTTCTTTAGAGTCTTAACTAGTTGAGTAATCACATAACTGTTTAGTGCCGTGAGTCTCTTGGGAAACGATACTTGGTCTTACCATTTTTTATTACTTGATACGATTCGGTTATACTTGCCGAGGGTTAAACAAGTTTTTGGCGCCGTTGCCGGGGACTCGTAGTATAACTATTCTATTTGTGTGATTCTTAACCGATTAGACTTTATCTTTAATTTTTATCTTTTTATTTCTTTTTATCTTTCTATCTTTTTATCTTTCTATCTTCTTATTTTTTTTTATCTTTCTATCTTTTCATCTTTCTATCTTCTTATTTATTTTATTTTATTTTTATTTTTTTTATCTTTCTATCTTTCTATCTTTTCATCCTTTTATCTTTTTTTGTCTTTTTATTTTTCTTTTTATCTTTTTATCTTTGTTTCTTTTTAGTTTTTTTCTTTTTTATCTTTTTCTTTTTTTCTCCTTTTATCTTTGTATCTTTTTATCTTTTTATTTTTTCTTTTGTGCTAATTGGGTGTTCTATTGCAGTGTTCTTTAGTATCTACAAGATCAAATTCAAAAATCTGTACTAGGAGCACAAGATCATCAAGAGAAGAAGCACATCATCTACTAATGGATGTTAGGTGATTGAGTATCTACTGAAGAATACTATGCTATCAGACACTTACTAATGAGTGTTGATGAAAAGGATTTGCATATTCTGATGGATGTTAGTGGAAGAGTATCTACTGAAGGATACTATGTTTGTGTACACCTACTGATGGGTGTTGGTGATAAATATATGAGTCTAGTAAAGGATGCTGAAGGATTTTGGGTCAGGCTCGTGACATTAAACAAGAGATTATTGGGAGGCAACCCAATTTCTGACTTTTTCTTTTGGATTTGAATTTGCTTTGCAGGAATGATAACGTCTACTGATGGATGCTACTAAGGGCATCTACTGATGGATGCCGTTGAAGATGAGAAAGATTAGCATCCATTGATGGATGTTGATGATAAGGATTCACATCTACTGATGGATGCTGCATGATGAGGATTTTTTTTGTTTTTGTTTATTTGAATTTTTTTTATTTTGTTTGTATTTTTGCTTATGCACTTGGTTTAATGAGTTGTGTGCAATGGTTGGTATGATGTGGTAAATTGTTTGTGATGAGTAATATTCTTGTGTTTGCTTTATTGTTCTATGATGCATGTTGAGTTAATGATTGTTGAGGCTTTTTAAGCATAGATGGTGGTTGCTCATAGTATCGTTAAAAACAGATGCATGATTTCAATTGTGATTAATATGCTGGGCAGGATGTTTATGAAATTGTGGAACTTGAGATAACCTGTGAGAGATTAGGCTCCAGAGTTTTTGATTGATTAAGTGTTATTGCTTTGGAAGCATGATTGATTTTGCCTAATTTTCTATGATCGAACGACTTGCTTTCTTGTTACAAATGATCAAGGCCATGTTTTTCTTCTCCCTTAGAGCCAATGTTTATAGGTGAACACCTAATAAAGATCAATGTTTTCTCTAACCTTTGCACCTTGAGCCTAAATTTGAAAAGTATAAAAACCCTTTTTGAAATCCTTACCTTGAGTTAATATGTTTTTGTGGTGATGGAGAATGGTTCAAGTTTGGGGTGGTGAGAAACCGAAAAGAACTGTATGAAATTCATTAAAGAGCATTGGGCAAAAGCAAAAAGAAAAAGAGAAGAAAAGCAAGAAAAGAAAAGGTTAAGCTCAATGCAAGTAAAGTTTGGGAATGAGTTGAATATTGGTTTCTCACATAAAAAAAAGGAGAAAGAGAGATTATTATTAATGTGAATGAATTATGCACTCTCTTAACTCAAGGAATTTTGTTGTCTAGAAAAACCAATTTTCTTCTTAGCCCAACTTCAATACAAGCCTTGAAAAGTCCTTGTGATGATAACTTGCTTGTGAGTGTGTTTGATAAGTGGTTAAATGAAAGGCAAAGTTGATTCATGTGACATTGTGATGGTAGAGTGTAAGAGTGTCACCTCACTATACACCTTTGAGTTGAGTAAAACACTTTTGAGTGCTTGAGTGAAACACTGTCTTTGGTGAGGAATTGTTCCATACATTTTATGATAACATTCTTGCTTGGTTGTTGATTAATCATGAGGTTTGCATCTGTTGTGTATGTCTTGATATGTGAGCACCATAGTTGAAGCTTGATTGGCTAAAGCATCATTATATCTTGACTAATCTTTCTATGATGAGCATTCATGAGTGATTTACTTGTCCTAAGATAAAAATGCTTTTTAGTGTGCTAGACCATTGTAGTATCATTATTTCATTAAAACCAGGTTTTGTGTTGCTTGAGGACAAGCAAAGTTTCAAGTTTGGGATTGTGATAACAGTTGAAAAATTGTTATTTTTATACTTAATATTGATATTAAAAACACCCTTTATGACTTACAAACTAGCTTGGAATCATGGTTTTGCTTATGTTTTTGAAATAAGAGAGTTGGATGGGTTTTATGCTTGGTTTTCCTTATTTTTGCAGGTTTTAAGATGAATTGAGTGAAAGAAGTGAAGTAGGTTGACGTTAGATTCAGAAAATGAAGAAAAAGTGCATAAAAGAAGAGCCGCAAGTATCGCTCAACGCCAATTACCGCTGAGTGGCACTCTGAAGACCCGCAGTCACCACTGAGGGGCAAAATTGCAGCTGAGGAGAAAAATAGAAGAAACGCACTTACCGCTGAGCGTTAATTACCGCTGAGCGTTAATTACCACTGAGCGCCACTTTACTAGGCTTTGGGCCAATTTTTTGTAATTTTTATGATCTATTTTGGGCTTGGACCCGTTTCGTGTTATTCTTATGCGCTTGGGCTTAATTTTCTCTAATATTTAGAAGTCTATATAAGGCTTTAGTCTTCCTAGGGTTAGTATCTTTTGATGGCTTAAGCACAAAAACACACTTTTCACCCCATGAGGGTAGATTTGGGGATCGTGACGACTCTCCTCTTCTCTTTCTCGGGTTTTTCTATCTCTTTCATTATTTCATTCCATTGTTCATCTAGTTTTTCCATGACGATGGAGAACTAAACCGTTGTTATTGTTGGGGAATCAATGTAATCCTTTGAAACTCTAAGGTATTGCATTTTTTCTTCAAGATCTTTTAAAGATACATGCTGTCTTTCATTAATTGTTAGGGTTTTTCCTCTTTGGTCTTAGCATGCATTGTTTAACTCATTCGATGTCATGATTGTTGATTTTGTCGATATGGACATATACGGGGAAATCTAGATCTGGGGATTCTCTCCCAATAGTAGTATAAACCAAGACATAGGAGTATGATGGTTGGTTGCCTTTAAGCTTCTGTGCTTTATAATGCATGAGTAATTTCTAGGGAGACAAGACATTGTAAACTAGTGATTATGATTAGGCTTTCTTCGTCGAGACATCGGGTTTAAGGTAATTTAGAAAGTGGCATTAACATTAATGAAGAAAGACGAATTCATAAATACATGAGAGTAAATTAGGTGAAATCTAAACCCCAACAACAATATCATCAACTTCATTCATTCATTCTTGTGTTTAGCCTCAATTGATCAAATTGCATTCATGTTTATTTTATTGCATTTGCATTCAAAAACCCTAAAATATTTCTTTAGAGTCTTAATTAGTTGAGTAATCACATAACTATTTAGTGCCGTGAGTCTCTTGGGAAACGATACTTGGTCTTACCATTTTCATTACTTGATAGGATTCGGTTATACTTGCCGAGGGTTAAACAAGTTTTTGGCGTCGTTGCCGGGGACTCGTGGTATAACTATTCTATTTGTGTGATTCTTAACCAATTAAACTTTATCTTGACGCACTAGATGAAGTATGTATCATTCAAGAGAATATGGTACGTTGCTCTTCTCCTTTAGAGAAAATGCTCATTGATGCATGTGAAGATTTGAATGAGGAAGAAGATGAATTGATTGATGTGTGCTTGATTGACTTGGATGCATTAAAAGAAATCCCTTTTCATGAGGCGGATGTTGAAGAAATTAGTACTAAGGAAAAAGTCAAGGGAAATAAACTGAAACTGAAGATGTTACCTCGACATTTAAAGTATGTTTTCTTAGAAGAAGGTGGGAATAAATCGATCATCTCCAGTAAGTCTTTATCCTCCAAAGAAGAAGAAAAGTTGGTGAAAGTACTAAAAGACAACAAAGGAGCTATTGGATGGTCAATTTCGGATCTCAAAGGTATAAGCCCAACTTATTGCGTGCACAAAATATTCATGGAAGATGAGTATAAACCAGTTGCCCAACCACAAAGAAGACTGAATCCTGTGATGAAAGAGGTGGTTGGAAAAGAAGTATTGAATCTTCTAGAGGCTGGTATTATATACCCTATTTCTGATAGTGCATGGGTAAGCCCAGTACAGGTGGTACCAAAGAAAGGTAGGATGACAGTTATATCCAATGAAAAGAATGAGCTTATACCTACTAGGACGATTTTTCTGGGTGGAGGATGTGCATTGATTATAGAAAGTTGAATAAGGCTACAAGGAAGGATCACTTCCCCCTTCCTTTCATGGATCAAATGTTGGAGAGATTGGCTGGACAAGCTTTCTATTGCTTCTTGGATGGTTAATCAGGGTACAATCAAATTGTGGTGGATCCAAAAGACCATGAAAAGACAACTTTACATGTCCATTCGATAATTTTGCTTATAGAAAAATGTCGTTTGGCTTGTGTAATGCTCCAGCCACATTTCAAAGATGTATGTAGGCAATCTTTAAGGATATGATAGAAAAGTGCATTGAAGTCTTCATGGATGATTTTTTGGTATTTGGTGATTCTTTCCAAGTGTGTTTATCTAACTTGGATAATGTTCTTAAAAGGTGCATTCAAACAAACCTTATTCTTAATTGGGAAAAATGCCATTTCATGGTAACTGAATGCATTGCTCTGGAGCACAAAGTTTCTTCCAGGGAAACTAAGGTGGATAGAGCTAAAGTGGAAGTCATTGAAAAGCTTCTACCACCGACAAATGTGAAAGGAATCAGGAGCTTTTTGGGGTATGCCCGATTTTATAGAAGATTTATTAAAGACTTCTCCAAGATTGCCAAACCTTTAAGCAATCTCCTTGTCAAAGATGTGCCTTTTGTGATGAATGATGAATGCATGAAGGCCTTCGACATTTTGAAAAAGAAACTGGTTTCTACACAAGTAATTGTAGCTTCAGATTAGAATCAAGACTTTGAGTTAATGTGTGATGCTAGTGATAATTCTATAGGTGTTGTACTTGGCCAGCAAAGAGAGAAGGTTTTCCACACTATCTATTATGCGAGAAAAGTTTTGAATGAAGCCCAATTGAATTATGGCACTACAGAAAAGGAATACCTTGCTATATTATATGCCTTGGATACCTTATCTCATTGGGTCTAAGGTGATCATATACACGGATCATGCAACTATAAAGTATTTGCTAACCAAGCCAGACTTTAAACCACACTTGATTATATGGGTACTTTTACTACAAGAGTTTGATGTGAAAATCCGTGACAAGAAGGGTATTGAGAATGTGATTGTTGATAATCTATCCCGGTTAGTAAATGTTGAAGTTACAAGTAAGGAGAAAGAAATTTGGGAGTCCTTCTCAGATGAAACTATCCTATATATTCAACAGAGGCCATGGTTTTCTGATATGGCTAATTTTAAAGCTGCAGAAGTAATCCCAGAAAAATTTAATTGGCAACAGAAGAAAAAGTTTTTGCATGATGCAAAACAATTTATCTGGGATGATCCGTTTTTATTTAAGATTGGAGCGGACAATCTTTTGAGGCGTTGTGTTACTAATGAAGAAGCAGAAGGAATTCTTTGGCATTGTCATGATTCATCTTATGGAGGACATTTTAATGGAGCAAGAACAACTGCAAAGGTTCTCCAGTCAGGATTCTATTGGCCTACTTTGTTTAACGATGCTCATAATCATGCTAGAAATTGTGATAAATGTCAGAGAATTGGAAGCATCTCAAGACGACATGAAATGTCATTACAGGGCATTATGGAGGTTGAAGTCTTTGATTGTTGGGGGATAGATTTTTTTGGGCCTTTTCCGCATTAGGAATGATGCGAGCACTGCCATTAAATTTTTGGAAAAACAAATTTTTGCTCGGTTTGGAGTTCCTAGAGTTCTTATCAGTGATGGGGGGTCTCATTTTTGCAATGCTCAACTAGCAAAAGTACTCAGGCATTATGATATGAGGCATAAGGTGGTTGCACCTTATCATCCATAAACAAACGGGCAAGATGAAGTATCTAACAGGGAGATAAATAAGATTTTGGAAAAGATGGTTGCTGCATCATGAAAGGATTGGTCTCAAAAGCTAGATGATGCTCTTTGGGCATACAGGACTACAATGAAGACAACTATAGGGCAGTATCCTTTACAATTAGTATATGGAAAAACATGTCATTTACCAGTGGAGATGGAACATCGAGCTTTGTAGGCTTTGAAGTTCTTAAATTTTGATCCATTTGATACCGCTGATAGGAGAAAAAGAAAAATACTTGAGTTGGAAGAGATGTGTTCGCATGTGATAACAGTTGAAAACTTGTTAATTTTACACTTAAAATTTATAACAAAAACAACCTTTAAGACTTAGAAACTAGCTTGAAACCAAGTTTTTGCTTATGCTTTTGGAGATAAGAGAGTTGGACAGGTTTTATGCTTGATTTCCTTATTTTTGCAGGTTTTGAAATGAATTTGATGAAAGAAGTGAAGTGAAACATAGATGGAATCAAAAAACGACACAAAAAGTGCAAATGAAGAGAAACCGTAAGTACCGCTCAGCGCTAATTATCGCTGAGCGGCACTATCAAAGACCTGTTGGCACCGCTGAGGAGAAAAATGCCGCTGGGGGGAAGAATTGATCACATGCTATTGTCGCTGAGCGATATGTACCGCTGAGCGCCACTTTTCTAGGCTTGGGCCTACTTTTCTGTAATTTTTAGAATATTATATAAGGTTTTAGTTAACCTAGGTCAGTCATCTTTGGTTGGGACGAAGCAGAAACACACTCTTTCACCCCTTGGCGGAGGATTTTGGATGCTAAGGCTCCTTTCTCAACTTCCCAGGGTTCTATCTTTCATTGTATTTCGTCTAGTTTCACCATGAATATGGTGAACTAAACTTATTTTGTTGTTGGGGAATCAATGTAAATCCTTACCAACTCTCATGTAATGGAATTTGTTCTTCAAGATCTTTTATAAGATACATGCATTCTTTCATTAAATGTTAGGATTTTTCCTCTTTGCTCATAGCATGCATTGTTTAACTCATTCGATGTCATGATCATTGATTTTATTGATATGGACACATACGAAGAAATCTATATCTGGGGAATCTCTCCCAACAGTAGTATAAACCTAGACATAGGAGTATGATGATTGGTTGCCTTTAAGCTTTTGTTCACTATAATGCATGATTATTTGCTAGGGAGACAAGACATTGTAAACTATTGATTATGATTAGGCTTTCTTCCCGAGACATCGGGTTTAAGGTAATTTAGAGACTGGCATTAACATTAATGAAAATAATGATGAATTCCTTAATACATGAGAGTCGATAGGATGAAATTGATAAACCCCTACAACATATTCATCCATATAATTCAAATTACGTGTTTTGTTTCTTCTTGCTTATTGATCAATACATGCATACATATTTACTTTTCAATAGTTTGCATTGAAATCTGAAGTAACTGTTTGTACAAATCTTAGCTAATCAATAAATCACATAATTGTCTAGGCCTTGAGTCCTTTGGGAGAACCATATTTGGTCTTACCAGGTTTATTACTTGATATGATTGGGTTATACTTGCCGAGGGTTTAAGAAGTTTTTGGTGCCGTTGCCGGGGACTCGTGGTTTAACTAGTCTATTTATGTGATTATTGATTATCTTTGACTTGAATTTTGAATTTCTATCTTTTTATCTTTCTGTTTTATTTGTTATCTTCTTGTTTCTGTTTTTTTTGTTTATTTTTATTTTTATCTTCGTATCTTTTATTCTTTATATCTTCTTTATCTTTTTGTGCTAACAAATTTTTATAGGGTTTGTTTTCTTTTGTATGCAGGAAGCAATTCGCACTAGAAGCAAGAAAACCTCAGAACCTCTTCTTGAAGGCTTAGACGGGAGTAGACGAAGGAGAAGAATCCATAAGTCTAGAGAACTTTTCCCTCCTCCAGAAACACCTTTACAACCTTCACCACAAGGTTCGTACCATAATACTGAGGAGATGGCGGAGGAGAATAATGGCAGAAGGACTCTTATAGATTACACCACTGTGGTTGGCCCTCAATATTATAACAGTATAGCAAGGCCGAGGGTCAACACTGCAAACATGGAGGTGAAATCGGCGTTGGTACAGTTGGTGAAAAGTAATCAATTTAATGGGCTATCACATGAAAGTCCATATGAACATCTCACCACCTTCAATGAAATCTATAACACTATGAAGATAAATGGAGTATCGGATGAAGCAATCAATCTTAGTTTGTTTCCTTTCTCACTGGGAGGCAATGCTAAGCTATGGTTGAATTATTTTCCAAAAGGTAGTTTTACAGAATGAGAAGCTGTGGTTGCAAAGTTTTTGAACAAGTACTTCCGACAATATAAAGTGAAAAAAGGGAAGCAAGAGATCTCTTCCTTCATTCAAGGCATGGAGGAAACATTAGGCCAAGCATGGGATCAGTATAAAAGTTTGTTGAGAAAGATTCCCACGAATGGTTTTGATGAAACAACAGTAGTTCTACTTTTCCTTGGAGGTCTTGGTTCACAAACCAAGTTGATGTTAGATGCCTCAGTTGGAGGTAATATTAAATGTAAGACTCCAGAGGAAGCAATATAATTGATAGAGAACATGGCTGCTAGTGACAATGAATTATACAGTGAAACAGGAACTGAACATCAACAAATGGGAATTTTACAAATGCAATCTCAAGATGCCTTATTTGCACAAAATGAGATCATCATTAAGAAGTTGGAAGAAATAACAAAGAAGCTTTCTTTGTTACCTCAAGATATATATAATATTTCAATGGTCCAAAAGCAGCAACAACAATGGCAACCACAACATATTCCATATGAGAAAAACACAAAATTGGAGGACACCTTTAAGAAATTCATGAAAATGAGTGTCTCTTATTGTAAAAATGTTGAAGATGCATTTAACAGTATGAAGATGAATATTGGGCGAATGATCAACAAGATAGAAGGTCGTGAAAAGAATGCAAAGAACACTGTGAGTGAATAATGTAAAACTATTGTAAGAGGAAGTGGGAAAGTGTTAGAGGAGAGAAAAATAGAGAGAAAAGAGAGAGAAAATGAGAGTGAAAAAGAAACACTTGAGTGGAAAGATATGGTTGAGAGAGAAAAAAAGGGAGAAGAGGAAGATGAGAAAAAAAAGAGAAAGAGAAAGAAGAGGTAAATGAGAAAAAAAGAGATAAAGTTAGAAAAGACACTTCCTTATTCAAAGATTTATTCAAGGAAGGAAAAAGAAAACAAATTTGAGCGGTTCATGGAGATGTTTAAAAAACTGGAGATTATCATTCCTTTCTCTGAAGCATTGCAACAAATGTCATCTTCTGCAAATTTTTTGAAAGAACTCCTTACAAAGAAAAGAAAATATATTGAGAAAGAGACCATTGAAGTGCAAGGTAACTGTAGTGCAATCATACAACAATTACCTCCCAAGTTTAAAGATCTAGGGCGCTTCCCTATTCCATGCACTATAGGAGAGTTGGAAGAGCTCTAATTGATTTGGGAACTAGTATTAATTTAATGCCACTTTCTGTGTTTAAAAGAATTGAGGGTTTAGAACTCAAACCCACTAGAATGACACTTCAATTGACGAACGGGTCTCTTAAATATCCTTATGGAGTAGTTGAAGATGTCCTGGTCAAGGTAGACAAATTCGTTTTCCCAATGGATTTTGTTATCATGGAGATGTACCTCTCATTCTTGGGAGACCATTTATGAAGACTGTCAGAGTTTTAATTGATGTGGAGAATGGTAAGCTTAAATTGAGAGTTCAAGATGAAGAAGTAAATTTCGATGTATTCAAAGCCATGACACATCCAAAAGATGACAAAACATGTTTTCAATTTGATGTACTTGATGAAGTTTGTATGGTGCAACAAAGGATGGTACGTTATTCTTCTTACTAGAGAAAACTCTTATTGATGCTTGTGAAGACTTAAATGAAGAAGAAGAAAAATTGATTGATGAATGTATGACCGACATGGAGACATTGAAGGAGATTCCAGTGGAAGATGCTAAGCTCAAAACAATTGATACCAATGAAGAAGTCAAAGCAAAGAAGTTAGAATTAAAAATGTTACCATCACATTTAAAGTATGTTTTTCTAGAAGAAAATGGAACAAAGTGATGAGAGGATCGCACCTCCCAACAAAAGTTGTGCATAGAATAATGCAGTATAATACTAGGAAGTGACTCCTAGGTCGTCTCTCAAGGACCAATATTGCGGTTCAGTCTCAGATCACACACCGAAAAAAAAGGGGGGTTTTGTGATTTTTTTGGTTGCGGTAAAATTAAATAAGACACTAATGCAAACGGAATTGTAAAAACGGTCTCAATTACAAAATTAAAGCGGTTGGTCACTAAAGCTAACATTACAACTAAATTAAAGAAACTTGTATGAACCACTCAAAAAGCAATTGATAAAATAAAAAAAATTAAAATAAAAAAAAAACATATTATTCAACTAGAATAAAAGAAGCTATGGTTAAGCTATGAAAATGGAACGTTCACCCACTTCCATCACCGAAAACAATAATCTAAAAAGAAAATACGTGAACAGTGAGCAAAAAAAATGAATACGGCTGCTTCCAAACTAAATGCATTTAAATGTATATAGTATAAAAGATTTTCGGTGCAAGCATTAAAACAAAATAAATCAGCAAACACGTCTATTTAAAACCAAACAAAACCACTGCTTAATCAAAGCAAATCCTAAATGAAGTCAGCACCGAAGTTTTTAAAGCCAGCCACATAATAAAATGCAAATAAATCCTCCTACTGCCGTAACCTCTTCATGTGCTGCAATTTTCTTTTCAGCCTCCGTAGCCTTCCACCACTTAACCGTGCACACCATACTCCCATTACCTCTTCATTCAGCACCGCTCCATTCTATTTTCTAGAAAGCTAAATGAAAGCATTGTCCGCATACTGGAAGCAAAATTAAGGCAATGTCCCAGACTCAAGAGCTCAAGCCGAGAGCTTTTTCTCTGCTGGAAGAAAACCAAAAAAAACACCGTGCCTCCTCTTCTAAATAAACAAAATGAGCCTTTCATTCATGCTAAAAAAAAATGTTCAAAGCCAAGAGCTTTCCAAAAACCAAAAACTGGCAAGTGCAGTGTTCACATTTTCCCCCCAACAAAACGTCCCAGCCAAAAAATAAAATTAAAATAAGTGAGTGGTGGCGGCTGGACGTGTGATCCCCAAAACCCCGACACCACTCTCCCTCCTGTGCCCTCTAAAATGCTGGATTGCTGGATTGGACGTGGATCTCCCAAGCTGGACTGCTCCGTGTGCACCTCCCGTGACTCCACGTTTCCAAGCTGGAATGCTGGATGCACCCCCCTCTGGACACACGTTCTTTGCTGGAAAAATGAAGAAATTTGGATGCTGCTGGATTGTTGGTGGAGGTGCGGAATGTGCTGGATAGCGTGTGTGCAGATAGCTGTTGATTCAATTGTGTGCTGATGTGGTTTAGACCAGCTTCTTCTTCCTCCACCGCATGCTGCTACTGTTGGGCCGTGTGTGAAGACGCTGTTGGACTTCACCTCTGCTGGGAAATGAAGAAATGTGGCTGCTTTCTGCTACCCCCGTGGACCACCTGCACACTACTAGAGCCCTTGCTTGTGCCATCTGTCCAGCCCCTTACGCGTGGAGTGCTGCTACCATTTGCTGGACGCCGTGTGAAGTGTGCGTGTGGTGGGCTGTGATGTTGAACGCTTCATGTGTGGGCCGCATGCGTGGATCTGGATGCTGCTCAGCTGGAAGCATGAAAAAAATGGGCGTGTGCTGGACCGTGAGCTAGCAATTACCGTGTGCTTATCAAATTTCCAATCACTGTCCAAACCAAACTAACTCTGGACCATTTATGTACTTCAATTTCCTGGATGCACCTTTTTCAATAATGAAGTACCCCTCTCAAAGAGTAAAATTACCATAATGTCCTCCTTCTTGTACACACTTCTTTAAATGAAATCCACACCTCTCTTTCATTTTATTTTAAAATATAATTGATGTGGCATTTCTTTTCACCTCCAAATGTCCCAAATATTATCCAACAATTTCCCTACAATTAATAATGCAAATAATTAGCTCAAATAATTCAAATTAATTAAAATAAGAATTTTTGGTCAAATTAAGCACAATTAGCAAAAACGGAAAAATACCGGACAATTAAGCACAATTCCCCGATTAAATTCGGTACAATAAGCTAAGTGAAATTGAGAAAATATTGACTCATCACAAAGCCAGTCATCATTAGTAATTCTTTGCTTCCTGAAGAAGAACAGTTGGTGGAAATATTGAAAGCCAACAAAGAAGCTATTAGGTGGTCAATCTTAGATCTTAAAGGTATAAGTCCAACTTATTGCATGCACATAATCTTTATGGAAGATGACTATATGCCAAGTGCTCAACCATAGAGAAGACTAAATCCTGCCATGAAGGAGGTGGTTAGAAAAGAAGTATTGAAGCTCTTGGAAGCTGACATTATTTATCCAATCTCTAACACTGAATGGGTAAGTGCAGTGTAGGTAGTTCCAAAGAAAGGTGGGATGACAGTAATTTATAATGAGAAGAATGAGCTTATTCCTACTCGGACTATTATTGGATGGCGAATGTTCATTGATTACAGGAAATTAAATAAAGCTACCAGGAAGGATCATTTTCCTCTTTCTTTCATGGACCGGATGCTGGAAAGATTGGTAGGTCAGGCTCTTTATTGTTTTCTGGATGGATATTCTGGTTACAACCAAATTGTGGTAGATCCAAAAGACTAAGATAAGACGACATTTACTTGTCCTTTTGGTGTCTTTGCTTATAGAAAGATGCCATTTGAGTTATGTAATGCCCCAGCTACATTTCAAAGGTGTATGCATGCAATTTTTTCAGATCTCATAGAAAAGTGTATTGAAGTCTTCATGGATGATTTCTCAGTCTTTGGAGATTCCTTTCAAAAGTATTTGATGAATCTGAATATTGTTCTGAAAAGATGTGTCTAGACGAATTTGGTACTTAATTGGGAGAAATGTCATTTCATGGTAATAGAAGGAACTGTGTTGGGGCATAAGATTTCTACTAGGGGGATTGAAGTAGATAAAGCCAAAGTAGAGGTTATTGAGAAACTTCCTCCACCAACAAATGTGAAGGGAATCAGAAGCTTCTTAGGCCATGTTGGATTCTATAGAAGATTTATTAAGGATTTCTCATAAATTGCAAAACCATTGAGTAATTTTTTGGTTAAAGATATACCTTTTTTGATGAATGATGAATGTTTGAAAGCTTTTGACATATTGAAAAGCAAATTGATTTCGGCTCCAGTGATAGTAGCCCCAAATTGGAATCAGAATTTTGAATTAATGTGTGATGCTAGTGATTATGCAATATGAGCCGTCCTTGGCCAGAGAAAAGAGAAGGTATTTCATACTATCTATTATGCTAGCAAAGTTTTGAATGATGCCCAGTTAAATTATGCTACCACTGAGAAGGAGTTTCTAGCCATAGTTTATGCTTTAGAGAAATTCAGATCTTATCTCATAGGGTCTAAGGTGATTGATTATCTACACAGATCATTCAACTATAAAATATTTGTTGACAAAGCTAGAGTCTAAGCTACGTCTAATTAGATGGGTGCTGCTATTGCAAGAGTTTGATGTAGAGATCCGTGATAAGAAGAGGAGTGAGAATTAGATTGCTGGTCATTTATCTCGGTTAGTTAATATTGAGGTTACTAGCAAAGAAACAGAAATCTGGAAATCTTTTTCGAATGAAACACTCATGTATATTCAAAAGAGGTCGAGGTTTGCTGATATGGCAAATTTTAAAGTTGTAGGGGTAATTTCAGAAGATTATAATTGGCGACAAAGAGAGTAATTTTTGCATGATGCCAAGCAGTTTATCTAGGATGACCCTTATTTGTTCAAAATTGGAGCAGATAATCTTTTTAGGCGATGTGTGACAAATGAAGAAGCTGAAGGAATTCTTTGGCATTATCATGACTCACCTTATGGAGGACATTTCAATGGAGAAAGAACAACAGAAAAAGTTCTCCAATCAGGTTTTTACTGGCCTACTTTATTTAAAGATGCCCATAATCATGCCAGGAATTGTGACAGGTGTCAAAGAACTGGAAATATTTCAAGACGTCATGAAATGCCATTACAAGGCATTTTAGAAGTTGAAATTTTTGATTATTGGGGCATTGATTTTGTAGGACCATTTCCATTATCTTTCAACAATGAATACATTTTGGTAGCAGTGGATTATGTGAGCAAATGGGTAAAAGCATTGGCGTGTCCTAAAAAAGATGCAAGCACTGTGATTAAATTTCTAAAGAGACAAATCTTCTCACGCTTTGGAACTCCAAGAGTAGTTATTAGTGATGGGGGATCTCATTTTTGCAATTATCAGCTAGCCAAGGTACTCAAACATTATGGTGTGAGACATAAGGTAGCTGCACCTTATCATCCACATCTAATGGGCAAGCTGAAGTATCTAACAGAGAGATCAAGAGGATCTTGGAGAAAACAGTTGCTACATCATGAAAGGATTGGTCACATAAACTTGATGATGCACTTTGGGCATACAAGACTACAATGAAGACATCTATTGGTTTATCACCTTATCAGCTTGTTTATGGGAAAGCATGTCATTTACCAGCGGAGATGGAGCACAAAGCCTTATGGGTGCTTAAATTTTTGAATTTTGATCCTTCTGAAACCCAAAATAAGCGTAGAAGGTAAATGTTGGAACTTAAAGAGATGCGGTTGCATGCATATGATTCATTCAGAAACTACAAAGAAAAGGTAAAATTCTATCATGACAGGAAGTTGATAAAGAAGATTTTCAATCCAGGACAACAGGTGCTATTGTTCAATTCAAGATCGAGGCTGTTTCCTAGAAAGTTGTAGTCAAAATGGTTCGAGCTATTCAGTGAAGAGTGTGCGTCCACATGGAGCAATTGAATTAGTTGATCCAGCTGCTGGTGATCAACAAAGAAGCTGGGTGGTGAACGATCAAAGTCTCAAGCATTATTTAGGAGGAGAAGTAGAGTGGTTGTCCACAGTGATGAAGTTGAAGGATCCTTGAATTATTTTGGGTCAGGCTCGTGACGTTAAACAAGCGCTTACTGGGGCCAACTAGTATTTTAATATTGAACTTATTTGCTTATGTTTTTAGAATAGGGTTGATGTACTCAATTTGAAACTTGTCTGTTATGATGGTTTGCTTGTGACTGTTGTGTGATAAGCAATGCTTGATGATGTTTTGATCTTTATTAACGTTGAGATTGTGAACATTATATGCTTATATAAGTGGTTCACAAACTTTGTGAACAAATGGATGATGTTGTAATTGTGATTGTGATGCTAAGCAGGATGTGTATGTGGAATGTGAATGAGCTGATATGTGAGATGTTGAGCTCCAGAGTTGTTGTTGAATGTTATTACTCTAAAAGCATGAATGACTTTGCCAAGGCTTTCTATGATTGAATTATTTGCTTGTTTGCACCATATGATCAAGGCCATTTATTGGTAACCCTTTTGTTAGCCAAATGTATGATTGTAACCCAATCAAAAGAGAACACTGTGTGTTCTATCCTTTGAACCCGTAGCCTTGAACAAGATAGAAAACCCTCTTTGAAAAACTTTACCTTGAGTTAAGTTGAAAACATTTTGTGGTATTGATAAATGTTCAAGTTTGGGGTTGTTGGAAAATAGAAAAGGAAAATAAAAGGCATTGAGCTAAAAGTTAAGCATGTGAAAAGCAAAAGAAAAAAAAAGAAAAGCTCAATGCAAAAGAAAGTTGGGAATAATTAAGAATGATTGTGTTTAGATGATTCTCTTAACTCAAGAGTTCTGTGATCAAGAAAAACCATCTTTTATTGTTAGCCTAGCCACATTATAAGCCATTGAAAAGTCCTCGTGATGATGCTTACTTGTAAATGTATTTGATTGTAGTTAAATGAAAGACAAAGTTGATTCATGTGATATTGTAATAGTAGAGTGAATGAGTGAATACCTCTTATAACTTGTGTGTTTGAGTGAAACACTTTATCTGATGATGTTAGATTCCATGAACACATTATAACATCTTTGCTTAGTTGATTGATCATTCATGAAAATAGCATTTGTTGGATATTATTTGATTGAGTGAACACTAAAAGCATGTGCACATCTTGATTGAAGTCTTGGTGATGAGCTAAATTGAGTATTTTCTTATCTTGAAAGAAGGATTTTTGAATGTGATGAACCATTGAATGGATTGATGGAAGATTGAGTTACATCTTGTTTGCTTGACGACAAACAAAGTTCTAAGTTTGGGGTTGTGATAACAGTTGAAAAAAATGTTATTTTTACACTTAAAATTTATATCAAAAGCAACCTTTAAGACTTAGAAACTAGCTTGAAACCAAGTTTTTGCTTATGTTTTTGGAAATAAGAGAGTTGGACAGGTTTTATGATTGATTTCCTTATTTTTGCAGGTTTTGAGATGAATCTGATGAAAGAAGTGAAGCAGAACAGAGATGGAATCAAAAAAGGACACAAAAAGTGCATATGAAGAGAAATCGCAAGTACCACTCAGTGCCAAATACCGTTGAGTAGCACTCTCAAAGACCTGTTGGCACCACTGAGGGGAAAAATGCCGCTGAGGGGAAAAATTAATCATGCGCTATTGCCACTGAGCGGTATTTACTGCTGAGCGCCACTTTTATGGGCTTGGGCCTACTTTTCTGTAATTTTTAGAATATTATATAAGGTTTTAGTTAACCTAGGTTAATCATCTTTGGCTGGGACAAAGCAAAAACACACTCTTTCACCCCTTGAGGAGGATTTTGGATGCTAAGGCTCCTTTTTCAACTTCCTAAGGTTCTATCTTTCTATCTTTCATTGTATTTCATCTAGTTTCACCATGAATATGGTGAACTAAACTTATTTATTGTTGGAGAATCAATGTAAATCCTTAGAAAACTCTCATGTAATGGAATTTGTTCTTTAAGAACTTTTATAAGATACATGCTTTCTTTCATTAATTGTTAGGGTTTTTCCTCTTTGCTCATAGCATGCATTGTTTAACTCATTCGATGTCATGATAATTGATTTTGTTGATATGGACACATACGGGGAAATCTAGATATGGGGAATCTCTCCCAACAGTAGTATAAACCTAGACATAGGAGTATGATGGTTGGTTGCCTTTAAGCTTCTGTTCACTATAATGCATGATTAGACAAGACATTGCAAACTAGTGATTATGATTAGGCTTTCTTCGCCGAGACATCGAGTTTAAGGTAATTTAGAGAGTGACATTAACATTAATGAAAACAATGATGAATTCCTTAATACATGAGAGTGAATAGGATGAAATTGATAAACTCCAACAACATATTCATCCATATAATTCAAATTACGTGTTTTGTTTCTTCTTGCCCATTGATCAATTCATGCATACATATTTACTTTTCAGGAGTTTGCATTGAAATTGTTACCAATAAGGAGTATTGGTAAAACCTGAAGATGCGTTTTAATGATGCTGCAACTTATAGATTTTGGATGTAGTAGGAAAATATTTAAAAAAAGCAACTTGTAGATTTTGAATGTAGTACGAAAATGTTAAACATTGTAATTTTTACTAGTATAATCGATTATGGTTAAGCAATAATCGATTATCACAAGTCATACTTGAATAATCGATTATCACTTCATATAATCGATTATCACTTTTTTGAAAACTCTGTAATGGACTTGAATAATCGATTATCACTTACAATAATCGATTATTCATGGCAGTTGGGAGCTGACCTTTGGCATTCAGTGTACTTGGCTATATAATTTGATTTGGAGAAATCAGAAGGTAACGTTTTTTTTAACTGAAAAAGCTTAGAACACTGTGTGTCAGAGGAACGTTCTTAGAGAGCTTTTCGTTCATTGTTACCTTGCTTGGTCTTGTGAAAGGAGAGGCTCACGTATCGTGTGTCGATAGTCGGAGCAGACTCTCTTCAAGTTATCAAGGTACTTTGCTGGGTCTTGTGAAAGAAGAAGCTTGTGAATCGTTCGTCGATTGCCAGAGCGGTTCTCTTCAAGTTGGTAGAGTGGTTCTTTTCGTTTTATTCCTGTTCATTTGATTGTAATCTGTTAAACCATTTTTAGTGAAACTGTTAATCACTATTTATAGTGATTAATGACTGGACGTAGATTCTGTTGAATCGAACCAGTATAAAAATATCTGTGTGATTTTTCTATTCCCTACACTCATATTATTTTACGTATATCAACTGTTTGATTAATTTTCTGAAAGAAAATTATTTTTACTAAAAGGATCAAATTAATTTTAATTGTGATCGAACACGCTTTCCGCTCTCTGAGTTTTAATTCTGCTGCGCTATACTCTTCGAAAAATACCCCCTCCGATACCAATAGAAATCTCAAGTAACTTTTTGTACAAATCTTAGCTAATCAATAAATCACATAATTGTCTAGGCCGTGAGTCCTTTGGGAGAACGATACTTGGTCTTACTAGGTTTATTACTTGATACGATTCGGTTATACTTGCTGAGGGTTTAACAACATGCTTATGAGTCTTCCAAGAATTATAAAGAGAAGGTGAAATTTTATCATGATAGGTAGTTGGTAAAAAAGGTTTTGTTATCTAGGGCAACAAGTCTTGTTATTCAACTCACGTCTAAAGTTTTTCCTTGGGAAGTTGAAGTCTAAGTGGTCTGGACCGTTTACAATTAAGGATGTTAAACCGAATGGAGCAATTGAGTTGGTAGATCTGGTTGCTAATGATCTGCAAAGAAGCTGGGTGGTTAACAGACAACGCCTCAAGCATTATCTAGGTGGAGAGGTTGAACGTTTTTCCACAGTAATGAAGTTGGTTGACCCTTGAGTATAATGGTGTCAAGCTCGTGACGTTAAACAAGCGCTTATTGGGAGGCAACCCAACTTTTATAAACTTTTCGTTTTAGTTGCTTTAGTTGTGTGGTTTTGATTTGATTGTGTTATGAGTATTTCCAAGTTAGGATGATGCTTCTTCCAGACTTCATAGCACTGGCATGTCCGAGACCAAAGGATTTAGATGATAGCGTCTATTAATGGATGCTGCTAGATCAGGATTCTTCTTTTATTTTCTTTACTTGGTTGATTTTGTTTTTAGTTTGAGCTATGTACTTGGCCAAATAGATAGTTGTTGTAATGGTTTGGTGTTTAGTGATAAACTGTTTTGATTGTGACAAGTAACATTCTTGTGTCTATTTGAGTGTGTTATGATTCATGTTGAGTTAATGATTGCTTTAACTTGAAAGCATAGATGGTGGTTGCTCATAATTGTTTAAAAAAGATGCACGATTTCAATTGTGATTAATATGTTGGGCAAGCTGTTTATCAAATTGTGGAACATGAAGTTAACCTGTGAGAGGTTGGACTCTAGAGTCTTTGATTGATTGAATGTTATTGCTTTGGAAGCATGATTGATTTTGCCTGATTTTTTATGATTGAACCACTTGTTTGCTTGTTACACATTATTAAGGCTTGTTCTTCTCCCATATAAGTCAATGCCAATATGTGAACCCAATAATGAACAATGTTTGTTCTATCCTTTGAACCTTGAGCCTAAATATGAAAAACCTTTTTGAAATCCTTGCCTTGAGTTGAGTAGAGTATGTTTATGTGGTAATGGAGAATGGTTCAAGTTTGGGGTTGTGGGAAACCAGAAAGAACTCTGTGAAAATATTTAAAGAGCATTGAGCAAAAGAAAAACCAAAAGAAAAAGAAAAGAGAAGAAACGAAAGAAAAGAAAATGTTAAGCTCAATGAAAGGAAAGTAGGGAATGAGCTGAGAGCCACTTCTCTTGCAAGCTCGCTTGGCCTTCCTAAGTAGGGGCGCTGAGTGCTGACGACATTGGCCCATGATCCAATTCAGCTTTATATAAGGACTTGCACGTTCTAAAGGGGGTATCTTTTGAGAGAAGGGACACAAATTCAGACTTGTTCAACTCTCTAGAGGAAAAATTGGATGCGAAAGCTCTCATCTTCAGTTTTTAGGGTTTATCTTTCATTCTCATTCCATTTTACATCTAGTTTCTCCATGACAATAAGGAACTAAATTCATTTGTTGTTGGGAAAGATGTAACCTCTAAACTCTCATGTATTTGAATTGATTCTGATTTATATATGCTTCTTTCATTAATTGTTAGGGTTATTCTGCTTTGCTCTATGCTTGTTATGTTTAACTCATTCATGGCATGATTTTTGGTTTTCTTTGTTATTGACAAATACCTAGAAACCTAGAACTGAGGAATTTCTCCCAAGGGAACTATTGCCTAGACATAGGGATAAAATGCTTGGTTGTCTTAAGTTTTCGTTCGTAATGCAAAATTAACTATTAGGGATGCAAGACATTGTGGTCTAGTAATTAAGGATAGACTTTTTTCGCCGAGACATCGAGTTCTAAGTAATTTAGAAAGTGACATTGACATTTAATAAACAAGAATAATTCTTATATCCATGAGAGTGATTAGGTGAAATCTAAACCCCAACAACATCTTCATCTCAGAGTACAAACATTATCATTCACTTTTGCGTTTCTCTTCAATTGATCAAAATTGCATTCATATTTACTTTCTTGTTTTTACATTTAAAAAACCCTAAATTGTTCTTCAAAGTCTTAATTAGTTAAGTAATTATATGACTGCTTAGTGTCGTGAGTGTCTTGGGAAACGATGCTTGGTCTTACTATTTATTATTACTTGATATGATTTGGTATACTTGACGAGGTCTTAACAGACAATAGAGGAACACTATGAATAGTCTTCCCTCCTTCATGTTGTAGTCCTACGACCACTACGCATAGGGGATCTCCATCAACCAATAGCTCATATTGACAAGTGTAGTTAGAAAGATCAACAATAGAGCATGAACCTTTTTGTGCTCACATGAGGTCCTGTTGGAGCTTTATTATTTTCTTGGGTCATGGATTTAAGCTTTTCTTCAAGTGTTCTTTGTATTTATTGTTGTTGTTGTAGTTTTTTCATGAAGTTTTGCTCCATAATTGCCATGCATTGGTTGATTACTTCCTCCATTTGCAACTTTATCTTCCTTAATGCCTCTTTATTGTGGGATTCACTACTTCTTTGTGGAGAGCCAAAGTAGTCTTGAAGCCTAATTGCACCTCCAACGCCACGAAAACAACTTAGGTGCTTTAGTTTTTTAATGGTCATTTTAAGTATATAATCCCAACAATGGCTGATGAGTCAATGATTTCTCAATTTCACTTAGCTTATTGTACCGAATTTAATCGGGGAATTGTGCTTAATTGTCCGGTATTTTTCCGTTTTTGCTAATTGTGCTTAATTTGACCAAAAATTCTTATTTTAATTAATTTGAATTATTTGAGCTAATTATTTGCATTATTAATTGTAGGGAAATTGTTGGATAATATTTGGGACATTTTGGAGGTCAAAAGAAAATGCCACATCAATTATACTTTAAACTAAAATGATTGAGGAGGTGTGGATTTCAATTAGGGGGTGCAAACGGATGAGATGGAACGTTGGGATGAAGACGTGGTGCACAGAGTAAACCTCGGCCCAGCTTGCTTTCATATGAAGAGCATCACGTTCCAGCTGCCACCGAGAAGACTTCTTCAATTTTTATAAGTTCACTCCACGGTCCAGCAAGGAAAGCAGGGTGCACCCAGCAGCTTGGGGTGTGCACGGTGGAGAATTACGATTCTTCTTCTGCATGTTACTCTGATTGTAATTCTGCTGACTTTTATGCTGAGAACAATATGACCCATCCTCCAACTTCTGAGAGCTCTCTTTGGGAGCCGGTTCCACCTAATGAGGATGGTGATCATTTAGTTCTCACCACTGGACTGATGAATTTGTTGCCCAAGTTTTATGGTCTTGCAGATGAATGCCCACATGAACATTTGGATAGGTTTTATCGAATTTGCTCTTTAAGGAAACTTCCAAATGTCCCGGACGATCTAGTTTTCTTAAGGGCATTCCCGCACTCATTAGAAAGAGCAGCAAAAGATTGGAAAGACTCTCTTCCTCCAGGATCCATTACCAGATGGGAAGATCTTGAGCATAAATTTCTAAGCAAATTCTCCCATGTGCAAGATGGATACGACAACGGTCTTGGATGGAATGACCCTACCTTGGGATGGTACAATGCTCCACAACATCAATATCAAGAACCACCATTCCAGAGTACTTTCCTGCCTCCACTTGTCCAGCAATATCAGAGTCAGCAATATGATGCTTCTGCCGAAACAGCTCCTCAGCCTTCTATTTCTGAGCCTACATTGCAGGAGTTGTTGGAGCAGTTGACCATGCAGAACCTGCAGTTTCAGCAAGAGACCAGAGCGTCCATTCAGAGCTTGAATGACCAGATAGGGTAGATGGCTACTCAATTAAATCAGAAGCAGTCTCAAGATTCAGAGTCATCATTTCAGACTGTGCTGATTCCTGATGATGTTAGTGTCATCCACATAGAAGATGGGGAGCAGAGTTATGAGCTTACTACTGCGCCACATACTTTCCCACCTTCAGATGGTCCCACTCTTGCACCTGAGGAGACCGAGAAAGATTTTGAGGACCAGGCATATATGAGCAACATTTTTGAGAAAGGTAGACCATCATCAACTTCCACCACTCTTCCAATCTTCAGGGAAGTGGAGGTAAGCATACCTCAGTATGATTATGTCAGTGATGATTATGTTCATGATTATGTTGTTCATGATTATGCTGTTGAGAGGTATGTCATGATCATTTTGTTGCTGAGCATGTTTTTAATTCTCCCTCTGTGCATGATGAGAACCACTTTTTGATATCACATCCAGATGTTTATTCTCAATGCACTGAACATGAATCTGAGTCTGTTATTGATATTACTTTTAATTTGGAAATTGATTCATATTCTGAGGATGTATCTGAGGTTCAGCCTGTTACACTGGGATTGGGTGTTATACCCCTGCATGAAATTTCTGTAGAGCCACATTGCACTAACCCTATTGCAGGAGGTACAAATGAATTTGATCAACAAACACCCACAGTGGAAAATAAAGGTGCTAACACTGACAAAAGCTTCAAGATCAATAGGCACCAGCTGAACCTGCTCATCAACAATCTTTGCTTCTTAGATCCAGCTGTGGATGATATCTCCCTACTAGATCAAATCTGGAGGATGAAGCAATTCTTCCTCAAAACGTCCTTGCTGGTTCCTGTGGTGGAAGACATCTCCCTGAAAGTCCAAAATTGGCAATTGCCACCATGATCAGGGGAGTTTCCTTTCTCTCTTCTCCCCTTTTCCCTACTTTTATTGCACTTGTCCATGATCTGTTCACTGTTTTGATTTTCGATCTTATGCTTATAACACATTGAGGACACTGTGTAGTTTAAGTGTGGTCTATTGGGGGAGATTCTGATTTTTCTTTGATAGCTTTTGTTTTCTTTGTTAAATTTTTTCTTTTCTAGGTAGTTTTTGTTGTGTCTTGTGTACAGTTTTGCATGCTTTTCATGAATTCTGGATTGTGATCAGGTTGTGAGTTTTCCTTCACTTCATTGATACTTTGAGATGTTGGATTCTTTGCTTTTCTTTGCTTGGAAGATGATCATGATGTTTGAGAGTTGAATTGATTGTGACACAAATGCCCTGTGTGAGAATTTGAGCCACTTTATGTTCTTTCTTGTGTGTGATATGTCTCTTGATTGCTTGCACATATGCCTTGGCTTGACTCTTGTTGATAATTCTTGATTGATATGCATGTTTGGAAGTGATAAAGGCAGTTTTGTTCTTGAGCCTCTCTAGCCAAATAAGCTTACCTTGTTCTAATCTTTTGAAAACCCTTTTTGAGCCTATACTTTCCCCCATTTCTTTGTTTTGAATGCTCATACACTAGCCCTAAGTGAAAAACCATGATTACTTTAACCTTAGGGAATTTTGGAGCTTTGGAAGTGTTTTGGGAACAAGTGTGGTCTCTTGGGGGTTTCTGATGAGTTGGCTAGTTGGTTCCTCTTCTTGTTTTGTTTTGGTAAATATATGTGTATCTTGTCTTTTACAGTTTTGCTTTGAAAAGAGAGAAAAGAAAAGAGACAGGATGAAAAAAAGAAAGCAGAAAAATAGTGAAAAAAAATGTGAATAATTGTGAATAATGGAGTCAAGAAGAGGATGGAATTAGAGGTTGTGGGTGTGTTTGAATGTGTTTACACTTGTTCCCCATTGCTCCTCTGTCCTTATGGTTTGTAGCTTCTTATCTAGATATATCCTCCCTTGTCCTTGGCCCCATTACAACCATGAAAAGACCTTTCGATTTGAACATGAGTATGTGCTTGAGTGTTGATATTAGAGGCTTGCCAAGTCTATTTGTGATTGCTTTCTTGAGTGCATTGAGTTGATATTCTTTACCTTAGACACTTGAGAGAAACACTAATAGTGCATCTGTGAGGTTTTGTTACTTTTGATTCACCTCTTGAACTGATTGATTATTTTGTCATGCTTGGAAGTGCTTGGATAGTTTCATGAGTATCCGCTTTCTTTGATTTTGTGTTGGATATTGTCTACTTCCTTTCTCTGTCCAGATTCCTGGAGAACTGTGTAATTCTGTTTCTGTCCTTCTTGAGTCTTTCTTTTCTGTATGCTGAGTCTGTGTCACCTTCCTAAAAGTCCTTTGAACTATTCCTTGATCTGCGTCTTGATTTTGCCCAGGAGTGCAAAAGACTAAGTGTGGTCTATTTTGATGAGTCAATATTTTCTCAATTTAGTTAGCTTATTGTACCGAATTTAATCGGGGAATTGTGCTTAATTGTCCGGTATTTTTCCGTTTTTGCTAATTATGCTCTGACCAAAAATTCTTATTTTAATTAATTTCAATTATTTAAGCTAATTATTTGCATTATTAATTGTAGGGAAATTGTTGGATAATATTTGGGACATTTTGGAGGTCAAAAGAAAATGCCACATCAATTATACTTTAAACTAAAATGATTGAGGAGGTGTGGATTTCAATTAGGGGGTGCAAACGGATGAGATGGAACGTTGGGATGAAGACGTGGTGCACAGAGCAAACCTCGGCCTAGCTTGCTTTCATATGAAGAGCATCACATTCCAGCTGCTACCGAGAAGACTTCTTCAATTTTTATAAGTTCACTCCACGGTCCAGCAAGGAAAGCAGGGTGCACCCAGCAGCTTGGGGTGTGCACGGTGGAGAAGCACGTCCGGCATCTTGATTCCAGTAGAAGCACTCAAGCAAGCATGGGGTGCACACGCCACACGACCCAAAAGAAGAGAAGCACACTCACGCGCACAGCTCTGTCCAGCAGCTTTCACATGGGAAGCAGGGGGTGTGCACAACAACTTCGAGAGCTGCACACGTCCAGGAGAGAAGCGGTCCAGCAGGGGGTGATGGGCAGCAAGCGTGGGAGGCACTCTTGGTCCAGCTTGCACACGACATCCAGCCACGGAGATGGAGAGAGTTTATATTAGGGATGATATGTAGATAAAGAAAAAGGAACCAGCCGCCACTCACTGGAGGGGGGCTCTCGGTTTTTTTTTTGGTTTTGGAACTTTTTCTTTGGTTGAAAACGCTGTTTTGGAATGAAGAGCAGATATTCTGTAAGAACCTGATTAATTAACGCACCCAAATCCACACTCTGATCACCATTTATTGCACTGTGCCACGTCAAAACCCACTCACTCCCACTTTGCATGTATTTGCCAAGTGTCACGACTGTAAGTTTGGAATTTGGATAGTGGAAAACAAGTGGCATCAGGGGAACGGACGTTCGTCCTGCGTGAGAAGGAAAACAATTCCACTCTCTGCATGCACTGAATGCCATCTGTGTTAGAAGCTTCTAAAAGCTGTAGTGGGATCCCGGTGGCAGTGCGGGAGTGCACGACCGTTTGACGAGGAAGAGAAAATGATTTCTCTGAAAACACTTCACTCCATTCCATGCATTCACCTTCTTCCTCACGAAACCCTGGCCATTTCTCTTCTCCAACTTCTCTCTAAAACCTTTCATCTTCTTTCTAAGATAACTCACCATCAACATCTCTGCTTCCATTTCAGAAACCGTAGGATCGTTCACGGTGTCGTGAGCTTTCATTTGAACCGAACAGAACTGAAATCTGAACTGGTAAGTTCTCAAACCCTAAAACGCTCCGTTCTGAGTTACATGCAGACGCTGGTACTGCTGCATGTTAGAATATAAGCTGAGTTCTTCTACATTTCTTGTGGTTAGATTGAGTGAAACACTTGAGAAACACGTTGAGGGTAGGAAACTGTATTTGGACAAGTTAAACGCTCGGTTTTATATTCCAGCGTTCGTCATAGGTAGCGCTTAGTCTTATACTGAGCGTTCGTCCAAATGAGCTCTCGGTCTTAGATTGAGCGTTCGTCCTAGTTAGCGTTCGGTCTAATACCGAACGTTCGTTCTAAATGAGTGTTCGTTCTATTTAGTGCTCGGTCATTTACCTAGCGTTCGTCCTAAGCGTTGTTCGGCTTTATAACGGAACGCTCGTCCGTATCATTGATTTCTGAGCGAACGTAAATAGCGTTCGTCCAAATTATGAGTTAACGTTCGGTCATTGACTGGCGGTGTTGTCTTCTGAATTAATTGTACTTTGGTTATTTATCTAAGTTATTTTGTAAGGTATTTATCCTTTGGATTCAACCTAAAATCCTTGTACTCAAATTTTTCTAAGTATTATTCAGATCTTCTAAAATCAGTCCATTCAAATTATTTAAGTGTCGAACGTCCGTCAGTGGATAATGGTTCGTTTCTTTTGTTCAGAAACGAGGATGCAGTGTACTGTAATACGTTCGTCCTTATTTATTAAAGGATGAACGTTCGTTAATTCATGAGAGTGGAACACAGAATGAAAATGTGAATGAAAGAAATGGTAAAGGTGTGCGAACGTTATTTTGAATATATTATTGGAAGTGGAATTTGAACGAGCGTTCCAAGGAGGAACATCTCTATGATTTAAATATGAGAGTTGTATAGTATGACCATGGTAAAATCGCTGATGGCTGTTCATCCTGATATTCCGTGAGTGCTCGTCCTCATGTAGAGGGGAGTAGGTCATGCGTGGGAATGGCAGGAGACTCTAGTCCTATTGAGTACTTTGGACTGATAGGGTTAACCTCGGGTGGCAGCTGCTTGAGTGTTTACAGTTACTACATCACCCGGGTGCACGAACGCCTGCGGTTACATGGATTCATACAGTCCGGACGGTCGTTAATTATGAGAGTTTGAACGGGTTATTATATGCTTGGATATATATCTATTGCTGTATGAATTGTATGATTGTTTGCATATGTTAAATTATGCTGATTGTATGAATTAAATTACCTAAGCTTACCCTTGCAATTCCTTGTGTTGTCTACTGGTTATGTACGTCCGTCTTGTCAATGCAATGATCATCCGTTGTGGATGTGAGCAGATGGAGAGGCGCCACTTGAAGATATGCTGGAAGAAGAAAATTTGGAGGACGCCAACCTTGTTGAAGTGGAGATTAAAGCCGAGTCTTAGCGCGCTCGTTAAGTTTTAGTCTTTGGTTTATCGGTATAGCTTTTTGGGGACGTTCGGTTATTTATTTTGTAAAACCGTTCGTCCTTAATCTTGTATATTTTGGAAAATTTTACTGAGCCTGGTATCCGTTTAGCGTTCTGCTTTTAATAGCTGATTTTAGTTAAGACTGCACTGTTTAACTCTGTAAATGTGATTAGTTCTAATTAATGGTAATTACTATTTATTGGGATGTTACATTTATTGGTATCAGAGCAGTTTTGTTCCTTAAAGGAACACTGTAGGTTATGAGCATACTATGCTTTTGCTGTGTGCTCAACGTCCGTTTGGTGAATGATTCAAACTCCTTAAAATTTGCTAATAATTATTTTCTCTGCTTCTCAAAGAACTAATGACACCAATACCTCCTTCCCAACCTCATCCAACCGAACGTGATGTATCTGGTCACAATAGGCTATTGAAATCAGTAATAGGAGTACTTCAACAACAGAACTCTGCATTAGTGCAGCAGATTTCGAACGTTGTACAAAATTTGGAAGCCGTACGTGCCAATTTGGAAGCTGTACGTGCCAATTCTGAAGCGACCCAAGAACTGCTGGAAGAGATCAACCAGGAAGAGGTGGCCGAGCATAAGAGGGATGAGTCTATGTCTTAACGTACGCTGAAGCAACAAGTCCAGGTACGCTTATCACCTGCACTTTCTTGCGGTATGAAATGCCTTGCTGTACGCTGTTTTAATTATTGTGATAAGGAAGCAGTTTGGTCTAATAGTGTATACATCAACAATTGGATTAGTTTTAATATCCGACAGTGAGATAGACGCTTATTAGGATATTAGTGATGGTGTTGACGTTCGGTTTCTTTTAAGATTAGACCGTTCGGTAGCAAAAAGTAACAGAACGGTAATAATAAATACTTGGACTGGTGAGTCTTCCTGGAGCGATGCCAAGGATACATACTCAGAGTAAGAATTGAGTCTCTTTCACACTTATGCTAGGTGTTAGATGAACATCAGTAAATTTTTTAAACAAAATAGTCTTTACCGAGTGGATGGGAACCAAGAATTAGTTAAGTGAGTTGAACTTTTCGTTATGTAGTACGCACTTTTTACTAGCGTATAAGAAGGATGAATAAGAATGAAACATTTGAGAGCATTGCTAGGAGTGTTAAGGATAAGAAGAATTGTGAGTAGAATAGTTCAAAGTGTGGATTACTTGATGAGCAAAGTACAAATACTAGGGCGTGTGTAAGCAGTGACAAATCGAGAGTTGGGTTAGTTGAGAGATTCAGGCACTTAACATTTTAAGGGATGATACGAACGTTATTAGGGGCCTTAATTGGAAATAGGAAGTGAAGCGCTCGGTAGAACCAATCGAAAGTAAGTAATGAGCAGATTTTAAGTTACGAATGGACGGTGTGTTGAAAATCCAGCTAAAAGATTTTTGTCCTTTATAGTGAATTGGGAGATGGATCTTTGCAAGGTCATCACGATCAAATTAATAGATGGGTTTATGAGCAGGAGTAGCTAGAGTTATGTGTTATAGTGTAACATGTCAAAATGTAAAGGTAGAACTTTCTATATCACACGACAACAGGATAGGGTTACCTAGAACTTAAGACAATTACCTTTATGGATCGGTCATAAGGTAGAGGTACTATTAGCGTTACTGAGGGTAGGCTGATCAAGAAATTTTTACTTTATGATCATCGGCTTGAGGGCTTAACGATAATGATGGGTTTAACTCCACAGTAGGTAAGTAGATTGATTTCTTAAAATACAAACTGGTAGAAAATTCTGATAGAAATTTTCAATTCATTCTAGTTTCCGTGAAATCATGGAAGAATAAGTTGGGCATCCGGTTGAAGACTTATTCAGTGATCGTTCTGGATAAAGGGCTCGACGAGTAGATCGATTCTGACGTTCGCATATTTGTACGAACGTCTGCTTTAAATAAATTAGGGGTCAAATGGAGTCTCGTTTTCTCAAATGATCAGGAAAATCAGTTCTCTGCCTAAACCTAATACGTTTGATACTCTCTTTTAACCACTCGAGAATTTACCTATACTCACTTCTTCAAAATAGTAACTGTCAGTTAGGATAAACTTGTAATTTATTCATTTTGTTTCTTGTGATTAATCGTTTGGTTTTCGTTTGATCATTGTGGCCAAACATTTTAGCGTGCGGCTACGAACGAACGTTCGAGTCCTTTGACTGCTCGGTTTCATTCGTTCTTTAACGTTCGTCATTTATGCCCTTTAATTGGATTTGCTATATATATATATATATATATATATATATATATATATATATATATATATATATATATATATATATATATATATATATATAATATACTTGTCTTGGTTTTCAATAATCAATTTATTCAGGGATATTCAGATTAATCTTTTATGTTTTCTCTCATCTGTTGCTTCTGTGTATCCCTTTCACACTCTGATCCAATAGTAAAATACTTCAATATTAATTCTTTTCCTCTTGGAAAAAAAAAAAAAACTTGTGACTTTTCCTAATGATAATTTCTTTCGTTCGGTATCATGTTACCAATCCTTTAACCTTTTAAATTCAATGTCTCTTCATTTCAAAATCATCTACTGGTTCCTTATTTCAGAGTTCCCTTGTAATTTATTACCTTCCCATAAACATTTAGTCCTTACCCAAACATAACCGTTCGTTATAGTTGAACCAGTCAACATTTAAGAATTGCTAAAGACATGAGTGTGGGACGAAGTCGCTTGTCCCAGGAAGCTGCTACCGAAGGTTCTTGGATTGTAGACGCATTGGGACGGTAGCTTATGAAGATACCATTGCCTTCTCAATTAACTAATCATCGTTTAGTTTTCACGCATCACTACTCTAGAAGTATATTGGAGACTCGTCTGATGTACTAGAGCTAGAAGATGTTCATATTTAGGGATACCAAATTATATAGATCCAACCAGTACGTATGGGAGATACCCCAACCAAGTGTTTCAAGAGAAAATCCATCAGATGGGTGAGAGTGGTCTGGAACGAGAAGAATGACGACATTACGAGAGAAGTTGAAGATTTGCAAGCAGAGACAAAGTATTCCCGTATACCCTTTAGTATCCCTTAATTTTCGAGGACGTGTAGATCACATGGTCGTTTGGGATGAAGTTTTACTGTTAGTAGAGTTCACCTACAACAACAACTTCCAGTCCAGCATTGGAATGGCTCCCTTCGAAACTCTGTACGGACGAAAGTGCCGCACACCACTTTGTTGATTCCAGGAAGGAGAGAATGTGCTAACTGGACCTGAGCTCATCCAGCAAACTACCGAGAAAGTGAAGTTAATTCAAGAAAGGCTGAAGACGTCCCTTAGCAGGCAGAAGTCCTATGCGGATAGAAGAAGAAGACCTTTGGAGTTCGCTGCAGGAGATCATGTATTTCTTAGACTCAACCTGATCACTGGAGTAGACCAAACCGTTCGTCCAAAGAAGCTATCTCCCAAGTTCATAGGACCGTACCAGATTTTGAGGAAGACGGACCAGTGGTGTATGAACTAGCTTTGCCTCCTCAACTATCAAATCTTTATCCAGTCTTCCACGTTTCCCAACTCCGGAAGTACATAACCAATCCTTCTCATATCTTGGAGCTGGAAGATGTTCAACTGCGCCACAACCGAACGCTAGAATTGCAACCTGTTCGCGTGCAAGACAGTCGCACCAAGCTATACAAAGGAAAGGACGTTCGTCTAGTGAAAGTAGTGTGGGACTCAAAGACTGGTGACTCAACATGGGAGGTTGAAGAGGCTGTGAAGGAATTGTACTCGCACTTGTTTCCTGGTAAGTTTTAGAATTTTCGAGGACGAAAATTTTTGTAGTTAGGGGGAATGTAAGAACCTGATTAATTAACGCACCCAAATCCACACTCTGATCACCATTTATTGCACTGTGCCACGTCAAAACCCACTCACTCCCACTTTGCATGTATTTGCCAAGTGTCACGACTGTAAGTTTGGAATTTGGATAGTGGAAAACAAGTGGCATCAGGGGAACGGACGTTCGTGCTGCGTGAGAAGGAAAACAATTCCACTCTCTGCATGCACTGAATGCCATCTGTCACGTTAGAAGCTTCTAAAAGCTGTAGTGGGATCCCGGTGGCAGTGCGGGAGTGCACGACCGTTTGACGAGGAAGAGAAAATGATTTCTCTGAAAACACTTCACTCCATTCCATGCATTCACCTTCTTCCTCACGAAACCCTGGCCATTTCTCTTCTCCAACTTCTCTCTAAAACCTTTCATCTTCTCTCTAAGATAACTCACCATCAACATCTCTGCTTCCATTTCAGAAACCGTAGGATCGTTCACGGTGTCGTGAGCTTTCATTTGAACCGAACAGAACTGAAATCTGAACTGGTAAGTTCTCAAACCCTAAAACGCTCCGTTCTGAGTTACATGCAGACGCTGGTACTGCTGCATGTTAGAATATAAGCTGAGTTCTTCTACATTTCTTGTGGTTAGATTGAGTGAAACACTTGAGAAGCACGTTGAGGGTAGGAAACTGTATTTGGACAAGTTAAAAGCATTCGCTTAGGGAGTTCACTGCTAGACCAGGTAAGGGAAGCTTTGGTGATTTAATTTAATACTTGTTTGATGTGTATGAAAGCAATGAAGTGTACTGGATGTCTGAAATGCATGAAATATTTGATGTTTAAGTATGCATGAACGAGCATGGTTGCACTGGATGTATATGATGAATATTGTTTGAACTGTATGCTGAGAATGAAACGTATGATTTGGAATATGATTAAATTTCTGTATGGTTTGGGATGATAATATGAATTTTGTAATGTATGAGATTTATGGTGGAGAGAAATTATAAGTTATGAATCGTATGAAAACTGTAAAGTTATTGAAAAATGAAAAATCTGGAAAATATCATATTCTCTGCTTGATAATGTACGCTCGTCATCGAACGGTCTTATACCGTTCGGTTTCCCTTGAAAAGGACTTAGAATAAGAATTCTTTCATTCGGAAAGGATCCTGATGAAGAGCGAGCGTCCTTTGTGTGAATTGTTAGGTTTGAGCGTTCGGCTCAGCCTAGCGTGTCCAACGATTGAAATAATGAAAGTGTATTTAGTAACGCTCGGTTTTATATTCCAGCGTTCGTCATAGGTAGCGCTTAGTCTTATACTGAGCGTTCGTCCAAATGAGCTCTCGGTCTTAGATTGAGCGTTCGTCCTAGTTAGCGTTCGGTCTAATACCGAACGTTCGTTCTAAATGAGTGTTCGTTCTATTTAGTGCTCGGTCATTTACCTAGCGTTCGTCCTAAGCGTTGTTCGGCTTTATAACGGAACGCTCGTCCGTATCATTGATTTCTGAGCGAACGTAAATAGCGTTCGTCCAAATTATGAGTTAACGTTCGGTCATTGACTGGCGGTGTTGTCTTCTGAATTAATTGTACTTTGGTTATTTATCTAAGTTATTTTGTAAGGTATTTATCCTTTGGATTCAACCTAAAATCCTTGTACTCAAATTTTTCTAAGTATTATTCAGATCTTCTAAAATCAGTCCATTCAAATTATTTAAGTGTCGAACGTCCGTCAGTGGATAATGGTTCGTTTCTTTTGTTCAGAAACGAGGATGCAGTGTACTGTAATACGTTCGTCCTTATTTATTAAAGGATGAACGTTCGTTAATTCATGAGAGTGGAACACAGAATGAAAATGTGAATGAAAGAAATGGTAAAGGTGTGCGAACGTTATTTTGAATATATTATTGGAAGTGGAATTTGAACGAGCGTTCCAAGGAGGAACGTCTCTATGATTTAAATATGAGAGTTGTATAGTATGACCATGGTAAAATCGCTGATGGCTGTTCATCCTGATATTCCGTGAGTGCTCGTCCTCATGTAGAGGGGAGTAGGTCATGCGTGGGAATGACAGGAGACTCTAGTCCTATTGAGTACTTTGGACTGATAGGGTTAACCTCGGGTGGCAGCTGCTTGAGTGTTTACAGTTACTACATCACCCGGGTGCACGAACGCCTGCGGTTACATGGATTCATACAGTCCGGACGGTCGTTAATTATGAGAGTTTGAACGGGTTATTATATGCTTGGATATATATCTATTGCTGTATGAATTGTATGATTGTTTGCATATGTTAAATTATGCTGATTGTATGAATTAAATTACCTAAGCTTACCCTTGCAATTCCTTGTGTTGTCTACTGGTTATGTACGTTCGTCTTGTCAATGCAATGATCATCCGTTGTGGATGTGAGCAGATGGAGAGGCGCCACTTGAAGATATGCTGGAAGAAGAAAATTTGGAGGACGCCAACCTTGTTGAAGTGGAGATTAAAGCCGAGTCTTAGCGCGCTCGTTAAGTTTTAGTCTTTGGTTTATCGGTATAGCTTTTTGGGGACGTTCGGTTATTTATTTTGTAAAACCGTTCGTCCTTAATCTTGTATATTTTGGAAAATTTTACTGAGCCTGGTATCCGTTTAGCGTTCGGCTTTGAATAGCTGATTTTAGTTAAGACTGCACTGTTTAACTCTGTAAATGTGATTAGTTCTAATTAATGGTAATTACTATTTATTGGGATGTTACATATTCTATTTTTCATTTTCGTTTGGCAAGTGCTGGATTCATGAACAATGTATGTTTAAGTTTTCATTGAATGAAAGATTGTGCACGTTAATCTCTACTCGGTTTTTGTGATTTTGGAAGTGGCACTCGGTGATTGATTTAAATTCAAGCTGCTGGAATCTTTACTGGGTCACGGCCAGAACGAGCAGCAGCAGTACGCAAGGGTAGCCACCTAGGAAAGGGGCTGATCCAAGAAGTGGAGCAGCGTGAATGGACAACGCTTTACTTTTGCTAGCAGTCATTTGATTCAAGAGGTGATGTGTTGGAGCAGCTACCGAGAGGAAGAGAATGGTGTGCACGGGAATGTGAGCTGGAAGTAGATTAGGTTGGAGATGTCTTTTCTTTGAGAAATGAAGAAGTATATTAGGTGGGAGTAGGTGTCACGTCCAGCAAAGGGGAGAAGTCACATCAATTCTAGCACATTTGGAGCATCAGCACGTGAATGAGCAGATTCTCATTACATTCTTTTTCATTTGGTTTTGTCCACGGAAGAGCAAGCAGCTGTCACGTTCAGAGGGCACGGGGCACTCACCTTGCGGGCTATCCTGGAGTGTGCACATTCGGTGATTCATCCTTCATTTAGACAGTCGTGAGGTGGAGGGGAATTAATTCTTCACTTTAGAAAGTTATGTAGCACATTGAGAGTGGGAACGCAAGGGAGGTGTCACGGCTGGAGAGGCAGCAATCATGTCCCAGGAGGCGCACGAAGATCGAGAAAGAAGTGGTGATTTATTTTAGAAGAGCACGGAGATTGATTTCTCTTTAATTGGGTGCAACACAAATTTCTTTATTGCTTTCTTAGTTGTTCCGAATATTGCATTTTCATTTATTAGATAAGGCATAGCTTCTTTCAATTTTTTTATTCCAGTAGTAATGATGCATTTTGTCATTTATTTATTGCATTTCCACGTGTCACACACTTTGGCATTTAGTTTATATCCGCTGAATTTCAATTGGTTCCAACTCTTTTTAAATTGAAGTTTTATTAGCTTAAGTGTAACAATTGTTTATTCCAAGATGTAATGTGTGTTTTCTGATGTATCAATTTTTATTCAAGTGAGTCAAGCAAGTTTTCTTTAATTTAATGTTAGCTTAAGTTAGTTGGGTTGGTCATTAGTGATATTATATTGTTTTGTTTTTGAGATTTCCGGATTGTACTTGTGTTTATTATACTTTGCTTATTGGTGTTTTAATTTAGTTCATTTTGAATCACAAAAATCACAAACCCCCCCCCCCCCCTTCGTGTTTGACCTGAGACTGAACCCAAATTGGTCCTTGAGAGACGACCTAGGAGTCACTTCCTAGTACTATACTGCATTAATTTTGCAAACAACTTTTATGGGAGGTGCGACCCTCTCATCAATGGCCAATAAATGAACCCTGAGTCTGTTGCTCACCTAACTCATCCTGCATCATATAATCAAGTTTAATCATAAAACACTTCATATGAACTATGATTTTGGATTTAGGGTTTGTACATACTATTTTCTCATATATCAATTGAGTTGATTGTGATGTCATCGGACTTAGTCCGAGAAACCTTTTACATCTTGTACCTAGCAGGTGTAGGTACTAGGTCAAGGGACTCAAGTCATAAAGCCTTTGCATGACACTTTCTCAATCATTTCTTCAATAATGCATAGTAACCTTTCGAGAGTATGTGTGGTGCATCATTAAATTTTTGTCTTTGTTGGGTATCTATAATTTTTCCTATCACACATAAGATAAATTTATAACTGTAAATTACAAATGAATGCCTCGTGTGACTATAAAAAAGTTTAAGAAAAAAACCTATTAGTCCCCAAATTCTCTAAATTCATGAAAATGCATCTATTCCTCCTCAATTATTTTGTACTTCCCACATGGATGTCATGTTGCTTGTCTTCAAACACATAGAGACATGTCAGTCTTGTCTTGTGGTCCCTCCATCAGATGAATATGGGAGATAACACCTTCTTCCTAATTTTCCCAATGTTTGAAATGTCAAAATTTTGTTGTTTAAAACAAAAAAGATGTTAATCCTTCAAGTAAACATATTAAACACTATTTAATTTAAGTAAACATTCCAAAATATCTTGCCATAAGAGGTTCTTCTTTTTCTTTGGGACGTCATCCCAAGACGCAATCACAATAAAGACATGCATTTTGGCTAACATACCTAAATAACTATAAAACATTTATGCATATAGGCCTTTAGGTGTACCTAATCGAGGATCAATCTTAACTACCATTCTCTCCATGGAAATTTGTTAGGTTGTGATATCCGACAACCAGGGCACAAATCTACTATGTCCGTTCTTTCTTGATCAAGAGCTCTTAATACCTAAAAACACATTGTTAGTACATGTAGATAAGAAAAATACAACTAATTAACTCTATAAAGTTAAAACCAGAAAAATTAAAATTTGTAAATGTCGTAACATTAATGAAAAAAAAACTATTAGGGCATTGTTTGTTGTTATATGTCTTCATTGTTATCACTTTGAATGATATGGATGTGATTGGCTACGTCATCGACCTTGTCTTGAATGGTTATTAAGGAGAAAGATGTCGTCTTAAGTATATCTAAAGAGTATTCATCATAATTCCCATGCATGCTTCTTCATTCCAATACAACTGATCATTTTTTATTAGTTGGATTAGTCATGTATTTGTCTTGCTTGACTAGCCATAATAAATGGGTCATCTATATAAGTCATCTTCTTAAAATCCACCAAAGTGAACCTGAGGTCATCTGTCCCTACACCTGAATTATTATCAACCTATTTACACTTAAAAATTGGAACTCTAAAACTTACATAGTCAACTTCCCATATTTCTTATATTATTCTGAAATCACTCATGGATGATGTAATTGGATTTTTGTGCTTAGAGTTGAGAAAGTGTACAACCTCAGCGTTAAGGATAACCTTAGTACTATGAACTTTACTTTTGTCATCTTCCATATTTGAATAAAAAACAATAATTGTTTATGTAGTAGCTGTCATATTTGACCACATCGATGTTTGCTCCACGAGCTAGCCTCAATAAAGTTTCAAAAACATTAAATGTCCATTTTTCGCCAATCCTTGGGGGTGCATAATTGATTTCATTAATGTGTTGCAAAATGTAAGGAATCATATTAACACTGTTGTCTAAGATGTACGAATGAGCTTGATCAACTTCTTTTCTACTAACACTTTCAATCTTCACTCCTCGAACAACCTTAGCTTCATATTTACCTTCATGTATACTCTTAGGAACTCCCATTGATTCACAACTTAGCATATAACTTGAATAGAATCCAATGGCCTCTTCTACAATATATCGCTCTACAATTGAAGATTTTGGTCTATATTGATTCTTGACCTATCCCTTTAAGATCTTCATGTATATCTTAGTTGGGTACATCCATCTTAAGAAAATCGGCCTGTATAATCAAATTTCCCTTACTATATGAATTATCAAACGAACCATAATATCAAAAAATAAGGGTGGAAAATACAATTCTAATTGACATAATAGTCTTATGGCCTCATTTTCCAAATCATCTAACACTTGAGAGTAAATCAATTTCTTGCAAATGGCATTAAAAACCATACTCAAATGTATTAGAAAACTTCTAACAGAAGCGGTTCGAATAACTATTGGTGAAAGCTGTTGCATGAGCAAATAACAATCGTGACACTTTAAATCAACTAACTATAAATCTTGCATAAAAACAATGTTACTAATATTTTAAGAGTAAACTTGTGGAACCTTCATACTACTTAAACACTTACAAAAAAATTGTTTTTCTTTTTTAAAAAGAATGTGACAGGTTGGGGGCAGGTAGGTGCATCTTTTTCCATCTTTTGTCTTTCCTTTTACGTTTAGTAAAGTCCTAATGACATGATCACATACTGTTTTTCAACGTGCATCACGTCTATACAATGTTGTACATCAAGTTTACACCAATATGAAAGGTCAAAGAATATTGGTCATTTCTTCCAAATGTGTTTCCCAGTGGTCTTCTTTTTTATGTTTTTCGAACATAATGCCAAGGTTTTTCACTTGGTTATATACTTATTCACCATTGCATGGTTTCGACACAACTTCATCATCAGAACTTTCATTAAATACATATTTTCATTCTACGGTAAGGATGATTTCGGGAAATGAATTTTTGATGTCTTGTATACATAATTTTCTAATGATGCTTCAATTGAATATAACTTGTGTTTTCTTCACAAATGAGACATGCAAAATGTCCTTTAGCACTATAACCACTCAAGTTTTCATATGTTGGAAAATCATTTATAGTGCAAAACAACATTGCATGCAAATGAAAAGTTTCTTGAAAATATGATTTGAATAGATTGACGCCTTCTTCCCATAACATTTTCAAATCATCGATCCACAACTTTAGATACACATCAATGTCATTTCCAAGTTGTCTAAGATTCAATATCATCATAGACAATATCATATATTTTCTCTTCAAGCACAACAAAGGAGATAAATTGTAAATATCATAAACAAAACTGGCCATGAACTATGTTTGCCACTTAATTTTTCATAAGGATTCATACCATTTGTAGTAAGTATGAGTCTTAAGTTTCTTGGCTAGGTGTCAAAGACAACTATAACACTTTCTTCCATCATCGTGTCATTTCAGGTTCTTCACATCTTCTTTAATGGAAAAGAATAATTTCAACCTTGGTAGTATAGGCAAGTATCACCCCACCCTAGTAGGTGAATCATCTTTGTCTTCATCATCACTATTTCCATCAACTTTCTTTTTAAACAGTGATAAATCACATGTTGGACACGTTTTCATTGAAGCAAACTCCTCTCTATATATGTAATACACAATCATGGGGGCATGCATGTATCTTTTAGTATTCCAAAGTAATTGGACATAGAATTCCATTCGCCTCTAATTACGAATGCATAACATATTTTTTTTAGAAGCATCTTCTTCAAGAAATTCAAAATTTTGTGAAACTTTTATCGGTCTATCCATTTCCCACTTTAAAACTGAACAACTTTAAAATTGCTAACGATAATGTAAAGTTAAAGCATCATGGATATAACTTTTTCTCTGAATTGAACTTAAAAGAATCATATAAATAAATTCTTCCGAAATTTTCTTCACCAATATAATGTACCATGCTCTCTGATTCATCATTCAAGTTTCAAACTCCCATGAAAATGTTCTTATTTAAGTTTTCTTACCTTTTAAATTAATGCTTGTTTTATTTTAAAATTTGCTTTACTTTGTTAAAATACACTATTTAATCAAAGTACATCCACATCACCGATTTCAAAAGTTATATATAGTCTATCTTTCCTTTATTAACAAAGGACTAATACAATTTTTTTTCAATACTATCTAATTTCAACACAACTCATATCAAAGTTAAACTATAATATATTTTCTAAAAATAATAAATTTCTACATAACCTTTTAGAATATGCATGACACATAAAAGTACCAACCGATTCTAACTAGTGAAGTTTGTTTAACAATTCAGCTAATGAGTTAGAAGAATTTCAAACATGACGAACAACAACGACGGGTTCAACGAGGAAAGCTCAAAATGAGAGAACAAACCACAATGTCGGCGTTTTTGTCAAACCAAACCAAACCTACAAACGAAACCTTCTCTCACAACTCACTGCCATTCGTTTACACCACACATCTTCCTCATCATCCACCTGTCCCACGTTTTGGTGGGGCCCACACGCATTCCCGCAACCCTATAAATACCACTACCCTCTCTTCTTTCTTCCATCGCGAAATAAAAACAAAAACCTCACAACACCTTCAACTCTTGTTTCTTCGTTCTCTTTCTCTCTACGCTTTTTCGAGTCATGGCATCTCAAGCATTCTCCGTCAAGGCCTTCCTCGTGGCTCTCGTCGCAACACTTTTCTTCACCGTCGCCACCGCTCAAGATCTGTCTCCGGTGCCAGCTCCAGGACCCGATGCCGGAGCTTCTGGATCTGTTTCAAGCTCTGTGGCCGTGATTGGAGCTTCGATTGTGCTTTCGATGTTCACCATATTCAAGCACTGAATCTTGCTTATCTGATGAGTCCATGGTGGATTTGGTGTAAATAATATTTACTACACTAATCACGATTATGATGAGTTGATCTATGTCTTCTGCAAAAGAGAGAAAGAAAGAGAGATTACTCTTATATAGTAAATCATTTATTGTAGGTGTTAGTGAGAAATAAGAGGGTTTTTTGTATTCATTATTGTTTCTATTATTATATTTATATAAATATTTTCCATTATTCTTATTATTCCTTGTTTTTTTATTCAATTGCTTCTTAATGTTTTTAACTAGTGTTTTGTTTTTATGAGGAATACTCAGTTATTTATCATACATATGGTGAAAAAAATGTTTTTATTTAATTTGGTTCATTACTAATAAAAGATTCAATCAGCTTTCTCAAATTTTAAAAGTATATATATATATATATATGATTACTTTCTACCTAATTAATTATGGCTATCAAATAAATATTGATGAATTTAATCTATAATATAATCGATACTTTTATCATTAGTAATTTATCTTGGTGCCTGAAAGCGGGATATTTCTCAGAAAATTTACGTGAGACCGCCTAAAAATATGGATGAACTTCAGGAGAGAGTGACAGAGTTTATTCGTATTGAGAATATAAGATAGTCACGGAAAAACAACAACAAGAAACTTCTTGGGGAAACAACAAGAAGGAAGTGAAACAATTGTTCAACAGTAACAGAAACAATTGTTCAACAGTAACAGGGACCCTCTTTAGAAGGATTTCGTTAGTCTTCCAAGTTTAATCATTATACCGCCCTTATTGCACACAGGGCAAAAATTCATGAAAAAGCCCTTAATACCGAGCTTCTCACACTCCGGAAGAGGTTCTCTCCTAAAGACGCCAACGAAAGAAAAACCTTCTAGTTTCATTTGAATAAGGGACACATCATAGAAAAGTGTGGTGCATTGAAATATGAAATAGAAAGACTCATTCGAGGAGGCCATCTATAGAGGTTCGTAAAAGAAGAAGGGACCCGAAGCAGAAGTCCTCCTAGAGAAAGATCTCAACGTAGCGATTCCAAACGGTCTTATGAAAAGGCCGAACGGAGACGAGGACACAGTAGAAGCTGTAGTCGCAGTCGTGACTAATAACGAATGAATTTACCGTTATTTGTGATGCAATTTTGATACTAAACTAATCCTTTTTGACTTTGAAGCTTGCTTAAACTCTTGTTTTAGTTGAATTTGGTAACTAAGTGAAGAAAGGTTATACTTTAAGAATTTGATCACTAATTCCCTCAATCTTGTAGATTATTGTTATGATTGAAAGAGGGGCAAAAGTGTTAAGGAGTTGGAACCCAGGAGGGACAACATAAGCATAGGGAAAGAAGACTGAAAGAAGGCTGAAGAAGGACCGTAGGGCACTTGGTTGCCCTCAGCGTCAAAAGTCTCGCAAGGGCGCATGGTTTCCCTCATTTGGGGCGCTGAGTGCCACCCTCCTCGTAAGCACGCCTGGGTGCCGCCTTTAGGGGTGCAGAGCGCTAGCAAGCCACACCGTAGGACGCCAGGCTGCCCTTATTTAAGACGCTGAGGGCCAGTCTCTTTGAAGTCACGCTTGGGCACCCTTAGTTGGGGTGCTGAGCGATAGTGATGTTGGCCCATGATCCAATGTTGATCTATTTAAAAGGCTTCCACACTCTAGGGTTCACATGTTTGGACGACTGAAGCATAGAAAAGCTGATTTCGACCCTTTGGAGAGAGATTGGGCATGTAGGAGCTTTCCTTCTCACTTTCTAGGGTTTCAATTCATTCATTCTTCCATTGTAAGCCAAGGTTCTCCATGACAATGGAGAACTAAACTCATTTGTTGTTGGGGGATGATGTAACCTCTAAACTTTAATGTATTTGAATATGGTTTAAACATTTTATGCTTCTTTCATTGAATGTTAGTGATTTTCTCCTATTCTTAATGCTTGTTATGTTTTGGCCACTCATGACTTGATGTTTGATTTATTTGAGTATTGGGAAATATCTTATGAATCATGATCCAGAGGATTTCACCCAAAGGGAATATTGCCTAGGGATAGAGATAGGACATTTGGTTGTCTTAAGCTTCTTTTCTTAATACATAATTGATTGTTAAGGTTTTCAAAGGATTGTTGTCTAATAATCAAGACTAGGCTTCTAAGCCGAGACATCGGGCTCTAAGTAATTTAGAAATTGACATTAACATTCCAATGAAGAAGATCAATTCTAATATGCATGAGAGTGAAGTAGGTGAAATCTAACCCCAACAACATCATCATCTCATATTATCAATCTCATCTATTCATTCTTGTGTCAAGCCTCAATTCATCAATTTGCATTCATATTTACTTTTGTTGCATTTGCATTTAAACACCAACAAAATAGCTCTTAAGTCTTGATTAATTAAGGTATTACACAATTGGTAAGTAACACGAGTCTTTTGGAAAACAATACTTGGTCTTACCAATTTATATCACTTGATACGATTTGGTACACTTGCCAATGTGTTAACAAGTTTTTGGCGTCGTTGTTGAGGACTCGTGGTCATACTATACTTTTGTGTGATTCTTAATTTGTTTAGACTTTTTCTTTAATTTTTATTTTATTTTTTATTTTTATTTGTTTGGGCTAATTTGGTGCTCTAATGTGGTTTTCTTTAGTGTATGCAGGACAAAGTTCATAATAAGAGCACAAAACTATCTGAACCTCTTCTTACAAGTCTGGAAAATAGTAGAAGAAGAAGGAAGGAAAGGATTTCCAGAGAACGTTTTCCTTCTCCTGAGACTCCAACAACCTTTTTCATTATCTGATCAGGAGACATAATGGTAGACATACCCTGGCAGATTACGCAACAATCACAAGTCCTCTTCATTTTAATAGCATTGCAAGGCCAAGGGTTAATGCCACAAGCATGGATATGAATCCTGCTCTCATTTAATTGGTGAAGAGCAACCAATTCAATGGATTAGCTCATGAAAATCCATATGAACATCTAACAACTTTCAATGAAATATGCAATACAGTGAAGATTAATGGTGTGCCAGATGAGGCTATTAGACTTAGTTTCTTCCCTTTCTCTATAGGAGGCAATGCTAAGATGTGGCTTAATTCTTTCCAAGAGAATAGCTTCACTGAGTGGGAAGATGTGGTGGTTAAGTTCCTGAACAAATATTTTCCTCAGTCCAAGGTCAACAAAGGCAAGTAGGAAATTTCTTCGTTTAGACAGGGCATGGATGAAACTCTAGGTCAAGTGTGGGATATATTCAAAGGTTTATTGCGGAAGACGCCCACAGATGGCTTTGATGAACCCACGGTGGCCATTCTTTTCCTTGGAGGACTGAGTTCATAGACTAAATTAATGCTGGATGGCTCAATTAGAGGTAATATCAAATGTGTTGAGATTGTTGATAGGGGGAGCACTGGTTTAGCTGAACCTACAATCTTAGAGTTTCTGGTTTTTTATGATGACAACACATAATTAATAACACATGTGTTTATGTGTTGCATGTTCATTACTTTCATGATTATGATTATATGAGAACATGTTTGTGTTGTATTGATCATTGCAATTCACTATGTTATATATGTGAGATTTAATTTGTGATTGCATGAAAATTGTTTTGGAAAAGAAAAACCATGTGCACTTTAGTTGAACTTAAATTTTGTAGAAAAACAACAGTTTTAAGTCGACTTAATTTTGAAATAAGTTGATTAAAACACGTGGCTTTGCACAAACTTTTTCAAAATGTGTTGTGAGAATTTTTGAAGAGAAAGTTTTTCAAAACTATGTTTTTAACTGTTACAAAATCGACTATGTGCGCAAGCCATTCGACTAAGTTTGTTATGTTTTGAAATTCTGTTAATGCTTGTCTTAAGGTGTCTAACGACTATAATTTTAAATATGTTTGACCAAGCATTAATTATGAATTAACTACATTAATTGCGTAATAAATTAATTTATATTACTACTACTAACTGTTATAACCGTCATGACTGTATTCGACTTCACTAGTGGCAAAGTCGACTGAAGAGCGTCATAATTGTGAAAAGCTATATATTGACGCAAATTTGAATTCTGTAGGAATTTTTGAGAATCTAACGAATTGTGTGATAATTTTCATATTAGTGTTGTCTTACAGATTTGGGAAAATCTCCAAGAAATCTTAAAGAAGAGTGTGGTGTTCATCTTTGGAGATAGCTTGAAGAGCAAGGATTGTGTGATTTTATTGTTGATCAAATATGCCTTGAGGTGTCTGTTTTGGTGATCAGGAATTCAATCTTGTGAAGATTGGTGTTGTTGCTTTGTTGTGACTATAGGAAGAGGATGTGTTGCGTTTTGAACTTTGAGGGGTTTCTCAAAGGGTTGAAGACGATAGGAGAGGGGACATCTTCCTACTGATCTTTGTGTGTTGTATGCCTATATTTTGATTAGAGGGTTAGAGAGGTGTTTTACATTTTTGACGTGGAGGTCTCTATAAAAGCCTTGTTGTAAAAACCTTGATCATTATAGTGCATTTGCTTCTTGGTGATGAAGGACACTAGATGTAGGCTTGGCCGAACCAATATAAAAAGCAATGTTTGATTTTTCTATCCCTACACTTTTACTTAATCAACTCGGTACTACGTTTAATCAACTTTATTTCCGCTGCACTTAAAAATCTTTTTCTTTGCGAAAAAATTTAAAGAAAACATTATTTTTGTATTTCACCAATTCACCCCTCCCCCCCCATCTTGGTGTTGAAAATTAAGTCATTCTATTTTAACAAAATGAAAGACTCCAGAGGAATATTATGAGTTGATTGAAAATATGACCACCAATGATAATGAGATGCATAATGAAAGGGCTCAATTTCAACCGAAAGGAGTTATACAATTACAAGCTCAAGATGTTCTGTTGGCTCAGAACAAAATAATGACTCAACAATTGGAGACTCGGATGAACAAAATCTCTCAACTGTCTCAAGAATTGAAGAATGTTTCTCAAGCTCAATATCAACTTTGTGAGCTATGTGGTGGAGATCATATCAATGGACAATGCGCCATTCAAGCTATTACCCAAGAAGAACTCAATTTTATGGGTAGTCAGGGCCGCCAAGGTAATTACAACCAAGGGTGGAAACCTCACCCTAGCATGGGTCAAGGGCAAGCTGGACAATTCAATAGACCACCACAGCAGCAATGGCAACCACAACCCTCCGTATATGAAAGAACTACAAAGTTAGAGGAAACACTCCAATAGTTCATGCAAGTGTCAATCTCCAATCATAAAAGCACTGAACTTGCAATTAGAAATTTGGAGATGCAGGTCGGCCAATTGGCTAAGAAGTTGGAGGAGAAACCTGAGAAGAATTTTGGGACTAACATTGATGTTAACCCTAAGGAGAAGTGTAATGTCATTATGACTAGAAGTGGTAAGATGTTAGAGGAGAAAAAAAATTGAGAGAAAGGAGAAAGCTGAGTTGAGTGAGAAAGAAGAAGAAATTGAAGAGGAGGCTGAGAGAAAAGAAATGGAGAGAGATGAAGGAGAGAAAAAGAAAGAAGAAGAGGAAGAGAGGAAAGAAAGAGAGAAAAAGGAAAAGAAATTGAGAAACCCCTTCCTTATCCTAAAGTACATTCAAGGAAGGAAAAAAGAGAAGAATTTGGGCGGTTCATGGAGATCTTTAAGCAATTAGAAATTACTATACCCTTAATCGAAGCACTACAACAAATTCCTGCTTATGCAAAGCACTTGTAGCAATTCCTCATCAAGAAGAAGAAATATTTAGATGAGGAAACAATTGAAGTGTAGGGTAATTGCAGTGCCATTATGCAGAAGACTCTTCCTCCAAAATTCAAAGATCCGAGAAGTTTCAATATTCCTTGCACCATTGGGAATCATGACATAGAAAAGGCTCTAGTTGATTTAGGGCCTACCCTCAATCTGATGCCCCTATCTATGCTCAAGAAGATTGGTGGTCTTGAGGTCAAACCTACAAGAATGATCTTGCAAATGACAGATAGATCCAACAAGCAATCTTATGATGTAGTAGAAGATGTTGTGGTCCAGATTGATAAACTTCAATTTCCAGTTGATTTTATGGTGATGGAGATGGGGGAAGATGTAGAAATCCCTCTCATTCTTTGAAGATTGTTCATGAAGACAACCAAGGTTGTAATTCATGTAGATGATGGAATTTTAAATTGAAAGATCAAGATGAAGAAGTGACTTTTGATGTCTTTGAAGATGTGTAGTCAACTCAAGCAAAGCATACTAGTCCTAAAATAACAAATGAATTTTTATCAGTGACTAATCTACCTAATCAAGATGCTAAATTGGTCAAAAGAAGCCATAATTGTTTTTCTCCAAAAGTAAAGGAGGAGGAAGGAGATAATGAAGAGAAATTAGTGCACCAAGAAACGGTGATGGACAAAAATGAAGTCAAACCTAGTAAACCAGTGAAATTCAAGAACATGTTATGGATTACCAAGCCTATCAAAGCAAATGGAGTTCTTGAGATTGATGCTCCTTATTCTAGAAGAGTCAAAGTGGTGACTAGGAAGTTGTTGAAATTATGTTGGTGTGATGAAAGAAATAAGCACGCCAATATCAAGAATCCAAATTGAGCATGATGGTGTCAAGCTAGTGACGTTAAATAAGCACTTCTTGGGAGGCAACCCAATTTTCTAAACCCTGATGTTTGATTTTTTTTTATTTGTTTGTGTTTGATGTGTCTGGTGTGATCTAGTATGCAATGGTATGTTCTGGTTTGGGGTGAATGTTTGCGGTATGATTCATAAAACTTTGAGAGTCAAAGGTAAAATGTGAAACTTTGAGTGAGATAAATAGGAAGCTTTGTAAGTGCATTGGATTTGTCATCTTAGACGGATTGGCGTTGAGGGCCAAATGCCTATGGGCGCCTAGCGCCAGCTGAGCAAGTTGGAGGACTCATAGTTTAGGTGTTGCTGGCAGCATAGTTTGGGCCTTTTTGGGCTCAGTGTAATTAGGCCCAACCTATCCCCTTAACCCCAAAAGTTTCATCCAAATCCTCACTTTTCACTCTCACACTTTTCAGCCACTCAAACCCTCACCCTAAGAGTTCTCTCTCACTTTCCTCTTCCTTCCTACAATCAAACCCCATCCCTTTCACTCATATTTGCTTTCATATTTGCTGCTAGTTTATTTGAGGTGCAGGTGGCGCCGAGGGCTTTTGTGAGGGGCGCCCAACGTTGGCAAAGCTGATTTTGTGATTGTTTGATTTGTGCTCTAATTTTCAAAGGATTATGCTTGATGTTCTCCATGGTGTATTTGGGAATATGAATTCAGGTTTTGGTATCTAAAAGCATATTTGTGACCTTGGATGAGTAATGGGTATAATTGGATTATTATGTTGCTTACTCATTAGTGTTCTATGTTGTGTATAATTGTGGTGTAGATATCGCCTCATCCTTAGGTTGTAAACGTATAAAAGCTATTGCAAAAACTTGTTAACACTCGGCAAGTGTACTGAATCGTATTGACTAATAATAAAATGGTAAAACCAAGTATCGTTTCCCAAAAGACTCACGGCCTAAACAATTATGTGATTTCTTGATTAAATTAGACTTGTAAACAAAAATATTGTTGAATTATGATAAATAAACATGAATGCAAAGTTTTGATCAATGGACTTGAAAGATGCAAAAACGGTTGATGTAGAATATGAATGATTATGTTGTCGGGGTTTCCGATTCATCCTATCCATTCTCATGTATTCAAGAATTCATCTTTCTTCATTAATGTTAATGTCACTTTCTAATTTACCCTAAACCCGATGTCTCGGTGAAGAAAGCTTACTCTTAATCACTAGTTTACTATGTCTTGTCTCCCTAGCAATTATTCATGCATTACATTCGCACATAATCTTAAAGGCAACCAATCCTCCTATCCTTATGTCTAGACAATATTACTCTTGGGAGAATTTATTCATTTCTAGATTTATCTATATGTGTCCATACAAATAACATCAATGATAATACAATTGAATGAGTTAAACAAAGCATGCATAGAGTATAGAAGAAAAAACCTAACAATTAATGAAAGAAAGCATGTAGATTAAAGAACTAATTCAATACATGAGAGTTTCAAAGGAATACATCGGTTCCCCAATAACAATGAAAGTTTAGTTTACCATAGACATGGTGAAACTAGATGAAAAATAATGAAAGAATGAAAGATAGAACCCTAGAAGTTGAAGAATAGAGCTTGAGCATCCAAAATCCTCCTCCATGGGGTGAAAGGAATGTGATTTCGCCTCTTTCTGTCCAAAGATACTAACCCTAATTCGGCTAAAACCTTATATAGCTTCCTAAAAATACAGAAAATAGGCCCAAGTCCAAACTAAATGGCACTCAGTGGTAATTAGCGCTAACAGTAAGTGCGGTTCTTCTATTTTGACGCTCAGCTGCAGTTTTGCCCCTCAGCGGTGAATGCAATACTTCAGAGTACCGCTCAGTGGTAAAAGTGGCGCTGAGCAATAACTGCGGCTCTTCTTTTGTGCACTTTTCCTTCCTTTTCTGAGTCCAACTCCTGACTACTTCACTTCTTTCATTCAATTCATCTTAAAACCTACCAAAACAAGGAAAACCAAGCATAAAACCTATGCAACTCTCTTATTTCCAAAACTTAATCAAAAACATTATTCCAAGCTAATTTCTAAGTCATAAAGGTTGTCTTTAAGGTCAAAATTAAGTATAAAAATAACAGTTTTTCAACTGTTATCACAACCTCAAACTTAGAACTTTGTTTGTCCTCAAGCAAACAAGATGTAAGTCAATATTCCACAAATCCATACAATGGTTCACCACATTTAAAACTCCTTCTTTCAAGATAAGTAATTACTCAAATAAGCTCAACACAAAGAATTCAGTCAAGATGCACACATGCTTTAGTGTTCACATAATCACATAGTATCCAATAAATGTTATTCTCATGAATGATCAATCAACAAAGCATAGATGTAATCATGTGCTCATGGAATCTTTTCTCACCAGATAAAGTGTTTCACTCAAACACACAAGTATATAAGAGGTCACTCCTTCACTCTACTATCATAATGTCACATGAATTAACTTTGTCTTTCATTTAACCACAATCAAACACATTCACAAGCAAGTATCATCACAAGGACTTTTCTGGCTTATAATGTGGCTGAACTAAGAAGAAAATTGGTTTTTCTGGATCACAAAATCCTTGAGTTAAGTGAATCATCTAAACACAACCACTGTCCTTTCTTCCCAACTTTCTTTTGCATTGAGCCTTTCTCTTTTTCTTTCTTTTCTTTCCTTTTTATTTTTCTTTTCATATGCTTAGCTCAATGATTTTCATATTCCCTTTTTAGACTTCCCAACAATCTCGAACTTGAACACTTATCAATACCACAAGATATTTTCAACTCAACTCAAGGTAAAGATTTTCAAAAAGGGTTTTCTAACATGTTCAAAGCTAAGGGTTCAAAGGATAAAATACATTGTGCTCTCTTTTATTGGGCTAAAATCATGCATTTGGCTAATAAAGGGTTACCAATAAATGACCTTAATCATATTAGTTGTAGAATTATTTTAGTTTGATTAACTTTTGAGACAAAAATTAAATTTTCTCTTTTTCAAATTTTTAATAATTTTTATCTCTAAATTTTATTAATGAATGAAAGTAATCATGATGACTATACGACATTAAAGATTTATTGAAGTAGCAAATGATATTATCATGTGTGTCCATGTTAGTATCCTATGCTCTTAAGAAGGACAACAGGTAAAGTCAGACATACATAGTGTCTACCTAGTATCAAACCCACAACAAAAAATCTTATTAAATATTTAAAAAAATTTTGCAATTTTTTTAAAACATACGGGTATCCATGGATACCCGTGTAATATCTCATTTAATACTAAAAAAGAGATTTCATACTTAATAGATAATAACATATAATTTAGAATATAAATAACATTTACAAAAATATCCAAAACAAAATAACCATATTAACATAATATATACAAGGAAACTACTAAACTAGAGAGTTTTTCCAAAAAACTATTTATCTTGAGGGATCAAACTTCAAGCTCCTCAACATCCAATGATGCATCCACTCTTGTATCATCCTTTTCTCACACCACAAAGGTGATCACTACAAAACGAAGAAGACAAAACACAACAACCAACAAAACACGTAACAAGGTACACTAGCTGAAAAAGAGATATAGATATAATGACAATATACCAGGTTATGTAATTTACACATGAGATATAGTTACAACCATCAAACAAGACCATACATACAATTATCCTCTTCTACCCTTAACTTATCCGAATAAGTGTACTTAAGTTAGACTTACGAAATCATGCACTTGTGATGGTAATACATTACTCTTTTGAGCTACTACACACAAGGTTAGTTCTTGACACAATCATAAGAATCTTGGAATAGTTATTCTGATAGGAGTCTTACTATTCTCACCACTTAATCATTCTCCTCTACATGAGTATAAATGATTATTAGAGTTTAGGATAATTGAACAAAATGAAATAGTCCTTACCTCAAAGAACATTCTAGTGAATCACACATTCAATTAGACTCCCTCCTTGGAAATGTCCTGAAACTCATCCATTCATACCATTGTCTATCCTTACGAACCAAATACATCATTAAGATAACCATTTATATCAGACAAGCATGAGAAAAGGTTAACAAAATATGTAGAACACAAATGACATCCAACAACATCACAAGCGCGCTTAGTACTTGCTCTCAAGGGGCTTGGTGTCCAATGGGCCACTCTTGCACCTAGCGCTAAGGCCCTTAAAACACCTCTGGATGAGATTTTCATACTAGTGCCCAAAGACACAAGATAACACCCAGCGACACAAAGTTAGTGACTTCATTGACTTTGGTTTTGCCTAGCGAAGCAAAGGCTCAGCCAATGACAACTAAATAAAAAGCTTACTGTCAAAGTGGTGGGTGCCATCTCATGCCGAATGCCTTGGGGCGAAAATACTCCTACACTTGGAAAATTTAACTAGCGCCTAATGTCCTCTACTGTCGCCCACCACCATGATAGAAACCATATAATGAATGAGGAAAATCTAGCTTGATCACTTAACTCTAACTGGTACCTCTACTTCTTCCTTTAGGTCCAAAACAAATGTAAAGCAATCTTTAAATGGTACTAATTAAGCCAATTTCTCAACTTAGAATCTTCTCATTCGATTTTCCTATCAAAATAAAATTCATCCCATTCGCAACAACATATAACAACACTCGTTTAACATAAATCACAACTTCTATACGAATCAATATAAGTTCATTAGTAGGCTAAAACATTAATTACTTCACACCATTAACATATAATATCACTTTCAATATACAGTCAAAATCACAACAATAGGCTAGGTTCCCTTACTTGACTAAACTGCTCAACTAGCTTTAACACATCTCAACACTTCCAAACTCACAGGATGCATTATGTACACATAGAAACATCCCAAACATGATCATACCATATCATTATTATCGTTGATGAACAAAGAATCGTATAGAGACTAATAGGACAAATTGAGTGTTGGTTGTGATGATTAAGAAACATGAGAATTTGTCCATTTTATCAAGTTGGTGTTCACTCTGTTATTAAGAACTATATTTGAATCAAGCACTAAGTCAATAATACCAATTTGATCATCTAAACAATTTTTTGGTTTCCCAAATTGTAGATTTCAAGTGGTTTCTTTCTAATATGCCGATGACCGAGACTGATTGGCATTACAAGTATGGAAGAATTTTAGCTCCAGATCTCTAATGGCCACTTTTTCTCGCCAAGTAACCATTTTGTGAATGGTCTGACATTGAGCGGTGGTAGGGGCCCGTTGAGTGCCACTTTCCACTACAAGTCTAGAACCATTTTAATCCCGCTAAGCGGCGGAATGGTCTCATTGAGCGAGCCATTTTGCAAGAAGAATTGCATTGAATGTCATTCTTTCAACTGAGCGACAATTCAAAGCATGTATCCCAATAATTGAGTCTAAAGTCATATGTATGTATGTTCATAAGAAATATGAGATTTTATATATGTTGAGTTAATATGTTATATGCTTTATATGGAGATTTCATTTGAACAATAACTTACGCTACCTTCTTTTCTCTTCCATGTTGTTTATATTTGCAATGATCAATTATTGGTATGAGCACAAGATAAGTTACTTGCTAACATGCCTTTGGTGAGTGATCATTTATGATTTTTTCTAGTCATTTATATAATTAACTAATGATCAATTATTGGTATGAGCACAAGATAAGTTACTTGCTAACTTTTGTTTAGTTTTTCGATTACCTTGTACATATAACTAAGTATAATTATTAAGTATAATTATTATTTTGGTTAACTATATTAGTATTTTTGAACGATTTTTAATAACTATGCATTATCAAAATTTATAATGTTTTATTTAATAGTTTATACTATTAAATAGAATGTTTCACTTTGTTTATATATTTATAATTTTTAAAATTAAACCTAAAATATAGATATTTATTTAATCTTTTAGTTTTCTTACATAACTCTAAGAAAAATGATATCTTCACAAAAACAACCTTAATTAAGATAGACTAACATACACATATCTTAAAATTAGGATGTGTATAATCTTGTATCGATTCTAAATTAAGTCTACATCATTTCATCACAAAAATTACTCATCTATACGATATTATATCATATTATTTACTGAATACTAGTTGTAAATATTTATATCTTTTACAATTAATATTAGTTAAATACATATAATTATATAATTTGAATTTAATATCTTAAATTTTACATAAATATAGAAAATAATTTAAACTCATGTAAAAAAAAGCATTGCTAATTAGAAAAAGGGTAAATAGGATGACATTATTCAAATAAGTAAAAAGGGGAAAATAATGATGATAATTAAAATGAGTAAAAATAATATTAAAAATATGTAAAAAATAATAATAATTTAATTAATAAAAGTAAATCAACCAATGACATGACCATTTTATAACTTAAAATCCTTTTAAATTCAATGAAGTTGAAAATTTTTTAAACACAAAAACTTTATTAATATTGTTATAACTGAATACCTACATGTATATCCTCCATATTTAAAAAAAAAAATCGTTATCAATTTATCAACAGATAATCATGTGTATATATTAAAAAAGAAAATAAAAACATTTGATATGCTTCATTTTGTAATAAGTGTAAATATAGCATTTAGTGAAACTTAAAAAAAAAAAAGTTAGATATATTACCAGAGATAACATATGGTAATTCAAAAAATAAAATAGTAGAAAGTGATTTGACTCTTCTCATAAACTTTAGAGAATTCAATATCATAGCGAAACCCTTAGATGTAGAAAAAGACAAAAAAAAAGCTTGGATTTAATAACATGACAAATTCATTAATGAAAGAAATAGTATTTTACAGTGTATTGAAGCTTTTAAATGTAAAAAAAAAAAAAACATGAAAAGTAAACAATGGTATAATTTATGGTTGTTGTTGACCAATCGTAGCGTGGATTTGAGAGTTTTTAGTCCTTTTCTTGTGGGAAACCCAAATCCATGTTATGACCTCCAAAATGACAGCAATGACAGCCAATGATATGATTATGCCTAAATACTTCTTCTTCCATCCATTGTGAGCATCCAAAATGTCAAAACCTTTTAACACATTCCATATGGCCAAGGCAATAGTTGTGTAACCAACTATGTAATGAAAAATGTTCCAAAATAATCTGTACTTATGATTTTTTTTAGGCCTAAAAAACACAGCAACACAAACTTGTGCAGATGCAAGACACATTAGAGTGATTCCAATGCATCGACGAGGAGCATGATGAACTCCATAGTGATTTCCAATATACAGACCACTCCCAAACCCAGCAATAGCGATCAAAAAGGCCAATGATTGACATGCTCGATGCAAGTGAAACCAAGTTCCTCCCAAACTATCAAACACCTTCAAGTAACGACCCAAAATCACTCCAATTGGCATCATTATTCCCCAACTCACAGTATTCAAAATTCCATGAACCTGCATAATTCACAAGCTCAAAATACACTCTAACATAAAATGTGTAAATATGAAAATAAAAATTATTTCTTACGTTTCTCAACATGTTTCGTGAGTTCACATCTTTAGTGGCTTTAGAAACCTTGTTAGATATGAAATCAATGGTTCCATAGGATTGAAGGTTAGAGGGTGAGAAAGAGTGAGGTCTGAGGGTGCCATCATCAGAAACCACACCTTCTTGCCATGCATGGTTCACCACAGTCTTGTTGGATGGAAGTTGAAAACTTGCAACAATGATGATGCGACCATTTGTATATGAAGCAGAAAGGCTATAAACTGAAAAACTGAGATTACCCTCTTGTAACATTGTCGCATAACTAGTTATTGGAGATGTGTATGTCCTGATGATGCCATTTGATTTATGAACTGCAACAAGTGATTGTGAACCCAACATGCCCTTTGAGGTAGGATTAATGGCCCATGCAACCCATGTTGAATCCTTTGCGTTAGCCTTGTTGAATGCAACATCGACTATACCTGACGTAGGATGATAGTTCCAATGCAATGAGGATTCAAGAACAGGAAGATCCTCACAAGATGCATAGTTTATGTTTTTTGAAAACCTGAATGAGTTGCACGATTGTGAGATGTTATGAACAAAGGTAGCTACTAAAAATGTCAACAAGAAAAAAAATTGTGTTTTAAATGAAATCAATTCAAATTTTATAAAATTTAAATTTATAATTTAAAAAAGATAACGTAGTTATAAATTTTAAAAGCATTCTTTTCAACCAAATATAGACAAAAATAACAGTAACAGAATAAATGTGTTTTTTTCAAACCCTGTATAAGTTGTAGCAATATGAAGTGGTAAGGACAATAATGACAACAATAAATGTGTAAAAAACTATTATCTTTTGAATGGAAGCTATTCATAAATTTTTGTTTTCAAACCTGAACCACCTTCATTCATATATCTAATTCAATTAGATGAAATTGCAATACAACGTAAAATACTATAACTTAATTAAATAAAAATAATTTTACAATTAAGAGATAATCACATATCACGTATATACATACATATAAACGATAATACATGATTCAACAAATAACAAACATATGAAATACCTATATATTATGAATGTCATATCAAATGCTAATAGCTAATCTAATAATAAACTTAGATCAATAATGAATCTATGATTTAAACGCTATAATTTTCACCCTAAATATACACAACACTAATAGAAAAAGTAAAACGGTTGTTTTCATGATAAAATATAATGTTTAATAACCTGTATGAATTGCATGACTGTGAAGTGGTAGGAACAACAATGACAACAAGCAATGCGAACCAGAAGATTGTGTTTGCACTAAAAGCCATAAGGAGAAAACTAGAGAGAAAAACAATTAACTTCAAATTTTGCTAAGATTTTTGAGGATGAATAAACAATGGTTATACATGTATTTATAGATTTATAAGATTGATAAAGCGAGAGATATTATATTATCTAAACATATTATAAATATCTTTTCAAAATATTCTTTTTATCTTTTCATCTTTAAAGTTGAAATGATTTTTTTTTTCCATGTAGTAGAGATAATATTTGAAATTCAAAAATATAATTCTATAGGTTTATATGTTTGATAAATATCATTTAAAATATCTCTTTTTGAAAGAATATTTATCTTTTAAAACTGAAAGGTTGAAATGATAATATTTTTTATAGTTAAAACAGTTAAGATCCAAAACTCAATAAAATATTTTTACTAAAATATGTTTTAGTTTGTGTTTAATAAAAATATTTTTCCATTGAAAGATTAGTTTTTTTTTAATTAAATTTGACATATATATCTTAAATAAAAATTTAACACACACAACATATCAATATTTTGATGATTTATTTGGTTTAAAATGTAATTCTTATATAAAACAGTTTATTTGAATTAATTTAGTTATAGTGAATTAAAACTTTAAAACGATAGTTATTTTAAAGTTATGACACGTGAACTTCATAATATATCGTTAATGTTATACTTCTTTTTATCTATATATATATATATTGAATAGATAAAATGTTTAATTATAAACAACTTTGTTTCATCCAAAATATATTTTCGATGAATACAGATAAAATACTAATCTTATTATGCATATCCTAAAACCAAATTTAACAACTTGTACTTCTAAATTTAAAATATTTTTCATTTTATTGTATTATCTTTACGTTTAAAAACATAAGATTTAAAACTCAAATAATAATTTTGGACAATATCTTATTCTCAAAACAGATTAGGATTAAACAATGTCTTAAATAAAAATTAAGATAAAATAGAAAATACTGAGGATATATATCCTCAATATTTTCTATTTTATCTTAATTTTTATTTAAGACATATATATGTCTTAAATAAAAATTAAGATAAAATAGAAAATATTGAAGAATATATATATATATATATATATATATATATATATATATATATATATATATATATTTCTTTAAAACATTATTATTATTTAATTAGAGAATTGTTTAAAATTGATTAACTTATCATATTTTGAGACAATTTCTTGACTATAATAGTTTTATTTTACCACTTATCAATTTTATTAATAGGAGAATTGAAGGAATTTTTTTTAAAGTCTATATATATATATATATATATATATATATATATATATATATATATATAAACTATGTTTTTAGTATTTTAGTATTAATAAAAAAATTAAGTTTTGTACTTTTTTAAATTTTAATAATTTTATTTTAAATTTTATTAAGGAATGAAAGTAGTCATCATACCACAATCACGTTAAAGATTTATTGATGTAGCAAATGATTTTGCCACTTGTGTTGATATTGGTACGCTGTGCTTCTAGGAATGACAAGAGGTAAACTCAGACATAGATAGTGTTTTACCTGTTGAATACCCATATAAAAATTACCCATGAGTTTTTTAAAAACCTACATGTACCTATGGATACTAGTGTAACATCCCAATTAATACTAAAATAAAGATATTTCATATTTGACGTATAATTTAGAATACATATAATATTTGCACAATTATCCAAAACGAAATAACCATATTAACATAGTATATAAACAAGGAAAACTACTAAACTAGAGAGTTTTCCCAAAAAGTATACGAAATTACAAGGAAAACACTAGAGTGGGTGAATAGTGTTTTCAATAATCATTTCGCAAATCAGCGTATAATATTTTGAATAAATAATGAGCAAGAGTTTTAAGATGATTAGATGCTAGGCTTTTAATATTACAAGTAAATGAAAAATGTTCTAGATAAAGAAACAGTAAATTACATATTTTTATACCAGTTTGCGCAACCTAAGCTACATCCAGTTCTCCCTTAAGAACTCTTATGGGGTTTCACTCACTACAAAAAAGTAGGGCATTACCGAAGGCCAAAAACCCTCGGAAAATGCCATAAGCCGTTGATAAAGGGTATTTACAGACGGCTTATCGACGGCCAAAAATCCCTCAGTAAATCTCTTGTCGCTAACAATTATCGAGGGCCAGAAGCCTTCGGCAATTACCGAGGGCCACAAGCCTTCGGTAATTATCGAGGGCCAGAAGCCTTCGGTAATTACCGAAGGGCAAAAGCACTTGGTAATTTCCGAAGGGCGAAAGCCTTCGGTAATGACCTTACGTGGGTATTTACCAAAGGGCAAAATCCTTCGGTAATGACCTTACGTGGGTATTTACCGAAGGGCAAAAGCCTTCGGTAACTTGCAGGGAAAGTTTTAGAGAAATTGTATTTCTTGTGCAACCCAACATGCAGACCTGTATAACAAATTTCAATTACAAACAGACCTGCATAACAGTTTTCAAGCACATACAAACATGCATAATGTGCATCTCAAAGATGTAATCAATGATCAATATCCATTGAACATCCAATAATCCATAGAACATCCATTAATGTATAGATAATGTATTTATAGTTCAAACATGAAACAATGTAACATAAGGATGTTCTAACATCCAAAATCACCTAGTTAATCTAACATCGAAATGATATAAACTCAAAATGTTCTAATATCCAAATGTTTCTGTAACAAGTAATAAGAAAATGAAACTAATAATGTACATAATTATCATCAGAATGATCTTCATCATCCTGCTCCTCTATTGATGGTTGGACTGGTGTGGGTTGGACTGGTGTGGGTTGGACTGATGAGGGTTGGACTGATGTGGGCTGCTGGGTGGCAGCGGGTGATGAGGAGGGTCGTGGCTGGGTCGGAGGGATATTTTGTACGTCCTGTGAGGTTTCAGGCAATACTCTCATGACCAGGGCCTTAAAGTTTGTAAACTCTGCTCTCAGATTAGTGATCTCCTGGTCACGTTGCTCGAGTGCCTACGTGAGGCGAAGAACGACCTCGTTAGGAGTACTGGTGGAAGAAGAAGGTTGGTGCTTCAGAGTACCTCCTCTGGATGTTGTATAGTTTGCAGCAAGTTGTCCTGCACCGTACACTCGTCCCTTTTTCTTCCCACCAACGATGTCGATCCAGCACTGTGTCCTACGGATGTCATCATCTGCATTACTGGCATCATCCGGTGTAGGAGCTGACTCATGTTCAGATCTAACCTGTGAAAGTCTCGTAGAAAATTCTTCCTGTTGAAACATTAAAAGCAATGTTAGGGAATGATAGAATAACATAAATGAAAAATTATTAGTAATAGTGTTATTTGCTTACATGAGTCTTTCGAGATCTTTCATCAACAAATTGATTAGTTCCCTTCCGAACATGAGTCTGTGCAAAGACCTCATCAACATGGATCGCCCGTCCTAGAGCCTGTGCCTGTAACATAATTAAAAATTAGAAGCGTACATATGAAATAGAATATACATAACTTATGTATGAAAGAAAAAGTTATGTAATGAGATTATACCATACGAATGGCATGCTCATGAATGGTGATCGACCCACCAGTATGCAGGGTGCCACCCCTTTCAGATGCTCTATTCCTCTAGGCTTTGGCACACTTATTGCGGAACTCTACTATATTCCAATGAGCCAGTAAAGTGTTCCAAATTTGTTTACCCAGCTAGTTAGGGCGTTGTCCTGCATTGCGGGCATCCCTAAACATCTCTGACAGCCAATGAGATGCTTTCATGTGGAAATTTCTGTGTATTTGACTTTCATGTTCAGGTTTCCACTACACCTTAATCTGTAACATTAAAGAGAACAAACATTGATTACAAAACATACTAAAATAAGAGGGACATTAGTGTAATGGATTGCTCACCTGAAAGTGCTGCCATAATGGCTTTCTGTCATCATCAGGTATTGCTCCCCAAGTAGGCCATGGACTTAAAAACTGTTGCTTAATTGAACGTGTGATGGCCTGGGAAGCAACTCTAGATGGAATAAACCTGCATAACAAAAGTCATTTCAATTACAATAGGGTTTAAACATCAAATTATATCAACAGATTATAAACTTACCCTTTACCATAGGGCTCAATCCATGGTCGATCATGGAGGGACGGGTCAAGACCTTCACCATCACCACTTGGATCTGGATCACCAGGTGGTGTGACAGTCTCAGAAGGCGGTACAGAAGATAAGGAAGGTATAGAAGTAGGGTCAGGGAGAGGAGTGGGGGTAATAACCATAGGGGGAGGAGTGTGGGTTATAAAAACAGGAGGAGGAAGAGGGTCTGCTGCAGGGGTACTAGAAGGGTGTGCTGTAGGAGGAGGAGAAGGTGTACTGCAAAGGTAGGAGTAGGGTCTACTGCAGGTGTAGGAGGCTGTATAATAAGGGTAGCAGGAGGCCCCACAGATGATGTACTATCAACAGCAGTGGTAGGTAGTCTAGCAGGCACCCTAAGTACATACTTTGGTGCCTGTCATTGCCTCTTTATATGCCTTGCTACCCCCTTTCCTTTATCAGGACGTTCTGAACCTTGTCCTGTCATTACTGCATTCAAATGGTTACAAATAAAGCGAAAAAATATAAATGAATAAAGAAGGATCAATTGTTTTTAAAGTCAATGTATAAGTAATTGCATACAACTTTAAGATGGTATTTTAGATAAAGGTAATCAAATGATAGTCCAATTTGCTACAATAGATGTTCAACATTCAATCATCGTCATCATGATCATCATCTTCATCTTCAGCATCGTCTTTATCATCATCATCTTCTTGTTCTTCTTCTTCATCGTCATCATCATCATCATCTTTTTCTTCATCTTCTTCTTCTTCTTCTTCCTCTTGTTCTTGTTCTTCATCACCTTGTATTGTTGCTTCTAATTCATATCCATCACCATTAGGGTTGATTAATGCGGTTATACGTTCAACTTCGATCATTTCTTGTGGTTGTGACATTTGGTCAAGTTGGTAGGCAACATCTTCCTCAACCTCATTTGAGTCTATGCGACCTCTAGGCTTCGTTTGTATTGCTACGGCCCAACCATGCTTGTCAATATTGCGAAATGGTGGATATGGCAGCTGCATTTGGTTTTGGACATCTCACTCATATCATTTCTCGTACTAAAACATCACTAAACACCACCAAACAAATTTATCACACTACACCAGAATTCAACAAACCAATTTCTTGAAATTTTTGACAACTTTTGGCCAAAGAAAATAATCAAAAAGTAGCATGAAAAAAAATTCTCCACTACACAAAGTCCCTTGTTGTGTTATTTCATTCTAAAACACGTATGGAAGAGATTTAAACACACAAATGAATGTTCAAGTTAATGATTTTAATTGTGTTTAAACTCTAAAATGAGTTATAAATAGCCTGCAACTCAAAATCACTACTCCACTTCCATTTTAACTCAAAAAGTGATGGTTTAGAAACAAAATATTCATATAAACCAAACTATGACCAAATGAATAGTAATATCAACTTTCTTACACCAATTTAAACTTGTTCAAGCTTTCCAATAGCACACAAAAAGCATAAACCGAAAACCAACCCTTATTGTTGCCAATTATGCAGTAAAATAAACCATCACACCACCAAAATAAAGATTCAAAGTAAGTGAGGGACATCAACAAAACCAATTCAGACTTTAGACAATGTACTTATTAGCTTCTAATCTTATCAAAATCATTTTAGAGTTTAGACAATTCAAACAAAGTCACTTGTTTCATAAATTAACCAGTTGAGTAGTTTTAAGTATGGCACTATTGTATCAGCACCTTCACAAGTTCACTGAATTGAAAGTAGTTATCCTATCAAACAAAGAGGTTCACATATGAGGGTAATGTATTATTATTATAGCATGAACTGGATATATTTTCCCTAAAAGCCACAGTCAAATATGTGACTTAATATTTGTGTATATTTATTAAACAAATTTGATGTCCTTAAGGGGAATTCTCTGTAATTGGCACTTTTCATAGTTTTGGGTTTTGATGGAAGACCATCTAAGACATACATTGGACCTCTTACTAGAGCCATGGCTAAGAGAGTTCAAGAGGAAGAAGGATCACTTAATATTTTGCTTCTATGGAAGGTGAATTATCTTAAACATTCTTCTCTTAATTAAGCATGTTTACTTTGTTTTGTAGGATTAATTAAATTGGAGGGAGCAGCTGCCAACATGGCATTTGGCACGTGAAAGGAAGGCCTGATTGGAGAAGCTTGCTGCCAAAGTCATATGCACCCAGCCAAAACCCCAAAATAGCCCAACATTGGATGAGAAGATGCTTCAAACACGTGAGGAGCTGACCTGGAGCAAGGCATGGGATTTGCTGGAAGGATTTGGTGTTGCTGTTAGGCTTCCCATTTGAAATTAGGTGGGAGTTCAATTCAGAAAAGAGACCCATCTTCACTTATAAATAGGATGGTTTCTTCCTTGTATGGTACTTTAAAGGTATGCCCAAATGCTGAGAAATATATTCCAGTCTTGCATTCTGCTCTTGAGTCAAAATTGCTTGCTAATTCTTCATTTTCTCTCAAGCTTCCTTCCATTATATGAAGGCTTTCTGAGCTCAGAGGCTTCACTCATTTTACCTTGCTTCATTCAACATCTCCATCACCATTTACTCCATCAATTCCGCTGCACACCAACACATCTACCACACCTCTGATCTAGGAGCTTCAGGCCACTGGTTTCCTCTGGAATTTGGCTCCATCAAGTGGTATCCAGAGCTTAGGTTCTCCACGCACCAAGGAGCTAAGCATTTCTTCTCATTCTGCAATTTAATTCTGCTGAATTCCATCTCTGTTTCTGTTTTCTGTTTCTGTTTCAGTTTTAATTCTGTGTCAGTTTTTGTTCTTTTAATTCTGCTTCTGTAATTTTGTTCCAGCCTTTAATTCTGTGTTGTTATAGTGTTTTATGTCCATTTTTCATTTTAAACGGTGAATCATTTCTTGTTTGAGTCAATTCCAGCTTTGAACTTTAAATTCTGTTTTGTCTAAAGTCTTATGCAAACTACTGTTGTTGTTTTATCATTGTCACTGTTTTGAAATTGTTTCTGTTGAGTTCTGTGCTTACCAGTGCTATACAAGCTATTTGTTACCATTAGAGGCAGTGATGAGTTGATCTAGCCTTGGTAATATAGGCTGAAGCATCCAATAAGCCAAACTGGTTTTAAAATTCTGTTTAAATCTGATGCAGAATTTTGTTTGCTGTTCTAAATCACCAAATCTGTTTTCAGCTGGTTTTGGTTGATTCTAAAGCTTGATACAACATTATTTAGTGTTGTTGAATGATGCTAAGAGTGTAGCCAACCATAACAAGCAATGAAATTCAATTTGCATAGCTTGGTTGTGCATAGACACTAGTCATTTGCTATTTCAGATTTAAATTTGGTTTATCACCGTTCCAATTTTCATTGCATAATTTAATCTGAGTTTGGTCATGCTAAACATCTTTAATTCCAGCTTAGATCTGTGTATTCACATTTCCTAGAGTCTTTTCCTTGCTGATTCAAACTTTGATTCCATAAAACTGAATTTGGTTGGTTATTTTGGTGCCATTTGCTGCATAAGTGGTACAGCAGTAGGTAATTTCGAAAATCTGCTGTTTCCTTACTGTTTTATAGCTTGAGCAAGTTTCAATTGATGGTTCAAAGTTTCTAGTACTTTTCATTTGGTCAAAACATGACCTATATGCAAATTTGCATTTGAAACCATCAATTTTTGAGTGAAAATGGAAGTGAAACAATGATTTTGAATTATAGGCAGTTACTAAGTTGTCTTAAGGTCTGAACATGTTCAAAATCATCATTAAAAATTTTTGAAACTGTCCAAACAAAGATTGAAACATTTCCATATAGTTTTGGATCTCAAACCACCAAAATTCAGTTTAATTTTTCTGGTGCAGTTCTGTTTTCCAGCTTCTGTTTGGTAATTTTGATGCAAAAATTCATTACTGGATTGTGAAAAAGCTGGTTCCATGATTAAAAATGAAATAGATGACTCAAAGAAGTAATATCAATTGATAAAAAGCTGTTGAACTGTGCAATCCAGATTACAGGCCCTGAAAAATCAAAATTCAAAAATCTGAAAGTCATTGGGGCATTTTATCAAACAGTTTTGAAAATTATCAAACAGTTTGCATTTGGAATCATTTCTGAACTGTGTTTGCGTTTTTTTTTTTTGCTTTCTTAATCTGTTCTAGCACCTTTGGTAGGTTCCTTTTGTGTACTTGCTGTTTTTCCATACCTAGTTCATTTGTTTACCACATTTTTGGCTTCCAAAATTGTCAATTATTGCTGGAAATTGGTGTGGAAAACTGGTGCAGAATGGTAAATCTAGCTTGGTTTGTTTTAGTGGATTTAAGGTACTGTGATAGCTGTTGTGAAGAATCCAGTTGCAGAAACCTTTACTTATAATGGTAGCATAATAGGAAGTGAGGGTAAAGCTGAAATGAAAAGCAATTAGGAGCTCTTGAGTAGATGCAACTCTGTTGTCCAGCAGCTGCAGAATACATTACAGCAGCATAATTTGCCACCAGAATTGGAACAACTTGCATACTGTTTTTGAGATACACTTGGCAGCAGCTGAAGATTGAAGTCCACACTATTTTTACACATTTATTGAGCTTGTTTGAGTACTCATATCACGGAACCTTGTAGTTTTTTTTTTATATTTCTGTTGTTGTGCCAAGTGACTTGGGAAAATGCTTTCGAAGCAATTCTAAGCTCACAATTGAACATTGTAATAGTCCAATTTCGTTTTTTTAGTGTGAAACTGTGTCAAGGGGCTCCAAGTGTCACTTGCACTTTCACTTAGGGCCGTCTAGCATTTACATTCTTGCATCTTTATTGCTTTCCTTAAATGTCTTGAGTAATCCTTTTGTTTTTAGGTTTCCGTGGTATTTAGGATAGCATAGCATATAGTAAACCTTTCTTTGGTTTGTAGGATCATAACTTTTAAAAAGAATTTGAAGAATTTCTACTTAGAAACTAAAGTAAAAGAACATTCTAAGGAAACTCTGGCTAAGGAAGAACTTGGTTTCTAAGCTTGTCCATTTGTGACTCACCTCTTCTTCCTGGGAGCTACTTAGAAACATCTTTTACTTCTAGAATCTCTTAGAAATTTTTCACCAAAAACAAAGAAAGTTTGTGAAAAAATTTTTCATTCATTACTTGTCAAACATTTTGAAAACCTTTTGAAAATTTTCCTTTGACAAGAATGAGTCAATCAAGTGTGCAAGGAAGTTTGAAACCCAATAGTGAAATGTCTTTAAGGGAAGAATTTGAGCAAAGATTTGAACAAAGGGATAAAGAGATTAGTGAGCCCAAAGATATGATTAGCCAACTTTTGATTAATCAAGATAAAAAGAGAGAGAGATCTTCCCATAGGAGAAGAGAAGAATCATCATCTTCTCCAAGTGAAATTGAGCAAAATAGTAGTCATCACAATGATGACTACTACCAAATGCCTCCTAGAAGACAACATAGAGTTAGAGAGCATTACCCAAGAGAGCCTAAGATTGATCTTCCTTCCTTTCATGGAAAAGATGATGTAGAAGAATACCTAGAGTGGGAAATGAAAGTTGAGCAATTGTTTGAGTGCCACCAAATAGATGATGAAAGGAGAGTCACCATGGCTTCTCTAAGCTTTCAAGGTTATCCCTTAATTTGGTGGACAACCTTAGTCAAGGACCATAGGCTAAGACACTTACCTCCCATTAGGTATTGGAATGAAATGAGAGCTACCTTGAGGAGGAGGCATGTACCAGCCTACTATGATAGGGAGATAATGGGTAAACTCCATAAACTCCAACAAAGGAACATGAGTGTTGAGGAATATAGAAAAAAAATGGAATTACTCATGTTGAGGGCTGGGATAAGAGAGGAACCAAGAATCACAATTGCTAGGTGATGGACAAATTTATGATCACCAAAATATGATGTCACAAACTTGTTTTACCATCGGCAAGTATAACCGAATCGTTCAAGTAATAAACTTGGTAAGACCAAGTATCGTTCTCCCAAAGGACTCACGGCCTAGTTTAGTTATGTGATTTGTTGATTAGCTAAGACTTACAAACAAAATAATTGAGATTTTATATGCAAGACAGAAAATAAACATGTATGCATGAAGTTTTGATCAATGGCAAAAGCAAAAGATAAACACTTTCAATGAAATATATGGATGAATATGTTGTTGGGGGTCAATTTCATCTTATCCACTCTCATATATTTTAGGAATTCAACATTCAAATCATCATTGTTAATGCCACTCTCTAAAGTACCTTTCTAGAAGGCTTCTCCCTAATCACGAGTTCATACAATTCCTAGCATTCCTAATGATCAGTTCATAAGTGCAGGAGCTTAACGACAACCAACATAATATTGGGAGAAATTCCCCGGATCTAGACTTCCCCGTACGTTCCCGTATCGACAAAACCAATAATCATGCATCGAATGAGTTAAACAATGCAAGCATTAAGCGAAGAGGAAAAACCCTAACTAATGATGAAAGAAAGCATAAGTCTTAATTAAAAGATGTAAAAACAAATTCCATATATGAGAGTTTCAAAAGATTACATTGATTCCCCAACAAACATACAGAGTTTAGTTTACCATATTCATGGTGAACCTAGATGAACAATAATGAAAGAATGAAGGAATAAACCCTAAAAAGGTGAAGAGGTAGCCTGAGCATCCAAGATCCTCCTTCAAAGGGGTGGAAGAGAGAGTGTTTTCCTCGTTTCTGCCAAAGATACAAACCCTAGGACGTCCTAAAGCTTATATACTATTCCAAAAATACAGAAAAATTAGGCCAAGCCCATACAAGTGCCAAAAAAACAATCCAAGCCCATTTAGAATGGCGCTTAGCGGTATTTTACCGCTGAGCGGTACTAGCGGTTGATCCATTTTGCCCCCCAGCTGCTGTTTTGCCCCTCAGCGGTGATTTCGGCACCTGAAAACTGCCGCTCAGCGCCAAATTTCCGCTCAGCGCCACTCGGTCAGACTTTTTCTGCGTTCTGGTTGGTTTTTCAGCATTCTGGTTGACTGGTTGACTTTTCTGGTTGACTGGTTGACTTTTCTGGTTGACTGGTTGACTTTTCAGCACTCCAATCATTCGGAATTTCAATTCTTCTTTCAAATCATTCAATTAGCCTACAAAATCAAGGGAATCTTGCATAAAACCATTAAATTCACTTTCAAGTCTCTTATTCTCAAAACTAAAGCAAAAATATGAGTTCAAGCTAGTTTCTAAGTCTTAAAGGTTGCTTTTGGTATCAAATTTAAGCATAAAAATAACGGTTTTTCAACCGTTATCACTAGGTTCCAAAGTGGACTCAACTATGACATAAGAGATAGGGTTGAACTTATACCCTACAATGATCTCAATGAGTTAGTCCAACTTTGTGTGAGGGTAGAGCAGTAACTCAAAAGAAAAAGCTCTACTAAGAAAGATTACCCTCATAGTTACAAGAAAGAATATAAGAGGGAGGGTAGTCTAATTAAGCCAAAATATGAAGAATCTAGAGAGAGGGAGAAAGGGAAAGAAAGAGCCAAAGAACCTCCAAAAGATAATAAAAGTAAGGAAACCAAATGCTTTAAATGTGGGGAAAGAGGGCACTATTCATCTGAGTGTCGAAATAGAAGGTCAACTTACATTCTTGAACATGAGAGTGAAAGTGAGGGTTCTTCATGTAGTGAGTCTGAAACATCCACTTCTGAAGAAGAAGAAACTCTACCTTGTGATGGAGATTTACTCATGGTGAGAAGACTCCTTGAGAGCAAACATGTAGAACTAGAACAGTCACAAAGAGAGAACCTATTCCACACAAGATGCAAAGTTTTAGAAAAGACATGTTCAATGATAGTGGATAGTGGCTCTTGTTGCAACTGTTGTAGTTCTAGAATGGTAGAGAAGTTTGGCTTAACCACTACTCCTCATCCTAAACCTTACAAACTTCAATGGATCAAAGAGGATGATGGAATAGTAGTTAAAGAACAAGTAAGTGTACCCATTTCCATTGGCAAATATGAAGATCAAATTGTTTGGGATATAGTACCAATGGAAGTTGGGCACATATTACTTGGAAGACCTTGGCAATATGATAAACAAGCTTTACATGATGGAGTCACCAACAAAATCACCATTCAACACAAGGGAAAGAAAATTATTTTGTGTCCTCTTACACCTTCACAAGTAAGAGAGGACCAAATAATTCTTAAGAAGAAATTGGATGGAGAAAAGAAAAAAGAAAATAAGAAAGAAAGAAAGAATTTGGTAACCCATGCCTCAGTCCATGAAGTTGTCCAACCTCAAACCTTGAATATTTCCAAAAATCTTTTTCTTGGACAACCTCATTTCCTTCTTTATTGCAAAGAGGCATTTGTTTCAATCACTCATGAACTTGGTTCTCTACCGAAGGGGTTGCAAAAACTTTTAAAGGAATTTGATGATATATTTCCCAAAGAGGTACCAAGTGGATTACCACCTTTGAGGGGAATAGAACATCAAATAGATTTGGTACCTGGGGCAAGCCTACCCAATAGGCCAGCCTATAGAACCAACCCTATGGAAACAAAAGAAATAGAGAAACAAGTTAATGACTTGTTGAACAAAGGGTGGATCCAAAAGAGTTTAAGTCCCTGTGCTGTGCCTGTGTTGTTGGTCCCTAAAAAGGATGGGTCTTGGAGAATGTGTACAGATTGTAGGGCCATCAACAACATAACTGTCAAGTATAGGCATCCCATTCCTAGGCTAGATGACATGTTGGATGAATTACATGGAGCAAATCTCTTCACCAAAATTGATCTTAAAAGTGGATACCATCAAATAAGAATTCATGAAGGAGATGAATGGAAAACTGCTTTCAAGACCAAGTTTGGTTTGTATGAATGGTTAGTCATGCCCTTTGGCTTGACCAATGCTCCAAGTACATTCATGAGATTAATGAATCATGTGCTTAGGGAATGCATAGGCAGATTTGTAGTGGTCTACTTTGATGACATCTTAATCTATAGTCAAAATCTTCAAGAACATCTTAGACATATCAAGGAAGTCTTGCTTCTTCTTAGAGAACATCACCTCTTTGCCAACTTTGACAAATTTACTTTTTGTCAAGAAAGTGTGATTTTCCTTGGTTTCAAAGTTGGAAAAGAAGGTGTGCATGTTGATCCAGAGAAGATCAAAGCTATACAAGAATGGCCAACCCCTAAAAATATAGGAGAAGTAAGAAGCTTTCATGGGCTAGCTAGTTTTTATAGGAGATTTGTGAAAGACTTTTCCACCATAGCTGCTCCTTTAAATGAGTTAGTCAAGAAAGATGTTCCTTTTCTTTGGGGTGATAAGCAAGAGTTGTCTTTTGAGACTTTGAAACATAAGTTAACTCATGCACCCATTCTCGTTTTACCTGATTTTTCCAAAGCCTTTGAATTAGAATGTGATGCATCTGGGATAGGTATAGGAGCTGTTTTAATACAAGGAGGACATCCCGTAGCTTACTTTAGTGAAAAACTTAGGGGACCTACCTTGAACTATCCTACCTATGACAAAGAGTTATATGCCCTCATTAGAGCTTTAAAAACTTGGGAACATTACTTGGTTACTAGAGAATTCATCATCCACACTGACCATGAATCTCTCAAGTACATAAAAAGGCAAGCAAAGCTAAACAAAAGACATGCCAAGTGGGTGGAATATCTGGAGCAATTTCCCTATGTCATCAAACACAAAAAGGGGAGTACTAATGTTGTTGCGGATGCTTTATCTAGAAGACATACATTATTAGTAACCCTAGGATCCCAAATATTAGGATTTGATGACATAAAAGAGTTGTATGAAAATGATGAAACATTTGCATCCACTTATTCATCATGTCTTAAGAAGCCTTTTGATGGATTCTATCTTTCTGAGGGGTATCTTTTTAATAAAGGAAAACTTTGTATACCCCAAGGATCCATTATAAAACTTCTTATCAAAGAGAGTCATGGAGGAGGACTTATGGGCCATCATGGAGTTGATAAAACTCTAAACATTTTGAAAAGTAAATTTTATTGGCCACACATGAGAATAGATGTTCAAAGGCATTGTTTTAAATGCATAGCTTGTTTACAAGCTAAGTCAAAGATTATGCCTCATGGACTCTATACACCTCTTTCCATAGCTAATACCCCTTGGGAGGACATAAGCATGGACTTTGTCCTAGGATTACCAAGAACTCAAAGGGGTTATGATTCTATCTTTGTGGTAGTAGATCGTTTTAGTAAAATGGCTCATTTTATACCCTGCCACAAAGTAGATGATGCTAGCTATATATCTCGACTCTTCTTTAAGGAAATAGTGAGATCGCATGGTTTACCCAAATCTATAGTGTCTGATAGAGATGTGAAGTTCCTAAGCCACTTTTGGAAAACTTTATGGGAAAAGCTTGGGACTAAACTTCTATTTTCTACTACATGTCACCCATAAACTGATGGGCAAACTGAAGTAGTTAATAGATCTCTATCTACATTATTAAGGGTAATATTAAGAGGTAACAATAAATCTTGGGATGAACATCTACCTCATATTGAATTTGCTTATAACAGGGTAGTCCACAAGACTACTAATCTTTCTCCTTTTGAGGTTGTTTATGGTTTTAATCCTATCACACCTCTTGATTTACTACCTCTTCCAGAACCATCTCTTTTTCTTCATAAAGAAGGTGTTTCTAAAGCGGAGTTCATCAAGAAGTTACATGAGAAGGTCAAAAACCAAATTGAAAAACAAACTCAAAAATATACAGAATACAACAACAAAGGGAGAAAGAAAATAGTTTTTGAAAAAGGAGACCTAGTTTGGCTTCATTTGAGAAAGGAAAGATTTCCCTCTCAAAGGAAGTCCAAACTTAGTCCAAGAGGAGATGGTCCATTCAAGGTGGTCAAAAGGATAAATGATAATGCATACATCTTAGATCTTCCTGAAAGTTATGGTGTCAGTCATACTTTTAACATCTGTGACTTAATTCCTTTCACAGGAGATGATCAACAGGATGCAACAGATCTGAGGACAGATCCTTCTCAAGAGGGAGGGTCTGATGGAAGACCATCTAAGACATACATTGGACCTCTTACTAGAGCCATGGCTAAGAGAGTTCAAGAGGAAGAAGGATCACTTAATATTTTGCTTCTATGGAAGGTGAATTATCTTAAACCTTCTTCTCTTAATTAAGCATGTTTACTTTGTTTTGTAGGATTAAATAAATTGGAGGGAGCAGCTGCCAACATGGCATTTGGCACGTGAAAGGAAGGCCTGATTGGAGAAGCTTGCTGCCAAAGTCATATGCACCCAGCCAAAACCCCAAAATAGCTCAACGTTGATGAGAAGATGCTTCAAACACGTGAGGAGCTGACCTGGAGCAAGGCATGGGATTTGCTGGAAGGATTTGGTGTTGCTGTTAGGCTTCCCATTTGAAATTAGGCGGGAGTTCAATTCAGAAAAGAGACCCTTCTTCACTTATAAATAGGATGGTTTCTTCCTTGTATGGTACTTTAGAGCTATGCCCAAAATTGCTTGCTAATTCTTCATTTTCTCTCAAGCTTCCTTCCATTATATGAAGGCTTTCTGAGCTGAGAGGCTTCACTCATTTTACCTTGCTTCATTCAACATCTCCATCACCATTTACTCCATCAATTCCGCTGCACACCAACACATCTACCACACCTCTGATCTGGGAGCTTCAAGCCACTGGTTTCCTCTGGAATTTGGCTCCATCAGGTTTTGTTATGTATAGGTAATTGACGCTTTGCATACTCTATAGGTATTAACCATTGAGTTAATACCTATATACAGGTTTTGTTATGTATAGGTAATTCAAAATTATTGTGTACAGCTATTTGGTAGCAGTCAAACAGTAGTGGTACCATTGAGTTAGAGAGGCACAACAGTGAGTGTTACCAATAAGGAGTATTGGTAAATCTTGAAGAAATTTGTTTTGATGATGCTACAAGAAGTTTTAGTTTCAGAAGATATTAGAATTAGTTAAAAGCAAATTTGTAGAAATTAAATGTAGTAGGAAATTCTTGTAAAACTTGTAAACTTACATTTTTTAACTACAATAATCGATTATGATGAAGCAATAATCGATTATCACAAGTCATACTTGAATAATCGATTATCACTTCATATAATCGATTATCACTTTTTGAAAACCTATAACGGACTAGAATAATCGATTATCACTTACAATAATCGATTATTCATGGCAGTTGGGAGCTGACCTTTGGCATTCAGTGTACTTGGCTATATATTTTGTTTTGGAGAAATTAGAAAGTAACGTTGTTTTTGAACTGAGAAAGCTTAGAACACTGTGTGTCAGAGGAACGTTCTCAGAAAGCTTTTTGTTCATTGTTCCCTTGCTTGGTCTTGTGAAAGGAGAGGCTTGCGTATCGTGTGTCGATAGACGGAGCAGAATCTCTTCAAGTTAGCAAGGTGCTCTGCCTGGTCTTGTGAAAGGAGAAGCTTGTGAATCGTTGGTCGATTGCTGAAGCGGTTCTCTTCAAGTTGGTAGAGTGGTTCTATTCATTTTTATTGTTCATTATCTTGTAATCTGTTAAACAATTTTTTAGTGAAAAAGGTTAATCACTATTTATAGTGATTAACGACTGGACGTAGAATCTTTTGATTCGAACCAGGATAAAAATTCTGTGTTGTTCTTCTTATTCCCTATACTCATTTTATTGTACGTTCATCAACTGTTTGATTAATTTTCTGAAAGAAAATTATTTTTACTAAAAGGACCAAATTAAGTTTAATTGTGATCAAATACGCTTTCCGCTCTCTGAGTCTTAATTCCGCTGCGCTATACTCTTCGAAAAATACCCCCTCCGATACCATCAATTGGTATCAGAGCTTGCTTTGATAGTTTTTCAAAATTTGCGAAAATGGCTGGTCACAATCAAAACCTTGTATATGCTGAGGGTGCTTCCATTAAAAGACCTCCACTGTTTACTGGTGATAACTATGCTTTTTGGAAAGTTAGAATGGAGATTTTTATGGGGTCTGTTGATAGAGGTATCTGGGAAGCTGTACAAAATGGTCCTTATATTCCTATGAATACTGTTGATGGTATAGAGACTGAAAAACCTTATTTTAATTGGACTGCTGAAGAAAATAGGCGAGCTCAGTTTGATATTAAAGCTCGCAATATAATTTCATCTGCCGTTGTACTTGACGAATTTTATAGAATTTCAGTGTGTAAGACAGCACAAGAAATGTGGGAAGTCCTCAGAGTCACTCATGAAGGAACAGAGGACGTAAAGCGTGCTAGGAAGAACACTCTCATTCAGGAATATGAGATGTTCAGAATGCAACCTGGAGAAACAATCTCTGATGTTCAAAAGCGTTTCACTCACATTGTGAACCACCTAACAGGTTTAGGTAAGACATTTGACACTGATGAATTGAATGTGAAAATTTTGAAATCATTAGACAGGTCTTGGCAACCAAAGGTGACTGCCATCTCGGAGTCTCAAAACCTCACTCAGATGTCAATGCCAATCTTGTTTGGAAAGCTCCGTGAGCATGAACTTGAGCTGAGGAGATTGACTGCCGAAGAGGATCAAGGCAAAAGGAAAACTCTAGCTTTCAAGTCTGAAATTTCTAAAAGAAAAAGCTCTAAGAGGATCGAAGAAGATGATTCTGATGATGAAGAAAATATGAGCTTGATGATAAAGAAATTTGCAAAGTTCATGAAAGCAAAGGGAAAGGACAAGTTTCACAAAGATAGGAAAGAAAGTCAAGAATCTCCATCAAACGTAAAGTGCTTCGGTTGTGGAGAAAGAGGACACGTAAAATCTGAGTGTCCAAATAGCAGGAAAAGTGAAGACAAGAAGGAGAGAAAATTTCAAAAGAAAAAGAAAGCATACATAGCTTGGGAGGATAATGCCTCTAGCTCAACAAGTTCAAGTGACACAGAAGAAGAAGCCAATATTTGTCTAATGGCTGAATCAGAAGATACTGGAAGCCAAGTAAGTGATTCCAGCTTTGAATCTAGTGAATTAGACATGCAAAAGGCTTTCTATGAATTGTTGATTGAATCTGAAAAGCTTAATGCTGCACATAAAAAACTTAGGAAAGAGCACAATGAATTAAAATTGAATTATGAAAAGTTGCTTGATGATGAAGTTGTCTTAAGAAATAAAGTTAGTTCTTTAGAAACAAAATTATCTGATGCAAATGCTACTGTTGAACCTGTTGAATGTTTGTCTTGTAAGAATCATATGTTTGATATTGACATACTTGAAAACTTACTTGCAAAGGAAACCAAGACTAATTCACATGCTAAGACAAACTTTAAAAGAAGAAATGTTAAAAATAGAAATATGCATCAAATAAATAAGTCCAAAGAAAGAAGAACTCGTAGAGTTTGGGTTGAAAAAGGGACTTTTGTTAAAAAAGTAAGTAATGCTTGTTGTTTTTACTGTATGAAGCATGGTCACACATCAAACAAATGCAACATTAAACATGTTGGTGTTCCAAGTGGCAAATATGCTTGGGTTAAAGCTGTGAGATGATCTAAACTTGCACAAACTAACCCCAAGGACCCATATTGAGATTGGGGACCTAAAATTCTTGCTAACTTGTTTTGTAGGATCAATCTAAGTCCAAGAAGTCACTGTGGTATCTTGACAGTGGTTGTTCAAGACACATGACTGGTGACAAGAAAAGATTCATCTCTTTTGAGAAGAAGAAGCAAGGATTTGTAACTTATGGGGATAACAACAAAGGCAGAATAATGGGTACTGGAAACATTGGAGGAGGAAACACTTTGACAATAAAAGACGTCTTATACGTTGAAGGACTCAAACATAATCTTCTAAGCATAAGTCAACTATGCGACAAAGGTTTCAAGGTAACTTTTGAGAGTGATAATTGTACTGTTTATTTCAAAAATTCTGCTGAAATTGCTTTGCAAGGTGTTAGGCATAATAACATATATTTGATTGACATTGAGAGTGAAAGTAGTCATAGTATAACATGCTTAGTTGCTAAAGAAGAAAATCCATGGCTATGGCACAAAAGAGCTGCACATATTCACATGCAACACTTAAATAAATTAATCTCTAAGGATCTTGTGATTGGTTTGCCTAAACTAAAATTTGTAAAAGATAAACTTTGTTCTGCATGTCAGAAGGGTAAACAAACAAAATCTTCATTTTCATCTAAAAGCATGATTTCTACATCAAAACCTTTAGAGCTTTTGCATATGGACTTGTTTGGTCCATCTAGAATTAAACGTTTTGGTGGAAACTACTATGCTCTTGTAATTGTTGATGATTACACAAGATACACTTGGACCTTCTTTTTAAATTTGAAAAGTGAAGCTTTCTGACGAGAGGGTCGCGCCTCTCGCAAAAATATTGTTGAGCATAATAGAAATGCAGTATAGTTACTAGGAAGTGACTCCTAGGTCGTCTCTCAAGGACCAATATTTTGCGGTTCAGTTTTAGATCTTTTTCACAAAAAAGGGGGGGGGTTGATTGTGTTTTTGAACGGAAAAGTAAATTGCAGTAAAAATAAATTAAAACAGTGAAAACCGAAACAGTAAAATCACAAATTTCTTCAGATTGCTCGGTACAGAAAACTTAAGATTGATCATATCACAAAACGAAATTTTAGGAGATGCAGAAAACGTAGATTCAAAGCAGAAAACAGTTGCAGGAATTGGAAATTCAGAAAACAGTACATTGAACCACAGTAAAAGCAGAAACGGAATTTTTGCAGTGAATAGTAAAAACGAAATTTAAAGTGCATCAGAGAAAATAAAATGATCAACAGCGGAGTAAAAGAAACATCAGCAGGAATTTAACTTCGCAGATGAAATTAAATGGCAGCAAACGTAACACAGCAGAAATTAAACTTGACTCAGAAACTAAACAGAAACAGAAATCAGACCTGGAAGTTCATCAGCGGAATTGGAATCAGACTGAAATTAAATTGAAAGTTCATTACAGCAAAGAAATAAAAATTACAATCACCATTATTTCAGAAAGCAGTGCTGGAAAAGAAACCCAAACCTCCCCAAAGGGGGAGGGGGAAAAATTGCTCAATTCACAGAACTAGGAAGCCTCTACCCTACTCCTACTCCTACTGCCTACTGCCTACTTCTTTTCTTCTGTCCAAAGCTCTCCTTTTATTGTAGTAAGAGCCGTATGTGTGCTTCTTTGATGGTCCAAAACAAAATGTAAGGCCCCTCCATTTCTGGTTCCACCACTTCAATTCCAAAAGATGATTGAAATTTTGTCATCACGTACTCTATGTGTGATTGCTCCTTCTTTTCCGTCTGGTGTGCCCAACTTCTTCCATCCTTCTTCAATCCAGACAAGAACAAGAAGGACCCTCCACTATGTGGAGCCGTGTTAACCAACTACACGCTTCAATCATCCATCCCGTGTTTGTCTTCTGCCTTCCTTGATGTTGTCTACTTTTCTTCCAGCTTAATAGAAATCTTTGCTGTATATTGGATGTTTTTGGACGGTGAGGAGCTGGTGAAGAATGGATGTCCGTGAACTGCTCCAAATAAACCGTGATATCCATGTGTGTGGTTCCCACTTCCCATCAAGGAGTTGTTGTCCAAGGTGGACCATCATATTCCTATTACAAACGTGAATCTCCACTAAATCCTGTCTAACTACTTCTTCATTGCCGTGTGCTCTTCTTTCTTTTCTTTCTAATATGCAGACCAACTTTGATTTGAAAGCACCATAATTTAATATTTCCAAATGGGTCATTCCTTATTTCGGTGAAGTGTTGGTGGGCCACTTCATTCAGCACTTATTTTCCCACACTGCCGTCCTTGTATTCTCATATGTCCTTCACGTGCTCCACTCTTCTCTCCATACTTCCATGTCATCATGCACTTCATTTCAGCAGGTCCATATACGGCCCCCTACTCTTTCACGTGCAAGGCCTTCATTCTCCGATCTTAATTTATCAATCACACCATTTTATTCTCCATTGTGCTTCATGCCGTGACAGCTTCACAAAAAGTGGCAGCCCACTTTCTTTCTCCAAAATTAAAAACTGAATTTTTCTCCCATGCTGGTTCCCAAGTGAAGACTGCACCAAGCATGGGCTTCTCTTTTCTTTATTTTTTTCAAATGAGGGCCTGTTGTAATGTGCATGTGCTATGTGCTTCCACCATACCGCCTCTTCTTCTATTCTCCACGTAATCTCAACACTTCTCTTCAATTATTATTGGACTCCACTGCCCATGCTTCCAACGTGTCCAACACATCTCCCACTTAATCTTCTCTTCTTCTCCAACTCTTCTTCCGTTGGCCTCTTCCTCACCATGCAGCCTGCTACCGTGCTCATCTATTCCTCCACCGTGAAGTGTTGGAAGCTGCTGGACCGTGCTGGATGTGTGCCTTCCTCTTCTGGAGGCTGCTGGACCATGGATTGGTGTGGTTGAGCTGCTGGCTGGAGCTGGACTGAAGCTGGACTTAGACGGCTGCTGGATGGAACGCATCTTCTCATTGCTGAACGTGTTGCTGGAGTTGCTTCCAGCCCCCACCGTGACTACTGGAAGAACTGCTCCTCTCCAAGTTGTGGCAGCCATGAACCGTGAGCTGCTGGATGCTTCAAGGAGCTTCCAACGTGGTGGCCCCCTTCTCTTTAATTCCAAGTGCTGATGTTTTCAAGTTGACTTGGTCGTGTCATGTGTTGTCTCCTTTTTCAAACTTTCTTCAATCACATAAAAATTGTGAATCATCACCACACATCTTGGACGTAATAATCTGGATATGCAATTTTGTTCAGCTCAAAACCATTTGGACCTCCAAAATTAATTCCCATGGATCGAAACATCAATTGGACGTGTGCTGTTGAACCTCCCAAAAGAAATTAATCCACAAATTTTTATCCAATAATTTCCTAATACAAATAATTAACTTAAAATAATTCAAATTACTTAAAATAAGAATTATTGGTTAAATTAAACATAATTATGAAAAACGGGAAAATATTGGACAATTAAGCATAATTCCCTGATTAAATCCGGTACAATCGACTAAGTGAAGTGAACAAAATATTGACTTATCAAAATAGACCACACTTAGCCTTTTGCACTCCTGGGCAAAATTAAAACACAGATCGGGGAATATTTTCAAATGATACTAGGAAAGTGATAGACTCAGTAGACAGAAAACAAAGACTCCTACGAAAAATAAACAGATTTACACAATTCTCAATAATTCTAGACAAAGAAAAATATGTAGATAAAATCACAGTATTTAGATACTCATGAAATTATTTAAGCAATTCAAAGCATGGTGAATTTGATCAATTAGTTTGAAAGGTGAATCAAAAGTGACAGACCTCACAAATGTACTATCAGTGTTTCTCTCAAGTGTATGGGATAAGTAATGTCAACTCGATGATCTCAAGAAAGCAAATACAAATGGATTTGGCAAGCCTCTAAAATTAATTCTCAGAAACATGCATATTTAAATCAGAAGGTCTTTTCAAGGTTGTAATGGGGCCAAGGACAAGGGAGGATAAATATGGATAAGTAGCTGTAATTCAACAAAAATAGAGGAGCGGGGAACAAGTGTAAACATAGTCAAATCACACCCAAAACTCTATTTCAAACCTCTTCTTGACTCCCTTATTATTTTTTTACTGTCTCTTTTATTTTCTTTCTTTTTAGTATATGACTTGTAAGAGACAAGATAAAAATTGTAGAACCAATTTGCCAAATTTTAGAATTCCGAAGGAGACCACACTTGTTCGAAAAATCATTTCTTTAGCTCCAAAATTCCCTAAGGTTAAAGTAATCATCATTTTTTTTTTTACTTAGGGACAGTGTATGGCTTGAAAATAAAGAAATTAGAGAAGTGTATAGGCTCAAAAGTGGGTATCAAAGGATTACAACAGGGTAAGCTTATTTGGCTAAAGAGGCTTTAAAAAAATGCCTTTATCATTTTCAAATATGCATATTAATCAAGAAATATTAAGAGTCAAGCCAAATCATCTGTACAAACGATCAAGAGTCATATCACACAAGAAAGGACAATAAAGTGGTTCAATTCTCACACAGGGTATTTCTGTCACAATTAATTTAACTTCTCAAACATCAAAATCATTTTCCCATGCAAAGAAAAACAAGAATTTCAAACCTCAAGTATCAGTGAATGAAAGATATATCTACATTTTTAAACAATGTCCAGAAATTAAGAAACATGCAAAATTTATTACACACAAAAGAAACAAAAAACTACCTAGAAAAAGAAAAAAAATACAAAAAATTAACACACAAAATACAAACAAACAGAAAAATTCAGAATTTCCCCCCAGTAGACCACACTTAAACTACACAATGTCCTCATTGTGTTACAGTTGTCACAGTAACAATTTAGAACAATCAAATAATATAGACAAGTGTAATAAAAGCAGGGAAATGGGAAGAAGGAAAAAGAAAGGAAAGCGATTATTTAACATTACTATTTTGACACCGTCCACCTCATCATAGCATCCATCAGTAAATGCCAATATTTCTTCATTGATATCCCTCAGTAGACACCAATCTTTCTCATCTTCATCCACATCCATCAGTAGATGCCTAATCACCTAACATCCATCAGTAGATGTCAAGTAGCTTCCATTAGTAGATGATGTCTTTACTGCCATCAGAAGCAGCATTTAACCTGAAAACTGAAAACTGAAAACTAAAACACACAAAGAAAGAAGAAAATTAAATCAAAACCAAACAATTAAATAAATTAAAAAGAAAAAATTCAGAAAAAGTGTGCTATCATCGTAACAACATTCATGTGTAGATGTTGTCATCTGAATCCTTTTAGCATCCCTCAGTAGATGTTGTCCAGGATTCATCAGCAGATGTTGCAGAAACATCCTTCAGTAGATGCTGCAAAACAAAAATCAAATCCACACACAACTAGGTCCAGAATTTCACCTAGTCATGCATTCAGTAACAACATCCCAATGAAATGATAGTACAAAAATTTCAAAACACACAAAATTTCCAAGCAAACAAAACTCAAAAATAGAAACCAGAACATATATTTACAAAACGAAAAATCTAAAACTGTACCGACAATTGATTGATCCCCGGCAACGGCGCCATTTTTTGACGAACGGGTCGCACCGCTCACAAAAGTTGATTGCACAAAATTAATGCAGTATAGACTAGGAAGTGACTCCTAGGTCGTCTCTCAAGGACCAATATTTGTGGTTCGGTCTTAGATTTAACACGAAGTAGGGGGGGTTTTGTGATTGTTTTTCGTTGAGGAAAAATAAATTAAAACTAGAATTTAAACACAACTGAATTTACGAAAACACTGAAATAAATTTTAAACACGGTAAAAATTGAACGGTAAAAATGGAAAACGTAAAATGGAAAATTCAACAGTGTTTGAAATTAAAATACTGTAACAATAAACATGTAGAAAACATAAAGCAGTGTAAATAAAATTTACCCAAAGCAACAGTGAAAATGACAGTAAAAACGACGTTGAAAATAAACTGAACGGTAAAAAGTAATGACTGAATTTAACGATATGGAAAACAGAACCAGTAAAATAAAAATAGAAAACATTTAACTGGAAATGAAATTCATCAAAGCTTTCAACATTTAAATTAAAATTCTTGAACATTACAATTAAAAATGAACGAGCAAAGGTGACACAGCTTCAGAAATTAAAACTACATTTTGGCACTCTTTGAAATGGAAATTCAGAATCTCTGGAAGAGAGGAACCGAGAGTTGCTTCCTAACTATCCTAAATCCTACTCCTAAAATCTAATGATTCTTCACTGATTGCCTGCTGCCAATTTATAGCCAAAACTCAGAACATCCTCCCGTGACTTCTCCTCCAATTCATCTTGATTGTTTTGTCTTTTTCTCTATAGGTTCCTGATTTTCTTCCCCTCCAAGCCGTGCCAAGAAAGTAGGTAGGGGCCCTCCATTTTGCCAGCTTGTCTTCTTCAATTCCATGCTAGCCGAGAACACCACCTTCAGGATTTCATGCCTCCTCTTTTCCTCCTCTTGGTCTTGCTTAGAACGTATCTCTCCACTGAATTAGCATGCACAACAATTACTTCCAAAGCTTTCAAATTAATTCACCATGAAAAACCAGCCTTTGAATCACTTCTTCTCTCTTCACATTCCTTGCTTCCTTTCACGTAACAGCAGCTCTGGACAATCTTCTTCCTCTTTATATGGTGGGTGTGAACTGCTGAATGCTTCTCTTTGCTGGACCAGTTGCTTTTTGGAAAGGTGCTGCTGCCATCTTCCGTCCAAACTGCAAGGTGTTCTTCTTTCAAGACCAAGGCCGTGAGTGAAGCTTCTCTACGTGGCTGGACTGCTGCTGGAATGAAGACCATGAGCTTCTCCATCCAGCCGTGAATTGTTTCTCCTCTCTCTTGGTGGCTGCTCCAAGTTGCCGTGAACTCCTTTGGATCTATTTATTCTGCAAGGCAATTTTTCGTTCCAGCAAAGAAAGTATGGTGGTCCTCCCCTTTTTTGATTAGAATTGGTCTTGTGTTTGTCCTTTTGCAAAATTCTGAAAGAAAGAAACGAGTTGCATCCGTGAGATGTTTGTATGTGCCCTTCCACTTATGTCAACTTTTCAAATTGAAAATAGTATTTTTTTTCTTAGTTGCAGCCCCATTTTTGTCATATGTTTGCCAACATAAATTCCATAGCCGTGCTTAGCATTTAGGAATGCATGTGGACTTGAATTTCCAACCAAGTGGCCCCATGTGTTGTCTCCTTTAGCATATTGTATAATTTCCTTCAATCAATGACAAGATAAGAAGAAGGGGCCGTGTGGTTTTCAGAGAATGTAGCAGCACATTTGTTAATTTCCAGTTATAAAACCGTGCCTCAATTCAATGCGGTCCTTTCATTCCATTTGCTTCAATGATTCCAATCCAATAAATTTTGCAATGGTCGTGTAACATGTTTTGGAATGCCAAATTTTGCTTCTAAAAATTTAAGAAATGAAGCACTTCATTAAGAGTGTTGAGAGGTCTTAGCATTGTCCAATAATCAATTCCAGCCACCACAAGTATCAAACAACAAGCAAACAATGCAAACAAATTAGAAGTCACTCAAACAGTAAACACTAGACTGACATAGGGGAGTAAACAAAATACTGGGAACAACACAGATCGAATTTGAACAAAGTAAAAACTATACATGAAACTAGACATCTAGACGAAACTATGAAAAAAAATTGCATTGAAAACGGATATGAATTGAACTTGAACGAGGACAAACAAGTTGACACAAAATTCACACAGCAACCAGCGAAAATTGAAGTGGCTGAAATGCATTGGGCTCAATTGTCATTTCTCATTTAGCCTTCAAATGTCCCAAAAAGATATCCAAAATTTTCCCATAATTAATAATGCAAAATAATAAGCTCAGATAATTCAAATTAGTTAAAATAAGAATTTATGATCGAATTAAGCACAATTAGGAAAAATAGGAAAATAACGGACGATTAAGCACAATTCCCCGGCAGCGGCGCCATTTTGACGAGAGGGTCGCGCCTCTCGCAAAAATATTGTTGAGCATAATAGAAATGCAGTATAGTTACTAGGAAGTGACTCCTAGGTCGTCTCTCAAGGACCAATATTTTGCGGTTCAGTTTTAGATCTTTTTCACAAAAAGGGGGGGGGGGTTGATTGTGTTTTTGAACGGAAAAGTAAATTGCAGTAAAAATAAATTAAAACAGTGAAAACCGAAACAGTAAAATCACAAATTTCTTCAGATTGCTCGGTACAGAAAACTTAAGATTGATCATATCACAAAAAGAAATTTTAGGAGATGCAGAAAACGTAGATTCAAAGCAGAAAACAGTTGCAGGAATTAGAAATTCAGAAAACAGTACATTGAACCACAGTAAAAGCAGAAACGGAATTTTTGCAGTGAATAGTAAAAACGAAATTTAAAGTGCATCAGAGAAAATAAAATGATCAACAGCGGAGTAAAAGAAACATCAGCAGGAATTTAACTTCGCAGATGAAATTAAATGGCAGCAAACGTAACACAGCAGAAATTAAACTTGACTCAGAAACTAAACAGAAACAGAAATCAGACCTGGAAGTTCATCAGCGGAATTGGAATCAGACTGAAATTAAATTGAAAGTTCATTACAGCAAAGAAATAAAAATTACAATCACCATTATTTCAGAAAGCAGTGCTGGAAAAGAAACCCAAACCTCCCCAAAGGGGGAGGGGGAAAAATTGCTCAATTCACAAAACTAGGAAGCCTCTACCCTACTCCTACTCCTACTGCCTACTGCCTACTTCTTTTCTTCTGTCCAAAGCTCTCCTTTTATTGTGGTAAGAGCCGTATGTGTGCTTCTTTGATGGTCCAAAACAAAATGTAAGGCCCCTCCATTTCTGGTTCCACCACTTCAATTCCAAAAGATGATTGAAATTTTGTCATCACGTACTCTATGTGTGATTGCTCCTTCTTTTCCGTCTGGTGTCCCCAACTTCTTCCATCCTTCTTCAATCCAGACAAGAACAAGAAGGACCCTCCACTATGTGGAGCCGTGTTAACCAACTACACGCTTCAATCATCCATCCCGTGTTTGTCTTCTGCCTTCCTTGATGTTGTCTACTTTTCTTCTAGCTTAATAGAAATCTTTGCTGTATATTGGATGTTTTTGGACGGTGAGGAGCTGGTGAAGAATGGATGTCCGTGAAATGCTCCAAATAAACCGTGATATCCATGTGTGTGGTTCCCACTTCCCATCAAGGAGTTGTTGTCCAAGGTGGACCATCATATTCCTATTACAAACGTGAATCTCCACTAAATCCTGTCTAACTACTTCTTCATTGCCGTGTGCTCTTCTTTCTTTTCTTTCTAATACGCAGACCAACTTTGATTTGAAAGCACCATAATTTAATATTTCCAAATGGGTCATTCCTTATTTCGGTGAAGTGTTGGTGGGCCACTTCATTCAGCACTTATTTTCCCACACTGCCGTCCTTGTATTCTCATATGTCCTTCACGTGCTCCACTCTTCTCTCCATACTTCCATGTCATCATGCACTTCATTTCAGCAGGTCCATATACGGCCCCCTACTCTTTCACGTGCAAGGCCTTCATTCTCCGATCTTAATTTATCAATCACACCATTTTATTCTCCATTGTGCTTCATGCCGTGACAGCTTCACAAAAGTGGCAGCCCACTTTCTTTCTCCAAAATTAAAAACTGAATTTTTCTCCCATGCTGGTTCCCACGTGAAGACTGCACCAAGCATGGGCTTCTCTTTTCTTTATTTTTTTCAAATGAGGGCCTGTTGTAATGTGCATGTGCTATGTGCTTCCACCATACCGCCTCTTCTTCTATTCTCCACGTAATCTCAACACTTCTCTTCAATTATTATTGGACTCCACTGCCCATGCTTCCAACGTGTCCAACACATCTCCCACTTAATCTTCTCTTCTTCTCCAACTCTTCTTCCGTTGGCCTCTTCCTCACCATGCAGCCTGCTACCGTGCTCATCTATTCCTCCACCGTGAAGTGTTGGAAGCTGCTGGACCGTGCTGGATGTGTGCCTTCCTCTTCTGGAGGCTGCTGGACCATGGATTGGTGTGGTTGAGCTGCTGGCTGGAGCTGGACTGAAGCTGGACTTAGACGGCTGCTGGATGGAATGCATCTTCTCATTGCTGAACGTGTTGCTGGAGTTGCTTCCAGCCCCCACCGTGACTACTGGAAGAACTGCTCCTCTCCAAGTTGTGGCAGCCATGAACCGTGAGCTGCTGGATGCTTCAAGGAGCTTCCAACGTGGTGGCCCCCTTCTCTTTAATTCCAAGTGCTGATGTTTTCAAGTTGACTTGGTCGTGTCATGTGTTGTCTCCTTTTTCAAACTTTCTTCAATCACATAAAAATTGTGAATCATCACCACACATCTTGGACGTAATAATCTGGATATGCAATTTTGTTCAGCTCAAAACCATTTGGACCTCCAAAATTAATTCCCATGGATCGAAACATCAATTGGACGTGTGCTGTTGAACCTCCCAAAAGAAATTAATCCACAAATTTTTATCCAATAATTTCCTAATACAAATAATTAACTTAAAATAATTCAAATTACTTAAAATAAGAATTATTGGTTAAATTAAACATAATTATGAAAAACGGGAAAATATTGGACAATTAAGCATAATTCCCTGATTAAATTCGGTACAATCGACTAAGTGAAGTGAACAAAATATTGACTTATCACTTTCAAAGCCTTTAAATCTTTTGCTAAACGTATTCAAAATGTAAAAGACATGAAAATCAAAACATTGAGAAGTGATCATGGTGGAGAATTTGAAAATGAATCTTTTGATAAATTTTGTGAAGAATATGGCATAGCACATAACTTTTCTGCACCTAGAACTCCCCAACAAAATGGTGTTGTTGAAAGGAAAAATAGATCATTAGAAGAATTAGCTAGAACCCTTATGAATGAATCTAATGTGCCAAAATATTTTTGGGCTGATGCAGTTAGTACTGCTTGTTATGTGTTGAACAGGATGCTTATTAGGCCAATTCTGAAATTAACTCCATATGGACTGTTAAATGGTAGAAAACCAAATGTATCTCACTTGAAAATATTTGGGTGCAAATGCTTTGTCTTGAATAATGGAAAAGATAATCTAGGCAAATTTGATGCAAAATCTGATGAAGCAATTTTCCTAGGATATTCTTTGACCAGTAAAGCATATAGAGTATTTAATAGAAGAACTTTAACAATTGAAGAATCAATGCATGTTGTCTTTGATGAGATTGTAGACCTTGAGGAAAACCCTCTTGAGTCAAACAAACCTATTGCAGGTGATGAGGATTATTTGAAGGAAGCTCTTGAAGAGATGTATCTAAATGAGAACTATCCTCCAGAACTTCAAGAAACACCTCAAGCTGTTGATTCTAAAAGCTATCAACAACCAAGAGGACTTTCCTTAGACAACATCATTGGAGACATTTCAAAAGGAGTAACTACTAGACATAATCTTAATAATTTTTGTCTAACTGTAGCTTTTGTGTCTCAAATAGAACCCAAGAATATAAAGGAAGCTCTTCAAGATGATAAGTGGTGCGTTGCTATGCAAGAAGAGCTAAACCAATTTGAAAGGAATGAAGTCTGGGAACTTATTCCAAAGCAAGATGATTTTCAAGTCATAGGAACCAAATGGGTATTTAGGAACAAGCTTGATGAGGATGGAAACATCACAAAGAACAAAGCAAGGCTAGTTGCAAAGGGCTACTGTCAAGAGGAAGGCATAGACTATGATGAAACATATGCACCAGTGGCCAGCTTAGAAGCAATTAGATTGTTGCTTGCATATGCATCCTTGATGAAATTTAAACTGTATCAAATGGATGTGAAAAGTGCGTTTTTAAATGGTTTCATAAAAGAATAGGTATATGTTAGTCAACCTCCTGGTTTTGAGGATTTCAAATTTCCTGATCATGTTTATAAGTTGAAAAAGGCCTTGTATGGTCTTAAACAGGCACCTAGGTCTTGGTATGAAAGACTTAGTACCTTCTTACTTGATAATAATTTTTCTAGAGGTAAGGTTGATTCAACCTTATTTATAAAGAAAGTAGGAAAATACATCTTGATTGTACAAGTTTATGTAAATGATATCATTTTTGGGTCAACTGATGACTCTTTGTGTGAAGAGTTTGCAAAAATAATGCAAGGAGAATTTGAGATGTCTATGATGGGAGAATTAAACTTTTTCTTAGGACTACAGATAAAACAAATGAATGGTGGAACATTCATCTCCCAAACTAAATACTGTAGAGAAATTCTTAAGAAATTTGGTATGGATAGCTGCAAAGAAGCTAGTACACCCATGGGTACTTCATGTTATTTAGATAAGGATGAAATTGGAAAAGGAGTGAATGAAACCATGTTTAGAGGCATGATAGGATCCTTGCTATACTTAACTGCTAGTAGACCAGATATTATGAAGAGTGTTTGTGTATGTGCTAGATACCAAGCCAATCCTAAAGAATCTCATTTGACTGCAGTTAAGAGAATTCTAAAATATCTTAAGGGAACTACTTCATTTGGACTTTGGTATCCCTCTGATGCCTCACTTAGTTTAATAGGATACTCTAATGCAGATTATGGTGGCTGTAAAATTGATAGAAAAAGTACTAGTGGCACTTGTCATTTTCTGGGTTGTTCTTTAGTGTCTTGGCATTCAAAGAAACAAGCTTGTGTAGCTTTATCTACTACTGAAGCTGAATACATTGCTGCTGGCAATTGTTGTGCCCAAATCTTGTGGATGAAACAGCAACTAGAGGACTGATGGAGCTGTCGCGGCCCCACAAAATTTGTGCATAAAAGAATGCAGTATAGACTAGGAAGTGACTCCTAGGTCGTCTCTCAAGGACCAATTTTGTGGTTCAGTCTCAGATTTAACATGAAGGGAGGGGGGTTTGTAGTGTTTTTGGTTTGGATGCAGAAAAATTAAATTGGAAATGCAGTAAAAATAACAGACTGTAAAAACAAGATTAAAACAGTAAAACAGTAAAACGGTAAATAAATTATAGAAACAGTAAATGTGTAGAAAATGGTAAATTCAGAAATATTTAAATTGCAAAACAAATAAAATTTTACAGAAATTAAAATGTGCAAAGAAACTTAAAGGAAATTGATGTGAGCAGAAACTTGCAGTGACAGTAATTTGATCAAAGCTTTAAGCGTGCAGATGAAATTATAAAACACACTGGAAATTAACATTCAATTGAAACTGGAAAACAATTTGGAAAACAAACTGGAAAACAAATCCAAAACCTCCCAAAGGAGAGGAGGAAAAATGAAAGCCAACGTAAAACTCTTCCTAATTCCTACTCCTAAAAATCTCATAAAATCTACTGCCTCCTCTACTTTGCTATGCTGCTGCTTCATTTATAGCCAAATTCTCTGAACATCCGTGACTTCTCCATTTCAGCCTTGGTTCTCTGTCTGTTTGTGTAGTTGGAAGACTTTCTTCACCTCCTCCTAGCCATGCCATGCCAAAGAAATAGGGTGGGACCCCTCCATTGTGTCATCTTCTACACCTTGGAGCCGCGGGCTCCTTTCTCAATTCTTCTACTTCCATTAGGCCGTGATTGTGGCTGCTGTATGTGCAGCCTTCGTGACTTCCTCCATGCTCGCAAGCTGCTGGATGCTTCTTCATATTGATGAACTCAACCTCAGCTGCTGTGTTCTTGTGTGGGGCTGCACTTCTCCTTTCTTTTTGCTGCACCGTGATCTTTCTCCTGGACCAAACCTTCACTCACTGCCTCTCCTCTTTGCAAGACTTGAAGCTACTGGATTTGTAAGCTCCATCAACGTGAAAGGGTGGCCATTCTTTTCTTCCTTCCAAAATAAAATCAACACAGCCATGACCTCCTCTTCTTTGGTAGACCAGCTGATGCACTCCTTCTTGCTTCCAGCAGGCCATGTGATCTTCTACTCCATAGAAGCCTTTCTCTTGGACATGAGCTGCTGCTGGGTTTGGACGCTCCAAGCTGGATGCGTGAATGCTTCAAGCTTGCTGTGAAGTTCTCCTTAAATAACACTACTTCAAATAAAATCCTGCACTTCTTTAGAACTTCCCATATGTGGCCGTGAACTTTCATGGGGTGGTAGCTCCCTTTTTTTAATCAAGCTTTAACACTTCAAAATGAATTTTCCAATGCTAACAAGTGGTGGCCCCTTGCAAGTTTCTGAACGTATGCTCTCAACAGAATTTTGCTAAAATAAAATCGCCGTGTGTTTTCTTCATCACTTACAAATGTTTATTTAATTTGTCAAAAGCATAAAAGGAGGCCATGTGTTTTTTTATGAAGAACCAAAAGCTTACCATGGAGCTCACGTGAACTCTTCCCAATTACTTGACAAAACCGTGGCCACTACTTGGAACTTGGTGGTCCCTTCCTTGTCTCCCATTCAATTTCACTTGCAAAGAGAAAGAAGATTTTATGTGGCGTGAGATGACTTGTAAGGTGGTCCCTTCATCATTTTGCTTCAATTATTTAGTGATTTCTAATGTGAAGTGGCGGTTCCCACCTACTTGCAAATGTTTGCAATATAAGTTGTTCATGACCGTGCTCTTCACTTACTTTAGTAATAATGGAATAAAATTCAGCATTTGGAATAGCATGTGTGGACGTGACTTTGCCAAACCATGAGTGGTGACCCCTTCCAAGATAGAAACCAAAATCAAAACAAGAGAAATGTGCTTGCATTATTCTCTCCAAAACCGTGAGCACTTGCAACGTATGGTCCCCTTCTTTCATTCCATTTGATTCACTTCTTAAAAGATTGCAAGCAAATGGCCGTGTAGTGTATGAGTCCCAATTGAAATTTTGCTTCTACAAATTCAACAAGAAAAATATTCCATCATTCACAGAGAATAAACCAATGCAGTGCAACTTCTTTCAACAGAGTGTGTACTGAATATTCTTCCAAATGTCCTGAAGTATTTACAGAATTTTCCCTGCACTCAATAATGTAAATAATTAGTCTCAGATAATTCAAATTAAGTAAAATAAGAATGTTTGATCAAATTAAGCACAATCAATAAAAACGGGAAAATACTGGACAGTTAAGCACAATTCCCTAATTAATTCTAGTACAATAAACTAAGTGAAGTGAGGAAAATAATGATTCATCAAAATAGACCACACTTAGTCTTTTGCACTCCTGGGCAAAATTAAGACGCAAATCAGGGAATGGTTCAAAGGACCTCGAAGGAGTGACATAGAACTCAGCAGATAGAAAAATAAAAACTCAGAAGAAAAATAAACCAAATTTACACAGTTCTTAAGAATTCTAGACAGATAAAAGAAGTAGACAATATCCAACACGTAATCAAGAAAAGCAGATACTTATAGAAATCTTCCAAGCAATTCAATACACGGAAAAATAATCAATCAGCTTAAGAGGTGAATTAAAAATAACAAAACCTCACAGATGCACTCACAGTGTTTCTCTCAAGTGTCAAGGGTAAATAAATTCAACTCGATGTACTCAAGAAAACAAACACAAGTAGACTTGGCAAGTTTCTAATATCAACACTTAAAACATATGCATGTTCAGATCTAAAGGTCTTTACTGGGTTGTAATGGGGCCAAGGACAGGGGAGGATAAAATATAGATAAGTAGCTACAGCTCAGAAGAAATAGAGGAGCAATGGGGAAAAAGTGTAAACACAGTGAAATCTCACCCAAACCTCTAATTCAATCCTCTTCTCGACTCCATTATTCACAAAATTGTTTTTCATTTTTTTCTCTTTTTCTCATCAAAATTTTTTTCATTCATCCTGTCTCTTTTCTTTTCTCTCTTTATCACACAACAGGATAGAATTCATATTTTCAAAACAAGATGAGGAACCAACTAGCCAATTCATCAGAATTCCCAAGGAGACCACACTTTTTCACAAAACACTTCTGTAGCTCCAGACTTTCCTGAGGTTAAGGTAATCATGGTTTTTCACTTAGGATCAGTATATGAGCTTCAACACAAAGAAATGGGGAAAGTATAGGCTCAAAAGGGTTTATCAAAGGATAATAACAGGGTAGGCTTATTTGGCTAACGAGGCTCAAGAAATAAAATTGGCTTTATTACTTCCAAAAATGCATATAAATCAAGTATATCAAAAAGAATCAAGCCAAGGCATATGTGCAAGCAATCAAGATACATGTCACACAAGAAAGAACATAAAGTGGCTCAAATCTCACACAGGGTATTCGTCACAATCAAATCAACCTCTTAAACACATAATCATGTTTCCAAGCAGAGAAAAGCAAGGATTTCAAACCATAAGTATTAATGAAGTGAAGGAAAAATCTACAACTTAGACAAACTCCAGAAATCAAGAGAAAAATGTAAAATTTATTGCACACAAAACATACTAAAAACCACTTAAAACAAAAAAAAATTTAACACTCAAAAACAAAAAATTTAACACACAAAACAAAGAAAATTTAGAATCTCTCCCAATAGACCACACTTAAATTACACATTGTCCTCAATGTGTTCTAAGCATACATCAGCAATCAAAACAGGAAACATATTATGGACAAGTGCAATAAAAGTAAGGAAAAAGGGAGAGAAAGAAAATGCAAACTCCCGCAGGTTATGGTGGAAGCTGCCAATTTTGGATTTGTAGGGAGATGTTCTTCTCTTTAGGCTCCAGCATGAAATTGTTGAGGACGAACTGCTTGATCCTCCAGATTTGATCAAGCAGTGAAATGTCCTCCACCGCCGGATCTAAGCAGCAAATATTGTTACTAAGCAGATTCAGTAGGTGCCTTTTGATCTTCAAACTATCAGTGTCAGCACCTTTGTTTTCCACTGTGGGTGTATGTTGATCAAATTTATACGTACCTCCTGCAACATGGTTAGTGCAATGTAGCACTGCAGAAATTTCATGCAGAGGTATAACACCCCATCCCAATTCATCATACTGAGCCTTAGATAAATCCTCATAACATGAATCAATTTCTAAATTGCATGCAATATTAATAACAGGCTCAGATTCATGTTCAGAGGGAGAATTAAAAACATGCTCAGCTACAATATGATTATCAACATACCTCTCAACAGCATATTCATCAAATTGAGGTATGTTGGTGGAAAATGAAAGTGGTCTACCTGGTTCAAAATAGCTGCTTGTACCTGCCTGGTCCTCAAAATATTCATCAGTCTCCTCAGGTGCAAGAGTGGCCATCTGCCTGATCTGATCAGTCAGATTCTGAATGGCAGATTGAGTTTCCTGCTGGAACTCCATGCTCTCTTGCTTGAACTGCATGTTCCCTTTCTGAAACTGAATGTTCTGCATTGTCATCTGCTCTAGTAACTCCTTCAATGTAGGTTCAGAAGTTGAAGGCTGAAGAGTTGTTTGGGCAGAAGCATTATACTGCTGACTCTGATATTGCTGAACTGGCTCCCAAAGAGAGCTCTCAGAAATTGGATGATGGAACATATTGTTCTCATCATAAAAATCAGCAGATTTAAAATCAAAGTAATATGCAGAATAAGAATCATAATCACAGACATTGGCAGAATAAGCATTATTCACAACATTAAAATAGGTAGACATGGAAAAATAAAAAGTAAAAACTAAAAACTAAAAATTACGAATCAGATAAAACAAAACACATTTATACATGCTACAAGCACACACAAGACAGAACATCAATAGTAAAAATTTTTAATTAATTTTTTTTTTTTTAATTTAAAATTTTTTTTTTAATAATAACTAAATACAGAACATAGCACAATTAAACACATATATACACAATATATATTAACACAGTAAAAATCTAAAACAAAAACCTGGATCTGAAGTGACAACGCCGCCAAAATTTGCTGAAGGTGTCGTTATCGCCTACAGAAATATACAAGACAAAACACACAAAACAAACATATTAACAGAACAAAACTTTATACAACAAAAATCTAAAACCAAACCTCCATTGGTCCCCGGCAACGGCGCCATTTTTGATGGAGCTGTCGCGGCCCCACAAAATTTGTGCATAAAAGAATGCAGTATAGACTAGGAAGTGACTCCTAGGTCGTCTCTCAAGGACCAATTTTGTGGTTCAGTCTCAGATTTAACATGAAGGGGGGGGTTTGTAGTGTTTTTGGTTTGGATGCAGAAAAATTAAATTGGAAATGCAGTAAAAATAACAGACTGTAAAAACAAGATTAAAACAGTAAAACAGTAAAACGGTAAATAAATTATAGAAACAGTAAATGTGTAGAAAATGGTAAATTCAGAAATATTTAAATTGCAAAACAAATAAACTTTTACAGAAATTAAAATGTGCAAAGAAACTTAAAGGAAATTGATGTGAGCAGAAACTTGCAGTGACAGTAATTTGATCAAAGCTTTAAGCGTGCAGATGAAATTATAAAACACACTGGAAATTAACATTCAATTGAAACTGGAAAACAATTTGGAAAACAAACTGGAAAACAAATCCAAAACCTCCCAAAGGAGAGGAGGAAAAATGAAAGCCAACGTAAAACTCTTCCTAATTCCTACTCCTAAAAATCTCATAAAATCTACTGCCTCCTCTACTTTGCTATGCTGCTGCTTCATTTATAGCCAAATTCTCTGAACATCCGTGACTTCTCCATTTCAGCCTTGGTTCTCTGTCTGTTTGTGTAGCTGGAAGACTTTCTTCACCTCCTCCTAGCCATGCCATGCCAAAGAAATAGGGTGGGACCCCTCCATTGTGTCATCTTCTACACCTTGGAGCCGTGGGCTCCTTTCTCAATTCTTCTACTTCCATTAGGCCGTGATTGTGGCTGCTGTATGTGCAGCCTTCGTGACTTCCTCCATGCTCGCAAGCTGCTGGATGCTTCTTCATATTGATGAACTCAACCTCAGCTGCTGTGTTCTTGTGTGGGGCTGCACTTCTCCTTTCTTTTTGCTGCACCGTGATCTTTCTCCTGGACCAAACCTTCACTCACTGCCTCTCCTCTTTGCAAGACTTGAAGCTACTGGATTTGTAAGCTCCATCAACGTGAAAGGGTGGCCATTCTTTTCTTCCTTCCAAAATAAAATCAACACAGCCATGACCTCCTCTTCTTTGGTAGACCAGCTGATGCACTCCTTCTTGCTTCCAGCAGGCCATGTGATCTTATACTCCATAGAAGCCTTTCTCTTGGACATGAGCTGCTGCTGGGTTTGGACGCTCCAAGCTGGATGCGTGAATGCTTCAAGCTTGCTGTGAAGTTCTCCTTAAATAACACTACTTCAAATAAAATCCTGCACTTCTTTAGAACTTCCCATATGTGGCCGTGAACTTTCATGGGGTGGTAGCTCCCTTTTTTTAATCAAGCTTTAACACTTCAAAATGAATTTTCCAATGCTAACAAGTGGTGGCCCCTTGCAAGTTTCTGAACGTATGCTCTCAACAGAATTTTGCTAAAATAAAATCGCCGTGTGTTTTCTTCATCACTTACAAATGTTTATTTAATTTGTCAAAAGCATAAAAGGAGGCCATGTGTTTTTTTATGAAGAACCAAAAGCTTACCATGGAGCTCACGTGAACTCTTCCCAATTACTTGACAAAACCGTGGCCACTACTTGGAACTTGGTGGTCCCTTCCTTGTCTATTCAATTTCACTTGCAAAGAGAAAGAAGATTTTATGTGGCGTGAGATGACTTGTAAGGTGGTCCCTTCATCATTTTGCTTCAATTATTTAGTGATTTCTAATGTGAAGTGGCGGTTCCCACCTACTTGCAAATGTTTGCAATATAAGTTGTTCATGACCGTGCTCTTCACTTACTTTAGTAATAATGGAATAAAATTCAGCATTTGGAATAGCATGTGTGGACGTGACTTTGCCAAACCATGAGTGGTGACCCCTTCCAAGATAGAAACCAAAATCAAAACAAGAGAAATGTGCTTGCATTATTCTCTCCAAAACCGTGAGCACTTGCAACGTATGGTCCCCTTCTTTCATTCCATTTGATTCACTTCTTAAAAGATTGCAAGCAAATGGCCGTGTAGTGTATGAGTCCCAATTGAAATTTTGCTTCTACAAATTCAACAAGAAAAATATTCCATCATTCACAGAGAATAAACCAATGCAGTGCAACTTCTTTCAACAGAGTGTGTACTGAATATTCTTCCAAATGTCCTGAAGTATTTACAGAATTTTCCCTGCACTCAATAATGTAAATAATTAGTCTCAGATAATTCAAATTAAGTAAAATAAGAATGTCTGATCAAATTAAGCACAATCAATAAAAACGGGAAAATACTGGACAGTTAAGCACAATTCCCTAATTAATTCTAGTACAATAAACTAAGTGAAGTGAGGAAAATAATGATTCATCAAGGACTTTGATATTTTTCTTGATCACATTCCTCTGAAATGTGATAATACTAGTGCCATCAACCTAACTAAAAACCCCATCATGCACTCAAGAACTAAACACATTGAAATTAGACATCACTTCTTGAGAGATCGCATTCAAAAAGGAGATTGCCAAATTGAATACATTGACACGTTACATCAATTAGCTGATATCTTTACTAAAGCCCTGCCTAAAGATAGATTCTATGAGCTTAGAAGAGAGTTAGGGGTATTAGACATGTCTTAGACTCCACATTTATGGTTCCTTCCAAATTTTCGTCAGATCAGCGTTAATAATCGATTATCATCAGGTCATAATCGATTATTCCAAACCTGGACATCCTTTACACTGAGATAATCGATTATCCCACCCAATAATCGATTATGAATCTTCAAATTTATCTCTGGAAAATCATGAGAAAATAATCGATTATCTTCATACATAATCGATTATCGCAAAATTTCTGGAAAGTGATCAACGAGCCGATAATCGATTATCACTTACGATAATCGATTATCACGCTACCAGTTTCAAAAATAAAGCCGTTGGAGACTCCATAACGGCTCAAAAACGGTCATAAACGGCTAGTTCTTCCCTTCTTCTTATAAATAGGCCTCTATAATCGATTGTTAGCCATCTCTTTGCACCTAGAAACTACTGAAATCAAAATCTTGAGCTTCCAATCCCTCAAATTTTACTCACTCTCTCAAACTATCACTCCCTCAACCTTTCTCCATGGCAGATTCAAGGAGACATCGTCGTAGAGCTGTTGGAGCATCCTCTTCCTCTCAACCACGTCCGGCAACGATTGATGGATGGATTTCAGATCAAGAAAGACATGCGGACTATGTTTCTTCCTGGCAAGAGAGAAGAATCATGGCAGTAAAGTATATTCGCCTTGATTTTTTCTGTTTCTATGGATTTCAATTTCCAGCGCTGTTTAATGATCAAGGACTCTCAAATCTGGTGGAGCAAAAAGGTTGCATTTATCCCGATCTCATCAGAGTGTTCTATTTCAACATGAGATATCGAGATGGGATTATTTCCACTAAAGTCAAGGGTGTCCGCATAATTTTAGATGATGATGTGTGGACCAACGTTGCCCAACTACCCATCTGGGATGATGCTGTCAAAGTTCATCTCGGACTCCAAGATTTCGATCGATTATTGACCTTCCAATCCTTCCTACGTCACCCTGAACAACAGACAAATCGAAGGCAATTGCTTGTTGGAGGTTTCAAGGTTGAAGAAAGGATGATTCACTACTTACTTGTCTGGATCCTATGTCCTAGAGCAACCAATCATGCTCAGTGCTCTGAACAGGATCTACTTCTTCTGTATGGGATCCTGAATCACATCCACATCGATTGGCCTGCTTTCATTGCTGACACTATGGTAAAAGCTAAGAAATCCCATTCTTATCACCTTCCTTATGCTCTTCTTATTTCTAGAATCTTGGAGTACAAAGGTGTCAATATTGAAGGAGAACTTGTCCAAGCCACTCAAGTTGTTGGCTCGAAAATTGGCGATACTACCTTTCGTCAGATGGGATTCATTACTAGAGGCAGAGTCCTTATTCACAAAGATGATGATCATCCTGATGTCGATGAAGATGATGACATGGACACTCATATGGCTGACCCAGTAAGTGCTGCTTCTCCATCTCCTGCTGGACCATCCAACATACCCTCCTCTTCCTCAACTTCTATGGAAGAACATTTTGCAAGGTTATCTAAACAATTGGAGGATATGAGTCTTGCCCAAAAGACTCACTTTGAGGAGATTTATGATTGGCAACGCTCTGTTGATGAGTACATGGCTGATCAATTTCTTGATCTTGATGTTCGCCTATCTAACATCGAGAATCATCTCAACATTTAACCTCCCGAGAGATCTCCTAGTCCTGAGTTTTAGATATAGGTTCTCTATTAGACTGTTTTGTTGTTTCCTTGCCATTTCATCTATGTTAAAATTCAGTCTGTTATGTATCTTCTTACAATGTAATCTTTATTTTCATAAATAAAATGATCTCTTGATTATATGCATCCTTTGATTAATTGAGGGGGAGATCATATTTAGGGGGAGCCTTTAACATCTGATCTTTTTGCTTCTGATCAAAAAGGGGGAGAAGAATAATACAAGGGGAGAAGTATAAATTATTACAGGTATTGCTAACCTTGTTGTTGTTTGTTAGCTTGTACGTTTTGCAGGTAAGCCAAACTTGCTTTTAAAATTGAATTTTTGATCATCATCAAAAAGGGGGAGATTGTTACCAATAAGGAGTATTGGTAAATCTTGAAGAAATTTGTTTTGATGATGCTACAAGAAGTTTTAGTTTCAGAAGATATTAGAATTAGTTAAAAGCAAATTTGTAGAAATTAAATGTAGTAGGAAATTCTTGTAAAACTTGTAAACTTACATTTTTTAACTACAATAATCGATTATGATGAAGCAATAATCGATTATCGCAAGTCATACTTGAATAATCGATTATCACTTCATATAATCGATTATCACTTTTTGAAAACCTATAACGGACTAGAATAATCGATTATCACTTACAATAATCGATTATTCATGGCAGTTGGGAGCTGACCTTTGGCATTCAGTGTACTTGGCTATATATTTTGTTTTGGAGAAATTAGAAAGTAACGTTGTTTTTGAACTGAGAAAGCTTAGAACACTGTGTGTCAGAGGAACGTTCTCAGAAAGCTTTTTGTTCATTGTTCCCTTGCTTGGTCTTGTGAAAGGAGAGGCTTGCGTATCGTGTGTCGATAGACGGAGCAGAATCTCTTCAAGTTAGCAAGGTGCTCTGCCTGGTCTTGTGAAAGGAGAAGCTTGTGAATCGTTGGTAGAGTGGTTCTATTCATTTTTATTGTTCATTATCTTGTAATCTGTTAAACAATTTTTTAGTGAAAAAGGTTAATCACTATTTATAGTGATTAACGACTGGACGTAGAATCTTTTGATTCGAACCAGGATAAAAATTTTGTGTTGTTCTTCTTATTCCCTATACTCATTTTATTGTACGTTCATCAACTGTTTGATTAATTTTCTGAAAGAAAATTATTTTTACTAAAAGAACCAAATTAAGTTTAATTGTGATCAAATACGCTTTCCGCTCTCTGAGTCTTAATTCCGTTGCGCTATACTCTTCGAAAAATACCCCCTCCGATACCATCAGTGAGGTTAGAAGATGCAGAATTCAAATTACAAATTACATCAGCAAGTTTGATATATGATTAAGAACTGATTTGATAAGATAACTCATGCAGATTTCAAATTACTCACAAAGGCAATGTTCCAAACCTAATTTTACTTCATATATTCAACTCAACCATCCAAATGTTGATTCAGAAATTGAAACAGGTTGCAAACCAGGTATTTGACTCAAACATACCACTCAAAAATTGCTCAAATAAGCATAATGACAGTATACATGGCTACCAATGGTCTAAATGCTACAGCCAGAAATTTAACACTTTAAAGATTGACCAAATATAAAGCAGATCGCCCAACTGCTATACTAGCAATTTTGAGCTATTTGTGAAGGTGCAACCAAGCTCTTCCTTTAGGAAATCATAGCTTAAATGGTATGCACTAAGTAATGGCTCAAATCACAATGAAGAAATTAGTTGTAATGTCACTAAATGGTTCAAATTATAACACCTTATGGGATGAACCAGGAAGGTGATTTTGATGATGTGAATTAGAGTACCTCCTCTGTATAAACATATCATTGCTCATTTTTGTGTGCTTACTATTGATCAATCAGTTAGATGAACCAAACCAAAATTTCACTCAGCAGAATACTTGGACTCAGAACAAAACAAGTAATATAACATGACTTTGGACAGAACTGGACAAATTTCAAAATAAAATGACTCAAATCAGAATGAACTGACTAAAAATGGGGAAACCAAAGCAAATCAAGGTTGGCACACAAGAATAGACATAATCAGAACCTAAGAAATCAAAATTCCATGTTCTAATGATGAACAAAAGCAATGCAACAGTGAAGGAAACAGAGTTGACAAATTCCAAAATAGAGGAACTAGACACTTAGTTGGACTGAGTAGCTCCATGGTTCTTAATACCACATGATGTCACGTCCAGTCAAAGATCCCTGGGTGCCAGGCTTCATAGATCACAACTCTTATTGATTGTGCATGACTTTATTAGTGATGGGCTCATGGTTGTCTATTGGGCTTCAGCCCAAGTCATCAGTTTTTAGAGAACTTGCCTAGAGAATTAACTGAATTCAACAAATGTTTCTCTCTTTACAAATGGACTACAGAATAGATAGGGTAGCACTTATGGTACAAAAGATACGTAAGAACTGAACTTTGGTATTGTGGCATGTGTGGAGGGGATTTGTATAAGCTCTAGTAAGGAGAGTAGTTCGAATAGAGGGTACCTTAATTGCTAGACACAAAGGGAGACGACAGAAAATTATAGGTCAAACCATTGACAAGGATTTAACAACCAATGATGCTTACAAAAATTCTTAGAATGGGGTCTATGCCTAGCTCCACCCAAAAAAATTGACTTATAACATCATTTTATTATATATCATCTTTTCCTCACTTATATATATCATCATTTTATTATATTTTTAATATGAAATCTTAAACACACCTTCTTTTGCTAAAAAATAGGTATCTTGAGTGTGGGACTAGATATTTTAAAAGTGGTTCAATAGTAGTTTGATAGCAAGTTCAATATGATAGACCCAATAATACTTGAAAAGATAGACTCTTATACTATCTTAAAATGTAAGATTGCAACTCAAAATCACTACTCCACTTCCATTTTAACTCAAAACGTGATGTTTTAGAAAGAAAATCTTACACAATTACCACTTCATATTATATATATATATATATATATATATATATATATATATATATATATTGAGATTCCATGGTGGCTAATATTACTTGACTGTCATATGCAGAGATTTCTACACCAGCAAAATCAGACTTGTACTCCACCATTTCAAATGATAATAAAACTAGTTAAGCTACTTTTTGAAAGGACTCCAATTTGGCTCCTAGTAGGTCCAATTGTTAACTAATTAATCACATCCTTTAATTAAATAAAACACTTTAATAATTTGTGGAAAAGAAATAACAAAATAAGGATAAGATGGTCTTTCCTCTAATATTTTGTCCACAAATCATTTACTTAATCATATAACTTCCAATTCACAGACATTAAGTCATTTGCTCTTTTGCTCTTTAACCTATACTGCATTTCCTCATTATTTACTCTAACCACACCTAATTATTTGATTTTTTATACATTATGTCTACCATTTTTCAATTTTTAACATCAACTCAATAGGATCTTATTGACAAATATTTTCATTGTTTATTTAAAGATTTCTAATTACATTTCAGAATCTAAGTCATACCAAGAGAAGACTTAGTACTCTGGAAAGCTTATTAAAAGGGAGGACATATGATAGCAACGACGACTCTACACATATAGGGCATACAACCTTAAATATCTTTGAACATCAGTATGTTAACTATTTTGGCCAAAGGTAAACCTTTACGGTTACATGATCATTGTTCTACTTCCAAATCGGTAAACAAGGTTATAATTTGAATGTGATAGGTTGGCTATCAAAGAAGGAACATAAGTCTCCCTGTTACAACTTTTGTGTAATTATACAATAAGGAAGACTAACTCATGACCTCAAAGCTCATGAGGCACACAGTCCAAACATAAATTCATTTGCATATATCAGATTATTAAAAATCAAAACCAGATTCAAGTGTTGCAATACTAAAACGTTAAGCGGGTCCCTTTTTTAGTTTCCATTGGATTAAGCTACTGATTTCATGAGCTATTATGTTCTTCATGGATTTAAAATGACTGAGGGTAATAACTCTGCATCTGAAGGCCGAAAACAAGTCTGCTCATTAAGGAAAACCCTGAAAAATCCACACTAAAAGAGAAGAAGGATTTTAAAAGAACAAATTCACTCTCGGCTACTAAAGATTTGTAATTTTTGATTCAAATCTCATAAATTTGTTTTGGCTTCATTCATCCTCATCGGATTGGAATACAATTTAATGACCAAAGGTGTCTTTGGTGCCAACTAATTCCTACGTATATTCATGCTCACAAGGCCAAGATTTTAAAGAAAAGATAAATGAAGTAAACCTTGGTTTTCCTTATGAAAATATCTGAAAAAATACAGACTAAGGAGGCTCCTTCACATAATTGAACCAACTAATAAGAGTGACAAATGAGGAAGGTCACCAGACATGTTTGAGTGGAGACAAAACCAAGGACAAAGTTATACCAAACTTCAACCATGTAACGTCATAACCAGAATATGAGGCCACAGTTCTCTAGCTCATGAGCCCACTTTGAATTGGGTCCATCTATAATCAGGGATCAATCATAAAAAAATATTCATTATAAGGAATAATGGAAGCCAAGCCAACACCGTGACTAGAGGGATGACCAACATTGGTTAGTTTGAAGTCTTCAAATAAATATTAAGAGAAGGAAGGACGACCCATTAGCCCAGCCAACCAATGTCAATAATTGACACAAAAACTAGTTACATTGGAAGACAAACTTTGTTCTAATCGACTGCAAAAGAGGAATCAGGTAGAAGAATACTACCCTACCTATGCTTATCTTATAATACAATTACGAAATTATTACTCTAATCCATGCTTATTTAAGGCCGAAAACACAAACAATGAAATGTAAAATGTTCCTCTTCAACTTCAATTTATTCATAGCGGTTCCATCATATAAGCATAATAAAACAAAATTCCTCACAGTAGTAAACTATTCTACACATCTACGAGAATCGCTTCATCCAATCTAATTGTAAACTATTCCTCACAGTAGTAAACTATTCCTCGCAGTAGTAAATTATTCTACACATTTACGAGACAGACATAGAGAACATACCTCGACGCAATGGTCTCCCAACAGCCTCCCTTGACAAACACAAGCACCCTCCTCACAGCAACGCCCACACACCGTGATCTTAACGGACCACCCACCTGACGGCAACGCCAACGCACTGGTGGAAGAAACACTCGAACACCACTACACTGGAGGTTCGACAACTGAAACCTAGCAACACAATGCCACAGGACGCAAGGGAGAGGGAGAGGGAGAGGGAGAGGGAGACAAACGTTAAACAAAAGTGAGAGGGAGACAATGGGAAGGACAATGGGACGAGAAGGAGCGAAACACAACAGAGAGGGAAAGAATGGGAAACAAGACGAGAAGGTAAGGGTAGGGTTCTGTCTAACAAAATTGGGGACGACCTTTGTTTAAGAGTTCAAGCCACTTACCGAAGGCCACAAACCCTTCGGTAATTCTCTTTTGACCTTCGGTAATTCTCTTTTGACCTTCGGTAACTATATTTCACTATGTTTGTCTGTAATGATCATTTTGGCCGTCGAAAATACACTTTTACTGAAGGCCTACAGGCCTTCGGTAATAATCCGTCGGTATTAAGCCAAAATCTGGTAGTGACTAATCTTTTCCAAGATTACACGGGTTTTGCTTCTCTAGGATCTCACTGAGTATTTTCATTACTCCTAGTCACAACGAGTATTAGCATCACTCTTGGTTTCCTAGTCAACCTGACTAGACCAAGTTTAGCCTTTCCAAAATTTAATTCTACACTATTGTTTAGACGTTCAACTCAACTTGAGCTAAACAAAACAATATTTGAGTTCTCTGTAAAACTTACAACAAATCCATAAATGGATTTTCTACAAGGTACATATGAATGACTCTCAGTAAGATAATGTGTTCAAAATACAATACAATCTGACACTTGAAAGTGTTTCTCTCTGTACATGAATTTTTCTCTTAGAAGATATTAAGCATCAGACGATATAAGTGTGAAGAGCATTAGGACAAATATTGGCTATTTCTCTCTTTGCTTGTCTTTGATGAAGTTATTGTCCTTTGATTGAAGAGCTATAAACTATGTAAGTTTTAAGCAGTAGTTACGTTGAATATTCAACCAATTTCCATATGATTGCTCCTTCTCTTCTCCATTCCTTATGGATGGAAGAACATTAAACGATGTGTATAGGCTTAATGAATAATATTCAATTTATGCTTTCTTTCCTTTCTTTTCTTCTTTTCAATATACCTCAACTTCATTCCATTTCAACCTCAACTGCTTCAACCTTTTTTTCTTTTCTTTTCTTCCTTCTTTCTCCCATCCCATCTTGGGCATCAAGATTCATTCTTTTCCTTTTCTATTTTCATTCTTTCATCAATATTCTATCTTCTAACAATCTTCTCTCTTCTTTATATAACCTTTTGAAGAGATAATCGTTGGATGTGGAGTTGACATTTGTGGAGTTATATTGATTATAAATTGATTGGATGAGATGATAATACAGGAATATGATTATAATTTCATTGGATGTCAATTGTAATAATCAATTTTTTTTTTAAAAAGCATATATTATCACGTACTAAACAATGTACGTCATAATATGTTGATTCTGAATTCAGCATATTATGATTGGTAAAAATATCTACGTTATAATACATCACATATTATAACGTATAAACACATTTACGTCGTAATATCTTTCACCATATTTTAACGGACAAATGAAAATTTGTCATAATAAACTACGCATATTATGACTGATTTCAGAAACTACGTCATGATATGTTCAAACTATTATAACGTAAATTTCTGTTACGTCATAAAATGCGTAGATTTACTATAACGCCCAGAATTATGTCCCCAATAACTACGTCATAATATATCATTTTTGTACGTTATAAAATGTCATTTTTCCACTAGTGAGGCTTCTAAGTTTTTTTTATATATATGATCACACTCACTTGTCTTGTCATGTAAAAGTACAATGTTTTATCTTATCTCAATTAAAGTGCGGCTTGTACGACATGTCATAGTATAAGTTTATACTTAGATCAATTCTAGAATGTTTTTTTCTTCTCCTAACATCTTTGTCCACGTATGCAATTGTTATGATTAACCCATAGTGTAATTTTGATATGCACATTAAATGAGAGCAAAATATAAAAGCAAATAACACTTTTACAATACATGTATTAAACGACATTAAATGTTTTGATCGTTCATGAACGTTATCTTGCACTATGTGTTCAAGACATCTTAACATACATCGTGTCAATAAATATATTAGTTGATCACAATATTCAGATAATATTAGACAGAATAAGACATATTGTTATTCTTTGTGAAGCATTAAACATTTAATTAATTGTGATCCTTTTTTACAACTCTACAAGACCTAAAAACATAAAAACAACAAATTTCATTTTTTGGTATTTTATAAAGCATAAACTATGAACGTGTAGTGTAGTATCAACAACAAACAATAAGAACAAACAACAATAACAATCAGGTTCAACCAAACAATAATAGCAAACAAGTTCAACAAATAAGTTCTTCGAAATGAAAACGAAAACAAACTTTCAAAAGGTGGGTTCATCGAAATAAAGTGTTGCCACTATTGAGAGAAAAAGCAGAATGCGCCTATGAAGGACAAGAACACAAAAATAATCGGTCAAAATAAACGAAAATCATACCTAAAGTAGTTAATTAACATGCATTTGTAACAAATGAAAGAAAGATTACATGTGATGGTCGTCAAACTTTGTTCCCAAAAAATGTTTGAGCATAGAAGAGGGTATCGCACATTAAAATAAAGTGAATGAATTTTCGATCTCCCGCTCAAATTTTTATTGAATTCACTAACATTTTAACATCTAACGTTGGAGCATTTGACGTTTTACATCCTTTAGACGTCTAATTCTAGGGAATTCGACATAATACTGATCAATGCATATTTATGTCCAATTTATGCTTTAAAATTAAAAATTTTGATAAGATTCATGTGCTTAAATGATTGATTTAAAGTGAATTTGTGACCATTGGATTTATTGTGGTTGGGAATTAAAGAGACGAAAAAAGTGAGTTTTAGTGCACAAATTATTCTTTGATGTTTTATTGGTGCAGCTGAAATTAAAGCTTTATTGGTCCCAAATTACAAATTATGGCCTAAAATTAGATTTTTTTTTTGGAAAACAATATACAAATGGGACAAACAGGTAATCTTTACCCTTGTGCCTCCTAAAGTTCCCTACATACATCCCACTTTTCTTAACCAGGCGCAACAATTAAATTTTTCCCTTGCACCCTCCTAAATCCCTATACATACCCTTCCTACCATTACCTAGTCAAATGCTCTCAGATTCTGCCATGTGTCTAAATCCTCAACTAATAGATCAAACCACCTAGATGTTGTCTTCTCCTTAGAAACCCTAAATCCCAAATCCTTGTGTCGTCACCATGAAACCGTAGACACTGCCCAACCATCCTCACCGGCAGCCCTCACCACAACCTTCACCGGACCACCACGACCACCACGCGCAAGTTGCTGCAAGGCCGCCACCACCAAAGCGTCTTCTCCCTTCTGTCGCGCCACCATTACCAATCACACAGAACCACCACGAGTTCGCGCAAGCCGCCGTCATGAGCCTTCACAATAATCACCATTAGAATCGCGATACTCCTCCATCTCCTTCGCATGTGACCGAACCTGACAATCATTCCAAGAATCCAAAATCCAAATCGCGAAGGTCTCCATTAACGCAAGCTTTACACTGCAGTAGAACCACCATGGAAATCACAAGCAATCGCGATTCAGCCTTCGTCCTCCTCGCACAACCAACCTGCAATCAAAGAAATCAATTCGAACAAATTTGAGTTCAGAATCCCTAAAGCAAATCGCGACCGTGAGAGATGAAAAGCGCCATCCAGAATCCCAGGAACAATGCGCTTCCAAATCGAGCGATCTCCATTCGGAAATCCTGGTGTGAAAAGCAGAGAAGCATTCTTCCTTCTACGTTGGAAAATTGGCAAGCTTACATTCCCCCAATCTGGAAAACCCTAATTTTAGGTGGAAGGGGGCTGACACGTGGCAAGACCGCATTAGCGCGTCATTCTTGAGTCAAAGTTGGTCAATGTTGTTTGAATCTGGTCAAGGTTGGTCAACTGAGGGGCTTTCCTATAATTTTGAAAAGAAACGAAGGGGCTGAAGTGTAAATATTGAAAATTTCAGGGCTTATGGGCAATTTTGTAAAATCTAGAAAGGCTAAAAGATAAAAATTCAGTTGTTGAATTAATTTAATTTGGGATTGTAAACAAAAGATATCTTCCAAATAATATTATAATTATCTAAATCTTTTAGTTATTTGGAAGATATATGATATAAGATAAAATATTTTATCAACAAAATATTGAAAGTCGAAGCCCAATCAAGCCCTATATAAAGAGACCCAGGGGAGACACACTTCATTCATTCTCAGATTCCTCCATTGAAAGCAAGCATTCACCACTTCTCTCACTTTTATTTCATCATGTGTTTCACTCCATTCATGGAGGGCTAAGCTCCTAGAGCTAGTCCATTGTAATTTCATTAAGGATTCTGAGGTTAAATTCAATTAATGCAATTGTTTATTTTGATTATTGATTTAAGTTATTCTTCTTTTATGTCTTTCATCTCTCAATCATATTAAAAGTAATGATTTTTGCATCATAAGGTATTTGTATCTACATGCATATTAATCATATGAGTTGAAGAGTTTCTAGGTTTGATTGAGAATCTACTTTGATTAAATTTAGGAACTTTCATAAGATTAAACGAGTTTTTGCTATTAATTAAGAATGTACTTTGATTGGTGGTAATAATTTCAACTATAATTAATTGAGAATTTACTTTTTGATTAATTAGCTTTTAATTTGGTTAGGAGATTTAAGAATAGATATCATTAAACACAGTAGGATTTGATTGAGAATGTACTTTGGTTGAATTTATTGTGAATAATCTAGAAAGGTTTTGCATTTGATATAGAATCTACTTTGGATAACTGCATGATCGCCCTCAAATTAATTAAGAATGTACTTTAATTAATTTGAAACTTGAACAATAATATAGTGAATAACCAATGATGAATCTATCTTGGTAAAGCAGTGGAATTAGCCTATTTCATCATAATTGTTTCTAGGTTTCCTATTTGTTCCTCAAACATTCTTCCAACATTAACTTAATTAGCATAGTTTATCACTTTTATAAAGCATTGCATAGCATTCATAAGAGTCAAATATTGAAAAACAATTTCGTATTCATTGGGAGACGACTCAGGTTTACTTTAACCTTATCTACTTTCTTGAATACTACTTGGCAATACTGAAGTTGCCTTGAAAAGTAGTATTAATTTGATAGCTTCAACGACAACATATCAAATACGTAAAATACATTTTCACCTTTGTGCCAAGCATTTTCGCAAAATTTACTCAATATAACAAATGGACGTCGAATTACAATTTTAAAATTGCATTTTAATTCTTATTTTTATTTTTATTTTTATCTTTATTTGTTTTTTGTATTATTATTTAACACAAATACATTTAATTTAGTTTGAGTTATTTTGTAGTCTTTAGTCATTCTTGTTTTAGCAAAAATCTTTGTTCTTGTTTTAATTAAGAATTTCTCTTGAGAAATACTTGAGGCTAGTTTGAATACACTCTAGCTAGGAAAGACTTGGTACTTTAGTTGTCCATTGTGATGCACCTCTCTTTTTCCTGGGAGTGGACCCAAACAATGTCTTTCTTATCTCTTATTTGAAATCTTTCTCTAAAGCAAGAACAAAAGCAAAAAAAAAAAAAGAATTCAAAAACAGATATTCAACTTCAAGCAGACTACGTAGTGCATGATTAGTGCTAACACAGGAGAATTTTATCAAATTAGCCCGGAAGTTGAAAGGAATTTGCGTAAGCTGAGGAGAAGTTTGAAATTTGGATGTTCTATTGAGGGAACACTTCCTACATTTGAACCCAAACAGAATGACACAAAGAACTATCAGACAGTTAGCCACCTCCCATAATACAGTTATCTAAAGTAACATTGAATACCCTAATGAGGAGTGGGAGTTGAGACATGACCTATTAAATGCCTTACCAAAGTTCAATGGGTTATCAAGCGAGAATCCACACAAGCACTTGCGACAATTCCATATGTTGTGTGAAAACTTTAGATCTCCCAGGATCACAATAGAAAGCCTTAAATATAGAGCTTTTCGTTCTACTCTTCAAGGAGCAGTTAAAGATTGGTGGTATTATCTCTTTGAACAAATTACAAATTGGGAACTATTGAAAGACTCTTTCTTGAAAAGTATTTTCCTGCATCCAGATTATCTACCATTCGTGGAGAAATAAAAAATATAAGACAGAGAGATAGAAAGAATCAAAGTGAATATTGGGAAAGATTCAAGAAACTATGTGCTTCATGCCCTCAACTCCAAATGGAAGATTTCATTTTAAGCTTTTATGAAGGCTTAAGTCCAACTGATAGGTCATGGGCAAATGCTGCAAGCGGAGGATCTTTCTTAGATAGGTCGCCAGAAGATGGTATAGATCTAATAGAACGAAAGGTAGTAGACAATTAACAGTATGGAACAAGAGTAAATTCAGTGACTTTGTTGAAGGGAGTGCATGAAATTGAAAATGGTGTAGTTGATGGGAAGAAGATAGATGAAAGGTTGAACAATCTAGAAAGCAAAATCGACGAGATTGCAAGCTTATTTAAAACCTCAACTCCACAAATTGCTAAGAAATGTGGAATTTGCATTTCAACTGACCATTATACTGATGAATGTCCTAGCTTAGTGGAAACTAATGTGGAAAACTCATCTCAAGCTTTTGTTGCAAACATGTTTGGAGGAAATAGACCATACTAGAATTATTAGGATTCATCCTCCAATAGGTATCAGCAAGAACATGCAACCTTATGTTCCACCTCAACAAAGGCAACAATCTTAACCTAAAATGTCACTGCAAGGTTTTATGAAGACAATAGTTAAGAAAAATTCAGAAATCAATATTTCAATTCTAGAGTTGACTTAGAGGGTGGAAAAATTAGAGGCTAAGGAATTAAATAAATTGTCTGCACAAATAGTGATCAACCCACAGAATGTAAATGCCATTACTTTGAGAATGAATAAGCTAGTAGAAGGCCCTGAACGAGCCCAAGAGGATGAAGAAAAGTTGAAAGAAGACACACATTGATGTCAATGGAGGACCAAGTAAACCATCACTTGAGACTACCATTCATAAATCCAAGTTAGTATCCTCTAACTCTTTTTTCTAAAAATTCTTCTTCATCTTATTCTCCACCTCCTCCATATCCAAACTAGTTGAAGTCGAGACACAAAAAAATTGAGGAATTAGACCAAGAGATCTTAAATACTTTCAAAAAGGTGGAGATCAACATTCCCTTGCTAGATGTTGTTAAGCAAATCCCTAAATACGCCAAGTTTTTGAAAGAACTTTGCACAAATAGAAAGCATTTTAGGGATAATGAGATTATGAATTTGGGAAGAAATGTGTCAAACTTGATTAAGAAGCATATTGAAATACCGCTAAAATGCAAAGATCCAGGTATGTTTTTTGTTCCTTGTTTTATTGGAAATTCAAAGTAATGCCTTTATTAGTGTTTACTTCTCTATCTCTGGGACCTCTTAAAACTACTGGTGTGTTAAGACCTTGACAAGTGTACCGAATCATATCAAGTAATAATAATTGGTAAGACCAAGTATCGTTTCCCAAGAGACTATTCCTCACCAAAGGACAATGTTTCTCTCAAGCACTCAAAAGTGTTTCTCTCAAACTCACATGTGTTTAGTGAGGTGACACTCTTACACTCTACCATCACAATGTCACATGAATCAACTTTGACTTTCATTTAACCACATATCAAACACACTCACAAGCAAGTTATCATCACAAGGACTTTTTGTGGCTTGTATTGAGGTCGGGCTAAGAAGAAAATCGATTTTTCTAGACAACAAAATCCTTGAGTTAAGAGAGCGCACAATTCATTTATTCTCATTAATAATCAACTCTCTTTCTTCGTTTATGTGAGAAACCAATCTTCAATTCATTCCCAACTTTCCTTTCATTGAGTTTGACTTTTTCTTTACTTTCTTTTCTTCTCTTTTTGCTTTTTGCTTTTACTCAATGCTCTTCAATGAATTTCACAAAGTTCTTTCCAGTTTCTCACAACTCCAAACTTGAACCATTCTCCATTACTACATAAACATACTCAACTTAACTTAAGGTAAGGATTTCAGAAAGGCTTTTTCAACTTTCAACTTTAGGCACAAGGTTCAAAAGGGAAAGAGAAACATTGTTCTTTGTTGGGTTCACCTATTGGCATTGGCTCTAAAGGAGAAGAAAACATAGCCTTGATCATATGTAACATGCAAACAAGTGGTTCAATCATAGAAACTTAAGCAAAATCAATCATGCTTCCAAAGCGATAACATTCAGTAAACCAAAAACTCTCGAGTCCAAACTCTTACAGAATAATCAAGTTCCACAATTTAATAACATCCTGCCCAATAAATTAATCATAATTGAAATCATCCATTAGTTTCTAAAAATCATGAGCAACCACCTGTATATAAGACTAGCCATGCATCATCTCAACATCAATCAACACGATAAAGTAGCACAAGATACATTACTCATCACAAACACATTAGCCAAACCATTCAAGAATAGTTCATTAGGCCAAGTATAATACATATAACCACATTCAAAGTTCACAAATGCATAAAAAATAAAGCAAAAGAAAAAAAATCTTGTTAGAATAGCATCCATCAGTAGATGTTATCCAACATCCATTAATAGATGCTTCTCTTCATATACAACATCCATTAATAGATGTTCCTCTTCATATCCAACATCCATTAGTAGATGTTCTTCAGCAAATCAACCTTTGTTGTCATCAGAATCATCATCATCATCATCGTCTTCCTCTTCATCTTCATCTTCCTCCTCCTCCTCATCTTTAGCATCCTCCTTCACAGCAGCTGCTCCAGATGCTCCAGCTCCTCCACCACCCTGAGCTAGATCTGTAGGCCATGCTACATGGGCCATGAAGTCTTCTTGAGACCTGAACCATCTCTCAAGAAAGGCATAAGTCAGGATCATTGATAACGATTCAATTTACCGTTATTTGATACTAAAAACACCCTTTTTGACTTAGAAACTAGCTTGGAATCATAATTTTGATGAATAAGAGAGTTGAAGGTGAATTTAATGCTTTTATGCTAGATTTCCTTGTTTTTAATAGGAATTGAGATGATTTGGAACAAAAGTTGAAGTAGTAAGGATTTGGAACTCAAGTAGAACTGGAAAAGCATTAGAAAGGAGGATCGCAACATAGCTGAGCGCCACAATACACTGTCTAACGCTTGGCTGCCTTTTTTCTGGAGCCCTCAATGTAGGATGCCCCTGGCTTGCGCTTGGGCACCCATTTTAGGGGCACTAAGCGCCAATTCCTCGAGTTGCACCACGCCTGCTTGCCTTCTAAGCTGACCCTGAGCGTTAGTTTTGACCCGTATGCCGCCTGGGCACCCTAAGTGGGACACTGAGAGCCAGTTTCATGGGCTTGGACTTATTTTATGTTCTATTTAAGGACTTCAACGTCCTAGGGATGGTATCTTTGGACAAAATAGGCACAGAAGCACATTCTTGGATCCCTCAGAGGCGAATTTGGATGCGGAAGCTGCTATCTTCAATTTCTAAGGTTTTATCTTTCATTCTTTTCCATTATTCATCTAGTTACACCATGTCAATGGTGAACTAAACTCTATTTGTTCTTGAGGAATGATGTAAACCTTTGTAAACTCTCATGTATTGAATTAATTCTTGATTATATATGCTTCTTTCATTAATTGTTAGGGTAATTCTTCTTCGTTTATTGCTTGATTTGTTTAACTCATTCATTAGCATGATGTATGATTTGCTTGAGTATCGAAAGGTATCTTATAATTCAGGTTCTGGAGAATTATTCCCACAAGTAGTATTGCTCAGGAATGGGGGTATGAGTTCTGGTTGTCTTAAGCTTCTGATCTTCAGAATTAATTATTAGGAATGTTAGGAATCGTATGAACTAATAATTAAGGATAGACTTTATTCGCCGTGGAATCGGGTTTTAAGTATTTTAGATAGTCACATTAACATTAATGAAGAACTAGAATTCATATATACATGAGAGTAAATTAGGTGAAATCTAACCCCAACAACATATTCATCCCATAATATCAAATTCGTTCATCTTTGCACTTTTGTCCAATCGATAAAATTGCATGCATATTTACTTTTCAGTATTTGCATTTTAAACCAAAAGAGTTTGTTTTCAAGTCTTATTTAATAAAGAAATCACATAACTGTTTAGGCCGTGAGTCTCTAGGGAAACGATACTTGGTGTTACCATGTTTATTACTTGATACGATTCGGTACACTTGTCGAAGTCTTAACAGTCATCAGTAACGCCTATTCTCCTTGGTACAATGCTTCGATCCTGGACTCCATTAAAGACATATACATGTCTCTCATTTGGAAAGGAGTAGCATCCTGGGCCTGATCCTGCTGAGCTTGTTGTGGTGCTCTCCTATGAGGCCTAGGAGGTTGTGGTGCTGGCATAGGGATTCCTGCCTCATCTAGCATGCAGTACTGGGTGTAATAGGAGGCATCAATCTCCTTCCTTGGACGTTCAAATAGAGGTGTGAAGGTATTCACTCTTGCAAGCTTACACGAGTAATGAGAGAAGGGTGTCCTAAAGGTGATTTGTTGCTCACATCATGGGCATAGTGCTTGATCTCATCTGCTATTACCTGCCCCACATTAGTATTTAAACCTCTGAGGACACAGTAAAGGAAGACTGCTCTGTTTGTGGTGACGTCTGATACATGTGAACAGGGTTGGATATTGGCATGAGTGAATGCCATCTAATATTTTGCCAAAGGAGTTAAGTAGGACCTTCTAATATGAATTGGCATGTCATTCGTATTCCTTTGAAACTGGCCACCTGGCATGCACAAAGTTCCCTCCATATCAGCATAATTAACATCCTCATATAGTGTTAGAGCAAACTGACACTGCTCCCCTGTCCATTCAGTACCAAGAAACCTATTGATTGTGACAACATCATAGGGTATTCTTTTTTCCCTCACATAGCTTATATATGCCTCATCAGTAGCACCACCAAATGTCCTTGCATTTGTATAAAACTCCTTCACCAAAGCTATGTTGGCAGGTGATGGATAAGAAGCTAAGTTCTCTCACTACCTTCTTCCAAGCTCCCTCTCAAACTCAGGTGCCACGGTAGGTATTAATCCCACCTTTCTCTCCATCAACAACCTCCTATTTTGCATTGTCTAGAAATGCCTCTCATGCATGTGCGATAGGAACTTGTTAGAGTATATTTGCTCTTTCCTCTTCTATCCTCTGTCTGTCTTGGAGGAATTGGTCTTAATACGCTTACCAGAGGATGAAGCCATATCTGCACCACAATCAAACACAATACATTCCAATAATGAGTCATCTATAATATCAATTCATTCAACACATACTCACTAGTGCTTACAGCCATGCTTTCTATTACTCATAACATAATTCACACTTTCAACATAACACATCAAACATAAGCATCTTAAATATAAAGCACTAATCAACATCAAAACCTTTTCTCCAACACTAAGGGCCAATCAGGGGCCCCTCAGCGGCACCTGCACACAACCAAAACCAATAGAACACAAAACAACACCGTGCACCAGCCACGCCCGCGCTGAGCACACCCTAGAGGGGCCCTCAACGCCATACCAAAAAATGAAACATGACCATTTGGCCTTTTTCTCCTTCAATACAAGGCTTTCCACCGTTTATTTTCAACAATATACCCTCTCCAACAGTTTAACCAGCAGATTCAACAACACATCATGCATAAACATAAAAAATCAAAGCTTTCAAGAGTAAAAATTGAAAATGCAAGATTCCTACTTGAGTGGAAATCAAAGCTTTCAAAAGATGCACAAAGAGCTTGTGAAAACTTAGGGCTTTTACGGACACTAGCAACAACAGACCAAAAACCCCAAACTTGATGAATGGGATGACGCAAATATAGTAGAAATGATGATTTTGAGTGATGGGATAAAAGGGGAAAGTGATAGAGAACCCTAGGCAAAGGTCTTAGGTGGCTGGAAAGTGAAGGGGTGAGAAATGAGGGTAAAATCGCACCCTTTAGGGTTAAAAGAATGGGTTGGGCCAAATGACGCTGAGCTTTAAAAGCCCAAAGTGTCCAAACAGCATCGATGGCGCTGAGCGCTCTTCAGAAGGGCGTTGCGCGATGCGGTGATTATTCTCCCCTCTGTTCTTGCTTGCCCTAAGTGTCTTTAGGTAGGGGCCCTCAGTTTCAACCCTTAATATTTTTTTAAATTTTTGCCCTTTCAAAACTTTCCACTTTCTAACTCAAGCTTAACATCTCCCACTTAAAAAAATTAACTCTCGATGCTCATCATAACCATACATCCACAATAATATCCCTAATGCAACTAAATCATATCACACAATAACAAACACACCAAACCAAATAAAAGTTTTCAAAAACACTATGTTACCTCCCCGACAAGCGTTTGTTTAACGTCACTTGCCTAACGCCATAATTCTCAATTTGAAGCTTTAATGTTAGTGTTCCTCTTGCTTTCATCACACCAACTTATCTTCAACAAGTTCCGGTCCACCTTCTTGACTCTTCTAGAACATGGAGCTTCAATCTCAATAACTCCATTCACTTTAATCTCCTTCACAACCCATAACCTATTCCTGTACTTGACTGGTTTGTCGGGTTTGAATTCTTCATCTTCATACTTCAATTCTTGGTGAACTATCTTCTCTTTAATCTCTTTCTCCCCTTCCTCTACCTCTGAGAAGAAACAATTCTTACCTCCCTTGACTGTGTCAGCAGCTTGCTTAGATACACTAGTCTTTGACAATTTTCATCTGTAGCTTTTGAACTAGTTTTCTTACCTTGAATCAACTGCTCATCATTAAAGACATTGAAAGTCACCTCTTCATCTTGGTCTTTAAGCATTAAAGCTCCATCATCTACATTGATGACAACCTTGGCTGTCTTCATGAATGGCCTTCCAAGAATTATAGGAATCTTCAAATTTTCCCCCATCTCCATCACTACAAAATCCACTGGGAATTTAAGTTTGTCAACTTGGACCACAATATCTTCCACTACACCATAGGGATTCTTGGTAGATCTATCCGCCATTTGCAACACCATCTTCGTAGGTTTAACCTCAAGATCATCAATCTTCTTTAGCACAGATAAGGGCATCAAATTGATGCTAGCCCCTAAATCAATTAGAGTTTTCCCTACATCATAATCCCCAATAGTGCAAGGAATAATAAAACTTCCCGGATCTTTGACTTTAGGAGGAAGAGTCTTCTGCAACATTGCACTATAATTTCCATGTACTTCAATTGTTCCCTCATCTAAATATTTCTTCTTTTTTAGGGACTTCTTCAAAAAAATTTCATACGAAGGGATTTGGTGCAATGCCTCAGTCAATGAAATAGTAATCCCTAATTTCTTGAACATCTCCTTAAAACACCCTAATTTTCTCTATTTTTCCATTCTAGAGTATTCTTTAAGGTACGGAAAAACTTTCTCAATTTTTCTCTCTTTTCTCTCGCCCTCTTAATTTTCTTTTCTTTCTCCCTTTTCTTTCCTCTCAACCTCACTTTTTCTCTCTTCACTTTCTTGTTTTTCTTCACTCAACACATATTTTACTCCTCTCTCTATTGTGCTCTCTTCCAACCTGTAATTACTTATGCTCATGATAGCATTACACTCCTCTTTAGGGTTAACTTCAATATTAGCCCCAAACTGCTTTTTCAGATTTCTCCTCCAACTTTTTAGCCAGTTGGCCAACTTGTATCTCCAAATTCCTTATAGTAGTTTCAATGCTCTTACGATTGGAGATAGACACTTGCATGAACTGTTGGAGTGTCTCTTCTAACATTGTAGTTCTTTCATATAATGAAGGTTGTTGTTGCCATTATTGTTGTTGTGGTCTATTAAATTGCCCAGCTTGCCCTTGACCCATACTTGGATGAGGTTTTGATAACAGTTGAAAAACTGTTATTTTTACACTTAAAATTGATATCAAAAGAAACCTTTAAGACTTAGAAACTAGCTTGAAATCATGCTTTTGCTTATGTTTTCGGAAATAAGAGAGTTGGACAGGTTTTATGCTTAATTTCCTTGTCTTTACAGATTTTTAGATGAATTTGATGAAAGAAGTGAAGTATGACAGAGATGGAATCAAAAAAAGAGACAAAAAGTGAAAAAGAAGAGAAGCCACAAGTACCGCTCAACGCCAATTACCGCTGAGCGGGACTTTCAAGGACCCGTTGGCATCGCTGAGGGGTAAAAATGCAACTGAGGGGCAGAATAGAAGACACGTTATTGCCGCTGAGCGCCCCTTTTTTGGGCTTGGGCTTACTTTTCTGTAATTTTTAGAATAGTATATAAGGTTTTAGTAAACCTAGGTCAGTCATCTTTGGCTGCAACGAAGCAGAAACACACTCTTTCACCCCTTGGAGGAGGATTTTGGATGCTAAGGCTCCTTTCTCACCTTTCTAGGGTTCTATCTTTCACTCTTTCATTGTATTTCATCTAGTTTCACCATGAATATGGCGAACTAAACTTATTTTGTTGTTGGAGAATCAATATAAATCCTTTGAAACTCTCTTGTATGGAATTTGTTCTTCAAGATCTTTTATAAGATACATGTTTTCTTTCATTAATAGTTAGAGTTTTTCCTCCTTGCTCAAAGCATGCATTGTTTAACTCATTTGATGTCATGATTATTGGTTTTGTCGATATGGACACACACGGGGAAATCTAATAGTAGTATAAACTTAGACATATGAGTATGATGGTTGGTTGCCTTTAAGCTTCTGCTCACTATAATGCATGATTAATTGCTAGGGAGACAAGACATTGTATAATAATGATTATGATTTGGATTTCTTCGCCGAGACATCGGGTTTAAGGTAATTTGGAGAGTGACATTAACATTAATGAAAAGAAAGGTTAATTCCTAAATACATGAGAGTGGATAGGATGAAATTGATAAACCCCAACAACATAATCATCCATATATTTCAATTCACGTGTTTTGTTTCTTCTTACCATTGATCAATCCATGCATACATATTTACTTTTGAGTATTTGCATTTAAATCTTAATCAATCAGTTTTCTTAAGAGCATTTTCACACTCATTTGCTCTGTAATGAAACCTCTAGATGTCCCGGATGATCACATTTTCTTAAGAGCATTTTCACACTCATTACAAGGAGCAGCGAAAGATTGGGAATATTGTCTTCCTCTAGGATCCGTTACCAGTTGGGAAGATCTTGAGCATCAATTTTTGAGCAAATTCTCTCCTGTGCAATATGGTTACAACAATGATCCTGGGTGGAATGATCCTAACATGGGATGGTATGGTACTTCACAGCAATATCAGTATCAAAACCCACCATTTCAGAACACTTATATGCCTCAAGCAGTCCAAGAATCACAACAGCTACAGCTGCATGAGCCGTGCCGAAATTGCTCCTCAACCTTCTACTTATGAGCTTACATTGAAGGAGTTATTGGAGCAGATGACCATGAAGAATCTTCAATTGAAGCAGGAGAACATGGAGTTTCAGTAGGAAACACAAGCTGTCATTCAGAGTTTGACTTATCAGATGGGGTAGATGACCACTCAGCTCAATCAGGAACAGTCTCATGATTTAGAGGAATCCCCATTTCAAACTGTTCAGATTCATGATAATGACAGTGACATCCACATAGGAGATGGGGAGTAGAGTCATGAGCTTATTACTGCACCACCTACTTCCCCACCCTCTTATGTCCCCACTATTGCACATGAGGAGACTAATGAAGATTTTGAGAACTAGGCAGATATAAGCACATATTTTGAGCCATGTAGACCATTTTTATCTTCCACCACTTCAACAATCTTCAGGGAAGTGGAGGTAAACATACCTCAGTTTGATTATGTTGTTCATGATTATGCAGTTGATAGGTATGTTGATGATTGTATTGTTAATGAGCATGTTTTTAATTCTCCCTCTCTACATGAGGAGAACCACTTTTTGCCATCTCATCTGAATGTTTATTCTCCATGCACCGAACATGAATCTGAGCCTATGCTTGACATTGCTTCTAAATTTGAAATTGATTCATGTTCTGAGAGTATATTTGAGGTTCAGTCTAATACATTGGGATTGGGTGTTGTACCACTGCTTATAGATTCTTTGGAGCCATCATGCACTAACCTTATTGCAGGAGGTACACATGAATTTGACCAGCAAACACCCACGGGGGAAGACAAAGGTGCGAGCCTACAAAACAGTTTGAAGATCAATACGCATTGGCTGAACCCGCTCATCAACAATCCTTCCTTCTTAGATCTAGTTGTAGAAGACATTTCCCTGCTAGATCAAATCTGAAGGATGAAGCAATTCTTCCTTAAAACTTCCTTGTTGGATCCTGTGGTGGAAAACATCTCCCTGATAGTCCAAAATCTTATGACACATTGAGGACATTGTGTAGTTTAAGTGTGGTCTATTGGAGGAGATTTTTATTTTTCTTCATTAGGTTTTTTTTCTTGGTTAAATTTTTTTTCTTTTCTAGGTTATTTTTGTCGTGTCTTGTGTACAGTTTGAATGTTTTTCTTGATTTCTGGACTTTGTTTAGGTTGTAGACGTGTCTTTTCCTTCACTTGATTGATACTTGGTCTGAAATCCTTGTTTTTCTCTACTTCGAAGATGATTATGATGTTTGAGAGGTTGATTTAATTGTGACAAATACCCTGTGTGAGATTTGAGCCACTTTATGTTCTTTCTTTTGTGATGTCTCTTGATTGCTTGCACATATGCCTTGGCTTGACTCTTCTTGATAATTCTTGATTGATATGTGATGAACGGGTCGCACCGCTCACAAAAGTTGATTGCGAAATTAATGCAGTACAGTACTAGGAAGTGACTCCTAGGTCGTCTCTCAAGGACCAATTTGTGTCGGTTTAGTCTCAGATTTTATACACGAAGTGGGGGGGGTTTGTGGATGTTTTTGTGATTGTGCGGAAAATAAAATTAAAACTGAAAATTTAATAAAGCAAAATTAAAAATGTTGAAATAAAGTTTAAAGACTATAAAAACAGACGGTAAATTCAGAAAACTGTAAATTGCAAAAACAAATAAACTTCTTACAGAAATTAAAATGTGCAATGAAACTTAAAGGAAATTGATGTGAGCAGAAACTTGCAGTGACAATAATTTGATCAAAGCTTTAAACGTGCAGACGAAATTGCAAACGCAAGGTAATTACTGATGAAAGTAGAGTTTTGACAACTGAAAAACACACTGGAAATTAAATGTGCAGATTGAAATTGTAAAACAAATTGGAAAACATACTGGGGAACAAATCCAAAACCTCCCCAAAGGGGAGGTGGAAAAATGAAAGCAGAACGTAAACTCTCTCCTAATTCCTACTCCTAAAACTCTCCCCTTTCTCCTTTGCTGCCCATTCCATTTTATAGCCCAGAATTCTGAACTTCATCCCGTGACTTCTCCATTCATTTGTTTTTGTCTTTAGTTGACAATTGGCAGCCCCTGTTTTTAGGCAATCTTCTTCTGTCAAATGCTCCTAGATATGCCAAAGAAAATAAGGTTTAGGCCCCTCCAATTTCCACCTCATCTTGTCTTCTTCTTCAATTACGTTTCACACCATTCCAAGCCAAGAATCCACTCTTCTCCTTTCTCCATTCATCCATTACACCTCCCCTCAATGAAGTTGCAGCTCTCTGGACGTTGGTGGTGTTGCTTCAGGAGACATCACTCTCCTCTACACATATATTGAAACTGGACTACTCTCTTCTTGCGTCCAGCAGACCGTGTGTTGCCTTGGACGTGATGTAGCTTCTTCATCCACCTCCTTCCGTCAACCAATATCAGCTGGATCTCACGTCTCCACTTGGACCAAGCGGCTGGATGCAGGACGTGTGGTGCATTGAATTGCAAACCAATAATTGTGCTTTAAAGGAATGAATGACTTGATATCTTTTATCTCTTTCACGTATAGACCGTGATACCTTTTTCTTCCAGGAATGAATCACTTAAAAATACAACCACCTTCTTCTAAGCAAATGAGTGGGTCTGTGAATATGCTTCTCCCTTTTCTTTTTACGTGAGCTGCATCAGAAGAATAGAGGAAACCGTGAGGTGGTGGCTGGTGTGGCCGTGAATCACTTCCCTCTTCTTCCACACTGTCTTTGGCTTCCCTGGATGTCTTCTTCTCCAACTGCTGGATGTTCAACATCTTCCTGGCCGTGACTCCCTCCCTTGAATGTTGCAGCTACTTGATGTGCATCTTAAAACAAAGAAAATGAATGCTCATTTATGTGTTGGACCAGCCGTGAGATTCTTTTCTAATTGAAGTTCAAAGACCAAAAACTAGAGTGGAAGAGACGGAGAGTTCAGAACAAATCTGCACTTCAATTGCTGGACCGTGGATGTATTGTGGAATGGAAGAGCAACTAAATCTGCACATGCTTAAGCCAAGGTGCCGTGAAATGTGAGCTAGATGCAACCTTAATTAAATTATGTGAAGCTCTCCAATTTGATGGATTCATATTCACGTTCCAGCTAAGAGAGTTTGGTGGCTCCCACATTTCACTTCTTTATGCTATTGTCTTCCAAATATTTAACAAAAACCGTGGCTGCATTTGCATGGTGGCCCCTTCATCATTTAATTTCAATTCCATACTTTGATTTGCCAAATGCTTTGTTGAATTTTCCATGTGGGCCATGTGTAGCACTTCTTTAGAATTCAGCATTTTGGAAGTCTTTCATGTGGACGTGACTTTGCCTGGTGACCCCTTCTTTCATTCTCTTGTCATGTTTTTTCTAATGAGAAGTGGCGGCTCCCACACTTGCAAGAAGAAGGAAAATTCCTTTGTGTGTGCCGTGAGTTCATGTCTATGTACCACTCCTTTCTTTGTTAATTTGTTTGATGGCAAACAACGTGGTCCCCTTCATTTCCATTCAATATGTGATGCTTGCTGAATTTTCCAATGGGCCAAGGTGGTATGGCCGAGACATTTACTTAGTAAATGTGGCAGTGCAATTGTCATCTTCCAAGGGCTATAAACCGTGAGTTTACAATGTGGTTTCCAAACCAACCAATATTACTTCTTGAAATGAGCTTTAAAATGTGCCAACATGAGTGTTGAATCCTTGAGTGTTGGGAGTTCTTAGCACCGTCCAATGATCAATTCCAGCCACCACAAGTATCAAACAACATGCAAACAATGCACACAGATTAGAAGTCACTCAAACAGTAATCACTGAACTAACATAGGGGAGTAAAATAAATACTGGGAACAACACAAAATGAATTTGAACAAAGTAAAAACTATACTTGCAAATAGACATCCATACGAAACTATGAAAAAAAACTGCATGCAAAACGGATAAGAATTGAACTCGAAAGAGGACAAACAAGTTGACACAAAATTCACACAGCAACCAGCGAAAAGTCAAATGGCTGAGATGAATTTGGCTCAATTGTCATTTCTCATTTAACATTCAAATGTCCCAAATTTATTTCCAAAATTTTCCTTGCAATTACTAATGCGAATAATTAACTCAAATAATTCAAATTAATTAAAATTAGAATTTCTGGTCAAATTAAGCACAATTAGCAAAAACGGAAAAATACTGGACAATTAAGCACAATTCCCTGATTAATTCTAGTACAATAAACTAAGTGAAGTGAGGAAAATATTGGTTCATCAATATGCATGTTTGGAAGTGATAAAGGCAGTTTTGTTCTTGAGCCTCTCTACCCAAAGAAGCCTACCTTGTTGTGATCATTTGATAACCCCTTTGAGCCTATGCTTTCTGTTCTCCTTATTTTGAAGCTCATACGCTAGCCCTATGAAAAAAAAACCATGATTACCTTAACCCTAGGGAATTTCGGAGCTTTGGAAGTGTCTTGGGAACAAGTGTGGTCTCCCTTGGGATTCTAATGAATTGGCTAGTTGGTTCCTCTTCTTATTTTGTTTTTGGAAATATGATTTATATCTTGTCTCTTACAGTTGTGTGCTAAAGAGAGAAAAGAAAAGAGACAGGATGAGAAAAAAATAGAGAAAAATGAGAAAAATAAAAAATAAATTTGTAAATAATGGAGTTAAGAAGAGGATTGAATTAGAGGTTTTGGGTGTGATTTGATTGTGTTTACACTTGTTCCCCATTGCTCCTTTATTTCTCTTGGTTTGTAGCTTCTCATCCATATGTATCCTCCCTTGTCCTTGGCCCCATTACAACCATGAAAAGACCTTTTGATGTGAACATGCATATTTTTGAGTGTTGAGGTTAGAGACTTGCCAAGTCTGTTGTTGCCTGCTTTCTTGAGTACATTGAGTTGAAACTGTTATTCCTACACACTTGAGAGATACAGTGATAGTGCATCTGTGAGGTTTTGTTACTTTTGATTCACCTCTTGACTTGATTGACCATTTTGTCATGATTGGAATTGCTTGGAGGGTTTCTGTGAGTATCTGCTTTCTTTGATTCTGTGTTGGGTACTGTCTACTTCCTTTCTTGGTCCAGATTCCTTGAGAATTGTGTAATTTTGTTTTTGTCCTTGTTAGTCTTTGTTTTTTGTGTGATGAGTTTATGTCACTTCCCTGATGTCCTTTGAACTATTCCTTGATTTGCGTCTTGATTTTGCCTAGGAGTGCAAAAGACTAAGTGTGGTCTATTTTGATGAGTCAATATTTTCTTGACTTCACTTAGTTTCTTGTGCTAGAATTAATTAGGGAATTGTGCTTAAATGTCCGGTATTTTTCCATTTTTGCTAATTGTGCTTAATTTAACCAGAAATTCTTATTTTAATTAATTTGAATTTTTTGAGGCTAATTATTTGCATTATTAATTGTAGGGAAATTGTTGGATAACAATTTGGGACATTTGGAGGGTTGTCACATAATTCAAGACTCTCCACAAAAAGAAGTGTGCAAGAAGAAGGGCACTACGATCATTTCACTCTTTGGACTTTTGAGAAAGGGGTGCTTCAATATGAAAGGGGAGTGACGTCCAGTAAAAAAACCATGTTGCCCATGGTAGAATACATTCAGCTTGAGGTACCTACTCGTTTATCTTAGTTTTACTGTAATGCGTAATTGCATTTCATTTGTTAGCTAAGGATGCATCTTCTTTTTCCAGCTGCAATGAATTTGGTTTTCCACCTTATAATTTTGTTTATTGTTCAAGCATTTTTCTTAATGATGTTTCGGTGATGGAGTGGTAGATTCATTAGATTTAGGTGTATTTAATTTGGTCCATGCATGTTGAAAGTGAAGCTTCTTTTAATCCAGCCGCAAGATGCATTTTCTTAATTATTAATTGTTTTCCAAGTGGTTCACGCTATGTGAAATTCATTTTTTAGCCAGGTGTTTTTATTTTTATTATCTGTTGCATTTTACTGTTTATAATCTTTTTCATTGTTGTGTTTTGTCACTGCGTTTTACTATTCATCTTGTTTTCAAGTGTTGTTTCAATCTCGGTTTGTTTTTGCTGATGCTTCTACTGTTGTGTTTAATGTTTAAGTTCATTTGGTGCATTTCAATTAAGCTGTTGTTACGTTTACTGTTCCGGCATTTTGTTCTCAAATCCTGATGAATTCTGCATTTTCTGATTTTGCTGTCTTTTACCGTTTGGCCTTACTGTTTTGACATTTACTTCAACGCTTTCAACTCTGTTATGTTTAATTTCAGTTTTAGTTTAGTTCAATCGCAATCAAAAACACTTTCAAACACCTCACTATGTGTTTGACCTAAGTCTCGAATCACATTTGGTCCTTGAGAAACGACCTAGGAAGCACTTCCTAGCACTATATTGCATTTTTAATGCACATTAAATTTGTATGGGCCGCGATAGCCCCATCAATACCCTAGGATGTGGTTTTGGTTTTATTTTCAGATTTCTTTCCTCTCACACACTTTTAAACACTTCTCTAAGAGTTCTCTACACATTTCCTTTCACCCCCCCCCCTTCCAAAACCTCTCTTCCACTCACTTTCTCACTAGTTTTCCATCTAAGTTTGGCGTTTCGAGAGAGCATTGCTGTTGGGGCTGAGTTCTTCATATTCTTAGAGCATTTTGCATTCATCTAGCATCTCCACCCAAGTAAGTCAAGCAAATTTTCATTCTAGGGTTCTTGAAAGCATGAATTGGTATGAATATGGTTATTGAAGCATGATTCTTTAAGGGATTTTGATTTCTATGCATAATTTGAGGAATTAATTGATGTTTGAACCGATTAAACTACTTAATTTTTGTCTGGAAGTAAGAAGATTGCATGTGGGTGGAGTTAAGAAGTTTTAAAAAGGGATTTTACCAAATCTGCAGAATCGCCACTCAGCGGAAATTTCCCCTGAGCGCGATTCTGACAGACTTGGTTTTTGGCTCCTTTTTCTTACTAGTTTAGTGCACTGGTTGCGCTGAGGGGTTCTTTTGACCCTCGACGGTGGTTTAGCATGGATTTGGGGTGTTGTTTGTGGTTTACTAATGATTAACAACATGTCCTGTGGTTTTGTGATTTGTGTTTGATGTAGGAATGACATCCTCTTCAGGCAAAAGATTGAAGACTACCTTTTCTAAAAGGAAAGCCAAGGAACCAGAACACACCCATTCTAGCAAGTTCCTATCTCGCAAGCATGAAAAGCATTTTAAGATTATTCAAGATAGGAGGCTCTTGATGGAAAGGAAAGCTGGAATGATACCTAACTTTGCTCCTCAGTTTGGAGGTCAACTGATGAGAAGAAATTGGAGGAGGCTAGCCACATAACCTACACCAATGCGAGGAGGTTGGGTGATTATGCGGTTGAGGATTAACTAAGTTATGTTAGAGACCATGCTATTAGGTATGATTCTGACTCTATCAACAGTTTTTTGGGCACTAAATGGGTTGGTGAGCAGTGCTAGTTTGCTCTCTGTATGGAGGAAGGCACTGATTTTGATGATGTAGAGATTGTTCTATGTGTACCTAGAGGACATTTCCAGAGGAACATAAATGGTGCAGTGGTTAACATTAGGAGGACTGATTTGACTCCCCTTACAAAATATTGGATGACATTCTCTCATGCAAACATTCAGTCGTGTTCTCATGTTTCAGACATCACTGTCAGCAGGGCACTTCTCCTCTACTATGTGCTCAGAAATATGAGCATTAACATTGGCCAAGTGATAGCCAATGAAATACAGGTGTGTGCCAACACGATGAACAACAAGGCACCTTTAGGGAATCCTTCCTTGATTATGCACCTGTGCAAGATAGTTGGGGTGGATACTTTTGCTCCACCATTTGAGAGGCCGAGGAAAGCCATTGATGAGGCCTATTATAGATAGTACTATGAAGGTGAGGAGGCAACTCAACCAGTTCCACCACATCGTTCTCGTAGAGGGAAAGGATTAGCATAGAGTTAGGCATCTACAGAAACTAATGATGCAGAGCCATTCCAGATGAGGGATATATATATATATATATATATATATATATATATATATATATATATATATATATATATATATATATATATATATATGTATGTATGTATATATGTGTGTGTGTGTATGTGTGTGTGTGTGTGTGTGTGTGTGTGTGTGTGTATGTGTGTGTCTTATAGATGCTCAGATGCAGTCCATCCATAGAGGGCAGGTGGCCACTACTGAGATGATTATTGGGATGTATGATACACCCCCAACACATAGGTGGACTATGGACGAGTTCCATAACGTGGTGGCATGGCCAGAGGAGAATGTGCAGGGTAGTAGAGCTAGAGTAGCTGAAGCTTCAGCTATGGGGGAAGATGAAGATGATGATGATGATGATGCATTTGAGGATGCTGAAGATAACAAAGAGGAGGAAGATATAGATGACAGCACAGGTTGATGCGGAGAAGAGATAGCATTTACTTATGGATGCTATCAGCACTAGAGCAAGATCTTTTCTATCTTTTGTTTTATAATATTGAACTTATTTGCTTCTGTTGTTAGAATAAGGTCTGATGTACTCAATTTGAAACTTGTCTGTTATGATGGTTTTCTTGTGACTATTGTGTGATAAGTAATGTTTGATGATGTTTTGATCTTCATTGATGTTGAGAATGTTCACATTATATGCTTATACAGGTGGTTCACAAGATTTATGAACAAATGCGTGATGTTATGATTGTGATTATGATGCTAAGCAGAATGTGTATGCGGAATGTGAATGAGCTTATATGTGAGATTTTGAGCTCCAGAGTTGTTATGAGTGAATGCTATTACTTTGAAAGCATGGATAACTTTGCCCAACTTTTCTATATTGAAGTATTTGCTTGTTTGCATTATATGATCAAGGCCATTTGTTGGTAACCCTTTTGTTAGCCAAATGTATGATTGTAACCCAATCAAAACAGAACACTATGTGTTCTATCCTTTCAACCCGTAACCTTGAACAAGATAGAAAACCCTCTTTGAAAAGCTTTACCTTGAGTTAAGTTGAAACACACTCTTTCACCCCTTGGAGGAGGATTTTGGATGCTAAGGCTTCTTTCTCACCTTTCTAGGGTTTTATCTTTCACTCTTTCATTGTACTTCATCTAGTTTCACCATGAATATGGTGAACTAAACTTATTTTGTTGTTGGGGAATCAATGTAAATCCTTTGAAACTCTCTTGTATGGAATTTGTTCTTCAAGATCTTTTATAAGATACATGCTTTCTTTCATTAATAGTTAAGGTTTTTCCTCCCTTCTCAAAGCATGCATTATTTAACTCATTTGATGTCATGATTATTGGTTTTGTCAATATGGACACGTACGGGGAAATCTAGATCTGGGGAATCTCTTCCAATAATAGTATAAACCTAGACATAGGAATATGATGGTTGGTTGCCTTTAAGCTTATGTTCACTATAATGCATGATTAATTGCTAGAGAGACAAGACATTGTAAACTAGTGATTATGATTAGTCTTTCTTCGCCGAGACATCGGGTTTAAGGTAATTTAGAGAGTGACATTAACATTAATGAAAAGAAAGGTTAATTCCTAAATACATGAGAGTGGATAGGATGAAATTGATAAACCCCAACAACATAATCATCCATATATTTCAATTCACGTGTTTTGTTTCTTCTTACCATTGATCAATCCATGCATACATATTTACTTTTGAGTATTTCCATTTAAATCTTAATCAATCAGTTTTACAAGTCTTAGCTAATCAACAAACCACACAACTGTCTAGGTCGTGAGTCCTTTGGGAAAACGATACTTGGTCTTACCAAGTTTATTACTTGATACGATTCGGTTACACTTGCCGAGGGTTTAACAGTTTCCACCTTTGGTTGTAGTTACCTTGGTGAAATCAATTACCTTGACCCATAAAATTGACTTCCTTTTGGGTAACTTCCAGCATAGCACACTGACCATTAATATGATCTTTGTTAACACTCCAGCAAGTTTACCGAATCGTATCAAGTAATAATAATTGGTAAGACCAAGTATCATTTCCCTAAAGACTCACGGCCTAGACATTCATGTGGCTTCTTGATTAATTACGACTTGTAAACAAAATCATAGTGTCTATAATGCAGAAAATAAATATGAATGCAAGTGTTGATCAATTGACTTGAAGAACGCAAAGGTGATTGATATAAAATATGGAATGATTATGTTGTTGGGGTTTTCGACTTATCCTACCCACTTTCATGTATTTATAAATTCATCTTCTTCATTAATGTTAATGTCACTTTCTAATATACCTTAATCCCGATGTCTCGATGAAGAAAGCCTACTCTTAATTACTAGTTCACAATGTCTTGTATCCCCAGCAATTAATTATGCATTACATTTGCACAGAAGCTTAAAGGCAACCAATCATCCTATCCCTATGTCTAGGTAATATTTCTTTTGGGAATATTTCCCCAATTCTAGATTTTCCAAGGGGTGAAAAAAGTGTTTTTGCACCTCCTTTTGTACAAAGATATGAGCCCTAAGTCGTCCAAAACCTTAAATAGAGTGTAGAAAAAGTCCAAGCCCACGAGACTAGTGCTTAGCGCCCCACTTATGGCGCTCAGCGGTAGTTGCAACACTCATATGACACTCAGCGGTGGCGCCCAAGTGTGAAACAATGCTTTCAAAACCAAATTGATGTTCAGCGGTGGCACCCAGGCGTGAAACAATGGTTGCATTTCCAGACTAGCGCTCAACAGTTGCACTTCCCGATTGGAGCTCGGCGCTATTTGCGATTCTTCTATGTGTCATTTTTCCAGCCTTTCATGACTCCAGCTCCTTGCTACTTCAACTTCTTCATCCAATTCATCTTAATTCCTGTCAAAATAAGGACAAACAAGCATAAAACCAATAATACCACCTTTAACTCTCTTATTCTCACAACTTAAGTAAAAACATGATTTCAAGCTAGTTTTTAAGTCATAAAGGGTGTTTTTAATATCAAAGTTAAGTATAAAAATAACGGGTTTTGAACTTGAGAAACATTCTTCAACTCCTTTGTTGAGAGATTTTCTTCATCAAAGTTTCCAATTGTTGAGTCATAATCTTATTTTCTGCCAACAGAGCATCTTGAGATTGTAATTGTAGAACTCTTTTTTGTTGAAATTGAGTTCTTTCACTATGCATATCATTATCATTTGTAGCCATATTTTCAATCAACTTGTAGGCTTCCTCTAGAGTCTTGCACTTGATATTACCTCTAGCTGAGGCATCTAACATCAATTTAGTTTATGAGCTTAGACCTCCAAGGAATAGAATGACTATTGTAGGTTCATCAAAGCCATGAGTAGGCATCTTTCTCAACAAGCCTTTAAATCAACAACATGCTTGACCTAATGTTTCATCCATGCCCTGCTTGAAAAAAGAAATTTCCTGCTTACCTTTGTTCACCTTTGACTGTGGGAAGTATTTTTTCAGAAACTTTGCAACCACGGCTTCCCACTCAATAAAACTACTCTCTAGAAAAGAGTTCAACCACATCTTATCATTGCCTCCCAAAGAAAAAGGAAACAAGCTCAATCTAATAGCTTCATCTGGCACGCCATTGATCTTCACAGTATTGCATATCTCATTGAATGTGGTCAGATGCTCATATGGATTTTCATGTGATAATCCATTGAATTGGTTTCTCTTCACCAATTGAATCAAAGCAGTCTTCATCTCCACATGTGATATACTATGCTTCCTGGACATTGGACACTGCACAGGAAAATTATATTACCACTGAGAAGGAATTACTAGTTGTTCTAAAGAAAGCATATTCCAAACCAAGGTTAATCAGATGGATGTTACTGCTCCAAGAGTTTGACATTGTGATTCGGGATAGAAGTGGCGCTCATAACCTAATAGCAAACCATCTTAGTTGGATTGAAAAAGAAGAAGATGAAATTCCTATTCAGGATGACTTTCCTGATGAAGTCCTACTAGCATTGACTTCTGTAAAAAGTTTGCAACCTGAACCTTGGTTTGCCGACATTGTTAACTATTTTGGTTGTTTCAGTTATTCCTCCACCTTTCTCTAAATCTGAGAAAGCCAAACTGAAATGTGAGGCGAAGTAATATATATGGGATGAACCATTCTAATGGCACATTGGTAGTGACCAAGGCGTAAGGAGGTGTGTTCCTGACATAGAGATACCTTATGTGCTTGATTTTTTTCATTCATCACCTTTTGAAGGACACTATGGCACGCAAAGGACATGTAGAAAGGTGTTGGATTGTGGGTAATATTGGCCTACCATCTTTAAAGATGAACGGAGGATATATGAAAATTGTTAGCAATGTTAGAGGGCAGTCATATCCATCAAAAGGGAAGAAATGCCTCAACAGCCCACGTTATATTGTGAGGTATTCGATATTTGGGGTATTGACTTCATGAGTCCTTTTCCTTCCTCTCTTAGGTTTCCTTATATATTACTTATTGTAGACTATGTTTCCAAATGGGTGGAAGCCATAGCTACAATGACTAATGATGCTCGAGTTGTTATGAGTTTTGTCAGGTCTAACATTTTCTGTAGGTTTGGAATACCACGAGCCATCGTTAGTGATCAGGGGACCCACTTTTGCAATAAGTTGTTAGAGAATATGTTGAAAAAGTATGGGATGATGCATTGCATTGATACATCATATCACCCCCAAACTAATGGACAAGTTAAGGTCTCTAACAGAGAGATCAAGAAGATATTGCAAAAACTAGTGAAGCCAAATAGGAAGGATTGAGTCGCACGATTGGATGAATCACTTTAGACACATCAGACGACCTACAAAGTACCAATAGGCATGTTACCTTTCAGGGTTGTGTTTGGAAAGGCTTGCCATCTACCTGTGGAGATTCAAAATCGGGCCTATTGGGTTGTGATAGCTTGTAACTTGGACGTGGAAGGAGTAGGGAAAGAACGAAAGCTCCAATTGCAAGAACTAGAGGAAATTAGGCTCACAGCCTATGAAAACTCCAAGTTTTATAAAGAGAAAACCAAGAAATTCCATGACCAAAAGCTTGTGACCAAGTTTTATAAAGACATTTTCCATCGATTATAAGTTTGAGATCACGTTTTTATTGTTCAGAGCTTATATTCATTAGATGATGTTTTTGTTTTAGCTCTTTCTCCTTGTAGAACTAATTATTTGTAAGACGACAAGCTTTGGAATTACATCTTTCCTCAAAGTGTCGTCCTTAAGACTTAAGAATATATCATTTTGTTTTGTGTATATGTCCTTTAGATGATACCTGTTGTAAAGCATGTTTCACTTGATAGATTTTTGCACTTATTGTTTTACAAGATTTACTTAGACATTTTTATACGCATCACTTTGTAAATGTATATATATTTTTAAGCATAGTGTCTTGGCAAGTGTACGTAGCCTTCTCCTATTTATCAGAAACTTTTCCTCAAGAATATGTCATGTCATTTTAGATTATCTCTTTCGTTATTTAATATTTAAACGCCTCGTGTACCCTTAGATACAACCTCTGATTTTTACTCTAATTTGGCTTGGCACTTAGATGTTTATAATCTTTGGATGTTTTTCTCTCTAGCTTCTTTCTCTGGTTAAGTGCGCATCTAGATGGTTCGTTTGATGAATACTTAGATAATTTTATATTCACTAGTGCAAAAATATCATATAACGTCAGTGTTTTTCGGCCTTTCACGTCAAATTTGAGGTTGACGTCATATCGAGAGAGGTTAACTTGACGTCGAACATAGAACAATTTGACGTTCACAGTATTAACATCAAATTTTGTCAATATTCGATGTTAATCATTTTTGTTTTTTTAATTAATTGTGATCCTTTTTTACAACTCTACAAGACCTAAAAAGCAGAAAAACAACAAATTTCAGTTTTTGGTATTTTGTAAAGCATGAACTATGAACGTGTAGTGTAGTATCAACAACAAACAATAAAAATAAACAACAATAACAAACAACAAACAAGTTCAATCAAACAACAACAACAATCAGGTTCAACCAAACAATAATAACAAACAAGTTCAACAAAAAAAAAATAACAAACAAGTTCAACAAATAAGTTCTTCAAAACGAAAACGAAAACAAACTTTCAAAAGGTGGGTTCATTGAAATAAAGTGTTGCCACTAGTGAGAGAGAAAGCAGAATGTGCCTATGAAGGACAAGAACACAAAAATAATCAGTCAAAACAAACGAAAATCATACTTAAAGTAGTTAATTAACATGCATTTGTCACAAATGAAAGAAAGATTACATGTGATGACCGTCAAACTTCGCTCCAAAAAAGTTTGAGCAAAGAAGAGGGTATCACGCGTTAAGATAAAGTGAATGAAATTTCAATCTCCCGCTCAAATTTTTATTGAATTCACTAACATTTTAACGTGTAACGTTCAAGCATTCAACGTTTTATATCCTTTAGACGTCTAATTCTATGGAATTCGATGTAATACTGATGAGTGCATATTTATGCCCACATTTATGCTTTAAAATTAAAAATTTTGATAAGATTCATGTGCATAAATGATTTACTTAAAGTGAATTTGTGGCCATTGGATTTATTGTGTTTGGGAATTAAAGAGACAGAAAAAGTGAGTTTTAGTGCATAAATTATTCTTGGATGTTATAATATTTATTTGTGCAGCTAAAATTAAAGCTTTATTCGTCCCAAATTACAAATTAAGGCTCAAAATCAGATTTTTTATGGAAAATAATATACAAATGGGACAAACAGGTAATCTTTACTCTTGCACCTCCTAAAATTCCCTTCATACACCCCTTTTTTCTTCACCAGGCCCAACAGTCAAATTTTTTCCCTTGCACCCTCCTAAATCCCTATACACACCCTTCCTACCATTACCTAGTCAGATACTCTCAGATTCTGCCATGTGTCTAAATCCTTCACTAATAGATCAAACCACCCAGATGATGCCACGTCAACTACGTCGCCCAACCATCCTCGTCGACAGCCCTCACTGGACCACCACAGCCACCACGCGCACGTCGCCACAAGGCTGCCATCACCAAAGCGTCTTATCCCTTATGTCGTGCCACCATCACCATCCTCACAGAACCACCACGAGCTCACGCAAGTCGTCGTCCCGAGCATTCACAACCATCACCATTAGAATCGCGACACTCCTCCATCACCTTAGCATCTCACCGGACCTGCCAATCATTCCTAGAATCCAAAATCCAAATCGTGAAGGCCTCCATTGACACAAGCTTTACACTGTAGCAGCACCACCATGGAAATCGCAAGCAATCGCGATTCAACCTTCGTCCGCCTCGCACAACCAACCTGCAATCAGAGAAATCAAGTCACACAAATCTTAGTTCAGAATCCCTAAAGCAAATCGCGACCGAGAGACGAAAAGCGCCATCCAGAATCTCAAGAACAATGCGCTTCCAAATCGAACGATCTCCATTCGGAAATCCTGGTGCAAAAAGCAAAGAAGCATTCTTCCTTCAGAGTTGGAACAGGGGCAAGCTTCCGTTCCCCCAATCTGGTAAACCCTAATTTTGGGGAGGCACACTTCATTCAGTCTCAGATTCCTCTAGTGGAAGCAAGCATCCACCACTCCTCTCACTTTTATTCCATCATGTGTTTCACTCTATTCATGGAGGGCTAAGCTCCTAGGGCTATTCCACTGTAATTTCATAATGGATTCTGAGGTTAAGTTGAATTAATGCAATTGTTTCTTTTTTATTATTGATTTGAGTTATTCTTCTTATATGTCTTTCATCTCTCAATCATATTAAAAGTAATGATTTTTGCATCATAAGGTGTTTGATTCTACATGCATATTAATCATATGAGTTCAAGGGTTTCTAGGTTTGATTGAGAATCTACTTTGATTAAATTTAGGAACTTTCATATGATTAAACGAATTTTTGTTATTTATTGAGAATGTACTTTGATTGGTGGTAATAATTTCAACTATAATTAATTGAGAATTTACTTTGATTAATTAGCTTTTAATTTTGTTAGTAGATTTGAGAATAAACATGATTAAACACAATAGGATTTGATTGAGAATGTACTTAAGTTGAATTCATTGCGAATAATCTAGAAAGGTTTTGCATTTGATTGAGAATCTTCTTTGGTTAACTACATGATCACCCTCAAATTAATTAAGAATGTACTTTAATTAATTTGAAACTTGAGCAATAATATAGTGAACAATGATCTATGAATAACCGATGATGAATCTGTCTTAGAAAAGTAGTGGAATTAGCTTATTTAATCATAATTGTTTCTAGGTTTCCTATTTGTTCCTCAAACATTCTTCCAACATTAACTTCATTAGCATAGTTTCTCACTTTTATAAAGCATTGCATAACATTCGTAAGAGTCAAATATTGAAAAGCAATTTCGTATTCATTGGGAGACGACTCAAGTTTACTTTAAGCATATCTACTTTCTTGAATACTACTTGGCAATACTGAAGTTGCCTTGAAAAGTAGTATTAATTTGATAGCTTCAACGACAGCGTATCAAATACGTAAATACATTTTCACCTTCGCACTAAGCATTTTCGCAAAATTTACCCAATATAACAAATGGACGCTGAATTACAATTTTAAATGACGTTTAATAATTGCATTTATTTACAAAAATGTCACTAGTCATTTTTACAGTTGGCTATTCGGTGGTTAGACGTTGAATGCGTAATGTTATACGCTATTTTTGCACTAGTGATTGTTCGTTATCTAGTATTCAGACTCTCTCTTTTATAAGTACTTGAGATTGAAATTTTATTCTTTACATGATATATCTATGTTCTTTCCATTTGATTACTCAAAATTATTTTATTTAATATTATTTATTAAACTTCAAAATCAGAGATAATCAGTCTTTCTCTAAGAGATTTTGTCTCAACATGATTTAGCACTTAAAACTAGGGATAAATAGTATTTTCAAAAATCTTTTTTTCAAATCGATATCTAATAGTATGTAAGATAATTCGTAAGAGTTTTAATATAATTAGAGACTAGATTTTTAATATCACAAGTAAATGAAAAACATTCTAGATAAAAAAACAATAAATCAGATATTTTTTTAAAAATAGTTTCAGTTTTTCCTTAAAACCATTTAAAAAGTTTCATTAATTTTTTCTAAAATTACACCAGTGTTACTCCTGGTTAAATTTTGAGCTAATAAACAAATTGGATTATTTTTTATTGAATAAATCAAGTTAAATTACAATTTTCATTAAATTTACCTATAAAAATATTAATCCCGTTAATAATTACTATAATTAATATAATTGAATATTTGTTTAATTTTTTATTAATTGTAAAGCGTGTTAACTAAAAAAGTTAATATATTTTTTTTATATAAATTTGAAATCTTTACTAAATACTTCAAATTAATTATATATTAATGGTAATTTTCTTTTGAATAAGACAATTATTAAAATTAAAAACTATCTGTAAGGACCTAGTCTTCTTTTTATTATTTTTTTTATTATTTTAATATTTTAGAAGGGGTGGGGGAAGCAATTAGGGAGTCACGGGGGGTTGTTTTTTTTGGAAGTGGGGAGCAAGAAAACGTCCGTGACTTCCCTCTTGTGTTTGGCACTATGCAAGCTTGAAAGATAAAAGGAGGTACTGGGTTCTGAGATGTGGAAGAAGCCTTGCTACCTTGCTGTCATTTTTGTGAGAGAAGAAGTGAAGAACTTTGGAGTTGGAAGGAGATCCAGACACTTGTATTTCTAGGTTCAAGATTCACAAAGGAAGTCTTCAAGAGGTAAGGGGTGCTAGATTTTTCGTTTTGATGAGTTAATCTTACTGTTTTTGTAGAAATCTAAAAGCTTTAGAGTTAAAAATGGAGGTTTTCTGGTTTTTTGGAAAACCTGCGATTCTGCAGAATCTGCAGAATCGCGTTCGTCCAATTTGGTTTCAAATTGGACGTTCGTCCAATTTGGTTTCAAATTGGACGTTCGTCCAAAACTAGACGAACTGAACGCTCGTCCACTTTGATTTGAACGCTCGTTTTCTTTTGCCTGACGAGCGTTCGCTCATGCGTTCGCCCATGCGTTCGTCCCGTAGCGTTCGTTCTTAAATATTCTGAACGTTCGTCCTAACAGTATATGACCAAATATAGGTGGGTTTCTGAGCGTTCGTTCAGATAGTGGATTAACGAGCGTTGGTGATAAGGATTTGAGAAGAGAGCGTCTGTGTGCGCCTGTGAACGTTCGTTCATTTCCGGGTAAGGGAAGCTTACTTAATTTAACTGTTTTGATGTATGTGTGGGTGTGAACGTTCGTTATTTTACTGTATGGAAATAATGCATGATGGATGCTATGAATGAATTGGTATGAACGTTCGTTATTTGAATGTATGATGTGACTATGGTAGATTTGCATGAACGTTCGTTAATTATGGGATGAAAATGATATATGACTAAGTTGCTTATGACGCATGAGAAGTTGGATGAAATGAGATATATGAAATCTGAAAATTTGAGTTGATATGAACGAATGCAATTATGTGATTTTGATGAGAAATGAACTTCCCATGAAATATTGTACGTTCGTAGTGAACGGTCCTTGACCGTTCGGTTTTTTTTTCTTGTTGAGGACGAGCGTCCTCGAGTCTAAAAACTAGGCTTGAGCGTTCGGCCAAGCACTGTTGTGTCTTAGTATTCTTTGACAAATTCCATGTTTTTAATTCCATTGATAAAATGCGTTTGGTTTTTCCTTCGTAATATGGTTGAGATGTTGATTCTGCTATTTGGCTAAATCCTTGGTTGAGGACGAGCGTCCTCACCCTAGAATGCTCTGTTTGAACGTTCGGTTTGGCACTGTAGAAATCATGTACGTTTGATAAACTTCTCTCTTTTTGTACTTGCGTATAAATATGTAACAGTGCATATTCCCGTTCGTATTACTTCTCCAAAATTCTCTTAGTTTATTTTCAAAGATTTATCAATCTGAGTCACTGAACATGCGGTCTTACACCTGACGTTCGCCCAGAATAGCGTTCGGTCTTACACCGGACGATCGTACTGGAAGGCCTTCGGTCTTACACTGAACGTACGCTCAAAGTAGCGTTCGGTTTCATACCGAGCGTTCGTTATAAACAGTGCTCGGTCCAAAACTGAGCGCTCGTCCTAATAGTGCTCGGTATTATTTTGAGCGCTCGTTCTCTTTTCCCACCAAATAGCGTTCGTCCAATGAACAGTACCAGATTTGGAAATTTCTGAACTTAAACCGTTCGTTCTTTGATTCGAACGAGCGTTCTTTGGGTCTCATTTATAGCGTTCGTCCTCGGTCCTTGGGGACAGAACGTTCGGTCTTGGTGGTTTTCGTGGAAAAGGATTATGTATTAATGAATAGTAATCGATGAACAGTAAATGATGAATGGTAAATAATGAATAGTAAATGATGAAGAGTATATGAGATGAATGGAAAGTTGTGACTTTTGAAAGAGCGTTCCGGGGAGGAACGACTCAGATCTTGATTATTGAGATTTGTAAAGTATGAATGTGGTAAGCTTAGCCGGTTGATTCATCCTTATATTCCGTGAGTACTCGTCCTCACGTAGAGGCAGTACGTCATGTGTGGGAATGGCAGGAGGTCCTAGTCCTGATGATTATTTGGACAGATAGGATTAACCTCGGGTGGCAGCTGATGAGAGTTCCAGTTACTACATCACCCGGGTGCACGAACACCGAAGCTACACAGAGTTCATACAGTCCGGACAGTCAGTCGTGTTGAGTTTTAATTTGTGAATACGTTAAAGTGGGTTGTTATGTAATGAATGTGTATGTTGAAATATGCATGTATGTTGAATTGTTTACCTGAAATTGCATGTTGATGCATGAGTTAAATTACGTAAGCTTACCCTTTCGTTTTCCTTGTGTTGTCCATTGTACTTGTACGTCCGTCTTGTCTTTGCAATGATCATCCGTGTGGATGTGAGCAGAGGGAGATGAGCGTTTGGAAGATGCGCTGAATGAAGAGAACCTGGTTGATGTCGAAGTGAAGACCGAGCAGTGAGATGCTCGGCCAGTTATTGTAGTCTGTATTAGAATGGTCGTTCGACCATCTTGTCTTGTTTCTTTTATTCTGATAGACCGTTCGGTATTTGTACCATGTAAACTGTTCGGTCAAGTTTCGTGTACGTTCGGCTTTTTCATTTGTAACTCTGATGTGTGGCGTGTAACTTTAGCACATTCGCCTTTATGTTGGATTTGTACCTAAGGACGTCTGTCCTTGAGCGATTGTTAAATTTCTCATTTCTTTAACTTTTAGTATAAAACTGTTTGAGATTATTATTAATTGTGATTTTTCTAAATTTATAGTTATAACTGTATTTTTGGGATGTCACATTAGTGGTATCAGAGCAGTTTTGTTCTTTTAAGGACATTGTAGGTTGTGAGTACACCATGCTTGTTTTGTTGTGTGCTCAACGGTCTCTATTGAGTATTTTAGACTCCTTGAACTTAATTAATGATCGTTTTCTCTGTTTCTCAGAGAACAAATGGCACCTAGACTTTCTCCTCCTCCACCGCAGACCAATGAAAATGATGTGCCCAACAACACCAGATTGTTGGAATCCATAATTGAAAGGTTACAAGAGCAGAACGCTGTTTTGACGCAGCAAAATGCGGCTGCCTTACAGAGTTTGGAGGCCACTCGTGCAAATTCTGAAGTGACTCAGAGACAGCTTATGGAGATTCTTGCAGCTACCATGGGTACACCGGGAGCATCTGCTTCAAACACTACTCATCATACTCAGTGGAGTTTGGAGAACTTTTTACAGCATCGTCCAGCGAAGTTTGATGGAAAGTGTCCTCCTGACGGGGCAGATCAGTGGCTGCAGGATATGGAGCGTCTCTACGACGTCAAGGAATGTCCGAACGATCGAAGGCTGACATTCACTGAGTATTTGTTGACTGGAGAGGCCAGTCATTGGTGGTCGAGTACGAAGATGTTACTGACAGACTCTCACAGCCCTATTTCATGGGAAGTCTTCAAGGAAAAATTTTATGAAGAGTATTTCCCGGATAGTGTTCGTTTCGGCAAAGAAGTGGAATTTCTCCAGTTGGTGCAAGGTAGTATGTCTGTTTCTGAGTACACCAACAGGTTTAAACATCTGGTTCGTTTTAATACCATGGCGACCAGTGAAGTATGGCAATGCAGGAAGTTTGAAAATGGGCTGAGAAGTGATCTGAAGGTACTGATATCCAGCCTTTGCATTAAGTCTTTTCCTGCCGTGATTGAGAGGGCAAAAGTGTTAGAGAAAAATGTGGCTGAAGCGGAACGACTGAAGAAGCAGCAACAACCAACTAGAGGGCCGATCATGTCCAGGCCGAATCTGAATCGGAATAGGTTGCCGTATGCTCGTCCAGCACAACCGTCTAATTCTCAAGCTATGGTTGTTGCCGGACAGTCTGGACAGAATGGATCAGTCAGATGTTTTAAGTGTGGAGGACCACACTATCGATCGTCGTGTCCTCTGTTGGAGGGGACAAAATACTGCACTCGCTGTAAAAGAAACGGTCACATGGAGCATGAGTGTAATATGGGCCGACGAGCAGTAATGAGGCCGCCAAATGCCGGGAGGATGCAACAGGATCGGGGTGGAAGAGCACAAGCTGTTGGTCGAGTTTATGCGATAACAGGCGCCGAAGCTGCCAGTTCAGGTACGCTCATCACCAGTACATGTTTATTGTTTGGGAAGCCTTGCTGTGTGTTGTATGATTCGGGGGCGACACACTCCTTCATCTCGAAGGCGTGCGTCGAGAAATTGGGTATAACCGAACGCGAAATGCAATTCGACTTGGTAGTATCAACCCCAGCGGCTGGTGAGGTTAGGACGTCTACTGTATGTGTTAAATGTCCTATAGAGGTTGAAGGGCGTAATTACAAGGTGAATCTCATTTGTCTACCCTTGAAAGATCTAGAAGTAATCTTAGGAATGGATTGGCTTGCTACCAATCGCATTCTCATAGATTGTGGTGCAAAGGAATTGGTGTTTCCGGACGAGTATGAAGTGGATCTATCTGTGACGCTCGGTCAACTGAAAGAAGACATAGTGGATGGCGCCAGTTGCTTTCTGATAATGACTCATTCGGACGAACGACTTGAAGGTTTGACTCATGAGCGATCGTCCAGTAAACTGAATTGAGGACGATCAGTCGTGGATGAATTCCCTGATGTATTTCCTGATGAAGTGCCTGGATTACCTCCTCCACGCGAGGTGGAATTTACCATCGACCTAGTGTCGAATGCTGGACCTATCTCTATTGCACCCTATCGGATGTCGCCAGCAGAATTAGCTGAACTCAAGGAGCAGATTGAAGAATTAATGGATAAGCAGTTTATCAGACCAAGCGTGTCACCTTGGGGAGCGCCAGTACTCTTAGTGAAGAAGAAGGATGGCAGTTCTCGTCTCTGTATTGATTACAGGCAGTTAAACAAGCTGACTATCAAGAACAAGTATCCTTTGCCTCGGATTGACGACCTGCTGGATCAATTACATGGCGCGACCATATTCTCAAAGATTGATTTACGGTCGGGATACCATCAGATTCGAGTGAAGGAAGAAGACATCCAGAAAACAGCCTTCCGATCTCGTTATGGACACTACGAGTATGTAGTGATGCCATTCGGTGTGACAAACGCCCCAGCAATATTTATGGACTACATGAATCGTATCTTCAGGCCGTATCTAGACAAATTCGTGGTCGTCTTCATTGATGACATTCTTGTCTACTCCAAGAGCTATGAAGAGCATGAGGATCACTTGAGGATCGTTCTAAGTGTACTAAGAGAAAAGGAATTGTACGCCAAGTTCTCAAAATGTGAATTTTGGATGAAGGAAGTGCAATTCTTGGGGCACGTGGTTTCAGCAGAAGGAATCTCCGTGGATCCGGCCAAAGTAAGAGCGGTACTGGAATGGGAAAGTCCACGTTCGGTAACTGAAGTTCGCAGCTTTGTGGGACTCGCAGGCTACTACAGACGGTTCATTGAAGGATTTTCCAAGATAGTGGCTCCGCTGACTCAGTTGACTAGGAAGGATCAACCGTTCGCTTGGATCGATAGGTGTGAAGCAAGTTTCCAAGCATTGAAGGAGAAGTTAACGAGCGCCCCAATATTAGTCATTCCTGATACGTCCAAACCGTTCGAAGTATATTGTGACGCGTCTCATCAGGGTTTGGGCTGTGTACTCATGCAAGAAAAGAGGGTGGTTGCGTATGCTTCTCGACAATTGAAGGTTCACGAGAAGAATTATCCAACTCACGACCTGGAATTAGCAGCAGTTGTCTTTGCCTTGAAAATTTGGAGACACTACTTGTATGGATCGGCATTTCAAGTGTTCAGTGATCACAAGAGTCTTAAGTACCTGTTCGATCAGAAAGAGCTGAATATGAGGCAGAGACGTTGGCTAGAATTCTTGAAGGATTACGACTTTGAACTACTCTACCATCCGGGAAAAGCAAATGTTGTAGCAGACGCTTTAAGTAGAAAGGTAGTTCACGTCTCCTCTATGATGGTCCGAGAGTTGAGTTTGGTAGAAAGTTTTAGAGATCTGAGGTTACAGTTTGACTTGCAACCGAATGTTATCAAATGCTGTACTCTTAGGATCTCCAGTGACGTGTTCGACCGGATCAGAGTGAAGCAGCGAGAGGATGAGGAGTTGGTGAAGATTTTGAGCACACTCGGTACAGATCAAGCAAAACATTTTAACACTGGAACTGATGGTATGCTACGCTACATGGGTAGAACATGCATTCCGAACGATGGCGAGTTGAAAAGAATTATTCTTGAGGAAGGACATCACAGTTGTCTTAGCATACACCCTGGTATGACTAAGATGTATCAAGACCTCAGGAGCTCGTTCTGGTGGCCGGGAATGAAGAGTGATGTCGCCCGTTTTGTGGCATCCTGTTTAACATGCCAGCGAGCCAAGGCTGAGTATCAAAGGCCTGGTGGTTTACTTCAGCAGTTAGAAATCCCAGAATGGAAGTGGGACAGCATTGCGATGGATTTCGTGACTCACTTACCTCGAACGGTCAGGAATCATGATTCCATATGGGTAATTGTGGATCGACTGACGAAGAGTGCTCATTTCCTAGCAGTCAATCTGAAGATGTCCATGACGAACCTGGCTAAGCTTTACATCAAGGAAATTGTTCGTCTACATGGAGTTCCGTCTAGCATTGTTTCAGACCGAGACACAAGGTTTACCTCTCGATTCTGGCAATCATTACAAAGTGAGCTCGGTAGCAAACTCCATATGAGTTCGGCTTATCATCCTCAGACGGACGGTCAGTTCGAGAGGACTATTCAGACACTCGAAGATTTACTTAGGACGTGCGTCCTAGATCACATGGGCGTGTGGGATGAAGTCTTACCTTTGGTAGAGTTAACCTATAACAACAGTTTCCAAGCCAGCATAGGAATGGCTCCCTTTGAAGCTCTGTACGGTAGGAAATGTCAAACGCCATTGTGTTGGTTTCAAGAAGGAGAAAATGTCTTAACTAGACCAGAACTCATTCAGCAGACGACTGAGAAGGTGAAATTGATCCAAGAAAGGCTGAAGGCATCTCGGAGCAGACAGAAGTCATACGCTGACAAAAGAAGAAGGCCATTGGAGTTCGATGCTGGAGATCACGTCTTTCTTAGACTACATCCGACTACTGGAGTGGGGAGAGCCATTCGACCCAAGAAGTTGTCTCCCAAGTTCATCGGACCCTATCAGATCTTGAGGAAGATCGGACCAGTCGCATACGAGTTATCCTTGCCGCCTCAGTTATCAAATTTGCATCCAGTCTTTCACGTTTCTCAACTCCGAAAATACGTATCCGACCCTTCTCACGTATTGGAGTTAGAAGATATTCGTCTTCGTCAAGACCGTACATTAGAAATGCAGCCGGTACGCATCGAGGATAGCAACACCAAGTACTACAAGGGGAAAGCAGTCAGATTGGTGAAAGTCGTCTGGGACGAGAAGACGGGCGACTCTACTTGGGAAGTGGAAGCTGCTATGAAAGATTTGCATCCCCATCTGTTCGAGACTCCGTCCTAATTTTCGAGGACGAAAATTTTTGTTGTTGGGGAGAATGTAAGGACCTAGTCTTCTTTTTATTATTTTTTTTATTATTTTAATATTTTAGAAGGGGTGGGGGAAGCAATTAGGGAGTCACGGGGGGTTGTTTGTTTTGGAAGTGGGGAGCAAGAAAACGTCCGTGACTTCCCTCTTGTGTTTGGCACCATGCAAGCTTGAAAGATAAAAGGAGGTACTGGGTTCTGAGATGTGGAAGAAGCCTTGCTACCTTGCTGTCATTTTTGTGAGAGAAGAAGTGAAGAACTTTGGAGTTGGAAGGAGATCCAGACACTTGTATTTCTAGGTTCAAGATTCACAAAGGAAGTCTTCAAGAGGTAAGGGGTGCTAGATTTTTCGTTTTGATGAGTTAATCTTACTGTTTTTGTAGAAATCTAAAAGCTTTAGAGTTAAAAATGGAGGTTTTCTGGTTTTTTGGAAAACCTGCGATTCTGCAGAATCTGCAGAATCGCGTTCGTCCAATTTGGTTTCAAATTGGACGTTCGTCCAATTTGGTTTCAAATTGGACGTTCGTCCAAAACTAGACGAACTGAACGCTCGTCCACTTTGATTTGAACGCTCGTTTTCTTTTGCCTGACGAGCGTTCGCTCATGCGTTCGCCCATGCGTTCGTCCCGTAGCGTTCGTTCTTAAATATTCTGAACGTTCGTCCTAACAGTATATGACCAAATATAGGTGGGTTTCTGAGCGTTCGTTCAGATAGTGGATTAACGAGCGTTGGTGATAAGGATTTGAGAAGAGAGCGTCTGTGTGCGCCTGTGAACGTTCGTTCATTTCCGGGTAAGGGAAGCTTACTTAATTTAACTGTTTTGATGTATGTGTGGGTGTGAACGTTCGTTATTTTACTGTATGGAAATAATGCATGATGGATGCTATGAATGAATTGGTATGAACGTTCGTTATTTGAATGTATGATGTGACTATGGTAGATTTGCATGAACGTTCGTTAATTATGGGATGAAAATGATATATGACTAAGTTGCTTATGACGCATGAGAAGTTGGATGAAATGAGATATATGAAATCTGAAAATTTGAGTTGATATGAACGAATGCAATTATGTGATTTTGATGAGAAATGAACTTCCCATGAAATATTGTACGTTCGTAGTGAACGGTCCTTGACCGTTCGGTTTTTTTTTCTTGTTGAGGACGAGCGTCCTCGAGTCTAAAAACTAGGCTTGAGCGTTCGGCCAAGCACTGTTGTGTCTTAGTATTCTTTGACAAATTCCATGTTTTTAATTCCATTGATAAAATGCGTTTGGTTTTTCCTTCGTAATATGGTTGAGATGTTGATTCTGCTATTTGGCTAAATCCTTGGTTGAGGACGAGCGTCCTCACCCTAGAATGCTCTGTTTGAACGTTCGGTTTGGCACTGTAGAAATCATGTACGTTTGATAAACTTCTCTCTTTTTGTACTTGCGTATAAATATGTAACAGTGCATATTCCCGTTCGTATTACTTCTCCAAAATTCTCTTAGTTTATTTTCAAAGATTTATCAATCTGAGTCACTGAACATGCGGTCTTACACCTGACGTTCGCCCAGAATAGCGTTCGGTCTTACACCGGACGATCGTACTGGAAGGCCTTCGGTCTTACACTGAACGTACGCTCAAAGTAGCGTTCGGTTTCATACCGAGCGTTCGTTATAAACAGTGCTCGGTCCAAAACTGAGCGCTCGTCCTAATAGTGCTCGGTATTATTTTGAGCGCTCGTTCTCTTTTCCCACCAAATAGCGTTCGTCCAATGAACAGTACCAGATTTGGAAATTTCTGAACTTAAACCGTTCGTTCTTTGATTCGAACGAGCGTTCTTTGGGTCTCATTTATAGCGTTCGTCCTCGGTCCTTGGGGACAGAACGTTCGGTCTTGGTGGTTTTCGTGGAAAAGGATTATGTATTAATGAATAGTAATCGATGAACAGTAAATGATGAATGGTAAATAATGAATAGTAAATGATGAAGAGTATATGAGATGAATGGAAAGTTGTGACTTTTGAAAGAGCGTTCCGGGGAGGAACGACTCAGATCTTGATTATTGAGATTTGTAAAGTATGAATGTGGTAAGCTTAGCCGGTTGATTCATCCTTATATTCCGTGAGTACTCGTCCTCACGTAGAGGCAGTACGTCATGTGTGGGAATGGCAGGAGGTCCTAGTCCTGATGATTATTTGGACAGATAGGATTAACCTCGGGTGGCAGCTGATGAGAGTTCCAGTTACTACATCACCCGGGTGCACGAACACCGAAGCTACACAGAGTTCATACAGTCCGGACAGTCAGTCGTGTTGAGTTTTAATTTGTGAATACGTTAAAGTGGGTTGTTATGTAATGAATGTGTATGTTGAAATATGCATGTATGTTGAATTGTTTACCTGAAATTGCATGTTGATGCATGAGTTAAATTACGTAAGCTTACCCTTTCGTTTTCCTTGTGTTGTCCATTGTACTTGTACGTCCGTCTTGTCTTTGCAATGATCATCCGTGTGGATGTGAGCAGAGGGAGATGAGCGTTTGGAAGATGCGCTGAATGAAGAGAACCTGGTTGATGTCGAAGTGAAGACCGAGCAGTGAGATGCTCGGCCAGTTATTGTAGTCTGTATTAGAATGGTCGTTCGACCATCTTGTCTTGTTTCTTTTATTCTGATAGACCGTTCGGTATTTGTACCATGTAAACTGTTCGGTCAAGTTTCGTGTACGTTCGGCTTTTTCATTTGTAACTCTGATGTGTGGCGTGTAACTTTAGCACATTCGCCTTTATGTTGGATTTGTACCTAAGGACGTCTGTCCTTGAGCGATTGTTAAATTTCTCATTTCTTTAACTTTTAGTATAAAACTGTTTGAGATTATTATTAATTGTGATTTTTCTAAATTTATAGTTATAACTGTATTTTTGGGATGTCACATTAGTGGTATCAGAGCAGTTTTGTTCTTTTAAGGACATTGTAGGTTGTGAGTACACCATGCTTGTTTTGTTGTGTGCTCAACGGTCTCTATTGAGTATTTTAGACTCCTTGAACTTAATTAATGATCGTTTTCTCTGTTTCTCAGAGAACAAATGGCACCTAGACTTTCTCCTCCTCCACCGCAGACCAATGAAAATGATGTGCCCAACAACACCAGATTGTTGGAATCCATAATTGAAAGGTTACAAGAGCAGAACGCTGTTTTGACGCAGCAAAATGCGGCTGCCTTACAGAGTTTGGAGGCCACTCGTGCAAATTCTGAAGTGACTCAGAGACAGCTTATGGAGATTCTTGCAGCTACCATGGGTACACCGGGAGCATCTGCTTCAAACACTACTCATCATACTGAGTGGAGTTTGGAGAACTTTTTACAGCATCGTCCAGCGAAGTTTGATGGAAAGTGTCCTCCTGACGGGGCAGATCAGTGGCTGCAGGATATGGAGCGTCTCTACGACGTCAAGGAATGTCCGAACGATCGAAGGCTGACATTCACTGAGTATTTGTTGACTGGAGAGGCCAGTCATTGGTGGTCGAGTACGAAGATGTTACTGACAGACTCTCACAGCCCTATTTCCTGGGAAGTCTTCAAGGAAAAATTTTATGAAGAGTATTTCCCGGATAGTGTTCGTTTCGGCAAAGAAGTGGAATTTCTCCAGTTGGTGCAAGGTAGTATGTCTGTTTCTGAGTACACCAACAGGTTTAAACATCTGGTTCGTTTTAATACCATGGCGACCAGTGAAGTATGGCAATGCAGGAAGTTTGAAAATGGGCTGAGAAGTGATCTGAAGGTACTGATATCCAGCCTTTGCATTAAGTCTTTTCCTGCCGTGATTGAGAGGGCAAAAGTGTTAGAGAAAAATGTGGCTGAAGCGGAACGACTGAAGAAGCAGCAACAACCAACTAGAGGGCCGATCATGTCCAGGCCGAATCTGAATCGGAACAGGTTGCCGTATGCTCGTCCAGCACAACCGTCTAATTCTCAAGCTATGGTTGTTGCCGGACAGTCTGGACAGAATGGATCAGTCAGATGTTTTAAGTGTGGAGGACCACACTATCGATCGTCGTGTCCTCTGTTGGAGGGGACAAAATACTGCACTCGCTGTAAAAGAAACGGTCACATGGAGCATGAGTGTAATATGGGCCGACGAGCAGTAATGAGGCCGCCAAATGCCGGGAGGATGCAACAGGATCGGGGTGGAAGAGCACAAGCTGTTGGTCGAGTTTATGCGATAACAGGCGCCGAAGCTGCCAGTTCAGGTACGCTCATCACCAGTACATGTTTATTGTCTGGGAAGCCTTGCTGTGTGTTGTATGATTCGGGGGCGACACACTCCTTCATCTCGAAGGCGTGCGTCGAGAAATTGGGTATAACCGAACGCGAAATGCAGTTCGACTTGGTAGTATCAACCCCAGCGGCTGGTGAGGTTAGGACGTCTACTGTATGTGTTAAATGTCCTATAGAGGTTGAAGGGCGTAATTACAAGGTGAATCTCATTTGTCTACCCTTGAAAGATCTAGAAGTAATCTTAGGAATGGATTGGCTTGCTACCAATCGCATTCTCATAGATTGTGGTGCAAAGGAATTGGTGTTTCCGGACGAGTATGAAGTGGATCTATCTGTGACGCTCGGTCAACTGAAAGAAGACATAGTGGATGGCGCCAGTTGCTTTCTGATAATGACTCATTCGGACGAACGACTTGAAGGTTTGACTCATGAGCGATCGTCCAGTAAACTGAATGGAGGACGATCAGTCGTGGATGAATTCCCTGATGTATTTCCTGATGAAGTGCCTGGATTACCTCCTCCACGCGAGGTGGAATTTACCATCGACCTAGTGTCGAATGCTGGACCTATCTCTATTGCACCCTATCGGATGTCGCCAGCAGAATTAGCTGAACTCAAGGAGCAGATTGAAGAATTAATGGATAAGCAGTTTATCAGACCAAGCGTGTCACCTTGGGGAGCGCCAGTACTCTTAGTGAAGAAGAAGGATGGCAGTTCTCGTCTCTGTATTGATTACAGGCAGTTAAACAAGCTGACTATCAAGAACAAGTATCCTTTGCCTCGGATTGACGACCTGCTGGATCAATTACATGGCGCGAACATATTCTCAAAGATTGATTTACGGTCAGGATACCATCAGATTCGGGTGAAGGAAGAAGACATCCAGAAAACAGCCTTCCGATCTCGTTATGGACACTACGAGTATGTAGTGATGCCATTCGGTGTGACAAACGCCCCAGCAATATTTATGGACTACATGAATCGTATCTTCAGGCCGTATCTAGACAAATTCGTGGTCGTCTTCATTGATGACATTCTTGTCTACTCCAAGAGCTATGAAGAGCATGAGGATCACTTGAGGATCATTCTAAGTGTACTAAGAGAAAAGGAATTGTACGCCAAGTTCTCAAAATGTGAATTTTGGATGAAGGAAGTGCAATTCTTGGGGCACGTGGTTTCAGCAGAAGGAATCTCCGTGGATCCGGCCAAAGTAAGAGCGGTACTGGAATGGGAAAGTCCACGTTCGGTAACTGAAGTTCGCAGCTTTGTGGGACTCGCAGGCTACTACAGACGGTTCATTGAAGGATTTTCCAAGATAGTGGCTCCGCTGACTCAGTTGACTAGGAAGGATCAACCGTTCGCTTGGACCGATAGGTGTGAAGCAAGTTTCCAAGCATTGAAGGAGAAGTTAACGAGCGCCCCAGTATTAGTCATTCCTGATACGTCCAAACCGTTCGAAGTATATTGTGACGCGTCTCATCAGGGTTTGGGCTGTGTACTCATGCAAGAAAAGAGGGTGGTTGCGTATGCTTCTCGACAATTGAAGGTTCACGAGAAGAATTATCCAACTCACGACCTGGAATTAGCAGCAGTTGTCTTTGCCTTGAAAATTTGGAGACACTACTTGTATGGATCGGCATTTCAAGTGTTCAGTGATCACAAGAGTCTTAAGTACCTGTTCGATCAGAAAGAGCTGAATATGAGGCAGAGACGTTGGCTAGAATTCTTGAAGGATTACGACTTTGAACTACTCTACCATCCGGGAAAAGCAAATGTTGTAGCAGACGCTTTAAGTAGAAAGGTAGTTCACGTCTCCTCTATGATGGTCCGAGAGTTGAGTTTGGTAGAAAGTTTTAGAGATCTGAGGTTACAGTTTGACTTGCAACCGAATGTTATCAAATGCTGTACTCTTAGGATCTCCAGTGACGTGTTCGACCGGATCAGAGTGAAGCAGCGAGAGGATGAGGAGTTGGTGAAGATTTTGAGCACACTCGGTACAGATCAAGCAAAACATTTTAACACTGGAACTGATGGTATGCTACGCTACATGGGTAGAACATGCATTCCGAACGATGGCGAGTTGAAAAGAATTATTCTTGAGGAAGGACATCACAGTTGTCTTAGCATACACCCTGGTATGACTAAGATGTATCAAGACCTCAGGAGCTCGTTCTGGTGGCCGGGAATGAAGAGTGATGTCGCCCGTTTTGTGGCATCCTGTTTAACATGCCAGCGAGCCAAGGCTGAGTATCAAAGGCCTGGTGGTTTACTTCAGCAGTTAGAAATCCCAGAATGGAAGTGGGACAGCATTGCGATGGATTTCGTGACTCACTTACCTCGAACGGTCAGGAATCATGATTCCATATGGGTAATTGTGGATCGACTGACGAAGAGTGCTCATTTCCTAGCAGTCAATCTGAAGATGTCCATGACGAACCTGGCTAAGCTTTACATCAAGGAAATTGTTCGTCTACATGGAGTTCCGTCTAGCATTGTTTCAGACCGAGACACAAGGTTTACCTCTCGATTCTGGCAATCATTACAAAGTGAGCTCGGTAGCAAACTCCATATGAGTTCGGCTTATCATCCTCAGACGGACGGTCAGTCCGAGAGGACTATTCAGACACTCGAAGATTTACTTAGGACGTGCGTCCTAGATCACATGGGCGTGTGGGATGAAGTCTTACCTTTGGTAGAGTTCACCTATAACAACAGTTTCCAAGCCAGCATAGGAATGGCTCCCTTTGAAGCTCTGTACGGTAGGAAATGTCAAACGCCATTGTGTTGGTTTCAAGAAGGAGAAAATGTCTTAACTGGACCAGAACTCATTCAGCAGACGACTGAGAAGGTGAAATTGATCGAAGAAAGGCTGAAGGCATCTCGGAGCAGACAGAAGTCATACGCTGACAAAAGAAGAAGGCCATTGGAGTTCGATGCTGGAGATCACGTCTTTCTTAGACTACATCCGACTACTGGAGTGGGGAGAGCCATTCGACCCAAGAAGTTGTCTCCCAAGTTCATCGGACCCTATCAGATCTTGAGGAAGATCGGACCAGTCGCATACGAGTTATCCTTGCCGCCTCAGTTATCAAATTTGCATCCAGTCTTTCACGTTTCTCAACTCCGAAAATACGTATCCGACCCTTCTCACGTATTGGAGTTAGAAGATATTCGTCTTCGTCAAGACCGTACATTAGAAATGCAGCCGGTACGCATCGAGGATAGCAACACCAAGTACTACAAGGGGAAAGCAGTCAGATTGGTGAAAGTCGTCTGGGACGAGAAGACGGGCGACTCTACTTGGGAAGTGGAAGCTGCTATGAAAGATTTGTATCCCCATCTGTTCGAGACTCCGTCCTAATTTTCGAGGACGAAAATTTTTGTTGTTGGGGAGAATGTAAGGACCTAGTCTTCTTTTTATTATTTTTTTTATTATTTTAATATTTTAGAAGGGGTGGGGGAAGCAATTAGGGAGTCACGGGGGGTTGTTTGTTTTGGAAGTGGGGAGCAAGAAAACGTCCGTGACTTCCCTCTTGTGTTTGGCACCATGCAAGCTTGAAAGATAAAAGGAGGTACTGGGTTCTGAGATGTGGAAGAAGCCTTGCTACCTTGCTGTCATTTTTGTGAGAGAAGAAGTGAAGAACTTTGGAGTTGGAAGGAGATCCAGACACTTGTATTTCTAGGTTCAAGATTCACAAAGGAAGTCTTCAAGAGGTAAGGGGTGCTAGATTTTTCGTTTTGATGAGTTAATCTTACTGTTTTTGTAGAAATCTAAAAGCTTTAGAGTTAAAAATGGAGGTTTTCTGGTTTTTTGGAAAACCTGCGATTCTGCAGAATCTGCAGAATCGCGTTCGTCCAATTTGGTTTCAAATTGGACGTTCGTCCAATTTGGTTTCAAATTGGACGTTCGTCCAATTTGGTTTCAAATTGGACGTTCGTCCAATTTGGTTTCAAATTGGACGTTCGTCCAAAACTAGACGAACTGAACGCTCGTCCACTTTGATTTGAACGCTCGTTTTCTTTTGCCTGACGAGCGTTCGCTCATGCGTTCGCCCATGCGTTCGTCCCGTAGCGTTCGTTCTTAAATATTCTGAACGTTCGTCCTAACAGTATATGACCAAATATAGGTGGGTTTCTGAGCGTTCGTTCAGATAGTGGATTAACGAGCGTTGGTGATAAGGATTTGAGAAGAGAGCGTCTGTGTGCGCCTGTGAACGTTCGTTCATTTCCGGGTAAGAGAAGCTTACTTAATTTAACTGTTTTGATGTATGTGTGGGTGTGAACGTTCGTTATTTTACTGTATGGAAATAATGCATGATGGATGCTATGAATGAATTGGTATGAACGTTCGTTATTTGAATGTATGATGTGACTATGGTAGATTTGCATGAACGTTCGTTAATTATGGGATGAAAATGATATATGACTAAGTTGCTTATGACGCATGAGAAGTTGGATGAAATGAGATATATGAAATCTGAAAATTTGAGTTGATATGAACGAATGCAATTATGTGATTTTGATGAGAAATGAACTTCCCATGAAATATTGTACGTTCGTAGTGAACGGTCCTTGACCGTTCGGTTTTTTTTTCTTGTTGAGGACGAGCGTCCTCGAGTCTAAAAACTAGGCTTGAGCGTTCGGCCAAGCACTGTTGTGTCTTAGTATTCTTTGACAAATTCCATGTTTTTAATTCCATTGATAAAATGCGTTTGGTTTTTCCTTCGTAATATGGTTGAGATGTTGATTCTGCTATTTGGCTAAATCCTTGGTTGAGGACGAGCGTCCTCACCCTAGAATGCTCTGTTTGAACGTTCGGTTTGGCACTGTAGAAATCATGTACGTTTGATAAACTTCTCTCTTTTTGTACTTGCGTATAAATATGTAACAGTGCATATTCCCGTTCGTATTACTTCTCCAAAATTCTCTTAGTTTATTTTCAAAGATTTATCAATCTGAGTCACTGAACATGCGGTCTTACACCTGACGTTCGCCCAGAATAGCGTTCGGTCTTACACCGGACGATCGTACTGGAAGGCCTTCGGTCTTACACTGAACGTACGCTCAAAGTAGCGTTCGGTTTCATACCGAGCGTTCGTTATAAACAGTGCTCGGTCCAAAACTGAGCGCTCGTCCTAATAGTGCTCGGTATTATTTTGAGCGCTCGTTCTCTTTTCCCACCAAATAGCGTTCGTCCAATGAACAGTACCAGATTTGGAAATTTCTGAACTTAAACCGTTCGTTCTTTGATTCGAACGAGCGTTCTTTGGGTCTCATTTATAGCGTTCGTCCTCGGTCCTTGGGGACAGAACGTTCGGTCTTGGTGGTTTTCGTGGAAAAGGATTATGTATTAATGAATAGTAATCGATGAACAGTAAATGATGAATGGTAAATAATGAATAGTAAATGATGAAGAGTATATGAGATGAATGGAAAGTTGTGACTTTTGAAAGAGCGTTCCGGGGAGGAACGACTCAGATCTTGATTATTGAGATTTGTAAAGTATGAATGTGGTAAGCTTAGCCGGTTGATTCATCCTGATATTCCGTGAGTACTCGTCCTCACGTAGAGGCAGTACGTCATGTGTGGGAATGGCAGGAGGTCCTAGTCCTGATGATTATTTTGACAGATAGGATTAACCTCGGGTGGCAGCTGATGAGAGTTCCAGTTACTACATCACCCGGGTGCACGAACACCGAAGCTACACAGAGTTCATACAGTCCGGACAGTCAGTCGTGTTGAGTTTTAATTTGTGAATACGTTAAAGTGGGTTGTTATGTAATGAATGTGTATGTTGAAATATGCATGTATGTTGAATTGTTTACCTGAAATTGCATGTTGATGCATGAGTTAAATTACGTAAGCTTACCCTTTCGTTTTCCTTGTGTTGTCCATTGTACTTGTACGTCCGTCTTGTCTTTGCAATGATCATCCGTGTGGATGTGAGCAGAGGGAGATGAGCGTTTGGAAGATGCGCTGAATGAAGAGAACCTGGTTGATGTCGAAGTGAAGACCGAGCAGTGAGATGCTCGGCCAGTTATTGTAGTCTGTATTAGAATGGTCGTTCGACCATCTTGTCTTGTTTCTTTTATTCTGATAGACCGTTCGGTATTTGTACCATGTAAACTGTTCGGTCAAGTTTCGTGTACGTTCGGCTTTTTCATTTGTAACTCTGATGTGTGGCGTGTAACTTTAGCACATTCGCCTTTATGTTGGATTTGTACCTAAGGACGTCTGTCCTTGAGCGATTGTTAAATTTCTCATTTCTTTAACTTTTAGTATAAAACTGTTTGAGATTATTATTAATTGTGATTTTTCTAAATTTATAGTTATAACTGTATTTTTGGGATGTCACATTAGTGGTATCAGAGCAGTTTTGTTCTTTTAAGGACATTGTAGGTTGTGAGTACACCATGCTTGTTTTGTTGTGTGCTCAACGGTCTCTATTGAGTATTTTAGACTCCTTGAACTTAATTAATGATCGTTTTCTCTGTTTCTCAGAGAACAAATGGCACCTAGACTTTCTCCTCCTCCACCGCAGACCAATGAAAATGATGTGCCCAACAACACCAGATTGTTGGAATCCATAATTGAAAGGTTACAAGAGCAGAACGCTGTTTTGACGCAGCAAAATGCGGCTGCCTTACAGAGTTTGGAGGCCACTCGTGCAAATTCTGAAGTGACTCAGAGACAGCTTATGGAGATTCTTGCAGCTACCATGGGTACACCGGGAGCATCTGCTTCAAACACTACTCATCATACTGAGTGGAGTTTGGAGAACTTTTTACAGCATCGTCCAGCGAAGTTTGATGGAAAGTGTCCTCCTGACGGGGCAGATCAGTGGCTGCAGGATATGGAGCGTCTCTACGACGTCAAGGAATGTCCGAACGATCGAAGGCTGACATTCACTGAGTATTTGTTGACTGGAGAGGCCAGTCATTGGTGGTCGAGTACGAAGATGTTACTGACAGACTCTCACAGCCCTATTTCCTGGGAAGTCTTCAAGGAAAAATTTTATGAAGAGTATTTCCCGGATAGTGTTCGTTTCGGCAAAGAAGTGGAATTTCTCCAGTTGGTGCAAGGTAGTATGTCTGTTTCTGAGTACACCAACAGGTTTAAACATCTGGTTCGTTTTAATACCATGGCGACCAGTGAAGTATGGCAATGCAGGAAGTTTGAAAATGGGCTGAGAAGTGATCTGAAGGTACTGATATCCAGCCTTTGCATTAAGTCTTTTCCTGCCGTGATTGAGAGGGCAAAAGTGTTAGAGAAAAATGTGGCTGAAGCGGAACGACTGAAGAAGCAGCAACAACCAACTAGAGGGCCGATCATGTCCAGGCCGAATCTGAATCGGAACAGGTTGCCGTATGCTCGTCCAGCACAACCGTCTAATTCTCAAGCTATGGTTGTTGCCGGACAGTCTGGACAGAATGGATCAGTCAGATGTTTTAAGTGTGGAGGACCACACTATCGATCGTCGTGTCCTCTGTTGGAGGGGACAAAATACTGCACTCGCTGTAAAAGAAACGGTCACATGGAGCATGAGTGTAATATGGGCCGACGAGCAGTAATGAGGCCGCCAAATGCCGGGAGGATGCAACAGGATCGGGGTGGAAGAGCACAAGCTGTTGGTCGAGTTTATGCGATAACAGGCGCCGAAGCTGCCAGTTCAGGTACGCTCATCACCAGTACATGTTTATTGTTTGGGAAGCCTTGCTGTGTGTTGTATGATTCGGGGGCGACACACTCCTTCATCTCGAAGGCGTGCGTCGAGAAATTGGGTATAACCGAACGCGAAATGCAGTTCGACTTGGTAGTATCAACCCCAGCGGCTGGTGAGGTTAGGACGTCTACTGTATGTGTTAAATGTCCTATAGAGGTTGAAGGGCGTAATTACAAGGTGAATCTCATTTGTCTACCCTTGAAAGATCTAGAAGTAATCTTAGGAATGGATTGGCTTGCTACCAATCGCATTCTCATAGATTGTGGTGCAAAGGAATTGGTGTTTCCGGACGAGTATGAAGTGGATCTATCTGTGACGCTCGGTCAACTGAAAGAAGACATAGTGGATGGCGCCAGTTGCTTTCTGATAATGACTCATTCGGACGAACGACTTGAAGGTTTGACTCATGAGCGATCGTCCAGTAAACTGAATGGAGGACGATCAGTCGTGGATGAATTCCCTGATGTATTTCCTGATGAAGTGCCTGGATTACCTCCTCCACGCGAGGTGGAATTTACCATCGACCTAGTGTCGAATGCTGGACCTATCTCTATTGCACCCTATCGGATGTCGCCAGCAGAATTAGCTGAACTCAAGGAGCAGATTGAAGAATTAATGGATAAGCAGTTTATCAGACCAAGCGTGTCACCTTGGGGAGCGCCAGTACTCTTAGTGAAGAAGAAGGATGGCAGTTCTCGTCTCTGTATTGATTACAGGCAGTTAAACAAGCTGACTATCAAGAACAAGTATCCTTTGCCTCGGATTGACGACCTGCTGGATCAATTACATGGCGCGACCATATTCTCAAAGATTGATTTACGGTCGGGATACCATCAGATTCGGGTGAAGGAAGAAGACATCCAGAAAACAGCCTTCCGATCTCGTTATGGACACTACGAGTATGTAGTGATGCCATTCGGTGTGACAAACGCCCCAGCAATATTTATGGACTACATGAATCGTATCTTCAGGCCGTATCTAGACAAATTCGTGGTCGTCTTCATTGATGACATTCTTGTCTACTCCAAGAGCTATGAAGAGCATGAGGATCACTTGAGGATCATTCTAAGTGTACTAAGAGAAAAGGAATTGTACGCCAAGTTCTCAAAATGTGAATTTTGGATGAAGGAAGTGCAATTCTTGGGGCACGTGGTTTCAGCAGAAGGAATCTCCGTGGATCCGGCCAAAGTAAGAGCGGTACTGGAATGGGAAAGTCCACGTTCGGTAACTGAAGTTCGCAGCTTTGTGGGACTCGCAGGCTACTACAGACGGTTCATTGAAGGATTTTCCAAGATAGTGGCTCCGCTGACTCAGTTGACTAGGAAGGATCAACCGTTCGCTTGGACCGATAGGTGTGAAGCAAGTTTCCAAGCATTGAAGGAGAAGTTAACGAGCGCCCCAGTATTAGTCATTCCTGATACGTCCAAACCGTTCGAAGTATATTGTGACGCGTCTCATCAGGGTTTGGGCTGTGTACTCATGCAAGAAAAGAGGGTGGTTGCGTATGCTTCTCGACAATTGAAGGTTCACGAGAAGAATTATCCAACTCACGACCTGGAATTAGCAGCAGTTGTCTTTGCCTTGAAAATTTGGAGACACTACTTGTATGGATCGGCATTTCAAGTGTTCAGTGATCACAAGAGTCTTAAGTACCTGTTCGATCAGAAAGAGCTGAATATGAGGCAGAGACGTTGGCTAGAATTCTTGAAGGATTACGACTTTGAACTACTCTACCATCCGGGAAAAGCAAATGTTGTAGCAGACGCTTTAAGTAGAAAGGTAGTTCACGTCTCCTCTATGATGGTCCGAGAGTTGAGTTTGGTAGAAAGTTTTAGAGATCTGAGGTTACAGTTTGACTTGCAACCGAATGTTATCAAATGCTGTACTCTTAGGATCTCCAGTGACGTGTTCGACCGGATCAGAGTGAAGCAGCGAGAGGATGAGGAGTTGGTGAAGATTTTGAGCACACTCGGTACAGATCAAGCAAAACATTTTAACACTGGAACTGATGGTATGCTACGCTACATGGGTAGAACATGCATTCCGAACGATGGCGAGTTGAAAAGAATTATTCTTGAGGAAGGACATCACAGTTGTCTTAGCATACACCCTGGTATGACTAAGATGTATCAAGACCTCAGGAGCTCGTTCTGGTGGCCGGGAATGAAGAGTGATGTCGCCCGTTTTGTGGCATCCTGTTTAACATGCCAGCGAGCCAAGGCTGAGTATCAAAGGCCTGGTGGTTTACTTCAGCAGTTAGAAATCCCAGAATGGAAGTGGGACAGCATTGCGATGGATTTCGTGACTCACTTACCTCGAACGGTCAGGAATCATGATTCCATATGGGTAATTGTGGATCGACTGACGAAGAGTGCTCATTTCCTAGCAGTCAATCTGAAGATGTCCATGACGAACCTGGCTAAGCTTTACATCAAGGAAATTGTTCGTCTACATGGAGTTCCGTCTAGCATTGTTTCAGACCGAGACACAAGGTTTACCTCTCGATTCTGGCAATCATTACAAAGTGAGCTCGGTAGCAAACTCCATATGAGTTCGGCTTATCATCCTCAGACGGACGGTCAGTCCGAGAGGACTATTCAGACACTCGAAGATTTACTTAGGACGTGCGTCCTAGATCACATGGGCGTGTGGGATGAAGTCTTACCTTTGGTAGAGTTCACCTATAACAACAGTTTCCAAGCCAGCATAGGAATGGCTCCCTTTGAAGCTCTGTACGGTAGGAAATGTCAAACGCCATTGTGTTGGTTTCAAGAAGGAGAAAATGTCTTAACTGGACCAGAACTCATTCAGCAGACGACTGAGAAGGTGAAATTGATCCAAGAAAGGCTGAAGGCATCTCGGAGCAGACAGAAGTCATACGCTGACAAAAGAAGAAGGCCATTGGAGTTCGATGCTGGAGATCACGTCTTTCTTAGACTACATCCGACTACTGGAGTGGGGAGAGCCATTCGACCCAAGAAGTTGTCTCCCAAGTTCATCGGACCCTATCAGATCTTGAGGAAGATCGGACCAGTCGCATACGAGTTATCCTTGCCGCCTCAGTTATCAAATTTGCATCCAGTCTTTCACGTTTCTCAACTCCGAAAATACGTATCCGACCCTTCTCACGTATTGGAGTTAGAAGATATTCGTCTTCGTCAAGACCGTACATTAGAAATGCAGCCGGTACGCATCGAGGATAGCAACACCAAGTACTACAAGGGGAAAGCAGTCAGATTGGTGAAGTCGTCTGGGACGAGAAGACGGGCGACTCTACTTGGGAAGTGGAAGCTGCTATGAAAGATTTGTATCCCCATCTGTTCGAGACTCCGTCCTAATTTTCGAGGACGAAAATTTTTGTTGTTGGGGAGAATGTAAGGACCTAGTCTTCTTTTTATTATTTTTTTTATTATTTTAATATTTTAGAAGGGGTGGGGGAAGCAATTAGGGAGTCACGGGGGGTTGTTTTTTTTGGAAGTGGGGAGCAAGAAAACGTCCGTGACTTCCCTCTTGTGTTTGGCACCATGGAAGCTTGAAAGATAAAAGGAGGTACTGGGTTCTGAGATGTGGAAGAAGCCTTGCTACCTTGCTGTCATTTTTGTGAGAGAAGAAGTGAAGAACTTTGGAGTTGGAAGGAGATCCAGACACTTGTATTTCTAGGTTCAAGATTCACAAAGGAAGTCTTCAAGAGGTAAGGGGTGCTAGATTTTTCGTTTTGATGAGTTAATCTTACTGTTTTTGTAGAAATCTAAAAGCTTTAGAGTTAAAAATGGAGGTTTTCTGGTTTTTTGGAAAACCTGCGATTCTGCAGAATCTGCAGAATCGCGTTCGTCCAATTTGGTTTCAAATTGGACGTTCGTCCAATTTGGTTTCAAATTGGACGTTCGTCCAAAACTAGACGAACTGAACGCTCGTCCACTTTGATTTGAACGCTCGTTTTCTTTTGCCTGACGAGCGTTCGCTCATGCGTTCGCCCATGCGTTCGTCCCGTAGCGTTCGTTCTTAAATATTCTGAACGTTCGTCCTAACAGTATATGACCAAATATAGGTGGGTTTCTGAGCGTTCGTTCAGATAGTGGATTAACGAGCGTTGGTGATAAGGATTTGAGAAGAGAGCGTCTGTGTGCGCCTGTGAACGTTCGTTCATTTCCGGGTAAGGGAAGCTTACTTAATTTAACTGTTTTGATGTATGTGTGGGTGTGAACGTTCGTTATTTTACTGTATGGAAATAATGCATGATGGATGCTATGAATGAATTGGTATGAACGTTCGTTATTTGAATGTATGATGTGACTATGGTAGATTTGCATGAACGTTCGTTAATTATGGGATGAAAATGATATATGACTAAGTTGCTTATGACGCATGAGAAGTTGGATGAAATGAGATATATGAAATCTGAAAATTTGAGTTGATATGAACGAATGCAATTATGTGATTTTGATGAGAAATGAACTTCCCATGAAATATTGTACGTTCGTAGTGAACGGTCCTTGACCGTTCGGTTTTTTTTTCTTGTTGAGGACGAGCGTCCTCGAGTCTAAAAACTAGGCTTGAGCGTTCGGCCAAGCACTGTTGTGTCTTAGTATTCTTTGACAAATTCCATGTTTTTAATTCCATTGATAAAATGCGTTTGGTTTTTCCTTCGTAATATGGTTGAGATGTTGATTCTGCTATTTGGCTAAATCCTTGGTTGAGGACGAGCGTCCTCACCCTAGAATGCTCTGTTTGAACGTTCGGTTTGGCACTGTAGAAATCATGTACGTTTGATAAACTTCTCTCTTTTTGTACTTGCGTATAAATATGTAACAGTGCATATTCCCGTTCGTATTACTTCTCCAAAATTCTCTTAGTTTATTTTCAAAGATTTATCAATCTGAGTCACTGAACATGCGGTCTTACACCTGACGTTCGCGCAGAATAGCGTTCGGTCTTACACCGGACGATCGTACTGGAAGGCCTTCGGTCTTACACTGAACGTACGCTCAAAGTAGCGTTCGGTTTCATACTGAGCGTTCGTTATAAACAGTGCTCGGTCCAAAACTGAGCGCTCGTCCTAATAGTGCTCGGTATTATTTTGAGCGCTCGTTCTCTTTTCCCACCAAATAGCGTTCGTCCAATGAACAGTACCAGATTTGGAAATTTCTGAACTTAAACCGTTCGTTCTTTGATTCGAACGAGCGTTCTTTGGGTCTCATTTATAGCGTTCGTCCTCGGTCCTTGGGGACAGAACGTTCGGTCTTGGTGGTTTTCGTGGAAAAGGATTATGTATTAATGAATAGTAATCGATGAACAGTAAATGATGAATGGTAAATAATGAATAGTAAATGATGAAGAGTATATGAGATGAATGGAAAGTTGTGACTTTTGAAAGAGCGTTCCGGGGAGGAACGACTCAGATCTTGATTATTGAGATTTGTAAAGTATGAATGTGGTAAGCTTAGCCGGTTGATTCATCCTGATATTCCGTGAGTACTCGTCCTCACGTAGAGGCAGTACGTCATGTGTGGGAATGGCAGGAGGTCCTAGTCCTGATGATTATTTGGACAGATAGGATTAACCTCGGGTGGCAGTTGATGAGAGTTCCAGTTACTACATCACCCGGGTGCACGAACACCGAAGCTACACAGAGTTCATACAGTCCGGACAGTCAGTCGTGTTGAGTTTTAATTTGTGAATACGTTAAAGTGGGTTGTTATGTAATGAATGTGTATGTTGAAATATGCGTGTATGTTGAATTGTTTACCTGAAATTGCATGTTGATGCATGAGTTAAATTACGTAAGCTTACCCTTTCGTTTTCCTTGTGTTGTCCATTGTACTTGTACGTCCGTCTTGTCTTTGCAATGATCATCCGTGTGGATGTGAGCAGAGGGAGATGAGCGTTTAGAAGATGCGCTGAATGAAGAGAACCTGGTTGATGTCGAAGTGAAGACCGAGCAGTGAGATGCTCGGCCAGTTATTGTAGTCTGTATTAGAATGGTCGTTCGACCATCTTGTCTTGTTTCTTTTATTCTGATAGACCGTTCGGTATTTGTACCGTGTAAACTGTTCGGTCAAGTTTCGTGTACGTTCGGCTTTTTCATTTGTAACTCTGATGTGTGGCGTGTAACTTTAGCACATTCGCCTTTATGTTGGATTTGTACCTAAGGACGTCCGTCCTTGAGCGATTGTTAAATTTCTCATTTCTTTAACTTTTAGTGTAAAACTGTTTGAGATTATTATTAATTGTGATTTTTCTAAATTTATAGTTATAACTGTATTTTTGGGATGTCACACTATCAAACACTTCTTTAATTGTATTAACTAACAAAACTAATCTATTACCCAACTTTAATAGATTAAAATAATATTTAATATAATCAATTATTTTTGTTATATATTAGAATTTCAGGTTTTAGCAATTAAACTCATTTTACTAATTTTCCCCTTTCAAAAGACTGAAGATGAGATAAACTGTTTGGAAATATGATATAGAAAAAAAAAAGTTTGGTGTAAAACTAAAAATAATTACCTAGTAATAAATTTTGAACACCTATTTTTCTCATAAAAGCTTCCAACTAGATTCCGCTATCCCTTTCTGCTTTATTTCTGATGAAGATGATGCCCAAATCCATTTCAATTCTTTTCCAGAAGAAAGAAAATTTTAGAACAGCAAAGTTAGCTAACAAAATGAATATAAAAATGTAGAATAATGAATTATAAAAATTTAACAAATGTATATTAATTCATGAATGAAAAAATGGATGAAAGATAAAAGGAATTAGAAATCCCTCTTACATCTCACCGACACCTACATTGAATGGTTCAGTTTACATCATATCATAAACTCTTTCTCTCTTTCCATAACACACAATCGCAATCAGATCACCGTTCCAATAAACTCACTGCTTCAATATCGCGAACATTGAAACCACAATCGACGCTCCAATCACGGCCATCGAGCTTGACAAGGAAGCACCTGCTCCGGCATCAGGTCCCGGTGCCGGGGCCGGAGACAATTCTTCAGCGGTGGCCACGGCGAAGAAAAGCGCTGCGACGAGAGCAGCGAGGAAGAAATTGACGGAGAATGCTTGAGATGCCATGGCTACAGAAAGTGCAGAAAGAAAGAGAACGAAAAACCAAGTGTTGAAGGTGCAGTGAGTATTTTTATTCTGCGATGAAAGAATGAAAAGAGGGTGGTGGTATTTATAGTGTTATTATGAAAACGCTTGTGGGCCCTAAGGGAGCGTTTGGTTTGGCTACAGAAGCCGAAATTATTGCTTCTTCTTGTCCGATTTTCCCGTTCAGCCCGTCGTTTAGTTCTCCTGTAATTACGCTGTTTCTATTTTCCTTTCCTAAATCCTAATTAAGTTTTATAATTGAACTAAACTAACTCATTATTAGTTTAATTATGTCTATTTTTTTTAAAATCATTTGCAGATAAGTTAATTTAAATTTTTAAAACAATGTATTGCTTCTCAGATTAAATTGCTGATGGGGATGATTGTCACAAAAATTAAAGAGAGACACCAAAAATATAATTCATCAAAAAAATACTTTTTTTCTCTCAAAAGTAAAATAAATATAAAAGCATGATAAGAAGCCAGTTGTCTTGTCCAAAATTCTAGTTGCGTTTGCTTACTAGGTTTATTTCACACTTAATATACGTGTGCTCTCTTATATGATTTTTTCCTTCTTAATTAAGATACAACAATTAGCGTGTCTCTCGTGTCTCTCGTGTCTCTCCTTTCTCTTCACAAGACTAATAAATAAATTCATTTACACGAACAAAACAAAACATATAAAATGTGAATAATATGAGGATGACTAGATACTTAACTTATATTTATCTTTATTTTTAAGTTAAATTACTATATCATTCTTAATATATTAAGTAATGTATAAAATTCATTTTCACATTTTTTTGTTATTTGTTTTTGTTTCATTTAAAAAACTCGTCTTTTATTTAACAACTTTTATTATCTTTCTTAACTATTTAATTTATTTAGGATTAATTATATTTTTTTTCAAAATTATCACATGTTTTTTGTTTTCGTTTTTTTTTTCAAATTTTGTTCTATTTATGTTTCTCTTTTTTTCATAAAGTCACCGATTTAATGTTTTATTACCAAGATCATTAGTTTTTTTTACGCGGAAAACGGTGTGTGACGTCCTAACTTGTTTAAGACACTTGTTACAATTAGAAAATAAAATAGTTAATAGTTGCATTCTTAAGGTTTCAAAATAAAATGAAATCAGGGTTTAGCTTTCTTAAGACATTTATGTTAGAATTAACAAAGAGAAGAATACCTAGAGGATTTCTGTTAGAATTAACAAAGATGAGAAGAGCTGTAATTTCTAGAGTTTGTATTAAAAAGCAAGGGTTTGATCAACGAAATCGGGTTTTGTCCAAGTGAGGTTAGTTTGTAAATTGATTTTATTTTTTGTGCAATGTTGACTGTGTTTAATGTTATCATTTTTTGATTTTGAGTCGTGATTTACAATATAGGTTTTGAAATGGGATTTGATGTCGCTTTTCGTCATATGGACAAGTCAAAGAGAAGAGGAGACTAAAATACATTGGTGAGGAAATACACGTAGTTAAAGAAATCAATCATGATCGATGATCATACTTTGAAACATTAGGAATAGTTAAAGAGTTCAAATATGTATGCGATATAAAACTTTGGTGGAATGGCTCAAAACAAACATCATACAACAATATAAGACTATTGAGTGATGATAGGGAAACAATATACTTAGTTAATTATGTTGAGGTTAATAACAAAGAAATTGATATATATGTTCAACAGTTTCCTGGTCAAGTTAAAGTAATTAACTTTATTGGTATTGGTGGAGTGGAAGAAGTGATGGGTTAAGAGGCAAGACAAGAAGAGGTTGCAGAAAAAGAGATGAATGAAGATGTTATGGAAGAAAAGTTGAATGTGTCTGAAGAAGAATTGAATGCACCTGAAGTAGAGGTAAATGTGAATGGAGAACAACTGAATGTGCCTAAAGAAAAGGTGAATGGGCCTGAAGAAGAGGTGAATTTGCATGAAGAAAATGTCAATGGGCCTGAATCAGGTGGAATTGCTAAGGATGAGGAGGAGGAAGAAGGATCAGTAATAGATAAACTTGATGACAATGAAGAAGAAAGGATTGTAAATGATGATAATGACTTTAGGATGGCCAGTGAAAGGGTTCTAGATGATTCACCTTGCGAAAATATTCATCCCGTATTGGTTAGCTGGAAAAGGTTGAAAAAAAACAGTAAGGAATAGAACAAATATTGATGAAGGGTCAATTGTGATTAATGAAGAAGTTGGAGTGCATGAAATAAATGAAGAATACATTAATGATGATTTTCCTTTAGATGTGAGTAGTGATTAAGGATGGCAACGGGTCAAATGTAGCAATTGCAACTAGGAGTGGATGTAGCAACTCTACAAAACCATCAAACCAAAAGTCTGTTAGAAGACGGAGATCCACACCTATAGTTGTACTAAGTAACGAACCAACAACAACAAGAAGAAGAAGATGCATAAGAAGCACGATTGCACAAGTTTTAGGATCTCAAGCTAATAACAACACAACCTGGGCACCCCATATGATATTTGATGGAGTAGATGTTTTTTGTAATTCCTTTTATTTAAATTTGGAAAAATCTTTTGTCAGCCACTTATGAAACATGTTAACAGTGGGTACAGTTATGGTAGACCATTTTTTTTGTCATGGTACACTTGTATGGTTCAAAATATTGTATTTAATTGAATGTCGTTAAGGACTACTTGTATGATGCACTATATTTTATTGTATTCAATGCTAAGGTTGTAAGGAAAACATTATTCAATATAATGTTGTTATGGACCACTTGTGTGATACCTTACCAAGATATTGTATTAAATTGAATGTTGCTACATACCACTTGTATAACTTAAAAAAGACAATGAAATTACATAAGGCCATATGAAATTTCCACTAACCTCTCAACATGTCTTGTCAACCTCTCAACATGTATTCCAGACCTCTAAACATGTCTTTCTGACCTCTCAACATGTCTTCCCAACCCCCAACCTCTCAACTTATCTTGGCAACCTCTCATCGCTACCTCAATTAAATGGAGTGGTTCTGATACATAAATTTGAAAAAACCTTTTTATATGTTTAATTCATATAACATAACATCACTAACGTTTTACAACACATTGTTCTGGGAATAACCAATAAACTAAAGTACCAACATTTTACACTAGTTGGTACAAGCAAAAACTATCATATTACTTTGCACTAATCAATATTACAATACTAATTAAAATTAATATTTAACAAAAACATAACAAAAATGAAAATTGTTTATGCCCATGCTATAGCAAACAAAAGTAGCATAATTTTTCCAACTTTTGTCTATTTTTGTAATTTCTCAATACAACTTTTTCCTTTTAAAAACAAACTTTATTTTCTTTAGTTTTTGTTTGTATGTTGTCGTACTCGACTCAAATTAAATGTGCAATTAAAGTGCAGTATACTAGGCAATGACTCCTAGGTCGTTTCTCAAGAACCAATTTTGGTTCCGTGAAAGGATCAAACACATAGTGAGGGTTTTTTCAGCAGAATGTGTGAACTAAACTTAACACAGCAAAACATAAATTAAAACACTAATTAAGGACAAGTTGGTTACTAGTTCAACTATAATGCTTCCAATCCCAAATTTATAATAAATCAACCGCTCCTCTCACCCCTAATCCAACACGAATTAATCAACTAAGCAAAGACTAAAACGGTTTTCATAACATCGAATTAAGCAAACGCAATGCACATGTTTAATCACTTCTGCGCCACCACAAATTAAGCAACTATGACTCTAATCAACTAAGCGGAGATTAGACACAATTTAGATCACTAAGCGTGTACCTAATTGCAAGCACATAATAGATTAAGCATCATGTAGAGGAAAGAAGAGCAAAATCATAATGATCACTAGTGCAAAATTGGCTTTTAACGTCCCCCCATAGACGTCCGTCCGTAAAAGTCCCAACGTAAATAATTAACCGGTGACATATTCGTAAATAAGTGAAACTCTAGACGTCCGTTGTGTGGGGGGACAGACGTCTATAGTCTTATAGACGTCGGGGCCCCAGAGTACCGGACGTCTAACAGTATTAATATGGGAAACGCGAACCCACAAGCAGTTACGCTCACTGTTCATCGTCTTCCCCGCGAACGCTGCTGCGCCATTGATTTTCGAGGTGCGTTTTCTCTCTTTTGGACCGTTTAAATTTACTTTCAATCTGATTACATTGCCCTGTGATGAAATATCTTTGATTTGAACCGATTAAAAATCGTTTTCGATCCGTTTTTGTAACACCCTAATATTTTAAAGGGTATTACTGATAGTAGAGACGAAATTAATTTGATATATTTTATAAACCATCAAACTTTATTTCAATTCTCCCAAAGTACAATACCAAACTCTCATGGTATAACTCGAACAAACTACTCCCGGTAGTAAACATCATTTCATAAGTAATGATTTCTCATATCCACCCCAACATTTCATAAAACCAACAATTCATACCCTCTTATCCACCTAACTCAATCATGTTCATTCTTTAATCATGAATTCATAATCACCCGTTTTGGTATCAATAAATCAAACATATTGCCAGATATCATGCTTCATATTATAAACTCATTTTGCCATAACGAGTATAACTCAACATATTTTCACCAAACAAAGATCATGGATCAACCAAAATATATCAACATATCTTAAGAACTACATATTAAAGTCTGGGCTCAATGTAATGATAAATAAAATATATATGAAATGTTTACCATGATAATATTATGCATCTACAATCAACTTGTTTTATTTTATTTTCATCCTATTATAGATTTTTCTTTACCCCAATTGGTCACCGGAGAGGACCCAGATGTCTGAACGCATCAAACTCACCTTCGACGCCAGCACATATGACTAGTCACAACTGACTGGACCAGGCCAGGGCTGCTCTATGATCAGGGATGTGCCAACTCAGGTTTTTAAGGTTCCTCTATCCTACCAAAAAAGGGAGGTCCTCAATAATTAACAATTTATTTATTTAATTTATCTACCTTATTTTCTTATGCTCTAAATCTTAAAATGCTTAATTTTACTTCCTCTCACAACAACCTCAACCAGTATCTGTATATCTATTTAATACCCATATCTACAAGTTATTACAGAACCCTTATTCCAAACCTCCCAACAAGATCAATTTCAGCCAACAAACTCATTCAATAAATTCATCACAATAAACATCCATAATAGAATTCATACAAGATAATTATAAACAATTAACAATAATAAAACATTACAATAAATGGTCATAGAAGAATACAATATTTGACAATCATAAAAATAATCTTAATATAAAAATTCATGGGGAAACAAGAAGTTGAATCTGGCAGAGCCGGTTAGACAACTTCTAATCCATCCAAAAATACAATATAATTAAATAACAAGAACAATAACATGTATGGGGAAATAAGAAGTTGAATCTGGCAGAGCCGGTTAGACAACTTCTAATCCTTCCAAAAATGCAATAAAATAAATAAGTAAAGCAATAAATAGTTTGGGGAAACAAGAAGTTGAATCTGGCAGAGCCGGTTAGACAACTTCTAATCCTTCCAAAATGCAATAAAATAAATAAGTAAAGAAATAAAACATTTGGGGAAACAAGAGATTGAATCTGGCAGAGCCGGTTAGACAATTTCTAATCCTTCCAAAATACAAAAATAAACAACTAATAACATACAAATGGCATAACATAATCAATATCACGTTTTACAACTATCACACTTGGATATCAACACAAAAGCATACTCTCATTTAAATTCAAAATCATACAGAAACAAAATACTCCATAATCAAGATTTAAGATCAGACAAAAGCAAAATATAGCATATTCAAGACTCAAGATAATACAAAAGGAGATACTCAAGGTTAGCTTCCCTTACCTCTATTACAGACTTAATCTCCTCGCTCTCTGAAAACTTCCAGAATATCCCCTTTGAAATTAGAAATTCTTCCAACTCTCTTCTCTCAAAAATTTTCTAAGTTCTTTGGTGTAAATTTTCAGCCTCCCCCCTTGGCTATTTATAGTAAAAAATTTTACTATTCATTTTTACTATTCATTTTTACTATTCATTTTTTTATTCATTTTACTATTACAAAAATAATTTTTTTATTTGCAAATTGGTGAATTCTGATCTCAAAGCTACGTGGAACACTTATCCTTTCCAAAAATTTTTTTTTTAATTTTTTTTTTTACTATTCACTTTTTACTATTCACAATTTACTATTCACTATTTACTTTTTTTTTTTAATTTAGTATCTGACTTACAAATATTTTCAAGGATCTTACAATCTCCCCAACAACAATTATTTTCGCCCTCGAAAATTATTTATTTAAACAAAGACTATTTAACAAAAGAATACTTACAAAAGAGATATGGATTTTCAAAAACCATTGCTCTGATACCCAACAGTGTAACACCCCGATTTAGGCGTTACAATTTATTTTTCCACAAAAATACATATATAACTTTTCTTTAACAATTTTCAACACCAACAAAATATTAAGTGCTTTATTACAACACAAGTCTTCTGAAATAAAATTTCACACAATTCATAAACTTCTGAAATTTAAAATTTCACACAGTTTGAAATTTCAAAACATATTTATTTAGAAATCCCCCATGTCTCTCTTTTTTTTTTTTTTTCACAGATCTCTCATCTTCTAAGCAAGTCCAGAACCATCTGCTAATTCATCTTAAATAGTTTCTGCTCCCGTATAATATCACACATTATACGATCATTGCCTTCACATACACAAACACAAACAATATGGTGAGCTAACTGAAACAAGCATACAATCCATTCACAATCCGTTAATAATACATCCACAGTATTCAATACAGTTAAGCATTATCACAATATCATTGCTCAACAATTTTACTATTCCACTTATCAAAGTATTACAACTTCACCTCATCCGACCTACTTACCAAAGTAGTACAAACCAAGTTATTCTCTCTACTTATCAAAGTAGCACCGCAAGACAATACTGTCTACTTATCAAAGCAGCACAGTATAATTAATTCGCCTACTTACCAAAGTAGCATAAAACAAGATCTTCTGTCTACTTACCAAAGTAGCACAGTATAGTTAATCTGCCTACTTATCAAAGTAGCCCGATTTATATCATTCTCTTTATCTCTTCATTCATCATCTCATCCTGCCTACTTATCAAAGTAGCGCAAATCACCCTGCTTACTTACCAAAGTAACGCAGACCCAACATCTACTCGCCTACTTACCAAAGTAGCGCAAACCAACATCATTTATATTATTTCAACAAATTATTCATAATCAAGCACAACCCATCCAAAACTAATCATATTCAACAAGCATAAGAGAACCAGTGAACTTTTCTCAATTCCCTTCTGTCTACTTACCAATGTAGCATAAATTAACCAAATTACATTTTCCTAACATATCATTCATAACCAATCACATGCCATCTCAACCACTAATCCCGAACCAATCATGCTCAACAAGCACATAATAACCAATCAACATATCTCAGTTTCAATCCTGCCTACTTACCAAAGTAGCACAAATTAACCAAATTACCTTTTTTTTAACATATTATTTATCGGCGATCTAAACCAATCAAACTAATCAACAACATGTTTAGATCATAAGGTAAGCTTTTCAGTCCAATCCAACGGTTAATGAGGCGGAAATCATCAATTTTGTATAAATGATCCAAAACATAAATTAAACAGTATTGAGATCCCTCAGAAGGTACGAAATTAATATCTCTAAATCTGTAACTCCGATCTAAAATCCGAACGGTCGAAGTATACCACTATCTCTTAAGAACAACATACTACAATTTCAGATTAATCTAACGGTTATCTAAATAGATATGAAGATTTTACCGAGGTAACTCAGAGACAGAATTTTAAGTGGTTCTCGGTTAAACTCAAAATGCGGAATGAATTCCTCTAAGCACAGACATCTAATTCCAAATCTGAATGGTCAAGATCACCTAATATGTCTTATGAACTACATACTAAAGTTTGGGCTCCATCTAACGGTAAATGAAATATCTATGAAATGTTTACCATTATAACTTAAGAACAGAATTACAGTGTTCATCAAATATTTCCAACTTTCGAAATTTCTTTCTCTAAGCATAGACCTTCAATTACAAATCTGATCGGTCACAGTGTATTAATATGTCTTAGGGATCCTATATCAAATTTTTGAGGTTGATCTAACAGTCAAATAGGTCAGAATCTATATTTTACTGAGACAACTTAGTAACAGAACTACAGGGGTAACTAAATTACTCAAACTTATAGGATTTATTTATCAAAGTACAGGCTTTTATTTTCAAATCCGAACGGTCAAAGTTTAGTAATATGTCTTAGGATTCACATATTAAAAGTTTAACTAAATCCAACGGTGAAAACAATTAATAGAAATTTATTACCACAGTAACTCGAAAATAAGAAATTATAATCATGAAAACCAAATTTTACACAAGTCAATAGATAACTACCATTACCAAATTTTTAACATATTCATATTCATATTCATGATCATAACAAGAAAGGATTAGCTCCCCTTCATCAAAGTCAAGCAATTGGAACCATATTTCTAACCACAAAATTCTAGAAATTAAGTTGAGTTAGCTCCCCTTACCTCATGAAGACTTAAAACACCTTAAACTCTTCTTCAAAGAGAGCAACTCCTCTCCTCCTTGCTAGACCAAGTCAGCCTCCACTCTTAGGACACTTAGGATTTCGTTCACCGCCCACCAAGGACCTCTCTACTCTCCCCCAAAACTCCAAATCTGATTTGGAATTGAAAGAAGATGTCTTAGACAACTAAGGACCCATGCACTTGGCACTTAGCAATAATAAACAACCAATGGACCATCCTAAACCATTTTCCAGCCCTAAAACATGGTAGGAAAGTCTCCAAAGGGTCCCAAAATGTTCTCCTAGTCCAGAACACAACCTACCCACTCCAAAAAGTCGCAACTTGTAAAAATACACCTAAAATTAAGGTTGGACGCTAGCCCTTGGACAGCAAAACTGTCACGTTTTCCCCAGCTCGGTTAGACCCCTTCCCGAAGTCCAAAATATGCGTAGGAGTAGTCAGATTGAAACTCTTTGAGTCTAGTTTCCAATAAAACAAGAATCAACTCAATTGATATTTTACTAAGAATAATAATTTCACTCCCCAAAGTCCCAAAATATTTTCGAAAACCATTGCTCTGATACCAAAATGTAACACCCTAATATTTTAAAGGGTATTACTGATAGTAGAGACGAAATTAATTTGATATATTTTATAAACCATCAAACTTTATTTCAATTCTCCCAAAGTACAATACCAAACTCTCATGGTATAACTCGAACAAACTACTCCCGGTAGTAAACATCATTTCATAAGTAATGATTTCTCATATCCACCCCAACATTTCATAAAACCAACAATTCATACCCTCTTATCCACCTAACTCAATCATGTTCATTCTTTAATCATGAATTCATAATCACCCGTTTTGGTATCAATAAATCAAACATATTGCCAGATATCATGCTTCATATTATAAACTCATTTTGCCATAACGAGTATAACTCAACATATTTTCACCAAACAAAGATCATGGATCAACCAAAATATATCAACATATCTTAAGAACTACATATTAAAGTCTGGGCTCAATGTAATGATAAATAAAATATATATGAAATGTTTACCATGATAATATTATGCATCTACAATCAACTTGTTTTATTTTATTTTCATCCTATTATAGATTTTTCTTTACCCCAATTGGTCACCGGAGAGGACCCAGATGTCTGAACGCATCAAACTCACCTTCGACGCCAGCACATATGACTAGTCACAACTGACTGGACCAGGCCAGGGCTGCTCTATGATCAGGGATGTGCCAACTCAGGTTTTTAAGGTTCCTCTATCCTACCAAAAAAGGGAGGTCCTCAATAATTAACAATTTATTTATTTAATTTATCTACCTTATTTTCTTATGCTCTAAATCTTAAAATGCTTAATTTTACTTCCTCTCACAACAACCTCAACCAGTATCTGTATATCTATTTAATACCCATATCTACAAGTTATTACAGAACCCTTATTCCAAACCTCCCAACAAGATCAATTTCAGCCAACAAACTCATTCAATAAATTCATCACAATAAACATCCATAATAGAATTCATACAAGATAATTATAAACAATTAACAATAATAAAACATTACAATAAATGGTCATAGAAGAATACAATATTTGACAATCATAAAAATAATCTTAATATAAAAATTCATGGGGAAACAAGAAGTTGAATCTGGCAGAGCCGGTTAGACAACTTCTAATCCATCCAAAAATACAATATAATTAAATAACAAGAACAATAACATGTATGGGGAAATAAGAAGTTGAATCTGGCAGAGCCGGTTAGACAACTTCTAATCCTTCCAAAAATGCAATAAAATAAATAAGTAAAGCAATAAATAGTTTGGGGAAACAAGAAGTTGAATCTGGCAGAGCCGGTTAGACAACTTCTAATCCTTCCAAAATGCAATAAAATAAATAAGTAAAGAAATAAAACATTTGGGGAAACAAGAGATTGAATCTGGCAGAGCCGGTTAGACAATTTCTAATCCTTCCAAAATACAAAAATAAAAAACTAATAACATACAAATGGCATAACATAATCAATATCACGTTTTACAACTATCACACTTGGATATCAACACAAAAGCATACTCTCATTTAAATTCAAAATCATACAGAAACAAAATACTCCATAATCAAGATTTAAGATCAGACAAAAGCAAAATATAGCATATTCAAGACTCAAGATAATACAAAAGGAGATACTCAAGGTTAGCTTCCCTTACCTCTATTACAGACTTAATCTCCTCGCTCTCTGAAAACTTCCAGAATATCCCCTTTGAAATTAGAAATTCTTCCAACTCTCTTCTCTCAAAAATTTTCTAAGTTCTTTGGTGTAAATTTTCAGCCTCCCCCCTTGGCTATTTATAGTAAAAAATTTTACTATTCATTTTTACTATTCATTTTTACTATTCATTTTTTTATTCATTTTACTATTACAAAAATAATTTTTTTATTTGCAAATTGGTGAATTCTGATCTCAAAGCTACGTGGAACACTTATCCTTTCCAAAAATTTTTTTTTTAATTTTTTTTTTTTACTATTCACTTTTTACTATTCACAATTTACTATTCACTATTTACTTTTTTTTTTTTTTAATTTAGTATCTGACTTACAAATATTTTCAAGGATCTTACAGTTTTTGTGCAGTCTCTTGGGTGTTCTTAGGCGGCTTCTTTGACAGTTTTTGGGCTACGTTTTAGGTCGTTCCCTCCTCGATTTCCCTCCCTTTCATTTGGAATCTACTTTTCAGGTTAGCTTGTTGGTTGATAAATTTTTGTATGGATGTAATTGGGTTTTGTGTATGCATGTTTTCTACTCTAAAGTGTGCATGTGTTATTGGCTTTTGAATATGCATGTATTAGTTGTGTTGTTAGAAGTATCAAATCATTGAGTGACACTTAGTTCCCGTTTGAAATTTAACACAAACGATTAATCTTTTAATCGTTTGTGTTAAATTTTGAATTGTCCGATTGGACAGTTTGAGAAAATTAATTTTCATAATTTGCAATAACATGTCAATCGGAGTTTATGGATAAGATTGATAAAATTTCGGTTCAGTATTTGTGTTGTTCTCCGAATGCATAATTGATTGTGGTCATCGTTGACTACTCTCATTTCGTGTATTTCGGAGACCAATGCAAAATGCTGTCGAAATCTTATCAATTTTATGATGTACACTTCAATGCACGTGTCTGAGGAAATTATTAAAATTAATATTTTTGAATGGGTAGGGCCTAACCTTGTGAGTTAAAAAACTTGAATTGATGATTTTACGAACATAGTATGGATCGAAGCTGGATGAACGAACGTCGCATCAGTGAAGAATATGATAAGGGTGTTTCAAAGTTCTTGCAATACGTTGAACAAAATGTTAAGTCTGTCAACGGGACATATTTTTGTCCTTGTGTCCGTTATCTTAATCAAATACGGCAAGACTTAGGCAATGTGTGTGACCATCTATTTATGTATGGCATAATGAGGACTTATACCGTTTGGACTTGGCATGGAGAAGTACTGGAGCAGCCTACCACGTCACGAGGAACAAATTATGTGGAAGAATGGATGAGTGACCATTTAGAGGACATGATACGTGATGTCGGTGAAGATAATTTTGGAAGGGCTAATTTGTATGATTCTCTTATTAATGATTCAGAGCAACCGTTGTTCCTAGGATGCTCGAACTTTACACGTCTATTTTCAACTTTAAAGTTGTTTAGTTTAAAAGCAAGGAATTGATGGACCGATAAAAGTTTCACCGAGTTGTTGGAGTTGTTGAAGGAGATGCTTCCAGAAAATAATACTCTACCTATTCGTAATTATGAGACCAAAATTTTTTTATGTCCAATGGGTCTTGAATATCAAAAGATACATGCTTGTCCTAATGATTGTGTTTTGTACACAAAGGAGTTTGCTTCGTTAAAGTATTGTCCAACATGTGGTTTATTCCGTTTTAAAAAGAAATATGACAGAGTCACTAGTAATGAAGGTAATGATGGTGCACCTGCGAAGTTGATGTGGTATTTGCCTTATAATACCTAGGTTCAAACGTATATTCTCTTTTAAAGAAGATGTAAAGAATCTTAGGTGGCACTCTGACGAAATAAAGTGTTAGTGTTTTAATTTAATATTAAATTCACACTAAACTAAACCGCGTTTTACGTCGAATAATTTTTCAATGAAAAACTATACCTAACTAAATTGAAATAATCCTAATGTCATAAGTGATATTAACGATGGAGTCAGCATGATTTCGATTGTTGCCCCTAATTTTGTGTAATAAACATTTAAAATATTCGTATTTTGTCAAAACATTTTTATTTTTAATTTATTTATCACCTATTGATTTTTTTAAAATATCAATTTATTTTTTTATTTTTTCAGGAATTATTTTTTTCTTAAACAAAAAGCAATCTGTATTTGTATTTTATTTCTTTTAATTTTATCTGTAATAAATTAGTAAAACGTTAACTTGACTTAACTCCAAAGGTCAAGCAAGGATTGAAAGCCATTTCTTCCATTATAAGAAACCTATTTTAAACCATTGCATGTTTTAATGGGTATATCTTTTTATTCTTTTCTTTTAGTTTTACTATTTTTCTCTTATCACCTCGTACTTTGAAATTATTTTAAAAAAATTAAAATTAATTTAAGTAATTTTATTTAAAACAAATATATCCAACGGTACTAAAGCAACGTTAGTCTGAGTCTCGAAAAAGGTACACAACAGCGTAGATGACGGGTTCCACGATAAATGTTGAAACCGACAGAAGAAGCGACAATGTCGTTTAACCAACCAAATACACAAAAACAAAAACAACTGTTTCTCACAACTCACTTCCTTTCATTCACACCTCAATACATCATACCGCACAGCTGTCCACGTTCCGTGGACCCCACACGCGTTTCCCCACCCACTATAAATAACTCCACCTTCTTGGATCTAATATCACAAAATAAAACATAGCCTCATTTCACCTTTGAATTCTTATTCTCTTTCTCTCGAAACTCTCTCTAGCCATGGCATCTCAAACATTCTCCTTCGCCGTCGTGCTCGTCGTGGCTCTTTTCTTTGCCGTCGCCTCAGCTCAAGATCTGTCGCCAGCACCCGCACCAGGACCCGACGCCGGAGCTTCTGGATCCGTTTCCAGCTCCATGGCTGTGATTGGAGCGTCGGTTGTTCTTTCAATGCTCGCCATCTTCAAGCCCTGAATTAATCTGATGATTCTGAATTTTCATTGATTCCATGTGGAAAGTATTGATTTGTTTGTTGATTTATACTATTCATGTATAACAGAGAGAAAGAGATTTTACAGAATTTATATACCGAATTATTTATTTTAGGTGTTAGTGAGGAATAAGAAGTTTGTTTTGTATTCTTTACTAATAAATAATAATATTATTGATTTATTATTCATGCGTTGTTATTAATTTTACCTTTGCATTTTCTGTTGGTTTTTATTTCTGTTGCTTTTCTTCCTTTTAAATAGTCTTTTTTCAATCATACTATTAGTGTTGTTTTTTATTTAATTCATTTCATTAAAATTGTTTGATGATTAGAATAAAGATAACATCTATTTAATTACTATTGTTAGATGGTATGAAAATACATAAAAAAATAATTCAAAACTAAAATGAGATATACAAAAATTAGAATATATGATTAAATTATATTTTTTATCTTTTATTTATTTATAAAATTCAATATAGTTTCCTGTATTTTTTTCTTCAAAAACATTCAATGTCACCTTCCGTCCAAAATAATATAGTTTTCTTTATTTTATTTTTATGTTTTGAAGTTCAAAATCGCCGATCATAATTTTCATCAATCGATGTTTTCTTTTTTTAAATTTATAATAACACACCACCACTTTCTTTAAAACCCTTATATCCCTTCCTCCTCACTTATCTATAAACTCTTATGTATAAAGAAAATCCTCCATTTGAAACCACTCCTCACTTGAATCACTTGAAAACTTTTGTTGGAATGATAGATTTTAATAATTTTAAGAAATTAAAATTTATTATATTTGTGTTACTTGTAATTTTTTTATTTTTAACATTTGAATAGAGTAATTAAAATATTTTATATTTTCTTATTTAGATAAAATAATTGAACTTTTCTATTAAAATAAATTTTTTTTAAAATATGTATTTTAAAGTTTAAATTTATAAAAAATTATTTAAATGTAAATATTTATGTAATATTCAATAATTTAAATTTATTTAACATTTATATTTATATGTTTATAGGCATTAGATTTCTCCAAACACTTGTTTATAATCTATGAGTTGGAGAAAAAAATGTTTACATGTCTACTACGTTTTGCTTTAATATTAAAAATCGAGGTAGTAAATCGAAAATAAATAAAAAATTACATTTTTAACCTTAATTCTTTTAATAACTGTCATAAACTTTTCTTTTCTAAAGTTAAATAATTTTAGATTTAGTCCTCAATTATGATGAAAACAAGTGTCATAAACTATGAAAATTAAATAATTATTTTAAATTAAATAAGGTATTTGACATTAGTTATTAGCAAAATCGTTGTTAAATATATTTTTTTTCTTTGATTATAGGTACAATCGAGATCATATATCCTTTTTGATTTAAAATAATTAATTAATGATAATGATTTTTGGCTTTAGTTGTAACCAAAGCTGAAAGCAATCTTTTTTTAAAATATTTTTTTTTTCAAAATGATATTTAGCTTTAGTTATTGCTTGAACTAGAGTCAAATATCCCTTTCTGCTTCTATTTTTGTCATAACCAAAGTCTATTGTATGTTTTTTTTAATATTTTTTTTTGTTTTTGATTAATCTACATATACAACATACATATCAAATCCAACACGATGCTACATAGAAACATAGTTGAGTTAACCTGGGGTTGAAGGTTGACCTAAGTCAATCTACGCTGAATGTCTTATATTAAGGAGTTAATTAAACCCACCATGGACTTGATCCTAACCAGCTTAAAAAAGGAACTTTGTTAGGGGTTTTTGAGGCCTTTCATTGGGTGGGCCAATAAAATAGGGGCTTACCCATGACCCATGGGTCAAATTGATACTTGTAATAAAAAAGAAGCTAGAGATGTCAAAATGGGTTCTAACACATGAGTCAACCCAACTCACCATGAGTTTGACTCGGATTGGGTTCGAAAAATTTTAGTTTTTTTTAAATATGAGACGAAGTGAGCTTAACTCGCTTAACCCAGAGGTCAGAGGGGTTTGAGCCAAGTTGAAGGTGGGTTGACTTATAAGCCACCAACAACAACACTTTATTAGTATTTTACAATTTTTTATAAGTTTTTTTATTAAAATTATTTATGATTTCTAATTATATAGATTCATAATTTAATATTTTTAAGTACTAAATATTGTTCAATAATATTTGAATAATTTAGATGTTTAATTTACTTGTTTTACTTTATATATGTTATTACTTTAATTTTTTCAATTTCTATATTTGATTTCACTAATACAAAATATTGAATTAAGTCAATTCACTTTTATTATATTACAATAAATATATAAAATAAAATACAAAAATAAAACGCTCATAAGTGTGTCAATCCAATAATCCACTAAGCTATGGTGCATCAAGCCAAGTTACAAAAATTTCTACCTCACCATAAAGTAAGTTAGGTTGAGCTAACCCTTTTTTGGCTTATCCCATGATTAGCCAACTCGAGTAAGCCAAATTCACTCACTTTGACACCCTTAGAAGTGACTAGTTATGAAATTTCAATTTACTTTCTTTTTGGAGTGAATTTTAAATTTTATTATTTTACTCATTTAAAATATTTTTCTTAAAATTCCTAAATTTTAAATTTCTTTTCACTAGTGCAATGAACGATTTTTTTATACTAGTTAAAAAAATAGATACAACGAACCTATAAAGCCTCCCAAATATTTCATGAAACCCTAACTCCATCATTGCACATTACCTTCAAACCCTTAACATCGTTGTTGCCATTCACTCCCAACTCGACTTCCTCTACCTCTGCGCTGTTTTGTTTGACAAATGATTTCATAAATCAATAGAGCTAAAACCAGCCAAGTAGTCATATGCTATCGAATAACTAATTTCATAAATCAAAATCCCTAACTTGGAAATCAGAAAAAGTGAAACAAAGTGAGAGAGAGGGAGAAGACAACAACCAAGGATAACAATGAGACCACTACGACGAAAACTGAAACCTGTGGAGGGCCCATAAGATAGGATGATACGCGGGGACCAAGGCTAATTAGTTTAGTATAGTGATGAATCATTATTTTCTACACTTCACTTAGTTTATTGTGCTAGAATTAATCAGGGAATTGTATTTAAATGTCCAATATTTTCCCATTTTTACTATTGGTGCTTAAATTGATCAGAAATTCTTATTTTAATTAATTTGAATTATCTGAGACTAATTATTTATATTATTAATTGTAGGGAAATTTTTAGATAATATTTTGGACTGAGAAATTTATCATCAAACTAAAAATGAGAAACAAAATGAAAATCTATTTGCGTGTGGTATAACTTATACGTCCAGTAAGGTTTATGCCACATTCACATAGGAAATAATTTTAAAAGGATCTTGGCTGAAAGTAACACGTTAACTGTGTAGTCCATGGCACAAGTTTTATTTTAAATTCACACTTTGCATAGTACACGTACATGGCCCATCTTTTCTTACTTGGCATGATTGAAGAATTATTTTTGTAGGAGGCATGGGAAGAAGAAAACTAACGTCCTAGTCCTTTGACAAGTCAATAAAAGAATTAAAAGAGGGGACCACATGGAAGAAACAAACTCATGGCCATGGAGAAGTTATTTCAGCAAAATGATTTGGATGGAAACAAAAGAGAAGGGGACCATCACTTAGTGGAGCTCACGGTTTTGAAAGGAAACAATGCATAGAAATGTAATTCTTGGAAATGGCTACCACATGGTTGAAAGTCCACATGGGATAACTTCAAAATGAAATGCTGATTTTGTTTAAAGTAGAATAACAAGGGGGACCACATTCCTTGAGAAGTCACGGCCATGGGAGAGAATTGCAACATGAATTGGTTTTGTTTATTTTGTCCAAAGGAGACAACACATTATGCATTCATTTTGGCATCACATGATGGAATAAAAGATGAAGGGGACCACCACCTATGAAGGCCACGGCTGCATTCTTTCTAGAGAAGAATTTTGCAAAGCTAGACAACACATGGGAGCCACCACTTCACGTTAATCACTTTGGCTTGGTGTGCAGAATGTTTGACATGCTTTCTCCACTCAAGGCTCACGGTTTATGGATCCTTCCACCACTTATGAAAGGTTACGTTTTTTTTTTAGAAGCTTGGAGTGCAGATTTATTTTAACTCTCCATCTCTTCCAACCCACACAAGTTTCGGTTCTAGATTTTCAATGGGAAGAGAAGCTCACGGTTGGTCCAGCACAGTAGCTTGGTTGCAGATCCAGAAAGATGTGCAGCAGTGTCCAGCCATTGGAAGAAAGAAGGAGGAGCACCCATCCACGTTGAGGGTCTCTCTCTCTCGGATTTTTATTCCAGCAACAAAAGCTAGACTGGTGTGCACGTTATCACGGTTGATTCCAGCAGCAGAGAGTTGCGTTCCAGTAGCAAAATGAAGAGCATCCAGCTTGGAACAGACACCAAGAGGGAGGAAGGCACAGAGGTTTGGCATCCAGAGGAAGAAACGTTGAAATGAGAAGGAGAAAGCTTGAGGTGTTGGCACGGCTAGAGAGGAGCTCACGGTTTACATGGTCCAGCAGTGAAGGAAGGAGCACGTCCAACTCACATCCAAGGGAAGTGGCTCACGGTTTTTACAACACCAGCAGCTGCATGGTGATTGATTAAGGGGATGCCGTGAGTGAAGCTTTGGTAAGAATGGTTCAGCAATTTGGGAGAATGGAGAAGCTACAGCCGGCTGCAAATTGAAGAAGAAGACAAACAATGGAGGGACCATTCTATTTCTTTGGCAATATTAGGAGTGAAAGAAAGTCTTCAACCTACTGCAAGACAAAACGAAACATGAAGGCAGTTCACGGGGAGGAGACTATGCTACGGGAGTTGGTCAGAGTATTGGTTATAAAAGGAAGGCAGCATGCAGAGTAGATTTTAGTATCAGATTTAGGATAGCAGACGGTCTAGGAGGAGGCTCTCGCCTCTTCCTCTTTGTTTTCCATTTTAACAGTAAAATAATGTAGTGTTTTATTCCTGAAAGCGTGTAATCTGTCACACCAATTGGAGCAGTTTGATCGGTTTGATTTTTATTGTCATTTTATTTTAATGTTGAATCTTTGATAAATTTCATTTTCAGTCAAGTGCTTTTATTTTTACTGTCTCTTTTATTTTATTGTTTATTGTTTTATGCATCGTTAAATTTTACCGTTTCTGCATATTTACTGTTGCATTTTTACCATCTTTTACCGTTCCGTTTTTACCACCTTTAAAATTTATTTCAACATTTTTAATTTTAGTCGTGTTTTCCAATTTTAAATTTACCGCATTCAACCAAAAATTACAAACCCCCCCACTTCGTGTAAAAATCTGAGACTGAACCACTAAAATTGGTCCTTGAGAGACGACCTAGGAGTCACCTCCTAGTCTATACTGCATTCTTTTATGCACAAACTTTTGTGAGCGGTGCGACCCGTTTATCATATAGTATTTCTTTTACTTTTATTAAAAACATGTGTAAAAGGTGTTAGGCATGTGCTAGATAGGAGGGACTTTTAGTCCTATATATAGACATGCCACCACCTCTTGTAAGGTACTTTTGAGAATATTGAATTAAACTTTCTGTTGAGAGAACTCCAGAATTTAATTCCCTTGAAAGTCAAGTTAGAGAATCCCAAAGGATCTCCTCTAGCCACCTTCCATCTCACTTATCATTCTCTCATTTTCCATTATCAGTTTCTCTCTCCTCCACACCATCCATCTCACGCCACTCTCACCCATTGATAGCTTCCTCGTGGCTTGCCTCAGATCTACTGCCATGCGTGCCTTATTCACTCGCGAGTTCCGTCACCACAATATCACATCTCCATTTCGCGAATCTTCGTCTACTTCACTCTCGAGAGAGAGCTCTTCCACCAAGAACCACACTATCACCGTAGGACCTCACCTTTCTCGCCGATTAAAATCACCTCTCCACCATCCAAATCTGCTTCCGCTTCAAACCCTAGATTTTAAACCGAACAAACCTCGAATCTCTGGTTTGTTCCTCGCCGTTCATCTTCGAATCCAAATACTAGGGTTCTTGACTACATCTGCTTCTTCCGCTGCTTCTCGGCTCTTCAACTCGATCAAGTCCGGATTTCACGACATCTCCGGATTCAGCTCAAGCCGTCAGCTATCATGTGGTATTCAGAGCCAGGTTAGGCGCGTCCGCTTGAGCTAAGTATCTCGTTTCTCTCTAATCTGAGTTACTCTTGGTCGTTTCTCAAATTTTTCTGTCTCGATTTGTTCTCTATTCTTGAGATTCAATCTGTGCGTTTGGTTCTTTCAAATTATTTGTGTTGTTCATTATGATTCCTTCTCTGTCTTGTGTTGATTCATGTGCTTTTGGTCTTGATCTGTTCATTAGATTTCTGCTTGATTCATGTTCTGGTTTAACGCTGTGCGTTTAACTTCTTTCATTTTCGCATTTTTGTTTCGTTCATTGTTTCTGTTTTGAGTTTTGTTTCATTTGATTCAGTCGTGTTTTTGTTTTGTCTCGAGTCTCTAATTCAAATCGTGTTGATCTGTTTAGCTTACGCGTTGTTCATCATTTCTTTTACTGTCTTGGTTGATTTCAGTTCAATTGTGATTTTGTGTATCTGTTTGAGTTATTCAAATAGGTTTCCAATTTCTATATTGTGTGTTGCGTCGTTCTGTGCTTTGAGTCTTATATCATTTTATTCGGTGAATCCAATTTGTTTGAGTTTTTTATTTTCTAAATCCATTTCTGTTTTGTCTATGTCATGTTGCTTTGTTTTTAATTGTCAATTAAATCTGAGTTTAACTGATTCAATTGAGTTTTTGTAAGATCTGTCCATCATCATAAGCAGTGACATTCAATTGAATGAGCTTGATGACAGACTTCAACAGCAGTTTTAATGTCATTTCATTTCTCTGAAGCTGTCTTGAGTTTTTGATGTTGTCCATTACATATAATTGTATTGCACTTTTGAAATTCTGTGAGCTAAAAGTTAAATCTGCTTGTGGATAGCAAATGCACACCAATTAAGCTATGAAATGTTGCATTGAGCTTGGGTGCAAGATGCTTACAGTAGCATCAGTCTCTCTTTTGGCCAGCCACACCGAACTGGTTTTTCTTTGAAGTCTGTTTTAATGTTCTTGACTGTGTGTCTATTCAGCTTAGTATTAGATCATTACTAAGTTCTAACATCTGTACATCCTAGAGTCATTGTGTCTGAGTGCTTTAATTTCTTTTCTGCAGAATTAAATTTCATTTGACTTGTGTTACTGCACCTTTGTGTCAAAGTTGTTCTGGCTTAAGATTTGTAAGTGGTTGATGATTCATCCACAAAAATCTGCATCACATCAGCAGTACTTGTAATCTTGTATAAAACAACCACTAAATCTGTGATTTGAATTTGAACCAAGCAGTAACACTTGTAATTGGAGTTGATTCTACTGATTTCATTGTAAAACAGTGCATAAGGCTGAAATTAACAATGTTAGATGCTGCACTACAATTCTGAAATAAAGTGAATCAATTTGAACATTTGTTTACAAAAGTTCTGCAATTTGTTTTTCATCTTTTTTATTGCTTTTGAAATCTACTCTAGAACTGATCTTAGGTTCATTTTGAGTGCTTTCCTTCTTGATAGCTTTGTTTCTTGCTTGTCTTTATTGGTTATCTAGTTTTGTCTGCAATGCATGTGAAATCTATTCTGCCAATCTTTAATTGAAGCGTTTAATTGCTTATGTCATCTGGTCTAGAGTTTCCTTGGTTAGAGTCTGCTCTGCTGTTTGAGTGGTTGTCCTGTTTGTCCATCACTTTTGCCTTAGCCTAATCATTTCCCTGATTTGAGAAATCTGATTCCATTCTGGTTTTTGGGATTTGAAAGAAGGTAAGTGTGAATGGTAGCATATTAGGTGGTGGTGATCCACAGGATTCTCTGGCCTAGACTGAAAATTTCTCTTTTAAACTTCCATTTGATTGTTTTATATTTTTAAAGAGAAACCTCACTGCTGTGAGCTTAGTAAGGCTAATTTAGCCTAAATTTCTTGGCATTTGCAAGAGAGTTCAGTTTCAATTAACCATTTGTTGACTGTGTTCATTTGGTAGGAAAAGAAGTTGGAATAATTAGAATGGAGCAGCTGTGATTTGTTGCAACTGCAACTGAAATAACTGTTGTTTTCATTGATTATTGATTTCCTGGTGATGCTATTTTGTACTTGTGAATGTTTAAACTGTCATTGCACTCATTTTATTTTAAAACATTGCTTGCTGAATTCATTGATGTAATCATTGTTTTGAAAATGAATTGTTGATTTCATGGTTTAATTGGACATGTTGAATGATGATTCTAATTTGATAAGATCTATGGAAACTTGGTAGATGCATAGGATTTGAAAATAATGTGCTGATTGTTTTATGAACATTTCTGGAAGTGCAACAACATTATTGTAAAACTGCCAATTTCTGATTTGCCTCACATTACTCTTTGTCACTTGATTTGATTACATTGGTCCACTGATTTCTGAATTAGTTTAGGACATTGTTCTTGAATAGTTTGGTCCAGGGTTTCTGCCCAGTGTAATTCATTGATTTGCTGCAAAGGCTGCTCTTGTCATAATCAATTGTGCATCAAACTGTTTTAATTGCCAGTGCATCCTCCAGTTTTAAAAAGTGATTAAAGCACCTAACTTTCAGTTCTGACTTGGCGATTGCAGTAATTAGGTGGTTAGTTTTTGCATTGAATTACCTCCAGTCTGAATATAGTTCACTGTCCATTGGATTCTGTTGCTGGATTTTGTTGGATTTATGTGTGCAGAGCTGATGTGAATGAAACCTTACGTGAGCAGAATATTACTGAAGAAACCAGAGGCAGAAACACTTCTTGTGGGAGTGTTGAACTGAAGGGAGTTATTTACTTTAATTGCTTCTGATTGTTTACATTGCTTTGGTTTAAAATTGTTCATTGTGGACTGCATGAACTGCTGATTTAGTGTGAATTTTCTGTGTAGTTTGGGAAAAGCAATATTGAGTGTACTGTGGCAGATTGTACATTGTGAGCTGTTTCAGTGAAGACAGTAGCAACCATCTGAACTAAAGGGAGTTTTTTTTTATCTCAAACTGTTTTTGATATGCTTAAATTGTTTAGTATGGTCTGCAATCGTTAGGATTAAAATTGTTTAATTGTTAATTGGTTGGAATTCAGTTTGTGCAGAAGTTTAATTGAACAGCAGCATAATCTTAGTGGAAAGCTTGGAAAGCTTGTGTAGCCAAAAGAAAGGGAGTGGACAAGCTAGTCTCTTGATTTAGGCCGAGAATTGAAAGGAATATTTGGCCTCTGGAAGATTTCGTGCAAGATGAAGAAGTGGCAATAGGAACTTTTCTCTGCATCAAGTGTACAAACCCAAGAAAGGGAAGGCTCATTTAAGTGTAACTCCCCTCTTCCAATATGTTTGTTAACTGTTTCTGATCCAGCTTTGTACATTTGTGATTGTAGAGTTGAACCCCAGAGCTAGGAGACTCCAACGTTGTCCAGAAGCAACCAAAAAGTGCAACACTAGCTTCTTCATGCGGATTTGAATCAGGACCAGGATTGAAGCATAGCTGTTATTTGTTTTTTTTAATTGTTTCTTCATCTGGTTTTGTAATAGGCTATATTGTTAGTTTTCTTAATTTCATTGTAAAAGGCCATTCAAAGTCCAAGTGTCTTGGAAGAGTCCTTGGTGCTCTTTCAGCTCTTGGCAAAAACTTTTCTTGTTTGAGTTTAAATTTTAGTGTCTTACGTTTAGGGTGATTTAGGCTAAAAGGGATTAAACTCTAAGCCTTGTCACATTAGAGTCCGAAAAGTCTCGTCTTTTAATGTTTAATTGTTGTGATTGCTTGTGAGTTGTGTCCTTTGATTTTAAAAGTGATTTTAGTTTAAAGGGTAACTAGTAGTAACCTAAGACATTTCTGGCAAGGCAAGACTTGGTACTTAAGCAGTCTTCATGACTCACCTCTCTTACCTAGGACTTGTCTAAGTGTGAATCTTGTATATCTTTTACACTAGAAAAACTTTTAGAAACAAAGATGTTTTGTTATTCATACAAGTCTTCTAGGAATTTTAATTTTGATAAGCGACTTAGTTACAAAGGAATCAAAAGAGAACATGATAAAGCTAGAAGGAAGTCTTGTACATCTTATGAATTTGATAGGATTGAAGATGATTTGTATAAAAAAAGCTAGTGAAAATATTCCATTCTTTTGTGATGATATTGGTGCATTAACATACCTAGCTTGGGAAAAGGAAATTAATGACATGCATTCATTCATGGTGAGAAAAAGTAAATATGAATCCTTCTATTCTAGAGATGATGAATCTTATATTCTTAATCTTTACACTTCCAGTTTTAAAAAGCATGCAAGAGAGTGGTGGGATGATAGGCAATATCATGTTAAGATAGGTAGAAAATATCCCATTTATGATTGGAATGAATTGAAAGCTTGTATGAGAAGAAAGTTTGTGCCTCGAGAAATTGAAAGAAACTTAGAACTTATGAGAGAGCTTATTAGAGAAGGTGAGTCATTCATTCAAAATTTAAGTGGGTTCTCTCGTAGGGAAAGTGAGTTTCTAGAAAAACTTAGGAGATTATGGGAAGAGACAAGCAAATATAGAATTGAGAGATTAAAAAGAGAAAAACAAAAGCAAGAAGTAAGAGAGAAAAAAGAAAGAGAGAGGAGAGAAGAAGAGAAAAGAAGAGAGCAAGAGAAAAGAGAAGAAGAAGAAAACAAGAGAAGAAAACAAGAGAAGAAAAGAGGAAGAAAGAGAAAGAAAAGAAGAAGAGGAAAGAAGAGAGAAAGAGAGAAAAGAAGCATAAAGAAGAGAAAAGGAAGAAGTTGAAAGAATAGAAATGGAAGAAAAGAAAAGGCAACTAAAGACAACATCTCCTACCCTAGAAGCTAGATTCTTAAGGGGAGGTTTTCTATTCTCTCACTTTTCTCCATTTATATTTGAATTTTCCAAATTTCACTTTTCTTTCAAAGAATTGGCCACTCCATCTTTAAAAATGTTATCACTTTCAACACATGCAAATTTCCAACTTGGGTTATGGTTACCTTTATGGTTACCAATAACTCAAGATACAAATAAAATTTCAAATGAAGAAAGGTTTCTTTGTTATATTAAGATTAAAAATTTCAAAATTTGGAAACCTTCTTCTACACATATTCTTTTATATATCTTATTGGGTCAAAGAAAACTAATTAGAGATATGTTTGATGCTTATTGCAGATGGATATTTGACCCAGGAGGAACCCTTATGAAGCTAACAAAAATAAGTCTTCAAAAGCACCACCAGATTTGAGGACAAATCCTTTCCAAGGGGGAGGGGATGATACGCGGGGACCAAGGCTAATTAGTTTAGTATAGTATTTCTTTTACTTTTATTAAAAACATGTGTAAAAGGTGTTAGGCATGTGCTAGATAGGAGGGACTTTTAGTCCTATATATAGACATGCCACCACCTCTTGTAAGGTACTTTTGAGAATATTGAATTAAACTTTCTGTTGAGAGAACTCCAGAATTTAATTCCCTTGAAAGTCAAGTTAGAGAATCCCAAAGGATCTCCTCTAGCCACCTTCCATCTCACTTATCATTCTCTCATTTTCCATTATCAGTTTCTCTCTCCTCCACACCATCCATCTCACGCCACTCTCACCCATTGATAGCTTCCTCGTGGCTTGCCTCAGATCTACTGCCACGCGTGCCTTATTCACTCGCGAGTTCCGTCAGCACAATATCACATCTTCATTTCGCGAATCTTCGTCTACTTCACTCTCGAGAGAGAGCTCTTCCACCACGAACCACACTGTCACCGTAGGACCTCACCTTTCTCGCCGATTAAAATCACCTCTCCACCATCCAAATCTGCTTCCGCTTCAAACCCTAGATTTTCAACCGAACAAACCTCGAATCTCTGGTTTGTTCCTCGCCGTTCATCTTCGAATCCAAATACTAGGGTTCTTGACTACATCTGCTTCTTCCGCTGCTTCTCGGCTCTTCAACTCGATCAAGTCCGGATTTCACGACATCTCCGGATTCAGCTCAAGCCGTCAGCTATCATAGGAAATAACCAAACTCTAAACACAACATATGCGAGAGCAATTGCTAGACTGCTAAGGGTCTAAGAGAGCGAGAGAGGCCTCTACGAGAGTGAGCTTTACGAGAATGAAAATGACTACCAACGAGAAGGAGAAGATGAGAGCAACCAACAAGAGGGAAAGCAATGAGAGGGAAGAGAATAATCTAAGCACAACAGTGAAGTGTAGGACGAGGAGGAGAAAGGGGGAAAATGAAAATTAAAGACTTTATGTTAGTTATAATGAAGAACCGATATATTGTCTACTTTTTAAATTAAAAATAATATAAACACCTACTTTTTTGTTGGTTTTAGGTATAAACGACATAAAATATCTTTTACTTTATTATAAAATTGTCACCACATCCTCTCTATATTGGTTCTAATGATAATCGACATAGAACGTCTTATACCGACATAGAAAGTCTTCTACTTTATTACGAAAATACCATTGCATCCATTTTCTGTGTTAGTTCTAGTCATAACCAACATAAAAAGTTTTATCATATTTATAATTTTGTCATTGCATCACTTACTATGCTGGGTAGATTATAACTGGCATAATAAGTCATCATAAGAAGTTATTTTTTCATTAGTGTTCAATTTCCTCATCCAAAAGGTTTGTGGCTCAAATTGCCTGTCCACAATTTAGGATATACATATGCCTCCCATTAAATTGTATCATGATAATTTTTGAGACTTCGACAAGTGTATCGAATCGTACAAGTAATATAAAATGGTAAGACCAAGTATTATGTCCCAAGAGACTCTCGACACTAGACAGTCGTGTGATAACTCGATTAATTTAGACTTAACAAGAACGAAATCATTGGTTTAGAATGAAAATATAGAAAATTAAATATGAATGCAGTTTTGATCAATTGAAGAGTAGCACAGCGATGAACGAATGAGGTTTAGGTTATGAGATGAATATATTGTTGGGGTTAGATTTCACCCAGTTTACTCTCATGTATATTAGAATTCTTCTTCTTTCATTAAAGTTAATGTCACTCACTAAATTACTTAAAACCCGATCCCTCGGTGAAGAAAGACTATCCTTAATTACTAGTTCATACAATTCCTAGCATTCCTAATAATTAATTATGAAGATCAGGAGCTTAAGACGACCAAGACTCATACCCCATCCCTGAGAAATACTGCTCTTGGGAATAATTCTACAAGAACCTGAATTGTAAGGAACCTCCCGACACTTATGCTTGAAGCGAGCATTGATCACACAAGAAATACCCTAACAGTTAATGAAAGAAGCATAAATTATTCAGAATTAATTCAAATACATGAGAGTTCACAATGTTACATCATCCCCCAACAACAAATAAAAGTTAGCTCCACATGATAATTTAAATTGCCATGGAGAAACTAGATTTACAATGGCGAATAATGAGATATAAAAACCCTAAAAGTTGAAGATGGAAGCTCCCACATCCAAATTCGGCTTCAAAGAGTGGAATAGTGTGTTGTTGTGCCTCCTCTGCCAAAGATACAAAAGCTAGGGCGTCTGGGTCCTTTAAATAAAGTGGAATCAAGAAAGAAATAAAGCCCAGGCCCATCTCGCTAGCGCTCAACTCCCCACTTAGGGCGCTCGAGCGTGCTATGATACCAAAATTGACGCTCACCTTGACTCAGAGGGCAAGCAGGCGTGGTACAGGAAAAATGGCGCTTAAAGCCCTAGAAAGGGCGCCCGGGCGTATTGCGATACCAAAACTGGCGCTTAGCTTAACTTGGAGGGAAAACAGGCATGGTTCTTCAAGAAAGTGGTGCTCAACGCCTGAAAAAGGGTGCCCAAGCGGTGTGCCGTAGGCTTTGGCGCTGAGGGCTCCAAAAAGGGCGCTCAAGCTTTGGGACTTCCTACTTTTTGGTGCTTTTTCAACTCTTTCTGAGCTTTATCGCCTTGGCGCTTCAGCTCTGCTTCCATATTATCTCATATCCCGCAGAACAAGGGAATTTAGTCATAAAATCCTTAAGTTCAACCTCAACTCTCTTATTCACACAACTTAACAGAAAAACATGATTTCAAGCAAGTTTCTAAGTAGAAAAAGGTGCATTTAGTATCAAAATCACATCATAGACAACAATATTTTCAACCGTTATCACAACCCCAAACTTAGAACTTTTATTGTCCTCAAGCAAAACAAAATGTACTTAGCTTTCTTCAACAATTACTACAATGGCTCAGCTTATTCCGAAACTTTTTTTTTTCTTCCAAGACAAGTAATCACTTTTATCATCATAAAGATGTCAGTCAAGGTGTATAAATGCCTTAATTCAATCAAACTTAATGTGATGCTCATGTACTTCAACAGATGCTAACCTTAAGAATGATCAATCAACCAAGCAAAGATGAAATCATGAATTCAAAGAACTACTCCTCACTAAGGAAACTATTTCACTCAGGCACTCAAAAGTGTATCACTCAAGCACTCAAAAGTGTATCACTCAAACTCACAGGTGTATAGTGAGGGGTTGGTGTCTCTTTCACTCTACTATCACAATGTCACACAAATTAACTTTGCGTTTCATTTAACCACAATCAATCATACTCACAAGCAAGTTTTCATCACAAGGTCTTTTCTCGGATTGTAGCTTGGCTGGGCTAAGGAGAAAATTGGTTTTTCTGGACAACAAAATCCTTGAGTTAAGAGAGATATCTATGATTTCATCATTCAAACACAATCTCTCCTTCCCAGAACCATCCCAACTTTCCCTTGCATTGAGATTTTCTTTTCTTTCGTTTCATTTTTCCCTTCTCTTACTTTTACTTTCCATTTGCTCACTACTTAGCTCAATGCTTTTTCTTTTGATCTCTTTTCTCAAATTTCCCAACAACCCCAAACTTGAACCTTCATCAATACCTCACAAATGTTCTCAACTTAACTCAAGGTAAAGATTTTCAAAAAGGGTTTTAAAAACATGCTTAAGGTTCAAGGTTCAAAGGTTAGAACAAATTGTTCTCTTTTCATTGGGCTAAAATCATGTGTAGGCTAAAAAGAAGGGATAACAAAAGATGACCTTGATCATATGAAACCTGCAAGCAAGTAGTTCAATCACAGAATTTTTTTTTTCTCTTCCTTTTTTTTATTTTTCAAAATTATGACTTTTCATCTTCCTTTTTGCCAATCTTATTATTTTGTGGGTGAGGTACTCACCCACACACTTATTCACCACTTACTTCTAACACAATCCATTACTCTTTCTTCTTTCCTAAGGTAAGGAACATATGATTTTTCTTCTTTTCTCATTTGACAATGACTAAAAACAAGGAAAATAGTCTTAAGGCTCAAAGGGTTTTCCAATGGAATAATGTTAGGCAAGTTTATTTGGCCAAGTAACTAAAACAAGAAATGCCTCAATCATATCAAATCATGCATATTCACCTTAGTTGCACAACACAAAATCAAGTTAAATATTAGAGTACCAACAAAACATGGACAAATCACTCAAGAAAAATAGGTATGGCACATGATGGTCTATTATTATCATTAGGCCCAAAACCCACATGGTTCAAATTCCTTTCACAAAAGATTTAATCAGGAAATTGTCAAGTCAACTCAATTAGCAAATCATAAAAGTAATCCACTCATATCAACATGACTCATTTTTTTTCTCGTGAATTCATTATCATCCCAGTTACTTATTCAAACTCTCAAATTCATTGCAAATGTTTTTTGATGGAAGCAGTTCCATGACGCGTAGAAGGATGCTTCAAGACGCAGAGAATGATAGTGGATGGAAGATGACATTGGATGTCCGAATGCACTCAAGGCGTTTGTGAAATTGTCTGGTGGTGTTTGGATGAGTGTTTTGGTATATTTCTAACTCAGTAGGCTTTCCAAAGGGGAAAGGAGCTAGAGGAGGTGCTAGATAACAAAGCACAGAGGTGAACTTGATAGTAATACTTGGAAATTGGTAGCATTTCTTTACTTTAATTCAAGTTACCATTACAAAGGATTTGACTTCTCTTATATAAATGAAGAGTAATGTGCCTAGCAAGCTACTGGACATATTAGCAATGTACATGAAGCTCTATAAGAAGTGTGTAGGAGAAGCTATACAGCTGGCCACATGTTCCATAAGGTAAACATTGAAAACATGCTTTAAAAGAAAGTGGAAACGCTGGTTTGCTTGGTTGGTTGTATGCTGTATATCAGCTTTGCTTTTCCAATCCAAAAGGCACTTCCTTTCTTCCTTTCTTTACCTCCTTTGCTTCCCTTAGCTCACCAAGCTTCTTTGGTTGATTGCCTATGGTTTTCCACTCTTATTAGTGACGTACAAAATAAGGTAAATGTATTTAGTTAAAGAGAACATTCTAAGACTTAGAAAGAAAAGATAAAGTCCTTATTCAACTTCCCTTTCTTAGTCTTAGTGTTAAGTGGATACTTCTTTGGATGGGAAGTCTCTAAAGGGATTGCCATCATTCCCTCCCTCTTAAAAACGATTTGTCCTTAAATCGGAAAGAAAGAAGAAGCAAAACTTTGGTGTTTATTGTCCACCTGGGTCAAAGATATATCTACAAAAAATAGCAAAAATTAGTATGATGAATGAGATATATGCAAAGAGAAAAAGAGAAAATGAAGGCCTTTTGACAAAAATGTTATGATAAGAAGTCTTGGCCTTTAATATATTTTTGGATTCACTTTGCTTTGAACATTCCCCATGATAAAATAAAGAAACAAAGTGATGTTTTTGAAAAGAAGAGTCAAGGTATTTACCTTTTAATGAAGAAGTTAACAACATGCATACCTTTGTCTCCTTCTTTTCTTGATAAGATTGTTGTTCTAACCTATTTTCTTGTTTTCTTTCTTTTGCAATTTTTTCTTTGATTGTTATCTCATCCTCTTTCACTTGTTCAGGTGTAAGAGGAATCAATGTGATTTTATTTCCTTTATGAAGGAAAGTGATTTTATTGGTATAGCCATCATGAGTGGAGTTATGATCATATTGCCATGGCTTACCAAGTAATACATGCCCAACATCCATTGGAACAACATCACATAAAACGTTTTCTTTATAGTTGCCAATGGATATTGGTATGGTTACCTGTGTGTTGATTACTATTTCTTCATCCTCTATTATCCATTGAAGCTTATAAGGCTTGGGATGAGGAATAGTAGGTAAGGCCAATTTGTTCACCACTCGAGAACTACAACAATTGCAAGAGGAACCACTATCCACAATCAATGAACAAGTGTTTTCAAAGATTTTGCATCTTGTTCTGAATAGATTTTCCCTTTGTGATTGTTCTAGTTCTTGGGATTGACTTCCAACAAGTCTTCTTACCAATAATAACTCACCTTCACAAGGTAAAGCTTCTTCCTCAGATACAGAAGTATCTGAGTCACTAGAAGAATCTTCACTTTCACTTTGATGGTCTAAGAGATAAGTAGACCTTTTTTGAGGACACTCAGAAGAATAATGTCCTCTCTCTCTACACTTAAAGCATCTAGTCTCTCTACCCCTTGTGTCTCTTGAAGATTCTTTGTGAGAGGTATTTCTTTCTCGCTCTCTCTCTTTTTCTTTACCTCTCACTTTCTCTTTTTCTTTTTCTTTTTCTTTTTCTTGAGGTTTTTCATACCTCCTTAGACTACCCCCCTCTTAAGTTTTTTCCTATACTCGGAGGTGGTAGGGTAATTCCTTTTAGTGGAAGCTTTTCTTCTATTTTGTTCTTCCACTCGCACACATAGCTGGACAAAGTCATTTAGATTTAAGTAAGGTAAGAGTTCTACCTTATCTCTAATCTCATAGTTTAATCCACTCTAGAATCTAGATTGGTGAATCGCTCCTCTTCTTTTATCCCAACTCTTAACATGAGTAATTCTAATTTTTATCGGTATTCCTCAACACTCATGTTTCTTTGTTGAAGTCGATGGAGCTTGTCCATGACTTCTCTAGCATAATAGGCTGGGACATGCCTTCTGTGTAAGGCTGCTTTCAATTCATTCCAGTATTGGATGGTGTAGTCGCCATGCATCTTTTGATCTCTTATGATGGATGTCCACCAATAGAGGGCTGCTCCTTGAAAGGTCAAAGTAGCTAAGGTCACTCGCCTCCTATCATCTATGTGGTAGCACTCAAAAATCTGTTCGACCTTCATCTCCCACTCAAAGTATTCTTCTACATTGTCTCTTCCATAGAAGGGTGGAAGGTCAAGTTTAGGTTCCACATGATGGTCTCTATGGTTATGATGACGCCTAGGAGGGCGTTGATAGTGATCATAAGGGTGATAACTATGGTGATGACTATGTTGGGAATGATCATCATGATCATGGTTTTGCCTATGAGAGTGATCCCCTTGTGAATGCCCTCTTTGATTGAAAGTAAGATTGACGACCATTTGCCTTAGTTCATGCAACTCAGCCTTGGTTCTATTGAGCTCTTCTCTCAACGCTATGTTTTCCTGATCATGATTGATGTTACCTTGAACACTAGAGTGACTCATGCTTGTGAAGTAGAGAAAGTGTTTTCACAAATATTTGAAAGCCTTGCACAAGTATGAATCAAAACTTTTGGAAAAGAGGATTTGATTGTATTTGGTGAATGACTTTTATAGAGATTCTAAAGGTGAAGAAATCGAATAGCTCCCAGGAAGGAGAGGTGAATCACAATGGACAAGCTTAGAAACCTTGTCCTTCCTGAGCCAGAGTGTCTCCTGATGTTTCTTACCCAAGTTTCTAGATAAAAGTCTTTGAAAACCTTTTTGGAATGCAACGATGTTATGCCCCTAATAAACCAAAAGAAGGTTTGTCTATATTGTAGCGCATAGGGGTGGGCAAACTGCACTATTTGCACTGCACTATAAATTCATTACAATTAACTATAAAATAGTTTAAAAAAACTGAACTGAACTAAAAAATAGTTCAAAAAAACTGAACTAAACTATTTTTTAGTTCAGTTAACTACAAAACAGTTCAGTTAACTACAATGCACCTTTTTCCTTCTTCTTTCATAGGATAAGTTTTTCTTTTTTTATTATATCATTCATCTTTATCCTGGTATTGTTACTTACAGTGAAATAAGTAGTTTTATTGTTACCTTAAAACTTATTAATTAATCATCAGTTACATCTTTTGTGCTGTCAGAATTATGATATTTGTAAATAACAGTTTCTATTATCTTGTTAAGAAAACAACTTATCTTTCTGAAGCATTCTTTTAACTTTTACACTTTATATGAGTTGCAGTAAAAACTCTTTGAATTGAAGGAATGGACAATAAACAGCTTGGACAAAGATATTTAAAGCCTATTTTACTATACCAGGTCCTTTTCCCTTCAGTGACAACAACTTTAGTGGCTTCAGATTTTCCTTTATCACCTGCTGCAGTGGCAAACCTTTTGAGCAATTCATTGTTCCATCTCTGCTTGTGCAAGCCACCAGAACCATGGATGGATTACTGTGAGTTTTCGTTGGAGATCTCCTTTGCCAACAAGATCATTGATGAGTCAATATTTTCTTCACTTCACTTAGTTTATTGTACTAGAATTAATCAGGGAATTGTGCTTAATCGTCCGTTATTTTCCTATTTTTCCTAATTGTGCTTAATTCGATCAGAAATTCTTATTTTAACTAATTTGAATTATCTGAACTTATTATTTTGCATTATTAATTATGGGAAAATTTTGGATATCTTTTTGGGACATTTGAAGGCTAAATGAGAAATGACAATTGAGCCCAATGCATTTCAGCCACTTCAATTTTCGCTGGTTGCTGTGTGAATTTTGTGTCAACTTGTTTGTCCTCGTTCGAGTTCAATTCGTATCCGTTTTCCATTCAATTTTTTTTCATAGTTTCGTCTAGATGTTTAGTTTCATGTATAGTTTTTACTTTGTTCAAATTCGATCTGTACTGTTCCCAGTAATTTGTTTACTCTCCTATGTCATCCCAGTGCTGCGTGAATGTTGTGTCAACTTGTGTGTCTTCGTTTGAATACAATTCTTATCCGTTTTGCATGCAATTTTTTTTCATAGTTTCGTCTGGATGTCTAGTTTCACGTATAGTTTTTACTTTGTTCAAATTCCTTTTGTGTTGTTCCCAGTAATTGTTTTACTCCCCTGTGTCAGTCAAGTTCTTACTGTTTAAGTGGCTTCTAATCTGTTTGCATTGTTTGCTTGTTGTTTAGTACTTGTGGTGGCTGGAATTGATCATTGGACAGTGCTAAGACCTCTTAACACTCTTAAGGAATGTTTATGCCACATTGACATACAAAAGAATTTTTAAACAAACCATCTTTGTTGGAATGCAAAAGTGCAGTGCTGGAAAATGATTTTACGTGATGGAATAAAAGAGTGTGACACTTTGGTTTAATTTATTTGGTTTAAGACCCATTTGTTCACTCATTTCAGAAAAATAAGCTTGCAACCACTTCACACTCTACGGCTATCCAGCACAAAATGGTAGTGAAGTGAAATGAAAGAGGGGGACCACGTGAACAACCAACACTCACGGCTTGTTTCTCTTAATGGGAGACAACAAAATAGAAAAGGGGCCACCACTTTGTTATGGATGCACACACATACAACATGGAATGTGGACAATTCACGTGGGGAGCTCACGGCCATATGGGAAAAGAATTGCTTGCATTGGTTTTGGTTATTTTGTCTAAAGTAGACAACACATGGGCACCACACATATTTATTCCCATACCTTATTTTGTCATTTAGTTGATGACTTGGAAGTAGAAGCTCCAAAATGCAAATGCAAATTTTATTGATTTAAAGAATGAAATGTGCAACATCAACTCACGGCCAATATGCCTATTCATTCATTGTGAAATGATGAAGGATAATGGAAGGGCCACACTTCTAAAAGCACACCGAGAGGGAAAAGATGTCACGGCATGGGGCAGCTGCATGCAGCCAAATGTTTGAAGAGTCATTTGCCTTGAAGAGATGAGAGCAGCTTGGACTTGGTTTGTACTGCACGGAGAATAGAATGGATGGAGGCTATGGCACGGTGCATTCAATTTGGCCTTGAAAGAAGTATGTCCACGTAAAGGGTGAGTGGCTGGAAGAAGCTTCCATACAGAGGAGTTCACGGCTGCTACAGGTGAAGAAGAGCTCATGGTTCACATAAGGGTGCAGCTGGAAAGAAGAAATACGTGAGCTGATGGGTGTGTTTTAGGAAGCACATGAGTGATTGAATGATTGGAGAAGAAGAGCATCCAGCTTGGTAGCAAGTCCAGCAAGCTTCAAACTCCAGCCGCCTCTCAGTTTCCCAGTCCAGCACGTTGGAGGAGATGTATGCAGAGAAGAAGAAAGCCCACAGCTGGAAGGAGCTCATGAGATTTAATTGGCTGGATGGAAGAAACAACAACACATGAAGCAGCTCATCCATTGCACGTTCAAGAGGTGCACTCGGTGATGAATCTTGAAGCACGGAATCAACAGCTTGGAGGGAGGCTTTCAGCCAGCTGCACCACGGCCTGGTTTGACAGCAGAATAACGAAGCACCACTAGCAGCAACAAAGCCTTCACGCACTTGAAGAAGATGACAAGATTGAGGGGTCCTCACCTGTTTTCTCACGGAGAGAAAACTATTGCTCAGCATGCAAGAAAATAGGCTCACGGGTTCTGAGTTTTGGCTATAAATGGAGAAGCATCCAGGAGAGAAAACGGATTAGATTTGAGGATTGCATTAGAGTAGTGTAGAAGTCACGGCCGTGGAAGAGGCTCTCGCCTCTTCCTCTTTCCTTTCCTTTTCCAGTTCCATTTTCAAACAGTGCATAATGCAATTTCATTTCTGAGCGTGTAGTGTATTCTGAAACAGTTTGTTAGTTTTATTTTGGAATATTATTAAGTGTTAAATCTTTTAATGAATTTCATTTTCAGTTCTGTGCTTTTATTTTATCTGTTGTATTTTATCGTTTAGCAGTTTCTGCATTGTTAAATTTCGTCATTACATTTTAATTTCAAACGTCGTTTTTAATCTGTGATAAATTTTATTTGTGATCAAGTGGTTCTATTTTTACTGTTTTCTATCGTTCAGTTTTTACCGTGGTTAAATTTTATTTCAGTATTTTTAAATTCAGTTGTGCTTAATTTCCAGTCCGCTTTAATTTTTAATTTTACCGCACAAACAAAAATCACATAAACCCCCCCCACTTTGTGTAAAAAATCTGAGATTGAACCGCCACAAAATTGGTCCTTGAGAGACGACCTAGGAGTCACTTCCTAGTTATACTGCATTAATTCTTGCAAATCAAATTTGTATGACCGCGACAGTCGTATCAAATTTTGGCGCCGTTGCCGGGGACCAATAACGGTTTGGTTTTAGATTCTTGTTGTGTAAATTTTTGTTCTGTTAATATGTGTATTTTGTGTGTTTTGTGTTTTGTATTTTTGTAGGCGACAACGACACCTTCAGCAAATTTTGGCGGCGTTGTCACTTCAGTTCCAGGTTCTTGTTTTAGATTTTTGTTGTGTTTTTCGATTATGTTGTGTTAATATATGTTTTGTCTTTTATATTTTTATTGTGCTATGTTCTGTATTTAGTTGTTATTAAAAAAAAAAAATTTAAAATTAAAAAAAAAAAAAAAAAATTTATTGATGTTCTGTCTTGTGTGTGCTTGTAGCATGTATAAATGTGTTTTGTTTTATCTGATTCGTAATTTTTAGTTTTTACTTTTTACTTTTTATTTTTCCATGTCTACCTATTTTAATGTTGTGAATAATGCTTATTCTGCCAATGTCTGTGATTATGAATCTCCTTCTGCATATTACTTTGATTTTAAATCTGCTGATTTTTATGATGAGAACAATATGTTCCATCATCCAATTTCTGAGAGCTCTCTTTGGGAGCCAGTTCCACAATATGAGAGTCAGCAGTATGATTCTCCTATTCAAATAACTCCTCAGCCTTCAACTTCTGAACCTACATTGAAGGAGTTATTGGAGCAGATGACCATGCAGAACATTCAGTTTCAGAAAGGGAACATGCAGTTCAAGCAAGAGAGCATGGAAACTCAAGCTGCCATTCAGAATCTGACTGATCAGATCAGGCAGATGGCCACTCTTGCACCTGAGGAGACTGATGAATATTTTGAGGACCAGGCAGGTACAAGCAGCTATTTTGAACCAGGTAGACCACTTTCATTTTCCACCAACATACCTCAATTTGATGATTATGCTGTTGAGAGGTATGTTGATAATTATATTGTTGCTGAGCATGATTTTAATTTTCCCTCTATGCATGACGAGAATAATTTTGTGTTATCAGATCTGAATATTTGTTCTCCATGCACTGAACATGAATTTAAACCTGTTATAGATATTGTTTCTACATTTCAAACTGATTCATGTTATGAGGTTGTATCTAAGGCTCAGTATGATGAATTGGGATTGGGTGTTATACCTCTGCATGACATTTCTGTGGAACCATTTTGCACTAACCATACTGCAGGAGGTACGTATAAATTTGATGTGCAGAAATTAATACAGTATAACTAGGAAGTGACTCCTAGGTCGTCTCTCAAGGACCAATTTTGTGGCGGTTCAATCTCAGATTTTTTACACAAAGTGGGGGGGGGGTTTATGTGATTTTTGTTTGTGCGGTAAAATTAAAAATTAAAGCGGACTGGAAATTAAGCACAACTGAATTTAAAAATACTGAAATAAAATTTAACCACGGTAAAAACTGAACGATAGAAAACAGTAAAAATAGAACCACTTGATCACAAATAAAATTTATCACAGATTAAAAACGACGTTTGAAATTAAAATGTAATGACGAAATTTAACAATGCAGAAACTGCTAAACGATAAAATACAACAGATAAAATAAAAGCACAGAACTGAAAATGAAATTCATTAAAAGATTTAACACTTAATAATATTCCAAAATAAAACTAACAAACTGTTTCAGAATACACTACACGCTCAGAAATGAAATTGCATTATGCACTGTTTGAAAATGGAACTGGAAAAGGAAAGGAAAGAGGAAGAGGCGAGAGCCTCTTCCACGGCCGTGACTTCTACACTACTCTAATGCAATCCTCAAATCTAATCCGTTTTCTCTCCTGGATGCTTCTCCATTTATAGCCAAAACTCAGAACCCGTGAGCCTATTTTCTTGCATGCTGAGCAATAGTTTTCTCTCCGTGAGAAAACAGGTGAGGACCCCTCAATCTTGTCATCTTCTTCAAGTGCGTGAAGGCTTTGTTGCTGCTAGTGGTGCTTCGTTATTCTGCTGTCAAACCAGGCCGTGGTGCAGCTGGCTGAAAGCCTCCCTCCAAGCTGTTGATTCCGTGCTTCAAGATTCATCACCGAGTGCACCTCTTGAACGTGCAATGGATGAGCTGCTTCATGTGTTGTTGTTTCTTCCATCCAGCCAATTAAATCTCATGAGCTCCTTCCAGCTGTGGGCTTTCTTCTTCTCTGCATACATCTCCTCCAACGTGCTGGACTGGGAAACTGAGAGGCGGCTGGAGTTTGAAGCTTGCTGGACTTGCTACCAAGCTGGATGCTCTTCTTCTCCAATCATTCAATCACTCATGTGCTTCCTAAAACACACCCATCAGCTCACGTATTTCTTCTTTCCAGCTGCACCCTTATGTGAACCATGAGCTCTTCTTCACCTGTAGCAGCCGTGAACTCCTCTGTATGGAAGCTTCTTCCAGCCACTCACCCTTTACGTGGACATACTTCTTTCAAGGCCAAATTGAATGCACCGTGCCATAGCCTCCATCCATTCTATTCTCCGTGCAGTACAAACCAAGTCCAAGCTGCTCTCATCTCTTCAAGGCAAATGACTCTTCAAACATTTGGCTGCATGCAGCTGCCCCATGCCGTGACATCTTTTCCCTCTCGGTGTGCTTTTAGAAGTGTGGCCCTTCCATTATCCTTCATCATTTCACAATGAATGAATAGGCATATTGGCCGTGAGTTGATGTTGCACATTTCATTCTTTAAATCAATAAAATTTGCATTTGCATTTTGGAGCTTCTACTTCCAAGTCATCAACTAAATGACAAAATAAGGTATGGGAATAAATATGTGTGGTGCCCATGTGTTGTCTACTTTAGACAAAATAACCAAAACCAATGCAAGCAATTCTTTTCCCATATGGCCGTGAGCTCCCCACGTGAATTGTCCACATTCCATGTTGTATGTGTGTGCATCCATAACAAAGTGGTGGCCCCTTTTCTATTTTGTTGTCTCCCATTAAGAGAAACAAGCCGTGAGTGTTGGTTGTTCACGTGGTCCCCCTCTTTCATTTCACTTCACTACCATTTTGTGCTGGATAGCCGTAGAGTGTGAAGTGGTTGCAAGCTTATTTTTCTGAAATGAGTGAACAAATGGGTCTTAAACCAAATAAATTAAACCAAAGTGTCACACTCTTTTATTCCATCACGTAAAATCATTTTCCAGCACTGCACTTTTGCATTCCAACAAAGATGGTTTGTTTAAAAATTCTTTTGTATGTCAATGTGGCATAAACATTCCTTAAGAGTGTTAAGAGGTCTTAGCACTGTCCAATGATCAATTCCAGCCACCACAAGTACTAAACAACAAGCAAACAATGCAAACAGATTAGAAGCCACTTAAACAGTAAGAACTTGACTGACACAGGGGAGTAAAACAATTACTGGGAACAACACAAAAGGAATTTGAACAAAGTAAAAACTATACGTGAAACTAGACATCCAGACGAAACTATGAAAAAAAATTGCATGCAAAACGGATAAGAATTGTATTCAAACGAAGACACACAAGTTGACACAACATTCACGCAGCACTGGGATGACATAGGAGAGTAAACAAATTACTGGGAACAGTACAGATCGAATTTGAACAAAGTAAAAACTATACATGAAACTAAACATCTAGACGAAACTATGAAAAAAAATTGAATGGAAAACGGATACGAATTGAACTCGAACGAGGACAAACAAGTTGACACAAAATTCACACAGCAACCAGCGAAAATTGAAGTGGCTGAAATGCATTGGGCTCAATTGTCATTTCTCATTTAGCCTTCAAATGTCCCAAAAAGATATCCAAAATTTTCCCATAATTAATAATGCAAAATAATAAGTTCAGATAATTCAAATTAGTTAAAATAAGAATTTCTGATCGAATTAAGCACAATTAGGAAAAATAGGAAAATAACGGACGATTAAGCACAATTCCCTGATTAATTCTAGTACAATAAACTAAGTGAAGTGAAGAAAATATTGACTCATCAAAATAAAATTTGATACGACTGTCGCGGTCATACAAATTTGATTTGCAAGAATTAATGCAGTATAACTAGGAAGTGACTCCTAGGTCGTCTCTCAAGGACCAATTTTGTGGCGGTTCAATCTCAGATTTTTTACACAAAGTGGGGGGGGTTTATGTGATTTTTGTTTGTGCGGTAAAATTAAAAATTAAAGCGGACTGGAAATTAAGCACAACTGAATTTAAAAATACTGAAATAAAATTTAACCACGGTAAAAACTGAACGATAGAAAACAGTAAAAATAGAACCACTTGATCACAAATAAAATTTATCACAGATTAAAAACGACGTTTGAAATTAAAATGTAATGACGAAATTTAACAATGCAGAAACTGCTAAACGATAAAATACAACAGATAAAATAAAAGCACAGAACTGAAAATGAAATTCATTAAAAGATTTAACACTTAATAATATTCCAAAATAAAACTAACAAACTGTTTCAGAATACACTACACGCTCAGAAATGAAATTGCATTATGCACTGTTTGAAAATGGAACTGGAAAAGGAAAGGAAAGAGGAAGAGGCGAGAGCCTCTTCCACGGCCGTGACTTCTACACTACTCTAATGCAATCCTCAAATCTAATCCGTTTTCTCTCCTGGATGCTTCTCCATTTATAGCCAAAACTCAGAACCCGTGAGCCTATTTTCTTGCATGCTGAGCAATAGTTTTCTCTCCGTGAGAAAACAGGTGAGGACCCCTCAATCTTGTCATCTTCTTCAAGTGCGTGAAGGCTTTGTTGCTGCTAGTGGTGCTTCGTTATTCTGCTGTCAAACCAGGCCGTGGTGCAGCTGGCTGAAAGCCTCCCTCCAAGCTGTTGATTCCGTGCTTCAAGATTCATCACCGAGTGCACCTCTTGAACGTGCAATGGATGAGCTGCTTCATGTGTTGTTGTTTCTTCCATCCAGCCAATTAAATCTCATGAGCTCCTTCCAGCTGTGGGCTTTCTTCTTCTCTGCATACATCTCCTCCAACGTGCTGGACTGGGAAACTGAGAGGCGGCTGGAGTTTGAAGCTTGCTGGACTTGCTACCAAGCTGGATGCTCTTCTTCTCCAATCATTCAATCACTCATGTGCTTCCTAAAACACACCCATCAGCTCACGTATTTCTTCTTTCCAGCTGCACCCTTATGTGAACCATGAGCTCTTCTTCACCTGTAGCAGCCGTGAACTCCTCTGTATGGAAGCTTCTTCCAGCCACTCACCCTTTACGTGGACATACTTCTTTCAAGGCCAAATTGAATGCACCGTGCCATAGCCTCCATCCATTCTATTCTCCGTGCAGTACAAACCAAGTCCAAGCTGCTCTCATCTCTTCAAGGCAAATGACTCTTCAAACATTTGGCTGCATGCAGCTGCCCCATGCCGTGACATCTTTTCCCTCTCGGTGTGCTTTTAGAAGTGTGGCCCTTCCATTATCCTTCATCATTTCACAATGAATGAATAGGCATATTGGCCGTGAGTTGATGTTGCACATTTCATTCTTTAAATCAATAAAATTTGCATTTGCATTTTGGAGCTTCTACTTCCAAGTCATCAACTAAATGACAAAATAAGGTATGGGAATAAATATGTGTGGTGCCCATGTGTTGTCTACTTTAGACAAAATAACCAAAACCAATGCAAGCAATTCTTTTCCCATATGGCCGTGAGCTCCCCACGTGAATTGTCCACATTCCATGTTGTATGTGTGTGCATCCATAACAAAGTGGTGGCCCCTTTTCTATTTTGTTGTCTCCCATTAAGAGAAACAAGCCGTGAGTGTTGGTTGTTCACGTGGTCCCCCTCTTTCATTTCACTTCACTACCATTTTGTGCTGGATAGCCGTAGAGTGTGAAGTGGTTGCAAGCTTATTTTTCTGAAATGAGTGAACAAATGGGTCTTAAACCAAATAAATTAAACCAAAGTGTCACACTCTTTTATTCCATCACGTAAAATCATTTTCCAGCACTGCACTTTTGCATTCCAACAAAGATGGTTTGTTTAAAAATTCTTTTGTATGTCAATGTGGCATAAACATTCCTTAAGAGTGTTAAGAGGTCTTAGCACTGTCCAATGATCAATTCCAGCCACCACAAGTACTAAACAACAAGCAAACAATGCAAACAGATTAGAAGCCACTTAAACAGTAAGAACTTGACTGACACAGGGGAGTAAAACAATTACTGGGAACAACACAAAAGGAATTTGAACAAAGTAAAAACTATACGTGAAACTAGACATCCAGACGAAACTATGAAAAAAAATTGCATGCAAAACGGATAAGAATTGTATTCAAACGAAGACACACAAGTTGACACAACATTCACGCAGCACTGGGATGACATAGGAGAGTAAACAAATTACTGGGAACAGTACAGATCGAATTTGAACAAAGTAAAAACTATACATGAAACTAAACATCTAGACGAAACTATGAAAAAAAATTGAATGGAAAACGGATACGAATTGAACTCGAACGAGGACAAACAAGTTGACACAAAATTCACACAGCAACCAGCGAAAATTGAAGTGGCTGAAATGCATTGGGCTCAATTGTCATTTCTCATTTAGCCTTCAAATGTCCCAAAAAGATATCCAAAATTTTCCCATAATTAATAATGCAAAATAATAAGTTCAGATAATTCAAATTAGTTAAAATAAGAATTTCTGATCGAATTAAGCACAATTAGGAAAAATAGGAAAATAACGGACGATTAAGCACAATTCCCTGATTAATTCTAGTACAATAAACTAAGTGAAGTGAAGAAAATATTGACTCATCAAAATAGACCACACTTAGTCTTTTGCACTCCGGGGCAAAATTAAGACGCAAATCAGGGAATGGTTCAAAGGACTTTGGGAATAATGACACAAACTCAGCAGACAGAAAAATAAAAAACTCGCAAGAAAGCAAACAAAATTTTACACAGTTCTCAAGAATTCAAGAGGAATGCATAAAAAAAATGGAAAACAGGAAAAGCAGTAAAGGACGGAAAGAAAGTAAAGCAAGCAGAAAGAAGATGGAAAGCAGTAAAGAGAGCAGGGCAGAGATGAAAAATAAAGGAAATACTGAAAGGGAAAGACTGGAAAGCAGAGAAAGGAAAAGAAAGCAGTGAAAGATCTAGAAACTTAAGCAGAAAAAGAAGAAATAGAGATCCAAGGTGCAGAGAACTTACCTGGGGAAGTAGGCTTGCAGAGGCTCCTCGCGGATCTCACTCAGACTCTTCAGTTGGCACGGTAGCAGAGGCTCCTTGCAGGGCTCGTACACCTTCAGAGCTTCCTCAAAGATCCAGACGCTCAGAAGAGAGCAGAGAGAGAGTTGAGAGAGCAGAGGACTAGAGAGAGAGACTAGGTCAGGAAATGGCGCTGGACGCGGAGGAGCGGACCCTTTTATAGCCTAAATTTCTGCAACTGTAGCAACAGTTCCGGTCTCTGCCACCGAGACTGTTGTCACAGTACCGGTATCCTTTTTCAGAAAAAAAAAAAATAAATAAAAATAAAAAATAAAAAATAAAAAATAAAAAATAAAAAATAAAAAAAATAATAAAGTAATAAAAATTAATTAGCATCTACTGATGGGTGCTAGGTGATTTCGACATCTGTTGATGGATGTCACTGATAACATCTACTGATGGATGTTACTTAAAATTTCTTCCCATTTTTCCTAACTTTTTATTGCACTTGTCTATATTATTTGACTGCTCTGAAATTGATAATCTGATGATTGTGACACACTGAGGACATTGTGTGATTTAAGTGTGGTCTACTGGGAAGAAATTCTGATTTTTCTGTTAGTATGTATTTTGTGTGTTAAATTTTTTGTTTTTGAGTGTTAAATTTTTCTGTTTTAAGTTATTTTTATCGAGTTTTGTGTGCAATAAATTTTACATTTTTCTCTTCAATTCTGGACTGTGTTTAAGTTGTAGACTCGTACTTCACTTCACTTACTTACTACTTATAGATTGTAATCCTTGCTTTTCTTTGCTTGGAAAGATGATTATACGTTTGAGAGGTTGATTTGATTGTAACGAATGCCCTGTGTGAGAATTTGAGCCACTTAATTTTCTTTCTTGTGTGATATGTATCTTGATTGCTTGCACATATGCCTTGGCTTGATTCTTTTTGATATACTTGATTTATATGCATTTTTGGAAGTGATAAAGGCATTTTTGTTCTTGAGCCTCTTTAGCCAAATAAGCCTACCTTGTTATTATCCTTTGATAACCCCTTTGAGCCTATACTGTATATATTTCTTTGTGTTGAAGCTCATACACTGATCCTAAGTGAAAAACAAATGATTACCTTAACCTTAGGAAAGTCTGGAGCTATAGAAGTATTTTGTGAATAAGTGTGGTCTCCTTGGGAATTCTGATGAATTGGCTAGTTGGTTCCTCATCATGTTTTGAAATGATAATTTATATCCTGTTGTGTGAAAAAAAAAAAAAAAGAAGAAAACAGGATTAAAAAAAAATGATGAGAAAAAGAGAAAAATTGAAAAATAATTTTGTAAATAATGGAGTCGAGAAGAGGATTGAATTAGAGGTTTGGGTGAGATTTCACTATGTTTACATTTTTTCCCTAGTGCACCTCTATTTCTTCTGAGCTATAGCTACTTATCCAAATTTATCCTCCCCTGTCCTTGGCCCCAATACAACCCAGTAAAGACCTTTTGATCTGAACATGCATATGTTTTAAGTATTGATAATTAGAAGCTTGCCAAGTCTGATTGTGTTTGTTTTCTTGAGTGCATTGAGTTGAAATGTTTACCCTAGACACTTGAGAGAAACACTGTAGTGCATCTGTGAGGTTATGTTATTTTTAAATCACCTCTTAAGCTGATTGATTATTTTTCCGTGTATTGAATTGCTTGGAAGATTTCTATAAGTATCTGCTTTATTTGATTTGTGTTGGATAATTTCTACTTCTCTTATCTCTCCAGAATTCTTGAGAACTTTGTAAATTTTGTTTATTTTCTTGCGAGTTTTTATTTTCTATATGTTGCGTCTCTGTTAATCCTTTGAAGTCCTTTGAACTATTCCCTGATTTGCGTCTTAATTTTGCCCAGGAGTGCAAAAGACTAAGTGTGGTCTATTTTGATGAGTCAATATTTTCTTCACTTCACTTAGTTTATTGTACTAGAATTAATCAGGGAATTGTGCTTAATCGTCCGTTATTTTCCTATTTTTCCTAATTGTGCTTAATTCGATCAGAAATTCTTATTTTAACTAATTTGAATTATCTGAACTTATTATTTTGCATTATTAATTATGGGAAAATTTTGGATATCTTTTTGGGACATTTGAAGGCTAAATGAGAAATGACAATTGAGCCCAATGCATTTCAGCCACTTCAATTTTCGCTGGTTGCTGTGTGAATTTTGTGTCAACTTGTTTGTCCTCGTTCGAGTTCAATTCGTATCCGTTTTCCATTCAATTTTTTTTCATAGTTTCGTCTAGATGTTTAGTTTCATGTATAGTTTTTACTTTGTTCAAATTCGATCTGTACTGTTCCCAGTAATTTGTTTACTCTCCTATGTCATCCCAGTGCTGCGTGAATGTTGTGTCAACTTGTGTGTCTTCGTTTGAATACAATTCTTATCCGTTTTGCATGCAATTTTTTTTCATAGTTTCGTCTGGATGTCTAGTTTCACGTATAGTTTTTACTTTGTTCAAATTCCTTTTGTGTTGTTCCCAGTAATTGTTTTACTCCCCTGTGTCAGTCAAGTTCTTACTGTTTAAGTGGCTTCTAATCTGTTTGCATTGTTTGCTTGTTGTTTAGTACTTGTGGTGGCTGGAATTGATCATTGGACAGTGCTAAGACCTCTTAACACTCTTAAGGAATGTTTATGCCACATTGACATACAAAAGAATTTTTAAACAAACCATCTTTGTTGGAATGCAAAAGTGCAGTGCTGGAAAATGATTTTACGTGATGGAATAAAAGAGTGTGACACTTTGGTTTAATTTATTTGGTTTAAGACCCATTTGTTCACTCATTTCAGAAAAATAAGCTTGCAACCACTTCACACTCTACGGCTATCCAGCACAAAATGGTAGTGAAGTGAAATGAAAGAGGGGGACCACGTGAACAACCAACACTCACGGCTTGTTTCTCTTAATGGGAGACAACAAAATAGAAAAGGGGCCACCACTTTGTTATGGATGCACACACATACAACATGGAATGTGGACAATTCACGTGGGGAGCTCACGGCCATATGGGAAAAGAATTGCTTGCATTGGTTTTGGTTATTTTGTCTAAAGTAGACAACACATGGGCACCACACATATTTATTCCCATACCTTATTTTGTCATTTAGTTGATGACTTGGAAGTAGAAGCTCCAAAATGCAAATGCAAATTTTATTGATTTAAAGAATGAAATGTGCAACATCAACTCACGGCCAATATGCCTATTCATTCATTGTGAAATGATGAAGGATAATGGAAGGGCCACACTTCTAAAAGCACACCGAGAGGGAAAAGATGTCACGGCATGGGGCAGCTGCATGCAGCCAAATGTTTGAAGAGTCATTTGCCTTGAAGAGATGAGAGCAGCTTGGACTTGGTTTGTACTGCACGGAGAATAGAATGGATGGAGGCTATGGCACGGTGCATTCAATTTGGCCTTGAAAGAAGTATGTCCACGTAAAGGGTGAGTGGCTGGAAGAAGCTTCCATACAGAGGAGTTCACGGCTGCTACAGGTGAAGAAGAGCTCATGGTTCACATAAGGGTGCAGCTGGAAAGAAGAAATACGTGAGCTGATGGGTGTGTTTTAGGAAGCACATGAGTGATTGAATGATTGGAGAAGAAGAGCATCCAGCTTGGTAGCAAGTCCAGCAAGCTTCAAACTCCAGCCGCCTCTCAGTTTCCCAGTCCAGCACGTTGGAGGAGATGTATGCAGAGAAGAAGAAAGCCCACAGCTGGAAGGAGCTCATGAGATTTAATTGGCTGGATGGAAGAAACAACAACACATGAAGCAGCTCATCCATTGCACGTTCAAGAGGTGCACTCGGTGATGAATCTTGAAGCACGGAATCAACAGCTTGGAGGGAGGCTTTCAGCCAGCTGCACCACGGCCTGGTTTGACAGCAGAATAACGAAGCACCACTAGCAGCAACAAAGCCTTCACGCACTTGAAGAAGATGACAAGATTGAGGGGTCCTCACCTGTTTTCTCACGGAGAGAAAACTATTGCTCAGCATGCAAGAAAATAGGCTCACGGGTTCTGAGTTTTGGCTATAAATGGAGAAGCATCCAGGAGAGAAAACGGATTAGATTTGAGGATTGCATTAGAGTAGTGTAGAAGTCACGGCCGTGGAAGAGGCTCTCGCCTCTTCCTCTTTCCTTTCCTTTTCCAGTTCCATTTTCAAACAGTGCATAATGCAATTTCATTTCTGAGCGTGTAGTGTATTCTGAAACAGTTTGTTAGTTTTATTTTGGAATATTATTAAGTGTTAAATCTTTTAATGAATTTCATTTTCAGTTCTGTGCTTTTATTTTATCTGTTGTATTTTATCGTTTAGCAGTTTCTGCATTGTTAAATTTCGTCATTACATTTTAATTTCAAACGTCGTTTTTAATCTGTGATAAATTTTATTTGTGATCAAGTGGTTCTATTTTTACTGTTTTCTATCGTTCAGTTTTTACCGTGGTTAAATTTTATTTCAGTATTTTTAAATTCAGTTGTGCTTAATTTCCAGTCCGCTTTAATTTTTAATTTTACCGCACAAACAAAAATCACATAAACCCCCCCCACTTTGTGTAAAAAATCTGAGATTGAACCGCCACAAAATTGGTCCTTGAGAGACGACCTAGGAGTCACTTCCTAGTTATACTGCATTAATTCTTGCAAATCAAATTTGTATGACCGCGACAGTCGTATCAATCATGGTGGGCAACGCCGCATCCAGCCAGGGCAGGGTCACGTTTCAGAAATAATTGGAAAGGAGAGAGGGATAGAAAAGCAGGACAAGGTCACGTTTCAGAAATAATTGGAAAGGAGAGAGTGTTGGCAAAAATCAACTATGAAGTTTTGATGATGAACAGAGTTGCACAAGTCAAGACAAATTGAAGATTTATGTATTTTTATAAAGCTTTTGTAATAATCAAAGTTGATGAAGTAGTGCTCACAGATGTATTAGGACTGATTCATGTAATTTACATTTAAATGCTGTTGAGAATCGTCCAAAATCTGTTTTAATCGATTAAACCCAGTTTTAATCAATTAAAACCGAGGCTGGTTCTGAAAACCCAAGTGCCACTGTAATAATCGATTAAAGTTTATAATAATCGATTAGTTAATCGATTAATCCTGAGAATAATCGATTAACACTAGCCGTTGGGGATTTCAGATTTGAAAAACTAGCCGTTGTACTCATTTTAATCGATTAATACTTGTGTTAATCGATTAAATGCGTTAGATGGCCCGTTTTCGAAGAATGGAATGGTATTAGGCTGAGTCTATAAAATGGCTCACTCTTTATCTCAAAAAGCAACTCTTCCCTTATGCTAAAGAACTCTGAACTCTTTGAGAACTCTGTGAAATTGCTGAAGCTAAGGAAACTCTTGTCTGCAAAGTTCTGAAGTGGTACTGCGGTGACAGAGGAATAGCTTGATCATCCTTGGTGTGTCTGAGGAAGTGTCTGGAAGAGAGTCATCCTTCGTGAAGCATTCGAAGGAGGTGTTCATCCTTTGTGAAGATTCAAAGGAGGTGTAAGTTCATCTCTTGTGGTTTCAAGAGAGGTGGTAAATTCTAAACTGTTACAAATTGTTTTTCTCTGTGACTAATATTTGTAACTGTTTTGTGATAGTGAAAAAGGTTTATCTTGTTTGAGATAAGCGACTGGACGTAGGATCCTAGTGATCTGAACCAGGATAAAATCACCTGTGCAATTTTTCTCTTTCCCTTACTCTATGATTTACATTCAATTATCTGCTTAGTAAGAAAGAATTAAGAGAAAAATATTAAAAAGGCATATTAAGAGAATATAACCAATTCACCCCCCCTCTTGGTTTGTTACCACGCTAATAATTCCGCTGCAGCGATTCTAACAATTAGCATCAGAGCTTGCTTTGATAGTCATTCAAATGGCAGGATCACATCAAACCTTTGCAGAGGGTGCATCAATCAATAGACCCCCACTATTCACAGGTGAGAACTATGCATTCTGGAAGGTAAGAACGCAAATATTTATTGAATCTATTGATTGTGAGATTTGGGATGTTATTGCGTCTGGTTCTTCTGTTCTTACTAACAATATAGAGGAACCAAAGCCCCGTGGTCAATGGACCATTGAAGAAAAGAAAAGATTTCAGAATGACGTAAAAGCTCGGAATATCATTGCATCAGCATTGACTGTTGAAGAGTTCTACAGGGTTTCTGTCTGCAAAACTGCTCAAGAAATATGGGACGTGCTCAGAGTGACACATGAAGGAACATATGACGTAAAGAGGGCAAGAAAGAACTCCGTAATTCAAGAGTATGAAATGTTCTGGATGAAGCAAGGAGAAACAATTTCCGACGTTCAAAAACGCTTCACCAACATTGTCAATCATCTCATTGGACTGGGTAAGTCATTTGATACTGATGAATTAAACATTAAAATCTTGAAGTCTTTAGACAGGTCGTGGCAACCTAAGGTGACTGCAATCTCGGAGTCACAAAACCTCAACACCATGACTATGGCGGCATTATTTGGAAAGTTGAGGGAACATGAATTAGATCTTGGAAGACTTGATGAAGAAGAAGCAAAAGCCAAAACCAACAAGAAGAGTTTGGCATTAAAATCAGAGGTTGAAAGAAGCAAAGGTAAATCGGAAGTTGAGGACTCAGACGAAGAGGAAAACTTAAGCCTTGTGATCAAAAGATTAAATAGGTTTATGAAGTCTAAAGGTAAAGGAAGGTTTAGATACGAAAAGAAAGATAATCAAGCATCTTCCTCAAGTTACCGATGCTACAGTTGTGTAGAAAAGGGGCATCTAAAGGCAGACTACCCAAATCAGAAGAAAGGTGAAGACAAAAAGGAGAAAAGATTCTTCAAGAAAAAGAAAGCATACATTGCATGGGAAGACGATAATGAGTCCATTTCAGATTCAAGCGATTCAGATGAAGAAGCAAACATCTGTTTGATGGCAGATGATGATAATGTCAGCCAAGTAAGTAGCTCACATTATTCTGATAATAATAGTCAAGTTGATGAAGATGAATTGCATGAAACATATGCTGCATTGTTAATTGAATCTGAAAAATTAAATATTTCTCATAAAAAGCTGAAAAAGGATTTTAAAAATTTAAAATCTGAATTTGACAACCTTCTTGAAGAAAATAAAAATTTGAAGTTTACTTCTGAAAATCTCACTAAAATAAATGATGCCTTGAAAACTGAATTTTCAAATTCATCGGAAGAAAACAGAAGTTTGAAAAATAAATTTTTATATCAAGCAGAAGAAATCAGGAATTTGAAAAGTAAAGTGTTATATTATGAAAAAGAAAAATATATTGCTAATAATGAATGTGAGTCTTGCATACAATTCAAATACTTTTCTGAACAAACAACCTTAGGAGAATGTAGCAAAAATAATGAAAATAAGGTTGTTAAAAATGAGTATGTTCGTAAAATTAAAAACAAACAGGATAATAGAACCCGTAGAATATGGGTAGAAAAAGGAACAACTTATAGGAACACAAACGTTGTATCATGCTTTTATTGTATGAAAAAGGGTCATACTTCAAATAAATGTAAAATTAAGCATTATGGTGTTCCAAGTGGTAGATATGTTTGGGTTGCTAAATAATTTGAATCTAACCCAAAAGGACCCATACAAAGAAGTTGGGTACCTAAAATAGCTTGTTTGTTCCTTTCTTTTGCAGGTATTACAAAAATCAAGAAAAGTCATGTGGTGTCTCGATAGGGGTTGCTCAAAACACATGACAGGAGACAGGACGAAATTTACAAACTTTAAAGAAAAGGAACAAGGCTTCGTTACCTATGGTGACAACAACAAAGGAAGAATTCTTGGAAAAGGGGATATAGGAAGCAAAGACACCTTGATGATCAAAGACGTGCTATATGTAGAAGGACTAAGGCATAACTTAATTAGCATAAGTCAACTGTGCGGCAAAGGATTCAAGGTAACCTTTGAGAAGAATTCTTGCACTATTTTTAAGAGTGATTCTTCTGAAATTGCTTTAAAAGGAGTTAGACATAATAATATTTATTTAATTGATTTAGAAAACGTATTAAATAAAAATATTTCATGTTTATTTGTTAAAGAGGAAAACCCATGGTTATGGCACAGGCGTGCTGCTCATATACATATGCAACAACTTAACAAACTGGTATCTAGAGAACTAGTAATTGGTTTACCAAAATTAAAATTTGTAAAAGATAAATTATGTGATGTATGTCAAAAGGGGAAACAGATTAAAAATTCCTTTCATTCAAAAAATATTGTTTCTACTCTAAAACCTTTGAAACTTTTACATTTGGATTTATTTGGTCCTTCAAGGATAAAAAGTTTTGGTGGAAACTATTATGCTTTAGTTATTGTTGATGATTTTTCAAGATATACGTGGACCCTGTTTCTCACTCTTAAGAGTGAAGCTTTCAAAGAATTTAAAAAGTTTGCTATCTTAATTCAAAATGAAAAGGATCTAAGAATAAAAGCTATTAGAAGTGACCATGGTGGTGAATTTCAAAATGAATTGTTTGAAAATTTTTGTGAAGAACATGATATTTCTCATAACTTTTCTTCGCCTAGAACTCCCCAACAGAATGGAGTCGTAGAAAGAAAGAATAGATCATTAGAGGAACTTGGTCGTACTATGTTAAATGAAAATAATGTTCCTAAACAATTTTGGGCTGATGCTGTAAGTACTGCTTGTTATGTTTTAAACAGAATGTTAATTCGACCTATTTTAAAACGTACTCCTTATGAACTTTTCAAAAATAGAAAACCAAATGTTTCCCATTTAAAAATCTTTGGATGCAAATGCTATGTTTTAAACAATGGAAAACAAAATTTGGGAAAATTTGATTCAAAAGCTGATGAAGGAATTTTTCTTGGATATTCCTTAACAAGCAAAGCATATAGAATCTTTAATAGAAAACTGCTCACAATAGAAGAATCCATACATGTTACTTTTGATGAAATTGTGGACCTTGAGGCAAAACCTCTTGAGTCAGAAGAATTTGATGCAGGAACAAGTGAAAATTCATCAAAGGAGACAAATGAAGAGAAGAACTATGACAATCCTCAAGATGAAGATTCAAATAGAATATGGCAACAACCTAGAGGATTATCTTTGGACAATATAATTGGCGATATCATACAAGGGGTAAACACAAGAAGTAATACTGCAAATTATTGTATGAATGTTGCTTTTGTGTCACAGATTGAACCAAAGAACATTAAAGAAGTCCTTCAAGATGAAAAATGGTGTATCGTAATGCAAGAAGAACTCAACCAGTTTGAAAGAAATCAAGTATGGGAATTAATTCCCAGAAAAGACACTCATCAAGTAATTGGAACTAAGTAGGTGTTCAGAAACAAACTGGATGAAGAAGGAAACATAACCAAGAATAAAGCTAGGCTTGTCGCAAAAGGATATAGTCAAGAAGAAGGTATAGATTATGATGAGACATACGCTCCAGTTGCCAGGTTAGAGGCAATACGCCTACTTCTTGCTTATGCATCTATGATGAAATTTAAATTATTTCAAATGGATGTTAAAAGTGCTTTTCTAAACGGTTATATCAAAGAAGATGTATTTGTTGAACAATCACCTGGTTTTGAAGATTTTAAAAACCCAAATCACATCTACAAATTAAAGAAAGCACTATATGGCTTAAAACATGCACCTAGATCTTGGTATGAACGTCTGAGCAATTTTCTGGTAGAAAATGATTTCAACAGAGGAAAAATGGATTCAACTTTATTCATTAAAAAGAATGGAAAACATTTTCTACTTGTTCAAGTATACGTAGATGACATTATTTTTGGTTCATCTAACGCAACTCTCTGCGAGAATTTTGCTAAGTCCATGCAGGGAGAATTTGAGATGTCAATGATGGGAGAACTTACTTTCTTCCTCGGACTTCAAATCAAATAAATGGAGGAAGGAACCTTTATATCTCAAACCAAGTATTGCAGGGAAATTGTTAAAAAGTTTGAGATGGACAATGCCAAAGAAGCATCAACCCCCATGGGGACATCCTGCTACTTAGACAAAGATGAGACAGGTAAAGAGGTAATCCAGACCAAATACAGAGGTATGATTGGCTCTTTATTATATCTCACTGCCAGTAGACCTGACATCATGCAAAGTGTATGTGTGTGTGCTAGGTTTCAGTCAAGCCCTAGAGAGTCTCATCTCACTGCTGTAAAACGTATTTTTAAATATCTTAAGGGAACAATATCCTTTGGGTTATGGTATCCTTCAGGCGCTGAACCTAGTCTTGTAGGATTTTCTGATGCTGATTATGGAGGCTGTAAAATAGATAGGAAAAGCACCAGTGGAACCTGTCACTTTTTCGGTAGCTCCTTAGTCTCTTGGCACTCTAAGAAACAAGCCTGTGTAGCCTTGTCAACCACTGAAGCTGAATACATTGCTGCGGGTAGTTGTTGTGCACAGATCTTATGGATGAAACAACAATTAGAAGACTACAATATTCATTTGGATCATATTCCGCTTAAGTGTGATAACACCAGTGCCATAAAACTCACCAAAAATCCCATCATGCATTCTAGAACCAAGCATATAGAAATTAGGCATCATTTTATTAGAGACCATGTCCAAAAAGGTGATTGTGAAATGGAGTTCATAGATTCTAAGCATCAATTAGTGGACATTTTCACCAAAGCTTTGCCCAAGGATAGATTTTTTGAGCTTAGAAGAGATCTTGGAATATTAGAAATAGTAAAATAGGCATACTTGGAATTAATCTTGCATTTTTCGCTGTTTAACGCATTTAATCTGCTTGCAAATCGATTAAAGACGCTACCTATGGATTTGCGACTGGATTAATCGATTAATCCAAGTATTAATCGATTACATAATCGATTAAAACTTCCTTTAATCGATTAAATACGCTCCAGACGATTTTTTAAACGAGTTTTCGAAATCTAGCCGTTGCCAACGGCTATAAACGGACATATTCTCCAAATCTAACCGTTGGGACACGTTTTTAAGCCTATTTATACACCATTTGGTCCCCATTTTCATTACTTGAACAAACATTAAGCTTATTTCTCCTACTTTCTCTCTTCTTTCACCCAAATCCTTGCCTTTCCCTTATTTCAATGGCTGAATCTTCAAGAAGGAGGAGAAGAAGAACCGGAGGTGTTTCGGAAAATCCTGTTCCAACAAGAGATGCTACCATAGAAGGGTGGCTCTCCGATGAAGAAGATCAACTATCTTTGTCACGATTTTGGAATGAAAGGAAGCTGATCAAGCAAAAATTCATTGATCTATCCTGGTACATATCCTACAACTTTTCCTTTCCAAATCTCATCATTGAACAAGGAGTTCAACACCTTATGGAACTCCGTGGAAGGTATTATCCGGATCTCGTTCGCACTTTCTATTACAATTTAAAGATCCGAGATGGGGTTTTTCAAACAAGAGTAAAAGGTGTGGACATTGTCTTGGACAATGACATTTGGACTAATGTAGCAAAGGTCCCTGTCTTAGAGCATTCTCAAACTATCCCAGATGACTTTGCACAATTCAACAAGATAGCGGTCTACCAGTCCTTTCTCCGCAATCCTTGTCAGCACAATGCTCGTCTCTTCCTTGCTGGTGGACTCAAGATGGAAGAACGCCTCTTGCACTACCTAATTGTCTGGATTTTGTGCCCTAGAGTATCCAATCATGCCCAATGCTCTGAGACTGATCTCATCATCATGTACGGTATACTTCAGAGCATTCCTCTCAATTGGCCTCACCTTATTAAGACAATTATGTACAAGGCCAAAAGGTTAGATGTAGCCCCTCTTCCATATCCTCTCCTTGTTTCCCAAATCTGTGTGTTCAAAGGAGTAGATATCACCAATGAAAACCATGAGACTGTCCTTCCTGGACATAAGGTTGGAGATAATTCCCTGAGGCAAATGGGTTTTATCAAACAAGGACTCTCTTACATACACCCTGAGGATTCCATTGGAGGCAATGAAGATGAAGCTGCAGATATCCCAATGCCTGATCCCACAGATGTTGCTAGCCCATCTCAAGTCCATGAGGAATACAGTCTAGAAAGTCTCTCTAGACAAATGACTGAGATGACTCGCCTTCAAACTGAGATGATGAACATTCAAAACATCCGCCATGAAGAAATTTGTACTCATCTCAGGAATTTAGACACTAGGGTTTCTGGTTTAGAGCAACATCTTCTTTCCCTTACTCTGTGATTTACATTCAATTATCTGCTTAGTAAGAAAGAATTAAGAGAAAAATATTAAAAAGGCATATTAAGAGAATATAACCAATTCACCCCCCCCTCTTGGTTTGTTACCACGCTAATAATTCCGTTGCAGCGATTCTAACAGAGAGGGATACAATTCTCTTATAGTTAACTGAACTAAAATTATGATCAGTTCAGTTTTAAAAATTAAAGGTTTAAACCCTTATTTGGTCCTAATTTTTGTATGAAAATCTCAGTTGAGTCATCATTTTTTCAACTGTCTCAATTAGGTCATATTTTTTGTAAAAAGGAACACATTTTACCATTAAGTGCTTTCTGACGGCGTTAACAGTTGCTGACCTATGCACGCTGATGTAGAAGTGTTTTATTATGTGGAATTTTCTTTTTAAAATTAAGAGTTTTTTGGTAGAACACCATTCAAAGGTCCTGCAAACCGTGCAACTCTGTTCAATGAAATTGGTGAGCCTCTAAAGTTTCCAGAATCTCCAACTGTTAGCTTTGCTGCCAGAGATTTGATCAGAGGGTTGCTTGTGAAGGAGCCCTAGCATCGTCTCGCCTATAAACGTTGCGCCACAAATTAAAAAGAAAAACTTTGAGAGAAATTTCAGGGTTTTTTATCATAAAGAAATCTGAGGTTTTTCGCTTTGACTGGCAAGTTGAGCTAAAATTGTGAAATTTCAGTCTTGATCTAACTGCCATTTTCGCACCTCTGTAGTTTCAAATCCTTTCAATTCCAATTTCAATTTTTCTCAAAGATAACAATGTTTTTTATGTCTCGTGAATTTTGGGTTTTAATTGGGTTTTGTTGTTTTGATATCAAAATGGTTTTTATTGTAGTGTGGTGTCATTGCAGAATGGAAAACAATGGAGAAGGACTGGAAAAGTTGGAAGATGAAGTAGAAGAGGAAAAAACAAAATAAGATTGCAGCTTTTGAGCATTGGAAGAGATGGGAGAGAGAGAAAGTGGTGAGACAAAAGAAGAAGTTGATTTGAGATGTGACGTGAACAATTTTAAAACACATCAGCCATCCAATTTTAATGAACAATGCGACGCCATCAAAATATAAAATACAGTTCAGCTACACTTAACGTCGTCTGAAAGCATTTAACGGTTAGGGTAAAATTGGCTCATTTTTACAAAAAATATGACCCAATTGAGACCGAAAAAAAAACGATGACCCATTTGAGATTTTCATATAAACACGATGACCAACCGAGGGTTTAAACCAAAATTAAACTATAAAACAATATATTTAAGTTTTTAGTAAAAATGGATTAGTATCTTTTAGTATTATACGGTACATTTAACTATAGTTAACTACGGATTAGTTTATTTTGCCCAACCCTAGTAGCACACTTAGCTATCATGGAGATGTAGAACACAAATATTCAACAAGCAAAAGAAAGGAAGTATGAAATGAATGGAAAAAGAAAAATGGCCCTAAGTGAAAGTGCAAATGACACTTGGAGCCACTTGACACACTTCCACACTAAGATGTGCAACTAGACTATTACAATGTTTAATGAAGTACTTAGAATTGTTTGGTAAGCCTTTTCCCAAGTAACTCAAGTTTCAAAAGCTAAGAAGAATTTACTACAAAACCAAAAATACAATGAAATGTAGAACTACTTAAACAAAGCCAAGTGTGGCTGCAAAGGCAAAGTAAATGAGCTGAAATGGAACTTTAGAATGGTGTTTTTCTCCTGCAATGAGGTGCTGGACAGCCAATGTAAACTCCTCTTGAAGTCCACTTGAAGCAATGTTAGCAAGACCTCCATTCCTTAAGATGCTACCCCTTTGATAAGGCCCAGCTGGATGTTAAAACTCAACCAAAATATGATGTTCCAGCAGACAAAAGTCACAAAACCCGTGAGTGATAAAAAAGAATGTTGCAGCAAAGTTGAATGCAGAAATAACGTGACAATAGTATATGAAAGCCAATAAAAGTGATTTCTAAACACTTTGGGGCTGGAAGAAAGGCTAGCACACAAAAGGAACTTAAGATAGGGTCTATAACAGATTAGAAAAGCAAGAAAAACCCAAAAAACAGTGATTGAATTCTGTGCTGAAAAGTGTTTGATGAAAATTCAAAATTGTTTGATGAAATGCCACAAAGAATGACAGATTTTGTGTTTTCTGGTTTTGACCTTTCAAATCTGGATTGTAGGGTGTAAATTGTTTTTTATGATTACTATACACTTGGATAAGCATATAAATGTATCTGGAAACTTAAACCCAGCTTTTGCCAATCCAAAAATGAAAATTAGAATATGGCTAATGCCGAACTGCACCAAAAAAAAATTCTGCACCAGAAATATGACTGAAAATTGGTGGTTTCAGTGTCAAAATTGATTGGCAGTGACTCAAATGTGTACGTGACACTTCAAATAGTTTGAAATCATCATATGAAATATGTGCAGACTATTCAACAACAATGAAAGGAACCACAACAGAAAATCAATGGTGCACTTGCCAAGGTCAAGCAAATTCAATGGTTTGGATAGTGATTTTGCTCATAAACTGAAAAGTGACCAAATGAACAGTGCACACAAGTTTGAAATGGTGAAATAAACTTTTCCTAATGTTCACAATGCACAAAAACAAGGGGAGGCAACAATTGGTAGTGGCAGTTGTGATTTATGCAAAATAAATTCATAAAAACTGCACCAGAATTAGAAAATTGGCAAAAAAAAAATGGAAACTGTAGTGGTGAAAATGAACAGCAGTGATTCAAATGTTCAAATGCCACTTCAAACAAGTTTGTATCATCAAATGGAATATGTTGAAACACTTAAACAGCCACAACAAATTCCATATCAATTTTGACTAGTGTACTTTCAAATTTAACCAAATTTGATGATTAAAATTGTGATTTGATACAAAGACTGGAAAGTTACCATTTGAACAGTAACAACAGGTTTGAAATGGTCAAATGTATGTGCACAAACGTTCAAACAACCCAGAAGCACACAAAGTCTCAATATCACTCTTAAAAGTTGCCAAATTATGTTGAAAATTAGTGAAACCTGCAGTAGTTTGGAAAATACTAGAAGCAAAGCTGGATTGATCAAACAAGTGATTATGAATGTCCTAAATCTAGATCTAGCTTCATAAATTAAGCTAGGAAATAGAAAATGGCCTAAAACATGGCAAAGATTCAAGCACGGTGCAAAGCTTTTGACATAACAAATCTGGACAAACTTTGGAAAACTGTGACAACACTATTTTATTGAAATTTGAATCAATTCACATATGATTTTCACAAAGCAGTGGTTAATCTGAGTTGATACAACTTGAAACATGTTTAGAAACTTCAAATAAAGTTGCACCAAGATTTAGAGACACAAAATCTGGTCAGAAACAATTTGCACCATATGAACCGAGAATTAAATTTTAATGCAGAATTTGAAACTAAATTGTGATGAACTCAACCAGTAATTTTTCTATTCTGTGATGAATATGAGTTGGAATTACTTTAGACACAGTTGAAATACTAGGAAAACTTAGACAAAGCTTGAAAACCATTCAAATCTAGACGAAAATTAGATGATATCAAATTAATCCAGAAATGATGTTTTATGCAGATTTTGCTACTGGAATCAACATTTTCAATGCTAATTGGCTCAAATAATCAAAGCTGGACATGATGTCATTGCTTTATATGATTAACATAGAGCTAGAAACTGCTCAGGACACACTTAAAACGAAAATGAAGGCTAGAACAGAATCAAATACATGATGACAGAGTTGAAAAACTGCACAAACCGTGACATAACTGGAAAATGAAAAATAAAGGTTGAATTGAACTCAAACAATGGAAATGCACGATTAAAATGATGAAAAAACACTTAAGAAACAGTGAACGAAAACAATTATCCACTCAAACATGAAATCAAATAAGAAAAAAAAAAGAAACAGTGAAAACAAGAACAACACAATACGCAAATGGAGAAAGTGAAGGAAAGAGCAACTTAACTCTTGAAGCACAACGTGGAAACCGACTGGCTCTGGATGCCAAATGATGGAAGCAGCTTGATGACATGTACAAGGATGCTTCAAGACACAGAGAGTGGCAGCGGATGGAAGATGACAGTGGATGTCCGAATGCACTCAAGGTGTTTGTGAAATTGTCTGGTGGTGTTTGGATGAGTGTTTTGGTAGAATTCTAACTCAGTAGGCTTTCCAAAGGGGAAAGAAGCTAGAGGAGGTGCTAGATAACAAAGTGCAGAGGTGAACTTGAGAGTAATATCTTGAAATTGGAAACATTTCTTTACTTCAATTCAAGTTACCATTACAAAGGATTTGGCTTCTCTTATATAGATGAAAAGAAACGTGCCTAGCAAGCTACTGGACATATTAGCAATGTACATGAAGTTCTATAAGAAGTGTGCAAGAGAAGCTATACAACTGGCCACATGTTCCATATGGTAAACATTGAAAACATGCTTTAAAAGAAAGTGGAAACGCTGGTTTGCTTGGTTGGCCGTATGTTGTATATCAGCTTTGCTTTTCCAATCCAAAAAGCACTTCCTTTCTTCCTTTCTTTACCTCCTTTGCTTCCTTTAGCTCACCAAACTTCTTTGGTTGATTGGATATGGTTTTCCACTCTTATTAATGACCTACAAAACAAGGTAAATGTATTTAGTTAAAGAGAACATTCTAAGACTTAGAAAGAAAAAATAAAGTCCTTATTCAACTTCCCTTTCTTAGTCTTAGTGTTAAGTTGATACTTCTTTGGATGGAAAGTCCCTAAAGGGATTGTTGTCATCTTTTTTTAAAAAAAACAAACAAAATAGGGAACAAAGTTAATTGTTTCCTCACAACCCCACACTTAAACTATGCATTGTCCTTAATGTATGCCTTATATATAGGATGCAAAGAAAAAGTATGAGGGTACTTACCTCCTTCATGGTGGAAGGAATGCAAGTAGGACTTCATCGGAAAATTCATCCTAGATAAAAATGTTATCTTTTCCTTTTTCAATCCTACTAAGATGGTCAACTACTAAATTATGTGCCCCACTTCTGTCCTGAATAGGAGTTAACTTGTCCTTCTCGTTCTTGACCATTGTGATTCCGTATTTCTTTGGAACCACATGCATAAGACTCACCCAAGTGTTGTTAGAATTGGGGCATATAATACCTGTTTGTAGCAACTTGGTGTCCTCTTTCTTTACAACCTCCAACAGTTGAGGATTTAGTCTTCTTTGAGGTTGTCTCACTGGTTTAGCATCCTCCTCAAAAAGTATTCTATGCATGCAAAAAGATGGGATAATACCAGGAATATCTTCTAAAGTCCAACCTATTGCTTTCTTGTGATATCTGATAACCTATAATAGCTGTTTTTCCTGATTATCAGTAAACAATATAGATATAATAACAGAAAGTTTCCCATCCTTCTCAAAATAAGCATATTTCAAATGAGATGGTAAGGGTTTCAACTCCAAAATGGGTGGTTGTACCACAGATGGCAACATTTTATTGCCTAAGGTAATCTCAGCCACCTCAACATCACACTTGGACGCTACAGAGATATCATCTGTTGACACCGTGTCCTCAATATCACTTTCTTTACAGTTTTCTTTCTCTTCAAAAATTAGACACGACATTTTTGAAAAAGAAAAATCCAAGAGAAAAGGTTCAAAAAAATGTGTAAGAAACTAAAAGAAAAAGTGTTTACAACATCACTTGATAAGTCAATACAAAACAAAGAATGATCTTTAATCGAGTGCTTCCCAGCTTGCAACATGTTGAAGTGCACTTTCTCGTCTCCTATCTCCATTGTCAATTGTTGAGGTTATTGATAGAGGAAGAATTGGTTTAGCTGAACCTACAATCTTAGAGCTTCTAGTTTTTAATGATGACAACACATAATTAATAACATATGTGTATTATGTGTTACATGTTCATTACTTTCATGTTTATGATTATTTGAGAACATGTTTGTGTTGATTCTGTTATTGCTGCAATTCACTGTGTTTTACATGAGATTGTATCTGTGAATGCATGACATATGATTTAGAAAAGGAAAACCACATGCTTTTTTATTGAACTTATAATATGTGGCAAAACAACAGTTTTAAGTCGACTTCATTATAAAGTAAGTCGATTAAAACTCGTGGCTTTGCACAAACCATTTTCAAAGTGTGGTGTGAGATTTTCTAAGTGAAAGTGTTTCAAAACTTTGTTTAACTGTGTTGTATAGTTGATTACATGCAACCTGCATTCGACTAAGTCTGTTACAGTTTTGAAATTCTGTTAATGCTTGTATTAAATGTTACAATGGCTATATATTTAAATATGTTGACCAAGAATTAAATGAGATTCGACTACATTAATTGTACATTCAATTAACTGCATTGATTGCTGCTAACTGCCTTAACTAAATTGTGATATTCGACTGCATTAATAGCTAAGTCAATTAAAATGCGTCTGAATTGTAAAAAACTATAAATAGACGCAAATTTGAATTCTGTAAGAACTTTTCTGAATTCTAACATTTTCATATTCATTATAGATTAGTGTTATCTTACTGAACGTGGAAAAGGTTCAAGAATCAAAGGAGAACGAACTCTAATGTGGTAAGACTTAGAGTTTAATCTCTTTTAGCTTATCCATCCCTAACACGTGAACACATAAAAAATTCAAACAATCAAAATAATTAAGAGACCAGCGGACTTTAATAACCCCTACGTGAAACACAAATCAAATCAATATTTAAAGTCTACTCCTATGGTGAGGCTTGTAGCTTTGGCTAACAAGACTCACTCACCTGTCTAGCTATGCTAAAATTAAAGCAAGAAAAGTTGCCACTTGAACTTTATAAAAGGCCTTTTACTAAACAAGATAAAGCTAACAATTGGCTAACACAAGCCTATTACAAACAAATTGAAGAAAACAATTACAAAAGCAAACAATCCTATCCTATGGTCCTGTTCATCCTGTAGGAAAATCACGTTCCCAATCTGGCTTCTTGATAGCTTAGTCTTGGTTCAACTTTGTTGCTTCTGGAATCAATCCTTTTGAATCTCCTGGCCAGTATAATCCTACAATCACAAATCATAATTGAAATCAATGCACCTTATCTACACACAAATAGCAAGAGGAAATTACACAGGATAAAAGATTCCTCCCTTTCTCTCGGATTGGTTCAGTTGGTGCAGAAAAAGATCCTTGTTGCTCTCAATTAATGGTCTACACTTATATTGCACAAACAATTCCAACTAAATCAACAGATCAAACAATTCTAATCCTAACGATTGCAAGCCATACAAAACAATTTAAGCATATCAGAAGCAATTTGAGATAAAAAGAAACTCCCTTCTGTTCAGATGGCTGCTACTGTTTGCTCAAGCTATACTCATGCTCATTCTAAACTAATCTCAACTTCTATTGTACACCCTGCACTAGTTCATTTATGCACACAAAATCAAACCCAAATCCAGTAAATACAAATAGGAATGGACATTAACAAGATTCAAATATATGGAATTCAATCCTTAGACCAACTGATTAAACAACCACCCCAATCTAATCAAATGATGGAGAAAGATTAACGTGATGCAATGCAGAAATTGGCAGTTAAAACAGTGTTGATGCAGAAATGAAGTAGCTCAAAACTAATTCAGAGCAACATTTGTAATTCCTGATGCATCTATCAAGTTCCCATAGGTCTTATCAAATCAGAATCAACATTCAAATTCAAACAATTAATATATCAATGATTTCAGTAAACAACTTATAATCTGAAATGAATGCAATAGAATGCAATAATCAGATTCAATGCAATAAAACTTTCTCTCTTGGTCCAATGGGTTGCATTCTAGCTTAATCAATCTCACTTTCCTGCACAAGTAAATAGTTAACAACACAATTAAGTAAAACTGATTCTCTCATACAAATGTGCCAAGGAATTGTGCTAAGTCAACCTCACAAAGCTCACTACACTCAGGCTTTTCTTTAGAAATTTAAATCACACAAATGAAGGGTTTGAAAAGGAGATTCTCCCTTGGCAGTTCAAGGCTGGAGAGTCTGTCAGACCAGCACCACCTAAGATGTTACCAAGCACACAAACCTTCTTTCGAATTCCAGAAACCAAAGTGGTCAGCTTCTCAAACAAGAATGGCTAGGCTAAGGCAAAGTAATGGACAATATAGGACAACCACCAACAATGACAACACAACAGATCAACTACTTATGACAACTCTAGATCAGATTGCAAAAACAACAAAAGCTCAATTAAAAAAACTGCAGAACAGATTCTATAAGTCAGAGACAAAACTAAGATAGCCAACAATTGACAAACAAGAAACAAAGCTATTTAAGAAGAAGGCACACAAACTGAACCTACCAAAGGATCTAGAACAAACTCATAAAACAAGAAATAGAAACAAGTTGCAATATCATCAAAATTTTAAGCTCAAAGCAAATGAGTGAAACTGTTTGATGAAATGTCTAATAGAGAACAACAGTTTTGTGGTGCATCAGATTTTAGAGAAGTTAATTGCACTGGTCTTTCAGCTGTTTATAACTATGTAAATGTTTCTTTTGTCAATTGTTTTTTTTCATATGAAAACAAAATGACCAAGCTTTTGCTGCAATGACAACTCAATTTCACATGCACCAATCACGGATTTCAGAAAAGGCAACCAACTAGCAACTTCTGAATGAAAAATGCCAAAAATTTGGTGGTTTAAAGAGTGAAAATGCTTAGGGCAGCTATTACTCGTGGTTTCTGTGCATCACCAGTTTCAAATAACTAAAACAAACTTGTTTGTAAAGCAAATAGATGCAGAAACACACTATCTCATAGTTTGACTTAGTTAACCCCCAAATTACTAAATGTAAGTAACTCAACCACTCAAATTTTGACTCAATGAAATCAAATAGCTTTTGATCAACTAACTAAACTCAAAAACAACAATTAAAGTTTGAACAACACACTATGAAGTTAATGCAAGATGTCCAACAAGGATCTATATGCCAGACCAGATTCAAAACACAAAGAAAATAGACTCAAGCAAAGTAATGCAGATCAGCCAATTGCAAATGAGACTCTACCGGAGTTTTCTCAGTGCAACCAAGCTTTGCAAAGCAATTCATTGCTTATATAGTATGTACATGGTACTGGCTTAATCAATTAGATGCATCTCAATGCCAAATTCTTAGTCAAGTGCATAAATAACCAAGAACAAATTAGGCACTAAATTAGTGTTGTGAACCAATGCAAAGCTATCAACAAACATTAACAAATTCAAGAAACATGAGATTCATTATCTCTACCACTGAAATCTGCCACCAAACTCATTAATCCAATGTCATATCTTATATATGGTGAGCATAACTTACTCAGTGCAGGCAACTCAAATGAATCACAAAACATAAGCAACAATTAGTTAAGCTCAAATTCAAATGACAATTAAAACAAACCACAAGACTAGAACATGATAGAAATGGATTTAGAAATTAAAACTCAAACAAAGACTACACCGAATAAAATGAAAATAAGACTCAATATAATGACTTAGGCACATAAAACACAACTTGGAAACCTAAACAGATATGAACAGATTCAAAACACGAAACACAAAACAAGATTCGCAACAACTTAAATCAGAAAAAAAAATCAAGACATTAAAGGAAAATGATGAACAACACCTAAATGAAGAAAACGCAACAGAGACGCGAAACGGAAACGCGAAACAGAAACTCAAAATCAAAATCAAACTAAGACAAAAACGAAAAGAAACAAGGAATGCGATACTTATCTTTGACGCGTGGACGCAACCTTAGCTCTGCTGCCAACTGATGGACGAACCTCCAAGGAGATGATGAATGTGCATGTCACGAGCTCCTTTGAAGCTTCCTCTAGAGATGAACGCAACGAAAAAATGCATAACTCAAAGAAGAACAAGAAACAGAGGGTTAAACTCGATAGAAACCCTAGAAATGGAACCCAATATGAACCGATTATTCGGTTCAAAATGAAGATTGAACGGTGGAAAAGGGTTAGATCGAAGCAAAGGAGGTTTTAATCGGTGGAAAAGAGGAATGAACAGAGGGAAAAAAGTTTAATCAATGAAGAATGGTGGAAGGGAGTGGAAACCCTAGAAAAAGATGTGGTAGTGTGATGAACAAAGAGAAAATACCTTCGAAGACGCGTATGGAGTGCGAATCTGTGGTTGGAGACAATGGAGCTCTCGAGAGCGAGTGAGATGCCTGTCTTGCTCGAGAGAGAAAACAAAGTGGTTGAATGATAAGCGAAGTGTAAAATGAGGATGCGGCATGGGAGAACACGTGGATGAGAAGTGCTGATGTAAGGAATGAAGTCGTGGCTTGTGCGAGAAGGTGATGTGTATGATACGGAAACGAAGTAGACCAATGAAGCAGCGCGCCGTGGAGGAGAGAGAAATTGAATGGCAACATAATGAAATTTGGAGAATGAAAGTGGAGGAGTGTGCTTGGAAGGTGCCTAGAGGCGGATCTCTTGGACTCTCTGTTAGCAAAATGATGAAGATGAAGTTTTGATGATGTCCAAATCAAGTCAAGAACAAACAAGACTCATGAAGAATGATCTTTGAAGACTTGTAACCTCTTGTAAAAAATTGTATGAACATAGGAAAATTAGTAGTTTCTTGTATGTATTCAAAAGTGATGTAAAAATAAATCAAGAGGAAAATCTGTGCAGTGTTAATCGATTAACAAGGGGTGTTAATCGATTAACGTTAATCGATTAACAGAGGGCGTTAATCGATTGTTCCAGAGGCAAATGGCGAAGCACAGCATTTCAGTGTTAATCGATTAACAAGGGGTGTTAATCGATTAACGTTAATCGATTAACAAGGGCTGTTAATCGATTAACATAGTTACCGTTTGAAAAACTAGCCGTTTTTTGAGACGTTGAACTATCCGTTGGGGTGTTAATCGATTAACCACTGTAGCTAATCGATTAACACAGTCAGAAAGGCTGCAAACGAAAATGGAAGAGTCTTTTTGAGAAGTCTATAAATAGACTCTCATTTTCTCTCAAATCCAACTCTTCCCTTGTGCTCAAGTACTCTGAACTCTTGTGAGAACTCTGTGAAATTGCTGAAGCTAAGGAAACTCTTGTCTGCAAAGTCCTGAAGTGGTACTGCGGTGACAGAGGAATAGCTTGATCATCCTTGGTGTGTCTGAGGAAGTGTCTGGAAGAGAATCATCCTTCGTGAAGCATTCGAAGGAGGTGATCATCCTTTGTGAAGATTCAAAGGAGGTGTAAGTTCATCTCTTGTGGTTTCAAGAGAGGTGGTAATTTCTAAACTGTTACAAATTGTTTTTCTGTGTGACTAATATTTGTAATAGTTTTGTGATAGTGAAAAAGGTTTATCTTATTTGAGATAAGCGACTGGACGTAGGATCCTAGTGATCTGAACCAGGATAAAATCATCTGTGCAAATTTCTCTCAACCTTACTCTATTTAACTGTTATTATTAATTGCTAAGTAAGTTTAATTGAGTAGAAATTAAAAGGCACACGTTAGTATTAGAAACCCCTCTTGGTTTGTTATTCCGCGCTAACCCATCCGCTGCAGCCGCACTCTGACAATTGGTATCAGAGCTTGCTTTGATAGTCATTCAAATGGCGGGATCGTTTCAAACATTCGCAGAGGGTGCTTCTATCAATAGACCACCACTATTCACAGGTGAAAATTACGCATTCTGGAAGGTAAGAATGCAAATATTTATGGAGTCTATTGATATAGATATTTGGGATGCAGTTGCATCTGGTCCTTTTGTTCCAACTAACAATATGCAGGAACCAAAGCCCCGTGACCAATGGACTGCTGAAGACAAGAAAAAATTCGGTAATGATGTTAAAGCTCGCAATATAATTTCATCTGCTTTAACCGTTGATGAGTTTTACAGGATATCCATTTGTAAAACTGCACAAGAAATGTGGGAAGTACTTCGAGTAACCCATGAAGGTACAGATGATGTTAAAAGAGCTAGAAAGAATACCTTGATCCAGGAATACGAGATGTTCAGGATGAAGCAAGGAGAAACAATAGTAGATGTTCAGAAACGCTTCACCAACATCGTAAATCATCTTATTGGACTAGGTAAGTCTTTCGATACTGATGAATTAAATATAAAAATTTTGAAATCTTTAGACAGGGCTTGGCAACCAAAAGTGACTGCAATTTCTCAGTCACAAAATCTCAACACAATGACCATGGCGGCATTATTTGGAAAGTTGAGAGAGCATGAACTAGACCTTGGAAGATTAGAGGAAGAAGAAGCAAAAACGAAGAAAAAGACTCTAGCATTCAAATCTGAGGTAGAAAAGAGCAAAAGCAAGATGGAAGATGAAGACTCAGATGAAGATGAAAACTTGAGTCTACTAATCAAGAGGTTCAACAGATTCATGAAATCAAAAGGCAAAGGGAGATTCAGAAATGAAAAGAGAGAAAATCAAGGATCTTCCTCAAACTACAGATGTTATGGTTGCGGAGAAAAAGGACACTTGAAAGCAGACTGCCCAAATCAGAAGAAGGGTGAAGAAAAGAAAGAAAAGAAATTTTTCAAGAAAAAGAAGGCATACATTGCTTGGGAAGACGACAATGAAACAATTACAGATTCAAGCGACTCAGATGAAGAAGCGAACATCTGTTTGATGGCAGATGACGATAATGACAGCCAAGTAAGTAGTTCAAACTATTCTGATAATGATAGTCATATTGATGAAAATGAAATGTATGCTGCATTATTAATTGAATCTGAAAAATTAGATGTTGCTCATAAAAAGCTGAAAAAGGACTTTAAAAATTTGAAATCTGAACTTAATAGCCTTCTTAAAGAAAATGAAGATTTGAAGCTTACTTCTGAAAGTTTTTCTAAATTAAATGATAATTTGAAAACTGAATTTACAAATTTATCTGAAGAAAACAGAAGTTTGAAAAATAAATTTTTATATCAAGCAGAAGAAATTAGAAATTTAAAAGGTAAAGTTTTATATTATGAAAAAGGCAAATTTTCTAGTAGTAATGAATGTGCATCCTGTATTAATTATAAGAAACTACTAGATGAAACAACCTTAGGAGAATGTAGTAAAATCAATGAAAATAAGGTTGTTAAGAATAAGTATGTTCCTAGAATTAAAAATAAGCATAATTATAGAACCCATAGAACTTGGGTAGAAAAAGGAACAACTTATAGGAACACAAATAGTGCATCATGCTTTTATTGTATGAAAAAGGGTCATACATCTAATAAATGTAAAATTAAGCATTATGGTGTTCCAAGTGGTAGATATGCTTGGGTTGTAAAATGATTTTAATCTTTTTAATCTAACCCAAAGGACCCATACAAAATAGTTGGGTACCTAAATAGCTTGTTCTTTTTATGTTGTAGGAATTATCAAAACCAAGGAAGTATATGTGGTGTCTTGACAGTGGATGTTCAAAACACATGACCGGAGATAAAAAGAAATTTACAAGCTTCCGGAAAAAGGAACGAGGCTTTGTCACTTATGGTGACAACAACAAAGGAAAAATCCTTGGAATAGGAGATATTGGAAGTGAAGATACCTTGATGATCAAAGATGTACTATATGTGGAAGGATTAAAGCACAACTTAATTAGCATTAGTCAATTATGCGATAAAGAATTCAAGGTAACCTTCGAACAAAATTCTTGCATTATTTATAAAAATGATTCTTCTGAAATTGCTTTGAAAGGAATTAGGCATAACAATATTTATTTGATTGATTTAGAAAATGCATCAAATAATAATATTTCATGCTTAGTAGTAAAAGAAGAAAATCCATGGTTATGGCATAAAAGAGCTGCACATATTCATATGCAACAATTGAATAAACTCATTTCTAAAGACTTAGTAATTGGTCTACCAAAACTAAAATATGTGAAAAATAAATTGTGTGATGCATGTCAAAAGGGAAAACAAGTGAAATCATCTTTTCATTCGAAAAATATTGTTTCTAGTTTAAAACCCTTAGAACTGTTGCACATGGATTTATTTGGTCCCTCTAGGATAAAAAGTTTTGGAGGAAATTATTATGCTTTAGTTATTGTAGATGATTATTCAAGATATACTTGGACTTTCTTTCTTACTCTTAAAAGTGAAGCTTTCAAAGAATTTAAAAAGTTTGCAAATTTAGTTCAAAATGAAAAGGACTTGAAAATAAAGGCTATTAGAAGTGACCATGGAGGTGAATTTCAAAATGAATCTTTTGAAACTTTTTGTGAAGAATATGGCATTTCTCATAATTTTTCTGCACCTAGAACTCCTCAACAAAATGGAGTTGTAGAAAGAAAGAATAGATCCTTAGAGGAACTTGCTAGAACTATGTTAAATGAATATAGTGTTCCTAAACAATTTTGGGCTGATGCTGTGAGTACTGCATGTTATGTATTAAATAGAATGCTTATTAGGCCAATTTTGAAATGTACTCCTTATGAACTTTTTAAAGGTAGAAAACCAAATGTTTCACATTTAAGAATTTTTGGATGCAAATGTTTTGTCCTAAACAATGGAAAACAAAATTTGGGAAAATTTGATTCTAAAGCCGATGAAGCTATTTTTCTAGGATACTCTCTCACTAGCAAAGCTTACAGAGTTTTTAATCGGAAAACATTTGAAATAGAAGAATCTGTGCATGTTGTCTTTGATGAAATTGTGGACCTTGAGGAAAAACCTCTTGAGTCAGATGAATCAGATGCAGGTGAAAATGAAGACTTGCAAAAGACAACAAATGAAGAGAAAATGAATAATCCTCAAGATGATGAAGATCTAAACAAAATATGGCAACAACCCAGAGGATTATCATTGGACAACATCATTGGCGACATATCAAAAGGGGTAAACACTAGAAGAAATTTAGTAAATTTTTGTATGAATGTAGCTTTCATGTCGCAGATAGAACCCAAGAACATTAAGGAAGCTCTTCAAGATGAACAATGGTGTATAGCAATGCAAGAAGAACTCAACCAGTTTGAAAGAAATCAAGTTTGGGAATTGATTCCTAGGGAAGATACTCATCAAGTGATTGGAACCAAATGGATATTCAGAAACAAACTGGATGAAGATGGAAACATCACCAAGAATAAAGCTAGGCTTGTGGCTCAAGGATATAGTCAAGAAGAAGGTATAGATTATGATGAGACATATGCTCCAGTTGCCAGGTTAGAGGCAATACGCCTACTTCTTGCTTATGCATCTATAATGAAATTTAAGTTGTTTCAAATGGATGTGAAAAGTGCATTTCTAAATGGTTTTATAAAAGAAGATGTGTATGTTGAACAACCACCCGGTTTTGAAGATTTTAAATTTCCAAATCACATCTATAAGTTAAAGAAAGCACTTTATGGTTTAAAACAAGCACCTAGATCTTGGTATGAAAGACTTATCAATTTTCTTTTAGAAAATAATTTTAATAGAGGAAAAGTTGATTCCACTTTGTTTATTAAAAGAGTCGGAAAACATATTTTGATTATTCAAGTATATGTTGATGATATTATTTTTGGATCAACTAATAAATCTCTTTGTGAGGATTTTGCTAAGACTATGCAGGGTGAATTTGAAATGTCTATGATGGGAGAATTAACATTCTTCCTTGGTCTTCAAATTAAGCAAATGAAAGAAGGTACGTTCATTTCTCAAACCAAGTATTGTAGAGAAATTCTTAAGAAGTTTGAAATGGACAAAGCAAAGGAAGCGTCTACACCTATGGGAACCTCTTGCTATCTTGACAAAGATGAGTCAGGTAAAGAGGTAAATCAAACTAAATATAGATGTATGATAGGTTCTTTGCTATATCTCACTGCTAGTAGACCAGATATTATGCAAAGTGTTTGTGTGTGTGCTAGGTATCAATCTAGTCCTAGAGAATCTCACCTTACTGCAGTTAAAAGAATATTGAAATATCTTAAGGGAACTGCATCCTTTGGTTTATGGTATCCATCTGGAACGGAACCTAGTCTTGTAGGTTTTTCAGACGCAGATTATGGAGGTTGTAAGATAGATAGAAAAAGCACTAGTGGAACATGTCATCTTCTAGGTAGTTCCTTAGTTTCTTGGCACTCTAAGAAACAAGCCTGTGTAGCCTTATCAACAACTGAGGCTGAATATATTGCTGCTGGAAATTGTTGTGCACAAATTTTATGGATGAAACAGCAATTAGAGGATTATGACATTCATTTAGATCATATTCCACTTAAGTGTGATAATACAAGTGCAATAAATCTTACAAAGAATCCCATAATGCACTCCCGAACCAAGCACATTGCGATTAGGCATCACTTTCTTAGAGATCATGTACAAAAGGGAGATTGTGAGATAGAATATATTGATACACAACATCAATTAGCTGATATTTTCACCAAAGCATTGCCTAAGGATAGATTCTATGAGCTTAGAAGAGACTTAGGAATATTGAAAATATCTCAAAATTAGATATAGGTAAAAATTTGACGTTTTTCGGAAATCAGCGTCAGTTAATCGATTAACACAGGGTGTTAATCGATTAACGTTAATCGATTAACAGGGCCTGTTAATCGATTAACATACGTTACAGGCAGTAAATACTGCAAAAACTAGCCGTTGTAACGGCTATAAACGGCTCTTTTTGAACATTTGCACGTTGGGGGGTCATTTTTCAGCCTATTTAAATCCATACCATCCCTCATTTTTACCCACAAACATTCCCTTTCACTCTCCTACTCAAAATCTCTTCAATTTGCTTGCTGTCCAAATTTTCTTGCTGTCCCAAAATTCTTTTCACACTCTCATGGCTGAACCATCAAGAAGAAGAAGAAGAAGAAGCTATGGATCGGAAAGCACGCCTCCCGCACGTGGTCCAAATATTCACGGTTGGATCTCCGATGAAGGAAGGCACGACGAATACTTGCAATGGTGGAAAGAACGCAAAATTCTTCGCCAAAAATTTGTGGATCTTAATTGGTTTGCAGTACATCAATTTCAATTCTCTCAACAATTGATGGCTCAAGGCGTCCAATATCTACTGCAACTTCAAGGGCGCTATTACCCCGATTTGGTACGCGTGTTTTACTACAATCTGAAATCCCAAAACGGTATTGTTCACACTCGCGTCAAAGGAGTAGACATTATTCTAGATCACGATATTTGGTTAAATGTTGCTCATATTCCTCCTTTAGAAAATGCCATGCATGTGCCAAATGATTTTGGTGAGTTTAACAAAATTTTGGCATATCGCTCCTTTGTGAGGAATCCTCAACAACCTCTACCAAATAGGCGATATCTTCTAGTAGGAAATCTAAGAATGGAGGAAAGGGTCCTTCATTATCTCATTGTTTGGATGCTTTGTCCAAGAGGTACAAACCTTGCTCAATATTTTGAAACTGATTTGATGATTATGTCCGCCATCACTCAAAATATCAACATCAATTGGGCAAGTCTCATCTCAGATACTATGGTCCGTGCCAAGAGGTATGACAGAGGTCATCTCCCATATCCTCTCCTTGTTTCATTGATATGTATCTATAAAGGGGTGGATGTCACCGGAGAAAAACATCTCACTGTCTTACCTACCCATCAAATTGAAGAGTCTGCTTTGCATCAAATGGGATTTATAAGACAAGGAAATTTGTTTGTCCGCGCTGATGAAGATATTGCACAAGAAGAAGATGCCTCAGCTGAAGAGGAGGAAGATATCCCTATGCCTCAACCAACCAATGTTGCTGGACCATCAAATCCTCCATAAGAATATAGTCTAGAAAGTATTTCTAGACAAATTGAAGCCATGGCCACAATGCAACAAACACGAATGGACGATATGATGGCATATCACAATCTTCGTTATGATGAGATTAATACTCATCTTAAGGAGATTGATGACAAACTTGCCAAACTATATGTCCCTGATAGTGATGATGATTAGGCATCTTTATGATTCTATGTTTTTATTAGTGTGTGCCCTTTATGTATGCTTCTATGCTTGTATGCCTCTTTAAAATTCAATAAAAATGTGTGTTCTCTTATCTTAATATTTCTATGCATCTATGCTTTCATTAAGGGGGAGTATAGTTTCTAATATATTAAGGGGGAGCAATTATACATCACTTTTTAATAATGATCAAAAAGGGGGAGAAATAGTTAAGCCTTAAAATATTTTTTCTAAGTTCACTAACAATTTTTCCTTAAGTTATTTTTAAATACAGCTGGTTCACAAAAGCTTTAAATCAAGAAGGTTTTGATCATCATCAAAAAGGGGGAGATTGTTAGCAAAATGATGAAGATGAAGTTTTGATGATGTCCAAATCAAGTCAAGAACAAACAAGACTCATGAAGAATGATCTTTGAAGACTTGTAACCTCTTGTAAAAAATTGTATGAACATAGGAAAATTAGTAGTTTCTTGTATGTATTCAAAAGTGATGTAAAAATAAATCAAGAGGAAAATCTGTGCAGTGTTAATCGATTAACAAGGGGTGTTAATCGATTAACGTTAATCGATTAACAGAGGGCGTTAATCGATTGTTCCAGAGGCAAATGGCGAAGCACAACATTCCAGTGTTAATCGATTAACAAGGGGTGTTAATCGATTAACGTTAATCGATTAACAAGGGCTGTTAATCGATTAACATAGTTACCGTTTGAAAAACTAGCCGTTTTTTGAGACGTTGAACTATCCGTTGGGGTGTTAATCGATTAACCACTGTAGCTAATCGATTAACACAGTCAGAAAGGCTGCAAACGAAAATGGAAGAGTCTTTTTGAGAAGTCTATAAATAGACTCTCATTTTCTCTCAAATCCAACTCTTCCCTTGTGCTCAAGTACTCTGAACTCTTGTGAGAACTCTGTGAAATTGCTGAAGCTAAGGAAACTCTTGTCTGCAAAGTCCTGAAGTGGTACTGCGGTGACAGAGGAATAGCTTGATCATCCTTGGTGTGTCTGAGGAAGTGTCTGGAAGAGAATCATCCTTCGTGAAGCATTCGAAGGAGGTGATCATCCTTTGTGAAGATTCAAAGGAGGTGTAAGTTCATCTCTTGTGGTTTCAAGAGAGGTGGTAATTTCTAAACTGTTACAAATTGTTTTTCTGTGTGACTAATATTTGTAATAGTTTTGTGATAGTGAAAAAGGTTTATCTTATTTGAGATAAGCGACTGGACGTAGGATCCTAGTGATCTGAACCAGGATAAAATCATCTGTGCAAATTTCTCTCAACCTTACTCTATTTAACTGTTATTATTAATTGCTAAGTAAGTTTAATTGAGTAGAAATTAAAAGGCACACGTTAGTATTAGAAACCCCTCTTGGTTTGTTATTCCGCGCTAACCCATCCGCTGCAGCCGCACTCTGACACTCTCTAGCCTGACTTTCAAGAGAGAATAGTTTCTAATTCAGAAAACCTAATTCTCATTATTCTCAAAAGTGAAAATTCCAATAGAGGAGTTGGGTATTTATAGTAACCCATGCTCCTTACAAGCCAAGCTATGAAAGGTAAAAATACAAAAGGAGGACTACGTCGGGCAGGATTGCATCACCTAGTGTTTGATTTTTCTATCCCTACTCTGTTATATTAAGTTGACTTTGTATTTTACTCATTCGATTATATTTCACTGCACTAGAAAGTATTTTTCCTTGTGTTTCAAGAAAGCTTTTAAAGGCATCCACTTTGCGAAAAAGATTTAAAGAAAACATTGCTTTTACATTTCACCAATTCATCCCCTTTTGGTGTGAGAAATTAAGCCATTCTATTTTTAACAATTGGCACCAGAGCTGGTTTTCATAAAATATTTGAAAAAATAGTCAATTACGTTTTCTGTTAAATCGACTGATCTTGGAAAATGGCTTCTAATTTTTAAACCTTTGGTGAAGGTTCATCAACAAATAGACCACCTCTATTTGCTAATGAAAACTATGCTTTTTCAAAAATTTGGATGCAAATCTTTCTTGAATCTGTGGACAATGGTGTTTGGGATGCAATCATAAACAATCCATATGAACCCACTCATGCTTTGAATGGAAAAGTTGTTTTGAAAATTTTTTCTGAGTGGACTCAAGGTGAGAACCGTAGAGCACAGTATGATGTTAAGGCTAGAAATGTAAGTGCTTATGCACTAACTATGGATGAGTTTTTCAAGATATGCCAATGCAAAACAGCTAAGGAAATGTGGGAAGTCTTGGAGGTGACTCATGAAGGAACAAATGAAGTTAAGAGAGCCAAAAAAGAACTCGCTGATACAAGAGTATGAATTATTCAGAATAAAGGCTAGTGAGACTATCTATGAGGTGCAGAAAAGATTCACGCATATAGTCAACCACCTCATGGCTCTAGGAAAAGTTTTTGATACGAAAGAGATCAACATCAAGATTTTGAAAAGTCTGAACAGAAGCTGGTAACCCAAGGTTACTGCAATTTCTGAATTAAGAGATCTTACAAGCATAAATATGGCAACATTGTTCGACAAGCTGAGAGAACACGAATTAAAGCTTGGAAGGCTAAAGGAGGAAGAAGAAATTGAAGAGAAGAAATCAATTGCTCTAAAAGCCACAAGCAAGAAAGCTACAAAGATTCATGAACCTAAAACGGAATCAGATGCAAATATACCAGAAAAGGAAATTATGAATATGATGGTAAGAAAATTTAGCAGATTCATGAAAAACAAAAATTCTGTAACTAACAATGCAGGTTTCTCAACAAGAGGAAAGAAGAGTTCAAGAAGCAATGTTGTTCAATGCTATGAGTGTGGAAAGGATGGTCATATCAAGCCTGATTGTCCAGACTTGAAGAACAAGCAGAAAGAATTCTCTAAGTATCCTTAGGACAAAAACATGAAGCAGAGGAAAGCTTACATCACCTGGGAAAACATTGATGAAGACTCTTCAAGTGATGGTGACAATAATGCTGAAGAGGAGTCAAATCTATGCTTCATGGCAGGCTCTGCGCAATCAGACAATGATAGTGATCGTGAATTCGAAAATGAACCAATAAAAGTCAAGTACTACATGCTACTGGATGCATTTCAGGAGATTCATGCAAAGGCCATGCGACTTTAGTACAAAGTGAATTCATTATCATCTAAGAGAAGAGATTATGAATACATAATTGATAATATTGCAGGATAATGAAAAGCTTGAAAAAGATCTTGATGAAGCTTTGAAATATGCAAAGACAGTAAAGACCGAAGTACAAGTTGTTGAGAAAGAATGTGATAACTACGCTCTACATGTTGAGAAAATTGAGTACTTAACCAGCACATTAGAAAAATTCACTCAAGGCAAAGAAAATCTTGATGTTGTGTTGAGATCCTTTAGAAGAGCTATCTACAAACAATGTATTGGTTATAAGGCTAAAAGTAATAGGATAAACTCAAAGAAATTTATTGATCTAAGTAAACCTACTATTAATGCATGCTTTTACTACAATACACTTGGACACATAGTAAGAAACTGCTATTTTAGAAATGTTGGTTGATGAGTGCATATTTATGCCCACATTTATGCTTTAAAATTAAAATTTTTGATGAAATTCATGTGCTCGAATGACTGATTTAAAGTGAATTTGTGATGATTGGAATTGTTGGGTTTCTGAATTAAAGAGATGTAAAAAGTGAGTTTTAGTGCATAAATTATTCTTGGATGTTCTAATATTTATTTGTGCAATTGAAATTAAAGCTTTATTGGTCTATATTGCAAATTAAGGCCTAATACTAAGCTAAACAGTAACTCTATCCTAAATACACCTCCTAAATTTCCCTATATACCCCTCCTACCATTCCTAAGTCAGATTGCCTAAGATGGTGCCACGTGGCAGTCCACCATTAACACAGATAACCAATTAGGTAAGGTTATGTCATCCATCCTTGCACTAATTAGTGAACCAACCAGATTCTACCGCATCCACACCTCTGTCAACGTCAGCATCTCCTTCAACCCTTCTCCAAACAAAAACCCTAGTTCCTTTCGTCAACCACCCATGGCCGCTATAACCATCAACACAACAAAACCCTAGCCGTCATTCTGCCTCACCGTGCCGTGCCGCGCAAGCCTCGAGACATTCCTCCAATGTCGCACAACCAACTGCACTTCCATAACCTACAAATCAATCACTGAAGCCGCGATGCAGAGGAGCCTTAAAACGCAGAAAGAAAACCCAACCACCGAGAAACCCATAATTGCGTCGCCCACACTTACGACCAATCTATCTTCTTCGTGCCGCCAACACCAAAGTGCGACTTCCATGGCTGTCACGACACCACCAACTCGCACCTACAAAGAGGAAATCTTAGAAAAACTAGACACAGAGGGAAAGCTCGAACTAATTCGAAAATGAGAAGAGAAACCTCATTCTCGCGGCGCAGTTAGAGGCACAAGAGCTTCCCCAATTTGGTGAAACCCTAATTTTGGGTGGAAAATGAGGTTGACATGTGGCAGACCCTCATTGGGAGCGACCTCTCTGGTCAAAGCTGGTGAACATATTTGAATCTGGTCAAGGTTGGTAAAACAACGGTTCTGTTGCAATTTTAGGAAATTCAGTTGGAGTTAAAGTGTAGTTAGAGGAACTCTCAGGGGCTTTTCTGTAATTTTAGAAATTAAAGAAGGATATTAATGAAATAAATAATTCAGTTGTATTTTTAAAGATAATTAATTTAATCTAAAAATATATCAACATAAGATATCTTATCAACAAACTATTCAAGATCCAAGCCCAATCAATGCCTATATAAAGAGACCCAGGAAAGTAGAAAAGAACTTCATTCATTCATTCACCACTTCTCTCTATTATTTCATCATGTATTCATTTCCATTCATGGAGACTAAGCATCTAGGGCTATTATGTTGTAATTTCATTATGGATTCTGAGGTTATGTTGTGTTAATGCAATTGTTTATTTTTATTATTGATTTAAGTTGTTCTCTCTCTATGTCTTTCATCTCTCTATCATATTAAAACCAAAGATTTTTGCATCATAATGTGTTTGAATCTACATGTAAATTGATTATATGAGTTTTAGGGTTTCTAGGTTTAAGTGAGAATCTACTTTGATTTAATCTAGAAAGGTTTTGCATTTGATTGAGAATTTACTTTGGTTAATTGCATGATTGCCCTCAAATTAATTAAGAATGTACTTTAATTAATTTGAAACTTGAACAACAATGAACTTGAACAATGATTTGTGAATAACCGATGATGAATCTATCTTGGAAAAATAGTGGAATTAGCCTATTTCATCATAACTGTTTTTAAGTTTCTTATTTGTTCTTTAAACATTCTCCAAACATTACTTTTATTCTTGAGCATTGCATTGCATTCATAAGATTCGAATATTGAAAGGCAATTCCGTGTTCGTTGGGAGACGACTTAGGGTTACTTTAATCCTATCTACTTTCTTGAATACTACTTGGCAATACTGAAGTTGCCTTGAAAAGTAGTATTAACTTGATAACTTCAACGACAACGTATCAAATTTGGCGCCGTTGCCGGGGAATACAGTTAGTATTTTAAATATTTTGATTCTTGTTTTTATTTTTGATTTTTTTTATTTGTTATTTTTTAGTTAACGCACATACATTTAATTTAGTTTGAGTTATTTTGTAGCCTTTAATTATTCTTGTTTTTAGCAAAAATCTTTGTTCTTGTTTTAAGTAAGAATTCCTCTTGAGAAATACTTTAGGCTAGTTTGAATACACTCTGGCTAGGTGTTAACCCTCAGCAAGTGTAACCAAATCGTATCAAGTAATAATAAATGGTAAGATCAAGTATCGTTTCCCAAAGGACTCACGGTCTAAACAGTTGTATGATTTCTTGATTAAATAGCACTTGTAAAACAAATTCTTGTAGTTTTAAATGCAAATACTGAAAATTAAATATGAATGCATGTATTGATCAATTGGATCAAAAGAAGCAAATGAAAGTGAGATATATGGAATGGTAATGTTGTTGGGGGGTTTTCAATTCATCCTATCCACTCTCATGTATTCAAGAATTCATCTTCTTCATTAATGTTAATGCCACTTTCTAATTTACCTTAAACAAAATGTCTTGGAGAAGAAAGCCTACTCCTAATCACTAGTTTACAATGTCTTGTCTCCCTAGCAATTATTCATGCATTACATTCGCACAAAAGCTTAAAGGCAACCAATCCTCCTATCCCTATGTCTAGGCAATATTACTATTTGAAGAATTTCTTCATGTCTAGATTTATCCATATGTGTCCATACAAATAAAATCAATGATCATGCAATTGAATGAGTTAAACAAAACATGCATAGAGTATAGAAGAAAAACCCTAACAACTAATGAAAGAAAGCATATGAATTAAAGAACCAATTCATTACATGAGAGTTTCAAAGGATTACATTGATTCCCCATTAACAATGAAGGTTTAGTTCACCATAATCATGGTGAAACTAGATGAAAAATAATGAAAGAATGAAAGATAGAACCCTAGAATTTGAAGAGTGGAGCTTGAGCATCCAAAATCCTCGTCCAAGGGGTGAAGAAAGTGTGATTTTGCTTCGTTCTGCCAAAAGATATTAATCCTAGGTCGACTAAAACCTTATATAGACTCTTAAAGATTACAGAAAAGTGTCCCAAGGCCCATTAAGATGCCCCTCAGCGGTAATTTCTGCTCAGCGGTAAGTGCGATTCTTCTATTTTATGCTCAGTTGTAGTTTTGCCCCTCAGTGGTGATTACAAGACTTCAGAGTGCCACTCAACGGTAATTTCCGTTGAGCAGTACTTGCGGCTCTTCTTTTATGCACTTTTTCTTCCTTTTCTGACTCCAACTTATGGCTACTTCACTTCTTCCATTCAATTCATCTTAAAACCTGCAAAAACAAGAGAAACCAAGCATAAAACCCATCCAACTCTCTTATTTCCAAAACATAAGAAAATACGTGATTACTAGGTAGTTTCTAAGTCATAAAGGTTGTCTTTAAGGTCAAAATTAAGTCTAAAAATAACAGTTTTTCAATTGTTATCACTAGGAAAGACTTGGTACTTAAGTTTTCCATTGTGACACACCTCTCTTTCTTGGGAGTGGACCTAAACAAAGTCTCTCTTATCTCTTATATGAAATCTTTCTCTAAAGCAAGAACAAAAGAAAAAGAGAAGTCAAGAACAGAGAAACAACCTCAAGAAGATTGCGTAGTGCATGACCAGAGCTAACCCGGGAGAATTTTATCAAATTACCTGGAAGTTTAAAGGAATTTGCGTAAGCTGCGAAGAAGTTTGAAATTTGGGTGTTCTACTAAGGGAACACTTCCTACATTTGGAGGCATACCACCTTCATTATCTCCAGTCACAAACATATCATCCAATACTTTACCTGATCCTAACCCAAACAATATGGCACAGTGAACCATCAGACAGTTAGCCACCTCCCACAATACAGTTGTCCGAAGTAACATTGAATACCCTAACGAGGAGTGGGAGTTGAGACTTGACCTGTTAAATGCCTTACCAAAGAGATTATCTGTCATCCGTAGAGAAATCCAAGACATAAGACAAAGAGATAGAGAGAATCTTAGTGAGTATTGGGAAAGATTCAAGAAACCATGTGCTTGATGCCCTCAAATCCAAATGGAAGATTTTATTCTAAGCTTTTATGAAGGCTTAAGTCCTACTGATAGGTCATGGGCAGATGCTGCAAGCGGAGGATCTTTCTTAGACAGGTCACCAAAAGATGGTATAGATCTAATAGATTGGAAGGCAGTAGATTGCACAAGAGAAAATTCAGTGACTTTATTCAATGGACTACATGAAATTGATAATGGTGTAGTTGGTGGAAAGAGGATAGATGAAAGATTGAATAAGCCATAAAGCAAACTCGATCATATTGCAAGCTTGTTTAAAATCTCAACTCCTCAAATTGCTAAGAAATGTGGAATTTGCATTTCAACTGATCATTACACCGATGAATGTCCTAGCCTCGTGGAACCCACTATGGACAACCCATCTCAAGCTTTTGCTGCAAACATGTTTGGAGGAAATAGATCATACCAGAGTTATCATGATTCATCCTCCAATAGGTATCAGCAGAACTGATGGGGCTGTCGTGGCCCATACAAATTTGATGTGCATTAGAGAATACAATATAGTGCTAGGAAGTGACTCCTAGGTCGTCTCTCAAGGACCAAATGTGGTTCAGGTAATAGGTCAGACACGTAATGGGGGGTTGGTGAAGAGTTTTGTGAATGCAAACGAATTAAATTAAAACCCGAATATAAACACGAATGTAAACACAAAATAAAAAAGGTTGGTCATTAACTAAATTACAATACTTTCAATCACAGATTAACAAAATAAAGTGCTACTCTAACGTCTTTTGCAACACAAATTTCCCAACTAACTTAAACTAACATCACAACTAAATTAAGGAAAACTTGCTTGACTCACTTGAATAAAAATTGATACATCAGAAAACACATATTGCGTCTTGGAATAAATAATTGCTACACTTAAGCTAATAAAACTTCAATTTATAAGGGTTGGAACCAATTGAAATGCAGCAGATATAAACGAAATGCCAAAGTATGTGACAAGTGGAAATGCAATAAATAAATGACAAAATGCATCATTACTACTGGAATAAAATAAGATATGCCTTATCTAATAAATGAGATGCAATATTCAGAATAACTAAGAAAGCAAGAAAGAAATTTGTTTTGCACCCAATCTCTTCTAAAATAAATCACCACTACTGGGATATGAGCTGCTTCCTCTCCAGCCGTGACACCTCACCATTTCTCCAATTGAAACCAAAACCCATCCCGCGTGTGCCTTATTGCTGGCAGTGACACACCTTCTCCAAAGCAAAGGGATCAACCCGTGATCGTATGTGCACCGTTCCAGCTCCAAAAAAAATAAATCATACGTGAGATCCCATTCCAGCACACCGTATGCACTTCCCATTCTCAAAGCCAAAACCATCCATATAAAAATAATATTATCCGTTGGACGTGCCTGCTTCTTCAATCAATCAGAGTAGCCCTCCTTTGCTTCACCGCTTCTCAAGGAAAGATAATTACTTTTTCTCCAAAAACAATCACGTTGCAGCTGCTCCAAAAATACATCACCGCTTCTCCTTTCTTTCGTTAATAGCAAGCCAAAAAGATAAATTAAATCTCCTCTCAGGACGTGTTAGCGTGCACACTATTCTAGCCCCTCTTTTATTGAAATGAAAATTAAATAAAACGTTGAAGGAAGAAAACCAAGTGAGGTTAGCGGTTGTTGCCCACAACGTGCTGGTCACAGCAACTCAAGCAAAGAAAATGAAAAATGAATCCCTAGCCATAACCCTCCATCTCCGTGGCTTCCTCATTCAATTCTCCATCCCCCTCCTTTTTCGTTCCAGCCAAGAAACAATGAAAGGCTTCATAAAAAATAAACAAAATGAAAAGGCAAGTCTTCTTCTTCCATTCTACAAATCGTAACAGTGTGAATACACTCTCAAGTTCTTACAAACATACAACCTTATGTTCCACCTCAACAAAGGCAACAACCTCAACCTGAAATGTCACTACAAGATTTCGTGAAAACAATACTTGACCAAAATTCAGAAATCAAGAAATCATTTGTAGAGTTGACGCATAGGGTGAAAGAAGTAGAGGCTAAGGAGTCAAATAAACTACCTGCACAAACAATGATCAACCTGTACAATGTAAGTGTTATTACTTTGAGAATGATTAAGCAAGTAAAAGGCCCTGAAGGAGCCCAAGAGGATGAACATAAGGAGAAAGAAGGAGTGCAAATTGATGACAATGGAGGACCAACCGAGATAACGACGGGATGGTGAGCCAAAAAACAAAACGGGTTTAAGAAAATATTTTGGGAGTCGCCACCATAATTTATTTTGGAAAAACTATGGAAAACGAAAAAATAAGACATGGTCTATGAAAACCAGATTTTAAGTTCGCGAATCGGTTACGCCTAAGGAAGGTGTTCGCACCCTACCACGCCTGCCCAAAGGTAATACCTTTAATTAAATGTATAAAGTTGACGTGGTTTTTCGAAATGTTTAATTTTCCCTAAAAAAATAATATAAAGAAATTATTAAGAAACAAAAAATATTTGTTTGTTTTATGAACCCGACAAGGATTGACCTTGCTCCTACGTATATCCATTTATGATGGACAATCAGAGATCACGTAGTTCTTTATCTAGAAAAAGGTTTGTGAGTTTGTTTGAAAATTATTATGGATTATTTTGGATTTTTGAAAAGTGAACTCAATTGGGATTGACATCGTTTTTTTTTATTTTGAAGAAATCTTTTATTTTGAAAAATGGTGGGAAAAAAAAAGAATGAAACCAGCCATAGGCCGACGAGTACTTAAAGAATTATTTTATGACTTGTTATTATTTTATATAGGAAAATACGTTTTAAGAAATATTTTATTTATTTATTTTGAAGTTGTTTATTTATTATTTATAAAATGAACAAATATCACGTGATGTAGGAGATATAACCAATACCAAAAGAAACGAGAGAAGATATTCTTTTTATGAAAACCATTATTGGTATGTAGTAAAAAAAAAACCTTTAGAAAGACCTTCAACGAAAAGAGAAAAAGAAAGGTGCAGAGATGACATACCTTTTCAGCTTTCAATACTCCCCTAGTTCTTCCTTGATAGTTTTTGTTGGCAGAGTTCCTCTAGCGTGTGAACTTACTTTTCTCTATACTCTTCCGTACTCTTTCTATCTCTATTATTTTAGAGTATTTCTCTCCTCTTTTGTGTTTCATCCTTTTTTCTATCATAGGGTGCATATTTATATACACACATTGTAATATTATTGTAATTTTTCCCTTAATTGTGAATTAATTAACAATGAACAAAATAGGGAAAGAAAATGTTGCATTGAGGAAATTTATTTTATTATTTTCCTTTTTCCTTTTTTTTCTTTACCCACTATTAATTATTATTCTCTTATTCTTTTTTAATTATTTTCTTACTCGAGCGAAATTGGGTGTTGACAACTGCCTCTTTTTATTTAGATTTTGCTAGTTAAGATGAACCTTAGAGTTTCTGTGTTATCATAGTAAAAGCTAATTAAAGATAAAGGCACTAATTTTGTTGGGGTCTAAAGAGAAGGAAAAAGATTACCTCGAAGCGTACCTCGTAGAGAGTGTAGCAACGTGGTGGATTTTTCAGAAGAATTGTGACACCTCGTGATATTCTCTGGAGAGGTGTGTGAACCACCTTTTTTTTTTTGTGGTGCAAGGATGAAAACTGGGCTTTGGTGCCAGGATGAAAATTGGGCTTTGGTGCTAGGATGAAAACTAGGCTTTGGTGCAGGATGAAAACTGGACTTAGGTGCCACGATGAAAATTGGGCTTGGGTGCCAGGACGAAAACTGGACTTGGGTGCCAAGATGAAAACTGGCTTGGGTGCCAGGATGAAAATTGGGCTTGGGTGCTAGGATGAACACTGGCTTGGGTGTGAGGATGAAAACTGGGCTTGGGTGCCAAGATGAAAACTGGACTTTAGTGCCAGGATGAAAACTGGGCTTGGGTGCCAGGATGAAAACTGGGCTTTGACAATCTCGAAACATATGTTTATTTTTTGTTATTTTTTTTTTGAAAATTCTAAATTTTTTCACCGATGTAGTTTCCTTGAACTGATTTCTATCAATTTCAGGAATTCATGCTGAATGTTAGCGATGCATGGTGTGCCATGCTTTTCCTATGATGATGCATGCACTACGATGAATGCATGAAAGTATGTGTGAAAATTCATGTGAGACCCAAATACTTTCCGTTTTGTTTTAATTCCAGAACATCCTTTAAGAATACACTCGAACCCAGTGAATCTGCTTGTGATGCTCATTATTTTCGGGAGACATTTTGAAAGTTAAGAACGACCTTATGAAAGCGATGAAAAAAGATTTATTTAATAAAACATAATACAATATTGTCAATTCCACTTTAAAAGCATTCCCTATCATGGAATCATTATGCATAGAATTTTTGAGTACGTTAGAATTAACTGGTAAAGGCAACTCCTCTCCATCCATTCTGGTGAGAATAAGTGCACTACCACCAAAAGCCTTCTATACCACATACAAGCCTTCATAATTTGGAGTCCACTTGCCCTTGTGATCCTTTTGTATTGGAAAAATCTTTTTTAGAACCAATTCACCTTCTGGAATTCCCTAGGATGTTCTTTCTTATCAAATGCCTTTTTCATTCCTTGTTGGTATAATTTCCCATGGCATTCGATGGTCGATCTTTTCTCCTCAATGAGATTGAGTTGATCAAATCGGGTTTGAACCCAATCTGCTTCTTCTAACTAGGTTTCCATTAACACTCGTAATGATGTGATTTCTACCTCAAAGGGTAGTACTGCTATATACAAACGAAAAAGGTGTTGCCCCAGTTGACGTGCGTACCGATGTGCATTACTAGTGTAAATCAAAGGTAGAATCCTCTTGATATATTTTATTAGCGGCCTTGACTGCCCCATTCATCTTTGGACAACGATGTGAAGTTTTCAAGTCTACGACAATGAGAAATTGTCTTTAAATCACGATAGTCAACATGCATTTGCTTATTATCGTCCTTCTTCGACACGATACTTGCCACCCATTAGGAGAATTTTACCCTGGCCAAGAATCTCATATAGAACTGCTTTCGTATTTCATCTTTGATTCTAAAGACATTTTGGCTTGAGTAGTAACTCGTGTTGAACTCTTTCTTCATGCTAGTGCTGACTTTTACCTCTTTTTTTCGCCCTCTTCTCCTATTAAAGATTTCAACCTCTCTTTGATGGGGTTTTATTTCTTTAGAATCTTCCTTTACAAATCTCATTAACTCTAAAGGGGATTCCGAGTCAATCATAATCATCTTCCAAGTTATTGATAGGGTGCTCAAAATTAGGAAAATCAACATTATTGTTTTCAAAACATTCATTGTCATATCCATTTTATTTGAGTTAAAAACTTTAAGACACAAGATGAGGAAAAAAAACCAAACAAACATGATTTAATGTTAAACCAAATGCAAAAGAAAGTGTCAACCCGTAACGTACGAACCCCAAGGCTCCGGGAAAAACAGTGAGGTTAATTAAAAAATGATTACATTTCAATAAGCATCACAGGAACTTGGTTGATAGATATGAGTGGGGCCATGACCTCCCCATATGGTTATTGCTGACGTTGTATGCACTCCCCCTTCTTTCTCTTTTTCTGGATTAAAATTAGATTTCTTTGGAGTGGTGGTTTGAGATGTAATTTTCTCATTCTTCAGCCCGATCTCGATTCTTTTGCCTATGATGTAATATCAGCGAAATTGGAAGTCACATTTCTAATCATATGCTCATAAAAAGGTGGTTGTAATGTACTCACAAACATTGCAACCATCTCTTTGTCGGATAAAGGTGGCTCAACCTACGCTGCCAATTCTCTCCATCGTTGCACGTACTCCTTAAAAGACTCCTCCTCTTTCTTTGCCATGTGGTGTAATTGTAACCTGTCTGGTGCGACATGCATATTGTATTTGTACTGCCTTACAAAGGCGTCTGCCAAATCTGCCTAAGAACGGATATGAGAGGATTCTAGATGTGTATACTAACTCAACGCTGCTTCGGCCAAGCTGTCTTGAAAGAAATGGAAAAGTAATTTTTCGTCATGAGCGTAAGCAACCATTATTCAGCAATACATGGTCAAATGGTTCTTGGGGCATGTGTTACCCTTGCACTTCTCGAATTCTGGCACCTTGAACTTGTGTGGAATTGTCACTCCTGGGGCCAAACTCAACTTCGCCACGTCACCAAACCCGTAACTTTCAAACCCTTTTATGGCCTTTAGCCTGTCTTCCAGTACTCCAAGTTTACTTTTCTCTTCTTCTGTGCCCGTGTATATGGTGGCCTTAGTCGAAACATCATATGCAGCAACTGTGTGAGGAGACTTGGATGTTTCATTCATCTTCGTCTCTGTTGTGAGGATAAGCCCTTGAGTACTAATGGCAAGTACGCTATTGGTTATTGGAAATGCCAAAGAAGTGTGCTCTGCCTCTGAATGATCTCCGAGGGGCGGTGTGTAACCTGGTGGCAAACTATAAATTGGAAACGTGAATTGTGTGCCTACAGGGTTATGTACTGGAGGGTGAGCATTATCGTCGGCCTTTATAGACGAAGTCTCTCTTACACTCTTCATGGTTTTCAAAGCCTCCAAGATTTTACCAACTTGATCTTTTAGTTGGCTAATATCGACCCTTATAGCTTCACGTTCCTCTTCCCAAACTTCAATAGCCTCAGAGTTTGCTCAAGTCCTATAAGATGTCGTGGAAGTCCCGCCATTGTTTTTTTTACTTAATTTTATATTGTTTTGTTAATTTGAATTAGATGAAATAGAATATGCAAAATTGATGCATGCTGATAACTGATAACAGTTGAAAAACTATTATTTTCATGCTTAAAAATGATACTAAAAGCAACCTTTAACACTCAGAAACTAGCTTGGAATCATGCTTTTGTTCATATTTTTGGAAATAAGAGAGTTGGATAGGTTTATGCTTGATTTCAATGTTTTATCCAGGTTTTAAGATGAATTTGATGAAAGAAGTGAAGAAGGATAGAGATGGCATCAGAAAAGAACTCAAAAAGTGCAAAAGAAGAGAAGCCGCAAGTACCGCTCAGTGGCAGTTTACTGTTTAGCGGCACTCAAGAACACCCGTTGGTTCCGTTGAGGGGTGAAAATGCAGTTGAGGGAAGAATTGACTATGCCCTGGTACCGCTGAGCGGTGGTCTTTTGGGCTTAAGCCCACTTTTCTGTAATATTTCGAATAGTAGATAAGCTTTAGGACTTCCTAGGGTTTGTATCTTTGGTAGAATACGAAGCAAACACTCACTTTTCCACCCCTTTGAGGAAGATCTTGGATGCTAAGGCTACCTACTCAACTTTCTAGGGTTCTATCTTTCACTCTTTCATTGTATTTCATCTAGTTTCACCATGAATATGGTGAACTAAACTTTGTATTATTGTTGGGGAATCAATGTAATCTTTTGAAGCTCTCATATAAGGAATTTTGTGTTTAAACATCATATTTATGGTACATGCTTTCTTTCATCATTAGTTAGGGTTTTTCTTTTTTTCTCAAATCATGCATTGTTTAACTCATTTGATGTCATGATTATTGATTTTGTCGATATGGGAACATACGGGGAAATCTAGATCCGGAGAAATTCTCCCAATAGCATATTGCCTAAACTAGGGATATGAGGGTTGGTTGCCTTTAAGCTTATGTGCTTTAGAATTAATTATTAGGGATGCTAGGAATTGTATGAACTCGTAATTAAGGATAGGCTTTCTTTGCAAAGTGATTTAGAGGGTGACATTAACATTGATGAAAAGAATGATGAATTCCTAAAATATATGAGAGTGGATAAGATGAAATTGATTACCCCAAAAACATACTCATCCATCTAATACGTTCAAAGTGTTTGTGTTCCTCTTTTCCATTGATCAAAACTCATGCATACATGTTTACTTATTGTCTTTTGCATTTGAAACCTCAAGAATTTGTTCACAAGTCTTAAATAATCAAGAAATCATATAACTAACTAGGCCGTGAGTCCTTTGGCAGAACGATACTTGGTCTTACCGAGTTTATTACTTGATACGATCCAGTCACACTTGCCCTTTTTCGGTGTTCATAAATTTGTCATCAATAACAGGCGAGAATCACTAGTTCTTGATTCTGTGATCTCTGCTATGACCGGTAAAAAAATGTTGCTAATGTATATGATGCATGAAAATGCATGTGCCAAATAATGTTTAAAGGGAAACATGTTTTTATGCTTTTAAGGTAGGTCCAATGTCTTAAAGTCTAAGCATTATATATGCAATCTCACAAGGATGGCTTCCTAAACCTAAAATCAAGGCCACCAGAGCTATGGTCCTTTTCACAACGTTTTCCATAACAGTTGAGATGCAACTAGGTGTGAAATTGCATGTGAAGAGAACAGACACTAGTTGGGGTTCTCACGATAGCCAAACTAGAAGTAATCCAGACGTGACACCGCTACGCAACCCCTATAATTCTATGTTACACTCAGACTCGGGTATACGGTCCCACTCATGATATGTACAGTAATAATTACTCCAAAAATAATAAAAAAGCATATAAATAAGTTACCAAAATGAATAAAGACCAATCATATAGATAAATAAAGGGAAAAATAGTAAAATAAAATAAAGAGAAGCCACATCAATTTGCACATTTAATTAACAAGGCATGATTCTCTAGGATCCCTAGTGCAGTCGCCATCTATCGTAACCGGGATCGCGACGGGACGGCAAGCCGAAAAACAAAATGGGTTTAAGAAAATATTTTGGGAGTTGCCACCATAATTTATTTTGGAAAAACTATGGAAAGCCATAAAATAAGACATGGTCTACGAAAACTAGATTTTGGGGTCAGGAATCGGTTACGCCTAAGGAATGTGTTAGCACCCTACCGCGCCTGCCCAAAGTTAGCACCCTTCCCAAAATGTTTAATTTTACCTAAAAAATAATATAAAGAAACTATTAAGAAACAAAAAATATTTTTTTTGTTTTATGAACCTGACAAGGATTGACCTTGCTCCTACGTATATCCATTTATGATGGACAATCAAGGATCACGTAGTTCTTTATCTAAAAAAAGGTTCGTGAGTTTGTTTGAAAATTATTATGAATTATTTTGGATTTTTGAAAAGTGAACTCGATTGGGATTGATATCGTTTTTTTTTATTTTGAAGAAAATATTTTATTTTTGAAAAATGGTGGGGAAAAAAAGAATGAAATCGGCCATAGGCCGATGAGTACTTATAGAATTTATTTTGACTTACTATTATTTTTTATAGGAGAATAGGTGATAAGAAATATTTTTATTTTATTTTGAAGTTGTTTATTTATTATTTATAAAATGAATAAATATCACGTGATGTAGGAGACATAACCAATACCAAAAGAAACGAGGGAAGATATTCTTTTTATGAAAAACATTATTGGTGTGTAGTAAAAAAAAATAATACCTTTAGAAAGACCTTCAATGAAAAGAGAAAAAGAAAGGTGCAGAGATGACATACATTTTCAACTTTAAATACTCCCCTAGTTCTTCTTTGATAGTTTCTGTTGGCAGAGTTCCTCTAGCGTGAGAAGTTACTTTTCTCTATACTCTTCCGTAATCTTTCGATATCTATTATTTCAGAGTATTTCTCTCTACTTTTTTATTTCCTCCTTTTTTCTATCACAGGGTGCGTATATATATACACACATTGTAATATTATGGTAATTTTGCCCCCCTAATTGTGAATTAATTGACAATGAACAAAATAGGGAAAGAAAATGTCTTGGTTCCAAGAAAAAGAAATCAAATAATATTCAAGATATTGATTATAATTATTGTTAGAAATTTTGTCCATTTTTAAAATCATATTTTCCTATTTAAAAGCAACTAAAGCAGCAAATTATATTAATATACTATTTTAATTATTGCTTATAATTATTGATATAATATTGATTCAAATTATTACCATATCAAACTAATATTTCAAAAATATTTTCTAGTGATGTGTCCTGCATTAAGGAAATTTATTTTATTATTTTCCTTTTTTTCTTATTCCACAATTAATTATTATTCTCTTATTCTTTTTTAATTATTTACTTACCCGAAAGTAATTGGGTGTTGACACACCCGTTTAAAGATCATTTTTTATTTTGTATTGACTTATCAAGTGATGTTGTAAACAATTTTTCTTTTTCAAATATGTCGTGCTTAATTTTGGACGAAAAAGGAAACTGTAAAGCAGGTGATATTGAGGATGCAGTATTAAGAGATGATACCTTTGTGGCGTCCAAGTGTGATGTTGAGGTGGCTGAGATTACCTTAGGCAATAAAATTTTGCCATCTGTGGTACAACCACCCATTTTGGAGTTGAAACCTTTACCATCCCATTCGAAATATGCTTATCTTGAGAGGGACGAGAAACTCCTTGTTATTCTATCTACATTACTTAATGATGAGCAGGAAAAACAACTATTACAGGTTATCAAAGACCACAAGAAAGCAATAGGCTAAACTTTAGCAGATACTCCTAGTATTAGCCCTTCTTTTTTCATGCATAGAATACTTTTGGAGGAGGATGCTAAACCAGTGAGACAACCTCAAGGAAGACTGAATCCTCAACTAATGGGGGTTGTAAAGAAAGAGGACACAAAGTTCCTACAAATAGGTCTTATATATTCAAATTCTGACAACACTTGGGTGGGCCCTATACATGTGGTTCCCAAGAAATATGGAATGACAATGGTCAAGAACGAGAAGGACTAGTTGACTCCTATTAAAAACAGAAGTGGGGCACACAATTTAGTAGTTGACCATCATAGTAGTAGTGAAAAGGGAAAAGATAAGATTCCAATCCAGGATGACTTTTTCAATGAAGTCCTACTAGCACTCTAAGAAACCCATTTAGGGCATTCCATTCAAAGGAGTGTCAACTTAAGTTAAGGCTAAGAAAGGGAAGTGAAGAAGGATTGTTAAAGACTCTTTCTTAATTTTCTTTCTCTAAGTCTTAGTAAGATTCTCTTTAATATGTTTATATGTGCTTTGTAGGATTAATAAAATTGGAGGCAGCAGCTGCCAGCATAGCATTTAAGCACGTGAAAAGAGAGACTTGGAGGGAGAAGCTTGCTACCAAAGCTATCAAAAAGCTCAACCAATAACCTAGCTAGCCCAGCATTTCAGAATTTGTGTTGGTTCACATGTGCCGCTGAGTTAGAATGAGACATGTTTGAAGCTGAAGCAAATTGGCGCCTTTTTCTTTAATTTCATTTGCTTTTGGATTGAACTTCATTTCAGATTTGAGGCTCATATCTTCCTATAAATAGGATACCTCTTCCCCCTTTTGTAGACACTTTTGAGCTTAGTCTAATTGCTGCAGAAATGAAATTCTAGCTTACCTTTGCTCTTGAGTCAACCCAATTCTTCACTTTCTTTCTCCTTACCTTTAGCTTCCTTCCAAAGTAGAAGGCCCTTTGAGCTGAGAGGTTCTAACCCACTCCATTCTTCACTGAAACCATACCATTCTCTACATCTATTTCAGAATTCCGCTGCCTTCATTCTGCTCACTAGAACGTTTGCTGTTTGGCTTCCTGGTTCAATGAGTCTCACCCATAGCGAAACCCATTTAGCGCATTCCATTCAAAGGAGTATCAACTTAAGCTAAGGCTAAGAGAGGGAAGTGAAGAAGGATTGTTAAAGACTCTTTCTTAATTTTCTTTCTCTAAGTCTTAGTAAGATTCTCTTTAATATGTTTATATGTGCTTTGTAGGATTAATAAAATTGGAGGGAGCAGCTGACACCATAGCATTTGAGCACGTGAAAAGAGAGACTTGGAGGGAGAAGCTTGCTGCCAAAGCTATCAAAAAGCTCAACCAATAACCAAGCTAGTCCAGCGTTTCAGAATTGGTGTTGTTTCACGTGTGGTGCTGAGTTGGAATGAGACATGTTTGAAGTTGAAGCAAATTGGCGCCTTTTTCTTTAATTTCATATGCTTTTGGATTGAATTTCATTTCAGATTTGAAGGTCTTTTCTTCCTATAAATAGGAGACCTCTTCCCCCTTTTGTAGACACTTTTGAGCTTAGTCTAATTACTGCAGAAATGAAATCCCAGCTTACCTTTGCTCTTGAGTCAACCCAATTCTTCACTTTCTTTCTCCTTACCTCTAGCTTCCTTCCTAAGTAGAAGGCCCTCTGAGCTGAGAGGTTCTAACCCACTTCATTCTTCACTGAAACCGTACCATTCTCTGCATCTATTTCAGAATTCCGCTGCCTTCATTCTGCTCACTAGAACGTTTGCTGTTTTGCTTCCTGGTTCAATGAGTCTCACCCATAGCAAAACCCATTTAGGGCATTCCGTTCAAAGGAGTATCAACTTAAGCTAAGGCTAAGAAAGGGAAGTGAAGAAGGATTGTTAAACTTAATTTTCTTTCTCTAAGTCTTAGTAAGATTCTCTTTAATATGTTTATATGTGCTTTGTAGGATTAATAAAATTGGAGGGAGAAGCTGCCAGCATAGCATTTGAGCAGGTGAAAAGAGAGACTTGAAGGTAGAAGCTTGCTGCCAAAGCTATCAAAAAGCTCAACCGATAACCTAGCTAGCCCAACGTTTCAGAATTGGTGTTGTTTCACGTGTGTTGCTGAGTTGGAATGAGGCATGTTTGAAGCTTAAGCAAATTAGCGCTTTTTTTTTAATTTCATTTGCTTTTGGATTGAATTTCATTGCAGATTTGAAGGTCTTTTCTTCCTATAAATAGGAGACCTCTTCCCCCTTTTGTAGACACTATTGAGCTTAGTCTAATTGTTGTAGAAATGAAATTCCAGCTTACCTTTGCTCTTGAGTCAACCCAATTCTTCACTTTCTTTCTCCTTACCTCTAGCATCCTTGCAAAGTAGAAGGCCCTCTGAGCTTAGAGGTTCTAACCCACTTCATTCTTCACTAAAACCATACCATTCTTTGCATCTATTTCAGAATTCTGTTGCCTTCATTCTGCTCACTGGAACGCTTGTTGTTTGGCTTGCTGGTTCAATGAGTCTCACCCATAGCAAGCTTCCATCAAGTGGTATCTAGAGCTCTGGTTGTCCTCGCAAACCATAGCTAAGTGCCTTTCCATTCTGCTGTTTAATTCTTGTCCACTTTGTGCTATTTCTATTTTGCTTCTGTTTTCAATTCTGTATTACTTTTCCAGTCATTCAATTTTAGTTTCCTTTGTGTGCGTATATTGTCCTTTCATTTTAATTGGGTCATATCCAGCTTTACATTTCAATTCTGTATAGTTTTAAGTCTTGTGCAATTTACTATTGCAGTATTATTTCTGTCTTTGTTCAGTTTTCTTTTCTGTTGGATTATTTCGTTTTAATTGATTTGCAAGTACTAAACAAGCTGTATATATACCAAATAAGGCAATGAGAAATTGATCTAGCCTGGGTTATACAAGTTGAAGCATCAAAATGCAAATCTGATTTGTTTTCCATTGTGAATTCTGATACAGAATTTAAATCCGGTGCTAAATTTCTAAAACTGTTTTAGTGGTTTTCTTTTGATTTTGGAGCTTGGTACAACATTGTGTGATGTTGTTGAATGTGTCTTAAGGTATAGCAAACCAAAACAAGCACTAAAATGCAATATGCATAGTGTGGTTGCTCAAAATCCTTAACCATTTGTTCATCTAGTTTCTTCATGATAATGGAGAACTAAACCTTATTTGTTGTTGGGAGATGATGTAACCTTGTGAACTCTCATGTATTTAAATTGATTCGTACTTTTTATGCGTCTTTCATAAATTCTTAGGGTTATTCTTATTTGCTCTATGCTTGTTAGGTTTAACTCATTCATGACATGATTATTGGTTTTCGTGATATGGACACATACTGGGAAAGGCTTTCTTCGCCGAGACATCGGGTTTTAAGTAATTTATGTCAGAGCGGCTGCAGCGAATGGTTAGCGTGGAAACAAACCAAGAGGGGGGGTGAATTGGTTATATTCAAATATTATCCCTTTTTAATATTTTTCTCTTAATTTCTTACTAAGCAGATAATTAAACGTAAATAACAGAGTAAGGGAAAGAGAAAAATTACACAGGTATTTTATCCTGGTTCAGATCACTAGGATCCTACGTCCAGTCGCTTATCTCAAATAAGATAAACCTTTTTCACTATCACAAAACTATTACAAATATTAGTCACACAGAAAAACAATTTCTAACAGTTTAGAAATTACCACCTCTCTTGAAACCACAAGAGATGAACTTACACCTCCTTTGAATCTTCACAAAGGATGATCACCTCCTTCGAATGCTTCACGAAGGATGATTCTCTTCCAGACACTTCCTCAGACACACCAAGGATGATCAAGCTATTCCTCCGTCACCGCAGTACCACTTCAGGACTTTGCAGACAAGAGTTTCCTTAGCTTCAGCAATTTCACAGAGTTCTCACAAGAGTTCAGAGTACTTGAGCACAAGGGAAGAGTTGGATTTGAGAAAAAATGAGAGTCTATTTATAGACTCATCCAAAGGCTCCTCCATTTTCGCTTTTAGACTTTCTGACTGTGTTAATCGATTAGCTACAGTGGTTAATCGATTAACAACCCAACGGATACTTCAACGTCTCTAAAACGGCTAGTTTTTCAAACGTTCACTATGTTAATCGATTAACACCCCTTGTTAATCGATTAACGTTAATCGATTAACACCCTCTGTTAATCGATTAACACTGAAATTCTGTGCTTCGCCATTCGTCTCTGGAACAATCGATTAACGCCCTCTGTTAATCGATTAACGTTAATCGATTAACATCCCGTGTTAATCGATTAACACTGCACAGATTTTGCTTTTGATTTATTTTTACATCACTTTTGAATACATACAAGAAACTACTAATTTTCCTATGTTCATACAATTTTTACAAGAGGTTACAAGTCTTCAAAGATCATTCTTCATGAGTCTTGTTTGTTCTTGACTTGATTTGGACATCATCAAAACTTCATCTTCATCATTTTGCTAACAATCTCCCCCTTTTTGATGATGATCAAAACCTTCTTGAATTAAAGCTTTTGTGAACCAGCTGTATAAAAAATAACTTAAGGAAGAAAAAAATTGTTAGTGAACTTAGAAAAAATATTTTAAGACTTTAACTATTTCTCCCCCTTTTTGATCATTATTAAAAAGTGATGTATAATTACTCCCCCTTAATATATTAGAATCTATACTCCCCCTTAATAAAAGCATAGATGTATAGAAATATTAAGATAAGAGAACACACATTTTTATTGAATTTTAAAGAGGCATACAAGCATAGAAGCATACATAAAGGGCACACACTAATAAAAACACAGAATCATAAAGATGCCTAATCATCATCACTATCAGGGACATATAGTTTGGCAAGTTTGTCATCAATCTTCTTAAGATGAGTATTAATCTCATCATAACGAAGATTGTGATATGCCATCATATCGTCCATTCGTGTTTGTTGCATTGTGGCCATGGCTTCAATTTGTCTAGAAATAGTTTCTAGACTATATTCTTGTGGAGGATTTGATGGTCCAGCAACATTGGTTGGTTGAGGCATAGGGATATCTTCCTCCTCTTCAGCTGAGGCATCTTCTTCTTGTGCAATATCTTCATCAGCGCGGACAAACAAATTTCCTTGTCTTATAAATCCCATTTGATGCAAAGCAGACTCTTCAATTTGATGGGTAGGTAAGACGGTGAGATGTTTTTCTCCAGTGACATCCACCCCTTTATAGATACATATCAATGAAACATGGAGAGGATATGGGAGATGACCTCTGTCATACCTCTTGGCACGGACCATAGTATCTGAGATGAGACTTGCCCAATTGATGTTGATATTTTGAGTGATGGCGGACATAATCATCAAATCAGTTTCAAAACATTGAGCAAGGTTTGTACCTCTTGGACAAAGCATCCAAACAATGAGATAATGAAGGACCCTTTCCTCCATTCTTAGATTTCCCACTAGAAGATATCGCCTATTTGGTAGAGGTTGTTGAGGATTCCTCATAAAGGAGCGATATGCCAAAATTTTGTTAAACTCACCAAAATCATTTGGCACATGCATGGCATTTTCTAAAGGAGGAATATGAGCAACATTTAACCAAATATCGTGATCTAGAATAATGTCTACTCCTTTGACGCGAGTGTGAACAATACCGTTTTGGGATTTCAGATTGTAGTAAAATACGCGTACCAAATCGGGGTAATAGCGCCCTTGAAGTTGCAGTAGATACTGGACGCCTTGAGCCATCAATTGTTGAGAGAATTGAAATTGATGTACTGCAAACCAATTAAGATCCACAAATTTTTGGCGAAGAATTTTGCGTTCTTTCCACCATTGCAAGTATTCGTCGTGCCTTCCTTCATCGGAGATCCAACCGTGAATATTTGGACCACGTGCGGGAGGCGTGCTTTCCGATCCATAGCTTCTTCTTCTTCTTCTTCTTGATGGTTCAGCCATGAGAGTGTGAAAAGAATTTTGGGACAGCAAGAAAATTTGGACAGCAAGCAAATTGAAGAGATTTTGAGTAGGAGAGTGAATGGTAATGTTTGTGGGTAAAAATGAGGGATGGTATGGATTTAAATAGGCTGAAAAATGACCCCCCAACGTGCAAATGTTCAAAAAGAGCCGTTTATAGCCGTTACAACGGCTAGTTTTTGCAGCATTTACTGCCTGTAACGTATGTTAATCGATTAACAGGGCTTGTTAATCGATTAACGTTAATCGATTAACACCCTGTGTTAATCGATTAACTGACGCTGATTTCCGAAAAACGTCAAATTTTTACCTATTTCTAATTTTGAGATATTTTCAATATTCCTAAGTCTCTTCTAAGCTCATAGAATCTATCCTTAGGCAATGCTTTGGTGAAAATATCAGCTAATTGATGTTGTGTATCAATATATTCTATCTCACAATCTCCCTTTTGTACATGATCTCTAAGAAAGTGATGCCTAATCTCAATGTGCTTGGTTCTAGAGTGCATTATGGGATTCTTTGTAAGATTTATTGCACTTGTATTATCACACTTAAGTGGAATATGATCTAAATGAATGTCATAATCCTCTAATTGCTGTTTCATCCATAAAATTTGCGCACAACAATTTCCAGCAACAATATATTCAGCCTCAGTTGTTGATAAGGCTACACAGGCTTGTTTCTTAGAGTGCCAAGAAACTAAGGAACTACCTAGAAGATGACATGTTCCACTAGTGCTTTTTCTATCTATCTTACAACCTCCATAATCTGCGTCTGAAAAACCTACAAGACTAGGTTCCGTTCCAGATGGATACCATAAACCAAAGGATGCAGTTCCCTTAAGATATTTCAATATTCTTTTAACTGCAGTAAGGTGAGAGTCTCTAGGACTAGATTGATACCTAGCACACACACAAACACTTTGCATAATATCTGGTCTACTAGCAGTGAGATATAGCAAAGAACCTATCATACATCTATATTTAGTTTGATTTACCTCTTTACCTGACTCATCTTTGTCAAGATAGCAAGAGGTTCCCATAGGTGTAGACGCTTCCTTTGCTTTGTCCATTTCAAACTTCTTAAGAATTTCTCTACAATACTTGGTTTGAGAAATGAACGTACCTTCTTTCATTTGCTTAATTTGAAGACCAAGGAAGAATGTTAATTCTCCCATCATAGACATTTCAAATTCACCCTGCATAGTCTTAGCAAAATCCTCACAAAGAGATTTATTAGTTGATCCAAAAATAATATCATCAACATATACTTGAATAATCAAAATATGTTTTCCTACTCTTTTAATAAACAAAGTGGAATCAACTTTTCCTCTATTAAAATCATTTTCTAAAAGAAAATTGCTAAGTCTTTTATACCAAGATCTAGGTGCTTGTTTCAAACCATAAAGTGCTTTCTTTAACTTATAGATGTGATTTGGAAATTTAAAATCTTCAAAACCGGGTGGTTGTTCAACATACACATCTTCTTTTATGAAGCCATTTAGAAATGCACTTTTAACATCCATTTGAAATAATTTAAATTTCATTATAGATGCATAAGCAAGAAGTAGGCGTATTGCCTCTAACCTGGCAACTGGAGCATATGTCTCATCATAATCTATACCTTCTTCTTGACTATATCCTTGAGCCACAAGCCTAGCTTTATTTTTGGTGATGTTTCCATCTTCATCCAGTTTATTTCTAAATACCCATTTTGTTCCAATTACTTGATGAGTATCTTCTCTAGGAATCAATTCCCAGACTTGATTTCTTTCAAACTGGTTGAGTTCTTCTTGCATTGCTATACACCATTGTTCATCTTGAAGAGCTTCCTTAATGTTCTTGGGTTCTATCTGCGACATAAAAGCTACATTCATACAAAAATTTACCAAATTTCTTCTAGTGTTTACCCCTTTTGATATGTCGCCAATGATGTTGTCCAATGATAATCCTCTGGGTTGTTGCCATATTTTGTTTAGATCTTCATCATCTTGAGGATTATCCATTTTCTCTTCATTAGTTGTCTTTTGCAAGTCTTCATTTTCACCTGCATCGGATTCATCTGACTCAAGAGGTTTTGCCTCAAGGTCCACAATTTCATCAAAGACAACATGCACAGATTCTTCTATTTCAAATGTTTTCCGATTAAAAACTCTATAAGCTTTGCTAGTTAGAGAATATCCTAGAAAAATAGCTTCATCGGCTTTAGAATCAAATTTTCCCAAATTTTGTTTTCCATTGTTTAGGACAAAACATTTGCATCCAAAAATTCTTAAATGTGAAACATTTGGTTTTCTACCTTTAAAAAGTTCATAAGGAGTACATTTCAAAATTGGCCTAATAAGCATTCTATTTAATACATAACATGCAGTACTCACAGCATCAGCCCAAAATTGTTTAGGAACACTATATTCATTTAACATAGTTCTAGCAAGTTCCTCTAAGGATCTATTCTTTCTTTCTACAACTCCATTTTGTTGAGGAGTTCTAGGTGCAGAAAAATTATGAGAAATGCCATATTCTTCACAAAAAGTTTCAAAAGATTCATTTTGAAATTCACCTCCATGGTCACTTCTAATAGCCTTTATTTTCAAGTCCTTTTCATTTTGAACTAAATTTGCAAACTTTTTAAATTCTTTGAAAGCTTCACTTTTAAGAGTAAGAAAGAAAGTCCAAGTATATCTTGAATAATCATCTACAATAACTAAAGCATAATAATTTCCTCCAAAACTTTTTATCCTAGAGGGACCAAATAAATCCATGTGCAACAGTTCTAAGGGTTTTAAACTAGAAACAATATTTTTCGAATGAAAAGATGATTTCACTTGTTTTCCCTTTTGACATGCATCACACAATTTATTTTTCACATATTTTAGTTTTGGTAGACCAATTACTAAGTCTTTAGAAATGAGTTTATTCAATTGTTGCATATGAATATGTGCAGCTCTTTTATGCCATAACCATGGATTTTCTTCTTTTACTACTAAGCATGAAATATTATTATTTGATGCATTTTCTAAATCAATCAAATAAATATTGTTATGCCTAATTCCTTTCAAAGCAATTTCAGAAGAATCATTTTTATAAATAATGCAAGAATTTTGTTCGAAGGTTACCTTGAATTCTTTATCGCATAATTGACTAATGCTAATTAAGTTGTGCTTTAATCCTTCCACATATAGTACATCTTTGATCATCAAGGTATCTTCACTTCCAATATCTCCTATTCCAAGGATTTTTCCTTTGTTGTTGTCACCATAAGTGACAAAGCCTCGTTCCTTTTTCCGGAAGCTTGTAAATTTCTTTTTATCTCCGGTCATGTGTTTTGAACATCCACTGTCAAGACACCACATATACTTCCTTGGTTTTGATAATTCCTACAACATAAAAAGAACAAGCTATTTAGGTACCCAACTATTTTGTATGGGTCCTTTGGGTTAGATTAAAAAGATTAAAATCATTTTACAACCCAAGCATATCTACCACTTGGAACACCATAATGCTTAATTTTACATTTATTAGATGTATGACCCTTTTTCATACAATAAAAGCATGATGCAGTATTTGTGTTCCTATAAGTTGTTCCTTTTTCTACCCAAGTTCTATGGGTTCTATAATTATGCTTATTTTTAATTCTAGGAACAAACTTATTCTTAACAACCTTATTTTCATTGATTTTACTACATTCTCCTAAGGTTGTTTCATCTAGTAGTTTCTTATAATTAATACAGGATGCACATTCATTACTACTAGAAAATTTGCCTTTTTCATAATATAAAACTTTACCTTTTAAATTTCTAATTTCTTCTGCTTGATATAAAAATTTATTTTTCAAACTTCTGTTTTCTTCAGATAAATTTGTAAATTCAGTTTTCAAATTATCATTTAATTTAGAAAAACTTTCAGAAGTAAACTTCAAATCTTCATTTTCTTTAAGAAGGCTATTAAGTTCAGATTTCAAATTTTTAAAGTCCTTTTTCAGCTTTTTATGAGCAATATCTAACTTTTCAGATTCAATTAATAATGCAGCATACATTTCATTTTCATCAATATGACTATCATTATCAGAACAGTTTGAACTACTTACTTGGCTGTCATTATCGTCATCTGCCATCAAACAGATGTTTGCTTCTTCATCTGAGTCGCTTGAATCTGTAATTGTTTCATTGTCGTCTTCCCAAGCAATGTATGCCTTCTTTTTCTTGAAAAATTTCTTTTCTTTCTTTTCTTCACCCTTCTTCTGATTTGGGCAGTCTGCTTTCAAGTGTCCTTTTTCTCCGCAACCATAACATCTGTAGTTTGAGGAAGATCCTTGATTTTCTCTCTTTTCATTTCTGAATCTCCCTTTGCCTTTTGATTTCATGAATCTGTTGAACCTCTTGATTAGTAGACTCAAGTTTTCATCTTCATCTGAGTCTTCATCTTCCATCTTGCTTTTGCTCTTTTCTACCTCAGATTTGAATGCTAGAGTCTTTTTCTTCGTTTTTGCTTCTTCTTCCTCTAATCTTCCAAGGTCTAGTTCATGCTCTCTCAACTTTCCAAATAATGCCGCCATGGTCATTGTGTTGAGATTTTGTGACTCAGAAATTGCAGTCACTTTTGGTTGCCAAGCCCTGTCTAAAGATTTCAAAATTTTTATATTTAATTCATCAGTATCGAAAGACTTACCTAGTCCAATAAGATGATTTACGATGTTGGTGAAGCGTTTCTGAACATCTACTATTGTTTCTCCTTGCTTCATCCTGAACATCTCGTATTCCTGGATCAAGGTATTCTTTCTAGCTCTTTTAACATCATCTGTACCTTCATGGGTTACTCGAAGTACTTCCCACATTTCTTGTGCAGTTTTACAAATGGATATCCTGTAAAACTCATCAACGGTTAAAGCAGATGAAATTATATTGCGAGCTTTAACATCATTACCGAATTTTTTCTTGTCTTCAGCAGTCCATTGGTCACGGGGCTTTGGTTCCTGCATATTGTTAGTTGGAACAAAAGGACCAGATGCAACTGCATCCCAAATATCTATATCAATAGACTCCATAAATATTTGCATTCTTACCTTCCAGAATGCGTAATTTTCACCTGTGAATAGTGGTGGTCTATTGATAGAAGCACCCTCTGCGAATGTTTGAAACGATCCCGCCATTTGAATGACTATCAAAGCAAGCTCTGATACCAATTGTCAGAGCGGCTGCAGCGAATGGTTAGCGTGGAAACAAACCAAGAGGGGGGGTGAATTGGTTATATTCAAATATTATCCCTTTTTAATATTTTTCTCTTAATTTCTTACTAAGCAGATAATTAAACGTAAATAACAGAGTAAGGGAAAGAGAAAAATTACACAGGTATTTTATCCTGGTTCAGATCACTAGGATCCTACGTCCAGTCGCTTATCTCAAATAAGATAAACCTTTTTCACTATCACAAAACTATTACAAATATTAGTCACACAGAAAAACAATTTGTAACAGTTTAGAAATTACCACCTCTCTTGAAACCACAAGAGATGAACTTACACCTCCTTTGAATCTTCACAAAGGATGATCACCTCCTTCGAATGCTTCACGAAGGATGATTCTCTTCCAGACACTTCCTCAGACACACCAAGGATGATCAAGCTATTCCTCCGTCACCGCAGTACCACTTCAGGACTTTGCAGACAAGAGTTTCCTTAGCTTCAGCAATTTCACAGAGTTCTCACAAGAGTTCAGAGTACTTGAGCACAAGGGAAGAGTTGGATTTGAGAAAAAATGAGAGTCTATTTATAGACTCATCCAAAGGCTCCTCCATTTTCGCTTTTAGACTTTCTGACTGTGTTAATCGATTAGCTACAGTGGTTAATCGATTAACAACCCAACGGATACTTCAACGTCTCTAAAACGGCTAGTTTTTCAAACGTTCACTATGTTAATCGATTAACACCCCTTGTTAATCGATTAACGTTAATCGATTAACACCCTCTGTTAATCGATTAACACTGAAATTCTGTGCTTCGCCATTCGTCTCTGGAACAATCGATTAACGCCCTCTGTTAATCGATTAACGTTAATCGATTAACATCCCGTGTTAATCGATTAACACTGCACAGATTTTGCTTTTGATTTATTTTTACATCACTTTTGAATACATACAAGAAACTACTAATTTTCCTATGTTCATACAATTTTTACAAGAGGTTACAAGTCTTCAAAGATCATTCTTCATGAGTCTTGTTTGTTCTTGACTTGATTTGGACATCATCAAAACTTCATCTTCATCATTTTGCTAACAATTTAGAAAGTGATGTTAACAATTGAATGAAGAAGATGAATTCTTATATGCATGAGAGTAGATTAGGTGAAATCTAAACCCCAACAACATATTCATCTCATATTTTCAACTTCATCCATTCATTCTAGTGTTTAGCCTCAATTGATCAATTTGCAATCATATTTACTTTCTTGTTATGCATTCAAAAACCCAAAAATTGTTCTTCCAAGTCTTAATTAGTTATGTAATTACATAACTGGCTATTGCCGTGAGTCTTTTGGGAAATGATACTTGGTCTTACCATTTATTATTACTTGATACGATTCGCTACACTTGCCGACATCTTAACAAGTTTTTGGCACCGTTGTCGGGGATCAAAAATTTTGTTTATCATGTACATCATTCATAACTTAATAAGGGAAATATTTAGCTCGTCTTTCTTGATGCAAGATCTAAGACATCTTGCCTAGACAAGTACAATGGGATGTCAGTGTCTCTCCCAAATACAATAGAATCACATGGAACTATCATTGGCTAATCAATTATTATGTTAACAAGTTGATGTAATGCACTAAGAGGGTCGTTAATAACAGTTGAAAATACTATTATTTGTGATGTAATTTTGATACTAAATGCAACCTTTAGTATTATTGCTTTAACTCATGTTTTTGCTTTAGTTTTGTGAATAAGAGAGTTAAGGTTATACTTGATAATTTTATCAGTAAATTCCATTGATTTTTTAGGCTATTGGAATGATTTGAAGGAAGAGTTAAAGTACCAAAGAGTTTTAATGGAGAAAAGTCAACCAGGGTGTAAAAAAGTCAACCAGAGTGGAGAAAAGTCAACCATAATGCAGTATGCAAAGCTTGGGCACCCCTCAGAGGGGGACTTGAGCGCCAGAAAGTGTCGTACGACACCCGAGTGCCCTAGATGGGGCGCCCGAGCGTCGTAGATTAAGCCCAATTTTTGCTTTGTTTCGACTCTTTTGGACCGGCCGTTGTTTCTACTCTTTGCCCACTCTATTTAAAGGATCCCGACGCTCTAGGTTTTGTATCTCTGGCTGGAACAACACAACAACACATTCTTCTACTCACTGAAGGCGGATCTGGAGGCGGGAGCTTCCTCTTTACTTTTAGGGTTCTTCTATCTCATGTTTTTCCATTGTTCATCTAGTTTCTCCATGTCTATGGGGAACTAAACTCTATTTGTTGTTGGGGAAGGATGTAACCTTGTGAACTCTCATGTATTTGAATTGATTCTTAATTTATATGCTTTTTCATTAATTGTTAGGGAATTCATCTGTTTCAATGCTTGCTCTATTTAACTCATTTAATGCACGATTTATGAATTGCATGAGTGTCAAGAGGGTATGAGTACTTGGTCGTCTTAAGCTCTTGATCTACAGACTTAATCTTCTAGGAACGCTAGGAATTGCCGAAATAGGAATTAAGGCAGACTTATTGCACCGAGGGATCGGGTTCTAAGTAATTTAGTGAGTGATGTTAACATTAATGTAAAAAGAAGAATTCTTATATACATGAGAGTAAACTTGGTGAAATCAAACCCTAACAACATAATCATCTCATTTTATAAACAACCTCTGTTCATCTTTTGTTACTCTACTATTGATCAATTTGCATTCATATTTAATTTTATATCTTTTCATTTGAAACCAACAATCTCATTTTATTTAAGTCTTAATTAATTGAGTTATCACACAACTGTTCAGTGTGGAGCGTCCTTTGGGATACAATACTTGGTCTTACCATTTTATATTACTTGTGCGATTTGGTACACTTGTGAATCCATCAAAAGGTTTTTGGCGCCGTTGCTAGGGACTCACAGTTTAAACTATTCTATTTGTGTGATTCTTAATTAATTTTGACTTTATTTTTATCCTTATTCTTTTATTTTATTTTTTATTTTTGTGTTTTGTCTCGTTATTATTGTTTTTGTGATAACAATATTTTATAGGGTTTTTGTGTTTAATGCTTGCAGGATGCAATTCAAACAAGAAATTAACTATATGGGCACTCAATTCCACCAAGGTAATTTCAACCACTGGTGGGAACCTCACTCAAGCATGGATCAAAGTCACTTTGGGCATGCTGTCGAACAATTTTATAGAGAACCACAACAACAATGGTAGCAACAACCCTCTCTATCATAAATATGGGCTAAGATAGATGAAACACTTCAATAGTTAATGTAGATGCCTGATTCTCATCATAAAAGAAATCAAGGAGCATTCACAAGGATAGGAAGCCAACTTGGTCACATAATTCAGAAGCATGATGATCTTGGGAGTAACATGAAGGCTAACCTTAGAGAGGAATGTCAAGTTATTATCACTAGAAGTGACAAAGTTTTAGATGAGAGAAAAGAAGAAGAAAGTTTGAGTGAAAAAGAGAAAGATGCAGAGAAAGAAAAAGAAGAGAGTAAGATATAAGAAAAAGAAGAAGAGAATGAGATAAAAGAAAAAGAAGAAGAGAGGGAAGAAAAGAACAAAAGAGAGAAAGAAGATTAGAGAAAAATAGAGAGGGAAGAAAAAGAAAATTTGAGTGAGAAAGATATAGAGAAAGAAAAAGAAAAGAGTGAGAGAAGAAAAGGAAAAAAAAGGAGAGGAAGAGGATAAGGAAGAAAAGAAAGAATTATATGAAAAACCTCTTCCTTACCCAAAGAATTATAGTGTGATCTTGCAGAAGGCACTTCCTCCAAAAGCTAAAGAACCAGGAAGTTTCACTATTCCCTTCACTATTGGGAGTCATGAAATAGGGAAAGCCCTAATTAATTACGGGTCCAGTATGAACTTGATGCCCTTATCTGTACTTCAAAAGATTGGCGGTCTTGAAGTCAAGCCTAAAAACGAGGAAGCTACTGAAAATAAGTTGGTGTGAAGACAGAAAGGGGAACACCAAGATTAAAGTTGGAATTGGTGTATCCAGACATGAGCCTATTGGGTCAAGCTAGTGACGTTAAAAAAGCGCTTGTTAGAAGGAAACCCAATGTTTTACAAACTTTTATTTTATTTTTCTATTTTTGTTTTATTTGTTTTGATTGACTGTATTTTGTTTCTGTTTTATTGTTTTTTTTCTTTTATTTATTTGCTTTATATAATACTTTGATTTAATGGACTACCCTACTTTGGTTCACTTGTGATTGTTTTCTAATAAGTATTGCTTTGTGATTTTCTAGTGTATTGATTGATGTTGAGATGATGCGTGATGTGTCGATATATAGGTGCTGGCTCACAGTGTATGAAACAGGTGCATGAGGTAAAACTTGATTGAGATAGTAAGCAGGCTGTTTTGGGTACTTTGTTGTCTTAAGCTCTTGATCTTCAGACTTAATTTTCTAGGAACGCTAGGAATTGCACGAACTAGGAATTAAGCCAGGCTTATTGCGCCGAGGGATCATGTTCTATGTAATTTAGTGAGTGAAGTTAACATTAATGTAAAAAGAAGAATTCTTATATACATGAGAGTAAACTTGGTGAAATCAAACCCTAACAACATAATCATCTCATTTTATAAATAACCTATGTTCATATTTGTGTTACTCTACTATTGATCAATTTGCATTCATATTTAATTTTATGTGTTTGCATTTGAAACCAACAATCTCGTTTTATGTAATTCTTAATTAATTGAGTTATCACACAACTGTTTAGTGTCGAGAGTCCTCTAGGATACGATACTTGGTCATGCCATTTTATATTACTTGTGTGATTTGGTACTCTTGCCAATCCATCAACAGTCGTCCACAATAAATGAATCTTCTTGTGTTTAGGACCTTCCTCTTAATGCATCTTTTTTACATGGAAAAGTATTTAAGTTTGAACATGAATAACATGTAAACTTAAAAATTCAAAAGTGTATAATGGGTTTGGAAGTCATACCGGGGGGTTAGAAATAAAACAAACCAAATCTTTAGGCCAACTGTGAAAAGATTGAATTTTGTACCGTAGTAAATATCTCATGTATTGACACAGGAACTAAATTTTGCCTAAGTGATTTTTATACTAGTTTGGATTACACTAATCCTACGCTCAATTGTTAATCTCAACCAAGAATTAAATCTTCACTAACACAAACCAACCAATTTTTACAATCACAAAGAAAATAAAATATTTTAAGGTTAAAACCCCTCTCTTGTTAACCCAAGAGATGAAACTCACTTCCCGTGAAACCCACAAGAGACGAACACCTCCTCCGAATGTTTCACGAAGGATGAACACCTCATTTGAATCTTCATAAAGAATGACAGGATATCAACTCAGCAACAAGAACAACACTCAATCACAACTCCCGCAAAATCACCCTCAAGAGGTGGAGGCCTAACTTCAGACTTTTCTCTCCTGATCTTGTCTCTAAGCTTTTTATACCCACCACAAGAGGTGGAGGCCTAACTTCAGACTTTTGTCCTCTTTTCTTGTAACATGTACCCTAACAAATTATCGTAAGGTGGAAAGTCATTAATGGTGCAAAATAACATTGCATGGATCACAAAAGTTTTAGAAGCAAAGACATCAAATATTTCAACAACTTTGATTGGTACTGTTAACACATCGGTAGGTATACCGAAATATATAATGGTAAGACCAAGTATCGTATCCCAGAAGACTCACAACAGTCATGTAATATCTTAACTAATTAAGACTTAAGAAAAATTTCATTGGTTTAAAATGCAAAATACAAAAAAATTAAATATGAATGCAATTTGATCAATTGAAGCAAAACACAAAAGTGAATGGATAATTTTGATACTATGAGATGAGTATGTTGTTGGGGTTCATATTTCACCATCCTTACTCTTATGCATATAAGAATTCATCTTCTTCATTCAACTGTTAATGTCACTATCTAAATTACTTAAAACCCCAAACTTGAAAGTTTGTTTGTCCTCAAGCAAAAGAACATGTAACTCAGCCTAAACAACACTTCAATGGTTCAGCATATCACAAAGTACTTTCTTCTAAGACAAGTAATCACTCATATCTGCTTATCATAAAAATATCAGTGAAGATGTACTGATGCTTTAACCAATCAAGCTCAACTATCTGCTTATCATAAAAATATCATTTTCACAACATAGTTCACACTCTCAACAGCAAACATAAAACATATACATCTTAAAATTAAAGCACAAATCAAGCATCAAACACTTCTCGCTAGCACTAAGGGCTACTCAGGGGGCCCTCAGCATCACTTGCACACAACCAGAAACAACAACAAATCCAGAAACTAGAGCATAGGCAGATTCGTCCACGCTGAGCGCCACTAAGGGGGCCCTCAACGCCATACCAAAAATCAAAGCACGGACCTAGTTGGCCTAATGCCCCACACACATGCTTTCCATAGTACTTTATTCATCAATAATCCATCCCCACACAATTTAATCAACAACATCAACAATATATTATGCATAGACCTCAATTTCTATCAAAAATCAAAACTTTCAAGAACAAAAATTGAAAATGTAAGACACTTACTTGAGCAGAGAGAAAAACTTTGAAAAAATGCACAAGAGAGTAGTAAAATCTAGGGCTTGTGTAGACACTAGTAGCAACCACTCACATCCCACCCCAAAATTAGAAGTGTGGGAATGGAAAGTGAGGGTTTGGGCAACTTATTTAGGTTTAAAAGGGTTGGATGGGCCTAATGATATTGAGCCCTAAAAAGCCCAAATTCCCAACCTGCAATGCTGACGCTCAGTGTCACACAGGGGGCGCTCAACGCCGTGCGATGTTGTTTTCCTCCTCTTTTTTGCTTACCCTAAACGTCCCTAAGAGCTTCCACCCTTAATTGTTTTAGATTTTTGCACTTTCAAAACTTTCTACTTTCCAACTCAAGCGTAAGCATCTTATACTTCAAATAATCAAAGCTCCCTATGCACATCATAATTATTCATCCACCAACACATCACTGATGCATACTAGATCATCTCAACACAACAAACACAACCAAATAACAAAAATTAAAAAGAAAGGTTTAGAAAACTGGGTTGCCTCCCAGCAAGCGCTTCTTTAACGTCACTAGCTTGACATCATTATGCTCACCTTGAATTTTTTATGTTAGTGTCCCTCTTGCTTTCATCACACCAACTTATCTTCAACAGCTTCTTGTTCACCATCTTAACTCTTCTAGAATATGGAACTTCAATCTCAATAACTCCATTCACTTTAATCTCCTTCACAACCCATAACCTATCCTTGTATATGACTGATTTGCCAAGTTTGAATTCTTCATCTTCACATACCAAGTCTAGGAGACCTATCTTCTCTTTAATCTCTTTCTTCTCTTCTTGTACTTGTCACAAAAAATAATGTTTATTTTCCTTGGCTAAGTCAGTAGCTTGGTTAGATACACTAGTCTTTGGTAGATCTTAATCTGCCACTTTTGGACTAGCTTTCTTCACTTGAATCGATTGCTCATCATTAAAGACATTGAAAGTCACCTCCTCATCTTGGTCTTTAAGCATTAGAACTCCATCATCTACATTAATGACAACCTTAGTTTTCTTCATGAATGGCCTTCCAAGAATGATAGGAATCATCAAATCTTCCCCCATCTGCATAACTACAAAATCCAAATCGAGAATTTAAGTTTCTCAATTTGGACCACAACATCCTCCACTAGACCATAGAGATTCTTCGTAGATCTATCCACCATTTGCAACACTATCTTAGTAGGCTTAACCTTAAGACCACCAATCTACTTCAACACAGATAAGGGCATCAGATTGATGCTAGACCCCAAATCAATTAGAGCTTTCCCTATATCATAATTTGCAATAGTGCAAGGAATAGTAAAACTTCCCAAATCTTTGACTTTAGGAGGAAGCATCTTTTGCAGAATAACACTACAATTGTCCTGTACTTCAATCGTTTCCTCATCTAAATATTTCTTCTTTCTTCGGAACTTCTTCAAAAAATTTGCATACACAGTAATTTGTTGCAATGTTCAATGGAATAGTAATCTCTAATTTCTTAAAGATCTCCTTGAAACACCCTAGTTGTTTCTCTTTTTATTTTCTAAAATATACTTTAGGATAAGGAAGAGATTTCTCAACTTTTCTCTCTTTTATCACGCCCTCTTCTTCTTTTCTTTCCCACTTTTCTTTCTTCTTTTCCTTCCTTTCAACCTCACTTTTTCTCTCTTCAATTTCTTCTTCTTTTTCACTTAACTCAAATTTTTCTTTTCTCTCAATTTTTCTCTCATCTAACCTCTCACTACTTATGCTCATAATAGCATTACACTCCTCTTTAGGGTTAACTTCATTATTATGACAAACTGCTTTTCAGATTTCTCCTCCAACCTTTTATCCAATTGGCCAACTTGTATCTCCAAATTCCTTATGGCATCTTCAGTGCTTTTATGATTGGAGATAGATACTATCATGAACTGTTGGAGTGTCTCTTCTATTGAATTTCCCAGCTTGCCCTTGACCCATACTTGGGTGAGGTGTCCACTTTTGGTTGTAATTACCTGGACGAAATTGATTACCTTGACCCATAAACTTGACTTCCTCTTGGGTATCTTCTGGCATAACACATTAACCATTAATATGATCTCCACCACATAACTCACAAAGTTGTTGTTGAACTTGTGAAACATTTTGCAACTCCTTTGGCAATTGAGAGATTTTCTTCATTAGAGTTTCTAGTTGTTGAGTCATAATCTTGTTTTGCGCCAACAGAGCATCTTGAGTTTATAGTTGTAGAACTCCTTTATGTTGAAGTTTAGTTCTTTCACTGTGCATCTCATTATCATTGGTAGCCATCTTTTCAATCAACTCATAGGCTTCCTCTAGAGTTTTGCACTTGATATTACCTCTAGATGAGGCATTCATCATCAATTTAGTCTGCGAACTTAGACCTCCAACGAATAAAATAACTGCGTGGGTATCTTCCGTAATAAACCCTTGAATCGGTCCAACGCTTGACCTAATGTTACATCCATGCCCTACCTGAAAGAAGAAATTTCTTGTTTACCTTTGTTCACCTTTGATTGTGGGAAATATTTGTTAAAAATTTTGCAACCACTACTTCCCACTCAGTAAAATTGTTCTCTGGAAAAGAGTTCAACCACATCTTAGCATTGCCTCCCAAAGAGAAAGGGAACAAGCTAAGTCTAATAGCTTCATCTGGAACGCCATTGATCTTCGCAGTACTGCATATCTCATTGAATGTGGTCAGATGCTCATATGGATTTTCATGTGATAGTCCATTTAATTGGTTGTTCTTCACCAATTGAATCAAAGCAGGTTTCATCTCCATATTTGGAACATTAACCCTCGGCCTTGCAATACTATTAAAATGATGAGGGCCAATAATTGTTGCATAATTTGCCAGGGTACGTCTACCATTATGCTCTTCAGCCATATTTTCTATTTCTTGGTCAGATCTTTGAGGTGAAGGCTATTGAAGAGTATCGAGAGAAGGGAAAAGTTCTCTGGACATTCTATTCCTCCTTTTTCTTCTACTATTGTCCAGACCTGCAAGAAGAGGTTCAAAAACTTTCGTGCTTCTAGTCCGAATTGTACCCTGCATACACTAGAGAACAAAACACTAGAGCACCCAATTAGCACCAACAAATAAAAACAAAAATTAATAAAAACAAAAATGAAAAACAATAAAAAAAGTCTAATCGGTTAAGAATCACAAAAAAGTACAGTTTAAACCACGAGTCCCGACAACGGCACCAAAAACTTGTTAACACATCGACAAGTGTACCAAATCATATCAAGTAATATAAAATGGTAAGACCAAGTATCATATCCCAAAAGACTCACGAAACTAGACAATCATGTAATACCTTAACAAATTAAGACTTAAGAAACATTTCATTGATTTAAAATGCAAAATACTTAAAAAGTAAGAATGAATGCAGTTTGATCAATTGGGGAAAACACAAAAGTTAATGGATGATTTTGATACTATGAGATGAGTATTTTGTTGGGGGTTTAGATTTCACCATCCTTACTTTCATGCATATAAGAATTCATCTTGTTCATTCAATTGTTAACGTCACTATCTAAATTACTTAAAACCCGATCCCTCGGCAAAGAAAGCCTAACCATAATCACTAGACCACAATCCCTTGCATGCCTAATAATTAATTTTGCATTATGAACAGAAGCTTAATACAACCAAACCTTCTATCCCCATCATTGGGGAATATTGCTTTTGGGAGAAATTCTCCAGATCGTGGTTTCTAGGTATTTCCCAATAACAAAGAAGACCATAAAATCATGCTATGAATGAGCAAAACATAACAAGCGTAGAACAAAGGAGAAAATCCCTAACAATTAATGAAAGAAGCATATAATAATTCAGAACAAATTCAAATACATGAGAATTTAGAGGTTACATCTTCCCCAACAAAAAATGAGTTTATTTCTCCATAATCACTGAGAAACTAGGTGTACAATGGAATAAAAGTGATAGAAAAACCCTAGAAACTGAAGAGGAGAGCTCCCGCATCCAATTCTGCCTTCAAAGTGAGAAAAAATGTGTTTTTGTGTCTCTACTGCCCAAAGATAAAAACTCTAGGACGAACAAATCCTTAAATAGAACAGAAAACAGAGTCCAAGCCCAATACGCTGGCGCTCAACGCCCCTACTTAGGGCAGCTAGGTGTTGGTACGAGAGGAGTGGTGCTAAGGGCCCGAAAGAGGGCACCTAGGCAGTGTGCGACACATGGAGGATGGCGCTCAGCGCCAAAAAAGGCACCCAGGCGTTAATGCGAGACATCCTGCGTTGAGGACCCCAGAAAAGGGCAGTCAAGCGACCATACGAGACATCCTGCGTTGAGGGCCCTAGAAAGGGGAAACCAGGCGTCCTGTGACCTGTTGTAGCCTTCTTTTCTGGTGCTTGTTTTGTCCTTTCTGGATTCTAACTCCTTGGTACTTTTACTCCTCTTCCAAATCATTCCAATTTCCTACAAAATCAAAGGAATTTAGTGATAAAAATCATAAGTTCTAACCTCAACTCTCTTTATTCACAACTTAACTAAAAATAGGAGTTCAAGCAAGTTTTTAAGTCAAAAACGGCTCATTTAATATCAAAATTGAATCACAAATAACGAGGAAATCAACTGTTATCAATACTTAAGTTACCAAATGGGTTCATTCCATCGTAGGTAAACCAAGCTGAAGATTTATACATTCTTGATCGAATTGGGAAAGTTCATGTTGAATATTTTTCTATTACATTAAATTAGTTGGATAATGAAACAATCTATCAGTTATTCTCTCATTTGCATGTCATCTAAGGTTTTTAGAGTCTTTTGGATTCACAAACAAATGGTTAAGTCTAGCTATGATTGGAAGGTACTACTAACACACTGGCAAGTGTATCAAATCGTATCAAGTAATATAATATTGGTACGACCAAGTATCGTTTCCCAAGAGACTCATGTTTACTTAACAATTGTGTAATACCTTAACTAATCAAGGCTTAAAAGCTATTTTGTTGTTGTTTATATGCAATTGCAACCAAAATAAATTTGAATGCAAATTGATCAATTGCGGCTTGGCACAAGAATGAATAAATGATATTAATAATATGAGATGATGATGTTGGTTGGGTTAGATTTCACTTCCTTCACTTTCATGCATATTAGCATTCATCTTCTTCATTGGAATATTAATGTCACTTTCTAAATTACTTAGAATCCAATGTCTCCGTGTAAAAAGTCTTGTCTTGATTATTACACAACAATCCCTTGAAAGCCCTAACAATCAATTCCGCATTAAGAAAAGAAGCTTAAGACAACCAAACGTCCTATGCCTATCCCAAGGCAATATTCCCTTTGGGTGAAATCCTCTAGATCATGATTCATAAGATATTTCTCAATACTCAAATAAATCAAACATCAAGTCATGAGTGGACAAAACATAACAAGCATTAAGAACAAGAGAAGATCACTAACATTCAATGAAAGAAGCATAAAAAGTTTAAACCATATTCCAATACATGAAAGTTTAGAGGTTACATCTGTTACCAATAAGGAGTATTGGTAAAACCTGAAGATATGTTTTGATGATGCTGCAACTTATAGATTTTGGATGTAGTAGGAAAATAGTTAAAGAAAACAACTTGTAGATTTTGAATGTAGTAGGAAAATGTTAAACATTGTAATTTTTACTAGTATAATCGATTATGGTTAAGCAATAATCGATTATCACAAGTCATACTTGAATAATCGTTTATCACTTCATATAATCGATTATCACATTTTTGAAAACCTGTAACGGACTTGAATAATCGATTATCACTTACAATAATCGATTATTCATGGCAATTGGGAGCTGACCTTTGGCACTCAGTGTACTTGGCTATATATTTTGATTTGGAGAAATTAGAAGGAAACGTTTTTTGAACTGAGAAAGCTTAGAACACTGTGTGTCAGAGGAACGTTCTTAGAGAGCTTTTTGTTCATTGTTCCCTTGCTTGGTCTTGTGAAAGGAGAGGCTCGCGTATCGTGTGTCGATAGTTGGAGCAGACTCTCTTCAAGTTAGCAAGGTGCTCTGCCTAGTCTTGTGAAAGGAGAAGCTTGTGAATCGTTGGTCGATTGCTGGAGCGGTTCTCTTCAAGTTGGTAGAGTGGTTCTTTTCATTTTATTCATGTTCATTATCTTGTAATCTGTTAAACCATTTTTAGTGAAAAAGGTTAATCACTATTTATAGTGATTAACGACTGGACGTAGAATCTTTTGATTCGAACCAGGATAAAAATTATGTGTTGATATTCTTATTCCCTACACTCATATTATTTTATGTATATCAACTGTTTGATTAATTTTCTAAAAGAAAATTATTTTTACTAAAAAGACAAAATTAATTTTATTGTGATCGAATACGCTTTCCGCTCTCTGAGTTTTAATTTCGCTGCGCTATACTCTTTGAAAAATACCTCCCTCCGATACCATCAATTGGTATTAGAGCTTTTTTTGATAGTTTTTCAAAATTTGCGAAAATGGCTGGTCACAATCAAAACCATGTATATGCTGAGGGTGCTTCCATTAACAGACCTCCATTGTTTACTGGTGATAACTATGCTTTTTGGAAAGTGAGAATGGAAATTTTTATGAGGTCTGTTGATAGAGGTATCTGGGAAGCTATACAAAATGGCCTTTATATTCCTATGAATACTATTGTTGGTGTAGAGACTGAAAAACCTTATTTTAATTGGACTGCTAAAGAAAATAGATGAGCTCAGTTTGATATTAAAGCTCGCAATATAATTTCATCTGCTGTTGTACTTGATGAATTTTATAGAATTTCAGTGTGTAAGACGGCACAGGAAATGTGGGAAGTCCTCAGAGTCACTCATGAAGGGACAGAGGACGTGAAGCGTGCTAGGAAGAACACTCTCATTCAGGAATATGAGATGTTCAGAATGCAACCTGGAGAAACGATCTCTGATGTTCAAAAACGATTCACTCATATTGTGAATCATTTAACAGGGTTGGGTAAGACTTTTGATACTGATGAACTTAATGTGAAAATTCTGAAATCTCTAGACAGGTCTTGGCAACCAAACGTGACTGCCATCTCGGAATCTCAAAATCTTACTCAGATGTCAATGCCAATCTTTTTTGGAAAGCTCCATGAGCATGAACTTGAGCTGAGGAGATTGACGGCTGAAGAAGATCAAGGCAAAAGAAAGACATTAGCCTTCAAGTCTGAGATCTCCAAAGGAAAGAACTCTAAAAGAATTGAAGATGATGATTCTGATGATGAAGAAAACATGAGCTTGATGATAAAGAAATTTGCAAAGTTCATGAAAGCAAAGGGAAAGGACAAGTTTCACAAAGATAGGAAAGAAAGTCAAGAATCTCCATCAAATGTAAAGTGCTTCGGTTGTGGAGAAAGAGGGCGCGTAAAATCTGAGTGTCCAAAAAGCAAGAAAAGTGAAGACAAGAAGGAAAGAAAATTTCAAAGGAAAAAGAAAGCATACATAGCTTGGGAGGATAATGCCTCTAGTTCAACGAGTTCAAGTGACACAGAAGAAGAAGCCAATATTTGTCTAATGGCTGAATCAGAAGATATTGGAAGCCAAGTAAGTGATTCCAGCTTTGAATCTAGTGAATTAGACTTGCAAAAGGCTTTTTATGAATTGTTGATTGAATCTGAAAAACTTGATGCTGCACATAAAAAACTTAAGAAAGAGCACAATGAATTAAAATTGAATTATGAAAAGTTGCTTGATGATGAAGTTGTCTTAAGAAATAAAGTTAGTTCTTTAGAAACAAAATTATCTGATGCAAATGCTACTGTTGAACCTGTTGAATGCTTGTCTTGTAAGAATCATATGTTTGATATTGACATACTTGAAAACTTACTTGCAAAGGAAACCAAGACTAATTCACATGCTAAGACAAACCTTAAGAGAAGCAATGTTGAAAATAGAAATATGCATCAAATAAATAAGTACAAAGAAAGAAGAACTCGTAGAGTTTGGGTTGAAAAAGGGACTTTTGTTAAAAACAAAGTAAGTAATGCTTGTTGTTTTTACTGTATGAAGCATGGACACACATCAAACAAATGCAACATTAAACATGTTGGTGTTCCAAGTGGCAAATATGCTTGGGTTAAAGCTGTGAGATGATGTAAACTTGCAAAAACTAACCCCAAGGACCCATATTAAGATTGGGGACTGATGAATCATTATTTTCTTCACTTCACTTAGTTTATTGTGCTAAAAATTAATCGGGGAATTGTGCTTAAATGTCCGATATTATTCCGTTTTCGTTAATTATCGTAATTTGATCAGAAATTCTTATTTTAATTAATTTGAATTATCTGAGCTTATTATTTTCATTAATGATTGCAGGAAAATTATTGAGGATTAAATTTTGTTGGGAAGTAATTAAGTAGGAGCATCTCACGGTTACATGTCCAATTGATAAGAAACTCAATTTTTTTTTGGTTTGAAGGAAATTCTTCATCAAAGCCACAGCCACAATTGAATAGAAAAAGAATTGGTCCATGTGCTGCACGTGAAAGGAAGAGCAATTCAATTATTGAATTATGAGAAGCACAATACCACATTCCAAATGAAGCTCACGGTTTTGGCCAATTTGTGTGAAGCATTAAGCACTTAAAGAAGACATGGCCCCGCTTGAAAAAAAAAGAAAGCTTTTTACTTTGGAGAATGAAGCAATTGTAACCAAAAAGCACATGGAGAAGGGTCCACCACCTTGGAAGCCTACGTGCAAATGAAGAAGCTCCAAATAAATGTTATGCTTTCATTTTTTTAAACAACCACACGGCCCCATGGTGGACACCTCATTTTGAAATAGCATTCATGGAATCAAAGAGGGGACCACGTTTTTGAAGGAGGTGCAATTCACGGTTCTTATCTATTGGGTTCTTATCCATTTGAAAGATACAAGTCCAGAGAATGTTGGGAGAAAGCACATTATGGCCCACTTTGTCACTCATTTCAGAATTAAGAAACACCCATCACTCACCGTTTTATTCCCCACTCAAGGTTTATTTTGGCATTTAGTGATGCCCATATCACGTACACATGGGGGACTCCAAAATATGCAAGGAAACACAACAATAGCTGCACACGCACACTTCACGGTGCAGCACCTTAAAGAAGAAGTCCAGTTGGAGAAGCCACCATTCACGGTTTTTGGTTCAGCAGCTGCAGCATCTATGGCTTCACCCACTTATTTCTTTCATCCAAATTAAAGGTGCACTTTGTTACAGAAAAGAAGCAACATGTTGAAGCATCAAGTGATTCATTGGCTGGAAGAAAAGCACAGAAGGAGCAACTACCGAGAGGAAGGAGGTGTCTCGGCCTGGAGCTGGTACTGGAACCACCATTCACGGTTTTGTTGCATGATTGGAGAGCTGCTGCACTTGAGAGAGAAGCGTTCCAGCAAGCATCTTGATCCAGTAGCTTGGTGTTCATGGTGATGAAGGCAACAACTTGGTGCAGGAAGTGGAGAGGAATTCACGGAAGCAAGATATTCACGTGATGGATTGATTGGAAAGAAAGAGTAGTTCACGGACAGAGGAAGCTACAGAAGATTGGAATGGTATGCAAAAGAAGAAGACAAGTTGGCAAAAGGAGAGGCTCACGGGTTCAGATTTTTGGGCTATAAAAGGAAGCAGCAGCAAAGAATGGACTCATTAGAATTTAGAGTAGATTTTAGGAGTAGTTTACAATAGTACTCACGGCCTGGGAGAGGCTTCTGCCTCTTCCTTTCCAGCAAGCTCTCTGTAATTTATTTTCAACAGTGCCAAAACATAGTTTTCATTTCTGAATGTTGTCACCTTTGCTCGTTTCCTTTTTACTTTTACTGTCCAGAATTTTAATTTAAATGTTGAAACTTTCATGAATTTCATTTTCAGTCAAGTACTTTTATCTGTTCAATTTACCGTTCATGATTTTCTGCACCGTTAAATTCTGTCATTGCGTTTTACCGTTCAGTTTATTTTCAACGTTGTTTTTACTATTCATTTTCACTGTTGCTTTGGGTAAATTTTATTTACACTGCTGTTATGTTTTCTGCATGTTTATTGTTCCAGCATTTTAATTTCAAACACTGCTAAATTTTCCATTGTCTATTTTTACCGTCTTTTACCGTTCAGTTTTTACCGTCGTTAAATTTATTTCAGTATTTTTAAATTCAATTGTGTTTAAATCCCAGTTTTAATTTATTTTAATTTTTCTGTTGTTTTATTTCCAATTTCCAATTTTATTTTACCGCACAAAACATCCAGAAAACCCCCCCCCACTTCGTGACTAATCTAAGACTGAACCACCAAAATTGGTCCCTGAGAGACGACCTAGGAGTCAAATCCTAGTTATACTGCATTAATTTTGTGCACAACAAATTTGACGGGTCGCGACACTCGCATCAAAATGGCGCCGTTGCCGGGGACCAACCAATGACGGTTTGGTTTTAGATTTTTGTTGTATAAAGTTTTGTTCTGTTAATATGTTTGTTTTGTGTGTTTTGTCTTGTATATTTTTGCAGGCGATAACGACACCTTCAACAAATTTTGGCGGCGTTGTCACTTCAGTTCCAGGTTTTTTGTTTTAGATTTTTGCTGTGTTTTTCGATTATGCTGTGTTAATATATATTGTGTATATATGTGTTTAATTGTGCTATGTTCTGTATTTAGTTGTTATTAAAAAAAAAAATTTGAAAATTAAAAAAAAAAAAAAAAAAAAAATTACAAATTTTTACTATTGATGTTCTGTCTTGTGTGTGCTTGTAGCATGTATAAATGTGTTTTGTTTTATCTGATTCGTAATTTTTAGTTTTTAGTTTTTACTTTTTATTTTTCCATGTCTACCTATTTTAATGTTGTGAATAATGCTTATTCTGCCAATGTCTGTGATTATGATTCTTATTCTGCATATTACTTTGATTTTAAATCTGCTGATTTTTATGATGAGAACAATATGTTCCATCATCCAATTTCTGAGAGCTCTCTTTGGGAGCCAGTTCCACAATATGAGAGTCAGCAGTATGATTCTCCTATTCAAATAACTCCTCAGCCTTCTATTTCTGAACCTACATTAAAGGAGTTACTAGAGCAGATGACAATGCAGAACATTCAGTTTCAGAAAGGGAACATGCAGTTCAAGCAAGAGAGCATGGAAACTCAAGCTGCCATGCAGAATCTGAGTGATCAGATCAGGCAGATGGCCACTCTTGCACCTGAGGAGACTGATGAAAATTTTGGGGACCCGGCAGAAGTAAGCAGTAATCCTGAACCAGGTAGACCACCTTCACCTTCCCACACTCTAGAAATCTTCAAGGAAGAGGAGGTAAGCATACCACAATTTGATTATTATGTTGATTGTGATGATGATCGGTATGCTAATGACTATATTCTTGCTGAGTCTGATTTTAATTTTTCCTCTGTGCATGAAGAGAACCGCTTTTTACTATCACATTCGAATGGTTATTCTTCATGCACTGAACATGAATCTGAATCTATGATTAATATTGCATGCAATTTAGAAATTGATTCATGTTATGAGGATTTATCTAAGGCTCAGTATGATGAATTGGGATTGGGTGTTATACCTCTGCATAACATCTCTTTGGAACCACATTGCACTAACCATGTTGCAGGAGGTGTACATGTATTGCATCAACAAACACCCACAATTGAAGACAAAGGTGCAAGCTTACAAAACGGTTTGAAAATCAATTGGCACCTGCTGAACCCAATCATCAACAATTTTTTCTGCTTAGATCCAGCGATGGAAGACATTTCATTGCTTGATCAGATCTGGAGGATGAAGCAGTTCATCCTCAACACTTTCATACTGGATCCCGAGGCGAAAAACATCTCCCTGATTGTCCAATTTTGGCAACTGCCACCATAATCCAGGGGAGTTTTCTTTTTCTTTCTTCCCCGTTTTCCTACTTTTATTGCATTTGTCCTTTATCTGTTTAGTGTTTTAACTGATGATCTTATGCCTTTAACTGATTTGGGACATTGTAGTCTAAGTGTGGTCTGGGGGAGATTCTGCATTTTGTTTTTCTTTTAAGTTTGTTTTTCCTTTTCTTCTTAGTTTTCGAATTGTTATCTTTAAAAAAAAAAAATAAAAAAAAACAAAAAAAAAAATAAATAAATAAATAAATATTTTGTGATAAAATTGTTTTTATTTAAAAGCGTGCCAAATCTGTATTCTGATATGTATAATTATTTTTTTTTTTTTAGTTTTCACATTGTTATCCTTATAAAAAAAAACAAAAAAAAAAATTCAAAAATTCAAAAATTGTTTTGCGTATTCCTTGATTTTATTTCGACCCTCAGTATCTTATTATTTCATACCAATAAAAATTTTCACTTCAGATCTTATCTTTTTCCTTATTTTCTTCGTTGTAAATATTTTCTTAGTTGTCTCATACAGGTTTTTGATTGAAAATTTTTAGACTAAGAAAATATTTCATTCATCAATGCAAAAATTACAGTAATGGAGAAAAGGGATTGAACAGATCTGAAAATGAAATTGCAGTAGATATATATGAAATTAAAAGATGTTCGGGGGTCGATCTTTAGTGATCGTTAATATTACAAACCAAATAAAAAACAAAAACATCATAAAAACATAAAAAAAAAATAAAAACAACAAAAATATAAGTGTTCATATTACAGCCCATATTCTGGCCACACTCGGCCAATAAAAACATAAAAAAAAAAATAAATAAATAAACAAAACTTTAAAACTGGAAGAATTCTCGAGCTGGTTGTGGTGGTCTAAGGGAGAGCTCCGTTGAGGGAGCTCTGGTTCGGTATGCGAGCGGAGGCTTTGGTGGAGGAATTTCTCGTTCATTTCTGTCGTCATCGATAATGATCGGAACTGGAAACAAATTCAGCAGCCTCGGTGCCCTCATTATCACCCAGTTGTTTTCTTTCAAACAAAAAATAAAAAATAAAAAATAAATAAAAAATAAAAAACTTGTGTTAATAATAGAAGAGGAATGGAAAATTCAATGGAGGTGTGATCAGAGGTCTTACCGTACATGTATAGCGGCAGTTGTGAAAAGAGAGTGCCTGTGGGGTCTATCTCCGCTTGCCAGCGCCTGACCCGATTGCCATGGTTGTTAAACCAGCAGTGCACGTTGTATTCAGTGGCTTCGCCGAAGGTCCTTAGTCGAGACGCGATCTCGACGACTTGCGCTCGGCTTGGGTGTGTGACCCCATAGTTGTAGATTTTGGTCATCATCGTGATCTGATCATCTGTAGGACGCCATCGTTGACTGGTATATCTCTCTGATTCCATATCACTCATCCTTCCTCTCGTAATATACAAATACATAAATAGAAAATAAATACATATAAAAAGAACAAAAACAAGAAAAAAAAAAAGCATAACATAAAAAAAAAAAAAAAAACATAAAAACATTAGATTCTTAATTCAGTGTTTTCTTTATTTGTTCTTGTTTCCTTTCAGATTTATTTTGTCCAGTCATGCTTTAATGTTTTAGTTTTTGGTCTCAGATCTGTTTCACGGTCCTCGCAAAGGGTCCTAAACGGATCTATGTCCAGTTGTCCGGTTGTTCTTGTCCATATTGTTCTTGTATATTATGTTTATGTGTTTATTTAGTTTTAAGTGGGGTACGTGGCGTTGTTCTACCCGATTGTCTCTGCAATACCTTCAATCGAAGGGAGATTAACGTCTGGTTTCCAGCCGATATACCCCTTAAGTTTTTAGACAGTTGTGTTTTATGTGTTTAAGTGTTTTTCAGTTTCAAAAATATGAAAAAAAAAATGAAAAGGGAAAGGGAGAGCAAAATAGAGAAAGCACAATAAAGAGCAGAAAGCTGAAAATAAAGAAGGAACAGAAAGCAGGAAAAGAAAGCAGAAAAAAAAAAAAAAGCGAATAAGATCTGAAAGCAGGAAAAGAAGAAAAATGAAAGATCTGGAAAGCAGGAAAAGGTAAAGCTTAAGAGCAGAAAGCTTAAACGGCAGAAAGAAGGAGATCAAAGGTGTAGAGGACTTACCCGGAGTAGTAGGGCTTACAAAAGCTTGACGCAGATCTTAGATGCTTCGAAGGCACACAGGCAGAGGCTCCTCACAGATCTCACTCAGACTCTTCAGAAGGCGAAGGGGCAGAGCTTCCTCGCAGATCCAGACGCTCGAGAGAGAGAAGAGAGAAGAGAGCAGAGAGCAGAGAGTTGAGAGAGCATAGGAGAGAGCAGAGAGAGTAGAGAGAGTTGAGAGAGAAGCAGAGAGGAGAGAGTGAGAGTCAGGAAATGGCGCTCAGACGCGGAGGAGTGGCTCATTTGTAGCCAAAGCTTTGCCACTGTAGCAACAGTTCCGGTCTTTGCCACCGAGACTGTTGTCACAGTACCGGTCTCCTTTTTCAAAAAAAAAAAAAAAAAAAAAATTATTAATAAATAAAAAATAATAAAAATTATTAGCATCTATTGATGGGTGCTAGGTGTTTAAGACATCTGCTGATGGATGTCCCTGATAACATCTACTGATGGATGTTACTGAAAAATTTCTTCCCATTTTTCTACTTTTTATTGCACTTGTCTATATTATTTGACTGCTCTGAAATTGATAATCTGATGATTGTAACACACTGAGGACATTGTGTGATTTAAGTGTGGTCTACTGGGAAGAAATTCTGATTTTTCTGTTAAATTGTATTTTGTGTGTTAAATTTTTTGTTTTTGAGTGTTAAATTTTTTCTGTTATTTTTTATCGAGTTTTGTGTGCAATAAATTTTACATTTTTCTCTTGATTTCTGGATGATGTTTAAGTTGTAGATTTTCCTTCACTTACTTAATACTTATAGTTTGTAATCCTTGCTTTTCTCTGCCTGGAAAGATGATTATACGTTTGAGAGGTTGATTTGATTGTGACAAATACCCTGTGTGAGATTTGAGCCACTTAATTTTCTTTTTTGTGTGTGATATGTATCTTGAATGCTTGCACATATGCCTTGGCTTGATTCTTTCTGATATACTTGATTGATATGCATGTTCAAACGTGATAAAGGCATTTTTTTGTTCTTGAGCCTCTTTAGCCAAATAAGCCTACCCTGTTATTATCCTTTGATAACCCCTTTGAGCCTATACTGTATATATTTCTTTGTGTTGAAGCTCATACACTGATCCTAAGTGAAAAACAAATTATTACCTTATCCTTAGGAAAGTCTGGAGCTATAGAAGTATTTTGAGAATAAGTGTGGTCTCCTTGGGAATTCTGATGAATTGGCTAGTTGGTTCCTCATCATGTTTTGAAATGATAATTTATATCCTGTTGTGTGATAAAAAAAAAAAAGAAAAAAAAAAGAAAGAAGACAGGATAAAAAAAAATGATGAGAAAAAGAAAAAAAAAATTGAAAAATAATTTTTGTGAATAATGGAGTCGAGAAGAGGATTGAATTAGAGGTTTGGGTGAGATTTCACTGTGTTTACATTTTTTCCCTAGTGCACCTCTATTTCTTCTGAGCTATAGCTACTTATCCAAATTTATCCTCCCCTGTCCTTGGCCCCATTACAACCCTGAAAGACCTTTTGATTTGAACATGCATATGTTTTAAGTATGGATAATTAGAAGCTTGCCAAAGTTTACTTGTGTTTGTTTTCTTGAGTACATCGAGCTGATATAATTATTTACCCTAGACACTTGAGAGAAACACTGTGAGTGCATCTGTGAGGTTTTGTTATTTTTGAATCACCTCTTGAGCTGATTAATTATTTTGACATACTGTGAATTGCTTGGATGATTTCTGTAAGTATCTGCTTTATTTGTTTTGTGTTGGATAATTTCTACTTCTTTTCTCTTATCTCTCCAGAATTCTTGAGAACTGTGTAAATTTTATTTGTTTTCTTGCGAATTTTTATTTTTCTGTCTGCTGAGTTTTGTGTCACCCTCCCCAAAAGTCCTTTGAACCATTCCTTGATTTGCGTCTTAATTTTGCCCAGGAGTGCAAAAGACTAAGTGTGGTCTATTTTGATGAATCATTATTTTCTTCACTTCACTTAGTTTATTGTGCTAAAAATTAATCGGGGAATTGTGCTTAAATGTCCGATATTATTCCGTTTTCGTTAATTATCGTAATTTGATCAGAAATTCTTATTTTAATTAATTTGAATTATCTGAGCTTATTATTTTCATTAATGATTGCAGGAAAATTATTGAGGATTAAATTTTGTTGGGAAGTAATTAAGTAGGAGCATCTCACGGTTACATGTCCAATTGATAAGAAACTCAATTTTTTTTTGGTTTGAAGGAAATTCTTCATCAAAGCCACAGCCACAATTGAATAGAAAAAGAATTGGTCCATGTGCTGCACGTGAAAGGAAGAGCAATTCAATTATTGAATTATGAGAAGCACAATACCACATTCCAAATGAAGCTCACGGTTTTGGCCAATTTGTGTGAAGCATTAAGCACTTAAAGAAGACATGGCCCCGCTTGAAAAAAAAAGAAAGCTTTTTACTTTGGAGAATGAAGCAATTGTAACCAAAAAGCACATGGAGAAGGGTCCACCACCTTGGAAGCCTACGTGCAAATGAAGAAGCTCCAAATAAATGTTATGCTTTCATTTTTTTAAACAACCACACGGCCCCATGGTGGACACCTCATTTTGAAATAGCATTCATGGAATCAAAGAGGGGACCACGTTTTTGAAGGAGGTGCAATTCACGGTTCTTATCTATTGGGTTCTTATCCATTTGAAAGATACAAGTCCAGAGAATGTTGGGAGAAAGCACATTATGGCCCACTTTGTCACTCATTTCAGAATTAAGAAACACCCATCACTCACCGTTTTATTCCCCACTCAAGGTTTATTTTGGCATTTAGTGATGCCCATATCACGTACACATGGGGGACTCCAAAATATGCAAGGAAACACAACAATAGCTGCACACGCACACTTCACGGTGCAGCACCTTAAAGAAGAAGTCCAGTTGGAGAAGCCACCATTCACGGTTTTTGGTTCAGCAGCTGCAGCATCTATGGCTTCACCCACTTATTTCTTTCATCCAAATTAAAGGTGCACTTTGTTACAGAAAAGAAGCAACATGTTGAAGCATCAAGTGATTCATTGGCTGGAAGAAAAGCACAGAAGGAGCAACTACCGAGAGGAAGGAGGTGTCTCGGCCTGGAGCTGGTACTGGAACCACCATTCACGGTTTTGTTGCATGATTGGAGAGCTGCTGCACTTGAGAGAGAAGCGTTCCAGCAAGCATCTTGATCCAGTAGCTTGGTGTTCATGGTGATGAAGGCAACAACTTGGTGCAGGAAGTGGAGAGGAATTCACGGAAGCAAGATATTCACGTGATGGATTGATTGGAAAGAAAGAGTAGTTCACGGACAGAGGAAGCTACAGAAGATTGGAATGGTATGCAAAAGAAGAAGACAAGTTGGCAAAAGGAGAGCTCACGGGTTCAGATTTTTGGGCTATAAAAGGAAGCAGCAGCAAAGAATGGACTCATTAGAATTTAGAGTAGATTTTAGGAGTAGTTTACAATAGTACTCACGGCCTGGGAGAGGCTTCTGCCTCTTCCTTTCCAGCAAGCTCTCTGTAATTTATTTTCAACAGTGCCAAAACATAGTTTTCATTTCTGAATGTTGTCACCTTTGCTCGTTTCCTTTTTACTTTTACTGTCCAGAATTTTAATTTAAATGTTGAAACTTTCATGAATTTCATTTTCAGTCAAGTACTTTTATCTGTTCAATTTACCGTTCATGATTTTCTGCACCGTTAAATTCTGTCATTGCGTTTTACCGTTCAGTTTATTTTCAACGTTGTTTTTACTATTCATTTTCACTGTTGCTTTGGGTAAATTTTATTTACACTGCTGTTATGTTTTCTGCATGTTTATTGTTCCAGCATTTTAATTTCAAACACTGCTAAATTTTCCATTGTCTATTTTTACCGTCTTTTACCGTTCAGTTTTTACCGTCGTTAAATTTATTTCAGTATTTTTAAATTCAATTGTGTTTAAATCCCAGTTTTAATTTATTTTAATTTTTCTGTTGTTTTATTTCCAATTTCCAATTTTATTTTACCGCACAAAACATCCAGAAAACCCCCCCCACTTCGTGACTAATCTAAGACTGAACCACCAAAATTGGTCCCTAAGAGACGACCTAGGAGTCAAATCCTAGTTATACTGCATTAATTTTGTGCACAACAAATTTGACGGGTCGCGACACTCGCATCAGGGACCTAAAATTCTTGCTAACTTGTTTTATAGGATCAATCTAAGTCCAAGAAGTCACTGTGGTATCTTGACAGTGGTTGCTCAAGACACATGACTGGTGACAAGAAAAGATTCATCTCTTTTGAGAAGAAGAAGCAAGGATTTGTAACGTATGGGGATAACAAAAAAAGCAGAATAATGGGTACTGGAAACATTGGAGGAGGAAACACTTTGACAATAAAAGACATCTTATACGTTGAAGGCCTCAAACATAATCTTCTAAGCATAAGTCAACTATGCGACAAAGGTTTCAAGGTAACTTTTGAGAGTGACAAATGTACTGTTTATTTTAAAAATTCTGCTGAAATTGCTTTGCAAGGTGTTAATAACATATATTTGATTGATATTGAGAGTGAATCTAGTCATAGTATAACATGCTTAGTTGCTAAAGAAGAAAATCCATGGCTATGGCACAAAAGAACTGCACATATTCACATGCAACACTTAAATAAATTAATCTCTAAGGATCTTGTGATTGGTTTGCCTAAACTAAAATTTGAGAAAGATAAACTTTGTTCTGCATGTCAAAAGGGTAAACAAACAAAATCTTCATTTTCATCTAAAAGCATGATTTCTACATCAAAACCTTTAGAACTTTTGCATATGGACTTGTTTGGTCGATCTAGAATTAAAAGTTTTGGTGGAAACTACTATGCTCTTGTAATTGTTGATGATTACTCTAGATTTACTTGGACTTTCTTTTTAACTCTGAAAAGTGAAGCTTTCAAAGCATTTAAAATTTTTGCTAAATGTATTCAAAATGAAAAAGATTTGAAAATCAAAACTTTGAGAAGTGATCATGGTGGTGAATTTGAAAAATGAATCTTTTGGAAAATTTTGTGAAGAATTTGGCATTGCACACAATTTTTCTGCACCTAGAACTCCTCAACAGAATGGTGTTGTTGAAAGGAAAAATAGATCATTAGAAGAATTAGCTAGAACGCTTATGAATGAATCTAATGTGCCAAAATACTTTTGGGCTGATGCAGTAAGTACTGCTTGTTATGTGTTAAATAGGATGCTTATTAGGCCAATTCTAAAATTAACTCCATATGAACTGTTGAATGGTAGAAAACCAAATATATCCCATTTGAAAATTTTTGGATGCAAATGCTTTGTATTAAATAATGGAAAAGATAATCTTGGAAAATTTGATGCAAAATATGATGAAGCAATTTTTCTAGGATATTCTTTGACTAGCAAAGCTTATAGAGTGTTCAATAGAAGAACACTGATAATTGAAGAATCAATACATGTTGTCTTTGATGAGATTGTAGACCTTGAGGTAAATCCTCTTGAGTCAAATAGACCCATTGCAGGTGATGAGGATTACTTAAAAGAAGCCCATGAGGAGATGTATCTATATGAAAATTATCCTCCGGAGCTTCAAGAAACACCGCAAGTTGTTGATTCCAAAAGCTATCAACAACCAAGAGGACTATCTTTGGACAACATCATAGGAGATATGTCAAAAGGGGTAACTACTAGAAATAATTTAAATAATTTTTGTCTAACTGTTGCTTTTGTGTCTCAGGTAGAACCTAAAAATATAAAGGAAGCTCTTCAAGATGACAAGTGGTGCATTGCTATGCAAGAAGAGCTAAATCAATTTGAAAGGAATGAAGTTTGGGAACTTATTCCAAAACAAGAAGAATTCCAAGTCATAGGAACAAAATGGGTATTCAGTAACAAGCTGGATGAGGATGGAAACATTACAAAGAATAAAGCAAGGCTAGTTGCTAAGGGATACTGTCAAGAGGAAGGTATAGATTATGATGAAACGTATGCACCGGTAGCCAGGTTAGAAGCAATTAGATTATTACTTGCATATGCATCTTTGATGAAATTTAAACTGTATCAAATGGATGTAAAAAGTGCTTTCTTAAATGGTTTTATAAAAGAAGAAGTGTATGTTAGTCAACCTCCTGGCTTTGAAGATTTTAAATTTCCTGATCATGTTTACAAATTGAAAAAGGCCCTTTATGGCCTTAAACAAGCACCTAGGTCTTGGTATGAAAGACTTAGTACCTTTTTAATTGAAAATGAATTTTCTAGAGGAAAGGTTGATTCAACCTTATTCATTAAGAAAGTAGGAAAACACATTTTAATCGTGCAAGTTTATGTAGATGATATCATTTTTGGTTCAACTGATGATTCTTTGTGTGAAGAGTTTGCAAAAATAATGCAAGGTGAATTTGAGATGTCTATGATGGGAGAATTAAACTTTTTCTTAGGACTACAGATAAAACAAATGAATGGTGGAACATTCATCTCCCAAACTAAATACTGTAGAGAAATTCTTAAGAAATTTTGTATGGATAGCTGCAAAGAAGCTAGTACACCCATGGGTACTTCATGTTATTTAGATAAGGATGAAATTGGAAAAGGAGTGAATGAAACCATGTTTAGAGGCATGATAGGATCCTTGCTATACTTAACTGCTAGTAGACAAGATATTATGCAGAGTGTTTGTGTATGTGCTAGATACCAAGCCAATCCTAAAGAATCTCATTTGACTGCACTTAAGAGAATTCTAAAATATCTTAAGGGAACTACTTCATTTGGACTTTGGTATCCCTCTGATGCCTCACCTAGTTTAATAGGATACTCTGATGCAGATTATGGTGGCTGTAAAATTGATAGAAAAAGTACTAGTGGAACCTGTCATTTCTTGGGATGTTCTTTAGTGTCATGGCACTCAAAGAAACAAGCATGTGTAGCTTTGTCTACCACCGAAGCTGAATATATTGTAGCTGGAAACCGTTGTGCCCAAATTTTGTGGATGAAACGACAATTGGAAGACTTTAATATCTTCCTTGACAAAATTCCTCTAAAATGTGATAATACTAGTGCGATAAATTTGACCAAGAACCCCATAATGCATTCAAGAACTAAGCATATAGAAATTAGGCACCATTTCTTAAGAGATCATATTCAAAAAGAGGATTGTCAAATTGAATATGTTGATACTTTACATCAATTAGCTGATATCTTTACCAAGGCTCTACCTAAAGATAGATTTTTTGAGCTTAGAAGAGAGTTAGGAGTGATAGACATATCTTAGAATCAAAATCTATGCAAATTTTTGCATTTTTCATAAACTTAACGCTTCATAATCGATTATCATTAAGTTATAATCGATTATTCATGCATCAAATTCAATTCTGGAAAATCTTGAGCAGATAATCGATTATCATTATGCATAGTCGATTATCATGCAATTCTGGGCAGTAATTATTGAACTGATAATCGATTATCACGAGCCATAATCGATTATCGCGTTGACAGTTTCAAAAATAGAGTCGTTGGAGCATCCCATAACGGCTATAAACCACCATAAACCGCTAGGTTTTGCAATTTTGTTATAAATAGCCCCCCATAATCGATTATTAGACACTCCTTTGCACCCAAATACTGCTGAAATCAAATCTAGAGCTCAAATCTTCTTCATTTCCCTTCACTTTCTCAAAATCTCATTTTCCCATTCTTCCTCCATGGCTGACTCAAGAAGGCACCGTCGCAGAACAGCTGGAGCCTCCTCTTCTTCTCAACCACGTCTTGCAAACATAGATGGATGGATTTCAGATCAAGGGAAACATGCAGACTTTGTTAATTCTTGGCAAGAAAGGAAGATCATGGCGGTAAAGTTTATTCGTCTTGACTTTTTCCGCTTCTATGGCTTTCAATTTCCAAACACTTTTGCTGAGCAGGGGTTAACGCATCTGTTAGAACAAAAAGGATGCATTTATCATGATCTGATAAGAGTCTTCTACTGTAACTTGCGCTATCGAGATGGGATAATATCTACTAAGGTCAAGGGAGTACGCATCATTTTAGATGATGACATATGGACCAATGTTGCTCAACTTCCCATCTGGGATGATGCTGTCAAAGTCCATTTAGGACTTGAAGATTTCAACAGGATGATGACTTTTCAATCCTTCCTACGTCATCCTGAACGGCAAACCAATAGAAGGCAACTACTGGTTGGAGGTTTTAAAGTTGAAGAAAGGATTATCCACTACTTGATTGTCTGGATTTTATGTCCTAAAGCAACCAACCATGCTCAATGCTCTGAGCAGGATTTTACTTCTATTGTATGGGATTCTAAATCACATACACATCGACTGGCCTACTCTCATTGCTGACACAATGGTAAAAGCCAAGAAATCCCATTCATATCAACTTCCCTGTGCTCTTCTTCTTTCTAGGATTTTAGAATTCAAAGGTGTACCTGTTGAAGGAGAACTCGTTCAAAATATTGAAGCTGTGGGATCAGAAATTGGAGATACTACCTTTCGTCAAATGGGATTCATTACTAGAGGAAGAGTCCTTATTCACAAAGATGATGACCATCCTGATGTAGATGAAGATGATGACATGGACACTCATATGGCTGACCCAGTAAGTGTTGCTGCTCCGTCTGATGCTGGACCATCCAACACACCCTCCTCTTCCTCAACTTCTATGGAAGAACATTTTGCAAGGTTATCTAAACAATTGGAGGATATGAGTCTTGAACAAAAGACTCACTTTGAGGAGATTTATGAGTGGCAGCGATCTGTTGATGAGTACATGGTTGATCAATTTCTTGATCTTGATGTTCGCCTCTCTAACATCGAGGGTCATCTTAATATCCCACCTCCTGAACGTTCTCCTAGTCCTGAATTCTAGGTTTTAGGCCTCTAAGTTTGATTGTTATTTTCTTTATGGTATTTAGTTTCTTAATGAATTTCATGTAATTCCTTTCTGTTCTTAATATAATGAGCTTTTATTTTTTGCATATATTCCATTTTTGAGGGGGAGCTCATATTAAGGGGGAGGTTATTACATTATTCTTTTTGCTTATGATCAAAAAGGGGGAGAAGAAATATAAGGGGATGATTAAAAAATAATAATAATAATAATAATAAATAAAAAATATTAGTTTTTAATTGTACAGGTACTACTAACTCTGTGGTTGTCCATTAGTGTATATATGTTGCAGGTAAACCTGAGTTGCTTTTAAAAAGAGAGTTTTTGATCATCATCAAAAAGGGGGAGATTGTTACCAATAAGGAGTATTGGTAAAACCTGAAGATATGTTTTGATGATGCTGCAACTTATAAATTTTGGATGTAGTAGGAAAATAGTTAAAAAAAAGCAACTTGTAGATTTTGAATGTAGTAGGAAAATGTTAAACATTGTAATTTTTACTAGTATAATCGATTATGGTTAAGTAATAATCGATTATCACAAGTTATACTTGAATAATCAATTATCACTTCATATAATCGATTATCACATTTTTGAAAACCTGTAACGGACTTGAATAATCGATTATCACTTACAATAATCGATTATTCATGGCAGTTGGGAGCTGACCTTTGGCACTCAGTGTACTTGGCTATATATTTTGATTTGGAGAAATCAGAAGGAAACGTTTTTTGAACTGAGAAAGCTTAGAACACTGTGTGTCAGAGGAACGTTCTTAGAGAGTTTTTTGTTCATTGTTCCCTTGCTTGGTCTTGTGAAAGGAGAGGCTCTCGTACCGTGTGTCAATAGTTGGAGCAGACTCTCTTCAAGTTAGCAAGGTGCTCTGCCTGGTCTTGTGAAAGGAGAAGCTTGTGAATCGTTGGTCGATTGTTGGAGCGGTTCTCTTCAAGTTGGTAGAGTGGTTCTTTTCATTTTATTCCTGTTCATTATCTTGTAATCTGTTAAACCATTTTTAGTGAAAAGGTTAATCACTATAAATAGTGATTAACGACTGGACATAGAATCTTTTGATTCGAACCAGGATAAATATTTTGTGTTGATCTTCTTATTCCCTACACTCATATTATTTTACGTATATCAACTGTTTGATTAATTTTCTGAAAGAAAATTATTTTTACTAAAAGGACAAAATTAATTTTATTGTGATCGAATACGCTTTCCGCTCTCTGAGTTTTAATTCCGTTGCGCTATAGTCTTCGAAAAATACCCCCCTCCGATACCATCAACATCATCCCCAACAACAAATGCGTTCAGTTCTCCATTATCATGGAGAAACTTGGCTTACAATGGAACAATGAATGAATGAAAATCCTAGAAAGTGAGAAGGAAAGCTCCCGCATGCCAATTCTTCCTCCAAAGTGTTAAAATCATATTTTTTGTGCTTCGATCGTCCAAAGATGTGAACCCTAGAGTGTAGAAACCCTTAAATAAAACCAAATTGGATAATGGGCCAACATTGCTGGTGCAAGGCCGCCTAAGGGTGACTGAAGATACTGGCCCTCAACGTCCTGACTTAGGGCAGTCAAGCGTCCTGCGTGAAGGTTGGCTAGTGCTCAGCGCCCCTGGAGGGTGCGCCCAAGCGTGCTTACGAGGATAGTGGCACTCAACGCCCCAAATGGGGGCAGTCATGCGCCCTTGCGAGACTTGTGACGTTGAGGCCCCTAAAAAGGGCAGTCAAGCGCCCTAAAGTCCTTCTCCAGCCTTCTTTCAATCTTTTTTCCTAGTGCTTATGTTGTCCCTCCTGGGTTCCAGCCCTAAAGTTCTTCCAATCATACCAATAACCTATAAAATTGAGGGAATTAGTGATCAAATTCAAAAGTATAATCTCTTTTCACTTATTCACCAAATTCCACTAAAACAAGAGTTTAAGCAAGCTTCGAAGTCAAAAAGGGTTATTTTAGTATCAAAATAGCAATACAAATAATGGTATTTTGAACCGTTATCAGGTACCAAACTACTTTCAAAGCGAACCCATCCTCTTTTTATTTAACCATTATCTTCAGTATTATTTTTTGGGTTGTATTGTTATAATCTACATTTTAGACATGTTTTCAAACCTTCAAACTTTTTCCATATAATATGAAATCATTAGCACATGCATGTATCCTTTTATACTCCCATCAGAAAAAGAACTTTTTCACATCATAATTACGAGTGGATAATGTATTTCTAGAAGCATTTCATTCAACAGTGACAACAATTTTGTGAAACTCTTATCAGTCCATCCATTGGTCCCTTTCAAATTCATGAACCTTAACATCATTGACAACCGTTTGAACTTAGTTAAATTGAAAAACAAAGGAGTCTTCGTATTAGTGGACATCGTCTCATACACGTGGTTAGGCAAAAGCTTATGTACCAACATCGCAGATCATGTCCTCTAATTTGTCTTCTTTCGGTCAATGTTCCATGTGGGAATCAAATACTTGTTTAGTTCGGGAGATAGTTGGAAAGCTTATTAATTCGTCGTGCCATGTCCATGTTGTATAACTTTGAAGGAAATCATCAAAGATAAGATGTTCCCTAATTTCGGTTGTGTTCAACTTTCTCTTATTCAAATAATTGACACAAAGACATCTAAACTTCACTTCACCATCACTTATACCCTTATTACATTGTGCAAATTGTATAAATTCTTTTTCTTCTCTCATACTCAGCATTGATGCGTGGTGAATAAATTCAATCTCGATCCATATGTATATATATTGAAAATGTTCATACAAATACAATAATCTTGAATAATCACATTGATCAATTTTGTATTCAAGATTTGATCCTAACACATTCAAGAATATTCACTTTCTTTAGTTTATAGTACATTCAATTTTAAACAACATATCTTAAATTTCATTAAAGTTTGTCAACATTTTGCATTAGTCTTTAGGTTACACGAAATGCAAGTGAGTATAAACCACAATCAAATATGCACCCGAAGATCAATACAAAACTCAATTGCAAATATTCATGAAATTTAAGACATATATATCAAAATATGCACCCAAAGATCAATACAAAACACAATTGCAAATATTGTTGAATTTTAAGATATATATATTAAAATTTAAATGTACTAGTAAACTAGCAAAAATGATTAATTTCTTAAACTGTTCAACCGGACAATTCAAGATTCAATACTATAAATTATTAGTACTGCCTCCTTTTGTATTCATTTTTTAAAAAATACATTTCTTTAAAAAGTTAGAGATAATAAATAACCTTTGTATTGAATGTCAAACGAAAAACTAAGGCTAACTCAATACAACAATATATTTAAGCGTATAATTGATCACATATCAAACATACAAAAAATGAACAACATAATGGAAAATTATAGGCTCATTAAAAATACATTTTCATGATAATAATAGGAACCTAAGAGCATGAAAGGCAAGAGAAGGATGCAACGTTATCCATGTTTCAGATAGTTACACAATCTTACTACAATGTTATATTACCTAGACACATACATTAAGAACATATTAATATGACCAAATCGCACAAAAAGAAAACGTATCCAAAACGCAAAAAAGAATGCAGAAAATACCACCACAATCATGCCCACCACGGTGACAGAGACAAATACAGTGGAACGACAATAGCGAGGACCGAAGGTAGTGCAATGGAGATAGTGAGGGGTGGAGCAATGATAGTGCTAGAGTAGTGACAGTGGCATTTGAAAAGGTTCATAGTTTATGAGCAATGGTTTAGGGAGGAAGGAAGAAAAAAACTATGGAAACGGTAACCTTTGTTTCTTTCGTGAATTTAACCCTTGGAAGACATATGACAACGGATATTTGAATAACCAAAGAAATATGTGTCTTATGGATCTTTTTATTCGTAAAACTAAAGTCTAAAGTCTAGTGATAATATAAAAAAAAAATAATACATTTCAATAGATATTTTAAAATTTTCATTAATCTTTTGGCTTCTAGTTTTCAGAAACCAAAGCAAAAAGATTAATTGGCTTTGAATATGTAGAAAACCAAGGAGATAGGTCTTGTTCAGAAAAGAAATAAAAAAAAGTTGCTTTTAAAAGATGATATGACTTTGGTTGGTCAAACAACCGAAGCAGAATGAAGATATTGCCTTAGTTAGTCAAATATCCAAAGTCATATGTCTTATACATAAAAGAAATAAAAAAAATTAGTTTTGAAAAAAGGATATGGTTTCAGTTCATTTTAAACTAATACCAAAAGGTGTATATGATTTCGGTTTGTTTTAAACCAAGACCTATAAGGTCACAAAATTTACAAAAAACAACAACAAACAAGTTGAACAAAAAACAACAACTACCAAGTTCAACAAATAAGTTCATCAAAATGAAAACGAAAACTAACCTTCAAAAGGTGGGTTCGTCAGAATAAAATGTTTCCACCAGTGAGAGAGAAAGCAGAATGCGTCTATGAAGGGCAAGAACACGAAAATAGTTGGTCAAAACAAACGAAAATTATACATAAAGTAGTTAATTAACATGCATTTGTATCAAATAAAAGAAAGATTACATGTGATGGTCGTCAAACTTCGTTCGTGAAAAGTTTGAGAAGAGAAGAGGGTCTCGCGCGCTAAGATAAAGTGAATGAATTTTCAATCTCCCACTCAAATTAAAAAGGGGAAACTTTTGGCTGACAAATAATACGTCGAAGCTCCTACAAAATTCGACCTATTATATGTGGTTTAAAAGAAAAAGAAAAAAAGAATTAAAAAAGAGTTATTTTTTGGCTTCTGCATGACAAATAATACATCGAAGCCCTTACAGAATTCGACGTATTATTTATTGCTTAAAAGCAAAAAGAAAAAAAATTAAAAAGGGTGGCTCTTTGACTTCTGACAAATATTATGTCGAACCTCTAAAGGATTCGACGTACTATTGGTGGTTTATAAGAAAGAAGAAAGAGAATGACACACTGATTTAAATAATTACCATACATAATAGGAACGTTATATGTTGTTTTTGCACTAATGAATATTATATTTAAGGAAAACAATTAAATCATTCTACTAAGAATTATGTAGTTTATGTTATACAAATATTGTTAAATATTAAAATATTTGATCAAAATAGATTTAAATCTTAAAAAGTATAAAATTGTCGCTCGTTTTTCTTTCACAAACCTCATGATGTGGACACAAGGAACGTTTAAAATGTTCAACGAAAGTAAATGAGTAAAACACTTTCAAAATATATAGAGAAACCAAATTAAGTTGTATTGCAAAGATTAAACAAGTAATTTAACCAAAAGTATAATTATATAAGTGCGTGTGTTGCTATACATTAAATTGTATTGCTAGCAAAACAGCTTAAAACAACTTCTTTAATTAGAAGACAACCCTCCCTATATTTTTATGATATTATCGGTGCATAATTGATAACACAAACTGCTTAAAGATAAAACTTTTTCTAATATAATTTATCTATAACAAGACGCTGAGAATGTTTTCATTATTTATGTTTTACTTTAAATATTGTCGTAAAGTCTCCAAAACTTTAAAAAATAGTTTTTTAATTTTAATTTGTGCTTTAATGTTCTTGTTGAATTGAAATAGAACCAAATACTTTGTAATAGACACTAATCTTTTGGGTTGTTAGTATAAGAGGAGAATGAGTGGAACCTCCTCTTTTATTGCATGTCGTATGAATAAAACCCCAAAAAGTTAAGAAGAAACTGAAAAGATGGACATGGAAACAACCTTCACTAACTCACCACCATTCATTCCCTCAAACCTCATTGTGTCATAACTATAAATACCTTCCCTCTCTCCCTTTCTCTTCAGAAAAACAAAAAAAATAAATAAATAAAACCCTAACACCTCCCAAAAATATTCATTCTCTTTTTCTCTATTCACGATGGCATTCCAACGAATCTCCTTCACCTCCTTCGCCGTCGTTCTCCTTCTCGCGCTTTTCGTTGCTGCCTCCGCCACTGCCTCCACTGCCTCCACTGCCACAGCCGCTGTATCTCCGGCAGCGGCTCCCACAACCGATAGTGCAGGTAAAGCTGCTGGTGCCGTAGTCACCAGTGGCCCCACAGCCACCGCCGAAGCTCCCGAAGCAGCCAAGGCTACAAGAGTCATGGGATCTGTTGCAAACACTGTGGCCGTGGTTGGAGCTTCCATTTTGGTGTCAATGCTCGTCGCCATCTTCAAGCACTGAATCATTGAGTCTAAATTTTCATTTCGTTGTGTACTTATATAGTTTATTTTTCTGAATTTCGATTTCATTATACAAATATATTATCGTACAGCTAAAATTAATTGTTGAGGATTTCATGTAGAAATCCGTTCTTTAAATAAATAGAATTTTTTTAAATCTAACATTTGAAAAACAATATAGTTTCATAAGAGTGACTATTATTATCACTTAAATAAATAATATTAAAATTCAGTGTTTTATATATAGCATGTATAGATAATACTATCTCTTAACATATTTATTTTTTTCCTTTATAGTTTCTTTTTTGTTTAACACCTTATTTTGTCTCCAGTTTCACTCGAAAATATCAAATTAGTTTATCCTTTAAAAAACACCGTTTGTACGGATTTAACGGAAGGGATTTCATTGATGCAAATTTTATGAAGTGAGATGTAATTGACGTATGTTTTAAAGGATGAACTAATTTGACATTTTTGAACAAACTGGGAACAAAATAGGGTATTAAGCCTTTCTTTTTTTTGTCTTCTAATTTACTCTCTTATAAATTGACATATTAATTAACGGTTTAACCATCCTAATTGTCTCATTCTTGATTTACTTTATTAATTGTGAGAATATTTTAGTAAAATGTTATAAAAAAAATACATGTATTTATTATTCAATCTTGGATTGTGTATAAATAGACATACTGATCGATGTAGCATATTAATAAAATTAAAATAAAATGTTTTACTTTTTCAAAATTTAATATTGAATTTCCAAAATTGTTTATTTTTCATCTCTTAATTGATTAATTAACTTATTTTGCTGCTATCCAGTATAAAAACCACGAGTGCCGAGACTGATCTTCCTAAGTGTGTAGTCGAAGTAGAATTATCTCTCCGAATGAAGTTTTTAAATAAGAACATTGAATCCCTTATAACTTTGTTTTAAGTCTAACATATATATATATCATGAAAATCATTAACATCGATTATTTTCAAAATATTATATGAATAATAGCTATAAATTTTATTCTTAAATACTATAATATGAGCTTAATAAATAAAAAGTATACATATAGAGGCAAATGTATCCTACAAAGTCTTTTTCCATTCCACGCATTCTTATTATTCGGTACTCGTCCTCCAATCTTCTTTTGTATTTTATTGAATGGTGGAGTATCTGTAGAAGATTATTCGATGCTCAAGTTAATGTTCTGGATTAGAATCTAGTCAAAGTTGGATGAATAAAAAAATTGAAGTTAAAATATGATTAAAATAATATTTATAAAAATGTTTTGCTGACCATGGGTCTTTACATGAATGGGCATCAATTATGAGCTCCTAGGCCCATAAGCCTAATGGTCAGCTTACTTGTGGTGAACTACAACCATTTTTTGTTAAGTTACCTAATATGATAATGTCTTCAACAGGCAAGAGTAGGTACCGACACGTGACACCTTGCCCTAATAAGGAGCGGCCTTATTAGATGATGGATGTAGTTTTTGGTTTGGGAAACATAGTATTCGATATTCACTCATAAGTTTCTGCTATGTAACATTGAACTTTTCCTTTGGATGTGTAGTCATTGGTATCCAGTAGATAGTACATTGATGGGGTTGCACCCGATACAAATTTGATGTGCAATAAGAATGCAGTATAGACTAGGAAGTGACTCCTAGGTCATCTCTCAAAGACCAAATGTGGTTCGAGAATTAGGTCAAACACGCAGTTGGGGGGTTGAAAGTGTTTTTGCAAGGAAAATTAAACTAAATTAAAATTGGAAATTGAAAACAACCAAACAAAATGGACAACATTAAAGTGAATGAAATCAGAAAACCGAACGATTCTAACAATAAGTGTTAAGAACCGAACGGTGCTATGAGGGACCAAATGGTCTGAAGAAGTGACCGAACGGTAAAAGGTAAGCTGGGGAAGAACGGGAAACATGAAAGAAATAAACTGAGCAATATATTAAAGTCGAGCGGTACTGAGAGTGACTATGTGAATGAAATCAGAAAACAAGCAGTACTTACTTTGTTTTTAACAAAAGTCCCTTTTTCGACCCAAACTCTACGAGTTCTCCTTACTTTGGACTTATTTATTTGATGCATATTTCTATTTTCAACATTGCTCCTATTAAGGTTTGTCTTAGCATGTGAATTAGTCTTGGTTTCCTTTGCAAGTAAGTTTCAAGTATGTCAATATCAAACATATGACTTTTACAAGACAAGCATTCAACAGGTTCGACAGTAGCATTTGCATCAGATAATTTTGTTTCTAAAGAACTAACTTTATTTCTTAAGACAACTTCATCATCAAGCAACTTTTCATAATTCAATTTTGTGCTCTTTCTTGAGTTTTTTATGTGCAGCATCAAGTTTTTCAAATTTAGTCAACAATTCAGAGAAGGCCTTTTGCAAGTCTAATTCACTAGATTCAAAGCTGGAATCACTTACTTGGCTTCCAGTATCTTCTCAGTCAGCCATTAGACAAATATTGCCTTCTTCATCTGAATCACTTGAGCTTGTTGAGCTAGATGCATTGTCTTCCCAAGCTATGTAAGTTTTCTTCTTCTTTGGGAATTTCCTTTCTTTCTTTTCTTCACTTTTCTTATTCTTTGGACATTCAGTTTTCATGTGCCCCCTCTTTCTCCACATCCATAGCATTTAACACTTGAAGAAGATTCTTGATTTTTTCTCCTTTCTTTACGAAATTTGTCCTTTCCTTTTGCCTTCATAAACTTGGCAAATTTCTTTATCATGAAGCTCATGTTCTCCTCATCATCAGAATCATCTTCTTCAATCCTTTTAGAGTTCTTTCCTTTGAAGATCTCGGACTTGAAGGCTAATGTCTTTCTTTTGCCTTGATCTTCTTCAGTCGTCAATCTTCTCAACTCAAGCTCATGCTCACGGAGTTTCCCAAACAAAATTAGCATTGACATTTGAGTGAGATTTTGAGACTCAGAGATGGCAGTCACCTTTTGGTTGCCACGACCTGTCCAGTGATTTCAAAATTTTTACATTCAATTCATCAGTATCAAAAGTCTTACCCAACCCTGTCAAGTGGTTCACTATGTGACGGAAACGCTTTTGGACATTAGAAATTGCTTCTCCATGTTGCATTCTGAACATCTCATACTCCTGAATGAGAGTGTTCTTCCTTGCACGTTTCACGTACTCTGTTCCTTCATGTGTGACTTTGAGAACTTCCCACATTTCCTATGCTGTCTTACACACTGAAATTCTATAAAATTTATCAAGCACAACAACAGATGAAATAATATTACGAGCTTATTGAGCTTTAGAAAATCAAATTTTCTTTCAGAAAATTTATCGAACAGTTGATATGCGTAAAAGATAAAAAATGTAAGGAATAGAAAATCACACAAGTAATTTTTATATTGGTTCAATTCAACAGAATCTACATCCAGTCGTTAATCACTATAAAAAATGATTAACAGTTCCACTAAAAAGATGTTTCACAAATTACAACAAATATTGAATAAAACAAATAAATAAACCTTCCTTCGACGAACGAACCAAAAGAAGAACACTCTGCCAACTCGAAGAGAACCGCTCTGACTATCGACAAACGATACGCGAGCTTCTCCTATTCACGAGACCAGGCACAACGCCTTGCTAACTCGAAGAGAGCTTGCTCCGACTATCGACACACAAAACGCGAGCCTCTCCTGTTCACGAGATCAAGCAAGGGAACTTCAACTATAGCTTCTGAGAACTTCCTCTCACAAACAGTATTCTGCAAGAGCTTCTGTTCAACTTTGTTACTTTGAACTTCACATAAACACACTATATAGCCAGTTGTTCTGAATATCTAAGGCTAAGTCCCAACTGCCACGAATAATCGTTTATTGTAAGTGATAATCGATTATTCAAGTCCGCTACAGGTTTTTCAAAAATGTGATAATCGATTATATGAGGTGGTGATAATCGATTATTCCTGGATGACTTTGTGATAATCGATTATTTCCATTCCATAATCGATTACTACAGTTAAAAATGCAAGTTTTACAAAGTTTACAAGACTTTCCTACTATATTTAATTTCTACAAATTGCTTTTAAATAATTATAATATCTTCTTCAACAAAAACTTCTTGCAACATCATCAAAACAATTTTCTTCAAGATTTACCAATACTCCTTATTAGAAACAGACTCAAGCAAAGAATGTGCAGATCGGCCAACTGCGGCAACAATGTTAAGTTGTGTTCACAATGTGCTACTAATCTAGGCTATGCCTTTCATTGATCTTTGCAGTATGCACTTGCTTTTTAACAGCAACTTGATAACAGTTGAAAAACTGTTATTTTCATGCTTAAAATTGATATTAAAAGCAACCTTTAACACTCAGAAACTAGCTTGAAATCGTGCTTTTGGTTATATTTTCATAAATAAGAGAGCTGGACAAGTTTATGCTTGATTTTAGTGTTTTATGCAGGTTTTAAGGTGAATTTAGTGAAAGAAGTTAAGAATGATAGAAATGGAATCAGAAAAGACATCAAAAAATGCAAAAGGAGAAGTCGAAATTACCGCTCAGCGGCAGTTTACCACTGAGCGACACTCAGGCAATCACGGTGGATCCGCTGAGGGGTGAAAAGGCCGCTGAGGGGAAGAAAACAACTCACGCACTTACCGCTGAGCAGTAGTTTACCGCTGAGCGGCACTATTTTGAGCTTGGGCCTAATTTTCTGTATATTTTAGAATAGTATATAAGCTTTAGGACGTCCTAGGGTTTGTATCTTTGGCGGAGACGAAGCAAACACTCTGTTTTCCACCCCTTGAAGGAAGATCTTGGATGCTCAGGCTACCTCCTCATCTTTCTAGGGTTCTATCTTTCATTCTTTCATTATTGTTCATCTAATTTCATCATGAATATGGTGAACTAAACCTTGTATTGTTGTTGGGGAATCAATGTAGTCTTGTGAAACTCTCATATATGGAATTTGTTTTAACATCTTATTTTTAAGACTTATGCTTTCTTTCATCATTAGTTAGGGTTTTTCCTCTTTGCTTAAAGCTTGTTTTGTTTAACTTTTTCATTGCCATGATTATTGATTTTGTCGATATGGGAACGTACGGGGAAATCTAGATCCAGGGAATTTCTCCCAATAGCATGTTGGTTGTCGTTAAGCTTCTACACTTAAGAATTAATTACTAGGAATGCTAGGAATTTTATGAACTAGTTTTAAGGATAGGCCTTCTTGCAAGGTGATTTAGAGAGTGGCATTAGCATTGATGAAAAGAATGATGAATTCCTAAAGTATATGAGAGTGGATAAGATGCAATTGATAACCCCAACAACATACTCATCCATCTAATTCATTGAAGTGTTTGTATTTTGTTTTTCTCCATTGATCCAATTCATGCATACATATTTAATTATTGTCTTTTGCATTTAAACCTACAATCAATTTGTTCTTAAGTCTTAAATAATCGACAAATCATATAACTAACTAGGCCGTGAGTTTTTTGGGAAAACAATACTTGGTCTTACCGAGTTTTATTAGTTGATACGATTCGGTCATACTTGCCGAGGGTTAAACAAGTTTTTGGCGCCGTTGCCAGGGACTCGTGGTGTAACTAGTTTATTTATGTGATTATTGATTATCTTTGACTTTAATTTTGAATTTTGAAATTTGAATTTCTGTTTTTATTTTCTGTTTTTACTTTTTGGTTTTTATTTTTTGGTTTTTATTTTATTTTATTTTATTTTCTGTTTTTAATTCCTATCTTCCTATCTTTTCAATTATATCCTTTCATTTTTTTTATCTATCTTCTCCATCTTTTTGTGCTAACAGATATTTTCTAGAGTTTTGTGCCTAATGTTTGCAGAATGCAATTCGGACAAGAATTTAACTATATGGGCACTCAATTCTACTAAGGTAATTTCAACCACTGGTGGGACTCAAGCATGGATAAAAAGCAATTTTGGCAAGTTGTCGAACGATTTAAGAATCAACCACCACAACAATGGCAGCAAAAACCTTCTCTATCAGGAAGAAGGATAACGTTGGAGGACGCACTTCAACAGTACATACAGATATCTAGTTATCATCGTAAAAGCACTCAAGCTGCCGAAGAATTTGATAGGCCACCACCACAACAATGGCAGCAACAACCCTCTCTATCAGAAAGTTTGGATGAAACCCTTCAACGATTTATGAAAAATTCCATCTCTACTCAGAAAAGCATTGAAGCATCATGTAAAAGGATGGAGATGCACCTTTGTTACATTAGTCAGAGATTGAACGTTAAGGTTAATACTGAAGTTAACCCTAAGGAGGAAGGTCAAGCCATTGTCACTGAATGTGACAAGATTTTTGCTGAGAAAACAATAGGGAGAGATGAGGAAAAGATAGAGAGAAAAGAAAAAGAAGAGTTGAGTGAGAAAGATAAAGATGAAGAAAAAGAAAAAGAAGTTGTTGAGAAAGAAGAAAGAAAGAAAATTTGTGTGAAAATAAAGAAGTTGAGAAGAAAAAGATAAGGGATGAAAAAAATAAGAGAAAAGAAAAAGAGAAAATTTGGGGAGAGGAAAAGTAAGAAAAAGAAGATGAGAGGAAAGAAGAAGGAATCATATGAAAAACCCCATCCTCGTCTAAAGAAGAATCATAGGAAGGAAAAGCAATTTAAGTGCTTTATGGAAATCTTCAAGAAATTAGAGATTAAAGTTCCTATGATTGAGACACTGCAACAGGTTCCTGGTTTTATCAAATTCCTGAAGAAGTTCAGTAGAAAAAAAAAGATGGAACATGAGCTTTATTGGGTCAAGCTAGTGACGTTAAAAGAGTGCTTGCTGGGAGGCAACCCAGTGATTTAAGAACTTTTAATTTTGGTTTGGTGATGTAATTTTGAACTTTTGGGTATTTTTATTTTTGTTATAAGTTTGTTACAGGGTTAGCATAAACTGAAGGATGCTAGGTGGTTAAGTATCTACTGAAGGATACTAGGTTTATTACACCTACTGATGGGTGTTAGTAAGAAAGTTTTGCACCTATTGATGGGTGTTGGTGGATTTTGGGTCAGACTCGTGACGTTAAACAGGCGATACCTGGGAGGCAACCCAGTTGATTGATTATATTTTTGTTCTTTCTACTTTAGTTGCATGATAGGAATTTGCAGAAGTGATCTGAGAATTTAATTGTAGGGAACCAGTGAGAGGCATGAGTAGCAGGCGCCTAGGTTAAGCTAGGAAGAAGAAGAGCACTTCCCGAAAGTACCGCTGAGCGGTAGTGTCGCAGAATGGGCTTAGGTTGCCCCTTAGCGGAACCTGATCCCATTGGGGTATTTTTATACCCTAAGTCGTACTTTGGCTTCTATTTTCATATTTCTCTTTGCACACACACTCCTAAACAATTTTCTAAAGGTTCTCTACATTTTTCCTTTCATTACTGTTTAGAAAATCTCCTTTCCACTCACTTTCTCACTAGTTTTCCATCTAAGTTTGGGGTTGGCAGAGAGCATCATTGAAGGAGTTGATTTCTTCATTGTGGTTTACTAATGCTTAACAATGTATCTTGTGGTTTTGTGAATTATGTTTGATGCAGGGATGGCCTCCTCATCGGACAAAAAGAATCAAGACTATAGGATCCAAGAAGAAGGAGAGGAAGAAGACTCTGACGATAGCATGAGTTGATGAGGAACTGAGATAGCATTCACTGATGGATGTTATCAGCACTAGAGCAGGATTTGTTTTATCTTCTATTTTGTTCTAAACTTATTTACTTATGTTTTTAAAATAGGGTTTGATGTACTCAATTGGAAACTTTGTCTGTTATGATGGTTTGCTTATGATTGTGGTTGTTTGATAAGTAATGCTTGATGATGCTTTGAGATTGATTGATGTTGAGATGTGCACATTAAATGCTTATACAGGTGATTCACAAGCTTTGTGAACAAATGCATGATATTGTGATTGTGATTGTGAGATTAAGCAGGATGTGTATGTCAAATGTGAATGAGCTTATATGTGAGGTTTTGAGCTCCAGAGTTTTTATGATTGAATGATATTACTTTGAAAGCATGAATGATTTTGCCAAGGTTTTCTATGATTGAATCAATTGCTTGTTTGCATCATATGATCAAGGCCATTTGTTGGTAATCCTTTTATTAGCCAAATTCATGAAGTTAGCTCACTAAAAGAGAACACTTTGTGTTATATCCTTTGAACCCCTAGCCTTGAACATGATTTGAAAACCCTTGTTGAAAATATTTACCTTGAGTTAAGTAGAAAATATTTTTTGGTATTGACAAATGTTCAAGTTTGGGGTTGTTGGGAAATTATGAAAGAGAAATTGAAAGCATTGAGCTAAGAGTTAAGAAATAAGTATGTGAAAAGAAAAAGAAAAAGAGAAAGAAAAAAAAAAGAAAAAGCAAAGCTCAATGCAAAGGAAAGTTGGGAATAAGTAAGAATGGTTGTGTTTATATGATTCTCTTAACTCAAGGATTTTGTGATCTAGAAAAACCAATTTTCTTGTTAGCCTAGCCACGTTATAAGCCATTGAAAAGTCCTTGTGATGATGCTTGCTTATAAGTGTTTTTGATTGTGGTTAAAGGAAAGGCAAAGTTGATTCATGTGACATTGTGATAGTAGAGTGAATGAGTGAATACCTCTTATACACTTGTGTTTGAGTGAAACACTTTACCTAGTGAGGAAATATTCCATGAGCACATGAACATCTATGCTTAGTTGATTCATCATTCATGAAAAATAGCATTAGTTGGATATTAACTGACTTTGTGAGCACCAAAGCATGTGCATGTCTTGATTGAAATCTTTTTCATGAGTTGAATTGAAGTTTGTACTTATCTTGAAAAGAGAAATTTTGAATGGAGTGAACCATTGTATGGATTGGTAGAAGATTGAGTTACATCTTGTTTGCTTGAGGACAAGCAAAGTTCTAAGTTTGAGGTTGTGATAACAGTTGAAAAACTGTAATTTTCATGCTTAAAATTGATATTAAAAGCAACCTTTAATACTCAGAAACTAGCTTGAAATCATGCTTTTGGTTATATTTTCATAAATAAGAGAGTTGGACAGGTTTGTGCTTGATTTCAGTGTTTTATGCAGGTTTTAAGGTGAATTTAGTGAAAGAAGTTAAGAAAGATAGAAATGGAATCAGAAAAGACATCAAAAAGTGCAAAATGAGAAGTCGAAATTACCGCTCAGCGACAGTTTACCGTTGAGCGACACTCAGGCAATCACGGTGGATCCGCTGAGGGGTGAAAAGGCCGTTGAGGGGAAGAAAACAACTTACGCACTTACCGCTGAGCGGCACTATTTTTGGCTTGGGCCTAATTTTCTGTATATTTTAGAATATTATATAAGCTTTAGGACGCCCTAGGGTTTGTATCTTTGCCAGAGACGAAGCAAACACTCTCTTTTCCACCCCTTGAAGGAAGATCTTGGATGCTCAGGCTACCTCCTCATCTTTCTAGGGTTCTATCTTTCATTCTTTCATTATTGTTCATCTAGTTTCACCATGAATATGGTGAACTAAACCTTGTATTGTTGTTGGGGAATCAATGTAGTCGTGTGAAACTCTCATATATGGAATTTGTTTTAACATCTTATTTTTAAGACTTATGCTTTCTTTCATCATTAGTTAGGGTTTTTCCTCTTTGCTTAAAGATTGCTTTGTTTAACTCATTCATTGCCATGATTATTGATTTTGTCGATATGGGAACATACGGGAAAATCTATATCCGTGGAATTTCTCCCAATAGCATATTGGTTGTCATTAAGCTTTTGCACTTAAGAATTAATTACTAGGAATGCTAGGAATTTTATGAACTCGTAATTAAGGATAAGCCTTCTTGCAAGGTGATTTAGAGAGTGGCATTAGCATTGATGAAAAGAATGATGAATTCCTAAAGTATATGAGAGTGGATAAGATGAAATTGATAACCCCAACAACATACTCATCCATCTAATTCATTGAAGTGCTTGTATTTTGTTTTTCTCCATTGATCCAATTCGTGCATACATATTTAACTACTGTCTTTTGCATTTAAACCTACAATCAATTTGTTCTTAAGTCTTAAATAATCAACAAATCATATAACTAAATAGGTCGTGAGTCCTTTGGGAGAACGATACTTGGTCTTACCGAGTTTTATTACTTGATACGATTCGGTCATACTTGCCGAGGGTTAAACAAGTTTTTGGCGCCGTTTTTCGGTGTTCATAAATTTGTCATCATAGCTCAAAATCAAGAAATGAATGTAGCAAAAGAATATGGACTAAAACAGTTTCAACTTTAAAGAATTAATTGGACTGGCCAATGGATATCTATCAACCAACTCATTCGTTTGAATGTGTCATTGCTTTTGTGGTTTGATAGAGTTTATACCAAGGCTCAAACACAATTTGACGATCAAATGTACACTTGAAATCAGTTTTAGGACAGATCAAAAACTGCACCAGTTTCAACCAATGCACATGACTATAGACAAGACAGAATATGATGCTCAAATAAAATGACTCAAACAAAAATTTGGACCAATGAAAATGATGAACAATACTCAAAGTAAAGAAAACACACATACACAAAATTATAGAATCCTAAACACGAAACTCATAACAGTGTACAAATCAACTTAAATTGAAAGAAACAAAACTCAATCAAAGAAGACAAACTCAAATCAACAAGACAATAGAAGGAATGTATTGAACAACACGAAAATGATAAACTAAACATGAAAATTGAATATCACACAGAGAAAACAACACACACTAAAATTGAACCAAGGCAAAACACTTTGAGAATTCCATGACGAACAAAAGTTAAACACAAGACAGTAAAGAAATTAACTAACAATGCGAAAATGAAAGAAGTTAAACGCACAACGTTAAACCAGAACAGAAAGCCAAGCCCATATTACAACAAATCAACACAGGATAACACATGAATCAAGACGAATCGAAAAAAATTAAGAAGAACAGAGATCGTATTACTTATCTTTTAATGCGTGGACGCAACCTGAGCTCTGGTGCCAACTAATGGACGAGCACCCGAGGAGATGACGATAGAAGTTGTGCGAGCACGAACCAGACTTCCTCGAAGCTTCTCTGACGAAGAAATACGTAGCGGAAAGATGTATAACTTGGAGGAGAAACCAAACTCGAGACCTAATCGGAGGAGAACTCGAGATCGAAGCGGAATCAGAGAAGAACTCAAGAAAAACCCTAAACCTAGGTTTAAACGGTGGAAAACCCTAGAATGGTGAGGAATCACTAAACATAACCAATTAATCAGTGAGAAACGGAGTTTAATCGGTGGAGATGTGTTAGATCGAAGCAAAGGAGGGTTCAATTGGTGGAGAATGCAATACGATGTGAGGAGAGGTGTTTAATCGGTCAAAAAAATGAATAAATAGTGAGAAGAGGTTGTGGCGAGGGAGAAATAAGAGTGACGAAGTGAATCTGTGATGAAAACAAGACTTACAGTGATGGTGACGCACTGGAGAGGAAAACCTAAGATGAGGTTTCTTGGAAGTTGAAAATGTGAGAAATGAAGATGTTCTCTTATGCGTGAGAGAGAAAATGACGAAGCAATGGCCTCTAATGCATGGTGAATGAAGATTGGTTGAATGATGTGCGTGAGAAGCTGGTTTGAAGGAATGAACAGTGCGTCGTGGAGGAGAGCATTAATGGAAGCACAATGGAGTAAAATGGAAGAATGAAAAATAGGAAGTGTGCTTGGAAGGTGGCTATAGGAAGTCTTTGGACTCTCTAGCCTAACTTTAATAGTTTCTATTTTCAGAAAGCCTAATTCTTATTAATCTCAAAAGTGCCAATTACAATAAAGGAGTTGGGTATTTATAGTAACCCATGCTCTTTAAGAGCTAAGCTATGAAAGGTAAAAATACAAAAAGAGGACTACGTCAAGCAGGATTCCATCAATCAACCACTACATTATTCCTATGGATAATTACTTACTAAAATCCTTCTTCTCTTTTCTAAATACATTTGCATTATTTTGTAAGGACTAAATAAAGGTTGGAGACCATGCATAATCAACCTAGGAAGCTTGGCAAGCTAAAGGAAGCAAAGGAATTAAAAGAAGGAGAAAAAAGAGTGTTGTATGGATTTAAGCACCTGACTTCCGAATTGAAGCTCAAAGTCAATATGCCTTCCGAAATGCACAAAACGCCCAGCCTCTGCTTCCATGCACCTAGCGTGCACGAACCAAATTTCTTCATTTAACACGTTTTTAGTGTGTGCTTGGGTGAAATATACGCTTCAAGTTATTTAGCTTCTCCAGCACACTTTGTTTTTTTTATTTTGGAAGATAAGCAAGTCAAAAATGGAGGTCTTTCTTCACCTATAAATAGAAGGACCTGTCATTTGTAAAGATTCATGTTTGAAGTATATATGAATTGTTGTTAAGATTACTCCAGACCTTTATACTCTTGGATCACCTATTGTGTGACAATTCATCACACTCTCCTCTAGCTTCCTTCCCTATTTGAAGGTCTTTTGAGCTTAGAGACCAAAAACACTCACCATTCATTCACTGGATCATTTCACAAACACCTTATGTGCACCAATTTCTCATGCATTCAATCCATTATGTTGCCTCCTTCTGTGACATGCAGTTGTTCTAGCATGAAGCTTGGACTTGCTTCCATCATCAACCCTCGGTAAAAAGTCGAGAAGTTGATCTGAACGGGTCATCTCCAAAAATACATCAAGACCGACCGCCGAAGAAAAGTCCACCTTGAAGGCTGAGTCGTGCTTAACATTTGTGTCGTGACGTGCGACATAGAGAAACTAGGCGCCAGAGTAAGAGTGAAAATAGAAGTCGTGACTACCCCCTAAGTAGTCAGATCAACACGATATCAATAAGGTTCACTAGAGACAGATCCTCCTCGTCTACTTGGAAAAGGCACTTGAGAAGCCTTAAGACCGTCCACCTAGTGGACCACACACCTAAGTCCATGCCACCAATAACGTTCACGGACAAGGACTTCAAGGCATCAAATCCCAATCACGATGACTACATGGTCATCATGACTGACATTACTTGGTACGGTGTTTAACTTACGACAAAACATGATTAGTGTTGATTGGGCCATGATTAGGCCGTTAGGTTTAATGTACAAAGGTATGCAATTGTATTTATTATGCAATAACTACTTTAAAATTGTTGAATTTTTACTGATTTTAACATTAAAGTACCTTCTACAGATAATTTCTCAGTTGGACACTAGTGTAGGAAGAAGAAATAACACAGGTTATTATTGGTTATAGGCACCGGTTTTACAACCGAGGCATAATCAGACGAGGTAAAAAAGGTAAGTTTTATGCCTCGGTTATGAACTGAGACAAAAGTGGTAAGATTATGACACCAGTTGCTAGGTAATTGAGGCTGTAACCCTCTTTTTTTAATTTTTTTTTTAATTTTAGGTAACACAGTTCAAGTTCAAGCAGTTAAAGGAGGATCTGAGAGGAAGATCTGTGACCGAGATTGACAAAAATGCAACTCCAAGAAGCAAAATTAGAGCAACAAAAACGTGGTTTTGGCATTTCTTTTGCTTCACCAAATATTTCTGGCATGAGAGTCTCCTTAACAGCAACCCGGAACCCAGAACAGCCACCCAAAACCCAGAACAACAACCCAGAACCACCATAATAGCAACCTAGAACAGCAACCCAGAATCGAATTTGATTTGTACGCGAGTTCGTCCTCCTCTATAGACGCAACCAGAAAGCAAATCGTGCCTCCATGATTCAATCTTCTCCACCCCAACCTGCACACAAAATCCAGAAACTCAAAAATCGTAGAAACCAAACTCAAAAATCCTTTTAATGGTGCCTACCTCCATTGATGTGGACGAGTTCTTTCCTTCCTGGCAAGACGCAGGCTGGTTTTCCCCTTTCCCCCTATGAAGAACCCTAATATGGACGCTAGACGCGGGCTGGAGACGCAACTCGAAAGGACGGTAGGAGAGAAAACGGAGATGGTGAGGGAGATCGAGGAATTCTCGCTACCACCGCATTCTTGCCGTCGCTGCGTTCTTGCCGTCACCGCGTCCTCGCCGCCGCTGCGTCCACCATCGTTTCTCTCTGGCCGCACAGGAGAAGAGGAAAGGTGCTAGGTTTTTGGGGAAAAGCTTTGGAAGAGGAGAGACGCTACCAAAAGGCCACACAGGAGAAGAGGAAAGGTGCTAGGTTTTTTGGGAAAAGCTTTGGAAGAGGAGAGGCGCTACCTAGAGGCTAGGTTTATCTGGATTTAAGTTTCCACCCAAGCCCAATATGCTTCAGGTCCATCTACCAACCGAGGTAGTATCTTTGTCGCATGAGGTTTATGCCTCGGTTCACCTTGGAAACCGAGTCAATATTTTCTTTAAACATAGATTGCTTAACAACCGAGACATATAGTATTTTTAAAATTACGATATTGCCACCGTGTTTGGATATGCTACGGTTCAATAAAAACCGAGACATAATCTACAAGTTAAAAACGCCTTTTTTTACTAGTGGGACCGAACGAAGCTTAAAAATAAATGATGATGAAGACAACCATCCAAATACCCAAAACTTAATAAATAGATAACCTTTAACTCTCTTATACAATATATATATATATTCAATGTGTTATACATGTTATAATTTGTTCCTCAAGTTTGTATGAAAATCTCAGTTGGGTCCTCAAGTTTTTTTCTGTCTCAATTGGGTCATATTTTTTGTAAAAATGAACAAATTTTACCCTAACCGTTAAATTGTAACAAACGGCGTTAGTTGGTGCTGACGTGTTGCGCTGATGTCAAAATATTTGATTACGTGGAATTTTTATTTAATTTGAGAGATTATGACATGGCACGTGGTGATGTCACGTGGTGACAAAAATCAAAAGCAAATACAACAAAAATCAAAGGGACTTTTCTCCAAACTTGAAAAGTAACAACACACCCGAATGAGGAAAAACAATGAGTTCCACTGACAACAACCTACACAACCCAACAAAAATATAACAGGATCATAAAAAACGTGTCATCAGCAAAACACCAGACCCAACAAGAAAAAAAACGTTCAAAGATGAAAACTTTCCCCCAGTAAAACAATAAAAACACCTTTTTTGGACAACCCCAGAAATCACTGGTTCAGTTTCAATGGTAAAAGTGCATAGAAAGAGAAAGAGAGACAAAAACAAAAGGGGTGCATTGTTGATTTCAGAGCATAAGTGGGTTTCCTCTTACAGTTATTTGCATGGAATTTTGATTTTGAATTGGTGGGCGTTGTTGCTCTGTTATGACTGATGGCACTCGAATCTTGGGTTCTGAGTTATCAGTTGTGCTTCTGCGTCATCTACCTGCGGGCGGCTATGGAGGTACCAAGCGTGGAAGCCAAACGTATTACAGTTCCAACATTATTTTATTTTGGTTCAACCACACCAATAGTCAAATCAAAAAACACAACTCATTAGATACCGATGGAGTTAGTTTAGAAACTCTCTATTATAGTCAAAATTGGTGGGGCTTTACTTGTTCTTTCACGAAATGATTACAGATTATTCATTTTTGGGATAATGGAGGCTGGAACTCACCAACTGACACTGAACCCCTCAAATTTCAGAGGCAAGATTCTGTATCTTTTTGTTTTCTTTGTTTTTGAAGTTATGATTAAAATCGAGATGTTAAATCAATTTATAATGAATATACAGGTCAAGAATGTAAACATTCCCGGTCCAAGTTCAAACATTTTGCCTGTATTTCTTCCAAAAGCTGAAATAGGTGAGCAGGATAAAGAAATGAAAACTGATCTAAGCAAAAAATTTTCCTCCTTTGCTGCAATTGTAGGTATTCAAGATATAGATCTTTGTGGTTATTCAAGATCCCGAAGTAACACAAAGTTGATTCCCCTTTTTGGTCTGTGATTGTGTTGTAGATGATGGGTGGCGCCGGTGGAGCAACAATGGAGGAGGAAGCAGAGGGGGAGGGAGGTAGTCAAAACATCACCACGTGCCATGTCATAATCTCTCAAATTAAATAAAAATTCCACGTAATCAAATATTTTGACATCAGCGCAACACGTCAGCACCAACTAACGCCGTTTGTTACAATTTAACGGTTAGGGTAAAATTTGTTCATTTTTACAAAAAATATGACCCAATTGAGACAGAAAAAAACTTGAGGACCCAACTGAGATTTTCATACAAACTTGAGGACCAAGGGAGGTGATAACTCAATATTTTATTCACTACACTTAGTCTATTGTACCAGAATTAGTCAGGGAATTGTGCTTAATTGTCCAGTATTTTCCCGTTTTTCATAATTATGCTTAATTTGATCAGTAATTCTTATTTTGCTTAATTTGAATTATCTATGGCTAATTATTTGCATTATTAATTTTAGGAAAATTATTTGGGTAATAATTTAGGTCATGGAGAATTGTTATTTCCACAAAAGAAGGTGCACACAGTTGGGCTGGAAATTTACATCCAACATCTTTCATTTGCTCTCAATTGAGGAAGAGTTTGCTGGAGCAGCCCCACGTTGAGAAGTCCAACTAGGCACGTGAAGCTATACTCCATGCTGATTCAAGTTCGGGAATGCACTGCAAAGTTTATGGACTTAGTAAAAAAAAAGAAAAGAGAGACTCCACCACTTCTCAGCACATGCATGCCACGGCCTTAAACATTTTCTTCATTCAAACAAATATTTCATTCCACATGGTCACGGCATGGGCAGCTACGTTTTGAAGTCCAACAAAGTTATTCAATTATTATTATTTTTTAAGTTGGCTTGGAACAAGTAATCACACGGCTGGAATGGGAGGCATTGTTCACGGCTGGAGCTCAAGGTTCATCACGGTGGGGGCTGGAAGCAACTCCAGCAACACATCCAGCAGCTCCAGTTCCAACGTCCAGCCAAGCTGTCCATCATCTAGCAGCTCCATCACGTTCATCATCATCCAGCAGCCTCCAAAGTCCAACATTCCAGCAGTTTAGGTGGTCACGTGGGAATTCTTCATGGAATGTAAAAGATGGCCAGCACTAGTTCATAGCATGCGGCACATGGGAGGAATGATGTGTGGAGAAAGCAAAGCACAACCACGGAAAATTGGTGTAAGATTTCAAGGGCATGCTCTTAGTCCAGCACATTTTCCACAAAAGAGGAATCTTCCTTATCTTTTATTAAATGGTAGACACATGGAGAATGAAGGGGTAAAAGAGTGGGGCCGTGTGGACACTATGATGTTTTGGAAGCAAATGGAAGTGCACTATGACATGGAGCACTAAAACAATACTTTCCAGAGATGACCACACGGTTTCTACCAAAGAGGCCACCACTTGGATAAAGTTCACGTAGGGGTACAGCTTCAAAATGTAAAAGGTTGAATTTTATTGATTTAATATTATGAAGGGAAGTGATGTTACGGCCATATGCTTTGGCAAGCCAACAAATCACATGTAGGATATGCTGAAATCTGGACTGCAACTGTCACGGGAGAATTCTCTTGGAGATTTACGGACCAGCAATGAAGCTTTGAGAAGCTCACGGTCAGTCAAGGAGCTGCAGCGCTTCATTCATGCACCCAGTAAAGAAGAGATCTTTGTCCAGCAGCTGCAGCCTTCATGCAGAGACAACAGGAGTGCAACACACATCCAACTTGTAGCAGCCACCAAGGGGGAAGGAGCACAAGGGAGTTCTCGGACAGCAGCTTTGAAGAAAGCACAAGGAAGAGGAAGCATCCATAAAAGAAAACCATCCAGCAGCAAAGAAGGAGCTCTCGGTCCCTCCCATGGCAGCAGACTTCATGTTTTCTTCAGAGAATGAACGTCCAAGAAGTGGCAAGAAGCGGATGCAGATCCAGCTGGAAACGGAAGCAAGAAGTGTCACGGTAATCCAGCAGCAGCTCCAGCACCATCACACACACGGAAGAGAACACACGACGTTCTTGGTGCAGCAACACTTGCAATTGTTTTGGAGAATGATGGAAATGTGGAGGAAGAAGGAATGGAGAAGGAAGCCACGTCTGCAAGGTGTAGAAAATGACAAGAGTAATAGGAAAAATGAAGGGCCCTCACCTTTCTTTTCTCAAGTCCAAGCTAAGATTTGCTGGCAGAAATTCCCTCTACCAAATTACAGACAAAACAAATGTAAAAGCATGAAGGAATTCACGGGCCAATTGAAGACAAAACCCAAAATGCTGAATTGAAGGAGGATGATTAGATTTTTGGCTATAAAGTGGAGATTGCAGAGGGAATGGAGAGAGCTGGGAGTGAGGAGCTCCAGTAGGGAGTGTAGTGGAGAGTAGTGTAGAAGTCACGGCCGTGGAAGAGGCTCTCGCCTCTTCCTGTTTCCTTTCCTTTTCCAGTTCTATTTTCATTTTCCAAACAGTGCAACAGTGATTTATTTTCTGAAGAGTGTAGTGTGTTACTGTAATTTTTATTTTTACTGTCCATAATTTTAATTTAAGTGTTCAATTTGTGATGAATTCCATTTTCAGTTAAATGTTTTTATCTGTTAAATTTATCGTTCAGTATTTTCTGTACTGTTAAATTCAGTCATTGCTTTTTACCGTTCAGTTTATTTTCAACGTCATTTTTACGGTTTATTTTCTATCAACGTATTTTCACTGATGTTTTTATTTATGCGTTTAATTTTACCGTTCAGTTTTTTTTTTTTTTTTTACCATCTTTTACCGTTTAGTTTTTACCGTGGTTAAATTTTATTTCAGTGTTTTTAAATTTTGTTGTCTTATTTAAATTCCAGTCAGTTTTAATTTTATTTTTCCACTCAAAAATATCCACAACCCCCCCCCCCACTTCGTGTAAAAAAATCCGAGACTGAACCACTAAAAATTGGTCCTTGAGAGACGACCTAGGAGTCACTTCCTAGAAATATACTGCATAAATTTTTGTATCAAATTTGTATGACCGCGACAGTCGTATCAAATTTTGGCGCCGTTGCCGGGGACCAATCAAAAGACGGTTTGGTTTTAGATTTTTGTTGTATAAAGTTTTGTTCTGTTAATATGTTTGTTTTGTGTGTTTTGTCTTGTATATTTCTGTAGGCGACAACGACACCTTCAGCAAATTTTGGCGGCGTTGTCACTTCAGTTCCAGGTTTTTTGTTTTAGATTTTTGCTGTGTTTTTCGATTATGTTGTGTTAATATATGTTTTGTCTTTTATATTTTATTGTGCTGTGTTCTGTATTTAGTTGCTATATTTAAAAAAAAAAAAAAAAATATTTTACTGTTGATGTTCTGTCTTGTTTGTGCCTGTAGCATGATTAATTGTGTTATGCTTTATCTTGTGTTGTGTTGTGATGTTCTATTTGTTTTGTATGCGTGTCATATGTATTTTGTCTGTTAATTAAAAAAAAAAAAATTATGTTCTGTCTTTTATGTTCCTGTAGCATGTATAAATGTGTTGTGAATTATCTGTTTCGTAATTTTTAGTATTTACTTTTTATTTGTTTTATTTTTATTTTTTTCCATGTCTACCTATTCTGGTTATGTGAATTCTGCTTATTTTGCCAATATCTGTGATTATGATTCTTATTCTGCATATTACTTTGATTTTAAATCTGCTGATTTTTATGATGAGAACAATATGTTCCATCATCCAATTTCTGAGAGCTCTCTTTGGGAGCCAGTTCAGCAATATCAGAGTCAGCAGTATAATGCTTCTGCCCAAACAACTCTTCAGCCTTCAACTTCTGAACCTACATTGAAGGAGTTACTGGAGCAGATGACCATACAGAACGTTCAGTTACAGAAAGGGAACATGCAGTTCAAGCAAGAGAGCATGGAGTTCCAGCAGGAAACTCAAGCTGCCATACAGAATCTGAGTGATCAGATCAGGCAGATGACCACTCTTGCACCTGAGGAAACTGATGAAAATTTTGGGGACCCGGCAGAAGTAAGCAGTAATCCTGAACCAGGTAAACCACCTTCATCCTCCACTACTTTACAAATCTTCAAGGAAGTGGAGGTAAGCATACCACAATTTGATTATTCTGTTGATTGTGATGATGATCGGTATGCTAATGATTATATTGTTGCTGAGTCTGATTTTAATTTTTCCTCTGTGCATGATGAGAATCGCTTTTTACTATCACATTCAAATGTTTATTCTCCATGTACTGAACATGAATATGAGTCTGTGGTTGATAATGCATGTAATTTTAAAATTGATTCATGTTCTGAGGATGTATCTGAGGTTCAGCTTGTTACACTAGATTTGGGTGTTTTACCTCTGCATGAAATTTCGGTGGAACCATTTTGCACTAACCCTATTGCAGGAGGTACAAATGAATTTGACCAATATGCACCCACAGTGGAAAACATAGGTGCTAACACTGACAAATCAAAGTTCGGAAGGCACCTGCTGTACCCGCTCATCAACAATTGCTGCTTAGATCCGGTGGTGGAAGATATTTCCCTACTTGATCAGATTTGGAGGATGAAGCAGTTCGTCCTCAACACTTTCATGCTGGATCCTGAAGAAGGGAACATCTCCCTACAAGTCCAAAATTGGCAAATGCCACCATGACCAGGGAAGTTTTCTTTTTCTTTCTTCCCGTTTTCATATTTTTAATGCACTTGTCCTTTATCTGTTTAGTATTTTAATTGATGATCTTATGCTTAGAAAACATTTAGGACAGTGTAGTTTAAGTATGGTCTCGGGAAGTTTCTGATTTTTGTTTTTCTTTTAAGTTTGTTTTTCCTTTTCTTTTTAGTTTTCGAATTATTATTTTTAAAAATAAAAAAAAAATAAAATAAAAATTTTAAAAAACATAAAAAGAAAAAAATTTGTGATAAATTTTTTTTATATAGCGTGCCAAATCTGTGTATATTTATTTATTTTTTTCTTCTTAGTTTTTGAGTTGTTTTCCCTTAAAAAAAAAAAAAAAAAAAAAAATTCAAAAAAAAAAAAAAAAAAATTGTTTTGCGTATTCTTTGATTTTATTTCGACCCTCAGTTTCTTACCAATAAAAATTTTCACTTCAGATCTCATTTTTTTTCCTTATTTTCCTTCACTGTAAATACAATTTCTTAGTTGTTTTCATACAGATCTTTGTTTGCAATTTTTTTTAGACTAAGAAAATATTTCATTCATCAATGCAAAAATTACAGTAATGGAGAAAAAGGATTGAACAGATCTGAAAATAAAATTGCAGTTGATATATGAAATTTAAGTTGTTCGGGGGTCGATCATGTCTGATCGTTAATATTACACACCATAATAAAAAAAAACAAAAACATCATAAAAATAAAAACAACAAAAATATAAGTGTTCATATTACAGCCCATATTCTGGCCACACTCGGCCAATAAAAACATAAAATAAAAAAAAAACATAAAACACTAAAAATGAAAGAACTCTCGAGCTGGTTGTGGTGGTCTAAGGGAGAGCTCCGTTGAGGGAGCTCTGGTTCGGAATGCGAGCGGAGGCTTTGGTGGAGGAATTTCTCGTTCATTTCTGTCATCATCGATGATGATCGGAACTGGAAACAAATTCAGCAGCCTCGGTGCCCTCATTATCACCCAGTTTTTTTCTTTCAAACAAAAAAATAAAAAATAAAAAAATAAATAACTTGTGTTAATTATAGAAGAGGAAGTGAAAATTTCAATAAAAATGGAGGTGTGATCAGAGGTCTTACCGTACATGTACAGCGGCAGTTGTGAAAAGAGAGTGCCAGTAGGGTCTATCTCCGCTTGCCAGTGCTTGACCCGATTGCCGTGGTTGTTGAACCAGCAGTGTACGTTGTATTCAGTGGCTTCGCCGAAAGCCCTTAGTCGAGACGCGATCTCGACGACTTGCGCTCGGCTTGGGTGTGTGACCCCATAGTTGAATATTTTGGTCATTATCTGGATTTGATCGTCGGTAGGACGCCACCGTTGACTGGTATATCTCTCTGATTCCGTTTCACTCATCCTTCCTCTCGTAATATACAAATACATAAATAAAAAAATAAATATAAAAATAAAAAGAACAAAAACATAAAAAAAGAAAAAAATAAACATAAAAAAATAATAAAAAGAACTAAAAAAAAGAGAAGCATAAAAAAATTTTTTTATTAGTTCTGTGTTTTCTTTATTTGTTCTTGTTTTCCGTTAAATTTATTTTGTCCTGTCTGTCTTTGATTGTTTTTGTGTCTGGTCTCAGATCTGTTTCACGGTCCTTGCAAAGGGTCCTAAACGGATCTACGTCCAGTGTCCTTGTCCATGTTGTTCTTGTATATTCAGTTTCTGTGTTTTAGTTTTTAAGTGGGGTACGTGGCGTTGTTCTACCCGATTGTCTCTGCAATACCTTCAATCGAAGGGAGATTAACGTCTGGTTTCCAGCCGATATACCCCTTAAGTTTTTAGACAATTGTGTTTTATGTGTTTAAGTGTTTTCAGTTTCAGAAAAATGAAAAAAAAAAAAAAAATTGAAAGAAGATAGATCGGGCAGGGGGAGAGAACAAGTATGGCAGAAAAAGAAAACAGGAAAAGCAGTAAAGGACGGAAATAAAGTTAAGCAAGCAGAAAGAAGATGGAAAGCAGTAAAGGGAGAGCAGGGCAGAGATGAAAAATAAAGGAAATACAGAGAGAGAGAGAGCAGAAACAGGGAAAGAAAGGCAGATCCAGGAGCAGGGACTTACCTAGAGTAGTAGGGCTTGCAGAGGCTCCTCGAGGTTCTCAGACTCTTCAGAAGGCGCGGTGGCAGAGGCTCCGCGCAGACTCCAGATGCTCAGACGAGAGAGGAGAGAAGAGTAGAGAAGAGAGAGGAGCAGAGAGAAGACAGGAGCAGAGAGAGAGTGGGAAGTCAGGAAATGCCACTCAGGCGCTGAGATTGGCCTATTTATAGGCAGATTGTTTCCACTGTAGCAACAGTTCCGGTCTCTGCCACCGAGACTGTTGTCACAGTACCGGTATCCTTTTTCAGAAAAAAAAAAAGAAAAAAAAAATAATAATAATAAACAATAAAAAATAAAAAAAAATAATAAAATGAAAAAAAATTATTAGCATCTACTGATGGATGTCACTGAAAACATCTACTGATGGATGTTACTGAAAATTTCTTCCCATTTCCTAACATTTTATTGCACTTGTCTATATTATTTGACTGCTCTGAAGTTGATCATCTGATGATTGTAACACACTGAGGACATTGTGTGATTTAAGTGTGGTCTACTAGGAAGAAATTCTGATTTTTCTGATTTTTCTGTTAGATTGTATTTTGTGTGTTAAATTTTTTGTTTTTGAGTGTTAAATTTTTTCTGTTTTAAGTTATTTTTATCGAGTTTTGTGTGCAATAAATTTTACATTTTTCTCTTGATTTCTGGATGATGTTTAAGTTGTAGATTTTTCCTTCACTTACTTAATACTTATGGTTTGAAATCCTTGCTTTTCTCTGCTTGGAAACATGATTATGTGTTTAAGAGGTTGATTTGATTGTGACGAATACCCTGTGTGAGATTTGAGCCACTTAATTTTCTTTCTTGTGTGATATGTATCTTGATTGCTTGCACATATGCCTTGGCTTGATTCTTTTTGATATACTTGATTTATATGCATGTTTAGAAAGTGATAAAGGCATTTTTGTTCTTGAGCCTCTTTAGCCAAATAAGCCTACCTTGTTATTATCCTTTGATAACCCCTTTGAGCCTATACTGTATATATTTCTTTGTGTTGAAGCTCATACACTGATCCTAAGTGAAAAACAAATGATTACCTTAACCTTAGGAAAGTCTGGAGCTATAGAAGTATTTTGTGAATAAGTGTGGTCTCCTTGGGAATTCTGATGAATTGGCTAGTTGGTTCCTCATCATGTTTTGAAAATATGAATTATATCCTGTTGCGTGATAAAGAGAAAAAAAAAGAAAAGAGACAGGATGAAAAAATGAAGATGAGAAAAAGAGAAAAATGAAAAATAATTTTGTGAATAATGGAGTCGAGAAGAGGATTGAATTAGAGGTTTGGATGAGATTTCACTGTGTTTACACTTTTTCCCCAGTGCTCCTCTATTTCTTCTTAGCTGTAGCTACTTATCCATATTTTATCCTTCCCTATCCTTGGCCCCATTACAACCCAGTAAAGACCTTTTGATCTAAACGTGCATATGTTTTAAGTATTGATAATTAGAGACTTGCCAAGTCTACTTGTGTTTGTTTTCTTGAGTACATTGAGTGATATCGATTTACCTTAAACACTTGAGAGAAACACTATAGTGCATCTGTGAGGTTTCGTTATTTTTGAATCACCTCTTGAACTAATTAATCATTTTGCTGTGTATTGAATTGCTCGGATGATTTCTATAAGTATCTGCTTTATTTGATTTTGTGTTGGATATTTTCTACTTCTTTTATCTGTCCAGAATTCTTGAGAACTCTGTAAATTCTTTTTATTTTTCTTGAGTCTTTGTTTTCTGCGTGCTGAGTGTGTGTCACTTTCCTTATGTCCTTTGAAAATATTCTCTGATCTGTGTTTTAATTTTGCCCAGGAGTGCAAAAGGCTAAGTGTGGTCTATTTTGATAACTCAATATTTTATTCACTACACTTAGTCTATTGTACCAGAATTAGTCAGGGAATTGTGCTTAATTGTCCAGTATTTTCCCGTTTTTCATAATTATGCTTAATTTGATCAGTAATTCTTATTTTGCTTAATTTGAATTATCTATGGCTAATTATTTGCATTATTAATTTTAGGAAAATTATTTGGGTAATAATTTAGGTCATGGAGAATTGTTATTTCCACAAAAGAAGGTGCACACAGTTGGGCTGGAAATTTACATCCAACATCTTTCATTTGCTCTCAATTGAGGAAGAGTTTGCTGGAGCAGCCCCACGTTGAGAAGTCCAACTAGGCACGTGAAGCTATACTCCATGCTGATTCAAGTTCGGGAATGCACTGCAAAGTTTATGGACTTAGTAAAAAAAAAGAAAAGAGAGACTCCACCACTTCTCAGCACATGCATGCCACGGCCTTAAACATTTTCTTCATTCAAACAAATATTTCATTCCACATGGTCACGGCATGGGCAGCTACGTTTTGAAGTCCAACAAAGTTATTCAATTATTATTATTTTTTAAGTTGGCTTGGAACAAGTAATCACACGGCTGGAATGGGAGGCATTGTTCACGGCTGGAGCTCAAGGTTCATCACGGTGGGGGCTGGAAGCAACTCCAGCAACACATCCAGCAGCTCCAGTTCCAACGTCCAGCCAAGCTGTCCATCATCTAGCAGCTCCATCACGTTCATCATCATCCAGCAGCCTCCAAAGTCCAACATTCCAGCAGTTTAGGTGGTCACGTGGGAATTCTTCATGGAATGTAAAAGATGGCCAGCACTAGTTCATAGCATGCGGCACATGGGAGGAATGATGTGTGGAGAAAGCAAAGCACAACCACGGAAAATTGGTGTAAGATTTCAAGGGCATGCTCTTAGTCCAGCACATTTTCCACAAAAGAGGAATCTTCCTTATCTTTTATTAAATGGTAGACACATGGAGAATGAAGGGGTAAAAGAGTGGGGCCGTGTGGACACTATGATGTTTTGGAAGCAAATGGAAGTGCACTATGACATGGAGCACTAAAACAATACTTTCCAGAGATGACCACACGGTTTCTACCAAAGAGGCCACCACTTGGATAAAGTTCACGTAGGGGTACAGCTTCAAAATGTAAAAGGTTGAATTTTATTGATTTAATATTATGAAGGGAAGTGATGTTACGGCCATATGCTTTGGCAAGCCAACAAATCACATGTAGGATATGCTGAAATCTGGACTGCAACTGTCACGGGAGAATTCTCTTGGAGATTTACGGACCAGCAATGAAGCTTTGAGAAGCTCACGGTCAGTCAAGGAGCTGCAGCGCTTCATTCATGCACCCAGTAAAGAAGAGATCTTTGTCCAGCAGCTGCAGCCTTCATGCAGAGACAACAGGAGTGCAACACACATCCAACTTGTAGCAGCCACCAAGGGGGAAGGAGCACAAGGGAGTTCTCGGACAGCAGCTTTGAAGAAAGCACAAGGAAGAGGAAGCATCCATAAAAGAAAACCATCCAGCAGCAAAGAAGGAGCTCTCGGTCCCTCCCATGGCAGCAGACTTCATGTTTTCTTCAGAGAATGAACGTCCAAGAAGTGGCAAGAAGCGGATGCAGATCCAGCTGGAAACGGAAGCAAGAAGTGTCACGGTAATCCAGCAGCAGCTCCAGCACCATCACACACACGGAAGAGAACACACGACGTTCTTGGTGCAGCAACACTTGCAATTGTTTTGGAGAATGATGGAAATGTGGAGGAAGAAGGAATGGAGAAGGAAGCCACGTCTGCAAGGTGTAGAAAATGACAAGAGTAATAGGAAAAATGAAGGGCCCTCACCTTTCTTTTCTCAAGTCCAAGCTAAGATTTGCTGGCAGAAATTCCCTCTACCAAATTACAGACAAAACAAATGTAAAAGCATGAAGGAATTCACGGGCCAATTGAAGACAAAACCCAAAATGCTGAATTGAAGGAGGATGATTAGATTTTTGGCTATAAAGTGGAGATTGCAGAGGGAATGGAGAGAGCTGGGAGTGAGGAGCTCCAGTAGGGAGTGTAGTGGAGAGTAGTGTAGAAGTCACGGCCGTGGAAGAGGCTCTCGCCTCTTCCTGTTTCCTTTCCTTTTCCAGTTCTATTTTCATTTTCCAAACAGTGCAACAGTGATTTATTTTCTGAAGAGTGTAGTGTGTTACTGTAATTTTTATTTTTACTGTCCAGAATTTTAATTTAAGTGTTCAATTTGTGATGAATTCCATTTTCAGTTAAATGTTTTTATCTGTTAAATTTATCGTTCAGTATTTTCTGTACTGTTAAATTCAGTCATTGCTTTTTACCGTTCAGTTTATTTTCAACGTCATTTTTACGGTTTATTTTCTATCAACGTATTTTCACTGATGTTTTTATTTATGCGTTTAATTTTACCGTTCAGTTTTTTTTTTTTTTTTTTACCATCTTTTACCGTTTAGTTTTTACCGTGGTTAAATTTTATTTCAGTGTTTTTAAATTTTGTTGTCTTATTTAAATTCCAGTCAGTTTTAATTTTATTCTTCCACTCAAAAATATCCACAAACCCCCCCCACTTCGTGTAAAAAAATCCGAGACTGAACCACTAAAAATTGGTCCTTGAGAGACGACCTAGGAGTCACTTCCTAGAAATATACTGCATAAATTTTTGTATCAAATTTGTATGACCGCGACAGTCGTATCAGGAGGGTTTAAACCAATTTTAAAATATCTAATATTTTGTATGTTGTAAAACTTGAATTTTGTATGTTGTAAAACTTGAATAGAAAATATTATTTTCAACAAATGACACACTCACATATCCTAACGACATTAAATTTCATATCATATATAAATTAAATGCTTTATCATTTAATTTAAAAACTAAACATATTTTTTTATTAAAATTTTAAGAAAAAAGCATATTTAATTTAATTAATTTTATAGAATTGGTAGATATTGAAATACTGCAAAAGAAGAATTTTAACTATAGTATATTAGACTAGCAATGGACTAATCTTAAAACATGGATCTGCTTATATTCTAACCATGAAGGTCTTGGGATAACAAATAATTTCTTTTTCATATATCATTAAAAATATTATATATAATAGAGGATTTGAGGTGTTTTAATCTATGGATTCAAATTTTGTAAGTTAACCTGATTTGTCACAAGTTCGATTAGCTTGTATTAAAAAACAATTAATTATTTTAAATGTGAATTAAATTGATTTGACTTCCCTAATCCGTAAATTAAATGAATTTGAATAAGATTAAAAATGAGTTGAGTCGTAATTCATCAATAATTTTATTATTATTTTTTTATATTTTTTATTATAATAATTTATTACATTTTAATTTTGTAGATTGAAAATTTAATACTTTTAAATATTAGAATGTTGGTTAATTATGTTTTGAATAATTTTAATATTTAATTTACTTCTTTTTTAGATTGAAATTTTAATTTATGACTAATATACTTATAATAATGTTTAGAGAAAATAAATGCTTTGATTATATGATTATACAAACATGAGTTGACTTAATCCATTTTTATTGTACTACAACAAAAATATAACATAAATTTGAAGATTTAAATATCCTTGACTTAACTCGCTAATTATCAATCCACACTAAGTGAAACTGAGTTTAAATTTTTTTAATTCATTAAAAAAAGAAACTAAGTTCAACTGACTTATTTTTAACTTAATAAGTAAATATGGATGAACAAGTTCACTTTAATCCCATTGTTCAAACCCATAACTCTATGTATTTAACTCTTAATCACGTATAATTCTTACAATAATATAGTATATCATGTGTGAAGGAATCCAAGAAAACTTTGGGATCTCTTTTCCTCCTTTCAAATATGTGCTATTGATGTGATGATGAAAAAGAGATGAAATGGTGGATAATTGACCCATTTTACCATGAAAACATGCAATAACTATTATGTTGTAATTCTATACTTATGTGCGTGGTGACTAACCACGGAGACAATAAACTTAATATTTTGAGATGAATTAATGATAATCTTCCTAATCATTCATGTAAAAGTACTTATATCTCATTTATATAATTAGCTTATATTGTACATTTATAATTACGGAAAAATGTTGACACTATATTTTTGTTATATTACCATTTAGTACCTATGAATATTATTATTATTATCATTATCATTTTAAAATTTTCTTTATTTTTATTTTTATTAGTCAAATATAACATTTTATCATTAAAATGAATTGGAAAGTGAAAAAAAAAAGGAGAGCGTCAAATAATAATTTTTCAACATATTAATGCAAAGTAGCTTTGAAACGCCACAGTGGCTTAGAGTAGCTAAGGAAGCGCACAGAAATATCTGTAATGGCTCTAATTTTATTCATCGATAAAGATTGCAACAATCATTCTTAATGATTTTTTAATGCTATTAGTGATTTTATATAATTATTAATTATAAGAAATAAACCATTTTAATCATATGGAGTAAATAAATATAAAAGTGAGGAGTGAGTAATGATGAATTATAAAGAATTAAGAATATATTAATTTATGGATGAAAAGATGGACGAAAGATAAAAGGAATTAGAAATCCTGTTACATCTCACCGACACCTGCAATGAATGGTTTAGTTTACATCATATCATAATCTCCCTCTCTTTCCATAACACACAATCGCAATCAGATCACCGTTCCAATAAACTCACTGCTTCAATATCGCAAACATTGAAACCACAATCGAAGCTCCAATCACGGCCATCGAGCTTGACACGGAAGCGCCGGCTCCGCCATCAGGTCCCGGTGCCGGGGCCGGAGATAATTCTTCAGCGGTGGCCACGGCAAAGAAAAGTGCTGCAATGAGAGCAACGAGGAAGAAGTTGACGGAGAATGCTTGAGATGCCATGGCTACAGAAAGTGCAGAAAGAAAGAGAACGAACAAACAAGAGTTGAAGGTGCAGTGAGGTTTTCTCTTTTATTCTGTGATGGAAGAATTAAGAGAGGGTGGTGGTATTTATAGTGTTGTGAAAACGCGTATGGGCACTAAGGAAGTGTTTGGTTTGGCTAGAAAGAAGCCGAAATCATTGCTTCTTCTCCGCTTTTCAGATTTTCGCGTTCAGCCCGTCGTTTTGTTCTCGTGTAATTACGTGTTTCACCAAATCCTAAATAAGTTTAATAGTTAACAATTTACTAAATTATCTTTTGAATTCCATTAAACGATATAATTGATTATGTTCACAATCACTTATTCATATAATTTTTTTTATATATATAAAATGTATAGAAAGGTTTACTGAAGATTTACTCAATTACTTATGAAAAGTTATTAAATGTAAGGTGTAAATGTTAATACTTAGAAAAAAGGCTTAAATTTTATAGCCATGGATTTATATAAAGTCTAATTAAAATGACGGTGTCAACAGATTCCGTAAACATTAAATTAGGTTAAAGATTTGGATGAGATGATATAAGTGTAAATGATTATGTTTAGAATCAATAATATAATCCTACGAGCATAATCTTTATTTTACTTATTATAAATTTAACTTAAGCTTAAACGGTAACGAATATATATATATATATATATATATATATATATATATATATATATATATATATATATATATATATATATATATATATATATATATATATATATATATATATATATATATAATATATAACGATTTATAGGATTTTTAATAAAAATAGGACTTATAGGATTTATATATATAGTTATCATATAGTTAAATTAGACTTCTGTATCCTTGGGAGTTAATGTTTTGGAAATTATTTGTACACTGTAAAACTGATTTTATGATTTTATTTTAATGTTGGTCCATTATTTATTCATTTACAAATTATCTTATGCACTATGCAAGAGAGATATTTGGTCCAGGCAGTTTGAAAATTACATAGATGTTTTTTTCACTCCACCTGTTGAAGATTTGAAGTCGTTGTGGGTTGATGGGTTGAATTATTTAATGTTGTTGCTTCTGAAACTTTTATTATACATGTTATTTTGCACCATTAATTACTTTTACTTTTAAACTTATAGTAATTTGTCAATGTATAGTGTCAAGGATCATAAAATATTCAATCTAATCATCCTTATCAAAGGTTAAAAAAAACATTCAATAGATATCAAGAAAATGATAATGCACAATTTCATTGATTAACCTTCAAGTTCATGAAAAAGTTAAGTTTGAAGATTTGAAGTCGTTGTGGGTTGATGGGTTGAATTATTTAATGTTGTTGCTTCTGAAACTTTTATTATACATGTAATGTTATTTTGCACCATTAATTACTTTTACTTTTAAACTTATAGTAATTTGTCAACGTATAGTGTCAATGATCATAAAATATTCAATCTAATCATCCCTATCAAAGGTTAAAAAAAACATTCAATAGACATCAAGAGAATGATAATGCACAATTTCATTGATTAACCTTCAAGTTCATGAAAAAGTTAATAAAGTTGTGGATGATGTAAGTTTATGAAAACTTTTATATATACATGTATTTTATCAACTTACTTACATCATATTATTTCTTCATTTTAGGTATTTGTTTGATGTTAGTAACAAGAAGGGGTTCAACGATGTATATGGGTTCATTGACCCTTCTATGACTCATGAGAGAAATAAATTTGATGATATCCAGACATACATCACCACCTGCTTTGGAACGGGGAAGGAGATATATTTTCTCCCTTATATACATGGGTAAGTGAAGTTTGTTAACTTCAACACATTCATTTATTAATTTTGGTATATCATTCATAAGTTATTACCAATTTCAGATGTCATTGGCAGCTACTTGTAATCTCCATACCGGAGAACACGGCTGTTTGGTTTTGTTCATTACATAAGTCTCCTCCCAGCCCTCTTAGACATGCAGTAGATTGGTAAGAATCTCAATGTCTGGTCCTTTTTTTTATATAAATGTATGCTAAAAGAATTTTTTTTAATAGTTCCCTTGCAGCACATATGATGTTATCTGGGAGATCTACTACTACAGCTAAAAAGCTTGCATGGGTTTCTCTTAAGGTTTGGTATTTTAGTCCATACTTTGTTACATTTGCTTCCATTCAAATGCTGTTACTTAACATTTTATAATTATGATGATATATTGTAGTGTAATAGACAAATGGGGTCATACGAATGTGGTTACTACGTTATGTTTTGGATGATGACCATCATCCGTGCACATTACACCAGTGGATGGGAAACAGTAATATTTAGGTTTGAATTTTATGTTCTCTATATTTGAATTTCATATACACTAATTGAAATAGTTGTACTTTATGCAGAGATTTAATAGGACTGCTTCAATTCCAGAGAAGTCAATCCAACTTGTGAGGAAAACACTTGCTAAATATGTAATTCATTTATATAATAGTATGTAGTAGATTTTAGGATATACTAAGTTTTAAGTTTATGTTTCTAAGATGTTTTATGCTTTTCTACATTACTATATATTCAACATGTACATTGCATTGATTTATGCTTGGTCCCTTGATTTATGATTACATTGGATTGATTTATGCTTCTAAGAATTTGATTTATGATTTCATTCAATATATTTATGTTTTAATATAGATTTCATTTAAAATATATGTTTCTGCAACATTCTGGACTGTTCTGGTTACAAAAAAATATGCAGGTCTGTTTTTGTGGTTGGGAATGTTGCAGAAACAGACACCATTTTAAAGAAAAAACGTACTTATATGCCTCGGTTCTGGTCAAAACCGATGTTGAAAGACCACTTACGGCCTCGGTTATGGTCAAACCCGAAGCAAAATGTGTAGCGGAGGAGAAAAAAAATGAATCTACTGCCTCGGTTTAGGCCAACACCGAGGCAGTAGAGTGGTACTTTATGCCTCGGTTAGGAAGAACCGAGGCCTAATGTGCTACGAAAAAAAAATTAAAAAAACGAAAAACTTTCATGCTTCGGTTAGACCTGAACCGAGGTAGTAGGGTTCGACTTTATGCCTCGGTTGACAACCGAGACCAAAATTGTTTGACTTTTTACCTCGCCTGAATATGTGTCGCAACCGGGATCGCGACGGGACGACGATCCGAAAAAGAAATCGGGTTTTTGAAAAAGAGATTTGGAGTCGCCACCATAGTTTATTCTGGAAAACTACGGAAAAACCATAAAATGATAAAGCATGGTCAAATAGAACCAGATTCTTGGTTCGGGAGTCGGTTACGTGTAGGGAAGGTATTAGCACCCTACAACGCCTGCCCTAAGGCAGTACCTTTAACTAAATGCGCGAATGTGGATGTGGTTTTCAAAATGTTTAACTTTCCCTTGAAATAAAAACTCTAAAGAAACAAACAATAGTTTTTTTAGTTTTTTTTTTTGGGCCCGACAAGGATTGACCTTGCTCCTACGTATTCTCATTCAGAATGAGAAATCAGAGTTCCGTAGTTCATTTTGAAATTGTTTGAGAAATTTTGCTTGAAGAAATTGATTTTGGATTTTTGGGGAAGTGAACCTGACAAGGTCTAGCCTTGCTCCTACGTATCTCCACTTTTGATGGAGAATCAAGGATCGCGTAGTTCTGGCTAGAAAGATTGTTTGTTGGCTTGAAAGTGTTGATGTTTTTGGTTTTTTGAAGATTTTATATTTTTTTGGTATTTTTTGATGTAATATTTAGATTTTGTGCGTAATGAGCACTAGGCTGATGCGTACGATCGCACGAGCACTCACACGGCTTTTTCTTTGTTTTTTATTGTTTTGCGTAATGAGTACTAGGCTGATGCGTACGATCGCACGAGCACTCACACGGCTTTTTTATAGTTTTTTATTGTTTTGCGTAATGAGTACTAGGCTGATGCGTACGATCGCACGAGCACTCATACGGCTTTTTTGTTTATTTTATATTTTGGGTAACGAGTACTAGGCTGATGCGTACGATCGCACGAGTACTCATACCGCTTTTATTACATTACATGTTTTTTACAGTTTTACATTTTTTTTATTTTTTTTTATTAAGAAAGAGAGGTGAGTTGAGATATCTATGACATAAAAATATGAAAAGACACAAAAAAAAAAATTGTGGTAGAAAACAGGATAAATTCATAGACTAAAAAAATGATCAAAATGCATATATAAATAGAATGAAGAGAAAATGTGTACCTTGTTGAAGATTTGTGTGATGAAATAAAACCTTGCTCGTAATAAGTTGTGAGCAGAGATAGATTAATGGTGGAGAAGATGAATTTATAGTAAAAATATGGTATGAAATTTACTATGTTTGAAGAGAATAGGAAACGGTAAAGTGTGAGAGAAAAATTGAGTAGAGTTTTGGGATGAAATGAAGAGATTTTGAGAGAGAATAGATGGATATTATGTAAAAATAATGTGTATTGTTTTCTTTTTTTTTAGATTTTTTACAATATTAAAATAAATTTTTCATGCATATTTAAAATAAAGTCTAATAATTACTTAGTTATTTACATAACACAAAATGATATTTAGCTATTTGAAACAAAAATAGTAAAATTGTTTACACAAGTGTTTTTAAGAAAGTCAAAATAAATAGAAAATAAAAATAAACCATATTTGCTAAACGTAAAAAAAACACACTAAAACCATTTCTTAATTTTAATCTTATATATTTTAGGAAAAAAAAACAATTGCTTAAAGGAATAACGTTACTAAAAAAATTCTAAAACCATTTTATAATGCTGCAATTTTATATATTTATTTCTTTTGTATCTTTTTCATTTTTTTTAGGTTGTTGTTTTTTTTTATGGTTGTGTCATTTTCTATTAACAAATAAAATTGAAGTTTAAAATAAACAAATCCAATTAATAAAAATAAAATACAAAACACGAGAAATATATTATAATTGTGAGACAAATACTAAAAGAGTGAAGAAAATAAAAATAAAACAAATGAAGCAACCAATACGGAACCAAACAAATACTAAGAGCATAAAAACCAATTAAATAAGGATAGGGGTGTATAGAAAAAAAACCAGGTGTGTCGGAAGACTCCGGTTCTCAGGCCCAACGGACGGTAGGAGTGCAACTGTGAGGTTTAGGGGTGTCGCATAGCAGGTGCTGGTCAGGTCGGAGGCCCTTTTCTTGTTGTTTGCAGGGGTGTAAAGATGCAAAGTGGGCTGTGCGCCTAGGAGAGAAAAGGTTTAAAACCGAATGGGCCAAAGCCTAATGGGGTTCAAGATATGAATAAAAGGGTGTAGGAAAAGAATTTTCTCTTGTTTTTTTGTTTTGGGGTGGAAATGAAAAGGTTTGGTGTGAGAGAAAAAAAAGATGGATCTTGTGTAAAAAAATGTGTGTGTGAAATGAAAGGAATGTAGGTATTTATAGAGTTAAGGATGAAGAAAGTTGATGAATAAAAATAATATAATAAGTTGGTGGAAAATTTAGATGAAATAAAATATAATTAAAAAAAGATGAATAGAAAAAGTTAATGTGGAAAATAAATGAAAGATATAATATAAAAAGTTGATGGAGAAATTAGGTGTGGAAATTAAGTGAAAGAAATAATATAAAAAGTTGGTGGAGAAATTAGGTAAAATAAAATATAGTGAATAGTAAAAGTTAATGTGGAAAATAAGTGAAAGAAATAATATAAAAAGTTGGTGGAGAAATTAGGTGTGGAAATTAAGTGAAAGAAATAATATAAAAAGTTGGTGGAGAAATTAGGTAAAATAAAATATAGTGAATAGTAAAAGTTAATGTGGAAAATAAGTGAAAGAAATAATATAAAAAGTTGGTGGAGAAATTAGGTGTGGAAATTAAGTGGAAGAAATAATATAAAAAGTTGGTGGAGAAATTAGGTGAAATAAAATATAGTGAATACTAAAAGTTAATGTGGAAAATAAGTGAAAGAAATAATATAAAAAGTGGGTGAAAAAATAAGGTGAAAAAAAAATGGATAATAAAAAATGTTGATGGAGAAGATATAATAAAAAAATGTAAGTGGAATAATTAGAAAAGTTGATATATAAAATTAATATGGAAATGATGTGGAAAACAATAAATGAAAAAAGGTAGATGATGTGGATGGTGATGTGGAGAATGGGGTGTGATAAGAAAAGATGGGTGGTGAGGAAGTAAAAAAGTAAGAGATTAATTTGGGCCATTGGATTAAGTGTTTAAAAGAAAATTTGGGGGTGCAAAAAGTAAAATAAATAGTATTTTCATTTTTTTTTGATGAATTATATTTATCCGGACGAAATTGGGTGTTGACAGCTGCCCCTCTTTACTTAGATATTGCTGAATAATATGAAAATTTTGAGTTTTCGTATTATTGGAGTAAAAGCTAAGTAAAGAAAGAAACACTAATTTCGTCTGGATTTCAAATGGACAATGAACAACAGGAAAATTTAAAATAAATATGAACAAGGCTAACAGAATTGAGGTGTGTAGACATTGTGGAGGTTGTAACAACCCTATGGATGAGAATGAGGTAATTTTATTTTATTTTATTTTTTTTATTTTTTTTATTATTATTATTTTTGTTTGAGTGCATAAATAAAATAAACAAGATTAAGTGAATGTGAAATTTGACTTTGATTGGGTTCGACCATTATCTTGCAGATGGCCGAGAGAAAAATAAGACTGAAAAACTGGTCTCGACCATTATCTAGCAGATGGCCTAGATAAAACAAAACTGAAAAGTGCTTTCGACCATTATCTTGCAGATGGCCGAGATAAAACAAAGCTGAAAAGTGCGTTCGACCATTATCTAGCAGATGGCCGAAATAAAAACAAAGCTGAAAAGTGATTTCGACCATTATCTTGCAGATGGTCGAGATAAAACAAAACTGAAAAGTGCGTTCGACCATTATCTAGCAGATGGCCGAAATAAAAACAAAGCTGAAAAGTGCGTTCGACCATTATCTAGCAGATGGCCGAAATAAAACAAAACTGAAAAGTGCTTTCAACCATTATCTAGCAGATGGCCGAGATAAAACAAAATTGAAAAGTGCATTCGACCATTATCTAGCAGATGGCCGAGATAAAAATGTTTGAAAAATGCATTCGACCATTATCTTGCAGATGGCCGAGATAAAACAAAATTGAAAAGTGCTTCCGACCATTATCTAGCAGATGGCCGAGATAAAACAAAATTGAAAAGTGCATTCGACCATTATCTAGCAGATGGCCGAGATAAAACAAAACTGAAAAGTGCTTTCGACCATTATCTTGCAGATGGCCGAGATAAAACAAAACTGAAAAGTGCATTCGACCATTATCTTGCAGATGGCCGAGATAAGAATGTTTGATTGCTTTGAATTTGAAAATTGGAATTGGTTGAAATTTTGAGATGTTGAAAAAAAAATTTGATTGATTTTTTTTAGATAGAAATGAGTATCCATCCTTTTTTGAAACAAGGTTTTGTATAAGATTGAAATATGGTTGATGTAAATTACGAAATGGAGAAGAAAACTTTGATGCATTTTTTTGTCTTTTTGAAGGAAGAAAATTTGATGTAATGTACATGGAGGGGAAATCTTCGATGCATTTTTTGTCTTTTTGAAGGAAGAAAATTTGATGAATACACATGGAGGCAAATTCAAAGTTGATGAAAATATGTATATGATGTATTGGAAGATTATGAAATTATGACATTTTTTCACTGAGTCAATTTGCTTTCTTTGAAATCATCAAATTTATGACGATCTAGACTTCCAATTTCCTTTCAATGGATGTCCAATTCTAAAGTTAATTGTTCAAAATGAAGCTTGTATGCTACACATTTCTTGACGAGATACTAGTGTGTATATGCTTGATACCAGGGGTTAGTTAAAATGAAAGGTTTCCCACACATTTTTTGGGCATTCCATTCCTCATACAATCATCCATGAATGATGTAATATGTGAATGTCAATGTCAATGTGAAACAATGATATACCCAAAGGTTACCCCGGTTTGGTGTTTGGGAAAAGGAGTGTGAGAATGTCATGTGAGATTTTCAAAAATTTGCCCTAATTTTGGTGGTAATGGATTTATGAAATTTGGGGCGAATCAAGATCATGCAAGGCCCAACAAGGGATGCCTCAGTCTTTGTATGAGCTTTGAATGCTCAGATGAAAAAATTTGAGATTTAACCAAGTTGCTCAATACTCTGAATGGGCCGAAGCATATGAAAGACATGCCTTGGTTTTGGGTATGAGTCAATTAAGCGAGGTTCAAAAAGAAGTTTCCCCCCACTCTGGGTTTACGAATGATACGATGGACTCAAAATCATACAAAGCCCTAAAGTGTCTGCCCCTGTTTTGAGGGTGGATCCATGAGTTTCAGTGCAGACAAATCTGAGAGGCCCAACAAGGGATGCCCCGGTCTTGATACGAACTTTGCATATACAGATGAAACAAATGTGAGACTAACAAAGTTGACCATATTTTGGAAGGGCCAAAACACATGGAATAAAGTTGCCCAAAAATTACCCCCTAGTTTGTGAATCAGGGGAAGAGTTTAAATGGGATTTGAATGTGTTCAGGAATTTGTGATGGATATGGAAAGGATTGGCTTGAAAAGATTGCCCCAATTGGCTTGATTTTCCTTTGTATAATTTTGATCAATAGGGAATTCCCTTCATCCGAGGACATTTATTTTTCATCAATTTTTTTTAACTGCATTGTTAGTCATTTTTGTCTTGTCTCAAAATTAAGCTTCATGAAAATTTAAGCAACCATTATTCAATCCGTGTGGACTTTTATTGGGCTTGTAATGTGGCTTGGGCTAAAGGGTGTTGAAAAAAAAGGATATAAAGGCTCAAATAAAATTTTTTTTTGGGTTATTTGAAACACGAGTTACCATCTGCACCTTGTATCAACTATTTGTCAAATCTGTTTTGACTATTTTGTCCTTTCTCAAATTTCATTCTTTGCTTGCTATCACTTTGTGGTTCTTTGTATTTTTGCTTCACTTTTGAGGAATTATCTTCATTTGATCACTAAGTGTGTTCTTCTTGCAATTTGAGTCGACTTCTACGGTGATGGTAACCCTTGTTTGGGTAAATTTGAAAAGAAATTTCTTATTGGCTCAAATTTGGTATCAAAGGATATATTTTGTTTTTTTTTTGGATGAAGAAAAATGGCCACACATCACTTCAAATTTTGGTTGCTTTATTTTCAAAAGATTAATTAGGAGATAAGACTAAATGATCTCAACACGAGTCATTTTTCATCCTTTTTCTTTTTTTTCTTTTTTTTCTTTTTTTTTTCTTATATTTTTTTGTTTTGTCACAACGGATTCCAGGATCTCCCAAATGAAAGCCAGTGGAGGTAACGGAAAATTTGCCCCAGGGTAACACTTGGTGTTTATTACTTGGGCTTAAGAACATGATTGGGCCAATCTGTTGGTATAGCGAGGGCTGAAGGATGATGTTTTCAAGCAATGCACACACGGATATCTCTTAAGAAGATGTGACTTGACCATTTGGCTCCAGGAGATTATGACATCCATTACATTTTTTGAAATCTCATAAAATGGATGATTTGCATCGAAAATAATTGACTCAACTTTTGCGTATTTTTTTGGTTTTATGCGTGAAGCAAAGTAATATGAAATGGAAAGGATGATACCGGTTGAAAAACAGATTTTTTTTTTAGAGAAAATTAGGTTTTGGTGGCCAGTATGAAAACTGGGCTTACGGGCCAGTGTGAAAACTGGGCTTAGGGGGCCAGTGTGAGAACTGGGCTTGGGGGCCAGTATGAGCTGGGCTTTTGTGGGCCAGTGTAGGAACTGGGCTTTCTGAGCTAATGTGGCAATTGAAATTTTTCGGCCATTGTGGAATTTGGGCCTTGCGAGCCAACATGAAAACTGGGCTTTGCAAGCCATTATGAAAAAATGAACTTTCTGGGCTAATGTGGAAAATGAGCTTGGGAACCAGTGCAGAAACTCGGCTTCGTGAGCAATGCAAAAATTGATATGAGAAAACTTGATTTTAGAAAAACGTTTGAAAAATAAAAATGTTTTTTTTTTCAATCATTTTTTTATTTATTTACACAATGTGAAAAATATTAAGCATATTAGAAAAATGTTTTTGTGTTTTTTATCTTTTAGAAAATAGAAATTAATGAGAAATATGCATGTAATGGGCCGAGTTGGGCCAAAAACGTTTGAACATCTTCAAAAAACATATTTCGATTTGATTATTATTTATTTTTTTTTTGTTTTTTACTTTCCGACATGGGAAAATCCAGATCGGATCGGACCTGAGGAGAAGTAACAAAGAAGGAAGCAGGACTTACCAGGCACATTGACCCAATGGATCAGATGACCTGAGCCGTGTGAACTTGACACAAGAAGATGACCAAGAAAACATTTTTTCATTTTTTATAGTTTATGGAACAAACTAAAAGAAATTCATTTATTTTTGATATGAGAGGATTTCACAATCATTGAACTGAAGAAAAATTTTGCAACACTACTAGACTCAATGGGCCCAACACTATTCTTTTTGCAACCATGACAAAAACTTCAGACAAAGGTCTGAATTCCTCTATCTTTATTCTTTTGCACAAATGCTTTTTCACACAAATGGAAAGGGAAATTATGAATTGAAAACACAACATCTGCATAATCATGTATTTTTTCCAGAAATCCAGATGCACTGGTTCAAGAGAAACCACAAATGACAAAGGGGCCTAATGGGCTCAAAAGCTGTTCATCTTTCATAATCAGATTTTTTTTTTGCAAATTCAAGGAAAATCACACAGGACCATTTGAACAAATATACTAAACATCATCCAACAGCAAAATGTGAAAACAAAAATATTTTTGACATATTTTCAAAAGAAGTAGACTCGAGAGAAAACCACGAAGGCCATTGGGCCTAATGGGCTCGAGCACTGTTCCCTTTCATTCTCAGATTTTTTTTTTTTTTTTTTGCAAATTCAAGGAAAATCACACAGGACAATTTGAACAAATATACTAAACATCATTCAACAGCAAAATGTGAAAACAAAAATATCTTTGACATATTTTCAAAAGAAGTAGACTCGAGAGAAAACCACGAAGGCCATTGGGCCTAATGGGCTCGAGCACTGTTCCTTTTTTTTCAATATTTTTATTCTTAAATTTATTCAAAATGTAGAAGAAGAAGGAATAAAATCAAACAAAATAGTGTGATGTGAAATTACAAACGTGCCAAAAATAATTCTTCACTCAAATTTATTTTTCAGAAAGAATTAGGTTCAAAGAAAGCTAACATGACAATGAGGCCCAATGAACCTGAAAAACGTCCTTTATCATGCAAATGAAAAACAATTCTGAACACTTCAAATTTTACATGACTCCAATTATTATTTTTTTTTTGAAAATTTTCTAATTATCATATTTTTTTTGTTTTATATTTTTTTTTTGAAATCTGATCCTCCAAGAAGTCTCTTATTGGGCCGGATTGACCCAACAAACCCTACCCGTTTTCATTTTTCAATTTTTTTCAATTTTTTTTATTTTTATTTTTGAATTCAGAAAGACCGGGACTGTGGACGTCCCCGGTAGCAATGACCGGAATTGTGGACACAGTGGCAGAATCCTTGGCTATAAATAGGCTACCCTTCAGCGTTGGCCGACGTTTCATTCTGCTCTCCCTCTCTCTCGTTCTCCCTTTCTCTCTCTATCTTCCTCCTTCTCTCTCCCTCTTAAGCGTCTCTGGACTTCTGTGAGGAACCTCTGCCCAGTGTGCCTTCGGAGCGTCTAAGATCAGCGAGGAGCCTCTGCAAGCCCTACTGCTTCCGGGTAAGTCCTCTTTCCTCTAGATCTTCCATTCTTTCCTTTAAGCTTTATGTTTTTGCTTTTCCTTTTACTCTTTAGCTTTCTGTTTTTTCATTTAAGCTTTCTCTTCCCTTTCCTTTTCTGTTATTCCTTTCCTTTATGCTTTACTTTCCGTTTGTTGCTCTTTCTGCTTTCTGATCTTGTTATTCCTTACTGCTTTTCGTTCATCTTTTGTGTTTTTTTTTTGTTTTTTTTTTTTGTTATGCTTTTTGCGTTATTTACTTTTGCTCCTTTATTTGCTTTCTTGTTCCTCTTTTATTTTTCTCTCTAAAAAAAACTCTAAGAACACACTGTCTTAACAAAGATAAGGGGTATATAGGCTGGAAACCAGACGCTAATCTCCCTTCGTTTGAAGGTATGACAGAGACAATCGGGTAGAACAACGCCACGTACCCCATTAAAAACAGAAAACTTAAAAAGAATATTACTCGTATGAACACAAGGACATGGACATGGACAATCTGGACGCAGATCCGTTTAGGAACCTTTGCGAGGACCATGAAACAGATCACAAACTGGACAACGAGACTCGAAAGACCCAATACAAAGAACAAAATTAGCTTAAAAGAAACACAATGGAAGAAAACATTAGACTATGAACATAGTATTTTTGTTATTTATGGTTTGTTTTTTTTTATTTATTATTTATTTAGACAAATTAGGGAAATGGATGAGAAGGAAATGGAAATGGAGAGACCGACCTGCCCAAAGTGGCGTCCGACAGAAGACCAAATCAGGATAATGACCAACATTTACAATTACGGAGTCACTCACCCAAGTCGAGCTCAGATTTTTGAGATCACTACTCGAATCAGGGCATTCGGAGAAGCGGGGGAGTACAACGTCCAGTGCTGGTTTAGCAATCATGGGAATAGAGTAAGACGTTGGCAAGCGGAATTGGATCCCACCGGCACCCTCTTTTCTCTACTACCCCTGTACATGTATGGTAAAACCCTAACTTCATCCTTGTCTTTTTAATTTTTTTCCTCTCTTCCTTCTTTTGACACAATTATTTCCTTTTTATTATTATTTTTTTATTTTTTTTGGAGAAACCGGTTGGGTAGTCATGAAGGCTCCGAAGCTTCTGGATCTGTTCCCTGTTCCGATCATCATTGACGACGACAGAGATGAACGACAACTCCCTCCACCAGTGCCTCCTGCATTCCGCGGATTCCATATCAGACCTCCCTCGACGGAGCTCTCTCTTAGACCACCACAACCAGCTCGAGAGTTTTTCTACCATTGAAATGTTTTTTTTGTTTTGTTTTTGTTGGCCAAATGTGGCCGGAATTTAATAAGGACTGTAATATGGACACTTTAAAAATTTGTTGTATTTTCTTTACACTTTCATTTTTTGTTTGTTTTTTTCTTGGACTGTAACATTAACGATCGTCCGCGATCGACCCGTGGACATGTTTACCTTTATCGTTTTTGTGTGTTTTTTTTGGTAAGGTAAAGTAACCTTGTGATTTTTTCTGTTAGATCTGAATTTGTGTATCTTTGTTTTTTTGTTTTATTTTGGCTTTGTATTCAAATTAGTCTCTCTGTTCAATCCTTTTTTATCTCTAAAATTTGCTCACTTGATGAAATAAATTAGCCCTTTATGATTTTTTATTTGACACACTTAGTCTAACATTTCCAATCAATTACTTGTACGAAACCGTGAAAAAAAATATTTACAAACAAAGAAAATTAACTTCGAAAAAATGAAATCTGAAGTAAAAACTCAAAATTATTTGTAAGAAAAATGAAGAAATGGGCTCCTGATAACACGCTGAAATACACGTTGAAAAACCTTATTTGTGGAAAAACACGTCTTGAGAGAAAACATCAAATTCGAAAAATCTCACACTGCAATTTAAATTTTTTTGCTATTTTTGAAAACAAGAATTTGACGATTCGTAGGAAAGACAAGTGACTTAAATGTTTTTGTTTTTTTTTTTTTTAATTTGTTCTTTGCTGCTTTCATTCTCCACGACACCCTATTAGGACATGATTTCCAGTAAACCTTGGTAATACTTCGTAATGAAAGTTCACATTAAAAGTCATGGATGGAAACATGATATCAATGAGCATAGCCCTCATAGCAAAACAATTCACAATATGAGCAAAACAACATCAGTTTCGCCTTTTACAATAACCTCTGCTTTCCCAGATAGTCCTAGAGTCTTCTTCATTCGTTCACGGCATTTGTAGAGGCGAACTCACGCCTTGCCACGGCGCTGAATCAATTAAAGATTGCACTTTATACTTTATAGCCTTGAACGCCTCTATTGAATGTCCACGTGCTCTTTCATGATAGTCATAGGCGCGGACCATCTGGATATGGTCGAACGTCCACTGATCTCTGGACGAGCGTTCTCTTCTACCTGGACGAGCGTCTACTTTTCTCGTTGACGAAACGTTCTTGATTGGACGGGCGTCCTCTTCTGCCTGGCTGGACGAGTGTCCTCTGCTTGGCTGGACGATCATCCACTTCTGTTCATTGGATGAACGTCCTCTCGTGCGTGTACACTGGACGAGCGTCCATTTGCTGGCGACCATTTCTGCATGTGCTTGCTTTGGTTCAGCTTTATACTTGTTGGAGACTCTTCCAAGCTTGCTACTAACTCTGAGCTTAGTGCAATTTTTTTTATTTCTTATGCCACCTTCAACCCTCTCACTGCTTATCATGTGTTCGTAAAATGGTGGTTGTAGAGCAAAAAATATGGTAGTGATCTCCTTGTTGCTAAAAGGCGGTTCTACTTGAGCAGAAATTTCTCTCCATCTTTGGGCATATTCTCTGAATGATTCAAATTCTTTTTTTTTTCTATGTTCTGCAGTTGTATTCTGTCAGGCGTTAGATCTTTATTATATTCGTACTGCCTTAGGAATTCCTCAACCAGATATGAGTAGTTTCTAAGCACAAGTTAGAGTCACACCAGTTAAACTTTCTTGGAAGAAGTGAATCAAAAGTTTTTCATTGTGGGCATAAGCTGCCATTTTCTGCAATAGACGGTTATATGGTTCCTTGAGCAAGTATTTCCCTGATATTTCTCAAACTTTGGCAACTTGAACTTTGGAAGAACCATTAGATCTGAGACTAAGCAAACTTTGCAACATTTTCAAACTTGGCATTTCATCACCTTCTATGGCTTCATAATTTTTCAGCACTTCAAATTGGTGCCTGACAACCTCAACATTGATGTGATGACATGGTGAGAAGATTTCAACTCAGGTGGCTTTGTCCTCCTTGGCGCTTACAATAATTCTCCTAAAGACCATCCAAACGGTTGCCCCTAACTCGTTTCCTACTTCAATTGTGTCCTCTTCGACCTTTTGTGGGTTTCATGCCCCGAGTCTGCCCTTTAGGATAGAGTGTAATTTGAGGAAAGACCAATTAGGAGGGAAAGTTTGTGTCTCTGGAACTTCCTATGGTAGTTGTGGTAAGCATGAATCTCCAGGGCTTCGTAAGGCATTCAGGGCCTCAAGGATTAGGCTCATTTGTCCCTTAAGTTGTTGGACATCGACTTTCATCCCTTCTCTTTGGTTCTCCAAGATTTGTTAACTGGTTCGAGTCCTTTAGGGATGTCGTGGAAAGTTGGCCGTTTTTTTTTTGCAATTTTAAATTTAAGAAAAAATACATATATATATATATATATGTATATGTGAGAAAAATTAATTTTTATTTGAATGGAAAATATTGTATGTTCAAAACGATTTTTTTTTTGAAAGAACAACAATTCACATTTTATTTGTATGAAAAATAATGTCAAGAAAATAAAAACAATGATCTACAATGCCCCAAAATATGTACACTTTAAATTTTTTTAAAAGATTTTTCATGCCCCAACAATATTTTGAAGAAATTCTAATTTTTTCCTTTTTGAATGATTTCGAAAACAAAATCAATTTTAATCTTTTTTTTTTCATATTTTTTATTTATCAAAAGAAACATGACACATTTATTGTAAAAATGACAGACAAACTGAAACAAAATAGTCTCCCTTCCGTGCCTTATCAGAGGTTGAATGACTTAAAGTTTTAAGGCCGAATAGATGCACTCACAAGGATAGCTTCCTAATGCTTAAGTCAGGCCACCAGAGCTATGGCTCTTTTCACTGTTTCTCCACAACAGTCAGAGTAATCAACTAGATGTGGAGACACAAATGAAGAGAACAGACTCTGGCTGGGGTTCTCACGATAGCCAAACAGGAAGTACATCCCAGAGTGACACCGCTACACAACCCCTCTATTTCTAAGTTGCGCTCAGACCCGGGTATAGGGCCTCACTCATGATATGCATATTGTGGGTGTGTGAAGGGAGAATGCAATTGTACACCCCAAACCCTCACCTGCAAAACAACCAGAAGATTCCCAGGCAGATATAACATGTTTTCTATCCTAGGGTTCAACATGAAACAATCAAAATAATTTACACGCAATTATTTCAAATATTAAACATAGATAAAAGAAAAGGGTAAAAAAACATAAAGAAAAACCACATCGAATTCGCATACCTAATTAAATGGCCTGACTCACAGAGTTTCCCCAGTGGAGTCGCCATCTGTCGCAACCGGGATCGCGACGGGACGACGATCCGAAAAAGAAATCGGGTTTTTGAAAAAGAGATTTGGAGTCGCCACCATAGTTTATTCTGGAAAACTACGGAAAAACCATAAAATGATAAAGCATGGTCAAATAGAACCAGATTCTTGGTTCGGGAGTCGGTTACGTGTAGGGAAGGTATTAGCACCCTACAACGCCTGCCCTAAGGCAGTACCTTTAACTAAATGCGCGAATGTGGATGTGGTTTTCAAAATGTTTAACTTTCCCTTGAAATAAAAACTCTAAAGAAACAAACAATAGTTTTTTTAGTTTTTTTTTTTTGGGCCCGACAAGGATTGACCTTGCTCCTACGTATTCTCATTCAGAATGAGAAATCAGGGTTCCGTAGTTCATTTTGAAATTGTTTGAGAAATTTTGCTTGAAGAAATTGATTTTGGATTTTTGGGGAAGTGAACCTGACAAGGTCTAGCCTTGCTCCTACGTATCTCCACTTTTGATGGAGAATCAAGGATCGCGTAGTTCTGGCTAGAAAGATTGTTTGTTGGCTTGAAAGTGTTGATGTTTTTGGTTTTTTGAAGATTTTATATTTTTTTGGTATTTTTTGATGTAATATTTAGATTTTGTGCGTAATGAGCACTAGGCTGATGCGTACGATCGCACGAGCACTCACACGGCTTTTTCTTTGTTTTTTATTGTTTTGCGTAATGAGTACTAGGCTGATGCGTACGATCGCACGAGCACTCACACGGCTTTTTTATAGTTTTTTATTGTTTTGCGTAATGAGTACTAGGCTGATGCGTACGATCGCACGAGCACTCATACGGCTTTTTTGTTTATTTTATATTTTGGGTAACGAGTACTAGGCTGATGCGTACGATCGCACGAGTACTCATACCGCTTTTATTACATTACATGTTTTTTACAGTTTTACATTTTTTTTATTTTTTTTTATTAAGAAAGAGAGGTGAGTTGAGATATCTATGACATAAAAATATGAAAAGACACAAAAAAAAAATTGTGGTAGAAAACAGGATAAATTCATAGACTAAAAAAATGATCAAAATGCATATATAAATAGAATGAAGAGAAAATGTGTACCTTGTTGAAGATTTGTGTGATGAAATAAAACCTTGCTCGTAATAAGTTGTGAGCAGAGATAGATTAATGGTGGAGAAGATGAATTTATAGTAAAAATATGGTATGAAATTTACTATGTTTGAAGGGAATAGGAAACGGTAAAGTGTGAGAGAAAAATTGAGTAGAGTTTTGGGATGAAATGAAGAGATTTTGAGAGAGAATAGATGGATATTATGTAAAAATAATGTGTATTGTTTTCTTTTTTTTAGATTTTTTACAATATTAAAATAAATTTTTCATGCATATTTAAAATAAAGTCTAATAATTACTTAGTTATTTACATAACACAAAATGATATTTAGCTATTTGAAACAAAAATAGTAAAATTGTTTACACAAGTGTTTTTAAGAAAGTCAAAATAAATAGAAAATAAAAATAAACCATATTTGCTAAACGTAAAAAAAACACACTAAAACCATTTCTTAATTTTAATCTTATATATTTTAGGAAAAAAAACAATTGCTTAAAGGAATAACGTTACTAAAAAAATTCTAAAACCATTTTATAATGCTGCAATTTTATATATTTATTTCTTTTGTATCTTTTTCATTTTTTTTAGGTTGTTGTTTTTTTTATGGTTGTGTCATTTTCTATTAACAAATAAAATTGAAGTTTAAAATAAACAAATCCAATTAATAAAAATAAAATACAAAACACGAGAAATATATTATAATTGTGAGACAAATACTAAAAGAGTGAAGAAAATAAAAATAAAACAAATGAAGCAACCAATACGGAACCAAACAAATACTAAGAGCATAAAAACCAATTAAATAAGGATAGGGGTGTATAGAAAAAAAACCAGGTGTGTCGGAAGACTCCGGTTCTCAGGCCCAACGGACGGTAGGAGTGCAACTGTGAGGTTTAGGGGTGTCGCATAGCAGGTGCTGGTAAGGTCGGAGGCCCTTTTCTTGTTGTTTGCAGGGGTGTAAAGATGCAAAGTGGGGTGTGCGCCTAGGAGAGAAAAGGTTTAAAACCGAATGGGCCAAAGCCTAATGGGGTTCAAGATATGAATAAAAGGGTGTAGGAAAAGAATTTTCTCTTGTTTTTTTGTTTTGGGGTGGAAATGAAAAGGTTTGGTGTGAGAGAAAAAAAAGATGGATCTTGTGTAAAAAAATGTGTGTGTGAAATGAAAGGAATGTAGGTATTTATAGAGTTAAGGATGAAGAAAGTTGATGAATAAAAATAATATAATAAGTTGGTGGAAAATTTAGATGAAATAAAATATAATTAAAAAAAGATGAATAGAAAAAGTTAATGTGGAAAATAAATGAAAGATATAATATAAAAAGTTGATGGAGAAATTAGGTGTGGAAATTAAGTGAAAGAAATAATATAAAAAGTTGGTGGAGAAATTAGGTAAAATAAAATATAGTGAATAGTAAAAGTTAATGTGGAAAATAAGTGAAAGAAATAATATAAAAAGTTGGTGGAGAAATTAGGTGTGGAAATTAAGTGAAAGAAATAATATAAAAAGTTGGTGGAGAAATTAGGTAAAATAAAATATAGTGAATAGTAAAAGTTAATGTGGAAAATAAGTGAAAGAAATAATATAAAAAGTTGGTGGAGAAATTAGGTGTGGAAATTAAGTGGAAGAAATAATATAAAAAGTTGGTGGAGAAATTAGGTGAAATAAAATATAGTGAATACTAAAAGTTAATGTGGAAAATAAGTGAAAGAAATAATATAAAAAGTGGGTGAAAAAATAAGGTGAAAAAAAAATGGATAATAAAAAATGTTGATGGAGAAGATATAATAAAAAAATGTAAGTGGAATAATTAGAAAAGTTGATATATAAAATTAATATGGAAATGATGTGGAAAACAATAAATGAAAAAAGGTAGATGATGTGGATGGTGATGTGGAGAATGGGGTGTGATAAGAAAAGATGGGTGGTGAGGAAGTAAAAAAGTAAGAGATTAATTTGGGCCATTGGATTAAGTGTTTAAAAGAAAATTTGGGGGTGCAAAAAGTAAAATAAATAGTATTTTCATTTTTTTTTTGATGAATTATATTTATCCGGACGAAATTGGGTGTTGACAATATGCCTCGGTTCAAAAACCGCTGCCTATAGCCAAAAATAACCGCTGTCGTTTCCCCTGATTGTACTAGTGAAATCATGTATTTGGGAAAACATCCAAGAAGTCATCTACAATGAGTCCTTGGAAGAAAAAATTAATATTATTTTTCTTTCATATTGGTCAAAGTTAGAGGTTAGACATTGTATAGATGTAATGCAAATAGAAAAGAATGTGTGTGATAACTTGATTGATACGCTACTTAACATTAAAGAAAAGACAAAACATGAATTAAATGCTCGTCTGGATTTGTTGAAATTCATACATTTGAGGGATGGAAGGTTAGTTTACTTGAAACCATTCATTTTTCCATTGATAATTGTGTATAGGTTGAACTTGTTCATAAAATAGATTTTATATATTACAAGAAAAGAGGATAAAAGCTTAAAAGATAAGTGCTCAAAATAAAAACTAACTTATTGTCTCATGGTGGATGTAGAAAACTTGAAAAGAAGATGATGAAGGATAATTGTCCACAACCTCCTTTAGCACCATCTCATTATGAAAAATGAAAGTTAGCCCATCTACAATCCTTGGGCTCCTACACTTCTAACATCGCACGAAAAATCTCTGAAATATAACCTTTCTCTAAATAAAAATAATATTTTATATAGATTACATGTTAAATTTATTTTATTATGTTGTAGGGCTTCTTTGTTGAGCAAAACTCCCAAGGTACTTTCACTTTAAAAGGTTATCATGACATTCTTGTGAGTGCAAATTGGACTGCCTGAGCACCTTGGACGCGTGCATGCTGCTGGACTATCTCGTGTTGAGGTTGGATGTAATCAATTTTAATTCTTCATACTCCTACTTCTTGTATATTCATTTATGCTTTCATTCAAATGTTTGTGGTTTGATTTATGCTTATTGCCTAGATTAATTAAGGTTTAAACCCTCGGATCGTCATCATATTTGTTGGAGAATTTCAAGTAGGTCCTCGTTTTTTCAACTGCCAAAATTTAGTCCATATACTTATAAAATGTCTCAATTAGGTCCCAATATTTGAAAAGTTAAGTCAATTAAGCCTTGTCCGTTAAGTTTTCACATACGGCATTAAAATGTTATGACAATGAATATGTTGAGGTGGATATTTTATTACGTGGAAATAATTAAATTATGACATAGAATTTAGTAAATTAAAAAAAAAATAGAAGCAGCATTCAAAAAAACCCTAGCTTCATTCCTCCTCACCCAGAGAGCATTTCATCCTCTGTTAACCTCATCAGCCATGATAAACTTCTCTTTGCCAACCAACACCGTAAAACCCCCAAAATGGCGAACCCTAAATCGTTCCTGTTATGTTGACCATCGCTCCTCTCTTTATCACTGTTTTGTTCAGCACCGTGAAAACCCCAAAATGGGTTTAGGATTTTGATTTATCAAAGAAATTGAGGATGAATTTGATGGTTGGAAGAAACGCCACACAATGCAGAAACTTTGCATCTTCACTTTCAATATGCAGTATAAAAATGGGTGGAAGAAAACTGATTGGGATCTGTGGGAAATTGGAATCAGAGATAGATGGAAGAGAGAGAGAAAGCGTCATGGCTCACAGTTGTTTGTCAATGGAGGATGCGAGACTTATGTTTCTATTTCTGGCTCTCCTTGCAAGTCTCAAAGTAGGCTGAAGGAAGATGATGTTCGTGATGGAGGGCGCGAATCGTAGTTGTGATGACGGCTTCCTTGGGTTCTTGCGCTTGGATTCTATTTTGGATGCAGATTGCATTTTTTGTATTTCCTTTTGCAAGTTGAAGGCGCGACGAAGGCGATCGCGACGGTGTCGTGCTCGTGGTGGATGGCGGTCTTGCGATGGTGGCGGTTCGGCAATGACGGCTAGGTTTCTGTCTAAAGGAAAATTAGGGTTTTTTGAGATAGGAGATGATGCTAACGTGTCAAGGGTGATGATGTGGCAGGCTAAAGGGCGATGATTGGTTGGAGGAATAAATTTTTCCACGTCAAAAACTCTTAATTTAAAAAAAAATCACATAATAATAAAACACTCTTACATCAGCGTGCACCACGTCATCATATTTTAACGTCGTCTGTGGAAACTTAAAGGACAGGGCTTAATTGGCTTAATTTTTCAAATATTTGGACCCAATTGAGACATTTTACAAGTATATGGACCTAATTTTGACAGTTGAAAAAACGAGGACCCAGTTGAGATTTCCCAACAAATATGAGGATTATCCGAGGGTTTAAACCATTAATTAATAACTCATTCACTCGTTTGGATTGAGTTGAAAAACTTATTTTAAATTGTGATCCAATCAAATCATCTCATTCTTGTTAAAGACTTGTACATGCTATAAATGGTAGGTTAGATATATTATCATATATTTTTCACTATGAAAAAAAATAGAAAATCATCAATATTTTTTATTCTTTTCCATCATCTCTCATTTACACAAATTATTCTCGTTGAAAAATTTGCGAACCTTTAACTAATTCTTTGAAGTTGCCTATAACAAAAATTCATATGAAGTTCTCTACCTATCAGTCTAAATAGATTAAAGAACTTCTTCACAAGATCAACAATACTAACTTTAAAAGCCTTAATCAACTCCTATTACTTCTACTCTTCAATTAACTATATTGGGATCTTTTTGTTCCCAATCCCCTTTCTATAGATTTTGTGTAATATTGTCACATGTGACTATCACTAAACTAGCCTACTTTATAAATAAAGTTTTTAATGTATACATTGATGGATTTTTTCATATATATATATATATATATATATATATATATATATATATATATAACTTTTAACCATAAATAGTTATTTATAGATCTTTTCTCTTATATTCAAGTGAGACTACATATGGATTGTTTTCAAAAATCTTCCTTTTAAGTTCTTTTTATATGATATATTTTTCTTTAAGTGTATGATGATTTTTACTTATTATTGTTGTTGGTATGGTATTTGTTATGTTTTGTTTCTATTCTATTGTTATAATGATGATCTAAATGTTTACCTTGATAAACCATTAGCTTTGATACTATTGATGAACTTTATAGTGAGAATTTATTAGAAAAATATTATTTATGTGATTTGAGTCCAATTTACATAAAATATTGACACACTTTTAATTTAAAATATTAAGACAATAAATTTATATATATATATATATATATATATATATATATATATATATATATATATATATATATAATAAACCATAAGAACACGGTTGAAAATAAGTTAAATATATTTTAAGTTATATTTTGTGTATCTTAACATACTTTAGGAAACAAAAGTTGTTTCTTGTTAAATATCTCCTTACTGAATTAAAAATCTCCACATTTGTCCTATATATTTTTATGAAAATCTTAGAGTTGTCTTTTCACCATTAATTCTTATTATATGCATTCTAGAACTAAATATTGAGTTGGATTCATTTTATGTGTAACAATAGAGTTGTCTTATTCATGATCTTACCTAACATCGAGTTGTTCATTTACTTGTAAAATTTGTTTATGGGACAAAATTTTCAAATTTAAAAACAAAAATTATGGTTATTGTTTCGGTTGAATTGGTACTCCAATGAGTTGTTGACCTACAAAAGACACTTCGACACTCAAGTCAGATATGTTTCATAAAGAGCTCTATATTTTATTAGGATAGAAAAGGATGATTGGACCTGGACATCAGTTGTTTACTAATAAGGCTTGTGACAGCCACATATTAACCATTATGCGTAGGGATTATTATGAGCTTTAAATGAGGTCGCTCACATTGTATTTAGGGAGTCTATCTTCGATGCTTTAAGTCTTCATTGCTCTCGAGCGTCGAACTCTAGGAATTCTCTTTGGATTTGTTCCTTAAAACAGAAAATCCTAAGAGTTCTCTTTGAAACCTTTTCCTCTACAATAGATTTTCACTCCAAAAGATATGTTTTTAAATAAAGTAAACGCTTCAATATTTATTTGGAACTTGACAAAGCTGAACTTGTTGAGTCGTTAACTTATAAGAGTTCTTTTTTGAATTTCCTGCATTGAGCAAGGATATCTGAAGCCATTTTTCTGACTTCCCCCTTAGCGGCTTGAGGCAGGAGTCATTTTTCTGACTTCCCGCGTTGAGCAGGGATTTCTAAAGCCATTTTTCTGACTTTCAGCGTTGAGCGGAGATTTCTGAAGCCATTTTTTCCGACTTCCCCCCGAGCTATCCTGAGGCAGGAGTCATTTTTTTGACCTCCTGCGTTGAGCGGGGATTTTTGAAGCCATTTTTCTGACATCCCCCGAGCGGTCCTGAGGCAAGAGTCAATTTTCTGACTTCCTGCGTTGATCGGGGATTTCTGAAGCCATTTTTCTAACTTCCCCCCGAGCGGCTTGAGGTAGGAGTCATTTTTCTGACTTCCTGCGGTGAGCGGGGATTTCTGAAGCCATTTTTCTGAATTCCTCGAGCGGCTTGAGGCAGGAGTCATTTTTCTAACTTCCTGCATTGAGCGGGGATTTCTGAAGCCATTTTTCTGACTTCCCCCCGAGCGGCTTGAGACAGGAATCATTTTTCTTATTTCCTGCGTTGAGCGGGGATTTCTGAAGCCATTTTTCTTACTTCCCCCGAGCGGCTTGAGGCAGAAGTCATTTTTCTAACTTCCTGCGTTGAGCTGAGATTTCTGAAGCCATTTTTCTGACTTCCCCCAAGCGGTCTTGAGGTAAGAGTCATTTTTCTGACTTCCTGCGTTGAGCGAAGATTTCTGAAGTCATTTTTCTTACTTCACCCGAGCGGCCACTATAATCTGACCAAGTTGAGGTCTGAACCTTCCTGCGCATAATATTTTATAATTTAAAATTAAGAGTCGTTAGAATTTGACAAGGTTGAATGTAAACAAGGTTGAATGTAGCTCTGAATCATCCTATGCATAATATTTTATAATTTAAAATTAAGAGTCTATAGAACCTAACAAGATTAAACAAAACTTTGAACCATTTGTGCATAATATTTTATAATTTAAGAGTTGGTAGAACCTGACAAGGTTGAACACAACTCTGTACCGATATTTTATAATTTAGAATTAAGAGTCGGTAGAACCTGACAAGGTTGAACGCTCTGAACCATGTTGTGCATAATATTTTATAATTTAAAATTAAGAGTCAGTAGAACCTGACAAGGTTGAACACAGCTATGAACCATCCTATGCCTAATGTTTTATAATTTAAAATTAAGAGTAGTTAGAACCTGACAAGATTGAACGCAGCTGTGAACCATTTATGCATAATATTTTATAATTTAAGAGTTAGTAGAACCTGACAATGTTGAACGCAACTCTATACCTTCCTATGCAAAATATTTTATAATTTAAAATTAAGAGTCGGTAAAACCTGACAAGAATGAACGCAACTCTGAACCATCTGTGCATAATATTTTTTAATTTAAGAGTTGGTAGAACTTGATAAGGTTGAACCTAACTATATACCTTCCTACGCAGGATATTTTTACTCACAAAAATATGAGTTAAACAACTATATTATAATTTGTAAATTATAATGAAAACTGGAACCTGTCAAGGTTTGATGTAGGGCTGAACATTCCTGAAAGTTCTTAAAACAAAAGACATGCCTTTAGGAATTATTACGGAATTTTTTACTCTTGTTGCAAAACCTGGTGTTGATCCGAAATAGCAATGTCGAGACCGACCGCGCGTCTGGTTCTTTGTGGCTTCATGGGGATGTCGTTCGACCGCACAGTGGGCGCCTAAATGTTTCGGTTGAATTGGTACTAAAAGATATGTTTCATGGATTGTTGACCTGCAGAAGATGCTCAAGTCAGATATGTTTCACAAGGAGGTCTATATTTTATTGGGATACTAAAAGATGGTTGTACCTGGACATCACTTGTCTACTAATAAGGCTTCTGACAGCCTCGTCCATTGATTACCCATTAGTGTAATATATTTTAGGTAATTAAACCCAATAGTTAATCATTAATATTGTATATTTGTAGAGTGTAAGATAATCTGACCTATTAGTATCTGTTTAATGACAATCAATTTTCTGACCTATTAGTATCTGTTTAATGTCAATCAATATCGATCGGTATACTTCGTACAGTTGCCAAATTATTGTGTTTATAATAAAGTGACATGAACCACTTTTTATTACTGCCTCAACTGTTTTTCAAGTATTAGATATTTGAGAGAGAGAAAGACTTAATTTGTTTTTATCAACAATAACTAATATATAAATAAGAGAACGAAGATGTTTCAACGCACCTAAAAAACAGAAAACTCTTCGTATGAAAAATGAAATCTTTTATGATGATATTTCTAGAGTGAAATGATCTAACTTGTCAATTATAATTTGCATGATCAATATAATATATTTCTACAATAAAAAGCAGATTTAGCAAAATAAACTTTGAAAATTTAACATTGATTATTTTTAATTACATCCTTCTCTTTAAACTACTTTTTAACTGATTTAAAACATTCATGTTAAAATGTAATAAAAAAATAACTAAGATGCACTTATGAAATAAATATAGAAAGTAATTAAGAAAACATCATAATAAAATAGTTTTTATGAGAGGGAAACCGATAAGTGAAATGCTAATAATTGTAATCATTAAAGAAACGTAATTCAATGTATAAATAATAAAAATGACTGTAACTAATACTTGGATATTATATCTTCAAAACGGAATAATACGTAATTCAGTATAAAAACAAAATTAATCCTTAAAATCACAATAGATCAACCAAAATTTACAGGCATTTGACGTCCAAAGAGAGATAGGATAGTATCTTCTAAACATTGAATAAGAAAAGAACTGCAATATTAGAAACAGTATTGCGAACATAACGTACTTTGTAATTAAGGATGTCGAAATCCTTTGTTTCTCACTAACACCTACAACAAATTAATGTAGATATTTGTAAATTTCTCCCTCTTTTTCTTTCTCTATCTCTATCTAATCAGCATGAATGTATAGGAGTGGAACGAGTCAATATTATAGTCACACGAAATCCACTATAGAACGAAAAGTCAGATTCAGTGGTTGAAGATGGCGAGCATCGAAACCACAATCGAAACTGCAATCACAGCTACAGAGCTCGCAACAGATCCCACGATTCTTGTAGCTTCTGCTGCTTCAGGGGCTTCAGCGGTTGCGGCGCCACCGCCTGTTCCAAGACCACCGACTGGTCCAGCAGCACCACTGACTACTCCAACACTGCTTGCCGGTGACGCGGGCGGAGATGTAGCGGCGGAGGAAGCGGCGAAGAAAAGCAGGAGAAGGAGAGCGACGGCGAAGGAGGTGAAGGAGATTAGTTGAGATGCCATGGTGAATAGAGAAAAATAGAATGAGTAACAAAGATGAAATGTTTTGGGAGGTGTTAGGGTTTTATTTTTTTTTTATCTTTGTTTTTTTATGAAGAGAAAGAGGGAGGGAAGGAAGGTATTTATAGCGATGGCAGAATGTGGTGTGAGGGAAGGAATGGTTGTTTAACTTTTAGGGTTTCATTCATGCGACATGCTATGAAAGAGGAGATTCCACTCATTCTCATCTAATAATTACAATTCCAAAATATTAGTGTCTATTACAAGATTTGGTTTGTGTATTGCGTTTTGGGTAATGTAATTCAGGGTTTGGAGATTGTATAATTAGTTAATGATGGTATAGAACATATGGAATTAGTGAGTCTTGATTTACTAGGATGTTGGTTTTATGGTTTTGAATTTGCGAATTGATGTTTATGGAAATTGTAGTTTTTATTTTGTTACCTATATTTGAAGTTTCGGGATTGAGTATTATCATATTGTATATTATATAATATATGATTTATAAGGTTGCTTTGATGTGTATATATACAGTATCTTATTACATTTTGTTTTGGGTTTTATTTTTAGGCAAGGATGAAAAAAACAATAGTGTTCCCATGCGGATAAAATTTGAAAAAGATAATTGATATTTATAGGTATTTATTATTCGTTAATAATGTATATTTTAATATCCGTTTATAACAGATCAAATACAGTGTTATCAGTAATGATATTACGACATACTTTTATATTCATTTGACACATACTACAAACGTAAAATAGTTATAGTAGTGTAAATTTTTGTATTATTTTAAAAAAGAAAAAGGTAAAATATAAGTAAGAGTATTGTCAAATATAAAGAATTTAAGTGTATCAAAAATCATTATTCATTATACTATCCTATATTCACATATACTTAAAAATTAAATTTATATTTTATTGAGTTAAATTTAATTAAAATTAAAATTAATTTATATTTAATCACATTAAATTTAATTAAAATTAAATTTTAATTTATATTTATATTATATTTTTTTTGTAATTTTATTTAAATTTTATTTTAAAAAATTATAAAATATATTTTTTAAATATTTACAAGTATACTCAGATTTTAAATTAGATATATATCACAAAATGTGTTAAGGGTTTTGGAAATTATAAGAATATGAAAGTTTACTTAGGTTGGAAATTGGCCGTCTTTTATTTTTTTATTTTTTTTAGAAAAAGCATGGATTATATTTACGATGATGATTAGATTTGTGTTGGGTAGTTTACATTGGAGGACGTGGGAATGGTTTATTTCTTATGTGTTGCAGTAGAAGGCATAGGAAGGTTGGTATTTTATATAATGCGTTTTCTTTACTTTTCTTTTTCTTTTTTATAAATATGGTTGCAACATAAACTAAAACAGGGTTTGGTTTTTTAGTGGTGTTTTATTTTGTTAATGATCGTGGAATTTTAATATATTTATATAATAAAGTTAATTAGCATATTGGAAGTACTTCCAATTGGATTCTATATATATATATATATATTAATGAAACTTTGGTAGCCCGGTCGATGCTTTGCTGCTTCAAGGAATTAACTGATTTGGCATTTTTTTAAGCATAAGTTTAAAAAAATAAATAAATAAAATTAATAACAGCATGTTGATATATATTTTTCGCAGTATGCATTTTATGATACATTATATTATATATGGAAGCTTTGTATATATTATGTAGTTTATTGGAAGTTTCGTATATATCCGCGTTTATAATATATATTATATAGTTGATAGAAGTTTCCATTATAACTGCATGCAATATTTATATTAATCTACAAAAATAAAACATTATAGTAGAGGTTTGTTTATAGGGGTTCTAAAAACACCTCCTAACTATCGGCAATTTAATATAAAATCGTAGTCAAGTTTTTTTAAAATTTTTATCATAATTTTTCGAGAGTTTTAGGAGTTTTGTTATCAAACAGTCGGAAGTGTACAAAATATATTTTTTAAAATACTTGGCACCCAAAGCCGTGTTTCCTAATTTCGAAAACGCAAGCATTAGAAGCTCACTGACCTTGCGATTGACATTTTTAAAGGGCTCTTCGATGACGGTTTTGAGGAGTTTATGATTCGCACGTCTTGCCATTCCATCTTCTCAACCTTCGTGTCTTGCCGTTTTCATCTTCACAGCCTTCTCGTCTCAGCTTCTCCATCTCACAGTCCTTCGTCACTTTGCAATCCCTAATTCCCTTGTCTTTCCTTGTTTCAAATCCCTAATTCCAAAAATCTAGAGCTCGCGGATCTTGCGATTGGCGTTTTTGAGGAGTTGGGGAGTGAGTCTCAAAAGGTGGAATCAGTCGTTAACCGGAGCCACCTCCTTCTTCCCGGCCTCCTGGACGATGTTAACACTTGATTTACCTCTTTGACGGTGTTTTAAGATGTAAGCTTGTTACGTTTTGTTAGATATTACTGACTTCAAAGACACATATGGTGGTTTGATGGTGTTTGCTTGGCTCATTACTTTGAATCAAAGTTGTTGTTGTTAGATATTAGTGACTTCTGTGTGATGGTAATTTTTCATTGCTTCTCATTTTATTTGCTTTTAGCTGGTCATTTACATATTTTACTTATATGTCTTTGAAAAGGTCAATATTGAAGGCAACCTTGGAGCAAATGTCTGGTTTGTTTGGTTCCTTTTCAATGCTTTCTTCACAAGGAGAAACAAGAGGTACTAAGGAAATAAAATTCAATGATTAAAGTATGAATTGTTTTATTCTATAATTACCTTTTGTAGAGTTTTCTTCTCCAAGTTATTAAGTTTCCATCCAACAACATGCACAAGTGAATCTCCAATCAGGAACAAATGGTCTGCAACAATGCACATCTCCTTTTTTAATTCATCCTTCTTAAACAACAATCCCCTTCGTGCACTTGCCTACAAATAATGAGGGATTTTGTTGAAAGCTTTGAAGTGTTGCTTTCATGTTTCTTTTGTATCTCCTCTTCCTAGTTTTAGAGGTTGTCTTATTATTTTTCTTTTCGCTTTTTCATTGTTTCTTTATTTTCTTTCTTTTTTTTCTTGATAAAGATTAATAGGTATAGAGGAACTATTCCAACCTGGTTTTCCGTGACTACTCACATCCTAGTCTCTTGTTTGATTTTGTTCACTTGAATTTGCATAATTAAGTTTTCCTGAATTCCTTGGATTGATCTTGTACTAGTATTTCTTGATTAATAAATCAAGTTCCCACTTTGATTTATGTTGCAGTTATCTGAACTTCTGAATGTTGAAGGTTATAGTGAATCGATACACTTAGTAGCAGAGTTTACACTAAAATCTTTGCATTCTTTGAAGGTATGATTCTACGATTATTTAGTTAGTTCCTTGAAGGAGATGGATTATACTTTAGCCACTCCTACACAAACTATCCTCCTAACCCACTAGTGCTCTTTGCTTCAATGTCTTAATAAATATGCTTTTTTAATTTATACATGGATGGTTACTCTATCAGTCACTACGATAATTATTAGCATCACATACTTTAATCTTCAATCTTATAATTTTTAAGTTAGCATTTTCACTCAAGACTGCTAATTTTAAATTGAATGTGTGGTAATTTTCTTGATTAGTGTGTAAACTCAAAGGCTTGTTGTATCTGTGATTTCAAGTCCTTGTTTTCTTATACTGTGAAGAATCTTGTTGTATCCTTGCCTCATAGTTTTCAAGTAAAAAATTATTCTGTACATTAAGAACTTTGAGTATAAACATTTGTAAATTTAATCTGTTTGGTAAAAAGATTTAGTTAGAAATTCCTCCCCAACGCTTTCTGATGGCTAGTAATGTTCATTTTCAAGAGAGAGGAGATTGACATTACAAAAATCTTCCATCTATCACTCCAAGACAATATATATGAGAGGAAAAAGAAGATGTATTTGGTATTATCATCAATGTGAGAGTGCATCACAGTATGGTGTCCACAATTCTTGGTGTAAATGAGGAACATTTGGCCCACTATCGTAGTGAAAACAGTGTTGGAACTGGAAAACCACTTGAGTGTAGTTGAGAGACCAATGAATTTTTTTTGTTGAAACAGTAGAGTTGAAAATGACATACCTAGGAAGGTTCGTGTGCAAGTGTTGGTACAAATTGTCAAATATATTACATATCCTATCATAAAGGACATATTTATAGAAAGCAAAGGAATAATGTGGTTAGAACTTGAAAACCACTTGAGTGTAGTTGAGAGACCAATGAATAAACATATAAACACAATACTTGTTTTGTTATCATGTTGCATCATTATTTGTTAAGTATTGAGCATTGTCATTAGCCAAAAGGAATAAATCACCATTTTCTTATCTGGACTTAGGCATCACTTTCATGCAGGTTTCGATTAAAATGGAATAGACATCATAAGGAGGTATTAAGTGGTCATGGATTCAGCACAAGTGCACATTACAATCAACTTTGTTTGTGGAGATATCCATCTATGACTAAAGTGGGTGCCTTGGAACGTCACACTTCTAGAGTACTTGATATATGTCAGGTATGCTGCAAGTCATAATATAAAACTCTTGCATCAAGGAGTCAGGACTATCTGTTGGGTTTCTTTAGTGTAGTCCTTTCCAAAGGACACTTCTAGAGACCTTTGTCGTGTGAATTTTTCAAGCTTATAAGATTTTCATAGGTAACAAAGATTGAGAAGGAAGAACATAATCAAGAATTGCACGAATAAAGATAGAAAATGACATGCAATTAACGAAATATGCAGCAATAAGAATTTAATCTTCGATTTGGTAGTTACTTCTTGAAAGTATAATTAGATTATTAGTATGTTTTGCAGAGTCCAGATGGTTTAACAGTTGTGTCAGTTGGAGCAGATGAAACTCTTTGCTTTTGGAATGTATTTGGGCCACTTGTAAGTTTTGAATGTCGAAACAAATAACGAGAAGTTGGAGTTTTCGGTGCAAGGCTTGATTTTTCACTAGGCAGTTGTTTTCTTGATTATGTACAATGTTTTAGGGTACTAAATTTTGATGCTTAATATTTCTTTATATTGTTTTAAGGTTACCTACAAGTATACCAGTGGATCATCAAAGGAGAAAAAAGATAATGTCAAACGCAATAAAAGGGCTCACTCAACAACTTTGCTAGATTTTACACTTTAGAACATTTTAATGGGAATTTTAAGTAATTAGGTTCCTATTGTATCATAGGTTTTAAAGAGGACTTTATTAGTTTATATATTAGTTTATTAGAAGGTGTAATTAAGTATAAATGTAAATCATTATTTGAACAATTTGTTGTATTAAAGCATGTTTACTATTTATTTTATAATGTTCAATTTAAATTTCAAATTATTTGATTGATATATTAAAGAGTTTTTATCAAAATTATAAATAATACAAAAAAATTTGAATTGCATATTTCCGGTGGTGTTAGGAAAACCCCGGCTAATACTGCAAGTTTTGAAAAACTCTCAATAATACCGGCGGTTTCACAAAATCCTCACTAATACCAGCGGTTTTCACAAATCCCCCGCTAATATCGACGGTTTTAAAAAAAATCGCCAGAAATTCCATAGCGACGCAGCTTTTGCCAATGGTTTTTCTAACCGCGGGTAACGTATTTTTCGGGGGTTAAAACCATCATAAACGAAAAAAATAACCCCGAGTAAAATTGTAATTTTTTGTAATGTTATAGTATATAACTTGTTGGAAGTTTTGCGTATAATGGAATATTGTATTATTTTGAATAGCATGTATTTTATTTTACAATTTAGAAGTTACGTACGTGGATCTTCTTTTACGCTAGGATGATGTATAATAAAATTAAATAATATCATTTTAATTCTAAAATATAATAATATTATTTTTGTTGAATAGGTATGTATATGGATTAATCTTTCTTTATACACAAGTAACAATGTTAAAGTTAATTTCAAAATATAAATAAATAATAATAACAATCTAATTAAAAAAAATAAAAGAAAAAAATAAGATAAAAATATATTTAACACTTCCATGAAGCTGATGTATACAAATTATATATATCAAACTTGTTGCTAATATAATCAATAAAGACTTAGTGAAATATATCTATTTTTGCACTAAAATGACACCAAATTGTTAATGATTTGCGAATATGACATAAAAGACAAAATATCAACTCAGAAGACTCCTCTAAGCAACAAATTTTGGAGGTTGCTCCATATAAATTTCTTCTTACAAATCGTCGTTGAGGAATGCATTGTTGACATCTAGTGGATAAAGAAGTCATTGTTGAAGAGTGACTACGGCTATAAATAAATTAGCAAAAGTCATCTTTGCCACGGAAAAAAAAGCATATATGGACGAGTCAAACGCAATGGTGACAAAAAGAATGTAAGAAGAGACAATAGCGAAAGGAATCATTGATGAACAAGAGAGAAAAACCTTAAAAATCCAAGATTCTTCAATCAAGGCACATGAAAAATGAAAAAAAGCAACATCGACGCTCTAAATCGCTGGTTAAGAGGAGATGAGACGTATCACCGTGCACGATGGAAAAGGGAACATATCCATAACTTCGAAAGGTGCTAAGAGCGCATAGGACTTCCATTGATGGCGTCATTAATGGCATGGTGGCCACATGGCCGAGATGATCAAAATCGTGTGATCGTCGCTCGAAATTGGAATTCCAATAGTGGCAGCACTATATGGTACCACAGCTGGCAACATTAAACAGCAACAGAGGCAACGACGAGTGTAATGATAGAGACAACAAAATATTTTTTTTCCTCGAAACAATATGGCTCTAATACCATGTTGAATATAGTGAAAACTATGTATGAGATTAATCTCTCTTGTGTCGAATATACACATAGAGTACTTTATTTATAATAGAAGAAATATGGACTAAGCCCAAAATACAAATAAGAAATAATAATAAACAAATTAAATATAAAAGATAAAGATAAGATAAAGAAAATATATCTAAGTTATCCTCGTGGGTGTTTTATTTGTGTGGGTTTATGGGTTATGATTGGAGTAGAGTTTTTATATAAACCCAAATGACGTGTCAATAAAAAAGTATACATAGTTTTGGAGATTTAATTAGAAATTAAGTGGAGTATAATCATATAAAATAAATAAATAATGTATAATGTTATAGAAATTTTCTTGGTTAGAATTGTGATTGTATGTGGTGACTTAGGGAAATGCGAACACTCTATCAGTATTTATAGTAGTGACCTTGAGTATTGATTTTGTCCGTAAGTTTCTATAAAAGAGCAGTGGGGAGGGTAAGCGTAGTTGTACAGGAGGTGAACTTGGTTGGGAAAACTCTCAAGAGAGTGATGGGAAGTGATACCCTGTTTACTTCACTTGTAAGGCTTGAGGAGTAGAGGAAGTGGACTCTACCGGTAAGGCTTATGAGAAATAGGAAGGATGGTTCCTTTAGTGGTGAGTAGTTGTTGGTAAGCTATGCGGGAGAGTTACCATGGAAATATTGTTCCTAAAACTAAAATCATTAATGGATTGTATTATTTGTATTGATGATGATGCTATGAATTGTTGTATACTATAGTAATTTTAGTGAGTGGTGTGATGAGACAACCGATAGGTTGCATGGTGATTTGAGACACTATGATTATGCATGGTTGGGTGAGCGGATGTATTTTATTATTGATGGATAATGGTCATTATGATATTTATTTTTCTTTTGTTAACACTCATCATTGCATTGTTTGTGTTTAATTGCAATAACTGTATCTTTATACGAAAGCATATTTTAATGCAAATGTTGGTGAAGATGCACAGGGTTTAGGAGAATTGTTGGGACTTAGTTGAGATGGTCTTTTTGAGAAATATTATAGAGTAATGTAATAAGATTTTTAACGATATTATAAACATGGTTTTATTTTGTTGGACTTTATCCATAAAAACTTAAATGGAGTGTGATGTTTTGAAATGAAGAAAGTTTTAAATTTAATTTACTTTTACATTTAAAATGGTGGTATCAAGGTTGTAAATTAAAAGTTTTTGAACGTCATCAATTTTATGAAAGAATTTAGTAGCATCCTTGATAGGGTGTTACATTGACATGCCAGAAAAGTTTTATTCCTCATCAATTCTTGTCATACAAACCTCTATTCACTAGTACAAAAACAACGTATAACGTCACGCGTTCAACGTCCAACCACTGAATAGCCAATGTTAAAAATAAGCGGTGACATTTTTGTAAATAAATGCAATTATTAAACGTCGTTTAGAATTATAATTTGACGGGTTTATTGAAGTCCCTTTTTTGGAGCAGAATCTCAATTTTGTCCCTTAGTTTTTCGGTTTCTCAATTGGATCCAAATTTTTTGAAAATTGCAATAATTGGGCCCCAACCGTTAAATTGGGCCCAACGTGTTAGCAAAAATCAAAGATGAAGTTTTGATGATGAACAGATTTGCACAAGTCAAGATCCATAAAGACAAATTGAAGATCTCTGTATTTTATAAAGCTTTTATAATAATCAAAGTTGATGTAATAGTGCTCAAATAAGAATTAGGGTTGATTCTTGTAATTTATATTTGATTTATTTACTGTTAAGAATCATCCACAAGCTGTTTTAATCGATTAAACCCAGTGTTAATCGATTAAAACGAGGCTGGCACTAAAAACCCAATTACCCCTGTAATAATCGATTAAGGCTATTAATAATCGATTAGTTAATCGATTATTCCTGAGAATAATCGATTAAAACTAGCCGTTGGGGGTTTCAGATTTGAAAAACTAGCCGTTGTACTCATTATTAATCGATTAATATTTATGTTAATCAATTAAATGCGTTAGATGGCCCGTTTTCGAAGAATGGAAGGGTATTAGGCTGAGTCTATAAATTGGCTCACTCTTTATCTCAAAAGGCAACTCTTCCCTTGTGCTCTAGTACTCATAAATCATTGAGACTTGTGTGCTCTTATTCGGCTTGTGAAACTCTTGTCTGTGGAGCTGGTGAAGTGCTGCTACGGTGACAAAGGAAATAGTTGGTTCATCCTTGGTGTGTCTAAGGAGGTGTTCGGAAGAGAATCATCCTTCGTGAAGTATTCGGAGGAGGTGTTCATCCATTGTGAAGACTCAAAGGAGGTGTAGGTTCATCTCTTGTGGTATCAAGAGAGGTGGTTTCTAAACTTTTACAAATTGTGTTTCTTTGTGATTCTAATTTGTAATTGTTTTGTGCTAGTGAAAAAGGTTTATCTTGTTTGAGATAAGCGACTGGACGTAGGATCCTAGTGATCTGAACCAGGATAAAATCATCTGTGCAAATTTCTCTCAACCTTACTCTCTTTATTTGTCTTTATTATTTGCTTGGTAAGTTTAATTGAGTAGAAATTAAAAGGCACACGTTCGTATTAAAAACCCTCTTGATTTGTTATTTCACGCTAACAATTCCGCTGCAGCAATTCTAACACAACGGCATTAGGCTGTGTTTGACGTGGCACGGTGGATCCCGTTTTGTAATTAACGTGGCATGCTGGATCTCGTTTCGTAATTGACGTGGCACGCTGGGGTGAATTTTTGAATTCACGTGTCTAATTGATGTGCATTTAGGTTTTTTATTAAAAAAACAACTTGGTAAAGTGTGGGAGAAAAGTTGAAGGGAGATAAATTTGTATAAATGTGTGCTTGAATCCCTAATAACAGCCTGAGTTTTGATTGAGCTTGTTCTTCTTCGAAGGTGGATAAGTTCGTTGTGGTTGAAGATGGTGATTAGGAGTAATTCCCCGGATCTAGACTTCCCCGTACGTTCCCGTATCGACAAAATCAATAATCATGCATTGAATGAGTTAAACAAAGCAAGCATTAAGCAAAGACGAAAAACCCTAACTAATGATGAAAGAAAGCATAAGTCTTAGATTAAGATGCAAGCATAAATTCCATATATGAGAGCTTCAAAAGATTACATTGATTCCCCAACAAACATACAAGGTTTAGTTCACCATATTCATGGTGAACCTAGATGAACAATAATGAAAGAATGAAGGATAAAACCCTAGAAAGGTGAAGAGGTAGCGTGAGCATCCAAGATCCTCCTTCAAACGGGTGGAAGAGAGAGTGTTTGCTTCGTCTTTGCCAAAGATACAAACCCTAGGACGTCCTAAAGCTTATATACTATTCTAAAATTACAGAAAATCTAGGCCCAAGCCCATAAGTGTGCCGCTCAGCGGTGAGTGCATGAGTAGTTTCTTCCCCTCAGCGGCCATTTTTCCCCTGAGCGGACCTCCCGTGACTTCCTGAGTGCCGCTCAACGGTAAACTGCCGCTGAGCGGTGATTTCGGCTTCTCCTTTTGCACTTTTTATTGTCTTTTCTGATTCCATCTCTCTCCTTCTTCACTTCTTTCACTAAATTCACCTTAAAACCTTCACAAAAACACTAAAATCAAGCATAAACCTGTCCAGCTCTCTTATTTCTGAAAATATGGATAAAAGCATGATTTCAAGCTAGTTTCTAAGTGTAAAGGTTGCTTTTTGTGTCAATTTTAAGCATGAAAATAACATTTTTTCAACTGTTATCAGATGTCAGAACTCCCACTGGAATATGGTCCACTAAAGTCATTTGACACACTTTGGACTTCCACTGGAATATTTCCCTCTAAATCTGCATGTATATCATCATCTATATCACAACCAACATTGACATCAAAAAGCCCCTCCAACCACTCACTATTTCCATCAAAAGAGGAATTCCAACTTCGGATTTCCACATCTTCTTCAACTTCATTCATTTCTTCACCTTCATCTTCACATTCACCACCAACTTCTTCAACTTCATGCACCTCTTCCTCCATAACAGCATCAACTTCTACTTCTCCATCAACATTACCCATATGTCCTTCTAACACACCACCAACTTCTTCAACTTGATGCACCTCTTCCTCCACAGCAGCCTGAACTTCCACTTCTCCATTATCGTCACTTATCTCTTCCAACACACCACCAGCTTCATCAAGTCCATGGACCTCTTCCTCAACAACAACCTCAACTTCCACTTGCCCATCAACATCACCCATCTCTTCCAACACAACACCATCTTGTTGGAGTCCATTTCCCTCTTCCTCCATAACAGCCTCAACTTGGACTTCTTCTTCACCCATCTCTTGTTGGTCACCATCAACATCACTCATCTCTTGTTGTTCACCATCAACATCAGTCATCTCTTCAAATTGTCCTTCATCATTACCAACATTTTCCAGCATATGTATGACTTGGGGTTCAGAAATAGGGTGTATCACAAACACATGCACCTCACTGATGACAAATTGATGAACACCGAAAAACGGTGCCACAAACTTGTTTAACAATCGGCAAGTGTGACAGAATCGTATCAAGTAATAAAACAAGGTAAGACCAAGTATCGTTTTCCCAAAGGACTCACGGCCTAGTTTAGCTATATGATTTAATGATTATTTGAGACTTGAGAACAAATTGATTGTAGGTTTAAATGCAAAAGACAGTAATTAAATATGTATGCATGAATTTGATCAATGGAGAAAAACAGAATTCAAACACTTCAATGAATTAGATGGATAAGTATGTTGTTGGGGTTATCAATTTCATCTTATCCACTCTCATATACTTTAGGAATTCATCATTCTTTTCATCAATGTTAATGTCACTCTCTAAATCACCTTGCAAGAAGGCCTATCCTTAATTACGAGTTCATACAATTCCTAGCATTCCTAGTAATTAATTCTTAAGTGCATAAGCTTAACGGCAACCAATATGCTATTAGGAGAAATTCCCCGGATCTAGATTTCCCCGTACGTTCCCATATCGACAAAATCAATAATCATTGCAATGAATGAGTTAAACAAAGCAAGCTTTAAGCAAAGAAGAAAAACCCTAACTAATGATGAAAGAAAGCATAAGTCTTAAAAATAAGATGTTAAAACAAATTCCATATATGAGAGTTTCACAAGACTACATCGATTCCCCAACAACAATACAAGGTTTAGTTCACCATATTCATGGTGAAACTAGATGAACAATAATGAAAGAATGAAAGATAGAACCCTAGAAAGATGAGGAGGTAGCCTGAGCATCCAAGATCTTCCTTCAAATGGTGGAAAAAAGAGTGTTCGCTTCGTCTCTCCCCAAAGATACAAACGTTAGGTCGTCCTAAAGCTTATATACTATTCTAAAATATACAAAAAATTAGGACCAAGCCCATAAAAGTGCCGCTCAGCGAAAAACTACCGCTCAGGGGTAAGTGCGTGAGTTGATTCTTCCCCTTCAGCGGCCTTTTCACCCCTCAGGGGATCCACCGCGATTGCCTGAGTGTCGCTCCGCGGTAAACTGCCGCTGAGCGGGAATTTTGACTTCTCCTTTTGCACTTTTTGATGTCTTTTCTGATTCCATTTCTATCCTTCTTAACGTCTTTCACTAAATTCACCTTAAAACCTGCATAAAACACTGAAATCAAGCATAAACTTGTCCAACTCTCTTATTTCTGAAAATATAACCAAAAGCATGATTTCAAGCTAGTTTCTGAGTGTTAAAGGTTGCTTTTAATATCAATTTTAAGCATGAAAATAAAAGTTTTTCAACTATTATCAGAACCCCAAACTTAGAACTTTGCTTGTCCTCAAGCAAACAAGATGTAACTCAATCTTCTACCAATCCATACAATGGTTCACTCCATTCAAAATTTCTCTTTTCAAGATAAGTACAAACTTTAATTCAACTCATGACAAAGATTTCAATCAAGACATGCACGTGCTTTGGTGTTCACAAAGTCACTTAATATTCAACAAATGCTATTTTTCGTGAATGATCAATCAACTAAGCATGGATGTTCATGTGCTCATGGAATATTTCCTCACTAGGTAAAGTGTTTCACTCAAACACAAGTGTATAAGAGGTATTCACTCATTCACTTTACTATCACAATGTCACATGAATCAACTTTGCCTTTCATTTAACCACAATCAAAAACACTTACAAGCAAGCATCATTACAAGGACTTTTCAATGGCTTATAACGTGGCTGGGCTAACAAGAAAATTGGTTTTTCTAGATCACAAAACCCTTGAGTTAAGAGAATCATTTAAACACAACAATTCTTACTTATTCCCAACTTTCCTTTGCATTGAGCTTTGCTTTTTCTTTTCTTTTCTTTCTCCTTTTCTTTTTCTTTTCACATACTTATTTCTTAACTCTTAGCTCAATGCTTTCAATTTCCCTTTCTATTTTCTAACAACCCCAAACTTGAACATTTGTCATTACCACAAAATATTTTCTACTTAACTCAAGGTAAATCTTTTCAACAAGGGTTTTCAAATCATGTTCAAGGCTAGGGGTTCAAAGGATAGAACATAAAGTGTTCTCTTTTAGTGAGCTAACTTCATGAATTTGGCTAATAAAAGGGTTACCAACAAATGGCCTTGATCATATGATGCAAACAAGCAATTGATTCAATTATGGAAAACCTGGGCAAAATCATTCATGCTTTCAAAGTAATAGCATTCGATCATAAAAACTCTGGAGCTCAAAACCTCACATATAAGCTCATTCACATTTGACATACACATCTTGCTTAATATCACAATCATAATCACAACATCATGCATTTGTTCACAAATCTTGTGAATCACCTGTATAAGCATTTAATGTGCACATCTCAACATCAATCAATCTCAAAGCATCATCAAGCATTACTTATCAAACAACCACAATCACAAGCAAACCATCATAACAAACAAAGTTTTCAATTGAGTACATCAAACCCTATTCTAAAAACAAAAGTAAATAAGTTCAAAACAAAACAGAAGATAAAACAAATCCTGCTCTAGTGCTGATAGCATCCATCAGTGAATGTTATCTCAGTTCCTCATCGACTCATGCTATCGTCAGAGTCTTCTTCCTCTCCTTCTTCTTGGATCTTTTAGTCTGGATTCTTTTTGCCCGATGAGGAGGCCATCCATTCATCAAACATAATTCACAAAACCAAAAGATCCTTTGTTAAGCATTAGTAAACCACAATGAAGAAATCAGCCCCTTCAATGATGCTCTCTCCCAACCCTAAACGTAGATGGAAAACTAGTGAGAAAGTGAGTGGAAGGGAGATTTTCTAAAGAGGAATGAAAGGAAAAATGTAGAGAACCTTTAGAAAATTGTTTAGGAGTGTGTGTGCAAAGAAGAATATGAAAATAGAAGCCAAAGTGCGTGGTTAGGGTATAAAAATACCCTAATGGGCTTGGGTTCCGCTAAGGGGCAACCTAAGCCCGGTCTGCGATACTACCGCTCAGCGGCACTTTCGGGAAGTGTTCTTCTTCTTCCTAGCTTAACCTAGGTGTCTCCTACTCATGCCCCTCACTGGTTCCCTACAATTAAATTCTCATATCACTTATGCAAATCCCTATCATGCAACTAAAGCTGAATCAAAACAAACAAGACAGATAAAATCAATACACTGGGTTGCCTCCCAGGTAGCGCTTGTTTAACGTCACGAGCCTGACCCAAAATCCTCCAGCATCCTTCAGTAGATGCAAATCTTTCTTACCATCACCCATCAGTAGGTGTATACAAACATAGTATCCTTCAGTGGATACTCTTCCGCCTAACATCCATCAGTAGATGTAAACCCTGTAACAAACTTATTACAAAAATACCCAAAAGTTCAAAATTACATCACCAAACCAAAATTAAAAGTTCTTAAATCACTGGGTTGCCTCCTAGCAAGCACTCTTTCAACGTCACTAGCTTGACCCAATAAAGCTCATGTTCCATCTTTTTTTCTTTCTTTCTACTGAACTTCTTCAAGAATTTGATAAAACCAGGAACCTGTTGCAGTGTCTCAATCATAGGAACTTTAATCTCCAATTTCTTGAAGATTTTTATAAAGCACTTAAATTTCTTTTCCTTCCTATGATTCTTCTTTAGATGAGGATGGGGATTTTCATATGATTCCTTCTTCTTTCCTCTCATCTTCTTTTTCTTACTTTTCCTCTCCCCACATTTTCTCTTTTTCTTTTCTCTTATTTTTTTTTCTTCCTTCTTTTTTTTTTCTCAACTTCTTTATTTTCACACAAATTTTCTTTCTCTCTTCTCTCTCAACCACTTCTTTTTCTTTTTCTTCACCTTTATCTTTCTCACTCAACTCTTCTTTTTCTTTTCTCTCTATCTTTTCCTCATCTCTCCCTATTTTTTTCTCAGCAAAAATCTTGTCACATTCAGTGACAATGGCTTGACCTTCCTCCTTAAGATTAACTTCAATATTAACCTTAACATTCAATCTCTGACTAATGTAACGAAGGTGCATCTCCATCCTTTTACATGATGCTTCAATGCTTTTCTGAGTAGAAATGGAATTTTTCCAAAATCTTTGAAGGGTGTCATCCAAACTTTCTGATAGAGAGGGTTGTTGCTGCCATTGTTGTGGTGGCGGCCTATCAAATTCTTCGGCAGCTTGAGTGCTTTTGTGATGACAATTAGATATCTGTATGTACTGTTGAAGTGCGTCCTCCAACGTTATCCTTCTTCCCGATAGAGAGGGTTTTTGCTGCCATTGTTGTGGTGGTTGATTCTTAAATTGTTTGACAGCTTGCCAAAATTGATTTTTATCCATGCTAGTGAGGTTCCCACCAGTGGTCGAAATTACCTTAGTAGAATTGAGTGCCCATATAGTTAAATTCTTGTTCGAATTGCATCCTGCAAACATTAGGCACAAAACTCTAGAAAATATTTGTTAGCACAAAAAGATGGAGAAGATAGATACAAAAAAATCAAAGGATATAATTGAAAAGATAGGAAGATAGGAAATAAAAACAGAAAAATAAAAACAGAAAATAAAATAAAATAAAATAAAATAAAAAACGAAAAATAAAAACAGGAATTCAAATTTCAAAATTCAAGTCAAAGATAATCAATAATCACACAAATGAACTAGTTAAACCACGAGTCCCCGACAACGGCGCGAAAAACTTGATGACAAATTTATGAACACCGAAAAACGGCGCCACAAACTTGTTTAACAATCGGCAAGTGTGACCGAATCGTATCAAGTAATAAAACAAGGTAAGACCAAGTATCGTTTTCCCAAAGGGCTCACGGCCTAGTTTAGCTATATAATTTATTGATTATTTGAGACTTGAGAACAAATTGATTGTAGGTTTAAATGCAAAAGACAGTAATTAAATATGTATGCATGAATTTGATCAATGGAGAAAAACAGAATATAAACACTTCAATGAATTAGATGGATGAGTATGTTGTTGGGGTTATCAATTTCATCTTATCCACTCTCATATACTTTAGGAATTCATCATTCTTTTCATCAATGCTAATGCCACTCTCTAAATCACCTTGCAAGAAAGCCTATCCTTAATTATGAGTCCATACAATTCCTAGCATTCCTAGTAATTAATTCTTAAGTGCAGAAGCTTAACGGCAACCATTATGCTATTGGGAGAAATTCCCCGGATCTAGATTTCCCCGTACGTTCCCATATCGACCAAATCAATAATCATGGCAATGAATGAGTTAATCAAAGCAAGCTTTAAGAAAAGAAAAACCCTAACTAATGATGAAAGAAAGCATAAGTCTTAAATAAGATGTTAAAACAAATTCCATATATGAGAGTTTCACAAGACTACATTGATTCCCCAACAACAATACAAGGTTTAGTTCACCATATTCATGGTGAAACTAGATGAACAATAATGAAAGAATGAAAGATAGAACCCTAGAAAGATGAGGAGGTAGCCTGAGCATCCAAGATCTTCCTTCAAGGGGTGGAAAAGAGAGTGTTTGCTTCGTCTCTCCCCAAAGATACAAACCCTAGGACGTCCTAAAGCTTATATACTATTCTAAAATATACAGAAAATTAGGTCCAAGCCCATAAAAGTTTCGCTCAGCGGTAAGTGCGTGAGTTGATTCTTCCCCCTCAGCGGCTTTTTCACCCCTCAACGGATCCACCGTGATTGTCTGAGTGCCGCTCAGCAGTAAACTGCCACTGAGCGGTAATTTCAACTTCTCTTTTTGCACTTTTTGATGTCTTTTCTGATTCCATTTCTATCCTTCTTAACTTCTTTCACTAAATTCACCTTAAAACCTGCATAAAACACTGAAATCAAGCATAAACTTGTCCAGCTCTCTTATTTCTGAAAATATAACCAAAAGCTTGATTTCAAGCTAGTTTCTGAGTGTAAAAGGTTGCTTTTAATATCAATTTTAAGCATAAAAATAACAGTTTTTCAACTGTTATCACTCACCATTCAGCCTAGCTAAATTAACCATATGCATGGCACTAGTGTCATCACATAAACACTCTAACTTATCATCCAACACTGAAGCTCCTCCTACAGACTACCACAGATCTTTAAACCCATCGTATCCCAAACCTTTCACTACACTAACAACCATGAAATAACTCCAAACATCTGGGTCAAACAAAAACCTAGATGTCTCCCCACTTTCATACTTAAGCTTCCCATCATTAACTAATTTCTCTCCATGGTGAAAGACAACCTCAATATCCTCGTCCATGACGCAAAACACTATATATATGTTTTTACACACCTATAATGCAATCAAATGACGACAAAACATGTATTAACACCATAAACAAAACGCACTCACACACAAAAAGAAAAATAACTTTAAACATGGGGGGACCACTACAACGCGATAAAAAATGAAACACAATACAACCACAGGGACCACAACCCAACATCGCAATAAAAATAACACAACATATGACCTCTGTAATCAATAATCAATACAAAACCAACTTTTACTGACTTGGCCACTCGAGATTCCAATGGAACAAGGTCCCACAACTTCAACCATGACGACAAAAGCACGCTCTTTGTCAACGTCAACTTCGATTAAACCCTAAATCCCCAATTCCATACCCAATTTGTGAATTTCATGGACCTTTGCACGAACCCTACAAGAACCCCTCAATCTCAGAACAAACTTCTCCCAATCCCTAATTCCACAAAATTGAATCTCAATCTCAATCCCTATATTTCAATCATACTTTTGTTTTCTTTGTATTTTAAAAAATATAATTATCCATGTCAAACAAAGTTCCCTTACTTACGCCTGCCACGTCAATTACAAAATGGGATCCAGCGTGCCACGTCAAACACAACCTAATGTCGTTGGGCCCAATTTAACGGTTGGGGCCCAATTGTTGCAATTTTCAAAAAAATTGGATCCAATTGAGAAACCGAAAAACTAAGGGACGAAATTGAGATTATGCTCCAAAAAAGGGACTTCCTGAATGATTAAACCTAATTTGACGTAAAAGATATAAAACATCGAATGACTTTTAAATTCGATGTCAAAAGGTTAGTGAATTCACTGTAAATTTGAGCAGGAGATTGAAAATTCATTCACTTTATCTTAGCGCGCGATACCCTCTTCTCTTCTCAAACTTTTCACGAACGAAGTTTGACGAGCATTACATGTAATCTTTCTTTCATTTGATACAAATGCATGTTAATTAATTACTTTATGTATGATTTTTGTTTGTTATATGATAACAGTTGAAAAACTGTTATTTTCATGCTTAAAATTGATACTAAATGCAACCTTTATACTTAGAAACTAGCTTGAAATCACACTTTTATCTATATTTTCAGAAATAAGAGAGCTGGACAGGTTTATGCTTGATTTCAGTGTTTTTGTGCAGGTTTTAAGGTGAATTTGGTGAAAGAAGTGAAGAAGGAGAGAGATGACATCAGAAAAGACATTAAGAAGTGCAAAAAGAGAAGCCGAAGTCACCGCTCAGCGGCACTTTACCGCTGAGCGGCACTCAAGAGGTTGCAGGAGGTCCGCTGAGGGGCAAAATGGCCGCTGAGGGGAGAAAACAAGTCACGCAATCACCGCTGAGCGGTACTTTACCGCTGAGCGGCACTTAAATGGGCTTGGGCTTAACTTTTTGTAATTTACGAATGATATATAAGCTTTAGGGTTTCCTAGGGTTAGACATCTTTGGCAGAAACGAGGCAAACACTCTCTCTTCCACCCCTTTGAAGGAGGATCTTGGATGCTCAGGCTACCTCTTTACCTTTATTGGGTTTATTCTTTCATTCTTTCATTGTAATTCATCTAGGTTCACCATGAATATGGTGAACTAAACTCTGTATGTTTGTTGGGGAATCAATGTAATCTTTTGAAGCTCTCATATATGGAATCTGTTTTTATATCTTTTAATTAAGACTTATGCTTTCTTTCATCATTAGTTAGGGTTTTTCCTCTTTGCTTAATGCTTGCATAGTTTAACTCATTCGATGCATGATTATTGGTTTTGTCGATACGGGAACGTACGGGGAAGTCTAGATCCGGGGAATTTCTCCCAATATTATGTTGGTTGTCGTTAAGCTCCTGAGCCTATGAACTAATCATTAGGAATGCTAGGAATTGTATGAACTCGTGATTAGGGAGAAGCCTTCTAGAAAGGTACTTTAGAGAGTGGCATTAACAATGATGATTTGAATGTTGAATTCCTAAAATATATGAGAGTGGATAAGATGAAATTGACCCCCAACAACATATTCATTCATATATTTCATTGAAAGTGTTTATCTTTTGCTTTTGCCATTGATCAAAAACTCATGCATACATGTTTATTTTCTGTCTTGCATAAAAATCTCAATTATTGCGTTTATAAGTCTTAGCTAATCAACAAATCACATAACTAAACTAGGCCGTGAGTCCTTTGGGAAGAACGATACTTGGTCTTACCAAGTTTATTACTTGAACGATTCGGTCATACTTGCCGATTGTGAAACAAGTTTGTGACATCATATTTTGGTGCTCATAAATTTGTCCATCAAGTTTTTGGCGCCGTTGCCGGGGACCTGTGGTTTAACTGGTTAATTTGTGTGATTATTGATTATCTTTGACTTTAATTTTGAATTTCTGTTTTTATTTTTCTGTTTTTATTTTATTTGATTAGATTAGATTTTATTTTATTTTATTTTGTTTTATTAGATTAGATTTTATTTTATTTTATTTTATTCTATCTTATTTTATCTTCTGAATATATATCTTCTCCTATATCTTTTTGTGCTAACAAAGATTTTCTAGGGTTTTGTTTTCTTGTGTATGCAGGAAGCAATTAGAACAAGGAGTAAGAAAACAACAGAACCACTTCTTGAAGGATTAGAAGACAGTAGAAGGAGGAGAAGAATCAGAACGTCTAGAGAACTTTTCCCTTCTCCAGAAACTCTCTTACAATCATCACCACAAGGTTCTGTTCATAGCACAGGAAATATGGAGAACAATAATGGTAGAAGAACTCTTGCAGATTACACCAATATTGTTGGACCTCAGCACTTTAATAGCATAGCTAGACCTAGAGTCAATGCAGCCAATATGGAGGTCAAACCAGCACTGATTCAACTGGTGAAAAGTAATCAATTTAATGGGTTATCTCATGAAAGCCCATATGAGCACCTCACCACCTTTAATGAGATTTGCAACACAGTCAAGATTAATGGGGTGCCAGACGAAGCTATCAAACTTAGCTTGTTTCCTTTCTCATTGGGAGGCAATGCTAAGCTTTGGTTGAATTCTTTTCCAGAAGAAAGTTTCACAGAGTGGGAAGCAGTGGTCACAAAATTTTTAAACAAATACTTTCCACAATCTAAGGTGACTAAAGGCAAGCAAGAGATTTCTTCATTCAAGCAGGGCATGGAAGAATCACTGGGGCATGCATGGGACAGGTATAAAAGCTTATTGCGTAAAACTCCCACGCATGGTTTTGAAGATCAAGAAGTAGTCTTAACTTTCCTTGGAGGGCTTGGTTCACAAACCAAGATGATGCTAGACGCCTCAGCAGGAGGCAATATTAAATGGAAAACTCCAGAGGAAGCAACTGAAATTATAGAAAACATGGCTACTAGTGATAATGAGCTGCACAGTGAGAGAGGAACTCCTATGCAACAAAAAGGGGTTCTTGAATTGCAAACACATGATGCCTTGCTAGCACAGAATAAAATTCTAACTCAACAGCTGGAAACTCTGACTAAAACTCTTGCTCAATTGCCTAAAGAGTTGAAATCTGCTGCACAGGTACAAACCCAGTTGTGCGAATTATGTGGAGGTGATCATATCAATGGTTAATGTGCTTTCCCAGTGGAAGCTGTGGAGGATGTTAATTTCATGGCTAATCAATTTCCATACCATCAAGGGAATTATAATCAGGGTTGGAAACCACATCCAAGCATTGGTCAAGGACAAACTGGGCAAGCTAATCAATATAATAAGCAGCAGCAGCAACCAACCTTGTGGCAACAGTTATCTATGCTTAATGAAAGATCAACAAGGTTGGAAGAAACTCTTCAGCAATTCATACAGAAAACTGAATCTTCTCAAAAGAGCACTGAAGCTGCTATAAAGAATTTGGAGATTCAAATGGGTCAGATTACCAAGCAATTGGAAGAAAGGCCAAACAGAAATTTTGGGGCTAATACTGAGGTTAACCCTAGAGAAGAGTGCAAAGTGGTAAAGAGTGTGAATGAAGAGATAATTGAGTTAGAAGAAGGAGAAATAGAAGATAGAAGAGAAGAAGAAAGAAAGGACATTTTTCCTTTTCCTATAAATCAAGAGAAACAAATGGACTTCACAGAATTATTCAGAATGGTGGATAATGAAGCACCTTGGGAACAGATTTTACAGAAAATTGCAGTTTATACAAAATCTGATGAAGAAATCTCTACAAAGAAGAGACATAGAGATGATGAGGAAAAAAAGTGTATAACTGTAAAGAAAGAGTCATTCCCTCCTAAAGCATCAGATCCAGGTAGTTTTTCTATCCCTTGTACTATAGGGAAGAAAAAGGTAAAGAAAGCTCTCCTTGATTTAGGTTCAAGTGTTAACTTGATGCCTTATTCTTTATTGGAGCAAATTGGCAATGTTAAAATGAAACCTGTAAAGGTTAATCTAGTGATGGCCGATGGATCTTCAAAGGAGCCATGTGGGATTGCAGAAGACATTGTAGTTTGTGTTGGCAAACTTCAGTTTTTGGCAGACTTTGTGGTGATGAAGATGGAGAACGAGAAGATACCTATCATACTTGGAAGACCGTTTATGAAAACGGCCAGGGCTATCATAGATGTAAATGAAGGTATAGTAGTGCTCCAGGACAGAGAGGAGAGAGTGGTGGTGGATGTCTTCAAAGATGAGACACAAGCAAAGGAGGAAGAGGCTAGTTATAAAGCTGCATTTCGAGATGCACCCATGACTAGAAGTAAAGATGAAAATCTTGAAGTTTCAGGTAACCATTGTTTGTTTTTTCAGGTACCCAAGGAAAAAGAGATTGGAAAAGGAGAAGAAATTCCTAGAGACTGGAAGAAAAGAAGACTCCAACTTGGCACACCTGTAAGACTCAAGAACAAGTTGTGGGTTATAAAGGGCTTTAAAGAGAAGGAGATGATAGAGATAGAGTCTCCATATTCTAGAAGAACCAAAACAGTTCAAAGGAAACAGTTGAAAAGTTGGTGGAATGACAACATCAACTATAAAGAAGATGGAACATGAGCTTTATTGGGTCAAGCTAATGACGTTAAAGGAGCGCTTTCTGGGAGGCAACCCAGTGGATTTACAAACTTTTGATTTGTTTTATTTTGGTTTTGTAACTTTTAATCTGTGAACATTATTTTGGACATTATTTTGTTGGATACAGCATCTACTGAAGGATGCTAGGTGGTTAAGTATCTATTGAAGGATACTAGGTTTGTAACACCTACTGATGGGTGTTGGTGAGAAAATTTTGCACCTACTGATGGGTGCTGGTAAGTTTGAAACACCTACTGATGGGTGTTGGTGGATTTTGGGTCAGGCTCGTGACGTTAAACAAGCGCTACCTGGGAGGCAACCCAGTTGATTGATTGTTTTTGTTTGTTTTATTTTAGTTAGGGTTTGCATAAGTATTCTAAGCATTGAATTGCAGGGAACCAGTGAGAGGCATGTAGGGAAGGCACGTAGGTTAAGAAAAAAAAGAGAGGAGCACATCACGAAAGTGCCGTTGAGCGGTATTTTACCGCTGAGCGGTACTATCGCAGAATGGGTTTTAAGTTCCCCTTAGCGGGACCCAAGCCCATTAGGGTATTTTTATACCTCAAGCTGCGTTTTAGGGTTTCTTTCCAGGCACAAACACTTCCACACACCTTCTCCAAGGTTTTCCACATCTTTTCACTCTTACCTCTTAAGGAAATGTTTCTTCCACTCACTTGTTGATGAGTTGATATTTTCTGCACTGCACTTAGTTTATTGTGCTAGAGTTAATCAGGGAAGTGTGCTCAAATATCCAATATTTTCCCATTTTTCTGTACTGTGTTTAATTTGACCAGAAATTCTTATTTGAATTAATTTGAATTATCTGAGTCTAATTATTTGCAATTTTAATTGTAGGGAAATTGTTGGATAAAAATTTAGAGATTAATTTCTTTTGGAGTGCACACAACAGCTAATTTTCACTGCCCATGAATTAGGAAGTGTCACGTTTTTTTTTAGTTTGCTACATCACATTGAGAAAATGCATAGTAAGCTTTAGCAACAAAAACATATGCTCAGAACAAAGTCTTCCAGAGAACTCTAGCTTATTGCACGTGAAGATATAGGCATCAGTTTGTCAACATGAAACACTAATTGGATAGATACATCCAAGCACAGGGAATTGATTGAAGAAAAATGAGGAAGCTAGATGCTAGGAGAAGAGACAAGCCTAGAGCCTATGGTCAGAAGGAGACAACACAAGGATTTGGAGATCTCTCTTAATTTCTTCCTCTCGGCAATTTGAAAGGGGCATCATCTTTTCTTCTTTTTCACGTGAGACAGCAAGAGTGGAGGAGGCATGATGGCTTGGTGAAGGAGAAGAAGATACAAAATCTGAAGTTGGAGATGAAGAGAAGAAGCTGCTGTAATGATGGGAAGAGATGCATATGAGATGAGCTTTTGGAAGAGTGAGCATGGTGATTTGCTTGGAAAAAACTCTTGAAGAAGTAGATGAATATGAAGGTGTGATTCTCGGTCAAAAGAGCTAGAATTGTGTGATTCTTACTTGCAATTTGGAGAAGTGCAGCCATGGTCCAGCAACACATGAATTCTCGGCAAAAGTGGTCCATGTAGTAGTATAGTTTATGAAGTTTTTAATGCTTTCAATGACTTTGGTTTGTTTTTCGTGTGGTATGCTTTTGAATTCAGCAAATACACATTTCATTTTGCCTTAAGAAAGTGGACGGTCTACATGTGTGTTTCCATGTGAATATGTTTTGTTTGTTTACTTTCCTTTTAGATAATGCTCATGGTCCAACATCATCTTTCTTTCATATAATTCTACTTTGCTTACTTTTTAAAATTGAAAAGAACCGTGAAGTGGAAGTGCAACACCAATCTTGATTTCTTAAGAATATGTTTGTTTATATTATTATGGGAAAAAGTAAAGTGTTAGTTTCATAAAAAGACAAAAGCTTTCAAAAGTTTGGTTTTTATTTTGGAACATCTTTCATTTTACGTGAATGGAAATGAAGAAGTGGCTCACGGCCATTTGAAGCATTTCTTTTAATTGTTTATGAATGGACAAATTGAAGTAATAGTTGCACGGTCATAGATAAAGTGTTTTCAATTGCTTTTGGAAATGGGTGAAGCATATGGATTAAAATATGATAGATTTTGGAAATGCACCGTGAAGAAAGAGCACTTGAATTATTTTAAATTCCTTTGCATGCAACACATGAAGTGTCACGGCCAAAGAAGAGGAGAAGCATTTTACTTGTTTTAATTTTCTTTAAATTGAATACATGGATGTGTCACAGCCAAGGAGTTTTTTTTAGAAGCATTTGCAATTTTAATTTCTTTTGGTAGATGAATGGGTCATGGTAGATAAGTTTTATTTTATTTTCCCTCTTTTGTCTTAAAATATTTTCTATAATTCATTGGAATGACTTGTTGTATATTTTTTGTGCATCCGTAAATTTTTTTTTACTATTTCAAATTGTTGTGATTTCATTTTAAAGTACCAATTTCATTTTTACTATTTTAATTTAGTTTTACTTTGTGAATTTTATTTAAACGTTTTATTTCAATTTTATCCTCAAACAAAACCATTAAAAAAATCCCCCCACTACGTGTTGACAAGAGACTGAACCATATTTGGTCCCTGAGAGACGACTTGGGAGTCACCTCCTAATACTGTACTGCATTTTTAATTGCACATCAAATTTGATCACACTGCATTATTTGACTGAAATAAGCTACACTGTACTGATTTATTTTGTGTTGAATAAAAGAAAGATGTACAGATCCCTGGACAGTTTGGTTTGGCTAAAGCAAAACACCTTCAATTCATTTTCTTTCTTGAAGAAAACAACTTAATTCCTTGGGAATCTCTTAGCATCTCACGACTGAAATGAATTAAGCACATAAACACTTGGCTTTTACGTGAAGTGCAACACCAAACACATGCAGCTTGGAGCATACAGTGGACTCACATGGAAGTGGTGTATGCAAAGAAGGATTCACATTTCCAGCAGCAAGTCACGGCTCACATCACATGGAAAAGAAGTGCATTCAGTTTGGCTTTGACCTTGGAAGGAGACGGTCCTTGCTCTTCCATTCCACATGATTTGAATTTTTTATTGGTAAATGAAATGTGGACATCATGGTGAACAAACGGCACATGAAAAGAGGAAGTGGCTGATTTCAAATTAATTTGTATGAAGCTTCACGTGGTAGCCTTGTCTCCCTTATTTTAATATTAAGTGCATGATGCAAATGGAGACATTATGTGGAATGCAACACCAAATGAAGAAGCATGCGGCACCTAACGTACATGTGGAAGCATGACATGGAATCACACGTGAATGAGTGGAAGAATTAAGTGGAAGTGTGGACAAGTGGCAGCCAATCTTTTGGGTTTGATTATTTTATATGGAGAATGGGAAGAAGGTGGACAATCTTCACGGCTTAAGGCAGCAGTCAGCATTAAATGAAGAATTTTCTTTCTATTTTGGAAGTGGGAAGCACCATAACATGAAACAAAGGAGAAGGGGCCACTTTCCATTCACGGTTTGGTTGGGAGAAGTGTAATGCTAATTTATTTTGTTAGTTTGTGGTCACTCATTTCACGTAGCTAACACTCACCACATGGCCCACTTTGGTTTGAAAAGAATGTGCAGAATTCTTTGGGAGGAAGAAGGAAGCTCTCGGTCTTCCATTACAGCAAGCAGTAGCCACCACGTTGAGGGGTTGGAGCTCTCACGGGTTTCTTCATCCAGCACATCCAGCAAGTTTGATGAGGAAGAAGAGCACACGGCCATGGCAGCAGCTCATGCAGCACCTTGAAGAAAAAGAAGTCCAACAAGCTTGGACGCACGGAGAGCATGGAAAAAGAAAAAAACACTTCACGGCCAGGAGGTGCTCACGGTGGATGCTGGAAGTAGAGAAGGAGGCTAGCATCACAAAGATGGGTTTATTTATCTTGCTGTCCAGCCACATGGAAATAAAAGTTGCATGTGCAGATTTTAACTCTCCTCCACTCCACATAATGCACTCACGGTCCAGCAGCTTCACGCCAAGCAAAATGGAAGAAAGCAAGCTAGTTCACGGTATTGGAGGTGCAGCAAAAAGCTAGGAAGAGTTTCAACATCCAAAACTTGGAAGCTGCAAGGAGAAGATCACGGTTCTAGTTTGCACAGCAGAGGAAGCTACAGAGAGTGTGGGCACCACCTTTCAAGGAATTTGGTAACATTCCCGTGGAAGAAGGAATCAGAAAACAAACACAGTACAAGTGAGGGCCCATCTTCTTGACTTTGGCACGTCCATGAAGAAATTTGTGCCAGACAAAACAAAACCGAGAAATTGGCTGAAGTGAAAGAAGGTCACGGGCTGCCAAATGACACAAAATCCAAAATGCTGAATGGAGGGAGGATGTTCAGATTTTTTGCTATAAAGGAGAGCAGCATAGCAGAGAAAAAATAAGGAGATTTTAGGAAGTAGATTAGGAATTAGGAAGACACCCACGCTTGGAAGAGGCTCTCGCCTCTTCCTTTTTCCAAATAAGCTCTATGTATTTTAATCTCAAACAGTGCCTAGTTTTCATTTCTCTGAATGCCACCTTTGTTCGTTTCATTGTTAGTTATAATGTTCAAGAATTTTAATTTAAGTGTTGAATCTTTGCTAATTCTCATTTTCAGTCAAGTGCCTTTATTTTTACGGTCTCTTTTATTTTACTGTTTACTGTTTTATGCATCGTTAAATTTTACCGTTTCTCAATTTACCACTTTTCATTTTTACTGTCTTTTACTGTTAAGCTTTTATTGTCTTTAAAATTTATTTCAGTGTTTTTAAATTCAATTGTGTTTAAATCCCAGTTTTAATTTATTTTAATTTTTCTGCTGTTTTATTTAATTTCCAATTTAATTACCGCACAAAACATCCAGAAAACCCCCTCTTATTTAAATTTCAGTTTTAATTTAATTTTTCTGCACAACAACCTTTCAAACCCCCCCCCCCCCCTTCGTGTTAAATCTGAGACTAAACCCACATAAATTGGTCCTTGAGAGACGACCTAGGAGTCACTTCCTAGCTTATACTGCATTATTTATCTGTATAAAATTTGTATGACCGCGACAGTCGTATCACTTGTTCACTAGTGTGTCATCAAAGTTTGGGGTTGGAAGAGAGCATTATAGCTTGGAAGCATTCTTATTGCATCTAGTATCTCCACCCAAGTAAGTAAAATGCATTTTGTTCATTCTAGGGTTCTTGATTTTGAATGTGATTGTCAAAGCATGAAAATTTAGGGGTTTTGATTTCTATGCATGATTTGATGATATATTTGATGTTTGAACCGATTAAACTGCATGATTATGAACTGGAAAACTGAAAATTGCATTTGGGTGGAGTTAGGACAGCTTTAAAACAAGATTTTCAAAAATCTGCAGAGTTACCGCTGAGGGGTAAATTGCCGCTGAGCGGCACTCTGCCAGATTTGATTTTTCTGTTTTTTTTTTGCGTGTTGGAATGTGGCACTGGTGGCGCTGAGGGGAAATTCTGGCCCTCAGCGGTGGTTTAGCTTCGAAAGGAGTTGTGTTTTGTGTTTTACTAATGATTAACATCATGTTCTGTGGTTTGTATTTGTGTTTTGAATGTAGGAATGGCATCCTCTTCAGGAAAGAGATTGAAAACCATGGCAACCAAGAGGAAGGAAAAGGAACCAGAGCAACCTCACTCTAACAGGTTCCTCTCTAGGAAACATGAGAAGCACTTTAGGGTGGTTCAGGACAGGAGACTTCTGATGGAGAGAAAGGTTGGAATGATACCTAACTTTGCTCCTCAATTTGGAGAGCAAGTGTTAGGGAATGACTGGGGAAAGCTAGCCACTTATCCTGCACCTGCCAACATAGCTGTGGTAAAGGAATTCTACACCAATGCAAAGAAGATTTGTGATTATCCAGCTGAGAATTATTTGGGCTATGTCAGAGGCCATGCTATCAGGTATGATCCTGATTCTATCAACAACTTCCTAGATACTGTGTGGGCTGGTGAGCAATGCCAGTTTGCTCTTTGCATGGAGGAAGGTGCTGATTTTGAGGATGTGGAGAGAGTACTTTGTATACCTGGAGGACACTTCCAAAGGAATAGATCTGGCTTAGTGGTTAACATTAGGAGGACAGATTTGACTCCTCTTGCAAAGTATTGGATGGCGTTTTCTCATGCCAACATTCAGCCATGTTCACATGTGTCAGATATTACTCTCAGCAGGGCACTATTCACCTACTGTGCTATCAGAAACTTAAATGTTAATATTGGGCAAGTGATAGCTGATGAGATTAGTGTGTGCGCTAACACCTCAAACAACAAAGCATCACTAGGACATCCTTCTTTGATCACTCACCTTTGCAAGCTAGCTGGGGTGGACACTTCTGTTCCACCATTTGAGAGGCCAAGAAAAGCTATTGATGAGGCTTATTATAGACAATACTGTGGAGGTGAGGATGTAGCTCAGCCAGTTCCACCACGCCGGGCTCGAAGAGAGAGAGGGCCAGCACAGAGCCAGACATCTGCTGATACACATGAAGCAGAGCCATTCCAGATGAGGGACATGTATATGTCTCTTATAGGTGCTCAGTTGCAGTCCATTCACAGAGGGCAGGTGGCCACTGCTGAGATGATAGTGGGGATGTATGATACACCTCCAGCCCACAGGTGGACTATGGATGAATTCCATAATGTAGTAGCTTGGCCAGAAGAACCAGTGCATGGAGGAGGAGCTGGAGCAGCTGAAGCTTCAGCTAGAGATATGGAAGAAGATGAAGCTGATGAGGAAGATGCATTTGAGGATGATGAAGATGAGGAGGAAGAGGAAGATACAGAGGACAGCTCAGACTGATGAGGAGCTGAGATAGCATTTACTGATGAATGCTATCATATGAACTTATGCTTTTGTGGTTTAAGTTTTCTGAACTTATTTGTTTTTGTTTTTAGATTAGGGTATGATGTACTCTATTGGATACCTGGTTTGTGTGATGGTTTGCTATTAACTGTGATTGTTTGATAAGTAATGCTTGATGATGCTTATGATTAATTGATGTTGAGATGATGTGCACATTAAAATGCTTATACAGGTAATTCACAAGCTTTGTGAACAAATGCATGATATCATGATTGTGATTGTGAAATTAAGCAGGATGTGTATGTCAAATGTGAATGAGCTTATATGTGAGGTTTTGAGCTCCAGAGTTTTTGGTATGATTGAATGCTATTACTTTGAAAGCATGAATGACTTTGCCCAGGTTTTCTATGATTGAATCAATTGCTTGTTTTGCATCATATGATCAAGGCCGTTTGTTGAAACCCTTTTTATTGGCCAAATTCATAAAGTTAGCCCACTAAAAGAGAACACTTTGTGTTCTATCCTTTAAACCTTTAGCCTTGAACATACACTGAAAACCCTTGATTGAAAATCTTTACCTTGAGTTAAGTAGAAGATCTTGTGTGGTATTGTTAAATGTTCAAGTTTGGGGTTGTTAGGAAAACATGAAAAAGCATTGAGTTAAGAGCTAAAAAGTAAGAATATGCAAAGAAAAAGAAAAGAAAAGAAAAAGAAGTAAAGCTCAATGCAAATACAAGGCAAGTTGGGAAGAATAAGAATAATTGTGATGATATGATTCTCTTAACTCAAGGATTTTGTGATCCAGAAAAACCAATTTTCTTGTTAGCCCAGCCACGTTATAAGCCATTGAAAAGTCCTTGTGATGATGCATGCTTGTGAATGTTTTTGATTATGGTAAAATGAAAGGCAAAGTTGATTCATGTAACATTGTGATAGTGGAGTGAATGAGTGAAACACTTTACCTCTTATACACTTGTGTGTTGAGTGAAACACTTTACCTAGTGAGGAAATATTCCATAAGCACATGAACATCCATGCTTAATTGATTGATCATTCATGAAAAATAGCATTTGTTGGAATTTAAATGACTTTGTGAACACTAAGGCATGTGCACATCTTGAATGAACTCTTGGTCATAAGTTTGAGTGAAGTTGTTACTTATCTTGAAAAAGAGGATTTGAGAATGAGTAAATCATCATATGAATTGTTTGGAGATTGAGTTACATTTTGTTTGCTTGAGGACAAGCAAAGTTCTAAGTTTGGGGTTGTGATAACAGTTGAAAAAATGTTATTTTCATGCTTAAAATTGATACTAAATGCAACCTTTATACTTAGAAACTAGCTTGAAATCACACTTTTATCTATATTTTCAGAAATAAGAGAGCTGGACAGGTTTATGCTTGATTTCAGTGTTTTTGTGCAGGTTTTAAGGTGAATTTGGTGAAAGAAGTGAAGAAGGAGAGAGATGACATCAGAAAAGACATTAAGAAGTGCAAAAAGAGAAGCCGAAGTCACCGCTCAGCGGCACTTTACCGCTGAGCGGCACTCAAGAGGTTGCAGGAGGTCCGCTGAGGGGCAAAATGGCCGCTGAGGGGAGAAAACAAGTCACGCAATCACCGCTGAGCGGTACTTTATCGCTGAGCGGCACTTAAATGGGCTTGGGCTTAACTTTTTGTAATTTACGAATGATATATAAGCTTTAGGGTTTCCTAGGGTTAGACATCTTTAGCAGAAATGAGGCAAACACTCTCTCTTCCACCCCTTTGAAGGAGGATCTTGGATGCTCAGGCTACCTCTTCACCTTTATTGGGTTTATTCTTTCATTCTTTCATTGTAATTCATCTAGGTTCACCATGAATATGGTGAACTAAACTCTGTATGTTTGTGGGGGAATCAATGTAATCTTTTGAAGCTCTCATATATGGAATCTGTTTTTATATCTTTTAATTAAGACTTATGCTTTCTTTCATCATTAGTTAGGGTTTTTCCTCTTTGCTTAATGCTTGCATAGTTTAACTCATTCGATGCATGATTATTGGTTTTGTCGATACGGGAACGTACGGGGAAGTCTAGATCCGGGGAATTTCTCCCAATATTATGTTGGTTGTCGTTAAGCTCCTGAGCCTATGAACTAATCATTAGGAATGCTAGGAATTGTATGAACTCGTGATTAGGGAGAAGCCTTCTAGAAAGGTACTTTAGAGAGTGGCATTAACAATGATGATTTGAATGTTGAATTCCTAAAATATATGAGAGTGGATAAGATGAAATTGACCCCTAACAACATATTCATTCATATATTTCATTGAAAGTGTTTATCTTTTGCTTTTGCCATTGATCAAAAACTCATGCATACATGTTTATTTTCTGTCTTGCATAAAAATCTCAATTATTGCGTTTATAACTCTTAGCTAATCAACAAATCACATAACTAAACTAGGCCGTGAGTCCTTTGGGAAGAACGATACTTGGTCTTACCAAGTTTATTACTTGAACGATTCGGTCATACTTGCCGATTGTGAAACAAGTTTGTGACATCATATTTTGGTGCTCATAAATTTGTCCATCATTATAACCGATTATTTTCTTGCTCTTGTCCTTCATAGGCGTATTCTGCTTTCTCTCTCACTGGTGATGAAACTTTATTCCGACGAACTCACCTTTTGAAGGTTAGTTTTCATTTTTGTTTTGAAGAACTTATTTGTTTTTTTGTTGAACTTGTTTATTGTTGTTGTTTGGTTAAACCTGTTTGTTGATGTTGTTTGATTGAACTTGTTTGTTGTTGTTTTTTGATTGAACTTGTTTGTTTTTGGTTATTATTGTTTACTGTTGATACTACACTACACGTTCATAGTTCATGCTTCATAAAATACCAAAAACTGATATTTCTTGTTTTTCTGCTTTTCAGGTCTCGTAGAGTTGTTAAAAAGGATCACAGTTAATTAAAAAAAATTAATTAACATCGAATATTGACTAAACTCGACGTTAATTTATTGTCAAATTTTTTAAATTCGACGTAAATTTAACTCCGACTGATATGACGTCGTTCTCGAATTCGTCGTTAAAAGCCCAAAATATTTGATTTTATACGCGATTTTAGTACTAGTGATTGACTCTCACTAACTAAATATCTTTCTCTATATGAGTTGGAATATCTAGTAAATTTTGGATAATTCATTTTCGAGTCCATACTTAATACACCTAACATAAGAGTGAAATGCCTTTTCCCTTGAAATCAATCCACATTAATCACATCACAACCATACTTTATCGTCTCATTTATACATTTAAACATCATTATCATTCATTCACATCTACACTTTTACCATAGCATATTCAATGTCAAACACTCATTAAAGTAAACTAGAGATGTCAAAATGTGTTTTAACATAGATTCCAGCTAGGTTGAGTTGGAAAATTTTCAATTTTTTTGAATGTGGGCTAAGTGATTCAAGTAACCCATGAATCAAAATGATTTGAGCCAGATTGAAGGTGAGTTGAACCCCACCAACAACTAGGGGTGGGTAAATCAAACTAAACTGCACTGCACTACTAAAAACTGTATTAAACTAAAAACTAGTTCAGAAAAACTAAACTGCACTAAAAAATAGTTCAGAAAAATTGAACTGAACTGCTTTTGTTTTATTAAATTGTACTGAACTGAACTATACTTAACTGTACTAAACTACACTATAAACTGAACTGAACTACTAACTATACTAATTTTGAACTAAATTATACTAATTTTAACCAAGAACTGCACCAACTATACAACACTAATAGTGTAGCTTTGAAGCTTACAGAACAAACATACAAACCAAACTGTGTAGAATGAAAACATGGACAAACAAAGTTAGGATATATAGTAATATTAATCAACAGTAGTCAATACATGGTAGAGCTTTCCCCATCAAAAACACAAGATCCAACTTCCTGGTGACAGCTAAACAACAAATTTTGACATGGAAGTGGAACATCTGTACCCAAAGCAACAACTTCCATAAATGTAACTTCAAGAATAGTTTTAATGTATATTTTTCTGTTGGTAGAGGATAGGGCAGGATATTCACATAAAGCAAATTAACGAGAACAGGACGTTTTCCCTATACCTGAAACCATAAAATGTGATATTCAAACATACATTTAATGTGGATAATGCAAATTAAAGGCTGTAAACTGATGTTGTCCAGTAACTTCTAATAAGATTCAAACTTCAAAGAGAAGCATTTCAAAGATGCAGTTTCTTACTGAAACAGTGGCATAATCTACTAAATATCTAGGATCCTGCGCATGAAATAAACGTAGTTCAAACTTCGGAGACCATAAGTATATTTGATATGCCAAAAACGCATATAATAAATTAAATGATTGTTAGAAATTAGAAGATGTGAAAATATCTCAAAAGTATCTTAGCATTGGTTGCCATGTTCTCATACAATTTATTTCACTGATTTTAATTAACAGTATAGATCTAGGTCTTAAGAACAAACTTAGCAAGACATCATTCCATTACATAACAACATATTATGCAAAACCCATTTTTCCCTCAATCTCCTCCCCCTCTGTATCCAAAATCAGATACCTCCAACATGGTATCAAAGTGATATCATAAGACCTATTTCGTCACTACTTGGCCGCTAAATTACCTCAACTAAGGAACATTTACGTTATTTCCCTTCAAATTTATTGTCTCTCTTGCCTGATTCTTCTTTGGCATTAGGTCACAACTATTTTATCATCCTCATCAGCTTTGTTCTTCATTTCAACCATCTCCTTCACCAGTTTCTTTAGATTATAAATACAAAGATCAATATGTCTCTTCTACTGTAAAATAAGCAAGCACATAATTTCTACCACTCTAGTAAAGGCCAAACTCACAAAATCAACTCCGATGGTGCTTATGTAGCTTTCAATGTATGAATCATCTTGTAGCAAAGCATTGAAAAACAATATTGAGCATTTGTGTACTGTTTCCAAGACAAAACAACATGAAAAACAAAGCATTAAGGTTATAGTCTTACGCACATGTACTTTAGATAACTAACAAATTGTGGCAAAACTTCAATCATCCAAATTAATAGCAACACTTGAAGGTCCCACTTCATCTTGAGAGGTTATCTCTACAAAAATAAAATAAAATATTTCATAATTTTTTAACACTTAAAATATAAATTAAAAAGTATATAAATTTGTCATATAATCTCACCTTGCTCAAATTTATCAAGTTCTTTAGGATCCTCATCAAAAAGTATAGAGAAAGGTGTTCCTTTTAACCAATCCTTTGTGCAAACAAGTACTTCCACTATTTTAGGCGTTAGGCAACTACGATAAGGACTAACCACTCTTCCTCCTGTATTGAATGCACACTATAATGCTATGGTAGAGATAGGAATGGCTAACACCTCTCGAGCCATGTTCGCAAGGATAGGAAATCTAGTCGAGTTGACTTTCCACCAATGTAAAATATCAAGCTCAACTGACTTCATATAAGGTTCAGGATCCTCTCTCAAGTATTTATCAAGCTCTGATATATAATCAAATCTACGTCCTGTAGCTCTTAGGTAGAAACTCATGCCATGAGGATCATCATCATCATCATCTAGTTGAGATTCTTGTTGGGTACTTTGAGAACCCTCCTCAATACCTTGATATTGTTCATAAACTGTTTTTAAAGATGACAATAATTTTGATTTCAATTCACTAGCCATACTAGATTCAAAGAGGTAGTCAATGAAGTAATTAACAAAATCCAACTTACTCCCAGGGTCAAGCACAACAGCAATCAATAATAAGATATTAATTCCATTAGGATTTCCCCAATATTTTTCATATTTGCCCTTCATCCTCATTGCCATCAATTTTATGCTCACATCACTACTCTCAGAATATTGTCGAATCCTTTTACCAATTCCAAACACCTCCTTCATATACATATGACTCGTGACATAAGATGAACCAGAAATGCATAGGGTAGAGTCATAAAATATCTTTAAAAATGGTAGAATAGACCTCGCATATTCCCAATCTTCTTCTAATGGCACACCATCATTACTTTTGGCCATTTCAACCCCAAATTTCTTATCTTGCATATCTAGCAAGACAAAGGCATCTTTATACTTCAAGCTTGCCTCTAACATTAAGTAAGTTGAATTCCACCTAGTTTCAACATCAAGACAAACAATACCTTTGTAAGAAATTCCCTCTTGTTCAACACATGCCTTGAATCTAGCAAATCTAGCAGGAAAAGATTTCACATATTTAAGTGCACTCCGGATTTTTGAAATTGAATCTTTTATCTCTTTTAAGCCATCCTTCACAATCAAACCTAATATATGAGCACAACAACGCATATGAACATATTCTCCCTTCAAAACAAGACAATTCCATGATAACATCCTTCTTTTAAGGTACTGGACCCCAACATCATTTGCGCTAGCATTATCCACTGTGATGCTAAGGACTCGCTTCAACTCCCAATTATTCAAACAAGCCTCAACATGTTTAGCAATGAGCTCTCCTGAATGTCCCGTTGTTTGAGAAATATTCAAAATTTTCTTTTGAAGTTTCCAATCATTATCAATAAAATGAGCTGTTAAACTCATGTAATTTAGGTTTTGGATTGATGTCCATGTGTCTGTAGTTAAACAAACCCTCTCACACTGCTTTGATAGAAACATTTTCAACTTTGCTTTTTCCTCTTCATAGAGTTCCCATATTTCACGCCTCAATGTAGTGCGGGATGGGACTTCAAATCGTGGTTGGAAGGACCATACAAGTCGAAAAGGAAGCTCAGACTTCACAAATCGAAAAGGAAGTTCAGACTTCCACAAATCGAAAAGGAAGCTCAGACTTCACAAACATCTTCACCAACTTCATTCGAGATGCATTTTGGTCAAATTTAGAAATAGTTGGTGAGGGGCTAACACTAACTTCTGCAATTGATGATGAAAGCTTTTGCCTTTTGAATGCTTCTCTATTAGGATTTTCTTTACATCTCGCCAAATGATTCCTTATCCCACTTGTTCCAACCAAATATTTAATCAAATCACCACAATAATTGCATTTGGCCTTCTTCTCAGAATGTGGTTTTTGTTTAGTAAAATGTCCGCACACATCTGATCGACCCTTACTATTCTCAGTTGACGATGAATCGATACGAGGTAAATAATCCATTCTAGAAGTATTTGGTGTGAGGGTTTCTACCGTTTTTGACATTCACGTCACTACATTAATTAAGAGTTGAATCAAACAAAAGGCAAATTTATCTAAATGATGATGATGATATAGGATCTGAAAAAATCTAAATGATGATGATATAGCTTTGTAACATGCTATGTAACCTAAACAACAGCAAACACTGCTACTGCTATTCGAATTATTGTATGTAATGGACTTAAGTATGGAATCTAAATCTACATTTGACAAAAGGATCTTTCCTATTTTATTATCTCCTTTATGACGCATAATTTCTTATTGTAAACTTAGCAAATGTCTACCTATGCTTTCAGTTCAAGGTATTTATATTTGTATATATTTACTTGAATTAACTATGTACAGTTTTTTAGACTCGTATGTTTATTAGTATTTTATTTGAATATTAGGAGAACTAAATATTTTCAAAATAAGAAAAATATTTTTTTATTTTTATGATCTAAAATGGTATTTAATACGCTAGATCTTATGTTTTATGCAAAGGTAATTCGCTACCATGTATGTAATATGTGAAATGTGCTCTAGATCTATATTTGAGTGGAATGATTTGCTCTAATATTCTTGACATACTTCATATTTGAGTGGAATCCCTTCTTCAGGTACCCTCTCTCTCTCTTTCTCTCTCCCTCCACTTTCCACAGTTGTTTAGATAGTTTATTAATTATGTGTTACAATGATAGGGTTATGTGGGTCACTTGTCTCGTCCAATGTTGGTGTTTCATTACTGTTAAATTTGTTTCTGCATTATTATATTGAATAAATTTATATCTTCACAAGGGTCTTCTAAAATTTGCGTATTATTAGCTAAAAAAATAGTACAGGGGCTATTAGCTATTATTAGTTTTTCAATTAAATTACTGATAACAGATGCATGATGGTTCAGTGCAGATAAGTTTAGCTCTTAAAAATTTGAGTTTTACCTTACTGAATCCAAAAAACTAGTTCTTAAAGTAAGAGGAGTACATCATTTATATATTCCATTGCTCATATGCTAATGAATGCATGATTTTTAACACTAACCATAGAATCTAAATCCCTATAGTGAGTTATGCAGTTATGACATGGTTCAAGAAGATAATAGCCATTAAGATACCCATCCCTGCTGTAGTGACTACATACATATTCTGTTTAAGGAAAAATGAGGACTCAACTTCCAAAAAGAATAAGATCAAAATTTTGGTAATCAAGATATATAATATTCACAGCAATTAAAATTAAGTCCAAAATGCACGGCATAGTTACCTGGCAATAACCAAGATCAAAGTTGTAAAATGAATAGGTCAACAGTATATCTCGTAGAATATTTACATTTGGATTATCATCCCCTTCATAGAAAGGATCGATCTATCAGTTCTCACCTTCAAAAGCACAAGATAATTAAAACTGCATTAGCATCTTTTATTTGTTCATTTATAGTCATTCAAAGTTAAAATCTATTCCACTAGCTTACCACATCTTTCTCAATAAGCCCTTTCCTTTCCCTGAATTTTGTGAATCTTTTAGCCTGTGCAGAGGATATACTCTACAGAGAAAAAAAAACATTACAAAATTATATTTTGACTTGGCCGACAGCTTACAGAAATAAAGCAGAAAAACAATGTTACAAGAGATGGCAAATACATTATTAGAATTCATAATTAGAGGAAAAACAATGTATAATTTATATAATTTATATATAAGCTAGAAAGTGTACCAATAAATTTGACTCCAAATGAAAGTGGTACACCAGGATTTACAACACGAATCCTTTTTAAGCCATTTCATCATTGCATCCGAGAAAATAAAGGAAAGTAAAAGCTCTTTTATACAGTTTTCATTTTTCTATTGGTTTCAACATTCAAAACTTTGAAAGAAAAAGCTTCGAAGTAACAAATGAGAAGCTTTTATATAGTTGTCCATGAGTTTAGATAAAGCAAAACTGCTAGTGTAACCAAGCTAAATAGGGTTAAATATAAAATGATTCATCTGTTTTAAATTTTATTCACACAGTCGAAGTTTATTCACACAGGCTCCTACCCTGGCTGCCAAGAAACTAGACAATATGATTCCAACAAAGTTTCTACTTATTCAATTCCAAAACGCATATACGATTCTTCCAATGTGTTATTCGGTTCTATATGTTTACCTAAAAATTATAATTTCAACTAAGATAAAGCAACCAAAAGAATTAATATTATTTATAATAATAATACAATTTTCATGAAGTGGGTGATGACATGGACCCTATTTTGTAAACTCACAATCAGTATGGTTCCAATGCTTTGCTGACACTATGCAATCTAAGAAAACTCATGTCTAGACATTTTCAAGAGATCAAACAAAACCATTCATTATATTTGTAAACACAACCCGAAAACCAAGGAGTTAATTGATGATTTCAGACACGCTTAAAAGAGTCCTTGAAGACCGAATGACCAAAAATTTCAAACAAGACAACAAGGCCATTAGTTTTTTTCAACTGCAACTTTGATTTCTGCTACTCCAACCTATTGATTCAAATTTCAAAACATTAATGTCCATCAAACAGAAGAAGATGAAAATGAACAGACTTCATAATCCCCCGCAAAAACATAAATTCATTCGACCCATTTGTAATAAAATCTATTATCACCAATGACTCCATTTGAAAGCAGCGAAGAACATAAATTCATTTACCGAATCAGGTCTTTCAGTGCAGGGACCACCAACGAAAGCAATGATCCTAGCCCCAGTCTTGGGATTACAAGCACCAAGCAACACTGCTGTTATGCTCAACACCACGCTGGTACATTATGCAGGGCACTTCCCAATTGAAACTGGTCACACCAGTACACTGTGCAGAAGGTGTTGAACTGTGTAGGGTTTTCGTTGGAGGAGGAGGTCTTGAAGTGCGTAGGGTTTTCGCTGAGAGAAAGTGGAAATGAGAACTCAAAAGACTTAAAAAAATAAAAACAGAGTTCACACCAGTTCACACAGTTCAAACCAGTTAACTATACTAAAAGTATAATAGGTTCAATTTATTTAAACTGAACAAAAATAAGTTATTTAGTTTTTAGTAAAAATAGATTAGTTTATTTTAAGTATAATATAACACAGTTAACTGTAATTCAGTATAGTATAATTACTTTTGCCCAGCCCTACCAACAACAATACTTTATTATTATTTTTCCCATTTTTTATCTGTTTCTTATTATAATTATTTCCTACTTGTTATATAGGTTCATAATTTGATTTTTTTTAAGTAATTTAGCATTGCTTAATAATATTTGAATAGTTTAGATGTTTTATTTATTTGTTTGTCAAGTTATATATGTTGACACTTTAATTTTCAATTATTAGCGCTCTTCTTCAACGACCAACAAGCCATGAGCTCACTAGTACAAGTACCTTTAAAGCTCTTAGGATTTTCACCTTAAAGTTGCGCCTAATGGTCACTTAGTGGTGCCTATATCACCATCAAGTCAATGAACTCTTTGACTGCCCCAAACAATACTAAAGTCCTACCCAACGTAAGCAAAGTTAGACAGTGATCACTACTTGATTGGCGTCCAACGACACTTCTGGGGTGCCTAATTGATACGCTATCATTGAAGCTATCAAATTAATACTACTTTTCAAGGCAACTTTAGTATTTCCAAGTAGTATTCAAGAAAGTAGATAGGGTTAAAGTAACCCTGAGTCGTCTCCCAACGAATACGGAATTGCCTTAATATATTTGAATCTTATGAATGTAATGCAATGTTCAAGAATAAAAACGATGTTTGGAGAAGGTTTAAAGAAAAAATAAGAAACTTAAGAACGATTATAATGAAATATGCTAATTCCACTGCTTTTCCCAAATAGATTCATCATATGTTATTCACAGATAATTGTTCAATTGATTATTATTTAAGTTTCAAATTAATTAAAGCACATTCTTAATTAATTTGAGGGCGATCATGCACTTAACCAAAGTAAATTCTCAATCAAATGCAAAACCTTTCTAGATTATTCACAATGAATTCAACCAAAGTACATTCTCAATTAAATCCTATTGTGTTTAATCATGTCTATTCTTAAATTGGCTAACCAAATTAAAAACTAATCAATCAAAGTAAATTCTCAATTGATTATAGTTGAAATTATTACTACCAATAAAAGTACATTCTCAATTGATAGTAAAAACCATTTAATCATATAAAAGTTCCTAAATTAAATCAAAGTAGATTCTCAATTAAACCTAGAAACCCTAGAACTCATATAATCAATACGCATGTAGATTCAAACACATGATGATGCAAAATTCTTTGCTTTTAATTTGATAGAGAGATGAAAGACATAGAGAAAGAACAACTTAAATCAATAATCAAAATAAACAATTGCATTAACTCAACCTAACCTCATAATCCATAATGGAATTACAATAGAATAGCCCTAGATGTTTAGCTCTCCATGAATGGAGTTGAATACAACATGAAAGAAAAGTGAGAGAAGTGGTGAATGAATGAATGAAGTCCCTCTTTTTGCCTTTCCAACATTACACAAATGCCTTGAAATTTCTTCTATCTGCGCTTCAACCCCAACTGAATTTCTCAAAATTGCACCAGAACCCCTAAGTTGACCAAAATCAATCTGCTTGACCAGTTTTCCGAGCCAATGGGGGCCTTTCACGTGTCAGTCTCCTTCTCCACCCAAAATTAGGGCTTCAGCAAATTGGGGAAAAGGGAAAACTTTTGTCGCCTTGTTCCTCTCTACTGCTCGCGTTTTTGCGGAGATGGTGTTGTTGGTCATCGGAGATGCTTGTTGATGAAGATCGCGAGTGATGATGATGGATTTTGAAGCAGCGACGGCACAGCAGCAAGGTGGAGTCGTGATTGCTTCTTCAAGTCGTGATTTGGAAGCGCGTTGTTTCTATGATTGCTTGGTTTATTGTAGGTCTGGTTTTGATGTTGGTTTTATGCGGTGATGGAGGATGGCACGATGAATCTCGCTTGGAAGATGGTGATTGGCCGTGGAAGAAGGTTACCGGCGGGGTGCGATTATCGTGACGTTGTGGAGGTGAGCACGGTTGCGAAGAAGGGCTCTAATTGAGGCTTCGCGTGAACCGAACTCATGATCTGGGTTTCGCAATTTGATGGAAAAGCCATGGGTGATGCCAACAAGGTGCATTAATGGCAGAGAAGATGAAGATGGTGGTGCGATGGTGATGTCAATGATTTTTGTGCGAGATTGATGATGGAGGTCGCGGCATGGTGGTGGCACGATAGTGATAGACGCGGTATGGTGGTGCGATGGTGAGCAGCGGTGCGACGGCGTGAAGAACTCGTGTCTGGTCTCGCGATGGTGGCGGCTTCACGACGGCATGGAGGTTTTTTGTTGGCGGCGAGACTGGTTGTTGTGCGACCACGACACTTGTTTGCGCGTGACTGAAAAGTTGGTCGTCAGCGTGGCAGCGGGAACTTGCGAGAAAGAAGCAGTTGGCCGGCGGGGAGGAAGGTTGCAGCAAGGTGGAGACGGCAAAGCGGCGGCTAGGGTTTCTGTGGAGAAGATTATGCTGATGTTGCAATACGATAGTGTGTTGAGTCTCTGAGGAGACTGAGGTTCGAGTGTCACCCATTCCTCGTGCGCGGGCACTAGAGAGGGTTGGATGTTTCGCCCAATGACTTCGGCTCGTGTGAGTATAGTGCTCGGTGGGTGCGCCTAACCAAAGTTTTTACTCGTAATTCCTTGAGAAGTCGGGAAGATAGGTCTGAAGTTGCGATAGAAGACGACTCGAATCGCCCTGTTTTGCGAAACAGGTTTGGTACGAAAAAATTCAAGGAAACAACAGAAGCTTGTGTAAATGATTTAAGTTGTGAGTTTAATACTATGACGTATTGTAATGTTATGACTTTGATAGTCTGGGTGGTGATGATCTAAGTTATGAATGGAATATTGTGTTGTATTGTAAGGTTGTGACTAAGATAATCTCAGTTATGATATTTTAATATTGAAATTATATGCTATGTTAGGTTCTTAGTTACTCACCCTTTCATTTTGTGGTTGTGGTTCCACCTACGATGATCGTACTTGTACGGGAGTAGATGGCGTTGCAGATGAGGAAGAGATGGAGTAACCCGACGAGAGTTATGGGAATAACTATGGGGGATTTATGATGTTTTAAAGTAATTTTATATTTTTGAATAATGAATTTGATATTTGTAAGGTTTTAACCTTTTGTTGTAAGACGCCTAGACTTTTGAGGTTTAGTTCCGCGATGTTAATTTAAAAAAAGAACTGGCATAAAATTTTGGATTTTGTTATTTTCTAGTGATACTCCGTAAGGGGTGTTACATGGAAGGTCTATTCCACAAAATTGTTTGTGTTTACTTTGAGTTAATTGTGTCTTAAAAGGTAACATCAACTCATAGTTTGATTTGGAAAATTTTGAGGAGTTAAAAATAGTGGAAGATGAAAAAGAAGTTGAAATTTCAAAAGTAGAAAATGGAGTTATGAAAGATGGTTGGACGTATTGAAAAAAGTTCAAGGATTGTAAAACTCCCTTCATCATCTTAGTCTCAACCTTAATTGTGGGAGTGGTAAGGGGCTTTAGTAACTCTTCCTCTTCTTCTTTTATCTCAATATCTTCTTTTTCTCTCTTTTCTTTCTCATTCCTTTCTTTTATCTTTTTCTCTATATACTCTCTTCTTCTTTCCTCCTCCTTTTTCTCTCTTCTTACTTGCTCCTCTTTCTCTCTTTGTTCTTTCTCTCTTTTCTCATGCTCCTCTTTCTCCCTTTGTTCTTTCTTCCTTCTTTTGTCTTCCTCTCTTCTTCTCTTTATCTTCCTTAAATTCTTTTGGACCTTTTCTGATTTTTCATTAAGAATTCTAAGTTCTTCTTCCAACTTAGCAAGATACTCTTCTCTTTCAATTCTTTCTTTTTCTTTGAGAAGAGTTTCTTTCCTTTGCCAAATTGTAAGTGACTTTAGCTCCTTTGCTAAATTTTTTAAAGTGGGTTTTACATCCTCACTAGAGTCACTTCCAATTTCATAGGAATTAGTCTTAGACATCCTTAAGGGTTTTCAAAAAGATGCAATGCACCAAACAAATACTTAGATTTCAAAGAAAGTTCAAAAAGAGATTTAAGGAAGCAAAAGACACCCAAGTTCACTTGCAGGAAAGGGAGGTGAATCACAATGGATTTCTTAAATACCAAACCTTTTCTAGCCAAAGTTTACCTTATGCACTCTTGAACCAAATTTCTCAAAGGGAACTAAAGTTGAAATTAAAGTTGACACACATTAAGTTATCACAATTAAAGAAAGCAAATAAACTAGCTATGCAACCTAATGATTAAGTTAGAAGAACTTTGGTTCCTCCAACCAACCAACTAAAAAAACAAAAATTACTAAGAAATAAAGGTTCTTGTTAGGAGATGGGATTGAGCACCAAAGACTCCCTTAATACACCTAACAAGGCCATGAGTTACAAGAGAAAAAAAGAAGAAGAAAGTTTACAAAGTAAAAATTACAACCAAATCAAAGCTACCCCCAAGGTGTTTCTCTCCTCTTTTTTTTTTTTTTGGCTACCACTCTAGACTTCACGCTCCCTTTGGGTCTCCACCACCTAGAAGGCTACCTCTAAGATATTGGATCACCGCACAAAGAGAACCTACACCACACAAAGTAACCAAAGCCGAAATTGTGCAAGAAGAAACAAGGGATAAAAGCAATAAAAAGGTCCAAAAACAAGAAAGGCTTTGCAAAAGGAATTTAATTAGGACAAAACTAAGAAATCCAAGAAGACAAGCAAGAAATTAAAGATTAAGAAACAAAGGTTTGCACTCAAAAGAAATCCTAATGAAAGGTGCTAGAATAGATTCACAAAACAAAAACTACTAGAAGAAAAGTGGGTGGTTCTTGTCTTTTGCAAACTAAGTGATATATTTGTTTTGATGATTTATCAAAGTTACTAGAGAAAATTGACAAAAAAAGAACTACACATGACTCTAGACAAACATGGATAGATTAAAAACTTAAAATGACTCAATCAATGAAATGCACCAAATATAAAATCAATAAAAGACCCAACAAAACAGTAAGGAATGACTCAAAAAGGAAAAGGCACAAAACAATAGCCAAAACTAACAAAACATAACTTGAAAAATGCTAATGACAACATTCTGGCAGCTTTGACCTTTGTTGAGTGTTTTACTTATAACTTTCTGCACAGAACTTCAAATGAAGTGATTCTTTTTTTGTTGGAAACTAGACTCAATGGGCTTTCATTTGGATATTTTTACGTATTTTTTGGACAACTGGAATAGATGTAGTTTAAGTTTCACAATCGTCCTAGTTTACTGCCAAAAAAAATGATAGATGAAAAAGAAAAAAAACTCAACAAGACAAGTAAGGAAAGCATTAAACAACAAGGAAATAACAAAGGATCAAGACCAAGAAACTTAGTTCTTTGAAGAACCGAGGCTCTTGATACCAAATGATGGCAAAGCTCTAGCTAGGACAAGCCAAATCTAGAAGCAACCAAGCCATGTACTCAAGATGCTCACAGTTTTGATGATAGTTTGCGGAATGGTGGTGGATGAAGATAGTAGGCTCACGGTTTTGGTGTTGTATGGTGAGGGAAGATGTGTTTAAGGGTTCTCTAAGAGAGGTTGGGCCAACTCTTGGAGGAAGGTGGCTAGAGGAGGCCACTTGGGTTGCTCTAGCCTAGGGTGACCTTAAAAGAGTAGTATGACACAAAAATGGCAGCATAACTTTACTATTTATCAAAGGTGATTACATGATGGAGAGCACCTCTATTTATAGGCTAAGGTGTCTCAAAATGGGCTGAAACTTTAACCTAAAAGATCCACCTTGGTTGTCTTGGAGAGTAAGGAGAAATCCTCTCCAATAGGAGGGAGACAAGTGGCAAAAATCCTCTCAAATGAGAGAGTGACATGTGGCTACTACTATGGAAAAACTTTCCATTCCAAGAGTGACACATGGCTAGTAACTAGGAGGAAAACTCTCCAATGAGAAGCTTCCACATGTCTAAAACGAAATTCTTCTCCTTTGTTCTCCAAGCTTAGCCAAAATGTTGACCCCTTGGTCAACACACCCAATTTGGAGGTCCAAGCATAGTCAACTTTGGGCCTTGACCCTTTGTTGACTTGTTTGGTCAAAATCCTATTATATTTGACCCAAAATACAAGTCCCAATTGAAATGCTACACTACTAGGCCCATAATACGAAGCCCAAATCAAATCTAGACTACTTGGCTCATAATACAAAGCCCAAATAAAATCTAGACTACTTGACCCAAAATAAAAGGCCCAAAATAAAAGGTCCAAAATTATTCTTACTCTACTAAATCTTCATGATGACTTAAGATGGCCCAAGAGAAAGAGTCTAGGCCCTTCTTCCATAGATGCCTCCAACATTGCATGAATGTGCTAGGTCATGGCAAAGGGTATGTCATCATAAACTCAGTATATTTAATTGATCATTCAAATTACTTTTTCATAATTTTAATTTTAATTATTTTTATTTTTCTTCCTCCATTTTAAAAAAATAAATAAAAAAAAAAGAAAAATAGATCTATTTGAGAAAATAATATTCGAAAAAGATTATTTGGAAAAATAATATTCCAATAAATATATTTAGGGAACTTTTTCTTTGAAAAGGTATTATATTGGAAAAGAAAATTTCAACAATCTCATGTTATTCTTACCGCAGATAACTAAAATTAAAAATAAAATAAAAGAATACCAAAACTAAAACAAGCACCAGAAAAAAAAAATCTTTTCGTCTTTCTTTATTTGCCTTCTCTCCTTCAACTAAAGTTGATTCTATCATATTTTATTTGACGATAATTATAATAAATGTATTAAAAAGTAATATTATTTTAGAAATAAATTATATATCCGGTTCAAATATGTTACGCACTACAAGAATAATTAATCACTAAAATTTAGATAGATTATAATATCTTTTAAATAATCATTAAATAAATTTTAATAATATATCTTTAACATACATATCTTTTATTTAAATGAAAAATATATAGAATGCTAAAACTCTAAATATACATAAAACTTTAAATATACATATGAATTTGTTAGATATTAAATCACTTATTTACTATCTTAATAATTTGAGTGTTAGAGAGTCTTTTACAAGTAGATCTTTTTTCACTTTTCAGCTTTCAGAGCATACATTTGGGTTCTTCCATTCAAATTACACGTTATCACTTGTTAAAAAATTATGTTTCAAAATTCGATAAAATTATTTGGCGCCTATAATGAAGTCCTGGTAAAAATTTTCCGCGGCCTCGTCTATCCATGGTCACCACCCGGAACTAGGTCCAACATTCCCACAAGATGGAATATAACCCGGTGACGACCTTCCAGCAGCAATGGAGATGCTGAGGAAATAAAGGAGAAGAGTTAGAACAAACCAAAATTTTAGCAGGAGCCAATAAGCACATACAACTTAAATAAGAAGTCATCTGAAAACTATCTCAAAGGCATAAACTCGGATGAAGGCTCGACTTTTGAGAGCCAAATACTTCAACTCATTGACGAAACCTTGATGAAGATCACAAATGATGGTAACTTACAAAATCGATCTCAACCAACAAGGATCATAAAACCACTAAGCTAATATGAATCTTCTTCACGAAAATTGAGAAGAAGCCCACGTAAGAGAAGTAAAGATAAAATAGAGAGTTACACCACAATGCAACACTTGCGTAAAAGAGATCTAGAAGCTTGACAACATAGAGAAAGAAAGATCTCGTTAAAACAAGAACAACCTAAGAAGCAGTCGAAGAACTCCATTCGATAAACAAAACCTCTCGCTCCAACAACCACAAAGACCGAGAAGAATCTTGATCTCTGTTAGGATTATATTGCGTCAAGGGTTACCCTATTTATCATGATTATATTGCGTTTAAGGTTACCCTATTTATCATGATTATATTGTGTCTAGGGTTACCCTGCTTATCATATACTTTTGTATCAATTTATTCTTATAAATAGAAGATTATGAGAGGGATCAATCAAGCCCTCTAGAATTATTTTATAGTCTAATTCTAAATTTGGTATCAGAGCCAGGTTGTTTGAGTCTCTTCTTACGTTTTCTTTGTTGTCATCGGTGGCGGCGCTGGCCACCGGCAGCCTTAAAAATTTCATCTTTTCTTAAATACCTCAATGAGCAGTCTCATTCTGATTTCTGTCTAGTCTTTAAACCTTAGTTGTTGTTCGCAACTATCAAGCACTGTTTGTCGTTGTCCAGCGTCGTTTGTCGTTGTCTGGTGCCATTTGTTGTTGTCCATCTAGCACTGTTTTGCCCGCCACCGTGAGAAGCTGTCCACAGAAGTTTGCACCATCAACTTCTATTCCCAACGCCATTTGTCACTGGCCGCCGCTGTCCGTTGTTTCCCATCATCTGTAGTTGTCCGTTGTCGACCATCGTCCGTTGTTCTCTATTGTTGACTACCGTTCGCCGTTGTCCGCTACCGACCACTGTCTATTGTCGTTCGTTGCCATCTATTGCCACAATTTAGTTGGACGACTACTGATCTAGATCGCCTCCTTGAGCGAGATGGCTAGTTCTCATCCAGGCATCGCCACGCGTGGCACATATGCTGACGTTCACCTCCGTCGTCGTCACATTTTCTATGGCGAAGTTAGGAGTTTTGTGCGCCTCGAGGAGCACGACCCATCCCTAGTTGTTGCCTCATTCTCATCTTGTCACGCACGACTTCTCTCGGATAAGCTTCCGGCGCTTGTTTGTCACACGCCACCTTTCCGGTGTCGGAATCACACTGCGTCACTATCGTTCGTCTCGCTCGACCAAATAAAAAAACTCTCTATTTCAGCATTATACCTCTGTTTCAGCATTATACCTCTGTTTCAGCATTATACCTCTGTTTCAGCATTGTTCCTTAGCCTCCTTTCATAATATTTGTTAGTTTTGCGTATTGTAGCAGTTGTGATGTTCTTGATGGCTTGTGTCGTTTATTTACAAGTCTCCAAGGAGAGTCAGTGCTATTAGTTGGTTAACACCAAGGAATTTCAACACCAAAGTCATAGTTTGAAGGTTCCTCGTGGCATGAGGGGGAGTCTATTTCTGGCAAGATTCAGAATCTTAGTCAAATAATTTCACCAGTACCTTGTCAGATCTGTTTTTGGATGCTTTGATGAATAACAGAGACTATTACGATCTTCCACCTTCACGATTTGTCATCGGCGTCCGTCGTTTGTTGTGAGGGGGAGTATGTTTCCAACCACTGCATGCCCCATCAGTCACGATGGCAATCCCTGTAGTTTTTTCCTTTCAGCCACTGTAGGCTCCCATCACCTCGTCAATCAGTGATGTCAGTGCTTATAGTTTTGTTGCTTCCAGCCACTACAGGCCCCATCAGTTAGTGATGACAATTTAGTCCCTGCAGGCTCCATCAATCGGTGATGACAATTTAGTCCCTACAGGCCCCATCAGTCAATAATGACAATTTAGTCCCTACAGTGAGGGGAAGTATGTTTCCAGCCACTACAAGCCCCCTCAGTCATTGATTGCAATTTAATCCCTACAGGCTCCATCAGTCAATGATGGAAATTTAGTCCTTGCAGGCCCCATCAGTCAGTAATGACAATTTAGTCCCTACAATGAGGGAGAGTATGTTTCCAGCCACTAGTCAAAGGCCCCAACTAGTCAGAGATTATAGTCCCTGCTTTCAGCCACTACAAGCCCCAATTAGTCAGAGATGACACTCCCTGCAATTTTGTCGCTTTCAGCCACTGCAGGCCCCAACTAGTAAGAGATAGCAGTCCCTGCATTTTTTTCGCTTTTAGCCATGCAGGCCCCATCCTTACTTGATGGCAATCCAATCTCTGCAGTTTGTCATTGTCTACCACTCATCATTCATTTTTGATGGAAATCAACTTTGTCAAAGTCATCCTACTTGAAGGTTCATGGTGCTAGATGAAGTTTCGTGGTTGACGAATATTATTCTCCATAAGCTTATGAGGAGTCTCTTTGGCTATGCTTGATTGTGAGTCCAATTTGGTTTATAGACATTCTCTTTGGATGGTATGAAGTATACGTTCATCTTGTTCTAAGTCGAAGTTTATAAGTTCCTAAAGAGACCTCAGATTGAGTTTATTTGTTCCAAGCTTGGTACATACAATTTGTATGCTCCAACTTGAGGGGGAGTGTTAGGATATTTATCTTGTTTTATCATGATTATATTGTGTCAAGGGTTACCCTATTTATCATGATTATATTGTGTCAAGGATTATCCTATTTATCATGATTATATTGTGTTTAGGGTTACCCTATTTATCATGATTATATTGTGTTTAGGGTTACCCTATTTATCATGATTATATTGTGTTTAGGGTTACCCTATTTATCATATACTTTTGTATCAATTTATTCTTATAAATAAAAGATTATGAGAGTGATCAATCAAGCCCTCTCAAATTATTTTGCAGTCTAAATCTCAATTATCTCAAACATGTCTGGATCAGTAGAGTAGATTGTGGGAGGAGTCTCAAAACAAAAGCTTGACATTTCAGTGCCGAGTATAATAAGAGCTTGACAACTAGATAAGCTTAGTGTTCTAGTTCCATAGTAATGACAACTAGATAAGCTTGGTGTTCTAGTTCCATAGTAGCTTGATTACTAGAGAAGCTCAACGTCTCTAATCCACATAATTCTCACATAAATAACATAGATTGTGTGAACTTATAAATACACACGAATGTAATAAGAAAAGAACATTAAATCTCATACTCTTTTATACATAAAAATCATGCTCTTTGACATATGAAAATTTTTTATAAATAAATTTTCTTCCACTTTTCAACCTCAAAAACACATATATGAATTTCTTACATTCAAACACATACTGCCACCTCAAAGACCATACTAAAAAATATGATAAAAACATAAAAAAAAATTCAATTGGATAAACTTCAGAATCAAAGTAAAAAAAAGATGTATAACATCAAAATTAACTAAAGAGTTAATGAATTAACCATTTATAACATCCAATGAAAATTAATTGAAGAGTTAATGAATTAACCATTTATAACATCAATGACAATGGGTCGGGTCAGACACCGATAATGCCTACCCTCAATCCGATCCGACAAAATAAATATACCCGCTTGCCAATTCGCTACCCGCACCCGCTTAAAAAATATCTGTGGATATTTTAAAATCCGTGGATACTTGCGGATACCCGCAAATATTTAAAAAATATATTTTTATAAAATATTATAATAAAATTTAAATAAAATTACCAAAAATATATAAAATATAATATTAATTAAATTAAATATAAATTAAAATTTAATTTTAATTATATATAACCTTGTAAAATATAAATTAATTTTAATTTTAATTAAATTTAATTTAATAAAATATAAATTAAAGTTTTACTTTTATTTTTCGCGGGTAGCAGTCCGTATATACGAATAGTATGAGACTCACACCCAACTCATTTATAAGTGATTATTAAAAAACCTGCTACAATAATAAATATTCACAAATACTAATTATTGATCACAGATTTTATTTCCGAACCGGAGATTTTTTTTTCTATCTCTAATCTCTCGAATAAATAAACTGATTAGATATTCACGGTAATTAATATTTAGCATAAACCAATCCCGTATATGATTTTATTATGGTCAAATAACTATAAAAGTAAACATATCAAATAGTTGGAGCAAAACGATGAAAATACTGACTTACAAATTTTAATAATATGGTAATATTATTTGAAATCTCAAATTAAATGCATACAAAAATTGATAAATATCAAATTGACAGCTTTTAAAAGTTTAATATTAAAACATGGTAATTGTTTTTAGGCTTAATTACCTACTTAGTCTTCATGTTAGGAGGTAATTTGCTGTTTAGTATCCGATTTTAAAAATGTAGGCATTTGGTACCTATGTTTTGAAATTTGTATCAATTTAATCCTATCCAGTTAACGGCGTTATAATTGATGCGAGAAATTAAGGACGTTAATGAAGATGTATTCAAATAAACATTAACGTCCTTAATTTCTCGCATAAATTATAACGCCGTTAACTGGATAGGATTGAATTGATACAAATTTCAAAACATAGGTATCAAATGTCTACATTTTTAAAACCGGGTACTAAACAGTAAATTATTACCTAATAACATGGAGACTAAGTAGGTAATTAAGCCTTGTTTTTAATAGCTTTCCAAAGTTTATGCTTTTTTTTTTCAATTACGAACTTCAACAATTTTCACATTTTCGTTTTCCCTCTCAATTTCACTCTATACTGAATCTTCATCCATTTCAACCCAGTTCTGCCTCTCCCTCTCATCACCGCCGCACCGCCCCACTTCTTCGTCTCCTCTCCGTCAACACCACCGTCTCACATCTGCGCATCTCCCGCCTCTCTACATAAGAGGTGAAGTTCTTGAATAGTGAATACAGGTTAGTATCTCGTTATCTAACCTACGAATTTCAGGGTTTTCCTGTTGTTTTGGTTCATTTGTTTGAATTGATTTTATTGCCTTTTGTTTTGTGTCCAATATTTTGGGGTTTGGGTTTTATTCGGTTATTTGATAAAGATTTTGTGAATCGGGTCTTGTTAATAGGCTGCCCTGTTCGGGTATTCTTAAGATTTTTTTCCCGTATAGGGTTTCTCCGGTTTTCAGCTTCTTCTCGTCAGTTTGATTCATATCCTTGTCATGTTCCCGAATGATAGATGGTTTTGCTGCTTTAAACTTGATGCCTAGGTTCCTAATGTAAAAGACGAAAATCACATAAAAACAATTTACAATCCTGTTCACATTGACACGCTTTAAGTATCCCCTCTTTATATGATTATTGTTATTTTTTCAGTGTAGTAGATGATTACATCAGACATACTTGAACTTACTTAATAAAAACTAAAGACGAAACAAAATATCTCTTACATAATTTCATCACCTATACTCAAAATCATTTTGATACAAGTAGCAAAAACTATGACATTATGTATATTGTTTATAAAGTAATATAAAGGCTTAGTATGTGTCTACAGGTCTGATAGAACTTTGTTAATGGATAAATTGACTATAATTTTGTTGGTATGTGTTTTAAAAAAAAATTAGAGGTACTTAATTTGTTTATAACTGGAATTACTTGTATGTCATCCATTCCTCTGTTTTGGGTTGCAGAGGATAAGTGGGGGTTAAGTTGCGTGAGATAAGTAGTGTAAGGGATGGTAGATCTGTATATTATAAATGACATTGGGACTTGGTTTGATGATTATAAGTAAGTGAAATTTGTTGGATGAGTAGTCTGATATGGTTTCAGAAATTATCTACTTGCTGTGATGCCTGAATGTGTATCTGACATGAAACCACATATTATGACATTAAATCTGATTGCATGTATGTTAGTGTTCAGGCTTTTTGCGGGTATGTGGCATAAATAATAGGTACTGGAAGTAAAAGTGCATGAACTTAGTTAAAATAATAGATATTATAATTTTTGCTGAATTAATTCCAGATTATGTATGGTTGGTGTTTAGGTGAATATGTTAAGTAGGATGCAGTTTTGTAAACATTTTTTTCCTGTTTACTTTGGACTATACTAATTTCCGATTTCAATGAATATAGTGTACGGACTTGGTCGATGATGGTTGACTCTGTTTGGATTAAAAATAGGTTTTTGGATCGTAGAATAAGTTTAAGTAACCCGATTTTCGAGGACGGAAATTTTTTGAAGAGGGAGAGAATGTAAGACCCTGGTCGTAGACGTTTTGGATGGTAGAATAAGTCTAGCTGTATTATTTTCTGAAATAAATTATTTTGAAGAATACAAGGTAAAGATGACAGTTATATCTGTCTAACAGAAATCATCTGTATCATGGAACGAGATACATTTTGATTTGCAAGGAGAATCTGCTGGGTACTTGTTCTTTTGGTAGTTTTAAAACCATATTGCGATTTTTCAATGTTTATGATTTCTTTGCTGTTTTAACCTATGGATCAGTAGTGTTCATACACATAGACCCTACACTTTAACACTCCAGACCCCACACAAGTATGATTATTGTGGTTGGCTTTTGTAATGACTAGATACAATTATCCCACTATGTCTTAATGTCTTCTGATTATGGTCTCTTAATTTGATTCAAATCCATGGTTGCGAATAGTGCTCAAGTGCCATGGGAATAGCTGCCAATTCCATCACGAGCACCTCCATTGCAGTGTGGCTTGGTGTTGTGGCTGTAGTGCCTCAAATAGAAGCCAGGATAGGGCTGCTATTCTGTTTTTCTCAAAATGGGTTACCTATCTTCCTTACTGATATAACTATTTGACTTACCTATTAATGGAGTACGTTCTCTTTTATTTTAAGATCAATGGTCATCCAGAACCCGATGTGTTGACCCTCCAATAAGATGTACATTACATGATTGGTTAATGTTATGAGATTCATCTGGCATGTGAATTTGGGAAATTTTGTTTTTATGTCACCACTTTTGACTGTCTGCCAAACTTTTGTCTTTTCATTCTGACAATTTTTGTATTCTATTCTATCTGTGATGTTTACAGTATTACTTGTCAATTTTTTTCTTTTCTGTTTTCAAGGCTGTCTAGTGGAAGTTTGAACTTTGAACATGTATGGGAGAACAGCTTGCCAACTTGTGAAAGAATTTGCAAGCGGAGATAAGGGCCAGCTTGTGTCATTCAATGTAAGCCCACTTCTTCACTTTTTAGTAGGTTATTTTTATATTTATTTTCTACAATTGTTGGGTTATGTTGGAACCCCCTTGTATAGTGGAAAACACATTACATTATCAGCAGGTATGTTAGAAAGCTGCTTTAATTTCAGACACCCCTAGTCCTCAGTGGGAGTTTCTTTGTGAGCTTCTTTTAATTGCAGTCTCAAAGGTGGGGATCTAGTTTCGTAGACTAGAGATAAGACTTAAGAGCTTCTTTAGGTAAACTTGTCTAGAGGTACTTAACAGACCATACCTAGAGCTCATAAAGCTCGGGTAGTTTTCACCTTACTAACTAGTTTTGCCAGATAAAGTTTGATATATTTTCTTATTAAGTTTTAGAATAAATTTGGAAAAGCTTGTGTGAACCAAGTTTGAGTTTTATGCATCCAGAGATTTGTAGTTGTATGTAATGGCAGCCAATGTTACTGATGCTTGGTGATGGCAATTTGTGTTACGAGAATGTATCACATTAACCTAACCGAGGATGCTTTAATTCTCTTCTTAAGTTTCCCCTTTGGCTATGTGCCAGGCAGTATCTCGATCTACTTTACTTTCTTTCGATTTAAATACTGCCTGTAATTCTTTGCTGCGACAAAGGTTCGGATTTGTCAGTGTAAATCAACTCTGAGTTGAACACTGAATGCTATGGCAAGTTGACAACCTTGAGAAGTTGTAAGATGAAAAATTGAAATTGTTTGTATAAGATCTTTTTGATTTGATTCAGAATTCAAGTAGCTATTTCAGATATGAAATCTTTTTTCTTAAATTCATTAACTGCTTGTGTTAGGTCCCTTTTAAAATTTCTCAATCATTTCTATCATTTTCACATATCTCTCCACTCCCCACTCCACCCACTCTGAAGGGGAGTAAAAAGGCTTGGAGAAGCTACCCTAATTGCTGTCAGAAATTATTTTGGTCTATTGGGAGTCATGTTTCAGTCTATGACATCACCGTCCTTGATGAAGTATCTTTTATGTATGATACTGCTAATTGATTCCTTGATTTTCTCTACTCTTATTTATCTATCATAGTTTCCAGTGGGTAAGAAATTATTTTGGTCTATTGGGAGTCATTAGGTTTTAGTCTATGACATAATCGTCCTTGATGAAGTATTTTTTATGTATGATACTGCTATTTGATTCCTTGATTTTCTTTACTCTTATTTATCTATCATAGATATTTTCCCGTGGGTTTGTAATGTACCTACGATATATTGTTATGGCTATGTGCATACTTTTGTTGATTATTTTGCCAATAATCTTGTAGAGTGACTTGTTTCAACAAGTAGTTGCAGAATGCAGTCAACATCTCCTTGAACTGCAGTCCCTGATAAGGTAACATCAATGTGCTGTCCTGCTTTTGTTTTTTGTCCCCCTTTCTACATTGGAGTGTGCTATTTCATACAAAGTGAAGCAAGGGATGATGAACTCGCATTCTATTTTTCCTTGAACATAACTTTTCGTTGCATTATCCTATCCCATTTGTGCATGTGCTGTTCTGTGTAAACAGGAAGATGGAGGAAGAACGTTTGGATATCCAAACAGTAAGAAATGCAGATTATTACGGAGCGCTTATCCATCATCTTACTTTAGTCCGAAATAAACGTTGCCTAATGGCTTATGTGTAAGTATCTCTTGAAATGTTATTTACCATCAAGCACAGTTATTGTTATTACTGTATTTTGTAATCTATCTGCATTCTGAGATTCTATAACTTGTCTCTATGTAGGTATAATCGAGCAGAAATTATACGGAACTTATTATGGAAGATAGGGCATGTGCTTCCTCAAGAAATTGAAGAGAAGCTTTCTCATGCGGAGGGAGAATATTTCAAGAAGCACTCTGCAGCATTGAAATATTATATGTCGAAAGTGATGGTTGATCTGACTGTGGTAACTTCTCCCTCTCCCCCGCTTTAATTCTGTTACTTCCACACACACAGGAGCACATGCACATGAATACACATATAAGAGATATACATAGTTCAGTTACACATGTGCATGGCCATAGTTTCTAAGATTTGCTGTCTGTAATCAAATGCCTTGTTAAGTAATTTCCGCCAGGTGCACGTGATTATTGATTGTCACGGAACTTCTTTTCGTTGTGCTATGAAAACTATCCCTCTTTTTAATTCCATGTTTGGGTCGGAAATGAATTTAGTTATTGCTCTAATAATATAAGCAAGGTACTTGTTTACGTGCACCTTAAGCATTTTTGCAGAATGAATAGGAGAAATTGGTTGATAGTAATCATGGTGGTTAAGAACCATGCTTAATGGATCTAAATGTAATTCCTTATCATTGTTCAATATTCTCTTAGTTTTTACTTTTTCACCAATTTTCATGAAGAAAAATTGAGGTCACGTGACTGTAGATTTTTAAGTGAAGAAATTTGAAAGAATTCTTATGAACTTATTTGATTATTCCACCTGCATTTGTCACTCATTCATTCAATGGATGTATTCTATCTAGCTATTTACTTGTTTTGTTTATATTTTTCTAAAATAAAGACTTCACAAACTTACATAAACTACTAGTTTTATTTTGTACGATTCAGGAATTATGATTTCCATACACAATTATGATTTCCATAAACTACTAGTCTTATAAATTCATACACAATCATGATTTCCCATTCAAAAAATTGTTCAACGATTCATGAATCTGGATTCTAACCATGCCGTAAAGTACTATGTTTTCACTCAAAATCTGCATTTTAATAGGATATGATACCACCAAAAGATCCTTACATCAAAGTAAGGGTTCTTGATGACATTGGAGACGGCATTCTGCTTAGTGATGATAAGACTGCAAATTTTGCCTGCCATTCAATGCATCTTCTGAAGCGAACTGATGCTGAGCAATTTATCTCACGGGTTAAGTGTCTTGCACCTAAAGATTTAGATAGCATTATGATTTGAAATGCAATCTAATTTTTTCTGTTTCCTGAAATATCAACAGGGTCAAATGGAGGAACTATCTGGTTGACCTTGTAGGCTACCAAGAGGATATGTATATGAGAAGGTCATTTCAAAGTTGATACGGATTATGTAATATTTTTAAAAGTTTTTAATTTTAGTGACATTCTTCTCAATTTCGCAAGTGTTAGATTAAGAAAATGGATCAAAACTTCATTTATTTGTGTTTTAAAATATATTTCCAAATTTAAAAAAAATGTATTTTGAATTATACTAATGCAAAATTGCATTTTGAATTTTCAAAATACTTTTAGATTAAGAAAATGGATCAAAACTTAATTTATTTGTGTTTTAAAATATATTTCCAAATTAAAAAAAATGTATTTTGAATTATACTAATGCAAAAGTGCATTTTTGAATAATAATTCAAAATGCTTTTAAATTACATAAATCGAGATTGAAATATATTTTTAGATTACGTAATTTATGTAATATAGAATTTTTAGATTTCATAACTTGAAATTTAAAAATTTATACATGTGCTACATTACGTAATTCATTTACAATTATGAAATTAAAAAATATAAAGTATATTTTGAATTGCATAGCTTGTAATATGTTTAGTTATAAAATAAAAAGTTAGAAATATATTTTGAATTATATAATTTAGAATATACTTTTATACTTTTATATTATACAATTTGAAACATGTTTTTAAATTTTACAATCCAGTATTGACATATTTCTAAGACCTCCATGAAGTTTCCATAGTTTGGAACTATATGATCTTCTAAATAGACTTCAAGTTTAGTGTTGGGTGTTGCTCCCTCCACCACCACATCTTTCTTCCTCCACCTTCCATTTATTATTTTGCCCTTAAGTAAAATTTTATTTTTAGGGTTATTTTTTAATTTTACCCATTCACAACCTATTCCACTAACCTATTTTAGTTTCCCATACATGAGTAAAATACTTTTCTTTTATTTTAACATTATATTTCTTCCTCTCTTTCTTTTCTCACGGTGAGATACTACAAGTTGTAAAGGTTGGTGATGGAAAGAATTATCAAGCATTCTCCCTCTCGTGGTGCAGTGTCGCTCTCGTGGTGCAGTGTGTGGAGTGGTACAGTGCGTGTGTTGCTTCCTCAAGGTGCATATTTGAATAAACCTTCAAATAAAACCCTAAAATAAAAAACGTAACAGGTGACATCCTTTAACGGATGTCAAAATCCTTCAACGGATGTCAACATTCGTTTTAGGTAAAATGGATGTCGACATCCGTTTTTTCCTTAAACGGATGTTGACATCCGTTCTTTCCTTAAACGGATGTTGACATCCGTTCTTTCCTTAAACGGATGTTGACATCCGTTCTTTCCATAAACGGATGTTGACTCCGAGTTACGTTTTTAATTTTAGGGTTTGTTTTATTAGTTTATTCTTTATTTTGAAAATATTTTAATAATTTAATTTAAATGTTTTGATTTATTATTTTTAGGGTTAAATATGTTTTTAGTTCCTAAACTATTGGCCGTTTCTGGTTTTCGTCCCTCTTTCAAAGTAAGGTACAATTTGGTCCTCATTCTTTTCGAAACGTTCGTTTTAGTCCTCGGAATTTTGGTTTTAGTCCTCATTTGTTGCTAAATGAGGACCAAATTTTTAAACAGTGTTTAGTTTTCGAGGACTAAAACGAACGTTTTGAAAAGAATAAGGACCAAATTGTACCTTACTTTGAAAGAGGGACGAAAACCAGAAACGACCAATAGTTTAGGGACTAAAAACATATTTAACCCTTATTTTTAAATATATTTTTAATGTATTTTAATAATGTAAGGAAAATGAAAAAGAAAGAAACGGATGAGAAGAAGTGAAACGGAGAAGACAAATGGAGTTGTAAAATAAAATAAAAGACAAATTTTTAAACGAAATTGAAAGATGGAAAGATTGGGTGGAGGGAGTAAAATAGGAGAACTAGGTTTGGAATAAATTAAAATAATAAAAATAAAAAATTTTAATTTGAGGATATAATTGGAATTAAAAAAAATTGGGGAGGTAGAGGGAGAAAGGTATGGTGGTGGAGGAAGCAACTCATGTAAATTAGGCTATCAAAATAAAGTCTAAAATATGCATATAACTCATGTATATATATATTTTTAATATAGAAAATGCTTATATAATGCGATATTTAATTATTTACTACTTACTCACTTTGTTTAAATATATTAACGATGTCAGATATTAGTTGTTTACTTAACTATAATATTTTGAAATAAATCATTCGAATATAACATTTTAAAAATTTATACGGCAACGGTCTTTTTAGTTCAAAATTCACGTTAGTTTATTTAAGAAGCTTCTTCACGTGCTATCTATTTTCATCCAAATTAATACAAAAATCTGATTATTGAAGAATTTTAATTTTCAAGGATTTTTCTCAACTTTGTTTTACAAGAATAGACTCAAATACAGTTTTTGGTTTTTACAAACAACCTCTCCTATTTCAACTTTTACTTTTTTCTTTAATTTCTGCTTAAAAATAATAACATATGATCAAATTTTTTTTCCGAAGCTTAGGGTATTTATTTTCTTATTTTGATTTAATTAAGCACAAATTTCAACTATTGATTTGAATTATTTATTAATATTAATCGACAACGTTCACTTATTATATACAAATATAATATAAAAAATCAAAGTTATATTTGAAAAAAAAATGTACAATATACTTTTTAGAAACTCAAATTGAAATAATTTAATTTAAAAAGACAACTTCGTCAAATATATTATTAAAATGTATCTTATATTTATATTAAATTATCTTAGAATAAATTATCTAGTTAATTTATTCTAAATTATCTTATATTTTAAAATAAAACTATTATTTTAATAATACTAGAAGGTTTCATGTAAGAGGTGGAGTGTTTGTGCATTATCATCCAAATTTCTCAATTTAAATCAAATGTATTTAAATTTTCTAAAAAGTTATAAAATTTCTATAGTTAAGATGGACTTTGAGATAGAGTTTTTTGGTCAGAACCCGACCCGTGTTAAGGGTTTACCTTAGTAGAAAGGACTTGTTGGTTCCGTGACTAAATCCGAACCACATAACTAATAATTCAGTTCAAATTCAAAGGTTTTGTGTGAATTTGGATTTGCAGGTACTCGTTGCAGTGATCAATCCCAGTTGTAAGTGGTGTATGTCCAAAGTTTGTTGTGTTGAAATTATATACTATTTACGTGAGTGAGTGCCTCCACCTTCCGCGTTCCATTTTCCAAGTTTTATCTGAATGATAATGTCGTTTATTTATTCTTTTTTTTATGTTATATTTTCTTAAGAATAACAAAAGCGGTGTCGTGCTCCTGTCATTTTCTTTTTCTTTTCCCAGTTATTGTAGAAGGTTTGTTGGTTCAGTACAAAAAAAGATGACTTGTACTCAAACTTCATGGTAAGCTTGCTTTTAGGGTGTGTTTACTTGGTGTTTGGAAGAAATGATTTGGGAGATAGTTATTGAGTAGATTTAAAAAAAATATTTTTTGTGTTATTTGAGTGGATTTAAAGATAATTAAGAGTAAATTTAAAGATAAAGTTTGTAAAAATTAGTGTAAGATTTGATTGATATGACAATTTTAAAATATTTGTTTAATTGGTAGAAATTAAAGATTACAAAAATATTTGTTTATTTTATATTTATTTGAAAAAATATTTATTAAGAGTAAAAAATTAAAAATAATTAATAAAAATAATTTATAAAAATTAATTAAATTATAATTTAGTAAAATGAATTTATTAATGTTGATCTCCAACAATTAGTCTTACTCCTTCAAAGCTTCGTTTTTTTTTTTACTCAAAAACTCTTTCTAGGTATGATCCTTTCCATTAACCCATTTTACTTTCAATCTCTACTCCCAGTTTAAATCTGATCCCGTGCTGAATTTGAAGTCGGTCCTCCACTCCTTCAAATTTCGGGCGAAGCTCTAAAAAGGGTATGTTTTCTGCCTCTTTCTTCGGCTCTAGGGTTAACTTTGATGCTGCTGGTGATATTGGTTTTTATTTGGAATGAAAGGAATTGGGAATCTTGGGTGTCTATTGGAAGTTCAAGATGCTTAGATTACAGCTCATACTTAGTTTACAACATTAGCAAGAATGAATTTCAGGATATTGTTCAGCAGCTTACTGGATCACCCTCCCAGGATCATCCACCTAGACCTCCACACAATCCACCGGAGCCGCAGAGCATGCGACTGCAGAAAATTAGACCTCCCCCGTTAACGCCAATCAATCTGCAGAAAATTAGACCTCCCCCGCCAATCAATTGGCCTCGTATGCCCCCCGCTGCTACCCGAATACACCTATGGAGACCGAATACACAGAGGGTAACCGAATACGCAAGACGGTAACCGAATACGGTTTCACATGCTTTTCTTCACACGCCTGTAACCGGATACGTCGTCTTCGAACCGAATACAGTTTCAGCGTTCTTCGTCTTCTCCAGTGAACGCAGAGTCCTCTTCTTCATCAACCTCTTCTTCATCGTGAGTGCACAGTGAAAGCTGTGTATTTTAAATATGCAATGCAATTTGATTATAATTTAAGAACGTTTATTCATCGGGGAATTTTATTCAGTCACAGGGGCATTTAAGAGAAAATGCATTTGATCCCTCAAAATCTCTTCACACATGCGGATGAGTGAACAGTAGATGAATCCTGCAATTTGCTTCAATTCCATCCGCATAATTCAGTTCAAGTGAACGTGTAATTACCTTCCATTCCTCGCTCTCAATCTTCGTAAACAGTATGACACCCTCAAGTGAACACAGCATCAGTGTTCACTTTTTTCCAGTGAATTTGCCACTGAGGTTCACTTTTTAAAGGGTAGAAGTCAAATCCATGCACCATATTTTGTGTTCGGGGTGTGTGATTCTCGAAGGGCATGGTGAATTCATTACACCCAATGTGTTTCTGTGCCTTTAATGGTGTTCTGTGTATTATTTATTTAGCTGGTAGATTGTGTGATGCAACTGGATGTTTTCTTTATTGAATCTTATAGAGTTATAGTATCAAACTAGAAATAAATTACGACTGAGTTTACTCAATGGATGTGAGATCAATAGTAAATATTCGAGAAAGTTTATTATAATATATTAATAAAAATGTCATGTTATTTGATTGGTCAAAGTGTAGTATGGTGGGATAAAAGGACTCGTGGACATGTCTAAGTTTAGTAGAAAATAAAATAAAATAAAATAAGAATGGGTGAAGTTAAAATAGGAAAGGGCAAAATAAGATGAGTAAAATAGTTATTAAAGGAGTATAATATCAGCAAAATCATCTTGGTCTAGTGGTAATGTGCCGTGTGCTTGTTTGCGTGGTTTTTATGCATCTGAGGATGTCACCTGTATACTTCTTCTGGTTGAGCAACACCCACGGGAGTCACGATCAGAAGCTCATTTCTCCTCTTCTTTCTTTTTCGTAAAAGTGAGGGGTTTAATTTTTAGGGTTCGAGAATTCAATTTGGGGTGATGGAGAAGCCTATAAATAGGACGAGCAAGAGAGGGTTAGGGACACACCCAGAAAGCATTTTAGAAACCTAAGAGTGAGGGTTTGAGTGGAGTGAGAGACGCGGAAGTGCGGAGCTAGGTAGAAGTGGTTGCAACGTGAAGAAGAGCATGTTTCCAGGTATGGGGAGCTAACTTGGCTTGCTTTTAATTGTGGTTTTGGTCTGGATGCGTAATGAATGATGTTCTGCGGTGCGAATGGTTTGTTCAATATTCTGTTTTTGTTCATGTGGGATGGGTATGAATTGCTATAGCTGCTAAGATCATTTAGAATCAGTAAATATCTGTATTTGGAAGCAATTAATTAGACTTTTCAGTCATTTCTACGTATGATGAATGGTAGATGTTGCATAGTCAATTTAGATGTTATGGTAATTGTTATGCTTTGTTGAGACATGATATGCGGATGAATGGTAGATGTTGCATAGTCAATTTGTTTTTTCAAAAGTTGTTCAGTATTTGTTTTCTTTAACTTGTTTAAAAATTACATTGTGTCTTTTTAATATGTAGCAAATATATTAAATTGTTCTCTTTATTTAATTTAAACCTTACTTTAAAATTCAAAAAATATATATTTTAAATATTTGTGGGTTAAAAACGGGTATCCGTGGATTGAAAAAAATCCGCAGATTTTTTTTTTTTGTGGATATCCAACCGGTAACGAGTCAAGTTGTGGGTACAGTTATTTGCATGCGGTTCGGGTTGCGGATAGACACTATCCGTGTCCGACCCGACTTTAGTTTCTTTTTCCTTATCTTCTTTGTTCCTTATTTCTCTTCTTCTTTCCACAAATCAAACCCTAAGGTTAGAGTGAGGTTGCCGGTAACGAGTCAAGTTGTGGGTACAGTTGTTTGCATGCGGTTCGGGTTGCGGATAGACACTATCCGTGTCCGACCCGACTTTAGTTTCTTTTTCCTTATCTTCTTTGTTCCTTATTTCTCTTCTTCTTTCCACAAATGAAACCCTAAGGTTAGAGTGAGGTTGCGGTGAGAGGGAGTAAAATAGAAATCAATGCTCTGGTGAGAAATGGGATAAGGCTTATAGAGGGTAACGTTAATGGCACATTATTGGAGGCAGAATTCGAGATCCGGGTAGAGTAATTTTAGGTTTTTGAGTGTCTATGGTGAATCTGTGAAACCTATAAAAGGATCCATAGAGGTAAGAGTAGAGCACGAAACAACAAGTGCTTTAGCATCTAAGAGTGGCCGAGAGAGTAAGGGTGCGAGTTGAGAGTGGGAGAGCGAAGCGAGCTTGACGAACCAGGGGGAGAAGACGAATTCAGTGAGGAAGGAACGACCAAAGTATGGGGAGTTATACTGTTCTTGTTTTGATCGGCTGTGATTGTTTGTGAAATGGGTGTTCTTGTTTCGTCTTTTTTAGTTGTTCTAGAATCATGCACAGGTTCAATTATGATAGAAGGTGTTTTTGGTTTAGATATTGTAATGTTTGGTAATTTGGGTTTTGTAAGAACTTGAAATGATTTTGAAAGGGATGATGGACAAAACATGAGGTGTTCTGTTTTGGAGTTAAGTAGTGGTTTTATTCAGTAAAATACTAATAAATTTGCAGGTTTGTTTGAAAGTAGCAGAACATATATTTAAGGTCTAAGAGAATTAGTTGAGAATGGTTAAATCTATTTTAGATTATAAGAAAATGAGTTTTGAAGAGTTATGAGTCACCTAGCTTAATTAATTAAGTCTGAAGATGTATTTCTTCTATGAAACATGTAGAAGTCTAACTTGGTGGGTAACTGGATATTGTAACATTGTTTGGCTGCCTTTGTATTAACTTGAATACGTCCAGGGGCACTGTTTAATTATATTGATATGTTTTAAGGTGCTGGTTGGCGCATTACTACGTGACTGATATTGGCAAGAATTAGAAAAATAATTAATGCAAGGAGTTGTCAGAACTAGTCATAATTTGTATGCACTTTGTGGTTGTTTTATTAGTTTTCACCTCTAACTTGTGAATATATGTGAAGTATGATAACTTTCGTAATCCCTATATAGTTATGTGCACGGGAAACATGTGTTAGTTGGTCACTCCACCATTAAATCCAAGGCAACTTTTCGTATATTTATATTAAATTATCTTAGAATAAATTATTTAGTTAATTTATTTTAAATTATCTAGTTAATTTATTCTAAATTATCTTATATTTTAAAATAAAACTATTATTTTATTAATACTAGGAGGGTGTTATGTAAGAGGTGTATGTCCAAAGTTTGTTGTGTTGAAATATATACTTTTTACATGAGTGAGTGCTTCCACCTTCCGCGTTCCATTTTCCAAGTTTTATCTGAATGATAATGTCGTTTATTTATTCCTTTTTTTTGTTATATTTTCTGCAGAATAACAAAAGCAGTGCCATGCTCCTGTAATTTTCTTGTTCTTTTCCCAATTATTGTCGAAGGTTTGTCGGTTCAGTAGAAAAAAAGGGGACTTGTATTCAAACTTCATGGTAAGCTTTGTTTTAGTGTTCACTTTTTTCTAGTGAATTTTCCACTGAGGTTCACTTTTTAAAGGGTAGAAGTGAAATCCATGCACCATTTTTTGTGTTCGGGATGTGTGATTCTCGAAGGGCATGGTGAATTCATTACACCCAATGTGTTTCTGTGGCTTTAATGGTGTTCTGTGTATTTTTTCTTTAGCTGCTAGATTGTGGATGCAACCGGATGTTTTCTGTTATACTATCAAACTAGAAATAAATTATGTCTGAGCTACCTTTTGTTGAGTTTTAAAACTTTTTAATGCAGTTAGGTTTTTGTTTTTTCCCCTATAATTATTTTGTTTTAGTTTTTTTCAATTTCATTGGTTGTGTCTTTTCTGGTTTGTTTTTGTACTCAGGAGGTATTCAAAAGGGCCATACTACAGCCTGGGCCACCTGAAAATTTTGCTTTGAAGACAGTCCAAGAAGTAATAAAGCCTCAGGTATGAGTACTCTTTTGAAAATTTGACTCCTATGCCTTAGATGTTAATGACAATTGTGGAAATAGTTTGTAAAATTTTAGACATGATAATGGTTTGAGCACTTTATTCCTGGAGTTACCTTAGAGGTGGTGGTGGTTGTTAATATTTGTTTACGTCTATTAGTTTGATTATTGTTTCTTTGGCTTCTTGTTGAGAGGACAGTGATAGTTGTCAGGTTGGGTGATGTCTGAAAGGTACAGAAAAGGAAGATATTTGAATTTAAGGCACTGTTAGAAAAGAATGGAGGAACTGTTGATTCATAGTAGTCCACCGCAAATAGTGACTTGGAGCAACCAAGCCAAAAAATTTCTATAGTGGGATAGTTGTATGAGCATTGTTTTGAACTGTGAACCTTAAACATGATGTACGCTAAACATGTATATATATGCTGAAAAGTAAACAAAGAAATACCCAATGTTAAAGAGAAGTCATTGTTGTTTTGTTAGGAAGTTAGAAGTACATGAGAGGAGGAATAAAAGAGGAGGGAATTAAACTAATACCGAACTGTAAGGCCGAACAGAAAGACAGGAGAAAGTGAGGCCGAACGGTGTAAGAGAGGAGAAGCCGAACGGTAAGGCAGTGGGAAGTGAGGCCAAATGGTAGAGGCGGACTATTTTACCAATTATGAAGAGGCGCAACAATGAGATACTATAAATAGTCTTATTGTAACTCTATTGAAGAGTTTATTTTCTTTTGAGTATAGACTAGACATGTTTTCTAGCAGAGGAAGGTAGGCTTCCTTGGTGAAGAGTATACTTGTATTTTTGATACTTTACTGAATCAATAATACATATATACTTACTTTCAATTATGTTGTTCGAGTGTTGAAGTGAGAAGAGAGTATAGATTAGGTTATTTACACAAAGTAACCTAATAGATTGGTCCGCCTGCTGGATTTTCTTCGAAGGAGTGAACAAAGCATGTGTGAAGAAGAAGATTGGAGGGAAGGGTGATTGCGATTGAGTCGACGGTAGATGAGTTGAAAGCGGAGATAAGAGCGGTAACTCGCGAACTCCAAGCGTTTGGCCGCGCTCTTGGACGACGAACCAGGAACCAGGATCGGAGTTTCGAAGGAAGTCGTGATTCCGACAATGCAGAACAGGAACGACGACCGCTGGAAAACCCGGATGATGAATCAGAAGAAGACAGAGGAGAAGTTTGACACAATTGGATGAAGTGCATTGAACTACCTACATTTGAAGGTGCGGATCCCATGAGCTGGATCGCAAAGGCGGAGAAATTCTTCGACCTCCAGAGCGTGACGGAGAAGGAGAAGATGAAGCTCGTTTATAGAGGCATGGAGGGAGGTGCAAGCTATTGGTTCCGCGTCTGGCGGAAGAAAACCAAGCATCTGACTTGGAAGATGTTCATCAACGCTCTGACGCGAAGGTTTGGCGGACTAAATTGGGGCACCGTTTTTTAGGAGCTGGGAGCGGTGCGACAGAAGGGGAGCGTGAACGAGTACATCCAAGAGCGACCAATCGTGGGGACGATATCAAGGTGGGACTGACACCATAGCAAGATCAAAACTATTCAAACCGGGTCTGGGACAATCGGAACCGTTCAAACCAGGTTTGGGACGATCATAACCGTTCAATCCGGGTCTGGGAAGATCGGGGGTAGCAGAGAGTATGGCGAGGACTCGAAGGGAAGGTCCTCAGGGAACGACAACATCCCGAGCTGGAAGTAGTACCGTGAGCGACGACTGCAAAAGAGGAGTAAGGAATCTGCCTTACCTCGAGTACGTCAGGAAGAGGGAAGAGGGGTTGTGCTTCCATTGGGGTGGCCTTAATAGTCTGGGACATCGTTGCCCAGAAAGAAGCTTGCGGGTGGTGATCATGGGGGAAGACGAAGCTGACGGTGACGAAGAGGAAGAAAGTGGAGAAGAAGCTGAGCTGAACCGCATGGAGTTATCGTCGTTTTTTGCTGGCGAGCTCACTCAACACAAAACCATGAAGTTACAGGGTTCGATTTGGAGGAAGAAAGTGATGATTATCATTGACAGTGGCGCTAGCCACCACTTTATAGTAATAGAGTTGGTGGAAGAGCTAGGCTTACCTGTAGAAGAGACCCCACCGTACAGGGTGAGTTTGGGAGATGGCCGAAAAAAACAAACACGGGGCGGTTGTAAGGATGTTCTAGTAAATGTAGGTGAAACAAAGGTATTTGAGAATTTTTATTTGTTTGAATTAGGAGGACTAGATTTGATTTTGGGGATGGAGTGGTTGACCAAACTAGGGGAAGTGACCATTAATTGGGGAGAATTAAAGATGGTCTACAAACAGGGGGAAACAGTGGTAACAATAAACGGGGACCCCACCTTGGCACGAAAAATAGTGGCACCGAAAGCATTGATGAAAATGAAAGCGGTGGAGGTGGTGACTTTGGTTTGGACTTGGGGAAAGGCAGAGATAAACCCTGAGACTGCAGAAACCAGTCCAGACTTAACAGGGGTCCAACAGAGGAGTTGAAGCAGTTGTTGTCGGTTTTGGGAGAAGTTTTTAATGAGCCCAGGGACCTAAATTGAGCAGAAGAATGTTGGAAGTTAATAGAATCCAGGAAGAATAGAAGTCACTGGAGGAGAAGTTGCCACTACCCAAACCTCTAGACCTAAATTGGAGGGTCCTCCATGAGAAGAAGAGCATTACATCAAATAACAGTTCGTTGACTTCAACCTTGAGGACAAGGTTGATTTTGAGGGGTAGGGTAATGTTAGGAAGTTAGAAGTACATGAGAGGAGGAATAAAAGAGGAGGGAATTAAACTAATACTAAATGGGAAGGTAGGGGAGGGGGAAGTTAGGTTGAACGGTGCATGAGAGGAGAAGTCGAACGGTAAGACAAGGAGGAAGCAAGGCCGAACGGTGTAAGAGAGGAGAAGCTGAATGGTAAGGCAGTGGGAAATGAGGCCGAACGGTAGAGGTTGACTATTTTACCAATTAGGGAGAGGCGCGAGAATGAGATACTATAAATAGTCTTACTATAGCTCTCTATTGAGGAGGTTATTTTCTTTTGAGTATAGACGGGACATATTTCCAGTGGAGCAAGGTAGGCTTCTTTGGGGGAGAGTATACTTTACTGAATCAATACTATATACATACTTCCAGTGTATTCTCGATACTTTACTGAATCAATAATATATACATACTTACTTTCAATTCTGTTGTTCGAGTGTTGAAGTGAGATGAGAGTATAGATTAGGTTATTTGCACAAAATAACCTAACATGTTCCAACCTTTTAGAGAGATTGGGGACAAAATAGAGAAGAAAGAAGTATATGCTTGGCTGAAATGGCAGTGGGTGGGTCACAAAGTGGTGAATGGCTGGGATGTCGTTGGAGAAGAGGTGGATCTCTGCAAACTGGTGAGAATAGAGCCTGAACATACTAGATATTTGCCAGAAACGAGCTGCATGGCAATGTTGTGAGCAGCGATGGAAACTGGTGGAGGAGTAACTGTTCAACAGTGACTGTGCTTGCAGTTGGAGTGACGCATGAACTAATGTAAGGGGAACAGGAAAAGGCCAACTTAAAGAACCTATGTGATTTTCCAGTGTCAATTCCCCTGCCCCCTGGCCAAGCTTGAAACAGCACTCAAGCAGAGGCTATTTGAAAACAACAGGCCACAAACAGGCAGGATGGCAACATTTAATCATGCCTCTCTACCATCATGGCCATGCACAGTGACAGTTCCGAGGATGGGACGAGTAGGATACCATGATAGTGCACTTACTATTAACTACTTTGTTGATTGTGGAAGGGTTTTAGGTTGTGGTAGCTGTAGATCTCATTTCAAAATCTTAAATTTGTTTTTGTTTTTGGTTTCATAATGAATTTTTTGTGATATAAAAGAATTTAAAATATAACGTCTTTTATTATTTTGGAAATCTTGAGAGTTCTTCCAGAAGACCCATTCTTCATGGTGTATGTCCTATCTGTCGCTCTAGTATAAAATCAGCTCTTTTGATGACTTACATTGTCTGTCCGATATTCCATTTCCATTATGTTTGCATGGTAACTGACTGATAACGCTTGCCTGAGGTTCTCTTTGTGGTAGTTTTCATGTGATTTTGTTAACGGCTGATTCATTTGTGTGCAACAGAAACAAACGAAGTTGGCCCAAGATGAGAATCAATTCCTAGAAAATATTTTACGTATGCTGCTTCAGGAGTTTGTGGTATGTCTAACTGTTGCCCGTATTCATAATTCATCATTTGTTTTTTCTGTCCTTGTTGAATTATAGCAATAATATAATTCTAGAACAAGGATTCCTTGTAAAATACCATTGAGAATGTTACTGCCGTGCATCAATCATAAATGGTGCTTTCTAGGATTGCCCCCCTCACCCCTCCCCCTCCTCTGTTGCATGGTTTTTATGCTTGATGTGTACAGGAGCTGCACTTTTAATTTAATTTCATTTTACAGAGGGACTTTATTGCATTAGTCAAATTCACAAGAACTAAAAAGTATTATGCTTGTTAGAAAACAAGAGTTCAAGCAAGTGATGGAAAAAAAACAGGACATTTAGACTGAGAATATTGGAATTCACTAATTTGCTGGACTGTTTGTTACACAAAAAAAGTCCTTATTCCATATTTATCCTTTTCTCATATTTGTACTAATACAATTACCAAATGACACTTAAACCTATACTTTGCTAACCTACAATAACCTGCTCACCTAATGCCAAAGGATTTTAAGATGTTAAGTAAAGAACCTAAACAAAGATAACTTTAGTAAAGTTGGCAAATCAGGATTCCTGTTGGTCCTGGCTGTGTTAGTTGCATTTGCAGCCTGAGTTACACCAGTTGCACCATGACATCGATGTAACTCTTTAAATCACCAACAAAATTCCAAAAACACTTAAATTGATTGAGTTTCTCCAAGTAATAAGTAACCATTAAACAAACAATCACAAACATAGGCATACTTTCTTTTTTTTCTTTCTATCTTCTTACATATAAAAAACTTTTTTTTTGATGAAGTGATGAATAATATACAGGGCTTAAAATAAGAAACAATAGTTTACATTAAGGAACAAGAGGAGTGTGAGCAACACATTGAATTTTACCAAATATTAAATAATGTAATAAATAGTGTAAGAAAGTATGTTGAAAATAAAGTATTAAGTGTTGTTAGCATTTCTCTGAGGAACAATGGACATCAATGTAATAAAGCTATCAAACCCTCAACATGTTTGTGAGACAATGTGCTTTCTACTGCATGCAAGACAAACGAATACTTTATTCCCAAAACAATTGCTTATTTCAGTGAGCTATGTTACACCCAGATGCACCAAACTGTATCCAAAACCAGTAAATATGGTCAGCAAAAACTGGACCAAGTATTTCTATTACTCTTTTTCTTTGCATTCAAATGTTAAGAGTTGTACCTTATGGAGTGTTATCTAGATAATTAAGCCAAAGAGTGTTCTAAGAAACATAATTTAAGAATTGAGTCTATCCAATGCTTCTCTTGCTTATTTTCCTTTTTCTGTTTCATTATTGCCTTGGGTATGTCTGTTTAAGTATCTGAATTATTTTTCTTGTACCTATGCTTCAGTCAGCAGCAGCATCTTCTGAGAAAATAATGCAATTTGGGCAATCCATGGATTCTAGTGGAACTACTCAGGGATACATTCCTCGCCTTCTTGGTATATGCACCATTCCACCTTTCAGAAAACATTCTTTTGGGGTTCTTTACATTCAATTGTTCTTATAATTTTGATGAAGTGTATATTTTGCTATTATACAAGAAATTTTATTTTTTGACTAGAGCATTTATTGAAATTTATAAAGCACATATGTAATATAAATATCGTGAAAGGAACAATAATAGAAAATTGTGTGGAAACTATGGCCATAAACCAGGAAGAAAACTTAGGACTAAGCATATTATTTGTTGTGTTACATGTATACAATTTAGTATGTGTAAAACTTGTGACTAATATTGCCACACACACACATTCAACAATATTAATGAATTTTGTGATAAAAAAATTTGAGAAAAAAAAAATAAAGAAGACAACTTGTTTGATTGTATATTCAAGTAGTTATTTTGTGCAGAGTAATGTCTTTTGTGATTGGCATTCTTTATAACTACATCAAATTGATATTTCCAATTATTTTGTATGTGTTAATGCCAACTTTATATTTACGTGTTAGCACTTGTAAAATTATTTTGAATTCCCAACAAGACTGGGAGAGCTGCAAAATTATTAGGAGTTTCTGTTTTTTGTCTTTCTTTGTACCTCTTCCCTTCTCTTTGTTGTGGATTTCTCATCCTCTAACCAGCTCTGCATCGCTGAGAACCTGCTTGGTATCTCCAAAAAAGCTATAATGAGTTTTAGTTGTGTTTAATTGTATGCAAAGTTTCGTGTTCCTCTCCTACTCATGCTGTGTGTCGATTTCACTTTTCAGATATTGTACTATATCTGTGTGAGAAAGAACACATTGAAGGTGGAATGATTTTTCAGCTATTGGAAGACTTGACAGAAATGTCTACAATGAAAAACTGCAAAGATATTTTTGGCTATATAGAGAGTATACAAGACATATTGGGCAAAGTATATTTCTCAGTTGGTTTTAGCTCTTTGTGCTTGTCTATTAACTATTTATAATATAAGTACCATATCATGGCCTGTCTTACTCAAGAACTGTTGTGTTTGTGTGACTTACAGCATGAACTTTTTGCTCGAGGAAAACTTGTAATGCTGAGAACCTGCAATCAACTTCTTCGACGTCTGTCAAAGGTACATTTTGCAGAAGCACATGGTCTAATAAAAAAATTGCTGTAGTAAATAATGAGCTCTTTGTTACAGATAAAAAAAACGGTATTTTGATGTAAAATAATTTAGTGATTTGGTTTTGGAGACATTTATAAAAGAGTAGAATATAAATTATCATTGTTTACAATCATCAAATTCACTTTAAAGAAATGGGTAAGTTTTATGAGAATCATTTTAATTGGATTTTAGATTCTTTTCAAATTCTAATTATTTTGGAAAACTTAAAGGTGTGAAAAACCTTTGAAAGTAAGTATTTTCTTAAAAAAGTTGTTTTTTAGTAAAATAGCTGTAACAAAGAGATTTTATTATTCCTGCTTCTTCTATATGTTTCAACATCAAGGGCCCTTTTTGTCTCTCCTACGTTTCTGCTTTTTTTTCTTTTTTGTTATTCATATTCACCTCTCAGTGAATGGTGACTTGTATTGTATGCATATTTAGGGGCTAATGAGGACATTTGCTTGATGAATTTGTTATATGCATACCGTCATATGATGCAGTATGCAATTTAAATCCTTGAAAGCAAAGAAATATGATGACAATTTTGGAAAAAAAAATTAGAACAAGGTGTTTTGGTAAAAAAATATTTCTATTTTGGAAACTATTAACCTCTACAAGGGGTTATTAAATCAGTTAGTTAGCAATTAACTCATTGGATTCTTTAAAAATTGAACATTGCTACTGTTTCCCTTTTGTGGGGAGGGGGTGCTAAGGCTGAATTCTCACCATTATGGGTGGCGGTGTTTGTAACTGGTAGAAGTCCCATATAAACTAGAGATAGAGTATATAAGTGGATTCAAACTTCACCTTACAAGTCAGTTTTGTGAGGTTGAGTTAGACTTAAAGTGCACTTCTTAACAATAACCATTTATTCTAGTTATGAAGTGCTTCCCGTGGGATTTCAAGACCTGTGTTGTAAGTAAAGTCATGCTTGGAGCTTGGTTTCCTTGCTTCCTTTTTCTTTCTCTATCTTCCTTGCATTTTGATAAAATTCATAACTGACTTTCTTTTGACAGGATATTTTGCTTAGTCAATTAACCAGATGAATTTTTCTCAAAGTTTTTTGTTTGCTTTCAAGTTAAGGAACAAAATTACATGCTGTATGTATCTTGACTATTGGACGGTAGACATATTCACATATCAAAGGCTCTATATTTCTTGTTACATTCTTGTAAGCTGTAGTTATAGGATAAACTATTCTTTTCGTGGGCTTTATAGTATTGAATAAGTATTGTTTTAAGTCAGGTTTGCAGAGGATCCATATTTATGTGTGAAGAAATTACTGTATTTTGTTTTTCTGATTATAGCTGTAATTAGATGTGTTGTTTTTTTATGTTATAGGCAAATGACGTGGTCTTCTGTGGAAGGATTCTCATGTTTTTAGCTCATTTCTTTCCATTATCAGAGCGATCAGGTATAATTATGTAAACTAGGTTTGTACATGGGTCGGTTCTCGTTGGTTACCAATGTATCACCTGTTCAGTAAAAAAATCTTGCATTGGGTTTGGTCGTATTTCTGAATTTTTTTATTTCACGTAGTCCAACCCATCCTTGACAAAGTTGGGTCAATTGGATCACACTTTGAAAAAAAAATTGCTAAAATTTGTAATTTGAAAACATGTTTTAGAATAACTATTTTAAAAAATAGACTATATTATTTAATATTTGAGCAATTTTAATATTTCATAAGCCCACATTCAGTTAATAGAATAATGGGCTAAATTGAACAATTGTTATATTAATATTATTATTATTTATTATTTATTATTATTTTTTTTATTGCTTAATAATTTTGGTTTGGTTGGATTGGGTTTTGTTTTCAATATACGCAACTCATCATCCAACCCATAATAGATTAAGTTGGGTCGGGGTTGACCCAATCACTGAGAAAACTCAATCCAATTTATTGAGTTGAAATATTGAGTCGTCGAGTTATCCGACCTAGTGATTATCCCTAATGTAAGACTGTATTCACATTTGGTGTCAATTTCCTTTTCCTGAATCCTTTGTCACTTTGATGGTTTTGGTAAACATTTGCAGCTCTAAATATCAAAGGAGTTTTTAACACATCAAATGAAACAAAATTTGAAAAAGAACCCTTGGAAGGTATATTTTAATTCCATTTTTGATATATTCTTATTAATACAAGTAAGGTTTAATTTTTATTTCCAGCTAATAATTTATTTTTACTCACTTTTCAGGCATATGCATTGATTTCAATTTTTATCAGACTTTTTGGGGTCTTCAGGTGGGTCTTCATTGCAATTTTAGTTCTTGAAGTTGGAAAAGTGGTCTCTTCCATTTTCTCACATTGAAGCTTGTCTCACTTACAGTACTTATTCAACTTGTTTCGCAATAACATTTATAATATGTTTTATCATTAATAAAATTAAATCATCCCTTTGTGTCATCTGTAATGGGTTTATTTGTTACACATTCAAAGGAACTGGATATGCCTACAATATTTTTTCACTGTTTCTGGTAGGAGAATTCCTGTTCTTTATTTATTTTTTCTCAATTTCTTCAAAAAGTTATTTTATCTTGACAAAATCTGAAATTCAAGATGGTCCTTGTATCTGTTAAACTTACAATATGGTTACTTCTATGGGAAAATACTTTGATAATGTATTATACAATCATATAATTAGTAGCTTGAAATTTATTTTAAGAAAGTTAAACAAGTGGATGAAATGCATATTTTCCTCATGATCTTTAAATGGAAAATTTTGTAATGAATAGTTCTCATATTAAAGCCAGTGCATACCATTTTTGGCTACTTTTTATTTCAGAAAGAGGCTTAAAATGTGTGTTTGATCATTCTTATTTTCTTTGATGTAGGAATTTTTTTCTAACCCTGCTTCCGTAAGTCATGCTCCGATAAAGTGGCAGAAATTCACATCTAGTTTGTCGGTAATTATTTGTTTCATAGTTCTTGTTTGTGTTTGTGTATATGCAATTTTTTTCTTGAATATGATATTGCTGCAGTTCTTGCATTTTTACCTCTTATTTTTTGTTGGATAAAAGGTTGTATTAAATACATTTGAAGCACAACCATTGACCGATGAAGAAGGAGATGCTAATAATTTAGAGGAAGAGGCAGTTAATTTTAGTATAAAATATCTTACAAGCAGCAAACTGATGGGTCTAGAGGTAAGCAGTTTGACTGTTCAATTTTTGTTCAGATGTTCTTGTCTTGACTCATGATCACCTCATTCTTTTGTTCCTTTTTGGTGGTGGAATGCTAAATAGTTAAAGGATCCAAGTTTTCGACGTCACGTTCTTGTACAGTGTCTTATATTATTTGATTACTTGAAGGTAATTTAAAAAATTAATGTCTTTGTGATGTATTAAACACAATCTATATTAGTTTATGGTTTCAACTTCATTTGCATTTAGGCCCCTGGAAAAGGTGACAAGGATTTGCCATCTGAAAGCATGGTCAGTGCTGCCTACCTTGATTTCTTTAGATTATGCAATATATACTAAATTGTCTTCACTGTTATATACATATTTTGACTATCTATCGGAGTGCCTTCTGCATCTCTTTCTGAGTGCTCACTATTTGCTATCATTGCTTTGCTTCATGATCCATACTGTTCCTCTTAAATTACTAAAACGGGTGATGTCTAGATTTATTTCTTGCGTTTATAATTGAAGGTTTGTCCTTCCTTGCTAGAATCCTACTGCCAATACATTTCATAATAGCACAAAATAGGAGCATAGGAATCCTCTTTGTGCTATTAAAGTGTACTATAAAGTAAACAAAAGAGAAAATTATTAATTTGAAAAAGGGAATTCCGATCTCTATGCAAATTATAATATGTATAAATGTTTGTGGGCGCAATGGCCTTTCCAAACTCCCTTTAGATCTTTGAACTAGCATTTTAAAGCTTGAATAAAATGTCCACCTTGGTACCTTAGAATGTGAAAGAAAATCAAACATAACTTAGTAAAAATTTATTACGGAATCATGATCAGGAGTATGTGGTTGACCTAGCTTAAGCACGCTGAGTTTATTTTCATTCTCTCTTTATATCCAGGGTTTCATGTTTGTATTAGTTTTCCATTTTTTATTCAATTTCAATACGTAGTTTTCTTTGACAGTAACAGTATCAAGATGCTGTTGGCTTTTAGTTTATGGCCGTATTCTTTAGGACATCACTATCCTCCATCATGTTATTAGATTGATATAAATTAGTATTTCAAATAGACATGCTTTGTTTTTGGTTGCTTGCTTTCCTGCCATTTTGTGGAAAAATGAATTGGTCTTCTTGGAAAGAGGCACTTTCTCTTACCTTGTTATTTGTTTTCAAGACTGCATATTTTCTTATTTAATTGTTTACATCTAATGTACCTTGAACTGCATATTTTCTTATTTAATTCAGAAAGAAGAGATCACATCATGCGAGGAACGTGTTAAAAAACTTCTTGAACTGACACCACCAAAAGGGTCAGAGTTTCTTCAAAAAATTGAGCATATATTGGAACGAGAAAAGAATTGGGTAAGCATCTTCCTTTAGCCCTTCCTCCCTATAAACACTTGCTTTTGCCTTTTACATTAAACGTGAAGATTATGTTTAGAATTTAGCTTAATATTATCCCATTCTGTACTTTTTAGGTGTGGTGGAAACGTGATGGCTGCCTGCCATATGAAAAGCAACCTATAGAGCAGAAAGCAGTACCAGAGGGATCCAAGAAGCGGTATGGCTGTTGACCAAAAATGTTTGGCATGTGATATTGGTTTAAGATTATAGAATAAAACTATTTTAGAATCTCCGAGGAGATAAGAAAAATTATTTCCTTAATTTCTTAAGGTCATTGTTTATTAATCAAAAACTAGTTATCTATACATGGAAGTTGCAGTAAACAACCAATTGAATGACAGTTTAAATTTGGGAAGTTTATGTCTGATTAATTGAAACACTGCAAAGTGGTTACATGCAATATACACTTCCACTACTGACGGCATTTTCAATGTTACTAGTTGACTGAAAGAAGTAAATAACACTTCTTTTGTGGGGAAAAACACCTGTCAATGTTTACTTTAGAGCTGTCATGGGACTGAACTCTGTAAATCTTTAAAGGTCATAGGTTAACATTGGGTAATGTACATGTCAATTTAAAATATACTTCTGGGTAGAAGATAAACAAAATATATATTGCTCACAACAAAGAAAACCACTTCTGTGTAGAGGTGACAAGTGGACAGGATACAACTAGGCTAAAATGAAAGGCATGTGAGATTCTTTTTATTTAGAAAACAAAAATCTGACCATAAGCCACTGTAAATTATTTTATTATTATCATTGTTATTATTGTTATGCTGCTAATTTATACTTATTCTTTTCACAATGCTATCATTGTCTCGCTTACCATGTTCTGTGTTGCTGTTTTCAGTAGGCCAAGATGGAGACTGGGAAATAAAGAGCTATCTCAGTTATGGAAATGGGCAGATCAAAATCCGGTAGGTTACTCTGTACAGAGATTGTGACTAGTTGTCAACATAAAATGTATTTCTACGGAAGTTGATGATTGTGGATGCTAAACGCTAGGGTTATTTAGATATTGTCATGATATTCTGTACTTTATAATCAAAGTGGCTTTGCCCCTGGTTGTATTTTTGAACTTTTCGGCTCATCACACTCTGTATAGATATTCCCCTTTTCTAATGACAATTCATTCAAGTCAAACCTAGCTGATGGAAATGAAGCATCTCTCCTATATTTGAAGTAATTTTCATTATCTCTAAATATTATTATTTGACACACATTATGATTCACAATTTAAACTTTGCTTGGCGATTCATGATTTGAACCCTCAATTTGGTAACCTTGTCACTATAGATTATTCTTAAACTCTAGGAGAGAGAAATACGGAGTTGGCAGTGTATTACTGAGATAACATGGGTGCTTTATTTATATAGAGAAAATTAATCAATAAAATATATAGAGGAGATTTGATATCCTCTAATCACAAAGACAAGGGGAAAAACTAAAAAATTTCCTAATAATGCATATAAAACCTTATATTCCTTCTTATATAGGACCAACTTTTTATTTATATAATTATAACTGTTATTATTAGATTATCTATGGATTAGAATTGTTTTATACTTCAATTGATTTGTTAGACATGCTTTATGTCTCATCTTGAGAAGCTAGAATTTTGAGCATTTTATATTAAATTTCCTAACTGTTATTATTAAATTATCTTTTGTGTTTGCATTGATGTTTTATTTGGTTTTCTTTTCTATGGTAAAAAGACATTTCTTTATTTCCATTGTGTTGGTCATATAATATTGACTGATTTTTTCTATTTCTCACTTTTTTTTTTTTTATAATCAGAATGCTTTAACGGATCCTCAACGAGTTCAAACACCTTCAATTATGGAGTACTGGAAACCCTTGGCTGAAGATGTAAGCTTGCATATTCTTCTGCAGTGACAATCTTGATTTTCCCTTCCTTTCTTCAATAATATTTCCAGACCGGTTGTTATGAATTTTCCTCATAATTTGATGTTCAGTTGCTATCCTTCCCCCCTATCCTATTTTACTGAATATCAAATCTGTTTTGCATTTTTGAAATTACAGATGGATCCCTCCGCTGGAATAGAAGCTGAATATCATCACAAGAATAACAGGGTAAATCCTCTAATTAAAATTTTATTTTGGATGAAAAAGAAGTTTTATTTAAGAAAAACAAGGAAAGTAAAAATTTGAGAATTTAGTATCCTCAAAAACTTCAACAATAAAAGGTGATAAAGAACAACAAGATTAATAATGCTGCTAGACTGCCTATTCTCTCCATTTTAGAAATGAAAACTCCGTTGACAATTGAAACAGCACTGGGCAGAATAGTGAGACAGCAGAATATGAAGCCTGTCCAAAACTACTTAATACTTATGTTAGGATATTTATCCTATTTTATCATCATTATATTGTGTTAAGGGTTACCCTATTTATTATGATTATATTGTGTCTAGGATTACCCTATTTATCATTATTATATTGTGTCTAGGGTTACCCTATTTATATCATGTACTTTTGTATCAATTTATTCATATAAATAGAAGATTGTGAGAGGGATCAATCAAGCCCTCTAGAATTATTTACAGTTTAATTTTCAAGTTGGTATCGTAATATCTGTCCGACGCCACAGTCCGTCGTCGCCTGCCACCGTCTGTTGCTGCCCGTCACCGGCCATTGTTCGCCGCTGACCACCGTCCGCCATTGTCGGCCACCGTCGTCCATCGCTGTCACAGTTCCGTTCGTCTAAACCCTTAGGGTTTTCTTGTTCCTCGCTGGTGCTATTCGTCTTCTTCAGAAATGGCGTTTGGTAGTACTCTTTCTTTCTCCGGAAGTCCATCAATTACCTCCGAGAAGCTAAATGGAAAAAAATTATCTATCATGGTCTGTTGCCATTGAAATGTGGTTCCTTGGCCAAGGGCATTATGACCACCACCTTGAGCGATATGGAAGCTATGTGCCTACTGAAAAAGTTGATCACTGGAAACAAGTAGATTGTGGAACCCAAACTTCTTGTATCTTTGAGAGCTTTCAAAACTTGTCACTCCTTTTGGAAGAAAGCCCAAAGCATTTATGCCAACAATATTCAACGTCTCTGTGACACTACGAATAAGCTTGCATCTCTTAAAATGGCAGACCATGATATGGTGTCCTTCATGGCTGAAGCCCAATCTGCTGTCGAAGAACTCAGGATGTTCTTGGAAGTGGACGCATTAGAGGATATCAAAAAGAAACTAGACAAATTTTACATGGTTTTGATCCTTCGTGCCCTACATCCCGATTTTGATCATCTCAGAGATCAACTTCTAACTAGTCATGAGGTCCCCTCTATGAAAACATTGACCACTCGCCTTCTGCGTGTCCCGGTACCTCAAACTCAAGAAGCGCATGAACTAGTGGAACCATTTGTCATGGTTGTGACACGAGGAAGAGGAGGACGTTGCACTAGAGGAGGAGGACGAGGAGGTCGGGGACGTCCTCAATGCACATACTGTAAAAGGATGGGTCATACTCAAGAGAATTGCTACTCCTTACATGGTTTCCCTTCCAAAACCGAAAATATTTCAAAGACTGAAACTTCCACTTGTATGTTTTTTGAGGATGAATATCAAGAGTATTTAAGGTTAAAGTCTAACAGCTTGGCACAACCATCTCAATCTCCTAGTACATCAACATCCTGCATTTCTCAATCTATGGAAGGTCAAAATTCATGGGTAATTGACGCAGGTGCTTCTGATCACATTTCTGGTAATACCTCTTTGTTCTTATCTATTTCCTTTCGACATCTCTTAAAATGGCAGACCATGATATGGTGTCCTTCATGGCTGAAGCCCAATCTGCTGTCGAAGAACTCAGGATGATCTTGGAAGTGGACGCATTAGAGGATATCAAAAAGAAACTAGACAAATTTTACATGGTGTTGATCCTTCGTGCCCTACATCCCGATTTTGATCATCTCAGAGATCAACTTCTAACTAGTCATGAGGTCCCCTCTATGGAAACATTGACCACTCGCCTTCTGCGTGTCCCGGTACCTCAAACTCAAGAAGCGCATGAACTAGTGGAACCATTTGTCATGGTTGCCACACGAGGAAGAAGAGGACGTTGCACTAGAGGAGGAGGACGAGGAGGTCGGGGACGTCCTCAATGCACATACTGTAAAAGGATGGGTCATACTCAAGAGAATTGCTACTCCTTACATGGTTTCCCTTCCAAAACCGAAAATATTTCAAAGACTGAAACTTCCACTTGTATGTTTTTTGAGGATGAATATCAAGAGTATTTAAGGTTAAAGTCTAACAGCTTGGCACAACCATCTCAATCTCCTAGTACACCAACATCCTGCATTTCTCAATCTATGGATGGTCAAAATTCATGGGTAATTGACGCAGGTGTTTCTGATCACATTTTTGGTAATACCTCTTTGTTCTTATCTATTTCCTTTCGAGAAAAAACCTCATTTCATAACCCTTGGAAATGGATCTAAAACTTCCTCCAAAGGAGGCGGCCATTTTTCTTTGTCTCCCTCCCTCAATCTCAACTCAGTCCTTTTTGTCCCTAATTGTCCTTTTAATTTAATTTTCCTAAGCCAGTTGACCAAAATATTAAATTGTTCAATAACCTTTGATCATAAATCTCTTGTTGTACAAGAGCGTGGTTTGGGGAGACAAAATGGAAAAGGATATGAAGCTAGCGGATTATACCATTTTGGATCTCGCCCAAGGGTGTCCTGTGTTGCTGCTCCTAATTCTAAAGTGCTACATGATCGACTTGGCCATCCTCATTTGTCCAAATTAAAAAAGATGTGTCCTGAACTTAGTGGTCTCCAAACCTTAGAATGTGAGTCATGTCAATTAGGAAAACATGTTAGATCTTCCTGTCCTAAAAGGTCTCAATCAATATGTAATTCTAGTTTTTCCATCATCCATTCTGATATACGGGGACCTAGTCGTATCTTCTGATTTGGTTTTAGATATTTTGTTACCTTTATTGATGAATATTCAAGATGTACTTGAGTTTATCTTATGAAAAGTCATTCTGAATTGTTAGCTATCTTTACATCTTTTTTGAATGAAATCAAGAATCAATTTGGTCAAGTAATCAAAATATAAAGAAGTGATAATGCAGAAGAGTATTTCTCATCCTCCTTTTCTGCCATCTTGAGTTCCCATGGTATCTTACATCAGTCTACTTGTCCTTATACACCGCAGCAAAATGGTATAGCAGAACGCAAAAGTAGACACTTGGTTGAAACTGCTCGTACCCTTTTGCTTGGTGCCCATATTCCTCATCCCATTTATAATTTTCTAAGCTATCATCGATTGTCGCTCTCCGATTTTTCTCTTTTATCCTCAATGTCCTTTGTTGTTATACCCAAGAATATGAACGAAACACTTGATCATCCTGGATGGCGACAAACTATGATTGCAGAAATGCAGGCTCTTGACCATAGTAATACTTGGGAGCTGGTGCCCCTTCCCCAGGCAAAAAGGCGATTGGTTGTTGATGGGTGTCAGCTAAAGTTGGCCCTGATGGTGAAATTGATCGGCTCAAAGCTCGGCTTGTTGCAAAAGGTTACACTCAGGTTTATGGTCTTGATTATTGTGACACTTTCTCTCCTGTAGCCAAGATGACTACTATTCGCCTCTTCTTTGCCATGACAGCCATTCGTCATTGGCCACTTCATCAATTGGATATCAAGAATGCCTTCCTACATAGTGATCTTGAGGATGAAGTTTATATGGAGCAACCTCTTGGGTTTGTTGCTCAGGGGGAGTCTGGTTTGGTATGCAAATTGCATCGATCTCTATATGGCCTCAAGCAATCCCCACGTGCTTGGTTTGGAAAGTTTAGCTCCTGTTGAAATGTATTATGCATGTTACTGTGTAGCCCAACTTTGATGGTTGGGATTAATTCCCACCTACTACATACTCTATTTATAGAGTATCACACATTGTAATAAATCATCTAAGAAATAAAAACTACTTATGTAGTTATTTAACATGGTATCAAGAGCGGGACAAAATCTGGCTTCTGTCATCTCCGTCACCACCGCCGCCGTCACCGCCGCCGTCACCTCCGCCGCCGTCGCCACCGCCGCTGTCCACCGTCGCCTTTCCTCCGGCGAAGTCAAGGGTTAGGTTCGCCCTGAGAAGCGCGACCCAACCCTGGTGGTCGCCGTCTCATTCGTCTCCGCACGCTCCCACACGCGCCACCTTTCTCCGGCGAGTCTCAGGCGCGTGCATCTCACGCGCCACCCTCCCGGTGTCAGAGCGACACCGCGTCTCCACCAGTCGTCTCGCCTGAGCTCCCTGAGCGTGTTTAGGCACTTCGTTTTGTGTTCTGGTGTTTTTGTTCAAGACCTAGGGTTTTTCTCCCTAAAGCTATTTGTCTCTGTTTCAGTTTTTTTTTCAGATCTGGAATGGCTTCTTCTGGAATTAATTCTTCCTTCTCTGCAACTCCTATCATTACATCTGCAAAGTTGAATTGGAAAAATTATTTGTCATGGTCTTCTGCGGTGGAATTATGGTTTCTTGGTCAAGGACACCATAATCACCTTGAACAAGATGCATCTATGGTCTCGGAGGAAGAAAAACCCCAATGGCAGAAACTAGACTTCCAGTTATGTGCTGTGTTGTGGCAATCGGTTGAACAAGAAGTTCTAGATATAATGAGACCTTACAAGACTTGTTTCTCTTTTTGGAAAAGAGCTCAAGATATTTTTGCTAATGATATACAAAGACTTTTTGATGCAACCGAAAAAGTATCCTCTCTCAAACAAGTCAATCACGATATGATTTCTCATATAGCAAAGGCTAGAGCTGCAGTAGAAGAATTAAAAACATTCTTCGTAGCTGATTCATTAGAAAGTATTAACAAAAGACTTGACAAGTATTACATGGTCTTAATTCTTAGAAGTTTGCACTCTGATTTTGATCATGTCCGTGATCAAGTTTTAGCAGGAGATCAAATCCCGTCAATGGATAATTTGGTTACTCGACTCCTTCGAGTACCTACTTTAGTGAAAGAAGGGAATTCAACTGATGTTATTGAAACTGCAGCAATGGTATTTCCACAAGGAAGAGGAAGAGGTAGGAGTACTCGAGGAGGTCGTGGAGGTCGAAGTGGGCGTGTGCAATGCTCATACTGTAAGAAAATTGGCCACACCCAGGAAAGATGTTATTCTTTACATGGTTTTCCTGATAAAACTGTGCAGGTGTCTAGATCTGATAATTCAGAATCTAAAATTTCCGACGAAGAATATCGAGAATTTTTAAGGTTCAAATCTGAAAAATCTACCAATCTTGATCAATCATCCTTAATGTCAACTGCATGCATTTCTCAAACTAGAGAAAGTCAAAATTCATGGATACTTGATTCAGGTGCTTCAGATCATCTCTCTGGTAACCTCCCTTCATTTTACTCCATTTCCTCTCAAAAAATTCCTAATTTAATTACTGTTGCCAATGGATCCAAAGTAGCATCTCGAGGAATTGGCAAAGTTTCATTATCTCCTTCCTTAAATTTAAATTCTGTTTTGTACATTCCTCATTGTCCTTATAATTTAATCTCTTTAAGTCAATTGACTCGTTCACTAAATTGTTCCGTAACTTTTACTGCAAATTCCTTTGTTATACAGGAACATGGAACGGGACGTCTGATTGGGGAAGGACGTGAGCCACGGGGACTTTATTATCTAAAGCCTAGTTCATCTGTTTCCTGTCTTTCAACTTTATCTCCTAAACTTTTGCATGATCGTTTAGGTCACCCAAGTATGTCTAAATTAAAAATGATGGTTCCAAATCTTAAAAACATTAGTGTCTTAGATTGTGAGTCTTGTCAGTTAGGGAAACATGTTCGATCTTCCTATCCAAAGACATCTGAGACACGATGTAATTCTGCTTTTTCCACTATTCACTCTGATATTTGGGGACCAAGTCGTGTTACTTCCTTTGGTTTTAACTATTTTGTTACCTTTATTGATGAGTTCTCTAGATGTACCTGGGTTTATCTAATGAAAGAGAGATCTGAACTTTTAGACATATTTATGTCCTTTTTTAATGAAATTCAGAACCAATTTGGAAAGACAATTAAAATTCTCAGGAGTGATAATGCCAAAGAATACTTTTCTAGTAAACTCTCATCCTTTTTATCATCTAAAGGAATCTTACATAGGTCAACATGTCCTCATACTCCACAACAAAATGGTATAGCTGAAAGAAAGAATAGACATCTCATTGAAACTGCACGTTCCCTGATGTTAAATACTAATGTTCCTATTCATCATTGGGGGATGCTGTCCTCACTGCCTGTTTTTTGATAAATAGGATGCCTTCTTCTTCTCTTCATAATAAGATTCCTTACTCCATAATTTTTCCACACGATCCTCTATATCATGTCTCTCCACGTGTGTTTGGGAGTACCTGTTTTGTTCATAATTTCTCTCCTGGTCTTGATAAACTTTCTCCAAAGTCTATTAAGTGTGTCTTTTTAGGATATTCTCGTCTTCAAAAAGGATATAAATGTTATTCTCCCTCAACAAAAAGATATTATATGTCTTCTGATGTCACATTTTTTGAGGATACACCCTTCTTCTCGTCCTCTAAGCAAGAATGTTCATCTGTTCAAAACATGCTTCCTATCCCATCATGTGATCCCTTAGTCATTCCTACTTCTCCAGTTCCCAATCACACTCAAAATGCAGATGACATTATTCAACCACCTCCTCCCTTGCCTGAAGATCCTCGAGACTCAGCTCCTTCTTCACCAGATTCCCAGACCATGGATCCTTCACCCTCTGTTGAATCTGATCAGGCTTGGCCTATTGCTCTTCGGAAAGGTATTCGATCAACTCGTAATCCTTATCCTGTTTATAACTTTTTAAGTTACCATCGTTTGTCTCCTACCTATTTCTCCTTTGTTTCCTCTCTTTCTAACATCAAAGTTCCTAATAATGTTCGTGAGGCACTTGATCACCCTGGATGGCGACAAGCCATGATTGATGAAATGCAGGCACTTGACAATAGTGGTACTTGGGAACTTGTATCTCTTCCTCCTGGTAAGAAATCTGTGGGATGTAGATGGGTTTATGCTATTAAAGTTGGTCCTACTGGTGCAATTGATCGGCTAAAAGCTCGTCTAGTAGCAAAGGGATATACTCAGATTTATGGTCTCGATTATTGTGATACATTTTCTCCTGTAGCCAAAATCAGTAGTGTTCGTCTTTTTCTTGCCATGGCTGCCATTCGACAGTGGCCACTTCATCAACTGGACATTAAAAATGCCTTTCTTCATGGTGATCTGGAAGAGGAGATATACATGGAGCAACCTCCTGGATTTCGTCGTGCTGCTCAGGGGGAGTCTAATTTAGTTTGTAAATTACGTCGTTCACTTTATGGTTTGAAACAATCACCTCGAGCTTGGTTTGGTAAATTTAGTCGTGTTGTGCAACAATTTGGATTGAAACGATGTGAATCGGATCATTCAGTATTTTATGGGCATTCTACTCCTAACAAATTTGTTTATCTTATGGTCTATGTTGACGATATTGTGATTACAGGAAATGATGTTGCGAGAATTGCTCAATTAAAAGATCACTTGTTCAACCACTTCCAAACCAAAGACCTAGGTCGGTTGAAATACTTCCTTGGTATTGAAGTGGCACAATCAAAAGAAGGAGTCGTCATTTCACAAAGAAAATATGCCCTTGATATTTTGGAGGAAACAGGTCTTACAGATTGCAAGCCTATTGATAGTCCTATGGACTCAAATCAAAAGTTAATGAGAGACCATGGTGAACTTTTCTCAGATCCAGAAAGATACAGAAGGTTGGTGGAAAAACTAATATATCTTACTATAACAAGACCTGACCTTTCCTATCCAGTGGGAGTTGTGAGCCAATTTATGCAAAATCCACATATTGATCATTGGAATGCTGTAATACGCATCCTTAGATATGTAAAAGGGAATCCAGGACAAGGAGTGTTATATGAAAATAAGGGAAGTTCTGAGGTAGAAGGATATTGTGATGCAGATTGGGCTGGTTGTCCAAATGATCGGAGATCTACCACAGGATATTGTATACTCCTTGGAGGCAATCTTGTATCTTGGAAAAGCAAGAAACAAAGTGTTATTGCTCGATCTAGTGCAGAAGCATAATATCGTTCTATGGCCTTGGCTACCTGTGAACTCATGTGGATCAAACAATTCCTTCAGGAATTAAAATTCTGTGAAAATAAGACTATGAAGTTGTATTGTGACAATCAAGCAGCTCTTCACATTGCCTCCAATCCAGTGTTTCACGAAAGAACAAAACACATAGAAGTTGATTGTCATTTCATCAGAGAAAAGCTATTGTCCAAGGATCTCATTACAGAATTTGTCAGTTCTAATGAACAACTTGCAGATATTTTGACTAAGTCTTTAAGAGGGCCCAGAATTCAGTTTATATGTTCCAAGCTTGGTGCATATGATCTATATGCTCCAGCTTGAGGGGGAGTGTTGAAATGTATTATGCATGTTACTGTGTAGCCCAACTTTGATGGTTGGGATTAATTCCCACCTACTACATACTCTATTTATAGAGTATCACACATTGTAATAAATCATCTAAGAAATAAAAACTACTTATGTAGTTATTTAACAGCTCCATTGTTCAAAAATTTGAGCTAAAACGCAGTGAAGCAAATCATTAAGTTTTTTACTATCATTCTTCTGGCGGGAAATGTGTTTATTTAATAGTATATGTTGATGATATTGTCATCACAGGAAATGATGTTGGAATATCTCAACTAAAAGAGTACTTGTGTAGACATTTTCAAACCAAGGATCTTGGAAGTCTCAAATACTTCTTATAGGCGTTGAAGTAGCGCAATCAAAACATGAAGTTGTAATCTCCCAGAGGAAGTATGCTACAAGAAATAAGCATGCTTGATTGTAGATCAGTAGAGAGTCCCATGGACCCAAACCAGAAATTAAGGACAGAAGAAGGTGAATTATTCTTCGATCCAGAGAGGTATAGGAGGTTGGTTGGAAAACTGATTTATCTCACTATTACAAGGCGAGATCTATCCTTTGCAGTTGGAGTGGTTAGTCAGTTCATGCAGGATCCATGTGTTGACCATTGGAATGCTCTCATTCGCATTCTAAGGTATGTAAAGAAGGCTCCCGGGCAAGGATTGTTATATGAAGATAAAGGAAGCATTCAGGTCTCTGGGTATTGTGATGCAAATTGGGCAGGTTCACCTATTGATAGACGGTCTACTACAGGATATTTTGTTGTTTTTGTGGGAGGAAACATTATTTCATGGAAAAGTAAGAAACAAAATGTAGTAGCTAGATCAACTGCTGAAGCCGAGTATAGGGCAATGACATCACTAACATGTGAACTTATATGGGTGAAATAATTCCTTCAAGAGGTTAAATTTTGTGACATCCATACTATGAAGATGTATTGCGACAATCAAGCTTCTCTCCACATTGCATCAAATCAGTGTTTCACGAGAGGACTAAACATATAAAAATTGATTGTCATTTTGTTCGTGAAAAGTTGTTGACTAAAGAAATATGTACTGAGTTTATTGGGTTAAACGATCAACTCGCGGATGTATTAACCAAGTCATTAAGGGGTCCTCAGATTGAGTTTATTTGTTCCAAGCTTGGGGGGAGTGTTAGGATATTTATCCTATTTTATCATCATTATATTGTGTTAAGGGTTACCCTATTTATCATGATTATATTGTGTCTAGGATTACCCTATTTATCATGATTATATTGTGTCTAGGGTTACCTATTTATCATGTACTTTTGTATGAATTTATTTATATAAATAGAAGATTGTGAGAGGGATCAATCAAGCTCTCTAGAATTATTTTACAGTTTAATTCTCAAGTACTTATTTTTACGTAAAGACACGTCTGGCTGCTATCTATTGCTCCAGGGTCTCTGTTGTCTATAGTACCCATGACTTAATGGTATGGAAAGTGGAGATATAATCGCTGCAAGGATGAAATGAAAAGGCAGAGAAGGAACTCATCATCCACTTATCTAACTCGATTTTCTAGAGCACTTAGCCATTTGAGAACTTATTAATTTGACCAGAGTATAAACATAAACTATGTAAAAACATCTTCCATAAATTACGGTGTGAGATGACTATTATCAGCTCTACCAAGCTTCGACTTAGAAATAACCAGACGTGGGCGAAATCACCTTTCCTCCTTGACCTTTTTTTCCTTTCATGCATTCTCTCCGGGGTTGTGATTTTTTGGACGAGACCAAACAAATGAGTTTGAGTGGGGCATTTTTCCGCCAATTATTTGGTCAAGCACTTAAATACTGGCTTGCCAGCTCATGCATAATCATCTTTTTCAACCACTTCTATGCCCTTGCTCTATGATACGACCCTGATCTCACTAACACTAGTGGCTGTAATGAGAGTTGCTTGTTGTGTTAAAAAATCATAAAATCCAAACCAAGATGTTGACAACCTTGGTCACCATGAATGTGATATTAAGAGTGGAACTTAAGGTTATTAGATATCTTCTAATTTTTATGACCCAGTAGCAAATCGTTTAGACTAGTCATATTCGTTATGCTGTTAAGTTGTATAGCTTGAAAAGCATTAAAAAGTGTTAGATATTAAGATGTGTGTTTCTGTTATTTGGGCTTAGTCTATTCTGTATTAAGGGCATTGGCCCATATCTTACAATATAAATAAACTACCCTATGTGTATGCTAAACACACAAGGGATATTTTCTCCCAATCTTCTCTATTTCTCATATGGTATCTAGAGCACAGGAATAGTTCCAGTCAACTCCACGGTCTCCGGCACCTATCACTGTCGCCGTCGCCGCCGCCGCCGTCGCCGGAGTTCCAGAATCGACCGGCGACCACACCATCGGGATCGTCTCGGCCGGGCGACCACCGTCGCACGAAGATCGCGGCGATCGGAGCACCCACGCGCCGCCGCAAGATTCGCCGCTGCCGCCGCGCGTGCCGGCGCGTCGCCGGAGCTTTCCGCCGCCGATCAGCACCGCCGTGATCGCCTCCTCGCCCTCTTTCCGGATCTGTGGTCGTTGCGTCAATCGGAGCACTTTGAATTTTTAGGGTTTCTCCCTCTCTATGGCGTCTTCCTCGTCTACACACACCTTTGTTGGTGGCTCATCTTCTGATCCCTCAATATATACCAATTATGTGAATGTACACTTGTCCATTGACAAGTTAGATGGCACAAATTATGCAACTTGGGCGTCCGACATCAAACTTTGGTTGAAGAGTCAGGGGTACTTAGATCATCTTACTCAAAATGTGACTATTGCTCCCATAGATGACACTTCCCGCTGGATGAAAATTGATGCTCAGTTATGTATTGTTATAAAGTCCACCATTCACTCCTCACTGAAACAAATGTTTCGATCCTATGAAACATGTTCAGAAGTATGGGCACAAGCGAAGTTGTTATGCACCAATGACACTCAGCGTCTTTATGGTGTTTGTCAGGACCTATTAACTGTTATTGGTCCGCGCAATCCTAGTCCCATGGCAGATTATTTGGGTAAAATTCATGCCCTTCTTCATGACTTTAATGATATATTACCTCCTGCTTCCACTCCTGCTGAAGAATTGGAACAACGATCAAAGTTCTTCATGTTGTTGGCATTATACGGACTCTCTGATGATGTTTCTCATGTCCGTGATCAGATTTTGGGTTCTCCTGTCATACCCAACTTTACTTCTACTTGTTCTGCTCTTTTGCGTATACCGAGCAAACCCGTCACTGAGACATCCTCCCATACTGATGATTCCTCTGTTATGGCTGCTCAACGTGATGATCGAAGTCGGTCTCGCAAGCCAAGTAAAGGACGTCCAAAATGTGACCATTGTGGCAAGTTAGGCCACAAGATTGATAAATGTTATGCTCTCCATGGACGTCCTCCTCGATCTGTAGCAATGGCAAATTCTGATCCACCTCCCCGATCACCGTCTGCAGACCATCCTACTTCATCTAATACCATAGACAAACCTGCACTCTTCAACGAATTTCTCAGATGGTATGAGGATCATCAACACTCTGGTTCCACTACATCTGCATCTGTTGCACGTACAGGTACACCTTTTGTTGGTCTAACTCACTCTCTCGGACCTTGGGTCCTTGACTCAGGTGCCATCGATCACATCACCGGTAACAAGTCTTTGTTTTCTTCGTTGTCATGTCCTGATAATTTACCCTTGGTAACAATGGCTGATGGGTCTAGAGTCTCATCTCATGGTATTGGTACTGTTAATATTTTTCCATCCATATCCATTGATCATGTACTTTATGTCCCTGGGTCTCCCTTCAACTTACTGTCCATTAGTCGTTTAACTCGCACTCTTAATTGTGTTATTTCATTTACTAAAGATTCTGTTTGGTTGCAGGACCGGAGTTCGAAACACATGATTGGCACAGGATGTGAGTCTCATGGCCTTTATCATCTTCGTCCTTCTCCACATGTTGGCGTAGTCATGGAGTCACCATCCCTTCTTCATGCTCAGTTCGGTCATCCTAGTCTTGCCAAACTACAACAACTTGTCCCGAGGTTGTCCACATTATCAAGTTTGTCGTGTGAGTCTTGTCAGTTAGGGAAGCATACTCGTAGTTCCTTTCCTCGTAGTGTCTCACAACGGGCGTCGTCTCCCTTTTCATTGGTTCATTCTGACATTTGGGGACCTAGTCGTGTTAAGTCCATTTTAGGTTTTCAGTATTTTGTTACTTTTATTGATGACTATTCCAGATGTACTTGGTTGTTTTTAATGAAGAATCGTTCTGAGTTGTTTTCTATTTTCCAATCTTTTTTCAATGAAATAAAAACACAGTTTGGGGTTTCTATTCGACATTTACGTAGTGATAATGGCCGTGAATACCTTTCTTAACAGTTTAAACAGTTTATGGCTTCTCATGGCATTCTTCACCAAACCTCATGTGCTTATACCCCTCAACAAAATGGGGTGGCTGAGCGCAAGAATAGACACCTTATTGAAACAACTCGTACACTTCTGATACATGGTCAAGTACCCTCACGTTTTTGGGGTGATGCAGTTCTCACAGCATGTTATCTTATCAACCGCATGCCATCTTCCGTCCTAGATAACAAAATCCCTCATTCTATCTTATTTCCTCAAGACCCTCTGCATCCATTACCTCTTCGAGTTTTTGGGTCTACATGTTTTGTTCATGATTTTAGTCCTGGTCTTGATAAGTTGTCTCCTAGGTCTCACAAATGTGTCTTCTTAGGATTTCCACGGTCACAAAAGGGCTATAAGTGTTTTTCCCCATCTCTCAATCGTCATTTTATCTCTGCTGATGTCACTTTTGATGAGTCTTCTTTTTACTTTTCACATCTATCTTCTAGTTCTGTACCTCTCCCTGTTACTGTTGATATTCCTCTTGTCTGTGATCCTCCTGGTGATACTCCACCCCTTTTGTCTTCTCCTTCTTTAGACTCTCATTCACCACAGGCTCATCCTTCACCTCCACCACTTCAGGTTTATAGTCGCCGTAATTGCCTACCTCATGACTCACTTCCGGTGCCGCCTCATGTGTCTCCTCCGGCTCCAGCAACTGAGTTTGACTTGCCTATTGCCCTCCGTAAAGGTATACGCTCTACCCGTAACCCTTCCCCCCATTATACTGTTCTTAATTACCACAGATTATCTCCATCATTTTATACTTGTCTCTCATCCATTTCTTCTGTGTCAATTCCCAAATCTGTGGGTGATGCCTTAACTCATCCTGGTTGGCGTCAAGCTATGATGGATGAATTAAGTGCCTTACAGGAAAGTGGAACTTGGGAGCTTGTCCAATTACCATCTGGAAAGTCTGTTGTTGGTTGCAGGTGGGTGTATGCTATCAAGGTTGGTCCTGATGGTACAATTGATCGTCTGAAAGCTCGACTGGTTGCCAAAGGCTACACACAGATTTTTGGTTTGGATTATGGTGATACTTTTTCTCCAGTGGCAAAGATGACCTCTGTTCGCCTATTCATTGCCATGGCCGCTCTTCGACAATGGCCTCTTTACCAACTTGATGTCAAAAATGCTTTTCTCAATGGTGATTTGCACGAAGAAATTTATATGGAGCAACCGCCTGGCTTTGTTGCTCAGGGGGAGTCATCTGGATTGGTATGTCGTCTTCGCAAATCCTTATATGGCCTAAAACAGTCTCCTCGGGCCTGGTTTGGTAAATTCAGTTGTGTTCAACAATTTGGTATGTCTCGCAGTGAAGCGGATCATTCAGTGTTCTATCGCCACTCGAGTGCTGGATGTATCTACTTAATAGTGTATGTCGATGATATTGTTCTCACAGGAAGCGACTATCTTGGTATCTCTCAGATGAAACAACACCTTTGTCATCATTTTCAAACCAAAGATCTTGGCAAACTTCGGTACTTTTTGGGTATTGAAGTAGCACAATCCAGTGATGGTATTGTCATATCTCAGAGGAAGTATGCGTTAGACATCTTGGAGGAAACAGGGTTAATGAACTGTAAATCTGTTGAGACACCTATGGACTCTAACATCAAACTCCTACCAAATCAGGGGGAGCCTTTCTCAAATCCTGAACGGTACAGAAGACTAGTTGGTAAATTAAACTATCTTACTGTTACGCGTCCTGACATTTCCTTCGCAGTTAGTGTGGTGAGTCAATTTCTAAACTTCCCATGTGAAGACCATTGGGATGCAGTTGTTCGCATACTGAAGTATATTAAAAGATCACCTGGGAAAGGTTTGCTATATGGCCCTAACAACGATACAAAAATCGTTTGTTATTCAGATGCTGATTGGGCTGGTTCCCCTTCTGATAGGAGGTCTACTTCTGGATATTGTGTCTCTATTGGTGGCAACCTGATATCTTGGAAAAGTAAGAAGCAAAGTGTTGTGGCAAGGTCCAGTGCAGAAGCAGAATATAGAGCTATGGCATCAGCTACTTGCGAGCTTGTGTGGCTTAAACAATTGTTGAGTGAATTGAAATTTGGAGATGTCACTCACATGATACTTATATGTGATAATCAAGCTGCTCTCCATATTAGCTCTAATCCTGTCTTCCATGAGAGAACCAAACACATTGAAGTTGATTGCCATTTCATTCGAGAAAAAATCATATCCGGAGATATCAAGACTGAGTTTGTTAATTCAAGCAACCAGTTGGCAGACATATTCACTAAGTCCTTACGAGGACCTAGAATTGATTATCTTTGTAACAAGCTTGGAACATATGATTTATATGCTCCAGCTTGAGGGGGAGTGTTAGATATTAAGATGTGTGTTTCTGTTATTTGGGCTTAGTCTATTCTGAATTAAGGGCATTGGCCCATATCTTACAATATAAATAAACTACCCTATGTGTATGCTAAACACACAAGGGATATTTTCTCCCAATCTTCTCTATTTCTCATAAAAAGTATCTTCTAATAAATTTTATCTGAAAAATAAATGTAAATAAACAAAGTAAGGAATACTCTCAGTTGCAGGAATATAAAATAAAAAAAAAGAAAGAATAAAGCAAAGCCAGTGGAAAAACAGAAAATGAAACGAAAGAGCTCTTCAATTATCCTTAAGAGAGTAAATACATCCTTGTGAAACTCCCTTTGATCATAAAGGGGCATCACAGCTTCATCCTTATAGTGAGTCTGAAAAGACACAATTTTCATTAAAAATATGGGCATTTTATTGCAACCAAAGTCTCAAAACAGCTGCATACATAGCAACGTGTAATAGAGTAGAATTTAAACAGAAAAATTCTTCCCAATTTTGTAGTTGCACATTTATTGTCTGATGGTTTTAGCCTTTAACTTGAAAATATACATCTTAAAAATTCTATTTTTCTTTTCAATTCAGGTTTATTGTTGGAAAGGTCTCCGTCTTGCTGCTCGACAAGACTTGGAGGGGTTTTCTAAGGTAACAGTGATTTTTTTTTATCTGCAATTTAGTATGTTTATTATTTTAGGTTGTGTGAAAGTCATAGATTTTGGTTGCAGTTTACTGATCATGGCATTGAAGGGGTTGTCCCACTAGAGCTTTTGCCACCAGATGTCCGATCTAAATACCAAGCTAAACCAAACGACAGAAGTAAACGTAGCAAAAAGGAAGAAACAAAAGGCTCTGCACATCAAATTGAGGAAAATCAGGTTTCTTGATTCAGATCCACCTTTCCATTTTTCTTTTTTAATTACATCAGCTCAAGAGAAATACCATGTTATACAGTACTGTAGAATTGGGTGGTTCAAATTGTTGCTAGTTGGTTGTGTGGTAATTCAATAATTTCTGTTTTGCTGTATTTCTTTGTAGTTCAACTAACATATTTAAGGTTGGTGGCAATTCACTTTTAACGTCAGAGATTAATGCATTAGGAATTAAGAATTTTCTAATTTGTTGGTTTTCTTGTGTCACACAATAACCTTTTTTGAAAGGATTAGTGACAAAACCTGTCACGGAGGATGGTACCGCTCTAGTTCATGTATCATGTTTAGAAGAGAGAAACTGATAGGTTCTTGGGATCAAGAACCTATGGAAAAAACACTCGAATACACACAAAGACAATTTATCTGAATTATACCGCCTCCTTTTATTGAAAAGAATCAGCAAGAATGGTGTTACAGCGTAACCCGAGAGCTTAACCTCCCTCCAAGAACTACAAGAGTTCCCGCCAAACAATAACACTCCAAAAACTCCTCAACCAACCACTAATCCCTCCTTTTATATCACTTACTAGCAGCACTAACAGAAACTATTCCTAACTGCCTTGGCAGTTAGGCTCTGTGACTTTACCCCTCCTCCTATATACAATTAACTCCCTAACATTACTCCTGTTACGTGCCTGACCACGTAACGTGCCTATTCTTATGAACGAACGTACTCCCTGAAAGAAATGGTTTATTATTGCAATACTGAAAGACACACAAAACACAGCCAATGACTGGGAGCAGGTTCCCCTTCAGTCACCCGAGAGCTTAACCTCTCTTACAGTCCTTGATAATCAAAACGTATCCTCTAATCTCTAAGTGTCTCCCTATTAATATTAATCACTCCTTCCAGAAAAGGTAAGGAATAATTAGTAATTATAATTATTTGGAAAGAATCATTCTATCCTTATTTACTGTAGTTATTACTAATTTATTCTGCTGATCACACCTCCCCGAATTCCCGCCTGATCTTCTGCTTGCCATTTAGTCGAACGCTGTCGTTCCTCTTCATTGCGGACGCTCGTCCTTATTTAGGACGTTCGTCCGTGTCCTGCTCATCCATGTTTGGACGTTCGTCCTCGCCTATTGTTGGGACGCTCGTCCTCGCTTCGTCCATGTTTGGAGGGACGCTCGTCCATGTTCTGCTCGATCATGCCGCTCGTCCTTCCCCCTCGCTGCCTTGCTAGCTCGGCTTCTCCCCTCCTATATTTCCTTCTTTCATACACTCGCCAGGTCCTAACATTACCCACCCCCTGAAGATCAACCTTGTCCCCAAGGTTGAAGTCGGGATATTGGTCGTGGAGGGTGAGGGCGTCTTCCCATGTTGCCCCGTCAGGATCCCCCTCTTGCCATTCGACCAGGACTTCCTGTCGTACGTCCTCCCCCTGATGCACTTGCCTGCTATCCAACACGCGGATCAGTCGTGGAGACGGTTCCTCCATCTCCAAGTCTATAGGCAACTCCTGTTCGACCCGGTGATCCCCTACTGCCTTCTTTAACTGGGACACATGGAACACGGGATGGATCCGTGCTGATTCTGGTAAGTGCAGCTTAAAGGCGACTGCTCCGACCTGCTGTATGACTAGGAAAGGGCCAAAATAACGAGCAGCCAGTTTAGTCTGCACCATGGACGTCAACGTCGTTTGTCGGTGAGGTCTAATTTTCAAATAAACCCAATCTCCCACTCCTACCAGGGACTGCCTTCTCGCCTTGTCTGCCTGCCTTACCATTGCTTCTTGGGCCCTGGCTAGATGGAACTTCAGCTGGCGGAGTGCTTCATCTCTTGTCTGTAGCTCCTGACTAACGGATTCCACTAAGGTTTCCCCTGGAACGAACCTATGCAGTGAGGGAGGTGGCCTCCCATAAACAGTTTCGAATGGAGTACATTTGGCCGATTCCTGATAGCTGGTATTGTACCAGTATTCCGCCCATGGTAAGACGATGCTCCACCCCTTGGGCTGTTCGGAACAAAAACATCTCAGATACCCTTCTAGGACCCTGTTGAGAACCTCGGTCTGCCCATCCGTCTCAGGATGGTAGGCTGTGCTCATCTTTAGTTGAGTGCCTTGTAGTTTGAACAACTCCTTCCAAAAATTACTTAAGAACAGTGGATCCCGATCACTTACGATAGATAGTGGTACCCCATGTAATCGAACAATCTCTTTCACGAAGATATCAGCTATAGTGCGTGCGGAATAGGGGTGTTTTAAGGGTATGAAATGACCGTATTTGCTGAGACGGTCCACCACTACCAATACAGCATCATATCCCCTAGACCTGGGTAATTTGACAATAAAATCCATGCTTATCTCCTCCCAGATGGCGTTGGGAATGGGTAACGGCTGCAGCAATCCTTGTGGTGAGGAGGTTAAATATTTATGCTGTTGACAGACTATACAGCTGGCAACGAATTCGGTCACTGCTTTCTTCATTCCCACCCAATAAAGAGATTGCGCCACCTTACGGTACGTTCGGTAGACCCCTGAATGGCCTCCTGTGTGTGTGGAATGGAACTCGGCTATTAGCTTGGGCACCCAGGCCGAACGTGCTGACAGTACAAGCCTCCCTTTATAGTGCAAGCGTTCGTTCTCCAGTGTGAACGAGGGGTGGGAATTGGGGTCCTTCTTTAAGTCGTCAATCACCTTCCGTAACTCCTCATCCGCCTCTACTTCCTCCAAAATTTCCCTGAAATCTTGCCAATACGGCCGAGCCATCCCGCTCCCCTAATATCCTCACCAGTTCCTGGACCGCCGATTCCAGTCCGCCCATGGAGATTTCTAGGGTCTCCATTCTCCCTTCCATAGCATTCAGTCTCCCCTCCATTACGTTTTCCTCCCTCCAATAGGATCCGGCAGGTCGGACCACTTGTTACGTGCCTGACCACGTAACGTGCCTATTCTTATGAACGAACGTACTCCCTGAAAGAAATGGTTTATTATTGCAATACTGAAAGACACACAAAACACAGCCAATGACTGGGAGCAGGTTCCCCTTCAGTCACCCGAGAGCTTAACCTCTCTTACAGTCCTTGATAACCAAAACGTATCCTCTAATCTCTAAGTGTCTCCCTATTAATATTAATCACTCCTTCCAGAAAAGGTAAGGAATAATTAGTAATTATAATTATTTGGAAAGAATCATTCTATCCATATTTACTGTAGTTATTACTAATTTATTCTGCTGATCACACCTCCCCGAATTCCCGCCTGATCTTCTGCTTGCCATTTAGTCGAACGCTGTCGTTCCTCTTCATTGCGGACGCTCGTCCTTATTTAGGACGTTCGTCCGTGTCCTGCTCATCCATGTTTGGACGTTCGTCCTCGCCCATCGTTGGGACGCTCGTCCTCGCTTCGTCCATGTTTGGAGGGATGCTCGTCCATGTTCTGCTCGATCATGCCGCTCGTCCTTCCCCCTCGCTGCCTTGCTAGCTCGGCTTCTCCCCTCCTATATTTCCTTCTTTCATACACTCGCCAGGTCCTAACAACTCCCCTCTCCTCCAACATCCTTGTCCCCAAGGTTGAACTCTGGGTATTGCTCTTGTATAGTCACCTCATCTTCCCATGTGGCACTCTCTTGTCCCCCTTCTTGCCATTCTATCAAAACTTGGGGTACTTCCTCTGCTCCCAATTGTCGAGTCCTTCTGTCCAGCACCTTGGCTGGCCTAAACATTGGTCTATCTGCTTGTAACTCAGCTGGAAGCTCTTTTTCCACTTTCTTCTCCCCCACAGCTTTCTTCAGTTGGGAAACGTGGAATATGGGATGGATTCTGGCTGCCTTTGGTAATTGCAACCTAAACGCAACTTTCCCGATCTGCTGTAATACCTCAAAGGGTCCATAATACCTTGCCGATAGCTTCGGATGTAAGCGAGTTGGCATGGATGATTGTCTATGGGTTCTAATCTTTAAACAGACCCAATCGCCTATCTTAATGTCTGATTCTTTCCTCTTTTTATTTGCCTGGTTACTCATCGCCTCTTGTGCTTGCCTTAAATGCACTTTAAGCTGTTTCAAAGCTTCATCCCTTGTCATCAAATCTTGAACCACCGACTCCACCGCTGTCTCCCCAAGAATAAACCGACTCAAAGCTGGAGGTGCTCTTCCATAAACTATTTCAAAAGGGGAACACCTGGCTGCACTTTGATAACTGGTATTATATCAGTACTCAGCCCAAGGAAGCATCAACTTCCAACTCCTCGGCTGCTCTGAGCAAAAACATCTCAAATACCCCTCCAAAATTCTGTTCACCACTTCAGTCTGGCCATCTGACTCCGGATGGTATGCGGTGCTCATACTAAGCTGAGTACCCTGCATCCTGAACAACTCTTTCCAAAATACACTTAGAAACAGGGGGTCTCTATCACTGACTACTGACATAGGGATCCCATGTAACCTCACTATTTCTTGAACGAACTTCTCTGCAACCGTGCGGGCCGAATAAGGGTGCTTCAAAGCAATAAAGTGGCTATACTTACTCAGCCTGTCAACTACCACCAATATTGCGTCAAACCCGTGTGACTTAGGTAGCTTAACAATGAAATCAAGGCTTATTTCTTCCCAAATGGCTTGTGGGATCGGTAATGGCTGCAGAAGACCTTGAGGAGAGGCAGCCAGGTACTTGTGCTGTTGACAGACCACGCACCCCGCGACAAAATCAGTCACCGTTCTCTTCATTCCTGGCCAATATAGTGATTGGGCAATTTTCCGGTAAGTACGAAACACACCCGAATGACCTCCAGTACTCGTCACATGAAACTCCGCTAGAAGCTTGGGAATCCAACTCGACTTAGCTGATAAAACCAATCGCCCTTTATAGTGAAGGCGATCATTCTCCATCGTGTATGCTTCATGGCTCGTTGGGTCCTCCTTGAGATCATCCATAATCTTTCGCAGCATGTCATCTTCTTCTACTTCTTTTAAAACCTCTTGAAAGTCATGCCAATAAGGCCTGGAAAGTGCCCGTAGTTCTCCCTCCTCTGTACCCCTTTCTTCTTTACGAGACAAGGCATCTGCTACCTTGTTGGAACTTCCTAATTTGTAGACTATCTCAAAATCATACCCCATCAACTTGGCTATCCAATTCTGCTGGCTATGCGTCGTTATTCTTTGCTCCAACAGATATTTAAGGCTGCGCTGATCCGTATAAACCACAAACCTCCTCCCCAATAGATAGGGTCTCCAATGCTGGATGGCCATAACCAACGCCATTAACTCCTCATAAATGGACTTAGACCGAGACCCCTCAGACAATGCCCTGCTGAAAAAAGCAATGGGCTTCTTATGTTGCATCAATACAGCGCCCACTCCACTCCCAGACGCATCACACTCCACATGAAATTCCTGTGTAAAGTCGGGCAGTGTTAGCACCGGTGCTGTTGTCATGGCCCTCTTTAGAGATCCCATGGCTGCCCGAGCTTCCTCAGACCACTCAAACTTCCCCTTTTTCAACAACTCCGTGAGAGGTTTAGCTAGCTCCCCATACTTCGGCACAAATCTCCTATAATACCCCGTTAAGCCTAAAAAACCTCTCAATGCCTTCAAATTCTGGGGTTCTTCCCACTCCAGCATGGCCCTTATCTTATCCCGATCCATCTCCACTCCTTGCTCCGAAATCTGGTGCCCCAAATATTGAATCCTCCGTTTCCCAAACTCACATTTCTTTTTATTTGCTACCCACTCCTTCTCTTCCAGCAGCCGCAGTACCAATGTTAAGTGGTGGAGATGCTCTTCCCAGGAAGGGCTGTACACCAATATGTCATCAAAAAAAACCAGTACCCATTTCCTCAAATAGGGTGCCATTAGTCTGTTCATGGCACTTTGAAACGTTGCCGGGGCATTCATTAACCCGAAAGGCATCACCATAAATTCGAACAAGCCTTGGTGGGTTTTGAACGCCGTTTTGTGGATGTCCTCTCTCATTCGGATCTGGTGGTAACCCGCCTTCAAGTCCAGCTTAGAGAAAAATCTAGCACCCTTAAGCTCATCCAATAATTCTTCAATTACCGGAATAGGGAATTTATCCGGTACCGTAGCCTTGTTCAATGCCCGATAATCTACACAAAATCTCCAGCTTCCATCTTTCTTTTTCACTAAAATTACCGGGCTGGAAAATGGGCTTTGACTGGGTCGAATAATACCAGCCCGAAGCATATCTGCAACCTGTTTCTCGAGCTCCTCTTTTACGAAGAAAGGATACCTATACGGCCTTACATTTATAGGATCCTTACCTTCCTTAAGCACTATTCGGTGCTGTGAATCACGTGCAGGAGGTAGTCCCTCTCTCTCCATGAACACCTTGCAGTGGGCTGCAAGACTTTTATGAGGTCTATCTGCTGTTGCTCCGTCAAATCATCCTTCACATCACCGTTTCCCCTGTCCTCCACTATGCACAGTTCCCACACCAAAAACCATGACTCAGCGTCTGTGATTTTTGTAAGTGCACCAGGTTCCACCAGCTGTCTTGCCAAGGCTGGGTCACCGCAAATTTTCTTCTTCTCCCCATCCACCACATACTGCATAGACACATCTCTCCAATTAATAACCACCTCACCCAGTTTTGCCAACCATGCAATACCCAATATTAAATCCACTCCACCGAGATCAAACACATGCATGTCCTCTTCTACCTTCACATTTCCCAGCATCAATCCCACCTTTTCACATCGCCCCTTGGTCCACTTCTTACACCCGTCACCCAAACTCACCGCATATATGACCGTTTCTGTTACCGGAAGCCTCAGTTCCTCCACCACCTTCCGGCTGATGAAATTATGGCTGGCTCCGCTATCGATCAAGACCACCACTCGTTTTTCTCCTATCAGCCTGTTCAGCTTCATGGTTTTGGGAGGCGTTAGACCCTCCGCTGAGCAAGCCGAGAGCTCCATGGGTTTCGCCTCACGGTCAGCGGTTTCATCCAACTCTCCCTCCTCGTCCTCCGCCAGAAGCAGTACTCTCAAGCCCTTCTCCGCACACCGGTGACCCGGTGCGAACGGCCCTCCGCAACGGAAGCATCTCCCTTCTTCCCTCCTCTTCAAATACTCTGGATACGGTAAGTTTCTGACCATTCGATTCTTATTTTCTACTCCAGCCGCGCCATTGGCCCTCGCATGGGTGCTATTAGCCACCATCGCACCTTCTCTCCTGGCCGTACCCGCTCCTTCTAGCCCACCAGCCCTCGTCGCGATACTGCGATCTCCATCAGCCTTCACTATCGCCGTTGCAGTTCGATTACCCCCGTGGGTCATCTTGAACCCGTTCCAACCTCCTCCGCATGCACGGTTTATGGCGTCCTCCACGTCTCTCGCAACTCTGATTGCGACCATCAAATCAGGGGGACTCTGAATTCTAACCTGGCCTTTAATATCTTCACGTAACCCCGCCAGAAAGAATCCCAAAATCAGCTCCTCCGATAGGCCTTGGGTCTGACCTAGTAGCATCTCAAAACTTCTTACAAATTCTTCCAGCGCACCTTCTTGCCCCAGGGTGGCCATCTGTTCGTAAACTGTTCCCCGGAACCCACCACCGAATCGATTGATCAACCCATCCTTCAAACCCATCGACGTCCTATTCCTGGTTTTTTCCCGCCAATACTTGAACCAATAACTCGCGCTTCCCTCCATACTAATGTAAGCGAGTTCGACCTTATCCTCCTCCGCAACCTTCTGAATGTCAAAAAATCTTTCAGCCCGATTAATCCAAATGTATGGGTCTCCGCCTTCGAATGATGACAGTTCCACCTTCTTCCTCCAGTTGACCGCGACTCCCCCAGTATCGCCCCTCCCTGGGTTCTCGTTCACCGAACTACTGCTCCCTTCCGAACCCGCCCCTTGATGGTTCGAACCTCCCCCCATCATTCTCATCAATTGTTGCACGTCGCGTCTGATTGCTGCGGTCTCATCTTTGATTCCCTCAACCGTGATCTCCAAGTTATCTAACCTTCCCTCCGTCTCGCTCCCCATCGCTGGCTCCTCTCCTTCGTGATCCGGCAGGTCGGACCAAATGATAGGTTCTTGGGATCAAGAACCTATGGAAAAAACACTCGAATACACACAAAGACAATTTATCTGAATTATACCGCCTCCTTTTATTGAAAAGAATCAGCAAGAATGGTGTTACAGCGTAACCCGAGAGCTTAACCTCCCTCCAAGAACTACAAGAGTTCCCGCCAAACAATAACACTCCAGAAACTCCTCAACCAACCACTAATCCCTCCTTTTATATCACTTACTAGCAGCACTAACAGAAACTATTCCTAACTGCCTTGGCAGTTAGGCTCTGTGACTTTACCCCTCCTCCTATATACAATTAACTCCCTAACAGAAACTAAGAACGAATATGATGAATATAACATATATACTGTTTGATTGCTTTTATTTTAAAGGTTTTATTTGTAACAAGCTTTAAGTTTGGGAGGAGTTTTAGAATATATGAAAATATCAAAAAATATATTATTGTATCTTACAATATTCTTTAGGATTTTTTTCCTTAATTTGTTAGGATCACAATTAGTATAATTAGTGCGGTGTTTTATGAGACATCAAATACACCAAAACATTTTAACACATCATTTTTTAGTCTCAACTCTTCTCTTTTTTTCTTTATTTTGCATCTATAGTAACAAATCCAATGCTTAAAAGGAGTTTCTGAAATCACTTTTGCTCATGCCTTTTTTTCTTCTCTCTTAAAATAATAGATTGCCACAACTGCAACTGAGATGGATGGGGATGGCATTCGAACAGATAACACAGCAACACCTATGGAATTTGATGGTGCCAGTGTCCCTGGTACTCAAGGTGGAACCCCAACACCTGAAGAACTTCAGAAGCATAGCTCAGACACTGATGTAGGACAGGAAGCCGGCCAATTAGAAGCAGATGCCGAAGTTGAGGCCGGAATCATAGATGGTGAGACAGATGCAGATGTTGATTTAGATACTGTTGGCTGAGGCCAGGCAAAGTTTGCAGGTCGACATGTTAAGGATGATGAACATTGCGAGAGATGTTGGCATCGTGATTTTTAGACAAAGATAGCTACAACATTAACCACCTGGCCAAGTTAAATACACTTGCCGTTTTAATTATTCGATATCAGGAAGGAGATTATGTAGACTTTTGGTTTGAATATCATTGGAAAATGGTTCTCTTAATGAATATGGCTCAAAAGAGGAATGAAATATTATAAATCTGAGTTTTTCCTTAGTATTCTCTGTGCAATCAACACTTGAAATTTGTTTTATATGTCAAACATCAAATTGTGGGATTTGAGTTTCTGAGGTGAGGTGTGAAATGTGAGACAATAAAATATATCTATCTATTATTGTTAGGGACTAAATTACTTTATTAATTGAGATGGAGGAGGGGGGAAACAAAATTAACATTTTCAAAAGAGAATTGAGATGGACGGAGAGAACTCTGAAGACCAAATAAAATGACAGTTGTATACAAAATGTGTTCCTTTGTGGGAAGAGAAGTTTTGGAGAGAATTTATTTTGATGCTTAATTTTTGTTATAAAAGAAACAGTAATTTCTTAGTTCAACAAATCAGAATCTCTTCCTTTTTTTTTTATTGTTTTAGTGCTTGAAACAAAATTGAGAGAAAATTAATATTTTTTCTTAAAGTTTTTGCTTTTAAGTGTTTTTCCCTTTTTTCTAGAGTGTATTTGTTTTTCTTGGAGATAGAGTTACATGATTTTCTTTTCTTTAGTAAAATTACTTTGTTGTTTGTTCTTTCTCTTTTTCATCTTTATTATAGTTGTGGATTCTTACGTTGTTATCGTGGATTGTGATGTTTTATGAAATCTTACAGTGGTGTTAGAGTGAAGTTTATTTTAGAAACGGTTTGGATAAGTATAATATAAAATAGGTGAAAAATCTTAAAGTCTAGATGAGAATACAAAGGAAGGGTCAAGAAGTGTTCTAATATTGAAGAGGCTCACATATGACAGGTAGATTGTCCGGTGAATTATGGATTAGAAATAAGTAGGATGACCAATATATATATATATATATATATATATATATATATATATATATATATATATATATATATTAGAACTCATATACTAATTTTTTTTTTTTTAAATTTTGGGTTGAAGATAGTATCTTGACTAATAAGAATTTATTTACAAGTCATTAATGTTAAAACTTCATTATTATAAGTAGAGGTGACAAAACATGTTAACCCAATTTGTTTAAATTTGACTTAATTTTGATCTATAAAAAATGGTTTGAGACGAGTTGATTGACCAATTGAAAACCAGTTAACATTTACAATTCGGTTTGTTGAACTACCGAGTAGTAGGCTTGCCAATTTTTTTTTATCATTGAAAATTTAATATCGCATGAAAATATGTTAATTTTTTTTATTTTTCTTCCATGAAAATAGGTTTATGTCGAGTTGCCAAGCAAATTACTGAGACGTAGACAAGGAAGGCAAAAAATACTCACTTTAAACAAAATGAAATGTTGTGTCGCTAATAGCAGTTGAAATACCGTTATTTTTATACTTAATTTTGATATTAAAAACACCTTTACAAAATGTACTTCTAAGTAATTGCTCCATAGATCCTATATCTATCTATCTAAAGAAGAAATCATGTGACGGGGGATTCTTATTTGTACAAATGGTACTTCGAACTTGGAACGAGTATGAAGAAATTAACGATACTTCTTTACCTTTTGAGTTGTTCTGCCGGATCGGTCGCTCAAGACCTTTGGTCTCTACTCGGACCTGATGAAAAAAATGGGATCACATCTTATGGACTCGTTGAGAAGAATGACTTAGAAACTAGTTTGAAACTATGCTTTTGCTTAAGTTGTGAGAATAAGAGAGTTGAAGGTGGTATTATTGGTTTTATGCTTGGTTTTCCTTGTTTTGAAAGGAATTAAGATGAATTGGATGAAGAATTTGAAGTAGCAAGGAGTTGGAGTCAGGAAAGGCGGGAAAAGTAGCACATAAAAGAATCGCATATAGCGTTGAGCATCATTTTGGGGCGCTGAGCGCCAATTTAGAGGTGCAACCACTATTTCACGCCTGAGCGCCACCGTTGAGCGCCAATTTAGAGGTGGAACCAATGTTTCATGCCTGAGCGCCACTGCTGAGCGTTAGTTTACTGTCGCAACCACCGCTGGGCGCCCTTTTGGGGCACTGAGCGCCGACGACATGGGCTTGGACCTGTTTTATGTTATTTTTATGAACTATTTAAGGTTTTGGACGACTTAGGGTTCATATCTTTTGGCAGAAAGAGGCACGAAAACACTCCTTTCATCTCTCGAAGGCGGGTTTTGGATGCGGAAGCTCCAATCTTCAACTTTTAGGGTTTTATCTTTCATTATTTTCCATATTTTCATCTAGTTTCACCTTGAAATTTGGAGATGCAGGTCGACCAACTAACCAAGAAGATGGAAGACAAAGCAGAAAAGCAATTTGGGGCTAACACTGGGGTTAACCCTAAGGAAGAGTGTAAAGCTATTGCGAGCATAGATGATGAGAGGGTGGAAGAGAGCAAAGAAAGAGTTGAGTTAGTGAAGAGAAAAGAAGAGAGAATATGTGAAGTTGAGACCAAAGGGAAAGAAAAGAAGAGGGGAGAGAAAATTGAAAAAGTTCTTCCTTATCCTAAGAGGCGTGAAAAAATAGATAAAAGGAGACAATATGAACGTTTTAAGGAGATCTTCAGGCAATTGGAGATTACTATACCTTTGACCGAAGCACTGCAGCAAATTCCTGTTTATGTGAGGCACGTGAAGAAATTCCTCACAAAAAAGAGATATTTAGATGAGGAGATTATGGATGAACACGTAGATTGCAGTGTTATTTTGGAGAAATCACTTCCTCCAAAAGTGAAAGATCCAAGAAGCTTTACTATTCCTTGCATCATTGGGAAGGTGAATATAAGGAAAGCCTTAATTGATTTAGGGTCAATCATTAATTTGATGCCCTTATCTATGCTCAAAAGGATTGGTGATCTTGAAGTCAAGCCAACAAAGGTGACTTTGCTTATGGCGGATGGGTCTTCCAAGAAACCCTATGGTGTAGCAGAAGATGTTGTGGTTTGTATAGAGAAACTTAAATTCCTGGTAGATGATGAAGAAATCTTCGATGCCCGAAAACAGAGTCAAAAACTTGTTCGAAAAGTGTAACTGAATCGTATCAAGTAATAAACCTGGTAAGACCAAGTATCGTTCTCCCAAAGGACTCACGACCTAGAAAATTAGGTGATTTATTGATTAATTAAGACTTGTGAACAAATTGTTGTAAGTTTCAAATGCAAAAGACTGAAAAATAAATATGTATGCATGTGATGATCAATGGGCAAGAAGAAACAAAACACGTGAATTGAAATATATGGATGAATATGTTGTTGGGGTTTATCAATTTCATCCTTTCCACTCTCTTATATTTAAGAATTCATCATTCTTTTCATTAATGTTAATGCCACTTTCTAAATTACTTTAAACCCGATGTCGCGGCGAAGAAAGCCTAATCATAATCAGTAGTTTACAATGTCTTGTCTCCCTAGCAATTAATCATGCATTGTAGTGAACAGAAGCTTAAAGGAAACCAACTATCATACTCCTATGTCTAGGTTTGTAATATACTTTTGGAAGAATTCCCAAGATCGTGATTTGTAAGATATCTCTCAATAATAATCCTAGGGAGAGAAGATGAGAGTTGTCACATCCCCAAATCGTCCAACCCTAGGGGTACGAAATCTCCTGATACTTACAAGTCATAAGATTTATGCCATACATATGAATAAAATATCACAAGCATTTGAGCAAAGGAGAATATCTCTAACAATTAATGAAAGAAAGCATGTATCATAAAAATGATCTTGAAGAACAAATTCCATACAAGAAAGTTTCTAAGGATTTACATTGATTCCCCAACAACAAAATAAGTTTAGTTCTCCATCGTCATGGAAGAACTAGATGAACAATGGAATGGAAGAATGGAAAAGATAGAAAAACCCAAGAAAGAGAAGAGGAGAGTCGTCACCATCTCCAATTTTAACCCCAAGGGGTGAAAAGTGTGTTTCTGCTTCGTCCCAGCTAAAAATACAAACCCTATAACGTCCTAAAGCTTATATAATATTCTAAAAATTATAGAAAAGTAGGCCCAAGCCCAGAAAAGTGCTGCTTAGTGGTAAATACCGCTCAACGGTAGTAGCGCGTGGCAATTCTTCCCCTCAGCGTCAGTTTTCCCCTCAGCGGTGCCAATGGGTACTGAAAAGTGTCGCTCAATAGTAAATGGTGCTGAGCAGTACTTGCTGATTCTCTTCTTTTGCACTTTTTGTGTCCTTTTCGGAATCCATCTCTATCCATTTTCACTTTTTTCATCAATTTCATCTAAAAACCTGCAAAAACAAGGAAATCAAGCATAAAACCTTTCCAACTCTGTGGTGAACGGGTCGCACCGCTCACAAAAGTGTTGATTGCACATATGAATGCAGTACAGTATAACTAGGATTTGACTCCTAGGTCGTCTCTCAAGGATCAATTTTATTATGGTTCAGTTTTAGATCTTAACACGAAGTGGGGGGGTTTGATTATTTTTGTTTGCAGAAAATTAATTTTAAATTAAAATCAAAATTTAAAAACAGCAAACAAAATTTAAAAGCTGAAGGCAATAAAATCAACATACTGTAAAAGTAAAAACGAAATTTAAAATAGTGTGCAGAAAACTTAAATATAGTAAATCCTGAAAAATACAAAATACAGTAAAAACTAATAGCAATAAATTCCGAAAATGGTAAAAACGAAATTTGACTTTTGTAAACATGACAGGAAAACGAAAATCACCGGGCAGTAAAAAATAAACAGAGAAACTTAAATTGCAGTTGAAAATGTAAATAGGAAATGAAAACTGACAGGATCAAACTTCAAAATAGGAAACATCTTGATGAAATGAGTTGAGCAGAAAGCGTGAAATACAACAATTTGAAGTGAATTGGAAAATGGCAGTGATGAGATTAAAGATTTAAACTTCAAAAACAGAATTATAATTAACGCAGATGAAAATGAAAATTAAACATCAACTGAAAATGCAGACTGAAAATTACATTAACACTGGAAATAAACATCAACAACACTGAAAAACGCAGACTGGAAAATTAAGATTCACTACATCATCAAACTGGAAAATGAAAATAAACCCAAAACCTCCCCAATGGGGAGGGGGAAAAATGAACTCCAGACTACACTACTCCTACGCTACTGGAATCTGTCTACCGCCCCTACTCCTACTAAAGCTCTCCTTTTATTGTGGTAAGAGCCGTATCTGTGTGCTCTTTGATGGTCCAAAACAAAATGTAAGGCCCCTCCATTTCTGGTTCCACCACTTCACTTCCAAAAGATGATTGAAATTTTGTCATCACATACTCTGTGTGTGATTGCTCCTTCTTTTCCGTCTGGTGTGCCCAACTTCTTCCATCCTTCTTCAATCCAAACAAGAACAAGAAGGACCCTCCACTATGTGGAGCCGTGTGAACAATGGATGTCCGTGACTGTTTCTTCTTTCCAGCTCAACAAGTGATGGAAATCCTTGCTGGATGATGGATGTTTGCCGGATGGTTAGGAGGTAGTGAAGAATGGATCTGTGAGCTGCTTCCACAGAAACCATGCATGTGTGTGGTTCCCACTTCCCATCAAGAAGTTGGCCGTGAATATGGAGCTATGCTTCAGATAATTGAAATGAACGTGTATGTGCTTCCAGTAGCTTTGCTGACCTTACTCATTTTCCAAACCGTGACAAACATCTTTGGTGTGCAAGGACATCTTTCTTTATCTAATGTCCACATACATACTTCCTTGTCAGCAAATTGGTTTGGACGTTTACTCTTTTCCTTTTTGCACATTTTCAAAGAAACCAAATTCCTTTTGGCTTGCTGACCATACCTTCCCACGTGAAACTTAGTGTACCATGGACAGCTTAAGTGTGTGGACAGCTTAAAAGAATTAAGTAAGTGGTGGCCTTTCCTTCTAGGAACGTGTGGAATATAAAATTCTGAAAGACTTAGCTCCCTTTTGCACGTGAAAGCCATCTTTCCTCTCCATACTTTGAGTGCATGTGGGACATGGTGTCCCCCATATTTTTCCACGAAATATTCCACTCCAAAGTGCTGTAGTATGCGTCTTGGAGCTGCTTCCATGAGCTGGCCATGACTTTCTCTCCCTCTCGGTGGTTGCATGGAATGCTGCCAAATGAGGCTGTAAAAACTCCATAGCAGCTGCAACATGAAGGTGTGCTGGATGCGTGAGAAGTGGTGGAGTTGGACGTGTTGGAGCTGCTGGACGTGAAAGCTTGGCAGCACCGTTGGCATTCTCTTCATCCTAGACCAAGCCATCTTCTCTCCATACTCATATAATGCACGTGCAGGGACAAATCTTAGTGGAAAATTCAGTCATTTAAATGCTCCCCTTGATGCATGCTTTGGATCCATTATCTTCAATAAAAGAATGTGATGTGCTACTCCAAGTTTCTAGCTTACTCCCATGCTGGTTCCCCACGTGAAGACTACAAAGCCATCAGCTTCTCTTTTCTTGCCATCCTCTTCTCCACTAATCCCAACACTTCTCTTCAATTTTTATTATTGGATTCAGATGCCCATGCTTCATCATTCTGCTGTCCATACATTCATTCTCGGTCCTTGCTGCTGGAATTGATCCAGACGTGTTGAAGTTGGAGCTTGGACAGTGGAAGGTGCTGCTGGTTTTTCTCTCCGTCTCCAGCCATCAACGTGTTCCTCTCTGGAACGCTTCTCAAGGGTTGCTTGTTGCCAACGTTTCTCCAAACAGAAAATGAAATGGTGTAGCCCCTCGCTGGACAATCTCCTTCACGTGCTTAGATGTGCATGTTGCTTGGACAAGGAATGGATGAGCGTGAAGAAAGCTAGGCCTAGCTGCTGTCATGGCCGTTTGGAGCAAGGTGTTTGGACAGTGAAGTGTTGGTCGTTGCTCCTTGCTTCCGTGAAGCATGCTGGCTTCTTTCTCCTCCACTCTACCATGTGCCAATCTGTTGTGTTTTCTCCTAGGCCGTGGCAGGTTGAAGCTGCTGGAACGTGTTGATGATGCGGCTGGACATGGATGAAAACCGAGAGCTGCTGGATGTCACCCTTTTCCAATAATCAAGCACCCCTTTAACAAATTAAAATGACCAAAATGCCCTCTAAATATGACAAATTATTACTCAATAATTTCCCAAAGAATTAATAACGTAAATACTTAATCATAGACAATCCAAATTAATCAAAATAAGAATTATCGTTCAAATTAAGCACAATTATGAAAAACAGGAAAATTATGGACATTTAAGCACAATTCCATGATTAAATCCGGTACAATAGACTAAGTGAAGTGAACAAAATATTGACTCATCAAAATAGACCACACTTAATCTTTTGCACTCCTGGGCAAAATTAAGACACAGATCAGGGAATATTTTCAAAGGATACTAGGAAAGTAACAGACTCAGTAGACAGAAAACAAAGACTCCTACAAAAAAATAAACAGATTTACACAATTCTCAATAATTCTGGACAAAGAAAAATATGTAGATAAAATCACAGTATTTAGATACTCATGAAATTATTTAAGCAATTCAAAGCATGGTGAATTTGATCAATTAGTTTGAAAGGTGAATCAAAAGTGACAGACCTCACAGATGCACTATTAGTGTTTCTCTCAAGTGTATGGGATAAGCAATGTCAACTCGATGATCTCAAGAAAGCAAACACAAATAGATTTGGCAAGCCTCTAAAATTAATTCTTAGAATCATGCATATTTAAATCAAAAGGTCTTTTCAGGGTTGTAATGGGGCCAAGGACAGGGGAGGATAAATAGGGATAAGTAGCTGTAATTCAACAGAAATAAAGGAGCGGGGAACAAGTGTAAAAATAGTCAAATCACACCCAAAACTCTATTTCAATCCTTTTCCTGACTTCCTTATTTTTTTCATCCTGTCTTTTTTTTTTCTTTCTTTTTAGTATACGATTGTAAGAGACAAGATATAAATTATAGAACCAATTAGCCAATTTTTTAGAATCCCCCGGGAGACCACACTTGTTCGAAAAATATTTCTTTAGCTCCAGAATTCCCTAAGGTTAAAGTAATCATTGTTTTTCACTTAGGGACAGTGTATGGGCTTGAAAAGAATTTTAAGAAATTGTAGGCTCAAAAGTGGGTATCAAAGGATTAAAACAAGGTAAGTTTATTTGGCTAAAGAGGCTTAAAAACAAAGAATGCCTTTATCATTTTCAAATATGCATATTCATCAAGAAATATTAAGAGTTAAGCCAAATCATCTGTACAAACGATCAAGAGTCATATCACACAAGAAACGACAATAAAGTGGTTCAATTCTCACACAGGGTATTTCTGTCACAATTAATTTAACTTCTCAAACATCAAAATCATTTTCCCATGCAAAGAAAAACAAGAATTTCAAACCTCAAGTATCAGTGAATGAAAGATATATCTACATTTTTAAACAATGTCCAGAAATTAAGAAACATGCAAAATTTATTACACACAAAAGAAACAAAAACTACCTAGAAAAACAAAAAATTTAACACACAAAACAGAAATAAACAGAAAAATTCAGAATTTCCCCCAGTAGACCACACTTAAACTACACAATGTCCTCATTGTGTTACAATCATCTGATTAACAATTTAGAGCAGTCAAATAATATAGACATGTGCAGTAAAAGGTAGGGAAAGGGGAAGAAATTGTCCATAACATCTATCAGTAGATGTTTTAATCACATAGCACCCATCAGTAGATGCTCATAATTTTTTTTTTTTAATTATTATTATTATTTTTTTATTATTGTTGATATCCTTCAGTAGACACCAATGTTTGTCAATTTTATCGGCATCCATCAGTAGATGCCCAATCACCCAACATCCTTCAATAGATGCGTGGAAGCATCCTTCAGTAGATGCTGTCATTACTGCCATCAGTAGCAGTATTGAACCTGAAAACTGAAAACTCAAACACACAAAGAAAGAAGAAAATTAAATCTAAACCAAACAATTAAATAAATTAAAAAGAAAAAAAAAATTCAGAACAAATTGTGCTATCATCCATTGTAACAGCATCCATCAGTAGATGTTGTCATTTGAATCCTTTTAGCATCCCTCAGTAGATGTTGTCCAGGATTCATCAGCATATGTTGCAGAAGCATCCTTCAGTAGATGCTGCAAAACAAAAAATCAAATCCACACACAACTAGGTCCAGAATTTCACCAGTTATGCAATCAGTAACATCTGAAATGATAGTACAAAAATTTTAAAACACACAAAATATCAAAGCAAACAAAATACACAATAATAATAAAAAATAGAAGACAAAACATATATTACAAAACAAAAGATCTTAACCTGAAACAACAACTGATTGATCCCCGGCAACGGCGCCATTTTTGGTGAACGGGTCGCACCGCTCACAAAAGTTGATTGCGAAATTAATGCAGTACAGTACTAGGAAGTGACTCCTAGGTCGTCTCTCAAGGACCAATTTGTGTCGGTTTAGTCTCAGATTTTATACACGAAGTGGGGGGGGGGGTTGTGATTGTTTTGTCAATGCGGGAAAAATAAAATTGATTGGAAATTAAAGAAAGCAGAATTTAAAACGCCAAAATAAATCTTAAAGACGATAAAAATTGAATGGTAAAAGATGGTAAAAATGAAAACGATAAATTGAAAAACGATAAAATTAAACGATTCAGAAAACAATAAACGATAAAATAAAAAGATGGTAAAAATAAAACACTTAAATGAAAATGAAATTTGTCAAAGATTCAACATTTGTAGAAACAGTAATTGTGCAGAAAATGGTAAATGAGAAGAAAGTTCAACAAACATTGATTTGAAAACGCAAACTGGAAATTACAACATTCAATTATGGAAACAGTAACTAAAAGGAATTTAAAACCTCCCCAGAGGGGAGGAGAAAACCCAGCCAGAAACCTAACTTCTACTCCTAAAACTCTACGTACTTTCTTCTGCTGCTGCCCTTTTATAACCAATTCTCTGAAGCTACTCCCGTGAGGCTTCTTGTCTTTGAGTGAGTATCTTTTCCTTGCCTTGTGAGAAAATAGTTACTTGGCCGTGAGAAAATAGGGTGAGGGCCCCTCCATCATCACCTAATCTTGTCATTTTTTTCATACTTTGCTTTCCATTTTCACGTGCAGTGGCTGGACCGTTTTCTTCAAAACGTGCACTCACTCTTCATCTTCATATGCACATGGCTCTTTCTGGTGCAGCTGCTGCCTGCTGTATGAAAATCGAGAGTTCCCTTGAAGCCATGTGGTGCAGGCCGTGAAGTGTTGAAGTTGGAACTGCCACCGTGATGTGCTGGTGCACCGTGAGTTCTTCCTCTACTGGTGTAGCTACTGGAAGTGAAGGTGTGCTGGATGCTTTCTTCATGTGCGTGTTGGTGCTTTCCAGAACCAAGAGAGACCACTCCTCTTACGTCTCGGTGGCAGCTGGAAACGTGAATTATTCTCGAAGCTGCTGCGTGCTTTTCCATCCTCCAAACCAGCAGCACTCCTTTTCCGCAACAGCCGTGGGATCTTCTCATGACATCCATGCCTTGCTTTCTTTTCTCCCGTAACAGAACCTTGTGTTGCTGCCATGTAAGAAAATAAGACCAAGCACTCCATTTCCGCAACAACCGTCCAAGGAGAATGAAATGCCTTCTCCCAAAACAATTAGAAACCGAGACAAAGTGTGGTGGCCCTGTAATGTGTTATCTAGCTAAAATGTTGAATCTTGTAGAAGCTTTTCCATTTGCTTCAATAATTTACTTACATGCAAAAGTGAGTACGGGCCCCTCCAAGCATCTTGACTACATATTTTAAAGCAAATGTGCATGACCGTGAAGCCTTTCCAATTTAATGTGCACTTTCCAAATTGAAATGAACGTGAGTTTTGCTTTCCAAACAAATGATTTAAAAATCTTTTCTATATTAATGTAGGAGAGCTCCACCACATGAAATTTCAACCAAGTGGCCCCACTTTTGTTTTGGTGTCTCCATTTCCTTCTAAAATGAATAAAATATTCCTTCTTCTATTTTTTTTTAGGCCGTGAGATGTGATGAGTTGCAATGTCTTGCCCAAAATAATTTGCTACGGCCGTGCAGCACTTTAGAAATTTGGAATCCAATTTAGCTGTCCCCTCCATTAATGCCATCTACAAAGAAAATTTATTCCTTAGGTGCCGTGTGGTGTATATTGGTTTCAAAACCAATTTTATTTCTTAAAATTAATTAATACAATGTGTAAATAAATATTCTTCTAAATGTCCCAAATTGTGTTTCCTAAATTTCCCTTGCAATCACTAATGCAAATAAATAACTCAAATAATTCAAATTAATTGAAATTAGAATTTTTGGTCAAATTAAGTACATTTAGTGAAAACGGGAAAATACCGGACATTTTAGCACAATTCCCTGATCAAATTTGGTACAATAAACTAAGTGAAGTGTATAAAATATCGATTCATCACTCTGTTATTTCCAATAATTGAATAAAATCATGAGTTCAAGCTAATTTCTAAGTCATAAAGGTTGTAATTGAAGTCAATTTTAAGTATAAAAATAACACTTTTTCAACTGTTATCAGTAGATTTTGTGGTGATGGAGATGGAGGAAGATGAGAAGATCCCAATTATTCTTGGAAGGTCGTTTATGGAAACAACAAAGGTAATCATCAATGTGGATGATGGGATGATAGTGCTTCAAGACCAAGAGGAAAATGTGATATTTAATGTCTTCAAAGCTGAGCAACATATTCAAAAGAAGAAGACTAATCATAAAGCTGCATGTAAGGATGCACCAATGACTAGCCCTAAAGCTGCCAAGCCGGTCATCAAAGGTAAAAACTGTTTCTTGTCATAGGTTAGGGAAGAAGAGAAAGAGGACAAAGGAAGGATGGTTCATGATGACTTTGTGGATGCACACTTCAAACATGGCACACCTGTAAGATTAAAGAACAAGTTGTGAGTTGTGAAAGATTTTAAAGAGAATGGAGTGATAGAGATTGAAGCTCCATATTCAAGACCAATCAAGAAGATGGACCGAAATCAATTGAGGAGTTGGTGTGATGAAAGCAAGAAGAACACTAACATTAAAGATGGAACTTGAACTTTATTAGGTCAAGTTAATGATGTTAAAAGAGGCTTGCTAAGAGACACCCCAGTGATTTAAAAACATTAATTTCTTTGAGTTATAGTTTATTTTTGTGATGTAATTTAAAACTTTGGAACATTGTTTTATTTTGTTATGAGACTACTATGGCATAACATCTACTGATGGATGCTACGTGATAGAGTATCAACAAAAGGATACTATGCTCATACACACACCTACTGATGGGTGTTGGTGAGAAAGATATACGTCTACTGAAGGATGTTGGAAGATTCAAGGATCAGGCACATGCTAGTGGAGCTGGAGCAGTTGAAGCTTCGGCCATGGAGGATGATGATGAAGATGATGATTATGAAGATGGTGATGAAGAAGAGGAAGATGATGATGAGGAGGACTCAGATTGATAGTAGAGGATGATGATAGTATTTACTGATGAATGCTATTTGTAGTAGAATAGGATGTTTCTTATCTTTGTCTAGTGAAATTTATTTTGCTTCTGTTTTTAGAATAGGTGTTGATGTACTCAGTTTGAGACTTATATCTGATGCGATGGTTTGATATTGATTTGTGTGTGATGAGTATTGGTTGATGATGCTTTGATATTGATTGATGTTGAGATGGAACACAAGATGCTGATATATAGGTGGTTGTTCACAAGCTGTGTGAACAGATGCAAGATGTTATGATTGTGATTATGATGCTAAGCAAGATGTGTATTTGATATATGTGGAACATTGAATTAGCTCGTATGTGAGGTTTTGAACTCTAGAGTATTTGTTGTGAATAATCGCTATTCTTTTGAAAGCATGAATGATTTTGCCCAGGTTTCTATGATTGAACTACTGTCTTACTTCTGTCATATGATCAAGGCCATTTTTTATTACCCTTTTTCTTAGCCAATGTATGATTTTATCCCAAAGGAAAGAGAGCATGCAATGTTATACCCTTTTTGAACCTTAAGCCTTAAACAAATTATAAAAATCCTTTGTGAAAATCTTTACCTTGAGTTTAGTTAAGAGTCATGGTGTGGTATTAATAAAGGTTCAAGTTTGGGGTTGATTGGGAGAATTGAAAAAGAAAGTAATGAAAAGCATTGAGCTAAGTATTGAGCAAGTATGAAAAAGATAAAAGAAAAATAGAATGCAAAGAAAGAAAAGCTCAATGCAAAAAAGGGAAAGTTGGGAATGAGTGAGATTGGTTTGTCTAAACAGAGATTGTATTTGAATGATAAATTTATGAATGACTCTCTTAACTCAAGGATTTTGTGATCTTGAAAAACCAAGTTTTCTTCTTAGCTCAACCACGTTACAAGCCATGGAAAGTCCTTGTGATGATACTTGTCTGTGAGTATGTTTGATTGTGGTAAATGAAAGGCAATTTTGTTCTATGTGACATTGGGATAAGTAGAGTGAAGGAGTGACTTCTATATACACCTGTGTGATTGAGTGAAACACTTTGCCTGGTGAGGAATAGTTCCATTAATACATGATTACAACTATGCTTAGTTAATTGATCATTCATGAGAATAACATCTGTTGGATAGTATGTGATTATGTGAACACCATGATGAATGATTTTAATCAAGGCATGTGTACATCTTGACTGGATTCTGTTGGATGAGCTGATTTGAGTAATTACTTGTCTTGGAAGAAAGAGTTTTTGAATGTGTTGGGCCAGCGTATTGATTGTTGGAAGACTGAGTTATATCTTGTTTGCTTGAGGACAAGCAAATTTCTAAGTTTGGGGTTGTCATAAAAGTTGAAATACCATTATTTTTATACTTAATTTTTATATTAAAAACATCCTTTATGACTTAGAAACTAGTTTGAAACCATGCTTTTGCTTAAGATGTGAGAATAAGAGAGTTAAAGGTGGTATTATTGGTATTATGCTTGGTTTTCCTTGTTTTGAAAGGAATTAATATGAATTGGATGAAGAAGTTGAAGTAGCAAGGAGTTGGAGTCAGGAAAGGCGGGAAAAGTAGCACATAGAAGAATCGCAGATAACGCTAAGGTGCTGAGCTCCAATTTAGAGGTGCAACCACTGTTTCACCCCTGAACGCTAATTTAGAGGTGGAACCACTGTTTCACGCCTGAGCGCTACCGCTGAACATTAGTTTAATGCTGCAACAACTGTTTCATGCCTGAGCGCAACCGCTGAGCGTCAGTTTAGTGTCGCAACCACCGTTGGGCACCCTTTTGGGGCGTTGAGCCCGACGACATGGACTTGGACCTGTTTTACGTTATTTTTATGAACTATTTAAGGTTTTGGACGACTTAGGGTTCATATCGTTTGGCAGAAAGAGGCGCAGAAACACTCCTTTCATCTCTCGTGGGCGGATTTTTGATGCGGAAGCTCCGATCTTCAACTTTTAGGGTTTTATCTTTCATTCTTTTTTCATATTTTCATCTAGTTTCACCATGTCTATGGTGAACTAAACCTCCATTGTATTTGGGGAAACAATTTAATCCTTTGAAACTCTCATTTATTGAATTGATTTATATTACAAATGCTTTACTTCATTAATTGTTAGGGTTTTTCCTCTATGCTCTATGCATGCTTTGTTTAGCTCATTCAATTTCATGATTATTGATGTTGTCGATATGGAAACATATGGGGAAATTCTCCCAAAAACAATATTACCTAGACATAGGGATAGGAGGGTTGGTTGCCTTTAAGTTTTTGTGCGAATGTAATGCATAATTAATTGCTGGGGATATAAGACATTGTGATCTAGTAATTAAAAGTAAGCTTTCTTCACCGAGACATCGAGTTTAAGGTAAATTAGAAAGTGACATTAACATTAATGAAGAAGATGAATTCATAAATACATGAGAGTGGATATGATAAGTCGGAAACCCCAACAACATAATCATTCCATATTTTACACACCAATCACCTGTGCATTCTTCAAGTCAATTGATCAACACTTGCATTCATATTTATTTTCTACATTATTAACGCTATGATCTTGTTTACAAGTCTTAATGAATCAAGAACCCACATGAATATCTAGGCTGTGAGTCTCTTGGGAAACTATACTTGATCTTACCATTTATTATTACTTGATATGATTCAGTACACTTGCCGGAGTGTTAACAGTCGCGAGCACGTTTCAAAATTTTTAATGATATCGAGTTGTGCAGAAAGAGGAATGACACTAACTTGTTTGTCGTGGTGGTGCTTGCCAATCACGAGTATGGTATGGAAAAGATGTGTAAGACCCATGAAAACTAAATTTCTAGGAGGGTGGCATGGGTTTGGACGACATTAGTTAAAATAGTAAATGATAAGTTATATAGAATTAAAGCGTGGAATAGTTAGAACACTTTGTTATGGATTAAAGTTGATGAGTTTGATTCTTTCTGTGTATATTATGAAGTACCTGCAAAACACTAGAAGGGAGGTTGAATAATGTTAATGTAAGAACTTCTTTTGTTAAAAAGCAATATATATATATATATATATATATATATATATATATATTGTAGAGTTTGTAAGAACTTCTTTTGTTAAAAAACAATCGTTTAGTATGGGAAGATTCGTGTTTTGTAAAACTAAAGTGTAATTGCAGGTTTTATAAGAGAAGTGTTTAGGCAAAGGTAAATAATAAATGTACAAATATTTTTATACTAGCTCACTCCAAATCAGCTACGTCCAGTCTCCTTTATCCACATAGGGTTCCACTATAATCTTCAACAAGATTACAACTAAGTATTCTCACCACTCCCGGTATCCATCCATAACTCCCTAGTTGAGTTTCACCCACTCCTGATTGTACAATATTCTTCACCCCTCCTAGTATCCCTAGTTAACGAATAACCTTTTGTTACCCTAGAGTAGTTGAGTATTCGCACCACTCCTAGTATTAGACAATCCTGATATTCTCTTATACGTTGCCTAGATTTTCTTAACTCCTTAGAGTTTCAACAACAAGTGTTTTAATTCTCTTCAGAATTGCAATCAACGATACTTTCATGTTGTTTAGACTATTACTCTTGTAGAAAGGATATGTGTACAATACAATACAATTTAAAGACTCATTGGGTATTTATCTCTTTTCTCTTTTCCTCTCTTCTTACAGTAGTAAGCAAATATTACAATAAAGCTCAAGAGTGTTGTTTGACTATTCTTCTTTTTCTTTGCTCATATATTTTTTTTTGTGTTTCAATCTATCCAATTCTTTAGGCTTAGGTATTTTCATATTCTTATCTCGTTTAATGTTATTTAATTAAAGTTTAAATCATTAGAGCATTTGGACATATAGACAATTTTATCTTAACATATTGGATGTGATTTATTTCTTTTTATTATTTTTTTTGGACGTGTTGGTGTGTGTGTGTGTGATGTTGTTTGTATTGTTTGTTGTGCATGTGAATGACAAGATAAATGTGATAATTTCTTTGGTTTGGAGTGTTGGTTTAGAACTTAGGTTGGTGAGTTCGAACCTTGGTTAAAGTTGGTGGCCAATATTTTTCAACGTGCAAAATAAGATAAAAGGAAAAGTGAGTTACAGTGGTACAACTTTTGGCTTTAGATTTTTTTTTGAGAGAGTTAGTAGGGGAGTTGTGTAAAAGCAAAAAGGTAACAAGAGCCAATATAAGAAAGAAGTTGTTTGCATAAGGTATGGAGAGCTATCCTTTTGTTTTCCTTTGTATGTTTTTTGTATACATTGAAAAACCCGTTGTGATCATGTTGTTGTTGTATGATGGAAATGTTTGGGTTAGTGGTGAAATGATGATGAATACATGTTTGATAGAGGTCGGAGGGTCCAATTGTGTTACATTTATATGGTTGTTCAAGTTAAAAATTGAGTAGTCATTAATTGGAACCATGTTGTCTTGGTTTTGATTTGTGTTGTTTAATTTTTGAAACGTGTTGTTTATGGTTTCTATTGTAATGTTTGTAAGTTGAATCTGTTTTGTTTTTACTATAGGTCTATGATAACGGTTGAAAAATAATTATTTTTATACTTAATTTTGATATTAAAAACACCCTTTCTGACTTAGAAACTTGCTTTAACTCATGTTTTTACTTTAGTTTTGTGCATAAGAGAGTTGAAGGTGAATTTAATGGTTTTGTGCTAGATTCCCTTAATTTTGTAGGCTATTGGAATGATTTGAAAGAAGAGTTAAAGTACTGAATGGTTGGAATGCAGAGAAGTCAACCATAATGCAGAAAAGTCAATAAGAATGTAGAAAAGTCAACTAGAATGCAAAAAAGTCAATCAGTCAACCAGAGTGCAAAAAAGTCAACTAGAGTGTAGAAAAAGTTGCGCTTAGCGCCAAAGTTGTGTTGAGCACCAGTGCCGTAGCTACCGCTGAGTGTTGACGACGTGGGCTTGGACCTGTTTTTTGTTATTTTTATAGGTTTGATCTATTTTCTATTTTTTTTATGTTCTATTTAAGGATTTGCACGTCATAGGGATTGTATCTTTTGATGGCTTGAGCAAAAAACACATTTTTCACCCATTGGGGGTAGATTTGGGGATGTGACAACTCTCCTCTTCTCTTTCTAGGATTTTTCTATCTCTTTCATTCTTTCATTCCATTGTTCATCTAATTTCTCCATGAATATGGGAACTATACCTTATTTGTTGTTGGAAAAGATGTACCCTCTTAAACTCTCATGTACTGAATTGATTCTTGATTATATATGTCTTACTTCATTAATTGTTAGGGTTTTTCCTCTACACTCTGTGCATGCTTTGTTCAACTCATTCAATTGCACGATCATTGATTTTTTCGATATGGACACATACGGGGAAATCTAGAACTGGGGAAATTCTCCTGGAAGCAATATTGCCTAAACATATCAATAGGAGGATAGGTTGCCTTTAAGATTCTGTGCGAATGTAATGCATGATTAATTGCTAGGGAGACAAGACACTGTGAACTAATAATTAGGAGTAGGCTTTCTTCACCGAGACATCGGATTTAAGGTAAATTAGAAAGTGATATTAACATTAATGAAGAAGATGAATTCATATATGCATGAGAGTAAATTAGGTTAAATCTAAACCCAACAATAATATCATCAACTTCATCCATTCATTCTTGTGTTTAGCTTCAATTAATCAAATTGCATTCATGTTTATTTTATTGCATTTGCGTCCAAAAACCCCAAAATTTGTTCTTTAGAGTCTTAATTAGTTGAGTAATCCCATAACTGTTTAGTGACTTGAGTCTCTTTGGAAAGGATACTCGGTTTTACCATTTATTATTACTTGATATGATTCGGTACACTTGGTGAGGTCTTAACAAGTTTTTGACTCCGTGGGGACTTGTGGTATAAGTATTCTTTTTGTGTGATTGTTAACCGACTAGACTTTTAATCTTTTTATTTTTTTTATCTTTCTTTTTTTCATTTTTTATCCTCACTCGCACTCTTTCAGGAAAAACTTCCCTGAAGGTCACCCATCCCTAAATTACTCCAGGCTAAGCACGCTTAACCATGTAGTTCTTATGGATTAGGCTACCGAAAAGCAAATGCATTTGGTGTTATGAGTAGCCGAATCAATCCCTTTAAGCTGTCCTTCAACTATATAGTCCCATACCTACACAGTCTCTAGATCCCTCTCATTCCGGTGTATGTTCAATTCATCCATGTGTCCCTTCCACTAGAAGCCAACCAGGAGCTGCTCCTTGTCAGTGCCCCTTGCACTTCGTGCGTCTTGCACTAGCAATCACTCCCCGCCCTCGTCAGTGCCTAGGTGTCACAAATGCCGATGTAGATGAGAAAGATTAGCATCTACTGATGGATGCTGATGAGAAGGATTCACACATACTAATGGATGCAGGAAGATTCAGATGAGAGAGCATCTACTGATGGATGCTACTGAGAGCATCTACTGATGGATGCTATGCTACTAGACATCTACTAATGGATGTTACTGACAGCATCTACTGATGGATGCTGTTGGATCAAGATTTTTATGTTTTTGCTTTATTTTATTTGAATTTTGTTTTATTTTTATTTTTGCTTATGTACTTGGTTTAATGACTTGTGTGCAATGGTTTGGTATGATGTGATAAATTGTTGTTTTTGATGAGTAATATTCTTGTGTTTGCTCTATTGTTCTATGATGCATGTTGAGTTAATAATTGTTGAGGCTTTTTAAGCATAGATGGTGGTTTCTCATAGTATTGTTAAAAATAGATGCATGATTTCAATTGTGATTAATATGTTGGGCAGGATGTTTATCAAATTGTGGAACTTGAGTTAACCTGTGAGAGATTAGGCTCCATAATTGATTGAGTGCTATTGCTTTGGAAGCATGATTGATTTTTGCCTAATTTTCTATGATTGAACCACTTGCTTGCTTGTTACAAATAATCAAGGCTATGTTTTTCTTCTCCCTTAGAGCCAATGTTTATAGGTGAACCCAATAAAGATCAATGTTTTCTCTAACCTTTGCACCTTGAGCCTAAATTTGAAAAGTGGAAAAACCCTTTTTGAAATCCTTACCTTGAGTTAAGTAGAGTATGTTTTGTGGTAATGGGGAATGATTCAAGTTTGGCGTGGTGAGAAATCGGAAAGAACTTTGTGAAATTTATCAAAGAGCATTGAGAAACAACAAAAAGCAAAAGAAAATAGAAGAAAAGAAAGAAAAGAAAAGGTTAAGCTCAATGAAAGGAAAGTTGGGAATAAGTTAAAGATTTGGTTTCTCACTAAAAGGAGAAAGAAAGATTATTGTTAATGTGAATAAATGAATTATGCACTCTCTTAACTTAAGAAATTTTGTTGTCTAGAAAAAACCAATTTTCTTCTTAGCCCAACCTCAATACAAGCCTTGAAAAGTCCTTGTGAGGATAACTTGCTTGTGAGTGTGTTTGATTTGTGGTTAAATGAAAGGAAAAGTTGATTCATGTGACTGTTAAATTGCCTTTTAGTCGCCTAAGGCAGAACAAATCTGGTCCCTACTAATGTAACATAGGGCAACCAAAATATCAATCCTAGAACTCAACTAATTAAGATTAAAGTGTATGGTTAAGGTCTTGTGTTTATTTACTAATTATTTACTAACTAACTAGTAAATAGGTGGGGACATTTAAAATGAATGAAATTAAAATAAAAGAATTAAAACTAATATAAACTAAAATCTATTTAAAAGAATAATGAAATGTAATGAAAGAGAAGAAAATAACATTATCAAAACAACAACAAAAATCTACTTACTACAACTTCCTACAATCTAAACAGAACTCAAATGCTAAAATGAATAAGGAAAGAAAATCTTTGAAACAGAAATGCATAACAGAAGCAGAACCTAAATCTAAAAGAATGCATTAACAATCAAGATATATTTCTAAACTAAGCATCAAATCTGAATGATAATGTAAAACATAAAACCTAAAATGAATCAACAAATCCTACTCTAAATAGAGGTAATTAATAACAAACATGCCAATATTATTCTCAAATAAAACTAGAATCAAATGAGTAAACACCTAAACTAATGAGTAGAAGCAGATTGGTTGATTGAAATCATGAATCAGAATAAAAAGTACTAATTTTAGTGTAGAAAAGCAGTCATTTACCACTCAGGAAGACATCCTGGACAATCATACCCACTGTGTGGTATTTAAGTTCCAAATCATAACCTAGATTGGGTAAATGTCCATTTACTATACCAAATCACAACAAGTTCAATTCCTAATTCATGTTTATAATCATCACCAGATGCAAAACCTAATCTAAATGCAATTGAAACATGCAATCTACTTTAAAAAAATATAAAATCCTAATTAAAATGATCTAATAGAAACAAAATATGAATTACAATATTTTTCTTTCATTGGACTCATCTCCAACTCAAGAAGAGATCTCGGTAAATCATGCTCACTGTGGATTCATGTAATTTTCTAAGGAATTTTAACTATGTGGAGTCAGAGAGCCCAAATCAATTTTTTCTCAAATCGAAACGACACAAGAAAGACTAGCACATCATCGATCAAGAACACAAAGATAATGAGAAAAATCAGGATAAAATAATTAACAAACACTCAACACATAAGAACATCAAGAACAAAATTATTATTAACAAGGAACGAGAATACACGCAAATGTACCGAACAAACGAGGTGCAAGAACACGAGAATTCGATTCCACTCTACTGAAAGTGTGATAGAACCCTAGAACTCGCGTCCTCTCTATGTACTCCTAAGACTAAAATGTAAACTAGAAAACTCACTGTGTCGTCTCCGTGAAAGTGTGTAAAAACGTGTCTATTTTCGTGGCTGAAGCCCCTTTATATAGGGTTACAAGAGACTGGAACAAAGAAAGAAAAGAAAGAAAGAAAATATATAAAAAAAGAACCTTCTCTTTAGCGCTTCCTGCTCTTGATCCAGCGGCCATTGTTCATTTACTTCGAGCTTGCGTTTCCAACCATTCGATCCTCTATAATGGGAAGCTCTGGTCAGCTTCTTCTCCGGGCAGGATCGCGCTCTGGTCACGTCTTCAGGTCCACCGGTCATCTGCTTTTGATAAGGGTCACGCATCCCATGGAGTTCTCCTCTTCTTACTCAAAACCCTAACTTATGGGTGTTTCATTTCTCTCCCAATTGAGAATGCTCGAGAGATTGATTTCTTCAAATGAAATGCATGAGACAAAACCCCCAAGGCAGCTGCAACGAAACTCACCGTTTCATTAATTGACTTCTTCAAAACGTAGCATTCCAATTAGTTAGAGATCAGCCTAGCGTAATGGCCTTGCACGACCCAGACCAGTAAAGTTGCAACAATCAGTTCTTACAGCCCAATTACAGCGGGTGCAGCCCAAAGTTGATTTTGTTGACCAATAATATTAGCCCAATTGACCAAGGCCCAATCTGCAGAAAATCAATCAACAATTAAAGGAAAGAGCATTTCAGAAATTAAAGAAAATAAAAGCCTATCTAAACATAAAGGAAAGAATTCTAAAAAAAAATACTAATTTCCTATTTATGAATAAACACTAAAAAAAATATACTAAAAATCCATTTTTAACTAAAATTTTATAAAACTAAAGAATTGAAGGAAAAACCTAAAACTATCCTAATTCTAAGCAATTAAAAAGAAAAACAAGCTAACCTAAACTTCTAAACACAAATAAAAGTGCAAATATAGAGTTATCACACCCCCACACTTAGACAACTGCCCTCTTGGGCAGGGACAAACTAAAAAGAAAAAGAAAAGACTCAAATAAAAAGGAAAAGACTAAAGATAACTGGGAAAATTAGACTCTATCGCATTTAACTCAACTCTACCAATTCACACAACAACTAGCTATTTTCTCTAATCAAAACCGCACAAACAGAATCATCAACTCTAAATCTAAGTTTCAGCAACTCTAACAAGCAAAGAACAATTAAATTCAACCTAAAACAAGCAGAAAGATACAACTCAGAGAAGTAGCAGCCCAATTTCAACCTCACAGGATAAAGTGTTTCTCTCAAATCACTCAAGTGTTTAGGTCAGCCTGTGTTTCACTCCACATGTCATGATAGACCACAATTCACAATTTTGGAAAATTCTAATTGACACTGCTTGAATCATGATAACTCTAGATCACTAGGACTTTCATAGCTTGTAATGTAATGGAGAATGGAAAAGGCTAGATGGATGAGAAAGAAATCTAAAATAGGTTAGAGAAATGTGAAATAAGGGAAAATTTGAAACTCAGTGCAGATATATCATTTTTGCTTGACCAGACTCTAATTCTCTTCTTTTTTTTTCTTTTTCAGCTATTTCTATTTTTGGAATGCAAAAAAGTTAACCATAATGCAGAAAAATTAACCAGAATACAAAAAAATTAACCAGAATGCAGAAAAGTTAACCAGTCAACTAGAGTGCAGAAAAGTCAACTAGAGTGCAGAGAAAGTTGCGTTGAGCGCCAGTGCCACAGCTATAGTTGAGCGCCATTTTGGCGGTGAGCGTCGACGACGTGGGCTTGGACCTGTTTTATGTTATTTTTATGTTCTATTTAAGGATTTGTATGTCTTAGGGATTGTATCTTTTGATGGCTTAAGCACAGAAACACACTTTTCACCCCTTGGGGGTAGATTTGGGGATGTGACAACTCCCCTCTTCTCTTTTTAGGGTTTTTCTATCTTTTTCATTGTTTCATTCCTTTGTTCATCTAGTTTCTCCATGAATATGGGGAACTAAACCTTATTTGTTGTTGGGAAAGATGTAACCTCTAAAACTCTCATGTATTGAATTGATTCTTGATTATATATGCTTTACTTCATTAATGGTTAGGGCTTTTCCTCTACACTCTATGCATGCTTTGTTTAACTCATTCAATTGCATGATCATTGATTTTGTCAATATGGACACATACGGGGAAATTCTCCCGAAAACAATATTACCTAGACATAGAAATAGGAGGATTGATTGCCTTTAAGCTTTTGTGCGAATGTAATCTATGATTAATTGCTAGGGAGACAAGATATTGTGAACTAATAATTAGGAGTAGACTTTCTTCACCGAGACATCGGGTTTAAGGTAAATTAGAAAGTGACATTAAAATTAATGAAGAAGATGAATTCATATATGCATGAGTAAATTAGGTGAAATCCTAACCCAACAATAATATCATCAACTGCATCCATTCATTCTTGTGTTTAGCCTCGATTGATCAAATTGCATTCATGTTTATTTTATTGCATTTGCATCCAAAAACCCTAAAATTTGTTCTGTAGAGTCTTAATTAGTTGAGTAATCACATAATTGTTCAGTGTCGTGAGTCTCTTAGGAAACGATACTTGGTATTACAATTTATTATTACTTGATACGATTCAATACACTTGCCAATGTCTTAACAAGTTTTTGACTCCGTTTTCGGGGACTAAAAATTTGTTTATCAGTATATGCTATTAAAGTTAGAAACTCAGTTGTCTTTAATTGGAACCATGTTTTCTAGGTTTTGATTTGTGTTGTTTAGGTTTTGAAACCTGTTGTTTATGGTTTGTATTGTAATGTTTGAAAGTTGAATATGTTTTGATTTTAGTGGATCTATGCTATTAACGTTAGAAGTTGATTTGTCTTTAATTGGGACCGTGTTGTCTAGGTTTTGATCTACATTGTTTAAGTTTTGAAACCTGTTGTTTATGGTTTGTATAGTAATGTTTATAAGTTGAATGTCTTGTTTTAAGATAAATCTTAGGTGTTTTTAGTGAATCTAGGTTGTGTAGGTTTTAAATAGAGTGTTTTAAGTTGATTGTGTTGTGTGTATTTATGTTGGGCTGAGTTGGTTTTATTGGGCTAGGTTGGTCTTTGTTAGGCTAAGTTCTTCTTTGTCGAGCTAAGTAGGTCTTTGTCGGGCTGGTACTTGAGGTCGTACGCAAATCAAAATTAATATGCAATTAAAGTGCAGTATACTAGGAAGTGACTCCTAGGTCGTTTCTCAAGGATCAACTTACTTTATCAAAGGTTCAGACACAAAGTTAGAGGGGGGGGGGGGCTTTGGATAATTTTGCAAATTAAAATTAAAAGAAAGATTACAAATGCAGATTAAAACAACAATTAGAAATAGGTTGGCCACTAGTTCAATTATAATGTTTCCAATCCCAGATTAATAATAATTATTAACTCCTCTCATCTCTAATCCAAACAAATTAACCAATTGAGCAAAGATCAATTTAGTTTTCATAAATGTGAATTAAGCAAACGCACTGCACACATTCAATCAATTTAATGTTACCACATATTAAGCATAAGTGACTCTAATCAACTAAGAGAAGATTAAACACAAATTAGGTAACTAAGCATGTACCTAATTGTAAGCTCAAATTAGATCAAACATTGTGCAAGTCAAGAACAACAGAATACCAATTAACAGTGCAAAAATCTCAAGGAATTATTGTAATCTCCCTAATGTAAAACCAAAACAAAATTAAACATCCATTAAAGTGAAATTAAATGTTACAAAACATAGTACAATACATAAAAACGAAACTCCTACAGTAAAAACGAAATTAACACAACATAAAACAATAAAAACAAATCTGGAACCATAATTGAAGTTGGAAAGGAATTCTAGCAAAGCTCCTACAAAATACCCCAAAGGGGGAAGAAGATGAAACTTTCCCTACTCTACATCTTCACTTACTTAAAAACCAAGGGAGGAAGGAGAAGGAGTCCATTCCAAATCTAATTTTTGGTCTTAAGGACCAAAATTCCAATTATACCCTTTCCAATTTAGCTTAATTACAAATTGACCTAAATTCCATTTAAATGAAATTCAAATGCAAATTACAATTAAATAAAATAACAAAAAATACAATATAAATGATGTGACATTTCTCTTTAAGTCCCAAAATAAAATTTCAAAATTGCCTTGAAAATAATAATAGGAATAATTAACCTCAAATAATTCAAATTAATTAAAATATGAATTATTAGTATAATTAAGCCCAAATAGCAAAATTAAGAGAATAATTGACAATTAAACATAATTGCATAATACAATATGGTACAAAAAGATAAGTAAATAGGAGAAAATAATGATTCATCAAATTCCCACACACTTAGTCTTTTGAATTCTTGGGCAAAATTAATAAGCAGATCAAGAAACAATTCAAAATACATCAAAAGAGTACCATAACTTTAGGAAATAGAAACAAAAAGATATACAAATAAGCAAACAAAGAAAGAAAGAGAATTACACAATCGTCAATGAATCCTGGAAAAAGAAAAGAAGTAGACTACTTCCAACAGACAAAGAGTTAAAGAAAGCATATACTGATGGAAATCATCCGAGCATTTCAAGACATGGAAAAATAATCAATCAGCTCAAGAGGTGATTCAAAAGAAACAAAGCTCACAAGATGCAATGTATCACTATATCTCTCAAGTGTCTAGGATAAAGAAATTCAACTCAATGTACTCAAGAAAACAAGCAACAAATAAACTTGGCAGACCTCTAATATCAATACTCAAAATATATGCATGTTCAGATAAAAAAGACTTTTCAAGGTGGTAGTGGGGCCAAGGACAAGGGAGGATAAAGTGTAAATTATAGCTATGAAACGAAAGCAATAGAGAAGTGGGGAACAAGTGAAAATACAATAAAAGCACACCCAAAACTTCTAATTTCAATCCTCTTCTTGACTCCATTATTCATTTTTTTTTCATCATTTTTAATTTTTTTATTTCTTTTTTTTTTTGTTTTTTTTACTATAAGAGACAAGATACACAACATATTTACAGAACAAACACTAAGAGGAAAAATTAATCCAACTAGCCAATTCATAGGAATCCAATGAACGTATACACAGACACCCCTACACTTATTCCCAAAACATTTCAAAAGCTAATTTTGTAAGCTTCAAAACAAAGAAAAAGGAAAAATATAGGCTCAAAGGGGTTATCAATGGATTAAATTAAGGTAGGCTTATTTGGCTAGAGGTTGAGGAACAAAAATGCCTTTATCACTTTCAAAGATGCATATTAGTCAAGAAACATAAAAAAGAGTCAAGCCAAGGCACATATGCAAGCAATCAAGAGATACAACACACATAAGAAAGAAGATATAATGGCTCAATTCCTTACACAAGAAATAATTTTCCATCATCAATGCAATCTCTAATTAGTTCTAGGTTTCTTTTAATGCTTAAAGGCACAAACTTTCTTCTCATGCAAGCTTTAAAATCATGCCAATTACGAATGCGAGACTTTCTACCTTTCGTAACATGATATTGTCTTTCATCCCACCACTCACTTGCATGCTCTTCTAACTTAGAGAGATATATGCTAAGGACATAATATTCACTCTCTCCATAGAACCAAGGATTTATTTTATCAATTTCTTTTTCCCAAGCTAGGTATGTTAATGCACCTATGTCTTTACCAAAGGATGGAAGATTCCTAGCTTGTTTAAACATTTCATCAACATTATCTAACCTAGAACACCTATATGAACTATAAGAAGACATCTTTGTTTTTAAGAGTTTTCTTAATTTAAAGGGTTAAAAACTTCCACTTAGACAAGTCCAGGTAAAAGAGGTGAGCTAAAGAGCTGCTTAAGTACCAAGTCTTGCCTTGCCAGAAATGTCTTAGGCTACTAACTAATTACCCCTTAAACTAAAATCACCTTTAAAATCAAAGGACACGACTCAAAAAAAACAAACACATTCAAAGACTAGACTCCTAATTACGAACTCTAATGTGGTAAGGCTGAGAGTTTAATCTCTTTTAGCCTAAATCACCCCTAAATGTGAACACAAATTAAAGTTCAAACAATCAAGAAAAGTTGCCAAGAGTTGAAAGAGCACTAAGGACTCTTCCAAAACACTTGGACTTTAATGGGCTTTTACAATGCAGAATAAACCCAATTAAAAAGCTAACACTAGCCTATTACAAACCAGATTACACAAAAACAAATTCAAAGAAAACAAGCTATGCTACTAGACTTGTTCTTGAACGTTCTGGGTACGGTTCACTGCTGCAGGACTTCACTTGATCAAAATATGGCCTTCAACTACCTTTCTCAGCCTAATCAGGAAGTTGCTTCGTTCACTCCTACAAACACTTTTGATATCTTGGATCACTGTTCAGTCAAACAGATTGCATGAGACAACAATATGCATTATAAAAGAAGCTTCCCTTTCTTTTGGCTACACAAGCTTTCCAAGCTTTCCCCTGAGATTCTACTACTGCTCAATTAAACTCCAAATAACTCCATTTATTCTCTGGCCTTCACCGTGTGCAAGTGTTGTGTTGCTTCTAAATGCTTTTCAGGAAAGAACTCCTATCCCACGTAAGGCTGCAGTTTATCTATACACCAAGATCCCAGAGAAACAAAAGAATCAATATTTATAACAGCACAGTTCATATTGGATTATTATCAACACAAAAAACAAATCCCAACCCTAATCTAAACTTTCTCCCTGCATTGGTGTTTTTGAACCCTTAAAGGATCATTGCAGCTTCCAAACAACAATTACAACATCCAATTTATTAGTCTGAATTGACTCAACGAAATAGTTTGCCTACGTTAAATCTGCTAAGCCAACAATAATATTAGACCAGCACTATCACTTAATGTATGGATGCCCAAACTTGCTAAACCAAATTCAATTTTCAGGAACAGTTAAACCATATGATACCCATGCATAATATTCAATCAAATATGGTTAACTATTTCTAATCAGGCACAAATATAAACGAAACTACACAACAGAATGAAGAAACTCCCTATTCATCTTGGTGTAGTTTATGCAGGTAGCAAAACTCCTTTTGCTCCACTATAGGTATTCTTGTGTTAGACTTCCCACACGTACAAACTGCTTTTCAACAGTGTTAATCAGAACAAAAATTGCACAACTAAATGGTCAGCACATTCCAAGTTCAGAAGTTATTTCAGCACTTGAAACAAAAACACCTCTCAACAAGAAATTTGGTTCTTAGATGCAACCACACAAAACTTACAAAAATCAGGTCTATCTCTGGAAGTTTAAAGCACTCAAAAATGAAAGGTTTGGAAGGGAGATTCTCCCTTGGTAGTACAAAGCCGGAGAGTCTTTCAGACCACCACCACCTAAGATGCTACCAAGCACACAAACCTTCTTTCAGATTCCAGAAACCAGAGTGTAATATCTTCTCAATCAAGAATGGCTAGGCTAAGGTCAAAATCAGAAACCAGAACAGAACAGGACAACCACAAGCAATGGAATGACAACACAGAAGAGCAACTAACTCAAGATCAACTCTAGACCAGATTACAAAAGCAAACAAAAGCTCAATTTAAGAACAGTAGATCAGAGTTCACACGTGAAAGACAAAACCAAGACAACCAACAATTGACAAACAAGAAACAAGGCTAGTTAATAAAGGTACTTACAACAAATAGAGCCTAAGGAATAGAACTAGAAATAGATTAAAAACACAAGAAAATCACAGCAAGTTGAATCATACATGACCAAACATATTTGCAACTGAAATAGAATAATGCATTGCCAATTGCTCTAAAATGTTCACTCCAATCCAATTATATGATGAACCAGAAAAAGGAGAGAAACATTAAGAGTGAAACTATGTTGTGAATTTCACTTGCCACTTGACTCTTTATGTGGTTCTGCCAATACTTCTTTTCTAATTACTTTTTCTTTTCAAATCACAAGAACTCATGCTTTTATACTTTCACTTTGTTTTCCTACAATTCACAACATATAATTTGATTTCTATTACTCCATATGAGAAAACCACAAAATTTGAAGATACTTTCCAGTAATTCATGAAAATGAGCGTCTCTTGTTGTAAGAATGTAGAGGCTGCATTTAACAGAATGAAGATGCACATTGGGAAAATGTTGAACAAGATAGAGGGTTATGAGAAGGATGCAAAGAGCAATTTGAGTGAAGAGTGTAAAACCATTGTTACTAGAAGTGGTGAAGTGTTAGAGGAAAGAAAAATAGAGAGAAAAGAGAGAAAATGAGAGTGGGAAAGGAATACTTGAGTGGAAAGATAAGATTGAGAGAGAAAGAAAGGGAGAGAGGAGAGAGAGAAAAAGAAAAAATAGTTGAAAAACCCCTTCCTTATCTAAAGACTTATTCAAGTAAGGAGAAGGAAAACCAGTTGGAGAGGTTCATGGAGATGTTTAAATAACTAGAGATTACCATTCCTTTCTCTAAAGCATTGCAACAAATGCCATCCTATGAAATTTTTTTGAAGGAACTCCTTACAAAGAAAATAAAATACATTGAAAAGGAGACCATTGAAGTGCAAGGTAACTGTAGTGCAATCATACAACAATTACCTCCAAAGTTTAAAGGTCCAGGGAGCTTCATTATTCCATGCACTATAGGAGATTTGGAAGTTGGAAAGACGTTGATTGATTTGGGAGCTAGCATTAATTTAATGTTGTTTTCTATGTTCAAAAGAATTGAGGGGTTGGAACTCAAACCCACGCGAATGGCACTCCAATTGGCGGATAGGTCTCTTAAAATATCCTTATGGGATAGTTGAAGATGTGCTGGTAAAGGTTGACAAATTTGTATTTCTAGTGCATTTATTTATAATGGAGATGGAGAAGAATGAAGATGTGCCTTTCATTCTTGGGAGACCATTTATGAAGACTCCTAGAGTTCTAATTGATTTTGAGAATGATAAGCTTAAAGTGAGAGTTCAAGATGAAGAAGTGAATTTTGATGTATTCAAAGCCATGACACATCTTAAAGATGATAAAGCATGTTTTCAACTTGATATACTTGATGAAGTTTGAATGGTGCAAGAAAGGATGGTACGTTATTCTTCTCCACTAGAGAAAACTCTTATTGATGCTTATGAAGACTTAAATGAAGAAGAAGAGAAACTAATTGATGAATGTATGACGAATTTGGAGACATTGAAGGAGATTCCAGTGGAGGATGTTCAGTTTGAGACAATTGATATCAAAGAAGAAGTCAAAGCAAAAGAAGATGGAATAAAGCCAGTCATCATCAGTAATTCTTTGTTTCCTGAAGAAGAAGAAAAGTTGGTAGAAATATTAAAAGCCAATAAAGAAGCTATTTTGTGGTCAATTTCAGATCTTAAAGGTATAAGTCCAACTTATTGCATGCACAAGATCTTTATGGAAGATGACTATAGGCCAAGTGCTCAACCACATAGAAGGCTAAATCTTGTCATGAAGGAGGTGGTTAGAAAAGAAGTATTGAAGCTCTTGGAAGCTGATATCATTTATCCAATCTCTGACAGTGAATAGGTAAGTCCAGTACAGGTAGTTCCAAAGAAAGGTGGGATGATAGTAATCTATAATGAGAAGAATGATCTTATTCCTACTCGAACTATTACTGGATGGTGAATGTGCATTGATTACAGGAAGCTGAATAAAGCCACTAGGAAGGATAATTTTCCTCTTCCTTTCATGGACCAGATGCTGGAGAGATTAGCAGGTAAGACTTTTTATTGTTTTCTGGATGGATACAATCAAATTGTGATAGATCCAAAAGATCAAGAGAAGACGACATTCACTTGTCCTTTTGGTGTCTTTGCTTACAGAAAGATGCCATTTGGGTTATGTAATGCTCTAGCCACATTTCAAAGATGTATGCAGGCAATTTTTGCAAATCTCATAGAGAAGTGCATTGAAGTTTGAAAAGATGTATGCAGGCAATTCTTTCCAAAGGTGTTTGGCAAATTTGGATGTTGTTCTCAAAAGATGTGTTCAAACAAATCTTGTGCTTAGTTAGGAGAAATGTCATTTCATGGTAACAAAGGGAATTGTGTTGGGGCACAAGATCTCTGCTAAGGGGATTGAAGTTGATAAAGCCAAAGTAGAGGTCATTGAGAAACTCCCTCCGCCAACAAACGTGAAGGGAATCAGAAGCTTCTTAGGCCATGCCGGATTCTATAGAAGATTTATTAAAGACTTCTCAAAAATTACAAAAACATTGAGTAATGTACTGGTTAAAGATGTACCTTTTGTGATGAATGAAGAATGTTTGAAAGTCTTTGATATTTTGAAAAGTAAATTGGTGTCGGCTCCATGTAGCTCGAAATTGGAATCAGAATTTTGAACTAATGTGTGATGCTAGTGATTATGCAATAGGAGTCGTGCTTGGTTAGAGAAAAGAAAAGGTATTTCACACAATCTATTATGCTAGCAAAATTTTAAATGATGCCCAGTTGAATTATGCAACTATTGAGAAGGAGTTCCTAACCATAGTTTATGCTTTGGAGAAATTTAGACCTTATCTCATTGGGTTTAAGGTGATTATCTACACAGATCATGCAACTATAAAATATTTGTTGACAAAGCCAGATTCTAAGCCACGTCTGATTAGATGGGTACTGCTGTTGCAAGAATTTGATGTGGAAATTCGTGATTAGAAAGGGAGTGAGAATCTTAATGCTGACCATTTATCTTGGTTGGTTAACACTGAGATTACTAGCAAGGAAGAAAAAATCTGGGAGTCTTTTTCAGATGAAACACTCATGTACATTCGAAAGAGGTTGTGGTTTGCTGATATGGCCAATTTTAAAGCTGCAGCAGTACTTCCAGAAGATCTTAATTGGCAACAAAGAAAGAAATTTTTGAGTGATGCCAATCAGTTTATCTAGGATGATCCTTATTTGTTCAAAATTGGAGCAGATAATCTTTTGAGGCAGTATGTGGCAAATGAATAAGCAGAAGGAATTCTCTGGCACTATCATGACTCACCATATGGAGGACATTTCAATGGAGAAAGAACAACAACAAAAGTTCTCTAGTCAGGTTTTTATTGGCCTACTCTATTTAAAGATGCTCATAATCATGCCAGGAATTGTGACAAGTGTCAAAGAATTGAGAGTATTTCAAGACGTCATGAGATGACATTAAAGGCATTTTAGAGGTTGAAGTCTTTGATTGCTGGGGCAATGATTTTGTAGGACCATTTCCACCATTTTTCAACAATGAATACATTTTGATGGTAGTGGACTATGTGAGCAAATGGGTAGAAGCATTGGCGTGTCACAAAATGGTGACAACACTATGATTAAATTTCAAAAGAGGCAAATCTTCTCATGCTTTGGAACTCCTAGAGTACGTATTAGTGATGGAGGATCTCATTTTTGTAATTATCAGCTAGCGAAGGTACTCAAACATTATGGTGTGAGACATAAGGTAGCTGCACCTTATCATCCACAAACTAATAGGCAAGCTGAGGTGTCTAACAAAGAGATCAAGCGAATCTTAGAAAAAACAGTTGCTACATCAAGAAAGGACTGGTCATAGAAACTTGATGATGCTCTCTGGGCATACAAGACTGCAATGAAGACATCTATGGGTTTATCACCTTATCAACTAGTCTATGGGAAAGCATGTCATTTGACAGTGGTGATGGAGCACAAAGCTTTATGGGCGCTTAAATTTTTGAATTTTGATCCTTCTGAAACTCAAAATAAGCGCAGAAGGAAGATGATGGAACTTCAAGAGATGCACTTGCATGCATATGATTCGTCCAAAAGCTACAAAGAAAATGTAAAATTCTATCATGACAGGAAGTTGATAAAAAAAGTCTTTACTCCAGGGCAACATGTGTTATTGTTCAATTCAAGGTTGAAGCTTTTTCCTGGAAAGTTGAAGTCAAAATGGTCAGGACCATTCATAGTGAAAAGTGTGTGTCCACATGGAGCAATTGAATTGGTTGATCTAGTTGCTAAGGATCAATAGAGAAGCTAGGTGGTGAATGGTCAACGTCTTAAGCATTATCTGGGAGGAGAAGTAGAGCGGTTGTCTACAGTAATGAAGTTGGTTGATCCTTGAACTTTATTGGGTCAAGCTAGTGACATTAAAAGAGCGCTTGTTGGGAGGCAACCCAGTGATTTAAGAACTTTTAGTTTTTGTTTGGTGATGTAATTATGAATTTTTGGTATTTTTTTGTTTTGGTTACAAACTTGTTACAGGGTTTACATCTACTGAAGGATGTTAGGTGGTAGAGTATCTACTAAAGGATATTATGTTCGTTTACACCTAATGATGAGTGTTGGTAAGAAAAGGTTTGCACCAACTGATGAGTGTTGGAGGATTTTTGGTCAGGCTCGATACGTTAAACAAGCGCTTACTGGGAGGCACCCCAGTGTTCTAAACTCATTGAACTTATTTTCTTTTGTTAGTAGAATAGGGTTTAATGTACTCAATTTGAAACTGTGTATGTTATGATGGTTTGCTTGTGACTTATGCATCATGAGTATTACTTGATGATGCTTTGATAATTGATTTATGTTGAGATTGTGCATTATATGCTGAGATACAGGTGATGGTTTAAAAGCTTTGTGAATAAATGTATGATGTTGTGATTGTGATTATGATGCTAACCAGGATGTGTATGTGGAATGGTTAAATGAGCCTATATGTGAGGTTTTTGAGATCTAGAGTTTTTGATTGAGTGCTATTACTTTGAAAGCATGAGTGACTTTGCCCATGTTTTCTATTATTGAATCATTTGCTTGTATGTGTCATATGATCAAGGCATTTGTTGGTAACCCTTTTTATCCAATATACATGATTTTAGCCCACTAAAAGAGTGTCGGAACAATCAGTACCGTTATAGAGTCACGTAGCGGAATAAAATTTAGATAGCGGAAAGCGTGTAACAATCACAACACAAGTTAAATTTTTTATCAAACAGTTGATGTGCTAAGAGTTTAGGGATCAAGAAAATCAAAACAGAATTTTTATCCTGGTTCGAATCGAAAGATTCTACGTCCAGTCGTTAATCACTATAAATAGTGATTAACCTTTTTCACTAAATATATAGTTGTACAAATTACAAGATAATGAAATGAGAAAAGAATAGAAAACACCTTCCTTTGAAAAACGAACCGGAAGAGCTTCCTTCGACGCACGAACCAGAAGCAAAAGCTCTGCCAACTTGAAGAGAACTGCTCCAACCTTTGACACACAAAGCACGAGCTTCTCCTATTCACAAGACCAGACAAGAGCACTCTATCACTTTGAGAACTTCCTCAGACAAACTGTATTCTCAAAATGGCATAGATTCTTTTCACTCACAGAGAGCTTCCCTTAGGCACAAAGCTCTAATACTCTCAATTGAAAAGTTCTTTCTAAGAGTTGTGAAGACCTCTATTTATAAGCCTAGTTTCGTGCAGGGTCAAAAACTGAAAAGACATCTCCCAACTGCCACTGATAATCGATTATCATAAGAGATAATCGATTATCATAAGAGATAATCGATTATTTGTGTCCGTTATGGGGTTTTCAAAAAAAGTGATAATCGATTATCCTTAGCAATAATTGATTATTCTAGAGACTGCGACAAAATTAAATGAAACAGTGATAATCGATTATGCTGTGTAATAATCGATTATTTGTGCAAGCAACTCTCTTCTAAACTGGCTCGTGATAATTGATTATTCCTCTTGATAATCGATTATTTGTGCAATGACTAACTAAATACGAAAGCTTTTAAGAGTTTTTATATCATTAAATTTTATCCTATATATTTGTTTCTACAAAGTGCGTTTAACAAAAGATGCATTTAGAGTCTTCAATTCTTCAGCTTTTATCATCATAAAAATTTCATAGTAGTTTGAAGATACCAATGCTCCTCATTGGTAACAATCTCCTCCTTTTTGATGATGATAAAAAATATCTTCTTGTTAAAAGCATTTCTAATTTCCTGCACAGATTTCATACTCACAAACATGTTAGTAATAACTGCACTACTTAAAATAGAATTTTCTCCCCCTTTTTAATCATAAGGAAAAAAGTAAAAAAGTGGAAAAACTCCCCCTCAAAATTTTCTCCCCCTCAACAAAAGAATTGATGCATTTCAAAACATAAATAGAATTGAAATTTCATAACATGAAAGAACAGAATACCTCATGAAATATAAGAAAAACAGAAATTCAACTCTAATTAAGAAGTACAAACAATATTAATTAATCCATAATAGAGATAAAAACAAGATATCTAACAAACTCATATATCTTCCCCTTATATAGGTACCAGTTATCACATAATATGTCAATCAAAAATAGATTTCACCATTTTTTTATCATAATCAGAAAAACATCTAATCCTTATGCTCCCCCTAAATTTGTTAACTTAAAAAGAATTTGGGTCCTTTTAATTCATTAAAAATTACTCTCCTAAAAGTAATATTCCCTTTAAAAATCAAAGACAGATTCCTTAAAAATTTTAAAGAGTTTTTTTTTTACGCTCTGACTTAAGATAATCGATTATTACTTTAAATAATCGATTATTTGCGAGCCAAATTGTCAAAATCCAAATTTTGAGGACGAGATAATCGATTATTACCTTGGTAATCGATTATTTACGTTAACTTATGAAAAACACAAATTTGGGCCAAATTTTCAACCTAAGACACATCTAACATTCATAAATTATTTCAAAGCTCTTAAAAAATACCAGGATACCATAAAGTCTTCTTTTCCTTTTGAAAAATTAACCTGCAAAACAAAACAATAGAGTTTTGGTCCCCATAATCTCATTTGGGTCCTTTGAGGTTAGAGACAATTTACTTAAATAACAGGAATCCAAGCATATTTTCCATTTGGAACATCAAAATGTTTAATTCTACATTTGTTAGAAGTGTGCCCCTTTTTCATACAATAAAATCATGTGACAACATTTGGGTTTCTATAAGACACAGTTCCTTTTTCAACCCATACCCTACAAGTTCTTTTAATTTGGTTCTTACTTTTAAAAACACTTTTATTTTTATAAACCTTTTTAACAGGTATAAGCATTTCAACATTATTATTTCCAGTTGCAACTTCAAGAAGATTTTCAAGAATATCAATATCAAGCATATGACTCTTACATGAAAGACATTCAACATGATGTTCATCATTTGAAGACTCTTTCATTTCCAAGTTGCAAATTTTATTTCTCAAACTTACTTCCTCATCTAATGCCTTATCATATTTAATTTTCAATTGTTTAAATTCCTTTTTCAAATTTTTATGAGAAACATTCAATTTTTCAGATTCATCAAGCAATTCAAGAAAAGCTTTTTTCAAATCAAATTCACTAGATTCAGAATTAGAACAACTTACTTGGCTTGCAGTATCATCAACATTAGCTGTCAAACATAAGTTTGTTTCTTCAACAGAATCACTTGAACTACTTGAGTCATTACCAACCCAAGCAATGTGGACCTTCTTCTTTTTGTGAATTTTCTTAATAATTGGACAAATAGCTTTCATATGGCCTCTTTCACCACATCCATAACATTTAAAGCTTGATGAGGAGCCTTGATTGTCCTTCTTTTTCTTCAGGAGTTGGCATTTAGATGATTCTTTGTTGGCTATTAAGCATAGATTTTCTTGCTCATTTGAATTGTTTGAGCTTGAGGAGCTTGAATCGAACAACGTCAACTTAACAACATTTGTGACTTTATCATGAGTGACTCTTAAAAATTCCCACATTTTCTGAGCACTTTTATAAATAGAAACTTTGAAGAAATCATCAAGGGTTAATGCAGATAAAATTATGTTCCTAGCCCTAACATCATATTGTGCCATTGTATTTTCATCCATAGTCCACTATAAAAATGGTTTTTCTACCTCCATATCATTTACAAAAATAGTGGGAACAATTGGTCCATTCATAACAACTTCCCAAATACCCCTGTCAATAGACTCCAAAAATATTTGCATTTTAATTTTCCAAAACGCATAATTTTCCCCGTAAACAAAGGAGGTCTATAAATAGAAGCACCCTTAGCATAAACTTGGTTATGACCATCCATTTTCGAAAAATTTGAAAAACTATCAAAGCAAGCTCTGATACCAATTTTCGGAACAATCGGTACCGTTATAGAGTCACGTAGCGGAATAAAATTTAGATAGCGGAAAGCGTGTAACAATCACAACACAAGTTAAAATTTTTATCGAACAGTTGATAGTTGATGTGCTAAGAGTTTAGGGATCAAGAAAATCAACACAAAAGTTTTATCCTGGTTCGAATCAAAAGATTCTACATCCAGTCGTTAATCACTATAAATAGTGATTAACCTTTTTCACTAAAAATATAGTTGTACAGATTACAAGATAATGAAATGAGAAAAGAATAGAAAACACCTTCCTTCGACAAACGAACCGGAAGAGCTTCCTTCGACGCACGAACCGGAAGCAACAGCTCTGCCAACTTGAAGAAAACTGCTCCGACCTTTGACACACAAAGGGCGAGCTTCTCTTATTCACAAGACCAGACAAGAGCACTCTATCACTTTGAGAACTTCCTCAGACAAACTGTATTCTCAAAATGGCATAGATCCTTTTCACTCACAGAGAGCTTCCCTTAGGCACAAAACTCTAATACTCTCAATTGAAAAGTTCTTTCTAAGAGTTGTGAAGACCTTTATTTATAAGCCTAGTTTCGTGCAGGGTCAAAAACTGAAAAGACATCTCCCAACTGCCACTGATAATCGATTATCATAAGAGATAATCGATTATTTGTGTCCATTATGGGGTTTTCAAAAAAATGATAATCGATTATCCTTAGCAATAATCGATTATTCCAGAGACTGGGACAAAATTAAATGAAACAGTGATAATCGATTATGCTGTGTAATAATCGATTATCTGCGCAAGCAACTCTCTTCTAAATTGGCTCGTGATAATTGATTATTCCTCTTGATAATCGATTATTTGTGCAATGACTAACTAAATACGAAAGCTTCTAAGAGTTTTTACATCATTAAATTTTATCCTATACATTTGTTTCTACAAAATGCGTTTAACAAAAGATGCATTTAGAGTCTTCAATTCTTCAGCTTTTATCATCATCAAAATTTCACAGTAGCTTCAAGATACCAATGCTCCTCATTGGTAACAAAGAGAACATTATGTGTTCTATCCTTTGAACCTTTAGCTTTAAACATGATTTGAAAACCCTTTTTGAAAAGCTTTACCTTGAGTTTATTTGAGAATATTTTGTGATATTGATCAATGTTCAAGTTTGTGGTTGTTGGTAAGTCTTGAAAGGGAAAATAACAAGCATTGAGCCAAGAGCTAAGCACGTGAAAAGTAAAAGAAAAAGGAAAAGAAAAGAAAGAAAAAGAAAGGCTCAATGGAAAAGAAAGTTGGGAAGAAGAAAAAATGGTTGTGTTTAGATGATTCACTTAACTCAAGGATTTTGTGATCTAGAAAAACCAATTTTCTTGTTAGCCCAACCACATTATAAGCCATAGAAAAGTCCTTGTGATGATACTTGCTTGTAAATGTTTTTTATTGTGGTTAAATGAAAAGAAAAGTTAATTCATGTGACATTGTGATAGTAGAGTGAATGAGTGACCTCGTATACACTTGTGTGTTTGAGTGAAACACTTTATCTAGTGAGGAAAGATTCCATAAACACATAAGAACATCTATGCTTAGTTGATTATTCATTCATAAAAATAGCATTTGCTGGAAATTATGTGATTGCGTGAACACTAAAGCATATGCACATCTTGATTGAAGTCTTTGTGATGAGCTAATTTGAGTACTTACTTGTCTTGAAAGAAGGAGTTTTGAATATGGTGAACCATGGTGTGGATTGGTGGAAGATTAAGTTACATCTTGTTTGCTTGAGGACAAACAAAGTTCTGTGATAACAGATGAAAAACTGTTATTTTTATACTTAAAATTGACCTTAAAGACAACCTTTATAACTTAGAAACTAGCTTGGAATCATGCTTTTGTTTGTGCTTTTGAAATAAGAGATTTGGATGGGTTTTATGCCTGGTTTTCCTTGTTTTTGCAGGTTTTAAGATAAATTGAATGAAAGAAGTGAAGTAGGAAGAAGTTGGAATCAGAAAAGGAAGTTAAAAGTGCACAAAAAGTGAAGACACGAGTACTGCTCAGCAGAAATTACCGCTGAGTGGTGTTCTTGAGGTCCAGTAGTCACCCCTGAGGGGCAAAAATGTAGCTGAGCGTCAGATAGAAGAACGCGCACTTAACGCTGAGCGGTATTTACCGTTGAGTGCAATTTTTATGGACCTTGGGCCACTTTTCTGTAACTTTTAGAATAATATATAAGGTTTCAGTCGACCTAGGTCAGTCATCTTTGGCTGGAACGAAGCAAAATACACTTTCTTCACCCCTTGGAGGAGGATTTTGGATGCTTAAGCTCCACTCTTCAAATTCTAGGGTTCTATCTTTCATTCTTTCATTATTTTTCATCTAGTTTCACCATGATTATGGTGAACTAAACCTTCATTGTTGTTGGGAACCATTGTAATCCTTTGAAGCTCTCATGTATTGAAATGATTCTTTATAATATATGCTTTCTTTCATTAATTGTTAGAGTTTTTCTTCTATACTTTATGCATGCTTTGTTTAACTAATCCAATTACATGATCATTGATGTTATTTGTATGGACACATAGATATATCTAGACATGAAGAAATTCTCCCAATAGTAGTATTACCCTAGACATAGGAATATGATGGTTTGTTGCCTTTAAGCTTCTGTGCGAATGTAATGCATGAATAATTTCTAGGGAGACAAGACATTGTAAACTAGTGATTAGGAGTAGGCTTTCTTCATTAAGAGATTGGGTTTAAGGTAATTTAGAAAGTGGCATTAACATTAATGAAGAAAGATAAATTTTTGAATACATGATAGTGGATAGGATGAATTAGTAAACCCCAACAACATAATCATTCATATTATTCATCAACTGTTTTTGCATTGTTCAAGTCCATTGATCAAAACCTTGCATTCATGTTTATTTTTCATAGTTTAACAACAATATTTTCGGTTATAAGTCTAAGAGAATCAACAAATAACATAACTGTTTAGGCCGTGAGTTCTGTAGGAAACGATACTTGGTCTTACCATTTATTATTACTTGATACGATTCGGTTACACTTACCGAGGGTTAACAGAGTGCCGGGAGGTTCCTTACAATTTAGGTTCTTGTTGAATTACTCCCAAGAGTAATATTTCTCAGGGAGGAGGGTGTGAGTCTTGGTCGTATTAAAGATCTTGATCTTTACATTTAATTACTAGGAATGCTACGAATTGCATGAACTAGTGATTAAGGACAACCTTATTTCATCGAGGAATTAGGTGTTAGCAAAATGATGAAGATGAAGTTTTGATGATGTCCAAATCAAGTCAAGAGAAATCAAGATTCAAGATGTTATGAAGACTTATATTGTGATGGAAAGCTTTTGTAATACTCTTAGAAATATGTATAAGACTTAGATTAGAAAAAGAAAAGTGTTTTGTAAAATTACTATAGTAAATCATTGCAACAAAACACTATAGTACTATTCACATGAATAGTAACACTATTCACGTGAATAGTGACGGTTAACGGTAAGAGTATCGCACTTAACACGGACGTTGGAGAAACTAGTCGTTGAAGAAACTAGCCGTTTATGACCGTTGGACAAACTAGCCGTTTATGGCCGTTGGACAAACTAGCCGTTTATGGCCGTTGGACAAACTAGCCGTTTATGGCCGTTGGAGAAACTAGCCGTTAAGTTTGTCTTTTAGTGAATGGAAGAGCCTTTGGATGAGTCTATAAATAGACTCTCATTTCCTCTCAAAAAAAAATATCTAGAGACACAGAAACTCTTCCCTTGTGCTCAAATACTCAGAAATTCTTGAGACTTGTGTGTTCTTGTTCGGCTTGTGAAACTCTTGTCTGTGGAGCTGGTGAAGTGCTGCTACGGTGACAGAGGAAATAGCCGGTTCATCCTTGGTGTGTCTAAGGAGGTGTTCGGAAGAGAATCATCCTTCGTGAAGTATTCGGAGGAGGTGTTCATCCTTCGTGAAGTATTCGGAGGAGGTGTTCATCCTTTGTGAAGATTCAAAGGAGGTGTTGTCTCATCTCTTGTGGCATCAAGAGAGGTGTTTTCTAAACTTTTACAAATTGTATCTTTGTGATTGTAGTTTGTAATTGTTTTGTGATTAGTGAATTGTTTATCTTGTTTTGAGATAAGCGACTGGACGTAGGATTGGTAAGATCCGAACCAGGATAAAATCATCTGTGCAAATTTCTCTCAACCTTACTCTATTTTATTGTCTTTATTATTTGCTAAGTAAGTTTAATTGAGTAGAAATTTTTAAGGCACACGTTTTTAGTAAGAACCAATTCACCCCCCCTCTTGGTTTGTTATTCCACGCTAACCATTCCGCTGCAGCCGCTCTGACAATTGGTATCAGAGCTTGCTTTGATAGTCATTCAAATGGCAGGATCACATCAAACCTTTGCAGAGGGTGCTTCTATCAATAGACCACCACTATTCACAGGTGAAAATTACGCATTCTGGAAGGTTAGAATGCAAATTTTTATGGAATCTATTGATATAGATATTTGGGATGCTGTTGCATCTGGTCCTTTTGTTCCAACTAACAATATGCAGGAACCAAAGCCCCGTGACCAATGGACTGCTCAAGATAAGAAAAAATTTGGTAATGATGTAAAAGCTCGTAATATTATTTCATCTGCTTTAACTGTTGATGAGTTTTACAGGATATCTGTTTGTAAAACTGCACAAGAAATGTGGGAAATACTTCGAGTAACCCATGAAGGTACAGATGATGTTAAAAGAGCTAGAAAGAATACCTTGATCCAGGAATATGAGATGTTCAGGATGAAGCAAGGAGAAACAATAGTAGATGTTCAGAAACGCTTCACCAACATCGTAAATCATCTTATTGGACTAGGTAAGTCTTTCGATACTGACGAACTTAATATAAAAATTTTGAAATCTTTAGACAGGGCTTGGCAACCAAAAGTGACTGCAATTTCTGAGTCACAAAATCTCAACACAATGACCATGGCGGCATTATTTGGAAAGTTGAGAGAGCATGAACTAGACCTTGGAAGATTAGATGAAGAAGAAGCAAAAACGAAGGAAAAGACTCTAGCATTCAAATCTGAGGTAGAAAAGAGCAAAAACAAGATGGAAGATGAAGACTCAGATGAAGATGAAAACTTGAGTTTGTTAATCAAGAGGTTCAACAGGTTCATGAAATCAAAAGGCAAAGGAAGATTCAGAAATGAAAAGAGAGAAAATCAAGGATCTTCCTCAAACTATAGATGCTACGATTGCGGAGAAAAGGGACATTTAAAAGCAGACTGCCCAAATCAAAGGAAGGGTGAAGAAAAGAAAGAAAAGAAATTCTTCAAGAAAAAGAAGGCATACATTGCATGGGAAGACGACAATGAGACCATTTCAGATTCAAGCTACTCAGATGAAGAAGCAAACATCTGTTTAGTGGTGAACGACGACGCTGGAAGCCAAGTAAGTACATCTAGCGATTCTGATAATTCTAGTCAAATTAGTGAAAATGAATTGCATGAAATTTATGCTGCTTTAATAGTAGAATCTGAAAAATTAGATAAAGCCCATCAGAAATTGAAAAAGGATTTCAAAAATTTAAAATTAAATTTTGAAAATATTTCTGAAGAAAATAAAAATTTGAAATCAGATTTTGAAAATATTCTTGAAGAAAATAAGAATTTAAAATTAAATTTTGAAAATATTTTTGAAGAAAATAAAGATTTGAAAAATAAAGTTTTAATTTTTGAAAAGGGTAAATTTGCTAGTAGTGATGAATGTGCTTCTTGTGAAAATTTTAAGAAACTACTAGAACAAACAACCTTAGGAGAATGTAGTAAGAATAATGAAAATAAGGTTGTTAAAAATAAGTATGTTCCTAAAATTAAAAATAAACACAATCATAGAACCCGTAGAACTTGGGTAGAAAAAGGAACAACTTATAGGAACACAAATGTTGTATCATGCTTTTATTGTATGAAAAAGGGTCATACATCTAACAAATGTAAAATTAAGCATTATGGTGTGCCAAGTGGTAGATATATTTGGGTTGTAAAATGATTTCAATTTTTTTTAAATTAACCCAAAGGACCCATACAAAATAGTTGGGTACCTATTGTCTAAAAATTTAAGAATTTCTTTAAAACAAATTTTAAGAAAATTTTTTCAAGACCGGTAAAACTATTTTTATATACAAAGCATATATAGTTTTCAATCGGAAAAATTTTTATGTGAGCATGTTGTCTTTGATGAAATTGTAGACCTTGAGGCAAAACCTCTTGAGTCAGTTGAATTACATGCAGGCAATGACGAAGATTTGTAGAAGACAACAAATGAAGCAAAGAATGATGACAATCCTCAAGATAAAGATCTAAACAATGTTTTATAAGATCTTTCTCCTAAAAATATTTGCTTTAAATATCCTATTGTGCATGTTTGAATGAATCTTTAAATTTGAAATATTTTTAGCTCATATGCATACATGCTTTTATTAAGGGGGAGTATTATCTTAGGGGGAGAACATCAACACAACTTTTTAATTATGATCAAAAAGGGGGAGAAAATGTTTAAAGCTTATTTGCCTATTTGTGCTTATTCACTAATGCACTCTTTCTTCCATAAGTTGTGTTTTAAATACAGATTATTACCAAAAGCTTTAAATCAAGGAGTTTTTGATCATCATCAAAAAGGGGGAGATTGTTAGCAAAATGATGAAGATGAAGTTTTGATGATGTCCAAATCAAGTCAAGAGAAATCAAGATTCAAGATGTTATGAAGACTTATATTGTGATGGAAAGCTTTTGTAATACTCTTAGAAATATGTATAAGACTTAGATTAGAAAAAGAAAAGTGTTTTGTAAAATTACTATAGTAAATCATTGCAACAAAACACTATAGTACTATTCACATGAATAGTAACACTATTCACGTGAATAGTGACGGTTAACGGTAAGAGTATCGCACTTAACACGGACGTTGGAGAAACTAGTCGTTGAAGAAACTAGCCGTTTATGACCGTTGGACAAACTAGCCGTTTATGGCCGTTGGACAAACTAGCCGTTTATGGCCGTTGGACAAACTAGCCGTTTATGGCCGTTGGAGAAACTAGCCGTTAAGTTTGTCTTTTAGTGAATGGAAGAGCCTTTGGATGAGTCTATAAATAGACTCTCATTTCCTCTCAAAAAAAATATCTAGAGACACAGAAACTCTTCCCTTGTGCTCAAATACTCAGAAATTCTTGAGACTTGTGTGTTCTTGTTCGGCTTGTGAAACTCTTGTCTGTGGAGCTGGTGAAGTGCTGCTACGGTGACAGAGGAAATAGCCGGTTCATCCTTGGTGTGTCTAAGGAGGTGTTCGGAAGAGAATCATCCTTCGTGAAGTATTCGGAGGAGGTGTTCATCCTTCGTGAAGTATTCGGAGGAGGTGTTCATCCTTTGTGAAGATTCAAAGGAGGTGTTGTCTCATCTCTTGTGGCATCAAGAGAGGTGTTTTCTAAACTTTTACAAATTGTATCTTTGTGATTGTAGTTTGTAATTGTTTTGTGATTAGTGAATTGTTTATCTTGTTTTGAGATAAGCGACTGGACGTAGGATTGGTAAGATCCGAACCAGGATAAAATCATCTGTGCAAATTTCTCTCAACCTTACTCTATTTTATTGTCTTTATTATTTGCTAAGTAAGTTTAATTGAGTAGAAATTTTTAAGGCACACGTTTTTAGTAAGAACCAATTCACCCCCCCTCTTGGTTTGTTATTCCACGCTAACCATTCCGCTGCAGCCGCTCTGACATTAGGTTTAAGTGATTTAGTGAGTGACATTAACATTAATGCATAAAGAAAACTTCTTGCATACATGAGAGCGAACTTGGTGAAATCTAACACCAACAACCTACTCATCTCATATTAAGAAAAACATCGGTTCATCACTGTGTTATTCTGTTATTGATCAAACTGCATTCATATTTAATTTTTTGTCTTTGCATCTGAAACCAATAATCTCATTTTCATTAAGTCTTAATTAATCGATGAAACTGTCTAGTGCCGAGAGTTTATGGGGATACGATACTTGGTTTTACCATTTTATATTATTTGTGCGATTCGGTACACTTGTCGATCTATCAACAAGTTTTTGGCGTCGTTGTCAAGGACTCACGGTTTAAACTATTCTATTTGTGTGATTCTTGATTAACTTTGACTTTATCTTTATTTTTTTTTTTTTTTTATTTTTATCCTTTTTTTTAATTTGTGTTTTGTGTCGTTTGTTTTTGTTTTTGTGCTAACCGTGTTTTCTAGGGTTTTGTGTTCTAGTTTATGCAGGATACAATTAGGACTAGGAGCAACATAAGTTCTGAACCTCTTCTTGAAGGACTTGAGACTAGTAGAAGGCCAATAAGAAATAAATTATCTAGAGAACCTTCTTTAGAGAAAATTTCACAGGGCTCACAATCTGATCAGGAAAGCATGGACAACAATGGTGGTAAGCGTACTTTGGCTGATTATGCAACAGTTGTTGGCCCTCATGATGGACAAATTTGTAAGCACCAAATTATGATGTCACAAACTTGTTTCACAATCGGCAAGTATGACCGAATCGTTCAAGTAATAAACTTGGTAAGACCAAGTATCGTTCTTCCCAAAGGACTCACGGCCTAGTTTAGTTATATGATTTGTTGATTAGCTAGGACTTACAAACGAAATATTTAGAGTTTAAAATGCAAGACAGAAAATAAACATGTATGCATGAAGTTTGATCAATGGCAAAGACAAAAGATAAACACTTTCAATGAATTATATGAATGAATATGTTGTTGGAGGTCAATTTCATCTCATCCACTCTCATATATTTTAGGAATTCAACATTCAAATCATCATTGTTAATGCCACTCTCTAATGTACCATTCTAGATGGCTTCTCCCTAATCACGAGTTCATACAATTCCTAGCATTCCTAATGATTAGTTCATGAGTGCAGGAGCTTAAAGGCAACCAATAGAATATTGTCAGTATAATATTGGGAGAAATTCCCCGGATCTAGACTTCCCCGTACGTGTCCGTATCGACAAAACCAATAATCATGCATGGAATGAGTTAAACTATGCAAGCATTGAGCAAAGAGGAAAAACCCTAACTAATGATGAAAGAAAGCATATGTCTTAATTAAAAGATGTACTCAACAGATTCCATATATGAGAGCTTCAAGAGATTACATTGATTCCCCAACAAACATACAAGGTTTAGTTCACCATATTCATGGTGAACTTAGATGAATATCAATGAAAGAATGAAAGAATAAACCCAATAAAGGTGAAGAGGTAGCCTGAGCATCCAAGATCCTCCTTCAAAGGGGTGAGAGAGAGAGTGTTTGCCTCGTTTCTGCCAAAGATACCTAATTCTAGGACGTGTAAGCCCTTATATACTAATCTAGAGTTACAAAAGATTACAAAAGCCCAAGCCCAAAAAGTGTCGCTCAGCGGTAAATACCGCTCAGCGGTGATTGCGCGTCCTTTTCTTCCCCTCAGCGGCCAGTTTGCCCCTCAGCGTGACTCCCGCAACCTCCTGAGTGCCGCTCAGCGGTAAAATGCCGCTGAGCGGTGCCTTTATCTTCTCTTTTTGCACTCTTTCTTGTCTTTTCTAATGTCACTTCTCTCCTTCTTCACTCTTTTCACTAAATTCACCTTAAAACCTGCACAAAAACACTTAAATCAAGCATAAACCTGTCCAGCTCTCTTATTTATGAAAATATAGATAAACTGCATGATTTCAAGCTAGTTTTTAAGTCTAAAGGTTGCTTTTAGTATCAATTTCAAGTATGAAAATAACAGTTTTTCAACTGTTATCACCTCACCATTTTAACAGCATTGCAAAGCTGAGGGTCAATGACACAAGTATGGAGATGAAGCCTACGTTGATCCATCTAGTGAAGAGCAACCAATTCAATGGACTGTCACATGAAAGTCCATATGAGCATCTGATCACTTTTAATGATATCTGCAATACTGTGAAGCTGAATGAAGTGCCAGATGATGCCATTAGACTGAGCTTGTTTCCTTTCTCACTGGGAGGCAATGCTAAACTGTGGTTGAACTCTTTTCCTGAACATAGCTTGACTAAGTGGGAAGATGTGGTTGCAAAATTCTTGAACAAATGCTTCCCACAATCAAAGATCAACAAAGGAAAGTAGGAAATCTCTTCTTTCAGGCAAGGCATGGAGGAGACATTAGGGCAAGCATGGGATAGATACAAGATCTTGTTGAGAAAGACGCCTACTCATGGTTTTGATGAAGCAATGGTAGTAATTCTTTTCCTTGGAGGTCTTGGCTCACAAATCAGCTGGAGGCAATATCAAGTGGAAGACTCCAGAAGAAGCCTATGAATTAATTGACAACATGGCTACCAATGACAATGAGATGCACAATGAAAGAGGATCTCAATCACAACCTAAGGGAGTTCTATAGTTACAGTCTTATGATGCCCTGCTTGCTCAAAACAAGATTATTACTCAACAATTGCAGGTCTTAACAAAGAAGCTTTCTCAGCTACTAAAGGAGTGCCAGAATGTCTTACAGGTTCAACATCAACTTTGTGAACTATGTGGTGGTGATCATATTAATGGTTAATGTGCAGTGCCCAAGAATCTCAATGAAGACGTTAACTACATGGGCAAGCAGTTTCGTCCCAGCAATTAGAATCCAGGGTGGAAATCTTATCCAAGCATGGGATAAGGTCAATTTGGGAAAGCTGGTGGACAATTCAATGGACCACCACAACAACAACAACAACCCTCCCTAGCTGACAGAACTACAAAGCTTGAGGAGACTCTCCAACAATTCATGCAGGCAACTCTCTCCAATAAAAAAAGAACTGAAACTATTGTAAGGAATCTAGAGATGTTGCATGGTCAAATAGCCAACAAGTTGAAAGAGATACCTATCAAAAGTTTCGGGGCTAATACTGAAGTTAAGCCCAAGAAAGAATGAAGGTTATTGTGAGCGTGAAAGATGAGAGGAAGAAAGAGAAAGAAGTAGAGAGAAAAGAAAAAGTTGAGTTAAAAGAGAGAGAAGAAAAGGAAGAGAGAAAAAGTGAGGTTGAGAGAAAAGAAAAGGGGAAGAGTGTGGAAGAAGAGAGAAAAGAAATAGAAGAGGTTGAGAGAGAAAAGAAAAAAAATTGAGAAAAATCTTATGTACCCTAAGGAGTGTTCCAAGGAGGAAAAAGAGAGGGAAGAAAAGAAAAAGAGAGAGAAGGAGGATGAAAGGAAAAAGAAAGAATCATATGAAAAACCCTTTCCTCACCTAAAGAAGTATCATAGGGAGGAGAAGGAAAAACAGTTTAAGCGTTTCATGGAAATCTTCAAGAAATTGGAGATTAAAATTCCTATGATTGGGACACTACAACAAGTTCCTGGTTATATTAAATTCCTAAAAGAAATCAACAAAAAGAAAAAAAATATCCAGAAAATGGAACAATTGAGGCAGAGGGCAATTGTAGTGGGTCAAGCTAGTGACGTTAAAGAAGTGATTGTTGGGAGGCAACCCAGTTTTTGATTTTGTTTTTTTATTTAGTTGTGGTGTGGATTTGATTATGTTTTGCAATAATGACAACATCTGTTGATGGATGCTAGACAACATCTACTGAGGGATGCTAAGAGGATTCAAATAACAACATCTATTGATGGATGCTGCTACAATGAATGATAGCCCATTTTTCTGAACTTTTCTTTTTAGTTGATTTAATTGTGTGGTTTTGATTTGATTTATTTCTTTGTTTGTTTGAGGTTTTTTAGGTTAAATGCTGCTTCTGATGGCAGTAATGATAACATCTACTGATGGATGCTTCTACAACATCTACTGATGGATGTTGCTATGATGAGGATGATGAATGACAACATCTAGTGATGGATGTTGTTATGGAAGAGGACAGTGACTAGACATCTACTAATGGATGTTAGGTGATTAGGCATCTACTGATGGATGGCAATGAAGATGAGTAAGATTAGTGTTTGTTGAGGGATACCAATGAAGATAAGAAATATTAGCATCTACTGATGGATGCTATGTGATTAGACATTTACTGATGGATGTTACTAACATCATCTACTTATCGATGCTATGATGATGAAGATGGTGTAAAGCTAGTGATGTTAAAAAAGCGCTTACTGCGAGGCAACCCAACTTTCTAAACCTTTCTTTTTAATCAATTGTTTTGTTATTGTACTTTGCTTGAATGAACCACACTGCTTTGATTCAAATATGTTGTGGTTTGGGATGAGTATTGCTTTGTGGTATTCTAGTGTATTGATTGATGTTGAGATAATGCATGATGTGTTGATATACAGGTGATGGCTCACAGTGTATGAAAGAGGTGCTTGAGGTAAAACTTGATTGAGATACTGAGCATGGTGTTTTTCTGAATTCTGGGACTTATGAGTTTACCTGTTTGAGATTTTGGCTTCAGAGTTTTTTGTGAATAATTGATATTACTTTGGAAGCATGAATGATTTTTGTTAACACTCGGCAAGTGTACCGAATCGTATCAAGTAATAATTAAATGGTATGACCAAGTATCGTTTCCCAAAGGACTCACGACCTAGACAGTTATATGATTTTTTGATTAAATTATACTTGTGAACAAAATCATTGTGTTTGAAGTTAAGAAAATAAACATGAATGCAAGTTTGGTCAATTGGATTGAAAGATGCAAAAGCGATTGATGTAGAATATCAATGATTATGTTGTTGGGGTTTCCGACTTATCCTATCCACTCTCATGTATTCAAGAATTCATCTTTCTTTATTAATGTTAATGTCACTTTCTAATTTACCTTAAACCCGATGTCTCAGTGAAGAAAGCCTAATCCTAATCACTATTTTACAATGTGTTGTCTCCCTAACAATTATTCATGAATTACATTTGCATAGAAGCTTAAAGGAAACCGTTCCTCCTATTCCTATGTCTAGGTAATATTGCTTTCGGGAGAATTTCCCCAGTTTTAGATTTACCTATATTTCTCCCTAACAATTATTCATGCAATTGAATGAGTTAAACAAAGCATGCATAGAGTGTAGAAGAAAAACCCTAACAATTAATGAAGAAAAGCATATAAAATATAGAACAAATGCAATACATGAGAGTTTTAAACGATTACATCGGTTCCCCAACAATAGTGGTGGTTTATTTCACCATAGACATGGTGAAACTAGATGAAAATAATGAAAACAATGCCCTAGAATTTGAAGAAAGGAGCTTCCGCATCCAAAATCCGCCTCCAAGGGTTGAAGAAAGTGTGATTTCGCCTCTTTTTGTCTAGAGATATCAACCCTAGGTCGACTAAACCCTTATATAGTTTATTAAAAATTACAGAAAATAGGTCCAAGCCCAATTAAATGGCGCTCAGCGGTAAGTGCGGCTGATGAAAGCTTACCAGGCCCTGAACTTGCAGGTTGCAACTCCAAATAGCAAGGCAGGAAAGTGTAGCGGAATAGAAGTAGATAAATGGTGTTTTGGTGTGTTTTTTTAATGGAAGGAATGTGTGTAGAGACCTCTCACCTCAGAAAGCCTTCCTACTATGAAAGGAAGCTAGAGGAAAGGGTAGAGAAAGTGAAAAGAAGGAGTGACTCGAGCAATAGGGCTGGAAAACAATTTTTGCAGCATTTTACTAAGCTCAAAAGTGAGAATTACAAATGGGAGGCCTCTTATTTATAGGTGAAGAAAGGCCTCCATTATGAGCTAATTTCCCTCCAAAATTCAAAATAAAAGACGAGCTTGGAGGCCAAGTCAGTTGGGTCACATGGATAGTGCTGCCAAAATGTGCTTCAGGCTGCTTCACAGGCGCTAGAGCCCCCTTGTCTGAGGGCACTGGAGCGCACGTGAGCCAGGGAGTCCATTTGGTGCATCTGAGTTGGAGCCCCCCGTGCTGTCTGAGGGCGTTGGAACGGTCCCGGTGTTGATTCGTTGAAGAATGCTTTTCCCAAATCTGATTGGTTGGCCATGGTGTTGGTTGGTACCAGACAGAGTGTAACGCAACGTAATAAATCTTAGAGTAGCAGAAAGCGTGTTCGGTCACCTTTTTAAAAAAAAAAATTTCTGTTTTTAGAAAATCAATTTTCTTTCAGAAAATTTATCAAACAATTGATATGTGTAAAAGATAAAAAGATGTAGGGAATAGAAAATCACACGAGTAGTTTTTATACTGGTTCGATTCAACAGAATCTACATCCAGTCGTTAATCACTATAAAAAGTGATTAACAGTTCCACTAAAATGATGTTTCACAGATTACAACAAATAGTGAATAAAACAGATAAATAAACCTTCCTTCAACGAACGAAACGGAAGAAGAACACTCTACGAACTCGAAGAGAACCGCTTCGACTATCGACAAACGAAACACGAGCTTCTCCTATTCACGAGACCAGGCAGAGCACCTTGTTAACTCGAAGAGAGATTGCTCCGTCTATCGACACACGAAACACGAGCCCCTCCTATTCACGAGACCAAGCAAGGGAACTTGAACTATAGCTTTTGAGAACTTCCTCTGACAAATAGTATTTTGCAAGAGCTTCTGTTCAACAACTTCCTTTTTTTTTAACTTCACAGAAACCCAATATATAGCCAGCTGTTCTGAATATCTAAGGTTAAGTCCCAACTGCCACGAATAATCGATTATTGTAAGTGATAATCGATTATTCAAGTCCGTTACAGGTTTTTCAAAAAATGTGATAATCGATTATATGAGGTGATAATTGATTATTCCTGGATGACTTTGTGATAATCGATTATTGTCATTCCATAATCGATTATTGCAGTTAAAAATGCAAGTTTTACAAAGTTTACAAGACTTTCCTACTATATTTAATTTCTACAAATTGCTTTTAAATAATTCTAATATCTTCTTCAACTAAAACTTCTTGCAGCATCATCAAAACAATTTTCTTCAAGATTTACCAATATTCCTTATTGGTAACACATGGTTATTTCCTTTATTGTATCCTACAAAAAAAACAACCTTATAGTATTAAAAGTTCTTCTTCAACTTTCGTTTCCTAGCCTTAGCATGAGTTAGTACTCCTTTGGATGGCTTGCCTAATTAGGTTTCCATCATACCCTCCCTCTTGAAGAACGATTTGTCCTCAAATCGGAAAGATAAAGAGAAGCACAACTTTGGTTTAGTACTTCCCTCCTGGATCAAAGATATATCTACAACAAAATAGCAAAGATGAATATTAAAAAGATGTATCCAAAGAAAAGAATACAAAATGAAGGCCTTTTATCTTTGAAAAAGATTTTCTTAGAGTATCCTTGGCCTTTACTTTATTTTTTCTTTCACTTTGTTTTGAACATTCCCCTTCATTATATAATGAAACAAAGCGATGTTTTTGAGAAGAAGTTTCAAGGTATTTACCTTTGGATGAAGAATTGAAAAGCATGCATACCTTCTTCTCCTTTCTCTTTTCTCCTTTAGAAGGTTGTTTATCCAACCTTTCTTCTTCTTTTCTTTATTTTTCAATTTTCATTTTTATTTTTTTTTCATCCTCTTTCACTTGTTGAGGTGTAAGAGGAATCAAAGTTATTTTACTTCCTTTGTGGAGAAAAGTTATCTTATTGGTGTAACCATCATGAGTGGAGTTATGATCATATTGCCATGGCCTACCTAGTAGAACATGCCCAACATTCCTCATATTTTTATTTCATGCTGGGTCACATGGACAGTGCTGCAAAAACGTGCTTTAGGCTACTTTGCTAGCGTTGGAGCCCCCCCTCCCCCTTGTTTGAGGGCGCTGGAACGACCCCGGAGTTGATTCCTTAAAGAATGTTTTTCCCAAATCTGATTTGTTGGCCATGATTCTTGCCTTTATTATATCTTTAAAAACAAAACAACCATATAGTATTAAAAGAGGAATCCTTCTAAGACATAGAGAAAGAAAATCAAGAAAGAGCCTTTAAAAGTTCTTCTTCAACTTCCCTTTCCTAGCCTTAGCATGAGTTAGTACTCCTTTGGATTACTTGCCTAATTAGGTTTCCATCAGGAGCTCTTCAAGATGATGCTCAGCTACAGTTTTGGCCCTCAACGGTGACTGCGGTGCTTCAGAATGCCGCTCATCGGTAAGTTACGCTCAACGGTGATTACAACTCTTCTTTTGTGTACTTTTACTTCCTTTCCTTAGTCCAACTCCTTACTACTTCAACTTCTTTCATCTAATTCATCTTAATTCCTGCCAAAACAAGGAAAACCAAGCATAAAACCCATCCAACTCTCGTAATTCCAAAACTTAAGCAAAAACATGATTTCAAGCTAGTTTCTAAGTCATAAAGGTTATTTTGAATATCAAAATTAAATATAAAAATAACGGTTTTTCAATTGCCCAAATTTTCTGTGATTGAACTACTTCCTTGGAGGTTTCATATGATCAAGGCCATCTTTTGTTGTCGCTTATTCTTTTAGCCTTCACATGAATTTTTGCCAATTGAAAAGAGAATAAATTGTTCTAACCTTTGAACCTTGAGCCTTATGTATGTTTGAATTTTTTTTTTTGAAAATCTTTACCTTGAGTTGAGAACATTTGATGAGGTATTGACAAAGGTTCAAGTTTGGGTTGCTGGAAAGATTGAGAAAGGAAAAAGAAAAAAGCATTGAGCTAAGCAGTGAATACTAGAAAAAGCAAAAGCAAAGGAAAAAGAAAATTGAAAAGAAAAGAAAAGCTAAATGCAAAGGAAAGCTGGGAAAAAGGAAGAGAGTCTGTGCTTGAATGATGAAATCATAAATGTCTCTCTTAACTCAAAGATTTTGCTTACCAGATAAACCAATTTCCTTCCTAGCCCAACCATGTTACAAGTCATAAAAAGCCCTTGTGATGAGAACTTGCTTCTGAGTTTGTTTGATTGTGGTTAAATGAAAGGAAAAGCTAATTTGTGTGACATTGTGATATCAGAGCGAAAAAGACACCAACACCTCACTATACACCTTTGAGTTGAGTGATAAACTTTTGAGTGCTTGAGTGAAACACTTTCCTTGGTACGGAGTAGTTCTTTGAATTTCTGATTACATCTTTGCTTGGTTGATTAATCATTCTTAAGGATAACATCTATTGAATTATTGATCATGACATTGATTTTGATTGGATTAAGGAATTTACACATCTTGACTGACATCCTTATGTTAAGTTGATAAAAGTGATTTCTTGTCCTGGAAGAAAAAGGTTTTGAAAAATGTTGAATCATTATAGTAATTGTTCTGAAAAGCTAAGTTACAATTTGTTTGCTTGAGGACAAGCAAAGTTCTAAGTTTGGGGTTGTGATAACGGTTGAAAATATTGTTATCTGTTATGTAATTTTGATACTAAACGCACCATTTTCTGCTTAGAAACTTGCTTGAAATCATTATTTTCTGTTAAGTTGTGTGAATAAGAGAGTTGAGGATGAACTTAATGATTTTATGACTAAATTCCCTTGTTTTAGTAGGTTAATGAAGTGATTTGGAAGAGGAGTCAAAGTATGAAGCAATCGGAACTCAAGGAGCGAGTAGAACTACAAAAAAAGAGAAAAAAACGCAGTGTTGAAAAAAATTCGTGAGGGTTGAGCGCCAGAAGTGCACTACACACCGCTTGGGCGCCCCTTTTGGGTGCTTAAGCACCAGAAAGTACCGTTCGACGCTCGGGTGCCCCACTTAGGGTGCTTGAGCGCCAATGACATGGGTTTTGTATCTTTGGCAGAGGGAGCACAACAGCACACTCTTTCAGTCTCTAGAGGTGGATTTGGATGCGGGAGCTTCCATTTATACTTTTAGGGTTTTTCTATCTCATTCTTCTCCATTATTCGTCTAGTTTCACAAATCTATGGTGAACTAAACACTATTTGTTGTTGGGGGATGATGTAACCTTGTGAACTCTCATGTGATTGAATTGATTCTTATTAATACATACTTTTCATTAATTGTTAGAGTAATTCATTTGTTACAACACTTGCTTTGTTTAACTCATTCAATAGCATGATTTATGAATTGCATGAGTGCTGGGAGGTTCCTTACAATTATGAGTCTTGGTCGTCTTAAAGCTCTTGATCTTCACATTTAATTAGTAGGAATGCTAGGAATTGCATGAACTAGTGATTAAGAATAGACTTATTTCGCCGAGGGATCGGGTTTAAGTGATTTAGTGAGTGACGTTAGCATTAATGCATAAAGAAGAATTCTTACGTAAGTGAGAGTGAACTTGGTGAAATCTAACCCCAACAACTTACTCATCTCATATTAAAAACGACATTCGTTCATTAATCTGTTATTCTGCTATTGATCAACTTGCATTCATATTTAATTTTCTGTCTTTGCATCTGAAACCAATGATCTCGTTTTCTTTAGGTCTTAATTAATCGAGTTATCACATGACTATGTAGTGCTAAGAATATCTTGGGATACGATACTTGGTCTTACCATTATATATTACTTGTGTGATTCGGTACACTTGTCGATCCATCAACATGTTTTTGGCGCTGTTGTCGGGGATCAAAATAGTTGTTAACACCTGTGAATCATTCACAATTGATTTTATGAATTTCGAAATCGATTCCATTTTAAACACAGATTAACATATAAAATAAAAACACAAACATATAAATAAATCGATTCTATTAATATTGTAATTGATTAAAAATCGTGAAATATGTTTTTCATACATAATCAAGAAAGAGATAAGCAATCAGCAATCAACGATTATGCATACAACATACATTCAAATACAAAACCTCATGATGTAGGAATGCATGAGTTTGACAATTAATGTTATCACATTGATTCACTCAAGAAATTTTACGTATTCCACTGAGCCTCACCCTTGAGTACTGTTCTGCTTGCTTGATCATCTCACTTTCCTGCTAAACATTCAAACAATTTTGTTGCAGGTACCCAAATGAACTTAGGGCCTTTTTTATTAGTCACAGGAGGTTGTTCTTTAGGAATCCATTTATACTTTCCTCTTGGAACACCAAACTTCCTTTAATAACAATTCCTCACTCTGTGGCCAATATTATTGTAGTAAAAACAAGTATTGGTAATAGGTTTGATTAGAGATCATTAAATTTCTTAGAATTTATTCTGTTACTTTCTGCCTTATAACAAACACCTTGCTTGTAAATAGTTATACCTTGTGACCTTAAAAAACTTTCAAATTATTTATACCAAGAGTAAACTTAGATAGCATGCTAGTCAAGAATTCTATCTTATCAAAATGAACACTACAATTTTCACATTCTTTCTCCACAATCTGAATTTCAGTTTTAACATTATCAGCAAATTGTTCAAAGCAAGTTCTAGTTCATTTTTAAGCTTCTCATTTTCATCTACAAGGTGATGACAAATTTATGAACACCGAAAAACGACGCCACAAACTTGTTTAACAATCGGCAAGTGTGACCGAATCGTATCAAGTAATAAAACTGGGTAAGACCAAGTATCATTTTCCCAAAGGACTCACGACCTAGTTAGCTATATGATTTGTTGATTATTTAAGACTTGTTAACAATTGATTGTAGGTTTTAAATGCAAGAGACAATAATTAAACATGTATGCATGAATTTGATCAATGGAAAAGAGGAATACAAACACTTTAATGATTAGATGGATGAGTATGTTGTTGGGGTTATCAATTTCACCTTATCCACTCTCATATACTTTTAGGAATTCATCATTCTTTTCATCAATGTTAATGTCACTCTCTAAATCACCTTGCAAGAAGGCCTATCCTTAATTACGAGTTCATACAATTCCTAGCATTCCTAATAATTAATTCTGAAGCACAGAAGCTTAAAGGCAACCAATATACTATTGGGAGAAATTCCCCGGATCTAGATTTCCCCGTACGTTCCCATATCGACAAAATCAATAATCATGGCATTGAATGAGTTAAACAACACAAGCTTTTAGCAAAGAAGAAAAACCCTAACTAATGATGAAAGAAAGCATAAGTCTTAAAAATAAGATGTTAAAACAAATTCCATATATGAGAGTTTCACAAGACTACATTGATTCCCCAACAACAATACAAGGTTTAGTTCACCATATTCATGGTGAAACTAGATGAACAATAATAGAAGAATGAAAGATAGAAAAACCCTAGAAAGAGAAGAGGAGAGTTGTCACCATCTCCCAATCTACCCCCAAGGGGTGAAAAGTGTGTTTCTGCTTCCTCCCAGCCAAAGATGTTAGCAAAATGATGAAGATGAAGTTTTGATGATATCTAAATCAAGTCAAGAACAACCAAGACTCTTGAAGAATGATTTTTGAAGACTTGTAACTTTTGTAATAACTGTATGAACATAGGAAATTAGTGGTTTTATGTATGCATTCAAAAGTGATGTAAAAATAAACCAAAAGCAAAAACTGTGTAGTGCTAATCGATTAACAAGGGTGGTTAATCGATTAGTGTTAATCGATTAGCAGAGGCTGTTAATCGATTGTTCCAGAGACGAATGGAGAAGCACATCAATGCATGCTAATCGATTAGCAAGGGTATCTAATCGATTAGCGTTAATCGATTAGCAGAGGCTGTTAATCGATTAACAAAGTGACCGTTTGAAAAACTAGTCGTTTTTGAGCCGTTGGACTATCTGTTGTTTTGTCTTTTAGTGACTAATCGATTAACAACTTAAGTTAATCGATTAACACAATCAGAAAGGCTGAAAACGAAAAATGGAAGAGCCTTTGGATAAGTCTATAAATAGACTCTCATTTCCTCTCAAGATCAACTAAGAGAAACTCTTCCCTTGTGCTCAAATACTCAGAAACTCTTGAGAATTGTGTGCTCTTGCTCAGCTAAGGAAACTCTGTCTGTAGAGTTGGTGAATTACTGCTACGGTGATAGAGGAATAGCTGGTTCATCCTTGGTGTGTCTAAGGAAGTGTTCGGAAGAGGAAGTCATCCTTCGTGAAGTATTCGGAGGAAGTGTTTCATCCTTTGTGAAGATTCAAAGGAGGTGTTGTCTCATCTCTTGTGGCATCAAGAGAGGTGTTTTCTAAAATTTTACAAATTGTATCTTTGTGATTGTAGTTTGTAATTGTTTTGTGATTAGTGAATTGTTTATCTTGTTTTGAGATAAGCGACTGGACATAGGATTGGTAAGATCCGAACCAGGATAAAATCATCTGTGCAAATTTCTCTCAACCTTACTCTATTTTATTGTTATTATTAATTGCTAAGTAAGTTTAATTGAGTAGAAATTTTTAAGGCACGCGTTTTTAGTAAGAACCAATTCACCCCCCCTCTTGGTTTGTTGTTCCACGCTAACCCATCCGCTGCAGCCGCTCTGACAATTGGTATCAGAGCTTGCTTTGATAGTCATTCAAATGGTGGGATCGTATCAAACATTCGCAGAGGGTGCTTCTATCAATAGACCACCACTATTCACAGGTGAAAATTATGCATTTTGGAAGGTCAGAATGCAAATTTTTATGGAATCTATTGATATACATATTTGGGATGTTGTTGCATTTGGTCCTTTTGTTCCAACTAACAATATGCAGGAACCAAAGCCCCGTGACCAATGGACTGCTGAAGATAAGAAAAAATTTGGTAATGATGTAAAAGCTCGTAATATTATTTCATCTGCTTTAACTGTTGATGAGTTTTACAGGATTTCTGTTTGTAAAACTGCACAAGAAATGTGGGAAGTACTAAGAGTAACCCATGAAGGTACAGATGATGTTAAGAGAGCTAGAAAGAATACCTTAATCCAGGAATACGAGATGTTCAGGATGAAGCAAGGGGAAACAATAGTAGATGTTCAGAAACGCTTCACCAACACCGTAAACCATCTTATTGGACTAGGTAAATCTTTCGATACTGATGAGCTTAATATAAAAATTTTGAAATCTTTAGACAGGTCTTGGCAACCAAAAGTGACTGCAATTTCTGAGTCACAAAATCTCAACACAATGACCATGGCTGCATTATTTGGAAAGTTGAGAGAGCATGAACTTGACCTCGAAAGACTAGATGAAGAAGAAGCAAAAACCAAGAAAAAGACTCTAGCCTTCAAATCTGAGGTAGAAAAGAGCAAAAGCAAAATGGAAGATGAAGACTCAGAAGAAGACGAAAATTTGAGTCTACTAATCAAGAGGTTCAACAGGTTCATGAAATCAAAAGACAAAGGGAGATTCAGAAACGAAAAGAGAGAAAATCAAGGATCTTCCTCAAACTATAGATGCTATGGTTGCGGAGAAAAGGGACATTTAAAAGCAGACTGCCCAAATCAAAAGAAGGGTGAAGAAAAGAAAGAAAAGAAATTCTTCAAGAAAAAGAGAGCATACATTGCATGAGACGATGACAACGAATCAATTTCTGACTCGAGCAATTCTGATGAAGAAGCAAACATATGTCTAATGGCGGATGACGACACTGCTGGAAGCCAAGTAAGTACATTTAACGATTCAGATAATTCTAGTCAATATGATAGTGAAGATGAATTGCATGATACTTATGCTGCTTTATTAGTAGAATCCGAAAAATTAGATATAGCTCATAAGAAATTGAAAAAGGATTTCAAAGAGTTAAAATTGAATTTTGAAAATATTCTTGAAGAAAATCAAAATTTAAAAACAAATTTTGAAACTATTATTGATGAAAATAAAACTTTGAAAAATAAAATTTTATTTTATGAAAAAGGTAAATATACTAGTAGTGATAAATGTGCATCTTGTGTTAATTATAAGAAACTACTTGATGAAACAACCTTAGGAGAATGTAGTAAAAATAATGAAAATAAGGTTGTTAAAAATAAGTATGTTCCTAGAATTAAAAATAAGCATAATCATAGAACCCGTAGAACTTGGGTAGAAAAAGGAACAACTTATAGGAACACAAATGTTGCATCATGCTTTTATTGTATGAAAAAGGGTCACACATCTAACAAATGTAAAATTAAGCATTATGGTGTTCCAAGTGGTAAATATATTTGGGTTGTAAAATGATTTCAAATTTTCAAACTAACCCAAAGGACCCATACAAAGTAGTTGGGTACATAAATAGCTTGTTCTTTTTATGTTGTAGGAATTATCAAAACCAAGGAAGTATATGTGATGTCTTGACAGTGGATGTTCAAAACACATGACCGGAGATAAAAAGAAATTTACAAGCTTCCGGAAAAAGGAACGAGGCTTTGTCACCTATGGTGACAACAACAAAGGAAAAATACTTGGAATAGGAGATATTGGTAGTGAAGATACCTTGATGATCAAAGACATGCTATATGTGGAAGGATTAAAGCACAACTTAATTAGCATTAGTCAATTATGCGATAAAGGATTCAAGGTAACCTTCGAACAAAATTCTTGCACTATTTATAAAAATGATTCTTCTGAAATTGCTTTGAAAGGAATTAGGCATAACAATATTTAGTTGATTGATTTAGAAAATGCATCAAATAGGAATATTTCATGTTTAGTAGTAAAAGAAGAAAATCCATGGTTATGGCATAAAAGAGCTGCACATATTCATATGCAACAATTGAATAAACTCATTTCTAAAGACTTAGTTATTGGTCTACCAAAACTAAAATATGTGAAAGATAAATTGTGTGATGCATGTCAAAAGGGAAAACAAGTGAAATCATCTTTTCATTCGAAAAATGTTGTTTCTAGTTTAAAACCCTTAGAACTTTTGCACATGGATTTATTTGGTCCCTCTAGGATAAAAAGTTTTGGAGGAAATTATTATGCTTTAGTTATTGTAGATGATTATTCAAGATATACTTGGACTTTCTTTCTTACTCTTAAAAGTGAAGCTTTCAAAGAATTTAAAAAGTTTGCAAATTTAGTTCAAAATGAAAAGGATTTGAAAATAAAGGCTATTAGAAGTGACCATGGAGGTGAATTTCAAAATGAATCTTTTGAAACTTTTTGTGAAGAATATGGCATTTCTCATAATTTTTCTGCACCTAGAACTTCTCAACAAAATGGAGTTGTAGAAAGAAAGAATAGATCCTTAGAGGAACTTGCTAGAACTATGTTAAATGAATATAGTGTTCCTAAACAATTTTGGGCTGATGCTGTGAGTACTGCATGTTATGTATTAAATAGAATGCTTATTAGGCCAATTTTGAAATGTACTCATGAACTTTTTAAAGGTAGAAAACCAAATTTTTCACATTTAAGAATTTTTGGATGCAAATGTTTTGTCCTAAACAATGGAAAACAAAATTTAGGAAAATTTGATTCTAAAGCCGATGAAGCTATTTTTCTAGGATATTCTCTAACTAGCAAAGCTTATAGAGTTTGTAATCGGAAAACATTTGAAATAGAAGAATTTGTGCATGTTGTCTTTGATGAAATTGTGGACCTTGAGGCAAAACCTCTTGAGTCAGATGAATCAGATGCAGGTGAAAATGAAGACTTGCAAAAGACAACCAATGAAGAGAAAATGAATAATCCTCAAGATGATGAAGATCTAAACAAAATATGGCAACAACCTAGAGGATTATCATTGGACAACATCATTGGCGACATATCAAAAGGGGTAAACACTAGAAGAAACTTAGTTAATTTTTGTATGAATGTAGCTTTTATGTCGCAGATAGAACCTAAGAACATTAAGGAAGCTCTTCAAGATGAACAATGGTGTATAGCAATGCAAGAAGAACTCAACCAGTTTGAAAGAAATCAAGTTTGGGAATTGATTCCTAGGGAAGATACTCATCAAGTAATTGGAACCAAATGGGTATTCAGAAACAAACTGGATGAAGATGGAAACATCACCAAGAATAAAGCTAGGCTTGTGGCTCAAGGATATAGTCAAGAAGAAGGTATAGATTATGATGAGACATATGCTCCAGTTGCCAGGTTAGAGGCAATATGCCTACTTTTTGCTTATGCATCTATAATGAAATTTAAATTATTTCAAATGGATGTTAAAAGTGCATTTCTAAATGGTTTTATAAAAGAAGATGTGTATGTTGAACAACCACCCGGTTTTGAAGATTTTAAATTTCCAAATCACATCTATAAGTTAAAGAAAGCACTTTATGGTTTAAAACAAGCACCTAGATCTTGGTATGAAAGACTTAGCAATTTTCTTTTAGAAAATGATTTTAATAGAGGAAAAGTTGATTCCACTTTGTTTATTAAAAGAGTCGGAAAACATATTTTGATTATTCAAGTATATGTTGATGATATTATTTTTGGATCAACTAATAAATCTCTTTGTGAGGAATTTGCTAAGACTATGCAGGGTGAATTTGAAATGTCTATGATGGGAGAATTAACATTCTTCCTCGGTCTTCAAATTAAGCAAATGAAAGAAGGTACGTTCATTTCTCAAACCAAGTATTGTAGAGAAATTCTTAAGAAGTTTGAAATGGACAAAGCAAAGGAAGCATCTACACCTATGGGAATCTCTTGCTATCTTGACAAAGATGAGTCAGGTAAAGAGGTAAATCAAACTAAATATAGATGCATGATAGGTTCTTTGTTATACCTTACTGCTAGTAGACCGGATATTATGCAGAGTGTTTGTGTGTGTGCTAGGTATCAATCGAGTCCTAGAGAATCTCACCTTACAACAGTTAAAAGAATATTGAAATATCTTAAGGGAACTGCATCCTTTGGTTTGTGGTATCCATCAGGAACAGAACCTAGTCTTGTAGGTTTTTCCGATGCAGATTATGGAGGTTGTAAGATAGATAGAAAAAGCACTAGTGGAACATGTCATCTTCTAGGTAGTTCCTTAGTTTCTTGGAACTCTAAGAAACAAGCATGTGTAGCCTTATCAACCACTGAGGCTGAATATATTGCTGCTGGAAATTGTTGTGCGCAAATTTTATGGATGAAACAGCAATTAGCAGATTATGACATTCATTTAGATCATATTCCACTTAAGTGTGATAATACAAGTGCAATAAATCTTACAAAGAATCCCATAATGCATTCTAGAACCAAGCACATTGAGATTAGGCATCACTTTCTTAGAGATCATGTGCAAAAGGGAGATTGTGAAATAGAATATATTGATACACAACATTAATTAGCTGATATTTTCACCAAAGCATTGCCTAAGGATAGATTCTATGAGCTTAGAAGAGATTTAGGAATATTGAAAACATCTTAAAATTGGAAATAGGTAAAATTTGATGGTTTTCGGAAATCAGCGTCAGTTAATCGATTACTTAGTGCCACTAATCGATTAGCGCTAATCAATTAACACGTCTAGTTAATCGATTAGCAAACATTATAGGCAGTAAATACTGCAAAATCTAGCCGTTGTAACGGCTATAAACGACCATTTTTTTAAATTATTTAAACCCCTTCCATCCCTCATTTTACCCACTCACATTACCCAGCACTTTATGCTTCCATGCCTTTTGTAGTGTGTGTGCTATATATTTAACTTCTTTGTATGCTTGCCTCTTTAAAATTCAATAAAATGTCTGTTGTTTTTCCTTAATATTTCTATGCATATATGCTTTTATTAAGGGGGAGTGTAATTTCTAATAACTTTAGGGGGAGCAATTATACATCACTTTTTAATAATGATCAAAAAGGGGGAGAAATATTTAAAGCCTTAAACTTATTTCTAAGTACACTAACAATTGTTTCTTCCTTAAGTTGTGTTTTAAATACAGATTATTATCAAAAGCTTTTAACGTCAAGAAGGTTTTGATTATCATCAAAAAGGGGGAGATTGTTAGCAAAATGATGAAGATGAAGTTTTGATGATATCTAAATCAAGTCAAGAACAACCAAGACTCATGAAGAATGATTTTTGAAGACTTGTAACTTTTGTAATAACTGTATGAACATAGGAAATTAGTGGTTTTATGTATGCATTCAAAAGTGATGTAAAAATAAACCAAAAGCAAAAACTGTGCAGTGCTAATCGATTAACAAGGGTGGTTAATCGATTAGCGTTAATCGATTAGCAGAGGCTATTAATCGATTGTTCCAGAGACGAATGGAGAAGCACAACAATGCATGCTAATCGATTTGCAAGGGTATCTAATCGATTAGCGTTAATCGATTAGCAGAGGCTGTTATTCGATTGACAAAGTGACTGTTTGAAAAACTAGTCGTTTTTGAGCCGTTGGACTATTCGTTTTTTTGTCTTTTAGTGACTAATCGATTAACAACTTAAGTTAATCGATTAACACAGTCAGAAAGGCTGAAAACGAAAAATGGAAGAGCCTTTGGATGAGTCTATAAATAGACTCTCATTTCCTCTCAAGATCAACTAAGAGAAACTCTTCCCTTGTGCTCAAATACTCAGAAACTCTTGAGAATTGTGTGCTCTTGCTCAGCTAAGGAAACTCTGTCTGTAGAGTTGGTGAATTACTGCTACGCTGATAGAGGAATAGCTGGTTCATCCTTGGTGTGTCTAAGGAAGTGTTCGGAAGAGGAAGTCATCCTTCGTGAAGTATTCGGAGGAAGTGTTTCATCCTTTGTGAAGATTCAAAGGAGGTGTTGTCTCATCTCTTGTGGCATCAAGAGAGGTGTTTTCTAAACTTTTACAAATTATATCTTTGTGATTGTAGTTTGTAATTGTTTTGTGATTAGTGAATTGTTTATCTTGTTTTGAGATAAGCGACTGGACATAGGATTGGTAAGATCCGAACCACGATAAAATCATCTGTGCAAATTTCTCTCAACCTTACTCTATTTTATTGTTATTATTAATTGCTAAGTAAGTTTAATTGAGTAGAAATGTTTAAGGCACACGTTTTTAGTAAGAACCAATTCACCCCCCCTCTTGGTTTGTTGTTCCACGCTAACCCATCTGCTGCAGCCGCTCTGACAAAAGATACAAACCCTAGGACGTCCTAAAGCTTATATACTATTCTAAAAATACAGAAAATTAGGCTCAAGCCCATAAAAGTAACAGAAAACCAGTCCAAGCCCACTTAGAATGGCGCTCAGCGGTATTTTACCACTGAGCGGTAATAGCGCATGATCCATTTTCCCCCCAGCTGTTGTTTTTGCCCCTCAACAGTGATTTTGGCACCTAAAAAGTGTCGCTCAGCGGTATTTTACCGCTCAACGAAACTTTTTCTGTATTCTGGTTGACTTTTCAGCATTTTGGTTGACTAGTTTACTTTTCTGGTTGACTGATTGACTTTTCATAGCTTCTACATGTAGTTCTTGATATGTGTCCAGCAGCATGTAATACTTGACCTCAATTGGCTCATTCTCAAAATCACTATCATTGTCTTCTGAATGTGTTGAACTAGCCATGAAACATAGGTTTGACTCCTACTTTAGACCTTAATCATCATCGCTTAATGAGTCACCATCACTGTTCTCCCACGTAATGTAAGCCTTCCTTTGGTTACTTCTTCTCTTGTCTTGAGGAGACTTGTAATCAACCCTTTGTTTGTTCTTCAATTCTGGACACTTTCACTTGATGAGACCATCTTTTCCACATTCATAACACGTAACAATACTTATCTTGGAATTCTTTCTTCCTCCTTTAAAGTTACATGCATAGTCAGTTGCAATAGTTCTATTTTTCATAAATTTGGTAAACTTTTTTACCATCATATTCATGACTTCTTTTTCTAATATATCTGCATCAGACTCTGCATCAGATTCAGCCTTTTTGAAGGTTCTTTTGTTGGTATCCTTGAGTGCAATTGATTGCTTTTGTTCAGTCTATTACCAATGAGGAGCATTGGTGTCTTAAAAGATAATGATTTTGATGATGCTACAAAGTGAAGAATATGAAGATCCGAAGACCCTTAGTATTAAGTTTAAAAGCATTTTAGGACACGAACAGTAATGATCGAGCGGTAAGCACCGAACGACAAAAGTCATGACCAAGCAGTAAGCACCGAACGACAGAAGTCATGACCAAGACCAAGGAGTATGGACACGAGAAGTCATGACCAAGAACTTCGGACCGAGCAGTAAAGTTATGACCAAGATTAAACGAAAGATAAAAAGATGAAGACTGAACGATCACTATCAGTCAACGACCGAACAACTACAATCACTTGAAGGAAAAACAATGTTCATGATCAAATGATAAGTCAATATTTTATTCACTTCACTTAGTTTATTGTACCGAATTTAATCGGGGAATTGTGCTTAATTGTCCGGTATTTTCCCGTTTTTGCTAATTGTGCTTAATTTGACCAAAAATTCTTATTTTAATTAATTTGAATTATTTGGACTAATTATTTGCATTATTAATTGTAGGGAAATTGTTGGATAATATTTGGGATATTTGGAGGTCAAAAGAAAATACCACATCAATTTTATTTTAAACTAAGATGAGAGAGGAGGTGTGGATTTCAATTTTAGGGGTGCACATCAAGAAGCTGGATTCATTTGGAGAGGTGAGCACACGGCAACAACATGGGCCCATGGAAGCAAGCAGAAATAAGCACATGGCATGCAGCACACGTCCAGCGGGGTGCACCCAGCAAAATTGGGGGTGTGTCCAGTAGCAAAGGGTGCATCCAGCAGCTTCAACAAGGTCTCCACGGGAATTGAAGCACACGGCCCACACTTAGGAAGAGGCACCCAGCAGAGAGAGGAGCGTTTTGGAGTTTAAGGGGAGAGAGCTGGGACGTGGAAGTGGAAGTCCAACAGCGTCTTCACACGCTTCCAAGGCACAGCACACATCTTTCATTTTCCAGCAGCTTACGGCCTTGACCCAGCAAGCTTGAAGAAAGAAACACTTTCCAGCAATCAACACTTGGCCTGGTCCAGCTTGGGAGGCGGTCCAACAGGGGTGTGTCCAGCAAAGGGAAGTAGCATCCAGAAGCTTCCACGCCCACGGACCAGCAGAAGCCACGTCCACGTCCAGCAAGCATCACGGTGCAGTGGCAGCTGCAAGCACTTTTGGAGGTGGCATCGAGAAAAAATGGAAGCACGTGGAGCTGGAAGGAGTCCAGAGATGGCATGCACGGTTATGGCCCACAAGCAGCTCATCCATTCTTTACGCTCCAGCTTCAACAATGGTGGCCCAACAGCACACTGCAGCCACGTCCTTGAAGGAAGAAGCATTCACGGTCCAGCTGCCACGGAGGAGAAAGAAAAGAAGCACATGGGGGTGTATCCTGCAAAAGTTAAGCATGTTCAACACAGCCCATGAGAAGTTCCAGCAAAGGGGTGGTGCGTGAAGAAAGAAGCACCCAACAGCGTCACTGAGAATGGAAGCAAAGGAGGTGCTTGGAGAAGAATATGGTGTCATGGGCTGGTCCAGAAGAACGTCCAGCTTTGAAGAATGAAAAGGTTACGGAGAGGCAGGATATAGGGGGGGCTCCAGCCGCAACCACGTACGGAGATTTTTATTTTGCTATGGAAGGCTACGGCTAGAGGTAGAGTGGTGTCACGGCTGAGAAGAAGCAAGTTGAGTTTGGTCTGCAAGCCACCTAGAAAGCACACGTTCAGTAGCCACTACCATTCACGGGCTTTTTGTTGGAGGCTGCACGGTGAAGAAGTGAGTTGGAGTGGTAGCAGTGGATGTCACGGCTGCTGGAAGAGAAGAGTTCTGGTTGAGTTTTGATGAGCACGGCACCCACTTAGAAGCATTTTTTTTATCTTTGCTGATTTTTCATTTCCTTCTTTCAAAGCTCATCATCAAAGAAGTTTACTGTTGCATTGAATGTTTGCTTAATGTTTGGCTGCAAGCTGAGTGAAGAAGCGGTGATTTCATTTTGAGTAAAAAGAAAATGCATTTATTTTCTTTTAAAAGGAACGCTGAAGCTGTTGCAGGGGAATGGATTTTCATCATTATTGTATTTGCTTTTACAAAAGGAGTTTGCCGTGGATTTTAATGATAGAAGATAGAAGTTATTTTGGTTTTGGGATATGCTGCAAGGTGGGGCAGGAAGAAGAAGATTAATTAATTGCTTGGAGTGAGTGCAGGGATGTTACGGGTTAGAGAAAAAAATAGCTTGCTTTTAATTATTTTTTTTTTTTTGGAATGAAGAAGTAGATTAGGTGGAAGAGTGGTGTCACGGGTAAAAAAAATTAGGATACGTTAATGGCTCAATGATGATGGCATGGGAGAACCACTTTAGTTTTCTTTGAGAAAAAATTGAATGTGCAGTGTTGGTAAGTAGTTCTCGGGATGTCATCTAGCTAGTGCGGGTGATTTATTTTGGTGGTGCAGTATGGTGATTAATTTTGGTGAACATGGTATCCAACAGCTGCCACGTCCGAGAGAGATACTTCAAGGGTTTTCTTTTGAATTAATTGAAATACTTTGATTCTATTCCCAAGTTCTTTTTGTTTTGTTACAATTTTAATATTGCATACACCATCTCAGAATGCTAGTTAATTTTTAAGTGATCTTTGTTTGATTATCATGTTCTCCTTTCAATGCTAATGATCACAAATTGGTAAATTCTCACTCCTTTAATTTAATTGTAGTGTTAGCTTTAGTGCCCAACCATTTTAATTCTTCGGTTCCTTCCGTGTTTACATTCGCATTTTAATTTAGTTTAATCGCATTCACAAAATCTTCACAAAACCCCCCACTAAGTGTTTGACCTAAGACTTGAATCACATTTGGTCCTTGAGAGACGACCTAGGAGTCACTGCCTAGCTTATACTGCATTAATTTTGCAATCAACTTTTGTGGGAGGTGCGACCCTCTCATCATCAAACACAGCTGATAGACCGAATGACATATAATAATCAGAAGGCTGAATAGAACATAGCAGTTGAAGACCCAACGGTGTCATACACAAGCCAAACGATATTATATCTAGGTTTAATCCTTTTGAACATCCCTATTTCTGTAGGATCGTCTCAAGTAGGTCCTCGTATTGTAAATGTTCTCGATTAGGTCCTTTATTATGAAAAATTGAATCAATTTAGGCCTTACCGTTAGTTCTATACTAACACCGTTAGAGGGGGTGACACATGTCAGTTCGTGGTTTTTTTGAATTTTTTAATTATATTTTTATTATTTTTATTTTTGTTTTTTATTTCATTTTTTATTTTTTTAAAAGTAAAATTTAAAAATGCCACGTGTCAAACTGATAGTGTGCCATGTGGCAATGGCAGTGTGATATGGCACCAACATTACCACATGTCATTGTCAGGCCACGTGTCATTGCATTAGTCTCAATTTGGTCCCTGTATTTTTATTATGTTGCAATTTGATCCCTGTATTTTTATTTTGTCTCAATTTAGTCTTAATTTTAGAAACTAAACAAATTTTTCCCTCCTCAAATTCAAACAAAATTTAAATTGTATATAAATCTTAACAAATATTTTTATTAAAATTAATATTTTTAATAAACATTTGTAACAAGATTAAGTTTAATTATATTTATATTTACTTAATCATAGAAATGTTAATTATGTTATTTAAATATATCTATAAGGGTTTAAAAAGAAGAGTGACATAACATGTTGGTGTTATGTTATGTTATATCTAACTAACACTATAGAAGAAAATGTTAAGAGCTGGAAAGTTTACAAGAATTGAGCCGAGCGGTGGAGAGCATGACCGAGACGGAGCAGGTAGCACCGAACGATCAAAGGCAGTGCGAAATTAAGTCAAACGACAGAAGGTGATAAGGGTTTAAACCGAACGACAGGAGGCTGTGACGAATCAAACCGAGCGGCATAAGAGGAAGAACTTCATTCGATCGGTTAAAGAGTTAAAAGTCCTAATTGTTCCAAGTCTCGGATATAATCAATTATCACTTACAATAATCAATTATCATTGACAGTTGTAATGCGTCTTTTCATTTTCAGACCAGTAGGTTATACATCTCTTTGCCAAAACCTTTCAGGGATAACTTTGCGGAACTTAGAATACAGTGTTATCTGAGGAAGTTCTTGATAACAGTTGAAAAACTGTTATTTTCATGCTTAAAATTGATACCAAAAGCAACCTTTAACACTTAGAAACTAGCTTGAAATCATGCTTTTGGTCATATTTTTAGAAATAAGAGAGCTGGACAGGTTTATGCTTGATTTCAGTGTTTTATGCAGGTTTTAAGGTGAATTTGGTGAAAGAAATGAAGAAGGATAGAGATGGAAGAAGAAAAGACATCAAAAAATGCAAAAGGAGAAGTCCAAATTACCGCTCAGCGGTAGTTTACCGCTGAGCGGCACTCAGGAACTCACGTTGGATCCGCTGAGGGGTGAAAATGCCGCTGAGGGGGAAGAATCAACTCACACACTTATCGTTGAGCGGCACTTTTATGGGCTTGGGCCTATATTTTCTGTATTTTTAGAATAGTATATAAGCTTTAGGACGTCTTAGGGTTTGTATCTTCGGCTGGGAGGAAGTAGAAACACACTTTTCACCCCTTGGGGGTAGATTGGGGGATAGTGACAGCTCTACTCTTCATCTTTCTAGGGTTTTATCTTTAATTCTTTCATCATTATTCATCTAGCTTCACCATGAATATGGTGAACTAAACCTTGTATTGTTGTTGGGGAATCAATGTAGTCTTGTGAAACTCTCATATATGGAATTTGTTTTAAATCTTATTTTTAAGACTTATGCTTTCTTTCATCATTAGTTAGGGTTTTTCCTCTTTGCTTAAAGCTTGCATTGTTTAACTCATTTATTGCCATGATTATTGATTTTGTCGATATGGGAACGTACGGGGAAATCTAGATCCGGGGAATTTCTCCCAATAGCATATTGGTTGTCGTTAAGCTTCTGCACTTAAGAATTAATTATTAGGAATGTTTGGAATTGTATGAACTCGTAATTAAGGATAGGCCTTCTAGCAAGGTGATTTAGAGAGTGACATTAGCATTGATGAAAAGAATGATGAATTCCTAAAAGTATATGAGAGTGGATAAGATGAAATTGATAACCCCAACAACATACTCATCCATCTAATTCATTAAAGTGTTTGTATTCTTCTTTTTCATTGATCAAATTCATGCATACATGTTTAATTATTGTGTTTTGCATTTAAACCCTACAATCAATTGTTAACAAGTCTTAAATAATCAAGAAATCATATAGCTATCTAGGCCGTGAGTCCTTTGGGAAAACGATACTTGGTCTTGCCTAGTTTTATTACTTGATACGATTCGGTCACACTTTGATGAATCAATATTTTGCTCACTTCACTAGGTTTACTATACTGAATTTAATCAGGGAATTGTGCTAAAATGTCCAGTATTTTCCCATTTTTCTTAATTGTGCTTAATTCGATCAGAAATTCTTATTTTAATTAATTTGAATTATCTGAGATTAATTATTTGCATTATTGATTACAGGGAAATTGTTGGATAATATTTTAGGACTAAAAGAGAAATTTCTCAACAATTATATTTTAAATTAAATTGAGAAAGAAAGGTGAAAATTTATTGTGCACACGGAAGTGGCTCATAAAAAATTGAAGCCTTCACTTTGGAACAAGTAACACGTTAAGGGTGCATCATGGCACTAAATGCTTCATACCACATTCACGCCAAAAACTTACACTTCATTCTATATTTTTAATTAATTCAATGGAAGATAAAGTTGGCACAAAGCACACGTTTTTGGATGCACATGATACTTGCTTTATTGGATAAAAGAGAATGGAAAAAGGTGTGGCCGTAGCAACACGTGAAAGCAACATGAAAGGAGAGATGCACTTCGCACACCACAGTCCAGCCACCAACAGCAAGGGGCTGCACTTCACGCATCCAGCAAAGAAATGAACATCCAGAGTGGGCAGCAGCTTGTGAGTGCAACAGTTGATTCAGTTTGGAGAAGTGGAAAGATGAGAGAAGGTCACGAGATTCCATTTAGGTGTGTGCTTGGAGAGAATACAGCAACAACACCATCCATAACACAGCAGCAACATGGACGTTCCAGCAAAGAACCCCACGGATGCCATATATGAGAAGAAGAGGTGCTCCACGGAAGAGCAAGGCATCCAGCAGCAGACTAGCACACGTTGAAGAGGAAGTGGTGATGAATATGGAGGGCCCCCTTTCTTCCTTTTGTTACGTACATGATGTGCAGTTTTTCTTTCATTTTGGAGCAATATGAGAATTGGAGGGTCCCTTTGTTGTTTTTGGTACGTAGAAGCATGATAAGAAAGTCAAAGAACAAATTTAGAAGTGGACCCAGCACCATGTTTTCTTTGTTTTAATTTTGCTGCAGTATGGTGATATGGAGCAATTAGAGAATGGAGAATAAGGAGAATGGAACGATCCAGAGGAGCTCACGGACAACAATTATGGAGGGCCCATCACTCATTTTGTTGGCATTCTTCCAAATAAAAATCAATTGGGTTTTGGAGTATAAAAAGAGAGAAGAGGGACGTTCCAAAAGGGGAGATTGCAGAGAGTAATGTAGGTAGAATGCTGTATGGAATAAGTCTAGTGCAGCTGGAAAATTCACGGGACATATGCTAGAAAAATACAGCTGCTGGACAGTGGGCTGGAATAACAGATGAAAATCACAGTACAGATGGAAGGCTACGGTTGAACAGTGTGCATATTAGGTTCCAAATTTGATTTCTTTGTTGTAATAATTTCATGCACAATTTAAATTCAATGCAAAGTTTGGTTTCATTTTCTATTTCTGAAATTAAATTCTGTTTTACTGTTTTATTTTACTACTGTAATTTAATTTCTGCTGTATTTTAATTTCTGTATTATGTATTTCTGCAATTTAATTTCAGCTGTTCTTTCTTTATTTTTGCATGTTTATCATTTACTGTAATTTTATTTTATGTATTTTACTGCAGTAATTTTGATTCTGTTTTTACTGTTTTTGAAATTTACTATTTTCTATTTTTACTGTTTTCTGTATTTTCGTTTTCTGTATTTTCCTGTTACTGTTTTTCTGATTTTGTACTTCTGTAATTGCTGTTTTTACTATTATTATTTACTGCATGTAATTTCATTTTTTTTGTATTTAGTGTTTTACTGTTTTTACTGTTTTCTGTATTTATTGTTTTCTGTATTTTGTGTTTTTCTGTATTTTCGTTTTTACTGTTCCAGATTTATTCTCACTGTTTTATGTTACTGTATTTTCATTTTTACTGTATCAATTTCGTTTTTACTGTTTTAAATTCGTTTTTACCATTTTAGTTTTATTTTTACGGTATGTTTTTACTGATGCTCTTATTTTTGCGTTTAATGTTTTACGTTTTATTCACGTTTAATGTTCCCGTGTTTATTTAATTTTGATGTCTTTTACCATTGGATTTTTACTGTCGTTAAAATTTATTTTGACGTTTTTAATTCAGTCGTGTTTAATTTTCATTGCAACCAAAAACTTTCAAAACACCCCCCTCTTCGTGTTTGATCCAAAACTGAACCACATTTGGTCCTTGTGAAACGACCTAGGATTCACATCCTAGCACTATACTGCATTATTTATTGCACATCAAATTTGTATGACCGCGACAGTCGTATCAAATTTTGGCGCCGTTGCCGGGGACCAATAACGGTTTGGTTTTGGGTCTTTTGTTGTTTTCTGTTATGTGTGTTTTTGTGTACATGTGATATATGTTTTAGGTTTTTGTTTTGTTAATATTTGTTGGTGTGTTTTATCTTGTGTTGTGATGTAATGTTTTGTTTTGTGCATGCGTATGAGTTTTGTTTTGTTATTTTTTAAAAAAAAAACATGTGTTGTATGTTGTATTTAGCTCTTGTTTCTGAAATTAAAAAAATAAAAAAAATATTAGTTTTCCTCCATGTTATGTTTCTGTATATTTCTTTCTGTACAATCTTTGTTTGAAGAGGAAGTCCAAGTCTGAGACAGGTTTTGCACTACAATAGAGGAAATGACTGATTCTCAAGATTGGATGTATGAGATAGTCAAGAGTCTTCCCAAATTTCATGGGTTGGCACATGAAGATCCATACAGGCACCTCAAGGAGTTTTGTTTGGTGTGTTTGTCTATGAGGCCTGCTGGTGTTTCAAAGGAGACAGTGTTGATAAAAATGTTTCCCATGTCCCTTCAAGATAAAGCAAGAGACTGGTTCATATACCAGTATCCTTTTAATAGTTGGCAGGAAACACAACAAAAATTCTTCGACAAGTTTTTTCCAGCAGCAAAGGTGACCAGCATTAGGATGAAGATCACTGCTATTGAGCAGTTTCAAGAAGAAAGCCTAGCAGATTATTGGGAGAGGTTTACGGTATGTTTTTACTGATGCTTTTATTTTTGCGTTTAATGTTTTACGTTTTATTCACGTTTAATGTTCCCGTGTTTATTTAATTTTGATGTCTTTTACCATTGGATTTTTACTGTCGTTAAAATTTATTTTGACGTTTTTAATTCAGTCGTGTTTAATTTTCATTGCAACCAAAAACTTTCAAAACACCCCCCTCTTCGTGTTTGATCCAAAACTGAACCACATTTGGTCCTTGTGAAACGACCTAGGATTCACATCCTAGCACTATACTGCATTATTTATTGCACATCAAATTTGTATGACCGCGACAGTCGTATCACACTTGCCGATTGTTAAACAAGTTTGTGGCATCGTTTTTCGGTGTTCATTAATTTGTCATCAGTTCTCAAGTGCCAATTCATTGTTATTGTCATGTGAACAGGAGTACCTCGCACTTTGTGTGTCAAAGGTCAGAGCAGTTCTCTTCAAGTTGGCAGAGTTGTTTCCTTCCGGTTTGTTGATAACGGTTGAAAAACCGTTATTTTTATACTTAATTTTAATATTAAAAACACCCTTTATGACTTAAAAACTAGGTCGAAATCATGCTTTTGTTTAAGTTTTGGAAATAAGAGAGTTAGATGGGTTTTATGCTTGGTTTTCCTTGTTTTGACAAGAATCAAGATGAATTAGATGAAAGAAGTTGAAGTAGCAAGGAGTTGGAACCCAGAAAAGACAGAAACAGTACCAGACCGAACGGTAGGATGCGAGGAATCCAAACCGAACGGTTAAGAACCCAAATCCAATGGTTACTGAGACTGAGCGAACGGTCAGATAGAGGAGATGACAGAGACCAAACGATTCATAACAGAGACCGAATGGTTCATAACAGAGACTGAACGTGTGTGAAGGTGGTGGAACTAGTCTAAACGGTGTGAGCAAAAAAGACAATTGCCGAACGATGTAATTGAGGACTGAACGGCTGCAGAAAAACATAGGTAAACCGAACGGTTTTTGAGAGGAGTAGTTGAATGAAGTGGTAGAAGTCATGCCAAACGGTCAATAGTGTAAGACCGATCGGTCAACAGTGAAACCGAACGGTCATTGGTCATTTAAGTGTCGCAGCTACCGTTGAGCGCCGTTTTGGGGCGTTGAGAGCCGACGACGTGAACTTGGACCTGTTTTCTGTTATTTTTATGGGCTTGGACCTGTTTTCTATTATTTTTATGTTCTATTTAAGGACTTGCACATCCTAGGGATTGTATCTTTTGATGGCTTGTGCATAGAAACACATTTTTCACCCCTTGGGGGTAGATTTGGCGATGCGGGAGTCCCATCTTCTCTTTCTAGGGTTTTTTCTATCTCTTCCATTCTTTCATTCCATTGTTCATCTAGTTTCTCCATGGTAATGAAGAGCTAAACCCTATTTGCTGTTGGGAAAGATGTAACCTCTTAAATTCTCATGTATTGAATTGATTCTTTATTATATATACTTCATTAATTTTAGGGTTTTTCCCCTATACTCTATGCATTCTTTGTTTAACTCATTCAATTGCATGATTATTGATTTTATCGATATGGACACATACGGGGAAATCTAGAACTGGGGAAATTCTCCCGGAAGCAATATTTCCTAGATATAGGAATAGGATGATCGGTTGCCTTTAAGCTTTTGTGCGAATGTAATGCATGATTAATTGCTAGGGAGACAAGACATTGTGAAATGGTAATTAAGAATAGGCTTTCTTCACCAAGACATCGGGTTTAAGGTAAATTAGAAAGTGGCATTAACATTAATGAAGAAGATGAATTCATATATGCATGAGAGTAAATTAAGTGAAATCTAAACCCAACAACAATATCATCAACTTCATTCATTCATTCTTGTGTTTAGCCTCAATTGATCAAATTGCATTCATGTTTATTTTATTGCATTTGCATTCAAAAACCCCAAAATTGGTTCTTTATAGTCTTAATTAGTTGAGTAATCTAACTGTTTAGTGTCGTGAGTCTCTTGGGAAACGATACTTGGTCTTATCATTTATTATTACTTGATATGATTCGGCACACTTGCCGAGGTCTTAACAAGTTTTTGACTCCGTTTTCGAGGATTAAAATTTTTTTATCATTCGTTTTTTGAAGGAAGGTGTTTTTGTTACTGTTATTTTCAATCATTATATTGTAATTGTAAAACTGTTTTTAGTAAAAAGGTTAATCACTCTTCATAGTGATTAACGACTCGACGTATGATCTTTTGATTCGAATCAAGATAAAAATCATTTGTGTGATTTTTCTACTCCTTGCACTCTTTATATTTTCTACTCATCAATTGATTGATAAAACGTTTGAGAGAAAATTAAAGGAACCATTTTTAATTTGATCGAACACGCTTTTCGTAATTCTTTATTCCGTTGCGCGACTCGAAGATACCAGTTGTTATAACCAACACTTGGTATCAGAGCTTGCTTTAATATTCTTTCAAATTTTTCAAAAATAGTCGGTCATCAAAATCAAGTATATGTCGAGGGTGTTTCCATCAACAAACCACCACTTTTTACTCGTGATAACTATGCCTTCTGGAAAGTCTGAATGGAAATTTTTACGATGTGTTGACAGAGGCATCTGGGAAACTGTACTAAATGGTCCTTATATTCCTAAAAGAACGGTTGATGGTGTAGCAGTAGAAAAACCATACTTTAATTGGACTCCTGAGGAAAATAGAAGAGCCCAATTTGATATTAAGGCTCACAATATTATTTCATCTACTATTGTGCTTGATGAATTCTATATAATTTATGTTTGTAAGACAACACAAGAAATGTGGGATGTTCTCAGAGTCACACATGAGGGTACTGAAGATGTGAAACGTGCAAGGAAGAACACCCTCATCCAAGAGTACGAGATGTTCAGAATGCAGCCTAAAGAAACTATTTCTGATGTCCAAAAGCCCTTCACTCATATTGTGAACCACTTAACTGGGTTGGGTAAGATATTTGATACTGATGAATTAAATGTAAAAATTATGAATTCATTGGACAGGTCTTGGCAACCAAAGGTGACAACTATCTCAGAGTTTCAAAATCTCACCCAAATTTCGATGGCAATTCTCTTTGGAAAGCTTTCTGAGCACGAGCTTGAATTGAATAAATTGACTGGGGAAGAAGATCAAGGAAGGAAGAAGACTCTTGCCTTCAAATCTAAAATATCTAAGGGAAAAAGTTCAAGAAGAACTGAGGATGATGACTCTGATGATGAGGAAAACATGAGCCTCATGCTAAAGAAGTTTGCCAAGTTCATGAGAGCAAAAGGAAAGAACAAATACCATGGAGAAGGAAAAGAGAATCAAGGTTCTTCATCAAGCGTGAAGTTTTATGGATGTGGAGAAAGAGAACACGTGAAGACTAACTGTCCTAAGAACAAGAAAATGAAGAAAAGAAAGAAAGGAAATTTCGTAAGAAGGAAAAAGGCTTACATTGCTTGGGAAGAAAATGTGTGTACTACAAACTCAAGTGAGTCAGATGAAGAAGCAAATCTTTACTTAATGGCTAACTTAAAAGACCTTGAAAGTCAAGTAAGTGATTCTAGTTTTGAGTCAAGTGATGAATTTGATTTACAAAAGGTCTTTCTTGAATTGTTAAACGAATATGAGAAACTAGATTCTGCTCATAAAAATTTTAAAAATGAGTTTAAGGATTTGCAAATTAAATATGAGAAAACTTTAGATGGAGAAGTAATTTTGAAAAATAAAATTTGCAACTTAGAAACAAAAGTATATGATTTTAATGAAAATAAGAATCTTGGTGAATGTTTATCCTGTAAAAGTCATATGTTTGATATTGACATACTTGAAAACTTACTTGCGAATGCAACTAAGGCCATCTCACACGTTCAAAATAATTTTAGAAAAGGTAACGTTAAAGACAAGAACATGCATCATCATAAGAAATCTAAAGTTAAGAGAACTTGTAGAGTTTGGGTTGAAAAAGGGACTTTTGTGAAAAATAAGGTGCATGATGGTTGTTGTTTTTATTGCATGAAGCATGATCATACATCAAACAAATGCAACATTAAACACTTTGGAATTCCAACTGGAAAATATGCATGGGTGAAAACTGTAAAATGATGCTTGCTTGCAAGAACTAACCCCAAGGACCCATAATGAGATTGGGGACCTAAATTCTTGCTTAACTTATTTTGTACGAACCTACAAAGTCAAAGAAGTCATTGTGGTATCTTGACAGTGGTTGTTCAAGACACATGACTAGTGACATGAAAAGGTTCATCTCCTTTGAGAAGAAGCGGGGATTTGTGACATATGGGGATAACAACAAAGGACAAATTATTGGAATAGGAGACATTGGAGGAGGAAACACATTGACCATAAAAGACATATTATATGTTGAAGGTCTGAAACACAACCTCCTAAGCACAAGTCAGTTATGTGACAAAGGTCTCAAGGTAACATTTGAAAGTGATAAATGTACTGTTTATTTTAAGAATTCTTTATATGTTGCTCTACAAGGTGTTAGGCATAATAATATTTATTTGATTGATAATGAAAGTGCATCTAGTCATAGTATAACATGTTTAGTCGCTAAAGAGGAAAATCCTTAGTTATGGCATAAAAGAGCTTCACACATTCATATGCAACATCTAAATAAATTGATTTCAAAAGATCATGTAATTGGATTGCCTAAGTTAAAGTTTGAAAAAGAAAAATTATGTTCTGCATGTCAAAAAGAAAAACAAACAAAATCTTCTTTTTCATCCAAAAGCATGATCTCTACATTAAAACCCTTAGAACTTTTGCATGTGGACTTGTTTGGTCCATCTAGAATTAAAAGTTTTGGTGGGAACTATTATGCACTTGTAATTGTTGATGACTATATTAGATTTACTTGGACCCTCTTTTAACTTTGAAAAATGAAGCTTTTAAAGCATTCAAAACTTTTGCAAAACGTGTTGAGATTGTTGATAGGGGAGCATTGGTTTAACTGAACCTACAATCTCAAAGCTTCTGATTTTTTATGATGACAACATAATTAATAACACATGTGCTGTTATGTGTTACATGTTCTATTGCTTACATGTTATATGTTTTAATCATTGTGTAAATTTGTTTAAAGCATTGAGAATATGATTGTATTGATACATTGCATTTCACTGTGCTATATAATTGATTTTATTGGTGAATGCATGTCTGATGTTTTATAAAAGGAAAACCACAAGCACTTATGTTCAACTTTTAATTGTGTGGCAAAACAACAATTTTAAGTCAACTGCATTATGAAGTAAGTCGATTAAAACTCGTGGCTTACCACAAACCATTTTCAAAGTGTGCTATGAGATTTTCAAAGTGAAAGTTTTTCAAAATTTTGTTTAACTGTGTTATATAGTCGATTACATACAACCTGCATTCGACTAAGTTTGATACAATTTTGAAATTCTGTTAATGTTTGTATTAAATGTTACAACGACTATATTTTTAAATATGTTGACCAAGCATTAAATGAAACTTGACTGCATTAATTCTACATTCAATTAACTGCATTGATTGCTGCTAACTACAATAACAAAATTGCTATATTCGACTGCATTAATAGCTTACTCGTGAAATTGATTTCTGTAAGAACTTTTGTGAATTTAACAATTTGTGATATCTTTTGCAGAAAGTGCATTCTTACAGAAAGAGAGAAAGAGCTCCAAGAAACAAGAAGTGATCATGGTGATCATCTACTTGTGGATTCTTGAAGAGCAAGTTAACTACACATACAAAGGGTGATCATTTCTGCACATTGGGTGTAACTGAGAGATCGGAGGCTATAATCTTGTGAAGATTGGATTGAGGTTCCCTGTTATGATTACAGGAAGAAAAGTGTGTTGCGTTCTTGACTTTGATGGTGGCTCAAAGGGTTTGGACTGCAGGATAGGGGATTCCTACTACTAGTCTATTTGTATATGCATATATTTTGATTAGAGGGTTAGAGAAGTGTTTTATAGTTTTGACGTGGAGGTCTCTATAAAAAGCCTTGTTGTAAAAACCTTGATCATTACAGTGCATATTCTTCCTTTAGTGAAAGGACACTGGATGTAGGATTGGTCGAACCAGTATAAAAACTCAATGTTTGATCTTTCTATCCCTACTCTGTTACATTAAGTCGACTTTGTATTTTTCTCATTCGATTATATTTCGATCCACTACAAAGTCTTTTTTCTTGCGTTTCAAGAAAGTTTTGAAAGTTCATCCTTTTGTGAAAAAGATTTTTAAAAGAGTCTAATTGTTGAGTTTCACCAATTCACCCCCTCTTGGTATTGAAACTAAGCCATTCTATTTTCACCAAAACGTGTTCAAAATGAAAAGGATTTGAAAATCAAAACTTTGAGAAGTGATCACGGTGGTGAGTTTCAAAATGAATCCTTTGAAAAATTTTGTGATAAATATGGAATTACTCATAATTTTTCTGCTACTAGAACTCCTCAACAGAATGGGGTTGTTGAAAGGAAAAATAGGTGCTTAGAAGAATTGGCTAGAAATGAATTTGATGTACCTAAATGTTTTTGGGTTGATGTAGTTAGTACTACTTGTTATGTGCTGAAAAAAATGCTTATTAGACCCATTCTTAAGTTAACTCCCTATGAATTGTTTAAAGGTAGAAAACTGAATGTGTCTCATTTAAAAATCTTTGGATGCAAATGCTTTGTATTGAATAACGGTAAAGATAATCTAGGAAAATTTGATGTTAAATATGATGAAACTATCTTCTTAGGTTATTCATTAACTAGCAAAGCATACACAGTATTTAATAGAAGAAGTTTAATAATTGAGGAGTCAATACATGTTGTCTTTGATGAAATTTTGGACCTTGAAGTAAACCCTCTTAAGTCAAACAAACCTATTGCAGGAGATGAGGATTACTTAGGGGAAGCTCTTGAAGATATGTACTTAAATGAAAATAATCATAGACAAACTCAAAATCAAGAAGTGGATCCTAAGAACTATAAACAACCATGTGGCCTCCCTTTGGACAACATCATTAGAGACATTTCAAAAGGGGTAACTACTAGACGTAATTTAAATAATTTTTGTCTAACAATAGCTTTTGTGTCTCAAATAGAACCCAAGAACATACAAGAAGCTCTTCAAGATGATAAGTGGTGCATTGTTATGCAAGAAGAGCTAAACCAATTTGTAAGGAATGACGTTTGGGAACTTATTCCTAGAAAAGAAGACTATCAAGTCATTGGCATAAAATGGATGTTCATAAATAATCTTGATGAAGATGGAAACATTACAAAGAACAAAGCAAGGATACTTGCAAAGAGCTATTGTCAAGAGGAAGGTATAGATTATGATGAGACCTACGCCCCGGTAGCCAGGTTAGAAGAAATTATACTTTTACTTGGTTATGCATCATTGATGAAATTTAAATTGTATCAAATGCATGTAAAAAGTGAATTTTTGAATGGTTTTATAAAAGAGGAGGTATATGTTAGTCAACCTCCTTGATTTGAAGATTTTAAATTTCCTGATCATGTGTTTAAACTGAAAAAGGCATTGTATGGCCTTAAACAGGCACCTAGGTCTTGGTATGAAAGACTTACTACTTTCTTGATTGAAAATGATTTTTCTAGAAGAAAGGTTGATTCAACCTTATTCATTAAGAAAGTAGGAAAACATATTTTACTTGTTCAAGTGTATGTGGATGATATTATCTTTGGATCTACTGATGATTCATTATGTGAGGGTTTTGCAAATATAACGCAAGGTGAGTTTGAGATGTCTATGATCGGTGAACTGAAGGAGAGACCACACACATGGTGAAACACACCACATGGCCTCCACCCATTTATTTCTTCATCCAACAACCAACACGTGAAGGAAGAAAGGCTACATTTAATTTTATATTTTTTTATTCAATTAGAAGAGAAAACTGGTTTGAATGGCACTAAAGACACGACCTTGATGGAAAGATGGACCAACCACCACCCAAATAAGAAAGGCACTTGCTTTAAAAATGGATAAAAGGCATGGTGACATGGAGAGCACCAAACGAAAATGGTCCACCAACACATAGTGCTTCACGTAAAGAAGAGTGGTCCACTTGGTGATATTAGTGTTTGGTGTTTTCAAAGTTGGTGTGCATAGTGATTCATTCACGTAGAAGTACATAGATTCAACTAAGTGTTTGCTGCCACATGTTTACTATATTCATTTTGTTAGGAGGAAAAGACAAAGAAGTGGGCAGCACCATGTTTCCTTCAATTTTGGTGCATGATGACATGAAAAGCACTTGGCGAATGGAGAGAATGGGAAAGTCCAGAGGATGGGCGTGTGGAAAATTCATGGAGGAACTCACAGTCCAGCCTCAAGATCAACATGCACAGCAGCAAGGGCACTAAGGAAAGGAAGGAACATTAAATTTGGAAAGTGAGTGTCACGGCCTTATGGAAGCAAAACAACAGCAAGTCCAGCAACGTGAACCAGGTCTAGCAGCACAGTAAGAGTGTGAAATCATCTTTGGATTTAAGAGAGAGCCGCCACCAAAAGGAAGCACATGGCTGAAGAGGCACTCACGGGTCCAGCAGCAGAGTAAGGAGAAGCAACCAAGGGAGTAGTTAGTGAGTGGTAGGGTCATTCAACCTTGAGTGCTTGATAACAGTTGAAAAACTGTTATTTTCATGCTTGAAATTGATACTAAAAGCAACCTTTAACACTTAGAAACTAGCTTGAAATCATACTTTTGTTCATATTTTCAGAAATAAGAGAGCTGGACAGGTTTATGCTTGATTTCAGTGTTTTTGTGCAGGTTTTAAGGTGAATTTGGTGAAAGAAGTGAATAAGGAGAGAGATGGAATCAGAAAAGACATCAAAAAGTGCAAAAGGAGAAGCCGCAACTTCCGTTCAGCGGCAGTTTACCGCTGAGCGGCACTCAAGAGATCACGGTGGATCCGCTGAGGGGCAAAATGGCCGCTGAGGGGAGAAAATAACTAACGCACTTACCGCTGAGCGACACTTTACCGCTGAGTGGCACACTTATGGGGTTGGGCCTAAATTTTCTGTATTTTTGGAATAGTATATAAGCTTTAGGACGTCCTGGGGTTTGTATCTTTGGCAGAAACGAAGCAAACACTCTCTCTTCCACCCCTTTGAAGGAGGATCTTGGATGCTCAGGCTACCTCTTCACCTTTCTAGGGTTTTATCTTTCATTCTTTCATTATTGTTCATCTAGTTTCACCATGAATATGGTGAACTAAACCTTGTATTGTTGTTGGGGAATCAATGTAGTCTTGTGAAACTCTCATATATGGAATTTGTTTTTACATCTTATTTTAAGACCTACGCTTTCTTTCATCATTAGTTAGGGTTTTTCCTCTTTGCTGAATGCTTGCATTATTTAACTCATTCAATGCATGATTATTGATTTTGTCGATACGGGAACGTACGGGGAAATCTAGATCCGGGGAATTTCTCCCAATAGTATATTGGTTGTCGTTAAGCTCCTGCACTTAAGAACTAATTACTAGGAATGCTAGGAATTGTATGAACTCGTAATTAAGGATAGGCCTTCTTGCAAGGTGAATTAGAGAGTGACATTAACAATGATGAAAAGAATGTTGAATTCCTAAAGTATATGAGAGTGGATAAGATGAAATTGATAACCCCAACAACATACTCATCCATATATTCCATTGAAAGTGCTTGTATTTTGTTTTAGCCATTGATCAACTCATGCATACATGTTTATTTTCTGTCTTTTGCATTTAAACCTATAATCAATTGTTCTCAAGTCTCAAATAATCAACAAACCACATAACTAAACTAGGCCGTGAGTCCTTTGGGAGAACGATACTTGTCTTTCCGAGTTTATTACTTGAAACGATTCGGTCACACTTGCTGATTGTTAAACAAGTTTGTGGCGCCGTTTTTCGGTGTTCCTAAATTTGTCATCAAGTTTTTGGCACCGTTGCCGGGGACTCGTGGTTGAACTAGTTAATTTGTGTGATTATTGATTATCTTTGACTTGAATTTTGAATTTCTGTTTTTATTTTTTTTGTTTTTATTTTATTTTATTTTATTTTCTGTTTTTATTTTTTTCGGTTATTATTTTATTTTATTTTATTTTATGCTTTTATTTTTCTGTTTTTATTTCCTATCTTCCTATCTTTTCAATTATATCCTTTGATTTTTTTTTCTCCATCTTTTTGTGCTAACAAATATTTTTTAGAGTTTTGTGCCTAATGTTTGCAGGATGCAATTTGGACAAGAATTTAACTATATGGGCACTCAATTCTACTAAGGTAATTTCAACTATTAGTGGGAACCTCACTCAAGCATGGATAACAATAAATTTTGGCATGTTGTTGAACAATTTAAAAATTGACCACCAGAACAATGGCAGCAAAAACTCTCTTTATCGGGAAGAAAGATAACGTTGAAGGACGCAGTTCAACAGTACATACATATATCTAATTGTTATCACAAAAGCACTCAAGTTGCTGAAGAATTTGATAGGCCGCCACCACAACAATGGCAGCAACAACCCTCTCTATCAAGAAGTTTGGATGACACCCTTCAACGATTTTTGAAAAATTCCACCTCTACTCAGAAAAGCATTGAAGCATCATGTAAAAGGATGGAAATGCACCTTCGTCACATTAGTCAGAAATTGAACGTTAAGGTTAATACTGAAGTTAACCCTAAGGAGGAAGGTCAAGCTATTGTCACTGAAAGTGACAAGATTTTTGTTGAGAAAAAAAATAGGGAGAGATGAGGAAAAGATAGAGAGAAAAGAAAAAGAAGAGTTGAGTGAGAAAGATAAAGATGATGAAAAAAAAAGAAGTGGTTGAGAGAGAAGAGAGAAAGAAAATGTTTGTGAAAATAAAGAAGTTGAGAAGAAAAAGAGAAGGGAAGAAAAAAATAAGAGACAAGAAAAAGAGAAAATTTGGGGAGAGGAAAAGTAAGAAAATGAAGATGAGAGGAAAGAAGAAGGAATCATATGAAAAACCCCATCGTCATCTAAAGAAGAATCGTAGGAAGGAAAAGAAATTTAAGGGCTTTATGGAAATCTTCAAGAAATTGGAGATTAAAGTTCCTATGATTGAGACACTACAACAGGTTCCTGGTTTGATAAAATTTCTGAAGAAGTTCAGTAGAAAGAAGAAAAAGAAGATGGAACATGAGCTTTATTGGGTCAAGCTAGTGACGTTAAAAGAGCACTTGCTGGGAGGCAACCCAGTGATTTAAGAACTTTTAATTTTTGGTTTGGTGATGTAATTTTGAACTTTTGGATATTTTTGTTTTTGTTATAATTTTGTTACAGGGTTTACATCTACTGATGGATGTTAGGCAGAAGAGTATCTACTGAAGGATACTAGGTTTGCTACACCTACTGATGGGTGTTGGTGGACTTTGGGTCAGGCTTGTGACGTTAAACAAGCGCTACATGGGAGGCAACCCAGTTGATTGATTATATTTTTGTTTGTTCTGTTTTAGTTGCATGATAGGGATTTGCATAAGGGATCTGAGAATTTAATTGCAGGGAATGAGTGAGGGGCATGAGTAGGAGGCACCTAGGTTAAGCTAGGAAGAAGAAGAAAACTTCCCGAAAGTTTCGCTGAGCGGTAGTATCACAGACTGGGCTTAGGTTGCCCCTTAGCGGAACCCGAGCCCATTAGGGTATTTTTATACCCCAAGCTGCGTTTTAGTTTTTCTATTTTCAGATTCTTCTTTGCACACACACTCCTACATACCTTTTCAAAGGTTTTCTACATCTTTTCCCTCTTCCCTCTTAAGAAAATCTCCCTTTCACTCACTTTCTCACTAGTTTTCCATCTAAGTTTGGGGTTAGGAGAAGCATCATTGAAGGGGCTGATTTCTTCATTGCGGTTTACTAATGCTTAACAATGTATCTTTTGGTTTGTGAATTATGTTTGATGCAGGGATGGCCTCCTCATCATGATAAAAGAATCAAGACTATAAGATCTAAGAAGAAGGACATGAAGAAGATACAGATGATAGCTCATATTGATGAGGAGATTGAGATAGCATTTACTGATGAATGCTATCATAAATAGAGCAGAACTTATGCTTTTGTTTGGTTTAGTATTCTGAACTTATTTACTTTTGTTTTAGATTAGGGTTGATGTACTCAATTGGAAACTTTGTCTGTTATGATGGTTTGCTTATGATTGTTGTTTGATAAGTAATGCCTGATGATGCTTTGATATTGTTTGATGTTGAGAATGTGCACATACAGGTGGTTAACAAGCATTGTGAACAAATGCAAGATGTTGTGATTGTGATTATGATTCTAAGCAGGATGTTATATGTGGAATGTGAATGAGCTTATATGTGAGGTTTTGAGCTCCAGAGTTGTTTATGATTGAATGCTATTACTGTGGAAGCATGAATGATTTTGCCTAGGTTTTCTATGATTGAATCAATTGTTTATTTTGCATCATATGATCAAGGTCGTTCGTTGGAACCCTTTTTATTGGCCAAATTCATAAAGTTAGCTCACTAAAAGAGAACATTGTGTGTGTTCTATCCTTTGAACCCTTAGCCTTGAACATAAATTGAAAACCCTTATTGAAAAGCTTTACCTTGAGTTAAGTAGAAAATCTTTTGTGGTATTGATAAATGTTCAACTTTGGGTTTGTTGGGAAACTATGAAAGGGAAGTTGAAAGCATTGAGCTAAGAGCTAAGAAATAAGAATGTGAAAAGAAAAAGAAGAAGAGAAAGAAAAGAAAAGAAAAGAAAAAGGCAAGTTGGGAAAAATAAGAATAATTGTGTGGTTATGATTCTCTTAACTCAAGGCTTTTGTGATCCAGAAAAACCAATTTTCTTGTTAGCCCAGCCACGTTACAAGCCATTGAAAAGTCCTTGTGATGATGCATGCTTGTGAATGTTTTTGATTGTGGTTAAATGAAAGGCAAAGTTGATTCATGTGACATTGTGATAGTGGAGTGAATGAGTGATTACCTCTTATACACTTGTGTTTGAGTGAAACACTTTACCTAGTGAGGAAATATTCCATGAGCACATGAACATCCATGCTTAATTGATTGATCATTCATTAAAAAAAGCATTTGTTGGATATTAAGTGACTTTGTGAACACCAAAGCATGTGCACATCTTGATTGAAATCTTGGTCATAAGTTTGATTGAAGTCTTTACTCATCTTGAAAAGAAGATTTTTGAATGAGTGAACCATCATATGAATTGGTAGAAGATTGAGTTACATCTTGTTTGCTTGAGGACAAGCAAAGTTCTAAGTTTGGGGTTGCGATAACAGTTGAAAAACTGTTATTTCCATGCTTGAAATTGACACTAAAAGCAACCTTTAACACTTAGAAACTAGCTTGAAATCATGCTTTTGTTCATATTTTCAGAAATAAGAGAGCTGGACAGGTTTATGCTTGATTTCAGTGTTTTTGTGCAGGTTTTAAGGCGAATTTGGTGAAAGAAGTGAATAAGGAGAGAAATGGAATCAGAAAAGACATCAAAAAGTGCAAAAGGAGAAGCCGCAACTGCCGTTCAGCAGCAGTTTACCGCTGAGCGGCACTCAAGAGATCACGGTGGATCCGCTGAGGGGCAAAATGGCCGCTGAGGGGAGAAAATAACTCACGCACTTACCGCTGAGCGACACTTTACCGCTGAGCGCCACACTTATGGGCTTGGGCCTAAATTTTCTGTATTTTTGGAATAGTATATAAGCTTTAGGACGTCCTAGGGTTTGTATCTTTGGTAGAAATGAAGCAAACACTCTCTCTTCCACCCCTTTGAAGGAGGATCTTGGATGCTCAGGCTACCTCTTCACCTTTCTAGGGTTTTATCTTTCATTCTTTCATTATTGTTCATCTAGTTTCACCATGAATATAGTGAACTAAACCTTGTATTGTTGTTGGGGAATCAATGTAGTCTTGTGAGACTCTCATATATGGAATTTGCTTTTACATCTTATTTTAAGACCTATGCTTTCTTTCATCATTAGTTAGGGTTTTTCCTCTTTGCTCAATGCTTGCCTTGTTTAACTCATTCAATGCATGATTATTGATTTTGTCGATACGGGAACGTACGAGGAAATCTAGATCTGGGGAATTTCTCCCAATAGTATATTGGTTGTCGTTAAGCTCCTACACTTAAGAACTAATTACTAGGAATGCTAGGAATTGTATGAACTCGTAATTAAGGATAGGCCTTCTTGCAAGGTGAATTAGAGAGTGGTATTAACAATGATGAAAAGAATGTTGAATTCCTAAAGTATATGAGAGTGGATAAGATGAAATTGATAACCCCAACAGCATACTCATCCATATATTCCATTGAAAGTGCTTGTATTTTGTTTTAGCCATTGATCAACTCATGCATACATGTTTATTTTCTGTCTTTTGCATTTAAACCTATAATCAATTGTTCTCAAGTCTCAAATAATCAACAAACCACATAACTAAACTAGGCCGTGAGTCCTTTGGGAGAACGATACTTGGTCTTACCGAGTGTATTACTTGAAACGATTCGGTCACACTTGCCGATTGTTAAACAAGTTTGTGGCGCCGTTTTTCGGTGTTCATAAATTTGTCATCAGTGCTCCAACGACCAGAAGAACAACTATCATCATTCAAACTTGAGTGCTCCAACCACTAAGGGAATCATCATCATCATCATCTTTCAATTAGTGGAGAGTCCAACTACCACGTCCAAGGGAGTGCACGGTTCTTCTTTCCTTTAAAAGGGAGAACCAGTTGAGGCAGTATGAGGAGACAGTAGTTAGGAGGGCAGACACTTACGTTTTCTTTTCTGGACTTCATCTTTTCTCCTTCCTTTTGGGGAGGTTTTGGGTTTGTGTTCATTTTCCAATTTCATGTATTGAATTTTAATTGATGTTAATTGTAATTTCCACTCTGCGTTTTTTAGTTGATGTTGTTGAATTTTATTTTCATCTACACATTACCTTTCATTTACAATCTTGTTTTCACGTTTAATTTTTGAATCCAATTACTGTCATTTTCCAATTTCCTTTTCCAATTTATTGTGTCTCTGCTTAATTCGTTTCATCCAGTTTCAATTGCGCATTTTAATTTTGTCATTGTTTCCGATTTACGTTTTCAACTTTGTTCATTTATGATTCTCAGTTTAATTTTTACTACAGCCTCTTTTTTTGGTTGATTTACGTTTTCTAGTTGTTTTTAAAAAAGTGAAATTTCGTTTTTACCATTTTCTGAATTTAATGTTTTCTGTTTTACTGTTTTTTGTATTTTCTGTATTTACTGTATTTTCATTTTTTGTACTGTTATTCTGATAAAATTTCGTTTTTACTATCTTGTTTTACTGTCTGTTAATTTTATTGCCTTCAGCTTTTAATTTTGTTAGTTGTTTTTAACTTCCAATCTAAATTTAATTTAATTTTTTGAACAAAAATATTATCAACCCACCCCCACTACTTGTTTAATCTGAGACTGAACCACAATTTGGTCCTTGAAAGACGACCTAAGAGTCACTTCCTAGTACTATACTACATTATTTATGCAATCAAATTTGATGGGTCGCGATAGCCGGATCATCTTGGGACTCAAAGAAACAAGCATATGTAGCCTTGTCTACTGATGAGTCAATATTTTCTTGATTTCACTTAGTTTATTGTCAGAACCTGTAAAATCCCATGATAGTGGAAGACATGTGTGGGTGCAAGGTGTCAGAAGCCTTAAAAACCTTGTGTGAGTGGAAGCCAGGTGTTAGTTAAAATCAGAAAGTTGAAGACAAGTGTGAGCAGCAGAGTGGCCGATCAATTTTGACAGTAGGAGTAAAACTTAAGTTTTCAAATTTCACGCCACTTTTCTGCATGCACCCTTCATCTTCAACCTTCTGAATTTTCATTCTCTCCTCCTTCTCTCTACAAACCTCCTACTTCTCTTTAAGAAATCTTACTATTTTCTTCTTACGATCATCACTCAAACCACGTTTGAGAATTCCTGGTGCCAAGAGCTACACTTTGCACCGATCAAGTTTTGGGTTTAAGCTGGTAAGTTCATTCCTTCCTCAGCCATGTGGTTTTCTGGCACATGTAAACCAAGTTCTGGTTGCATGGATTGATCACTTTTCTATATGTGATTTTGATAGTGTTTTGGTCCTTTATTTTTGTCTAGTTTTGTACTTAGTGAATTCTAAGGGCAGAAGAAATTGTAGTGGTGAACCAGTATTCTGCATCTGTGAGCGTTCGGTCACATTAAGAGGTAAGGGAAGCCTATATAATTTGATTATGATTATTGTTTTGAATGGTTGCATGTTTGTTTGATTATTGGATGAATATGAATTATGGTTGTTATTGCATTTTTGGTTGTATGAGTGTATGAATATAAATGATGAGGAACTGGATTGATATAAGATTTGATCTTAAGTATGTAACTTCCTGTATAATTATATGTTTATCATTGAAAGTCATTATTGACCGTTCGGTTTCTCATTGAGTATTCGGTCGGGACTGGGTTCTTCTTTTGGGAAGAATTCTAGTGAATGACTGATCGGTTTCCTTTTAGTATACTTGTAAATAAATGCTTGTCTAAGTGTATTTGTCTCCTTGTATTTGGTATTCAATATTACTTACACATATACTAGTATATTTATCTCCCTTAAAAAAAATCCATTATTTGTATCGGTATTTAATTCTTCATTCTATAGGCTAAGTAGTGCTCGGTCTTAAATCCGACACTCAGTCTAAGTGGTGCTCGGTCTTAAACCAAGCGCTTGGTCTCGTCTTAGTAATCTATCATTACAATTTTTTAAAAATAAGAGCGTTTGTCCAAACTCAATAGTGTTCGATTTCTACAGTGCTTGGTCTCAGACTAGCACTCGGTCTCTTCAGTGTTTTGTCTTAAGACCAAAAAATAAGTAGTATTCGTACTCAACATCTTTCTATCTCTCGGTTTCTTCATAGTATTTGGTTTGTTAATAGTATTCGGTGTCAAACCGTATTCTGTCTCATTAAATGGTGTTCGACCTAGAGTCTTAGTATTTGGCCTAGGCTTTGTAGTGTTTGGTTTAAACTCTTAAGGATCATTTCATTGACGCGGATCAATTTGTAAATAGCGCTCAGTCATATTAGTTTCTGTCAACACCCAATTTCATCCAGATAAATAAATAAATAATAATGAAATTTATTTTCTCTTATTTATTTTTTATGTTATTTTTATTTTTTCTTTATGTTTTTTTATGTTGAGTTATTATATTTTATTATATTGTTATTTTATTCTATTTTTATTATATTGTGTTTTATTTTATTTATTTTTATTTTATTTTATTTTTGGTTATTCTAATTTTTTTATTATTATTTAGAGTTATTTTATTTTAGTCTGTTTTATTTTATTGGTTTAATAGGTTCGGAGGTCCCTATATTTGGGGGTTCGTTTCAATTGGGTCTTTCAATTTTGAAAGTGATTAATTGGGTCCCTAATTTAGTAAATGTGATTCAATAATAGGATCTCCGTTAAGTGCAGTTAACTCCGTTAACTTTGTTATGAAGTGGCAAGCTGAGGCATCCAGGTGGCTGGCATCTATAGGCAGAGCAGTTCCTCGTCAGCAACCTTTCTCTGAATGCGGAGGCCAACCTGACCTCCTTCGCCGTCTCCGCTGCCCCCTGCGGCCACTGCCGCCAATTCCTCCAGGAACTCCGCCGCCCCCTCATTGCTCCAGTTCCAACCATAATATTTAAACCACGACCTCCGAACCTATTAAACCTTAAATATGCAAGTGCAACCTTGGAAGCCAACTCCAGAAAACTAAAACACAATCTAAACAAAAAAAAAAGCAAAAAAAAAGGAGGGAAGAAGAATGGGATGAAGCTGGAAATCGAAATCTTACAGGGCAAAGAAAAGGCATTGACATTTGAAAGATGGAGCAACGAAACCCTTCCCTGTCGCCGTCACCCGTTCGAGTCCTCATTCGCCCTCCGTCTTCTCCCTCACCGTCGACCACCGATCATCCTTCGTCGTCGCCGTCTCCATCTCAAGCGCCGCTCCCACGCGCCTATGATGGCGTAGTGGTTGTCGGCTTCATCGCGCGACGACATGACAATTTCGCGCAGCTCCTCGACCGTCTCCCCGCTCCTCGTCAACGATGAGGAGGCGAGGGAGTGGTTCGAGCGGAGGAGAATCAACTACTTTCACGACCATGAGAGAGGGATTTTGTTCCTTCAGTTCTCTTCCACTCGCTGTCCCGCAATTCATACGGCTGCGGACGTTGCGACTCCGGGATTTGATTCTTCCGTCACGGGAAGAGTTAAGGCGTTGCGGTGGGTTTCCAAGAGAAGGGCAGTGCCACGGGAGAGGAGGTCGTGGGGGCCACATTGGTGAGGGAGGAAGTGAGAGAGAGGGGTGAATTGCAGCGTGTCATCGGAGGTAATCAGGATATTCATGTCGGAGGCAGTGCAGAGTTCCTGGAGGAATTGGCTGCAGGAATTGGCGGCAGTGGCCGCAGGGGACGGTGGAGACGGAGAAGGAGGTCAGGTTGGCCTCCGCATTCAAAGAGAGGTTGCTGATGAGGAACTGCTCGGCCTATAGATGCCAACCACCTGGATGCCTCAACTTGCCACTTCATAACAAAGTTAACGGAGTTAACTGCATTTAACGGAGATCCTATTATTGAATCATATTTACCAAATTAGGGACCTAATTGATCACTTTCAAAATTGGAGGACCCAATTGAAACGAACCCCCAAATATAGGGACCTCCGAACCTATTAAACCTATTTTATTTCATTTTAGAAAAGAAACAAAACAAAAAAATGATCACAGTCACCCAACTTTCTACATTAGAGCGTTTTGCTTTTTCGTTCCATCAGGCCATCATCTGCAAATCTCCCAAAGTCTTCTGCTGCGCCATACATGCACACTGTCTTTGGCGCCATGACCAGAAAGAGAAAATACAGAAAGTTACGTCTGGTCTGGTTATGTATCTTTGTTTTCCATTCATCCATCATCAACGTGGGTTTTTTGGTCAGCTTCGAACCCACCATTTCCCCATCACATAGAACTCCATCATTAACATCGGATCCTAATCTATACCGCCAAAAATCCCAAAAGTCACTTCCATGCAGGAACAAAAACATATTAGTTTCGTCATCCTCGTGAACTTCAGCCCATTGAAATTTCATTTCAGTTCGTCCATCATCTTTTGCATTTTTGGGTCACAACAGAAATCACTTGCACGCAATAGAGCACGAACCCCGATCAGAGCAGTAACCGCTGGTAGCGGCGGAGTCGAGGCGATTGTCAGTGTCAGCGGCGTAATATCGGCGGCGGAATTGGGCCCTGCGCATAGGAGACGACGAAGAGGTCAAGTGTCGTGAAGAATGACGGTGCTCCCAACGTGGGTAACGTTGTCGACGGTCCTGGTGGCGACAGCGGGAGAAGTTCGCCGGATTGGGGGTGGTGCTGATATAGGGATTTAAATAAAAGGCACGTGGTTCCACGTGGCAGTCAATACTTTAATTACTTCTGTTGCATTTCTGTTAGAGGGTAGTAGAATTTGTTATCCCTTTTGGTTTTCAAATAAATACTCTTCTCAGAGAAGGAGGAGACACACGATTCTTACCACAGAAACAACTTTCTTCTTTTCAAGTTATCTGGTTTGGATTCAGGTTTGAATCCCTAAATTCTTGAAGTTCTTCGAATAATTCCTATTCCTAGACTTCCTATATCAGTGGTATCATCTTGGACCTTCCATCGGCACTTATGGCAGAGGCAACTCGTCTTCAAGTAGCAATGCGCGAACAAGAGGAGCGACTAGAGAACAAAATTATTTCGAAGCTCGATGAACGTTTAATTGAGCTTACAGCTTCAATTCGGCAAGCAATTGAAGCATCGGTTGATCGGCGCATCTTGGAGACCTTACACCGGACCTCTGAAATTGGGAATGATGCTTCAGGGAGCAGTCCTAATTCTAGAGGTGCCCGCAACTCGAACTCCACCTACTCTTGTGGCACCCGTTTGACTCGAATCGATTTTCCACGCTTTGGCGGTGATGCAATCCAACAGTGGATTTATCAGTGTGAAACGTTCTTTGCGATTGACGGCACTCCGGAAGATTTTCGTGTGAAATTAGCGGTAATCCATTTTGAAGGAAAGGCACTACAGTGGCATACTTCTTTTATTAAGACTCTTCCAGCAGGTCACCTTCCAACTTGGACCAACTTTACCCGTATATTGATAGATCGTTTTAGTGAGATAGATGATGACTCGATGTCGGACCTTATGAAATTAAGGCAAACAGGTTCTGTGGTTGAATATCATGATCACTTTGATGTTATAACTTCTCGATTGGATCTCAGTGACAACCATTTGTTAAGTTGTTTCTTAGGCGGTTTGAAAAAGGATATTCAACTGACTGTCAAAATGTTTCAGCCCCAAGATTTAAGGAAGGCATTCCATTTAGCTAATTTGTATGAGTCCGCTTCTGCTTCAAACATGCCGCCCAAATTTTATCTTAAATCCCCGAGTGCATATACGAATACAAAGGCCATTTTGCCTCCACCGAAACCTTTGAACAAACCACCTGACTCACAGACAAACCAACGACACTCTAATAAGAAACTCACTCCTGCTTTTATGATTGAGAGGAGATCAAAGAGCCTTTGTTATTTTTGTGATGAACCTTACAGCCCTGCCCATGCTTTGACACATAAGAAATTGGAGATTCATGTTCTGGAGGTAAGTAACAATGAGGAGGAACTTGTCGATCAGCTTGATGATACACAAGAAGATGATAATCCTTCACAAGAAGATGATAATCCTTCCTTGGACCCTCACATATCAGTTAATGCCTTGACTGGTATTGCAACCTTCAAAACTATGAGGGTGATCGATTACTTTAAGAAGAAACCCCTGCATATACTCATTGACAGCGGCAGTACCCATAATTTCTTGGATGAGTCAGTAGCTAAACAATTGGGCTATCCGCTGACTAATATTTCCACTTTAAGTGTAGCAGTGGCTGATGGGGCTCGAGTAAACATCACTGCCATTGCTAAACATTTTCCTTGGACAATGCACAACAGGGAATTTACATTAGATATGCTTCTAATTCCTTTAGGATGCTGTGATGTGGTATAAGGAATTGAATGGTTGGTTACCCTCGGAGATATTACTTGGAATTTTGATAAGTTGACTATGCAATTTTCTGTCCAGGGCAAGAGGATTGTTTTGAGAGGTACTACTGACATTGGGCTGAAAACTGCTAGAAAACGACAGTTGCAGAAAACAATTACTGGTGGTGTTCATTTATCCCTATTGCAATTGTGTGACCATGATAACGATTTTCTCTTCCACTCCTTGACTACACATGCGGACTGCCAGCCCATTCCTAACTCTATAGAGGCATTATTGTTGCAATTTGATGATATTTTTCAAGAGCCTACCACCCTGCCTCCTACACGCCCTGGTCATGATCACAAAATTCCCTTGGTTACAGACGCCAATCCTATCAACAAGCGGCCCTATAGGTATGCTAAACAGCAGAAGGATATTATTGACAATTGGTGCAAGACTCTCTTAAATCTGGTATCATACAGCAAAGTAGCAGCCCTTTTGCTAGCCCTGTTGTTTTGGTTGGAAAAAAAGATGGCTCTTGGAGACTCTGTGTAGATTACCGAGACCTTAATAAACAAACCATTAAGGATAGATTTCCTATTCCGTTAGTGGATGATCTGTTAGATGAGTTACATGGTTCTATGGTGTTTTCTAAAATTGATTTACTGTCCGGATATAATCAAGTACGAATGGATGATGGTGATATTCATAAAACTGCATTTAAGACCCACGGAGGTCACTTTGAGTATTTAGTTATGCCATTTGGGACTGAAACATTTTGACAGTCAGTTGAATATCCTTTTTCAAACCGCCTAAGAAACAACTTAACAAATGGTTGTCACTGAGATCCAATCGAGAAGTTATAAGATCAAAGTGATCATGACATTCAACCACAGAACCTGTTTGCCTTAATTTCATAAGGTCCAACATCGGGTCATCATCGATCTCATCAAAACGATCTATCAATATACGGGTAAAGTTGGTCCAAGTTGGAAGGTGACCTGCTGGAAGAGTCTTAATAAAAGAAGTATGCCTTGGCAAGCACCGGTATGACCAAACGTCCCTGGGTATCCTGTGCCGCACCGATTGGAAGGGGCAAGCACGGCCTTGGCCTTTCTCTGGAAAAGGAGAAAAAACCCTAAGAGATAGGGACGTTTGGGCTTTCCCTCTTTTTGTTTGTTTTTCTTTTTGTGTTTTTATTGTTTCCTTATATTATTTTCTTTTTTCCTTTTAATTTCCGTAGATCATTAGGAGCGTTTTGATTAGATAGATCGTTCCAATCTTTTCTTCTTTATTTTTGGTTTTGTTTTTCTTGCAGATTTCCTTTATATATATTATTCTTATACTTTTGTTATAAAAATATAATAAAACACATAAAATAAAAGATTAAAGTAAAAAAATACAAAGTGAAAAAAAAAATAGGAGTAAAACTACAATATTAAAATAGTTTTAATTTTTTTTAACACTTAGTATCTTTTAATAACCAAATGCAGTTTCAATTTATTTATTTATTTATTTAGACTTTTCTTAAAAAAATACGTATGCAAATATTATTTTTATTTTATTTTAAGTGCTTAGGAAATATTATTGTTATTTCGTACTTATATAAATACAATTACTTTTTATAATCTTATTTTAAATATTTCCGTAGATATTATTTTCATATAATAAAATTACAAAAATGAAAGATAAAAAAGTAAAAATTATAAAGTAAAGAATGATGAAAAATAAGAAATTAAATAATGGTATGAGTAGTCGTGCTATTATCCGCATCAGCCTAGTACTTAATACTCTTAATCTAAAAATTAAATAATGGTATGAGTACTCGTGCAATCGTCTGCATGAGCCTAGTACTTAATACTTTTTATCTAAAAATTAAATAATGATATGAGTACTCGTGCGATCGTCCGCATCAGCCTAGTACTTACTATCTAAAATAATAAGAAAATTGAAAAATGGTATAAGTACTTGTGCAATCGTCTGCATTAGCCTAATACTTAATACCATCATTCTAAAAATTAAATAATGGTATGAGTACTCGTGCGATCGTCAACATCGGCCTAGTATTTGATACCTATAGTCTTAAAAATTAAATAATGGTATGAGTGCTCGTGTGCTGCATCAGCCTAGCAGTCAATACTCTCAAGTCTTCCTAAATAAGTAATTAACGAGTGCTCGCGTGATTGTTCGCATTGTCCTAGTGCTTAATATCGTTATTTCTTTTTTAAAAAATAATCAAAAAATAATTAAGGGTTAAATATGTTTTTAGTCCCTCAACTATCAAGCGATTTTGTTTTTCGTCCCTATTTCAAACTTTGTACGCTTTGATCCCTCTCCTTAAAGAAATCATAATTTTTGGTCCTCCAAAACTAACACCGTTAAATTTAATCTGACGTGGCTAACAGTATGTCACATTTTTGTCATGGTAAAAATTGAAAATATGTAAAAGTAGTCTGAGCTGGCTAACGACCATCCTCCCTCTCTCGACCTCCACCCCCGACACCACCACCTCTGCCTCTGCCTTTCACCTCAGCCCCGCTGCCCTCCACCACCCTTCGATGACCTCCGCTGCCCTCCGTCACCTCTCCGGAAAGCCTCTCATCCTCGTTCTCTCCGTCTACAACAGTTCAGTGGGTCGTTCTTCAACTATTACAGAAGATTGCAGTGAGTCTAGAGTGTCAACCAGTGACAACAATTTACACAACCACAACAACAAACGCTTGAAAAAAATTACAGGTTTCATGCTACCATACAATCAGGTTTCAAATCTTCTTTCAGATTTTCAGTTCCTCAGCAACCAATAAATAACAAGAGTAGTAAAGTGGACAATAACATGCAATAACAGAAAATCTAACAAACATAGGACTTTTGTGGTATATTAGTTGAACAATTAGTCAAATTAAAAAACCAAAAATTTGACAGTAAAGGTTAAGTAGAAAAATGTTGGACTGTAAGAAATACCCTTTCCCCCCCATAAATTGTTAAACACACCCATGGCAAAACCACAGCTTCCACTTGCAAAAACTCCATTAGCAAAATGCACAGCCAGATAAAGCTACAAACTTTAAGATCCTCACCTTATTGGGTTTCCTCGGTTGAAAGCAAAGATGAAGTTGACAATCATGGCAATCCAGAAAGCTATAAATCATGGATTGATATGAACTATGATTATTTTTAGTTCCTTACGCCAGAAATGAGAAACTCTTCACTTCAACTTCAAGGCCCTTGTTATCCTGTCATATTTCCTAGTGTAAACGGTGAGAAAACTTTTTGCATTCCTAATGCATTCATAAATGTCACCCAAGCACTCTAGACTCGCTGCAACCTTTAAGCAAGAGTCAAATCTTCTGTAAATGGGATTGGTATCACCCAAACATTCACTACAATCTTCGCCTGATAGATCTGGCGTGCACTGAACCAGAGTATGAATTTCCTAGGACCCAAACACAGTAGCGTTTTTTGTTGCAAATTTCATGGTGCCGGCGGGACCAGCGTTCGCTGCCTCATGGCTGGTGACGGCGGCTTGCGCGAAAGGTTGGTGTTGGTGGGCTTGCGTGAGGACGAAGTTGAAGGGGAAGGTGGTGCTGGAGGAGGAGAGAAGGAGAAGAGGGTGGTGAACAGTGGCACACCGTGAACGTGGCACAAGATTACTGTGAAAGCTGGTATCATGTGTGGCACACCGTTAGCCACGTCAGATTCAATTTAACGATGTTAGTTTTGGAGGACCAAAAATTATGATTTCTTTAAGGAGAAGGATCAAAGCGTACAAAGTTTGAAATAGGGACGAAAAACAAAATCGCTTGATAGTTGAGGGACTAAAAACATATTTAACCCAATAATTAAATATCGTTTTAAAGGTTGAGCACTCGTGTGATTGTTCGAATCGTCCTAGTGCTTAACACATTTCCTTACATCTTTTAAAAATAATAAAAAAATATTTAAATATAGTTTTAAAGGTTAAGCGCCCATGTGATCGTTCGCATCATCCTAGCCCTCAACACCTTTCTCTTATAAAAGTAATTTTAAAGGTACGAGTACTCGTGTGACCGTCCGCGTCAGCCTAGTATTCATTACCTTCTTTTTCTCAATCATGCCAAAAATACCAAAAAATATAGAGTCTTCAAAAACTAAAAACATATACATTCACAAACAAACAATCTCTCAGCAAGAACTACGTGATCATTGATTCTCCATCTAAAGTGGAGATACATAGGAGCAAGGTTAGCCCTTGTCAAGTTCACTTCCCAAAAATCCAAAATCATTTCCAAACAAAATTCTCAAACAATTTCCTAAACAAAATTTCCAACACAGTTTCCAAAAGAACTATGTAACCTTGATTTCTCATTTTAATGAGAATTTGAAGAGCAAAGTCAATCCTTGTGGGGCCCAAAAAACTAAAAAATACATTTTGTTTCTTTAGAGTTTTATTTTAGGGGATAATTAAACATTTTGAAAACCACATTACATTCGCGTATTTAGTTAAAGGTACTACCTTCGGGCAGGCGCGGTAGGGTGCTAATACCTTCCCACGCGTAACCGACTCCTGAACCCAAAATCGATTTCCGCGAACCATGCCTTATCATTTTATGTTTTTTCGTAGGTTTATAGAATAAACTATGGTGGCGACTCCAAATCTCTTTTTCAAAACCCGTCTTTTCTTTGGATCGTCGTTCCGTCGCGATTCCGGTTGCGACAGTTTCTAAGGAGTGTTATTCCATTCGGACTTATTATATGATGAGAAAGTGTGGTCTTATTTCAATTGAATATATTGATGATGTAGTATGATGGAATTTGAAATGTTATACGAATGAAATAATTTGGATATGAAAGAGTATTCCAGGGAGGAATATCTCAGAAATTGGTTATTGAATGGTAAAGTATGAATGTGGGCAAAGCTTAGCTCGCGTTTATCTTGATATTTCGTGATTATACTCATTCTCACGTAGGGAGGAGTAACTCATGTGTGGGAATGACAGGAGGTCTTACTCCATAAGGTTAACTTGGACGGGATTAACCTCGGGTGGCAGCTGTTAAGGGCATCCCAGTTACTACATCACCCGGGTGCACAAACGTCGTAGCTACACAAAATCCATACAGTCCGAATAATAAGAGTCAAATGGTTGCTTATTGCATGCAATAATGTATGATATATTAATTTGTATCAGATTTATGTGATATATATATGTTTGTTCCATTAATTAAATTACATAAGCTTACCCTATTTCCTATTTTGTTGGTATATCGTTCGGTTGTTTGTTCCTGTTGCAATGATCATCCTGTGGATGTGAGCAGAACGAGAAGAGTTGTTGGAAGAAGCTTTGGAAGAAGTGAAAGTGAAGACCGAACCTTAGGACCGTTCGGTTATTATTCTGCTTCTAGTTTTGTAGAACCGTTCGGTGTAGGTAATTATGCAAACCGTTCGGTCTAGTCCGTATTTCTATAAAGTTTAAATTATGCAGTGTTTTGGTAAGGCCGTCCGGTCAGAATTGTACTTCTTAATCTCATAACTGAACTGTAATATTGTTAATATGTGATTATTCTATTATATGATTTTATGCTGTTGGGATGTTACATTTATTGTATCGGATTTAATTTGGGAATTGTGCTTAATTGGACCATAAATTCTTATTTTAATTAATTTGAATTATCTTAACTAATTATTTGCATTATTAATTGTAGAGAAATTGTTGGATAATATTTTGGGACTTAAAGAGAAATGCCTCATCAATTTTATTTTAAACTAAAAGCATAAAGGAGGTGCAAATTTCATTTTTGGGGTGCACATGGAGATGGGTTGGAATAAAGAGGCCATGGGCAATTAATATTTGGACAACAGCTACCACTCACTAGGAATTTTATCACTATGCAATTTTACAGGCTTGGACGAGAGCACATTTTTAATAATTATTTGATTCAAGTAAAAGCAATTGGACTTCATGCTCCCAACTGTCTTCACATACGCTACAGTAGCTGATTTTGTTTGGGCTTGGAGAAGTGGATTTCAATGGGTGTGTTTAGAGAAAAAAGGCGCACTGTCTAGCTAGAGAAAGAAGTGCATGCTGCTGGCTGGAAGAAAAGCACACACGGCCCATGATTGAGTTGACGCATCCAGTAGCACAGGCGGGCTTGGAGCTTATTCACATCCAGCCTTCACACGGACAACAGGAGAAGCTTTGGATGCACAGTGATTGAATGGAGAAGGGTGCTATGTCCAACAAGCAGGTTCAACAACATGAAAGAGCGTCCAACAAGGAAAGAAAGCAGCACGGTCACGACCCAAAGTAGGAAGAAGCGGTGCTATACGCAACACGGTGATTGAATTTTGGTAAACATGGCCTGGTCCAGCAAGCGTTGGGAGAAATGGGCAGCAGGGCCATGGACATCACAAAGCAAGTCCAGCAAAGGCAGTACCTGGTCCAAGAGGAGGAAGCGGTCCAGCAAACAAGTCCAGTAGAGGCAGCAGCTGGTCCAGAAGGAGGAAGCGGTCCAGCAAGCAAGTCCAGCAAAAGCAGCAGCACGCGAATGAGGGTGAAAAACATATTTCGATTTAAGGTCTAGCAGCAACACACAGGATTTGGAATTTTTTTTTAGAAAGGCACACAGAGACAGTGAGTAGGATGGAGGGCTACGGATGAAGCGGAGCAGTGTTGAGGGGCACACTGTCGTCACGTCCACAAGGGGAGAGCTCCAAAAAAACAAAAGTCTTCTTTTATATTGTCTTCACCCTTAACCGAGAATGATTTTTATATTCTACATGTTGAATGTTGGCTAATGTTTAAAGCTATTTAACTGATTCATCATTTGCGATTCTCAATGTTCATTGCCACCTCTTCGCAAGTTGAGCCCATCGTGCTACTGTTCATGCATTTTTTTTTAATGTCGTTTCAATGATGAATGTACTTCATCTAGATGATTACAATGTGCAATTCATTTTTTTTAATTGACGTGTTCCACTTCAATAGCGATAGATTCATTAGATTATGTGCACTCAAATTGATCCATGCAAGCTAAAAGGGAAGTTTGTTTTCTTTTTTTGTTGCACGGTGTTTCTTGTAACACCCCAAAAACCAGAATTTTACGCTTTCTTCATTAAGATCGCGAAACTAAACCTCAAAAGTCTAGGCGTCTTACAACATAAGGTTAAAACCTTAAAAATATCAAATTCATTATTCAAAAACATAAAATTACTTTAAACATGACAAATATGCCATAGTTATTCCCATAACTCTTGTCGGGTTACTCTATCTCTGCCTCATCTGCAACGCCATCTACTCCCGTACAAGTACGATCATCATAGGTGGAACCACAACCACAAAATGAAAGGGTGAGTAACTAAGAACCTACCATAGCATATAATTTCAATATCAAAATATCATAACTTAGATTATCTTAGTCACAACCTTACAATAAAACACAATATTCAACTCATAACTTAGATCATCACTACCCACACTATCAAAGTCATAACATTACAATATGTCACAGTATTAAACTCACAACTCAAATCATTTACACAAGCTTTTGTTGTTTCCTTGAATTTTGTCGTACCAAACCTGTTTCGCAAAACAGGGCGATTTGAGTCGTCTTCCATCGTAACTTCAGACCTATCTCTCCGACTTCTCAAGGAATTACGAGTAAAAACTTCGGTTAGGCGCACCCACCGAGAACTATACTCACACGAGTCGAAGTCATTGGGCGAGACATCCAACCCTCTCTAGTCTCCACGCATGAGGAAAGGGTGACACTCGAATCTCAGCCTCCATAGAGACTCAACACACTATCGTATCGCAATACGAACACCATCGATTCGACAAAAATTCTAAGGAAATGACAGAACGCTTGCTCTCACAATTTTACCATCACAACCATCACACTCGGACCTCAGTCTCCGCAGAGACTCAACACACTATCGTATCACAATACGAACACCATCAATTCAACAAAATTCTAGGGATATGACAAAATGCTTTCTCTCACAATTTTACCATCACAACCATCACCATCATATATAAAGTCAACTAAATTCATTGACTAACAAATAATTAAATAACTTAATTTAATTATTTATCCTACTGCCGCACCCCTCTGAAATTACTAATTTCACACTTCCATAAACTAGAATAACATTTCTAGTGCACACCACTTTTTAAGTAATACCCAACATCAAAGAAAACACATAATTCTAATACACCCCTTTTTACTCTAAACACACTTCCTTCCACATCCGACTTTTCAAGTGAACCCCAAAACCATTAAGTTACATTTTCTCTTACTTCTAAGTAGGTCCTACATGAAACTACTCATTTCTTACCAACTCTCTCTTTCTCTACTTACGTAACCCTTCACTTCTTTCTCTTTCTCTCTTGCTTTCAATACACAAATTTCATTCACTCAACTTTTCTTAAATTTGACTTTTCAAACCAAACAATTTCTTCCTCACACCAAAGTTACGTAACCTCTCTCCTTCACCCAACTACCTTACTTCTTTTTTTTTTTAATTAAATCCACCAACACTCAAGACCCCACCATAATATACACCACTTTCTCCTTGTTTTCCTCTCTTCATTTGATTAATTCCATCAACTCTTATTTCTAATTTGTTTAATCTCTCCCTGACTTTTGAATCCCAACTTCATACTCATTCCTCACCTCATTTACTTCCCATCCATGTAACCTCTTCTCAACACACCTAAACACTACAATTTTCATTTCACTATTCTCTTTTCTTCATTTCCATAACATTCCAAGTCAACTCCAAGACTCTACTCCATTCCTTTCTTTCTCAACTCCTACCCCTAGACTTTCATTACTTATCTTGCCTCTATTGTAATGTGCCCATCTCTACCTTCCACTTTCATAATTCTTCCTTCATGTTCTTCTTCCAACCACCCAAGTCTCATACATAACCATACATGAAAATTTGTTAAGCAAACAACATTAATCAATCCAATACACATTATCAGACAACAACAGTCCTAAGAGAACCACTAAACAACACAAAACCCCGTAACTCATACTTAGACAAAGAAAATGCTTTGAAACCATCACCAACAGTTCCAGACATGTTCAAAACCTCCAAAACGACCTAAGGAACGTCCAAAATGGACATCCGAAACCCCAAAAACTATCAAAAACAAAGACAAAGCCACTTTCTGCGAACACCTCGCTCCTGGGCACCCCAATAGAGGCGCTGGGCGCGACTTTTTGCGAGGGCGTCTGGCCCCATACCAGTTGACAGCAACCATGAAATTCGACTTTTGATGTACTTGGAACCTGTTTTAATGGCTAAAGGGTTTCTCTACACATTGGTATTGATAGGAAACACGTTTATAAGTTGAAACAAACATCCTTTTGATCACTAGATCCAAGACTAGGTGTATCAAACCACTTTTGACACTTTACAAATCCAATTTCACTTCTACAAGCTGCCCAATTTCATTTCTATCCTTTAAAACCCTCAATTCTTCCAACTATCAATAATAACATAGTTTTATATCAACAACATACTAGCTCAGAATTTAACATACATACAGATCATACAACAAATTTTCAACAAGACACTAGCTCCCCTTACCTTCTACCCATCATACACTATGTTATATCCCAAGTTAAACCCCTTACCTCTTGAAGACTTCCTTTGTAAACCTTGAATCCATCTTCACAAGACTTGCAGCACCTTGGCCTCCTTGCAACTCTAGAAGCTCTCAACTTCACCTCTCTCACAGATTTTACAGCAACAACTTCACTCCCACAAGTGCAGAACCCATTTCCTCCTTTTCCCACACTTGTAGAAATGTCCAAGAGACACCATGGCCCCTTAATCCACTAAGAAGCACTTAATAATTGGAAAGGAGGTCTGGCCACGCTCCTCTATGGTCCAAGGGACGATCATTATGGTTCTGGAGCATATTCCCCACCTTTCCACGCAATCCCCACTCATTTCATATATGAAACGTGAAAACTAACAACGCCCGCGCTCGGGCGCCCCTGGAATAGGGCGTTGGGCGCAAGTCCCCCAGCAACACAATTGATATGAGTACTCAAATCGAAGCTCTTTGAGTCTACTATCCAATAAAATAAGATCAACTCAATTTATATTTTCTACAAAAAGTTATAATTAAAATAGTAAACCATGTCAAACTTTGACAAAATTCTATTTTACATTATAACTTGAACTTTTTACAACTCGGTAAATTCTTGAGGTTCTAGGGTCTTACATTTCTAAGCTGATGCAAGTATGTGGTTTATCATTTGCTTAGGATAGACTGCTCGGTCTATTATGCTAGCTCTTTTATGACCCTTGGATGGTGCCTTTGTTCACCATGTTTGATCCTTGTTCCATTTTCTTTACATTGGATATGTGCATAATTAATTCCAACTCGGTTCTTTACTTAGTGACTCAATACCGTTTGGTCATCTTCAATACATTACACTTTAATGTTTTATTCAATTGTTTTCGTGTTGTTAACTCTGATTAGTTGTCTCAATTTCGTTGTAATGTTAGCTTAAGTTAGTTAGGTAGGTCATTAGCGATATTACATTGCTTCCTTGAGATTTCTGGACTGTACTTGTGTTTATTCTGCTCTGCTTGCCATTCTATGAAATCTGACTATGTTCTTGCAATGGGTATACGCTTAGTTGCTCAATTGGTGATGGCATCTTCGCTTAGTTCATCAATATGTATAGAACACATTGGATGGAAGGATGTATTGCGTTCGCTTAGTTCGCGATTATGATAGCATGATTGGTCTTCGCTTAGTTGATTCATTCATGTTGGATTAGAGGTTAGAGTAGTTTATTCATGAGACTTTTGCACTTTAATTGTTATGTTGTTGCTCTGATTTGGCTCATTATTCAATTTGTTTTATGTTTTCGATTGGGTATACGCTTAGTTGCCTAATTGGTATTTAATCTCTGTTTAGTTGATTAGATTGTATAGTGTAGGACTGATTGGATTTGTGCATTGCATTCGCTTAATTTGTAATTTTGAAGATCGGATTAGCCTTCGCTTAGTTGGGTGATTGATAACAGTTCAAAAACCGTTATTTTTATACTTAATTTTGATATTAAAAACACCCTTTATGACTTAAAAACTAGCTTGAAATCATGCTTTTGTTTAAGTTTTGGAAATAAGAGAGTTGGATGAGTTTTATGCTTAGTTTTCCTTGTTTTGACAGGAATTAAGATGAATCGGATGAAAGAAGTTGAAGTAGCAAGCAGTTGGAACCCAAAAAAAGACAAAAACAGTACCCGACCGAACGGTAGGATGCGGGAGAATCCAAACAGAACGGTTGAGAACCCAGACCAAATGGTTACTAAGACTAACTGTTCTTTTTCTAGCTGATAAGGTGCAGCTACCTTATGTTTCACTCCATAGTGTTTGAGTACTTTTTCTAGCTGATAGTTGCAAAAATGAGATCCTCCATCACTAATCAACACTCTTGGAGTGCCAAAACGTGAGAATATCTGCTTCTTCAAGAATTTAATTACTATGCTAGAATCATTTTTAGGACAAGCTAATGCTTCCACCCATTTACTCACATAATCCACTGCTACCAAAATATATTCATTGTTGAAAGATGGAGGGAAGGGTCGAACAAAATCAATACCCCAGCAATCAAAAACCTCAACCTCTAAAATGCCTTGTAAAGGCATCTCATGACGTTTAGTGATCGTCCCTGCTCTTTGACATTTATCACAATTTCTAGCATGATTATGGGCATCTTTAAATAAAGTTGCCCAATAAAACCCTAATTGAAGGACTTTTGCTGTTGTTCTTTCTCCATTAAAATGTCCTCCATAAGGTGAATCATGACAATGCTAGAGATTTCCTTCTGCTTCTTCATTAGTCACACATCTCCTCAGAAGATTATCTGCTCCAATCTTGAACAAATAAGGATCATCCCAAACAAACTGCTTGGCATCATGCAAAAATTTTTTTCTTTGTTGCCAAGTTAAGTCTTCTGGCATAACCTTGCAGCTTTGAAATTAGCCATATCAGGAAACCAGGGCCTCTGCTGAATATACATGAGTGTTTCATCTGAAAAAAATTCCCAGATTTTGGATTCGTTGCTAGTGATCTCATAGTTGACTAACCGTGACAAATGATCAGCAATCAAGTTCTCACTTCCTTTCTTATCACGGATTTCTACATCAAATTCTTGCAACAGTAGTACCCATCTAATCAGACGTGGCTTAGAATCTGGCTTTGTCAACAAATATTTGATAGCTGCATGATCTGTATAGACAATCACCTTAGACCCAATAAGATAAGGTCTAAATTTCTCTAAAGCATACACAATAGCGAGGAATTCTTTTTCTGTGGTAGCATAATTCAATTGAGCATCATTCAGAACTTTGCTAGAATAATAAATTGGGTGAAACTTTTGTTCTTTTCTCTGGCCAAGGACAACTCCTATTGCATAATCACTTGCATCACACATTAATTCAAAGTTTTAATTCCAATCTGGCGCTACAATCACTGGAGCTGACACTAGTTTATTCTTCAATGTGTCAAAAGCTTTCAAACAGTCTTCATTCATCACAAAAGGAGCATCCTTCATCAAAAGATTACTCAATGGTTTAGCAATTTTTGAGAAATCTTTGATGAATCTTCTATAAAACCCAGCATGACCAAGAAAACTCCTAATCCCCCTTATATTTGTTGGTGGAGGCAGTTTCTCAATGACTTCTACTCTAGCTTTATCTACCTCAATTCCTTGAGCAGAGATTTTATGCCCCAGTACAATTCCTTCAGTTACCATGAAATGACATTTCTCCCAATTAAGAACAAGATTTGTCTGAACACATCTTTTGAGGACAGTGTTCAGATTAGCCAAACATCTTTGGAAAGAATTTCCAAAAACTGAAAAATCATCCATGAATACTTCAATGCATTTTTCTAAGAGATCTGCAAAAAATGCCTGCATACACCTCTGAAATGTAGCTGGAGCATTACATAATCCAAATGGCATCTTTCTATATGCAATAGATACCAAAAGGACAAGTAAAAGTCGTCTTCTCCTGGTCTTTTGGGTCAACTACAATTTGATTGTATCCAGAATATCCATCTAGAAAACAATAGAAAGCCTGCCTGATAACCTTTCTAACATCTGATCCATGAAAGGAAGAGGAAAATGATCTTTCCTAGTGGCTTTATTTAGCTTCCTGTAATCAATGCACATGAGCCAGCCAGTAACTGTCCGAGTAGGAATAAGTTCATTCTTATCATTATAGATTACTGTCATCCCACCTTTCTTTGGAACCACCTGTACTAGACTCACCCATTCACTATCAGAGATTGGATAGATGATACCAGCTTCTAGCAGTTTCAACACTTCTTTTCTGACAACCTCCTTCATAACAGGATTTAACCTTCTCTGTGGTTGAGCACTTGGTTTATAATCTTCTTCCATAAAAATCTTGTGCATGCAATAAGTTGGGCTAATACCTTTAAGATCTGATATTGACCCCCAATTGCTTCCTTGTTGGCTTTCAGAATTTCTATCAACTGCTCTTCTTCTTGTAGAGATAAGGAGTTATTAATGATGACTGGCTTTGTTCCATCTTCTAGAAAAACATATTTCAGATGTGATGGCAATCTTTTTAATTCTGGCGTCTTTGCTTTGACTTCTTCTTCCTTATCAATTATTTTGAATATTGGATCTTACTCTGGACTCTTTTTCAATGTTTCCAACTCCATCAGACATTCATCAATCAATTTCTCTTCTTCTTCATCTAAATCTTCACATGCATCAATGAGAGTTTTTTCTAATAGAGAAATATTTCGCACCATCCTTTCTTGCACCATACAAACTTCATCAAGTTCATCAAATTGAAAACATGCTTTATCATCATTTGGATATGTCATGGCCTTGGATACGTCAAAAGTGACTTCTTCATCATCAACTCTCAATTTAAGCTTACCATTCTCTACATCAATTAAAACTCTAGCAGTCTTCATAAAAGGTCTCCCAAGAATAAGAGGAACATCACTATTCCCTTCCATCTCCATCACAATAAAATCCACTGGGAATACAAATTTATCAACCTTCACTAGAACATCTTCAACCACTCCATATGGATATTTAAGAGACCTGTCCCCCAGTTGAAGAGCCATTCTGGTTTGTTTGATTTTCACACCCTGAATTGTTCTGCACATGGATAGCGGCATTAAATTAATGCTAGCTCCCAAATCAATCAATGCTCTTCCAACTTTCAAATCTCCTATGGTGCATGGAATAGTGAAGCTTCCTGGATCTTTAAGTTTAGGAGGTAGTTTCTGTATGATTGTACTGCAATTACCCTGTACATTGATAGTTTCCTTTTCAATGTACTTATTTTTCTTTGTAAGAAGTTCCTTCAAAAACTTTGCATATGCTGGCATCTGTTGCAATGCTTCAGAGAATGGTATAGTGATCTCCAGCTTCTTAAACAACTCCATGAATCTTTCCAATTGCTTTTCTTTCTCCTTCCTTGAATAACTCTTTGGATAAGGAAGTGGCTTTTCACCCTCTTTTTCTTTTTGTCTCTCCTCTCTCTCTTTTCTCTCTTTTTTATCTCTCCTCTCATCTTCTTCTTTTTTCTTTTTCTCTCTCTCAACTCTTTCTTTCCACTCACATGTTTCTTTTTCACTCTCATTCTCATTTTCTTTCTCCTCTCTTTATTTTCTTCTCTCCTCTAACACTCTACCACTTCTAGTCACAACAGTTTTACACTCCTTTCTGAGATTATCATGTTTCATCTTGTCAACTATTCGCTCAACATAAATCTCCATATTTTTAAATGCAGCATCCACATTCTGACAATAAGATGCATTCGTCTTCAAGAATCTTTGGAAAGTCTCTTCAAGTTTTGTTGTCTTCTCAGATGGAGTAGATTGCACTTGCCATTTTTGCTGTTGCCCTTGAACCATTGAAACATGTTGTATTTCTTGTGGTATTTGAGAAAGCTTCATAATTACTTCTTCCAGCTGTTGAGAGATAATTCTATTTTGAATAAGCAAAGCATCATTTGATTGTAACAACTCCTTCTGATTCAGATATCCTCTTTCAATGTTGAGTTCGTTGTCACTAGTAGCCATATTTTCAATAATTTCTGTTGCTTCCTCTGGAGTTTTCCATTTAATGTTTCCTCCTGCTGAGGCATTAAGCATCATCTTGGTTTGTGAACCAAGACCTCCAAGGAAGGTTAGGACTACTTCCTCTTCTTTGAATCCATGCATGGGTGTTTTTCGTAACAAGCTTTTGTATCTATCCCATGCATGACCCAGTGATTCTTCCATGCCCTGCCTGAATGAAGAAATCTCTTGCTTTGCCTTAATCACCTTTGATTGTGGGAAGAACTTGTTTAGAAACTTTGTTACCACTGCTTCCCACTCCGCAAAAGCTTCCTTCTAGGAAAGAATTTAACCAAAGCTTAGCATTGCCTCCTAATGAGAAGGGAAACAAGCTAAGTTTGATCGCTTCATCTGGCACCCCATTAATTTTCACTGTGTTGCAGATCTCATCAAATGTAGTGAGGTGCTCATATGGGTTTCCGTGAGATAACCCATTGAATTGGTTGCTTTTCACCAGTTGGATCAATACTGGTTTGACCTCCATATTAGCTGCATTGACTCTAGGTCTAGCTATACTGTTAAAGTGCTGAGGTCCAGCTATATTGGTATAATCAGCAAGAGTTCTTCTGATATTGTTGTTCTCCATATTTTATGTGCTGTGGTCAGAACCTTGTGGTGATGGTTGCAACAGAGTTTCCGGAGGAGGGAAAAGTTCTCTAGATGTTCGGATTCTTCTCTTCCGTCTACTCTCGTCTAAACCTTCAAGAAGAGGTTATGTTGTTTTCTTGCTCCTTGTTCTAATTGCTTCCTGCATACACAAGAAAACAAAACCCTAGAAAATTGGTTAGCACAAAAAGATATAGGAGAAGATATAAAATTTAGAGAATAAAATAAAATAAAATAAAAACCGAAAAAATAAAAACAGAAATTCAAAATTAAAGTCAAAGATAATCAATAATCACACAAATTAACCAGTTAAACCACGAGTCCCCGGCAACGGCGCCAAAAACTTGATGACAAATTTATGATCACCAAATTATGATATCACAAACTTGTTGAACAATCGGCAAGTATGACCGAATCGTTTCAAGTAATAAACTCGGTAAGACCAAGTATCGTTCTCCCAAAGGACTCACGGCCTAGTTTAGTTGTGTGGTTCGTTGATTAGCTAAGACTTAAGAACAAAATAAGTGAAGTTTAATATGCAAAACAGAAAATACACATGTATGCATGAGTTTTGATCAATGGCTAAAACAAAATACAAACACTTCAATGGAATATATGGATGAGTATGTTGTTGGGGTTTATCAATTTCATCTTATCCACTCCCATATATTTTAGGAATTCAACATTCAATTCATCATCGTTAATGCCACTCTCTAAATTACCTTGTCAAGAAGGCCTATCCCTAATTACGAGTTCATACGATTCCTAGCATTCCTAATAATTAGTTCTTTTAGCACAGGAGCTTAACGGCAACCAATATACTATTGGGAGAAACTCCCCAGATCTAGACTTCCCCGTACGTTCCCGTATCGACAAAACCAATAATCATGCATTGAATGAGTTAAACAAAGCAAGCATTGAGCAAAGAGAAAAAACCCTAACTAATGATGAAAGAAAGCATAGGTCTTAGATTAAGATGTAAACACAAATTCCATATATGAGAGCTTCAAAAGATTACATTGATTCCCCAACAGCAATAAGGTTTAGTTCACCATATTCATGGTGAACCTAGATGAACAATAATGAAAGAATGAAGGATAAAACCCTAGAAAGGTGAAGAGGTAGCCTGAGCATCCAAGATCCTCCTTCAAAGGGGTGGAAAAGAGAGTGTTTGTTTCGTTTCTGCCAAAGATACAAACCCTAGGACGTCCTAAAGCTTATATACTATTCTAAAATTATAGAAAATTTAGGCCCAAGCCCATAAGTATGCCGCTCAACGGTAAAGTACCACTCAACGATGAGTGCATGAGTTATTTTCTCCCCTCAGCGGCCATTTTGCCCCTCAGCGGATCCAATGTGAATACCTGAGTGCCGCTTAGCAGTAAACTGCCGCTGAGCGGCAGTTGCGGCTTCTCCTTTTGCACTTTTTGGTGTCTTTTCTGATTCCATCTCTCTCCTTCTTCACTTCTTTCACTAAATTCACCTTAAAACCTACACAAAAACACTGAAATCAAGCATAAACCTGTCCAGCTCTCTTATTTCTGAAAATATGAATAAAAGCATGATTTCAAGCTAGTTTCTAAGTATAAAGGTTGCTTATAGTATCAATTTTAAGCATGAAAATAACAGTTTTTCAACTGTTATCAGCACCACAGTTTTCTAAACTCATCTTTTTATTTTTGTGAACTTTAATTTGCTTCTGTTTCTAGAATAGGTTATGATTTACTTGGTTTAAAATTTAATATGTGATGCAATGGTTTGATGATGATGTTATGTTTGTGATGAGTGTTGCTTTATGATGCTAATTATATTGATTGATGTTCAGATGATGCATGATGTTAATAACACAGGTTGTTGCTCATAATATTGTGAAACAGATGCATGATGACTTGTGATTGTGATTATGATACTGAGCAGGATGTATATCTAAATGTTGGAACTTGAGTTAACCTGTGAGAGATTGGGCTCTAGAGTTATTGATTGATTGAATAATATTGCTTTGGAAGCATGATTGATTTGCCTAATTTTCTATGATTGAACCACTTGCTTGCTTGTTATAAATCATCAAGGCCATGTTTTTATTCTCCCTTAGAGACAATGTTTATAGGTGAACCCAATAAGGATAAATGTTTTCTCTAACCTTTGCACCTTGAGCCTAAATTTGAAAAATGGAAAAACCCTTTTTGAAATCCTTACCTTGAGTTAAGTAGAGTATGTTTTGTGGTAATGGAGAATGGTTCAAGTTTGGGGTGGTGAGAAACCGGAAAGAACTTTGTGAAATTCATTAAAAATCATTTGGCAAAAGCAAAAGGCGAAAGCAAAAAGTAAAGGAGAAGAAAAGAAAGAAAAGAAAAGGTTAAGCTCAATGCAATTAAAGTTTGGGAATAAGTTGAATATTGGTTTCTCACATAAAAGAAGTAAGAGAGTTGAGTTTTAATGAGAATAAATGAATTATGCACTCTCTTAACTCAAGAATTTTGTTGTCTAGAAAAACCAATTTTCTTCTTAGCCCAGCCTCAATACAAGCCTTGAAAAGTCCTTGTGATGATAACTTGCTTGTGATTGTGTTTGATATGTGGTTAAATAAAACACAAAGTTGATTCATGTGACATTGTGATGGTAGAGTGTAAGAGTGTCACCTCATTATACACCTTTGAGTTTAGTGAAACACTTTTGTGAAACACTTTTGAGTGCTTGAGTGAAACACTATTTTTGGTGAGGAATAGTTCCATGCACTTCATGATAACATTCTTGCTTGGTTGTTGATTATGTGAGCACCATAGTTGAAGCTTGATTGGCTAAAGCATCATTATATCTTGACTAATCTTTCTATGATGGGCAAACATGAGTGATTTACTTGTCCTAGAGGAAAATGCTTTTTGGTGTGCTAAACCATTGTAGTATGATTATTTTGTTGAAGCTAAGTTATATTTTGCTTGAGGACAAACAAAGTTTCATGTTTGGAAACAGTGCTGGAACAAAAACTGGACAGAATGCAAAAACAGAAACAGAATTGGAATAAAAATGGATGAAATGGCTTAGCTCTTAGTGCGTGGACGACCTAAGCTCATGATACCACTTGATGGAAGAAGGATCCAGCTGATTCTGGTGCAAGATGGAATCAACGAAACTTCTCCTAGGAACTTCTGAAATCTAAACTAGATAGGAGGATGAACATCATTTTGTTGCAGTGGAAGATAAGTTTGAGGCAAAGGAGGATTGAATCAAATAGTGATGCGGTGAAGAAAACAGATGAATCAGGGATGGAGAAAATGGAATGAAGGAAGTGGTTTAGGTGCTGAAATATGATACGGAATGTGTAGAGGAATGCTAGGAATGGAAGCCTAGCTAGGGAGAGAGGCTAGAGGAAACTCTCAGGCTCTCTCTCTCGGTGACCTTCAATAAGAAGAAAGTTCTGGACAGCATCAACAGAAAACAATTCTTCATTCAAATCAATGGTCCGGTTACAAGCAATGGAGCAAGGTATTTAAAGGAGAAACAAAGCTCCTGGTTCACGCCTACACTTAGCTACGTTAGCTATGATGCAAGGGCCAGCTGTGCAAGTGGAAAGAAAACGTGAGTGGCTATGTGGCCTATCAAACAAGAAGCTGTTGAAGAAACGTGAGTGGCAACTGGTGCATTTGTTGACGCTGGGCGCAAACCCTCATCTGCTGAGCACTAGGCTTTCTTCAACTTCAACCAAGCTGCTGGTTGGAATGTGACTCATGTGGGCTTCCAAAGCAGCTTACTATGGATCCAAGTGAAGATTCCAACATTCCTCTAAGTGAAGATTTGGCTAGCTTCTTCATTCTTGATGTTTCCTTGCTTCTTGATTTATCAAGTTTCTTGGCTAGTCGATCCATGATCTCCTAGCTTTATTAGACCCTACAAAACACATATAAACATATTAAAGAGAATCCTACTAAGACTTAGAGAAAGAAAATTAAGAAAGAGTCTTTAATAGTTCTTCTTCACTTCCCTTTCTTAGCCTTAGCTTAAGTTGATACTCCTTTGAATGGACTGCCCTAAATGGGTTTCCATCAAGATAGGCTTTCTTGCAAGGTAATTTAGAGAGTGGCATTAACATTGATGAAAAGAATGATGAATTCCTAAAGTATATGAGAGTGGATAAGATGAAATTGATTACCCCCACAACATACTCATCCATATAATTCGTTAAAAGTGTTTGTGTTCCTATTTTCCATTGATCAAAACTCATGCATACATGTTTAATTATTGTCTTTTGCATTTGAAACCTCAAGAATTTGTTCACAAGTCTTAAATAATCAAGAAAGCATATAACTAACTAGGTCGTGAGTCCTTTGGGAGAACGATACTTTGTCTTACCGAGTTTATTACTTGATACGATTCAGTCACACTTGCTGAGGGTTAAACAAGTTTTTGGCACCGTTTTTCGGTGTTCATAAATTTGTCATCATTCCTTAACACCCAAGAAGAGAGGTGAATTGCTGGTTTACAAAAATGTGCACTATTCAAATTTTTTTCAACAATGATATTGTTCTTGAAAACTTTCTTGTGTCGTAAGTAATGGTTTGCTATGAAAACATTGTGTGTGTAAAACAATTACAGAATTTATGCATAAATGTAAAGATTAATTCACTATAATGATTAGAGTATTACAGCCTAGGTTTTACAAAGCCACTCTCAATGTATGCACCTCACAAACTCTCAATCAAATATAAAATAACAAAACCATTCAACATAGAACTACCCCGTTCCTGTCGCACCAACCCCTTTGAGATATCCCGTCTCAAAGTCAAGAGTGCACCACTCTTCTTCCTGACGCCACACATACAGGGAAACAACAAATCCAAGATTGCAAGTCTTCTTCTCCTGATTAAACAAAATGCACCTTTAATTGTGCAGAAACGATCAATCTATTCAATCCTATCACGTTTGCTTCTCAAGAATTCTTCAATCAGTAAACCACTATTTGTTATTGATTCTTGGAGTTTTTGATCAATCTGTAAAACCTCTCAGATGAAAAATCAATTAGATATGAAAGTGTAATTCACAATTGTTCTTCAGAAAATCAAACAATGCATCAAAAAGTGTAACAAAATTACCCTATGAAATCGATTAACTAACTTATGTAATCGGTTACATTAAAAAAGTGTAACAAAATTATAACCAATTTGGCTCCTTAATTGAATACGCAATTAATGCAATCAATTTTCATTAAATGTTGGTCAAACATGTTTAAAAATATGACCATTATAGCAATTAGAACACCATGAAATCAGTTTTCAAATCTTAACAGACTTAATTGAATACATGATCCACATAATCGATTAAGCTTTAACACTTAGAAGATTTTTTGAAAACTTTTCTTTCCAAAACACATCACAGCACATTTTCAAAAGGTATGTGCAAACACACGAGTTTTAATTGATTCATCAACTAATGTAATCGATTCAAAACTAGTTATTTTACTACAGTTTAAAACTCAAATCATGCAAATATGCTTTTGTGCATGTGGTTTCCATATCACAGTAAGATATACTTAGCATACTCAAATATAATCACTTCATAAACACAATAGTATGCATCAATCAATATAATATGTTCAACAAATAATGTGACAAACACAATATGTGCATATTACACAAGCAAGTACACATTTAACATATAACACAGTACACACACATGTGTTTTTATTAACAATATGTTGTCATCATCAAAAACAAACATCACAGGGATTGGGTTTGGCTAACATTGTGCTCCCCCTATCAACATATTTGTTCTGTCTCTGCCGTCAAAACCTAAATCTCCCTTTTTTTCCTACACTATCCTTTCATTCGCTCACAAAAGGAATGAAAAAAATGAAGTTCAATCCTAGGGTTTCCACATTTCACAGCGTCGTCGAATGTCCACCGTGTGTTGATGAGTGCGCCACTCTCCATGGATCTCTGGATCAAATGGCTCGATGCCATGAATGACCAGCGTGAGGAGTATCGGCCAGCCGGCGGTGATTGACGCTGGACCGATGACAGAGTAGTTAGAGGTGAAAGAATTGGTTGTCATCTCCATATCTACTGAAGTAAAGAAACCTTAGGGTTTGTCATCTCTGCAAAATAAGACAAAGAAAGGGTTTTGTTCTGATGGCGTTTCAGATATCACGATGGTCATGGCGCCTAACCAGAAACCTATTGATCCTAGCGGTAACCATGGAGAATCCGCCCATGGAAGAAGAAAGACAACTTCCTTTTCTCTAGCTGAAGGAAACAAACCCTATCTTCTTTGAAAGAGAAGGGTCTCCTAAATGAAAAGAAAAATGAATTGTGAGTAAAAGCAACTCTGGGTTTGGGCTCACAATTTTCGCAGGCACCTTACGACTTCATTTGTACATTCCTGAATTACTCTATGCATTTTTATGTTCGTGAGCATGGATTGTGACACAATCCTGATTTGATGCTTGTTGAGCCATTTAAGTTTTTTTTTACACTTTCATCTATTTTATTTTATTTTTTACTGCATATGGAAGAAAACCTAAAAAAAGGTTTGAGCCCTGTCCATTTTCAAGAAAAACTTAGGTTTAAGGTTAGTCCTCATATTTGTGGGCATATCTCAAGTGGGTCATCGTTTTTGTTTTTGTCTCAATTAGGTCCATATACTTGTAAAATTGAGCTAATTAAGTCATTTTCGTTAAGTTTTCACTAACAGCGTCTAATTGTGATAACATGTTTATGCTGATGTGCATTGTTTCTTATGTGGAATTTTTATTTAAATCAAAGGATTATGACATGGCAAAATTAAAAAGGGAATTAGGGATCTGGAAACCACCATGTCGTTTGCATTCGGGTCGTCACTGTCATTGTTGCAGCACGTCCACGGTGCCATCAACCACACTACACATGGTGGTTCTACCCTTTCACGCACGAGAGAGATGTTTCGCCGTCCCCGTCAATGCGCCCTCCACCATCACGAACAAGGCTAGTTGCTCTTGGTGCCAACTGCTCATGCTGATGCCGCTACAACCTCTAACCACTTTAACCGTCGCATCTGATAATAGTTGAAAAATTGTTATTTTTATGCTTAAAATTGATACTAAAAGCAACCTTTAAGACTTAGAAACTAGCTTGAACTCATATTTTTGCTTTAGTTTTGTGAATAAGAGAGTTGAAAGTGAATTTAATGGTTTTGTGCAAGATTCCCTTGATTTTGTAGGCTAATTGAATGATTTGAAAGAAGAATTGAGGTACCGAATGATTGGAGTGCTGAAAAGTCAACCAGAAACCAGAAAAGTCAACCAGACAACCAGAAAAGTCAACCAGTCAACCAGAAATGTCAACCAGTCAACCAGAATGCTGAAAAATCAACCAGAACGCAGAAAAAGTGCGACCGAGTGGCGCTGAGCGGTAAAATACCGCAGAGTGGCACTTTTTTGTGCCAAAATCACCGCTGAGGGGCAAAAACAGCAGTTGGGGGCAAAATGGATCATGCGATATTACCGCTCAGCGGTAAAATACCACTGAGCGCCATTCTAAGTGGGCTTGGACCGGTTTTCTTTTGTTTTTATGGGCTTGGACTTGTCTTATGTTATTTTTATGCCCTATTTAAGGACTTGCACGTCCTAGGGTTTGTATCTTTGGCTGGGAGGAAGCAGAAACACACTTTTCACCCCTTGGGGGTAGATTGGGAGATGGTGACAGCTCTCCTCTTCTGTTTCTAGGGTTTTTTTTATCTCTTTCATTCTTTCATTATTGTTCATCTAGTTTCACCATGAATATGGTGAACTAAACCTTGTATTGTTGTTGGGGAATCAATGTAGTCTTGTGAAACTCTCATATATGGAATTTGTTTTAACATCTTACTTTTAAGACTTATGCTTTCTTTCATCATTAGTTAGGGTTTTTTCTCTTTGCTTATTGCTTGCTTTGTTTAACTCATTCATTGCCATGATTATTGATTTTGTCGATATGGGAACATACGGGGAAATCTAGATCTGGAGAAATTCTCCCAATAGCATATTGGTTGCCTTTAAGCTCCTACACTTCAGAACTAATTACTAGGAATGCTAGGAATTGTATGAACTCGTAATTAAGGATAGGCCTTCTTGCAAGGTGATTTAGAGAGTGGCATTAACAATTGATGAAAAGAATGTTGAATTCCTAATGTATATGAGAGTGGATAAGATGAAATTGATAACCCCAACAACATACTCATCCATCTAATTCATTAAAGTGTTTGTTTTCCTCTTTTCCATTGATCAAATTCATGCATACATGTTTAATTATTGTCTTTTGCATTTAAACCCTACAATCAATTGTTAACAAGTCTTAAATAATCAACAAATCATATAACTAACTAGGCCGTGAGTCCTTTGGGAGAATGATACTTGGTCTTACCGAGTTTTATTACTTGATACGATTCGGTCACACTTGCCGATTGTTAAACAAGTTTTTGGCGCCGGTTTTTGGTGTTCATAAATTTGTCATCAGCGTCCTGCAACCATCGCATCTTCCTCTTCCTTCTCATAGCAACCCCCACATCATCCACGACCTCTTGCTTTACACGAGCCTCAATCAGAACCTGCATTCTCCACCCTGCCACCCAAAAACAAATATGCCCAAATCATTGAAACAGAGAGAGACAAGTAACCTAGTGGCGCCATCCTCCATTCTTCTCACGCCGCCTCCCAGTGTCGCGACAACGCAGCCTCTCAACGGGGAAGAAGGTGAAGGGTGAATCTTGACAAAGATATGGTCGAATGGTAGTTCCCCATTCATCTTCTTCACAGAAAGAGTGAATCAAATAAGAACATCTTTACGAGCTTGTTGCCAATGGTGGAATAAAAAATTAGCATTGCATATCTTCTTCCCTTCTAGTAATCACCTTATGTGTCCTGTAACCTTAGAAGATATCATTATTGTTTGCAACATTATTGTTTGCAACACCATTGTTCTATGTCCGATAGGTGTGAAAAAAGGTGAGGAACATCCAAGGGAAAGGAGTTCGACCTTGGTTAGAGTTAAATGATGATGGACATGGAGGTTCTTTTTTATGGGTTATGTTTTGGTAGAGAAAAAAATATAATTGTAAAGATTATAAAGATATTGATGCAGGAATTGAATATGGAAGATAGAAATGGAAATTGTTCTTCTGAGGAGATGATAAATTTGATAATGGCTTGGGTTTTTCGATGACAATAGTAAAACAACACTTTGTAGACCAGAAACACTGAGTTTGCGGAGGAAAGAGTTAGAGAGATCAAAAACCAAAAGACAAAGGGAATTTCAATAGGAAAAAATCAAACTTCCCTGATTGAAGATAATTGAAAAGATCTCAACTTTACATGTTCATCTCACAGACTCTCCAATAAGAAAAACTTGGGAAAACATAACATTTCAAAAATTTTCCACACCAGAAAAAAAAAATGCAAGAACATTTCCCTTGACAGAACAAAAATTGAAGTACATTGACTGCTCGGTCGCCTTCTTGGTGGAGGGAGAGGTACCTGCAAAAGGCTCTCCGACACTCAAGTTAGGCGTGTGGTGGAAGAGCTTTGGCTCTTTGATTGAATACCCAATGAAGAATTATCACTATGTGAGTATTTTAGAGTAATAGAGTGTGAGTAAAGCATAAGTGGAACGTACCTGGCCTTTGGACGTGTCACTGTATTTATAAGTGTTTCATAAGCCAAATAAAAACAACCTTACCTGGAAATTCGGTTAGTTACTCATAAATATCTTCACCGCTTATCATATCTTTAATCAGATTTTCAGTCAGATATTCTTGATTATTTCTTTGATTATTTTATCTTCTGCTGGACCGTTGGCCCAATAACTTAAACGTTGGCCCAAAATCCATTTGGCCTGGTTGACCTTAGTTAATGTAGTGGATGGTGGCCTGGTTGACCATTGTTGTGGTGGTTACTGATCGTTTAACAATTAATAATTGATCGGTATACATTATATCTGATACAGACCATTGTTGTTGTGGTGACCGATCGGTTAACGATCCCATCGTTCAGTTTATTACCCAAAGTTGTTGAGTGAATGAGGCGAATGATAATTTGACTTTACTACCCAGGGTTACTGGGTAACTAGAGCGAATAACAAGCATTGAGCCAACAGCTAAGCACGCGAAAATCAAAAGAAAAAGAAAAGACAAAAAGAAAAAGAAAAAGGCTCAATGCAAAAGAAATTGGGAAGAAGGAAGAATGGTTTAGATGATTCACTGAACTTAAGGATTTTGTGATCTAGAAAAACCCATTTTCTTGTTAGTCCAGCCACATTACAAGCCATAGAAAAGTCCTTGTGATGATATTTACTTTTGAATGTTTTGATTGTGGATAAATTAAAGACAAAGTTAATTCATGCAACATTGTGATAGTAGAGTGGATAAGTGACCTCTTATACACTTGTATGTTTTAGTGAAACACTTTATCTAGTGAGGAAAGATTCCATGAACACATAAGAACATTTGTGCTTAGTTGATTGATCATTCATGAAAAGAGCATTTGTTGGATATTAGGTGATTGCGAACATTAAAGCATATGCACATCTTGATTGAAGTCTTTGTGATGAGCTAATTTGAGTACTTGCTTGTCTTGAAAGAAGGAGTTTTGAATGTGGTGAATCATTGTGTGGATTGGTGGAAGATTGAGTTACATCTTGTTTGCTTGAGGACAAGCAAAGTTCTTTGGGGTTGTGATAACAGTTGAAAACCTGTTATTTTTCTACTTAAAATTGACCTTAAAGACAACTTTTATGACTTAAAAACTAGCTTGGAATCATGCTTTTGTTTATGTTTTTGAAATAAGAGAGTTGGATGGGTTTTATGCTTGGTTTCCTTGTTTTTTCAGGTTTTAAGATGAATTGGATGAAAGAAGTGAAGTAGGAAGAAGTTGGGATCAGAAAAGAAAGTGAAAAGTGCACAAAAAGAGAAGACGCGAGTATCGCTCAGCGGAAATGACCGTTGAGTAGCGTTCTTGATCCTGCAGTAACCGCTGAGGGGCAAATGCAGCTGAGTGCCAGTTTTGAAGTGTCGAAATCACCGTTGAGGGGCAAAACTGCAACTGAGGGGCAAAAATAGAAGACACGCACTTATCGCTAGCGGTATTTACTGTTGAGCGCCATTTTTATGGGCCTTGGGCCACTTTTCTGTAATTTTTTAGAATACTATATAAGGTTTTAGTCGACCTAGGTGAGTCATTCTTGGTTGGAACGAAGCAAAATGCACTTTCTTCACCCCTTAGAGGAGGATTTTGGATGCTCAAGCTCCGCTCTTCAAATTCTAGGATTTTATCTTTCATTCTTCCTTTTTTGCATCTAGTTTCACCATGAATATGGTGAACTAGACCTCTATTGTTGTTGGGTAATCAATGTAATCCTTTGAAACTCTCATGTATTGAATTGGTTCTTTAATATATATGCTTTCTTTCATTAATTGTTAGGGTTTTTCCTCTTTGCTCAATGCATGATTTGTTTAACTTATTCTATTGCATGATTATTGATTTTGTCGATATGAACACATACGGGGAAATCTAGATCTAGGGAATCTCTCCCAATAGTAGTATAAACCTACACATAGGAATATGATGGTTGGTTGCCTTTAAGCTTCTATGCGAAATAATGCATGAATAATTGCTAGGGAGACAAGACATTGTAAACTAGTGATTGTGAGTAGGCTTTCTTCACCAAGACATTGGGTTTAAGGTAATTTATAAAGTGGCATTAACATTAATGAAGAAAGATGAATTCTTGATTACATGAGAGGGTTTTACCTCTTGACGTTGTGATTTGCAGGATCCTATTACTTGCATTGAAGAAATATAACAACTCGAATTTTACATTGTGGGAAAAAGAGTAGCCAAATAAATCAATGCATTAATGTCAAAATAGGTTGTTATAAGGCCGGTCGGCAGACCAAATAAGATTGTTCGGTCTTTTGTTGAACATTTGACAGTCAACGACGAGGAATCCGTTTTAAGATGTCTTGAATGAGATGTGGGTGCTTTATGCTTTGCGACCGATTGGGAGAGAGAGAAAGAGACCATGGTCTGCTCGAGCTATACCCTAAGGCCATGGTAGGCCGAGTAGGTGAGGCCAAAGAGCCGAATATGTGTAAGGCCGAATGGTCGAATACCTGTGAGGCTGAATGGCTAAATAGTTGATGGACAAATTTATGAGCACCAAAATATGATGTCACAAACTTGTTTCACAATCGGCAAGTATGACCGAATCGTTCAAGTAATAAACTTGGTAAGACCAAGTATCGTTCTTCCCAAAGGACTCACGGCCTAGTTTAGTTATGTGATTTGTTGATTAGCTAAGACTTATAAACGCAATAATTGAGATTTTATATGCAAGAAAAAAAATAAACATGTATGCATGAGTTTTTGATCAATGGCAAAAGCAAAAGATAAACACTTTCAATGAAATATATGAATGAATATGTTGTTGGGGGTCAATTTCATCTTATCCACTCTCATATATTTTAGGAATTCAACATTCAAATCATCATTGTTAATGCCACTCTCTAAAGTACCTTTCTAGAAGGCTTCTCCCTAATCACGAGTTCATACAATTCATAGCATTCCTAATGATCAGTTCATAAGTGCAGGAGCTTAACGACAACCAACATAATATTGGGAGAAATTCCCCGGATCTAGACTTCCCCGTACGTTCCCGTATCGACAAAACCAATAATCATGCATCGAATGAGTTAAACAATGCAAGCATTAAGCAAAGAGGAAAAACCCTAACTAATGATGAAAGAAAGCATAAGTCTTAATTAAAAGATATAAAAACAAATTCCATATATGAGAGCTTCAAAAGATTACATTGATTCCCCAACAAACATACAAAGTTTAGTTCACCATATTCATGGTGAACCTAGATGAATAATGAAAGAATGAAAGAATAAACCCTAAAAAGGTGAAGAGGTAGCCTGAGCATCCAAGATCCTCCTTCAAAGGGGTGGAAGAGAGAGTGTTTGCCTCGTTTTTGCCAAAGATACAAACCCTAGGACGTCCTAAAGCTTATATACTATTCTAAAATTACACAAAATTTAGGCCCAAACCCATAAGTGTGCCAAAAACCCAATCCAAGCCCATTTAGAATGGCGCTCAGCGGTATTTTACCGCTGAGCGGTACTAGCGGTTGATCCATATTGCCCCCCAGCTGCTGTTTTGCCCCTCAGCGGTGATTTCGGCACCTGAAAACTGCCGCTCAGCGCCAAATTTCCGCTCAGCGCCACTCGGTCAGACTTTTTCTGCGTTCTGGTTGGTTTTTCAGCATTCTGGTTGACTGGTTGACTTTTCTGGTTGACTGGTTGACTTTTCTGGTTGACTGGTTGACTTTTCTGGTTTCTGGTTGACTTTTCAGCACTCCTCGGTACTTCCATTCTTCTTTCAAATCATTCAATTAGCCTACAAAATCAAGGGAATCTTGCACAAAATCATTAAATTCACTTTCAACTCTCTTATTTCTGAAAATATGAATAAAAGTATGATTTCAAGCTAGTTTCTAAGTATAAAGGTTGCTTTTAGTATCAATTTTAAGCATGAAAATAACAGTTTTTCAATTGTTATCACAACCCCAAACTTAGAACTTTGCTTGTCCTCAAGCAAACAAAATGTAACTCAATCTCCAACCAATTCATATGATGGTTCACTCATTCAAAAATCCTCTTTTTCAAGATAAGTAACAACTTTACTCAAACTTATGACCAAGAGTTCAATCAAGATGTGCACATGCTTTAGTGTTCACAAAGTCATTTAGATTCCAACAAATGCTATTTTTCATGAATGATCAATCAATTAAGCATGGATGTTCATGTGCTTATGGAATATTTCCTCACTAGGTAAAGTGTTTCACTCAACACACAAGTGTATAAAAGGTAAAGTGTTTCACTCATTCACTCCACTATCACAATGTTACATGAATCAACTTTGCCTTTCATTTTACCATAATCAAAAACATTCACAAGCATGCATCATCACAAGGACTTTTCAATGGCTTATAACGTGGCTGGGCTAACAAGAAAATTGGTTTTTCTGGATCACAAAATCCTTGAGTTAAGAAAATCATATCAACACAATTATTCTTATTTATTCCCAACTTTCTTTTGCCTTTGCATTTGCATTGAGCTTTGCTTCTTTTTCTTTTCTTTTCTTTTTCTTTTTCTTTGCATATTCTTACTTTTTAGCTCTTAGCTCAATGCTTTTCCTTTTTCATGTTTCCCCAACAACCCCAAACTTGAACATTTAACAATACCATACAAAGATCTTCTACTTAACTCAAGGTAAAGATTTTCAATCAAGGGTTTTCAGTGTATGTTCAAGGCTAAGGGTTCAAAGGATAGAACACAACGTGTTCTCTTTTAGTGGGCTAACTTTATGAATTTGGCCAATAAAAAGGGTTCCAACAGACGGCCTTGATCATATGATGCAAAACAAGCAATTGATTCAATCATAGAAAACCTGGGCAAAGTCATTCATGCTTTCAAAGTAATAGTATTCAATCATACCAAAAACTCTGGAGCTCAAAACCTCACATATAAGCTCATTCACATTTGACATACACATCCTGCTTAATTTCACAATCACAATCATGATATCATGCATTTGTTCACAAAGCTTGTGAATCACCTGTATAAGCATTTTAATGTGCACATCATCTCAACATCAATTAATCATAAGCATCATTCAAGCATTACTTATCAAACAATCACAATTAATAGCAAACCATCAGAAGAAACTAGGTGTTCCATAGAGTACATCAAACCCTAATCTAAAAACAAAAACAAATAAGTTCAGAAAACTTAAACCACAAAAGCATAATCATATGATAGCATTTATCAGTAAATGCTATCTCAGCCCCTCCTCAATCTGAGCTATCATCTGTATCCTCCTCTTCTTGGATCCTATAGTCTTGATTCCTTTTGCCCGATGAGGAGGCCATCCCTGCATCAAACATAATTCACAAAACCAAAAGATACATTGTTAAGCATTAATAAACCATAATGAAGAAATCAGCCCCTTCAATGATGCTCTCTCCCAACCCCAAACTTAGATGGAAAACTAGTGAGCAAGTGAGTGGAAGGGAGATTTTCTAAAGAGGGATGAGGGAAAGGTTGTAGAGAACCTTTGAAAAGGTATGTAGGAGTGTGTGTGCAGAGAAGAGTCTGAAAATAAAAGCATTTGCACAACTTAGGGTATAAAAATACCCTAATGGGCTCGGGTTCCACTAAGGGGAACTAAAGCTCATTCTGCAAGAGTACCGCTCAGCGGTAAGTTGCCGCTCAGCGGCACTTTCGTGATGTGCTCTTCTCCTTCTTTTCTTAACCTACGTGCCTCCTAGACATGCCCCTCATTGGTTCCCTGCAATTCAATGTTTAAAAATGCTTATGCAAACCCTAACTAAAATAAACAAACAAAAATATTCAATCAACTGGGTTGCCTCCCAGGTAGCGCTTGTTTAACGTCACGAGCCTGACCCAAAATCCACCAACAACCATCAGTAGGTGTTTCAGACTTACCAGCACCCATCAGTAGGTGCAAAATTTTCTCACCAACACCCATCAGTAGGTGTTACAAACTTAGTATCCTTCAGTAGATACTTAACCACCTAGCATCCTTCAGTAGATGCTGTATCCAACAAAATATTTACAAAATAATGTCCACAAATTAAAAGTTACAAAACCAAATCAAAAGTCAAAAGTTTGTAAATCACTGGGTTGCCTCCCAGCAAGCGCTCTTTTAACGTCATTAGCTTGACCTAGTAAAGCCCAAGTTCCTTCTTCTTTTTCTTCTTTCTACTGAACTTCTTTAGAAATTTGATCAAACCAGGAACTTGTTGCAGTGTCTCAATCATAGGAACTTTAATCTCCAATTTCTTGAAGATTTCCACAAAGCACTCAAATTCCTTCTTCCTATGATACTTCTTTGGATGGGGACGAGATTTTTCATATGATTCTTTATTTTTTTCTCTCGTCCTCTTTCTCTTTTCTCTCACTTTCTTTTTTTCTTTTCTTTTTCTACTCACCTTCTCAATCTTCACACAAATTTTCTCTTCTTCTTTCTCTTCTCTCTCTTTTCTCTCTTCTTTTTCCAACTCAACTTTTTCAACATTTACACTCACTAGCTCTTGACACTCTCCCCTGGGGTTAACCTCAGTATTAGCCCCAAAATCCGTGTCAGACCTTTCTTCCAACTGCTTGGTAATCTGCCCCATTTGAATCTTCAAGTTCTTAATAGCAGCTTCAGTGCTCTTTTGAGAAGATTCAGTTTTCTGTATAAATTGCTGAAGAGTTTCTTCCAACCTTATTGATCTTTCATTAAGTATAGAAATTTGTTCCCATAAGGTTGGTTGTTGTTGTTGCTTGTTAAATTGCCCAGTTTGTCCAGCTTGCCCACTTTGTCTTTGACCAACACTTGGGTGTGGTTTCCACCCTTCATTGAAATTCTCCTGACTGTATGGAAATTGATTGGCCATGAAGTTAACATCCTCTAAAGCTTCTGCTGGACAGGCGCATTGACCATTGATATGATCACCTCCACATAATTCACACAACTGTGATTGAACCTGTGCAACAGTCTTTAACTCTTTTGGCAGTTGTTCAAGTATCTTTGTGAGATTCTCCAATTGTTGAGTTATTAACTTGTTTTGAGCTATCAAGGCATATTTGGATTGCAACTGTAGAACTCCTTTTTGTTGAATAGGAGCTCCTCTTTCACTGTTCCACTTATTGTCATTAGTAGTCATGCTTTCAATTATTTCTGTGGCTTCCTCTGGAGTCTTCCATTTGATATTGCCTCCAGCTGAGGCGTCAAGCATCATCATGGTTTATGAACCAAGACCTCCAAGGAAGATTAGGACTACTTCTCCTTCGTTAAATCCATGCGTGGGCGTCTTTCTTAATAGGCTTTTGTACCTGTCCCATGCATGCCCTAGTGATTCTTCCATGCCTTGTCTAAATGAAGAGATCTCTTGTTTCCCTTTGTTGATTTTAAAGCTTTGTTGCTGCCATTGTTGTTGTGGTTGGTTCTCAAATTGTCCGGCAGCTTGCCAAAATTGGCTTTGATCCATGCTTGAGTCATGTTCCCACCAGTGGTTGAGATTACTTTGGTAGAATTGAGTGCCCATTAAATTCTTGTTCGAATTGCATCCTGCAAACATTAGGCACAAAACTCTACAAAATATTTGTTAGCACAAAAAGATATAGGAGAAGATATATATTCAGAAGATAAAAGATTCAGAAGATAAAATAAAATAAGATAGAATAAAATAAAATAAAATCTAATCTAATCTAATCTAATAAGATAAAATAAAATCTAATCTAATCAAATAAAATCAAATCAAATCTAATCTAGTCAAATCAAATAAGATAAAATAAAATAAAATAAAAACAGAAAAAATAAAAACAGAAAATAAAAACAGAAATTCAAAATTAAAGTCAAAGATAATCAATAATCACACAAATTAACCAGTTAAACCACGAGTCCCCGGCAACGGCGCCAAAAACTTGATGGACAAATTTATGAGCACCAAAATATGATGTCACAAACTTGTTTCACAATCAGCAAGTATGACCGAATCGTTCAAGTAATAAACTTGGTAAGACCAAGTATCGTTCTTCCCAAAGGACTCACGGCCTAGTTTAGTTATGTGATTTGTTGATTAGCTAAGACTTATAAACGCAATAATTGAGATTTTATATGCAAGAAAAAAAATAAACATGTATGCATGAGTTTTTGATCAATGGCAAAAGCAAAAGATAAACACTTTCAATGAAATATATGAATGAATATGTTGTTGGGGGTCAATTTCATCTTATCCACTCTCATATATTTTAGGAATTCAACATTCAAATCATCATTGTTAATGCCACTCTCTAAAGTACCTTTCTAGAAGGCTTCTCCCTAATCACGAGTTCATACAATTCATAGCATTCCTAATGATCAGTTCATAAGTGCAGGAGCTTAACGACAACCAACATAATATTGGGAGAAATTCCCCGGATCTAGACTTCCCCGTACGTTCCCGTATCGACAAAACCAATAATCATGCATCGAATGAGTTAAACAATGCAAGCATTAAGCAAAGAGGAAAAACCCTAACTAATGATGAAAGAAAGCATAAGTCTTAATTAAAAGATATAAAAACAGATTCCATATATGAGAGCTTCAAAAGATTACATTGATTCCCCAACAAACATACAAAGTTTAGTTCACCATATTCATGGTGAACCTAGATGAATAATGAAAGAATGAAAGAATAAACCCTAAAAAGGTGAAGAGGTAGCCTGAGCATCCAAGATCCTCCTTCAAAGGGGTGGAAGAGAGAGTGTTTGCCTCGTTTTTGCCAAAGATACAAACCCTAGGACGTCCTAAAGCTTATATACTATTCTAAAATTACACAAAATTTATGCCCAAACCCATAAGTGTGCCAAAAACCCAATCCAAGCCCATTTAGAATGGCGCTCAGCGGTATTTTACCGCTGAGCGGTACTAGCGGTTGATCCATATTGCCCCCCAGCTGCTGTTTTGCCCCTCAACGGTGATTTCGGCACCTGAAAACTGCCACTCAGCGCCAAATTTCCGCTCAGCGCCACTCGGTCAGACTTTTTCTGCGTTCTGGTTGGTTTTTCAGCATTCTGGTTGACTGGTTGACTTTTCTGGTTGACTGGTTGACTTTTCTGGTTGACTGGTTGACTTTTCTGGTTTCTGGTTGACTTTTCAGCACTCCAATCATTCGGTACTTCCATTCTTCTTTCAAATCATTCAATTAGCCTACAAAATCAAGGGAATCTTGCACAAAATCATTAAATTCACTTTCAACTCTCTTATTTCTGAAAATATGAATAAAAGTATGATTTCAAGCTAGTTTCTAAGTATAAAGGTTGCTTTTAGTATCAATTTTAAGCATGAAAATAACAGTTTTTCAACTGTTATCAATAGTTGAGGCCGAAGGGCCGAATACATGGAGCCCGAATGCCTTTGAATACTTGAGGCCGAGTGGCAAATACCTTTGAGGCCGAACGGCTGAATGCTTAAACACTTAAGGCCATGGATGGCTTGAGGTCGAAAGGTCAAAAACATGTGAGGTCGAATGGTTGAATACCTGTGAGGCCGAATGACCGAGCACCTATGAGGCCGAATGACCGAGCACCTATGAGGCCGAATGGCTGAATAGTTGAGGCTGAAGGGCCGAACACCTGTGAGGCTGAATGGTCGAGCACCTACAAGGCTGAATGTCGAGCACCTGTGAGGTCGATTGGTCGAGCAGTTGAAGCCGAAGGGCTAATACCTTTGAGGCCGAACGGCCGAATGCTTGAACACTTGAGGCCATGGATGGTCGAGCGGTTGAGGTCGAAGGGCCGAGTACCTATGAGGCTGGGTGGTCGCATACGTGTAAGGCCGAATACCTTTGAGGCTGAATGGAAACTCTGGTTGGTAAGTCGAACGGTTTGTAGGGGTTTAAGTTCCCTTCTCTCTCAATCGTTCGATTTGTTGTGATTATGGCTTGCTTCATGCAATTCTGTTGATTTGAGGCGGGCCGCTCGGAAAGGACTTGTTTCGCCCTTAGCGCCGCAATCTCCTTTGATTAAAAAAGGTATTTACCTACCTTGCTGATTTTTTACATCAACATTACTATTATTGGTAATTATCTCTAATATAATAATCTCTCCGATTACTTTAACCAAACCAAAAATGTTTTGGTTACAACAATTAGATAACTATATTTATAGTTATATATTATATGATATATTATATATCATATATAATAAATAAAACTTTAATAGTTATTATAATATATATTATCAATGAGATATTTATATTTCACTGTAGTTTATGTTGCAACTAATATTATAAGATTACAATTTTTTTATTATTTTATGAAATATTCATATTTTATAAAAATACTTATCTTATTGATGAGATTTCACATAGAGATGATGATCCATATGGTGTACCTTTTGCTTTGTTGAAAATTCCTAGTGTTGATCTGAAGCAGTGATGTTGAGACTGAACGCTCGTATTGGTTCCTTGCTATTTCAACAGGATGCCGCTCAGCTTGGTGTGGTTGGACGGCTGGTGAATGCAGTCGTTCGGATTGGTGTTGTTGGATAACTGTTGAATGCAGCTGTTCGGATTGGTGTTGTTGGATGGTTGTTGAATGTAGTCGTTCAGAATGGTGTGGTTGGACGGCTGTTGAATGCAGTCGTTCGGAATGGGCTCGATCCGCCCTTCGTGCCTCAATCTCCTCTTAGCGTTTCCACTACATATCTCTGATCGGTTCCCTGGTGCTCTATTGCTCCTCCGTGTTTCTCGTGATCATCATTGGGTTTCTTCAGCTTGCTCTCGACTCTACGGTGGGCGCCAAAATGTTTCGGTAGGGATTTATAGGACCGAGAGACTAACCTTTTTTTACGTGTCTTCCTTGCTTCCGAATGCCTGGATCACCTGCCTTCCTTCAGCTTGGACCGCTCGATATTCAGTGTGGACCGCTCGGTTACCTTCAGTCTTGTTCGTTCGGTGGACTTCAAGCTTTGACCGCTCGGTCGCCTTCTTGGTGGAGGGGGGAGGTACTTGCAAAAGCTCTCCGACACTCAATTTAGGCATGTGGTGGAAGAGCTTTGGCTCTTTGATTGAATACCCAGTGAAGAGTTATCACTATGAGTATTTTAGAGTAGTAGAATGTGAGTAAAGCGTAAGTGGAATGTACTTGGCCTTTGGTCGTGTCATTGTATTTATAAGTGTTTCATAAGCCAAATAAAAACAACATTACCTGAAAATTTGGTTAGTTACTCATAAATATCTTAATCGCTTATCATATTTTTAATCAGATCTTCACTCAGATATTCTTGATTATTCCTTTGATTATTTTATCTTCTGCTGGACCCTTGGCCCAATAACTTAAACGTTCGCCCAAAGTCCATTCGGCCTGGTTGACCTTAGTTAATGTAGTGAATGGTGGCCTGGTTGATCATTGTTGTGGTGGTGATCGATCGATTAACAATTAATAATCGATCAGTGTACACTATATCCGGTATAGACCATTGTTGTGGTAGTGACTGATCGATTAACAATTAATAACCGATCGGTATACACTATACCCGATACAATCATCAAATCACACTCATTTATAAATTTTCTTATAAGTTAATATCTTTTATAACCATGTTCATATCCATTTCATTTTGAACAATCATACCAACCACAATTAATTTATCCAAATTAACAATTTCTCATCACATTTATAACAATTTCATAGTTCAGATTAAATCACCCTTCCACAAAATTTTTTAATTACTCCATTATCTAAATTTTTATCACAAGTAACAAGGTTCATCAAAATCACCCTTCTCCTTAAATTATTCCTAAATTATAGCAAACATATAACTACAATATTCATATAGCAAATTTTAAAATTCAAAATTAAAATCTTAAATTTTCAATTTAATTAGTTTCCATAATCTTACAACTTTATCTAGCACTTGTTCTATTTCTCTCAACAACTTCACACTAAAATCACTCTATCACTAGTACAATAAGAAGAAAAGGCACCGGTTATTTTTTATTATTGGCATCGGTTTTGCAACCGAGGCATATGTGGGCGAGGTAAAAAGGACAGATTTTATGCCTCGGTCATGGACGGAGATAAAAAGCAGACAAAAATATGCCTCGGTTCTTACATAACAAGAAACGGAGTGGTGCAAGTCAATGTTTTTCACACAACCGGAAAATCCCAATTTTAGAAACCCAAAGTGCTTGTGATTGTGAGTCTTCACTGGCCTGGCCTCAAAAGCAGAAGAATAAGAGTAGATGAACACCTTCTGCAACGAATCAGGAAGCTCCCTTAGGGTTTCCCATCACACAGGGCTGCGACGGCTGGAGGAAGATTGTCGGTCTAGGGCAGCGGCGACAACGAAGGGGAAGAATGGTGGAGGCAGCAACGACGGAGGGCTCGCCGATCTGAAGCGGCTTGGCGACGACGATCTGGAGCGGTGGATCGAGAGCGACGGAGGCAGGTGATGAGCGGGTCGCACCGCTCACAAAAATTGTGCATAAAAGAATGCAGTATAGCTAGGAAGTGACTCCTAGGTCGTCTCTCAAGGACCAATTTGTGTCGGTTTAGTCTCAGATTTTATACACAAAGTGGGGGGGTTTGTGGATGTTTTTGTGATTGTGCGGAAAATAAAATTAAAACTGGAAATTAAATAAGACAACAAAAATTGAAAATACTGAAATAAATTTAAAAGACAATAAAAACTGAACAATGAAAGACAGTAAAAATAGAACAGTAATTATGCAGAAACGGTAAAAACATTGTAATTAAAATTTACCAAAAGTATCCATAAAAATAAACGGTAAAAACAACGTCTGAAAAGAAGATGTTCAGAAAAATACATTGACAGAATTTTAACGTTTTAGAAAATATTAAACGGTAAAAATAGAAGAGACAATAAAATTAAAAGTACTGAACTGGAAATGAAATTCACCCAAACTTTCAACACTTGAAAATAAAATTCTTGAACACGTAAAAATTAAATGAGCATGACAAACTTATACTGCTTGAGAAATAAAACTACATTTTTGCACTGTTTGACATGGAAACTCAGAAAACGGAAGAGAAAGAGGAAGAGGCGAGAGCCTCTTCCATGGCTGTCCTAAACTACTCCTAAAATTCTACTCTAAAATCTAATTCTCTAAATCTCTGGTGCTGCTTGCATCTTATAGCAAATTCTCTCTGACACATTCTTCATTCTCTGCCTACCATCCTTGTTTCCATGCAGGTTTTGTTTTTGTCCCCGTAGGCTGAAGACTTCTTTCCATTCCTAGATGTGCTGAAATCAAGAAGGTGGGACCCCTACTCTTGTCATCTTCTTCATTGCTCACGGCTGTAGCTTCTCCAAGTTGCTCCCGTGAGCTTGTGCTAGAACAATTTCTTAGTGGTGGATGGACCCTATATTTCAGCATGTAACAGTTTATACCTTTGGAGCTCTTTGGTCGTTAGCTTTCAACCAAGTGGTGGCTGGACTGTGATCTTCTTTTCCATGTGCTGGACCGTGATGAAGCTGGATGGGAATGGATGAGCTTGCTTGTGGGTCTCGTTGCTGCAGCAGGAACGTGATAGGCAGCCGTGAGCTCCCTTCAATTCTTCTCAAAGTCAGCCTTCTTCTCTACTTCCAGCAGCCACCGTGAGCACTTCCTTAGTAAGCCTTGCTTGTCTCCTTTGTAATAAAAGAGGTACCGTCCAGCTCACTCCCAAGAGAGCCGTGAGTTCATTTTAATGTGTTCCCCCTCCATTAGTTCAATTTACAAAGCTAGAAAGAAGATCCTTGGCTGGTTGCTTAAGGCCGTGTGGTTTTCATGAAGAATCAAAATCTTAGCATTTTGGAACTCTCCCATGGACGTGATTCTTCAAAGTGGTGGCCCCTTAATGCTTGACAAATGAATTGAAAACAAAACCGTGAGCTCCACATGTGGCCCCTTTGCCAAAAATAATTTTCCAAGCTTTGTGTTTTGTCATGAACTTTCCAACATGGTGGCTCCCACTTTCCATTTGTTTCCAAAGCATGTGATGTTTGCTGAAATACTTCTCCATGGCCGTGGATTTTATTATGTGCTACTTCCAATTACATAATGTAAAGCTAACAAAATGGGTAGTTTATGACCGTGAATGCTTAAGACTTATGGCAGCCACTTTCTTCAACAGCCGTGAGTTGCAACATGGTTTCCAAACCAACCAATATTACTTCTTGAAATGAGCTACAAAATGTGCCAATATGTATTTCCAAAATTTCCTTGCAATCACTAATGCAAATAAATAACTCAAATAATTCAAATTAATTGAAATTAGAATTTTTGGTCAAATTAAGTGCATTTAGTGAAAACGAGAAAATATCGGACATTTTAGCACAATTCCCTTATCAAATTCGGTACAATAAACTAAGTGAAGTGTATAAAATATCGACTTATCAAAATAGACCACACTTAGTCTTTTGCACTCTTGGGCAAAATTAAGACGCAATTCAGGGAATGGTTCAAAGGACTTTAAAGGCGTAACACAGATGCAGCATACAGAAAATAAAAACTCATGAGAAAATAAAAGAATTTACACAGTTCTCAAGAATTCTGGACAGAGAAAAGAAGTAGACAATATCCAACACAAAATCAAGAAAGGCAGATACTTACAGAAATCTTCCAAGCAATTCAAAACTTGGTAAAATAACTAATCAGCTCAAGAGGTGATTCAAAAATAACAAAACCTCACAGATGCGCTATAGTGTTTCTCTCAAGTGTTTAAGGTAAATCAATGTCACTCAATGCATTCAAAAAAGCAAACACAAGCAGATTTGGCAAGCTTCTAATATCAACACTTAAAACATATGCATGTTCGGATCCAAAGGTCTTTACTGGTTGTAATGGGGCCAAGGATAGGGGAGGATAAATTTGGATAAGTAGCTAAAGCCCAAAAGAAATAGAGGAGCACTGGGGAACAAGTGTAAATACAATGAAATTACGCCCAAACCTCTAATTTAATCCTCTTCTCGACTCCATTATTCACAAAATTGTTTTTCATCATTTTTTTCTTTTTCTCATCATTTTTTTTCATCCTGTCTCTTTTCTTTTTTCTCTTTATCACACAACAGGATATAAATCATATTTCCAAAACATGATGAGGAACCAACTAGCCAATTTATCAGAATTCCCAAGGAGACCACACTTATTCACAGAATACTTCTATAGCTCCAGACTGTCCTAAGGTTAAGGTAATCACAATTTTTTTTTTTCACTTAGGGCCAGTGTATGAGCTTTAAAACAAAGAAATGGGGAAAATATAGGCTCAAAGGGGTTATCAAAGGATAATATCAGGGTAGGCTTATTTGGCTAAAGAGGCTCAAGAACAAAAATGCCTTTATCATTTCTAAACATGCATATAAATAAGGTATATCAAAAAGAATCAAGCCAAAGCATATGTGCAAGCAATCAAGATACATATCACACAAAAGAAAGAACATCAAGTGGCTCAAATCTCACACAGGGTATTCGTCACAATCAAATCAACCTCTTAAACGTTATAATTATCTCTCAAGCAAAGAAAAGCAAGGATTTCAAACCATAAGTATTAATGAAGTGAAGGAAAAATCTACAACTTAGACAAACTCCAGAAATCAAGAGAAAAATGTAAAATTTATTGCACACAAAACATACTAAAAACCACTTAAAACAGAAAAAATTTAACACTCAAAAACAAAAAATTTAACACACAAAACAAAGAAAAATCAGAGTCTCTCCCAATAGACCACACTTGAACTACACATTGTCCTTAATGTGTTCTACGCATACATCAGCAATCAAAACAGTAAACATATTATGGACAAGTGCAATAAAGTAAGGAAAAAGGGAGAGAAGAAAATGCAAACTCCCGTAGGCTATGGTGGAAGCTGCCAATTTTGGACTTGCAGGGAGATCTTGTCATCTTCACGATCCAGCCAGGAAATTTTGAGAATGAACTGCTTCATCCTCCAGATCTGATCTAGCAGTGAAATGTTTTCCACAGCTGGATCTATGCAGTGATTGTTGATGAGCAGGTTCAGCATGTGCCTACTGCTGTTGAAACTTTGGTGAGTGTTGGCACCTTTGTCTTCTATTGTAGGTGCATGTTGGTCAAATTCATTTGTACCTCCTGCAATAGGGTTAGTGCAATATGGTTCCACAGAAATTTCATGCAGGGGTATAGCACCCAAATTATCATTCTGAACCTCAAATACATCCTCAGAACATGAATCAATTTCAAAATCACAAGCAACATCAACCACAGACTCAGATTCATGTTCAATGCATGGAGAATAAACATTCGGATGTGATAGCAAAAATTGGTTCTCATCATGCATAGAGGGAAAATTAAAATCAGACTCAGCAACAATATAATCATCAGCATACCTCTCAACAACATAATCATCAATATAATCAAATTGAGGTATGCTTACCTCCTCTTCCTTGAAGATTGCTAGAGTGTTGGAAGATGAAGGTAGTCTACCTGGTTCAGGATTACTGCTTATTCTTGCCTGCTCCTCAAAATATTCATCTGTCTCCTCAAGTGCAAGAGTGGACATCTGCCTGATCTGATCAGTCAGATTTTGAATGGCAGCTTGAGTTTCCTGCTGGATCTTCATGCTTTCTTGCTTGAACTTGAGATTCTGCATGGTCATCTTCTCCATTAACTCCTTCAATGTAGGCTCAGAAGTAGAAGGCTGAGGAGCTATTTGAGCAGGAGCATCATACTGCTGACTCTCGTATTGCTGGACTGACGGAGGGATAAAAGTATCCACAGATGGTGCAACCTGATATTCCTGTGGAGCATCGTACCATCCCAAACTCGTGTCATTCCATCCAGGATCGTTGTTATAAGCATATTGCACAGGGGAAAATTTGCTCAGAAACTGATGCTCAATATATCCCCAATCAGTAACAGATCTTAGAGGAAGAGAGTCTTTCCAATCCTTAGCTGCTCCTTGTAATGAATGCGGAAATGCGCTCAAGAAAATGTGATCAAGATCTGGAGGCTTCATTGAAGAGCACATGATGTGGAACTCCTCCAAATGTCTATGTGGGCATTCTCCTGCAAAACCATGAAACTTAGGCAGCAAATATGTCAGTCCAGTGCTTAGAACGTAATAAAAATCATCCTCTGTATGTGGAACCGGCTCCCTAGGAGCGCTCTCAGGAATTTGAGGATGATCCATATAATTCTCATCATAAAAGTCAGCAGAATTAAATTCAGAGTGCCATGCAGACGGAGAATCATATTCATAATTAGAGGTATCGGCAGAATAAGAAGTATTCACAAAATCAAAATAGGTAGACATGAAAAATAAAAATAAAAATAAAATACTAAAAATTACGAGACAAACAAAACACAACACATTTATACATGCAACACGTACACAAGAATTTTTTATTTTATTTTATTTTTTTAATTAATTAACAGACAAAACACATATGATACACATACAGAAAATAAAACATCGCATCACAATACAAGATAAAACACAAAATAATTAAACATGTTATAGGCACAAACAAGATAGAACAATTATTTTTTTTTTTTTGTTTTTTTTTCTTTTTTTTTAAAATACAGTAACTAAATACAGAACACAACACAATAAAAATATAAAAGACAAAACATATATTAACACAGTAAAAATCGAAAAACACAGCAAAAATCTAAAACAAAAAACCTGGAACTGAAGTGACAACGCCGCCAAAATTTGCTGAAGGTGTCGTTGTCGCCTACAAAAATACAAAACACAAAACACACAAAATACACATATTAACAAAACAAAAATTTACACAACAAGAATCTAAAACCAAACCGTTATTGATCCCCGGCAACGGCGCCATTTTTTGATGAGCGGGTCGCACCGCTCACAAAAATTGTGCATAAAAGAATGCAGTATAGCTAGGAAGTGACTCCTAGGTCGTCTCTCAAGGACCAATTTGTGTCGGTTTAGTCTCAGATTTTATACACGAAGTGGGGGGGGTTTGTGGATGTTTTTGTGATTGTGCGGAAAATAAAATTAAAACTGGAAATTAAATAAGACAACAAAAATTGAAAATACTGAAATAAATTTAAAAGACAATAAAAACTGAACAATGAAAGACAGTAAAAATAGAACAGTAATTATGCAGAAACGGTAAAAACATTGTAATTAAAATTTACCAAAAGTATCCATAAAAATTAACGGTAAAAACAACGTCTGAAAAGAAGATGTCCAGAAAAATACATTGACAGAATTTTAACGTTTTAGAAAATATTAAACGGTAAAAATAGAAGAGACAATAAAATTAAAAGTACTGAACTGGAAATGAAATTCACCCAAACTTTCAACACTTGAAAATAAAATTCTTGAACACGTAAAAATTAAATGAGCATGACAAACTTATACTGTTTGAGAAATAAAACTACATTTTTGCACTGTTTGACATGGAAACTCAGAAAACGGAAGAGAAAGAGGAAGAGGCGAGAGCCTCTTCCATGGCTGTCCTAAACTACTCCTAAAATTCTACTCTAAAATCTAATTCTCTAAATCTCTGGTGCTGCTTGCATCTTATAGCAAATTCTCTCTGACACATTCTTCATTCTTTGCCTACCATCCTTGTTTCCATGCAGGTTTTGTTTTTGTCCCCGTAGGCTGAAGACTTCTTTCCATTCCTAGATGTGCTGAAATCAAGAAGGTGGGACCCCTACTCTTGTCATCTTCTTCATTGCTCACGGCTGTAGCTTCTCCAAGTTGCTCCCGTGAGCTTGTGCTAGAACAATTTCTTAGTGGTGGATGGACCCTATATTTCAGCATGTAACAGTTTATACCTTTGGAGCTCTTTGGTCGTTAGCTTTCAACCAAGTGGTGGCTGGACTGTGATCTTCTTTTCCATGTGCTGGACCGTGATGAAGCTGGATGGGAATGGATGAGCTTGCTTGTGGGTCTCGTTGCTGCAGCAGGAACGTGATAGGCAGCCGTGAGCTCCCTTCAATTCTTCTCAAAGTCAGCCTTCTTCTCTACTTCCAGCAGCCACCGTGAGCACTTCCTTAGTAAGCCTTGCTTGTCTCCTTTGGAATAAAAGAGGTACCGTCCAGCTCACTCCCAAGAGAGCCGTGAGTTCATTTTAATGTGTTCCCCCTCCATTAGTTCAATTTACAAAGCTAGAAAGAAGATCCTTGGCTGGTTGCTTAAGGCCGTGTGGTTTTCATGAAGAATCAAAATCTTAGCATTTTGGAACTCTCCCATGGACGTGATTCTTCAAAGTGGTGGCCCCTTAATGCTTGACAAATGAATTGAAAACAAAACCGTGAGCTCCACATGTGGCCCCTTTGCCAAAAATAATTTTCCAAGCTTTGTGTTTTGTCATGAACTTTCCAACATGGTGGCTCCCACTTTCCATTTGTTTCCAAAGCATGTGATGTTTGCTGAAATACTTCTCCATGGCCGTGGATTTTATTATGTGCTACTTCCAATTACATAATGTAAATCTAACAAAATGGGTAGTGTATGACCGTGAATGCTTAAGACTTATGGCAGCCACTTTCTTCAACAGCCGTGAGTTGCAACATGGTTTCCAAACCAACCAATATTACTTCTTGAAATGAGCTACAAAATGTGCCAATATGTATTTCCAAAATTTCCTTGCAATCACTAATGCAAATAAATAACTCAAATAATTCAAATTAATTGAAATTAGAATTTTTGGTCAAATTAAGTGCATTTAGTGAAAACGAGAAAATATCGGACATTTTAGCATAATTCCCTTATCAAATTCGGTACAATAAACTAAGTGAAGTGTATAAAATATCGACTTATCAGCAGGCAGCAACGACGGAGGGCTCGCCGATCTGGAGCGGCTTAACGATGGCGATCTGGAGCGGTGGATCTAGAGAGGCGGAGGCAACGGTGGCGGTGGCAACAATGGCGGAGGCAGCAACGACGAAGGGCTCGCCGATCTGGAGCGGCTTGGCGATGGCGATCTAAAGCGATGGATTTAGAGCGACAGAGGCAGTAGTGGCGGAGGCAGCGGCAGAGGAGGTACAGCGGCGGAGGCACGGACAGAGAAGAGTGAGAGCACGAGGGGAGTGAGAGCACGAAGAAGAGAGGAAGAATGGGAGAGCACGGACAGAGAAGAAGTGAAAATGAAGAGTTAATGTGAGAACCGAGTTAGGTGGCAGGAGTTGTATGCCTCGGTTTTGCCTAGAACCGAGTTAGTAGTGCCCTTTAGACATCGGTTGTTGGGCAACCGAGTTAGTAGCTCTTATCAGGCCCAACAGTTGTCAGTGGAGCAGGTTTGGGCAGAGTTTTATGCCTTGATTTTACGTAGAACCGAGTTAGTAGCATACTTTAGGCACCGGTCATGAGACAACCGAAGCATATATTTAAGCTATTATTACGACTCTGCCACCGCACTATTATACGCTTCGGGTTCACTTAAACCGAAGCGTATATTGCACTTTCTAATCACATTTTTTTACTAGTGTATCTACACAACAAAAGATTCAAACAACTATCAAGATACAACTTAATGATCTTCTAAAAAGGGAGTTTTTTAAATATTGAAGAGAAACAACATGCAACCTAAAAAGGGCAGGCAAGAAAATAGATTGTTCACTATATAAGAGTTGAAATTCGAACTCACCCTTAAAAGAAATTGATAAGGGACTTTAATTAATTTTGTGTAAATTACTCCTGTGATGTTGAATCTAATGAATAAAAAACTTTGGAAAACAAAAAAGGTTTTTTTTTTCTGAAGAAGGAAATTGGGATTTTCACATTTAAAATTGGTTCAAACAAACATAATTTTTGCCTAGCTCATTGTGACCTTAACACTATTAAACTTGACCTAACATCTTAATTTAACTTAATTAACCTGAAGTTTTATTTTGACATAACTTTACGCAAACTAAATTTAGATTTAAAATATGTAAAAAAAATTGTAAAAATTTTCTAAAATCGAATTGTTACTTAAAAAATGGCATGCTAACATTTTGGTCCAATAAAACTTTTCTTATATTAATTTTTGATTTTTATAAATTATTTTCATCCAACCCATAAGGACATGGGTTAAGACCAAACTCGATACGCTTGGTCTCAAACCTTTTTCATGTTTATATAAATCAGTATTCACTTTTTATATTGATTAGGCTGTATACATAGTTTTGATTGATTATTCATGCAATAATTTTGGAGAATGATTTGTTTCACCAATTAGGTACCTATTGCATTCAACATCACCCGAACTTAATATTCTTTCTTTTTTAGACGTCTCCTTTTCAATATTGGACTGTTTTGAATGCAATGTTGTTGAAATCCAAATTAAGTAATGGACGATAAAGTCGACTGCCTATTTTCCCTTAATTTTTATAGCATATCCTATTCAGAATTTTATTAACATTATTTTTTTTTATGGTTACTCTTAGTTCTTTTGTATATGTTTTACTTTTCTTATACTAATTTAATTTATCATAAATGTAACATATTGGTTTAAAGTAATAATTAATATCAATTGACAACGTTCACTTAATATAAAAACAAATGTAATTCAATATAACAGAAAAATAAAATTTATATTTGACCAAAAACAATATATCAAATAAACTATTAAAAAACTCAAAGTAGAGTAATTTTTTCAAAAATACAACTTCAATTTGAAATACACACTCTTTCAGAACTTTAATTTTTAGTATTTTTAATTTTAATTACAATAATTAAAATAAACTAGTCGTAGTTTTACTTCTTCTTTTTGTTTGTTTCCTTAAGTCCTTTAACCCATACTATTTTCATCTTATTGTAATCTAGACGGTCATGCAATTTTAAGATAGAAAAAAATTGAAATATTTATAGCATGAATTATTCATTATTAATCTATTTTTTTCATGATTTTTTTATGACCTGTCGTAAAATTCATGCAAAATCACTCTATTAATAAACCAACATTATAAATTTATAAACCCTTTTTTTGTTTCAAGCTTTTTGTGCATCTCTTATCATGAATCTGTATGAGTCTTTCTTAAGCAGGTTAGTAGTTAAAATTTAGTATGGTTATGAATAATTTTAACTGTTTTAATAATGAGTATTAATTATTCTAATACTTTTTAATGAGCATACTTTAAAATCCTTCTTTTGAGTGTTTAAAGATTGTCCATATCATAATATTGAACTCAACAGTTGATGGTAAACAAATTTATTTTCATTAATTCTTTAATTTGGTGTTAATTTTTGGATGAAAAAAAAATCCTTGTTCGTGTTTATAAAATTTAACTTTACTTTATTCACTTATTGATGTTTCTAATGAAAAATTAAAAGTTATGCTTGATGTAAAAATTTAACAATATATTTTTTTTTCTACCATGGTTTATGTTAATTATAATTTGTTTAGCTTTAATCTATTTTTCATATAAACTTTTATCTTTGTTTTTTGTCTAAACTAATGTGTATACAAATTTTAGCTTCTCTTTTTTCCTCTCAAGTCCATAATTTTTTTTAAGAGAAACTACTACTAACCTTTTATACAACAAAGAAGAAAAAGAGTATAATTTTTTTTATTTTGTTCTGGTTATAAAAAAGAAAAGTAATATAGTCACATTCAAATGTATGAATTATTAATTTTTTTTTCATTAAAAAGTCTATCAATATAGCCATTGATAAATAACTTATTAGAATGGAAATAAGTGTTTACTTAATATAACAAATCAAACCAAACACTCATAAGATAAGAACACCAATAAGATGTTTAACAAGAACTAAACTCAACAGTTAAATAATTGTGAAGTATCATGAAATTGGTAGAATAAAATCATGATAACAATTAAAAAAGTATACATAATATAATATTAAAAATAAAAGTATAATTTAATAACACTAAATATTGCAAATTAAACACAATGTTATAGTTTATTTTTTACATTTAAAGTATATCAAATCAAATATATCGAAATATTTATCAACTTAAAATTATTTATGATAATTTATTAAATTAATCATTATTAGAAAATTGTTAAATATTTTAAGTCATTTTTTGAAAAAACTAAAAAAATGTTATATTAAATATTTTATATGGCTCGCTTTAAATAACTGTTCAGTCAACTTTTATTGATTTTTAACATTTTAACTGATTTTTTTATTAGTTTTTTTCAATTCATCAGCTGCATATTAGTTTTATATTTTATTTGAACCCTCGTATAATCGGTTAATCTGGAAGAACGATCCAATTTTTAAAACATAAAATTTATAATTATAAAATTAGAAAAAGAATATAATATAATTATTTTTCGTACATGTCCTTAGCAAATGTCAAACACATATTGTTTAACATTTATTCATGCCGACATTACTTAATGGTGTATTATTATATGATTAGGCGTTAAAAGCATATTTAAGCAATTTAAATAATATGGCATCCTATTGAATTTTTAAAATTTAATCAATTTCCAAATTTTTTTTTATATTTATGGCTTATAAGTAAATATGTTAAATGTATTGTAGAATACATAAATAGTCAAATTCATTATTTTAATTAATTCACATCATTCAAAAATTTGGTTAAATTAATTAGAAGTAACAAACTTTTCAGTTATTTATATTATTTTTAAATATTTGGATTCTATAGAAAAATTTTACATGAATCATTTCAAATGTTTAATTAAGAGTATTTTTAAAAAAACCATTATTGAATTAAAAAGTTATCATAAATAACTTTTTAATTCCATTGAAAAAATATGGTGGGGGAGTAGTAGTAGTTTTCTGTTATTCATAACTATAAAATTTAGAAAAGAAGTTAAATTAAAAAAAATAAATATAATTTTGATTTAAAATATGATAATTAATGCAAAGTATGGAAGAGTCAATAACAGGGGCCTAAGAGCAATGCACATGGTTTCCATCTTGATGGCATCAGATGCGATGCCCATGAAGCACGAAAATCTTAAAATGAAACCTCGTACTGACACATGTACCAATGAGGATGCTGCTTTTGATGGAGCAATTTAAGCCACAAATGTTTGGGACCAGAACATTCTCAACCACAAACTCACCACTGTATATGTTTCTTCTCCTTTACCTTTTTATTTACACTCTGTTGTTTGGTGAGTCTCATTTCTAGTACAACAAACCCTTCAAGTTGCAACCTTTTTCTCTCCCTCCTTTTCTCTCTCTCTCTCTCTCTTTCTCTTTCTCTCTTTCTCTTTCTCTCTTTCTTTCTCTCTTATACAGTGGTTTTCACAGTTTCTCATTAGAATCTCGCCGTAGCAGCCTCTGATCATTATCTAACTACTGTCAACCCAACCTCAATTTGTGTTCATTCTGGGTGTCACAGTATTCTCTTTTTTGTTTTCATCAATTGCAAATTGAGTTTTCTCAATAGGGTATGCTCTTTTTTACTCCTTTTAGTGTTACTATTTTGGATCATGATTACTATTTTCATTCTTTTGTAGTTTTTAAGAATCTGTGATTTAGTATGTATGAAAGTCGAGTGTATTGCGAGTCGGTTTCTTGCTTTTCGGTGGTTTCATGTTCTTTTTAAATGAGGTTGTTTTGTATGTATTGCTGAGTCGGTTTCTGTTTTGCTGTGGTTTCATCTTCTTTATAAATGGGGTTGTTTTCTGGTCTTTCAATGAGAAATTAGGAAAGGGGATCGGAATTGGAGCTTTCAATGATTTTGGAAATTAACTGATCTGCATACTTTTCTTTTTTCTTTAGGTTTTTTTTTTTGGTTTAAAGTTTTATTAGAGATTTCATGAATCTGAGTTTTAGTTGAAAATGATGTTTCTCAGAGGATTTTGACATTGGATGTAGTTGTTTTCTTCCCCTTGTGACATTTTGACATGCTTATCTTGTAGAAAGATTATAGTGGCATGTTGGAATACAACTTTCAATGTTAGCCAAACAATTCTGATGTATGTACAACAACAAATTATGCATGAATGTCATTTTATAGTTAATATTCATTTTGTTTAACATTGTGTGCAGACACTAGATCATGGATTGGTACTATGGAAGTGGTGTTGGTGTTAATGATTATCTTATACCCAGAGATCAGGATTTATTGGACAGACATCCTTCACCAGAATATTGGTCAAACTGGGAAATAAGTGCAAATGAAGGTTGTAATTCAGCTAAACAATTTTTTATCATGGATTTTTTTGAAGAAAGATTCAATAATCAAATTGAGCTTGAACCATCTCTGCATGATAAAGATCAGTCTAGCAGTTCAAATGTATGTGCAAGATTGCATGAACAATCTTTTCAACAGACAGCACTCTCATCAGACCCGCCTAATTTCCAGCTTCAAGATCTACCCAGATTCGAACTCATGAATGACTCTTTCTTGTACAAACTTAACCTCTGAGATTGAGATACTTGATCATTTTAGAATAATCATGTATCTTCTTTAAGTAGATTAATTTGTAGAAGTACACACTCAATTATAGGAAGTTTAGTGCAAATTGAATTGCTCTGTGGACTTTTTCATATTTTTTTGTATGGTTGGACCCGAAAAGAATAATATTAGCTGTGGTTCATCTCTATCATGAACTTGTAGTAACATTGCAAATGTATTACAGCACAGCAGAGCCATTCAATTCTCACTAATTTACCCATAATAACTAGTTAATACTCTTGAGTAGAATGTATTCTGATGTTGCATCACCACTTGTGTTTCAGGGATTCTGTACCTGAAGATCTGCAATGTGTTGATGTTGAAAACTTACACAAATCCATCAACATTTCACCAGAAAACCAGTGCAGCAGTACACCTGGTGACCATTCTCTCTTAGACATTAATATGTTGTAAACAAATATTTTGAGCATTTTTTTATGATTTGGGAACATAGAATATCTTAAAATGTATGCCTTGTTACCATCAGGCACACTGCAGAAAGAAACCACAGATTCGGAGTATGTTTCAAGCAACTCAGGTTCAAAGGATTGTCCAGATAGAGAGGTGAGAATTGCTTTCTGTCTAACAATCTATGAGATTTCATTTGTTTGGAAGATGAAATTTTGACTTGTCATAAACAGTCATCAGCATGTTGTGTGCACCCATGCTTTGAACTCAAAAATCTTGTAGGTTCCAGTTTCTTTAATTGTCACATATAAGAACACATAATCACAAAGGGATGTAGGTTATGTGCGTGCTATTTATCATATGCAATTATCATATGTAAGAAACTTATTACCTAGTTGATTAGTATTTTTATGCCTTAAAATTGTAATATTATCTTGAAGCTTTTTCTTGAATTTTGTTTGAACTCTCATGTGCTTTTCAAGCTTGCACCAACCACTTCTCTCACTAGTTTAGCCTCTTATCCAATCTTCACCTCATGGAAAAAGCATTAATGATATCTTTCATTTAATTTTGGCTGCAAATAAATCATCTGCTTTCAAGGCTCATAGTGTAATGTAATCTGTTTGATTTTCTTTAAGGCACCACCAGCCAAGGTTTTAGACCCATTTGAACAATGCAGCAGGGATGATGGCATGCATGAGCAGTCATCACTTGAGGAATTCATACTGAAAGATCTTGAGATGGTAATTGGACAGGTGAAGTGACTAAACTCAAAATGCTGCATCTGATTAAGTGCAATAAATCATTTTTCCTGAATCTTTTTGTTGCACATTATTCACATTATAAGTTCACGGAGAGGACTCGTCTTTGCTTCCGAGATGCCCTGTATCGTCTTGCCAGAAATACAGAACAACATCATGAAATGCTGGACCAGAATGAAGATCTGAACATCCTAAAGCCAATGCCACATAGAGATCACAATGATATAACAAGGTAGGTATATGATTGATGTTTGTTGCCTGCTATGTTCTCTTGTCCTTTGTCCAACACACGACAAACTTTTAATGACAAAAACACTACATATATGTCACATTCTGGACAAACATTTTATGTTCTGGCTAACTGCAACATAATTTGGCTTGATTAGGCCAAAAACTTGGTTATATTTCCTCCAACAACAATATTGTAATGCTTTATTTCTAGTTTTCAGCATGAATCATCATATTGTTCTTTCACTCATTAATTCCAGGAAAAGCAAGCAGTAATGTACTAAATATAGTATATGCTTCTTTTCCATATGTGGCTTATATGTATATTTTGCTTCTTACTTAATAGTGTGTTCAAAGCTTGTTTTTGAATTGTTAGAACTAGTGCTAGACACAATTCTATATAAGAATATCATGTACATAGAACATGCTTCTGTACTTGTTCACTTTGATTCAATCATCAGTATGTTAATTCTAGGTGTCAGGACAAGAAATCAATGGAATTGGCTACCAACAATATTGACAGAATAATTGCAAGTCTCATGTTTAAGAGTATGGAGTTCAATATCCATGATCCTGCACTTACTCCATCAGCAACAAGTTCAGAATCCTTAAACAAAGAAGAAAAGTCTTGTTATTCCTATTCGCAAGAACTGCTAACAAATGCACAAATTCCAAGGTTTGGACCAAGTAATCAACTAAGGAACATTGGTTCCTACACCACTTGTGAAGATCCTGTAAAACAATCTTTCATGCTTGGATTTGAGATGTGTGATAGTGATCATTACAATAGACTCTAGTTAAACTAATCAGTCAATAGTTAAACCAATCAGACAAAATCAATTTCTTGTAATTATTCAATACTAAGGTTTTGAAGTGTTTTTACATCTGAATTATTTGTAGTATGTTATTTCATTCAAAAAAGTTTGTTCTATATAATAAACTTTATTCAATTGAAATGTAATTCAAATGACTCAAGAGGTTTTGCCTCAAGGTCTATAATTTGTCATCATTTTTCATTTGTTATCTTCTACAAATCTTCATCATTGCCTGCATGTAATTCAAATGACTCAAGAGGTTTTGCCTCAAGGTCTATAATTTCATCAAAGACAACATGCACACATTCTTTTATTTCAAATGTTTTCCGTATGAAAACTATATATGCTTTGTATATTAGAAGAAAAAATAAAATAGTTCCATCTACCTTAAAAAAAATTTAATTCTTCTTTTCAAATATTTAGAACAAAAAACAAAAAAAAATTCTTAAATATTGTTTTAAAGAAATTCTAAATTTTAAACAATAGGAACCCAACTATTTTGTATGGGTCCTTTGGGTTAATTTAAAAATTTGAAATCATTTTACAACCCAAATATCTACCACTTGGAACACCATAATGCTTAATTTTACATTTGTTAGATGTATGACACTTTTTCATACAATAAAAGCATGATACAACATTTGTGTTCCTATAAGTTGTTCCTTTTTCTACCCAAGATCTACGGGTTCTATGATTATGTTTATTTTTAATTCTAGGAACATACTTATTTTTAACAACCTTATTTTCATTAATTTTACTACATTCTCCTAAGGTTGTTTCATCTAGTAGTTTCTTATAATTAACACAAGATGCACATTCATCACTACTAGTAAATTTACCCTTTTCAAAAATTAAAACTTTATTTTTCAAATCTTTATTTTCTTCAAAAATATTTTCAAAATTTAATTTTAAATTCTTATTTTCTTCAAGAATATTTTCAAAATCTGATTTCAAATTTTTATTTTCTTCAGAAATATTTTCAAAATTTAATTTTAAATTTTTGAAATCCTTTTTCAATTTCTGATGGGCTTTATCTAATTTTTCAGATTCTACTATTAAAGCAGCATAAATTTCATGCAATTCATTTTCACTAATTTGACTAGAAATTTCAGAATCGCTAGATGTACTTACTTGGCTTCCAGCGTCGTCGTTCACCACTAAACAGATGTTTGCTTCTTCATCTGAGTAGCTTGAATCTGAAATGGTCTCATTGTCGTCTTCCCATGCAATGTACGCTCTCTTTTTCTTGAAGAATTTTTTTTCTTCACCCTTCTTTTGATTTGGGCAGTCTGCTTTTAAATGTCCTTTTTCTCTGCAACCGTAGCATCGGTAATTTGAGGAAGATACTGGATTATCTTTCTTTTCGTATCTAAATTTACCTTTACCTTTAGACTTCATGAACTTGTTGAGCCTTTTTATCATGAGTCTCAATTCTTCTTCTTCGTCTGAGTCTTCATCTTCCGATTTACCTTTGCTTCTTTCAACCTCCGACTTTAACGCCAAACTCTTCTTGTTGTTTTTGGCTTTTGATTCTTCTTCATCAAGTCTTCCGAGGTCAAGTTCATGCTCTCTCAACTTTCCAAATAATGCAGCCATGGTCATTGTGTTGAGATTTTGTGACTCAGAAATTGCAGTCACTTTTGGTTGCCAAGACCTGTCTAAAGATTTCAAAATTTTTATATTAAGCTCATCAGTATCGAAAGACTTACCTAGTCCAATAAGATGATTTACGATGTTGGTGAAGCGTTTTTGAACATCTACTATTGTTTCCCCTTACTTCATCCTGAACATCTCGTATTCCTGGATTAAGGTATTCTTTCTAGCTCTCTTAACATCATCTGTACCTTCATGGGTTACTCTTAGTACTTCCCATATTTCTTGTGCAGTTTTACAAACAGAAATCCTGTAAAACTCATCAACAGTTGTCAATACCCAATTTCGTCCGGGTAAATAAAATTCATCACAAAATAAACAAAAAAAAAACATAAAAAACCAAAATGAAAAATACTATTTATTTTACTTTTTGCACCCTCAAATTTTCTTTTAAACACTTAATCCAATGGCCCAAAATAATCTCACTTTTTTACTTCCTCACCACCCATCTTTTCTTATCACACCCCATTCTCCACATCACCATCCACCTCACCCTCCACATCTCATTCCACATCATCTACCTTTTTCATTTACTTTTTCCACATCATTTCCATATTAATTTTATATATCAACTTTTCTAATTTTTCCACTTACTTTTTTTAATTATATCTTCTCCATCAACATTTTTTATTATCCATTTTTCTCCACCTTATTTCTCCACTCACTTTTTATATTATTTCTTTCACTTATTTTCCACATTAACTTTTACTATTTACTATATTTTATTTCACCTACTTTCTCCACCAACTTTTTATATTATTTCTTTCACTTAATTTCCACACCTAATTTCTCCACCAACTTTTTATATTATTTCTTTCACTTATTTTCCACATTAACTTTTACTATTCACTATATTTTATTTCACCTAATTTCTCCACCAACTTTTTATATTATTTCTTTCACTTAATTTCCACACCTAATTTCTCCACCAACTTTTTATATTATCTCTTTCACTTATTTTCCACATTAACTTTTACTATTAACTATATTTTATTTCACCTAATTTCTCCACCAACTTTTTATATTATTTCTTCCACTTAATTTCCACACCTAATTTCTCCACCAACTTTTTATATTATTTCTTCCACTTAATTTCCACACCTAATTTCTCCATCAACTTTTTATATTATTTCTTTCACTTATTTTCCACATTAACTTTTTCTATTCATCTTTTTTTAATTATATTTTATTTCCTCTAAATTTTCCACCAACTTATTATATTATTTTTATTCATCAACTTTCTTCATCCTTAACTCTATAAATACATACATTCTCTTCACTTCACACACACAATTACATAATATCCATCTCTTCTCTCTCAAAATCACTTCATTCCATCCCAAAACTCTACTTCATTTTTCTCTCACATTTTACTATTTCCTAATCTCTCTATACATAATACATCTCATACCCCATTTTTACTATAAAGCTATCTTCTTCATCTTCCATCTATCTTTCTCACGACTTATTACAAGTAAGGTTTTATTTCATCACGCAAATCTTCAACAAGGTACACATTTTCTTTTCATTCTATTTATATGCATTTTGATCATTTTTTTTAGTTTATAAATTTATCCTATTTTCTACCACAATTTTATCCTATGTTTTTTTTTCATATTTTTATGTCATAGATATTTCAACTCACCTCTCTTCTTAATAAAAAAAATATAAAACTTTAAAAAACATGTAATGATATAAATATCGGTGTGAGTACTCGTGCGATCGTACGCATCAGCCTAGTACTCATTACCCAAAATATAAAATAAACAAAAAAGTCGTGTGAGTGCTCGTGCGATCGTACGCATCAGCCTAGTGCTCATTACGCAAAATCTAAAATAAACAAAAAAGGCCGTGTGAGTGCTCGTGCGATCATACGCAGCAGCCTAGTGCTCATTACGCAAAACAACAAAAACTAGGAAAAAGCCGTGTGAGTGCTCGTGCGATCGTACGCATCAGCCTAGTGCTCATTACGCAAAAAAAAATCTAAATATTACATCAATAAATACCAAAAAATAAAAAATCTTCAAAAATCAAAAACATCAACAATTTCAAAACAACAAACAATATTTCTCAGCCAGAACTACGTGATCCTTGATTCTCCATCAAAAGTGGAGATACGTAGGAGCAAGGCCAGTCCTTGTCAGGTCCACTTTCCCAAAAATCCAAATTTATCCATAATCATTTTCCAAACAAATTTTCTAAACAATTTCTCAAACAATATTTTCAAGCAGTTTCTAAAAGAACTACGTAACCCTGATTTCTCATTCTAAATGAGAATACGTAGGAGCAAGGTCAATCCTTGTCGGGCACAAAAAATTAAAAAATATATTTTGTTTATTTAGAAGTTTTATTTTAAGGGGAAGTTAAACATTTTGAAAACCACATCACATTCGCATATTTACTTAAAGGTACTGCCCTAGGGCAGGCGTTGTAGGGTGCTAATACCTTCCCTACACGTAACCGACTCCCGAACCAAGAATCTCAGTTTCGCAGACCATGCCTTATCATTTTATGGTTTTTCCGTAGTTTTCCAGAATAAACTATGGTGGCGACTCCAAATTTCTTTTTTCAAAAACGATTTATTTTTCGGATCGTCGTCCCGTCGCGATCTCGGTTGCGACAGATGGCGACTCCACTGGGGATGCTAGAGAGTCAGGCCATTTAATTAGATATGCGAATTCAATGTGGTTTTTCTTTGTGTTTTTTCCTTTACCTTATCCATGATTGATATTTGAAATAGTCGCATGTGAGTTTTTTTTTAGTTGTTCTTTATCTTTGAAATAATTGTTCCTCACCTATGTTTGATATGTCTACTTATTTGTGTTTATTTTTACAATTGTTGTTTTACATTATAATCTCCCTCTACACATTATGCATATCATGAGTGGGGCCCTATACCCGGGTCTGAGCGCAACTTAGAATTAGAGGGGTTGTGTAGCGGTGTCACTCTGGGATGTACTTCCTGTTTGGCTATCATGAAAACCCCAGCTAGAGTATGTTCTCTTCATTTGTGTCTCCGCATCTAGTTGATTACTCTGACTGTTGTGGAGAGACAGTGAAAAGAGCCATAGCTCTGGTGGCCTTGATTTAAGCATTAGGGAGCTATCCTTGTGAGTGCATATCTTTGGCCTTAGAACTTTAGTCATTCAACCTCTGATAAGGCACAAAAGGGAGACTATTTTGTTTCAGTATCTCTGTCATTTCTTATTTTACAATAAATGTGTCATGTTTCTTCTGAAAAAAAAATAATAAAAAAAATAAGAATAAAAATAAGAATAAAATAAAAAAAATAATTATTAAAAACAGAAAAAAACAAAAATATAAATAAAAACAAATAAAAAATCAAAATTAAAAAATAAAAAATAAAAAAATTATTAAAAAATGTTCAAACAGTTTTTGATCTCATTAGGCCCCGTTGTCATATGTGGTTTCTCTTGAACCAGTGCATCTGAATTTCTGAAAAATAAAAATACATTTTTATGTAGATTTTGTGTTTTCAATTCATAATTCCCCTTTCCATTTGTGTGAACAAGTATTTGAGGAGTTCAGACCCTTGTCTGAAGGTTTTGTCATGGTTGTAAAAAGAATAGTGTTGGGCCCATTGAGTCTAGTAGTGTTGCAAAATTTTCTTTAGTTCAATCTTGAGAAATCCTCTCATAACAAAAAATGAAAAAAATGAATTTCTTTTAGCTTGTTCCATAAACTATGAAAATGAAAAAAAAATGTTTTTTTTGTCATCTTCTTGTGTCAAGTTCACACGGCTCAGGTCATCTGATCCATTGGGTCACTATGCCTGGTAAGTCCAACTTCCTTCTATGTTACTTCTCCTCAGGTCCGATCCGGTCTGGATTTTCCTGTGTCGGAAAGTAAAAAACAAAAAAAAAGAAAATATCGGTTCGGAGCCCATTGAGTCCAATTGTCCTTCTTTGTCAAAAGAATACAAAAAGATTTCTTTCCGTAAATTGCATAATTTTCCTTCAGTAATATATTTGTCAAATAAAAAAGCAGCATAATCGTGGGAGATACAAATTGTTAACAATGTGTTTTCAGTACAGTCTTTCAAATTATCATGCATGATTTTCTTGGAATTTGTTGTCAAAAAAATTAAAAATTAAAGATGAACAGTTTGCGAGCCCATTAGGCCCAGTTGGCATATGTGGTTTCTCTTGAGTCAGTGCATCTGAAATCCTAAAAAATAGAAGGAAACCCTTGTCTCTGTTTGTTTTGTGTTGTCAAATTCATAATTGCAAAAAATAAAAATAGAGGAATTCAGACCCGTTCAAGATTTTTTTTACGAACATAAGAAGAATAGTTTTTGGTCTCATTGGGTCGAGAGAGTGTTGTGAAATCTTCTCTAATTCAATTTTCTGAAATCCTCTAAAAAATATATATGAATTTCTTTTAGCTTGTACCATAAACTATGAAAAATGAAAAAAAATGTTTTCTTTGTCATCTTCTTGTGTCAAGCTTTTACGGCTCAGGTCATCTGATCCATTGGGTCAATGTGTCTGGTAAGTCCAACTTCCTTCTATGTCAATTCTCTTCAGATCCAATCCGATTTGGATTTTTCCCGTGTCAAAAAGAAAAGTCTAGTTCTAAGCTCATTAAGTCCATTTCTCGTTCTCTATTAAAAAAATATACAAAAATATTTCCTTCAATAAACTGCATAATTTTTCCTCATTAACACATTTTTCAAAATGCAGCATAAGTTTGAAAATACAAAAAGATTTCTTTCAGTGAGTTGCATAATTTTCCCTCATTAGCATATTTTTCATTCATTAAATAAAGAGGAATATAAGTGTGAAAAATACAAAAATATTTCTTTCAATAAGTGCATCAGTTTTCGTTTCATGATGCATATTTCCATTCAAAAAAAGGATAGCCCAAGTGAAAAAATACAAAAAAAAAATATGTTTGAATGATTCGCATGATTTCTTCATAAAAGAATGATGCACAATTTCGAAAATTCAAAAAGATTTATTTCAGTTAGTTTCATCATTACATTTCTGTATTCACAAAAAAAAAAGAGAACACAAATTTGAAAAATTCAAAAAGATAATTGAGTCAATTGTTTTTGAGGTAAGTCATCAAGTTTATGTTATTCTAAGAATGAAAAGAAAATGGATGTCATTCTTTGTTGGGTCAGATAATTGGGTCACATTTGCCATTTGAACCTCAGTGTGTGCATTGCTTGAGAATACTCATTCCTTAGTAATATCCATCATCAGCCTTCATTGAATCTTTATTTGTAAACATCTACCCGTCAGACTTCATTCAGGCTTTGTTTGTAAACATTCATCCCTCATACTCAGCCTTAATTGAACCTTTGTTTGTAAACATCTACTTTTTAGCCTTAGTTGAGCCTTTGTTTGAAAACATCCATCCTCCGGCCTTCATTGTACAAAAGGATTGACCCTGATCATTGCCCAAAATGAACAAAATTATATTTTGGGGCAAATGTGCCTGTCCATAATTTTGTCAGTTAGGTGATCCCTGAATCCTTCAAAGACAAAAAAAAAGAGAGTTTCAAAAAGAAAATAAAAAGAAAAAAAAACAACTCGTGCTGAAGTCAATTGATTTGTCATAGAGTTAATCTTTCGAAAATAAAGTGACCAGAGTTCAAGATGATGTGTGGCCATTTTCCTTCATCCAAAAAAAAGAAACAAAAAAAATATATCCATTGATACCTATTTGAGCCAAGAAATAATTCTCTTTCAAATTTACCCGAGTAAGAGTTACCATTACAATAGAAGTCAACTCAGGATGCAAACAAAAGACACTTAGTGATCAAAGAAAGAAAGTTCATCAAGAAGAGCAAATAGAAAGAAGAAACATTGAGTGGTGATCTTAAGAAGAGAAAAGCATTGAGGAGGTCGACAAATAGCAAATTCAGGACCAAAATGGTAACTCTTGTTTCAAAAAATAACCTGAAAACATTTGTTTGGGCCTTATCCGTTGTTTGAATACCCTTCAGCCCACAACATCATTACAAGCCGAATAAAAGCCCACACTGATTGAATGATGATTTCTTTAATTTTCATAAAGATTAATTGTGTGATAAGTTGAAATGACTTGCAATGTAGTTGTAAAAAAAGATAAAATAAAAATGAAGAAACAAAATGTCTTAGGAAGAGGGGATTTTCTTGCTAACTGGCTAAAAAGAAAGGTCATTTAAGGGCATCCTTCTGTTCAATCCTTTCCAAACCCATCCTCAGACGAGGGGCAGCCCTGTTGAGCCTCATTCATCCTGATGTTCATCAATCCATTCACCCAACTGGATCATCCCTTGTTGGGCCTCACATGATTTTGGTTCGCCCCGAACTTCAAAAATCCTTCACCACCAAAATTGGGGCAATCCTTTCAAGCCAATCATTTCCATATCCATTACAAATTTTTGAACAAATTCAGTCAAACTCTTCCCCCGATTCCCAAACTAGGGGGCAACTTTGTATGTTTTACATAACCTTTTCGCCCGTTCTCTAAAATTAGGGCAACTTTGTGAAGTTCATATGTTTTGGCCCATTCAGAACCTGGGGTAACTTTGTTAATCTCACATTTGTTTCATTTGTATATTCAAGGTTCGTACCAAGACCAGGACATCCCTTGTTGGGCCTCTCAGATTTGTCCGCACTAAACTTCATAAATCCACCCTCAAAACAGGGGCAGACACTTTGGGGCTCTGAGTCCATCATTCGTAAACCCGAAATGGGGGGCAACTTCTTTTTGAACCTCACTTAAGTGACTCATACCCAAAACCAGGGGCAATTTTGCAAAAGTTATATGAATTTCACACCCTCACAATTCACAGATACATTTGTCCATACCTATCTTTTTACCATGCCCCCAAACTAGGGCAACTTCTGAGTATCTATGACTTCACATTGGCATTTGTAGTCATTTTAAGGAGTAAGAGGCCCAAGTAGCCAACCTGGTACTCTCTAAATCCTTCCAATCATCCTTCCACATATTTGTCCCAACCCTTGACATCAAGCATGTATACATAGGTATTTCATCAGAAAATGTCCAACACAAGCTTCATTTTGAACATTTGACTTTAGAATTTGGACATCCATTGAAAAACGAAAGTGAAAGTCTAAATTGTCATAAATTTTGATGATTTCAAAGAAAACAAATTGACTCAATAAAAAAAAAGTGTCATAGTCTCATAATCTTCCAGTAAAACAAAAACAAAAATCACAAGTCAACATCATGTACATATTTCCATAAACTTTGAATTTATTTTCATGAATATTTATCAAATCTTCTTTCAAAAAGACAAAAAAAAATCAACGTGCATCAAAATTTTCTCCTCCAATTTCAAAATTTACATCAGTTATGTTTCTCTTGCATATCTAGGTTTCAAAATCCTAATCCCTGTACAAAGATGCAACACCTTGTTTAATCATATTTTCAACCTTGAGCAAAAGTTCTAAAACCTTGTTCCTCATTTCAAAAAAAAAAACAAAACAAAAACAAAACAAAGCAAACGTTTTCATGTATCTATCAAAAAGAAAGTATTTCTCATCGAAATCCTCTTCATTCACATGAATGGTTATCAATTTCCTTCTTCCAAAAAAAAAAACAAAACAAAAACAAAAAAAAAACAAAGAAAACACAAAAAGAATAAACATTCAGATTTTCTCTATCAAGCCATATTGTTTCATGTCGATCGAGCTTTCAAATTTGTGTCAAAATAACAAAACATTTCAAGTTTCAAGAATTTCAAAATTCGAAAGCCCAGTTTCTACACTGGCCCCCAAAGCCCAGTTTCTACACTGGCCCACAAAATGAAAGGTTTCGACACCTTGATGTCTTTTCAAAAATTAAATTTCTGTCAAAGTTACAAAACATTTCACAAATTACAAGTTTCGAAAATTTCAAAATTTGAAAGACCAGTTTCCATACTGGCCCACAAAGCCCAGTTTCCATACTGGCCCCCAAAGCCCAGTTTCCATACTGGCCCACAAAGCCCAGTTTCCATACTGGCCCCCAAAGCCCAGTTTCCATACTGACCCACAAAGCCCAATTTTCACATTGGCCCCAAGCCCGGTTTTCATACTGGCCCCTAAGCCCAGTTTCCACACTGGCCAACATTTCACAAATTACAAGTTTCAAGAATTTCAAAATTTGAAAGCCCAGTTTCCATACTGGCCCCCAAAGCCCAGTTTCCATACTGGCCAACAAAGCCCAATTTTCACATTGGCCCCAAGCCCAGTTTCCATACTGGCCCCTAAGCCCAGTTTCCACACTGGCCAACATTTCACAAATTACAAGTTTCAAGAATTTCAAAATTTGAAATCCCAGTTTCCATAATGGCCCCCAAAGCCCAGTTTCCATACTGGCCCACAAAGCCCAATTTTCACATTGGCCCCAAGCCCAGTTTCCATACTGGCCCCTAAGCCCAGTTTCCACACTGGCCAACATTTCTCAAATTACAAGTTTCAAGAATTTCAAAATTTGAAAGCCCAGTTTCCATACTGGCCCATAAAGCCCAATTTTTACATTGGCTCCCCAAGCCCAGTTTTCACGCTGGCCCCAAGCCCAGTTTTCACGCTGGCCCCAAGCCCAGCTTTTACGCTGGCCCCCAAAGCCCAGTTTCCACACTGGCCCCAAAGCCCAGTTTTCACACTGGCCCCCAAGCTCAGTTTTTACACTGGCCCCAAGCCCAGTTTTCACACTGGCCCCCAAAGCCCAGTTTCCATACTGGCCCCAAGCCCAGTTTTCACACTGGCCCTCAAGCCCAGTTTTCACACTGGCCCTCAAGCCCAGTTTTCACACTGGCCCCCAAGCCCAGTTTTCACGCTGGCCCCAAGCCCAGTTTTCACGCTGGCCCCAAGCTCAGTTTTCACACTGGCCCTCAAAGCCCAGTTTCCACACTGGCCCCAAGCCCAGTTTTCGCGTTGGCCCCAAGCCCAGTTTTCACACTGGCCCTCAAGCCCAGTTTTCACACTGGCCCTCAAGCCCAGTTTTCACACTGGCCCCAAGCCCAGTTTTCACACTGGCCCCAAGCCCAGTTTCCACACTGGCCCCAAAGCCCAGTTTTCGCACTGGCCCCCAAGCCCAGCTTCCACGCTGGCCCTAAGCCCAGTTTTCACACTGGCCCAAAGCCCAGTTTTCACACTGGCCCCCAAAGCCCAGTTTCCACACTGGCCCCCAAGCCCAGCTTCCACGCTGGCCCCCAAGCCCAGTTTTCACACTGGCCCCCAAGCCCAGTTTTCACACTGGCCCCCAAGCCCAGTTTTCACACTGGCCCCAAGCCCAGCTTCCACGCTGGCCCCCAAGCCCAGTTTTCACACTGGCCCTTAAGTTCAATTTTTGCCTCGCCCTTAAGTTCAATTTTTGTTGCATCGTGATTCTATTCATCTTATGTACTTGAATCGATTGTTATTCTCCCCCTTTCTCTTTGAAACCCAGACGAAATTAGTATTTCTATCTTTACTTATCTTTTATCTGATAATATACAAACGTTGTTTGTCATATTATCTAGTAAAATCTAAGTAAAGAGGGGCAGCTGTCAATACCCAATTTCGTCCGGGTAAATAAAATTCATCACAAAATAAACAAAAAAAAAACATAAAAAACCAAAATGAAAAATACTATTTATTTTACTTTTTGCACCCTCAAATTTTCTTTTAAACACTTAATCCAATGGCCCAAAATAATCTCACTTTTTTACTTCCTCACCACCCATCTTTTCTTATCACACCCCATTCTCCACATCACCATCCACCTCACCCTCCACATCTCATTCCACATCATCTACCTTTTTCATTTACTTTTTCCACATCATTTCCATATTAATTTTATATATCAACTTTTCTAATTTTTCCACTTACTTTTTTTAATTATATCTTCTCCATCAACATTTTTTATTATCCATTTTTCTCCACCTTATTTCTCCACTCACTTTTTATATTATTTCTTTCACTTATTTTCCACATTAACTTTTACTATTTACTATATTTTATTTCACCTACTTTCTCCACCAACTTTTTATATTATTTCTTTCACTTAATTTCCACACCTAATTTCTCCACCAACTTTTTATATTATTTCTTTCACTTATTTTCCACATTAACTTTTACTATTCACTATATTTTATTTCACCTAATTTCTCCACCAACTTTTTATATTATTTCTTTCACTTAATTTCCACACCTAATTTCTCCACCAACTTTTTATATTATCTCTTTCACTTATTTTCCACATTAACTTTTACTATTCACTATATTTTATTTCACCTAATTTCTCCACCAACTTTTTATATTATTTCTTCCACTTAATTTCCACACCTAATTTCTCCACCAACTTTTTATATTATTTCTTCCACTTAATTTCCACACCTAATTTCTCCATCAACTTTTTATATTATTTCTTTCACTTATTTTCCACATTAACTTTTTCTATTCATCTTTTTTTAATTATATTTTATTTCCTCTAAATTTTCCACCAACTTATTATATTATTTTTATTCATCAACTTTCTTCATCCTTAACTCTATAAATACATACATTCTCTTCACTTCACACACACAATTACATAATATCCATCTCTTCTCTCTCAAAATCACTTCATTCCATCCCAAAACTCTACTTCATTTTTCTCTCACATTTTACTATTTCCTAATCCCTCTATACATAATAAATATCATACCCCATTTTTACTATAAAGCTATCTTCTTCATCTTCCATCTATCTTTCTCACGACTTATTACAAGTAAGGTTTTATTTCATCACGCAAATCTTCAACAAGGTACACATTTTCTTTTCATTCTATTTATATGCATTTTGATCATTTTTTTTAGTTTATAAATTTATCCTATTTTCTACCACAATTTTATCCTATGTTTTTTTTTCATATTTTTATGTCATAGATATTTCAACTCACCTCTCTTCTTAATAAAAAAAATATAAAACTTTAAAAAACATGTAATGATATAAATATCGGTGTGAGTACTCGTGCGATCGTACGCATCAGCCTAGTACTCATTACCCAAAATATAAAATAAACAAAAAAGTCGTGTGAGTGCTCGTGCGATCGTACGCATCAGCCTAGTGCTCATTACGCAAAATCTAAAATAAACAAAAAAGGCCGTGTGAGTGCTCGTGCGATCATACGCAGCAGCCTAGTGCTCATTACGCAAAACAACAAAAACTAGGAAAAAGCCGTGTGAGTGCTCGTGCGATCGTACGCATCAGCCTAGTGCTCATTACGCAAAAAAAAATCTAAATATTACATCAATAAATACCAAAAAATAAAAAATCTTCAAAAATCAAAAACATCAACAATTTCAAAACAACAAACAATATTTCTCAGCCAGAACTACGTGATCCTTGATTCTCCATCAAAAGTGGAGATACGTAGGAGCAAGGCCAGTCCTTGTCAGGTCCACTTTCCCAAAAATCCAAATTTATCCATAATCATTTTCCAAACAAATTTTCTAAACAATTTCTCAAACAATATTTTCAAGCAGTTTCTAAAAGAACTACGTAACCCTGATTTCTCATTCTAAATGAGAATACGTAGGAGCAAGGTCAATCCTTGTCGGGCACAAAAAATTAAAAAATATATTTTGTTTATTTAGAAGTTTTATTTTAAGGGGAAGTTAAACATTTTGAAAACCACATCACATTCGCATATTTACTTAAAGGTACTGCCCTAGGGCAGGCGTTGTAGGGTGCTAATACCTTCCCTACACGTAACCGACTCCCGAACCAAGAATCTCAGTTTCGCAGACCATGCCTTATCATTTTATGGTTTTTCCGTAGTTTTCCAGAATAAACTATGGTGGCGACTCCAAATTTCTTTTTTCAAAAACGATTTATTTTTCGGATCGTCGTCCCGTCGCGATCTCGGTTGCGACAACAGTTAAAGCAGATGAAATAATATTACGAGCTTTTACATCATTACCAAATTTTTTCTTCTCTTGAGCAGTCCATTGGTCACGGGGCTTTGGTTCCTGCATATCGTTAGTTGGAACAAAAGGACCAAATGCAACAGCATCCCAAATATCTACATCAATAGATTCCATAAATATTTGCATTATGACCTTCCAAAATGCGTAATTTTCACCTGTGAATAGTGGTGGTCTATTGATAGAAGCACCCTCTGCGAATGTTTGATACGATCCCGCCATTTGAATGACTATCAAAGCAAGCTCTGATACCAATTGTCAGAGGCGGCTGCAGCGGATGGGTTAGCGTGGAACAACAAACCAAGAGGGGTTTTTTTAATACTAACGTGTGCCTTTTAATATCTACTCAATTAAACTTACTTAGCAATTAATAAAGACAAATAAAGCAAGAGTAAGGTTGAGAGAAATTTGCACAGATGATTTTATCCTGGTTCGGATCTTACCAATCCTACGTCCAGTCGCTTATCTCAAAACAAGATAAACAGTTTCACTAACACAAAACAATTACAAATTACAATCACAAAGATACAATTTGTAAGAGTTTAGAAACCACCTCTCTTGATACCACAAGAGATGAAACTACACCTCCTTTGAGTCTTCACAAAGGATGAACACCTCCTCCGAATACTTCACGAAGGATGAACACCTCCTCCGAATACTTCACGAAGGATGATTCTCTTCCGAACACCTCCTTAGACACACCAAGGATGAACCGGCTATTTCCTCTGTCACCGTAGCAGCACTTCACTAGCTCCACAGACAAGAGTTTCACAAGCCAAACAAGAACACACAAGTCTCAAGAATTTCTGAGTATTTGAGCACAAGGGAAGAGTTTCTGTGTCTCTGTGTTTCATCTTGAGAGGAAATGAGAGTCTATTTATAGACTCATCCAAAGGCTCTTCCATTTTTCGTTTTCAGCCTTTCACACTGTGTTAATCGATTAGCTACAGTGGTTAATCGATTAACACCCCAACGGATAGTCCAACGGCTATAAAAACGGCTAGTTTTTCAAACGTTCATTGTGTTAATCGATTAACACCTTCTGTTAATCGATTAAAGTTAATCGATTAACACCCTCTGTTAATCAATTAACACTGCATTGCTAAATTTTTCCATTTTTCTCTGGAACAATCGATTAACAGCCCCTGTTAATCGATTAGCTACAGTACTTTTTACAAAACACTTTTCTTTTTCTAATCTAAGACCTATACATATTTCTAAGAGTATTACAAAAGCTTTCCATCACAATACAGATCTTCAAATCATTTTGATTCTTGATTGGTCTTGACTTGATTTGGACATCATCAAAACTTCATCTTCATCATTTTGCTAACAGTATTGAATTTATTCTTGTTATAAATATTTTACTTCATTAATTGTTAGGGTTTTTCCTCTACACTCTATGCATGCTTTGTTTAACTCATTCAATTGCATTATTATTGATTTTCTCAATATGGACACATAGGGAAAAATCTAGAACTGGGGAAATTCTTCCAAAAGCAATATTACCTAGGCATAGGGATAGGAGGGTTGGTTGCCTTTAAGCTTCTGTGCGAATGTAATGCATAATTAATGGGTAGGGATACAAGACATTGTGAACTAGTAATTAAGAGTTAGCTTTCTTCACCGAGACATCGGGTTTAAGGTAAATTAGTAAGTGCCATTAACATTAATGAAGAAGATGAATTCATAAATACATGAGAGTGGATAGGATAAGTCGGAAACCTCAACAACATAATCATTCCATATTTTATATCAATCACCTTTGTCTCTTTCAAGTCAATTGATCAACACTTGTATTCATATTTATTTTTCGCAATATAAACACAATGATTTTGTTTACAAGTCTTAATTAATCAAGAAACCACATGAATGTATAGGTCGTGAGTCTCTAGGAAAACGATACTTGGTCTGACCATTTATTATTACTTGATACGATTCGGTACAGTTATTGAAGTGTTAACAATTTGTAAATATGTCTTGCACATAACAATATTCAAAAATATCTTCCAAAATATCTAACTATATCAAATATTATCCTTTTCTAATTAAATTATTCAAAATCTTCTAATTAAACTATCGTTCCATATATGCTAACTTTTATAACAATTATTGTAATTATATAATAAAGGAATATAGTCCTACTGTTTTTAAAATGTTCAATGTAGTCCTAAATATTGTAATTTTTGTTCAATTTAGTCTGTTTTGCAAACGCCATTTAAATCGTTAACGATCAACTGTGCAGTTGTGCAAAACCCACATGAGATGGCGTTGAACTGCCCACGTGGACACCTTAAGGCACAGTGAGATGGATTTATTGATTTTGAAAGTGTATTTTAGATATTAGGGTTTTTGTTTTGAAAATTAAATTAAGGGTATTGAGGATGAAGTTGCCACGTGTCCTAATCGAAGAGGGTCATTCATTGTTGAGATGATGGAAGCACGCTAGTGGTGGTCACGATTCTTGTTCTCTCTCGCAACGATGCTGGCTCAATGAAGAAGAAGATGAAGACGTTGCAATCTTGCCCTTGTGATGGATGCTGGTGGTCTTGCATTAGGTGGATGTGCAATTTTAGGGTTCTTTTGGTTTCTAATTTGGGAATTTTTGGCTTGGTTGTGTTTCCTTACAGGTTGATGAAAGCACGAGGGAGAAGTAGGTTCGCAAATATGGTGGTTCTTAGGCGCGATTGGGTTGCGGGTTTCGAACTGGTAGGTTGCGTCAATTGAGAAGGACAAACTCATGAAGACATTGTGAATTGCAACGGTGCTATTTTTAAGTGTTTGTAGGTTTTTTAGATTGGATTTGATGCCGGTTTCCGGTGCCATTGATAATGGTGGAAGTGCGCTTCACTGTGGCTGACGCAAGGTTGATGGTGGAAGGAGAGGATGATGGCACAACGACATAGGGCTGGCGGCGATGCTATGGTGGCAACGCGAATTGGGAAGAAGATGATAATGAAGGCGCGCGATGAAGATTGTGGCACGTGGAGGTGGTCACAGCAGTGTGTTCGTGATGGTCTTCTGGGTTGTGTTTGTAGGTCTATGGTGATTGCGGTGGCGGCCTGAGTGTTTAGGTGTAGCGATGCTAGGGTTAGGTGGCTAGAGAGAAATTAAGGTTTTAGTTTTTGTTTGGGCTGAAGGTTGAAGAAGATGGTGATGTGGTGACTTCTCAATGGTGAGATCTATGTGATTTAGGAGGGTAGGTATAGGAAATTGATAATGTTTGAAAAACCATTATTTTAATACTTAATTTCGATAATCAATCATCCCTTTTTAACTTAGAAACTTGCTTTAACCCATGTTTTTGCTTTAGTTTTGTGAATAAGAGAGTTGAAGGTGAATTTAATGGTTTTGTGTTAGATTCCTTTGATTTTGTAGGTTATTGGAATGATTTGAAAGAAGAGTTAAAGTACAAAATGGTTAGAATGCAGAAAAGCAATTAGAAACCAGAAAAATCAACCAGTCAACCAGAATGCAGAAAAGTCAACCAGAGTGCAAAAGTAAGTTGCACCAAGTTGTGTTGAGCGGTAATTACCGTTGAGCGCCACTTTTCAGGTGCCGAAATCACCGCTAGGGGCAAAAACAACAGCTAAGGGGCAAAACTGAAGTGTCGCACTTGCCGCTAAGCGGTAAAAACCGTTGAACGACATTCTTATGGGCTTGGGCTCACTTTTCTGTAATATTTAGAAGTCTATATAAGGCTTTAGTCTTCCTAGGGTTAGTATATTTGGTTGAAACGAAGCAGAAACACACTTTTCACCTCTTGGGGGTAGAATTGGAGATGGTGACGGCTCTCCTCTTCTCTCTCTCAGGTTTTTCTATCTCTTCCATTCTTTCATTCCATTGTTCATCTAGTTCTTCCATGACGATGGAGAACTAAACTTTTATTGTTGTTAGGGAGTCAATGTAATCCTTTTGAAACTCTCATGTATTGAATTTGTTCTTCAAGATATTTTATAAGATACATGTTTTCTTTCATTAATTGTTAGGGTTTTTCCTCTTTGCTCAAAACATGCATTGTTTAACTCATTCGATGTCATGATTATTGGTTTTGTCGATATGGACACATACAAGGAAATTTAGATCTGGGGAATCTCTCCCAACAGTAGTATAAACCTAGACATAGGAGTATGATGGTTGGTTGCCTTTAAGCTTATGTTCACTATAATGCATGATTAATTGCTAGGAAGACAAGACATTGTACACTAGTGATTATGATTAGGCTTTTTTCGCCGAGACATCGGGTTTAAGGTAATTTAGAGTGTGGCATTAACATTAATAAAAGGAAAGACGAATTCATGAATAGATGAGAGTGGATAAGGATGAAATTGGTAAACCCCAACAACATATTCATTCATATAATTCAAATCGCGTGTTTTGTTTCTTCTTGCCCATTGATCAATACATGCATACATATTTACTTTTCAGTATTTTGCATTTAAACCTACAAAATTTTGGTTCCAAGTCTTAGATAATCAACGAATTACATAACTGTCTAGGCCGTAAGTCCTTTGGGAGAACGATACTTGGTCTTACCAGATTTATTACTTGATACGATTCATTTACAATTGTCGAGGGTTAATAAGTTTTTAACTCCGTTTTCTGGGATTAAAAATTTGTGCATAAGAAACTTAGGGTTTTGAAAACCCTAATATCAAAAATACACTTTCAAAATCAATAAACCCACCTCATTGTGTCGTAAAGTGTCCACGTGGGCAGTTACATGCTATCTCATTTGAGTATTGCATAGCTAGACAGTTGACCATTAATGATTTAAACTACGTTCGAAAAAAAAACTAAATTGAACACAAATTACAATCTTTAAAACTATATTAAACATTTTAAAAATAGTAGAATTATTTTGAACAAACCTGACAAAAATTGTGATCATCACTAATATTAAAACTTTTATTATTTAAGAATAATATTTATACACTACAACAACCTTAAATACAATTATTTATTTATATATTATCACTACATATAAGTGTGAATTTATATATATATATATATATATATATATATATATATATATATAATATTACTATAACCAACCCAAACCTATTAAAGTTATGATTCCACGTTTTAAATAAAACAATTATTTTAATATATAATGAAATTACAAAACTTTTGACTTAAAAATATTATTTATACAATTGAATATAAAAAGATAAATTACCATTTAATAAATAAATAAAACTATCAATCAATTTACTTATTCACCAAAACATAATCAATACAAAAATTTAATTTAATTTATTTATTATTTTTCTCGAATCTTACCTTCTCTCGAACTTAAAAAATTTTCATTGTCAAAAATTGCATTGTATATTAAAACTTTTATACATTATCTAATTTTTACAAAAACAATATCCATACTAAATTTTTTTTCCCAGCCAATACCATACTAGAAAAAAAAAACAAGTTTCAAACATCAAACCATTCCAATTTACATGTCAAATTGCACTATATTTTCCATAATTCAAGACACCAAAACATATTTTTAAGCATTAAATATAATTGCTCAAAACAATTTTCCAGAATATTTTAAAACAAATATTGCATGTCACCGAACAACAAGATTAGATTGGTAATGTGAGAAGTATTTAGTCCATTAATCTTCATGGGTATTTGCAATTCTTTATGGGTGTGATTCACGTGACAAAACTATTAATCCAAATATAGGGTTTGTGAGAAATAGGCCAACAAAAACTTATTCAGTGTTAATAAACTATTAATCTTACGTTTTCTAGAAATGCATCAGATCCCTAAAACAATCCACATTCCAAATATTCAAAATTAAAATAAAAACACATACGATCAAATATCAATTATCACAGTAAAAGAAATATAATTGGCGACAATGATGAAAGAAAATCAAGGGACGATTAAAGTATGGAGAGGAAACAAAACATTACTGCATATTTAAGAAACAAGCCACTCCGTACAAACACCACAACAAACCTTTAGAATTATACAAAACAAACAGTAAGGTAACTTTCCTTACATCACAACAAACAAATTAAATCATACAAAACACGTTATAAAAACTAGACAGGTCTCCAAAGATTTTTAAAAATCTAGTTTTGATATCAAAATATAACACTCTAATGCTGCGATTACAAATGAAAATTTAAATTTTTAAAATCATAATACTTTTGAAGAAATTCAAATCAATAAGTTTTCAAATTCAAGAAAAATAAACCAAAATTCCGATTTAATTATAAAACAAAACTCAATATAAAATAATTTATTAAAAAAACCATAAATTTCTTAACTCTCTCAATCCACTTGTCGTTCTATATATACAACAAATGAACTAACTGCATGATCATCTGCTCCCATATAAAACGATCTTACAAGTGGAAATTACAACCACAACATGCAAGAGTGAACAACCAGAAATATCATAAGCTACAATATACAACAATCATTTTAAATACATAATAATGTAATTATATTTCATCACAACTTTAACATCAAAACCAAACCATTCATGAATCAATGTCGTTTCCCTCTACCGTTTCACAAAACAGGGCGATTCGAGTCGTCTTCTATCGTAACTTCAGACCTATCTCCCCGACTTCTCAAGGACTAACGAGTAAAAACATTACGCGCATCTGTGCATTATACTCAGTACAAGATGAAGCCTTTTGGGTGAGACATCCACCATCTCGCGCTAAAGGAAGTGACACTCGAATCTTTGTCTCTACACGAGACTCCAACATCCTTAACGTAGCGTAATACGAAAAGCTCATACATGACCGACCATAGTACAATGAAATAACATAGTTTCATATTCGCATCACAAAGTCAATACACATTCAATAACATGTATTTACCAAAACAAACATCAATTGTACTTAATTAATCATGTACACATACAAACAAGGCAACAAAAGAAAACAAGAAAAAAAAATCAGGAATTTAAGCTCCCTTTACCTTGGTTTCCTGCTAAAACATTTTTCTAGAATAACCAATGCACTTCAATAACACCTTGGAGCTTTCACAAATCTTCACTCAATCAAACCCTCACTATCACCCTTAAAGTTTATGTCTTTCTTTCTTGATGGCTAAGGTTTCTATGTTAACATAATATAAATAAGAAACATACCTATCAAATATCCTCCTCCTCCTCCTCCTCCTCCAAACCAGAGTCTGTTCAAGCAAATCCGATTCAAGGCTCAAAATAAAGTTTATTAATAACCAGCATCCTCATCCAGTTCCAACTTCCTAGCTGGTCGGCATCCCTGTTCTGGTATGTGATATCCCCTAATGACGTGCTGTTATAGTTATATTGAGTGATGTTCCAACATCCCTTCCTGTCCCAGCTTCTTTTCTCGCATCGCGTAGTAAAGAGTAAGAGCTTCCGAGAAAGCCAAGGATCTTAAGTATAATATAGATTTCTATACAAAGAAACTTCTCTTCCTTGCTTTCACCTCTCTTTTTCATTCCATTCCCCTCTTAACGGAACGGCTGGAATAGAAGGTCAAGTCCAGCTCTTTCGCCAACGCTAATAAATGCAACAAGATGTCCTCCTCCTCCTCCTCCTCCTCCCCCTCCCCTTCCTCCTCCTCCCCCTCCTCCTCCTCCTCCTCCTCCTCCTCCCCCCTCCCCCTCCTCCTCCTCCTCCTCCTCATCCCCCTCCTCATCCCCCTCCTCCTCCTCCCCCTCCCCCACCTCATCCCCCTCCTCCTCCTCCTCCTCCTCCTCCTCCCCCTCCCCTTCCTCCCACTCCCCCTCCTCCTCCTCCTCCTCCCGCCTCCCCCTCCTCCCCCTCCTCCCCCTCCTCCCCCTCCTCCTCCTCCTCCTCCCCCTCCTCCTCCCCCTCCTCCTCCTCCCCCTCCTCCTCCTCCCCCTCCTCATCCCCCTCCCCCTCCTCATCCCCCTCCTTCTCCCCCTCCTCCTCCTCCTCCTCCTCCTCCCCCTCCCCCTCCTCCACCTCCTCCTCCTCCCCCTCCCCCTCCTCCTCCCCCTCCTCCTCCCCCTCCTCCTCCTCCTCCTCCCCCTCCTCCTTCCCCTCCTCCCCCTCTCCCCCTCCTCCTCCTCCTTCTTCTTCTTCTTCTTCTTAAAACTAAAAATATAATAATATTATAAAGTGTAAAACCATATAATAGAATGATCACATATAATAATATTATCGTTCAGTTATTACAAAAGATAGGACGTACGGTTAAGGCCGAACGACCTTACAAAAATAGCAGGGAATAAAAACCACTACTCTAACTGCCATGAGACCGAACGTTCTACAAAAGAAACTCATATTGAACGGTCCTCTAAGATAATAAAATAGCATATGGCCGAACGGTTCTACCGTTCGACCTTAACATCTACCTCTACCAAATTTTCTTCTTCCAGCAACTCTTCTCCTTCTGCTCCCACCCACAGGGTGATCATCGCAAAGACAAGGACGAACGAACGAGAATACATGACAAGACAGGAAATAGGGTAAGCTTATGTAATTTAATTCAAGTATCAACATATATTTCACACAATCAACTAAACAAGATAAATCATTAATTATTTCATGCAACGCCTAATACTAGACTGTGACTGTCCGAACTGTATGAATTTTGTGTAGCTACGACGTTCGTGCACCCGGGTGATGTAGTAACTGGGATTCCCTCAACAGTTTCCACCCGAGGTTAGTCCTATCTGTCCAAATTAACCATAAGGACTAGGACCTCCTGCCATTCCCACACATGATTTACCTTTCTCTACGTGAGAACGAGTAATCACGGAACATCAAGATGAACCACCAGCTTAGCATGCCCACATTCATACTTTACCAAATTCCAATATTCATTCATGAGATATTCCTCCCCGCAATACTCGTTCATAATCAAAGTCGTTTCATCCATATCATATTCCATCATCCTTCATTATTACACCTCAACTGAACCAATTTGAACAAAGATCCCTTAGGATACAAAATACCGAACGTAAACCTTCAACCCCGAACGAGACCTAACACTAGGAGTGAGATCGAGAGGTCTCCAGTTCCAAAACAAATCAAAACTGAGAGAGTTACTATCGGGGTTGGGAAGAGATTGATTACAATAATATTTCACAAAGACTAATAGAAGTGAATGTTATTTACAAAGTGAGCCAATTTAATGAACTAACTCATGAGAGTTTAGACCGAATGCCAATAAGCCTAGGCCGAGTACTAAGACTCTAGGCCGAACACCGTAGAAACTGATACTGTAGGACATCGAATATTAATAATTGACATAATTATATGAAGAAACCGAACGCTATAAATATTTAGCTTATTTATGAGTTTAACATCAAGGAGAACGAGTGATACTCAAAGACCGAGCACTGTAGAAACCGAACGCTATTGAGTTTGGTCGAATGCTCTCATTTTAAAAGTCATATTACTGAATCAAGGTCGAGCGCTTGGTTTAAGACCGAGCACCACTTAGTACGAGTACTTGGTATAAGACCGAGCACTACTTAATTTATAGAATAAAGGCTTGATAAGTATAAGATATCATTTAACCGATGTTCAAGAACGAACGAAATATACAAATACATATAGGTATACTTAAATTTATAACAGAATACCAAGGAACGAATATCCTTGGTTGGACGCTTATATACAAATATTACTAAATGAAGACGCTTGGTTCTCAACTGAAATTCCATCCAAATGAAAGAATTCAGTTCCAACCGAGTCCACAAGAAAACCAAACACTATATCGAACGAGCGTTGGTCTAATACCAAACACTTATTAAGAACGAAAGCTATTGAGAATGAACACTTGTATAATTGAATGATCAATACTGACTCTCGACAACATGGTCTAATATCAAACACTTATGAAGAACGAATGCTACTGAAACGAACGCTTGTATAATTGAATGGTCAATACTGACTCTCGACAACATGATCTAATACCAAAAACTTATGAAGAATGAACGCTACTGAAACGAACGCTTGGTCGAAGACCGAATACTCAAGTATAACTGAATGGTCAAAGACCATTCAGTGACGAACATAAATTTTCATATGGAATAACATACTTAAAATTCTTTATATCAATTTATTTCTCAACATCTATCTTCATAATTTCATACATCCATATCATAGTAAATATTCATACTTCATATAGTCAAAAACATAACAACAATCATATTCATTCAGCAATTCAAAGAACATGCATCCATTCAAAACGAACATAAAATCAAATTATATAAGTTTCCCTTACCTTTATACGTAAATGAATGCTCAACGAAGCATAATAGAGCTCCCCTCTACCAAAGAGCTAACGTTCGACACTCCCGTTTTAGGAGCACTGTACCAAACAAAAAAACCAGAAACACTCAGAATTATACTATCTACTTAGGCGACCAGAAATAGAGGGTTGCATGCAAGACTTAAACGAACGTACTAGAGAGAAAGAAACTCACTGATGAGAGGGTCGCACCTCCCACAAAAGTTATGCATAAAAGAATGCAGTATAGTACTAGGAAGTGACTCCTAGGTCGTCTCTCAAGGACCAATTTGGGTTCAGTCTCAGATCTAAACAAGTAGGGGGGTTGTGAAAGGCTTGTGAATGCAATTGAACTAAATCAAAACTTGAAAATCGAACACAACCGAATATAATTGACGATATTCAAATGCACAAAAACATCAGACTGAACACAACAACAAATAAATATCCAAACACAGTTCAAACTACAGAAATGCGACATTCAAGCTAAAACATCAAATGCACAATGTTGTAAGCTAAACATAAACATAAAAAAAAAAACAATTCATCACAGAAATAACAAGAAGAAACGCTTGGAGATAATTCAAATTAAACTGTGTGCTTCCAAAATCCATCCGCGTGAGTCACCATCTCAATCCATCATGTGTTTCATTCTCCAAAGAAAGTGTTCCTATTCTACCACTAGAACCCGTGCCTCCTTCTAGCAAAATAAATGAAATGGAATTTTCTCCTCTTTGCCTCCAGAACGTGACACACTCCCGTGACACCACGTGTTGCCAACTTCCTACAAATACTTCTAAAATAAATTTGCAAAGTGTTCTTCACCTTCTTAAGTTGACGTGACCACTCTCCATGACCAAGTGTTTCTCTTTCTCCCAACCAATCACCATTAACCCATGACAATCTTACGTGTACTGCTTCCAGCTCCTGTGACACCTCCAGCTTTCTCCTTGCCTCACGTTCCATTCAATAAAAAAGAAAAACTTCTTCGAAGAAAGTCCCTGGAGGTGGCGGCTCGAGCCCTCCAAGTGTGCACACCAACTTACTACTTTATTCTAACCTTGACCATGTGCACCGCGGGCCATGACACTACCACTTTCTCTCTCAATCCGCTACATACTTCAGCTAAAAATGAAAATCTCCCTATCACCGTACTGCACTAACCTATGAGTTAACGCTTCTCTTTTTTTTCTAAATGAAAAGCAATTGAAATTGTGCTCTCCACATCAAGCAACGTACACACCCTTCAACAGTGGAATTCGTGCCTCATTCTTCTCCCAAGCAAATGAATGAAAAAAAACGAAAATGCATAAGAGAGGTCCCACCTGTTGGACTTGACTTCCCACTAAGTCCCACCTAATCACTTCTTCATTTCTCAAAAACGTTCAACGCCATCCCCTTGGAAACAGTGTTCAAAAACAAAAAAAATGAAAAATGAGTGTGTGTTGCCATCCATTCTCCGTGCAACACCTCTTGCTTTCCCACTCTCAATGCGCTCCTTTCTTGTGAAATGAATTCTTTCTTCTTTCCCAGGTGGCGGCTGGACTCGCTTCCCACAATTCCCTAAGCCAAAAATAAGTGTTCTCCTTCCAATTTAATCACCGTTGTTGCCTCTAAAGTAAATCACCGTGTGCACTCCCAACTCCTAGAATCAGCCGTGACACCGTGCAGATTTTTCTTCCCCAAATAAAAACGTTCCAACCGCACTGCAGTTCTCCTCCCAAGTAATCACCGCTTATGTATAAAGAAAGAAAATTGTCTTGCTCTTTTTCTCAAAAAACGAAAGTGCTTCTCCCACCATATCATCATCAGGCCATCAACGTGTAGGAATCAAAAGAAGAAAATAACATTCAATCAAAAGTGTTGTAACTAAATGGAAGCATCCTCTCCAATTGAAAAATCAAAACTCCAAGTAACAGTAGCTGAAAAACGTGTACACACCAACACTCAAAAAAAATGTAAAACCGAGACCGAGAGTGTGTGGGGCTCAAATGTGTGACGGCTGCTCCCTCCCCCCCTCTTAAGGCCGTGTGTCACTTTTTTTTAGGGTAGGGTCTACACAATAAAACCCTAGGGTGCCAAGTTGATGAATCATTATTTTCTTCACTTCACTTAGCTTATTATACTAGATTTAATTAGGGAATTGTGCATAATTGTCCAGTATTTTCCCATTTTACTAATTGTGCTTAATTTGATTGGAAATTCTTATTTTAATTAATTTAAGTTATCTGAGCTAATTATTTGCATTAGTAATTGCAGGGAAAATTTTGGAAATACAATTTGGGACATTTGAAGGTTATTCGATTACACACTGTGCTATTTAATTGGAAGAAAGATATGGATTATTTCATTCAACTCCAGGAGAGCAACACGGCACATGAAAAGTGGTGTGAAATAAAAATAAAGGGGCTGCAAGTGAGCTAGCTATTCATTTTAAAGCACTTATTGGTGCAACTACGACACCACACAGTTAAACACAATTTGGCAATCATCTAAATTGGAACCAAATAGGGGGCCCACCATTCACGGTCTTATCTCCCATTTATTTTTGGCATTTAGTGATGCTTGGCAACAAATCATAATTAAAACTCCAAAATGCTGAATTATTGTCATAGCACACGGCCCTCAATTCTTTTGGAATGTCCAAAGCTCAATTAGATAACAAAAGATGGGGCCACCAAGTTCCAAGTGCAGCTCACGGTTTTATCAAATGTTTTGGAAGAAAATAGCATTGTCCTATGTATAAATTCACGTTGCAAATGAAATGATGGAGGGGACCATATTGCAACTCCATACGTGAAGCTTAATTAAAGAAAGCAGCAGACACTTTATCTTTGTTCAAGAGCCACGGCCCACATGCCCCATCTTCTCCCACTTTTGGCCTAAACTGCATGTCTTAAGGGGCCACCATAATGCAAAGGAATTTGGCAAGGGTTCCACGTGAAAGTGGAAAATTTCTGCACAATGAATGAGTTGCTTGAAAGACATCACTCACGGCACTTTGGCTTAGGATGTGCAGATTTCTTTAGCTCTTCCACTCTACACAAAGCTCACGGGTTCTTCATCCAAGAGCACAACATGAAGCATCTAGTAAAGAGGACCATTCAGCTGGAACGTGTTGATCCAGCACGTTTGGAGATGCAGCAGTACATCACAAATCACGGCTGGAAGCATTGCATGCAAGCATGGAGGTGCAGCCGCCACCTGGAAGGAATGAACACCATGTTTTCATAAGAGCTTGGGAGATGAGGAACGAAGGAGAGGAGTTCACGGTTTCTCTGGAATTGTAGAAAGGTTGGCAAACATCACGGCCCACATGAAAAGAGAAGTTTTGGAGTTTAAATTGGTAAATGGAGTGTTGATTCACGGACATGGCAGTGGAGGAAGTGGAAAGTTGGAAGGAATTCACGTGAATCTTGGGCTGGAAACGGACACCACAAAATGAAGGTCCCACTTGCTCATTAATTGGTAAAAATGTTCTGAGTTTGGGCTATAAAAACCAGCAGGCAGAAGAGAAGAAAAAAAAAGGGGATTTTGGATCAGATTTTAGTATCAGATTTAGGATAGCAGACGGTCTAGGAGGAGGCTCTCGCCTCTTCCTCTTTGTTTTCCATTTTAACAGTAAAATAATGTAGTGTTTTATTCCTGAAAGCGTGTAATCTGTCACACCAATTGGAGCAGTTTGATCGGTTTGATTTTTATTGTCATTTTATTTTAATGTTGAATCTTTGATAAATTTCATTTTCAGTCAAGTGCTTTTATTTTTACTGTCTCTTTTATTTTATTGTTTATTGTTTTATGCATCGTTAAATTTTACCGTTTCTGCATATTTACTGTTGCATTTTTACCATCTTTTACCGTTCAGTTTTTACCACCTTTAAAATTTATTTCAACATTTTTAATTTTAGTCGTGTTTTCCAATTTTAAATTTACCGCATTCAACCAAAAATTACAAACCCCCCCACTTCGTGTAAAAATCTGAGACTGAACCACTAAAATTGGTCCTTGAGAGACGACCTAGGAGTCACCTCCTAGTCTATACTGCATTCTTTTATGCACAAACTTTTGTGAGCGGTGCGACCCGTTCATCACAAGTCATTAACTTTTAATTTTGGGTCTAATCTAATTTACCAAAAATTGACCAAAAATATAAAAGTTGATACAAAAATTCTAAACTACTGAATTACAATTTAATTAATTCTAAAATGTCTGTGTGGAGAGTCTTGAATTTATTTGGCATTCTTCCTGATATCCCAAAATGTATTTCCGAAATTTTCCTGCACTTCAAAAATGCACTTAATCAGCTCAGAAAACCCAAATTAGCACAATTACAAATTTTTGACCAAATTAAGCAGAATTCGAAAAACGGGGAAATAACAAACAATTAAACACAATTCCCTGGTTTATTTAAGTGCAATAAACTAAATATAATTCAAGAAATAACGACTCATCAAAATAGACCACACTTAGTCTTTTGCACTCCTGGGCAAAACCAAAACGAAAACCAGGGAACTACTCAAACATCAGGGAGCTGACACAGACTCGACAGACAGACAACAAAGACTCAACAAGGACAGAAACACAGTTGCACAATTCTCACAAAATCTGGACGATAAAAGGTATAGGCAGAATCCCACACAGAGTCAATGAAAGCAAATACTCAAAGAATCATCCAAACAGTTCAGTACAAGGAAAACATTCAATCAGTTCAAGAGATGAATCAAAAGCAACAGAGCCTCACAGATGCACACAATCAGTGTTTCTCTCAAGTGTTTAAGGTAAATCAACATCACTCAATGCACTCAAGAAAGCAATCACAAATAGACTTGGCAAGCCTCTAACATCAACACTCAAGCACATACGCATGTTCAAATCAAAAGGTCTTTTCATGGTTGTAATGGGGCCAAGGACAAGGGAGGATATATCTGGATAAGAAGCTTCAAACCATAAGGAACAGAGGAGCAGTGGGGAACAAGTGTAAACACATTCAAACACACCCACAACCTCTAATTCAATCCTCTTCTTGACTCCATTATTCACAATTTTTTTTATTTTTCTCTTTTTTTTTTCATCCTATCTCTTTTCTTTTCTCTCTTTAGCACACAACTATAAGAGATAAGATATAAATCATATTTCTAAAAACAAAACAAGAAGAGGAACCAACTAGCCAATTCATCAGAATCCCCAGGAAGACCACACTTGTTCCCAAGACACTTCCAAAGCTCCAAAATTCCCTAAGGTTAAGGTAATCATGGGTTTTCACTTAGGGCTAGTGTATGAGCTTCGAAACAAAGAAATGAGGAAAGTATAGGCTCAAAAGGGGTTATCAAAGGATTAGAACAAGGTAAGCTTATTTGGCTAGAGAGGCTCAAGAACAAAACTGCCTTTATCACTTCCAAACATGTATATCAATCAAGAATTATCAACAAGAGTCAAGCCAAGGCATATGTGCAAGCAATCAAGAGACATATCACACACAAGAAAGAACATAAAGTGGCTCAAATTCTCACACAGGGCATTTGTGTCACAATCAATTCAACTCTCAAACATCATGATCATCTTCCAAGCAAAGAAAAGCAAGAATTTCAAACTAATCAGAGTATCAATGAAGTGAAGTGAAAGACCAATCTACAACTTAAACAAAGTCCAGAAATGAAGAGAATCATTTAAAACTGTACCCAAGACACGACAAAAACTACCTAGAAAAGAAAAAAAATTTAACCAAGAAAACAAAAACTAACAGAAAAATCAGAATCTCCCCCAATAGTCCACACTTAAACTACACAGTGTCCTCAATGTGTCATAAGCATAAGATTGAAAATCAAAACAGTGAACAGATCATGGACAAGTGCAATAAAAGTAGGAAAAGGGGGAGAAGAGAGAAAGGAAACTCCCCTGATCATGGTGGCAGTTGCCAATTTTGGACTTTCAGGGAGATGTCTTCCACCACAGGATCCAGCGAGGAAGTTTTGAGGAAGAATTGCTTCATCCTCCAGATTTGATCTAGCAGGGAGATATCATCCACAGCTGGATCTAAGAAGCAAAGATTGTTGATGAGCAGGTTCAGCTGGTGCCTATTGATCTTGAAGCTTTTGTCAGTGTTAGCACCTTTATTTTCCACTATGGGTGTTTGTCTATCAAATTCATGTGTACCTCCTGCAACATGGTTAGTGCGATGTGTCTCCAAAGAAATGATATGCAGGGGTATAACACTCAATCCTAGTGTAACAGACTGAACCTCAGATACATCCTCAGAACATGAATCAATTTCAAAATCACAAGCAATATCAACTACAGACTCATATTCATGTTCAATGCATGGAGAATAAACATTCGGATGCGACATCAAAAATTGGTTCTCATCATGCATAGAGGGGAAATTAAAATTAGACTCAACAACAATATAATCATCAGCATACCTCTCAACAACATAATCATCAATATAATCAAATTGAGGTATGCTTACCTCCTCTTCCTTGAAGATTGCTAAAGTGTGGGAAGATGAAGGTGGTCTACCTGGTTCAGGATTACTACTTATTTCTGCCTGCTCCTCAAAATATTCATCAGTCTCCTCAGGTGCAAGGGTAGGGACATAGGATGATGGGAAAGTAGATGGCACAGTAGTAAGCTCATGACTTTTCTCCCCATCTTCTATGTTGATGCCACTATCATCATCATCTGGAATCTGAACAGTCTGAAATGGTAACTCTGAATCTTGAGATTGTTCCTCAGTGAGTTGAGTGGCCATCTACCCTATCTGATCAGTCATACTCTGAATGGCAGCTCCTATTTCTTGTTGGAACTGTATGTTCTCTTGCTGGAACTGAAAGTTCTGCATGGTCATCTGCTCCAACAACTCCTTCAATGTAGGCTCAGAAGTAGAAGGCTGAGGAGCTATTTCGGCAGGAGCACTATACTGCTGACTCTCGTATTGCTGGACTGGTGGAGGCATAAAAGTACTATGGAATGGTGGTTCTTGATATTGATGTTGTGGAGCATCATACCATCCCAAGGTAGGGTCATTCCATCCAAGACCGTTGTTGTAAGCATATTGGACAGGGGAAAATTTGCTCAGAAACTGGTGCTCAAGATATCCCCAATCAGTAACGGATCTTAGAGGAAGAGAGTCTTTCCAATCCTTAGCTGCTCCTTGTAATGAATGCGAAAATGCGCTCAAGAAAATGTGATCAAGAGGGACATCTGGAGGCTTCATTGAAGAGCACATGATGTGAAGTGTGACACCCGGGCACGGAGACGAGGGCGGGGAGTGACGCCGGTGCAAGAAGCATGGTGCAGGGGGCACGGACAAGGAGCGGCTTGATCGAACGGGTCGCACCGCTCACAAAAGTTGATTGCGAAATTAATGCAGTATAATTACTAGGAAGTGACTCCTAGGTCGTCTCTCAAGGACCAATTTGCGTCGGTTCAGTCTCAGATCAGTCACGAAGTGGGGGGGGGGGGGTTTTTGTGAATGTTTTGTTTGGTAAATAAAATTAAAGTTGACTAGAAATTAAACAAAACTGAATTTAAAAACACTGAAATAAATTTCAAAGCAGTAAAACCAAATGGTAAAAAAAATGGTAAAAATGGAACAATAAATATTCAGAAACGGTAAAATTTAACGATGCATAAAACAATAAACGGTAAAATAAAAGAGATAGTAAAAATAAAAGCACTTGACTGAAAATAAAATTTATCAAAGATTCAACTCTTAATTTAAAATTCAACACTTGAATTAAAATGAAAATGAAATGAGCAAACTGTGAAATGAACTACACGCTTTAGAAATAAAATTCATGCACTCTTTGAAAAATAGAACTGGAAAAGGAAGGAAGAGGCATAAGCCTCTTCCAGGACCGTGACTTCTCCTAAATTACTTCTAATCTCACTAAAGTCTCCTTTTTCTGATTCTCTGCTGCCCATTTTATATACCAATTCTGAAGCTACTCCCGTGAGTATCTTTTCTTTTCCTTGCCTTCCCGTGAGAAAATAGGATGAGGGCCCTCCATTTTTCAATTGTCATCTTGTTCACCAGTTTGCCATGAGCATTCTTCTCCTTTCCAACCGTGGAAGTGCAGCTCTTCACGTGTTCCTTTATCCTGCCCGTGTGGACAGACCAAATAAAAATCTGCACCTCTTATCATTTCAGTGGAGTGAACTTTGGACAAAGTGGTGGTCCCCTCTTTCACACGGTCATCTCCCTCTCTATGTTGTGCACACCTTTCTCCTTTCCATTCAGCCATGGCTTCAAAAGTATTTCCCATGCTTGACGCATGCCTTCCATGTAGTGTGTTTCTTCCTGGAAGTGAGCTGCTGGACCACTTTTCTCCATTCAACCTTCACGGTTTCACACATCCAACACTCTCTCCTTCATTCCAGCCCTTTGCTTCACACTTTGCAGCTGCTGGACGTGAGTTTTCTCTCCTCTTTTCCCCTTGGTCGCTGCTCCAAATGGTCATGTTTCTCCTGCTGGAGTATGTCCAGCTTCATCCCAGCATCTTCTCCTAGCTTGTTGGACGTTGAATGGAGCTTAGGGGAATTGTACAGGCTTATGATTGCTGAACCATGTGCAAGCTGGATAGTGAAGGTGCTGGACCGTGTACCACCACACGCTTCCAGCCATGACTTTGCTACTGCCATCGTGAAGCTCTCCTCCAAGCCGTGATGCTCCTGGTTGCTGGAACTGCACCACCGTGAAGTTCTCCTGCTATGGTGAAGCTGGACGGTGTAGCTGCTTGCTGCATCTTATCTGAGCTGTGTGCTTCCATCCATGCATTTTTCTCATCTCTGTAACAGCTATATGTTGGGTTTGAAGGCGTGCGGGACCATGGTGTGGAGTGTGCTTCCTTGGTTCTTCAAGCTTGATTGATGGGAGCTGATTGCTGCACGCTGCAATGGTGAATCTGCTTCATCTCCAACTCTGGATGCTCCCTACTTCAGGCGTGCCTTCCTCCCAAGCCAGCTGGATGCATGAATGCACAAAGGGTTGGGCCGTGGTGATGCAGTGTGCTGGAAGCTTCTTCATGCAGCTCCAAACTGTTGGGCTCCCGCATGCGTGTGCTGTGTTTTTCTCTTTTCTCCAGATGCTTCTTCTTCTCTGGACCGTGCAGCTGTTCTTTCCAAGGGCCGAGTGCTTCTCTTCTTTCTCTCCCGTGCACACCCCAAGCTGTTGGGAATTGAAGAAACATGTTGGGCCGTGTGTATGTATGGAGCTGGCAGCTGGACCGTGGCACCTCTGCTTTTTCTGGATGCGTCTTAATGTGGTGTAGTGCTGGACGTGGACCCTGCATCCCAAATCATGTGATGCTTGATTGCTGAAAAATTGAATGGTGGTGTCATGTTAATAAAATAGAATAACACTTCTCTTAACCAAAACCGTGAATGGAATGTGGTCCCTCCACCATTTCATTTCAGTACTTTTGCAAATTTGGAGTTTGCCAGCGTGACTTGTCCATGGACTGTCTTTCATGTTGTTTGATAAAACCGTGAGCACTTGCCCTTAATAATACTAATAAAATTCAGCTTTCATCAACTCCACTTCCTTTTTTACGTGAGTTAAATTCAAGGTGGTGGTCCATTCTTTGGTTGATTCCACTTTAAGATGCTACTCTTCTAAATGGTGGCCAAATGGGCATCAACATATAACACATAAGAATGAAATGTGTTTCATCCAAACCGTAACACCACTTTCATTAATTCAATAAAAATTCAGCACTTCAATTTGGGGTTTCTCCCAACCAAACCATGAATGGCCGTGGGGTGTGTATGTTTTCCAAACCAATTTTTACTTCTTAAAAATTCTAAGAAGGGAGATGTTTCCAAATGTTCCAAAATATTATCCAACAATTTCCCTGCAATTCTTAATGCAAATAATTAGTCTCAGATAATTCGAATTAATTAAAATAAGAATTTCTGATCGAATTAAGCTCAATTCAGTAAAATGGGAAAATACTGGACAATTATGCACAATTTCCCGATTAAATCTAGTACAATAAACTAAGTGAAGTGAATAAAATATCGACTCATCAAAATAGACCACACTTAGTCTTTTGCACTCCTGGGCAAAATCAAGACTCAAATCAAGGAATGGGTCAAAGGACTTTTAGGAACGGAGACAGAAAACTCAGCAGAGAGAAAAATAAAAACTCGCAAGAAAACAAACAGAATTTACACAGTTCTCAAGAATTATGGACAGAGAAAAGAAATAGACAATATCCAACACATAGTCAAGAAAAGCACATACTTACAGAATTCATCCAAGCAATTCAATACATAGCAAAATGATTAATCAGTTCAAGAGGTGATTCAAAAATAACACAACCTCACAGATGCACTCACAGTGTTTCTCTCAAGTGTCTAGGGTAAAGAATTTTCAACTCGATGCACTCAAGAAAGCAAACACAAGCAGACTTGGCAAGCTTCTAATTATCAATACTTAAATCATACACATGTTCAGATCAAAAGGTCTTTACTAGGTTGTAATGGGGCCAAGGACAGGGGAGGATAAATTTGGATAAGTAGCTATAGCTCAGAAGAAATAGAGGTGCACTAGGGAAAAAAAAATGTAACACAGTGAAATCTCACCCAAACCTCTAATTCAATCCTTTTTCTCATCCTGTCTTCTTCTTTTTTTTTTTTTTTTTTTTTTTTTAACAACAGGATATAAATTATCATTTCAAAACATGATGAGGAACCAACTAGCCAATTCATCAGAATTCCCAAGGAGACCACACTTATTCTCAAAATACTTCTATAGCTCTAGACTTTCCTGAGGTTAAGGTAATAATTTGTTTTTCACTTAGGATTAATGTATGAGCTTCAATACAAAGAAATATATACAGTATAGGCTCAAAGGGGTTATCAAAGGATAATAACAAGGTAGGCTTATTTGGCTAAAGAGGCTCAAGAATAAAATTGCCTTTATCACTTCCAAAAATGCATATAAATCAAGTATATCAAAAAGAATCAAGCCAAGGCATATGTGCAAGCAATCAAGAGACATATCACACACAAGAAAGAAAATAAAGTGGCTCAAATCTCACACAGGGTATTCGTCACAATCAAATCAACCTCTTAAACACATAATCATGTTTCCAAGCAGAGAAAAGCAAGGATTTCAAACTATAAGCATTAATTAAGTGAAGGAAAAATCTACAACTTAGATATCATCCAGAAATCAAGAGAAAAATGTAAAATTTATTGCACTCAAGACACACTAAAAACCACTTAAAACAGAAAAAATTTAACACTCAAAAACAAAAAATTTAACATACAAAATACAAACTTAACAGAAACTAACAGAAAATCAAAATTTCTCCCCAGTAGACCACACTTAAATCACACAATGTCCTCAGTGTGTTACAATCATCAGATTATCAATTTCAGAGCAGTCAAATAATATAGACAAGTGCAATAAAAAGTTAGGAAAAATGGGAAGAAATTTTTCAGTAACATCCATCAGTAGATGTTATCAGGGACATCCATCAGCAGATGTCTAAAACACCTAGCATCCATCAGTAGATGCTAATAATTTTTATTATTATTTTTTTTTTTTTATTAATTAATTTTTTTTTTTTTTTTTTTTTTTTTGGAAAAGGAGAAGACCGGTACTGTGGCAACAGTCTCGGTGGCAAAGACCGGAACTGTTGCTACAGTGGAAAGCTTTGGCTACAAAAGAGCCACTCCTCCTCTCTGAGCGCCATTTCCTGACTTCCACTCTCTCTGCTCTTCTCTTCTCTCTCTACCCTCTCTCTCTCTGCTCTCTCAACTCTCTGCTCGAGCGTCTGGATCTGCGAGGAAGCCTCTCCACCCCGCGTCTGCTGAAGATCTGAGATCTGCGCAGAGCCTCTGTCCCTGCGTCTTCTGAAGATCTGAGTGAGATCCGCGTCAAGCTTCTGTAAGCCCTACTACTCCGGGTAAGTCATCTGCACCTTGGATCTCCTTTCTTTCGCCGTTTAAGCTTTCTGCTCTTTTCTTTGCTTTTCAGTTCTTCTCCTTTTACAGCTTTCAGATCTATCATTTTTTTTTTCTTTTTCTGCTTTCTTTTAAGCCTTCAGTTCCTTCTTTATTTTCAGCTCTTATTCGCTTTCTTCTTCACCTGCTAAACACTTAAAACACATAAAACACAATTGTCTTAAAACTTAAGGGGTATATCGGCTGGAAACCAGACGTTAATCTCCCTTCGTTTGAAGGTATGGCAGAGACAATCGGGTAGAACAACGCCACGTACCCCACTTAAAACTAAAACACAGAAACTGAATATACAAGAACAATATGGACAAGGACACTGGACGTAGATCCGTTTAGGACCCTTTTGCAAGGACCGTGAAACAGATCTGAGACCAAAAACTAAAACATCAAATACAGACTGGACAAAATAAATCTAAAAGGAAACAAGAACAAATAAAGAAAACAGAGAACTAATCTAATTTTTTTTTTATGCTTCTCTTTTTTTTTTTTTTTTTTTTTAGTTGTTTTTATTTTTTTTTTTTATGTTTATTTTTTTTTTTTTTTTTTTATGTTTTTGTTCTTTTTTTTTATTTTTTATTTAAGTATTTGTATATTACGAGAGGAAGGATGAGTGATACGGAATCAGAGAGATATACCAGTCAACGGTGGCGTCCTACCGACGATCAAATCAAGATGATGACCAAAATCTACAACTATGGGGTCACACACCCAAGCCGAGCGCAAGTCGTCGAGATCGCGTCTCGACTAAGGGCTTTCGGCGAAGCCACTGAATACAACGTACACTGCTGGTTCAACAACCACGGCAATCGGGTCAAGCGCTGGCAAGCGGAGATAGACCCTACTGGCACTCTCTTTTCACAACTGCCGCTGTATATGTATGGTAAGACCTCTGATCACACCTCCATTGAATTTTCCATTCCTCTTCTATTATTAACACAAGTTTAATTTTTTTTTTTTTTTTTTTTTTGAAAGAAAACAACTGGGTGATAATGAGGGCACCGAGGCTGCTGAATTTGTTTCCAGTTCCGATCATTATCGATGACGACAGAAATGAACGAGAAATTCCTCCACCAAAGCCTCCGCTCGCATTCCGAACCAGAGCTCCCTCAACGGAGCTCTCCCTTAGACCACCACAACCAGCTCGAGAATTCTTCCAGTTTTAAAGTTTTGTTTATTTATATTTTTTTTATGTTTTTATTGGCCGAGTGTGGCCAGAATTAAGGACTGTAATATGAACACTTATATTTTTGTATGTTTTTTAATTTTTATGTTTTTATTTTTATGGTCTGTAATATTAACGATCAGAAATGATCGAACCCCTAACATCTTTATTATATTTTTATGAATTTTATTTTTATTATTATTAACTATGTAAGACAGAATGTTTTTCGCTTACTTGGTTATTTCAATAAATGCACTGAGATAGTGTCTCTGTTAAAACTTCACTTCTCTGCCTTACATGTTAATTCTACTCTTAAAATAATTTTTTTTTTTTTTTTTTTTAACAAAAACTAAATAAAAAAAATAAAAACAGAACACATAATAACGAAACAAAAGACCTAATACAGAATCAAAATATCAACGCAGATAAAACACATATGTCAAAAACATCAAACAAAGCACATATTTACAAAACATACATTAACAGACTTGAAACAAAACACAAAAACGTTTTTTTTTTTTTTTTTTTTTTTTAAATATAATAATTCGAAAACTAAGAAGAAAAGGAAAAACAAACTTAAAAGAAAAACAAAATGCAGAATCTCCCCCAGACCACACTTAAACTACAATGTCCCAAATCAGTTAAAGGCATAAGATCATCAATTGAAACACTAAACAGATAAAGGACAAATGCAATAAAAGTAGGAAAACGGGGAAGAAAGAAAGAGAAAACTCCCCTGGTCAGGGTGGCAGTTGCCAATTTTGGACTTGTAGGGAGATGTTCCCTTCTTCAGGATCCAGCATGAAAGTGTTGAGGACGAACTGCTTCATCCTCCAAATCTGATCAAGTAGGGAAATATCTTCCACCACCGGATCTAAGCAGCAATTGTTGATGAGCGGGTACAGCAGGTGCCTTCCGAACTTTGATTTGTCAGTGTTTGCACCTATGTTTTCCACTGTGGGTGCATGTTGGTCCAATTCATCTGTACCTCCTGCAATAGGGTTAGTGCAATATGGTTCTACAGAAATTACATGCAGGGGTACAACACCCAAATCCAGTGTAACAGGCTGAACCTTAGATACATCCTCAAAACACGAATCAATTTCAAAATTAGAAACCATATTAATCGCAGACTCAGATTCATGTTCAATGCATGGAGAATAATTATTCGAATGTGATAGTAAAAAACGGTTCTCATCATGCACAGAGGAAAAATTAAAATCAGACTCAACAACTATATAATCATCAGCATACCAATCAACAGCATAATCAACAGAATAATCAATTTGCGGTATGCTTCCCTCCACTTCCTTGAAGATTTCTAAAGTGTGGGAAGATGAAGGTGGTCTACCTGGTTCAGGATTACTGCTTACTTCTGCTGGGTCCCCAAAATTTTCATCAGTCTCCTCAGGTACAAGAGTGGCCATCTGCCTGATCTGATCACTCAGATTCTGCATGGCAGCTTGAGTTTCCTGCTGGAACTCCATGCTCTCTTGCTTGAACTGCATGTTCCCTTTCTGAAACTGAATGTTCTGCATTGTCATCTGCTCTAGTAACTCCTTTAATGTAGGTTCAGAAGTAGAAGGCTGAGGAGTTATTTGAATAGGAGAATCATACTGCTGACTCTCATATTGTGGAACTGGCTCCCAAAGAGAGCTCTCAGAAATTGGATGATGGAACATATTGTTCTCATCATAAAAATCAGCAGATTTAAAATCAAAGTAATATGCAGAATAAGAATCATAATCACAGACATTGGCAGAATAAGCATTATTCACAACATTAAAATAGGTAGACATGGAAAAATAAAAAGTAAAAACTAAAAACTAAAAATTACGAATCAGATAAAACAAAACACATTTATACATGCTACAAGCACACACAAGACAGAACATCAATAGTAAAAATTTTTAATTAATTTTTTTTTTTAATTTTAAATTTTTTTTTTTTAATAACAACTAAATACAGAACATAGCACAATTAAACACATATATACACAATATATATTAACACAGTAAAAATCTAAAACAAAAACCTGGATCTGAAGTGACAACGCCGCCAAAATTTGTTGAAGGTGTCGTTGTCTCCTACAAAAATACAACAGACAGAACACACAAAACACACATATTAACAGAACAAAAATTTACACAACAAAAATCTAAAACCAAACCGTCATTGATTGATCCCCGGCAACGGCGCCATTTTTGATCGAACGGGTCGCACCGCTCACAAAAGTTGATTGCGAAATTAATGCAGTATAATTACTAGGAAGTGACTCCTAGGTCGTCTCTCAAGGACCAATTTGCGTCGGTTCAGTCTCAGATCAGTCACGAAGTGGGGGGGGGTTTTTTGTGAATGTTTTGTTTGGTAAATAAAATTAAAGTTGACTAGAAATTAAACAAAACTGAATTTAAAAACACTGAAATAAATTTCAAAGCAGTAAAACCAAATGGTAAAAAAAATGGTAAAAATGGAACAATAAATATTCAGAAACGGTAAAATTTAACGATGCATAAAACAATAAACGGTAAAATAAAAGAGATAGTAAAAATAAAAGCACTTGACTGAAAATAAAATTTATCAAAGATTCAACTCTTAATTTAAAATTCAACACTTGAATTAAAATGAAAATGAAATGAGCAAACTGTGAAATGAACTACACGCTTTAGAAATAAAATTCATGCACTCTTTGAAAAATAGAACTGGAAAAGGAAGGAAGAGGCATAAGCCTCTTCCAGGACCGTGACTTCTCCTAAATTACTTCTAATCTCACTAAAGTCTCCTTTTTCTGATTCTCTGCTGCCCATTTTATATACCAATTCTGAAGCTACTCCCGTGAGTATCTTTTCTTTTCCTTGCCTTCCCGTGAGAAAATAGGATGAGGGCCCTCCATTTTTCAATTGTCATCTTGTTCACCAGTTTGCCATGAGCATTCTTCTCCTTTCCAACCGTGGAAGTGCAGCTCTTCACGTGTTCCTTTATCCTGCCCGTGTGGACAGACCAAATAAAAATCTGCACCTCTTATCATTTCAGTGGAGTGAACTTTGGACAAAGTGGTGGTCCCCTCTTTCACACGGTCATCTCCCTCTCTATGTTGTGCACACCTTTCTCCTTTCCATTCAGCCATGGCTTCAAAAGTATTTCCCATGCTTGACGCATGCCTTCCATGTAGTGTGTTTCTTCCTGGAAGTGAGCTGCTGGACCACTTTTCTCCATTCAACCTTCATGGTTTCACACATCCAACACTCTCTCCTTCATTCCAGCCCTTTGCTTCACACTTTGCAGCTGCTGGACGTGAGTTTTCTCTCCTCTTTTCCCCTTGGTCGCTGCTCCAAATGGTCATGTTTCTCCTGCTGGAGTATGTCCAGCTTCATCCCAGCATCTTCTCCTAGCTTGTTGGACGTTGAATGGAGCTTAGGGGAATTGTACAGGCTTATGATTGCTGAACCATGTGCAAGCTGGATAGTGAAGGTGCTGGACCGTGTACCACCACACGCTTCCAGCCATGACTTTGCTACTGCCATCGTGAAGCTCTCCTCCAAGCCGTGATGCTCCTGGTTGCTGGAACTGCACCACCGTGAAGTTCTCCTGCTATGGTGAAGCTGGACGGTGTAGCTGCTTGCTGCATCTTATCTGAGCTGTGTGCTTCCATCCATGCATTTTTCTCATCTCTGTAACAGCTATATGTTGGGTTTGAAGGCGTGCGGGACCATGGTGTGGAGTGTGCTTCCTTGGTTCTTCAAGCTTGATTGATGGGAGCTGATTGCTGCACGCTGCAATGGTGAATCTGCTTCATCTCCAACTCTGGATGCTCCCTACTTCAGGCGTGCCTTCCTCCCAAGCCAGCTGGATGCATGAATGCACAAAGGGTTGGGCCGTGGTGATGCAGTGTGCTGGAAGCTTCTTCATGCAGCTCCAAACTGTTGGGCTCCCGCATGCGTGTGCTGTGTTTTTCTCTTTTCTCCAGATGCTTCTTCTTCTCTGGACCGTGCAGCTGTTCTTTCCAAGGGCCGAGTGCTTCTCTTCTTTCTCTCCCGTGCATACCCCAAGCTGTTGGGAATTGAAGAAACATGTTGGGCCGTGTGTATGTATGGAGCTGGCAGCTGGACCGTGGCACCTCTGCTTTTTCTGGATGCGTCTTAATGTGGTGTAGTGCTGGACGTGGACCCTGCATCCCAAATCATGTGATGCTTGATTGCTGAAAAATTGAATGGTGGTGTCATGTTAATAAAATAGAATAACACTTCTCTTAACCAAAACCGTGAATGGAATGTGGTCCCTCCACCATTTCATTTCAGTACTTTTGCAAATTTGGAGTTTGCCAGCGTGACTTGTCCATGGACTGTCTTTCATGTTGTTTGATAAAACCGTGAGCACTTGCCCTTAATAATACTAATAAAATTCAGCTTTCATCAACTCCACTTCCTTTTTTACGTGAGTTAAATTCAAGGTGGTGGTCCATTCTTTGGTTGATTCCACTTTAAGATGCTACTCTTCTAAATGGTGGCCAAATGGGCATCAACATATAACACATAAGAATGAAATGTGTTTCATCCAAACCGTAACACCACTTTCATTAATTCAATAAAAATTCAGCACTTCAATTTGGGGTTTCTCCCAACCAAACCATGAATGGCCGTGGGGTGTGTATGTTTTCCAAACCAATTTTTACTTCTTAAAAATTCTAAGAAGGGAGATGTTTCCAAATGTTCCAAAATATTATCCAACAATTTCCCTGCAATTCTTAATGCAAATAATTAGTCTCAGATAATTCGAATTAATTAAAATAAGAATTTCTGATCGAATTAAGCTCAATTCAGTAAAATGGGAAAATACTGGACAATTATGCACAATTTCCCGATTAAATCTAGTACAATAAACTAAGTGAAGTGAATAAAATATCGACTCATCACGGCTCCTGGCAGCTTCGGGTGGAAGGGGTACATGGATGAATCGAACATACACCGGAATGAGAGGGATCTGGAGACTGTATAGGTATGGGACTATACGGTTGAAGGATATCTTAAAGGGATTGATTTGGCTACTCATATCACCAAAATGCATTTACTTTTCGGTAGCCTGACTCATAAGAACTCCATGGTTAAGCGTGCTTAGCCTGGAGTAATTCTGGGATGGGTGACCTTCTGGGAAGTTTTCCCAGAAAGTGTGCGAGTGAGGACAAAGCACACTGGAAAGCCTGGTGGTGGTCTGTGGGGGCAGTCAACGGTCCCTGCGAGTTGCCGGGACGTTACATGAAGCTCCTCCAAATGTCTGTGTGGGCATTCTCCTTCAAAACCATGAAACTTAGGCAGCAAATGTATCAGTCCAGAGGTGAGATCGCATTGAAAATCATCCTCCTTAAGTAAAACCGGCTCACAAAGAGTACTCTCAGAAATTAGAGGATGAGTTCTATTGTTCTCAACATAGAAATCAGCAGAATATGAATTACAATCAGAGTAACATGCAGAAGGAGAATCATAATCAGAGGCACTAGCAAAACAAGCAGTATTCACGAAATCAAAATAGGTAGACATGGAAAAAGAAGAATACTAAAAATCACGAAACAAATAAAACACAATACATTTATACATGCAACACGTACACACAAAACAGAACATCACATCACATCACATCACAACACAAGACAAAACACAACACACACAAACACAACAAAAACCTAAGACCGAACCATTGGTCCCCGGTAGCGGCGCCATTTTGATGAGAGGGTCGCACCTCTCACAAAATTTGTGCATAAAAGAATGCAGTATAGTACTAGGAAGTGATTTCTAGGTCGTCTCTCAAGGACCAAATTTGGTTCAGGTAATAGGTCGAACACATTAGGGGGGTTTGAAAAGGTTTTGCAAAAATTAAAGAACTTAATAAAGACACAGATGCAAACAAACTAATTTAAGCTAGCAAACACTGTTACAAACTGATTAACAAACACAGTTAAAAATAATTAAATGTAACACTAACTCAAACACATAAACTCAACCTATTAATTAAATTAATTAAAAACCAAATAAACCAACAAGCCTAATTTAATCCTAGCAAATTACTTGTCATAATGGCAATTAACAAATGAATTTAAAAGTCCAATTGGCCAAAGAAAGAACACATGGCCGTGAGTCATCATGCACCCAAGTCAAACTTCAATTTCACCTTAAATAAGCCACAAAATGTGTTGACTTCTTCTCCCATGTGCACCATTTTTCAAGAAATTAAGCATGTGCCTTCCACACTCTCCAAGACCGTCCCCTCTCTCCTTCCATGCAGCAAAGAAATGGTTTTATACACCAAAGCACACAATTTACGTGAACCACCAAGTGGAAATGCCAAAGAATGCTTCAAAGACCAATGTGCAAATGGAAGATACCATGGGTGCTCCTACCAATGTGCCAAGTAAGCTAAATCAAATGAAAACAAACTCTTAAAACCTCCATTTCTCATTGCAATTCACGGCTGGAACAAGCAAAGGCCAAATCTCAAAGTGGAAACATTCCTTGGGTCAAAACAAGCATCTTTTGTGTTGGTCCAAAAGTGGTAAAAATTAAATGAAGCAATTTCCTCTCTCCTACAAACTCCAAACGGTTTTTCTTCAAGAATTATGCATCCAAAAGCTTTCTTCCACTCTTCAATATAGAGAACAACTTCAAGAAACCAAAGTTAAAGTTGCAAATGAACACAAGAACAATAAACCCAAACTTCTACTCATCAACCCATCTTTAACACTACCATTTCTTCAAGTTTCTTTGCAATGCACGAAAATAATACTTAGACCATTAATTCCAGTTCTGTCCAGCCTCCATAACATCACCAAGATCTGATCCCAACCTTGTCTCAAGCTTCAAAACCGAAAAATACATAGAACTTCATTTTTATCATCCAACCATATAGAATGAGATAAAAACCGAGAGGAACAGCAGCAAAGGGAGAGGAAAACGAAATATAAAGTTACTCAAACCCAACATCCACCATGGAAATGCAAAGACAAGCTCCAAAACTCAAACTCCAAGCACCAAGAACAAGCAAATGGAAGTGGATATGAATAGTTTTTCACCACCAATAAGCTAAGACAACCAAGAGTAAATTAAGAGAAGAAGAAAATTTGCATCTTGCTCATTGAAATGGCCAAAAACGAGACACCCAAGTCAAGCTCTCCATATGAGTGTTCATACAAGAAACCCTAAGAGAGAAAAGCTCAAAAACGTCAAAAAAATAAAGTGTGTAAGAGTCTTTTTGTGGGGTTGGCTAAGGCTCTCTAAAATGCCGAGAGTTTCTCCTCCAAATGGGGTCCACAATCAATTAAAAACCCTAATCAAAAAGGCACATGTCCTACAAATGGGTCTTTTTACAAAATTGCAAAACACCTAATTCTAATTAAGGGCTTCTAGAAAACGAAATTACAATTTTAATTAGAATCTAAATGACTAAATGTTGAGCCTTTGAGTGTGTCACGCCATATCCCAATGCTCTAGATGATGTTTCCACAACTTTCCTGCAACCAGAAATGCACTTAATCAACTCAGAAAACCCAAATTAGCACAATTACAAATTTCTGACCAAATTAAGCAGAATTCAGAAAACGGGGAAATAATAGACAATTAAACACAATTCCTTCGTTTATTTAAGTGCAATAAACTAAATATAATTCAAGAAATAACGACTCATCACTCACCAACTCAGAATCATAAACCGAATGGTTTAAACGAAAGCTATTGTCGTCGTGAGTGCTCAGACGATGCTTGAGAGGTGATCGGAAGAGAAAATGGTGAGATTTTCTTAGAGAGAAGGAGGAGATTTTAGAGAGAAGAAGGAGAAAAAAGTTTCAGCAATTTGGAGAAGAAGAAAGGCATGCAGAGAGAAGTGGCACATCATTTGAAATTTGGCCTTAAATACTGCTGTCACCCAAAACAAACGGCCACTCTCCTACAACCACCTGTTTTCCACTAACTGAGACGCTCACTCTTTTCTTGGCACATGATCCCACTACTTGGGATTTTGGGTGCGTTTTAATGGGGTCTAAAATTCTCCTTAACTACATAAAATTTCATCCTCGAAAATAAGACTTACTAGAAAACAGATAAGGGTACAAGTCCTTGATGATATCTTCTAGCTCCCATGTAAAGTCGCCCGTCTTCTCGTCCCAGACCACTTTAACTAATCTGATGGCTTTTCCCTTGAAGTACTTAGTTCGTCTCTCAACAATGCTAATTAGTTGCATCTCCACCGAACGGTCTTCACGAATACGAACGTCTTCTAACTCCGGCACATGAGAAGGATCCGCGATATATTTCCGGAGTTGGGATACATGGAAAACTGCGTGAAGATTGGCTAGTTGAGAAGGCAAGACTATCTCGTACTCAACTGGTCTAATTCGTCTTAGGATTTGGTAATGGCCAATGAATTTGAGAGACAGCTTCTTAAGACGAACGGCTCTACCCACACGCACGTCCTTAACAGATCTTCAATGCTGACCGGTTTCAACTCTACCAAACAGTTATATTTGAGTAAGGCTAAATGGTTATGGGAAGAGAGTGAACTACAGAAGAACTCTGAGGTAAGGAACTGGTTGATAACATTTAAATAAAGAGGTCAGGAAGCTTTTGTTCAACGGAGAAAACGAGGCTTCCTAGAGATCGTTTACTAGGATTTTCTTCTTTATCTATTTACCAACTCTGACCCCTAATTGATTCAAAGCACTTGTATGTCCAGATCTTCACATTTTTGGATTGTCCTATTTGTCTGGTCGTTCGTCTAGAATAATAAGCTAGACAATTCTTCAACTGGTTGCCCAACTTATTATTCAATGATTGCACAGAACCGAAAGGTGAAGTGAAAATCTCTGCCTGAAATGCTACTAGATTGCATTCTAAGCAATCAAACCACTTCCCTATTGTTGTGTGGAACCAATCTTTAACATTTACTTCTCAACTGATGAGCATAACGCACACACTCTCAGTCAAACCATCCCTTACCTACTTACTAACATTATGGCCTTATGACCGATCGATAAAGTTAATTGGCTTAAGTTCTTGGTAATCCTATCTCGTTGTCGTTCGATCTCGAAAGTTCTACCTTCACCTTTTGACAGGCTACCCATAACCCGAACGACGTCCGCTTTCGTACCAGACTACCAAGAATGATTTTCCGACTGCTTAACTCAGATCCTTGCCGAACAGTTCACATATTAACTCCAACTGAAACATCTGATACCGTTCGGTTCTAATCCTCACATGAAATCTTAAGTTCCACAAGCTCTCAACTCAACCCTACTCATGGATCATCATAGTCGACATAAGTCCTAGAATTTTCACTTCATTCATCTAGATTTCTCACTTGACTAATTTTACATACCACTCCTTTTTCCATAAGAAGTTGAACGTTACGCTTAGACGTTCCTCACGCTCTATTCTGATTCATCCTTCTTCTTTACTGGCCAAACTGGTACAGTTTATAGTAAAACGCTCGGTTATAATAAACTATTTTCTCCAGTTCCATCTACTCTGCTGAAGCTACTCTATAAGGAGCTACTAACACTGGTTCCGCACCTGCTACCAGGTCAAAGAAAAATTCAACTTCACGTTGAGGGGATAACCTAGGCGCCTCTTCAGGAGAACTCAACAATCCAAACATTTCTTATTAACGTTCGGCTACCCCCTTGCTACCGAACGGTCTAACCCAATAGATACCGAGCGGTCTATACACTACTCACTTGGAGTAACTTCCAGGTTAGTCATTACCATAAATCACACTCTCACTAACCTACTAATGAACATCTATCTCACATGTTAGATGTCTAAACTAAACCAATCGATGGTGTTTACACCACCAGATCAAACAATGCCCTCCTAACAAACGATTCAAACAACGCACGGTTTTAATTGAAGAGTGAACACGTGATATTACCCGTACTGATCGCCTCTACACCGAACCAAGCATAAAATCTTCTTGTAACCTAATATGTGGTACCTCTGCTCGACTCAAACCTTCCTACCGGACGGTTTTGAGTAAACGCACGCCTATCCAAAGGACAGTCTTCCATCAATTGACCCTTACTCTTGTACCTATAACATCTCTTGTTTCCTCTTAATGGAGGATAAACTGGCTTCAAATGAGGCCCTCCACAATTATAGCAACTTATGGGCCTTTGCTGTCCAGATTGACCCCAATCACCTGATGACTTTGCAGAATAACCACTAGTAAAAAACGGCTTTTTTAACGCGCTATATATGCCTCGGTTCTACTGAAACCAAAACGTATAAAAGTACGGTGGCATTTCAATAATTATTGAGTGGTTATATGCCTCGGTTATATGTGAACCGATGCCTATAGATGTTACTGCCTCGTGTAGAAGGTCAACTGAAGCATATAATATGAATTTTAAATGGTTTAGACCCCGGTTTACTGTATAACCGATGCAAGTAAAGGTTTAGGCACCGGTTTTAAATATAACCGAGGTAGTATCCTTGGCTTAAAAACCAAACTTCGCCTCTCGCCTCTCGCACCTCACACTCTCGCGATTCTCACTCTCTCGCCTCTCGCCTCTCGCACCCTCCGCCTCTCGCCTCTCGCACCCTCCGCCTCTCGCCTCTCGCACCTCGCACCTCGCCTCTCGCAAACCCGTAAGCCGCCACCACGCACAAACCCGCAAGCCGCCACCACAGCGCCTTCGTTCTCCTCCAAACTCCATGGACGCCGCGACCACCATCTTCATCTTCTCCTCCATGAGCACATCCATGGCCGTCAACCGAAGAACGCGCAACCATTTCAAGTCGCGCGCAACCATCATCTGCAAAGAGGGAAACTCAAATAAATCCAGAAACAGAAACCTCTCTTCTCCACCATCGCGCCAGCCACCGCGTTTCAACCTTCTTCCATCACCATCACCGGACCTGCAACTCGGGGACAAAAACCCTTAATCGCGCCACCGTCACCAGAATCCCTAAAGCATGTCACCGCCGTGTGCGATTAGGGTTGATGCAGTTCGCGTTGCTTCCAGAGGCGCGATTTCTGAATTGGATCCCTGCGTGATGATTATATGGTGTTAAATCTTGTTTCTGCAAGTCTGATTGTGGTTGTAGGTGGAAGCGCGATTTTGATTTAGGGCTTCCCGTTCAGTGTTCGCACATGGAGACTCACATCCCGCCATGGTCTTCCCTTTTCCAATCTCTACTTATTCTGCAGATTTTTCTGGAAGAGGCTTTGTTGGTGTTCTGCAGATATTTTAGACTCTTGGATGACAAAAAAAATGGGAAAGATCAAATTTTGAAACCTATGAAGGTTCGATCACCAGCTGTTTGTTCAAAGGACTCAAAGAATTTCATGTCTCCAACCATTTCTGTTTCTTGCAAGATCAATGAGTCTCCCCCAAAAGAGAACTCTACCTGAACGGAACGATAAGGATACCATCTGACCACTGAAAGAACTGATACTGATACTGCCTCGGTTCATTTAACCGAGTTGAATTCTAGTTACCGTTTCGAGTAAAGAGAACCAAGGCGTATACTTTTTATCTCGCCTAAGTACGCCTCGGTTCTTAAACCGATGTTGATGAATGAAAATAACCGGTGCCTATTCATTAATCTGTACTAGTGAACCTTTGGATCTAGCAGGAAAATAAGAAGGCCGAGAATAAAGAGTTATTCTGGAAACCTGAATTTCCTCTAGATACGTTCGGTTCATCCACTCTCTGTTGTTGATTTTGCTGACTTTTCACTTCCTTCTTGGTCTTTTCAAATACTCTCGCTCTCTCAATAAAAATTGGTAATTCCCGAATACATAAACTCTTGATCCATAATTTAATAGCGTCTCTCAACCTGTTCTCAACTTTTTGCACTTCCATTCTTCATTTGTTACCAATGTATAAAACCTAACTAGATGCTCAAACCGATCGGCATAATCCGTCACAGTCATAGTTCTTTGAACCAATTCAGGAAACTCCACCTTATTTTCAAACTGAACGCTGTTAGGAAAGTACTCAGCGCAAAAATTTTGCTTAAATACTTCCTACTGAACTTAGCCGGATGATGTAGTAGAGAACCTTCTCTAAGATCCACTCTTATTGATGAATAGGAGAAGAAGTAGACGACCCAGCTGTAGTACTATCCTTCCACACCAAATCCTCATACTGCTGCTGAGACGTCTCTACTAAAACCTGAGCGCTCTCCAAATGTTGAAAAGTCTGCACTAACGCGACGTTTTGTTGCTGCATATCTGTGATTATTCATTCCATTAATGTCGTGGAGTTAAGCATATCCATAATCATAGATGAGGGAGGAAAAGACTTAAATGCCCCCTATTGAAAATACAAGGAGAAAATACCCCTCAATCTAACTTAGGGACCCTATTTAAACCAAACGCTGACTACAACCAAAAGCACAATCAGCATAGTCAACAAGATAGTGCATGACTGAACGGTTACAATAAATAGAACGTTTGGTCACAAGAAAGCCAATAAGACACCGAAGGATCACCAGAAAACCGAACGGTCGAATTCAACAAATAGAAGGGTCTAATCTCAATCAAAATTGAGAAAAGAAAATCATCTCTGGTACAAGTCATGAGTGTGCATCCTCATTACTTCTATCAAGACATTCTCTGTTCTCAAAACTTTTAGTTGAATACACAAATTTTGCATCTAAATTTGGGGAAAATAGTAGAACATACCAGTTATACTCAACTTTCCACAGGAAAAACATGACAAACCCACAACTCGGAGGTCGTTTTAGGAAATAACTGCTCTGATACCATTAGTGTAACATCCCAAAAATACAGTGTAAAACCATATAATAGAATGACCACATATAATAATATTACCATTCTATTATTACAAAAGATAGGTCATTCGACCTTAACCGTACGTCCTATCTTTTGTAATAATTAAACGGTAATATTATTATATGTGATCATTCTATTATATAGTTATACACTATAGTTTTGGAATGTTACACAGACAATAAATTTGAACTTCCATTAGACAAGTATCGGAAGCCCTCTTCTCATATATCTCAAACGAACTTTGGTTTGGAACACATGTAAATACAACCAGAATCCAAAATTCACACTTAGATAGCAAACTTATCATTTATTGCAAGTACCAAATTATTATCATCAAATAACTTCTTAACCTTTGACCCATATCATCCTCATCAATGGAAGTAACAAGTTGTTGAATAGAAGTAACTAAATCCTTAATCCTCGTATTAATATTATCATCCTTTTACATAATAATAATAATAATAATAATATTATAAATAAAAGACATGCCATCCATTTATCATATGTTACAATAAATTTAATTATTTTATTAATCACGATATTTTATTTCACTCTCCAAACAAAATGTTTGATGCAAATTTTCCACAATTTTGTGCTAAAAATTGTGATTGGATTTTGGGTTTTTCCAAGAGTTGAGTTTCATATAAGACGTGCCCATTGAACACAACAAAGTAACACAACCTATTTGATGAAAAGGACAAGAATAAGAGAATCTATCAAACCTAAGTCAAAAACTTTGTTAACATAACTCATTGGTTGTGTCACTCTTTAACACACTCAGAGGATGTTTGTGTTGGGTGCTTCCTCCGCCGCAGCCACCACCGCCGCCGCTACCACCGCCGCTACCACCGCCGCTACCACCGCAGCCACCATCTCCTCTCGCATTCTCTCTGGAACTCTTCACTCTCCTTATTCCCTCACAACCCCCCATAACTTCTCTTCCCATCTCCTATCCAAAACTTTGGTATTCTTCTTTTTCTCCTTTTTTTTATTTGTTTTTTTTTGTTGCTAAATGGTATTGGTTTTCAAATGGGTATGTTCAGGTGCGGTCATCTTCACTTCATTTCAGGGGTGTTCCCATCAAAGCCATGGCGGAGACTGATACCATAGCAGCCTCTAAATTTGCTTCTTCTTCCTCTGTCCCTGGTACTTTTCAATTCCACTACCTCTTTTCTTTCGTGTTTTCAATTGTTTTATTTAGGGGTTTTGTTTGTTTATTTTTCACCCCTCTAAGGATAGCCAAAAAGAATATTTTTTTTTATCTAACGGGGGTGATTTACACAATACCACATCTGTGGCTTCAAATGGAGTGGATTGCATTCGTGTCTTTGTTTTCTGATCTCAAAGGGTGGTTATATTTCTCTCTTAATGCCGTTTTTTTATTTTTTATTGCATGGACCTTGTGTGATTAATCCGCACTGAGTTTTTTAGAGATTTTGGACTTACTAGTTTTTCTGGTCCCTTTTCTATCTCACTAAGCTATTCATTATTTCCTGTAGTAGTATAGAGAATAATTGATTCTGTGGCTGATGATTATTTGGTAACTGTCAATTATGACTGATATGCAACTAAACTCTATTATCTCGTTGTTCATATCCAGTGTTATGAGTTGGTTGGTAATGCATTAGAAACTATTTGTTTTGCAACTTTTGTTTGTGTCTTCAAATTATCATTTACAGAGCTATCTTCAAATGTCTGAGCCTTTTGACTACTAAGCATCACTTTTAAGTTTGAGTGCAAGACACAATTGCATAAATGATAACTGCTTTTGAGACAATCCTGTCTGATTTAGAATATCGTTTCTGCATAATTGAATAGATAACATATTATTACTGGACTCCATCTAAGTATATCAATTGTCAGAGCTGCTACAAGCATGGTTTAGAAGGCCACCATTGTCAAAATCTCCACCGAAGCTCATTTGTTGCACTTCATGAGCATAAGAGGGATTTTAGTAGGGCAGACACAGAAAACTTCTCACGGTTGAGATGTCAAATCAACTAACTTAAAAAATTCATTGTTTTACTATATTAAGCACATCCGCAGCAGTTGTATCTTGTATGTTTGCATTCAATAAGTCCTCCTAATTTAAGGTTTGGTGATTTGCCCCATAAAAATGTTTTGAATAACTTTCGTTCCCTCTGTTCCATCCAAACCAGTTTAGTTTTAATTATAGAGTGAATTTGTATTTATTATTTGTGATTTCAGTTTAGACATACATGTTTACTTTAATTTGTAAGTGTCAAAACATACCCATATTTTACCCTTTGGTGATGTTTTCTATACTTTAAATGTAAAGATAACTGTTTCTGACATACAATGTTTTTCTGTGAAACAGGGACCAAGCAAGCCTTGATATCATTGTCAGATAAGAAGGATCTTGCATTTGTTGGCAATGGGCTCCAGGAATTAGGGTAAATAAATTATTACAATTAATGAGTTTATTTTCTAATATGTTAGAATACGATTGTTTTATACTATTTATTTTATTGTTTTATACTATTTATTCGCGCTTTTTTTTATATGTGGTTTGTGGAATCTTGAGAAGCTTCAGTTGCTATAGTGAATTATTGACAGTTCCTCTATTAAATTGTAGATACACTATTGTTTCAACTGGAGGAACAGCTTCTGCTTTGGAGAAGGCTGGAGTAGCTGTTACTAAAGTAGAACAGCTTACTCAGTTCCCTGAAATGGTGTGTGCGCGTTGCTACTTGAGTTTTCTTCTCTAAACTTTCATGAACAATTCTAGTGCTGAAACTTCTGATGATACGTCTATGAATTATTGTGACTAGGCCCTGTTTGGATAAACATTTTAATTACAACTTTTACAAAAGACAATAAGGATATCAAATGAATTAAGTTTCTCCTATATGTTAGGATAGAATTTTGCACTTTAACTGTTATAGAAGCACTTTAACTTGATTTTAACTTGTAATCATAAGCTTAAGCAATTTACCTTATTTTTGTCTCTACTATAAGTGTTTTCTAATTGGTTAGTCAAGCTGTTTTTAATGTTTTTATTGGGTTATAAGGCTTTAGTTTTCTGCTGATATTTTCCTGCGGAACTAGCTGTTATGGTGTTTCTTTTATTGTAACTTTAATGGTTTCTATTGAATGTTGGTAGCCACACCTGTACATGGGTCCAAAAGTTTTAGTCTGTATTAGTAGCATCATGACTCCTCATTTTTTGTTCACTTAAACCAACATTTCCAATATGGAAATTTGGACTGTCATAGTTGCAAACTTTTTAGAGTTTAGATTGATGGCTAATCTCCTTGCTTTGGTAATCTTATAAATGTTGGCACCCTCAGCAGAATGGATATGTTATAAATTCGGTATTCAAACCCATGGCCAAGCATTCCTCAAGTTACAACTTTTACCATTGTGCCTGGGTTTGCTCTCAGTGTGTACTTACTAGCAGAATGTTGTGGCTTTTTTTGCAGCTTGATGGTCGTGTCAAAACTTTGCACCCTAACATACATGGGGGTATCCTGGCTAGAAGGGACCTAAAACATCATATTGAAGCACTTAATACACATGGAATTGGTAAGTTATGTTGCTATCAACTGCTATTACGAGCACATGGTGCTAGTTTTCTGTTCAGTTTATGTTGTGATCATTTAGTTTGAGAGGTTGTATTTTCTTTTGCTTATAGTTTCTCCTTTTAGGTACTTTTGATGTTGTGGTGGTGAACTTGTACCCATTTTACGATAAAGTCACATCAGCTGGTGGCTTTGAATTTGAGGATGGAATTGAAAATATTGACATTGGTGGTCCAGCCATGATTAGAGCTGCTGCAAAGGTGGTTTTTTTGACTGAATATAACAAACCTCAATAAATTTGACCTCTTGACATCATTCATAAATCTTTATGTTGTCATGAAAACTTAAAAGGCTTTTCTAAAATGGCTCAGAAAATATCCTATCACTGATCTGACATATGTGGAAAGTATAAGAACCCCTGTTCATTGCATACTGTCTTTGACCTGAATTTTTTAGTTTTTCTATTGAAATATTGAGTATATGGTGATAATTCTTATTTGAGCAGAATCACAAGGATGTTTTAGTAGTGGTTGATACAGAAGATTACCCTGGCCTTCTGGAATTTCTTAAAGGAAACCACGATGATGAAAAGTTCAGGCTAAAACTTGCATGGAAAGCTTTTCAACATGTTGCTTCCTATGACTCTGCAGTATCTGAGTGGTTGTGGAAGCAGAGTGTGGGAGGTACTTTTGTTTCAAGTTTGTGAGGAATTGATTATTGATTCACACTCAACCATTGTTATTTCATTTCCTCAGTGAGATGGAAACGTCCATTACAGAAAAATATTAATAATCTATTAATATAATCCTAGAATGTTAAAGCTTCATGTATAGCCAGCAGATTAGTTGGTGTACAAATTTCATATATTTTATACATTTTCTAATTTTGAAGTTCGTGAAATCAGTGAAAAAAAATTGAAATCATATATTTAATTCTGAAACATGAACAGAACTGTCTGTATATTATGCGAGTATACTTAATATGTGTTTAGTTTAAATATTTATAGTGCTTTTGTTAATATTTATGTTCTCAATAGATTTACATATTCTGTATTTGATGACAGATAAATTTCCTCCTAGCTTAACAGTGCCTCTTTCACTCAAAAGTTCTCTCCGTTATGGTGAAAATCCCCATCAAAAAGCTGCGTTCTATGTCGACAAAAAACTTTCTGAGGTTAATGCTGGTGGAATTGCTACAGCCATCCAACACCATGGAAAGGTGGGAGTCAACACAGTAATTTCTTTCATCATCATCATCTAAATTTACTGCTAAATCTATTTCATATATTTAAGAGTTTGTAACTGAAGATTGTACCGTTTCTATAAATCTTCATGTAATAACCCTAACATTACAACCTTAACATTATCATGCAGGAGATGTCATATAATAACTACTTGGATGCTGATGCAGCTTGGAACTGTGTATGTGAGTTTAAGAACCCCACCTGTGTAGTAGTGAAGCATACCAATCCTTGTGGAGTAGCATCACGTGATGATATTCTTGAAGCCTACAGACTAGCTGTTAAAGCCGATCCTGTGAGTGCATTTGGTGGAATTGTAGCCTTTAACGTGGAAATTGATGAGGTAAATATTCTATTTGAATTTTTGTCTGATTTTTTCTTCTTTTCAGGTGATACAAAGTGATCCAGTCACTGGTTTTTCATTTTAAGACAAGGAGGAAACAATGTAGTTGAAAATAGGACTGATTTTATTATTCAGAATCATAAAAAATACATTCTGGTACTCTCTATTTGTAATATTCCCTAAAAAGGGAAATAGGAAAACTAGGAAAGTAAAATAAAATAAAAGATTATATATCTATTTCCTTTAATTAGGAAGATTCTAAAGATATTATCTCAAATTACAACACTCCCCCTCAAGCTGAATCATACAAGATTGTATGAACCAATCTTGGAATAGACAAACCCAATCAGAGATAATGTCAATAAACCAAATTGCACACACAAACACATGTAGCACACACAAACACATGTAGCCCAAGAGACTACTGCAAGAATGGATGAAGGCTTGTAGTGGTTAATCGCAACAAACCGCATGGACTAGATTGCCATCAATAGTGGCGAACAACAACAAAGCTTCAAGAACTTGATTTCCATGAGTAACATATGGGAGGCCTTCAAAGGCTAATAGTAATAGTAATGAACCTTTAGGGACTTAACTGTCCTAACAACAACGAACCTTTAGGGACTTAACTACCCTAACAACAACGAACCTGCAGGAATTGAACTTCCCTGCAGCGGCTAACAACAACAATCCTGTAGGGACTTAACCACCTTACAGCGGCTGAAACAACAACAAACCTGTAGGGTCTACACTACCTTACAGCGGTTGAAACTTTTCTTTCCCTCACGATTGGACACAGAACGTGAAGGTGGAAGAACTCGTGAGAACTGATCTCTACGAGGGACCAATTTGAATCCCATAACTTTGAAAGAGTCAATTCAACGGACGGTCTCAAAGAACAACTCTCAGTGAGCTGTTATAACAAAGCATTGGCAGAAACCAAACACACCAAAGATTGAGACTTATGATGGCATCAAAAAGCCAAAGACAGGTTAGAGGTCCAAAGTTCTCTGTTGGACTACTCCTAAATGGTGATACTTAACACTGTATCACAAGAAGTACAGGCTAAACTCCAGCCCAAGAAGAAAGTTCTCTGAAGGGACTGAAAAATATTTCCCCTCACGGCAAACAGCGGAAACAACGGCTAATGCACTTCACGAGACACTCTTAATCTTGACCAAAGAAAATGCGACAGCTTATTGAGGCAGCAGTGACAAACTGTAGAGGTTACAACAACTGACTGCAGCGACAACGACATTAAAGCACCCGCCAACAAGGCTGATGAATTGTTGACTGGAACATCACAGCTACAGAAATAGACTCCCCTTCATGCCACAGGCCAACGGGGACATCACACTTACAAAAGAGAATCACAGAATTGTAACCAGATGGTGGAGACAGGCTTGGCCACAGGTGTTGCACAAGAAAGGGAAGAGAAGGCAAGAACAACACAGCACGACGTGAGGCGAAACCCATTGGTGGAGGCAGAGAGCCCTTCGCAATGGAGACGCAGTGGCGTCAAAAGCTAACTAGGCATCGAAAGAGCTCTCCCTGGTCATGAAACGTGAGGCGAACAATAGCTCACAAAGCGAAAGTCGCGGAGAGAAGAAAAAGATGTTGTGAAGACAACAAAGATGGCAACCATGGATGCTATGGAGGGTCAGAACAGAGAGATGGAGGTCCGGCGACACGACTGGAAGTGTCGCGGCGTGATTCCGACACAGGGACGGTGGCGTGTGACGGCGCATGCGCACGAGACATAGACGTCGACCACCAGGGTTAGGTCGCGCTTGAAGAGAGGATCCAGATCTACTGGTCACCGATCGAAACTGTGGCGGTGACCGACGACGATCGCACAGATTTGGCTCTCATGACGGCGTGTGAATGAGAGGTAGCCCTCGAAACCAGCGTGGTTGGCCGTTGCTTAAGGAGGTGGTCCAGATCCGCTGGTCACCCAACGAAAGTGCGACGGTGGCCAGTGGCGGACGATGGCCAGCGGCGTACGGAGGACGATGGTGGTCGATGGCGGAGAGCAGCGGTGCACATCAGAATAAATAGTGAAGGCAGTGGCCTTTCATGGGTTCTTCGAAGAAGAGACTTTCGGTCTCTTTGATTCAACTGGGAGTCAATAAGAATGCCAAAAGGAACAAAATTGATTGGGCATCAACAGATCTAAAGCACCAGTTTCAGCTACTGGTTCGAAAGGGAATGGATTCGAATCCCATTCTAATGATACTCAAACAAACTCTATATTTGGTAAGACAGAACTTGACTAGGGCAATTGGAGCCCATTAAAAACACATGTTAAAGAGAGACTCTTAGGTGGCCGCCGGCAGACAGCAAAGACAGCGGAAGCGGATCAGACAAACTCTGATACCAAGTTGAAAATAGGACTGATTTTATTATTCAGAATCATAAAAAATACATTCTAATATTCTCTATTTGTAATAATATAATTCTCCTAAAAAGGAAAATAGGGAAACTAGAAAAGTAAAATAAAATAAAAGATTATATATCTATTTCCTCTAATTAGGAAGATTCTAAAGATATTATCTCAAATTACAACAAATGTTATATAAGTAATGTTTTTAATATTTTTCATATATTTTAGGCACTTGCTAAAGAAATTCGAGAATTCAGAAGCCCCACAGATGGTGAGACAAGGATGTTTTATGAAATAGTAGTTGCACCCAGCTACACAGAGAAGGGACTTGAGATTCTGCGTGGAAAGTCCAAAACTCTAAGGATTCTTGAAGCCAAAAAGAATGAAGCGGGAAAGCTTTCACTCAGACAGGTTGGTGGAGGTTGGTTGGCTCAGGATTCAGATGACTTAACCCCACAAGACATCAAGTTCAACGTGGTCTCTGTGAAAGCTCCACAAGATGATGAACTTCGTGATGCAGAGTTTGCATGGTTGTGTGTGAAGCATGTCAAAAGCAATGCCATCGTGATAGCTAAGGTTGTTATCTCTCATACCATGAAACTTTTCTCTGCCTTATGTAATAGGTTCAGGAAACTGATCCCTTTTGTTATATAATCTTCTGCAGAACAACTGTATGCTAGGTATGGGAAGTGGGCAACCAAACCGTGTGGAGAGTTTGAGAATAGCAATGAGGAAAGCCGGAGATGATGTTAAAGGAGCAACCTTGGCCAGTGATGCCTTCTTCCCATTTGGTAAGTCTTATTTTCATATAAATGCAATACCAACATTCTTACTTAGTATCTTTCTTTTCATGTTCATGCAACTGAATCTTGTGCTGGAGGATTTTCCTCTATTATGAGAAGCTGAGCTACCTTTTTTGCTGGATAAACATAAACATCATTATGATGAGATTTTCAGTTAACATCAAACCATCACAAGACAATGGTAAATTGTTAAATAATGAAAAAAAACTCACCCCAGTGACAGAAGAGTCCTTGCTATGTGAAAGTAAATTAGTTTAGAGTATAAGTTTCTTTTTCTTTTTGATAATTCTGTTAACATGGATGCATCGTAATCTATGAACAGCTTGGAAAGATGCTGTGGAAGAAGCATGTGAAAGTGGAATTGGTGTTATAGCAGAACCAGGTGGGAGTATCAGGGATCAGGATGCCATAGACTGTTGTAACAAGTATGGTGTTTCACTACTCTTTACCAATGTCAGGCACTTTAGGCACTGACTGAATTTTGCCTTTCTACTTCAACTTTTTGTTTCTGTTATCCAACCGGTGTTGCTCAAACTTGTGCGTCCAGTAGGTAGCACTGAAACCTGTTTCTGAAATCAACTGAATGTATGAGTAAGGATTGTTCCATCCAATTTACATAGGAAAAATAAATTGATATTCTCCTACATTTCAATATCTTGTAGCTTATCCATAAAATAATTTAGCTTTCTCTTAAAGTGTTTATAGAGAAGTTTGTTGAAATAAACTCATTGTGTGGATAGGTTTGAATAACAAATCACTCAATTATACTAAGATTGAGAGGAATAACCAACAACAGTAAGGGAGACCAATTTTAAAATTTAAATTTTTAATAAAATATGTATAGTAGTGTTCTTTTAATATTTCAAAACATATTCCATATTTATATCTATATATAAGACAAGTGAACAGTAAACCTCTTTTGTTTAATATTACAAATATTAATAATGAAATTTTCATGTCACCAGTAATATTATCCATACTATTGTTTTCTTACGTATTGATTTGGAAAGATTCGCAGTAGATAGATATTCGTCTCCATAACTGCCATTACCAAATTCATCACCTTCAGCTCATGAGAAAGAGTTGCAATGAGAGAAAGAGTTGTTGGGAAGAGAGGAGATTCTAACCCATTATTTGATGTTTGTTCTGAAAGGTATTTTACATTTTTTTTAAAAGGGTCGAAATTAATACATTTTCTGAAACACTGACGAAATACCGTTTAAAAAGAAAAAAAATAATATTTAACCTTTTTATTCTACAACATTTCATAATAAGATTTACTATTTAAGAATAATTCAGAATAGTTTAAAATCAATTCCACTTTTTTTTTGGTAAAAGTGCATTTTTTTAGTCGCTTTGAAGACTTTATCCATAATTTGTTTTTCTTTTGAATTACCCGTTTTCAAAATATTTATTATTATCTTAATAAAACTATTAAAATAATAGTTATAAATTACAGAAATGATGCCCTTATAGCAACTATGACAAATATTTAAGAAGGGAAATGCACAAAAAGATTAGCATTCAAGAAAATTGTAATTGTAATAAATTAACCCTTAACTGATAACATGTGTTGTATAAACAACAAGATTAATGTTGTGTTAATTTATATAAATTTAACATTTAAGTTCATAAAAAAACTAAACTTGGAAAAACCTAAAAAATAGAATATTAAAGTTGACATGTGTTTTAAAATAATGAAACCGAGTATTTTAATTTTAGAGTTTGGTAGTGTATCTATTAAGGTAAAAGAAACTAGTCACATTTCTTAATGTTCTTTTAATTGATTATTTCAGTTAGGTTGTGTTAAATTTGGTTAAAATATGAAAAAAATTATCTGTCTTAGTATAAATTGTGATTTGAATGATTTTAGATAATTAATTGATGTTTGGTATCATGATGGATGTATTAAACTATGATCAATTTGTTTGAACTTAATCTTGATTGTGAATTTTCTGTGCTTGTGAAATTAATGGTGCTGTTTGATTAAGATGTTGGGAAGAAAATGTCAAACTTGGTTGTAAGTTAATTTTTAGTCTAAAATGGGGTCTCAATAGGTGAATTTCAGAAATAATGGTTTAAATGGAGATATGGTGATTTAGAACTATTATGTAGCTATTTGAAACTTGTTTGAGTGGTGAATTTGTAAAGAATTGGTTTAGGAATGATATAGTAGACAATAGGTGGTGTCTTGAAATGAATTTTGGTGCATTTTAGGGGTTTTAAAGAGTAAGATTTTGATTTAGAAGGTTTCAGGTAGGTTTAAGTGTTTGAAGTCTATCTTTAATTTATTTGTGACTTGTTCAAACCTCTAATTGACTTAGTTATAAGTTAAAACTTGTAGAATTAATTTATGATAAATAGAGTAGTGTTTTAGTTGTTTTTGAGTTGGAAATTCATGACATAATGAGTTTAAACTAAGTTTGGGTTGTATTAATACTCCTGGATAGGTCATTGGTGGTTTAGAACACAAAATGGAAGTAGCAGAGGTTAGTAAGAGCACCTAAGATAGGTCAAGTTAGGATGAAGGATGCAATTTTTGTAGAATTGGTGTTCAGCAAAATTATGCAGAATGGTTGGTTGGGCGAGTTAATGGCTCGTTGGACGAGTAAGTGAATATTTTGACAATAGATTTCAGTGATTGGGCGAGCCTGCTTGTTAGGTTGGTAGAGCTCACAATCTCTACTTTCTTGGGTAACTAAAGGTATCTCGTTGGACTAGTTTTGAAAGTTTTGGACAGTGAGTTTCAAGGGCTTTTGTGGTTGTTGGGTCACTGGATGTCATATTTTTTTCCACTGGATGATGAGGCTCGAGTTGCTTTGGTTATTTTATTTTCTCTTTTCTTTTATGTTTGGTTTTAGATGATGAAATGCTATATTTAATACTCATTTTTATGTTTGGTTTTAGATGGTGAAATGCTATATTTAATACTCAATAATATGATTTTGAATGAATTGATAATATAAAAATTGTGATTGAACTCAGGAATAGTTTGGAAAGAATTTCTATAATGAAATTCTTAATAGATGATTTCAAATAAGTGATGATTTGATATATCTAACGCTCCAATAATTGCATCTGAAGATGATTATGTGATGATGAAGTTCTTTATCCATAGATATTAAATAACTTTCTGTGTAGCTTGAGGAGTACATGTCTCACCTCTGAAGGGAAAACTTGTCAGAGTCTGTAATAAAACCTTTACAATAATTTTTTTTTTATTATTAACCTACTTTTTTTTTTCGTATTGAACTTGTGGTATTTCCTAGTATATTAGACTATTTAATTGAATGTTACAAATCTCACATTCTAAAATATGATAACTAACCAAATTTTTTTGAAAAATACACATACCTATTAACTTAAAAATGATAAAAAAGTTATCCAAACAAAATTACGACTTAAAACTTTTTTTTTCGATTAACTTCACACCAGCACCAGTTGCATCAGACAATTATTGCATTTTCATTTTTAATCATACTTATTAGAAAATAATATTTCCATGAATGATATACAATTAGATAATGGTTTCAAAAAACTTCTTCAAATTGATTTAATTTCTTTCCACAATATAAAATGAAAATGAGATCAGTGTCCGGTGCTACAAAATTAAAATAGATCGTATTGGCAAATGCATAGTTACACGATATATGATGAACAATCAAGAATTATAGCCATGTAATCAGTTCAATCTACCATCTTTTCATGAGTAAAAAAACAAAAAAAAAAAGGAAGAATATCCAAATGAAAAATCAAAAGAAAAAAAAGTGACGATATGATCTAATAAAAGACTGAAAGCAAGAACATCGTAAACATTAAGCACGTCCAATAAATAGAAAGACACTCAGTCTAAAATCAAAATTTGCGCATAATCTGTTATCATCACATCTCTCTAACAAAAACCCAAAATCTTAATAGTGCTTATGGAAGCAGACTAGCTCTCAATGGCAGTTTACAGATCAAGGTGCAACCACAATACGTCCAGCAACTTGATCAAGATCCCGCCTGCCACTGGAAGTGATTCGCCTGCCACTGAAACAAAAGGTGCACCAATGTTATCACATGAAGAATAAAGATGCTCATACTCTTATGCAGAAAGAATAAACAAGAATAGCACCATCAATTGCCAAAAACAAGCTATGCAACGTAACTCATAAATTCCAAAGATAAGATCCTTAACATTGTAGTGTAGCTAATTTAAAATATAGGAGGCTACCAAATCAGAGAAGAGCTTACCCCTTGGTGTCAAGTTCGATTATGTTCATGGTTTGCAACTGCTGAAGAATGTGACGGGCAATGGCACCACTGCTCTTGCAGAAATGAGGAGGACGGCTACCGTTCCTCTTGCTCCCGCCATAAATCCTCTGAAATGCCCCTACACCAAGTCCTCCTCTCAAGTAGATCTTTCTTGCCATGGAAGCTGACATTGTTCAATATTTGAATTAAACACACAACACAACTCACTACCATCTCATTGAATTTTCACTAACAAAGTGCTATTGGCCAGAACATGCTTTAGGAAAACACAATCAACACAAAAAGGAAACTCACCAGCTCTAACATAGTACCAGTCAGGATCATAGGGAGCCAACTCCTTAAATCTTGCTGTTTTGACAATATCAGTCCACTCAGGCAGCTCCATCTGGTTAGAACAAAAAAAATAATTTAAATCAACGTATCAATAACAGGATATTTTAAATGACATTACGGACATAAGCCCCGCATTGTTCAGAGAACTAGTCACAATTAAACAAACCCAAAACACAAAGAGCATGATTACAACATATGAAAGACTTTTCTAGAACTAGGTCAATACAGTGCTAAAAGAAGGAGACCAAGCCCAAATGACAAACAAATGCTTCCTTCTGAATCACTTACACAATCCATAATCTATCTCCTATTCCACAACTAATACATTTGTTTAAATATTCAAACGCTCTCTTATGATCAAACTCAACACTGAAAAACTCATTCATGATAAGTGGGGTAGATGTCAAACAATAGCATCAAGGTGGATCAAGTTGGGAACTTTAAAACAACCCAATTCAAACACACGCAACCTTATCCAGAAAACAATTAACACAAAAACATGGGCATGGCCACTTAAGAAAAACATCACAAAAAAATAGACAAAATCAACAATAATCCTATAACCCACTATAAAAGTAAAATCAAAATGAATCAGAAGCAGTTCACACAGCTTAAAACAATCAAAACTGAAAAATGGTTTTGCATTAAACTCATAATCTCAAATCTGAGACCCGTTTTTGATTGAAAAATGAAAGAAAGAATGACCTTGCCAGATCGCTTAAGATGAGAAGAGTACGCCTTGACGAACTCGTGGGGAGAAACGTCCTTCACAGTCCTTGCAGTGGCCATGGCGGCTTCTGGTTGTGGTTGATGCACAGACACAGAGAACAAAGGTGGCCCTAGATTATGCCGCGCTCTCTATCTATCAGAATATCTCACAACACAAAAAAAAATAGGGTTTGTGACTCAAATATTAGGGTTTTGGTTGAAACTTTTGATGCGGCCCAATCAATATTGGGCCTGGACTCTGCAAATAGGTTAAATAGGTTAAAGCCCATGGTGTATTACTTTATTTTCTGTTTAAGAAATTATTAAAAGTTGGTTTAATGTCTTCGTAGGTCTCTATTTTGGTCATGAATTTCAAATAGGTCCTCTTTATTTTTGGCGTATCAATTGAGTCCTTATTTTTGTAAAATTGAATCAATTACAGGCCTGCCATTAAATTAAACAAACGACCGTTACAGTATTGATTAGGTGGCCTCATTGAGTGCAGTTACGTGGCATTTAAATTTCGAAACACATTTTTTAAAATCGTTTTAAATGCCACGTTTTATTAGTCAAAGTCTTTCTTTCTTCTTCTCTAACACCATTCACAAAAATTTCAGAAACTCAAATAAAACCCGAATCCAAATCCAAAGACTCTTTTTCTTCCTGAATCCAAAGCTTCCACCTTTGCAAGCTTTCTCCAAGTGGGTCATAAAAGAATTAGAAAAAGAAGAAGAAATGTTGCAGCTGTTCTTCACAGTGGCTTTCTCCACAGTTCCTCTGACCCTTTATGTGCCACCGATCAGAAGCTTGAATCTGTTTGTGGAAGCTTGATTTTTCTTGGACCCTTTTTTGTGGTTCTTGATTTTTTTGTGCTGCAATATTTCTCCTTTTTTTTTCTTTTCTTTTTCTTGGTCATCATCACCGCCCACGAGGTCCTCCTCCTTAACTCACGTGACCCCTCCGTCACCCCCTTCGTCCAAGAGCTCCAGGCCAGGATCCTCCGCCACCACCAGGCCTTCTCTTCCAAACATCACGACCACCACACCGACTCCGACCCCGACCACGACCACGTCCCCGATGCCATCAAGATTCTCCCTTTCGAATTCGTGGCCCTGGAGGCCTGCCTTGAAGCCGCCTGTAGCGTATTGAAGAACGAGATCCGTGCTTCCCTCTTCTCTTCTTTTCATTTCTTGCCGACAATTTCCCTCTTTCTTTACCCTAAATCTCTCTTTGATGACTCATAGGCAAAGACGTTGGAGCAGGAGGCTCATCCCGCCTTGGACAAGCTCACATCCAAGATCAGTACTCTCAATTTGGAACGCGTTCGTCAAATTAAGAACCGATTGGTCGCCATCACTGACCGTGTTCAGAAGGTTGGTGGGTGTGATTGATGCATGGCATGGGCTTCCGGGGGTTTGATTATTTCATTGTTTGATCATTTGTTCAGGTGAGGGATGAATTGGAGCACTTGCTGGACGACGACGATGATATGGCTGAGATGTATCTGACGGATAAGTTAGCCGAACAGCAGATGGAAGGAGCTCTTCCGCATCCTCCATAAATGACCACGACGAGCAGGATATAGATGACAGGCATCCACCCTTTTTTTTTCTTTTACCTCTTTTTAACTCTCTTTCATCCCTCTGAATGTAAATTTTCTACCCATTTTTAGGAGCACTACAGAAATATATATATATATATATATATATATATATATATATATATATGTGTGTGTGTGTTAAATGCCACGTAACCACTTCTCTTATTCAGATTCTAACCATCATTGATATACTATACCCAACTCATTTCTCAAATCGTGTCATAACCATGCATCCAAAGCTTCTCTAAATCTGACCTCTGAACTCCTTGCGAACGTATGATATAAGATCTTGTGACTTTGTTTTTCTTGAAATATTCTTCACCCATAACATTTCTTCCAAACTCTAATATCTTCACTAGCTCTCCGAAGCTTAACTTTTGGGATGATGAGAAACCGGAAATAACTTTGTGAAATTTATCAAAGAGCATTGAGCAAAAGCATAAAGCAAAAGAAAAAGAAAAGAGAAGAAAAAAAAGAAAGGAAAAGGTTGAGCTCAATGAAAGGAAAGTTGGGAATAAGTTGAAGATTTGGTTTCTCACATAAAAGGAGAAAGAGAGTTAATTGTTAATGTGAATAAACCCGTTTTTTGAAACTCTGGAAAAGGAGTTTGGACTTTGGTCCATTTGTTTTATGGAGATTCCAAAAATGGTTTAGCTTAGTTTTTTTTATATACCACGTTGCTGCAAATATTGTTTTAATAAAATAAAAAATTTGAAAACATAAAATCACACAAAAATAATTTTTAGGCTTTTATTATTCCCATAATTAAAAATTACAAAAAACAATATTTATTAGACTAGTTTGTTTCATATAAAATTACAAAATAAGAAAAAAATAAATAAAATATTAAAATTACCAATAAAATAATATTAAAAAAAAACCTTTTCACATTCTTTTCTCAAAAAAAAATAATAATAAATATATATAAAGCTTTAAAAAACATGTAATAATATAAATATCGGTATAAGTACTCCTGCGATCGTACGCATCAGCCTAGTACTCATTACCCAAAATATGAAATAAACACTCACCATACCACGTAGGCCAAATTTAAACGCCGTTTATTGAATTTGACGACAGACCCCTAATTGCTGCAATTTTACACAAAAAAGATCCAATTGAGACGCCGAAAAGAAAAAGGACCTATTTGAGATTCACGCCAAAAATAGGGACCTACCGAGACATTAAACCTTAAAAGTTTATGCATTGAATGTTTGTGATTTTTTTTTCTTCTTCTATGAATAAGATAATCTTATAAAGCTAAAAAAGGCTACAGAATTTTTTTACATGTTTATGGCTTCCAATTTTAGATATAAAATTTAAATTTATATATCAAATTTTAATACATTTTTATTTTTAAATAAGTAAATATAATGTTTTATTAAAAATTTTACATATTAATAAATGTTTTATTAAAATTTTTACATATTAAATAATGTTTTATATTGACATTAAAAAATATTTTAAAGATTAATCAAAATCAACTAAAAATATATTCATTGGAAACAAATAAAAATAAATTAACACAAAAGTTAAAAAGTTATATTTATTTAGTTTTAAAATTTTAAGATTAAATTGTATCAAATTTGAGATAATAACAAGTTTTCTCAAAATTTTGAACAAAAATGTTTAATTTTTTAAAAACAAAATAATACATAATCACACAAAAAAAATTAAAAATTTGTAATTCTTTTAATATAAATTAATAGCATAGATTACAGAGATGGATTTTATAACTAAGTTTAAATTTCAAATTAAATAAACTACACAATTCTTCAAAAATCAGAAATTTAAACCTTCACCGAGTTGAACACTTAAACTTGAAAATGAGAAGAAGAACGTCCCACCAACTATCATTAGGGTTCGGAAGCGTCTTCAATCTTCATGTCGATTTTGCGCCAATTTGTTTTCCCTATCAAGTATCTATCTTTTCTCTTTATGTAGAGTGGTTATTACCACCATTTGCATGCATTTGCATACATTGCTTCTATTTCTTATTTCTTATAAAACTAAATTAATTATTATCGCTCCCCCCAATCGTTGCTATTTTCTGTTGTTGTTTTATGTACAGCGTAAACCCTCATTTTCTGTTTCTTCCACTTCTATGTTGCGTAACTGGAACAAAATGTAGCGTAGATTTTTGTTTTTACAAAAGGAAATCTTTTTTATTTTGGAGGGAACTTTATAGGGTTGCTATTGTTTCTCTTATTTTATAGGAGACAGGGGCATTCTGTGGAGGTTTCAGGATTACTGTTATGTGGGATAAAACATGACAGAGAGGTATCTCAGTCCTAACAATGTTTGTGGCTGTTATCCTGCATTATCAGGTGCAAAAACTGTTATTTTAGGCGAGAAAAGTTACCTTACTTCACCCGTTATTGGAAAGTTCTTTATGGGTAGTCGCCATTTGTCTTCTTTGGTCAATGAGAAAAGTTGGTATGAGAATATTTGAAAGAAACAGTTTTGGAACTTGTGAAATCCCTTTCAGCTAAGGCCAGTGGGGACATTGATTTGGAGGAAGAAGTTGATCAGGAATTTGAGCTAGAACCTAGACGTTTGGATGATCCTATGTGATGCAAATGATCTGTACCTTGGCTGTCGTGAGCCTTTGAAGAGGAAGACTTCTTTGGAGTTGTTAAGAAACGTTATGAACAGTCCAGCCCCCTACCTTCCTGGTATTCTGAAAAGATTTGCTAAAGCAGTGGAGGATTTGAGCCATTTAGAGTCTCCAAAGATTGTATTTATTCTCTGGAAGCATCATATGTATTACAAGGCTTTGAAGGTGCTTTCTGCAGTTTCTCTTAAATTGCTTAGCCAAGTTTTTTGCAAAATTTATGGGTGGTTTCATTTTGGTAATACTGATGCTAGTCTCTCAAGGGCATCGTTCTTCTACTCTTCTTTTAATATGTTTTTTAAATCCAATGACGCATGTATTTGAATAATTTTAGTTATAAACTTTTTGAAATGCCAAGTATCCTCTTGGTGTTCAATATGCTTAAATACCAGATTCTTTGCTTGTTTATCTCCATGTTGAGGTCCAAGAGACCAGCTGGTATTATGGCCAGTGAAGCTGCATTTTCTATTTTATACACTGTACTGGATTTAATTCCATACATGCCTTTGCCAAATAGCATGAGTTTTTGAAAGAATTGGTTCGTGACTTGATATTGGAGCCTCTATGAGTAGCTGTTCAGGAAATCTATGTTGTCAACTATAGGTTGATTTTTAGCACAAGACAGGGTTTGTTGCATCAAGCCCAAATGCCTTTTCTTTTAAAGGGATGTGTTAAGTGCCATGGAACAGTTCATTTGCTTTCACCAACAACTCAAAGCTTTTCAGATAGTTGGTTTATAACATGTTATGCTTGCATTTTTCATGTATTAAACTGATTTCATTTGTCACATCCATATAAATTGGTAGCTTTTAGGTTCTGTTTGGTGGAAAGAATTATGATAACTATAATCTGATATTTGTTGTGTCAACAGTGTTTGATAATGTTATCTTGTCGTGTATCCTATCCTGTCACTGTAGTGTAGCTCTTGTCCCAAAGTGAACTGAGTTAGGTTTCTCTCCCTGCTGTAGTGTATCCTATCCTGTCACTGTAGTGAAGTAACAGCATATGCATATGATAAGTTTCTCTCCCTGCTGTTTTCTTTATATATAATATTCACCCATACATTTCAATTATAATAGTATTTAGAATATCTTTTTCCTAATTATTCAAATAATTTTTAAAGAAAAATATTTGTATCTTAACATTAATTTTACAAAACTTATATAATTTTTTTATAATTTTAAGAAAGTGTAAGTGCATTTTGTTTTTGTTGAAACTTATTATCTTATATGCATTTATATTTATAATTATTGTGTCACATAGATTTAATTTATATTATTTATTAGGATATGGAATTAAATACTAATTATTTAAATATTTTTTAATATATTAATTATAATTTAAAAAACTTATAGTTTTTTATAATATAAAAGATAGTTATATAAATAAAAATTGAAATTGTATAATTTAGTTAAATTCTTTTAATAGTTTTCATAATTTATAAAAAAACTCAAACTAAGTCAATTTTTATAACATTATGTATTCAATAATAAATTGTAATTTAAACATAATTAATGTTATATCCTAACATTATTTAGGTTGTTATACTATGCATCAAACACTTGATTTGATTATATATTATTCTATAATATTCTAATCTTAGCATATTATATTCTCTCATCCTTTCATATATGTCCACTAGGCGAGCCCTTAGTTATGAATAATTATTTGTGCAATAAAAGAAGAAATCAATTTACTTGTAAAAGGGATAAGAGTGAAATTTGTATGTATGATTCAATGCATTTAGAATGTTATTGTGATAAATAAAATCTGCAGGATTAGTATTGTCTCTTACGTTTTTAGCGTGCATTAAATTATTAAACACGTTAAGAGGCTGAAAATGTTTTCTTTCCGCTGTTATCTGTTTTGCAGATTTTGGAATGGTTGGAGACCACGAAACAATTTGAGCATAGTGAAAATCCCTATGCCTCTCATCTCGATTTAATAGCCAAGGTCCAGGGAGTTGATGTGGCAGAGAAGTACATGAAGAATGATGTGCCAGACTCTTTCAGAGGTGAATTACTGTACAGAACTCTTCTAGTAAACTGTGTCCGCTCTGGCAACATGGACAAATCAGTGACCGTTTTTGAATAAATGAGAAGTTTAGGCTTGCCAATTACTATCTATACTTTGAATCAGATAATCATTTTGTACAAGAAGTATGACAGAAGAAAGATACTCGGCATATTATCCTTTATGAAGAACGAAAATTTAACTCCATCTTATCTTACATACAGGATTCTGATAGCCACCAAGGGTGAAACTGGGGACATAATAGGGATGGAACAATTGGTTGACGATATGAAATCTCATGGTTTGCAACCTGATATTCATTTCCTGACAGACTTAGCCAGATTCTATATTTCTGAGGGATGTAAAGATAAAGCCATCTCTATACTGAAAGAAATAGAAAGAGGAAACTCACATGAATATATTAGAGCACCCACTAAACTGTTCTCTCTGTACGCCTCTCTTGACATGACTAGTGATGTAAGCAGAATATGGAACCATTGCAAGTCAGACCCCACAATGATGGAGTGTGAAGCAGCAATAGGAGCATGGGGCAAACTGGGCAAAGTTGAGGAAGCAGAAGCAGTATTTGAAATGGCGATGCAAAAATTTAAGGGCCCCTCATCCAGGCACTTTTCTGAACTTGTAAGAGTTTATGCTCTGAATGACCAGATATCGAAAAGTAAGGACTTTATCGAGCGAATGAGGCATTCGAGATGTTGGTCTGGTCCACTGGTTTAGCATGGACTTGTGAAATTCTATGTTAAAGCTGGTGATGTGGATAAGGCAGCTTCGATTTTAAGTAAGGCTGCCGAAAGGCAATGTGGGGGTGCGGTGAAGCCATTATTCAGCTCTTACATGGTTGTGATGGAACAGTATGCAAATTGTGGAGATGTACATAATACTGAGAAATGGTTCCGTAAAATGAGGCAGTGTGGATACACTGGTCGGCTTAGGCCATTTCAGATTCTGATTCAGGCTTATTTGAAGGCCAAAATCCCTGTTTATGGGATCAGAGAAAGAATTTAGCATGCAGTTGACAGAAATTGATGCACTGAAGAGTGTTTACGTAATAGATCCCTAGTATGTTGAAGTTATGAGATAGGTGCTCCATTAATTGCATTTTAACAAGAAACCAATTATATATTCAACAAGGGAAATATTATATTATTATATTATATTCTGGCTAAGATTGTCACATGCTGCTATTCTGCCACAACTCGCCGTTTAACAGAGTATTCCATTCTTGTGCAGTGTAACCAGTTAAAAATGGGCTTATTTCTAGTTACATTTTTTTGTTCTCAGAGGAGAGGGGGGCACTTTATCTCTTATGTTTAAATAAACATAGTTAATGACGGTAACGTGCACCATCTTGTGCTTAGAAAAGAACTTTTTTTCAACATTAACGTGTATTTTTTAGGGTTCCTTGTATGCTGTTCGTTTTTCAAAATAATCTAGTAACATGAATCTTTTGACACAGTAACCAGAAGATTCAATAGACAGGGAGTTCTCACGTTAGATATTCGATTTTTAATTTCAGTCCTGTTTTTATTGTTATCTAAGTTAAAATTGTTTGTTAATTTTTCATTTTAGAAGTTGTACTCATTTGTATACGTGTCAATTTAAAAACCGTGTTTGTTAATGAAAACATGAAGTGGCTTCTGTCAACCCAACTTATGTTATTAGGCACAAGTTGCCAAAACTCAACGCACAAAGTTTTGAAATTTTCTTTTTCTCGGAATGTCTTTTTTCTTTGCTCTTTCAGGGTTTTGGGTATAGCAATCTCGACTTAAACCCATCCATATTAGTTCAAATGGCCAAAGGATTAGCAAGAATCCAACCACTTATCTGTCAGTAGTAATATTTTCTGCGACAATCAGCAACCAGTATGATTTTATCAGCAAAAGTGCTTTTTCTTTAAGGTTAACTGCCACAGTTCCAACCCACAGCGCTGGGAAAGATTTAGCATCTGATTGTTATTGTGAAAACACAGGTCTCACATCTCATAATGTTTCTAAAGGACATCTCGGCCTTTATTCCTTTACTTTTGCAGAAAAAATATGCCTTTACACCTCCTTGAAACATAGTAAAGTTAACAGGTTTGACTGCTTTTCTTTAGCATCCTAATCAAGAACATACCCCCAATTTTCCTCCTGGCGCTTGATGCCTTCAAAAACAGAACAAAAGGCAAACTACACACAATCACACACACACCAAGACCCGAAGTTAAAAATATCACAAAGACAATCACCAAGAACCATAGATGATTTTACTTCATTATTTAGCAACATGTAAAAAGAGGAAATCTGAACCAACCAAAGCACTTCCACCTTGTGGTTCAGCTCATAAAATTCAATCAGAACTTAGGAAGTTCTATATATACCAAGTAAAAAAGAAAAACGTACCAAAACAAAAAAAATCCAATACCATTCCATACTATACCACAACTCTATTGTGCGCCGGTAGCTAACTGGCTCATAATAACTGGATCATTGATTAACCATTCCCATTCTTCTCCTTCTCAAAAATCTAGAATCTAACAATCATCATTGTCATCATTCATTGTTTCAGCCCCCTTCTTCTTCTTCTACAAAATTTAGAACTTGGCAGACATCATTCTCGTCAGTGCAGAAATAAGGCCTCTTCCCAACCAATTCAGCAACTCTCTTCGCAGCACCAGAGTCTCTGGGACTTCCATTAACACACTTAACAGTCTTAATCTTCGGAAGCACCATCACCTCACCCGCCACCATCGACGACACAGCTTCTTCTTCCTCCCCGTTCTTGGGAATCTCCCACCTCTTCTTAACCCTAATCTCATTTCCTCCCTCTGGCAACGACCTCTTCCTCACATCACCACCGCCATTATACCTACTCGCCACCATCCTACCCTGCTTCACCGTCTTCTTATTACTCTCACACACCGATTTCACCTTCTCCCTCTCAAACATCTTCCTCGCCTGAATCTGACCCTGAACCACCCAACTTTCCTCTTTCTTCTTCACTCTCCCAACGGTCTTCGCCCTCGATTCTTCCTCGATCTCCGGAAGCTTCCAGAAACACGATTTCCGGCGACTCTGCGTGCTGGCCGGCGTCGCCGCTATCTCCGCCGGCCCCATGCTCATCCCTCGCCGCCACGCGTTGTGATTATTATTAGTGCTCTTTATCTTAGTCTTCGGTGTTTCTTCGAGTTTTCTCAAAACGGCGGCGTTCGGGCGCGGCTCCATGAACTTCGCGGGAACGGCTCTGCCCACCACGCGCTTTCCGCGCTTGGCCTTCTCGAGGCGCAGCGCGTCGAGGCGCGTGGTGAGTCGCGTGATCTCGCGCTCGATTGCTTCGATTTCGTCGTCGATGTTTCTGTTGTCATCGGAAGAGAGAGCGAAAGCCTTGGTCTTGGTGTTTTTCTTGGGTTTCGGGGAGGAATTCAGCGCGGTAGGACTCAGGTTTTCTTTGGTGCACTCAGAGGAAGACCAAGAAGTCTTCATCGGGAAGAAGGCGTCGTCGCAGTGGTCGTCGAAGGCGGCGTTGTTCCACACTTGAATGTCGTTCATGGTTATTGTTGATGTCGTTTTGGTCGCTGTTGTTGCGTTTTTTAGGTTGATCGTTTAGGGTTTTGAATCAGAATCTGGTTATCTTTTGAATGGAAGAAAGTGTGAGAGAGTGAGGGAATTATTTGTATTTTGAGAAAAAGTGACCGTTGGAGAAGGAAGAATGAAGGGAAATCAAATTAGACGTTGGTGAAGGCTCCATCTAGGCCGTTGGATGGAAAACGGCTCCTCTCATAGATCACGCTCCGATATGAATTAAAGTTCATAGATTAGCGAAGTATTATGTTCTAATATTTTTTAAATATCTCGATAATGTAATAAAAAAATAATTCAAATTACATATTGATGATGAAATATTTGTATATTGTTACTATTTGAAACATATCTTTTTTAAATCAAGGAGAGATTAAATTTTATAATTATTTTAAAAGTTGTACTTGAAGTGAGTGATTTTTAATTAGTATAATAGTAATACAAGAAGAAGAATGGTAAAAAAATCCAATGATTCTAAACTATTGGTGCGCTGGAATTTGACTTTATTTATATATGTATCAATTGGGAGTAAGCTGAAAATAAAAAGAAATAAAGGGTAAACTGAAAAATAGAAAGAAAATAAAAAGAAAGTAAAAGAAAAAGATAAGTAAATGTATCATCTCAATAGACAGAGATAACAAAAACTTAAATGTAATTTCTTTTTTGACTGGATGAATAGAAAAAGAAGCGTGAAAAAATGAAAATATAGCATATGGAAAATATTTTATGCAACACTAAACTTTTAATTTTTATCTTATTATTTTTTTTAACATAATAAGATCGTCAAGTTAGAGGGATTGAAAATATGGAGAACATAAATGTGAAATGTTTTTTCAGCGATCGACAACTGAAGAGACAATTCAGATTGACTATTGATGAACTTAGCAATTTTACGGTGATGTTGATATAAATTAATAAATAAATAAATTATAATAAATATTAAATTATGTATTATATATTTTATTTAATAATATAATAATAAATATGATATAAAAATATTAAAAGTTATAATATATTAGACTATTTAATAAAATATATAATTTTATATGTGTATATAAATAATATTATTTCTAAAACTTATTTTAGATATTTTATAATCAAGTTAAACTCACTTCTGCCCTTAAGTTACTTGAAAGGGATTTGAGAGGAAGACTTTGGAGATTGAAGTTTTCTATTATCTCCTCGGAGAGAACCTCCTAAAATAAAGTTTTTTAACTATGAATTAAGGTTGATCCATAAATCATAGATTAAATTGATATCTTTACTAAAATAACATTATCTAGCTTAACTTTTCTGGTAGATTTCTCTATAAAATTATTCTAAAAAAAATCATAATTTCTTCTTTTACCTTACTTGGTTCATCACACCTGTCATTCCCAATTTTGACACCCTTAATCATGTTCTTCAATCTTCTTTTTATACGCCAATGAAAATACTTGGTATTGAGGTCTCCCACTTCCAACCATTTAGATCTAGATTTCTCTTTTTGTAAGGCTTCATACTTGAAATTTATCTTCTTTAAGTTTGCAAATAATTGTTTCCTTTCTACCACACTCTCTTCATCTATATCGTTTTCTTCGACCCTTATATCTAATTCGTTAATTTTTTCCATTATCCTTTCCTTGTGACTACTAATATGGCCAAACACTTCCTTATTCATTCCAAACCTTTAAGTCCTGTTTTAGCCATTTTAGCTTTTCCTTTAACCCCCGGAATTTTGTCTTCCATTTCTGTTATTTATTTTATGATGTGTTTCCTCCCCTCAATACGTAAAACCTAAATCTTTCCCTATATTCCACAATCGTTGAGCTTCTACTGAACTATTTAGAAATCTATAACATCCTATTAATTATACTTACTTATATCAACATCATCATAAAATTGCTAAGTTCATCAATAATCAACCTGAATTGTCTCTTCAGTTGTCGATCGCTGAGAAAACATTTCACATTTATGTTCTCCATATTTTCAATCCCTCTAACTTGACGATCTTATTATGTTAAGAAAAATAATAAGATAAAAATTAAAAGTTTAGTGTTGCATAAAATATTTTCCATATGCTATATTTCCATTTTTTTCACGCTTCTTTTTCTATTCATCCAGTCAAAAAAGAAATTACATTTAAGTTTTTGTTATCTCTATCTATTGAGATGATACATTTACTTATCTTTTTCTTTTACTTTCTTTTTATTTTCTTTCTATTTTTCAGTTTACCCTTTATTTCTTTTATACTAATTAAAAATCACTCACTTCAAGTACAACTTTTAAAATAATTATAAAATTTAATCTCTCCTTGATTTAAACATAAGATCTTTCTGTATTCCATTTCAATTTTTTAAGATAAAAATATTAAAAGAAAAAACGGATATGAGAACGTTAATTTAATATTATTATAAAAAGATTAAAAAAAAATAAACTGACATTATCTTTTGGTTCAATATATTTTATTAACACGTGTTTAAAATAATTTTTTATTTTAATAAATATTTTTCTTGAATATAATTTTTTATCTAATAGTATGATCACACTTATTTGATGAAAAATTAATTATTAAATTAATATTTTATCTGTTAGAAGAAGAAAAAAGGACAAGAAAAGATATTTGTCTCTGTATTTGAGATTTATAATTTTATCTTATAGACTTTGTAATCTCTACTTTCTAACTCTATTTATTTTCAATATTTATTTTAATTAATGTTAGCACTAACTAATTTTTTGGTATTTATTAAAGTTAATTAAATTATTTAATTTTAATAGATATATTAATTAACATTTTAAATTGATGAATATTTATTTTAATTAACTTTTTATGTTGATGTTAATATATTTATTTTTTATTTTTATTTTAGTTAATTAAATTGACATCAACACAAAATTAATTTTATATATTATAATTACCGTTAATGTATAAAGTGCATTTCTTGTATTAATTGTAACTAGAACTTACATAAAAAGATTTTACTCTAAAAACACTGATGTGTGAATTTGTGTTCTTCTTTATTTTTTAATTAATGTTTTCATTTTTTTTACATTTGGAGAAGTAAAGTGATATATATTTATATTCATTTGTGGCACATTATAAAGCAAAACAATTATAAAAGAGAAAATTTGTATATTTTTAGAAAGAGAAAAATAAAGAATGGTAATATTAAATAAATGTAAAAAAATTATATATATCAAAGTATCATTTTTGGATTTGGAGTTGTAGAAGGTTATTGTTTGTATACAGTTCTTTTGACAAATTAAAATAATTATATTTGTAATAAATTAGAAGTTGATTGCATTTCTTTTTCTTTTTATATTTAAATTAAATATTTTTTAAAAGAAAAAAGAAGACCCATGGGCTATGAAGTGCTTGAAAATCACTAGAAGGATGAGGGGTTGAATAGTGTTAATGGAAAACTTTTTTATGTTTTTTTTATATAACACGTTATCGAGTTGTTGAAATTTTCTTTTAAAGGTTTAGACGCTCGACTTGATGAAAGTGAATAAACAATGGTAGACTTTGATGTGTTATTCAAAATATATCCTGTAGTGTTTTGTAAAAGTCTCCTTTATGAAAAATAATTGTTTAGCTTAGAAGATACTTGTGTTTTGAATGTAAAGCACAACTGCAGGTTTTTGTAAGAAGATTGTTTAGGTAAGAGAATAGATAATTGCATAAGTATTTTATACTGGTTCGCTCCAATTGAACTACGTTCAATCTCTTCCACAGAGGGTTCTTCTATAATATTTACACAATTACAAATGAGTATCCACACCATTCTTGGTATCTGAGTTTTAGCACCACTCCTGGTACTCAACAACCTTAGCTGAGATTTCTTTTGAGTTTTAGCACCACTCTTGGTACTTCATAACCCTAGCCAAGATTTTCTTTGAGTATTTGAACTGTTTTTGGTACTTAGTAACCTTGCTAAGATTCCTCAACTCAAATTGAATTCAGTTGTAAGTATTTTAATTCTCTTCATAATTACAATCAATGATTGTTTACAAGTCGTTTAGATTATGACTATCGTAGAGAGGATGTGATTACAATACAAAGGAGTCTAAACACTCGTAGGTGTTTTACTTTTTTCTCTTACAATAGTAAGCAATACAACAATGAAGTTTGAGAGTATTTCTTTTCTCTTTTTCTCTTCTCTTCTGTTCTCTTTTTCTTTTCTTCAGCTTAGATGTATCTTTTTCTTGAGCTCTTTCTTTTCTTCTCTCTTGAATGCTTATAGGATGGATATTTTGTTGTGAGCTTTTTGCTTGACTACTCTCTTAAGCTATCATCTTGATTTTTCTTTCGAAAGTTCTTCTATTTAAAGACTTCAAGAAAATTTATCTGTTAGACTAAACTTTTAGTCTTGATACTCATGTTTTCTCTTTCTTCTTTGTGTAGCAGCCGTTGAGTAAGTCAACTTGTCAGAGCAAACATGCTTTTTCAGTACTTGCTTGAAGTAGGTTGTACGTTCTTTTTAGGTATGACTTCAAGTGAAGAACATTATTTGAATATCTCCTTTATCTCTAACGTCCACTTTCGATATTTGATTTGTAGCTTTGTGGATGTGGGTAGAATAACTTATCTGCAAAGAGTAGAGAAAATTGTGCATATAGCAAATATGTCTTTTCTTATCACCTTTGTTGGTTTTTAGAACATTTAATGTCATTTAATGCTTGCTTAGAACAATAAAGTGTTTTTTGATTTTTTACTGTTAGGTAGCATTTTACAATATGTATAGAGACTTCATCGTTTGACGGTGTATTGTTTAACCTCATGGTATCGTTTAGTCTATTTTAACGTTTGTTTTGGTTTTTTCTCTTCTTAAACGGATATTGTTTAGCTTGTTTAAGCTTTCTTTTTATATTTTAAATATTTAATGTCTTTTAACATGTTTTGTCAAAGATATCGTCTCCACTTTTATGTTTTGAAAGTTATGATGGATACCTCTTTCAGGTATGATAAGCATCAAGCATTTATCATCAACTCTCTTAAACGCTTTAGACACACTAGCATTTAGCCAAGCGTTTTGGGTATTTTATCCTAGATGTTTGTCCATTACCTAAGTGTTTTCCTAAGCTTTTCTATGTTGGGATTCTAGTTCTAAGTTTTTGTGTAGATTTTCTATGTTTGGGTGTTTAGGTTCTAGGTTTTGTGTTTTCACCTTATTTTCATATTATTATCTCATTTTAATGTTATTTGATTAAATTTTAAAACATGAGAGCGTTTAGGTATATGTACGATTTTGTCTTAACAAGCTAGCCTTAACTCATAGGGCTTTTAGAGATATTTTTACCCTATAAGCTTTTCCAATAGGGAGCTTTAGTCTTATGAATTTTTCTAGCCCAAACCCATATGGGTCAAGACTAAACCATATGATAGGATCAAATTGACAAGTCTAAGTATGAGATTGTGATAATAGTAAAAGTCAAGGACCAAATGGGTTTAATCTCAATTTTATATAATTTTGAGACACTATCAAAGTTGATGTTATATAAGAGGGTTATGAATAATTTCTATGGTTGTGGGAAGTGGGTAAAAGGAAGTAGTGCACCTTTTATTTCTTTAATTCCTAAGGTTAACAATCCACAAGGAGTAGAATAGTATAGGCCTATATCTTTAGTAAGGAGTGTATACAAGATAATATCTAAAATTCTACCCAAAAGAATATAGTGTGGTTGTAGTAAATGAGGTCATAGATGAAGTAAGAACAAAAAAAGTTAAGTGCCAAACTTGACAAAGCATATGAGACAATTAATTAGGATTTTTTTTCTCTTGTACATGTTTGATAGGTTGTGTTTTGTAGTAAATGGATTAAGGAGTGTTTAGAATCATTGTCTATTTATAGTCATGGAAGCCCAATAGATCAGTTTCAACCAACCAGAAGGCTAAGGCAAGGAGACCCACTAACTCCTTTCCTATTCCTCATAGTAGTACAGGGCTGCAAGAGTAGTTAGACAAGAGAGTGTAAAGGCCTATTAGGAGTTAGAGTGGGAAATAAACAATTACTAATTATTATGTTGCAGTTTGTCGATGATATTATATTTGTGAGCAAATCATATACAAAAAAAAAACACGATGGGTATAAATAGTATCCTTAGATGTTTTGAATTGACTTTAGGACTTAAAGTTAATTTTCAAAAGAGTAAGTTGGGAAGTATTGGAATTAAGCAATACCAGAAAGATTTGTTGCAATATTGAACTGCAACATCATGACATACCTTTCACTTATTTAGACATAAAAGTTTGGGCTAACCATAAAGGATAATGATACTTTGACAACATTTTTTTGACAATATTTTAACACCATCTACGTGTCATTCTGTGACTGGTCCGTGTTGGTATTTATGATTATTATTATTGATTGTGTAGTAATTTTGGACCAATAACAGAATGACATGTAGATGATGTTAAAATATTGTCAAAAAGATGTTGTCAAAGTATCATTATCCAACCATAAAATAAAAGAGTTTTGGCATGACATTGACAAATAAAAAGGAAAATGTCTCTTGACAATTATTTTTGATAACTTTTTAACAACAATTTATGTGGTAGCTTGTAATTGGTGTGTTTTAAATATACTAACAAATAAAATAGTGACACATCGTCTGTTGGGTGAGCTTAAAAAATTAATAATATCTTCTATTCCTTTGTACTGCCTATCAATATTCAAGATGCCAAATTGTGTGGAAAAACTTATCAACAAACTTCACATAGAATGTTCACACGGATGAGGACATGAGGGAAGAAAGATTTCATGGGTGAAATGGGAAAATATATGTAAAACTAAAGAAGATGGTGGTTTAGGAGTAAAGGATTTAGAATTATTTAATATAGCTTTATTGGGAAAATGAAAGTGGAGACTTGAAAATGATGAACGTGGAATTTGAAAATATATTTTGATATCTAAATATGACTTGTGGAAAGCATTAGATCAAACAAGAAATCTTAACTGTGATTCATTATGGTGAAGAGATATTAGAAGACATGTGAGGAAGGCCAAAGTGAAAATTGATTTGGTTGTAACATAAAGTGGAACTTAAGAGCGTGTAGTAAAATCAAATTCTTTTTAAAACTTTAGTTGTAAATACAACCATACTTACATCTCTTTGGAATTCCATCACATTGTAACAATCGTAGTTAAAATTAAAAGAAAACATTATACTCATAATTGGAAATATAATTTCTTTCAAAACCAATAATACATAATCATTAAATTTGAATCAAAGAGTAAATTAAATCATTATGATTTATACTTATTTAAATGTTATTAATATAACTTTTTACTAAAAAATATTATTTAAAAAATATTTTTTTTGTTAAAAATCTAAATATAAGTCTAAGTTCCAAACAAAATATAAAAAAACTGAATATTATATAAAAATAAAACCCATAAATATATTGTCTTTAGATTTTAGACTACGTAGTATTAATGTTTTATGTACGAATTAACTTGATGTTATATCTGTTAATTGATTTTTTTTCAAAAAGACTAGGTAATAGTATAAAAAACATCTTTATAATAAGGAAATCAATATAACTTTACGATGATACGAACACATTAAACTTATAATATAAAATTCCTTTTATCATGTTCAAATTGTTTTGCAAAATACTCTGAACACATTTTAAACATTTTTTGTAATTAAACTTTTGTTTAGAGATTGACAAAAGGAATACTCAGTTCATGTATCTTGATATTGGAAATAAAAATAAATAAAAAACCCTCCACGCTTAGTAATACGAGATAATTTTAGGAAAGATCTCTGTACAAAAATATATATTTTTTGGTTGCAGAGCATATTTGAAACTTTCTATCTAATAAAATATTTCATTAAGAGTACATAAAAGGAATTGTTGTCGTTTCTTCTTCCATTGAAAAAAACGCTGATAGATAATTCAGAGTAAATAACAAACAATACAAAAATTGATGAAATAAAAAACAAATTAAACTAAGGTAATAATTCAAAAATCCAACATTTGATAAGGAATTCACCAAAAATACGATAATATTATGCAGATAGTAATTCAAAATTATGCATAAGATGAGCCATAACATCAGCATATAAGTGTACCAACATGAAATCAATATTTCTTAATACAAGGAAAACAAAATCATAAAATGCACTGAATTTAAGTAAATGGAAACAACTGAAAGGTTGAAGTTAAGTTCTATAGACTGCATATTATTGATAAAACAGTGAAGGTGGCAATGGAGGCAAATCTACTTCTTGTTGCTGATTCTGAGATTGAACATGACTTTTGTGCTGCAACTGCAAGGTAGAAAAATGTGGTTGACTAGTCCAATCCACAAAATTACCAAGAACTGAATTTGACAAATCTTTTGTCCCATTGGATTCTTTAAGCCACTCAAAGTTATCAAATTGATTAAACCAGTTCAAAGACCCACCAAATTGATCAGTTGAATTTGGAGGAACACCAACCTGAGATTCGTTCTGCATGAAACTGAGTTGACTTGGTTGTGACGAGGTAGTTCTCTCATCAACCATGTTTGGCATGTAACGAAAGTAAGCATCACCTTGTTCAATGTTTCTCAACATGTTAATTCCATGGTCAGAAACTCCACCAACCTGAAATGTTGAATCTAGCGGTACACCAACTTGATCAGTAAAACCCACCAGCTCATCATATTTTTCATCAGCAGACATCAATGTTTCAAGTGACATAAGTTGCTGTTGTCGGTTCTCCTGACACGTGAAATTTATCTGGGTCGAATGAGAAACACTTGGTTTTGGTTGCTGATGAGACATATTTTCCATGACATCGATGCTGATTTCATGAGCTTGATCATTCTTGTTTTTCAACATGGCGATTCTCTGATCACAGGCTCCAATCTTAGCATTCACATCAGCAAAGATCGCCCATAGTTGCTCCTTATCCATGTTGTTCAAACTCTGATCCCATGTTGGATACATGATGTCTCTTTCTTGTTTGTGCAATTTGGAAATCTCAGCTTCAATCATGTTCTTTCTATTGTCGAAAAAGTCTTGAATCTCAAAGGTCTTAGCAGATTTCTCAGTTCTTTTACACACATAATTTTGTATGATGGATTGTACCTCTGTAGAATCTTGAGGCCAAATTTCTGGTCCCACGTTGTCGCTCTCATCATCATCGTACACAATCAAACACGCTTTAGCTTGACACATGATGCAAAATTCAGAGACTTTTTTTATGAGTCCCATTTTTCTGCGTAAAAAGGTTGTTTTTCGATTTCTTTTATTAGGTATCGGTTTCAAGGTCACTCTTGCACGACCCATTTTCTGGAAAAAGAAAAACAATATATTTACAAATCTTGATGGGAAAAGTTAATTAAAACAATTGATTAGAAAAAAAAAAACTAGAATAGAAATATGATGATCTGTGTTATGTAGAAAGTGATTAGTACAAGAAACTTACATTGTTATAAAGAAGATGATAGCAAAGCACTGATGTTAACTCTTCAATCTCCCAACGTTGAGAATTCAAGAAACTTTGTACACCCCAGTTCTCTTTTTATCCCTTACAATTCATTATTGTCGTGAGAAATAATCTTTATTTTGATCGGGTCAATCAATTTGTAATAGTTTCCAATTAATCAAATCTTCAATATAAAATTATGATTTTATTTTTCCGAAATCTTAAATATTAAGGTCAGTATGAATTAAAGGCAATACAATATTTGATTTGTAATATATTTCTCTTTTAAAGTTTCAGATGCATTTTTTAGTGAAATCAATCTCCTAAATATCCAATAAATATAAATAAGGAAATAAGAATTTGTATGTAATCTATATTCAGATTAAATTTAAATTAATATTGATTGTAGTATTTGAATTCAAGACTTTGTTTTTTTCTTCTTGAAGTCCTTTTTATCAATGCTCATTAATACGCAATTAATATTAGTTCAAATTATATCTTTGAAGTATTTTATTGCGTATAGAAAGTTTAAAGGCACTTTTTTAATATTGACTGTTTCTTTCCTAACACTAGTGCAAAAAGGGGCATAGACGTCCGTTTTTTAGGCCTTTTAACGTCCGACCTCCAACGGACGTCTATTCGGGTGACGTCTATGTAGACGTCCGACCTGACACAACGGACGTCCATATAGACGTCCGACCTGACACAACGGACGTCTATATGGACGTCCGCTGTGTCAACCCGGATGTCTATATAGACGTCCGCTGTGAACCTCTCGGACGTCTATATACTACTGCAGAAAGGGCTTTATTAGACGGCTTATTTAGGGTTATTTAGGATTACAGGTTAGGGTTATTTAGGATTACGGGTTCGAACGTTTGTTTGTGCACTGCAACACGTCTGAAGAACAGATTCAAAATGAAAATGGAGGAGTAAACGACCTAAAAATGTAGGTCAAAAAACGCCGCCCAAGAACACGTAACAAACTGCACCAAAATACACCGAAAACGAATTTTAATCGGTCCAAATGAAAGATATGTCATCACTGAACAATTTAATCGGAACAAAAGTAAGATTAAATGGCCCAAAACGCATAAAAACCAACCTGGAAATGCAAGGCGCAGAGGGAAAGGTTCGCATAACTCCTCGCGGGTTCGCGTTTTGAAGTGTGCATCTTTATTTTAAAAGTCTTTTGAACGTCCGTTGTGGCGGGCGCCGGACGTCTATAATATAGTAGACGTCCGTCCCCCTCCAGGACGGACGTTCACGAGACTGAAAGGGTCGTACAACCCATCAGACTCTTGAACGTCCGTCCTGGAGGGGGACGGACGTCCATATATAATGGACGTCCGTCCCCCTCCAGGACGGACGTTCACGAGCCTGAGGGGTTGTACGACCCTTTCAGTCTCGTGAACGTCCGTCCTGGAGGGGGACGGACGTCCATTATATATGGACGTCCGTCCCCCTCCAGGACGGACGTTCAAGAGGCTAACATCTCAGTCTCTTGAACGTCCGTCCTGGAGGGGGACGGACGTCTATTATATATGGACGTCCGTCCCCCTCCAGGACGGACGTTCAAGAGGCTGATGGGTTCACTACCTGTCAGCCTCTTGAACGTCCGTCCTGGAGGGGGACGGACGTCTACTATATTATAGACGTCCGGCTCCCTCTAGGACGGACGTCTCCACACTCAATTATTTACATTTATGCCACCGATCAATTATTTACGTTGGAGTTTTCGTGGACGGACGTCTATGGAGTGACGTTAAAGGTCAATTCTGCACTAGTGTAAATTAAAATACTTTTTTTTACAATTGCTTATAACTCATATTTAAGGAGTCAATGTGTACTTTATAATATATATATATATATATATATATATATATATATATATATATATATATATATATATATATATAATAACCATTAGATTGATCCTGTTTTTATTATAAAATCTTAATTAGATTTAAATCTAAATATATGATGCAATTTGGTTATTTTAGTCAGTAATATACTAACTATATTAATTCATGTATAGCGTATTAGCCCGTGAACTTTTAAATTTAACTTTTATTTATTTTTTAAAATTGTCATACACATGGTAGTGTGATATGACATTTTTGTCACGTGTAAGTGTTGGAACAACTGTCATATAAAAAAATATCAATTTAATTCATGTATTTGTTATTTTGTCTAAATTTAATTTTAATTTTTTTAAAATAAAACAATTTTATCTCTTTAAATTAAGACTAAATTTAATTATTATACAAGTGTTATAAATAATTTTTTTTATTAAATATTTTTAACAAAATTAAATTTATTTAATTTATATTTTATATTAAACTTTATTTAAATTTTGTTTTAAATAGTTATATATCAATAACTTCTATACAAATATTAAAGTTGATTTAAAAATAACAATTTTATAAATTCAAATGTAAAATTTTAAAATAGTCATATAACAATTAAAAATAAATCTATTTAAAATTTAAAAGTAAAATTTAAATAAAGTTTAATATAAAATATAAATTTAAATAAATTTAATACTCTTAAAAGGATTTAATAAAAATATTATTATAATATTTATATAAAAGTTAAATAAAGTTGGATGGAAAATCATACCAATAATGTAAGATTGTAGATATATAAATATTTAAGAACAAATTTAAATAAAATTTAATGTAAAATACAAAATTAAATAAGTTTAATATTATTAAAAGTATTAATTATAATAAAAATATCAATATAATATTTACATAAAGATTAAATTTGGTCTCAATTTAAAAAAAATAAATTGTTTCTGTTTTAAAAAAGTTGAAATTGAATTGAGATCTAATAACAAATCCAAAATGTAAATTGAGATTTTTATCGTAAACATTGATACATGATATGGACACGATCATGTTTACGTGTCTATGTCACATGATATGATATAACCTTTTATTTCACATGTGATAATTTATTTTAAAAAAATTATAAAAGAAAACACAAACTAGCATCTAACATATAAGTTAATGTCTTTAATATATTGCTAACAAATTGAAAACTTAATTTAGACCAATTAAAATCTAAAGATTTAATTAATATTTTCAAACAAATACGAATTATGAGAGTCTAAATCTATTTTATATTTTCCTGCATTAAACTTTTCTTTACTGTTGTCAAAATTGGTTAGAATCTACAGGCTAATTTGATCTATCATGGATTCAAACCGGAGTCATTTCACCCTATATCTCCAAGGGTTCCATCATGCACCTCCAAATTCCATAAATGCCCTTTTTTCATTCTCGTGTCATTATTGTCTGTCTGCACCTCCATTTCCTTTTTTTCTCCTTTTGCTCATTGATTCTTTAGAGAGATCGAGAGAGATTTTTGTTGAGCTTGTTTGTGTTGGAAGTAGTGGTTCGAGGCAGCTAGAGGCGATGGTGGTTGGCATTTGAGGAGTGAAAGTGTTTTATTAAAATTTTGGCGTATATGAAAATCGAATGAATAAGGAATTGAATATCAAAATCTGATCGGATATCAAAATCTTATCAGATATCAAAATCCGATTTTTCTTTATCGGATTTCAAAATTTGATAAAGAAATAACCGGATTTCGAAACTCGATATTTTACCTTTCGCATTTTCATTTCTGAAACATAATTTTTTTTCTCTTGCATTTCAATGTCCGATACATGTTCTGCGTGGTCGTAATGTACACTCAAGGTTCATCTTGATCAATCTATTCTGGCTCCAGGTCACTAGCGGTGCTCAATGAAGGCTCATCTCTAAAAGAAGTGTGGTTGTTCTTGATGTTTCCAGAGATCATCTGCCGGGAAGTTTGGACCACCACACCTTGATTTATGTAACATCCCATAATCTCACACTTGATAATTCATAATTGATATATTGTAGCATTACATTTAAGGTAACATCTCATAATCTCACATTTGATAATTCATAGTTGATATATATATATATATATATATATATATATATATATATATATATATATATATATATATATATATATATATATATATATATATATATATATATATGTTTTAAACTCATATTTCAACTACAAACTCATAAATATAACTCGAATTCTTCTAATTTATTCTTGTATCTCTTTCTTCATTGGCATTGAATCAGACAATGTTCCTTCATATGCTTCCGTATAACGAATTATACAATCATCGCACATACACAAACACAAACAAGTAGGGTGAGCTAACATGAAACAAATCATTTATAAAACATACATAATTACTTTGATACACTCAACAAACCTCATATAATAATTATGTCAGACACCCTCATACCATCATACAACAATCGCATCATAGATACTCATCCCATCATACCACAATCCCTAATAGACATTCATCCCACAATATCCAATAGACATTCATTCCACAATACTCAATAGACACTCATTCCACAATACCCAATAGACACTCATTTCACAATACCCAATATACACTCATTCCACAATACCCAATAGACACTCATTCCAGAATACACAATATACACTCATTCCACAATACCCAATAGACATTCATTCCAGAATACCCAATATAAACTTATTCCACAATAACCAATAGACACTAATTCCAAAATACCCAATATACACTCATTCCATAATACCCAATAGACACTCATTCCAGAATACCCAATATACACTCATTCCACAATACCCAATAGACACTCATTCAGATAATACGTAATATACACTCATCCCACAATACTCAATAGACACTCATTCTACAATACCCAATAGACACTCATTCAGATGATATGTTGATGAGCGGTCACGGGAGGTTATGCACTTGTGATGACTTCTACTTCTTCTTACAAATATACTTCCAAAATACTCCATACCATCCACAAGGTTAGTCCTCAACACTATGTCCAAAACCGACACATAGACCAGGACCTCCTGCCCTGAGATTGGATGATTATTAGAGTATCAGGATACCTCCAACAACATGACCCTCAACATCAACATATCCACAAATACCATATCCTTACAGAATCTCTCTACGAGACTCATACCATGCTCATATTCCTCAACTCATATTATACCATTACAAAATCTCCTCATAATACTCATATCATGTTTAGATGCAGAAATTCCAATCCAATATAATAAAATACAATCATAACAGAATTCATACAAAATGAATATATCACAAAATAAATTAACAATACTAAAATATCCCCATAAATGGTCACTGTAGAAGAATCAAATGTTTGACGAATCAAACTCACCATAAACGCCAGTACATATGACTAGTCACAACTTACTGGATTTGACCAGGTCTGCTCTATGATCAGGGATGTACCAACTCCGATTTTTAAGATTCCTCTATCCTACCATCACAATTATAATTCATAATTCCATATCTACCACAATAACATGAATTCATCAGAAATTTTCATTCCAACGAGATATATTGCACAATAAGAGATATTTTAGGTCATGGGCCTGATCCACTTCTTCCACTACAAAACACACATGAGGGTTACTCCCTTTACACCACCCCACTTTGCTCCCTCCACCACCACATTTTTTTAAAATTCCAAAACTATCCTTTATATTTTAAAATATCCTACACCCCACCTCTTTTCTTCAACGGATGTCAACATCCGTTGAAGAAAAAATTCTTCCACGGACGTGCCACATCCGTTAACGGATGTGGCGACATCCGTTGCCTTTTTTTGTTTTTTAGCTTTTAGTTTTTTTATTTTTTGTTTTAAATTAATATAAATATTATTTAATTATTTTAAAATTATTACTTAATTATTTATAAATTAATTTTATTTTATTTAATAAAATAATAATTATTAATTTTAATTTATGTATTATTATTTAAATAATAATTAAAAAATTTATTATAAATATATTAAAACGGATGTGCCACATCCGTAACGGATGTGGCGACATCCGTTGCATTTTTGTTTTTTAGTTTAGCTTTTTTATCTTTTTTATTTTAAATTAATATATAAATATAATTTAATTATTTTAAAATTATTACTTAATTATTTATAAATCAATTTTATTTTATTTAATAAAATAATTATTATTAATTTTAATTTATGTATTATTATTTAAATAATAATTAAATTTTTTTTATAAATATATGAAAACGGATGTGCCACATACGGATGTGGCGACATCCGTTGCCTTTTTTGTTTTTTAGTTTTTAGTTTTTTAATTTTTTATATTTTAAATTAATATATAAATATTATTTTATTTTTTAAAAAATATTATTTAATTATTTATAAATTAATTTTATTTTATTTAATAAAATAATTATTATTATTTTAATTTATATATTATTATTTAAATAATAAATAAAAAACATTTTAAAAATCTATTAAACGGATGTGGCACATCTGTTAACGGATGAAGTTTTTTTTTAAATAAAAATAATAAACTAAAATATAAAATATGTAAATGGATGTTACGGATGTGTTTAAGGTGAAACAGATGTTGACATCCGTTTTATAGAAGGGCAAATAAGGTATGGGGAAGTGCAGAGAGCGGTTGGTGGTGGTGGAGGGAGCAACTCTCAACACACATTTGCACACTCTTCCTTAGGACTTTCATGCTCTTATTTTTTTTGTTTTCTTTCTTTTCTTCTAAAAGGTCTTGGGTTTAATTTATTCTTTACTTAAGAGATCCTTGCTAGTTCTGATATCCTCAGAAATTCTGAGAAGTTCCTATTGTATGCTGGGGACTTGCGCAATACATCGCGGATAAGTCCTTAAGGACAGTGATCTACACGCCTCAGGAAATTACGATTAGAGTTTTGGTCATTATTTTTACTACAATCTTAATGACTTATGACTGATATCAACAACTCAATCTGGCGGATCAAAACTTTGTTTTCATAACTCAATATTTGCAAAACCAGTTACGTAGATACAGGCTACTCTAAAAAAAAAAAAGGTACGGGAAGCTTACTGTTATCTTATTATTTGATAATGTGAATATATTCTTAATTCTAAAGACCATTTGAATAATGGTTGTGCGTTTTCTCCATGGAATTAATGGTGAGATCATAATAAGTGGCTTAAATAAAATGGAAAGCACAAAAATCTAAGGCTTTAATATCATTAACGATTTGTGTTTAATTCTGGAAGGAATTTATTTTCCTTGAGAGAGAAATAATGGTTCGTAGAAGTGTTTTTACTCTTGATTATTTTAATTAAAATTCTAAATCATCTTATGTACTAAGTATTTTTTTAAAAACCCTAATTTCGAAAGTTCCCTAAATTGATTTGGGATTTTCTTCTTCATCACGCATAGACCCCTGAGTCGGGTTTTATGTCGCGTCAACAGTGGGGGTTTCTCTCCTTCCCCATTCTAGGGAGTTCACGGGAAGAAAAATGATTTCTTTTAAGTACTGGTTCGGACCTGTAGGGAACCTTTTCTTCCCCAAATCGTTTGGCTTTGTTTCGTTCGCAACCCGAGGCGTCGTTTTCCCACTCTTTTCTTTCGGTCTGGTTGGGTTTCGCATTAACGAGAGGCGAGCTCCGGTGACCTAGGCGCGATGCTCTCTGTAGCAGTGTGCGCCGCAATGGCGACCCACCGCGGATTTGAGGACGCTCTTGTAGCGGTAGGAATCGCTGAAGCCCCTTGGTCCAGAACTAACGACGGGATGAGTGCGGACAGTGTGACGGCAGCAGAGTGAGTCTCTGTTTCTGGGAATCTCGCTTGATCGTTTTTGGGGTTTTTTTACTTTGTGCGTTTTGATTCACGATTGGTGTAAATTCTTTCCTATTGTTTCTTAGCGTGTTTTGGGGTCTGCTAATCAACGCAAAGGGTCGTTCCTTTCCTTACGGCGGCGAGAGTTCATGATGGTCACTGGCGACGTGTTTTAAGGACTTTGGGTTACCATAGGTTAAACCTGTCAGACTTAGAGTTCCACTATCGAATTAGAACTAGAAATTAATTTTTAGATTGTAGAATTTTTGGTTTCGAGGTTGAGTTTTGGGTTTCTCCTTTCGTGAGTGCAGCGTGTTGAGAATTCTGCTTTGTAAGTTTTCCGTTAGGGTTCTAATTTTCGCAGTTCTGGTTCTCGGTGATTGTTTATGGTGGCAAAAGTTCACAGCAACGGAGGAGCTATTGGGCGCGGCCAGTAGTGCTGCCATAGCTCCGGCAACGTGCAGTTTGACCTAATTGGGTCGCAGGCCCAGTGTTGAGTAGAACCGAAAATATTAGACAATAATATGAGAGTTTTTATTGGGTTACAGGCCCAGTGTTTAAACCTGTGCAGAATTCATAATTGAAGACATTAATTAATAAAACTATAGAAAGGAGAGTTGAAAACATTAATTTGTAGTAATAATTATTATAATTATAAGAAGAAAATTATTAATAATTAATAATTGGAAATCAAATTAATTTTGAGAAATTATTTTGATGGAAAAACAAAAAGAAAGTAATAATGATTTATTGGGTTGTGAATCTTATAATATTATAGAAAATTATACTGAGTTAACAGGTTTGATTGACTTTCTGTTTTGAAAGTCATAAAATTAGTAAGTGGAGATGCATAGAATGAGAATTTGATTTTAATGACGGATATAGCTATAAATGATCTATTATTTTGGAATGATATTTATTTATTGTTTGTTATCTATTGTTTTAGTAAAATTTATTGAGCACAATGTATTTTGAATGAGACTTTAGATAACAATGAATGATGAATGAAGTGTTAGACAGAGAATGAGAATGATTCTTGTCACAAAAATTAAATTGTTTTAGGATCAAAATTTGAAAAATGGGTGAAGCCAATTAGAATCATAAAGGGAGGGAGATAGTATATTACTATCTAAGAACAATATATTGAGAAAAGGTTGAGTTTTATGACCTAAAACTAGTGAGTATCTCTTATGATGCTAACTCTAAATTAATGAAAAATAAAGGAGAATCATTATCTCAGCCTCAGTATGCTCAGATAATTGGGAGCTTACTGCACTTGATGAGTTTTTCTAGACCCGATATTGCTTATGCAGTAGGTAGACTAAGTAGGTACACTCAATGTCCAAATCAAGAACATTGAGATGCACTTTCCAGGCTTATGAGATACTTAAGAGGTTCAATGGATTATGCCATTAAATATAGTGGATTTCCCGTTGTACTAGAAGGGTATAGTGATGCTAACTGGATCTCTGATTCAGATGAGACAAACTCCACTAATGGTTATGTATTCACACTTTGTGGGTGGTGCAATTACATGGAGATCAGCTAGACAAACTATTATTGCAGATCAATAATGTGGAATCTGAGTTTGTCACTCTTGAGATGGCTGGTAGTGAGGCTGAGTGGTTGAAAAACTTCTTAGCAAACATTCCACTAGGAATGAAACCAACCACATCTGTGTCAATACACTGTGATTGCCAATCGGCAATAACTATAGCTAAAAACAAGAATTACAATGGAAAGAATAGACATATTCAATTGAGACACAATTTGGTGAAGCAGCTGTTAAAGAGTGGATTTATTTCCATTGACTATGTGAAGTCAGAACGGAATCTAGCAGATCCTCTGACAAAACCCTTGGGAAGAAATATGATCTTAAAAACATCGAGGGGAATGGGACATAAGCCGCTTGCAAACAAACAAGTGATGGTAACCCAACCTTTGTGATTGGAGATCCCATGAATAAGGTTCATATGGGTAAAAACAAGTCACTTGTTAGTTCTGATAGCACTAAATTGATTCTAATCAATTATGTCCATTCCTATGGTGTGTGTGAAAGTGCTAGAGACTGCATTATTGAGAGGTTAAACTTTGTCATTAAAATTCTATACGGTGATATAATTTTGTCTTAAACAAAGTTTTAATGATTTTCATATCCCTTATGGGTGGTGTATGATTTGCAGCATACACTTGATGAAATCACCTATATGAGTTTCAAGTGGGGCCGCTTGCATGAGATCTTGGCATTATCTCTAGAGCACTCATGAATACTGGGCACGCACATGACCTAGTAAGCGCATCACAGCGATAACAGCAAGGATTGTGGGGGTGTATTGTGATTGATAAACCTCTAACACACTCAAGTGTCTTTGGTTCATATAGCTTGCTATACCAACTCCACTATGTGTTAAGTTTCTTCATCTAAGACTGGTTCATATAGCTTGCTATACCAGTTCTGATGCATCACATCTTGTGAAACCCAAAATAATTTCTTTTCTCTTTCGTTTGTATATATATTTTGCAATATGTGGAGGATTGTTATAAATTTTGAATATAATATTGCAAAATATCTACTTTTGAATTTTATTAAAAATAATAATTTTCTAAGAGATATTTTAGGTCATGGGCCTGATCCACTTCTTCCACTACAAAACACACATTTGCACACTCTTCTTTAGCGCTTTCATGCTCTTATTTTTTTTTTTGTTTTCTTTCTTTTCTTCTAAAAGGTCATGGGTTTAATTTATTCTCTACTTAAGAGATCCTTGCTAGTTCTGATATCCTCAGAAATTCTGAGAAGTTCCTGTTGTATCCTGGAGACTTGCGCAATACATCGCGGATAAGTCCTTAAGGACAGTGATCTACACGCCTCAGAAAATTACGATTAGAGTTTTGGTCATTATTTTTACTACAGAAGAATCTCTTTGCTGTTCAAAGACAACAATGTATATTCACAAATCTTTAACTCAATATGGTATTTCTCTTATGCCAATATATTTTCATGATAGTGATTGACTTGGAGGCAAGTGTTGTTGTTGTAGTCTTTTTCATAAAAAATAACAAGGTCGATGAAATGAAGTGGTTTTAACAAAACATCGTACTGGAGTAGAAGTTGTAGATTACCTCATCCTCAGATTTGGAAAGAGTCTGTCATAATTCTCACCCCACCATTTTTGAGCTTGTTACTTGTCAAAAATCTCCCGGCTTCAAATTTAAATGGTGAGTGCTTTTAGTCTTCACTCACAGTAGATAATTAACTTCTGCAACAACTAAAAATTTCATATACTTTATATGATATTAACTATTATGGTCTCGAACGTACATTTTCTATCATAACTTAGAACATGCAACTAAATCTATGGGTTCCCATTTTCAATTCAATTCTATCTCTACAAATGGAAACTATGTAAAGGGAACTGGCAACAGTGCATAGTATAATTTTTTTCTTCGCATTTCAATGTCCGAGACATGTTTGTCTCGCATTTCCATATCCGATGGAGGGTACATGTTTTCTTAAGGTTTTGTTTATTTTTAATGTTTAATTGTATTATATTATTTTAAAATCTAAAAGTTTATTAAATTATTTTAAAATGTTTAATTATATTATTTACAAATGTTTAATTTAGATAATTTTAAAATGTTTAATTATAAAATTTTTAATGCAAAAGTTTGTTTTTCTAAAATGTTATATTATATTGTTTTAAATTTTAAAAGTTTGTTTATTTTTTATGTAAAACTTTATTAGAGTATTTTAAATTGTTTTATTATATTATTTCTAAATGTTTAATTAGATAATTTGTATTAAAAATTTAAAATACTTTTTCGGTTGTCTTAAGTATTATTATTTTGGTGCTTTTTTTAAATATATTTAATTATTTATAAATGTTTAATTTATTGTATTAGTTTATGATTTTATATTTTAATTATAAATAATTAATTTATTCTATTAGTTTGTATGACATTTTTTAATTTATTAAAAATAAATTGGTATTTAAAATTGATACGAAAAATTTAAATAATATTTTAGGTAGTTTTAAGTTTATTAAAAAACTATAAAAAGTTAAACTATAAAACTAGAAGAAGCTGATATGTGGATTTATATGGAGAAAGATAGAGAAAGTGAAGAAGAGAGGAGAAAAGGAGAAAGAAGGAGAGACTTCCAAATTTGAGATCCCAAACATAAAGATAAATATAAGAAATAATTTTTAAGAAAGAGAAAACTGGGTCAAACAATATAGTCAAAGATTAAAAATTAATAATATAAATATGTTTTTCATCTTTTAAGAAGTATCACACGATTTTGATTTTAGTCCTTACTCGAACTTTTGATGGTTTTTAGTCCTTGTAGTTTTGAAACTCTTACTATTAGTCCTTAAAATTGGACGGTGTTAACTTTTAGCAGATGTGGCAAACGGCGAGGCCACGTTTTATGTCAGCTGCGCTTTTTATGTTAAGTGTGCATTTGGTTGAAGCACACTTCATTATCTCTTATAAATGATATTTTAAGAAGTTGGATTCTTCTTCATGAATGTAGTTGGGGGCAAAGAAAGTTGAGGAGGTAGATCTAAAGGTTGGAGTTCGTCTTCTTGAGGAGGTAAGTTGATACGTTTTGTTTTGGTCTTCTTCGTGTGAATATAAGGATTGGGGATCTAGGGTTTAGGTGGGCATGAAAGCTGATGAAGGGATTTCTTTGTTGTAGTGAAATGAAAGGTGAGAGTGGAGGAAATGGTTGGACGCGAAGGTCAATTGGTTCGGGAAAGTCGCAAAGCTGTGGATCATCTTCACGGTTACCATCTAAATTGTGTGGTTGTGGTGAAACATTGTTGCTTTTGAAGGCAACTACTGTGAAGAACAAAGGAATACTGTTTTAAAGATGTAGAAATTGGGCAGTAAGTGATTAAATCTTTTAGTTCATGTGCTGAATTTTGTATTAATCATGTGTTATTTTGATTGCAGAGTAATTCAAGTTGTAATTACTTTGAATGACATGATGAAGGAGTTTCTGAAATTGAAGGAAGCTTTGAAAGAAAACGTGAAGAACTTAAAATGTGTTTGGAAAATGAAAATTTGTACTGGATCTAAGGAAGAAGAACGACAAGCTGAAAAGGAAATTAGAACAAGAGAAGAAAGTTGGGAAAATGTTGTTGTTGTTTGTTTTGTCATGGGCGTTAACAATTTTCTTTTGTATTATGTTTTTGTTGAAGATAAATTGTAATTAAGAATTATGGTTGAATAAAATGAGGTACTTGAGTTTGTCTCCAAATTTTGCTTGACTAAATTCTCCAAATTATTTACATGTGTTGCCACTTGATGAATAACTTATTTTTTCTTTAACATTCCAGTGTTACTGAACTTTTGTTCTATGTTAATAAAGAAAACATTGGGCAGGATAAAACATCCGAACGATATTAGTATAGACACCGAACAGTCTATATTGTGATTGTATGTATTTACTATAAGTGTAGACACTGAACAATATTAGTATAGACACTAAACGGTCTATACTTCCCAAATCCCTTTTGGCTACCGCTCGATAGATACTTCCCTCCTCCTTCTAGCTACTGTTCGGCATTCTACTTTCAGTAATCCTATAGCTTTCTAAACATAATTATTTCACCCAAATAGCACTAGCAATGAATAGAAGAACATGGTCTTAACTCATTAAAAATAATCATAAATAAATGCTCATGGTTTATCCACTTCCATCTCTCGGATCTGCCTCCACTCAGAAATGCCACTTGAGTTTGCATGGTAAAATTGACTAAGCAGAGTATCCTGTTTGACTAAGCAGCTAAACATTTGTAAGAAAAACCTGACCAAACATTTGTAAATTTGAACTTGGAATAAATAAAGTTAACTTGGCATAATGCAAAGTTGGAATACAACAAGAAGCAGGATATCATATGAAGTGGTCCCATACTATTAAATATTGTAAGTTAAGTGGTCCCTTACAATTACATATGATGGTAGTTGTTAAAAGCAACCACTGTACCCACTACTATTGTTCCTTAAGTGGGTGACTGTGACTTACAAAATACATTAAAATAAACGTTTGGCTACAATAAATCTTCAATTGGTACTAGCTTGGGACCCTAGATGTTGTGCAGCCAGTAGTCATGAGGATGTTCTTCTTCCACCTTGGTGACTTGATGTAGGTCCTGCTCCACTGCCACTTGTTCCAAGTTGTGATGTTGTTTGAGGTCGTCCTAGTTGAGAAGTCCCCCTTCTTGATGTTCCTCCACCTTGTGACATTGATGGAGCTGGTTGTGATTGAGAACCTCTTGTAGTGGAAGTTGCCCTTGTGCTGCCAGATCCTCCTGCACTTAAAGTGCCCCTTGTGTTCTATAAATGGAAGTAAGCGACATTGCAATTAGTATAGTGTAAATAATTATGAATGTGTAAATAAGTGAAGTTGTAAAAGAGTGATTTTGTACCTTTTTATTTCCCCTTTTACATGTTCTTACATTATGACCAAATTCATTGTAGCTGCTACACTTCATAACAAGATTCTTCTTTGACAATTTTGTATGACTCACATATTCATCAGTTTCCCTTCTTTTTAGATTTTTAGGCCTCCTAGGGAGTGTTTTATAAATTGGAGGTAGTAGTGCACCAGATTCAGAAGTAGACCATAGTTGTTGTCCATTAATTGGAACAATTTCAAGACCATAACAAGTTTCATAAGCCTCTTTCTTTTAATAAGGATGTACATAGTCTTCAGGGCTTTCTACTTTGTAATTTATGGTAGCCATAGCGTGCCTGCAAGGTATTCCTACCAAATCCCAAAAGTAACAACTACATGAATGGTTACTTAGGTCAACTACAAACTTGCCCATTGTAAACCCGTGAGTGACTTCAAATTTGGCAGCCCCTACTAAAGTTGGAATTCAATTTCCACCCTTCTCTACTTCCCTATCAAGCCTTTTTCGTGGTTTAGGAATCACAATTCATGTATATGTCTTTGCTTTTTCTCTAAGTGTTGCAAACCTACTCATAATGTAAGTTCTAATCCATTCCATCATAGTTATGATAGGTTTGTCTCTAGCTACTAAAATTGTACTATTAAATGACTCAGACAAATTATTTATCAAGATATCACATCTAGGATAACTACTGAATGCATGTTTACACCAACAATTAGTTGGAATAACTAGCAACCAATTGTAAGCATTAATGTCAACATTCTTCAACTCACCCATTTTCTTTTCCCAGTTCTGTTGAAATGCGGCCTTCGCAGGCCCCATCATAAGATCTCTAATAAGCACTACTCCACCAAATTTCTTCTTGTAATTGTTATACAAGTGTCTTAAGCACAATCTATGTTCCACTCCATCCAAGATGTCATAAAAAAAATGTCATTAGTCCCTGCAAAGCACAAAAGGTCTTGGTCAATAGTAAATAATGTCACTACTACGAAATAAAAATAGGAAAACATTAAAATGAAAATACCTTTTGTTGATTAGAAATGAAAACCCAACGTTGAAAATCAATGCCACCAATATCATCCAGAAGTAGTGTCAAAAACCATCTCCAGCTTTCTTTGCATTCATTTTCAACCACAGTAAAAGCTAGTGCGAAATATTGGTTATTAGGGTCTCTGCCCACTGCCACCAACAATTGACCACCATATGTTGTCTTCAGATGACAACCATATACCCCTATGAAGGGCCTGCAACTTCCTAAGAAGCCTTACATACAGCCCTTTAAACACGTATAAAATGACCCAAATCTTGGTGGTAAATGATGGGTGAGTAAATGTAATTGCATTCATGTCTTAGTTTAGGTCATTTGCATGCATAATTGCATTCATTGAAGGATTTAGTCATGGATTATCTTTGTTTCGGATCATACATTGGCATTTTGTGTTTTTATTGTAGATTGATGATTCTAAGTGCCAAAATCACAATTTGGGAAGAATTGATGTACAAGACACCAAGATGAAACCAGAGAGTTCAACAACCAAGCTGTGAACAGTCTCACAACCTGTGGAGTTACATGTGGACGTTGCTTCTAAATGGAGTTGCAAAACAGAAAGTTCAACAACTGTGCTGTGGAAATTCCCACAACCTGTGGAGTAATCTGTGGATTCACGTAAGAAAACAGAATGAAAGCAGAGAAGAACACAGGCAGAGTGGGGAATTTTCCATGGGCTGTGAAAGTTTCCAGGAGCAGTTATTGAGCAGTTAGTGATCTCTTTTATGACTGATTTAAAGAGATTAAATTAAAGGAAAATTGGAGGAAGTTAGGGAAAAGGAAAACCACTCTCCGAAAAAGGAGGAAATTGTGGAAATGATGGGGAGGAAGGAAAACACGTGGAAGGGGGAGACAAAAAGGGGATTGACGCACAACAAAGGGGTTCTTCTTCATCATCTTCTTCTGGAGGAGCTTTTGCAGACTTTTGCTTTTTGATTTTTCTCTTTCCATTATGCAGAACTAAATTTCCTTTTGTTAGTGGATTGATGTAGTACTTTGGATTATATTTTCTGAACCTTTTTCAATTGATGTTAAGTTCATTTTAATTATCCCAGTGTTCTATTTATGTTTTAATGTCTATTCTATGAGCAATTTCACAGTTGGGAGATTGGGAATTGCTTGCGTTTATAAATAGAACAGATTAGATGTTGTCACAATTGGGAAATTGGGCAGGACTAGTTAGTTTGAATTGAGATATGATTGTTCTTCATGATCTTGTTGAATTTGTAATTGGCCTAAGGGATTGGGGATTCAAATTCAAGGGATACGTTTGCCTACTAAGGGATTAGGGGTAAACAAGCTCTAAATAAACTCAAGTGGATAATTATAATTTACACATCGATTGAAAAGGGGAGGAAATTATATGAAAAGGTATGAAATCAATTCTCTAACATTGTTTATACTATTTGAATTTCCATCACTTGTTTATGTTCATCATTCTACTTGACAATCTTTGTTGCTCAAAATTAAGTAAATTAGTAAACTAGTACTCAACTCATTCAATCCTTGAGGACGATATTTTGTTACTACAATTACGATTGGTACACTTGCCAAACGTACATCAGTAAACTTGGTTGGGGTTGATTCACTTTAATTTTAAAGTAATTTGCTTGGCCTTTCCAACTTTCCAAGCAGTTATTCCAACACTGAATGACTTCTTAATGTCATCAATGATTTGGTTGACTGTCATGTTAGCCACATTTACAAACATGTCTACTAATACTTGTGCAATCCAGTTTACATTTGCATTTTTGTTTCCAAAAACCCTTCCACAATTTTATCGTCCAATCAAGGTTTTCACCCTAAATATTTGTTTGCCTCCTACCTTGCTAGCCATAATAAGAAAATCACATTTATTTTTACAAACTACCTTTACTCTATTCAGGTCATTCTTCACAAACTTAAGCTCTTTTCCATTTAATACTCACTACAATAACCCCAAGTAATTTCCGGCGGTTTTTCCTAAACCGCAGCTACGTTTTTTATTTTTTTTTATTTTTTAAAACTTATTTTTTATGAGTATTTTCTCAGTCCTCTTTCTCCCTTTTCTTGAATCTTCCTTTACATCTCTCATTTTCGCCAACCCTACTTCTTTCCCGCGCCGTTTATCTACATTTCTTGGATTTCAGTTCGCGTCTCGAAGCCTTCGTGTCTCGAATGTTGTTCTTCAAGTTTTCTGCATTTCAAACAAGACGTGGAGTTCTCGCGCAAGGAGCATGGCAAAGGAGAGGTTTAGGTTCGGTTTTGGTAGAGAGGAAATGCAAGTTTCGGTGGCCAGGCGCGACCACCATCCTTACCGCGCGTGGTGGGTACCACGGCGGTGACGTCTTCACGGCGCGGGGATGGGCTTCGCCAGACAGGGTTCGAATCATGCTCTCTTTTTTTTTTCTGATTCTTGTGATTTGGGGGTTAGGGTTTCGAAGGGGATTTTGAAAATTCGTGTTTTCTATAATTTATGATAACTGGTGAACTTATCATTCTTCAAACCTAAACTTGTGGAGTGGTAGATCTTGAAAGTAGGCACTCTATGAGTGGCAGGCTTTTTGGACAGTTGGCTGATGATTTTGATGAATGTTCTTCTACTTCTACTCGTGTTGCAGTTAAGAGGATGGATATTGGATCGATGGAGTATAGCTGTAGATTATTTTACTTACTAAAATCCTTTATGTTTTATTAAATTCTCATATATTAATTTTGTTGTCTGTTCAAGTTGGATTAACTTTAGTCTCTCTTGTTGGTTGTAGGGAGGTACATGTTTCGACCATGGTGTTTGTATGCAAGAGCAACAATTGATCACTGGAACATTATGATGATCGAGTTTAATTAAGACAATAAAGATTTTTATCTCAACATGAAACTTTGCTCTGTTATCTTCACATGAAAGGCTTCAGAGGAATGAAAGGATTTACTTTTAGAACATATTTCAATTACAATATATAGGATTCGTACGTACTTTGTTTCTTTGGTAGCACCTTGAATAATATTAAAGTCAACAGTTCTAGACAGATTTGTATTAATGTAAAGTTTCAAACTTATCCCTACTTATGATCTTGGTGTCAAAAGTTGCATCCATAAAGCTATCTTCCCTTCTATTTTACTTAAATATTTTTAATTCATTTTTTTAATATCTTATTGATTAGCTCCTTCATCTTCTACCCAGATTAATTATATTATTTTTGTATGCAAGGGCTTTACAGGGAAACTAAAATGAAGTTGGTGCAAGGTGTGCAAACGGTGGGTGGTAGGAAGGTTTGGGAAGCAGTGGTTGGATATCCAGGGAAACTTTAGGTTCTATTATGTTGGCATTCATTATTTTCTAAACTTTAGGTTCTATTATGTTGGCATTCATTATTTTCTAAACTTTAGGTTCTATTATGTTGACATTCATTATTTTCTTTGCAATTATTTTTCTGGCTAGACATTTTGGAGTGGGAGTTCTTGAAAACATTTTTCTACTTTTCTATTGGGAATATATTACTGAAACTTGAAAATTTTATCGAATTCATTAATTTCATACTTATATCAAGTTCTTAAAGGGGTTATGATAAACAAAGATGTGGTTATGATAAACATTTTTCTGCTTTGTTTTTCAGGTAACCATTTGCTTTCAGGACGCAAAAGATCATTGTAGGTAGGTGTCATTTCTTTCCTTATTTGAGAAGTTGAACTGTGATAATGTACTTTGAAAATTGATTGATGTTATATTGTATTAGGCTAGGCTCCTAACTACAGGTGAACTGTAGTAAACTAAAGCTACCGCAGCATATAAAACTGATGAAGTGTCTGCTCTCAGATATTCAGTAATCTAGAATATAAAAATAATATTTTTCTTTTCAATTCTGAAATCATTTTTATCTATTGAGAGTAATCATTTTATTTTTTATGGTTGTAGCTTTCTTTGAAGTCTGAACCTGAACGTAACCATAACCCAACTAAAAGAAACACAACTCCAAATCCATTTCATCTCCACACAGAGGTTCATGACTTCCCCATAGTTTGAAACTGTAGTGTTTTTGATTTAGTTATTCTTATACCAACATTCTTAATCATTACAGGAAAGAGGTGCCGAGAAATAGAAGAAATTGATCATGGAAGTTCTGCACAAAGAGTTGGAGGAGGAAATAGCAAGGATTCCCAAGGCTAATCCATACCCTTACACCACCGATTATCTTGTGGTACATAATTTTGTGGATCAACCTTTTTTGTCTTCGTTTGCTAGTTGAAAAATTTGATGAAGTGTACTATGAATATCATTTGCAGATCCCACCAAAACCATGATAGCTAGAAATTTGATTAACTGGTTGAATATCCAAATTTATATAAAGGTCCAAATTAATTGGTTGAACACGATACCACGCCTTACGTATCTGTAAGTTATTTCATTTGCATTCAACTCAGTTTATGCATTGATTGTTAGGATTCTAAAATGCTTTCACGGTAATAGCTCATGGGAAATGCTCTTTTTCTTTGATTTCAGTTTCCATTTTTTTCTTGCAGTTTCCATCAACCTTGTTTTCCTTCATTCTCCTGTTGCTGTTTAGTGCTGGTTTGGTATCATTCTGAGAGCAGGAAGCACTTCAACCCCAAGTTTGAAAAATGTTTATTACTGGTTTTTACTTCTTGTTATATTAATATATGTTTTGGTTTTGAAGGCGCTTTGTTCATGTTGCATCTTAGTCTCCCTTGTCCTATTAAGGTTTACTGTTAAATTCTGTTGTTGCCTTGTTAAAGTTAAAAACATAAAAGAAAGATGAATTTTATGTGTGAATATTTTTCTATAATATTGGAAAGATGTGCAAAAATAGTTATACATAACCTATTGAAAGAAAAATCATAAAATATAAAATATTTATATAATAAATTATGTTAAATACTAACATTAATCATTTGCAGATTTTTTGTTCCATGAAAACAGAATTATATTTTCTAACTTAGCTTTCTCAAATATGGTACACATTCAATAATTTGTATTATTTAGCATAGTTCTACCTTTTCAAGTGATTTAGCTTTAACGTAGTAGGTTGAAAAAATCATTGATTTATTCATGATGAATTATCCTTTTTCATTATTTGATTAAGTAATTTAGAGTTGATAGGTTTCATTTTGATTGGATGAATAAAAGCATGACAATTAGTAATACTATAGCAGAATCTCTGTTCAAATTTCATTGATTGCAGGGACAACATATTTGGTAGTACTAACGTGTGGTAATGGGCTACCAAGAGTTTCACTTCCCAAAATGGCAAGTCTATGATTTATTGCTAATGAATGCCACTTGGTAAAATGGTAGGTGGTGGTTTAAGTTGCTATAAAATGCAAGGATGAAATGATGTTGAATATATATGATGATTAAGGAATCAAGTTCATTTTTTAAAATTATTGATTAATTATTATTTTATATTCTAGGTATATGATAGAGGAACCATATCAAATGATGATGAAAATGAAGAACAAGAATAATGATGAAAATGAAGAACAAGAATGATGATGAAAATGATAGCATGATAATTATTATTCAGAACATTTTTTTGATTTGTTATGTAAAAGATGTTTATTTTTAATTTTTAGGATTGAACATATATTATTTCTTAAGTTGAAAAATTAATTGTATTTAAAATTTTAGAGTTTATTTTATATTATAATAATTACTTTTGGTTTTATATTATTTTGGTTTAATATTAAATATATTTTATATTAATCACATTAATTAAATAATTTGAATAATAAAAAAATTAATTTTTTTTATTACCGACGGTTTCAAAACCCCAATTACAAAAATCAGAAAATGACTACGGTTTTTTACTAACTCACGCTAGTTCTGGCGGTTTTTCTGGACCTCATAAGTATCGGCGGTTTTTGTAAAAATCCCCGCTAATAGCGGCGGTTTCTGAAAACCCCTGGAAAAAATGTTGAAAATTTTTGTGACGGTGACTTTGCTGGTGGTTTTGCCAACCGTAGGAAATGTATTTACCAGGGGTTAAAACCGGTGGTAATACTAAAAAAAAAACCCTGGTAAAATTCCTTTTTTTTTGTAGTGACTATGCTCCATCAGTGCATTTTTAAATTCCTTTAATGAACAGAACTCCATCCCTAATTCGAATATGAAGTTCTTGTTCATATCATCTTGTCTATACCTTTTAAAGTTGTCCTTTTTCAACCTCACATCGTCATCACTATCTACATTTGAATCCAATTCATCACTATGGTATTCTTCATTGATGTCATGATCTCCAACTTCTTCATTCATTACAAATGAACCTTCCCCAACATTGCCTCTTCTAGTCACACATTTTTTCTTTTTTTCATTGTATTCCACCTATCCAAAATTGGATTAATGTTTCTATGAACTTGGTCCACCCTATCATTCTCAACACCAAACCCATCATCATCATTAGCCATTATGTCTTCTTCACTGTCATCTAGACATTCTTCAGCTGAAGCTTCTACTTACCCCTCAACCACTTTCCCCCCTTCCCCTTCTTCAAAAAAATAATCATGTTCATCACCACCATCACACTCTTCTTCTTCCTCACCCATTTCAACCTCTTCCTGTTCATCATCACCATCACACTCTTCCCTTTCCTCACCCATTTCAACCTCTTCATGTTCCTCACCACCATCACACTCTTCCTCACCCATTTCAACCTCTACAACCACATTAACATGTGAACCCTGTTTCTCAACACATTCACCCTCTTCTACAGCACCATCACCCTCTTCCAGACCCATTCCATCCTCTTCTACAATCTCAGCCACTTCTTCCTCATGTAAATTAACCTCTTCGTCACCCACTTTGGAAACCACTTACTCCATGTCTATGTTTCTTTCATCTGCCACTTCACCACAACTAAGAAAGTGAACTTCCACTTCCTCACTAGGAACATGTTGAACATACATTTCTACTTTTTCCTTATTCTCCTTTGCATAGTTAGCCAAGTACAATGCTTCCCTGTCATCACTCAATAATCTCACATTATTCATTAGCCTTTGTTTCGACCCCTTCCACCATAGTTTGAAGTCTGCATCATACTTAAATTATTTAACTATTCATTCTCTCCTCCAACACATACTGTTGCCCCTTATTACTAACAAACTTTCCCATGTGATGCAAAAAAATGTCGAAAACCATTTCTAGACCTACATTCAGACATGAACACTTTACGTCCAAATTGGAACAACCATAACCGAAAAAAAACAATAGCTTAGCTTACCTTTATGCTTGTCTTTCACACCCACTGTTTCCTTCACGACCACCGCAAGGAGCACCATAAGGACCACCTTGCTAGAATGCTTCGAGTAAAAGTACTTTTCCCCAATTGAAAAAATTAAACTTTGCCCAATTAAGAACCTTAATTGTTAATCTGATTTCAATCAACAACATGTGCCACTTAATCTCATGAATAAAAAGAAAACCAACATGGTAGAGAGTGAAGAGCGCAACTGGCATAAAACGTGGCCTCGCCGTTTGTCACATCTACTAAAAGTTAACGGCGTCTAATTTTAAGGACTAATAGTAAGAGTTTCAAAACTATGAGGACTAAAAACCATCAAAGTTTCGAGTAGGAACTAAAACCAAAATCGTGTGATACTTAAGGGACGAAAAATATATATAACCCATATTTTAATGGAGGATATTATGAGTATTTGATGAGTGCATATTTATGCCCATATTTGTGCTTTAAAATTCAAATTTTTGATGGGATAATTGTGCTTAAATGGTTTATTTAAGTGAATTTGTGATGATTGGAATTGTTGGGTTTGGGAAATAAAGAAACGTAAAAAGTGAATTTTAGCGCATAAATTATTATTGGATGTTCTAATGTTTATTTGTGCAGCTGAGAATATAAGTTTTATTGGTCAAAATGGAAATTCAAGGCCCAAAATCAGATTTTATGTGGAAAATTCAAAAGGGGCTAAAGTGCAAATAGAGGAAATTTCAGCGTATTTGTGTAATTTTGGAAAGTCAGAAAATCTAAAAGATAAAATTCAGTTGTTGAATTTAATTTGGGAATATCAACAGAAAATATCTTCCAAATAATTTTATCATTATCTAAATCTTTTAGTTGTTTGGAAGATATAAGATATAAGATAATTGAGTTAATATCCATCAAATATTCTTTAAAAACTGATTTAATCTAATGAATATTTGAAAGATATAATATATCAACAGAAAATATTTTATCAACAAACTATTCAAAGTCCAAGCCCAATCAAGCTTATATAAAGAGACCCAAGGGAGGCAGAAAGGGGGGACTTCACTTCATTCATTCTCTCATACTCCTCTCACTTTTCTTTCATCTTGTATTCAACTCCATTCATGGAGAGCTAAGCATCTAGGATTATTCTGCTGTAATTCCAAGACGGATTCTGAGGTTATGTTCAGTTAATGCAATTGTTTACTTTGATTATTGATTTAAGTTGTTCTCTCTATTTCTTTCATCTCTCTATCTTGTTAAAAGCAAAGATTTTTGCATCATAATATGTTTGAATCTACATGCATATTGATTATATGAGTTTTAGGGTTTCTAGGTTTAAATTGAGAATCTACTTTGATTTAATTTAGGAACTTTCATATGATTAAATGATTTTTACTATCAATTGAGAATGTACTTTGGTTGGTAGTAATAATTTCAACTATAATCAATTGAGAATTTACTTTGATTGATTAACTTTTAACTTGGTTAGGAGATTTAAGAATAGACATGATTAAACACAATAGAATTTGATTGAGAATGTACTTTGATTGAATTTATTGTGAATAATCTAGAAAGGTTTTGCATTTGATTGAGAATTTACTTTGGTTAAATGCATGATCGCCCTCAAATTAATTGAGAATGTACTTTAATTAATTTGAAACTTAAACAATAATCAATTGAACAATTATCCGTGAATCTGTTTTTAAGTTTATTATTTGTTCTTTAAACAATCTTAAACCATTACTTTTATTCATAAGCATTGCATTCATAAGAATCATATATTCGAAAGCAATTCCGTGTTCGTTGGGAGGCGACTCAGGGTTACTTTAACCCTATCTACTTTATTGAATACTACTTGACAATACTGAAGTTGCCTTGAAAAGTAGTATTAATTTGATAGCTTCAACGACAGCCTATCAAATTTGGCGCCGTTGCCGGGGAATACGGTTAGTATTTTGAATATTTAATTCTTATTTTTATTTTTATTTTTATCTTTAGTTTTTTTTTACACACATACATTTTGTCGCAACCGGGATCGCGACGGGACGACGATCCGAAAAATAAAACGCGGGGTTTGAAAAAAGAGATTTTGGAGTCGCCACCATAGTTTATTCTGGAAAACTACGGAAAAACCATAAAATGATAAAGCATGGTCTGCGAAAATGAGATTCTAAGTTCGGGAGTCGGTTACGTGTAGGGAAGGTATTAGCACCCTACAACGCCTGCCCTAAGGCAGTACCTTTAACTAAATATGCGAATATGATGTGGTTTTCAAAATGTTTAACTATCCCCTAAAATAAGATTCTAAAGAAACAACATGTATTTTTTAGTTTTTTGAGCCCGACAAGGATTGACCTTGCTCCTACGTATTCTCATTAAGAATGAGAAATCAGGGTTCCGTAGTTCTTTTAGAAAACTGCTTTAAAATTTGTTTGAGAAATTTGTTTGAGAAAATGATTATGGATAAATTTGGATTTTTGGAAAGTGAAAAACTGACAAGGACTGGCCTTGCTCCTACGTATCTACACTTTTGATGGAGAATCAAGGATCACGTAGTTCTGGCTGAGAAATTGTTTGTTGTTTGAAAATGTGGATGTTTTTAGTTTTTTTTGAAGATTTTTATATTTTTTGGTATTTTTTGATGTAATATTTAGATTTGTTTTGCGTAATGAGCACTAGGCTGATGCGTATGATCGCACGAGCACTCACACGGCTTTTTTCTTGTTTTTATTGTTTTGCGTAATGAGCACTAGGCTGATGCGTACGATCGCACGAGCACTCACACGGCTTTTTCCTTATTTTTATATTTTGGATAATGAGTACTAGGCTGATGCGTACGATCGCACGAGTACTCACACCGATATTTATATCATTACATGTTTTTTAAAGTTTTATATTTTTTATATATTTTTTATTAAGAAGAGAGTGAAGTTGAAATATCTATGACATAAAAATATCAAAAAGCATAGGATAAAATTGTGGTAGAAGATAAGATAAATTTATAAACTAAAAAAAATGATCAAAATGAATATAAATAGAATGAAAAGAAAATGTGTACCTTGTTGAAGATTTGAAAGATGAAGCAAGACTTTGCTTGTAATAAGTTGTGAGAAGAGGTAGATGGAAGATGAAGAAGATAACTTTATGGTAGAAATGGGGTATGGGATTTATTATGTATAGAGAGATTAGGAAATAGTAAAATGTGAGAGAGAAATGAAGTAGAGTTTTGGGATGGAATGGAGAGATTTTGAGAGAGAAGAGATGGATATTATGTAAATTGTGTGTGTGAAGTGAAGAGAATGTAGGTATTTATAGAGTTAAGGATGAAGAAAGTTGATGAATAAAAATAATATAATAAGTTGGTGGAAAATTTAGAGGAAATAAAATATAATTAAAAAAAGATGAATAGAAAAAGTTAATGTGGAAAATAAGTGAAAGAAATAATATAAAAAGTTGATGGAGAAATTAGGTGTGGAAATTAAGTGGAAGAAATAATATAAAAAGTTGGTGGAGAAATTAGGTGTGGAAATTAAGTGGAAGAAATAATATAAAAAGTTGGTGGAGAAATTAGGTGAAATAAAATATAGTGAATAGTAAAAGTTAATGTGGAAAATAAGTGAAAGAAATAATATAAAAAGTTGGTGGAGAAATTAGGTGTGGAAATTAAGTGAAAGAAATAATATAAAAAGTTGGTGGAGAAATTAGGTGAAATAAAATATAGTGAATAGTAAAAGTTAATGTGGAAAATAAGTGAAAGAAATAATATAAAAAGTGGGTGGAGAAATAAGGTGGAGAAAAATGGATAATAAAAAATGTTGATGGAGAAGATATAATTAAAAAAAGTAAGTGGAAAAATTAGAAAAGTTGATATATAAAATTAATATGGAAATGATGTGGAAAAAGTAAATGAAAAAGGTAGATGATGTGGAATGAGATGTGGAGGGTGATGTGGATGGTGATGTGGAGAGTGGGGTGTGATAAGAGAAAAGGGGTGGTGAGGAAGTAAAAAAGTAAGATATTATTTTGGGCCATTGGATTAAGGGTTTAAAAGAAAATTTGGGGGTGCAAAAAGTAAAATAAATAGTATTTTTCATTTTGGTTTTTTATGTTTTTTTTTATTTATTTTTGTGATGAATTTTATTTACCCGGACGAAATTGGGTATTGACACATTTAATTTAAATTGAGTTATTTTGTAGCCTTTAGTCATTCTTGTTTTAGGAAAAATCTTTGTTCTTGTTTTTATTAAGAATTTCTTTTGAGAAATACTTGAGACTAGTTTGAATACACTCTGGCTAGGAAAGACTTGGTACTTAAGTTGTCTATTGTGACGCACCTCTCTTTCCTGGGAGTGGATCCAACAAGTCTCTCTTATCTCTTATTTGAAATCTTTCTCTAAAGCAAGAACAAAAGAAAAAGAGAAGTCAAGAGAAACAACTTCAAGCAGATTACGTAGTGCATGACTAGAGCTAACCCGGGAGAATTTTATCAAATTAACCCGGAAGTCGAAAGGAATTTGCGTAAGCTGCGGAGAAGATTGAAATTTGGGTGTTCTACTGAGGGAACACTTCCTACATCCGAAGTCATATCACCTTCATTATCTCCCATCACAAACATACCATCTAATCCTTTGCCTGATCCTAACCCAAACAATATGGCACAAAGAACCATCAGACAATTAGCCACCTCCCACAATACAGCTATCCGAAGTAACATTGAATATCCTAATGAGGAGTGGGAGCTGAGACCTGACCTGTTAAATGCCTTACCAAAGTTCAATGGGTTATCAAGGGAGAATCCACACAAGCACTTGAGACAATTTCACATGTTGTGTGAAAACTTTAGATCTCCCAGGATCACAATAGAGAGCCTTAAAATGAGAGCTTTTCCTTTTACTCTTCAAGGCGCAACTCAAGATTGGTGGTATTATCTCTCTGCACGAATTACAAATTGGGAAACTATTGAAAGACTCTTTCTTGAGAAGTATTTTCCTGCATCTAGATTATCAGCCATCTGTAGAGAAATTCAAGATATAAGACAGAGAGATAGAGAGAATCTTAGTGAATATTGGGAAAGATTCAAGAAACTATGTTCTTCATGCCCTCAACTCCAAATGGAAGATTTTATTCTAAGCTTTTATGAAGGCTTAAGTCCTACTGATAGGTCATGGGCAGATGCTGCAAGCGGAGGATCTTTCTTAGACAGGTCACCAGAAGATGGTATAAATCTAATAGAATGAAAGGCAGTAGACAATCAAAAATATGGCACAAGAGAAAATTTAGTGACTTTGTTGAAGGGAGTGCATGAAATTGATAATGGTGCAGTTGATGGAAAGAGGATAGATGAAAGATTGAATAAGCTAGAAAGCAAACTCGACGAGATTGCAAGTTTGTTTAAAACCTTAACTCCACAAATTGCTAAGAAGTGTGGAATTTGCATTTCAACTAACCATTACACTGATGAATGTCCTAGCTTGGTGGAAACTACTGTGGAAAACTCATCTCAAGCTTTTGCTGCAAACATGATTGGAGGAAATATACCATACCAGAATTATCATGATTCGTCCTCCAATAGGTATCAGCAGAACAGACAACCTTATGTTCCACCTCAACAAAGGCAGCAATCTCAGCCTGAAATGTCAATGCAAGATTTCATGAAAATAATAGTTGAGCAAAATTCAGAAATAAAGAAATCAATTACAGAGTTGACTCAGAGGGTGGAAAAGTTAGAGGCTAAGGAGTCAAATAAACTACCTGCACAAACAATAATCAACTCGCAAAATGTAAGTGCTATTACTTTGAGAATGGGTAAGCAAGTAGAAGGCCCTGAAGGAGCCCAAGAGGATGAAGATAAGGAGAAAGAAGGAGCGCAAATTGATGAAAATGGAGGACCAAGTGAACCATCACCTGAGACTACCACTGATAAATCCAGGTTAGCATCCTCTAACTCTTCTTCTAAAAATTCTTCTTCATCTTATTCTCCACCTCCTCCGTATCCAAATCGATTGAAACCGAAAAACAAAAAAATGGAGGAATTAGACCAAGAGATCTTAAATACTTTCAAAAAGGTGGAGATCAACATTCCCTTGCTAGATGCTGTTAAGCAAATCCCTAAATACGCCAAGTTTTTGAAAGAAATTTGCACAAATAGAAGGCGTTTTAGGGATAATGAGGTTGTGAATTTGGGAAGAAATGTGTCAAGTTTGATTCAGAAACATATTGAAATACCGCGAAAATGTAAGGATCCAGGTATGTTTTCTGTTCCATGTGTTATTGGAAATTCAAAGTTTGACAATGCCATGTTAGATTTAGGGGCTTCCATAAATGTAATGCCTTTATCAGTGTTTACTTCTCTATCTTTGGGACCTCTTAAGACTACTGGTGTGGTCATTCAATTGGCCAACCGTAGCACAGTTAACCCTGCAGGTGTGCTTGAGGACGTCCTTGTCCGAGTAGACAAGTTAATTTTTCCTACAGGTTTCAATATCTTGGACATGAAGGATGATGAAGGAATCAGTCCAACAACTATTATCTTGGGAAGACCTTTCATGATGACAGCACGAACCAAGATAGATGTGCATGCAGGATCATTGACAATGGAGATAGGAGACGAGAAGGTGTGGTTCAATGTGTTGGAAGTTGAGAAGCACCAGATTAAAGATCATTCTTTGTTTTGTATTGATTTATCAAGTGATGTTGTAAACAATTTTTCTTTTTCAAATATGTCGTCCCTAATTTTGGACGAAAAAGGAAACTGTAAAGCAGGTGATATTGAGGACGCGGTATTAATAGATGATACCTCAGTGGCGTCCGAGTGTGATGTTGAGGTGACTGAGATTACCTTAGGCAGTAAAATTTTGCCATCTGTGGTGCATCCACCCATTTTGGAGTTGAAACCTTTACCATCCCATTTGAAATATGCTTATCTTGAGAAGGATGGGAAACTCCCTGTTATTATATCTGCATTGCTTACTAATGAGCAGGAAAAACAACTATTACAGGTTATCAGAGACCACAAGAGAGCAATAGGCTGGAGTTTAGTAGATATTCCTGGTATTAGCCCTTCTTTTTGCATGCATAGAATACTTTTGGAGGAGGATGCTAAACCAGTGAGACAACCTCAAGGAAGATTGAATCCTCAACTGATGGGGGTTGTAAAGAAAAAGGACACCAAGTTGCTACAAACAGGTCTTATATATTCAAATTCTGGCAGCACTGGGGTGGGCCCTATACATGTGGTTCCTGAGAAATATGGAATCACAATGGTCAAGAACGAGAAGGACAAGTTGACTCCTATTCAAGACAGGAGTGGGTCACATAATGTAGTAGTTGACCATCTTAGTAGGATTGAAAAGGGAAAAGATAACATTCCTATCCAGGATGACCTTTCCAATGAAGTCCTACTAGCATTCCTTCCACCATGAAGGAGGTAAGTTCCCTCATACTTTTTCTTTGCATTTTATATATAAGGCATACATTGAGGACAATGCATAGTTTAAGTGTGGGGGTGTAGGGAAACAATTAATTTTGTTCCCTATTTTGTTTGTCTATTTTATTTGTTTTTAATAAATATTTGCATTGGATTTGTGAGTTTGAATCAGTAACTAGAATGATCATGAATTCAAGAGAAAAAAAATGAGTCATGTTGATATGAGTGGATTGCTTCTATGATTTGCTGATTGAGTTGACTTGAGAATTTCCTGATTAAATATTTTGTGAAAGAAATTTGAAACCATGTGAGTTTTGGGCTTAATGTTAAGGATGGACCACCATGTACCATACCTAATTTTTGTGTGATTTGCCCATGTTTTGTTGATACTCTAATAGTTAGCTTGATTCTGTGTTGTGCAACTAAGGAGAATATGCATGATTTGATATGATTGAGACATTTCTTGTTTTAGCTACTTTGCCAAATAAACTTGTCCTAACATTAATCCATTGGAACCCCCATTGAGCCTTAAGCCTATTTTTCTTGTTTCCAGTCATTGTCAAATGTGAAAAGAAGAAAAATCATATGTTCCTTACCTTAGGAAAGAAGAAGGAGTAATGGATTCTGTTAGAAGTAAAGTGATGAATAAGTGTGTAAAAAGGAAGATGAAAAGTTCAAGTTAAAAAAAAAAAACCAAGAATAAAAATATCTTCCTTAAAAGAGCAAGAAATAGAGTTGTTTTTGAAATCAAGTGTCATTACTCTTTCTATATCAATTTCAAGAGCTCAGAAATTCCAAGAAAATTTCCTACCTTTGCCTTGGCCTCAATAAAACCTTAAAAAACCCTCATGATCAATAATTGCATGTTTTCTGAAGTATGTGAATGTTAGAATCTTGCTAAATATCAAGGGTGTCTACTTTCATGGGTATTTTGAGTGTAAACACAAGCCAAAAACACTTGAGAGAATTGGAGAGAAATAGATACATGTTGACTTGAGTGTTATCTTTCATATTTGATTTTCTTGGGAATTCAAAAAGGTCAACTTATGTGTGAAGAATAGAGTGATTTCAATTGCATGTCCATGACAAAGTAATGTTTAGATGATTGATCTATGTCTAGTGCTACTCATTCTTTTGATCCAAATGCAAATATGAAATAAAATGATTCAGAACAAAGTCTTGGAATTAATCAATTTTGCCCAGGAGTGCAAAAGGATAAGTGTGGGGGTGTGATGAGTGCATATTTATGCCCATATTTATGCTTTAAAATTCAAATTTTTGATGGGATAATTGTGCTTAAATGGTTTATTTAAGTGAATTTGTGATGATTGGAATTGTTGGGTTTGGGAAATAAAGAAACGTAAAAAGTGAATTTTAGCGCATAAATTATTATTGGATGTTCTAATGTTTATTTGTGCAGCTGAGAATATAAGTTTTATTGGTCCAAATGGCAATTCAAGGCCCAAAATCAGATTTTATGTGGAAAATTCAAAAGGGGCTAAAGTGCAAATAGAGGAAATTTCAGCGTATTTGTGTAATTTTGGAAAGTCAAAAAATCTAAAAGATAAAATTCAGTTGTTGAATTTAATTTGGGAATATCAACAAGAAATATCTTCCAAATAATTTTATCATTATCTAAATCTTTTAGTTATTTGGAAGATATAAGATATAAGATAATTGAGTTAATATCCATCAAATATTCTTTAAAAACTGATTTAATCTAATGAATATTTGAAAGATATAATATATCAACAGAAAATATTTTATCAACAAACTATTCAAAGTCCAAGCCCAATCAAGCTTATATAAAGAGACCCAAGGGAGGCAGAAAGGGGGGGTTTCACTTCATTCATTCTCTCATACTCCTCTCACTTTTCTTTCATCTTGTATTTAACTCCATTCATGGAGAGCTAAGCATCTAGGGTTATTCTGCTGTAATTCCAAGACGGATTCTGAGGTTATGTTCAGTTAATGCAATTGTTTACTTTGATTATTGATTTAAGTTGTTCTCTCTATTTCTTTCATCTCTCTATCTTGTTAAAAGCAAAGATTTTTGCATCATAATATGTTTGAATCTACATGCATATTGATTATATGAGTTTTAGGGTTTCTAGGTTTAAATTGAGAATCTACTTTGATTTAATTTAGGAACTTTCATATGATTAAATGATTTTTACTATCAATTGAGAATGTACTTTGGTTGGTAGTAATAATTTCAACTATAATCAATTGAGAATTTACTTTGATTGATTAACTTTTAACTTGGTTAGGAGATTTAAGAATAGACATGATTAAACACAATAGAATTTGATTGAGAATGTACTTTGATTGAATTTATTGTGAATAATCTAGAAAGGTTTTGCATTTGATTGAGAATTTACTTTGGTTAAATGCATGATCGCCCTCAAATTAATTGAGAATGTACTTTAATTAATTTGAAACTTAAACAATAATCAATTGAACAATTATCCGTGAATCTGTTTTTAAGTTTATTATTTGTTCTTTAAACATTCTTAAACCATTACTTTTATTCATAAGCATTACATTCATAAGAATCATATATTCGAAAGCAATTCCGTGTTCGTTGGGAGACGACTCAGGGTTACTTTAACCCTATCTACTTTATTGAATACTACTTGGCAATACTGAAGTTGCCTTGAAAAGTAGTATTAATTTGATAGCTTCAACGACAGCCTATCAGTATTTAAGAAAATTTTGGAAGTTCAGGATGAAATCCTTGGAGGTGGAGGATGAAACAGCCCAAGCCGGATTGAGTTTGAAAAAAATAACGGACCAATTTTCAACCCGGCTCACTCGGGTTAAACCCTTGGTGAGTCAGGTTGGCTCACCAAGCCATCTAGTTTAATTTAATTATTTATTATTTTATGTTTTAATATTATTAGTTAATATTTTTTTTATTGTGTTGTAAACGAAAATAAAGAAAAAGATTTTGAAGAGAGCAAACTATTATACATTTATCTATTTAAGACTCTAATCTTATAAATGGATAAGTGACACAAAAATTATCAAATATTATAAACTTATTTATTCGTTTATTGTGTTTGCTTTTAGATTACATTTAAGTTATATTTTAAATAAGTGAATAAGTGATACAAAAATTATAAAATATTATAAACTTATTTATTTGCTTATTGTGTTTGTTTTTGGATTACATTTGAGTTGTATGTTAAATGTTTTATTTTGAAGTGTCTTTGAAGTTTAACATCTTTTTAGAGTACAATTATTTAAATTTGAATTACAAAAAAATTGTATTTTTTTAATTTAAAAAAAACTTGTAATTAAATAAGCAGGTGAGTCAACCTATTTAACCCACACTAACTTGTAATGGATCAGGTCGGGATTGAAATTTTTTAGGCTCATTAATAAATGAGCTGGGTTGGGTTGGTTCACTAAGTGGTCAACCCGTGATGGGCTACATCGAATTCAATCGAAGGGTGTTTCTCCCTCCACCGCCCCAATTACTTCTCCACCTCCCCACTATTTTCTTTTATTCCAAAAATACTCTACTCCTCCCCACTATTTTCTTTTATTCCGAAAATATCCTACACCTCCCCATTATCCTCAACAATCTTTTTCTTTCTCTCTCTGCATTAATGGAGCATTCATATGGCTTATATTTAAACTTGTGATATATTGCAAAATATAAAATTCAGAAGAAACTTTAATATTAGTGCTTCTACCATTTTCATTTTATAAATTTAAAAGATAGATGCAAATACAAAATAATAAACATAATAATATTAATAGTAAATAATATATTATTAATATTATTACTATTATTATTATATATTAACTTTATAATGACGAAATAACTAAATAAATTCCAAATCTTTAACAAATAACTTTTCTTTTATATTTTAAGTATTTAATAATACTTTTATATTATTTATCTAACAAAATTAAATACTTTATTCAAGTTATTTGAGTCAAACATGTTGGTAAGTTAAAACATAATATAATGTTAAAAATTATAGATATTAAATGTAAAAAAAACACACATATATATAAACATTTTTCTAGAAATTAGGACAAAATTTTACCATTTATTAAGTAATTTGAAGAAAAAAAAATATTGAACAGTGAAAATAAGATTGAATCAAATTTATTTAAGGGAAAGTGTAAATAAAATTTTGCAATATATCACAAGTTTAAATATGAGCTATGTGAATGTTCCATTAATATGAAGAGAGAAAGAGAAAGATGATTGAATATAGTGGGTGGTGTAGGTTATTTTTGAAATAAAAGAAAATAGTAGAGAGGTATAGAGCACTTGAGGTGATGGAGGGAGCAACACCCTCAACCGAATAATCCATTTTAACAGTACTACTTTTCTTTATAAAAAAAGTCTAAAGGACTTTATATATTTTTGTTAAATTTTAGCTAAGAATTTTGACCTAACATTTATTATAACCATAATACGTTATGAAACATATTATTCTCCAGGACCTCTCATCTCACATGTAATAATTTATTTAAAGAAAGATTGAGAAAAAAACACACATAATATCAATGGTATATTGCTGATAAAATAATCAAATTATATCACATTTTAAAAATTAAAAACTCAATTAAGAACCATTAACATCTAAAGACCTAATTAATATTTTCAAACAAATATGAATACGTCTAAATCTATTTTATATTTGTCAGATTTTAGTATTAACCATTTTTAATGTTTATAGATGATAAATGGAGATTCTTTTTGAAAATAATTTTTATTATTGTAAGTAAAATTATATAAAAAGAAAATATTGAGATTTGAAATATAAAAACATAAATACTATCGTATTAAAATAAAAGGATAACATAATTTTTGAAATGGATAATTAAGTTTTATAAAAATATATCCATAAAAAAATATAAAAAGAAATGATTTTTATTAATTGTTTTTATAATTTTATTCTAGATAATTTTTTTTATTGTGAATAACTGATTGAGTTTAGAAAAATTACAAGATTTAAAAGGGTAATGGAGTAAAAATCTGTGCATAGAAAAGGTAATTCATAATTTTGTTTTGTTAATAATATAGATAATATTCTTAGACATTTAAGATAAATATTATGTGACAAAAAGTCCAGAACGAGAAATTTCAACAAAAGTAATTATCAATAAATAATTTTAAAAATTTAGGATGAGTATTGTTTGGGCCAAGCTAATTCATAGCCCACTAAAACAGCCCAGAACAAGAAATCTCACCACAAGTAGCGTTTTCCCTGGAATCCCAGTGAGAGAAGTTATTTAGGGTTTTTGCGACGCCATCACTCTCCTCTGTAGCTTCTGCCGTCAAGTCCTTTCGTCATGGCTGAACAAGTATTCTTCATCTCTCCATTTTTCCATGTTGTTTTATCAATTCTTCTTATGTTTTGTGTGAATCTTGTGTTGATTTTGTTTAAATTGTGTGTTGCAGACCGAGAAGGCTTTTTTGAAGCAACCAAAAGTGTTCCTTAGGTATGTTGAAAACTTGGAGGAACGTTTAACTTTGTTGCTTACTTACACTGTGATTTTGACGCTGAATCGTTTTTGTTTTGTTTTTCTCGCTATCGCAGCTCGAAGAAAACTGGGAAGGGGAAGAGACCAGGGAAAGGTGGAAACCGCTTTTGGAAATCCATTGGACTTGGATTTAAGACTCCCAGGGAAGCCATCGAAGGTATCTCTTCATACCATTCGAACAGTAACATTTGTCCTCTCAGATGTTAATCTACAGTTTATTGTTTGGCCGGTGTTTTTTTTTTTTAATTATTACACTAGTTCAATGCTCTGCTGTGGAGTGTTTGTGAATTAGGTTAAAATTCGTATTCTTCATGAAGCCCTCTTTCTTTTGATTGGTCTTGTTCACTTCAAAAGAATTCATTCCCAAACAAGCCATTTGTTTTTAGTTTGTGTCTATTGACGATATCTGGGAATGCTATTTTTACTCTGATAGTTTTTGCTCTGAACTTTTTTATGATAGTGTTGATTCCTGTAACTATGTTTTTTCCCTTAAAAATTGTATATATTCTTGTTTGGTAGAATGTTAGCATGGCTTGAAATAGATTTTGTATACGACTCAGAATAATATACATTTGTTTATCTATATAATAACCGAAAATTTTGTGAGGCTATATTTCTCATTTCATGTCTTTATCTTCATGTACTTGGGTTATTTCACGTGAAAAGCCATAGTTATTTCTTTTCTGTAAATAGGTAATTTATACTTTTCCAACCCATTTGATTTATAATTTGTTCTTAATTTTAAGTACAGGAACTTATATTGACAAGAAGTGCCCCTTCACTGGCAATGTCTCCGTCCGTGGCCGTATCCTGGCTGGAACATGTCACAGTGCTAAGATGAACAGGACAATCATTGTCAGGAGGAATTATCTCCATTTCATAAAGAAGTACCAGAGGTATTTACAATACCATGCCTTCATTTTGTGCATTGATTTTGTATTTATGTTTGAAGAAACATAATCGGACTTCTATTCTCTGTGTAGGTACGAGAAGAGGCACTCAAATATTCCTGCTCACATATCACCTTGTTTTCGTGTGAAGGAAGGAGATCATGTCATTATTGGTCAATGCAGGTGAGATTTTATTCAAGTTATTCTTTTTGTTTGTCTTGGTCTCGATATCCGTCTGATGTTTACTACCATTAATGCAGGCCTCTCTCTAAAACAGTGAGGTTCAATGTATTGAAAGTGATCCCTGCTGGATCTTCGAGCGGTGCTAAGAAGGCATTTACTGGGATGTGAGCTTTGTTTTCCAGTTTTATGAGTTTAGATTATGTTGTACGCCTTGAATTTTGAAATCTATTAGGTTTTCTTAAGCAATGCAGACTCTTCTCCTGTTTCCCAGTATATTTAATTACTTCTCATTTGGGTTTAAAGTTATGGAATTGTTTTTAAACCAAGATATAAATGTTTCCCTAAATTAACACCATATATTTTCACTACAACGTGTGTTTGTTATTCTGAACTAAAGTTGGAAGATTAGTTTTTTATTATTGTTAAACAGAGGATTCAATAATTTGCGCATGAGAGTATATATTGTCTTGGAAACGAATACCTTAAGATGCGTTTTTCATTAGGGCATTAGTGTGTATGCTTAAATTTTGTATCGATTTAATAAATTAGCCAGTAAAAATTCTTAAAATTTCATCATTTATATTTGAATCTGAGCGTGTGTGCCTAGTACACAAGTTTGTTATGACTTGTTTTGAAGAATGATGTGTGCAAAGTTACTCTGAATTAATAGTTTCAATGCTTTCATTAATAATACATATATTTCATTTGTTTTCTTGTTCTTTTACTTAATTATTACTTTTATTTTTGTTATTTGCATTTTGCTTATAGAGATGTTTTCTAATTTTGTTATCTTCAATTTCGTTTTTCATTACTAGTACATAGATCATTTTTTGTTGTAAACCTCTTGTAATAGTTTTTAAAAGGGCTTAATACTTAGTTTTCTTAGTTGTTTTTGTTTAAAATGGTCTTTTTATTTTTGAGATTTTTAAAATGGTATTTTTTTTATAAAAATGGTTTAATTTTTTTTTTATTGATGATGTTAAAATGTTAACGGCATAATGTTTATTTCATTCAATTGGTGCTCAGTTTCTAAAATGTGACAAATTATTAAATGTTAAGGTTCCTTTTAATTAGTGTTGAATGTTAATTTTTAATTATTTTTAAATCTAATTAGATACATTATAATTAAACTCTAATTAATTTTTTTCAAATGTATGATTTTTTTAAAGAACTTTAATCATTTTTGTCTTCTCAATCTATGGTTGTTTCCCATCACATTTCAAGGCACTTATAGTCTAACTCCTCGTTAGCCATTCATGGTTGCAACTAGGGGTGGACAAATAGAATTGTAGGACACTACTAAAATCAATATTGAATTAATAATTAATTAATCTAAATTGAACTGGAATTAAATTGTTTTTTTTTTATTAAATTGGATTGAATTATACTAAATTGTACTAAATTAAAATATAAAATAAACTGAATTACTAAATATAATAATTTTAAATTGAATATTGTACTAATTTTATCAATGTCCTAGTTTTTATTAAGCACATTTCTTTAAACTTTTCCACTTTCTTGAATTATAAAAGTTTATTACAAAAAGATTAATTATTTAAATTTTTTAAATGATAGCTGTTTGATACACGCTGAAACAACGCGATAATTATATTAAGGCTTAATACTCTTTTTTGTTCCTAGTTGTGCTCAGTTGTGTCAATTTGTTTCTTTTCAAAATCTAAGAAATCATACTTCTTCGGCATATGAATCTTAGTAATAAAGGTCCTTCTCATGATATTGAGTTAGTTCACATAATCAGGAATAAGACAAGACTTTTATTAATCGTATCATATAACGGCTAAGGTCGCACCTTATACTATTGAGTACACTACAGTCGGCGCATGTCTGTTCAGGTAGTAACCCATACTACAATCATAAGACCCTTTCAACCATGACATTTGTATGAGTGCAAAGACTCCCAACTGAATGTCTAGTATCCCTACTATGTGGAGTAGGGTCGCGAGCCATCTTATTCCCTAAAGGTATAGCCTTATAGGGGGTTTTAAAAAAGTGTCTATTTGGTCTTGACTTAGTAAATTTTGTGTCAACGTTATCCCTTCCGTTAAAAAACACTAATGGTGTTAATGAATTGATGATATGACAGTATAAATTGGAAACGTGTCAATTTTAAGTTGTCTACGTGATGACGTGTTAATCAATGAAAGGTTGAGGTGGATTTTACAGATTGAGTTTTTGAATTTGGGGAAAAATTGAGTTTGGGCACAGGGCATCGAGGTTTGCTGGTGCTCCTGCAAGATCTTCTCCACGCAGGACCATGCCGCAGCTGCCATCGCCTGCGACAACACCTTGATTGGGGCCCCGACGGGGGTCCTGACCTAATCATCGACGACGGTGGTGACGCCACCCTCCTCATCCATGAGGTTGTCAAGGCCGAGTAGCTCTATGAGAAAATCGATGTGTTCCGCGACCCCACTTCCATTGACAATGCTGAGTTCCAGATCGTGCTTACCATTATCAGAGATGGGTTGAAGACGGACCCCACCCAGTACCACAAGATGAAGGAGCGTATTGTTCTTGGTGGTGATTTAGGTTGCGCGAGATTGATGATGGAGGGTAGGTTCAAACCTCGTTGTGCGATTTTCGGTATGGTGGTGACGACGCGACATGGTGGTGACGACGCGACATGATGGTGACGACGCGACATGGTTCATGGTGTAAGACCCGTATAAATAAAATAATTTCTTACCTTAAGTATTTTATTTGGTGGTATTAAATAATAAATTGTGATGAGAATCAATGTTGAGAAATATTTAAGGAAGGGAAGAAAATTAAATTAATATTGGTTTCATATTAATCTTCAAAAAAAATTTGAAAGAGTGTTTAAATATAATTGTTTTCGCTAATATATCAGTGGATGGAGCCTCCTCTAGTGGTTGATGTGAGTGTGCATGGAGGGTGTGTGTGCTTGGTCTTAAGTTTAAACCCATCTAAGACCAAAAATGATCCTAGCTCTTTTTAATTTCCACCTTGGAATGTGGGTCCCACGTTGAAGTAAGAAAGAGGAAATTAAATGTGGTTGGCCATGAAGAGTTGGTGTGCAACGTGAATGGCTTTCCAAAGCCTTATTTCACTTTGCTTTTCATGCATAAATGATGAAAGAGAAGGGGGATGTTATAATATTGATGTTGAGGGAAGCACTTAGGTTAATGCTTCCATTATTTGATTCCAAGAGGGAATTTTTATTCCCATGACTCCCTCATGAGTACTCGGACCATTTACTTTTTTTTGTTTTCCACTTTGCTTGGGTGGGCACATATTGTGTTCCACTTGCTTGGGTGGGTACATGTTTTCTAGACTTAGGAGGCTTGAAAGTGACCTTGGGGGAGGTTAAAGCTTGGAGAGTGGTAAAGAGATTTTGGACATCACTTGTAGGAGACCAAGAGGAGTGGAAGCATGTTGTCTAGTGAGAATATGAAACCTAAGAGTCTTTGGAAGCTAGCTTGGAATTGAGGTAAGGGGTTTAATTTGGGATATAACATAGTGTATGATGGGTAGAAGGTAACAATATAATGTTGTTGCATGCTTTCTTCCTTGTGTGTTGGGATTAAAGTTAACATGGTAAGGCATGTACTTTTCTTTTTTGTTGTAAGTTTTATGAGTTTTTGGGTATAACACGCAGAAGCTAAAAATGAACTTTTGCGATTTTTCCCAGATTTATTTGAGACCCTTCCTAAAGTCCAAAATAGTCGTATAAGTAGTCAAATTAAAGATATTTGAGTCTAGTTTCCAACAAATAAAGAATAAACTCAATTGGAGTTCGGTAAGAGAGTAATGAGCAAAATAGTCATCAAAGGTCAAAGCAAAGCATACTAGAGCGTGATTAAATTTCCGATTTTAATAATTCTACTGCAGCTAGCCCTGTAGTCCAAAACTTACAAGTTTTGTGTCCAAAGAAAGATATTTGAGTCTAGTTTCCACCAAAGCAATAATAAACTCAATTGGAGTTTGGTAGAGAGAGTAATGAGTAAAATGGTCATCAAAGGTCAAAGTTGAGCATACGAGAGGGTGATTAAATTTTCAATTTTATTAATTTTACTGCAGCTAGCCCTGCTATCCAAAAATTATGATTTTGGTGTCCAAAGAAAGATGTGTTAGTCTAGTTTCCAGCAAAGCAATAATAAACTCAATTGGAGTTTGGTAGAGAGAGTAATGAACAAAATAATCAACAAAGGTCAAAGCTGAGAATACCACAACATGATTAAATTTCTGATTTTAATAATTTTACTGCAGCTAGCCCTGTTGTCAAAAAATTTCGAGTTTGGTGTCCAAAGAAATATTTTTGAGTCTAGTTTCCAATAAAAAAAGAAATCAACTTATTTGGAGTTATGTACAAAGATTTATGAGTAAAATAACAAGCCAAAGTCAGTGTTGACAACATTCAATTTTACTCGTTGGGAGCACTTATCTACACTCTTTAACCAAGAGTGTGGGTAAGAGGGTATTGAGAATTCTCTTCCATTGTTGGAAGAGGAAAGAAGGGAGTGTGCTTAGAGAAAAAAGGGTGTATCAGAATTCGGTGTTTTTGGGAATTTAGTAAAAAGTGGGGGTGCACTAGAAATGTTGTTAAAGTTGATGGAAGTGTGAAATTAGCAATTTTAGAGGGGTGCGACAGGATGATAAATAATTAAATTAAGTTATTTAATTATTTGTTAGTCAATGAATTTAGTTGACTTTATATATGATGGTGATGGTAAAATTGTGAGAGCAAGCGTTCTGTCATTTCCTTAGAATTTTGGTCGAGTCAATGGTGTTCGTATTGCGATACGATAATGTGTTAAGTCTCTGTGGAGACTGAGGTTCGAGTGTCACCCTTTCCTCGTGCGCGGGGACTAGAGAGGGTTGAATGTCTTGCCCAATGACTTCAGCTCGTGTGAGTGTAGTGCTCGGTGGGTGCGCCTAACCGAAGTTTTTCTCGTAATTCCTTGAGGAGTCGGGGACATAGGTCTGAAGTTGCGATGGAAGACGACTCGAATCGTCCTGTTTTGCGAAACAGGTTTGGTATGAAAAAAATTCAAGGAAACAACAGAAGCTCGTGTAAATGATTTGAGTCGTGAGTATAATACTATGATGTATTGTAATGTTGTGACTTTGATAGTCTGGGTGGTGATGATCTAAGTTATGAATGGAATATTGTGTTGTATTATATGTTTGTGAATAAGATAATCTAAGTTATGATATTTTAATGTTGAGTTATATGCTATGTTAGGTTCTTAGTTACTCACTTTCATTTTGTGGTTGTGGTTCCACCTGCGATGATTGTACTTGTACGGGAGTAGATGGCGTTGTAGATGAGGCAGAGATGAAGTAGCACGACGAGAGTTATGGGAATAACTATGGGGGACTTATCATGTTTTAAAGTAATTTTATGTCTTTGAATAATGAATTTGATATTTGTAAGGTTTTAACCTTATGTTGTAAGACGCTTAAACTTTTGATGGTTTAGTTCAGCGATGTTAATTAAAAAAAAAATTGGCGTAAAATTTTGGATTTTGGGATGTTACATTTGGTATCAGAGCAGTTCATTCTTAGAATGAACTCGGTGTTGTGGGTCTATCGTGTCTTCTTTGTGAAGAATTTAGCCTAAATGGTATAATCTACCATTTCCTCCAAGTCTAGATAATAGAGTTTTGTATCTAACTAGAGGTTTTGAGAACATAAAAACATCTTAATAGGAGTGATGAGGGTGCACACTCATGACTTTTACCAGAGATGATTTTCCTTTCTAAATTTTGAAGGTTTAGGGAAAGATAGAGTTGTGGTTCCAGTGTGGTTGTATTTAGAAATCCTTATCTTCTTCTTGCCTTTGTGGTAGTGTACTGTACTCTATAGTCGTAGAGGGATGCAAATTCAAGGACAACTTGACCTATATACCTTCATTAGAATTGGTGAAAGCCTTTGAGGCAAATTCTCACCTCGAAGATAAAGAGATATAAGACCAGAGTTTAGGTTTCAAAGGAAGGGTGAAGATGTTGGTGTTTAGAAGTAATGTTTTGGGTGAAGAAGTTTTCCAGAACAAAATCAGGAGATCAAATATCTTACGAAGAGTTGAGTTCAAAGGCTAGAATAAGAGGAGCCTTGGCTAAGCATTGCTGTAGTAAGGTTTAAGGAATCAAATTGGTTCTGTATATCAGTGGTGTCAAAAGTGGATTTATCCTACGAACTCATTAGGAAACATACTGACAATAATTCTCTGTGTGAACGGAGAAATCACACGCACCCAACCCAACTGTGAAACCTCTAATATGCCTATATTAGCAAGGGCTTTGGGGAGTGAAATCATATAGTTTCTAGTACGTGCATCAAATGAGCAAGTTAAAATTAATTACTTGGCATTGCGATGCGTATATGTTTGACTGTTTATTTAAATGAATTATAAACTAATTAGGTAAATGAAGTCAATCTTTTGGTATTGATTTCCACATGATATTATCTTTGGTTACTAGTCTATGTGGAATTTACATACATTATGTCTAGTATAGGGCTGATCATGATTTAATAATTCACATGATGAACAAATACTACTTGTCATTGTTTTATGGTATCGATGTAGCGATTCATGGTTGTTTTGAGTGAACTTCAATTCTATAAACATGTTTGATGCAGTCTCAACTATTACTTATCATTGATTTATGGAATTTATAATTTTTATGGTATGGATACATGATAGGATTAGGAGTTATAAACGTAAGGTACTGTTGGATAGTGTACTAAATTATATTAGAATAGGTCTTAATATTATAAGTGTAGATACCAGTTAAGTGAGTTAATTAATAACTAGTATTGCACGTTAAACCAGATAGACACATATATATATATATATATATATATATATATATATATATATAGTAAGTAGGAGATGTTTAAAATGAATGAATCAGGGAAAAACATAAGATTTAATTAATTTCATCATCGAAAAAAAAATTACAATAATAGATTTTCCTTCCTAAGCCTCTGAAAATTTCACTTCTGGTTTGAGTCTTGTAAATACCCAAAATCAATAGAACTCTTCAAGTATCCAATTTTACCTTAGTATAAACCGAGGAAGGAAGATTGAACATCTATAGAATTATTGCGGAAGAAACACCAATGTGAGTAGATATATTGAAAAAAAAATGTCTTAACCATTACACCGAAGATGGTCTTACCCTCATAATAAATAAATCTATCTTACACTACTTAAACAAAATAAATAAACAAATTAATGCTACTTGATAAAAAAACAGACCGACAGATTTGACAATAAGGAGGAAAAGTTACCTTACCGTGCATCAATGAATCAACTTAAATTTTTTTTTTGATGGTTAGCTAGTTTACGTTACATTTAAGTATATAAATAAATATATAATAATACTAATAATAATAATAAAGATGTTCTATAGTCGATCACTAGTGATCGTTAAAGATTATAGTCCAAAAAAACAAAAACAAACAAAATACATAATGACAATTGTAGTCTTCTCGAGGAGACTATTCATTAGCGGAAGACAATCGTAAGGAAAGCTCAACAGAAGGAGCCTTCACCTGGAACTGTAGGGGAGGAGAAATCTCTCTTTTTTCAGGAACGGGAGGGATTGGAAAAAGATCCAACATCACCCGATCTGGAACCGACGATGCTATCCTTGAAAGATCTCCAAATAAATAAAATTAGAAATGTTAAGGTAAAAAAAATAATAAAATAAAAAAAAGAAAATAATATACAACGTGTCTTACCATTCATAAACGGCAACAAGAGGGGCAGTAGAGAGTAAGATGTGGTGGCAGTGCTTTGCTTCAAGCATCGTTGCTTTTCACGATACCCATAATTTTGAAACCAACAATAAACGCTATACTCTCCAATTTCCCCATAAACGTTAAGTCTCGTTGCAATCTCGTGCACTTGCTCTCTATTTGGATTTCATATTACAAATGCAAAAAGGGCCTCTAGTAGAGCAACTTGTTCTCTAGTAGGACTCCATTGTTTATATCCCAGCTTATCTTGAACTTTCAAATTTCTTACATTTTTGTTCATTTTTTCTAAGAGGCAAAAGTGAAGAAATATTTTGTTTGTGTCAAGGAGGGCTGATATAATTAGTTTTCTTTTAACTCAATTTTGTCCATAAGTTCAGTGTAGATGTATTCTCCGGTCATCGCAAAGGATCTTACTAGATCTAACTCCAACAAGTTCATATTCAAGATTTGTTTAAGTTAAATTAATTTTTAGGGTTCCACTACAAGAAATATGTTTATTACCGAAGGATTAATACCAACGTTCTTTTATCCTTCGGTAAGGCAGTGACAGTACCGAAGGAATTCGCCCTTCGATAAAAGGTTCAATTCAGTGAAATGAGAATTTAGGATTTCGCTAACGCATTCTCCCAAATTCAGTATTGTGAAATCTTCTCCCTCCCAAAACCTCTCGACCTTAATCTCAACAACCATTTTTTCGCAATTCCCGCTTCTTCCCGCTTCTCTCTTCTCCCTTCGCCGCCGCACACCGTCTCCCTCCTCTTCGCCAAACCCCAACACCACCCCTCCCTCCTCTACGCCAAATGCAAACCCTCCGATGACATCGACACCTCCAACAACGTCAACCCACTGGAAGACATTAACTTCAACCCCCCGGAGCCTGCGGAGGGATTTGTCGCAACTCCCTCCTTCAACGATGGCCCCCTCAAGACGGAGGACGCGATCGCCGCAGCCTACGAGGAGCTCTACGGCCCCACCTTCAGCGGTGTTTCCATGCTCGGGAATGACGTCTTCGAAACGGACGCCCTGGTGAAGCAGGACACAGGTTTCGGGTCCAACACGAAGAAGGAGAAGGTCCGCGACGGGTTCGAAGATAGGGTGGTCCAGGTGAGAAGGGTGACGAAAGTTGTTAAGGGAGGGAAGCAGTTGCCGCCGTCGCCGCCGTTCAAAAGTCTGCCTCCAATGCCATGAGGAACATCGTGAAGGTGCCAATGACTAAGTACTCCACTTTTTCCCCACACGTACACACTCAGTTTCTGCTTAGAATGTTATAGTTCTTTTGCTTCCTTGTATCTTCTGGAATTGGAGACTGAGATTAAGATAGAGATTGAGTTTCAGTTTGCTTCTCTTGTATTCATCATGTTTCCCCTTGTTGGTTCATCCCAAGAGCACCAGAAAATTACAAGCAGCCCTTCACGAACCAAAGAATATAAGGTTAGTTGTAGCATTGATTTACTGTTAGATTCCAAATTTTAGTTCATTTTTTACCCTAAAGCTTGTTAGTAGCTAATGAGATTATGCATTGGTTTGTCAGAGATCTGGGACAATGCAAAATTTAGACTTGTACAATTTGAACAGAAATCTTCCAAGAGAGCTAACTGAATCAGCTCAAGCTGTCTATTACTAGAGAGGCAACCCAAGTTTTTCTGTTCAAAGTGTGGAGGAGATAATGAAAATTGTGGGAGAAGCAAGGGACCCTCCTCCGGTTTCTAGGCCTGTCAAAGGTTTTGGCTGGGACGGTGAAGAAGAGGAAGGGGAAGAAGATGTGGAGGAAGAGGAAGATGAAGAAGATGAATATGACAAGAGGGTGAAGGAAGTTCATGCCAGTGGAGAATTTCAAATCAGTTAAGCAGTATAATTCTTGTGTTCTTGGTTAAAGTTTCATTTTTTATGCTAGAAGTCACCTATTTTTATGTGTACTATAATTTATATTAACTACTACAAACCAGCGAGGCAGTCTAAGTCACTGCATTGTCCATGTAATGTATTAGTATTACCTGTATCACCATGGAAGTCGTGTATGAAAACAATAGTTGTCTGATAACTTTTAAATTACTCATCCATTTATAATCCAGCTAGGTAACTTTAAAATGCTTTTATATCACACGAAACAATGACCTCAACCATGTATTGTGCCTTAAGTTCTTGTACTTAGTTTTGGTTTACTTTGAGAATGCTATATCACAGAAAGTGGATGATTATCTTGGTCGAGTCAGAAAATGATTTTAACCATGTACCCATTGTACATTAGTTTTTTTCAAGAGAATTACCACTGGACTAAACTTTACAAGTGATCATTTAGTTTTTCAAGAGAAATAACAAACATACTTCGGAACTAAATTTGTATATTATATATTTCATGATTCTTAATTTTTTTTGTGAGAAACAATCTCTTTGCTGAACATGTTGCAGACTTCATAACGTTTAAAATAAGTTTTTAGTCATATTTCATTTTTAAATGTTATTTATAAGCATTTCTAAAACATAAGTGTTTGTTTCAAAGATACTAAGGAGTAAACCTTTTCATATGACCTTGCATAGGGCATAGAATATTTTATAGTCTATTAAATGTAGTCTCCAACACTTGAGTGTTATATGATTAGTTGTAGCATTGATTTACTGTTAGATTCCGAATTTTAGTTCATTTTTACCCTAAAGCTTGTTAGTAGCTAATGAGATTATGCATTGGTGATTACCTCCTAGTTTATTGAAAAAAGACATATGTGGATACTTTGAGGACGAGAAAGGCATTTTATTAAATAACCTTTTATGTCTAAAGTATTTCTTTCACTGATGCCATTTTCCTTTTTAACATGATATATATACTTTTGAATTTCTATTCAGTAGATGATTGTTGTGCTGCTTGCCACAGTTGGAGCAATCATGTCCATAAAAAATTTCAACAACCTCTTCAACAATAGTCATCAAAGAATAGGAGTTGCACTATATGGCATTATCTGGCTCCAAGTTTTATTTGGTCTTTCTTGACCACAAAGGTAAAACAACTAAATTCCCTTTCATTGAGAATTTGTGTATCTATACGCATGATTTTGTTGGTTAGGAAGTTAAATAGGCATGAAAAATTGATATAACATTGAAGTAAATGATTTTTGCACTACACTTATCTGTTTGCTAAATGGGAGTATGATCTTAATTGCTGAATTGGAGTCAATATATGTAGAAAACCTTATTGTTTTAGTTATAAAATTTTGCAGAAAACCTTGTTGTTTTAATTATAAAACTCTGCAGAAAACCTTCTTGTTTTAGTTATAAAACTCTGCAAAAAACATTTGCTGTCTTAGTTACAAAATTCTGCAGAAAAGCTTTGCTGTATTGCTGTAAATTCTGCATAAAATCTTTGCTGTTTTGGTGTAAAATTATGCAAAAATACCTTACTATTTTGCTGTATAACCTGCATAAAAATCTGGTTGTTTTGATGGTATATTCTGCATAAAAATCCTTGGCTATTTGACATTTGTTAATCTGATTGAGTAGTTTATAGCTTTTGGAGATATTGTTTTATGTCAAGTAGATATTATTGTTGTTAAAGGTTGTTGTTGGACTATGTATAAATGTTGAGATTGTGACTATGTATAAATGTTTGCTCCAATTTTCGATTCTAGGTTGGCATGTGCAGGTTTATGTTTCCAAATGCAAAGTCCAGTGGTGCATGACAGGACAAGGTTGAGAACGCCCTTTGGTAATTACCGAAGGCTTTTGGCCCTCGGTAATTACCGAAGGGCAAAAGCCCTCGGTAAATGTTAGCAACAAGGGATTTACCGAGGGCTCTTTGGCCGTCGATAAGCCTTCGGTAATTACCTTTTACCAACGGTTTTGGGCTGTTTCCGAGGGTTCCTGGCCTTCGGTAATGCCCTTCTTTTTTGTAGTGTTCATAGCATTATTCTACCCAAATTCCTCTATCATACCTTCAAACGAAGGAAGATTAACAACGGTTTTTCCAGCTTATATAACCATTATTAGTTTATCAGTATAAAAAAAAGGTGAGAGTGGTGAAATAACAAAACAAATAAACAAGTATAAGAAAAACAAGGAACGAACGTAAATGCAAAAAGAACATGGATTAAAAGAAAACTTAAAGGAAAGAACAAAACGAAAGATTGAGAGGATGAAACACTTACACGAAAGGGAAAAACGAAAGGAACACTTAAAGAGAGACGCTCCTCACAAAATTAGGACACTCTCGAAGGACACTCTAGGAGAGCAAACTCACGCTGAAACTCAAAGTGTCGCTCAACGCGGAGGAATACTTTATTTATGAGCCAAACATTTTCACTGTAGCAACAGTTCCGGTTGTTGGTACCAGTTGTGTAACAATGTCGATTATAAAAAAAAATAATAAATAATAATAATAATATTAGTATACGTGAGGAGTATGGAAAATTATTGGATAAATTTCTTGTGTATGATATTTTGATTTGTGAAAGGGCTATGTTTGTTATATTTAAAGAAAACAAATTTAGTATATATATATATGTATATACATATATATCGTACTATCATATATTTTTCTTGGAGTATAGAATTTTCAAGGTCGAAAATTTTTTGTTGTTGGGGAGAATGTAAGACCCGTATAAATAAAACGATTTCTTACCTTAAGTATTTTATTTGGTGGTATTAAAAAATAAATTGTGATGAGAATCAATGTTGAGAAATATTTGAGGAGTCGGGGAGATAGGTCTGAAGTTGCGATGGAAGACGACTCGAATCGCCCGGTTTTGCGAAACAGGTTTGGTATGAAAAAATTCAAGGAAACAACAGAAGCTCGTGTAAATGATTTGAGTCGTGAGTATAATACTATGATGTATTGTAATGTTGTGACTTTGGTAGTTTGGGTGGTGATGATCTAAGTTATGAATGGAATATTGTGTTGTATTGTAAGTTTGTGACTAAGATAATCTAAGTTATGATATTTTAATGTTGAAATTATATCCTATGTTAGGTTCTTAGTTACTCACCCTTTCATTTTGTGGTTGTGGTTCCACCTACGATGATCATACTTGTACGGGAGTAGATGGTGTTGCAGATGAGGCAGAGATGAAGTAGCACGACGAGAGTTATGGGAATAACTATGGGGGACTTATCATGTTTTAAAGTAATTTTATGTCTTTGAATAATGAATTTGATATTTGTAAGGTTTTAACCTTATGTTGTAAGACGCTTAAACTTTTGATGGTTTAGTTCCGCGATGTTAATTAAAAAATAATTGGCGTAAAATTTTGGATTTTGGGATGTTACACATGGTGGTGGCGGCACAGTTGGGTAGGGTTTGGACTTCACTGTTGCGGCACGACAAAGTGGTGGTGGCAGATAGGGTTTAATTGACGGTGGAGGAATTATGGTTTCTGTTGTTTGGGGAAGGCAACACTGATGTGGCAAGAGGGAATAGGTGGCCCAGAGATTAAAAATAAAATTGAAAACAAACTACCTTATCATCACATCATTAACACCGTGAGTGTTTTTTTAACGGAAGGATAAGGTTGACACAAAATTTACCAAATCAAGACTAAGTAGACGATTTTTTAAAACCAAGGACCAAATTGACACACAACTGAGCACAATTGGAAACAAAAGAGGCTATTAAGCCTTATATTAAATAAATTATCAAAGTAACTGTTTAATTGAAATTGAGAAGTATAATAATGCATGTTTTCGAAGTTTTTAACCGATGGGCCCATTAAATAAAAAATATTTAAATTGTACCTAAAAATATTATGATTTTATAAATATTTTTTATTTAACATTTTTTCGTTAAATATTTTAGAAAATAATATAAAAAAAGTACTAAAATTTTATTTAAATATTTATTTTATTTTATTCATAAGTTTCGTACGAATTACTTTTTTAATTATTTTGATATTATTATTTTTTATTTTATTTATATTTCTTTTATTATTATATGTGTATGGAAATGATTTAATTTTTTATTTATTTTATTTTATTTTATATTTTTTATTTATATTTATTTTGTCATGAATATTATTTTACTTTTATATTTATTTTTTTCAATTATTTATTTATATATTTTTGTTTTATATGTGTATATAATTTATTTTATCTTTTTATCTACTTATTTTACTTTAAAATAATTTTTATTTATATTTATTTTGTTGCCTCATAATATTGTTTTATTAATCAATTATTTATTATTTATATTTTATTAGGTAAAATTTAAACTAATATTTATTAACTATCATAATGTAATAAAAGATAATACTAGAAAAGTTACTCTTAATAAACGTTTGTTAATTGTTTTCTCATTTGATATTTATATAATATTAATTATGTTTTCTATATTACTATTTTTTTTATGATATTTCATTATATAGTCATTTAATAAAATTTAACATTAAAAGATATATTTTAGTTTTAGTATGTAAAATTCTATCATTTAAAAATAATAATATTGATATTTATTTTAAAGTTAGTTAATTTTTAAAATAAATAATTATTTTAATTTGTGCGCTTGCACACATTTTAATATCATTAAAAGTTTCTTTTAACATATTTTTACATATTTAATAATATGTTAAAGAATATAATATATTTAAAGTATTATTTTTTTATATAGTCTTTTTTTGTTTTATGATTTCTATTACTTAATCATTTAATAAAATTAAATTTTAAAAAATATATTTTACTTTTATTTCTTAAAATAATATTATTGAAAAAGTAATATATGTTTATTGATAAAAAAAATAAAAATTTATTTTTTATATGAACGATTTCTTTTATTAATATTTTATTATTAAACAACGTTTTCTTAGCAAGACGAAGTGGTTGAACGGGAACTAGAAAAGAAGAAAGAGTAGATACAGTTCTTGCAGTTAACTGAACCAAAAATGTTATAAGTTCACTTTTTAAAAACTAAACAATTGAACTTTTAGTAAAAGTGGATCAGGTTTTTTTAGTATAATATTGTATAATTAACTATAATATAGTACACATCAGTTATTTTTGTCCAGCCCTAATCGCAACCTACTAGCACCTCCATAATCTTGACTCTTGCCATCATCACCAACAATCAACAAGAGTAGAAAAACGAAGACTAAAAAACTTCTAAATCATAACCTTGACCATCAAATCGTGAGCCCTAAAAGAGAATAGACAAATCTCAAAAAGAAATATTATTAACACCTATATGTAGAGAACAAACCAAAACCCAATTTGCAAATGAAAAACTTAAAAAAGTCACAAGACTAAGACTAAAACTTAAGAAACATAAACCTCAAGCTTCACGCCAATTAAGGAGAAGTAGAAATGGTTCTCTACAAAGTCGAATAGAAAAAAAACAAAGATGAAAACTTGAAAAATCACTGAAAATTCTCTTTGAAACTAGTTGTAATTTCTTTTTAGAAAAACCATTTAAGTTTTAATATTGTCATAGCACTTGGACATACCTTGCCTAATATTTTAAAAATGGACAACGCATTGAATATTGGTTAAGGTGTACATTATATCGTTAGCTATTTAAATGCCTTTCATTTTTGCAAAAGAATGGACCACTTTGAACATTTAAAAAAATAGAGGACATTTTAAATAAAGGAGGGACCACAATAGATATTCAAACAACAACAAATTGATTTTTATGTATGTTGGTATAATAATTTTCCTTATAACACTAATATTTGGATTTTGTAATGAGTGTTTTGGATTGGAGTTTTATTGAAGAATTGTTTGGGTTACTTGAATATGGAACATTTATAGTTACTCAAAAAATATCTCAATTACTTCTACAATTAAATAGGCTTTTAAAATAAAAGAACATTTTTTGTATATTAAAATTGTTAGATATATTATTTTTATCTTTTATTTTTAGTTAGTTTGTTCTTATTTCTTATTTTTATTTTGGGCTTAGCCTATATTTCTTTTATTATAAATAGAGGACCCTATATGTATATTCAACACAAGGGAGATTACATACATAGTTTTTACTATATTCAACATGGTATTTAGAGTTAGGTTCTTTTGAGTAAAAAATTCCTGTTTTCTCTACCACTACACTTACTGCTACCGACAACACCATCTATTACTATCGGCAGCGCCATCGTTGTCATCTATTGCAGCCACTACACGATTTTGGTCATCTCCGCCAAACGACCACCATGCCATCAATGATGCCTTCAATTGAGCTCTTACACGCTCTTAACGCCTTTTGAAGATATGAATCTGCTCCCTTTTCTGTCGTCTATGTGGCACGTCTCATATCATTTTAGGCAGTTAATAAGAGCATTGAGGTTGCTCTTTTTCCTTTTTTAGGTGTCTTGGAGAATATTGAATTTTTATGGTTTCTCTCCCTTGTTCATCCATGGCTTCTTCCACTATCTTCTCTTCTCCCTCCCTTTTATCACCATTGCTTTTGACTTGTCCATATATGTTTTTTTCCCCATGGAAAATATGATTGTTGTTAGTTTATTTATAACCGTGGTGACTCTCCAACAATGATCTATTTGCAAGAAGAGATTTACATTGAGCAACCTGCCAGATTTGTTGCTCAGGGTGAGTTTTTTTGGTTGATTTCGTCATCTATGTTGTCTTGTAAATCGTTAGCAATTTGGTGTCACTCGAGTGTAGAAGGATATTTTTCACTATGTCTTTATGAATTACATTAGTAACAAGTTTGATACAATGTATGAACTAGTTTGAGAGGAGTGTTAGATATATTATCTTTATCTTTAGTTAGTTTGTTATTATTTTTTATTTGTATTTTGGACTTATTCTATATTTCTTTTATTATAAATAGAGAACCCTATGTGTATATTCAACACAAAGGAGATTAATCTTATACATAATTTTTACTATATTAAAAAAATATTAAATATTGTTATGTAATAATTACATATAAATAAAAATATGAAATTGTAAATGATGATGTGTTACAATAAAAATTGTTAATTACAACTTTCAATATATATATTGTAAATTACAACTTTATATATATATATATATATATATATATATATATATATATATATATATATATATATATATATATATATATATATATATGAAGTAACTTTTTATAAATTTATTCTATTGTTGATGTGCTAAATTTCTGATCAAATTTTAGGGCTAGAAATAGTTTGAAGAAGAGAACTTAGAAGGAAAAAAAAGACAATTGAAAAGGAAAACAAAGAAGACAAATTAATTAGCTTTTGTTTCGAATATCATTTTTGTGATTGAAAGTTGAGAGCTCTTCTTTTTCCTTCCTCGACATCTCGTTGCTAAACTAGAGAATGATAATAAAATGAACAAAAACTTACATATAATATTGTAAGTAATTTATGGTATTGTTTTCCAATCAAATTGGAGTCTCTCTTTCATAACTAGCAATACACTACAAAAAAAAAACCCTTATTTAGAGGGGTTATTTTGGGAAGGTTATAAAAAACCCCCTCAAATTAACATACTTTAAGATGTTTAATTTAAATTATCTAACTGACAATATTTGTGGGGTTTTAATTCCTTTCAAGAGAGATTTATAACCTCTTCAAATAAAAATATATTTTTATTCATCATTTTCTAATTCTTTTACATTTTTCCCTCTAAACATTTTAGACTAAGTTTCATTTTAGTAATTCTAAAATTTCATTACTTCCAGATCTAAAACCCATCTCTGCTTAAACCCATTATTTTTCTAAAACTTAATTTTCCTCTAAAAATCTTCTGACAATTTCTCCTTCATTTCACCACTTGAACCCTAATTTCTCCCTTCATTCCATCCGCTCTCTCCCTCTTCTTTCATTTCTCCTTTAGATTGCCCAGTGTTTTCCTTTTTCTTTCAGATTCGTAGTCGGCGGACAAAGCTGCAACGGTGGTTCTGCAGACCGGCAGACAGCAGAGCTCATAACGTCACGGTTGATAGGTACATCGTTCTACAACCCTTTGTGTTTTTATTTGGTGCAGCATTTTAGTGGGATATCTTCTTCTCAGTCTCAATCATGTTTTTCATGAACGAGTAAATTGAGTTATTCGTTAAGGAATTCGACTTCAGTTCCACATGGACCAACACATTTGGTTTTCCTTTTAGTTTTTGTACGTTCAAATGAATATTGACCATAAAGTGTCTAATTCATCAAGTTTATGCATTTTATTGAGTGATGTATGTACTTTATTGTGTGTGTACGTGTATATATGCATACCACTCTCGTTATTAATTTCACTGTTTCAATACTTGTGTAAGTTAATTAATTATTTAATTAGTGCTAGTGTATATATGCTAGCACGAAAGAGAAACAATTGTAAATTGAAAAGATTTTTCACTTGTAGCCTGGATGTATGGATTGAACGCAATTCAAGAATTTACATTGTTATGTTTCTTGAATTGGTTTTTCTTATGTGCTTTAATCACATTTAATTAGCATTGAATAAATTGAATCCTGCTGTTATGTGATTCAAAAGATAAAGCGGATTGCACCTTTGAAAGATAAAGCAGATTGCACCTGTTAGGATGATAATGGGGATTGAATGCAATAACAATTTTTGTTGGAAAAACAATTTTCTATTACGCAAAGTTGTTAATTAAGATGAATAAATGAAATATATAAAATAAATGAATATATTTATGCTAGTGTATATAGTCCTTATAGTTTTCACAATTCACAACTACGTTTTGTGTATATGATTTTACCTTACATGGAGAAAGCATTTTCTATAATATGATAAAGAGGACCGGTACTAACAACTTTTACTTTTTGTATCTTTTGTTATATCATTGTGTATTTTTTGTTATATTTCGGAATGAAATTCTCATAACAAAACACTACTTAATTGATGTTGTAGGTTTCTCTTTTAAGTATTGCAAGCTCACAATTATCAAGGTTAGTAGAAACAAGTGTTTAATTTTTTTTAATTCATTATTTATTTTTATTTTCCATGAATATTGTATTCTTTCTTATGTGTTAGTGTATTTAATTTTGTTTAGGAATATTTTTGAATGGATAAGTCTTGGATAACTAAGCCTCGAAATACAATTGAATACTCAAATGGTTTAGAAAAATTCTTAGATTTTGCTTTTGAGAATGGAGCTTCTTGAGACACAATTCGATGTCCATGCCCCAAATGTGGGTTTGTGAAATGGCAAAATAGAGGCATAGTTGAAGAGCATTTGATTTTAAAACAATTTCCCAAAAATTATGTTATTTGGAATCTTCATGGTGAAAGGCAAAGACAAGATATTTCTAGAAATGAAGATGAGTCACAAGAGGCATTTCATTTTGAAAATGCAATGGAAACAATGATAAATGAAGCATTTGGACATTATAGGCAAGAAGGTACTAATACAGGCAGATCACAACCATTGGGTGAAGATGATGTTAGTAATGAAAGGCCAAGGGAGAATCATAATGAATTTAATGAGTTTCTCAATGACGGAAATCAAATATTGTATGATGGGAGCAAGTACACAAAATTAGAATTTGTAATCAAATTATATCATATCAAGGTTTTGTGTGGATTAAGTGACAAGGCAATGAGTATGATCCTAGATTTGCTAAGAGATGCATTTAGTGAAGCAAAGTTGCCTCTTTCTTTTTATGAGGCTAAGAAAATCATCAACAAACTTGGTCTTAACTATACCAAAATAGATGCATGTCTGAATCATTATATGTTATATTTAAGAGATGATGAAAAAGATTTGCAAACATGCAAACATTGTGGTACATCTAGATGGAACCCAAAGAAGAAAAAAAAGCAACCTGCAAAAGTTTTATGTTACTTTCCTTTGAAACCAAGATTGCAAAGATTGTTTATGTGCTCTAAGACTGTAGAGCATACGAGATGGCATTCTTCAGAGAACAAGGATGGAGTTATAGGGCATCCAAGGGATGGTGAGGCATGAAAGACATTTAGTGTAATGCATCCTGAATTTGCTTTAGATCCTCGAAATGTTCGCTTAGGCCTTGCTAGTGATGGTTTTATGAGTTCTATTTATAGTATTTGGCCAGTGTTTTTAATTCCATACAATCTTCCACCTTGGCTTTGTATGAAGCACACTTCATTGATCCTGTCCATGATCATTCCAGGTAAGTAGATGCCTAGAAATAGTATTGATGTGTACTTACAACCCCTTGTGGATGAGTTACATGAGCTATGAAATGATGGGGTGGAGACCTTTGATTCTTCATTGAATGAAACTTTTAGAATGCGAGCAACTCTTATGTGGACAATTAGTGACTTTCCTGGCCTTGGTATTTTATCTGGTTGGAACACACATAGGTTTAGCTTGCCCTACTTGTAACTTTGATGCAGAACCTTGTCATCTTCCTCATAGTAGGAAGTGGTGTTTTATGGGACATCGTCGCTTTTTAAGTAGAAACCATAGATTTAGATTGAATCGTGTTCGCTTTGATGGAAGCACTGAAGAATGAAATCCACCACTAAAAGTATTTGGATATGACAATTTTAGGCAAGTGGAAAATATTAATGTTACATTTGGGAGAGGAATTCATTTGAATGGTAGAGGAAAAATATGTAGACAAGAAGTTAAATAGTGGAATAAAAGAAGCATTTTCTTTGAACTTCCATATTGGGAGTCTAATTTGTTACGTCACAATTTAGACTTCATGCAATTGAAAAGAATGTATTTGACAATTTAATCTATACTTTGTTGAATTAAAAGCCTAAATCCAAAGACAATCGTAATGCAAGGGAAGATTTGAAGGAAATGGGCATAAGACAGGATCTTTGGCCAGATGATAATGGAAGATACCACCTTGCTTTGTTTTCACTAACTCGTGATATGAAAAAGTTGTTTCTTAAAACTTTGAAAAATGTTTTAGCACCTGATGGTTACTCAAGTAACATTTCTAGATGTGTTGATGATGTTCAACATAAAATATCAGGACTAAAAAGTCACGATTGCCATATTATTATGGAGCAATTACTTCCATTGGCAATACGTAATTTGTTACCAAACCATGTCACTGCAACCTTGGTGGAGTTTTGCTCATTCTTTAAGGCCCTTTGTAGTAAAAGCTTAAATGTTGAAGACCTTGAAATGCTTCAAAATCGTATTGTGGTTACACTTTGCCACTTAGAGATGTTATTCCCACCATCATTCTTCACAGTTATGGTTCATTTAACTATCCATTTGGTAGAGGAAGCAAAGCTTGGAGGTCCAGTTCATTATCGATATATGTATCCTATAGAGAGGTAATTGCTAACTACTTTTAGTTCAAGGTATGGTATTATATGTATCCAATTTATTTAATGTAATTATTTATCATTATTATTGGGAATTAGGTCATTTAAAGACCTTTATACGAAACAAGGCCCAACCAGAAGGTTTTATAACTGAGGGATACTTAGCTGAAGAGTCTCTTACATTTTGTTCTAGATAAATTGAAGATATAGAGACAAGGTTCAATAGACAACGACGTGTTTGTGATAACCCAGATGATAATGAGTGTTTTGTTTCATCTATATTCCCACTAGGTGGGAAGGTGGTAGGAGTTTCCTCAATGTTTACTTTAACTCATATGCAAAAGCTACAAGCCCATCGATATGTGCTTTTAAATTGTGCGATAGTCACACCGTTTGTTGAGTAAGTACACTACATTAAGTGTGTGATTTGTAGTTAAACAAATTGAACTACATTATTCTTGTATTTTATGCATATAATGTAATTAATTTTTGTAGTGAATTTAGAGATCTAATAAAAAGAAGATCAAGAGGAAGGCGACCTTCAACTACTGAGATAGAAACTAAAGTGTTTAAAGAGTTTGTGTTTCAAGTATTGTTGATAGGAACTTAAGGCAAGTAGACTTATCCTATTATGGAAAGTTGGAGGATATTTTTGAGCTTAATTATTATGGTCGATTCAAAGTTGTTCTTTTCAAGTGTAAGTGGGTAGATACTACACGAGAGAGATGATATAAAAAGGATCAATGGAATTTTAATTGTGTTAACTTTGATAGACTGATGAATCATTATTTTCTTCACTTCACTTAGCTTATTGTACTAGATTCAATCAGGAAATTGTGCTTAATTGTCTAGTATTTTCCCGTTTTTATTGATTGTGCTTAATTTGATCAGAAATTCTTATTTCACTTAATTTGAATTATCTGAGACTAATAATTTACATTATTGAGTGCAGGGAAAATTCTGTAAATATTATTGGGACATTTGGAAGAATAATAGCACGGGTCTTGTGGTATGCGCGGCTGGAAGTTGAAGATGGAAGGTAATTAATTTGGTGTGCACGGAGTAAGGGAGTTCATCACATCTAATATGTGGCAACCAACCAAGCACGTTCACATGGAATTGCAAAATGATGAGGTGCTATTTTAATTGAGATAATGTAAGTGGTTTCACGGCCAATTATTAGAAAGCAGGGACCACATTTCTTGATACATCACGGCCATGATGGGAGGATTTCCAAAATGAAAGTGCTAAATGAGAATAAAAGGAATGGGTAAAGAAATTTGGCAAGGGTCCACGTGAAAGTGGAAATTGTTGCAATGAAAGTCTTATTTGGAACACACCACACGGCTCACATCTTTTGGAATTTAAAATGATAAATTGGTATGAGACAAAGACAGCCATACTTCCAAATTCTGAAAAGAAAAACTGTTCCAAATGCTATATGGGCTGCACGTGAAAGAGAGAACAATCAATTTAATTCTTTGTCTTGTAGCAAACACATCACACGACAATTGCATGCTACACAAAAAGGGAATCTTCTTTTCCTTCAAAGAACTAAAGCACACGGCCCATGCACAATTTAATTTGCCATCACATTATTTGCTTTGCTGAAACGTGAACAATTAAATTGGAGAGCTGCACACATGAAAAAGCCACACGTAAAGGATAGCTCCTTGGAACAACTCATTCCTTTCATCCAACACTTCAATGTTTCTTCTCTTTGGCTAGCAGAATCAGCACATACCACGGCCTGGATGGTGTCACGGCTTGATGGAAAAGAAGCACACGTCTAGCCAGCAAACACTTGGTTTGCACTACAGCAGCACGAGAAACAGCAGAATGAACAAGCAGTTGGTCCATCACGCATCCAGCTGGCTTGGGAGGAAGGCACGCCTGAAGTAGGGAGCATCCAGAGTTGGAGATGAAGCAGATTCACCATTGCAGCGTGCAGCAATCAGCTCCCATCAATCAAGCTTGAAGAACCAAGGAAGCACACTCCACACCATGGTCCCGCACGCCTTCAAACCCAACATACAGCAGCTACAAGTAAGGAGATGGAGGCATGGCTGGAAGCAAGAAGAAGAAGCTGGTCTAGCACCACATCATGGTCCATGGCAGCAAGGAAAAACTGCAGTATCACATGGAGAAAAGACAAAAAGAAGTGGTGTTGGATGGAAATAAAAGTCACGGTTGGAATTTTTGCATTTTAAGTGGTATGCTCACGTGAAAGGAAGAGGGGTACACTTGGTTTAGAATTTTGACTATAAAATGGGCAGCAGAGAATCAGATTGGAGCATTAGATTTTAGTAGAGTTTTAAGATTAGTTTAGGACAGCCATGGAAGAGGCTCTCGCCTCTTCCTCTTTCTCTTCCGTTCTCTGAATTTCCATTTCAACGTGCAATTGTAGTTTTAATTTCTGAAGAAGCAGTAGAAGTGTGTCACCTTTGCTCGTGTTATTTTTAGTTGTACTGTTGATTTTAATTTAAGTGTTGAAAGCATTGATAAATTGCATTTCCAGTTAATTGTTTTCTATTTTTATTGTCTCTTTTATTTTATCGTTTAATGTTTTTCTACACCGTTCAATTCTACAGTTTCTGAATATTTACTGTTCTATTTTTACCATCTTTTACCGTTCAGTTTTACAGTGTTTAAAATTTATTTCAAAAGGTTTTAAATTCTGTTTTATTTAAATTCCAATTTCCAATTTTATTTTACCGCACAAAACATCTACAAAACCCCCCCACTTCATGTTAGATCTGAGATTGAACCGCCACAAAATTGGTCCTTGAGAGACGACCTAGGAGTCACTTCCTAGTTATACTGCATTCATTAATTGCACATAAAATTTGTATGACCGCGACAGTCGTATCAAATTTTGGCGCCGTTGCCGGGGACCAATCAAAAGACGGTTTGGTTTTAGATTTTTGTTTTGTAAATTTTTGTTTTGTTAATGTGTGTTTTGTGTGTTCTGTCTGTTGTATTTTTGTAGGAGACAACGACACCTTCAGCAAATTTTGGCGGCGTTGTCACTTCAGATCCAGGTTTTTGTTTTAGATTTTTACTGTGTTAATATATATTGTGTATATATGTGTTTAATTGTGCTATGTTCTGTATTTAGTTGTTATAAAAAAAAAAAATTTAAAAAAAAAATTAATTAAAAATTTTTACTATTGATGTTCTGTCTTGTGTGTGCTTGTAGCATGTATAAATGTGTTTTGTTTTATCTGATTCGTAATTTTTAGTTTTTAGTTTTTACTTTTTATTTTTCCATGTCTACCTATTTTAATGTTGTGAATAATGCTTATTCTGCCAATGTCTGTGATTATGATTCTTATTCTGCATATTACTTTGATTTTAAATCTGCTGATTTTTATGATGAGAACAATATGTTCCATCATCCAATTTCTGAGAGCTCTCTTTGGGAGCCAGTTCCACAATATGAGAGTCAGCAGTATGATTCTCCTATTCAAATAACTCCTCAGCCTTCTACTTCTGAACCTACATTAAAGGAGTTACTAGAGCAGATGACAATGCAGAACATTCAGTTTCAGAAAGGGAACATGCAGTTCAAGCAAGAGAGCATGGAGTTCCAGCAGGAAACTCAAGCTGCCATACAGAATCTGAGTGATCAGATCAGGCAAATGGCCACTCTTGCACCTGAGGAGACTGATGAAAATTTTGGGGACCCGGCAGAAGTAAGCAGTAATCCTGAACCAGGTAGACCACCTTCATCTTCCCACACTTTAGAAATCTTCAAGGAAGTGGAGGTAAGCATACCACAATTTGATTATTATGTTGATTGTGATGATGATCGGTATGCTAATGACTATATTCTTGCTGAGTCTGATTTTAATTTTTCCTCTGTGCATGATGAGAACCGCTTTTTACTATCACATTCGAATGGTTATTCTTCATGCACTGAACATGAATCTGAGTCTATGATTAATATTGCATGCAATTTAGAAATTGATTCATGTTATGAGGATTTATCTAAAGCTCAGTATGATAATTTGGGTGTTATACCTCTGCATAACATTTCTTTGGAACGACATTGCACTAACCATGTTGCAGGAGGTGTACATGTATTGCATCAACAAACACCCACAATTGAAGACAAAGGTGCAAGCTTACAAAACGGTTTGAAAATCAATTGGCACCTGTTGAACCCAATCATCAACAATTTTTTCTGCTTAGATCCAGCGATGGAAGACATTTCATTGCGAGATCAAATCTGGAGGATGAAGCAGTTCCTCCTCAAAACTTCCGTGCTGGATCATGAAGTGGAAAACCTCTCCCTACAAGTCCAAAATTGGCAACTGCCACCCTGACCAGGGGAGTTTTCTTTTTCTTTCTTCCCGTTTTCCTACTTTTATTGCATTTGTCCTTTATCTGTTCAGTGTTTTAACTGATGATCTTATGCTTAGAACACGTTTAGGACAGTGTAGTGTAATTGTGGTCTTGGGGGAGATTCTGATTTTTGTTTTTCTTTTAAGTTTGTTTTTCCCTTTTCTTCTTAGTTTTCGAATTGTTATCTTTAAAAAAAAAAAAAAAAATTAAAAAAAAAAAAAATTATTCTGTTGTGATAAAATATTTTGTTTTAAGCGTGCCAAATCTTTATTCCGATATGTATATTTATTTCTTAGTTTTCTAGTTGTTATCCCTTAAAAAAAAAAAAATTGTTTTGCATATTCCTTGATTTTATTTCGACCCTCAGTATCTTATTATTTCATACCAATAAAAATTTTCACTTCAGATCTCATTTATTTTCCTTATTTTCCTTCACTGTAAATACAATTTCTTAGTTGTTTTGATACAGATCTTTGATTGCAAAATTTTTAGACTAAGAAAATATTTCATTCATCAATGCAAAAATTACAGTAATTGAGAAAAGGAAATTTTTCAGATCTGAAAATAAAATTGCAGTTGATATATGAAATAAAAGATGTTCGGGGGTCGATCTGTAGTGATCGTTAATATTACAAACCAAATAAAAAACAAAAACAACATAAAAAAAATTAAAAACATAAAAAAAAAAACATAAGTGTTCATATTACAGTCCTTAATTCTGGCCACACTCGGCCAGCAAAAACATAATAATAAAAAAAAAAAAAACATTTAGCATTAAAACTGGAAGAATTCTCGAGCTGGTTGTGGTGGTCTAAGGGAGAGCTCCGTTGAGGGAGCTCTGGTTCGAAAAGTCACGAGCGGAGGCTTTGGTGGAGGAATTTCTCGTTCATTTCTGTCGTCATCGATAATGATCGGAACTGGAAACAAATTCAGCAGCCTCGGTGCCCTCATTATCACCCAGTTATTTTCTTTCAAACAAAAAAAAAAATAATAAAAAAATAAAAAAATAAAAAATAAAAAACTTGTGTTAATAATAGAAGAGGAATGGAAAATTCATTGGAGGTGTGATCAGAGGTCTTACCGTACATGTATAGCGGCAGTTGTGAAAAGAGAGTGCCTGTGGGGTCTATCTCCGCTTGCCAGCGCCTGACCCGATTGCCATGGTTGTTAAACCAGCAGTGCACGTTGTATTCAGTGGCTTCGCCGAAGGTCCTTAGTCGAGACGCGATCTCGACGACTTGCGCTCGGCTTGGGTGTGTGACCCCATAGTTGTAGATTTTGGTCATCATCGTGATCTGATCATCTGTAGGACGCCATCGTTGACTGGTATATCTCTCTGATTCCATATCACTCATCCTTCCTCTCGTAATATACAAATACATAAATAAAAAATAAATACATGTAAAAAGAACAAAAATAAGAAAAATAAGCATAACATAAATAACAATAAAAAAAAAAAAATTTAGATTCTTAATTCAGTGTTTTCTTTATTTGTTCTTATTTCCTTTTAGATTTATTTTGTCCAGTCATGCTTTGATGTTTCAGTTTTTGGTCTCAGATCTGTTTCACGGTCCTCGCAAAGGGTCTTAAACGGATCTATGTCAAGTTGTCCTGTTGTCCTTGTTCTTGTATATTATGTTTATGTGTTTATTTAGTTTTAAGTGGGGTACGTGGCGTTGTTCTACCCGATTGTCTCTGCAATACCTTCAATCGAAGGGAGATTAACGTCTGGTTTCCAGCCTATATACCCCTTAAGTTTTTAGACAGTTGTGTTTTATGTGTTTAAGTGTTTTCAGTTTCAGAAAAATGAAAAAAAAATTGAAAGAAGATAGATCGGGCAGGGGGAGAGAACAAGTATTGCAGAAAAAGAAAGCAGAAAAAGAAAAAAAAAATGAATGAAAGATCTGGAAAGCAGGAAAAGGGAAAGGGAGAGCAAAACAGAGTAAGCTTAAATGAAGGAACGAAAATCATAAATAAAAGCAGAAAAAGCAAGCAGAAAGATAAGAAAGAAGGAAAGAAGGAAGGTGCAGAGGACTTACCTGGAGAAGTAGAGCTGGCAGAGAAGCTCCTCGTGGATCTCAGACTCTTCAGTTGGCACGGTGGCAGAGGCTCCCTGCAGAGATCCAGACGCTCGAGAGAAGAGAGGGTAGAGAGAGAGCAGAGGAGTAGAGAGAGAAGAGAGAGGAGAGAGAGGAGAGAGCAGAGAGAGTAGAGAGAGAGAGGAGAGCGAGGAGAGCGAAGAGAGGACTAGAGAGAGAGACTAGGTCAGGAAATGGCGCTGGACGCGGGGGAGTGCCTCATTTATAGACAGATTTCTTTCCACTGTAGCAACAGTTCCGGTCTTTGCCACCGAGACTGTTGTCACAGTACCGGTCTCCTTTTTCAGAAAAAAAAAAAAAAAATAAAATAAAATAAAATGAAAAAAATTATTAGCATCTACTGATGGGTGCTACGTGATTCAGACATCTGCTGATGGATGTCACTGATAACATCTACTGATGGATGTTACTGAAAAATTTCTTCCCATTTTTCCTAACTTTTTATTGCACTTGTCTATATTTTTTGACTGCTCTGAAATTGATCATCTGATGATTGTAACACACTGAGGACATTGTGTGATTTAAGTGTGGTCTACTGGGGAGAAATTCTGATTTTTCTATTAGATTGTATTTTGTGTGTTAAATTTTTTGTTTTTGAGTGTTAAATTTTTTCTGTTTTAAGTTATTTTTATCGAGTTTTGTGTGCAATAAATTTTACATTTTTCTCTTGATTTCTGGATGATGTCTAAGTTGTAGATTTTTCCTTCACTTGATTAATACTTATGGTTTGAAATCCTTGCTTTTCTCTGCCTGGAAAGATGATTATGTGTTTAAGAGGTTGATTTGATTGTAACGAATACCCTGTGTGAGAATTTGAGCCACTTAATTTTCTTTCTTGTGTGATATGTATCTTGACTGCTTGCACATATGCCTTGGCTTGATTCTTTTTGATATACTTGATTTATATGCATTTTTGGAAGTGATAAAGGCAATTTTATTCTTGAGCCTCTTTAGCCAAATAAGCCTACCTTGTTATTATCCTTTGATAACCCCTTTGAGCCTATACTGTATATATTTCTTCGTGTTGAAGCTCATACACTGAACCTAAGTGAAAAACAATGATTACCTTAACCTTAGGAAAGTCTGGAGCTATAAAAGTATTTTGTGAATAAGTGTGGTCTCCTTGGGAATTCTGATGAATTGGCTAGTTGGTTCCTCATCATGTTTTGAAATGATAATTTATATCCTGTTGTGTGATAAAAAAAAAAAAAAAAAGACAGGATAAAAAAAAAATGATGAGAAAAAGAGAAAAATTGAAAAATAATTTTGTGAATAATGGAGTCGAGAAGAGGATTGAATTAGAGGTTTGGGTGAGATTTCCCTGTGTTTACATTTTTTCCTAGTGCACCTCTATTTCTTCTGAGCTATAGCTACTTATCCAAATTTATCCTCCCCTGTCCTTGGCCCCATTACAACCCAGTAAAGACCTTTTGATCTGAACATGCATATGTTTTAAGTATTGATAATTAGAAGCTTGCCAAGTCTACTTGTGTTTGTTTTCTTGAGTACATCGAGCTGATATTATTATTTACCCTAGACACTTGAGAGAAACACTGTAGTGCATCTGTGAGGTTTTGTTATTTTTGAATCACCTCTTGAACTAATTAATCATTTTGCTATGTATTGAATTGCTTGGATGATTTCTGTAAGTATCTGTTTTTCTTGATTTTGTGTTGGATAATTTCTACTTCTTTTCTCTGTCCAGACTTCTTGAGAACTTTGTAAATTCTGTTTATTTTCTCTTTAGTCTTTATTTTCTGTATGCTGCATTTGTGTCACGTCCTCTGAAAGTCCTTTGAACCATTCCCTGATTTGTGTCCTAATTTTGCCCAGGAGTGCAAAAGACTAAGTGTGGTCTATTTTGATGAATCATTATTTTCTTCACTTCACTTAGCTTATTGTACTAGATTTAATCAGGAAATTGTGCTTAATTGTCTAGTATTTTCCCGTTTTTATTGATTGTGCTTAATTTGATCAGAAATTCTTATTTCACTTAATTTGAATTATCTGAGACTAATAATTTACATTATTGAGTGCAGGGAAAATTCTGTAAATATTATTGGGACATTTGGAAGAATAATAGCACGGGTCTTGTGGTATGCGCGGCTGGAAGTTGAAGATGGAAGGTAATTAATTTGGTGTGCACGGAGTAAGGGAGTTCATCACATCTAATATGTGGCAACCAACCAAGCACGTTCACATGGAATTGCAAAATGATGAGGTGCTATTTTAATTGAGATAATGTAAGTGGTTTCACGGCCAATTATTAGAAAGCAGGGACCACATTTCTTGATACATCACGGCCATGATGGGAGGATTTCCAAAATGAAAGTGCTAAATGAGAATAAAAGGAATGGGTAAAGAAATTTGGCAAGGGTCCACGTGAAAGTGGAAATTGTTGCAATGAAAGTCTTATTTGGAACACACCACACGGCTCACATCTTTTGGAATTTAAAATGATAAATTGGTATGAGACAAAGACAGCCATACTTCCAAATTCTGAAAAGAAAAACTGTTCCAAATGCTATATGGGCTGCACGTGAAAGAGAGAACAATCAATTTAATTCTTTGTCTTGTAGCAAACACATCACACGACAATTGCATGCTACACAAAAAGGGAATCTTCTTTTCCTTCAAAGAACTAAAGCACACGGCCCATGCACAATTTAATTTGCCATCACATTATTTGCTTTGCTGAAACGTGAACAATTAAATTGGAGAGCTGCACACATGAAAAAGCCACACGTAAAGGATAGCTCCTTGGAACAACTCATTCCTTTCATCCAACACTTCAATGTTTCTTCTCTTTGGCTAGCAGAATCAGCACATACCACGGCCTGGATGGTGTCACGGCTTGATGGAAAAGAAGCACACGTCTAGCCAGCAAACACTTGGTTTGCACTACAGCAGCACGAGAAACAGCAGAATGAACAAGCAGTTGGTCCATCACGCATCCAGCTGGCTTGGGAGGAAGGCACGCCTGAAGTAGGGAGCATCCAGAGTTGGAGATGAAGCAGATTCACCATTGCAGCGTGCAGCAATCAGCTCCCATCAATCAAGCTTGAAGAACCAAGGAAGCACACTCCACACCATGGTCCCGCACGCCTTCAAACCCAACATACAGCAGCTACAAGTAAGGAGATGGAGGCATGGCTGGAAGCAAGAAGAAGAAGCTGGACTAGCACCACATCACGGTCCATGGCAGCAAGGAAAAACTGCAGTATCACATGGAGAAAAGACAAAAAGAAGTGGTGTTGGATGGAAATAAAAGTCACGGTTGGAATTTTTGCATTTTAAGTGGTATGCTCACGTGAAAGGAAGAGGGGTACACTTGGTTTAGAATTTTGACTATAAAATGGGCAGCAGAGAATCAGATTGAAGCATTAGATTTTAGTAGAGTTTTAAGATTAGTTTAGGACAGCCATGGAAGAGGCTCTCGCCTCTTCCTCTTTCTCTTCCGTTCTCTGAATTTCCATTTCAACGTGCAATTGTAGTTTTAATTTCTGAAGAAGCAGTAGAAGTGTGTCACCTTTGCTCGTGTTATTTTTAGTTGTACTGTTGATTTTAATTTAAGTGTGTCACCTTTCCTCTTTGCTTAATGCTTGCATAGTTTAACTCATTCAATGCATGATTATTGGTTTTGTCGATACGGGAACGTACGGGGAAGTCTAGATCCGGGGAATTTCTCCCAATATTATGTTGGTTGTCGTTAAGCTCCTGAGCCTATGAACTAATCATTAGGAATGCTAGGAATTGTATGAACTCGTGATTAGGGAGAAGCCTTCTAGAAAGGTACATTAGAGAGTGGCATTAACAATGATGATTTGAATGTTGAATTCCTAAAATATATGAGAGTGGATAAGATGAAATTGACCCCCAACAACATATTCATTCATATAATTCATTGAAAGTGTTTATCTTTTGCTTTTGTCATTGATCAAAAACTCATGCATACATGTTTATTTTCTGTCTTGCATATTAAACTTAAATTATTTCGTCTGTAAGTCCTAGCTAATCAACAAATCACATAACTAAACTAGGCCGTGAGTCCTTTGGGAAGAACGATACTTGGTCTTACCAAGTTTATTACTTGAACGATTCGGTCATACTTGCCGATTGTGAAACAAGTTTGTGACATCATATTTTGGTGCTCATAAATTTGTCCATCAAGTTTTTGGCGCCGTTGCCGGGGACTCGTGGTTTAACTGGTTAATTTGTGTGATTATTGATTATCTTTGACTTTAATTTTGAATTTCTATTTTTATTTTTCTGTTTTATCTTATTTGATTAGATTAGATTAGATTTTATTTTATTAGATTAGATTTTATTTTATTTTGTTTTATCTTATTAGATTTTATTTTATTTTATTCTATCTTATTTTATTTTATCTTCTGAATATATATCTTCTCCTATATCTTTTTGTGCTAACAAATATTTTGTAGAGTTTTGTGCCTAATGTTTGCAGGATGCAATTCGAACAAGAATTTAATGGGCACTCAATTCTACCAAAGTAATCTCAACCACTGGTGGGAACATGACTCAAGCATGGATCAAAGCCAATTTTGGCAAGCTGCTGGCCAATTTGAGAACCAACCACAACAACAATGGCAGCAACAAAGCTTTAAAATCAACAAAGGGAAGCAAGAGATCTCTTCATTTAGACAAGGCATGGAAGAATCACTGGGGCATGCATGGGACAGGTACAAAAGCCTATTAAGAAAGACTCCCATGCATGGATTTAACGAAGGAGAAGTAGTCCTAATCTTCCTTGGAGGTCTTGGTTCACAAACCATGATGATGCTTGACGCCTCAGCTGGAGGCAATATCAAATGGAAGACTCCAGAGGAAGCCACAGAAATAATTGAAAGCATGACTACTAATGACAATAAGTGGAACAGTGAAAGAGGAGCTCCTATTCAACAAAAAGGAGTTCTACAGTTGCAATCCAAATATGCCTTGATAGCTCAAAACAAGTTAATAACTCAACAATTGGAGAATCTCACAAAGATACTTGAACAACTGCCAAAAGAGTTAAAGACTGTTGCACAGGTTCAATTACAGTTGTGTGAATTATGTGGAGGTGATCATATCAATGGTCAATGCGCCTGTCCAGCAGAAGCTTTAGAGGATGTTAACTTCATGGCCAATCAATTTCCATACAGTCAGGAGAATTTCAATGAAGGGTGGAAACCACACCCAAGTGTTGGTCAAAGACAAAGTGGGCAAGCTGGACAAACTGGGCAATTTAACGAGCAACAACAACAACCAACCTTATGGCAACAAATTTCTATACTTAATGAAAGATCAATAAGGTTGGAAGAAACTCTTCAGCAATTTATACAGAAAACTGAATCTTCTCAAAAGAGCACTGAAGCTGCTATTAAGAACTTGAAGATTCAAATGGGGTAGATTACCAAGCAGTTGGAAGAAAGGCCTGACACGGATTTTGGGGCTAATACTGAGGTTAACCCCAGGGGAGAGTGTCAAGAGCTAGTGAGTGTAAATGTTGAAAACGTTGAGTTGGAAAAAGAAGAGAGAGAAGAGAGAGAAGAGAAAGAAGAAGAGAAAATTTGTGTGAAGATTGAGAAGGTGAGTAGAAAAAGAAAAGAAAAAAAGAAAGTGAGAGAAAAGAGAAAGAGGACGAGAGAAAAAAATAAAGAATCATATGAAAAATCTCGTCCCCATCCAAAGAAGTATCATAGGAAGAAGGAATTTGAGTGCTTTATGGAAATCTTCAGGAAATTGGAGATTAAAGTTCCTATGATTGAGACACTGCAACAAGTTCCTGGTTTGATCAAATTTCTGAAGAAGTTCAGTAGAAAGAAAAAAAAGAAGAAGGAACTTGGGCTTTACTGGGTCAAGCTAATGACGTTAAAAGAGCGCTTGCTGGGAGGCAACCCAGTGATTTACAAACTTTTGACTTTTGATTTGGTTTTGTAACTTTTAATTTGTGGACATTATTTTGTAAATATTTTGTTGGATACAGCATCTACTGAAGGATGCAAGGTGGTTAAGTATCTACTGAAGGATACTAGGTTTGTAACACCTACTGATGGGTGTTGGTGAGAAAATTTTGCACCTACTGATGGGTGCTGGTAAGTTTGAAACACCTACTGATGGGTGTTGGTGGATTTTGGGTCAGGCTTGTGACGTTAAACAAGCGCTACCTGGGAGGCAACCCAGTTGATTGATTGTTTTTGTTTGTTTTATTTTAGTTAGGGTTTGCATAAGTATTCTAAGCATTGAATTGCAGGGAACCAGTGAGAGGCATGTAGGGAAGGCACGTAGGTTAAGAAAAGAAGGAGAGGAGCACATCACGAAAGTGCCGCTGAGCGGTATTTTACCGCTGAGCGGTACTATCGCAGAGTGGGCTTTAAGTTCCCCTTAGCGGGACCCAAGCCCATTAGGGTATTTTTATACCTCAAGCTGCGTTTTAGGGTTTCTTTCCAGGCACAAACACTTCCACATATCTTCTCCAAGGTTTTCCACATCTTTTCACTCTTACCTCTTAAGAAATTTCTCTTCCACTCACTTGTTCACTAGTGATTCATCAAAGTTTGGGGTTGGAAGAGAGCATTCTAGCTTGGAAGCATTCTTATTGCATCTAGTATCTCCACCCAAGTAAGTAAAATGCATTTTGTTCATTCTAGGGTTCTTGATTTTGAATGTGATTGTCAAAGCATGAAAATTTAGGGGTTTTGATTTCTATGCATGATTTGATGATATATTTGATGTTTGAACCGATTAAACTGCATGATTATGAACTGGAAAACTGAAAATTGCATTTGGGTGGAGTTAGGACAGCTTTAAAACAAGATTTTCAAAAATCTGCAGAGTTACCGCTGAGGGGTAAACTGCCGCTGAGCGGCACTCTGCCAGATTTGATTTTTCTGTTTTTTTGCGTGTTGGAATGTGGCAGTGGTGGCGCTGAGGGGAAATTCTGGCCCTCAGCGGTGGTTTAGCTTCGAAAGGAGTTGTGTTCTGTGTTTTACTAATGATTAACATCATGTTCTGTGGTTTGTATTTGTGTTTTGAATGTAGGAATGGCATCCTCTTCAGGAAAGAGATTGAAAACCATGGCAACCAAGAGGAAGGAAAAGGAACCAGAGCAACCTCACTCTAATAGGTTCCTCTCCAGGAAACATGAGAAGCACTTTAGGGTGGTTCAGGACAGGAGACTTTTGATGGAGAGAAAGGTTGGAATGATACCTAACTTTGCTCCTCAATTTGGAGAGCAAGTGTTAGGGAATGACTGGGGAAAGCTAGCCACTTATCCTGCACCTGCCAATATAGCTGTGGTCAAGGAATTCTACACCAATGCAAAGAAGATTGGTGATTATCCAGCTGAGAATTATTTGGGCTATGTCAGAGGCCATGCTATCAGGTATGATCCTGATTCTATCAACAACTTCCTGGATACTGTGTGGGCTGGTGAGCAATGCCAGTTTGCTCTTTGCATGGAGGAAGGTGCTGATTTTGAGGATGTGGAGAGAGTACTGTGTATACCTGGAGGACACTTCCAAAGGAATAGATCTGGCTCAGTGGTTAACATTAGGAGGACAGATTTGACTCCTCTTGCAAAGTATTGGATGACGTTTTCTCATGCCAACATTCAGCCATGTTCACATGTGTCAGATATTACTCTCAGCAGGGCACTATTCATCTACTATGCTATCAGAAACTTAAATGTTAATGTTGGGCAGGTGATAGCTGATGAGATTAGTGTGTGCGCTAACACATCAAACAACAAAGCACCACTAGGACATCCTTCTTTGATCACTCACCTTTGCAAGTTACCTGGGGTGGACACTTCTGTTCCACCATTTGAGAGGCCAAGAAAAGCTATTGATGAGGCTTATTATAGACAGTACTGTGGAGGTGAGGATGCAGCTCAGCCAGTTCCACCACGCCGGGCTAGAAGAGAGAGAGGGCCAGCACAGAGCCAGACATCTGCTGATACACATGAAGCAGAGCCATTCCAGATGAGGGACATGTATATGTCTCTTATAGGTGCTCAGTTGCAGTCCATTCACAGAGGGCAGGTGGCCACTGCTGAGATGATAGTGGGGATGTATGATACACCTCCAGCCCACAGGTGGACTATGGATGAATTCCATAATGTTGTAGCTTGGCCAGAAGAACCAGTGCATGGAGGAGGAGCTGGAGCAGCTGAAGCTTCAGCTAGAGATATGGAAGAAGATGAAGCTGATGAGGAAGGTGCATTTGAGGATGATGAAGATGAAGAGGAAGAGGTAGATACAGAGGACAGCTCAGATTGATGAGGAGCTGAGATAGCATTTACTGATGAATGCTATCATATGAACTTATGCTTTTATGGTTTAAGTTTTCTGAACTTACTTGTTTTTGTTTTTAGATTAGGGTATGATGTACTCTATTGAATACCTGGTTTGTGTGATGGTTTGCTATTAACTGTGGTTGTTTGATAAGTAATGCTTGATGATGCTTATGATTGATTGATGTTGAGATGATGTGCACATTAAAATGCTTATACAGGTGATTCACAAGCTTTGTGAACAAATGCATGATATCATGATTGTGATTGTGAAATTAAGCAGGATGTGTATGTCAAATGTGAATGAGCTTATATGTGAGGTTTTGAGCTCCAGAGTTGTTATTGTTGAATGCTATTACTTTGAAAGCATGAATGACTTTGCCCAGGTTTTCTATGATTGAATCAATTGCTTGTTTTGTATCATATGATCAAGGCCATTTGTTGGAACCCTTTTTATTGGCCAAATTCATAAAGTTAGCCCATTAAAAGAGAACACGTTGTGTTCTATCCTTTGAACCCTTAGCCTTGAACATACACTGAAACCTTTGATTGAAAAATCTTTACCTTGAGTTGAGTAGAAGATCTTGTATGGTATTGTTAAATGTTCAAGTTTGGGGTTGTTGGGAAAACATGAAAAAAAAGAAAAGCATTGAGCTAAGAGCTAAAAAGTAAGAATATGCAAAGAAAAAGTAAAGAAAAGAAAAAGAAGAAAAGCTCAATGCAAATGCAAAGGCAAAAGAAAGTTGGGAAAGAATAAGAATAATTGTGTTGTTATGATTCTCTTAACTCAAGGATTTTGTGATCCAGAAAAACCAATTTTCTTGTTAGCCCAGCCACATTATAAGCTATTGAAAAGTCCTTGTGATGATGCATGCTTGTGAATGTTTTTGATTGTGGTAAAATGAAAGGCAAAGTTGATTCATGTGACATTGTGATAGTGGAGTGAATGAGTGAAACACTTTACCTCTTATACACTTGTGTGTTGAGTGAAACACTTTACCTCTTATACACTTGTGTGTTGAGTGAAACACTTTACCTAGTGAGGAAATATTCCATAAGCACATGAACATCCATGCTTAATTGATTGATCATTCATGAAAAATAGCATTTGTTGGAATTTAAATGACTTTGTGAACACTAAGGCATGTGCACATCTTGAATGAACTCTTGGTCATAAGTTTGAGTGAAGTTGTTACTTATCTTGAAAAAGAGGATTTTAGAATGAGTGAACCATCATATGAATTGGTTGGAGATTGAGTTACATTTTGTTTGCTTGAGGACAAGCAAAGTTCTAAGTTTGGGGTTGTGATAACAGTTGAAAAACTGTTATTTTCATGCTTAAAATTGATACTAAATGCAACCTTTATACTTAGAAACTAGTTTGAAATCACACTTTTATCTATATTTTCAGAAATAAAAGAGCTGGACAGGTTTATGCTTGATTTCAGTGTTTTTGTGCAGGTTTTAAGGTGAATTTGGTGAAAGAAGTGAAGAAGGAGAGAGATGACATTATAAAAGACATGAAAAAGTGCAAAAGAAGAAGCCGAAGTCACCGCTCAGCGGCACTTTACCGCTGAGCGGCACTCAAAAGGTTGCGGGAGGCACGCTGAGGGGCAAAATGGCCGCTGAGGGGAAGAAACGAGTCACGCAACCACCGCTGAGCGGTATTTTACCGCTGAGCGGCACTTAAATGGGCTTGGGCTTGACCTTTTGTAATTTACGAATGATATATAAGCTTTAGGGTTTCCTAGGGTTAGACATCTTTGGCAGAAACGAGGCAAACACTCTCTCTCTCACCCCTTTGAAGGAGGATCTTGGATGCTAAGGCTACCTCTTCACCTTTATTGGGTTTATTCTTTCATTCTTTCATTGTAATTCATCTAGGTTCACCATGAATATGGTGAACTAAACCTTGTATGTTTGTTGGGGAATCAATGTAATCTCTTGAAGCTCTCATATATGGAATTTATGCTTACATCTTTTAATTAAGACTTATGCTTTCTTTCATCATTAGTTAGGGTTTTTCCTCTTTGCTTAATGCTTGCATAGTTTAACTCATTCAATGCATGATTATTGGTTTTGTCGATACGGGAACGTACGGGGAAGTCTAGATCCGGGGAATTTCTCCCAATATTATGTTGGTTGTCGTTAAGCTCCTGAGCCTATGAACTAATCATTAGGAATGCTAGGAATTGTATGAACTCGTGATTAGGGAGAAGCCTTCTAGAAAGGTACATTAGAGAGTGGCATTAACAATGATGATTTGAATGTTGAATTCCTAAAATATATGAGAGTGGATAAGATGAAATTGACCCCCAACAACATATTCATTCATATAATTCATTGAAAGTGTTTATCTTTTGCTTTTGCCATTGATCAAAAACTCATGCATACATGTTTATTTTCTGTCTTGCATATTAAACTTCAAATATTTCGTCTGTAAGTCCTAGCTAATCAACAAATCACATAACTAAACTAGGCCGTGAGTCCTTTGGGAAGAACGATACTTGGTCTTACCAAGTTTATTACTTGAACGATTCGGTCATACTTGCCGATTGTGAAACAAGTTTGTGACATCATATTTTGGTGCTCATAAATTTGTCCATCAGCCCTCAACGCATGAGTCTCGCATTCACGCCTGGGTGCCCTTTTAGGGACGCTGAGCGCTAGTCTTCAAGTAACATTTCACGCCTGGGCGCCCTTCCTGGGGCACTCCTCTCGCAAGCTCGCCTGGGCACCCTAAGTAGGGGCGCTGAGCGGTGTGAACTTTGGCCCATGATCCAATTCAACCCTATTTAAGGATTTGCACGACCTAGATGAAGTATCTTTTGACAAAATTGACACAAACTCATATTTTCTCCAACTCTCTAGAGGTAGGTGTATGCGGAAGCTCTCCTCTTCAGTTTTTGGGGTTTATCTTTCATTCTCATTCCATTGTTCATTTAGTTTCTCCATGATAAGGGGAACTAAATTCAATTTGTTGTTTGGGGATGATGTAACCTTGTGAACTCTCATGTATTTGAATTGGTTTTAATTATATATGCTTCTTTCATCAATTATTAGGGATTTTCTCCTTTGCTCTATGCTTGTTATGTTTTGATCACTCATGGCATGATTTTAGGGTCTTCTTTGTTATTGGGAAATACCTAGAAACCACAATTTGGAGAATTTCTTCCAAAAGTAGTATTGCTCAGGGATGGGGGTATGAGTTTTGGTCATCTTAAGCTTATAATCGTAATGCATAATTAATTATTAGGGATGCAAGGGATTGTGGTCTAGTAATTAAGTATAGGCTTTCTTTGTCGAGGGATCAGGTTTTAAGTAATTTAGAAAGTGATGTTAACAATTGAATGAAGAAGATGAATTCTTATATACATGAGAGTAAACTAGGTGAAATCTAAACCCTAACAACATACCCATCTCATAATTTCAATATCATTCATTCACCTTTGTGTTTTTCTTCAATTGATCAAAAGTGCATTCATATTTATTTTCTTGTTTTTGCATTCAAAATCCTAAATTGTTCTTCAAAAGTCTTCATTAGTTGAGTAATCACATGACAATTTAATGTCGTGAGTATCTTGAGAAACGATACTTGGTCTTACCATTTATTATTACTTGATACAATTCGGTACACTTGCCGAGGTCATAACAATCTTCATGAAGACTTGTTTTTATATTAAAGCTTTTGAAATTTAGTAGATTAATGTATAAGATGTGGTTTATCTTTGATTCTATGTATTGTTTGTCTTAGGTTGCGTTAAAATTCGTTTTGAATAAGAAAATCTCATTTTATACTCAAGATAATCGATTATCAAATTATAATAATCGATTATCAGTAATCAATTATGACTTGCCATAATTGATTATCACGAGCAATTATGAGAACTTTTAAGCGAGTTTTTTACCATTGTGCATTAACTAAATGCATAATCAATTACCATAAGTGGATAACTGATTATCACACATTAACTAGTTGACAGTGAATTTTTGGAGGTATCCTTGAGTGAGATCTCTATAAATTAGATTGAGATTCTCATTCTAAAATACAACATACGAAATAAGTGTATTTTGGAAATTCTTATCTGCAGTGTGTGATGATAAGTGTTATAGGGTTTGCATAACCCTTGTGAATTGGCTTAAAGAACTTGGCGTATTGGCATAAAGCGATAACTTTCAATTAGAGTGTGATTGAGTGTTGTTGCTGTTGCTGAGTTGAAAGCCTGTCATCCTTTGTGAAGATTCAAAGGATGTGTTCATCCTTTGTGAAGATTCAAAGGAGGTGTCATCCTTCGTGAAACATTCGGAGGCGGTGTTCATCACTTTTGGGATATAGGGGAAATGAGTTTCATCTCTTGGGGTAACAAGAGAGGTGTTCTAACCTTCAACTTGTTTTTTTTGTGATTGTAACAGTTTGTTGGTTTATGCTAGTGAAGCGTTAATTCTCAGTTGAGATTAACTACTAGATCTAGGATCTCTATGATTCAAACCAGTATAAAAATTACTTGTGCAATTTTATCTCTTCCTTACTCTTTAAATTTGTTTAAATTTTTTAAGGAATTTTTATATTTACGAGAATTGTTTTTAAGAAACCAATTCACACCCCTCTTGGTTTTTTGAACGCGTTTACCATTCCGCTGCACCACTCTGACAATTGGTATCAGAATTTCTTTGATAATAATTCAAAATGATGGGGCAACATCAAACTTTTGCTGAGGGTGCCTGTATCAATAGACCTCCATTGTTTACGGGAGAAAATATGCCTTTTGGAAAGTGAGAATGCAAATTTTCATTGAAACTATTGATAATGATATTTGAGAAACTGTCACAAATGGTCCTTTAGTTTCTATTGTGTTTATTAACAATTTGCAAGAATCCAAAACGTGAGAACAATGGAATGCTGATGATAAAAGAAGATCTTAACAAGACGTAAGGGCTCGTAACATAATACCATATGCTTTAATTGTTGATGAATTTTACAATATCTCAACTTGTAAGACTACTTGAGAGATGTAGGAATGATGAGAGTCACCAATGAAGTAATTGATGATGTTAGGAGAACTAGAAGAAACACTTTAGTCAAAGAGTATGAGATGTTTCGCATGAAGCAGGGAGAGACTATTGTAGATGTTCAGAATCGCTTCACATATATAGTGAATGATCTCATTGGGTTAGGTATGTCCTTTGATAATGGTGAATTAAACGTAAAAATTCTTAAATCTTGACAAGACTTGGCAACCAAAGGTGATTGCCATCAATGAGTCACAAAATCTCAACATCATGTCAATGAATGTATTGTTTGGTAAGTTGAGAAAATATGAACTAGATCTTAGGAAATTGAACAAGGATGAAGAGAAAGGAAAGAAAAAGACTATGGCATTCAAATATGAGATTAATAAAAGAAAACATCTTAATGAAGAAGAAGACTCTGAAGAAGATGAAGAAAATATGAGTCTCTTCATTAAGAAATTTAACAAGTTCATGAAGTCCAAGGACAAAAGAAGATTTAAAAATGGGAAGAAGGAAAACAAGGAGTCATCATCAAACTATCGTTGTTATGGTTGCAGAGAAAAAGGACACATGGAGACAGATTGTCCAAGCCTAAATAAGGGTGAAGAAAGAGGCCAAAAGAAGTTCTTCAAGACAAAGAAGGCGTATATGGGTTGGGAGGAAGATAATGAATCTACAACAAGCTCAAACGACTCTGATGAGCAAGCCAACATATGCTTGATGGCTGATGAGGACATCTCTGAAAATCAAATAAATTTTAAATCTAGGAATTCCATGTGGTACCTTGATAGGGGTTGTTCAAGACACATGACAGGAGATAGGAAGAGATTTTTAAGCTTCCGAAAGAAAGAACAAGGCTATGTCACATATGGTGACAATAACAAGGGAAAGATCCTTGGAGTAGGAGACATAAGAAATGCAAATACCCTGATGATAAAGGATGTACAATTTGTAGAAGGTTTGAAGCACAATCTTCTCAGTATTAGTCAATTATGTGACAAAGGTTTCAAGGTAACAATCGAACCCAATTATTGTACTATCCATGAAAAATATTCTTCTGAAATTTCTTTGAAAGGTATTAGTCATGCTAATATTTATTTAATTGATTTGGAAAATATTTCAAATAAAAATATTCCATGTTTAGTAGTAAAAGAAGAAAAATCATGGTTATGGCATAAGAGAGCTGCTCATATTCATATGCAACAATTGAATAGACTCATATCTAAAAACTTAGTAACTGGTTTACCAAAACTCAATTTTATTAAATACAAACTATGCGTTGCATGTCAAAAGGATAAACAAGTTAAATCATCTTTTAATTCGAAAAATATTTTTTCGAGTGAAAAACCCTTAGAACTCTTGCTCATGAATTTATTTGGTCCTTCAAGGATAAAATTTTTTTGGGAAAATTATTATGTTTTAGTTATTGTTGATGAATATTCAAGATATACATGGACATTCTTTATTACTCTAAAAAGTGAAACTTTCAAAGTTTTCAAAAAGTTTGTGAAACAAGTTCAAAATGAAAAAGATTTGAAAGCTAAATATATTTGTAGTAATCATGGAAGGGAATTTCAAAATGAATCATTTGAAAACTTTTGTGAAGAACTTGGAATTTCTCATAACTTTTCTACACATAGAACTCCACAACAAAATGGGGTTGTAGAGAATAGATCTTTAGAAGAACTTACAAGAATGTTATTAAATGAATCTAAAATTCCAAAACATTTTTAGGCTGACGTTGTGAGTGGTGCATGTTATGTTTTAAATAGAGTGCTTATTCGTCCTATTTTAAAATATACTCCTTATGAATTATTTAAAGGAAGAAATACCAACATTCTCATTTAAGAATATTTGGATGCAAATGTTTTGTTTTAAATAATGAAAAACAAAATTTGGGTAAATTTGATTCAAAATCCAATGAAGCTATATTTCTTGGTTATTCTCTAACTAGTGAAGCATATAGAGTTTTTAATCGGAGAACATTTGAAAATGAAGAATCTATGCATATTGTCTTTGATGAAATATTGGACCTTGAGGAAAAACCTCGTGATTCAAGTGAATCAGATGTAGGTGAAGAAAAAGACTTGCAGGGACATCAATTGATGAGACAAATAATCAACTTGAAGATTTAGCTGAGACATGACAAAAAACCCGATGATTATCATTAGACAATATTATTGGAGATATCCAAAAATGGGTAAGTACTCGTAGAAGCTTTGCAAGTTTTTCCATGACTGTGGCTTTTGTTTCACAGTTAGAACCTAAGAACGTCAAGGAAGATCTAGAAGACGATCAATGGTGTGTAGAAATGCAAGAAGAACTCAACCAATTTGAAAGGAATCAAGTGTGAGAGTTAATCCCCAGACAAAGCACTCATCAAGTGATAGGTTTTGGTTGGTACCAGACAGAGTGTAACGCAACGGAATAAAGCTAGAGTAGCAAAAAGCGTGTTCGGTCACCTTTTTAAAATAATTCGGTCTGTTTTTAGAAAATCAATTTTCTTTCAGAAAATTTATAGAACAGTTGATATGCATAAAATATAAAGAGTGTAGGGAATAGAAAATCACACAAGTAATTTTTATACTGGTTCGATTCAACAAAATCTACGTCCAGTCGTTAATCACTATAAAAAGTGTTTAACAATTCCACTAAAAAGATGTTTCACAACTTCCAACAAATAGTGAATAAAGCTGATAAATAAACCTTCCTTCGACGAATGAACCGGAAGAAGAACAGTCTGCCAACTCGAAGAGAACCACTCCGACTATCGACAAATGACACGTGAGCTTCTCCTATTCACGAGACCAGGCAGAGCACCTTGCTAACTTGAAGAGAGCTTGCTCCGACTATCGACACGCGACACGCGAGCCTCTCCTGTTCACGAGACCAAGCAAGGGAACTTGAACTATAGCTTCTGAGAACTTCCTCTGACAAACAGTATTCTGCAAGAGCTTCTGTTCAACAACATTACTTTGATCTTCACATAAACCCAATATATAGCTAGCTGTTCTGAATATCTAAGGTTAAGTCTCAACTGCCACAAATAATCGATTATTGTAAGTGATAATCGATTATTCAAGTCCGTTACAAGTTTTCAAAAATGTGATAATCGATTATATAAGGTGATAATCGATTATTCCTGGATGACTTGCGATAATCGATTATTGCCATTCCATAATCGATTATGGTAGTTAAAAATGCAAGTTTTACAAAGTTTACAAGACTTTCCTACTATATTTAATTTCTACAAATTGCTTTTAAATAATTCTAATATCTTCTTCAACTAAAACTTCTTGCAGCATCATCAAAACAATTTTCTTCAAGATTTACCAATACTCCTTATTGGTAACAATCTCCCCCTTTTTGATGATGATCAAAAAATTCAATTTTAAAAGCAATTTTGGCTTACCTGCAAAACATACAAGCTAACAGACAACAACAAAGTTAGCAATACCTGTATTAATGTATACTTATCCCCTTATATTATTCTTCTCCCCCTTTTTGATCATAAGCAAAAAGATTTGATGTAAAAAGCTCCCCCTAAATACGATCTCCCCCTCAATTAGACAAAGTATGCATATAAACAAGAGATCATTTTATTTATGAAAAGAAAGATTACATTACAAGAAGAAACATAAAAGACAAAATTATAACATAGATTAAATAGCAAGCAAACAACAAAACATGCTAACATAGAACCTATATCTAAAACTCAAGACTAGGAGATCTTTCTGGAGCTTGAAGGTTGAGATGATTCTCGATGTTAGATAGGCGAACATCAAGATCAAGAAATTGATCAACCATGTACTCATCAATAGATTGTGGCCACTCATAAATCTCCTCAAAATGTGTTCTTTGTGCTAGACTCATATCCTCTAATTGCTTAGATAATCTAGCAAAATGTTCTTCCATGGAGAGTGAGGACGATGAGGGCATGGTAGATGGACCAGCATCAGAAGGAGCAGCAACACTAACTGGTTTTGCCATATGAGTATCAATGTCATCATCTTCATCATCATCAGGATGGTCATCATCTTTGTGAATGAGAACTCGTCCTCTAGTAATGAATCCCATCTGACGAAAGGTAGTATCTCCAATTTCCGAGCCAACAGGTTGAATGGCTTGGACAAGTTCTCCTTCAACATTTACACCTTTGTACTCCAAAATCCTATAAATAAGAAGAGCATAGGGAAATTGATAAGAATGAGATTTCTTAGCTTTTACCATTGTGTCAGCAATGAGAGTAGGCCAATCGATGTGTATGTTATTTAGGATCCCATACAGAAGAAGTAGATCCTGCTCAGAGCATTGAGCATGATTGGTTGCTCGAGGACATAGTATCCAGACAATCAAGTAGTGAATTATCCTTTCTTCAACCTTGAAACCTCCAACAAGCAATTTCCTTCGATTAGTCTGCTGTTTAGGGTGACGCAAGAAGGATTGGAAAGTCATCAACCTATTGAAATCTTGAAGTCCTAGATGAACTTTTACAGCATCATCCCAGATGGTAAGTTGAGCAATGGTGGTCTACACATAATCATCTAAAATTATGCGAACACCCTATACTTTAGTGGATATAATCCCATCTCGATATCTCAAGTTGAAGTAGAAAACTCTTATGAGATCGGGATAAATGCAACCTTTTTGCTCCACCAGATTCGTGAGTCCTTGAACAGCAAAAAGATCTGGAAATTGAAATCCATAGAAACGGAAAAAATCAAGGCGAATATACTTTACCGCCATGATTCTTCTTTCTTGCCAAGAATTAACATAGTCCACATGTTTTCCTGGATCTGAAATCCACCCATCAATGGTTGCAGGACGTGGTTGAGAGGAAGAGGATGCTCCAGCAACTTTGCGGCAATGTCTTCTTGAATCTGCCATGGAGAAAGTTTGAGGTAGTGAGATTTTGAGAAAATGAATAAAAATGGAGAGGTTTTGAGCTCAAGATGTATTTTCCTACTTTCTTTATAAATAATGTTGAATCAACCTTACCTTTAGAAAAATCATTATCAAGTAAGAAGGTACTAAGTCTTTCATACCAAGACCTAGTTGCCTGTTTAAGACCATACAAGGCCTTTTTCAACTTATAAACATGATCAGGAAATTTGAAATCCTCAAAACCAGGAGGTTGACTAACATATACCTCTTCTTTTATGAAACCATTTAAAAATGCACTTTTCACATCCATTTGATACAATTTAAATTTCATCAAAGATGCATATGCAAGCAACAATCTAATTGCTTCTAACCTGGCCACTGGTGCATATGTTTCATCATAGTCTATACCTTCCTCTTGATAGTAGCCCTTTGCAACTAGCCTTGCTTTGTTCTTTGTGATGTTTCCATCCTCATCAAGCTTGTTCTTGAATACCCATTTGGTTCCTATGACTTGATAATTATCTTGCTTTGGAATAAGTTCCCAGACTTCATTCCTTTCAAATTGGTTTAGCTCTTCTTGCATAGCAACGCACCACTTATCATCTTGAAGAGCTTCCTTTATATTCTTAGGTTCTATCTGAGACACAAAAGCTACAATTAAACACAAATTATTAAGATTATGTCTAGTAGTTACTCCTTTTTGAATGTCTCCAATGATGTTGTCTAAGGAGAGTCCTCTTGGTTGTTGATAACTTTTAGAATCAACAGCTTGAGGTGTTTCTTGAAGTTCTGGAGGATAGTTCTCATTTAAATACATCTCTTTAAGAGCTTCCTTCAAATAATCCTCATCACCTACAATAGGTTTTATTGACTCAAGAGGGTTTCCCTCAAGGTCCACAATCTCATCAAAGACAACATGCATTGATTCTTCAATTTTCAAAGTTCTTCTATTAAATACTCTATATGCTTTATTGGTCAAAGAATATCCTAGGAAAATTGCTTCATCAGATTTTGCATCAAATTTACCTAGATTATCTTTTTCATTATTCAAGACAAAGCATTTGCACCCAAATATTTTTAAGTGAGATACATTTGGTTTTCTACCATTCAACAGTTCATATGGAGTTAATTTCAGAATTGGCCTAATAAGCATCCTGTTTAACACATAACAAGCAGTACTAGCTGCATCAGCTCAAAAATATTTTGGCACATTAGATTCATTCATAAGGGTTCTAGCTAATTCTTCTAATGATCTATTTTTCCTTTCAACAACACCATTTTGTTGGGGAGTTCTAGGTGCAGAAAAGTTATGTGCTATGCCATATTCTTTACAAAATTTTTCAAAAGATTCATTTTCAAATTCTCCACCATGATCACTTCTCAATGTTTTCATTTTCAAGTCTTTTTCATTTTGAATACGTTTTGCAAAATATTTAAAGGCTTTGAAAGCTTCACTTTTCAAATTTAAAAAGAAGGTCCAAGTGAATCTTGTGTAATCAACAACAATTACAAGAGCATAGTAATTTCCACCAAAACTTTTAATTCTAGATGGACCAAATAAGTCCATATGCAAAAGTTCTAAAGGTTTTGATGTTGAAATCATTCTTTTGGATGAAAATGAAGATTTGGTTTGTTTACCTTTTTGACATGCAGTGCATAATTTGTCTTTCTCAAATTTCAGTTTAGGCAAACCAATCACAAGATCTTTTGAAATCAATTTATTTAAATGTTGCATATGAATATGTGCAGCTCTTTTATGCCATTGCCAAGGATTTTCTTCTTTAGCAACTAAGCATGTTATACCATGATTAGATGCACTTTCAATATCAATCAAATAAATATTGTTATGCCTAACACCTTGCAAAGCAATATCAGCATAATCTTTAAAGTAAACAGTGCATTTATCACTTTCAAAAGTTACCTTGAGACCTTTGTCGTATAACTGACTTATGCTTAAGAGGTTATGCTTGAGGCCTTCAACATATAACACATCTCTTATAGGCAATGTATTTCCTCCTCCAATATCTCCAGTACCCATGATTCTACCTTTGTTGTTATCCCCATAAGTCACAAATCCTTGCTTTTTCTTCTCAAAAGAGATGAATCTTTTCTTATCACCTGTCATGTGTCTTGAACATCCACTGTCAAGATACCACAATGACTTCTTTGACTTAGTAGATTCCTACAAAACAAATTAGCAAGAATTTTAGGTCCCCAATCTAATTATGGGTCCTTGGGGTTAGTTCATGTGAGTATAAATCATTTTACAACTTTAACCGATGCATATTTACCATTTGGAACACCAAAATGTTTAATGTTGCATTTGTTTGATGTGTGTCCATGCTTCATACTGTAAAAACAACAAGCATTACTTACTTTGTTTTTAACAAAAATCCCTTTTTCAACCCAAACTCTACGAGTTCTTCTTTCTTTGGACTTATTTATTTGATGCATATTTCTATTTTCAACATTGCTTCTCTTAAGGTTTGTCTTAGCATATGAATTAGTCTTGGTTTCCTTTGCAAGTAAGTTTTCAAGTATGTTAATATCAAACATATGATTCTTACAAGACAAGCATTCAATAGGTTCAACAGTAGCATTTGCAGCAGATAATTTTGTTTCTAACGAACTAACTTTATTTCTTAAGACAACTTCATCATCAAGCAACTTTTCATAATTTAATTTTAATTCATTGTGCTCTTTCTTAAGTTTTTTATGTGCAGCATCAAGTTTTTCAGATTCAATCAACAATTCACAGAAAGCCTTTTGCAAGTCTAATTCACTAGATTCAAAGCTGGAATCACTTACATGGCTTCCAGTATCTTCTGATTCAGCCATTAGACAAATATTGGCTTCTTCATCTGAATCACTTGAGCTTGTTGAGCTAGATGCATACGTTACTTTGATCTTCACATAAACCCAATATATAGCTAGCTGTTCTGAATATCTAAGGTTAAGTCTCAACTACCACAAATAATCGATTATTGTAAGTTATAATCGATTATTCAAGTCCGTTATAGGTTTTCAAAAATGTGATAATCGATTATATAAGGTGATAATCGATTATTCTTGGATGACTTGCGATAATCGATTATTGCCATTGCATAATCGATTATGGCAGTTAAAAATGCAAGTTTTACAAAGTTTACAAGACTTTCCTACTATATTTAATTTCTACAAATTGCTTTCAAACAATTTTCTTCAAGATTTACCAATACTCCTTATTGGTAACAATAGGAACTAAATGGGTGTTCAGAAACAAACTGGATGAAGATGGAAATACCACAAAGAATAAAGCTAGGCTTTTTGCTAAAGGATATAATCAAGAAGAAGGTATTAATTATGATGAAACATATGCTCTTGTTGCCACGTTAGAGGCAATATGCCTACTCTTGCTTATGCATCTATTATGAAATTTAAACTATATCAAATGGATGTTAAAAGTGCTTTCCTAAATGGTTATCTAAAAAAAGATGTATTCGTTGAACAACCACCAGGTTTTGAAGATTATAAATATCCAAATCATATCTTTAAGTTAAAGAAAGCTCTTTACGATTTAAAGCAAGCACCTAGATCTTGGTATGAAAGGCTTAACAATTTTATGCTAGAAAATAAATTTAATAGAGGTAAAGTTGATTCCATGTTGTTTATAAAAATAGCAGGAAAACATATTCTGCTTACTCAGATCTATGTTGATGATGTTATCTTTGGATCAACTAATAATCTCTTTGCAAAGATTTTGCTAAGACTATGCAGGGTGCATTTGAAAGGTCAATGATGGGTGAATTGACATTTTCCTTGGTTTATAAATCAAGCAAATGAAAGAAGGTACATTTCTTTCTTAAACCAAATAGGGAAATCCTAAAGAGATTTGAAATGGATAAAGCTAAGGAGGAATCAATTCCTATGGCAACATTATGTTATCTCGACAAGGATGAATCAGGTACGCCCGTAAACCAAACTCTATATAGAGGCATGATAGGTCCATTGTTATATCTTTCTGCTAGTAGGCCAAATATCATGCAAAGTGTATGTGTTTGCTAGGTACTGAGCTAGTCCTAGAGAGTCTCACCTTACCGCAATTAAGCATATCATTAAGTGCCTTAAGGGAGCTATGTCTTTTGGGTTGTGGTATCCTTCTGGGGCTAAACCTAATATTGTAGGGTTTTCAGATACAGGCTATGGCAGTTGTAAGATAGATAGAAAAAACACTAGTGGTACATGTCACCTCTTGGATAGTTCCTTAGTTTCTTGGCATTATAAGAAACAAGTTTGTGTAGCATTTTCCACCATAGAGGCTGAATATATTGCTGCAGGTAACTGTTGTGCCAAAATATTATGGATGAAAGAATAATTAAAGTATTTTTATATATACCTTTAAGTGTGATAGCACCAGTGCCATCAATCTTACTAAAAATCCCATTATGCACTCTAGAACCAAACATTTTAAACACCACTTTCTTAGAGACCATATCCAAAAGGGGGATTGTGAGATAGGGTATGTTGATACCAAACATCAATTATCTTATATTTTCACCAAAGCATTGCCCAAAGAGAGATTTTATGAGCTTAGGAGGGACTTGGGATCCTATAAATTGCTTTAAGGTCGTGTTTGTTTCAATTTTTTTTTCTTCTCAGTTTTTAAAAAATCTTCATGTTATGTTATTGATAAAGGTTGAAAATACCGTTATCTGTGATGTAATTTTGATACTAAATGCACCCTTTTCTACTTAGAAACTTGCTTGGAATCATGTTTTTCTGTCAAGTTGTGTGAATAAGAGAGTTGAGGTTGAATTTAATGATTTTATGACTAATTCCCTTATTTTGATAGAAAATGAGATAATATGAAAAGCAGGGATGAAGTGCCATGGAGATGGAGCTCAGAAAGGCCTGGAAAAGAATAAGAAAGGAGGAGTGCTTGAAGCTTGGGCGCCCTTTCAAGAGGCTTGAGCGTAGAAGTCGCTCACTGCCCGGACGCCCCTTTTTGGGCTCTTGAGCTCCGAATGCACGAAGCTTGGGCGTCATCTCTGAGGCTTGGGCGCAGAAGACCACCGCTCACCATCCAGGTGCCCCTTTTGGGACGCTTGAGCATCGGATGCACGAAGCTTGCGCGTCTTGTGCAAGGCTTGAGCGTGGAAGATCACTGCTCACCGCCTGGACGCCCTAAGTGGGGCACTTAAGCGCCACTAACTCGGGCCTGAGCTTTGTTTTGTTCTGCTGTCACTCTATTTAGAGGACTCAAACGTCCTAGGTTTAACTCATTCATAGCATGATGTATGACTTGCATGAGTGCCGGGAGGTTCCTTACAATTCAGGTTCTTAATGAATTCTCCCAAGAGTAATATTTCTCAAGGATGAGGGTATGAGTCTTGGTCGTTTTAAAGCTCTTGATCTTCACATCTAATTACTAGGATTGTTAGGAATTGCATGAACTGGTGATTAAGGACAAGCTTAGTGAGTGACGTTAACATTAATGCCTAAAAAAGAATTCTTACATACATGAGACGGAACTTGGTGAAATCTAACCCAAACAACATACTCATCTCATATTAAACAACATCCATTTATCACAGTTTAAACTATTATATTTATGTGATTCTTGATTAACTTTGACTTTATTTTTATTTATATTTTTAATTTTATTTTTATTTTATTTTTAATTTGTGTTTTGTCGTTTGTTTTTGTTTTTGTGCTAACAGTGTTTTCTAGGGTTTGTGTTTTGTTTATGCAGGATACAATTAGGACAAGGAGCAACAAAAGTGCTGAACCTCTTCTTGGAGGACTGAGACTAGTAGAAGGCCAAGAAGAAATATATTATCTAGAGAACCTTCTCTAGAGAGAATTTCACAGGCCTTACAATCTGATCAGGAAAGCATCGACAACAATGGTGGTAGGCGTACTTTGGCAGATTATGCAAAAGTTGTTGGCCCAAATTGATTGATTGCATATCTATGGATATTATATTATTGGACACAATGTTTGAACCTAGAGTAGAATAAAACAACTAATTTGTTGAACATCTATTTTGTTGGAAGTCCCACATTGACTAGAGATAAGACCAATTCATAGTATATAAGTAATTGCAAACCTCACCTTACAAGTCGGTTTTGTGAGGTTGAGTTAAGCTTAAAGTCCACTTCTTAACATCGTATCAGAGTCATGGTTGGAACCTATCCTAGCGATATTTGTTGTTGGGCACATTGTTCCACCCGTTATCGGGTTGCTATCGGACCACCCATTAATGTATAGTCCTACGCTCGAGATGTATATACCTCAGCGTGAGGGGTGTGTGTTGGAAGTCCCACATCGACTAGAGAAAAGGAAAATTCATAGTATATAAGTGGGTGAAAACCTCACCTTACAAGTCGATTTTATGGGGTTGAGTTAGACTTAAAGTCCACTTCATATTTGTAACTGATCAATCCAAATTGAAAAGTTCGCTGCAAGGATCAATCCTATGGTCTCGATTCTTCAATCAAACAAACAACAAATGATAATTTCCAGATAGAAATCAGATAACTCTAGAAGAATGATTTATAAAGAGATGATGTATTTTAAAATAAAAAACTCATTCATAACAAAACTATTTATATTAAATTTTTTTGATATTAACAAAATCGAATTTTACTATTTGTCAATCACTCACTTTTAAATTGCCAGTTTTTTTGTCTTTACAAACAACATATAATCTAAAAAGAACATGAGTAAAAAACTGAGAATCCAAATTGAAGGTCTAAAAAGATACACGTCAAAACATAATCTTAAAGTGCTACTAAGAAGTGCGACATTTTAAATGCCTAATATATATAATAGTTATGTTTATATTAATATTTGTTATTAGTTATTTTGTTGCAGCCCGTCTTGTTGAGGTTGACCTATTATAAACATTTAGTTGACATTCCTATGTGTAAAGACAGTTGCAAATATAATTTTAAAAAAAACTGTTAATGTTTTAAATATATATATTCAAAAATCGTGATGACTACTGTTAAAGTCCATAGGTTATTAAATATATACTCAATCCGGATGCTATTGCTTGATTCTGAAAAAGAAATTTATACCAATCATTAAAATCTATCTTCAACACAATATGAATATTTATTTTCTAAAACTTTCTCACCAAAAACTAACCTATATATAGGTGTCTTCAAATTAGTTTAGTACTACTTACGGATACATAAGTACGTATGATCAATTTACATACAAAATATTAATTTGTATGGAATTTACAATTTATCTACATATTTTAATTCGTGTAGTTAGTTAGGTAATCGGTAAATTTATTGTAATAACATAGGTTTCAAACTAACAACAGAATTTGTTTTCCATCTTTTACATATCTATTAATTCAAAATAAACTTAACAAATTAAATTAACTCTTTTCACCTTATATCTCTTATTTTTCATAGACTTTTTCCAAAACTATAAAAAGCTAGTCATCGTAGATTTACAAAAAAAATACAGGTTACTGAGAAAAATAAAAATAAAAATGTACCTATTTAACTTACACTTCACATGGATGCCCAATACATGTATTGAAAAGAAGAAAATCTAAAGATTTGTGGAAATTAAAATACATACCGAAAACAATTTATTTCTAATGCAGTGCCAGCGTCCTCTTCTTCTTCCAGAGGTGTGAGCCCCCTAGGCTAGGTAGGAAACGGAGCATCCTGTAACGAGTCTTTTGTTTTGAGTTATGCCGTTGATGTTAAAGAGAGGAAAGGTGGGAGAGAACCGAATTGTGAAGGCGCGTTCATTGAGGCTTTTCCATAACCACAAATGAAACCTGAAAACAACAACGATTTTGTGGACGAGTGATGAGCATTAAAACTCAAATTCCCCTAATTTCAGTTTGATTTAGCAATTGTAGAGAGAATGAGACTTTCAACCAAAAGTAGAATACGCATTCTCAACTTTACCCTTGAATTATGTTTTCACTTTGTTTACTTAATTTTTTAATTCAAAAATTAAAAAAATAGAATTGACCCACGTTTTTATTGACACATATGTTAAAATTACACTCTTGGCATGCCAGGTGACACAATCCTTAAGGCCGTTTGATCAATTTGACGGAAAACCTTTATTTGATTCAATTTTACAAAAATAAGGATCCAATTGAGACGCCGAAAAAGAACGGGTCTTATTTGAGATCACGTATTGAGACATTAAACAAAAAAAAAATAGAGAGAAGTAAGGAGAAAGGGAGAATCATTGGACCTATCAAGGAGAAGGTTCACTAGAGAGACAATCCAATTATATACGAGATTGACATCATTCTCTATCCAAAACCTTAAGGCTTTGTTCACTTGAATGAATTTGGGGAGAATGATTGAATCAATTTGAGAGGATTTGAAGGTAAATTTTTTGTTGTTTATTTGAGTAGATTTGGAGGTAAGTGAGAGTAAATTTGAAAGTAAAATTTGTGAGAATTAATGGTTTAGTTGATATGACAGATTAAAAAAATTAACTTCCAAATTCACTCTCACTTACCTTCCAATCCACTCAAATAAACAAGAAAAAATTTACTTTCAAATTTTTTCAAATCCATTCAATCACTCTTCCCAAATCTATTCAAGTGAATAAAGTGTAGAAGTTCACCAAGAAAATACAATACCAAATAAGATTACAGTGCAACGCTTTCTAAAAAACTTATCAAGAAATAACAGTAGAAATCTTCTGCACCAGATTTAAATGTTAAAAAATTCTTTTAAAAAGAAAAGTAAGAAAATGAAATCATATTCGATATGGTAAAAATATACAAAATTAAAATCCCATGAATTTACCATCTTTTTAGTAAACGTATGCACAATCTTCTGTCATATTCTAAGAGAGGCTAATTTTGAAACTACAAAACAACTTTTTTTACCATTGAATTATTATTATGAGTTTATTTAAATTATATGTTTTTAATGAGTTTTTTAAAATATATTAACAATTATTTGAACTTTTATTTGTTTTAATGGTTATTTATTTTAAAATAATAGGCATATTTTCTTTGCAAACGACCGTTATGGTAAGTTACGTATTGTTAAAAGATTTAGTATTTGAAATTAAGATAAAAGTAAAAAAAATGAGTTAATATTATAATATAAACTATAATAACAAAACAGACATGTTTACAAATATTTAATGTAATATATTTAATAAAGATAATAAACAACGCCAATTTAAACATCAAATACATAGTACTGCCATTTTGTAATCAATAGTTACCTTTTATTTAATACTTTCTCTATATATCTTTTTAATTGTTGAATTTTAATAACAAAAAAATAATGCTTCTCTTTAACTTTTGTTTTTTTAAATAAGATCATTATAGAAAATAAGTAAAAGAAAATAAGATTAGTTTACATATATGTATTTATTATAATATAAAAAAGTAAAAGAAAAACCTTTATAAATATTTTATTAAAATCTAGAAGACGTTTGTCTTTCTGGATTTCTAGAAAAAGATTAAAGAAACTCCTAAAAAAGGCAAGTAATAATATATATTTAATAAAGTTGCGAAAAATCATATATATATATATATATATATATATATATATATATATATATATATATATATATATATATATATATATATATATATATTAGTAATTGTCAGAACTCATTTAAAACGCATCTAAAATCAGATAGTGGAAGACAGGTGTCGGTACGAGAGCGGATGCTCATTTGGATGTGGGAAGAAAATGATTTGTTTCAGAAACTTCCGTCCACTCTCCTCTGCATGCATCCTCTTTCCAAAACTCTGATATTTCATTTTCTCCTTCTTCTCTCTAGAAAACTCTCCCTTCTCTCTATTGTAGCTCACCTTTTCTCTGCTCCGATCACTGTTCAGGCACCGTAGGAGCATTCTCGACGTCCCAAGCTTCATCTTGAACCGAAAAACTTTCAAGTTTGAGCGGGTAAGTGTATCTGTCCTTGGTTGTTCGTCTTTTGTTACATGCAAACCAAGTTCTGGTTGCATGCAGGGGTGTAGTCTAAGTTATTGTTGATTTCATGTTGTTTGGTTTAGTTGGTAGAGTTAAGTGATCGTTGAGGGTAGAAAGATTGTAGTCGAACGAGCCAAAAAACCTACTCTTAGGACGTTCAATTACGTATCCAGGTAAGGGAAGCTTATCTAATTTAATTGTATGTTGTTTGTACGTTCGTTGATACTGAATGCATGTTGCTGGGTGATTGAATGTATGTATAAAGTATGAATACTGATATGGTGGTTGATGTGGAATATGATTTCTTGGTATAATATGGATTGTATGAAGTAAACAAACTGATTATGATTTGAATTTTTATAAAGTTATGAAACTATGAATTGAGAAACAAATTGAATAGAAATGAGATCTGAATATGTATTCCCCTATGATAATGTACGTTCGTCATTGAACGGTACTTGACCGTTCGGTGTTTCTAGTAATATTATGTGAAATTGGATTCTTTCATTTGGAAAGAATCCTAATTGAGGATGAGCATTTTCTTGTGAAAATATTGTCGTTGAGCGTTCGACCAAGCGTAGTTACATCTGCGTATCCAGAAATAAACTTAAAATCTTGTAAATATATGTATTTGTATATAGTAAGCATTCTAAAACACAACTCCACTAGTACCTTATTTATTAATCTTTTGTTTCAAGTTTAGTACTGCTCGAACTCACACTAAGTCCTTTTAATGAGTGACACTCGCTCTTATACCAAGCGCTCGAACTCGATTATAGAATGATATCTCTTGGTGACATCAACGTTCGTCCACCTTCAGTAGAATTTTTCCTTACCATGTTCGGTCATTGACTGGCATTAGGTTTCTGTAATTGAATTATTTTAAATATGGTTTTTTAACGTCTTGATGTGTCTACATCCATTGGATCCGGCCTAGAGCCTCCATACTTAATTTATCCTCTGAGTATTGGTCTGAACTTACGAGAGTCAGTTCATTCAACTGATTCACGTGGTAAATAACGTTCGTCATATTTTATATAATTATACTCGGTTTATTCTTAAATCTAAAAGTAACTTTCTCGGTCTTTTTCTATTCTGGAACGGGAGATTTCTCGGTCTCGTTCCTAACGTTCGTCCTCGTTCTGAAGAGGGCTGAACGTCCGGTATTTAATGTTCTTAGAAATTGTGATAAAAGTGACACTCAAGTGAAGGATTATAAACGATGAAGAGTATATGAGATAAATAAAAGGTTGTGGATTTTGGACGAGCGTTCCAGGGAGGAACGACTCTTGGTTGAATATTGAAATTTGTAAAGTATGAATGTGGTAATGCTTAGCTGGCGGTTCATCCTGATGTTCCGTGAGTACTCGTCCTCACGTAGAGAAGGGTAGTTCATGTGTGGGAATGATAGGAGGTCCTAGTCCTTAGGGGTACTTTGGACGGAACGGACTAACCTCGGGTGGCAGCTGATGAGAATTCCAGTTACTACATCACCCGGGTGCACGAACGTCGTAGCTACACAAAATACAGTCCGGACAGTCAGTCTAGTGATAGGATGTGTATGTTACTCATGTTAAATTTAACTTGTACGTTTGATTGTTTGAAATGTATGTGTATACTTAAATTAAGGTGGTCGTTCGATCATCCTTTTCTTTCGTTTGGTATAACCGTTCGGTGTTGTTTTTGTACACAGTTTGGTCAAATATTTCTTATCTGGTGTAGTTAAGTTAAGTTTGTGGTTCTATGTAAGGCCGTTCGGCCAAAACGGTACGCTCTTTTTACTATTAAGACTGATCTGGTTTATGGTTAATTGTAATTATTCTAATATATGGTTCATTGCTATATTTTTGGGATGTTACAGTAATAATTTACTGACTTCAAAAGAAAAAACTACATTTTAACAATACAACGTTTTATAATACTATTAATATTTATCACTCATTTATATTTATAATCAATGCATTAATTAATTAAGAGGCGTTGATAGTCAAAGTTCTGAACATAAAATGATAATTCATTTTCTATATAAACCTAGGTTGAAGATGATGTTCTATAGAAAAATGGATTCTTCAAGAAAATATTCTCTCACATTGGCATTCTTATTGGCTTTTTTCATCATTTCTTCAGGTCACAAATCATACTTTGTTTCCATTCTATGTTTCACCATGATCTAAATTTTATAATTTTCGATGGTATTCTTTTTCTCTCAAATTAATTTATTTTTGCTTACTTTTATTTGTTCTTATATATTTGCATGCAGATATGATGATGAAATCTGAAGCAGAATTCTCAGAACTTGCAGTTGGGCGTTGTAACTCAGACCCAGAATGTAAAAAATATTGTCCAAAATGTGTTTCATGTAATTGTCTGAGTCACACTTGTTTCTGCGAAAATCCACCTTTGCCTGATGATACTCCACCATTCTGAGTATGGTGAGATTCTGATGTAATCAATATGAATTCAAATAATGAAGGATTATGAATCATATAAATTCAATTTTTCATTGATCTCTCTTTATTGATTCTTACGGTTTCGGATGTGGGGTTGATGATTACTCTTTTATACTTTAAATTTTATTAGTCTTTTACTATATCTGAGATCTCCTTTATATTTATTCTCAGTCTTTCTCCTTTAGTCTCTAAACCATAAGTGTGGTTTACCTGTTTTCACTTATTAAAGATGTTGAATCTGTGATGATAGTTTTAATAGTAGAATTACCGATCAACTTAATAACAAGCCGTCTGATTTACAAAAACTCAAAATTGAGAAAATTTTCAATGTTCTTTTGAAAATGTAGACCATACAGTCAACTTTAAAAATACTAACGAGATGGTCAACGGTACATTCACTATATTTATTATTTTGATTCACTATGGTTATATGAGAAAGGGTGAGAACAGGTTTATAATAATAACATAGAAAACTTTTTTTTTTTAGTAAGTGAGTTTCTAACCTATAGCATATATTAATTTTCTTTTATTGATTTTTTTCTTCATTAATAATTACTATTTATAACCTACCGGTCTTTCTTCATTAATAATTATTACTATTGATGTTGGTTACATTTGAGGGGGTATATAATCACATTATAGAAACAATTTTTTTTGTTAAACTTTATTTATATATTATAATTTCGTTATATGCATAACCAAGACAGAATTTGTAATACATCCCATACGATAAGAAATAAACAATTTGTATATACCATTAAACATTTATAAATGGCTCAATAAAAAATTAATAATATTATAAGTTCTAACGTATAGAAAAGATTCTAATATCATCTTAATAAATAGATTTATATTTAACTCAATTTTATTAAACTTTATTGTAAAATTATAAACTTTATAGTTATTTATATAATATAATTAGTCAAAATTTCTCTGGTTAACGTAGAGATCTCTAAAACTATCATAAAGAGTAGGAAAAGGCAATTTACATAAATTCCAGTATATTTATGATTACATCATATATAGTCTGTAATAAAAGAATGGGTGTGACCTTGAACGATATATTCCGTACTATCTATCTGCTGTGCTGCCATTCTGTTGTGCTAATTACGTGGTGTTTAAACCAATCTAATAAAATTTCATTTCAAAATAATAGAATAGTGGATAATTTGAATATGTGAAGGAAATTTCACACTTTTTTTTCTTTGGTAACTATGATTATGAAACTATCTCATTTCATATATATAAAGAAATCACAATTTTTTGTAATCTTATATGTGAACTGATGGAAGCCTGCCTAAGAATTGGAACTCAGAGGTAGCAACTCCAATCAGCAAGCAATGATGGTGCAACAGAATGAATGAAGATGAGTGGTGTTTTGGTGTGTTTTGAATGGAAAGAGTGTGTGTAGAGACCTCTTAGCTTAGAAAACCTTCCTACTATGGAGGAAGCTAGAGGAAAGGGTAGAGAAAGTGAAGAGAAATAGTGACTCATCTGCAGCATTTCACTAAAGCTCAAAAGTGAAAATTACAAAGGGGAGGCCTTCTTATTTATAGGTGAATAAGGGCCTCAATTCTGAGCTAATCTCCATCCAAAATTCAAAATAAGAGACGTGCTTGGAGGCCAAGTCAGCTGGGTCACATGGATAGTGCTGTAAAAACGTGCTTCAAGCAGCTCCGCTGGCGCTAGATTCCCCACTGTCTGAGGGCGCCTGGGCTCACGTGAGCTCGAAAGTCTATTTGGTGCATCTGCGCTGGAGCCCCTCCTGTTTGAGGGTGTTGGAGCGGCCCTGGTGCTGATTCCTTGAAGAATGCTTTTCCCAAATCTAATTGGTCGACCATGGTTCTTGCCTTTATTGTATCCTACAAACAAAACAACCATAGAGTATTAAAAGAGGAATCGTTCTAAGACATAGAGAAAGAAAATCAAGAAAGAGCCTTTAAAAGTTCTTCCTTAACTTCCCTTTCCTAGCCTTAGCATGAGTTAGTACTCCTTTGGATGGTTTGCCTAATTAGGTTTCCATCATACCCTCCCTCTTGAAGAACGATTTGTCCTCAAATCGGAAAGGTAAAGAAGCACAACTTTGGTTTAGTACTTCCCTCCTAGATCAAAGATATATCTACAACAAATAGCAAAGATGAATATTAAAAAGATGTATCCAAAGAAAAGAATACAGAATGAAGGCCCTTTATCTTTGAAAAATATTTTCTTAGAAGTATCCTTGGCCTCTATTTTATTTTTTCTTTCACTTTGTTTTGAACATTCCCGTTCATTATATAATGAAACAAAGTGATGATTTTGAGAAGAAGTTTCAAGGTATTTACCTTCGGATGAAGAATTTAAAAGCATGCGTACCTTCTTCTCCTTTCTCTTTTCTCCTTTAGAAGGTTGTTTATTCAACTTTTCTTCTTCTTTTCTTTCTTTTTCAATTTTCATTTTTATTTTTATTTCAACCTCTTTCACTTGTTGAGGTGTAAGAGGATTCAAAGTTATTTTATTTTCTTTGTGGAGAAAAGTTATCTTATTGGTATAACCATCATGAGTGGAGTTATGATCATATTGCCATGGCCTACCTAGTAGAACATGCCCACCATCCATTGGCACAACATCACAAAAAACTGTTTCTTCATAGTTTCCAATGGAGATAAATATGTTTACTTGTGTTTTGACTACTATTTCTTCATCCTCTTTTATCCACTGAAGCTTGTAAGGCTTGGGATGAGGAATAATAGTTAAGGCCAACTTTTCCACCATTCTAGAACTACAACAATTACAAGAGGACCCACTATCCAATATTAATGAACAAGTGTTTTCAAAAACTTTGCACCTTGTGCGAAATAGATTCTCCCTTTGTGATTGTTCTAGTTCTATATGTTGACTTCCAAGAAGTCTTCTCACCAATAACAACTCTCCTTCACACGGTAAGGCTTCTTCCTCATATATGGAAGTATTTGAATCACTAGAAGAATCTTCATCTTCATCTTGATGTTCTAAGATATAAGTAGACCTTTTATTAGGACACTCAGAAGCATAGTGCCCTTTGTAACCACATCTAAAACACTTGGTCTCTTTTACCCTATCATTTTTAGAAGATTCTTTAGAGGGATATTTTTCCTTTTCCTTTTCCTTAGGTCCCTCTTCTTTTGATTTGGAGGGTTCACCCTCCCTCTTGGAATCTTTCCTAGAGTAAGAAGAATCAGAGTAGTCTCTTTTAGAGGAATTTTTCCTCTTCAATTGTTGCTCTACTCTAACACAAAGTTGGACTAACTCATTGATATCATTATAAGGTAGAAGTTCTACCTTATCTCTTATGTCATAGTTGAGTCCACTTTGAAACCTAGCAATTGTTATCCTTGGCTCTTCTCTTATACCAGCTCTCAACATGAGTAATTCCATTTTTTGCCCATATTCCTCAATACTCATGTTTTTCTGTTCGAGTTTATGGAGTTTGTCTATTAACTCCCTATCATAATATGCTGATACATGCCTTCTTCTCAAAGCAGACCTCAAATCATTCCAATACCTAATGGAAGGTAGGTGTCTCAATCTCAAGTCTTTTACCAAGGCAGTCCACCAATATAAGGCATAGCCTTGAAAGCTCAAAGAGGCCATTGTTACTTTCCTCTCATCATCTATTTGGTGACACTCTAACAACTACTCAACTTTCATCTCCCATTCCAAATACTCTTCAATATCATCTTTACCATGGAAGGGAGGAAGATCTATTCTAGTTTCCCTTGGGTAATGTTCTATCTCTCTATGATTTATCCTAGGAGGTATTTGATAGTGGTCATCATTATGATGACTACTATATTGCTCATGCTCACTAGGTAGAGAGGATGTATCTTCATGGTATTCTCTTTTTATATGTGTAGACCCTTCTTTCCTTTTATCCTTGTCTTGATTGATCAAAAGTTGACCAATCATATCCTTGAGCTCACTAATCTCTTTGTCTCTTTGTTGGAACTTTTTCTCGAATTCCTCTCTTATTTGTAAGCTCTCACTTTTAGGTCTCACACTCCCTTGGACACTAGATTGACTCATTCTTGTCAAGTATGTAGAAATGATTTTCACAAGGTTTTCAAAAACTTGCACAAGTAATGAGTGAAAAGATTTTCACAAACTTTCTTTGTTTTTGGTGAAAGATTTCTTAAGAGATTCTAGAGGAAAAAATGTTTCCAAGTAGCTCCCAGGAAGAAGAGGCGAGTCACAATTGGAGAAGCTAAGAAACCAAGTTCTTCCTAACCAGAGTTTCCTTAGAATCATCCTTTACCTTATAGTTTCTAGGTAGATATCTTTCAAAATATTTTCAAATGTTAATGAAATGCTCCTAAAAACCAAAAGAAGGTTTAGCTAGATGTTATGCAATCCTATATACCACAGAGACTTAAAAAAAAATAACAAGCAATTTAACGAAAGCGATAAAAATGCAAAATGTAAATTATGTAAATTCTGGACGACCCTAAGTGAAAGTGCAAGTGACACTTGGAGCCCCTTGAAACACTTCCACACAAAAGAAAAAAAATTACACTATTACAATGTTCAAATGTGATCTTGGAATTGCTTCAAGAGCATTTTCCCAAGTCACTTAGCCAAAAAAAGAAATTTAAACTACAAAGGTTCCGTGATATGAAGGTTCAAACAAGATCAAAATAATGCCTAAAACAAGTGTATGCTTCAAGCTTTGGCTGCTGCTATGTGCTACTCAAAACCAGTGTGTGAGTTGAGCTTTTTTCTGGTTGGAAATACTTCTGGAACAACAAATTGCTGCTACTGGACAGGGGAACAATTGCTGTTGTAAATTCCTCTTTCTTGATCCAATTTCAATCCCCTAACCACTTCCTAAAAGGATACCATAGAAGGTGTAGGTTTCTGCCTCTGGATTCCTTAAACAGATTGCACAACTGCTCCAAAAATCACCAAAAACACACCAAACGGTTTTAAAATTATGCACTAGTTTCAGCACATTGCACCATAATTTCCAATTCAAGTTTCTGAAATGGATAGTTTAGAGGCCAAAAATAGGGAATTCAAATGGAACAACACACAAATAATAGCAAGCACACAAAAGGAACCTAATAAAGGCACTAACATAGATTAAGAAAGCAATAAAAACCAAAATCACAGTTCAGAATTCTTTCCAGATGCAAACTGTTTGATAATTTCCAAAGTGTTTGATGAAATTAGGGATGACAATGGGTCGGGTCAGGCACGGGTAATGCCTACCCACAACCCGACCCGCTGGATAAAATTGTACCCGCTACCTGCTCGGGTAACCGTTTAAAAAATACCGGCGAGTATTTTAAAATCCACGGATACTCGCGAATACCCGCAAAAAATAAAAAAAAAATATTTAATACATTTTAAAATAAAGTTTAAATAAAATTACAAAAAAAATATATAATATAATATAATATAAATTAAATTAAATATAAATTAAAATTTAATTTTAATTAAATTTAACCTAATAAAATATAATTATATTATATTTTTAATTAAATTTAATTAAAATATATATAAATTATTTTTTTTTTAATTTTTTACGGGTAACGGATACTCGCGGGACATGTAGTATACTAGTCGTACCCGACCCGTTTAAAAGCGGGTATTAAAATACCCGCTACCCATTACCAGCGCTTAGTAAATACCTGCGAATAGTAACTACTCACCGTGGATTTTACCAGCGGATAGTAACTACTCGCCGTGGGTAAAATTGTCATCCCTAGATGAATTGCCCCAAAGAACTTCAGATTTTGTGTTTTTGATTTGTAGGGCTTGTAAACTGGATTGCACAGTTCTATAAGCTTTTTAACACTTAATTATACTTCTTTTTATCATTCATTTTCATTTTCAAACATTGAACCAGCTTTTTCCACAATCCAGAAATGAATTTGAACAAGAATTACCAAAACAATTGTTGGAAAGTGATTTCTCCACCAAAAAAGTGGACTGAAATGGTGGTTTTAAACCCAAAATTGATTGGAAGTGATTCAATAGTTCAATTGATGCATCAAACAACTTTGTATCATCATTTTAAAGATTTTTAAGCATTGAAACAGTTGGAAAACATATTGCAATGTGTTATCACTGGTGCACTTCCATTTTAAAGCACAATTTGAAGGTTTAAAAAGCAAATATGCATATAGGCTAGAAAATGACCAAATGAACAGTGCAACCAACTTTGAAATGACAATTTAAACTTGCTCAAACGTTGTAAATGCACAGAAATGACAAGATTCAACAATTCACCCTTGCTATAGCCTATTTATGCAACAAGTTTCCACCAAAACTAGACCAAATTTAAGATATCTGTGGAAACAAAGCTGGAAAACACACACAATGAATCAAAGAATTCCTAAAACACTATATATAATTAAAGTTAAGCAGCTAGAAGATGTTAAAGTCAAAAAACACACTCAAGGACAACAAGCACGATGAAAAAGCTTGACAAGAAACATTGGACAACAAGTTCTACTGGTTTTAAGGCAACCAAGCTATGCTAAATGCATTTCCATGCTTTTAATGGTTGTGCAATGCATCAAAAACAGAAAAATTCGATTGAAACAGATTCACGAATTTGATACCAGAAATGTAACTTTGTGCAGATTTTTGAAACCAGAATCAAGTTCAAAACACTTTAGCTCATATCACCAAGGCTAGAACATGGTCTCATTGCCTCATATGGTTGATATATGGCTACACATGCATCTGAACTCACTTTAAAACGAAAAATAAAAGCTAGAACATATCAAACGTGATTAAAACAAAAAGAACACTGCATCAGGATGCGTATAACTGGACAAACTAGATTTTTAAGATTTAAATTTGAATTGAAGACAAACTAAGAAACGTGCTTCAGGCACCTCCACTGGCGCTGGAGCTCTCCTTCTCCGAGGGCGTTGGAACAACCTTGGTGCTGATTCCTTGAAGAATGCTTTTTCCAAATCTGATTGGTTGGTCATGGTTCTTGCCTTTATTGTATCCTACAAACAAAACAATCATATAGTATTAAAAGTGGAATTCTACTAAGACATAGAGAAAGAAAATCAAGAAAGAGCCTTTAAATGTTGTTCTTCAACTTCCCTTTCCTAGCCTTAGCATGAGTTAGTATTCATTTGGATGGCTTGCCTAATTAGATTTCCATCATAAACCATGGCTGGTAAATTGATACTACAGTTTACATAATTTTTCTAAAGCAAAAATTATTTATATTTTCTTAATTTAAGATTACTTTACAAGACTACTTAAGTTATCACATTAATACTATTCTACATGACAACTTAAGTATTGCCAAGTTAGTAGTTAAGAAAGTAGATAGAGTTAAAGTAACCTTGAGTCATTTCCCAAGGAATAAGAAATTGCTTTTTAATACTTGACTCTTATGAAGACTCTAGAAAGGGTTAATGAATATTATGAAATGCTTAATAATAAGAATGAAAATCTATACTAATGAATTTGATGTTGAAGAATGTCGTGAATTTAATTGAAGAACAAATAAGAAACTTTGAAACAATTATAACGACATAGGCTAATTCCACTATTTTTCTAAGATAGACTAATTATCGGTTATCCAGAAATAATTGTTCAATTGGTTATTATTCGGGTTTTAAATTAATTAAAACATTATTAATTAATTTGATGGTGATCATACAATTAACCAAAGTATATTCTCTATCAAATGCAAGATCTTTCTAGATTATTTACAATAAATTCAACCAAAGTACATTCTCAATGAAATCTTATTGTGAGTATTCATCCTTATTCTTAAATCTCTTAACCAAATTAAAAGTTAATTAATCAAAGTAAATTCTCAAATAATTATAGTTGAAATTCTTACCACCCATCAAAGTACATTCTCAATTAGTACCAAAAACACGTTTAATCATATGAAAATTCCTAAATTCAATCAAAGGAAATTTCTCAATCAAACCTAGAAAACTCATATGATTAATATGCATGTAGATTCAAACTGTTTATGATGCAAAAATGATTACTTTTGATAGGATTGAGAGATGAAAGACATAGAAGAAGAATAACTCAAATCAATAATCAAAAGAAACAAATACATTAATTCAACTTAACCTTGGAATCCATAATGAAATTATAGTGGAATAGCTAGAAGCTTAGCTCTCCATGAATGGAGTGAAATAATGGTAAAATAAAAGTATGAGGAGTGGTGAATGATTTCTTTCAGTGGAGGAGTCTAAGTGAATGAATGAGTTGTGACTTCTGCCTCCCCTAGGTCTCTTTATATAGGTTTGATTAGGTTTAGACTCTGAGCATTCTGTTGATAAGATATTTCCTATTGATATATTTTCATATTAAATTATTATCTTAAAAATATCAACTGAATTATCTCTTAAATTTTATTAATGTCCTACTTAAGTTTTCCAAATTACAGAAAAGCTCTTGTAAGTTCATCTATTTAAACTTCAACCCATTAATTTTTTTAAAAATTGCACAAAGCCCTTTAGTTTACTAGACTTTGACTAGACAACATTTGTTGACCTACTTTGACCTGAGGCATGATGCAGCCAATGAGGGACTACCACGTGGTATCCCTCTTCCTCACCCAAAATTAGGGTTTTAGATTTCCAAATGAGTGTCGTCGTGGAGTTCTCTTCACGTTTTCTCTGCAGAATTGCGATAGGGTTTCGAGAAGTGGTGTTTTTGTGATTTTGAATGGTCATGAAGTGCTTGCGATTCTCGGTCATCGATGAATGGAGGCAGGATTCAGAGATTGTTGGTGGAAGCGTGAATTGCGGCAGAAAGTAGTTGTTGGTGGTGCGTGAGGAAAACTTGTGATTTAGCCATGGATGTTTCAAATAACTGTCAGAGCGGCTGCAGCGGAAGGGTTAGCGTGGAATAACAAACCAAGAGGGTTTTTAATACGAACGTGTGCCTTTTAATTTCTACTCAAATAAACTTACCAAACAAATAATAAAGATCAATAAAGCGAGAGTAAGGTTGAGAGAAATTTGCACAGATGATTTTATCCTGGTTCGGATCTTACCAATCCTACGTCCAGTCGCTTATCTCAAAACAAGATAAACAGTTTCACTAACACAAAACAATTACAAACTACAATCACAAAGATACAATTTGTAAGAGTTTAGAAAACACCTCTCTTGATACCACAAGAGATGAAACTACACCTCCTTTGAGTCTTCACAAAGGATGAACACCTCCTCCGAATACTTCACGAAGGATGAACACCTCCTCCGAATACTTCACGAAGGATGATTCTCTTCCGAACACCTCCTTAGACACACCAAGGATGAACCGGCTATTTCCTCTGTCACCGTAGCAGCACTTCACCAGCTCCACAGACAAGAGTTTCACAAGCCGAACAAGAACACACAAGTCTCAAGAATTTCTGAGTATTTGAGCACAAGGGAAGAGTTTCTGTGTCTCTGTATTTCACTTCATCTTGAGAGAAAATGAGAGTCTATTTATAGACTCATCCAAAGACTCTTCCATTCACTAAAAGACAAACTTAACGGCTAGTTTCTCCAACGGCCATAAACGGCTAGTTTGTCCAACGGCCATAAACGGCTAGTTTGTCCAACGGCCATAAACGGCTAGTTTGTCCAACGGTCATAAACGGCTAGTTTCTTCAACGACTAGTTTCCCCAACGTCCGTGTTAAGTGCGATACTCTTACCGTTAACCGTCACTATTCACGTGAATAGTGTTACTATTCATGTGAATAGTACTATAGTGTTTTGTTGCAATGATTTACTATAGTAATTTTACAAAACACTTTTCTTTTTCTGATCTACGTCCTATACATATTTCTAAGAGTATTACAAAAGCTTTCCATCACAATACAAATCTTCAAATCATTTTGATTCTTGATTGGTCTTGACTTGATTTGGACATCATCAAAACTTCATCTTCATCATTTTGCTAACAATCTCCCCCTTTTTGATGATGATCAAAACCTTCTTGATTTAAAGCTTTTGAAAATAATCTGTATTTAAAATACAACTTTAAGGAAGAAACAATTGTTAGTAAACTTAGAAATAAGTTTAAGATTTAAGACTTTAAATATTTCTCCCCCTTTTTGATCATTATTAAAAAGTGATGAATAATTGCTCCCCCTAAATTTATTAAAAAATATACTCCCCCTTAATAAAAGCATGTATGCATATTAAGGAAAAACAGTATATATTTTATTGAATTTTTAAAGAGGTAAGCATGCAAGAAAATATAAAGAGCACATACTAATAAAAACATAGAAACATAAAGCACCCCTTTAGATATGCCTTCAATTTTGTAATGAGAATCCTCTAGGTTGTTTTCACATTTTGTTTAGATCTTCATCTTTGAGGATTGTCATCATTCTTCACTTCATTTGTTGCTTCTTCAAATCTTCATCATTGTCTGCATGTAATTCAAATGACTCAAGAGGTTTTGCCTCAAGGTCTACAATTTTATCAAAGACAACATGCACATATTCTTCTATTTCAAATATTTTCCGTTTGAAAACTATATATGCTTTGTATATAAAATAAATTAAAATAATTCCATCTACCTTGGAATAATAATTAAATATTGTTTTAAAGAAATTCTAAATTTTAAACAATAGGTACCCAACTATTTTGTATGGGTCCTTTGGGTTAATTTAAAAAAAATTGAAATCATTTTACAACCCAAATATATCTACCACTTGGAACACCATAATGCTTAATTTTACATTTGTTAGATGTATGACCCTTTTTCATACAATAAAAGCATGATACAAAGTTTGTGTTCCTATAAGTTGTTCCTTTTTCTACCCAAGTTCTACGGGTTTTATGTTTATTTTTAATTCTAGGAACATACTTATTTTTAACAACCTTATTTTCATTATTTTTACTACATTCTCCTGAGGTTGTTTCATCTAGTAGTTTCTTATAATTAACACAAGATGCACATTCATCACTACTAGTATATTTACCTTTTTCATAAAATAAAATTTTATTTTTCAAAATTTTATTTTCTTCAAAAATATTTTTAAAATTTGATTTTAATTCTTTATTTTCATCTGCTATTGATTTTTCAATGTTATCAACTTTCAATTTATGTTTATCACAAAATTTACACTCAGCAGATATATTTGTATCATTTTTTACATTTGAAATTTTACTATTTAAAGTTTCTATTTCTTCTAAGGATTTTTCATATTTCTTTTGTAATTCTTTAAAATCCTTTTTCAATTTCTTATGAGCAAGATCTAGTTTTTCTGATTCTATCAATAATTCTCTATAAATTTCATGTAATTCATCTTCATCAATATGATCAGAATCATCAGAATCGCTAGAGGTACTTACTTGGCTTCCAGTGTCGTCGTTCACTACTAAACAGATGTATGCTTGCTCATCAGAATCACCCATACTTGATGTTGTGCTTGATGAAGAGCTTAAACTATTCTCTTCCATGATTAAAGTATTCGTTTTAGCACACCTGATTTCATCTCCGCCTTCATGAGTTACTCTTAAAGTTTCCCACATTTCTTGTGCAGTTTTACAAATGGATATCCTGTAAAACTCATCAACGGTTAAAGCAGATGAAATTATATTGCGAGCTTTAACATCATTACCGAATTTTTTCTTGTCTTCAGCATTCTTTTGATTTGGGCAGTCTGAGCGGCTGCAGCGGAATGGTTAGCGTGGAAACAAACCAAGAGGGGGGGTGAATCGGTTATATTCAAATATTATCCCTTTTTAATATTTTTCTCTTAATTTCTTACTAAGCAGATAATTAAACGTAAATAACAGAGTAAGGGAAAGAGAAAAATTACACAGGTATTTTATCCTGGTTCAGATCACTAAGATCCTACGTCCAGTCGCTTATCTCAAATAAGATAAACCTTTTTCACTATCACAAAACTATTACAAATATTAGTCACACAGAAAAACAATTTGTAACAGTTTAGAAATTACCACCTCTCTTGAAACCACAAGAGATGAAACAACACCTCCTTTGAATCTTCACAAAGGATGATCACCTCCTTTGAATGCTTCACGAAGGATGATTCTCTTCCAGACACTTCCTCAGACACACCAAGGATGATCCAGCTATTCCTCTATCACCGTAGCAGTATTTAACCAACTCTACAGACAGAGTTTCCTTAGCTGAGCAAGAGCACACAATTCTCAAAGAGTTCAGAGATGTTTTGCACAAGGGAAGAGTTTCTGTGTCTCTTTTCTCCGCAACCATAGCATCTGTAGTTTGAGGAAGATCCTTGATTTTCTCTCTTTTCATTTTTGAATCTCCCTTTGCCTTTTGATTTCATGAACCTATTGAATCTCTTGATAAGTAGACTCAAATTTTCATCTTCTTCGGAGTCTTCATCTTCTGATCTTCCTTTGCTTCTGTGAATCTCCGACTTTAATGCCAAACTCTTCTTGTTGGTTTTGGCTTTTGCTTCTTCTTCATCAAGTCTTCCAAGATCTAGTTCATGTTCTCTCAATTTTCCAAAGAGTGCCGCCATGGTCATGGTGTTGAGATTTTGTGACTCCGAGATTGCAGTCACCTTTGGTTGCCATGATCTGTCTAAGGATTTCAAGATTTTAATGTTAAGTTCATCTACATCGAATGACTTACCTAGTCCAATGAGATGATTGACAATGTTGGTGAAGCGTTTTTGAACGTCTGAAATAGTTTCTCCTTGCTTCATTCTAAACATCTCATATTCTTGGATTAGGGAGTTCTTCCTTGCCCTCTTTACATCATCTGTTCCTTCATGTGTTACTCTGAGTACATCCCACATTTCCTGAGCGGTTTTGCAGATAGAGACTCTGTAGAACTCATCAACAGTCAGTGCTGATGCAATGATGTTCCGGGCTTTTACGTCATTTTGAGATCTTTTCTTTTCTTCAATGGTCCATTGATCACGGGGCTTAGGTTCCTGTAAGTTGTTAGTGGGAACAGAAAATCCAGACGCAATAACATCCCAAATATCACAATCAATAGATTCAATAAATATTTGCATTCTTACCTTCCAGAATGCATAGTTCTCACCAGTGAATAGTGGGGGTCTATTGATTGAAGCACCCTCTGCAAAGGTTTGATGTGATCCTGCCATTTGAATTACTATCAAAGCAAGCTCTGATACCAATTGTCATAGCGGCTGCAGCGGAAGGGTTAGCGTGGAATAACAAACCAAGAGGGTTTTTAATACGAACGTGTGCCTTTTAATTTCTACTCAAATAAACTTACCAAACAAATAATAAAGATCAATAAAGCGAGAGTAAGGTTGAGAGAAATTTGCACAGATGATTTTATCCTGGTTCGGATCTTACCAATCCTACGTCCAGTCGCTTATCTCAAAACAAGATAAACAGTTTCACTAACACAAAACAATTACAAACTACAATCACAAAGATACAATTTGTAAGAGTTTAGAAAACACCTCTCTTGATACCACAAGAGATGAAACTACACCTCCTTTGAGTCTTCACAAAGGATGAACACCTCCTCCGAATACTTCACGAAGGATGAACACCTCCTCCGAATACTTCACGAAGGATGATTCTCTTCCGAACACCTCCTTAGACACACCAAGGATGAACCGGCTATTTCCTCTGTCACCGTAGCAGCACTTCACCAGCTCCACAGACAAGAGTTTCACAAGCCGAACAAGAACACACAAGTCTCAAGAATTTCTGAGTATTTGAGCACAAGGGAAGAGTTTCTGTGTCTCTGTATTTCACTTCATCTTGAGAGAAAATGAGAGTCTATTTATAGACTCATCCAAAGACTCTTCCATTCACTAAAAGACAAACTTAACGGCTAGTTTCTCCAACGGCCATAAACGGCTAGTTTGTCCAACGGCCATAAACGGCTAGTTTGTCCAACGGCCATAAACGGCTAGTTTGTCCAACGGTCATAAACGGCTAGTTTCTTCAACGACTAGTTTCCCCAACGTCCGTGTTAAGTGCGATACTCTTACCGTTAACCGTCACTATTCACGTGAATAGTGTTACTATTCATGTGAATAGTACTATAGTGTTTTGTTGCAATGATTTACTATAGTAATTTTACAAAACACTTTTCTTTTTCTGATCTACGTCCTATACATATTTCTAAGAGTATTACAAAAGCTTTCCATCACAATACAAATCTTCAAATCATTTTGATTCTTGATTGGTCTTGACTTGATTTGGACATCATCAAAACTTCATCTTCATCATTTTGCTAACAATAACTTCACACGATTAGGGTTCATCGCGACTTTGAGGGTTGATTTATGAATATGGTTTTGTGAATTTTCTGGATTGGCTTTCCAGGTTTGGTGATGATGAGAAAAAGACGACGAAGGTTAGACCTAGGAAAAATAAAAATATCTTTTATTTTTATATTTTCTAAAATTAAATATTTAATTATGGTATGGTATTGGGTGATGAAACTGTTTAGGAGTTGTATGAAAACTAGTTAATAATTGTTTTTATTTTAATTTTCAAAATGGGTTTTATATACAAATGTTTGCATTGTATTATTATCATGATAACGCTATTCTAATGGTTAAAGTGTTGGTTCAATTTTTCCTTTCTTAGAAAGCTCCTGGTTTCGATTCCCGGTCCTGCCTTAAAATCAAAAGATAGAGGAAAACACTACTTCTCTCATGAAGGTAGAGGACAAATGATTTTATATTCAGTACTTCACCCTGAACCTCCCTATTTTTTTTAATTTCAACTGTACCCCTGTTAGTGAGAATATTTTGGTTTTAAAAACTGTCGACCCTTCACTAGCTAGTACAAAAATCGCGTTCAACGTACAATAACAGAACAACCCACGTTAATAGTGACCAGTGGCATTGTTGTAAATAAATTCATTCGCTCCATGTCGTTTGGATTTTATAACCGCCGTGTTAAAGGAAATAATGTCCAACCATAAAAAAATGGGCGTAAAACAAAGACCTAAGTAATCACATAATGTCAACATAGAAAACAGCGGACGTCCAACACGAAATAAATAAATACTAAATAGTGATTTACTAAATATGACGTCAACCGTCACAAAAATTGGATGTTGTATATTACAGCCAACAATTATTTTTTAAATTTTCTTTTAAATGAACCCACAACACGTCGCACGGATAAAGGCTTCGACATTTTATTGACCAACATGAAGCCAAAGCCTCATTCCCTTTTTTATTTTTTCTTTTAAACATTCCACATAACATCGAACCCTTGTAGAACTCGACGTCTCACTGTATATTAACAACAAACCGCTTCCTAATACGATCTTTTATTATGCACATCCATTATGTCAGAAGCGGCTGCAGCGGATGGGTTAGCGTGGAATAACAAACCAAGAGGGTTTTTAATACGAACGTGTGCCTTTTAATTTCTACTCAAATAAACTTACCAAACAAATAATAAAGACAAATAAAGCGAGAGTAAGGTTGAGAGAAATTTGCACAGATGATTTTATCCTGGTTCGGATCTTACCAATCCTACGTCCAGTCATTTATCTCAAACAAGATAAACAATTCACTAATCACAAAACAATTACAAATTACAATCACAAAGAAACAATTTGTAAGAGTTTAGAAACCACCTCTCTTGATACCACAAGAGATGAACCTACACCTCCTTTGAGTCTTCACAAAGGATGAACACCTCCTCCGAATACTTCACGAAGGATGATTCTCTTCCGAACACCTCCTTAGACACACCAAGGATGAACCGGCTATTTCCTCTGTCACCGTAGCAGCACTTCACCAGCTCCACAGACAAGAGTTTCACAAGCCAAACAAGAACACACAAGTCTCAAGAATTTCTGAGTATTTGAGCACAAGGGAAGAGTTTCTGTGTCTCTAGTTATTGATTCTTGAGAGGAAATGAGAGTCTATTTATAGACTCATCCAAAGGCTCTTCCATTCACTAAAAGACAAACTTAACGGCTAGTTTCTCCAACGGCCATAAACGGCTAGTTTGTCCAACGGCCATAAACGGCTAGTTTGTCCAACGGCCATAAACGGCTAGTTTGTCCAACATCCGTGTTAAGTGCGATACTCTTACCGTTAACCGTCACTATTCACGTGAATAGTGTTACTATTCATGTGAATAGTACTATAGTGTTTTGTTGCAATGATTTACTATAGTAATTTTACAAAACACTTTCCTTTTTCTGATCTAAGTCCTATACATATTTCTAAGAGTATTACAAAAGCTTTCCATCACAATACAAATCTTCAAATCATTTTGATTCTTGATTGGTCTTGACTTGATTTGGACATCATCAAAATTTCATCTGCATCATTTTGCTAACAATCTCCCCCTTTTTGATGATGATCAAAAAACTTCTTGATTTAAAGCTTTTGGTAATAATCTGTATTTAAAACACAACTTATGGAAGAAAAAGTGCATTAGTGAATAAACACAAATAAGCAAATAAGCTTTAAACATTTTCTCCCCCTTTTTGATCATAATTAAAAAGTTGTGCTTGATTGCTCCCCCTAAATTTATTAGAAATTATACTCCCCCTTAATAAAAGCATATATGCATAGAAATATTAAGGAAAAACAACATACATTTTATTGAATTTAAAGAGGCAAGCATACAATAAACTAACTAAATTTCTTCTAGTGTTTACCCCTTTTGATATGTCGCCAATGATGTTGTCCAATGATAATCCTCTAGGTTGTTGCCATATTTTGTTTAGATCTTCATCATCTTGAGGATTATTCATTTTCTCTTCATTGGTTGTCTTTTGCAAGTCTTCATTTTCACCTGCATCTGATTCATCTGACTTAAGAGGTTTTACCTCAAGGTCCACAATTTCATCAAAGACAACATGCACAGATTCTTCTATTTCAAATATTTAAAACAAAAACATTTTTAAAAAATATTCTTAAATATGAAACATTTGGCACCCAACTATTTTGTATGGGTCCTTTGGGTTAGTTTGAAAATTTGAAATCATTTTACAACCCAAATATATCTACCACTTGGAACACCATAATGCTTAATTTTACATTTGTTAGATGTATGACCCTTTTTCATACAATAAAAGCATGATACAACATTTGTGTTCCTATAAGTTGTTCCTTTTTCTACCCAAGTTCTACGGGTTCTATGATTGTGTTTATTTTTAATTCTAGGAACATACTTATTTTTAACAACCTTATTTTCATTATTTTTACTACATTCTCCTGAGGTTGTTTCATCTAGTAGTTTCTTATAATTAACACAAGATGCACATTCATTACTACTAGTAAATTTACCCTTTTCAAAAATTAAAACTTTATTTTTCAAATCTTTATTTTCTTCAAAAGTATTTTCAAAATTTAATTTTAAATTCTTATTTTCTTCAAGAATATTTTCAAAATTTAATTTTAAATTTTTGAAATCCTTTTTCAACTTCTGATGGGCTTTATCTAACTTTTCAGATTCTACTATTAAAGCAGCATAAATTTCATGCAATTCATTTTCACTAATTTGACTAGAATTATCAGAATCGCTAGATGTACTTACTTGGCTTCCAGCGTCGTCGTTCACCACTAAACAGATGTTTGCTTCTTCATCTGAGTAGCTTGAATCTGAAATGGTCTCATTGTCATCTTCCCATGCAATGTATGCCTTCTTTTTCTTGAAGAATTTCTTTTCTTCACCCTTCTTTTGATTTGGGCAGTCTGCTTTTAAATGTCCCTTTTCTCCGCAACCGTAGCATCGGTAATTTGAGGAAGATACTGGATTATCTTTCTTTTCATATCTAAATTTTCCTTTACCTTTAGACTTCATGAACCTATTGAGCCTTTTTATCATGAGTCTCAATTCTTCTTCTTCGTCTGAGTTTTCATCTTCCGATTTACCTTTGCTTCTTTCAACCTCCGACTTTAACGCCAAACTCTTCTTGTTGTTTTTGGCTTTTGATTCTTCTTCATCAAGTCTTCCGAGGTCAAGTTCATGCTCTCTCAACTTTCCAAATAATGCAGCCATGGTCATTGTGTTGAGATTTTGTGACTCAGAAATTGCAGTCACTTTTGGTTGCCAAGACCTGTCTAAAGATTTCAAAATTTTTATATTTAGCTCATCAGTATCGAAAGACTTACCTAATCCAATAAGATGGTTTACGATGTTGGTGAAGCGTTTCTGAACATCTATTATTGTTTCCCCTTGCTTCATCCTGAACATTTCGTATTCCTGGATTAAGGTATTCTTTCTTGCTCTCTTAACATCATCTGTACCTTCATGGGTTACTCTCAGTATTTCCCACATTTCTTGTGCAGTTTTACAAACAGAAATCCTGTAAAACTCATCAACAGTTAAAGCAGATGAAATAATATTACGAGCTTTTACATCATTACCAAATTTTCTTTTATCTTCAGCAGTCCATTGGTCACGGGGCTTTGGTTCCTGCATATTGTTAGTTGGAACAAAAGGACCAGATGCAACAACATCCCAAATATCTATATCAATAGATTCCATAAAAATTTGCATTCTTACCTTCCAGAATGCATAGTTCTCACCTGTGAATAGTGGTGGTCTATTGATAGAAGCACCCTCTGCAAAGGTTTGATGTGATCCTGCCATTTGAATGACTATCAAAGCAAGCTCTGATACCAATGGTTAGCGTGGAAACAAACCAAGAGGGGGGGTGAATTGGTTATATTCAAATATTATCCCTTTTTAATATTTTTCTCTTAATTTCTTACTAAGCAGATAATTAAACGTAAATAACAGAGTAAGGGAAAGAGAAAAATTACACAGGTATTTTATCCTGGTTCAGATCACTAAGATCCTACGTCCAGTCGCTTATCTCAAATAAGATAAACCTTTTTCACTATCACAAAACTATTACAAATATTAGTCACACAGAAAAACAATTTGTAACAGTTTAGAAATTACCACCTCTCTTGAAACCACAAGAGATGAAACAACACCTCCTTTGAATCTTCACAAAGGATGATCACCTCCTTCGAATGCTTCACGAAGGATGATTCTCTTCCAGACACTTCCTCAGACACACCAAGGATGATCCAGCTATTCCTCTATCACCGTAGCAGTATTTAACCAACTCTACAGACAGAGTTTCCTTAGCTGAGCAAGAGCACACAATTCTCAAAGAGTTCAGAGATGTTTTGCACAAGGGAAGAGTTTCTGTGTCTCTAGTTATTGATTCTTGAGAGGAAATGAGAGTCTATTTATAGACTCATCCAAAGGCTCTTCCATTCACTAAAAGACAAACTTAACGGCTAGTTTCTCCAACGGCCATAAACGGCTAGTTTGTCCAACGGCCATAAACGGCTAGTTTGTCCAACGGCCATAAACGGCTAGTTTGTCCAACATCCGTGTTAAGTGCGATACTCTTACCGTTAACCGTCACTATTCACGTGAATAGTGTTACTATTCATGTGAATAGTACTATAGTGTTTTGTTGCAATGATTTACTATAGTAATTTTACAAAACACTTTCCTTTTTCTGATCTAAGTCCTATACATATTTCTAAGAGTATTACAAAAGCTTTCCATCACAATACAAATCTTCAAATCATTTTGATTCTTGATTGGTCTTGACTTGATTTGGACATCATCAAAATTTCATCTGCATCATTTTGCTAACAGCATGGTGGGAAACCAGAGGAAAATGTTAACACTTATGAATTTCAAAAACATTCTCCATTGTTTTTCTGTTATTTTTATTTACTACTTGTATTTCGTTTTAATATATTATTTCTTGTTTCGTGTTCATGTTTGACGCTATGTTTTGTAAAAGAGGATTTCTTTTAGAAATCCTTTGACATGTTTTACATCAAACTCTTACAAAATTCGACGTCTTGTTACATAACATCAAATATGAATTCGACATTTTGTTTGCCAGAAATTATGCTTTTTATTTGTATTGTTGGGTTCGATGTTTTGTTATGTGGTTGAAGCGAAAGGGTCACCGCATAACACGTCAAACTCTATGGGGATTGGACATGATTGGCTCCCAACAGTTATTCTTTTTTTTCTATAAATACAGCTTCAGAGCCTTAGATAACCTCTACACCTCCATTTAAAAAAATTCTCGTAAAACTCCTTCAAGGTTTCTTTGTGTTAACTTTTTTGCTTTGAGTTTGTATTAGATCCTTCAAAGTTTGATTCTTTGTTATGTTGAAAAGCTTGAAGGAATGATACACACTCAAAGAAAATGGTTGATACATTTAGATTTCGCACCCTTTCACAACGTAACAACTTCCATTGATAAAATTTCTCGTAACAATTTGTTAACTTTCTTCTTTGTTTTTCTATTGTCTCCTTCAAGGTCACAAAAATGAGTCATTTCTTTGTGGTTTGATTCTTTGTTATGTTCAAAAGCTTGAAGGAGTGATAGAAATCCAAAGAAAAGGGTTGAGAGATTTGGATTTCGCACCATTTCAAAATGCTACAATCTCCATTCACCAAAATCCTTATACATTTTAACTATCCGTGGATCTTTTCGTGGTTATATTTTCATTTTTTTCTTATGTTTAATGTTATTATGCTTTTCTTTTGTTTTTTTTACTTTATGAACATACGTTCTGTAAAAATGGATTTCTTTTAGAAATTCTACAAGGAGTTTTAGGTCGAAACCTTGTAGAACAACTTCCTAATTCGAAGTTTTATTATGCGCATCCCATGATCTGGTGGAGTCTGGCTTAGGAGGGGTATGGGTAGGGAAATTTAGGAGGTGTATTTAGAATAGGGTTACTGTTTGACTTTGTATTAGGCCTGGTTGTTTGGTCTGTTTCAGAAATAGAGTGTATGTAGGAATTTTAGGAGGTGCAAGGGTAAAGTCTGTCAGTTTGGCCCATTTGTATATTATTTTCCAAATAAAATCTGATTTTGGGCCTTGAATTTCAATTTGGACCAATAAAACTTATATTCTCAGCTGCACAAATAAACATTAGAACATCCAAGAATAATTTATGCGCTAAAACTCACTTTTTACGTCTCTTTATTTCCCAAACCCAACAATTTCAATCATCACAAATTCACTTAAAATCAACCATTTAAGCATAATTATCCCATCAAAAATTTGAATTTTAAAGCATAAATGTGGGCATAAATATGCACTCATCACGGAATCCAAATCTATCAACCTTTTCCTTTGGTTTTCTACACTCCTTCAAGCTTTTTTGTGTCCTTGAAGGAGATATCAGAAAACACAAAGAAAAAATTAACAGATGGAGTTCATAGCATAAATTTTATAAATGGATGTTTATAGGTTATCTAAGTCTCCAAGACTGTATTTATAGACATCCTTTGTAGGGTCTGTCTTTTAAATATTTTGAAGGAGTTTATGAATTTTATGGATGTTGTAGCGTTTTGAAAGCCCTTGAAGTTGTTACAAGTTAAGACAAAGAAACCTTAGAGTTGTTAAAAGAACTTTTATAAATGGATGTTTACATAAATAATTAATATTGGGAAAGGCCTGATATGGGTTTGATATGGGCTTCAATAATAAAAGACAGTCTACTTAAATGATATATGGAAAAATGTAGTTTGCTACTAGAAACAAAGAGGTTGACGTAAATCTCTTCAGACTTCTAAAGTGTCATTTTGGTTTAATTCTTTTTTCTTTTAATCCAACAATAAATGTCGGATTCCTTGGGCAAATGACGTATTATTTGTTATCCGAAGGCAAACACTACAAGAAAATTGTATTTTATATACGGATTATTACATACGGATTTTAATCCGTATGTATTAAACATTTTACATACATATATTATATACAGATTTTTAATTAATTAATAATTAAAAAAACTTTTGAAAAAGCCCCGATCTTCTTCTAACTTTGAAAAAAAAAACCTAACTACAACTCTCCAAAATGAGTCCCTCACTCACTCACTGACCCTTCCTTCTTCCTTCATTACAGATAAAAAAAAAACCACAAATCCTTTCTTCTTCCTTTTTCTCAGTAGAAGAAACCCTCAGATGGTTTTGTTTCTCCATTTCACACCCTTACTTCTTTCTTCTTCCTTCCCTCCTTGTAGCCACGCGTTCTTCCTTTGCCTCATCTTCATTCAGACCGCATCATCAGCCACATTCATTTTCTTCTCGAGAGCTGACCATCAACGGTAAGCTTTCTTTCTCTTCACAGATTCATTATCTTATTTCATATTTCTTTCCTGCCTCAGCTTATTTGACAACAAAATTCCTCTTCCACCGATTATCTTCATCTCCTTCTACGGTTTCGTCATCCTTTCACCATTTTCTTGAAGTTTCACCGATTAAATCCTCTTTTACTCCGTTTAAAAGCTTTTCCTCCGATTGAAAATTCTTTTCCACCGTTCAATCTCGTTTTGAACCGATTAATCAGTTCATTTTAAGTTTCCTCCCTTTCTTGGGTTCCTTTAGTCCAGAATTGGGTTCCTACTCTATTTAGTGTTTCTGTTAGTCCTATCTCTAATTCGGTTCGTTCTCCTTCAAATTTTCTCTTCTATTTTTTTCTAAGGTTATCGCCCTTAGGTCTTGGTAGAATCTTTCTCGATCTCTAATTCCTTGTTATTTCGCTGCATTTCATTCTCGGAGAAGCTTCAAGGTCCTTTAAATCAGCTCGCGTCGCGCGTTCAGTCCTCTTCCTTGGAGCCTCTTCCATCAGGGCGTTTTCAGAGCTTTGATTCTTCCACGCAATTCAAAAGCTAAGTATCTCTCTCCTTTGTGTCGTGTTTTCATTTGATTCATTATTGTGTTGACACTGTTTCGCATCTCTGTTTTGATGTTTTTCTCTGATTCATGTAAGGTTGAATTTGTATTGGCTTGTTTTGTCTTAATTCTGAGTATTATATTTAATTTTGCTCATAAATTGTTTGTTTAAATGTTTAAGAGATCTAATATGAGATTGTTCATTCTTGATAACTTATTACTCTTCATATTAAAATGCGCTCTCTGTATCCTCACGTCAAAGGCATATTGTTAGGGCTCAAAGAGAAAGGCATCGACGTTGCAATCGCTTCTCGCTCACCAAGTGCTGACATAGCAACAATTTTCCTCAACAAATTGGGCTTCTCCTCTCTCTTTGTCACACAAGTCAATTCTTGTGCTTATCTTGATTTTTCAATTCAAATTTAAAGCAACATGCATTAGGTTTTTATTTCTCTTGTGAACTTTGGTTTGTTCAGGAAATATATTCTAGCTAGACACATAAAACAGATCATTTTCAGCAGATTCATTCGAGAACCGTTGTCCCCTTCAACTCCATGCTCTTTTTCGATGATGAGAATAGGAACATCCAATCGATAATAATATAAACTCTCACGTTTTCTTTTAAATTCATTTCGTTGTCATCATCATCGGATATTATTGCCTTAGGTCTCTAAAATAATAGTAAGCATTTTGGTAGGAGATGGGGTAAATCTTGGGTCGTTAAGGGAATATCTTATTCAATTCTCTCGAAACTGGAACGCTTCACAGAAGAACAAGCAAAAATGTCTTTCCAAGTACTCTAACAAGCTAGATACTTCCAACCCCGCTGCATGATTTTTGACATCCCATTAAGTTTTCTCTTTCAGAACCACACAATATTTTGTACCAATCGTTGCCCTTCAAATAAAATGGAGAAAACATGGATTTGAGTTATTAAATTCATATTTGAAGGAAAAGTATTGTATTTCTTTATATTCAAAAGTAATATTGAGTTTTCTCGTTATTTATTCTGGTCCATGTTGCATGATTGTGTTGCTACAAGATGGTACAGAGCCCCAAAGCTGTATGGCTCCTTCTTTTCTAAGGTATATAATTTGGCCAAAATTTATGTAATATATAGATCATTTATAGATGCATATATGCTTATTTTTAGTTGCAAGGCAGTATTGTGATATTATTGTTGAGACTTGTTTGAGTTAATAACAATTTTGTAGACATCATTATTGCATGCTGCTGTATCATAATCTTAACTGGATTTGTTTGATTTTTATTCAAGGGTTGTTCCCCTTTAAATTTGCATCTAAGGGAGAAAATGTAATTTCATTTTGTGGTTGGAGAGTAATGTAGAACTATGAAGTTAAGTATGCAATATAAATGTTAATAAATTGATGGGAAATTTGGTTAGATTTTTTAAGAAAACATTTTTAGAAATATCTGAGAGTAACTTTCATTTTGTTAGAATATGCTATCTTAGTTTTAAAGTTGATTGCACGTTACCTGACTGGATGGTTTGGTTACTTGTGGTTTTGGAAGGACTTTGAATAATAGTAAGTTTATTAATGATTACTCAGTGAGTATAGTAAGTTAAATAAAATATGTGCACATTTTGACGAAAACTGAAAAAAACTGAAGAATGAAAAATTCACTTTTTGACGAAAATAGTATGCTACAAAAAGTGAATTTAGAGTACAAAATAAGGTTGAATATATAAAGGTTAAGTCAAACAAGTTTAAGTTTAATAATTCAATGATATTCTTCTTGATGTTATAAAGTAATTGTTCTTTATTCTTATGACATGTAATCTTACATTACAAGAGTTATTATACAATATCTTAGTTAATTTTTCTAGATTTCTATCACATCATTCTTAATATATTTGTGCAATTTTACTTCAATAAAACGATTTTAATATATTTGTATAGCTATTATTAATGTTGTAAGTTGTTGTCTTAATTAATTCTTATGTTCTTTTGTAGTAGCTGCACTTGAAGCACTGTGAAGATGGTAGAGAAAGTGGAAGAGTTTAACATGAAGTTAGTGATAGAGGAATTTGAGAGGGTGACAAAGGATGCTAAGAGGTTCAGGACTGCAAAAGGAATAGAAAATTAGGATAATTTATTTTTTTTATAAAACTATAAAGTTACATACGGATTTTTCCGTATGTAATTAATTTTTAATTACATATGACTTTTACATATGGATTTTCCGTATATAATTATATATAGATTTTATATATGGATTTTTTCGTATATAATTACATACGGAAAAATTCGTATAAAAATTATATACGGATATATCCGTATATAATTTATCTACGATAGTTTTATATACAGATTTTTTTCCGTATATAAGTCGTATATAACCAAGTGTTATATACGGATTTTGAACCTTATATACGAATTTTGATTGTATTTAATTCAATTTTTTCTTGTAGTGAAAGGTCGCTCTATTTTTTCTGTTTCCTTTTTATTCGTTGGTTTAAAAGAAAAACAAATTATTTTTGAAAGTGCACACCACTTCATCCACTAAATCACCGTTTGCTGCTTCCACTTAATCAAACTTCTTTTTTCTACAAGAAATTAATTGGATGCCAGCAGCGCTTCTTCCAAAACTAATGAAAGTGATAAAGGCTGCCAGCGTGCACACTTCTTCACAACAAAATAGCACTCTAATATAAAATTAAAAATCTGGTTCAAACATGAAGACTAAAACAAGACCATGTGCTCTTGATAACAGTTGAAAAACTGTTATTTTCATGCTTAAAATTGATACTAAAAGCAAGCTTTAACACTTAGAAACTAGCTTGAAATCATGTTTTTGGTTATATTTTCAGAAATAAGAGAGCTGGACAGGTTTATGCTTGATTTCAGAGTTTTATGCAGGTTTTAAGGTGAATTTGGTGAAAGAAGTGAAGAAGGATAGAAATGGAATCAGAAAAGACATCAAAAAGTGCAAAAGGAGAAGTCGAAGTTACTGCTCAACGACAGTTTACTGCTGAGCGGCACTCAGGAGCTCACGTTGGATCCTCTGAGGGGTGAAAATGACGCTAAGGGGAAGAAAGCAACTCACGCACTTACCGCTGAGCGACACTTTTATGGGCTTGGGCCTAATTTTTCTGTATTTTTAGAATAATATATAAACTTTAGGACGTCCTAGGGTTTGTATCTTCGGCAGAGACGAAGCAAACACTCTCTTTTCCACCCCTTTGAAGGAAGATCTTGGATGCTCAGGCTACCCTCCCTCTTTCTAGGGTTTTATCCTTCATTCTTTCATTATTATTCATCTAGTTTCACCATGAATATGGTGAACTAAACCTTGTATTGTTGTTGGGGAGTCAATGTAGTCTTGTGAAACTCTCATATATGGAATTTGTTTTAATATCTTAATTTTTAAGACTTATGCTTTTGATGAGTCAATATTTTATTCACTTCACTTAGTTTATTGTACCGAATTTAATCGGGGAATTGTGCTTAATTGTCCGGTATTTTCCCGCTTTTGATAATTGTGCTTAATTTGACCAAAAATTCTTATTTTAATTAATTTGAATTATTTGAGCTAATTATTTGCATTATTAATTATAGGGAAATTGTTGGATAATATTTGGGACATTTAGAGGCTAAATCTGAAGAGGTGTGGATTTAAATTATGGGAGTACACATGGAGATGGGCTTGGTTGGAGAAGCTAAGAAGTGGTGCTTGAAGAAAAAGAGGCTCACGGCCTGCACCCAACAGGAGCACGAGCGTCCAGAAGATGGCGCACACATCCAGGACGAGCGTCCGCACACATCCAGGACGAGCGTCCGCACACATCCAGGACGAGCGTCCGCACACATCCAGGACGAGCGTCCAGCAGATGGCACGCACGTCCTGATTTGGCTTCTCGCGGATAGCACGAGCGTCCAACACTTCAGCGCACGTCCAGCAGAGCAGCACTCCAGCGCACGTCCAGCACGTCCGCACACTTCCAGAACGAACGTCCAGCAGAGTGGAAGACAACGCACGTCCAACACACTCCACACGCGTCCAACAATGTAGGGGGTGCACTGTCCAGTGAGGCCCACCATTGCCCAAGGCCTGAGAAGCAGTTTTGGGGGTGCATCAAGCACTGATCCAGAAACGTGAGCGTCCATGGCAGCTTTCTTAGGTGGTGCGTGAAGAAAAATGAAAGCACAGCAGCGTCCATGCTTCCACGCACACGGTCCAGAAATTCAAGCGGACTCATCATCCATCAGCAGCATCCACGGCCTGGTGACAGCAAGCAAAAATGGGGGTGCATCCAGCAGCTGACGTGTCCAAAGTGAATAGGGCATGCTATATTAAATGAAAAAAATGAGAGGGATGCAGCATCAGCCGCCACCCTTTTCTTTTCTGCATTTTCACCTTTGAACATTGGGGGGGACATACTTTTAGCTATGAAGGGCTACGGCTAGAGGGAGAGTGAGAGAAAGAGCTCCAGCCACACTTGCTTAGTTCCGTTTTTGGTTGGGAACATTTTCATTTTGAAAGAAAAAAATTAAACGTGCGAATGTTGTTACGGTGGAATGAAGAAGCTTCACTTTAATTTGATGTTGTTGAATACCGATTGCCATTTTCAATAATTTCTGTTCAAGCATTTTGTTTTTATTAAAATTTTCATTCTAGCATTTTACTGTGCACGTGGCTCTCGGTTTTATTTTTATTCAGAAGGTGATTGAAAGCGTGGACAGTGATTTCATTTGGTGCAGCGGTGCAGCATTATGGGGGTTTTGTTTCTTTTAAAGGAATGAATGGTGTTACATTTGGGAGCAGCACATGCTTTTAGCAAAGTTTATTTTATTCTAATGGGAGAAGATAAGCACGTTGACGTGTAAGCTGGAAGCAACATCCTGGAATGAGTCACGGGTCTGGTTGATGAGAGGTGAATGAAATAGGATTTGTACGTGGAGCATAGAAGGTGGAAAATGGTGTGCACGGTGATTTGATATGGTGAAGGAGCTGGAATGCAGGGAGGCGTGATGGCTGTTATGTCCAGCAAGAGAAAGCTTCAAAGTTTGGTTTACTGTTCACGTGTTGCTTTTAGTGCTATTTCGATGTGCATTTCATTGTTTCACTTTTTAGATTAATCAGTGCATTTAAATATTAGATGTGCTGTGATGCTTACTACTTCATTTTATTTTTATTGTTCACGCGCTTTTAAATTTATTATTTCAGTGAAGAAATGGAGTTGTGCACGGTGCCTTTCATTAATTAGATTAAGATTGCATATTTTCTTTAATTCCAAGTTGCATTCGATGTTTTAGTTAAAGTATTGCATTTGAATAGCCCATTACGTGCTCATTATTTGCTGCATTTTAGTTAGTTCACTGTTTCCATTTACTTTAAATGCCTTCAATTATGTTCGATTGCGTTTAGTTTTCAATTTAATTTAAGTTCATCCGCATTCACAAATTTTTCACAAACCCCCCCACTGCGTGTTTGATCTGAGACTGAACCCAAATTGGTCCTTGAGAGACGACCTAGGAGTCACTTCCTAGTCTATACTGCATTCTTTTATGCACAACTTTTGTTGGGAGGTGCGCCCCTCTCATCAGCTTTCTTTCATCATTAGTTAGGGATTTTCCTCTTTGCGTAATGCTTGCTTTGTTTAACTCATTCATTGCTATGATTATTGATTTTGTCGATATGGGAACGTACGGGGAAATCTAGATCCGGGAAATTTCTCCCAATAACATATTGGTTGCCGTCAAGCTCCTGCACTTAAGAACTAATTACTAGGAATGCTAGGAATTGTATGAACTCATAATTAAGGATAAACCTTCTTGCAAGGTGATTTAGAGAGTGACATTAGCATTGATGAAAAGAATGATGAATTCGTAAAGTATATGAGAGTGGATAAGATGAAATTGATAACCCCAACAACATACTCATCCATCTATTTCATTGAAGTGTTTGTATTATGTTTTTCTCCATTGATGAAATTCATACATACATATTTATTTACTGTCTTTTGCATCTAAACCTAAAATCAATTTGTTCTCAAGTCTCAAATAATCAAGAAATCATATAGCTAAACTAAGCCGTGAGTCCTTTGGGAAAACGATACTTGGTCTTACCTTGTTTTACTACTTGATACGATTCGGTCACACTTGCCGATTGTTAAACAAGTTTGTGGCGCCATTTTTCGGTGTTCATAAATTTGTCATCAAGTTTTTGGCGCCGTTGCCGGGGAGTCGTGGTTTAACTAGTTCATTTGTGTGATTTTTGATTATCTTTGACTTAAATTTTGAAATTTGAATTTCTGTTTTTATTTTCTGTTTTTATTTTTTGGGTTTTATTTTATTTTATATTTTATTTTCTGTTTTTATTTTTTTCTGTTTTTATTTTTCTTCTTATCTCTGAATTTTATATCTTCTTTTATATCTTTTTGTGTTAACCAAATCTTCTCGGGTTTTGTTTTCTTGTGTATGCAGGAGGCAATCCGAACCAGGAGCAAGAAAACTGCTGAACCTCTTCTTGAAGGTTTAGACGAGAGTATACGGAGGAGAAGAATTCGTACATCTAGAGAACTTTTCCCTCCTCTGAAAACTCTGTTGCAACCATCACCACAAGGTTCTGACTATAGCACTGAGAACATGGAGAATAATAATATCAGAAGAACTCTTGCAGATTACACAAATATAGCTGGACCTCAACATTTTAACAGCATAGCAAGACCAAGAGTCAATGTAGCCAACATAGAGGTCAAACCAGCGTTGATCCAACTGGTGAAAAGTAATCAATTCACAGGGTTGTCTCACGAAAGCCCATATGAGCACCTCACAACATTTAATGAGATCTGCAACACGGTGAAAATAAATGGGGTGCCGGACGAAGCAATGAAACTTAGCTTGTTTCCATTCTCATTAGGAGGCAACGCTAAGCTTTGGTTAAATTCTTTTCCAGAGGGAAGCTTTACAGAGTGGGAAGCAGTGGTTACAAATTTCCTAAACAAATACTTTCCACAATTAAAGGTGAATAAAGGAAAGCAAGAGATTTCATCATTTAAACAAGGCATGGAGGAATCACTGGGTCATGCATGGGACAGATATAAAAGGTTATTACGAAAGACTCCCACACATGGATTTGAAGAAGTGTAAGTAGTCCTAACTTTCCTTGGAGGTCTTGGTTCACAAACCAAGATGATGCATGACGCCTCAACAAGAGGAAACATCAAATGGAAAACTCCAGAGGAAGCTACAGAAATCATTGACAATATGGCTACTAGTGATAATGAACTGAACAGTGAAAGAGGATATCTTAGTCAGAAAGAGTTGCTACAATCAAATGATGCTTTGCTTATTCAAAATAAAATTATTTCTCAACAGTTGGAAGAAGTAATCATGAAACTTTCTCAATTACCACAAGAAATACAAAAGGTTTCAATTGTTCAATGGCAACAGAAAAAATGGCAAACATAATTCACTCTATCTGAAAAGACAACAAAACTTGACGAGACTTTCCAAAAATTTTTGAAGACGAATGCATCTTATTGTAAGAATGTGGAAGTTGCATTTAAAAATATGAAGGTCCATATTGAGAGAATAACTGACAAGATGAAAAATGGGAATATCAGAAAGGAGTGTAAAACTGTTGTTACCAAAAGTGGTAAGGTGTTAGAGGAGAGAAAAAAGAAAGAGAGGAGAAAGAAAATGAGAGTGAAAAAGAAACATGTGAGTGGAAAGAAAGAGTTGAGAGAGAAAAAAAGAAAGAAGAAGAAGATGAGAAGAAAGAAAAAAAAAGAAAGAGAAGAGAGAGATGAGAGAGAAAAAGAAAGAGAGTTTTGAAAAGCCACTTCCTTATCCAAAGAGCTATTCAAGGAAGGAGAAAGAAAAACAATTGGAAATATTCATGGAGTTGTTTAAAAAGCTGGAGATCACTATACCATTCTCTGAAGCATTGCAACAGATGCCATCATATGCAAAATTTTTGAAGGAACTGCTTACAAAGAAAAACAAACACATTGAGAACGAAACTATCAAGGTACAGGGTAACTGCAGTGCAATCATACAAAAATTACCTCCTAAATTTAAAGATCCAGGAAGCTTCACTATTCCATGTACCATAGGAGACTTGGAAGTTGGAAGTGCATTGATTGATTTAGGAGCTAGCATTAATTTAATGCTGTTATCATTGTGTAAAACAATTGAGGGTTCGAAAATCAAACCCACCAGAATGGCTCTTCAACTGGCAGATAGGTCTCTTAAATATCCATGTGGAGTGGTGGAAGACGTGTTAGTGAAGGTTGACAAGTTTGTATTCCCAGTAGATTTTATTGTAATGGAGATGGAAGGAAACAGTGATGTACCTCTCATTTTGGGGAGACCTTTTATGAAGACTGCTAGAGTTTTAATTGATGTGGAGAATGGCAAGCTTAAATTGAGAGTTCATGATAAAGAAGTTACCTTTGATGTATTTAAAGCCATGACATATCCAAATGATGATAAAGTATGTTTCCAATTTGACGAACTTGATGAAATTTGTGGGATACAAGAAAGGATGGTGAGGCATGTTTCTCCATTAGAGAAAACTCTTATTGATGCTCGTTAAGATGTAGAGAAAGGAGAAGAGAAATTAATTGCAGAATGTCTGATGGACTTGGAAACATTGAAACAAATTCCAGAGGAGGATGAAAAGTTTGAAATCATTGATAAGGAAGAAGAAGTCAAAGTAAAGAAACCAGAATTAAAAAGACTCCCAGCACATCTGGAGTATGTTTTTCTAGAAGAAGATGAGAAAAAGTCAATTATCATCAGTAATTCTTGGTCTCTACAAGAAGAAGAACAATTGATAGAAATTCTGAAAGATAAGAAAGGAGCAATTGGGTGGTCAATATCAGATCTTAAAGGTATTAGCCCAACTTATTGTATGCATAAGATCTTTATGGAAGAGGATTATAGACCGAGAGCTCAACCACAGAGAAGGTTAAACCCTATAATGAAGGAGGTGGTCAGAAAAGAAGTGTTGAAACTTTTAGAAGCATGTATTATTTATCCAATCTCTGATAGTGAATGGGTAAGTCCAGTTCAGGTGGTTCCAAAGAAAAGCGGAATGACAGTAATTCACAATGATAAGAATGAACTTATTCCCACTTGGACAGTTACTGGATGGTGAATGTGCATTGATTACAGAAAGTTAAATAAAACAACTAGGAAGGATCATTTTCCTATTCCTTTCATGGACCAGATGTTAGAAAGATTAGCAAGTCAAGCTTTCTATTTCTTCCTAGATGGATATTCTGGATACAATCAAATTGTGGTAGATCCAAAAGACCAAGAGAAGACAACTTTTACTTGTCCTTTTGGTATCTTTGCCTATAGAAAGATGCCATTTGGATTGTGTAATGCTCCACCTACCTTTCAAAGCTTTATGCAGGCGATTTTTGCAGATCTTTTAGAAAAGTGTATTGAAGTCTTCATGGATGATTTTTCAGTCTTTGGAAATTCTTTCCAAAGGTGTTTGGCAAATTTGGATATTGTTCTTAAAAGATGTGTTCAGACAAATCTTGTTCTTAATTAGGAGAAATGTCATTTTATGGTAAAGGAAGGAATTGTGTTGGGACAAAAAATTTCTGCTAAAGGGATTGAGGTAGATAAAGCCAAAGTGGAAATCATTGAGAAATTGCCTCCACCAACAAATGTAAGGTGGATCAGGAGTTTTCTAGGTCATGCTGGATTTTATAGAAGATTCATTAAAGATTTCTCAAAAATTGCTAAACCGTTGAGTAATTTTCTTATGAAGGATGCGTCTTTTGTGATAAATGAAGAATGTTTGAAAGCTTTCGACATATTGAAGAGCAAATTAGTGTCCGCTCCAGTAATTGTAGCTCCTGATTGGAATAAAGATTTTGAGCTAATGTGTGATGCAAGTGATTATGCAATAGAAGTTGTTCTTCGCCAGCGAACAAAGCGGATTTTTCATCCAATTTATTATGCCAGCAAAGTTCTGAATGATGCTCAGTTGAATTATGCTACCACAGAAAAAGAATTTCTAGCTATCGTTTATGCTCTAGAGAAATTTAGACCTTATCTTATTGGGTCTAAGGTGATTATCTATACAGATCATGCAGCTATCAAATACTTGTTGACAAAGCCAGATTCTAAGCCACGTCTGATTTGATGGGTACTACTTTTGCAAGAATTTGATGTGGAGATTTGTGATAAGAAAAGGAGTGAGAACTTGATTGCTGATCATTTGTCACGGTTAGTCAACAAGGAGGTTACTAGCACATAATCACAGATCTGGGAATCTTTTTTAGATGAAGCACTTATGTATATTCAACAGAGGCCATGGTTTGCTGATATGGCTAATTTCAAAGCTGCAAGGGTCATACCAGAAGATTTAACTTGGCAACAAAGAAAGAAATATTTGCATGATGCTAAGCAGTTTGTCTGGGACGATCCTTATTTGTTCAAGATTGGAGCAAATAATCTTCTGAGGAGATGTGTGACAAATGAAGAAGCAGAAGGGATTCTCTGGCATTGTCATGATTCACCTTATGGTGGACATTTTAATGGAGAAAGAATGGCAGCAAAAGTTCTTCAATAAGGGTTTTATTGGCGAACCTTATTTAAAGATGCTCATAATCATGCGAGAAACTGTGATAAATGTCAAAGAGCAGGGACAATCACTAAACGTCATGAGATGCCATTATGATGGACAGATTTATGATCACCAAAATATGATGTCACAAACTTGTTTTACAATCAGCAAGTATGACCGAATCGTTTCAAGTAATAAACTTGGTAAGACCAAGTATCGTTCTCCCAAAGGACTCACGGCCTAGTTTAGTTGTGTGGTTTGTTGATTAGCTAAGACTTATGATCAAAATAAGTAGGATTTTACTATGCAAAAGACGAAAATAAACATGTATGCATGAGGTTGATCAATGGCTAAAACAAAAGACAAGCACTTTCAATGAAATATAGATAAATATGTTGTTGGGGGTCAATTTCATCTTATCTACTCTCATATATTTTAGGAATTCAACATTCAAGTCATCATTGTTAATGCCACTCTCTAAATTACCTTGTCAAGAAGGCCTATCCCCAATTACGAGTTCATACAATTCATAGCATTCCTAATAATTAGTTCTTTTAGCACAGGAGCTTAATGACAACCAATATACTATTGGGAGTAATTCCCCGGATCTAGACTTCCCCGTACGTTCCCGTATCAACAAAACCAATAATCATGCATTGAATCAGTTAAACAAAGCAAGCATTGAGCAAAGAGGAAAAACCCTAACTAATGATGAAAGAAAGCATGAGTCTTAGATTAAGATGCAAGCACAAATTCCATATATGAGAGCTTCAAAAGATTACATTGATTCCCCAACAAACATACAAGGTTTAGTTCACCATATTCATGGTGAACCTAGATGAACAATAATGAAAGAATGAAAGATAGAACCCTAGAAAGGTGAAGAGGTAGCCTGAGCATCCAAGATCCTCCTTCAAAGGGGTGGAAGAGAGAGTGTTTGCTTCGTTTCTGCCAAAGATACAAACCCTAGGACGTCCTAAAGCTTATATACTATTCTAAAATTACATAAAATTTAGGCCCAAGCCCATAAGTGTGCCGCTCAGCGGTAAGTGCGTGAGTAGTTTCTTCCCCTCAGCGGCCATTTTGCCCCTCAGCGGACCTCCCGTGACTTCCTGAGTGCCGCTCAGCGGTAAACTGCCGCTGAGCGGTACTTGCGGCTTCTCCTTTTGCACTTTTTGATGTCTTTTGTGATTCCATCTCTCTCCTTCTTCACTTCTTTAACCAAATTCACCTTAAACCTGCACAAAAACACTGAAATCAAGCATAAACCTGTCCAGCTCTCTTATTTATGAAAATATGAATAAAAGCATGATTTCAAGCTAGTTTCTAAGTATAAAGGTTGCTTTTAGTGTCAATTTTGAGCATGAAAATAACAGTTTTTCAACTGTTATCACATTACAAGGCATTTTAGAGGTTGAGGTTTTTTATTGTTGGGGTATTGACTTTGTAGGACCCTTTCCTCCATCTTTCAACAATGAATATATTTTGGTAGTAGTGGATTATGTGAGTAAATGGGTGGAAGCATTAGCTTGTCCTAAAAATGATGCTACCACGGTAATTAAATTTTTGAAGAAGCATATATTTACGCGTTTTGGAACTCCAAGAGTGTTGATTAGTGATGGGGGATCTCATTTTTGCAATTATCAGCTAGAAAAAGTCGTCAAACATTATGTTGTAAAACATAAGGTAGCTGCACCTTATCATCCACAAACCAATGGACAAGCTGAGGTATCTAATGGGGAAATATAAAGAATCCTGGAAAAAACAGTGACTTCATCAAGAAAGGATTGGTCACTCAAATTAGATGATGCTCTTTGGGCTTATAGGACGACAATGAAGACGTCTATGGGACTCTCACCGTTTCAATTGGTCTATGGGAAAGCATGTCATTTGCCAGTAGAGTTAGAGCATAAAGCGTTGTGGGCTTTGAAATTCTTGAATTTTGATCCTTATGAAACTCAAGGCACACGCAGAAGGCGGATTTTGGAGCTTGAAGAAATGCGATTACATGCATATGATTCATCCAAGGCTTATAAAGATAAGATAAAATTTTATCATGACAAGAAGTTGGTAAATAAAGTTTTTAATCCAGGACAACAGGTACTATTATTCAATTCAAGATTGAAGATATTCCCTGGGAAATTGAAGATAACATGGTCAGGACCATTTGTAGTAAAAGGAGTGCACCTGCATGGAGCAATTGAAATATTTAATCCAGCTGCTGATGATCCATAGAAAAGTTGGGTGGTGAATGGTCAACGTCTCAAGCTTTATTTAGGAGGTGAAGTGCAACACTTGTCCACAATGATGCAGTTGGCTGATTCCTGAAATTTTGGATCAGGCTTGTGACGTTAAACAAGCGCTTAATGGGAGGCAACCCAATGTTTTGTACGTATTTTTGTTTTTTTTAGATTAGGGTTGATGTACTCAATTGGAAACTTTGTCTGTTATGATGGTTTGCTTATGATTGTGATGGTTTGATAAGTAATGCTTGATGATGCTTTGAGATTGATTGATGTTGAGATATGCACATTAAATGCTTATACAGGTGATTCACAAGCTTTGTGAACAAATGCATGATGTTTTGATTGTGAGATTAAGCAGGATGTGTATGTCAAATGTGAATGAGCTTATATGTGAGGTTTTGAGCTCCAGAGTTGTTATGATTGAATGCTATTACTTTGAAAGCATGAATGATTTTGCCTAGGTTTTCTATGATTGAATCAATTGCTTGTTTTACATGATATGATCAAGGCCATTTGTTGGTAACCCTTTTTATTGGCCAAATTCATGAAGTTAGCCCACTAAAAGTGAACACTTTGTGTTGTATCCTTTGAACCCTTAGTCTTGAACATAATTTGAAAACCCTTTTTGGAAAGCTTTACCTTGAGTTAAGTAGAAAATCTTCTGCGGTATTGATAAATGTTCAAGTTTGGGTTGTTGGGAAAGTATGAAAAAGAAAAAGGAAAGCATTGAGCTAAGAGCTAAGAAATAAGAATGTGAAAAGAGAAAGAAAAGAAAAGAAAAAGTAAAGCTCAATGCAAAAGAAAGTTGGGAATAAATAAGAATAATTGTGTTGATATGATTCTCTTAACTCAAGGGTTTTGTGATCTAGAAAAACCAATTTTCTTGTTAGCCCAGCCACGTTATAAACCATTGAAAAGTCCTTGTGATGATGTATGCTTGTGAATGTTTTCGATTGTGGTTAAATGAAAGGCAAAGTTGATTCATGTGACATTGTGATAGTGGAGTGAATGAGTGATTACCTCTTATACACTTGTGTTTGAGTGAAACACTTTACCTAGTGAGGAAATATTCCATGAGCACATGAACATCCATGCTTAATTGATTGATCATTGATGAAAAATAGCATTTATTGGATATTAAGTGACTGTGTGAACACCGAAGCATGTGCATGTCTTGATTGAAATCTTTGTCATGAGTTTAATTGAAGTTTTTACTTATCTTAAAAAGAGAAATTTTGAATGGAGTGAACCATTGTATGGATTGGGAGAAGATTGAGTTACATCTTGTTTGCTTGAGGACAAGCAAAGTTCTAAGTTTGGGGTTGTGATAACAGTTGAAAAACTGTTATTTTCATGCCTAAAATTGATACTAAAAGCAACCTCTAACGCTTAGAAACTAGCTTGAAATCATGTTTTTGGTTATATTTTCAGAAATAAGAGAGCTGGACAGGTTTATGCTTGATTTCAGTGTTTTATGCATGTTTTAAGGTGAATTTGGTGAAAGAAGTGAAGAAGGATAGGAATGGAATCATAAAAGACATCAAAAAGTTCAAAAGGAGAAGTCAAAGTTACCGCTCAGCGGCAGTTTATCGCTGAGCAGCACTCAGGAGCTCACGTTGGATTCGTTGAGGGGTGAAAATGCCGCTGAGGGGAAGAAAACAACTCACGCACGTTGGAGCTCAGTTTATGGGCTTGGGCCTAATTTTTCTGTATTTTTAGAATAGTATATAAACTTTAGAACGTCCTAGGATTTGTATCTTTGGCAGAGACGAATCAAACACTCTCTTTTCCACCCCTTTGAAGGAAGATCTTGGATGCTCAGGCTACCCTCTCCTCTTTCTAGGGTTTTATCCTTCATTCTTTCATTATTATTCATCTAGTTTCACCATGAATATGGTGAACTAAACCTTGTATTGTTGTTGGGGAATCAATGTAGTCTTGTGAAACTCTCATACATGGAATTTGTTTTAATATCTTATTTTTAAGACTTATGCTTTCTTTCATCATTAGTTAGGGATTTTCCTCTTTGCGTAATGCTTGCTTTGTTTAACTCATTCATTGCTATGATTATTGATTTTGTCAATATGGGAACGTACAGGGAAATCTAGATTCGGGAAATTTCTCCTAATAGCATATTGGTTGCCATTAAGCTCCTGCACTTAAGAACTAATTACTAGGAATGCAAGGAATTGTATGAACTCGTAATTAAGGATATGCCTTCTTGCAAGGTGATTTAGAGAGTGACATTAGCATTGATGAAAAGAATGATGAATTCCTAAAGTATATGAGACTGGATAAGATGAAATTGATAACCCCAACAACATACTCATCCATCTATTTCATTGAAGTGTTTGTATTATGTTTTTCTCCATTGATCAAATTCATGCATACATATTTATTTACTGTCTTTTGCATCTAAACCTAAAATCAATTTGTTCTCAAGTCTCAAATAATCAAGAAATCATATAGCTAAACTAGGTCGTGAGTTCTTTGGGAAAACGATATTTGGTCTTACCTTGTTTTATGATTTGATACGATTCGGTCACACTTGCCGATTGTTAAATAAGTTTGTGGCGCCGTTTTTCGGTGTTCATAAATTTGTCATCAGCTCTTCAAAATTCTTCTCGGTTCCAACATAGAAAAGAAAACGAAAACCTTTTACACTTCAGCGTCACCGTGTGTACACTAAATGAAAGATGAATAATCCCTCCTAAAAGCAAAGAAAGTGAATTGAATCCTACTAGACATCACCGTCCATCTCTCCTACGTGTTGGACCTACACTCTGGATGTCAAAAAAATTCCTCCCCCTTATCGTTGGCGGCTGTACACTCTCTTTGTTGATGCTATGTGATGTCCATCAACCTCCTCCGCATGCTCTTTCTCTAAAAATTCAATAAGCTCCTGCTAGGTGGTGGCTGCTGTTCCCCAGAGTTGTTTCTTTATTCAAGCCAAACCGTGAGCTTCAATGTGCCTCCTCCTAGGTTGCGGGTGGACCGAATCCCCTCCAAACCCGTTGGACGTGTGTGCTTGTCATTCTCGTGTTGGGCCTCGCTGGACAGCACGTAGACCAGGGTGTGTGTTGTGCACTTTTTAAAAAATGAAGGCTCTCCTTTCTTCTCCAAGCACCTCCTTCATGTGTGTTGGACCGCTCTGTGTTGTCTTCCATGGGCCCATGTGTTTTATTTGTTTCACTAAATGAAGCCCCTTTCATTCACGTGTTGGACGCTCCAAAAGAGCTGCTGGAATCCCATCCATTCTTGTGACCGAGAGTAAAAATAAAAGCATGAAAATTTGTGTGTGAAGAAATGATTAAGGCCGTGACACCTCCCTTTCTACGTAGCGGTTGGACCTTCCAAGTGTGGGCTGTAACATATTTCTTTCTGAAGCTCCTTTTTTAGTGCCAAATGCTTTTCTGGATGTCACTCTCCTTTTTCTTCTCCGCACTTCTTTTGTGGTGAAATTGAATTATGTGACAACCCTCCAAATGTCCCAAATTATTATCCAACAATTTCCCTACAATTAGTAATGCAAATAATTAGTCTCTGATAAATCAAATTAATTAAAATAAGAATTTCTGGTCAAATTAAGCACAATTAGCAAAAATGGGGAAACACTGGACATTAAAGCACACTTCTCTAATTAAATTCGGTACAATAAACTCAGTGAAGTCAAGAAAATATTGACTCATCAAAATAGACCACACTTAGTCTTTTGCACTCCTGGGAAAAATCAAGACGCAAATCAAGGAATAGTTCAAAGGACATCAGGGAAGTGACACAAACTCAAAACACATAAAACAAAGACAAACAAGGAAAGAAACAGAATTACACAGTTCTCAAGGAATCTGGACCAAGAAAGGACATAGAAAATATCCAACACAAAATCAAGGAAAGCAGATGCTCATGAAATCATCCAAGCAATTCAAAGCATGGCTAAATGATCAATCAACTCAAGAGGTGAATCAAAAGTAACAAAACCTCACAGATGTATTGTATCTCTCAAGTGTCTAGGGTAAACAATGTTAACTCAATGTACTCAAGAAAGCAAACAACAACAGACTTGGAAAGTCTCTAATATCAACACTCAAAATATATCCATGTCCAAATCAAAAGGTCTTTTATGGATGTAATTGGGCCAAGGACAAGGGAGGATATAATATGCATGAGAAGCTATAAACCAAAAGAAATAGAGGAGCAATGGGGAACAAGTGTAAACACAGTCAAATCACACCCAAAACCTCTAATTCAATCCTCTTCTTGACTCCATTATTCAGAATTTTTTTTCTCATCCTGTTTCTTCTCTTTTCTCTCTTTAGCACACAACTATAAGAGACAAGATATAAATCATATTTCCAAAAAAAAAAAAGAAGAGGAACCAACTAGCCAATTCATCAGAATCCTCAAGGAGACCAAACTTGTTCCCAAAACACTTCCAAAGCTCCAAAATTCCCTAAGGTTTAGGTAAACATGGTTTTTCACATAAGGCTAGTGTATGAGCTTCAAAACAAAGAAATGGGGAAAGTATAGGCTCAAAAGGGGTTATCAAAGGATCACAACAAGGTAGGCTTATTTGGCTAGAGAGGCTCAAGAACAAAACTGCCTTTATCACTTCCAAACATGCATATTAATCAAGAATTATCAACCATATTCAAGCCAAGGCATATGTGCAAGCAATCAAGAGACATATCACACACAAGAAAGACATAAAGTGGCTCAAATCTCATATAAGGTACTTCTCTCACAATCAATTCAACACTCAAACATCATAATCATCTTCCAAGCAGAGAAAAGCAAGGATTTCCAACCAATCAGAGTATCGATGAAGTGAAAGACACATCTGCAACCTAAACAAAGTCCAGAAATCAAGAGAAACATGTAAAATTGTACACAAGACAAAACAAAAACTACCTAGAAAAGAAAAAAATTTAACATGGAAAACAAACACTAACAAAGAAAAATAAGAATCTCCCCCAATACTTAGTTCTCTCATTCCAAAAGGGTATATAAGCTAGCTTGTTCTCCTAAAGTGCAAGAATGAAAACTAGCTATGCTACCTTGCACTACAAGCTAAGACGCCTATTTCCTCTTCTTTTCTTTTAAGACTAAGCATGGGAAGTCCCACATTGCTTGTGCTAAAAGGAAAAGAACTAACGAAAAGAAAACAAAGAGGCAAATACAAGCCCATGAACCGTATTCTACTCTGTTTGTGCTTTTTTGTCACTATGGGTGTGGGTGTGTGGGTGTGCCTTTTTAGTAGTATAAAGATATTAAAATAAAACATTACATTGATGATAACTTACTAAGAATTATAAACTTCCATTGAAGGAGATCATATACTTTTGAGAACAAAACTCTATTTATGATTGCGGCTATCCTCTTAATCTCACGCTGAAAAGACTGAAAAGGCATCCTCCCTAAGCTCACACCATTAAGGTGATCATTGCAAAAGAGAAAACATACACAAAGACAGACAACACCCACAAGACCACTATACTCACTTATAACAACCAATTCATACAAATAAAGTCTCTAATAATTTAGTTTAAAAATTAAAAACATTCAAGAACAAGCAATTCATACAACCACAAGACCACTATACTCACTTATCCGGATATAATGTTGATATAGACTACTGCAGGCATGCACCCATGGTAGTATTTACACTCTGCAGAGTTTTAAACAAGGGTAACTCAACCTACTCACCATGAGGAAAATCTTCTACTCCTAAAACCCAGAGGGCTTGGATGAAGACCTCCAGCCATTCTTTCTACCACCTCATCCAACTCTACATGAGTTAAATGATTAGTAGAATATCAGATTCCTGGGTACCGTAGTCTCTCTATCAATCATTCTCTTACAACTTGCTAGAATATAGAATCTCTCCTTGTGATTCTTCTCATAACATACTTTTCTCATTCTCATTACACACGACTTTCATATATATATATATATATATATATATATATATATATACAACATAAGAATCCATTTAAAACCACATACATATAACCCTTCACTTTTACAATATTTCCTACAACACTTTGATATCTTCATCATACATTTCATCCAAGCATAAGGAGCCATGCAACATTTATGAAAGAAAGGAAAAAAGAACCAGACTAGTAGCCCTAGAATACCCCAAAAAAAAAAGTGACCTTACTGACTACCGCTCAGCGCTGATAACAGTTGAAAAACTGTTATTTTTATACTTAAAATTGACTTCAATTACAACCTTGATGACATAGAAATTAGCTTGAACTCATGATTTTGTTGAATTGTTGGAAATAATAGAGTTGGACAAGTTTTATGCTTGATTTCCTTGTTTTGGCAGGTTTTTAGATGAAATTGATGAAAAGAGTGAAAAGGGATAGAGATGAAATCAGAAAAGGACACAAAAAGTGCAAAAGAAGAGAAATCGCAAGTACCGCTCAACACCAATTACCGCTGAGCGACACTCTCAAAGCCCCGTTGGCATCGTTGAGCGGAAGAATGGAGCACGCGCTACTACCGCTGAGCGGTATTTACCTCTGAGCAGCACTTTTCTGGGCTTGGGCTTACTTTTCTGTATTCTTTTAGTTAACCTAGGTCAGTCATCTTTGGCTAGGACGAAGGAAAACACACTCTTTCACCCCTTGGAGGAGGATTTTGGATGCTAAGGCTCCTTTCTCAACTTTCTAGGGTTCTATCTCTCACTTTTCCATTGTATTTCATCTAGTTTCACCATGAATATGGTGAACTAAACTTTTATTGTTGTTGGGGAATCAATGTAAATCCTTAGAAACTCTTTTGTATGAAATTTGTTCTTCAAGATCATTTTTATGATACATGCTTTCTTTCATTAATAGTTAGGATTTTTCCTCTTTGCTCAAAGAATGCATTGTTTAATTCATTCAATGTCATGATTAGTGGTTTTGTCGATATGGGCACATCCGGGGAAATCTAGATCTAGGGAATCTCTCCCAACAGTATATTACAAACCTAGACATAGGAGTATGATGATTGATTGCCTTTAAGCTTCTGTTCACTATAATGCATGATTAATTGCTAGGGAAACAAGACATTGTAAACTAGTGATTATGATTAGGCTTTCTTCGCCGAGACATCAGGTTTAAGGTAATTTAAAAAGTGGCATTAACATTAATGAAAAGAATGATGAATTCCTAAATACAAGAGAGTGGATAGGATGAAATTGATAAACCCCAACAACATATTTATCCATATATCTCAATTCACGTGTTTTATTTCTTCTTGCCCATTGATCATCACATGCATACATATTTACTTTTCAGTCTTTTGCACTTGAAACTTACAACAATTTGTTCTCAAGTCTTAATTAATCAATAAATCACATAACTGTCTAGGTCGTGAGTCTCTTGAGAAATGATACCTGGTCTTACTAGGATTATTACTTGATACGATTCGGTTATACTTGACCAGGGGTAAACAAGTTTTTGGCGTCGTTGCTGGGGACTCGTGGTTTAACTAGTCTACTTGGTGATTTTTGATTACTTTTAACTTCAATTTTGAATTTTATTATTTTCTATTTTTATTTTCTGTTTTTATTTTTCTGTTTTTATTTTCTGTTTTTATTTTTCTTTTTTTATTTTTTATTTTTTATTTTTTTTTACTTTTTTTTTGTTTTTATTTTCTATTTTTATTTTTCTGTTTTTATTTCATATCTTCCTATCTTTTCAATTATATCCTTTGATTATTTCTTCTATTTTTTATCTTTTTGTGCTAACAAATTTTTTCTAGGGTTTTGTTTCCTTGTGTATATTCAGACTAGAAGCAAAAAGATTTACGAACCTCTTTTTGAAGGCCTGGAAGAAAGTAGAAGGAGGAGGAGAGTTTGAACTTCAAGAGAACTATTCCCTTCTCCTGAGACACTCTTACAACCTTCACCACCAAGGTCTTACCATAGCACTGATAATATGGCATAGGAGAATAATGGTAGACGGACTCTTGCAGATTATACCATTGTGGTTGGCCCTCAACATTTCAACAGTATAGCAAGGCTGAGGGTCAACGCTGCAAACATGGAGGTGAAACCGGCATTTATACAGTTGTTGAAAAGCAATCAGTTTAATGGGCTATCACATGAAAGCCCGTATGAACATCTCACCACCTTCAATGAAATCTGTAACACCGTAAAGATAAATGGAGTGCGGGATGAAGCAATCAAGCTTAGCTTGGTTCCTTTCTCATTGGGAGGCAATGCTAATTTGTGGTTAAATTCTTTTCCAAAAGGTAGTTTTACAGAATGGGAAACTGTGATTGCAAAGTTTTTGAACAAATACTTCCCACAATCTAAAGTCAACAAAGGGAGGCAAGAGATCTCTTCTTTCAGACAAGGCATGGAGGAGACATTAGGTTAAGCATGGGACAAGTACAAAAGCTTATTAAGAAAGACTCCCATGCATGGTTTTGATGAAGCGACAATAGTTCTACTTTTCCTTGGAGGTCTTGGTTCACAAACCAAGTTGATGCTAGATGCCTCAGCTGGAGGTAATATTAAATGTAAGACTCTAAAGGAAGCAACAGAATTGATAGAGAACATGGTTGCTAATGACAATGAAATGCATAGTGAAAGAGGAGCTCCTATTCAATAGAAAGGGGTTCTACAATTGCAGTCAAATGATGTCTTGCTTGCTCAGAATAAGATTATAACTCAACAGTTAGAGAATCTAACAAAGATAGTTGCTCAATTGCCGAAAGAATTAAAAACTGTTGCTCAAGTTCAACAACAGATGTGTGAACTGTATGGTGGTGACCATATTAATGGTCAATGTCCTTTTCCAGTGGAGGCCCTAAAAGATGTAAATTTCATGAACAATCAATTTTCATACCGCCAAGGTAATTTCAACCAAGGGTGGAAACCTCACCCAAGCATGGGTCAAGGTCGGGGACAATTTGGACAAGTTGGGCAGTCAGGACAATTTAATAGGCCACAATAACAACCATCATTATGGCAACAGATGTCTACACTCACTGAAAAACATACAAATTTGGAAGAAACTCTTCACTAGTTTATGCAGGTAACCATATCCAATCATAACAGCACTCAAGCATCCCTTAGAAATATGGAGATGCAAATCGGACAATTAACTAAGCAGTTGCAAGAAAGGCCTAATAAGAGTTTTGGTGCTAATGTTGAGGTTATCCCTAGAGAAGAGTGTAAAGTTTTAGTGAGTGTAGATGTTGAGAAAGTTGAGTTGGAGAGAAAAGAAGAAAAAGAAGAGAGAGTAGAGGTAAAAGAAAAGATAGTAGAGAGAAAAGAGAAAGAAGAGAGATGAGACATAAAAATTGAAGATATTCTTCCTTTTCCAATAGATTATGAGAGATTAGAGAAAGAGAGACAATTTGGGCATGTTACAGAAATATTCAAACAATTGAAGGGTGAATTACCTTTGAAGGAGATATTGCAACAAATAGAAAATTATACAAAACCCATGGAACAAGGCTCCACAAAGAAAAGACATAGAGAATAGGAGACAAATGATTACAAAGTGGTCAAGAAGAAACTACTCCCTCCAAAAGAGAAAAATCCAGGAAGTTTCAACATTCCATGTTTCATAGAAAAGAAAAAGGTAAATAAAGTGCTACTTGATTTAGGGTCAAGTGTTAATTTAATGCCTTATTCTTTACTTGAACAAATGAGAGATCTTAAAGTCAAGCCTATAAAGATGAATTTGTTAATGGCGGATGGCTCTTCAAAGAATCCATATGGTATAGTAGAGGATGTTATGGTTTGTGTTGGAGAACTAAAATTCTCGGTGGACTTTGTGGTGATGGAAATGAAGGATGAAAGAGTTCGTATTATTCTTGGAAGATCGTTTATGAAAACGGCTAAAGTCATCATTGATGTAGATGAAGGAATAGTGGTGTTTAAGGACCGAGAAAAAAAGATGGTTATTGATGTCTTCAAAGAGGAGCAATAGACAGAGACTAGTTATAAAGCTACATATCAAGATGTACTCATGACTAGTCCTCAAGATGCAAAGCCGAGCTGTACATGTAAAAATTGTTTTTTGTTTCATGATAAGGAAGAAGAACAAGATAACAAAGGAAGGACAGTTCATGATGATTCAATGCAAGCACAACCCAAACTTGGTAAACATGTGAGACTCAAAAACAGGTTGTGGGTTGTAAAAGACTATAAGGAAGATGGAGTGATAAAAATAGAGTCTCCACATTCAAGAAGAGTCAAAGAGGTGGACCGGAAGCAGCTGGTGATTTGGTGTGATGATAGAAAGATAGACATCAACATTGAAGATGGAACGTGACCTTTACTAGGTCAAGCTAGTGACATTAAAAGAGCGTTTTTTTGGGAGGCACCCTAGTAATTTAAGAACATTATTTTATTTTGATATTGGTTATAATTTTTTTTTAAAACTTTGGATATTACTTTTATGTTGAAACCTTTTGGGTTAGCATCTACTGATGGATGCTAGGTGGTTAAGTATCTACTGAAGGATACTAGGTTTATTAACAGGTTTGTTACACCTACTGATGGGTGTCGGTAAGGTAAAATTGCACCTACTGATGGGTGTTGATGGATTTTGGGTCAAGCTCGTGACGTTAAACAAGCACTACTTGGGAGGCAACCCAATTGAATTACTTTGTCTTTATTGTTTATTTTGATTTTGCTTTAGTTGCATGGTAGGGACTGAATGTATGAGTTTTCTGAGAACTTAAATGCATAGAGTGAGTGAGAGGCATGAGTGGAAGGCACCTAGGGTAAGCTAGGAAGAAAGAAAGCATTTCACACAACTGCCGCTCAGCGAAAATTTTCGCTGAGCGGCAATTCTGCAGAATGGTTTCTCGGGTTGTCCTTTGATGACAAATTTATGAACACCGAAATACGGTGCCACAAACTTGTTGAACAATCGGCAAGTGTGACCGAATCGTTTCAAGTAATAAACTCGGTAAGACCAAGTATCTTTCTCCCAAAGGACTCACGGCCTAGCTTAGTTGTGTGGTTCGTTGATTAGCTAAGACTTAAGAACGAAATAAGTGGAGTTTAATATGCAAAACAGAAAATAAACATGTATACATGAGTTTTGATCAATGGCTAAAACAAAATACAAGCACTTTCAATGGAATAGATGGATGAGTATGTTGTTGGTGTTATCAATTTCATCTTATCCACACTCATATACTTTAGGAATTCAACATTCTTTTCATCATTGTTAATGCCACTCTCTAACTTACCTTGCAAGAAGGCCTATCCCTAATTACGAGTTCATACAATTCCTAGCATTTGTAATAATTAGTTCTTTGAGTGCAGGAGCTTAACGGCAACGAATATACTATTGGGAGAAATTCCCCAGATCTAGACTTCCCCGTACGTTCCCGTATCGACAAAATCAATAATCTTGCATTGAATGAGTTAAACAAAGCAAGCATTGAGCAAAGAGGAAAAACCCTAACTAATGATGAAAGAAAGCATATGTCTTAAATAGAAGATGTAAACACAAATTCCATATATGAGAGTTTCACAAGACTACATTGATTCCCCAACAACAATACAAGGTTTAGTTCACCATATTCATTGTGAAACTAGATGAACAATAATGAAAGAATGAAAGATAGAACCCTAGAAAGGTGAAGAGGTAGCCTGAACATCCAAGATCCTCCTTCAAAGGGGTGGAAGAGAGAGTGTTTGGTTCGTTTCTACCAAAGATACAAACCCTAGGGCGTCCTAAAGCTTATATACTATTCTAAAATTACAGAAAATTCAGGCCCAAGCCCATAAGTGTGCCGCTCAGCGGTAAAGTACCGCTCAGCGGTAAGTGCGTGAGTAGTTTCTTCCCCTCAGCGGCCATTTTGCCCCTCAGCGGATCCACCGTGATCTCTTGAGTGCTGCTCAGCGGTAAACTGCCGCTGAGCGGCAGTTGCGGCTTCTCTTTTTGAACTTTTTGATGTCTTTTCTGATTCCATCTCTCTCCTTCTTCACTTCTTTCACCAAATTCACCTTAAAACCTGCACAAAAACACTGAAATCAAGCATAAACCTGTCCAGCTCTCTTATTTCTGAAAATATGAATAAAAGCATGATTTCAAGCTAGTTTATAAGTATAAAGGTTGCTTTTAGTATCAATTATAAGCATGAAAATAACAATTTTTCAACTGTTATCACCCTTACCGGGACGCGAGCCCATTAGAGTATTTTTATACCCTAGGGTGCGATTTTGGTTTCATTTTCAGATGTCTTTCCTCTCACACACTTCTAAACACTTTTCTAAGAATTCTCTACATCTTTCCCTTTATTCCCCGTTACAAAATCTCTCTTCCACTAACTTTATCAGTAGTTTTCCATCTAAGATTGGGTTTTGGAGAGAGCATTATTGTTAGGGTTGAGTTCTTCACTTTCTTAGAGAATTTTCTACTGATCTAGCATCTCCACCCAAGTAAGTCAAGCATTTTTCATTCTAGGGTTCTTGAAAGCATGAATTAGTATGGATATGGATGATTCAAAGCATGATTTTTTAGGGATTTTGATTTCTATGCATGATTTGATGAATTAATTGATATTTGAACCGATTAAAATGCTTGATTTTGGTCTGGAAGTATGAAAATTGCATGTGGGTGGAGTTAGGAAGTGTTAAAAATGAATTTTTCAAATTTTACACCAATGCAAGGAGGTTGGGTAACTATCCAGCTGAGGATTACCTAAGCTATGTTAGAGGCCAAGCTATTAGGTATGATCCTAACTCTATCAACAACTTTTTGGATACTGAATGGTTTGGAGAGCAGTGCCAGTTTGCTCTCTGTGTGGAGGAAGGCACTGATTTTAATGATATGGAGAGTGTTCTATGTGTCCCTGGAGGACGCTTCCAAAGGAACGGAAATGGTGTAGTAGTGAATATCAGGAGGACTAATATGAGAGTGGATAAGATGAAATTGATAACCCCAACAACATACTCATCCATTTATTTCATTGAAGTGTTTGTATTCCGTTTTCGCCATTGATCAAATTCATGCATACATGTTTATTTACTGTCTTTTGCATATAAAACTCCAATCAATTTGTTCTTAAGTCTTAAATAATCAACAAATCACATAACTAAACTAGGTCGTGAGTCCTTTGGGAGAACGATACTTGGTCTTACCGAGTTTTATTACTTGAAACGATTGGGTCACACTTGCCGATTGTTAAACAAGTTTGTGGTGCCGTTTTTCGGTGTTCATAAATTTTACATCTTGTATGTGGAATGTGAATGAGCCTGTATGTGAGATTTTGAGCTCCATAGTTGTTGTTGAATGTTATTACTTTGAAAGCATGAATGACTTTGCCCAGTTTTTCTATGATTGAATCACTTGTTTTTTTGCATCATATGATCAAGGCCATTTGTTGGTAACCCTTTGTTAGCCAGATGCATGAATTTAGCCCACTAAAAGAAAGCACTAAGTGTGTTATCCTTTGAACCCTTAGCCTTGATCTAGGGTTTTATCTTTCATTCTTTCATTATTATTCATCTAGTTTCACCATGAATATGTCAGAGCGGCTGCAGCGGAATGGTTAGCGTGGAAACAAACCAAGAGGGGGGGTGAATTGGTTATATTCAAATATTATCCCTTTTTAATATTTTTCTCTTAATTTCTTACTAAGCAGATAATTAAACGTAAATAACAGAGTAAGGGAAAGAGAAAAATTACACAGGTATTTTATCCTGGTTCAGATCACTAGGATCCTACGTCCAGTCGCTTATCTCAAATAAGATAAACCTTTTTCACTATCACAAAACTATTACAAATATTAGTCACACAGAAAAACAATTTGTAACAGTTTAGAAATTACCACCTCTCTTGAAACCACAAGAGATGAACTTACACCTCCTTTGAATCTTCACAAAGGATGATCACCTCCTTCGAATGCTTCACGAAGGATGATTCTCTTCCAGACACTTCCTCAGACACACCAAGGATGATCAAGCTATTCCTCTGTCACCGCAGTACCACTTCAGGACTTTGCAGACAAGAGTTTCCTTAGCTTCAGCAATTTCACAGAGTTCTCACAAGAGTTCAGAGTACTTGAGCACAAGGGAAGAGTTGGATTTGAGAGAAAATGAGAGTCTATTTATAGACTCATCCAAAGGCTCCTCCATTTTCGCTTTTAGACTTTCTGACTGTGTTAATCGATTAGCTACAGTGGTTAATCGATTAACAACCCAACGGATAGTTCAACGTCTCAAAAAACGGCTAGTTTTTCAAACGGTAACTATGTTAATCGATTAACAGCCCATGTTAATCGATTAACGTTAATCGATTAACACCCCTTGTTAATCGATTAACACTGAAATGCTGTGCTTCGCCATTTGCCTCTGGAACAATCGATTAACGCCCCATGTTAATCGATTAACAAACAGGTGGTTCACAAGCCTTGTGAACAAATGCATGATGTTATGATTGTGATTATGATGCTAGGCAGGATGTGTATTGATAACAGTTGAAAAACTGTTATTTTCATGCTTAAAATTGATACTAAAAGCAACCTTTAACACTTAGAAACTAACTTGAAATCATGCTTTTTGTCATATTTTCATAAATAAGAAAGTTGGACAGGTTTATGCTTGATTTCAGTGTTTTTATGCAGGTTTTAAGGTGAATTTGATGAAAGAAGTGAAGAAATATAGAGATGAAATAAAAAAAGACATCAAAAAGTGCAAAAGGAGAAGCCGCAAGTACCGCTCAACGGCAGTTTACCGCTCAGCGGCACTGAGGAGGTCACGTTCGATCCGCTGAGGGGCAAAATGGCTGCTGAGGGGAAGAAACTACTCATGCACTTACCGCTGAGCGGCAGTTTACCACTGAGCGGCACTTTCATGGGCTTGGGCCTAATTTTTCTGTATTTTTAGAATAGTATATAAGCTTTAGGACGTCCTAGGGTTTGTATCTTTGGCAGAGACGAAGCAAATACTCTCTTTTCCACCCCTTTGAAGGAGGATCTTGGATCCTTAAGCTACCTCTTCACCTTTCTAGCGTTTTATCTTTCATTCTTCCATTATTATTCATCTAGTTTCACCATGAATATGGTGAACTAAACCTTGTATTGTTGTTGAGGAATCACTTTAGTCTTGTCAAACTCTCATATATGGAATTTGTTTTAACATCTTACTTTTAAGACTTATGCTTTCTTTCATCATTAGTTAGGGTTTTTCCTTTTTGCTTAATGCTTACTTTGTTTAACTCATTCATTGCCATGATTATTGATTTTGTCGATACGGGAACGTACGGGGAAATCTAGATCCGAGGAATTTCTCCTAATAGTATATTGGTTGCCGTTAAGCTCCTGCACTTAAGAACTAATTACTAGGAATGCTAGGAATTGTATGAACTCGTAATTAAGGATAGGCCTTCTTGCTAGGTGATTGAGAGAGTGGCATTAACAATTGATGAAAAGAATGTTGAATTCCTAAAGTATATGAGAGTGGATAAGATGAAATTGATAACCCCAACAACATACTCATCCATCTATTTCATTGAAGTGTTTGTATTCCGTTTTCGCCATTGATCAAATTCATGCATACATGTTTATTTACTGTCTTTTGCATATAAAACTCCAATCAATTTGTTCTTAAGTCTTAAATAATCAACAAATCACATAACTAAACTAGGTCGTGAGTCCTTTGGGAGAACGATACTTGGTCTTACCGAGTTTTATTACTTGAAACGATTGGTGATGAATCAATATTTTCTACATTTCACTTAGTTTATTGTGCTAAAATTAATGAGGGAATTGTGCTTAATTGTCCAGTATTTTCCCGTTTTTACTAATTGTGCTTAAATTAACCAGTAATTCTTATTTTAACTAATTTGAATTATCTGAGCTAATTAATTGTATTAGTAATTGCAGGAAAAATATTGAATAATATTTTGGAACATTTGAAAGAGCATTTTGTACACCGAATTGGCTAAATCAGTAGAAGAGAGCAACTCAATTCTTTGATGGTTTCCTAATGCATCTCACGGCCATGATTGAGTGTGTACGTTGGAAGTGGCAACCAATGTTTCCTTTATTTTAATATTGTGGATAGACATTACGTGTGAAGTGGAGCACAAAAGGAGTAATGTTCGGCACCTAATACATGAAAGCCTTTGGTTTTATTTTATTTTATCATTATAAAGGACAAGAAGGAAGTGTATTACGGCTGCAACATTATAGTGGAGGCTGTTCTGGAAAAGTGATTCAAACAAAATGGAGAAATTTCCTAGAAAGTGGGAGCCACCACCTATTGAAAGTCACGGTTTTGAGTGGAAGAAAGCACATCTCATCTTTATGTGTTATATGGTGATTTATTTTGTTTATGGCACATTTTTCTTTACTACTTTCACGTGGAGGTGGCTGGAAGAAACACATCACACGTCAATTACACAAAGAGAATCTCCTTTCCGTAAAGCACACATCACTCACGGTTTTGATTCAGCGTTTAGTTTGCTTGGCAAAACTCATAACGAGCATCTGATTGTGAGTGCACGGTTACATTCAAAATGGTGGCAAGGGGCAGCACTTAGACGTCTAGCTAAGGGATGCAGCAGCCAGTTGATCCAGGGAGAAACTAAAAGCAGCAGCCGCCACCCTTAAGGGAAGATCATCGTCTTGCACTTAGAAGAAACACACGGCTGCCACATGTTGAGGGAGTACTGTCATGGCTTCATGAAGAAGACAGAAGCAGTCCTCGGTGCAGCAAAGATAACCAACCACAGACCATGAGACGCGACCAGTAGCCGAGAAAGGAAAAGGGTGACATCCAGCAGCTCTCGTTTTTCATCCATGTCCAGCCGCATCATCAACATGTTCCAGCAACTTCAACTTGTCACGGCCTGACTGAAGGAAGATACGCATAAAAGGGAGTGCATCCGCTATCTAGAGAACAGAGTGAAGTGAGTCTCTCCATGGGTTGCTGCCATGCTTGGTATTTATTTGCAAGGAGAAGATGTTGTCACGGCCAAGAGGTGCACGGTGATGGAAAGGAGGAAGCTTCACGGTCCAGCACTCCTTCAACATACAAGAACGGCCAACAGCTTCGGAAGAAACTCCACCACAGTCCAAAGATAAAGCACCATGTTTGAAGAATTGTTTCATCAAAAGAATGAAGAGTGGTCACACGTGAATTCTGCATTTGAAAACCACTTTGCATTTTGGTATTGACGCTTGGAATAAGTGGAGCAGGAGGTCACGACAATGGTGTAAGAAAGGCTGGCAGCAGCACTTTTCATGTGGACAAAGAGAAGAGTGGAATGTTGAAAGAAGGTGGCCATTTAACTGTGTAGAAAGAAAGGGACGCACACAGGAGCAGTAGCAAAACCCGTCCAGAAGTTTGGATTGGCTGCACGTCTTGGAGGCACTCTCGGTCTAACGTTCAACAGCTAAGGTGCACAATTGAAAGAGAAGCTCACGGCTGGCAGTACAAAGTTGCTACATCCAGAAGCTTCATAGGTCTGAGGAAGGAGAAGCACATCCAGAGTTGGTGTGAGGAATGAATGGAAGTGTTGATTTACTTTGCTGCAAGGAGAGAATCATGGTCTGGCTGGAAGCACACAGCAGCTCAAGGCCCTCACAGAAGCAACACACGTTGATGAAGAGCTCCATCCAGCACCCTTGGAGAACATCACGGTATAGCAGAGAGCAAATCCAATAACAACTTGGAGCAGCACCTTGAGAAGAAGAATAAATTCACGGTGGTGTAGCAGTCCATGCAGCAGCTTCACGGGGCCTGAGTTGGTGTGCATGAGGGCCCATGATTTATTATTATTAAGTGGTGCATGGTGGACGGCTGGAAAGAGCTTCTACATAAGACAAAATGAAGAGGTTCACGGGTTCAGAGAATGGGAAATAAAAAGAGAGCATGCACATAGGGAGAAAGAGAAAAGACAGCCGCCACTGGAGTAGGAGTTCATTTTATTGGTTTGGAAGAAGGGATGTGAGGGGCAGGCCGGGAGCTGACACAAGTTCTGCGTCTGGAGGTGGAGGCTGTGAGCTTGGGATGGTTGGAGAAAGAAAGAAAGCTGTCACTTGGAATGGAGGATGATGTTGCTTCAGTTCTTGATGTCTTCTCATCTGGTTTTGTAAATTTTTCATTTAAGCTTTTGTTCATTTTCCTGTTTCATTCATCTCTGTATCCATAAACTGTAATTTGAATTCTGTGTTTGTGAAAGTTGTTTTGAGAGCTTTGTAATTTAATCCTGAAGTGTTTTCTCTTCTTTAGATTTGTGGTGCAAGGTTACGGTTTGTTTAAAGAGCTATTCTCCTTCTTTCATTTAGTTTTATTTCATCCACTTTTGATTGAATCCTTTTATTGTTTATGCTAATGTTAATGGTTGTTTTGAGATAGATAATGAAGTATTGTTTCATGCTTGTATTTTAATGTTGTTAGAAGTGAAAAAGAAGCAAAGTAAATGGTGATTTATGGACATGTGTCACGGCTGGAATACTGCAGTAAATTTATTTTGTTTGAGAATGAAGAAGTAGATTAGGTATGTGTTACGTAAAAGCTTTCTTCTCCTTGTAAAAATCAAACAACTTTCTTCTAAAAATCTATTAGCATTTAGTCAACATGTGGGACCTTTTCTTACATTTGAATTTGTCTCTTTTAGTATTTTTGGAAGAAGATTGCCGTGGGTAGAATGGTGTGCATACAAATTAATTTGCTTTTCATTAAGAAATATTAATTGAAGTGGAAGTAATGTTTTCTTTGTAAAATCAAGTGGTATGGATGTAGGAAGGCACGGTGTTGGATGAAGGAACCTAATTCCAGTTTTTGTTTTCAATGAAACATGTCACGACACATATGAAAAGTTTTAAAGGAAATTTTAATTTCAAATTTAATTTCTTTTACGTTTTATTTTTACCTTTACTGTTCAAGAATTTTATTTCAATTGTTGAATCCTTCATGAATTTCATTTTCAATTAAGTGTTTTTGTTTTTATTGTCTAATGTCTTTTACCGTTTGGTTTTACTTTCCTTAAAATTCATTTCAACGTTTTTACTTCAACGTTTTTAATTCTATTTCATTTAATTTTCAGTTTTAATTTATTTTGCATTTCAAAACAACAATCAACCCCCCCCCTTCGTGTTTAATCTGAAACTGAACCAAATTTGGTCCTTAAGAGACGACCTAGGAGTCACCTCCTAGTACTATACTGCATTATTTCGTGCAATCAACTTTTGTGAGCGGTGCGACCCGTTCGTCAATTGGGTCACACTTGCCGATTGTTAAACAAGTTTGTGGTGCCGTTTTTCGGTGTTCATAAATTTGACATCATGTATGTGGAATGTGAATGAGCCTGTATGTGAGATTTTGAGCTCCAGAGTTGTTGTTGAATGTTATTACTTTGAAAGCATGAATGACTTTGCCCAGTTTTTCTATGATTGAATCACTTGTTTTTTTGCATCATATGATCAAGGCCATTTGTTGGTAACCCTTTGTTAGCCAGATGCATGAATTTAGCCCACTAAAAGAAAGCACTAAGTGTGTTATCCTTTGAACCCTTAGCCTTGATCTAGGGTTTTATCTTTCATTCTTCCATTATTATTCATCTAGTTTCACCATGAATATGGTGAACTAAACCTTGTATTGTTGTTGAGGAATCACTTTAGTCTTGTCAAACTCTCATATATGGAATTTGTTTTAACATCTTACTTTTAAGACTTATGCTTTCTTTCATCATTAGTTAGGGTTTTTCCTTTTTGCTTAATGCTTACTTTGTTTAACTCATTCATTGCCATGATTATTGATTTTGTCGATACGGGAACGTACGGGGAAATCTAGATCCGAGGAATTTCTCCTAATAGTATATTGGTTGCCGTTAAGCTCCTGCACTTAAGAACTAATTACTAGGAATGCTAGGAATTGTATGAACTCGTAATTAAGGATAGGCCTTCTTGCTAGGTGATTGAGAGAGTGGCATTAACAATTGATGAAAAGAATGTTGAATTCCTAAAGTATATGAGAGTGGATAAGATGAAATTGATAACCCCAACAACATACTCATCCATCTATTTCATTGAAGTGTTTGTATTCCGTTTTCGCCATTGATCAAATTCATGCATACATGTTTATTTACTGTCTTTTGCATATAAAACTCCAATCAATTTGTTCTTAAGTCTTAAATAATCAACAAATCACATAACTAAACTAGGTCGTGAGTCCTTTGGGAGAACGATACTTGGTCTTACCGAGTTTTATTACTTGAAACGATTGGGTCACACTTGCCGATTGTTAAACAAGTTTGTGGCGCCGTTTTTCGGTGTTCATAAATTTTACATCTTGTATGTGGAATGTGAATGAGCCTGTATGTGAGATTTTGAGCTCCATAGTTGTTGTTGAATGTTATTACTTTGAAAGCATGAATGACTTTGCCCAGTTTTTCTATGATTGAATCACTTGTTTTTTTGCATCATATGATCAAGGCCATTTGTTGGTAACCCTTTGTTAGCCAGATGCATGAATTTAGCCCACTAAAAGAAAGCACTAAGTGTGTTATCCTTTGAACCCTTAGCCTTGATCTAGGGTTTTATCTTTCATTCTTTCATTATTATTCATCTAGTTTCACCATGAATATGTCAGAGCGGCTGCAGCGGAATGGTTAGCGTGGAAACAAACCAAGAGGGGGGGTGAATTGGTTATATTCAAATATTATCCCTTTTTAATATTTTTCTCTTAATTTCTTACTAAGCAGATAATTAAACGTAAATAACAGAGTAAGGGAAAGAGAAAAATTACACAGGTATTTTATCCTGGTTCAGATCACTAGGATCCTACGTCCAGTCGCTTATCTCAAATAAGATAAACCTTTTTCACTATCACAAAACTATTACAAATATTAGTCACACAGAAAAACAATTTGTAACAGTTTAGAAATTACCACCTCTCTTGAAACCACAAGAGATGAACTTACACCTCCTTTGAATCTTCACAAAGGATGATCACCTCCTTCGAATGCTTCACGAAGGATGATTCTCTTCCAGACACTTCCTCAGACACACCAAGGATGATCAAGCTATTCCTCTGTCACCGCAGTACCACTTCAGGACTTTGCAGACAAGAGTTTCCTTAGCTTCAGCAATTTCACAGAGTTCTCACAAGAGTTCAGAGTACTTGAGCACAAGGGAAGAGTTGGATTTGAGAGAAAATGAGAGTCTATTTATAGACTCATCCAAAGGCTCCTCCATTTTCGCTTTTAGACTTTCTGACTGTGTTAATCGATTAGCTACAGTGGTTAATCGATTAACAACCCAACGGATAGTTCAACGTCTCAAAAAACGGCTAGTTTTTCAAACGGTAACTATGTTAATCTATTAACAGCCCATGTTAATCGATTAACGTTAATCGATTAACACCCCTTGTTAATCGATTAACACTGAAATGCTGTGCTTCGCCATTTGCCTCTGGAACAATCGATTAACGCCCCATGTTAATCGATTAACGTTAATCGATTAACACCCCTTGTTAATCGATTAACACTGCACAGATTTTCCTCTTGCTTTATTTTTACATCACTTTTGAATACATACAAGAAACTACTAATTTTCCTATGTTCATACAATTTTTTACAAGAGGTTACAAGTCTTCAAAGATCATTCTTCATGAGTCTTGTTTGTTCTTGACTTGATTTGGACATCATCAAAACTTCATCTTCATCATTTTGCTAACAATCTCCCCCTTTTTGATGATGATCAAAACCTTCTTGAATTAAAGCTTTTGTGAACCAGCTGTATAAAAAATAACTTAAGGAAGAAAAAATTGTTAGTGAACTTAGAAAAAATATTTTAAGACTTTAACTATTTCTCCCCCTTTTTGATCATTATTAAAAAGTGATGTATAATTACTCCCCCTTAATATATTAGAATCTATACTCCCCCTTAATAAAAGCATAGATGCATAGAAATATTAAGATAAGAGAACACACATTTTTATTGAATTTTAAAGAGGCATACAAGCATAGAAGCATACATAAAGGGCACACACTAATAAAAACATAGAATCATAAAGATGCCTAATCATCATCACTATCAGGGACATATAGTTTGGCAAGTTTGTCATCAATCTCCTTAAGATGAGTGTTAATCTCATCATAACGAAGATTGTGATATGCCATCATATAGTCCATTCGTGTTTGTTGCATTGTGGCCATGGCTTCAATTTGTCTAGAAATACTTTCTAGACTATATTCTTGTGGAGGATTTGATGGTCCAGCAACATTGGTTGGTTGAGGCATAGGGATATCTTCCTCCTCTTCAGCTGAGGCATCTTCTTCTTGTGCAATATCTTCATCAGCGCGGACAAACAAATTTCCTTGTCTTATAAATCCCATTTGATGCAAAGCAGACTCTTCAATTTGATGGGTACGTAAGACAGTGAGATGTTTTTCTCCGGTGACATCCACCCCTTTATAGATACATATCAATGAAACAAGGAGAGGATATGGGAGATGACCTCTGTCATACCTCTTGGCACGGACCATAGTATCTGAGATGAGACTTGCCCAATTGATGTTGATATTTTGAGTGATGGCGGACATAATCATCAAATCAGTTTCAAAACATTGAGCAAGGTTTGTACCTCTTGGACAAAGCATCCAAACAATGAGATAATGAAGGACCCTTTCCTCCATTCTTAGATTTCCCACTAGAAGATATCGCCTATTTGGTAGAGGTTGTTGAGGATTCCTCATAAAGGAGCGATATGCCAAAATTTTGTTAAACTCACCAAAATCATTTGGCACATGCATGGCATTTTCTAAAGGAGGAATATGAGCAACATTTAACCAAATATCGTGATCTAGAATAATGTCTACTCCTTTGACGCGAGTGTGAACAATACCGTTTTGGGATTTCAGATTGTAGTAAAACACGCGTACCAAATCGGGGTAATAGCGCCCTTGAAGTTGCAGTAGATATTGGACGCCTTGAGCCATCAATTGTTGAGAGAATTGAAATTGATGTACTGCAAACCAATTAAGATCCACAAATTTTTGGCGAAGAATTTTGCGTTCTTTCCACCATTGCAAGTATTCGTCGTGCCTTCCTTCATCGGAGATCCAACCGTGAATATTTGGACCACGTGCGGGAGGCGTGCTTTCCGATCCATAGCTTCTTCTTCTTCTTCTTCTTGATGGTTCAGCCATGAGAGTGTGAAAAGAATTTTGGGACAGCAAGAAAATTTGGACAGCAAGCAAATTGAAGAGATTTTGAGTAGGAGAGTGAATGGTAATGTTTGTGGGTAAAAATGAGGGATGGTATGGATTTAAATAGGCTGAAAAATGACCCCCCAACGTGCAAATGTTCAAAAAGAGCCGTTTATAGCCGTTACAACGGCTAGTTTTTGCAGTATTTACTGCCTGTAACGTATGTTAATCGATTAACAGGGCCTGTTAATCGATTAACGTTAATCGATTAACACCCTGTGTTAATCGATTAACTGACGCTGATTTCCGAAAAACGTCAAATTTTTACCTATATCTAATTTTGAGATATTTTCAATATTCCTAAGTCTCTTCTAAGCTCATAAAATCTATCCTTAGGCAATGCTTTGGTGAAAATATCAGCTAATTGATGTTGTGTATCAATATATTCTATCTCACAATCTCCCTTTTGTACATGATCTCTAAGAAAGTGATGCCTAATCTCAATGTGCTTGGTTCTAGAGTGCATTATGGGATTCTTTGTAAGATTTATTGCACTTGTATTATCACACTTAAGTGGAATATGATCTAAATGAATGTCATAATCCTCTAATTGCTGTTTCATCCATAAAATTTGCGCACAACAATTTCCAGCAGCAATATATTCAGCCTCAGTTGTTGATAAGGCTACACAGGCTTGTTTCTTAGAGTGCCAAGAAACTAAGGAACTACCTAGAAGATGACATGTTCCACTAGTGCTTTTTCTATCTATCTTACAACCTCCATAATCTGCATCTGAAAATCCCACAAGACTAGGTTCCGTTCCAGATGGATACCATAAACCAAAGGATGCAGTTCCCTTAAGATATTTCAATATTCTTTTAACTGCTGTAAGGTGAGATTCTTTAGGACTAGATTGATATCTAGCACATACACAAACACTCTGCATAATATCCGGTCTACTAGCAGTGAGATATAACAAAGAACCTATCATACATCTATATTTAGTTTGATTTACCTCTTTACCTGACTCATCTTTGTCAAGATAGCAAGAGGTTCCCATAGGTGTAGATGCTTCCTTTGCTTTGTCCATTTCAAACTTCTTAAGAATTTCTCTACAATACTTAGTTTGAGAAATGAACGTACCTTCTTTCATTTGCTTAATTTGAAGACCGAGGAAGAATGTTAATTCTCCCATCATAGACATTTCAAATTCACCCTGCATAGTCTTAGCAAATTCTTCACAAAGAGATTTATTAGTTGATCCAAAAATAATATCATCAACATATACTTGAATAATCAAAATATGTTTTCCGACTCTTTTAATAAACAAAGTGGAATCAACTTTTCCTCTATTAAAATTATTTTCTGAAAGAAAATTGCTAAGTCTTTCATACCAAGATCTAGGTGCTTGTTTTAAACCATAAAGTTCTTTCTTTAACTTATAGATGTGATTTGGAAATTTAAAATCTTCAAAACCGGGTGGTTGTTCAACATACACATCTTCTTTTATAAAACCATTTAGAAATGCACTTTTCACATCCATTTGAAACAACTTAAATTTCATTATAGATGCATAAGCAAGAAGTAGGCGTATTGCCTCTAACCTGGCAACTGGAGCATATGTCTCATCATAATCTATACCTTCTTCTTGACTATATCCTTGAGCCACAAGCCTGGCTTTATTCTTGGTGATGTTTCCATCTTCATCCAGTTTGTTTCTGAATATCCATTTGGTTCCAATCACTTGATGAGTATCTTCCCTAGGAATCAATTCCCAAACTTGATTTCTTTCAAACTGGTTGAGTTCTTCTTGCATTGCTATACACCATTGTTCATCTTGAAGAGCTTCCTTAATGTTCTTGGGTTCTATCTGCGACATGAAAGCTACATTCATACAAAAATTTACTAAATTTCTTCTAGTGTTTACCCCTTTTGATATGTCGCCAATGATGTTGTCCAGTGATAATCCTCTAGGTTGTTGCCATATTTTGTTTAGATCTTCATCATCTTGAGGATTATGTATTTCTTCTTCATTTGTTGTCTTTTGTAAGTCTTCATTTTCACCTGCATCTGATTCATCTGACTCAAGAGGTTTTGCCTCAAGGTCTACAATTTCATCAAAGACAACATGCATAGATTCTTCTATTTGAAATGTTTTCTTATTAAAAACTCTATAAGCTTTGCTAGTTAGAGAATATCCTAGAAAAATAGCTTCATCTGCTTTGGAATCAAATTTTCCTAAATTTTGTTTTCCATTGTTTAGGACAAAACATTTGCATCCAAAAATTCTTAAATGTGAAACATTTGGTTTTCTACCTTTAAAAAGTTCATAAGGAGTACATTTCAAAATTGGTCTAATAAGCATTCTATTTAAAACATAACATGCAGTACTCACAGCATCAGCCCAAAATTGTTTAGGAACACTATATTCATTTAGCATAGTTCTAGCAAGTTCCTCTAAAGATCTATTCTTTCTTTCTACAACTCCATTTTGTTGAGGAGTTCTAGGTGCAGAAAAATTATGAGAAATGCCATATTCTTCACAAAAAGTTTCAAAATATTCATTTTGAAATTCACCTCCATGGTCACTTCTAATAGCTTTTATTTTCAAATCCTTTTCATTTTGAACTAAATTTGCAAACTTTTTAAATTCTTTGAAAGCTTCATTTTTAAGAGTAAGAAAGAAAGTCCAAGTATATCTTGAATAATCATCTACAATAACTAAAGCATAATAATTTCCTCCAAAACTTTTTATCCTAGAGGGACCAAATAAATCCATGTGCAAAAGTTCTAAGGGTTTTAAACTAGAAACAACATTTTTCGAATGAAAAGATGATTTCACTTGTTTTCCCTTTTGACATGCATCACACAATTTATCCTTCACATATTTTAGTTTTGGTAGACCAATTACTAAGTCTTTAGAAATGAGTTTATTCAATTGTTGCATATGAATATGTGCAGCTCTTTTATGCCATAACCATGGATTTTCTTCTTTTACTACTAAACATGAAATATTCCTACTTGATGCATTTTCTAAATCTATCAAATAAATATTGTTATGCCTAATTCCTTTCAAAGCAATTTCAGAAGAATCATTTTTATAAATAGTGCAGGAATTTTGTTCAAAGGTTACCTTGAATCCTTTATCGCATAATTGACTAATGCTGATTAAGTTGTGCTTTAATCCTTCCACATATAGCACGTCTTTGATCATCAAAGTATCTTCACTTCCAATATCTCCTATTCCAAGGATTTTTCCTTTATTGTTATCACCATAGGTGACAAATCCGCGTTCTCTTTTCCGGAAGCTTGTAAATTTCTTCTTATCTCCGGTCATGTGTTTTGAACATCCACTATCAAGACACCACATATGCTTCCTTGGTTTTAATAATTCCTACAACATAAAAAGAACAAGCTATTTAGGTACCCAACTACTTTGTATGGGTCCTTTGGGTTAGATTGAAGAGATTGAAATTTTTTTTGCAACCCAAGCATATCTACCACTTGGAACACCATAATGCTTAATTTTACACTTATTAGATGTATGACCCTTTTTCATACAATAAAAGCATGATGCAGTATATGTGTTCCTATAAGTTGTTCCCTTTTCTACCCAAGTTCTACGGGTTCTATAATTATGCTTATTTTTAATTCTAGGAACATACTTATTATTACCAACCTTATGTTCATTTATTTTACTACATTCTCCTAAGGTTGTTTCATCTAGTAGTTTCTTATAATTAATACAGGATGCACATTCATTACTACTAGAAAATTTGCCTTTTTCATAATATAAAACTTTACCTTTTAAATTTCTAATTTCTTCTGCTTGATATAAAAATTTATTTTTCAAACTTCTGTTTTCTTCAGATAAATTTGTAAATTCAGTTTTCAAATTATCATTTAATTTAGAAGAATTTTCAGAAGTAAGCTTCAAATCTTCATTTTCTTTAAGAAGGCTATTAAGTTCAGATTTCAAATTTTTAAAGTCCTTTTTCAGCTTTTTATGAGCAACATCTAATTTTTCAGATTCAATTAATAATGCAGCATACATTTCATTTTCATCAATATGACTATCATTATCAGAATAGTTTGAACTACTTACTTGGCTGTCATTATCGTCATCTGCCATCAAACAGATGTTCGCTTCTTCATCTGAGTCGCTTGAATCTGTAATTGTTTCATTGTCGTCTTCCCAAGCAATGTATGCCTTCTTTTTCTTGAAAAATTTCTTTTCTTTCTTTTCTTCACCCTTCTTCTGATTTGGGCAGTCTGCTTTCAAGTGTCCTTTTTCTCCGCAACCATAACATCTGTAGTTTGAGGAAGATCCTTGATTTTCTCTCTTTTCATTTCTGAATCTCCCTTTGCCTTTTGATTTCATGAATCTGTTGAACCTCTTGATTAGTAGACTCAAGTTTTCATCTTCATCTGAGTCTTCATCTTCCATCTTGCTTTTGCTCTTTTCTACCTCAGATTTGAATGCTAGAGTCTTTTTCTTCGTTTTTGCTTCTTCTTCCTCTAATCTTCCAAGGTCTAGTTCATGCTCTCTCAACTTTCCAAATAATGCCGCCATGGTCATTGTGTTGAGATTTTGTGACTCAGAAATTGCAGTCACTTTTGGTTGCCAAGCCCTGTCTAAAGATTTCAAAATTTTTATATTTAATTCATCAGTATCGAAAGACTTACCTAGTCCAATAAGATGATTTACGATGTTGGTGAAGCGTTTCTGAACATCTACTATTGTTTCTCCTTGCTTCATCCTGAACATCTCGTATTCCTGGATCAAGGTATTCTTTCTAGCTCTTTTAACATCATCTGTACCTTCATGGGTTACTCGAAGTACTTCCCACATTTCTTGTGCAGTTTTACAAATGGATATCCTGTAAAACTCATCAACGGTTAAAGCAGATGAAATTATATTGCGAGCTTTAACATCATTACCGAATTTTTTCTTGTCTTCAGCAGTCCATTGGTCACGGGGCTTTGGTTCCTGCATATTGTTAGTTGGAACAAAAGGACCAGATGCAACTGCATCCCAAATATCTATATCAATAGACTCCATAAATATTTGCATTCTTACCTTCCAGAATGCGTAATTTTCACCTGTGAATAGTGGTGGTCTATTGATAGAAGCACCCTCTGCGAATGTTTGAAACGATCCCGCCATTTGAATGACTATCAAAGCAAGCTCTGATACCAATTGTCAGAGCGGCTGCAGCGGAATGGTTAGCGTGGAAACAAACCAAGAGGGGGGGTGAATTGGTTATATTCAAATATTATCCCTTTTTAATATTTTTCTCTTAATTTCTTACTAAGCAGATAATTAAACGTAAATAACAGAGTAAGGGAAAGAGAAAAATTACACAGGTATTTTATCCTGGTTCAGATCACTAGGATCCTACGTCCAGTCGCTTATCTCAAATAAGATAAACCTTTTTCACTATCACAAAACTATTACAAATATTAGTCACACAGAAAAACAATTTGTAACAGTTTAGAAATTACCACCTCTCTTGAAACCACAAGAGATGAACTTACACCTCCTTTGAATCTTCACAAAGGATGATCACCTCCTTCGAATGCTTCACGAAGGATGATTCTCTTCCAGACACTTCCTCAGACACACCAAGGATGATCAAGCTATTCCTCTGTCACCGCAGTACCACTTCAGGACTTTGCAGACAAGAGTTTCCTTAGCTTCAGCAATTTCACAGAGTTCTCACAAGAGTTCAGAGTACTTGAGCACAAGGGAAGAGTTGGATTTGAGAGAAAATGAGAGTCTATTTATAGACTCATCCAAAGGCTCCTCCATTTTCGCTTTTAGACTTTCTGACTGTGTTAATCGATTAGCTACAGTGGTTAATCGATTAACAACCCAACGGATAGTTCAACGTCTCAAAAAACGGCTAGTTTTTCAAACGGTAACTATGTTAATCTATTAACAGCCCATGTTAATCGATTAACGTTAATCGATTAACACCCCTTGTTAATCGATTAACACTGAAATGCCGTGCTTCGCCATTTGCCTCTGGAACAATCGATTAACGCCCCATGTTAATCGATTAACGTTAATCGATTAACACCCCTTGTTAATCGATTAACACTGCACAGATTTTCCTCTTGCTTTATTTTTACATCACTTTTGAATACATACAAGAAACTACTAATTTTCCTATGTTCATACAATTTTTTACAAGAGGTTACAAGTCTTCAAAGATCATTCTTCATGAGTCTTGTTTGTTCTTGACTTGATTTGGACATCATCAAAACTTCATCTTCATCATTTTGCTAACAGAATATGGTGAACTAAACCTTGTATTGTTGTTGAGGAATCACTTTAGTCTTGTCAAACTCTCATATATGGAATTTGTTTTAACATCTTACTTTTAAGACTTATGCTTTCTTTCATCATTACTTAGGGTTTTTCCTTTTTGCTTAATGCTTACTTTGTTTAACTCATTCATTGCCATGATTATTGATTTTGTCGATACGGGAACGTACGGGGAAATCTAGATCCGAGGAATTTCTCCTAATAGTATATTGGTTGCCGTTAAGCTCCTGCACTTAAGAACTAATTACTAGGAATGCTAGGAATTGTATGAACTCGTAATTAAGGATAGGCCTTCTTGCTAGGTGATTGAGAGAGTGGCATTAACAATTGATGAAAAGAATGTTGAATTCCTAAAGTATATGAGAGTGGATAAGATGAAATTGATAACCCCAACAACATACTCATCCATCTATTTCATTGAAGTGTTTGTATTCCGTTTTCGCCATTGATCAAATTCATGCATACATGTTTATTTACTGTCTTTTGCATATAAAACTCCAATCAATTTGTTCTTAAGTCTTAAATAATCAACAAATCACATAACTAAACTAGGTCGTGAGTCCTTTGGGAGAACGATACTTGGTCTTACCGAGTTTTATTACTTGAAACGATTGGGTCACACTTGCCGATTGTTAAACAAGTTTGTGGCGCCGTTTTTCGGTGTTCATAAATTTTACATCATGTATGTGGAATGTGAATGAGCCTGTATGTGAGATTTTGAGCTCCAGAGTTGTTGTTGAATGTTATTACTTTGAAAGCATGAATGACTTTGCCCAGTTTTTCTATGATTGAATCACTTGTTTTTTTGCATCATATGATCAAGGCCATTTGTTGGTAACCCTTTGTTAGCCAGATGCATGAATTTAGCCCACTAAAAGAAAGCACTAAGTGTGTTATCCGTTGAACCTTAGCCTTGAACATGATTTGAAAACCCATTTTGAAAAGCTTTACCTTGAGTTAAGTTGAAAATATTTTGTGGTATTGATAAATATTCAAATTTGGGGTTGTTGGGAAATAGAAAGGGAAAATAAAAAGCATTGAGCCAAAAGTTAAGCATGTAAAAAGCAGAAGAAAAAGAAAAGAAAAGCTCAATGCAAAAGAAAGTTGGGGATAATTAAGAATGGTTGTGTTTAGATGATTCTCTTAAATCAAGGGTTTTGTGATCCAGAAAAACTAATTATTATTGTTAGCCCAGCCGCATTATAAGCCATTGAAAAGTCCTTGTGATGATGCTTGCTTGTAAGTGTTTTTATTGTGGTTAAATGAAAGACAAAGTTGATTCATGTGATATTGTGATAGTAAAGTGAATGAGTGAATACCTCCTATACACTTGTGTGTTTGAGTGAAACACTTTATGTAGTGAGGATAGATTCCATGAACACATAAGAATATCTTTGCTTAGTTGATTGATCATTCATGAAAATAAATTTTTTTGGATATTATGTGATTGAGTGAACACTGAAAGCATGTGCACATCTTAATTATAGTCTTGTTGATAAGCTAAATTCAGTATTTACTTATCTTGAAAGAAGGATTGTTGAATGTGGTGAACCATTGAATGGACTGGTAGAAGATTGAGTTACATCTTTATTTGCTTGAGGACAAGCAAAGTTCTAAGTTTGGGGTTGTGATAACGGTTGAGAAACTGTTATTTTTATACTTAAAATTGACATCAATTACAACCTTTATGACTTAGAAATTAGCTTGAACTCATGATTTTGTTGAATTGTTGGAAATAATTGAGTTGGACAGGTTTTATGCTTGATTTCCTTGTTTTTGCAGGTTTTTAGATGAAATTGATGAGAAGAGTGAAAAGGGATAGAGATGGAATCAGAAAGGACACAAAAAGTGCAAAAGAAGAGAAACCGCAAGTACGGCTCAATGGCAATTACTGTTGAGCGGCACTCTCAAAGACCCATTGGCACCACTAAGGGGAGAAATGCCGCTGAAGGGAAGAATGGAGCACGCGCTACTACCGTTGAGCGGTATTTACCGCTTAGCAGCACTTTTCTGGGCTTGGACTTACTTTTCTGTATTCTTTTAGAATATTATATAAGGTTTTAGTTAACCTAGGTCAGTCATCTTTGCTTGGGACGAAGCAAAACACACTATTTCACCCCTTGGAGGAGGATTTTGGATGCTAAGGCTCCTTTCTCAACTTTCTAGGGTTCTATCTCTCACTTTTCCATTGTATTTAATCCAGTTTCACCACGAATATGGTGAACTAAACTTTTATTGTTGTTGGGGAATCAATGTAAATCCTTAGAAACTCTATTGTATGGAATTTGTTCTTCAAGAGCATTTTTATGATACATGCTTTCTTTCATTAATAATTAGGACTTTTCCTCTTTGCTCAAAGAATGCATTGTTTAACTCATTCGATGTCATGATGATTTGTTTTGTCGATATGGGCACATACGGGGAAATCTAGATCTGGGGAATCTCTCCCAACAGTATATTACAAACCTAGACATATGAGTGTGATGGTTGGTTGCCTTTAAGCTTATGTTCACTATAATGCATGATTAATTGCTAGGGAAACAAGATATTGTAAACTAGTGATTATGATTAGGCTTTCTTCGCCGAGACATCGGGTTTACAGTAACTTAGAAAGTGGCATTAACATTAATGAAAAGAATGATGAATTCCTAAATACAAGAGAGTGGATAGGATGAAATTGATAAACCCCAACAACATATTTATCCATATATCTCAATTCACGTGTTTTATTTCTTCTTGCCCATTGATTATCACATGCATACATATTTACTTTTCAGTCTTTTGCATTTGAAACTTACAACAATTTGTTCTCAAGTATTAATTAATCAATAAATCACATAACTATCTAGGCCTTAAGTCTCTTAGGAAATGATACTTGGTCTTACCAGGATTATTACTTGATACTATTCGGTTATACTTGCTGAGGGGTAAATAACAATTCTGCAGATTTTTCAAAATAACCCAAAAAAGCTTCTAATCTCCACCCACATGCATTCTTCCTAGTTCCAAACCCAAATCAAGCAATTTAATCAACGCAAATAGTGATTAATTCATCCAATCATGCATAAAAATCAAAATCCCTCAAGAATCATGCTTAGACAACCATGTTCATACCAATTCATGCTTTCAAAAACCCTAGAATGTAAAATGTTAGTACTTACTTGGGTGGAGATGTTGAATATGTATAGAATGCTCTAGGAATGTGCAAAAATCAGGCCCTAACAGCAATGCTCTCACCAAACCCCAAACTTGGATGGAAACTTGATGCAAAAGTGGTTTAAAGAGAGATTTTATGAAGGGGGAAGAAGAGAAAAGTAGAGAGAACTCTTTGGGGAGTGCTTGAGAGTTTGTGGGAAGAGGGAGATCTGAAAGTGGCGGCCAAGACGCACCCTAGGGTATAAAAGAGACCTAATGGGCCAAATCCCGCTGAGCCTAATTAAAACAAGCCTAGTCAGCAAAACTGTAGCAGTCACGCTCAGCGGTAATGGCCACTGAGCGACATTCGCGGCACCTAGTAACCTGTTTCAATGTCTCAATCATAGGAACTTTAATCTCTAATTTCTTGAAGATTTCCATAAAGCGCTCAAATTCCTTCTCCTTCCTATGATACTTCTTTGGATGAGGAAGGGGTTTTTCATATGATTCTTTCTTTTTTCCTCTCGCCCTCTTTTTCTTTTCTCTCACTTTCTTTCTCTTCACTCAAATTTTCTTTTCTCTCACTTTCTTTTTTCCTTCTCTTTTTCCACTCACTTTCTTAATCTTCACACAAATTTTCTTTCTCTCTTCTCTCTCAACCAGTTCTCTTTCTTTTTCTACATCTTTATTTTTCTCACTCAACTCTTGTTTTTCTTTTCTCTTTATCTCTTTCTCATCTAAAGTCTTGTCACTTCCAGTGATAATGGCTTGACATTCCTCCCTAGGGTTAACTTCAGTTTCAACCCCAAAATCTTCCAATCTCTCAATTAAGTGACCAATTTGCATCTCCATCCTTTTACATGATGCTTCAATGCTTTTCTTAGTGGAGATGGACTCTTGCATAAATTGTTGCAAGACGTCATCCATCTTTGCCATTATTTCTGATAGAGAACTTTTTTGCTGCCATTGTTGTTGTGGCTGGTTCTCAAATTGCCCAGCAGCTTGCCAAAATTGACTTTGATCCATGCTTGAGTGAGATTCCCTCCAATGGTTGAGATTACCTTGGTAGAATTGAGTGCCCATATAGTTAAAAAGATAAAAAGAAAAAAAGATAAAATAAACAGATAAACTAAAAAGATAAACAAAAAAGATTAAAATGATAAAAATCAAGTCAAAGCTAATCAATAATCAAACAAATAGAATAGTTAAACCACGAATCCTCGGCAAGGGCGCCAAAAACTTGATAAAAAAATTTTAATCCCCAGCAACGGCGCCAAATACTTGTTAACACTCGGCAAGTGTACCGAGTCGTATCAAGTAATAATAAAATGGTAAGACGAAGTATCGTTTCCTAAAGGACTCGCGGCCTACACAATTATGTGATTTCTTGATTAAATTAGACTTGTAAATGAAATCATTGTGTTTGAATTGCGGAAAATAAACATGAATGCAAGTTTTTGATCTATTGGATTGAAAGTGGCAAAAGAGATTGATGTAAAATATGGAACAATGATGTTGTTGGGGTTTCCGATTTATCCTATCCACTTTCATGTATTCAAGAATTCATCTATCTTCATTAATGTTAATGCTACTTTCTAATTTACCTTAAACCCGATGTCTCGGTGAAGAAAGCCTACTCCTAATCACTAGTTTATAATGTCTTGTCCCCATAGCAATTATTCATGCATTACATTCGCACAGAAGCTTAAAGGCAATCGATCCTTCTATTCCTATGTCTAAGTAATATTGCTTCCGGGAGAATTTCTCGAGTTCTAGATTTACCTATATGTGTCCATATAGATAACATCAATGATCATGCAATTGAATGAGTAAAACAAAGTCTGCATAGAGTAAAGAGGAAAAACCCTAAGAATTAATGAAGCAAAGCATATAAAATAAAGAACCAATTCAATACATGAGAGTTTCAAAGGATTACATCGATTCCCCAACAACAATGGAGGTTTAGTTCACCATAGACATGGTGAAACTAGATGAAAAACAATGAAAGAATGAAATATAGAACCCTAGGATTTGAAGAAAAAGCTTCTGCATCCAAAAACCGCCTCCAAGGGGTGAAGAAAGTGTGATTTCGCCTCTTTCTGTCCAAGCATACCAACCCTAGGTCAACAAAACCCTTATATAGTTTATTAAAATTTATAGAAAATAGGCCCCAGCCCAATACCATTTTTTGGGTCTTCACATTCGCCCCAATAAGAAAAATTTTCGCCCTCGAAAATTCTCTTATTAGGTAGAAGAAGAAACCTTCTCTCCTCATATCTCTAACACAACCACTTAACTTAACCAAGATACTACTACCCAACAACATTACTAACATGAAAACCTTGCCTTTGTGAATGCTCTAATGTTCACTAGTGTAGATTGGTCTAGCCATTGTTCACAAACAAAATCTCCCTCTAAACCTCATATTTGATGGATCATTCTTCCACATGACTAACCAAATTGCGTCTACCAAACTGAAAACACCAATCATCTGTCTTTCACTGCCTTTTGGGAATATCTTCTAAAACTTCTACTAGCCTTGACTCCAATTCAACCCTTAACTGATCTCCCTTGTCCTTCTCTTGATTCTTGTAACAAACACCCTACTATTGACTTGATTTCTCAAGAATTCAACTTTAACTACCAATTGATACGCTCTTGATCTCTTTAAACATACCCAAGTTGATGACTTCACATAGCTTTATGGATCTCCACTCTTGAATAACATAGTTTCCCAACTATGTGTTAAACAAAATTTTTGATCCCTGGCAACGACGCCAAAAACCTAAGAAACAAAATTTTTCATCCCCGACAACAACGCCAAAAACTTGTTAAGACTTCGGTAAGTGTACCGAATCGTATCAAGTAATAATAAATGGTAACACCAAGTATTGTTTCCCAAGAGACTCACGACACTAGACTGTCATGTAATTACTTAACTAATTAAGACTCTGGAAAACAAATTTTGGGGTTTTTGAATGCAAATGCAATAAAAATAAACATGAATGCAATTTGAGCAATTGAGGGTAAACACTAGAATGGATGGATGAAGTTGATGATATGAGATAATAATGTTCTTGGGGTTTAGATTTCACCTAATCATTCTCATGCATATATGAATTCTTCTTCTTCATTCAATTGTTAATGTCACTCTCTAAATTACTTAAAACTCGATCCCTCAGCGAAGAAAGCCTATCCTTAATTACAATACCACAATCCCTTGCATCCCTAATAATTAATTTTGCATTACGATTAGGAGCTTAAGACGACCAAAACTCATACCCCCCATCCCTGAGCAATACTGCTTTTGGGAGCAATTCTCCAGAACCTGAATTGTAAGATACCTCCTGATACTCATGCAAATCATACATCATGCCATGAATGAGTTAAACATAACAAGCATTGAGCTAAGAAGAATTAACCTAACAATTAATGAAAGAAGCATATGTAATTAAGAATTAAATCAAATACATGAGAGTTTAAGAGGTTACATTTTTCCCAACAACAAATAAGGTTTAGTTCCCCATTATCATGGAGAAACTAGATGAACAATGGAATGAAAGAATGAAAGAGATACAAAAACCCTAGAAAGAGAAGAGGAGAGTTGTCATATCACCAAATATACCTCCAAGGGGTGAAAAATGTGTTTATGTGCTCAAGCCATCAAAAGATACAATCCCTAGGGCGTCCAAGTCCTTAAATAGATTTAAAAAATAACAGAAAACGGGTCCAAGCCCACTTCACTGGCGCTCAACGCCCAACTTAGGGCGCCCAGGCGGTGTGCGGGAAAAAGCTGGTGCTCAAGCGCCCTTCTGTACAAAGCTTGTGCTCAAGCACCCTACATTACACAAATTGGTGCTCAGGCGCCCAGAATGGGGCGCCCAGGTGCCATATGTGGCCTCTTGTGCTCCTTTTTTGATGTTTTAATTGTCCCTCTTCAATTCCAACTCCTTGATACTTTTTCTCTTCTTTTAAATCATTCCAATAACCTACAAAATCAAGGGAATTTAGTGATAAAATCATCAAGTATACCCTCTACTAACTTATTCACAAAACTATACTAAAAACATGAGTTCAAGCAAGCTTATAAGTAACAAAGGGTTTATTTAATATCAAAATTGAATCACAGATAACAGTATATTTAACCGTTATCACTATGTTATCCCATTCCCAAGATAGAACTCTCTCATCTCTTACCACGACAAAACCAAATTTGAGCACTCCATCTTTATTCTTTCTACTTGTCATCCTAATCATTTGCAATTCTTGACTCACTAGCCTGCACTTACGTTTAGCTTTGTCTTTTTCCAAACTGCCCTTTCTCAACCATTCTGAGAACTAGTTATAGTGTTTCCATTATACTAATGAATTCTCCTTACCACATTCATTTTAAACCTCAGTCTTCATACTCTTCAACTAACTCTTGTTCAATTCTTTACCAACCTAAGAATTTGAACCTCGCCTTTGTTCTCATCATCTATTAACACTTCGTTACTTCAAGATTGACATTACCACTTGAAATCATAAGCTCACTTTGTCTTCTCTGACTATTACTTAGTTACTCCATATAATCTCACTTCTAACTTTTGAAGATCACCACACACTCTCTCAACTCAAAACAAACAACAACATCACTACCTTGTTAAAGAAGCTCACTCTTCACAAACCACCAACCCATGATTTTGAAAGTTGTCGCACACACCACTTATGGATAAGATCATGCCTACTATCATCTGTTGTGTTACTCTGATTTTCAGACCTTTTTACTCATCAATTTATTGAAAAGAACTCTTTCTTCCTGTCAACTGTAACTCGAAACTATTACCCTTGAGAAACCTTTTCCATAACTTCTATAATCTTGCAAAACCCTAAGAATTATTCCCTTCCTTGATAACCTTGTCATCTTGTTTCCTCAAAACTGTTTTTATTCCTTGAAAACATACCTACACAAAGTTACTCGTGATTGCTAAAACTTATACTGGACTGTTTCAAACTGCCCTATACTTTTCTTCTGAGATCCATGAAACTTGTAATCATTCTGATGATTACACTGATCCAAACCACTACTCCTTAACAACTCTTCCAACTGCTTCTTTTGCTCCACACACATAACATAAACTATATACCCTTGGTTATGCTTCATGCACCACTGTAAAGTTGAACTCCACTGATCTAAGGTAGAAATTCTAGTATTTGCTTCAAAACCTCCATAAAAATCGTTCCATAACAAAATCTTGTCTTCTTTTTTTCATTTTCTCTTGTTAAACTTTTCTTATTGTCATAACCCTTACCTTCATTTTCTGAGTTGATTTGTGTGTGCATGTGTGTGTGCGTGTGCATGATTGTGTGCTTGTGCGTGTGCGTGTGCGTGCATGTGCTTGTGTTGGAAGACGTCTGCGTGTGTCTACGTGCATTGGTGTATGTGAGTGTGTGGGTGTGTGTGTGGTGTGTGTTATGTGTGTGTGGATGTGGATGTGTGTGTGGGTGTGGGTATGTGCGTGTACGTGTGTGCATGTGTGAACGTTTGTGTGTGCGTGTGTGTGTGTGCAAGTGTGTGTGTGTGTGTGTGCGCATGTGCGTGTGTGTGTGTGTGTGTGTGTGTATGTGTGTGTGTGTGTGAATGGGTTGGTTTGTCCATGTGGGGGTGCATGTGCGTGTGCATGTGAGCAGGTTTGCAAGTGAGCGGGTGTTCGTGTGTGTGCGCGTGTGTGTGTGTATGTGCATGTGTGTGTATGCGTGTGTGTGTGTGTGGGTGTGTGTATGTGTGGGTATGGGTGGGTGTGAGTGGATGTGAGTGAGTGGGTGGGTGGTCTGTGTGTTGTTGTGTGTGTGTGGGTGGATGGGGTGCGTGTGGGTGTCTACATGTTCATGTATGTGTGCATGTGCGCGCGTTTGTGTGCGTGTATGCGTGCGTGTGTGCGTGCGTGTCTGTGTACGTGTGCGTGTGTGTGATTTTAGTAAGTATGGTAACTTGTTAAAAATTAGAAGTTCTTTAAACGTGTTTAAATAAGAGTTTAACATAGCCTAGTGAAAGTGAATCATTATAAAAATTATATTGGATATCTGCTAACCTTTTACCATATTTCTATGTGCATTTAAAAATCCTTAAGTATTAAACACTATTTCTATCCCCTACAAACATCGTCTAGTACTAGAGAAGTTTTTCAAATTCTATTTAAACTGTCTTTCTACAGTTGACCAATTATTTCAATGTATATTATATGTACAAAATTTTCAAGAATTTGACATGTTTTGCTGTATACTATTGAATTTCTTTTCATATATAGTTTTTAAATTAAATTAGGCGCAATAGAAATATTTTATTATGGGTTTCAAAATTTTCAATTATTACAATTTATTTATAAATAGTACATCACAATATATGGTTTAAATAAATTAGTTGAAAAATATTTTATTTGTGACATTTATAAAGATTTTATCAACTTTTATCAACCATATAATTATAAGTTTGCTTGCATAAAATAATTTATGTCAAATATGCATAGATTAATATAGATATAGATTCCAGGTTTGAGAGATTGGAATTCCCAACGATTTTTTTTCTTCTAAAATAAAAACGTTGAGAACTTTGGTTTGAAGTTTCAACTTGTCAACGTCTTTTATAGATATAAATATTTTTACTAATCAATTTAAATGTTTAAATAAGATAATTAATTATTAATTTCACTGAACTTTTATTTATATATTGTATTAATTCAGACTGTAGTCAAAACACAATTAAAGTTACAAATATTTATTTAATAAACTTATCAATGATTTTAAACCAATAGTGTACAAGATAAAATAATGTAATGTTTTAAAATAATATTAGCAACCGAAAGAGTGACTAAAATATTTAGTTGCTAAATGTTATGTTTTATATTAATTAGCTATCATAATTGTATTGTATTAGCTAAAACAATTTATTGATCATTAAAATGTATTTAATATAATAATTAATGATCCAAAAATATTATATTAAATATAATATTTTAGTTACACTGATTTAACGACCGAAATAAATATTATTTTACAAAATATATTTAATATGGTAATTATTTATCTAATATTTTTTTTGTTCTACATCATAAACATAATTTTCTTTTTCAAAAAAGTAATAAGTTTTTAGAATTTATTTCATTTCAGAGATTATAATATAAATACAATTGTCTATATAAACAGATATGTGAGCAACGTATCCCACCAAAGAAAATGGAGACTTTGAAGAATCCTGCTATCAAATTTGCAGTTTTGTTGGCTTTCTTAGTCATTTCATCAGGTGAAGACGCAAATTCAAAGTAGTCGCCATTGATAATTCATACCAATTTAGTTTGAAATTTTTTATCTTATACTACATGAGTCAAATTTTTGTGTTTCATGAGTCAAACCTATATAAAGAATTATTAAATTATTTCATCTCAATATTTTATAATAACTAGTTTGTGCTGAAAAAAATAAAACAATTATTCTGTAAGTTGTTTGTTATTGATTTTTTCTGTTGAGTCTTTAAAATACACTAATTGAAGAATCACATAAAACATCGTTCAAATCGTATTTGAATTTTTAATACGTTTCAAACTCGTATTTAAATTTCTAACACGTTTACAAATGTTTGTTTGTGTTATTCTGATATGTTTGTTGTTGCAGATTTGTGCATGAAATCAGAAGCAAGAGGACCAGTTGAACGTTGGCACTGTTCTAACGATTCACAGTGCCAATTTTCTTGCAAAGGGTGTGGTTGCAAATGCATCAACACATGGTGTCAGTGTCCAACAAATCCACCTTCGCATGCTAATGTTGGTTTTCAAGCACAAGCACCACCAAATATATAATGTACTATCTTAATATATCTCCTTCATTTTAATTAATAAACATGCATTTTTTTTCTTAATTTTTTTAATTACGATATTTCTATTACCACTTAAAATGTTAATTAGTTATAATGTGTTGGAAGTTCCAATTTCTACTATCATATATGTGTATACCTCGACATAAAGAGGTATGTTGAAAGTTTTATATCGACTAGAGAAAAAAACAATTTATAATATATAAAGGAGTGCAAACCTCACTTTACTGAGGTTGAGTTAGTTTTAAAGTCCACATGTCACTATCGGATCATCCAACTTTTGTTATCACGCGATATGTGTAAAGCTCACTTCTTAATATAATGGTTAGTCGGTAAATAAAGTTTCTTTTTCAACATTATTTAAGTAACATTATCAAATTTTGATTTTGGATCGTTAATTTAATAAGTAGTGGAATGATATACGACGATATTAACAACGAGAACAAGTTGATCTGATGCTTCAGTGTCCGCATTTTTATTATGTTTTATTTTATATTCTTTTGAATTAAGTTTAATATATATTTATTTGTAAATTGATTAGTTTATTTAAATTTAATACATGTACTATTATTTTTAATTTGATGCGTCTCATCTATTATAATTTGAACAAAAAATTGTTAGAGGAGTAATATAAAGTAAAAATTTGGTGAAAAAAAAAACATAATTATGCTGTATATAGAGTAGTTGAAAATAGGGGTACATAAGGGTGTTTATGTGAATGTGATTTAAAAAGTTGAGAATTGATTAAGAAAACCGATAGTCAATTAAAATTGAAAAGTTGTTGGATTCAATTTGTGGTTTTACAATTCAAAATTAATATAAATTAAATTGAAAAAAAATATTATTTATATATTATTATATCTTTTATTATTTTACTGATACAAGTGCGTAAGAGAAAAAGAAAATGTGAGAGGAAAATATTGTTATAGTAGTTATCATTTCACTCATTAATTATAATGAATGAGGTGTATTCTTCTTAATTAAGTTCATATTATTTGTGTTTTAAATTTGTCTTAATACTCTATAATTATAAGTGTTTATGAACGAGTCTCTTATGCGTACAGGAGGTATATTTTATACGGTATTTAGTATTTATGATATTTCTTGTCTGATTTTTCTATGCTAAAAAAACATACACACCAATGTCTTCTATATATTTTATTCCAGCTATAGAAAAAAAAATATTACTATAACAAAATACTAAATGCGAATAAAATAAATATTTGATTACTATAAGAATAATTGATATGAACGATGATCGTAATTCATCGGTAATGTATAAAATCCGTTGGTAATTGTCGTTTATCGACGGTTTACCGACGGTCAAAATATCATCGGTAACAAACTTATTTCCAAACAATCAAACAACAATTTTTTTTCAATAGTTAAAATCATAGAGTTTATCTGCAATTGTCATATTTGTAAGAGAAAGAAGATGTTATTAGGACTGGTGATGTTCCTAATCGCACAGATCAACTTTGCAATGGCTCGTCGAAAAAGTTGAGCTCGCTGGAAAAGTTGAGCTTGTCAGAAAGACTGAAAAGTGGACAATGGTGGGTTGCAACAGTGGCGAGCCTACAATGGTGAAGAGCAACGGTGATGAGACTACGTGACGGTAAGCAAAAATTAGAAGGAGAAATGAGTAGTGGTGGCAAGAAGTTCAGGTGACCAAACATTGGAGGGTAGCACTACCGGTGGGAAGAAGTTGTACACTAAGATGGAGAGAAATGAGAAGGAGAAAAGAGTGTGATGTTTGCCACATATATTGGCACTGAAGCCGAAATTCGGGCTGGAAAATTCTTGTTCTTTCTATCGATGCCCACAAGCCTTCGATAAATCTGTCAGTAACATCGCTAAGTGAAATAAGGAGTGGGAAAATTCTCGCTCTTTTTACTGATGGCCAAAAGTTTTTGGTAAATCCGTCAGTAACGTCGTTAAGTGGAAAAAGTGCGGCAAAATTCCCGTTCTTTTTTAACGAAGGCCCAAAGCCTTCGGTAAGTGCCATACACATTAACGATGACCAAAAGTCTTCGGAAAATCAATTGGTAATGTGTATTTCACTTATCAACGGATTTACCGAAGGCTTTGGACCATCGGTAAAAAAATAAAATAAACCATCGATAAATCCGTCAGAAATTAAAATATATCGACAGATATATATTTGTTGGTAAAAATCCTTCGGTAATATTAATAACTTTTGTAGGAATAATAATAAAATCACTTATCATAATATATAATATTTGGTACTTTTGTAAAAACAAATCAAATACAAAACCACGGGATGGTCAATCATCCTACAATAGTATCGCTAGTCGAGGATGATAACTAACCGATAATTAATGAAAAATAATTAAAATCATTAATTGGTAATTAATAAAAATAATTTATTAGTAATTAATGAGTCATTAATAAAAATAATAAAAATTATTTATTAATAATTAATGAGTCAGACATGATTAGAAGTTCGTCACAAGATCAAACCTGATTGGAAGTTCTTCATAAGTCTATAAATATAGGTTTGACTTTAAGATAGAATACTTTTTCATAACCCATTTTTATCACGACATTATTACGGAACAAGGTCATTGACTTGAGCGTCAGAGTGCCTCCTACAAATAACTCCCAAGCAGACCGAACAGGTTAAGAGGATTCAAAGGATATCTGGTGATCAAATGGAGGGAATGCAATCGGTATTGCTCATTCCCACCCTTTCAAGGGAGAATAGCCAGGCGGAAGAACCAAGTAGGATCAGGCAAGAAGCAAGTAGCGTTGCGGCCACGACAACCCATTTCGTCCAAATCGTTCAAGTAGAGGGTTTGTTTCGATTCACTATTGTAGTAATGGAGGCATTGATGCTTGAGAAGTAAATGTCCCCAACGTTTGTGAAATATGATGGACCAACTAACTCGGATGAGCACCTTCGCTCCTTTGTAAACACCACAACTTTTTACTTGTCAAGTGACTCGGTGTGGTGCAGAGCATTATCTTTGTCACTAAAAGGAGAGGCGTTGGCATGGTTCAACACCCTACCCTCAAATATGGTGGATGGCTTCACCACAATTCATACCTTATTTGGTTGGTAGTATGCCTCTAGCTGGATCCTTGGTCTTACCTACCTTGCGCTAATCAACACTAAGCAAGGGAAGGATGAGTCATTGAAAGACTTTATGGATAGTTACAACATGACCGCTCGACAAGTGAAAGACATAAGCCAAGAATTCATACTCAATAATTTTTTAATGCCATTTAACATCGGCCCCTTTGCGAAGAACCTTTATGCTAAACCACCAAAGACAATGGACGACTTTCATCGGTTGGAGGGGAAAGGAAGAATAGTAAGAAACCATTCAGTGGCAGGGACAAAGGAGGTAGCTTAAAACCAAAAGACCTCCCCAAGGTACCTAAATTCAATCAGTATACACCTTTGAACGTTCCAAGGGCTAGAATTCTAGAAGAAGATCTTTCCCCCTCTGAAGAAGAAGCCAACACCAAGGAATGCCGACTGTAGGAAACACTACCGTTATCACCAAAATCTTGGGCACACGACCAAGGAATATGCCACGCTTCGAGACAAAATAAAAGAGTTGATCTGAGCGGGTCACTTCTGAAAGTATGTGAAAACCGAGCAGGTAAAAAAGCCCCCTTCATAGAAGTCCTGGTCGTCTCCTTCGGAGAGACAGTCGTCCACACAATAATCGGCACAGGAGCAAAAGCCGCAGCCAGGACCGTCCACTCCGCAATCACATAAACTAATCTTCAGAGGGTTTGTGGGTGTAGGATCATCTGCATCCGCATCCAAAAAGACTCTCAGGGGCTTAAAAATCGTTACCACGTGCACAAGAAGCAGAGATCGATGCCTACAATCACCTTTTCGGATGAGGACTTCCACACCCTAGATCCCGATCAGGATGACCCCCATGGTCATAAATGTAGAGATAGTTTGTTACAACGTCAGTAAGGTGCGACAAAGGAAGCTCTGTTAATATCCTTTATTGGAAAATCTTCCAAAAGATGGAGTTATCGGATGACCTAATCATTCCTTACAACGGGCAGATAGTCGGCATTGTAGGAGAGCAAGTGGACACTAGGGGATACGTAGATTTAAGAACGTGTCTTGGAATTGGTCGGGATATGAATGAGTTACGGGTGAGGTATCTCTTGGTAGAAGCTAATACTTCTTATAACGTTTTGATGGGTGGGTCGTGCTTGAACACTTTTGGGGGAATCGTTTCAACACCCCATTTGACTATGATATTTCCCTCGGACATGGGACCATTTGTACCGTTCACGTTGATCAGAAGACAACTTGGGAAAGTAATGTTGCGAGATTAAAAGTTGAACCCTTCATTCCCTAGCAAAAAATTAGTCATTCGAAAGTTATCATGTCATGCACCAATACAAAGGTTCGGATGGAACCCATGGGGGAGGTGAAACCGTTCAGCCTTGGGTGGACATAGGAACAAGTGACATCTATCGGAAGCGACCTCACAAGGAGCCAAGAAACCACTCTAAGAAAAGTGCTAAAATCCAATGATGACTTGTTCATGTGGACTGCTGCGAACATGCTAGGAATACATCCTAGCATAATGTTGCATAAGTTAGCTTTGTTTAGAGAAGCATTTCCAATGGCGCAAAAGAAGAGAAGGTCGGATGAGGAGAAGGGATGTGCGGTTAGGTCAAGAAGCTCCTAGAAGCTAGTATTATTCATGAAGTCACGTATACTACCTGGTTCTCTAACTTATTGATGGTTAAGAAGGCAAACGACTAGTGGAGAATGTGTATAGATTTCACTGACCTCAACAGGATGTGCCTTAAGGATGCTTACCCCCTTCCAAGTATCAATGGCTTAGTAGATGTGGCCTCTAGTTACCAGGTACTTAGTTTCCTGGATGCTTATTCGAGTTATAACCAAATTCCAACTTTTTCCTCCTAATAGTGAGAAAATGGCCTTCATCACCGAACAATCTAATTATTGTTATAAGGTTATGCCTTTCTCTAATATAAGAGATACATAAGACTGACGGAGACACGGCCAGGTGCGAAAGAAATATAGGAAGGAGTCGGGTGTTAGTGTCAGGCCCAATCGTACCCCAAAATGGGCGACAAAGGAGCAATCGACCCATCAATCATCTTACAATAGCATATGGCCAATCAAGGGTGGTAATTAACCGATAATTAATTAGAGCAATTAAAGTCATTAATGATAATAAAAGTCATTAATAAGTAATTAATGAAAATAATAAAAATCATTTATTGGAAGCTCATCAAGGTCAGACCGGAAGTTGTCTATAAATGTAAATTTCACTTTGAGATAAGATACTTTTTCATAATTGAGTTTTATCACGATATTATTAAGCATAAGCGTCAGAGTGTTATAACTCTCAAGCATACCAAACCGGATAAGAGGATTCAAAGGCTATGTAGTGATCGAAGTTTGGAGGTATAGAATCGATTTACAACAAAGGCAAACCCTCGTACCCCTAAATAAAAACACTTTGTATACACAACCCTAATTTTATGAGAAATATTCTGCTTAAAATAACACGATCATATGTTAATCATGAACATATTTTTTTCAATAAAAGATAATCTTCTATTTTACTCTCAAAGGTAGGCGAAACTGGAAGTTATTTACGTTTTATAATTGACTATTTTAACTATTGTGTTGGAAAGTGATGAGAGGGTCGCACCTCCCAACAAAAGTTTGCATAAAAGAATGCAGTATAGACTAGGAAGTGACTCCTAGGTCGTCTCTCAAGGACCAAATTGTGGTTCAGTCTCAGATCAAACACGTAGTGGGGGGGTTTGTGAAGAGTTTGTGAATGCAAATGACGAAATTAAAACACGAACATAAACACGGATGTAAATAAAGAATCAAAACGGTTGGTCACTAAAGCTAACAATACAATTAAATTATCACAATTGAACCTAATAGACAACATTAAAATGAATCAAGCAGTAAACTGAACGGTCCTAAAGTAAGATGTGTGAACTAATTTAAATGCACTAGAGAAATCTGAAAATTCATCTAACACTATTGAATTGCAAAAAGTCACGCATGAACAGTAAGCTGAATTAAAATGAGCAAGCTACTTCCAAACTAAATGCATGTCAATGTATATAATATAGAACATTCTGGGTGCAAGTGTGTGTAAAGAAAAAGATTAAAGAAACCTTCCTGATGCAAACCATGTGCGCCTCCAGTGAATCAACGTTTTCTTTTAATAAAAATAATAAATATCTAAGTAATCATCGTTTTCTCCCTAAGAGAAAGAGAATGTATCCTAGAACTAAACATTAAATTCATCATGCCAACCGTGCAAAAAAAACACTTAAACAGTAAAAGGATTGAATCGAAGTTTCTTTGAGCTACTCCCTTGGATGTGACAGCTGCACCCTTGTGCAATTAAAATGCATTTGAGTCTCCCAAAATCACTTAACGCCTCTGCCTATCAAGCAACGTGCACACCCTTCAACCATCGGATCCGTACCTCTCCATTCTATTCTTCAACTCACGTGTGCGTGCAGTTTGCTTCCCCTCCGTGAGCTTCCAAAATGAAAAAAACCTCATGAGCCCCTTAAGAGCCGTGACACCACTTTCCAGCACCGTTCCAGCCAAGCCGTGAATTCTAAAATGAAAGAAAGAAATCTCCACTTTTTGAATCGGCGTGCACACTTCAAAGCCAAATTGAATGCGCCTCCCTCCTTGCTTCCAGCTCATTCCGTGCACACCATTCTCCCTCTCGGTTGCAGCTGAGACAACACATCACCGCTTGAATCAAATCACCAAATAATGAAGCACCATTTCACTTCTACTGCACACCAGCCAGCCATCACACAATCCCCTTCACACATCCAGCACCAATTTTTTTTATATTCAATTAAAGTGCATCGTGCTATGCTTTCCAACCGAGACCTCCTGGAGCATTCTCTTTTCTTCCAATTAAAAAAAAATGCACCTAATCTCTAAAACAATGACAATCCTAAAAACTAGCACAAAAACAATTACTTTTACTAGAGTTGACCGCAACGTTTAAATCAAACAAATTGGAAGTCAAAGATCAAAGTGACATATCAAAACCTAAGATTTTGGAAGAGAAAAAAAAAACGAAATGAAAGAGGAACCAGTGAAGGGCAGTGATGAAGAAGAAACAGAAAATTTCAGCCAGATTAAAATGAAGTTCTTTCATCCATTTCCAACGTGAATACACTCCCCAGCTCTCACATTCCCAAAACGTTCAAAGCATAAGCCAAAAAACCAAAACCGAGAGCCCCCGGGAATGAGTGGCGGCTGGGGCACCTTTTCTAAGGGTCGTGTGTCCCTTTTTAGGATAGGGTCCACACATACAAAAACCCTAGGTCCAAGTCACTAACTTCTAATTTTTGGGTCTACTCTAATTTACCAAAAATTGACCCAAAATATAAGAGTTGATACAGAAATTCTAAACTACTGAATTACAATTTAATTAATTCTAAAATGTCTGTGTGGAGAGTCTTGAATTTATTTGGAATTCTTCCTGATGTCCCAAAATGTATTTCCGAAATTTTCCTGCACTTCAAAAAATCACTTAATCAGCTCAGAAAATCCAAATTAGCACAATTACAATTTTCCAACCAAATTAAGCAGAATTCGGAAAACGAGGAAATAACAAACAATTAAACACAATTCCCTGATTTATTTAAGTGCAATAAACTAAATATAATTCAAGAAATAACGACTCATCAGAAAGTTTGTGAAATAAAAAATTAAATAACTAAACAGGTCACAGAAAAGAAATAAGTTATTGGAAGTATTTTTCATGAGATTTGAAACATATAATTTTGATTCCTGGAAATTGATTCCACCCTAGTCAATGGTCACGAGAATGCATTTATGACATACTTATGTCATATTTAATATATGCACAATTAATAATATAATTATAATAAATGAATTCATAAATAATGAAGAAAAAACAATAATTACTAAAAGTGTTGATAAGTTTGGTAAAATGCCACTAAAAAGGATTAGTGCTAATAATTATTTATTTAATTTTTAATTAAAAGATAGGGTTAAATATGTTTTTAGTCTCTAAACTATTGGTCGTTTCTGGTTTTCGTCCCTCTTTCAAAGTAAGGTACAATTTGTTCCTCATTCTTTTCGAAACGTTCGTTTTAGTCCTCGGAATTTTGGTTTTAGTCCTCATTTGTTGTTAAATGAGGACCAAATTTTTAAACAGTGTTTAGTTTTCGAGAACTAAACCGAACGTTTCGAAAAGAATGAGGACCAAATTGTACCTTACTTTGAAACAGGGTCGAAAACCAGAAACGGTCAATAGTTTAGGGACTAAAAACATATTTAACCCTAAAAGATATTATTGCATATGTACGTTATAGTAAATATATAGTTATTTTGCTACGAGTTACTTATAATTTTATGTTTACGTCATTTTCTCGTAAATTAGTGAGGATTTAGTGAAAAATATTTTTCCTAATTAATTTCTCCTGTAAAATAGAGAATTTGTGCATACATTTGTATTTTTTTTCACTTATTAATGTCTAAGAAAACAACAATTTTAAGATAGAAAGAGAAAATAAAATAATACGTATGTATATTAAAATTGTAAGACTTGACCATTTTTATATATATAACTTTTAATAGATTAAGAATGGAAAGGTAGGTTAGAACTTTTTCATTTTTTATTTTATAAAAAAGTTTCTTTATAAACTCTTTCTCTATTTTCATTTTTTATTTTATAAAGAAAACTTTATAAACTCTTTCACTACATATTCTTTCTAAAATTTTGATTTGTTGAGTAATGATTTTTATAATAAATTATATATTTGAGGAGGTAGTTGGGAGCTGATAAAGATAAATTTATTATGATTTTAATCAAGATAAAATTTGGGTTTTATTGGTTTAAACTTTTTCCTTTTTTTTCTTATGATTGAGTACGTGAAAATAGATATTTGTTTACTCACTAGTAACTATTGAACCTATTGTATTACTAGTAGACATACTATATTGCGAGTTAATTATAATATCTATTTCAATTGGATATTTATTTGTGGATGCGAAATGTAATATATAAATTGAAAAAAAAATGGTGTTTTTGTTCTTAAAAATTTAAGCATATATGATGTGAAATGTAATATATAAATTGAAAAATTAGTGTTTTGTTTTTTTAACAAGTCATTTAAAATGTACATACACGATAACTTACAAGGAACCTAAGACTACTATAATAGAAGATTCTATCCTTGAATAACAAAATCTATCTATTTTGTTTCTTCTCTCTTAGTTAACCACTGAATCAACTGAAAAGACAGTTAAGGTGATCATTACAAAAGAGAAAACAACACATACACAAACAAACACAAAAGCAAGGGTAAGCTGGTGATACAAAATATTTCATAATATACCTAAATATTTTAAACATTCCACACATGATACCTATAACACAATTTAACCAACCAAACACTTTACTCATGACCATACTTTAACTAGATTGTCCGGACGTAAAATGAATGTCGAGCTATGATGGGTTGTGCACTTCTGGTGCCCTCTACTACTTTACAATGTCATTGCTAACGGGTTTCACCCTACCACACTAAAAAGGTTAGTTTATTATTCCTCACCTTGGATGATACTGGAAGCACCAAAGACTAGTTCCTACTACTCTCACCACATGTGGCAAACCTCTATCCCACACAGATTTTCTTCAAAGCAGCTTGATACTCACACTAAAAAGGGAAAAAGGGCTTTGGAAACCTTACCAATAGCTTTGGAAGGGTCCAAAACACCCAAAATGACCTAAAGAACGTCAAAAACAATATATTTGGAAGCCATAATTTGAGATTCTAACACCTGAAAACCCAAAACTGGTGCAGTAGTGATTAAGGGGCGCTCGAGTGTTGCATTATTAGCTTCTAAAATTCACCTATTTTGACCTTGGTAATCCTTTATACAATTTTAAATGGTTCCTACAACCTCTTAGGCATTAAGAAATATCGAAGAACATATTCCTAGCCTGAAATGACCACTTCAAATCCCAAACTACCCATTCTAGACTACCTAAACTCAATTCTACCATTCCATACACCAAAACAACAAATTAAAGACCTAAACATGTTTTAAGTAACTCAATTATAGGTCCCAAACTTCCTAAACCTATCCCAACTCCTTACATGAGAATTTCACTACCACAACCACCCATTTGCACTAAAAATCACTCAAACACCAACCTTGAACCACCCTCTTTAGTTTTAAATTATTTTCCACTCAAAACATACTTCTATAGATCATAATTGACCCCATAACAGACCTTAAACATCAGATTCACCAAATCAACCTTTTTCTCACCAACTTGACAATTAAAACCCTATTTTTAGCTAATAAAACCATAACTTTGACTACGCTTCAATTCACAAACATTGTCAACTACAAACATCAAATTTTAATCATACAATACCAACACATATACATTATTTCATTGAATTAATATAGCATAAATATTGAAATTACTAATATATCAAGTAATTAACATACAACCACCAAACTTAAAAACAATATTAATTTAAACTTAGATATTTAACTTCTCTTAATTCACAAAGAACAATCCAACTCTAAGAACGCCTCACCAATTGCTTGAAACACAAGGAATCTCTAAAAAAACTACGAAACACCGAATTGAGAACGAAATGTGTCCTTAGTGTTAGAAAATGTTGAGATTGTTGATAGGGGAGCACTAGTTTAGCTAAACCTACAATCTCAAGGATATCTGAGTTTTTATGATGACAACACATAATTAATAACACACATATATTTGGTGTTACATGTTCTATGCTTACATGTTATATGAGTTTTTGAAAACATGATTGTGTTGTTTATATTGTTCATGTTGTTCATTGCATTCCACTGTATTATATATGTGCTTTTATACATGAATGCATAACACATGTTCTTGGAAAAGAAAAACCATAAGCACTTTTGTTAAATAAATAAAAGTAAAAATAAAATAAAAATTCAACATATCTTACCATTCATAAAAGGTGGCAAGAGGGGTAGTGGAGAGTAAGATGTGGTGGTGTTACTTTTCACGATACCCATAATTTTGAAATCAACAATAAACGCTATAATCTTCAATTTCCCCATAAATTTTAAGTTTCGTTGCAATCGCGTGCACTTGCTCTCTATTTGGATTTCGTATCCCAAATGCAAAAAAGGGCCTCTAGTAGAGCAACTTGTTCTTTAGTAGGACTCCATCGTTTATATCCCAGCTTGTCTTGAACTTCCAAATTTTTTAAATTTTTGTTCATTTTTCTAAGAGACAAAAGTGAAGGAATATTATGTTTATGTCAAAGAGGGTTGATACAATTAGTTTTCTTTTAACTCAATTTTTTCCATAGTCTAGTTTGAAGTCCAGTCTAGATGTATCCTCCGGTCCTCACAAAGGATCTTACTAGATCTAAGTCCAACAAGTTTATATCCATGATTTGTTTAAGTTAAAATAATTTTTAGGGTACATAGCATTGTTATACCCGAATTCCTCTATCATACCTTCAAACGAAGGGGGAGGTTAACAACGATTTTCCAGCTTATATACCCCATTATTAGTTTATTAGTATAAAAAAAGTGAAGAGTGGTGAAATAACAAAACAAATAGACAAGTATAACAAGGAGAAGGAACAAACGTAAATGCAAAAGAACATGGATTAAAAGAAAGCTTAAAGGAAAGAAGGAACAAAACGAAAGATTGAGAGGATGAAACACTTACAAGAATATGAAAACAAAAGGCACACTTAGAGAGAGAGGCTCCTCACAAAATTAGGACACTCTCGAAGGACACTCAAGGAGAGCAAACTCACGGTCCATTGTGAGACTCAAGTGTCGCTCAACGCGGAGGAATACTCTAGTTATAGCCAAACATTTTCACTGTAACAACAGTTTCGATTGTTGCTACCGGTTGTGTCACAGTGTCGGTTATTTAAATAATAATAATAATAACAATAATAATATTGGTATACGTGAGAAGTATGGGAAATTATTGGATAAATTTCTTGTGTATGGTATTTTGATTTGTGAAAGGGCTAGATGTTTGTTATATTTTTTTTAGAAAAAAAATGCTCTAGTATTTGTGAATTATCATATGTAGAGTAATTAGTATAAATTGAATTGACTAAGTAACTCATAATATCATATGTAGAGAAATTAGTATAAATTGAATTGACTAGGCAACCCATAAAGGAAGTTAACAGTGATATACAATACATCTGATATATATAACTCATAGTATGACTTATGTGAATACATTTATCTCAATAATAGATGTTGTCTGAAATGCATACTCTGTTTAATAGTGTTACGCTCTGTTAAGGTGCAAGGTTAATTATATATATACTTTGTTGGTATGATTTTGGTTGTCCATAAGGAGGAAATTAATAATGAATATGACTAAGTCATGATTGATGATAATCTTGTGAATTGGTATGAGAAATGTTATACGCTAAAATCATGTGTATGAAAGTACTATTAGTGCATATTGATTTTCAATTCAAAATTTAAAAAACATGAACTAGTACTAAATTGTTTATGCCTAGTATAACATTGTAAACATTTATGTGTGGATGGAATATTGTCCTGTGAAGTCTAAATGCCTTACTTAATTTGCTGACGTGAAATGGTTGGTATTAAATTCATGTAAAAATCATTCATAAATAGTATGTATGGGCTTTGAAAGGGTTGTGGTTTGAATAATGCAGAATATGTAATATAACTGTTTAGGGAAAATATAATGTTATTCGGATCAGATTATACAATTGTACCCTGCATCAATATAATGCTTCGTCTTTAATTTAATAGAATATAATAAATAGTGACGTGTTACCCAACGGGAACCACTCTCATCTGCATAAAAGTGTTGTATTTCTAAATTTTAATTATGATGTTGAAATGCACAATGTAGAAGAGGTAATTACATATTTATTAAAATCTTATTTAAATTAGTTGTGAATAATTATTTGAGGAATCAAAATATATTATCACAATCATTATGTACTAACACTTAACTATTAGAAGTTGTGATTGACTTGAAACTAAATAAATAAATAAATATATATATTGTACTATAATATATTTTTCTTGAAATATAGAATTTTCGAGGTCGAAAGTTTTTTGTCTTTGGGGAGAATGTAAGACCCATGAAAAATATTTACCTTAATAGTAACAATTTGTAAATTTCTTTGTGAATGGAAAATATAATTAATAAGTTTATGTAAAAATCAAATGTGGAACGCTAAATAAGAAATTTTGATAGCTTAAATGGTAGAAAATTGTAGTGATTTCAAGAACATGGGTCCAAACTTTTTCTACTTTTTGTTTAAAAAAAATTTAAAATAGTGATAGTGGATAATCACTATCACTTGTCCACTTTTTATTTCCAATTCCATTTATTTATTTATTGTTTATTATTATTTTTTATTAATTTATTTATTTTATAAATATAAACTTTTTATTAATTTATTTATTTTATAAATATAAACTTTTGGAGAAATGTATTTTATTAGGTTTGAGGATCTAACCCATGTCCCAAATGTTACAAAGTGTTTACCATTTGAGTTACCGTAAATTTTTGTTTAACTTATCATGTTTTGTTTACATAACCTTATTAATTATATTTTCCATTAAGTAAGAAATTTATTACTATTAGTAATAAAATTGTTATTATTAAGATAAATATTTTTTCATGAATCTTACAAAGTAATTATTTAAATTCAAAAAATTAATTACTAAAATAATAAAACTGAAAAGTAAACATTTTTATTAATATTTTCCTCTGACCATCTCAGTTTTAATTATTATTTTCCTCTCTTGAACATCTAAATTACTTTTTTTTTTACTTTTAATCAGCCTGATAAACCAAATTCATTAAAATATCTACTAATTGAATTTTTTTATAAGAAAAGTTAATTTAATTACTTTATTATTATAAACTCTTATCCGATAGAAGAAATTGGACTTTTGTCAAATATTGACTGTAAACTTTTTCCACATCACAATAAAAGTACTACTGATATCTTTTTTCGTTGTTTACTTTTTTTTGTATTAAACTATTTATTTTAAAAGTTATAATATTTATTTTGTTAATTCAGTGATTTATTTTATCTTAAGTGTTATACAGTTTTTAAAAGAAAGATTGAAGGTGTTGATTTTGACAGGTATGTTGAAAATGCATAATGGGGAAGATTAGGAGGAAATAATCCTCCAATATTTTCTTCTTTTCTCTACTCACTACACAAACAGGAAATGGCACCGGTTACTTTGGCTTATAGTCACCGGTTCTATAACTGAGGCATATACAAACGAGGTAAAAATGGTAAGTTTTATGCCTCAGTTTTAAACCGATTCAAGAAAGATGGGATTATGCCTCGGTTTTTTAGGTAACCGAGGTGGTAACATATTTTTTTTTTTCAACCATACTGATTCACATGGAACGATCTTGCTGATGTTCCCAAAACTAGTAAACATCCATCCTCATCTCCTAACATTCTTTGTTCACCACTGCTACGTTCAAGCTTTCCTTCCTAATCACCACGCTGTTTAGTTCTAATCACCACGCTGTTCAGTTCTTCGGTCAGAAATACCTTCAAGCTTTCCTTCCTAATCACCACGTTGTTCAGTTCTCCGGTCAGAAAGCAAAGTAGCACTTTTCCCTTCTTCCTTGGATGGTCGTGCCCGTGCACTTCACCCTCAAACCCAAACCCTCAAACCCAAATCCCAAGCTCAAAGAACCGCTGAATCCCCCTCCCTGCCCTCGACTGGAACCGTAAGAAGGCACGCCCTCAAGAACCGCAAGGAGCCTTTCAAGAACCGAACCGCCTCTCATGAACCAGTAGCAAAACTTTGAAAAGGCCAATGAAAATTCTAATCCAGCAAAACAATCATTCATACACAGATTCATACACAGTCCAAGTAAAAAAAAATGAACAGGGAGAGACGAGAATGAGGAAGCGGAGCGAGATCGCGTCCGGTGGCGGACTGAGATCGCGTCCAGTGGCGGAGTGAGATCGTGTTCGGTGGCGGTTCCGACTGCTCCTGGGTTTGATGGATCGAGGCAGAAAGAGAGAAAAAAGAAGATGGAGTTTGAACCCTTTCAGAAACGCCACTGCTGCAGAAACGCCATCGCAGCAGGACGCCTTCGCCGCGACCTCGCCACCACAACGTCGCCACCTCGCCGCGGCCTCACTGCGGTCTCGCTACGACCACGCCGCAACCTCGATGCGACCTCGCCGCCACCTTGCTGCGACCTCGCCGCCACCTCACCATGCCTCGTCGCCACCTCGCCATGCCTCGCCGCGGTGAAGAAAAAAGCTTTAAGCTTTAAGCTGCTTCTGGATTTTGCAGAGGAGAGAAAAGAATGAAGCTGCTTCTTCTGGATTTCGCAAGGAGAGAAAAGAATGGAGATACCTAGGGTAAATTACCCCTTTTCGGAAGCTTTATGCCTCGGTTAGTGAAAGGACCGAGGTAGTAGGACAATTTAAAAAATTTACCCAATTTTAGGTGCGACGTGGCAGAATATACTTCGGTTTTGCTTTTAACCGAGTTAATTTTGCTTTTATGTTTCGGGTCCTCTACAACCGAGGCGTATAATTTCGTTAAAATTACAAAATTGCCACCGTTTTTATATATGCTTCGATTTTCTAAAAACCGAGACCTATGACCCGTGTTTTTATCCCTGTTTGTACTAACTCTTTGTTCGGTAGGAAGATCAGATTCAACCATATTCATGCTGTTTCTCTCAGAAAAGTTCCTACTGGACCAAGTTCTATGCATATCTGATCACAAGAGATCAAATAATGTAATAAATTTTGAATGACCATCAATCTCACCACATCACTCTATATTCAATTCAAAATTTTATATATCCATTTCTCAATACTTCATATAGAATATTACTTCAAATAGCACTTCTCCATCTTGCATTTACCCAAAAATTCATTATGCCTTTTAGTTTCTTTATAGTTTTTTTAAAAAAATAATATTTCATATCTAGTAATCTCATATTATTTAAAAGTAAAGACTTAATGCAATTTAAATATTTCTATATCTTTAAAAAAAAATTAAAAATCATATATACATTCCCAAAGACTTATTCAATAAGACATTTAAGTAATAAAAAAAAGTCCACAAAAAATCTTCAATACAAAAGTAATGAAACAATACAAATATCGAACAGAGATTCTATTCAAACATATAATTTTTTACTGTAATATCAATCTTTTTCTTGGTCTTTAATTTACGCACATCAAAAAGATAATTTAAATACATAAATATTGGAAAATTTATAAATAGAAGATGATATATTTTTTTTATTTTATTTAAATATTTTATTTTTCTAAAACTCTTTTAATTGAACTCTAAATCTATAGAAAAATTTGACTACCGTTATTTCAGATTACAGTGCTGAAGAGTCACTGAGATAAGAAACAAACCCAATTAGTTTTGAGATTAGATAAGTATATTATTCTTGCATTTCACTATTTTTCTTCTGCTACCTGAGTTGGTTTTAAGAAGAGATGTTGGTAATAGGTTTGATTTATATAGATTATTTTCAATGCAGAAAATGTCAAAAAGGAAGTTTTACTAGTACACACGCTTCAATCCAAATAAGAGTCAATAATTACATATAATCAATATTTGGATTATTAGATGTGTATGAGGTATGCGATTGAAATGGTTATTGGTATTATATTAGTATTTTTTTAGCATGAAAATAGTATGATTAGTATTTTAGATGAAATTGAAATATGAAATTCCGTTATTTTTTCTGGCTATTTTTCTTTTAAACTTAAAATTATAATTTTAATAATCATAAATACAATTTTTTGTAGTGATACGCTGCTTTTGTTCCATATATAAAGACAAGAGATAATAACTATTTATGATGAATGCACCGCTCAAATGTATATAAATAGCACCGAACTGAAGTGTGGATAAGGTTAGTATCGTCATTTTTTACAAAAATCACATGTTTTTAAGGATAATGTTCTATAATAAAATGGACTCTACAATGAAGAATTCTCTCAAATTGTCTTTCTTCATCATCCTTGTATCTGGTTAGAAATCAATCTCTTTTTTTCTTACATTGTGTTTCATCATTGTGATTTTTCTCTAAATTTTCTCTCGTATATATCTTCATATAACTGTTGAAATTGTGCATGTAGATATGACTGGGGAATGTGAAGCAAGGAACCCAACATCATTACAAAGGTACTCTACTAGGTAATATGATTTTCATAAAAGAAAAATTGGGTTATTTTACTAAAATAGAAAAAAAATGACTAATTTTTATATAATAAATTTATTTTCATCTGAAATTTTGATTGGCTTGATGAAATGGATCATTAACTGTTTCTGCAAATTCTTTTTATGTGATTATTACTTGTTTAACATGTTTTCTTTCGATTTTAATATACCATCAATTTTTTCAGTACGTTAATTAAATTTATCATACATCATCTCTAAATTAATCCTTTTAGATTTTATACTAAAAATAAAATAAAGTAAAGTACATAGCATAGAACATCCACATATAATAGGTTAGGCATCTTTCTCAATAATTTGATGACTTGCTTTTTGGTAGCCTAACCCATAAGAACTACATGGTTAAGCATGCTTAGCTTGGAGTAATTTAGGGATGAGTGACCTTCTAGGAAGTTTTCTCAAAAAATGTGCGAATAAGGACAAAACACATTGGAAAGCTTCGTGTTGATGTGTGGGGGCAGTCAATATTCCCTGTAAGTTGCTGGGGTGTTATAGACATGAAAAATATTTACCTTAATAGTAACAATTTTATTACTAGTAGTAAATTTATTTGTGAATGAAAAATATAATTAATAAGTTTATGTAAAAATAAAATGTGGAAAGCTAAATAAGAAATTTTGGTAGCTTAAATGGTAGAAAATTGTGGTGATTTCAAGAACATGGGTTCAAACTCTTTTCTACTTTTTTGTTTAAAAAAAATTACATAGTGATAGTGGATAAGCACTCCACGTTGAAGTCATTATTGAGACATCAAATATGTCAAGTGGTGATTAAAATAATAAATAATATTAAAAAATTGTTAAATAGTAAAATTTTTGGACTATAAATAGCCATGAGAGGGGAGGTTATTATGCACAAAGAGAGGAAGAATCAAGTGAGAAATCTTGAGAAATAGAGAAGAAAGAGTTAGGAAGAAATTTTTAGTTGCAAGAAGAGTAGAGGTTCTAGAGAGTTTTCGAGAAAACAAATTATGAGCAAGAAATTAAGTCTGGAATAGAGGTAGGGGAGCTAACCTTTCTAAGCTTTTATATTGTGATTTAGTATTGTTTTATTACTATTCATGTCTTGAAATTCTGTATGAATACTGTTATTGAAAAACATATGTGCTTGATGTATATCTATCTATATTTAATTTTTGTATTAATATTATATGTTGTTGTTTTGAATCTGTAAATAAGAAATTGTTAAAAACTAGTTGAAGAACACTTTGGCTAAGGAAAGACTTGGTACTTAAGTTGTCCATTGTGACACACCTCTCTTTCCTGGAAGTCTACTCGATAGGTTCTTAACTTAAATTATATTGAACACATTAAGTACCGTTAAACTATTATGCAATATACTCAATTGATATAAAATATGTGGTGGATTCATCTTGTTGGAAGGATAAGAAGATGTCTAATCGGCTATGTCAGATTCAACTTCTTAGTTCCCCAGAACGTTTATATTAAAGAAATATTTGTGATGGTAGGATAGAGGAATCTTAAAAACTGGAGTTGGTACATCCCTGATAAATAGAGCAACCTTGGTCAAATCCAGTAAGTTGTGACTAGTCATGTGTACTGCATTTATGGTGAGTTTGATTCATCAAACATTTGATTCTTCTCCGGTGACCATTTATAGTGATATTTTATTATTGTTAATTTATTTTGTGATATATTCATTTTGTATGATTTCTGTGATGATTGTATTTTATTATATTGGATTTGAATTTATGCATCTGAACATGATATGAAAATTATGGAGAGATTTTGTAATGGTATAGTAATGAGTTGAGGAATATGAGGATGATATGAGTCTCGTGGAGAGATTTTGTAATGACACAATATTAGTGTATATGTTGATGTTGAGGGTCCTGTTGTTGGAGGTTATCCTAATACTCTAATAATCATCCGATCTCAAGTAGAGAAGGATGAGTTATGTGGTGAAAGGGGCAAGAGGTCTTGGTCTATGTTCCAGTTTTGGACATAGTGTTGAGGGCTAACCTTGTGGATGGTATAGAGTATTTTTGAAGTGTATTTGTAAGGAGGAGTAGAGGTCAACACAAGTGCATAACCTCCCGTGATCGCTCATCAACGTATCATCCAAATGAGTGTCTATTGGGTATTGTGGTACGACGGGATGACTGTCTATTGGGTATTGTGGTACGATGGGATGACTGTCTATTAGGGATTGTGGTATGATGAGATGAGTGTCTATGGTGCGATCTTGTATGATAGTATGAGGGTGTATGTACATAATTATTATATGATGTTTGTTAAGTGTATCAATGTAATTATGCATGTTTTATAAGTGATTTGTTTCATGTTATCTCATCCCTACTTGTTTGTATTTGTGTTTGTGCGATGATCGTATAATTCGTTATACGTGAGCAGATGAAGGAATATAATCCGATTTAGTGCCAATGAAGAAAGAGATAGAAAAATAAATTATAAGAGTTCGAGTTATATTTGCGTTTTTAGTTGAAATATGAGTATATATATATATATATATATATATATATATATATATATATATATATATATATATATATATATATATCTTGTATGAAGTCCTTTATATTCATTATGAGTGGTGGTGTAATGCTACAATATATCAATTATGAATTATCAAGTCTGAAGTATGTATATTACCGTGTGACCGAATGTAGAAATGTTACAATATTTATAAAATCTATTAAATGTCAAGTGTGAGATTATGAGATGTTACAACTTTTATTTTTTATATTTTAATATTTTAGTAATTTTTAAAATTAAGTAATTATGCAAAATAAATAAATTATATACACAATATTTTTTATAATATTTTTTATTTCAATAGCTAAAATTTATTTTATCAATAATTATATTATAGTTATTTATATATTTTATTCTTTTAATTTCTACTTTTAAAATTTGAATAATTTATAAATATTTAAAAAATAATTATATACATACGTTTAACATTAGTTTCAAATATTTTATTTTTCTTCAAATTTTCATTCCTATACAAGTAAGGATAGGTTTGTGAACCGTGTGAGTGCAGTCAGCTTGCTTTCTATTTAATATAATAACTGTTGATATACTTTTGTTTTCAATGGAATTAAAAAATTATTAAATTTTTTATAATATTTAATATATCTAAATATTTATTTGATCTTTAATATTAATCACATATTTATTAAAAAGAAGATAAATGTTATTTGTAAGATTTTAAATTTAAAGCACACAAAACAAATAGTAAAATCATCTCCAAATTAATTGAATATTATGTAACCACTGGTAAAGGCTAAATATGTATTCATTTATGTTTTTTATCAATAAAGTTCATATAAAATTAACAAAAATATTATTTTTATACTAAAGTTATAATTTTTTATTATACTAAAAACAAGAATGTCAATCATTTTTGTACTGATTTTTTTTTTATTGTCGTGTATTATTGTTTGTGTATCCTGTTATTGATCATTTCTCCACTATTGGTTATAAATTTTATTCTATGACCACATTTAATATATGTTTTTTATTCATAGCATGTTTTCTTAAAATATTTAAGTTAATAGTACATTATTAATTTTTAAGTCTTTGTTTAATTATTAGGATTGCAGTATATTTTTGTAATTACAAAAATAATTAAACAAAAATTACACCGACCAATTTTTATTATAATATACTCAAACTAAAACTTAAAAATTATTAAAAAAAATATTTTTCTTCTATTTTGTTTTTAAAATTTGTTTGTATATCAACATGAAGACTCACCCTTATAAGAATTAAAAGGGTAAAATATAATTCATAAGTCTTACAACGACCAATTCAAACTTATTTTTAGTAAATTAAAATGTTGTGAATCGATTTAGACTGACATTTCTATATATATATATATATATATATGTAATATTATGTAATCTCACACTTAATAACTCATAATTGCTAGTTATTAATTAATTCACTTAATTAGTATCTACAGTTATAATATTAAGACCTATTCTAATATAATTTAGTACACTATCCAGCAGTATGTTACGTTTATAACTCCTAATCCTATCATGTATCCATACCATAAAAATTATAGATTCAACAAATCAATGACAAGTAATAGTTGAGACTGTATCAAACATGTTTATAGAATTGAAGTTCACTCAAAACAACCATGAATCGCTACACTAATACCATAAAACAATGACAACAAGTATTTGTTCATCATGTGAATTATGAAATCAGCCCTATACTAGACATAATGTATGTAAATTCCACATAGACTAATAACCAAAGATAATATCATGTGGAAATCAATACCAAAAGATTGACTTCATTTACCTAATTAATTTATAATTCATTTCAATAAACAGTCAAACATATAAGCATCATAATGCCAAAGTAATAAATTTCAATTTGCTCATTTGACACACGTACTAGAAACTAGATGAGCTCACTCCCCAAAGCCCTTGCCAAGCTAGGCATATTATAGGTTTCACAGTTGGGTTGGGTGCGTGTCATTTCTCTGTTCACATAGAGAATTATTGTTATTCTAATTCATAATGAGTTCGTAGGATAAATCCACAACTCTTAGGTCGTCATAAGGACGAACCACTTTGATAATTTCTTCGTTCACCCAGAGAATTATTGTCAGTATGATTCATAATGAGTTTGTAGGATAAATCCACAACTCTTAGGTCGTCACAATGACGAACCGCTCTGATACCATTAATGTAACATCCCGTACTCTCGCACTTGATAATTCATAATTGATATATTGTGGCATTACATTTAAGGTAACATCCCTTAATCTCACATTTGATAATTCATAGTTGATATATATATATATATATATATATGTTTTAAACTCAGATTTCAACTATAAACTCATAAATATAACTTGAATTCTTCTAATTTATTTTTCTATCTCTTTCTTCATTGGCACTGAATCAGACGACATTCCTCCATCTGTTCCCGTATAACGAATTATACGATCATCGCACATACACAAACACAAACAAGTAGGGTGAGCTAACGTGCAACCAATCATTTATAAAACATGCATAATTACTTTGATACACTCAACAAACCTCATATAATAATTATGTCAGACACCCATACCATCATACAACAATCGCATCATAGATACTCATCCATTACTTTGATACACTCAACAAACCTCATATAATAATTATGTTAGACACCCTCATACCATCATACATCAATCGCATCATAGATACTCATCCATTACTTTGATACACTCAACAAACCTCATATAATAATTATGTCAGACACCCTCATACCATCATACAACAATCGCATCAAAGATACTCATCCATTACTTTTATACACTCAACAAACCTCATATAATAGTTATGTCAGACACCCTCATACCATCATACAACAATCGCATCATAGCTACTCATCCCATAATACCACAATTCCTAATAGACACCATCCCACAATACTTAATAAACACTCATCCCACAATACTTAATAGACACACTCGTTCCACAATACCTAATAGACACTCATTCCACAATACCCCATAGACACTCATTCCAAAATACCCAATAGACACTCATTCCGATGATATGTTGATGAGTGGTCACAGGAGGTTATGCACTTGTGATGACTTCTACTTCCTCTTACAAATACACTTCCAAAATACTCCATACCATCCATAAGGTTAGTTTATGTTATCTTTGGACCTTAATTGGTAGTGTTGATATTGTTGCAATGGAGGAAGTTGGTCAAGAGGGTGAAGTTTATCTAGGCAAAAAGAAGGTATGTTGGGTTATATAATATTTCCATAAATTGAGGGGTTTTATGTAATTAAATACAAACCATATTTTTCAGCTTGATTATGTTGACATTGTTGATATGAAATTTGTGAAAGAAGAGAGATGTTAGCAAAATGATGAAGATGAAGTTTTGATGATGTCCAAATCAAGTCAAGACCAATCAAGAATCAAAATGATTTGAAGATTTGTATTGTGATGGAAAGCTTTTGTAATACTCTTAGAAATATGTATAGGACTTAGATTAGAAAAAGAAAAGTGTTTTGTAAAAAGTACTGTAGCAAAATACTGTAACAAATTACTGTAGCGCATTACTGTAGCACGGTACTGTAGCAAAGTACTGTAGCTAATCGATTAACAGAGGCTGTTAATCGATTGTTCCAGAGAAAAATGGAAAAATTCAGCAGTGCAGTGTTAATCGATTAACAGAGGGTGTTAATCGATTAACGTTAATCGATTAACAGAAGGTGTTAATCGATTAACACAGGAGCCGTTTGAAAAACTAGCCGTTTTTAGAGCCGTTGAAGTATCCGTTGGGTTGTTAATCGATTAACCACTGTAGCTAATCGATTAACACAGTCAGAAAGTCTAAAAGCGAAAATGGAAGAGCCTTTGGATGAGTCTATAAATAGACTCTCATTTCCTCTCAAGTTGAAGTGAATACAGAGACACAAAAACTCTTCCCTTGTGCTCAAATACTCAGAAATTCTTGAGACTTGTGTGTTCTTGTTCGGCTTGTGAAACTCTTGTCTGTGGAGCTGGTGAAGTGCTGCTACGGTGACAGAGGAAATAGCCGGTTCATCCTTGGTGTGTCTAAGGAGGTGTTCGGAAGAGAATCATCCTTCGTGAAGTATTCGGAGGAGGTGTTCATCCTTTGTGAAGACTCAAAGGAGGTGTAGGTTCATCTCTTGTGGTATCAAGAGAGGTGGTTTCTAAACTCTTACAAATTGTTTCTTTGTGATTGTAATTTGTAATTGTTTTGTGATTAGTGAATTGTTTATCTTGTTTGAGATAAACGACTGGACGTAGGATTGGTAAGATCCGAACCAGGATAAAATCATCTGTGCAAATTTCTCTCAACCTTACTCTCGCTTTATTTGTCTTTATTATTTGTTTGGTAAGTTTATTTGAGTAGAAATTAAAAGGCACACTTTTGTATTAAAAACCCTCTTGGTTTGTTATCCCACGCTAACCATTCCGCTGCAGCCGCTTCTGACAAGAGATCTTGATTTCCAATATATGCTATGCTGCAAGTTCTTCGATTTGTATTTTTATGATACCTCTCGACTAGCTGTTGATGGATTGACAAGTGTACCAAATCGTACAAGCAATATAAAATGGTAAGACCAAATATCGTATCTCAGAGGACTCTCGGCACTAAACAGTTGTGTGATAACTCAATTAATTAAGACTTAAATAAAAAGATATCATTGGTTTAAAATACAAAGACAGAAAATTAAATATGAATGTAGTTTAATCAATAGCGAAGTAACATAAAGATGAACGAATGTTGTTTATAATGAGATGAGTATGTTGTTAGGGTTTGATTTTACCAAGTTTACTCTCATGTATATAAGAATTCTTTTTTTTACATTAATGTTAACGTCACTCACTAAATTACTTAGAACCCGATCCTTCGGCGCAATAAGCCTGTCTTAATTCCTAGTTCGTGCAATTCCTAGCGTTCCTAGAAAATTAAGTCTGAGGATCAAGGGCTTAAGACGACCAAGTACTCATACCTTCATCCTTGAGAAATATTACCCTTGGGAGAATTCAACAAAAACCTGAATTGTAAGGAACCTCCCAACATTGATGCAATTCATAAATCATTCTACTAAATGAGTTAAATAAAGCAAGCATTGAAACATATGAATTCCCTAAACACTAATGAAAAAGCATATATGACTAAGAATCAATTCAAATACATGAGAGTTCACAAGGTTACATCATTCCCCAACAATAAATAAAGTTTAGTTCCCCATAGACATGGAGAAACTAGATGAATAATGGAAAAACATGAGATAGTGAAACCCTAAAAGTAGAAGAGGAAGCTCCCGCCTCCAGATCTACCTTCAGAGAGTAGAAGAATGTGTTGTTGTGTTGCTCCAACCAGAGATACGAAACCTAGGACGCTAGGATCCTTTAAATAGAATAGTAACAAAGCCCAAGCCTAAGTCGGTGCTGCTCAAGCGCCCCACTTAAGGCGCCCGGGCAGCAAGCGGTGGTGTTCCATGCTCAAGCCTTGCAGAGGTCGCCCAAGCCTTCTACATTCGGCGCTCAAGCGCCCCTAAAAGGGGCGCCTTGGCGGTAAGCAACAGTTCCTGCGCTTAAGCCTTCGAGAGTACGCCCAAACCTTCTTCTTCTGGCGCTCAAGCGCCCCAAAAAGGGGCGCTTGGGTGGTGAGCGACACTTCCTGCGCTTAAGCTTTCCAGAGTATGCCCAAGCCTTCTTTATCCAACGCTCAAGCGCCCCAAAAAGGGGCACTCGGGCGGTGAGTGATACTTCCTGCGCTTAAGATTTCTAGAGTACGCCCAAACCTTCTTCATCCGGCGCTCAAGCGCCCTAAAAAGGGGCACCTGGGCGGTGAACGACACTTCCTACGCTTAAGCCTAAAAAAGGACGCCTAAGACTCGAGCTTCTTTCCTTTTGGTGCTTTTTCTGGACCTTTCTAAACTCTCTCTCCTTAGCACTTTATCCCTGTTTTCCATATTAACTCATTTTCTATCAAAACAAAGGGATTTGGTCATAAAATCATCAAACCCGACCTCGACTCTCGTATTCACACAACTTAACAAAAAACATGATTCCAAGCAAGTTTCTAAGTAGAAAAAGGTGCATTTGGTATTGAAATTACATCACAAATAACAATATTGTCAACCGTTATCACTAGCCCAAAGAAAAGTGAAGGGAATTGTCTTTCTCATGTTTTATTACTCATTAGCCGTGCATTTTTGTTAGAAGATAGATATGCTTGTTGATATCTTGAATTATTATATGTATATTGTAAGGGTAAATAAGGTTTTCTAATATTTTAGTGATTCACCAAAGTTGAAACATTCTTGGCCTTATTCACGTTGCTATATGAATCATAAGTTTTCAAGTGAATTATTTATTCATTGGACCATACCTCTTGATATATTCTAAAGCTGCTGCAAACGTACCCCACTTCTGTTATGTTTGGGAAATATAATTGATATGCAAGGTGTTAGCTAGGACAATAATGATGTAGATGAATACTTTAAGGTGCCCATACTTTTCATTATGGTCTACATTATTCCCATCAAATCGTGTTCCTTGTCAAGGTACATCAATTATTTTTGCTACTGAATAAAATCTAGTCGTGAGGGTAATATGCCTAATCATTTTAAACTTAATTCACGGTTATCAAATATGGATGTCCCTTGTCAAAACAAGCTTTTACGTTACTTGACTAATATATGTGAATACGTGAGACAACTTTAGTATATAAAATATTTGATGGCTTTAAGTGCTTACACCTACTCAATGAATGAGTTATTTACTGTACTCACTTGCTAATGTCTTCAATTATACTCTCATATACAAGAATTAGACCATGGCCATCTATTCCTCTTCTGTTATACTACTCAAAAATCACGATAAATGGTTGAATGATTAACCTTTAAAATAATTCATACATGGGTTGGTTGATTTCGAGTGCTTAACCTTTAATATACCTTTTGGTTGCTATAGCTTTTTATACTTTTTTTAACTACTGAATTAGACCTTGTATCTTTTGTTTAACAATTTGCTTTGTTGCAGTCTGAATTAGGCCTTCGCTAGGGTTTCCTCGACCTTAAATCCTAGGGTATTAGTCTTTCCCCTTTTGATTTCTTTGGTAACCTTCAAGTAAGCTCTCAATCTAGAGCTTCGTGTACATTCCGCTACATTTTTCTTCGTCAGAGAAGCTTCGAGGAGGTCCGGTTCGTGTTCGCGTAGCTTCAATCGACCTCTCCTTGGAGCCTCTTCCATCAGTTGGCACCAGAGCTTCGGTTTCGTCTACGCTTCATGCGTCAAAGGTAAGTATCTCTGTTTCGATTCATGTTTCAGTTTGATTCGCGTCTCTTTCTTTGTTTCTAGTTTTGTGTTTTGATTTTGTCTTGGTTCTGAGTTTGTTCTTCCATTTCTGCGTTGTTTCGATTAATATCACGTTATCTGTTTCGAGTTTTATTATGTTCTTGCATTCTTTCAACTTTTCTTGTGTTCATTCATCTTGTTTTGTCTCGGTTTGATTTTGATTCTGAGTATTTTGTGCTGTTTCTTTTCATTTCTGAGTTCTTCATCATTTTCCTTCATTGTCTTGAGTGTTCTGACTTGTTCTATGCCTTGAGTCATTACTTTGAGTTTTATTTTCATTTTATTCAGTGATTTCACTTTATTTGAGTTTTTAATTTCTAAATCCATTTCTGTCATGTTTTAGTCTTGTGCTTTGTTTTATTTTGTTATTCTTAATCTGAGTTTAACCTTTCAAATTTCCAATTCATGATTTGATTTAATATCTGCCTTGTTTGAATCTTGTCAATCATCAAGAGCCGTGACATTAAATTGAATGAGTTTGATGACAAATTTCTATGGCATCATTGATTGATGTATCATGTGTTAATTATGCGATTCATGATCTGAAATGTGTTTGAATGTGAATGTCATTGCACACCAAATGAGTGATGAATTTCAATTGTGAGCTTGGGTGCAATTGACTAACATCAACATTGTTTTTCACTAATTACACCGAAATTGGAAGTTGCTTTGAAGAGTCTGTGAGTCATTCATACTTGGTTTAAATTCTTTGCCAAGTTCTTATTCAAAATTTTCCAGTATTGTCTTTGTTTCATTGGCATCCATTGAGGTATATGAATCTGCAGAATTGCATTAAAACTGTTTACAACAATGATTGAACTTAGTTTGAACTTCTGAGTTTGTGATCCATAGTATGCATTCACTCTTTTCACTTTGCTATCAATTCTACAATTGAGAAGAAATTTTTGGTCACTCAAGGAAGCCTAAACCAATGGTATTTAAAACTATAACTGTGGCTGAGAGTGATTAACCTTTTGTTTTCCTTTGGATTTTTTTTTCTTTGAGTTGAACCATGTTCACTTTCCTTTGGCAAAAATCTGATTAAGTTGCAAAACTGATTAGGTGATCTGTTGTGAACTGTGACTGAAAATAACAAGTTCTAAAGTGTTATCCAACTCAGATTTGGCTATCAAATTGTGAAAAAGAAGGAGCAAAGAGAACTGGTGCAATTCAAAATATTGTTCACTGTTTCAGTAAACTATCTCTGCCAAAATCAAATCAGATATAACTTTCTTGAATCATAACTGGTTCAACTTAAGTCCCTTTTATTGTTTTTAAAATCTGTTCTAATTCTATTCCTTAGGTTCTATTTGTTGTGCTTACTTTGATCAAAGCTTTGTTTCTTGCTTGCCATTGTTGAATGTTCTGGTTTTGTCTCAGCGTAAGTGTAAAATCTGATATGCTGTTCATAATTGAGCTTTTGTGGCTTTTATTAATTTGGTCTAGAGTTGATCTTGAGTCAGTTTCATTATCTGGTGCTTACATTGTTGGTGGCTGACCTGTATTGTCCATTACTTTCCATAGCCTAGCCTTTTCTGAAATGAGAAGCTTTTATACTTTGATTTTTCGAATTTGAAAGAAGGTTTGTGTGCTTGGTAGCATCTTAGGTGGTGGTGGTCTGGAAGACTCTCCAGCTTTGTACTGCCAAGGGAGAATCTCCTATCCAAACCTTTCTATTTTTTTAGTGCTTTAAGCTTCTAGAGAAGCCTTGAGTGTTGTGAGTTTTGTGAGGCTGACTTAGCCCAATTCCTTTGCATATTTGTATGAGAGAATCAGTTTTTACATAACTGTGTTTTAACAATTTACTTTTGCAAAATCAATAATCTGTTTGGGATTCTTTTAAATAGTTGTAATAGGTTGGAAGTTGGGTCTTGAATTTGATGAAGATTGAGTACATTAACCTATGAGTGCATATCAGAATTTTAATGTAATGATTTGAGAGCTTAAACAGCTGAGATTTATTTTTGCAGATTTCCATTCTATTTAAATTCATTATTTAATCTTAGCTGAATTTTCTACATTACATCATATCATTTTTTTTCCATTGGCTTGATTAGGTTTTGATTAATTTGGAATGATTGTTTAATCAGTTTGGTTTCAGCCTTGAATTACACCCATTTGCATCTGGTTTAATATCCATGTTTATGTGTATTTTGCTGGAATTGGTGTAATTTCTGTGTGTAGATTTGAACTGAATCAGTGCAGGGAGAAAGTGTAGAATAGGTGTGTTGTTGTGTGCAGAGTTGATAAATATTTGGAGTCAAGAATTTTAAGCAGCAGCAAAATCTCAGTAGAGTTTAGAGCAAGCTAGACTAACCATTTAATTAGGGGAGTTGCTTAATTTTGTTACCTCTGGATTGCTTAACTATTTCTGTCTTAGCTGGAAATTGATAACATTGATTGTTGCTCTACTGAATTGAGTGTGAATATTTGATTGCAGTTTATCATTTGAGAGTAAAAGAAATTTATATAGTTGCATCAAGTGCACGAGACTAGGAAAAAAGGGAAGAATATTTTATATTGTGTAAATTTAATCCTCTTGATGTCTGTGTGGAAACGGTGCACTAATCCAAATTGTGATTTGTGATTGTAGGATGGGACTGGCAAGGAGATTCAAGACAATTGATTCCAGAAGCAACAAAGTTGAGCAACAAAGCTGAATGAAGTGGACCAGGACCGTAGCAGCCAAACATAGTTGTTCTCTTTGTAATTGATTTGTTCAAATTCTTTGTAATAGGCTTGTGTTAGCCCACTGTTAGGTTTAGCTTTTGTTTTGTAAAAGGCCTTATTAAAAAAAAAAATTCCAAGTGCTTTGGAAGAGTCCTTGGTGCTCTTTCAAACTCTTGGCAACTTTCTTGATTGTTTGAATTTTTGAATTGTGTTCACGTTTAGGGGTGATTAGGCTAAAAGGGATTAAACTCTAAGCCTTGTCACATTAGAGTCCGAAGAGTCTAGCCTTTTTAGTGTTTAAATGTTTGTGATTGTTTGTGAGTTGTGTACTTTGTTTCTAAAGGTAATTTTAGTTTAAAGGGCAAATAGTTAGTAACATAAGACATTTCTGGCAAGGAAAGATTTGGTATTTAAGCAGTCTTTATGATTCACCTCTCTTACCTAGGACTTGTCTAAGTGGAAGCTTTGAACCCTTTAAATTAAGAAAACTCTTAAAAACAAAGATGTCTTCTTATAGTTCATATAGGTCTTCTAGGTTAAATAATGTTGATGAAATGTTTAAACAAGCTAGGAATCTTCCATCCTTTGGTAAAGACATAGGTACATTAACATACCTAGCTTGGGAAAAATAAATTGATAAAATAAATCCCTGGTTTTATGGAGAGAGTGAATATTATGTCCTTAGCATATATATCTCTAAATTAGAAGAGCATGCAAGAGAGTGGTGGGATGAAAGACAATATCATGTTAGGAATGGTAGAAAGTCTTCCATTCGTAGTTGGCATGATTTAAAAGCTTGCATGAGAAGAAAGTTTGTGTCTTCAAGTATTAAAAGAAACCTGGAACTAATTAGGGATTGCATTGATGATGGAAAATTATTTCTTGAGAGTTTAAATGATCATGGGTTTCTTCGTAGAGAATTACAATTTGTGGCAAGACTTAAAGAGATCAAGGATAAGAAAAGAGAAAGAGAGATTGAGAGAAAAGAAAAAGAGAAGAGAGAGAAGAAAACGAGAAAAGAGAAGAGAGAAGAAGAGAAGAATTAAGAAGAGAAGAAGAGAGAAGAAGAAGAGAAGAAGAAAAGGGAGAAAGATAAGAAGAGAAAAGAAAAGAAGAAGAAAAGGAAGAAAGAGAAGAAGAGAAAAGAAAAGAAAAAGAGAGAAAAGAAGAAAAGAGAGAAAGGTAAGAAAGAGAGAAGAAAGAAAATGAGAAATTGTTACTGATGACAAATCCTATTCTTTCAAAGACCATGGAACCTAAGAGGGAAGGTTTCCAAATCTTTACTTTCTTTTCAATAATTGATTATTTTTCAATTTTTAACTTCTCTTTCAAACCAATTGTCATTATATATTCTATGAAAACATTTTCAAAATATGACAATTAAAATCTTGAGTTATTGTTATCTTTAAGAAAACAATTAACCACTAGTGGAAAAATGACTTTTTATAACGTACAAAAATGACATTTTATATCGTAGTTACTGGGGATATAGTTCTGGGCGATATAGTAAGTCTGCACATTTTATAACGTAGCAAAAATTTACGTTATAATATGTTCAACATATTATAACGTAGTTTCTGAAGTACGTTATAATATGTGCAGTTTATTATAACAAATTCTGCATTTGTCCGTTATAATAGGTGGAAGATATTATAACGTAGAAAATTTTGTACGTTATAATATGTTATATATTATTACGTATATATTATTGTACGTTATAATATGTGATCAACATACCATATCATACATTGCTTAGTACGTTATAATAAATGTTTATAAAAAAAATTGATTATTAAATTTGACATCCAATGAAATTATAATAATATTCCTGTATTATCATCTCATCCAATCCATTTATAATAAATATAGCTTTAAATAAACAAATTTATTGAAACTAACAAAATAGAATTCATTTCAAATATTAAATAGTCTAATATTTAATACATCATTTATACATGAAACTATATATTAAATCCAAAATATTACATTAATGTACATACACTATTTAAGTGTAGCCAAGTTTCTACTAACACTTAAAATAAAAGAAGTCCAGTTCCTTCTAATTTCTTCCATGTCTGCAGCTTCCATGGGAGATGAATCATTAAAGATCTACAAATAAAATAATAGAGTTAAAACAATATTGTAATGAATAGTTGGATAAGTATTTAGTTAGTATTTTAATACCTTATTCCATGATTCAATAATGTTTGTACAAATAATGGTATGCATGTGTTTCATTACATAATACCCACACTCATAGCTGCCCAATTGACGTCGACACTGCAAATTAAATACAAATAATGAAGACTCATTCAAATCAAAGACACAAAATATCAGATTATACTCTAGCTAGCCTTTGCACCATGTAGCTCTGTATATTTTGCTAAACCAAATTTCACAAAACCAACAACAGAACCAATTGCTCATAAAAATAACAATCACAAAACACAAAACAAAGAAGGTGAACTTCTCTTACATTAGGTGTGATTATTTGCATCTTCTTCCTAGAAATAGATGGAACACCCCGCAACCTTGAATGAGCTTCCAAAGACCTATACAAAAGTTTGACATCCATCACATCATAATAATAATAATATAGGAAGGAATCAAAATAAAAAGGAAAACTTACGCCTCTAATATATTTTTGATGGACAATGTGTTAGCTTTCTTATGCAAGGAACATAAGAGAACTACAAGAGAATGATCAGGAACAATAACTAGCAATTGCCAATGACCCCTACAAGTTAGAATAATATTAATTAAAAGAAACTTTTAAACTACTCATGAAAAATTAAAAAATTATGTACTTACTTATGCAAGTAAGGTACTAAATAGACCTCTTTACCAGCTTTTTCAAACATTTCTATCAAGTACTTTTGCACCTCCTCTGATTTATTTCCTACAGTTTGAAAATAAAATTTAATTGAATACACCAAAACTTCCATAGATAAAAGCAGTAAAAGAATATTAGGAAAGCATGGGAACAAAAAACAAATCTAATTTGATACAAGAGATGTTTTAATTGACCAAGACAATGTTGTATTTCTAGCATGTGAAATTTACTGATGAACAATAAGGCTATCGAAGATCTCAAAGTTGATGTTGAGAAATTTTCAGCCTCCTTCGATATGCCTGGTTTCCTAGTATCTGAGTTGAAGTACAAGGACTAGCTAGCTTCAAAATGCATCTCTTCATTATAAATCTTTTCTTTTCGGTGTCATCTACACAGCTTGTTGGTTTTTAAGTTCATTCCTCTGTTTCTGTTTTTATTATATCTATACCTTATCATTGTCATTCCTGCAGCTGCAGCAACAGCATGAGAATCATTCTGGCAAATTCATGTTTTGGAAAATAAATTCTATTTTGGGACTCACATTTGCCATCTTTTCTTTTTAACAGAAGTAGGTTCTTTCACATATTACTTCTGACAATACTCCACAAACAATCTTCCACCATTTTAATAAACATGTTTCGATTTAAAATATGGAATAAGATATCGTAAACATTATTGATTAATAGCAAAATATCGTAAACATAATGTAGAATCAACAAATTTATGTTTATATTTTTAGAAAAGAAAAACTTAAAAAGAAATGTTATTTTGAAATATGAAGTAATATTTTACCTTTTCAAAAACATTATGGTAATATTATCCCTTCTATTTTACCTGGGACCAGCATTTTCATTTTATTTTATTATTATATTTAACTGACAATGATGATTTTATAAGCTTGACGTTTCCCTTCTATTATTTACACATCTAATAGAACTTAAAAATCATCTTTCGTTTTTTATACTAAACCAGCAACAGGAAAATTTACTTAGCATTTCTAATTCATTCCCTTCTCCACACAAAGTAGCTTGCCCTCGAAAGTAACTTCACAGTATTGGTCTCTCACATACCCAATTAGTTATTTATTGCATTCTTAGTTACTTCATTAACAGAAGATCTAGCAGAAGATATCATGTTCCAGAGCAGAATTTGAATATAGATCAATGGCTTTAGACACTTGTAAACTTGTATGAATTAAACAACTCCTTCAAGAATTATAAATTTGTGATTTAAGAAGGTGAAATTGTACTATAGGCAGCCCTTAATATCACCTCCAATCCAGTATGTATATATAAAACACTTTCAAAAGAGGAAGATTTTTCAAATAATCTTGGCTTCACAACCAAATTAATCCCCCTTTTGAGTTGTTGAAGCCATTTAGTTAACATTAGCACTCCATCTAGGATCTCAAACAACAAAAGAAACAAACAAACATAGTGTCAACACCCAATTTCGTCCGGATTGAGCATAATAAGTTTACTTTATCTTATTTTACTTTATGCTGTTTTCTTTCATTTTTATTTATTTATGTTTTAATTTTATTTTTTTGTATATATTTGGTTATTTCATTATTATTTGAAAAAATAATAAAAAAATAATAAAAATTATTAGTTAGCCACCCACGTTTTGGACACATATCGTTTTTAAGACGAATTGGTGTGCAGGGGGCAAGCTTCCAAAAAGGACTGCAGGTTGTTAGAGCATACCACTTCATCTCAATTATTTTCACCTTTAACAATCGAAAATGATCGCCATTAACAATCCTCCAATGAAACTTGCCGACAGTTTGCCAATTGCGAATGCTCCAATGAAAGCGGCCGACACTTACCTTCTTTCTGCCAATTTAATGGGTGCAGACCTCACAGAAGAGGGGGGGAAAATTCCTCAGCCCCTCACCCGTAACCATCACTTTCAACTCTTCATCTCTAACACCCGTGAACTCCTTTCCACCATCTTCATCCGTATACCACCTCCAACACCCGTGAACTCACCTCATCTTCATCCATATAATATTGCCAACATCATCACCTTCATCTCCAATACACCTCACGGCCACCTTTCTTCATCCATTCCCAACAACCCAAATACACCCACGACTACTGGAATTCATCATCCTACACACCATCTTCAACATCCTAAACTCACGGCCACCACACAATCTTCAATCACCATCCTTCCATTCAACTTCCACTTCATCAAAATCCAACCACGGTCTAACTCCCCTCACCCAATCATCAACCAATATCCAGTTCAACTTTTCCCATCAACCAAACTTCCCTTTCACTCCCAACTCCTCACCTCCAACAACAATCATCATACATCCTAACCACCAGAAACCAAAAAAACCATACCTCACGGCCTTCAACAATTAAAGACCAGTGCTCTCTTTTCGGAACCCAAATCTGCCAACTGATATACTCATACTCATTCAAACACAACATGTACCCGTTGTTCCTAATCCCAGTAGATCAGACATTGATGGAGCACGAGTCAATCAACACTAAATTAATCAATAAATGATAAAAATGATGTGAAGAAGAGAAGGGAGGAGCGAGAGAGGAATGGTGTTCGCCGGCGACGGTGGATGGGAGTTATACTGGCGCGAGCAGAGTCGAACCACGGAGGCACCGGTGGTGGACGGATCTGAAGCAACGCTGGCGGTGGTGGAGTCGAGGTGGTTGCCGGCGTTGGTCATGTATACCTTTAACGGATCAGGGCCGTGTGAGAAGAAGAGAGGGAGGAGCAGCCGCTAGCGACGACCTTGACGGCAATCGGCTCCGCCCTGATTCTCGGTTTGCGGTGGCCGGCGTGGTTGATTCGGCAAAGGATGTGGTGGGGTGTGCGGCAGGCGCCATTCTTCCTCGCTCTGGGAAAGGGTCTCTCCATTTTGGGTGAGAGCAAATGAAAGCAAATGAAGTGATGGAGGCAGAACCCTGTTGAAGAGACCTTGGACTTTTTCTAAGAAAAAGAGGATTAAATAAAATGAAAAGAACGATTTTGACACCCCTGGTTTCATGTTTCGTACCATTTTCTCTTTGGGCTTAAGCCCACTCTTTTCTTGCAAACAAAATATACCAGGAATTGGATCTGACACACATTTCGGGATGCACCTCCATTTTTCATATTTACACTCTGGTAGATAAAAAGTTGAAGAAGAAGTTTTGGGCCCAAACCAAAGAGCTTCAACCCCTGGGTTTTATATCTGCACCTCTATTCTTATTGGTTTATTTTTCTCGCTTTTATTTTTAAGTTTTTATTTCTTTATTTCTTTTACTGTATGTAGTTCTTTGTGTGATAACTACACTCTTGTATTGTATCTTATATTTTGTCGGGTCTGTTAATAAAAAATATAAAAAATATATAAAATAAAACAAACAAAGCCGTGTGAGTGCTCGTGCGATCGTACGCATCAGCCTAGTGCTCATTACGCAAACAATAAGCAAAAAGCCGTATGAGTACTCGTGCGATCATACGCATCAGCCTAGTGCTCATTACGCAAAATTAAAAGATAAATTAAAAATAAAAAAAATATGTTTTAAAGGTCAAGCACATGTGTGATCGTTCGCATCGTCCTTGTGCTAGACATCTTTCCATTTTATAAAATATTGAGCACATGTGTGATCGCACGCATCGTCCTTGTGCTAAAAACCTTTCCTGTTTGATTCATAAAAATACCAAAAAATATAAAATCTTCAAAAAACTAAAAACATCCACATTTTCAAACAACAAACAATATCGCCTGCCAGAACTACGTGATCCTTGATTCTCCATCAAAAGTGGAGATACGTAGGAGCAAGGCCAGTCCTTGTCAGGTTCACTTTCCCAAAAATCCAAATTTATCCATAATCATTTTCCAAACAAATTTTCTAAACAATTTTCAAACAAATTTTCAAGCAGTTTTCTAAAAGAACTACGTAACCCTGATTTCTCATTCTAAATGAGAATACGTAGGAGCAAGGTCAATCCTTGTCGGGCACAAAAAATTAAAAAATATATTTTTTTTTTATTTAGAAGTTTTATTTTAGGGAGAAGTTAAACATTTTGAAAACCACATCACATTCGCATATTTAGTTAAAGGTACTGCCCTAGGGCAGGCGTTGTAGGGTGCTAATACCTTCCCTACACGTAACCGACTCCCGAACCAAGAATCTCAGTTTCGCAGACCATGCCTTATCATTTGATGGTTTTTCCGTAGTTTTCCAGAATAAACTATGGTGGCGACTCCAAATCTCTTTTTTCAAACTCGCGTTTTTATTTTTCACGGATCGTCGTCCCGTCGCGATCCCGGTTGCGACAGATGGCGACTCCACTGGGGACAGCTAGAGAGTCATGCCGTTTAATTCAATGTGCGAATTCAATGTGGTTTTTCTTAGTGTTTTTCTTCCTTTTTTTTGTTTGATGTTTGGCATAATTGTATGTGTGTTTGTTTTGATTATATTGAACCCTAGGATAGAAAACATGTTATGTCTGCCTGGGAATCTTCTGGTTGTTTTGCAGGTGAGGGTTTGGGGTGTACAATTGCATTCTCCCTTCACACACACATTGTATGCATATCATGAGTGAGGCCCTATACCCGGGTCTGAGTGCAACTTAGAAATAGAGGGGTTGTGTAGCGGTGTCACTCTGGGATGTACTTCCTGTTTGGCTATCGTGAGAACCCCAGCCAGAGTCTTTTCTCTTCATTTGTGTCTCCGCATCTAGTTGATTACTCTGACTGTTGTGGAGAAGCAGTGAAAAGAGCCATAGCTCTGGTGGCCTTGATTTAAGCATTAGGGAGCTACCCTTGTGAGTGCATCTATTCGGCCTTAAAACTTTAAGTCATTCAACCTCTGATAAGGCACGGAAGGGAGACTATTTTGTTTCAGTTTGTCTGTCATTTTTACAATAAATGTGTCATGTTTCTTTTGGTAAATAAAAAATATGAAAAAAAGATTAAAATTGATTTTGTTTTCGGAATCATTCAAAAAGGAAAAAATTAGAATTTCTTCAAAATATTGTTGGGGCATGAAAAATCTTTTAAAAAAAAAAATTTAAAGTGTACATATTTTGGGGCAATGTAGATCATTGTTTTTATTTTATTGACATTATTTTTCATACAAATAAAATGTGAATTGTTGTTCTTTCAAAAAAAAAAATCGTTTTGAACATACAATATTTTCCATTCAAATAAAAATTAATCTTTCTCACATATATATATATATATATATATATATATATATATGTATTTTTTTTTTAAATTTAAAATTGCAAAAAAAAAAACGGCCAACTTTCCACGACATCCCTAAAGGACTCGAACCAAGTAACAAATCTTGGAGAACCAGAGAGAAGGGATGAAAGTCGATGTTCAACAACTTAAGGGACAAATGAGCTTAATCCTTGAGGCCCTGAATGCCTTACGAAGCCCTGGAGATTCATGCTTACCACAACTACCATAGGAAGTTCCAGAGACACAAACTTTCCCTCCTAATTGGTCTTTCCTCAAATTACACTCTATCCTAAGGGGCAGACTCGGAGGTCGAAGAGGACACAATTGAAGTAGGAAACGAGTTCGGGGCAACCGTTTGGATGGTCTTTAGGAGAATTATTGTAAGCGCCAAGGAGGACAAAGCCACCTGAGTTGAAATCTTCTCACCATGTCATCACCATCAATGTTGAGGTTGTCAGGCACAAATTTGAAGTGCTAGAAAAATTGTGAAAGCCATAGAAGTTGAAATGCCAAGTTTGAAAATGTTGCAAAGGTTGCTTAGGCTCAGATATGATGGTACTTCCAAAATTCAAGTTTCCAGAGTTTGAGAAATATCGGGAAAGAGCTTATCCCCAAAGCCATCTATGGCAAGAAAATAATGGTTCATGCATGTGATGGAAAGTTATTAATTCTTCTGTTCTGAGAGATGGGCTGGCATTGCCTCTAATGGGAGTACTCATCTTGAACCTTGATGCATCGGCCTAGGGAGAATCCGGTGGATGGTTATCTTGAGACAGTGCAAATATAACATGGATGAAACATCTCATAGAGCATGATAGAGAAGGAGTATGAATTATTCAAAGAATATGCCCAAGGTAGAGAGAAATTTTCTTCTCAAGTAGAACCACCTCTCAGCAACAATAAGGTCACTACTGTACTCTACAACCATCATGAACACATGATAAGCAATGAGAGGTTGAAGGTGGAAGAGTTTCTGACAGGGTGTGGAGCTGAACCAAAGTACAGAAACGCTCGACACGAGCACACGGACAATCACCTTATGGACGACAGAGAGTACTTCACTAAGAGCACAAGTGGACGCTCGTCCAGTGAACAGAAGAGGACGCTCGTCCACAAAGAAGAAGTGGACGTTCGTCCTGTGAAGTGGACGTTCGTCCTATGAATTGGACGCTCGTCCTTCAGCTAGAAGTGGACGCTCGTCCAAAATGAGGCAGCCGCTCGTCCAACCAATAAAAGCGAACGCTCGTCCTTCAGCCAGCAGATGACGCTCGTTCAAGAAGCGGACGCTCGTCCAAAGTTAGGCAGACGTTCGTCCAAACTGAAGTGAACGCTCGTCCAGTCCAGCACAGAGAAGCGGACGTTCGTCCACCAACTGAAGAAATGGACGCTCGTCCAGTACATCGAGGTGGACGCTCATCCAATACAGAGAATTGGACGCTCAAGTGGACGTTCGTCCACATAGTATAGGAGGACGTTCGTCCGGCAATTAGAATTTGACGCTCGTCCAACAAAGAGAATTGGACGCTCGTGCAATTGGGAGAAGATGACGTTCGTCCACGCTCGTGCATAACGCTCGAAACGCTCGTCCAGAACGCTCGAAACGCTCGTCCAGAAGAGGACGTTCGTCCAGAAAGTGGACGCTCGTCCACGCTCGTGCATAACGCTCGAAATGCTCGTCCAGAAGAGGACGTTCGTCCAGAAAGTGGACGTTCGTAAACACTCGCGCACGCTCGTTCCATAGCGACGCTCGCAGAGGACGTTCGTACAGAAAGTGGACGCTCGTCCAGAAAGTGGACGCTCGCCCAGAAAGAGGACGCTCGTCCAGAAAGTGGACGCTCGTCCAGAAAGTGGACGCTCGCCCAGAAAGAGGACGCTCGTCCAGAAAGTGGACGCTCGTCCATAACGCTCGAAACGCTCGTCCAGAAGAGGACGTTCGTTCAGAAAGTGGACGCTCGTCCAGAAATAGGACGTTCGTTCAGAAAGTGGACGCTCGTCCACGCTCGTCCACGCTAGTCCAGAACGCTCGAAACGCTCGTCCAGCAGAGGACGTTCGTCCATGCTCGTCCAGAATTGGGATGCTCGTCCAGAAAATTGGACGCTCGTGTGACTCAATTATTGAACCCTTCTCTTTAAAAGTTGATGCAGAGGAGTTGTAGAAGCAGATTTGGACGGAGAGGAGACTTACGCGTGATGCTACCAAGTCTCCTACGAAAAGGCCTTGTCTACTGGCTTCGTGAAGCCTGTTAAACTTCCATGATCCAGGGCTTATGGTTTCATCGAAAGTGTTGGGTGTTCCAGCGCAAAGCCAAACTTTAATTGATTCAAGATGTTTAAAGTTCGATGAATTGGGCTTTAGGAAAACATAAGTCATTATACGAGAGAATTTGATGTTGTGAAGTGTCTTACTACCGAGGAGGTATGCGCATCGATATAGCACCTTCATCCATGACTTTCAATGTGAACATTCACTATAAGGTTCTCAAAGCAGTACTGGAAATCGAGTCCTTAAAGGGTATTGCGAAAAAAAAATTGAAAAAATCTTGAGTCACTTGTCTTACTTGCAAATTACCAAACTCATGTTTTTCGAAAATATCAAATTTGTTAATCAAGAGTAAAGTTGCAGTGTCAGATTTTCCCGAATTTGATGTTTCTTGCAAGACGTGTTTTCCACCCATACAGTTATTTCAGCGTGTATTGCAGCGTGTTTTCCATTTGAGGCTTGTCTTGAGCCAGTTTCTTTCGTTGTTTCATACACGTATTTCATTGAAATTTTGCTTATCCCTTTCACTTCAGATCTCATTTTATTCAAGGTCCTTTTCCCTTATTCTCTTTGTAAATAAATTATTTTCTTTTGAACCCATTTACTCATTGTTTCATACAAATAATTTTGAGATTTACTTCAATTCTCATCTTTCAAAGTTAATTTTCCTTATTTTCCTTCATCGTAAATATTTTTAAAGTTCTCCGCTTCATTGTTTCAAAAGGTTTATTGGAATTTTTGTTTAGGCTGAATGGATAAAAAAAAAAATCTAATTTATTTCATCATCAGAGAGGAAATTACAGTAAGGACAGAGGGAAGGTTTTGAACAAAGATCCCAACTTGAATATATTGAAACGATCTTGACATCAGAATAAACAAAAATTAAAAAAAAAACAGGTAGATCTAACGGATAGGATACAAAGTTACCTGACCGTACCAAGGGTCCAAAAAAAAAACAACATAAAAAAAAAACATAACAAACATAAAAATAAAGATGTGCAGAGTTCGACCACTGGTGATCGTTAGGATTACAGTCTGGGGAAAAGATAAAACAAAAAAAAAATATTAAGTGTCCATATTACATGTCCTTATTAAATTCCGGCCACACTCGGCCAACAAAAACAAAACAAAAAAAAAACATTTCAATGGTAGAAAAACTCTCGAGCTGGTTGTGGTGGTCTAAGAGAGAGTTCCGTCGAGGGAGGTCTGATATGGAATCCGCGGAATGCAGGAGGCGCTGGTGGAGGGAGTTGTCGTTCATCTCTGTCGTTGTCAATGATGATCGGAACAGGGAACAGATCCAGAAGCTTCGGAGCCTTCATGACTACCCAACCGGTTTCTCCAAAAAAATAAAAAAAAATAATAATAAAAAGGAAACAATTGTGTCAAAAGAAGGAAAAGAGGAAGAAAATTAAAAAGACAAGGATGAAGTTAGGGTTTTACCATACATGTACAGGGGTAGTAGAGAAAAGAGGGTGCCGGTGGGATCCAATTCCGCTTGCCAACGTCTTACTCTATTCCCATGATTGCTAAACCAGCACTGGACATTGTACTCCCCCGCTTCTCCGAATGCCCTGATTCGAGTAGTGATCTCAAAAATCTGAGCTCGACTTGGGTGAGTGACTCCGTAATTGTAAATGTTGGTCAATATCCTGATTTGGTCTTCTGTCGGACGCCACTTTGGGCAGGTCGGTCTCTCCATTTCCATTTCCTTCTCATCCATTTCCCTAATTTGTCTAAATAAATAATAAATAAAAAAAAAAAAAAACAAACCATAAATAACAAAAATACTATGTTCATAGTCTAATGTTTTCTTCCATTGTGTTTCTTTTAAGCTAATTTTGTTCTTTGTATTGGGTCTTTCGAGTCTCGTTGTCCAGTTTGTGATCTGTTTCATGGTCCTCGCAAAGGTTCCTAAACGGATCTACGTCCAGATTGTCCATGTCCATGTCCTTGTGTTCATACGAGTAATTTTCTTTTAAGTTTTCTGTTTTTATGGGGTACGTGGCGTTGTTCTACCCGATTGTCTCTGCCATACCTTCAAACGAAGGGAGATTAACGTCTGGTTTCCAGCCTATATACCCCTTAAGTTTAAGACATTTTTGTTTTTAAGTGTTTTAAGTTTTAAAAAAAAAAAGAAGAGAAGAAAAGAGGGCTTAGAAAGTAAGTGCAGAGAAACGCGAGAGGGAAATAAAAGCAAACAAAGCGGAAAGCAGAAGAAAATGAAGAGCTTGCAAGAAAAGAAAGCAGAAAAGAAAAACAAGAAATGGAAAGCAAGAAAGAACAAATTGCTGGAAAACAAGGAAAACTGAACATCATAACAGAAAGAAAGGAGCAAAAAATGGAAAGCATGAGGGAGCAGAAACACATGAAAACATAAAGAAAAGGAGAGAAAGGAAAGAAAAGCTTAAAGGAAAGAAAGAAAGGTTTAAGAGCACAGAAGACTTACCCGGAGAAGAAGGGTTTGCGGAGGCTCCTCGCTGATCTCAGAAGGCACGCGGACAGAGTTTCCTCGTGAAATCCAAAACGCTCAGAGGAGAGAGAGCAAAGAGAAGGGAGAAGTAGAGAGAGAGACAGATCGAGAAATGTCGCCCAACGCGGAGGAGCTCTCGACTTATAGCCAAGCAAATCCACTGTAGCTACAGTTCCGGTCACTGCAAACGTTTGGTGTCGGTCTGATCTTTCAGAATTTAAAAAAAAAAAAAAATAATAATCGAAAAATTGAAAAATGAAAACGGGTAGGGTTTTATTGGGTCAATCCGGCCCAATTCAGGACACCATAGATGATCTGATTTACCAAAAAAAAATAATAATAAAACAAAATATGAAAAATGTGATAAATAGAAAATTTTCAAAAATAATAAATGGAGTGATGTAAAATTTGAAGTGTTCAAAATTGTTTTTCATTTTCATGATAAAGGACATTTTTCAGGTTCATTGGGCCTCATTGTCAGGTTAACCTTCTTTGAACCCAATTCTTCTGAAATATAAATTTGAGTGAAGAATTATTTTGGCATGTGTGTAATTTCACATCACACCATTTTGTTTGATTTTATTCCTTCTTCTTCTACATTTTGAATAAATCTAAAAATAAAAAATATTGAGAAAAAGGAACAGTGTTGAGCCCATTAGGCCCAATGGCCTTCGTGGTTTTCTCTCGAGTCTATTTCTTTTGAAAATATGTCAAAAATATTTTATTTTCACATTTTTGCTGTTGAATGAAGTTTAGTACATTTGTTCAAATTGTCCTGTGTGATTTTCTTTGAGTTTGTAGTTAAAAAGATTAAAAAAAAAAAAAGGGAACAGAGCTCGAGTCCATCAGGCCCAATGGCCTGTGTTTTTTCTTGAGTTTACTTCTTTTGGAAAATGTCAGAAATATGTTGTTTTCGCACTTTGCTTTGTAGTTTTGTAAAAAAATGTCAAAAAAGGAGTTTGAGTTCATGTTAAAAAAAAAAAAAAATTTAAATTTAGTGCAAGAGCGTGAATAGTAGTTGTCGAACCCATTTGGGCCCATTTTGAATATTAATTTTTCCTTAGCTTATTTTCAAAAAAATATATATATAAAGAATATTTCCCTTGCATAATTTTCACATATGTCATATTTCATTTAAAACCAAAAAATGTAAAAAGCAATTTCAGTTCCTTGAGTCGCTTTGGTATTGGGTTTGTCCGGTCCATTAGGCTCGCTATCTACATTCATTTTGCTTCAGGTCAAAGTTTGACCCATTTTTCTTTGAAGTCTTGTAAAATAAAAGTCAATCCAAAGAACTCAAAAATTATCAAAGTGCAAATTTTCAACAATGTCTTTAGAGTACAATCTTCCAAGTTGTCATGTGTGATTTTCTTTGAATTTGTAACAAAAAAATCTGAGAACGATTGATGAACAGTTTTTGAGCCCATTAGGCCCCTTTGTCATATGTGGTTTCTCTTGAACCAGTGCATCTGAATTTCTGAAAAAAATAAAAAAAATACATGTTTATGAAGATTTTGTGTTTTCAATTCATAATTTCCCTTTCCATCTGTGTGAATAAGTATGTGTGCAAAAAATAAAAAAAATAGAGGAATTCAGACCCTTGTCTGAAGATTTTGTCATGGTTGTAAAAAGAATAGTGTTGGGCTCTAGTAGTGTTGCAAAATTTTCTTTTGTTCAATCCTGTGAAATCCTCTCATAACAAAAAATGAAAAAATGAATTTCTTTTAGCTTGTTCCATAAACTATGAAAATGAAAAAAAAATGTTTTCTTTGTCATTTTCTTGTGTCAAGCTTTCACGGCTCAGGTCATCTGATTTATTGGGTCAATGTACCTGTGATAAACGGGTCGCACCGCTCACAAAAGTTGATTGCAAATAAGAATGCAGTACAGTGCTAGGAGGTGACTCCTAGGTCGTCTCTCAGGGACCAATTTTGGTGGTTCAGTCTTAGATTAGTCACGAAGTGGGGGGGTTTGTGATTTTTTTGTGTGCGGAAATTGAAATTAAAAGTGAAAATTAAACACAACTGAATTTAAAAACACTGAAATAAATTTTAACAGTGATAAAAACTGAACGGTAAAAAAAAAATGGTAAAAATAGACGATGGAAAAATTACAGTGTTGGAAATTAAAACACAGAACAGAAAATACGCAGAAGACAAAACAACAGTGTAATTAAAATTTACCAATAGTTCCAGTAAAAATAAACCGTAAAAACGATTCTTGAAAATAACATGACCAGTAAAACACAATGACAGAATTTAACGGTGCAGAAAATAGTAAACGGTAAAATAAAGAGACAGTAAAATTAAAAACACTTAATTGGAAATCAAATCTAGCAAAGATTCAACACTTTAATTAAAATTCAACACTTGAAAAGAAAATGAAAATGAAAAGGAAATGAGCAACCGTGAAATACTTCTATTACACTACACGTTTCAGAAATAAAATTTTACATTTGTGCACTAGAAATGAAAATGGAGAGAGTTAATTGAAAGAGGAAGAGGCAAGAGCCTCCTCCAGGCAGTGGCTTCTATTCTAAAACTCTCTAAAATCTCCCCTTGCTTCTCTAGTGCTGCTCCAATTTAAAGCCAAAGCTCTTGCTGCTGCTGCCTCCCGTGACTTCCCTTTGATTTTGTTTTTGTCTTCAATTGGCAGCCCTGAATTCTTAACCAAACATTCACCAATCCCTTAGGATGTATGAAAATAGGTGGGGCCCTCTCCAAATTGTTTGTCCGTTTCTTCACACTTTGGAATCAATGAAGAACCAATTTCTAAGAAGATTGATGGCTGAAAACACCACTGCTGCATGTCATCCTCCGTAGATCGTGAAGGTCTTCTTCAAGTGCTGCACCGTGGAGCAACTCCCTCAAGCTTGCTTGATTCTGCTGCCATGTACTACTGCAGCTGTCCGAGAGCTTTGCTTCTCATGGACCCTTTTGGATGAAGATTTGAAGGAGTGCAGATCTTGTGTTGATGTCCGCATGCAGCCCTCCATTGTGTTTATCTTCAAAATGAAGATCACTTGCTGCTATGGGCCGTGGCACACCACTCTCTTCAACGTGGCTTCTCCATCCAACTTCACGGTTTTCTTGCTTCTACCAAATCGTAATCCCCACCTCTTCTCAGTCCGTGAATGTGTTTCTTTCTTCCATCAAAATATGTGATTTGTTGGCTTGCAAGCATATGGCCGTAACACATTTCCCTTACCAATATTAAATCATTATTACTTCATTTATGAACAATGAGGTGGTCCCTTGGTGTATTAAAGGAAGAAAATTTCTACTTCATCCCGAATGATGTTTTCTTTTTGGTCATGAGCTTTCAAAAGGTGGTCCCCTCCATTATGTGCTTCTTCTCTCTATGCTTATATGCTTTTTTTTCTTGTGCAAAACCGTGAACTTATTTAAGTGATGGTTCCCACTTTTATTCCACTATGGCCGTGTATTTTCTTCCACTTGGACGTGACTTTGCTTGATTTTTTAAGAAACTTTCCATCCATGACAAAGTGGTGGCCCCATGTGTTGTCTCCTTTTGGCACCTTTCACAATTTAGAAATCCTTGTACGTGAGCTTTCAAGAAATGTGACATCTCTTTTAATTCAAGAAATGTGTTGGATGCATCAAGGTGGCCGTGAGCTTTACTCATGCCTTAATATCAATTTACCAATTTAATTCCAAAAGTTCTTCCAAGCTCCTTCCTATGTGTGCCGTGACATACTTTCCTCTTTCTCCACCAAAGTGAATTTGGTATCATGCTGGACGTAAGAATGTGGCAAAGGTGGTCCCTCCTTCATCTTTTGTTTCTTCTCCTTATTCATTCAATTAAATTCCCTGTGGCTTGTTGTCATTATGTGCTTCTTCCAAAACGTATTTCTTAAGAGTGTTGGGAGGTCTTAGCATTGTCCAATTATCAATTCCTAGTCACCACAAGTACCAAACAACAAGCAAATGCAAACAGATTAGAAATCACTTAAACAGTAATCACTGGACTGACATAGGAGAGTAAAATAAATACTGGGAACAACATAGAACGAATTTGAACAAAGTAAAAACTATACATGAAAATAGACATCCATACGAAACTATGAAAAAAAACCGCATGCAAAAAGGATAAGAATTAAACTCAAACGAAGACACACAAGTTGACACAACATTCACGTAGTACTAGGCTGACATAGGAGAGTAAACAAATTACTGGGAACAGTACAGAACGAATTTGAACAAAGTAAAAGTTATACATGAAACTAGACATCTAGACGAAACTATGAAAAAAAATTGCATGGAAAACGGATAAGAATTGATCTCGAACGAAGACAAAAAAGTTGACACAAAATTCACACAGCAACCAGCGAAAATTGAAGTGGCTGAAATACATTGGGCACATTTGTCATTTCTCATTTAGCCTTCAAATGTCCCAAAAAGATATCCAAAATTTTCCCATAATTAATAATGCAAAATAATAAGCTCAGATAATTCAAATTAGTTAAAATAAGAATTTCTGATCGAATTAAGCACAATTAGGAAAAATGGGAAAATACTGGACATTTAAGCACAATTCCTTGATTAATTCTAGTACAATAAACTAAGTGAAGTGAAGAAAATATTGGTTCATCAAAATAGACCACACTTAGTCTTTTGCACTCCTGGGCAAAATTAAGACTTAAATCAGGGAATAGTTCAAAGGACATCAAAGGACTGACACAGGCGCATCATACAGAAGACAAACACTCTCAAGGAAACAAAGAGAATTTACGCTGTTCTCAAGAAATCTAGACAGAGAAAAGATGTAGTTAATATCCAACACAAAATCAAGGAAAGCAGATACTTATAGAAATCTTCCAAGCAATTCAATACATGGAAAAATAATCCATCAGCTCAAGAGGTGATTTAAAAATAACATAACCTCACAGATGCACTAATAGTGTTTCTCTCAAGTGTTTAAGGTAAATAAATTCAACTCAATGTACTCAAGAAAACAAACACAAGTAGACTTGGCAAGCTTCTAATATCAACACTTAAAACATATGTATGCTCAGATCAAAAGGTCTTTCAGGGTTGTAATGGGGCCAAGGACAGGGGAGGATAAATTTGGATAAGTAGCTATAGCTCAGAAGAAATAGAGGTGCACTAGGGAAAAAAATGTAAACACAGTGAAATCTCACCCAAACCTCTAATTCAATCCTCTTCTCGACTCCATTATTTACAAAATTATTTTTCAATTTTTTCTTTTTCTCATCATTTTTTTTTTATCCTGTCTTCTTTTTTCTTTTTTTTTTTTTTTTTTTTTTTAATCATACAACAGGATATAAATTATCATTTTAAAACATGATGAGGAACCAACTAGCCAATTCATCAGAATTCCCAAGGAGACCACACTTATTCTCAAAATACTTCTATAGCTCCAGACTTTCCTAAGGTTAAGGTAATCATTTGTTTTTCACTTAGGGTCAGTGTATGAGCTTAAGAACAAAGAAATGGATACAGTATAGGCTCAAAGGGGTTACCAAAGGATAATAACAAGGTAGGCTTATTTGGCTAAAGAGGCTCAAGAACAAAAATGCCTTTATCACTTCCAAAAATGCATATAAATCAAGTATATCAAAAAGAATCAAGCCAAGGCATATGTGCAAGCAATCAAGATACATATCACACAAGAAAGAAAATAAAGTGGCTCAAATTCTCACACAGGGCATTCGTTACAATCAAATCAACCTCTTAAACATTATAATCATCTTCCAAGCAGAGAAAAGCAAGGATTACAAACTATAAGTATTAAGTAAGTGAAGGAAAAATCTACAACTTAAACATCATCCAGAAATCAAGAGAAAAATGTAAAATTTATTGCACACAAAACTCGATAAAAATAACTTAAAACAGAAAAAATTAACACTCAAAAACAAACAATTTAACACACAAAATACAATCTAACAGAAAAATCAGAATTTCTTCCCAGTAGACCACACTTAAATCACACAATGTCCTCAGTGTGTTACAATCATCAGATGATCAATTTCAGAGCAGTCAAATAATATAGACAAGTGCAATAAAAAGTTAGGAAAAATGGGAAGAAATTTTTCAGTAACATCCATCAGTAGATGTTATCAGGGACATCCATCAGCAGATGTCTAAAACACCTAGCACCCATCAGTAGATGCTAATAATTTTTTTTTTATTTTTTATTTTTTATTTTTTATTTTTTTTTTTTTTATTTATTTTTTTTTTCTGAAAAAGGAGATGACCGGCACTGTGACAACAGTCTCGGTGGCAAAGACCGGAACTGTTGCTACAGTGGAAAGAAATCTGGCTATAAATGAGGCACTCCTCCGCGTCTGAGCGCCATTTCCTGACTTGCCCATTCTCTCACTACTCCTCTCTTCTCTCTCTCTGCTTTCTCTGCTCTCTCTGAGCGTCTGGATCTGCGAGGAAGCTCTGTCTGCGTGCCTTCTGAAGAGTCTGAGTGAGATCCGCGAGGAGCCTCTGCCCTAGTGTGCCTTCGGAGCGTCTAAGATCTGCGTCAAGCTTCTGTAAGCCCTACTACTCCGGGTAAGTCATCTGCACCTTGGATCTCCTTTCTTTCGGCTTTTTCTGCTGTTTTTTACTTTTCCTGCCTTCCAGTCTTTCCCTTTCAGTATTTCCTTTTTCTGCCCTGCTCTCTTTATTTTTCTCTGCTTGTTCTCTTTCCCTCTCCCTTGTCCTGCTTTCCTGTTATTTATTTTCTTTGCTGCAATACTTGTCCTCTCCCCCTGCCCGATCTATCTTCTCCTTTTCAATTTTTTTCATATTTTTGAAACTGAAAACTCTTAAACACATAAAACACAACTGTCTAAAAACTTAAGGGGTATATCGGCTGGAAACCAGACGTTAATCTCCCTTCGTTTGAAGGTATGGCAGAGACAATCGGGTAGAACAACGCCACGTACCCCACTTAAAACTAAAACACAGAAACTGAATATACAAGAACAATATGGACAAGGACACTGGACGTAGATCCGTTTAGGACCCTTTTGCAAGGACCGTAAAACAGATCTGAGACCAGACACAAAAACAATCAAAGACAGACAGGACAAAATAAATCTAAAAGGAAACAAGAACAAATAAAGAAAACATTGAATTAAGAATCTAATTTTTTTATGTTTTTTTTTTATGTTATGCTTTTTTTTTCTTGTTTTTGTTCTTTTTATATGTATTTATTTTTTATTTATGTATTTGTATATTACGAGAGGAAGGATGAGTGATATGGAATCAGAGAGATATACCAGTCAACGATGGCGTCCTACAGATGATCAGATCACGATGATGACCAAAATCTACAACTATGGGGTCACACACCCAAGCCGAGCGCAAGTCGTCGAGATCGCGTCTCGACTAAGGACCTTCGGCGAAGCCACTGAATACAACGTGCACTGCTGGTTTAACAACCATGGCAATCGGGTCAAGCGCTGGCAAGCGGAGATAGACCCCACAGGCACTCTCTTTTCACAACTGCCGCTATACATGTACGGTAAGAACTCTCATCATACCTCAATCGAAATTTTCCATTCCTCTTCTATTATTAACACAAGTTTTTTTTTTTTTTTTTGTTTGAAAGAAAACAACTGGGTGATAATGAGGGCACCGAGGCTGCTGAATCTGTTTCCAGTTCCGATCATTATCGATGACGATAAAAATGAACGAGAAATTCCTCCACCAAAGCCTCCGCTCGTGACTTTTCGAACCAGAGCTCCCTCAACGGAGCTCTCCCTTAGACCACCACAACCAGCTCGAGAGTTCTTTCATTTTTAATGTTTTATGTTTTTTTTTTTTTTTTTTTATGTTTTTGTTGGCCGAGTGTGGCCAGAATATTAAGGACTGTAATATGAACACTTATGTTTTTTTTTATGTTTTTAATTTTATGTTTTTTTTTTTTTTTTTTATTATGTTGTTTTGGTCTGTAATATTAACGATCACTAAAGATCGACTCCCCCGAACATCTTTTATTTATATATATCTACTGCAATTTTATGTTCAGATCTGTTCAAGCTCCTATTTTCCATTACTGTAATTTTGCTATTATGAATGAAATATTTTCTTAGTCTAAAAATTTGCAATCAAAGATCTGTATGAAAACAACTAAGAAATTGTATTTACAGTGAAGGAAAATAAGGAAAATAAATGAGATCTGAAGTGAAAATTTTTATTGGTATGAAATAATAAGATACTGAGGGTCGAAATAAAATCAAGGAATACGCAAAACAATTTTTGAATTTTTGAATTTTTGAATTTTTTTTTTATATATATATTTAGTAAAAACACTAAAAATCACGAAGCAAATAAAACACAAAACACATTATTATTTTTTTTTTTTTTTTTTAAATATATGAAAAATAAATATATGTACATCTCATAACAATTAAATTTGAAAAGAAAAAATTTTTGCACACTTAAAAAAAAATTATCACAAATAAATTTTTTTTTTTTAAATAATAATAACTGGAAAACTAATAAAGAAAAATAAAAGGAAAAATAAACATAAAAGAAAACAAAATTCAGAATCTTCCCGAGACCATACTTAAAATACAATGTCCTAAACGTGTTCTAAGCATAAGATCATCAGTTAAAACACTAAACAGATAAAGGACAAATGCAATAAAAGTAGGAAAACGGGAAAGAAAGAAAAAGAAAACTCCCCTGGATTATGGTGGCAGTTGCCAATTTTGGATCATCAGGGAGAGGTCTTCATGTTCACGATCCAGCCATGAAGTTTTGAGGACGAACTGCTTCATCCTCCAGATTTGATCAAGCAGTGAAATGTTTTCCACAGCTGGATCTGAGCAGTGATTGTTGATGAGCAGGTTCAGCAGGTGCCTATTGTTGTTGAAACAGTTATGGGTACTCGCACCTTTGTCTTCAATTGTGGGTGTCTGCTCATCAAGTTTATACGTACCTCCTGCAACATGGTTAGTGCAATGTGGTTCCACAGAAATATTATGCAGAGGTATAACACCCAATCCCAATTCATCATACTGAGCCTTAGACACAATCTCATAACATGAATCGGTTTCAAATGTAGAAACAATATCTATAACAAGCTCAGATTCATGTTCAGACGGAGAATTAAAAACATGCTCAGCTACAATATGATTACAAGCATACCTATCATCAGCATAATCTTTAATAACACAATCAACAGAATAATCAATTTGCGGTATGCTTACCTCCACTTCCTTGAAGATTTCTAGAGTGTGGGAAGGTGAAGGTGGTCTACCTGGTTCAGGATTACTGCTTACTTCTGCCGGGTCCCCAAAATTTTCATCAGTCTCCTCAGGTGCAAGAGTGGCCATCTGCCTGATCTGATCACTCAGATTCTGTATGGCAGCTTGAGTTTCCTGCTGGAACTCCATGCTCTCTTGCTTGAACTGCATGTTCCCTTTCTGAAACTGAATATTCTGCATTGTCATCTGCTCTAGTAACTCCTTTAATGTAGGTTCAGAAATAGAAGGCTGAGGAGTTATTTGAATAGGAGAATCATACTGCTGACTCTCATATTGTTGAACTGGCTCCCAAAGAGAGCTCTCAGAAATTGGATGATGGAACATATTGTTCTCATCATAAAAATCAGCAGATTTAAAATCAAAGTAATATGCAGAATAAGAATCATAATCACAGACATTGGCAGAATAAGCATTATTCACAACATTAAAATAGGTAGACATGGAAAAATAAAAAGTAAAAACTAAAAACTAAAAATTACGAATCAGATAAAACAAAACACATTTATACATGCTACAAGCACACACAAGACAGAACATCAATAGTAAAAATTTTTAATTATTTTTTTTTTTAAATATAGCAACTAAATACAGAACACAGCACAATAAAAATATAAAATACAAAACATATATTAACACAACATAATCGAAAAACACAACAAAAATCTAAAACAAGAACCTGGAACTGAAGTGACAACGCCGCCAAAATTTGCTGAAGGTGTCGTTGTCGCCTACAAAAATACAAAACACAAAACACACAAAATACACATATTAACAGAACAAAAATTTACACAACAAGAATCTAAAACCAAACCGTCTTTGGTCCCCGGCAACGGCGCCATTTTTTGATAAACGGGTCGCACCGCTCACAAAAGTTGATTGCAAATAAGAATGCAGTACAGTGCTAGGAGGTGACTCCTAGGTCGTCTCTCAGGGACCAATTTTGGTGGTTCAGTCTTAGATTAGTCACGAAGTGGGGGGGTTTGTGATTTTTTTGTGTGCGGAAATTGAAATTAAAAGTGAAAATTAAACACAACTGAATTTAAAAACACTGAAATAAATTTTAACAGTGATAAAAACTGAACGGTAAAAAAAAAATGGTAAAAATAGACGATGGAAAAATTACAGTGTTGGAAATTAAAACACAGAACAAAAAATACGCAGAAGACAAAACAACAGTGTAATTAAAATTTACCAATAGTTCCAGTAAAAATAAACCGTAAAAACGATTCTTGAAAATAACATGACCAGTAAAACACAATGACAGAATTTAACGGTGCAGAAAATAGTAAACGGTAAAATAAAGAGACAGTAAAATTAAAAACACTTAATTGGAAATCAAATCTAGCAAAGATTCAACACTTTAATTAAAATTCAACACTTGAAAAGAAAATGAAAATGAAAAGGAAATGAGCAACCGTGAAATACTTCTATTACACTACACGTTTCAGAAATAAAATTTTACATTTGTGCACTAGAAATGAAAATGGAGAGAGTTAATTGAAAGAGGAAGAGGCAAGAGCCTCCTCCAGGCAGTGGCTTCTATTCTAAAACTCTCTAAAATCTCCCCTTGCTTCTCTAGTGCTGCTCCAATTTAAAGCCAAAGCTCTTGCTGCTGCTGCCTCCCGTGACTTCCCTTTGATTTTGTTTTTGTCTTCAATTGGCAGCCCTGAATTCTTAACCAAACATTCACCAATCCCTTAGGATGTATGAAAATAGGTGGGGCCCTCTCCAAATTGTTTGTCCGTTTCTTCACACTTTGGAATCAATGAAGAACCAATTTCTAAGAAGATTGATGGCTGAAAACACCACTGCTGCATGTCATCCTCCGTAGATCGTGAAGGTCTTCTTCAAGTGCTGCACCGTGGAGCAACTCCCTCAAGCTTGCTTGATTCTGCTGCCATGTACTACTGCAGCTGTCCGAGAGCTTTGCTTCTCATGGACCCTTTTGGATGAAGATTTGAAGGAGTGCAGATCTTGTGTTGATGTCCGCATGCAGCCCTCCATTGTGTTTATCTTCAAAATGAAGATCACTTGCTGCTATGGGCCGTGGCACACCACTCTCTTCAACGTGGCTTCTCCATCCAACTTCACGGTTTTCTTGCTTCTACCAAATCGTAATCCCCACCTCTTCTCAGTCCGTGAATGTGTTTCTTTCTTCCATCAAAATATGTGATTTGTTGGCTTGCAAGCATATGGCCGTAACACATTTCCCTTACCAATATTAAATCATTATTACTTCATTTATGAACAATGAGGTGGTCCCTTGGTGTATTAAAGGAAGAAAATTTCTACTTCATCCCGAATGATGTTTTCTTTTTGGTCATGAGCTTTCAAAAGGTGGTCCCCTCCATTATGTGCTTCTTCTCTCTATGCTTATATGCTTTTTTTTCTTGTGCAAAACCGTGAACTTATTTAAGTGATGGTTCCCACTTTTATTCCACTATGGCCGTGTATTTTCTTCCACTTGGACGTGACTTTGCTTGATTTTTTAAGAAACTTTCCATCCATGACAAAGTGGTGGCCCCATGTGTTGTCTCCTTTTGGCACCTTTCACAATTTAGAAATCCTTGTACGTGAGCTTTCAAGAAATGTGACATCTCTTTTAATTCAAGAAATGTGTTGGATGCATCAAGGTGGCCGTGAGCTTTACTCATGCCTTAATATCAATTTACCAATTTAATTCCAAAAGTTCTTCCAAGCTCCTTCCTATGTGTGCCGTGACATACTTTCCTCTTTCTCCACCAAAGTGAATTTGGTATCATGCTGGACGTAAGAATGTGGCAAAGGTGGTCCCTCCTTCATCTTTTGTTTCTTCTCCTTATTCATTCAATTAAATTCCCTGTGGCTTGTTGTCATTATGTGCTTCTTCCAAAACGTATTTCTTAAGAGTGTTGGGAGGTCTTAGCATTGTCCAATTATCAATTCCTAGTCACCACAAGTACCAAACAACAAGCAAATGCAAACAGATTAGAAATCACTTAAACAGTAATCACTGGACTGACATAGGAGAGTAAAATAAATACTGGGAACAACATAGAACGAATTTGAACAAAGTAAAAACTATACATGAAAATAGACATCCATACGAAACTATGAAAAAAAACCGCATGCAAAAAGGATAAGAATTAAACTCAAACGAAGACACACAAGTTGACACAACATTCACGTAGTACTAGGCTGACATAGGAGAGTAAACAAATTACTGGGAACAGTACAGAACGAATTTGAACAAAGTAAAAGTTATACATGAAACTAGACATCTAGACGAAACTATGAAAAAAAATTGCATGGAAAACGGATAAGAATTGATCTCGAACGAAGACAAACAAGTTGACACAAAATTCACACAGCAACCAGCGAAAATTGAAGTGGCTGAAATACATTGGGCACATTTGTCATTTCTCATTTAGCCTTCAAATGTCCCAAAAAGATATCCAAAATTTTCCCATAATTAATAATGCAAAATAATAAGCTCAGATAATTCAAATTAGTTAAAATAAGAATTTCTGATCGAATTAAGCACAATTAGGAAAAATGGGAAAATACTGGACATTTAAGCACAATTCCTTGATTAATTCTAGTACAATAAACTAAGTGAAGTGAAGAAAATATTGGTTCATCAAAATAGACCACACTTAGTCTTTTGCACTCCTGGGCAAAATTAAGACTTAAATCAGGGAATAGTTCAAAGGACATCAAAGGACTGACACAGGCGCATCATACAGAAGACAAACACTCTCAAGGAAACAAAGAGAATTTACGCTGTTCTCAAGAAATCTAGACAGAGAAAAGATGTAGTTAATATCCAACACAAAATCAAGGAAAGCAGATACTTATAGAAATCTTCCAAGCAATTCAATACATGGAAAAATAATCCATCAGCTCAAGAGGTGATTTAAAAATAACATAACCTCACAGATGCACTAATAGTGTTTCTCTCAAGTGTTTAAGGTAAATAAATTCAACTCAATGTACTCAAGAAAACAAACACAAGTAGACTTGGCAAGCTTCTAATATCAACACTTAAAACATATGTATGCTCAGATCAAAAGGTCTTTCAGGGTTGTAATGGGGCCAAGGACAGGGGAGGATAAATTTGGATAAGTAGCTATAGCTCAGAAGAAATAGAGGTGCACTAGGGAAAAAAATGTAAACACAGTGAAATCTCACCCAAACCTCTAATTCAATCCTCTTCTCGACTCCATTATTTACAAAATTATTTTTCAATTTTTTCTTTTTCTCATCATTTTTTTTTTATCCTGTCTTCTTTTTTCTTTTTTTTTTTTTTTTTTTTTTAATCATACAACAGGATATAAATTATCATTTTAAAACATGATGAGGAACCAACTAGCCAATTCATCAGAATTCCCAAGGAGACCACACTTATTCTCAAAATACTTCTATAGCTCCAGACTTTCCTAAGGTTAAGGTAATCATTTGTTTTTCACTTAGGGTCAGTGTATGAGCTTAAGAACAAAGAAATGGATACAGTATAGGCTCAAAGGGGTTACCAAAGGATAATAACAAGGTAGGCTTATTTGGCTAAAGAGGCTCAAGAACAAAAATGCCTTTATCACTTCCAAAAATGCATATAAATCAAGTATATCAAAAAGAATCAAGCCAAGGCATATGTGCAAGCAATCAAGATACATATCACACAAGAAAGAAAATAAAGTGGCTCAAATTCTCACACAGGGCATTCGTTACAATCAAATCAACCTCTTAAACATTATAATCATCTTCCAAGCAGAGAAAAGCAAGGATTACAAACTATAAGTATTAAGTAAGTGAAGGAAAAATCTACAACTTAAACATCATCCAGAAATCAAGAGAAAAATGTAAAATTTATTGCACACAAAACTCGATAAAAATAACTTAAAACAGAAAAAATTAACACTAAAAAACAAACAATTTAACACACAAAATACAATCTAACAGAAAAATCAGAATTTCTTCCCAGTAGACCACACTTAAATCACACAATGTCCTCAGTGTGTTACAATCATCAGATGATCAATTTCAGAGCAGTCAAATAATATAGACAAGTGCAATAAAAAGTTAGGAAAAATGGGAAGAAATTTTTCAGTAACATCCATCAGTAGATGTTATCAGGGACATCCATCAGCAGATGTCTAAAACACCTAGCACCCATCAGTAGATGCTAATAATTTTTTTTTTATTTTTTATTTTTTATTTTTTATTTTTTTTTTTTTTTTTTTTTTTTCTGAAAAAGGAGATGACCGGCACTGTGACAACAGTCTCGGTGGCAAAGACCGGAACTGTTGCTACAGTGGAAAGAAATCTGGCTATAAATGAGGCACTCCTCCGCGTCTGAGCGCCATTTCCTGACTTGCCCATTCTCTCACTACTCCTCTCTTCTCTCTCTCTGCTTTCTCTGCTCTCTCTGAGCGTCTGGATCTGCGAGGAAGCTCTGTCTGCGTGCCTTCTGAAGAGTCTGAGTGAGATCCGCGAGGAGCCTCTGCCCTAGTGTGCCTTCGGAGCGTCTAAGATCTGCGTCAAGCTTCTGTAAGCCCTACTACTCCGGGTAAGTCATCTGCACCTTGGATCTCCTTTCTTTCGGCTTTTTCTGCTGTTTTTTACTTTTCCTGCCTTCCAGTCTTTCCCTTTCAGTATTTCCTTTTTCTGCCCTGCTCTCTTTATTTTTCTCTGCTTGTTCTCTTTCCCTCTCCCTTGTCCTGCTTTCCTGTTATTTATTTTCTTTGCTGCAATACTTGTCCTCTCCCCCTGCCCGATCTATCTTCTCCTTTTCAATTTTTTTCATATTTTTGAAACTGAAAACTCTTAAACACATAAAACACAACTGTCTAAAAACTTAAGGGGTATATCGGCTGGAAACCAGACGTTAATCTCCCTTCGTTTGAAGGTATGGCAGAGACAATCGGGTAGAACAACGCCACGTACCCCACTTAAAACTAAAACACAGAAACTGAATATACAAGAACAATATGGACAAGGACACTGGACGTAGATCCGTTTAGGACCCTTTTGCAAGGACCGTAAAACAGATCTGAGACCAGACACAAAAACAATCAAAGACAGACAGGACAAAATAAATCTAAAAGGAAACAAGAACAAATAAAGAAAACATTGAATTAAGAATCTAATTTTTTTATGTTTTTTTTTTATGTTATGCTTTTTTTTTTCTTGTTTTTGTTCTTTTTATATGTATTTATTTTTTATTTATGTATTTGTATATTACGAGAGGAAGGATGAGTGATATGGAATCAGAGAGATATACCAGTCAACGATGGCGTCCTACAGATGATCAGATCACGATGATGACCAAAATCTACAACTATGGGGTCACACACCCAAGCCGAGCGCAAGTCGTCGAGATCGCGTCTCGACTAAGGACCTTCGGCGAAGCCACTGAATACAACGTGCACTGCTGGTTTAACAACCATGGCAATCGGGTCAAGCGCTGGCAAGCGGAGATAGACCCCACAGGCACTCTCTTTTCACAACTGCCGCTATACATGTACGGTAAGAACTCTCATCATACCTCAATCGAAATTTTCCATTCCTCTTCTATTATTAACACAAGTTTTTTTTTTTTTTTTTTTTTTTGTTTGAAAGAAAACAACTGGGTGATAATGAGGGCACCGAGGCTGCTGAATCTGTTTCCAGTTCCGATCATTATCGATGACGATAAAAATGAACGAGAAATTCCTCCACCAAAGCCTCCGCTCGTGACTTTTCGAACCAGAGCTCCCTCAACGGAGCTCTCCCTTAGACCACCACAACCAGCTCGAGAGTTCTTTCATTTTTAATGTTTTATGTTTTTTTTTTTTTTTTTTTTTTTATGTTTTTGTTGGCCGAGTGTGGCCAGAATATTAAGGACTGTAATATGAACACTTATGTTTTTTTTTATGTTTTTAATTTTATGTTTTTTTTTTTTTTTTTTTTTTATTATGTTGTTTTGGTCTGTAATATTAACGATCACTAAAGATCGACTCCCCCGAACATCTTTTATTTATATATATCTACTGCAATTTTATGTTCAGATCTGTTCAAGCTCCTATTTTCCATTACTGTAATTTTGCTATTATGAATGAAATATTTTCTTAGTCTAAAAATTTGCAATCAAAGATCTGTATGAAAACAACTAAGAAATTGTATTTACAGTGAAGGAAAATAAGGAAAATAAATGAGATCTGAAGTGAAAATTTTTATTGGTATGAAATAATAAGATACTGAGGGTCGAAATAAAATCAAGGAATACGCAAAACAATTTTTGAATTTTTGAATTTTTGAATTTTTTTTTTTATATATATATTTAGTAAAAACACTAAAAATCACGAAGCAAATAAAACACAAAACACATTATTATTTTTTTTTTTTTTTTTAAATATATGAAAAATAAATATATGTACATCTCATAACAATTAAATTTGAAAAGAAAAAATTTTTGCACACTTAAAAAAAAATTATCACAAATAAATTTTTTTTTTTTTTTAAATAATAATAACTGGAAAACTAATAAAGAAAAATAAAAGGAAAAATAAACATAAAAGAAAACAAAATTCAGAATCTTCCCGAGACCATACTTAAAATACAATGTCCTAAACGTGTTCTAAGCATAAGATCATCAGTTAAAACACTAAACAGATAAAGGACAAATGCAATAAAAGTAGGAAAACGGGAAAGAAAGAAAAAGAAAACTCCCCTGGATTATGGTGGCAGTTGCCAATTTTGGATCATCAGGGAGAGGTCTTCATGTTCACGATCCAGCCATGAAGTTTTGAGGACGAACTGCTTCATCCTCCAGATTTGATCAAGCAGTGAAATGTTTTCCACAGCTGGATCTGAGCAGTGATTGTTGATGAGCAGGTTCAGCAGGTGCCTATTGTTGTTGAAACAGTTATGGGTACTCGCACCTTTGTCTTCAATTGTGGGTGTCTGCTCATCAAGTTTATACGTACCTCCTGCAACATGGTTAGTGCAATGTGGTTCCACAGAAATATTATGCAGAGGTATAACACCCAATCCCAATTCATCATACTGAGCCTTAGACACAATCTCATAACATGAATCGGTTTCAAATGTAGAAACAATATCTATAACAAGCTCAGATTCATGTTCAGACGGAGAATTAAAAACATGCTCAGCTACAATATGATTACAAGCATACCTATCATCAGCATAATCTTTAATAACACAATCAACAGAATAATCAATTTGCGGTATGCTTACCTCCACTTCCTTGAAGATTTCTAGAGTGTGGGAAGGTGAAGGTGGTCTACCTGGTTCAGGATTACTGCTTACTTCTGCCGGGTCCCCAAAATTTTCATCAGTCTCCTCAGGTGCAAGAGTGGCCATCTGCCTGATCTGATCACTCAGATTCTGTATGGCAGCTTGAGTTTCCTGCTGGAACTCCATGCTCTCTTGCTTGAACTGCATGTTCCCTTTCTGAAACTGAATATTCTGCATTGTCATCTGCTCTAGTAACTCCTTTAATGTAGGTTCAGAAATAGAAGGCTGAGGAGTTATTTGAATAGGAGAATCATACTGCTGACTCTCATATTGTTGAACTGGCTCCCAAAGAGAGCTCTCAGAAATTGGATGATGGAACATATTGTTCTCATCATAAAAATCAGCAGATTTAAAATCAAAGTAATATGCAGAATAAGAATCATAATCACAGACATTGGCAGAATAAGCATTATTCACAACATTAAAATAGGTAGACATGGAAAAATAAAAAGTAAAAACTAAAAACTAAAAATTACGAATCAGATAAAACAAAACACATTTATACATGCTACAAGCACACACAAGACAGAACATCAATAGTAAAAATTTTTAATTATTTTTTTTTTTTAAATATAGCAACTAAATACAGAACACAGCACAATAAAAATATAAAATACAAAACATATATTAACACAACATAATCGAAAAACACAACAAAAATCTAAAACAAGAACCTGGAACTGAAGTGACAACGCCGCCAAAATTTGCTGAAGGTGTCGTTGTCGCCTACAAAAATACAAAACACAAAACACACAAAATACACATATTAACAGAACAAAAATTTACACAACAAGAATCTAAAACCAAACCGTCTTTGGTCCCCGGCAACGGCGCCATTTTTTGATAAACGGGTCGCACCGCTCACAAAAGTTGATTGCAAATAAGAATGCAGTACAGTGCTAGGAGGTGACTCCTAGGTCGTCTCTCAGGGACCAATTTTGGTGGTTCAGTCTTAGATTAGTCACGAAGTGGGGGGGTTTGTGATTTTTTTGTGTGCGGAAATTGAAATTAAAAGTGAAAATTAAACACAACTGAATTTAAAAACACTGAAATAAATTTTAACAGTGATAAAAACTGAACGGTAAAAAAAAAATGGTAAAAATAGACGATGGAAAAATTACAGTGTTGGAAATTAAAACACAGAACAAAAAATACGCAGAAGACAAAACAACAGTGTAATTAAAATTTACCAATAGTTCCAGTAAAAATAAACCGTAAAAACGATTCTTGAAAATAACATGACCAGTAAAACACAATGACAGAATTTAACGGTGCAGAAAATAGTAAACGGTAAAATAAAGAGACAGTAAAATTAAAAACACTTAATTGGAAATCAAATCTAGCAAAGATTCAACACTTTAATTAAAATTCAACACTTGAAAAGAAAATGAAAATGAAAAGGAAATGAGCAACCGTGAAATACTTCTATTACACTACACGTTTCAGAAATAAAATTTTACATTTGTGCACTAGAAATGAAAATGGAGAGAGTTAATTGAAAGAGGAAGAGGCAAGAGCCTCCTCCAGGCAGTGGCTTCTATTCTAAAACTCTCTAAAATCTCCCCTTGCTTCTCTAGTGCTGCTCCAATTTAAAGCCAAAGCTCTTGCTGCTGCTGCCTCCCGTGACTTCCCTTTGATTTTGTTTTTGTCTTCAATTGGCAGCCCTGAATTCTTAACCAAACATTCACCAATCCCTTAGGATGTATGAAAATAGGTGGGGCCCTCTCCAAATTGTTTGTCCGTTTCTTCACACTTTGGAATCAATGAAGAACCAATTTCTAAGAAGATTGATGGCTGAAAACACCACTGCTGCATGTCATCCTCCGTAGATCGTGAAGGTCTTCTTCAAGTGCTGCACCGTGGAGCAACTCCCTCAAGCTTGCTTGATTCTGCTGCCATGTACTACTGCAGCTGTCCGAGAGCTTTGCTTCTCATGGACCCTTTTGGATGAAGATTTGAAGGAGTGCAGATCTTGTGTTGATGTCCGCATGCAGCCCTCCATTGTGTTTATCTTCAAAATGAAGATCACTTGCTGCTATGGGCCGTGGCACACCACTCTCTTCAACGTGGCTTCTCCATCCAACTTCACGGTTTTCTTGCTTCTACCAAATCGTAATCCCCACCTCTTCTCAGTCCGTGAATGTGTTTCTTTCTTCCATCAAAATATGTGATTTGTTGGCTTGCAAGCATATGGCCGTAACACATTTCCCTTACCAATATTAAATCATTATTACTTCATTTATGAACAATGAGGTGGTCCCTTGGTGTATTAAAGGAAGAAAATTTCTACTTCATCCCGAATGATGTTTTCTTTTTGGTCATGAGCTTTCAAAAGGTGGTCCCCTCCATTATGTGCTTCTTCTCTCTATGCTTATATGCTTTTTTTTCTTGTGCAAAACCGTGAACTTATTTAAGTGATGGTTCCCACTTTTATTCCACTATGGCCGTGTATTTTCTTCCACTTGGACGTGACTTTGCTTGATTTTTTAAGAAACTTTCCATCCATGACAAAGTGGTGGCCCCATGTGTTGTCTCCTTTTGGCACCTTTCACAATTTAGAAATCCTTGTACGTGAGCTTTCAAGAAATGTGACATCTCTTTTAATTCAAGAAATGTGTTGGATGCATCAAGGTGGCCGTGAGCTTTACTCATGCCTTAATATCAATTTACCAATTTAATTCCAAAAGTTCTTCCAAGCTCCTTCCTATGTGTGCCGTGACATACTTTCCTCTTTCTCCACCAAAGTGAATTTGGTATCATGCTGGACGTAAGAATGTGGCAAAGGTGGTCCCTCCTTCATCTTTTGTTTCTTCTCCTTATTCATTCAATTAAATTCCCTGTGGCTTGTTGTCATTATGTGCTTCTTCCAAAACGTATTTCTTAAGAGTGTTGGGAGGTCTTAGCATTGTCCAATTATCAATTCCTAGTCACCACAAGTACCAAACAACAAGCAAATGCAAACAGATTAGAAATCACTTAAACAGTAATCACTGGACTGACATAGGAGAGTAAAATAAATACTGGGAACAGTACAGAACGAATTTGAACAAAGTAAAAGTTATACATGAAACTAGACATCTAGACGAAACTATGAAAAAAAATTGCATGGAAAACGGATAAGAATTGATCTCGAACGAAGACAAACAAGTTGACACAAAATTCACACAGCAACCAGCGAAAATTGAAGTGGCTGAAATACATTGGGCACATTTGTCATTTCTCATTTAGCCTTCAAATGTCCCAAAAAGATATCCAAAATTTTCCCATAATTAATAATGCAAAATAATAAGCTCAGATAATTCAAATTAGTTAAAATAAGAATTTCTGATCGAATTAAGCACAATTAGGAAAAATGGGAAAATACTGGACATTTAAGCACAATTCCTTGATTAATTCTAGTACAATAAACTAAGTGAAGTGAAGAAAATATTGGTTCATCAACCTGGTAAGTCCAACTTCCTTCTATGTCAATTTTCTTCAGGGCCAATCTGATTTGGATTTTTCCCGTGTCAAAAAGAAAAGTCCAATTCCAAGCTCATTAAGTCCATTTCTCGTTCTCTATTAAAAAAAAAAATATATACAAAAATATTTCCTTCAGTAAACTGCATAATTTTTCCTCATTAACACATTTTTCATTCATAAAATAAAATGCAGCATAAGTTTGAAAATACAAAAAGATTTCTTTCAATGAATTGCATAATTTTCCCTCATTAGCATATCTTTCATTCATTAAATAAAGAGGAATATAAGTGTGAAAAATACAAAAATATTTCTTTCAATAAGTGCATCAGTTTTCGTTTCATGATGCATATTTCCATTCAAAAAAAAAAAGGGATAGCCCAAGTGAAAAAATACAAAAAAAAAATATGTTTGAATGATTCACATGATTTCTTCATTCAAAAAGATTTATTTTAGTTAGTTTCATTATTACATTTCTGTATTCATAAAACAAAAAAGAAGAGAACACAAATTTGAAAAATTCAAAAAGATAATTGAGTCAATTGTTTTCGAGGTAAGTCATCAAGTTTATGTTATTCTAAAAAGAAAATGGATGTCATTCTTTGTTGGGTCACATTTGCATTTGAACCTCAGTGTGTGCATTGCTTGAGAATACTCATTCCTTAATAATATCCCTCATAATCAGCCTTCATTGAATCTTTATTTGTAAACGTCTACCTGTTAGCCTTACTTGGGCCTTTGTTTGAAAACATCCATCCTCCGGCCCTCATTGTACAAAAGGATTGACCCCGATCATTACCCAAGATGAACAAAATTATATTTTAGGGCAAATGTGCCTGTCCATAATTTTGTCAGTTAGGTGATCCCTGAATCCTTCAAAGACAAAGAAAAAAGAGAGTTTCAAAAAGAAAATAAAAAGAAAAACAACTCGTGCTGAAGTCAATGGATTTGTCAGAGTTAATCTTTCGAAAATAAAGTGACCAGAGTTCAAGATGATGTGTGGCCATTTTCCTTCATCCAAAAAGAAACAAAAAAAAATATATCCATTGATTCCCATTTGAGCCAAGAAATAATTCTTTTTTAAATTTACCCGAGTAAGAGTTACCATTACAATAGAAGTCGACTCAGGATGCAAACAAAAGACACTTAGTGATCAAAGAAAGAAAGTTCATCAAGAAGAGCAAATAGAAAGAAGAAACACTAAGTGGTGATCTTAATAAGAGAAAAGCATTGAGGAGTTTGACAAATAGCAAATTCAGGACAAAATGGTAACTCTTGTTTCAAAAAATAATAAACTGAAAACAGTTGTTTGGGCCTTATCCGTTGTTTGAATACCCTTCAGCCCACAGCATCATTACAAGCCGAATAAAAGCCCACACTGATTGAATGATGATTTCTTTAATTTTCATAAAGATTAATTGTGTGATAAGTTGAAATGACTTACAATGTAGTTGTAAAAAAAAAGAGAAAGTAAAAATGAAGAAACAAAATGTCTTAGGAAGAGGGGATTCTCCTGCTAACTGGCTAAAAAGAAAGGTCATTTAAGGGCATCCTTTTGTTCAATCATTTCCAAACCCATCCTCGGACGAGGGGCAGCCTTGTTGAGCCTTGTTCATCCTGACGTTCATCAATCCATTCACCCAACTGGGTCATCCCTTGCTGGGCCTCGCATGATTTTGGTTCGCCCCGAACTTCAAAAATCCTTCTCCACCAAAATTGGGGCAATCCTTTCAAGCCAATCATTTCCATATCCATCACAAATTTTTGAACAAATTCATTCAAACTCTTCCCTCGATTCCCACACTAGGGGGCAACGTTGTATGTTTTACATAACCTTTTCGCCCATTCTCTAAAATTAGGGCAACTTTGTGAAGTTTATATGTTTTGGCCCATTCTGAACCTGGGGAAATTTTGTTAATCTCACATTTGTTTCATCTGTATATTCAAAGTTCGTACCAAGACCAGGGCATCCCTTGTTGGGCCTCCTAGATTTGTCCGTGCTGAAATTCATAAATCTACCCTCAAAACAGGGGCAGACACTTTGGGGCTCTGAGTCCATCATTCGTAAACCCGAAATGGGGGGCAACTTCTTTTTGAACCTCACTTAAGTGACTCATACCCAAAACCAGGGGCAATTTTGCAAAAGTTATATGAATTTCACACCCTCACAATTCACAGATACATTTGTCCATACTTATCTTTTTACCATGCCCCCAAATTGGGGCAACTTCTGAGTATCTACGACTTCACATTGGCATTTGTATTTGTTTTAAGGAGTAAGAGGCCCAAGTAGCCAACCCGGTACTCTCCAAATCCTTCCACATATTTGTCCCAAACCTTGATATCAGGCATGCATACACTCATGTTTCAAAAGAAAATGTGAAGCTTCATTTTGAACATTTGACTTTAGAATTTGGACATCCATTGTAAAAAGAAAGTGAAAGTCTAAATTGTCATAAATTTTGATGATTTCAAAGAAAACAAATTGACTCAATAAAAAAAAAGTGTCATAGTTTCATAATCTTCCAGTAAAACAAAAACAAAAAAAAAAAGATCACAAGTCAACATCATGTACATATTTCCATAAACTTTGAATTTATTTTCATGAATATTTATCAAATCTTCTTCTTTCAAAAAAAGAAAAAAAAATCAAAATGCATCAAAGTTTTCTCCTCCAATTTCAAAATTACATATTTTCATCAAATCTTCTTCCTTCAAAAAGACAAGAAAAAATCATCATGCATCAAAGCTTTCTCCTGCAATTTCGAAATTTACATAAACCATGCTTCTCATTTCAAAAAAAATAAAAATGGACACTCAGTTCTATCTAAAAAAAATCAATCAAAAATAAAAAATTTCAACATCTCAAAATTTCAACAAAATCCAAATTTCAAATTCAAAACAATCAAACAATGTTATTTTCTGCTATTGGTATCTCGGCCCTCTGCAAGGCAATGGTCGAGCCCAATTTTACATTCTGTCCTTGGTATCTTGGCCCTCTGCAAGGCAATGGTCAAGTCCAGATTGTCAAACGACCCTCTGCATGGCAATGGTCGAATTTAAATTTTCCTCTACGATATTGGCCCTCTGCAAGGCAATGGTCAAGTCCAGATTGTCAAACGACCCTCTGCATGGCAATGGTCGAATTTAAATTTTCCTCTGCGATCTTGGCCCTCTGCAAGGCAATGGTCAAGTCCAGATTGTCTAACGGCCCGCTGCATGGCAATGGTCGAATTTAAATTTTCCTCTGTGATCTTGACCCTCTGCAAGGCAATGGTCAAGTCCAGATTGTCAAACGACCCTCTGCATGGCAATGGTCAAATTTAATTTTCCCCTGCGATCTTGGCCCTCTGCAAGGCAATGGTCAAGTCCAGATTGTCAAACGACCCTCTGCATGGCAATGGTCGAATTTAAATTTTCCTCTGCGATCTTGGCCCTCTGCAAGGCAATGGTCAAGTCCAGATTGTCTAACGACCCTCTGCGTGGCAATGGTCGAATTTAAATTTTCCTCTGCTATTGGTATCTCGGCCCTCTGCAAGGCAATGGTCGAGCCCAATTTTTACTTTCTGCCATTGGTATCTCGGCCCTCTGTAAGACAATGGTCGAGCCCAATTTTTACTTTCTGCCATTGGTATCTCGGCCCTCTGTAAGACAATGGTCGAGCCCAATTTTTACTTTCTGCCATTGGTATCTCGGCCCTCTGTAAGACAATGGTCGAGCCCAATTTTACATTTCTGCTATTGGTATTTCGGCCCTCTGCAAGGTAATGGACGAGCCCAACAATCAAACTCAAATCATTCACTTCCATAGGGTTACGACACCCTCCACGAGGTTTGTACACCTCATACACTTCATCCATAGAGTTGTGACACCCTCCACGAGGTTATGACACCTCATTCACTTCCATAGGGTTACGACACCCTCCACGAGGTTTGTACACCTCATTTATTCACTTATATATAGGGTTGTTACACCTCATTTCTCTCAGCCTTGTTCTTTTTTAATTCCATATCGTTCTTTGTTTATTTCGAAATCCGGACGAAATTTGCGTTTCTTTCTTTACTTAGCTTTTACTCCAATAATACAAAAATCTCAAATTTTCATATTATCCAGTAATATCTAAGTAAAGAGGGGCAGCTGTCAACACCCAATTTCGTCCGGATTGACCATAATAAGTTTACTTTATCTTATTTTACTTTATGCTGTTTTCTTTCATTTTTATTTATTTATGTTTTAATTTTATTTTTTTGTATATATTTGGTTTTTTCATTATTATTTGAAAAAATAATAAAAAAATAATAAAAATTATTAGTTAGCCACCCACGTTTTGGACACATATCGTTTTTAAGACGAATTGGTGTGCAGGGGGCAAGCTTCCAAAAAGGACTGCGGGTTGTTAGAGCATACCACTTCATCTCAATTATTTTCACCTTTAACAATCGAAAATGATCGCCATTAACAATCCTCCAATGAAACTTGCCGACAGTTTGCCAATTGCGAATGCTCCAATGAAAGCGGCCGACACTTACCTTCTTTCTGCCAATTTAATGGGTGCAGACCTCACAGAAGAGGGGGGGAAAATTCCTCAGCCCCTCACCCGTAACCATCACTTTCAACTCTTCATCTCTAACACCCGTGAACTCCTTTCCACCATCTTCATCCGTATACCACCTCCAACACCCGTGAACTCACCTCATCTTCATCCATATAATATTGCCAACATCATCACCTTCATCTCCAATACACCTCACGGCCACCTTTCTTCATCCATTCCCAACAACCCAAATACACCCACGACTACTGGAATTCATCATCCTACACACCATCTTCAACATCCTAAACTCACGGCCACCACACAATCTTCAATCACCATCCTTCCATTCAACTTCCACTTCATCAAAATCCAACCACGGTCTAACTCCCCTCACCCAATCATCAACCAATATCCAGTTCAACTTTTCCCATCAACCAAACTTCCCTTTCACTCCCAACTCCTCACCTCCAACAACAATCATCATACATCCTAACCACCAGAAACCAAAAAAACCATACCTCACGGCCTTCAACAATTAAAGACCAGTGCTCTCTTTTCGGAACCCAAATCTGCCAACTGATATACTCATACTCATTCAAACACAACATGTACCCGTTGTTCCTAATCCCAGTAGATCAGACATTGATGGAGCACGAGTCAATCAACACTAAATTAATCAATAAATGATAAAAATGATGTGAAGAAGAGAAGGGAGGAGCGAGAGAGGAATGGTGTTCGCCGGCGACGGTGGATGGGAGTTATACTGGCGCGAGCAGAGTCGAACCACGGAGGCACCGGTGGTGGACGGATCTGAAGCAACGCTGGCGGTGGTGGAGTCGAGGTGGTTGCCGGCGTTGGTCATGTATACCTTTAACGGATCAGGGCCGTGTGAGAAGAAGAGAGGGAGGAGCAGCCGCTAGCGACGACCTTGACGGCAATCGGCTCCGCCCTGATTCTCGGTTTGCGGTGGCCGGCGTGGTTGATTCGGCAAAGGATGTGGTGGGGTGTGCGGCAGGCGCCATTCTTCCTCGCTCTGGGAAAGGGTCTCTCCATTTTGGGTGAGAGCAAATGAAAGCAAATGAAGTGATGGAGGCAGAACCCTGTTGAAGAGACCTTGGACTTTTTCTAAGAAAAAGAGGATTAAATAAAATGAAAAGAACGATTTTGACACCCCTGGTTTCATGTTTCGTACCATTTTCTCTTTGGGCTTAAGCCCACTCTTTTCTTGCAAACAAAATATACCAGGAATTGGATCTGACACACATTTCGGGATGCACCTCCATTTTTCATATTTACACTCTGGTAGATAAAAAGTTGAAGAAGAAGTTTTGGGCCCAAACCAAAGAGCTTCAACCCCTGGGTTTTATATCTGCACCTCTATTCTTATTGGTTTATTTTTCTCGCTTTTATTTTTAAGTTTTTATTTCTTTATTTCTTTTACTGTATGTAGTTCTTTGTGTGATAACTACACTCTTGTATTGTATCTTATATTTTGTCGGGTCTGTTAATAAAAAATATAAAAAATATATAAAATAAAACAAACAAAGCCGTGTGAGTGCTCGTGCGATCGTACGCATCAGCCTAGTGCTCATTACGCAAACAATAAGCAAAAAGCCGTATGAGTACTCGTGCGATCATACGCATCAGCCTAGTGCTCATTACGCAAAATTAAAAGATAAATTAAAAATAAAAAAAATATGTTTTAAAGGTCAAGCACATGTGTGATCGTTCGCATCGTCCTTGTGCTAGACATCTTTCCATTTTATAAAATATTGAGCACATGTGTGATCGCACGCATCGTCCTTGTGCTAAAAACCTTTCCTGTTTGATTCATAAAAATACCAAAAAATATAAAATCTTCAAAAAACTAAAAACATCCACATTTTCAAACAACAAACAATATCGCCTGCCAGAACTACGTGATCCTTGATTCTCCATCAAAAGTGGAGATACGTAGGAGCAAGGCCAGTCCTTGTCAGGTTCACTTTCCCAAAAATCCAAATTTATCCATAATCATTTTCCAAACAAATTTTCTAAACAATTTTCAAACAAATTTTCAAGCAGTTTTCTAAAAGAACTACGTAACCCTGATTTCTCATTCTAAATGAGAATACGTAGGAGCAAGGTCAATCCTTGTCGGGCACAAAAAATTAAAAAATATATTTTTTTTTTATTTAGAAGTTTTATTTTAGGGGGAAGTTAAACATTTTGAAAACCACATCACATTCGCATATTTAGTTAAAGGTACTGCCCTAGGGCAGGCGTTGTAGGGTGCTAATACCTTCCCTACACGTAACCGACTCCCGAACCAAGAATCTCAGTTTCGCAGACCATGCCTTATCATTTGATGGTTTTTCCGTAGTTTTCCAGAATAAACTATGGTGGCGACTCCAAATCTCTTTTTTCAAACTCGCGTTTTTATTTTTCACGGATCGTCGTCCCGTCGCGATCCCGGTTGCGACAGATGGCGACTCCACTGGGGACAGCTAGAGAGTCATGCCGTTTAATTCAATGTGCGAATTCAATGTGGTTTTTCTTAGTGTTTTTCTTCCTTTTTTTTGTTTGATGTTTGGCATAATTGTATGTGTGTTTGTTTTGATTATATTGAACCCTAGGATAGAAAACATGTTATGTCTGCCTGGGAATCTTCTGGTTGTTTTGCAGGTGAGGGTTTGGGGTGTACAATTGCATTCTCCCTTCACACACACATTGTATGCATATCATGAGTGAGGCCCTATACCCGGGTCTGAGTGCAACTTAGAAATAGAGGGGTTGTGTAGTGGTGTCACTCTGGGATGTACTTCCTGTTTGGCTATCGTGAGAACCCCAGCCAGAGTCTTTTCTCTTCATTTGTGTCTCCGCATCTAGTTGATTACTCTGACTGTTGTGGAGAAGCAGTGAAAAGAGCCATAGCTCTGGTGGCCTTGATTTAAGCATTAGGGAGCTACCCTTGTGAGTGCATCTATTTTGTTTCAGTTTGTCTGTCATTTTTACAATAAATGTGTCATGTTTCTTTTGGTAAATAAAAAATATGAAAAAAAGATTAAAATTGATTTTGTTTTCGGAATCATTCAAAAAGGAAAAAATTAGAATTTCTTCAAAATATTGTTGGGGCATGAAAAATCTTTTAAAAAAAAAAATTTAAAGTGTACATATTTTGGGGTAATGTAGATCATTGTTTTTATTTTATTGACATTATTTTTCATACAAATAAAATGTGAATTGTTGTTCTTTCAAAAAAAAAATCGTTTTGAACATACAATATTTTCCATTCAAATAAAAATTAATCTTTCTCACATATATATATATATATATATATATATATATATATATATATGTATTTTTTTTTTTAAATTTAAAATTGCAAAAAAAAAAAACGGCCAACTTTCCACGACATCCCTAAAGGACTCGAACCAAGTAACAAATCTTGGAGAACCAGAGAGAAGGGATGAAAGTCGATGTTCAACAACTTAAGGGACAAATGAGCTTAATCCTTGAGGCCCTGAATGCCTTACGAAGCCCTGGAGATTCATGCTTACCACAACTACCATAGGAAGTTCCAGAGACACAAACTTTCCCTCCTAATTGGTCTTTCCTCAAATTACACTCTATCCTAAGGGGCAGACTCGGAGGTCGAAGAGGACACAATTGAAGTAGGAAACGAGTTCGGGGCAACCGTTTGGATGGTCTTTAGGAGAATTATTGTAAGCGCCAAGGAGGACAAAGCCACCTGAGTTGAAATCTTCTCACCATGTCATCACCATCAATGTTGAGGTTGTCAGGCACAAATTTGAAGTGCTAGAAAAATTGTGAAAGCCATAGAAGTTGAAATGCCAAGTTTGAAAATGTTGCAAAGGTTGCTTAGGCTCAGATATGATGGTACTTCCAAAATTCAAGTTTCCAGAGTTTGAGAAATATCGGGAAAGAGCTTATCCCCAAAGCCATCTATGGCAAGAAAATAATGGTTCATGCATGTGATGGAAAGTTATTAATTCTTCTGTTCTGAGAGATGGGCTGGCATTGCCTCAAACAAATTTTCAAGCAGTTTTCTAAAAGAACTACGTAACCTTGATTTCTCATTCTAAATGAGAATACGTAGGAGCAAGGTCAATCCTTGTCGGGCACAAAAAATTAAAAAAATATATTTTTTTTATTTAGAAGTTTTATTTTAGGGGGAAGTTAAACATTTTGAAAACCACATCACATTCGCATATTTAGTTAAAGGTACTGCCCTAGGGCAGGCGTTGTAGGGTGCTAATACCTTCCCTACACGTAACCGACTCCCGAACCAAGAATCTCAGTTTCGCAGACCATGCCTTATCATTTGATGGTTTTTCCGTAGTTTTCCAGAATAAACTATGGTGGCGACTCCAAATCTCTTTTTTCAAACTCGCGTTTTTATTTTTCACAGATCGTCGTCCCGTCGCGATCCCGGTTGCGACACATAGTGAAGTAAGAAAAGAGTAGACAAACAACCTAAAGTCCAGATTATTGACTAGATCAGCACAGATTAATAGACAAGCATCAACCCTCTTACTTTCTCTCTTTTGCAAATAATATTATCAGGTAAATAATGGTGAGTTTCGTTCCCAATCTGAAAGTGAAAGACCAGAAATGTGTCCTATATTATATGAGCAGTGAAGTTGTAGAAGTTGTAGAAAAACGTTGACAAAAGAGCATTGAACTCACCTATTAAAAACTGGTGTTAAATTTCAAAAAGGTCACAGATTTCTTGCAACAACAATGGCAGCATCAACAAGGTACACGTTTCTTCAAGTCTCGTAATGGCAGCATCAACAATGGCAGCATCTCAAATAGTAAGACCTGGATTTGTCAGAGAAGATGTGAAAGGTTCAATCCTTTACTAGGTGACCTGGATTTGTGAATAAAGTTGAATATATTGAAGCACAAATAGAAATTCTGATTTTATCTATATCTCAGGTTTGAACATAATACTTGTTAATTTGGAAGGCCTATCATACTCAAAATATATTGAAGCCTAACGTTCTGTGCCAATGAACTGAAACCAAGAAAGTGGTGACACTTTAACGTTTATTTAACAACGTTAGGCTTTGTAGACCGCTACAACTCAAAAACACTATAAATATTATTTAATAACGTTTATGAAAACCTCTAAGATTATTTTTTTGTGTTGTGTTCATTCTCAATGACCCTCATACTACTCTTATTCCTAAAAGACAATAAATTAAAGACAATATATAGGAATGCTATCATACGCACATAATCATACATACCACCTACCTCCTATTATTCACACATCAATCATTAACCATCACCACATATTTTATCTTCTAAATGTTAAAATATATTTTATTCTTTAAATTTGAATAAAAGCATGCTTTTAGCTTTTAAATACTATATTCTAAATTTCGAAAATACTAAAAGATTTATTTTATTTTCTAAAAAGATATTTTAAAATTTGTTCCATTACTTTGAAGAATGATCAAATTGTATCGAACAAGTTTAACATCATAACCGTTATGAGTCTTAAAAAATAAAAATAATAATAGATTATCACACATTTATATTTAATAAGAGTAAAAAAATTATAAAGAGTGAATTTTTGTAATTATTTTTTTTTAAAAAAAGTGAAATATATAAAAAATCAAATAAATAAAAAAGAATTATGTGGGTAAAAGTATATTTTGACATAATAAAGAAGCTTATCATAACCAAGTTTCTGCTCAAAGCAAAATCCAAGACTACCATACTTGAAGCCGACTTTTCATATAATAAATATTAGTTATAACTAAATAATATGCAATCACTTTAGCTATCTTCATGAAAATAAAAGTATTCTTGGCGTATAAAAAATCATTCTACATGTGAAGGTTCTCCTGCTCCTGTAAAAGGAACTCTTCCATACACAATCTTATGCCACATTTATATATTAATAATCAAAGGCATATGACTTAGTATTATGCTTTGATGTAAAGGCAGCAAGAAAAATATACTTGAAGACTACTACTACTACTCAGTGTGCCCTGCAATAACACTCCCAACAGACTTTACTTCAAAGTATCATCACACAACCTATATATATATAGACTCCTCTGTTTTCCCATTCTTCTTCAAAGGAACAAATTCAAAGGAAAGCTCTGTGCAATTTGTTCCATTACTTTTGTGTATATTATAGGCACCATTGGTGTTAAACTAAACCACTGTCACATCTCACCTAACTTATCAAACACATTAGTTATTAAATTAATCACAGAGAATTTTGTGAAAGCACACACATACGAAAAGAAGTTTTCCTGATAAATTTAATCTAAAGGGAGCAAAAGAAATCTCTAGAGTCATATATGAATAAAAAAAGGCTAAAATAAACTGAAATAAAAATCTTACATTAACCAAGTTGAAGCAATAATAATGGCAAAGGTGTGGAAATCACTGAACAACTTGATTGTCTTCCTGTAGAGAACAAAGCATAAAACTGAAGCACCAAAACAAAGCATTAAACAAAATATTCTTTATTGATTTCATGCACCAGTTTTCTTAGAAGCACCAAAACTTTAACACAAACTGAACCATAAAAATATAGTACACTAACCTTGATCACAATTTATAGCACTCAAACATCAATATGAAAAGAGTCATTTACATCTTCAGTGTGATTGTCCAGATGCTCATCATGGTGAGGAACTTTCAAGTGACTCACTTGTGCCCTTTTATTAGCAGCTCCCTTTGATAACCACTCTCTGGATTCTTTGGGTTACCTGATTATGTGAAGCTTCAGCTATCTTCTCTCTAAACTGAGGTGGTCAAGAAAAATTACGAAGGGTTCCAGTACCTTGTGATCCACCAATACTAACGTCCCATCCAGCACTTTTCAAGATTTTACCTTGATCACTGCTAATTAGAAATAGTCCATAGAAAAAATCAATATGGAGTGAGCAAATTGATTTAAGCATGGGCAGTTGAGAGAAAGAGTAGCAGAGATAATGGAAGAATACAATTCAACATTACTATGCCCAATACACACGAGACTTAAAACACGATTTTTTGTTCTTCAAGAATCAATGAAAACTAAATTAACAGGATAAAAAGAGGGGAAAAGTGTTACAGAGAAGAATGTGAACTATAATTACCTTCAAAATTCTCCAATCCCCGCTGTGGATAAGGCTCCCTCCTCCACCTCTCTCTCGTGTTAACGCCGCTAATTTCTCCACCAAACGAAACACAATCCCCACCAATCTAAGAAATTAGTGAAATTAATAGAAGAAAAACATAACAAATTAGGGAAAAACATAAAACCTACTTGGTTAGACTTCAGAGAATTCGAGGAAGAGGCAGCGGAGCTGCGTGAGCGGAAAGAGGCAGCGGAGCTGCGTGAGCGGAAAGAGGCAGCGGAGCTACGTGAGCGGAAAGAGGCAGCGGAGCTGCGTGAGCGGAAAGAGGCAGCGGAGCGTGAGAGGAATGAGAGTGAGAGGGAACGTGAAGAGAGGAATGAGACGAACGCAATGAGACTGAGAGAAAACATAAAGAGAGAAATGAGACGAAGAGGAGGAGAGGAATGAGAGTGAGAGGGAACGTGAAAAGAGGAATGAGAGTGAGAGGGAGCGTGAAAAGAGGAACGAGAGTGAGAGGGATCCTGAGATATTATAACTGATTTCTAAAAGTCCGTTATAATACATCAATAATAGGTTTTCAACTTATTTACAAGTTTGCCACCGCTTTTCATATTATAACTGATTTTCAGAACTACGTTATAATATGTCTTAAACTTATTTACAAATTTGCCACCGCGTCTCATATTATAACTGATTTAAAAAACTACGTTATAATATCTCCCTGTTATGATGGATAATTTTTGTCCGTTATAATAGATTTGTTATAAAATGTCATTTTTCTACTAGTGAACTCAAGAAAAAATTGAATTTGGACTTCTAAAATTTTCAAAGATTACAAATCAAAGTATTAGTAGTTCTTTGAGTATATGCTTCAACAAAACAAGAATATTCTCATTTAGAATTCGGTAGAGAGAGTTATGAGCAAAATAATTAGCAAAGGTGACAGTTGAAAATACATGATTGTAACTAAAATGTTGATTTTAATAATTTTACTGCAGCTAGTGCTATTGTCCAAAAATTTCGCATTAGTAGTCATTAAAAAGAATTTTTAGTCTATTTTTGAATAAAAAAAGAATCATCCCGTTTAGAGGTATGTGGAAAAAGTTGTACTTAAAATATTGAGCAAAGGTCAGAGTTGACAGTATGTTATTTTATGCGTCTATCTTTTTCTCTTGATTTAGAGATCTAAGTGTCATGCCTTCTCTTTACTGATTTTTAAATATGATTTTGCATTTTGATTAGACTGTGGAAAAATGATTAAAGACATTGTTAAGTTAGTATTAAAACATGGTCAACTAATTAAAGATGATATAGTTATTGTGATACGTTGAACTTAATTATTAACTCTTATTCCTATCCAGCTCTTACATATTTTGTTTGATTTTTTTTTAATTTATATTCATTTCATTATCGTAGGAATGACTAAATGTGAAGGAAAATTACATGTGGTCTTTCATCGATAATTTTGAATGGTCTTCGGGCTATACATCACTATACAAAATGATTTTCATAGATGACAAAAATGGTTTCAAAAGATATCCAAAACTATAAGTAATGTTGTACAAGGATTTCCTCGTGAAAGAAACCAAACTTTCTTCTCATTCTTTAATTGTAATTAAAGTCCTATATATATTATATTGGACTTCGGTCGATAAAAAAAACATATAGATATGTTGTAGATCTGTTGATACTACTTTTATAGTAAGAATGAAAAGACACACGATTATGATAATGAAGTTTTCATTTTCCATATCCATCATCTATATAACCAATAGTGTCAACCCTAACCTTTGCTCAATACTTTAAGTACAACTTTTTCTACATACCTCCAAATGGCATGATACTTCTTTATTAGAAAATAGACTCAAAAATATTTCCAATGACTACTAATTCGTAATTTTTGGACAACAACACTAGTTTCAATAAAATTATTAAAATCGACATTTTAATCACGCTCATGTATTTTCAGCTTTCACCTTTGTTGACTATTTTGCTCATAACTCTCTACCCAACTCTAAATGAGACGATTCTTGTTTTGTTGGAACATATACTCAAAAAGCTTTCCATGGACTACTAACTCATAATTTTGGGACCTCTATGCTAGTCGTAGATCATTATTCAAGATCAACGTTTTATCTATATTTCTTAGATGGTTACTCTAAATCTTTCTTTAAGTTTTATTTTGTGCATAGATTAAAGGGTAAATATTTGAACTTCAGCAAATGAAATTGTTAAACAAAAGATACAATCTCTAATCCAATAGTTAAAAAATTATAAAAATATCAGCAACCATGAGGTATATAAAAGGTTAATCACTTAACAACCAACCAACCAACGTATGAATTATTTTAATCACTCAAACATTTATCATGGTTTTGGAGTAGTATAATAGAAGAGGAATACATGGACATGGTCTACTTCTTGTATATAAAAGTATAATTGAAGACATTAGCAAGTGAGTATTGTCAATAACTCATTCAATCAGTAGGTGTAAGCCCTTGAAGCCATCAAATACTTTATATACTAAAGTTGTCCCATGTATGCACATATATTAGTCAAGTGACGTAAAAGCTTCTTTTGCCCCGGGACATCTATATTTGATAACCGTGAATTAAGTTTAAAATGTTAGGCATAATACGCTTACGACTAGATTTCATTCAGTAGAAAAAAAAAAAAGTGTACCCTGACAAGGGACAAGATTTGATGGGAATAATGTACACCATAATGAAAAAGTATGGGCACCTTAGAGTATTAATCTACATAAAGGATTTTCACATAATTTTCCTAGTTAACACCTTGCATATTAATTATATTTCCAAACATAACAGAAGTGGGGGTACGTTTTCAACAGCTTTAGAATATATCAAAAGGTATGGTCCAATGAATAAATAATTCACTTCAAAAGTTACGATTCATATAGCAACGTGAATAAGGCCGAGAATGTTTCAACTTTGGTGAATCACTAAAATATTAGAAAACCTTATTTACCCTTACAATATACATATAATAATTCAAGATATCAACCAGCACTAGTACAAAATGTGCTTTTAAACTCGCACAATAGATCTCGGTTTACACCAAACCGCTGTCTATTCAGACACGGTGGCAGTTTTGTAATTAACGAGACCTTATAGGCCTCGGTTCAGACTTGACCGGTGCCAAAAAGGGTTACCACTTCGGTTGTAAAAGCAACCGGTGCCTAATCAGTGGTTTCTGAAACGGTTTTTGACGCGGTTAAGAGAAAGTCGAGATGGAAAGGGTATACTGCATCGGTTGGTAGGAAAGACCGAGGCGTATCAGCTTCTACTGCCTCGAGCCAAGAAGGACCGAGGCATATAACCCTCTTATTTCCCCAAATTGAACAAAACCTAGCCTATCGCTCTCGCCTCCCCTCACTCTCCCCTCCATCACTCTCGCGCCTCCCTTCCCTCACTCTCCCCTCCATCACTCTCGCGCCTCCCTCCCCTCACTCTCCCCTCCATCACTCTCGCGCCTCCCTCCCCTCACTCTCCCCTCCATCACTCTCGCGCCTCCCTCCCCTCACTCTCGCCTCCCTCGCTCTCGCCTCCCTCCCCTCACTCTCGCCTCCCTCGCTCTCGCCTCCCTCCCCTCACTCTCGCCTCCCTCGCTCTCGCCTCCCTCCCCTCACTCTCGCCTCCCTCGCTCTCGCCTCCCCTCGCCTCCCTCGCTCTCGCCTCCCTCCCCTCGCTCTCGCACTCCGTCGCTCTCGCCTCCCTCCCCTCGGTTTCGCTTCGTCGCTTTCGCCTCCCTCCCCTCGGTCTCGCTCCGTCACTCTCTCGTTGGCTCGCTCGATCTCCAAAATCTCCTGCGAGTGCGTCGCCTCTGGAGGGAAGAGCAAGCGGTGGTGGTGCGTCAATGGTGGCGGCGGTGATAGTGGTGGTGGTCAGATTAGGGTTTTTTCTGATGTTGATGGTGGTGGTGGGAATCTGAGATTAGGGTCAGATTGGGGTAAAATTAGGGTCAGATTAGGGTTTTTCGAATCTGAGATTTTGTTTTACTTGCTTCTTTGTACGTTTGTGGAGATCTGCAAAAGGTAAATGTGTTAATTTGCCTGTGTTAATTTGCCTGTGTTAATTTGCCTGTGTTAATTTGTCTGTGTTAATTTGTCTGAGGCACTAAATTAATTTCCTGTGTTAATTTGCCATCATTTTCAAAGCAAGCTAATGTGTTCAGATCTGCAAAAGGGGTGAGGGTTTTGCTTAATCCAGTTCTCTCCTTGTTCAAAAAGACCCTACTGATAATGCATAACGAAAAAAAAATAAAAAAAAAGACCCTACTGCCTCGGTTTAGCCTCCAACCGAGGCAGTAGAAAGAGAAGAACAATCTCGGTTCTGATAACCGAGGCCGAATCATACCATTTTTTGTCTCGTTCTACAACCGAGGCATAAAGTTTATCACTTTTTACCTCGTTTGAATATGCCTCGGTTCAGGAACCGGTGCCTATCAGCGAATTTAACCGGTGCCATTTCCTTTAACGGTACTAGTGAAGGCATATTTTATCTTCAAACAAAAGATACACGACTAATGATTAATAAAACATGAGAAAGACAATTCACTTCATTTTTCTTTGGGGCTAGTCGAGAGGTATCACCACAACACAAAAATTTTAAAGAAGAACGTGCAGCGTAGCATATATTGGAAATTAAGATCTCTCTTCTTTCACAAATTTCACATCCACAATATTCATATAATCTAGCTCAAAAATATGGTGTCTATTTAAATACATAAAAACCCTAAATTTATGGAAATATAATATAACCCAACATGCTTTCTTTATGTCTTGCTAAACTTCACCCTATTGATCGACTTCCTCCATTGCAACAATGCCTAAACTACCAAATAAGGTTCAAAATATCATAATAACACCAAAAAAACACAACAACACCTAAATGGTAAAAAAAATTAAAAAAGAAATCAAACCCACCGAACAATAACAAAGGATTGACGAAAGGAATGACAGGAAGCTTAAAAAACCTCGTCAATGGTGATTTCGCCCTTTGTTGGTACTTCGAAATAGCGAACGGCGACGGACAAGGCTTTGGGTAACAGCAAGAGTCCGGTGAATGGTGGAAAGTTGGCGAACGATCGATTATGCTCAGGCAACACTTGTGGTTGGGAATACACTCTCTCTAAAGTTCTCTCGTGAAAATGAGATTTCTAATTTTTGAAATCCCAAAATAAAGCTTGCGCAATCAAAACCTGTAACCCCATCTGACTTCCATTGTCACAGTCATTTTCAATTTTTAAATCTCTTCCACATGGACCAAATCAAAGTGCGACACGTGACTATATCAAAATATTGTCAAAAATTATGTCAAAGTCACTACAAGAAATAATGAAATTACATACGGAAAATTATATACGGATTTACATCCGTATATAAATGAGGCATTATGTACGGAAGTTATGTACGGATACCAGAAAAAGCTTTATATACGGATATTATATACGGATATTTATATACGGAATTTTCCGTATATAAATTCCTTATATAAAATTTGCGCGTGGTGGCGGGAAAATTATTGAAGGATATATCCGTATATAACCCGTAGTATCCGTATGCAGTTAAAACGAAGTTGTTAACTGCGAATATTATATACGGATATGGGAAATTATTTTTTTTTTAAATTATTTTTTTTGATTAATTGGATGCTGGCTGAAGAAGCGTTTTTCCCTCTTTCTCGAACCCTAACTCTGTTCTCTCTCTCTCTCGAACTCTACAACTTTGTTCTCTCTCAAACTCTCTTACTCTCCAACCCTCTTCTCTGTGGAGTCATCTTCATCAATCCTTCATCAACCATTGATTCAGCTCTCCTCTCCAACCTTCAGTCTGCTGTCGTGTCGAACCTTCGTCTCAAACCTTCAGTCACCTCCCCTCTGGATCGTCTGGAGCCCTCCTCTCTGCAGCTGTTCATGGTCATTCTTCTCTGGAGCCCTAAATCTGGTAAGTGATTCTTGTTTTCGTTCATGTTTATGCTAATCTGTAATGGGTAGAAATCTTTAAAATTGAAACCTAATGTGTGTTGATTTTATTTTCATTGCCCCATTTTTGGTTCGTCTGGAAGACGTAGTTGGATTTTGACGAGGCATCGATTGAGGCTGCTGTGTTGCGGTTTAAGCTGAGACATTGAACTTGGTGCTGCGAAGGCCGAAGGAACCACAAAAAGGTGTTTTTAATTTCCTCTCTTGCTCGGTTTTGTATGCAATGTAGTTGGGTTTTTAATTTCCCTCCATGAATGAGTTTTCTTCAAAGTAATTCCAGCATGGTAATGGGCGACCAATTGCTGCTGAACAGTAATATATGGATGTAAGATTTATAATTGAGGGGAAAAGAATAATTGTATTGACAATAAAAAAAGAACTAAAGGACATATCATAAGCATAAGGTAACAGAGTACAATGGGGCAATTCAGCTTGCTTCATAATTCATTTTTTCCTTCATATCATAAGCTTTGTTTCATATGAATGATACTATAAAGGATTCTTTCTTGTAAATTCCTATGATGGGGTTTGATAAATGATGATCTTACCAAGGAGGGGTTGTCATTTTTTCTTTGGGGTGCATATCATCTCCAACATCAGACTACCTGATGGAGTTTCAACCAGTGAAAGCGCATGGAAATATCCCACAACACTTTTTCACTTTAGATCATTGAAAAGGTGCAACATTGCCATCAAAGGCAAGACAAAAGTTTAGGACACTAAGAAAAGGGGAAGTTAAATAAAACATTTACTTATTGACGTTCAAGTTCAGGTTAGGTGGTTGACTTTAGATAACACCAACCAAATAAAATAAAATAATATAATAGGTTATGATCAGTGAGTTGGTTCCACCCCTAAGATTCTCCTTTTGTTGGGAAAAATAAAAGCAAAAACTAAGTACCTTGTGTTCACCAGGAGGGACATAGATGTTTTAGTCCAGGGGTTTGCTCTCCTTGTTCTTGTAATGGAAATTAGCTTTTATAAATGTGATTCTAGTTTAGGTATGACATGAAAATTTGTTAGTATCATAATAGTATTTGAGTGTTGGCTTTGATGTTTTATAAGAAAATCTAGTACTGAAACATTTTGGCTGTGGCATTTCTGTTTTGCATGATAGGTTTGTGATGTCTAAGTTTGTTTGTAGTATACTGTCAGAAACTACTCTGGTGCTATTTATGGACAGTGAAATGTTTTTAACAGTATTGGTTCTTCTTTGTGGAATGTGCATGGCCTTGGTAATATTATAGCATTTTGATTTCATTTTGGGGTTTGTCTTGTCACCAAGGTAGCTGATCCTTTCAACAGTGAAGAAGATGCCTTTAGCATCCATCATTTTCTTGTGTTTCTTATTACTTATGGGTGTCCAGTACACACATTCACTGTCCCTCATTTCTGAATCAATAATAGGGAGATATATGATTCCATCATATCTTGTGTTTCCTATCACTTCCTTTGCCACTACCATTTCCACCCTTTTTTTTTACTATTCACTTCAAATTTTATTGCAGATGAGAGGAGAAACCATCTACTTCAATCTTTTTTAGTTTGAAAGTAGTCACTATAATACTAAAAGTTCAACTACTCACTCCTTTAAACAAGCCCTCTTAGTTTATCAATTTATGCAGAGATTTTCATTTTTTTATATATTTTCTTAAATTATTTTATTGTAAAAGGTCCTTTAAGTTCTAAAAATATTTTAAAAACATTTAAAAAGTAATTAAATAATAAAATAATTTGACTGTTGTTATATGATGTCCCCTCCTTGCCAGATCAAATAAGTTGTCAGATGGAGGGCCCATAAGTATATAATTCTTGATATTTAGCCTGTCAAAGTGGCAGAGTAAGTTTCTTGCTATAGCATCCGATACCCCAAAAAGATTTACTAGGACAGTACTCCGCTTCTGCCATAGTGAAGCAAATTTCCAAGTTATTCTAGGTCTGTGACAACCTTTCTAGGATTTACTTCTGTAAAACAATAATCAAACCATTTTAAACTACTCAAAGGTTGCTTTTCCAAAATATTGAAGTCCATATATCTTTTCTTAAGTAATTTAGAATCAGGTGCAGTAGTTTTCCCGTAGTTTACTCCATCATCTCTGTAAGAAACACTTAATGCTCTCTCATGCAGAAATTTTGTGTATATATTGAAGTAACCCTGAGATTAAATAAACTTAATGTTCTCTTTAAAATCATTTTACTACCATTATTGTTTTCATTATCACCTCTCGTACCTATCAACATCACTTCAGCTTAAGCTAATTACAGTATGATGATGATGATGATTGCTACAACTGGTTGTTGTTTTATTTGACTATACTTGATCGAAAGGTTGATGATGATTGTTGTAGTTGGTTGTTGATGATTGATTGTAGTTGGTTGAATGATAAAATATCGTACATAAAGGGTCCACAGTTTCTTAAACATATAAAACACCACGGGAGAGGTGATATTTTGCATTTATAACTATAGCTAGGCTAATTAGTTTAATAATCCAATAACAGCCTAAAACACAGTATATATATACTAGTCTGTTACAGTTGCAGGAGGTTTTAACTACCTCCTTTATATATTTATCCTAGTATAGACTTCTCCAGTGAACCTATGATATATCTAGAAACAATTGCTGCATACTAGAAAGACCACTCAATTGCTATGAAGGGTAGTGATTTGATATGGTCCGAAGATCCTGCCAAAAGGGTTTGGACATGATCCTTAGCTTTTTCTCCCCTGAAGTCCTTTCTTCTAATCTCCTAAAGGGCATCCTCTTCCCTCTTTTCTTGTTGTGCTAATGTTACTGGACGACCCTTGGAAAAAAACAATTGACGTGGGAAGTACGTCATTTGGAATAGTTAGATTTACTAATTCCTTCAGGCCTGCCTTCCTTATACCCTCTTTTACCTCAGCAAATACACAATGAAGAGATTGAGAAGAAACTTGTTGGTATGAAATATTTTATTCTAGCCTCTTTTGGTTAATTTGTATTAGTGTCTTCTGAATGTGTTGATTTTGTTTCTTGTTTTTCTTTTCTAGCTGTCAAGTATTTTAAAGATGTTTACAGAAATGGTGCTTGCATTTTACATTGTAGGTGTCGTGAAAAGATCATATCCAATACTGCCCTCTGCAAGTTAGGCTGCAATTAAGGGCTTGCGGTACTTTCTATCTCTCTCTCATATTTTTATTCCATTTTTTATCCTCTGCATCTGTTATAAATGCTTTCTATCAGCATTTTTCATATTTACATTTAAAACTTTATTGTATGTTTTTGTCTTTATCCTCCATGGAATGCACATAAGGTTGTACTGGTGCAGAGAGGCACTTTTCTTTAACTATGTTTGGTTGTACATCGATCTATGTAAGATATTAATCACTTGCACTTAAAGTTATAAATCTCTAAGTTATGTTAAAAGTCACGCATTAATAAACTGCTCTAAATTAGTACTAAAAGTTGTACAACCTTCTATATTAAAATATTAAAATCTTAGTCATTCTAAGTTGTGTTAAAATATGAGTAACCCTCTATATAAAAAGTTTAATAACTCTAAGTTATATAAAAAGTTGAACAATGATCTATATTGAAACCTTAATTAATCACTCTAAGTTATACTAGAACTTGTACATTGATACATATTATATATTAAAAGTTTAGCGGCATGCAATGAATATTGTAACTAGGAAATATAGTTGGTTTTAGGGTGGAGATGATTCCAGGGGTCATAGTGAGTTTAAGGGTAAATTATTTGGGAAGAATAATGGTGGTATAGGGGTATAAGGGATTATAGAAGGGTTGAACAGGGAATGGGTATACACATTCATTAGATTGTACTAACTAACCCTAAACATATATATAACTAAGCTTAATTAGTTGTATAACCAGCCATAACAAACCTCTCAAACGCCATTGTGAAGGGTTTGAACTCTTCAAACGATGAATGAATTGTTCATCTGTTTTTGAAAAATCATAATTGTAAACAAAAGCATTACAATTACTAGAACTGGCCATTGTTTTCACTGGCAGCAGCTGGAAGAGATAGTCTTAGCTCCAAATCTGGTTCTGTGGTGTTGAAGGATGTTCCACCAAGGTCTACTACTGTTAAATGTTTAGAAGTAATTTAGAAGTGCCACTCTATTTTAGAAGTAATTTAGAAAAACTTGGCATCACCACAACTTTGTGATGTTAGTCATGATGATATTGATGATCAAAGAAAGGAAGCTCAAGCTCTTCCTCATCTTTGTTAATTTGTACTATCAAGGAATTACTTCATTCACAAGACGGAAAGATAATATTCCGTTAAACTCTAAAATGGAAAATTCTTGAATTTGTTTTTGTTTAGGAATGTGTGGATGCCCACACTGGCCACCTGCTAGCAAGGTTTAGCTCTGCAACTCCTTTCTCTGCCTCATCAAAAAAATCCTTGTCCTCTTTATTTGTCCCTTCATCAAATCAAATTCTGAAACTGGACTGTTTCAGCATTGGACAATAGTGCAATATTTCTCTCGGCCAAGGCTATTTGGCTTCATGTGCATGCACTCAAATCTCACTTCCTTTACTGTTTCAGGGTGCTCTAGCAAGCTTCTTTTAGGTTCCAAACACTCAATCTCTCATTAACTTTTGTATGGAGCTGGTCTCTCAAAATTTGGCTATAGGAGTTGCCAATTTTCACTCAAATTCTCACTGCGAAAAGTGTTTTATGCTGCTGAAAAAAAAAATACAATTAATGTTTGCTGGACAACACTCTTGAATTCACAAATTCAGGTTCCTCTCCACTTCCTAAGATGCTACCTTGGTAGGGAAAGGGTTCTGCAACTTGAATGCTCCAATTGGACTGCACAACACCATTGCAATCATCCAAAACACTCACCAAACAGATTACAAATCTGCACCAGAAAATTGGCTTGGTTTTGGTGGTTTGAAACTCAAATTTGCACAGAAGTGGCTTAAACTCGAAATGAATCACTTCAGCAACTTTAATTAGTGATTTGAAACATGTTAAAACTCTGAAATTAGTTAAAAACAGATTGCTACTCAAATTGACCTTGCCACTTCCTAATATAACTCAAAATATGATGGTTTAAGACACAAGTCTGCACTTAGGCCAAGATATTACTAATTGAAATCTGCTAGCAACTTTTAAACACCATTTTAAACTTGTTCAAGCTATCAAATAGCTCAGAATTAGCCGAAATCAAAATCAGACTTCGTTATGGCCAATTTGTGCAGAAAAATACCCCAACAATCCACCAAAAACACTAGTTTTGACTAGTTTGCTCTCAAATTTGGTATCACCACTGATTTAACATTTCTCTTATTCCAATACTATTTTGAGCATTTTATTATCTTTCTTTAATGATGTCTGAACCCCGAATTACCCCATTCCATGCATTTTTGGTTATTGTTTAGGAAGCCATTTGATAGGGCACGTGTCCTACTATGGAGACGTGTATTAACCATTGGCTAATTGTTTTGTAGTCGATTTATGTACAGAACATGGATGATGCTCAACCAAATCGTTCATGGATGTACGATAGGTGTCATAGAGGAAGAGGTGCTTTGAAAGAGTCTTTTGTATTGGGTGTTGAAGAGTTTATAAGTAAAGCTTGTGAACAAGAACGTTATCGTAGAGACGGGGGTCTTCGATGTCCATGTTTAAAGTGCGATTGTACGAAAATTCTGCACGAAAGAGTTGTAAAGGTTCACCTTTACAAGAACGGTTTCAAGCCTAATTATTTCATTTGGGAGGATCATGGGGAAAGATTGCCAGAAGATCATGTACAGAATCATGAAAGTTTGATGGCTGTAGAGACGGAAGGTGGTCAAATTAACCAATTTCAAACAATGGAAGACATGGTGCATGATGCTCTTAGGCAAAATGAGTCGTGGCAAGCATCTACTTCTAATAACATTGAAGAGGCTCCAAATGAAGAAACACAAAGGTTTTTTAATTTTCTGTTGGATGCAAACCAGCCGTTGTATGAAGGAGCATCAGACTCGAAATTATCGATGTGTGTCAGACTATTAGCTTGCAAGTCAAATTGGAATATTCCTAACCAATGCATAGATTTTATTGCAAAAATGGTTATGAATGCAACACCCATCAAATCAGGTTTGCCTAAAACATACTACGATGCAAAAAAGTGTGTATCAAAGTTGGGATTACAATCGCAGAGGATTGATTGTTGCGTGGATGGTTGCATGCTCTTCTATGATAATGAATATGGTAAGAATGATGGCGCCTTGCTTGAATGCAAATTTTGTGCAAAGCCAAGATGAAATATCAACAATACAATGGCAGAAACATGTTCCATGGGGTTTCAATCCGAAATTCATTAAAATAAAAGAAAGCAAGAATAAGTTATAAAAGGAAATTTAAGAACACTCCACCTTTGTGATTATTCTCTAAGGATAAATACAATGAGAATTCGTTACTTGAAAAAATTATCAAAAATAAGAATCAAATGAAGCGTAAAACATTTTTCCTTTTAGTGATTATTTTTTACATTGAATAAAAATAAACAATAAACAATAAACGAAGGGTGACAAATTTAGATTAAACAGACTAAACGTGATATTGTGATCTTTAAGTTTGTTTGCAAAAGAATGATCCAGCCTTCACTAAAACAATAACATTAATACAGTTTGAATGGTCCTCGGGAAAGTATATCTCTTCCTTTTCATATGAATTCTAGGACTGAATTCTTTGGTCAAAAGGTACAATCACAAATAGCTAACTCAAGATGCTTGGCAAATTTTGCATCATCAATGAGGGAAAGTGCAGAAGATAAGGCAGAAGATGACTAGTTTTATCAATTAGTTGTTAAAGAAACATAGTATTGCAATGAATAACCCAATGAACATTTTTGTCTTTGCTTCTTCTGACTAAGGAAAATCAAACACTTGCCACTTGCCATGCAAAAGACATAATTACTGGCCTTCCTTTCCATCCAAGTAGAAGGTTTCCCTTTTCACTTGATAATGTGTAGCCATCACAGTCATAAACAGAAAGCATCATTCTAACTTGGCTTGTGCACTTCAATGGCATCACCTGAAATCCTGCTCTGCCTAATTGCCTTCTCCACTGCTCTACCCTTTCATGTCTTTCTATTCTCTCTGGACCCTCATAAGCTACAATATTCAGAATTTCCTCTGCAAAGTGTAATCTCTCTATCTTCATCCTTTGTTGGCTGTTTCTTGGCATGCATGCCTCAAGAGAGTCAAATATGGCTGAGTAATAGTGAAGGGACTCCAAAAATCTCCCAAGGAAGAAAGGGCCCTTATGGTTTGTGTCTTGCTCCACCATTGTAAAAGCAGTTGGACCTAACTTCTTCACTGACACCAGAATTTCCTTTAGATTGCCTCTACTCTCTTTCAGATACTTGTGCAACTGCAAGATACTATTAACAAATAAAACTTCACCGTTTCTCAAGTTCAACTTCTCCACAGTAAAAACTGAAGGAGATGCAGGCTAAGAAATTGTGTGGAATTCACGGTGCATTCCCAAAGAGCTTGCTTCCTGCACAAGCACATTCATGCTGGTTTGAAGTTTATAGTTATCTTCATTTTCTGTTAAGCCAGTGATCCTAACCATTGGAGGTCCTTCAGGCCTTGAAACAAAGGCCCTGATCAGAGAAGACCATTGAAGGGTATGCTGCATTCCTAAATCAACAATGTGTATTGAGCTCTTTCCTTGTGATGCTTGGAATATGGCTTCATTTGCAGCCATGAAACCAAAGGCAATGTAAGGTGTGATTTGGTAAAGAAGTTGAAATGCTTCTAGCTTATTCTCCCTATTGATCAAAGGCATATCCATAAAAGTACTTTTTGACAACCTGCACTTCAATCCTGTGGCAAAACAGTAAGAAACTCTCTGCAGTGCATCTCCTGAAGGGCTTGCCAAAGCCCAGATTCTGTTAATCAGCAACTCTGCCTAGTGGTTGTCCCTGCACCCCACAACTCCACCAAATTCTTTCACTAATCAAAACAAAACAAGGAAGACCCTCCACTTTGTTGTGTGCCATGTGGTTTGTTCCAAGTCAAATTGGCTAACACTTTTGTGAAACCGTGGCATGTGCACACCAATTCAATACACACCCTTTGAAATTCTGAAAAGCTTGCTCCCCATGTGCAGCATGTACTAATAAAATAAAGGAGATAAGACTTCTTACTTTCTTGCATGCAGTACACTTGTTGCTTACATATCATTGTGCAGTAATTTTAGAAAGAAATCATGTGTTGCTTCATGCTTTTGCTAGCTATGTGCAGTAATTTTTGAAATAACATTAATAAGTCTGTTTCTAAATTTTCTTTTCTTGTATTGTATAAAAATATATATTATGTTCAAGAATATGGCATCAGGTGGTTCTGGCCCTCCTAATCCACCTTCAGGAAATCCCGATAAGGGGAAGGGGAATAAATCTTATGTAGTGAAGTTGATGACACGTTTCAATAATGAAATTGGTTCAACCAGTCAGCCAACTACACCTACCTCTACCTCCACTGCTAGATTTGTTCCACCTCCATTACTTGTTCCTGCCTTCACTCCCACTCCACATCAAGTTCCTACATCTACACCCACTCCATACCAAGTGCCTCCTCATGGAATGGCTTCACTCTCTCCCAATGTTGGTTCTAACCCATCAACTCCCACAAATATTGAACCATCACCTGGTACAAACGATGCAAATCCACATTCCAGTTCAGTCGCCAATTATGTCGAAGAATGTTCCAATAGTCGTCCAATGATTACACCTGTTGGAGGAGGGTAAGAAAAAAATTAACTCAACTAATATATAGACAAATCATTGTTGTATTACTGTAATGTTTGAGTTCAATTTTGGTTTAGGTTTTATCCTACAAAAACTGCATCGAAGGCAATCACAGCCACCATCAAGCAACAGTTTGATGAGCCATGGCTAACATGGGGCTCAATCCCTAAGTCAACCAGAGATGTCTTCTTCGAACGTTTTAAGGTACACATTTTTCAATCCCAATCCTATTACACTAAGCAATTAATCTCTGTATGTGTAAATCAAACATATTATTCAAACCTATTATTTTTAATATAACAGAGAAAGTTTTCATGGAAGCCTGAAGATGAGGAAAAGGTAAAAAAGAATTATCACACCAAGGCATCTCATAGACTCTCTGAGATGTATAAAAAAGCTAGAACTATTGGAAAAAAACCTGATTGGCTGGGGGACGATACTTGGAATGCTCTTTTGGAAAAGTGGAACATGCCACTTTATAGACAAAAGTGTGAAACAACAAAGAAGAATCGGACATCTGAAAAGGGTGGTTGTTTGCACACTAGAGGGTCTATAAGCGTGCATGAGCATGCTATTCGTTTGGTATGTAACTTGTACATTTTTTTTCTTATATTTGTAATCATAAACTTTAAAAATATTTATTAACAACTCATTTTGTTTGCAGTCAAAGGAGCTTGGTCGGTCTGTGCATGTTGATGAAATATTTCAGCAGACACATATTCGTCAATCAACAGGGGAATTTGTGGACGAAAGGTCTAGGCGGACCCATGTAAGTTTGTACTAACTGTATCCCATTATAAAATTTCGGTTTTTAAACCTCATGTTTAATATTAATATTTATTCATTTAACAGGAACAATTTGTTGCAAAATTTTCTCAAATAAGATCTGAGACTGCATCTGTTGGTGTCTCAGCATCTTCTCCTCTAGACCCTACGGAGGAGGAAAGATTGAGAAACCGATGTTGGTTAGAGGCTGCTGGTGGAAGATACAAGGGACGCGTATATGGTATTGGAAATGTCAGTTCCCAAGATGACTGTGTCGATAGTTACATCCAACAGACACAGGCATCTTCTTCTGCTCAACAACAAAATTTAGAAGAAATTGTTAATCTCAAATCGCAGTTACAACAATACGGTCAGCAGCTTCAAAAGTTTGAAGGCTTTATTGGCGTCCTCCTGCCATTCCTTCCGCCTTCAGCAGCCGCAGCAGCACAAGACTTTTTAAACCTTCAAAATCCTCAACTTCAAAATGAAGTACCCAATGATGTCCAACCAGAACAGCAACCTCCAGAACAGCAACCACCACACCAACAACCAACAAATGAACAAGCAGAAGATGGAAATGATTATATGCATTATTAGGCATTTTGTAGAACTTATTTCCATTATTGTTGAACTTATTTAGAAGCACAATCACAATCCGTTTATGAACTTACCTGATGTTTATTCTTGCACTTATATTGATGTCAACAATATTTATGTATTCATATATACAATGTTTCCTTTATGGATTAAGTGTATTTGAAAAGCTTTATGGATTTATATGTTAATGTGCAATGTATAATGTCCAGGATTGCTTATATCAATTGTGAATGTTCACTATAATGTCCAGGTCTGTTTATATATTGTGTATGTGAAACCGCCATATACAGAGTATATATTTACCTCTGCTTAAACCATTATATACGGATATATCCGTATATACTGTCCTTATATAAGTTATATACAGAAATTATATACAGAAATTATATACGAAAATTATATACGAAAATTACATACAGAAATTATATATGGAAATTATATACGGAACTTATATACGGATAAATCCGTACATAAGTTATATACGGATAAATCTGTATATAAATTTCCGTATATAATTTCCGTATATAATTTCTGTATATAATTTTCGTATATAATTTCCTTATATAATTTTCGTATATAATTTATATACGGATTTATCCGTATATAAACCTAGCTACGATGGTATTATATACGGATTTTTGGCCGTATGTAATCCGTATATAACCAAGTTTTATATACGGATTTTAGGTGTTATATACGGATTTTGGCTGTATATAATTCACTTTTTTTTGTAGTGAGTATCATTATCCTTAATTAAAATATCAATTGTATTTGTTTCGTAGAAAACATTGTAGTTATTGTTGAAGTTGCGTATTGCGTAAGGAGGGGTGCAAGGGTTCATGTGTTTTTACATTTTCTAACGAAAAACAAATGTTGGTTTATATTAAATGGATTTAATCAAAATATTAATTATATTTTTTTTATCGATTAACGCATGAATTCAAGATGATTAAAGAATAAGAAGGAAACATAAGATTAAAATAAAAATTGATATTTTATTTATTAAATCTTTATCAAGTTGTGTTTGTTTTTATATTTTTATAGTTAGAGATCTTTATAAATATTATTTTTTGGATTATTCTAACTAGGAGATAGACCTAACACTCCCAAGAAATATTTTTATATTTCATAAAATTTAAAACTTATTTTACAAATTGAAACTCATTGTCTAGGAGAGAAAGATCTATTGAATAAACCTTTGTATACTTATATTTGAATTAATTGTTAATTTAAAGTGATACAAAAATTTCAACGAATCATTTATTATTGTGGCATTTTTTATGACATTCATTTTTTTATATTTAGTATGGATGATGTAAAAATCTAAAAAATAATATTTTAGAAATAGTGAGACTAAACTATTTTAATATTAAAAGATTTTATTATAAATAGTTTTATTATAAACAAATTTCATTATTTTAAAACACATTATCTTTTTAGAAATTATTTTCTTAGAGTTATCTAACTTATCTTTAAGGGTTTTCTTTCTCTGGTTGTCGGTTTAAAGGTCAAACCTTCTGAGTAATCCTTGAAGAGAGATCTTCAACTCTATCCGATTAATTTTTCTATGCATGTAAGTGGTTATAACTTGCATGTGAGATCTAAGTCTTCTATAAGATTCTCTGTTGATCAATGGTTCTAATTATGTACCCTAATCATGTTTATGTTATTCCTAATAGCATATAGAGTTTGTTGTGCTTGAAGAGCTGTTTTAGGACTTCTTGAGTTGTTTAGTCATCTCTCAGGTAAAGAAAGCTAATCACCATAATTTAGAATTTTATATGTGTCGCAACCGGAATCGCGACGGGACGACGATCCGAAAAATAAAAACTGTTTTTGAAATAAAAAAATTTTGGAGTCGCCACCATAGTTTATTCTGGAAAACTACGGAAAAACCATAAAATGATAAGACCTGGTCTGCGAAAATGAGATTCTAAGTTCGGGAGTCGGTTACGTGTAGGGAAGGTATTAGCACCCTACAACGCCTGCCCTAAGGCAGTACATTTAACTAAATATGCGAATATGATGTGGTTTTCAAAATGTTTAACTATCCCCTAAAATAAGACTCTAAAGAAACAACATGTATTTTTTAGTTTTTTTGAGCCCGACAAGGATTGACCTTGCTCCTACGTATTCTCATTAAGAATGAGAAATCAGGGTTCCGTAGTTCTTTTAGAAAACTGCTTGAAAATTTGTTTGGAAATTGTTTGAGAATTTTGTTTGTAAAATGATTTTGGATTTTTGGGAAAGTGAACCTGACAAGGACTGGCCTTGCTCCTACGTATCTCCACTTTTGATGGAGAATCAAGGATCACGTAGTTCTGGCTAGCCATATTGTATGTTGTTTGAAAATGTGGATGTTTTTGGGTTTTGAAAGATTTTGTATTTTTTTGGTATTTTTATAAAATAAACAAAGAATGTTTTCAGCACAAAGACGATGCGTGCGATCACACATGTGCTTAACCTTTAAAATATTTTTGGTATTTTTATAAAATATTTAGATTTTTGCATGATGAGCACTAGGCTGATGCGTACGATCGCACGAGTACTCACACGGCTTTTTTTTCTTATTGTTTGCGTAATGAGCACTAGGCTGATGCGTACTGATAAGTCAATATTTTATTCACTTTACTTAGTCTATTGTACCAGATTAAATCGGGGAATTGTGTTTAAACATCCAGTATTTTTCCGTTTTTCATAATTATGCTTAATTTGACCAGTAATTCAAATTTTAATTAATTTGAATTAACTAAAGATAATTATTTGTATTATTAATTGTTGGAAGTTATTGGATGATAGTTTTGGACATTAATTTTACTTTTATTTTTTTTAGAAGCTTACATTTCAATTTTAATTTTTGAAAAAGAAAACAAAAATAGAAGTGGTGCACGTTGATGGCTCTCGGCTGCACTAGTAAATTGGAAATGGAATTGATGTGCAAGGGAACGTGTAAGAAAAAAATTAAGAGCTGCATGTGGTGGCTTGACACGTTGACATAGATAGCACCAGGTCATGGAAGAGCACTCACGGCCAAAAAAAAAAAAAGAAAATCTTCTTTCTCTTTTAAAAAGGAGCACTAAAAGAATGGCCCACAACACCACATACAGCACGTGAAAGAGAACCAATATGGAGAAAAGGCACGACCTTGGAGTCCACCACTTCTCAGCATGATGCATGCCACGCCCTTCCACATTATCTTCATCCAACAAAGTCCTTTCAATTATTATTTTTTTTTTAAGTTGGCTTGGAATAAGTAAACACACAGCTGGATGGAGCACACTTGAATGGGCTGGTGCACCGCATGGAGAGAAGAGAATCGACCTTTTGGATTCACTTTATTTTGCTGTCAAGAAGTTGGAAGTCGTGCTGTGTGATGTTATGGTCTGGATGGAATCTTTCATTATATTAAGAGAAGCACATGTTAATGAATGGCCAGCTGAAGAAAGAAGCCTTCACTTGGGAAGATGCCACGGCAACAACACACATGAGCTGGAAACATAGCACTGCACGGTGATGGAAGTAAAGAGTTTTTTTTGACCACATGAGCAGGCTCGGAAAATTGTCACACCCCAATCTACTCCCTCTCGTTGCATTCTACTACGGAAAAGAAGAGAAGCTTTTGGTTCATGACTTTGCTGAAAATGGCAGCTTGGCCAGTCATCTTCACGGAAGAAGCGGAGTTGAGTTGAACTGGGCAACTCGTTTGAAGATCCATTGATCAAGAAATAGACTGTGAGAGAGAGAAGTCATCGAGACTGGTAGAAACTGAGTAGAGATGATCCAGTTCACTTCCACCTTCACCACCATCGTCACTCTCCTTCAACTCCTCAATCTCTGCCACAGCTTCCTTCCAACCCCACCTACTCTCCAAGTTCCATTCACAGCATCCCATTCCAATCCTTAACAGTTTCACCATCTCACCCTCTCCACTCCCTCTCCCAGGAATCTCCTTATCAAGCACCTCCGCATTCCACCCTTCGCTCACTATGGAGTTCACCCACGCCGCCAAATCCTCATTCGCTCCCTTCCCATGCCTCAGATAACTCGCAGGGAACTTTCCCGTCAAAAGCTCCAGTATCAGAATCCCCAGACACCACACATCGCTCTTCTCGCTTGGCTTCTCAGACTGGCTCGCCTCTGGAGACTTGTAAGCCACCATGAACCGCTGAGCGTGGCTTTTCTCCACCACCGCCACAAGTCCGTACTCTGCCAAACGAGCCTCGAAGGAACCATCCAGCAGCTGAGACGGGAAGCAGAAGTGTCTAGCTTTGGAGCAGCCATCACCGAGAAGAAAAGGGAGCTGGGACATGCTGTAACAGTTGCAACGTAATTGAAGGAGAAGCAATGATCTTATAATGGAAGCACATGCAGGAGCATCACGTCCAGCCACATCTAGAAGCACACGTTGAATGGAGAAGATCACGGTTCTGCTTGCACATCAAAGGAAGCTACAGGAGTTTGGAGTGGGTCACAAGGTTGAAAGGAATTTCTGAAAGCCTAAGCAAAAAGACAAACATGGAGACCCTCATCCTATTTTCTCACGGGAACAAATTGGGAGATGCTCACGGGAGGAGACTAACGGTGAGAGAATTGGCTATAAAATGGAGAAGCATCCAGGAGAGAAAACGCAGTAGATTGAGGAGTAGGAGTAGTGTAGTGTAGAAAGTTTTCCGTTTTCCAGTTCTGAGTAATTTTTCCCCCTTCCCCTTGGGGAGGTTTGGGGTTTCTTTTCATTTTCCAGTGTTTGTAATTGATGGTGATTGTATTTTTCTTTTCTGTAATGGACTCCAATTAAATTTCCAGTTACATTTCTATTTCCAGTGCTGAGCTTCCAGGTCTGTTTCTGTTGAACATTTAATTTCTGTGCAATTTAAATTCTGCCTTATGCTTTCTGCCATCTTGAATTTTCTGTTGCTGTTTAATATTTTGTTGCACTTTAATTTTTGTTTTTACTATTCTGCTATGAAAATTTTCGTTTCCGTTTTACTGTTTTCAATCTACTGCTTTCTGAACTTAAGTTTTCTGCTGCTTGGAATTTACGATTTCTATAGTGCTGAAATTTCGTTTTCTGGTATGAGCAATCTTAAGTTTTTGGTTCTGATTTCTGTGTTAAGCAATCTGATGAAGTCTGCGTTTTTACTGTTTAGTTTTACTGTTTGCATGTTTTTACTATCTTCTGTATTTCAGGTTTACTGTTTTAATTTTCGTTTTCTGTCTTTTACTGTTTCAATTTACTGTTTGAAATTTACTTTTATCGTTTTTATGTTTACTATTTAAATTTCGTTTTTACCATTTTAAAATTATTTTCGTAATTTAACTTCCTGCAATTAAAAACCAAAACAATCAAACCCCCCTTCTTTCGTGTAAAAGATCTAAAACTGAACCGCGAAAAATTGGTCCTTGAGAGACGACCTAGGAGTCAAATCCTAGTAAACTATACTGCATTAATTTCTGTGCATATAAAATTTGTATGACCGCGACAGTCGTATCAAATTTTGGCGCCGTTGCCGGGGACCAATCAATGGAGGTTTGGTTTTAGATTATTGTTGTGCAAATTTTTGTTCTGTTAATATGTGTGTTTTGTCTTGTATATTTTTGTAGGCGACAACGACACCTTCAGCAAATTTTGGCGGCGTTGTCACTTCAGTTCCAGGTTTTTCGTTTTAGATTTTTGCTGTGTTTTTCGATTATGTTGTGTTAATATATGTTTTGTCTTTTATATTTTATTGTGCTGTGTTCTGTATTTAGTTGCTATATTTAAAAAAAAAAAAAAAAAAAAATTTTTTTTTTTACTATTGATGTTCTGTCTTGTGTGTGCTTGTAGCATGTATAAATGTGTTTAGTTTATCTGTTTCGTAATTTTTAGTTTTTAGTTTTTATTTTTTTATTTTCCATGTCTACCTATTTTAATTTTGTGAATAGTGCTTATTCTACAAGTGCCTGTAATTATGATTCTCTTTCTGCATATTACTCTGATTCTTGTGCTGATTTTAATACTGAGAAAAATATGGATCATCCTCAAATTCCTGAGAGCTCCCTTTGGGAGCCGGTTCCACGAGTTCAGCAATATCAGAGTCAGCAGTATGATGCTCCTGCCCAAGTAGCTTCTCAGCCTTCAACTTCTGAACCTACATTGAAGGAGTTATTGGAGCAGATGACCATGCAGAACATTCAGTTTCAGAAAGGGAACATGCAGTTCAAGCAAGAGAGCATGGAAACTCAAGCTGCCATTCAGAAGCTGACTGATCAGATCGGGCAGATGGCCACTCAACACTTTCAAGATGATAGTGGCATCAACATAAAAGATGGGGAGCAAAGCTATGAGTTTACTACTACACCCACTTTCCTACCTTTCTATGATCCCACTCTTGCACCTGAGACTGTTGATGATTATTTTAAGGACCAGACAGGTATGAGTAACACTGTTGACACAGGTAGACCATTCTTATCTTCCCCCGTGGAGGTAAACGTACCTCAACTTGAATGTGCAGTTGATGAATTGGAAATTCATGAGAAAATTTATTCTGAGCAAAAACATGTTTATTCTGAAACTGAGATTACAAGCTCTTTACCAGATCTACCTATACATTCAATTGCTTGTGATTTGTTGCACAATGATTCTACAGGTTTTAGGATTGAAACTGATACAGACTTGATTGACAATTCTGAAGTTTTTGATTCAGTATTAGTCTCTGAAACCATTGGTATAAATGTTGTGTTGAATGAACATGATTACAGTGATGAAATTTCCATTGATAATAGCTTTGCACTGAATGTGGATTTTGTTGATGATGCATATGTCAATATTGATTTTGAGACAGGAATTTTGCAGTCGCATAACATGATAGAGTTAGAACAAAACATTGATCTGACTCAGTTTTCTGAGAATTGTGAATGTGATTGTGAATCTGGTTCTTGCCCGATTTGTATTGAAATTGATTATGTGTTACAAACAGATTCTAAATTCATAACAGATGCTATTGATTATGAGTTTGATGACCAGGTTACAAAAGTAAATGAGAATACAGGTACTGACATAGAGGAAACAATGATAGATGAAGGAAAGTATACTGCTATTTCTCTTATTACTCCGGTGTCACAGACTCAACAACTGCTGGTGGACAGAAGGCTCCTGATTTTATTGATTCAACAACTTGCTCGGAGAAGTGGCGTGGCTACTGGGATTTGTCCTAATTCAAGTGAGAGGGCAGTACTGGGCGAGCTGCTCCTGAAGACATCTTCGCCGGATCCTGAGGTGGAAGATATCTCACTGATAGTCCAGAATTGGCAACTGCCACCATGACCAGGGAGCACTCTTTTTCCTCATTATGTACATATTATTTAGCTTTTCTGGTGTGTTTTCATGGTTGTGTTTATTTCATTTTTAAAATTGTGAGCATGAATTTAAAAAAAAAAAAAAAAAAAAAAAAAAATAAATTATGTTCTGTTTTAGGTTTGTTATTTTGTTAATGTATGTTTTGTAAATATGTGTTTTGTTTGCTATTTTTGAAATATGTGTTTTATTTGGTTTGATATTTTGATTCAGTATTAGGTCTTTTGTTTCGTTAATATGTGTTCTGTTTTTATTTATTTATTTAGTTTTTTTGTTATAAAAAAAAAAAAAAAAATATGAGAGTAAATGTACAGTAAAAGGCAGAGAGGTGAGGTTTGGACTGAGATACTAATTTGAGCACTTGTATTGATAACTTGATACACCGAAAAACATCTGTCTTAAGCTCTTAAATATAAAAAAATTAAAAAAAAAAAAAAAAAAAAAAAAAAAAAAAGCAAATATAACAAAAATACATAAAAATACATAAAAACATAATAAAATATGGGCAGTGATCGATCAGTAATGATCGTTAAGTATTACAGTCCAACAAAAATAAAATAATAATAAAAATAAAATACATAAAAAGCATAATAAAGATGTTCGGGGGTCGATCATTTCTGATCGTTAATATTACACACCATAAAAACATAAAAAAAAAAAATAATAAAAACAACATAAAAAAATATAATTGTTCAGATTACATGCCTTGTCCATATTCTGGCCACACTCGGCCAATAAAAACATAAAAATAAAAAATAACATAAAACATTAAAACTGGAAGAATTCTCGAGCTGGTTGTGGTGGTCTAAGGGAGAGCTCCGTTGAGGGAGCTCTGGTTCGGAATGCGAGCGGAGGCTTTGGTGGAGGAATTTCTCGTTCATTTCTGTCGTCATCGATGATGATCGGAACTGGAAACAAATTCAGCAGCCTCGGTGCCCTCATTATCACCCAGTTTTTTTCTTTCAAACAAAAAAAAAATAAAAAAAAAAATAAAAAAAAAAATAAAAAAAAATAATAATAAAAAATAAATAACTTGTGTTAATTATAGAAGAGGAAGTGAAAATTTTCAATAAAAATGGAGGTGTGATCAGAGGTCTTACCGTACATGTACAACGGCAGTTGTGAAAAGAGAGTGCCAGTGGGGTCTATCTCCGCTTGCCAGTGCTTGACCCGATTGCCGTGGTTGTTGAACCAGCAGTGTACGTTGTATTCAGTGGCTTCGCCGAAAGCCCTTAGTCGAGACGCGATCTCGACGACTTGCGCTCGGCTTGGGTGTGTGACCCCATAGTTGAATATTTTGGTCATCATCGTGATCTGATCGTCGGTTGGACGCCACCGTTGACTGGTATATCTCTCTGATTCCGTTTCACTCATCCTTCCTCTCGTAATATACAAATACTTAAAAAAAAAAAAAATATATATATATATATAAAAATAAAAAGAACAAAAACAAGAAAAATAAGCATAACATTAAAAAAAAAAAAAAAAAAAGATTAAAAAAAAAAAAAAAAAAAAAAATTAGATTAGTTCTCTGTTTTCTTTATTTGTTCTTGTTTCCTTTTAAATTTATTTTGTCCTGTCTGTCTTTGATTGTTTTTGTTTTTGGTCTCAGATCTGTTTCACGGTCCTCGCAAAGGGTCCTAAACGGATCTACGTCCAGTGTCCTTGTCCATATTGTGCTTGTAAATTAAGATTTTGTGTTTATTTTTAAGTGGGGTACGTGGCGTTGTTCTACCCGATTGTCTCTGCAATACCTTCAATCGAAGGGAGATTAACGTCTGGTTTCCAGCCTATATACCCCTTAGTTTAAGACAGTGTGTTCTTGTTTTTGTTGTAGTTAAGAAAGAAAAATAAAAGGAGCAGAGAGCTTAAAGGAAGGCAGGAAAAAGCAAAATGAAAGATCTAAAAGCTTTAAAGAGAAGCAGAACATGGAAAGCAGAGAAAGGAAAAGAAAGCAGTGAAAGATCTGGAAAATGTAAAGCAAGCAGATAGAAACAGAGATCCAGGTGCTGAGGACTTACCTGGAGTAGTAGGGCTTGCAGAGGCTCCTTGAGGTTCTCAGACTCTTCAGCAGGCGAAGTGGCAGGGGCTCTACGCAGATCTCAGACTCTTCAGCGGACGCGGGGGGAGAGGCTCCCTGCAGAGATCCAGACGCTCGAGAGAGTAGAGAGAGAAGAGAGCAGAGAAGAGAGCAGAGAGAGGAGTAGAGAGAGAGCAGGGAAGTCAGAAATGGCGCTCTGACGCTGAGGAGGTACCCTTTTATAACCAGATTGTTTCCACTGTAGCAACAGTTCCGGTCTTTGCCACCGAGACTGTTGCCACAGTACCGGTTTTCTCCTTTTCCAAAATAAAAATAAAAAAAAAAAAAAAAAAAAAATTTAATTATTAGCATCTACTGATGGGTGCTAGGTGTTTTAGACATCGGCTGATGGATGTCACTGATAACATCCACTGATGGATGTTACTGAAAAATTTCTTCCCATTTTTCCTAACTTTTTATTGCACTTGTCTATATTTTTTGACTGTTCTGAAATTGATCATCTAATGATTGTGACACACTGAGGACATTGTGTGATTTAAGTGTGGTCTACTGGGGAGAAATTTTGATTTTCTGTTAGTTTCTGTTAAGTTTGTATTTTGTGTGTTAAATTTTTTGTTTTTGAGTGTTAAATGTTTTCTGTTTTAAGTGGTTTTTAGTGTGTTTTGTGTGCAATAAATTTTACATTTTTCTTTTGATTTCTGGATGATGTTTAAGTTGTAGATTTTTCCTTCACTTACTTAATACTTATGGTTTGAAATCCTTGCTTTTCTCTGCTTGGAAGATGATTATAATGTTTAAGAGGTTGATTTGATTGGAACGAATACCCTGTGTGAGATTTGAGCCACTTTATGTTCTTTCTTGTGTGACATGTCTCTTGATTGCTTGCACATATGCCTTGGCTTGATTCTTTTTGATATACTTGATTTATATGCATTTTTGGAAGTGATAAAGGCAATTTTATTCTTGAGCCTCTTTAGCCAAATAAGCCTACCTTGTTATTATCCTTTGATAACCCCTTTGAGCCTATACTGTATATATTTCTTTGTGTTGAAGCTCATACACTGATCCTAAGTGAAAAACAAATGATTACCTTAAACTTAGGAAAGTCTGGAGCTATAGAAGTGTTTTGAGAATAAGTGTGGTCTCCTTGGGAATTCTGATGAATTGGCTAGTTGGTTCCTCATCATGTTTTGAAATGATAATTTATATCCTGTTTTGTGATAAAAAAAAAAAAAAAAAAAAAACAGGATGAAAAAATTTGATGAGAAAAAAAAAAAGAGAAAATTGAAAAATCATTTTGTGAATAATGGAGTCGAGAAGAGGATTGAATTAGAGGTTTGGGTGAGATTTCACTGTGTTACATTTTTTTTCCTAGTGCACCTCTATTTCTTCTGAGCTATAGCTACTTATCCAAATTTATCCTCCCCTGTCCTTGGCCCCATTACAACCCAGTAAAGACCTTTTGATCTGAACATGCATATGTTTTAAGTATTGATATTAGAAGATTGCCAAGTCTATTTGTGTTTGCTCTCTTGAGTGCATTGAGTGAAATTGATTTACCTTAAACACTTGAGAGAAACACTATAGTGCATCTGTGAGGTTTTGTTATTTTCAATTTACCTCTTAAGCTGATTAATCATTTTGCTATGTTTTGAATTGCTTGGATGATTTCTGTAAGTATCTGCTTAATTTGATTTTGTGTTGGATAATTTCTACTTCTTTTCTCTGTCCAGACTTCTTGAGAACTTTGTAAATTCTGTTTATTTATCTCTTTAGTCTTTATTTTCTGTATGCTGCATTTGTGTCACGTCCTTTGAAAGTCCTTTGAACTATTTCCTGATTGCGTCTTAATTTTGCCCAGGAGTGCAAAAGGCTAAGTGTGGTCTATTTTGATAAGTCAATATTTTATTCACTTTACTTAGTCTATTGTACCAGATTAAATCGGGGAATTGTGTTTAAACATCCAGTATTTTTCCGTTTTTCATAATTATGCTTAATTTGACCAGTAATTCAAATTTTAATTAATTTGAATTAACTAAAGATAATTATTTGTATTATTAATTGTTGGAAGTTATTGGATGATAGTTTTGGACATTAATTTTACTTTTATTTTTTTTAGAAGCTTACATTTCAATTTTAATTTTTGAAAAAGAAAACAAAAATAGAAGTGGTGCACGTTGATGGCTCTCGGCTGCACTAGTAAATTGGAAATGGAATTGATGTGCAAGGGAACGTGTAAGAAAAAAATTAAGAGCTGCATGTGGTGGCTTGACACGTTGACATAGATAGCACCAGGTCATGGAAGAGCACTCACGGCCAAAAAAAAAAAAAGAAAATCTTCTTTCTCTTTTAAAAAGGAGCACTAAAAGAATGGCCCACAACACCACATACAGCACGTGAAAGAGAACCAATATGGAGAAAAGGCACGACCTTGGAGTCCACCACTTCTCAGCATGATGCATGCCACGCCCTTCCACATTATCTTCATCCAACAAAGTCCTTTCAATTATTATTTTTTTTTAAGTTGGCTTGGAATAAGTAAACACACAGCTGGATGGAGCACACTTGAATGGGCTGGTGCACCGCATGGAGAGAAGAGAATCGACCTTTTGGATTCACTTTATTTTGCTGTCAAGAAGTTGGAAGTCGTGCTGTGTGATGTTATGGTCTGGATGGAATCTTTCATTATATTAAGAGAAGCACATGTTAATGAATGGCCAGCTGAAGAAAGAAGCCTTCACTTGGGAAGATGCCACGGCAACAACACACATGAGATGGAAACATAGCACTGCACGGTGATGGAAGTAAAGAGTTTTTTTTGACCACATGAGCAGGCTCGGAAAATTGTCACACCCCAATCTACTCCCTCTCGTTGCATTCTACTACGGAAAAGAAGAGAAGCTTTTGGTTCATGACTTTGCTGAAAATGGCAGCTTGGCCAGTCATCTTCACGGAAGAAGCGGAGTTGAGTTGAACTGGGCAACTCGTTTGAAGATCCATTGATCAAGAAATAGACTGTGAGAGAGAGAAGTCATCGAGACTGGTAGAAACTAAGTAGAGATGATCCAGTTCACTTCCACCTTCACCACCATCGTCACTCTCCTTCAACTCCTCAATCTCTGCCACAGCTTCCTTCCAACCCCACCTACTCTCCAAGTTCCATTCACAGCATCCCATTCCAATCCTTAACAGTTTCACCATCTCACCCTCTCCACTCCCTCTCCCAGGAATCTCCTTATCAAGCACCTCCGCATTCCACCCTTCGCTCACTATGGAGTTCACCCACGCCGCCAAATCCTCATTCGCTCCCTTCCCATGCCTCAGATAACTCGCAGGGAACTTTCCCGTCAAAAGCTCCAGTATCAGAATCCCCAGACACCACACATCGCTCTTCTCGCTTGGCTTCTCAGACTGGCTCGCCTCTGGAGACTTGTAAGCCACCATGAACCGCTGAGCGTGGCTTTTCTCCACCACCGCCACAAGTCCGTACTCTGCCAAACGAGCCTCGAAGGAACCATCCAGCAGCTGAGACGGGAAGCAGAAGTTTCTAGCTTTGGAGCAGCCATCACCGAGAAGAAAAGGGAGCTGGGACATGCTGTAACAGTTGCAACGTAATTGAAGGAGAAGCAATGATCTTATAATGGAAGCACATGCAGGAGCATCACGTCCAGCCACATCTAGAAGCACACGTTGAATGGAGAAGATCACGGTTCTGCTTGCACATCAAAGGAAGCTACAGGAGTTTGGAGTGGGTCACAAGGTTGAAAGGAATTTCTGAAAGCCTAAGCAAAAAGACAAACATGGAGACCCTCATCCTATTTTCTCACGGGAACAAATTGGGAGATGCTCACGGGAGGAGACTAACGGTGAGAGAATTGGCTATAAAATGGAGAAGCATCCAGGAGAGAAAACGCAGTAGATTGAGGAGTAGGAGTAGTGTAGTGTAGAAAGTTTTCCGTTTTCCAGTTCTGAGTAATTTTTCCCCCTTCCCCTTGGGGAGGTTTGGGGTTTCTTTTCATTTTCCAGTGTTTGTAATTGATGGTGATTGTATTTTTCTTTTCTGTAATGGACTCCAATTAAATTTCCAGTTACATTTCTATTTCCAGTGCTGAGCTTCCAGGTCTGTTTCTGTTGAACATTTAATTTCTGTGCAATTTAAATTCTGCCTTATGCTTTCTGCCATCTTGAATTTTCTGTTGCTGTTTAATATTTTGTTGCACTTTAATTTTTGTTTTTACTATTCTGCTATGAAAATTTTCGTTTCCGTTTTACTGTTTTCAATCTACTGCTTTCTGAACTTAAGTTTTCTGCTGCTTGGAATTTACGATTTCTATAGTGCTGAAATTTCGTTTTCTGGTATGAGCAATCTTAAGTTTTTGGTTCTGATTTCTGTGTTAAGCAATCTGATGAAGTCTGCGTTTTTACTGTTTAGTTTTACTGTTTGCATGTTTTTACTATCTTCTGTATTTCAGGTTTACTGTTTTAATTTTCGTTTTCTGTCTTTTACTGTTTCAATTTACTGTTTGAAATTTACTTTTATCGTTTTTATGTTTACTATTTAAATTTCGTTTTTACCATTTTAAAATTATTTTCGTAATTTAACTTCCTGCAATTAAAAACCAAAACAATCAAACCCCCCTTCTTTCGTGTAAAAGATCTAAAACTGAACCGCGAAAAATTGGTCCTTGAGAGACGACCTAGGAGTCAAATCCTAGTAAACTATACTGCATTAATTTCTGTGCATATAAAATTTGTATGACCGCGACAGTCGTATCACGTACGATCGCACGAGCACTCACACGGCTTTTTTTGTTTATTTTAGATTTTGGGTAATGAGTACTAGGTTGATGCGTACGATCGCACGAGTACTCATACCGATATTTATATTATTACATGTTTTTAAAGTTTTATATTTTTTTATTAAGAAGGATAGATGGGTTGAAATGTGAAAAGCATAAAGAAAAATTGTAATAGAAAACACGATGAATTTATAAACTAAAAAAATGATCAAAATGCATATATAAATAGAATGAAGAGAAAATGTATACCTTGTTGAAGATTTGTGTGATGAAATAAAACTCTACTTGTAATAAGTTGTGAGAAAGATAGATGGAAGATGAAGAAGATAACTTTATGGTAGAAATGGGGTACGGGATTTATTATGTATAGAGAGATAGTAAAATGTGAGGGAGAAATGAAGTAGAGTTTCGGGATGGAATGAAGAGATTTTGAGAGAGAAGATATGGATATTATGTAAATTGTGTGTGTGAAGTGAAGAGAATGTAGGTATTGATAGAGTTAAGGATGAAGAAAGTTGATGAACAAAAATAATATAATAAGTTGGTGGAAAATTTAGATGAAATAAAAATTAATCACAAAAATGCAATAAAATAAATAAGTAAAGAAATAAAACGTTTCGGGAAACAAGAAGTTGAATCTGGCAGAGCTGGTTAGACAACTTCTAATCCTTCCAAAATGCAATAAAATAAATAAGTAAAGAAATAAAACGTTTGGGGAAACAAGAAGTTGAATCTGGCAGAGCCGGTTAGACAACTTCTAATCCTTCCAAAATGCAATAAAATAAATAAGTAAAGAAACAAAACGTTTGGGGAAACAAGAAGTTGAATCTGGCAGAGCCGGTTAGACAACTTCTAATCCTTCCAAAATGCAATAAAATAAATAAGTAAAGAAATAAAGCGTTTGGGGAAACAAGAAGTTGAATCTGGCAGAGCCGGTTAGACAACTTCTAATCCTTCCAAAATGCAATAAAATAAATAAGTAAAGAAATAAAGCGTTTGGGGAAATAAGAAGTTGAATCTGGCAGAGCCGGTTAGACAACTTCTAATCCTTCCAAAATGCAATAAAATAAATAAGTAAAGAAATAAAGCGTTTGGGGAAATAAGAAGTTGAATCTGGCAGAGCCGGTTAGACAACTTCTAATCCTTCCAAAATACAAAAATAAACAACTAATAACATACAAATGGCATAACATAATCAATATCACGTTTTACAACTATCACACTTGGATATCAACACAAAAGCATACTCTCATTTAAATTCAAAATCATACAGAAACAAAATACTCCATAATCAAGATTTAAGATCAGACAAAAGCAAAATATAGCATATTCAAGGCTCAAGATAATACAAAAGGAGATACTCAAGGTTAGCTTCCCTTACCTCTATTATAGACTTAATCTCCTCGCTCTCTGAAAACTTCCAGAATATCCCCTTTGAAATTAGAAATTCTTCCAACTCTCTTCTCTCAAAAATTTTCTCAATTCTTTTGTGTAAATTTTTAGCCTCCCCCCTTGGCTATTTATAGTAAAAAAAATTTACTATTCATTTGTACTATTCATTTTTACTATTCAATTTTTTTATTCATTTTACTATTAAAAAATTAATTTTTTATTTGCAAATTGGTGAATTCTGATCTCAAAGCTACGTGGAACACTTATCCTTTCCAAAAATAAATTTGTTTTTTTTTTTTTTTTACTTTTCACCTTTTACTATTCACAATTCACTATTCACTATTTACTATTCACTATTCACTTTTTATTTATTTATTTATTTATTATTAATTTTATTTACCCGGACGAAATTGGGTATTGACAGCTGCCCCTCTTTACTTAGATTTTACTAGATAATATGACAAACAACGTTTGTATATTATCAGAGTAAAAGATAAGTAAAGATAGAAATACTAATTTCGTCTGGGTTTCAAAGAGAAAGGGGGAGAATAACAATCGATTCAAGTACATAAGATGAATAGAATCACGATGCAACAAAAATTGAACTTAAGGGCGAGGCAAAAATTAAACTTAAGGGCCAGCGTGAAAACTGGGCTTGGGGGCCAGCGTGGAAACTGGGCTTGAGGGCCAGCGTGGAAGCTGGGCTTGAGGCCAGTGTGAAAACTGGGCTTGGGGCCAGCGTGGAAACTGGGCTTGGGGCCAGCGTGAAAACTGGGCTTGGGGGCCAGCGTAAAAACTGGGCTTGGGGGCCAGTGTGAAAACTGGGCTTGGGGCCAGCGTGGAAACTGGGCGTGGGGGCCAGCGTGAAAACTGGGCTTGGGGGCCAGCGTAAAAACTGGGTTTGGGGGCCAGTGTGAAAACTGGGCTTGGGGCCAGTGTGAAAGCTGGGCTTGGGGGCCAGTGTGAAAACTGGGCTTGGGGCCAGTGTGAAAACTGGGCTTGGGGGCCAGCGTGGAAACTGGGCTTTGGGGGCCAGTGTGAAAACTGGGCTTGGGGCCAGTGTGAAAACTGGGCTTGGGGGCCAGTGTGAAAACTGGGCTTGGGGGCCAGTGTGAAAACTGGGCTTTGGGAGCCAATGTAAAAATTGGGTTTTGTGAGCCAGTATGGAAACTGGGCTTTCAAATTTTGAAATTCTTGAAACTTGTAATTTGAGAAATGTTGGCCAGTGTGGAAACTGGGCTTGGGGCCAATGTAAAAATTGGGCTTTGTGGGCCAGTATGGAAACTGGGCTTTCAAATTTTGAAATTTTTGAAACTTGAAATGTTTTGTAATTTTGACACAAATTTGAAAGCTCGATCGACATGAAACAATATGGCTTGATAGAGAAAATCTGAATGTTATTCTTTTTGTGTTTTCTTTGTTTTTTCTTTGTTTTTTTTTTTTTTTTTTGAAGAAGGAAATTGATAACCATTCATGTGAATGAAGAGGATTTCGATGAGAAATACTTTCTTTTTGATAAATATATGAAAACGTTTGCTTTGTTTTGTTTTGTTTGTTTGTTTTTTTTTTATTTTTTCGAATCAATTGTCTTACTTGCAATCATCAAGACTGGTCATTATTTCCAATGCTTAGCAAAGTGAGGAATGTCATACATCCGAGATCTAACTTTGAGATTATTACATTTTGACTTTTTCTCCCGAGACATCAACGTACATATGCTTGAATTCACTCGCAAGTGAAGAATGAGAGTTGTTTAGAATGGTTTGGAAGATAATGCTAACATGTCACCTCATACGCTCCGTAAAGGAGATGAGTGCCAAAGCGAAACACGAGGTACCTAAAAAGTTGCCCCAGTTTGGTGTGGTGAATCCATGATAATTCTGGTGAAAAATTCAAGTAAGATCTGCAAAGCTACCCAATTCTTGAGATCATGGTTTGACGAAATTTCAAGGAAAAGACGCGAGGTGAGGTTCACCAAGCTGCCCCAGTTTTCGTTGTTTTTTTTTTTTTTTTTTTGCATGGGGTTCTGTTTGGAAGAAGTAGTGGGTATGAAAGGGTCGGCTAAAAGGATGAATCAAATTGGTTCAATTTTCTTTTGTATGCTTCTGACTGGTTGGTAGAGAGGTCCCCTATTCCTGAGACATTATTCATTTTCAAATCCCTTTTTATTTTTACGACACATTAAAAGTTATTTTGTCTTATCGCAAAATTAAGCTTTATGAAAATATGAGCAATCATTAGTCAATCTCCGTGGACTTTATTAGGCTTGTAACAATGGCTAGGGGCTAAAAGGTATTAAAAGAAAGGGGTATAAAGGCCCAAATGAAATGTTTGTCGGATACATTTTTTTTTAAAACAAGGGTTATCATCTACGCATTGTATCAACCATTTGATCTTTTGAGCACTTTGCTTTTGTCTTGAACTTCGTTTTTCCTTCATCTCTGGTTAAGTCTGTTTTATTGTTGTTGTTATTTTTTTTTTTTTTTTACCCTTTTTGAAGGATTCACTTCATTTGATCGTTGAGTACTCTTCATCTGCATCCCAAGTTGACTCATACTAATGATAACCCTTGCTTGGGAATAATTTTGAAAAAGAATTTATTTTTGGCTCAAACGGGGTAACAATGGTTATAGTTTTTTTTGCTTTTTGGATAAAGAAAGAAGGCCACACATCATTTTGAACTCTGATTGCTTTATTTTCAAAAATTAATTTTACGATTAGATGACCTCAACATGAGCCGTTTTTTCCTTTTCTTTTCATTCTTTATAGATCACCCTTTCGGGTTTCTGAATCTAGTTGACTTATTCTACTTTTTTTTTTGTTTTTTTTTAATGGATTCAGGGACCACCCTACTAGCGTAAGCGAGAAAACTTTTGGCCATGCCAATTTGCCCCGGTGTAAAAGTTTATTTTGTTACTCAGGGCAGTGACAGTATTTGTTCGGGGAAAATCCTTTTATTTGGGAAGGTGAAGGGTGAGATTTTTCAAACACCATGCGCACAAACATCTCGAGAGAAAACATCAAATTGTTATTTTTGATTCAACATTTGACCTCGAAAAAAATCTGACACTACAACTTTTGTTATCAAATTTTTTATTTTATTTTTATTTTCTATTTTTATATTTTTTTTTGCTATTTTCGAAAAAACAAGAGTTTGACAATTTGCTAGAAAGACAAGTGACTCAATATTGCCTTTTTGTTGTTTTTTTTTTTTTTAATTTTGTTATTTGCGGCCTTCGTTTTCTCCACGACACCCTATTAGGACATGATTTCCAATAAACCTTGGAGATACCAAATAATGAAAGTTCACATTAAAAGTCACGGATGAAAGCGTAATATCCATGAGCATAACCCTCACAGCAAGACAATTCAAAACATGAACAGAACAACATCAATTTCACCTTTTACAACAACCTATGCTTTCCCATATAGTTCTTCATTTGTCCATGGCATTTGTAGGGGCAAACTCGCGCCTTGTCAGAGTGCTGGATTGACTTTCTTCAAACTTTAAACATCCTGAATCGATCAAAGATTGCACTTTATGCTTTAGAGCCTTGCATGCCTCTGTTGAGTGTCCACACGCTCCTTCATGATAATCGCACTTGGCATTTGTGTCATAGCTCTTTGGGTACGGAGGTTGTATAGGCCTAGTTGGACAAACCTTTATGAGGTTTCTGCGGAGAAGATCTGGCAGTAACTCTGTATAGGTCATGGGGATAGGAGTGAAGTTGGCGACCTTCTCATCACGATTGTAATTTCTTCGCTTAATGGGTCGATTGAACCCATGGGAATGTGACATTTGAGGATAGGCAATAAAATGTGAGTTAGCTCTTCGTTTTTTATCTTTCTCATGTCTAGGACCATATTCATTTAAACTCGCTACTAACTGTGGGCCTAGTGCAATTTTTCCATTTCTTATGCCACCCTCGACCCTCTCTCCAATTACTACTATGTCAGCAAAACCTGAGGAGACACTGCTTATCATGTGTTCATAAAATGGTGGTTGTAGAGTATTCAAAAATATGGTAGTCATCTCCTTGTCGCTCAAAGGCGGTTCTACTTGAGCAGCAATTCCTCTCCACCTTTGGGCATATTCTCTGAATGATTCAGATTCTTTCTTCACCATGTTTTGCAGCTGTATTCTATCAGGTGTTAGATCTTTATTATATTCATACTGCCTTAGGAATGCATCAACCAGATTTTTCCATGAGTAGATGTGAGTAGTTTCTAAGCGCATGTACCAAGTCAGAGCCACGCCAATTAAACTTTCTTGGAAGATGTGAATCAAAAGTTTTTCATTGTGGGCATAAGCTGCCATTTTTCTGCAGTACATAGTTATATGGCCCCTTGGGCAAGTATTTCCCTGATATTTCTCAAACTCTGGCAACCTGAACTTTGGAGGTATTATCACATCAGGAACTAAACATAGTTTTCTAGCATCTCCAAATTCAGAACTTCCTTCGCCCTCTATGGCTCTCAACCTTTTCTCAAAGACTTCTAATTTACTCCCGTCGTCCTTAAAATCTGAAGGTGTAACGATACAAGATGAAGACTTCGTCTCAGGTTGTTTTTTCATTATCGTGCTCTCAATACCTGGTTGGATCGTCTTTCCCTGAATTGTGAAAGTGGTTGCCCCAGGCTCATCTTCTACTTCAACTGCATTATCTTCGTCCTTTTGAGCGTCAAGATGTTCCAAGCGTACTCCTGAGGGTGGAATGTAATTCGGGGGAAGACCATAGGAAGGGAAAGTTTGTGCCTCTGGAACTCTTTGTTGTGGTCGTTGTGCGCACGAATCTCCAGGGCTTTGTAAGGCATTCAGGGCCTCTAAGATTTGACTCATTTGTCCCTTCAGCTGTTGGATATCGGCTTTCATCCCCTCTTGAATTTCCCCTTTGTTCTCCATGATTTTGCCACTGGTTCGTGTCCTTTAGGGTGTTTTGGAGACTTAGCCGTATTATTATTTTTAAACTAAATTTTATTAGATGAAATAAAAACGAAAAGAAAAGGAGAAAAGACAAAGCAACACAATTACTATAGTAAGAAATTATAAAGATGTGAAAACATTGCCAAATGTATAATCTGGAAATTAACATGAAACAAAGTCAATAAGACAGTTCATCCATAACATTTAAGTTCACCACATGTGAGGTATGCAAAATCACGATCAACTATCACGAGCCTCAGCCACCACATTCTTCATTTCTCTCATCAGTTTCTTGCAGTAATTGAGGAAAGTCTCAACCTTTTTAGGTGGGTTAAAGATCGGCAATGCAGACTCAGCATCAGCTAATAACTTAGGGACATCCTTAATGGCTTCATTGGCAAGGGAAGCTAGTTGTGAGAAACTTCTCCTCCAATTTTCTGTAACTAGATCTTGTTCAACGGTATACTCCTTCATCTGATTCATCCATTCTTGATGTTTCTTCTCTGATTCAGCCCGATGCCAACGTTCCTCCTTCAGTTTCGTTATCGCTGCTTTCGCCTGTTTCTCGACGTCGTTCATTCTAATATGCATTTTGTGCAGCTCCTCTAGTGCCTTTTGCTTGTCCCTCTTGAATTGGTCACACAATTCCTTCGTGACACGCTCTGATATCTCAATTATACCATACTCCCGGTCTTTCAAGGTCAGCTCAATGTTGGCCACTATCAGCTCTTGCTTTTGTCTTCTTAACAACTCCTCGTATGCTTTGCTGTTTTCCACACCATCTTGCTTAAGATTCACATAATCACGTTGTAGGTTCTGAAGATTACTGGTCAACTTGATATTTTCTAGTTTCATTTGCTCGAATTTTGCCTTCAACAATTTTATTTCCTCATTTTCAGCTTCATGAAACTGTTTTCCATAATCTAGATTAGGAGAAATTTTCTTGAAAGGCAACTTCACTGTCCTAACCCTTTCTGCGATCCAATGGCTATAAGGATATCCTTCATCAATAGTCCATGGTCTGGGGTCCATTTTTGCACGAATAATGTTACCCCAAGCATTCCTAACTTGATGAAGTACTTCAACAAAGGTTCCTTCCTCATAATAGATTTGCAACATGGCAAGAGATGCAGGTGTAGGTGATCCTCTCATAGGATGCCCAAATTGCCTTTGTGCTAACACAGGATTGTAATTAATACAACACCTGATACCCATGAGAGGTACATTAGGGTACTTCCCGCAATGATATATAATTTGCGATCTACGCTGCCAAGGGACACACCACTTAACTTGTTCTTCATTTAAACTTGCACAAAGTCGCGCCCATTCATCTGCCCTTTTCACATTTGGTTTACACTGCAATAGCTTATCCATGGAGCACGGGGCATTTAAGGCGTCCTCAGTCACACGGGAGATGAACCACATATACAACACTGGCAGACAACATAACATTTTTCCTCCCTTTAGCTCATAACAACGATTAAGGGTCCCATAAACTTCAGCCAGGATAGCAGTGACTGGATTCTCACAGCGCTCTTTGTATCCCACAAATGCGTTCATGGCGGCATAGTCGACGAAATTCTTGACATTAGGAAAAAGCATGACACCATAGAAGAGAAGAGCCAATACATCCATAAATGTTTCCCAGTTTTCTTCTTCAGCTAAACGATGCAAGTATCCTATTAGGTATCCTTGAGGAAGGCCCCTCACTTTGCCCTTGATTGTGAACTTGTTCTCCAACTTCATAGGGTGTACTTTCATGATCTTCGCTAGCTGCAAGACAGGTACATACTGCCCAAAGTAATTGTATGGAGCTTTTCCCTCAAGAGGTATATTTAAAATTTGCTCGAATTCTTCCACTGTTGGCACTAGTTGGAAATCTTGAAAAGTGAAACACCTCAATGGTGGATCATAGTATTGGGCTAAAGTAGTAATTGCTGATGTTTGGACCTCCACCTCTAATAGGCTCAACAAATTCCCATACTCCTTCTTGAATGCATCCTTTTGGGATGTCTTCATTTTCATTACCAGTTTTCTCAGACCATTCATATTTCCTTCCTCCGCTTCAATGGCTATCCTTTCCTTTAAAATGTTTGAACTTGTAGGTCGGTCAACTTCCAATCTCATGTTAATTTCCATTTTACCTCTACGGCTTAGTCACAAATTTATAACTTCCTACCTAGGACCAACAAGACCATAAAAAAAAATGCATGAGAAAGACGCATAATGATATAGTGATATATACAACATGTTTAATTTTATTAAAAAATAACGGTTATAAGACGACATACATCTCCCTTCGTGCCCTAGATAAGGTTCGAGACTTGAGGTTCAAAGTTAAATATATGCAATCTCACAAGGATAGTTCCCTAATGCTTAAATCAAGGCCACCAGAGTTATGGCTCTTTTCACTACATCTCCACAACAGTCAGAGTAATCAACTAGATGCGGAGACATAAATGAAGAGAACAGACTCTAGTTGGAGTTCTCACGATAGCCAAACAGGAAGTACATCCCAGAGTGACACCGCTACACAACCCCTATAATTCTAAGTTGCGCTCAGACCCGGGTATAGGGCCTCACTCATGATATGCAAAATGTGTGTGGAGGGAGATTATAATGCAAAACAACACTTGCAAAATAAACACAAATAAGTAGATATATAACATGTCATCTACCCTAGGGTTCAATATGGAACAATCAAAACAAACGCACATGCAATTATGCCAAATATTAAACATATATAAAGAAAAAAAAAAGGAAGGAAAACATAATGAAAAACCACATCGAATTCGCACATCTAATTAAATGGCTTGACTCTCTAAATTCCCTAGTGAAGTCGCCATCTGTCGCAACCGGAATCGCGACGGGACGACGATCCGAAAAATAAAAACTGTTTTTGAAAAAAAATAATTTTGGAGTCGCCACCATAGTTTATTCTGGAAAACTACGGAAAAACCATAAAATGATAAGACCTGGTCTGCGAAAATGAGATTCTAAGTTCGGGAGTCGGTTACGTGTAGGGAAGGTATTAGCACCCTACAACGCCTGCCCTAAGGCAGTACCTTTAACTAAATATGCGAATATGATGTGGTTTTCAAAATGTTTAACTATCCCCTAAAATAAGACTCTAAAGAAACAACATGTATTTTTTAGTTTTTTTGAGCCCGACAAGGATTGACCTTGCTCCTACGTATTCTCATTAAGAATGAGAAATCAGGGTTCCGTAGTTCTTTTAGAAAACTGCTTGAAAATTTGTTTGGAAATTGTTTGAGAATTTTGTTTGTAAAATGATTTTGGATTTTTGGGAAAGTGAACCTGACAAGGACTGGCCTTGCTCCTACGTATCTCCACTTTTGATGAAGAATCAAGGATCACGTAGTTCTGGCTAGCCATATTGTATGTTGTTTGAAAATGTGGATGTTTTTGGGTTTTGAAAGATTTTGTATTTTTTTGGTATGTTTATAAAATAAACAAAGAATGTTTTCAGCACAAAGACGATGCGTGCGATCACACATGTGCTTAACCTTTAAAATATTTTTGGTATTTTTATAAAATATTTAGATTTTTGCATGATGAGCACTAGGCTGATGCGTACGATCGCACGAGTACTCACACGGCTTTTTTTTCTTATTGTTTGCGTAATGAGCACTAGGCTGATGCGTACGATCGCACGAGCACTCACACGGCTTTTTTTGTTTATTTTAGATTTTGGGTAATGAGTACTAGGTTGATGCGTACGATCGCACGAGTACTCATACCGATATTTATATTATTACATGTTTTTAAAGTTTTATATTTTTTTATTAAGAAGGATAGATGGGTTGAAATGTGAAAAGCATAAAGAAAAATTGTAATAGAAAACACGATGAATTTATAAACTAAAAAAATGATCAAAATGCATATATAAATAGAATGAAGAGAAAATGTATACCTTGTTGAAGATTTGTGTGATGAAATAAAACTCTACTTGTAATAAGTTGTGAGAAAGATAGATGGAAGATGAAGAAGATAACTTTATGGTAGAAATGGGGTACGGGATTTATTATGTATAGAGAGATAGTAAAATGTGAGGGAGAAATGAAGTAGAGTTTCGGGATGGAATGAAGAGATTTTGAGAGAGAAGATATGGATATTATGTAAATTGTGTGTGTGAAGTGAAGAGAATGTAGGTATTTATAGAGTTAAGGATGAAGAAAGTTGATGAACAAAAATAATATAATAAGTTGGTGGAAAATTTAGATGAAATAAAAATTAATCACAAAAATGCAATAAAATAAATAAGTAAAGAAATAAAACGTTTCGGGAAACAAGAAGTTGAATCTGGCAGAGCCGGTTAGACAACTTCTAATCCTTCCAAAATGCAATAAAATAAATAAGTAAAGAAATAAAACGTTTGGGGAAACAAGAAGTTGAATCTGGCAGAGCCGGTTAGACAACTTCTAATCCTTCCAAAATGCAATAAAATAAATAAGTAAAGAAATAAAACGTTTGGGGAAACAAGAAGTTGAATCTGGCAGAGCCGGTTAGACAACTTCTAATCCTTCCAAAATGCAATAAAATAAATAAGTAAAGAAATAAAACGTTTGGGGAAACAAGAAGTTGAATCTGGCAGAGCCGGTTAGACAACTTCTAATCCTTCCAAAATGCAATAAAATAAATAAGTAAAGAAATAAAGCGTTTGGGGAAATAAGAAGTTGAATCTGGCAGAGCCGGTTAGACAACTTCTAATCCTTCCAAAATGCAATAAAATAAATAAGTAAAGAAATAAAGCGTTTGGGGAAATAAGAAGTTGAATCTGGCAGAGCCGGTTAGACAACTTCTAATCCTTCCAAAATACAAAAATAAACAACTAATAACATACAAATGGCATAACATAATCAATATCACGTTTTACAACTATCACACTTGGATATCAACACAAAAGCATACTCTCATTTAAATTCAAAATCATACAGAAACAAAATACTCCATAATCAAGATTTAAGATCAGACAAAAGCAAAATATAGCATATTCAAGGCTCAAGATAATACAAAAGGAGATACTCAAGGTTAGCTTCCCTTACCTCTATTATAGACTTAATCTCCTCGCTCTCTGAAAACTTCCAGAATATCCCCTTTGAAATTAGAAATTCTTCCAACTCTCTTCTCTCAAAAATTTTCTCAATTCTTTTGTGTAAATTTTTAGCCTCCCCCCTTGGCTATTTATAGTAAAAAAAATTTACTATTCATTTGTACTATTCATTTTTACTATTCATTTTTTTATTCATTTTACTATTAAAAAATTAATTTTTTATTTGCAAATTGGTGAATTCTGATCTCAAAGCTACGTGGAACACTTATCCTTTCCAAAAATAAATTTGTTTTTTTTTTTTTTTAACTTTTCACCTTTTACTATTCACAATTCACTATTCACTATTTACTATTCACTATTCACTTTTTATTTATTTATTTATTTATTATTAATTTTATTTACCCGGACGAAATTGGGTATTGACAGCTGCCCCTCTTTACTTAGATTTTACTAGATAATATGACAAACAACGTTTGTATATTATCAGAGTAAAAGATAAGTAAAGATAGAAATACTAATTTCGTCTGGGTTTCAAAGAGAAAGTGGGAGAATAACAATCGATTCAAGTACATAAGATGAATAGAATCACGATGCAACAAAAATTGAACTTAAGGGCGAGGCAAAAATTAAACTTAAGGGCCAGCGTGAAAACTGGGCTTGGGGGCCAGCGTGGAAACTGGGCTTGAGGGCCTGCGTGGAAGCTGGGCTTGAGGCCAGTGTGAAAACTGGGCTTGGGGCCAGCGTGGAAACTGGGCTTGGGGGCCAGCGTGAAAACTGGGCTTGGGGGCCAGCGTAAAAACTGGGCTTGGGGGCCAGTGTGAAAACTGGGCTTGGGGCCAACGTGGAAACTGGGCTTGGGGGCCAGCGTGAAAACTGGGCTTGGGGGCCAGCGTAAAAACTGGGTTTGGGGGCCAGTGTGAAAACTGGGCTTGGGGCCAGTGTGAAAGCTGGGCTTGGGGGCCAGTGTGAAAACTGGGCTTGGGGCCAGTGTGAAAACTGGGCTTGGGGGCCAGCGTGGAAACTGGGCTTTGGGGGCCAGTGTGAAAACTGGGCTTGGGGCCAGTGTGAAAACTGGGCTTGGGGGCCAGTGTGAAAACTGGGCTTGGGGGCCAGTGTGAAAACTGGGCTTTGGGAGCCAATGTAAAAATTGGGTTTTGTGAGCCAGTATGGAAACTGGGCTTTCAAATTTTGAAATTCTTGAAACTTGTAATTTGAGAAATGTTGGGCAGTGTGGAAACTGGGCTTGGGGCCAATGTAAAAATTGGGCTTTGTGGGCCAGTATGGAAACTGGGCTTTCAAATTTTGAAATTTTTGAAACTTGAAATGTTTTGTAATTTTGACACAAATTTGAAAGCTCGATCGACATGAAACAATATGGCTTGATAGAGAAAATATGAATGTTATTCTTTTTGTGTTTTCTTTGTTTTTTCTTTGTTTTTTTTTTTTTTTGAAGAAGGAAATTGATAACCATTCATGTGAATGAAGAGGATTTCGATGAGAAATACTTTCTTTTTGATAAATATATGAAAACGTTTGCTTTGTTTTGTTTTGTTTGTTTGTTTTTTTTTATTTTTTCGAATCAATTGTCTTACTTGCAATCATCAAGACTGGTCATTATTTCCAATGCTTAGAAAAGTGAGGAATGTCATACATCCGAGATCTAACTTTGAGATTATTACATTTTGACTTTTTCTCCCGAGACATCAACGTACATATGCTTGAATTCACTCGCAAGTGAAGAATGAGAGTTGTTTAGAATGGTTTGGAAGATAATGCTAACATGTCACCTCATACGCTCCGTAAAGGAGATGAGTGCCAAAGCGAAACACGAGGTACCTAAAAAGTTGCCCCAGTTTGGTGTGGTGAATCCATGATAATTCTGGTGAAAAATTCAAGTAAGATTTGCAAAGCTACCCAATTCTTGAGATCATGGTTTGACGAAATTTCAAGGAAAAGACGCGAGGTGAGGTTCACCAAGCTGCCCCAGTTTTCGTTGTTTTTTTTTTTTTTTTTTTGCATGGGGTTCTGTTTGGAAGAAGTAGTGGGTATGAAAGGGTCGGCTAAAAGGATGAATCAAATTGGTTCAATTTTCTTTTGTATGCTTCTGACTGGTTGGTAGAGAGGTCCCCTATTCCTGAGACATTATTCATTTTCAAATCCCTTTTTATTTTTACGACACATTAAAAGTTATTTTGTCTTATCGCAAAATTAAGCTTTATGAAAATATGAGCAATCATTAGTCAATCTCCGTGGACTTTATTAGGCTTGTAACAATGGCTAGGGGCTAAAAGGTATTAAAAGAAAGGGGTATAAAGGCCCAAATGAAATGTTTGTCGGATACATTTTTTTTTAAAACAAGGGTTATCATCTACGCATTGTATCAACCATTTGATCTTTTGAGCACTTTGCTTTTGTCTTGAACTTCATTTTTCCTTCATCTCTGGTTAAGTCTGTTTTATTGTTGTTGTTATTTTTTTTTTTTTACCCTTTTTGAAGGATTCACTTCATTTGATCGTTGAGTACTCTTCATCTGCATCCCAAGTTGACTCATACTAATGATAACCCTTGCTTGGGAATAATTTTGAAAAAGAATTTATTTTTGGCTCAAACGGGGTAACAATGGTTATAGTTTTTTTTGCTTTTTGGATAAAGAAAGAAGGCCACACATCATTTTGAACTCTGATTGCCTTATTTTCAAAAATTAATTCTACGATTAGATGACCTCAACATGAGCCGTTTTTTCCTTTTCTTTTCATTCTTTATAGATCACCCTTTCGGGTTTCTGAATCTAGTTGACTTATTCTACTTTTTTTTTTTGTTTTTTTTTAATGGATTCAGGGACCACCCTACTAGCGTAAGCGAGAAAACTTTTGGCCATGCCAATTTGCCCCGGTGTAAAAGTTTATTTTGTTACTCAGGGCAGTGACAGTATTTGTTCGGGGAAAATCCTTTTATTTGGGAAGGTGAAGGGTGAGATTTTTCAAACACCATGCGCACAAACATCTCGAGAGAAAACATCAAATTGTTATTTTTGATTCAACATTTGACCTCGAAAAAAATCTGACACTACAACTTTTGTTATCAAATTTTTTATTTTATTTTTATTTTCTATTTTTATATTTTTTTTTGCTATTTTCGAAAAAACAAGAGTTTGACAATTTGCTAGAAAGACAAGTGACTCAATATTGCCTTTTTGTTGTTTTTTTTTTTAAATTTTGTTATTTGCGGCCTTCGTTTTCTCCACGACACCCTATTAGGACATGATTTCCAATAAACCTTGGAGATACCAAATAATGAAAGTTCACATTAAAAGTCACGGATGAAAGCGTAATATCCATGAGCATAACCCTCACAGCAAGACAATTCAAAACATGAACAGAACAACATCAATTTCGCCTTTTACAACAACCCATGCTTTCCCATATAGTTCTTCATTTGTCCATGGCATTTGTAGGGGCGAACTCGCGCCTTGTCAGAGTGCTGGATTGACTTTCTTCAAACTTTAAACATCCTGAATCGATCAAAGATTGCACTTTATGCTTTAGAGCCTTGCATGCCTCTGTTGAGTGTCCACACGCTCCTTCATGATAATCACACTTGGCATTTGTGTCATAGCTCTTTGGGTACGGAGGTCGTATAGGCCTAGTTGGACAAACCTTTATGAGGTTTCTGCGGAGAAGATCTGGCAGTAACTCTGTATAGGTCATGGGGATAGGAGTGAAGTTGGCGACCTTCTCATCACGATTGTAATTTCTTCGCTTAATGGGTCGATTGAACGCATGGGAATGTGACATTTGAGGATAGGCAATAAAATGTGAGTTAGCTCTTCGTTTTTTATCTTTCTCATGTCTAGGACCATATTCATTTAAACTCGCTACTAACTGTGGGCCTAGTGCAATTTTTCCATTTCTTATGCCACCCTCGACCCTCTCTCCAATTACTACTATGTCAGCAAAACCTGAGGAGACACTGCTTATCATGTGTTCATAAAATGGTGGTTGTAGAGTATTCAAAAATATGGTAGTCATCTCCTTGTCGCTCAAAGGCGGTTCTACTTGAGCAGCAATTCCTCTCCACCTTTGGGCATATTCTCTGAATGATTCAGATTCTTTCTTCACCATGTTTTGCAGCTGTATTCTATCAGGTGTTAGATCTTTATTATATTCATACTGCCTTAGGAATGCATCAACCAGATTTTTCCATGAGTAGATGTGAGTAGTTTCTAAGCGCATGTACCAAGTCAGAGCCACGCCAATTAAACTTTCTTGGAAGATGTGAATCAAAAGTTTTTCATTGTGGGCATAAGCTGCCATTTTTCTACAGTACATAGTTATATGGCCCCTTGGGCAAGTATTTCCCTGATATTTCTCAAACTCTGGCAACCTGAACTTTGGAGGTATTATCACATCAGGAACTAAACATAGTTTTCTAGCATCTCCAAATTCAGAACTTCCTTCGCCCTCTATGGCTCTCAACCTTTTCTCAAAGACTTCTAATTTACTCCCGTCGTCCTTAAAATCTGCAGGTGTAACGATACAAGATGAAGACTTCGTCTCAGGTTGTTTTTTCATTATCGTGCTCTCAATACCTGGTTGGATCGTCTTTCCCTGAATTGTGAAAGTGGTTGCCCCAGGCTCATCTTCTACTTCAACTGCATTATCTTCGTCCTTTTGAGCGTCAAGATGTTCCAAGCGCACTCCTGAGGGTGGAATGTAATTCGGGGGAAGACCATAGGAAGGGAAAGTTTGTGCCTCTGGAACTCTTTGTTGTGGTCGTTGTGCGCACGAATCTCCAGGGCTTTGTAAGGCATTCAGGGCCTCTAAGATTTGACTCATTTGTCCCTTCAGCTGTTGGATATCGGCTTTCATCCCCTCTTGAATTTCCCCTTTGTTCTCCATGATTTTGCCACTGGTTCGTGTCCTTTAGGGTGTTTTGGAGACTTAGCCGTATTATTGTTTTTAAACTAAATTTTATTAGATGAAATAAAAACGAAAAGAAAAGGAGAAAAGACAAAGCAACACAATTACTATAGTAAGAAATTATAAAGATGTGAAAACATTGCCAAATGTATAATCTGGAAATTAACATGAAACAAAGTCAATAAGACAGTTCATCCATAACATTTAAGTTCACCACATGTGAGGTATGCAAAATCACGATCAACTATCACGAGCCTCAGCCACCACATTCTTCATTTCTCTCATCAGTTTCTTGCAGTAATTGAGGAAAGTCTCAACCTTTTTAGGTGGGTTAAAGATCGGCAATGCAGACTCAGCATCAGCTAATAACTTAGGGACATCCTTAATGGCTTCATTGGCAAGGGAAGCTAGTTGTGAGAAACTTCTCCTCCAATTTTCTGTAACTAGATCTTGTTCAACGGTATACTCCTTCATCTGATTCATCCATTCTTGATGTTTCTTCTCTGATTCAGCCCGATGCCAACGTTCCTCCTTCAGTTTCGTTATCGCTGCTTTCGCCTGTTTCTCGACGTCGTTCATTCTAATATGCATTTTGTGCAGCTCCTCTAGTGCCTTTTGCTTGTCCCTCTTGAATTGGTCACACAATTCCTTCGTGACACGCTCTGATATCTCAATTATACCATACTCCCGGTCTTTCAAGGTCAGCTCAATGTTGGCCACTATCAGCTCTTGCTTTTGTCTTCTTAACAACTCCTCGTATGCTTTGCTGTTTTCCACACCATCTTGCTTAAGATTCACATAATCACGTTGTAGGTTCTGAAGATTACTGGTCAACTTGATATTTTCTAGTTTCATTTGCTCGAATTTTGCCTTCAACAATTTTATTTCCTCATTTTCAGCTTCATGAAACTGTTTTCCATAATCTAGATTAGGAGAAATTTTCTTGAAAGGCAACTTCACTGTCCTAACCCTTTCTGCGATCCAATGGCTATAAGGATATCCTTCATCAATAGTCCATGGTCTGGGGTCCATTTTTGCACGAATAATGTTACCCCAAGCATTCCTAACTTGATGAAGTACTTCAACAAAGGTTCCTTCCTCATAATAGATTTGCAACATGGCAAGAGATGCAGGTGTAGGTGATCCTCTCATAGGATGCCCAAATTGCCTTTGTGCTAACACAGGATTGTAATTAATACAACACCTGATACCCATGAGAGGTACATTAGGGTACTTCCCGCAATGATATATAATTTGCGATCTACGCTGCCAAGGGACACACCACTTAACTTGTTCTTCATTTAAACTTGCACAAAGTCGCGCCCATTCATCTGCCCTTTTCACATTTGGTTTACACTGCAATAGCTTATCCATGGAGCACGGGGCATTTAAGGCGTCCTCAGTCACACGGGAGATGAACCACATATACAACACTGGCAGACAACATAACATTTTTCCTCCCTTTAGCTCATAACAACGATTAAGGGTCCCATAAACTTCAGCCAGGATAGCAGTGACTGGATTCTCACAGCGCTCTTTGTATCCCACAAATGCGTTCATGGCGGCATAGTCGACGAAATTCTTGACATTAGGAAAAAGCATGACACCATAGAAGAGAAGAGCCAATACATCCATAAATGTTTCCCAGTTTTCTTCTTCAGCTAAACGATGCAAGTATCCTATTAGGTATCCTTGAGGAAGGCCCCTCACTTTGCCCTTGATTGTGAACTTGTTCTCCAACTTCATAGGGTGTACTTTCATGATCTTCGCTAGCTGCAAGACAGGTACATACTGCCCAAAGTAATTGTATGGAGCTTTTCCCTCAAGAGGTATATTTAAAATTTGCTCGAATTCTTCCACTGTTGGCACTAGTTGGAAATCTTGAAAAGTGAAACACCTCAATGGTGGATCATAGTATTGGGCTAAAGTAGTAATTGCTGATGTTTGGACCTCCACCTCTAATAGGCTCAACAAATTCCCATACTCCTTCTTGAATGCATCCTTTTGGGATGTCTTCATTTTCATTACCAGTTTTCTCAGACCATTCATATTTCCTTCCTCCGCTTCAATGGCTATCCTTTCCTTTAAAATGTTTGAACTTGTAGGTCGGTCAACTTCCAATCTCATGTTAATTTCCATTTTACCTCTACGGCTTAGTCACAAATTTATAACTTCCTACCTAGGACCAACAAGACCATAAAAAAAAATGCATGAGAAAGACGCATAATGATATAGTGATATATACAACATGTTTAATTTTATTAAAAAATAACGGTTATAAGACGACATACATCTCCCTTCGTGCCCTAGATAAGGTTCGAGACTTGAGGTTCAAAGTTAAATATATGCAATCTCACAAGGATAGTTCCCTAATGCTTAAATCAAGGCCACCAGAGTTATGGCTCTTTTCACTACATCTCCACAACAGTCAGAGTAATCAACTAGATGCGGAGACATAAATGAAGAGAACAGACTCTAGTTGGAGTTCTCACGATAGCCAAACAGGAAGTACATCCCAGAGTGACACCGCTACACAACCCCTATAATTCTAAGTTGCGCTCAGACCCGGGTATAGGGCCTCACTCATGATATGCAAAATGTGTGTGGAGGGAGATTATAATGCAAAACAACACTTGCAAAATAAACACAAATAAGTAGATATATAACATGTCATCTACCCTAGGGTTCAATATGGAACAATCAAAACAAACGCACATGCAATTATGCCAAATATTAAACATATATAAAGAAAAAAAAAGGAAGGAAAACATAATGAAAAACCACATCGAATTCGCACATCTAATTAAATGGCTTGACTCTCTAAATTCCCTAGTGAAGTCGCCATCTGTCGCAACCGGAATCGCGACGGGACGACGATCCGAAAAATAAAAACTGTTTTTGAAAAAAAAAAATTTTGGAGTCGCCACCATAGTTTATTCTGGAAAACTACGGAAAAACCATAAAATGATAAGACCTGGTCTGCGAAAATGAGATTCTAAGTTCGGGAGTCGGTTACGTGTAGGGAAGGTATTAGCACCCTACAACGCCTGCCCTAAGGCAGTACCTTTAACTAAATATGCGAATATGATGTGGTTTTCAAAATGTTTAACTATCCCCTAAAATAAGACTCTAAAGAAACAACATGTATTTTTTAGTTTTTTTGAGCCCGACAAGGATTGACCTTGCTCCTACGTATTCTCATTAAGAATGAGAAATCAGGGTTCCGTAGTTCTTTTAGAAAACTGCTTGAAAATTTGTTTGGAAATTGTTTGAGAATTTTGTTTGTAAAATGATTTTGGATTTTTGGGAAAGTGAACCTGACAAGGACTGGCCTTGCTCCTACGTATCTCCACTTTTGATGAAGAATCAAGGATCACGTAGTTCTGGCTAGCCATATTGTATGTTGTTTGAAAATGTGGATGTTTTTGGGTTTTGAAAGATTTTGTATTTTTTTGGTATGTTTATAAAATAAACAAAGAATGTTTTCAGCACAAAGACGATGCGTGCGATCACACATGTGCTTAACCTTTAAAATATTTTTGGTATTTTTATAAAATATTTAGATTTTTGCATGATGAGCACTAGGCTGATGCGTACGATCGCACGAGTACTCACACGGCTTTTTTTTCTTATTGTTTGTGTAATGAGCACTAGGCTGATGCGTACGATCGCACGAGCACTCACACGGCTTTTTTTGTTTATTTTAGATTTTGGGTAATGAGTACTAGGTTGATGCGTACGATGGCACGAGTACTCATACCGATATTTATATTATTACATGTTTTTAAAGTTTTATATTTTTTTATTAAGAAGGATAGATGGGTTGAAATGTGAAAAGCATAAAGAAAAATTGTAATAGAAAACACGATGAATTTATAAACTAAAAAAATGATCAAAATGCATATATAAATAGAATGAAGAGAAAATGTATACCTTGTTGAAGATTTGTGTGATGAAATAAAACTCTACTTGTAATAAGTTGTGAGAAAGATAGATGGAAGATGAAGAAGATAACTTTATGGTAGAAATGGGGTACGGGATTTATTATGTATAGAGAGATAGTAAAATGTGAGGGAGAAATGAAGTAGAGTTTCGGGATGGAATGAAGAGATTTTGAGAGAGAAGATATGGATATTATGTAAATTGTGTGTGTGAAGTGAAGAGAATGTAGGTATTTATAGAGTTAAGGATGAAGAAAGTTGATGAACAAAAATAATATAATAAGTTGGTGGAAAATTTAGATGAAATAAAAATTAATCACAAAAATGCAATAAAATAAATAAGTAAAGAAATAAAACGTTTCGGGAAACAAGAAGTTGAATCTGGCAGAGCCGGTTAGACAACTTCTAATCCTTCCAAAATGCAATAAAATAAATAAGTAAAGAAATAAAACGTTTGGGGAAACAAGAAGTTGAATCTGGCAGAGCCGGTTAGACAACTTCTAATCCTTCCAAAATGCAATAAAATAAATAAGTAAAGAAATAAAACGTTTGGGGAAACAAGAAGTTGAATCTGGCAGAGCCGGTTAGACAACTTCTAATCCTTCCAAAATGCAATAAAATAAATAAGTAAAGAAATAAAACGTTTGGGGAAACAAGAAGTTGAATCTAGCAGAGCCGGTTAGACAACTTCTAATCCTTCCAAAATGTAATAAAATAAATAAGTAAAGAAATAAAGCGTTTGGGGAAATAAGAAGTTGAATCTGGCAGAGCCGGTTAGACAACTTCTAATCCTTCCAAAATGCAATAAAATAAATAAGTAAAGAAATAAAGCGTTTGGGGAAATAAGAAGTTGAATCTGGCAGAGCCGGTTAGACAACTTCTAATCCTTCCAAAATACAAAAATAAACAACTAATAACATACAAATGGCATAACATAATCAATATCACGTTTTACAACTATCACACTTGGATATCAACACAAAAGCATACTCTCATTTAAATTCAAAATCATACAGAAACAAAATACTCCATAATCAAGATTTAAGATCAGACAAAAGCAAAATATAGCATATTCAAGGCTCAAGATAATACAAAAGGAGATACTCAAGGTTAGCTTCCCTTACCTCTATTATAGACTTAATCTCCTCGCTCTCTGAAAACTTCCAGAATATCCCCTTTGAAATTAGAAATTCTTCCAACTCTCTTCTCTCAAAAATTTTCTCAATTCTTTTATGTAAATTTTTAGCCTCCCCCCTTGGCTATTTATAGTAAAAAAAATTTACTATTCATTTTTTTATTCATTTTACTATTACAAAATTAATTTTTTATTTGCAAATTGGTGAATTCTGATCTCAAAGCTACGTGGAACACTTATCCTTTCCAAAAATAAATTTTTTTTTTTTTTTTTTACTTTTCACTTTTTACTATTCACAATTCACTATTCACTATTTACTATTCACTATTCACTTTTTTATTTATTTATTTATTTATTATTAATTTTATTTACCCGGACGAAATTGGGTATTGACATTGGTCTTACCGTTTATTATTACTTCATACGATTCGGAACACCTGCCGAGGTCTTAACAAGTTTTTGACTCCGTTTTCGGGGATTAAAAATTTGTTTACTAAGCTTTTGGCGCCGTTGCCAGGGACTCGTGGTATAACTATTCTATTTATCTGGTTCTTAACCGATTAGACTTTATCTTTAATTTTTATCTTTTTATTTCTTTTTATAGTTCTATCTTTTCATCTTTATATCTTTTCATCTTTTCATGTTTTTGCTTTAGTTTTGTGAATAAGAGAGTCGAAGGTCAATCAGTCAACCAAAATGCAGAAAAGTCAACCAGAGTGCAGAAAAAGTTGTACTGAGCAGAAATTAGCACTGATCGCCAATTTTGAGTTGTCGAAATCACCGCTGAAGGCTAAAAAATGCAGCTGAGCGTCATTCTGAAGAGTCACAAGTACCGTTGAGCGGCAAAAGTGCTGCTAAGCGCCATTGTAAGTGGGCTTGGACCTGTTTTCTGTTATTTTTATGGGCTTGGACCTGTTTTCTGTTACTTTTATGTTCTATTTAAGGACTTGCACGTCCTAGGGAATTTATCTTTTGATTGCTTGAGCACAGAAACACATTTTTCACCCCTTGGGGGTAGATTTGGGAATGTGACAGCTCTCCTGATGACAACCACTTCAGGGTCTTCCCATCCAAAGAAGTATCAACTTAATATTAAGAAAGGGAAGTTCAATAACCAAAAGGATTTTTTCTTTTTATGTCTTAGCATGTTCTTCTTTAAACTAAATATCTTTACCTTGTTTTGTAGGTTACCAATAAAGGTGGAGAACCATGCCTATACACCTTGAGAGGCTAGCCAAGAAAAGGAGAACAAAGGAAGCAATGAAGAGTGCATCTGCTACCACCACATAGCGCACAGCCCACCTGCCGCTCAGCGACAATAGACCAGCTTCATCACCTTGAACACGTTTGGAATGCTTTGCACATGAAAAATGCAACCTAGCCGTGATACTTCTCCTGCACACTTCTTCTAGATTCATGCATGTGTTCAATATGTACTTTTCCTTGTACTTCTTCGAGCTTCTCTTCTTCTATAAAAGAGAGCTTGATTCATTGTAAAAGATAACTTGAGTTTGATAATGAAATGTTGCTGAAATCCAACCGTTCTCTCTAGTTCATTGTTGATAGTTGATTTAGCTTGTCTCCCTCTAGCTCCCTTCTCCTTTGGAAGGCCGTCTGAGTTATAATTCCTCACGACACCAAACACTGCTAGACATTCCATTGAACACCTTGCAAGAAACAGAATATCTCCATCCATTTCTCATTTCGTTGCCACTTCTAGACCGAGAAGCCACTCCATTCTTGAAGGTGGAGGACACTTCCATCATCTCCTCTTCTCTTTCTCAGGTTTTTCTATCTCTTTCATTCTTTCATTCCATTGTTCATCTAGTTTATCCTTGAATATGGGGAACTAAACTATATTTGTTGTTGGGAAAGATGTAACATATTAAACTCATGTATTGAATTGATTCTTGATTTTATATGCTTTACTTCATTAATTGTTAGGGTTTTTCGTCAACAATCTATGCATGCTTTGTTTAACTCATTCAATTGCATGATCATTGATTTTGTTGATATGGACACTGTTAAACCCTTGGCAAGTGTAACCGAATCGTATCAAGTAATACACCTGGTAAGACCAAGTATCGTTCTCCCAAAGGACTCACGGCCTAGACAGTTATGTGATGTATTGATTAGCTAAGATTTGTATAAACAGTTACTTGAGATTTCAATACAAAATACTAAAAAGTAAATATGTATACATGTATTGATCAATGGGCAAGAAGAAACAAAACATGCAATTTGAATTATATGGATGAATATGTGGTTGGGGTTTATCAATTTCATCCTATCCACTCTCATGTATTAAGGAATTCATCATTCTTTTCATTAATGTTAATGTCACTCTCTAAATTACCTTAAAGCCGATGTCTCGGCGAAGAAAGCCTAATCATAATCACTAGTTCACTATGTCTTGTCTCCCTAGCAATTAATCTTGCATTATAGTGAACAGAAGCTCAAAGGCGACCAACCATCATACTCCTCTGTCTAGGTTTGTAATATACTGTTGGGAGAGAATCCCCAAATCTAGATTTCCATGTATGTGCCCATATCGACAAAACCAATAATCATGACATCGAATGAGTTAAACAATGCATGCTTTGAGCAAAGAGGAAAAACATTAACTATTAATGAAAGAAAGTATGTATCATAAAAATGATCTTGAAGAACATATTCCATACAAGAGAGTTTCTAAGGATTTACATTGATTCCCCAACAACAATAAAAGTTTAGTTCACCACATTCATGGTGAAACTAGATGAAACACAATGGAAAAGTGAAAGATAGAACCCTAGAAAGTTGAGAAAGGAGCCTTAGCATCCAAAATCCTCCTCGGAGGGGTGAAGGACTGTGTTTTGCATCGTCCCAGCCAAAGATGACTGACTTAGGTTAACTAAAACTTTATATAATATTCTAAAAAATACATAAAAGTAAACCCAAGCCTAGAAAAGTGTCGCTTAGCGGTAGTAGCGCATGTTCCATTCTTCTCCTCAGCGGCATTTCTCCCCTCAACGGTACAAACGGGTCTTTGAGGGTGCTGCTCAGCGGTAATTGGCGCTGAGCGGTACTTGTAGTTTCTCTTCTTTTGCACTTTTTGTGTCCTTTTCTGATTCCATCTCTATCCCTTTTCACTCCTTTCATCAATTTCATTTAAATGCCTGCAAAAACAAGGAAATAGAGCATAAAACCTATCCAACTCTATTATTTCCAATAATTCAACAAAATCACGAGTTCAAGCTAATTTCTAAGTCATAAAGGTTGTAATTGAAGTCAATTTTAAGTATAAAAATAACAGTTTTTCAACTGTTATCACAACCCCAAACCTAGAACTTTGCTTGTCCTCAAGCAAATAAGATGTAACTCGATCTTCTACCAATCCATTCAATGGTTCACCGCATTAAAAAATCCTTCTTTCAAGATAAGTAAATAATCAATTTAGCTCATTAACAAGACTATAATCAAGATGTACACATGCTTTCAGTGTTCACTCAATCACATAATATCCAACAAATGCTATTTTCATGAATGATCAATCAACTAAGTAAAGATTTTCTTATGTGTTCATGGAATCTATCCTTACTAGATAAAGTGTTTCACTCAAGCACATAAGTGTACAGGAGATATTCACTCATTCACTTTATTATCACAATGTCACATGAATCAACTTTGCCTTTCATTGAACCATAATAAAAAACATTTACAAGTAAGCATCATCACAAGGACTTTTCAATGCTTATAATGTGGCTGGACTAACAATAACAATTGGTTTTTCTAGATCACAAAACCCTTGAGTTAAGAGAATCATAACCATTCTTAATTATCCCTAACTTTCTTTTGCATTGAGCTTTTCTTTTGTTTTTCTTCTGCTTTTCACATGCTTAACTTTAGGCTCAATGCTTTTTATTTTCCCTTTCTATTTTCCAACAACCCCAAACTTGAACATTTATCAATACCACAAAATATTTTCAACTTAAGTCAAGATAAAGCTTTTCAAAAAGGGTTTTCAATCCATGTTCAAGGCTAAGGGTTCAAAGGATAGCACACTTAGTGCTCTCTTTTAGTGGGCTAAATTCATGCATCTGGCTAACAAAAGGGTTACCATTAAATGGCCTTGATCATATGATGCAAACAAGCAAGTGATTCAATCATAGAAAACTTGGGCAAAGTCATTCATGCTTTCAAAGTAATAACATAAGCTCATTCACATAAGCTCATTCACATTCCACATACACATTTTGGTTAGCATCATAATCACAATCATAACATCATGCATTTGTTCACAAGGCTTGTGAACCACCTGGATAAGCATATAATGTGCACATTCACAATCATCAATCAAGATCCAAATATCATCAAGCAATACTCATCATGCAATAAGTCATAAGCAAACCATCATAACAGGCAAGTTTCAAATTGAGTACATCAATCTTATTCTAAAAATAGAAGAAAATAAGTTCAATATTACAAAGCAAAAGATAGAAAAGATCCTGCTCTAGTGCTGATAGCATCCATCAGTAGATGCTATCTCAACTCCTCATCAGCCTGTGTTGTCATCTATATCTTTCTCATCTTCATTATCTTCAACATCCTCAAATGCGTCATCATCATCATCATCATCTTCATCTTCCTTCATAGCTGAAGCTTCAGCTGCTCCAGCTCTATTACCTTGGATTTGCTCCTCTGGCCAATCCACCACACTATGGAACTCATCTGTAGTCCACCTGTGTGCTGGGGTGTATCATATAACCCAATAATCATCTCAGCAGTTGCCACCTGTCCTTTGTGAATGGACTGCATTTGTGCACCTATAAGAGACATGTATATGTCTCTCATCTGGAATGGCTCTGCCTCATAAGTCTTTGCAGATGCCTGACTCTGTGATGGTCTTCTTTCTCTGCAAGGACGTTGTGGTGGAACTGGTTGAGCTGCCTCCTCTCCTCCACAATACTACCTATAATAGGCCACATCAATGGATTTCCTCGGTCTCTCAAATGGTGGAGCAAAAGTATCCACCCCAGCTATCTTGCACATGTGTGTAATCAAGGAAGGATGCCCTAAACATGGCTTGTTGTTCATCATGTTGGCACACATTTGTATTTCATTAGCAATCTCTTGGCCAATGTTAATGCTCATATTTCTGAGCACACCGTAGAGGAGAACTGCCCTACTGAGAGTGATGTCTGAAACATGAGAACACCAATGAATGTTGGCATGGGAGAATGTCATCCAATACTTAGCAAGAGGAGTCAAGTTAGTCCTCCTGATATTCACTATTGCACCATTTTTATTCCTCTAGAAGCGTCCTCTAGGTACACATAGAACACTCTCCACATCATTAAAATCAGTGCCTTCCTCCATACAGAGAGCAAACTGGCATTGCTCTCCAACCCATTGAGTACCCAAAAGGCTATTGATAGAGTTAGGATCATACCTAATAGTGTGGCCTCTAACACAACTTAGGTAATCCTCAGTCGGATAATCACCCAACCTTCTTGCATTGGTGTAAAATTCCTTTATCACTGCTATATTGGCTGGTGCAGGGTATGTGGCCAATAATCTCCTCAAGTTTCTTCCCATCAGTTGCTCTCCAAACTGAGGAGCAAAGTTAGGTATCATTCCAACTTTCCTCTCCATCAGAAGTCTCCTATCTTGAACAATCTTAAAATACTTCTCATGTTTGCGAGATAGGAACCTACTAGAATGAGGTTGTTCATGTTCCTTGTCTTTCCTCTTGAAGGCTGTGGTCTTCAATCTTTTGCCTGAAGAAGATGTCATCCCTACATCAAACACAAATTACAAAACCACAAAACATTTTGTTAATCATTAGTAAACCATAAACAGCACCCCAGATCCATGCTAAACCATCGCTGAGGGTCAAAAGAACCCCTCAGCGCAACTAGTGCACCAAGCCAGCAAGAAAACTAAGCCAAAAACCAAGTCTGGCAGAATCGCGCTAAGGGGAAATTTTCACTGAGCAACGATTCTGCAGATTTTGAAAAATTTTATTTTTACACTTCCTAACTCCACCCACATGCAACTTTCATACTTCCAGACCAAAATCAAGCATTTCAATCGGATCAATCATCAATTAATTCATCAAATCATGCATAAAACCCAAAATCCCTAAAGAATCATGCTTTAAACCTCCATATTCATACCAATTCATGCTTTCAAGAACCCAAGAATGAAAAATGCTTGACTTACTTGGGTGGAGATGTTAGATGAGTAGAAAAATGCTCTAAGAAAGTGAAGAACTCAGCCCCAACAACAATGCTCTCTCCAAACCCCAAACTTAGATGGAAAACTAGTGAGAAAGTTAGTGGAAAAGAGATTTTGTTAAGGGGAATGAAGGGAAAGATGTAGAGAACTCTTAGAAAAGTGTGAGAGGAAAGAAATCTGAAAATGAGACCAAAATCGCACCCTAGGGTATAAAAGTACCCTAATGAGCTTAGGTCCTACTAAGGGCAACTCGAGAAAACCATTTTGCAGAATTGCCGCTCAGCGAAAATTTTCGCTGAGCGGCACTTGCGTGAAATGCTTTCTTTCTTCCTAGCTTACCCTAGGTGCCTTCGACTCATGCCTCTCACTCACTCTATGCATTTAAGTTCTTAGATAACTCATACATTCAGTCCCTAACTTGCAACTAAAGCAAAATAAAAATAAACAATAAAAACAAAGTAATTCAATAGGGTTGCCTCCCAGGTAGCGCTTGTTTAATGTCACGAGCCTGACCCAAAATCCACCAACACCCATCAGTAGGTGCAATTTTACCTTACCAACACTGATCAGTAGGTGTAACAAACTTGTTAATAAACCTAGTATCCTTCAGTAGATACTTAACCACCTAGCATCCATCAGTAGATGCTAACCCAAAAGGTTTCAACATAAAAGTAATATCCAAAGTTTTTTTAAAAAAAATTACAACCAATATCAAAATAAAATAATGTTCTTAAATTACTGGGGTGCCTCCTAGAAAAGCGCTCTTTTAAAGTCACTAGCTTGACCCAGTAAAGCTCACGTTGCATCTTCAATGTTGGTGTCTATCTTTCTATCCTCACACCAACTCATCAGCTGCTTTCAGTTCACTGCTTTGACTCTTCTTGAATATGGAGACTCTATTTTTATCACTCCATCTTTCTTATAGTCTTTTACAACCCACAACCTGTTTTTGAATCTCACATGTTTACCAGGTTTGGGTTGTGCTTGCATTGAATCATCATGAACTGTCCTTCTTTTGCTATCTTGTTATTCTTCCTTATCTTGAAACAAAAAACAATTTTTATCTGTGTGTTGTTCCTCTTTGAAGACATCAATAACCACCTTTTGCTCTCAGTCTTGAAACACCACTATTCTTTCATCTACATCAATGATGACTTTAGCCGTTTTCATAAATGGTCTTCCAAGAATAATAGGAACTCTTTCATCCTTTATCTCCATAACCACAAAGTCCACCAAGAATTTTAGTTCTCCAACACAAACCATAACATCCTCTACTATACCATACGGATTCTTTGAAGAGCCATCCGCCATTAACAAGTTCATCTTTATAGGCTTGACTTTAAGATCTCCCATTTGTTCAAGTAAAGAATACGACATTAAATTAACACTTGACCTTAAATCAAGTAGGGATTTATTTACCTTTTTCTTTTCTATGACACATGGAATGGTGAAACTTCCTAGATCTTTCTCTTTTGGAGGGAGTAGCTTCTTCTTGACCGCTTTGTAATCATTTGTCTCCTCTTCTCTATGTCTTTTCTTTGTGGAGACTTGTTCCATGGGTTTTGTATAATGCCCAAATTGTCTCTCTTTCTCTAATCTCACATAATCTATTGGAAACGGAAGAACATCTTCAATTTTTATCTCTTCTCTCTCTTCTTTCTCTTTTCTCTCTACGCTCTTTTCTTTTACCTCTACTCTCTCTTATTTTTCTTCTTTTCTCTCTAACTCAACTTTCTCAACATCTACAGTCACTAAAACTCTTCTCTGGTGTTAACCTTAGTATTAGCCCCAAAACCGTTACGGCCTTTCTTCCAACTGCTTAGTTAATTGTCCGATTTGCATCTCCATATTTCTAAGGGATGCTTGAGTGATGTTATGATTGGAGATGCTTACCTGCATAAACTGGTGAAGAGTTTCTTCCAACTTTGTATGTTTTTCAGTGAGTGTAGGCATCTGTTTCCATAATGATGGTTGTTGTTGTGGCCTATTAAATTGTCCTGACTGCCCAGCTTGTCCAGATATTCCTTGACCTTGACCCATGCTTGGGTGAGGTTTCCACCTTTGGTTGAAATTACCTTGGGAGTATGGAAATTGACTGTTCATGAAATTTACATCTTCTAGGGCCTCCACTACAAAAGCACATTGATCATTCATATGGTCACCACTACATAGTTCATACATCTGTTGTTGAACTTGAGCAATAATTTTTAATTCTTTCGGCAATTGAGCAATCTTTGTTAGATTCTCTAACTGTTGAGTTATAATCTTATTCAAATCAAGCAAGACGTCATTTGACTGCAATTGTAGAACCCCTTTCTGTTGAATAGGAGCTCCTCTTTCACTGTACATTTCATTGTCATTAGCAGCCATGTTCTCTATCAATTTTGTTTCCTCTAGAGTCTTACATTTAATATTACCTCCAGTTGAGGCTTCTAGCATCATCTTAGTTTGTGAACCAAGACCTCCAAGGAAAAGTAGAACTACTGCTGCTTCATCAAAACCATGCATGGGAGTCTTTCTCAATAAGCTTTTGTACCTGTTCCATGCTTGACCTAATGTCTCCTCCATGCCTTGTCTGAAAGAAGATATGTCTTGCTTCCCTTTATTGACTTTAGATTGTAGGAAGTATTTGTTCAAAAACTTTCCAACCACAACTTCTCATTCTGTAAAACTACCTACTGGAAAAGAATTTAACCACAACTTAGCAGTGCCTCCCAATGAGAAAGGAAACAAGCTAAGCTTGATTGCTTCATCTGGCACTCCATTTATCTTCACGGTGTTACAGATTTCATTGAAGGTGGTGAGATGTTCATACGAGCTTTCATGTGATAGCCCATTAAACTGATTGCTTTTCACCAACTGTATCAGTGTCGGTTTCACCTCCATGTTTGTAGCGTTGACCCTCGGCCTTGCTATACTGTTAAAATGTTGACGGTCAACCACAGTGGTATAATCTGCAAGAGTCCGTCTACCATTATTCTCCTCTGCCATATTATCAGTGTTGTGGTAAGACCTTGGTGGTGAAGGTTGTAAGAGTGTCTCAGAAGAAGGCAATAGTTCTCTTGAAGTTCGACCTCTCCTCCTCCTTCTACTTTCGTCCAGGCATTCAAGAAGAGGTTCAAAAATCTATTTTCTTCTAGTCCGAATATTACCTTGCATACACAAGGAAACAAAACCCTAGAAACATTTTGTTAGCACAAAAAGATAGAAAAGAGAAAAAAAATACAAAATAAAAACAGAAAAACAAAATTCAAAACAAGTCAAAAGTAATAAAAAAATCACACAAATAAACTAGTTAAACCACGAGTCCTCAACAACGACGCCTAAAACTTGTTTACCCCTTTGCAAGTGTAACCAAATCGTATCAAGTAATAATCCTGGTAAGACCAAGTATCGTTTCCCAAGAGACTCACGGCCTAGATAGTTATGTGATTTATTCATTAATTAAGACTTGAGAACAAATTGTTGTAAGTTTCAAATGCAAAAGACAGAAAGTATATATGTATGCATGTGATGATCAATGGGCAAGAAGAAATAAAACACATGAATTTAGATAATGGATAAATATGTTGTTGGGGTTTATCAATTTCATCCTATCTACTCTCTTGTATTTATGAATTCATCATTCTTTAAATTAATGTTAATGCCACTTTCTAAATTACTTTAAACCTGATGTCTCGACGAAGAAAGCCTAATCATAATCACTAGTTTACAATGTCTTGTTTCCCTAACAATTAATCATGCATTATAGTGAACAAAAGCTTAAAGGCAACCAACCATCATACTCCTATGTCTAGGTTTGTCATATACTATTGGGAGAGATTCCCCAGATCTAGATTTCCCCATATGTGTCCATATCGACAAAACCAATAATCATGACATCGAATGAGTTAAACAATGCATGCTTTGAGCAAAGAGGAAAAACCCTAACTATTACTGAAAGAAAGCATGTATCATAAAAATGATCTTGAAGAACAAATTCCATACAAGAGAGTTTCTAAAGATTTACATTGATTCCCCAACAACAATAAAAGTTTAGTTCACCATATTCATGGTGAAACTAGATGAAATACAATAGAAAAGTGGAAGATAGAACCATAGAGAGTTGAGAAAGGAGCCTTAGCATCCAAAATCCTCCTCCAAGGGGTGAAAGAGTGTGTTTTACTTCGTCCCAGCCAAAGATGACTGACTTAGGTAAACTAAAACCTTATATAATATTCTAAAAAATACAGAAAAGTAAGCCCAAGCCCAGAAAAGGGTCACTCAATCATAAATACCGCTCAACAGTAGTAGCGCGTGCTCCATTCTTCCCCTCAGCGACATTTCTCCCATCAGCGGTACAAACGGGTCTTTGAGAGTGTCGCTCAGTGGTAATTGGCGCTGAGGGGTACTTGCGGTTTCTCTTCTTTTGCACTTTTTGTATCCTTTTCTGATTCCATCTCTATCCGTTTTCACTCTTTTCATCAATTTCATCTAAAAACTTGTAAAAACAAGGAAATCAAGCACAAAACCTATCCAACTCTATTATTTCCAACAATTCAACAAAATCATGAGTTCAAGCTAATTTCTAAGGCATAAAGGTTGTAATTGAAGTCAATTTTAAGTATAAAAATAACAGTTTTTCAACTGTTATCACCCGCTCAGGAAAATTTCTGCTGAGCGGCGATTCTGTAGATTTTGCAATTTTTACTTTAAATCATCCTAATCTCCACCCCTATGCAATCTTTCTAATTACAGACCAAAATCAAGCATTTTAATTGGTTCAAATAGTAATTAACTCATCTAATCATGCATAGAAATCAAAATCCCTAAAGAATCATGTTTAAACAACCATTTCATATCAATTCATGCTTTCAAGAACCCTAAAATGAAAATGCTTGAACTTACTTGGGTGGAGATGCTAGATGAGTGAAAAATGCTCTAAGAATGTGAAAAAATCAGGCCCCAACTACAATGCTCTCAACAAACCCCAAACTTGGATGAACACTTGGTGCAAAAGTGAGTGGAAGAGAGGTTTTGTAAAGAGGGAAGAAGGGAAAAAGTGAGAAGAACTCTTTGGAGAGTGCTTGAGAGTGTGCGGGAAGAGAAAAATCTGAAAATAAAAGCAAAGTCGCACCCTAGGGTATGAAAATACCCAAATGGGCCTAATGCCGCTCAGTCCAAATGAGCCAAAACATTAAACCCACATCTATAGTGATACTGCTGAGCGACATTAGCGGCACCTTCTCTCCTTCTTCCTAGCTTGCTCTAGGTGCCTCACACTCATGCCTCTCACTCACTCCAAGCATTTAAGTTCTTACAACAATCAAACATTCAATCCTTATCATGAATCTAAAGCAGAATCAAAACAAACAAACAAAAATAAAGTAAATCAACTGGGTTGCCTGATGAGAGGGTCGCACCTCCCACAAAAGTTGTGCATAAAAGAATGCAGTATAGTGCTAGGAAGTGACTCCTAGGTCGTCTCTCAAGGACCAAATGTGGTTCTAGTCTTAGGTCAACACGTAGTGGGGGGTTTTGAAAATGTTTGTGATTTTAAATAAATTGAATTAAAACTTAAAATTAAACACAACGGAATACAATTAAAGATATTCAAATGAAACACCTAAACTAGAACATTAAATGCACAATGTTGTAAGCTATCCTACACATTCACCACCAAAAAGAAGAAAATCATTTCAACATATAATATAAAATATTTTAAGGCAACAGAAATAAAATAAAATAAACTTCTCTACCATTAACCACTCATTCATCTATCAAAAGAAATTGAAATTTGCAATTGCTTCTAAAACATACTCCTTGGCCGTGACACTTCCATGTGTTTTCTTTAAAGAAAATTAAAATAATTGGGATGCTTCTTCCTTCCAGCATGGTGCCCTTCCAACATCTTCTCTCAATTTACCACCGTACAACTACTACTCCCATTTAATCAAATTGCTTTCCAGCCGTAACACCCCTGCATCCAAGCAATTAATTAATCTTCTTCTTCCAACATTAACCAGCGTACGTATACCTGCCCCCGTCCAATCACCTCTTCTTTTTCAAGAATTTAATGGGCAGCTCAACAAATGAAATCAGCCCCTACTTAAATTAACTCCACGTCTCCCAATGCTCCAAGCATAAAGCTTCTCCAGCAAAAATAAAAATGGCCGTGTGCATCCATGCTAAGCCGTGGCAAGGGGAATAAATTCCCATGATGTGACCATGTGCTCTCTGCTGCCAGCTTTTCTTCGTCCTAGAATCACCATCCCGTGACCTTCTCTTCCTTGCTCCACATCACATCAGCTTCTCATTTCATAAATGATAAAAAAAAACGAATCTCTTTTCTTGCACCAGCCGTGATTCAGCGTGCCCTCTCCTTCCAGCAAAGTGAGTGACGCTTCTTAAAAGCAAAAGTGAATCTGAGCTTGTGCATTCCAACAACATGAATCATCGTTCTATTCTTCATTCCTCAATCACTGTGCGCAATATAACTACTCCCATCTAACCACCTCTTCATTCTCAAAAAGCCAAATGACAACATATGTACTCGTGCAATAATTAAAACCAAGAGCTCCATGCTTCAATGTCTGTGTGCTGCCAAAAAGAAAGTGAAGAAGTCTCTCCCTCTCGGCTACTATTCTTTTTCCAAATAAAAATCCCACACCTCTGCACCGTTTTCATTCAATGCTTAACTCAAAAAAAATAAATAAAACCTTCTAGCCTTGACCGTGACAACATCAGCATGTGTTGCCCCTTTTCCAAATCATAGAATGCTAGAAGATATTGAATAATTGTGCACAAAACCAAATGGAACATGCAACGAGAATTCAGCAAAGATGATAAAAAATCATTCCATTCCTCCCATTCAAAAACAACGTTCCAGCCCCCGAAGAAAAAGTTCGAAAACCAAAGCCTAAAACTAAAAACCGAGAGAGTAAAGTGCACTTGCAAGTGGCGGCTGCTCTCTCCCTTAAGGCCGTGTGTCCTCTTTTTTAGGGTAGGGTCCACACAATAAAAACCTAGGGTGCCAAATCATTAACTTCTAATTTTGGGTCTAATCTAATTTACCAAAAATTGACCCAAAATATAAGAGTTGATTCAAAAATTCTAAACTACTGAATTACAATTTAATTAATTCTAAAATGTCTGTGTGGAGAGTCTTGAATTTATTTGGCATTCTTCCTGATGTCCCAAAATGTATTTCCGAAATTTTCCTGCACTTCAAAAATGCACTTAATCAGCTCAGAAAACCCAAATTAGCACAATTACAAATTTCCGACCAAATTAAGCAGAATTCAGAAAACGGGGAAATAACAAACAATTAAACACAATTCCCTGGTTTATTTAAGTGCAATAAACTAAATATAATTCAAGAAATAACGACTCATCATTGCCTCCTAGGTAGCGCTTCTTTAACGTCACGAGCCTGACCCAAACTTCAAGATCACCAATTCTTTCAAGCAGAGATAAAGGCATCAAATTAATACTTGACCCTAAATAAATTAAGGTTTTCCTTATTTTCTCCTTCCCTATGACGCAAGGAATCGTAAAGCTTCCTGGATCCTTCACTTTTGGAGGAAGTGGCTTTTTGTCAATAACACTGCAATCTCCCTTTTCATCTAGAAATTTATTCTTTATGGAGACTTGCTTCATGTGCTTTGCATAAGCTGGAATTTGCTGCAATGCCTTATTCACAGGTATTGAAATCTCCAATTGCCTAAAGATATCTTTAAATCGCCCATATTGTCTCTCTTTTTCAATCTTTTCACTCTCCTTAGGGTAATTAAGGAAGAATTTTCTCACTTTTCTCTATCTTTTTCTCTCCCCTCTTCTTACCTTTCTCTTTTCTCTCATCATCACCTCTTATCTCTTCTTTTCTCTCAACTCTGTCTTTTCTCTCTTCTTTTTCTTTCATCACCACTAACTCAACTCTTTTGTTTTCTGTATCCACCCCCTCATCATCTGCACTTCCAATAACTTTGCACTCTTCCTTAGGGTTAACCTCAGTATTAGCCCCAAAACTCTTCTCAGGTTTCTCCTTTAAATCATTAGCCATTTGGCCAATCTTGATCTCCAAATTTCTAATTGCAGCTTTAGTACTGTTATGATTGGAGATGGTCGCCTGAATAAATTATTGAAGAGATTTTCTTCAAGCTTTGTTGACTTTTCATTTAATGCAGATATTTGTTGCCAAATTGATGGTTGTTGTTGTGGTCTATTGAATTGTCCTGCTTGTCCAACTTGTCCATTTTGACCTTGACCATGCTTGGGTGTGATTTCAACCCTTGGTTGTAGTTCCCTTGACGGTATGAAAATTGATTGGCCATGAAATTGACATCTTCTAAAGCCTCCACTGGAAAAGTGGATTAACCATTGATATGGTCACCACCACACAATTCACAAAGTTGTTGTTGAACCTGCGCAACACTCTTTAGCTCCTTTGGCAACTGAGCAAGTGTCTTTGTCAAATTCTTAAATTGTTGAGTTATGATTTTGTTCTATGCATGCAAGACATCATTTGATTGCAATTGTAGAAATCCCTTCTGTTGTATTGGACCTCCTCTTTCACTATGCATCTCATTGTCATTAGCAGTCATGTTTTCAATCAATTTAGTGGCTTCCTCTAGAGTTTTGCATTTGATATTACCTCCAACTGAGGCATCTAGCATCAACTTGGTTTGTGAACCAAGACCTTCAAGGAAAAGAATGACTATTGTTGCTTCGTCAAAGCCATGAGTGGTCGTCTTTCTCAACAAGCTCTTGTATTTATTCCATGCTTGACCTAGCGCCTCCTCCATGCCTTATCTAAAAGAAGAGATATCTTGCTTCCCTTTGTTGATTTTAGGCTACGGGAAGTATCTTGCTTCACTGTACCAATTTTGTTCTACGGTTTTAAATTTCATTTTACTGTTTTGAAATTTTAATTCGACGCTTTTTAATTTCATCCACAAAAAAACTTTCACAAAACCCTCCTTTACGTGTTGACCTGAAACTGAACCGCATTTGGTCCTTGAGAGACGACCTAGGAGTCACTTCCTAGTCTATACTGCATTCTTTTATGGACAACTTTTGTTGGGAGGAGCGACCCTCTCATCAGTTGCTCTTAACCAACTGTATCAACATCGGTCTCACCTCCATGTTTGCAGCATTGTGATAACAGTTGAAAAATTGTTATTTTTCTATTTAAAATTGACCTTAAAGATAACCTTTATGGCTTAGAAACTAGCTTGGAATCATGCTTTTGTTTATGTTTCTGAAATAAGAGAGTTGGATGGGTTTTATGCTTGGTTTCCTTGTTTTTGCAGGTTTTAAGATGAATTGGATGAAAGAAGTGAAGTAGGAAGAAGTTGGAATCATAAAAGGAAGTGAAAAGTGCACAAAAATAGAAGATGCAAGTACCGCTCAACGGAAATTACCGTTGAGCGGCGTTCTTGATCCCACAGTCTCTACTAAGGGGAAAAAGCAGTTGAGCGTCAATCTGAAGTGTCGCGCTTACCACTGAACGCCATTTTTATGGGCTTGGGCTTATTTTTCTGTATTTTTTAGAATAATATATAAGGTTTTAGTCGACCTAGATCAAGGATCTTTGGCTGGAATGAAGCAAAAACACACTTTTTCACCCTTAGGAGGAGGATTTCGGATGCTCAAGCTCCACTCTTCAACTTCAAGGGTTCTATCTTTCATTCTTCCATTATTTTTCATCTAGTTTCTCCATGAATATGGTGAACTAAACCTTTATTGTTGTTGGGGAATCAATGTAATCCTTTGAAACTCTTATGTTTTGAATTTCTTCTTTATATTATATGCTTTCTTTCATTAATTGTTAGGGTTTTTCCTCTTTTCTTAATGGATGCTTTGTTTAACTCATTCTATTACATGATTATTGATTTTGTTGATATGGACACATACGGGGAAATCTAGATCTGGGGAATCTCTCCCAATAGTAGTATAAACCTAGACATAAGAGTATGATGGTTGGTTGCCTTTAAGCTTCTATGCTTTATAATGCATGAATAAGTGCTAAGGAGACAAGACATTGTAAACTAGTGATTTTGAGTAGGCTTTCTTCACCGAGACATCGGGTTTAAGGTAAATTAGAAAGTGGCATTAACATTAATGAAGAAAGATGAATTCTTGAATACATGAGAGTGGATATGATGAAATTGATAAACCCCAACAACATAATCATTCATATTTTTCAAATAACGTGTTTTGCTTCTTCTTTTCGATTGATCAATACATGCATTCATATTTACTTTTCAGTAATTTGCATTTAAACATGCAAAGAATTGGTTTTACAAGTCTTAGATAATCAACAAATCACATAATTGTCTAGGACGTGAGTCCTTTTGGAAAACGATACTTGGTCTTACCAGTTTTATTACTTGATACGATTCGGTTACACTTGTCGAGGGTTAACATATTGACCCTCGGCCTAGCAATGCTATTAAAGTGATGAGGGCCAACAACATTGGTGTAATCCACCAGAGTACGTCTACCATTGTTCTCTCCGGCCATTCCTCAGTGCTTTGGTTCGACCTTTGTGGTGAGGGTTGTAAAAGTGTTTCCGGAGAAGGAAATAGTTTTCTAGAATTTCGAATCCTCCTTATCCTTCTACTTTCGTCCAATCCTTTAAGAAGAGGTTTCGAAGTTTTGTTGCTTCTAGTTTGAATTGTACCCTGCATACACAAGGAAACAAGTCCCTCGAAAAAAAATTTAGCACAAAAAGATAGGAAAGATAAATTAAAAAGAGAGAAAGATAAAGATTAAGAACAAAAGATAAGAAGATAAAAAAATAAAAACTACAAAGATCAAAAGATAAACTCAAAAGATAAAAAAGATAAAGATAAAAAACAAAAAGATAGAAAGATAAAAAATTAAAAAAAAAATCAAGTCAAAGTTAATCAATAATCACACAAATAGAATAGTTGAACCACGAGTCCTCGGCAACGGCGCCAAAAGCTTGTTAACCCTCGGCAAGTGTAACTGAATTGTATCAAGTAATAATAAATGGTAAGACCAAGTATCGTTTCCCAAGGACTCACGGCCTAAATAGTTGTGTGATTTGTTGATTATCTTAGACTTGTAACCAAAAATATTGTTGTTGAACTATGAAAAAATAAACATGAACGCAAGGTTTTGATCAATGGACTTGAACAATGCAAAAAAATAGTTGATGAATAATATGAATGATTATGTTGTTGGGGTTTACCCATTCATCCTATCAACTCTCATGTATTCAAGAATTCATCTTTCTTCATTAATGTTAATGTCACTTTCCAAATTACCTTAAACCCAATGTCTTGGTGAAGAAAGCCTACTCCTAATCACTAGTTTACAATGTCTTGTCTCCCAAGCAATTATTCATGCATTACATTCGCACAGAAGCTTAAAGGCAACCAACTATCATATTCCTATGTTTAGGGAGTACTACTTTTGGGAGAATTTCTTCATGTCTAGATTCATCTATATGTGTTCATACAAATAAAATCAATGATCATGCAATTGAATGAGTTAAACAAAGCATGCATAGAGTATAGAAGAAAAACCCTAACAATTAATGAAAGAAAGCATATGAATTAAAGAACCAATTCAATACATGAGAGTTTATTTGGATTACAATTGTTCCCCAACAACAATGAAGGTTTAGTTCACCACAATCATGGTGAAACTAGATGAAAAAAAATGAAAGAATGAAAGATTGAACCCTAGAAGTCGAATAGTAGAGCTTGAGCATGCAAAATCCTTCTCTAAGGGTGAAGAAAGTCTGATTTTTCTTCGTTCCAGCCAAAGATACTAACCCTATTTCGATTAAAGCCTTATATAGACTCCTAAAAATTACAAAAAAGTGACCCAAGGCCCATAAAAATGGCGCTTAGCGGTAATTACTGCTCAGCAGTAAGCGCAGTAATTTAGATTGACGCTCAGTTGCAGTTTTGCCCCTCAGCGATGACTGTGGGTCTTTAGAGTGCCGCTTAGCGGTAAATGGCGCTGAGCGGTACTTGCGTCTCTTCTTTTATGCACTTTTCTTCCTTTTCTAAATCCAACCTCTCTAGCTACTTCACTTCTTTCACTCAATTCACCTTAAAACCTGCAAAAAAAGGAAACTAAGCATAAAACCTATCCAACTCTCTTATTTCCAAAACTTAAACAAAAACATGATTCCAAGCTAGTTTCTAAGTCATAAAGGTTGTCTTTAAGATCAAAATTAAGTATAAAAATAACAATTTTTCAACTGTTATCAAGGGTATGAGTCTTGGTCATCTTAAAGCTCTTGATCTTCACATTTAATTACTAGGAATGTTAGGAATTGCATGAACTGATGATTGAGGACAAGCTTATTTCACCGAGGGATCGGGTTTAAGTAATTTAGTGAGTGACGTTGACATTAATGCATAAAGAAGAATTCTTACATACATGAGAGGGAATTTGGTGAAATCTAATCCCAACAACATATTCATCTCATATTAAACAACATTCGTTTATCACTATGCTCTTCTGCTATTGATCAAACTGCATTCATATTTAATTTTCTGTCTTTGCATCTAAAATCAATGATCTCGTTTTCTTTAAGTCTTAATAAATTGAGTTATCACACGACTGTCTAGTGGTGAGAGTCCTTTGGGACACGATACTTGGTCTTACCATTTTATATTACTTGTGCAATTCGGTACACTTGTCGATTCATCAACAATATCACATAGTACTCACACATGTGTTTTTATTAACAATGTGTTGTCATCATCAAAAAGCAACAACATGGGGATTGGGTTTAGCTAACACTGTGCTCCCCCAATCAACATATTTGTAAGCTATTTTTTGGTCTTTTGTTGTTTAACTCATGTTCACACATTATATCAGCAACGAATCAAGTTAGATGTAAAAAGTAAGCCTTGTGTTTTATTTGAAGTCAACGATGAGCCTACGGTATATAGACTATTTGATCTTATCAACATAAAAATTATTATAATTTTTTAAGAATATAAGAGCTGGAACTGGGTTTAGAATAAAGTCGTAGACTAGCCGAAAAATGTTGAAAAGGATTACTGATAACAGTTGAAAATATCGTTATCTGTGATGTGATTTTGATACTAAATGCACCATTTTCTACTTAGAAACTTGCTTGAAATCATGTTTTTCTGTTATGTTGTGTGAATAAGAGAGTTGAGGTTGAACTTGATTATTATATGACTAAATTCCCTTGTTTTGGCAGGAAATGAGCTAATATGGAAGTAGAGTTGAAGTGCCAAGGAGCGAAGCTCAGAAAGAGTTGAAAAAGCACTAGAAAGTTGGAAGGCTTGAAGCTTGTGCGCCCTTTTCGGAGCCCTCAGCGCCAAAGCCTACTACTCATTGCCTGTGCACCCTTCTTGGGGCATTGAGCACCACTTTTCCTGAAGAACCATGCCTGCTTGCCCTCCGAGTGAAGCTGAGCGCCAGTTTTAGTATCGCAGCATGCTTGGGCGCCCTTTTTGGGGCCTTGAGCGCCATTTTTCCTAAACCACACCTGCTTGCCCTCAAAGTGAGGCTGAGCGCCAGAATATGAGTTGTAGCACGCCCGGGCGCCCTAAGTGAGGCGCTGAGAGCCAGCGAGATGGGCTTGGGCTTTGTTTCTGTTTTGATTCCACTATATTTAAAGGACCCAAACGCCCTAGGTTTTGTATCTTTGGCAGAGGAGGCACAACAACACACTCTTCCACTCTCTGAAGGTAGATTTGGATGTACGAGCCTCCATCTTTAACTTTTATGGTTTTTCTATCTCATTCTTTTCCATTGTACATCTAGTTTCTCCATGACAATGGGAAACTAATTTCTATTTCTTGTTGGGCATGATGTAACCTTGTGAAGTCTCATGTATTTGAATTTATTCTTAATAATTTATGTTTCTTTCATTAATTGTTAGGGTAATTCTTCAGTGATCAATGCATGCTTTGTTTAACTCATTAGCGTGATGTATGAATTGCATGAGTGCTGGGAGGTTCCTTACTGTCGCAACCGAAATCGCGACGGGACGACAACCCAAAAAACAAACGAGTTTGGGAAAAAAGGTTTTGGAGTCGCCACCATAATTTATATGGAAAAACTATGGAAAACCAAAAAAATAAGACATGGTCTATGAAAAGAGATTTTCAGGTTCGGGAATCGGTTACGCGTAAGGAAGGTGTTAGCACCCTATCGCGTCTGCCCAAAGGCAGTACCTTTAATTAAATATATAAAGTTGACGTGGTTTGTGCAAAAATGTTAATTTTCCGTAAACAAAATAGAATAAAAAAAAACTATTAAGAAACAAAAAAAATATGTTTTTGTTTTATGAACCCGACAAGAATTGACCTTGGTCCTACGTACATCCATTTATAATGGACAATCAGGGATCACGTAGTTCTTTATGTAGAAAATGGTTTGTGAGTTTGTTTGAAAATTATTATTGATTGATTTAGATTTTTTTGAAAACAAGTGAATCCCAAAAAGATTTGGCTTAAACAAGAATGACATTGTTTTTGGTTTTTAGAGATTTTGTATTTTTTTTATTTATTTGAAAAATGGTGAGAAAAAGAAAGAAACCGGCCATAGGCCGACACATACTTATAAAAAGAAATTATGATTAAAAAAAACATTATTTGTGTGTAGAAAGAAAAAAAATATCTTTAAGAAAAGTTCAGAGAGTACAATAAAAAAAAGAAAGAAGAATGGTGTAGAGGTCACATACCTTTTTAGCTTTCTTTCTTCTTTGATGATCTCTTTTGTAGAGTTCCTCAAACCTGAGAACTTACTTTTCTCTATATTCTTCAGTACTCTTGTTATCTCTCTATTTTATCAAAATATTTCTCCCTTTTTTTCCGTCCCCTTTTTTTTATGGCAGAGTGCATATTTATATACACATATTGTAATATTATGGAAATCTTGCCTTAAGTGTGAATTAAATGACAATAAAACAAAATAGGGAAAGAATTGCATGGTTGCCAGAAAACAAATTAAATAAAAATCAAAACATTGATTATCATTATTGTGAGAAAATCATATTTTCCTCTTAAAAGCAAATGATGCAACAAATTATATTAATATACTATTTAATTATTGTTTATAATTATTAGCATAATATTAATTCGAATTATTACCATATTCAACTAACATTTCAAAATATTGTATTAAAGTCATTATTTTATCCCTTTTTACCCACCATTAATTATTATTATCTTATTTTTTATTATTTTTAAATATTTACTTACCTGGACGAAATTGGGTGTTGACACTTACAATTCAGGTTCTTGTAGAATTATTCCCAAGAGCAGTATTTCTCATGGATAGGGGTATGAGTCTTGGTCGTCTTAACTTGATCTTCAGAATTAATTATTAGGCATGCTAGGAATCGTATGAACTAGTAATTGAGGATAGGCTTTCTTCACTGAGGGATCGAGTTTTAAGTGATTTAGTGAGTGACGTTAACTTTAATGAAAGAAGAATTCCTATATACATAAGAGTAAACTTGGTGAAATCTAAACCCAACAACATATTCATCTCATAACACAAACCTCATACGTTCATCGTTGTGCTACTCTTTGAGTGATCAAAACTGCATTCATATTTAATTTTCTGTATTTGCATTCTAAACTGATGATTTTGTTTCTTCTTAGGCTTAATTAATCGAGTTATCACACAACTGTCTAATGCTGAGAGTCTCTTTGGACACCAAACTTGGTCTTATCATTTTATATTACTTGTACGATCTGGTACACTTGTCGGTGAGTCAACAATTAGCACAAAGAAAGCACTAAAAATCAATTTGAAGATAAATCAGAAAATGAGGAGCAACAAGAGACAAATTCATAGAATATCGAAACAAATGGTTGGAATGAATTTCATACTCCAATGTTTGAGATTCAAACTGAAGGGAGGGCAAGAACGCATAGAAGAAAACTTATATGGATGACAGATTATGAAACAAAAAAAATGTTATGATTGTAATCAAAATTAATTCAGTAACGATTGAAGAAGCCTTTAAAATTAAGTAATGGAGAGATGCAAAGGTGAAAGAGATGGAAGCAATAGAAAGAAATAAAACATTGGAGTTTACTGATGCACCAATAGGAGTGAAGCCTATTGGAGTAAAATGGGTATTCAAGACAAAACTTAGAGAAAATGGAAAAATTGATAAGTGTAAAGACAGATTAGTGACAAATAGTTACGTGTAACACTAAGGAAGGGATTGTACTGCTCAGAATGGTAAAATCATATTTCAATTAGATGTTTAAAATGCATTTCTTCATGGAAAGCTCTAGGAAGAAGATTATGTACAACAGTTAGTTGCATTTGTTAAGAAAGGGGTCGAAGAGAAAGTATACAAATTGAAGAAGACACTATATGGCCTCAAACAAGCAACAAGGGCATGGTACAACAAAATAAAAGCTTACTTTATAAAATATGGTTTTGAAAAAGGGTAGTTAATTTTGTCTTCCACATTCAACTGTGGTGCATGTAAGATAGTTAATTTTGTCTTCCACATTCCTTTTATTTAGATTCCTATAATTTCTAACAACTTAACTTTGTTATTTTAGGTACATGGACACAATCGTTGTAGACCAAGGTCGGTCTTCCATGTATGGATTTATTGAACCTCAGACCATTCAACCTTCTGGTAACACACTTGAAAACAGACAACATTATTTGCAAACATGGATGGATGAGTCAAAAAGAGACGTATACCTTCTGTCATACATTGATGGGTAGGTGTTGTTATATGTAAAAGTTCATTATTAAAGTTTCCTTAATTAGTTAGTTAAATAACTTTTTGTCCTTCGTGATAGGTCGCACTGGCAGCTGATGATCATCATTCCCAAACAATATAAAATGATATGGTTTTGTTTGTTGCACAGGAAGATGAAAAATGACTTGAGAACCATGCTTCAAGGGTAAGTGTTTCTCCAAAAATGACTTTGAATTTGGTGTTCACCTTAAACTTTTATGATAAATATAGTTATGATAATTTTACTTTGTGTTTTCAATCTGTATAGAGTTATTGGTAAATCTCGAGGTCAACTAGTTCCAATTTTGTATCCAAAGGTTGTAAGTCATTTATAGTTCTAATTCATTTTCTATGTTATTGAATGATCTAAATTCTTGACTATTTAGTTTGTCATTTTAGTGTAACCAGCAGCAAGATTCATGGGAATGTGGCTTCTATGTCATGTGTTGGATTAAGACCATCATTCGAGTTGTCATTACAGATGATTGGAATGAGGTAATGATGCATACCTTGAATACATTACAAATCAAATTCATCTTTAAAGATATATGAAACCATAATGAATCTTTCTTCAATTTTGTAGCGCTTCAAGAGTACATCTCCTATACCAAAGGACACAATTAGGCAGATAAGGCAGGAGTGGACAGCTTATCTTCTGCAAAGATGGAGTTAGGAACAGTTTTATTTGTTGTTTAACATTGCTTAGTTTTAGTTTAAGTTTATATCTTTATAGTTTTGGTATTGGATTATTTTGTACATTAAGTAGAACTTTCTTTAGATGAAACGCATATATATTATACTATATTGTTTTGGGACAATTTTCTGCTTTTCAGGTGTGGTTTTAATGCAAAAATAAATTAATTTTTTAAAAAAAACACCCAGTAGACGTCGGTTAGTGCATTGATGGACAACTATAGACGTCTGGTAGTGCACAAACAATCGCCCAACCCCTTAATCCCTAAACAACCCGTTCAGGCATATGGACGCCGGGGTATCTTCTTCTGATGTCTGTATAAACGTCGGGGCTATGCCTTGGACGTCTATACAAGCGTCAGGGCCCGACCACAACGGATGTCTATATAGACGTCCGAGGCATACCCCCGACGTTTGACTAACGTCACCCACAAAGACGTCGGGTACAGGTCAGATGTCAAAAAGCCAAAAGAACAAACGTCTAAAACCCTTTATGCACTAGTGTCTAAAGCCCTTTCACACTAGTGTCTAACAAGTGTTTTGGACCGATTAAATTTCTAAACAAACTAAATTTCTACTCTATAAAATCATTCATTTCTTAGTTTATATTATTTTAGTTATCAATATTAGGGAAATAATTATAGAAAATTGATCATCTCAAGCTTATTTTATCAAAATCAATCAATGAAAAAAGATCATGAAATTATATTTATATTATGAGATTATTATAAATTTTATAATTATAAACTCTTTTCTCCTCCAATTATACAAATCATATGAATGAAGAAAGATCAATGAAAACTGTATTTATGTCATTCATAATCCTTCATTGTTGTAATTCATATTGATTACATCACAATCTCACCATACTTAAAATGGTGGAGTATTATCTCCTAAAGGTAGAGTTTCGCAAATACAAAGGTGGCGAATACAATTACATGAAACACATTTTGGACAATATTTTTTACAATCTGTGTCTTTGTTACTACGCCCAAGTGGATGTTCTGTCAACTCTGCTTCAGATTTCATCATAATATATGCATGCAAATATATAAATATAAAAAAATACCTGAGAGAAAAAAGTATATAATAATTATAGAAATTTGGATATTGGGACTAAGAGTTGAAACATAGAATTAATGGATAAAAAGCATGATTTGTGACCTGAAGAAATGATGAAGAAAGCCAATAAGAAATCCAATGTGAGAGATGATTTCCTTGAAGACTCCATCTTGTTATAGAACATCATCTTCAACGTATGTTTATATAGAAAACGAATGTTTACTCGCACTTTTAAACGCATTTTAATTTATTGATGCATTAATTGTAAATATAAATCAATGATAGAATTGATAATATATTAAATGTTGGTGCATTAAATGTAAATGGTAATCAATAAAGATTAGTTTTTTTTATTTATTTATTTTATTTTTCAATTTCTTTTTATTTATATTTACTTTGTTACTATAATTTATTTTACTTTTTTATCTATTAAATTTTTAAACTAATTTACCTATATTACTATTTTCATTCTTCATCATACATTTTTAGAACTTCTAATTAATTAGTCACTAAAAATTATTAAAAAATATTATAAAGTATTAATTTTGTGTACTATTTTTTCATTTTTAATTTGATCTTTTTATGATTTATAATTACTTAGTCATCAATAAAATTAAATTTAAACAAAATATATTTTATTTTTAAAATAATATTTTCTTAAAAAAATAATATTAATAACACAAATTGTTTATATCGTAAAAAAAAATTGTGTCTAACAAATTGTTTATGAATGATTTATTGCATATTAGCTCACCCCTTCTTGCTTATGTTTGTATTTGTGCGATGATCGTATAACGTGTGTGTTATACGGAAGAAGATAAGGGAACAAGGACAAATCTAATGAAAGTAAAGAGAGAAATAGATGAATAGTGAAGAAGAGTTTCTAGTCATTTCATGGGTGTTTTTATTTGAAATTAAAAATATATATCTTCCATGAAATTTCCTTATGGATGATTGTAATAATGCTACGATATGTTAACTATGAAATATTAAGTATGAGATAAATGGGATGTGACATTTATGCTACTAAAGAATTTTAATTAATTTGTTGGTATTGTCATTGTAGGGGTCTATCAGGCGCATGATGAGAATCTTAGACGCTAATTGATTGCCATCATGTTAACGAGGGCACTTTAGCTTATGACCATACTAATGAGACATTACAAATAGCTTGTGTGGTGTCTAAAGAACAGGCATCCACTTGAAGAGGAGGTTAAAATGTACACAACAAACATTCATCATATTTGGCTAGTTTATTATGTATTTGGTTGCTTTGAACTTTTGATTAATATTTGTAATTAAACAACTTCTTTTATGTAATCAAACAACTTTGTATTTTCATTTATACATTTGTTTACATAACACAAATATTAGTCTTAACGCAAGTCTACACAATTAGTATTAACGTCCATTACACTACAAGAAAATAGCTAGTTACCCGCAGATCATTATATACGGATTAAATCCGTATGTAATAAACGTATTATATACGGATTTTACATACGGATATTGGGAAATCTATTATATACGGATAAATCCGTATATAATTAAAATAAATTTTATATACGGAGGATCCGTATGTAATTGGTGTACGTAATAAAAAAACAAGTAAAAATGAAACTGAAAGCTCCAAAATTTCCCACACTCTGAAAAAAAACATATCTTCTCCCTCTTCTGTCCTCGAACCTGCAGTCCAGTTCTGCCTCTTCTCCCTCTTGTCGAAGCTGCAGTCCACTTCTTCACTGCACTCTCTTCTTCGCTGTGAGTCCACCTCGCCTGCAGGGAGGCTCTTGTTCAGTGAAACCCACACTCGACGTCACTGCTCGTAGATTCGGATTTCCTTTGTCGAACACGGTGAGTAATCGAAGCTTTGAGGATTATTTTTGTTTTCGTTTTCTCTTTTTGTTCTTTGGAGGTTTGAAATTGCGACTTTGGAAACCGTAGGTTGGTTTCTTCGTAGTGGTAGAGATAAGCTGGAGTTGTAGTTGCGTTTTGGTCCTGGTAAGTTTGAATCGTTTAGATTTGAGGTTTATTTGAGTTATCTTTTCTCTCGGTGTTGTTACATTGTCCTATTTTTGCTCGTTGTTGTTTCGAGGTTTGAAATCGCAAATTTAGAAACCCTAGGTGATGGGGTCTTCGAAGTGGAAGAGATAAGATCGAGCTGCTATTGCCTTCTGCATTTAGTAAGTTTGAATTGCTTATATTTTGGTTTCGTTTTATTGGTTGTTATTGAAAATGGGTCTTGACGAAAACTAGTCACTGAAAATGGTTTGCTTCGTTTTGGGGGCTTTTATTTTGACTTTGATACAGGAGCTGAAGTGGTTGAGAAGTGTGGGGTACCTCATTGGGAAGGCTTAAAGTGTTGTACAGTGAAGCAAAAGAGCTAGGTACTGAAGCAAGGTATGTTTACTCCTGAGTTTTGCTGTGTTGTTTCCCCCTCTTTTATGTTTAAAGTCCTTACTTTACTTCTTATGCAGTTTAGCATTAAATTGTATAAAGTTCATTTGAACTTCCTGGGAGCATTTTAATAGAACAATAGAGGAAGCTGCTGGATCAATCTCAAGGTTAGGAGAATTCTGGTGGTGTAGAGAAAAGAAACTAAGAAGAGCCAAAGTAAGTGGCACTAAACATTATCTTTGATTCTGTGAAATATGGTGTTATGATTATATAATGGGTGAATGATTCTTTCTAATATGATGAATGCAAATTAACATGTACTTTGATTAGAATAAGGTTTTAGTTATGTTTAGCAATATTTGTATGTGACATTGTGAAATTGGTCCGAATAGGGGTTTCAAGCAGAATAGGAAGAGTTTGATAGGTTCTCTAGGAACATTCAATTAATTGATTGATTAAGGTGCAATGTTGTATGATAGTTTATAATCCAGAAAACCACACCATTAACTGACATTTTGGTTAAGAAATGAATATTTAGTAACCAAGGTAAGTAGTTCAATGCGCTTGGAATTGGTTAAGTGCAGGTTTGTTTAACGTGATAGGAGATATTGCGGTGTTACCTCTGGTTGCAAGTTTAATATATAGGTTTGTTAAGTGCAGGTTTGTTAAGAAATATGACATAACCTCTTTTTTAAATCCAACACCCATATAGGAAATATTAGAAGACCGCTCCAACTGCTCCTCTGATATTCCAAAAGGTATTCTCATAGTAGTGTTAAGAAACTAGAAGGCATGAATATTAAAAACTACTAAAATATATAAACTGACTGGTAAAGAATGAGAAGTAGTGGGAAGGAAAATATTGGTAGAAAAGAGGTAAACAGGAAGTGATATGGATTTGGATTGAAAATGATGAGTTAGGTATAATGGAGATAGTTATTACAGTTAGAGTAGTGTTAAGATAAAGATACGTTGGTGTGTTTAGTTCCCATCTTTATCTTCTTTTTCTCTCATCCCATCAAACTATAAAAAATAAATAAATAAAAATTAATACAATGTATTATATGATATCTGAAAGCAAAGAAAAGAGCCTGAGTAATGATTCCTCAAGATAATGCATCCATCTTAAAGTCAAAGAAGTCGTCTGGTTCAGAAGACTATGCAAGATCGTTGGCCCTGACAATTTTTCTTATTGTTGCTCCTGTTGCAGTTTTCTGTGTCTATGTTGCCAGAAAACTAATAAATGATTTTTCTGATCACTTGGGGATGACCATAATGGCCATTGCTATTATATTCACAATTTATGTGAGATTCTCTTTCTTTTCTTGTTATATGCATACAAACGTACACCAAGCATACAATTTTGTTCTTTGACCCTATATTATTCAGCTGTATTGATTTGGCACTTTATTTATAATCTTGAGAAACATTTCTTTATGTTGCCACTCAGACATGCTTGTTTGAAGTAAGCTATAAGTCGGGATTAGTTAATGATAGGTTCAGTATAGTTTACAATAGAAGGAAAAGACAAGGTAGTTGGTACAGTTGTAATTAAATAGGTGTAACAAACTATTATAAATAGTCTTATTAATGAGGAGAGTGGACAGTTTTATGGGTTTAGCGAGAAGGATTGTGGAGAGTGGGGTTTTCTCAAATAACCTCAGTTGATTGTTGTGCAAAACTCATCTTGTTCCTTGTTTCTATTCCCTACTACGGTGGTACGGGATTAGAGTACAGATAGCAATAAAAGAATATCTTTCTGTTCTGTTCTAATATTAGTTCTATCAGTTAACTTCTAATTTCTGAATGGAATACAACTTGGCTGATGTCTCTTTTCATTTGTTTATTTGAATAATAAATAAAAGAAAACTAGCCAGGACCATAATGAATCTAATGATCAACTAGTACTACTAGCAGAATGTTTCTCCTGGCCAAGAAATGAAATCCATGACCAAGCCAAGTATTCTGCATTATGTCATTTTTTGTTTAAATTAGAGAAAATATTTTATTTGAAGGGGAAATAGATATGATGAAGAGAAGTTTGAGCAGATATTCTCCTCCTTTATCTGATAGCATAATGATGGCAAGCACATTACTGCATAGCTGTAAGAGAGCCTTTCTGAAAACTGGCCATGGCGAATACAATTGTTTCCATATCAATTATGGTGATTTCCCATTAAGTATCCAAGTTTTGGTCTAAGTTCTAATTGCAGATCCGAAATATCAGGATATATATAGGATTCTGCTATAGAATAGTATCGTCCTTGTTTTTGGGAAAACCTTTTAATCCAATTGAAGATAAATTGCTCTCAAGCTTGAGAGATCTCTGTAAGTAAGGTGTATGTAACAGCAAAGGAGATGGGAAGTACATTGTCATTACATTTGGTGTAGAGGGAAAGAATGGGAACAGGTGTTCCTATTGAATGTTGAGCTGGGACCGAATATTGGATATTCATCAGGTTCCATGACTCACCAAATACCATATAATTCTCCATATGCTCTTCTCTGCACTGTGAATAGGCTGTTGTTTCTGAATTAGAAGTTAGAACAACACAACAAAGTTATTATGAGTTGTAAAAAACAACATCCATGCATGTACCACAAGCTATTAATCAAAATAGTTTATATTTGTAAACAAGAGTCGTCCACTATAACTACACTAGATTCCCCCATTTGAAAGGGTGTGTCTCCAGGCCAAGCCATTAGGTTCAGAACATGAAACTTTTAAATCTCCTCCGTTATGACATCTGCTATGTCCAACAAGTATCCTCTTTTGATGTAGTATATGAATTGGGCTTAAGCAATGGTGAAGCTAGGTACATGAGAGCTAGGGGTCACATTAGAAATGAGAAAGGTGACCCATATTTGTGATAGTTTTCATGTTTTCCCTTTGAAAGTCTTTGAGGTTGTCTAGACCTCCATATCATAAGGAACTGATATTTGCTGTCAGGGTTCTTTTTCTTACTAATATTAAGTGAAATTATAATTTTATAAAGTTATATATATACATACGAGTGAGATAGAATAGAGCATGAAGAGTGTTTACTAACCAACAGTGAAAGAAAAAATCTGTCTAATTGTAGAGATAAATTATGAAAGTAAGACAAATGTTGAAATTTAGTATGTTTGGTGGTGAAGGAGGTTAACAATGTGAACTAAGAATGATTTTTCGGATAATACATGAAGATAAAAGTCTTGTAATGTGAACTAAGAATGATTTTTCGGATAATTTGATTAATGTTTGAAATGATTGATCTTTTTATTTATGATTACATCTAGAAGTATTTGTTTTCTACTAGTTTGGATACAAACATAAACTTCTTTCTTACTGTTAGGATGTGTGCACCTATGGAAGATATTTATTGACATATTTTCTGAAATTCATGTTTGTCCAGCCTCTTCAAACCAAGTTTTAAGTACTAAACTTAGCTGAAGATCTTGGCAGGAGATTGTTAGCTGTATTCGATACTCCTACAGGTATTACTCAATCTTGTATGTCAATGACGGTTGTGTTTTAGTAACTTATCTCTCATAATCATCTTTCTGAATACAGAAAAGGACTGTATTGCATGTTTTTATAATTTAAGATATATTATCTTGTAAGATCTTGTAATATTATGTTCATTTTTCAGTAATAAATTTATGTGTTGTTCTGGTGTTTATAAAAAATGGCAGCTCTTGTTTCTTGATTGCCCCAGACCTTACATTTTATCCTTGATTCTTTTCCCAATTATATTTACAACCCTTTAGAAATTACACAGTTAAAGAGGACCTATCAAATATCCTATACATACACTGTACTTTCTGCATTGAGTTGTTATAATCTGCTTTGGTCCAGTTTTCTGGTGTTTCAAGCTTTGACCAAATCTGCTTTATAAGTCTAAATGTGTTTAAACTGATTGCAAACTCATATTAATCTCAGAAAAGCAAAATGACTGGTTGAATTCCTCACACTCTGATTTAAAAAATCTGCATCAATATTCTTCACTCGTTTGAAGTTGTGCTCACTGTTGTTGGTCAGATTTTGTGGTTTTGAATCTTGGTACAAGTGTGTTTACTATTGTTATACATCTTTCAAGTAGTAGCAACTCTTGTTAATCACTAAAATGCAAAATGCATACCTGAGTTCCCTACTTTCAGTAGCTTGTCTTGTCTTTGTTTCACAATTCTCCAATTCAATTTCTGGTTTGCTTTGGTCAATACTGTTTTTGCTCAGTTTTGTTGTGTATAAAGCTTGAGACAAGTTTCTTTTATGATTTTAAGCATGTCTCAAGGGATAGCAACTCCAATCAATCACAGAATTGAAAAATGAATGGTTGAGTTGATAAAATTCTGGATTTCAAAACTGTCACAGTTTTAAATAAAGTGTTTGCACCGTGCTTGCTGTCTTTGTGTGGTTTTAGGTCACTTTAAATCTTCTAGCTGATATCCTGTAGTTAGATCTAGTGTTTAGGCATTCTTTGAGTCTTTATTTGAACCAGCCAGCTTTGAATGTACTGTTTTATTAAATCTGCAAAAGTTTTCAATGCATTTTTCGGCATTTTAAGCAACTGCTGCTGTCATATGAAGCCACTGGCTGTGTCTATTCTAACCAATTGAGCAAGTCTATGTTGTCATTTGAAAGTTGTGTGCAATGTTCAAATGGTCCTTGAGAAGCCTATATGCACAATTCACCTTTAAACCATCACATTTTGCTGCATTTTAAGCTACAACTGTTGTGAATTATAGAATCTGATTGTTTCAGTGGAGTTTAAACATTTGTGCATGTGTCTTTTACCGTTTGAAAGTTGTAGTTACTTTTCATTTGGTAAATTTGACACCAGTAAGATGTGTTCATTAATCTGTTCTTTTTACTGTTTATTGTGTGATTTACAGGAGGTAGTGTACGGAGGTGTGATTAGGGAAAAGCCAATAAGCAAAGAAGATTGTCCACAATTCCTGAAAGGTATGCTTAATGTTATAGTCCTAGCATTTTTGAAGTAATAAGTAGTGTTCTTTGTCTTGACTCTGATTTATGTTAATCATCAGGTCAAAATTTCCCCCAAAGTTGTAGTAAAACAGTGAAATCAAAACTCAAGTAAGTGGTTCTAACCTTTTATTTGGATCTTTTTGCCAAAATAATGTTGGAGTTGTGATGTTTTCTTGGATTTTAGTCAATGAGTTTGTTTTCTTTAATTTATTTATTTATCTTCTATTCTATTTTATATATTTAGCATTTATAGATATATTTATTAATTTGGTTTCTACTATTGGCTATCATGCCTTCTGCCATATTTCTATTTTGTTTTCTTCTACATTATAAATAATGAGTGGTGCAAGCAGCACCATTGCTTGCTTTGGAATCCTTACTTATTTCTTTGGTTCTTTAGTAAACAATACCCCAAACATTCCTTTCCAATTTATAAATGTAGAGTAGAAGCCTAGTTTTTGAATAATGTCATATAGGAAACAATGACCTTGAAGTCCAATTTCCCATCTTACAAACTTCCTTTCCCTAACAAACAGTTTAATCTATTTGCAATTGGATCCTGTGTGAAACATGCAAAAGAAGTGAGAGTTTAGGATGCCACTTTTAGCCTCTGAACAGTTAGGTTCTTGTTACCCTTTTCATCTAAGGTTGAAAGGTTTCAGCTTTCTAATAAAACATCTCCATTAAAAAAAGAACATTTATAGAGAGGAAGATTCTGGATTGAGTATTAAATCACAGTACAAGAAAATAGAAAGTTCAAAGAATAGAATATTCCTTCCATTCAACTTAAAAACAGTACTCCAAGAAATAACTCATTGGAAAACAAATAAAAAAATTAATTACCCTCTTTTCAGTTAAAATATCTACAATTGAAAAAGGAGTATTTGACAACAAAAGCAATAGAGTTGTAGATCATGATAGAACAATGAATACCTTGAGGGACTAACCAGCATGGATCACCATAAGTCGTTTTCCCATCAAAACCACCAATTAGCAAATTCCTTGGATAAACAGGTTAACTTCATAAAATTAGACTTTTGAACAGGAACTAGAATCTTTGATTTCCACGAACACAAAATGAAAATAACAAAGACTCCCTCATGCAACTAACATACATAATCTGTTTTTCTCCCTCAACATTTAGCCAAATCCCCAACCGTATTTTGCAAGTCAGAAATGTATGTGCAAGGATGCCAGAGATCATTAACAAGTTAGCTTTAAAAAAATAGATTGACAGACAACAGTTATAATGGTTAATGCCTTGCTAGCTCATTTGTAACGTGTCCATCTCCTCACTCCACTAACACTATTATTCTTTCATGATCTTTTTCCACAGCATTGACACCAAAAAGTCCTACTTTCTTCATTATTTGTATCAACCCATGTACCCCAACTCACTCAAACCTCACTTCCACTCCTCTCATACTTAAAACTCGTTCTTTTCTCTTTAAACAATGGAAGAGAATACTCAATACTCTCTTACCCGCACTCTTGGTCAAAGAGTATAGATAAGTGCCCCACCAATGTAAACTTAATGCAAGAGGCTAAAAACAAGATATCCACAATATACATGGTTTTAAAGTGTATCCATGACACTTTTTCATACACAAACAACACCCCAAAGTATCCAACCATGTGTACTAATTATAACAACATCACTTTTCATAAAGCATGAACATCTATACCCCATGTAATATGGCAAACCTTTTAAACTAACATGACTAAGTACTTACCTAACATTACCTTCCAAGGAGCAGTGATGGAAATTCAATTACTGATTGTTTAGTGTTGAACTTTCTTATTACTTTTCCTTGAAGGAAAACTTGTAATACATAATTAATTTAGCCTTGTATTAAGTAATGGCTAATTTGTCGTTAATTGATATGTATACAGAACATGGATCAAGTTCCACCAAATCGTTCATGGATGTACGATAGGTGTTATAGAGGAAGAGGTGCGTTGAAAGAGTCATTTGTATTGGGTGTTGAAGAGTTTATAATTAAGGCTTGTGAACAAGACCGTTATCAAAGAGATGGGGGGCTTCGATGTCCATGTTCAAAGTGCGATTGTACAAAGATTTTGAACGAAAGAGTTGTGAAGGTTCACTTGTATAAAAACGGTTTCAAGCCTAATTATTTCATTTGGGAGGATCACGGGGAAACCATGCAAGAAGCTGATTTAGATAATGATGTCACTTTCAGGGGTGTGGAGACAGAAGGTGAACCAAATGAACAAGTTATGACGATGGAAGACATGGTCCATGATGCTCTCATACAAAGACAACCCTTCCAAGCATCAAATTCTTCTAACATAGAAGAGGCTCCAAATGAAGAAACTCAAAGGTTTTATAACCTTTTGTTGGAGGCAAATACGCCTTTGTATGAAGGAGCATCAGACTCCAAATTATCAATGTGTGTGAGGCTTTTAGCTTGCAAGTCCAATTGGAATATTCCTAACCAATGCATAGATTTTTTTGCAAAAATGCTTTTGGATGTAACACCACACAAATGTGGTTTACCAAAAACTTACTACGATGGAAAAAAGATAGTGTCGAAGCTGGGATTACAATCGCAGAGGATTGATTGTTGTGTGGATGGTTGCATGCTATTCTATGATAATGAATATGGTAAGATGGATGGAGCGTTAGTTGAATGCAAATTTTGTGGGAAGCCAAGGTATCAACAACACAAGACAGGAGCAAGTTCAAAAAAAAACGTTCCCGTTAAATCCATGTTCTATATGCCAATAATTCCAAGACTTCAAAGAATGTATGCCTCAAAAGAAACTGCAACAGAATATGACATGGCACCATCACAACAGGTCGTCAAATGGTGTTTTGCGTCATCCGTGTGATGGAGAGGCATGGAGGCACTTTGATAGAGTACATCGTGATTTTTCCATTGAGCCACGCAATGTTCGACTTGGTTTATGCTCCGATGGTTTTAATCCATATGTGCAGGCGTCATCTATACCATATTCGTGTTGGCCAGTAATTGTCACGCCGTACAACCTACCTCCAGAAATGTGCATGTCTAAACCCTACATGTTTTTGACTTGTCTCATTCCGGGGCCATTCAATCCAAAAGTACGCATTGATGTATACCTAGAGCCCTTGATAGATGACTTGAAAAAGTTGTGGAGTGGTGTCATAACATACGATATTTCAAGGCGACAAAACTTTATCATGAGGGCGATGCTAATGTGGACAATTAATGATTTTCCTGCTTATGGTATGCTGTCTAGATGGAGCACCCATGGTAAATTGGCTTGTCCACATTGCATGGAGCATTCAAAGGCTTTTAGATTATATAATGGGCGAAAAAATTCGTGGTTTGACTCCCATCGGAGGTTTTTACCAAATGACCATGCCGTTAGGAGAAATAAGAATGCTTTCAGAAAGGGGGAAGTGGACATGGAAGACGCGCCACCATATTTGACGGGAACAGAAGTTTGGAATAGAGTTCATGGTTATCCTAAAGTAACTGAAAATGGTGCACCAAGAATAGATGGATACGGTGAGTGGCATAATTGGACGAAAAAAAAACATCTTTTGGGATCTACCATATTGGAAGGATAATTTGTTAAGGCATAATCTTGATTTCATGCATATTGAGAAGAATTTTTTTGACAACTGATAAACGGGTCGCACCGCTCACAAAAGTTGATTGCACGAAATTAATGCAGTATAACTAGGAAGTGACTCCTAGGTCGTCTCTCAAGGACCAATATTTGTGGTTCGGTCTCAGATTTAACACGAAGTGGGGGGTTTGTGATTTTGTTGTTGTTATGCGATAAAATTAAATTAAACTGAAAATTAACTTTAAAACAATAAACGTGAAAATGGTGAAATAGTAGTAAAATCACAAAACGGAAAATTACGCAGTGTTTGAAATTAAAATGTGTGAACAGTAACATGCACAAAAGCGTAAAAACATTGTAATTAAAATTTACCAAAAAAAAACATCAGTAAAAACAAACCGTAAAAACATAAAACTAAAACGGTAAAACTAAAATTAAAACAGTAAAACGAAATTAAACAGTAAAAACGAATTTGCTACAGTAAAAACGAAAATTCAAAAACATAAAACAGTGAAAATTAAATCTGAAACAGAAAACTAAAATATAGAAAACGAAAATACAGTAAATTGTAAATACAAAAAAAACAGTAAAAACAGAAAACAGTAAATTTTAGAAAACAGTAAAAACAAAATTTCAGCATCATGAGAAAATAAAAATAAATCTGAAACAGAAAACTGCAGTACAGAAAACAAAAACACAAAAAAAAACAGTAAAAATAGTAAAAACATAAAACAGTAAAAACAGAAAATGAAATTACAGCAGTAAATAATAATAACAGTACAGAAAATACAGATTTTCAGAATCCTAAATTGTAGCAATACAGAAACAGTAAAAACGTAATACAGAAAAATAGTAAATACAGAAAACAGTAAATTACAAAATATGAAAACAGAATCAGAATTACTGCACCAGCATACAAAAAATAAAATTACAGTAAATAATTGAAAGTGAAATATTCAACAGAAGAGTAAAAACAGCAGTAGAAATTAAATTGCAGAAATACAGAATACAGAAATTAAAATACAGCCAAAATTAATTTACAGCAGTTAAATAAAATAGTAAAACAGAAAAACAGAATTTAAATTTCAGAAACAGTAAATGAAACCAAACTTTAAATTGAAATTAAATTGTTCATGAATTTATTACAGTAAAGAAATTAAAATTGGAACCTAATGTACACATTGCTCAACCGTAGCCTTCCATCTTCGTGCGTTTTTCTTCACGTTCCAGCTGCTGTATTTTCCAGCCCCTTGACTGTCCGTGTGCTTGCTGTCCAGCAGCTGTATTCCCCTCCAAGCAGTTCCCCCTCTGCTGGTCTTATTCCTCCTCCCCCTTTTTATTTTGTTGCCATGTGTGCTTGTGGGACATGTGTCTCTTCTTTCTCTTTTTATTTCTAATTGAAATAGAAATGGTGCTCTCCACTTCAAGCAAAGCAACATGCAAATTCTTCAATAATGGGACCTGTGCCTCATTCTTCTTCAACTCTTAGTGTTCTCCATATCAAGAAAGAAAATGATGCCCACCTTTCGTCCTTTTCTAGCACATTTCTTATCAAATCATTTTATGCTCCTACGTACCAAAAACAACAAAGGGGCCCTCCATTCTCATTTTGCCACTTCTCCTATTTTGCTTGACCTCTCAAAACAAAATTATATGCACCGTGTGTGCTTCTTTATGAATGAATAAAATATGCTTCTTTTCTTTTAAAAGAAATTGCCCCGTGAATGTCCCTTTGTCTCTATGTGCATGATTTTGGCTAATCATAATGTGCTTTCAATTCAAAATGCCAAGCTGGATTTTTTTCTTTGGACGTGTGCTCCTCCAAGTTGTTGGACCGTGTTGCAGCTGGTTGTCCGTGTGTGCTTCCTTCTTTACTTCCAGCCACCTTGTCGTGCCATGCCTCCAGCTCAACTCCCATGAATCATCATGTGCTGCTTGACTTCTTCCGTGAAACGCTACTGCATCTTCTCTTCCTTGCTGCTGCACCTGGCATGAGCCGTGAGATCCTCTCCACCTGCTGGACCAAGTTGTTGCCTTCATCACCATGCATCTCTCCATCAATTCTCCATGCAGTACAAACTATCCAACAGTCTCTCCTTTTCTTTCAAACCAACGTAGGGTGTGGCTCTCCTTCTCCAACAAGCAGCGTGTAGTAATTTTTCAGAGTGAAACCAGTGCAGCGTTTTCTTCATCTCTGTGTGCACACCAACTTCTGCTGGATCAGCTCCTGGACGTAGAATGGATGAGTTGCTTCACATGTTGTAGACTCCCTCCAATCTTGTTGTACCGTGGTGCCTCTTTCCAGCTGTGAGCTGCTTCTGCCTCCAGCCGTGACAGCTCCCGTCGTGAAGTTTCTTGGACGCTGCAGCATGGAGAGTTTCTTCCAGCCGTGTGCTCCTTCCTCAAATGATTCCAGTCGTGGTGTTGTTGGAGCTTGTGGTGAAGTGTTGGACGTTGCTGTCTCACGGTCTCCCCCTCAAGTGTTCACGTATTGGTCTTTCAAAATGCTGCCACTTTACGTGTGCACCTTGCATTATTTGGTTCCATCATTTTTACTTTGCTGAATGTAACCCTTTTTCAATAATGAAGCACCCCTTTCAAAGGGTAAAATGACCATAATGTCCTCATCCTTTGTACACACTTCTTTAATGGAGAGTCTTTAATTATTTGGCAGCCTTCCAAATGTCCAAAATTATTATCCAATAATTCCTTACAATTAATAATGTAAATAATTAGCCTCAAATAATTCAAATTAATTAAAATAAGAATTTCTGGACAAATTAAGCTCAATTAGGAAAAATAGGATAATACTGAACATTAAAGCACAATTCCTTGTTTAAATCTGGTACAATAAGCTAGTGAAGTCAATAAAATATTGACTCATCAAAATAGACCACACTTAGTCTTTTGCACTCCTGGGCAAAATCAAGACACAAATCAGGGAATAATTCAAAGGACATCAAAGGACGTGACACAATTGCAACATACAGAAAATAAAGGCTCACAAGAAAAAAAAAATACACAGAATTTACACAGTTCTCAAGAAATCTGGAAAGAGAAAAGAAGTAGACAATTATCCAACACAAAATCAAATAAAGCAGATACTTACAGAAATCATCCAAGCAATTCAATACACAGCAAAATGATTACTCAGCTCAAGAGGTGATTCAAAAATAACATAACCTCACAGATGCACTAACAGTGTTTCTCTCAAGTGTTTAGGGTAAATAATTTCAACTCAATGTACTCAAGAAAACAAACACAAGCAGACTTGGCAAGTCTCTAATATCAACACTTAAAGCATATGCATGTTCAGATCTAAAGGTCTTTTATGGGTTGTAATGGGGCCAAGGACAGGGAAGGATAGATATGGATAAGTAGTAACAACTGAGAAGAAAATAGAGGAGCTATGGGGAACAGTGAAATTACGCCCAAACCTCTAATTCAATCCTCTTCTCGACTCCATTATTCACAAAATTGTTTTTCATTTTTTTTTTCTTTTGTTTTTTCTTTTGCACTCAATTGTAAGAGACAAAATACACAACATATTTACAAAAATGAAACACGAAGAGGAACCAACTCGCCAATTTACTAGAATCCCCAGGGAGACCACACTTGTTCCCAAAACACTTCTAAAGCTCCAGACTTTCCTAAGGTTAAGGTAATCATTTGTTTTTCACTTAGGATCAGTGTATGAGCTTCAACACAAAGAAATATATACAGTATAGGCTCAAAGGGGTTATCAAAGGATAATAACAAGGTATGCTTATTTGGCTAAAGAGGCTCAAGAACAAAAATGCCTTTATCACGTCTGAACATGCATATCAATCAAGTATATCAAAAAGAATCAAGCCAAGGCATATGTGCAAGAAATCAAGAGTCATATCACACAAGAAAGAACATTAAGTGGCTCAAATCTCACACAGGGTATCCGTGTTATAATCAATTCAACCTCTTGAACACATAATCATCTTTCCAGGCAGAGAAAATCAAGGATTACAAACTATAAGTATTAAGTAAGTGAAGGAAAAATCTACAACTTAAACATCATCCAGAAATCAAGAGAAAAATGTAAAATTTATTGCACACAAAACTGGATAAAAATAACTTAAAAGAGAAAAAATTTAACACTCAAAAAACAAAAAATTTAACACACAAAATACAATCTAACAGAAAAATCAGAAAAATCAGAATTTCTTCCCAGTAGACCACACTTAAATCACACAATGTCCTCAGTGTGTTACAATCATCAGATGATCAACTTCAGAGCAGTCAAATAATATAGACAAGTGCAATAAAATGTTAGGAAATGGGAAGAAATTTTCAGTAACATCCATCAGTAGATGTCTAAATCACGTAGCACCCATCAGTAGATGCTAATAATTTTTATTATTATTATTTTTTTTCATTTTATTATTTTTTTTTTATTTTTTTTTTTATTTATTTTTTTTTTAATTGAAAAAGGAGACCTGTACTGTGACAACAGTCTCGGTGACAAAGACCGGAACTGTTGCTACAGTGGAAAGCAATCTGGCTATAAATAGGCCGCTCCTCCGCGTCCAGCGCCATTTCTGATCCCTCACTCTCTCTCTACTCCTCTCTCTGCTCTCTTCTCTGCTCTCTCCTCTCTCTACTCTCTTCTCTGCTCTCTCCTCTCTCTACTTCTCTGCTCTCTCAACTTTCTCTCGAGCGTCTGGATCTGCGAGGAAGCCTCTCCACCCCGCGTCTGCTGAAGGTCTGAGATCTGCGCAGAGCCCCTATCCCTGCGTCTTCTGAAGAGTCTGAGTGAGATCCGCGAAGAGCCTCTGCAAGCCTACTTCCCCAGGTAAGTCCTTCTTCTCTAAGGATCTCCCTTTCTTTCTGCTTGCTTTACTTTTCCTGCTTTCCTTTATTTTTCTTCTCTGCTTTCCTCTTTCCTTTTTAGTATTTCCTTTATTTTTCATCTGTTCTCTTGCCTGCTCTCCCTCTTTTCCATTTTTTTTATTTTTATTTTTTTTGTAATTTAAACACACATAAAACACAACTGTCTAAAAACTTAAGGGGTATATCGGCTGGAAACCAGACGTTAATCTCCCTTCGATTGAAGGTATTGCAGAGACAATCGGGTAGAACAACGCCACGTACCCCACTTAAAACTAAATAAACACATAAACATAATATACAAGAACAATATGGACAAGAACAACCGGACAACTGGACGTAGATCCGTTTAGGACCCTTTTGCAAGGACCGTGAAACAGATCTGAGACCAGACACTGAAACATCAAATACAGACTGGACAAAATAAATCTAAAAGGAAACAAGAACAAATAAAGAAAACACTGAATTAAGAATCTAATGTTTTTATGTTTTTTTTTTTTTTTTTTTTTTTATGCTATGCTTTTTTTTTTTCTTGTTTTTGTTCTTTTTATATGTATTTATTTTTATTTATGTATTTGTATATTACGAGAGGAAGGATGAGTGATATGGAATCAGAGAGATATACCAGTCAACGATGGCGTCCTACAGATGATCAGATCACGATGATGACCAAAATCTACAACTATGGGGTCACACACCCAAGCCGAGCGCAAGTCGTCGAGATCGCGTCTCGACTAAGGACCTTCGGCGAAGCCACTGAATACAACGTGCACTGCTGGTTTAACAACCATGGCAATCGGGTCAGGCGCTGGCAAGCGGAGATAGACCCCACAGGCACTCTCTTTTCACAACTGCCGCTATACATGTACGGTAAGACCTCTGATCACACCTCCATTGAATTTTCCATTCCTCTTCTATTATTAACACAAGTTTTTTATTTTTTTATTTTTTTATTTTTTTATTTTTTTGTTTGAAAGAAAACAACTGGGTGATAATGAGGGCACCGAGGCTGCTGAATTTGTTTCCAGTTCCGATCATTATCGATGACGACAGAAATGAACGAGAAATTCCTCCACCAAAGCCTCCGCTCGTGACTTTTCGAACCAGAGCTCCCTCAACGGAGCTCTCCCTTAGACCACCACAGCTCGAGAGTTCTTTCAGTTTTAATGTTTTATGTTTTATTTTATTTATTTTTTTTTTTTATGTTTTTGTTGGCCGAGTGTGGCCAGAATTAAGGACTGTAATCTGAACAATTAAATTTTTTTTTTTTTTTATGTTTTTATTTAATATGGTGTGTAATATTAACGATCAGAAATGATCGACCCCTGAACAACTTTATTTTCACATATATCTATTGCAATTTCATTTTCAGATCTGAAAAATTTCCTTTTCTCAATCACTGTAATTTTTGCTCAAATGAATGAAATCTTTCTTAGTTAAACAAAATTTTTCAATCAAAGATCTGTATGCAAACAACTAAGAAATTATATTTACAGTGAAGGAAAATAAGGAAAAATAAGATCTGAAGTGAAAATTTTTAATGAAATATTGGTAAGAAACTGAGGGTCGAAATAAAATCAAGGACTACGCAAAACAATTTTTGAATTTTTGATTTTTTTTTTATTTTAAGTAAAAACACTAAAAATCACGAAGCAAAATAAAACACAAAACACATTTTTTTTTTAAAATATATGAAAAATAAATATATGTATATCTCATAACAATAAAATTTTAATTGAAAACAAAGATTTTGCACACTTTAAACAAAAAAAAAATTTATCAAAAAAAATTTTTTATGTTTTTTTTTATATATATATTTTTTTTTTAATTCATGCTCACAATTTAAAAATGAAATAAACACAACCATGAAAACACATCAGAAAAGCTAAATAATATGTACATAATGAGGAAAAAGAGTGCTCCCTGGTCATGGTGGCAGTTGCCAATTCTGGACTATCAGTGAGATATCTTCCACCTCAGGATCCGGTGAAGATGTCTTCAGGAGCAGCTCGCCCAGTACTGCCCTCTCACTTGAATCAGGACAAATCCCAGTAGCCACGCCACTTCTCCGAGCAAGTTGTTGAATCAATAAAATCAGGAGCCTTCTGTCCACCAGCAGTTGTTGAGTCTGTGACACCGGAGTAATAAGAGAAAAAGCAGTATACTTTCCTTCATCTATCATTATTTCCTCTATGTCAGTACCTGTATTCTCATTTACTTTTGTAACCTGGTCATCAAACTCATAATCAATAGCATTTGTTATGAATTTAGAATCTGTTTGTAACACATAATCAATTTCAATACAAATCGGGCAAGAACCAGATTCACAATCACATTCACAATTCTCAGAAAACTGAGTCAGATCAATGTTTTGTTCTAACTCTATCATGTTATGCGACTGCAAAATTCCTGTCTCAAAATCAATATTGACATATGCATCATCAACAAAATCCACATTCAGTGCAAAGCTATTATCAATGGAAAACTTATCACTGTAATCATGTTCATTCAACACAACATTTATACCAATGGTTTCAGAGACTAATACTGAATCAAAAACTTTAGAATTGTCAATCAAGTCTGTATCAGTTTCAATCCTAAAACCTGTAGAATCATTGTGCAACAAATCACAAGCAATTGAATGTATAGGCAGATCTGGTAAAGAGCTTGTAATCTCAGTTTCAGAATAAACATGTTTTTGTTCAGAATAAATTTTCTCATGAATTTCCAATTCATCAACTGCACCTTCAAGTTGAGGTACGTTTACCTCCACGGTGGAAGATAAAAATGGTCTACCTGTCTCAACAGTGTTACTCATACCTGCCTGGTCCTTAAAATAATCATCAACAGTCTCAGGTGCAAGAGTGGGATCATAGAAAGGTAGGAAAGTGGGTGTAGTAGTAAACTCATAGCTTTGCTCCCCATCTTCTATGTTGATGCCACTATCATCTTGAAAGTGTTGAGTGGCCATCTGCCCGATCTGATCAGTCAGCTTCTGAATGGCAGCTTGAGTTTCCATGCTCTCTTGCTTGAACTGCATGTTCCCTTTCTGAAACTGAATGTTCTGCATGGTCATCTGCTCCAATAACTCCTTCAATGTAGGTTCAGAAGTTGAAGGCTGAGAAGCTACTTGGGCAGGAGCATCATACTGCTGACTCTGATATTGCTGAACTGGTGGAACCGGCTCCCAAAGGGAGCTCTCAGGAATTTGAGGATGATCCATATTTTTCTCAGTATTAAAATCAGCACAAGAATCAGAGTAATATGCAGAAAGAGAATCATAATTACAGGCACTTGTAGAATAAGCACTATTCACAAAATTAAAATAGGTAGACATGGAAAATAAAAATAAAAACTAAAAAACTAAAAATTACGAAACAGATAAAACAAAACACATTTATACATGCTACAAGCACACACAAGACAACACATAAAATTTTTTTTTTTTAATTAACAGAAAAAAATACATATGACACACATACAAAATAAATAGAACATCACAACACAAGATAAAACATAACACAATTAAACATGCTACAGGCATAAACAAGACAGAACATCAACAGTAAAATATTTTTTTTTTTTAAATATAGCAACTAAATACAGAACACAGCACAATAAAATATAAAAGACAAAACATATATTAACACAACATAATCGAAAAACACAGCAAAAATCTAAAACGAAAAACCTGGAACTGAAGTGACAACGCCGCCAAAATTTGTTGAAGGTGTCGTTATCGCCTGCAAAAATATACAAGACAAAACACACAAAACAAACATATTAACAGAACAAAACTTTATACAACAAAAATCTAAAACCAAACCGTCTTTTTATTGGTCCCCGGCAGCGGCGCCAAATTTGATAAACGGGTCGCACCGCTCACAAAAGTTGATTGCACGAAATTAATGCAGTATAACTAGGAAGTGACTCCTAGGTCGTCTCTCAAGGACCAATATTTGTGGTTCGGTCTCAGATTTAACACGAAGTGGGGGGTTTGTGATTTTGTTGTTGTTATGCGATAAAATTAAATTAAACTGAAAATTAACTTTAAAACAATAAACGTGAAAATGGTGAAATAGTAGTAAAATCACAAAACGGAAAATTACGCAGTGTTTGAAATTAAAATGTGTGAACAGTAACATGCACAAAAGCGTAAAAACATTGTAATTAAAATTTACCAAAAGAAAACATCAGTAAAAACAAACGTAAAAACATAAAACTAAAACGGTAAAACTAAAATTAAAACAGTAAAACGAAATTAAACAGTAAAAACGAATTTGCTACAGTAAAAACGAAAATTCAAAAACATAAAACAGTGAAAATTAAATCTGAAACAGAAAACTAAAATATAGAAAACGAAAATACAGTAAATTGTAAATACAAAAAAAACAGTAAAAACAGAAAACAGTAAATTTTAGAAAACAGTAAAAACAAAATTTCAGCATCATGAGAAAATAAAAATAAATCTGAAACAGAAAACTGCAGTACAGAAAACAAAAACACAAAAAAAAACAGTAAAAACAGTAAAAACATAAAACAGTAAAAATAGAAAATGAAATTACAGCAGTAAATAATAATAACAGTACAGAAAATACAGATTTTCAGAATCCTAAATTGTAGCAATACAGAAACAGTAAAAACGTAATACAGAAAAATAGTAAATACAGAAAACAGTAAATTACAAAATATGAAAACAGAATCAGAATTACTGCACCAGCATACAAAAAATAAAATTACAGTAAATAATTGAAAGTGAAATATTCAACAGAAGAGTAAAAACAGCAGTAGAAATTAAATTGCAGAAATACAGAATACAGAAATTAAAATACAGCCAAAATTAATTTACAGCAGTTAAATAAAATAGTAAAACAGAAAAACAGAATTTAAATTTCAGAAACAGTAAATGAAACCAAACTTTAAATTGAAATTAAATTGTTCATGAATTTATTACAGTAAAGAAATTAAAATTGGAACCTAATGTACACATTGCTCAACCGTAGCCTTCCATCTTCGTGCGTTTTTCTTCACGTTCCAGCTGCTGTATTTTCCAGCCCCTTGACTGTCCGTGTGCTTGCTGTCCAGCAGCTGTATTCCCCTCCAAGCAGTTCCCCCTCTGCTGGTCTTATTCCTCCTCCCCCTTTTTATTTTGTTGCCATGTGTGCTTGTGGGACATGTGTCTCTTCTTTCTCTTTTTATTTCTAATTGAAATAGAAATGGTGCTCTCCACTTCAAGCAAAGCAACATGCACATTCTTCAATAATGGGACCTGTGCCTCATTCTTCTTCAACTCTTAGTGTTCTCCATATCAAGAAAGAAAATGATGCCCACCTTTCGTCCTTTTCTAGCACATTTCTTATCAAATCATTTTATGCTCCTACGTACCAAAAACAACAAAGGGGCCCTCCATTCTCATTTTGCCACTTCTCCTATTTTGCTTGACCTCTCAAAACAAAATTATATGCACCGTGTGTGCTTCTTTATGAATGAATAAAATATGCTTCTTTTCTTTTAAAAGAAATTGCCCCGTGAATGTCCCTTTGTCTCTATGTGCATGATTTTGGCTAATCATAATGTGCTTTCAATTCAAAATGCCAAGCTGGATTTTTTTCTTTGGACGTGTGCTCCTCCAAGTTGTTGGACCGTGTTGCAGCTGGTTGTCCGTGTGTGCTTCCTTCTTTACTTCCAGCCACCTTGTCGTGCCATGCCTCCAGCTCAACTCCCATGAATCATCATGTGCTGCTTGACTTCTTCCGTGAAACGCTACTGCATCTTCTCTTCCTTGCTGCTGCACCTGGCATGAGCCGTGAGATCCTCTCCACCTGCTGGACCAAGTTGTTGCCTTCATCACCATGCATCTCTTCATCAATTCTCCATGCAGTACAAACTATCCAACAGTCTCTCCTTTTCTTTCAAACCAACGTAGGGTGTGGCTCTCCTTCTCCAACAAGCAGCGTGTAGTAATTTTTCAGAGTGAAACCAGTGCAGCGTTTTCTTCATCTCTGTGTGCACACCAACTTCTGCTGGATCAGCTCCTGGACGTAGAATGGATGAGTTGCTTCACATGTTGTAGACTCCCTCCAATCTTGCTGTACCGTGGTGCCTCTTTCCAGCTGTGAGCTGCTTCTGCCTCCAGCCGTGACAGCTCCCGTCGTGAAGTTTCTTGGACGCTGCAGCATGGAGAGTTTCTTCCAGCCGTGTGCTCCTTCCTCAAATGATTCCAGTCGTGGTGTTGTTGGAGCTTGTGGTGAAGTGTTGGACGTTGCTGTCTCACGGTCTCCCCCTCAAGTGTTCACGTATTGGTCTTTCAAAATGCTGCCACTTTACGTGTGCACCTTGCATTATTTGGTTCCATCATTTTTACTTTGCTGAATGTAACCCTTTTTCAATAATGAAGCACCCCTTTCAAAGGGTAAAATGACCATAATGTCCTCATCCTTTGTACACACTTCTTTAATGGAGAGTCTTTAATTATTTGGCAGCCTTCCAAATGTCCAAAATTATTATCCAATAATTCCTTACAATTAATAATGTAAATAATTAGCCTCAAATAATTCAAATTAATTAAAATAAGAATTTCTGGACAAATTAAGCTCAATTAGGAAAAATAGGATAATACTGAACATTAAAGCACAATTCCTTGTTTAAATCTGGTACAATAAGCTAGTGAAGTCAATAAAATATTGACTCATCAAAATAGACCACACTTAGTCTTTTGCACTCCTGGGCAAAATCAAGACACAAATCAGGGAATAATTCAAAGGACATCAAAGGACGTGACACAATTGCAACATACAGAAAATAAAGGCTCACAAGAAAAAAAAAATACACAGAATTTACACAGTTCTCAAGAAATCTGGAAAGAGAAAAGAAGTAGACAATTATCCAACACAAAATCAAATAAAGCAGATACTTACAGAAATCATCCAAGCAATTCAATACACAGCAAAATGATTACTCAGCTCAAGAGGTGATTCAAAAATAACATAACCTCACAGATGCACTAACAGTGTTTCTCTCAAGTGTTTAGGGTAAATAATTTCAACTCAATGTACTCAAGAAAACAAACACAAGCAGACTTGGCAAGTCTCTAATATCAACACTTAAAGCATATGCATGTTCAGATCTAAAGGTCTTTTATGGGTTGTAATGGGGCCAAGGACAGGGAAGGATAGATATGGATAAGTAGTAACAACTGAGAAGAAAATAGAGGAGCTATGGGGAACAGTGAAATTACGCCCAAACCTCTAATTCAATCCTCTTCTCGACTCCATTATTCACAAAATTGTTTTTCATTTTTTTTTTCTTTTGTTTTTTCTTTTGCACTCAATTGTAAGAGACAAAATACACAACATATTTACAAAAATGAAACACGAAGAGGAACCAACTCGCCAATTTACTAGAATCCCCAGGGAGACCACACTTGTTCCCAAAACACTTCTAAAGCTCCAGACTTTCCTAAGGTTAAGGTAATCATTTGTTTTTCACTTAGGATCAGTGTATGAGCTTCAACACAAAGAAATATATACAGTATAGGCTCAAAGGGGTTATCAAAGGATAATAACAAGGTAGGCTTATTTGGCTAAAGAGGCTCAAGAACAAAAATGCCTTTATCACGTCTGAACATGCATATCAATCAAGTATATCAAAAAGAATCAAGCCAAGGCATATGTGCAAGAAATCAAGAGTCATATCACACAAGAAAGAACATTAAGTGGCTCAAATCTCACACAGGGTATCCGTGTTATAATCAATTCAACCTCTTGAACACATAATCATCTTTCCAGGCAGAGAAAATCAAGGATTACAAACTATAAGTATTAAGTAAGTGAAGGAAAAATCTACAACTTAAACATCATCCAGAAATCAAGAGAAAAATGTAAAATTTATTGCACACAAAACTGGATAAAAATAACTTAAAAGAGAAAAAATTTAACACTCAAAAAACAAAAAATTTAACACACAAAATACAATCTAACAGAAAAATCAGAAAAATCAGAATTTCTTCCCAGTAGACCACACTTAAATCACACAATGTCCTCAGTGTGTTACAATCATCAGATGATCAACTTCAGAGCAGTCAAATAATATAGACAAGTGCAATAAAATGTTAGGAAATGGGAAGAAATTTTCAGTAACATCCATTAGTAGATGTCTAAATCACGTAGCACCCATCAGTAGATGCTAATAATTTTTATTATTATTTTTTTTCATTTTATTATTTTTTTTTTATTTTTTTTTTATTTATTTTTTTTTAATTGAAAAAGGAGACCTGTACTGTGACAACAGTCTCGGTGACAAAGACCGGAACTGTTGCTACAGTGGAAAGCAATCTGGCTATAAATAGGCCGCTCCTCCGCGTCCAGCGCCATTTCTGATCCCTCACTCTCTCTCTACTCCTCTCTCTGCTCTCTTCTCTGCTCTCTCCTCTCTCTACTCTCTTCTCTGCTCTCTCCTCTCTCTACTTCTCTGCTCTCTCAACTTTCTCTCGAGCGTCTGGATCTGCGAGGAAGCCTCTCCACCCCGCGTCTGCTGAAGGTCTGAGATCTGCGCAGAGCCCCTGTCCCTGCGTCTTCTGAAGAGTCTGAGTGAGATCCGCGAAGAGCCTCTGCAAGCCTACTTCCCCAGGTAAGTCCTTCTTCTCTAAGGATCTCCCTTTCTTTCTGCTTGCTTTACTTTTCCTGCTTTCCTTTATTTTTCTTCTCTGCTTTCCTCTTTCCTTTTTAGTATTTCCTTTATTTTTCATCTGTTCTCTTGCCTGCTCTCCCTCTTTTCCATTTTTTTTATTTTTATTTTTTTTGTAATTTAAACACACATAAAACACAACTGTCTAAAAACTTAAGGGGTATATCGGCTGGAAACCAGACGTTAATCTCCCTTCGATTGAAGGTATTGCAGAGACAATCGGGTAGAACAACGCCACGTACCCCACTTAAAACTAAATAAACACATAAACATAATATACAAGAACAATATGGACAAGAACAACCGGACAACTGGACGTAGATCCGTTTAGGACCCTTTTGCAAGGACCGTGAAACAGATCTGAGACCAGACACTGAAACATCAAATACAGACTGGACAAAATAAATCTAAAAGGAAACAAGAACAAATAAAGAAAACACTGAATTAAGAATCTAATGTTTTTATGTTTTTTTTTTTTTTTTTTTTTTTTTTATGCTATGCTTTTTTTTTTTCTTGTTTTTGTTCTTTTTATATGTATTTATTTTTATTTATGTATTTGTATATTACGAGAGGAAGGATGAGTGATATGGAATCAGAGAGATATACCAGTCAACGATGGCGTCCTACAGATGATCAGATCACGATGATGACCAAAATCTACAACTATGGGGTCACACACCCAAGCCGAGCGCAAGTCGTCGAGATCGCGTCTCGACTAAGGACCTTCGGCGAAGCCACTGAATACAACGTGCACTGCTGGTTTAACAACCATGGCAATCGGGTCAGGCGCTGGCAAGCGGAGATAGACCCCACAGGCACTCTCTTTTCACAACTGCCGCTATACATGTACGGTAAGACCTCTGATCACACCTCCATTGAATTTTCCATTCCTCTTCTATTATTAACACAAGTTTTTTATTTTTTTATTTTTTTATTTTTTTATTTTTTTGTTTGAAAGAAAACAACTGGGTGATAATGAGGGCACCGAGGCTGCTGAATTTGTTTCCAGTTCCGATCATTATCGATGACGACAGAAATGAACGAGAAATTCCTCCACCAAAGCCTCCGCTCGTGACTTTTCGAACCAGAGCTCCCTCAACGGAGCTCTCCCTTAGACCACCACAACCAGCTCGAGAGTTCTTTCAGTTTTAATGTTTTATGTTTTATTTTATTTATTTTTTTTTTTTATGTTTTTGTTGGCCGAGTGTGGCCAGAATTAAGGACTGTAATCTGAACAATTAAATTTTTTTTTTTTTATGTTTTTATTTAATATGGTGTGTAATATTAACGATCAGAAATGATCGACCCCTGAACAACTTTATTTTCACATATATCTATTGCAATTTCATTTTCAGATCTGAAAAATTTCCTTTTCTCAATCACTGTAATTTTTGCTCAAATGAATGAAATCTTTCTTAGTTAAACAAAATTTTTCAATCAAAGATCTGTATGCAAACAACTAAGAAATTATATTTACAGTGAAGGAAAATAAGGAAAAATAAGATCTGAAGTGAAAATTTTTAATGAAATATTGGTAAGAAACTGAGGGTCGAAATAAAATCAAGGACTACGCAAAACAATTTTTGAATTTTTGATTTTTTTTTTTATTTTAAGTAAAAACACTAAAAATCACGAAGCAAAATAAAACACAAAACACATTTTTTTTTTAAAATATATGAAAAATAAATATATGTATATCTCATAACAATAAAATTTTAATTGAAAACAAAGATTTTGCACACTTTAAACAAAAAAAAAATTTATCAAAAAAAATTTTTTATGTTTTTTTTTATATATATATTTTTTTTTTTAATTCATGCTCACAATTTAAAAATGAAATAAACACAACCATGAAAACACATCAGAAAAGCTAAATAATATGTACATAATGAGGAAAAAGAGTGCTCCCTGGTCATGGTGGCAGTTGCCAATTCTGGACTATCAGTGAGATATCTTCCACCTCAGGATCCGGTGAAGATGTCTTCAGGAGCAGCTCGCCCAGTACTGCCCTCTCACTTGAATCAGGACAAATCCCAGTAGCCACGCCACTTCTCCGAGCAAGTTGTTGAATCAATAAAATCAGGAGCCTTCTGTCCACCAGCAGTTGTTGAGTCTGTGACACCGGAGTAATAAGAGAAAAAGCAGTATACTTTCCTTCATCTATCATTATTTCCTCTATGTCAGTACCTGTATTCTCATTTACTTTTGTAACCTGGTCATCAAACTCATAATCAATAGCATTTGTTATGAATTTAGAATCTGTTTGTAACACATAATCAATTTCAATACAAATCGGGCAAGAACCAGATTCACAATCACATTCACAATTCTCAGAAAACTGAGTCAGATCAATGTTTTGTTCTAACTCTATCATGTTATGCGACTGCAAAATTCCTGTCTCAAAATCAATATTGACATATGCATCATCAACAAAATCCACATTCAGTGCAAAGCTATTATCAATGGAAAACTTATCACTGTAATCATGTTCATTCAACACAACATTTATACCAATGGTTTCAGAGACTAATACTGAATCAAAAACTTTAGAATTGTCAATCAAGTCTGTATCAGTTTCAATCCTAAAACCTGTAGAATCATTGTGCAACAAATCACAAGCAATTGAATGTATAGGCAGATCTGGTAAAGAGCTTGTAATCTCAGTTTCAGAATAAACATGTTTTTGTTCAGAATAAATTTTCTCATGAATTTCCAATTCATCAACTGCACCTTCAAGTTGAGGTACGTTTACCTCCACGGTGGAAGATAAAAATGGTCTACCTGTCTCAACAGTGTTACTCATACCTGCCTGGTCCTTAAAATAATCATCAACAGTCTCAGGTGCAAGAGTGGGATCATAGAAAGGTAGGAAAGTGGGTGTAGTAGTAAACTCATAGCTTTGCTCCCCATCTTCTATGTTGATGCCACTATCATCTTGAAAGTGTTGAGTGGCCATCTGCCCGATCTGATCAGTCAGCTTCTGAATGGCAGCTTGAGTTTCCATGCTCTCTTGCTTGAACTGCATGTTCCCTTTCTGAAACTGAATGTTCTGCATGGTCATCTGCTCCAATAACTCCTTCAATGTAGGTTCAGAAGTTGAAGGCTGAGAAGCTACTTGGGCAGGAGCATCATACTGCTGACTCTGATATTGCTGAACTGGTGGAACCGGCTCCCAAAGGGAGCTCTCAGGAATTTGAGGATGATCCATATTTTTCTCAGTATTAAAATCAGCACAAGAATCAGAGTAATATGCAGAAAGAGAATCATAATTACAGGCACTTGTAGAATAAGCACTATTCACAAAATTAAAATAGGTAGACATGGAAAATAAAAATAAAAACTAAAAAACTAAAAATTACGAAACAGATAAAACAAAACACATTTATACATGCTACAAGCACACACAAGACAACACATAAAATTTTTTTTTTTTTTTAATTAACAGAAAAAAATACATATGACACACATACAAAATAAATAGAACATCACAACACAAGATAAAACATAACACAATTAAACATGCTACAGGCATAAACAAGACAGAACATCAACAGTAAAATATTTTTTTTTTTTTAAATATAGCAACTAAATACAGAACACAGCACAATAAAATATAAAAGACAAAACATATATTAACACAACATAATCGAAAAACACAGCAAAAATCTAAAACGAAAAACCTGGAACTGAAGTGACAACGCCGCCAAAATTTGTTGAAGGTGTCGTTATCGCCTGCAAAAATATACAAGACAAAACACACAAAACAAACATATTAACAGAACAAAACTTTATACAACAAAACTCTAAAACCAAACCGTCTTTTTATTGGTCCCCGGCAGCGGCGCCAAATTTGATAAACGGGTCGCACCGCTCACAAAAGTTGATTGCACGAAATTAATGCAGTATAACTAGGAAGTGACTCCTAGGTCGTCTCTCAAGGACCAATATTTGTGGTTCGGTCTCAGATTTAACACGAAGTGGGGGGTTTGTGATTTTGTTGTTGTTATGCGATAAAATTAAATTAAACTGAAAATTAACTTTAAAACAATAAACGTGAAAATGGTGAAATAGTAGTAAAATCACAAAACGGAAAATTACGCAGTGTTTGAAATTAAAATGTGTGAACAGTAACATGCACAAAAGCGTAAAAACATTGTAATTAAAATTTACCAAAAGAAAACATCAGTAAAAACAAACGTAAAAACATAAAACTAAAACGGTAAAACTAAAATTAAAACAGTAAAACGAAATTAAACAGTAAAAACGAATTTGCTACAGTAAAAACGAAAATTCAAAAACATAAAACAGTGAAAATTAAATCTGAAACAGAAAACTAAAATATAGAAAACGAAAATACAGTAAATTGTAAATACAAAAAAAACAGTAAAAACAGAAAACAGTAAATTTTAGAAAACAGTAAAAACAAAATTTCAGCATCATGAGAAAATAAAAATAAATCTGAAACAGAAAACTGCAGTACAGAAAACAAAAACACAAAAAAAAACAGTAAAAACAGTAAAAACATAAAACAGTAAAAACAGAAAATGAAATTACAGCAGTAAATAATAATAACAGTACAGAAAATACAGATTTTCAGAATCCTAAATTGTAGCAATACAGAAACAGTAAAAACGTAATACAGAAAAATAGTAAATACAGAAAACAGTAAATTACAAAATATGAAAACAGAATCAGAATTACTGCACCAGCATACAAAAAATAAAATTACAGTAAATAATTGAAAGTGAAATATTCAACAGAAGAGTAAAAACAGCAGTAGAAATTAAATTGCAGAAATACAGAATACAGAAATTAAAATACAGCCAAAATTAATTTACAGCAGTTAAATAAAATAGTAAAACAGAAAAACAGAATTTAAATTTCAGAAACAGTAAATGAAACCAAACTTTAAATTGAAATTAAATTGTTCATGAATTTATTACAGTAAAGAAATTAAAATTGGAACCTAATGTACACATTGCTCAACCGTAGCCTTCCATCTTCGTGCGTTTTTCTTCACGTTCCAGCTGCTGTATTTTCCAGCCCCTTGACTGTCCGTGTGCTTGCTGTCCAGCAGCTGTATTCCCCTCCAAGCAGTTCCCCCTCTGCTGGTCTTATTCCTCCTCCCCCTTTTTATTTTGTTGCCATGTGTGCTTGTGGGACATGTGTCTCTTCTTTCTCTTTTTATTTCTAATTGAAATAGAAATGGTGCTCTCCACTTCAAGCAAAGCAACATGCACATTCTTCAATAATGGGACCTGTGCCTCATTCTTCTTCAACTCTTAGTGTTCTCCATATCAAGAAAGAAAATGATGCCCACCTTTCGTCCTTTTCTAGCACATTTCTTATCAAATCATTTTATGCTCCTACGTACCAAAAACAACAAAGGGGCCCTCCATTCTCATTTTGCCACTTCTCCTATTTTGCTTGACCTCTCAAAACAAAATTATATGCACCGTGTGTGCTTCTTTATGAATGAATAAAATATGCTTCTTTTCTTTTAAAAGAAATTGCCCCGTGAATGTCCCTTTGTCTCTATGTGCATGATTTTGGCTAATCATAATGTGCTTTCAATTCAAAATGCCAAGCTGGATTTTTTTCTTTGGACGTGTGCTCCTCCAAGTTGTTGGACCGTGTTGCAGCTGGTTGTCCGTGTGTGCTTCCTTCTTTACTTCCAGCCACCTTGTCGTGCCATGCCTCCAGCTCAACTCCCATGAATCATCATGTGCTGCTTGACTTCTTCCGTGAAACGCTACTGCATCTTCTCTTCCTTGCTGCTGCACCTGGCATGAGCCGTGAGATCCTCTCCACCTGCTGGACCAAGTTGTTGCCTTCATCACCATGCATCTCTCCATCAATTCTCCATGCAGTACAAACTATCCAACAGTCTCTCCTTTTCTTTCAAACCAACGTAGGGTGTGGCTCTCCTTCTCCAACAAGCAGCGTGTAGTAATTTTTCAGAGTGAAACCAGTGCAGCGTTTTCTTCATCTCTGTGTGCACACCAACTTCTGCTGGATCCGCTCCTGGACGTAGAATGGATGAGTTGCTTCACATGTTGTAGACTCCCTCCAATCTTGCTGTACCGTGGTGCCTCTTTCCAGCTGTGAGCTGCTTCTGCCTCCAGCCGTGACAGTTCCCGTCGTGAAGTTTCTTGGACGCTGCAGCATGGAGAGTTTCTTCCAGCCGTGTGCTCCTTCCTCAAATGATTCCAGTCGTGGTGTTGTTGGAGCTTGTGGTGAAGTGTTGGACGTTGCTGTCTCACGGTCTCCCCCTCAAGTGTTCACGTATTGGTCTTTCAAAATGCTGCCACTTTACGTGTGCACCTTGCATTATTTGGTTCCATCATTTTTACTTTGCTGAATGTAACCCTTTTTCAATAATGAAGCACCCCTTTCAAAGGGTAAAATGACCATAATGTCCTCATCCTTTGTACACACTTCTTTAATGGAGAGTCTTTAATTATTTGGCAGCCTTCCAAATGTCCAAAATTATTATCCAATAATTCCTTACAATTAATAATGTAAATAATTAGCCTCAAATAATTCAAATTAATTAAAATAAGAATTTCTAGACAAATTAAGCTCAATTAGGAAAAATAGGATAATACTGAACATTAAAGCACAATTCCTTGTTTAAATCTGGTACAATAAGCTAGTGAAGTCAATAACATATTGACTCATCAACAACATTTTTAATACTATGATGAATGTTAGTGGAAAGTCAAAAGACAATGAAAAGGCCCGAATGGATTTAGGCTTGTATTGTAAACGAAAAGACTTGGAGCTCAAAACTCATAGAAATGGAAAGATGTACAAGCCAAAAGCTAATTATACACTTTCAGTAGACCAATCAAAACAGGTCTGTCAGTGGTTGAAAGATCTTAGGATGCCTGACGGATATTCTTCTAACTTGTCAAGGTGTGTTGATGTGAATAGGGGAAAGGTCATTGGGATGAAAAGTCATGACTGCCATGTGTTTATGGAATGCTTACTTCCTATAGCGTTTAGTTCTTTACCGACTCATGTTCTCAATCCCATTACAGAAGTAAGTCATTTCTTTAAAGATTTATGTTGTACAACATTGAATGAGGTCGACCTTCGGAAGATGGAAGAAAACATTCCAATCATTATTTGCAAGATGGAGAGAATATTCCCCCCCTCATTCTTTGATTGTATGGAACATCTCCCTGTACATCTTCCATATGAGGCAAGACTTGGTGGACCGGTCCAATATAGGTGGATGTACCCATTTGAAAGGTGACAATATCTCATTCAACAGTTGAATTTAGATGCAACACATATTGAAACTAACATACCACTTTCTTAAATTGTAGGTTCATGGGATATGCTAAACGTTCAGTTAAGAATAAAGCTAGGGTTGAAGGATCAATAGTGGCATCATATTTGCACAAAGAAACAACTCATTTTTGTTCACACTACTTCAAGAACTTTATGTTAACACCACAAAGCGTGAGAAATGAAGTAGACACTGAAGTTGAAAGGACAACATTATCAGTGTTTGACGAAGGTGGTCGTCATTCCGGGAGGGAATCAACTCATTGGCTAAGTGACGAAGAATTGAGATCAGCTCATGTTCATCTCTTGATCAATTGCAATGAAGTTCAACCTTATCTTCAGTAAGGCTCCAAATAAATTGCATTTGTCTATGGATTTTGTTTTCATCATATTAAATTGATATTGACTGAATATTCTCATACCTATGGACAGCTCATTCTTACATACCTATCAACTTTCAGAGTCAAACAGTTCGACACATATACATGCAAATTTCCCATTGTGGTTCAGGGATCAAGTACAACTTATCAAATTCTTCGACATAAATTTGTTATTCACATATTGATTCATTTTTAATTATATTGAATAGGTTCATATATTTTTGTAGGTTCATAACGATCCTTTAAGTGTCAGAAACCAACATCTTAGAGATTTATCACTTGGTCCTTTAAGATGTGTGAAGGAATGGCATACCTACTTTGTCAATGGATATAAATTTCATACCCATGCATGGAGCCAGGGCAAGAAGACTATAAATAGTGGGGTTCATGTTAAAGGCCTTACAGAAGGGGGTGAAGATGATTTCTATGGTGTCATTAAGCACATATATGAGCTCGAGTATAATACCTCAACCATTGAAAAGAAGGTTGTATTATTTTATTGTGATTGGTTTGATCCATCAAGAATAGGGACAAGAGTGGATTCAAAGTATGGCACTGTGGATATTCGAATGGATAAAAGATATATCTTGTTTGATCCTTTTATAATTGCACATAATGTAGAACAAGTGTATTATGTACCATATCCTGCATCGCGCACCGACAAACGGGGTTGGTGTGTTGCAATAAAGACCAAACCTAGAGGTGGTATAGACTCTAATGAGGTAGATGCCATTGAGCCATACCAAGTGGAGGAAATGTCACATGTTAATGACATCATTCAAGTTGAAGAAGTTATTCGATTGCAAGATATAGAAGCCGGTCTTGAAGAAGTGGACCCCAACAATGTACCATCAGTTCAACGCTATATGGATGAAGAAACAAGTGAATCGGAAGAAGAATGCAGTGAAGAGGGACAAAGTGAAGATGAGGATGAAGATTCATTTCACAGTTCTAGCAGTGAATAGAGTTACGATGTGTTGGTGTACCCATGGGTGATCATAAACCCATACTTGTAGAGGGGAGAAAGAAGAAGTGATGAATTAATTTATGTAATTTCAATTTCCGTGTTATTTTGATTAGGGGTGGGCAAAGCACACTGTACTACATTGTATTGTAAAATTTTATAGTTAACTATAAACTAGTTTAGGAAAACTGTAAAACTGTAATGTACTTAAAAACATCTCAAAGTAATTGATCTGAACTATTTTTTAGTTCAGTACAATTCAGTTAACTGTTTTATTCATGAAAATCTAATCTCTTTACTGGTTTAAACATCACATGATTTTTACAAATAAATCTTTTATATTTTAATCTTCAAGAATATAAAAGATTGGATTATTCACCTCCTGCTTCCAACACATTAGCTTCTGCATATGATGTCTGTCCTTCAACCATACGACATCCCAGTTGGATTTCTTCGCAAAGGCTTGATTAGACTACTAATTAATCTTCAAGAATATACATCTATATAAATCTTCTAATCCACTTAAATTTTATCAAGAACAGTATATACGTATTCAAGAACATAAATACTTGGAATGAATGTAATATATAAAACAACCTTTTCAATGAACTTATCCAGTGGAGCTCACTTATTTCTGCACCTCTATCCAGTGGGTGATTTCAAAGGGCTTAAAAGAACTATTTGGTTTTGTAATGTCTTTAGGCCATATATATTTTCTCTTTTTATATTTGTCTTTCTCATCATTATTATGCTGACTAAAATTTTTAGTTTTAAGACATAAAAGTTAGAATAATAAAAAATATATGCTTTGCTTTAAGCTATCTATCAGACACCTAGTGCTTATATAGACCTTTATGTGGTCTTTCACTGAATCAGTAGCAAAATTGCTTTGTGCCTATGTGGGTTAACTCTACTAATTACGGGTTACAATGTGAATTTTGTGGTTGAGATGAGTTTCTATACATCTCTTAATTATTAATTTTACCAAACTCAACGAAAAGAATACTTTGTTGAGATGAACCTGGTACATGAATTTCTATCGGAACTAACTTTAAAAAAGATACCCTATCTTTTATTCTCAAACATTATGATTATATAGCAAGCTTGTAAGTTGCAGCTGAATGACCCTTTTAAAAACCAAATGATCAAATGATCTCACCAGACTTTTAAGCCAATGATCAATCTTAGAACCAATTAGTGAGACGAACCTGGTGCATGAATTCCTAGGGTATCTAACTTTAAAAAGATTAAGATTCCCATTAACAGCTGAACATTGTATACCAAGCTTGTAAGTTGTGTATGAATGACTCTTTTAAAAACTTGTTTTTCATAATCTATTAATCATAAATTATGATATCCTGTATATAAAAAGGTCTTTCAACGCTTCATATATGTTTAAAACTTTTTATATATTTAAAGAGAGTAAAAATGATAAATTGACGTAATAAAAAAGAAAAAGAAAAAAAAGTATATAATAAGTGCAGATAAAATAAAAGTGCATTCTTTATGATGATTTCTTTTAAGTAATCTTCTGATAAAAGATAATTGTCTCGTAGTCTTATCTGCTTGGTACTCAACATCTCCCAACTTATCCTCAGCTTTCAAATCCTTCAGTGTAAAACATCGCATTCAATTAACCAAATGAATAAACATCTAAGAGTGATCTGATTTGTTAATGAGCATGCAGAATCATTTTTGAACTATTTGAATGAGCCAAAGATAAACATATAACAAAAGGGATGTGGATAATGTATAATATATATGAACCAGAAAACTGCATAATGCTTGCAGATAAAGATGTATACTTGTGTTTGGCTGTGTTTGAGAAGGTCTCGTATGTTTATACATTAGTTTGAACTGAGATCCATGTGATGATTAGTAGAATGTAATTAAGCAAGTGTGATGTTATTTATAGTTTTTCAGCAGAGAATACTCTTTATATAAATAAGTTTCTGGGACAACAAGTTTCTGTCATTTTTTAGTCTGATCTGTTGAATCAGTGGGAAGGGAAATCTGTGAGGTATGCAAGGTGATCATTTGGGATGGAGTTTTGATTGTGTAGATTTGTTGGTTGAATAATCAGAAAAATATCAAGCTGATGTGGTACAAATGAATGAGATGATTGGACACATGGAAGAGAACCGTCTCTTTGAGATGTAAAGGCTGTGAGTTGCAATCATAAGTAAATATCCTTTAAGCCAGGACTCGAATTTGAATATCCAAGGTTTGGAGAAGTACTGTATGGCTATTAAGATAGTGGAACTGCCGTCCTTTACTGAGAAGAGCCTGTGGGATGGATGACTAGGGCAGAAACATACTTTGGAGCAGTGCAAAATACTTTAGAAGTGCAGATCAAATTGATTATGAAGGGATTAACTATTAGTTGCTTAAATATTTTGAGAGAAACAGATGTTGTCACTTGGTGGAAATTAAGGATTCTAATTGCTATGTTTGGAGGAAGAAGGTTTGAGAACCCATATATGAGGAATTAGCAACCTTGAGATAATTACAACCCATATATGCCACTTACCACCCCAACAGAAACCAACAAATCCCATAGCAGAAGCACCTTTCCTTTTCAAGGCTTCAATAATAGGTTTTGCAATTTCAATACATTTTCCCTGCACATTTAATAGGTAATATCATAATAACACAAAATGTTCTTTTCTTACTTTTCCTTTCCATTCAATTGTAAAAATAAATTGACCCCACAATTTTGTTTTTTGTTGAAGAATATGGCATCAGATGGTTGTGACCCTCCTATTCCACCTTCAGCAAAATCAGATAAGGAGAAGGGCAAGAAGAAATCTTATATGGTCAAGTTGTTAAACCGTTTCAATAACGTAAATGCTTCAAGTAGTCAGCCATCTACACCTACCTCTACCTCCACTGCTAGATTTGTTCCACCACCATTACAAGTTCTTGGTTTGACACCTACTCCACCATCAATTCCACCTTCGTTGGAAGTTCCTCCTTTCACACCTAGTTCACAACAATTTGCTGCTGATCAATGGAGATCACCCTCCCCCCATGTTGGTTCTAACCCAACAACTCCCACAAATATGCCATCACCATCTCCTATAGGGGATAACCCTCCACGTTCAAGTTCAGCAGCCAATGACTTTGAAGATGTTTCCAACAATCGTCCAATCATTACACCTATTGGTGGAGGGTAAGAAAACATCAATTTAATGTTCCAAGCATATACTGTATTATTCTAATATTTGACTTTTATTTTGGTATAGGTTTTATCCAACAAAAACTGCATCCAAAGCAATCACAGCCACCATCAAGCAACAGTTTGATGAGCCATGGGTGACATGGGGACAAATACCTCAAACACGAAGAGATGTTTTCTTTGAGCGTTTTAAGGTACACTTGTGTTCATTTACATTATGTACTACAGTTAATTTTAAATGTTAAGGTCCTCAATTATCTTATCCAATATTCATCTTTTTTGTCAACAGAGAAAGGTTTCATGGAGGTCTAACCATGAAGAAAAGGTGAAAAAAAATTTCCACACAAAAGCATCTCATAGATTATCTGAGATGTTTAAAAAAGCTCGAACAGAAGGAAAAAAACCTGATTGGATGGGGGATATTGTTTGGAATGGTCTTTTGGAGAAGTGGAACATGCCACTTTATAGACAAAAATGTGAAACGGCCAAAAAGAACAGGACATCTGACAAGGGTGGTTGTTTGCACACTGGGGGATCCATTAGCGTGCATGAGCATGCAATTCGTCTGGTACATATAAATTTATTTTTACATTTCTATACGGATAAACTTTAAAAATATTTGATGTTAACAACTAACATCTTCTTTGCTTGCAGTCACAGGAGCTTGGTCGGTCAGTGCATGTTGATGAAATATTTCAGCAGACACATATTCGAGCATCAACAGGAGAATTTGTCGATGAAAGGTCTAGGCGGACACATGTTAGTTTCTACTAACTTATTCTTTATTAGGTTATATAATTCTTAGGTCTATCTATTTAACGATAATCATGTATTCATTTAACAGGAAGAGTTTGAAGCCAGATTTTCTCAAATAAGATCTGAGACAGCATCCGTTGGGGCTTCAACATGTGCTCCCCTAGACCCTGCAGATGAGGAAAGATTGAGGAACCAATGTTGGTTGGATGATGCTGGTGGAAGGTACAAGGGACGCGTATACGGCATTGGAAATGTCAGTGCTCAAGATGACTGTGTCGATAGTTACATACAACAGACACAGGCATCTTCTTCTCAGTAACCGATTGCAGAGGACATTCTTAACCTCCACACACGAGTATCAACCCATGATGACCAACTTCGACAGATGAACTCTCAATTGCAAGGCTTTATTGGTGTCATGATGCAGTATCTTCCACCTCCTGCAGCCGCAATTGCACAACAATTTCTTCAATCCCAGAATCAACCACAAGCTAATGTTCAACCACAACAACCACAACAACCACAGCAACCAACAGATCAACCACAAGATGATACTGTTTATGGAGATTACTAGTTAGGTTTTTAGAAGTAGGACATGTATGACTCACACTTATTCCCTCAATGACTTTTTTCATGTTATTTGAACTTATTATGATTAACAATTATGTAAACTTTCTTATTATGATTAATGTGAAATGCATGTTTGTAGGTTTTAAAGACTTAATTTATTTATCAAATTTGTGAATGGATACAATGTCCAGGTCTTGTGAATTGTCTGTGTGGTATGGGCAGGTCTTGTAAATTGTCTCTTTTTGGATGTTGGATGACCAGGTCTGCTATTCAAGTCAAGCTGTATGTAAATTATATACGGAATATCCGTATATAACTTATATATGGATATTTCGTATATAATTTATATACGGATATTCCGTATATAAATTATATACGGATATTCCGTATATAAGTTATATACGGATATTCCGTATATAAGTTACATACGGATAATCCGTATATAATTTATATACGGATATTCCGTATATAAGTTATATACGGATATTCCGTATATAAGTTACATATGGATAATCCGTATATAATTTATATACGGATATTCCGTATATAAGTTACATACGGATATTCCGTATATAAGTTACATATGGATTATCCGTATGTAATCTTATCTACGCCCTTTTTATATACGGATTTTTGACCGTATATAATCCGTATATAACACCACTTTTTATACGGATTTTCGATGTTATATACGGATTTCGGCCGTATATAAATGCGATTTTTCTTGTAGTGTTAACTCTACAAATGTTTGCATCTTACTAACACAAGAAGATGACGACGCCCATCCCCTAGGTTAACGACGGGTAAATAATATAATATCTACCATTGGTAAAGGACAACATTCTTGTAGGTGAACCTTTAAAGATAAAATCAGTAAATGGAACCTATTTTATAATGAAACAAAAATAATCACTTTATTTTCACAAAATGAGATCCATGTATACATATTTGTTGATGTTGTCTTATATCAGAAGGTGGTGTACCATATATAGTTGGAAGATTGTAATATTTTGGCAATATGACTAACAGACTAAAATGCAATTATATCGATTAGTAATAACAAACCCAATGTATAGTATAGTCATTCACTTGTCCATACTGGTTCTAGAATATGTATAGAAATTGCCTTTGTGACACTTACACACCAAGTAAATAATCCTTTTTTTTCACACAAAATTCATCACATTTAGTAAGTATAGAGACATTTTGTTTCACAAACCAAAAACAAAACCAAGAATTGAAGTTGAAATAAAGGTATTATATGTTACTAGCTTTTCTTCTAATATTTTCATCATGAATTGAACAACAATGTTCATTATTTTTATGATTAGGAGATACATTAATAATCGAAGCAATAAATAAATTTAAAAAAGAAAAATACAAAGAAATGCACGAAGGTGAGTTGTGAGTCTTAGGACTAATTGGGGTGAACGAAGTGGTAGTGGTAGCGCTCATTCAAAGTGGCTACAATAAGGTGAACTCGTTGATGGTTTTCGCTCTCTGGTGATGTTAGAGGAAGAAGAATTGTGATTGGAGTGGAAACCTAACCTAGTTTGTATAAGTGGGAGCGGTAGTATTGACCATGGGGTTGCAGCTGGGATGGCCTTAGCCTAGAGAAGAGGAATGAGGCAACAAACATAGGTGAAGGATGAAGAATAAAAAACCATGAAAAGAACCCTTTGATAACCCTCTATTTGTATGTTTATAAATTAAAAAATAAATAACAAACTACTTTTGTATATTGGTTATAACTAGAATAAGTATAGAAATTTTTCTTCATTATTACAAAAATATCATCATACCTACTTGTATACATGTTAAAATAAAACAATGTTATAAATAGAAAAATTATAGAAAGTTTTCTTATTTATTACATAAATGTTACCGCGTCACTTTATATACTGATTCTAGATTCAATCGTTATTCAAAATCTTCCATTATGTACAAATTTTTTTACCGCGTCATTTTCTATACACAGTGAATTAGAATCGATATGATATGTTGCTATAAAAAGTGAAATATATTACAATTTTGATCATTTTAAAATAAAATTAAGGTAAAATAAAATATGAGATGGAAATTTCATTATATAATATTGTAGATAAATTGCATTATATAAATTAATTATGTAATTGATGTGATATTTGAAGAGAATTGGTGAGAATTGGATTTATCAAGTTTGAGAAATAAAATGGACTTAAAAAGTGATTTTTAGTTGCATAAATTATTCTTGGATATTCTTATATTTATTTGTGCAGCTCAAATTTAAGTTTTATTGGTCCAAAGTTGGAAAAAAATAGCCTAAAATCAGAATTCTAAAGAGGGAATTACAAACAGTTAAAAACACCCCTGGTGTTTAATTAATGCACTCCTATTTCTAAAACAGACCCAATAGTAAGCCCAACAAAAAGTATTTTTCTCCTACATTCCTAGAATTCTCCTACATACACCCCTCCTAAATTAGACTAAACTAGATTTTGCCATGTGTCCAAGATCCTAACACTCCATGATGAATCAGCCAAATTCTGACACATCATCATCATTGCCACATCAGCTGCTACATCACCACTATAAGAAAAGATATGGCTAGTTTTTCTTACCAAGAAGGCGGTGAATTGGTAATCAATAAAAATAATTACTTTTTGCAATCTTAGACTGATCTTTAATTTATCTTTAAATCCAAGCAATAAATTGCATGCAATGAAAGTAAAAGAGATAAGGAAAGAAATACAAACACAAGGTTTATACTGGTTCGGCCTCAATGCCTACATCTAGTGTCCTTTCAATCAACCTAAGATTGAAAGCCAATTGCACTATAAAGATCTGATTTTTTACAACAAGGCTTTACAGAGACCACCTTTCAAGTGTAACCACCTCTCTTACTCACTATTCTAATATAGCCAACAACAAAACCTTGCAACAAGAACAATCCTCTTTTGCAGTCACCCTTTAAGACACCTCTCAAAGTACAAAGAATACCACGCTCTTCTTCTTGGCCGCATGCACAGGGAACAACACAATCCAAGATTGCAAAAAAAAAAAATATGATCAGTCAAGAGAACACCTCAATAGTGTAGTAGTTGATCAGCAATCAAAACCTACATATGTTCTTCAAGAAACCTTCAAGATTATCAACTTTTGTGTATCTTGTTTCTTAGAGCGTCTCAACACACCTGTAACTCTTTTATTAATTCACAAATATCATAAAAGAAAGTTTAGAATTATCAAAAGTCTTTAAAGTAGTGTGCAACGCGTTAATTTATAGTTTTCTCATAAAAGACACAATCTAATTGATTACTATGATAATGTAATCGGTTACATTAGTAATAGAGTTACACGTGAAAAAACATTCAAACAGATTTAATAGATTAAGAACATAATGTAATCAATTGACTTTATCACGTAAGTCAAAGGATATTAAAATACGACCGTTGAGACAATTAAGACTTATCAACAAACAGTTTTCAAAGTATAACAAACTTAATTGATTACATAAAATGTGTAATCGATTAAGTACAACACTTATGCAAATTGAAAACATTTTCAACACAAAACTCATCCCAGCACAATCCAGAAAGATGTTTGCAAAGACACGAGTTTAAATCGATTTTACACTTAATGTAATCGGATAAAACTTGTTATGTGAGGAACTTAATTGATTACAACATCACTGTAATCGATTATTTCGTACAGAGTTGCTTTGTGCTTGTGGTTTTATCACACAAAAACATTTAGCATGCGTATACAATATATAAACTCAATTATGATCATAGAAGTATGCAGACCAAACAACATATCATATGTATCAATCATAAAGAAACATTTGCATCCCAACATATGTATCAATCACAAATACACATTTATGTTGTTGTCATGAAAACATATATGTGTTGTTACAATCAATGTGTTGTCATCATAAAAAATCAAACACATCAGGGATTGGGTTAGCACTTATATTGCTCCCCCTATCAACAACCACCTTTGACATGTGATCACCATCTTCATTAGAAACCCTGATCCTCCCCTACAGTTAGTTATGTCACGCCACCACCAAACCCTAGCATTGTCTAACCTAACCCTAGGTTGTCGTTGGTCACCATAAACACAATCCACAACCTTCAACGCCGCTACCATCATTGTTTTCTTCCTCACATAGCAGAAGCAGAAGGTGAATTTCGTCGCCCCCATCAATCATCATCATCTTCGCTTCCTAACATAAAAATTATCTCCATCCCCATATACATATTTATCTATCCTAGTATTACTTAATACTTATACACTTGTGGCAAAGAATTGTCTATATAATGGGTGGTACAACATCAACATTTCTAACATTTCACAATGGCTATCCAACTCTTTTAGTTTCCAACACAGATTGTGTGGATATATGCCACCTCTCCCCAAAGCCCTTTACGTTATTTTACCTCACATTGTGCAACTTTTTATATATCTTATGTGATTTCCATGTGAATATAAACCTTTATTCCTATTCGTTATTCATATTATACATATTTACAACTGTGGTCAACATTTAATTTCTTGATTTATACATACTATTGTCCTCTTTTACTTGTTGAGATGAATCACATAGATTACCTGACACCATTAAATTACATGAAGGTCATTAAAGAAGATTTGTCAATCCAACCAAATATGTTAGTCACCTTGTCAATAACCAATTTATTGGATTATGTGATATTTGTCATGTTTATAATCTTTGTTTAATGTGTATGTTTGATTGTGGTGTGGTTGTAATTAAATATATGTAGTTATGGGACAACATTCCTAAATATGATGGGAAAAATGTTGGATTACTGACGAACGGGTCGCACCGCTCACAAAAGTTGATTGCACGAAAATAATGCAGTATAATTACTAGGAAGTGACTCCTAGGTCGTCTCTCAAGGACCAATTTGTGTCGGTTCAGTCTCAGATTTTTTTACACGAAAGGGGGGAGTTTTGTAAATGGTTTGTATGCGGGAAAATTAAATACTGAAAACAATAAATTTAGAGAATGGTAAAATTGGAATTTAACTTTTTGAAAACATTAATTGGGAACGAAATTTTGACAGAATTAAAATGCAAAGCTGAAATTCACAACAGAATAGAAAATGAAAGTAATTGCATCCAAAATCTAAATTTGAAAACGGAATTGTAAATGAACTATAATATGTAGATGAAAATAAAATTCAACAACATCAATTGAGAAATGCAAAATGGAAATTACAATTGAAATTCAATCCTTGAAACTGAAAATTAAAACAAGCACAAAACCTCCCCAAAGAGGGGAGGAGGAAGCAAGAACGTAAACTTTGCACTCCTAACTCTACTCCTAAAATCTAATGAAATCCTTTTCTATGATGCCATTGCTCTTTTATAACCAAAATCTGAACTTCCACTTCCTCCCGTGACATCTCTTATTTTCAGCATGTTGTCCCTTGCAAATTTTGGGTCCGTGAACTTTTAGCTTTCATATCTGGCCACCACTGAATCTGCTTTTCTTTTCTTCACGTGTGCACTTCCAAAACAACACTGTTGCTTCTTCTTTTCCTTGCTGCTGGACGTAGCACACCAAGGCTGCTGCCACATCAAAGTGTTGCTTCCATGTGTGCTCCTCCAATTAAAGCCTTTTAATTTCTCCAAGCACCTCCTTTCTCCTTTTAATCCAGCATGCTCATGACGCCCTTCAACTGCCGCACCCCTCCAAGCTTGTGGATGGAGCTTCCAATTCAGAATTCATCACCCGTGGTGACTTGTCGTGACAAACAGCGTGTGCTCTTCCTTCCAGCCCAAGACCGTGAGCTGCTTCCCTTCATCCACAACACCCTCATCTTTCACACGTTCAACTCCCTCTTCCTCATCACCGTGCATACTGTTTTTGCTTCACCATCCCACGTTCTTTCCAGCAAAATAAGTCACGCTTCTTAAGAGCAAAGTGCATCCAAGCTTGTGCAATATGAATCAATATTCTATTCTTTATTCCTCAATCACAAAATGCACTTAATGCTGGAATAAAAGAAAACCGTGCACTTCCATGGGATGGTGGCTGATGAACAGAGGTCGCACCGCTCACAAAAGTTTGTTGCAATTAAGAATACTGCAGTACAGTTACTAGGAAGTGACTCCTAGGTCGTCTCTCAAGGACCAATATTTGTGGTTCGGTCTTAGATTTAACACGAAGTGGGGGGTTGTGATTTTGGTTGAATGTGGAAAAGTAAATTAAATTAAATTGAAAATTAAAATTTTTTTCTTTCTTAATTGAAAAGCAATTCATTCACGTAAATGAAGAAGAAAGTGAATTTGAAATTTCTTCTACCACCGTAAACCGTGCCTCTCACTTTTGGTGCCAAATCCAAAGTAAAATGGCTACCTTTCTACGTGGCTTTTCCTTGGCCAAGCAATACACCTCCTTCTCCTTACTTCACTAAAGACAAAACAACATTCTCCTTTCTTTCCTTTCTTCCACACGTAAACACACCTTTCTTCACCTATGGTTAAACAATAAATTAAAATGAATGCTAAAGTCTTCTAGCCATACATCTCCATCACGTGAAAGCATGAAGTGAAGAAGCCAAAACCAACTTCTTCTTTCCACTACTGGACGTGGCAACACACCATTCCTCCATTGCCAAACACCTACTCCTTCCTAACCACACAACACTGCTATTACGTGAATAACATACACTTCTACTATTTTTAAACAAAAACTACATTCTCTTCAAAATAAATCAGCACCTTCTTTTCAAACATGGGACCAGCTGCCCTTCCAATTCAATGTCCCTGCCCAACATTTCTCCATTACCGTAAACAACATTCTTTAAACAGCCATGCATTATCAAATCTCTGAAAACAGCAAGGTGGTGCAGACTTGAACTAACCAAAGAAAATAACTAGAAGAAGGATTTTTTTTTAAGACCCTTGCACGTTACAGCACCTACACTCCTCAATCATCTAACAAACCAAAAGAAATAAAATCTTGCTGCTCGAAATGACAATGTACCGAGAACTACCTTAATAACCTGCACCACAGTAAATCCAAGAGAACCAAGTTTCAAGGGAAATGAACTTCTAAAAGGGAGCAGCAACCCGTGAATGCATTAAGCGCTGCACCGTTTCTGCATGTGATCCTGCCACCAGTTTCTCCTCACAGCCAGCCATCACAGTAGCACCTTTACACTGGAGTAACTGTGTTCTTCCTTTGGTTATGGCAGTTGGACATGTACATCTCAGGAGGTAGCAAGATACAGTTCTCTTATTTCACAACAAGATGTATTACTCTTTCATTTAATTAAGTTATTCAAGGAAAAACCAAGGTAACAGCTGGACAAATCTCTTTTTTCTAAATGAAGATAAAATCCAATTGTTCTCTATCATTCATTCATCAAAACATCATTACAGTCAATCAACAAGCATGAAAACATGTAAGAAAATAAGGGAAACATCTAATGCTAAACAATGTGACCATGGCAGCTTTGGAATGAGAAGGGTAGAGAGTACTCAATGGTGAAGTGCTGAATCCAGTTCCAGAGAAGACAGCATGCAACCAACTCTTCCAACCTCTCCAAGGATGTTCCACGTGAAGCCACCGTTCCAAAGACCAAGAGCAAAAGTGTGTGATTTTTTTTTTCAAGAGTTCCTCCCGAGAGGTGTGTCTTAGCTGTTATTATTTTCCCCCACTTCCCCCGGTGTAGCCTCCCCTTCTTTTTCTTTTTCAGTTCCCATGCTCGTGTGTTTCCCACCTTCAAACTCTTTTCCAATAGGTGCCAAAAATAAAGCAGAGATGACATACTTTGTTCATGTCCTCTGCCAAGCTTTTCAGTGAGGATAATATTCCCTTCACTATTTTATCCAAATATATGTCTTGCTGAATGCTTAGTTGTCCATGGGCCATGCTATGACTTTCCAATCAAATTCTGAGAGAGCTGTGAACACCCCACCTGATGCCACTTCCATTCTCCATTTTTCCGTTTCAACCGAGAGGTGGTGGAGTATTAATTCCAGCCGTGGTCTTCCTTGGCAGCTGTGGCTTTTTATTGTGTAGATGTAGTAGCAAGCTAATGTTACGTAGCAAAGCCATGACAGACCTCTCCAATCAGCACACCAAAACGTATTGCTTCTCTCCAAAATAGGTTTCTTTATCAAAGCTAGTGGGGCCATGTCTTCTATTTCTTAAAGAAATGAGATTCCTTTCTTTTGGTTGATGTAGGACGTGTGGAATGCAGACAAGTGTTCAATAATTTTCCACTTTCACCTCTTGATCAGAATGTTCTAATAGTTGAATGGTGCTTTTCCAAAAGAATTTTATTTTGCTATGTGTAACCAAATTGAATTGGCCGTGTGAGATATGAGAGTCCCAAATCAAATTTTTTTGCTTCTACAATCTCAAGAGAAAATATTCCATCAGTTATACGGATCAACACACAGAATAATTAAATGCAGTGTAGCTTCTTTTAAACACAGTGTGGAAGTGTTGATCTAAATGTCCAAATTTGTATTTCCAAAATTTTTCTGCAATTGCTAATGCAAACAATTAACTCAGATAACTCAAATTAACTGAAATTAGAATTTCTGATCAAATCAAGCTCATTCAGCAAATACGGAAAAATATCGGACATTTAAACACAGTTCCCTGATTAATTTTAGAACAATAAGCTAAGTGAAGTGAACAAAATATTGACTCATCAAAATAGACCACACTTAGTCTTTTGCACTCCTGGGCAAAATCAAGACGCAAAACAGGGAACCCTCAAACATCAGGAAGCTGACACAGACACGACAGACAGACAGTAGAGACTCCAAAAACAGAAACACAGTTGCACTATTCTCACAAAATCAGGACAGTAAAAGGTATAGGCAGAATCCTACACAGAGCAAATACTCAAAGAGTCATCCAAACAATTCAGTACAAGGAAAATAGTCAATTAGTTCAAGAGATGGATCAAAAGCAACAGAGCCTCACAGATGCACACAATCAGTGTTTCTCTCAAGTGTTTAAGGTAAATCAATGTCACTCAATGCACTCAAGAAAGCAAACACAATTAGACTTGGCAAGCCTCTAATATCAACACTCAATCATATACGCATGTTCAAATCAAAAGGTCTTTTCATGGTTGTAATGGTGCTAAGGACAAGGGAGGATGTATCTGGATAAGAAGCTACAAACTATAAGGAATAGAAAAGCAATGGGGAATAAGTATAAACACATTCAAACACACCCACAATCTCTAATTCCAATCCTCTTCTCGACTCCATTGTTCTCAAAATTGTTTTTCATTTTTCAATTTTTTTTTTCATCATTTTTTTTTCTGCTCTCTCTTTTTTCCATCCTGTCTCTTTTCTTTACTCTATTAAGCATACAATTTCAAGAGACAAGATACACCATATATTTACAAAAACATGATAAGAAGAGGACTCACTTAGCCAATTCATCTGATATTCCCAAGAGACCACACTTATTCTCAAAACAATTCCAAAGCTCCAAAATTCCCTAAGGCTAAGGTAGTAATGGTTTTTCACTTAGGGCTGGTGTGTGAGCTACAAAACAAAGAAATGGGGCAAAGCATAGGCTCAAAAGGATTATCAATGGATCAAAACAGGGTAGGCTCATCTGGCTTTAGAGGCTCAACAACAAAATGCCTTTATTACTTTTAAACATGCGTATTAGTCAAGAATCATCAAAAAGAGTCAAGCCAAGACATATGTGCAAGCAGTCAAGAGACATATCACACACAAGAAAGATCATTAAATGGCTCAAATCTCACACAGGTAATATGGTCACCATCAATTCATCTCTCAAACGTCATGATCATCTTTCCAGCAAAGAAAAGCAAGGAATCCAACAAATTAGAGTATCAATGAAGTGAAGGAAAACTGACAACCTAATCACAATCCAGAATTCACGAAAAGCATGCAAAACTGTACACAAGACACAATAAACTGCATAAAAAAAAACGAAACATAAACAAAGAAACAACCTCCCCTAATAGACCACACTTAAACAACACAATGTCCTCAGTGTGTCACAATCAGCAGATCAAACAATCAGAACAATCATCAGATATCGACAAAGTGCAATAAAAGTGAGGAGGGAAGGAGAAAAGAAAACTCCCTGGTCAGTTGGGAGGGTAGGTGGGGCGGTCCAAAGACGTCTCCTCCACCACTGCATCCAACAAAGAAGGATTGCTGAGGAAAGGTTTCAGTCTATGCCCGTTCACCTTGAAGCTTTTAGCTGCAGATGGACCCTGGATTTCTACTGCACCATAAGGATAAACATTAGTCACAACAAAGGGTCCAGTCCACTTTGATCTCAACTTACCACCCATGAGGCCGAGTCTAGAGTTATACAATAAAACCTGTTGGCCAACCTCGAAGTCCTTTCTAACAATGGAGTTATCATGGAACCTCTTGGTTCTTTCCTTGTAGAACTTCGAGTTCTCATAGGCTTCCAATCTGATTTCATCCAATTCATTTATTTGCAACTTCCTTTCCTCTCCAGCTTGGTCCATAGAGAAGTTGCATGTCTTCACAGCCCAATATGCCCGATGCTCAATTTCAACTGGTAGATGACATGCCTTTCCGAAGACAACCCTGTACGGAGACATCCCAATCGGTGCTTTGTATGCAGTCCTGTGGGCCCAAAGAGCATCGTCCAATCTACTACTCCAATCTTTCCTGTTGGGCTGGACAATCTTTTCCAAAATCCTCTTAATCTCCCTGTTGGAGATCTCAGCCTGCCCATTTGTTTGGGGGTGGTAAGGTGTAGAAACTCTGTGCGTCACCTCATATTTCTTGAGTAAAGCTTGCATGGATCTGTTGCAAAAATGGGTTCCCTGATCACTAACAATTGCTCTAGGCACTCCAAACCTGCAAAAGAGGTGAGATCTAACAAAATCCACAACAACCCGAGCATCATTAGTTCTGGTGGCTTTAGCTTCCACCCATTTTGAAACATAATCCACAGCAAGGAGAATATAGGAAAAACCAAAAGAAATAGGAAAAGGACCCATGAAATCTATACCCCAGACATCAAACACCTCACAGAATAGCATAGGCTGTTGAGGCATCTCTTGTCTCTGTGAAATTTGTCCTCCTGCTTTCTGACAAGGCTCACAAGTGCTACAAATCTTCTCCGCATCCTTGAAGATGGAAGGCCAATAGAACTGGCAATCAAGCACCCTACGAGCTGTTCTTTGTATCCCCAGATGACCACCCGGTGAGGAGGCATGACAAAACTGCAGGACCGAGTCAATCTCATGGTCTGGAATGCATCTCCTAGTAACCTGGTCACTGCACAACTTCCACAGATATGGGTCATCCCAAACATAATACTTAGCATCACTCTTAATTTTAGCAATCTGAGCACGTGATGCTAAGGGAGGAAAAATAGAAGCAACCAAATAATTTACAATGTGTGCAAACCAAGGAGTCGGGTGAGAAGAAGAAATCATCAACAAACTCTCATCAGGAAAGTCATCCTGGATGGGCAGCACATCAACTTCATTCCCAGCTCTCTCAATCCTGCTAAGGTGGTCCGCAACTAGATTTTGTGCTCCACTCCGGTCCTTAATCTGCAAGTCAAACTCCTGGAGCAGTAGCATCCACCTGATCAATCTAGGCTTTGACTCAGTCTTTTTCAACAGAAACTTAAGAGCTGCATGGTCAGTATACACAATAACAGGTGATCCAAGCAAATATGACCTAAACTTATCAAGGGCAAAAACAATTGCCAACAACTCTTTTTCAGTGGTGGTATAGTTTGCTTGGGCAGCATCCAAAGTGCGTGAAGCATAGTAAATCACTCTCGGCAGCTTGTCAATTTTCTGTGTCAAGACAGCCCCCAATGCATAGTTAGATGCATCACACATGAGCTCAAATGGGGCTGTCCAATCCGGTGCCTGAATGATAGGGGTGGTAGTCAAAGCTTCCTTGAGGCAGCGGCGCCAAAATTTGATACAGCTGTCGCGGCCGATCAAATTTGATGTGCAATTAAAATGCAGTACAGTGCTAGGAAGTGACTCCTAGGTCGTCTCACAAGGACCAAATGTGGTTCAGTCTCAGGTCAACACGTAGGGGGGGGGGGTTTGTGAAAGTTTGGGTTGCGAATGAAATTAAAACACGACTGAATTAAAACGCGTTGAAATAAAATTCAAGACAGTAAAATGAAATTAAAATAATAAAAACGAAATTGGTACAGTGAAAACGAAATTACAGCAACATGAAACAATAAAAACAAATCTGGAACAGAAAACAGAAAATACAGAAAAACGAAAATACAGAAAACTAAAATACAGTAAGCAGTAAAAACAGAAAATAACAAAATTCAAATATGGAAACATAATTAAAATGACAGCAGCAAAATACAATAAACAAAAATACAGAAAATCATTTCAACATATGATGTAAAATATTTTAAAGCAAAAGAAATGAAAGACAGTAAAACTTCTCAACTATTAACTGTGACCAATTCATCTACCAAAAGAAATTGAAAAATTTGGAAATGGTTGTAAAAACAACTTTTGGGCCGTGAGACACTTATGTGTTGCAAGCAAAGTCAAAACAATTTGCATTCTTCTCCATTCCATAAACTTCCAACTTCTACCATATTTTAATCACTATTCCAGTCTTTTTGTAAAAGCAATTGAAAACACATGGTCCACTCTTTTTGCAAAAAGCAATTGAAAACCATTCAGCAAGAAGGCTATCTACGTTAAACCATTACTCCTATTCAATGTCCATTCCAAACAAAAGATAAAGAAATTCAATCAAAGGTCGTGGGCCACTCCTTCATTCACATCAGTCTTCATCCTTGAAAAATGCATCCAAAGCTTTTGTCTTCTTCTTCACATGAAAGAATTGTCCACGGCTCCACCATACTAGTTTTCTATCTAAACTTTCTGACTTGTTGCAGCTGCATTCTCCACTTAAATAATCCAATTGCTTCTCCAATTTAAATGAAATATACTCCTCATTTGCTGCTGGAAACTAACGCCCATTAACGCCCATTCCACATTGCCGTGCACTCATGCTTCTCTTCCAACCATGTACTCCTTTCTTCCATGTTCAACCACGGTTTCATCACTTCTCCTCTTCATAACAAGTCCTACTCTTCCTCCTTACGTGAGCTACTTTCCAGCAAAGAAAACCAGCAAAAACAAATCAACACCTCCAAAGTTGCACACGGATCTCTTCTCCTCTACACCGAGAGCTTCTTCTCAATTTTGACAATTTTTTTTTTTGGTTCATTTCTTTTAAGTTATACCATCCTACTCTTCTCTATCATCTAAGGAACTAAAATAAGTGAAACCTTGCTTCTGTAAATGAAAGAAACCGAGAACTCCCTTATCAAATAAACAACTTTCTTTTTGAGTTTTTCTACTGATTAGGTGACGGCAGTGTACTACTCTACTGCTAAAGCAAAATAAATGAACTTAAATCATTGGTCCAACACAAAACCGTGCCCTTTCCCACAAATTACAGAATGGAGATTGTATAATTATGCAGAAAATCAAATGAAGATGCAATATCATTCAACAAGAGGAATAAACAACAACCAATTCATTCATCATCAGAAATATTTTACAGATCTCTTGAAGTAAAAATACTCAAAGTAAAAGAACAAACAAGTGTGGTGCCTGCTTCCTCCTAGCCGTATGCTTCTCCTCCAGTATGCCACACCAGTTGCTTTCTCCTTCCTCAATCCATGCTCAGTGTACTCCTCTGTCCCCCCTCTCTGTGTGTAGAATAATGGAAAATATACCAAGAGCTCCCCTCAAAACCGAAGTTGCCGAGAGTTAGATAGATCCCTTCTCAAGGCCGTCCACTTTTTTTTCCTTGTTGTCCTCTGCTTGGCTCAAGAAAAACATTTTTCCTAATCCTCGCCAGAATCCCATGTACCAAGAGATGTTTCTGAACCAAACATGCATCCCCCTTCCAATCAACAAGTGACAGCTGGACTTGCAAATTCTTCTTGGACCAAATCAATGCTTCTTGTGTTTGCTGCTGGCCGATCAAGCTCTCCTCTACATGTGTGTCTGCCTCCCACTTCTCCTGGATATGTGCTCTTGTGTTGGAGTGACTTACTATGTTTGCCTTGGATGTAGCATGTAAGCTTCCTCACGTTGCAGCCAAGAAAAATGTGATGAAAACATGTGATGATGCTAGCCAAGGCCGTGAGTTTGCTTCCTTTCTTTGGCCACTTCTTCATGAATGAAAGAAATTTCTATTGTCCCATAAGCAAGAGAAGAAGTTGTCCAATTTTGTTGTGAAATACCGTGAAGTGGGCATCAAGTTTCATCTTTTAATTTAATAAAATATAACATGTAACATGGAAGATGGCTTTGGCCGTGTGTTTATTTCCTTCATGTGGTTTTCCTTCAACAAATGGTGGTGGCCCTACCTCTTTTATGTTGTCTCCCACCAACAGAATTAAGCTTCCCATTTTGTATGTGTTTTGCCGAGAATGCTTCATCCATGTGGCATGCCAATTTCCTTCAAAAACCGTGGGTTGCCTTCCAATGTGGTCCCCTCCATTATTCTTCATCATTTGGCAAAATGAATAGGCTTTTAGTATGAGTTGGCCGTGCGAATTCTGGTTGCAGCAATGGCACTACAAAAACACTTCATTAAAATATAAACTAAAGTAAAGCTTTGCAAAATGGAATTCCCAATGGGCTCTACGTGTGGTGTATGTTGCCAAGCCAATTTTGCTTCTACAAATTTGAGAAAAAATATTTCATCAGAGATCAACACACAGATTAAATCACTGCAATACAGTTTCTTCCAAACACAGTGTGTGAATATTTTTCCCAAATGTCCCAATTTATATTTCCAAAATTTTCCCTGCAATTACTAATACAAATAATTAGCTCAGATAATTCAAATTAATTAAAATAAGAATTTCAGATCGAATTAAGCACAATTAGCAAATACGGAAAAATATCGGACATTTTAGCACAATTCCCTGATTAAATTCGGTACAATAAACTAAGTGAAGTGAATAAAATATTGACTCATCAAAATAGACCACACTTAGTCTTTTGCACTCCTGGGCAAAATCAAGACGCAAAATAGGGAATAGTTCAAAGGACATCAGGTGTTCGACACTAAAGTTCAGCACACAGAAAATAAAGACTCGTACGGAAAAGAAAAGAATTTTACAGTTCTCAAGAAATCTGGACAGAGAAAAGATGTAGACAATATCCAACACAGAATCAAAGAAGAGCAGATACTCATAGAAATTCATCCAAGCAATTCAAACGTGGTAAAACAATTAATCAGTTCAAGAGGTGAATCAAAAGTAACAAGACCTCACAGATGCACTAATAGTGTTTCTCTCAAGTGTCTAGGATAAAGAATTTCAACTCAATGCACTCGAGAAAGCAAACACAAATAGACTTGGCAAGCCTCTAAATCAACACTCAGAAGTATATGCATGTTTAAATCAAAAGGTCTTTTCTCGGTTGTAATGGGGCCAAGGACATGGGAGGATAAATATGGATAAGTAGCTACAAACCACAAGAAATTAAGGAGCAATGGGGAACAAGTGAAAACACAGTCAAATCACACCCAAACCTCTAATTCAATCCTCTTCTTGACTCCATTATTCACAAAATTGTTTTTCATTTTTTCACTGTTTTCTTTCTTTATTTCTTTCTTTTTTTTTTTTTTTTTTTTTACTGTCTCTTTTCTTTACTCTATTTAGCACACATCTTCAAGAGACAAGATACACCATATATTTACGAAAGCACGATAAAGAGAAGGCTCACTTTAGCCAATTCATCTGAAACTCCCAAGAGACCACACTTATTCCCAAAACAATTCCAAAGCTCCAGAATTCCCTAAGGTTAAGGTAATAATGGTTTTTTTTTTTTTTTTTTTTTTTTTTTTTTTTGACTTAGGCTAGTGTATGAACTTCAAAACAAAGAAATGAGAAGAGTATAGGCTTAAAATGGGTTATCAAGGGATTAAAACAGGGTAGGCTTATTTGGCTAACGAGGCTCAAGAAATAAAATGCCTTTATCATTTCTAAACATGCGTATCCATCAAGAATCATCAACAAGAGTCAAGCCAAGGCACATGTGCAAGCAATCAAGAGACATGTCACACGCAAGAAAGAAATGAAGTGGCTCAAATTCTCACACACAGGGTATTTGTCACAATCAAATCAACCTCTTAAACATCATAATCATTTTTCAAGCAGAGAAAAGCAAAGATTTCACGCCATGAGTATTAATCAAGTGAAATGAAAGACGAGTCTACAATTTTAACAGAGTCCAGAATTTAAGAGAAAAATGTAAAATTGCACACAAAACACACTAAAAACAATTCAAAACAGAAAAAAAATTTAACACTACAAAACAAAGAACAATCAGAATCTCTCCCAATAGACCACACTTAAACTACACATTGTCCTCAATGTGTTCTAAGCATACATCAACAATCAAAACCGGAAACATATTATGGACAAGTGCTGTAAAAGTAGGGAAATGGGAAGAAATTTTTGAGTAACATCCATCAGTAGATGTTATCAATGACATCCATCAGCAGATGTCCAAATCGCCTAGCACCCATCAGTAGATGCTAATATTTATTTATTTATTTATTTTTTTTTTTTTAAAAAGGAGATGACCGGTACTGTGGCAACAGTTTCGGTAGCAATGACCGGAACTGTTGCTACAGTGGCAGAAAAAAAAATTTTTTAAATAGGAAGCTTCTTCGCGCTCGAGCGATATTTCCTGACTCCCACTCTCTCTCTATCTTCTCTTCCTCTCTCTACTCTCTGCTCTCTGCTCTCTGCTCTCTGCTCTCTGCTCTCTGCTGAGCGTCTGGAAACTGCGCGGAACCTCTGCCCGAGTGTGCCTCCGAAGGTGTCCGAGTCCTCCTGCGAGCTTCTGCTGTGTGCCTTCCACTTCCGGGTAAGTCCTCAGAACCTTGGATCTCCCTTTCTTTCTTTTTAAGCTTTTCTGATCTTTCATGCTTTCCTGCCCCTTTCCCATCTGTGCTCTCCAGTCCTCCAATTTTTATTTTTATTTTTTTATTTTTTATTTATTTATTTATTTTTTTTAACGCTTTCATGTTCTTTATATTTTTGTTTCTTTTCTGCGTTTCCAGTTTTTTTTTTATTATGCTCTAAAAAAAAACTGAAAATCAATCTAAAAACAAAAACAAAAAAAATGGACAAAACGCTGGACCTAGATCCGTTAGGACCCTTGCGAGGACCTGGACCTAAAATTGGACAAAAACGCTGATGGACCTAAAACTGGAAAATGGACAACCTGACTTAAAAGAGAAACTAATAAATTTTTTTTTTTTTTTAAAAATCTAGAAGAAAAAATATATGGACCAAAATTTAACAGATCAGCAAGTTCAGGACAAGAAAAAGTATAAAAGATGGTCTCCAACTATAGAACAGGTAGCCTTATTAAAGGCGTTATTCGCGTCCGGGATAAGATACCCGAATAGAGAACAAGCACATGAAATCGCAGAAAAACTTAGGGTTTATGGGGAGGTCAGGGAATTTAGTGTCCAATACTGGTTTCAGAACTATGGATACCGCAAGAGACAGAAACGCCGGAAGCGCAGCACAACTACCATATCCTACTCCCCCATACCCCTCCTTTTGGATGGTAAGAAAAAAATTTATTTTTAATTTTATTTTTATTATTATTTATTTATTTTTTTTTTCATGCATTTTAACTTTTCTAATTTTTTTTCTTAAGATCTATTAAGGACATTGCCGCCAGTGCCAGATCGAGTGACGCTCGATCTCTTTCCTATCCCACCTGTTCCAGTCAAAGTTGAGGTTCCTCCCGTCGTTTCGTTCCAGGTGAAGCCTCCTTCTGTCGAACTCACCCTGCGACTGCCCTCGGCCGACGAGTAATCTCCCCACTGCAAGAATGTATTTTATTTTATTTTTATGTTTTTTTTTTGTTTTTTTTTTTGTTTTTTTTTTTTGGTGAGTAATATTAACGATCAGAAATGATCGACCCCCGAACAACTTTATTATGTTTTTGTGTGTTTTATTTATTAACAATGTAAGACAGAATGTTTTCGGTGTTTTTGGTTATTTTCAATAAATGCACTCAAATTATATCTGCTCAAATTACATCTCTCTGCCATTACATGTTAATCTACTCTTTGTTGATTTTTTTTTTTTTAAACAAAAACTAAATAAAAAGAACAGAACACAAATTAACATAACAAAAGACCTAATACCGAACACAAAATAGACAAAGCACATATGTCAAAAACAGCAGACAAAACATATATTTACAAAACATACATTAACAAAATAACAGACTTGAAACAGAACACAAATTATTTTTTTTTTTTTTTAAAGATAACAATTTGTAAACTAAGAAAATCAGAATTCTCCCCTAATTCGGAAAACTAAGTAAATTAAGGGGGAAAAGAGAAAAGGAAAACTCCCCTGATCATGGTGGCAGTTGCCAATTTTGGACTTTCAGGGAGATGTCTTCCACCACAGTATCCAGCAAGAAGGTTTTGAGGACGAACTGTTTCATCCTCCAGATTTGATCTAGCAGGGAGATATCATCCACAGATGGATCTAAGAAGAAAAGGTTGTTGATGAGCAGGTTCAGCTGGTGCCTATTGATCTTGAAGCTTCTGTCAGTGTTAGCACCTTTATCTTCCAGCATGGGTGCATGTTGGTCAAATTCATTTGTACCTCCTGCAATAGGGTTAGTGCAATGTGGTTCCAAAGAAATAACATGCAGGGGTATAACACCCAATCCCAATGTAATAGGCTGAACAACAGATAAACTCTCAGAACATGAATCGATTTCAAATTCAGAAACAATATCAACCACAGACTCATATTCATGTTCAGTGCATGGAGAATAAACATACGAATTTGGTATCAAAAATTGATTCTCATCATGCAAAGAGGAAGAATTACAAACAGACTCATCAACAATATGATTATCGGCATACCTATCATCAGCATAATCTTTAATAACACATTCATGAATAGCATAATCATACTGAGGTATGCTTACCTCCACTTCCTTGAAGATGGGAAAAGTGGTGGAAAATGGAGGTGGTCTACCTGGCTCCAAAGTATTGCTTATTCCTGCCTGGGCCTCAAAATATTCAGCAGTCTCCTCCAGTGCAAGATTGGGAACATAGGATGATGTGAAAGTAGGTGGTGCAGTGAGCACGTGACTCTGGTTCTCATCTCCTATGTTGATGGCCATCTGCCCTATTTGATCATTCAAACTCTGCATGACAGCTTGAGTTTCTTGCTGGATCTTCATGCACTCTTGCTCGAACTGAATTCTCTGCTTGGTAATTTGCTCCAGTAACTCCTTTAATGTAGGTTCAGAAGTAGAAGGTTGAAGAGTTATTTGGGCAGGAGCATCAAACTGCTGATTCTCGTATTGCTGAACTGGTGAAGGCATAAAAGTATCCTGAGATGGTGCTTCCTGATATTCCTGTTGAGCATCGAACCATCCCAAGCTAGGGTCATTCCATCCAGGATCGTCGTTATAAGCATATTGCACAGGGGAAAATTTGCTCAGAAACTGATGCTCAAGATATCCCCAATCGGTAACGGATCCTAGAGGAAGAGAGTCTTGCCAATCCTTAGCTGCTCCTTGTAATGAATGCGGAAATGCGCTCAAGAAAATGTGATCAAGAGGAACATCTGGAGGCTTCATTGAAGAGCACACCATGTGGAACTCCTCCAAATGTCTATGTGGGCATTCCCCTGCAAAACCATGAAACTTAGGCAGCAAATATGTCAGTCCAGTGCTTAGAACGTAATATAAATCATCCTCTGTAGGTGGAACCGGCTCCCAATGGGAGCTCTCAAAAGTTTGAGGATGAGACATATTGTTCTCATCATAGAAATCAGCATTAGAACCATCATCAAAGTAACATGCAGAAGGGGAATCATGATCACATACAGCAGAATAAGCAGTATTCACATAGCCATAATAGGTAGACATAAAAATACTAAAAATTACGAAACAAACAAAACACAAGACATTTTTTTTTTTTTTAAATTTTTTTTTAATTAACAGACAAACACATACGTTACGAATACAGAAAATAGAACATCACATCACAACACGAGACAAAACATATACGATATGCATACAAAAACGCACATAACAGAAAACAACAAAAAAAATCCAAAACCGAACCGTCATTGGTCCCCGGCAACGGCGCCATTTTGATGAACAGAGGTCGCACCGCTCACAAAAGTTTGTTGCAATTAAGAATACTGCAGTACAGTTACTAGGAAGTGACTCCTAGGTCGTCTCTCAAGGACCAATATTTGTGGTTCGGTCTTAGATTTAACACGAAGTGGGGGGTTGTGATTTTGGTTGAATGTGGAAAAGTAAATTAAATTAAATTGAAAATTAAAATTTTTTTCTTTCTTAATTGAAAAGCAATTCATTCACGTAAATGAAGAAGAAAGTGAATTTGAAATTTCTTCTACCACCGTAAACCGTGCCTCTCACTTTTGGTGCCAAATCCAAAGTAAAATGGCTACCTTTCTACGTGGCTTTTCCTTGGCCAAGCAATACACCTCCTTCTCCTTACTTCACTAAAGACAAAACAACATTCTCCTTTCTTTCCTTTCTTCCACACGTAAACACACCTTTCTTCACCTATGGTTAAACAATAAATTAAAATGAATGCTAAAGTCTTCTAGCCATACATCTCCATCACGTGAAAGCATGAAGTGAAGAAGCCAAAACCAACTTCTTCTTTCCACTACTGGACGTGGCAACACACCATTCCTCCATTGCCAAACACCTACTCCTTCCTAACCACACAACACTGCTATTACGTGAATAACATACACTTCTACTATTTTTAAACAAAAACTACATTCTCTTCAAAATAAATCAGCACCTTCTTTTCAAACATGGGACCAGCTGCCCTTCCAATTCAATGTCCCTGCCCAACATTTCTCCATTACCGTAAACAACATTCTTTAAACAGCCATGCATTATCAAATCTCTGAAAACAGCAAGGTGGTGCAGACTTGAACTAACCAAAGAAAATAACTAGAAGAAGGATTTTTTTTTAAGACCCTTGCACGTTACAGCACCTACACTCCTCAATCATCTAACAAACCAAAAGAAATAAAATCTTGCTGCTCGAAATGACAATGTACCGAGAACTACCTTAATAACCTGCACCACAGTAAATCCAAGAGAACCAAGTTTCAAGGGAAATGAACTTCTAAAAGGGAGCAGCAACCCGTGAATGCATTAAGCGCTGCACCGTTTCTGCATGTGATCCTGCCACCAGTTTCTCCTCACAGCCAGCCATCACAGTAGCACCTTTACACTGGAGTAACTGTGTTCTTCCTTTGGTTATGGCAGTTGGACATGTACATCTCAGGAGGTAGCAAGATACAGTTCTCTTATTTCACAACAAGATGTATTACTCTTTCATTTAATTAAGTTATTCAAGGAAAAACCAAGGTAACAGCTGGACAAATCTCTTTTTTCTAAATGAAGATAAAATCCAATTGTTCTCTATCATTCATTCATCAAAACATCATTACAGTCAATCAACAAGCATGAAAACATGTAAGAAAATAAGGGAAACATCTAATGCTAAACAATGTGACCATGGCAGCTTTGGAATGAGAAGGGTAGAGAGTACTCAATGGTGAAGTGCTGAATCCAGTTCCAGAGAAGACAGCATGCAACCAACTCTTCCAACCTCTCCAAGGATGTTCCACGTGAAGCCACCGTTCCAAAGACCAAGAGCAAAAGTGTGTGATTTTTTTTTTCAAGAGTTCCTCCCGAGAGGTGTGTCTTAGCTGTTATTATTTTCCCCCACTTCCCCCGGTGTAGCCTCCCCTTCTTTTTCTTTTTCAGTTCCCATGCTCGTGTGTTTCCCACCTTCAAACTCTTTTCCAATAGGTGCCAAAAATAAAGCAGAGATGACATACTTTGTTCATGTCCTCTGCCAAGCTTTTCAGTGAGGATAATATTCCCTTCACTATTTTATCCAAATATATGTCTTGCTGAATGCTTAGTTGTCCATGGGCCATGCTATGACTTTCCAATCAAATTCTGAGAGAGCTGTGAACACCCCACCTGATGCCACTTCCATTCTCCATTTTTCCGTTTCAACCGAGAGGTGGTGGAGTATTAATTCCAGCCGTGGTCTTCCTTGGCAGCTGTGGCTTTTTATTGTGTAGATGTAGTAGCAAGCTAATGTTACGTAGCAAAGCCATGACGGACCTCTCCAATCAGCACACCAAAACGTATTGCTTCTCTCCAAAATAGGTTTCTTTATCAAAGCTAGTGGGGCCATGTCTTCTATTTCTTAAAGAAATGAGATTCCTTTCTTTTGGTTGATGTAGGACGTGTGGAATGCAGACAAGTGTTCAATAATTTTCCACTTTCACCTCTTGATCAGAATGTTCTAATAGTTGAATGGTGCTTTTCCAACAGAATTTTATTTTGCTATGTGTAACCAAATTGAATTGGCCGTGTGAGATATGAGAGTCCCAAATCAAATTTTTTTGCTTCTACAATCTCAAGAGAAAATATTCCATCAGTTATACGGATCAACACACAGAATAATTAAATGCAGTGTAGCTTCTTTTAAACACAGTGTGGAAGTGTTGATCTAAATGTCCAAATTTGTATTTCCAAAATTTTTCTGCAATTGCTAATGCAAACAATTAACTCAGATAACTCAAATTAACTGAAATTAGAATTTCTGATCAAATCAAGCTCATTCAGCAAATACGGAAAAATATCGGACATTTTAGCACAATTCCCTGATTAAATTCGGTACAATAAACTAAGTGAAGTGAATAAAATATTGACTCATCAGTGGCTCCCATTTTTATTATGCTTACCAAAAGAATTGTCTATATGTGGCCATGTATACATGCTAAGCCATTTAAGAAAAGAGAACAAAACTCTTTACGGTGCACTTCTTTTCCATGTGGGCCATGTGTACCACTTTCCTTTCTTTGAATAAAATGTAAACTCTCTCCATGTGCCGTGACTTTTCAAGAAAGAAGTGTGGTCCCTCCTTCTTTCTTTGTTGATTTTTGGATGAAATCAAAGACTTGTTCCAGCCGTGCTTAGTATTTTGGAATCCATATGAAAGTGAACTTCCAACCAAGGTGTCCCCTCTTTGATTCCAATTGGCTTCTTTTCAATTTGGTTTGCACCGTGCACATACAATTAAGCTACTCCTCTACGTTTTTGCCAAGCCATCACATAAATGCTTATTTAATAAAACCGTGAGTGGTGGCAACCTTTACGTAGATGTTTTGCATGTTTTGCCAAAATGAATTGGCAAATTAAATTCCCATGGCCGTATGCTTCACTTCTCAAAGGAAGAAGGTTCCCTTTGTGTGGCTGGTTGGTATAGCCGTGTGGTGTAATAATGCCAATTGAAATTTTTTTCTTAAATAAATCTTCTTCCAAATGTCCCAATAATATTTATAGAATTTTCCCTGCACTCGATAATGTAAATAATTAGCTTAAATAATTCAAATTAATTAAAATTAGAATTTCTAAACAAATTAAGCACAATTACCAAAAATGGGAAAATACTGGACATTTAAACATAATTCCCCGACTAATTTTAGCACAATAAACTAAATGAAGTGTAGAAAATAATGATTCATCAAAATAGACCACACTTAGTCTTTTGCACTCCTGGGCAAAATCAAGACGCAAATCAGGGAATAGTTCAAAGGACATTTAGGACGGTGAAACAAAACTCAGCAGACAGAAAACAAAGACTTCAAGAAAAATAAAAAGAATTTACAGAGTTCTCAAGAATTCTGGACAGAGATAAGAAGTAGACAATATCCAACACAGAATCAAAGAAAGCAGATACTTACAGAAATCATCCAAGCAATTCAAAGCATGGTAAAATAATCAATCAGCTCAAGAGGTGATTCAAAAATGACAAAACCTCACAGATGCACTATAGTGTTTCTCTCAAGTGTTTAAGGTAAATCAATTTCACTCAATGCACTCAAGAAAGCAAACACAAACAGACTTGGCAATCTTCTAATATCAACACTTAAAACATATGCATGTTCAGATCAAAAGGTCTTTTCTGGGTTGTAATGGGGCCAAGGACAGGGGAGGATAATTTTGGATAAGTAGCTATAGCCCAAAAGAAATAGAGGAGCATTGGGAAAAAGTGTAAACACAGTGAAATCTCACCCCAAACCTCTAATTCAATCCTCTTCTCGACTCCATTATTCACAAAATTATTTTTCATTTTTCTCTTTTTCTCATCTTCATTTTTTTTCATCCTGTCTCTTTTCTTTTTTTTTCTCTTTATCACGCAACAGGATATAATTCATATTTTCAAAACAAGATGAGGAACCCACTAGCCAATTCATCAGAATCCCCAAGGAGACCACACTTATTCACATAACACTTTTATAGCTCCAGACTTTCCTAAGGTTAAGGTAATAATTTGTTTTTCACTTAGGATCAGTGTATGAGCTTCAACACAAATAAATATATACAGTATAGGCTCAAAGGGGTTATCAAAGGATAATAACAAGGTAGGCTTATTTGGCTAAAGAGGCTCAAGAATAAAATTGCCTTTATCACTTCCAAAAATGCATATAAATCAAGTATATCAAAAAGAATCAAGCCAAGAAATATGTGCAAGCAATCAAGATACATATCACACCAGAAAGAAAATTAAGTGGCTCAAATTCTCACACAGGGCATTCATTACAATCAAATCAACCTCTTAAACATTATAATCATCTTCCAAGCAGAGAAAAGCAAGGATTTCAAACCATAAGTATTAATTAAGTGAAGGAAAAATCTACAACTTAAACATCATCCAGAAATCAAAAGAAAAATGTAAAATTTATTGCACACAAAACACACTAAAAACCACTTAAAACAGAAAAAATTTAACACACAAAATACAAACTTAACAGAAACTAACAGAAAATCAAAATTTCTCCCCAGTAGACCACACTTAAATCACACAATGTCCTCAGTGTGTTACAATCATCAGATTATCAATTTCAGAGCAGTCAAATAATATAGACAAGTGCAATAAAAGGTAGGAAAAATGGGAAGAAATTTTTCAGTAACATCCATCAGTAGATGTCTAAATCACCTAGCACCCACCAGCAGATGCTAAATTATTATTTTTTTTATTATTACTTTTTTTTTTTTTTTTTTGAAAAAGGAGACCGGTACTGTGACAACAGTCTCGGTGGCAAAGACCGGAACTGTTGCTACAGTGGAAAGCAATCTGGCTATAAATAGGCCGCTCCTCCACGTCCAGCGCCATTTCCTGACCTAGTCTCTCTCTCTAGTCCTCTCTTCGCTCTCCTCGCTCTCCCTCTGCGTCTGGATCTCTGCAGGGAGCTTCTGCCACCGTGCCTACTGAAGAGTCTGAGATCCGCGAGGAGCTTCTCTGCCAGCTCTACTTCTCCAGGTAAGTCCTCTGCACCTTCCTTCTTTCCTTCTTTCTTATCTTTCTGCTTGCTTTTTCTGCTTTTATTACCATCCTGCTTTCCTGCTTTCCATTTTTTTTTCTTCTCTGACCTCTTGCCTGCTGTCCCTCTTTTCCATTTTCCTACTTTCCTTTATTTTTCTTCTGCTTTTTATGCTTCTTTCTTCTCCTTTTCAATTTTTTTTTCACTTTTTTGTAAGTTAAAGCACTTAAACACATAAAACACAACTGTCTAAAAACTTAAGGGGTATATAGGCTGGAAACCAGACGTTAATCTCCCTTCGATTGAAGGTATTGCAGAGACAATCGGGTAGAACAACGCCACGTACCCCACTTAAAACTAAAAAACACAGAAACATAAATTACAAGAACAACAAGGACAACAGGACAACTGGAAGTAGATCCGTTTAGGACCCTTTTGCAAGGACCGTGAAACAGATCTGAGACCAGACACAGAAATATCAAAGACTGATCAGACAAAATAAACTAAAAAGGAAACAAAAACAACCAAATAAAGAAAATACTGAACTAAGAATCTAATATATTTTTATGCTTCTTTTTTTTTTATGTTTTGTTTTTCTTTTTTTATGTTTTTGTTCTTTTTATTTTTATATATTTTTTTTATTATGTTTTAGAATATTTCAAGAGGAATGATGACGAGTGAGATGGAATCAGAGAGATACACTAGTCAGCGATGGCGTCCTACAGATGATCAGATCAAGATGATGACCAACATCTACAACTATGGGGTCACACACCCAAGCCGAGCGCAAGTCGTCGAGATCGCGTCTCGACTAAGGACCTTCGCAGATGCCACCGAATATAACGTGCACTGCTGGTTTAACAACCATGGCAATCGGGTCAGGCGCTGGCAAGCGGAGATAGACCCCACTGGCACTCTCTTTTCACAACTGCCGCTGTATATGTATGGTAAGAACTCTCATCATACCTCCATTTTTATTGAAAATTTTTTCACTTCCTCTTCTATAATTAACACAATTTTATTTTATTTTATTTTTTTATTTTTTTTTTATTGTTTTTTTTTGTTTGAAAGAATACAACTGGGTGATAATGAGGGCACCGAGGCTGCTGGATTTGTTTCCAGTTCCGATCATTATCGATGACGACAGAAATGAACGAGAAATTCCTCCACCAAAGCCTCCTGTATTTCGAACCAGAACTCCCTCAACGGAGCTCTCCCTTAGACCACCACAACCAGCTCGAGAATTCTTCCAGTTTTAATGTTTTGTTTATTTATTTTTTTTTTATGTTTTTGTTGGCCGAGTGTGGCCAAAATTTGAATAAGGCATGTAATCTGAACAATTATATTTTTTTATGTTTTTAATTTTTTTTTTATGTTGTTTTTGTTTTTTATTTGGTTTGTAATATTAACGATCACTAAAGATCGACCCCCGAACATCTTTTAATTTCATATATATCTACTGTAATTTCATTTTCAGATCTGTTCAATCCCTTTTCTCCATTACTGTAATTTTTGCATTGATGAATGAAATATTTTCTTAGTCTAAAAATTTTCAATCAAAAACCTGTATGAGACAACTAAGAAAATATATTTACAATGAAGAAAATAAGGAAAAAGATAAGATCTGAAGTGAAAAATTTCAATGAATTATTGATATGAAATAATAAGAAATTGAGGGCCGAGAAATTATGGACTACACGCAAAACAATTTCTGAAAATGTTTTTTTTTTTTTTTAAGGGATAACAACTGGAAAACTAAGAAATAAATATACATATCGGAATAAAGATTTGGCACGCTTAAAACAAAATATTTTATCACAACAGAATAATTTTTTTTTTTAAAGATAACAATTCGAAAACTAAGAAGAAAAGGGAAAAACAAACTTAAAAGAAAAACAAAATGCAGAATCTTCCCGAGACCACACTTAAACTACACTGTCCTAAATGTTTTCTAAGCATAAGATCATCAATTAAAACACTAAACAGATAAAGGACAAGTGCACTAAAAATATGAAAACGGGGAAGAAAGAAAAAGAAAACTCCCCTGGTCAGGGTGGCAGTTGCCAATTTTGGACTTGTAGGGAGATGTCTTCTTCAGGATCCAAGACGGAAATTTTGAGGAAGAATTGCTTCATCCTCCAAATCTGATCAAGCAGGGAAATATCCTCCACCGCCGGATCTAAGCAGCAAATATTGTCACTGAGCAGATTCAGTAGGTGCCTTTTGATCTTCGAACTGCTGTATGTACTGGCACCTTTGTCTTCCAGCGTGGGTGCATGCTGATCAAATTTATATGTACCTCCTGCAATATGGTTAGTGCAAAATGGTTCCACAGAAATATCATGCAGAGGTATAGCACCCAATCCCAATTCATCATACCGATCCTTAGGTACAACCTCATAACATGAATCCGTTTCAAATGTAGAAACAATATCTATAACAGGTTCAGATTCATGTTCAGTGCATGGAGAACAAATATTTGAATGTGATAGTAAAAAGCGGTCCTCATCATGCACAGAGGAAAAATTAAAATCATGCTCAGCAACAATATAGTCATCAGCATACCTCTCAACAACATAATCATCAATATAATCAAATTGAGGTATGCTTACCTCCTCTTCCTTGAAGATTGCTAGAGAGTGGGAAGATGAAGGTGGTCTACCTGTCTCAGAAGTACTGCTCGTATCTGCCTGTTCCTCAAAATTTTCATTGGTCTCCTCAGGTGCAAGAGTGGTCATCTGCCCAACCTGATCACTCAGATTCTGCATGGCAGCTTGAGTTTCCTGCTGGATCTTCATGCACTCTTGCTCAAACTGAATTCTCTGCTTGGTCATTTGCTCCAGTAACTCCTTTAATGTAGGTTCAGAAGTAGAAGGCTGAGGAGTTATTTGGACAGGAGCATCAAACTGCTGATTCTCGTATTGCTGGACTGGTGGAGGCATAAAAGTATCCTGAGATGGTGCTTCCTGATATTCCTGTTGAGCATCGAACCATCCCAAGCTAGGGTCATTCCATCCAGGATCATTGATATATCCATACTGCTCAGGGGAGAATTTGTTCAGAAACTGAAGCTCAAGATATCCCCAATCGGTAACGGATCCTAGAGGAAGAGAGTCTTGCCAATCCTTAGCTGCTCCTTGTAATGAATGCGGAAATGCGCTCAAGAAAATGTGATCAAGAGGAACATCTGGAGGCTTCATTGAAGAGCACACCATGTGGAACTCCTCCAAATGTCTATGTGGGCATTCCCCTGCAAAACCATGAAACTTAGGCAGCAAATATGTCAGTCCAGTGCTTAGAACGTAATAAAAATCATCCTCTGTAGGTGGAACCGGCTCCCTAGGAGCGCTCTCAGGAATTTGAGGATGATCCATATAATTCTCATCATAAAATTCAGCAGAATTACAATCAGAGTACCAAGCAGAAGGAGAATCATGATTATAGGCAGTCGCAGAATAAGCATTATTCATAAAATTAAAATAGGTAGACATGGAAAAATAAAAAGTAAAAAGTAAAAACTAAAAATTACGAAACAGATAAAACACAACACATTTATACATCCAATACGTACACAAGACAGAACAATTTTTTTTTTTATTTAACAGACAAAATACATACGACACGCATACAGAAAATACAACATCACATCACAACACAAAATAAAACACAACACAATAAAATATAAAAGACAAAACATATATTAACACAACATAATCGAAAAACACAACAAAAATCTAAAACAAGAACCTGGAACTGAAGTGACAACGCCGCCAAAATTTGCTGAAGGTGTCGTTGTCGCCTACAAAAATACAAAACACAAAACACACAAAAGACACATATTAACAGAACAAAAATTTACACAACAAGAATCTAAAACCAAACCGTTATTGATCCCCGGCAACGGCGCCATTTTGACGAACGGGTCGCACCGCTCACAAAAGTTGATTGCACGAAAATAATGCAGTATAATTACTAGGAAGTGACTCCTAGGTCGTCTCTCAAGGACCAATTTGTGTCGGTTCAGTCTCAGATTTTTTTACACGAAAGGGGGGAGTTTTGTAAATGGTTTGTATGCGGGAAAATTAAATACTGAAAACAATAAATTTAGAGAATGGTAAAAATGGAATTTAACTTTTTGAAAACATTAATTGGGAACGAAATTTTGACAGAATTAAAATGCAAAGCTGAAATTCACAACAGAATAGAAAATGAAAGTAATTGCATCCAAAATCTAAATTTGAAAACGGAATTGTAAATGAACTATAATATGTAGATGAAAATAAAATTCAACAACATCAATTGAGAAATGCAAAATGGAAATTACAATTGAAATTCAATCCTTGAAACTGAAAATTAAAACAAGCACAAAACCTCCCCAAAGAGGGGAGGAGGAAGCAAGAACGTAAACTTTGCACTCCTAACTCTACTCCTAAAATCTAATGAAATCCTTTTCTATGATGCCATTGCTCTTTTATAACCAAAATCTGAACTTCCACTTCCTCCCGTGACATCTCTTATTTTCAGCATGTTGTCCCTTGCAAATTTTGGGTCCGTGAACTTTTAGCTTTCATATCTGGCCACCACTGAATCTGCTTTTCTTTTCTTCACGTGTGCACTTCCAAAACAACACTGTTGCTTCTTCTTTTCCTTGCTGCTGGACGTAGCACACCAAGGCTGCTGCCACATCAAAGTGTTGCTTCCATGTGTGCTCCTCCAATTAAAGCCTTTTAATTTCTCCAAGCACCTCCTTTCTCCTTTTAATCCAGCATGCTCATGACGCCCTTCAACTGCCGCACCCCTCCAAGCTTGTGGATGGAGCTTCCAATTCAGAATTCATCACCCGTGGTGACTTGTCGTGACAAACAGCGTGTGCTCTTCCTTCCAGCCCAAGACCGTGAGCTGCTTCCCTTCATCCGCAACACCCTCATCTTTCACACGTTCAACTCCCTCTTCCTCATCACCGTGCATACTGTTTTTGCTTCACCATCCCACGTTCTTTCCAGCAAAATAAGTCACGCTTCTTAAGAGCAAAGTGCATCCAAGCTTGTGCAATATGAATCAATATTCTATTCTTTATTCCTCAATCACAAAATGCACTTAATGCTGGAATAAAAGAAAACCGTGCACTTCCATGGGATGGTGGCTCCCATTTTTATTATGCTTACCAAAAGAATTGTCTATATGTGGCCATGTATACATGCTAAGCCATTTAAGAAAAGAGAACAAAACTCTTTACGGTGCACTTCTTTTCCATGTGGGCCATGTGTACCACTTTCCTTTCTTTGAATAAAATGTAAACTCTCTCCATGTGCCGTGACTTTTCAAGAAAGAAGTGTGGTCCCTCCTTCTTTCTTTGTTGATTTTTGGATGAAATCAAAGACTTGTTCCAGCCGTGCTTAGTATTTTGGAATCCATATGAAAGTGAACTTCTAACCAAGGTGTCCCCTCTTTGATTCCAATTGGCTTCTTTTCAATTTGGTTTGCACCGTGCACATACAATTAAGCTACTCCTCTACGTTTTTGCCAAGCCATCACATAAATGCTTATTTAATAAAACCGTGAGTGGTGGCAACCTTTATGTAGATGTTTTGCATGTTTTGCCAAAATGAATTGGCAAATTAAATTCCCATGGCCGTATGCTTCACTTCTCAAAGGAAGAAGGTTCCCTTTGTGTGGCTGGTTGGTATAGCCGTGTGGTGTAATAATGCCAATTGAAATTTTTTTCTTAAATAAATCTTCTTCCAAATGTCCCAATAATATTTATAGAATTTTCCCTGCACTCGATAATGTAAATAATTAGCTTAAATAATTCAAATTAATTAAAATTAGAATTTCTAAACAAATTAAGCACAATTACCAAAAATGGGAAAATACTGGACATTTAAACATAATTCCCCGACTAATTTTAGCACAATAAACTAAATGAAGTGTAGAAAATAATGATTCATCACTTACACAATGGTTTGTATTAATTACGTATATGTTTATTTAAATATGATTTGGTACATTACTTAAATCCATCAAAGGCCACTATTTTGTAACATTATAGGTGCGTACTTGAAAATTCTAGAATAAGCAATGTGGTGCAACAATAAATCGTTGTGAGATATATAGAATGTAAACAAGAGTACGGTTGTCCTACCAGCACAAGTTAAGACACGTAAGAAAAATCATTTTAGAGATTACAATTAAAACTTATATAATTGGAAAGTTTAAGACAAAAGAATTATTACATGTGAATGGTGTAGACTATAAGGAGAATTCATCACACAACAAAATCATTTCATAAGTACCAAAGGTACAAGGCTATGATGTTAATAAATGGAGCAAACTTGGTGAAGGACATATGGAAAATCGTAGTTTTCTTTTCCAGCTACTTATTTCATCAACATCAATTCTATTAAATGGACCAAGCTTTACAAAGACCAAATTGTATGCATAAAAAAATAATATTGTTTAATTATTTGAATATTTCACAGTTCATAGTCAAATTCAAATTTTGCATACATAATCAGAGTAACATGAGGTAAGGAAAATAAAGTAACTGTAATTGTTTATTTTATAAAAACCAAACACAAATCTTGTACTTATACCATGAGAAAATATACATGGTCATTGCAATAAAATTATTTTGCACGACGATGATGCACCAAACTATTTGTTAAAATAATAAAAAGAAGGCTTAATACCCTATTTTGTCCCTAGTTTTGCTCGAAAATGTCAAATTAGTCCATCCTTTAAAAAATGCGTCAATTACGTCCTCACTTAATAAAATTTGTATCAATGAAATCCCTTTCGTTAAGTCCGTACAAACGGCGTTAATTATTTTTCTCTCTCTTTTACTTGAATAATTAACATCGTTTGTATGGATTTAACGGAAGGGATTTCATTGATGCAAATTTTATTAAGTGAGGACGTAATTGACGCATTTTTTAAAGGATGGACTAATTTGACATTTTCGTACAAAACTGGGGACAAAATAGGGTATTAAGCCTAAAAATAATGAAAAGTCTACACAGCATTCTGAAAAGTCTGAACTATAATTAAGCAAATCAAAACAACATCAAATTAATTAATATGCACTGAAATTGTTTCCAGTTTAAGATAAATGATATTAACAATTACCCAAGATTCTACATGTTTCTAGTTGGCTTTTAATCATGGAAGAGAGACAAAGGAGACTCTTGAAGGATCATGTCTATGAAGTGGGTGATCCGTGTGTGAGATTGTGTGCATTGTGATAAACAAGTAGCGACAAGAGGAGACTTACAGAAACGACAAAAGCGGAAAAAGTAAACTAGAAGAGTAGAGGAAGGAGAAAGAACTTTCTACACAATGTTATTATGTAAATGTAAAATGTATATTATGTCTTTGGAAAGTAAAACAATACCTATATATAGCGTAACAGAGAAGCAAATAAAAACAACAAATAAAAAAAATGGAAAATACAAATTACGGAGGAGGATTTTGACAACCCCCTTCAAGCTTGGCGTAGATGTGGAGAGTGCCAAGCTTGGAATTGATGCTATGAAAGGTTGAAGGATCAAGATGCTTGGTCAATATATCAACAAGTTGTGGAGTAGTGTGTATGGGGAAGAGCTTCAAAATGCCTTGTTGGACTTTTTCCCGAATGAGATGGTAGTCAATTTCTATGTGCTTTGTTCGTTCGTGGAAGACTTGGTTGATGGCCATTTTGATGGTAGACATGTTGTCACAATATATGGTGGTAGGTTGTGGAAGAGGAAGATGGAGATTCTTCATAAGATTGCTAAGCCACTGGAGATCATAGACGTTCTGGGCAAGAGCGCGATATTCTGCTTTAGATGAGCTGCGTGAGATCGTGTTTTACTTTTTTCATTTCCATGATATTTGCGAGTCCCTCAAGTAAACAATGTAGCTAGTGGTGGATTTGCGACAATCAAGGCAGCCAGCCCAATCGGAATCACTGTAAGCTTTTAATTGAAGGGTATTATTTGCGGTTAGAAAAATACCTTGGCCAAGAGTTTGTTTGATATAGCGTAAGATTCTAAAGGAAGCTTGGTGATGGAGCATGGTTGGGGCACCAACAAATTGAGTGAGACGATGGACAACGTAAGTGATATATGGACGGGTGTTCGTGAGGTAGATAAGCCTTTTTATTAACCTCCTGAACGCAACGTGGTCATCAAAAGGAGAACCATTTGAAGAGACTTTGATGGAGAAGTTCATAGGAGTGCTGACAGGAGCTCCATCAACTATCCATGTTTTTGTGAGAAGATAAATAACATATTTCCTCTGGGTTAAAAGGATCATTGCACTGCTTTTAGAAACTTTAAAGCCTAGGAAGTAAGATAAATTACCAAGATTTTTTATTTTAAAGTTGTCATTAAGCAGGTTAGTTATTAGATCAATATCATGAATATTGTTTCTAGTGAATATTATATCATCAACATAAACAAGCATTATAGTAATGTTATTCCCATTATGCTTTACAAAAACAGAGTGGTCTCCAAATGTTTGTGAAAAGTTGTGAGAGAGAAGAAAAGATGATAACTTGTCATACCATTGTCTGCTAGCTTGTTTCAAACCATAAAGAGATTTATGAAGGAGACAAACCTGATTTTTATCTATTGCAAGCACCCCCGGTGGTATTTGCATGTCCTCTTCATTTAAGTAACCATGTAGAAAGACATTATTGACATTCAATTGTCAGATGTTCCAATTTTTAACTAAATATAAAGATAGTATGAAACGAACACTAGTCAGTTTAACAACAGGAGAGAATGTATCAAAATAATCAATACCGTCCATTTGAGTATAGCCCTTGGCAACTAGGTGAGCCTTGAATCTGTCTATGGTCCCATCGACCTTGTGTTTTGTTTTGTATACCCATTTGCAACCTATGGCCTTTTTGTTTGAAGGGAGAGTGGTGATGGTCCACGTATTATTGTGCTCCAGAGCCACCATTTCTTCTTTCAAAGCATGTCGTAAGTGATCATGTTGTATGGCCTCTTTGTAATCTTGTGGATCAGTAACACTATCTAGAGAGAAAATGAAAGCTTTATATCCAATGGATAATTTGGTAAAAGATAGGACATTACTAATTGGGTATTTTGTTTCAATGGTACTATAAGAAGTGATTTGAAAATCTTTTAGATAGGCTGGTGGTTTTCTAACTCTGGTAGATTGTCTAGGAGAGTCATTTTCATCATTTTTTGTAGGGTCTTAAGTATGTTCATCATTTATGGTGACATTGTTAATGGGAACAATAGTATGAGTGTGATCATCATGTTACATAAATGGATTAACAGATAAAGGCATTGAAACACACTGATCTTGGGTACGGGGAGATGTAATGGTAGGGAATTCAGTTTCAAGGAAAACAATATTTCTAGAAACTTTAATATCATGGCTATCAAGGTCATATGTAATGTAACCTTTAGTAGTAGGATGTAATCCAAGTAAGAGGTTGGACTTGGACGGGGATCAAGCTTTTTTCTATTGGAATGAAGAGTGCTAACATAACAAAGGCAGCCAAAGACTCTCAACCTGGAAATGTCAAAATCGTTCTAATATAATTTGTTATATGGTGAACTATTATTGAGAAAAGGAGTAGACATTATGTTAATTAGAAGAGTAGCACAGTTGAGGGCATATGCCCAAAATTGAGTAGAGACTTTAGAATGAAAAAGCAAGGCTCTAGTTACATTAAGAAGATGTTGGTGTTTGGTCCCAACTATGCCTTCAGTATTAAAATAATCAATGACAGCAAATTCTTTGTCGTTATTAGACTATATGATCTTGATGCTAGTTTTAAACTGATTTTTAATATATGCAATATAATGAATAATGTGTTGGCTAGTTTCATATTTAAGTTTCATCAAATGTATCCAAATATGCCTATTACAATCGTGAACAATGGTTAGAAAATGTTAGAATTTAAATGCCTTGTTTCTCAACACCAAGAGGGGGGTGAATTGGTGATTACTAAAAACAAATGCTTTTTAAATCTTTTCACAAATTTTGAATGATATTGAATCTTTCTTACAATTTAAGTAAAACGCATATGAAATTCAAAGTAAAAGAGACAGGGAAAGAAGAACAAACACAAAGTTTTTATCTATTTTGACCTCAATGCCTACATCTAGTCACCCTTCCAATCAACTTCAGATTGAAGGATATTTCACTGTAATGATTTGAGATATAAACCAAAGGTTTTACAGAGAACACACCTTCACAATGTAAACACCTCTCCCACTCAATCAAATACATAAAGAAAACACCTACACAAAGAACCACACGTCCTTGTTGTAGAAACCCTTTCCAACCACCTCTCAAAGTCAAGAACCTTTTGTTCTGCTTCCTGTCGCACACGAACAGGGAACCACAATCTGAGATTGCAAAAACACGTTTCTGATTGTCGCAATTAGAATCGCGACGGGACGACAATCCAAAAAAAGGAACATGATTTGTAAAGAGATTTTGGAGTCGCCACCATAGTTTATTATGGAAAACTATGGGAAAACCATAAAGAAAGACACGATCCACAAAAATAAGATTTTGGGTTCGGGAGTCGGTTACATGTAGGGAAGGTATTAGTACCCTACAACGCCTGCCCGAAGGCAGTACCCTTAATCTTAATTAAATACGCGAATGTGTTGTGGTTTTCAAAATGTTCAACTATCCCCAAAAATAAAACTCTAAAGAAACAAAATATATTTTTTACTTTTTTGGGCCCGACTAGGATTAAACTTGCTCCTACGTATTCTCATTCAAAATGAGAAATCAGAGATATGTAGTTCTTTTGAAATGGTTTGAGACATTTGTTTAGAAATTGTTTTGAATGCTTTTGATTTTTGGGAAGTGAACCTGACAAGGACTAGCTTTGCTCCTACGTATCTCGACTCTTAATGGAGAATCAAGGATCACGTAGTTTTGGTTGAAAGATGGTTTTTGTTGTTTAAAATGTGGATGTTTTTAGTTTTTGAAGATTTTATATTTTTGGTATTTTTAAGAAAAAAGAAGGAATTGAGTGCTAGGCCAACGCGGGCGGTCACACGAGTACTCATAACTTTAGAATATATTTAAATATTTTTAATTATTTTTTTAAAAGAGAAATAATGGTATTAAGCACTAGGACGATGCAACGATCACATGAGCACTCATACCGTTGATTACTTATTTAGGAACACTTGAGGGTATTAAGTGCTAGGCTGATGTGAACGATCGCACGAGCACTCATACCCTAATTAAAATTTTTTAGGATTGAGGATATTCAGTACTAGGCTGATGCGGACAATCACACGAGCACTCATATCATTATTTAATTATTTAAAATGATTTGAGAGTATTTAGTGCTAGGCTGATGCGGATGATCGCACGAGCACTCATACCATTATTTAATTTTTTAAGATTGATGATATTAAGTGCTAGGCTGATGCAGATGATCACACGAGCACTCATACCATTATTTAAATATTTAGAACGACTTGAGAATACTGAGTGTTAGGCTGATGTGGACGATCGCACGAGCACTCATACCATTATTTAATTTTTAAGATTAAGGATATTAAGTACTACGCTAATGCGGACGATCGCACGAGTACTCATATCATTATTAAATTTTTTAGATCAAGAGTAGTAAGCACTATGTGATGAGTCAATATTTTCTTGACTTCACTTAGTTTATTGTACCGGATTTAATTCGGGAAGTGTCCTTAATTGTCCAGTATTTTCCCATTTTTGCTAATTGTGCTTAATTTGACAAGATATTCTTATTTTAATTAATTTGAATTATCTGAGACTAATTATTTACATTATTAATTGTAGGGAAATTTTGGATAACCTTTTGGGACTTCAAGATAAATGTGCCATCAATTTTATTTTAAGCTAAAAAGAAAGAGAGAAGTTGATTTCACTTTTATTTGGGTTTGGAGAGCATTCCACGGCCCAGCAACAGAAGAAGGGGTGCACTTGGAGAGGTGTATGCTGCTGGCTGGAATTAAAAACAGATCACACAGCCTATGAGGGAGCTCATTGTTTGTCCAACACGGCCCACAAGAAAGAAGCACACGTACAACAACTTTAGTGTGCTACGTCTAGCAGAAGCAGTTGCATGTCCAACAACTTGGCATCACAGAGAGGGTTTCGATCCAGCAGCAAGGGATATAGCACGGAAGGAGGTCCAGCACGTCTAGGAGCATCATGGGTCAGGCCTGGAAGTATTGGAGGAAGCATGGGAGGTGCAACACCACGGCCCAAAGCGGATGCATCCAGCAGCGGAGAAAGGAGAGCGAGAAAAGAAGAGTAGCAACATCTAGTAGGGGGGCAGCGGATTCGGTCCAGTAGCTGCTACGTCCAGAAGCTTTGAGGTCCAGCACGCTCATTTAGGAGGAGAATCACGGTGCAATAGCTGGTCTAGTAAAGAAGAGGAGTCCAGCAAGCACAGTAGAGGAAGCAGAAAAGCACACGGACACCACAAATGGAGGGCCCCCCTGCTTACTTTTGACACATCCAAGGAGCACAAAAAGTGGTGACTAATTGATTGAAGAAAATAAAAGAGGTGCTAGGGGGACAAAAACACGGAACCTGGCTGGAAAGAAGGAGGGGCACGCAGTAGGTCTGGATTTTTGTCAGTTAGAATAGGAGAGCAGCAACAGCACGAGGGGGGTCACGGCCTAGAGGAGGCTCTCATTTTCTTTCTCTTCCAGTAGCTCTTGGGTTTTAATTTTAATTTTGAAAAAAAAAAGAATTGGGTGCACAGTGATGTAGGAAGGAAGGAATAGTAGTGTGCACATCTTGGTAGTAGTTGAACGCTGATTTCATTTGGATGGAGTGCAAGCCGTGAGGTATCTCGGGGCAGCAGCACATTAGGGAGAAAGTGGTGTGCATAGTTACGTCTTGAAAGAGAAAGCTCCAAAGGGTATTTTACTGGCTTTAAGCCTGCACTGAAACTCAATGGGATATTAATTATATTGGAGTACATTTCTGTTTTAGCCTAAACCATATTTTCTTATTAATTTATTGCATTTAAGTTCATCACGGAAGTTGATTCTCGCTGCTTTCAATTGCTCCAGCACCTTTACATTGCTTCTTTAATTCCAGCCACATAGTAATTATGCTGAGATATTGTTTTAAATTAATGGAAGATGCATGTGATGATTTGTCTGCTGCAATTCAATTTATTCACGCTCCTTTGGCATTTCATTTTACTTTCAAGTTACATTTCATTTGATTCATGAGCCTAAAGCGATGCATTGTTCTTCAAGTAGTGACGCGTTGCATTTTGAAAGAATTATATGTGTTTTTCCTTGAATGCATTTTCAGATTTCTCTTGCAGCTTGTTGAATTTAAATTACTTCCAACAATTGAAATTCAACTCCAGCTATACGGTGTTTTTAAGCTACAATGAACATACTATGTTTTAGTTTAAGCGAAGTCATTTCCTTTTTCTAAGTAGTTCACACATCTTGTTTTGGGACTGTTCAGTTTACTGCTTCCATTCACTATGTTGTCTATTTTGTTCGGTTTCTTTATCTTCCTGCATTTACAATTTCCTCAGCTATTTTAGAGACTGTTTTGTCGCAATGTAGAACTGTTCGGTTATCTGTAGGACCGTTCGGTCTTCATGCTTGTTCCTTTATTTAAGTGTTTTCAATTATGTTTGGTTGTATTTAATTTCCAGTTTTAATTTAGTTCATCTGGATTCACAAAACTCTTCACCAACCCCCCCCCCCCTCCACTACTGATAACGGTTGAAAAACCGTTATTTTTATACTTAAAATTGATACCAAAAGCAACCTTTAAGACTTAGAAATTAGCTTGAACTCATATTTTTGCTTTAGTTTTGTGAATTAGAGAGTTGAAGGTGAATTTAATGGTTTTGTGCAAGATTCGCTTGATTTTGTAGGCCAATTGAATGATTTGAAAGGAGAATTGAAGTACCGAATGACTGGAATGCTGAAAAGTCAACCAGACAACCAAAATGGAGAAAAGTCAACCTGTCAACCACAATACGGAAAAAGTCAAACAGACGAGTTTTGGGCCAGTTTTATGCGATTTTATGATTTGTTTGGGCCTGGACCCGCTTTGTATTATTTTTATGTCCTATTTAAAGACCTAGATGTCTTAGGGTTTGTATCTTTAGTTGGGAGGAAGCAAAAACACACTTTTCACCCCTTGGGGGTAGATTGGGAGATGGTGACGGCTCTTCTCTTCTTTTTCTAGGGTTCTATCTTTCATTCTTTCAGTATTGTTCATCTAGCGTCACCATGAATATGGTGAACTAAACTTTGTATTGTGGTTGGGGAATCAATGTAGTCTTGTGAAACTCTCATATATGGAATTTGTGTTTTAACATCTTATTTTAAGATACATGCTTTCTTTCATCATTAGTTATGGTTTTTCCTCTTTGCGCAAAGCATGCATTGTTTAACTCATTCGATGTCATGATTATTGGTTTGTCGATATGGGAACGTACAGGGAAATCTAGATCCGGGGAAATTCTCCCAATAGCATACACTAGTGCAGAACGGGCTATAGACGTCAATTCTGTGGACCCTTTAACGTCCGGGGGCGGTCGGACGTCTATGTGGGTGACGTCTATGTAGATGTCCGTGCGTCAGGACGGACGTTTATCTAAACGTCCATTGTGTCATGACGGACGTTTATATAAACGTCCGTGGTGCCAGGACGGACGTTTTATATAAACGTCCGTCCTAGGGGGACGGACGTTTTTTCATACGTTCGTGGTGCCAGGACGGACGTTTATTTACGTCTTATATAGACGTCCGTTGGGCCACGCGACGGATGTCTACTTGGCTGAATTGTTGTGGTAGGGTCTGGCGAGTTGGACGTCCGTTAGTGCACGGTCGAACGTCTATATACGTCGGACTGTGCACTAACTGACGTCTACAGGGCGTTTTTTTTTAAAAATATATTTATTTTTTCAATAAAAGCACACCTGAAAAGCAGAAAAATGTCCCAGAACAATTTTGCAATAATATAAATATGCGTTTCATATGTTCCACATAATGTGGAGTTCAATCCACTACCAAAACTATCAACATAAAACTTAAACTAAAACTAAACAATGTTCAACAAGAAATAAAACTATTCCTAACTCCATCTTTGGAGAAGATAAGCAGTCCACTCCTGCCTTATCTGTTTAATTATGTCCACTGGAATAGGCGATGTACTCTTGAAGCGCTGCAAAATTCAAGAAAGATTCATTATGGTTTCATATATGTTGAAGATGAATTTGTTTTGTAATGTATTGAAGTTATACATCATTACCTCATTCCAGTCATCTGTAATGACAGCTCGAATGATGGTCTTAATCCAACACATCACATGGAAGCCACATTCCCATGAATCTAGCTGTTGGTTACATTAAAATCACAAACTAAATAGTTAAGAATTTATATCATTCAATAACATAGAAAATGAATTAGAAACTATAAATGACTTATATAACCTTTGGATACAAAATTTGAACCAGTTGACCACGAGATTTACCAATAACTCTGTACAGATTGAAAACACAAAGTATAATTAATATGACTATATTTATCATAAAAGTTGAAGGTCAACATGAAATTCAAAGTCATTTTTGGAGAAACACTTACCCTTGAAGCATGGTTCTCAAGTCATTTTTCATCCTCCTATGCAACGAACAAAACCATATAATTTTACATTGTTTGGGAATGATGACCATCAGCTGCCAGTGCGACCTATCACGAAGGACAAATAGTTATTCAACTAATTAAGAAAACTATAATAATAAACTGACCACATTTAACAACACGTACCCCTCAATGTATGGCACAAGGTATACGTCTCTTTTTGACTCATCCATCCATGTTTGCAAATAATCTTGTCTGTTTTGAAGTGTGTTACCAGACGGTTGAATGGTCTGAGGTTCAATAAATTCGTACATGGAAGACCGACCTTGGTCTACAAGGATTGTGTCCATGTACCTAAAACAACAAAGTTAAGTTGTTAGAAACTATAACAATGTAAATAAAAGTAAAATGAAAGACCAAATTGACTATCTTACATGCACCACAGCTGAATGATGGAAATATTCAACATCCGGTCTCCCGCAATCATCTCTAATGCATCTGATAATGTGACATAAACTGGCACATGTGGGGGAAGACCAAATACTCTCAAATCCCAGTATAGTTCTAATGGTGCTTTCTTCAACCTGGCTAATTTTGTCATCAGCTTTGATAGAGGATCATCCTCCGCTTCAGCCATGTCATCATCTTCATTTATGACTGTATCATGAATCGGCTGCTTCTGAGGACGTGTGAACTACAGATAAGAATTTACGTCAAAGCGTTATTAACAATTATTTGTTGAATAAACATAGAAATACAAATTTAATTATACCTGTGGAGTAGCGATTTGGGACATGATCAATGCTCTAGGCCAGGCAATAAATGATCCTATGGCCTCCCCCACAAAGTTAATTTCTGGAGTGGGTACAGGCACCTGAGCCTGGGGATCTCGAACCTCGTCAATGGTCACACACACGTGCTGGGGTAATATGGCAACACCATGAATGGTTTCCCCTTCCTCAAGCACTCGTCCGACAGCCACAATGCGTGGGGGATCCCCATCAACCAACAGCTCATATTGACCGCTATATTGAGTAGGTTCTACAGCAGAGCATGATCCTCTAGTGCTGACACGAGGTGGTGTGGGAGTGTCATCGACCCCCATGTTGCCTTGCGTCATGGAGTGCAGTTTTTCTTCAAGCACTTTATGTATTTGTTTTTGTTCTTGTAGCTGCTCCATGAATCGTTGCTCCATTGATCTCATGCTTTGGTTGAGTCTTTCCTCCCACTGAAGATCCATCTGCCTCAGTGTCTCCTGACTCATTGATTGGGGGGTTTTCTGTGTAGGGCCAAAGTAGTCACGAAGACCAATCGCCCCAGGAACTCCACGTACACGTCCTGGGTGCTCGGGCCTTCCAATGGTCGTTGTTAGAATGTCGTCCCTACCTTGGCCAACAAATGTGCCCTGAGTCTGCTGCTCAACCAACTCATCCTGCACATAAAAAAACCAAGTTAGAAGACTTCCTGTGATAGATACACAATCAAAGAACTACTTATAATTTGAACTTACAATTCTCTGTGAGATCAAGGCAGCGAGGAAGATGTCATGTTCCCATCAGATTTAGTCCGAGCAGCCTTCCACAGCTCGTACCTAGCAGGTGCAGGTGCTAGGTCCGGCGACTCAAGTCCCAAGGCATCCGCTCTAGACTTTCTCAGTTTCTTCTCAAGTTTTGCATATCCACCTCGTGATAACACGTGGGGTGCGTCGTTTAGCCTTTGTCTTTCTTGGGCGGCTAACCTTTTATCCTGTGAAACCATTTATATAAATAAGTTTAAATTGATAAAAAGTCAATGTTTGAGTAGATGTTAAGAAACATACCTTCCATTCCTCAGACTCTCTCGATGCACGAAACTGCATCCAATCCTCCTCTGTGAATGTATATTGCTGACAGGGATTTTCATGTTGCCTGTCTCCAAAGACATATAGTCGTGTCAGCCTTGTCTTGAAATCCCTCCATCTTATCCCTATATGCGATAACACTTTCTTTCTAATTTGCAATGTGTTTGGAATATCAAAATGTTGCTGTTTAAAACAAATAACTTGTTATTTCAAAAGAAAACATAAAAGATAAGTGTTGCACAAATTGCATGAAGTATAAACATACCTGAATATCTTTCCATAAGAGGTTCTTGTCGACCTCTGGGACGTCATCCCAACATGCATGAAGGATAGAGACATGACTTTTGACCAACTTACCCAGATAACTCCTAAACCTATCAGCATGTGGACCTGATGGATGACCTGATTTGGGGTCGATGTCAACATGCCTCCTCTGACCATCCACGCGTCCGGAGGTCACATCTACCACTCGGGTGACGCCTCGTCCACGTATGCTCTTTCCCAATCCTGAGTCTGAGGCCGACATACCTGAAAGTATTTGACAACGTTAGTAATAATTCAATTATGATGAACATACATATAAACTCAATAAAAGTGAAAACATCAACCTATTAATTAATTGTTTTTTTCCTAAATGCCTTCGTTGTGATCACTACGAATTGCCTGCATGACATCGGCAACGTCATCAACTGGGTCTTCAGTGGGTCTACATGCAACAGATGTTGTCTCAAGTATATCAAGAGAATCGTCATCGTCATGTCCATGCATGTTTTTTCCTTCTAAAACCACTGACCATTTGTTATTCGCTGGATCATTTACGTAGAATATTTGTCTTGCTTGACTAGCCATGATAAATGGTTCATCAGTGTAATTCATCTTGTTCAAGTCAACCAATGTGAAACCAAGGTCATCCATCATGACACCTGAATTTATATCAACCCATTTACACTTGAAAACTGGGACTCTAAAAGTGACGTAATCAACTTCCCATATTTCTTGTATTATTCCAAAATAACTGATGGATGCTGTGATTGGATTTTTGTCTTTAGAATTAGCAAAGTGCACAACCTCAACTTGTAGTGTGACGCCACTATTTTGAACTCTGCTTTTGTCATCTTCTACCTTTGTCTGAAAAGAAATATTGTTTATATAGTATCCACCATATGTAATGACATCTGTGTTCGGCCCACGAGATAACCTCAATAAAGTTTCAGAAACATGTGGAGTCGCATAAATCTTTTTCTTAAACCATTGCAAGAAGGTTTTCACATGTTCATTAAGATGCCATTTTTTACTCATTTTTGGGTTTGTTGCCTTTATTTCATTAACGTGGTCAGAAATGTAAGGAATGACATCAACAGTGTTGTTTAAGACGTACAAATGAGCTTGGTCAATTTCGTTTCTGGTAACACTTTCAATTCTCACCCCTCGAACACCCTTACCTTCACATTTTCCTTCATGTCTGCTCTTGGGAAGACCGACGGGTTCACAAGACGGCATATAACTTGAACAAAATTCAATGGCTTCTTCTGCAACGTATCGCTCTATGATTGAAGCTTCTGGTCTATACTGATTCTTGACATATCCCTTTAAGATCTTCATGTATCTTTCAACTGGGTACATCCACCTTAAGAAGACCGGGCCACATATTCGAATTTCTCTGACTAGATGAATAATCAAATGTACCATGATGTCAAAAAAGGACGGTGGAAAATACATCTCCAATTAACATAGTAGTCTTATTCCCTCATTTTCCAATTCATCTAAACCTCGAGGGTCAACAACTTTCTTGCAAATGGCATTAAAGAAAAAACTCAGACGTGTCAGAATACCCCTAACACAACTGGGTAATATGCCTCGAATAACAACAGGTAACAATTGTTGCATCAATACATGACAATCGTGAGACTTTAAACCAACTAGCTTTAAGTCTTGCATAGACACAAGGTTACTGATATTTGAAGAATAACCTGACGGAACCTTCACACTTCTTAAACAGTTACAAAAACTTTGTTTTTCTTTTTTGGAAAGTGTGTGACAGACTGGGGACAGATAGGTGCGTCTCCCTATTATCTGTGGATGTAACTCAGATCGGATTCCCATGTCAGCCAAATCTTGTCTTGCTTTTATTCCGTCTTTGCTCTTCCCTTTGACGTTTAATAAAGTTCCGATAACACTGTCACAAACATTTTTTTCAACGTGCATCACATCAATACAATGTCTAACATCAAGTTCACACCAATATGGAAGCTTAAAAAATATCGATCGTTTCTTCCAAATGTTCTTTGCAGAGGTACTTTTATGATGTTTTCCAAACGCAATGTCAATGTTTTTGACTTCGTTGTACACCTCTTCACCATTCCGGGGTCTGCACACAACCTCATCCTCAGCACTTCCATTGAATGCTTTTTTCAATCTACGGTAAGGATGATTACGAGGAAGAAATTTTCGATGTCTTGTATACACTGTCTTCTGACCATGCTTCAACTGAAGGTAACTAGTGTTTTCTTCACATATGGGACATGCAAAATGACCTTTAACACTATAACCGCTCAAGTTTCCATACGCTGGGAAATCATTTATAGTACAAAACAACATTGCACGCAAACGGAACTGTTCCTGGACATGTGAATCAAACACGTCGATGCCTTCTTCCCACAACAATTTCAAATCATCAATTAAAGGTGCTAAGTAAACATCAATGTCATTTCCAGGTTGTCTAGGACCCGATATCATCATGGACAACATCACATATTTTCTCTTCATGCACAACGAAGGAGAAAGATTGTAAATCATCAACATAACTAGCCACGAACTGTGTTTGCTACTTAAGTTTCCATAAGGATTCATACCATCAGTTGCAAGTGCAAGCCTTAAGTTTCTTGGATCTGCACCAAATTCAGGGAATTTGTCATCAATCTTTTTCCATTGTGGAGAATTAGCAGGGTGTCGAAGAAGATTATCGCACTTTCTTTCGTCAGAGTGCCATTTAAGGTTCTTTGCATCTTCTTTAACAGAGAACATACGTTTGAACCTAGGTATTATAGGCAAATACCACATCACCTTAGCAGGTGCACCATCATTACCTTCATTACGAGTGACTCTGTCAGATTTCTTTCTAAATCGGGACAAACCACATGTTGGACAATACTTTAACGAAGCAAACTCCTTTGTGTACAAAACACAATCATTAGGACAAGCATGTATCTTTTGATATTCAAGACCCATTGGACATCAAAATTTTTTGGCCTCGTAATTACGAATAGGTAGTGTATTATTTTCTGGAAGCATCTCCTTCAACAACTCCAACAACTCGGTGAAACTTTTATCGGTCCATCCATTCCTTGCTTTTAAACTAAACAACTTTAAAGTTGAAGACAGACGTGTAAAGTTCGAGCATCCTGGGAACAACGGTTGCTCTGAATCATTAATAAGAGAATCATACAAATTAGCCCATCCAAAATTGTCTTCACCGACATCACGTATCATGTCCTCTAAATGGTCACTCATCCATTCTTCCACATAATCCGTTCCTCGTGATGTCGTAGGATGCTCCAGTACTTCTCCATGCCAAGTCCAAACGGTATAAGTCCTCATTATGCCGTACATGAATAGATGGTCACGCACATTGCCTAAGTCTTGCCGTATTTGATTAAGACAACGCACACAAGGACAAAAATATGTCCCGTTGACAGACTTAGCATTTTGTTCAACGTATTGTAAGAACTTCGAAACACCCTTCTCATATTCTTCACTGATGCGACGTTCGTTCATCCAGCTTCGATCCATACTATGTTCGTAAAATCATCAGTTCAATGTGTTTTAACTCTCACAAGGTTAGGCCCTACCCATTCAAAAAAATTAATTTTCATAATTTGCTCAGCCACGTGCATTGAAGTCTACATCATAAAATTGATAAGATTTGGGCAGCATTTCGCATTGCTCTCCGAAATACACGAAATGAGAGTAGTCAACGATGACCACAATCAAATATGCATCCAGAGAACAACACAAGTACTGAACCGAAATATTATCAATCTTATCCTTAAACTCCAATTGACATGGTATTGCAAATTATGAAAATTAATTTTCTCAAACTGTCCAATCGGACAATTCAAAATTTAACACAAACGATTAAAAGATTAATCGTTTGTCTTAAATTTCAACCGGGATCTAAGTGTCACTCAATGATTACTTATAATAACACAACTAATACACATATATTCAAAAAAGTCAATAACACAGTCACTCATTACAGATAAAAAACGTGCATTCACAAAATGATAGTACATGCATACAAAAAAGATCCAACCAACAAGCTAACCTGAAAAGTAGATTCCAAATGAAAAGGAGGGAAATGGAGGAGTGAACGGCCTAAATTGCAGTCCAAAAATAGTCAAAGAAGCCGCCCAAGAACGCCGAAGAGACTGCAAAAAAACGGACGGAAAACGATTTTAATCGGTTCAAATCAAAGGTATTTCATGACAAAGCAATGTAAACGGTCCAAAAAAGAGCAAACGAACCTGGAAAATCAATGGCGAAGCAGCGTTGGCGGAGGAAGACAATGAACAGTGCTTTTGCGTTTTGCAAAAGTGAACTGCTCACGGGTTCGCGGGAGCCGTATTAATGCACTTAGACGTCCGTTACTTTGTGTCACGGACGTCTATAATATTATAGACGTCAGATCGTCACTAATATGACGTCTTTCACAATTTAAACATGATATTCGCGGGTGGGTATAAACGTCCGTCCTCGGTCGAGCCCGACGTTTATAGTATTATAAACGTCCATTTGAGGGGGACGGACGTCTATTAGACTGAACAACTGAACGTTTCAACTCCCCATGCCAGCCCATAAACGTCCGTCCATTGGAGGCACAGACGTCTATAACATTATACACGTCCGATATGGGGGGGCGGACGTTTATGGGTCTGAAGACAATTAAATCCCCAACCACCCTGTCAGATCCTTAGACATCCGATATGAGGGGGACAGACGTCTATTAGACTGAAAAACTGACCGTTTCAACTCCCCATGCCAGCCCATAAACGTCCGTCCATGGGAGGGCACGGACGTCTATAATATTATACATGTCCGATATGTGGGGGCGGACATTTATGGGTCTGAAGACAATTAAATCCCCAACCATCCTGTCAGATCATTAGACGTCCGCCCCCTCCCAGGACGGACGTTTAAGGTCCCTGTATGGGGAATGAACGCATAGAGACTTGAAACGTTCACTTCTCCAACTATTAAACGTCCGTCCCGACCAAGGACGGACGTTTTAAGCTGGAAGGGTAATTGAAAACGTTATGAGATGGGTTCACTTTGTTCAGCTATTAAACGTTATGATCCAGGGCGGACGTTCAAAGGGCTGTCATGGGTTCACTTATTCAGCCTATTGATCGTCCGTCCTAGGGGACGGACGTTCATAACATTATAAACATCCGTCTTGACCCAGGACGGACGTTCAAAGGGCTGACATGGGTTCACTTTGTCCAGCTATTAAACGTCCATCCTAGGGGACGGACGTTTATAACATTATTAACGTCCGTCTTGAGTCAGGACGGACGTTCAAAGGGCTGACATGGGTTCACTTTTTCCAGCTATTAAACGTCCGTCCTAGGGGGCGGACGTTCATAAGATTAAAAACGTCTGTCTCGTCCAAGGACGGACGTTCAAAGGCCTGACATGGCCAACTATTAAACGTCCGTCCTAGGGGGTGGACATTTATAACATTATGAACGACCGTCTCGACTAAGGACGGACGTTCAAAGGGCTGACATGGGTCACTTTAAACGTCCGTCGTAGGTGAACGGACGTTCCTCACATTATAAACGTCTGTCGAGAGCAAGGAGGGACGTCTAGGTTTCCACTTATTTACGAATATGCCACCGGTCAATTATATACGTTGGGGATTTGGTGCACGGACGTCTATTGGATGATGTTAAAAGCCAATTCTAGACTAGTGATATTGCCTAGACATAGGAATATAAGGGTTGGTTGCCGTTAAGCTTCTGCGCTTCAGAATTAATTATTAGGAATGCTAGGAATTGTATGAACTCGTAATTAAGGATAAGCCTTCTTGCAAGGTGATTTAGAGAGTGGCATTAACATTGATGAAAAGAATGATGAATTCCTAAAAGTATATGAGAGTGGATAAGATGAACCAAGACCTCCAAGGAAAAGTAGAACTACTGCTCCTTCATCAAAACCATGCATGGGAGTCTTTCTCAATAAGCTTTTGTACCTGTTCCATGCTTGACCTAATGTCTCCTCCATGCCTTGTCTGAAAGAAGATATGTCTTGCTTCCCTTTGTTGACTTTAGATTGTAGGAAGTATTTGTTCAAAAACTTTCCAACCACAACTTCTCATTCTGTAAAACTACCTACTGGAAAAGAATTTAACCACAACTTAGCAGTGCCTCCCAATGAGAAAGGAAACAAGCTAAGCTTGATTGCTTCATCTGGCACTCCATTTATCTTCACGGTGTTACAGATTTCATTGAAGGTGGTGAGATGTTCATACGAGCTTTCATGTGATAGCCCATTAAACTGATTGCTTTTCACCAACTGTATCAGTGTCGGTTTCACCTCCATGTTTGTAGCGTTGACCCTCGGCCTTGCTATACTGTTAAAATGTTGACGGTCAACCACAGTGGTATAATCTGCAAGAGTCCGTCTACCATTATTCTCCTCTGCCATATTATCAGTGTTGTGGTAAGACCTTGGTGGTGAAGGTTGTAAGAGTGTCTCAGAAGAAGGCAATAGTTCTCTTGAAGTTCGACCTCTCCTGCTCCTTCTACTTTCGTCCAGGCATTCAAGAAGAGGTTCAAAAATCTATTTTCTTCTAGTCCGAATATTACCTTGCATACACAAGGAAACAAAACCCTAGAAACATTTTGTTAGCACAAAAAGATAGAAAAGATAAAAAAAATACAAAATAAAAACAGAAAAACAAAATTCAAAACAAGTCAAAAGTAATAAAAAAATCACACAAATAAACTAGTTAAACCACGAGTCCTCAACAACGACGCCTAAAACTTGTTTACCCCTTTGCAAGTGTAACCAAATCGTATCAAGTAATAATCCTGGTAAGACCAAGTATCGTTTCCCAAGAGACTCACGGCCTAGATAGTTATGTGATTTATTCATTAATTAAGACTTGAGAACAAATTGTTGTAAGTTTCAAATGCAAAAGACAGAAAGTATATATGTATGCATGTGATGATCAATGGGCAAGAAGAAATAAAACACATGAATTTAGATAATGGATAAATATGTTGTTGGGGTTTATCAATTTCATCCTATCCACTCTCTTGTATTTATGAATTCATCATTCTTTAAATTAATGTTAATGCCACTTTCTAAATTACTTTAAACCTGATGTCTCGACGAAGAAAGCCTAATCATAATCACTAGTTTACAATGTCTTGTTTCCCTAACAATTAATCATGCATTATAGTGAACAAAAGCTTAAAGGCAACCAACCATCATACTCCTATGTCTAGGTTTGTCATATACTATTGGGAGAGATTCCCCAGATCTAGATTTCCCCATATGTGTCCATATCGACAAAACCAATAATCATGACATCGAATGAGTTAAACAATGCATGCTTTGAGCAAAGAGGAAAAACCCTAACTATTACTGAAAGAAAGCATGTATCATAAAAATGATCTTGAAGAACAAATTCCATACAAGAGAGTTTCTAAAGATTTACATTGATTCCCCAACAACAATAAAAGTTTAGTTCACCATATTCATGGTGAAACTAGATGAAATACAATAGAAAAGTGGAAGATAGAACCATAGAGAGTTGAGAAAGGAGCCTTAGCATCCAAAATCCTCCTCCAAGGGGTGAAAGAGTGTGTTTTACTTCGTCCCAGCCAAAGATGACTGACTTAGGTAAACTAAAACCTTATATAATATTCTAAAAAATACAGAAAAGTAAGCCCAAGCCCAGAAAAGGGTCACTCAATCATAAATACCGCTCAACAGTAGTAGCGCGTGCTCCATTCTTCCCCTCAGCGACATTTCTCCCATCAGCGGTACAAACAGGTCTTTGAGAGTGTCGCTCAGTGGTAATTGGCGCTGAGGGGTACTTGCGGTTTCTCTTCTTTTGCACTTTTTGTATCCTTTTCTGATTCCATCTCTATCCGTTTTCACTCTTTTCATCAATTTCATCTAAAAACTTGTAAAAACAAGGAAATCAAGCACAAAACCTATCCAACTCTATTATTTCCAACAATTCAACAAAATCATGAGTTCAAGCTAATTTCTAAGGCATAAAGGTTGTAATTGAAGTCAATTTTAAGTATAAAAATAACAGTTTTTCAACTGTTATCACCCGCTCAGGAAAATTTCTGCTGAGCGGCGATTCTGTAGATTTTGCAATTTTTACTTTAAATCATCCTAATCTCCACCCCTATGCAATCTTTCTAATTACAGACCAAAATCAAGCATTTTAATTGGTTCAAATAGTAATTAACTCATCTAATCATGCATAGAAATCAAAATCCCTAAAGAATCATGTTTAAACAACCATTTCATATCAATTCATGCTTTCAAGAACCCTAAAATGAAAATGCTTGAACTTACTTGGGTGGAGATGCTAGATGAGTGAAAAATGCTCTAAGAATGTGAAAAAATCAGGCCCCAACTACAATGCTCTCAACAAACCCCAAACTTGGATGAACACTTGGTGCAAAAGTGAGTGGAAGAGAGGTTTTGTAAAGAGGGAAGAAGGGAAAAAGTGAGAAGAACTCTTTGGAGAGTGCTTGAGAGTGTGCGGGAAGAGAAAAATCTGAAAATAAAAGCAAAGTCGCACCCTAGGGTATGAAAATACCCAAATGGGCCTAATGCCGCTCAGCCCAAATGAGCCAAAACATTAAACCCACATCTATAGTGATACTGCTGAGCGACATTAGCGGCACCTTCTCTCCTTCTTCCTAGCTTGCTCTAGGTGCCTCACACTCATGCCTCTCACTCACTCCAAGCATTTAAGTTCTTACAACAATCAAACATTCAATCCTTATCATGAATCTAAAGCAGAATCAAAACAAACAAACAAAAATAAAGTAAATCAACTGGGTTGCCTGATGAGAGGGTCGCACCTCCCACAAAAGTTGTGCATAAAAGAATGCAGTATAGTGCTAGGAAGTGACTCCTAGGTCGTCTCTCAAGGACCAAATGTGGTTCTAGTCTTAGGTCAACACGTAGTGGGGGGTTTTGAAAATGTTTGTGATTTTAAATAAATTGAATTAAAACTTAAAATTAAACACAACGGAATACAATTAAAGATATTCAAATGAAACACCTAAACTAGAACATTAAATGCACAATGTTGTAAGCTATCCTACACATTCACCACCAAAAAGAAGAAAATCATTTCAACATATAATATAAAATATTTTAAGGCAACAGAAATAAAATAAAATAAACTTCTCTACCATTAACCACTCATTCATCTATCAAAAGAAATTGAAATTTGCAATTGCTTCTAAAACATACTCCTTGGCCGTGACACTTCCATGTGTTTTCTTTAAAGAAAATTAAAATAATTGGGATGCTTCTTCCTTCCAGCATGGTGCCCTTCCAACATCTTCTCTCAATTTACCACCGTACAACTACTACTCCCATTTAATCAAATTGCTTTCCAGCCGTAACACCCCTGCATCCAAGCAATTAATTAATCTTCTTCTTCCAACATTAACCAGCGTACGTATACCTGCCCCCGTCCAATCACCTCTTCTTTTTCAATAATTTAATGGGCAGCTCAACAAATGAAATCAGCCCCTACTTAAATTAACTCCACGTCTCCCAATGCTCCAAGCATAAAGCTTCTCCAGCAAAAATAAAAATGGCCGTGTGCATCCATGCTAAGCCGTGGCAAGGGGAATAAATTCCCATGATGTGACCATGTGCTCTCTGCTGCCAGCTTTTCTTCGTCCTAGAATCACCATCCCGTGAGCTTCTCTTCCTTGCTCCACATCACATCAGCTTCTCATTTCATAAATGATAAAAAAAAACAAATCTCTTTTCTTGCACCAGCCGTGATTCAGCGTGCCCTCTCCTTCCAGCAAAGTGAGTGACGCTTCTTAAAAGCAAAAGTGAATCTGAGCTTGTGCATTCCAACAACATGAATCATCGTTCTATTCTTCATTCCTCAATCACTGTGCGCAATATAACTACTCCCATCTAATCACCTCTTCATTCTCAAAAAGCCAAATGACAACATATGTACTCGTGCAATAATTAAAACCAAGAGCTCCATGCTTCAATGTCTGTGTGCTGCCAAAAAGAAAGTGAAGAAGTCTCTCCCTCTCGGCTACTATTCTTTTTCCAAATAAAAATCCCACACCTCTGCACCGTTTTCATTCAATGCTTAACTCAAAAAAAATAAATAAAACCTTCTAGCCTTGACCGTGACAACATCAGCATGTGTTGCCCCTTTTCCAAATCATAGAATGCTAGAAGATATTGAATAATTGTGCACAAAACCAAATGGAACATGCAACGAGAATTCAGCAAAGATGATAAAAAATCATTCCATTCCTCCCATTCAAAAACAACGTTCCAGCCCCCGAAGAAAAAGTTCGAAAACCAAAGCCTAAAACTAAAAACCGAGAGAGTAAAGTGCACTTGCAAGTGGCGGCTGCTCTCTCCCTTAAGGCCGTGTGTCCTCTTTTTTAGGGTAGGGTCCACACAATAAAAACCTAGGGTGCCAAATCATTAACTTCTAATTTTGGGTCTAATCTAATTTACCAAAAATTGACCCAAAATATAAGAGTTGATTCAAAAATTCTAAACTACTGAATTACAATTTAATTAATTCTAAAATGTCTGTGTGGAGAGTCTTGAATTTATTTGGCATTCTTCCTGATGTCCCAAAATGTATTTCCGAAATTTTCCTGCACTTCAAAAATGCACTTAATCAGCTCAGAAAACCCAAATTAGCACAATTACAAATTTCCGACCAAATTAAGCAGAATTCAGAAAACGGGGAAATAACAAACAATTAAACACAATTCCCTGGTTTATTTAAGTGCAATAAACTAAATATAATTCAAGAAATAACGACTCATCATTGCCTCCTAGGTAGCGCTTCTTTAACGTCACGAGCCTGACCCAAACTTCAAGATCACCAATTCTTTCAAGCAGAGATAAAGGCATCAAATTAATACTTGACCCTAAATAAATTAAGGTTTTCCTTATTTTCTCCTTCCCTATGACGCAAGGAATAGTAAAGCTTCCTGGATCCTTCACTTTTGGAGGAAGTGGCTTTTTGTCAATAACACTGCAATCTCCCTTTTCATCTAGAAATTTATTCTTTATGGAGACTTGCTTCATGTGCTTTGCATAAGCTGGAATTTGCTGCAATGCCTTATTCACAGGTATTGAAATCTCCAATTGCCTAAAGATATCTTTAAATCGCCCATATTGTCTCTCTTTTTCAATCTTTTCACTCTCCTTAGGGTAATTAAGGAAGAATTTTATCACTTTTCTCTATCTTTTTCTCTCCCCTCTTCTTACCTTTCTCTTTTCTCTCATCATCACCTCTTATCTCTTCTTTTCTCTCAACTCTGTCTTTTCTCTCTTCTTTTTCTTTCATCACCACTAACTCAACTCTTTTGTTTTCTGTATCCACCCCCTCATCATCTGCACTTCCAATAACTTTGCACTCTTCCTTAGGGTTAACCTCAGTATTAGCCCCAAAACTCTTCTCAGGTTTCTCCTTTAAATCATTAGCCATTTGGCCAATCTTGATCTCCAAATTTCTAATTGCAGCTTTAGTACTGTTATGATTGGAGATGGTCGCCTGAATAAATTATTGAAGAGATTTTCTTCAAGCTTTGTTGACTTTTCATTTAATGCAGATATTTGTTGCCAAATTGATGGTTGTTGTTGTGGTCTATTGAATTGTCCTGCTTGTCCAACTTGTCCATTTTGACCTTGACCCATGCTTGGGTGTGATTTCCACCCTTGGTTGTAGTTCCCTTGACGGTATGAAAATTGATTGGCCATGAAATTGACATCTTCTAAAGCCTCCACTGGAAAAGTGGATTAACCATTGATATGGTCACCACCACACAATTCACAAAGTTGTTGTTGAACCTGCGCAACACTCTTTAGCTCCTTTGGCAACTGAGCAGGTGTCTTTGTCAAATTCTTAAATTGTTGAGTTATGATTTTGTTCTATGCATGCAAGACATCATTTGATTGCAATTGTAGAAATCCCTTCTGTTGTATTGGACCTCCTCTTTCACTATGCATCTCATTGTCATTAGCAGTCATGTTTTCAATCAATTTAGTGGCTTCCTCTAGAGTTTTGCATTTGATATTACCTCCAACTGAGGCATCTAGCATCAACTTGGTTTGTGAACCAAGACCTTCAAGGAAAAGAATGACTATTGTTGCTTCGTCAAAGCCATGAGTGGTCGTCTTTCTCAACAAGCTCTTGTATTTATTCCATGCTTGACCTAGCGCCTCCTCCATGCCTTATCTAAAAGAAAAGATATCTTGCTTCCCTTTGTTGATTTTAGGCTACGGGAAGTATCTTGCTTCACTGTACCAATTTTGTTCTACGGTTTTAAATTTCATTTTACTGTTTTGAAATTTTAATTCGACGCTTTTTAATTTCATCCACAAACAAACTTTCACAAAACCCTCCTTTACGTGTTGACCTGAAACTGAACCGCATTTGGTCCTTGAGAGACGACCTAGGAGTCACTTCCTAGTCTATACTGCATTCTTTTATGGACAACTTTTGTTGGGAGGAGCGACCCTCTCATCAGTTGCTCTTAACCAACTGTATCAACATCGGTCTCACCTCCATGTTTGCAGCATTGTGATAACAGTTGAAAAATTGTTATTTTTCTATTTAAAATTGACCTTAAAGATAACCTTTATGGCATAGAAACTAGCTTGGAATCATGCTTTTGTTTATGTTTCTGAAATAAGAGAGTTGGATGGGTTTTATGCTTGGTTTCCTTGTTTTTGCAGGTTTTAAGATGAATTGGATGAAAGAAGTGAAGTAGGAAGAAGTTGGAATCATAAAAGGAAGTGAAAAGTGCACAAAAATAGAAGATGCAAGTACCGCTCAACGGAAATTACCGTTGAGCGGCGTTCTTGATCCCACAGTCTCTACTAAGGGGAAAAAGCAGTTGAGCGTCAATCTGAAGTGTCGCGCTTACCACTGAACGCCATTTTTATGGGCTTGGGCTTATTTTTCTGTATTTTTTAGAATAATATATAAGGTTTTAGTCGACCTAGATCAAGGATCTTTGGCTGGAATGAAGCAAAAACACACTTTTTCACCCTTAGGAGGAGGATTTCGGATGCTCAAGCTCCACTCTTCAACTTCAAGGGTTCTATCTTTCATTCTTCCATTATTTTTCATCTAGTTTCTCCATGAATATGGTGAACTAAACCTTTATTGTTGTTGGGGAATCAATGTAATCCTTTGAAACTCTTATGTTTTGAATTTCTTCTTTATATTATATGCTTTCTTTCATTAATTGTTAGGGTTTTTCCTCTTTTCTTAATGCATGCTTTGTTTAACTCATTCTATTACATGATTATTGATTTTGTTGATATGGACACATACGGGGAAATCTAGATCTGGGGAATCTCTCCCAATAGTAGTATAAACCTAGACATAAGAGTATGATGGTTGGTTGCCTTTAAGCTTCTATGCTTTATAATGCATGAATAAGTGCTAAGGAGACAAGACATTGTAAACTAGTGATTTTGAGTAGGCTTTCTTCACCGAGACATCGGGTTTAAGGTAAATTAGAAAGTGGCATTAACATTAATGAAGAAAGATGAATTCTTGAATACATGAGAGTGGATATGATGAAATTGATAAACCCCAACAACATAATCATTCATATTTTTCAAATAACGTGTTTTGCTTCTTCTTTTCGATTGATCAATACATGCATTCATATTTACTTTTCAGTAATTTGCATTTAAACATGCAAAGAATTGGTTTTACAAGTCTTAGATAATCAACAAATCACATAATTGTCTAGGACGTGAGTCCTTTTGGAAAACGATACTTGGTCTTACCAGTTTTATTACTTGATACGATTCGGTTACACTTGTCGAGGGTTAACATATTGACCCTCGGCCTAGCAATGCTATTAAAGTGATGAGGGCCAACAACATTGGTGTAATCCACCAGAGTACGTCTACCATTGTTCTCTCCGGCCATTCCTCAGTGCTTTGGTTCGACCTTTGTGGTGAGGGTTGTAAAAGTGTTTCCGGAGAAGGAAATAGTTCTCTAGAATTTCGAATCCTCCTTATCCTTCTACTTTCGTCCAATCCTTTAAGAAGAGGTTTCGAAGTTTTGTTGCTTCTAGTTTGAATTGTACCCTGCATACACAAGGAAACAAGTCCCTCGAAAAAAAATTTAGCACAAAAAGATAGGAAAGATAAATTAAAAAGAGAGAAAGATAAAGATTAAGAACAAAAGATAAGAAGATAAAAAAATAAAAACTACAAAGATCAAAAGATAAACTCAAAAGATAAAAAAGATAAAGATAAAAAACAAAAAGATAGAAAGATAAAAAATTAAAAAAAAAATCAAGTCAAAGTTAATCAATAATCACACAAATAGAATAGTTGAACCACGAGTCCTCGGCAACGGCGCCAAAAGCTTGTTAACCCTCGGCAAGTGTAACTGAATCGTATCAAGTAATAATAAATGGTAAGACCAAGTATCGTTTCCCAAGGACTCACGGCCTAAATAGTTGTGTGATTTGTTGATTATCTTAGACTTGTAACCAAAAATATTGTTGTTGAACTATGAAAAAATAAACATGAACGCAAGGTTTTGATCAATGGACTTGAACAATGCAAAAAAATAGTTGATGAATAATATGAATGATTATGTTGTTGGGGTTTACCCATTCATCCTATCAACTCTCATGTATTCAAGAATTCATCTTTCTTCATTAATGTTAATGTCACTTTCCAAATTACCTTAAACCCAATGTCTTGGTGAAGAAAGCCTACTCCTAATCACTAGTTTACAATGTCTTGTCTCCCAAGCAATTATTCATGCATTACATTCGCACAGAAGCTTAAAGGCAACCAACTATCATATTCCTATGTTTAGGGAGTACTACTTTTGGGAGAATTTCTTCATGTCTAGATTCATCTATATGTGTTCATACAAATAAAATCAATGATCATGCAATTGAATGAGTTAAACAAAGCATGCATAGAGTATAGAAGAAAAACCCTAACAATTAATGAAAGAAAGCATATGAATTAAAGAACCAATTCAATACATGAGAGTTTATTTGGATTACAATTGTTCCCCAACAACAATGAAGGTTTAGTTCACCACAATCATGGTGAAACTAGATGAAAAAAAATGAAAGAATGAAAGATTGAACCCTAGAAGTCGAATAGTAGAGCTTGAGCATGCAAAATCCTTCTCTAAGGGTGAAGAAAGTCTGATTTTTCTTCGTTCCAGCCAAAGATACTAACCCTATTTCGATTAAAGCCTTATATAGACTCCTAAAAATTACAAAAAAGTGACCCAAGGCCCATAAAAATGGCGCTTAGCGGTAATTACTGCTCAGCAGTAAGCGCAGTAATTTAGATTGACGCTCAGTTGCAGTTTTGCCCCTCAGCGATGACTGTGGGTCTTTAGAGTGCCGCTTAGCGGTAAATGGCGCTGAGCGGTACTTGCGTCTCTTCTTTTATGCACTTTTCTTCCTTTTCTAAATCCAACCTCTCTAGCTACTTCACTTCTTTCACTCAATTCACCTTAAAACCTGCAAAAAAAGGAAACTAAGCATAAAACCTATCCAACTCTCTTATTTCCAAAACTTAAAGAAAAACATGATTCCAAGCTAGTTTCTAAGTCATAAAGGTTGTCTTTAAGATCAAAATTAAGTATAAAAATAACAATTTTTCAACTGTTATCAAGGGTATGAGTCTTGGTCGTCTTAAAGCTCTTGATCTTCACATTTAATTACTAGGAATGTTAGGAATTGCATGAACTGATGATTGAGGACAAGCTTATTTCACCGAGGGATCGGGTTTAAGTAATTTAGTGAGTGACGTTGACATTAATGCATAGAGAAGAATTCTTACATACTGAGAGGGAATTTGGTGAAATCTAATCCCAACAACATATTCATCTCATATTAAACAACATTCGTTTATCACTATGCTCTTCTGCTATTGATCAAACTGCATTCATATTTAATTTTCTGTCTTTGCATCTAAAATCAATGATCTCGTTTTCTTTAAGTCTTAATAAATCGCGTTATCACACGACTGTCTAGTGGTGAGAGTCCTTTGGGACACGATACTTGGTCTTACCATTTTATATTACTTGTGCAATTCGGTACACTTGTCGATTCATCAACAATATCACGTAGTACTCATACATGTGTTTTTATTAACAATGTGTTGTCATCATCAAAAAGCAACAACATGGGGATTGGGTTTAGCTAACACTGTGCTCCCCCAATCAACATATTTGTAAGCTATTTTTTGGTCTTTTGTTGTTTAACTCATGTTCACACATTATATCAGCAACGAATCAAGTTAGATGTAAAAAGTAAGCCTTGTGTTTTATTTGAAGTCAACGATGAGCCTACGGTATATAGACTATTTGATCTTATCAACATAAAAATTATTATAATTTTTTAAGAATATAAGAGCTGGAACTGGGTTTAGAATAAAGTCGTAGACTAGCCGAAAAATGTTGAAAAGGATTACTGATAACAGTTGAAAATATCGTTATCTGTGATGTGATTTTGATACTAAATGCACCATTTTCTACTTAGAAACTTGCTTGAAATCATGTTTTTCTGTTATGTTGTGTGAATAAGAGAGTTGAGGTTGAACTTGATTATTATATGACTAAATTCCCTTGTTTTGGCAGGAAATGAGCTAATATGGAAGTAGAGTTGAAGTGCCAAGGAGCGGAGCTCAGAAAGAGTTGAAAAAGCACTAGAAAGTTGGAAGGCTTGAAGCTTGTGCGCCCTTTTCGGAGCCCTCAGCGCCAAAGCCTACTGCTCACTGCCTGTGCACCCTTCTTGGGGCATTGAGCACCACTTTTCCTGAAGAACCATGCCTGCTTGCCCTCCGAGTGAAGCTGAGCGCCAGTTTTAGTATCGCAGCATGCTTGGGCGCCCTTTTTGGGGCCTTGAGCGCCATTTTTCCTAAACCACACCTGCTTGCCCTCAAAGTGAGGCTGAGCGCCAGAATATGAGTTGTAGCACGCCCGGGCGCCCTAAGTGAGGCGCTGAGAGCCAGCGAGATGGGCTTGGGCTTTGTTTCTGTTTTGATTCCACTATATTTAAAGGACCCAAACACCCTAGGTTTTGTATCTTTGGCAGAGGAGGCACAACAACACACTCTTCCACTCTCTGAAGGTAGATTTGGATGTACGAGCCTCCATCTTTAACTTTTATGGTTTTTCTATCTCATTCTTTTCCATTGTACATCTAGTTTCTCCATGACAATGGGAAACTAATTTCTATTTCTTGTTGGGCATGATGTAACCTTGTGAAGTCTCATGTATTTGAATTTATTCTTAATAATTTATGTTTCTTTCATTAATTGTTAGGGTAATTCTTCAGTGATCAATGCATGCTTTGTTTAACTCATTAGCGTGATGTATGAATTGCATGAGTGCTGGGAGGTTCCTTACTGTCGCAACCGAAATCGCGACGGGACGACAACCCAAAAAACAAACGAGTTTGGGAAAAAAGGTTTTGGAGTCGCCACCATAATTTATATGGAAAAGCTATGGAAAACCAAAAAAATAAGACATGGTCTATGAAAAGAGATTTTCAGGTTCGGGAATCGGTTACGCGTAAGGAAGGTGTTAGCACCCTATCGCGTCTGCCCAAAGGCAGTACCTTTAATTAAATATATAAAGTTGACGTGGTTTGTGCAAAAATGTTAATTTTCCGTAAACAAAATAGAATAAAAAAAAACTATTAAGAAACAAAAAAAATATGTTTTTGTTTTATGAACCCGACAAGAATTGACCTTGGTCCTACGTACATCCATTTATAATGGACAATCAGGGATCACGTAGTTCTTTATGTAGAAAATGGTTTGTGAGTTTGTTTGAAAATTATTATTGATTGATTTAGATTTTTTTGAAAACAAGTGAATCCCAAAAAGATTTGGCTTAAACAAGAATGACATTGTTTTTGGTTTTTAGAGATTTTGTATTTTTTTTATTTATTTGAAAAATGGTGAGAAAAAGAAAGAAACCGGCCATAGGCCGACACATACTTATAAAAAGAAATTATGATTAAAAAAAACATTATTTGTGTGTAGAAAGAAAAAAAATATCTTTAAGAAAAGTTCAGAGAGTACAATAAAAAAAAGAAAAAAGAATGGTGTAGAGGTCACATACCTTTTTAGCTTTCTTTCTTCTTTGATGATCTCTTTTGTAGAGTTCCTCAAACCTGAGAACTTACTTTTCTCTATATTCTTCAGTACTCTTGTTATCTCTCTATTTTATCAAAATATTTCTCCCTTTTTTTCCGTCCCCTTTTTTTTATGGCAGAGTGCATATTTATATACACATATTGTAATATTATGGAAATCTTGCCTTAAGTGTGAATTAAATGACAATAAAACAAAATAGGGAAAGAATTGCATGGTTGCCAGAAAACAAATTAATTAAAAATCAAAACATTGATTATCATTATTGTGAGAAAATCATATTTTCCTCTTAAAAGCAAATGATGCAACAAATTATATTAATATACTATTTAATTATTGTTTATAATTATTAGCATAATATTAATTCGAATTATTACCATATTCAACTAACATTTCAAAATATTGTATTAAAGTCATTATTTTATCCCTTTTTACCCACCATTAATTATTATTATCTTATTTTTTATTATTTTTAAATATTTACTTACCTGGACGAAATTGGGTGTTGACACTTACAATTCAGGTTCTTGTAGAATTATTCCCAAGAGCAGTATTTCTCATGGATGAGGGTATGAGTCTTGGTCGTCTTAACTTGATCTTCAGAATTAATTATTAGGCATGCTAGGAATCGTATGAACTAGTAATTGAGGATAGGCTTTCTTCACTGAGGGATCGAGTTTTAAGTGATTTAGTGAGTGACGTTAACTTTAATGAAAGAAGAATTCCTATATACATAAGAGTAAACTTGGTGAAATCTAAACCCAACAACATATTCATCTCATAACACAAACCTCATACGTTCATCGTTGTGCTACTCTTTGAGTGATCAAAACTGCATTCATATTTAATTTTCTGTATTTGCATTCTAAACTGATGATTTTGTTTCTTCTTAGGCTTAATTAATCGAGTTATCACACAACTGTCTAATGCTGAGAGTCTCTTTGGACACCAAACTTGGTCTTATCATTTTATATTACTTGTACGATCTGGTACACTTGTCGGTGAGTCAACAATTAGCACAAAGAAAGCACTAAAAATCAATTTGAAGATAAATCAGAAAATGAGGAGCAACAAGAGACAAATTCATAGAATATCGAAACAAATGGTTGGAATGAATTTCATACTCCAATGTTTGAGATTCAAACTGAAGGGAGGGCAAGAACGCATAGAAGAAAACTTATATGGATGACAGATTATGAAACAAAAAAAATGTTATGATTGTAATCGAAATTAATTCAGTAACGATTGAAGAAGCCTTTAAAATTAAGTAATGGAGAGATGCAAAGGTGAAAGAGATGGAAGCAATAGAAAGAAATAAAACATTGGAGTTTACTGATGCACCAATAGGAGTGAAGCCTATTGGAGTAAAATGGGTATTCAAGACAAAACTTAGAGAAAATGGAAAAATTGATAAGTGTAAAGACAGATTAGTGACAAATAGTTACGTGTAACACTAAGGAAGGGATTGTACTGCTCAGAATGGTAAAATCATATTTCAATTAGATGTTTAAAATGCATTTCTTCATGGAAAGCTCTAGGAAGAAGATTATGTACAACAGTTAGTTGCATTTGTTAAGAAAGGGGTCGAAGAGAAAGTATACAAATTGAAGAAGACACTATATGGCCTCAAACAAGTAACAAGGGCATGGTACAACAAAATAAAAGCTTACTTTATAAAATATGGTTTTGAAAAAGGGTAGTTAATTTTGTCTTCCACATTCAACTGTGGTGCATGTAAGATAGTTAATTTTGTCTTCCACATTCCTTTTATTTAGATTCCTATAATTTCTAACAACTTAACTTTGTTATTTTAGGTACATGGACACAATCGTTGTAGACCAAGGTCGGTCTTCCATGTATGGATTTATTGAACCTCAGACCATTCAACCTTCTGGTAACACACTTGAAAACAGACAACATTATTTGCAAACATGGATGGATGAGTCAAAAAGAGACGTATACCTTCTGTCATACATTGATGGGTAGGTGTTGTTATATGTAAAAGTTCATTATTAAAGTTTCCTTAATTAGTTAGTTAAATAACTTTTTGTCCTTCGTGATAGGTCGCACTGGCAGCTGATGATCATCATTCCCAAACAATATAAAATGATATGGTTTTGTTTGTTGCACAGGAAGATGAAAAATGACTTGAGAACCATGCTTCAAGGGTAAGTGTTTCTCCAAAAATGACTTTGAATTTGGTGTTCACCTTAAACTTTTATGATAAATATAGTTATGATAATTTTACTTTGTGTTTTCAATCTGTATAGAGTTATTGGTAAATCTCGAGGTCAACTAGTTCCAATTTTGTATCCAAAGGTTGTAAGTCATTTATAGTTCTAATTCATTTTCTATGTTATTGAATGATCTAAATTCTTGACTATTTAGTTTGTCATTTTAGTGTAACCAGCAGCAAGATTCATGGGAATGTGGCTTCTATGTCATGTGTTGGATTAAGACCATCATTCGAGTTGTCATTACAGATGATTGGAATGAGGTAATGATGCATACCTTGAATACATTACAAATCAAATTCATCTTTAAAGATATATGAAACCATAATGAATCTTTCTTCAATTTTGTAGCGCTTCAAGAGTACATCTCCTATACCAAAGGACACAATTAGGCAGATAAGGCAGGAGTGGACAGCTTATCTTCTGCAAAGATGGAGTTAGGAACAGTTTTATTTGTTGTTTAACATTGCTTAGTTTTAGTTTAAGTTTATATCTTTATAGTTTTGGTATTGGATTATTTTGTACATTAAGTAGAACTTTCTTTATATGAAACGCATATATATTATACTATATTGTTTTGGGACAATTTTCTGCTTTTCAGGTGTGGTTTTAATGCAAAAATAAATTAATTTTTTAAAAAAAACACCCAGTAGACGTCGGTTAGTGCATTGATGGACAACTATAGACGTCTGGTAGTGCACAAACAATCGCCCAACCCCTTAATCCCTAAACAACCCGTTCAGGCATATGGACGCCGGGGTATCTTCTTCTGATGTCTGTATAAACGTCGGGGCTATGCCTTGGACGTCTATACAAGCGTCAGGGCCCGACCACAACGGATGTCTATATAGACGTCCGAGGCATACCCCCGACGTTTGACTAACGTTGTTAGCAAAATGATGCAGATGAAATTTTGATGATGTCCAAATCAAGTCAAGACCAATCAAGAATCAAAATGATCTGAAGATTTGTATTGTGATGGAAAGCTTTTGTAATACTCTTAGAAATATGTATAGGACGTAGATCAGAAAAAGAAAAGTGTTTTGTAAAATTACTATAGTAAATCATTGCAACAAAACACTATAGTACTATTCACATGAATAGTAACACTATTCACGTGAATAGTGACGGTTAACGGTAAGAGTATCGCACTTAACACGGACGTTGGGGAAACTAGTCGTTGAAGAAACTAGCCGTTTATGACCGTTGGACAAACTAGCCGTTTATGGCCGTTGGACAAACTAGCCGTTTATGGCCGTTGGACAAACTAGCCGTTTATGGCCGTTGGAGAAACTAGCCGTTAAGTTTGTCTTTTAGTGAATGGAAGAGTCTTTGGATGAGTCTATAAATAGACTCTCATTTTCTCTCAAGAAGAATCCAGAGACACAGAAACTCTTCCCTTGTGCTCAAATACTCAGAAATTATTGAGACTTGTGTGTTCTTGTTCGGCTTGTGAAACTCTTGTCTGTGGAGCTGGTGAAGTGCTGCTACGGTGACAGAGGAAATAGCCGGTTCATCCTTGGTGTGTCTAAGGAGGTGTTCGGAAGAGAATCATCCTTCGTGAAGTATTCGGAGGAGGTGTTCATCCTTTGTGAAGACTCAAAGGAGGTGTAGTTTCATCTCTTGTGGTATCAAGAGAGGTGGTTTCTAAACTTTTACAAATTGTATCTTTGTGATTGTAATTTGTAATTGTTTTGTGTTAGTGAAACTGTTTATCTTGTTTTGAGATAAGCGACTGGACGTAGGATTGGTAAGATCCGAACCAGGATAAAATCATCTGTGCAAATTTCTCTCAACCTTACTCTTGCTTTATTTATCTTTATTAATTGCTAAGTAAGTTTAATTGAGTAGAAATTAAAAGGCACACGTTAGTATTAAAAACCCTCTTGGTTTGTTATCCCACGCTAACCATTCCGCTGCAGCCGCTTCTGACAATTGGTATCAGAGCTTGCTTTGATAGTCATTCAAATGGCAGGATCACATCAAACCTTTGCAGAGGGTGCTTCTATCAATAGACCACCACTATTCACAGGTGAAAATTACGCATTCTGGAAGGTAAGAATGCAAATATTTATGGAATCTATTGATATAGATATTTGGGATGCTGTTGCATTTGGTCCTTTTATTCCAACTAACAATATGCAGGAACCAAAGCCCCGTGACCAATGGACTGCTCAAGATAAGAAAAAATTTGGTAATGATGTAAAAGCTCGTAATATTATTTCATCTGCTTTAACTGTTGATGAGTTTTACAGGATTTCTGTTTGTAAAACTGCACAAGAAATGTGGGAAGTACTGAAAGTAACCCATGAAGGTACAGATGATGTTAAGAGAGCTAGAAAGAATACCTTAATCCAGGAATACGAAATGTTCAGGATGAAGCAAGGGGAAACAATAGTAGATGTTCAGAAACGCTTCACCAACATCGTAAACCATCTTATTGGACTAGGTAAGTCTTTCGATACTGATGAGCTTAATATAAAAATTTTGAAATCTTTAGACAGGTCTTGGCAACCAAAAGTGACTGCAATTTCTGAGTCACAAAATCTCAACACAATGACCATGGCTGCATTATTTGGAAAGTTGAGAGAGCATGAACTTGACCTTGGAAGACTTGATGAAGAAGAATCAAAAGCCAAAAACAACAAGAAGAGTTTGGCGTTAAAGTCGGAGGTTGAAAGAAGCAAAGGTAAATCGGAAGATGAAGACTCAGACGAAGAAGAAGAATTGAGACTCATGATAAAAAGACTCAACAAGTTCATGAAGTCTAAAGGTAAAGGAAAATTTAGATACGAAAAGAAAGATAATCCAGTATCTTCCTCAAATTACCGATGCTACGGTTGCGGAGAAAAGGGACATTTAAAAGCAGACTGCCCAAATCAAAGGAAGGGTGAAGAAAAGAAAGAAAAGAAATTCTTCAAGAAAAAGAAGGCATACATTGCATGGGAAGATGACAATGAGACCATTTCAGATTCAAGCTACTCAGATGAAGAAGCAAACATCTGTTTAGTGGTGAACGACGACGCTGGAAGCCAGGTAAGTACATCTAGCGATTCTGATAATTCTAGTCAAATTAGTGAAAATGAATTGCATGAAATTTATGCTGCGTTAATAGTAGAATCTGAAAAATTAGATAAAGCCCATCAGAAATTGAAAAAGGATTTCAAAAATTTAAAATTAAATTTTGAAAATATTTCTGAAGAAAATAAAAATTTGAAATCAGATTTTGAAAATATTCTTGAAGAAAATAAGAATTTAAAATTAAATTTTGAAAATATTTTTGAAGAAAATAAAGATTTGAAAAATAAAGTTTTAATTTTTGAAAAGGGTAAATTTGCTAGTAGTGATGAATGTGCTTCTTGTGAAAATTTTAAGAAACTACTAGAACAAACAACCTTAGGAGAATGTAGTAAGAATAATGAAAATAAGGTTGTTAAAAATAAGTATGTTCCTAAAATTAAAAATAAACACAATCATAGAACCCGTAGAATTTGGGTAGAAAAAGGAACAACTTATAGGAACACAAATGTTATATCATGCTTTTATTGTATGAAAAAGGGTCATACATCTAACAAATGTAAAATTAAGCATTATGGTGTTCCAAGTGGTAGATATATTTGGGTTGTAAAATGATTTCAAATTTTTAAATTAACCCAAAGGACCCATACAAAATAGTTGGGTACCTATTGTTTAAAATTTAGAATTTCTTTAAAACAATATTTAATTATTATTCCAAGGTAGATGGAATTATTTTAATTTATTTAATATATAAAGTATATATAGTTTTAAATCGGAAAAACTTTTATGTGAGCATGTTGTCTTTGATGAAATTGTAGACCTTGAGGCAAAACCTCTTGAGTCAGTTGAATTACATGCAGGCAACGACGAAGATTTGTAGAAGACAACAAATGAAGCAAAGAATGATGACAATCCTCAAGATGAAGATCTCAACAATGTTTTATAAGCTCTTTCTCCTAAAAATATTTGCTTTAAATATCCTATTGTGCATGTTTGAATGAATCTTTAAATTTGAAATATTTTTAGCTCATATGCATACATGCTTTTATTAAGGGGGAGTATTATCTTAGGGGGAGAACATTCAACACAACTTTTTAATTATGATCAAAAAGGGGGAGAAAATGCTTAAAACTTATTAAAGCTTATTTGCTTATTTAGCTTATTTGTGTTTATTCACTAATGCACTCTTTCTTCCATAAGTTGTGTTTTAAATACAGATTATTACCAAAAGCTTTAAATCAAGAAGTTTTTGATCATCATCAAAAAGGGGGAGATTGTTAGCAAAATGATGCAGATGAAATTTTGATGATGTCCAAATCAAGTCAAGACCAATCAAGAATCAAAATGATCTGAAGATTTGTATTGTGATGGAAAGCTTTTGTAATACTCTTAGAAATATGTATAGGACGTAGATCAGAAAAAGAAAAGTGTTTTGTAAAATTACTATAGTAAATCATTGCAACAAAACACTATAGTACTATTCACATGAATAGTAACACTATTCACGTGAATAGTGACGGTTAACGGTAAGAGTATCGCACTTAACACGGACGTTGGGGAAACTAGTCGTTGAAGAAACTAGCCGTTTATGACCGTTGGACAAACTAGCCGTTTATGGCCGTTGGACAAACTAGCCGTTTATGGCCGTTGGACAAACTAGCCGTTTATGGCCGTTGGAGAAACTAGCCGTTAAGTTTGTCTTTTAGTGAATGGAAGAGTCTTTGGATGAGTCTATAAATAGACTCTCATTTTCTCTCAAGAAGAATCCAGAGACACAGAAACTCTTCCCTTGTGCTCAAATACTCAGAAATTATTGAGACTTGTGTGTTCTTGTTCGGCTTGTGAAACTCTTGTCTGTGGAGCTGGTGAAGTGCTGCTACGGTGACAGAGGAAATAGCCGGTTCATCCTTGGTGTGTCTAAGGAGGTGTTCGGAAGAGAATCATCCTTCGTGAAGTATTCGGAGGAGGTGTTCATCCTTTGTGAAGACTCAAAGGAGGTGTAGTTTCATCTCTTGTGGTATCAAGAGAGGTGGTTTCTAAACTTTTACAAATTGTATCTTTGTGATTGTAATTTGTAATTGTTTTGTGTTAGTGAAACTGTTTATCTTGTTTTGAGATAAGCGACTGGACGTAGGATTGGTAAGATCCGAACCAGGATAAAATCATCTGTGCAAATTTCTCTCAACCTTACTCTTGCTTTATTTATCTTTATTAATTGCTAAGTAAGTTTAATTGAGTAGAAATTAAAAGGCACACGTTAGTATTAAAAACCCTCTTGGTTTGTTATCCCACGCTAACCATTCCGCTGCAGCCGCTCTGACAAACGTCACCCACAAAGACGTCGGGTACAGGTCAGATGTCAAAAAGCCAAAAGAACAAACGTCTAAAACCCTTTATGCACTAGTGTCTAAAGCCCTTTCACACTAGTGTCTAACAAGTGTTTTGGACCGATTAAATTTCTAAACAAACTAAATTTCTACTCTATAAAATCATTCATTTCTTAGTTTATATTATTTTAGTTATCAATATTAGGGAAATAATTATAGAAAATTGATCATCTCAAGCTTATTTTATCAAAATCAATCAATGAAAAAAGATCATGAAATTATATTTATATTATGAGATTATTATAAATTTTATAATTATAAACTCTTTTCTCCTCCAATTATACAAATCATATGAATGAAGAAAGATCAATGAAAACTGTATTTATGTCATTCATAATCCTTCATTGTTGTAATTCATATTGATTACATCACAATCTCACCATACTTAAAATGGTGGAGTATTATCTCCTAAAGGTAGAGTTTCGCAAATACAAAGGTGGCGAATACAATTACATGAAACACATTTTGGACAATATTTTTTACAATCTGTGTCTTTGTTACTACGCCCAAGTGGATGTTCTGTCAACTCTGCTTCAGATTTCATCATAATATATGCATGCAAATATATAAATATAAAAAAATACCTGAGAGAAAAAAGTATATAATAATTATAGAAATTTGGATATTGGGACTAAGAGTTGAAACATAGAATTAATGGATAAAAAGCATGATTTGTGACCTGAAGAAATGATGAAGAAAGCCAATAAGAAATCCAATGTGAGAGATGATTTCCTTGAAGACTCCATCTTGTTATAGAACATCATCTTCAACGTATGTTTATATAGAAAACGAATGTTTACTCGCACTTTTAAACGCATTTTAATTTATTGATGCATTAATTGTAAATATAAATCAATGATAGAATTGATAATATATTAAATGTTGGTGCATTAAATGTAAATGGTAATCAATAAAGATTAGTTTTTTTTATTTATTTATTTTATTTTTCAATTTCTTTTTATTTATATTTACTTTGTTACTATAATTTATTTTACTTTTTTATCTATTAAATTTTTAAACTAATTTACCTATATTACTATTTTCATTCTTCATCATACATTTTTAGAACTTCTAATTAATTAGTCACTAAAAATTATTAAAAAATATTATAAAGTATTAATTTTGTGTACTATTTTTTCATTTTTAATTTGATCTTTTTATGATTTATAATTACTTAGTCATCAATAATATTAAATTTAAACAAAATATATTTTATTTTTAAAATAATATTTTCTTAAAAAAATAATATTAATAACACAAATTGTTTATATCGTAAAAACAAATTGTGTCTAACAAATTGTTTATGAATGATTTATTGCATATTAGCTCACCCCTTCTTGCTTATGTTTGTATTTGTGCGATGATCGTATAACGTGTGTGTTATACGGAAGAAGATAAGGGAACAAGGACAAATCTAATGAAAGTAAAGAGAGAAATAGATGAATAGTGAAGAAGAGTTTCTAGTCATTTCATGGGTGTTTTTATTTGAAATTAAAAATATATATCTTCCATGAAATTTCCTTATGGATGATTGTAATAATGCTACGATATGTTAACTATGAAATATTAAGTATGAGATAAATGGGATGTGACATTTATGCTACTAAAGAATTTTAATTAATTTGTTGGTATTGTCATTGTAGGGGTCTATCAGGCGCATGATGAGAATCTTAGACGCTAATTGATTGCCATCATGTTAACGAGGGCACTTTAGCTTATGACCATACTAATGAGACATTACAAATAGCTTGTGTGGTGTCTAAAGAACAGGCATCCACTTGAAGAGGAGGTTAAAATGTACACAACAAACATTCATCATATTTGGCTAGTTTATTATGTATTTGGTTGCTTTGAACTTTTGATTAATATTTGTAATTAAACAACTTCTTTTATGTAATCAAACAACTTTGTATTTTCATTTATACATTTGTTTACATAACACAAATATTAGTCTTAACGCAAGTCTACACAATTAGTATTAACGTCCATTACACTACAAGAAAATAGCTAGTTACCCGCAGATCATTATATACGGATTAAATCCGTATGTAATAAACGTATTATATACGGATTTTACATATGGATATTGGGAAATCCATTATATACGGATAAATCCGTATATAATTAAAAAAAATTTTATATACGGAGGATCCGTATGTAATTGGTGTACGTAATAAAAAAACAAGTAAAAATGAAACTGAAAGCTCCAAAATTTCCCACACTCTGAAAAAAACATATCTTCTCCCTCTTCTGTCCTCGAACCTTCAGTCCAGTTCTGCCTCTTCTCCCTCTTGTCGAAGCTGCAGTCCACTTCTTCACTGCACTCTCTTCTTCGCTGTGAGTCCACCTCGCCTGCAGGGAGGCTCTTGTTCAGTGAAACCCACACTCGACGTCACTGCTCGTAGATTCGGATTTCCTTTGTCGAACACGGTGAGTAATCGAAGCTTTGAGGATTATTTTTGTTTTCGTTTTCTCTTTTTGTTCTTTGGAGGTTTGAAATTGCGACTTTGGAAACCGTAGGTTGGTTTCTTCGTAGTGGTAGAGATAAGCTGGAGTTGTAGTTGCGTTTTGGTCCTGGTAAGTTTGAATCGTTTAGATTTGAGGTTTATTTGAGTTATCTTTTCTCTCGGTGTTGTTACATTGTCCTATTTTTGCTCGTTGTTGTTTCGAGGTTTGAAATCGCGAATTTAGAAACCCTAGGTGATGGGGTCTTCGAAGTGGAAGAGATAAGATCGAGCTGCTATTGCCTTCTGCATTTAGTATGTTTGAATTGCTTATATTTTGGTTTCGTTTTATTGGTTGTTATTGAAAATGGGTCTTGACGAAAACTAGTCACTGAAAATGGTTTGCTTCGTTTTGGGGGCTTTTATTTTGACTTTGATACAGGAGCTGAAGTGGTTGAGAAGTGTGGGGTACCTCATTGGGAAGGCTTAAAGTGTTGTACAGTGAAGCAAAAGAGCTAGGTACTGAAGCAAGGTATGTTTACTCCTGAGTTTTGCTGTGTTGTTTCCCCCTCTTTTATGTTTAAAGTCCTTACTTTACTTCTTATGCAGTTTAGCATTAAATTGTATAAAGTTCATTTGAACTTCCTGGGAGCATTTTAATAGAACAATAGAGGAAGCTGCTGGATCAATCTCAAGGTTAGGAGAATTCTGGTGGTGTAGAGAAAAGAAACTAAGAAGAGCCAAAGTAAGTGGCACTAAACATTATCTTTGATTCTGTGAAATATGGTGTTATGATTATATAATGGGTGAATGATTCTTTCTAATATGATGAATGCAAATTAACATGTACTTTGATTAGAATAAGGTTTTAGTTATGTTTAGCAATATTTGTATGTGACATTGTGAAATTGGTCCGAATAGGGGTTTCAAGCAGAATAGGAAGAGTTTGATACGTTCTCTAGGAACATTCAATTAATTGATTGATTAAGGTGCAATGTTGTATGATAGTTTATAATCCAGAAAACCACACCATTAACTGACATTTTGGTTAAGAAATGAATATTTAGTAACCAAGGTAAGTAGTTCAATGCGCTTGGAATTGGTTAAGTGCAGGTTTGTTTAACGTGATAGGAGATATTGCGGTGTTACCTCTGGTTGCAAGTTTAATATATAGGTTTGTTAAGTGCAGGTTTGTTAAGAAATATGACATAACCTCTTTTTTAAATCCAACACCCATATAGGAAATATTAGAAGACCGCTCCAACTGCTCCTCTGATATTCCAAAAGGTATTCTCATAGTAGTGTTAAGAAACTAGAAGGCATGAATATTAAAAACAACTAAAATATATAAACTGACTGGTAAAGAATGAGAAGTAGTGGGAAGGAAACTATTGGTAGAAAAGAGGTAAACAGGAAGTGATATGGATTTGGATTGAAAATGATGAGTTAGGTATAATGGAGATAGTTATTACAGTTAGAGTAGTGTTAAGATAAAGATACGTTGGTGTGTTTAGTTCCCATCTTTATCTTCTTTTTCTCTCATCCCATCAAACTATAAAAAATAAATAAATAAAAATTAATACAATGTATTATATGATATCTGAAAGCAAAGAAAAGAGCCTGAGTAATGATTCCTCAAGATAATGCATCCATCTTAAAGTCAAAGAAGTCGTCTGGTTCAGAAGACTATGCAAGATCGTTGGCCCTGACAATTTTTCTTATTGTTGCTCCTGTTGCAGTTTTCTGTGTCTATGTTGCCAGAAAACTAATAAATGATTTTTCTGATCACTTGGGGATGACCATAATGGCCATTGCTATTATATTCACAATTTATGTGAGATTCTCTTTCTTTTCTTGTTATATGCATACAAACGTACACCAAGCATACAATTTTGTTCTTTGACCCTATATTATTCAGCTGTATTGATTTGGCACTTTATTTATAATCTTGAGAAACATTTCTTTATGTTGCCACTCACACATGCTTGTTTGAAGTAAGCTATAAGTCGGGATTAGTTAATGATAGGTTCAGTATAGTTTACAATAGAAGGAAAAGACAAGGTAGTTGGTACAGTTGTAATTAAATAGGTGTAACAAACTATTATAAATAGTCTTATTAATGAGGAGAGTGGACAGTTTTATGGGTTTAGCGAGAAGGATTGTGGAGAGTGGGGTTTTCTCAAATAACCTCAGTTGATTGTTGTGCAAAACTCATCTTGTTCCTTGTTTCTATTCCCTACTACGGTGGTACGGGATTAGAGTACAGATAGCAATAAAAGAATATCTTTCTGTTCTGTTCTAATATTAGTTCTATCAGTTAACTTCTAATTTCTGAATGGAATACAACTTGGCTGATGTCTCTTTTCATTTTTTTATTTGAATAATAAATAAAAGAAAACTAGCCAGGACCATAATGAATCTAATGATCAACTAGTACTACTAGCAGAATGTTTCTCCTGGCCAAGAAATGAAATCCATGACCAAGCCAAGTATTCTACATTATGTCATTTTTTGTTTAAATTAGAGAAAATATTTTATTTGAAGGGGAAATAGATATGATGAAGAGAAGTTTGAGCAGATATTCTCCTCCTTTATCTGATAGCATAATGATGGCAAGCACATTACTTCATAGCTGTAAGAGAGCCTTTCTGAAAACTGGCCATGGCGAATACAATTGTTTCCATATCAATTATGGTGATTTCCCATTAAGTATCCAAGTTTTGGTCTAAGTTCTAATTGCAGATCCGAAATATCAGCATATATATAGGATTCTGCTATAGAATAGTATCGTCCTTGTTTTTGGGAAAACCTTTTAATCCAATTGAAGATAAATTGCTCTCAAGCTTGAGAGATCTCTGTAAGTAAGGTGTATGTAACAGCAAAGGAGATGGGAAGTACATTGTCATTACATTTGGTGTAGAGGGAAAGAATGGGAACAGGTGTTCCTATTGAATGTTGAGCTGGGACCGAATATTGGATATTCATCAGGTTCCATGACTCACCAAATACCATATAATTCTCCATATGCTCTTCTCTGCACTGTGAATAGGCTGTTGTTTCTGAATTAGAAGTTAGAACAACACAACAAAGTTATTATGAGTTGTAAAAAACAACATCCATGCATGTACCACAAGCTATTAATCAAAATAGTTTATATTTGTAAACAAGAGTCGTCCACTATAACTACACTAGATTCCCCCATTTGAAAGGGTGTGTCTCCAGGCCAAGCCATTAGGTTCAGAACATGAAACTTTTAAATCTCCTCCGTTATGACATCTGCTATGTCCAACAAGTATCCTCTTTTGATGTAGTATATGAATTGGGCTTAAGCAATGGTGAAGCTAGGTACATGAGAGCTAGGGGTCACATTAGAAATGAGAAAGGTGACCCATATTTGTGATAGTTTTCATGTTTTCCCTTTGAAAGTCTTTGAGGTTGTCCAGACCTCCATATCATAAGGAACTGATATTTGCTGTCAGGGTTCTTTTTCTTACTAATATTAAGTGAAATTATAATTTTATAAAGTTATATATATACATACGAGTGAGATAGAATAGAGCATGAAGAGTGTTTACTAACCAACAGTGAAAGAAAAAATCTGTCTAATTGTAGAGATAAATTATGAAAGTAAGACAAATGTTGAAATTTAGTATGTTTGGTGGTGAAGGAGGTTAACAATGTGAACTAAGAATGATTTTTCGGATAATACATGAAGATAAAAGTCTTGTAATGTGAACTAGGAATGATTTTTCGGATAATTTGATTAATGTTTGAAATGATTGATCTTTTTATTTATGATTACATCTAGAAGTATTTGTTTTCTACTAGTTTGGATACAAACATAAACTTCTTTCTTACTGTTAGGATGTGTGCACCTATGGAAGATATTTATTGACATATTTTCTGAAATTCATGTTTGTCCAGCCTCTTCAAACCAAGTTTTAAGTACTAAACTTAGCTGAAGATCTTGGCAGGAGATTGTTAGCTGTATTCGATACTCCTACAGGTATTGCTCAATCTTGTATGTCAATGACGGTTGTGTTTTAGTAACTTATCTCTCATAATCATCTTTCTGAATACAGAAAAGGACTGTATTGCATGTTTTTATAATTTAAGATATATTATCTTGTAAGATCTTGTAATATTATGTTCATTTTTCAGTAATAAATTTATGTGTTGTTCTGGTGTTTATAAAAAATGGCAGCTCTTGTTTCTTGATTGCCCCAGACCTTACATTTTATCCTTGATTCTTTTCCCAATTATATTTACAACCCTTTAGAAATTACACAGTTAAAGAGGACCTATCAAATATCCTATACATACACTGTACTTTCTGCATTGAGTTGTTATAATCTGCTTTGGTCCAGTTTTCTGGTGTTTCAAGCTTTGACCAAATCTGCTTTATAAGTCTAAATGTGTTTAAACTGATTGCAAACTCATATTAATCTCAGAAAAGCAAAATGACTGGTTGAATTCCTCACACTCTGATTTAAAAAATCTGCATCAATATTCTTCACTCGTTTGAAGTTGTGCTCACTGTTGTTGGTCAGATTTTGTGGTTTTGAATCTTGGTACAAGTGTGTTTACTATTGTTATACATCTTTCAAGTAGTAGCAACTCTTGTTAATCACTAAAATGCAAAATGCATACCTGAGTTCCCTACTTTCAGTAGCTTGTCTTGTCTTTGTTTCACAATTCTCCAATTCAATTTCTGGTTTGCTTTGGTCAATACTGTTTTTGCTCAGTTTTGTTGTGTATAAAGCTTGAGACAAGTTTCTTTTATGATTTTAAGCATGTCTCAAGGGATAGCAACTCCAATCAATCACAGAATTGAAAAATGAATGGTTGAGTTGATAAAATTCTGGATTTCAAAACTGTCACAGTTTTAAATAAAGTGTTTGCACCGTGCTTGCTGTCTTTGTGTGGTTTTAGGTCACTTTAAATCTTCTAGCTGATATCCTGTAGTTAGATCTAGTGTTTAGGCATTCTTTGAGTCTTTATTTGAACCAGCCAGCTTTGAATGTACTGTTTTATTAAATCTGCAAAAGTTTTCAATGCATTTTTCGGCATTTTAAGCAACTGCTGCTGTCATATGAAGCCACTGGCTGTGTCTATTCTAACCAATTGAGCAAGTCTATGTTGTCATTTGAAAGTTGTGTGCAATGTTCAAATGGTCCTTGAGAAGCCTATATGCACAATTCACCTTTAAACCATCACATTTTGCTGCATTTTAAGCTACAACTGTTGTGAATTATAGAATCTGATTGTTTCAGTGGAGTTTAAACATTTGTGCATGTGTCTTTTACCGTTTGAAAGTTGTAGTTACTTTTCATTTGGTAAATTTGACACCAGTAAGATGTGTTCATTAATCTGTTCTTTTTACTGTTTATTGTGTGATTTACAGGAGGTAGTGTACGGAGGTGTGATTAGGGAAAAGCCAATAAGCAAAGAAGATTGTCCACAATTCCTGAAAGGTATGCTTAATGTTATAGTCCTAGCATTTTTGAAGTAATAAGTAGTGTTCTTTGTCTTGACTCTGATTTATGTTAATCATCAGGTCAAAATTTCCCCCAAAGTTGTAGTAAAACAGTGAAATCAAAACTCAAGTAAGTGGTTCTAACCTTTTATTTGGATCTTTTTGCCAAAATAATGTTGGAGTTGTGATGTTTTCTTGGATTTTAGTCAATGAGTTTGTTTTCTTTAATTTATTTATTTATCTTCTATTCTATTTTATATATTTAGCATTTATAGATATATTTATTAATTTGGTTTCTACTATTGGCTATCATGCCTTCTGCCATATTTCTATTTTGTTTTCTTCTACATTATAAATAATGAGTGGTGCAAGCAGCACCATTGCTTGCTTTGGAATCCTTACTTATTTCTTTGGTTCTTTAGTAAACAATACCCCAAACATTCCTTTCCAATTTATAAATGTAGAGTAGAAGCCTAGTTTTTGAATAATGTCATATAGGAAACAATGACCTTGAAGTCCAATTTCCAATCTTACAAACTTCCTTTCCCTAACAAACAGTTTAATCTATTTGCAATTGGATCCTGTGTGAAACATGCAAAAGAAGTGAGAGTTTAGGATGCCACTTTTAGCCTCTGAATAGTTAGGTTCTTGTTACCCTTTTCATCTAAGGTTGAAAGGTTTCAGCTTTCTAATAAAACATCTCCATTAAAAAAAGAACATTTATAGAGAGGAAGATTCTGGATTGAGTATTAAATCACAGTACAAGAAAATAGAAAGTTCAAAGAATAGAATATTCCTTCCATTCAACTTAAAAACAGTACTCCAAGAAAGAACTCATTGGCAAACAAATAAAAAAATTAATTACCCTCTTTTCAGTTAAAATATCTACAATTGAAAAAGGAGTATTTGACAACAAAAGCAATAGAGTTGTAGATCATGATAGAACAATGAATACCTTGAGGGACTAACCAGCATGGATCACCATAAGTCGTTTTCCCATCAAAACCACCAATTAGCAAATTCCTTGGATAAACAGGTTAACTTCATAAAATTAGACTTTTGAACAGGAACTAGAATCTTTGATTTCCACGAACACAAAATGAAAATAACAAAGACTCCCTCATGCAACTAACATACATAATCTGTTTTTCTCCCTCAACATTTAGCCAAATCCCCAACCGTATTTTGCAAGTCAGAAATGTATGTGCAAGGATGCCAGAGATCATTAACAAGTTAGCTTTAACAAAATAGATTGACAGACAACAGTTATAATGGTTAATGCCTTGCTAGCTCATTTGTAACGTGTCCATCTCCTCACTCCACTAACACTATTATTCTTTCATGATCTTTTTCCACAGCATTGACACCAAAAAGTCCTACTTTCTTCATTATTTGTATCAACCCATGTACCCCAACTCACTCAAACCTCACTTCCACTCCTCTCATACTTAAAACTCGTTCTTTTCTCTTTAAACAATGGAAGAGAATACTCAATACTCTCTTACCCGCACTCTTGGTCAAAGAGTATAGATAAGTGCCCCACCAATGTAAACTTAATGCAAGAGGCTAAAAACAAGATATCCACAATATACATGGTTTTAAAGTGTATCCATGACACTTTTTCATACACAAACAACACCCCAAAGTATCCAACCATGTGTACTAATTATAACAACATCACTTTTCATAAAGCATGAACATCTATACCCCATGTAATATGGCAAACCTTTTAAACTAACATGACTAAGTACTTACCTAACATTACCTTCCAAGGAGCAGTGATGGAAATTCAATTACTGATTGTTTAGTGTTGAACTTTCTTATTACTTTTCCTTGAAGGAAAACTTGTAATACATAATTAATTTAGCCTTGTATTAAGTAATGGCTAATTTGTCGTTAATTGATATGTATACAGAACATGGATCAAGTTCCACCAAATCGTTCATGGATGTACGATAGGTGTTATAGAGGAAGAGGTGCGTTGAAAGAGTCATTTGTATTGGGTGTTGAAGAGTTTATAATTAAGGCTTGTGAACAAGACCGTTATCAAAGAGATGGGGGGCTTCGATGTCCATGTTCAAAGTGCGATTGTACAAAGATTTTGAACGAAAGAGTTGTGAAGGTTCACCTGTATAAAAACGGTTTCAAGCCTAATTATTTCATTTGGGAGGATCACGGGGAAACCATGCAAGAAGCTGATTTAGATAATGATGTCACTTTCAGGGGTGTGGAGACAGAAGGTGAACCAAATGAACAAGTTATGACGATGGAAGACATGGTCCATGATGCTCTCATACAAAGACAACCCTTCCAAGCATCAAATTCTTCTAACATAGAAGAGGCTCCAAATGAAGAAACTCAAAGGTTTTATAACCTTTTGTTGGAGGCAAATACGCCTTTGTATGAAGGAGCATCAGACTCCAAATTATCAATGTGTGTGAGGCTTTTAGCTTGCAAGTCCAATTGGAATATTCCTAACCAATGCATAGATTTTTTTGCAAAAATGCTTTTGGATGTAACACCACACAAATGTGGTTTACCAAAAACTTACTACGATGGAAAAAAGATAGTGTCGAAGCTGGGATTACAATCGCAGAGGATTGATTGTTGTGTGGATGGTTGCATGCTATTCTATGATAATGAATATGGTAAGATGGATGGAGCGTTAGTTGAATGCAAATTTTGTGGGAAGCCAAGGTATCAACAACACAAGACAGGAGCAAGTTCAAAAAAAAAAAGTTCCCGTTAAATCCATGTTCTATATGCCAATAATTCCAAGACTTCAAAGAATGTATGCCTCAAAAGAAACTGCAACAGAATATGACATGGCACCATCACAACAGGTCGTCAAATGGTGTTTTGCGTCATCCGTGTGATGGAGAGGCATGGAGGCACTTTGATAGAGTACATCGTGATTTTTCCATTGAGCCACGCAATGTTCGACTTGGTTTATGCTCCGATGGTTTTAATCCATATGTGCAGGCGTCATCTATACCATATTCGTGTTGGCCAGTAATTGTCACGCCGTACAACCTACCTCCAGAAATGTGCATGTCTAAACCCTACATGTTTTTGACTTGTCTCATTCCGGGGCCATTCAATCCAAAAGTACGCATTGATGTATACCTAGAGCCCTTGATAGATGACTTGAAAAAGTTGTGGAGTGGTGTCATAACATACGATATTTCAAGGCGACAAAACTTTATCATGAGGGCGATGCTAATGTGGACAATTAATGATTTTCCTGCTTATGGTATGCTGTCTGGATGGAGCACCCATGGTAAATTGGCTTGTCCACATTGCATGGAGCATTCAAAGGCTTTTAGATTATATAATGGGCGAAAAAATTCGTGGTTTGACTCCCATCGGAGGTTTTTACCAAATGACCATGCCTTTAGGAGAAATAAGAATGCTTTCAAAAAGGGGGAAGTGGACATGGAAGACGCGCCACCATATTTGACGGGAACAGAAGTTTGGAATAGAGTTCATGGTTATCCTAAAGTAACTGAAAATGGTGCACCAAGAATAGATGGATACGGTGAGTGGCATAATTGGACGAAAAAAAAACATCTTTTGGGATCTACCATATTGGAAGGATAATTTGTTAAGGCATAATCTTGATTTCATGCATATTGAGAAGAATTTTTTTGACAACATTTTTAATACTATGATGAATGTTAGTGGAAAGTCAAAAGACAATGAAAAGGCCTGAATGGATTTAGGCTTGTATTGTAAACGAAAAGACTTGGAGCTCAAAACTCATACAAATGGAAAGATGTACAAGCCAAAAGCTAATTATACACTTTCAGTAGACCAATCAAAACAGGTCTGTCAGTGGTTGAAAGATCTTAGGATGCCTGACGGATATTCTTCTAACTTGTCAAGGTGTGTTGATGTGAATAGGGGAAAGGTCATTGGGATGAAAAGTCATGACTGCCATGTGTTTATGGAATGCTTACTTCCTATAGCGTTTAGTTCTTTACCGACTCATGTTCTCAATCCCATTACAGAAGTAAGTCATTTCTTTAAAGATTTATGTTGTACAACATTGAATGAGGTCGACCTTCGGAAGATGGAAGAAAACATTCCAATCATTATTTGCAAGATGGAGAGAATATTCCCCCCCTCATTCTTTGATTGTATGGAACATCTCCCTGTACATCTTCCATATGAGGCAAGACTTGGTGGACCGGTCCAATATAGGTGGATGTACCCATTTGAAAGGTGACAATATCTCATTCAACAGTTGAATTTAGATGCAACACATATTGAAACTAACATACCACTTTCTTAAATTGTAGGTTCATGGGATATGCTAAACGTTCAGTTAAGAATAAAGCTAGGGTTGAAGGATCAATAGTGGCATCATATTTCCACAAAGAAACAACTCATTTTTGTTCACACTACTTCAAGAACTTTATGTTAACACCACAAAGCGTGAGAAATGAAGTAGACACTGAAGTTGAAAGGACAACATTATCAGTGTTTGACGAAGGTGGTCGTCATTCCGGGAGGGAATCAACTCATTGGCTAAGTGACGAAGAATTGAGATCAGCTCATGTTCATCTCTTGATCAATTGCAATGAAGTTCAACCTTATCTTCAGTAAGGCTCCAAATAAATTGCATTTGTCTATGGATTTTGTTTTCATCATATTAAATTGATATTGACTGAATATTCTCATACCTATGGACAGCTCATTCTTACATACCTATCAACTTTCAGAGTCAAACAGTTCGACACATATACATGCAAATTTCCCATTGTGGTTCAGGGATCAAGTACAACTTATCAAATTCTTCGACATAAATTTGTTATTCACATATTGATTCATTTTTAATTATATTGAATAGGTTCATATATTTTTGTAGGTTCATAACGATCCTTTAAGTGTCAGAAACCAACATCTTAGAGATTTATCACTTGGTCCTTTAAGATGTGTGAAGGAATGGCATACCTACTTTGTCAATGGATATAAATTTCATACCCATGCATGGAGCCAGGGCAAGAAGACTATAAATAGTGGGGTTCATGTTAAAGGCCTTACAGAAGGGGGTGAAGATGATTTCTATGGTGTCATTAAGCACATATATGAGCTCGAGTATAATACCTCAACCATTGAAAAGAAGGTTGTATTATTTTATTGTGATTGGTTTGATCCATCAAGGATAGGGACAAGAGTGGATTCAAAGTATGGCACTGTGGATATTCGAATGGATAAAAGATATATCTTGTTTGATCCTTTTATAATTGCACATAATGTAGAACAAGTGTATTATGTACCATATCCTGCATCGCGCACCGACAAACGGGGTTGGTGTGTTGCAATAAAGACCAAACCTAGAGGTGGTATAGACTCTAATGAGGTAGATGCCATTGAGCCATACCAAGTGGAGGAAATGTCACATGTTAATGACATCATTCAAGTTGAAGAAGTTATTCGATTGCAAGATATAGAAGCCGGTCTTGAAGAAGTGGACCCCAACAATGTACCATCAGTTCAACGCTATATGGATGAAGAAACAAGTGAATCGGAAGAAGAATGCAGTGAAGAGGGACAAAGTGAAGATGAGGATGAAGATTCATTTCACAGTTCTAGCAGTGAATAGAGTTACGATGTGTTGGTGTACCCATGGGTGATCATAAACCCATACTGGTAGAGGGGAGAAAGAAGAAGTGATGAATTAATTTATGTAATTTCAATTTCCGTGTTATTTTGATTAGGGGTGGGCAAAGCACACTGTACTACATTGTATTGTAAAATTTTATAGTTAACTATAAACTAGTTTAGGAAAACTGTAAAACTGTAATGTACTTAAAAACATCTCAAAGTAATTGATCTGAACTATTTTTTAGTTCAGTACAATTCAGTTAACTGTTTTATTCATGAAAATCTAATCTCTTTACTGGTTTAAACATCACATGATTTTTACAAATAAATCTTTTATATTTTAATCTTCAAGAATATAAAAGATTGGATTATTCACCTCCTGCTTCCAACACATTAGCTTCTGCATATGATGTCTATCCTTCAACCATACGACATCCCAGTTGGATTTCTTCGCAAAGGCTTGATTAGACTACTAATTAATCTTCAAGAATATACATCTATATAAATCTTCTAATCCACTTAAATTTTATCAAGAACAGTATATACGTATTCAAGAACATAAATACTTGGAATGAATGTAATATATAAAACAACCTTTTCAATGAACTTATCCAGTGGAGCTCACTTATTTGTGCACCTCTATCCAGTGGGTGATTTCAAAGCGCTTAAAAGAACTATTTGGTTTTGTAATGTCTTTAGGCCATATATATTTTCTCTTTTTATATTTGTCTTTCTCATCATTATTATGCTGACTAAAATTTTTAGTTTTAAGACATAAAAGTTAGAATAATAAAAAATATATGCTTTGCTTTAAGCTATCTATCAGACACCTAGTGCTTATATAGACCTTTATGTGGTCTTTCGCTGAATCAGTAGCAAAATTGCTTTGTGCCTATGTGGGTTAACTCTACTAATTACGGGTTACAATGTGAATTTTGTGGTTGAGATGAGTTTCTATACATCTCTTAATTATTAATTTTACCAAACTCAACGAAAAGAATACTTTGTTGAGATGAACCTGGTACATGAATTTCTATCGGAACTAACTTTAAAAAAGATACCCTATCTTTTATTCTCAAACATTATGATTATATAGCAAGCTTGTAAGTTGCAGCTGAATGACCCTTTTAAAAACCAAATGATCAAATGATCTCACCAGACTTTTAAGCCAATGATCAATCTTAGAACCAATTAGTGAGACGAACCTGGTGCATGAATTCCTAGGGTATCTAACTTTAAAAAGATTAAGATTCCCGTTAACAGCTGAACATTGTATACCAAGCTTGTAAGTTTTGTATGAATGACTCTTTTAAAAACTTGTTTTTCATAATCTATTAATCATAAATTATGATATCCTGTATATAAAAAGGTCTTTCAACGCTTCATATATGTTTAAAACTTTTTATATATTTAAAGAGAGTAAAAATGATAAATTGACGTAATAAAAAAGAAAAAGAAAAAAAAGTATATAATAAGTGCAGATAAAATAAAAGTGCATTCTTTATGATGATTTCTTTTAAGTAATCTTCTGATAAAAGATAATTGTCTCGTAGTCTTATCTGCTTGGTACTCAACATCTCCCAACTTATCCTCAGCTTTCAAATCCTTCAGTGTAAAACATCGCATTCAATTAACCAAATGAATAAACATCTAAGAGTGATCTGATTTGTTAATGAGCATGCAGAATCATTTTTGAACTATTTGAATGAGCCAAAGATAAACATATAACAAAAGGGATGTGGATAATGTATAATATATATGAACCAGAAAACTGCATAATGCTTGCAGATAAAGATGTATACTTGTGTTTGGCTGTGTTTGAGAAGGTCTCGTATGTTTATACATTAGTTTGAACTGAGATCCATGTGATGATTAGTAGAATGTAATTAAGCAAGTGTGATGTTATTTATAGTTTTTCAGCAGAGAATACTCTTTATACAAATAAGTTTCTGGGACAACAAGTTTCTGTCATTTTTTAGTCTGATCTGTTGAATCAGTGGGAAGGGAAATCTGTGAGGTATGCAAGGTGATCATTTGGGATGGAGTTTTGATTGTGTAGATTTGTTGGTTGAATAATCAGAAAAATATCAAGCTGATGTGGTACAAATGAATGAGATGATTGGACACATGGAAGAGAACCGTCTCTTTGAGATGTAAAGGCTGTGAGTTGCAATCATAAGTAAATATCCTTTAAGCCAGGACTCGAATTTGAATATCCAAGGTTTGGAGAAGTACTGTATGGCTATTAAGATAGTGGAACTGCCGTCCTTTACTGAGAAGAGTGTTAGCAAAATGATGCAGATGAAATTTTGAGGATTTCCAAATCAAGTCAAGACCAATCAAGAATCAAAATGATTTGAAGATTTGTATTGTGATGGAAAGCTTTTGTAATACTCTTAGAAATATGTATAGGACGTAGATCAGAAAAAGAAAAGTGTTTTGTAAAATTACTATAGTAAATCATTGCAACAAAACACTATAGTACTATTCATATGAATAGTAACACTATTCACGTGAATAGTGACGGTTAACGGTAAGAGTATCGCACTTAACACGGACGTTGGGGAAACTAGTCGTTGAAGAAACTAGCCGTTTATGACCGTTGGACAAACTAGCCGTTTATGGCCGTTGGACAAACTAGCCGTTTATGGCCGTTGGACAAACTAGCCGTTTATGGTCGTTGGAGAAACTAGCCGTTAAGTTTGTCTTTTAGTGAATGGAAGAGTCTTTGGATGAGTCTATAAATAGACTCTCATTTTCTCTCAAGAAGAAAAATATCTAGAGACACAGAAACTCTTCCCTTGTGCTCAAATACTCAGAAATTCTTGAGACTTGTGTGTTCTTGTTCGGCTTGTGAAACTCTTGTCTGTGGAGCTGGTGAAGTGCTGCTACGGTGACAGAGGAAATAGCCGGTTCATCCTTGGTGTGTCTAAGGAGGTGTTCGGAAGAGAATCATCCTTCGTGAAGTATTCGGAGGAGGTGTTCATCCTTCGTGAAGTATTCGGAGGAGGTGTTCATCCTTTGTGAAGACTCAAAGGAGGTGTAGTTTCATCTCTTGTGGTATCAAGAGAGGTGTTTTCTAAACTCTTACAAATTGTATCTTTGTGATTGTAATTTGTAATTGTTTTGTGTTAGTGAAACTGTTTATCTTGTTTTGAGATAAGCGACTGGACGTAGGATTGGTAAGATCCGAACCAAGATAAAATCATCTGTGCAAATTTCTCTCAACCTTACTCTTGCTTTATTTGGCTTTATTAATTGCCAAATAAGTTTAATTGAGTAGAAATTAAAAAGGCACACGTTAGTTTTAAGAACCCCTCTTGGTTTGTTATCCCACGCTAACCCTTCCGCTGCAGCCGCTCTGACAATTGGTATCAGAGCTTGCTTTGATAGTCATTCAAATGGCAGGATCACATCAAACCTTTGCAGAGGGTGCTTCTATCAATAGACCACCACTATTCACAGGTGAAAATTACGCATTCTGGAAGGTCAGAATGCAAATTTTTATGGAATCTATTGATATAGATATTTGGGATGCTGTTGCATTTGGTCCTTTTGTTCCAACTAACAATATGCAGGAACCAAAGTCCCGTGACCAATGGACCATTGAAGAAAAGAGAAGATCTCAGAATGATGTAAAAGCCCGGAATATCATTGCATCAGCGTTGACTGTTGATGAGTTCTACAGGGTCTCTGTCTGCAAAAACGCTAAAGAAATGTGGGAAACTTTAAGAGTAACTCATGAAGGCGGAGATGAAATCAGGTGTGCTAAAACGAATACTTTAATCATGGAAGAGAATAGTTTAAGCTCTTCATCAAGCACAACATCAAGTATGGGTGATTCTGATGAGCAAGCATACATCTGTTTAGTAGTGAACGACGACACTGGAAGCCAAGTAAGTACCTCTAGCGATTCTGATGATTCTGATCATATTGATGAAGATGAATTACATGAAATTTATAGAGAATTATTGATAGAATCAGAAAAACTAGATCTTGCTCATAAGAAATTGAAAAAGGATTTTAAAGAATTACAAAAGAAATATGAAAAATCCTTAGAAGAAATAGAAACTTTAAATAGTAAAATTTCAAATGTAGAAAATGATACAAATATATCTGCTGAGTGTAAATTTTGTGATAAACATAAATTGAAAGTTGATAACATTGAAAAATCAATAGCAGATGAAAATAAAGAATTAAAATCAAATATTAAAAATATTTTTGAAGAAAATAAAATTTTGAAAAATAAAATTTTATTTTATGAAAAAGGTAAATATACTAGTAGTGATGAATGTGCATTTTGTGTTAATTATAAGAAACTACTAGATGAAACAACCTCAGGAGAATGTAGTAAAAATAATGAAAATAAGGTTGCTAAAAATAAGTATGTTCCTAGAATTAAAAATAAACATAAAACTCGTAGAACTTGGGTAGAAAAAGGAACAACTTATAGGAACACAAACTTTGTATCATGCTTTTATTGTATGAAAAAGGGTCATACATCTAACAAATGTAAAATTAAGCATTATGGTGTTCCAAGTGGTAGATATATTTGGGTTGTAAAATGATTTCAAATTTTCAAACTAACCCAAAGGACCCATACAAAATAGTTGGGTGCCAAATGTTTCATATTTAAGAATATTTTTTAAAAATGTTTTTGTTTTAAATATTTGAAATAGAAGAATCTGTGCATGTTGTCTTTGATGAAATTGTGGACCTTGAGATAAAACCTCTTGAGTCAGATGAATCAGATGCAGGTGAAAATGAAGACTTGCAAAAGACAACCAATGAAGAGAAAATGAATAATCCTCAAGATGATGAAGATCTAAACAAAATATGGCAACAACCTAGAGGATTATCATTGGACAACATCATTGGCGACATATCAAAAGGGGTAAACACTAGAAGAAATTTAGTTAGTTTATTGTATGCTTGCCTCTTTAAATTTAATAAAATGTATGTTGTTTTTCCTTAATATTTCTATGCATATATGCTTTTATTAAGGGGGAGTATAATTTCTAATAAATTTAGGGGGAGCAATCAAGCACAACTTTTTAATTATGATCAAAAAGGGGGAGAAAATGTTTAAAGCTTATTTGCTTATTTGTGTTTATTCACTAATGCACTTTTTCTTCCATAAGTTGTGTTTTAAATACAGATTATTACCAAAAGCTTTAAATCAAGAAGTTTTTTGATCATCATCAAAAAGGGGGAGATTGTTAGCAAAATGATGCAGATGAAATTTTGATGATTTCCAAATCAAGTCAAGACCAATCAAGAATCAAAATGATTTGAAGATTTGTATTGTGATGGAAAGCTTTTGTAATACTCTTAGAAATATGTATAGGACGTAGATCAGAAAAAGAAAAGTGTTTTGTAAAATTACTATAGTAAATCATTGCAACAAAACACTATAGTACTATTCATATGAATAGTAACACTATTCACGTGAATAGTGACGGTTAACGGTAAGAGTATCGCACTTAACACGGACGTTGGGGAAACTAGTCGTTGAAGAAACTAGCCGTTTATGACCGTTGGACAAACTAGCCGTTTATGGCCGTTGGACAAACTAGCCGTTTATGGCCGTTGGACAAACTAGCCGTTTATGGTCGTTGGAGAAACTAGCCGTTAAGTTTGTCTTTTAGTGAATGGAAGAGTCTTTGGATGAGTCTATAAATAGACTCTCATTTTCTCTCAAGAAGAAAAATATCTAGAGACACAGAAACTCTTCCCTTGTGCTCAAATACTCAGAAATTCTTGAGACTTGTGTGTTCTTGTTCGGCTTGTGAAACTCTTGTCTGTGGAGCTGGTGAAGTGCTGCTACGGTGACAGAGGAAATAGCCGGTTCATCCTTGGTGTGTCTAAGGAGGTGTTCGGAAGAGAATCATCCTTCGTGAAGTATTCGGAGGAGGTGTTCATCCTTCGTGAAGTATTCGGAGGAGGTGTTCATCCTTTGTGAAGACTCAAAGGAGGTGTAGTTTCATCTCTTGTGGTATCAAGAGAGGTGTTTTCTAAACTCTTACAAATTGTATCTTTGTGATTGTAATTTGTAATTGTTTTGTGTTAGTGAAACTGTTTATCTTGTTTTGAGATAAGCGACTGGACGTAGGATTGGTAAGATCCGAACCAGGATAAAATCATCTGTGCAAATTTCTCTCAACCTTACTCTTGCTTTATTTGGCTTTATTAATTGCCAAATAAGTTTAATTGAGTAGAAATTAAAAAGGCACACGTTAGTTTTAAGAACCCCTCTTGGTTTGTTATCCCACGCTAACCATTCCGCTGCAGCCGCTTCTGACAAAGAGCCTGTGGGATGGATGACTAGGGCAGAAACATACTTTGGAGCAGTGCAAAATACTTTAGAAGTGCAGATCAAATTGATTATGAAGGGATTAACTATTAGTTGCTTAAATATTTTGAGAGAAACAGATGTTGTCACTTGGTGGAAATTAAGGATTCTAATTGCTATGTTTGGAGGAAGAAGGTTTGAGAACCCATATATGAGGAATTAGCAACCTTGAGATAATTACAACCCATATATGCCACTTACCACCCCAACAGAAACCAACAAATCCCATAGCAGAAGCACCTTTCCTTTTCAAGGCTTCAATAATAGGTTTTGCAATTTCAATACATTTTCCCTGCACATTTAATAGGTAATATCATAATAACACAAAATGTTCTTTTCTTACTTTTCCTTTCCATTCAATTGTAAAAATAAATTGACCCCACAATTTTGTTTTTTGTTGAAGAATATGGCATCAGATGGTTGTGACCCTCCTATTCCACCTTCAGCAAAATCAGATAAGGAGAAGGGCAAGAAGAAATCTTATATGGTCAAGTTGTTAAACCGTTTCAATAACGTAAATGCTTCAAGTAGTCAGCCATCTACACCTACCTCTACCTCCACTGCTAGATTTGTTCCACCACCATTAAAAGTTCCTGGTTTGACACCTACTCCACCATCAATTCCACCTTCGTTGGAAGTTCCTCCTTTCACACCTAGTTCACAACAATTTGCTGCTGATCAATGGAGATCACCCTCCCCCCATGTTGGTTCTAACCCAACAACTCCCACAAATATGCCATCACCATCTCCTATAGGGGATAACCCTCCACGTTCAAGTTCAGCAGCCAATGACTTTGAAGATGTTTCCAACAATCGTCCAATCATTACACCTATTGGTGGAGGGTAAGAAAACATCAATTTAATGTTCCAAGCATATACTGTATTATTCTAATATTTGACTTTTATTTTGGTATAGGTTTTATCCAACAAAAACTGCATCCAACGCAATCACAGCCACCATCAAGCAACAGTTTGATGAGCCATGGGTGACATGGGGACAAATACCTCAAACACGAAGAGATGTTTTCTTTGAGCGTTTTAAGGTACACTTGTGTTCATTTACATTATGTACTACAGTTAATTTTAAATGTTAAGGTCCTCAATTATCTTATCCAATATTCATCTTTTTTGTCAACAGAGAAAGGTTTCATGGAGGTCTAACCATGAAGAAAAGGTGAAAAAAAATTTCCACACAAAAGCATCTCATAGATTATCTGAGATGTTTAAAAAAGCTCGAACAGAAGGAAAAAAACCTGATTGGATGGGGGATATTTTTTGGAATGGTCTTTTGGAGAAGTGGAACATGCCACTTTATAGACAAAAATGTGAAACGGCCAAAAAGAACAGGACATCTGACAAGGGTGGTTGTTTGCACACTGGGGGATCCATTAGCGTGCATGAGCATGCAATTCGTCTGGTACATATAAATTTATTTTTACATTTCTATACGGATAAACTTTAAAAATATTTGATGTTAACAACTAACATCTTCTTTGCTTGCAGTCACAGGAGCTTGGTCGGTCAGTGCATGTTGATGAAATATTTCAGCAGACACATATTCGAGCATCAACAGGAGAATTTGTCGATGAAAGGTCTAGGCGGACACATGTTAGTTTCTACTAACTTATTCTTTATTTGGTTATATAATTCTTAGGTCTATCTATTTAACGATAATCATGTATTCATTTAACAGGAAGAGTTTGAAGCCAGATTTTCTCAAATAAGATCTGAGACAGCATCCGTTGGGGCTTCAACATGTGCTCCCCTAGACCCTGCAGATGAGGAAAGATTGAGGAACCAATGTTGGTTGGATGTTGCTGGTGGAAGGTACAAGGGACGCGTATACGGCATTGGAAATGTCAGTGCTCAAGATGACTGTGTCGATAGTTACATACAACAGACACAGGCATCTTCTTCTCAGTAACCGATTGCAGAGGACATTCTTAACCTCCACACACGAGTATCAACCCATGATGACCAACTTCGACAGATGAACTCTCAATTGCAAGGCTTTATTGGTGTCATGATGCAGTATCTTCCACCTCCTGCAGCCGCAATTGCACAACAATTTCTTCAATCCCAGAATCAGCCACAAGCTAATGTTCAACCACAACAACCACAACAACCACAACAACCACATCAACCAACAGATCAACCACAAGATGATACTGTTTATGGAGATTACTAGTTAGGTTTTTAGAAGTAGGACATGTATGACTCACACTTATTCCCTCAATGACTTTTTTCATGTTATTTGAACTTATTATGATTAACAATTATGTAAACTTTCTTATTATGATTAATGTGAAATGCATGTTTGTAGGTTTTAAAGACTTAATTTATTTATCAAATTTGTGAATGGATACAATGTCCAGGTCTTGTGAATTGTCTGTGTGGTATGGGCAGGTCTTGTAAATTGTCTCTTTTTGGATGTTGGATGACCAGGTCTGCTATTCAAGTCAAGCTGTATGTAAATTATATACGGAATATCCGTATATAACTTATATATGGATATTTCGTATATAATTTATATACGGATATTCCGTATATAAATTATATACGGATATTCCGTATATAAGTTATATACGGATATTCCGTATATAAGTTACATACGGATAATCCGTATATAATTTATATACGGATATTCCGTATATAAGTTATATACGGATATTCCGTATATAAGTTACATACGGATAATCCGTATATAATTTATATACGGATATTCCGTATATAAGTTACATACGGATATTCCGTATATAAGTTACATATGGATTATCCGTATGTAATCTTATCTACGCCCTTTTTATATACGGATTTTTGACCGTATATAATCCGTATATAACACCACTTTTTATACGGATTTTCGATGTTATATACGGATTTCGGCCGTATATAAATGCGATTTTTCTTGTAGTGTTAACTCTACAAATGTTTGCATCTTACTAACACAAGAAGATGACGACGCCCATCCCCTAGGTTAACGACGGGTAAATAATATAATATCTACCATTGGTAAAGGACAACATTCTTGTAGGTGAACCTTTAAAGATAAAATCAGTAAATGGAACCTATTTTATAATGAAACAAAAATAATCACTTTATTTTCACAAAATGAGATCCATGTATACATATTTGTTGATGTTGTCTTATATCAGAAGGTGGTGTACCATATATAGTTGGAAGATTGTAATATTTTGGCAATATGACTAACAGACTAAAATGCAATTATATCGATTAGTAATAACAAACCCAATGTATAGTATAGTCATTCACTTGTCCATACTGGTTCTAGAATATGTATAGAAATTGCCTTTGTGACACTTACACACCAAGTAAATAATCCTTTTTTTTCACACAAAATTCATCACATTTAGTAAGTATAGAGACATTTTGTTTCACAAACCAAAAACAAAACCAAGAATTGAAGTTGAAATAAAGGTATTATATGTTACTAGCTTCTCTTCTAATATTTTCATCATGAATTGAACAACAATGTTCATTATTTTTATGATTAGGAGATACATTAATAATCGAAGCAATAAATAAATTTAAAAAAGAAAAATACAAAGAAATGCACGAAGGTGAGTTGTGAGTCTTAGGACTAATTGGGGTGAACGAAGTGGTAGTGGTAGCGCTCATTCAAAGTGGCTACAATAAGGTGAACTCGTTGATGGTTTTCGCTCTCTGGTGATGTTAGAGGAAGAAGAATTGTGATTGGAGTGGAAACCTAACCTAGTTTGTATAAGTGGGAGCGGTAGTATTGACCATGGGGTTGCAGCTGGGATGGCCTTAGCCTAGAGAAGAGGAATGAGGCAACAAACATAGGTGAAGGATGAAGAATAAAAAACCATGAAAAGAACCCTTTGATAACCCTCTATTTGTATGTTTATAAATTAAAAAATAAATAACAAACTACTTTTGTATATTGGTTATAACTAGAATAAGTATAGAAATTTTTCTTCATTATTACAAAAATATCATCATACCTACTTGTATACATGTTAAAATAAAACAATGCTATAAATAGAAAAATTATAGAAAGTTTTCTTATTTATTACATAAATGTTACCGCGTCACTTTATATACTGATTCTAGATTCAATCGTTATTCAAAATCTTCCATTATGTACAAATTTTTTTACCGCGTCATTTTCTATACACAGTGAATTAGAATCGATATGATATGTTGCTATAAAAAGTGAAATATATTACAATTTTGATCATTTTAAAATAAAATTAAGGTAAAATAAAATATGAGATGGAAATTTCATTATATAATATTGTAGATAAATTGCATTATATAAATTAATTATGTAATTGATGTGATATTTGAAGAGAATTGGTGAGAATTGGATTTATCAAGTTTGAGAAATAAAATGGACTTAAAAAGTGATTTTTAGTTGCATAAATTATTCTTGGATATTCTTATATTTATTTGTGCAGCTCAAATTTAAGTTTTATTGGTCCAAAGTTGGAAAAAAATAGCCTAAAATCAGAATTCTAAAGAGGGAATTACAAACAGTTAAAAACACCCCTGGTGTTTAATTAATGCACTCCTATTTCTAAAACAGACCCAATAGTAAGCCCAACAAAAAGTATTTTTCTCCTACATTCCTAGAATTCTCCTACATACACCCCTCCTAAATTAGACTAAACTAGATTTTGCCATGTGTCCAAGATCCTAACACTCCATGATGAATCAGCCAAATTCTGACACATCATCATCATTGCCACATCAGCTGCTACATCACCACTATAAGAAAAGATATGGCTAGTTTTTCTTACCAAGAAGGCGGTGAATTGGTAATCAATAAAAATAATTACTTTTTGCAATCTTAGACTGATCTTTAATTTATCTTTAAATCCAAGCAATAAATTGCATGCAATGAAAGTAAAAGAGATAAGGAAAGAAATACAAACACAAGGTTTATACTGGTTCGGCCTCAATGCCTACATCTAGTGTCCTTTCAATCAACCTAAGATTGAAAGCCAATTGCACTATAAAGATCTGATTTTTTACAACAAGGCTTTATAGAGACCACCTTTCAAGTGTAACCACCTCTCTTACTCACTATTCTAATATAGCCAACAACAAAACCTTGCAACAAGAACAATCCTCTTTTGCAGTCACCCTTTAAGACACCTCTCAAAGTACAAAGAATACCACGCTCTTCTTCTTGGCCGCATGCACAGGGAACAACACAATCCAAGATTGCAAAAAAAAAAATATGATCAGTCAAGAGAACACCTCAATAGTGTAGTAGTTGATCAGCAATCAAAACCTACATATGTTCTTCAAGAAACCTTCAAGATTATCAACTTTTGTGTATCTTGTTTCTTAGAGCGTCTCAACACACCTGTAACTCTTTTATTAATTCACAAATATCATAAAAGAAAGTTTAGAATTATCAAAAGTCTTTAAAGTAGTGTGCAACGCGTTAATTTATAGTTTTCTCATAAAAGACACAATCTAATTGATTACTATGATAATGTAATCGGTTACATTAGTAATAGAGTTACACGTGAAAAAACATTCAAACAGATTTAATAGATTAAGAACATAATGTAATCAATTGACTTTATCACGTAAGTCAAAGGATATTAAAATACGACCGTTGAGACAATTAAGACTTATCAACAAACAGTTTTCAAACTATAACAAACTTAATTGATTACATAAAATGTGTAATCGATTAAGTACAACACTTATGCAAATTGAAAACATTTTCAACACAAAACTCATCCCAGCACAATCCAGAAAGATGTTTGCAAAGACACGAGTTTAAATCGATTTTACACTTAATGTAATCGGATAAAACTTGTTATGTGAGGAACTTAATTGATTACAACATCACTGTAATCGATTATTTCGTACAGAGTTGCTTTGTGCTTGTGGTTTTATCACACAAAAACATTTAGCATGCGTATACAATATATAAACTCAATTATGATCATAGAAGTATGCAGACCAAACAACATATCATATGTATCAATCATAAAGAAACATTTGCATCCCAACATATGTATCAATCACAAATACACATTTATGTTGTTGTCATGAAAACATATATGTGTTGTTACAATCAATGTGTTGTCATCATAAAAAATCAAACACATCAGGGATTGGGTTAGCACTTATATTGCTCCCCCTATCAACAACCACCTTTGACATGTGATCACCATCTTCATTAGAAACCCTGATCCTCCCCTACAGTTAGTTATGTCACGCCACCACCAAACCCTAGCATTGTCTAACCTAACCCTAGGTTGTCGTTGGTCACCATAAACACAATCCACAACCTTCAACGCCGCTACCATCATTGTTTTCTTCCTCACATAGCAGAAGCAGAAGGTGAATTTCGTCGCCCCCATCAATCATCATCATCTTCGCTTCCTAACATAAAAATTATCTCCATCCCCATATACATATTTATCTATCCTAGTATTACTTAATACTTATACACTTGTGGCAAAGAATTGTCTATATAATGGGTGGTACAACATCAACATTTCTAACATTTCACAATGGCTATCCAACTCTTTTAGTTTCCAACACAGATTGTGTGGATATATGCCACCTATCCCCAAAGCCCTTTACGTTATTTTACCTCACATTGTGCAACTTTTTGTTAGCAAAATGATGAAGATGAAGTTTTGATGATGTCCAAATACAAGTCAAGCACAATCAAGACTTATGAAGAATGATCTTAGAAGACTTGTAAAACCTTGTAAAAATTGTATGAACATAGGATAATTAGTAGTTTCATGTATGTATTCAAAAGTGATGTAAAAATAAATCAAGAACAAAATCTGTGCAGTGTTAATCGATTAACAAGAGGTGTTAATCGATTAACGTTAATCGATTAACACAGTGTGTTAATCGATTGTTCCAGAGGCAAATGGCGAAGCACAGAATTTCGGTGTTAATCGATTAACACAGGGTGTTAATCGATTAACGTTAATCGATTAACAAGGACTGTTAATCGATTAACACAGTGACCGTTTGAAAAACTAGCCGTTTTTAGAGACGTTGAAGTATCCGTTGGGATGTTAATCGATTAACCACTGTAGCTAATCGATTAACACAGTCAGAAAGTCTAAAAGCGAAAATGGAGGAGCCTTTGGATGAGTCTATAAATAGACTCTCATTTTCTCTCAAATCCAACTCTTCCCTTGTGCAAAACATCTCTGAACTCTTTGAGAATTGTGTGCTCTTGCTCAGCTAAGGAAACTCTGTCTGTAGAGTTGGTTATATACTGCTACGGTGATAGAGGAATAGCTGGATCATCCTTGGTGTGTCTGAGGAAGTGTCTGGAAGAGAATCATCCTTCGTGAAGCATTCGAAGGAGGTGATCATCCTTTGTGAAGATTCAAAGGAGGTGTAAGTTCATCTCTTGTGGTTTCAAGAGAGGTGGTAATTTCTAAACTGTTACAAATTGTTTTTCTGTGTGACTAATATTTGTAATAGTTTTGTGATAGTGAAAAAGGTTTATCTTATTTGAGATAAGCGACTGGACGTAGGATCCTAGTGATCTGAACCAGGATAAAATACCTGTGCAATTTTTCTCTTTCCCTTACTCTTTTATTTACGTTTAATTATCTGCTTAGTAAGAAATTAAGAGAAAAATATTAAAAAGAGATAATATTTGAATATAACCAATTCACCCCCCCTCTTGGTTTGTTTCCACGCTAACCATTCCGCTGCAGCCGCTCTGACAATTGGTATCAGAGCTTGCTTTGATAGTAATTCAAATGGCAGGATCACATCAAACCTTTGCAGAGGGTGCTTCTATCAATAGACCACCACTATTCACTGGTGAGAATTACGCATTTTGGAAGGTAAGAATGCAAATATTTATGGAGTCTATTGATATAGATATTTGGGATGCAGTTGCATCTGGTCCTTTTGTTCCAACTAACAATATGCAGGAACCAAAGCCCCGTGACCAATGGACTGCTGAAGACAAGAAAAAATTCGGTAATGATGTTAAAGCTCGCAATATAATTTCATCTGCTTTAACTGTTGATGAGTTTTACAGGATATCCATTTGTAAAACTGCACAAGAAATGTGGGAAGTACTTCGAGTAACCCATGAAGGTACAGATGATGTTAAAAGAGCTAGAAAGAATACTTTGATCCAAGAATACGAGATGTTCAGAATGAAGCAAGGAGAAACAATAGTAGATGTTCAAAAACGCTTCACCAACATCGTAAATCATCTTATTGGACTAGGTAAGTCTTTCGATACTGATGAATTAAATATAAAAATTTTGAAATCTTTAGACAGGGCTTGGCAACCAAAAGTGACTGCAATTTCTGAGTCACAAAATCTCAACACAATGACCATGGCGGCATTATTTGGAAAGTTGAGAGAGCATGAACTAGACCTTGGAAGATTAGAGGAAGAAGAAGCAAAAACGAAGAAAAAGACTCTAGCATTCAAATCTGAGGTAGAAAAGAGCAAAAGCAAGATGGAAGATGAAGACTCAGATGAAGATGAAAACTTGAGTCTACTAATCAAGAGGTTCAACAGATTCATGAAATCAAAAGGCAAAGGGAGATTCAGAAATGAAAAGAGAGAAAATCAAGGATCTTCCTCAAACTACAGATGTTATGGTTGCGGAGAAAAAGGACACTTGAAAGCAGACTGCCCAAATCAGAAGAAGGGTGAAGAAAAGAAAGAAAAGAAATTTTTCAAGAAAAAGAAGGCATACATTGCTTGGGAAGACGACAATGAAACAATTACAGATTCAAGCGACTCAGATGAAGAAGCGAACATCTGTTTGATGGCAGATGACGATAATGACAGCCAAGTAAGTAGTTCAAACTATTCTGATAATGATAGTCATATTGATGAAAATGAAATGTATGCTGCATTATTAATTGAATCTGAAAAATTAGATGTTGCTCATAAAAAGCTGAAAAAGGACTTTAAAAATTTGAAATCTGAACTTAATAGCCTTCTTAAAGAAAATGAAGATTTGAAGCTTACTTCTGAAAATTCTTCTAAATTAAATGATAATTTGAAAACTGAATTTACAAATTTATCTGAAGAAAACAGAAGTTTGAAAAATAAATTTTTATATCAAGCAGAAGAAATTAGAAATTTAAAAGGTAAAGTTTTATATTATGAAAAAGGCAAATTTTCTAGTAGTAATGAATGTGCATCCTGTATTAATTATAAGAAACTACTAGATGAAACAACCTTAGGAGAATGTAGTAAAATAAATGAACATAAGGTTGGTAATAATAAGTATGTTCCTAGAATTAAAAATAAGCATAATTATAGAACCCGTAGAACTTGGGTTGAAAAGGGAACAACTTATAGGAACACATATACTGCATCATGCTTTTATTGTATGAAAAAGGGTCATACATCTAATAAGTGTAAAATTAAGCATTATGGTGTTCCAAGTGGTAGATATGCTTGGGTTGCAAAATAATTTCAATCTCTTCAATCTAACCCAAAGGACCCATACAAAGTAGTTGGGTACCTAAATAGCTTGTTCTTTTTATGTTGTAGGAATTATTAAAACCAAGGAAGCATATGTGGTGTCTTGATAGTGGATGTTCAAAACACATGACCGGAGATAAGAAGAAATTTACAAGCTTCCGGAAAAGAGAACGCGGATTTGTCACCTATGGTGATAACAATAAAGGAAAAATCCTTGGAATAGGAGATATTGGAAGTGAAGATACTTTGATGATCAAAGACGTGCTATATGTGGAAGGATTAAAGCACAACTTAATCAGCATTAGTCAATTATGCGATAAAGGATTCAAGGTAACCTTTGAACAAAATTCCTGCACTATTTATAAAAATGATTCTTCTGAAATTGCTTTGAAAGGAATTAGGCATAACAATATTTATTTGATAGATTTAGAAAATGCATCAAGTAGGAATATTTCATGTTTAGTAGTAAAAGAAGAAAATCCATGGTTATGGCATAAAAGAGCTGCACATATTCATATGCAACAATTGAATAAACTCATTTCTAAAGACTTAGTAATTGGTCTACCAAAACTAAAATATGTGAAGGATAAATTGTGTGATGCATGTCAAAAGGGAAAACAAGTGAAATCATCTTTTCATTCGAAAAATGTTGTTTCTAGTTTAAAACCCTTAGAACTTTTGCACATGGATTTATTTGGTCCCTCTAGGATAAAAAGTTTTGGAGGAAATTATTATGCTTTAGTTATTGTAGATGATTATTCAAGATATACTTGGACTTTCTTTCTTACTCTTAAAAATGAAGCTTTCAAAGAATTTAAAAAGTTTGCAAATTTAGTTCAAAATGAAAAGGATTTGAAAATAAAAGCTATTAGAAGTGACCATGGAGGTGAATTTCAAAATGAATATTTTGAAACTTTTTGTGAAGAATATGGCATTTCTCATAATTTTTTTGCACCTAGAACTCCTCAACAAAATGGAGTTGTAGAAAGAAAGAATAGATCTTTAGAGGAACTTGCTAGAACTATGCTAAATGAATATAGTGTTCCTAAACAATTTTGGGTTGATGCTGTGAGTACTGCATGTTATGTTTTAAATAGAATGCTTATTAGACCAATTTTGAAATGTACTCCTTATGAACTTTTTAAAGGTAGAAAACCAAATGTTTCACATTTAAGAATTTTTGGATGCAAATGTTTTGTCCTAAACAATGGAAAACAAAATTTAGGAAAATTTGATTCCAAAGCAGATGAAGCTATTTTTCTAGGATATTCTCTAACTAGCAAAGCTTATAGAGTTTTTAATAAGAAAACATTTCAAATAGAAGAATCTATGCATGTTGTGTTTGATGAAATTGTAGACCTTGAGGCAAAACCTCTTGAGTCAGATGAATCAGATGCAGGTGAAAATGAAGACTTACAAAAGACAACAAATGAAGAAGAAATACATAATCCTCAAGATGATGAAGATCTAAACAAAATATGGCAACAACCTAGAGGATTATCACTGGACAACATCATTGGCGACATATCAAAAGGGGTAAACACTAGAAGAAATTTGGTAAATTTTTGTATGAATGTAGCTTTTATGTCGCAGATAGAACCCAAGAACATTAAGGAAGCTCTTCAAGATGAACAATGGTGTATAGCAATGCAAGAAGAACTCAACCAGTTTGAAAGAAATCAAGTTTGGGAATTGATTCCTAGGGAAGATACTCATCAAGTGATTGGAACCAAATGGATATTCAGAAACAAACTGGATGAAGATGGAAACATCACCAAGAATAAAGCTAGGCTTGTGGCTCAAGGATATAGTCAAGAAGAAGGTATAGATTATGATGAGACATATGCTCCAGTTGCCAGGTTAGAGGCAATACGCCTACTTCTTGCTTATGCATCTATAATGAAATTTAAGTTGTTTCAAATGGATGTGAAAAGTGCATTTCTAAATGGTTTTATAAAAGAAGATGTGTATGTTGAACAACCACCCGGTTTTGAAGATTTTAAATTTCCAAATCACATCTATAAGTTAAAGAAAGCACTTTATGGTTTAAAACAAGCACCTAGATCTTGGTATGAAAGACTTAGCAATTTTCTTTTAGAAAATAATTTTAATAGAGGAAAAGTTGATTCCACTTTGTTTATTAAAAGAGTCGGAAAACATATTTTGATTATTCAAGTATATGTTGATGATATTATTTTTGGATCAACTAATAAATCTCTTTGTGAGGATTTTGCTAAGACTATGCAGGGTGAATTTGAAATGTCTATGATGGGAGAATTAACATTCTTCCTTGGTCTTCAAATTAAGCAAATGAAAGAAGGTACGTTCATTTCTCAAACCAAGTATTGTAGAGAAATTCTTAAGAAGTTTGAAATGGACAAAGCAAAGGAAGCATCTACACCTATGGGAACCTCTTGCTATCTTGACAAAGATGAGTCAGGTAAAGAGGTAAATCAAACTAAATATAGATGTATGATAGGTTCTTTGTTATATCTCACTGCTAGTAGACCGGATATTATGCAGAGTGTTTGTGTATGTGCTAGATATCAATCTAGTCCTAAAGAATCTCACCTTACAGCAGTTAAAAGAATATTGAAATATCTTAAGGGAATTGCATCCTTTGGTTTATGGTATCCATCTGGAACGGAACCTAGTCTTGTGGGATTTTCAGATGCAGATTATGGAGGTTGTAAGATAGATAGAAAAAGCACTAGTGGAACATGTCATCTTCTGGGTAGTTCCTTAGTTTCTTGGCACTCTAAGAAACAAGCCTGTGTAGCCTTATCAACAACTGAGGCTGAATATATTGCTGCTGGAAATTGTTGTGCGCAAATTTTATGGATGAAACAGCAATTAGAGGATTATGACATTCATTTAGATCATATTCCACTTAAGTGTGATAATACAAGTGCAATAAATCTTACAAAGAATCCCATAATGCACTCTAGAACCAAGCACATTGAGATTAGGCATCACTTTCTTAGAGATCATGTACAAAAGGGAGATTGTGAGATAGAATATATTGATACACAACATCAATTAGCTGATATTTTCACCAAAGCATTGCCTAAGGATAGATTCTATGAGCTTAGAAGAGACTTAGGAATATTGAACATATCTCAAAATTAGATATAGGTAAAAATTTGACGTTTTTCGGAAATCAGCGTCAGTTAATCGATTAACACAGGGTGTTAATCGATTAACGTTAATCGATTAACAGACCCTGTTAATCGATTAACATACGTACTGCCTGAAAAATTTTAAATTTTCTAGCCGTTGTAACGGCTATAAACGGTTAAAAACGGCTCTTTTATGGAATTTGGACGTTGAGGGAGGTAATTCCAGCCTATATTAACCCATATCATCCCTCCTTTTCACCCATTCACTTTCCCATTCTTCTCAAACTCATATTTACCTCATCTTTCACTCCAAATCACATTTTGTTCTTGCTGTCCACACTATTTTCATTCCATGGCTGAACCATCCAGAAGAAGAAGAAGAAGAAGCTATGGCTCTGAAAGTACTCCTCCCGCTCGCGGTCCAAATATTCACGGTTGGATCTCCGATGAAGGAAGGCACGACGAATACTTGCAATGGTGGAAAGAACGCAAAATTCTTCGCCAAAAATTTGTGGATCTTAATTGGTTTGCGGTACATCAATTTCAATTCTCTCAGCAATTGATGGCTCAAGGCGTCCAATATCTACTGCACCTTCAAGGGCGCTATTACCCCGATTTGGTACGCGTATTTTACTACAATCTCAAATCCCAAAACGGTATTGTTCACACTCGCGTCAAAGGAGTAGACATTATTCTAGATCACGATATTTGGTTAAATGTTGCTCATATTCCACCTTTAGAAAATGCCATGCATGTGCCAAATGATTTTGGTGAGTTTAACAAAATTTTGGCATATCGCTCCTTTATGAGGAATCCTCAACAACCTCTACCAAATAGGCGATATCTTCTAGTGGGAAATCTAAGAATGGAGGAAAGGGTCCTTCATTATCTCATTGTTTGGATGCTTTGTCCAAGAGGTACAAACCTTGCTCAATGTTTTGAAACTGATTTGATGATTATGTCCGCCATCACTCAAAATATCAACATCAATTGGGCAAGTCTCATCTCAGATACTATGGTCCGTGCCAAGAGGTATGACAGAGGTCATCTCCCATATCCTCTCCTTGTTTCATTGATATGTATCTATAAAGGGGTGGATGTCACCGGAGAAAAACATCTCACTGTCTTACGTACCCATCAAATTGAAGAATCTGCTTTGCATCAAATGGGATTTATAAGACAAGGAAATTTGTTTGTCCGCGCTGATGAAGATATTGCACAAGAAGAAGATGCCTCAGCTGAAGAGGAGGAAGATATCCCTATGCCTCAACCAACCAATGTTGCTGGACCATCAAATCCTCCACAAGAATATAGTCTAGAAAGTATTTCTAGACAAATTGAAGCCATGGCCACAATGCAACAAACACGAATGGACGATATGATGGCATATCACAATCTTCGTTATGATGAGATTAACACTCATCTTAAGGAGATTGATGACAAACTTACCAAACTATATGTCCCTGATAGTGATGATGATTAGGCATCTTTATGATTCTATGTTTTTATTAGTGTGTGCCCTTTATGTATGCTTCTATGCTTGTATGCCTCTTTAAAATTCAATAAAAATGTGTGTTCTCTTATCTTAATATTTCTATGCATCTATGCTTTTATTAAGGGGGAGTATAGATTCTAATATATTAAGGGGGAGTCATTATACATCACTTTTTAATAATGATCAAAAAGGGGGAGAAATAGTTAAAGTCTTAAAATATTTTTTCTAAGTTCACTAACAATTTTTTCTTCCTTAAGTTATTTTTTATACAGCTGGTTCACAAAAGCTTTAATTCAAGAAGGTTTTGATCATCATCAAAAAGGGGGAGATTGTTAGCAAAATGATGAAGATGAAGTTTTGATGATGTCCAAATACAAGTCAAGCACAATCAAGACTTATGAAGAATGATCTTAGAAGACTTGTAAAACCTTGTAAAAATTGTATGAACATAGGATAATTAGTAGTTTCATGTATGTATTCAAAAGTGATGTAAAAATAAATCAAGAACAAAATCTGTGCAGTGTTAATCGATTAACAAGAGGTGTTAATCGATTAACGTTAATCGATTAACACAGTGTGTTAATCGATTGTTCCAGAGGCAAATGGCGAAGCACAGAATTTCGGTGTTAATCGATTAACACAGGGTGTTAATCGATTAACGTTAATCGATTAACAAGGACTGTTAATCGATTAACACAGTGACCGTTTGAAAAACTAGCCGTTTTTAGAGACGTTGAAGTATCCGTTGGGATGTTAATCGATTAACCACTGTAGCTAATCGATTAACACAGTCAGAAAGTCTAAAAGCGAAAATGGAGGAGCCTTTGGATGAGTCTATAAATAGACTCTCATTTTCTCTCAAATCCAACTCTTCCCTTGTGCAAAACATCTCTGAACTCTTTGAGAATTGTGTGCTCTTGCTCAGCTAAGGAAACTCTGTCTGTAGAGTTGGTTATATACTGCTACGGTGATAGAGGAATAGCTGGATCATCCTTGGTGTGTCTGAGGAAGTGTCTGGAAGAGAATCATCCTTCGTGAAGCATTCGAAGGAGGTGATCATCCTTTGTGAAGATTCAAAGGAGGTGTAAGTTCATCTCTTGTGGTTTCAAGAGAGGTGGTAATTTCTAAACTGTTACAAATTGTTTTTCTGTGTGACTAATATTTGTAATAGTTTTGTGATAGTGAAAAAGGTTTATCTTATTTGAGATAAGCGACTGGACGTAGGATCCTAGTGATCTGAACCAGGATAAAATACCTGTGCAATTTTTCTCTTTCCCTTACTCTTTTATTTACGTTTAATTATCTGCTTAGTAAGAAATTAAGAGAAAAATATTAAAAAGAGATAATATTTGAATATAACCAATTCACCCCCCCTCTTGGTTTGTTTCCACGCTAACCATTCCGCTGCAGCCGCTCTGACACTTTTTATATATCTTATGTGATTTCCATGTGAATATAAACCTTTATTCCTATTCGTTATTCATATTATACATATTTACAACTGTGGTCAACATTTAATTTCTTGATTTATACATACTATTGTCCTCTTTTACTTGTTGAGATGAATCACATAGATTACCTGACACCATTAAATTACATGAAGGTCATTAAAGATAATTTGTCAATCCAACCAAATATGTTAGTCACCTTGTCAATAACCAATTTATTGGATTATGTGATATTTGTCATGTTTATAATCTTTGTTTAATGTGTATGTTTGATTGTGGTGTGGTTGTAATTAAATATATGTAGTTATGGGACAACATTCCTAAATATGATGGGAAAAATGTTGGATTACTGACGAACGGGTCGCACCGCTCACAAAAGTTGATTGCACGAAAATAATGCAGTATAATTACTAGGAAGTGACTCCTAGGTCGTCTCTCAAGGACCAATTTGTGTCGGTTCAGTCTCAGATTTTTTTACACGAAAGGGGGGAGTTTTGTAAATGGTTTGTATGCGGGAAAATTAAATACTGAAAACAATAAATTTAGAGAATGGTAAAAATGGAATTTAACTTTTTGAAAACATTAATTGGGAACGAAATTTTGACAGAATTAAAATGCAAAGCTGAAATTCACAACAGAATAGAAAATGAAAGTAATTGCATCCAAAATCTAAATTTGAAAACGGAATTGTAAATGAACTATAATATGTAGATGAAAATAAAATTCAACAACATCAATTGAGAAATGCAAAATGGAAATTACAATTGAAATTCAATCCTTGAAACTGAAAATTAAAACAAGCACAAAACCTCCCCAAAGAGGGGAGGAGGAAGCAAGAACGTAAACTTTGCACTCCTAACTCTACTCCTAAAATCTAATGAAATCCTTTTCTATGATGCCATTGCTCTTTTATAACCAAAATCTGAACTTCCACTTCCTCCCGTGACATCTCTTATTTTCAGCATGTTGTCCCTTGCAAATTTTGGGTCCGCGAACTTTTAGCTTTCATATCTGGCCACCACTGAATCTGCTTTTCTTTTCTTCACGTGTGCACTTCCAAAACAACACTGTTGCTTCTTCTTTTCCTTGCTGCTGGACGTAGCACACCAAGGCTGCTGCCACATCAAAGTGTTGCTTCCATGTGTGCTCCTCCAATTAAAGCCTTTTAATTTCTCCAAGCACCTCCTTTCTCCTTTTAATCCAGCATGCTCATGACGCCCTTCAACTGCCGCACCCCTCCAAGCTTGTGGATGGAGCTTCCAATTCAGAATTCATCACCCGTGGTGACTTGTCGTGACAAACAGCGTGTGCTCTTCCTTCCAGCCCAAGACCGTGAGCTACTTCCCTTCATCCGCAACACCCTCATCTTTCACACGTTCAACTCCCTCTTCCTCATCACCGTGCATACTGTTTTTGCTTCACCATCCCACGTTCTTTCCAGCAAAATAAGTCACGCTTCTTAAGAGCAAAGTGCATCCAAGCTTGTGCAATATGAATCAATATTCTATTCTTTATTCCTCAATCACAAAATGCACTTAATGCTGGAATAAAAGAAAACCGTGCACTTCCATGGGATGGTGGCTCCCATTTTTATTATGCTTACCAAAAGAATTGTCTATATGTGGCCATGTATACATGCTAAGCCATTTAAGAAAAGAGAACAAAACCCTTTACGGTGCACTTCTTTTCCATGTGGGCCATGTGTACCACTTTCCTTTCTTTGAATAAAATGTAAACTCTCTCCATGTGCCGTGACTTTTCAAGAAAGAAGTGTGGTCCCTCCTTCTTTCTTTGTTGATTTTTGGATGAAATCAAAGACTTGTTCCAGCCGTGCTTAGTATTTTGGAATCCATATGAAAGTGAACTTCCAACCAAGGTGTCCCCTCTTTGATTCCAATTGGCTTCTTTTCAATTTGGTTTGCACCGTGCACATACAATTAAGCTACTCCTCTACGTTTTTGCCAAGCCATCACATAAATGCTTATTTAATAAAACCGTGAGTGGTGGCAACCTTTACGTAGATGTTTTGCATGTTTTGCCAAAATGAATTGGCAAATTAAATTCCCATGGCCGTATGCTTCACTTCTCAAAGGAAGAAGGTTCCCTTTGTGTGGCTGGTTGATATAGCCGTGTGGTGTAATAATGCCAATTGAAATTTTTTTCTTAAATAAATCTTCTTCCAAATGTCCCAATAATATTTATAGAATTTTCCCTGCACTCGATAATGTAAATAATTAGCTTAAATAATTCAAATTAATTAAAATTAGAATTTCTAAACAAATTAAGCACAATTACCAAAAATGGGAAAATACTGGACATTTAAACATAATTCCCCGACTAATTTTAGCACAATAAACTAAATGAAGTGTAGAAAATAATGATTCATCAAAATAGACCACACTTAGTCTTTTGCACTCCTGGGCAAAATCAAGATGCAAATCAGGGAATAGTTCAAAGGACATTTAGGACGGTGAAACAAAACTCAACAGACAGAAAACAAAGACTTCAAGAAAAATAAAAAGAATTTACAGAGTTCTCAAGAATTCTGGACAGAGATAAGAAGTAGACAATATCCAACACAGAATCAAAGAAAGCAGATACTTACAGAAATCATCCAAGCAATTCAAAGCATGGTAAAATAATCAATCAGCTCAAGAGGTGATTCAAAAATGACAAAACCTCACAGATGCACTATAGTGTTTCTCTCAAGTGTTTAAGGTAAATCAATTTCACTCAATGCACTCAAGAAAGCAAACACAAACAGACTTGGCAATCTTCTAATATCAACACTTAAAACATATGCATGTTCAGATCAAAAGGTCTTTTCTGGGTTGTAATGGGGCCAAGGACAGGGGAGGATAATTTTGGATAAGTAGCTATAGCCCAAAAGAAATAGAGGAGCATTGGGAAAAAGTGTAAACACAGTGAAATCTCACCCCAAACCTCTAATTCAATCCTCTTCTCGACTCCATTATTCACAAAATTATTTTTCATTTTTCTCTTTTTCTCATCTTCATTTTTTTTCATCCTGTCTCTTTTCTTTTTTTTTCTCTTTATCACGCAACAGGATATAATTCATATTTTCAAAACAAGATGAGGAACCAACTAGCCAATTCATCAGAATCCCCAAGGAGACCACACTTATTCACATAACACTTTTATAGCTCCAGACTTTCCTAAGGTTAAGGTAATAATTTGTTTTTCACTTAGGATCAGTGTATGAGCTTCAACACAAATAAATATATACAGTATAGGCTCAAAGGGGTTATCAAAGGATAATAACAAGGTAGGCTTATTTGGCTAAAGAGGCTCAAGAATAAAATTGCCTTTATCACTTCCAAAAATGCATATAAATCAAGTATATCAAAAAGAATCAAGCCAAGGCATATGTGCAAGCAATCAAGATACATATCACACCAGAAAGAAAATTAAGTGGCTCAAATTCTCACACAGGGCATTCGTTACAATCAAATCAACCTCTTAAACATTATAATCATCTTCCAAGCAGAGAAAAGCAAGGATTTCAAACCATAAGTATTAATTAAGTGAAGGAAAAATCTACAACTTAAACATCATCCAGAAATCAAAAGAAAAATGTAAAATTTATTGCACACAAAACACACTAAAAACCACTTAAAACAGAAAAAATTTAACACACAAAATACAAACTTAACAGAAACTAACAGAAAATCAAAATTTCTCCCCAGTAGACCACACTTAAATCACACAATGTCCTCAGTGTGTTACAATCATCAGATTATCAATTTCAGAGCAGTCAAATAATATAGACAAGTGCAATAAAAGGTAGGAAAAATGGGAAGAAATTTTTCAGTAACATCCATCAGTAGATGTCTAAATCACCTAGCACCCACCAGCAGATGCTAAATTATTATTTTTTTTATTATTACTTTTTTTTTTTTTTTTTGAAAAAGGAGACCGGTACTGTGACAACAGTCTCGGTGGCAAAGACCGGAACTGTTGCTACAGTGGAAAGCAATCTGGCTATAAATAGGCCGCTCCTCCACGTCCAGCGCCATTTCCTGACCTAGTCTCTCTCTCTAGTCCTCTCTTCGCTCTCCTCGCTCTCCCTCTGCGTCTGGATCTCTGCAGGGAGCTTCTGCCACCGTGCCTACTGAAGAGTCTGAGATCCGCGAGGAGCTTCTCTGCCAGCTCTACTTCTCCAGGTAAGTCCTCTGCACCTTCCTTCTTTCCTTCTTTCTTATCTTTCTGCTTGCTTTTTCTGCTTTTATTACCATCCTGCTTTCCTGCTTTCCATTTTTTTTTCTTCTCTGACCTCTTGCCTGCTGTCCCTCTTTTCCATTTTCCTGCTTTCCTTTATTTTTCTTCTGCTTTTTATGCTTCTTTCTTCTCCTTTTCAATTTTTTTTTCACTTTTTTGTAAGTTAAAGCACTTAAACACATAAAACACAACTGTCTAAAACCTTAAGGGGTATATAGGCTGGAAACCAGACGTTAATCTCCCTTCGATTGAAGGTATTGCAGAGACAATCGGGTAGAACAACGCCACGTACCCCACTTAAAACTAAAAAACACAGAAACATAAATTACAAGAACAACAAGGACAACAGGACAACTGGACGTAGATCCGTTTAGGACCCTTTTGCAAGGACCGTGAAACAGATCTGAGACCAGACACAGAAATATCAAAGACTGATCAGACAAAATAAACTAAAAAGGAAACAAAAACAACCAAATAAAGAAAATACTGAACTAAGAATCTAATATATTTTTATGCTTCTTTTTTTTTTATGTTTTGTTTTTCTTTTTTTATGTTTTTGTTCTTTTTATTTTTATATTTTTTTTTTATTATGTTTTAGAATATTTCAAGAGGAATGATGACGAGTGAGATGGAATCAGAGAGATACACTAGTCAGCGATGGCGTCCTACAGATGATCAGATCAAGATGATGACCAACATCTACAACTATGGGGTCACACACCCAAGCCGAGCGCAAGTCGTCGAGATCGCGTCTCGACTAAGGACCTTCGCAGATGCCACCGAATATAACGTGCACTGCTGGTTTAACAACCATGGCAATCGGGTCAGGCGCTGGCAAGCGGAGATAGACCCCACTGGCACTCTCTTTTCACAACTGCCGCTGTATATGTATGGTAAGAACTCTCATCATACCTCCATTTTTATTGAAAATTTTTTCACTTCCTCTTATATAATTAACACAATTTTATTTTATTTTATTTTTTTATTTTTTTTTTATTTTTTTTTTGTTTGAAAGAATACAACTGGGTGATAATGAGGGCACCGAGGCTGCTGGATTTGTTTCCAGTTCCGATCATTATCGATGACGACAGAAATGAACGAGAAATTCCTCCACCAAAGCCTCCTGTATTTCGAACCAGAACTCCCTCAACGGAGCTCTCCCTTAGACCACCACAACCAGCTCGAGAATTCTTCCAGTTTTAATGTTTTGTTTATTTATTTTTTTTTATGTTTTTGTTGGCCGAGTGTGGCCAAAATTTGAATAAGGCATGTAATCTGAACAATTATATTTTTTTATGTTTTTAATTTTTTTTTTATGTTGTTTTTGTTTTTTATTTGGTTTGTAATATTAACGATCACTAAAGATCGACCCCCGAACATCTTTTAATTTCATATATATCTACTGTAATTTCATTTTCAGATCTGTTCAATCCCTTTTCTCCATTACTGTAATTTTTGCATTGATGAATGAAATATTTTCTTAGTCTAAAAATTTTCAATCAAAAACCTGTATGAGACAACTAAGAAAATATATTTACAATGAAGAAAATAAGGAAAAAGATAAGATCTGAAGTGAAAAATTTCAATGAATTATTGATATGAAATAATAAGAAATCGAGGGCCGAGAAATTATGGACTACACGCAAAACAATTTTTGAAAATGTTTTTTTTTTTTTTTTTAAGGGATAACAACTGGAAAACTAAGAAATAAATATACATATCGGAATAAAGATTTGGCACGCTTAAAACAAAATATTTTATCACAACAGAATAATGTTTTTTTTTTAAAGATAACAATTCGAAAACTAAGAAGAAAAGGGAAAAACAAACTTAAAAGAAAAACAAAATGCAGAATCTTCCCGAGACCACACTTAAACTACACTGTCCTAAATGTTTTCTAAGCATAAGATCATCAATTAAAACACTAAACAGATAAAGGACAAGTGCACTAAAAATATGAAAACGGGGAAGAAAGAAAAAGAAAACTCCCCTGGTCAGGGTGGCAGTTGCCAATTTTGGACTTGTAGGGAGATGTCTTCTTCAGGATCCAAGACGGAAATTTTGAGGAAGAATTGCTTCATCCTCCAAAACTGATCAAGCAGGGAAATATCCTCCACCGCCGGATCTAAGAAGCAAATATTGTCACTGAGCAGATTCAGTAGGTGCCTTTTGATCTTCGAACTGCTGTATGTATTGGCACCTTTGTCTTCCAGCGTGGGTGCATGCTGATCAAATTTATATGTACCTCCTGCAATATGGTTAGTGCAAAATGGTTCCACAGAAATATCATGCAGAGGTATAACACCCAATCCCAATTCATCATACCGAGCCTTAGGTACAACCTCATAACATGAATCCGTTTCAAATGTAGAAACAATATCTATAACAGGTTCAGATTCATGTTCAGTGCATGGAGAACAAATATTTGAATGTGATAGTAAAAAGCGGTCCTCATCATGCACAGAGGAAATATTAAAATCATGCTCAGCAACAATATAGTCATCAGCATACCTCTCAACAACATAATCATCAATATAATCAAATTGAGGTATGCTTACCTCCTCTTCCTTGAAGATTGCTAGAGAGTGGGAAGATGAAGGTGGTCTACCTGTCTCAGAAGTACTGCTCGTATCTGCCTGTTCCTCAAAATTTTCATTGGTCTCCTCAGGTGCAAGAGTGGTCATCTGCCCAACCTGATCACTCAGATTCTGCATGGCAGCTTGAGTTTCCTGCTGGATCTTCATGCACTCTTGCTCAAACTGAATTCTCTGCTTGGTCATTTGCTCCAGTAACTCCTTTAATGTAGGTTCAGAAGTAGAAGGCTGAGGAGTTATTTGGACAGGAGCATCAAACTGCTGATTCTCGTATTGCTGGACTGGTGGAGGCATAAAAGTATCCTGAGATGGTGCTTCCTGATATTCCTGTTGAGCATCGAACCATCCCAAGCTAGGGTCATTCCATCCAGGATCATTGATATATCCATACTGCTCAGGGGAGAATTTGTTCAGAAACTGAAGCTCAAGATATCCCCAATCGGTAACGGATCCTAGAGGAAGAGAGTCTTGCCAATCCTTAGCTGCTCCTTGTAATGAATGCGGAAATGCGCTCAAGAAAATGTGATCAAGAGGAACATCTGGAGGCTTCATTGAAGAGCACACCATGTGGAACTCCTCCAAATGTCTATGTGGGCATTCCCCTGCAAAACCATGAAACTTTGGCAGCAAATATGTCAGTCCAGTGCTTAGAACGTAATAAAAATCATCCTCTGTAGGTGGAACCGGCTCCCTAGGAGCGCTCTCAGGAATTTGAGGATGATCCATATAATTCTCATCATAAAATTCAGCAGAATTACAATCAGAGTACCAAGCAGAAGGAGAATCATGATTATAGGCAGTCGCAGAATAAGCATTATTCATAAAATTAAAATAGGTAGACATGGAAAAATAAAAAGTAAAAAGTAAAAACTAAAAATTACGAAACAGATAAAACACAACACATTTATACATCCAATACGTACACAAGACAGAACAATTTTTTTTTTTATTTAACAGACAAAATACATACGACACGCATACAGAAAATACAACATCACATCACAACACAAAATAAAACACAACACAATAAAATATAAAAGACAAAACATATATTAACACAACATAATCGAAAAACACAACAAAAATCTAAAACAAGAACCTGGAACTGAAGTGACAACGCCGCCAAAATTTGCTGAAGGTGTCGTTGTCGCCTACAAAAATACAAAACACAAAACACACAAAAGACACATATTAACAGAACAAAAATTTACACAACAAGAATCTAAAACCAAACCGTTATTGATCCCCGGCAACGGCGCCATTTTGACGAACGGGTCGCACCGCTCACAAAAGTTGATTGCACGAAAATAATGCAGTATAATTACTAGGAAGTGACTCCTAGGTCGTCTCTCAAGGACCAATTTGTGTCGGTTCAGTCTCAGATTTTTTTACACGAAAGGGGGGAGTTTTGTAAATGGTTTGTATGCGGGAAAATTAAATACTGAAAACAATAAATTTAGAGAATGAAAAAAATGGAATTTAACTTTTTGAAAACATTAATTGGGAACGAAATTTTGACAGAATTAAAATGCAAAGCTGAAATTCACAACAGAATAGAAAATGAAAGTAATTGCATCCAAAATCTAAATTTGAAAATGGAATTGTAAATGAACTATAATATGTAGATGAAAATAAAATTCAACAACATCAATTGAGAAATGCAAAATGGAAATTACAATTGAAATTCAATCCTTGAAACTGAAAATTAAAACAAGCACAAAACCTCCCCAAAGAGGGGAGGAGGAAGCAAGAACGTAAACTTTGCACTCCTAACTCTACTCCTAAAATCTAATGAAATCCTTTTCTATGATGCCATTGCTCTTTTATAACCAAAATCTGAACTTCCACTTCCTCCCGTGACATCTCTTATTTTCAGCATGTTGTCCCTTGCAAATTTTGGGTCCGCGAACTTTTAGCTTTCATATTTGGCCACCACTGAATCTGCTTTTCTTTTCTTCACGTGTGCACTTCCAAAACAACACTGTTGCTTCTTCTTTTCCTTGCTGCTGGACGTAGCACACCAAGGCTGCTGCCACATCAAAGTGTTGCTTCCATGTGTGCTCCTCCAATTAAAGCCTTTTAATTTCTCCAAGCACCTCCTTTCTCCTTTTAATCTAGCATGCTCATGACGCCCTTCAACTGCCGCACCCCTCCAAGCTTGTGGATGGAGCTTCCAATTCAGAATTCATCACCCGTGGTGACTTGTCGTGACAAACAGCGTGTGCTCTTCCTTCCAGCCCAAGACCGTGAGCTGCTTCCCTTCATCCGCAACACCCTCATCTTTCACACGTTCAACTCCCTCTTCCTCATCACCGTGCATACTGTTTTTGCTTCACCATCCCACGTTCTTTCCAGCAAAATAAGTCACGCTTCTTAAGAGCAAAGTGCATCCAAGCTTGTGCAATATGAATCAATATTCTATTCTTTATTCCTCAATCACAAAATGCACTTAATGCTGGAATAAAAGAAAACCGTGCACTTCCATGGGATGGTGGCTCCCATTTTTATTATGCTTACCAAAAGAATTGTCTATATGTGGCCATGTATACATGCTAAGCCATTTAAGAAAAGAGAACAAAACCCTTTACGGTGCACTTCTTTTCCATGTGGGCCATGTGTACCACTTTCCTTTCTTTGAATAAAATGTAAACTCTCTCCATGTGCCGTGACTTTTCAAGAAAGAAGTGTGGTCCCTCCTTCTTTCTTTGTTGATTTTTGGATGAAATCAAAGACTTGTTCCAGCCGTGCTTAGTATTTTGGAATCCATATGAAAGTGAACTTCCAACCAAGGTGTCCCCTCTTTGATTCCAATTGGCTTCTTTTCAATTTGGTTTGCACCGTGCACATACAATTAAGCTACTCCTCTACGTTTTTGCCAAGCCATCACATAAATGCTTATTTAATAAAACCGTGAGTGGTGGCAACCTTTACGTAGATGTTTTGCATGTTTTGCCAAAATGAATTGGCAAATTAAATTCCCATGGCCGTATGCTTCACTTCTCAAAGGAAGAAGGTTCCCTTTGTGTGGCTGGTTGATATAGCCGTGTGGTGTAATAATGCCAATTGAAATTTTTTTCTTAAATAAATCTTCTTCCAAATGTCCCAATAATATTTATAGAATTTTCCCTGCACTCGATAATGTAAATAATTAGCTTAAATAATTCAAATTAATTAAAATTAGAATTTCTAAACAAATTAAGCACAATTACCAAAAATGGGAAAATACTGGACATTTAAACATAATTCCCCGACTAATTTTAGCACAATAAACTAAATGAAGTGTAGAAAATAATGATTCATCAAAATAGACCACACTTAGTCTTTTGCACTCCTGGGCAAAATCAAGATGCAAATCAGGGAATAGTTCAAAGGACATTTAGGACGGTGAAACAAAACTCAACAGACAGAAAACAAAGACTTCAAGAAAAATAAAAAGAATTTACAGAGTTCTCAAGAATTCTGGACAGAGATAAGAAGTAGACAATATCCAACACAGAATCAAAGAAAGCAGATACTTACAGAAATCATCCAAGCAATTCAAAGCATGGTAAAATAATCAATCAGCTCAAGAGGTGATTCAAAAATGACAAAACCTCACAGATGCACTATAGTGTTTCTCTCAAGTGTTTAAGGTAAATCAATTTCACTCAATGCACTCAAGAAAGCAAACACAAACAGACTTGGCAATCTTCTAATATCAACACTTAAAACATATGCATGTTCAGATCAAAAGGTCTTTTCTGGGTTGTAATGGGGCCAAGGACAGGGGAGGATAATTTTGGATAAGTAGCTATAGCCCAAAAGAAATAGAGGAGCATTGGGAAAAAGTGTAAACACAGTGAAATCTCACCCCAAACCTCTAATTCAATCCTCTTCTCGACTCCATTATTCACAAAATTATTTTTCATTTTTCTCTTTTTCTCATCTTCATTTTTTTTCATCCTGTCTCTTTTCTTTTTTTTTCTCTTTATCACGCAACAGGATATAATTCATATTTTCAAAACAAGATGAGGAACCAACTAGCCAATTCATCAGAATCCCCAAGGAGACCACACTTATTCACATAACACTTTTATAGCTCCAGACTTTCCTAAGGTTAAGGTAATAATTTGTTTTTCACTTAGGATCAGTGTATGAGCTTCAACACAAATAAATATATACAGTATAGGCTCAAAGGGGTTATCAAAGGATAATAACAAGGTAGGCTTATTTGGCTAAAGAGGCTCAAGAATAAAATTGCCTTTATCACTTCCAAAAATGCATATAAATCAAGTATATCAAAAAGAATCAAGCCAAGGCATATGTGCAAGCAATCAAGATACATATCACACCAGAAAGAAAATTAAGTGGCTCAAATTCTCACACAGGGCATTCGTTACAATCAAATCAACCTCTTAAACATTATAATCATCTTCCAAGCAGAGAAAAGCAAGGATTTCAAACCATAAGTATTAATTAAGTGAAGGAAAAATCTACAACTTAAACATCATCCAGAAATCAAAAGAAAAATGTAAAATTTATTGCACACAAAACACACTAAAAACCACTTAAAACAGAAAAAATTTAACACACAAAATACAAACTTAACAGAAACTAACAGAAAATCAAAATTTCTCCCCAGTAGACCACACTTAAATCACACAATGTCCTCAGTGTGTTACAATCATCAGATTATCAATTTCAGAGCAGTCAAATAATATAGATAAGTGCAATAAAAGGTAGGAAAAATGGGAAGAAATTTTTCAGTAACATCCATCAGTAGATGTCTAAATCACCTAGCACCCACCAGCAGATGCTAAATTATTATTTTTTTTATTATTACTTTTTTTTTTTTTTTTTTTTTTGAAAAAGGAGACCGGTACTGTGACAACAGTCTCGGTGGCAAAGACCGGAACTGTTGCTACAGTGGAAAGCAATCTGGCTATAAATAGGCCGCTCCTCCACGTCCAGCGCCATTTCCTGACCTAGTCTCTCTCTCTAGTCCTCTCTTCGCTCTCCTCGCTCTCCCTCTGCGTCTGGATCTCTGCAGGGAGCTTCTGCCACCGTGCCTACTGAAGAGTCTGAGATCCGCGAGGAGCTTCTCTGCCAGCTCTACTTCTCCAGGTAAGTCCTCTGCACCTTCCTTCTTTCCTTCTTTCTTATCTTTCTGCTTGCTTTTTCTGCTTTTATTACCATCCTGCTTTCCTGCTTTCCATTTTTTTTTCTTCTCTGACCTCTTGCCTGCTGTCCCTCTTTTCCATTTTCCTGCTTTCCTTTATTTTTCTTCTGCTTTTTATGCTTCTTTCTTCTCCTTTTCAATTTTTTTTTCACTTTTTTGTAAGTTAAAGCACTTAAACACATAAAACACAACTGTCTAAAAACTTAAGGGGTATATAGGCTGGAAACCAGACGTTAATCTCCCTTCGATTGAAGGTATTGCAGAGACAATCGGGTAGAACAACGCCACGTACCCCACTTAAAACTAAAAAACACAGAAACATAAATTACAAGAACAACAAGGACAACAGGACAACTGGACGTAGATCCGTTTAGGACCCTTTTGCAAGGACCGTGAAACAGATCTGAGACCAGACACAGAAATATCAAAGACTGATCAGACAAAATAAACTAAAAAGGAAACAAAAACAACCAAATAAAGAAAATACTGAACTAAGAATCTAATATATTTTTATGCTTCTTTTTTTTTTATGTTTTGTTTTTCTTTTTTTATGTTTTTGTTCTTTTTATTTTTATATTTTTTTTTTATTATGTTTTAGAATATTTCAAGAGGAATGATGACGAGTGAGATGGAATCAGAGAGATACACTAGTCAGCGATGGCGTCCTACAGATGATCAGATCAAGATGATGACCAACATCTACAACTATGGGGTCACACACCCAAGCCGAGCGCAAGTCGTCGAGATCGCGTCTCGACTAAGGACCTTTGCAGATGCCACCGAATATAACGTGCACGGCTGGTTTAACAACCATGGCAATCGGGTCAGGCGCTGGCAAGCGGAGATAGACCCCACTGGCACTCTCTTTTCACAACTGCCGCTGTATATGTATGGTAAGAACTCTCATCATACCTCCATTTTTATTGAAAATTTTTTCAGTTCCTCTTCTATAATTAACACAATTTTATTTTATTTTATTTTTTTATTTTATTTTTTTATTTTTTTTTTGTTTGAAAGAATACAACTGGGTGATAATGAGGGCACCGAGGCTGCTGGATTTGTTTCCAGTTCCGATCATTATCGATGACGACAGAAATGAACGAGAAATTCCTCCACCAAAGCCTCCTGTATTTCGAACCAGAACTCCCTCAACGGAGCTCTCCCTTAGACCACCACAACCAGCTCGAGAATTCTTCCAGTTTTAATGTTTTGTTTATTTATATTTTTTTTTTATGTTTTTGTTGGCCGAGTGTGGCCAAAATTTGAATAAGGCATGTAATCTGAACAATTATATTTTTTTATGTTTTTAATTTTTTTTTTTATGTTGTTTTTGTTTTTTATTTGGTTTGTAATATTAACGATCACTAAAGATCGACCCCCGAACATCTTTTAATTTCATATATATCTACTGTAATTTCATTTTCAGATCTGTTCAATCCCTTTTCTCCATTACTGTAATTTTTGCATTGATGAATGAAATATTTTCTTAGTCTAAAAATTTTCAATCAAAAACCTGTATGAGACAACTAAGAAAATATATTTACAATGAAGAAAATAAGGAAAAAGATAAGATCTGAAGTGAAAAATTTCAATGAATTATTGATATGAAATAATAAGAAATTGAGGGCCGAGAAATTATGGACTACACGCAAAACAATTTTTGAAAATGTTTTTTTTTTTTTTTTAAGGGATAACAACTGGAAAACTAAGAAATAAATATACATATCGGAATAAAGATTTGGCACGCTTAAAACAAAATATTTTATCACAACAGAATAATGTTTTTTTTTTAAAGATAACAATTCGAAAACTAAGAAGAAAAGGGAAAAACAAACTTAAAAGAAAAACAAAATGCAGAATCTTCCCGAGACCACACTTAAACTACACTGTCCTAAATGTTTTCTAAGCATAAGATCATCAATTAAAACACTAAATAGATAAAGGACAAGTGCACTAAAAATATGAAAACGGGGAAGAAAGAAAAAGAAAACTCCCCTCGTCAGGGTGGCAGTTGCCAATTTTGGACTTGTAGGGAGATGTCTTCTTCAGGATCCAAGACGGAAATTTTGAGGAAGAATTGCTTCATCCTCCAAATCTGATCAAGCAGGGAAATATCCTCCACCGCCGGATCTAAGCAGCAAATATTGTCACTGAGCAGATTCAGTAGGTGCCTTTTGATCTTCGAACTGCTGTATGTACTGGCACCTTTGTCTTCCAGCGTGGGTGCATGCTGATCAAATTTATATGTACCTCCTGCAATATGGTTAGTGCAAAATGGTTCCACAGAAATATCATGCAGAGGTATAACACCCAATCCCAATTCATCATACCGAGCCTTAGGTACAACCTCATAACATGAATCCGTTTCAAATGTAGAAACAATATCTATAACAGGTTCAGATTCATGTTCAGTGCATGGAGAACAAATATTTGAATGTGATAGTAAAAAGTGGTCCTCATCATGCACAGAGGAAAAATTAAAATCATGCTCAGCAACAATATAGTCATCAGCATACCTCTCAACAACATAATCATCAATATAATCAAATTGAGGTATGCTTACCTCCTCTTCCTTGAAGATTGCTAGAGAGTGGGAAGATGAAGGTGGTCTACCTGTCTCAGAAGTACTGCTCGTATCTGCCTGTTCCTCAAAATTTTCATTGGTCTCCTCAGGTGCAAGAGTGGTCATCTGCCCAACCTGATCACTCAGATTCTGCATGGCAGCTTGAGTTTCCTGCTGGATCTTCATGCACTCTTGCTCAAACTGAATTCTCTGCTTGGTCATTTGCTCCAGTAACTCCTTTAATGTAGGTTCAGAAGTAGAAGGCTGAGGAGTTATTTGGACAGGAGCATCAAACTGCTGATTCTCGTATTGCTGGACTGGTGGAGGCATAAAAGTATCCTGAGATGGTGCTTCCTGATATTCCTGTTGAGCATCGAACCATCCCAAGCTAGGGTCATTCCATCCAGGATCATTGATATATCCATACTGCTCAGGGGAGAATTTGTTCAGAAACTGAAGCTCAAGATATCCCCAATCGGTAACGGATCCTAGAGGAAGAGAGTCTTGCCAATCCTTAGCTGCTCCTTGTAATGAATGCGGAAATGCGCTCAAGAAAATGTGATCAAGAGGAACATCTGGAGGCTTCATTGAAGAGCACACCATGTGGAACTCCTCCAAATGTCTATGTGGGCATTCCCCTGCAAAACCATGAAACTTAGGCAGCAAATATGTCAGTCCAGTGCTTAGAACGTAATAAAAATCATCCTCTGTAGGTGGAACCGGCTCCCTAGGAGCGCTCTCAGGAATTTGAGGATGATCCATATAATTCTCATCATAAAATTCAGCAGAATTACAATCAGAGTACCAAGCAGAAGGAGAATCATGATTATAGGCAGTCGCAGAATAAGCATTATTCATAAAATTAAAATAGGTAGACATGGAAAAATAAAAAGTAAAAAGTAAAAACTAAAAATTACGAAACAGATAAAACACAACACATTTATACATCCAATACGTACACAAGACAGAACAATTTTTTTTTTTATTTAACAGACAAAATACATACGACACGCATACAGAAAATACAACATCACATCACAACACAAAATAAAACACAACACAATAAAATATAAAAGACAAAACATATATTAACACAACATAATCGAAAAACACAACAAAAATCTAAAACAAGAACCTGGAACTGAAGTGACAACGCCGCCAAAATTTGCTGAAGGTGTCGTTGTCGCCTACAAAAATACAAAACACAAAACACACAAAAGACACATATTAACAGAACAAAAATTTACACAACAAGAATCTAAAACCAAACCGTTATTGATCCCCGGCAACGGCGCCATTTTGACGAACGGGTCGCACCGCTCACAAAAGTTGATTGCACGAAAATAATGCAGTATAATTACTAGGAAGTGACTCCTAGGTCGTCTCTCAAGGACCAATTTGTGTCGGTTCAGTCTCAGATTTTTTTACACGAAAGGGGGGAGTTTTGTAAATGGTTTGTATGCGGGAAAATTAAATACTGAAAACAATAAATTTAGAGAATGAAAAAAATGGAATTTAACTTTTTGAAAACATTAATTGGGAACGAAATTTTGACAGAATTAAAATGCAAAGCTGAAATTCACAACAGAATAGAAAATGAAAGTAATTGCATCCAAAATCTAAATTTGAAAACGGAATTGTAAATGAACTATAATATGTAGATGAAAATAAAATTCAACAACATCAATTGAGAAATGCAAAATGGAAATTACAATTGAAATTCAATCCTTGAAACTGAAAATTAAAACAAGCACAAAACCTCCCCAAAGAGGGGAGGAGGAAGCAAGAACGTAAACTTTGCACTCCTAACTCTACTCCTAAAATCTAATGAAATCCTTTTCTATGATGCCATTGCTCTTTTATAACCAAAATCTGAACTTCCACTTCCTCCCGTGACATCTCTTATTTTCAGCATGTTGTCCCTTGCAAATTTTGGGTCCGCGAACTTTTAGCTTTCATATCTGGCCACCACTGAATCTGCTTTTCTTTTCTTCACGTGTGCACTTCCAAAACAACACTGTTGCTTCTTCTTTTCCTTGCTGCTGGACGTAGCACACCAAGGCTGCTGCCACATCAAAGTGTTGCTTCCATGTGTGCTCCTCCAATTAAAGCCTTTTAATTTCTCCAAGCACCTCCTTTCTCCTTTTAATCTAGCATGCTCATGACGCCCTTCAACTGCCGCACCCCTCCAAGCTTGTGGATGGAGCTTCCAATTCAGAATTCATCACCCGTGGTGACTTGTCGTGACAAACAGCGTGTGCTCTTCCTTCCAGCCCAAGACCGTGAGCTGCTTCCCTTCATCCGCAACACCCTCATCTTTCACACGTTCAACTCCCTCTTCCTCATCACCGTGCATACTGTTTTTGCTTCACCATCCCACGTTCTTTCCAGCAAAATAAGTCACGCTTCTTAAGAGCAAAGTGCATCCAAGCTTGTGCAATATGAATCAATATTCTATTCTTTATTCCTCAATAACAAAATGCACTTAATGCTGGAATAAAAGAAAACCGTGCACTTCCATGGGATGGTGGCTCCCATTTTTATTATGCTTACCAAAAGAATTGTCTATATGTGGCCATGTATACATGCTAAGCCATTTAAGAAAAGAGAACAAAACTCTTTACGGTGCACTTCTTTTCCATGTGGGCCATGTGTACCACTTTCCTTTCTTTGAATAAAATGTAAACTCTCTCCATGTGCCGTGACTTTTCAAGAAAGAAGTGTGGTCCCTCCTTCTTTCTTTGTTGATTTTTGGATGAAATCAAAGACTTGTTCCAGCCGTGCTTAGTATTTTGGAATCCATATGAAAGTGAACTTCCAACCAAGGTGTCCCCTCTTTGATTCCAATTGGCTTCTTTTCAATTTGGTTTGCACCGTGCACATACAATTAAGCTACTCCTCTACGTTTTTGCCAAGCCATCACATAAATGCTTATTTAATAAAACCGTGAGTGGTGGCAACCTTTACGTAGATGTTTTTCATGTTTTGCCAAAATGAATTGGCAAATTAAATTCCCATGGCCGTATGCTTCACTTCTCAAAGGAAGAAGGTTCCCTTTGTGTGGCTGGTTGGTATAGCCGTGTGGTGTAATAATGCCAATTGAAATTTTTTTCTTAAATAAATCTTCTTCCAAATGTCCCAATAATATTTATAGAATTTTCCCCGCACTCGATAATGTAAATAATTAGCTTAAATAATTCAAATTAATTAAAATTAGAATTTCTAAACAAATTAAGCACAATTACCAAAAATGGGAAAATACTGGACATTTAAACATAATTCCCCGACTAATTTTAGCACAATAAACTAAATGAAGTGTAGAAAATAATGATTCATCAATTACACAATGGTTTGTATTAATTACGTATATGTTTATTTAAATATGATTTGGTACATTACTTAAATCCATCAAAGGCCACTATTTTGTAACATTATAGGTGCGTACTTGAAAATTCTAGAATAAGCAATGTGGTGCAACAATAAATCGTTGTGAGATATATAGAATGTAAACAAGAGTACGGTTGTCCTACCAGCATAAGTTAAGACACGTAAGAAAAATCATTTTAGAGATTACAATTAAAACATATATAATTGGAAAGTTTAAGACAAAAGAATTATTACATGTGAATGGTGTAGACTATAAGGAGAATTCATCACACAACAAAATCATTTCATAAGTACCAAAGGTACAAGGCTATGATGTTAATAAATGGAGCAAACTTGGTGAAGGACATATGGAAAATCGTAGTTTTCTTTTCCAGCTACTTATTTCATCAACATCAATTCTATTAAATGGACCAAGCTTTACAAAGACCAAATTGTATGCAGAAAAAAATAATATTGTTTAATTATTTGAATATTTCACAGTTCATAGTCAAATTCAAATTTTGCATACATAATCAGAGTAACATGAGGTAAGGAAAATAAAGTAACTGTAATTGTTTATTTTATAAAAACCAAACACAAATCTTGTACTTATACCATGACAAAATATACATGGTCATTGCAATAAAATTATTTTGCACGACGATGATGCACCAAACTATTTGTTAAAATAATAAAAAGAAGGCTTAATACCCTATTTTGTCCCTAGTTTCGCTCGAAAATGTCAAATTAGTCCATCCTTTAAAAAATACGTCAATTACGTCCTCACTTAATAAAATTTGTATCAATGAAATCCCTTTCGTTAAGTCCGTACAAACGGCGTTAATTATTTTTCTCTCTCTTCTACTTGAATAATTAACATCGTTTGTATGGATTTAACGGAAGGGATTTCATTGATGCAAATTTTATTAAGTAAGGACGTAATTGACGCATTTTTTAAAGGATGGACTAATTTGACATTTTCAAACAAAACTGGGGACAAAATAGGGTATTAAGCCTAAAAATAATGAAAAGTCTACACAGCATTCTGAAAAGTCTGAACTATAATTAAGCAAATCAAAACAACATCAAATTAATTAATATGCACTGAAATTGTTTCCAGTTTAAGATAAATGATATTAACAATTACCCAAGATTCTACATGTTTCTAGTTGGCTTTTAATCATGGAAGAGAGACAAAGGAGACTCTTGAAGGATCATGTCTATGAAGTGGGTGATCCGTGTGTGAGATTGTGTGCATTGTGATAAACAAGTAGCGACAAGAGGAGACTTACAGAAACGACAAAAGCGGAAAAAGTAAACTAGAAGAGTAGAGGAAGGAGAAAGAACTTTCTACACAATGTTATTATGTAAATGTAAAATGTATATTATGTCTTTGGAAAGTAAAACAATACCTATATATAGCGTAACAGAGAAGCAAATAAAAACAACAAATAAAAAAAATGGAAAATACAAATTACGGAGGAGGATTTTGACAACCCCCTTCAAGCTTGGCATAGATGTGGAGAGTGCCAAGCTTGGAATTGATGCTATGAAAGGTTGAAGGATCAAGATGCTTGGTCAATATATCAACAAGTTGTGGAGTAGTGTGTATGGGGAAGAGCTTCAAAATGCCTTGTTGGACTTTTTCCCGAATGAGATGGTAGTCAATTTCTATGTGCTTTGTTCGTTCGTGGAAGACTTGGTTGATGGCCATTTTGATGGTAGACATGTTGTCACAATATATGGTGGTAGGTTGTGGAAGAGGAAGATGGAGATTCTTCATAAGATTGCTAAGCCACTGGAGGTCATAGACGTTCTGGGCAAGAGCGCGATATTCTGCTTTAGATGAGCTGCGTGAGATCGTGTTTTACTTTTTTCATTTCCATGATATTTGCGAGTCCCTCAAGTAAACAATGTAGCTAGTGGTGGATTTGCGACAATCAAGGCAGCCAGCCCAATCGGAATCACTGTAAGCTTTTAATTGAAGGGTATTATTTGCGGTTAGAAAAATACCTTGGCCAAGAGTTTGTTTGATATAGCGTAAGATTCTAAAGGAAGCTTGGTGATGGAGCATGGTTGGGGCACCAACAAATTGAGTGAGACGATGGACAACGTAAGTGATATATGGACGGGTGTTCGTGAGGTAGATAAGCCTTTTTATTAACCTCCTGAACGCAACGTGGTCATCAAAAGGAGAACCATTTGAAGAGACTTTGATGGAGAAGTTCATAGGAGTGCTGACAGGAGCTCCATCAACTATCCATGTTTTTGTGAGAAGATAAATAACATATTTCCTCTGGGTTAAAAGGATCATTGCACTGCTTTTAGAAACTTTAAAGCCTAGGAAGTAAGATAAATTACCAAGATTTTTTATTTTAAAGTTGTCATTAAGCAGGTTAGTTATTAGATCAATATCATGAATATTGTTTCTAGTGAATATTATATCATCAACATAAACAAGCATTATAGTAATGTTATTCCCATTATGCTTTACAAAAACAGAGTGGTCTCCAAATGTTTGTGAAAAGTTGTGAGAGAGAAGAAAAGATGATAACTTGTCATACCATTGTCTGCTAGCTTGTTTCAAACCATAAAGAGATTTATGAAGGAGACAAACCTGATTTTTATCTATTGCAAGCACCCCCGGTGGTATTTGCATGTCCTCTTCATTTAAGTAACCATGTAGAAAGACATTATTGACATTCAATTGTCAGATGTTCCAATTTTTAACTAAATATAAAGATAGTATGAAACGAACACTAGTCAGTTTAACAACAGGAGAGAATGTATCAAAATAATCAATACCGTCCATTTGAGTATAGCCCTTGGCAACTAGGTGAGCCTTGAATCTGTCTATGGTCCCATCGACCTTGTGTTTTGTTTTGTATACCCATTTGCAACCTATGGCCTTTTTGTTTGAAGGGAGAGTGGTGATGGTCCATGTATTATTGTGCTCCAGAGCCACCATTTCTTCTTTCAAAGCATGTCGTAAGTGATCATGTTGTATGGCCTCTTTGTAATCTTGTGGATCAGTAACACTATCTAGAGAGAAAATGAAAGCTTTATATCCAATGGATAATTTGGTAAAAGATAGGACATTACTAATTGGGTATTTTGTTTCAATGGTACTATAAGAAGTGATTTGAAAATCTTTTAGATAGGCTGGTGGTTTTCTAACTCTCGTAGATTGTCTAGGAGAGTCATTTTCATCATTTTTTGTAGGGTCTTAAGTATGTTCATCATTTATGGTGACATTGTTAATGGGAACAATAGTATGAGTGTGATCATCATGTTACGTAAATGGATTAACAGATAAAGGCATTGAAACACATTGATCTTGGGTACGGGGAGATGTAATGGTAGGGAATTCAGTTTCAAGGAAAACAATATTTCTAGAAACTTTAATATCATGGCTATCAAGGTCATATGTAATGTAACCTTTAGTAGTAGGATGTAATCCAAGTAAGAGGTTGGACTTGGACGGGGATCAAGCTTTTTTCTATTGGAATGAAGAGTGCTAACATAACAAAGGCAGCCAAAGACTCTCAACCTGGAAATGTCAAAATCGTTCTAATATAATTTGTTATATGGTGAACTATTATTGAGAAAAGGAGTAGACATTATGTTAATTAGAAGAGTAGCACAGTTGAGGGCATATGCCCAAAATTGAGTAGAGACTTTAGAATGAAAAAGCAAGGCTCTAGTTACATTAAGAAGATGTTGGTGTTTGGTCCCAACTATGCCTTCAGTATTAAAATAATCAATGACAGCAAATTCTTTGTCGTTATTAGACTATATGATCTTGATGCTAGTTTTAAACTGATTTTTAATATATGCAATATAATGAATAATGTGTTGGCTAGTTTCATATTTAAGTTTCATCAAATGTATCCAAATATGCCTATTACAATCGTGAACAATGGTTAGAAAATGTTAGAATTTAAATGCCTTGTTTCTCAACACCAAGAGGGGGGTGAATTGGTGATTACTAAAAACAAATGCTTTTTAAATCTTTTCACAAATTTTGAATGATATTGAATCTTTCTTACAATTTAAGTAAAACGCATATGAAATTCAAAGTAAAAGAGACAGGGAAAGAAGAACAAACACAAAGTTTTTATCTATTTTGACCTCAATGCCTACATCTAGTCACCCTTCCAATCAACTTCAGTTTGAAGGATATTTCACTGTAATGATTTGAGATATAAACCAAAGGTTTTACAGAGAACACACCTTCACAATGTAAACACCTCTCCCACTCAATCAAATACATAAAGAAAACACCTACACAAAGAACCACACGTCCTTGTTGTAGAAACCCTTTCCAACCACCTCTCAAAGTCAAGAACCTTTTGTTCTGCTTCCTGTCGCACACGAACAGGGAACCACAATCTGAGATTGCAAAAACACGTTTCTGATTGTCGCAATTAGAATCGCGACGGGACGACAATCCAAAAAAAGGAACATGATTTGTAAAGAGATTTTGGAGTCGCCACCATAGTTTATTATGGAAAACTATGGGAAAACCATAAAGAAAGACACGATCCACAAAAATAAGATTTTGGGTTCGGGAGTCGGTTACATGTAGGGAAGGTATTAGTACCCTACAACGCCTGCCCGAAGGCAGTACCCTTAATCTTAATTAAATACGCGAATGTGTTGTGGTTTTCAAAATGTTCAACTATCCCCAAAAATAAAACTCTAAAGAAACAAAATATATTTTTTACTTTTTTGGGCCCGACTAGGATTAAACTTGCTCCTACGTATTCTCATTCAAAATGAGAAATCAGAGATATGTAGTTCTTTTGAAATGGTTTGAGACATTTGTTTAGAAATTGTTTTGAATGCTTTTGATTTTTGGGAAGTGAACCTGACAAGGACTAGCTTTGCTCCTACGTATCTCGACTCTTAATGGAGAATCAAGGATCACGTAGTTTTGGTTGAAAGATGGTTTTTGTTGTTTAAAATGTGGATGTTTTTAGTTTTTGAAGATTTTATATTTTTGGTATTTTTAAGAAAAAAGAAGGAATTGAGTACTAGGCCAACGCGGGCGGTCACACGAGTACTCATAACTTTAGAATATATTTAAATATTTTTAATTATTTTTTTAAAAGAGAAATAATGGTATTAAGCACTAGGACGATGCAACGATCACATGAGCACTCATACCGTTGATTACTTATTTAGGAACACTTGAGGGTATTAAGTGCTAGGCTGATGTGAACGATCGCACGAGCACTCATTCCCTAATTAAAATTTTTTAGGATTGAGGATATTCAGTACTAGGCTGATGCGGACAATCACACGAGCACTCATATCATTATTTAATTATTTAAAATGATTTGAGAGTATTTAGTGCTAGGCTGATGCGGATGATCGCACGAGCACTCATACCATTATTTAATTTTTTAAGATTGATGATATTAAGTGCTAGGCTGATGCAGATGATCACACGAGCACTCATACCATTATTTAAATATTTAGAACGACTTGAGAATACTGAGTGTTAGGCTGATGTGGACGATCGCACGAGCACTCATACCATTATTTAATTTTTAAGATTAAGGATATTAAGTACTACACTAATGCGGACGATCGCACGAGTACTCATATCATTATTAAAATTTTTAGATCAAGAGTAGTAAGCACTATGTGATGAGTCAATATTTTCTTGACTTCACTTAGTTTATTGTACCGGATTTAATTCGGGAAGTGTCCTTAATTGTCCAGTATTTTCCCATTTTTGCTAATTGTGCTTAATTTGACAAGATATTCTTATTTTAATTAATTTGAATTATCTGAGACTAATTATTTACATTATTAATTGTAGGGAAATTTTGGATAACCTTTTGGGACTTCAAGATAAATGTGCCATCAATTTTATTTTAAGCTAAAAAGAAAGAGAGAAGTTGATTTCACTTTTATTTGGGTTTGGAGAGCATTCCACGGCCCAGCAGCAGAAGAAGGGGTGCACTTGGAGAGGTGTATGCTGCTGGCTGGAATTAAAAACACATCACACAGCCTATGAGGGAGCTCATTGTTTGTCCAACACGGCCCACAAGAAAGAAGCACACGTACAATAACTTTAGTGTGCTACGTCTAGCAGAAGCAGTTGCATGTCCAACAACTTGGCATCACAGAGAGGGTTTCGATCCAGCAGCAAGGGATATAGCACGGAAGGAGGTCCAGCACGTCTAGGAGCATCATGGGTCAGGCCTGGAAGTATTGGAGGAAGCATGGGAGGTGCAACACCACGGCCCAGAGCGGATGCATCCAGCAACGGAGAAAGGAGAGCGAGAAAAGAAGAGTAGCAACATCTAGTAGGGGGGCAGCGGATTCGGTCCAGTAGCTGCTACGTCCAAAAGCTTTGAGGTCTAGCACGCTCATTTAGGAGGAGAATCACGGTGCAATAGCTGGTCTAGCAAAGAAGAGGAGTCCAGCAAGCACAGTAGAGGAAGCAGAAAAGCACACGGACACCACAAATGGAGGGCCCCCCTGCTTACTTTTGACACATCCAAGGAGCACAAAAAGTGGTGATTAATTGATTGAAGAAAATAAAAGAGGTGCTAGGGGGACAAAAACACGGAACCTGGCTGGAAAGAAGGAGGGGCACGCAGTAGGTCTGGATTTTTGTCAGTTAGAATAGGAGAGCAGCAACAGCACGAGGGGGGTCACGGCCTAGAGGAGGCTCTCATTTTCTTTCTCTTCCAGTAGCTCTTGGGTTTTAATTTTAATTTTGAAAAAAAAAAGAATTGGGTGCACAGTGATGTAGGAAGGAAGGAATAGTAGTGTGCACATCTTGGTAGTAGTTGAATGCTGATTTCATTTGGATGGAGTGCAAGCCGTGAGGTATCTCGGGGCAGCAGCACATTAGGGAGAAAGTGGTGTGCATAGTTACGTCTTGAAAGAGAAAGCTCCAAAGGGTATTTTACTGGCTTTAAGCCTGCACTGAAACTCAATGGGATATTAATTATATTTGAGTACATTTCTGTTTTAGCCTAAACCATATTTTCTTATTAATTTATTGCATTTAAGTTCATCACGGAAGTTGATTCTCGCTGCTTTCAATTGCTCCAGCACCTTTGCATTGCTTCTTTAATTCCAGCCACATAGTAATTATGCTGAGATATTGTTTTAAATTAATGGAAGATGCATGTGATGATTTGTCTGCTGCAATTCAATTTATTCACGCTCCTTTGGCATTTCATTTTACTTTCAAGTTACATTTCATTTGATTCATGAGCCTAAAGCGATGCATTGTTCTTCAAGTAGTGACGCGTTGCATTTTGAAAGAATTATATGTTTTTTTCCTTGAATGCATTTTCAGATTTCTCTTGCAGCTTGTTGAATTTAAATTACTTCCAACAATTGAAATTCAACTCCAGCTATACGGTGTTTTTAAGCTACAATGAACATACTATGTTTTAGTTTAAGCGAAGTCATTTCCTTTTTCTAAGTAGTTCACGCATCTTGTTTTGGGACTGTTCAGTTTACTGCTTCCATTCACTATGTTGTCTATTTTGTTCGGTTTCTTTATCTTCCTGCATTTACAATTTCCTCAGCTATTTTAGAGACTGTTTTGTCGCAATGTAGAACTGTTCGGTTATCTGTAGGACCGTTCGGTCTTCATGCTTGTTCCTTTATTTAAGTGTTTTCAATTATGTTTGGTTGTATTTAATTTCCAGTTTTAATTTAGTTCATCTGGATTCACAAAACTCTTCACCAACCCCCCCCCTCCACTATTGATAACGGTTGAAAAACCGTTATTTTTATACTTAAAATTGATACCAAAAGCAACCTTTAAGACTTAGAAATTAGCTTGAACTCATATTTTTGCTTTAGTTTTGTGAATTAGAGAGTTGAAGGTGAATTTAATGGTTTTGTGCAAGATTCGCTTGATTTTGTAGGCCAATTGAATGATTTGAAAGGAGAATTGAAGTACCGAATGACTGGAATGCTAAAAAGTCAACCAGACAACCAAAATGGAGAAAAGTCAACCTGTCAACCACAATACGGAAAAAGTCAAACAGACGAGTTTTGGGCCAGTTTTATGCGATTTTATGATTTTTTTGGGCCTGGACCCGCTTTGTATTATTTTTATGTCCTATTTAAAGACCTAGATGTCTTAGGGTTTGTATCTTTAGTTGGGAGGAAGCAAAAACACACTTTTCACCCCTTGGGGGTAGATTGGGAGATGGTGACGGCTCTTCTCTTCTTTTTCTAGGGTTCTATCTTTCATTCTTTTAGTATTGTTCATCTAGCGTCACCATGAATATGGTGAACTAAACTTTGTATTGTGGTTGGGGAATCAATGTAGTCTTGTGAAACTCTCATATATGGAATTTGTGTTTTAACATCTTATTTTAAGATACATGCTTTCTTTCATCATTAGTTATGGTTTTTCCTCTTTGCGCAAAGCATGCATTGTTTAACTCATTCGATGTCATGATTATTGGTTTTGTCGATATGGGAACGTATAGGGAAATCTAGATCCGGGGAAATTCTCCCAATAGCATACACTAGTGCAGAACGGGCTATAGACGTCAATTCTGTGGACCCTTTAACGTCCGGGGGCGGTCGGACGTCTATGTGGGTGACGTCTATGTAGATGTCCGTGCGTCAGGACGGACGTTTATCTAAACGTCCATTGTGTCATGACGGACGTTTATATAAACGTCCGTGGTGCCAGGACGGACGTTTTATATAAATGTCCGTCCTAGGGGGACGGACGTTTTTTCATACGTTCGTGGTGCCAGGACGGACGTTTATTTACGTCTTATATAGACGTCCGTTGGGCCACGCGACGGACGTCTACTTGGCTGAATTGTTGTGGTAGGGTCTGGCGAGTTGGACGTCCGTTAGTGCATGGTCGAACGTCTATATACGTCGGACTGTGCACTAACTGACGTCTACAGGGCGTTTTTTTTTAAAAATATATTTATTTTTTCAATAAAACCACACCTGAAAAGCAGAAAAATGTCCCAGAACAATTTTCCAATAATATAAATATGCGTTTCATATGTTCCACATAATGTGGAGTTCAATCCACTACCAAAACTATCAACATAAAACTTAAACTAAAACTAAACAATGTTCAACAAGAAATAAAACTATTCCTAACTCCATCTTTGGAGAAGATAAGCAGTCCACTCCTGCCTTATCTGTTTAATTATGTCCACTGGAATAGGCGATGTACTCTTGAAGCGCTGCAAAATTCAAGAAAGATTCATTATGGTTTCATATATGTTGAAGATGAATTTGTTTTGTAATGTATTGAAGTTATACATCATTACCTCATTCCAGTCATCTGTAATGACAGCTCGAATGATGGTCTTAATCCAACACATCACATGGAAGCCACATTCCCATGAATCTAGCTGTTGGTTACATTAAAATCACAAACTAAATAGTTAAGAATTTATATCATTCAATAACATAGAAAATGAATTAGAAACTATAAATGACTTATATAACCTTTGGATACAAAATTTGAACCAGTTGACCACGAGATTTACCAATAACTCTGTACAGATTGAAAACACAAAGTATAATTAATATGACTATATTTATCATAAAAGTTGAAGGTCAACATGAAATTCAAAGTCATTTTTGGAGAAACACTTACCCTTGAAGCATGGTTCTCAAGTCATTTTTCATCCTCCTATGCAACGAACAAAACCATATAATTTTACATTGTTTGGGAATGATGACCATCAGCTGCCAGTGCGACCTATCACGAAGGACAAATAGTTATTCAACTAATTAAGAAAACTATAATAATAAACTGACCACATTTAACAACACGTACCCCTCAATGTATGGCACAAGGTATACGTCTCTTTTTGACTCATCCATCCATGTTTGCAAATAATCTTGTCTGTTTTGAAGTGTGTTACCAGACGGTTGAATGGTCTGAGGTTCAACAAATTCGTACATGGAAGACCGACCTTGGTCTACAAGGATTGTGTCCATGTACCTAAAACAACAAAGTTAAGTTGTTAGAAACTATAACAATGTAAATAAAAGTAAAATGAAAGACCAAATTGACTATCTTACATGCACCACAGCTGAATGATGGAAATATTCAACATCCGGTCTCCCGCAATCATCTCTAATGCATCAGATAATGTGACATAAACTGGCACATGTGGGGGAAGACCAAATACTCTCAAATCCCAGTATAGTTCTAATGGTGCTTTCTTCAACCTGGCTAATTTTGTCATTAGCTTTGATAGAGGATCATCCTCCGCTTCAGCCATGTCATCATCTTCATTTATGACTGTATCATGAATCGGCTGCTTCTGAGGACGTGTGAACTACAGATAAGAATTTACGTCAAAGCGTTATTAACAATTATTTGTAGAATAAACATAGAAATACAAATTTAATTATACCTGTGGAGTAGCGATTTGGGACATGATCAATGCTCTAGGCCAGGCAATAAATGATCCTATGGCCTCCCCCACAAAGTTAATTTCTGGAGTGGGTACAGGCACCTGAGCCTGGGGATCTCGAACCTCGTCAATGGTCACACACACGTGCTGGGGTAATATGGCAACACCATGAATGGTTTCCCCTTCCTCAAGCACTCGTCCGACAGCCACAATGCGTGGGGGATCCCCATCAACCAACATCTCATATTGACCGCTATATTGAGTAGGTTCTACAGCAGAGCATGATCCTCTAGTGCTGACACGAGGTGGTGTGGGAGTGTCATCGACCCCCATGTTGCCTTGCGTCATGGAGTGCAGTTTTTCTTCAAGCACTTTATGTATTTGTTTTTGTTCTTGTAGCTGCTCCATGAATCGTTGCTCCATTGATCTCATGCTTTGGTTGAGTCTTTCCTCCCACTGAAGATCCATCTGCCTCAGTGTCTCCTGACTCATTGATTGGGGGGTTTTCTGTGTAGGGCCAAAGTAGTCACGAAGACCAATCGCCCCAGGAACTCCACGTACACGTCCTGGGTGCTCGGGCCTTCCAATGGTCGTTGTTAGAATGTCGTCCCTACCTTGGCCAACAAATGTGCCCTGAGTCTGCTGCTCAACCAACTCATCCTGCACATAAAAAAACCAAGTTAGAAGACTTCCTGTGATAGATACACAATCAAAGAACTACTTATAATTTGAACTTACAATTCTCTGTGAGATCAAGGCAGCGAGGAAGATGTCATGTTCCCATCAGATTTAGTCCGAGCAGCCTTCCACAGCTCGTACCTAGCAGGTGCAGGTGCTAGGTCCGGCGACTCAAGTCCCAAGGCATCCGCTCTAGACTTTCTCAGTTTCTTCTCAAGTTTTGCATATCCACCTCGTGATAACACGTGGGTGCGTCGTTTAGCCTTTGTCTTTCTTGGGCGGCTAACCTTTTATCCTGTGAAACCATTTATATAAATAAGTTTAAATTGATAAAAACTCAATGTTTGAGTAGATGTTAAGAAACATACCTTCCATTCCTCAGACTCTCTCGATGCACGAAACTGCATCCAATCCTCCTCTGTGAATGTATATTGCTGACAGGGATTTTCATGTTGCCTGTCTCCAAAGACATATAGTCGTGTCAGCCTTGTCTTGAAATCCCTCCATCTTATCGCTATATGCGATAACACTTTCTTTCTAATTTGCAATGTGTTTGGAATATCAAAATGTTGCTGTTTAAAACAAATAACTTGTTATTTCAAAAGAAAACATAAAAGATAAGTGTTGCACAAATTGCATGAAGTATAAACATACCTGAATATCTTTCCATAAGAGGTTCTTGTCGACCTCTGGGACGTCATCCCAACATGCATGAAGGATAGAGACATGACTTTTGGCCAACTTACCTAGATAACTCCTAAACCTATCAGCATGTGGACCTGATGGATGACCTGATTTGGGGTCGATGTCAACATGCCTCCTCTGACCATCCACGCGTCCGGAGGTCACATCTACCACTCGGGTGACGCCTCGTCCACGTATGCTCTTTCCCAATCCTGAGTCTGAGGCCGACATACCTGAAAGTATTTGACAACGTTAGTAATAATTCAATTATGATGAACATACATATAAACTCAATAAAAGTGAAAACATCAACCTATTAATTAATTTTTTTTTTCCTAAATGCCTTCGTTGTGATCACTACGAATTGCCTGCATGACATCGGCAACGTCATCAACTGGGTCTTCAGTGGGTCTACATGCAACAGATGTTGTCTCAAGTATATCAAGAGAATCGTCATCGTCATGTCCATGCATGTTTTTTCCTTCTAAAACCACTGACCATTTGTTATTCGCTGGATCATTTACGTAGAATATTGGTCTTGCTTGATTAGCCATGATAAATGGTTCATCAGTGTAATTCATCTTGTTCAAGTCAACCAATGTGAAACCAAGGTCATCCATCATGACACCTGAATTTATATCAACCCATTTACACTTGAAAACTGGGACTCTAAAAGTGACGTAATCAACTTCCCATATTTCTTGTATTATTCCAAAATAACTGATGGATGCTGTGATTGGATTTTTGTCTTTAGAATTAGCAAAGTGCACAGCCTCAACTTGTAGTGTGACGCCACTATTTTGAACTCTGCTTTTGCATTCTTCTACCTTTGTCTGAAAAGAAATATTGTTTATATAGTATCCACCATATGTAATGACATCTGTGTTCGGCCCACGAGATAACCTCAATAAAGTTTCAGAAACATGTGGAGTCGCATAAATCTTTTTCTTAAACCATTGCAAGAAGGTTTTCACATGTTCATTAAGATGCCATTTTTTACTCATTTTTGGGTTTGTTGCCTTTATTTCATTAACGTGGTCAGAAATGTAAGGAATGACATCAACAGTGTTGTTTAAGACGTACAAATGAGCTTGGTCAATTTCTTTTCTGTTAACACTTTCAATTCTCACCCCTCGAACACCCTTACCTTCACATTTTCCTTCATGTCTGCTCTTGGGAAGACCGACGGGTTCACAAGACGGCATATAACTTGAACAAAATTCAATGGCTTCTTCTGCAACGTATCGCTCTATGATTGAAGCTTCTGGTCTATACTGATTCTTGACATATCCCTTTAAGATCTTCATGTATCTTTCAACTGGGTACATCCACCTTAAGAAGACCGGGCCACATATTCGAATTTCTCTGACTAGATGAATAATCAAATGTACCATGATGTCAAAAAAGGACGGTGGAAAATACATCTCCAATTAACATAGTAGTCTTATTCCCTCATTTTCCAATTCATCTAAACCTCGAGGGTCAACAACTTTCTTGCAAATGGCATTAAAGAAAAAACTCAGACGTGTCAGAATACCCCTAACACAACTGGGTAATATGCCTCGAATAACAACAGGTAACAATTGTTGCATCAATACATGACAATCGTGAGACTTTAAACCAACTAGCTTTAAGTCTTGCATAGACACAAGGTTACTGATATTTGAAGAATAACCTTGCGGAACCTTCACACTTCTTAAACAGTTACAAAAACTTTGTTTTTCTTTTTTGGAAAGTGTGTGACAGACTGGGGGCAGATAGGTGCGTCTCCCTATTATCTGTGGATGTAACTCAGATCGGATTCCCATGTCAGCCAAATCTTGTCTTGCTTTTATTCCGTCTTTGCTCTTCCCTTTGACGTTTAATAAAGTTCCGATAACACTGTCACAAACATTTTTTTCAACGTGCATCACAACAATACAATGTCTAACATCAAGTTCACACCAATATGGAAGCTTAAAAAATATCGATCGTTTCTTCCAAATGTTCTTTGCAGAGGTACTTTTATGATGTTTTCCAAACGCAATGTCAATGTTTTTGACTTCGTTGTACACCTCTTCACCATTCCGGGGTCTGCACACAACCTCATCCTCAGCACTTCCATTGAATGCTTTTTTCAATCTACGGTAAGGATGATTACGAGGAAGAAATTTTCGATGTCTTGTATACACTGTCTTCTGACCATGCTTCAACTGAAGGTAACTAGTGTTTTCTTCACATATGGGACATGCAAAATGACCTTTAACACTATAACCGCTCAAGTTTCCATACGCTGGGAAATCATTTATAGTACAAAACAACATTGCACGCAAACGGAACTGTTCCTGGACATGTGAATCAAACACGTCGATGCCTTCTTCCCACAACAATTTCAAATCATCAATTAAAGGTGCTAAGTAAACATCAATGTCATTTCCAGGTTGTCTAGGACCCGATATCATCATGGACAACATCATATATTTTCTCTTCATGCACAACGAAGGAGAAAGATTGTAAATCATCAACATAACTGGCCACGAACTGTGTTTGCTACTTAAGTTTCCATAAGGATTCATACCATCAGTTGCAAGTGCAAGCCTTAAGTTTCTTGGATCTGCACCAAATTCAGGGAATTTGTCATCAATCTTTTTCCATTGTGGAGAATTAGCAGGGTGTCGAAGAAGATTATCGCACTTTCTTTCGTCAGAGTGCCATTTAAGGTTCTTTGCATCTTCTTTAACAGAGAACATACGTTTGAACCTAGGTATTATAGGCAAATACCACATCACCTTAGCAGGTGCACCATCATTACCTTCATTACGAGTGACTCTGTCAGATTTCTTTCTAAATCGGGACAAACCACATGTTGGACAATACTTTAACGAAGCAAACTCCTTTGTGTACAAAACACAATCATTAGGACAAGCATGTATCTTTTGATATTCAAGACCCATTGGACATCAAAATTTTTTGGCCTCGTAATTACGAATAGGTAGTGTATTATTTTCTGGAAGCATCTCCTTCAACAACTCCAACAACTCGGTGAAACTTTTATCGGTCCATCCATTCCTTGCTTTTAAACTAAACAACTTTAAAGTTGAAGACAGACGTGTAAAGTTCGAGCATCCTGGGAACAACGGTTGCTCTGAATCATTAATAAGAGAATCATACAAATTAGCCCATCCAAAATTGTCTTCACCGACATCACGTATCATGTCCTCTAAATGGTCACTCATCCATTCTTCCACATAATCCGTTCCTCGTGATGTCGTAGGATGCTCCAGTACTTCTCCATGCCAAGTCCAAACGGTATAAGTCCTCATTATGCCGTACATGAATAGATGGTCACGCACATTGCCTAAGTCTTGCCGTATGTGATTAAGACAACCCACACAAGGACAAAAATATGTCCCGTTGACAGACTTAGCATTTTGTTCAACGTATTGTAAGAACTTCGAAACACCCTTCTCATATTCTTCACTGATGCGACGTTCGTTCATCCAGCTTCGATCCATACTATGTTCGTAAAATCATCAGTTCAATGTGTTTTAACTCTCACAAGGTTAGGCCCTACCCATTCAAAAAAATTAATTTTCATAATTTGCTCAGCCACATGCATTGAAGTCTACATCATAAAATTGATAAGATTTCGGCAGAATTTCGCATTGCTCTCCGAAATACACGAAATGAGAGTAGTCAACGATGACCACAATCAAATATGCATCCGGAGAACAACACAAGTACTGAACCGAAATATTATCAATCTTATCCTTAAACTCCAATTGACATGGTATTGCAAATTATGAAAATTAATTTTCTCAAACTGTCCAATCGGACAATTCAAAATTTAACACAAACGATTAAAAGATTAATCGTTTGTCTTAAATTTCAACCGGGATCTAAGTGTCACTCAATGATTACTTATAATAACACAACTAATACACATATATTCAAAAAAGTCAATAACACAGTCACTCATTACAGATAAAAAACGTGCATTCACAAAACGATAGTACATGCATACAAAAAAGATCCAACCAACAAGCTAACCTGAAAAGTAGATTCCAAATGAAAAGGAGGGAAATGGAGGAGTGAACGGCCTAAATTGCAGTCCAAAAATAGTCAAAGAAGCCGCCCAAGAACGCCCAAGAGACTGCAAAAAAACGGACGGAAAACGATTTTAATCGGTTCAAATCAAAGGTATTTCATGACAAAGCAATGTAAACGGTCCAAAAAAGAGCAAACGAACCTGGAAAATCAATGGCAAAGCAGCGTTGGCGGAGGAAGACAATGAACAGTGCTTTTGCGTTTTGCAAAAGTGAACTGCTCACGGGTTCGCGGGAGCCGTATTAATGCACTTAGACGTCCGTTACTTTGTGTCACGGACATCTATAATATTATAGACGTCAGATCGTCACTAATATGACGTCTTTCACAATTTAAAAATGATATTCGCGGGTGGGTATAAACGTCCGTCCTCGGTCGAGCCCGACGTTTATAGTATTATAAACGTCCATTTGAGGGGGACGGACGTCTATTAGACTGAACAACTGAACGTTTCAACTCCCCATGCCAGCCCATAAACGTCCGTCCATTGGAGGCACAGACGTCTATAACATTATACACGTCCGATATGGGGGGGCGGACGTTTATGGGTCTGAAGACAATTAAATCCCCAACCACCCTGTCAGATCCTTAGACGTCCGATATGAGGGGGACGGACGTCTATTAGACTGAACAACTGAGCGTTTCAACTCCCCATGCCAGCCCATAAACGTCCGTCCATGGGAGGGCACGGACGTCTATAATATTATACATGTCCGATATGTGGGGGCGGACGTTTATGGGTCTGAAGACAATTAAATCCCCAACCATCCTGTCAGATCATTAGACGTCCGCCCCCTCCCAGGACGGACGTTTAAGGTCCCTGTATGGGGAATGAACGCATAGAGACTTGAAACGTTCACTTCTCCAACTATTAAACGTCCGTCCCGACCAAGGACGGACGTTTTAAGCTGGAAGGGTAATTGAAAACGTTATGAGATGGGTTCACTTTGTTCAGCTATTAAACGTTATGACCCAGGACGAACGTTGTGATCCAGGGCGGACGTTCAAAGGGCTGTCATGGGTTCACTTATTCAGCCTATTGATCGTCCGTCCTAGGGGACGGACGTTCATAACATTATAAACGTCCGTCTTGACCCAGGACGGACGTTCAAAGGGCTGACATGGGTTCACTTTGTCCAGCTATTAAACGTCCATCCTAGGGGGCGGACATGAAGAAAAAAATACAAGGGGACCACATTGAAGCAACCAAAGCTCACGGCCATTCATCTTGGCAATGCATTCAGCCTTAGTTGGAATTAAAGAATGTAGCCACTTCACGGTTTTCTTTATTTTTTTTGGCAGCAACAGAGAGATGGAGAAGGGTGTGCACAACAGGGAAGGAACACATATTAACGTCCAAGGATGGTCCAACAAGCAAAGGTTTCACGTTTTTAAAGCTGAATCACGGAAGCATGCAGCAAGGGATCAAGCAATGTTAAATCCAGCAAAGAGAGGCAGTAGCACACGGCCTTGGAAGAAGGTGAAGCTTCCATAAGAGTTTGTCCATCCATTGGAAGAAATGAAGGGATTGGAAGCCACGGTTTTCCAGCAAACTTGGAGATGCAAGGTGATGAGAATGAAGAGGCAATCACGGCCTAGCTGGATGGAAGAAGCAGCAGCAGTACGTGTAAGTGCTAAGGAGCATCACGGTCCATGGAGTGTTTGATGGAATGAAGAGGACAAGCTTAGGTGAAGAATTGAGGCCCCCACTTTCTTGACTTTTGGCACATACATATTAGAGACAAACGTGAAAGCTAGAAGGTCACGGGTTTGGGAGGCCAGCAATTCACGCTTATAAATCCAGCAGCAGCAGAGAAGCAAAGGGAGAGAATTAATTAGATTTTAGATTAGATTTTAAGAGTAGTTTAGGACAGCCATGGAAGAGGCTCTCGCCTCTTCCTCTTTCTCTTCCGTTCTCTGAATTTCCATTTCAACGTGCAATTGTAGTTTTAATTTCTGAAGAAGCAGTAGAAGTGTGTCACCTTTGCTCGTGTTATTTTTAGTTGTACTGTTGATTTTAATTTAAGTGTTGAAAGCATTGATAAATTGCATTTCCAGTTAATTGTTTTCTATTTTTATTGTCTCTTTTATTTTATCGTTTAATGTTTTTCTACACCGTTCAATTCTACAGTTTCTGAATATTTACTGTTCTATTTTTACCATCTTTTACCGTTCAGTTTTACAGTGTTTAAAATTTATTTCAAAAGGTTTTAAATTCTGTTTTATTTAAATTCCAATTTCCAATTTTATTTTACCGCACAAAACATCTACAAAACCCCCCCCCCCACTTCATGTTAGATCTGAGATTGAACCGCCACAAAATTGGTCCTTGAGAGACGACCTAGGAGTCACTTCCTAGACTATACTGCATTATTATAAAATTTGTATGACCGCGACAGTCGTATCAAATTTTGGCGCCGTTGCCGGGGACCAATCAATAACGGTTCGGTTTCAGATTTTGTTATGTAAATTTTTGTTCTGTTAATATGTGTATTTTGTGTGTTTTGTGTTTTGTATTTTTGTAGGCGACAACGACACCTTCAGCAAATTTTGGCGGCGTTGTCACTTCAGTTCAGGTTTTTGTTTTAGATTTTTACTGTGTTAATATATATTGTGTATATATGTGTTTAATTGTGCTATGTTCTGTATTTAGTTGTTATTAAAAAAAATTGAAAATTAAAAAAAAAAAATTAATTAAAAATTTTTACTATTGATGTTCTGTCTTGTGTGTGCTTGTAGCATCTATAAATGTGTTTTGTTTTATCTGATTCGTAATTTTTAGTTTTTAGTTTTTACTTTTTATTTTTCATGTCTACCTATTTTGATTTTGTGAATAGTGCTTATTCTGCGAGTGCCTGTAATTATGAATCTCCTTCTGCTTGTTACCCTGATTGTAATTCTGCTGAATTCTATGATGAGAAATATATGGATCATCCTCAAATTCCTAAGAGCGCTCCTAGTGAGCCGGTCCCACCTACAAAGGATGATATTCATTGCGTTCTAAGCGCTGGACTGATATATCTACTCCCTAAGTTTCATGGATTTGCAGGAGAATGCCCACATGAACATTTGGAAAATTTCTATAGCATTTGTTCTGCAATGAAACCTCCAAATGTCCCAGATGATTACATTTTCTTGACGGCGTTTCAGCATTCATTACAAGGAGCAACTAAGGATTGGTTGGATTGTCTTCCTCGAGGACTCATTACCAGATGGGAAGATCTTGAGCAAAATTTTCTGATCGAATTTTTCCCTACACAGTATGGAGACATCAACGATCCTGAGTGGAATGATCTTAACAACGAATGGTACAATACCCCACAAGATCATTATCAAGAACCACCATTCCAGAATACTTTGATGCCTCCACTAGTCCAGCAAGAACAGCAGATGCAGTTCTATGATGCTACTGCTCAATTTACTCCTCAGCTTTCGATTTCTGAGCCTACAATAAAGGAGTTACTGGAGCAGATGACCATGCAGAACGTTCAGTTACAGAAAGGGAACATGCAGTTCAAGAAAAATAGCATAGAGTTTCAGCAGGAAACTCAAGCGGCAATTCAGAATCTGACTGATCAGATCGGGCAGATGGCCATTCTTGCACCTGATGAGACTGCTGAACATTTCGAGGAGCAGGCAAGAATAAGCAATAATCCTGAACCAGATAGACCACTTTCATCCTCCACTACTTTACAAATCTTCAAGGAAGTGGAGGTAAGCATACCACAATTTGATTATTCTGTTGATTGTGATGATGATCGGTATGCTAATGATTATATTGTTGCTGAGTCTGATTTTAATTTTTCCTCTGTGCATGATGAGAATCGCTTTTTACTATCACATTCAAATGTTTATTCTCCATGCACTGAACATGAATATGAGTCTGTGGTTGATAATGCATGTAATTTTAAAATTGATTCATGTTCTGAGGATGTATCTGAGGTTCAGCTTGTTACACTGGATTTGGGTGTTTTACCTCTGCATGAAATTTCGGTGGAACCATTTTGCACTAACCCTATTGTAGGAGGTACAAATGAATTTGACCAATATGCACCCACAGTGGAAGACAAAGGTGCCACCGCTCACCAAAGTTTCAACAACAATAGGCACCTGTTGAACCTGCTCATCAACAATAACTGCATAAATCCAGCAGTGGGAAACATTTCACTGCTTGATCAAATTTGGAGGATGAAGCAGTTCGTCCTCAAAACTTCCTTGCTGGATTCTGAAGACATCTCCCTGATGATCCAAAATTGGCAGCTTCCACCATAATCAGGGGAGTTTGCATTTTCTTTCTCTCCCTTTTTCCTACTTTTATTGCACTTGTCCATAATATGTTTCCTGTTTTGATTGCTAATGTATGCTTAGAACACATTGAGGACAATGTGTAGTTTAAGTGTGGTCTATTGGGGGAGACTCTGAATTGTTTTTGTTTTGTGTGTTAAATTTTTTGTTTTTGAGTGTTAAATTTTTTCTGTTTTAAGAGGTTTTTAGTGTGTTTTGTGTGCAATAAATTTTACATTTTTCTCTTGATTTCTGGAGTTTGTCTAAGTTGTAGAATTTTCCTTCACTTACTTAATACTTATGGTTTGAAATCCTTGCTTTTCTCTGCTTGGAAGATGATTATAATGTTTAAGAGGTTGATTTGATCATGACAAACACCCTGAGTGAGATTTGAGCCACTTAATTTTCTTTCTTGTGTGTAATATGTATCTTGATTGCTTGCACATATGCCTTGGCTTGATTCTTTTTGATAAATCTTGATGGATATGCATGTTTAGAAATGATAAAGGCATTTTTATTCTTGAGCCTCTTTAGCCAAATAAGCCTACCTTGTTATTATCCTTTGATACCCCTTTTGAGCCTATATTGTATTCATTTCTTTGTTTTAAAAGCTCATACACTGACCCTAAGTGAAAAACCATGATTACCTAAACCTTAGGGAAGTCTGGAGCTATAGAAATGTTTTGTGAAAAAGTGTGGTCTCCTTGGGAATTCTGATAAATTGGCTAGTTGGTTCCTCATCATGTTTTGGAAGTATGATTTATATCCTGTTGCGTGATAAAGAGAGAAAAGAAAAGAGACAGGATGGAAAAAAAAATTTGATGAGAAAAAGAGAAAATATTGAAAAATAATTCTGTGAATAATGGAGTCGAGAAGAGGATTGAATTAGAGGTTTGGGTGAGATTTCACTGTGTTTACACTTTTTCCCCATTGCTCCTCTATTTCTTCTGAGCTGTAGCTACTTATCTATATTTTATCCTTCCCTGTCCTTGGCCCCATTACAACCCAGTAAAGACCTTTAGATCTGAACATGCATATGTTTTAAGTGTTGATATTAGAAACTTGCCAAGTCTACTTGTGTTTGTTTTCTTGAGTACATCGAGTTGAATTTATTTACCCTTGACACTTGAGAGAAACACTGTGAGTGCATCTGTAAGGTTTTGTTATTTTTAAATCACCTCTTGAGCTGATTAATTATTTTGCCATACTGTGAATTGCTTGGATGATTTCTGTAAGTATGTGCTTTTCTTGATTTTGTGTTGGAAAATTTCTACTTCTTTCATCGGTCCATAATTCTTGAGAATTCTGTAAATTCTTTTTATTTTTCTTGAGTCTTTGTTTTCTGCGTGCTGAGTGTGTGTCACCTTCTTAGAAGTCCTTTGACCTATTCCCTGATTTGCGTCTTAATTTTGCCCAGGAGTGCAAAAGACTAAGTGTGGTCTATTTTGATGAATCATTATTTTCTTCACTTCACTTAGCTTATTCTGCTATATATAATTAGGGAATTGTGCATAATTTTTCAGTATTTTCCCATTTTACTGAATTGAGCTTAATTTGACCAGAAATTCTAATTTCATTCAATTTGAATTATTTGAGTTGATTATTTGCATTAGTAATTACAAGGGAAATTTTGGAAATACAAATTGAGACGTTTAGAAGAATACCTATTCACACATTGTATTATTTAATTTTAAGAAGCAAAATTGGTTTTGAAACCAATACACACCATACGGCAATAAGGAGTCAACTTTGTTTTGCAGATGGCATTAATGGAGGGAAGCACTTGGTTGAAAGCTAAATGCAATTTCAAATTGATAAAATACTGCACGGCTACACATATTATTCTAGGCAAAACCAGCACATATAATTAAAGGAGGGGACCACATTGTTTGCCATCCAACAATTAACAAGCTTAATGAAAGTGGCCACATGAAAATAAACTCACGGCCTTAAGCACACCAAAGCAACCAAGGAATCTTCTTTTGAAAAGTAAAAGAAACCAAAGGACAAGGGGACCACTTTATTCCCATTCAAGGATTTATTTTGTAATTTAGTTGATGAGTTGGAAGCATATCACGCAAGAAGCTTACATCCAAAACAAACATCAATTTGTTGAGTGGAGTGCCACGGCTGCAAAATGATTGATTTCAATTGGCCTTTGAAGAAAAAAACACACCACCACTCATGGCAAAGTTCACGTCCATACATGTGCTGCATTTCATTCAATTACTGTAGGTTCACGGTTCTCAAAACAACTCTTTGCTCTCATAAAAAGTTTTCAACAAATGAAGAAAAAAATACAAGGGGACCACATTGAAGCAACCAAAGCTCACGGCCATTCATCTTGGCAATGCATTCAGCCTTAGTTGGAATTAAAGAATGTAGCCACTTCACGGTTTTCTTTATTTTTTTTGGCAGCAACAGAGAGATGGAGAAGGGTGTGCACAACAGGGAAGGAACACATATTAACGTCCAAGGATGGTCCAACAAGCAAAGGTTTCACGTTTTTAAAGCTGAATCACGGAAGCATGCAGCAAGGGATCAAGCAATGTTAAATCCAGCAAAGAGAGGCAGTAGCACACGGCCTTGGAAGAAGGTGAAGCTTCCATAAGAGTTTGTCCATCCATTGGAAGAAATGAAGGGATTGGAAGCCACGGTTTTCCAGCAAACTTGGAGATGCAAGGTGATGAGAATGAAGAGGCAATCACGGCCTAGCTGGATGGAAGAAGCAGCAGCAGTACGTGTAAGTGCTAAGGAGCATCACGGTCCATGGAGTGTTTGATGGAATGAAGAGGACAAGCTTAGGTGAAGAATTGAGGCCCCCACTTTCTTGACTTTTGGCACATACATATTAGAGACAAACGTGAAAGCTAGAAGGTCACGGGTTTGGGAGGCCAGCAATTCACGCTTATAAATCCAGCAGCAGCAGAGAAGCAAAGGGAGAGAATTAATTAGATTTTAGATTAGATTTTAAGAGTAGTTTAGGACAGCCATGGAAGAGGCTCTCGCCTCTTCCTCTTTCTCTTCCGTTCTCTGAATTTCCATTTCAACGTGCAATTGTAGTTTTAATTTCTGAAGAAGCAGTAGAAGTGTGTCACCTTTGCTCGTGTTATTTTTAGTTGTACTGTTGATTTTAATTTAAGTGTTGAAAGCATTGATAAATTGCATTTCCAGTTAATTGTTTTCTATTTTTATTGTCTCTTTTATTTTATCGTTTAATGTTTTTCTACACCGTTCAATTCTACAGTTTCTGAATATTTACTGTTCTATTTTTACCATCTTTTACCGTTCCGTTTTACAGTGTTTAAAATTTATTTCAAAAGGTTTTAAATTCTGTTTTATTTAAATTCCAATTTCCAATTTTATTTTACCGCACAAAACATCTACAAAACCCCCCCCCCCCCCACTTCATGTTAGATCTGAGATTTAACCGCCACAAAATTGGTCCTTGAGAGACGACCTAGGAGTGACTTCCTAGACTATACTGCATTATTATAAAATTTGTATGACCGCGACAGTCGTATCACTCATACCCCCACATTTGACGTCAACCATGACAAATCTTTGACGTTTTATATGCCAGCATGAAGCCAAAGAGTAAATCCCTTTTTTATTCTTAATAATCTTTTCTCTTCTAAACCAAACAGAACGTCCCACACTTTATGGGGTCGACGTTTAAAATAATACAGAACGTCGTACAAGTTGGGGTTAGACGTGCTAGTCGTAATCACATTACGTCCCTAAGGAAGCAGCCGACATCCAATATGAAATAAATAAATACTAAATATTGATTTAATTAATATGACGTCAACCATAACAAAAGAAGGACGTTGTATTTACAGCTAGCAGTTATTTGTTTATTTTTCGTTTAAATCAACCCATTAAATGTCAATTTTATAATGTCTTAGACGTTTTGTTATTTAGTTCATTCTTTATTATTTTTTCTTTTTCTTTTAAACCAACCACATAACGTCGAATTGTTCTTCGAGTTCGACGTGGTATTTTCCAAAAATTATGTTTTTAATTTTTTCTTCTAAACCAAACGAAAAAATGTCCCTATACTCGTGGCTTCGACATTTCATTAAGTGGAGTCAAATTATGTGGGGATTTGGCTTTGACGTGTACTGGCGTATAACATCAAAGTTCAACGTCCCATAACAGAACAAACAACATTAAACATAACCTCAACCCGTCTTTTTCTCTTTTTTCTTTTAAACCAACAAAAGAATGTCGAACTCTGTCACCAATTCGATGTTTTTTTGCCACAAATAGTTCTTTTTCTTTTAAGCCAACGAATACGTTCGATGCCCAAGGAATATGACGTTTAATGTTGGATTAAAAGAAAAATGAATTAAACCAAAAAGTAACTTTGGAAGTCTGAAAAAATTAACGTCAACCTCTTTGTTTCTAGCAGCAAACTGCATTTTCCCATATATCATTTAAGTATACTGTCTTTTATTATTGAAGCCCATAAAATTACTTTCCCAAAAGTAATTATTTATGTAGACATCCATTTATAAATTATTTTGTAACAACTCCAAGGTTTTATGTTAACTTGTACCAACTCCAAGGCCTTTCAAAACGCTACAACTTCCATTAATATAATTCATAAACTCCTTCAAGGAATTTCAAAAATGGACCCTATAGAGGACATCGAATATTTCAAAAATCGATGTACACTACAAGAAATATTAATATTATCGATGGATTTTTACCGACGGATCAATATCCGTTGATATATTTGAATTTCTGACAGAATTACGAACGATGTGTTTAATCTTTTTTAGCGATGGTCAAAAGCCTTCGGTAAGGCCGTCAGTAAGTGACATGAACATTATCGATGGATTTATCGAAGGCTTTTGGCTGTCGGTAAGTGACATGCACATTACCGACGGATTTACCGAAGACTTTTGGTCGTCAGTAAAAAGAGCGGGAATTTTCACGCCATTATTTCGCTTAACGAAATTACTGACAGATTTATTGAAGGCTTCTGACCGGCGGTAAAAAAGCAAAAAATTTTCAACACTAGCTTTACATCGAGTGCCAATATATGTGGCAAACACTCATCTCTCCTCTCATTTCTCTCCACCGCCGCTGCCCTCCACCACCGCTGCCATCCACCACCACTGCTCTCCACCGCTGCTGCTCTTCACCGTCGCTACCCTCCACCGTCGCTGCCCTCCACCACCGCTGCCCTCCACCACCGTTGCTTCCCACCATATTTTTGCAATTAGGAACATTTCTCTTACAAATATGAGAATTGTAGAGAAACTTTCCATGATTCCCTATGATTTTAACTATTGAAAATAAATTGGTTATTTGATTCTTTGAAAATTAGTTTGCTACTAGCGTGATGCTTTTCTGGTGGCGGAGTTCATGAAAACAAAAAAAAATGACATAGAGGGAGGAAGGAAGAAGAAGATGAACCAGATCGTGGTAAATACCGACGGATTTATCGAAGGCCATAAGCCTTCGATAATTACCGACGACTTTATCGAAGGACAAAAGCCTTCGGTAATTATCGACGGCTAAAATATCCGTCGATAAAGGTTACCGACAACGTTTTTAACGATGGTATTTTGACCGTCGATAAGTCGTCGCTACACGACCATTACCGACGGATTTGATACATTACTTATGAACTACGACCGTCGGTAATATCTATTATTCTTGTAGTGGTATTATTGGAAGTTAAAAAGGAAAAATAAAAAAAAAAGATAAAAATAATAAAACGGAGTGACCTTTGCCTTGGGACTGCATTTTATTATTGAAGCCAAAGGTCACCCCACAACAAGCCAAAGGAAATTATTCTTTTTTTCTAGAAATATAGTTTCGAAGCCTTAGATAACCTGTAGACATCCATTTATAAAGTTTCTGCTATAAACTCCATCTGTTAATTTTTTTTCTTTGTGTTTTTTGTTATTTCGTTCAAGGACAAAAAAAAACTTGAAGGAGTATAGAAAACCAAAGGAAAAGGTTGATAGATTTGGATTTCGCATCCTTTCAAAATGTTACTCCTCCTTCATTAAACTACAGAACTTCCGTAAACAAATTCATGTTAACTTTTTCTGTTGGTTTGTTATCGATTGCTCTACTAAACGAATAAATTTCTTTGTTAACGATGAAGGCATGGTAGCAAACCAAAGGAAAATGTTAACACTTATTAATTTAAAACAGATTCTATCCAAAAAAATCCTTCTGCATTTTAATAGAGAAAAATGTTGAAAGATTTGGATTTTGCACCCTTTCAAAACGCTACAACCTCCATTCACAAAAACCCTTCGGATCTTTTCATGGTTTGATTTTCATTTTTTACCTATGTTTAGTGTTATTATGTTTTTTTGTTTTTTTCGTTTCCATTTATAACCTACGTAATAATGGATTTCTTTTAGAAATCCTTCAAGTAATTTTACATCGAATATGGAAGGAAAAATGACGTCCCTATGTATTTTTCCCAAATAATGTGGACGTCGTGTCAATATTGGACGTGTATCTCTTAATTTTAACGTAGCATTTATCATGCTCTGCGAACAGTCTTTTCCCATATACCTGAACGTCGAGTGGTGTCAGTATTTGAAGTGGATCTCTTCGTTTCTAACACAACATTTATCAAGCCCAACCAACTATGTTTTCCCATATAAAGTTGGACGTTCTATTTAAATTTAAAAAGGATAAATAAAAAAAGGAGCGACCTTTGGGTTTGGTTAATGAATAATACGTCACATGCCCAAGAAATTGGACGTTTATTGTTGGTTTAAAGGAAAAAGAAATAAAAAGGGAGTAATCTGGCTGACAATAATAGATCGAAGTCTGAAGAATGACGTTAACCTCTTCGTTTCATAACTTTTCTATTAATATTACATCGAGTAGCTTTACTAATCGACATACTATTGGCGTTCTAAAAGAAAAATAAAAAAAGAGTGCAATGGTATATTCAATGTAATGATGTAACATTAAAAATTTCAATTACAATCATACAAATGATTTAATCAATTTAAACAATTCAATCACCATTCACTAATCTTATTGCCAAAAGAGAATTTTATTAATATTCAAAAGATGATTACAACCAGCAAAACAAAAGATGGCTTAAGTAGCCACTGATTACAAAATTAAAATCAAACAATGAAAATCCATATTCTTCTGTTGCAGTCAACCTTCAATTTACTTGAGCCCCAAGAATCTTTTTAGCGATTCTGACATACAAAAGATGATTACAACCAGCAAAACAAAAGATGGCTTAAGAAGCCACTTATTACAAAATTAAAATCAAAGAACGAAAATCCATATTCTTCTGTTGCAGTCAACTTTCAATTTACTTGAGCCCCAAGAATCTTTTTAGCGATTCTGACATACAATCTATTTTCACTGCATACCATTTAGCCCACTCCTCTTCTTTAGTTTTTGTAAAATCTGTTTTGTTGGCACTCCAAGATACAGAGATAGGATAGACTTGTTGATGACCAATCAAAACCTTTATATCAACCCGCTTGACTATGGAACAAAATGTTTCATCACTCATCTTTAAGTTGGAGTAGAATACCCTCACCAGTTTCAGATATCTGTGAGAAACCATAGTTTTAATCTTCCTTAGACTAAAAAGCTTTCGTTGAATGTCTTCATCACTAATCCAACCTATAGGATTATCATTACTTGCAATCCGGGCAACCTTTCATTTTCTTCTTGATGATGATGAAGAAGCCATTTCTGATCAGATTCTGAAACATCTTTCACATTTCTAGGGTTTGTAACTCTTCAGTTTAGAAAACATAGAGTGCGTTTTCAAATCTATTATTTATAAAGTTGTGCATCAAATCTTATCAGTTTCATGCCCAACTAAAATTTTCAATCTTATATATCCCATTAAAATAATTTCAGCAACGACGAGTTTCTAAAGCGTTTAACGTTTTATTATGCGGTTGAAATTGAACTCTGACAATATAAGGATTGACTTGATGGGCGACGAATTTCTAAAGGGTTCGATGTTTTATTATTGGGCGTATAGTGGCTCTCAACATTTTCTTTAATACAGTTTTCGGATCCTTTAGAACTACCCTTTGAAAACCTACACTCAGAGCTTCCATAACCAAATTCATGTTAACTTTTTCCTTAGGAAAAATGTTAACACATGTGAATTTTAAAAACATTCTCCATTGTTTTTTATGTAGTTTCTCGTTCATATAAAAGCAGTCATATAGTTTGATTAAATTTATCATGTCCCATTGTCAGAAACAAAATTCTTAAACCCTTCTTGTAAATGTCTAAATCCTGTTCTCAAATGGCTTCTTCATCTTCACGGCGTGGAAAGAAGGTTGCACACCTTGTACGAAATGCTAGTCCAAATGGGTGGATCAGTGACGACGAAGAATGATACAAATTTGGATGTTATAGAAAACTCTTCAAGGTGGTCCCGTACAAGTTCTTGGATGTGGAATTATTCAGAAGGGAGGGGTTTATCTTTCAAGAATAGCTTGTAGATGTTGGTCTTCTAAAATTTGTAGAAATGACTGGTGATTGTTATCCTGACCTGGTACAGGTCTTCTACCACATTCTGAAGGTTCTCGATGGTGTTATATGCTCTCGGGGGAAGGTGTCGATATGAAAATTAATGACCAAATATGGCTATATTTTACTGGTCTCAAAGCAGAAGGCTTCATGTCTCATGAAAGAAATTATGAACTCAACCAATGGACTAACAAGAAGAAAATTTATAAGGAATATCTAAGAAGTCCAACAAGGCTAAAGGTATACAAGTCGTATCTCCTTGATGGTTTGAAAATGGAAGAAAAAATGTGTGTTTTTGTACTTACTAGGGTAATACTACTTGGAAGATGTTTATGTGATCGTCTAACTACTACAGATTTATTTTTGGTTCATGCCATAGAAACCCGGATACCAACCAACTGGGTTGTTGACATGAGTGAGCACATGATTGAAATTGCAACTAGTCATGGACATATTCTGCCAAATGGTGTTTTTATCAGTTGTGTATTGAAGCATCATCAAGTTGATCTTACTGGTGAAAAACAATTTGGTGCACTTAATCAAATGAAATAGGAAAAGCGGCATTGAGACATAATGGTCTAAAGAAAACAAAAGATGCTTGGGTGAACAAGGATTGTGACGAAACTCCTTCTACCTTCACTCCACAAACTAAGTTTAAAAGATTTGTTGTGGATCAATTTCGAAGGCTTTCAAGAAGAATTTCAAAAGTTGAAAAATCTTTGATCATGATTCACAAGAAATCAGATGAAGACAATGCTCTAATAACTCCCTCAGCAAGTGAATATGATGATGAAGACGACACAACAGAAGATGAGTCTATGGAGACATCTGACTCAGATTAGGAACAAGAGTCCATTTTAGTTTATTTTTTTGAAATTAATGTAATATTTTAATATATTTTTGTATGTTTGAACTCTGTTTGAAATTTTAATATGTGCTTTTCGTGGTTATATTTTCATATTTTTCCTTTGTTTAATTCTATTATGGGTGTTTTTTTTAAATCCTTGAAGTTTTATTACGTCGATTTCTTAAAAACGTCGACTTTTTAAAAGTTAAAAATAGGAAAAAATGAATGTTACGTCGCATATTGTAAAAGCTGACGTCAAAGATCAAGTCCATTTCTATAGACTATACTATAAATACACTTGCAGATCCTTGATCTAGTCTTCCACGTATAAAATTTAGTCGTAACTTGTCAGTCTGATATCCTATTTTTTATGTTTCCTCATAGCTCTTCCTACGTCATCACAAAAGTTAGTGTGACGCATGGAAGAGCTATAGAAAACATAAGAAAAAAGTTAACAATTTGGATTTCGTTTCAAGTAGTACAATTTCATTCATATTCATAGTGATTACAATCAGATTAGAAATAAAACGACACAGAACAGAAACACAAAACCAACTCCACACTAAAACTCTAAGCCTCTATTCTAATTTAGAATATTTCCATTGAATCCTACTCACTAGACTCTTAACTTGAATCTTCAGTTGGGGAATCATTTTTATTATTTTTCTCATGTAGAGCGTCTTCTGTTCGAGTCTCTTGAGTTTTTCAACAAAAAATCTTTCAAAATTGGTTTCAGGGACGAAGTTGGTGCGGTCTTCATTTAGTGTAGATGTGCTTCCAGAACTTTGAACCATATTCTCTTCATCCTTGAAGCACCATCCCTTTGTGGTCTTCACAAGGCCAATGGAAGTCAAGTTGTTTCGATTTATCACATTTGAGCAGTTACAAGAGAATTTCTTTTCACCAGTAAGATCCACACCTTGAAGGGTCAGGATTTTACTGATAAACATAGCATATGGTAGATGTCGTGCATGTTTGGTTCCTGCATCAATCATATGATCTTTTATTACTTCCACCCAATTGGTAGGAACATCATTCTTGATGGCATACAATAGAAAAACATCTTTAGTCGTTATTCTATCTTGTACTTGTACAAGTCTAGTAGGTAAAATCACCCAAGCAAGAATGTGTGTTGTTATCTTTTCTTCTTTATTTAGTCCCTCATGCACATATAATCTTTCAATTGTGTATCTCCCAGGAAACCTTAACCAGTTACTGTACACGTCCTTTTTCTTCAGCCATCTGTTTGTTTCTGAGTATTGTAAGTGAGAGAATTACCTTTCGACTTTTAATCCAGCAAGTTGAAACCAAACATCATTGTCGATGTGAACATTTACTCCTTTTACTCAAGAATGAAGGACACCATCTATGTTTCTCACATTGTTGTAGAAGACCCTTACTAAGTTAGGGTACCAATCACCTTTCACCTGGACAAGTGTAGAGAGACCTTGAGTTTCAATCCATTCCTGGAAGTGAAATCCCTCCTTTTCAAATAAGTCGAGGTTCAGATATTTGTGAGGAACAATATGTTTAAACTTTGTCCACCTCAAAAGCTCTAGACGAGTCTCCTCATCACTGATCCACCCGGAGAGATCAACATTTCTTGCAGCAACGACAACCTTTCCTCTATTTGTTGAAGGATGTGATGAAGAAGCCATTTGAATTTGGATATCATATAATTTTCCTCAGCATTAGGGTTTACCAATATAGAAACAATTCAGTGTACATAAGATTTTTAAATTCAGTGTATATAAGGGTGCGCAACGTCACGCGTTCAGCGTCAAATAAAATAACAGGCAACGTAAACAATAACCGGTGGCATTGCGGTAAATAAATTCAGTGAAAAAGTAAATATATCTCTAGTGATTCTGATGAAAAAAACATTGAAGATCCACAAAGCTTGGACGTTAAAGTGAGACTTTAAAAGGAAAAAGAAAAACTAATAAAAAATGAAGCGAATTTTGGCTTTTGTATGAAGATTAAAACATCATATACCAGATGAATTTGACATAACATTCTGTTCACACAATTAATGGTCCCAACCACTCCAATGCCCTTCACGTCGATAAATAAGTAGACCATTTGAAAACCTATCCTACATAACTTCGGTAACCAAATTCATGTTAACTTTTTTCAACTGTTTTAGTTCTTTTCCTTCACTAAATGAAGACATTTCTTTGTTAACCATGAAGGCAAAGGGCTAAAATAGAGGAAAATGTTAACACATGAATTTCAAGTAGACCCTTTGAAAACCTATTCTACATAATTTCGGTAATCAATTTCATGTTAACTTTTTTCAACTCTTAGTTTTTTTCCTTCACTAAACGAAGACATTTCTTTGTTAACCATGAATGCAAAGGGCTAAAATAGTGGAAAATGTTAACACTTATGAATTTCAAGTAGACCCTTTGAAAACCTATCCTACATAACTTCGGTAATCAAATTCATGTTAACTTTTTTCTTATGTTTTCCTTTTGTTCCTTTAATAAACGAAGACATTTCTTTGTTAACCATGAAGGCATGGGGGGAAAACACCAAAAAAGTTAACACTTATGAATTTCAAGTAGACCCTTTCAAAACCTATCCTCCATTACTTCCACAACCAAATTCATGTTAACTTTTTCCTTTGTCTTTTTTTTGTTTTTACTTCTTGGTTTTGTTTATAATGTCTTCCATCGTCTTTGGTCTTCATTTTGGATTAAGTGTTTTGTAAAAGGAGATTTCCTTTTGAAATCCTCTAAGTTAGAGGATGTCGGTGATCCCAAATAGAAGATGTCAATCACCAGGCCTTTGCGTCCAATGCATCCAATATTTGACGTCAACTTTATCAATTTAACTTGTCTTGGAGTTGTTTCCACCATAGGAAATCAAATAGCTCTGAAATCTAATGGTAGAAGACAACTCCAAGACAACTTAAAAAACAATTCATACATTGTTAAATGATGAGGTTGAACATCTTCTATATAAAACTATTTTAGATCATAAAATTGTTTCAGCATTAAACATATTGTGAACCATTATTCTTTTTCCTAAGCGTTTCCCTTTCAGTAAGATAACTTAATCATTTTTGTACTATAAAAAGCATTTTGGTAACTTGAATTTCAAAGGCTACCTTCATATGAATTAAGACCTAAATGCTGCACTTTGAAATTCAAGTGAGCAGATTGCAATTTCAGGAACATAAATTATTCGAAATCTAAGGAAAAGAAAACACAAAGGATACAAAAACCATAAATCCTAATATGTTCAACAGAGAAACAAGATGGCAACGATTAGATGAAATTTAAGCTATATTTATAGATGAAATGATGACGTTCAAACATCATTCAGTGGAAAGTAATACATCTTTTTTGATTCAACTAAGAACTAATTACCGTCCAGCCCCCAGCAAAAGATGTGAAAAGCATCCTTGGAAACATTGTCCCACTACTCCACAGAGTCGGACGTGCTATTGATTAAAAATTAAAAAGAAAAAAAATTTAAAATTAGATGATCCATTGACGGAAACTAAATCATTATAAAAACAGTACATCGTGTAATTATGATTAGAAACTGCCACATTGTATGAACGTCGAAGCCCCGCCAAATTCGACGTTAAAACATCATTCATTGATAAAGTAAAAAATCTCTTTGGATTCTAATATTGTATGAACGCCAAAGCATCGCCAAATTCGACGTTCAAATATCATTCACTGAAAATGTAAAAAATCTCTTTGGATTCTGATATTATCTCCTTGCTGACTAAACAAAGACATTTATATGATAAATAATGATATACGACGTCATTGATCACAAATATTTGACAGAATATCCAGACTTTTTCATCGATTGCAGTCAACACTGGATGCCAATTGTATAAATTTAATTTATATTGCAGTTGCTTCCACCATAAGAACAAATTGATGTTAGCCCCTAACAAAAGACGTTAAAAATATCGTTGGAAAATTCATATCATTAATGTCCCACTGCTCCACAGAGTCGAACGTGCCATTGAATGATTAAAAATTAAAAAGAAAAAAATACTAAAAATTAGATGATTCGCATAGAAAAATTAAATCATTTTAAAAGCAATACACATGATTAATATCCTGAACGTCGAAGCCGCAAACAATTCGACGTTCAAACATCATTCACTGAAAAAGTAAAAAATCTCTTTGGATTCTTAAGAACTCCTTGCTGACTAAACATAGACATTACTATGATGAATAATGATATAGGACATCCTCGAGCACAAATATTTGACACTAATATCCTAAACGTCGAAGGCCACAACAATTCGATGTCCAAACATCATTCACTGAAAAAGTAAAAAATCTCTTTGGATTCTTAAGAACTCCTTACTGACTAAACGTAAATATTTCTATGATGAATAATGATATAAGATGTCCTTAAGCACAAATATTTGACATTAACTTTCTGAACGTCGAAGCCACGCTGAATTCGACATTCAAACATTATTCACTAAAAGAGTAAAAAATCTCTTTGGATTTTTATGAAATCCTTGCTCACTAAACGTAGACATGTCATTCAATGTCAAATTTATCTTGGAGTTGTTTCCACCATAAGAAATCAAATAGCTCTGAAATCTAATGGTAGAAGACAAGTCCAAGACAATTTAAAAAAAGATTTATACATAGTTGAATGTTGAAGTTGAACATCTTTATATAATTATTTTATATCATAAAATTGTTTCAGCATTAAATATATTGTGAACCATATTTCTTTTTTCAGTAAGATAACTTAATCATTTTTGTACTATAAAAAGCATTTTGTTCACTTGAATATCAAAGGCAACCTTCATATGAACTGAGACATGAATGAGGCACTTTGACATTCAACCGAGCAAATTGTAATTTAAAGAACATACATGTTTCGAAATCTAAGGAAAGGAAAATGCCAAGGAGATAAAAAACATGAATGCTAATATGTTAAATACAGAAACAAGAAGCAAGGGATTACGTGATGGATGCAGTATTTATAGATGAACTGATGGCGTACATCGTGTAATTATGCGTACTATCTTGTTTCAGCATTAAATATATTGTGAACCATATTTCTTTTTTCAGTAAGATAACTTAATCATTTTTGTACTATAAAAAGCATTTTGTTCACTTGAATATCAAAGGAAACCTTCATATGAACTGAGACATGAATGAGGCACTTTGACATTCAACCGAGCAAATTGTAATTTAAAGAACATACATGTTTCGAAATCTAAGGAAAGGAAAATGCCAAGGAGATAAAAAACATGAATGCTAATATGTTCAATACAGAAACAAGAAGCAAGGGATTACGTGATGGATGCAGTATTTATAAATGAACCGATGGCGTACATCGTGTAATTGTAAATGCAGTATTTATAAATAACCGGATCTCAAATCAATCTTTGAGAATACTGCAGCTCCATGCAATTGATCTAGCAAGTCATCTATCCTCGGCAAAGGGTATTTGTTCTTGATGGTCAGCTTGTTCAATTGCCTGTAGTCTATGCACAAACGAGAGCTGCCATCCTTTTTCTTCACCAAGAGCACAGGCGCTCCCCATGGTGATACACTCGGTCTAATGAATTGCTTCTCCATAAGCTCTTCAATCTGCTTCTTGAGTTCAACCAACTCTGCAGGTGGCATTCGGTATGGTTGAACGGATATAGGTGCTGCAGTCGTCACCAAATCAATGGTGAATTCAACTTCCCTAACAGGAGGCAATCCTGGTATCTCCTCTGGAAAAACGTCCAGAAACTCCTCCACAATGGGAGTTCGTTCTTGCCTCAATTCTCCAAGCTCTTGATCTTCATGCGTCATGATGAGGAAGCAGCTTGCACCTTCCATTATATCCTCCTTAAGCTGACCGAGCGTGACTGACAACAATTCTACTTCTTCATCAGGAAAAATCAATTCCTTCCTGCCACAATCTATGAGGATGCGATTGGTAGTCAGCCAATCCATCCCTAAAATCACCTCCAAACCTTGAAGAGGTAAGCAGATGAGATTCACTTTGAACTTACGCCCTTCTACTTCAATAGGACACCGGACGCACATAGTGGACGTCCTAACCTCTCCCGCTGCTGGTGTTGACACCACCAGATCAAAAGACATCTCTCTCACTTCTAATCCCAGTTTGCAAACGCACGCCTTCGAGATGAAGGAATGCGTTGCTCCCGAATCAAACAACACGCAACAAGAGGTACCAAACACAAGGCAGGTGGTGATGATGAGTGTACCTGAATTGGCTGCCTCTGTACCAGTAATGGCATACACGCGTCCAGCTGCTTGGGCTCGTCCTCCTCTAGTCTGATTTCTGCCAGCATTCGGTGGCCTCAACACAGCTCGTCCACCCATGTTGCATTCACTCTCCAAGTGTCCACTTCTTCTACATCGATTGCAGAATTTTCCTCCAATGAGTTGAGGACAAGACGAACGATAGTGTGGTCCTCCACACTGGAAACAAGTAATATTTCCTGGCTGTCCAGCAGTGATCAACGCTCGTGATCCACTTGCATTTGATTGATTTGGACGAGCGTAAGGAGTGCTTCTCACATTTGCAGTACCCCTGGATACAACTGGTCCTCTAGCCACCTGTGGCTGCTTCTTTTGTCGTTCCACCTCTTCGCATTATAAATCTTCTCAATGTCCCGCAGCCACTGATCTGCCTCATCAGGAAGGCATTTCCCATTAAACTTGGAGGGATGATGTTGAAGAAAGCTCTCCAAACTCCATTCAGCAGTAGGCGGAGCAGCGTTAGAAGAGGATGCTCCAGGCGTACCTCTGGTTGCGGTAAGAATGTCCATTAATTGCCTCTGTGTTGCTTCCGAATGAACACGTGAGGCATCCAAACTCTGCATGGCTTCCTGATTTTGCCTCATCAAGGCAGTGTTCTGCTCAACTAATATTGTATTTTGCTGTTGGAGTCTGTCAATTACCGTTTCCAACATCCTAGTGTTGTTGGACGTATCAGGCTCATTTGGTTGAGGGGGAGGAGGCAGTCTAGGTGCCATTCGTTCTCTGGTTCAATAGAAAAACGAACGTTAGAAATGTCTAAGAGTTAAAACAGTGATAACTCATTAAACATGCAATAAGCACACAGCAAAACACAGTGTACTCATAACCCTACAGTGTCCTTTAATTTAGAACAAAACTGCTCTGATACCACTAATGTAACATCCTAAAATATAGTAATCACCATAATCAGAATAAATTACAATTAACAGTAATCACAAACAGTCTTTACATTAACTCAGACTCAAAAGCCGAACGGCATCAGTTCAAGATTTCGCGCATAACGCATACAAAGGAAACTTAACACGAACGCTCTCAGATGACTAAAACAACGTACGTAAAAATGGGGGATTACACGATTAAGACGAACGGCCTTACAAAACTCTTGGCCGAACGTTCTTTCTACACTATCATTTACAGATCCTATTCCAACGAGCGCTTCTAAGGCTCGGCCTTCACTTCAACCTCTACCAGATTGGCTTCATCCAAATTTTCTTCTTCCAGCATTCGCTCAAGGGATGCACCACCATCTGCTCACATCCACAACGGATGATCATTGCATTTTGACAAGACGGATTATACATGGACAGTAGACAACACAATGGAAATGCAAGGGTAAGCTCATAATATTTAATTTATACAATCAACACATACATTTACATATCAATCCACACATACAACATGTAAGTTCATCAATTAACAATCATATAGATACGTATATAAGACAGACCGTCCGGACTGTATGAACCGTGTAGCTACAGGCGTCCTTGCACCCGAGTGGTGTGGTAACTGTATTACACTCGACAGCTGCCACTCGAGGTTAACTCTATCCAAAGTACCCCTAAGGAATAGAGCCTCCTGCCATTCCCACACATGAGTACTCCCTTCTACTTGAAGATGAGCATCACGGAATATCAGGATGGACCAAGCCAGCATTAGCATGCCCACAGTCATACTTTACAAAACTCAATAGTCAATCATGTCTGAGACGTTCCTCCTTGGAACGCTCGTTAAGAATCCACTTCCAATAATTCATTCCAAATATCATTCGCCCATATTAACCAATTCTCTTATTCACATTTTCCATTCTGTGTTCCATTCTCGTAGCATTAACAACATACATCATTTAATCAATTTAGAACGAACTTATTACAGTACATTTTGAATACACGTTTCTGACCAAAAGAAACGAACCCTTGTTCAATTACGGACGTTAAGAATACTTAAATAATTTAAATGAGATTGAGTTTAGAAGATCAGAATATTATTTAGAAGATTTGGAGTACAAAGACTTTAGGTTGAATCAAGAGAATAAATATCTTACAGAATATCTTAGATAAATAACCAGAGTATTTAAAGTACAGAAAACAACTCTTAATGTCAATGAACGAACGTTCAGGAATTTACTTTGGACGAACATCAATTACGTTCGCTTCAGAATTCAATAATAAGGACGAGCGTTCAGTTATAAAACCGAACCCTGCTTTGGACGAACGCTAGGTAAATGACCGAGCACAATCAGAACGAACACATGGTATAAACCAAGCGCTATTCTAGGATGAACGATTCGGTATAAGGCCGAATGCTCTGTAGAACGAACGTTCAACATAAGGCCGAACGACTTCAATGACGAACGCTCGACATGAGGCCAAACGACATTGAGGACGAACGTTCGACTAAAGGCCGAACGTCACGTATTTATAAAGTTTCAATTATCTATCTATACTGAGCTGAAATGAACGCTCATTCACTAAAATGGGGACGCTCGTTCTCGAGCAGAATTCATTCCAAATGAATGAATTCCAACTAAGTTATTTTAATGAAAACCGAACGGTCTATGACCGTACAGTGACGAGCGTCATTTATCAAGGGGATGATTTAAATTGCAGATTTTTCATAAGCTTAATAGAATTTTCCAGATTTCCATTTTTCAAACTTTATAACTTTCATTCCAGATTTAATTCACTTTCAACATCGTTATCATACAGTTTTCAACATCTAAATCCTTCCAACTTTACAATAACCATACTCCATTCATACATAATCAATTCAACATGCATTTAAATCAAGATCAACAACACATATCATACGTAAATCCAGTGTTCATCCATGACAGATCAATCAAAACCAGAATTTCATATCAGATATCAGTAACCATTCATAACAGCTCAACTTCATGCTTTTCACACATGCAATCCAGATTACACAACATGCAAGTATAAATTAAACATATAAGCTTCCCTTACCCGGATTGCAGTGAACGTTTAACAGTATATCTTGATTCTGTCCAACTAGGGCTTTCTACCCGTTAAGCTCTTCCTTACGCTCCTCAACTAGGTTTAACCAAAGAGAACTCAGAAACTCGGATTTTACTCTTTGCATGCAACTGAAACAGTGTTCCTAGAAATTTTAGGACTAGGTTATGGCTTGGAACTTACCAGTTACAAGATCAAAAGAGGTTCGGATCAAAACGAAGCTTACTGGCCCGTGAACGTTTCTATGGTTTCAGAAAACTGATTGGAGTTGAAAGAAGTGAGTAATGGTAGAGAGAAGATGAAGGTTCTTGGAGAGAAGTTGGAGAAGATGGAAGGTTTGGTTTTCTAAGGAAGACGAAGTGTGCGTGCAAGTGAGAGAGTTTTCTCAAAACTCAGAATTTTGGTGGATTCCACGTCAAAACAGGCGAGCGTCTCCCAGCCTGCCACCTGCACACCAAACCCTGCTTTGGAAGCTTCTCCTGCGACACGTGGCGTGCTTGCATGCACAGATTGGTGCGTTTTTAATGCACTGAATGTGTGCAGTGGTGTGTGTTTCAGAGAACGATGTGGCACGGTATTAGTGCACAGCAGAGGGATTTTTAGCAAATTTGAAATGGGATTAAATAAGATAAGCATTGGTTACAGATTTAACACAGAATTATTATTGCTAATTATATAGGGTTTTACATTCTCCCTAACTACAAAAATTTTCGTCCTCGAAAATTCAGAAATTACAAGCAAATAAGTGCGGATACAAATCCCTCATTGCACTCTCCACTTCCCACGTTGAATCTCCAGTCTTTTCGTCCCATACAATCTTCACCAAACGAATGTCTTTTCCTTTATGCAGCTTGGTACGTTCATCTTCAATGCGGACTGGTTGTAGCTCCAACGTTCTATCTGGACGCAGTTGAATGTTTTCCAGCTCCAAGACATGAGAAGGATTAGCTATGTATCTCCTAAGCTGAGACACATGGAAGACTGGATGCAGATTTGAGAGCTGAGGAGGCAACGCGAGTTCATAGGCTACTGGTCCAATCTTCTTCAATATTTGATACGGCCCTATGAACTTGGGAGACAGCTTCTTTGGACGCACAACTCTTCCCACTCCAGTGATTGGATTCAGTCTCAGAAATACATGATCACCTGCAGCAAATTCCAATGGTCTTCTCCTCCTATCCGCATAGGATTTCTGCCTGCTCAAAGACGTCTTCAACCTATCTTGGATCAACTTAACCTTCTCGGTTGTTTGCTGGATGAGTTCAGGTCCAGTTAGCACTTTCTCCCCTTCCTGGAACCAGCAAAGTGGCGTTCTGCACTTCCTCCCATAGAGAGCTTCAAACGGCGCCATACCAATGCTAGACTGGAAACTGTTGTTGTACGTGAATTCCACAAGAGACAATACTTCATCCCATGCGCCTAAGTGATCTAGGACGCACGTTCTCAGTAGGTCTTCTAGCGTCTGTATAGTACGTTCGGATTGGCCGTCCGTTTGTGGATGGTATGCTGAACTCATCTGCAGCTTGCTTCCCAATTCACCTTGTAAAGATTGCCAAAACCGAGAGGTGAATCTCGTGTCTCGGTCAGAAATGATGCTTGAAGGCACTCCATGCAGACGAACTATCTCCTTGATATATAACTTGGCCAAATTTGTCATGGACATCTTCAAGTTCACGGCCAAGAAGTGTGCGCTTTTAGTTAATCTATCCACGATCACCCAAATAGAGTCATGATTCCTAACCGTTCGTGGTAGATGAGTCACAAAGTCCATAGAGATGCTGTCCCACTTCCATTCTGGAATTTCTAGTGATTGAAGCAACCCTCCTGGACGTTGGTGTTCAGCCTTTGCACGTTGACAGGTCAAGCAAGATGCCACAAAACGAGCGACATCACTCTTCATTCCAGGCCACCAGAACGAACGTCTAAGATCTTGGTACATCTTAGTCATACCGGGGTGTATGCTAAGACGACTATGGTGTGCTTCCTCCAATATGATCCGTTTCAGCTCGCCATCATTGGGAATGCACGTTCTACCCAGGTAACGTAACATACCATCCGTTCCAGCATTAAACTCCTTAGCTTTGTCTGAACCGAGTGCACCAAAGATCTTCACCAGTTCCTCATCCTCACGTTGCTTCATCCAGATTCTATCAAACACATTGCTTGATATTTTAAGGTTGCAGCACTTGATGCTGTTCGGTTCTAATTCATACTGCAACCTTAAATCCCTGAAACTCTCCACCAAATTTAACTCTTTCACCATCATAACCGAGACGTGCACTGCCTTCCTGCTTAGGGCGTCCGCCACTACATTGGCCTTCCCAGGATGATAGAGCAACTCAAACTCATAGTCTTTTAGGAATTCTAGCCAACGCCTCTGCCTTATGTTCAACTCTTTCTGATCAAATAAATATTTGAGGCTCTTGTGATCACTGAAGACTTGGAAAGTTGATCCGTATAGATAATGCCTCCAAATCTTCAATGCGAATACAACAGCTGCCAATTCCAGGTCGTGTGTGGGGTAGTTCCGCTCATGAATTTTCAATTGGCGGGATGCGTAAGCTACTGCTTGTTTCTCCTGCATAAGCACACAGCCCAACCCTTGATGAGACGCATCACAGTAAACTTCAAAGGGCTTGGACGTGTCTGGGATGATCAACACAGGAGCGCTCGTCAGCTTTTCTTTCAGCTCCTGGAAACGTTCCTCGCACAAATCAGTCCAAGCGAACGGCTGATCCTTCCTAGTCAATTGTGTAAGAGGAGCCACTATCTTGGCGAACCCCTCTATGAAGCGTCTGTAGTAGCCCGCAAGTCCAACAAAACTCCTCACCTCCGTGACCGAACGCGGGCTCTTCCAATCTAACACTGCTCTCACCTTTGAAGGGTCCACTGCAATGCCTCCAGCCGACACCACATGCCCCAAAAACTGGATTTCCTTCATCCAGAATTCACATTTAGATAACTTTGCATATAATTCCTTCTCACGCAACACTTCAAGTACAAGTCTAAGATGTTTCTCATGTTCTTCTTCAGTCTTGGAATAGATGAGAATATCATCTATGAATACAACTACAAACTCATCCAAATAGGGTCTGAAGATGCGATTCATGTACTCCATAAACACGGCTGGAGCGTTTGTCACTCCAAATGGCATCACCACGTATTCATAATGTCCATACCGCGACCTGAACGCTGTCTTATGAATGTCTTCCTCTTTAACTCTGATTTGATGATAACCGGATCTCAAATCAATCTTTGAGAATACTGCAGCTCCATGCAATTGATCTAGCAAGTCATCTATCCTCGGCAAAGGGTATTTGTTCTTGATGGTCAGCTTGTTCAATTGCCTGTAGTCTATGCACAAACGAGAGCTGCCATCCTTTTTCTTCACCAAGAGCACAGGCGCTCCCCATGGTGATACACTCGGTCTAATGAATTGCTTCTCCATAAGCTCTTCAATCTGCTTCTTGAGTTCAACCAACTCTGCAGGTGGCATTCGGTATGGTTGAACGGATATAGGTGCTGCAGTCGTCACCAAATCAATGGTGAATTCAACTTCCCTAACAGGAGGCAATCCTGGTATCTCCTCTGGAAAAACGTCCAGAAACTCCTCCACAATGGGAGTTCGTTCTTGCCTCAATTCTCCAAGCTCTTGATCTTCATGCGTCATGATGAGGAAGCAGCTTGCACCTTCCATTATATCCTCCTTAAGCTGACCGAGCGTGACTGACAACAATTCTACTTCTTCATCAGGAAAAATCAATTCCTTCCTGCCACAATCTATGAGGATGCGATTGGTAGTCAGCCAATCCATCCCTAAAATCACCTCCAAACCTTGAAGAGGTAAGCAGATGAGATTCACTTTGAACTTACGCCCTTCTACTTCAATAGGACACCGGACGCACATAGTGGACGTCCTAACCTCTCCCGCTGCTGGTGTTGACACCACCAGATCAAAAGACATCTCTCTCACTTCTAATCCCAGTTTGCAAACGCACGCCTTCGAGATGAAGGAATGCGTTGCTCCCGAATCAAACAACACGCAACAAGAGGTACCAAACACAAGGCAGGTGGTGATGATGAGTGTACCTGAATTGGCTGCCTCTGTACCAGTAATGGCATACACGCGTCCAGCTGCTTGGGCTCGTCCTCCTCTAGTCTGATTTCTGCCAGCATTCGGTGGCCTCAACACAGCTCGTCCACCCATGTTGCATTCACTCTCCAAGTGTCCACTTCTTCTACATCGATTGCAGAATTTTCCTCCAATGAGTTGAGGACAAGACGAACGATAGTGTGGTCCTCCACACTGGAAACAAGTAATATTTCCTGGCTGTCCAGCAGTGATCAACGCTCGTGATCCACTTGCATTTGATTGATTTGGACGAGCGTAAGGAGTGCTTCTCACATTTGCAGTACCCCTGGATACAACTGGTCCTCTAGCCACCTGTGGCTGCTTCTTTTGTCGTTCCACCTCTTCGCATTATAAATCTTCTCAATGTCCCGCAGCCACTGATCTGCCTCATCAGGAAGGCATTTCCCATTAAACTTGGAGGGATGATGTTGAAGAAAGCTCTCCAAACTCCATTCAGCAGTAGGCGGAGCAGCGTTAGAAGAGGATGCTCCAGGCGTACCTCTGGTTGCGGTAAGAATGTCCATTAATTGCCTCTGTGTTGCTTCCGAATGAACACGTGAGGCATCCAAACTCTGCATGGCTTCCTGATTTTGCCTCATCAAGGCAGTGTTCTGCTCAACTAATATTGTATTTTGCTGTTGGAGTCTGTCAATTACCGTTTCCAACATCCTAGTGTTGTTGGACGTATCAGGCTCATTTGGTTGAGGGGGAGGAGGCAGTCTAGGTGCCATTCGTTCTCTGGTTCAATAGAAAAACGAACGTTAGAAATGTCTAAGAGTTAAAACAGTGATAACTCATTAAACATGCAATAAGCACACAGCAAAACACAGTGTACTCATAACCCTACAGTGTCCTTTAATTTAGAACAAAACTGCTCTGATACCACTAATGTAACATCCCAAAATATAGTAATCACCATAATCAGAATAAATTACAATTAACAGTAATCACAAACAGTCTTTACATTAACTCAGACTCAAAAGCCGAACGGCATCAGTTCAAGATTTCGCGCATAACGCATACAAAGGAAACTTAACACGAACGCTCTCAGATGACTAAAACAACGTACGTAAAAATGGGGGATTACACGATTAAGACGAACGGCCTTACAAAACTCTTGGCCGAACGTTCTTTCTACACTATCATTTACAGATCCTATTCCAACGAGCGCTTCTAAGGCTCGGCCTTCACTTCAACCTCTACCAGATTGGCTTCATCCAAATTTTCTTCTTCCAGCATTCGCTCAAGGGATGCACCACCATCTGCTCACATCCACAACGGATGATCATTGCATTTTGACAAGACGGATTATACATGGACAGTAGACAACACAATGGAAATGCAAGGGTAAGCTCATAATATTTAATTTATACAATCAACACATACATTTACATATCAATCCACACATACAACATGTAAGTTCATCAATTAACAATCATATAGATACGTATATAAGACAGACCGTCCGGACTGTATGAACCGTGTAGCTACAGGCGTCCTTGCACCCGAGTGGTGTGGTAACTGTATTACACTCGACAGCTGCCACTCGAGGTTAACTCTATCCAAAGTACCCCTAAGGAATAGAGCCTCCTGCCATTCCCACACATGAGTACTCCCTTCTACTTGAAGATGAGCATCACGGAATATCAGGATGGACCAAGCCAGCATTAGCATGCCCACAGTCATACTTTACAAAACTCAATAGTCAATCATGTCTGAGACGTTCCTCCTTGGAACGCTCGTTAAGAATCCACTTCCAATAATTCATTCCAAATATCATTCGCCCATATTAACCAATTCTCTTATTCACATTTTCCATTCTGTGTTCCATTCTCGTAGCATTAACAACATACATCATTTAATCAATTTAGAACGAACTTATTACAGTACATTTTGAATACACGTTTCTGACCAAAAGAAACGAACCCTTGTTCAATTACGGACGTTAAGAATACTTAAATAATTTAAATGGGATTGAGTTTAGAAGATCATAATATTATTTAGAAGATTTGGAGTACAAAGACTTTAGGTTGAATCAAGAGAATAAATATCTTACAGAATATCTTAGATAAATAACCAGAGTATTTAAAGTACAGAAAACAACTCTTAATGTCAATGAACGAACGTTCAGGAATTTACTTTGGACGAACGTCAATTACGTTCGCTTCAGAATTCAATAATAAGGACGAGCGTTCAGTTATAAAACCGAACCCTGCTTTGGACGAACGCTAGGTAAATGACCGAGCACAATCAGAACGAACACATGGTATAAACCAAGCGCTATTCTAGGACGAACGATTCGGTATAAGGCCGAATGCTCTGTAGAACGAACGTTCAACATAAGGCCGAACGACTTCAATGACGAACGCTCGACATGAGGCCAAACGACATTGAGGACGAACGTTCGACTAAAGGCCGAACGTCACGTATTTATAAAGTTTCAATTATCTATCTATACTGAGCTGAAATGAACGCTCATTCACTAAAATGGGGACGCTCGTTCTCGAGCAGAATTCATTCCAAATGAATGAATTCCAACTAAGTTATTTTAATGAAAACTGAACGGTCTATGACCGTACAGTGACGAGCGTCATTTATCAAGGGGATGATTTAAATTGCAGATTTTTCATAAGCTTAATAGAATTTTCCAGATTTCCATTTTTCAAACTTTATAACTTTCATTCCAGATTTAATTCACTTTCAACATCGTTATCATACAGTTTTCAACATCTAAATCCTTCCAACTTTACAATAACCATACTCCATTCATACATAATCAATTCAACATGCATTTAAATCAAGATCAACAACACATATCATACGTAAATCCAGTGTTCATCCATGACAGATCAATTAAAACCAGAATTTCATATCAGATATCAGTAACCATTCATAACAGCTCAACTTCATGCTTTTCACACATGCAATCCAGATTACACAACATGCAAGTATAAATTAAACATATAAGCTTCCCTTACCCGGATTGCAGTGAACGTTTAACAGTATATCTTGATTCTGTCCAACTAGGGCTTTCTACCCGTTAAGCTCTTCCTTACGCTCCTCAACTAGGTTTAACCAAAGAGAACTCAGAAACTCGGATTTTACTCTTTGCATGCAACTGAAACAGTGTTCCTAGAAATTTTAGGACTAGGTTATGGCTTGGAACTTACCAGTTACAAGATCAAAAGAGGTTCGGATCAAAACGAAGCTTACTGGCCCGTGAACGTTTCTATGGTTTCAGAAAACTGATTGGAGTTGAAAGAAGTGAGTAATGGTAGAGAGAAGATGAAGGTTCTTGGAGAGAAGTTGGAGAAGATGGAAGGTTTGGTTTTCTGAGGAAGACGAAGTGTGCGTGCAAGTGAGAGAGTTTTCTCAAAACTCAGAATTTTGGTGGATTCCACGTCAAAACAGGCGAGCGTCTCCCAGCCTGCCACCTGCACACCAAACCCTGCTTTGGAAGCTTCTCCTGCGACACGTGGCGTGCTTGCATGCACAGATTGGTGCGTTTTTAATGCACTGAATGTGTGCAGTGGTGCGTGTTTCAGAGAACGATGTGGCACGGTATTAGTGCACAGCAGAGGGATTTTTAGCAGATTTGAAATGGGATTAAATAAGATAAGCATTGGTTACAGATTTAACACAGAATTATTATTGCTAATTATATAGGGTTTTACAGTAATTATGCGTACTATCTTGTTTGAACTTCGAAGCCCCTCCAATTTCAACGTTCAAACATCATTCAGAAAAAAAAAACGACTAATTTGAGTTATATTCATATAAGAACAAATTGACGTCTCGTCCCCCAAAATTTGTGTACTTTTGAATCACCCGCGAAGAAGGTAAGATTTGGAGGGCTTGAAGTTAAAAAGTTTAATGTGCCTCTCTATATTCATATGATTCCACTCTCAACTTTGCTAATTTAATATAATTGATTCTAAGTAATAAAGAATCGATTCAAAGCATTATAAATTAAGAAATTCAAATAATGTTATTCATAGTATTTTTTATATCATAATCATTTATACTAATAACTTATTATAATTATTAAATTATTCAAAATAATTTATCTCATTGATCCCCGTCGACTTTTTAAATTCGAGTTTTTTATAAATGCTTATGTGGTAGTCGTGATCACTCTGTTTCAAATTTACAGACCAATAAAATAGTGACATAGTATATTGTCAAAAAAGTTGTTAACATATAGTTGGTTCGTAAAAAAAATTTGTTGTTCCTAGAATTCTGACAAATCTCTTTCATGACCTTGCTCGTCCGTCTCGACTTTTTTAAATTTTACTTATGGTTCATAATACAAAGATAGAAACGCCACAGTATGGGTATAAATGTTTAAGGCACCTAATTAAGCAACCTTAAAAGAAATATTTGACACAAAGATGTTAATCTTTGATAAGAATCAGAGAACCAATAATCAAAAGAATCCTCTCTCAACATTGTAAATGCAAATTTATGACTTCCAAAATGTCTACATATGTATTTGGTGTCCCAATATATAGGTATAAATGTTCAAGGCACCTAAGAAACCCTAAAAGAAAGATTTGCCACAAAGATGTTAATCTTTGATAAGAAAAATACAATTTATTTTTGTTAACATATCGTTGGTCCCTAAGAAAATTTTTGTTGTTCCAAGAATTCTGACAAATCTCTTTAATGACCTTGGTCATTCGTCTTGACTTTTTTAAATTTTACTTATGGTTCATAAGACAAAGAATTGGAAACGCCACAATATAGGTATAAATGTTTAAGACACCTAACAAACCCTAAATTAAATATTTGCCACTAAGATATTAATCTTTGATAAGAATTAGAGAACCAAGAACCTAAAGAATCCTCTCTCAACATTGCCATGTCCCTAAGAAACCCTAAATGTTTAAGGCACCTTTAGTCTTATTCTTCGAACATGCATTTTGGGTCAACCAGTCTCCACCGTCAAACTTAATCTGCCTTAATCTTTTACCCAAACCATTCTGCTTAATTTTTGGTCTAGATCTGTCTGACTATTCACCATACACGCGGTCTCTTCTCGATCTTTGACTTGGTGTGATGCATCTTTGTTGTTAACTTGTCTAAATATTTTTGGATAATTATACTTTGATAACATTTTTTTGACAACATTATTTTCTAACTGACCTATCTTCATTTTGGTCCAAAATATTCTATATTAAAATCTTTAGTTTATCAGTCAACTTATTTTTTCTCAAACTTAAGGTATTATAATTTAAAAATAAATCAAAGTCTTTTAGTATAATCATACTTATATTTAGCTTAAAACATTCATTTCAAATTACTTTAAATAATATAATAATATTTATTCACTGATGAAAGCACAAAAAAAGAAGAAAACCCCAAATATCGGTAACGTTACATTTCTAATGGGGGAGGTTATCTTAAAATGTAAATATTATATTGAAATATAATGGTAATGAGAGGTTATGAGCGGTTTTATAAAGGAAAAAAGAAAAGTAGGATGGTGGGACGATGAAGAAGAAAACGTTGATTATCACATCACGTCTTTAATTTGAAAGACCTCCCCATTAATGCTTACATCATACTTCAATTCCCTTCACGTCACTTCACCATTGCCTTTGAAGTTCTATGAGAGGGGCAAAAATATATCCAAATTTACGGTACATTTTGATCCAGTGAAACGTACTTCATCGAAATGGATATTTTGATCCAAATGTACGTCAATTCCAAGCCCATCCGACGTTAAAACATCATTCAGGGAAAAAGTAATAAGTATCTTTAACTTGATTTTAGATGTTGTGTTTTAAGGGGGTATAGGACGTCGATTATCAGATAAAATGAATGTGAAAATCCAGGTCTTTGTGTCAAGGGTACTCAACATTCGATGTCAACTGTGTAAATTGATTCCAAATTTAAATTGTCCATAAGTTGCACCCTCTCTTAGAAAAAGGAAAGCTATGAAATCTAATAGAGAGTCCAACTTATGGATAATTTAAAAAAGAATCATACAATTTTAAATGATAAATTGAACAACAATTTTATATAATTATTTTAGATCTCAAAATTGTTTAAGCATTAAACATATTATGAACTATATTTCTTTTTCCTAGGCACTTCCCTTTCAATAAGATATGTTAACCATTTTTCTACTACAAAAACATTTGGTTAACTTGAACTTGAAAGGGCTCCTTCATATGAAATGACGATGAATGAACCACTTTCAAGTTATCAAATTGCAATATGAAGAACAAAAATGCTTAGATATCTAAGGAAAAGAAAATGCAAAGGAGATAGAAAAACATGAATCCTAATATGTTCAATACGGAAATAGGAGGCATGGATTATGTGAAATGCAAGCTATATTTATAGATGAACTGATGACGTACATCGTGTAATTATGCTTAGTAACTGCCACACTCCATCATCTTGTATTAACGTCCAAGCTATGTTTCGTTTGATTCATTTAAAAATAAAATGATGTCCCACTCCCCATAAATTGTCTACTTTTCAATCACCCGCGAAGAAGGGGATATTTGGAGGGCTTGAAGTTAAAAACTTTGATGTGCCCCTCTATATTCATATAATTCCACTCTCAATTTTGCTAAGTTAATATAATCCATTCTAAGTAATAAAGAATCGATTCAAAGCGTTATAAATTAAGAAATGCAAATGAGTTTTTAATGATTATTTATGGTCATATTAATAGGTATAAATGTTTAAGGCAACCTAAGAAACCTTGAATGAAATATTTGCCACAAAGATGTTAATCTTTGATAAGAATCAGTTGTAAACAAGGAACCAAAAGAATCCTCCGTTAACGTTGCAAATGCATATTTATGAATTCCAAAATGTTTACATATGTATTTGGTGTCCCTATATACAAGTATAGGTATAAATGTTTAAGGCACCTAAGAAATCCTAAAAGAAAGATTCGCCACAAAGATGTTAATCTTTGATAAGAAAAATACAATTTATTTTATTTCATAAACTAATTATTAATCAAGAGATAGTCCTTTATCCTACCTTTTGCTTGGGGTCAGCCCATTCCTATCTTTGGCTCAGGTCAACCAGTTTCGACCTTCAACTTATGTTAGTTTGTCTTGACCTTAAGTCTTAATCTCTGAATATTCACTTTGGGTCAAAGTCTCCACCGTCAAACTTAACTTGCCTTAATCTTTGACCCAACCCATTCTGTCTTAATTTTTGGTCTAGATGTGTCTTGCTATTCTCCATACACGCTGTCTCTTCTCGATTTGTGACTTGGTGTGATGCATCTCTGTTCTTAACTTGTGTAAATATTTTTTTTTCTAACTGAGCTATCTCAATTTTTGTCCATGATATTCTATCTTAACCTTTTGTTTAACAGTTAACTTAATTTTTTTCTCAAACTTAAAGTATTATAATTTAAAAATCAATCAAAGTCTTTTAGTATAATCATACCTTTCTTTATAGCCTAAAACATTCATTTCAAATTACTTTTAATAATATAAAAATAGTTATTATGATTTAAATTATTGTGATCTATAACTAAAACACAATTCTAATAAAATATTATTATTATTATTATTTTCCATATGAAATAAAATTAATATTTTAAAGAATCAAATTTTATTCTCTCTAAATTTCACCAACAAATCGTTCTTATATTTTATAATATGTATATATTACAAGATAAATTTAAACAAATTTATATAATATAAAAATAAAAAAATTGTAAATCTTATCTTAAAATATAAAGGTAATGGTGGGTTATGGGAGGTTTATAAAGGAAAAAATCACACAAAAGGGTGGGAGGCTGAAGAAGAAAACCTGGAACATTCGTAATGTTGCATTTCTAATGGGAGGTTATCCTAAAATGTAAATCTTATATTAAAATATAATGGTACTGGGAGGTTATGAAAGGTTTTAAAAAGGAAAAAAGAGGCCCGAGGATGAAGAAGAAAGTGTCGTATATCCGTAGAATACGACGTATCCTTTGTCTTTTGTCAAACTCTTTGTCTTCTGGCTGACAATTAGTACGTCAAAGCCTAGTAAAATTCGACGTAACCATTGGATATTTTAAGCTTCGAAGTTGAGAAGTTAAAAACTACTAGATTGTGAAACAGGTTCCAAGAATTCTATCTAGACATGAATTCTTCATCATCTAGAAGAAAAGAGAAGGTTGCCCGGGTTATAAGAAACGCAAACTCATCTGGATGGATAAGTGATGAAGAGATCCGAGGAAATTTTTTATTCTAGAGAGTTATAAAATATGTAGTTCCTCACAAGTATCTGGACCAGCAATTGTTCAAGAAAGAAGGGTTCCTTTTTCAAGAATGGATTACATATCAAGGGCTTACTGATTTGCATATCAAGGGTTCCTTTTTCAATTGAGATTGTTATGCAGATCTGGTAGAGGTTTTCTACACAAACCTAAGGGTTGTAAATGGGGCATTCACTCAAGGGTTAAAGGTGTTAACATTACTATTGACGATAATGTTTGGTTAGATATTGCTGGACTAAAAGTTGAAGGTTTGGATTCTCATATCCGTGATTCTGAGTCAAACATATGGCTAACAAAGAGAGCTATATATATAAACTGCTTAAGATATCCACGAAGGTACACGGTGGATAAGCAGTACCTACATGATGGCTTAAACAAGGAGGAGAAACTCATTGCTTATGTCCTGACTTGGCTACTAGTGCTTGGAAGATTTGTCGAGGACAGAATGTCAACAGAAGATGTGTTTTTGTTGAATGCTATCAAGACTAGAATCCCAACCAACTGGGTTGTGGTACTAAAAGACCACATGATCGCTGCAGGAGATAAATATGCACACAAATTGCCAAATGGAGTATTTATCAGCTAGATGCTGATACTCCAAGGAGTAGATGTATCTCAAGAAGTCAGACTTGTGTGAAACAAGTCACAAGAAATCGGTATACTAACTCTATTTTCTATTACGCTGGAAAGGACTATGAATGGATGGTTCTTCAGAGATGAGCTAACTGTTGAAAGTACTCCTACTCCTGCTGCAGATCATACTACCTTCATTCCATAAACTGATTTTGAGAAATATATTGTTGGTCAATTTAGGAAGAAGTCTGAAAGGGGTGAAAGAGTTGAAGATACTCTTTCCAAATGGGAGAAGAAGGGAAACAAGAATGACATTGGCTTTGAAACTGAAGATTCTGATGATGATTCAACTGATGAAGATTGAATGGAATCTTCTTCGTAAGAATAGGGACTACTTTTTTATGTGAATTTTATTTTTTATATTTTGTAATCATGCCATTAAGTCACCTTTGGTTTTAGGTACTGCTTCGGTTTTATTTTGAAATGAAATGAAGATTTATTTTAGTAAATGATATATGTGAATTGTGAATGTTGATTGCATTGTATGTGGACTAACCCTCAATCTAGTTGACAAGAGAAGATTATGCAATTCTGATATTGATGAAAAACCGATCACTGGTTTAAAAGTGAAAATTTCAGTATACTGCAAACTTGAATCGATTAAGGAAGAAGTTAAATAAAAAAATATCATCTCTGATTTTAAAGAAAAAAGAATCATAAGAGCGCCAGAAAAAACATCGAAGCCCCATCGAATATGCCGTTCTATTAAGAACACAATTAATGCTGCCAAGTACTTCAATTCCCTTCACGTCCAAGCTCAGCAGCCTACGACGTGCTATGGGAGGTCAGAAAATAAAAAAGATCCGAAAGTATGGTACTTTTTGGCAGAAGAACAAAACGTTGAATTCTAACAGAACTCGACGTTCTATTAATGCTCTCATGTTTAAAAGAAAAAACTAAAAAGAACTAAAAAGGTAGAAACTATAACTTTAGGCTTCCAATACTACGTCTATGCCCCTTCAAATTCGACGTTGCAATTTATAAGCAAAAATTAATAAGAAAGGCGCATTTTTTTAAGAGAAAAGGTCGACTCTTTTGGGCATTCAACGTTGTTTTTAAACATAAATTCCAATTTTTGTTGTATTTGACGTGAAATTTTTTTATTGAATGTAAAAACAAAACACAGTCTCACTGTTTGTTCGTGGTTCCATTTCTGCTTGAACTTTCTTCTTGGTGGATGATTGCGATAAAGAAATAAGGTTATTTTTAAGTCATTTTTGTCTTTGTAATGTCATTTGGTTCTCATTTTTAAGGTTGACCGATTGTTTTTTGTTTATCTTTAGGCTGTTTTTTGTACTGGGACAATGAACTTCATCATCTTCTCAAGTGACACCATTTGAAGTATTTTTTTTTCTTAAAATACTCTTATGTATGATGTATGTGCTCGTGTTTGTGTTGTGTTTTTCGATTTTGGACGTATGATATCTATATGTATAACGATACTATGATAGTTGTTTTTCCTTCAACGTATGATATTTGTGTTCGTTCGTTGTCAATGAACTTCGTCATCTTCTCCAGTGACACCATTTCAAGTTTGTTTTTTTTCCTTCTATATCTCTTACGTATGATATATGTGTTTGTGTTTGTCGATTATGGACGTATGATATATGTATAACGATAGATATATTGTGTTGGTGTACATATACTATGATAATTTATTTTTTTCCTTCAACGTGTGATATGTATTTATTTTTGTTTCTCTACGTAAAGGTCATTTGTATGTCCAATTTATTTTTTTTCCTTCAACATGTGATACTATTTATTTTTTTCCTTCAATAGTGTTAAAGGTCATTTTGTATGTCCAATTTATGAAGAAAATACTAGCTATCTTTGAAACCACCTGTACTAGACTTACCCATTCACTGTCAGAGATTGGATAGATGATACCAGCTTCCAAAAGTTTCAACACTTCTTTTCTAACCACCTCCTTCATTACAGGATTTAACCTTCTCTATGGTTGAGCACTCGGTCTATAATCAACTTCCATAAAGATCTTGTGCATACAATAAGTTGGGCTGATACCTTTAAGATCTGTGATTGACCACCCAATCACTTCTTTGTTAGCTTTCAGAATTTCTATCAATTGTTCTTCTTCTTGTGGAGACAAAGAGTTACTGATGATGACTAGCTTTGCTCCATCTTCTTCTAGAAAAACATACTTCAGATGTGATGGTAGTATTTTTAATTCTAACTTCTTTGCTTTGACTTCTTCTTCCTTATTAATTATCTCAAACTTTGTATCCTCCACTAGAATCTTCTTCAATGTTTCCAAGTCCATCAGACATTCTTCAATTAATTTCTCTTCTCCTTCATCTATATCTTCACAGGTATCAATAAGAGTTTTCTCTAATGGAGAAACATAACGCATCATCCTTTCTTGCACCATACAAACTTCATCAAGTTCGTCAAATTGAAAACATGCCTTATCATCATTTGGATATGTCATGGCTTTGAATATGTCAAAGTTTACTTCTTCATCATGAACTCTCACTTTAAGCTTACCATTTGTATGATTGCACTACAGTTCCCTTGTACTTTGATAGTTTCCTTCTCAGTGTACTTGTTTTCCTTTGTAAGGAGTTCCTTCAAAAATTTTGCATATGATGGCATCTATTGCAATGCTTCAGAGAATGGTATAGTAATCTCCAGCTTCTTAAACAACTGCATGAATCTTTCCAACTATTTTTCTTTCTCCTTCCTTGAATAGATCTTTGGATAAGGAAGTGGTTTTTCAAACTCTTTTTCTTTTTGTCTCTCATCTCTCTCTTTTATCTTTTTTTTTCTCTTTCTTTTCATCTTTTTCTTCTTTCTTTTTCTCTCTCAACTCTTTCTTTCCACTCACATGTTTCTTTTTCACTCTTATTTTCTTTCTCCTCTCTTTATATTGTTCTCTCCTCTAACACCTTACCACTTCTAGTCACAATAGTCTTACACTCCTCTCTGAGATTACATTTTTCATCTTGTCAACTGTTTGCTCGCTATGGATCTTCATATTTTTAATGGCAACTTCCATATTCTTACAATAAGATGCATTCGTCTTCAAGACTTGTTGGAAAGTCTCGTCAAGTTTTGTTGTCTTCCCATATGGAGTAGGTTGCGTTTGCCATTTTTGCTGCTGCCATTGAAGCATTTTGTATTTCTTGTGGTAATTGAGAAAGTTTCGTAATTACTTCTTCCAACTACTGAGAAATAATCCTATTTTGAATAAGCAGGGCATCATTTGATTGTAGCAACTCCTTCTAACTAGGAGCTCCACTTTCACTATTCAACTCATTATCGTTAGTAGTTGATAACAGTTGAAAAACTGTTATTTTCATGCTTAAAATTGATACTAAAAGCAACCTTTAACACTTAGAAACTAGCTTGAAATCATGCTTTTGGTCATATTTTTAGAAATAAGAGAGCTGGATAGGTTTATGCTTGATTTTAGTGTTTTATACAGGTTTTAAAGTGAATTTGGTGAAAGAAGTGAAGAAGGATAGAGATGGAATTAGAACCAACATCAAAAAGTGCAAAAGAAGAGAAGCCGTAAGTACCGCTCAGCGCCAGTTTACCGCTGAGCGACACTCAGGAACACACGTTGGATCCGCTGAGGGGTGAAAATGCCGTTGAGGGGAAGCATCAACTCATGCACTTACCGTTGAGCGGTAGTTTGTCGCTGAGCAGCACTATTTTAGGCTTGGGCCTAATTTTCTGAATTTTTAGAATAGTATATAAGCTTTAGGTCGTTTTAGGGTTGGTATTTTTGGCAGAATACGAAGCAAACACTCACTTTTCCACCCCTTGGAGGAAGATTTTGGATGCTAAGGCTACCTACTCATCTTTCTAGGGTTCTATATTTCATTCTTTCATTATTTTTCATCTAGGTTCATGTTGAGAGGGTCGCACCTCACACAAAAGTTGATTGCAAAATTCATGCAGTATAAACTAGGAAGTGACTCCTAGGTCGTCTCTCAAGGACCAAATGTGGTTCGAGTCTTAGGTCAAACACGTAGTGGGGGGTTTTGAGTTTGTGAATGCAAATGAACTTAAATATGACACGAATGCAAATAGTAATGTAAAACGGTTTCAGATGCAAAATTAAATTGATTGGTCACTACTGACATTATAACTAAAATATCACAACCAAGACAACACTAAAATGAAAAGTGATTTAATCTAATTAAAATGCAACGCTAAAAAAAATGAAAAGTTGAAAGACACATCCATCACATATAATATAAAAATAGCAATGAAAATAAAACCTATTGGATTTTATCTCTTCTGTACGAAACCATGTGCACATTCCAATAAAAAAAAACTAAAATTCCATCACCAACTTAAATGAGCATAATCCACCGAGTGCACCAACTCCTTGCTTCACCTTTTCTCCCTCATTAAAAAAAAACCCTATTATCTAATTTCAGCTTTGTAGGTGGGGACATGCAGCTACTTCTTCTAAAGGAGATGAAATAAAAAAATTGCCAGCACCACTCAAAATCCATCCCGCGTGTTCACTCCAACACCATCCATCGTTCTTCCTAATCCCACTCTCGGCCGTACACACCACACTACCAATGCGCTTCTCATTAAAAGAAAGAAAATAAATATGCTTCTACGCAAAATTAAAGCCACAATTCACCATGTGCGCAAGCAAAATAAAATAATCGTGAGTATCATGAATCAGAGCTTCTAAGAAACTTAAACAAATTATGCTTCTTCCTTTTTCTCCGCGCAACACCTTTCCGTGAGCTGCTTCTCAATTTCGGACATGGCAGCTGCTGAACGAAGCCTTGCTGCTGTATGCAGCCCTCATCGTGCCTTTCTCCATGAAGTGAATGAATCCTCCCCCCTACTTCCCGTGGTGGCTGCTTCCAGCGTGATGAATCCTCTAGCTGTAACCCTCCATTTTGTTGTCCGCTACTTCCTAAAGTGAAAGACGATCCCTCCAACCGGGAGTTGCTCTTCCTTCCAATGTGCGTGCCTCCTCTTAGCAACTGGACACCTCCAAATATATCAGGGTGAATGCTGTTGTCCACGTCTCTCCTGCTGGACCGCTTCTCTCCTGGATGTGTGTTGGACGTTGTTGGGCCGCGTGGAATTCCTTTCCTCTACTGCTGGGCTTACTTCCTTCTCATCCTCCACGGGTCTCTAAGCTGCTGGACCGTGGAAGCTGTCAAGGTCCGTGTGTTTTCCATCCGCGCCACCTCTTCTTCTAATGTGGAGAACACTGCTGGACAGACGTGCAACTGTGGCAGCACCACTTGGACCAGGCCCTCTTCCAATTGAAGCATATTTTTACGTTGTGGGCCGTGACCGTGAAAGTGGAGCTGCTTTTTCTTTGCTTCCCGTAACATTGCTTTCTCAAAATGAAATAGGCATTTCCAATTCTAAAAGCCAAATTAAATGAATTTTTCTTCACCTAAAATCAATGACCACATCCCTATGCTTGGACGTGACAACAGTAGCTCACCAAATGGAATGTGCTTTTCAAAATGAATAAAAATTACATTTCCTCCTTCTTTTCTCATTCCAGCACCGCTTTTGTGTCAGAACGGCTGCAGCGGATGGGTTAGCGTGGAACAACAAACCAAGAGGGGGGTGAATTGGTTCTTACTAAAGACGTGTGCCTTAAAAATTTCTACTCAATGAAACTTACTTAGCAATTAATAATAACAATAAAATAGAGTAAGGTTGAGAGAAATTTGCACAGATGATTTTATCCTGGTTCGGATCTTACCAATCCTACGTCCAGTCGCTTATCTCAAAACAAGATAAACAATTCACTAATCACAAAACAATTACAAACTACAATCACACAGATACAATTTGTAAAAGTTTAGAAAACACCTCTCTTGATGCCACAAGAGATGAACCAACACCTCCTTTGAATCTTCACAAAGGATGAAACACTTCCTCCGAATACTTCACGAAGGATGACTTTCTCTTCCAAACACCTCCTTAGACACACCAAGGATGAACCAGCTATTCCTCTATCACCGTAGCAGTATTTCACCAACTCTACAGACAGAGTTTCCTTAGCTGAGCAAGATCACACAATTCTCAAGAGTTTCTGAGTATTTGAGCACAAGGGAAGAGTTGTAGTTAATACTTGAGAGGAAATGAGAGTCTATTTATAGACTCATCCAAAGGCTCTTCCATTTTTCGTTTTCAGCCTTTCACACTGTGTTAATCGATTAGCTACAGTGGTTAATCGATTAACACCCCAACGGATAGTCCAACGGCTCTAACAACGGCTAGTTTTTCAAACGTTCACTTTGTTAATCGATTAACACCCTCTGTTAATCGATTAACACTGCATTGCTGTGCTTCGCCATTCGTCTTTGGAACAATCGATTAACACCCTCTGTTAATCGATTAACGCTAATCGATTAACACCCTCTGTTAATCGATTAACACTGCACAGAATTTTGCTTTTGGTTTATTTTTACATCACTTTTGAATGCATACATAAAACTACTAATTTTCCTATGTTTATACAATTATTACAAAAGGTTACAAGTCTTCAAAGATCATTCTTCATGAGTCTTGGTTGTTCTTTACTTGAATTGGACATCATCAAAACTTTATCTTCATCATTTTGCTAACATTTTGTTCAAGCACAAAATGGGTCCAACAATGCTTTTCTTCTTTTCGTAACCCCTTCACTTGCTGGACCTCAAAATCCCCCTCATTCGTGATGACATGCTACCTCAATTTTGTTTTAAGCCAAAAACCATTCAAATTAGGTGGGCCGTAAAATAAGCGTTCTACTGTGTGAACCTCCAAAAGAAATTAATCCTTCAATTTTATCCAATAATTTCCCTACAATTAATAATGCAAATAATTAGTCCTAGATAATTCAAATTAATTAAAATAAAAATTTCTGATCAAATTGAGCACAATTAGGAAAAATGGGAAAATACTAGACATTTAAGTACAATTCCCTGATTAATTCTAGCACAATAAACTAAGTGAAGTGAAGAAAATATTGACTCATCACTTCACCGTGAATATAGTGAAGAAAACTTTGTATTGTTGTTGGGGAATCAATGTAATCTTTTGAAGCTCTCATATATGGAATTTTGTATTTAAACATCATATTTATGATACATGCTTTCTTGCATCATTAGTTAGGGTTTTTCCTCTTTGCTCAAAGCATGCATTGTTTAGCTCATTCGATATCATGATTTTTTATTTTGCCGATATGGGAACGTATGCGGAAATCTAGATCCGGGGAAAATCTCCCAATAGCATATTGCCTAGGCATAGGAATATAAGGTTTGTGTTTGTGTTCTTATTTTCCATTGTTCAAAACTCATGCACACATGTTTAATTATTGTCTTTTGCATTTGAAACCTCAAGAATTTATTCATAAGTCTTAAATAATCAACAAATCATATAACTAACTAGGCCGTGAGTCCTTTGGGAGAACGATACTTGGTCTTACCGAGTTTATTACTTGATACGATTCGGTCACACTTGCCGAGAGTTAAACAAGTTATTGGTGCCATTTTTCGGTGTTCATAAATTTGTCATCAAGTTTTTGGCGCCGTTGCCAGGGACTCGTGGTTTAACTAGTTTATTTGTGTGATTATTGATTATCTTTGACTTGAATTTTGAATTTTGAATTTTGAATTTCTGTTTTTATTTTGTTTTTATTTTTCGGTTTTTATTTTTTTTTTTTATTTTATTTTTTTCGGTTATTATTTTATTTTATTTTATTTCTCTGGTTTTTATTTTTTCGGTTTTTATTTTCTGTTTTTATTCTATCTTCTTATCTCTTATTTTATATCTTCTTCTCTATCTTTTTTGCTAACAAATTTTTCTAGGGACTTGTTTTCTTGTGTATGTAGGAAGCAATTCGAACTAGAAGCAAGAAAACATCATAACCTCTTTTTGAATGCTTAGACAAGAGTATACGGAGGAGAAGAATCCGTACATCTACAGAACTTTTCCCTCCTCCGGAAGATCTCTTACAACCATCACCACAAGGTTCTTACCATAGCACTAAGGAGATGGAGAATATTAATGTCAGACGAACTCTTGCGTATTACACAAATGTAGTTGGCCCTCAGCATTTCAATAGCATAGCAAGACCGAGGGTCAATGCAGCTAATATAGAGGTGAAGTCAGCAGTAATCCAACTGGTTAAGAGTAACCAATTCAATGGGTTGTCTTACGAAAGCCCATATGAGCACCTGACAACTTTTAGTGAGATTTGCAATACAGTAAAGATCAATGGGGTGCCTGACAAAGCAATCAAACTTAGCTTGTTTCCATTCTCATTAGGAGGCAATGCTAAGCTTTGGTTGAACTCTTTTCCAGAAGTGAGCTTTACAGAGTGGGAAGCTGTGGTGACAAAGTTCTTGAACAAATATTTCCCACCATCCAAAGTAAATAAAGGAAAGCAAGAGATATCATCTTTCAAGAAAGGCATGGAGGAATCGTTAGGTCATGCATGGGATAGATACAAAAGCTTATTAAGGAAGACTCCCACGCATGGATTTGACGAAGTAGAAGTAGTCCTAATCTTCCTTAGAGGTCTTGGTTCACAAACCAAGATGATTCTTAACGCCTCAGTTGGAGGAAATATCAAATGGAAGACTCCAGAGGAAGCCTCGAAAATAATTGAAAATATGGCTACTAATGATAATGAGATGAAGAGTGAAAGAGGAGCTCCTATTCAACAAAAAGAAGTTCTACAGTTGCAATCCAATGATGCCTTGCTAGCTCAGAACAAGATACTAACTCAACCATTGGAGAATATCACAAAGATACTTGCACAACTGCCAAAAGAGTTAAAGACTATTGAACAGGTTCAACCAGAGTTGTGTGAATTATGTGGGGGTGACCATATCAATGGTCAATGCGCCTTTGCAGCAGAAGCTTTAGAGGATGTTAACTTCATGGCCAATCAATTTCCATACCGTCAGGGGAATTTCAATAAAGGGTGGAAACCACACCCAAGCACTGGTCAAGGACAAAGTGGGCAAGCTGGACAAGCAGGACAATTTAACAAGCAACAACAACAACCAACCTTATGGAAACACATGCCTATACTTAATGAAAGATCAATAAGGATGGAAGAGACCCTTCAACAATTCATATAGAAAATTGAGTCTACCCTAAAGAGCACTGAAGCTGCTATTAAGAACTTAGAGATGCAAATGGGTCAGATTATTATGCAGTTGGAAGAAAGGCCTGAAAAAGTTTTGGGACTAATACTGAGGTTAACCCCAGCGAAGAATGCAAGGTGTTGGAGAAAGTAAATGATGAAACAATTGAGTTAGAAAGAGAGAACGAAAAAGAAGAGAGAAAAGAGAGAGAAAAAGAAAAAGAAAAAGAAGAGAGAAAAGAGAACGAAGAGATAAAAGAGATGACGAGAGAAGAGATTATTCCTTTTCCAACAGACCATGAAAAACAATTTGATTTTACAGAAATATTCAAGATGGTGGATAATGATGTACCTTGGAATGAGATATTACAACATATTGCAGTTTATACAAAGCCTGATGAAGGAGGCTCTACAAAGAAAAGACGTAGAGAGAATTAGACAAAGGAGTATAAAGCTGTTAAAAGGAAACCATTCCCTCCAAAAACAAAAGATCCAGGAGGTTTCTCCATTTCATGCACAATAGGGAAGAAAAAGGATAAAAAAGGCTTTACTTGATTTAGGATCAAGTGTTAACTTGATGCCTTATTCTTCACTTGAGCAGATTGGTGATATTGATGTGAAGCCTATAAAAATTAATTTAGTAATGGCAGATGGCTCCTGAAAAATTCCCTATGGTATAGCAGAGGATGTTATAGTTTGTGTAGGCAAACTGCGTACAGTTCTTGGTGGACTTTGTGGTGATGGAGATGGAGAGTGAAAAGATACCTATTATTCTTGGAAGACCTTTTATGAAAACGGCCAAAGCCATCATTGATGTGGATGAAGGTGTAGTGGTGCTCCAAGACCGAGAAGAAAGAGTTGTTGTAGATGTCTCAAAGAAGAGATGCTGATGCAGGAGGAAGAAGCTAGTCATAAAGTTGCATATCAAGATGTACTCATGACTAGCCCTGAAGATGAAAAGCCAAAGGTTAAAGATAAACATTGTTATTTGTTTCAGGTACAGGTAGAAGAGAAGAATGGGAAAGGAAGAAGGATCCATGATGACTGGATGAAAGAACGACTACAACTTGGTAAACCTGTAAAATTAAAAAACAAGTTGTGGGTTGTGAAAGACTACAAAGAAAATGAGGTGATAGAGATAGACTCTCCATATTCCAGAAGAGTCAGAAAAGTGGACCAGAAGCAGTTGATGAGTTGGTGTGATATGAACGTCAACCATCAAGAAGGAACATGAGCTTTATTGGGTCCAGCTAGTGACGTTAAAAGAGCGCTTGCTGGGAGGCAACCCAGTGATTTAAGAACTTTTAATTTTTGGTTTGGTGATGTAATTTTGAACTTTTGGGTATTTTTGTTTTTGTTATAAGTTTGTTACAGGGTTTACATCTACTGATGGATGTTAGGCGGAAGAGTATCTACTGAAGGATATTATGTTTGTATAAACCTACTGATTGGTGTTAGTAAGAAAGATTTGCATCTATTGAAGGGTGCGGGAGGATTTTGGGTCAGGCCCGTGACATTAAACAAGCGCTACCTGGGAGGCAACCCAGTTGATTGATTATATTTTTGTTTGTTCTGCTTTAGTTGCATGATACAGATTTGCATAAGTGATATGAGAATTTAATTGCAGGGAACCAGTGAGGGGCATGAGTAGGAGGCACCTAGGTTAAGCTAGGAAGAAGAAGAGCACTTCCCGAAAGTACAGCTGAGCGGCAAGCTGTCGCTAAGCGGTAGTGTCGCAGAATGGGCTTAGGTTGCCCCTTAGCAGAACCCGAGCCCATTGGGGTATTTTTATACCCTAGGGCGCACTTTGGCCTCTATTTTCATATTCTTCTTTGCTCACACACTCCTACACACTCTTACTAGGGTTCTTTACCATTTGCCCTTCTTTCCCTTTGAGAAAATCTCCCTTCCACTAACTTTCTCACTAGTTTGCCATCTAAGTTTGGGGTTGGGAGACAACATCATTGTTCTTCATAGTTTGAAAGCATTCTCCACTCATCTAGCAATCTCCACCCAAGTAAGTCAAGCATTTTTTATTCTAGGGTTCTTGGACATGAATTTGATTGTTGAAGCATGAATCTTTAAGAGTTTTGATTTCTATGGATGATTTGATGAGATAATTGATGTTTGAACGGATTGAACTGAGTGATTTTGATCTGGAAAATTGAAAATTGCATGTGGGTGGAGGTAGGAAAGGTTAAAAGAGCATTTTTCAAAAATCTGCAGAATTACCGCTCAGGGGTAAATTGTCGCTGAGCGGCACTCTAACAGACCAAAGATTTTTGATGCATTGTGTACTGGATTGATGCAGTGGTGGCGTTGAGGGGTGATTTTGACCCTCAACGGTGGTTTAGCTTGGAAATAAGGTGTTGTTTTTGGTTTACTAATGCTTAACAACATGTCTTCTGGTTTTATAATATGTGTTTGATGTAGGAATGGCATCCTCTTCAAGCAAAAGAGTGAAGACCATGGCATCCAAAAGGAAAGAAAAGGAACTAGAACAACCCTACTCCAGTAGGTTCCTATCTCGCAAACATGTGAAGCATTTTAAGGTGGTTCAAGATAGGAGGCTCCTTATGGAGAGGAAAGTTGGAATGATACCTAACTTTGCTCCTTAATTTGGAGAACAATTGCTTGGACATGATTGGGGAAAGAATTTTACACCAATGCAAGAAGATTGGTAATTATCCAGCTGAAAATTATCTAGGCTATGTCAGAGGCCACACTATTAGGTATGATCCTGATTCTATCAATAACTTCTTGGGTATTGTATGGGCTAGTGAGCAGTGTCAGTTTGCTCTCTGTATGGAAGAAGGCACTAATTTTGATGATGTGGAGAAAGTTTTGTTTATACTTGGAGGGCAATTTCAAAGGAATAGAACTGGTTCTGTGGTGAATATTAGGAGGACTAACTTGAATCCTCTTGCAAAGTACTGGATGGCATTTTCTCATGCCAACATTTAGCCATCTTCTCATGTATCAGACACTTAGCAGGGTACTGCTCCTTTACTGTGCGATCAGGAACTTGAATGTCAATATTGGACAAGTAATAGCTGATGAGATAAGGGTGTGTGCTAACACAACAAACAGTAAAGCACCCTTAGGACATCCTTCTTTGATCACACACCTTTGCAAGCTAGCTGGGGTGGATACTTCTGCTCCACCATTTGAGAGGCCAAGGGCAATTGATGAGGCCTATTACATACAATACTGTGGAGGTGAGGAAGCAGCTGAACCAGTTCCACCACACCGAACTCGTAGAGAAAGAGGACAAGCACAGAGTCAAGCGTCTGCTGAGACACGTGAAGCAGAACCTTTAAAAATGAGGGACATGTATATGTCTCTTATAGGTGCACAGTTGAAGTCTATGTTGGTATCGGAGGGGGTATTTTTCGAAGAGTATAGCGCAGCAGAATTAAAACTCAGAGCAGAAAGCGTGTTCGATCACAATTAAAATTAATTTGGTCCTTTTAGTAAAAATAATTTTCTTTCAGAAAATTAATCAAACAGTTGATATACGTAAAATAATATGAGTGTAGGGAATAGAAAAATCACAGATATTTTTATACTGGTTCGATTCAACAGAATCTATGTCCAGTCGTTAATCACTAAAATAGTGATTAATAGTTTCACTAAAAATGGTTTAACAGATTACAATCAAATGAACAGGAATAAAACGAAAAGAACCACTCTATCAACTTGAAGAGAACCGCTCCGGCAATCGACCAACGATTCAGAAGCTTCTCCTTTCACAAGACTAGGCAGAGTACCTTGCTAACTTGAAGAGAGTCTGCTCTGACTATCGACACACGATACGCGAGCCTCTCCTTTCACAAGACCAAGCAAGGGAACAATGAACAAAAAGCTCTCTAAGAACATTCCTCTGACACACAGTGTTCTAAGCTTTCTCAGTTAAAAAAAAACGTTACCTTCCGATTTCTCCAAATCAAATTATATAGCCAAGTACACTGAATGCCAAAGGTCAGCTCCCAACTGCCATGAATAATCGATTATTGTAAGTGATAATCGATTATTCAAGTCCATTACAGAGTTTTCAAAAAAGTGATAATCGATTATATGAAGTGATAATCGATTATTCAAGTATAACTTGTGATAATCGATTATTGCTTAACCATAATCGATTATACTAGTAAAAATTACAATGTTTAACATTTTCCTACTACATTCAACATCTACAAGTTGCTTTTTTTAAATATTTTCCTACTACATCCAAAATCTATAAGTTGCAGCATCATCAAAACACATCTTCAGATTTTACCAATACTCCTTATTGGTAACAATCTCCCCCTTTTTGATGATGATCAAAAACTCTCTTTTTAAAAGCAACTCAGGTTTACCTGCAACATATATAAACTAATTGATGAATCATTATTTTATTCACTTCATTTAGTTTATTGTGCTAGAATTAATCAGGGAATTGTGCTTAATTGTCCAGTATTTTCCCATTTTACTGAATTGAGCCTAATCCGATCAGAAATTCTTATTTTAATTAATTTGAATTATCTGAAACGAATTATTTACATTATTGAGTGCAGGAAAAATTTTGGAAAATATTTTTGGACATTTAGACTTTCTGTACAAATTCCCAATTTCTCTCGGGTAATCGTTTACAGGGGTGCTGTAAACGAGGGTCACCCCACACTCCTTGGCCTCACATCACATCACCATCCACCCTCTCCCACCACTGGAACACCTGAACAAGCCTCAGACAGGGGCAGAAGTGCCTAAAAGTCAGTTTTTTTGCCAATGGTGACCTGTGTTCACCTGACTGAGTACCTGTGTTGGACTTTCTGTACAAATTTGCAATTCCTCTCGTGTAATCGTTTACAGGGGTGCTGTAAACGATTACCAGTGCTGCGTGAATTTTGTGTCAACTTGTGTGTCTTCGTTCGAGATCAATTCTTATCCGTTTTCAATGCAATTTTTTTTCATAGTTTCGTCTAGATGTCTAGTTTCATGTATAACTTTTACTTTGTTCAAATGCGTTCTGTACTGTTCCCAGTAATTTGTTTACTCTCCTATGTCAGCCTAGTACTACGTGAATGTTGTGTCAACTTGTTTGTCCTCGTTCGAGATCAATTCTTATCCGTTTTCAATGCAATTTTTTTTCATAGTTTCGTACGGATGTCTATTTTCATGTATAGTTTTTACTTTGTTCAAATTCGTTATGTGTTGTTCCCAGTAATTGTTTTACTCCCCTGTGTCAGTCAAGTTCATACAGTTTAAGTGGCTTCTAATTTGTTTGCATTGTTTGCTTGTTGTTTCATACTTGTGGTAGCTGGAATTGATCATTGGACGATGCTAAGACCTCCAAACACTCAAGGATTCAACACTCATATTGGCACTTTTGTTTTCATTTTGGTTTCTAAGAGAAACAAGAAGCAACCTCACGGCCTCATAATTTGGAAAACAAAGTAGATTTGAAGCAAAATGATGGAGAGAGACCACCTTGCATTCAGCCCACGGTTCTCAAATGTGGAAGATAACAATTGTGATTTTTTTTTATCATGGAGGAAGCCATATTCTGAGTATATGCCACGGCAATGTAAATTGGCTAGCACAAAAGAACAAATCAATTGGAATTGAAGAAGGGGCCACGTTGGAGACAACACATGGGCCACCACTTTGTTATTTAATGGATGATTGGCAAAACAAAACTCATGCTCACGTTGTTGGAATGATACATAGAAGACCACACATAATGGAGTGAGATAATGGAGGGGACCACGTTTTTGAAGAAAGAAAGCTTATGGTTCTCTTAATTTTGGAGTGGTGTACAAGGGGCTGCACTTCCACGGTACCAAACCAAAGGTGAAAAGCAAAAAGAGAAGACACGGCCATTGCTGCAAAGAGCATCCAGTCCAGTACCGTCCAGCAGCATGTTGAAGAGAAATAAGGAGATGGCACAGGGAAGGTCCTCCTCTTTCAGCACGTCCAAACAGCCACCATGTTAAGGGAGTGAAGCATCAAGGTTGGAAGAGGCAAATGCTGGAAGGAGGTGCTCACGGTGATCTTCATTTTAGAAGTGATGGAAGTAGAAGCAATGGAGTGGGAGCCCACGGCAGAAAACCATTTCCGTAAAGAGATAAAGAAGTGTGTGGCAACTAATTGAAGAAGACGTCTAGCTTGGAGCAGCCACCAGTAGAGAAGATCCACATGTCCAGCTGCTGGTCCAGTAAAGGAGATGCTCCACAATCTTAATCTAGTTGAAGAAGAAGAAGCCGTGAGCAAGGAGCTGGAAAATGGAAGCAAAGGCAACAACACCAGCAGCACTTGGAGAGTTACGTTCCAGCACATGTCCAGGGAGAAAAGTGGATTCTTAGAATGAAGAAGGGAGTTCTCGGTAAAGAGCTGGAGTAGCCACGGTCCAACAGCTTCACGTGCAGCAACAACAACATCCACCATGCACAGCAGAGGAAGCTACAGCAGTTTGGAGTGGGGCACACGGTTGAAAGGAATTTGCGTGAATGGGGGAAGCCTAAGCACAACCTAAGCAAACGGACACCACATAGAGGACCTCTTTTGGCACGACTAGGAGCAAATTGGTGGGAGAAATTCCCCAAAACAGGAGCTGCCAATTAGGACAAACCCATAAGCAGACAAGGTCCGTGAAATGAAGAAGGAAATCAGGAGACTTTGTTAAGAGAAGTGGTTATAAATTGGCAGCAGCAGAGCACACTTTGGAAGGGATTTTAGATTAGAATTAGGGGTAGTTTTAATGCACGGCCCGGAAGAGGCTCTGCCTCTTCCCTCCCAGTAGATGTCTCAGTTATTTTCATTTCAAACAGTGCAATAGTGTGGAATTTTATTTCGTCAGTGTTTGGAGCTGTATCTTCATTTAATTTTTATCTTTTGTTCAGAATTTTAATTTAAGTATTGAATGCTTTGATGAATTCCATTTTCAATTAAGTACTTTTATTTTTTACTGTCTCTATTATTTTACCATTTAGTATTTTCTGCATCGTTAAATTCTGTCATTGTGTTGTACTGGTCATGTTATTTTCAAGAATCGTTTTTACGGTTTATTTTTACTGGAGCTATTGGTAAATTTTAATTACACTGTTATTTTGTCTTCTGCATATTTACTGTTCTGTATTTTAAATTCCAACACTGTAATTTTTTCCATTGTCTATTTTTACCATTTTTTTTTACCGTTCAGTTTTTACCACTGTTAAAATTTATTTCAGTGTTTTTAAATTTTGTTGTCTTATTTAAATTCCAGTTCATTTTAATTTATTTGCATTCAAAAATATCCACAAACCCCCCCCACTTCGTGTTAAATCTAAGACCGAACCACAAATATTGGTCCTTGAGAGACGACCTAGGAGTCAAATCCTAGTTATACTGCATTAATTTCTGTGCACATCAAATTTGTATGACCGCGACAGTCGTATCAAAATTTTGGCGCCGTTGCCGGGGACCAATCAATAACGGTTCGGTTTCAGATTTTGTTATATTAAGTTTTGTTCTGTTAATATGTTTGTTTTGTGTGTTTTGTCTTGTATATTTCTGTAGGCGACAACGACACCTTCAGCAAATTTTGGCGGCGTTGTCACTTCAGTTCCAGGTTTTTCATTTTAGATTTTTGCTGTGTTTTTCGATTTTTACTGTGTTAATATATGTTTTGTCTTTTATATTTTTATTGTGCTATGTTCTGTATTTAGTTGTTATTAAAAAAAAAATTGAAAATTAAAAAAAAAAAAATTAATTAAAAATTTTTTACTATTGATGTTCTGTCTTGTGTGTGCTTGTAGCATGTATAAATGTGTTGTGATTTATCTGTTTCGTAATTTTTAGTATTTAGTTTTTATTTGTTTTATTTTTATTTTTCCATGTCTACCTATTCTGGTTATGTGAATTCTGCTTATTCTGCCAATGTCTGTGATTATGAATCTTATTCTGCATCTTACTCTGATTGTAATTCTGCTGAATTCTATAATGAGAATTATAATGATCCTGAGTGGAATGATCTTAACAACGAATGGTACGATACCCCACAAGATCATTATCTAGAACCACCATTCGAGAGTCCTTTCATGCCTCCACCAGTCCAGCAATATCAGAGTCAGCAGTATAATGTTCCTGCCCAAGTAGCTTCTCAGCCTTCAACTTCTGAACCTACATTGAAGGAGTTATTGGAGCAGATGACCATGCAGAACATTCAGTTTCAGAAAGGGAACATGCAGTTCAAGCAAGAGAGCATGGAGTTCCAGCAGGAAACTCAAGCTGCCATACAGAATCTGAGTGATCAGATCAGGCAGATGGCCACTCTTGCACCTGAGGAGACTGATGAATATTTTGAGGACCAGGCAGGTACAAGCAGCTATTTTGAACCAGGTAGACCACTTTCATTTTCCACCAACATACCTCAATTTGATGATTATGCTGTTGAGAGGTATGTTGATAATTATATTGTTGCTGAGCATGATTTTAATTTTCCCTCTATGCATGACGAGAATAATTTTGTGTTATCAGATCTGAATATTTGTTCTCCATGCACTGAACATGAATTTAAACCTGTTATAGATATTGTTTCTACATTTCAAACTGATTCATGTTATGAGGTTGTATCTAAGGCTCAGTATGATGAATTGGGATTGGGTGTTATACCTCTGCATGACATTTCTGTGGAACCATTTTGCACTAACCATACTGCAGGAGGTACGTATAAATTTGATGAGCAGACACCCACAATTGAAGACAGAGGTGCAAGCACCCAGAACGATTTCAACATCAACAGGCACCTATTGAATCTAGTCATCAACAATAATTGTTTGGATCCAGCCGTGGAAGACATTTCACTGCTTGATCAAATCTGGAGGATGAAGCAGTTCGTCCTCAAAACTTCCGTGCTGGATCATGAAGTGGAAAACCTCTCCCTACAAGTCCAAAATTGGCAACTGCCACCCTGACCAGGGGAGTTTTCTTTTTCTTTCTTCCCCGTTTTCCTACTTTTATTGCATTTGTCCTTTATCTGTTCAGTGTTTTAACTGATGATCTTATGCTTAGAACACGTTTAGGACAGTGTAGTTTAAGTGTGGTCTTGGGGGAGATTCTGATTTTTGTTTTTCTTATAAGTTTGTTTTTCCCTTTTCTTCTTAGTTTTCGAATTGTTATCTAAAAAAAAATAAAAAAAAAAAAAAGTTTTTGTGTTTTGTTTCAAGTCTCTTAATGTATGTTTATGTGCTTTGTTTGATGTTTTTGACATATGTGTTTTATCTGCGTTGATATTTTGATTCTGTATTAGGTCTTTTGTTTCGTTATTATGTGTTCTGTTTTTATTTTTTTATTTAGTTTTTGTTAAAAAAAAAATTATTTTAAGAGCAGATTTAACATGTAAGGCAGAGAGGTGAAGTTTTAGCAGAGACACTAATCTGAGTGCATTTATTGAACATACCATATGCGCAGAAAACATTCTGTCTTACATAATAATAAAAATAAAATTCATAAAAATAAAATAAAGATGTCCGAGGGTCGATCTTGTCTGATCGTTAATATTACACACCATAATAAATAAAAACATAAAAACATAATAAAAAAAAAAAAAAAATAAAAACAACAAAAATATAAGTGTTCTTATTACAGCCCATATTCTGGCCACACTCGGCCAATTAAAACATAAAAAAAAAAAAAAAATAATAAAACACTAAAACTGAAAGAACTCTCGAGCTGGTTGTGGTGGTCTAAGAGAGAGCTCCGTTGAGGGAGCTCTGGTTCGGAATGCGAGCGGAGGCTTTGGTGGAGGAATTTCTCGTTCATTTCTGTCATCATCGATGATGATCGGAACTGGAAACAAATTCAGCAGCCTCGGTGCCCTCATTATCACCCAGTTTTTTTCTTTCAAACAAAAAAATAAAAAAATAAAAAAATAAATAACTTGTGTTAATTATAGAAGAGGAAGTGAAAATTTCAATAAAAATGGAGGTGTGATCAGAGGTCTTACCATACATGTACAGCGGCAGTTGTGAAAAGAGAGTGCCAGTGGGGTCTATCTCCGCTTGCCAATGCTTGACCCGATTGCCGTGGTTGTTGAACCAGCAGTGTACGTTGTATTCAGTGGCTTCGCCGAAAGCCCTTAGTCGAGACGCGATCTCGACGACTTGCGCTCGGCTTGGGTGTGTGACCCCATAGTTGAATATTTTGGTCATCATCGTGATCTGATCGTCGGTTGGACGCCACCGTTGACTGGTATATCTCTCTGATTCCGTTTCACTCATCCTTCCTCTCGTAATATACAAATACATAAATAAAAAATAAATACATATAAAAAGAACAAAAACAAGAAAAATAAAAATAAACATAAAAAAAAATAAAAAATAAAAAGAACTAAAAAAAAAAAAAAAAAATTTTTTTAGATTAGTTCTGTGTTTTCTTTATTTGTTCTTGTTTTCTTTTAAATTTATTTTGTCCTGTCTGTCTTTGATTGCTTGATGTGTCAGTTTTTGGTCTCAGATCTGTTTCACGGTCCTCGCAAAGGGTCCTAAACGGATCTACGTCCAGTTGTCCGGTTGTTCTTGTCCATATTGTTCTTGTATATTATGTTTATGTGTTTATTTTTAAGTGGGGTACGTGGCGTTGTTCTACCCGATTGTCTCTGCAATACCTTCAATCGAAGGGAGATTAACGTCTGGTTTCCAGCCGATATACCCCTTAAGTTTTAAGACAATTGTGTTTTATGTGTTTTAAGTGTTTAGCAGGTGAAAAATAAAGCGAATAAGAGCTGAAAATAAAGATGGAACTGAAAGCAGGAAAAAAAAAAAAAAAAAAATGAAAATGAAAGATCTGGAAAGCAGGAAAAGGAGAAACAGGAAAGCAGGAAATAAAGAGGGAGAGCAGGCAAGAGATCAGAGCAGAAAGCTGAAAATAAACAGGAAAGCAGGAAATAAAGAGGGAGAGCAGGGCAGAGATGAAAAATAAAGGTAATACAGAGAGAGAGAGAGCAGAAAAAGCGGAAAGAAAGGCAGATCCAGGAGCAAAGGACTTACCTGGAGTAGTAGGCTGGCAGAGAAGCTCCTCGCAGATCTCAGACTCTTCAGATGGCACGGTGGCAGAGGTTCCGCACAGCTCCAGATGCTTAGAGGAGAGGCTCCCTGCAGAGATCCAGACGCTCGAGAGAGTTGAGAGAGTCGAGAGAGAGCAGAGAGTTGAGAGAGCAGAGAGAGAGAGCAGAGGAGTAGAGAGAGATTGAGCGTTCAGAAATGGCGCTGGACGCGGAGGAGCAGCCTTTTATAGCCAAAGCTTTCCACTGTAGCAACAGTTCCGGTCATTCCCACCGAGACTGTTGTCACAGTACCGGTATCCTTTTTCAGAAAAAAAAATAAAATAAAATAAAAAATAAAAAAAATAAAATAAAATGAAAAAATTAAATTAGCATCTACTGATGGGTGCTAGGTGTTTTAGACATCTGCTGATGGATGTCACTGATAACATCTACTGATGGATGTTATTGAAAATTTCTTCCCATTTTTTCTACTTTTTATTGCACTTGTCTATATTATTTGACTGCTCTGAAATTGATCATCTGATGATTGTAACACACTGAGGACATTGTGTGATTTAAGTGTGGTCTACTGGGAAGAAATTCTGATTTTTCTGTTAGTTTGTATTTTATGTGTTAAAATTTTTGTTTTTGAGTGTTAAATTTTTTTTCTGTTTTAAGTTATTTTTATCGAGTTTTGTGTGCAATAAATTTTACATTTTTCTCTTGATTTCTGGATGAGGTTTAAGTTGTAGATTTTTTCCTTCACTTACTTAATACTTATGGTTTGAAATCCTTGCTTTTCTCTGCCTGGAAAGATGATTATACGTTTGAGAGGTTGATTTGATTGTGACAAACACCCTGAGTGAGATTTGAGCTACTTAATTTTCTTTCTTGTGTGTGATATGTCTCTTGATTGCTTGCACATATGCCTTGGCTTGATTCTTTTTGATATACTTGATTGATATGCATGTTCAGACGTGATAAAGGCATTTTTGTTCTTGAGCCTCTTTAGCCAAATAAGCCTACCTTGTTATTATCCTTTGATAACCCCTTTGAGCCTATACTGTATATATTTCTTTGTGTTGAAGCTCATACACTGATCCTAAGTGAAAAACAAATGATTACCTTAACCTTAGGAAAGTCTGAAGCTATAGAAGTATTTTGAGAATAAGTGTGGTCTCCTTGGGAATTCTGATGAATTGGCTAGTTGGTTCCTCATCATGTTTTGAAATGATAATTTATATCCTGTTGTGAAAAAAAAAAAAAGAAGAAGAAGACAGGATGAGAAAAAAAAATTTTGATGAGAAAAAGAAAAAATTGAAAAATCATTTTGTGAATAATGGAGTCGAGAAGAGGATTGAATTAGAGGTTTGGGTGAGATTTCACTGTGTTACATTTTTTTCCCTAGTGCACCTCTATTTCTTCTGAGCTATAGCTACTTATCCAAATTTATCCTCCCCTGTCCTTGGCCCCATTACAACCTAGTAAAGACCTTCTGATCTGAACATGTGTATGATTTAAGTATTGATATTAGAAACTTGCCAAGTCTACTTGTGTTTGCTTTCTTGAGTGCATTGAGTTGAAATTATTTACCCTAGACACTTGAGAGAAACACTGTGAGTGCATCTGTGAGGTTTTGACATTTTTGAATCACCTCTTGAGCTGATTGATTATTTTACCATGCTTTGAATTGCTTGGATGATTTCTGTAAGTATCTGCTTTTCTTGATTTTGTGTTGGATATATTCTACTTCTTTTATTTGTCTAGAATTCTTGAGAACTGTGTAAAATTTTGTTTGCTTTCTTGCGAGTTTTTTATTTTTCTGTCTGCTGAGTTTGTGTCATTATTCCCAAAGTCCTTTGAACCATTCCCTGATTTGCGTCTTAATTTTGCCCCGGAGTGCAAAAGACTAAGTGTGGTCTATTTTGATGAATCATTATTTTATTCACTTCATTTAGTTTATTGTGCTAGAATTAATCAGGGAATTGTGCTTAATTGTCCAGTATTTTCCCATTTTACTGAATTGAGCCTAATCCGATCAGAAATTCTTATTTTAATTAATTTGAATTATCTGAAACGAATTATTTACATTATTGAGTGCAGGAAAAATTTTGGAAAATATTTTTGGACATTTAGACTTTCTGTACAAATTCCCAATTTCTCTCGGGTAATCGTTTACAGGGGTGCTGTAAACGAGGGTCACCCCACACTCCTTGGCCTCACATCACATCACCATCCACCCTCTCCCACCACTGGAACACCTGAACAAGCCTCAGACAGGGGCAGAAGTGCCTAAAAGTCAGTTTTTTTGCCAATGGTGACCTGTGTTCACCTGACTGAGTACCTGTGTTGGACTTTCTGTACAAATTTGCAATTCCTCTCGTGTAATCGTTTACAGGGGTGCTGTAAACGATTACCAGTGCTGCGTGAATTTTGTGTCAACTTGTGTGTCTTCGTTCGAGATCAATTCTTATCCGTTTTCAATGCAATTTTTTTTCATAGTTTCGTCTAGATGTCTAGTTTCATGTATAACTTTTACTTTGTTCAAATGCGTTCTGTACTGTTCCCAGTAATTTGTTTACTCTCCTATGTCAGCCTAGTACTACGTGAATGTTGTGTCAACTTGTTTGTCCTCGTTCGAGATCAATTCTTATCCGTTTTCAATGCAATTTTTTTTCATAGTTTCGTACGGATGTCTATTTTCATGTATAGTTTTTACTTTGTTCAAATTCGTTATGTGTTGTTCCCAGTAATTGTTTTACTCCCCTGTGTCAGTCAAGTTCATACAGTTTAAGTGGCTTCTAATTTGTTTGCATTGTTTGCTTGTTGTTTCATACTTGTGGTAGCTGGAATTGATCATTGGACGATGCTAAGACCTCCAAACACTCAAGGATTCAACACTCATATTGGCACTTTTGTTTTCATTTTGGTTTCTAAGAGAAACAAGAAGCAACCTCACGGCCTCATAATTTGGAAAACAAAGTAGATTTGAAGCAAAATGATGGAGAGAGACCACCTTGCATTCAGCCCACGGTTCTCAAATGTGGAAGATAACAATTGTGATTTTTTTTTATCATGGAGGAAGCCATATTCTGAGTATATGCCACGGCAATGTAAATTGGCTAGCACAAAAGAACAAATCAATTGGAATTGAAGAAGGGGCCACGTTGGAGACAACACATGGGCCACCACTTTGTTATTTAATGGATGATTGGCAAAACAAAACTCATGCTCACGTTGTTGGAATGATACATAGAAGACCACACATAATGGAGTGAGATAATGGAGGGGACCACGTTTTTGAAGAAAGAAAGCTTATGGTTCTCTTAATTTTGGAGTGGTGTACAAGGGGCTGCACTTCCACGGTACCAAACCAAAGGTGAAAAGCAAAAAGAGAAGACACGGCCATTGCTGCAAAGAGCATCCAGTCCAGTACCGTCCAGCAGCATGTTGAAGAGAAATAAGGAGATGGCACAGGGAAGGTCCTCCTCTTTCAGCACGTCCAAACAGCCACCATGTTAAGGGAGTGAAGCATCAAGGTTGGAAGAGGCAAATGCTGGAAGGAGGTGCTCACGGTGATCTTCATTTTAGAAGTGATGGAAGTAGAAGCAATGGAGTGGGAGCCCACGGCAGAAAACCATTTCCGTAAAGAGATAAAGAAGTGTGTGGCAACTAATTGAAGAAGACGTCTAGCTTGGAGCAGCCACCAGTAGAGAAGATCCACATGTCCAGCTGCTGGTCCAGTAAAGGAGATGCTCCACAATCTTAATCTAGTTGAAGAAGAAGAAGCCGTGAGCAAGGAGCTGGAAAATGGAAGCAAAGGCAACAACACCAGCAGCACTTGGAGAGTTACGTTCCAGCACATGTCCAGGGAGAAAAGTGGATTCTTAGAATGAAGAAGGGAGTTCTCGGTAAAGAGCTGGAGTAGCCACGGTCCAACATGCTTCACGTGCAGCAACAACAACATCCACCATGCACAGCAGAGGAAGCTACAGCAGTTTGGAGTGGGGCACACGGTTGAAAGGAATTTGCGTGAATGGGGGAAGCCTAAGCACAACCTAAGCAAACGGACACCACATAGAGGACCTCTTTTGGCACGACTAGGAGCAAATTGGTGGGAGAAATTCCCCAAAACAGGAGCTGCCAATTAGGACAAACCCATAAGCAGACAAGGTCCGTGAAATGAAGAAGGAAATCAGGAGACTTTGTTAAGAGAAGTGGTTATAAATTGGCAGCAGCAGAGCACACTTTGGAAGGGATTTTAGATTAGAATTAGGGGTAGTTTTAATGCACGGCCCGGAAGAGGCTCTGCCTCTTCCCTCCCAGTAGATGTCTCAGTTATTTTCATTTCAAACAGTGCAATAGTGTGGAATTTTATTTCGTCAGTGTTTGGAGCTGTATCTTCATTTAATTTTTATCTTTTGTTCAGAATTTTAATTTAAGTATTGAATGCTTTGATGAATTCCATTTTCAATTAAGTACTTTTATTTTTTACTGTCTCTATTATTTTACCATTTAGTATTTTCTGCATCGTTAAATTCTGTCATTGTGTTGTACTGGTCATGTTATTTTCAAGAATCGTTTTTACGGTTTATTTTTACTGGAGCTATTGGTAAATTTTAATTACACTGTTATTTTGTCTTCTGCATATTTACTGTTCTGTATTTTAAATTCCAACACTGTAATTTTTTCCATTGTCTATTTTTACCATTTTTTTTTACCGTTCAGTTTTTACCACTGTTAAAATTTATTTCAGTGTTTTTAAATTTTGTTGTCTTATTTAAATTCCAGTTCATTTTAATTTATTTGCATTCAAAAATATCCACAAACCCCCCCCACTTCGTGTTAAATCTAAGACCGAACCACAAATATTGGTCCTTGAGAGACGACCTAGGAGTCAAATCCTAGTTATACTGCATTAATTTCTGTGCACATCAAATTTGTATGACCGCGACAGTCGTATCACTAATGGACAACCACAGAGTTAGCAGTACATGTACAATTAAAAACTATTTTTTTTTTGTAATCCTCCCCTTATATTTCTTCTCCCCCTTTTTGATCATAAGCAAAAAGAATAATGTAATAACCTCCCCCTTAATATGAGCTCCCCCTCAAAAATGGAATATATGCAAAAAATAAAAGCTCATTATATTAAGAACAGAAAGGAATGACATGAATTCATAAAGATTAAGAAACTAAATATCATAAAGAAAATAACATAACAATCAAATTTAAAGGCCTAAAACCTAGAATTCAGGACTAGGAGAACGTTCAGGAGGTGGGATATTAGGATGACCCTCGATGTTAGATAGGCGAACATCAAGATCAAGAAATTGATCAACCATGTACTCATCAACAGAGTGCTGCCACTCATAAATCTCCTCAAAGTGAGTCTTTTGTGCAAGACTCATATCCTCCAACTGTTTAGATAACCTTGCAAAATGTTCTTCCATAGAAGTTGAGGAAGAGGAGGGTATGTTGGATGGTCCAGCATCAGACGAAGCAGCAACACTTACTGGGTCAGCCATATGAGTGTCCATGTCATCATCTTCATCTACATCAGGATGGTCATCATCTTTGTGAATAAGGACTCTGCCTCTAGTAATGAATCCCATTTGACAAAAGGTAGTATCTCCAATTTTTGATCCCACAGCTTCAATAGTTTGAACGAGTTCTCCTTCAACAGGTACACCTTTGAATTCTAAAATCCTAGAAAGAAGAAGAGCATAGGGAAATTGATATGGATGGGATTTCTTGGCTTTTACCATTGTGTCAGCAATGAGAGCAGGCCAGTCGATGTGTATGTGATTTAGAATCCCGTACAACAGAAGTAAATCCTGCTAAGAGCATTGAGCATGATTGGTTGCTCTAGGACATAAAATCCAGACAATCAAGTAGTGGATCATCCTTTCTTCAACTTTAAAATCTCCACCCAGTAATTGCCTTCTATTGGTTTGCCGTTCAGGATGACGCAGAAAGGATTGAAAAGTCATCATCTTGTTGAAATCTTCAAGTCCTAAATGGACTTTGACAGCATCATCCCAGATGGGAAGTTGAGCAACATTGGTCCATACATCACCATCTAAAATGATGTGTACTCCCTTGACCTTAGTAGATATTATCCCATCTCGATAGCGCAAGTTGAAGTAGAAGACTCTTATAAGATCAGGATAAATGCATCCTTTTTGTTCTAACAGATGCGTTAACCCCTACTCAGCAAAAGTGTTTGGAAATTGAAAGCCATAGAAGCGAAAAAAGTCAAGACGAATAAACTTTACCGCCATGATCTTCCTTTCTTGCCAAGAATTAACAAAGTCTGTATGTTTCCCTTGATCTGAAATCCATCCATCTATGTTTGCAAGACGTGGTTGAGAAGAAGAGGAGGCTCTAGCTGTTCTACGACGGTGCCTTCTTGAGTTAGCCATGGAGGAAGAATGGGAAAATGAGATTTTGAGAAGGTGAAGAGAAATGAAGAAGATTTGAGCTCTAGATTTGATTTCAGCAGTATTTGGGTGCAAAGGAGTGTCTAATAATCGATTATGGGGGGCTATTTATAAGAAAAATGGAAAAACTAGCCATTTATGGTCGTTTATAGCCGTTATGGGATGCTCCAACGACTCTATTTTTGAAACTGTCAGCGCGATAATCGATTATGGCTCGTGATAATCGATTATCAGTTCAATAATTACTGCCCAGAATTGCATGATAATCGATTATGCATAATGATAATCGATTATCTGCTCAAGATTTTCTAGAATTGAATTTTATGCATGAATAATCGATTATAACTTAGTGATAATCGATTATGAATCGTTAAGTTTACGAAAAATGCAAAAATTTGCATAGATTTTGATTCTAAGATATGTCTAACACTCCTAACTCTCTTCTAAGCTCAAAAAATCTATCTTTAGGTAGAGCCTTGGTAAAGATATCAGCTAATTGATGTAAAGTATCAACATATTCAATTTGACAATCCCCCTTTTGAATATGATCTCTTAAGAAATGGTGCCTAATTTCTATATGCTTAGTTCTTGAATGCATTATGGGGTTCTTGGTCAAATTTATCGCACTAGTATTGTTACATTTTAGAGGAATTTTGTCAAGGAAGATATCAAAGTCTTCCAATTGTTGTTTCATCCACAAAATTTGGGCACAACAGTTTCCAGTTGCAATATATTCAGCTTCGGGGGTAGACAAAGCTACACATGCTTGTTTCTTTGAGTACCATGACACTAAAGAACATCCCAAGAAATGACAGGTTCCACTAGTACTTTTTCTATCAACTTTACAGCCACCATAATCTGCATCAGAGTATCCTATTAAACTAGGTGAGGCATCAGAGGGATACCAAAGTCCAAATGAAGTAGTTCCATTAAGATATTTTAGAATTCTCTTAACTGCAGTCAAATGAGATTCTTTAGGATTGGCTTGGTATCTAGCACATACACAAACACTCTGCATAATATTTGGTCTACTAGCAGTTAAGTATAGTAAAGATCCTATCATGCCTCTAAACATGGTTTCATTCACTCCTTTTCCAATTTCATCCTTATCTAAATAACATGAAGTACCCATGGGTGTACTAGCTTCCTTGCAGCTATCCATACCAAATTTCCTAAGAATTTCTCTACAGTATTTAGTTTGGGAGATGAATGTTCCACCATTCATTTGTTTTATCTGTAGTCCTAAGAAAAAGTTTAACTCACCCATCATAGACATCTCAAATTCACCTTGCATTATTTTTGCAAACTCTTCACACAAAGAATCATCAGTTGACCCAAAAATGATATCATCTACATAAACTTGCACGATTAAAATGTGTTTTCCTACTTTATTAATGAATAAGGTTGAATCAACCTTTCCTCTAGAAAATTCATTTTCAATTAAAAAGGTACTAAGTCTTTCATACCAAGACCTAGGTGATTGTTTAAGACCATAAAGGGCCTTTTTCAACTTGTAAACATGATCAGGAAATTTAAAATCTTCAAAGCCAGGAGGTTGACTAACATACACTTCTTCTTTTATAAAACCATTTAAGAAAGCACTTTTTACATCCATTTGATATAGTTTAAATTTCATCAAAGATGCATATGCAAGTAATAATCTAATTGCATCTAACCTGGCTACCGGTGCATACGTTTCATCATAATCTATACCTTCCTCTTGACAGTATCCCTTAGCAACTAGCCTTGCTTTATTCTTTGTGATGTTTCCATCCTCATCAAGCTTGTTCTTGAATACCCATTTTGTTCCTATGACTTGGAATTCTTCTTGTTTTGGAATAAGTTCCCAAACTTCATTCCTTTCAAATTGATTTAGCTCTTCTTGCATAGCAATGCACCACTTGTCATCTTGAAGAGCTTCCTTTATATTTTTAGGTTCTACCTGAGACACAAAAGCAACAGTTAGACAAAAATTATTTAAATTATTTCTAGTAGTTACCCCTTTTGATATATCTCCAATGATGTTGTCCAAAGATAGTCCTCTTGGTTGTTGATAGCTTTTGGAATCAACGACTTGGGGTGTTTCTTGAAGCTCCGGAGGATAATTTTCATTTAGATACATCTCCTCAAGGGCTTCTTTTAAGTAATCCTCATCACCTGCAATGGGTCTATTTGACTCAAGAGGATTTACCTCAAGGTCTACAATCTCATCAAAGACAATATGCATTGATTCTTCAATTATCAGTGTTCTTCTATTGAACACTCTGTAAGCTTTGCTAGTCAAAGAATATCCTAGAAAAATTGCTTCATCAGATTTTGCATCAAATTTTCCAAGATTATCTTTTCCATTATTTAAGACAAAGCATTTGCATCCAAAAATTTTCAAATGAGATATATTTGGTTTTCTACCACTCAACAGTTCATATGGAGTTAATTTTAGAATTGGCCTAATAAGCATCCTATTTAACACATAAAAAGCAGTACTTACTGCATCAGCCCAAACGTATTTTGGCACATTAGATTCATTGATAAGCATTCTAGCTAATTCTTCTAATGATCTATTTTTCCTTTCAACAACACCATTCTGTTGGGGAGTTCTAGGTACAGAAAAATTATGTGCAATGCCAAATTCTTCACAAAATTTTCCAAACGATTCATTTTCAAATTCACCACCATGATCACTTCTCAAAGTTTTGATTTTCAAATCTTTTTCATTTTGAATACGTTTAGCAAAAGTTTTAAATGCTTTGAAAGCTTCACTTTTCAGAGTTAAAAAGAAAGTCCAAGTAAATCTAGAGTAATCATCAACAATTACAAGAGCATAGTAGTTTCCACCAAAACTTTTAATTCTAGATGGACCAAACAAGTCCATATGCAAAAGTTCTAAAGGTTTTGATGTTGAAATCATGCTTTTAGATGAAAATGAAGATTTGGTTTGTTTACCCTTTTGACATGCAGAACAAAGTTTATCTTTCTCAAATTTTAGTTTAGGCAAACCAATCACAAGATCCTTAGAGATTAATTTATTTAAGTGTTGCATGTGAATATGTGCAGCTCTTTTGTGCCATAGCCATGGATTTTCTTCTTTAGCAACTAAGCATGTTATACTATGACTAGATTTACTCTCAATATCAATCAAATATATGTTATTAAGCCTAACACCTTGCAAAGCAATTTCAGCAGAAATTTTAAAATAAACAGTACATTTGTCACTCTCAAAAGTTACCTTGAAACCTTTGTCGCATAATTGGCTTATGCTTAGAAGATTATGTTTGAGGCCTTCAACGTATAAGACGTCTTTTATTGGCAAAGTGTTTCCTCCTCCAATGTTTCCAGTACCCATTATTCTGCCTTTGTTGTTATCCCCATACGTTACAAATCCTTGCTTCTTCTTCTCAAAAGAGATGAATCTTTTCTTGTCACCAGTCATGTGTCTTGAGCAACCACTGTTAAGATACCACAGTGACTTCTTGGACTTAGATTGATCCTACAAAACAAGTTAGCAAGAATTTTAGGTCCCCAATCTCAATATGGGTCCTTGGGGTTAGTTTTTGCAAGTTTACATCATCTCACAGCTTTAACCCAAGCATATTTGCCACTTAGAACACCAACATGTTTGATATTGCATTTGTTTGATGTGTGACCATGCTTCATACAGAAAAAGCAACATACATCACTAATTTTATTTTTAATAAAAGTTCCTTTAACAACCCAAATTTTTCGAGTTCTCCTTGGATTTAAAATTTTGATGCATGTTTCCATTGCTCTTATTAAGGTTTGTTTTAGCATGTGAATTAGCTTTAGTTGCCTTAGCAAGTAAGTTTTCAAGTATATCAATATCAAACATATAACTTTTCCATGACAAGCATTCAACAGGTTCAATAGTAGTATTTGTATCTGATAATTTAATTTCTAAGGTATTAACTCTATTTCTTAGAAAAACTTCATCATCAAGCAGTTTATCATAATTTAACTTCAATTCATTATGTTCCCTTTTTAAATTTTTATGAGCAGCATTAAGTTTCTCAGATTCATTCATCAATTCAAAGAAAGCTTTTTGTAAATCTAATTCACTAGATTGACTTCCAGTTTCTTCAGAATCTGCCATAAGGCATAGATTGGCCTCTTCTTCTGTGTCACTTGAACTCGTTGAGCTAGAGGCATTATCCTCCCAAGCTATGTATGCTTTCTTTTTCCTTTGAAATTTTCTTTCCTTCTTGTCTTCACTTTTCTTGCTTTTTGGACACTCAGATTTTACGTGCCCTCTTTCTCCACAACCGAAGCACTTTACGTTTGATGGAGATTCTTGACTTTGTTTCCTATCTTTGTGAAACTTGTTCTTTCCCTTTGCTTTCATGAACTTTGCAAATTTCTTTATCATCAAGCTCATGTTTTCTTCATCATCAGAATCATCTTCTTCGATCCTCTTAGAGCTTTTTCCTTTAGATATTTCAGACTTGAAAGCTAGAGTTTTCCTTTTTCCTTGATCCTCTTCAGCAGTCAATCTCCTCAGCTCAAGTTCATGCTCACGGAGCTTTCCAAACAAGATTGGTATTGACATCTGAGTAAGATTTTGAGATTCCGAGATGGCAGTCACCTTTGGTTGCCAAGACCTGTCCAGAGATTTCAGAATTTTCACATTAAGTTCATCAGTATCAAAAGTCTTACCCAACCCTGTTAAATGATTCACAATATGAGTGAATCGTTTTTTAATGTCAGAGATCGTTTGTCCAAGTTGCATTCTGAACATCTCATATTCCTGAATGAGAGTGTTCTTCCTAGAGCGCTTCACGTTCTCTGTTCCTTCATGAGTGACTTTGAGGACTTCCCACATTTCTTGTGCTGTCTTACACACTGAAATTCTATAAAATTCATCAAGTACAACAGCAGATGAAATTATATTGCGAGCTTTGATATCAAACTAAGCTCGTCTATTTTCTTCAGCAGTCCAATTAAAATAAGGTTTTTCAGTCTGTACACCATCAACAGTATTCATAAGAATATAAGGGCCATTTTGTATAGCTTCCCAGATACCTCTATCAATAGACCCCATAAAAATCTCCATTCTCACTTTCCAAAAAGCATAGTTATCACCAGTAAACAATGGAGGTCTGTTAATGGAAGCACCCTCAGCATATACATGGTTTTGATTGTGACCGGCCGTTTTCGCAAATATTTTTTTTGAAAAACTATCAAAGCAAGCTCTGATACCAATTGTTGGTATCGGAGGGGGTATTTTTCGAAGAGTATTGCGCAGTGGAATTAAAACTCAGAGAGCGGAAAGCGTGTTCGATCACAATTAAAATTAATTTGGTCCTTTTAGTAAAAATAATTTTCTTTCAGAAAATTAATCAAACAGTTGATATACGTAAAATAATATGAGTGTAGGGAATAGAAAAATCACACAGATATTTTTATACTGGTTCGATTCAACAGAATCTATGTTCAATCGTTAATCACTATAAATAGTGATTCATAGTTTCACTAAAAATGGTTTAACAGATTACAATCAAATGAAAAGGAATAAAACGAAAAGAACCACTCTACCAACTTGAAGAGAACCGCTCCGGCAATCGACCAACGATTCACAAGCTTCTCCTTTCACAAGACCAGGCAGAGTACCTTGCTAACTTGAAGAGAGTCTGCTCCGACTATCGACACACGATACGCGAGCCTCTCCTTTCACAAGACCAAGCAAGGGAACAATGAACAAAAAACTCTCTAAGAACGTTCCTCTGACACACAGTGTTCTAAGCTTTCTCAGTTAAAAAAAAACGTTACCTTCTGATTTCTCCAAATCAAATTATATAGCCAAGTACACTGAATGCCAAAGGTCAGCTCCCAACTGCCATGAATAATCGATTATTGTAAGTGATAATCGATTATTCAAGTCTATTACAGAGTTTTCAAAAAAGTGATAATCGATTATATGAAGTGATAATCGATTATTCAAGTATGACTTGTGATAATCGATTATTGCTTAACCATAATCGATTATACTAGTAAAAATTATAATGTTTAACATTTTCGTACTACATTCAAAATCTACAAGTTGCTTTTTTTAAATATTTTCCTACTACATCCAAAATCTATAAGTTGCAGCATCATCAAAAGACATCTTCAGGTTTTACCAATACTCCTTATTGGTAACAGTCTATCCATAGAGGGCAGGTGGCCACTGTTGAGATGATTGTTGGAATGTATGATACACCTCCAACATAGAGGTCGACTGTGGAGGAGTTCCATAATGTGGTAGCTTGGCCAGAGGAGCAGGCCCAAGGTAGCAGAGCTGGAGCAGCTGAAGCTTCAGCTATGGATATGGATGAAGATGATGCTGATGATGATGAGGATGACGCATTTGAGGATGCTGAAGATGAGGAAGAAGAGGAGGATACAAATGACAACTCAGATGGATGAGGAGCTGAGATAGCATTTATTGATGAATGCTATCAGCACTAGAGTAGGATTGATGCTTTTGTTTGGTTTTATAGTTCTGAACCTTTTTGTTTTGTTTTTTTAGAATAGGGTTTGATGTACTCAATTGGAAACTTTGTCTGTTATGATGGTTTTCTTATGATTGTTGTCTGATAAGTAATGCTTGATGATGCTGTGATATTGATTGGTGTTGAGATATGTACACAATTTGCTTATACAGGTGATTAACAAGCTTTGTAAACAAATGCATGATGTTGTGATTGTGATTATGATTCTAAGCAGGATGTTATATATGGAATGTGAATGAGCTTATATGTGAGGTTTTGAGTACCAAAGTTTTTGTGATTGAATGCTATTACTTTGAAAGCATGAATGATTTTGCCCAGGTTTTCTATGATTGAATCAATTGCTTGTTTGCATCATATCATCAATGCCATTTGTTGGTAACTATTTTATTAGCCAAATACATGATTTTAGCCCACAAAAGAGAGCACTTTGTGTTCCATCATTTGAACCCTTAGCCTTGAACATAATTTGGAAACCCTTGTGAAAAGCTTTACCTTGAGTTAAGTGGAAAATATTTTTTGGTATTGATAAATGTTCAAGTTGGGGGTTGTTGGGAAGTTATGAAAAGGAAATTGAAAGCATTGAGCTAAGAGCTAAGAAATAAGAATGTGAAAAGAAAAAGAAAAAGAAAAAGAAAAAGAAAAGGAAAAGAAAAGAAGAAAAAGCAAAGCTAAATGCAAAAGAAAGTTGGGAATAAATAAGAATGATTGTGTATATATGATTCTCTTAACTCAAGGGTTTTGTGATCTAGAAAAACCAATTTTCTTGTTAGCCCAGCCACATTATAAGCCATTGAAAAGCCCTTGTGATGATGCATGCTTGTGATTGTATTTGATTGTGGTTAAATGAAAGACAAAGTTAATTCATGTGACATTGTGATAGTAGAGTGAATGAGTGATTACCTCTTATACACTTGTGTTTGAGTGAAACACTTTATCTAGTGAGGAAAGATTCCTTGAGCACATGAATATCCATACTTAGTTGATTGATCATTCATGAAAAGAAGCATTTGTTGGATACTAGGTGATTTTGTGAACATTAAAGCATGTGCATGTCTTGATTGATGTCTTTGTCATGAGCTTAATTGAAGTAATTACTTATCTTGAAAAGAGGATTTTTGAATGGAGTGAACCATTGTATTGATTGGTAGAAGATTGAGTTACATCTTGTTTGCTTGAGGACAAGCAAAGTTCTAAGTTTGGGGTTGTGATAATAGTTGGAAAACTGTTATTTTCATGCTTAAAATTGATACTAAAAGCAACCTTTAACACTTAGAAACTAGCTTGAAATCATGCTTTAGGTCATATTTTTAGAAATAAGAGAGCTGGACAGGTTTATGCTTGATTTTAGTGTTTTATGCAGGTTTTAAGGTGAATTTGGTGAAAGAAGTGAAGAAGGATAGAGATGGAATCATACAAGACATCAAAAAGTGCAAAATAAGAGAAGCCATAAGTACCGCTCAACGCCCATTTACTTCTAAGCGGAACTCAAGAACACACGTTGGATCCGTTGAGGGGTGAAAATGCCGCTGAGGGGAAGAATCAACTCACACACTTACCACTGAGCGCTAGTTTGCCCCTGAGCGGTACTATTTTGGGCTTGGGCCTAATTTTCTATAATTTTTAGAATAGTATATAAGCTTTAGGACATCCTAGGGTTGGTATATTTGGCAGAATACGAAGCAAACACTCACTTTTCCACCTCTTAGAGGAAGATTTTGGATGCTAAGGCTACCTACTCATCTTTCTAGGGTTCTATCTTTCATTCTTTCATTATTGTTCATCTAGCTTCACCATGAATATGGTGAACTAAACTTTGTATTGTTGTTGGGGAATCAATGTAATCTGTTGAAGCTCTCATATATGGAATTTTGTGTTTAAACATCATATTTATGATACATGTTTTCTTTCATCATTAATTAGGGTTTTTCCTCTTTGCTCAAAGCATGCATTGTTTAACTCATTCGATGTCATGATTATTGATTTTGTCGATATGGGAACATACAGGGAAATCTAGATCCGGGGAAATTCTCCCAATAGCATATTGCCTAAGCATAGGAATATGAGGGTTGTGTTCTTATTTTCCATTGATCAAAACTCATGCATACATGTTTAATTATTGTCTTTTGCATTTGAAACCTCAAGAATTTATTCACAAGTCTTAAATAATCAACAAATCATATAACTAACTAGGTCGTAAGTCCTTTGGGAGAACGATACTTGGTCTTACCGAGTTTATTACTTGATACGATTCAGTCAAACTTGCCGAGGGATAAACAAGTTTTTGGCATCGTTTTTCGGTGTTCATAAATTTGTCATCAGTAGCCATGTTTTCAATTATTTCCGTGGCTTCCTCTGGAGTCTTCTATTTGATATTACCTCCAACTGAGGCGTTAAGCATCATCTTAGTTTGTGAACCAAGACCTCCAAGGAAGATTAGAATTACTTCTACTTCGTCAAATCCATGTGTGGGAGTCTTTCTTAATAGGCTTTTGTATCTATCTGATATCTCTTGCTTTCCTTTGTTTACCTTGGATTGTGGGAAGTATTTCTTCAAGAACTTTGTCACCATAGCTTCCCACTCTGTAAAGCTCCCTTCTGGAAAAGAGTTTAACCAAAGCTTAGTGTTGCCTCCTAATGAGAATGGAAACAAGCTAAGTTTGATTGCTTCGTCAGGCACCCCATTTATCTTCACTGTATTTCATATTTCATTAAAGGTTGTGAGGTGCTCATATGGGCTTTCATGTGACAACCCATTAAATTGATTACTCTTAACCAGTTGGATTAACGTCGGTTTCACCTCCATGTTGGCTGCATTAACCCTCGGTCTTGCTATGCTGTTAAAATATTGAGGGCCAACCACATTGATGTAATCTACAAGAGTCCGTCTAGCATTATTATTCTCCATCTCCTCAGTGCTATGGTGAGAACCTTGTGGTGAAGGTTGTAAAAGATCTTTCGGAGAAGGGAAAAGTTCTATAGATGTACGGATTCTTCATCTCCGTCTACTCTCATCTAAGCCTTCAAGAAGAGGTTTCGAGGTTTTCTTGCTTATAGTTGGAATTGCTTCCTACATACACAAGAAAACAAGTACCTAGAAAACTTTATTAGCACAAAAAGATAGAGAAGATATAAAATAAGAGATAAGAAGATAAAATATAGAAAGATAGAAGATAAAATAAAAACAGAAAAATAATAACAGAAAAATAAAAATAAAAAACCAAAAAATAAAATAAAATAAAATAAAATAATAACCGAAAAATAGAAACAGAAAATAAAATAAAATAAAATAATAACCTAAAAATAAAAACAGAAATTCAAATTTCGAAAGTCAAGTTAAAGATAATCAATAATCACACAAATAAATTAGTTAAACCATGAGTCCCTGACAACGGCGCCAAAAATTTGATGACAAATTTATGAACACCGAAAAATGGCGCCAAAAACTTGTTTAACCCTCGACAAGTGTGACCGAATCGTATCAAGTAATAAACTCAGTAAGACCAAGTATCGTTCTCCCAAAGGACTCACGACCTAGTTAGTTATATGATTTCTTGATTATTTAATACTTGTCAACAAATTGTTGTAAGTTTCAAATGCAGAAGACAATAAGTAAACATGTATGCATGCGTTTTGATCAATGGAAAAGAGGAACACAAACACTTGAGATGAATTATATGGACGAGTATGTTGTTGGGGTAATCAATTTCATCTTATCCACTCTCATATACTTTAGGAATTCATCATTCTTTTCATCAATGTTAACGCCACTCTGTAAATCACCTTGCAAAGAAAGCCTATCTTAATTACGAGTTCATACAATTCCTAGTATCCCTAATAATTAATTCTGAAGCACAGAAGCTTAAAGGCAACCAACCCTCATATCCCTATGTTTAGGCAATATGTTATTGGGAGAATTTCCCTAGATCTAGATTTCCCCGTATGTGTCCATATCGACAAAATCAATAATCATGACATCGAATGTGTTAAACAATGCATGCTTTGAGCAAAGAGGAAAAACCCTAACTATTAATGAAAGAAAGCATGTATCTCAAATAAGATGTTTAAACATAAATTCCATATATGAGAGCTTCAAAAGATTACATTGATTCCCCAAAAACAAGAAGAGTTTAGTTCACCACATTCATGGTGAAACTAGATGAAATACAATGAAAGACTGAATGATAGAACCCTAGAAAGTTGAGTAGGTAGCCTTAGCATCCAAGATCTTCCTCCAAAGGGTGGAAAGGTGAGTGTTTGCTTCGTACTCTGCCAAAGATACAAACTCTAGGAAGTCTTAAAGCTTATATACTATTCGAAATATTACAGAAAAGTGGGCCTAAGCCCAAAAGACCACCACTCAGCGGTACCTGCACGTAGTCAATTCTCCCTTCAGCTGCACTTTCACCCCTTAGCGAAACCAACGGGTGTTCTTGAGTGCCGCTCAGCAGTAAACTAGCACTGAGCGGTACTTGCGGCTTCTCTTCTTTTGCACTTTTTGAGTTCTTTTCTGATGCTATCTCTATCCTTCTTCACTTCTTTCATCAAATTCATCTTAAAACCTGCATAAAACACTGAAATCAAGCTTAAACCTGTCCAACTCTCTTATTTCTAAATATATGAACAAAAGCATGATTCTAAGCTAGTTTCTAAGTGTTAAAGGTTGCTTTTAGTATCCATTTTAAGCATGAAAATAACAGTTTTTCAACTGTTATCACAACCCCAAACTTAGAACTTTGCTTGTCCTCAAGCAAACAAGATGTAACTCAATCTTCTACCAATCAATACAATGGTTCACTCCATTAAAAAATCCTCTTTTCAAGATAAGTAAGTACTCAATTAAGCTCGTGACAAAAACTTCAATCAAGACATGCACAAGCTTTAGTGTTCACACAATCACCTAATATCCAACAAATGCCATTTTTCATGAATGATCAATCAACTAAGCATGGATGTTTATGTGCTCATGGAATCTTTCCTCACTAGATAAGAGTTAATCACTCATTCGCTCTACTATCACAATGTCACATGAATTGACTTTGCCTTTCATTTAACCATAATCAAATACATTCACAAGCATGCATCATCACAAGGACTTTTCAATGGCTTATAATGTGGCTGGGCTAACAAGAAAATTGGTTTTTCTAGATCACAAAACCCTTGAGTTAAGAGAATCATATAGACACAATCATTCTTATTTATTCCCAACTTTCCTTTGAATTGAGCTTTGCTTTTTCTTCTCTTTTCTTTCTCTTAGCTCAATGCTTTCAATTTCCCTTTCATAACTTCCCATCAACCCCAAACTTGAACATTCATCAATACCATAAAATATTTTCTACTTAACTTAAGGTAAAGCTTTTCACAAAGGGTTTTCAAATTATGTTCAAGGCTCAGGGTTCAAAGGATAGAACACATAGTGCTCTCTTTTGTGGGCTAAACATGCATTTGTCTAATGAAAGGGTTACCAACAAATGGCCTTGATCATATGATGCAAACAAGAATTTGATTCAATCATACAAAACCTGGGCAAAATCATTCATGTTTTCAAAGTAATCACATTCAATCACAAAAACTTTGGAGCTCAAAACCTCACATATAAGCTCCTTCACATTCCACATACACATCCTGCTTAGTATCATAATCACAATCACAACATCATGCATTTGTTCACAAAGCTTGTGAATCACCTGTATAAGCATATAATGTGCACAGCTCAACATCAATCAATATCAAAGCATCATCAGGCATACTTATCAAACAACAATCAACAATCAACAATCATAAGCAAACCATCATAACAGACAAAGTTTCCAATTGAGTACATAAAACCCTATTCTAGAAACAGAAGCAAATAAGTTCATAACACTAGGTTGCATCTTAGTAAGCGCTTGTTTAACATCACGAGCCTGACCCAAAATTTCAAGGATCAACCAACTGCATCATTGTGGACAAGTGTTGCACTTCTCCTTGTCGGAACAATCAGTACCGTTATAGAGTCGCGCAGCGGAATAAAATATTTGGAAAGCGGGTTATGGTCACAAATCAAGTTTTGATGGTCTGCTTTAGAAAAACAATTTTCTTAAAGAAAATTTATCAAACAGTTAATGTGTATAAAACAGAAAAGAGTATAGAGAGTAAAAAATTGACACACTGGATTTTTATCCTGGTTCGATTCAAAAGAATCTACGTCCAGTTATTAATCAATATAAAAAGTGATTAATGATTTCACTAAAATCAGCTTCAACAAATTACAATAAAAGTGAATAAAAAAAATAGAGAGATAAAACCTTCCTTCGACCAACGAACTAGAGGCAAGCAATCTACACTTTCCTTCGACTGACGAACCGGAACAGTGCAAAACAGTTCTTCCAAACTAGAAGAGAATCGCTCCGACCTTTGACCCACAAAGCGCGAGCTTCTCCTTTTCACGAGACTAGGCAGTACAATGAACTAGCTTATGGAACTTCCTCAGATCACACTGTATTCTCAAAAGCTCAGTTTCTTTTTTAAGAGTTTTGGAACTAACCTATATAGCCAACTGGTCTAAGTTCGCAGAGATGCATTATAACTGCCACAAATAATCGATTATTGTTAGTGATAATCGATTATTCGAGTCCGTTACGGGGTTTTCAAAAAGTGATAATCGATTATCCTGAGGAATAATCGATTATTCCAGAGACTTTGGCAGTTCTCATCATAACTAGTGATAATCGATTATTTTGAGTAATAATCGATTATTCCAGAGCAACGAGGTTTTTCAGAAGGGCTCAGGATAATCGATTATAGCTTCTAATAATCGATTAAATGGGTAGCAGTTCTAGAAATACGAATTTTTCTAAGTATTACATGTTTAAGGCTTTTCCTAATACATTTATAATCTACAAAGTGCTTTTAAAACAACTATAACAATGTATCTTCTTTCAGCATCATGAAAATAATTTATCTTCAAATTTACTAATGCTCCTTATTGGTAACAATCTCCCCCTTTTTTATGAGGATCAAAAATCACTTTTTAAAAGCAACTTTGGGTTATCTGCAAAAGATACAAACTGACAGACAACAATAAGAGTTAGTAGTAACTGCACATATTTCTCCGCCTTTTTTATCATAAGCAAAAAGAGTTATAATGCTCCCCCTGAATATGAGTTCCCCCTTAATATGAGCTCCCCTTAATTAAACAGTGTATGTACTAAAGCAATAGATCATTTTATTCATGAAAACATGAAAGATTACAAGGGCACACAAAGCAAGACATGAACATGATAAAACATCCTATGAATTCAAAAGCAAACAAACATGAAAGCACAGTAACATAAAATCCTAAATCTAAAATTCAGGACTTGGTCGTCTCTCTGGATGTTTGAGATTAAAGTGATTTTCAATGTTTCCAATGCGAGTATCAAGGTCATTGAACTGGTTGATCACAAATTCTTCATGATTTTGTTGCCACTCATAGGTCAAAGTGAGTCCGTTGAAAGAGACGCATATCCTCCAGTTGTTTGGACATGTTTGCAAAATGCTCCTCCATAGTCAGGGATGAAGTGGAAGGCATGGGAGAAGGACCAACATTAGCAGAGGTAATAGCTGGGACTGGATCAACCATATGGGCGTCCATATCGTCATTGGCCTCTGCGTGGTGATCATCATCCTTGTGAATGATCACACAGCCACGAGCAACGAAACCCATTTGGTGAAATGTTGTCTCATCGATTTCAGTGCCAATTGCTTGAATGTCGGTAGTGAGTTCGCCGTCCAAACTTACACCTTTGTATTCTAAAATTCGAGAGATGAGAAGGGCATATGCAAAATGATAAGAAGGATATTTCTTAGCCTTTACCATTGTGTCGGAGATGAGGGCTGGCCAATCAATGTGGATGTGATTTGAAAGCCCATTGTTGAGAGGGTCGCACCTCCCACAAAAGTTGTGCATAAAAGAATGCAGTATAGTGCTAGGAAGTGACTCCTAGGTCGTCTCTCAAGGATCAAATGTGGTTCAGTCTCAAATAAGACACTAATGTAAACGGAAGTGTAAAAACGGTCTCAATTACAAAATTAAAGCGGTTGGTCACTAAAGCTAACATTACTTTTAAATTAAAGGAGTGAAAATTAACTTTGTGATGATTAACATTGAAAGGAGAATATGGTAATCAAGCAAAGATCACTTAAAAATTAGCAAGCATTCAAACCTAAGTGTATGCAATATGAAAATTGTAACCTAATTAAGTGCAAGATTAAGCATTTAAAATAATATAAAAGTAGACCCTTGAAGCTCCTCTAGACGTGGCAGCAGCTCCCTTCCGTCACCGTGCACCACACATTTCCCTACTCTACTTCTTCATTCTTTGCACACCATTCCATCCGAGAATTGGATGCTCCAAGAAATTCATCACCGAGTGTGCACTTCTGCAGCCGTGACACACCTTTCTCCATCTAATTACCATGCTTCACTTCCAAAGAAAGAACGGCTCATTTCACCTTGCTCAAGAAAAATAAAAAAAACGTGCACACCCCCAGGCCGTGACACCTTGCGCGTGCTGCTTCCAAAAAAAAAAATTCAAATAAAAATCCCATCCAGACCATGTCCTAAAAAGCAGAACCAAATCTGCACCCCTTGGTTCAAACGTCCGTGCACACCATACTCCCATCACCTCTTCATTCCAACCATGGCACCTAATGAATCCTCTCATTCAGCACCGCTCCATTCTCTTTCTCCGTACGCTCCTTCTATGCTTCCAGCTCACCGTGAGACAACCTCCATTCATGCCTTAAGCTGTGTGCCTTTTTTCATTTTCCGCTGCATCACCAAAATCAAGCGCGTGTGCACCATTCCAGTAGAGATGAGCATCCGCGGAGAGTATCCACCTCCGTGTCCTCTCCACAAAAAAACAGAAAAGAGTAAATCACCGAGTGCTGCTCCTCTCCATCATCAATCACCGTCCTCAACTTAAAGAAAAGAAAAACTCCTTCCTCGTGGTCCACCTTTTCTCCATCATTGAATCAACATTTTTTAAAAACAAACGCGTGTAGTGTTCCAGTGTAAATAATATCTCAATCAGTGCAGGCTTGAAGCAAAATAAAGTAAGGGGCTCTCATTTCCTCGCGTAACCAGGCGCACTATTTTTTTCATCAAATTAAAACTCAAAACCACGTTCAAAAGAAAATGGTCCGTGAGGGTGGCGGCTGGAACAAGGGCCGTGTGTCCCTCTTTAATAAGGGTAGGGTCCACACACACAAAAACCCTAGAGTGCCAAGTCATTAACTTTTAATTTTGGGTCTAATCTAATTTACCAAAAATTGACCCAAAATATAAAAGTTGACACAAAAATTCTAAACTACTGAATTACAATTTAATTAATTCAAAAATGTCTGCGTGGAGAGTCTTGAATTTATTTGGTATTCTTCCTGATGTCCCAAAATGTATTTCCGAAATTTTCCTGCACTTCAAAAATGCACTTAATCAGCTCAGAAAATCCAAATTCGCACAATTACAAATTTTCGACCAAATTAAGCAGAATTCGGAAAACGGGGAAATAACAAACAATTAAACACAATTCCCTGGTTTAATTAAGTGCAATAAACTAAATATAATTCAAGAAATAATGACTCATCACCCATATAGTAGTAGAAGATCTTGCTCCGAGCATTGATCATGGTTAGTGGCACGAGGACATAGGATCCATACAATTAGGTAGTGAATCATTCTTTCTTCAACCTTGAATATACCCACAAGCAGTTGTTGACGATTGATTTGTTGTTCAGGATGGACCAAAAAGGTTTGAAAGGCGAGGAGACGATTGAAGTCCGGAACTCCAAGATGGATTTTGACAGCATCATCCCATAGTGTGAGTTATGCGAAATTTGTCCATATGTCATCATCCAGAATTATAGGGACACCTTTTACTTTTGTTGTGATGATGTCGTCACGATAACGCATATTGAAGTAGAAGACACAGATGAGATCAGGGTAGATGCACCCCTTTTGCTCCACGAGATGAGTAAGTACTTGAGCATGAAACAAATCTGGAAATTGAAAACCATAAAAACGATAAAAGTCGAGGCGGATGAACTTTACCGCCATGATTCGTCGTTCTTGCCAGAAATGGACATAGTCACCATGTTGCTCCTCATCTGGAGTTTAGGACATATCTAACACTCCTCACTCTCTTCTAAGCTCATAGAATCTATCTTTAGGTAGTGCTTTAGTGAAGATATCAGCCAATTGATGGAAAGTGTCAATGTATTCAATTTGGCAATCTCCCTTTTGAATGTGATCTCGCAAGAAATGATGTCTAATTTCAATGTGCTTAGTTCTTGTGTGCATTATGGGGTTCTTAGTTAGGCTGATAGCACTAGTATTATCACATTTCAGAGGAATGTGATCAAGGAAGATATCAAAATCCTCCAATTGTTGTTTCATCCATAAGATTTGGGCACAACAATTTCCAACAGTAATGTATTCAACTTCAGTGGTAGACAAGGCTACACAAGCTTGTTTCTTTGAATGCCAAGATACTAAAGAACAACCCAGAAAATGACGCGTTCCACTAGTACTTTTCCTATCAAATTTACAGCCACCATAACCTGCATCAGAATAACCTATCAAACTAGGGAAAGCATCAGAAAGATACCAAAGTCCAAAAGATGTGGTTCCTTTAAGGTATTTCAAAATCAGTTTGACAACAACTAGATGAGATTCTTTAGGATTAGCTTGGTACCTAGCACACACACACTTTGCATAATGTCTGGTCTACTAGCAGTTAGATACAATAAGGATCCTATCATTCCTCTAAACATGGTTTCATTTACTCCTTCACCAGATTCATCCTTATCTAAATAGCAAGACGTTGTCGTAGGTGTGTTGGCCTCTTTACAAGTATCCATACCAAACTTCTTAAGCACTTCTCTACAATATTTAGTTTGGGAGACAAAAGTTCCCCCATCTATTTGCTTTATTTGCAATCCTAAAAAGAAGTTAAGCTCACCCATCATAGACATCTCAAATTCACCTTGCATTATTTGTGCAAATCCCTCACACAATGAATCATTTGTAGACCCAAAACTGATATCATCTACGTATACTTGAACAATCAAGATATGTTTTCCTACTTTCTTAATAAACAAGGTTGAATCAACCTTTCCTCAAGAGAAGTCATTTTCAATCAAGAAAGTACTAAGTCTTTCATACCAAGACCTAGGTGCCTGTTTAAGACCATACAAGGCCTTTTTCAACTTATAAACATGATCAGGATATTTAAAATCCTCAAAACCAGGAGGTTGACTAACGTATACCTCTTCTTTAATAAAACCATTCAAAAAAAGCATTTTTCACATCCATTTGGTACAATTTAAACTTCATCAAAGATGCATAAGCAAGTAACAATCTAATTGCTTCTAACCTAGCTACCGGGGCGTAAGTTTCATCATAGTCGATACCTTCCTCTTGACAGTAGCCCTTTGCAACTAACCTGGCTTTGTTCTTTGTGATGTTTCCATCTTCATCAAGCTTGTTTCTAAACACCCACTTTGTTCCAATGATTTGATAATCATCTTGTCTAGGTATGAGTTCATAAACATCATTCCTTTCAAATTGATTCAGTTCTTCTTGCATAGCAACACACCATTTATCATCTTGAAGAGCTTCCTTTATGTTTTTGGGTTCTACCTGAGATACAAAAGCTATTGTAAAGCAGAAATTATTAAGATTGTGTCTAGTGGTTACCCCTTTTAATATATCTCCGATGATGTTGTCCAGAGAAAGTCCTCTTGGTTCTTGATAGCTTTTAGGAGCAACGACTTGATGTTCATTTTGAGTTTTTGGAGGATAGTTTTCATTTAGATACATTTCTTCAGGAGCTTCCCTCAAATAATCCTCATCACCTACAATTGGTTTATTTGACTCAAGAGGGTTCACCTCAAGGTCCACAATTTCATCAAAGACAACATGCATTGATTCTTCAATTTTCAAGGTTCTTCTATTAAACACCCTATATGCTTTTCTAGTTAAAGAATATCCCAAGAATATTGCCTCATCAGATTTAGCATAAAATTTTCCTAGATTATATTTACCATTATTCAAAACAAAACATTTGCATCCAAAGATGTTCAAATGAGATACATTTGGTTTTCTACCATTAAACAGTTCATAGGGAGTTAGCTTAAGAATAAGCCTAATTAGCATTCGGTTCAACACGTAACAAGCAGTACTCACTACATTAGCCCAAAAGTATTTTGGCACATTAGATTCATTTAAAAGAGTCCTAGCTAGTTCTTCTAATGACCTATTTTTCCTTTAAACAACACCATTTTGTTGGGGAGTTCTTGCAGCAGAAAAATTATGAGCAATTCCATGTTTTTCACAAAACTTTTCAAAAGATTGATTTTCAAATTCATCACCGTGATCACTTCCCAAAGTTTTTATTTTCAATTCCTTTTCATTTTGAACAAGTTTTGCAAACGATTTGAATGCTTTAAAAGCTTCACTTTTCAAGGTTAAGAAAAATGTCCAAGTAAATCTAGTGTAATCATCAACAATCACAAGAGCATAGTAGTTGCCACCAAAACTTTTAATTCTAGATGGACCAAACAAGTTCGTATGCAAAAGTTCTAAAGGTTTTGATGTTGAAATCATGGTTTTAGACGAAAATGAGAATTTTGTTTGCTTTCCCTTTTGACATACAGAGCAAATTTTGTCTTTCTCAAATTTTAAGTTAGGCAAACCAATCACAAGATCTTTTGAAATCAATTTATTCAAATGTTGCATATGAATATGTGCAGCTCTTTTATGCCATAGCCAAGAATTTTCTTCTTTAGCAACTAAACATGTTATGTTATGACTAGATGCACTTTCAATATCAATCAAGTAAATGTTATTATGCCTAACACCTTGTAAAGCAATCTTAGTAGAATTTTTAAAATATACAGTGCATTTATCACTTTCAAAGGTTACCTTGAGATCCTTGTCGCATAGTTGGCTTATGCTTAGGAGATTGTGTTTGAGACCTTGAACACATAACACGTCCTTTATTATCAATGTGTTTCCTCCTCCAATGTCTCCAAGTCCGGTGATTCTACCTTTGTTGTTATCCCCATAGGTCACAAATCCTTGCTTCTTCTTCTCAAAAGATATAAACTTTTTCCTGTTACCGGTCATGAGTCTTGAACAACCAGTGTCAAGATACCACAATGACTTCTTTGACTTAGTAGGTTGCTACAAAACAAAATTGAACAAGAATTTAGGTCCCCAATCTTATTATGGATCCTTGGGGTTAGTTTATGCAGACACACATCCTTTCACAATTTTAACCCATACATATTTACCATTTGGAACACTAAAATGTTTAATGTTGCACTTGTTTGAGGTGTGACCATATTTCATGCAGTAAAAACAACAAGCCTCACACACTTTATTTTTCAAAAAATTCCCTTTTTCTACCCAAACTCTATGAGTTTTTTTTTTTTTACTTTAGACTTTGTATGTTGATGCATGTTTCTATTTCCAGCATTGCTTCTTGTAGAGTTTGTTTTGACATGTGAATTACACTTGGTTGCCTTTGCAAGTAAATTCTCAAGAATGTCAATATCAAACATATGACTCTTACACGATATACATTCAACAGGTTGTACAATAACATCAGATTTAGATAATTTAGTTTCTAGATTACTAACTTTGTTTCTCAAAATAACTTCGTCATCTAGTACTTTTTCATACCTCAATTTCAATTGATTATGCTCTTTCTTTAACTTTTTATCAGCAAGATCAAGTTTTTCAGATTCATTTAACAAATCAAGAAATGCCTTTTGTAAATCAAACTCATCACTTGACTCTAAGCTAGAATCACTTAGTTGGCTTCCTGCATCTTCTAAGTCTACCATTAAGCACAATTTGCTTTTTCATCTGAATCGCTTGAGCTTGAAGAACTAGAAGCATTATCTTCCCAAGCTATGTAAGCTTTCTTCTTCTTTGGAAACTTTCTTTCTTTCTTTTCTTCACTTTTCCTATTTTTAGGACAATCAGTCTTCACATGACCTCTTTCTCCACATCCATAACATTTTATGCTTGATGGAGATCCTTGATTTTCTTTCCTTTCTGCACGGTATTTGTCTTTTCCCTTTGCTTTCATAAATTTCGCAAACTTCTTAATCATAAGACTCATGTTTTCCTCATTGTCATCGGAATCATCATTCTCAATTCTCTTGGAACTTTTTCCTTTTGAAATTTCAGACTTGAAGGCAAGCGTCTTTCTTTTGCCTTGATCCTCTTCTGCAGTTAATCTTCTCAGCTCAAGCTCATGCTCATGAAGCTTTCCAAAGAGAATCGTCGTTGACATCTGAGTTAGGTTTTGAGACTCCAAGATGGCAATCACCTTTGGTTGCCAAGACCTGTCTAATGATTTCAATATTTTCACATTCAATTCATCGGTGTCAAAAGTTTTACCTAAACCTGTTAGGTGGTTCACAATGTGAGTGAAACGCTTCTGGACATCAGAAATTGTTTCTCCAGGTTGCATTCTGAACATCTCATACTCCTGGATGAGTGTATTCTTCCTTGCACGTTTTACGTCGTTTGTACCCTCATGTGTGACTCTAAGGACCTCTCACATTTCCTACATTGTCTTACACATTGAAATTCTATAAAATTCACCAAGTACTACAGCAGATGAAATAATATCACGAGCCTTAATATCAAATTGAGCTCTTCTATTTTCCTCAGGAGTCCAGTTAAAGTAGGGTTTTTCTACTTCTACACCATCAACTATTCTTTTAGGAATATAGGGACAATTTAGCACAGCTTCCCAGATGCCTTTGTCAACAGACCCCATAAAAATTTCCATTCTAACTTTCCAAAAGGCATAGTTATCACGAGTAAAAATAGGTGGTCTGTTGATCGATGCACCCTCAGCATATACTTGATTTTGATGACCGGCCATTTTCGCAAAAGTTTGAAAGAATATCAAAGCAAGCTCTGATACCAATTGTTGGAACAATCGGTACCGTTATAGAGTCGTGCAGCGGAATAAAATATTTGGAAAGCGTGTTAGGTCACAAATCAAGTTTTGATGGTCCGTTTTAGAAAAACAATTTTCTTAGAGAAAATTTATCAAACAGTTAATGTGCATAAAACTAAAAAGAGTATAGAGAGTAAAAAATTGACACACTGGATTTTTATCCTGGTTCGATTCAAAATAATCTATGTCCAGTTGTTAATCACTATAAAAAGTGATTAACGATTTCACTAAAATCAGTTTCAATAAATTACAATAAAAGTGAAAAAAAAACAAAGAGATAAACCTTCCTTCGACCAACGAACTGGAGGCAAGCAATCTACACTTTCCTTCGACTGACGAACCGGAACAGTGCAGAACAGTTCTTCCTTCGACCAACGAACTGGAAGAACAATAGCGTTGCCAACTCGAAGAGAATCGCTCCGACCTTTGACCCACAAAGCGTGAGCTTCTCCTTTTCAAGAGACTAGGCAGTACAATGAACTAGCTTATGGAACTTCCTCAGATCACACTGTATTCTCAAAAGCTCGGTTTCTTTTTTAAGAGTTTTGGAACTAACCTATATAGCCAATTGGTCTAAGTTCGCAGAGATGAATTATAACTGCCACAGATAATCGATTATTGTTAGTGATAATCGATTATTCGAGTCCGTTACAGGGTTTTCAAAAAGTGACATGCTTTCCCATAGACTAATTGAAAAGGTGATAATCCCATAGATGTCTTCATTTTCGTCATATAAGCCCAAAGAGCATCATCAAGTTTTTGTGACCAATCCTTTCTTGATGAAGTAACGGTTTTTTCCAGGATCCTTTTTATCTCTCTGTTAGATACCTCAGCTTGTCCATTGGTTTGTGGATGATAAGGTGCAGCTACCTTATGTCTCACTCCATAATGTTTGAGTACTTTTCGTAGATGATGATTGCAAAAGTGAGATCCCCCATCACTAATTAGAACCCTTGGAGTTCCGAAACGTGAAAATATTTGCTTCTTCAAAAATTTAATTATCGTGCTAGCATCATTTTTAGGACAAGCTAATGCTTCCACCCATTTACTCACATAATCTACTGCTACCAATATATATTCATTGTTGAAAAATGGAGGAAAGGGTCCCACATAGTCAATACCCAACAATCAAAAACCTCAACCTCTAAAATGCCCTGTAATGGCATCTCATGACGTCTAGTAATCGTCCCTGCTCTTTGACACTTATCACAATTTCTAGCATGATTATGAGCATCTTTAAATAGAGTTGGCCAATAAAACCCTGATTGGAGAATTTTTGTTGTTGTTCTTTCTCCATTAAAATGTCCCCCAGAAGGTGAATCATGACAATGCCAGAGAATTCCTTTTGCTTCTTCATTTGTTACACACCTCCTTAGAAGATTATCTGCTCCAATCTTGAACAAATAAGGATCATCCCAGATAAACTGCTTGGCATAATGCAAAAATTTCTTTCTTTGTTGCCAAATTAAATCTTCTGGCATAACCCTTGCAACTTTGAAATTACCATGGCCTTTGCTGAATATACATGAGTGCTTCATTTGAAAAAGATCCCCAGATCTCTGATTCCTTGCTAGTGACCTCCTTGTTGACTAACCATGACAAATGATCAGCAATCAAGTTCTCACTCCCTTTCTTATCACGAATCTCCACATCAAATTCTTGCAAGAGTAGTACCCATCTAATCAGACGTGGCTTGGAATCTAGCTTTGTGAACAAATATTTGATAGTTGCATGATCTGTATAAATAATCACCTTAGACCCAATAAGAAAAGGTCTAAATTTCTCTAGAGCATACACTATAGCTAGGAATTCTTTCTCCGTAGTAGCATAATTCAACTGAGCATCATTTAGAACTTTGTTGGCATAATAAATTGGATGAAAAATCTGCTCTTTTCGCTGGCCAAGAACGACTCCTATTGCGTAATCACTAGCATCACACATTAGCTCAAAATTTTTATTCCAATCTGGAGCTATAATTACTAGAGCTAACACTAATTTATTCTTCAATGTGTCAAAAGCTTTCAAACATTCTTCATTCATCACAAAGGGGGCATCCTTCATAAGAAGACCTAGAAAACTTTGATCCCCTTTACATTCGTTGGTGGAGGAAGTTTTTGAGAAATCTTTGATGAATCTTCTGTAAAATCCAGCATGACCTAGAAAACTCCTGATCCCCTTTACATTTGTTGGTGGAGGAAGTTTCTCAATGACTTCTACTTTGGCTTTAACCACCTATATCCCTTAGGAAAAATTTTATGTCCCAGTACAATTCCTTCTGTTACCATGAAATGACATTTCTCCCAATTAAGAACAAGATTTGTCTGAACACATCTTTTAAGAACAATATCCAAATTAGCCAAACACCTTTGGAAAGAATTTCCAAAGACTGAAACATCATCCACGAAGACTTCAATGCACTTTTCTAGGAGATCTGCCAAAATCGCCTTCATACACCTTTGAAATGTAGCTGGAGCATTACATAATCCAAATGGCATCTTTCTATAGGCAAAGATACCAAAAGGACAAGTAAAGGTCGTCTTCTCTTGGTCTTTTGGATCTACCACAATTTGATTGTATCCAGAATATCCATCTAGAAAGCAATAAAAAGCTTGACCTGCTAATCTCTCCAACATCTGGTCCATGAAAAGAAGACGAAAATGATCCTTCCTAGTGGCTTTATTTAGCTTCCTGTAATCAATGCACATTCGCCATCCAATAACTGTCCGAGTAGGAATAAGTTCATTCTTATCATTATGAATTATTGTCATCCCGCCTTTCTTTGGAACCACCTGTACTGGACTTACCCATTCACTACCAGAGATTGGATAAATGATACCAGCTTCCAAAAGTTTCAACATTTCTTTTCTAACCACCTCCTTCATTACATGATTTAACCTTCTTTGTGGTTGAGCACTCGGTCAATAATCATCTTCCATAAAGATCTTATGCATACAATAAGTTAGGATAATACCTTTAAGATCTGAGATTGACCACCCAATCGCTTTTTTGTTAGCTTTTAGAATTTCTATCAACTGTTTTTCTTCTTGTGGAGACAAAGAGTTATTGATGATGACTGGCTTTGTTCCATCTTCTTCTAGGTAAAACATACTTCAGATGTGCTGGTAGTATTTTTAATTCTAACTTATTTGCTTTGACTTCTTCTTCTTATCAATTATCTTAAACTTTGTATCCTCCACTGGAATCTTCTTCAATGTTTCCAAGTCCATCAAACATTATTCAATTAATTTCTCTTCTCCTTCATCTAAATCATCACAAGCATCAATAAGAGTTTTCTCTAATGGAGAAACATAACACACCATCCTTTCTTTCACCATATAAACTTCATCAAGTTCGTCAAATTGAAAACATGCTTTATCATCATTTGGATATGTCATGGCTTTGAATACTTCAAAGTTGACTTCTTCATCATGAACTCACACTTTAAGCTTACCATTATGTACATCAATTAAAACTGTAGCAGTCTTTATAAAAGGTCTCCCAAGAATGAGAGGTACATCCCCATTCCCTTCTATCTCCATTACAATAAAATCTACTGGAACAAAAACTTCTCAACCTTCACTAAAGCGTCTTCAACCACTCCATATGGATATTTAAGAGACCTATCTGCCAGTTGAAGAGCCATTCTGGTAGGTTTGATTTCCAAACCCTCAATTGTTTTAAACATGGATAGCAACATTAAATTAATGCTAGCTCCTAAACCAATCAATGCTCTTCCAACTTCCAAGTCTCCTATGGTGCACGGAATAGTGAAGCTTCCTGGATCTTTAAGCTTAGGAGGTAATTTTCGTATGATTGCACTATAGTTGCCCTATACTTTGATAGTTTCCTTCTCAATGAACTTGTTTTTCTTTGTAAGGAGTTCCTTAAAAAATTTTGCATATGATGCCATATGTTGCAATGCTTCAGAGAATGGTATAGTAATCTCCAACTTCTTAAACAACTCCATGAATCTTTCCAACTGTTTTCCTTTCTCCTTCCTTGAATAATTCTTTGGATAAAGAAGTGGTTTTTCAAACTCTCTTTCTTTTTGTCTCTCATTTCTCTCTTCTCTCTCTTTTTTTTCTTTCTTTTCATCATCTTCTTCTTTCTTTTTCTCTCTCTCAACTCTTTCTTTCCACTCACATGTTTCTTTTTCACTCTCATTTTCTTTCTCCTCTCTTTCTATTTTTCTCTCCTCTAACACCTTACCACTTCTGGTCACAATAGTCTTACACTCCTTTTTAAGATTACCATTTTTCATCTTGTTAACTATTTGTCGCTATGGATCTTCATATTTTTAAATGCAACTTCCACATTCTTATAGTAAGATGCATTCGTCTTCAAGAATTGTTGGAAAGTCTTGTCAAGTTTTGTTGTCTTCCTAGATGGAGTAGGTTGTGTTTGCCATTTTTACTGCTGTCATTGAACCATTGAAACATTTTGTATTTCTTGTAGTAATTGAGAAAGTTTCGTAATTACTTCTTCCAACTATTGAGATATAATCTTATTTTGAATAACCAGGGCATCATTTGATTGTAGCAACTCCTTCTGACTAGGAGCTCCTCTTTCAATGTTCAGCTCATAATCATTAGTAGCCATGTTTTCAATTATTTTTGTGGCTTCCTCTGGAGTCTTCCATTTGATATTGCCTCCAGCTGAAGCGTCAAGCATCATCTTGGTTTGTGAACCAAGACCTCCAAGGAAGATTAGGACTACTTCTACTTCGTCAAATCCATGCGTGGGAGTCTTTCTTAATAGGCTTTTGTATTTGTCCCATGCATGACCTAGTGATTCCTACATGCCTTGCCTAAATGATGATATCTCTTGCTTTCCTTTGTTTACCTTGGATTGTGGGAAGTATTTGTTCAAGAACTTTGTCACCACAACTTCCCACTCTATAAAGCTCCCTTCTAAAAAAGAGTTCAACCAAAGCTTAGAGTTGCCTCCTAATGAGAATGGAAACAGGCTAAGTTTGATTGTTTCGTCAGGCACCCCTTTTATCTTCACTGTATTGCAAATTTCATTAAATGTTGTGAGGTGCTCATGTGGGCTTTCATGAGACAACCCATTAAATTGGTTACTCTTAACCAGTTGGATTAATGTTGGTTTCACCTCTATATTAGCTGCATTGACCCTCGGTCTTGCTATGCTATTGAAATGTTGAGGCCTACATTAGAGTAATATGCAAGAGTCCGTCTAACATTATTATTCTCCATCTCCTCAGTGCTATGGTAAGAACCTTGACGTGAAGGTTGTAACAGATCTTTCGGAGGAGGGAAAAATTCTCTATGTGTACGGATTCTTCTCCTCCGTCTACTCTCGTCTAAGCCTTCAAGAAGAGGTTATGAGGTTTTCTTGCTTCTAGTTTGAATTGCTTCCTACATACACAAGAAAATAAGTCCCTAGAAAAATTTGTTAGCACAAAAAGATATAGAAGAAGATATAAAATAAGAGATAAGAAGATAAAATAAAAATAGAAAACAGAAGAAAAAATAAAAATAGAAAATAAAATAAAATAAAATAAAATAAAAACCAAAATTTAAAATTTCAAAATTCGAAATTCAAGTCAAAGATAATCAATAATCACACAAGTAAATTAGTTAAACCACGAGTCCCCGACAATCGCGCCAAAAACTTCATGACAAATTTATGAACACCGAAAAACAACGCCAAAAACGTGTTTAACCCTCGACAAGTGTGACCAAATTGTATCAAGTAATAAACTCGGTAAGACCAAGTATCGTTCTCCCAAAGGACTCACGACCTAGTTAGTTATATGATTTCTTGATTATTTAAGACTTGTAAACAAATTGTTGTAAGTTTCAAATGCAAAAGCCAATAAGTAAAAATGTATACATGAGTTTTGATTAATGGAAAAGAGGAACATAAACACTTTGAACGAATTAGATGGATGAGTATGTTGTTGGGGTAATCAATTTCATCTTATCCACTCTCATATACTTTAGGAATTCATCATTCTTTTCATCAATGTTAATGTCACTCTCTAAATCACCTTGCAAAGAAAGCCTATCCTTAATTACGAGTTCATACAATTCCTAGCACCCGTAATAAATAATTCTGAAGCACAAAAGATTAAAGGCAACCAACCCTCATATCCCTAGAATAGACAATATGCTATTGGGAGAATTTCCTAGGATCTAGATTTCCCTGTACCTTCCCATATCGACAAAATCAATAATCATGACATCGAATGAGTTAAACAATGGATGCTTTGAGCAAAGAAGAAAAACCCTAACTAATAATGAAAGAACGTGTGTATCATAAATATGATGTTTAAACACAAAATTCCATATATGAGAGCTTCAAAAGATTACATTGATTCCCCAACAACAATACAAAGTTTAATTCACCATATTCATAGTGAAACTAGATGAAATACAATGAAAGAGTGAAAGATAGAACCATAGAAAGTTGAGTAGGTAGCCTTAGCATCCAAGATCTTCTTCCAAGGGGTGGAAAAGTAAGTATTTGCTTTATACTCTGCCAAAGATACAAACCCTAGCAAGTCCTAAAGCTTATATTCCCAAAAGACCACCGCTCAGCGGTAAACTGCCGCTCAACGGTACCAGCGCATAGTCAATTCTCCCCTCAGCTGGACTTTCACCCCTCAGCGGAACCAACGGGTGTTCTTGAGTGCCGCTCAGTGGTAAACTAGCGCTGAGCGGTACTTGCGACTTCTCTTCTTTTTCACTTTTTGAGTTCTTTTCTAATGCCATCTCTATCCTTCTGCACTTCTTTCATCAAATTCATCTTAAAACCTGCATAAAACACTGAAATCAATCATAAACTTGTCCAACTCTCTTATTTCTAAAAATATGAAGAAAAGCATGATTCTAAGCTAGTTTCTAAGTGTTAAAGGTTGCTTTTGGTATCAATTTTAACCATGAAAATAACATTTTTTGAACTGTTATCAGGGGGCCAACGTCTATAATATTATAGACATCAGGGCCCCACCCTAACCGACCTCTATATGCCTGACAAGTAAGAGAAAAGTCATTTTTTTCTGCCATATAGACGTCTCATCCCGCCATCCCAACGTCTATATACGATTCGAGACGTCGGCCCCCGTGTAACAGACGTCTATATGGCTGACAAGGTAGGTGAAAAGTTGTTTTTGACGTCGGCTACCCTTACATCCGACGTCTATATACACCGCAAATATTAATTTTTAAATCGAGTGATTGTCATATTAGTGAGGGCCCCGAAGTCTAATCGAGAATAGACGTCGGGCACTGTGGACACCGACGTCTTGATTCCTCTTAACTCAGAAATCGCGAACCCGCAGTTACGCACACTTCATCGTCTTCCTCCTCACCTTTTCTCTTCGCGCCAATGCATTTCCAAGTGCGTTTTATGTCTTTTGAACCTTTTAAACTTACTTTTACTCCAATTAAATTAGTCTTTGATGAACTATCTTCCATTTGAACCTATTAAAATGAGTTTTCGTTATGTTTTGGTGCAGTTTTTGTCGTGTCTTTGGGTAAGTAGTAGCACCTTATCCCTTTGCTAGTTTCCTCATAAGAAAAGCTTGCGTCTTTTGGATCTCTTACAGGATTTCAATCCAAAGCCGAACTTGGGTCCTTTTCTAATTCTCATGTCACCGTATTCTTTTTCATTGCCGGTTGGAATGGAACTAGGCCAGGACCCAGATTCAATTTTCGGTTGAAATGCCATAAGAGATCCAAAAGAACAAGATTTTCTTATGAGGAAACTAGGAAAGGAAGAAGGTGCTACTACGTTACCCAAAGACATGAGCTGCAGTAGACGTCGGTTAATGCCATGTCTGACGTCTATAGTGCCCTTAGATGTCAGTTTTGGTGTAGTCTAACGTCTTTTATAGACATCGGTTTTGGTGTAGTCCTACGTCCCATTAACATCACCCGTAAAGACGTCAGATCGAGATTTGACATTAAAAGCCCAAAATAACAGACGTTTAAAGCCCTTTCTAAACTAGTGACATGTTTGTGTTGTGTTGATCATTGCAACTCACTATGTTATATATGTGATATTTAATTTGTGATTGCGTGAAAATTGTTTTGGAAAAGAAAAACCACATGCACTTTAGTTGAACTTAAATTGTGTAGAAAAACAACAATTTTAAGTCGACTTCATTATGAAGTAAGTTGATTAAAACTCGTGGCTTTGCACAAACTTTTTCAAAGTGTGTCATAACAGTTGAAAAATTGTTATTTTCATGCTTAAAATTGATAGTAAAAGCAACCTTTAACACTTAGAAACTAGCTTCAAATCATGCTCTTGTTCATATTTTAAGAAATAAGAGAGCTAGACAGGTTTATGATTGATTTAAGTGTTTTATGCAGGTTTTAAGGTGAATATGGTGAATGAAGTGAAGAAGGATAGAGATGGACTCAGAAAAGAACTCAAAAAGTGCAAAAGGAGAAGTCGCAACTACCGCTCAGCGATAGTTTACCGTTGAGTCACACTCAGGAACTCACTTGGCTCTGCTGAGGGGTGAAAATGCAGCTGAGGGGAAGAATTCAACTCACGCACTTACCGCTGAGTGGTAGTTTACCGCTGAGCGTCACTATTTTGGGCTTGGGCCTAATTTTCTGTAATATTACAAACACTATATAAGCTTTAGCTCTTCCTAAAGTTTGTATCTTTGGCTGAGACGAAGCAAACACTCACTTTTCCACCCCTTGAAGGAAGATCTTGGATGCTAAGGCTACCTACTCATCTTTCTAGGGTTTTATCTTTCATGCTTTCATTATTATTCATCTAGCTTCACCATGAATATGTTAGGAGTTGTATGAACTCGTAATTAAGGATAGACCTTCTTGCAAGGTGATTTAGAGAGTGGCATTAACATTGATGAAAAGAATGATGAATTCCTAAAAGTATATGAGAGTGGATACGATGAAATTGATAACCCCAACAACATACTCATCCATTTAATTCATTAAAGTGTTTGTATTCCTCTTTTCCATTGATCAAATTCATGCATACATGTTTTATTATTGTCTCTTGCATTGAAAACCTACAATCATTTGATAACACGTCTTAAATAACCAATAAATCATATAACTAACTAGGCCGTGAGTCCTTTGGGAGAATGATACTTGGTTTTACCGAGTTTTATTACTTGATATGATTCGGTCACACTTGCCGAGGGTTAAATACGTTTTTGGCGCCGTTTTTCGGTGTTCATAAATTTGTCATCAGTGTGCGGTGAGAATTTTGAAGGGAAAGTTTTTCAAAACTATGTTTTTAATTGTTAAAATGTCGACGATGTGCGCAAGCCATTTGACTAAGTTTGTTATGTTTTGAAATTCTGTTAATGCTTGTCTTAAAGTGTCTAACGGCTATATTTTTAAATATGTTTGACCAAGCATTAATTGTGGATCAACTACGTTAATTGCGTAATCAATTAATTGTTATGACTGTTACTAACTGATATAACTATCATGATTGTATTCGACTTCATCATTGGCAAAGTCGACGAAAAAGTGTCAGAATTGTGAAAAATTATATATTGACACAAATTTGAATTCTGTAAGTTTTTGAGAATCTAACGAATTGTGTGATAATTATTAGATTAGTGTTGTCTTATTGATTTGGGAAATGCTCCAAGAACTCTTAAAGAAGATCGTGGTGTTCATCTTTGGAGATAGCTTGAATAGCAAGGATTGTGTGATTTTACTATTTGATCAAATATGCACTGAAGGTGTTTGTTTTGGTGATCAGGAATTCAATCATGTGAAGATTGGTGTTGTTGCCCTGTTGTGACTATAAGAAGACGACGAGTTGCATTCTGGACTTTGAGGGGTTTCTCAAAGGGTTGAAGACGACAGGAAAGGGGACATCTTGCTGCTAGTCTTTGTGTGTTGTATGCCTATATTTTGATTAGAGGGTTAGAGAGGTGTTTTTTATTTTTGACGTAGAGGTCTCTATAAAAGCCTTGTTATAAAAACCTTGATCATTATAGTGCATTTGCTTCCTGGTGAGGAAGGACACTGGATGTAGGCTTGGCCGAACCAGTATAAAAGGCACTGTTTGATTTTTTTATCCCTACACTTTTACTTAATCGACTCTGTATTGCGTTCAATCAACTTTATTTTCGCTGCACTTAAAAATCTTTTTCTTTGTGTTTCAAGAAAGTTTTTAAAGTCATCTACTTTGCGAAAAAGACTTCAAGAAAACATTGTTTTTATATTTCACCAATTCACCCCCCTCCCCCGCCCCTCTTGGTGTTGAAAATTAAACCATTATATTTTAACAAAGCAAAATGCAACCTACAAACCAAAATGAACGCAGAAATGAAATAAAAATGAAACCCAAAACTCACAAACAGAACTGCAATCAGAAATTCATATTGAATATGAAACTTAAGTTGTAAAATGACAAGCACCAACACAACAACCTAGCAAAATAGAAAACAAAAATGGAAGATAACCCAAAATGTAGAAAACGAAAATGGCCAAAGGAAGCAAAAGGGAAATGGAATTGCATTCAGAATTTAAAATACGAATTCAATATAAAGAAAAGGAAAAGAAACACCTCCATGGGAGCTTTCCCAGAAGAAGGAAAACATGAATGTGCAAAATGGAGGAGAGTGAAAGAGTTTTTCCCCCTTTGGCATGCATAACTAGGTCAGAATTATAAAATGGGCCTAACCCTAATTGGTCAAAAATGGCGCAAAACCTATATCTCCCCAAAAAAACCTAAAAACAAAATTATAATTTAATTTAAATCATTGTTGAGATTGTTGATACGGGGAGCACTGGTTAGCTGAACCCACAATCTCAATAATATATGATTTTTTGATGATGACAATACATAATTAATGACACATGTATTTTGTGTAACATGTTCTATGCTTACTTGATTTTATGTGTATATGAGAACACGACTATGTTGTTTATGTTGTTCATTGCATTTCACTGTGTTATATATGTGATTTTATACATGAATGCATGACACATGTTTTTGGATGGAAAAACCACAAGCATTAATGCACTAATGTTGAACTATAATTATGTGGCAAAACAACAATTTGAAACTGATTACATTATGCGGTGAATTGATTAAAACTCTTGTATTTGCACAAACTTTTTCAAGTGTGCTGTGAGAGTTTTTCAAAGAGAAAAGTTTTCACAACTTTGCATAACACTGTTGCATAATCGATTGCATGTGATATGTATTCGATTAAGTTTGTTGCTATTTTGAAATCTGTTAATGCTTGATATAACTGTCACAACAACTATATTTTCAATATGTTGACCAAGCATTAAATGCTATTCGACTGCATTAATTGTGAATTCAATTAAGTTCTTTGACTGCTACTATATATTATAACTGAACTAGTGTATTCGACTACATTAGTAGCAAAGTCGATTATATTGCGTCAGATATGAGTTTATCTATAAATTGACTTGAATTTGATTTCTGTAAAGATTTTTGTGATTCTAGCAATTTCATACAGATTGGGATGAATTTTCTATTTTGATTCCAGGAAGAAGGATATGCTTCGTTCTTGACTTTGATGGTGCCTCAAAGGGGTTGGACTACAGGAGAGGGGATTCTTGCTCCTAGTCTATTTGTATACTGCTTATATTTTGATTAGAGGGTTAGAGAGGTGTTTTATATTTTTGACGTGAGGTATCTATAAAAACCTTGTTGTAAAAACCTTGATCATTATAGTCCATTGGCTTCCTGTGGTTGGAAGGACACTAGATGTAGGCTTGGTCGAACCAGTATAAAAACTCAGCGTTTGATCTTTCTTATTCCTACTCTTTTACATTCAATCGATTATACTTTATATGCATTTGATTAAATTTCCACTGCATTGAAAATTTTTTAACTTGCGTTCAAGAAAAGTATAAAGGCATCTCTTTTGGTGAAAAAGATTTTGAAAGTTTTAAATTTTATACTTCACCAATTCATCCTCCCTCTTGGTGTGAGAAATTGAGTAATTCTACTTAAACAACTTCCTATTCGATGATACCCTTGAGCATGTCATTCTTAGCCCTAAAAAAGTTGAGAGATACCTTAGCACCTAGCTGAAGTTCGGTGCCAAAGGTACCTCTAGCCACAGGCCTTGATGTCCTTACCTTCATCTAATGACTCGTTTTGTGGAAGGATTAGGATTTCTCTCCCTATCGATGAGACTTCCTCTTCCCTTTGTCTTTATCCTTCTATTCTTGATGATAGAATAGGAAGATTTTACTTATTGGAGCAAGTTAGAGAATGCACCGGTCAGTTGCCTAAACATAAAAAAACAAAGGCACTAAACGTCCAGAGTTTGGGGGCTTAATGATCTAGCAACAGTTATCCGGCAGACTTGTGACGATTGTTAAGTGACCAGCTTCCTCAGCCATTCAACTTTGTCTAGATTATTAGAAGCCATAATCTTTGAAAAATAACAAAAGATTTAGCAAGTTAACATTGAGAGGTTATCAAATATTAACAAGGAATTCAACTTACCGAAAATATCATCGCAATGGGTCTAAGACCCAAAACACTGAAGAAGTCCTTGATGTGGGAAACAACGTGATGTGATCATAGATAACGCAAGGATAAAGAGATTAAAAGAAAACATGAAGAAATAAAAAGAGTAGAATAGGTTTTATGACTTGTATTTTGGCCTTTAGCAGCATAGGTTTCAAATGGCTTGTATTTTTCCTGTTTAGTTTCTTTCTCTTAGTTTGGTTGTAAAGAAGCTTATATATTCTTCTTTTCTTTAAGGTGTACGAAATGTATGACTTCACATAGTTTGGAGTTAAATGAAAGAAGAATAAATAAGTCTCTTCACCTTTAGGTTGCTTTAATGCAAGTTATCTCATGTGTGTTCTAGTTTTGATCTTTGGACAGGTTAGGTAGATTCTACCCTTGAGGTTGTAGAATTAAGAGATGTGGGACTTAAAACAGCCTTAAGAGTTTTTGTCTAGATTCATAGGCCTCAAAGTCCCACATCCTTTAGTTTTCTCTACCTACTTAAGCTCCTAGTGCTATATAAGCAACCTAGGTCTCCTTTTTACATACACCTTCAAATTTGGATATAAAGAGTGTTTTGCTTTCAATATGCAAGCATATATGATGGTAGAGGATAGGAGGAAGTTGGGGTACATGCTTCGTTCTTGACCTATCATTTTTACCTTTTCCTTAATCTTCTTTTGACTTAATCGGTCATTTTCTTATTCAAGGTAATAATATCTATCATTAATCTTTCTTCATCTCAGGATTCTTTTGCAAAAATGGCATAGGGTATGTTGATAATGCATCATCGTCATCAGTATCATTGTTGACATCTTCACTTTATGTTTAGAGATCAATTTGACAATTTGTGAGAAATTAATTAAACATGAATAAGTTAGACAAGAAGACTCAATTCAACACCAAAAGCAGTTTTAATTTGAAATATTTTTATTAGAAGTTATTTAAATTTTGTGAAACATATATATTTATATATATAAAAGTTCGTTAGAACTTTCTTTCATGGGAATTGATTATATAAGTTTCTTTTCAATCAAAATAATTTTCAAATGTGTCTCATGTAAATCTACAATTTTTTAATGCCCTTATATAACCATTTTTGAGTTTTTGAGAACATCATGTACATGGGGCTCACATTAAATAAAGTTTCTATTGGAAATTATAGCTTACCATCTCCAATAGAATAATATGAAAGGAACAACTGATTATATATTACTTAAAAAATTAAACAATATAATTACCTATTTAATGTTTTATAAAAAAAACATTTTTTACATTTTTAAATTTTAATTTTTTTTAGTTAATTTTAATTATAGAATAGTTTTAGATTAACTAAGGGGAGTAACACTAGTACATCCAGGAGAAATGACAGTGGTTCTCAAACCGAGGCATATTCAGGCGAGGCAAAAAGTGTAATACTTTTGGCCTCGGGTGTGAACCGAGGCATAAAGGGAGAGGATTTGGCATCGGTTCAACCATAACCGAAGCAATATAGTTTTTGGTTTTTTTATTTTTTCTTTCGTAGGACTATATGCCTCGGTTCAGGAGAATCGAGGCCGTATTTCCCACACTACTGCCTCGGTTGTAGCTTGAACCGAGGTAGTAGAGTCCTTTATTTTTTCTGTGCAAAACTTTCTACTTCTGGTGTGGTTATAATCGAGATCATAAGGTGCTTTTCTACCTCGGTTTTGACTTGAACCAAGGCATATATCCTTGTTTTTTTTTTTAAAAATGAGGTATGTTTCTACAACATTTCCAACAACAGAAACAGACCTGCATATATATTTAAAGCCAGAACAGACCAGAAGAATCTAGAAACGTATATTTTGAATGAAAATTATAATAAAATATAAATACATTCAATTGAATCATAAATCAACTTCTTAGAAGCATAAATCAAACCAATGTAATCATAAATCAAGTTTGAAGCATAGATCAATGTAATGTACAAAGTTAAACGAATAATAATGTAGAAAAGCATCAAATGACTTGGAAACATAAACTTAGAACTTACTATATCCTAATATCTACTACATACTATTATATAAATGAATTACATATTTAGCGAGTGCTTTCCTCACAAGTTGAAGTGACTTCTCTGGAATTGGAGCAGTCCTATTGAATTTCTGTATAAAATACAATTATTTCAATTAGTGTATTTGAAATCTAAACTATAGGGAAAATAAAATTCAAACCTAAATAATACCATTTCCCATCCACTGGTGTAATGTGCACGAATAATGGTCATCATCCAAAACATGACGTAGTAACCACATTCATATGATCCCGTTTGTATATTACACTACAATATATCATCATAATTATAAAATGTTAAGTAATATCATTTGAATGGAACCAAATGTAACAAAGTATGGACTAAAATACCAAACCTTAAGGGCAACCCATGCAAGCTTTTTAGCTGTAGCAGTAGATCTCCCAGATAACATCATATGTGTTGCAAGGGAACTATTAAAAAAATTCCTTTAGCATACATTTATATAACAAAAAAGTTGAAACATTGAGATTCTTACAATCTACTACATGTCTAAGAGGGCTAGGAGGAGACTTCTGCAATGAACAAAACCAAACAACAGTGTTCTCCGGTATGGAGATCACAAGTAGTTGCCAATGACACCTGAAATTGGTAATAACTTGTGAATCATATACCAAAATTAATAAATGAATGTGTTGAAGTTAACAAACTTCACTTACCCATGTATATAAGGAAGAAAATATATCTCCTTCCCCATTCCAAAGAAGGTGGTGATGTATGTTTGGATATCATCAAATTTATTTCTTTCATGAGTCATAGAGGGGTCAATGAACCCATATACATCGTTGAACCCCTTCTTGTTACTAACATCAAACATATACCTAAAATGAAGAAATAATCTGATATAAGTAAGTTGATAAAATAGATTTATATAAAAAGGTTTTCATAAACTTACATCATCCACAGCTGAATGAGTGTAATATTAATTTCTTCTCTACCCGACACAAGCGCCCTAACATCTTGATGATGCAAGTACAATGGGATCTGAGCTTCTCTTCCAAATGTAGTAGAATCCTAGTGTACATTCATCGGCGCATCTGAAATGATTTTAGCAAGCTCGTCTAACGCACCAAGAGGGTCATCCTCAGATAAATGACTCTTCTTCGGTGTAGGACTCCCTCTTGACCTATATGTTGTTAAATGAAAAAATGGTTATGTTATAATGTCAATTAGAAGTAAATATTAAAATTGAGAAGTATATAGTACGAGTGTTTACCGGGGGATTAGATACATCACCAACCAAATGTCTAGGCCAAGCGACAAAGGACTTAAATGCTTCTTCCACAGTGAAGAACTCATATGTAGGCACAGGAAGAATGGCATCTGCTGTGACAACTTCATCCACTGTGACCTTCAACTCATCTTTTGAAAGTTGTACACCATGCACTGCAATGGCTGTCTCATAAACTGTACCACGAGCCACTAGGATGGTCCCAGTATCAGAAAGAATATATAACTGACATGGACGAGTTTCATCAATGTCGTCCCCTACAGGAGATGGCGGAGGACAATTGCCATAATCCTCATAATGCTCCTGGAACTGGCGCGCAACCATTTCAACCACTTGATCATCCAACTCTGCCCGAACCTTCTTCGTGATCTCCTGCGTCATCTCTTTTCTTATGTCCTCCTTCATCTTTTCGTATGAATATGGACGCGAGGAAGACCCAAAAAACTATTGTATGCCTATGCCAGTCCCAGCACCACACACCCGTCTTGGATGCTCAGGTCGTCCAATAGCTGTGGCAAGAATATCCTGACGACCTTCTTGTGTGAATTGACCTTGGGAGTTCTGCTCAACTGAGAAGTCCTGTCACATAACAAAAGTTCAAAATCATTAGAAAGATCTATGTAATATATATAACAAAATTAATGTAAAAATATAAGAAATGACATCTTACAATTCTTTCAGATATTTCTTTGGCAGACTCAGAAGTGTAAGAGCCCGATGGTCTTATACGGGCTGACTTCCACTTCTCGTGTCGAGATAGTGGTGGAGGAGGAGCAGGGTCACCACCCTCAGAAAGTGGAAGTCTGCTATCTGACTTCTGCTTCATTACTTTTTTTGTCAAGCTTCCTATATCCACCACGAGACAGTAGGTGTGGATTTTTATTCTGAGCGCTTTTTCCATGTGCTTTTGACCTTTTTTTCTGTGACAAAATGAATCAATTGTCATAGTAGAGAATTATGAATGATGAATTGAATGATTTTACTGCACTTACCTGAACGAAGCTCTACAAACTGAAACCATGTTTCTTCGTTAATTGCTAAATATTTGTAACATGGATTTTCATTACTTTTTGGTCCAAATATATATCTAGACGTCAATTTTGTCCTAAACCCTCGAAATCTTTATGCAATTGCAGATAAACACCTATTCCTTAAGCTCTTGACGTTTGGCATATCAAATGTTATCTACAACAAAGAAAGTAATAAGCTTATATCAATACAGATTTATTAATATAATAAATATAGAATTTGGAGCAATATTGCTTAACATACCAATAGATATTGCCAGATGAGATTCTGATCAGCCTCAGAAACATGGTCAAAGGATGGAGTAAGTATAGAGATACGATCACGTGCTAGTAGTCCAAGGTAAGACCTAAATACATCTGCATTTGGGCCGAATGCAGCTCTAGTGACCACGTCAATAATGATAGGTGTCCTCTCACCTACATTTCTTCTAAGTATAAGTTGTCGTAACCTTGTTGCTCGTCTCGTCTGTCTAGAAGTGGTGGGGATTTCATCGCCTGACGAATGAGGTGGCTCAGCCATATATCTGTCACAATAAATATGATGAAAGATATAAAACACTTATAAAACAACATATATTATTTAACAAAAGCCATAAATATTTACACAAACATGAAATTCATACATAATCATATGGATTGGTCATATATATTCCCTCATTGTGATCTTCTCGTATTGCTTGTATATCACCAATTAGAGAGTCGTCATCCAAATTTATTGTCGTTTTAAATGGATGGTTGTCAGCGATATGAAGATTACTTAGATTCTCTTCTTTATCTTCAATTTGCCTTTTTCCTTGGAAAGCAACATACCAATGGTTAGACGTAGGATCTTTGACATAAAAAACCTGACTTGCTTGATATGCCATGATGAACTGTTCGTCTCCATAACCAACCTTTCGAACATCAACAAGTGTCATACCAGATTCATCTATTTTGACACCACTCTTATTGTCTACCCACTTACATTTGAAGAGTGCAACGGAAAACTTAGTGTAATCAACTTCTCATATCTCTTCAATTCTACCATAATATCTCATGGATCCAACTACATGATTTTGATCTTTGGATGTGGAAAACTGTAGTGCCTCAGCTTCTAGAATGACGCCACTATTTTGTACTGTGCTTTTATCATCCAAAGTCTTTGTATAAAATGTGCAATTATTAATTTCGTAGCCTGTACAACATACAACATCAAATTTCAAGCCATTTTCTAATCATAACAAAGTCTCAGAGGATCGTGATTCTTTTGAAACTTCAGATTTGAACCAGGACAAGAATGTTCTGTTATGCTCCATCAACTGCCATTTCTCTGATTGTCGTGGATAGTTGTCCTTTACAACGGCTTTGTGTGCTTCCAAAATTGGGATCACTTCATCTGTGTTGTTTAATATGTACAGATGTGCTTGCATAAATTCTTCACGACTTTTCGTCACCACATTCACACCTCGGATGCTTTTACTTGTAGAATATCTATTCAACCATGATGTCCGAGGGACTCCTATCGGATTTGCTTTAGTCATATACTCAGAGCAAAACTCAATACTTTCTTCAGCAATATATCTTTCAATCATTGAACCTTCTGGACGATAGTGATTTTTGACGCACCCTTTCAAAATCTTCATATAACGCTCAATAGGGTACATCCATCTTAAGTATACTGGTCTACAAAACTTTATTTCTTTGACCAAATGAACAAGTAAATGCACCATGATGTCAAAAAAGGATGCAGGGAAAAACATTGTAGCTGACACAAGATGATGATAATTTCGCTTTGAAGTTCATCTAACTTTTTAGGATCGATGACTTTACTACAAATTGACGAGAAAAATGAGCACAATCGAGTTACGGTTTGCCTAACCTTTTTGGGCAAAATTACACGAATTTCCACTGGTAACAACTGTTGCATTAAGACGTGGCAATCGTGAGACTTCAGTCCAACAAGCTTTAAGTCCTGCATTGACACTAAGCTCTTGATATTTGAAGAGTATCCTTGTGGTACCTTGATACTCTTTAAACAAAGACAAAAACTTATCTTCTCTTGTTTGGACATTGTGTAACATGTAGGTGGAAAATAAGTACGTTTACCAATCTCTCTTGGTTCCAACTCTTCTCGGATCTTCATGTCATCCAAATCCAAATGCGCATTCACTCCATCTTTTGTTTTTCCCTGGATGTTTAGTAGTGTACCAATCAAGCTATCACAAACATTTTTCTCAACATGCATGACATCTATGCAATGTCTAACATCTAACTTTGACCAATATGGAAGATCAAAGAATATTGATTTCTTCTTCCAAGGGGTCATTACAGAAGACTTCTTCGACGTTGTCCCTAATATACGATGTACTCTATTAACTTTCTCAGCAACTTCAAGTCTAGTAAGTGGAATGGGTGCATTGTCTTTCTATTGTTCTCCATTGAATGCTTTCTTTAACCTTCGATATGGATGATTAGATTGTAAAAACCGCCGATGACACATATACACTGTCTTCCTTCCGTGTTTTAATTGTTGAGCTGTAGTGTTTTCTTCACATATAGGACATGCTTTATGACCCTTCACACTGTATCCCGACAAATTATCGTAAGCTGGGAAATCATTAATGGTGCAAAATAACATGGCATGCATCATGAAAGTTTCTGAAGCAAAGGCATCAAATATTTCAACCCCATCAACCCACAACAACTTCAAGTCTTCAACTAGTGGCCTTAGATAAACATCGATGTCATTTCCAGGCTGCTTTGGACCAGATATCAACATTGACAACATCATGTACTTTCTTTTCATGCACAGTCCAGGAGATAAGTTGTAATTTATCAGTATAACGGGCCAACAACTGTGATTGGTACTTAAATTACCAAATGGATTCACTCCATCAGTAGCTAAGCCAAACCTAAGATTTCTACATTCTTCACCAAATTGGGGGAATTCTTGATCAATAATTTTCCATTGCTTTGAATCAGCTGGATGACGAAGCAGCCCATCAGTTGTTCTCTCATCTGCATGCCGTCTTAGGTTTTTAGCATCTTTGGGATTCGCGAACAAACGCTTAAATCTGGCAACTAGTGGAAGGTACCAAACTACTTTCAAAGCAGAACCATTCTTTTCTATGTGACCACCATCTTCACCGTTGTTTTTTGACTTATATCGTGATAACCCACATTTTGGACACTTTATCAAAACTTCATTCTCATTCCTATATAATATGCAATCATTCGGACATGCATGTATCCGTTTATATTTCATACCCATTGGACAAAGAATTTTTTTTCCATCATAATTACGATTGGGTAACGTATTTCATCTGGCAGCATTTCATTCTACAACGACAACAATTCTGTAAAACTCTTATCACTCCATCCATTGCTCGCCTTTAAATTCATGAGCCTTAAGACTGCTGACAACCGTGTGAACTTAGTTGAACCCACATACAAAGGAGTCTCTGCATCAGTGGACATCGTTTCATACACATGTGCTTGGGCAAAAGCTTCTGCGCAAACATCGCGGATCATGTCCTCTAAATTGTCTTCTTCTGCTTGATCTTCCATATCCATTGTGGAATCATAAACATTTTCAGTTGGAGAGACAGTTGGAAAGTCTGTTAATTCGCCGTGCCATATCCATGTTGTATAACTTCGTATGAAACCATCACAAATAAGATGTTCCCTAATAATCTTGAATGATCACTTTGATCTTGTTTGTATTTAAGGTGTGACCCTATCCCATTCAAGAAGATTCACTTTTTTTTTAGTTTATTAAACATATCAATTTTAAACAACATATCTTAAATTTCACGAAATTTTGCCAGCATTTCGCATTGGTCTTCAGGTTACACGAAATGAAAGTGATTATAAATCACAATCAAATATGCACCCGAAGATTAATACAAAACACAACAACAAATTTTCGTGAAATTTAAGACATGTATATTAAAATTGATATGTTATAATAAACTATGAAAAAGTTATTACTCTTCTTAAATTGTCCAACCGGGCAATTCAAGATTCAATACTTGTAAATTATTATTACCATCTCCTCTATTTTAATTTCTAAAAAGTACATTTGTTAAAAACATATGGAGATAGTAAATAATTTTTGTAGTGAATCTTAAACGGGAAACTAAGGCTAATTCACAATAACAAACAGTATATTCAAGCATCTCTAATTAAATCAAGTTTATCAATAATAAAGTTTTCTACACTAGCAATAATAATCCACACATTAAAATAACCCTCACATTTATCTCATACAACACGTGGAGCATTCATTGCATTTGATCCTTAATTCTTCCTTATTCGTCACCACTTACTCACTGTTAGTTTTTCTTGCCTTATCTTAATGTTGTAATAAAAGACAAAACAAGAGAATTAACATAATGTATAGAAATAATTTAGTAATAATTCAGTGAGGCTTCATTTTTCCTTCTGCAATTTTCTATTTTTACCTTAGTTTTGGTCACTTTTAAACAAGAAATGAATTGATTTGGTTAACTACGTACTCCTTTTTCATGCCAAATTTTCTTTATCAATACCACAAATGATTTGGATGAATGACCTATACACAATCAATGAAGATGGAGATACTTTTAGGATCAAGTACCTGGGAGCGTGGCAGCAAGCTTGGCGAGAATGAAAGTCGTGACTGAAATGGAAGCATCGGCGACGGAGATGGAAGCAGAGGCAGACGCAACACCACAAAAACTGAGACGCGGCGGAGATAGAAGCAAAGCGGAGGAAACACCAAAGCACTTAGCGGTGGTGACCACAAGGAGAGGACGAGACGACAACGATAAACGGAGGTCACCGGTGATGGGAGCAAACGTGATGGAAGCAAATAGAGATGGCAGGGTTTCTGTAGCGGCGCGATGAGAAGAAGATGAACGAAGGTGGTTCTGTTCGCGGAAGAAATTTAAACATCTTACTGCCTCGGTTCTTCACTTAACCGAGGCATAAAACCCTTACCAGCTCGGTCAAAAGGCCCACCGGTGCATAAACACCAGCTGAAACGTTAGAGGTTAGTAGTGGAGTAGACGTTTACGCCTCGGTTATCATCAGAACTGAGTTAGTAGCGTGGCAAGTCTTGTCTGGCTGGTGGGGACAGGTCTGGGTTATAGGTCTGAAGCAGAGACATATGCCTCGGTTCTACGTAGAACAGAGTTCGAAGGTGGGTTTAGGCATCAATTTAATGTAAACCGAGTTAGTAAGGTGACTTTTATGCCTCAGTTCTCATCAAAACCGAATTAGTAGCGTGCAAGTCTTGTCTAGAAGGTGGGTGGCAGGTCTAGGTGGTAGAGACATATGCCTCGATTCTGCTTAGAACCGAGTTAGTATCATGCTTTAGGCATCGGGTTTGGAACAACCGAGGCATATATGTTAGCTTTATTTACGGTTCTGACACTGCGTTTTTATACGCTTCGAGTTTGCTTAAACTCAAGCGTATATAGTGCTTTCGAATCCCCTTTTTTTACTATTATAATAATAATTGTCAAAAGAAAAAAATATTTATTTTCAAAACAAAAAAAATCATTAAAGAAAAACATTTTAAAGAGAAAAAAACAATTATTGATTGATTAATTTAGATACAGTTTTTCGTATGTGTTTTATGAGGTCCAGACAACAGACTTTCATGACTAGAAAGAAGGAAATGGAAGGAGGAAGAAGGTGGGGAGGGGTAATATGGGGGAGAAAGTGGAATGAGATGAAAGATTGTAAAAAAAAATAAAAAAGAAAATACTCCAAAAAAAAGGTAAAAATAAAAATTCAAGTAACTCTCATGAAACTACCAAAAGTTAATTTAATAGATGGTCAACTTTGCACAATTTTAAATAAAATTGGTATATCTATGCGGATACGATAGTTATATTTGAAAAATAATTAAATTTATAGAATTAATTTGTATTTAATGTGCATGCCCAGTTACTAATTAAAACATTAAAAAATAATTAAATTTATAGAGTTAATTTTTCATTTAATGTGTATAAGTTAACAGATAGACTAATTAAAGAATATAATAATTATTTGTTGACTTTTTATGTGAAACTACTTCCAACATTTGAATATAAATAGATGAATCGTTGTGGTTGAATAACATATTGAGTGAACAACATGGAGTCTTCAAGATGTTTCATTGTCAATATGACATTCTTGTTATTTCTTTTCATCCTGACTTCAGGTGATTAATAATGGTCTTTTCACTTTCTCTTTAGTTTCTCAATTCAAACGAATCATTTTCTTCTACACTCACTACACATTTGATTTCTTACTATGAAATCTTTCACATAGTTTTTATGTGGAATTAGGATTATTGTTTTATTTGAAAAATTAAGTTGGCATTGTTCTTAATTAGATTTTTATGATACAGATTTGTGCACGATGAAGACAGAAGCAAGAGGAATAGTTTATAGAACACCATGTGATAACGATAAGGAGTGTCAGATTGGGTGTCATAATCAAAATTGTGGTTGTGCAGCAGTATGCATTGAACATGTTTGCCAATGTCCACATCTACTTTCAACCCATACTGATACTGTCAAATCACCCCACCTAGCACCACCACCACACCACCATCAATCACCACACCAAGCACCATCACCACACCACCATGGCCCATCACACCACCACCCACGTCACCACCAAGCTCCACCACCACACCATGCATCCTCAAATTGAGTCATCTTCTTCGAATGGAATTGATCATCAGCATCCTTTTCACATGTATTCTTAGTTCTTAATAAAATGTGATTGTTTCATGTCTCATTATGTCCTTATTGTATCAGAGCTCATGATCTTTGTTAGATTTGATGGATTGATAGAGACAAATTTCAACTAACAATTTTTGAAAAATGAAAGTAATATAATTAAATTTCTATAAATTAAAATTAACTTAAGTTAATTTGTATAAAAAACAAAGTAAGTGTTTTTAAAAATATTCAAAGTTTTACTTCCAACTTATTTAAAAATTAATTCTAATTTGTGATGACTTTTTTAGTTGTTTAAAAAGACTTGTATAAACATAATCTAATTCGTTATATTTGTTTAATTATAATTTTTTAATGAAAAGGAGTTTAATGTTGCTTTAATTATTAAAAAAATGTCATTAGGGTCATAATAAGAAGTTAAGGTATCAATCAATATTATTAATGTGGAAGCAACTTGATTAAAAGAGAAAGAAGAAGAATCAACGTGTGTCTTTAAAACATATGTTCAAGAGTAACAACAATGATGATAAAATAGAACCAACACAAAGACATTACTCTAAAGACAAACTAAAGATAATAAAATTAATGTAAATTGTTATATTAAACACCTTTTAAGTGTGACTTAATATGTAATCAATTAACAATTCATTGATTTACTAGCAAAAATACAATATATTTAACGATGAAATTTCGAAGCATAAATATGAAATATGTGTTTTCAATTCAAGGCAATTTCTTGCATGCTATATTTTGTTCCTACACCGTATCACTTTCGGAATTTGTTTTCCAAAACACTAAATAATAATTTTATACTTTTAAATAATAACTTTAATTTGATTTTATCACAATTTTTACTATTTATATTTAAATTTATATCATATATTTGTTCAGTAGTAAAATGATAATAATTTATTTTATCTATTAAAACATTTTTTTTAATTTATTATACTCATCATTTCATGGACAAATTTTCATCGTAAATTCATTTAAATCATACTATATTCCTTCCTCTTAATCCAAAGAATCGTCCACGACTAACTTTTATCTATATTTAACTCGATCTCACTCTTCACATTCTTAACACACACTCTCAAATTCGAATCCTTTTCTTATTGTCATACCCTTACAACTATCTAATCTCCCAAACCTCAACATTCCATACTAATGAAGCTCTCTTCAAAACCTCCTTACTATCATTGTCATCTCATCCGATGATTCGATTTATAGTATAATTAATAGATTAATTTTTAGGGTGTTACATAATACCTCATTAATAAAAGAAATATGATTCTTGTATATAAAAAAGTTCATCAATACGTAATATACACATTTAATACATACATAGAAAAAGAATAAAAGTTATAGGAAGAAAAAACAAATATGTTGTGCATAACATTAGTGGATGTGTATCATTACTATTAATAAAAACATACAATATTACACTTATATTTGATCCCCAATTACTTAACTAAAGTACAAAGCATCACATTTTCATTGAATGCTTCAGTTAACACAATTATTACCTAAAAAAGTATATTTATTTATTTATTTTCTTTTGTATGAAATGTCTTCCACCATTTAAGTATATATAGATGAATAGTTGTGGTTGAATAACATGTTCATTGAACAACATAGGGTGATTAAGAAGTTCCACTGTCAATGTGACATTCTTGTTAGCCCTTTTCATTATGATTTCATGTTTTAAATGATGTTCTATTCACTCTCTCTTTAGTTTCTCAATTTAAATGAGTCATGTATCGTACACCCTTGATTTCTTAGTTTGAAAATGTGAGTTGGTGATGACAGCATATTTATGCCCACATTTATGCTTTAAAATGAAAATTTTTGAAGGGATAATTGTGCTTAAATGGTTGATTTTAAGTGAATTTGTAATGATTGAAATTGTTGGGTTTGGGAACGTAAAAGGTGATTTTTAGTGCATAAATTATTCTTGGATATTCTTACATTTATTTGTGCATCTGGAATTAAAGCTTTATGGGTCCAAATTGCAAATTAAGGCCCAAAATCAGATTTTATTTGATAAATAATGTAAAGATGGGCCAAACAGGCAGTTTTTACCCTTACACCTCCTAAAATCCCTACATCCACTCCTCTTTTCTAAATCAGTCCCAAACACTAAGCCTTTTCTCCTACACCCCTAAATTTTCCTACCCAATACCCCTCCTACCACTAATTAAGCCAGATTTTATCAAATGCTGTCACGTCAGCCTTGTCTTCTCGAACAGAGAAACCTTAATCTAGCAAAACCCTAGCTGTCACCATGTGTTGCCGCTACCATTTTGGCAAAATCCGCATCACCATCATCGGACCACCACTCCCGCCACCACAGCGCCTCAACCATGTCGTCGTGAAGCAGCCGCGACACCACTGCCAACCTTCAAGCCGCTGCAACAATCCTCACCGTCGACCAACTTATCCTCACCACCGACCAACTTCTTCTTTCTCGCAAGTTCCCACTACCACGCCGCGACCATCTTGCATTGCCACCACCATCCTCATCGACGATCACCATTGCTGCAACCACCAAAAAAACCTTAACCTTCAAACGAACAATCCATAGTCATCACCGTCAACAATCTTTCCCCTCCTATGATCTCCCTTCGCACCCCGTCTTCATCGGAGAAATCGCATCAAGCAATCACCGGAACTCCGCCACCATCTTCCTCGTGAGTTCCGTAGTGCCATCTTCAATTATCACTACCGCGAAGGTTGTTGCCTTAGTTTATCTTTCTTTGCAAGCTCCAAAAACGCAGAACCCTAAGAACCTAATCGGGAAATCCATCTCGCAAAACCACCATAGGCCGAAGCCTCCATGGTCTCGCACAAAGACCAATTCGTTCTCTCTTTCGCGCCATAGGAGCTTCCTTTCCCCAATTTGCTGAAACCCTAATTTTGGGTGGGAAAGGGGATGACAAGTGTCAGTTCCTCATTGGGCGCACCCTTCCTCAGTCAAAGCCGGTCAATACTGCTTAAGTCTGGTCAAAGTTGGTCAAACAGGGGTCGATACGCTTTCGTTGAAGCTATCAAATTAATACTACTTTTCAAGGCAACTTCAATATTGCCAAGTAGTATTCAAAAAAATGGATAGGGTTAAAGTAACCCTGAGTCGTCTACCAACGAATACGAAATTGCATTTTAATATTTGAATCTTATGAATGCAATGCAATGTTCAAGAATAAAAATGATGTTTGGCCAATGTTTAAAGTACAAATAAGAAACTTAAAATCGAATTATAATGAAATAGGCTAATTCCACTGCTTTTCCAAGATAGATTCATCATCGGTTATTCCCAAATCATTGTTCAATTTATTATTGTTCAAGTTTCAAATTAATTAAAGTACAATCTTAATTAATTTGAGGGCGATCATGCAATTAACCAAAGTAAATTCTCAATCAGATGCAAAACCTTTCTAGATTATTCAGGATAAATTCAACCAAAGTACATTCTCAATCAAATTCTTTTGTGTTTAATCATACCTATTCTTAAATCTCCTAACCAAGTTAAAAGCTAATCAATCAAAGTAAATTCTCAATTGATTATAGTTGAAATTATTACTACCAATCAAAGTACATTCTCAATTGATAGTAAAAATCATTTAATCGTATGAAAGTTCCTAAATTAAATCAAAGTAGATTCTCAATTACACCTAGAAACCCTAAAACTAATATAATCAATATGCATTTAGATTCAAACACATTATGATGCAAAAATCTTTGCTTTTAATTTGATATAGAGATGAAAGACATAGAGAGAGAGATCAACTTAAATCAATAATCAAAATAAACAATTGCATTAACTCAATCTAACCTCAGAATCCATAATGAAAATTACAACATAATAGCCCTAGATGCTTAGCTCTCCATGAATGATGTTGAATACATGATGAAATAAGAGAGAGAAAAGTGGTGAATGAATGAATTGAAGGAGTTTGAGAATGAATGAAGTGAAATCCTTTTTCTGCCTCCCTTGGGTCTCTTTATATAGGGCTTGATTGGGCTTGGACTCTGAATATTCAGTTGACAAAATCTTTTATCTTATATCTTCCAAATAACTAAAAGATTTAGATAATTATAACATTATTTGGAAGATATTTTCGGTTGATATTCCCAAAATTAAATTAATTCAACAACTGAATTTGATCTTTTATCTTTTCTGACTTTCCAAAATTGCACTTTAGCCTTGAAATTTTCTCCAAAAGTGCACTAGAACCCCTGTTTGACCAACTTTGACCAGACTTAAGCAGTGTTGACCAACTTTGATTGAGGAAGGACGCGGCCAATGAGAGCTTTCCACGTGGCATCCCTCTTTCTCACTTATTAGGGTTTCAGATTGCAATTCCCCTTTCTTCTCTACGGCGCAATTAAGTGTCCATGTTCCACGATGTTGTTTCTGTGCATGGATTTGGCTTCGTGATGAAGATTGGTGATTCTTGCAGGTTGGTTGCTCAAGGATGATGAAGGAAATCGTGCATCTGGTTCGCGATTCGCATTGGGGCTGCTCTTCACTGTTCCGCCAAGAAAGGAGGGAGAGGATGCTTTGGGTAGTGGCCATGCGGCAGCATGTGCGTAGTGCCCGACGTCATGGTTGTTGTGCAGTTGGATGTGCATGACGGTAGTTGGTTGGTGGCGATGACGCATGGCCTAGCGGAAGCGGAACGACGACTAGGGTTTTCCTGGATTAGGGTTTCTATTTCTAAAGGTTGAAGAAGATGATGACGTGGCATTATTTGGGTCATTGGATTTATTAGTGGTGGACTGCCATGTGGCAGGATCTAGCAGAGTCTGATTTAGTTAGTGGTAGGAATAGGAAAAATTAGGGGTTGCACGAGAAAAGGCTTAGTGTTTGGGCTTGGTTGTTGGCCTGTTTCAGAAATAGGAGTATATGTTGTTAGCAAAATGATGAAGATGAAGTTTTGATGATGTCCAATTCAAGTCAAGAACAACCAATACTCATGAAGAATGATCTTTGAAGACTTGTAACCTTTTGTAATAATTGTATAAACATAGGAAAATTAGTAGTTTTATGTATGCATTCAAAAGTGATGTAAAAATAAACCAAAAGCAAAATTCTGTGCAGTGTTAATCGATTAACAGAGGGTGTTAATCGATTGTTCCAGAGACGAATGGCGAAGCACAGCAATGCAGTGTTAATCGATTAACAGAGGGTGTTAATCAATTAACGTTAATCGATTAACAGAGGGTGTTAATCGATTAACAAAGTGAACGTTTGAAAAACTAGCCGTTTTTAGAGCCGTTGGACTATCCGTTGGGGTGTTAATCGATTAACCACTGTAGCTAATCGATTAACACAGTGTGAAAGGCTGAAAACGAAAAATGGAAGAGCCTTTGGATGAGTCTATAAATAGACTCTCATTTCCTCTCAAGAAAGCAACTAAAACTCTTCCCTTGTGCTCAAATACTCAGAAACTCTTGAGAATTGTGTGATCTTGCTCAGCTAAGGAAACTCTGTCTGTAGAGTTGGTGAAATACTACTACGGTGATAGAGGAATAGCTGGTTCATCCTTGGTGTATCTAAGGAAGTGTTCGGAAGAGGAAGTCATCCTTCGTGAAGTATTCAGAGGAAGTGTTTCATCCTTTGTGAAGATTCAAAGGAGGTGTTGGTTCATCTCTTGTGGCATCAAGAGAGGTGTTTTCTAAACTCTTACAAATTGTATCTGTGTGATTGTAGTTTGTAATTGTTTTGTGATTAGTGAAATGTTTATCTTGTTTTGAGATAAGCGACTGGACGTAGGATTGGTAAGATCCGAACCAGGATAAAATCATCTGTGCAAATTTCTCTCAACCTTACTCTATTTTATTTCTCTTTATTAATCGCTAAGTAAGTTAAATTGAGTAGAAATTTTTAAGGCACACGTTTTTAGTAAGAACCAATTCACTCCCCCCCCCCTCTTGGTTTGTTGTTCCACGCTAACCCATCCGCTGCAGCCGCTCTGACATATGTAGGGATTTTAGGAAGTGCAAGGGTAAAGACTGCCTATTTGGCCCATCTGCACATTATTTATCAAATAAAATTTGATTTTGGGCCTTAATTTGTAATTTGGACCAATAAACTTATAACTTCAGCTGCACAAATAAATTAAGAATTTCCAAAAATAATTTATGCAATTAAAATCATTTTTTAAGCCCCTTTTATTCCCAACCCCAATAATTCCAATTGTTAGAGATTCACTTCAAATCAACCATTTAAGCACAAATATCTCATCAAAAATTTGAATTTCCAAGCATAAATGCGAGCATAAATATGCACTCATCACACCCCTACACTTATTTTTTTGCACTCCTGGGTAAAATTAAGGTTTAATCATTCACTAAGTCCCTATTTTCGCATGGAATCTCAATTTCGTCCCTTTCTTTCTGAAAATTGCAACAAATGGATCCTTTCCGTTAAATAGTGTCAAACGGCGTTACGGTGTGTTTGACGTGGCACGCTGTTGTCCCCGTGACACCCTTCCAGCCACTTTTTCCTTCCACTACCACTTTTCTCAGACCAGGAAACCAAGCTTTCAAACCTCCCTTCATCTCCAACGCTTACGGATACTAGAATAACCCCACCATCTTTATCCATATACCATTTCCAAACACCATCATCCTCCCCTTACCTCACGACCATCATCGTTCATACACAGCCAACATCCACCAATCATTACATATAACCACATACCTCATTCATCTCCAATACCCACCGTGACCCAACCACCTCACCTTCTTCCTCCATTTTCATCATCCAACTTCAAATTCAAATTCAATCATCTTCAACTCTCACAAGAAAAACCCATTCACTCAACAAAACCATACCCTCCAAAACCAATTCACCCCAACAAACAGAAAACCAAATATGCTTCAGCTGATTCCTCCATTCTGTCAACGCCCACAACCTATATCCATCCATTAACCACTAAGAATCCCAAAGACCAGGGTTGCCGTTTGTACCAGGGGGATCCGAGACCGTGGCGGCCCGGGTGGCGTTGTCGGCGGAGTCGTGGACCGGATAGAGGATTCCCTGTGGAGGTCGTTTCGTCGTGGCGGCTAGATCGGGGCTCGGCAGTGGCAGCAGTGGCCAGATCTGACGGTGCGGCCCGTGACAATCTCGGAGGCGGCGGCAGCCAGTATCAATCCGGTGCAAACCTCCCGCGCGAGAAGAAGAGAAAGGGGGCTTGGAGCGGCGGCCGGCGGTGGTCTCGTCCATGGGCATCGGAAGTGGCGACGACGCTGGCTGGAGTGCGGTGGCCATTTCCGGTTGGGACGTTGGCGAGCTGCTGGGAGAAGAAAGAGACCCTGGGTCTCTCTTTTGTCTGGCGCGGAGAAGAACGGGAAACAACAGCGTGCCACGTCAAACACACTGTAACGCCGTTTGACACTATTTAACGGAAAGGATCCATTTGTTGCAATTTTCATAAAATTAGGACCCAATTGATATTTTCAGAAAGAAAGGGACGAAATTGAGATTCCATGCGAAAATAGGGACTTAGTGAATGATTAAACCTAAAATTAATTAATTTCAAGACATGATAATGAGAAGTTGAAAAAAATGAACAACACCGGACATAGATAAATTGTCTATAGATCACTTTGTCAAGGACATGCAAATGAAATTACTCTATTCTTCACACATGAGTTGACCTTTTTGAATTTCCAAGAAAATCAAATAGGAAAGATAACACTGAAGTCAAAATTATCTATTTCTCTCCAACTCACTCAAGTGTTTTTGGCTTGTGTTTACACTCAAAATACCCATGAAAGTGGATACCCTTAATATTTAGCAAGACTCGAACATTCATACACTTCAGAAAACATGCAATTATTGATCAGGAGGGCTTTATAAAGGTTATATTGAGGCCAAGGCAATAGTAGGAAATTTTCTTGGAATTTCTAAGTTTTTGAATTTGATATAGAAAGAGTACTGATACTTGATTTCAGAAACAAATCTATTTCTTGCTCTTTTAAGAAAGATCTACTTTTCTTTTTCTTTTTTCTTTTCTTTTCTTTTTCCTCTTTTTTCTTTTTAAAACTCCAACTTTTCATCTTCCTTTTTTTTTCCTTTTTATTATTTTATGGGTGAGGTACTCACCCACACACTTATTCATCACTTATTTTTAACAAAATCCATTACTCCTTTTCTCATTTGACAATGACTAAAAATAAGAAGAATAGTCCTAAGGCTCAAATGGGTTTCCAATGGATTAATGTTAGGACAAGTTTATTTGGCCAAGTAGCTAAAACAAGAAATGCCTCAATCATATCAAATCATGCATATTCACCTCAATTGCACAACACATAATCAAGCTAAATATTATAGTATCAACAAAAGATGGACAAATCACACATGAAAAATAGGTATGGTACATGGTGGTCCATCCTTAACATTAAGCCTAAAACTCAAATGGTTCAAATTTATTTCACAAGAAATTCTCAAGTCAACTAAATCATCAAATCTTAAAAGCAATCCACTCATATCAACATGACTCATTTTTTTTCTTGAATTCATGATGATTCTAGTTACTGATTCAAACTCTCAAATCCAATGCAAATATTTATTAAAAAAACAAAATAGGGAACACAATTAATTATTTCCCCACACCCCCTTACTTAAACTATGCATTGTCCTCAATGTATGCTTTATATATATATAATGCAAAGAAAAAGTATGAGGGTACTTACCTCTTTCATGGTGGAAGGAAGGTTAGTAGGACTTCATTGGAAAAGTTATCCTGGATAGGAATGTTATCTTTTTCCTTTCTACTCCTACTAAGATGGTCAACTGCTAAATTATGTGCCTAGAATAGGAGTCAACTTGTCCTTCTCATTCTTGACCATTGTGATTCCATTTTTCTTAGGAACCACATGTATAGGGCCCACCCAATTGCTATCAGAATTTGAATATATAAGCCCAATTTTTAGCAACTTGGTATCCTCTTTCTTTACAACCTCCATTAGTTGAGGATTTAGTCTTCCTTGAGGTTGTCTCACTGGTTTATCATCCTCCTCCAAAAGTTTCTATGCATGCAAAAAGAAGGGCTAATACTAGGAATATCTGCTAAAGTCCAGCCTATTGCTTTCTTGTGGTCTCTGATAACCTGTAATAGTTGTTTTTCCTGCTCATCAGTAAGCAATGCAGATATAATAACAAGGAGTTTCTCATCCCTCTCAAAATATTTCAAATGGAATGGTAAAGGTTTCAATTCCAAAACAGGTGGTTGTACCACAGATGGCAACATTTTACTACCTAAGGTAATCTTAGTCACCTCAACATCACACTCGGACGCCATAGAGGTATCATCTATTAATATGGCGTCTTCAATATCACCTGCTTTACAGTTTCCTTTTTCGTTCAAAATTAGGCATGACATTTTTGAAAAAGAAAAATTGTTTACAACATCACTTGATAAGTCAATACAAAACAAAGAATGATCTTTCATTGGGTGCTTCCCAGCTTCCAACACGTTGAACCACACCTTCTCATCTCCTATCTCCATTGTCAATGATCCTGCATGCACAACTATCTTGGTTCGTGCTTTCATCATGAAAGGTCTTCCCAAGATAATAATTGTTGAACTGATTCCTTCATCAACGTTCTTGTCCAAGATATAGAAATCTGTAAGAAAAATTAACTTGTCTACTCGGACAAGGACGTCCTCAAGCACACCTACAGGGTTAATTGTGCCATGGTTGGCTAGTTGAATGACCACACCAATAGTCTTAAGAGGTCCCAAAGATAGAGAAGAAAACACTCATAAAGGCATTACATTTATGGAAGCCCCTAAATCTAGCATGACATTATCAAACTTTGAATTTCCAATAACACATGGAACAGAAAACATACCTGGATCCTTGCATTTTCACGATATTTCAATATGCTTCTTAATGATGCTTGACACATTTCTTCCCAAATTCACAACCTCATTATCCCTAAAAAGCCTTCTACTTGTGCAAATTTCTTTCAAAAACTTGGCGTATTTAGGGATTTGTGGAACAGTATCTAGCAAGGGAATATGTATCTCCACCTTTTTGAAAGTATTTAAGATCTCTTGGTCTAATCCCTCCATTTTGTTTTGTTTCTTGGCTTCAACCGATTTGGATATGGAGGAGGTGGAGAATAAGATGAAGAAGAATTTTTAGAAGAAGAGTTAGAGGATACTAACCTGGATTTATCAGTGGTAGTCTCAGGTGATGATTCACTTGGTCCTCTATTCTCATCAATTTGCGCTCCTTCTTTCTCCTTATCTTCATCCTCTTGGGCTCCTTCAGAGCCTTCTACTTGCTTACCCGTTCTCAAAGTACTAGCACTTACATTTTGCGGGTTGATCACTGTTTGTGCAGGTAGTTTATTTGACTCCTTAGCCTCTAATTTTTCCACCCTCTTGGTCAACTCTACAATTGATTTCTTGATATCTAAATTTTTCTCAATTATTGTCTTCATGAAGTCTTGCATTGACATTTTAGGTTGAGGTTGCTGCCTTTGTTGAGGTAGAACATAAGGTTGTCTATTCTGCTGAAACCTATTGAAGGATGAATCATGTAATTCTGGTATGGTCTATTTCCTCGAAACATGTTTGCAACAAAAGCTGGAGATGGGTTTTCAATAGTAGTTTCCACCAAGCTAGGACATCCATTAGTATAATAGTCAGTTGAAAGGAAATTTCCACACTTCTTAGCAATTTGTGGAGTTGAGGTTTTAAACAAACTTGCAATCTCGTCGAGTTTGCTTTCTAGCTTATTCAATCTTTCATCATTAACTACACCATTATTAATTTCAGGCACTCCCTTCAACAAAGTCACTGAATTTTCTCTTGTGCCATACTACTGATTGTCTATTGCCTTCTGTTCTACTAGATCTATACCATCTTCTAGTGACCTGTCTAAGAAAGATCATCCGCTTACAGCATCTGCCCATGACCTATCAATAGGACTTAAGCCTTCATCTAAGCTTAGAATAAAATCTTCCATTTGGATTTGACGATATGAATCTTTCCCAATACTCACTAAGATTCTCTCCATCTCTTTGTCTTATATCTTGTATTTTTCTACGAATGGCAGATAATATGGATGCTGGAAAATACTTTTCAAGAAAGAGTCTTTCAATAGTTTTCCAATTGGTAATCCTTGTAGAGAGATAATACCACTAGTCTTGAGCTACTCCTTGAAGAGTAAAAGGAAAAGCTTTCATTTTAAGGCTCTTTATTGTGATCCTGGGAGATCTAAAGTTTTCACACATGTGGATTTGTCTCAAGTGCTTGTGTGGATTCTCCCTTGATAACCCATTGAACTTTGGTAAGGCATTTAATAGGTCAGGTCTCAATTCTCACTCCTCATTAGGGTATTCAATGTTACTTAGGATAGCTGTATTGTGGGAGGTGGCTAACTGTTTGATGGTTCTTTGTGCCATATTGTTTGGGTTAGGATCAGGTAAAAGATTGGATGGTATGTTTGTAACTGGAGATAATGAAGGTTCTATGGCTTCAGATGTAGGAAGTGTTCCTTCAATAGAACACCCAAATTTCAAATTTCTCCGCAGCTTACGCAAATTCCTTTCAACTTCTGGGTTAATTGGATAAAGTTCTCCTAGGTTATCTCTGGTCATGCACTACGCAATCTGCTTGAAGTTGTTTCTCGGTTCTTGACTTCTCTTTTTCTTTTGTTCTTGCTTTAGAGAAAGATTTTAAATAAGATATAAGAGAGACTTTGTTTGGATCCACTCCCAGGAAAGAGAGGTGCGTCATAATGGAAAACTTAAGTACCAAGTCTTTCCTAGCCAGAGTGTATTCAAACTAGCTTCAAGTATTTCTCAATAGAAATTCTTAATTAAAACAAGCACAAAGATTTTTACTAAAATAAGAATGACTAAAGACTACAAAATAACTCAAACTAAATTAAATATATGAGTGTAAAATTAAAAAAAAAACAAATAAAGATAAAAATAAAGGTAAAAATAAAAATAAAAAAATAAGAATCAAAATATTTAAAATACTAACCGTATTCCCCGGCAACGGTGCCAAATTTGATACGCTTTCGTTGAAGCTATCAAATTAATACTACTTTTCAAGGAAACTTCAATATTGCTAAGTAGTATTCAAAAAACTAGATAGGGTTAAAGTAAACCCTGAGTCGTCTCCTAACGAATTCGGAATTGCCTTTTAATATTTGAATCTTATGAATGCAATTCAATGTTCAAGAATAAAAATGATATTTGGAGAATGTTTAACGAACAAATAAGAAACTTAAAAACAATTATAATGAAATAGGCTAATTCCATTGCTTTTCCAAGATAGATTCATCATTGGTTATTCATAAACCATGATTTGAAACTTGAACAATAATCAATTGATCAAATTTGATGTGCAATTAAAATGCAGTACAGTGCTAGGAAGTGACTCCTAGGTTGTCTCACAAGGACTAATGTGGTTCAGCTTCAGGTCAACACGTACGGGGGTATTGAAAATTGTTTTTGGTTGCGGATGAAATTAAAAAGCATTGAAATAAAATTCAAAACAGTAAAACGAAATTAAAACAGTGAAAACGAAATTGGTACAGTAAAAATGAAATTACAGCAACATGAAACAGTAAAAACAGATCTGGAACAAAAAACAAAAATACAAAAAACAAAAATACAGAAAACGAAAATACAGTAAACAGTACAAATAGAAAACAGTAAAATTCAAATATGGAAACAGAATTAAAATTACATCAGCAAAATACAACAAAAAAAAATACAGAAAATCATTTCAACATATGATATAAAATATTTTAAGGCAAAGGAATTGAAAGAAAATAAAACTTCTCTACCATTAACTGTGACCAATTCATCTACCAAAAGAAATTGAAAATTGCAAATGCTTTAAAGAAAAGGAGTGTAATGCTTTAAATTGAAAATTGCAAATTCATCAACAGTTTGCTTCCTTCTTTCTTAATCCATGCTGGAATGTAATCCTCTGTCTATTCTCTTTGAGAAGAAAAGGAAAATCTGAATGATGCAAAAACTCCGAAAAGAAGGAGTTAAGAGTTTTTCAATCCAAGCTGTGTGTTGTCTCCTTGTGACCATAGAGTAGCGGCTGGTCTCCCCTAGCAACTAGCGTATTTTCATTTTCTTCAAATCAATCCCCTCTTTTCTGCTCCCTGCTCCCTGCTTCCTGTTGTGTGCTTGAACGTTACCTAGGCATGGAATTTTTAAGCCAGCTGGACGCATTGCTGCCACATATGTTGTGCATGGATGTAGCACTTCTTAGGTTGACGTGGTGTTTATTGTTGTCCTGTGCAAAACAAATTTCATTTTTGTGTCTCTTTTAGTTTAAAATGTAATTGATGAGAAATTTATCTTTCAGTCCTAAAATTATCCAACAATTTCCCTGCACTCAATAATGTAAATAATTAGTCTCAAACAATTCAAATTAATTAAAATAAGAATTTCTGGTCGAGTTAAGCACAATTCAGAAAAATGGATATTTAAGCACAATTCCCTGATTAATTCTAGTACAATAGACTAGGTGAAGTGAAGAAAATAATGACTCATCAGAGGTTCATTACAATTCAGGTTCTTATTGAATTACAATTCAGATTTAATTACTAGGAAATCTAGGAATTTCATGAACTGGTGATTAAGGACAAGGTTATTCGCCGAGGGATCGGGTTTAGGTGATTTAGTGAGTTACGTTAACATTAATGCATAAAGAAGAATTCTTACATAGATGAGAGGGAACTTGGCGAAATCTAACCCCAACAACATACTCATCTCATATTAAACAACATCTGTTCCTTTCTTTGCTATTCTGCTATTGATCAAACTTCATTCATATTTAATTTTTTTGTCTTTGCATTTGAAACCAATCATCTCATTTTCTCTAAGTCTTAATTAATCAAGTTATCACACAACCGTCTAGTGCCGAGAGTCCTTTGGAATACCATACTTGGTCTTACCATTTTATATTACTTGTGCGATTTGGTACACTTGCCAATCCATCAACAACTTTTTGGCGCCGTTGTCGGGGACTCATGGTTTAAATTATTCTATTAGTGTGATTCTTCATTAACTTTGATTTTATTTTTATTTTGAAGTTTATTTTTATTTTTTTTCTTATTTTTAATTTGTGTTTTGTGTCGTTTGTTTTTGTTTTTGTGGTAACAACATTTTCTAGGGTTTTGTGTCTAGTTTGCAGGATGCAATTTGGACAAGCTGATTTCCACCATGAGTGGATACCTCACTCAAACATGCGATTAGATCAAGTTGTACAAGCTACCATTCAACAACAATGGCATCAACAACCCTCTTTGTCATAAAGAATGCTAAGATGGATGACACCACTTACCAGTTAATGCAGGTGTTAGATTCTCATCATAAACGCAATCAAGCAGCATTTAGAAGGATAGAGAAGCAACTTTGTCACATAATTCAGAAGCTGCATGATCTTGGGAGTAACATGAAAGTTAACTCCAGAGAGGAATGCAAAGTTTTTGTTACTAGAAGTGGCAAAGTTTTAGATGAGAGAAAAATAGAGAGAAAAGAAAAAAAAGGTTGAGTGAAAAAGAAAAGGATGAAAATGATAAAGAAAAAGAAGAGAGTAAGAGAAAAGAAAAAGAAAGAGAAGATAAGTAAAAAAGAGAGGAAGAGGATGAGAGAAAAAAGAAAGAATCATATGAAAAACCCCTTCCTTACCCAAACAATTATTCAGCAAAGACTTTTCAAAGATTGCCAAACCACTAAGCAACCCCCTTGTTAAGGATGTACCATTTGTGTGGATGATGAGTGCCTTAAGGCGTTTGATGTTTTGAAGAAAAAATTGATTTCTGCTCTAGTAATTGTAGCTCCTGATTGGAACCAAGATTTTGAGTTGATGTGTGATGCCAGCAATTATGCTATAGGAGATGTTCTTGGCCAAAGAAGAGAGAAGGTATTTCACACTATTTATTATGCAAGCAAGGTCTTGAATGAAGCCCAGTTGAATTATGCCACCACAAAAAAAGAATTTCTTGCTATTGTGTATGCCTTGGAGAAATTTAGACCTTATCTCATTGGGTCTAAAGTGATCATCTACACAGATCATGCAGCTATAAAGTATTTGCCAACCAAGTCAGATTCTAAGCCACGATTGATTAGATGGGTGCTTTTGCTACAAGAATTTGTGTAGAAATTTGTGACAAGAAGGGAAGTGAAAATTTAATTGTTGATCACTTATCGTGTTTGGTTAATAGTGAAGTTACAAGCAAGGAAGCAAAAATCTGGGAATCTTTCTCAAATGAAACACTCATCTATATCCAACAAAGGCCATGGTTTACTGATATGGATAATTTCAAAGCTATAGGAGTAATCCCATAAGATCTCAATTGGAAACAAAGGAAAAGAATTTTACATGATGCCAAAACATTTATTTGGGATGATCCTTACTTGTCCAAAGTTGGAGCAGATAACCTTTTGAGGCATTGTGTAACTAAGGAAGAAGTGGAAGGAATTTTATGGCACTATCATGACTCACCTTATGGAGGGCATTTTAGTGGAGAGAGAACAGCTACAAAATGGCTCCACTTAGGATTTTATTGGCCTACTCTGTTTAAAGATGCTCATAATCATGCCAGAAACTGTGATAAGTGTCAAAGGACAAGTAATACAAGACGTCACGAGATGCCACTACAAGGCATATTAGAAGTTGAAGTTTTTGATTGTTGTGGCATAGATTTTGTTGGACCTTTTCCACCATCTTTCAATAATGAATACATACTGGTGACATGGGATTATGTGAGTAAATGGGTGGAAGCCCTGGGTTGTCCCAAGAATGATTCTAGAACTGTTATTAAATTTCTGAAAAAGCAAATTTTCTCCCAATTTATAACGCCCAGAGTACTCATTAGTGATGAAGGATCTCATTTTTGCAATTTTCAACTTGCAAGGGTACTCAAACGCTATGGTGTGAGTGATGGACAAATTTATGATCACTAAAATATGATGTCACAAACTTGTTTTACAATCGGCAAGTATGACCGAATCGTTCAAGTAATAAACTTGGTAAGACCAAGTATCGTTCTCCCAAAGGACTCACGGCCTAATTTAGTTGTGTGGTTTGTTGATTAGCTAAGACTTAAGAACGAAGTAATTAGATTGTATTATGCAAAAGACGAAAATAAACATGTATGCATGAGGTTTTGATCAATGGCAAAAGCAAAAGACAAATACTTTCAATGAAATATATATATGAATATGTTGTTGGGGTCAATTTCATCTCATCCACTCTCATATTTTAGGAATTCAACATTCAAATCATCATTGTTAATGCCATTCTCTAAATTACCTTGTCAAGAAGGCCTATCCCTAATTACGAGTTCATACGATTCCTAGCATTCCTAATAATTAGTTCTCTTAGCATAGGAGCTTAACGACAACCAATATAATATTGGGAGAGATTCCCCGGATCTAGACTTCCCTGTACGTTTCCGTATCGACAAAATCAATAATCATGCATTGAATGAGTTAAACAAAGCAAGCACTAAGCAAAGAGGAAAAACCCTAACTAATGATGAAAGAAAGCATAAATCTTAGATTAAGATGCAAGCATAAATTCCATATATGAGAGCTTCAAAAGATTACATTGATTCCCCAACAAACATACAAGGTTTAGTTCACCATATTCATGGTGAACCTAGATGAACAATAATGAAAGAATGAAGGATAAGCATGAAAATAACAGTTTTTCAACTGTTATCACAACCCCAAACTTAGAACTTTGCTTGTCCTCAAGCAAACAAGATGTAACTCAATCTTCAACCAATTCATATGATGGTTCACTCATTCAAAAATCCTCTTTTTCAAGATAAGTAAAAACTTCATTCAAACTTATGACCAAGAGTTCAATCAAGATGTGCACATGCTTTAGTGTTTCACAAAGTCAGTTAATATCCAACAAATGCTATTTTTCATGAATGATCAATCAATTAATCATGGATGTTCATATGCTCATGGAATATTTCCTCACCAGGTAAAGTGTTTCACTCACACACAAGTATATAAGAGGTAATCACTCAGTCACTCTACTATCACAATGTCACATGAATCAACTTTGCCTTTCGTTTTACCACAATCAAAAACATTCACAAGCATGCATCATCACAAGGACTTTTCAATGGCTTATAATGTGGATGGGCTAACAAGAAAATTGGTTTTTCTGGATCACAAAATCCTTGAGTTAAGAGAATCATAACATCACAATTATTCTTATTCATTCCCAACTTGCCTTTGCATTTGCATTGAGTTTTGCTTCTTTTTCTTTTCTTTTCTTTTTCTTTTTCTTTGCATATTCTTACTTTTTAGCTCTTAGCTCAATGCTTTTCCTTTTTCATGTTTTCCCAACAACCCCAAACTTGAACATTTAACAATACCACACAAGATCTTCTACTTAACTCAAGGTAAAGATTTTCAATCAAGGGTTTTCAGTGTATGTTCAAGGCTAAGGGTTCAAAGGATAGAACACAAAGTGTTCTCTTTTAGTGGGCTAACTTTATGAATTTGGCCAATAAAAAGGGTTCCAGCAAACGGCCTTGATCACATGATGCAAAACAAGCAATTGATTCAATCATAGAAAACCTGGGCAAAATCATTCATGTTTCCAAAGTAATAGCATTCAACAATAACAACTCTGGAGCTCAAAACCTCACATATAAGCTCATTCACATTTGACATACACATCCTGCTTAATTTCACAATCACAATCATGATATCCTACATTTGTTCACAAAGCTTGTAAATCACCTATATAAGCATTTTATGTGCATATCTATCTCAACATCAATCACTCAATAAGCATCATCAAGCATTACTTATCACACAATCACAATTAATAGCAAACCATCACACAAACCAGGTTTCCAATAGAGTACATCACACCTAATCTAAAAACGAAAATAAATAAGTTCAGAAAACTTAAACCAACAAAAGCATAAGCATATGATAGCATTCATTAGTAAATGCTATCTCAACTCCTACTCAATCTGAGTTGTCCTCTGTATCTTCCTCTTCTCCTTCTTCTTGGATCTTATAGTCTTGATTCTTTTAGCATGATGAGGAGGCCATCCCTGCATCAAACATAATTCACAAAACCAAAAGATACATTGTTAAGCATTAGTAAACCACAATGAAGAAATCAACCCCTTCAATGATGCTCTCTCCCAACCCCAAACTTAGATGGAAAACTAGTGAGCACGTGAGTGGAAGGGAGATTTTCTCAACAGGGAAGAGGGAAAAGATGTAGAGAACCTTTGAAAAGGTATGTAGGAGTGTTTGTGCAGAGAAGAGCCTGGAAAGAAAACCTAAAACGCAGCTTGGGGTATAAAAATACCCTAATGGGCTCGGATCCCGCTAAGGGGAAACTAAAGCCCATCTGCGAGAGTACCGCTCAGCGGCACTTTCGTGATGTGCTCTTCTCCTTCTTTTCTTAACCTACGTACCTCCTAGACATGCCCCTCACTGGTTCCCTGCAATTCAATGCTTAAAATACTTATGCAAACCTTATTATGCAACTAAAATAAAACAAACAAAAACAATCAATCAACTGGGTTGCCTCCTAGGTAGCGCTTGTTTAACGTCACGAGCCTGACCCAAAATCCACCAACACCCATCAGTAGGTGTTTAAAATCACACCAACACCCATCAATAGGTGTTAAATAACTTACCAACACCCATCAGTAGGTGCTACCACTTAGCATCCTTCAGTAGATGCTATATCCAACTAGCATCCTTCAATAGATGCTATGTTGAGCAATATAATGTTCAACAGATTAAAAATTTACAAACCAAAGTAAAATTAAAAAGTTCTTAAAATCAACTGGGTTGCCTCCCAGCAAGCGCTCTTTTAACGTCATTAGCTTGACCCAGTAAGCTCAAGTTCCTTCTTTATAGTTGATGTTGTCATCCCACCAACTCCTCAGCTGTTTCCTGTGAACTGTTTTGATTCTTCTAAGACATGGAGATTCTATCTCTATCATCTCCTTCTCCTTAAAGCCGTTCACAACCCACAACTTGTTCTTGATTCTCACAGGTGCACCAAGTTGGGGTCTTCTTTTCTCCCAGCCATCAGGAATTTCTCCTCCTCTTCCAATCTTTTCTTCCTTGTGCACCTGAAACAACAAACAATGGTTACCTGCAACCTTGAGATTTTCATCTTTAGGACTAGTCATGAGTGCATCTTGAAATGCAGCTTTATAACTAGCTTCTTCCTCCTGTGTTTGCGTCTCATCTTTAAAGACGTCTACAACCACTCACTCCTCCCTGTCCTGGAGCACTACTATACCTTCATTTACATCAATGATAGCTCTGGTCGTTTTCATAAACGGTCTTCCAAGTATGATAGGTATCTTCTCTGTCTCCATCTTCATCACCACAAAGTCTGCCAAGAACTGAAGTTTGCCAACACAAACTATAATGTCCTCTGCAATCCCACATGGCTCCTTTGAAGATCCATCGGCCATTACTAGATTAACCTTTACAGGTTTCACATTAGCATTGCCGATTTGCTTCAGTAAAGAGTAAGGTATCAAGTTAACACTTGAACCTAAATCAAGAAGAGCTTTCTTCACCCCTTTCTTCCCTATGGTACAAGGGATAGAAAAACTGCCTGGATCTGTTGCTTTAGGAGGGAATGGCTCTTTTTTAACAGTTATACACTCCTTTGCCTCATCATCTCCACGTCTCTTCTTTGTAGAGATTTCTTCATTAGATTTAGTGTAAACCGTAATCTGTTGTAGAATCTGTTCCCAAGGTGCATCATTATCCACCATGTTGAATAACTTTGTGAAGTCCAGTTGTTTCCTTTGATGGATTGGAAAAGGAAAAGTGCTATTGCTATCTATTTCTCTTCTCTCTTCTGTATCTAACTCAACTTTCTCATCATCAACACTCTCTACCACCTTGCGCTCTTCTCTGGGGTTAACCTCAGTATTAGCCCCAAAATTTCTAGTTGGCCTTTCTTCCACCTGTTTGGTGATCTGCCCCATCTGAGTCTCCAAATTTTTAATAGCAGCTTCAATGCTCTTTTGTGTAGACTCAGTCTTCTGTATGAAATTGTTGAGAGTTTCCTCCATCCTCATGGACCTTTCATTAAGCATAGATAACTGTTGCCATAAGGTGGGTTGCTGCTACTGCTTATTATATTGACCAGCTTGCCCAGTTTGCCCTTGACCAATACTTGGGTGTGGTTTCCACCCCTGATTGTAGCTCCCTTGACGGTACTGATTGGTCATGTAGTTTACATCCTCTACGGCTTCAACTGGAAAGGCACATTGACCATTGATATGGTCGCCTCCACACAATTCGCACAACTGGGATTGTACCTGTGCAGCAGTTTTCAACTCTTTGGGTAATTGTGCAAGAGTTTTAGTCAGAGTCTCCAACTGTTGAGTTAGAATTTTGTTTTGAGCTAGCATGGCGTCATGTGTCTGTAATTGGAGAACTCCTTTTTGTTGCATAGGAGCTCCTCTCTCACTATGTAGCTCATTATCACTAGTAGCCATGTTTTCTATAATCTCTGTTGCTTCCTTTGGAGTTTTCCATTTAATATTGCCTCCTTCTGAGGCGTCCAGCATCATCTTGGTTTGTGAACCAAGCCCTCCAAGGAAAGTTAAGACTACTTCCTGATCTTCAAAACCATGCGTGGGAGTTTTACGTAACAAGCTTTTATACCTGTCCCATGCATGCCCTAGTGATTCTTCCATGCCCTGTTTAAATGACGAAATCTCTTGCTTGCCTTTTGTCACCTTAGATTGTGGGAAGTACTTGTTTAAAAATTTTGTAACCACTGCTTCCCACTCTGTGAAACTTTCTTCTGGGAAAGAATTCAACCAAAGCTTAGCATTGCCTCCCAATGAGAAAGGAAACAAGCTAAGTTTGATAGCTTCGTCTGGCACCCCATTAATCTTTACTGTGTTGCAAATCTCATTGAAGGTAGTGAGGTGGTCATATGGGCTTTCATGAGATAACCCATTAAATTGGTTGCTTTTCACCAGTTGAATCAGTGCTGGTTTGACCTCCATATTAGCTGCATTGACTCTAGGTCTAGCTATACTGTTAAAGTGCTGAGGTCCAACTATATTGGTGTAGTCAGCAAGAGTTCTTCTCACATTGTTGTTCTCCATATTTTCTGTGCTATGAACAGAACCTTGTGGTGATGATTGTAAGAGAGTGATGAATCAATATTTTATTGATTTCACTTAGTTTAGTGTGCTAGAATTAATCAGGGAATTGTGCTTAAATGTCCGGTATTTTTCCGTTTTTGCTAATTGTGCTCAATTTGACCAAAAATTGTTATTTTAATTAATTTGAATTATTTGAGCTAATTATTTGCATTGTTAATTGTAGGAAAATTTTTGGATAATATTTGGGACATTTGGAGGTGAAAAGAAATACCACATCAATTATGTTTTAAAATAAAATGAGAGAGGAGGTGTGGATTTCATTTTATTTAGGGGTGCACATGGAGACAGGCCTTCACGGTCAAGGGGTGCGTCCAGAAAAAGAAGGAGTCCACGTGGATGGGTGCATCCAGCAACACTTAGAAGCACACACGAAAGTTGGTCCAGGAAGTAGCATCCGGAAGCACGTCCAGCAAGGAGAGCCACACGTGAAGGGGTGTCAAAAGCAAGCAGGTCCAGCATGCTTTGAAGACGTGGTGCTTGGCTTTGGAGGGAGGTGCACACGGAGATTAGGAGTGTCACGGCCTGCACCAGCAGCTTCAACAAGGTCTCCACGGGAATTGAAGCACACGGCCCACACTTAGGAGGTGGCATCCAGCATTGGAGAAAAGGAGATACGTACGCTGGGAGGTGCACACGGCAGCAGGCCAACCCCATCTTCTTTCATTTACCAGCAGCTAGCATTAAAGTGGTGTGACGGTGAGAAAAAAAAGTTCTTGGTCCAGCAAGCAAGGGTGTGAGGGGCAGCTTTCTTAGGTGGCAAAAGAAGTAAGCACACGTCCAATCCAGCGGCGTCCAAAATTCTTCATTTTTCTCCAGCAAAGCAACGTTGTGTCCTGGGAGGGGGTGCGAGGTCCAGGGGGGTGTGTGAAGAAAGAGGCACCCAGCAGAGAGAGGAGCGTTTTGGAGTTTAAGGGGAGAGAGCTGGGACGTGGAAGTGGAAGTCCAACAGCGTCTTCACACGCTTCCAAGGCGCAGCACACATCTTTCATTTTCCAGCAGCTTACGGCCTTGACCCAGCAAGCTTGAAGAAAGAAACTATTAAAGTGTAATGCAAATTCTAGAAGAATGTAGAAGCTCCTTAGATAGAAGAATTGAAATGTAATACAAGTTCTAGAATATTCTAGAAAAACCTAAGATAGGAAGAAAAATCAAGAATATTCTACATAGGTAAAAATCTAGAACATTCCACATAAGGTGTGACTAGTATGTTCTAGAATAATCTATGGGTCTATAAATACCCATGAACTCTACCATTTGATGTAAGAAAAGCCAACATCTACCATTTGTATGAACCAACATCTACTACAACTAAAGACAACTACAACACTTCTTTCAACTACTACTTCTACATTCAACTATCTCTACATTTTCTCTATCCCATCAACTACTCCTTTCACAACCTTCAAATACTAACATTGGTACCAGAGCTACGTTCGGTCATCTATTGGGCGTAGATAAAATTTTCAACTACCTCAAACAAAACTATAATTCATTCTACTACTTCCAAATATATTCTCAACACATGGCTACTACTAATCAAACATCATCAATTCCAGTACCTATTTTCAAAGGAGAAAATTATGATTTTTGGAGTGTCAAAATGAAGACATTCTTCCGCTCTCAAGACTTATGGGATATCATAGAAGAGGGATTCACTATTCCAGAAGACACCTCTACTCTTACTGCAGCTCAAAAGAAGGAGTTGAAAGAAAACAAGCAGAAGGATTCAAGGGCTTTATTTGTTCTTCAACAAGCAGTTGATGACACAATTTTTCCAAGGATAATTGGTGCCACAAGTGCAGAACAAGCTTGGAACACAATACAAGAGGAGTTTCAAGGAAGTGACGAGGTACGCAATATTAAACTTCATTCTTTAAGACGCGAGTTTGAATTATTAAGAATGAAAGAATCTGAGACCATTAAAGACTACTATTCTAGAATAAAAGAAATAGTTAGTCAGATGAGAGCCTATGGGGAAAATATTCTTGACAAAAAGATCGTTGAGAAAATTTTAATTTCTATTCCCCAAAAGTATGATGCAATCGCAACCGCAATTGAACAAACAAGAGATTTGACTACATTGCCAGTCACACAACTAATGGGCTCTCTTGAAGCTTATGAACAAAGATTGAAAAGGCATGAAGAAGACTCGGTTGAAAATGCCTTTCAATCAAAACTAAAATTACGGTCTCAGAATAAAGAATATGAAGGAAATAAAAGTAGAGAAGAAATTTCTAGAAATAAAGAAAATCCTAAAAGCTTCTCTAAGACTCGTCAAGAAAAATATCCTCCATGTGGCATATGTAAAAAGACAAGTCACTTGGAAAAAGATTGTTGGCATCATGGAAAACCTCAATGTCACTATTGCAAGAAATTTGGTCACATAGAAAAGTATTGTCGTAGTAAAAATAAGCATCAAGCAAACTTTGCGGAAGAAGATAATCAAGAGAAACTCTTATTCTACGCTAATCAAGAATCTTCTGGTAGAGAAGGAAGTTGGTACTTGGATAGTGGATGCAGTAATCACATGGCAAAAGATCAAAGTATCTTCAAAGACATTGATAAATCTGTCAATGTCAAAGTTCGGCTAGGAAATGGCACCACAGTGGAGTCTCGAGGCAAAGGAACTGTCATGGTGGAGACAAAGAAAGGTACGAAATTCATCAAGGATGTTTTACTAGTTCCAAATCTTAAAGAAAATCTTTTAAGTATTGGCCAAATGATGGAGAATGGATATTCTCTTCATTTTGAGAAAGATACATGCAAAATTTATGACAGTAAAATGATAGAAATAGGCCAAGTAAAAATGGAGAAGAGAAATAGAAGCTTTCCTATAAGCTTCAAACCTGGAACTAATATTGCCATGAAGGTAGAAGTTGATGACTCATGGCTTTGGCATAGGAGATTTGGCCACTTCAACACACATGCCTTAAAGCTTCTATATACGAAAAACATGATGAGAGATCTTCCATGCTTGAAGGAGAATAATGAATCATGTGAAGGATGTCTCCTCGGAAAACAACATCGATTACCATTCTCGACAGACAAAGCATGGAGAGCAAAAGACTTATTGGAGTTGATTCATACCGATGTTTGCGGACCGATGAGAACACCTTCACATCATAACAACAGGTATTTCATCCTCTTCATCGATGACTTCTCTAGAATGACATGGGTCTATTTCTTAAAGGAAAAGTCAGAAGTTTTTGGAGTATTCAAGAAATTCAAGGCCCTTGTTGAGAAGCAAAGTGGAAAACAGCTAAAAGTACTTAGAAGTGATCGTGGCAAGGAGTACACATCTCACGAGTTTGACAAATTCTGTGAAGATGAAGGCATAGAGCGACAACTTACAGTCGCATATACTCCACAACAAAATGGCGTGTCAGAGAGAAAGAATCGCACAGTTATGGAGATGGCAAGATCAATGCTGAAAGAGAAAAGTATGCCTAACACTTTTTGGGCTGAAGCAGTCTACACTGCAGTTTATATTCTAAACAGATGTCCAACTAAAGCAGTCCAAGACAAGACTCCTATTGAAGCTTGGAGTGGGAGAAAGCCATCAGCTAAACACCTACGAGTATTTGGGTCTATTTGCTACATACATGTTCCTGATCAAAGGAGGCACAAGCTTGAAGACAAAACTATACGAGGAATATTCTTGGGATATAGCACACAATCAAAAGGCTATCGAGTCTACAACCTACAAACGAAAAAGCTCATCATCAGTCGAGATGTTGAAGTTGATGAAAATGCTTCTTGGAATTGGGAAGAAGAAAAAGTTGTTAAAAGCAACATTCTACTTCCAGTGCAACAATCTCAAGAAGAAACTCAAGAAGAGGAAGAAAATTCAGACATATATGAAACTTGCAATATGGCCATGATTGAGCCTAACTGTTATGAAGAAGCATCAAAGCAAGAAGTATGGGTCAAGGCTATGGAAGAAGAGATTAAAATGATTGAGAAGAATAACACTTGGGAACTCGTAAATTGCCCTCATGGAAAAGACATCATTGGAGTCAAATGGATATATAAAACAAAGCTCAATCCTGATGGAACTATACAAAAGCATAAAGCAAGATTGGTTGCCAAAGGCTACTCACAGCAACCAGGAATAGACTACAATGAGACATTTGCTCCAGTTGCTCGCTTAGATACAATTAGAGTTTTAATAGCTCTTGCAGCACAAAAAGGATGGAACATCTATCAATTGGATGTCAAGTCAGCCTTTCTAAATGGGGTGCTCGAAGAAGAGATTTATGTTGAACAACCACAGGGCTTCATCAACGAAGGCAATGAAGGCAAAGTACTAAGACTTAAAAAAGCATTATATGGCCTGAAGCAAGCTCCTCGAGCATGGTATAGCAAGATTGATAAATACTTCATCGATCAAGGATTCAGGAGGAGCAAGAATGAGCCAACACTATATATTAAGGCACAAGGTCAGTACCATCTCATTGTCTCTATATATGTCGATGATCTTATCTATACAGGAAACAATATAGAGATGATGATAGAATTTAAAGAAGACATGATGAAGACATTTGAAATGACCGACCTTGGCTTGATGAACTATTTCCTCGGTATAGAGGTGAAACAAGAAAAGGAAGGTATATTTATCTCTCAAAAGAAATATATTGAAGCTCTATTAAAGAAGTTCAAGATGAATGGTTGTAAACCTGTCACTACTCCACTGGTGGTAAACGAGAAGCTACAGAAAGATGATGGAGCACAAGAGGCAGATGCATCACGCTACAGGAGTTTAATTGGAAGTCTCCTGTATCTCACAGCCACACGACCAGACATTATGTATGCTACAAGTCTTCTATCAAGATTCATGCAAAACCCAAGTCAGATTCATTATGGAGTAGGAAAAAGAATTTTAAGATATCTACAAGGCACAAAGGAGTTTGGTATAAGGTACAAAACCGTGACTAACTCAAGGATGATTGGCTACACAGATAGTGATTGGGCAGGATCAGTGGACGACATGAAGAGTACGTCAGGATATGCTTTCTCACTAGGATCGGGTATTTTATCTTGGGCATCAAAGAAGCAAGCAACCGTGGCACAATCAACAGCAGAAGCAGAGTATGTAGCAGCTGCTGAAACCACAAGTCAAGCAATATGGCTAAGAAGAATACTTGAAGAAATGGGTGAACCACAAGATGGACCGACTATTATCTATTGCGATAACAAATCGGCAATAGCAATAACAAAAAATCCAGTCCATCATCAAAGAACAAAACATATAGCCATTAAATATCACTTCATTCGAGATGAAGAGACAACTAAACAAATTCGACTCGAGTACTGTCCAACAGAAGACCAAATTGCAGATATATTTACGAAGGCATTACCAAGACCAAGATTTGAACTACTGCGCACAATGCTTGGAGTTACCGAATTTGCATTAAGGAGGAGTATTAAAGTGTAATGCAAATTCTAGAAGAATGTAGAAGCTCCTTAGATAGAAGAATTGAAATGTAATACAAGTTCTAGAATATTCTAGAAAAACCTAAGATAGGAAGAAAAATCAAGAATATTCTACATAGGTAAAAATCTAGAACATTCCACATAAGGTGTGACTAGTATGTTCTAGAATAATCTATGGGTCTATAAATACCCATGAACTCTACCATTTGATGTAAGAAAAGCCAACATCTACCATTTGTATGAACCAACATCTACTACAACTAAAGACAACTACAACACTTCTTTCAACTACTACTTCTACATTCAACTATCTCTACATTTTCTCTATCCCATCAACTACTCCTTTCACAACCTTCAAATACTAACAGAAACACTTTCCACGTCCACACTTGAGACACGGGTGGCATCCAGCAATCAACACTTGGCCTGGTCCAGCTTGGGAGGCGGTCCAACAGGGGTGTGTCCAGCAAAGGGAAGTAGCATCCAGAAGCTTCCACGCCCACGGTCCAGCAAGCATACACGTCCAGCTTCCACGCCCACGGTTCAGAGTGAAGACAAGCTCCAACTGCAACCTAGAACGGGGGAAGTTCATTTTAGTTTAAAAAGAAGCAAGTGACAACGCAGGAGAGGGACGCAGATGATGGAGGGCTACGGCTGAAGAGTTGCGTCCAGTAGGGAATGAATGTTTATCATTTTACTTTGTTTAGAAAAAGAAGGATACGCTTGGTTCATTATTTTGTGTCTTCCATGTTTATTATTCAGTTTTCTTTATTTTGAATACAACCGGCCGGCACACTCTTCTTTGCTTTGAACATTGTTTTGGAGTTTGGAGGAAAATATTCTGGCACACTTGTTTTTCTCGGAGGATGAGCTCTTAAATTATTATTCACTCTTGCCTTTTTCATTTTGGGTTTATATGCATCTTTGATTGAAGCCTTTTAGTGCTTCTATGCTTCAATGTTCACGCTGTTGAGGGAGGAATGAAGTGATGTTTATGTTTTTATTTTGATGTCCTTGGGAATGAAAAGAAAGTAAAGCAAATGGTGACATGGCTGCTGGCAGGAGATGTTACGTGCATAAAAGTTTTCTTTTATATATTGTAATCATTCTTGGATGAGAATGATTTTTACATTCCAATTGTTAAGAATTACAAAAAGTGAACGAGCTGCAGGTTTGGAAGTTAAATTCAATGAATCATCATTCACGTTTTTCAATGTGCATCATTACTTTTCTTTATATTTTTTTTGCCGTGGTGAATATGCGGTGATAGATGAGCACAATGAGCATTAATTTTCTTTAGCTAAACATTGCATTGGATGGAAGAAGAAAATTAACTCTTGCGTTGGAAAAAAAAAGATGTGCATGGTGTTTCTTTCTTTCTTTTAGGAAAGCACGGTCTTCAGTAGGTTATGTCCACTAGGGGTTAGCATCCATAGGTTTTATTTTCTTTTTATTAGCGCAAGTAGATGCACTGAAACGGATTGGATATTATATATTGGGATGCATTCAGCTTGGAAAGATGAATACGAATTCATTTTATTTTCACTCTTCAAACGTTTTTAATATCGTTTCTGTGATGAATGATGCATTTCATTTTTCTGTTGTGAGTTTTCCAAGAATCGTTGTAGTGTTCAATTAATTTATTAGTTAAGCATTACTCTTTTAGTTGAAGTTTTATTCCAGCCGGGTGCATTTGATTGTTTATATTTTAATAGCTTTAATTGCGTTTGGATATTTACCTATTGAATTGTTTACTTTAATGTGTTCATGCATTTTAATGCTTTTAATTATGTTTTGTTGTATTTAATTTTTAGTTTTAATTCAGTTTATCAAAAATCACAAACATTTTCAATCCCCCCCACTGCGTGTTTGTCCTAAGACTCGAACCACATTTGGTCCTTGAGAGACGACCTAGGAGTCACTTCCTAGTACTATACTGCATTCCTTTATGCACAACTTTTGTTGAGAGGTGCGACCCTCTCATCAGAGAGTTTCTGGAGAAGGGAAAAGTTCTCTAGATGTTCGGATTCTTCTCCTCCGTCTACTCTCGTCTAGACCTTCAAGAAGAGGTTTTGTTGTTTTCTTGCTCCTTGTTCTAATTACTTCCTGCATACACAAGAAAACAAAACCCTAGAAAATATTTGTTAGCACAAAAAGATATACGAGAAGATAAAAGATTCAGAAGATAAAATAAAATCAAATAAAATCAAATAAAATCAAATCAAATCAACTAAGATAAAATAAAATAAAATAAAAACCGAAAAAATAAAAACAGAAAAATAAAAACAGAAATTCAAAAGTAAAGTCAAAGATAATCAATAATCACACAAATTAACCAGTTAAACCACGAGTCCCCGACAATGGCGCCAAAAACTTGATGGACAAATTTATGATCACCAAAATATGATATCACAAACTTGTTTTACAATCGGCAAGTATGACCGAATCGTTCAAGTAATAAACTTGGTAAGACCAAGTATCGTTCTCCCAAAGGACTCACGGCCTAGTTTAGTTGTGTGGTTTGTTGATTAGCTAAGACTTAAGAACGAAGTAATTGGATTGTATTATGCAAAAGACGAAAATAAACATGTATGCATGAGGTTTTGATCAATGGCAAAAGCAAAAGACAAATACTTTCAATGAAATATATATATGAATATGTTGTTGGGGGTCAATTTCATCTCATCCACTCTCATATATTTTAGGAATTCAACATTCAAATCATCATTGTTAATGCCACTCTCTAAATTACCTTGTCAAGAAGGCCTATCCCTAATTACGAGTTCATACGATTCCTAGCATTCCTAATAATTAGTTCTCTTAGCACAGGAGCTTAACGACAACCAATATAATATTGGGAGAGATTCCCCGGATCTAGACTTCCATGTACGTTCCCGTATCGAAAAAATCAATAATCATGCATTGAATGAGTTAAACAAAGCAAGCATTAAGCAATGAGGAAAAACCCTAACTAATGATGAAAGAAAGCAGAAATCTTAGATTAAGATGCAAGCATAAATTCCATATATGAGAGCTTCAAAAGATTACATTGATTCCCCAACAAACATACAAGGTTTAGTTCACCATGTTCATGGTGAACCTAGATGAACAATAATGAAAGAATGAAGGATAAAACCCTAGAAAGGTGAAGAGGTAGCCTGAGCATCCAAGATCCTCCTTCAAAGGCGTGGAAGAGAGAGTGTTTGCTTCGTTTCTGCCAAAGATACAAACCCTAGGACGTCCTAAAGCTTATATATTATTCTAAAATTACAGAAAATTTAGGTCCAAGCCCATAAATGTGTCGCTCAGCGGTAAAGTACCTCAGCGGACCTCCCGTGGCTTCCTGAGTGCCGCTGAGCGGTAAACTGCCGCTGAGCGGTAACTTCGGCTTCTTCTTTTGCACTTTTTGATATCTTTTCTGATTCCATCTCTCTCCTTCTTCACTTCTTTCACTAAATTCTCCTTAAAACCTGCTCAAAAACACTGAAATCAAGCATAAACCTGTCTAGCTCTCTTATTTATGAAAATATGAATAAAAACATGATTTTAAGCTAGTTTCTAAGTATAAAGGTTGCTTTTAGTATCAATTTTAAGCATGAAAATAACAGTTTTTCAACTGTTATCAGTGAGACACAAGGTAGGTACACCTTATCATCCACAGACAAACGGGCAAAGTGAGGTTTCCAATAGGAAGATAAGAAGGATTCTAGAAAAGACAGTTGCTTCATCAAGAAAGGATTGGTCTCAAAGGTTAGATGATGCTCTTTGGGCATATAGAACTGCAATGAGGACAACTATTATATTATCTCCTTTCCAAATGGTCATGGAAAGGCATGTCACGTTTCGGTGAAGATGGAAAATCAACCTTTGTGGGCCTTAAAATTCTTGAATTTTGATCCTTGTGACACTGCAGAAAAGAGGAGAAGGAAAATTATTGAGCTTGAGGACATGCGGCTGCATGCCTATGATTCTTCAAAGAACTACAAAGAAAAGGTGAAATTTTATCATGACAGGAAGCTGGTAAAGAAAGTCTTTAATCTAGGACAATAGGTGCTGCTGTTCAATTCACGACTAAAAATTTTCCCTGGAAAGTTGAAGTCCAAGTGGTCTAGTCCATTTAAGATCAAGAATGTCCTTCCACATGGAGCAATTGAGTTGACAGATCCAGCCTCTGAAGACCTACAAAGAAGTTGGGTCGTCAATGGACAACGTCTCAAGCATTATTTGGGTGGTGAGGTACAACGCCTTTCCACAGTCATGGAGTTGGTTGATCCAGATTGAGTTTAATGGTGTCAAGCTAGCGACGTTAAAGAAGCACTTACTAGGAGGAAACCCCCTTCTAAACCTTTCCTTTTAATCAATTGTGTGTTATTGTACTATGCTTGAATGAACTACACTGCTTTGGTTCAACTATGCTTGTTTTGTGATGAGTATTGCTTTGTGATATTCAAGTGTATTGATTGATGTTGAGATCATGTATGATGTGCTTATATACAGGTGATAGCTCACAGTGTATGAAACAGGTGCTTGAGGTAAAGTTTGATTGAGATACTAAGTAGGGTGTTTTTATGAATTTTGGGACTTGTGAGTTTACATTTGTGAGTTTTGTGCTTCAAAGTTTTTTTGAATAATTACTATTGCTTTGGAAGCATGAATGATTTTGCCCAAATTTTCCGTGATTGAGCTACTCGTTTGCAGGTTTCATATGATCAAGGCCATTTTTGTTATCCCTTATTCCTTTAGCCTCCACATGATTTTTGTCCACCAAAGAGAAAACAATTTATTTAACCTTTGAACCTTGAGCCTTATGCATGTGTTGAAAACCCTTTGTCAAAATCTTTGCCTTGAGTTAAGTGGAGAACATTTGTGAGGTATTGAGAAAGGTTCAAGTTTTGGGTTGCTGGAAAGATTGAGAAAGGAAAAGAAAAAAGCGTTGAGCTAAGCAGTGAATGAATGAAAAGCAAAAGAAAAAGAAAAAGAAAGATAAAAAGAAGAGAAAAGCTCAATGCAAGGAAAAGTTGGGAATGATGAAATCATAAATGTCTCTCTTAACTCAAGGATTTTGCTGACCAGAAAAACCAATTTCCTTCTTAGCCCAGCCAAGTTACAAGCAATGAAAAGCCCTTTTGATGAAAACTTGCTTGTGAGTATGTTTGATTGTGGTTAAATGAAAGGCAAAGTTAACTTGCTTGACTGATATCTTTATGCTGAGCTGATAAAAGTGATCTCTTGTCCTAGAAGAAAAAGTTTTTGAAAAAATGTTGAGTCATTGTAGTGATTGTTCTGAAAAGCTAAGTTACAATTTGTTTTGCTTGAGGACAAGCAAAGTTCTAAGTTTGGGGTTGTGATAACGGTTGAAAATACTGTTATTTGTGATGTAATTTTGATACCAAATGTATCCTTTTCTGCTTAGAAACTTGCTTGGAATCATGTTTTTCTATTAAGTTGTCTGAATAAGAGACTTGAGATTCAATTTGATGATTTTATGACTAATTCCCCTTGTTTTGGCAGAAAATCAGATAATATGGAAAGACGAGATGAAGTGCGAAGGAGATGGAGCTTAGAAAGGCTTAGAAAAGCACTAGAAGGGAGCAATGCTCATGGCTTGGGCATCGTTTTTGGAGGCTCAAGCGTAGAAGAGTGTCGTGCACCACCCGGGAGCCCTTTTTTGGGCGCTTGAGCGCCAAACGCATGACGCTTGGGCGTAGAAGAGTATCGCTCACTTCCCGGGCACCCCTTTTAGGGTGCTTGAGCGCCGGAAGCACGAAGCTTGGGCGTCATCTGTACCGCTTAAGCATAGAAGAGTGTCGCTCATCGCCCGGGCGTCCCTTTTTGGTTTCTTGAGCGCCAGAAGCACGAAGCTTGGGCGACCTTTGTGAGGCTTGAGCGCAGGAAACCAACGCCCACCGTCCGACCGCCCTAAGTAGAGCGCTTGAGCACTAGTGACACGGGCCTGGGCCTTGTTTTTGTTTTGTCTTTGCTCTATTTAAAGGACCCAGGCATCCTAGGTTTGGTATCTCTGGCTGGAGCAACACAACAACATACTCTTTCACTCTCTCAAGGCGGATTTGGATATAGGAGCTTCCATCCTCTACTTTTAGGGTTTTGCTATCTCATGCTCTTCCATTATTCATCCAGTTTGACCATGTCTATGGTGAACTAAACTCTATTTGTTGTTGGGGGATGATGTAACCTTGTGAACTCTCAAGTATTTGACTTGATTCTTAATAAGATATGCTTTTTCATTAATTGTTAGAGTAATTCATCTATGCTTATTACATGCTTTGTTTAACTTATTCATAATGTGATCTATGAATTGCATGAGTGCCGGGAGGTTCCTTATATTTCAGGGTCTTATTGAATTACTCCCCATAATAATATTTCTAAGGGATGAGGGTATGAGTCTTGGTCGTCTTAATGCTCTTGATCTTCACATTTAATTACTAGGAATGCTATGAATTGCATGAACTTGTGATTAAGAACAGACTTATTCACTTAGGGATCGGGTTTAGGTGATTTAATGAGTGACGTTAACATTAATGCATAAAGAAGAATTCTTACATACATGAGAGGGAACTTGGCGAAATCTAACCCCAACAACATACTTATCACATATTAAACAACATTTGTTCATCTCTGTGTTATTCTGCTATTGATCAAACTGCATTCATATTTAATTTTTTGTTTCTGCATTTGAAACCAATGATCTCGTTTTCTTTAAGTCTTAATTAATCAAGTTATCACACAACTGTTCAGTGTCGAGAGTCCTTTGGGATACGATGCTTGGTCTTACCATTTTATATTACTTGTGTAATTTGGTACACTTGCCAATCTATCAACAAGTTTTTGGTGTCATTGTCGAGGACTCACGGTTTAAACTATTCTATTTGTGTGATTCTTGATTAACTTTAACTTGAATTTTTTTAATTTTATTTTCAATGTTGTCTTATTTTTAATTTGTGTTTTGTGTCGTTTGTTTTTGTTTTTGTGCTTACAATAATTTCTAGGGTTTTGTGTTTTGTTTATGCAGGATATAGTTAGAACAAGGAGCAACAAAGGTCCTTAACCTCTTCTTGAAGGATTTGAGACTAGTAGAAGGCCTCTAAGAAAGAGATTATATAGATTACCTTCTCTAGAGAGAATTTCGCAGGCCTTACGATATGATCAAGAAAGCATGGACAACAATAATGGAAGACGTACTTTGGCAGATTATGCAACTGTTGTTGGCCCTTACCATTTTAACAGCATTGCAAAGCCAATGGTGAACGCCACAAGCATGGAGATGAATCTTGCGTTGATCTATCTACTCATGGTTTTGATGAAGCAACAATAATCATTCTTTTCCTTGGAGGTCGTGGTTCACAAACCAAATTGATGTTGGATGCCTCGGCTAGAGCCAATATCAAGGGCAAGACTCCAGCGAAAGCTTATAAATTAATTGACAACATGGCTACCAATGACAATGAGATGCACAATGAAAGAAGAACTCCATCACAACCTAAGGGAGTTTTACAGCCACAGTCTTATGATGCCTTGCTTGCTCAAAATAAGATTATTACTCAACAACTAGAAGTCTTGACAAAGAAGCTTTCTCAACCACCAAAGGAGCATCAGAATGTCTTATAGGTTCAACAACAACTTTGTGAACTATGTGATGGTGACCATATTAATGGTCAATGTGATATGCTTGAGAATCTAAATGGTCCCAACAATTACAATCAAGGGTGGAAATCTCATCTTAGCATGGGACAAAGTCAGTTTGGGTAAATTGGTGGACAATACAAAAGACCACCACAATAGCAACAACAATAGTGGAAACAACAACCCTCTCTATCTGACAGAACTACAAAGCTTGAGGAGACTCTCTAACAATTCATTCAGGCAACTCTTTCCACTTAGAAAAGCACTGAAGCTGCTATAGGGAACTTGGAGATGCAGGTTGGTCAAATGGCCAAGAAGTTGGAAGAAATGCCTATCAAAAGTTTTGGGGCTAATACTGAAGTTAACCCCAAAGAAGAATTGATGACTTTCGCGCTCATACAAATTTGATGTGCAATTAAAATGCAGTATAATACTAGGAAGTGAATCCTAGGTCGTCTCTCAAGGACCAAATGTGGTTCAAGACTTAGGTCAAATACGTAGTGAGGGGGGTTGAAAGTGTTTTTTAATGCAATTTAACTTGAACTTAAAGCACAAAATTAAACATAACTAAACAGAACTGAAAGCATGAAGATAAATGTGGAAAACAGTAAAGACCGAACGGTCTCTAAAGGAAATGGAAATGCAGGCAACAAAAGCTAAAAATCGAATGGTAAAAGCTAAATGAACAGTAAAGGCAATAACTGAACGGTTCTACATGGAGATCAAGCAGTGTGAATGTAGAACTAGTTCATGGAAATGAAAATCAACACTTAAAATAAGTCGAACAATGTTAAGGTTTACCGAACAGTATTAAACAGTAAAATAGAAACGAGTTAAAATGTAAGAAAGCCAAACGAAATAAAAGCAAGACCAAATGGAAATTAAAACTGGACAACAATTGGATGCAGAACAAGGCCGAATGGTCTCTAATAATGAAGCATGTTAGAGACCGAATGGTGTAAATATAAAACCGAACGGTCAAAAGAAATTGCAGAAACAGTAAAACGCATAGAATCTAAACTCAACAGAATCAAAACTCAACTCAACTTAAAACAAAAACAGTAGCAGAGGTAACAACCAGAAGACTAAAAATCATTGAGAACATTAAACAGTAACTTAAAGGGAGGGCTAGAACGAAAATTGCAAAGCAAGAACGGAGAATGAAAACCACAAGCGCAAAATGTACTGAAAATCAACATGTTAATGCAAAACATTAACTCCACTCAATGGAGAATGAAGATGAACAGTAAAAACGCAGCAGCAGCGAAGAAGGAACTGAAATGAAAAGTAGAATGACACAGTGAAGAAGACAATGAACAGTAGAATAAAACTGAAAAGTGAATGCAACAATGATTTCAACTCTTAAATTGTATTGTAAACAAGATTCATTACATGGAAATGCAAAAGAAATAAAACCTAAACCTCCCCAAAGGGGAAGGAGGAAGAAGAAGATGCTTCCCAAGAACAGAAAACTCAGTGGCGGTTGGGAGAGACCAAAAATGCCCTACTAATGGGCTTGTCCTACAAAATAACCTACAATTGAGCCCGAGGTCCTAAGGTTTGACCCAATGACATTCTAAAACAAAATTAAACTCTAATACTGGCGTGGCCACCCTCTTGAAGTCCCGGAATGTGCTTCCAACACTACTCTTGAGTTCCTCTGGTCACTTCATCTTACCGTTCGGACATTAAGGCCTCAGACCGCTCGGTCATTCAGCAATGCTATGTAGGCTCGTTCTATGACCGCTCGGTTCAGTGAACACATGCACTACGGCTTTGTCGTTAGGTTCAACAGTTGAGCCCGGATTCCACGGACCATTTGGTCATGCACTCTTGCACCGTTCAACATGGGTATTTAACAAACGGTGCGGTGCTCAACCATTCAGTTCATCATTCACCATTCGGTTTTCTAGCCTTTTCAGATCGTTCGGTTCAAGCACAGACTGCTCAGTCAAGCAATGACCGTTCGGTGCACACTATGTCTGACCATTTGGTTAATACTTGTTTGGCCGTTCGGTTCTATGCAAGAGGTGCAAACCCTCTTTTTCTTACTTTTCAAACAGTGATTGTCTTGCACATAATGATTGAAATAATTAAGCCAAAATAATTCAAATTAATTAAAATAAAAATTAGCCTTGAAATTAAGCCCAAATAGTGAAAATGAGATAAAAATGGAGAATTAAACACACTTCTCTAACAAAATATGGTGCGAAAAGCTAAGTGTATAATGAAGAATGGTGACTCATCAAAATAGACCACACTTAGTCTTTTGCACTCCTGGCAAAATCAAGACGCAGAACAAGAAACCATTCTAAACACATCAAGAGTGTGACACAACCTTTAGGAAACAAAAAGAAAAAGACACCAAAGATGCAAAGCAAATTTACATAATCCTCAATGATCATGGAAAAAGAAAAGGAATAAACAACATCCTTCACATAGATAATCAGAAAATGTTGATACTCATAGTAGTCATCCAAGCAATTCCAAAACATGGTAACATAAATAATTAGCTCAAGAGGTGAATCAAAAGTAACAAAGCCTCATAGATGCACTATCAATGTTTATCTCAAGTGTCTAGGGTAAACAATGTCAACTCAATGCACTCAAGAAAGCAAACACAAACAGACTTTGCCAGCCTCTAATATCAACACTAAAAAACATATGAATGTTCAAATCAAAAGGTTTTTTCATGGTTGTAATGGGGCCAAGGAAAAGGGAGGATAAAATATGGATAATTAGCTACAACCCAAGAAGAATAGAGGAGATATAGGGAACAAGTCAAAATGCAAACTGAAATCACACCCAAACCTCTACTTCAATCCTCTTCTTGACTCCATTATTCACAAAAAGTTTTTCTCTTTTCAATTTTTTTATATATATATTTTTTTCTTTTCCCATCTCGTCTCTTTTCTTTTCTCCCTTTTTAGAACACAATTGTAAGAGACAAGATGCACACATATATACAAAACAACAAAGAAGAGGAACCAACTAGCTAATTCATCTCCCAAGAGTAATATTCTCAGGGATGAGGGTATGAGTCTTGGTCGTCTTAAGCTCTTGATTTTCACTTTTAATTACTATTAATGCTAGGAATTGCATGAACTGGTGATTAAGGATATACTTATTCGTTGAGGGATCGGGTTTAGGTAATTTAGTGAGTGACGTTAACATTAATGCATAAATAAGAATTCTTACATACATGAAAGGGAACTTGGTGAAATCTAACCCCAACAACATACTCATCTCATATTAAACAACATCCGTTCATCTTTGTGTTACTCTGCTATTGATCAATTTGCATTCATATTTAATTTTCTGTCTTTGCATCTTAAACCAATGATCTTGTTTTATTTAAGTCTTAATTAATCGAGTTATCACACAACTGTCTAGTGCCGATACTCTTAAGAGATACGATACTTGGTCTTACCATTTTATATTACTTGTGTGATTTGGTACACTTGCTAATCCATCAACAGTATTTGACTTTAAAATTGAATTTGTTCATATCTAATTGAAGTCGATTCTGTGATGCATGAAATTGTTTATGTTCTTTTTTACTATTACACTAATACTTTTGCATATTCATTGCATACCTGTAATAATTCTTGCATTACAATGATTCTAAAATGCTTGATCTCGAAAAGATCTTGAAAGGTTTTACAAGAACATTGCTTCTGGATGAACTACTTGAGATACAATTCAAATGGGAAGCAACGAAATCGATTGCAACATTGGATCAATCGATTACTGTTTAACAGGGGTTAAAAATTCCAAAGTTGGAATTTTGTTATCTTTTCTATATTATGTTGATTTTTCTTTTACAATATATCCATGTTCTATAATTGATTGAAATTACTTGAGATAATATTGAGATTGTTGATTGATATTGTATATCTGCTTCATTGATGTGCTTGCACAATTTGTCTTGATACAATACTGTCACATGCTTATACATGCTCTGAAATATTCTATGCATATTGCATTGTGCATTTGGGTTTTGATTATAAAACATGCATAATGACAAGGGGAGCATTGCATAGGATCTTAGATAATTTCACATGCCTACACTTTAGGGGGAGATTATATCTTTATTATATGATTATATGTGATAGGGGGAGCATCATTGTTTGATTAATATGATTTAGTGATGCATCTTCGAATAACTGTTTGTCAGCATATCATTATCATAAGGCGTACCTTTTTTGCTAATGCACAAAGGGAGAGAATGTTGGAATTGCTTTATTATTCATTTGGAGAATGCAAGGCGAATACTCTGATATTCATTTTGAGCTTTGATATACATTTTGTTTGCTCTCATATACTCTGATATGTTATGATATGAAATGATATTATTTCTTATCTGAATAAAAAATGAGAGTATTTCAACATTTGCTCTAATACATTTTGATCATTTGCTCTGATACATTCTGATTTGATTTGTACAACATGGTTATTTATTAATCATGGTTGTGCATCAGAAAAAAAAGGTGGAGATTGTTGATAGGGGGAGCAGTGGTTTAGCTAAACCTACAATCTTAGAGCTTCTGGTTTTTTATGACAACATAATTAATAACATATGTGTTGTTATGTGTTGTTTATGTGTTACATGTTCTATTGCTTACAAGTTATATGTTTTAATCATTGTGTAAATCTGTTTAAAGCATTGAGAACATGATTTTGTTGATACATTGCATTTCACTGTGCTATATAATTGATTTTATTGGTGAATGCATGTTTGATGTTTTATAGAAGGAAAACCACAAGCACTTATGTTGAACTTTTAATTATGTGGCAAAACAATAGTTTGAAGTCGACTTCATTATGGGGTGAGTCGATTAAAACTCATGGCTTTACACAAAAAACTTTTAGAGTGTGCTGTTAGATTTTCAAAGTGGAACTTTTTCAAAACAATATTTAACTGTGTTATATAGTCGATTACATGCAACCTGCATTCGACTAAGTCTATTATAGTTTTGAAATTCTGTTAATGCTTGAATTAAATGTTACAACAACTATATTTTTAAATATGTTGACCAAGCATTAAATGAGATTCGACTACATTAATTGTACATTCAATTAACGCATTGATTGCTGCTAAGTGCTTTAACTGAATTGTGGTATTCGATTGCATTAGTAGCTAAGTCGATTAAAATGAATCTGAATTGTGAAAAACTATAAATAGATGCGAACTTGAATTCTGTAAAAAACATTTTGTGAACTATAACATTTTTATATTCATTACAGATTAGTGATATCTTACAGAACATGGAAAAGCTCCAATTATCAATGAAGAAGACCGTGGTGATCATCTCTTGTGATTTCTGGAAGAACAAGATTGTTGTGCTTTGAAAGAGCTGATCAAATCTGCACATAGGGGTGTTTTATTGAAAGATCAGAGTTGACAATCTACTGAAGATTGGGTTATTTCCCTGTTGTGATTACAGAAAGAAGAGCATGCAACGTTCTTGACTTTAAGGGGATTTTCAAAGGGTGTAAGCAGTAGAAGAGGGGATTCTTGTTATTGGTCTTTTTGTTGTATGCCTATATTTAGATTAGAGGGTTAGAGAGGTTTTTTATATTTTTTTATGTGGAGGTCTCTATAAAAGCCTTGTTGTAAAAACCTTGAGCATTATAGTGCATTTGCTTCCTGTGGTGGAAGGACACTGGATGTAGGCTTGACCGAACCAGTATAAAAACTCAGTGTTTGATCTTTTTATCCCTACTCTGTTACTTTGACCGAAAAACGACACCAAAAACTTGTTTAACCCTCGACAAGTGTGACCGAATCGTATCAAGTAATAAACTCAGTAAGACCATGTAAGGACTCACGGCCTAGTTAGTTATATGATTTCTTGATTATTTAAGACTTGAGAACAAATTGTTATAAGTTTCTAATGCAAAAGACAAAAAGTAAACATGTATGCATGTGATGATCAATGGGAAAGAAGAAACAAAACACGTGAATTGAAATATGTGGATGAGTATGTTGTTGGGGCAATGATGAGAAATTTATGAACACCGAAAAACAACGCCAATAACTTGTTTAACCTTTGGCAAGTGTGACCAAATCGTATCAAGTAATAAAATTGGTAAAACCAAGTATCGTTCTCCCAAAGGACTCACGGCCTAGTTAGCTATATGATTTCTTAATTATTTAAGACTTGTGAACAAATTGTCGTAAGTTTCAACTGAAAAAGACAAAAAGCAAACATGTATGCATTTGATAATCAATGGGAAAGAAGAACACAAACACTGAATGAGTTATATGGATGAGTATGTTGTTGGGGTAATCAATTTCATCTTATCCACTTTCATATATTTTCGGAATTCATCATTCTTTTCATCAATGTTAATGGCACTCTCTAAATTACCTTAAACCCATTGTCTCGGCGAAGAAAGCCTATCCTTAATTACGAGTTCATACAATTCCTAGCATCCCTAATAATTAATTCTGAAGCACCGAAACTTAAAGGCAACCAACCCTCATATCCCTATGTCTAGGCAATATGCTATTAGGAGAATTTCCCCGGATCTAGATTTCCCCGTATGTGTCCATATCGACAAAATCAATAATCATGACATCGAATGAGTTAAACAATGCATGCTTTGAGCAAAGAGGAAAAACTCTAACTATTAATGAAAGAAAGCATGTATTTCAAATAAGATGTTTAAACACAAATTTCATATATGAGAGTTTCAAAAGATTACATTTATTCCCCAACAACAATACAAAGTTTAGTTCACCATATTCATGGTGAAACTAGATGAACAATAATGAAAGAATGGAAGAGATAGAAAAACCCTAGAAAGAGAAGAGGAGAGTCGTCACCATCTCCCAATATACCCTCAAGGGGTGAAAAGTGTTTTTCTGCTTCCTCTCAGCCAAAGATACAAACCCTAGGACGTCCTAAAGCTTATATACTGTTCTAAAAATTACAGAAAATTTGGCCCAAGTGATGAGTCAATATTTCTCGATTTCACATAGCTTATTGTGCTAGATTTAATAAGGGAATTGTGCTTGAATGTCAAGTATTTTCCCATTTTTTCTAATTATGCTTAATTTGATCAGAAATTCTTATTTTAATTAATTTGAATTATCTGAGCTAATTATTTGCATCATTGATTGCAGGAAAAATTTTGGAGATACATTTTGGGACATCGGGAAGAATGCAAATAATTCAAGACTCTCCACAAAAAGAAGTGTGCAAGAAGAAGGGTATTACGGTGATATCACTCTTTGGGCTTATGAGAAAGGGGTGCTTCATTATTGAAAAGGTGGTGACGTCCAGCAATTTGCTGCCACCACGGCCTGCACAGACGTTATCCAGCATTGGAAGGGGTTACGAAAAGAAGAAAAGCACGTGAATGGGGGTACTCATTTTTCTGGAATTTAAGAGGTGCACACGGAGAGCCTCAACACGTGAAAGAAGTGCTAAATCACTTGGCCTGGTCTAGTAGATTTCTTGCACATGGGTTACATACACATTCCATGGTCCAACAGCTTGGAGGTGCACACGGAAAAAAAAAGTTGCTGCCACGTTTTAGCAGGTGTTGTCACGGTCTTGGCTAGGTGCACACAACAGTTGTCACGGCCTGCACCATTCAATTCTTCATTCATCACGGCCAACTAGAAGAGGGGCAACCCTTGTGCACATGAGCATCCAGCTGGCTTGGGAGGAAGGGGTGCTTGGAGTAAGGAGCGTCCTGGGTGATGGGCTTTAGGCAGCAGCAATAAGCAACGTCACACTTCAGCTTCAACAAAAGGTCCAGTAGCGGGACGGAAGACTCACGGTCCAGCAAGCAGAAAAGAGGGCACACGGAGGAGGTTGTTACGGTAGAGCAGTGAGCAGCCGCCACCTATGGGAGATTTATTTTTGCTTAAAGGGATGTAGCCACGGAGATGGGGGGTCACGGCCTGGCAGGGAGAATGAAAGGTGCAACAGCCACCTTGGGAAAAAAATCTTCTTTCCTTTTTAGAAGTGGAGCACCTAGCAGAGGACATGACTAGGGAGAAGGGCTCTCGGTCACAGCTACTGTGTCACATCCACGAGGGGTAGCTCCATAGTTTTTATCTTTCTTTATAACATGCTGATGCGGCTGTCGTGGCCCGTCAAATTTGATTGCATAAAATTAATGCAGTATAAACTAGGAAGTGATTCTTAGGTCGTCTCTCAAGGATCAATTGTGGTTCAGTCTCAGATTAACACGTAGTGAGGAGTTTTGAAATGTTTTTGTGATTAGAAATGAACTAAATTAAAACTTGAAATTAAATACAACCAAACATAATTAAAAAAAATTGAAATAAATTAACAAAGTTGGAAGACCAAATGGTCCTACAATTGACCGAACAATTCTACATTGAGATTGAACAGCTGGAATAAAACTTCAAGCACAAGTGTGTGAATTCTCAAATTAAAATCAGTGTGTGCTTGTTGCTGAATTAAAAATCCTAATTTCATCCCTCAATCACCATGCGCATCAATTGCTCTCCCTTCCAACCGTCCCCTTTCACTCAATGCAATAAAATGAAATGTGCTCTTTATTTCAATAAAAATCAGTGTTGGAAGCAAGTGTGTGGAAGTTATTGAATGCAACTAGTAATTTAATAAATTAAGAGTACTTGTACCAATTGAAATGGAATAAGGCTTGGAAGAAAACGGGAATAAAGTTTGGAAGAAAAGTGCATTTGCTGAATCCAACACGTAAATAAACTTAAGAACCAAGGAAATGGAATAAAATATAAACAAGGGAGCCAACATTGATGTAATTGAGAATGGATGTGACAATTGCAATGAAAATGTTGGGAGTGGAAGTAGCTTTTTAGAATAAAGTAAAAGAAAATTCTTTCAAGCATGACACCTTTGCTAACGTAAAGCCTTTCTCCAAAATGAAATGAAAGATGCTCCAAAATAAAAACGTAACTATTGAAAGCTTTTGTCTTTTTTTAAAATGAAACCAACACTTCACCATCCTATTACAAGAAAGCAAAATCGGTGCTGCACCTACTCTAGAATGAATTCACAGTTCTCTTCATGTTTAAAAAGAAAACAAAGTAAAAAGGTGTAAAAGAGAGATGCTGCTGGACCAAATAACATGTGCATTATCTAAAAGAAAGGCAAATAAACAAAACATGTTCATGGCAAAATGGAAACAAGTGTGTCTTCTAGTAGGACCGTCCCACTCTCTAAAAGCAAAATGAAAGTGTATTTGCTGGAATCAAAATCATATCAAAACTAATTGAATTGAAAGCATCATACATTACTACTACGTGGACCACTTCATTCCGTGAAAGTATGCTCTTTTCCATATTAAAGTCAAGCTTTTTCATCCACAATCCTGTAACAGCATGCTACCCAAAAGAAATGCTCAAAAGTAAGAACTCCTCTCAAGGTCACGTTCAAAGCAAAAGTCTCCCCCCAAGTTGGCGGCTGGACCCTAGATCATCCAACCCCAGGCCGAGACACACCCAACACTGTTGGAGCCCTAATAGCAAGCTTAAGTGGCGGTTGCCCCTCACATGAGCATGCTTTCATTAAAATAAAGATGAACTCCCAAAATTCCACGTGTTGGACTGCTTTTATTGGGCCGTGGCTGCTGCTGGAAAATGAAACGTGGACGTGTGCTTGGACGTGAATTGATTTAATTCTCCATGGTGTGCGTATGGGTTGCGGTGTGCTGGACGTAGCAAATCCCTTGGAAACTTGCTTGCACGGGCCGTGATAAATGAAGAACGGAAGCTGCTTTGCTGCTGGACTTTACGTGCTAACGCGTGGTCTCCTTTCCGTGGACTGTGCAGGCCGTGCTTCAAGATTCATTTCTTCTACGTGCATCTTTTCTCCCATTCTCGGTGTTGTTGCTTCTTGGACGCGTGGTGGACTTCCTCAAAAAAGCTTTGGACCACGGACTAATCAAATTTCCAGACGCAACCCCCTCTTACGTGCGTTGCTGTTTCTGCTAGAGCACGCTACATGTTGGACCAGCTGTGTGTGACACCCTTCATTCAAGCTGCTGGACCGCGTTTCCCCATGGGCCATGTGCTATTTGCTTCCAGCACTCTACATCGTGTGCACCTCTCAAAGAAGCTCCCAGACATGTGATTCAATGTGGGCTGCTGTTGGATGTAATAATTGAAGCCTGTGCTTGCTGGACGCACCCCCTTTTTCAATTAAAGCACCCCTTTCTCAAAGGGCCAAAAAGTAAAATCACCATAGTGTCCTCTTTCTTGTGCACACTTCTTTTATGAAGAGTCTTGAATTAAGTGACAACCTTTCAAATGTCCCAAATATTATCCAACAATTTTCCTTGCAATTAATAATGCAAATAATTTGCCTCAGATAATTGAAATTAATTAAAATAAGAATTTCTGATCAAATTAAGCACAATTAGCAAAAATGGGAAAATACTGGACATTCAAGCATAATTTCCTGATTAAATCTAGCACAATAAGCTAAGTGGAATCGAGAAAATATTGACTCATCACATGCACCGAATCCACTTGGTTGATTATTAATATTGGATTACTGCACACATTGTTTTTAAAAGTATGGTTTAAATGATGAAGATTCATTTTCTTTTCACTTGGAATGTGCACATGGTTTCATCAGAAGAAGATAAATCTAATAGGTTTTATTTTTATTATATTCACACTTGAACTGAAGCTAATTTATTTTATGTGATGGATTTGCATTTCAACTTTTCACTGTTTAGCTTAATTGTTGCATTTAATTTTATTCACGCCATTTTCCAATTGTTTATGTGCATTTAAATTTATTCACGCTATTTTCCATTTATTTATGTGTTGCATTGGCTCAAGAACTTTATGAATTTTCCTTGAAATTTTATTTCAAACTGAAATGAGCATTTCACTTTTAGCTCAAGCATTGCATTTTAGTAGCCTTAATTGCTTCGGATATTTATCTAATGCATTGTTTGGTTTATTGTTTATGTTCACTATGTTGTTGTCTATTTTGTTCAACTACTTTATCTTCCTACATTTCCAATTTCCTCACTTGCTTTAGAGACCATTCAATCTCAATGTAGAACCGTTCGGTCATCTGTAGGACCGTTCGGTCTTCATGCTTTGTTCATCTATTTCAATGTTTTCAATTATGTTTGGTTGTATTTAATTTCTAATTTTAATTTAGTTCATTTCTAATCACAAAAACACTTTCAAAAGTAACAAAACCTTTAATGCACATTTGGCCCTTGAGAGACGACCTAGGAGTCACTTCCTAGCACTATACTGCATTCTTTAATGCACATCAAATTTGATGGGTTGCGACAGCCGCATCACCAAGCCCATAAAAGTAACAAAACCGGTCCAAGCCCATTTAGAATGGCGCTCAGCGGTATTTTATCAATGAGCGGTACTAGCGCATGATCCATTTTGTCCCCCAGCTACTGTTTTGCCCCTCAATGGTGATTTCGGCACCTGAAAACTGTCGCTCAGCGCCACTCAGTCGCACTTTTTCTGCATTCTGGTTGACTTTTCAGCATTCTAGTTGACTTTTCTGGTTAACTTTTCAGCACTCCAATCATTCGGTACTTCAGTTCTTCTTTCAAATCATTCAATTAGCCTACAAAATCAAGGGAATCTCGCACAAAACCATTAAATTCACCTTCAACTCTCTTATTCACAAAGCTAAAGCAAAAATATGAGTTCAAGCTAGTTTCGAAGTCTTAAAGGTTGCTTTTGGTATCCATTTTAAGCCTAAAAATAACGGTTTTTCAACCGTTATCAAGCAATAAAATTCATCTTATCCACTGTCATATATTTTAGGAATTCATCATTCTTTTCATCAATGTTAATGTCACTCTCTAAATTACCTTAAACCCGATGTCTCAGCGAAGAAAGCCTAATCAGAGTCACTAGTTTACAATGTGTTGTCTCCCTAGCAATTAACCATGCATTATAGTGAACGGAAGCTTAACGGAAACAAACCATCATATTCCTATGTCTAGGTTTATACTATTGTTGGGAGAGTTTCCCCGGATCTAGATTTTACCGTATGTGTCCATATCAATAAAACCAATAATCATGCCATCGAATGAGTTAAACAATGCATGCTTTGAGCAAAGAGGAAAAAATCCTAACTAATGATGAAAGAAAGCATGTATCATAAATATGAAGTTTAAACACAAAATTCCATATATGAGAGCTTTAAAAGATTACATTGATTCCCCAACAACAAAAAGAGTTTAGTTCACCATATTCATGATGAAACTAGATGAAATACAATGAAAGAGTGAAAGATAGAACCCTAGAAAGTTGAGTAGGTAGCCTTATCATCCAAGATCTTCCTCCAAGGGGTGGAAAAATGTGTGTTTGCTTCGTACTCTGACAAAGATACAAACACTAGGACATCCTAAAGCTTATATACTATTCTAAAAATTACAGAAGAGTAGGCCCAAGCCCAAAATAATGGCGCTCAGCGGTAAAATACCGCTCAACAGTAAGTGCGTGTGTTGAATTCTTCCCCTCAACTGCACTTTCACCCCTTAGTGGTGTCAACGAGTGTTAAGTAGTGCCGCTCAGCGATAAAATGGCGTTGAGCGGTAGTTGCGGCTTCTCTTCTTTTGCACTTTTTGAGTTCTTTTCTGATTCCATATCTATCCTTCTTCACTTTTTTCATCAAATTCACCTTACAACCTGCATAAAACACTGGAATCAAGCATAAACTTGTCCAACTCTCTTATTTCCAAAAGTATAAACAAAAGCATGATTCCAAGGTAGTTTCTAAGTGTTAAAGATTGCTTTTAGTATCAATTTTAAGCATGAAAATAACAATGTCACAAGAATTGACTTTGGCTTTCATTTAACCACAATCAAATACATTCACAAGCATGCATCATCACAAGGACTTTTCAATGGCTTATAATGTGGTTGGGCTAACAAGAAAATTGGTTTTTCTAGATCACAAAACCCTTGAGTTAAGAGAATAATCTAACACAATCATTCTTACTTATTCCCAACTTTCCTTTTTTTCATTGAGCTTTTCTTTTTCTTCTCTTTTTTTCTCTTTCTCTTTCTCTTTTCACATACTTAGTTTTTAGCTCAATGCTTTTCATTTTCCCTTTTTCTAAATTTCCCAACAACCCCAAACTTGAACATTTTTCTAAATATTTTCAAATCATGTTCAAGGCTAATGGTTCAAAGGATAGAACACATAGTGCTCTCTTTTGTGAGGCTAAAATCATGCATTTGGCTAATAAAAGGGTTACCAACAAATGGCCTTGATCATACGATGCAAGCAAGCAATTGATTCAATCATAGAAAACCTGGGCAAAGTCATTCATACATTCAAAGTAATAGCATTCATTCACAACAACTCTGGAGCTGAAAGCCTCACATATAAGCTCATTCACATTCCACATATACACATCCTGCTTAGTATCATAATCACAATCACAACATCATGCATTTGTTCACAAAGCTTGTGAACCATCTGTATAAGGGAAGCATGAAGAAAGTAGAGAAAAAGAGGAATTGCTACTGATAGCAAATTCCCCTCCAAAAAACATAGAATATATAAGGGAAGGTTTCCAATTCTTTACATCTTTTCCGATAATTGTTGGGTCTTCAAATTTTAATTTCTCTTTCAAAACAATTGCCATTTCATATTATATGCAAAACTTTTCAACAAATGGCAATCTTGAGTTACTGTTACCTTTATGGAGACAAATAACTCAAGACAAAAACAAAATAACTTTTCCCATTGGACTTCTACACATGCTTCAAACGGCAAAACAAACTCTAGGCAGTCCTTATTATGAAGTTCTTATTTTAGAAAACTTTTATATTGGATTGATATTAATTGCAAATATATTTCATGTGTATTGTAGATTTATATTTGATCCAGGAGGAGGAAAAGTAGATCTCAAGGAATAAGGCCATTGCAAAATGGCTCTGCTCCAACTGTGGAGCGTCTTCATAAAATTCATAAAGCAACTGTCAAGATTTGAGGACAAATCTTTTCTTAAGAGGGAGGGAATGATGATGATGGCATTCTGCTTCATGAAATTACTTCATTGTTCTCTTGTATTTTGTTACATTTTATTGTATATGCATTACACTTCTCTTGGAGTACGGGTTACTATAAATACCCGTCTCCACAATTGTATCATTCACTTTTGAGCATAATGAATTGTGATTTTTGTAGAGAAAATCCAGACACAATTCTCTCTCGAAAGTCAAGCTAGAGAGTCCAAAGTGAACCGCCTCTAGCCACCTTCCAAGCACATTCATCATTCTCTCATTTCTCCAAAATTCCATTGTGCTTTCTCTCTCATCCTCCACGCTGACTCTTCACTGCCACATCTCGTGCACGCGTCAGCTCCTCCTTACATCACCGCTCCAACGCATCAGCCACGTCTTTAGATCGTGTCTCATTCATTCTTCCCCTCACGCATCCCTCCACATCTCAGAGCGTCTTATTATCGTTCTTGAGAGCTCATTATCGCCAACCACAGATCCGGAATCCATACGCGTCTTTGAAGGTATTTTCTCTTCGTTCCTCTTACTACCTCATCTTCTTCTAGGGTTTCCACTGACTTCCACCATTTTCCACCGATTGAAACTTTATCCTTCACCATTTGAACCTTTTCCACCGTTCAATCTCCATTTATCACCGTTTAATCGGTCCAAATCGAGTCTCTCCCCACTCCTAGGGTTTCATTCGTGCCTCTAGGGTTTCCCCCGATTGAACCCTAGATCTTATGGTTCCATGTGTTCGATCTCAGTTTCCCCTTCGATCTCGAACTTCTATTCCATTCCGCTGTGTCTTCACTCGTTGGAGAAGCCTTGAGGATCCAGATCGCACTCCTGCTGCCTCAGTCGGTCCGAACTCCTCAGGCTCTTCCATGACCAACTCTGGACCACTTATAGACTTCAATTTGTTGGATTTCACCCTTTTTCCAATAATGAAGCACCCCTTTCTCATAAGCTCAAAGAGTAAAGTCACCATAGTGCTCTTCTTCTTATGCACACTTCTTTTGTGGAGAGTCTTGAATTATGTGACAGCCCTCCAAATGTCCCAAAATATATTTCCAAAATTTTCTCTGCAATCAATAATGAAAATAATAAGGTCAGATAATTCAAATTAATTAAAATAAGAACTTCTGATCAAATTAAGCACAATTAGCAAAAAATGAGAAAATACTGGACATTCAAGCATAATTCCCTGATTAAATCTAGCACAATAAGCTAAGTGGAATCGATAAAATATTGACTCATCAAAATAGGGCACACTTAGTCTTTTGCACTCCTGGGTACAACACAAGGGTACAACACAAACTCAACACACAGAAAACAAAGACTAGCAGGGAAACAAGCAGATTTACACAATTCTCAATGATTCTGGAAAAAGAAAAGGAGTAGACAATATCCAACACATAATGAATCTGATAAAGCATATACTCATGAAATCATCTAAGAAATTTCAAGCATGGTAAAATGATCAATCATCTTAAGAGGTGAATCAAAAGCAACAAAACCTCGCAGATTAACTATCACTGTATCTCTCAAGTGTCAAGGGTAAATAATGTCAACTCGATGCACTTAAGAAAGCAATCAACAAACAGACTTGGCAAGCCTCGAATATCAACACTCAAAACATACGCATGTTCAAATCAAAAGGTCTTTTATGAATGTAATGGGACCAAGGACAAGGGAGGATAAAATATGGATAACTAACTACAAACCAAAAGAAATAGAGGGCCAATGGGGAACAAGTGTAAACACAGTCAAATCACACCCAAACCTCTAATTCAATCCTCTTCTCGACTCCATTATTTACAATTTTTTTTTCATTTTTCAACTTGTCTCTTTTTCTTTTCTTTCTCTAACTGTAAGAGACAAGATACAAAACATATTTACAAAAAACCAAACAAGAAGAGGAGCCAACTAGCCAGTTCATATGAATCCCTAGGAAGACCACACTTGTTCGCAAAACATTTCCAAAGCTCCAAAATTCCCTAAGGTTAAGGTAAAAATGGTTAAGTATATGAGCTTCAAAACAAAGAAATGGGGAAAGTATTAAAACAAGGTAATCTTATTTGGCTAGAGAGGCTCAAGAACAAAACTGCCTTTATCACTTCCAAACATGCTTATCAATCAAGAATTATCAACCAGAGTCAAGCCAAGGCATATGTGCAAGCAATCTAGAGACATATCACACACAAGAAAGACATAAAGTGGCTTAAATCTCACACAGGAAATGTTCTATCACAATCAATCAACCTCTCAAACATCATAATCATCTTCCCAAGCAAAGAAAAGCAAGAATTTCAAACCATAAGTAGCAACCAAGTGAAGATGAGTCTATAACCTAAACAAAGTTCAGAAATCAAGAGAAACATGCAAAACTGTACACAAGATGCAACAAAAACAACCTAGAAAAGAAAAAATTTAACAAAGAAAACAAAAACTAACAAAGAAAAATCAGAATCTTCCCCAATAGACCACACTTAAACTACACAGTGTCCTCAATGTGTCATAAGCATAAGATTAGAAATCATAACAGTAAACAAATCATGGACAAGTGCAATAAAGGTAGGGAAAGGGGGAGAAGGAAAAAGAAAGCTCCCGTAGGTTAGGGTGGAAGCTGCCAATTTTGGACTATCAGGGAGATGTCTTCCACCATAGGATCTAGCAAGGAAGTTTAGAGGAAGAACTGCTTCATCCGCCAGATTTGATTGAGCAGGGAAATGTCTTCCACAACTAGATCTAAGAAGTGATTGTTGATGAGTGGGTTCAGCCGGTTCCTATTGATCTTCAAGTTTTTGTGTATGTTAGCACCTTTGTTTTCCATTGTGAGTGTGTGTTGATCAAATTCATGTGTACCTCCTGCAACATTGTTAGTGCAATGTGGATCCAAAGAAATGACATGCAGAGGTTGATGACAAATTTATGAACACTGAAATACGACGCCACAAACTTGTTTAACAATCGACAAGTGTGACCGAATCGTTTCAAGTAATAAACTCGTTAAGACCAAGTATCGTTCTCCCAAAGGACCCACGACCTATTTTAGTTATGTGATTTGTTGATTATTTAAGACTTAAGAACAAATAATTGGGATTTAATATGCAAAAGACAGAAAATAAACATGTATGCATGAATGTGATCAATGGCTAAAACAAAATACAAACACTTCAATGGAATATATGGATGAGTATGTTGTTGGGGTTATCAATTTCATCTTATCCACTCTCATATACTTTAAGAATTCAACATTCTTTTCATTATTGTTAATGCCACTCTCTAAATCACCTTGCAAGAAGGCCTATCCTTAATTACGAGTTCATACAATTCCTAGCATTCCTAGTAATTAGTTCTTAAGTGCAGGAGCTTAACGACAACGAATATACTATTGGGAGAAATTCCCCGGATCTAGATTTCCCCGTACGTTCCCGTATCGAAAAAATCAATAATCATGCATTGAATAAGTTAAACAAAGCAAGGATTGAGCAAAGAGAAAAAACCCTAACTAATAATGAAAGAAAGCATAGGTCTTAAATGTAAGATGTAAAAACAAATTCCATATATGAGAGTTTCACAAGACTACATTGATTCCCCAACAACAATACAAGGTTTAGTTCACCATATTCATGGTTAAACTAGATGAATAATAATGAAAGAATGAAAGATAAAACCCTAGAAAGGTGAAGAGGTAGCCTGAGCATCCAAGATCCTCCTTCAAAGGGGTGGAAGAGAGAGTGTTTGCTTCGTTTCTGCCAAAGATACAAACCCTAGGACGTCCTAAAGCTTATATACTATTCTAAAAATACAGAAAATTTAGGCCCAAGCCCATAAGTGTGCCGCTCAGCGGTAAAGTGCCGCTCAGCGGTAAAGTGTCGCTCAGCGGTAAAGTGCCGCTCAGCGGTAAGTGCGTGAGTTATTTTCTCCCCTCAGCGGCCATTTGTCCCCTCAGCAGATCCACCGTGAACTCTTGAGTGCCGCTCAGTGGTAAACTGCCGCTGAGCGGCAGTTGCGGCTTCTCCTTTTGCACTTTTTGATGTCTTTTCTGATTCCATCTCTCTCCTTCTTCACTTCTTTCACCAAATTCACCTTAAAACCTGCACAAAAACACTGAGATCAAGCATAAACCTGTCCAACACTGAAAATATGAACAAAAGCATGATTTCAAGCTAGTTTCTAAGTGTTAAAGGTTCCTTTTAGTGTCAATTTAAAGCATGAAAATAACAGTTTTTCAACTGTTATCACACATTTCTTAGCAATTTGTGGAGTGGAGGTTTTAAACAAACTTGAAATCTCGTCGAGTTTGCTTTCTAGCTTATTGAATCTTTCATCTATCCTCTTTCCATCAACTGCACCATTATCAATTTCATGCACTCCCTTCAACAAAGTCACTGAATTTTCTCTTGTGTCATACTGTTGATTGTCTACTGCCTTTCGTTCTATTAGATCTATACCATCTTTGGGTAACCTGTCTAAGAAAGATCCTCCGCTTGCAGCATCTGCCCATGACCTATCAGTAGGACTTAAGCCTTCATAAAAGCTTAGAATAAAATCTTCCATTTGGAGTTGAGGGCATGAAGAACATTGTTTCTTGAATCTTTCCCAATATTCACTAAGATTTTCTCTATCTCTCTGTCTTATATCTTGAATTTCTCTACGGATAGCTGATAATCTGGATGCAGGAAAATACTTCTCAAGAAATAGTCTTTCAATAGTTTCCCAATTTGTAATCCGTGCAGAGAGATAATACCACCAATCTTGTGCTGTGCCTTGAAGAGTAAGAGGAAAAGCTATCATTTTAAGGCTCTCTATTATGATCCTGGGAGATCTAAAGTTTTCACACAACATGTGAAATTGTCTCAAGTGCTTGTGTGGATTCTCCCTTGATAACCCATTAAACTTTGGTAAGACATTTAACAGGTCAGGTCTCAGCTCCCACTCCTCATTAGGGTATTCAATGTTACTTCGGATAGCTGTATTGTGGGAGGTGGCTAACTGTCTTATGGTTCTTTGTGCCATATTGTTTGGGTTAGGATCAGGTAAAGGGTTTGATGGTATGTTTGTGATTGGAGATAATGAAGGTGGAATGACTTCAGATGTAGGAAGTGTTCCCTCAGTAGAACAAATTGTTCTCTTTGCAATGGGCAAAATTTATGTGAAGGCTAAAAGAATAAGGGATAATAAAAGATGGCCTTGATCATATGAAACCTACAAGCAAGTAGTTCAATCACAGAAAATTTGGGCAAAATCATTCATGCTTCCAAAGTAATAACAATTATTCACAAAAAACTCTGAAACCTAAATCTCACACAAGTAAGCTCACAAGTCCCAGAATTCAGAAAACACCCTTCTCAATATCTCAATCAAGTTTTACCTCAAGCACCTGTTTCATACACTGTGAGCCATCACCTGTATATCAGCAGATCATGCATCATCTCAACATCAATCAATACACTAGAGCATCACAAAGCAATACTTATCACAAAACACAACACAGTTGAATCATAGCAATGTGGTTCATTCAAGCAAAGTACAATAACAAAATAATTGTTTAAAAAGAAAGGTTTAGAAAGTTGGGTTGCCTCCGAGTAAATGCTTCTTTAACATCACTAGCTTGACCCAATAAGCTCATGTCACATCTTTGATCTTGGTGTCATCTTTTCCTTCTCCACACTAACTGATCTTCAATAGCTTCCTATTAACCTTTTTTATTTTCTTGGAAATTGGAGATTCAATCTCTATCAGTCCATCAATTCTGAGTTCTTTCACAACCTACAACTTTTTGTTGAATCTCACTGGATGCCTGGTCTAAGTTCTTCATGTTTCTCCAAGGAGTCTTGATGAACACTTTTTCCTTTGTTATCTTTTTCTCCTTCCTTTACCTGTGACAAAAAACCCTTTTTACCTTTCTTACCTAGTTTGGCTGCTTTAGTGCTAGTCTCTAATGCATCTCCACATGCAGCTTTGGGACTAGTCTACTTCACCTGGATTTGCTGCTCTGCATTAAACACATTGAAAATCACCTCCTCTTCTTGGTTTTTAAGTGATATAGTTCCATCAGCATTGATGATCACCTTGGCCCTTTTCATGAATGACCTTCCAAGAATTATAGGGATCTCCAAATCTTGCTCCATCTCCATTATGACAAAGTCCACCAGGAATCTGAGGTTGTCAGTTTGAACCATCACAAAATAGTAAGTTGCATGGAAGTTTATGTGGACAACCTGGTGGTTAGATCACAATCGATTAGTGTCATGTAGAAGAGTTAAAAGAGGTGTTCGGCCAAATCAGGAAATACAAAATGCAATTAAACCGTTCGAAGTGCACCTTTAAGGTTGGAGCAGATAAGTTCTTAAGCTTCATGCTCACTGCTTGGGGCATAAAACCGAATCTAAATAACTATAGTGCCCTTTTAGAAATGAGAAGTCCATAGAGCTTAAAGGGAGTGCAAAGATTGGTTAAACGTTTGACCTCCCAGTCAAGGTTTATTCCTAAACTAGTAGAGAAGATCAAACACATCTTGAAGATAATCAAGAAACAAACTTTTAAAAAGTGGGACTATTAGTGCGAGGTTTCCTTCACCGAAATATAATCATTTTTTATATTTTAAAATATTAATTTGTTTAGTTAATTTTAGGCTTAATACCCCTATTGGTCCCAATTTTTGTCAACTTTGTTTGAAATGGTCCTAATTTTTTAAAAATGTTCATTGTAGTCCTAAAGATCGTAATTTGTGTTCAATTAGGTCCTCTTTGCAAACGTCGTTTAAATCGTTAATGGCCAAATGTCCTATTGTGTAATCAGTGAATGGCATGTCATTTAACTGTTGACGTGGACAACACCTCACCACCATCAAATTCGATCTGCCACCATGAAGCCCAAATGCACCACCACTCTCTCTTCACTGCAAGCGCCGCCGCAACACTACCCACCACCATCGACACGCACCTGCACGAGAGGAACCCAGAAACGCGACCGAGCAACAATAATGACAAGCCACTGCTTCTTCGCAGTAGAAGCAGTGCCTACCTTGCCACCACTACCTCAGGTTGCTGCCACCATCAACACCGAAAGACCTTAGTTCCACCACCACCATGCGAACCCTAAAATTGTAGAGTTGCAATCTCCTTCGCCAAACCAGTTCAAAACTTGTACACAGAATTGCGACAACGTGACAAGCATCAACATTGCGCCTCCAATCATCGCGCATCTTCTACGTTCCATCTCAACCATGTGATAACAGTTGAAAAACTGTTATTTTCATGCTTAAAATTGATACTAAAAGCAACCTTTAACGCTTAGAAACTATCTTGAAGTCATGCTTTTGGTCATATTTTCATAAATAAGAGAGCTGGACAGGTTTATGCTTGATTTTTGTGTTTTACGTAGGTTTTAAGGTGAATTTGGTGAAAGAAGTCAAGAAGGATAGAATTGGAATCAGAAAAGACATCAAAAACTGTAAAAGGAAAAGTCGAGCCCATTGGGATATTTTTATACCCTAAGTCGTGCTTTGGCTTCTATTTTCATATTGTTCTTTGCACACACACTCCTAAACAATTTTCTAAAGGTTCTCTACATTTTTCCTTTCATTCCTCTTTAGAAAATCTCCCTTCCACTCATTTTCTCACTAGTTTTCCATCTAAGTTTGGGGTTGGGAGAGAGTATCATTGAACAGGTTGATTTTTTCATTGTGGTTTACTAATGCTTAACAATGTATCTTGTGGTTTTTTGAATTATGTTTGATGTAGGGATGGCCTCCTCATCGGACAAAAAGAATCAAGACTATAGGATCCAAGAAGAAGGAGAGGAAGAAGACTCTGACGACAACATGAGTTGATGAGGAACTGAGATAGCATTCACTGATGGATGCTATCAGTACTAGAGCAGGATTTGTTTTATCTTCTATTTTGTTCTAAACTTATTTGCTTCTGTTAGTAGAATAGGGTTTGATGTACTCAATTGGAAACTTGGTCTGTTATGATGGTTTGCTTATGATTGTGATTGTTTGATAAGTAATGCTTGATGATGCTTTGAGATTGATTGATGTTGAGATGTGCACATTAAATGCTTATACAGGTGATTCACAAGCTTTGTGAACATATGCATGATGTTGTGATTGTGATTGTGATATTAAGCAGGATGTGTATGTCAAATGTGAATGAGTTTATATGTGAGGTTTTAAGATCCAGAGTTTTTATGATTGAATGATATTACTTTGAAAGCATGAATGATTTTTACCAGGTTTTCTATGATTGAATCGATTGCTTGTTTGCGTCATATGATCAAGGCCACTTGTTGGTAACCCTTTTTATTGGCCAAATTCATGAAGTTAGCCCACTAAAAGAGAGCACTTTGTGTTCTATCCTTTGAACCCTTAGCCTTGAACATAATTTGAAAACCCTTGTGAAAAGCTTTACCTTGAGTTAAGTAGAAAATGTTTTATGGCATTGATAAATGTTCAAGTTTGGGGTTGTTGGGAAATTATTAAAGGGAAATTAAAAGCATTGAGCTAAGAGCTAAGAAATAAGAATGTGAAAAGAAAAAGAAAAAGAGAAAGAAAAGAAAAAGAAAAGAAAAGGCAAAGCTCAATGCAAAAGAAAGTTGGGAATAAATAAGAATGATTGTGTCTATATGATTCTCTTAACTCAAGGGTTTTGTGATCTAGAAAAACCAATTTTCTTGTTAGCCCAGCCACATTATAATCCATTGAAAAGTCCTTGAGATCATGCATGCTTGTGAATTTATTTGATTATGGTTAAATGAAAGGCAAAGTCAATTCATGTGACATTGTGATAGTGGAGTGAATGAGTGATTACCTCTTATACACTTGTATTTGAGTGAAACACTTTACCTAGTGAGGAAATATTCCATGAGCACATGAACATCCATGCGTAATTGATTGATCATTCATGAAAAATAACATTTGTTGGATATTAAGTGACTGTGTGAACACCAAAGCATGTGTATGTCTTGATTGAAATCTTTGTCATGAGTTTAATTCATGTTTTTACTTATCTTAAAAAGAGGATTTTTTTAATGAAGTGAACCATTGAGTTACATCTTGTTTGCTTCAGGACAAGCAAAGTTCTAAGTTTGGGGTTGTGATAACAGTTGAAAAACTGTTATTTTCATGCTTAAAATTGATACTAAAAGCAACCTTTAACGCTTAGAAACTAGCTTGAAGTCATGCTTTTGGTCATATTTTCATAAATAAGAGAGTTGGACAGGTTTATGCTTGATTTCAGTGTTTTATGTAGGTTTTAAGGTGAATTTGGTGAAAGAAGTGAAGAAGGATAGAATTGGAATCAGAAAAGACAAAAAAAAAGTGCAAAAGGAGAAGTCACAATTACCGCTCAGCGGCAGTTTACCGCTGAGCGGCACTCAGGCAATCACGTTGGATCCGTTGAGGAGTGAAAATGCCGCTGAGGGGGAAGAATCAACTCAGGCACTTACCGCTGAGCGGTAGTTTACCGCTGAGCGGCACTTTTATGGGCTTGGACCTAATTTTCTGTATTTTTAGAATAGTATATAAGCTTTAGGACGTCCTAGGGTTTGTATCTTTGGCTAAGACAAAGCAAACACTCACTTTTCCACTCCTTTGAAGGAAGATCTTGGATGCTCAGGCTACCTCTTCCTCTTTCTAGGGTTTTATCCTTCATTCTTTCATTATTATTCATCTAGCTTCACCATGAATATGGTGAACTAAACCTTGTATTGTTGTTGGGGAATCAATGTAGTCTTGTGAAACTCTCATATATGGAATTTTTTTAAAATCTTATTTTTAAGACTTATGCTTTCTTTCATCATTAGTTAGGGTTTTTCCTTTTTGTGTAAAGCTTGCTTTGTTTAACTCATTCATTGCCATGATTAGTGATTTTGTCGATATGGGAACGTACGGGGAAATCTAGATCCGGGAAATTTCTCCCAATAGCATATTGGTTGCCGTTAACCTTCTGCACTTAAGAATTAATTACTAGGAATGCTAGGAATTGTATGAACTCGTAATTAAGGATAGGCCTTCTTGCAAGGTGATTTAGAGAGTGGCATTAGCATTGATGAAAAGAATGATGAATTCCTAAAGTATATGAGAGTGGATAAGATGAAATTGATAACCCCAACAACATACTCATCCATCTAATTCATTGAAGTGTTTGTATTCTGTTTTTCTCCATTGATCAAATTCATGCATACATATTTAATTACTGTCTTTTGCATTTAAACCTACAATCAATTTGTTTTCAAGTCTCAAATAATCCATAAATCATATACCTAAAATAGGTCGTGAGTCCTTTGGGAAAACGATACTTGGTCTTACCTTGTTTTATTACTTGATACGATTCGGTCACACTTGCCGATTGTTAAACAAGTTTGTGGCACCGTTTTTCGGTGTTCATAAATTTGTCATCACCATATCGCGATACCATGTGCAGCCGCAAGAATCACCATCATCAATCTCTCCACTAGAGCCGTCAAAATGGGTTGAAACCCGTGCACTACAAAAAAAATCTTATTTAGAGGGGGTTATTTTGGAGAGGGTATAAAAAACCCCCTCAAATTAACACAACTTAAGATGTTTAATTTAAATTATTTAACTGACAATGTTTGTGGGAGTTTTAATTCCTTTTAAGAGAGGTTTATAACCTCCTCAAATAATAATATATATTTTTTCTTCATTTACTAATTCTTTTACATTTTTCCCTCTAAACATTTTACAGTAAGTTTTCTTTTAACAATCCTAAAATTTTATTCCCTTCATATCTTAAACCCATCTGCTTAAACCATTGAACCCTAAAATCAGTTCCCCCCTTAATTCCATCCGCAAAATCAGTTCCCCCTTCATTCCATCCGATTTCTCCCTCGCAGGTACGCAATCTTCCTTTCTTCCTTCTTCTATTTCCTGTTGTCATTCATTTCTTTCATTTCTCCTTTGGATTGCCCGTGTTTCCTTTTCCTTTCAGATTCGCAGTCGGTGGACGAAGCTGCAACGAGGGTTCTGCGGACCGGCAGACAGCGGAGCTCATAACGTCACGGAGGTACATCGTTCTACAACTCTTTGTGCTTTTGTCGATAGCTGAGGCACACAAGCATTCACCGATGCATACGTGACAGGATAAGTAGGACAGTAAGAAATTGATGAACTATTTGTTTATTTGTCCTCAATTTTAATGATATAGATTTTTGTTCTTGACCTTGGGTTTGGTGTTATATGCATTGTTGCTGGACAGATTTGAATGTTTTTTTCCATAATGGATAGGGGAAGATTTTGGAGGGCTTGTTTTCGTTGCTTTTAGTTCTTCTGTTATTTTGTAGTTAGGAGGACTTCTTATTGTCTTCTGGAACTTGTTAATTACTATATTTCCTGCAACTGAAATATGTATTTATACTAATGCAGATTAATGCACAGTTATATTTTTCATTTCGATTACGTACCCGTCCTACCTTTTGACAATATATATATACTTATTATTATTGTTTATGTAAAAGGAGTTAGTATGTAATTGGCGTTTTACTAATAGTTGAAGGAAAAACTGTGTATTAACTTTTACATTCATAATCTATATATATATATATATTATGCTATAGGTCATTGTCTTCTGGAACTTGTTAGAAGGCATTGTACCACTGCTCACAAGTAACTTCTACATTTGTAACATTTTCTTTGATATTAGTGTTTACTAAGTTATGCCTTCTTTCTCTTCCTTCCATCCTAGATTAGTAAAATATTAATTTGAGGATTATTTTTATTGTAAAATTAAGTTTAGTAGAAAAAAAACTTAAGTAGTAACATCTGTAATGAGAGGACACTATGTCATCCAAAATGGAAAAGAGAAGCATGTTAGAGAACAAAAAGATGTGAGAAAAAAAAATTGAATGTGCTCAATTCTTATGCATACATGTGAGGGTGTCCCTTGTGATGGTGTGTAAAGGCTCGAAACCAATATTTATTGACTGTTTCTTGGGGACCAGAATAGATTTATTTAATTTAATTTTTGAAGTGATATAGGTACCTATTGGTATGGGGATTTTACTATTTATTTGGTGTATTATATTGCAGGTGGAGACCATTTTGGACAGGGATAACTTTACTTTGGATGAACTTCTTGATGAGGACGAAATTATTCAGGAATGCAAAGCTCTCAATAGTCGCCTTATAAATTTGTAATCCTCTTCTTTTCTTCTATTACAAATATCTTTCATATGTGAAATTATTGTAGTTTATTATTTAGTGCATTATAATAAACTAAAATGTTTTGCATCCTATTATTCTATTCTAGCTGGTCTTTTTCCATCCAATTAATTGGGAGTTTTGTTTTGGAATCCAGTTTTTTAAATCTTTTGTTGAATTTTTACTCTATACTTGTATTCCTATATTTGTTTAGGAAGTTATAATCTGAAATAAAAATACTTTATATGAGCGGCTGGTTATTCCTTCAGCTAGTTTTAGGTTGGAACTTATCCTTAGTATAAGAGATGAGTTGAACACTTTTCCAAGGGATCATCATCCTTATCTTCTGTGTTTATGATTTCATATATATATATACATATATATATATATATATACATATATACATATATATATATATATATATATATATATATATATATATATATATATATCTAGATATATATGTATATATATGCATATATATGCATATATATGTATATGTATGTATGTATGTAGGTGAACCTAGTGCAAGTAGTGTTGAAATTGTGATTCCTGTATCCCACATAAAATCCAAAGCTCAGTTGTTAATTAAGCAATGAAAAACCTATAGAAACTGTTACTCTTTATCCTTTGCCAACTGCACTTGTAGTGGAGATATTAACAATGATTCCTATGTTTGTTCATTTTTTATTTGTTTGGTTCTTATTATTGAGGCTTGCATACTTGATTGATATATAGTGACATCTAGACTCTAGACCATATTGAGATTGCAGGCTTGTTTAGTTCATAAGTTCACAGTTTAAACTGTGATGTATCTTGTAATGAGATAATGTTTTATTTTAAATATTCAGACCTAAAAAACTAATACTTTCATCACAATTCACATATGACTACGGTTTAAAGTTTAATGACTCTCAACTTTATTCAGACCTATTTTTCACTGAACCACTTGCTAGATCTTTTTGTTGAAGCACACTAGGTCATGATTTATTGAAGTCTAGCTCTGTAGTCTGTTAACTGTGGCTCTAGGTAGAACCAAAAATCCTTTAGCATAAGATATAACGAGTCTGTTAACTGCGTCCATTATAAAATGTTTTGCATAAAAGATAAAAATATCTCACTCTAGAAGTATATTTAGCATCCAAAAATAGGTTCCAAACATTCACCCAGTTGCTTTCCGTTTTCTGTTTTTTTTTTCAGAAACTATCATTCACAAGTGAATTATAATTTATCAGTATCATAAAAGCTGATTTATGAACAAGTACTTTTTGGATTAATATTATTGTTTACAGGTGAGGATGGGATCAAGTGACGTGCTTGAATCCACTAAAGCGAGCCTCTCACTCTGTTTTTTAACAATTTGGACTTGTGCAATTAATTAAATTAGGAAACAAAATATTGCTTTGATATTCCATTTTATCATTAAAATTGAGGACAAATAAACAACATTAAAATGTGGGCATTTCCATGTCACATTGATGCTAGCAAATGGATGTGATAATTATTTGAACACTAAGCAACAAAATTACATTAAACTATCTTTCTCTTCCAACTCACATTTCCTTCCTTCTTTCCTCAACAATCATTTTCCTTTTTCATAATTGATGTTGCAGGTTTTTCTTTAAGCATTGCAATCTCACCGCTACAACTTGTTCTATGCCTACAGGAACAAATTGAAGTGGGTTTGAGTCAAAGCACTACTGATGAATCACAGGTTTCCCCTCATGATGTTGTTGGTAGAGTGTTAGGCCCAGAGCATTCTGGGAGAGTGCGATGCATGGGTTTGGGAGCAGCTCCTACTAACTCATTCAGAAATACAAGAATGCGACTTTCAGATTTAAGCATGGGTTCATCTAGTACTGCCACATCATCAGCATCTACTAATCAATGGGAACAAAAGTACATGAATTTAGAAGGTGCGCTGAAAGCATATATGATAATGAAGGAAGGAAAGATTCCTGATGAATTGGCTACCTTCTTTGATCCTCAACCACAAGTAAGATACTAAATAAGTATAAGTAATATGCTTGATATATTGTAATAATATACCAATTCTGTTTTATGAGTACATGCAATTGATGTGGCTACCTTCTGATGAGACATTCACCTACATGTTAAATATACCAATTCTGTTTTATTACAAGGGAATAGAATGTGATGAACAGATGACAAAATCAAAACCACATCATAAAAATTAAAAATAGAGACACTTAGAGATGAAAGATATTTATGATTTAAAATATCTAGTAGTCGAGAAATGCAGTGATCAGTTCTTTAACCTCATAAGAAACACATAATTATAGAATTTGAAAGCTTGGGATAGGAAGTCTGTCACAGCTGATATATGGAATTTGAAAGCTATAATTAATTAATTATTTCTAGCTTTTCGTTGGGTGGAGGGCCTACACCCTGCAAATTCTGAATCCCTACTATTTGTATGTCTGTTATTTATTAGATGTGCATGCAAAATATGTAATGAGAGTACCATGCAAACTACAGCACAATGCATATCCCATATCCACTCTCCACTGTCATTCTGTAATGTTGTGCATTTCCCCTACTTCTGCCACTGTCATTATTATATAAACAGCCTTTGGTTGGCGTGATCACTCTATATATGCAATCGATAATTACCATGATTCTTAGAGGATTTTGCATTCGTTATTGGAGACTCAGTTATATAATTTGAGTTATATTATATTATTTTGAAAGACTGAAATGTAAGAAAGACATATCTCTAAGAATATGGCTAGATGTTTTTGCAAGCAATTAAAGTACCAACGAACGCCGGGCTCGAACTAAGGTAGGCTCATTTGGCTTTTTACTAGAATGGTTGGCATGTAAATGTAATCAAAATTTGTTGGATTCTTTTGTTCCACTGTTGCTTTTAGACTCAAATTCTCCATTTTTCGATAACTTTTTCTCACTTGGATTACTTATGGTTTATATGGGGTGTAATTGATAGTGACAATGAAAAGTGTTAGTGGACATGAACCATATTGAACTTTGTTTATATATTCCGAAAAATCCTTTCAGCATGAAACATGTACGAATATTAAGCCCCTAATGCAAACTTTGCTGGTCCGAAAGAATGTCTGTCTTGTGCAACGTGTGGTATATTTATATTCTCATTCTACTCAGCAAAAACAATCAACTTGCTGATATGAAGGGTTAGGTTTTCGTATGACTAGTAAGATAGTAGCAATTAATTTTCACACACTTGTTTCTGGTGCAGAATTACATCCCTTCTGTTTTAGTGATTTTGAAACAGTCTTGTTAGGTTGGTGCAGGGAAGGGATTAAACAGGGGTTTGGTTGATGGTCAAACCGTGAGGTAAGCTGGTGGTGGTGTGTCTAAGCATCTGAGTAGGTTTCTAGTTTGGAAAACATATAACGCCGATTATGAATAGAACGAGACTTGGAATAGTCTTTCTTTCTCTAGGTTAATTAGTTTTCCTTTAGATGTTTAAGGTGCTATCGGATATAGTGTAAAGTTTAGAGAACCGTGGGAAATACTTGATGCAATTGATACAGGGGCTGATACGGTAACTAACAGGTGTGGCTAGTGTGCTTAGAAGTAATTAAGGCTATTATTAATCAATCTTACAAACTCATATGGCAGTCGAACTTTGATCATCAGTTGTTTATATACTTGGTAGCAGTTTAGACTTGTTATGTGGAGGCCTGCCTTTTAGCTATTGAACTATACATCTTGTTGGAACAATCGGTACCGTTATAGAGTCGCGCAGCGGGATAAATTAATAAAGCGGAAAGCGTGTTCAGTCAAACTCTTAATAAGATGGTCAGTTTTAGAAATTTAATTTACTTAGAGACAAATTTCCAAACAGTTGATGTGTATAAAATAGTAAAGAGTATAGAGAGCAAGAAAATTCAACACAGAATTTTTATCCTGGTTCGATTCAAAAGAATCTACATCCAGTTGTTAATCACTATAAAAAGTGATTAACGTTTTCACTAAAAATAGTTTCACAAGTTTACAATAGAGTGAATGAAACAGAAAACAGATAAAACCTTCCTTCGAACGAACGAACTGGAAGAATATAAAGTTTGCCAACTTGAAGAGAACCGCTCCGACCTTTGACCCACAAAGCGGGAGCTTCTCCTTTTCACAAGACCAGGCAATGCAATGAACAAGCTTTTGGAACTTCCTCAGATCACACTGTATTCTCAAAAGCTTTTTTGTTCAACTTTCTTTCTAATTTCTCCAAAACAAAATATATAGCCAAGTACACTGAATGCCAAAGGTCAACTCCCAACTGCCATGAATAATCGATTATATTAAGTGATAATCGATTATTCAAGTCCGTTATAGGTTTTCGAAAAAGTGATAATCGATTATATGAAGTGATAATCGATTTATTCAAGTACGACTTGTGATAATCGATTATTGCTTCATCATAATCGATTATTGTAGTTAAAAATGTAAGTTTACAAGTTTTACAAGAATTTTCTACTACATTTAATTTCTACAAATTTGCTTTTAACTAATTCTAATATCTTCTGCAACTAAAACTTCTTGTAGCATCATCAAAACAAATTTCTTCAAGATTTACCAATACTCCTTATTGGTAACACATCTGACTTGGTAGGTTGTTAGAATTGATAAGAGTGAATTTGATTATTTTTTTATATATTATTTACAAAATGTGAGTACATGTAATTGAGTTTATTTTATTAATTGTTTTTTATATTATTTCAGCAAGCTCCTGATGCAAATGAGCCAGAGTCTCCTTTGGGTGCAAGACAATCATCTGATGGAAGTAACATTTAGGAAGTTTATGATATTGTTTTAGGATAAAACTATACCTAGTTTATTATGAATTGAGTAACATTTCTTTCTTTGTAACTACTTTTGTAATGAATTACATTGACTTTTAGTCTATCTTGATGTGACTATAAAATTGTTTCTCAATTTATTTTTCTAAATTTCTTTCTATTCAAGGGCTTTTGTTGTATGATATCTTTTTTTAATCAAATGAATCATATTTGTTTGGTATTTAATAATTTTAGAAAAAAATTAAATTTATTTAATTTTGAAATTGAAAAAAAAAATTAATGGAAATAGATAGTTATTATATATTTTAATAATCATTAAACAAAAAAGTGACAAAAATATAAAGGAGGTTAAAAACCCCCTCAAAATAATAGTCAGTAATAGAGGAGGTTTTTACCCTCCGCCGAAAACCCCCCGCAAATTGAATATATAGAGGAGGTTTTTACCCTCCGCAGAAAAACCCCCGCAAATTGAATATGATACCAGGGGGCAAAAAAAACCCCCGCAGATAATTTGTGGCGACTCAAAGTGCGGGGGTTTGAAAAACCCCCGGAATTTATTTAGCGGAGGGTAAAAACCCCCGCAAATTGAAAAATAAAAACCCTATAAATAAGCATTTTTTTGTAGTGGTGAGCCAACCCGGCTCACCACGGGTTTGAGCCGGGTTGGGTTGGAAAAAAATGTCAAATTTTTTATGCGAGCCAATTTTGACCCGGCTCACTAAGAACCCGGCTCACATGGGTTGAACCCGTGGTGGGTCGGGTTGGCTCACCAACCCACCTACTTTTTTTAATTAAATCAAATTAATTATTTAAATTCTATTTTTTTTATTAAAATTAAATTAATTATTCAAAATGTATAACTTTTACTTAGTAATATGTCTTTAATTATTTATTACTTTATGTTTCAATATTATTAGTTAACACTATTTTTTATTGTATTGTAGATGGAGATAAAGAAGAAGATGCTTCAAGAGAGCATAATTCTATGGATTTATAATAGATGTTTCATTTTCTTTTATATTAATTGATCATATTATTACTGTTTCAATTTGATGGATCAAAGTAACATGTTATAAGAATCTCGGAAGAAGAGAGTGAAAAAAAACTTAATTAAGTGAGCCAATGAGCCAACCCGTTTAACCCACCAACCCGTGGTGGCTCGAGTCGGGTTCGAATTTTTTCGACTCGCTAATAAATGAGCCGGGTTGGGTTAGCTCACTAAGTGACCAACCCGTGGTGGGTCGGGTTGGGTCGGGCCGGGTTACCCGTTTTGACAGCTCTACTCTCCACCATCTCGCCAGTCACAACACCACCAAGCTTCTTCACATACCTATAAATACATCCCTAATTTTTGTTGCAAGGAAGAAGAAAGAAGAGGCGCATGAGATCCCTTTCCCCAATCTAAAACCCTAATTTTGGGTGGGGAAGGGGCTGACACGTGGCAATGCCTCATTGGCCACATCCACCTCACTACGCCTTAAACTGTCAAGGTCAGCAGTTAAATGGCATGTCATTCACTGATTGCACAGTTGGACATTTGATCGTTAACGATTTAAATGACGTTTGCAAAAAGGACTAAATTAAACACAAATTACGATTTTTAGGACTATATTGAACATTTTAAAGAAATTAGGACCATTTCGAACAAAACTAACAAAAATTTGGACCAACACATGAAGCCTTAATTTTAATTATAGAATATTTTTAATTAAATCAAGGGAGTAATAATAATTGTTTAAAGAAAAAATATTTGTTTTCAAAACAAAGAAAACATCATTAAATGACAGCATTTTAAAGAAAAAAAAACAATTATTGATTGCATAATTTAGATAGAGTTTTTCGTATGTGTTTTATAATCCATTTGTATTACTAGAAAACCACTATAATTCTTTCGGTGGTTGGTTGTGTTTTAGAGAAAGAAGGATATGGAAGAAGGAAGAAGGTGGTGGAGGGGTAATATGTGGGAGAAAGCAGAATGAGATGAAAGATTGTCCAAAAAAAATCAAAACGAAAATACTACAAAAAAAAAAAACTAAAAACAAAAATTCAAGTAACTCACATCAAACTACCAAAAGTTAATTTAATATATGGTCAACTTTGCACAATTTTAAATAAAATTGGTATCTATATGGATAAGATAGTTATATAGGATACAAGACTTGTATCATATACTACATGTATTTCATACATAGATACGTTTATCTAAGAATTATAGAATATATATATATATATATATATATATATATATATATATATATATATATATATATATATATTTTAAAAGAATACAAAAATTCTTAACTATATAATTATTATTTGTCTATATCCAAATTAAAATCATATGTATTAAATACTATTAAAATAAAATTTATAAATTATTGTCATCACAATACTATTACTATTTTATTAGTAAATGTTGGTAAAATTTTTTAAAATATTCAATAGTGATACGTGTTTGAAATATACGTATCAGTACTTAAAAAAATATTGAAAAATAATTAAATTTATAAAGTTAAATTTGTATTTAATGTGCATGGCTTAACCCAATTACTAATTAAAATATTAAAAAAGAATTGAATTTATAGAGTTAAATTTGCATTTAATGTGAACGAGTTAACTGAGTGACTAATTAAAGAATATAATTATTTGTTGTCTTTTTGTGTGAAACTATTTCCACCATTTGAGTATAAATAGATGAATGTTTGTGGTTGAATAATATATTCAATGAACAACATGGGGTCTTCAAGATGTTTTATTGTCAATATGACATTATTGTTAGCTCTTTTCATCATGACTTCAGGTGATTAATGATGGTCTTTTCACTTTCTCTTTAGTTTCTCAATTTAAACAAATTATTTTCTTCTACACTACACATTTGATTTCTTACTATGAAATAAAATCTTTCATGTAGTTTTTGTGTGGAATTAGGATTGTTGTTTTATTTAAAAAATTAAGTTGGCATTATTCTTAATTAGATTTTTGTGATGCAGATTTGTGCACGGTGAAGACAAAAGCAAGAGGAATCATTTATAGAACACCATGTGATAACGATAAGCAATGTCAAATTGGGTGCCATAATCCAAATTGTGGTTGTGCATCAGTATGCATTCAACATGTTTGTCAGTGTCCACATCTAATTTCAATCCATAGTGATACTGTCAAATCACCCCACCTAGCACACCCACCACACCAAGCACCATCACCACACCACCATGGCCCACGACACCATCACGGCCCACCACACCACCATGGCCCACCACACCACCACCCACATCACCACCGAGCACCACCACCACACCATGCATCCTCAAATTGAGTCATCTTCTTAGGATGGAATTGATCATCAACCTCCTTTTCTTATGTATTCTTAGTTCTTAATAAAATGTGATTGTTTCATGTCTCATCGTGTACTTTTATTGTATCAGAGCTCATCAACTTTCTTAGATTTGATTGATTAACAGAGACAAATTTCAGCTAACAACATTTGAAAAATCAAAATAATATAATTAAATTGCTATAAATTAAAATTAATTTAAGTTAATTTGTAAAAAAACAAAGTATTTTTTTAAAAAAATATTAAAACTTTTACTTCCAACTTATTTATTAATTAATTCTAATTTATGATGAACTTTTTTAGTTGTTTAAAAAAAACCTTTTATAAACATAATCTAATTCGTTATATTTGCTTAATTTTAATTTTGAAATGAAAAGGAGTTTAATGTTGCTTTAATTACCAAAAAATTGTAATCAGGATGATAATAAGAAGTTAAGGTATCAATCCATTTGAATGAATCAATATTATTAATGTGAAAGCAACTTCATAAGAGAAAGACATCATTGTTTGTCTTTAAATGTTCAAATAAAATCAATGATGATAAAATAGAACTAACACAAAGACATTACTCTAAAGACAAACTAAAGATAATCAAAATCAATGTAAATTGTTATATTAAACACCTCGTAAGTGTTGCTTAATGTGTAATCAAATAACAATTCGTTGTTATTACTACCAAAATTACAACAGATTTAGCGATGAAATTTAGAAACAAAAATATGAGAATATGTGTTTCAATTCAAGGCAATTACTTCTTGCGTCCTATATTTTTTTTCCTACTTTTTGGAATTTGTTTTTCAAAACACAATAAAAAAATTTTGAAATTTTTTCCGAAAATCAATTACCCCTCCTTTTATGAAAAACATTTTCAGGTACTTAACTTGTGAAAAAGCTTTAGTCTCACTTCAGTCTTGACTCCATATGCCGAAGTTTGAATATGTGACCCTGATACCACATAATGTTGATCAGAATGCTATTAAATTGTTTTTAATGAAGGAAGGAGAATCGATTTTCCTCTTTATGCATATGTTTGGTTTTAGATAATGGTTTATGTGTGGTTAGGTAATGGTTTTAATAATAAAAATAATAATATTTTTATAATTTTAAATAATAATTTTAATTTCATTTTAACATAATTTTTACTATTTATATCATATTTATTTTCAATAATAAAACGGTAATCATTTAATTTTGTGTATTAAAACATTTTTTTAATTTATTATATTCATCATATCATAGACAAATTTTCGTTTTTAATTCATTCAAATCACATAATCTTTTTTCTTAATAAAAACAATTATACATTCACCTCCTTTTTTTTCTGGCAAATCTATCTTCAAATTCATCTTTAAATCCAAATGAAATTTTGTTTAGAGAAGTGCTCATATGAAGAACTTGAGCCAATGTACACAACAATTTGAAGATCAATAGGCACCGGATGAACCCGCTCATCAACAATCCTTGCTTCTTAGGTCCAGCTATGGAAGACATTTCCCTGGTAGATCAAATCTGGAGGATGAAGCAATTCTTCCTCAAAACTTCTTTGTTGGATCCAATGGTGGAAGACATCTCCCTACAAGTCCAAAATTGGCAACTGCCACCATGATCAAGGGAGTTTTCCTTTTCTCTTTTCCTCCTTTCCCTACTTTTATTGCACTTGTCCATGATCTGTTGACTGTTCTGATTTATGATCTTATGCTTATGACACATTGAGGATACTGTGTAGTTTAAGTGTGGTCTATTGGGGCAAATTATGAATTTTCTTTGTTAGTTTTTGTTTTATGTGTTAAATTTTTTCTATTTTAGGTTGTTTGTATTGCATATTGTGTACAGTTTTGCATGTTTCTCTTGCTTTCTGAACTTTGTTTAGGTTGTAGACATATCCTTTCCTTCACTTGACTGATACTTATTGGTTTGATATCCTTGCTTTTCTCTGCTTGGAAGATGATTATGATGTTTCAAAGTTGATTTGATTGTGACAAATACCCTGTGTGAGATTTGGGCCACTTTATGTTCTTTCTTGTGTGTGATATGTCTCTTGATTGCTTGCACATATGCCTTGGCTTGACTCTTGTTGATAATTCTTAATTGATATGCATGTTTGGAAGTGATAAAGGCAATTTTGTTCTTGAGCCTCTCTAGCCAAATAAGCTTATCTTATTTTAATCCTTTGATAACCCCTATTGAGCCTATACTTTCCCTATTTCTTTGTTTTGAAGCTCATATACTAGCCCTAAGTGAAACAAACCATGTTTACCTTAACCTTAGGGAATTTTGGAGCATTGGAAGTGTTTTGGGAACAAGTGTGGTCTCCTAGGGGTTTCTGATGAATTGGTTGGTTGGTTTCTCTTCTTGTTTTATGTTCAGAAATATGATTATATTTTTTCTCTGATAGTTGTGTGCTAAAGAGAGAAAAGAAAAGAGACAGGATGAAAAAAAAAAGTGAGAAAAATAAAAAAATTGTGAATAATGGAGTCAAGAAGAGGAGTGAATTAGAGGTTTGGGTGTGATTTTAATTTAAGTATTGAAAGTTTAAAATACAATTTAAAAAAAAGGATTAATGCTTATTTCAGTTTGAAATACAATTTCGAAGAAAGAGAAAAGAACAAATAAGAAAAGGCATAAATTGTAAATGAAGTTGTAAACCATAAAACACATAGACTTCTTCTCTCGTGAACGGGGCAGCCTGTATGCATTCCAACCATGAATCAACATTTTTTCTCCAAAATCGAATGAATGCAAAAAAAAAAAAAGAATGTAATCACTGCTGCTTGTTTCTCCTTTGTATTTCCCACTTTTCCTAGCCGTGACCTGCACAATTAAAAGAAAGGAAAATGTTATTTGGACAACGAAATTTTGACATAGATTTGACAACGGCACGTGGCAGCTCTGCATTGGCTCAGTAATTTGAAAATAAACCAGAGAAAGGGTTACGGGGCGAGGGGTATTTTGGGATTTCCAGGTTAAAATTTTAAGATTTGGGTTTGGGGGTTTAGGCTGGGAAAGACGTTCGTTCAAGCCTTCCATCTTGTGTGTTGCTCTCTCACTGTGTCGTCCGTCTTCTCTCTCGCTGTGTCGTCCGTCTTCTCTCTCGTTGTGTCGTCCGTCTTCGAAGCTTCCATCCTCGCTTTCGTTCTCTCCTCCTTCTTCAAAACGTGCATTGAAACCTTCGAGGATCTATGTGGCTGTGTGTTCCATCTTTACCCTACCCACAGCGTTGAACCCTTCCATCCTTTGTGTGGGTCTGTCGTCCACAGAGGAACCCTTCCATTTTGGCATTCGGAAAGCGGGTGTGGTTGTTTAGTTGTCCATTTCGCGTCTGGTGGAGGAGGTCGTGGAGCAGTGGTATCCGTTTTTATTGGTGTAAGTAAAAATGGGCGAGCCCTGACATTGTGTTTTACACTGTGTTTTTGGTTTTCATTAAGTTGAATGATATAACTGAGTGTGGAATGTTATCTTGTTAGGGCCGTTTCAATGGAAGGGAAAAAAAAGCAAGTGTAAGAAAAAAATTAAATTTTGTCTTTATATATTATTTAATTATCGTATGAATTGTAGTTAGTAATAAATTTCTATGATTTTTTTTGTAGTGGCGACTTCTTATCTCGATGGATTCATCGATCATTATTGAAATGAATCGTTTACTACGACAGTGTCATGTGGATCTGATTAGGATGACTCCATTTATGTGGTGTTTGAATATTCAAAGCCCTGTGGAGGTGAATTTGAAATTATTGAAGGTTATGGTTTGCAGGTGGGTTGGGAATGATAACAGTTTTAGAGTAAGTCAAAAGTTGGTGCCCTTTAAAGTTATTGATGTGTTCATGAGCATAGGTTTAGAAATAGGTGGTTTAGAGATTCCCTTTGATGAAGTAGTTGGTGGATTGGTTGGTGAAATGTTCAGATAAAAAACCATCAGTTTGAATGACTTGACGGACATGTTTAATGTCATTGTTCATGATAAAAACATTGATGTTGATGTAGTGTGTAGGTTATATATATTAGTTTGTTTGGTTGTTTTCTATTTCCCTAGGAAATCAAGGCATGTTTGTAACATGCCTTTTGCAGTGTTAGATGACTTAGACCGTTTGTGTCTATATGATTGGTGCACCGGTGTACATAAACATATTGTAGAGAATTTAAATAAATGTAAGAAGAAAATTATGGGAGCAGGTATCCCCCAGTCAGTTACTCTTAGTGGCAATGTGGCAGTGTTGCAGGTAATATGATATGTAGTTCAATATTTTGATGTAGTGCAGAACATTGTGAATTAGGTTTGATGAAATGATTTGATGATATTGTAGGCTTGGGCGGTTGAAAGACTTTCTTTGCATGGTCATCCTTCGCACAGATTTTTCCCGCGCATAATGCGATGGTTCCCGTATAAATCAAGGACCAAAAAAATGGAACATATTTTTATGATCGGAGATGTAAGTGTTTTGTTTTTCGTTATTTTGTATGTTAAAATGGATTGTCTATTTTGTCTGAATTTGTTGTGTGCTATTGGTGCAGTTAAATATGGAGTGGTATCTACGAAAGGAAGATCGTCATAGGCCAGAAATCCGTGCAGCTTTCAACATGGATGACGGAGGGATGAGTGAAGGATCCTTGGGTGAAGGATCCAAGGTTGAGAAAGATGATGATGATGACGAAAGCTCTGATGACGGGACATGGGAAGCAGGTGCGGAGGAGAGATTGAGGAAAAACAATGAAGATATCAGAGCATTGAATGCCAAGATTGGAGTTCTTACTAGGGAGTTATTTGAAATTTATCAAACTCTAATCTTTCATGAAGCAGATGCATGTGGCACTGATGAAGAGGTTGGTGGTGGAGTTGATGAAGGACATGGAGTTGGAGGTGAGGAGAAAGCTGAAGTTGGGGGAGACGAAGAGGCTGAAGTTCGTACCGATTGTGGATTTGAAGAAGAAGGTGATGGTAATGCAGTTCATGACCCCCTAGGTTCACATACTGAAGTAAGAGGGGATGATAAAACCCCACATGAAGAGGAGATAGTTTCAAGAACTGTTGGTAACATTAATTTTATTGAAATAGATGATAATGGTGATGAAGAAGAACGGGAGGTCGTGCCATTGGTTATACCCCCATTGCGCAGTTTTGTTGGTGATCCAAGCACTACTGTTGATGTAAACCAATTGTATACAACAGTCAGCATCAGAGAGATGAACGTACACAGGTATATGGTATGAATTGTAGTTGTGGTTGAGGAATATGTATTGTTTGTGATTGACTAATATTTGTATGTTTAGGGTTGTAAGCGAGATAATTGGCCAAAGCTTGAGCACGACTTCAATTTACACTTTGGCCCCAATGAAATACGTTGATAACATGATTAGTATTGTCACATTTGGTTGTGTTTCATGTTTTAGTTTATGTTAGTAATGTGAAAATGTTTTATTGTGTAGGTGGTGTTATTTGCTTGTACGATCTTTATGTACTTTGAGAAAAGGTTGTGCGGTGTTGTTAAGAGGATTCATTTTAGTCCGTTATACTGAGTAAATAAAATTTGATATTGTATCATATTTATGATTGAAGAAAGTATTTTTGATCGATTTTTTATTGATGATTTTGAAATTGTCCACAGCACCATATTCTTACAGATTATAGGAAACGTCCACAGAATCGCCATGTATTCACGCTTCATAACTATAACAATTATTTGCGTTCCGATCATTTTGGACTTGGAGACTCAGCCACAGCGGACTTTGTGAGTAACCTTGAATTTGCAAATTTTGTCGACTTTTGGTTGTAAATGTGTTACTGAAATTGTTTATATTGTTTGTAGTTGTTTCTGCCATTTGTCCACGATGATCATTGGTGGTGTTATTCAGTGAAATTGAGGTCATTGGAGATTTTTGTGATTGACTCATTGGGTAAGGGGTTCAGAGACCGCAAAAGGATAGACACAGCCGTTGTAAGATTCGACATCTTTCATTGTTGATTACCGTGTGATTATGACATAACCCTGTATTGTTTAAGTATTTATTGTATTTGTTAACTGGTAGGCTGAAAATATGGCACGATTTTTTTGCATCTTGATGGATACACCGAAAGGTAGTATTGGTCCTTTGACTGTTAAACAAACAAATATCCCATCCCAACCAAACTTGTAAGTTTCTTCAACTGTACTGCCGGATTATATTGTGATGTATATGGGCAAAAGTAATTTGATGTTGTGGGTATATTATTTCAGACATGATTGTGGAGTCATAATGTTGAAAGCAATGGAAATCTGGGATGGAGATGAAAAATACAACGGGAAAAGCATGCCTCAATATACAACTGTAAGTTGGAACTGTGTGTTTGATAATATTCTTGTATGTGCTGGTTTCTAATGTGGAAAATGTTGGTTTCAGGAGGAGTTGCTTGGGATTAGAAAGAAATATGTGTGTGACTGGATCCTGGACAACGAGAACATAAGAAGAATGGAAGCCCTACAGCTATACGGCATTGTTTAGGATTGCTTAGAAATGATCAAATTTTGACATGTATAAGATGTTCAAATATGTACCTAATGTTATTTGACAATGTACAGTATGTGTTTGTAATAAGATTAGTGGTTGGATTTCGAAATGAATTGTTTTTACTTTGTGTTTGTGTTTGTTATAATGACAAAATTAGTGATTGAAAAATGAACGCAACATTATAATAAAAATTTGAAAAGTACGAGACCATTTTCACTAAAATTAATGGTAATTAATGGGAAGGACTTGATCAAGTTCTGAGTGGGGAGATGGGTGTTGGTGATTGATGTGAACGCAAGAAGTGTGGAGTGACCCGTGATGAGTAGGGGGACGAAGTAGTGCAAGGGATGACTCAGAGTGTTCAAAAAAGTGTCTAGTAATCATTTACAACATCCTGGTAAACGATTACCCGAGAGAAAAATAGATTTTGTACAAAAAGTCCAACACAGGTACTCAGTCAGGTGAACAGGGGTCACCATTGGAAAAAAAGCTGAGTTTTACGCAAATCTGCACCTATCTGAGGCTGGTGCAGGTGTTCCAGTGGTGGGAGAGGTTGGCTGGTGATGTGATGTGAGTCCAAGGAGTGTGGGGTGACCCCTCATCAGTTGAAGGGCCAAGTTGTGCAAGGGATGAGTGAGGGTGTTGAAGAAAGCACCTGGTAATCGTTTACAACATCCCTGTAAACGATTACCCGAGAGAAAATGCAAATTTGTACAGAAAGTCCAACACAGGTACTTAGTCAGGTGAACAGGGGTCACCATTGGAAACAAAGCTGAGTTTTAGGCACTTCGGCACCTGCCTGAGGCCGGTGCAGGTGTTTCAGTGGTGGGAGAGGGTGGCTGGTGATGTGATGTGAGGCCAAGGAGTGTGGGGTGACCCCTCATGAGTTGGAGGAGCAAGCTGTGCAAGGGAATGACTCAGAGTGTTCAAAAAAGGCTCTGGTAATCGTTTACAGCATCCCTGTAAATGATTACCCGAGAGAAAATGCAAATTTGTACAGAAAGTCCAACACAGGTACTCAGTCAGGTGAACAGGGGTCACCATTGGAAAAAAAAACTGACTTTTATGCAAATCTGCACCTGTCTGAGGCTGGTGCAGGTTTTCCATTTGTGGGAGAGGTTGGCTGGTGATGTGAGTCCAAGGAGTGTCGGGTGACCCCTCATCAGTTGGAGGAGCAAGCTGTGCAAGGGATGAGTGAGGGTGTTGAAAAAAGGACCTGGTAATCGTTTACAGCATCCTGGTAAACGATTACCCGAGAGAAAATGGGAATTTGTACAGAAAGTCCAACACAGGTAATCAGTCAGGTGAACAGGGGTCACCATTGGAAAAAAAGCTGACTTTTAGGCACTTCTGCACCTGTCTGAGGTCAGTCCAGGTGTTTGAGTGGTGGGAGAGGGTGGGTGGTGATGTGATGTGAGTCCAAGGAGTGTGGGGTGACCCCTCATCAGTTGGATGAGCAACCTGTGCAAGGAATGACTCAAAGTGTTCAAAAAAGGCTCTGGTAATCGTTTACAGCATCCTGTAAACGATTACCCGAGAGAAAATATAAATTTGTACAGAAAGTCCAACACAGGTACTCAGTCAGGTGAACAGGGGTCACCATATGAAAAAAAGGTGAGTTTTAGGCACTTCTGCACCTGTCTGAGGCTGGTGCAGGTGTTTCAGTGGTGGGAGAGGGTGGATGGTGATGTGATGTGAGTCCAATGAGTGTGGGGTGACCCCTCATCAGTTGGATGAGCAAGCTGTGCAAGGGATGAGTGAGAGTGTTCACAAAAGGGTCTGGTAATCATTTACAGCATCCTGGTAAACGATTACCCGAGACAAAAATGGATTTTGTACAGAAAGTATAACACAGGTACTCAGTCAGGTGAACAGCGGTCACCATTGGAAACAAAGCTGCGTTTTAGGCTCTTCTGCACTTGCCTGAGGCCGGTGCAGGTGTTTCAGTGATGGGAGAGGGTGGCTGGTGATGTGATGTGAGGCCAAGGAGTGTGGGGTGACCCGTCATCAGTTGGAGGAGCAAGCTGTGCAAGGGAATGACTCAGAGTGTTAAAAAAATGGTCTGGTAATCGTTTACAACATCCCTGTAAACGATTACCCGAGAGAAAATGGGAATTTGTACAGAAAGTCCAACACAGGTACTCAGTCAGGTGAACAGGGGTCACCATTGGAAAAAAAACTGACTTTTATGCAAATCTGCACCTGTCTGAGGCTGGTGCAGGTGTTCCAGTGGTGGGAGAGGTTCGTTGGTGATGTGATGTGAGTCCAAGGAGTGTGGGGTGACCCCTCATCAGTTGGAGGAGCAAGCTGTGCAAGGGATGAGTGAGGGTGTTGAAAAAAGGACTTGGTAATCGTTTACAGCATCCCTGTAAACGATTACCCGAGAGAAAATGGGAATTTGTACAGAAAGTGCAACACAGGTACTCAGTCAGGTGAACAGGGGTCACCATTGGAAAAAAAGCTGAGTTTTACGCAAATCTGCACCTATCTGAGGCTGGTGCAGGTGTTTCAGTGGTGGGAAAAAAAAGGTAGCAATTAACTTCAAAACTTTTGTATGACATAAATAAATTCATTATAACACACCATTAATAGAGATTCAGGTACACAACATACACAACAAAATAATACATTGTACGTTTGAAATATTACAGTTATCCATGAAATACTTATAATGGTGTTCATATAAAATTACAGTTATCCTAAACCCACTATTGGTTGTCTGCTTGATTGGACGTTGATGGTATGTCAGATGGACGTACAAATTTGCGGAGGATGTCATCCACATTGAGTTCCTTCTCTGCCCACATAGGAAGTCGAATGACAGGTTTTGGTGTCTCCTTGACAAGGTCAATTGTAGGAGGAGAAACTTGAGCTGGAAATACCTTGACTATAGAGCGATGCGTAATATTGAGGTAGTGGTTTTGCCTAAATGCAGTGAAGGGGTGGACCTAAATGTACAAACGGAATTTGTAAGAAGAAGAACACTTAAATACCAATAAAATAATTATGGTAGTTAAGTACAAATTTGATGGCTTACAAGATTGAGTATGATAACGGAACCAACTCCGATATTGTCTGCAATTTCAGGATCTTCAAGAACTTTCTTGTGCAAGGAAGCCTTCATCGTGGCAGTTGGGTCCTTGAGAAATTGGTATAATAAGTTAGTAATGTACCATAAAATGTTATGTTGTTCAATATAACAAATATTACCTTAAGAGTCAACTGCATATCTCCCAACCCATTTGGCTTGCACTCTTTCAATATGCAAACAACCAATGGAAGGACCTCAGCTGATTTTGCCTCTTGGAGGGAGTTAACGTTCTCGAATTTTCCATCCTTTACGAGACCTATGATAAAAAAATATGAAAATAAATTACAAGTAGTAAAGGTAATAATGTTGTTGGAAGCGTGTATGAGATTCAGTGTACCGTGGTGTTCAATAAACATCTGTGCCCATTTCCAAGCATTGGAGTTGAAATCTCGTTCATAGGTTGCGTCAGCAACATCACGAGCAAATTCTTGTGTCGATTTCGGTTGTTCTGCTCCCGTTCTATTCATGAAAGCTGCTTGAATGTTACCTACAGGACCAGGAATAAGCGTTGCGGAAGCATCGCATTTTTTCAAAAACGATTCAAGGACATCATCATCATAAACAAGGTCTTCCCATGCATCCATGATTATGCAGAAATTTCTTGTCCACATAAAAATTCTAGGTTAAGGACGAAACATCAGTGGGATGATTAAAGAAGTCACTCACAACTAAACAATGGTAAACGGGTTACAGATACTGTCACCTGATTGAAGCCTACACAATTGGTTTCTCCCCGACTTTGAAATACAAGTACTTGAACAATCAAATTATATGAAATCAATGTAACCAAAAAAATATTAATATTATATCTATTTCCATTAAGTTAACTTATTAAAATCAAGTTACATTAATTGTGGGGAGATAGTCTGATTTGATGGGTAGCCTTTAAAAGTGAAAAGCATTGATTGGGGGTTAGGAGAGAGAAACTTTATGCTGACAACCATCAATGCATGCTTTCACAGGATAAGCAAATATGTGTTTGACAAGGCAAAAATATGACCTTTGGCGGGAATACACAGCTGCGTCAACAACCAACGTTAGAATCCAACGTTAACAATTATTTCCATTAACCAAGCACTTCCAGACAACTTACCCGAGTGTTCATTAAAGAGAAGGGCCACAACGAAGTTCGGAGGTTTGGTGAGAAGCACATAAGGATCATTTATGGTGGACTTAAATGTAGAAGATGAGGTTGGTTAGGACCACTGACCTTCATTAAAGGGCACACGATTTTCCGCCAGGGTACGTTTTAATAAGTTCTTCGAAAAGATTTTATTTTCCTTATTTTTGTAGTTGCCAATGGTCATAGTGGTAACTGTGATGAGTGAATATAATTTGCTTTATCTCTAAAGGTGGGTTTAATGTCAACGCACACAATGGATGGGGATCAAGGGAATGACTATAATGACAATGTTGATGAGCCCAATGAAAGTTTAATGGAGATTGACCCAACAGTGCATGTGTTTTGACTCAATGGTTGAAGCAAAAACTTTTTACACAAACTATGCCATTAGACGTGGGTTTGCCGTGCGGACTAGAACTTCTAAAAAAGATAAAGACAACAACGTCTACTACCTCAGAATAGTTTGTTCAAGGGAGGGAAAATATGTGTCTTCCGTCAAACCAGTGGTAAAAACACTTCCATGTCAAATTAACCAATGTCCTGCTGGGATAACCATTGAAAAGAAGGAGGACAAGTGGTTTATAAGGACCGTTGTTATGGACCACAACCATGATCTTTGTCCAAATAACTCCAAACTATTTGCAGCCAATAGAAAGTTAAGCATGCATGCAAAACACACGTTGGAGGTCAACCACGATGCTGGAGTTAGGTTAAATAAGAGTTTCCTTAGCATTGTGAACGATGCGGGGGGATATGAAAACATGGACTTTGTGGAGCGGGACGCTCGAAACTACATTAGCCAACACAAAAGATCTTTATGTAAGGATGGTGATGGTCAGGCACTCCTACGACACTTTTCGTCAATGAAAGATAGAAATAACGAGTTCTTCTATGACATTGCACTGGATGAAGGGAATAAAATCTGTAGTGTGTTTTGGGCTGATGTAAGAAGTCGTGCTGCATGTGAAGAATTCGGTGATGTTGTTTCCTTTGACACCACTTACTTAACAAATAAGTATGACATGCCATTTGCGCCTTTTGTTGGAGTTAACCATCATGGACACTCGATTTTACTTGGTTGTGGATTGTTGTCTTCGGAAGACACTGTCTCATTTGTCTGGTTGTTCCAATGTTGGCTAAGATGCATGCGTAATAAGAGTCCTCAAGGTATTATTACTGACCAATGCAGAGCAATGGCCAACGCTATTGAACAAGTGTTTCCTCATACGAGACACAGGTGGTGTTTATGGCACATCCTTAAGAAGTTGCCTGAAAAATTGCACAGGTATAGAAATAATCCCGTTATCAAAACCGAACTACATGCGCTTATATATGATTGTGTTTGTCCAACAGAATTTGAAAATGGTTGGAAGGAACTACTTACCAAACATGGATTGGAGGAAAATGAATGGCTATGTAATTTGTACGAAGAGAGACATAAATGGGTTCCGTGTTACTTGAAAAAAGATTTTTGGGCAGCCATGTCTACGACTCAGAGAAGTGAGGGAATGAATGCCTTTTTTGATGGATTTATCAATTCTACAACAACACTTCAACAATTTGTGGTCCAATACGACAATGCACTTAGGGTAAAGGCGCAGAAGGAAATAGAAGCCGACTTCTCCTCCATGAACACCACTATTGCATGTGGTTCTCAGTCACCAATTGAGAGACAATTTCAAGTGGAATACACACATGCAAAGTTTGAGGAGGTCCAAACTGAATTCCGTTCAAGGATGAATTGTTTCATCAAAGACACCTTAAAGGAGGACTTGTGGAACACTTACACTGTAAAAGAGGAACGAATGTGGGAGGGTAATCGTGTACCGGATAAATTTTACAAAGTTCAATTTGATCCCATCACACAGACAACCACTTGCTCTTGCCACCTCTTTGAGTTTAGAGGAATTATATGTCGCCATTCCCTCTTGGTATTTGGCCAAGAAGATGTTTACAGTGTTCCCTCACAATACATTTTGAGGCGCTGGAGCAAAAACATTCGAAGAAGACACACACTAATAACAGCATCGTATAGTAATTCGACAAATGAACCACGCATGCAAAGATACAAACTGTTGTGCAAACATTTTTATGAAATTGCTGAAGTTGCATGTGAGTCTGAGGAAGCTAGTACTGAATTGGAAAAAGAACTTAATTGTTTGGGTACAAAATTTGGGTTCAGTTCTTCCATGACAAATAACATCATCAGTGATGCAGGCCAACTAAGATACGATACTGGTGCATGCACGTCAATACCACTTACTCCAGTTGGAACATCTGATGTCCTTGTACACAGTCCTGCAACTGTTAAGCGAAAAGGACGTCCACGCACAAATAGGTTGAATTCCACTGTTGAGAAAAAAACCAAAAGAAGAAAGTCAACTTCATTGACAAACACTTCAACACCACCCACAAAACAATGTGTGAGTCATTATTTACGGTCAAAATATTTATTAAATACTTTTTTGTCTATCAATTATGTTTAACTTAGTAGTTGTGTTGTTTCAGGGCGAAAGACCAAGTAATGTTGTTGAATGTGATCACCGTGAACAATTTGAAGCGGACACTATCCAACTATCACAAGATACCGAAATGGGTCATTTTGGATTTTTGTCGTTGTTGTCAGCTGTACATAACAATTTTGATAACAACATCAACTGATATATACAACTTGTTTGCTGCTTATTTTGTTACTTTTTTCTGTTTTTGTAAGTTAAAATGGTCATCCATGAAATTCCTTTAAGGAATGTATCTAATGGCTCTGGTAATCGATTACTGTGTTCAGTTAATTAAACCAAATTATCCCACTGCATAACTTGTATAACTTGCAATCGTGTACATAACCGCCCAAAACACATCCTTCCTCAAATTCGTTTCGAAAACCTCTCTTCTCTCAGTGCAAAACCCTAAACGAAATACAATGGCTGATCGTGGAACGAAGAAACAAAAGGCATCTTCTTCCGTTGGTGGACGTCGCCGCCGGCGGAGTCCAACCCCATCACCATCGTCATCCCCTCCAACGCCTACCAATGATCTCTTCTTGTCGGATGAGCAACAGGAGAAATATGCCTAACATTTCGTAAATCGGGAAATTTTGGAGAGTAAGTATCTAGAGGACGAATACTTTCAAGGAAAAAATTTTCAATTCTATGACATATTACACGAAGCTGGGCTGACTGAATTTGTGTGTTTAAGAAGACATTACCACCCACAATTAGTCAGAGTGTTCTATAGCAACATGTCAATATCGGATACTGGGGTTATTCGAAGCGAAGTTAAAGGTGTAAAAATTAGGGTGAGCCCTAATCTTTTTCAACAACTCACTAATCTCCCATCTGATGGTGTTTGTTACGAAGGAAAAGTTGTAGATGAGTGGAAAGAACAATACGATTCTGTCACTGCAAGGCAACTAGTGTGTAGAGATGTTGCAGCCATACAATCTAGAATACTAGCGGGGCAAATGAAGGTTCAACCAAGGATACTTCATTACGTTCTCACTAGAGTATTAATTCCTCGTGCAACCAATATTGGTCAGGCATCCGAAGAGGATATTATGCTGCTATGGGCATTTTTCAATTCCATTCACATTAACTGGGGACATCTTATTAGATATAAGATGAAAAGAGCATTAAGGGAGAACGCAAAGTTGCCGTATCCACATTTGATAACCATCTTCTTGGAACACTTTGAAGTGCCTACTGAAAGTGATCCCATTTCAGAACTGAAGTTCAAGCAAAGAATTGGTTGTGAAGTTGTAGCATCATTTGGTTATATGCAAAATGATGAAGGAGAATGGGTTCCCAAAGGCAACGCCCCCCATCCCCCCTTCCAAGAAGGTCAACATAAACAAGGACAAGATGATGAACAAGGCAGTTCATCTACAACACTAGATAATGTCATCAACCGCATAGAACAACTTCAAACCTTTGTTGGTACAAGATTTGATGCCTTTGAAACTCGATTTGATGCCCTTGAAACAAGATTTGGAAACATGGACATGGTCATCACTACAAGGTTTGATGCGTTGCAATCGCGCGTTGGGAACATTGAAGAACAACTGCAACACTTGCCAAGTGCTTCTGGAAACAATCCTCAGACTTAAAATTGCTTATTTAGGCTTTCTTTACTGTATTTTAAAGAACTATGTACTACAGTTCCTGCTTTGATCATTTCAAGTATTTAATTAAATGAAGTTGTTTACTTTCAAAATGGTTCCTCAATTCTCGACATTTATTATGTAATGTTCAATTTATGATACACTTAATAGCATGGCAGTTGTGAGTAAAACACCAATACCACTAACCAATACCACTTAATAACACTGCAGTTGTCTGTAAAACTAAAAGTAACTTTTTTCCCAATGGTGACCCCTGTTCACCTGACTGACTACCTGTGTTGGACTTTCTGTACAAAATCCATTTTTCTCACGGGTAATCGTTTACAAGGGTGCTGTAAACGATTACCAGGTCCTTTTTTCAACACCCTCACTCATCCCTTGCACAGCTTGCTCCTCCAACTCATGAGGGGTCACCCCACACTCCTTGGACTCACATCACATCACCAGCCACCATCTCCCACCACTGGAACACCTGCACGAGCCTCAGACAGGTGCAGAAGTTCCTAAAAGTCACTTTTTTTTCCAATGGTGACCCATGTTCACCTGACTGACTACCTGTGTTGGACTTTTTGTACAAATTCCCATTTTCTCTCGGGTAATCGTTTACAGGGATGCTGTAAACGATTACCAGAGCCTTTTTTGAACACTCTGAGTCATTCCCTTGCACAGGTTGCTCATCCAACTGATGAGGGGTCACCCCACACTCCTTGGCCTCACATCACATCACCAGCCACCCTCTCCCACCACTGAAACACCTGCACCGGCCTCACGCAGGTGCCGAAGTGCCTAAAACTCAGCTTTGTGTCCAGTGGACCCCTGTTCACCTGACTGAGTAACTGTGTTATACTTTCTGTACAAAATCCATTTTTGTCTCGGGTAATCGTTTACCAAGATAATGTAAACGATTACCAGACCCTTTTTTGAACACTCTCACTCATCCCTTGGACAGTTTGCTCATCCAACTGATGAGGGGTCACCCCACACTCATTGGACACACATCACATCACCAGCCACCCTCTCCCACCACTGGAACACCTACACCAGCCTCAAATAGGTGCAGATTTGCATAAAAGTCAGCTTTTTTTCCAATGGTGACCCCTGTTCACCTGACTGAGTACCTGTGTTGGACTTTCTGTACAAATTCCCATTTTCTCTCGGGTAATCGTTTAATAGGATTCTGTAAACGATTACCAGACCATTTTTTGAACACTCTGAGTCATTCCTTGCACAGGTTGCTCATGCAACGGATGAGGGGTCACCCCACACTCCTTGGACTCACATCACATCACCAGCCACCCTCTCCCAGCAATGGAACACCTGCACCAGCCTCAGACAGGTGCAGATTTGCATAAAAGTCATCTTTTTTTCAATTGGTGACCCCTGTTCACCTGACTGAGTACCTGTGTTGGACTTTCTGTACAAATTCCCATTTTCTCTCGTGTAATCGTTTACCAGGATTCTGTAAACGATTACCAGACCATTTTTTGAACACTCTGAGTCATTCCTTGCACAGGTTGCTCATCCAACTGATGAGGGGTCACCCCACACTCCTTGGACTCACATCACATCACCAGCCATCCTCTCCCAGCACTGGAACACCTGCACCAGCCTCAGACAGGTGCAGATTTGCATAAAAGTCATCTTTTTTTCAATTGGTGACCCCTGTTCACCTGACTGAGTACCTGTGTTGGACTTTCTGTACAAATTCCCATTTTCTCTCGGGTAATCGTTTACAGGGATGCTTTAAACGATTACCAGAGCCTTTTTTTGAACACTCTGAGTCATTCCTTTCATAGGTTGCTCATCCAACTGATAAAGGGTCACCCCACACTCCTTGGACTCACATCACATCACCAACCACCCTCTCCCACCACTGAAACACCTGGACCGGCCTCAGACAGGTGCAGAAGTGCCTAAAACTCAGCTTTGTTTCCAATGGTGACCCCTGTTCACCTGACTGAGTACCTGTGTTATACTTTCTGTATAAAATACATCTTTGTCTTTGGTAATCGTGTACCAGGATGCTGTAAACGATTACCAGACCCTTTTTTGAACACTCTCACTCATCCCTTGCACAACATGCTCATCCAACTGATGAGGGGTCACCCCAAACTCATTGGACTCACATCACCATCCACCCTCTCCCACCACTGAAACACCTGCACCAGCCTCAGACAGGTGCAGAAGTGCCTAAAACTCACGTTTTTTTCATATGGTGACCCCTGTTCACCTGACTGAGTAACTGTGTTGGACTTTCTTTACAAATTTGCATTTTCTCTTAGGTAATCGTTTACAGGGATGCTGTAAACGATTACCAGAGCCTTTTTTCAACACCCTCACTCATTCCTTGCACAGGTTGCTCATCCAACTGATGAGGGGTCACCCCACACTCCTTGGACTCACATCACATCACCAGCCACCCTCTCCCACCACTGGAACACTTGCACCAGCCTCAGACAGGTGCAGGTTTGCCTAAAAGTCAGCTTTTTTTCCAATGGTGACCCCTGTTCACCTGACTGAGTACCTGTTGATGAATCATTATTTTCTTCACTTCACTTAGTTTATTGTACTAGAATTAATCAGGGGATTGTGCTTAATTGTTCAGTATTTTCCCCGTTTGTCTTGATTGTGCTTAATTTGATCAGAAATTCTTATTTTAATTAATTTGAATTATCTGAGATTAATTATTTGCATTATTAATTTTAGGGAAATTGTTGGATAATATTATAGGACATTTTAAGGTTAAATGAGAAATGACAATTGAGTCCAATGCATCTCAGCTATTTCAATTTTCGTACAGTGCTGCGTGAATTTTGTGTCAACTTGTGTGTCTTCGTTTGAGTTCAATTCTTATCCGTTTTCCGTGCAATTTTTTTTCACAGTTTCGTCTGGGTGTCTATTTTCACGTATAGTTTTTACTTTGTTCAAATTCATTATGTATTGTTCCCAGTATTTGTTTTACTCTCCTATGTCAGTTTAGTGCACACTGTTTGAGTGACTTCTAATCTGTTTGCATTTGCTTGTTGTTTGGTACTTGTGGTGACTAGGAATTGATAATTGGACAATGCTAAGACCTCCCAACACTCTTAAGAAATACGTTTTGGAAGAAGCACATAATGACAACAAGCCACCAAGAAGGGAATTTAATTGAATGAATAAGGAGAAGAAACAAAAGATGAAGGAGGGACCACCTTTGCCACATTCTTACGTCCAGCATGATACCAAATTCACTTTGGTGGAGAAAGAGGAAAGTATGTCACGGCACACATAGGAAGGAGCTTGGAAGAACTTTTGGAATTAAATTGGTAAATTGATATTAAGGCATGAGTAAAGCTCACGGCCACCTTGATGCATCCAACACATTTCTTGAATTAAAAGAGATGTCACATTTCTTGAAAGCTCACGTACAAGGATTTCTAAATTGTGAAAGGTGCCAAAAGGAGACAACACATGGGGCAACCACTTTGTCATGGATGGAAAGTTTCTTAAAAAATCAAGCAATGTCACGTAAAGAATGCTTGGAGGGGCGGTCCCATTTCTTTTGGCTTAAGTGGTTTTTAATAGTTATTATCATCTTCAATTATTGGAGAAGGGAAGCACAATTCTAGTAAAGTGAGAACGGTGCAGCAACTTGAGGAGCTCACGTCCTGCAGCACTTCACGGCCATGGAGGTAGCTGCTACATACACAAAGTTTGAAATGGAGGGAGCGTCCAAACCCAGCAGCAGCTCATGTCCAAGGGAAAGGCTTCTATGGAGTAGAAGATCACATGGCCTGCTGGAAGCAAGAAGGAGTGCATCAGCTGGTCTACCAAAGAGGAGGAGGTCACGGCTGTGTTGATTTAATTTGGAAGGAAGAAGAGAGAAAAGCTCACGGCCCACTTTGGCTTGAAAAAAAGATGTGCAGCAGTGTCCAGCAATTGGAAGAAAGAAGGAGGAGCACCCATCCACGTTGAGGGTCTCTCTCTCGGATTTTTATTCCAGCAACAAAAGCTAGACTGGTGTGCACGTTATCACGGTTGATTCCAGCAGCAGAGAGTTGCGTTCCAGTAGCAAAATGAAGAGCATCCAGCTTGGAACAGACACCAAGAGGGAGAAAGCTTGAGGTGTTGGCACGGCAAGAGAGAAACTCACGTCTATGGTCCAGCAGAGGAAGCTACAGCCGTGAGCAATGTAGAAGATGACAAAGAGTAGTTGAAAAATGGAGGGGCCCTCACCCTATTTTCTCACGGGAAGGCAAGGAAAAGTTGCTCATGGACTTATTTTCTCACAGGAGTTTGTATGAGTTTTGGGCTATAAATGAAGCAGCAGACAGAGAAGGAAAAACTCATTAGATTTCAGTGTGAGAATCAGATTTTAGGAGTAGAGTTAGGAGTGCAATTTACGTTTTGGTTTTCTCCTCCCCTCTTGGGGAGGTTGTGTGTTTGATTCAATTTCCAGTTTCATAATTGAAGTTTAATTGTATTTTCTAGTTGCATTTTTTTCAATCAAGGTTCGTTGAATTTTATTTGAATTTACCGTTTTCTACAAATTACCGTCTCTGTAATTTACCGTTTATCGTTTTATGAATTTACCATTTTCTGAACTCTCTTTATTTTATCGTCTGCTGTTACGTTTTTGCATGTTTACTGTTTCATTGACAAATTTCATTTTCATTTAAGTGTTTTATTTTTACCATCTTTTTATTTTATCGTTTATTGTTTTCTGAATCGTTTAATTTTATCGTTTTTCAATTTACCGTTTTCATTTTTACCATCTTTTATCTTTCAGTTTTTACCATCGTTAAAATTTATTTCAATGTGTTTTAAATTCAGTTGTTTTATTTAAATTCCAATTTTAATTTTTCGCACAAACACAAAAATCAAAACCCCCCCCACTTCGTGTGTAAAATCTGAGACTGAACCAACACAAATTGGTCCTTGAGAGACGACCTAGGAGTCAAATCCTAGTAAACTATACTGCATTATTTTCGTGCAATCACTTTTTGTGAGCGGTGCGACCCGTTCATCAATAATGGCGCCGTTGCCGGGGACCAATGGAGGTTTGGTTTTAGATTATTGTTGTGTAAAGTTTTGTTCTGTTAATATGTTTGTTTTGTGTGTTTTGTCTTGTATATTTTTGTAGGCGACAACGACACCTTCAGCAAATTTTGGCGGCGTTGTCACTTCAGTTCCAGGTTTTTCGTTTTAGATTTTTGCTGTGTTTTTCGATTATGTTGTGTTAATATATGTTTTGTCTTTTATATTTTATTGTGCTGTGTTCTGTATTTAGTTGCTATATTTAAAAAAAAAAAATTTAATTTTTTTTTTTTTACTATTGATGTTCTGTCTTGTGTGTGCTTGTAGCATGTATAAATGTGTTTAGTTTATCTGTTTCGTAATTTTTAGTTTTTAGTTTTTATTTTTATTTTCCATGTCTACCTATTTTAATTTTGTGAATAGTGCTTATTCTACAAGTGCCTGTAATTATGATTCTCTTTCTGCATATTACTCTGATTCTTGTGCTGATTTTAATACTGAGAAAAATATGGATCATCCTCAAATTCCTGAGAGCTCCCTTTGGGAGCCGGTTCCACCAGTTCAGCAATATCAGAGTCAGCAGTATGATGCTCCTGCCCAAGTAGCTTCTCAGCCTTCAACTTCTGAACCTACATTGAAGGAGTTATTGGAGCAGATGACCATGCAGAACATTCAGTTTCAGGAAGGGAACATGCAGTTCAAGCAAGAGAGCATGAAAACTCAAGCTGCCATTCAGAAGCTGACTGATCAGATCGGGCAGATGGCCACTCAACACTTTCAAGATGATAGTGGCATCAACATAGAAGATGGGGAGCAAAGCTATGAGTTTACTACTACACCCACTTTCCTACCTTTCTATGATCCCACTCTTGCACCTGAGACTGTTGATGATTATTTTAAGGACCAGGCAGGTACGAGTAACACTGTTGAGACAGGTAGACCATTTTTATCTTCCACCGTGGAGGTAAACGTACCTCAACTTGAATGTGCAGTTGATGAATTGGAAATTTATGAGAAAATTTATTCTGAGCAAAAACATGTTTATTCTGAAACTGAGATTACAAGCTCTTTACCAGATCTACCTATACATTCAATTGCTTGTGATTTGTTGCACAATGATTCTACAGGTTTTAGGATTGAAACTGATACAGACTTGATTGACAATTCTGAAGTTTTTGATTCAGTATTAGTCTCTGAAACCATTGGTATAAATGTTGTGTTGAATGAACATGATTACAGTGATAAATTTTCCATTGATAATAACTTTGCACTGAATGTGGATTTTGTTGATGATGCATATGTCAATATTGATTTTGAGACAGGAATTTTGCAGTCGCATAACATGATAGAGTTAGAACAAAACATTGATCTGACTCAGTTTTCTGAGAATTGTGAATGTGATTGTGAATCTGGTTCTTGCCCGATTTGTATTGAAATTGATTATGTGTTACAAACAGATTCTAAATTCATAACAAATGCTATTGATTATGAGTTTGATGACCAGGTTACAAAAGTAAATGAGAATACAGGTACTGACATAGAGGAAATAATGATAGATGAAGGAAAGTATACTGCTTTTTCTCTTATTACTCCAGTGTCACAGACTCAACAACTGCTGGTGGACAGAAGGCTCCTGATTTTATTGATTCAACAACTTGCTCGGAGAAGTGGCGTGGCTACTGGGATTTGTCCTGATTCAAGTGAGAGGGCAGTACTGGGCGAGCTGCTCCTGAAGACATCTTCACCGGATCCTGAGGTGGAAGATATCTCACTGATAGTCCAGAATTGGCAACTGCCACCATGACCAGGGAGCACTCTTTTTCCTCATTATGTACATATTATTTAGCTTTTCTGATGTGTTTTCATGGTTGTGTTTATTTCATTTTTAAATTGTGAGCATGAATTAAAAAAAAAAATAATATAAAAAAAAAACATAAAAAATTTTTTTGATAAAATTTTTTTTGTTTAAAGTGTGCAAAATCTTTGTTTTCAATTAAAATTTTATTGTTATGAGATATACATATATTTATTTTTCATATATTTAAAAACAAAAAATGTGTTTTGTGTTTTATTTTGCTTCGTGATTTTTAGTGTTTTTACTTAAAATAAAAAAAAAAATCAAAAATTGTTTTGCGTAGTCCATGATTTTTTTTTTTTCGGCCCTCAGTTTCTTACCAATAATTCATGTAAAAATTTTCACTTCAGATCTCATTTATTTTCCTTATTCTCCTTCACTGTAAATACAATTTCTTAGTTGTTTTCATACAGATCTTTGATTGCAAATTTTTAGACTAAGAAAATATTTCATTCATAATAGCAAAATTACAGTAATGGAAAATAGGAGCTTGAACAGATCTGAATATAAAGATGCAGTAGATATATATGAAAATAAAAGATGTTCGGGGGTCGATCTTTAGTGATCGTTAATATTACAAACCAAATAAAAAACATAAAAACATAAAAAAAAATAAAAACAACAAAAACATAAGTGTTCATATTACAGTCCTTAATTCTGGCCACACTCGGCCAACAAAAACATAAAAATAAAAAAAAAACATAAAACTTTAAAAATGAAAGAACTCTCGAGCTGGTTGTGGTGGTCTAAGGGAGAGCTCCGTTGAGGGAGCTCTGGTTCGAAAAGTCACGAGCGGAGGCTTTGGTGGAGGAATTTCTCGTTCATTTCTGTCGTCATCGATAATGATCGGAACTGGAAACAAATTCAGCAGCCTCGGTGCCCTCATAATCACCCAGTTGTTTTCTTTCAAACAAAAAAAAATAATAAATAAAAAAATAAAAAAAATAAAAATAACTTGTGTTAATAATAGAAGAGGAATGGAAAATTCATTGGAGGTGTGATCAGAGGTCTTACCGTACATGTATAGCGGCAGTTGTGAAAAGAGAGTGCCTGTGGGGTCTATCTCCGCTTGCCAGCGCCTGACCCGATTGCCGTGGTTGTTGAACCAGCAGTGTACGTTGTATTCAGTGGCTTCGCCGAAGGTCCTTAGTCGAGACGCGATCTCGACGACTTGCGCTCGGCTTGGGTGTGTGACCCCATAGTTGTAGATTTTGGTCATCATATTGATCTGATCATCTGTAGGACGCCATCGCTGACTAGTGTATCTCTCTGATTCCATCTCACTCGTCATAATTCCTCTTGAAATATTCTAAAACTTAATAAAAAAAAAATATATAAAAATAAAAAGCACAAAAACATAAAAAAAGAAAAACAAAACATAAAAAAAAAGAAGCATAAAAAAAAATTAGATTAGTTTCAGTGTTTTCTTTATTCGTTTTTGTTTCTTTTTAGATTTATTTTGTCCTGTGAGTCTTTGATATTTCTGTGTCTGGTCTCAGATCTGTTTCACGGTCCTTGCAAAAGGGTCCTAAACGGATCTACGTCCAGTTGTCTTGTTGTCCTTGTTGTTCTTGTAATTTATGTTTCTGTGTTTTTTAGTTTTAAGTGGGGTACGTGGCGTTGTTCTACCCGATTGTCTCTGCAATACCTTCAATCGAAGGGAGATTAACGTCTGGTTTCCAGCCTATATACCCCTTAAGTTTTTAGACAGTTGTGTTTTATGTGTTTAAGTGTTTTCAGTTTCAAAAATATAAAAAAAAAAATTGAAAAGGGAGAGGGAGAGCAGGAAAGAGGAAAGCAGAGAATAAAAGGCAAAAAGTAAAGCAAGCAGAAAGAAAGGCAGATCCAGGAGCAGAGGACTTACCTGGAGTAGTAGGCTGGCAGAGAAGCTCCTCGCGGATCTCAGACTCTTCAGATGGCACGGTGGCAGAGCTTCCTCGCAGATCCAGACGCTCGAGAGAGTGTGGAGAGGAGTGGAGAGAGCAGAGAAGAGAGAAGAGAGGAGTAGTGAGAGAATGGGCAGGTCTGGAAATGGCGCTGGACGCGGAGGAGTGACCTATTTGTAGCCAAAGCTCTACCACTGTAGCAACAGTTCCGGTCTTTGCCACCGAGACTGTTGTCACAGTACCGGTCTCCTTTTTCAAAAAAAAAAAATAAAAAAAATAAAAAAAAATAAAAATAAAATAAAAAATAAAAAATTATTAGCATCTACTGATGGGTGCTAGGTGTTTTAGACATCTACTGATGGATGTCAATGATAACATCTACTGATGGATGTTACTAAAAATTTCTTCCCATTTTTCTACTTTTTATTGCACTTGTCTATATTATTTGACTGCTCTGAAATTGATAATCTGATGATTGTACCACACTGAGGACATTGTGTGATTTAAGTGTGGTCTACTGGGGAGAAATTCTGATTTTTCTATTAGATTGTATTTTGTGTGTTAAATTTTTTGTTTTTGAGTGTTAAATTTTTTCTGTTTTAAGTGGTTTTTAGTATGTTTTGTGTGCAATAAATTTTACATTTTTCTCTTGATTTCTGGAGTTTGTCTAAGTTGTAGATTTTTCCTTCACTTCATTAATACTTATGGTTTGAAATCCTTGCTTTTCTTTGCCTGGAAAGATGATTATACGTTTGAGAGGTTGATTTGATTGTGACGAATACCCTGTGTGAGATTTGAGCCACTTAATTTTCTTTCTTGTGTGTGATATGTATCTTGAATGCTTGCACATATGCCTTGGCTTGATTCTTTTTTATATACTTGATTGATATGCATGTTCAGACGTGATAAAGGCATTTTTGTTCTTGAGCCTCTTTAGCCAAATAAGCCTACCTTGTTATTATCCTTTGATAACCCCTTTGAGCCTATACTGTATATATTTCTTTTTGTTGAAGCTCATACACTGATCCTAAGTGAAAAACAAATGATTACCTTAACCTTAGGAAAGTCTGGAGCTATAGAAGTATTTTGTGAATAAGTGTGGTCTCCTTGGGAATTCTGATGAATTGGCTAGTTGGTTCCTCATCATGTTTTGAAATGATAATTTATATCCTATTGTGTGATAAAAAAAAAAAAAAAAAGACAGGATAAAAAAAAAATGATGAGAAAAAGAGAAAAATTGAAAAATAATTTTGTAAATAATGGAGTCGAGAAGAGGATTGAATTAGAGGTTTGGGTGAGATTTCATTGTGTTTACATTTTTTTTTTCCCTAGTGCACCTCTATTTCTTCTGAGCTATAGCTACTTATCCAAATTTATCCTCCCCTGTCCTTGGCCCCATTACAACCCTGAAAGACCTTTGGATCTGAACATGCATATGTTTTAAGTGTTGATTTTAGAAGATTGCCAAGTCTACTTGTGTTTGCTTTCTTGAGTGCATTGAGTTGAAATGTTTACCCTAGACACTTGAGAGAAACACTGTGAGTGCATCTGTGAGGTTTTGTTATTTTTAAATCACCTCTTGAGCTGAATAATTATTTTACCAAGTTTTGAATTGTTTGGAAGATTTTTGTAAGTATCTGCTTTTCAGTGATTCTGTGATTGGATATGGTCTACATCTTTTCTCTGTCTAGATTTCTTGAGAAATTTGTAAATTCTGTTTATTTTCTCTTGAGTCTTTGTTTTCTACGTGTTGAGTGTGTGTCACCTTCCTAAAAGTCCTTTGAACTATTCCCTGATTTGCGTCTTGATTTTGCCCAGGAGTGCAAAAGACTAAGTGTGGTCTATTTTGATGAATCATTATTTTCTTCACTTCACTTAGTTTATTGTACTAGAATTAATCAGGGGATTGTGCTTAATTGTTCAGTATTTTCCCCGTTTGTCTTGATTGTGCTTAATTTGATCAGAAATTCTTATTTTAATTAATTTGAATTATCTGAGATTAATTATTTGCATTATTAATTTTAGGGAAATTGTTGGATAATATTATAGGACATTTTAAGGTTAAATGAGAAATGACAATTGAGTCCAATGCATCTCAGCTATTTCAATTTTCGTACAGTGCTGCGTGAATTTTGTGTCAACTTGTGTGTCTTCGTTTGAGTTCAATTCTTATCCGTTTTCCGTGCAATTTTTTTTCACAGTTTCGTCTGGGTGTCTATTTTCACGTATAGTTTTTACTTTGTTCAAATTCATTATGTATTGTTCCCAGTATTTGTTTTACTCTCCTATGTCAGTTTAGTGCACACTGTTTGAGTGACTTCTAATCTGTTTGCATTTGCTTGTTGTTTGGTACTTGTGGTGACTAGGAATTGATAATTGGACAATGCTAAGACCTCCCAACACTCTTAAGAAATACGTTTTGGAAGAAGCACATAATGACAACAAGCCACCAAGAAGGGAATTTAATTGAATGAATAAGGAGAAGAAACAAAAGATGAAGGAGGGACCACCTTTGCCACATTCTTACGTCCAGCATGATACCAAATTCACTTTGGTGGAGAAAGAGGAAAGTATGTCACGGCACACATAGGAAGGAGCTTGGAAGAACTTTTGGAATTAAATTGGTAAATTGATATTAAGGCATGAGTAAAGCTCACGGCCACCTTGATGCATCCAACACATTTCTTGAATTAAAAGAGATGTCACATTTCTTGAAAGCTCACGTACAAGGATTTCTAAATTGTGAAAGGTGCCAGGAGACAACACATGGGGCCACCACTTTGTCATGGATGGAAAGTTTCTTAAAAAATCAAGCAATGTCACGTAAAGAATGCTTGGAGGGGCGGTCCCATTTCTTTTGGCTTAAGTGGTTTTTAATAGTTATTATCATCTTCAATTATTGGAGAAGGGAAGCACAATTCTAGTAAAGTGAGAACGGTGCAGCAACTTGAGGAGCTCACGTCCTGCAGCACTTCACGGCCATGGAGGTAGCTGCTACATACACAAAGTTTGAAATGGAGGGAGCGTCCAAACCCAGCAGCAGCTCATGTCCAAGGGAAAGGCTTCTATGGAGTAGAAGATCACATGGCCTGCTGGAAGCAAGAAGGAGTGCATCAGCTGGTCTACCAAAGAGGAGGAGGTCACGGCTGTGTTGATTTAATTTGGAAGGAAGAAGAGAGAAAAGCTCACGGCCCACTTTGGCTTGAAAAAAAGATGTGCAGCAGTGTCCAGCAATTGGAAGAAAGAAGGAGGAGCACCCATCCACGTTGAGGGTCTCTCTCTCGGATTTTTATTCCAGCAACAAAAGCTAGACTGGTGTGCACGTTATCACGGTTGATTCCAGCAGCAGAGAGTTGCGTTCCAGTAGCAAAATGAAGAGCATCCAGCTTGGAACAGACACCAAGAGGGAGAAAGCTTGAGGTGTTGGCACGGCAAGAGAGAAACTCACGTCTATGGTCCAATAGAGGAAGCTACAGCCGTGAGCAATGTAGAAGATGACAAAGAGTAGTTGAAAAATGGAGGGGCCCTCACCCTATTTTCTCACGGGAAGGCAAGGAAAAGTTGCTCATGGACTTATTTTCTCACAGGAGTTTGTATGAGTTTTGGGCTATAAATGAAGCAGCAGACAGAGAAGGAAAAACTCATTAGATTTCAGTGTGAGAATCAGATTTTAGGAGTAGAGTTAGGAGTGCAATTTACGTTTTGGTTTTCTCCTCCCCTCTTGGGGAGGTTGTGTGTTTGATTCAATTTCCAGTTTCATAATTGAAGTTTAATTGTATTTTCTAGTTGCATTTTTTTCAATCAAGGTTCGTTGAATTTTATTTGAATTTACCGTTTTCTACAAATTACCGTCTCTGTAATTTACCGTTTATCGTTTTATGAATTTACCATTTTCTGAACTCTCTTTATTTTATCGTCTGCTGTTACGTTTTTGCATGTTTACTGTTTCATTGACAAATTTCATTTTCATTTAAGTGTTTTATTTTTACCATCTTTTTATTTTATCGTTTATTGTTTTCTGAATCGTTTAATTTTATCGTTTTTCAATTTACCGTTTTCATTTTTACCATCTTTTATCTTTCAGTTTTTACCATCGTTAAAATTTATTTCAATGTGTTTTAAATTCAGTTGTTTTATTTAAATTCCAATTTTAATTTTTCGCACAAACACAAAAATCAAAACCCCCCCCACTTCGTGTGTAAAATCTGAGACTGAACCAACACAAATTGGTCCTTGAGAGACGACCTAGGAGTCAAATCCTAGTAAACTATACTGCATTATTTTCGTGCAATCACTTTTTGTGAGCGGTGCGACCCGTTCATCACCTGTGTTGGACTTTCTGTACACATTCCCATTTTCTCTCGGGTAATCGTTTACAGGGATGCTGTAAAAGATTACCAGAGCCTTTTTTGAACACTCTGAGTCATTCCCTTGCACAGCTTGATCCTCCAACTGATGAGGGGTCACCCCACACTCCTTGGACTCACATCACATGGTACTCAAAATGACCACTCAAAGACCAACATCTTACAAACAAGCCTGCAACTTAGGAGACAAAAAAAATTACGACATTCTGAAATCCACAAACCCACAACTCATAATAACAATGGTATTGAATAGATAAAATATGAGACCAATTCAAACCAAAACTCAAATTTTATTTCATTGAACTAAATCGGATACATTAAACATTGTTTTTTTAATCTATTTACAATGATTACAATTTTCATTACTTTCCAAATAACATTTTCAATCAACTAAATACACAGATCACTCATTTTTTATTCTAAGCACTACGGTTCCGGTGTATGGAGTCCTAAGTGCTCTTCCCTTGTAACGCCTTCGTGATCCAACCTTAACATACGTCTTCAAAGGTTGTTCATTTCCGTAATGTCAGTAGGGGATACAAAACCAGTGTTCACGGATGGTTCTGTACGAGGTACACTTTGTCCAACGTCATCTTTATTTTGCCTTCTTGCCTTCTCTTCAGCCAATTGTGCCTCCAAACTTGCAACCCTCCTTTTAAGTTCTTCAATTAGAAATTCTTGTTCCTCTAAGGCACGCATAAAAGTTTCTCTGCGAATTCTTTTTTGTTTCTTCTTTCTTCTTGGTTTAGCATCCTTTCTTTTAGGTGTTGGTCTGTATTCCTCCTTATCCTTCGTTGAAGGACCACCATAAACATCGTCAACAACCTGAAATTTAACAACACATTATAGATTACCCAACTTTTGTCAATATATGAAAACATAACAAAACTTTCGATAACAAACAACTTACCAAACCTGTCTCCATACACCGTTTAACGAACTTGTCTCCAACACTTATATTCATCCAATGCAATATTCGTGGAAATTTATCAATAGGACCTTTTGGTGGAACAAAGAGCTCAAAAAACCATACCTAAGACAAATAAATCATCTTAACTTGTAAGAAACTTAATTCAAAAAACAATTTAAGTAATTACATCAAATACTATTAATTACCTGCAACATGTAAACACAACCATCGACGTAAACGTTTGAAATACCTTTGCCTTTCTTCAAGCCTTCTGAAGCTTTGCACAAACTATGTAACAGAAAACGATAAACTACACTACCCCAACAATAACTACCCAAAGCACTTAAGTTGTCAACAAGATTAAACATTACGGGAAACACTTTCCCGCTACGTTTTGGAAATAAAATCTCACTTATCCCTACCAAGAGGTAAAGGCTACAAAAATGAGAACAAGGGATCTTTTTCTTGTGTTTTCGCATTAGAATTTTGTATATTGAATTCAATTCCTTTGTTCCTTTGCCTATGTATTTCACACATTCAGTATTGCCAGCTCTTCCTTTAAGTTAATATTTGCACCATCTGTACTCAATCCCAACCCTAAATAAATATCATTTTCATTTATATTCAAAACTTTATTCCCAACTAAAAAACCACTACTACAGTCGTCCCACTTACCCAATAACTCACTTAATATATTTCTACCTACTTTGACATTGACATTGACATCTAAAAACCACGCAAATGGAGTCGTCGCAATCAATGACCGATGCTCCTCTGTCAAGCGTTCGTTTAAAGTACATATATACTTGGTCGAAAAAGAGTGACGAACACTCAACTGCATAAACCAAAATCAAATCATCAAAACAGCGAAACCCAATAACCCAAGCACCACAACACAACGATACGAACCCCAAACATTAACCCAAATCAAATAAGCATGCTACGAGATGCCCAAACCGAATAACCAAGCTACGACATGGAATGGAAAACCACTTACCTTCGTCGTCGGACAATCGTCACCGGAACTTGCCATTCCGCACGATAACAGGAGACGAAACTGGACAGAGAAAACACCACGCACACAGAACAAAGTGAGGCGACACGAAACACGACCTTCGTTTCCAATGGAACAGAGAAAGGGACCTTCGTTTCCAATGGAATAGAGAAAGGGCTATTTTCGGATTTTCACTAAAAATCAGGGTTACGGACTTCCGTTTCATAGGTTTTTAAAAACATTTATTTTTAAAACAAACCAATCAAACAACGACACGTGGCGTTGTCAAAACAGTGTTAAAAATACGTTGTTGGAATATCGCGGTCCTAAAAGAAAAGAGAAAAGAAACGTGTTGTTCTCTTCAAGCTCAACGTGTACATGCTTCCAGCTAACTATGTCCGTGGGCCACCTCCAGCCAATTGAAATGCAAAATGTAATTTAAGAAGAAAAAAAAACGTTCATTCTTCAATCAAATAGTGCGTGAAAAGCAAAATGAAAAGGCAAGAGTGAATTTTTGCAAATTGAAATAAATTTGGAACTCTCATTCATGCTAGTGTAACAGCCCTCGCATCTCTCATTCCATAGAAAACCACGTTCCCAGAAAGCTCCTCTCCTCTGCACCGTTTTCATTCAATGATACTCAAAAAGAAAAAAACTTTCTAGCCTTGACCATGTTTCATCACCGTGCACACCATTCCCACCCTCCAGAAAGAAAATCTACATCCTTCTGCTGTTGAAATAGAAAACCGAGAGATAGCCCCGTGGGTGGCTGTTGACTCCCTTCCTTTAATCACTCATGTGCCCTTAAAATGAAGAAGTGAATCCCTTCTCCGTGTGCTGCGCTGCTGGACCAACCTCCTTGCTTGTTTGACCGTGAATGAAGCCCTCCGTCGATGTGTATGCTGCTTCTTCTTTGGACACCCCCTGTGCTTCCCATTCTCCGCGTGAAGCCCACCAACACCACTCCTCTACGGGTCTTGCTGGACATAACCCGTTGGACGTGTGTTAATTTCCATGTGCCTTCTTTGCTGGATGTGTGAATTAGCTACTAGAAGCGTGAAGTCCTTGCTGCTGTGCTGGACCAGGCCCTGCTGCCCATTTCTCTCCCAGCACCTCTCCAATTGAGTCCGTGTGCACCACTTCTCCCTAGGACGTCACCGTGCAGCTTCAATTCCCCTTCACGTGTTGCTTTCTTCCCTTGATGGACTAGGCCGTGATGTCTAGCCTTTTCCAATGCTATAGCGCCACTCTTTTAAAAGCCCAAGAATTCCTTTGTCCATTGTGGGTCGTGGCTTCACTCTCTGATGCTTGCTCGAATCCTCTTCTTTGTTGGACACTGCTAGACCAGGCCATGACACTTTCTCTCCAACGTGTTGTTGCCTTTGGCTTCCAGAAACAGCCGTGACTGTGGCTACTGGACGTGCAGCCTCTGTGCCTTCCTCCATGCTTCTAGCTCAACTCCCGTGACAAAATAATTCATGCATGTCCCTTTTGGAATAAAAGAAGCACCGTCCTCTTCTTTCCAAGATGTCCCATGTGCACCTTTTTTCAACAAAATGATTCAGCCTTCCAGTTTTCCTTCTTGGAGACCGTAACAGCATCTTCAAATTGAATGTAAATTGATTTCATTTTCAAAGCAAAATAAACATCACCGTGGTGCACTACATTTCTCCTAAGCCAAAAAGAATTTTCCAATCCTCGGCTCCCACTTTTATTCCAAAACATGTGCTTCGATGGATGCTTGCCAAAATAAATTTTCCATGGGCCCAAGCCATGTGTATTCTACTGCTGGTTCCGTGTGTATCATACAATTTTGAATTGGAAATTCAATATTTGCTGGCTTATTTCCATGTGCAAAGTGAAAATAAATTTTCACTTTTGTTTCTCATTTTAGTTTAAATTGTAATTAATGAGAAATTTCTCTTTGACTCACAAAATATTATCCAACAATTTTCCAACAATTAATAATTCAAATAATTAGTCTCAGATAATTCAAATTAATTCAAATAAGAATTTCTGATCAAATTGAGCACAATTGGAAAAATGGGAAAATACTGGACATTTAAGGATAATTCCCTGATTAATTTTAGCACAATAAACTAAGTGAAGTGAAGAAAATATTGACTCATCACTCCTTTGTTGTTTAAATTTCGTTCTAGCTTTTACCTTTGGCAACCATTTTCGTTTTCTATTTGAAGCTTCCATTTTCGTTCTTCCATTTGTGTTCCAGCATAATACATTTTTGTTCCCTAATTCGTTTTACGTTTTAGCATTAGGTTTTAGTTTTGTTTTGTGCATTGGGTTCGTTTTCAAGGTTGTTGTGGATTTTCTAGTTTTTTGTTTTGCGTTTTTATAATGCTTGGTTGCAGTTTCAATTCATTTATAATGGTAGTTTAATCAATTTGGGTTGGTCATTAGTTATTTTACAACGTTTTCCATGAGATTTGTGCTATTATTGTAAATTTGCTATTGTCACTTTGAATCACATTTAATTTGTTATGCACTTACGATTAGGACACGTTTAGTGGTCTAATTTGGGTTTATTATTGCTTAGTTAGTTAAATTTTCGATGTAGGGGCTGAATAAATTGGTGCAATTCGTTTGCTAAATTCGTCTTAGGAAAACCCAATTAATCTTCGCTTAGTTGATTGATTGGTGTTTGAATAGGGTGAGGGTAGCGTCTAATTAATTGTTAATCGAGGATTGGAAGTGTTGTAATTGAGCTAATGACCAACTTGTCTTTGAATTGTGTTGAATTTTGTGTTATGGTTTGTTTATTCTAGTCACAAAATTGTCCACATAACCCCCCGACTACGTGTTTGATCTATTGCTTGATATGGGAGCAATATGAGAGCTGAACCAAATCCTTGATGTGTTTGGTTTTGATGATGACAACACGTGGATAATAACAACACATAGATGTTGTCGTGACACAACAGAAATGTGTTTTTGTGTGATGAAATACATATGTGGATATGTAAATGCTTATTGTTGATTAATGCATATGTTGACATATTGTTGTAATCGATTACAATATTGTTGTAATCAATTAAGTTCATCAGTCATCTTAAGTTTTAAACTATGGAAAAACAACAAGTTTGAATTGATTACATTAAGTGTTAAATCGATTAAAACTCGTGTCTTTACATACATTATTTTCAAATGTGCTTTGATGAATTTTTGAAGAGAAAAAGTTTTCAAAGTCTAGTTAAGTGCTTAGCTTAATCAATTATTTTTAAATATGTTTGACTAGCATTAAATTCAAATCGATTACATTAATTGTGCATTCAATAGAGAGTTGTGTTAATTGTAATTCTGTTACATCTAAGTTTAATGTAACCGATTACATTACTAACGTAATCGGTTATTTTGCGGCTGATATGATGAAAACTATAAATTGATGCATTACTTGTTATTCTCTAACTAATGATCATTTATACATTTTCATATCTGATATCTTTGATCTGAGAAAGCTTTACAGATTACTTATTCTTGTAAAAACAACTTGAGTGATGTAAAGAAATGTTGCTGCAATGAATCCAACCATTCTTATCTCGAGTTCAATCTTATGCTAGTTTAGCAACTCTATCCTCTAGCTCTCTTCCCCTTTGGAAGGTTGTCTGAGTTAGAAACTCACTTTACACCACATCTAAACTCTGCCACACATTTAATCAAATACCTTGCAAGCACCAGAACTTCTCCATTTCGCTGCCACTTCTGGTCCGCGAAGCTGCTCCAATCTTGAATGTGGAGCTTGCTTCCTTCAATAGACCTCTTGAACTTTTGCATATGGATTTGTTTAGTCCCTCAGGAGTCAAAGGTCTTGGAGGAAATCTGTATTGATTGGTGATTGTCAATGATTACTATCGTTATACCTGAACCTTTTTTATTGCTGCCAAAAGAGAAACTTTCAGGGTATTCAAGAAGTTTGCAACTATGATACAGAATGAAAAAGAGCTCAAAATCAAGTCTATTAGAGGTGATCATGACAAGGAGTTTCATAATGAACTGTTTGATGACTACTATGCAGAAATGGGGATTTCTCATAACTTCTCTATACCCAGAAATCCTCAACAAAATGGGTTTTTTGAGAGGAAGAATAGGACCTTCGAAGAGCTTGCAATGACAATGCTAAAGGAAAAGGATTTGCCAAAGTATTTTTGGGAAGATGCAATCAACACTGCATGTTATGTACTCAATAGAACTATCGTCAGATTCATGCTAAAGCTTACACCCTATGAGTTGTTTAAGGGAAGGAAATCAAACATCACAAACTTGAGAATCTTCGGTAGTAAGATTTTCGTACTTAACAATAGTAAAGAGAGTCTAGGCAAATTTGATTCTAAAGCCGATGAGGCTATTTTTATTGGATACTCTCTTACTAGCAAAGCATATATATTGTATAATAAGAGAACTTTATATGTTGAGGAATCGATGCATGTTGCATTTGATGAATTCATTGATAATCCTACTAACCAAATACATTCAAGAAAGGATGTAGATGCAGATGAGAATGAAACTACAGAGGTTACTAACTAATCTTATATGTACTATTGAGGTGTGTCTGTTGTGATCAGAAAAGGATTCTACAATCGTTTATTTTGTTGTTTCCCTGTTCGTGCCTGACAGGAAGAAGAGTAAGGAGTTCTTGGACTTTGAGAGGTGTTTCTCAAAGGGTTTCTGCAGCAAGAACGTATGGTTCTGTGTGTGTAAGTGTTTTCTTTTCTATATTTGATTGGATGTGGGAAAGGTGTTTACATTTGTGAGAGTGTGTTCTCTGTAAAACCTTTGGTGTAATTATCAAATCATTATAGTGAAATATCCTTTAATCTAAGGTTGATTGGAAGGGTGACTTGATGTAGGCATTAAGGCCGAACCATGATAAAAACCTTGTGTTTGTTCTTCTATCCCAATTTCTTTTATATTGAATTGCATACGTACTTCACTTACATTGCAAAGAAAGTTTAAAGATCATTCTAACTTTTCAAAAAGATTTGAAAAGTGTTCATTTTTATAAATCACCATTCACTCCCCTCTTGGTGTTGAGAAACAAGGCTCTTTATTTCTAACAAATTTAATTTAGGTACGACCTCGGTCATCGATGTACCCACTAAAATAATAGAATAATTATAAGTTTGGGAGCTTTCTCTTGTACCCATTGTTTTCTTCTTGCACTCCAAATATTTCAAACTGGTCAAATTAGTTTTGTTGTCTTTAACTAAGATAAAGATTCTATTTCATACTATAGCTCCTAAACTATGGTAGACAGGGTGCACAAATTTTTTTTATAGGAAGAGTATTGGATTATGAAATTCAGTTAATGTCATCGAATCTCGTGAGATAGAATCGAATTACAAGTTCCAATTTGCAAAGTGTGTACCAGACTTCATAATAGAGTCCTAGTAGCTTGACATGCACACATGTCAATGACATTCATTTGACATAGTGTCACATCACCTTTTTTTTAAAGTGGTAAGTCTGAGCTGAGTGTAAAATTTGGAAGTTTCATTTGGTTTGAAATGAAATTTTATTTGGTATTTTCGTCTCGCACTAATTTGGAGGGGCTAGGTAAAGTTGGTGTGCACATTCGTTGTCGGTAGTTCTTGTTTACATCTTCCCAATAATCGTGTTTTAGGTCTTCGTCATTAGTTATTTTCATCCTCTCTCCCGATGGTTCTTTTTTACATTTTCCTGGTAATCGTTTTCGAGGTCTTTGTAGGTGGTTGTGGACTTGTTCTCCTCTGGTTGTGCCCACTAGCTTTTCTCTCTCAGTGGTTCCCTCTAGGTTTTCATTCTTAGTGTTGTGCAAGTTTTCTCTTTGCATGGTTTTGAAGGTTTTCCTTTATCCATATCTCACCTCAGCGTACACTCCTTTTAGTTTTAATATTTTTGTCTGCATCTTTATCTTATTTGACTATGAAATTAAGTAAAATATTGAAGTATTTTGATAACCATTATTATGTAAGTTAACCGAAATTAGTAATCTTATTAATTTTTTTTAGTTTGTCGGTCATGTTTCTCGATTTTAGTTAATATGATACTTGGATGAACAAACAATTGCTCATAGTTTTGAAAACTCAGATATATTGTTTGAATAATCTACTAAATTTAATCAGATACTAGTATTATATGCTTATCATATGGCAAAAAAAAAGTTTTAACAGATTACATTAATTATATAATCGATTAAAACACGTTCCTATGCCAATACATGATTTTTGAATGCATTGAAGTGTTTGAAATGGAAAATCTTTTGAAAATTGCATAAGTATGAAACTTAATCGATTACGATTTTTCAAATCGGTTAAAGTGTGTTTTAAGTGGAAACCATTTTCTTGAAAAGGCATAACTGTCAATAAGGGTCATATTTTAAATGTGGCTTGTATGAATTGTACAATCGATTGCATGCACTTTTAATCTGTTAAATCTTGTTCATATGTAAAACTGTTAAAGTAGAAAGAAAATCTTAAGAGATTACATTAATTGCCTAATCGATTATATTGCGTTAGTATTGAAAAACCTATAAATAGATGCATTGCTCTCTGCCTTTCAACAATTCTATGATTTTAATAATTCATAACTAACTTGATTATTGAGTTTTTATTGCAGGAGCGTCTTGATTTCTTGAAGAATCAAAGATTGCTATATTGAAAAGAAATCCATAAAGATTCTTGCAAGACAGAAGTGCTTACACATTACTGATCAAATATGCACTCTTAGTGTATTTTACTGTGATCATTATTCATCTACAATCTGGTTGATTGTGTCCTTGTTGTTGCGCGCCAAGAAGAGGAATTTGTGAAGTTCTATTACTTAGAGTTGGAATTTCTCTATGGGTGACAAAAAGTGTGTGATCTTTGTAGCTTTGTACTATAGTTGATATTGAGTTGGAAATGAGAGTATATTTGAGAGGGTTGTTCTTTGTATGTATTGCTTGTAAAACTCTATCAACGTAGTGGATCACTTCATCTCAGGTTGATTGAAGGAAGACTGGACGTATGCATTGGTCAAACTGGTATAAACATCTGTGTGAATCTTTTTATCCTTTATCTTTTGATATTGTTCATATTCTTGTTTGATTGCATTCAAAGAAAAGTTAAAAGATTTTGAAAAACCAATTCACCCCCACCCTTTGGTTGAGACAATTGGCCTAATTTTTTCTACAATTGGCACCAGAGTTGGGAATTCAAACTTTACTTAAATTTTAATCGATTAGGTTTTAAGTATAATCGATTAATTTGTTCTTGATGGTCAACATGTCTCTGATAATGAGCAAGAGTGAAATTGACGATGATTTCTTAAATGCAACAGGCAAAAATATATGTAGTTCTGTGATTAACAATTTCTATGAGGTTATTATGACAAGAACATCATGGAAATCATCTTAAGAGGAGGAAAGAGTCATCAATTATGCATGAATGTTGCTAGAAACCTGTCAACAAGCAACATTATAGGGAACATTTAAATGGATGTATCTACAAGGAGGCAACTAAACCAATTATGCATGAATGTTGCATTTGTCTCACAAATTGAACCCAAAAATTTCAATAATGCCTTAAAGGATCATAATTTGTGCCTAGTTATGAAAGAAGAGTTGAATCAGTTCAAAGGGAACAATGTATGGGAACTAGTTCCAAGAAAATCAGCTTAGCATGTTATAGGAACCAAGTAGGTCCTTCGAAATAAAATGGATGATTATGGTGTGATCATCAAGAAAAAAGCAAGACTGGTAGCAAAAGGTTACAACCAAGAAGAAGGAATTGACTATGATGAAGGATATGCTCCTGTGGCTAGATTGGAAGCCATAAGGATCCTTCTTGCTATTGCACAAATGCTGAACTTCAAGATATACCAAATGGATGTAAAAAGTGCATCAAAGAGGAAGTATTTATGGAACAACCCCCTGACTTTCAAGATTTTGAGTTTCCTAATCATATTTTCAAACTGAAGAAAGCTTTATACGGACTCAAACAAGCTCCAAGATCATGGTACGAAAGGTTAAGTGAGTTTCTTATCAAGAAAATGGGGTAAAGTTGACTCAACATTATTCATTAAAAATCTGGAAAACATTTATTGTTTGTACAGATATATGTTGATGACATAACATTTGGATCCACTAATCCTCTTTTATGCCAAGAATTCTCTAAGAATTTGCAGGAGGAATTTGAGATGTCTATGATGGGAGAACTAAACTACTTCCTTGGACTGCAAGTGAAGTAGGAAGATGTTGCCATTTTCATTCATCAATCAAAATATTCTGCTGATCTGTTGAAGAAATTCAAGATGAACGATTGTAAAGAAGTTGTCACTCTTATGGCTACAAACTGCTACTTGGACAAGGATGAAAAAGGTAAATATGTAGACTAGAAACTGTACAAAGGTATGTGATGAGTCAATATTTTACTCACTTCACTTAGTTTATTGTGCTAGAATTAATTGGGGAATTGTGCTTAATTGTCTAGTATTCTCCTGTTTTTACTGATTGTGCTTAATTTGATCAGAAATTCTTATTTTAATTAATTTGAATTATCTGAGATTAATTATGTGCATTATTAATTTTAGGAAAATTGTTGGATAATATCTTGGGACATTTTAAGGTTAATTGAGAAATGGCAATTGAGCCCAATACATCTGAACTATTTCAATTTTCGCACAGTATTGCGTGAATGTTGTGTCAACTTGTGTGTCTTCGTTTGGGTTCAATTCTTATCCGTTTTCCTTGCAATTTTTTTTCATAGTTTCGTCTAGATGTCTATTTTCAAGTATAGTTTTTATTTTGTTCAAATTCATTTTGTGTTGTTCCCAGTATTTTCTTTACTCTCCTATGTCAGTCTAGTGCACACTGTTTGAGTGAATTCTAGTCTGTTTGTATTTGCTTGCTGTTTGGTACTTGTGGTAGCTAAGAATTGACAATTGAAGTGTTGATTTTTGAAGTGTCACTGCTGGAAAAATTAATGTCACACGGCCATAGTGATTGCAAAATTTGCAATCTTCTTTCTTCAAATAAAAGCACATGGAGGGGGCCACCACTTTTGAAGTTTACGTGAATGAAGAGGCTTATGGATGGAAAGAAAACCAAATCCACTTTCATGGCCCACATGGAAATAAAAAAAGCAGCACCGTGCACTAAATGGCTTAGGAAGAGAGAGGTTTTATTTGGAGAAAGAAAATGATTCATTTTGCTGGAAAAAAATATTGTGGCCCACAATTGAGAATAAAGAAAGAATGATAATGCTCAATAGGATGCACGTGAATGGAAGAACAAATTATTCATTCATTTCTTAAACACAATTGACTTGCAACCAACACCCACAATTGAAGAAGAACACGCTGGCTGGAAGGAGGCTTCAATTATCGAATACCAAAAGCAATTCCACATCCACTTCCACGGCCCCATGCAGCTGCCACCTAAGGAGGAAGCATCTTTCACACATCCATTATGGCTCACGGTTACATGTGTCCAGGGAAAAGTCAAATTTGGAAAAGCTTTCAAGAATTAAAGTGGAGACATCTCACGGCCCACATGGATAAGAGAAGTTTGCTGCTTATGGATTTTCAATTGCTGAATGGAGTGTTGTAGATGAAGGGAAGCTCACGGTTTTCTCCATTCATTTTGGCTTGCATCTTGCCTTCCATCACATGCAATAAAAGAGAAGGGTCACCACTTGATAGCTCACGGCTGCACATGGGAGAAGCACATTACAATTCCTTTTAGAAGTCCAAAGTGCAGCACGGTTAGAGTTTGTGGAGGATGGAAAGAGGAGACACATAAAAATCTGCACATCCACACTTAGAAGAGCAACGTGAAGTGAGTTTTTCCAGGAGCTGCACGTTCACATTTTGGAGAAGATAAGCATGGATACTACTGCTGGAAGCAAAGGAGGAAGTGTTGGCAGCATCTGCACACTTCACGGCCATGACCAACACGTCCAAGGATGGTCCAGCATGCAGCGTGAAGAGGTCTTGGAACGGAGAAGAATGTTCACGGCAAAGTGGTGAACAAGATGACAAGAGTAGTGAAAAATGGAGGGCCCTCACACTATTCTCTCACGGCCAGAAACTATTGCTCACCAATTTGTGCAAGGAAAAGATGCAAAACAAAACAAAACTGAAATGGAGGAGATCACGGGAGGATATTCAGATTTTGGCTATAAATGAAGCACAGCAGAGAGCAGATGTGGAAGAGATTTTAGGAGTAGTTAGTACCACTCACGGTTTAGAAGAGGCTTCTGCCTCTTCCTTTTTCCTTTTCCATTTCCAGTAGCAAACTCTCTTAATTTTTATTTTCCAACAGTGCAATGTAGTTTTTTTTATTTCTGAAGGTGTATTGTGTTATTGAAACAGTTTTATCATTCGATTTTTATCTTCACTTTCCAGTCATTTTAATTTAATGTTGAATGTTTGATAAATTTCATTTTCAAAATGCTGTTATTTTTACTGTTAAATTTTACCGTTTCTGCATATTTACCGTTTGGTTTTACAGTCTTTGAAATTTATTTCAGTGTTTTTAAATTCAATTGTGTTTAAATCCCAGTTTTAATTTATTTTAATTTTTCTGCTGTTTTATTTAATTTCCAATTTAATTACCGCACAAAACATCCAGAAAACCCCCCCACTTCGTGTTTAAATTTGAGACTGAACCCCAATATTGGTCCTTGAGAGACGACCTAGGAGTCACCTCCTAGCACTATACTGCATTCTTTTATGCACAACTTTTGTGAGCGGTGCGACCCGTTCATCAGTATGATTGGTTCTCTACTTTATCTTATAGTCAATCGTCCCAACATTATGCACAGTGTTTGTTTATATTCTAGATTTCAATCTTGTCCAAAAGAAGCACATTTAACGGTTGTGATAAGAATTATGAAATATCTGAAAGGGACTAAAACTATTGGATTATGGTACCCTAGAGGTGCAAATCTATCCCTTGAATGCTATAGTGATTCTAATTTTGGAGGTTGTAAACCAGATAGAAAAAGCACTAGTGGTACTTGTCATCTTTTGGGATGCTCACTAATAATTGGCATTCAAAGAAGCTTAAAGGCAACCAACCATCATATCCCTATGTCTAGGAAATACTACTATTGGGAGAATTTCTTCGTGTCTAGATATATCTATATGTGTCCATACAAATAATATCAATCATCATGCAATTGATTGAGTTAAACAAAGCATGCATGGAGTATAGAAGAAAAACCCTAACTATTAATGAAAGAAAGCGTATAAATTAAAGAACAAATTCAATACATGAGAGTTTCAAAGGATTACATTGATTCCCCAACAACAATAAAGGTTTAGTTCCCCATAATCATGGTGAAACTAGATGAAAAGTAATGAAAAAAATGAAAGATATAACCCTATAATTTGAAGAGTGGAGCTTGAGCATCTAAAATCCTCTTCCAAGGAGTGAAGAAAGTGTATTCTGCTTCGTTCCAGCCAAAGATGACTGACCTAGGTCGACTAAAACCTTATATCTTATTCTAAAAATTACAGAAAAGTGGCCCAAGGCCCATAAAAATGGTGCTTAACGGTGAGTGCGCGTTCTTCTATTTGACGCTCAGTTGCATTTTTTTCCCTCAACGATGACTACGGGACCTCAAGAACACCGCTCAGCGGTACTCGTGTCTTCTCTTTTTGTGCACTTTTCACTTCCTTTTCTGATTCCAACTTCTTCCTACTTCACTTCTTTCATCCAATTCATCTTAAAACCTACAAAAAAACAAGGAAACCAAGCATAAATGTTGTCTTTAAGGTCAATTTTAAGTATAAAAGTAATAGTTTTTCAACTGTTGTCAAGGATCCAATCGGAAGGATAAGAACCCAGAATGATCCTATGCCAACAAGTTTCTTTCTTGCAAGCATGAGCGCCACTTCAAAGTTGTCCAAGATAGGAGGTTATTAATGGAAAGGAAGGATGGACTGATACCTGATTTTGCTCCACAGTTTGGAGAGCAACTAGAGAACAGGAACTAGGGAAGGCTAGCCACTTACCCTACACCAACTAACATAGCAGTGGTGAAAGAATTCTACACCCACGCAAGGAGGTTGGGTGATCCTGCTGGGGTTTATTTGAGCAATGTTAGAGGACATGCCATTCGGTATGATCTTGATTCCATTAATAGATTTTTAGATACTAAATGGGTTGATGAGCAGTATCAGTTTGCTCTAACCATGGAAGAAGGAGATGACTTCGGTGCTGTGGAGAGTGTGTTATGTGTGCCTAGATGACACTTTTAGAGAAACAAGAATGGTGCAGTTGTGAACTTAAGGAGAGCTGACATCCAACAAAGTATTGGATGGCATTTTCTCATGCCAACATCCAGTCGTGCTCACATGTCTCGGATATTACTTTCAGCAGGGCGCTTCTTTTGTACTGTGTGCTTAGAGTGATGAGAATTAACATTGGTCAGGTCATAGCCAATGAGATACAGGTGTGTGTCAACACTGTGAACAAGAAAGCCCCTTTGGGGCATCCCTCTTCGATTACACACCTATGTGAGCTAGTTGGGGTGAATACTTCTGCTCCACCATTTGAGAGGCCTAGGAAAGCTATTGAGTTACATCTTGTTTGCTTGAGGACAAGCAAAGTTCTAAGTTTGGGGTTGTGATAACAGTTGAAAAACTGTTATTTTCATGCTTAAAATTGATACGAAAAGCAACCTTTAACCCTTAGAAACTAGCTTGAAATCATGCTTTTGGTCATATTTTCAGAAATAAGAGAGCTGGACAGGTTTATGCTTGATTTCAGTGTTTTTGTGCAGGTTTTAAGGTGAATTTAGTGAAGGAAGTGAAGAAGGAGAGAGATGGAATCAGAAAAGACATCAAAAAGTGCAAAAGGAGAACCCGCAAGTACCACTCAGTGGCAGTTTACTGCTGAGCGGCACTCAAGAGGTCACGATGGATCCGCTGAGGGACAAAATGGCCGCTGAGGGGAAGAAACCAACTCACGCACTTACCGCTGAGCGGCACTTTTATGGGCTTGGGCCTAAATTTTCTGTATTTTTAGAATAGTATATAAGATTTAGGACGTCCTAGGGTTTGTATCTTTGGCAGAAACGAAGCAAATACTCTCTTTTCCACCCCTTTGAAGGAGGATCTTGGATGCTCAGGCTACCTCTTCACCTTTCTAGGGTTTTATCTTTCATTCTTCCATTATTATTCATCTAGTTTCACCATGAATATGGTGAACTAAACCTTGTATTGTTGTTGGGGAATCAATGTAGTCTTGTGAAACTCTCATATATGGAATTTGTTTTAACATCTTACTTTTAAGACTTATGCTTTCTTTCATCATTAGTTAGGGTTTTTCCTCTTTGCTTAATGCTTGCTTTGTTTAACTCATTCATTGCTATGATTATTGATTTTGTCGATACGGGAACGTACGGGGAAATCTAGATACGGGAACGTACCCGGTTGAAAGATACATGAAGATCTTAAAGCGATATGTTAAGAATCAATTGATATTGGAAGCTTCAATTATAGAGCGCTACATTGAAGAGGAAGCCATTGAATTTGGTTCAAGTTATATGCCAAGTGGTGACCCAATAGGACTTCCAAAGAAAATACATGGGAACAGACGTGAAGAAAAGGGAGGTCGAGGAGTAAGGATTGAAAGTGCTAGTGGAAAAGATGTTAATCAAGCACATTTTGTACATTTTAAACAGCACATAGGATGTTATTCGTTACATTTCACAACACATTGATGAAATTAAGTCAGCACATCCACGTATGACTGAAAAGTGGACACTTAATGAACATAACAAATTCTTTTTAGCTTGGTTTGAGAAAAAGATTTATGCGACTGCGAAAGTTTTTGAAAACCTATTAAGACTAGCTCGTGGACCTAACACTGATGTGATCACTTTCAGCGGCTATTACATAAACAATTACTTGCTCTATTCAAAGGACGAAGATGATAAAAAGTAGAGTTCAAAATAGTTGAGTTACCCCACAAGCTGAGGCTGTACACTTTTCTAGTTCCAAGGATAAGAATCCAATTACAGCATCAATCAGTTATTTTGGAATAATACAAGAAACTTGAGAAATTAATTATGTCACTTTTAGAGTTCCAATTTTCAAGTGTAAATAGGTTGATAGTAATTCTGGTGTGGTGACAGAAGACCTCAGATTCACTTTGGTGGATCTTAACAAAATGAAATACATGGATGAATCATGTATTATGGCTAGTCAAGCAAGACAAATATTCTATGTCACTAACCCAATGAATCATAAATGGTCAGTGGTATTGGAAGGGAGAGCCATGCACACAACTGATGATGAAGACTCTCTAGATATACTTGAGACAAGTTCATTCTCATCAAGAACCATTGAAAATAAGGTTGATGATTTACCCGATGAAATACATCCAACTCGACGTGATCACAACGAAGATATATGGGAGAAATAATTGTCTTAACATTGTTTTAATTACTTGTACAATTTATTTATTTTGTCTGTTCTAACTATAACTTACTAACACTCTGTAAACATGTATGACGAGCTCTGGATTAGTTCCAACGGGAGGAGGTGGTAGATCTATGAGTCAGATGCCTGATGTCACATCCCGTCGGGTTAATCATAAACCAGTGATGGTGGAGTTTGATCCCCGAACATTTGTGCCTATTGGGGCACATGCAGCATCGTTTAGTACTTGGGTGTGATGGAAAAATATGATGTCCCTATTGTTGCTACCTGTTGGGATGATGTCCCACTGGTTGACAAAACTCTGCTAGGGTAGGATATTTTGGTATGTTTAAGATATTTTACTTCCATCATTGACTTATTTTTTTTGAACATGGTTTAACATTAATTTTTTTTTAACAGGAAAATTGGGATACACTACCAAAAAGAAGGGCATTACCGAAGGCCAGAAGCCCTCGGAAACAGCCAAAAACCGTCGGTAAAAGGTAATTACCGAAGGCTTATCGACGGCCAAAGAGCCCTCGGTAAATCCCTTGTCGCTAACATTTACCGAGGGCTTTTGCCCTTCGGTAATTACCGAGGGCCAAAAGCCTTCGGTAATTACCGAGGGCCAAAAGCCTTCGGTAATAACCAAAGGACATTCTGAACCTAGTCCTGTCATGCACCACTGGACTTTCATCAAACAATTTAGTTGCAGGATTTTCCAACAAATTAAATAAAGCAATTAATAGGCTTGCAACAAAAGGTGGCACTCAAAATGAACTTAGGAGAGACTCTAAAGTGGATTTAAAAAGCAAGAAACAATTATAAGTTGCAGATATAGCTAATTTGAACTCAATTTTAAAATAGGCAAAAGTGTTTGATGAAATGCCTAAGAGAGCTACTGTAAAATGTGCATCAGATTTTGAAAATTTAGCTTAGCACTAGTTCACTCGCTTTTTACAATGCAGGCTGTTTGTTAATTTTGAATTGTGCACTTCTTTTTAATCAATTGAACCAAGCTTTTGCTACTAATTTAAGATGAAATTCAGTGCAATAATCACAGCAACACAGATTCAAAAAATTCTGCAACTCATATCAGAAAAGTGTTGAAATCTTGATGGTTTGAATGACAATTTTGCTCAAACGAATTTGGACACTTAATTTTATGATTTGAGCAACTTTGTTTTACCAAGTAAGACTTGTTTAAGCTGCCATCAGAGGCTAAATACTTACAAATCAGAATTTCACTGTTTGAGTTGCTCTTAACACCAAAATTCAAGCTAATTCACCAACCAAAATTCAATAGATGAATCAAACTGATTTGGAAACTATTAATATGACTCTAGGACAATGATTAAAAGTTGAACAAGACTCTAGGAATGAATTAAAAGATGTCCAGCAGGAAGTTCTAAACTAGACAAATGCACTGCAACTAGAGAAAAGCACTTCTATTATAACTCAAAAAGTGATGGTTTAGAAAGCATAAACCCAAAATCAACCCTTGCTATTCCAAATCAGTTGTGGATACTTTTGCATCAAGGAAAGCACATCAAATAAGCTATGAAGTGCATTTCCACAGCTTGACTGCTTAAACCATATGACTGCACAGTTTTCAACTTATCACCATTCTAGCTTTGCTTTGAATCACTAATTCCAGTTTAATTTCACCTAGTTGATATTTTCCAGCTTGAATATATCTATATCTATATAATTTCTATATCTATATCTATATCTATATAATTATGATCTATGTTGTTTCTGTACCAATTCCCAGCTTAAACAAATCTAATTTCATAATATAAAGTTGCTGGAATTGATTAATTGACCTTAGAGCAACTTGTGTGCATTTTCACATCTCAAAAATCCATTCTCAGTTCATCTTAGGAGGTCATACCTCTGTGTTCCCTCTAACAAAAAAATTTCTCTCTTATTTTGTTCCATATTTTTATAATTTGGCTATAATAACGTTATTTGATACAAAATTATATATATAGTTCCACAGGAAGATGTGCTTAAATATACAAAAGAATGAGAAGCACTTGTATAACTAAAAAACCATTATTTACTACAAGTTTTTAGTCTATAAACACTAATTTAATATACAAAAGAATGAGTAGCTCTGTTGTTATTGTCGGGGATCTTTAATTGCATGTTGCAGATGCTTTCTATGATGTGAACACTCACCCTTTGGAAGTTTGATTTTTTTTAATGTTTGGATTGTGAAATTGAAAGCTTAATGGTGAATGACATATGGCATTAATAATGACTGAATATGTTTCAGAATTGGAACCACTGGAATGTGTGTTGTTTTCTAGCTAGATGTTTCTTTTGTAGATATATACTGTGGCTTTTGGGATGAAGTGGATTTGGACTTGTGATATGCTCCTTTCATGCACTTTGGATTCTTAGACATTATGAAAGACAGGTCAATCTATGGTCAATTAATGTTACAGTATGTGCTCATTTTAACTTGTCCCTGATCTTTCAAACTTGTGTCTGGTCTAATCTAGTCTACTGTCTACTATTTTTAGCTTTTAGTGATATTGCAACGTTCTTTTAATTTGTCCAAATATGGAGCAACTTTCTGTCCTTATAATAGATATTCATACATACTTTAATGCCTATGTGAAAAACCCCTAAAATAGTTATTGGTAACTTATAGTTACTAGAACATAGTCTAGTTCTACTGGTTTTTTAGTTATATATATATGATCATAGAATTTGAGAATTTCTATTTTTCATTTGAAGTCTAATGGTTTTAACCTTTTAATTTTAGTAAAAAATTGAGTATATATTGTATCTAATGAACATTTATAGTCTACAAGCACTTGTATAATCTTTGTAGTAAAAAGTAGATAATAATTTTCCTTATTTATTTACTAAATGTATTTAGTATTTACAATCTAATATAACAACAACAAATTTAAGAGAAAGTTTTACTGCAACTATAAGTCTACAATGGAGATGCCAAGACTTAGAATTCAAACCACAATGAACTTACCTAATTTTAAAGGAAGCAATATCTCAGCAGCAACTATTCTGTACATGCTTATATCAACTTGAAATAATCTAGAAAATGGTGTAAACTCCTTCCAAAAGTACATAGGAAAGTGAGTGGGTTTGAAAAATATTCACACTAGTATGGACTTGTACCCTTCATTTTTCAATAGCAACCACTGCATAAAGCATTCTTGTTCCTTCACTCTTTGCTTGTGGCTCCACTCAATCCTCCACACACTTATCATGCTACCTATTTTTCCTATTCACCTTTCATTCCCATAAAATTAAAAAAGGTTTCATAATTTTTCCAACTCATCAAAATCTTCTATAATTAGGAGATATTTTCAAAACTCACACTTCCTATGTTCGGAGCAGAGGAACTTCAGTTGCAGGTAGTCCTCATCGTGGCAACCCAGACTAGCCAGAAACATTTACAAAAACTATCACATTCAATCCAATATAATCATGTTGAATCAAACAATAATACACTAATTCCATACAACAAGAACTCCTAATCTATATATCAGATTTATTAACTGAACAAAGCATCCAACACATATATCCTTTCCAAAACTCCACAACCCCTCTCATATCAACACAAAACATCAACAACTTAATTTCATTTCCACCGAACATAACATTATCTTCTTCAGTTTACTTTCCAACCCAATTTTTTTTAGTTAACATCCAAACAAGAACTGATCAAAACAGTCCCACTTCTTTTCATTATTCTACGACTATTCAATCAATATTACTATACCCACTCGTTCCGGACTCATACAACAATTCCAGTTCAGAAATGTTAAAACATCACATAGGGAAAAAAATAATATTAACAAACAGGGCAGCCACCAAAAGGTACATAATTTGAAGCAATAACTTACCTCTACGGCAGCAACAACCCTAGGTGTATTAGCACCTCCAATAGCCTCTCTTGCGAAGCCCTTCTCACGCATAGAAAGCCAAATCGTCACGCAGCCCCTGGATTAGCCTCCTTCGCGAACTCGAAGCTGTGTGCACGCCGCAACACCACCCACTGACTCGGAGACACACCTCCTCACACCGCCAAAGGATCGTCATTAACAAACCCTAAGAGAAGCATCGTCCATAATGGAAGGCGTCACGTCAATGCCTTCGTCCTTCAACCACACATGCTTTTGAACAATGGAGAGGAGCTCGAGAACGGTCAATGGTGATGGCGAAACCGTAATAGACGAGTGGGAAACAATGACAATGGTGTTTTCGAAGTCTGAACGAGAAAGGTAGACGTGGGTAGAGGGGAGAGGGCGGAGCAGTGAACGAGAGAAAGGGGAAGCTTACTTTTGCAAAAAGGGATTTTGGGAGAACAGAGGAGGGAATTTCCAATTCCTGATTTCATTAAGTCTATGTCTATACCGAAGGTCAAAAGCCTTCGGTAAGTTCGTTGGCCAAGTATCTTAATTGACCGTCGATAAATCCTTCGGTAATACATCTTTACCGATGACCAAAAGACCGTCGGTATGAATCTTTCGGTAATTAATGTGTTTCTGGTAGTGATATTCCTAGTGATGAGAGGATAAGGAAGAAGATTTTATCCCACATTACAGTCCGATGGAGGGAAATTAAGACAAGAATAACATGTCAATACGTCTTTGGCTCGAAACAGAACGACATTCCTTGTACAAAATATAAAATAACTGAGGAGGAGTGGGTGTAGTTTAAAGAATCTTGAGTGGCAGATATGTTTTTTAATATTTTGCTCTAGTCACACAAGATGTTAATTTGTGATTTATGCTTAACGATTTTCATTTTTTCATAGGTGAAAAGGATAACCGCCCAGTAGAGGCAGAAGCTTAATGATACACCACACGTATTGTCACGTGGTGGTTATGTGTTATTAGAGAAAAAGATGAGAAAACATCGTACTAAGGAGTTAGGTCTTGAGTCACCTGATCTAGCACCTCCACCAGCTAGACATGAATTGTGGAAGGTTGCACGGACAAAGTCCAATGGCCAGTTTATATCCCAGTTTGCTCATTAGATATCCCAAAGAATTGTAAGTGGAAACTTTTAACTAATTATCATAGTTCACAAAAAAATTATGTAACAAACTTTTTAATGTGTCTAACTTCATTATGAATGAAGGAAGACTTGGTTAACCAACAGACTCAAGACACATTTGTTGGAGTAGCTACTGGATTGAGGGACTACTTTGGCCTTAAACCAAGAAGCACAGAAGTCGTGACTCAAGAAATGGTTAGTAGCATCAGGCAACAGGTGCAAGTCAAATTAGAGGAATGCATGGGTGAGCGCTTAATAATATGCAACTAAAATAAAACAAACAGAAATAATATGATCAATCAACTGGGTTGCCTCCCAGGTAGCGCTTGTTTAACGTCACGAGCCTGACCCAAAATCCACCAACACCCATCAGTAGATGCAAAACTTTCTTATCAACACCCATCAGTAGGTGTAACAAACCTAGTACCCTTCAGTAAATACTTAACCACCTAGCATCCTTCAATAGATGCTATATCCAAAAAAAAAATATTTACATAAATAATGTCCAACTGATTAAAAATTAAAAAACCAAAAGAAATATTGTCCTTAAATCACTAGAATGCCTTCCAGCAAGCGCTCTTTTAACGTCATTAGCTTGACCTAATAAAGTTCAAGTTCCTTCTACATGGTTGATGTTCTTATCCCACCAATTCCTCAATTGTTTCCGGTGTACTGTTTTGACTCTTCTAGAATATGGAGACTTTATCTTTATCATCTCCTTTTCTTTGTAGCCTTTCACAACCCACAACTTGTTTTTGAATCTCACAGGTGTACCAAGTTGGAGTTGTTCTTTCATCCAGTCATCAGGAACTTTTCTTCTTCTTCCAATCTTTTCTCCTTTCTGTACCTGAAACAACAAACAATGTTTACCTTTAACCTTGGGCTTTTCATCTTCAGGGCTAGTCATGAGTACATCTTGATATGCAGCTTTATGACTAGCTCCTTCCTCCTGCATCTGCTTCTCTTCTTTGAAGACGTCTACAACAACTCTTTCTTCTCGGTCTTGGAACATCACTATACCTTCATTCACATCAATGATGGCTTTGGCCGTTTTTATAAACGATCTTCCAAGAATAATAGGTATCTTTTCAGTCTCCATCTCCATCACCACAAAGTCTACCAAGAACTAGAGTTTGCCTACACAAACTATAATATCCTCTACAATTCCATACGGTTCCTTTGAAGATCCATCTGCCATTACTAAGTTAACCTTTATAGGCTTCACATCAACATCACCGATCTGCTCCAGTAAAGAATAAGGTATCAAGTTAACACTTGATCCTAAATCAAGTAAATCTTTTTTAATCCTTTTCTTCCCTATTGTGCATGGAATGGAAAAGCCTCCTCGATCTTTTGCTTTTGGAGGAAATGGCTCCTTTTTAATAGCTTTATACTTTTTTGCCTCATCATCTCTACGTCTTTTCTTTGTAGAGACATTTTCCTCGGATTTAGTATAAATTGCAATTTGTTGTAATATCTCCTTCCAAGGTACATCATTGTCCACCATCTTGAATAATTCTGTAAACTCAAATTATTTCTCTTGATTTATTGGAAAAGGAAAAATATCTTTACTCTTTATCTCTCTTTTCTCTCCTTTCTCTTTTTTCTCTTCTTTTTCTTCTTGTCTCTTTTCTCTCTTTTCTTTTTCTAACTCAACTGATCATCATTTGTACTCTCCAACACTTTACATTCTTTTCTGGGGTTAACCTCAGTATTAGCCTCAAAATTTGTTTCTGTCCTATCTTCCAACTGCTTGGTAATTTGACCCATCTGAATCTCCAAATTCTTGATAGCAGCTTCAGTGCTCTTTTGAGTAGACTCAGTTTTCTGAATGAAATGATAAAGAGTTTCTTCCATCCTTATTGACCTTTCATTAAGTATAGAAATTTGTTGCCATAAGGTTGGTTGTTGTTGTTGCTTGTTAAATTGCCCAGCTTGCCCAATTTGTCCTTGACCAATGCTTGGGTGTGGTTTCCACCCTTGATTGAAATTCCCCTGACGGTATTAATTGGCCATGAAGTTAACATCCTCTAAGGCTTCTGCTGGAAAGGCACATTGACCATTGATATGGTCACCCCCACATAATTCACACATCTGTGATTGAATCTGTGCAACCGTCTTTAACTCTTTTGGAAGTTGTGCAAGTGTTTTTGTAAGAGTCTCCAGTTGTTGAGTTAGTATCTTGTTTTGTGCTAGCAAGGCATCATTTGTTTGTAGTTGTAGAACTCCTTTTTATTGAATAGGAGCTCCTCTTTCACTGTTTAGCTCATTGTCACTAGTAGCCATTTTTTCAATTATTTCCATGGCTTCCTCTGGAGTCTTCCATTTGATATTGCCTCCAACTGAGGCGTCAAGCATCATCTTGGTTTGTGAACCAAGACCTCCAAGGAAGATTAGGACTACTTCCACTTCTTCAAATCCATGCGTGGGAGTCTTTCGTAATAAGCTTTTATATATGTTCCATGCATGACCCAGTGATTCCTCCGTGCCTTGCCTGAATGATGAAATCTCTTGCTTTCCTTTATTCACCTTTGATTGTGGAAAATATTTGTTTAGGAACTTTGTCACCACTTCTTCCCACTCTGTAAAGCTTCCTTCTGGAAAAGAATTTAACCAAAGCTAAGTGTTGCCTCCTAATGAGAATGGAAACAAGCTAAGTTTGATTGCTTCGTTCGGCACCCCATTTATTTTCACCGTGTTGCAGATCTCATTGAAAGTTGTGAGGTGCTCATATGGGCTTTCGTGAGACAACCCATTGAATTGATTACCTTTCACCAGTTGGATTAATGCTGGTTTCATCTCCATGTTGGCTGCATTGACTCTTGGTCTTACTATGCTATTAAAATGCTGAGGTTCAACTATATTTGTGTAATCTGCAAGAGTTCTTCTGATATTATTATTCTCCATATTCTAAGTGCTTTGGTCAGAACCTTGTGGTGATGGTTGCAATAGAGTTTCCGGAGAAGGAAAAAGTTCTCTAGATGTACGGATTCTTCTCCTCCGTCTACTCTCGTCTAAACCTTCAAGGAGAGGTTCTGCAGTTTTCTTGCTCCTAGTTCGGATTGCCTCCTGCATACACAACAAAACAAAACCCTAGAGGAATTGGTTAGCACAAAAAGATATAAAAGATGATATAAGTGATGAATCATTATTTTCTTCACTTCACTTAGTTTACTGTACTAGAATTAATCAGGGAATTGTGCTTAAATGTCCAGTATTTTCCCATTTTTCTTAGTTGTGCTTAATTCTATCAGAAATTCTTATTTTAATTAATTTGAATTATCTGAGACTAATTATTTACATTATTGAGTGCAGGAAAATTGTTGGATAATATTCTAGGACATTTGGAAGGAAATTTATTTGATCACTGTGTTATTTACTTGGAAGAAATCACACTTCACTCATTCAGAGAAAGATGTGCTACTCCGTTTTGGATGAAAGGACTTAATTTTTCTACTGGGATGCTACGGTTTTATTCTCCTATTCAAGATTTTATTTTGGGATTCAATTGATGCCTTTGAAACATATCACGTCCAACTTCCAAATACAAGTGTTGAATTTGTTGAAGTATGAAATAGCTCACTGCCACACACCTTTGCATGTTCAAAGCTTGTTAGATTAAGCGTGATGGTTGGCAAATTCCACGTAAAAGAGTAGCACATTAATTGAAGTGGAAGTCCTTGAAGTGGAATGAGGGGACCACGTTCACATTCTCATACTAAAGAAGCATTTAGCATAAAAAAAAAAGAGAGGGACCACTTCCAAAATGCAGCCCACGGTTTTGTATACACTAAGTCCCATAAAGAATTCATTTTCAAATAGCAAATGTTAAAAGCAAAGAAGGGGCCACCACAATTCAAGAATCAAATCACGTCCATGCAAAGGAACACATGGCCCCCTTCTTCTTTGTCATTGAATAATTTACAAAATGCTAAAGGAAAGGGCAACCATCTCACGGGATGCCAAATGAAGTCTGCAGAATTTTCTCCCACTCCACACAAACCACACGGACATTCTCAAAATAATGAGACACCATGTCCCCACCAACACTCATTCAATTTGAAGAAGAGGCAAAGCACACGGCCATTCATTTTGGAAACATGTTTTGGAATAAAAAATTAAAGGGAGGTGATGAATCAATATTTTGTTCACTTCACTTGGTTTATTGTGCTAGAATTAATTGGGGAATTATGCTTAAACGTCCAGTATTTTTCCATTTTACTAATTGTGCTTAATTTGATTGGAAATTCTTATTTTAATTAATTTGAGTTATCTGAGCTAATTAATTGCATTAGTAATTGCAGGAAAATTATGGAAATACAATTTGGAACATTTGGAAGAAAATTTATTTGCACACTGTGTTATTTACTTGGAAGAAGATGTGTTGCATTAATTTAATTTGTGTGTTAATCCGTAGAAGCTTAAGATGGAATATTTTTGTTGAATTTTTAGAAACAAAGCTTGGAATCCATATACACATTACACGACCAATTCATGCTAAAATTTGATGCAGCTAATGGAGTGTGACCGTGAAGCATAATGGAGGGGCACATGCAGGTGCATGTCACGGCTGAAACATAACTTAGTTGAGGGCCCTTGTTGATTGAAGGAATTTTTAAAAAAAAGAAGTTGTTGGAACCACACACACCATACGACTTCTAACAAAAGAAAAAAAAGAGGGACCACACTTATTGAAGAGAGGCCACATGGAAGCAAGCACACGGCCTAGGGCCCATGAAGAAGCCAATTTGGAAAAGCAATCAGCAAAGTTGGAATTTAAAGTGGGAGCCACCATTTAGCATGGAGAATTTTGTTTTCTTTGACTGAAGTAAGGTAAACCCGTGAAGCTGCATGGAGGAAGTATAGCTCACAAGTTTCTTTGAGTCATGGCAGCGTGAATGATGATGGCAGCAAGGAAAAGCACACGTCCAACCACCAAGAGGGAGAGAGTGTTGTCACGGTAATGGAGTGTAAGCAAGCAAAGTGCAGCTCATGGAAGACTCATGGCTGGAAGAAGCATGCAAAATGTCCAGCAAACAATGAGAGCTGCACCGTGAAGAGGTAAGGAACAACGTCCAAGCATGGAGAATTCTTTTGGAGATTCACGGAACAGCAGCTCCCGATCCAGTTTCAGCAAAGCCTTGATGTTCCTGCAAGAAAAGAAGGTCCACGGTTACTACAAGTGTACACGACAAAAGTGATTAGTTTTGCAGGAAAGTGAAACACATTTAGGAAATGGAATATTTTATTTGGGAGAATGGAGAGTTTTTTTTTTTTTTTTGTCTTCTTTTGACAAATTGATGGGGCATTAAGAAAGGGAGATGCACGTATTCATCTTCTCTTTAACTTGAGAAAAGTGGAGGGCCCTTTGGTTTTAATTTACACTGTGGAAGCACAAAAAGGGAGAGAGGATTTTGGCTATAAAGGAGGAAGAGTCGTGAGTAAGAAGGGGGGGAATAATTCCAGCACAAAGCTGGACAGAGAAGGGGAACGAGAAAGGAGGTGCTGGAATAGAAGGATGCACTGTGTGAAAGGTTACGGTTGATGCACCAATTGATGTAATGTTGAATTTCCAATTTAGTTTTCTCATCTTCTTTGTAATAAACTCATCTACAATTTTAATTCAATGTATTTACTGTTTCTGAAATTTAATTTCTGCTTTACTGTTTCTATTTTACTGCTGTAATTTAATTTCTGCTGTATTTTAATTTCTGTATTACATTTTTTATGCAATTTAATTTCTGCTGCTGTTTATCTTTTGCATGTTCATTAATTCTGTTCTCTGTATTTTACTGCAGTAATTTTGAATTTGTTTTTACTGTTTTTGAAATTTACTGTTTTTCTGTATTTCCTGTTTTCTGTATTTTTATTTTCTGTATTTTACTTTTACTGCTTTACTGATTTTGAAATTCTGTATTCACTGTTTTTACTGTTATTGTTTACTGCTGTCATTTCATATTTTTGTTTTTGATGTTTTACTGTTTTTACTATTTTCTGTATTTTCTATTTTTCTGTATTTTCGTTTTTACTGTTCCAGATTTGTTTTCACTGTTCCATGTTACTGTATTTTCGTTTTTACTGTTTTCTAAAATTTACTGTTTTCTATTTTTACTATTTCTGTATTTAATAATTTCTGTATTTTCTATTTTTCTGTATTTTCGTTTTTACTGTTTCAGATTTATTTTTACTGTTTTATGTTGCTGTAATTTCATAATTACTGTTTTAAATTTCGTTTTATTGTTTTTAAATTTTGTTTTACTGTTTTGAATTTTATTTTAATAATTTCAATTTCCGCACACAAAAATCATAAACCCCCCCTTTCGTGTGTAAAAAATCAGAGACTGAACCGCCACAATATTGGTCCTTGAGAGACGACCTAGGAGTCACATCCTAGAAAATATACTGCATTCTTTATCTGTATCAAATTTGTATGACCGCGACAGTCGTACCAAATTTTGGCGCCGTTGCCGGGGACCAATGACGGTTTGGTTTTAGATTTTTGTTGTATAAAGTTTTGTTCTGTTAATATGTTTGTTTTGTGTGTTTTGTCTTGTATATTTTTGTAGGCGACAACGACACCTTCAGCAAATTTTGGCGGCGTTGTCACTTCAGTTCCAGGTTCTTGTTTTAGATTTTTGTTGTGTTTTTCGATTATGTTGTGTTAATATATGTTTTGTCTTTTATATTTTTATTGTGCTATGTTCTGTATTTAGTTGTTATTAAAAAAAAAAAATAAAAAAAAATTAATTAAAAATTTTTACTATTGATGTTCTGTCTTGTGTGTGCTTGTAGCATGTATAAATGTGTTTTGTTTTATCTGATTCGTAATTTTTAGTTTTTAGTTTTTACTTTTTATTTTTCCATGTCTACCTATTTTAATGTTGTGAATAATGCTTATTCTGCCAATGTCTGTGATTATGATTCTTATTCTGCATATTACTTTGATTTTAAATCTGCTGATTTTTATGATGAGAACAATATGTTCCATCATCCAATTTCTGAGAGCTCTCTTTGGGAGCCAGTTCAGCAATATCAGAGTCAGCAGTATAATGCTTCTGCCCAAACAACTCTTCAGCCTTCAACTTCTGAACCTACATTGAAGGAGTTACTAGAGCAGATGACAATGCAGAACATTCAGTTTCAGAAAGGGAACATGCAATTCAAGCAAGAGAGCATGGAGTTCCAGCAGGAAACTCAATCTGCCATTCAGAATCTGACTGATCAGATCAGGCAGATGGCCACTCTTGCACCTGAGGAGACTGATGAATATTTTGAGGACCAGGCAGGTACAAGCAGCTATTTTGAACCAGGTAGACCACTTTCATTTTCCACCAACATACCTCAATTTGATGATTATGCTGTTGAGAGGTATGTTGATAATTATATTGTTGCTGAGCATGATTTTAATTTTCCCTCTATGCATGACGAGAATAATTTTGTGTTATCAGATCTGAATATTTGTTCTCCATGCACTGAACATGAATCTGAACCTGTTATAGATATTGTTTCTATATTTGAAACGGATTCATGTTATGAGGTTGTATCTAAGGCTCGGTATGATGAATTGGGATTGGGTGTTATACCTCTGCATGATATTTCTGTGGAACCATTTTGCACTAACCATATTGCAGGAGGTACATATAAATTTGATCAGCATGCACCCACGCTGGAAGACAAAGGTGCCAGTACATACAGCAGTTCGAAGATCAAAAGGCACCTACTGAATCTGCTCAGTGACAATATTTGCTGCTTAGATCCGGCGGTGGAGGATATTTCCCTGCTTGATCAGATTTGGAGGATGAAGCAATTCTTCCTAAAAATTTCCGTCTTGGATCCTGAAGAAGACATCTCCCTACAAGTCCAAAATTGGCAACTGCCACCCTGACCAGGGGAGTTTTCTTTTTCTTTCTTCCCCGTTTTCATATTTTTAGTGCACTTGTCCTTTATCTGTTTAGTGTTTTAATTGATGATCTTATGCTTAGAAAACATTTAGGACAGTGTAGTTTAAGTGTGGTCTCGGGAAGTTTCTGATTTTTTGTTTTTCTTTTAAGTTTGTTTTTCCTTTTCTTTTTAGTTTTCGAATTATTATTTTTTTTTTAAAAAAAAAAAACAATTTAAAAAAATGTGTTCTGTGTTTTATTTGCTTCGTGATTTTTAGTGTTTGTACTAAAAAAGAAAAAAAATTCGAAAAAAAAAATAAAAATAAAAATAAAAATAAAAATAAAAATTTGTGTTGTGTTTTAAGTATGTTATTTTGTTAATGTATGTTTTGTAAATATATGTTTTGTCTGCTGTTTTTGACATTTGTGTTCTATCTGCTTTGATATTTTGTGTTCGTTATTTGGTATTTTGTTTCGTTAATATGTGTTTTGTTTTTATTTATTTATTTAGTTTTTGTTAAAACATAAATAATCGTAAGAGCAGAATTTGCAAATAAAGGGCAGAGAGGTGAAACTATCTGAGTGCATTTATTGTAACTTACCAAGTTCGCAGAAAACATTCTGTCTTACATTGATTATTAAAATAAAATACATAAAAACATAAATAAAGTTGGTCGATCATGTCTGATCGTTAATATTACACACCATAATAAATAAAAACAAAAACAACATAAAAAAAAAACATAAAAAAATTAAAAACATAATAATTTAAGTGTCCTTATTACAGTACTTGTCCTTAATTCTGGCCACACTCGGCCAACAAAAACATAAAAAAAAAAAAAAAAAAAAAAAAAACATAAAACTTTAAAAATGAAAGAACTCTCGAGCTGGTTGTGGTGGTCTAAGGGAGAGCTCCGTTGAGGGAGCTCTAGTTCGAAAAGTCACGAGCGGAGGCTTTGGTGGAGGAATTTCTCGTTCATTTTTGTCGTCATCGATAATGATCGGAACTGGAAACAAATTCAGCAGCCTCGGTGCCCTCATTATCACCCAGTTGTTTTCTTTCAAACAAAAAAAAAATAAAAAATAAAAAAATAAAAAAATAAAAAACATGTGTTAATAATAGAAGAGGAAGTGAAAAAAAAAAAATTTTTTTGAGGTATGATGAGAGTTCTTACCGTACATGTACAGCGGCAGTTGTGAAAAGAGAGTGCCAGTAGGGTCTATCTCCGCTTGCCAGCGCTTGACCCGATTGCCGTGGTTGTTGAACCAGCAGTGTACGTTGTATTCAGTGGCTTCGCCGAAAACCCTTAGTCGAGACGCGATCTCGACGACTTGCGCTCGGCTTGGGTGTGTGACCCCATAGTTGAATATTTTGGTCATCATCGTGATCTGATCGTCGGTTGGACGCCACCGTTGACTGGTATATCTCTCTGATTCTGTATCACTCATCCTTCCTCTCGTAATATACAAATACTTAATAAATAAAAAAAATATATATAAAAATAAAAAGAACAAAAACATAAAAAAAGAAAAAAATAAACATAAAAAAATAATAAAAAGAACTAAAAAAAGAGAAGCATAAAAAATTTAGATTAGTTCTGTGTTTTCTTTATTTGTTCTTGTTTCCCGTTAAATTTATTTTGTCCTGTCAGTCTTTGATATTTCTGTGTTTGGTCTCAGATCTGTTTCACGGTCCTTGCAAAAGGGTCCTAAACGGATCTACGTCCAGTTGTCCGGTTGTTCTTGTCCATATTGTTCTTGTATATTATGTTTATGTGTTTATTTAGTTTTAAGTGGGGTACGTGGCGTTGTTCTACCCGATTGTCTCTGCAATACCTTCAATCGAAGGGAGATTAACGTCTGGTTTCCAGCCTATATACCCCTTAAGTTTTTAGACAGTTGTGTTTTATGTGTTTTAAGTGTTTAGCAGGTGAAAAAGACAGCAGAATAAGCAGAATGACAGGAAAGAAGAAAAATAAAGCAGTAAAGGACGGAAAGAAAGTAAAGCAAGCAGAAAGAAAAAGGGAAAGAAAGGCAGATCCAGGAGCAGAGGACTTACCTGGAGTAGTAGGCTTGCAGAGGCTCCTCGCGGATCTCACTCAGACTCTTCAGAAGACGCAGAGACAGAGCTTCCTCACAGATCCAGACGCTCAGGAGAGAGTTGAGAGAGAGAGGAGAGCGTAGAGAGAGAAGAGAGGAGTAGAGGCAGGCTGAGAGATCAGAAATGTCACTCGAGGCTGAGGAGGACCCTTTTATAGCCTAAATTTCTGCCACTGTAACAACAGTCCCGGTCATTGCCACCGAGACTGTTGTCACAGTACCGGTCTCCTTTTTCAGAAAAAAAAAAAAAAAAAAAAAAAATAAATAAATAATAATAATAAAAAAAAATTAATTATTAGCATCTACTGATGGGTGCTAGGTGTTTAAGACATCTGCTGATGGATGTCCCTGATAACATCTGCTGATGGATGTTACTGAAAAATTTCTTCCCATTTTTCCTAACATTTTATTGCACTTGTCTATATTATTTGACTGCTCTGAAGTTAATCATCTGATGATTGTAACACACTGAGGACATTGTGTGATTTAAGTGTGGTCTACTGGGAAGAAATTCTGATTTTTCTGATTTTTCTGTTAGATTGTATTTTGTGTGTTAAATTTTTTGTTTTTTTAGTGTTAAATTTTTTCTCTTTTAAGTTTTGTGTGCAATAAATTTTACATTTTTCTCTTGATTTCTGGATGATGTCTAAGTTGTAGGTTTTTCCTCCACTTCATTGATACTTAGTTTGAAATCCTTGTTTTTCTCTGCTTGGAAAGATGATTATGCGTTTGAGAGGTTGATTTGATTGTGACGAATACCCTGTGTGAGATTTGAGCCACTTAATGTTCTTTCTTATGTGAGATATGTATCTTGATTGCTTGCACATATGCCTTGGCTTGATTCTTTTTGATATACTTGATTGATATGCATGTTTTAGAAGTGATAAAGGCATTTTATTCTTGAGCCTCTTTAGCCAAATAAGCCTACCCTGTTATTATCCTTTGATAACCCCTTTGAGCCTATACTTTCCCCATTTCTTTGTGTTGAAGCTCATACATTGACCCTAAGTGAAAAATAATGATTACCTTAACCTTAGGAAAGTCTGGAGCTATATAAGTGTTTTATAAAAAAGTGTGGTCTTCTTGGGAATTCTGATGAAATTGGCTAGTTGGTTCCTCATCATGTTTTGAAATGGTAATTTATATCCTGTTGTGTGATAAAGAAAAAAAGAGAGACATGATGAAAAAAAAAAATGATGAGAAAAATGAAAAATAATTTTGTAAACAATGGAGTCGAGAAGAGGATTGAATTAGAGGTTTGGGTGAGATTTGACTGTATTTACTCTTGTTCCCCATTTGTCCTCTATTTCTTCTGAGCTATAGCTACTTATCCAAATTTATCCTCCCCTGTCCTTGGCCCCATTACAATCCTGAAAGACCTTTTGATCTGAACATGTATATGTTTTAAGTGTTGATTTTAGAAGATTGCCAAGTCTACTTGTGTTTGCTTTCTTGAGTGCATTGAGTTGAAATGTTTACTATAGACACTTGAGAGAAACACTGTGAGTGCATCTGTGAGGTTTTGTTATTTTCAAATCACCTCTTGAGCTGATTAATCATTTTCCTATGTATTGAATTGCTTTGATGATTTCTGTAAGTATGTGCTTTTCTTGATTTTGTGTTGGAAAATTTCTACTTCTTTCATTGGTCCATAATTCTTGAGAACTGTGTAAATTCTGTTTATTTTTCTCGTTAGTCGTTGTTTTCTGTGTGCTGAGTTTGTGTCACCATTCCTGAAAGTCCTTTGAACTATTCCCTGATTTGCATCTTAATTTTGCCCAGGAGTGCAAAAGACTAAGTGTGGTCTATTTTGATGAATCAATATTTTGTTCACTTCACTTGGTTTATTGTGCTAGAATTAATTGGGGAATTATGCTTAAACGTCCAGTATTTTTCCATTTTACTAATTGTGCTTAATTTGATTGGAAATTCTTATTTTAATTAATTTGAGTTATCTGAGCTAATTAATTGCATTAGTAATTGCAGGAAAATTATGGAAATACAATTTGGAACATTTGGAAGAAAATTTATTTGCACACTGTGTTATTTACTTGGAAGAAGATGTGTTGCATTAATTTAATTTGTGTGTTAATCCGTAGAAGCTTAAGATGGAATATTTTTGTTGAATTTTTAGAAACAAAGCTTGGAATCCATATACACATTACACGACCAATTCATGCTAAAATTTGATGCAGCTAATGGAGTGTGACCGTGAAGCATAATGGAGGGGCACATGCAGGTGCATGTCACGGCTGAAACATAACTTAGTTGAGGGCCCTTGTTGATTGAAGGAATTTTTAAAAAAAAGAAGTTGTTGGAACCACACACACCATACGACTTCTAACAAAAGAAAAAAAAGAGGGACCACACTTATTGAAGAGAGGCCACATGGAAGCAAGCACACGGCCTAGGGCCCATGAAGAAGCCAATTTGGAAAAGCAATCAGCAAAGTTGGAATTTAAAGTGGGAGCCACCATTTAGCATGGAGAATTTTGTTTTCTTTGACTGAAGTAAGGTAAACCCGTGAAGCTGCATGGAGGAAGTATAGCTCACAAGTTTCTTTGAGTCATGGCAGCGTGAATGATGATGGCAGCAAGGAAAAGCACACGTCCAACCACCAAGAGGGAGAGAGTGTTGTCACGGTAATGGAGTGTAAGCAAGCAAAGTGCAGCTCATGGAAGACTCATGGCTGGAAGAAGCATGCAAAATGTCCAGCAAACAATGAGAGCTGCACCGTGAAGAGGTAAGGAACAACGTCCAAGCATGGAGAATTCTTTTGGAGATTCACGGAACAGCAGCTCCCGATCCAGTTTCAGCAAAGCCTTGATGTTCCTGCAAGAAAAGAAGGTCCACGGTTACTACAAGTGTACACGACAAAAGTGATTAGTTTTGCAGGAAAGTGAAACACATTTAGGAAATGGAATATTTTATTTGGGAGAATGGAGAGTTTTTTTTTTTTTTTTGTCTTCTTTTGACAAATTGATGGGGCATTAAGAAAGGGAGATGCACGTATTCATCTTCTCTTTAACTTGAGAAAAGTGGAGGGCCCTTTGGTTTTAATTTACACTGTGGAAGCACAAAAAGGGAGAGAGGATTTTGGCTATAAAGGAGGAAGAGTCGTGAGTAAGAAGGGGGGGAATAATTCCAGCACAAAGCTGGACAGAGAAGGGGAACGAGAAAGGAGGTGCTGGAATAGAAGGATGCACTGTGTGAAAGGTTACGGTTGATGCACCAATTGATGTAATGTTGAATTTCCAATTTAGTTTTCTCATCTTCTTTGTAATAAACTCATCTACAATTTTAATTCAATGTATTTACTGTTTCTGAAATTTAATTTCTGCTTTACTGTTTCTATTTTACTGCTGTAATTTAATTTCTGCTGTATTTTAATTTCTGTATTACATTTTTTATGCAATTTAATTTCTGCTGCTGTTTATCTTTTGCATGTTCATTAATTCTGTTCTCTGTATTTTACTGCAGTAATTTTGAATTTGTTTTTACTGTTTTTGAAATTTACTGTTTTTCTGTATTTCCTGTTTTCTGTATTTTTATTTTCTGTATTTTACTTTTACTGCTTTACTGATTTTGAAATTCTGTATTCACTGTTTTTACTGTTATTGTTTACTGCTGTCATTTCATATTTTTGTTTTTGATGTTTTACTGTTTTTACTATTTTCTGTATTTTCTATTTTTCTGTATTTTCGTTTTTACTGTTCCAGATTTGTTTTCACTGTTCCATGTTACTGTATTTTCGTTTTTACTGTTTTCTAAAATTTACTGTTTTCTATTTTTACTATTTCTGTATTTAATAATTTCTGTATTTTCTATTTTTCTGTATTTTCGTTTTTACTGTTTCAGATTTATTTTTACTGTTTTATGTTGCTGTAATTTCATAATTACTGTTTTAAATTTCGTTTTATTGTTTTTAAATTTTGTTTTACTGTTTTGAATTTTATTTTAATAATTTCAATTTCCGCACACAAAAATCATAAACCCCCCCTTTCGTGTGTAAAAAATCAGAGACTGAACCGCCACAATATTGGTCCTTGAGAGACGACCTAGGAGTCACATCCTAGAAAATATACTGCATTCTTTATCTGTATCAAATTTGTATGACCGCGACAGTCGTACCAGGAGGCTACGTTTGAAGCTTGGGAAGAAGAAGAGTAGAAGAGCTTGGAGAAGAGCACAAGGAGAGTGGTGTCACGGTGATGGAGCTTATGCAGAAACAGCAGCAAGACAAAGTCCAGCTGAGTTGGAGGAAGAAGCAAACACGGCTGGATGCACTAGAGCTACCACCGGAGAGGAGCTGGAGCACCAGTCCAGCAACCTCCATCAGTCCAGCACGTTCAGCACCTTGAAGAAGACCTTCACGGTTCAGCTGGGGGATGAGAGGCATGGCAGCAGCTGCATACAACATCCAGTAGCTTAGAAGAAGCCAACACACGGCCTGCTGGATTGATTTGGAGAGAATGAATTGGTGAGCACAGTTTTTGGAAGCAGCTGCAACGTGTGAAGGAAGAAGGAGGCTGTAGTTGATTATTGAAGCCACTGTTGTCACATACTTGAGGAGAGGAAGCATACTGCAGATTTCATTGAGCAAGAGCAGCAGCTGCCACGTCCAACTCCAGTCCACCATCCAGCTCCGTCCAGCAATGTAAGAAAACCTTCAACGTCCAAGAACGTTCAGCAACTCCAAGAACCTTCACGGTCCAGCACCTTGCAGTAACGTCCAACACTCCTTCACATCCAGCTTGGAAGATTTCATGGCTGGAACAAGCACAGAGGTAGCCACCTTGGAGAAGAGTCCATGGTGCTTGAGTAGAGAATGAAGACCACACGGTGCACCAGCAACTGGTCCAGCTCCAGCACCAGCACACACAGTAGCTTGGACCTGGAGATGCACACACGGAAGAGAAGACAACCAAGCGTCCAAGGTTGGGCAGCAGCTAAACATCCAATGAGATGGAGTGGAGTCTCGGGCAGCAGCTTGGAGGAGCAAAAGCCATGATGTTCTGGAATGGTGTACAAGAGGACAAGATTGAGGGGCCCTCACCCTATTTTCTCACGGCCAGAGAAACTATTGCTCAGTAATTTGTGTAAATGCTCACGGGTTCAGAGAATTGGCAATATAAAATGAGGGGGCAGCAGCAGAAGAAAGTACGTAGAGTTTTAGGATTAGATCTGAGTGTAGTTTTAGGACACCCACTTGGGAAGAGGCTCTCGCCTCTTCCTCTTTCTCTTCTTCTCTGGATTTCCATTTTAAACAGTGCAATTGTAGTATTTTAATTTCTCAAGCATGTAGTGTGTTACTGTAATTTTTATTTTCACTGTCCAGGAATTTATTTTCAAGAATTGAATCTTTGATAAATTTCATTTTCAGTCAAGTGCTTTTATTTTTACCGTCTCTTTTATTTTACAGTTTATTATTTTCTGCATCGTTTAATTTTACCGTTTTTCAATTTATCGCTTTCCGTTTTTACCATCTTTTACTGTGTTGATTTTACTATCTTTAAAATTTACTTCAGCGTTTTTAATTCTGTCTTATTTTAATTCCAGTTTTAATTTATTTTTCCGTACCACAAATCACAAACCCCCCCCTTCGTGTTAAATCAGAGACTGAACCTTCACAAATTGGTCCTTGAGAGACGACCTAGGAGTCAAATCCTAGTAATTATACTGCATTAATTTTGCACATAAAATTTGTATGACCGCGACAGTCGTATCAAATTTTGGCGCCGTTGCCGGGGACCAACCAATTGAGGTTTGGTTTTAGATTTTTGTTGTATAAAGTTTTGTTCTGTTAATATGTTTGTTTTGTGTGTTTTGTCTTGTATATTTCTGTAGGCGACAACGACACCTTCAGCAAATTTTGGCGGCGTTGTCACTTCAGTTCCAGGTTTTTTGTTTTAGATTTTTGCTGTGTTTTTCGATTATGTTGTGTTAATATATGTTTTGTCTTTTATATTTTTATTGTGTTGTGTTTTGTATTTAGTTGTTATATTTAAAAAAAAAAAAGTTTTGTTGATGTTCTGTCTTATTTGTGCCTGTAGCATGTTTAATTGTGTTGTGATGTTCTATTTTTTGTATGTGTGTCGTATGTATTTTGTCTGTTAATTAAAAAAAAAGTAAAAAAAAAAATTAATTTTAAAAAAATAATAATAATAAAATTATTTTTATGTTCTGTTTTGTGTGTGCCTGTAGCATGTATAAATGTGTTGTATTTTGTTTGTCTAGTAATTTTTAGTGTTTAATTTTTATTTTTATTTTCCATGTCTACCGATTTTAATTTTGTGAAAAATGCTTATTCTGTCTATACCCATAATTATGATTCTCCTTCTGCATGTTACTCTGATTATAATTCTGTTGATTTCTATGTCGGGAATTATATGGATCATCCTCAAATTACTGAGAGCGCTCCTAGTGAGCCGGTCCCACCTACAAAGGATGATATTCATTGCGTTCTAAGCGCTGGACTGATATATCTGCTCCCTAAGTTTCATGGATTTGCAGGAGAATGCCCACATGAACATTTGGAAAATTTCTATAGAATTTGTTTTGCAATGAAACCTCCAAATGTCCCAGATGATTACATTTTCTTGACGGCGTTTCAACATTCATTACAAGGAGCAGCTAAGGATTGGTTGAATTGTCTTCCTCGAGGACTCATTACCAGATGGGAAGATCTTGAGCAAAATTTTCTGATTGAATTTTTCCCTGCACAAGATGGATACAGCAACGGTCCTGGAGGGAATGACCCTACCTTGGGATGGTACAGTGCTCCACAGTATCGATATCAAGAACCACCATTCCAGAATACTTTGATGCCTCCACTAGTCCAGCAAGAACAGCAGATGCAGTTCTATGATGCTACTGCTCAATTTACTCCTCAGCCTTCGATTTCTGAGCCTACAATAAAGGAGTTACTGGAGCAGATGACCATGCAGAACGTTCAGTTACAGAAAGGGAACATGCAGTTCAAGAAAAATAGCATAGAGTTTCAGCAGGAAACTCAAGCGGCAATTCAGAATCTGACTGATCAGATCGGGCAGATGGCTACTATTGCACCTGAGGAGACTGATGAAAATTTTGGGGACCCGACAGAAGTAAGCAGTAATCCTGAACCAGGTAGACCACCTTCACCTTCCCACACTCTAGAAATCTTCAAGGAAGAGGAGGTAAGCATACCTCAATTTGATTATATTGATGACTATGTTGTTGAGAGGTATGCTGATGACTATATTGTTGCTGAGCATGATTTTAATTTTTCCTCTGTGCATGATGAGGACCGCTTTTTACTATCACATTCAAATATTTGTTCTCCATGCACTGAACATGAATCTGAACCTGTTATAGATATTGTTTCTACATTTGAAACGGATTCATGTTATGAGGTTGTATCTAAGGCTCGGTATGATGAATTGGGATTGGGTGTTATACCTCTGCATGATATTTCTGTGGAACCATTTTGCACTAACCATATTGCAGGAGGTACATATAAATTTGATCAGCATGCACCCACGCTGGAAGACAAAGGTGCCAGTACATACAGCAGTTCGAAGATCAAAAGGCACCTACTGAATCTGCTCAGTGACAATATTTGCTGCTTAGATCCGGCGGTGGACGATATTTCTCTGCTTGATCAGATTTGGAGGATGAAGCAATTTTTCCTCAAAATTTCCGTCTTGGATCCTGAAGAAGACATCTCCCTGATTGTCCAATTTTGGCAACTGCCACCATAATCCAGGGGAGTTTTCTTTTTCTTTCTTCCCCGTTTTCTGACTTTTATTACATTTGTCCTTTATCTGTTTAAGTTTCAATTGATGATCTTATGCCTTTAACTGATTTGGGACATTGTAGTTTAGGTGTGGTCTGGGGAAGATTCTGCAATTTTTTCTTTTAAGTTTGTTTTTCCTTTTCTTCTTAGTTTTTGTAATTGTTATCTTTAAAAATAAAAAATAAAAAAACAAAAAAAAAAATATTTTGTGATAAAATTTTTTTTGTTTAAAAGCGTGCCAAATCTGTATTCTGATATGTATAATTATTTTTTCTTAGTTTTCACATTGTTATCCTTATAAAAAAAAAATTCAAAAATTCAAAAATTGTTTTGCGTATTCTTTGATTTTATTTCGACCCTCAGTATCTTATTATTTCATACCAATAAAAATTTCATTTCAGATCTCATTTTTTTTTCCCTTATTTTTTCTTCACTGTAAAATAATTTCTTAGTTGTTTCATCAGATCTTTGATTGAAAATTTTGTTTAGACTAAGAGAGATTTCATTCATCAATGCAAAAATTACAGTAATGGAAAAATGGAGATTGAACACATCTGAAAATAAAATTTGCAGTAGATTCATATGTGAAAATAAGGTTGTTCAGGGGGTCGATCTTTAGTGATCGTTAATATTACAAACCAAATAAAAAACAAAAACAACATAAAAAAAAATTAAAAACATAAAAAAAAAAAAAAAAAAAAACATAAGTGTTCATATTACAGTCCTTAATTCTGGCCACACTCGGCCAACAAAAACATAAAAAAAAAATAAATAAATAAACAAAACATTAAAAATGAAAGAATTCACGAGCTGGTTGTGGTGGTCTAAGGGAGAGCTCCGTTGAGGGAGCTCTGGTTCGAAAAGTCACGAGCGGAGGCTTTGGTGGAGGAATTTCTCGTTCATTTCTGTCGTCATCGATAATGATCGGAACTGGAAACAAATCCAGCAGCCTCGGTGCCCTCATTATCACCCAGTTGTTTTCTTTCAAACAAAAAAATAAAAATAAAAAAATAAAAAAAAATAAAATTGTGTTAATTATAGAAGAGGAAGTGAAAAAAATTTCAATAAAAAATGGAGGTATGATGAGAGTTCTTACCGTACATATATAGCGGCAGTTGTGAAAAGAGAGTGCCAGTGGGGTCTATCTCCGCTTGCCAGCGCCTGACCCGATTGCCATGGTTGTTAAACCAGCAGTGCACGTTATATTCGGTGGCATCTCCGAAGGTCCTCAGTCGAGACGCGATCTCGACGACTTGCGCTCGGCTTGGGTGTGTGACCCCATAGTTGTAGATTTTGGTCATCATATTGATCTGATCATCTGTAGGACGCCATCGCTGACTAGTGTATCTCTCTGATTCCATCTCACTCGTCATCATTTCTCTTGAAATATTCTAAAACTTAATAAAAAAAAATATAAAAATAAAAAGAACAAAAACATAAAAAAAGAAAAAAAAATAAACATAAAAAAAATAATAAAAAGAACTAAAAAAAATGAAGCATAAAAAAAAATTAGATTAGTTCTCTGTTTTCTTTATTTGTTCTTGTTTCCTTTTAGATTTATTTTGTCCAGTCTGTATTTGATGTTTCAGTGTCTGGTCTCAGATCTGTTTCACGGTCCTTGCAAAAGGGTCCTAAACGGATCTACGTCCAGTTGTCCGGTTGTTCTTGTCCATATTGTTCTTGTATATTATGTTTATGTGTTTATTTAGTTTTAAGTGGGGTACGTGACGTTGTTCTACCCGATTGTCTCTGCAATACCTTCAATCGAAGGGAGATTAACGTCTGGTTTCCAGCCGATATACCCCTTAAATTTTTAGACAGTTGTGTTTTATGTGTTTAAGTGTTTAAATTACAAAAAAATAAAAATAAAATAATAATAATAAAGATAAGCAGGACAAGGGAGAGGGAAAGAGAACAAGCAGAGAAAAATAAAGAGAGCAGGGCAGAGATGAAAAATAAAGGAAATACTGAAAGGGAAAGACTGGAAGGCAGGAAAAGTAAAAAAAGCAGAGAAAGCGTAAAGGAAGGAAATTACATGAAGGAAAGGAAAGAAGGAGTTACTAAGTTCTGAGGACTTACCTGGGGAAGTAGGCTTGCAGAGGCTCTTCGCGGATCTCACTCAGACTCTTCAGAAGACGCAGGGACAGAGGCTCTGCGCAGATCTCAGATCTTCAGCAGACGCAGGGTGGAGAGGCTCCCTGCAGAGATCCAGACGCTCGAGAGAGTAGAGAGAGAAGAGAGCAGTGAGAGAGTAGTGAGAGATGTAGAGAGAGAGCAGGGAAGTCAGAAATGGCGCTGGACGCGGAGGAGCGGCCTATTTATAGCCAGATGTTTTCCACTGTAGCAACAGTTCCGGTCTTTGCCACCGAGACTGTTGTCACAGTACCGGTCTCCTTTTTCAGAAAAAAAAAATAATAAATAAAAAAAATAAAAAAATTTAATAAAAATTAATTAGCATCTACTGATGGGTGCTAGGTGTTTAAGACATCTGCTGATGGATGTCCCTGATAACATCTGCTGATGGATGTTACTGAAAAATTTCTTCCCATTTTTCCTAACTTTTTATTGCACTTGTCTATATTATTTGCTGCTCTGAAATTGATAATCTGATGATTGTGACACACTGAGGACATTGTGTGATTTAAGTGTGGTCTACTGGGGAGAAATTCTGATTTTTCTGTTAGTTCTGTTAGTATTTATTTCGTGTGTTAAATTTTTTGTTTTTAAGTGTTAAATTTTTTCTGTTTTAAGTTGTTTTAGTGTGTCTTGAGTGCAATAAATTTTACATTTTTCTCTTGATTTCTGGATGAGGTCTAAGTTGTAGATTTTTCCTTCACTTACTTAATACTTATAGTTTGTAATCCTTGCTTTTCTCTGCCTGGAAAGATGATTATACGTTTGAGAGGTTGATTTGATTGTGACAAATACCCTGTGTGAGATTTGAGCCACTTTATTTTCTTTCTTGTGTGTGATATGTATCTTGAATGCTTGCACATATGCCTTGGCTTGATTCTTTTTGATATACTTGATTGATATGCATGTTCAGACGTGATAAAGGCATTTTTGTTCTTGAGCCTCTTTAGCCAAATAAGCCTACCTTGTTATTATCCTTTGATAACCCCTTTGAGCCTATACTGTATATATTTCTTTGTGTTGAAGCTCAGACACTGATCCTAAGTGAAAAACAAATAATTACCTTAACCTTAGGAAAGTTTGGAGCTATAGAAGTATTTTGTGAATAAGTGTGGTCTCCTTGGGAATTCTGATGAATTGGCTAGTTGGTTCCTCATCATGTTTTGAAATGATAATTTATATCCTGTTGTGTAAAAAAAAAAAAAAAAAAAAAAAAGAAAAAAGAAGACAGGATTAAAAAAAAAATGATGAGAAAAAGAGAAAAATTGAAAAATAATTTTGTAAATAATGGAGTCGAGAAGAGGATTGAATTAGAGGTTTGGGTGAGATTTCACTGTGTTTACATTTTTTCCCTAGTGCACCTCTATTTCTTCTGAGCTATAGCTACTTATCCAAATTTATCCTCCCCTGTCCTTGGCCCCATTACAACCCAGTAAAGACCTTTTGATCTGAACATGCATATGTTTTAAGTATTGATCATTAGAGACTTGCCAAGTCTTCTTGTGTTTGCTTTCTTGAGTGCATTGAGTGACATTGATTTACCTTAAACACTTGAGAGAAACACTGTTAGTGCATCTGTGAGGTTATGTTATTTTTAAATCACCTCTTAAGCTGATTGATTATTTTTCCGTGTATTGAATTGCTTGGATGAATTTCTGTGAGTATATGCTTTCCATGATTTTGTGTTGGATAATGTCTACATCTTTTCCTTATCCAGATTGTTTTGAGAACTATGTAAATTTGGTTTGCGAGTTTTTATTTTTCTATCTGCTGAATTTTGTGTCACCTTCCTAAAAGTCCTTTGAACCATTCCCTGATTTGAGTCTTAATTTTGCCCAGGAGTGCAAAAGACTAAGTGTGGTCTATTTTGATGAATCATTATTTTCTTCACTTCACTTAGTTTACTGTACTAGAATTAATCAGGGAATTGTGCTTAAATGTCCAGTATTTTCCCATTTTTCTTAGTTGTGCTTAATTCTATCAGAAATTCTTATTTTAATTAATTTGAATTATCTGAGACTAATTATTTACATTATTGAGTGCAGGAAAATTGTTGGATAATATTCTAGGACATTTGGAAGGAAATTTATTTGATCACTGTGTTATTTACTTGGAAGAAATCACACTTCACTCATTCAGAGAAAGATGTGCTACTCCGTTTTGGATGAAAGGACTTAATTTTTCTACTGGGATGCTACGGTTTTATTCTCCTATTCAAGATTTTATTTTGGGATTCAATTGATGCCTTTGAAACATATCACGTCCAACTTCCAAATACAAGTGTTGAATTTGTTGAAGTATGAAATAGCTCACTGCCACACACCTTTGCATGTTCAAAGCTTGTTAGATTAAGCGTGATGGTTGGCAAATTCCACGTAAAAGAGTAGCACATTAATTGAAGTGGAAGTCCTTGAAGTGGAATGAGGGGACCACGTTCACATTCTCATACCTTTGCATGTTTACTCTTTATCTCTCTTTTCTCTCCTTTCTCTTTTTTCTCTTCTTTTTCTTCTTGTCTCTTTTCTCTCTTTTCTTTTTCTAACTCAACTGATCATCATTTGTACTCTCCAACACTTTACATTCTTTTCTGGGGTTAACCTCAGTATTAGCCTCAAAATTTGTTTCTGTCCTATCTTCCAACTGCTTGGTAATTTGACCCATCTGAATCTCCAAATTCTTGATAGCAGCTTCAGTGCTCTTTTGAGTAGACTCAGTTTTCTGAATGAAATGATAAAGAGTTTCTTCCATCCTTATTGACCTTTCATTAAGTATAGAAATTTGTTGCCATAAGGTTGGTTGTTGTTGTTGCTTGTTAAATTGCCCAGCTTGCCCAATTTGTCCTTGACCAATGCTTGGGTGTGGTTTCCACCCTTGATTGAAATTCCCCTGACGGTATTAATTGGCCATGAAGTTAACATCCTCTAAGGCTTCTGCTGGAAAGGCACATTGACCATTGATATGGTCACCCCCACATAATTCACACATCTGTGATTGAATCTGTGCAACCGTCTTTAACTCTTTTGGAAGTTGTGCAAGTGTTTTTGTAAGAGTCTCCAGTTGTTGAGTTAGTATCTTGTTTTGTGCTAGCAAGGCATCATTTGTTTGTAGTTGTAGAACTCCTTTTTATTGAATAGGAGCTCCTCTTTCACTGTTTAGCTCATTGTCACTAGTAGCCATTTTTTCAATTATTTCCATGGCTTCCTCTGGAGTCTTCCATTTGATATTGCCTCCAACTGAGGCGTCAAGCATCATCTTGGTTTGTGAACCAAGACCTCCAAGGAAGATTAGGACTACTTCCACTTCTTCAAATCCATGCGTGGGAGTCTTTCGTAATAAGCTTTTATATATGTTCCATGCATGACCCAGTGATTCCTCCGTGCCTTGCCTGAATGATGAAATCTCTTGCTTTCCTTTATTCACCTTTGATTGTGGAAAATATTTGTTTAGGAACTTTGTCACCACTTCTTCCCACTCTGTAAAGCTTCCTTCTGGAAAAGAATTTAACCAAAGCTAAGTGTTGCCTCCTAATGAGAATGGAAACAAGCTAAGTTTGATTGCTTCGTTCGGCACCCCATTTATTTTCACCGTGTTGCAGATCTCATTGAAAGTTGTGAGGTGCTCATATGGGCTTTCGTGAGACAACCCATTGAATTGATTACCTTTCACCAGTTGGATTAATGCTGGTTTCATCTCCATGTTGGCTGCATTGACTCTTGGTCTTACTATGCTATTAAAATGCTGAGGTTCAACTATATTTGTGTAATCTGCAAGAGTTCTTCTGATATTATTATTCTCCATATTCTAAGTGCTTTGGTCAGAACCTTGTGGTGATGGTTGCAATAGAGTTTCCGGAGAAGGAAAAAGTTCTCTAGATGTACGGATTCTTCTCCTCCGTCTACTCTCGTCTAAACCTTCAAGGAGAGGTTCTGCAGTTTTCTTGCTCCTAGTTCGGATTGCCTCCTGCATACACAACAAAACAAAACCCTAGAGGAATTGGTTAGCACAAAAAGATATAAAAGATGATATAAGTGATGAATCATTATTTTCTTCACTTCACTTAGTTTACTGTACTAGAATTAATCAGGGAATTGTGCTTAAATGTCCAGTATTTTCCCATTTTTCTTAGTTGTGCTTAATTCTATCAGAAATTCTTATTTTAATTAATTTGAATTATCTGAGACTAATTATTTACATTATTGAGTGCAGGAAAATTGTTGGATAATATTCTAGGACATTTGGAAGGAAATTTATTTGATCACTGTGTTATTTACTTGGAAGAAATCACACTTCACTCATTCAGAGAAAGATGTGCTACTCCGTTTTGGATGAAAGGACTTAATTTTTCTACTGGGATGCTACGGTTTTATTCTCCTATTCAAGATTTTATTTTGGGATTCAATTGATGCCTTTGAAACATATCACGTCCAACTTCCAAATACAAGTGTTGAATTTGTTGAAGTATGAAATAGCTCACTGCCACACACCTTTGCATGTTCAAAGCTTGTTAGATTAAGCGTGATGGTTGGCAAATTCCACGTAAAAGAGTAGCACATTAATTGAAGTGGAAGTCCTTGAAGTGGAATGAGGGGACCACGTTCACATTCTCATACTAAAGAAGCATTTAGCATAAAAAAAAAAGAGAGGGACCACTTCCAAAATGCAGCCCACGGTTTTGTATACACTAAGTCCCATAAAGAATTCATTTTCAAATAGCAAATGTTAAAAGCAAAGAAGGGGCCACCACAATTCAAGAATCAAATCACGTCCATGCAAAGGAACACATGGCCCCCTTCTTCTTTGTCATTGAATAATTTACAAAATGCTAAAGGAAAGGGCAACCATCTCACGGGATGCCAAATGAAGTCTGCAGAATTTTCTCCCACTCCACACAAACCACACGGACATTCTCAAAATAATGAGACACCATGTCCCCACCAACACTCATTCAATTTGAAGAAGAGGCAAAGCACACGGCCATTCATTTTGGCAACATGTTTTGGAATAAAAAATTAAAGGGAGGCTACGTTTGAAGCTTGGGAAGAAGAAGAGTAGAAGAGCTTGGAGAAGAGCACAAGGAGAGTGGTGTCACGGTGATGGAGCTTATGCAGAAACAGCAGCAAGACAAAGTCCAGCTGAGTTGGAGGAAGAAGCAAACACGGCTGGATGCACTAGAGCTACCACCGGAGAGGAGCTGGAGCACCAGTCCAGCAACCTCCATCAGTCCAGCACGTTCAGCACCTTGAAGAAGACCTTCACGGTTCAGCTGGGGGATGAGAGGCATGGCAGCAGCTGCATACAACATCCAGTAGCTTAGAAGAAGCCAACACACGGCCTGCTGGATTGATTTGGAGAGAATGAATTGGTGAGCACAGTTTTTGGAAGCAGCTGCAATGTGTGAAGGAAGAAGGAGGCTGTAGTTGATTATTGAAGCCACTGCTGTCACATACTTGAGGAGAGGAAGCATACTGCAGATTTCATTGAGCAAGAGCAGCAGCTGCCACGTCCAACTCCAGTCCACCATCCAGCTCCGTCCAGCAATGTAAGAAAACCTTCAACGTCCAAGAACGTTCAGCAACTCCAAGAACCTTCACGGTCCAGCACCTTGCAGTAACGTCCAGCACTCCTTCACATCCAGCTTGGAAGATTTCATGGTTGGAACAAGCACAGAGGTAGCCACCTTGGAGAAGAGTCCATGGTGCTTGAGTAGAGAATGAAGACCACACGGTGCACCAGCAACTGGTCCAGCTCCAGCACCAGCACACACAGTAGCTTGGACCTGGAGATGCACACACGGAAGAGAAGACAACCAAGCGTCCAAGGTTGGGCAGCAGCTAAACATCCAATGAGATGGAGTGGAGTCTCGGGCAGCAGCTTGGAGGAGCAAAAGCCATGATGTTCTGGAATGGTGTACAAGAGGACAAGATTGAGGGGCCCTCACCCTATTTTCTCACGGCCAGAGAAACTATTGCTCAGTAATTTGTGTAAATGCTCACGGGTTCAGAGAATTGGCAATATAAAATGAGGGGGCAGCAGCAGAAGAAAGTACGTAGAGTTTTAGGATTAGATCTGAGTGTAGTTTTAGGACACCCACTTGGGAAGAGGCTCTCGCCTCTTCCTCTTTCTCTTCTTCTCTGGATTTCCATTTTAAACAGTGCAATTGTAGTATTTTAATTTCTCAAGCATGTAGTGTGTTACTGTAATTTTTATTTTCACTGTCCAGGAATTTATTTTCAAGAATTGAATCTTTGATAAATTTCATTTTCAGTCAAGTGCTTTTATTTTTACCGTCTCTTTTATTTTACAGTTTATTATTTTCTGCATCGTTTAATTTTACCGTTTTTCAATTTATCGCTTTCCGTTTTTACCATCTTTTACTGTGTTGATTTTACTATCTTTAAAATTTACTTCAGCGTTTTTAATTCTGTCTTATTTTAATTCCAGTTTTAATTTATTTTTCCGTACCACAAATCACAAACCCCCCCCTTCGTGTTAAATCAGAGACTGAACCTTCACAAATTGGTCCTTGAGAGACGACCTAGGAGTCAAATCCTAGTAATTATACTGCATTAATTTTGCACATAAAATTTGTATGACCGCGACAGTCGTATCAATAAGATTCAGAGATAAGGAGATAAAATAAAATCAGAAAACAGAAAAAAAAAAAATAAAAAACGAAAATAAAATCAAATCAAATCAAATAAAAACTGAAAAAATAAAAACAGAAATTCAAAATTCAAGTCAAAGATAATCAATAATCACACAAATGAACTAGTTAAACCACGAGTCCCCGACAACGGCGCCAAAAACTTGATGACAAATTTATGAACAACAAAAACAGCGCCACAAACTTGTTTAACAATCGACAAGTGTGATCGAATTGTATCAAGTAATAAAACTAGGTAAGACCAAGTATCATTTCCCCAAAGGACTCACGGCCTAGTTTAGCTATATGATTTCTTGATTATTTGAGACTTGAGAACAAATTGATTGTAGGTTTAAATGCGAAAGACAGTAATTAAATATGTATGCATGCATTTGATGGATGAGTATGTTGTTGGGGTTATCAATTTCATCTTATCCACTCTCATATACTTTAGGAATTCATCATTCTTTTCATCAATGCTAATGCCACTCTCTAAATCACCTTGCAAGAAGGCCTATCCTTAATTACGAGTTCACACAATTCCTACCATTCCTAGTAATTAATTCTTAAGTGCAGAAGCTTAACGACAACCAATATGCTATTGGGAGAAATTTCCCGGATCTAGATTGCCCCATACGTTCCCATATCGACAAAATCATTAATCATGGCAATGAATGAGTTAAACAAAGCAAGCTTTAAGCAAAGAGGAAAAACCCTAACTAATGATCAAAGAAAGCATAAGTCTTAAAAATAAGATGTTAAAACAAATTCCATATATGAGAGTTTCACAAGACTACATTGATTCCCCAACAACAATACAAGGTTTAGTTCACCATAATCATGGTGAAACTAGAGGAGGAGGTAGCCTAAGCATCCAAGACCTTCCTTCAAGGGGTGGAAAAGTGAGTGTTTGCTTCGTCTCAACCAAAGATGCAAACCCTAGGACGTCCTAAAGCTTATATACTATTCTAAAAATACAGAAAATTAGGCCCAAGCCCATAAAAGTGTCGCTCAGCGGTAAGTGCGTGAGTTGATTCTTCCCCCTCAGCGGCATTTTCACCCATCAACGAATCCAACGTGATTGCCTAAGTGCCGCTGAGCGGTAATTGTGACTTCTCTTTTTGCACTTTTTGATGTCTTTTCTGATTCCATTTCTATCCTTCTTCACTTCTTTCACCAAATTCACCTTAAAACCTGCATAAAACACTGAAATCAAGCATAAATCTATCCACTGTAGCAAATTGGAGATTAAAATACCTTTGAACAAAGCACTGTAGCAAATTCCTGCTTATGCTAAGCACATGAAGCGATTCGTCACAGAAAAGAGATATTTAAATGAGGAGACTATGGATGAACAGGGAGATTGCAATGTTATTTTGGAGAAAGAGGGGAGAGAAAGATTGTGAGAAAAGTGAAAAAGTTCTTCCTTATCCTAAGGGGAGAAAAAAATTGATAAAGAGAAACAATATGAGCGTTTTAAAGAGATCTTCAGGCAATTGGAAATTAAAATACCTTTGAACAAAGCACTATAGCAAATTCCTGCTTATGCTAAGCACATGAAGCGATTCGTCACAGAAAAGAGATATTTAAATGAGGAGACTATGGATGAACAGGGAGATTGCAATGTTATTTTGGAGAAACGACTTCCTCCAAAAGTGAAAGATCCAGGAAGTTTTATTATTCCTTGCGTCATTGGGAAAGTGAAGCCTTAATTGATTTAGGGTCAAGCATTAATTTGATGCCCTTATTTATGCTTGAAAGGATTGGTGATCTTGAAGTTAAGCCAACAAAGGTGACTTTGTTCATGGCAGATGGATCTTCCAAGAAACCCTATGGTGTTGCGGGAGATGTTGTGGTTTGTATAGAGAAACTTAAATTCTTGGTAGACTTTGTGATGATGGAGATGGAGGAAGATGAGAAGATCCCAATTATTCTTGGAAGACCGTTTATGAAGATAGCAAAAGTAATCATCAATGTGGATGATGGGATGATAGTGCTTCAAGACCAAGAGGAAAAGGTGATCTTTAATGTCTTCAAAGCTGAACAACTGATTCAAGAGAAGGAAACTAATCATAAATTTGCATGTAAGGATGCACCAGTGACTAGTCTCAAAGCTGACAAGCCGGTCATCAAAGGTAAAAATTGTATCTTGTCATAGGTTAGGGAAGAAGATAAAGATGACAAAGGAAGGATGGTTCATGATGACATGTTGAATGCACAATTTAGAGTTGGCATACCAGTAAGATTCAAGAACAAGTTGTGGGTTGGGAAAGACTTTAAAGAGAATGCAGTGATAGAGATTGAAGCTCCATATTCAAGATGAGTCAAAAAGGTGGACCGAAAGTAATTGATGAGTTGGTGTGATGAAAGCAAGAACAACACCAACATTAAAGACAGAACTTGAGCTTTATTAGGTCAAGCTAATAATCTTAAAAGAGCGCTTACTGGGAGGCACCCCGGTGATTTGAAAACATTAATTTCTTTGAGTTATTAGTTATTTTGGTGATGCAATTTATAAACTTTGGAACATTGTTTTATTTTGTTATGAGACTTTATGGTATAGCATCTACTAATGGATGTTAGCTGATAGAGTATCTACTGAAGGATACTATGTTTATACACACCTACTCATGGGTGTCTATGAAAAAGATATGCATCTATATAAGGATGTTGGAGGATTCATGGGTCAAGCTTGTAACGTTAAACAAGTGCTACTTGAGAGGCAGCCTAGTTGTTTGAATTTATCTTTGTTCTAGTTGCATTATAGGTTCTTAATTGTTGAATGTTTGAGTGGTGTAAGAGATTAAATGCATTGATTGAGAGAGAGTATGTGAAGTGAGTGGAAAATACATGAAATTGAAAAATTTAGAGTTGAATTTGAGTGAAAGAAAAGAGGAGGTTGAATGTTGCTTTCACCGCTCAACCCAGTTTCGGGTGCTGAGCGCAACTTCTGCATAATTGGGTTTTAGGTTTAAATTGGGCTCAGCGTGATTTGACCCATTAGATGCTTTGCTACCCTAGGTCTCTCCCTTGCCGCCCCTTTCACTCTTCACTCTTTCTAGCCACTCCAAAGCACTCTCCAAAGGTTGTCCCTCCACTTTCTCCTTCATCCTTCTCTCAAAAACCCTTTCTCCACTCATTTTGCTTCACTTCTCCATCCAAGTTTGGGGTTTGTTGTGAGCACTATTGTTAGGGTTTGTTCTCCTTAATTTCACTTGAAATTCTTCACACATTGAGCATCTCCAACCAAGTAAGTACATGCATTTTACATTCTAGGGCATTTGAAAGTATGATTTTGAATGAATGTTGTCGTCCAAGCATGATTTTTGAGGAATTTTAATATATATGCATGATTTATTGAAATTATCACTGTTTGGACCGATTAAAATTCTTGATTGATGATTGGAACTGTGAAAAATGCATGTGGGTAGGGTTGAAGGCCAACCAAGGCCAATTTTTAAAACTAAACTGATTGGCGCTAAGGGCCCTCTAACGGGCGCTCAACGTGATTCTACATAAGTTGTTTTTTTGGTTGTTGGCTATTTATGGTTGTCTGGTTGGATTTTTCTTGATGCAGGTGACGCTGAGAGCCCCTGTTTTTCCCTCAGTGGTGATAAGAAGAGTGAGTTTGGATTGTTTTTTATGGTTGATATACTAATGCTTGATAATGCATCTTGTGGTTTTGTGAAGTTGTTGATGCAGAGATGGCTTCATCATCAGGGAAGAGAGTGAAAACCCTGGGAAACAAGAGAAAGGATCCGGGACACTTCTATTCAAACAAGTTCCTTTCTCATAAGCATGAGCGACACTTCCAAATAGTCCAAGACCAAGGCTTTTGATGGAGAGAAAAGTGGGGTGGATACCATCCTTGGCCCCACAATTTGGAGAGGAAATAGAAAGAAGAGGATGAGAGAAGGTAGTTGCTTATCCTAAACCAGCAAACATAGCAGTGGTCGAGGAATTTTACACTAATGCAAGGTCCTTTGGCAATACTCATATAGAGAGGTACATGAGCTATGTAAGAGGAAAGATTATTCGGTATGATCCTGATATTATTGACTAGTTTTTGCATACTGAATGGGCTAGTGAACAATGTTAGTTTGCACTGACTATGGAAGAGGGATCATATTTTCATGATGTTGAGAGTACATTATGTGTACTTGGAGGACACTTCCAGAGAAACAGGAATGATGTGCCCATTCATATTAGGAGATCGCATTTAACTCCTCTTGCAAAATACTGAATGACATTCACTCATGCCAATATTCAACTGTGTTCTCATGTATCATATATCACTTTGAGTAGGTCCATCTTCCTTTATTGTGTGCTTAAAGGATTGAATGTGAATATTGGGCAGGACATAGCAAATGAGATTCGGACCTGCTCTAGTTTTGTAAACAACAAAGCACCTTTGGGGCATCCATCTTTGATTACACATCTCTGTGAGCTAGTTGGGGTGAATACTTCTACACCACCGATGGAGCGACCAAGGAAGGAGACTGAGGCTTCCTATTATACCCAGTATTGCATGATGGATGAGGCAGCTCAACCAGTGCCACCACCACATCCTCCTAGAGTACATAGGAGGGGACCACCATCACAGGCACAACATCAAGATGCACAACCTTTTCAGATGAGGGACATGTATATCTCCATGATGAAGTATAGGATGGAGGCATTACATAGAGGGCAGGTGGCCACTATAGAGATGATTATAGGGTTGTATGATTGATGGACGAACGGTTCCAAGAAGTGAACGAAGGCGCGACGCGAACTTCTCGAAGCTCCATCCGACGAGTAAATACGCAGCGGGATGGAAACGAACCCTAGAAAAGAGGGAAAACTCAAATTGGACACGAAGAAACCCTAAAATGGTGAGAAGACTCAATATGAACCGATTAATCGGTTCAAATGACTGATTGAACGGTGGGAAAGAAGTATGAACGGAAGAAGTAAGGTTTGATCGGTGGAAATTGTGGAAAATATTGTTTCAATCGGTGAAATCGAAGGAAACCTAAGGAAGAGGTGTTTTACTCGAAAAATAGAGAGGAAGCAGAGATATGGAGATCTGTGAAGAAGATAACCTGATTTGGAGTGTGGAGAAGCGAGAAGAGGCTAGAACGAAATGAAGCCTCGAGAGAATGAAGTTGTGGATGCTGATGATGCAGATTTGAGAGAAAGACGTGGCTGATGAAGTGTCGCCACGCATACGAAGGAAAACAACGAAGGAGAGCGCCCTGGAGGAAAACAATTAATGGAAGCACAATGAAAAGCTAATGGAAAATGAGAAATGGAGGTATGTGCAAGGAAGGTGGCTAGAGGGAGTCTTTGGACTCTCTAGCCTGACTTTCAAGAGAGAATAATTTCTGATTTCAGAAAATTCAATTCTCATTAATCTCAAAAGTGACAATACAATAGAGGAGTTGGGTATTTATAGTAACCCATGCTCCTTAAGAGCTAAACTATAGAAGGTAAAAATACAAAAGGAAGACTACGTCAAGTACGATTCTATCAATGATACACCCCTAAGCGGTAGTGGACAATGGATGAGTTTAACACTGTGGTGGGATGGCCAGAGGAGCAGGCAAAGGCTAGTGGAGTTGGAGCAGCTGAAGCTTCAGCTATGGATGATGATGATGATAAAGATGGTGATTATGAAGATGGTGATGAAGAAGAGGAAGATGATGATGAAGAGGAGGACTCAGATGATAGCAAAGGATGATGATAGCATTTGTTGATTTGCTTTTGCTTTTAGAATAGGTGTTGATGTACTCAGTTTGAAACCTATATTTGATGTGATGGTTTGATATTTATTGTGTGTAATGAATTTTGCTTGATGATGCTTGGATATTGATTGATGTTGAGATGTTTGACAAGATGTTGATATGCAGGTGGTTGTTCATAAGTTGTCTGAACAGATGCATGATGTTATGATTGTGATTATGATACCAAGCAGGATGTGTATTTGGTGTATGTGGAACGTTGAGTTAACATATTTGTGAGTTAACATATATGTGGAACATTGAGTTAACATTATAAAGGTAAAAGGATAAAAAGATAAAAGGAGAAAAAGATAAAAAGAAAAAAGAGAAAAGAGAAAAAAGATAAAAAGATAAAAAGATAAAAGGATAAAAAGATAAAAAAATATAAAAATAAAAAAAAATAAAAAGATAAAAAGTCTAAAATCGGATAAGAATGACACAAATAGAATAGTTATACCACGAGTCCCCAGAAACAGCGCCAAAAACTTGACAAATTAATTTTTAATCCTCGAAAACGGAGCAAAAACTTGTTAAGAGCTCTGGAGTCCAAAATTTAGGCAAAATCAATCATGCTTCCAAAGAAATAACATTCAATCAATCAAACTCTGGAGTCCAAACTATCACAGGTAAACTCAAGTTCCACAATTTGATAATCATCCTACCTAACATATTAATCACAATTGAAATCATGCATCTGGTGTTTTTTTTTTTTAAAAAAAAACAACTATGGGAAACCACCATTTATGCTTGAAAGCCTCTCCAATCATTAACTCAACATGCATCATAGAACAGTAGAGCAAACACAAGAATATTACTCATCACAAACAATAGTTTATCACACCATACCAAACCATTGCAGCACAATTCATTTAACCAAGTACATAAACAAGTTAACATAAAAACAAAATAAACAAAATTCAAATAAGCATAAAAATAAAATAAAATAAAATAAAAAACATAAAAATCTTGATCCAGCAACATCAACCAGTAGATGATTTGATCTGAATCTTCCAACATCCATCAGTAGATGTAAATCCTTCACATCAGCATCCATCAGTAGATGCTCTCAGTAACATTCATCAGTAGATGTCTAGCAGCATAGCATCCATTAGTAGATGCTCTCAGTAACATCCCTCAGTAGATGTCTAATCTTTCTTATCAACATCCATCAGTAATTGCTGATATTTCTCATCTTAATCAGTATCCATCAATAGATGCCATCAGTAGAATCCATCAGTAGACGCTTAATCACATAGCATCCATCAGTAGATGCTTAATTACATAGCCCTCATCATAGCAGCATCCATCAGTTAATGTTGTCATCTGAGTCCTTCTAGCATCCCTCAGTAGATGTTGTCCAACATCCATCAGTAGATGCTATCATTCCTGAAAAGCAAAATCAAATCCAAAAAAAAAAGTCAAAAATTTGTTTAACTTCACGAGCCTGACACCATTAAGCACAATCCACATCTATGATGTTGGTGTTCCTTTTGCTTTCATCATACCAACTTATCTGCAACATCTTCTTGTTCACCATCTTTACCCTCCTTGAATAAGGAGCCTCAATCTCAATAACTCATTCCCTTTGATATCTTTAACCACTTAATGCATAGAGTCTTGGGGAACATGGCACTTTAGGGCTGGCGCTCAACACCCGTAATGGGGCGCCCAGGCGGTGGTGCGTGACATCCTGGGTTGAGGACCCTTAAAGGGGCGCCTAGGCACCCTACGACCTTCTTCAAGCTTCTTCTCTTGATGATCTTGTGCTCTTAGTACAGATGTTCGAATTTTATCCTACAGACATTAAAGAACACTGGACTAGAGAACCCAATTAGCACAAAAAGATAAAAAGATAAAAAAGATAAAAAAGATAAAAATATAAAAAGATAAAAAGATAAAAAGATAAAAAGATAAAAAGATAAAAAGATAAAAAGATAAAAAAAAATAAAAAGATAAAAAGATAAAGTCTAATCAGTTAATAATCACACAAATAGAATAGTTATACCACGAGTCCCCAGCAAGGACGCCAAAAACTTATTGATGCATCAACAAATGTACCAAATTGTACAAGTAATATAAAATGGTAAGACCAAGTATCGTGTCCCAAGAGACTCTCGGCACTAGACATTCGTGTGATAACTCGCTTAATTAAGACTTAAAGAAAATGAGATCATTGGTTTCAAATGCAAAGACAAAAATCTAAATATGAATGCAGTTTGATCAATAGCAGAGTAGCACAGTGATGAACAAATGTTGTTTAATATGAGATGAGTATGTTGTTGGGGTTAGATTTCACCAAGTTCCCTCTCATGTATGTAAGAATTCTTCTTCATGCATTAATGTTAACATTGTTACCAATGTAGAGCATTGATGTCTTGAAGTTAATGATTTTGATGATGCTACAAAGTGAAGTATATGAAGACTCTTGTTGTATGAAGTTTAAAAGCACTTACGTATAAGAAAAGACACCAGGACCGAGTAGCTAAGAAGTTTAAAAGCACTTCTTTATAAGAAAAGACACCAGGACCGAGCAACTAAGAAGCTTAAAAGCACTTCTGTAGAAGAAAAGACACAAGGACCGAGCAGCTAAGACCGAACGGTCGTAACAATTAAACCGAGCGGTAAGCACTGAACGACAGAAGTAATGACCGAGCGGCAGAATTTATGAACTCGCGGTAAACACCGAATGGTAGACTCCATGACCAAAACCAAGCAGTCAGGATACAAGCAGTCATGACTTAGAACTTAGGACCGAGCGGTAAAGTGATGACCAAGACCAAACGGAAGATAAGAAGATTAAGACCGAACAGTCACTATCAGTCAACGACCAAACGACTACAATCAGCTGATGGCAGAACACTATTCATGACTGAACACAGCTGACAAATCGAACGGTGTTGAACACATTCGACTGCTGAACACTGCTAAAAGGTTGAATGAAGCATAGCAAGTTGAAGGTCGAACGATGTCAAACTTAAACCGAACGGCAAAAGGCAATCAGGGCGCAAACCGAGCGGTAGAAGGAGGGGAAGAATTGGAGTCGATCGGATGAATATTAAATACTCTAATTATTCCAAGTCTCGCGGATAATCGATTATCACTTACAATAATCGATTATCACTAGCAGTTGTAATGAGTCTTTTCAGTTTCAGACCAATAGGCTATATATACCTTTGCTAAACACTTTAGAAAATAACTTTTGCAACTTTGAGAATACGGTAAAATATGAGGAACTTTGGGAGCACGATACTTGGTCTTACCAGGATTATTACTTGATACGATTCGGTTACACTTGTCGAGGGGTAAACATGTTTTTGGCGTCGTTGTCGGGGACTCGTGGTTTAACTAGTCTATTTGTATGATTTTTTATTATTTTTGACTTGTTTTGAATTTTATTTTTTTTTTGTTTTTAATTTTTATTTTTATTTCCTATCTTTTTGTGCTAACAAAATTTTTCCAGGGTTTTGTTTCCTTGTGTAATATTCGAACTAGAAGCAAAACGATTTTTGAACCTCTTCTTGAAGGCCTGGACGAAAGTAGAAGAAGGAGGAGAATTCGAACTTCAAGAGAATTATTCCCTTCTCTTGAGACACTCTTACAACCTTCAGAACCAAGGTCTTACCATAGCACTGAAAATATGGCAGAGGAGAATAATGGTAGACGGACTCTTGCAGATTACACCACTGTGGTTGGCCCTCAACATTTTAACAGTATAGCAAGGCCAAGGGTCAATGTTGCAAACATGTAGGTGAAACTGGCGTTGATACACTTGGTGAAAAGTAATCAGTTTAATGGGCTATCACATGAAAGCCCGTATAAACATCTCACCACCTTCAATGAAATCTGTAACACCGTGAAGATAAATGGAGTGCCAGATGAAGCAATCAAGCTTAGCTTGTTTCCTTTCTCATTGGGAGGCAATGCTAACTTATGGTTAAATTATTTTCCAGAAGGTAGTTTTACATAATGGTAAGCTATGGTTGCAAAGTTTTTGAACAAGTACTTCCCACAATCTAAAGTTAACAAAGGGAAGCAAGAGATCTCTTCTTTCAAACAAGGCATGAAGAATACATTAGGTCAAGCATGGGACAGGTACAAAAGCTTATTGAGAAAGACTCCCATGCACGGTTTTGATGAAGCAGCAGTAGTTCTACTTTTTCTTGGAGGTCTTGGTTCACAAACCAAGTTAATGTTAGATGACTCAGCAGGAGGTAATATTAAATGTAAGACTCTAGAGGAAGCAACATAATTAATAGAGAACATAGCTGCTAGTGATAATGATTTATACAGCGAAATGGGAGTTCCTAATCAACAAATGGGAATGTTACAAATGCAAACTCAAGACGCCTTGTTTGCGCAAAATGAGATCATCATTCAACATTTAGAAGAAGTAACAAAGAAGCTTTCTCTACTACCTCAAGAGATATATAATATTTCAATGGTCCAAAAGCAGCAGCAACAATGGCAACCACAACCTATTTCATATGAGAAAACACAAAATTGTAGGACACTTTCCAAAAATTCATGAAAATGAGTGTCTCTTATTGTAAGAATGTGGAAGATCCATTTAACATTATGAAAATGAACATTGGGAGAATGATTAACAAGATAGAAGGTTGTGAAAAGAATGCAAAGAACACGTTGAATGAAGAATGTAAAACCATTGTAACAAGAAGTGGTAAAGTGTTAGAAGAGAGAGAAATAGAGGGAAAAGAGAGAGAAAATGAGAGTGAAAAAGAAACACTTGAGTTCAAAGATATGGTTGAGAAAGAAAAAAAGAGAGAAGAGGAAAATGAGAGAAAAAAAGAAAAAGAAAAAGAAGAGTTAGGTGAGAGAAAAAAAGAGAGTTAGAAAAAATACTTCCTTATCCAAAGATTTATTCAAGGAAAAAGAAAAACAGTTTGAGCGGTTCATGGATATGTTTAAAATTTTGGAGATTACCATTCCTTTCTCAGAAGCATTGGAACAGATGTCATCTTATGCAAAGTTTTTGAAATAACTATTTACAAAGAAAAGAAAATATATTGAGAAGGAGACCGTTGAAGTAAAAGGTACTTGTAGTGCAATCATACAAAAATTACCTCCCAAGTTTAAAGATCCAGGGAGCTTCACTATTCCATGCACTATAAGAGAGTTGGAAGTTGGAAGAGCTCTAATTGATTTGGTAGCTAGCATTAATTTGATGTTGCTTTCTGTATTAAAAGAATTGAGGGCTTAGAGCTCAAACCCACATGGCACTTCAATTGGCGGACAGGTCTCTTAAATATACTTATGGAGTAGTTGAAGATGTGCTGGTCAAGGTAGACAAATTCGTTTTTCTAGTGGATTTTGTTATCATGGAGATGTACCTCTCATTCTCGGGAGACCATTTATGAAGCCTGCCAAAGTTTTAATTGATGTGGAGAATGGTAAGCTCAAATTGAGAGTTCAAGATGAAGATGTAAATTTTGATGTATTCAAAGCCATGACACATCCAAAAGATGACAAAGCATGTTTTCAATTTGATATACTTGATGAAGTTTGCATGGTGCAAGAAAGGATGGTACGTTATTGTTCTCCACTAGAGAAAACTCTTATTGATGCTTGTGAAGATTTAAATGAAGAAGAAGAAAAATTGATTGATGAATGTATGACGAATTTGGAGACATTGAAGGAGATTCCAGTGGAACATGCTAAGTTTGAGACAATTGATGCCAAAGAGGAAGTCAAAGCAAAGAAGTTACAATTAAAAATGCTACCATCAAATTTAAAGTATGTTTTTCTAGAAGAAAATGGAACAAAGCCAGTCATCATTAGTAATTCTTTGCTTCCTAAAGAAGAAGAAAAGTTGGTAGAAATATTGAAAGCCAACAAATAATATATTGGGTGGTCAATTTCAAATCTTAGAGGTATAAGTCCAACTTATTGCATGCACAGGATCTTTATGGAAGATGATTATAAACCGAGTGCTCAACCACAATAAAGATGAAATCATGTGATGAAGGAGGTGGTTAGAAAAGAAGTATTGAAGCTCTTGGAAGATGACATTATTTATCCAATCTCTGACAGTGAATGGGTAAGCCAAGTGTAGGTAGTTCCAAAGAAAGGTGGAATGATAATAGTTATTTTCATGCTTAAAATTGACACTAAAAGCAACCTTTATACTTAGAAACTAGCTTGAAATCATGTTTTTATTCATATTTTTAGAAATAAGAAGAGCTGGACAGGTTTATGCTTGATTTCAGTGTTTTTCTTCAGGTTTTAAGGTGAATTTGGTGAAAGAAGTGAAGAAGGAGAGAGATGGAATCAGAAAAGACATCAAAAAGTGCAAAAGGAGAAGCCGCAACTGCCGCTCAGCGGCACTCAGGAGTTCACGTTGGAACCGCTGAGCGGTACTTTACCACTGAGCGGCACACTTATGGGCTTGAGCCTAAATTTTCTGTAATTTTAGAATAGTATATAAGCTTTAGGACGTCCTAGGGTTTGTATCTTTGGCAGAAACGAAGCAAACACTCTCTCTTCCTTCCCTTTGAAGGAGGATCTTGGATGCTCAGGCTACCTCTTCACCTTTCTAGGGTTCTATCCTTCATTCTTTCATTATTGTTCATCTAGGTTCACCATGAATATGGTGAACTAAACCTTGTATGTTTGTTGGGGAATCAATGTAATCTTTTAAAGCTCTCATATATGGAATTTGTGCTTACATCTTAATCTAAGACCTATGCTTTCTTTCATCATTAGTTAGGGTTTTTCCTCTTTGCTCAATGCTTGCTTTGTTTAACTCATTCAATGCATGATTATTGGTTTTGTCGATACGGGAACGTACGGGGAAGTCTAGATCCGGGGAATTACTCCCAATAGTATATTGGTTGTCGTTAAGCTCCTGTGCTAAAAGAACTAATTATTAGGAATACTAGGAATCGTATGAACTCATAATTAGGGATAGGCCTTCTTGACAAGGTAATTTAGAGAGTGGCATTAACAATGATGATTTGAATGTTGAATTCCTAAAATATATGAGAGTGGATGAGATGAAATTGACCCCCAACAACATATTCATCCATATATTTCATTGAAAGTGCTTGTCTTTTGCTTTTGCCATTGATCAAAACTCATGCATACATGTTTATTTTCTGTTTTGCATATTAAACTCCAATTATTTTGTTCTTAAGTCTTAGCTAATCAACAAACCACACAACTAAACTAGGTCGTGAGTCCTTTGGGAGAACGATAATTGGTCTTACCAAGTTTATTACTTGAACGATTCGGTCATACTTGCCGATTGTAAAACAAGTTTGTGACATCATATTTTGGTGATCATAAATTTGTCCATCAGTAACCTAATCAAAAGAGAGCACTAAGTGTTCTATCCTTTGAACCCTTAGCCTTGAACATGATTTGAAAACCCTTTTTGAAAAGCTTTACCTTGAGTTAAGTTGAGATTATTTTGTGGTATTGATAAATATTCAAGTTTGGGGTTGTTGGAAAATAGAAAGGGAAAATTAAAAGCATTGAGCCAAAAGTTAAGCATGTGAAAAGCAAAAGAAAAAGAAAAGAAAAGCTCAATGAAAAGAAAGTTGGGAATAATGAAGAATGGTTGTGCTTAGATGATTCTCTTAACTCAAGGGTTTTGTGATCCAAAAAAACCAATTGTTATTGTTAGCCCACACATTATAAGCCATTGAAAAGTCTTTGTGATGATGTTTGCTTGTAAGTGTTTTTGATTGTGGTTAAATGAAAGGCAAAGTTGATTCATGTGACATTGTGATAGTAAAGTGAATGAGTGAATATCTCCTATACACTTGTGTGTTTGAGTGAAACACTTTATCTAGTCAGGATAGATTCCTTGAACACATAAGAACATCTTTGCTTAGTTGATTGATCATTCATGAAAATAGCATTTGTTAGATATTATGTGTTTGAATGAACACTAAAAGCATATGCACATCTTTATTGAAGTCTTGGTGATAAGCTAAATTGAGTATTTACTTGTCTTGAAAGAAGGATTTTTGAATGTGGTGAACCATTGTATGGATTGGTGGAAGATTGAGTGACATTTTATTTGCTTGAGGACAAGCAAAGTTCTAAGTTTAAGGTTGTGATAACAGTTGAAAAACTATTATTTTTATACTTAAAATTTACTTCAATTACAACCTCTATGACTTAGAAATTAACATGAACTTATGATTTTTTTGAATTATAGGAAATAAGAGACTTTGACAGGTTTTATGCTTGATTTCCTTATTTTTGCAGGTTTTTAGATGAAATTGATGAAAGAAGTGAAAGGGGATAGAGATGGAATCAGAAAGAAGAGAAACTGCAAATACCGCTCAGCACAAATTACCGTTGAGCGACACTCTCAAAGACCCGTTGGCATCAATGAGGAGAAGAAGTGGTCATGCACTATTACCGCTGAGCGGCACTTTTATGGGCTTGGGCCTAATTTTCTGTATTTTTTAGAATACTATATAAGCTTTAGGACGTTCTAGGGTTTGTATCTTTGGCTGGGAAAAAGCAAAAACGCACTCTTTCACCCCTTGGAGGAGGATTTTGGATGCTAAGGCTCCTTTCTCAACTTTCTAGGGTTCTATCCTTCACTTTTCCATTGTATTTTATCTAGTTTCAGCATGAATATGGTGAACTAAACTTATTTTGTTGTTAGGGAATCAATGTAAATCCTTAGAAACTCTCTTCTATGGAATTAGTTCTTCAAGATCATTTTTATGATACATGCTTTCTTTCATTAATAGTTAGGATTTTTCCTCTTTGCTCAAAGCATGCATTATTTAAATCATTCGATGTCATGATTATTGGTTTTGTCGATATAGACACATACGGGGAAATCTAGATCTGGGGAATCTCTCCCAACAGTATACTACTAACCTAGACATAGGAGTATGATAGTTGATTGCCTTTAAGCTTCTGTTCACTATAATGCATGATTAATTGTTAGGGAGACAAGACATTGTAAACTAGTGATTATGATTAGGCTTTCTTCGTCGAGACATCGGGTTTAAAGTAATTTAGAAAGTGACATTAACATTAATGAAAAGAATGATGAATTCCTAGATACAAGAGAGTGGATAGGATGAAATTGATAAACCCTAGCAACATATTCATCCATATATTTCAATTCACGTTTCTTTTTCTTCATGCCCATTGATCATCACATGCATACATATTTACTTTTCAGTCTTTTGCATTTAAAACTTACAACAATTTGTTCACATGTCTTAATTAATCAATAAATCACATAACTGTCTAGGTTGTGAGTCCTTTGGGAGAACGATACTTGGTCTTACTAGGATTATTACTTGATACGATTTGGTTACACATGCCGAGGGGTAAACACTTAGTGAAAAAGGTTAATCACTATTCATAGTGATTAACGACTAGACGTAGAATCTTTTTATTCGAGCCAGGATAAAAATCATTTGTGTGATATTTTCTACTCCCTGCACTCTTTATATTTTCTGCACTGATTGATAAGACGTTTAAGAGAAAATTAAAGGAAGCATTTTGAAAGTGACCGTACACGCTTTCCACTTAATTTATTCCGTTGCGCGACTCAACGATACCAGTTGTTCTGATACCAACAATTGGTATTGAAGCTTGCTTTGATATTCTTTCAAATTTTTCGAAAATGGCCGACCATCAAAATCAAGTGTATGTCGAAGGTGCTTCCATCAACAGACCACCACTTTTTACTGGTGATAACTGTGTCTTCTGGAAAGTCAAAATGAAAATTTTTATGGGGTCTGTTGACAGAGGCATCTGGGAAGCTGTACTAAATGGTCCTTACATTCCTAAAAATACAATTAATGGTGTGGAAGTAGAAAAACCATATTTTCTGTGGACTGTGGATGAAAACAAAAATGGCACAATATGATGTTAAGGCAAAAAATATAATTTTATCTGCACTAACCCTTGATGAATTCTTTAAGGCTTCTATTTATAAAAATGCTCAAGAAATGTGGAATTTTTAAAAGTCACTCATGATGAAGTCTCGAATGTGGCTAAGTTGACTTGTTTGAATTCAAGCTCTACATCAACCTCCTCAAGCTCAAGCAATTCTAATGGGCAAGAAAATTTATGCTTGATGGCCAGCGATGAATAATCTAGAAACAAATTCTTGAACGAAAAGAATGATGGACTCAAAGTGCCAAGGAATTAGGCCAAGTTAGTCTCACTAAACTCACTACACTCAGGCTTCTCTTCAAAGCTTAAAGCACTCAAAATGGAAAGGTTTGGAAGGGAGATTCTCCCTTGACAGTACAAAGCTGATGAATCTTTTAGACCACCACCACCTAAGATGCTACCAAGCACACAAACCTTCTTTCAAAATTCCAGAAACCAAAGTGTAAAAGCTTCTCAATCAAGAATGGCTAGGCTAAGGCAAAGTAATGGAAAAAATAGAACCAGACATATCAAAGCAATGGAATGACAACACAACAGATCTACTACTTAAGACAACTCTAGACCAGATTATAAAAACTACAAAAAGTTCAATTAAGATCAGGTGAACATATTTTACATGTGCACCGAGACAAAACCAGAAGAACCAATAAAGACAAACAAGAAATAAGGCTAATTAGAACAAAAGGAACTCAAACAGGATCCTAATGAATAAAACTAGAACATATTATTAAAGCAATAAAAAGGACTAAAGTTGAACCAGTTATGATTGAAGAAAGTTATATCTGATTTTGGCAGAGATAGTTTACTGAAACAGTGGACACTTTTGTGAATTACATCAGTTCTCTTTGCTTTTTCTTTCTCACAATTTGATAGCCAAATTTGAATTGGATGACACTTTAGAACTTGTTATTTTCAGTCACAGTTCACAACAGATCACCTAATTAGTTTTTTAATTTAATGAGATTATCCAAAGGAAAATGAACATGGTTCAACTCAAAGAAAAATTTCCAAAGGAAAACAAGAGGCTAATCACTCTCAGCCACAGTTACAGTTTCAATACCATTGATTTAGGCTTCCTTGAGTTACTAAAAATTTATTCTCAATTGCAGAATTGATAGCAAAGTATGAAAACTGTGAATGCACACTATGGATCACAAACTCAGAAGTTCAAACTAAGTTCAATCACTATTGTATGGAACTGTTCTTCAAGATCTTTTTTATGATACATGCTTTCTTTCATTAATAGTTAGGGTTTTTCCTCTTTGCTCAAAGCATGCATTGTTTAACTCATTCGATTTCATGATTATTCGTTTTGTCGATATGGACGCATATGGGGAAATCTAGATCTAGGGAATCTCTCCCATCAGTATATTACCAACCTAGACATAGGAGTATGATAGTTGGTTGCCTTTAAGCTTCTGTTCACTATAATGCATGATTAATTGCTAGGGAGACAAGACATTGTAAACTAGTGATTATGATTAGGCTTTCTTCGCCGAGACATCGGGTTTAAAGTAATTTAGAAAGTGGCATTAACATTAATGAAAAGAATGATGAATTCCTAAATACAAGAGAGTGGAATGAATGAAATTGATAAACCCCAACAATATATTCAGCCATATATTTCAATTCACATGTTTTGTTTCTTCTTACCAATTCATCATCACATGCATACATATTTACTTTTCAGTCTTTTGCATTTGAAACTTACAAGAATTTGTTCTCAAGTCTTAAGTAATGAATAAATTACATAATTGTCTAGGCCGTTAGTCTCTTGGGAAACAATAGTTGGTCTTACCAGGATTATTACTTGATACGATTCGGTTACACTTGCCGAGGGTTAAACAAGTTTTTGGCGCCGTTGCTGGGGACTCGTCGTTTAACTAGTCTATTTGTGTGCTTTTTGATTACTTTTGACTTGTTTTGAATTTAGTTTTTCTGTTTTTATTTTTCTGTTTTTCTGTTTTTATTTTCTGTTTTTATTTTCTGTTTTTATTTTCTGTTTTTATTTTTCTGTTTTTATTTCCTATCTTCTTACCATTTCCATTATATCTTTTGATTATTTCTTCTATTTTCTATATTTTTGTGCTAACAAAATATTTCTAGGGTTTTGTTTCCTTGTGTATGCAGGGTAATATTCGAACTAGAAGCCAAAAGATTTCTGAACCTCTTTTTGAAGGCCTGGACGAAAGTAGAAGGAGGAGGAGAGTTCGAACTTTAAGAGAACTATTCCCTTCTTCTGAGACACTCTTACAACCTTCACCAAAAAGGCCTTACCATAGCACCGAAAATATGGCAGAGGAAAATAATGGTAGACGAACTCTTGCAGATTACACCACATTGGTTTGCCATCAACATTTTAACAGTATAGCAAGGTTGAGGGTCAATGCTGCAAACATGCAGGTGAAACCAACATTGATACAGTTAGTGAAAAGCAATCAATTTAATGGGCTATCACACGAAAGCCGGTATGAACATCTCACCACCTTCAATGAAATATGTAACACCGTAAAGATAAATGGAGTGCAAGATGAAGCAATCAAGCTTAGCTTGTTTCCTTTCTCATTGGGAGGCAATGTTAAGTTTTGCTTAAATTCTTTTCTAGAAGGTAGTTTTATGGAATGGGAAGTCGTGGTTGCAAATTTTTTGAACAAGTACTTCCCAAAATCCAAAATTAACAAAGGGAAGCAAGAAATCTCTTCTTTCAGGCAAGGCATGGAGTAGATATTAGGTCAAGCATGGGACAGGTACAAAAGCTTTTTGAGAAAAGACTCCCATACACGGTTTTGATGAAGCAGCAGTACTTCTACTTTTCCTTGGAGGTCTTGGTTCACAAACAAAGTTGATGCTAGATGCCTCAACTAGAGGTAACGTTAAATGTAAAACTCCAAAGGAAGCAACAAAATTAATAGAGAACATGGCTGCTAATGACAATGAAATGCATAGTGAAAGAGGAGCCTTTGTTCAACCAAAAGGGGTTCTAGAATTGCAATCAAATGATGCCTTGCTTGCTCAAAATAAGATTATAGAATGGGAAATCAAGACAATTTAATAGGCCACAACAACAACCATCATTATGGCAACAGATGTCTACATTCACTGGAAAACATACAAAGTTAGAAGAAACTTTTAACCAGTTTATGCAGGTAATCATCTCCAATCATAACAGTTTAAGAAGAGTGTAGAGTTCTAGTGAGTCTAGATGTTGAAAGAATTGAGTTAGAGAGAAAAGAAGAGAAAGAAAAGAGAGTAGAGGAAAAAGAAAAGAGAGTAGAGAGAAAAGAAAAAGAAGAGAGAGAAGAGATAAAAATTAAAGGTATTCTTCCTTTTCCAACAGATTGAGAGATTAGAGAAAGAGAGACAATTTGGGTATTTTACTGAAATATTCAAACAATTTGAGGGTGATTTACCTTTGAAGGAGACATTGCAACAAATTGTAAATTATACAAAACCCATGGAACAAGTCTCCACAAAGAAAAGACATAGAGAAGAGGAGAAAAATAATTACAAAGTGGTCAAGAAGAAGCTACTCCCTTCAAAAGAGATAGATCCAAGAAGTTTCACCATTCCATGTGTCATAGAAAAGAAAAAGGTAAATAAAGCCCTACTTGATTTTGGGTTAAGCGTTAATTTAATGCCTTATTTTTTACTTGAACAAATGGGTGATCTTAAAGTCAAGCCTATAAAGATGAATCTGTTAATGGTGGATGGCTCTTCAAAGAATCTGTATGGTATAGCAAAGGATGTTATGGTTTGTGTTGGAGAACTAAAATTCTTGGTGGACTTTGTGGTGATGGAAATGAAGGATGAAAGGGTTCCTATTATTCTTGGAAGGTCGTTTATGAAAACGGCTAAAGTCATCATTGATATAGATGAAGGAACAATGGTGTTTCAAGACCGAGGAAAAATTGAGGTTATTGATGTCCTTAAAGAGGAACAACAGATAGAGACTAGTTATAAAGCTACATGTCAGGATGTACCCATGACTAGTTCTACAAATTCAAAGCCAAGCTTCAAAGGTAAAAATTGTTTTTGGTTACAGGATAAGGAAGAAGAACAAGATAGCAAAGGAAGGACGATTCATGATCATTCAAAAACAGGTTGTGGGTTGTAAAAGACTATAAGGAAGATGGAGTGATAGAAATTGAGTCTCCACATTCAAGAAGAATCAAAGAGGTGGATCGGAAGCAGCTAATGAGTTGGTGTGATGATAGAAAGACAGACACCAACATTGAAGATGGAACATGAGCTTTACTAGGTCAAGCTAGTGACGTTAAAAGAGCGCTTTTTTGGGAGTCACCCTAGTAATTTAAGAACATTATTTTAATTTTTGATATTGGTTGTAAATTTTGGACATTACTTTTATGTTGAAACTTTTTGGGTTAGCATTTAGTGATGGATGCTAGGTGGTTAAGTATCTACTAAAGGATACTAGGCTTATTAACAAGTTTGTTACACTTATTGATGGGTGTTGGTAAGGCAAAATTACACCTACTGATAAGTGTTGGTGGATTTTGGGTCAGGCTCGTGATGTTAAACAAGCGCTACCTGGGAGGCAACCCAGTTGATTTACTATATTTTGTTTGTTTATTTTGATTATGCTTTAGTTGCATGATAGGGATTGAATATATGAGTGATTTGAAAACTTAAATGCATGAAGTGAGTGAGAGGCATGAGTGGAAGGCACCTAGGGTAAGCTAGGTGCCTTCCATATATTTTAATTCATGTGTTTTGCGAATTAATCATTGATAACGATTGAAAAACCGTTATTTTTATGCTTAAAATTGATACTGAAAGCAACCTTTAAAACTTAGAAACTAGCTTGAACTCATATTTTTGCTTTAGTTTTGTGAATAAGAGAGTTGAAAGTGAATTTAATGGTTTTGTGCAAGATTCCCTTGATTTTTTAGGCTAATTGAATGATTTGAAAGAACAATTGAAGTACCGAATGATTGGAGTGCAGAAAAGTCAACCAGAAACCAGAAAAGTCAACCAGTCAACCAGTAAACAGAAAAGTCAACCAGTCAACCAGAATGCTGAAAAATCAACCAGAACGTAGAAAAGTTTGACTGAGTGGCGCTGAGCGGTAAAATACCGATGAGCGGCACTTTTCAGGTGCCAAAATCACCGCTGAGGGGCAAAAACAGAAGCTGGGGGCAAAATGGATCATGCGGTATTACCGCTCAGCGGTAAAATACCGCTGAGCGCCATTCTACGTGGGCTTGGACCGATTTTCTTTTGTTTTTATGGGCTTGGACTTGTCTTATGTTATTTTTATGCCCTATTTAAGGACTTGCACGTCCTAGGGTTTGAATGTTTTGGCTGGGAGGAAGCAGAAACACACTTTTCACCCCTTGGGGGTAGATTGGGAGATGGTGACGGCTCTCCTCTTCTCTTTCTCGGGTTTTTCTATCTCTTTCATTATTTCATTATTGTTCATCTAGTTTCACCATGAATATGGTGAACTAAACTTTGTATTGTTGTTGGGGAATCAATGTAGTCTTGTGAAACTCTCATATATGGAATTTGTGTTAACATCTTACTTTAAGATACATGCTTTCTTTCATCATTAGTTAGGGTTTTTCCTCTTTACTTAATGCTTGCTTTGTTTAACTCATTCATTGTCATGATTATTGATTTTGTCGATACGGGAACGTACGAGGAAATCTAGATCTGGGGAATTTCTCCCAATATCATATTGGTTGCCTTTAAGCTCCTGCACTTTAGAACTAATTACTAAGAATGCTAGGAATTGTATGAACTTGTAATTAAGGATAGGCCTTCTTACAAGGTGATTTAGAGAGTGGCATTAGCATTAATGAAAGGAATGATGAATTCCTAAAATATATTAGAGTGGATAAGATGAAATTGATAACCCCAACAACATACTCATCCATCTAATTCATTAAAGTGTTTGTATTCCTCTTTTCCATTGATCAAATTCATGCATACATATTTAAATTACTGTCTTTTGCATTTAAACCTACAATCAATTTGTTCTTAAGTCTTAAATAATCAACAAATCATATAGCTAAACTAGGCCGTGAGTCCTTTGGGAAAACGATACTTGGTCTTACCTTGTTTTATTACTTGATACGATTCGGTCACACTTGCCGATTGTTAAACAAGTTTGTGGCGCCGTTTTTCGGTGTTCATAAATTTGTCATCAATCATCACATGCATACGTATTTACTTTTCAGTCTTTTGCATTTGAAACTTACAAGCATTTGTTCTCAAGTCTTAAGTCATCAATAAATTACATAACTATAATACCAGGATTATTACTTGATATGATTCGGTTACACTTGCTGAGGGTTAAACAAGGTATTGGTTCGCAAACCAAACTGATGTTAAGTGCCTCAACTAGAGGTAATATTAAATGCAAGACTCTAGAGGAAGCTTTTGAATTGATAAACAATATGGCTACTAATGACAATGAGATGCATAGTGAAAGAGGAACTCCAATTCAACAGAAAGGAGTCTTACAATTGCAATCTCAAGAGGCCTTGCTTGCTCAAAATAAAATGATAACTCAACAGTTGGACAATTTGACAAAGACACTCGCTCAGTTGCCAAAGGAGTTGAAGAACGTTTCACAGGTTCAACAACAACAACTTTGTGAATTGTGTGGTGGTGACCATATCAATGGTCAATGTGCTTTTCCAGTGGAGGCCTTAGAACATGTCAATTTTATGGCCAATCAATTTCAAAATCAATTCCAATACTGCCAAGGGAATTTCAACCAAGGGTGGAAACCTAACCCAAACATGGGTCAAGGTCAAAATGGACTAGTTGGACAAGCATGACAAGCTAATAGACCATAACAACAACCATCACTATGGCAACATGTATATGTGCTAAATGAGAGATCAAAAAAGCTGAAGAAACTCTTCAACAATTTATTCAGGTGACTATCTCCAATCACAAGAGTGTTGAAGCTGCAATTAGAAATCTGGAGATTTAGGTTAGCCAAATGGCTAAGAAGTTGGAGGATATGCTTGACAGGAGTTTTAGGGCTAATACTGAGGTTAACGCTAAATAGGAGTGTAAAGCTATTGTGAGTATATGTGATAAGAGGGTGGATGAAAAAGAGAGAGTTGAGTTAGAAAAGAGAGATGAAAAAGAAGAGAGAAAAGGTGAGGATGAGAAAAAAGAGAAAGAAAAGAAGAGGGAGTGAAAAATAGCGAGAAAAGTGAGAGAGTTCTTCCTTATCCTAAGGGGAGTGAAAAAATTGATAAAGCGAGACAATATAAGCGTTTTAAAGAGGTCTTCAAGTAATTGGAGATTAAGATACCTTTGACTGAAGCACTGCATCAAATTCTTGTTAATGCAAAGCACATGAAGCAAATCCTTGCAAAGAAGAGATATTTAGAGGACGAAACTAGTGATAAACAGGGAGAATGTAGAGCTCTTTTGGAGAAACCACTTCCTCCAAAAGCGAAAGATCCAGGAAGTTTTACTATTCCTTGCGTCATTGGGAAGGAGAATATAAGGAAGACCTTAATTGATTTAGGGTCAAGCATTAATTTGATGCCCTTATCTATGCTTGAAAGGATTGGTGATCTTAAAGTCAATCCAACCAAGGTGACTTTGGTCATGGTGGATGGATCTTCCAAGAAACCCTATGGTGTAGTGGAAGATGTGGTGGTTTGCATAGACAAACTTAAATTCCTGGTGGAGTTTTTGGTGATAGAGATGGAGGAAGATGAGAAGATCCCAATTATTCTTGGTAGACTGTTTATGAAAACGGAAAAGGTAATCATCAATGTGGATGATGGGATGATAGTACTTCAAGACCGAGAAGAAAAGGTGATCTTTAATGTCTTCAAAGTGGAGCAGTAGATTCAAGAGAAGGAGGCTTATCATAAAGTTGCATGTAAGGATGCACCCATGACTAGCTCTTAAGCTGCAAAGCCGATCATCAAAGGTAAAAATTGTTTCTTGTCACAGGTTAAGGAAGAAGGAAAAGATGACAAAGGAAAGATGGTTCATGATGACTTGATGGATGCACAACTCAAACTTGGTACACATGTAAGATTCAAGAACAAGTTGTGGGTTGTCAAAGATTCAAAGAGAATGGAGTGATAGAGATTGAAGCTCCATATTCAAGGAGAGTAAAAAAGGTGGACTGAAAGCAATTGATCAATTGGTGTGATGAAAGCAAGAGGAACAACAACATTGAAGAAGCAGCTTGAGCTTTATTGGGTCAAGCTAGTTACGTTAAAAGAGCGCTTGTTGGGAGGCACCCAAGTGATTTGAGAACATTAATTTCTTTGAATTTATTTATTTTGGTGATGTAATTTGAAACTTTTGAACATTGTTATATTTGGGTTTAGCATCTACTGATGGATGCTAGGTTGGTGAGTATTTATTGAAGGATACTCAGAAGGTACACCTATTGAAGGGTGATGGTAAGATTAGCACCTACTGATGGGTGCTAGAGGATTTTGGGTCAGTCTCGTGATGTTAAACAAGCGCTACCTGGAAGGCAACCTAGTTGATTGAATTTATTTTTGTTTGTTTGTTTTGATTATGCTCTAGTTGCATTATAGGGATTGAATGTTTGAGTGATGTGAGAGACTAAATGCATTGGGTAAGTGAGAGGCATTGGTAAAGGACACCTAGGGCAAGCTAGGAAGAAGGAGACTATGTGTCGCGAATGTCGCTCAGCGATAATTACAGCTGAGCGTGACTGCTGTAGTTTTGCTAAATGGGCTTGTTTTAATTGGGCTCAGCGGGATTCGGTCCATTAGATCATTTTTAAACCCTAAGGTGTGTCTTGGCCGCCACTTTCAGATCTCCCTCTTCCCACACACTCTCAGGCACTCTTCAAAGAGTTCTCTACACTTTTTCCTTCTTCCTCCTTCTAAAATCTCTCTTTAAACCACTTTTGCATCAAGTTTACACTGAAGTTTTGGGTTTGGTGAGAGCATTGCTGTTAGGGGCTGATTTTTGCACATTCCTAAAGCATTCTACACATATTCAATATCTCCACCCAAGTAAGTACAAGCATTTTACATTCTTGGGTTTTTGAAAGCATGATTCTTGATGGATTTTGATTTTTATGCATGATTAGATGAATTAATCACTATTTGAACCGATTAAATTGCTTGATTTAGGTATGGAACTAGGAAGAATGCATGTGGGTGGAGATTAGAAGCATTTTTGGGTGATTTTGAAATATTTGTAGAATCGTCGCTCAGCGGAAATTTCCCCTAAGCGCGATTTCCACATAATGGTGTTTTGACTCTGTTTTGCTTGTTGGTTCTATGCACAGGTTGCGCTGAGGGGTTCTGTTTGCCCTCAGCGGTGATAGGAATGGTTTTAGGGAGTTGTTTGTGGTTTACTAATGCTTAAGAATATGTCTTGTGGTTTTGTGAATTGTATTTCATGTAAGGATGGCCTCCTCATGGGGGAAAAGAATCAAGACTATAGGATCTAAGAGGAAGGATAAGGAACCAGAATGCTCCTATTCCAACAAGTTCCTTTCCCGCAAGCATGAGCACCATTTCAATATTGTCCAAGATAGAAGGCTACTGATGGAAAGGAAGGTTGGGTTTATACTTGATTTTGCTCCAGAGTTTGGAGAGCAATTGGAGAACATGAATTGGGAAAGACTAGCCACTTATCCTGCACCAACTAACATAGCAGGGGTAAAAGAGTTCTACACCAATGCAAGGCGGTTGGGTGATTATCCCGCTGAGGAATATATGAGCTATGTTAGAGGACACACCATTCGGTATGACCATGATTCCATTACAGGTTTGTAAATACAGAATGGGCTGGTGAGTAGTGTCAATTTGCTCTGATTATGGAAGAAGGAGCAAAATTTGTTGATGTGGTGATGGCAACCCCTTTAGGGACTTCCCATCCAAAAGAAGTATCAACTAAAACTAAGACTAAAGAAAGGGGAGTAGAATAAAGATTGATAAAGTTATTTTTTATCTAAGTCTTAGATAGATTCTCCTTAAACTAAATACTTTTACCTTGTTTTGTTTGACACAAATAAAGGTGGGAAAGTATGCTTCATCATAAAAGCTTACCAATCAAGAGAGTACAAAAGAGACAAGTTAAGCCGTGAAGCCTCTTCTTTGGAGCACATTTGACATGTGGAACACATGCCAATCATGAAGCACATTTACCACATGGAACAAACCAACCGTAGCTTCCCCTCTTTGAAGCACATTCTCCATGTTGTCCACGTAAAACATACAACTCACGCGCCCACTTTCATCAACACATTACATTAGCTTCATGCACATTTTAGATTGATAGCCATACTTCTCTTACTCTATAAAAGAGAGCTTCATCTTGTATAGAACTTAAAGCTATTTTAGCTTTTCTTCCTCTAGCTTCCTTCCCCGTTGGAAGGCCATCTGAGTTAGAACTCTACCTCACACACACATTCAAACATTGTCACGCATTCTGACAAACACCTTGCATACGCCGATCACCTTCAAACCATTCTTCATTCCGCTGCGTCATTCTGTCCATGGAGCCACTCCAGTCTTGAAGATTGAGACTGCTTCCATCATTTGGTATCCAGAGCCAATCGTCCACGCTGTGTTTCCACGAGCTAAGTTGATATTTTCTTCATTTTCTTAACTTTGGTCATGTTTTGTTCATCTATGTACTATTTCATCAATTTTAATTTTTGTTTGAGTCGAATTTTTTTGTTTCTGTGGATGTTTAATTCCATTCACTGTTCCTTAGAATTTAATCATCATTTTAATTGGTGCACTTTGATTGTTTGAGATCAAATTCAGCTTTATTAATCAGTTCCAGTTGTGTCTCGGTCATGTGCAAATGTTTTTTTGTAGTTTTCATGTTGTCAAGTGTTTAAATTTGTTCCAACTTTATTTCTTCGTTGTTGATTGAGTCCAGTGAATTTGCTAGCTATATGTTGATCATATAAGCAATGGCATCATGTCCAGCTTTGATCATTGGAGCTAAAAGCAATCCAAGCTTTGTTTTCCAGTAGCCAACTCTGCACAACAACTCATTTTCTGGTTTAATATTCTATAATCTGTGTTGGCTAAGTTTTTCTAATTCTGAAGCTTTTCACAAGTTGTTTGATGTGTTTAACCAGTTCTCAAATCCTCACAATTCCTGTAAAATGCATAATTCAAAAATGAGTGGTTGAGTTCATCTAAAATTGTTTGCAACTTCAACATCAAAATTCATTTCTGGTTTGATATGGTGCAAATTCTTTCTGACCAGATCTTGTATCTCTGAACCTTGGTGCAAGTTTATTTGAAGTTTCTAAACATGTTTCAAGTTGTATCAACTCAGACTAACCATTGCTTTGTGAAAATCATAATTGAGTTGCTTCAAATTTCAATAAAATAGTGTTGTCACAATTTCCAAAGTTTGTCCAGATATGTTATGTCTAAAACTTTGCACTGTGCTTGAATCCTTGCCATGTTTTAGGCCATTTGTTATTTCCTAGCTTAATTTCATAAGCTAGATCTAGATTTAGGACAGCTTAGGAAGTACCAACACGCCAGCCTCCTAGATGGAGAGAACCATCACGAGCACCTGCATAGCCTCATGATGCAGAGCCGTTTCATATGAGAGATATGTATTTGTCTCTTATGGATGCTAGGATGCACTATATCCATAGAGAGTAGGTGGCCACAACAGAGATGATCATTGGGATGTATGATACACCCGCGGGACATTGGTGGACCATGGATGAGTTTAACAATGTGGTGGCATGGCCAGAGGAGCAAGCTCAAGCTAGTTGAGCTGGAGAAGCTGAAGCTCCAGCATGGATGATGATGAGGATGATGATGATGATGAATTAAAGATGCTGAAGATGAAGGAGAGGACGAAGATTCGGATGACAACATGGATTGATGAGGAGCAGAGATAACATCTACTGATGGATGCTATCACCACTAGAGCAGGATTTTTTCTATCTTTTGTTTTGTACTGTTGATCTTATTTGCTTCTGTTATTAGAATAGGTTATGATGTACTTGATGACAAATTTATGAACACCGAAATACGGCGCCACAAACTTGTTGAACAATCGGCAAGTATGACCGAATCGTTTCAAGTAATAAACTCGGTAAGACCAAGTATCGTTCTCCCAAAGGACTCACGGCCTAGTTCAGTTATGTGATTCGTTGATTAGCTAAGACTTAAGAACAAAATAATTGGATTTTACTATGCAAAAGACGAAAATAAACATGTATGCATGAGGTTGATCAATGGCTAAAACAAAAGACAAGCACTTTCAATGAAATATATTGATGAATATGTTGTTGGGGGTCAATTTCATCTCATCCACTCTCATATATTTTAGGAATTCAACATTCAAATCATCATTGTTAATGCCACTCTCTAAATTACCTTGTCAAGAAGGCCTATCCCTAATTATGAGTTCATACGATTCCTAGCATTCCTAATAATTAGTTCTTTTAGCACAGGAGCTTAACGACAACCAATATCCTATTGGGAGAAATTCCCCGGATCTAGACTTCCCCGTACGTTCCCGTATCGACAAAACCAATAATCATGCATTGAATGAGTTAAACAAAGCAAGCATTGAGCAAAGAGGAAAAACCCTAACTAATGATGAAAGAAAGCATAGGTCTTAGATTAAGATGTACACACAAATTCCATATATGAGAGCTTCAAAAGATTACATTGATTCCCCAACAAACATACAAGGTTTAGTTCACCATATTCATGGTGAACCTAGATGAACAATAATGAAAGAATGAAAGATAAAACCCTAGAAAGGTGAAGAGGTAGCCTGAGCATCTAAGATCCTCCTTCAAAGGGGTGGAAGAGAGAGTGTTTGCTTCGTTTCTGCCAAAGATACAAACCCTAGGACGTCCTAAAGCTTATATACTATTCTAAAATTACAGAAAATTCAGGCCCAAGCCCATAAGTGTGCCGCTCAGCGGTAAAGTGCCGCTCAGCGGTAAGTGAGTGAGTTGGTTTCTTCCCCTCAGCGGCCATTTTACCCCTCAACGGACCTCCCGTGAACTCCTGAGTGCCGCTCAGCGGTAAACTGCCGCTGAGCGGCAGTTTTGACTTCTCCTTTTGCACTTTTTGATGTCTTTTTTGATTCCATCTCTCTCCTTCTTCACTTCTTTCACTAAATTCACCTTAAAACCTGCACAAAAACACTGAAATCAAGCATAAACCTATCCAGCTCTCTTATTTATGAAATTATGAATAAAAGCATGATTTCAAGCTAATTTTTAAGTATAAAGGTTGCTTTTAGTATCAATTTTAAGCATGAAAATAACAGTTTTTCAACTGTTATCAGTACTCAGTGTGAAACTTTATCTGCTATGATGGTTTGCTTTTTATTTATGCGTGATATGCTTGGATAGTGATAAATGTTGAGATTGTGCACTATATGCTGATATACAGGTGGTTGTTCACAAGCTATGTGAACAAATGCATGATGATGTGATTGTGATGATGATCCTAAGTAGGATGTGTATGTTGAATGATTGGATGAGCTTATATGTGAGATTTTGAAATCCAGAGTTTTTGTGATTGATTGATATTACATTAAAAGCATGAATGACTTTGCCCAGGTTTCTATGATTGAATCACTTGTTTGTATGTGTCATATGATCAAGGCCATTTGTTGGTAACCCTTTATTAGCCAAATGCATGATTTTAGCCCAATAAAATAGAGCACAATGTGTTCTATCCTTTGAACCCTTAGCCTTGAACATGATAGAAAACCGTTTTTGAAAATATGTACCTTGAGTTGAGTTGAAGATATATTGTGGTATTGATAAATGTTCAAGTTTGGGGTTGTTGGGAGGTCTAAAAAGGGAATATGAAAAGCATTGAGCTAAACACATGAAAAGCAAAATAAAAAGAAAAGAAAAGGAAGAAAAAGAAAAGCTCAAGGATTTTGTGATCCAGAAAAACCAATTTTATTATTAGCCCAACCACATTATAAGCCATAGAAAAGTCCTTGTGATGATACTTGTTTGTGAGTGTGTTTAATTGTGGTTAAATGAAAGGCAAAAATGATTCATGTGACATTGTGATAGTAGAGTGAATGAGTGACCTCTATACACTTGTGTGATTGAGTGAAACACTTTATCTAGTGAGGAATAATTCCATGAGCACGTGATTACATCTATGCTTAGTTAATTGATCATTCATGAGAATAACATTTGTTGGATACTATATGACTATGTGAATACCACAATGAGTTTGATTAAATTAAAGCATGTGTGCATATTGACTGAATTCCTTTTGATGAGCTGATTTGAGTAATAACTTGTCTTGGAAAGAAAGAGTTTTTGAATGTGGTGAACCATTGTATGGATTGGTGGAAGACTGAGTTACATCTTGTTTGTTTGAGGACAAGCAAAATTCTAATTTTGGGGTTGTGATAATGGTTGAAAAACCACTACTTTTATACTTAATTTTGATATTAAAAATAACCTTTATGACTTAGAAACTAGATTGAAATCATGTTTTGGTTAAGTTTTGGAAACAAGAGAGTTAGATGGGTTTTATTCTTGGTTTTCCTTGTTTTGGCAGGAATTAAGATGAATTAGATGAAAGAAGTTGAAGTAGTAAGGAGCTGGACTCTGGAAAGGAAGTAAAAGTGCACAAAAAAAGAGCCGCAATCACCGCTCAGCGCAACTTTTACTGCTGAGCGGCATTCTGAAGCACCGCAATCATCGTTGAGGGCCAAAACTGCAGCTTAGCGCCATTTAGAAGAACCGCACTTACCGCTGAGCGCCAAAAGTGCTGTTGAGCGCCATTTAATTGGGATTGGGCCTATTTTCTGTAAATTTAAATAAATTATATAAGGGTTTAGTCCACCTACGGTTGATATCTTCTGACAGAAAGAGGCGAAATCACACTTTCTTCACCCCTTGGAGGCAGATTTTGGATGTGGAAGCTCCTTTCTTCAAATTCTATGGTTCTATCTTTTATTCTTTCATTGTTTTTCATCTAGTTTCACCATGTCTATGGTGAACTAAACCTCCATTGTTGTTGGGGAACTCATGTAATCCTTTGAAACTCTCATGTATTGAATTGGTTCTATATTCTATATGTTTTGCTTCATTAATTGTTAGGGTTTTTCTTCTATACTCTATACATGCTTTGTTTAACTTATTCAATTACATGATCATTGATGTTATTTATATGGACACATATAGATAAATCTAGAACTGAGGAAATTCTCCCAAGAGCAATATTACCTTGACATAGGATAGGAGGATTGGTTGCCTTTAAGCTTTTGTGCGAATGTAATCCATGAATAATTGCTAGGGAGACAAGACATTGTAAACTAGTGATTAGGAGTAGGCTTTCTTCACCAAGACATCCGGTTTAACGTAAATTAGAAAGTGGCATTAACATTAATGAAGAAAGATGAATTCTTGAATACATGAGAGTGGATAGGATAAGTCGGAAACCCCAACAACATCATCATTCCATATTTTACATCAATCTCTTTTGCTTCTTTCAATCCAATTGATAAAAAACTTGCATTCATGTTTATTTTCTGCAATTCAAACATAATGATTTCGTTTACAAGTCTAATTTAATCAAGAAATCACAAAACTGTCTAGGCTGTGAGTCCTTTGGGAGACGATACTTGGTCTTACCATTTTATTTTTACTTGATACGATTCGGTACACTTGTGATGAGTCAATATTTTCTTGACTTCACTTACCTTATTGTACTGACTTTAATCAGGGAATTGTGCTTGAATGTCCAATATTTTTCCACTTTTGCTAATTATGCTTAATTTGACCAAAAATTCTTATTTTAATTAATTTGAATTATTTGAGGCTAATTATTTGCATTATTAATTATAGGGAAATTGTTGGATAATATTTTGAGACATTAAAGGGGCTGCCACATAATTGAAGACCCTCCACAAAAGAAGTGTGCACAAGAAGGAGGACACTACTGTGATTTTACTCTTTGGGCTTATGAAAAGGGGTGCTTCAATTGGAAAGGAAGCTACATCCAGCAGCTCACGGCTCACAATGAATAAAGGAATTCTTGGGAATCATCTTGGGAGGTGTCATGACCTTGTTTGAAAGCACATTTAATTTCTTTTAGACAAAGTACAATTCATTTTCTTGCTGAAAAAGGTGCACACGTCCAAGGACTTCATTTATTGGAAAAGAAGAGCGAGGCCATGAGCAAATTAAAATTGGTGCGTCCAGCAAAATTGGAGAGGCATCTTTCTTTTTCTTCTAGAATGAAGCACGCTAGATTCATTATTTGAAGTCACATTAAGGAAACGTTGAATCACTTGGGTTGGAAAGAAGCACACGGACTCAATTAAAAAAAGGTTGCACGTCTAGCAAGCTTGGGAGGTGCAAACGGATGAGCTGGAAAGTTGGACGGTGCTGGATCCTGGTAGCGGGATTCACTTGGGCTCTAACGCATGTCACGGCTTATGTTCGTCCAACAAGCTTCACGTGTCCAGCAAATTAGGTGGTGAGTTGTAGCGTGCTGTAGGAGGTGTGGGGAGAGAAATGGGAAGCAGGGCCTAGTCCAGCATCCAGCCTTCACACGGACAGCAGGAGCAACTTTGGATGGACCGTGACTGAATGGAGAAGGGCGTCTAGCAAGCAAGTCCAACAACGTGAAGAAGCAAGTCCAATAGAGGCTGCTGGCTGGAAGGAGAAAGCACACGACCCTTGAGAAGAGAGACGCGGGCAACAGCTTGGCACAGGAGGGTTTAAAAAACCCGTGGAGCTGGATGGGATAAAGGTTTGTGGTCCAGCCGCCACCTAAGTTGAAGAGTTTTTTTTGGCTTAAAATAAGGTAGCATGGAGATGAAGAAATGGAGGTGTTGTCACGGCATGGGAGAAACACATACTGTTGGAATGAGCCGAGGAGGTGATTCATCCTTCATTTAAGGGTTGTTGTAGCCGCCACACTCATTCAAACTTTTGCTTTGAACGTTGTTTTCAATGGGATGAATGAATAGCTAACGTTTATTCCTTTCTGTTGATTTCTCATTGCCTTTTCATTTGGTTTTGTGCACCTTTTGATTGAAGCTTTGGTTCAGCTACTATCAAGGTCATTTATATATTCCATAAATTAGAATTTTGCTTTGCTTGTGCACGCTGTTACGCTGGGAATAGAGAGCTTCTTAATTTCATTTTGGAGTGTTTTTCTTTCTTTAAATTTGTGCTGCACGGAGAATGGATGGGAGAAAGGGCATGGTGCTTTCAATTTAGCTTTGGAAGAAGTGGCACACACAGTCACATGGGCGTGGATTGATAAAAAGAAAAGCACTTGGTGTCACGGCTGCTGGAAGGAACGTACTAGCATTTCTTTTGCTTTCATGGAATGAGAAATAGATTTGGTGAGAGTCTAGGAGGATGGGACGTGCTAAGAGAGTTGGCAGCTGAATGTGTAGCACTCATTTCCTTTATTTCTTTCTTTGAGAATGAAGAGGTGATTAGTTAGGAGTATGTGTATTGTGTACGGTGGTAATTTTGAGAGAAGAAATCAATTCAATTGCCTTGGAGAAATGAGTGCAGCACATGATGGATGTTGGAAGAGCACATTGCTGGAAGTGGGAAACATTTCCATTTTTTTTATTTTTCTTTGAATGAAACACATGGAAGCTCAACATGTCACGACTAAAAAGCACTTTTAGAAGCATTTTCAAATTCTGTTGGTAGATGCACATGGGTCACGGTTAATGGTAGAAAAGTTTTATTTCTTTCATTCCTTTTGCCTTAGAATATTTTACATTATATGTTGAAATGTTTTTCTTCTTTTTGGTGGTGAATGTGTGGGATAGATGACAACACTATGCATTTAATGTTTTAGCTTAAGCATTGCATTTGTGTTTGGATATTTATCTGTTGCAGTGTTCAATTTAATGTTTTCATGCACTTTAATGCCTTCAATTGTATTCGGTTGTGTTTAATTTTCATTTTTAATTTCGTGATTTGCACTCACAAAATCTTTCATAACCCCTCACTATGTGTTTGACCTAAGCCTTAAATCACTTTTGGTCCTTGAGAGACGTCCTAGGAGTCACTTCCTAGCACTATACTACATTCTTTAATGAACATCAAATTTGTTTGGGCTGCGACAGCCCCATTAACTTGCCGAGTGTTAACATGTCCTAAAGAAAGAGAAAAGAAAAGAGACAAGATGAGAAATGAAAGGAAACAAAAATATAGAGAAAAATAAAAAAAAAGTTGTGAATAATGGAGTCAAGAAGAGAATTTAATTAGAGGTTTGGGTGTGATTTGATTGTGTTTACACTTGTTCCCCATTTCTCCTCTATTTCTTTTGGATTATAGCTTCTCATCCATATTTTATCCTCCCTTGTCCTTGGCCCCATTAAATTCATAAAAGACCTTTTGATTTGAACATGCATATGTTTTGAGTGTTGATATTAGTGATTTGCCAAGTTTGTTTGTTGCTTGCTTTCTTGAGTGCATTGAATTGACATTGTTTACCCTAGACACTTGAGAGAAACAATGATAGTACATCTATGAGGTTCTGTTGGTTTTGATTCACCTTTTGAGCTGATTGATCATTTTGTCATGCTTGGAAGTGCTTGGATGATTTCATGAGTATCTGCTTTCTTGGATTATGTGTTGGATATTGTCTACTTCTTTTCTTTGTCCACATCCTTTGAGGACTGTGTAATTTTGTTTGTGTCCTTGTGAGTCTTTGTGTTCTGTGTGCTGAAGTTGTGTCATACCCTTGATGTCTTTTGAACTATTCCTTGATTTGTGTCTTGATTTTGCCCAGGAGTGCAAAAGACTAAGTGTGGTCTATTTTGATGAGTCAATATTTTCCTGATTTCACTTAGTTTATTGTACCAGATTTAATTAGGGAATTTTGCTTGAATGTCCAGTATTTTCCCATTTTTCCTAATTGTGCCTAATTTGACCTGAAATTATTATTTTAATTAATTTAAATTATTTGAGCTTATTATTTTCATTATTGATTGTAGGGAAAATTTTGGAAATACATCTTGGGACATTTGGAGGGCTGCCACATAATTCAAGATTTTCCACGTAGAGATTTTAAATTTAGTTATATTGTAATTTAGTTGTTTAGGACTTTTTGAACTAACCTATGCATTGTGGGCCAATTTCCATTGTAAAGGAGACACATTTCATTTTTTAAAGGGAGGTGCACACGGAGATGGGCTGGACACGCTACAATTGTTGATTTCATTTTGAGCTAAAAGGGCATACAGTCAACGACCCATGGGAATTAATTTTGGTCCAGCAAGGCGCTAGGGTAGAGGCCAGCCGCCACCTAGAGGAAGGGAGATTTTCATTTGAGTGTTTCATCCTGCACCTCCAAGGATTTCATCCTGCACCTCCAATTTCCTAAAATACCCTTAATTAATAAATGGCTTAAAAGTTTAATCTTTTGATTATTGAAAATTTTCGTACCACCATTGACTCCACCTCTATTTTCCACCAATTAAGAAACATGCACTCTGCTCCTCTGTACCCCTTCACCCCTGCACTCCTTGGACCTTTCATTCCTGCACCTCCTCACCCCTACACCTCTTGCATCCCATTTTTTTCATAAAGAAACCATACGACTCTTTCACAACTCTTCACTGGACTTTGATAATATTTTTTTTCTTGAGAGTCATTGAGTATTGTCTAAAGAGAAGTATTGTTCCGAGTGTGCAGTTTGGAGTAGTGTGTTGGCAGCTTGACTCTTTGTGTTGGTGCAGTTTCGGATTACCTCATTCTTCTTTCTTCTTTGTGTTTTTGCTGTAGAAAGAGGTTAGTAATTATTTTTAATTTGTGTGTGCATAGATAGATATTGTTATTGATGGAGATGTAATTTAGGTTCGTTAATGCATGCTACCGAAAATGAAACGATATAAACTCATAGACTGCGGGTAGCCGATGATGTTAATCGGATGTGGAGATCCGATTGATGCGCATCGGATGTGGAAATCCGATTATATGAAATTTCAGATATACATATCCAATACTCAACTTAGATTATAATATTTAACTTAGATTATATTAAATATTATGTATGTTGTTTACATTAGTTTATTTATTTTTAATATTTAAATTAATTTTTATCTTTACATATGATTTTGAAACAAATTGGGAATAACGAAATGCATACGAATCGGATCTGGAAATCCGATAGTGAGAATTCGGATATTGATATCCGTTACATGTTTAATGTTATACATAAAATTTTAATTATGTTATTGTTTTACTTATTTTATTAATTTTAAAATTATTTATGATTTTGTATTAGTCTATAATGAAATTATATATTTTTTAATTCATATAATTTTGTTTTCTGAATTTATTAAAATTAATAACATTAATATATATATATATATATATATATATATATATATATATATATATATATATATATAATCGGATTTCCATATCCGAGAAAGAAAAATTTTCGCCTATCTTATTTAGTACCAGTGCTTGGTATTAAGCTGAACATACATTTTTCATGGAAAAAAACTCAGTTACCTATTTCAATACTCAATTATTACAAGCAAGGATTAACATTTATTTAAAAAATTCCTAAGATATTTGATAGTCATTCATTCATTTATATAATTTGTAGTTATTTTATATATTATTTTATTATTCTATAATTATATTTAAGTATATGTATAATTTTTATGAATTTATAATATAATTAGATAATGTGTATTGTTTTATGAATATTATTTAAGTAGGTTTGTTTTATATAAAAATTGAATAAAACTAGTTAACTTTATTTTTATAATTATTATTTGTTGTTAATATAAAAAAGGTTTAATCATTCACTAAGTCCCTATTTTCGCATGGAATCTCAATTTAGTGCCTTTCTTTCTGGAAATATCAATTGGGTCCCAAATTTATGAAAATTGCAACAAATGGATCATTTCCGTTAAATTGTGTCCAATGGCGTTAGGGTGTGTTTGACGTGGCACGCTGTTGTGAACTTCTTATCTGACGTGGTTGATTCAAGCAGGAGCAGTGAAGCACGTGGATATTCAACATTTTTTAAGTAAAAAGAAAAGAATTGTTTTAAACCAAAATTGGGGATTGAGGTTTCGTGCAGATCGAATTAGGGATTGGGATTCTTCTGAGTACTTCTACGGTTGAATCGAAGTTGCGGTTGAAGATGCATCCCTGCTCGTCTTCGTCATGCAGCGGGTGGCGGAAGCAAGATAGTAATGTGGTCTGTGGTGGAGCTCGAGGAGTTAAGAACAGCAATGGTAGTCCGTTGTGCTATTGTGGGATGAAATGTGTTATCAGAACTGCAAGAACAGTTAAGAACAAAGGCAAGCAATTTTGGGGCTGCCCTAAGTTCAAGGTAAGGTTTTTTGTTGGGTTTTTCGTTGTTCTTATTTTGAGTTCGAGGGTGCCCTGATTGGTGTTTTGTTGTACAGAATGGTGGTGAAGATGGTGGTTGCAATTATTTCACATGGTGTGCAGATCATGGGGTTATTGAAACGGAAACGAGTGCAAAGTGTGAAGGCAAGTATGAGTGTTTGCTGAACAGAGAAGCAATGGAAAGTGGATGGAAGATTATAAGTGATTTGGACTGCTCTGTGAAGAAATTGGGAAATAGGCTTAATGTACTGTTAGGGATTGTCTCTGTTCTTGTTGTGGTGAACATTATTGTACTTACAATAGTGTTTTTTCGTTCACCATCACCATGATTTCATTGTACTTATGATGGAATGTACTTAGAATGCAATGAACCAAAGTTATTTTGACTATAAAAGTTTGTATTGTTTGTAATTTTTGGTCAGGAAGTAATTCAAAGTATTTATTGAAACTTTTGGCCAAAATACTCTTCGTATTGAAGTGTCAACTAATAAGCACAATCATATGAAGTGGTTTCAAAGTTAACTAATAAGCACAAATTATATAAACTTCATAGAATTTTCATTAATCTCAAGCACTATATAAAAGTAGAATGTGTTGTTATTTCTGAGTCATGCCCATTTTGGATGATTCCTGGAGATTTATGGATAGTAATTGGCAGAACAGATCTTTAATGTCAAGCAAAACCACAGCATAACAGTTCTTTAATATCAACATAACATCAATGCACACAACAGATAAATGAAACCAAATTAAGCATATCTGCTGAAATTTAATTAATCTGAAGTAGTACATAAAAGTGTTGTCATACAGACCAAATTAACCATTAAAACAACATGAAGTTCCATCTGTTATCAACTGCAGTACCAGAATAACGTTTTCCAACATCTACTGCTTTTCTACATAATGTTTTGTAGACAAAAAATATTACAAAATTTCATTCCTACTGTCTACTACGGTTGATTCCCAGAGTGATGTGCTATTTCAGATTGTTGAGTGGATGGAGTTGCTTGGGTTGCTGATGTACTGGGCACAGTTCCTGGTTGGGTTGCTGATGGGCAACAAGTTCTGTTATGGCCATGTTCTCTGCATATGCCACATCTCTTTTGTAAGCCAGATTTGGTCATTCTTGATTCATCCTTCCTCATTTCCCATTGCTCTAGTCTTCGTTTTCTCTTTGGTCTTCCAAGCAATACTCTTTTGTGTGGTGGAGACACATCAGGATATGGAGTAATGTTCCACATGTTGGCTCCATTTAAGGGATATATAATTGTTGAATATGTCTCCTCATATTTGGACTTCATGTAGCAAGACTCAATAAATTGTTCTCCATCAATGTTGAGGAACTTCATTGCAGCCAATGAATGACAACAGGGGATTCCAGTCATCATCCAAGTTCTGCATGTGCATGAGGAGTCATCTAGGTTGACTACGAACTTTTCTCCATTGTTAGACATGTGACAAACTTCGAATAGCTTGTTGCCTGACCAATTGTGTACAAGAAGACAACAATAATTATTAAGCACAGTAGTAAATTAATATATAACATAGAAGTGATTACTGGAATTTACCTAGGAATCCAATTTTTAGTTAAATGAGATTCCTTTCTAAATCTGGATAGGATCTTGGGACAAATGGATCCAGTAAATGATGATAAGCTTGACCTGTTCTTTGCCCATCTTTGCATGAGGTAAAGCTGTATCGTCTCCAACAAAGTAATTATGGGTTTACTCCTGGCAGAAACGAGGACACTGTTGAAGCCCTCACTCATATTGTTTACGAAGGTGTCAGATTTAGCTCTTTCAGTGAACCTTGATCTTGACCAATACCTACAACAAATAATAGAATTATTATTAACATTATATGAATAAGGAATTATGTTCTACTTTTGAAGACTAACCTTGGAGGGATGGCAATCAAATGCTTATAAGCATCTTCGTTTACTGCTCTTATGTTTCTCATTTCCATCTCCCATGTTTGTGGATGTGTGGTTGTAGCTGCCCTCCACATTAAACGCTTCAGGTTCTTACCAGGGTATTTCTTCCTGAAGTTGGCATACATATGCCTCACACAAAACCTTTGATCAACTCTAGGAAGCAATTCATCTATTGCATGAAGTAGACCCTGCAAACAATATACAAGTAATGAATACAGCCAACAAATACTTAACAACCTCAAATTAAAATGTACAATTACAAATTAATAATTAATATTACCTTTTGTTGGTCTGATATAAAGGTAAATGTGGAACAAATTTCAGCCCCTCCAAGGTCATCTACCAACAGTTCCAGGAACCACTTCCATGAATCCTTGTTCTCAACTTCAACAACACAGTATGCAATTGGCAACATCTGCTCATTCCCATCTCGGCCCACAGCTGTTAACAACTCACCACCGTACTTACCTTTCAAAAATGCTCCATCTAAACCAATAATTGGCCTGCATGACATAAAACTGTCTTTGCAAGCCTTTAAACATACATAGAATCTCTTGAAAATGACTTTACCCCCCACATCCTCAACCTTTAGTTTCACTGTTGACCCAGGATTTTTGGCCACCAACTCATGGGCATAATCATATAACCTTTTATACTGTTCTTTGAAAGAGCCATCAATTTGCTCTGTTCTTATGTTTTTGGCCCTATAGGCCATACACCTTGAAATACCAATGTTCCATTTCCTTTCAATTTTTCCCCTTATATCCACACCCTTAACTGTAGGATTATCTCTAATAGTTTTCTGTATCTTTTTGCTCAACCACTTGGCATCAATTAATTTAAGGTTGAACTCCCTGCTACAGGTATGGTTGTCCACCATTGTTCTCAATTGCCATGTTTTCACTGCCTGCATATAACCAAAATATAACTTCCAAGGGCATTTACCTTTTGCACCCACACACTTCAACCTGATTCTTTGTTTATCATTCTTAACAAACTTAATATTTCTTCCATTATCCAACGCATAATGTTTTATAGCCTCCAAAATGTCTTGCTTTTCAGCAAAATATGTCCCAACTTCCCACTTAAAGTCAACCATACTTTTTGGCAACACAAATGTTGGAAAACTCCCATAACCCTCTACACTAGAACATGGTCCACTAGAGTCACTTTCTGCTCCACTAATTAATTGTTCAGATTCCCACTCATCATCTGATAAACCTCTATCACAACTCACACTAGAACATGGTCCACTAGAGTCATTTGACATACTTTGGACTTCCACTTCCACATTTCCCTCGAAGTCTGCATGTATATCATCATCTATATCACAACCAACATTGACATCAACAAGCCCCTCCAACCACTCATTATTTCCATCACCACTACCATTCTCAAAAGAGGAATTCCAACTTCGGATTTCCACATCTGCTTCAACTTCATTCTGTTCTACACCTTCATGTTGACCATCACCATCAACCTCTTCCTCCATAACAGCCTCAACTTCCACTTCTTCACCCAGATCTTCCAACACACCACCAACTTCTTCAAGTCCATCAACCTCTTCCTCCATAACAGCCTCAACTTCCACTTCTTCACCATCACCACCAACTTCCTGAACTTGTTCAAGTCCATCAACCTCTTCCTCCATAACACCCTCAACTTCCACTTCTTCACCCATCTCTTCCAACACACAACCAACTTCTTCAACTCTAACAACCTCTTCCTCCATAACAGCCTCAACTTCCACTTCTTCACCCATCTCTTCCAACACACCACCAACATCTTCAACTCTAACAACCTCTTCCTCCATAACAGCCTCAACTTCCACTTCTTCACCATCACCACCAACTTCCTGAACTTGTTCAAGTCCATCAACCTCTTCCTCCATAACACCCTCAACTTCCACTTCTTGACCATCACCACCAACTTCCTGAACTTGTTCAAGTCCATCAACCTCTTCCTCCATAACAGCCTCAACTTCCACTTCTTCACCCATCTCTTCCAACACACAACCAACTTCTTCAACTCTAACAACCTCTTCCTCCATAACAGCCTCAACTTCCACTTCTTCACCCATCTCTTCCAACACACCACTAACATCTTCAACTCTAACAACCTCTTCCTCCATAACAGCCTCAACTTCCACTTCTTCACCATCACCACCAACTTCCTGAACTTGTTCAAGTCCATCAACCTCTTCCTCCATAACACCCTCAACTTCCACTTCTTGACCATCACCACCAAATTCCTCAACTTGTTCAAGTCCATCAACCTCTTCCTCCATAACAGCCTGAACTTCCACTTCTTCACCCCTCTCTTCAACTTCTCCTTCATCATTACCAACATATTCCAGCATATGTATGACTTCGGGTTCCGAAACAGGGTGTATCAAAAACACATGGACCTCACCATTCAGCCTAGCTAAATTAACCATATGCATGGCACCAGTGTCATGACACAGAGGCTCTAACTTATCATCCAAAATTGAAGCCCCTCCGACAGAGTACCACATATCTTTAAGCCCATGGTATCCCAAAGATTTCACTACACTAACAATCACGAAATAACTCCAAACATCTGGGTCAAACATAAACCTAGATGTCTCCCCCCCTTCATACTTAAGCTTCCCATCGTTAACTAATTTCCCTCCATGGTGAAAGACAACCTGAATATCCTCGTCCATGATGCAAAACACTATATATAAGTATTTATACACCTATAATGTAATCAATTGACGATAAAACATGTATTAAAACCATAACCAAAACACACTCACACACACAGACAATTATCACTTTAAACATGGGGGGCATGGGGGGACCACAACATTGCAATAAAAAATGGAACACAATCCGACGAAGGGGACCACAACATTGCAATCAAAAATAAAACTCAATACATAGACGGGGACCACCACCCAACATCGGAAGATAAAGGTTTGTAACAAAACCAAACTTTTACTGACCTGGCCACTCCAGATTGCAACTGAAGAAGGTCCCACAACTCCGATGAGGACGACAACTGCACACTCTCTGAAGGTCAACCTCGATTAAACCCTAAATACCCAAATTGATACCCCAATTTTCTGAAATTAAATGAACTTTGGACGAACCGAACCCTAGAAGTACTCAGAAGAATCCCAATCCCTAATTCGATCTGCACGAAACCTCAATCCCCAATTTTGGTTTAAAACAATTCTTTTCTTTTTACTTAAAAGATGTTGAATATCCACGTGCTTCACTGCTCCTGCTTGAATCAACCACGTCAAATAAGAAGTTCATAACAGCGTGCCACGTCAAACACACCCTAACGCCGTTGGACACAATTTAACGGAAAGGATCCATTTGTTGCAATTTTCATAAATTTGGGACCCAATTGATATTTCCAGAAAGAAAGGGACTAACCTGAGATTCCATGCGAAAATAGGGACTTAGTGAATGATTAAACCTATAAAAATGCATTTTAAATATATAATTTTTAATAATTTTTTATATAGTTTTATGTTTATTTAACTTGGTGTTTGATTTAAGTTAGATTATATTGTTCATAAATTTATAATTGTATAATTATTGTATTAGTTTTCTATTTTATAATATAATTATAAATTTTAAATTTATTGTATTATTTTTTTATTTTTTATAGGTTATTATAATTTAAATGGACGAATATCATTATGGGATGGATTCTGAAATAAATTGTAAACTAAATTTAAATGGACAAATATCCAACTCTACAAAACAAAATATTATACATTATTTCATAATCGACATCGAAAAATTTCAATCAAATCAAAGTGTAAACTAAATTTCTACCTGTAACATAGTCAAATAACCTGTCATCTGTCTGGTCGAAGCCAAGCTGGCATCTCCTAGCTGGTCATACATGTATGCTAGTGCAGCAACGCCCCAGGCATATCGGCCACATGTGTGTACGTCTCTAAAGAGCAAAAGATAAGACAGGCGAATGGATGTTGCAGTCTTATCAGCAAATATATTGCATCCAACTAGATGCAACAAGTATGCTCGGGCAGCGTACTCCCACTACTGTTGTTCACAGTGCTCAACATAGATGTCTCGAAGCCAGCTCAATTTGACTTTCACATCGTGAGCTGCAGATAACTCAGCACCAGCTCTCCCGCCATCCACGCCTAAAAGCTCCACAATGGCGCATCTACTGTCTTCAAAATCTACTTCCTCTAGATGACATAACTGCCCTAAAACTGGGAGGCGCAACAACGATGACACATCATCTAAAGTCAAAGTCATCTCACCCACGGGGAGATGGAAACTGCTAGTCTCGAAATGAAATCTCTCTACAAATGCCAGCAGTAGACCCCTATCGACATAGTCATATGACATGCCCACCAAAGACAACAAACCAGAACCATTAACGATGTCTCTAATGCCCTCATGGCAGGATCATAATCTGTTTAACTTCTTCCCATGGGAGATCAACTTGATCTCCTCCCGTTCCTAAACAATAATATTTAGCAATAAAATAATTTCAACTAAACAATATTCATTAAAATTAAAGTTTTCCACTTACCCGACCCTGCCATATCGCATAAGCAACATGGTGAATGTAATGTGTAAATACTGAAGCGTCTAATGGACCTCCGGGAAATCCACCTTTAGCAACATCCTCATGATCCTCAACTGCATCCTCGTGAAACCTCACATCTCCTTGGTCCTCAACATGAATATCAGACTCAACTGCTCCACGTCTTCTACGAGCAGAAGTTGTAGGTCTCCGCCTCTTACCCTATGACGAACTCTCTCCGCGACGTGAAGAGGAACCTCCTCGAGTACGAGCCATGTCTATTATAAATTTCTTTATTAACAATAATATTATAATAATTACAAAAAATTCACTACTAAATAATATTAAATTATTCAAAACAATTTATTTCAAATAAAATCAATTTAACTAATTCATTATAAAATTAAATAATATATTATTACAAACAAAATAACTTAAATCTCTAACAAAATTATAAATATTGCAAATAATTACAAAAAGTAATTAAAACATTTTTAAATAACTGTAAAAATCTAATATTTTACAAAACGAAATAACAAATCTTTTAACTATAAAAAAAATTAATTCAAATCTTGATATAAATAAAAAATTAATTCAATTAAAACAAATTTATTAAATAAAAATCAAATAACTATAAATTCAAAATTATAACAGAAAGTTTAAAATAATTAGAACAGAACATTTAAAAAAATTAAAACACGAATTTTGAAGTTATTATAACAGAATATTTAAAGTAATTAAAACAGAAAGTATAAAATAATTCAAACAAATAATATAAAATAAATAAAACAGATAAATTAAAATATTTAAATTTATTTAATTAAAAATAAAAAATTTTAATTCGAATCTTTATATAAATAAATAATTCATTCAATTAGAAAACTTTTATTCAAATAAAAATCAAATGACTATAAATTAAAAAATTAAAGAAAAAAACAGAATTTTGAAAATTATTATAACAAAATTTTTAAAATAATTATAACACAAAATATAAAATAATTAGAACATAAAATTTTAAAAATTAAAACGGAAAATTTAAATAATTAAAATTATTTTATTAAAAGGAATAAAATTATTTCTTTATATCAATAAATAATTATTTTAAATATAACAATAACTTTAAAATTTAAAACAGAAAATTTAAAATAATTATAACATAACATTTAAAAAAATTAAAACAAAGTTAATAATTATTGTATGAGAACATCTAAAATATTAACATTTCAAATAATTCAACCAGCAACAAAATAAAAACTGAATATTAAATTAAAACATAATATAAAAATATAAAATAAAAACAACATGGGCTCGGTCGGATCTCCATAACCGATTTAGCAGTCATCGGATCTCCATAACCGATTTCTATCAGCATAAAAAACAACACGAACCAACCTTTGTTGGGTGCTCAAAGGGACTATGGGTGGGTATTTCTCTGTATTGGTCGGCGCTGGATGAGCTCCTCTATCTCTCTGGCCTTTGCGTGACGACCAACGGACAACCTCTGTGCGAGAATGGACGACCTCTGTCTGCGATAGTGGACAACCTGTGTGTGTGCGACAATGGAAGAGGAAACTGCTAGGTGCTATCGGAAAACTTCCGATTTGAAGGAAAAGTAGTGTGATGGGTGCTACTGGAAAGCTTCCGATTGGAAGGAAAAAGCAGTGTGCTGGGTGCTACTAGAAAGAGGAAATGCAGAGGAGAGGGTCCTGGTGTTGTGTGGCTATGGAAGTCTAAAGAAATGAAATGGAAGATTGAGAATGAATTGAGAGAGAGAAAGTGGGAATAATATATCTGCCAGAATCTTTGACCATTTTTAAATTTTTCTTTTAAAATATTAAATCTCTTAATTATGGGTATTAATGATGGGTAATGTAGGTATTTTAGAAAAATTTGGAGGTGCAGGATGAAATACTTGGAGGTACTGGATGAAACCTCTTTTCATTTTAATTGGAGGTCCAACAGGTTTGAAAAGGAGGCGGTGCTCGATGGAATAAGGGGAGCAATCGCCACCTAGGGAGAATTAATATTTTTTGGCTTAAAAAAAATGTAGTGCATTGAAATGGAGAAAGCAAGTGGTGTCACGTCCTGGAACGTGCACACGGACGTGCTGGAACGCTTGATTCAGGCAGAGACAATAATTCATTTTTCATGGAGGAAGCACATGCTACGGAAAAGAGAAGCGACACACGCTGATGCTAGAGGGAGAGAAGCACACTTTCATTTTGTTTTGAGAGACACACGGACACTCAGTTTAAGGAAGGGATTCAATTCCTTTTAAAAGAAGTTAATTTTATTCATTCAGCAAACAGAGCACAGGCGATGCTTGAAGTCAGTTTTCTTTGTTTTAGAAAATCAAGACGAAGCATTTATTTTCTAGAAGAAGCACACAGCTCACGGCTAGCAATCTGGGATAGCTCCAAAGCGCTAATTTCTATTGAAGGAAGGAAGCACGAGAAGTGATTAATTATTCTCTACAAGGTTTTTCTTTTACTTCTTGGCGCATTCAGCTTTGCAGTTGTCGCATCCAATTCTTGAAGCATTTAAATGTTAGCTCAACGTTGAATTTTCAATTGCTTGACACACTTTTGCTTTGAAGTTTTATTCCAGCTGCACGGAGTTCCAAGCTTCAATGTGCCTTTCAACTATTAGCTTGAACGTTGCATTTTATTATTCCCGTTGCAATGATAATTTTTCTGAATTAGCAATTGCTTTTCGAGTCGATCATGCAATTTTTCCTTAATTTAGTTGTAATGTTAGCTTAAGTTAGTTAGGTTGGTCATTAGCGATATTACATTGCTTCCTTGAGATTTTTGGACTGTACTTGTGTTTCTTCTGCTCTGGATTCATGCATGTTGGATTAGAGGTTAGAGTAGTTTATTCATGAGACTCTTGCACTTTAATTGTCATGTTGTTGTTCTCATTTAGCTCAATATTCAATTTGTTTTGTGCTTGCGATTGGGTATACGCTTAGATGCCTAATTTGTGTCTAATTTTCGCTTGGTTGATTAGGTTGTATGGTGCATGACTAATTTGACTTGTGCATTGCATTCTCTTAGTTTGTAATTTTGAAGACCGGATTAGCCTGCGCTTAGTTGGATGATTCGTGTTGGATTTGGATAAGAGTAGTGTATACTTGTCGTTAATCTGTTATTGGAAGCACAATAATTGAGTTAATGACCAACCATTTTAATTATGTGTTTACATTTGTGTTTTAATTTAATTCAATTGCATTCACAAACTCTCCACTAACCCCCCCACCACGTGTTCTACCTATTACCTGAATCACATTTGGTCCTTAAGAGACGACCTAGGAGTCACTTCCTAGTCTATACTACATTTTAATTGCACATTAAATTTGTATCGGGTGCGACACCATCAACATTACAACAAACTCAGCTCTTAATTGAATGCTCAATTAATGTAATCAATTTGCAATTAATGCAGGTCAAACATATTTAAAAATATGACCGTTAAAGCAGTTATGACAAGCATGAAATTGGTTTTCAAAAGATAACATACTTAATTGATTACTACAACATTGTAATCGATTATGTCATGCATATATGCTTTTGTGCTTGTGGTTTTCATTACACAAAAACATATAGTGTGCATACATAGATATAATCACATCAGAATCACAATATTATGCATAACCAACATTGTATGTCCAACATATGCATTTATCACATTATGCGCATATAACACAGTAAGCATGCACATATTCCACATATGCATAACACAACATAAATACACTTTTCTGTTGTGACATGGCAACATTCATGTGTTATTGGTATTAATGTGTTGTCATCATCAAAAACAACGTAATAGAGATTGGGTTCAGTGATCACATTTCTCCCCCTATGATGAGTCGATATTTTTTACACTTCACTTAGTTTATTGTACTAGAATTAATCAGGGAATTGTGCTTAAATGTCCAGTGTTTTCCCATTTTGCTTGATTGTGCTTAATTCGATCAGAAATTCTTATTTTAATTAATTTGAATTATCTGAGCTAATTATTTTACAAGGAAAATTTGGAAATACAATTTGGGACATTTGAAGGTTAAATAAGAAATGGAAATAGAGCCCAATGTATTTCAGCCATTTCAGTTTTCGCTGGTTGCTGCGTGAATTTTGTGTCAACTTGTTTGTCCTCGTTTGAGTTCAATTCTTATCCTTTTTCCATGCAATTTTTTTTCATAGTTTCGTCTAGATGTCTATTCTCACATATAGTTTTTCGTTTGTTCAAATTCGTTTTGTGTTGTTCCCAGTATTTGTTTTACTCTCCTATGTCAGTCCAGTGATTATTGTTTGAGTGTTCTAATATGTTTGCATTGTTTGCTTGCTGTTTAGTACTTGTGGTGGCTGGAATTTATCATTGGAAGGTGTTAAGATCTTCCAACACTCTTAAGCAAAATTGGCTTGGCAACTCATTTCTCCTGGAAGCATGATGAATTGGAAGACATTCCACGGCCATTCAGTTTGGCAAGCCAAAATATAAATTGGAACAAAAATATACACATCACACGGCCTCCCATATTTTTGCACGTCCAAAATGATGCTAAAAGATTCAACAATTTGCTTTGGAATATAAGTGGGAGCTGCACCCTTTCTTTGGCTAACGCACATTTCCAATTGGCTTGGCAATTAATTGAAGAGAAACACACGGCAAATTGGCTTGGAATCTAATAAGAAAAGTAAATGATAAAGGGGACCACTTTGAAATGATGAAGCTAACGGTTTTGTTTTATATAAGTAACATATGTGATTTTTCTATTATGCAAAGGAGCTGCCAAAATTCCTCACGGAGTCATCTTCCAATTATAATGGGCCCATGAATAATTCATTCTACAAGTAAAGTTTTAGATGGAATAAAATAGGGGCCACATGTTGAAAGCTCATGTCCAAGGGACAACACCACTCGGCAATTTGCATGAAGTAGGAATCTTCTTCCTTTAAGACACCAATGAAAGGGGACCACACTTGCAGGAGTGGAAGCTCACGGCTCTTGTATATTTGGAGGATACAACTCATATTTTTTGTTGCTGCAACTCACGTTGAAGGTTGGAGGATGCATACGCTGGAATGGTGCTCACGGTGCAGCACCTTGAAGCAGTTTGGTCCAGGAAAAAGAGTAGCAGCCGTGAGCAAGGCGTTAACGTGGTGGAGCAGCTGAGTTTGAAGAAGAAAGGTTGCTGCATGGGGAAGACCTTCACGGTCCAGCTGAGCTGGAAGAAGAAGCAAACCATGAAGGAGTAGCTACCGAGAAGAAGAAGAATTATGTCCAGCAGTTTGGTCACGACCTTGGTCTTGGAGAAAGAGCACCCAACAGCTTGAAGAGAAGATGCACACATTGAGGAGAGTGGTGTCTCGGCCTGGATGGAGCTGGAGCAATTACCACCAAGAAGATTTCTTCACTTTCTTTTTGGTGAGTACAAGGAAAATCCAGCAGCTGGTACAAGCAAAGAAGAAGGAGGCGGACCAGCAGAAAATGAAAGTGCAGCACCTTGATCTAGCAGTTTGGAGGTACACGGAGATGACCCATGAGTAGCGTTCAAAGAGGAATGTGTGAAAAGTTGAGAAGCATCCAGTAGCCGTGAGCAAGGGGGCCGAACAATAGAAGGCTTGGAATGAAGAAGGGAGCCATGGATGGAAGAAAATTCACGTGAGAGTAGGAAACGGACGTGTGAAGGGAATAGGAAAAATGTGAGGCAACAAGAAGAAGACAAGTAAGGACCCCACTCTCTTGACTTTGGCACATCTAAGGAGCTGTATATTAGATACAAACGTGAAAGCTGGAAGGTCACGGGTTCATATTTTTGGCTATAAATCCAGCAGCAGGAAGAGAAGATCAGAATTAGATTTGAGGAGTAGGATAGGAAGCACTCTCGGCCTCTCTTCCAGAGGCTCTGAAATTCCAATTCAAACAGTGAAAATGTAATTTTATTTCTGAATCGTGTAGTAGAGTAGAAGTTTGTCATCGTATTTGGATCTGTTCATTTAATTTTTTTTTTACCTTCACTGTTAAAGGTTTTATTTCAAGTGTTAATCTTTGATGAATTTTATTTTCAGTCAAGTGTTTCTATTTTTACCGTTTACTATTTTCTGAAACGTTAAAATTCTGTCAATGTATTTTTCTATTCATCTTATTTTCAGACGTTGTTTTTACCCTTTATTTCTACTGATGCTTTTGGTAAATTTTAATTACAATGTTTTTACCGTTTCTGCATATTTACTGTTCTGTTTTTTACCATCTTTTACCGCTTGTTTTTACCGTTGTTAAAATTTATTTCAGTGTTTTTAAATTAAGTTGTCTTATTTAAATTCCAGTCAATTTTAATTTTAGTTTACCACATTCAAACAAAATCACAAAAACACCCCCCCTTTTGTGTAAAAAAGATCTGAGACTGAACCATCAAAATTGGTCCTTGTGAGACGACCTAGGAGTCACTTCCTAGTTTATACTACATTCTTAATTGTAATCAACTTTTGTGAGCGGTGCGACCCGCTCGACAAATTTTGGCGCCGCTGCCGGGGATCAATAACGGTTTGGTTTTAGATTCTTGTTGTGTAAATTTTTGTTCTGTTAATATGTGTATTTTGTGTGTTTTGTGTTTTGTATTTTTGTAGGCGACAACGACACCTTCAGCAAATTTTGGCGGCGTTGTTACTTCAGTTCCAGGTTTTTTGTTTTAGATTTTTGCTGTGTTTTTCGATTTTTACTGTGTTAATATATGTTTTGTCTTTTATATTTTTATTGTGTTGTGTTCTGTATTTAGTTACTGTATTTTAAAAAAAAAAGAAAAAAATAAAAAAAAAAAAAACGAAAAAAAAAAATAATAATTGTTCTATCTTGTTTGTGCCTATAACATGTTTAATTATTTTGTGTTTTATCTTGTATTGTGATGCGATGTTTTATTTTCTGTATGTGTATCATATGTGTTTTGTCTGTTAATTAATTAAAAAAAATAAAATAAAATAAAAAATTCTTGTGTACGTGTTGCATGTATAAATGTGTTGTGTTTTGTTTGTCTCGTAATTTTTAGTATTTTATTTTTATTTTTATTTTTCATGTCTACCTATTTTGATTTTGTGAATACTTCTTATTCTGCCGATACCTCTAATTATGAATATGATTCTCCGTCTGCATAGCACTCTGAATTTAATTCTGCTGACTTTTATGATGAGAATTATATGGATCATCCTCAAATTCCTGAGAGCGCTCCTAGGGAGCCGGTCCCACCTACAAAGGATGATATTCATTGCGTTCTAAGCGCTGGACTGATATATCTGCTCCCTAAGTTTCATGGATTTGCAGGAGAATGCCCACATGAACATTTGGCAAATTTCTATAGAATTTGTTCTGCAATGAAACCTCCAAATGTCCCAGATGATTACATTTTCTTGACGGCGTTTCAGCATTCATTACAAGGAGCAGCTAAGGATTGGTTGAATTGTCTTCCTCGAGGACTCATTACCAGATGGGAAGATCTTGAGCAAAATTTTCTGATCGAATTTTTCCCTGCACAAGATGGATACAACAACGGTCCTGGAGGGAATGACCCTACCTTGGGATGGTACAGTGCTCCCCAGTATCGATATCAAGAACCACCATTCAGAATACTTTGATGCCTCCACTAGTCCAGCAAGAACAGCAGATGCAGTTCTATGATGCTACTGCTCAATTTACTCCTCAGCCTTCGATTTCTGAGCCTACAATAAAGGAGTTACTGGAGCAGATGACCATGCAGAACGTTCAGTTACAGAAAGGGAACATGCAGTTCAAGAAAAATAGCATAGAGTTTCAGCAGGAAACTCAAGCGGCAATTCAGAATCTGACTGATCAGATCGGGCAGATGGCCACTATTGCACCTAAGGAGACTGATGAAGATTTTGAGGCCCAGGCAGGAATAAGCAATACTTTTGAGCCAGGTAGACCACCTTCATCCTCCACTACTTTACAAATCTTCAAGGAAGTGGAGGTAAGCATACCACAATTTGATTATTCTGTTGATTGTGATGATGATCGGTATGCTAATGATTATATTGTTGCTGAGTCTGATTTTAATTTTTCCTCTGTGCATGATGAGAATTGCTTTTTACTATCACATTCAAATGTTTATTCTCCATGCACTGAACATGAATATGAGTCTGTGGTTGATAATGCATGTAATTTTAAAATTGATTCATGTTCTGAGGATGTATCTGAGGTTCAGCTTGTTACACTGGATTTGGGTGTTTTACCTCTGCATGAAATTTCGGTGGAACCATTTTGCACTAACCCTATTGCAGGAGGTACAATTGAATTTGACCAATATGCACCCACAGTGGAAGACAAAGGTGCCACCGCTCACCAAAGTTTCAACAACAATAGGCACCTGCTGAACCTGCTCATCAACAATAACTGCATAAATCCAGCAGTGGAAAACATTTCACTGCTTGATCAAATTTGGAGGATGAAGCAGTTCGTCCTCAAAACTTCCTTGCTGGATTCTGAAGACATCTCCCTGAAAGTCCAAAATTGGCAGCTTCCACCATAACCTGCGGGAGTTTGCATTTTCTTTCTCTCCCTTTTTCCTTACTTTTATTGCACTTGTCCATAATATGTTTCCTGTTTTGATTGCTGATGTATGCTTAGAACACATTGAGGACAATGTGTAGTTTAAGTGTGGTCTATTGGGAGAGATTCTGAATTTTATTTGTTTTGTGTGTGAAATTTTTTCTGTTTTGAGTGTTAAATTTTTTCTATTTTAAGTTGTTTTTAGTGTGTTTTGGGTGAAATAAATTTTACATTTTTCTCTTGATTTCTGGATGATGTCTAAGTTGTAGATTTTTCCTCCACTTCATTGATACTTAGTTTGAAATCCTTGTTTTTCTCTGCTTGGAAGATGATTATAATGTTTAAGAGGTTGATTTGATTGTGACAAACACCCTGTGTGAGATTTGAGCCACTTAATGTTCTTTCTTATGTGAGATATGTATCTTGATTGCTTGCACATATGCCTTGGCTTGATTCTTTTTGATATACTTGATTGATATGCATGTTTTAGAAGTGATAAAGGCATTTTGTTCTTGAGCCTCTTTAGCCAAATAAGCCTACCTTGTTATTATCCTTTGATACCCTTTTTGAGCCTATACTGTATCCATTTCTTTGTGTTTAAGCTCATACACTGATCCTAAGTGAAAAAACCATGATTACCTTAACCTTAGGAAAGTCTGGAGCTATAGAAGTGTTTTGTGAAAAAGTGTGGTCTCCTTGGGGATTCTGATAAATTGGCTAGTTGGTTCCTCATCTTGTTTTGGAAATGTTATTTCTATCCTGTTGTGTGATAAAGAGAGAAATAAGAGAGACAGGATGAAAAAAAAGAAAAAAATGAATGATGAGAAAAAGAGAAAAATTAAAAATAATTTTGTGAAGAATGGAGTCGAAAGGAGGATTGAATTAGAGGTTTGGGTGAGATTTTATTGTATTTCCACTTATTCCCTATTGCTCCTCTATTTCTTCTGAGCTGTAGCTACTTATCTATATTTTATCCTCCCGTGTCCTTGGCCCCATTACAACCTATAAAAGACCTTTTGATTTAAACATGCATATATTTCTAAGTGTTGATATTAGAGGCTTGCCAAGTCTGCTTGTGTTTGTTTTCTTGAGTACATTGAGTTGAAATTCTTTACCCTAGACACTTGAGAGAAACACTGTAGTGCATCTGTGAGGTTATGTTATTTTTAAATCACCTCTTGAACTGATTAATTATTTTTCCGTGTATTGAATTGCTTGGATGATTGCTGTGAGTATCTGCTTTCTTTGATTTTGTGTTGGATAATTTCTACTTATTTTCTCTGTCCAGATTTCTTGAGAACTCTGTAAATTCTTTTTATTTTCTCGTGAGTTTTTATTTTATTTATTTTTCTGTCTGCTGAGTTTTTGTGTCATACACCTAAAAATCCTTTGAACCATTCCCTGATTTGCGTCTTGATTTTGCCCAGGAGTGCAAAAGACTAAGTGTGGTCTATTTTGATGAGTCGATATTTTTTACACTTCACTTAGTTTATTGTACTAGAATTAATCAGGGAATTGTGCTTAAATGTCCAGTGTTTTCCCATTTTGCTTGATTGTGCTTAATTCGATCAGAAATTCTTATTTTAATTAATTTGAATTATCTGAGCTAATTATTTTACAAGGAAAATTTGGAAATACAATTTGGGACATTTGAAGGTTAAATAAGAAATGGAAATAGAGCCCAATGTATTTCAGCCATTTCAGTTTTCGCTGGTTGCTGCGTGAATTTTGTGTCAACTTGTTTGTCCTCGTTTGAGTTCAATTCTTATCCTTTTTCCATGCAATTTTTTTTCATAGTTTCGTCTAGATGTCTATTCTCACATATAGTTTTTCGTTTGTTCAAATTCGTTTTGTGTTGTTCCCAGTATTTGTTTTACTCTCCTATGTCAGTCCAGTGATTATTGTTTGAGTGTTCTAATATGTTTGCATTGTTTGCTTGCTGTTTAGTACTTGTGGTGGCTGGAATTTATCATTGGAAGGTGTTAAGATCTTCCAACACTCTTAAGCAAAATTGGCTTGGCAACTCATTTCTCCTGGAAGCATGATGAATTGAAAGACATTCCACGGCCATTCAGTTTGGCAAGCCAAAATATAAATTGGAACAAAAATATACACATCACACGGCCTCCCATATTTTTGCACGTCCAAAATGATGCTAAAAGATTCAACAATTTGCTTTGGAATAGAAGTGGGAGCTGCACCCTTTCTTTGGCTAACGCACATTTCCAATTGGCTTGGCAATTAATTGAAGAGAAACACACGGCAAATTGGCTTGGAATCTAATAAGAAAAGTAAATGATAAAGGGGACCACTTTGAAATGATGAAGCTAACGGTTTTGTTTTATATAAGTAACATATGTGATTTTTCTATTATGCAAAGGAGCTGCCAAAATTCCTCACGGAGTCATCTTCCAATTATAATGGGCCCATGAATAATTCATTCTACAAGTAAAGTTTTAGATGGAATAAAATAGGGGCCACATGTTGAAAGCTCATGTCCAAGGGACAACACCACTCGGCAATTTGCATGAAGTAGGAATCTTCTTCCTTTAAGACACCAATGAAAGGGGACCACACTTGCAGGAGTGGAAGCTCACGGCTCTTGTATATTTGGAGGATACAACTCATATTTTTTGTTGCTGCAACTCACGTTGAAGGTTGGAGGATGCATACGCTGGAATGGTGCTCACGGTGCAGCACCTTGAAGCAGTTTGGTCCAGGAAAAAGAGTAGCAGCCGTGAGCAAGGCGTTAACGTGGTGGAGCAGCTGAGTTTGAAGAAGAAAGGTTGCTGCATGGGGAAGACCTTCACGGTCCAGCTGAGCTGGAAGAAGAAGCAAACCATGAAGGAGTAGCTACCGAGAAGAAGAAGAATTATGTCCAGCAGTTTGGTCACGACCTTGGTCTTGGAGAAAGAGCACCCAACAGCTTGAAGAGAAGATGCACACATTGAGGAGAGTGGTGTCTCGGCCTGGATGGAGCTGGAGCAATTACCACCAAGAAGATTTCTTCACTTTCTTTTTGGTGAGTACAAGGAAAATCCAGCAGCTGGTACAAGCAAAGAAGAAGGAGGCGGACCAGCAGAAAATGAAAGTGCAGCACCTTGATCTAGCAGTTTGGAGGTACACGGAGATGACCCATGAGTAGCGTTCAAAGAGGAATGTGTGAAAAGTTGAGAAGCATCCAGTAGCCGTGAGCAAGGGGGCCGAACAATAGAAGGCTTGGAATGAAGAAGGGAGCCATGGATGGAAGAAAATTCACGTGAGAGTAGGAAACGGACGTGTGAAGGGAATAGGAAAAATGTGAGGCAACAAGAAGAAGACAAGTAAGGACCCCACTCTCTTGACTTTGGCACATCTAAGGAGCTGTATATTAGATACAAACGTGAAAGCTGGAAGGTCACGGGTTCATATTTTTGGCTATAAATCCAGCAGCAGGAAGAGAAGATCAGAATTAGATTTGAGGAGTAGGATAGGAAGCACTCTCGGCCTCTCTTCCAGAGGCTCTGAAATTCCAATTCAAACAGTGAAAATGTAATTTTATTTCTGAATCGTGTAGTAGAGTAGAAGTTTGTCATCGTATTTGGATCTGTTCATTTAATTTTTTTTTTACCTTCACTGTTAAAGGTTTTATTTCAAGTGTTAATCTTTGATGAATTTTATTTTCAGTCAAGTGTTTCTATTTTTACCGTTTACTATTTTCTGAAACGTTAAAATTCTGTCAATGTATTTTTCTATTCATCTTATTTTCAGACGTTGTTTTTACCCTTTATTTCTACTGATGCTTTTGGTAAATTTTAATTACAATGTTTTTACCGTTTCTGCATATTTACTGTTCTGTTTTTTACCATCTTTTACCGCTTGTTTTTACCGTTGTTAAAATTTATTTCAGTGTTTTTAAATTAAGTTGTCTTATTTAAATTCCAGTCAATTTTAATTTTAGTTTACCACATTCAAACAAAATCACAAAAACACCCCCCCTTTTGTGTAAAAAAGATCTGAGACTGAACCATCAAAATTGGTCCTTGTGAGACGACCTAGGAGTCACTTCCTAGTTTATACTACATTCTTAATTGTAATCAACTTTTGTGAGCGGTGCGACCCGCTCGACAAATTTTCTATCAATAATCGCCCCCTTTTTTATGATGCACAACCATTATTAATAAAACAAACATGATGTACATTACACAATCAAAAAATTGTTTCACACAGTTTAAAACACAGGCATATACACATATATGTCATACAAATTCAACATTCTCATTAATGTTCAATTATTTCTCCCCCTTTGGGCATTAGCAAAAAAGGATTTATAGCATAATGTAACAGAAACATAGAGATATTGATTCACACAAAGATGCATCAACATGTTGTATCAGAAAAATATGATGCTCCCCCTGTCAGTAATATTCACATGATTTTAATTTCTTCCCCTTTTAACATGTGATCAATTATGTAACGAGATACAAAACTCCCCTATCAATATGCATATCATATTTCAGTATCAGAGTTGCATGATAGAGATATAACAGAGTATGTATCATTCAAACATTTTCAAGTAGTGTATCAAAAGAATATCACAAATATCAGAGTGTTTTAGATACAACTCGAAACAAAAAAACTTGGTGTTATCACTCATAAACTCATACCAGATTTACAGCGGATTTCAAATAAAGAGATTTATGATGAGTAAAACACACATGAAATCAGAAGTCATGGTTTAAAGTAAATGTTTCAGCAGTTTAGAAACTTCAAACCAGTTGACGAAATTTAATCAATTATGAATCTCCCTTAATCGAGTTAGTTCTGCAATGCATTTTGAAATATCCCTGTCATCTCAATTATCAATCAGCACTCCTACATAATCTTTTCATCTCAACTAAATTCAACATTAGTCCTCATGCAGTACAATTGTGAAATAACCATTATCACAGTCTAAGTACGCATATGCAATGTAATGATGTAACATTAAAAAGTTCAATTGCAATCATACAAGTGATTTTTATCAGATTTAATCAACTTAGCCAATTCAGTGAATCAATCACCATTCATAGGTTTAGTACCAAAACATAATTTCATTAATATTGAAAAGATGGGTACAACCAGAAATACCATTGGCTTAGATACCTATTGCAACAAAAGAAAACAAACGAAAACAAAAAGGGATTTTTAAACACTCAGTCTTTTAATAGCTCCTATCCTGAGTTAGATTCATCCATAAACTCCTCTTCACTTGACTCATCAGTATCATCTGACATTTCTGCTGAAGAGTTATCTACATAGTTCTTAATGCGCTCATTCACTTTTTTCCATCCACACTAAAGACTTTTCAATTTCCCAGTCTTTTTAAAAGTTCTTTCGAATATTTGTACAACGTATCTTTCAAATTATGACTTGGGAGTGAAGGAAGTGGAACTTTCTTTAGTGTTATTCAGACTTCTAACTAGGTTTTGAACATCTCTAAATATCCAGCCGTCAGCAGTTTTCTTTAGGTCAATACATGTTAATATTGCCTTCCAAATCTCATTTGTCCTGTTGCACACAACTCTGTTTTGTCTAGTGAGAACTACTTGATTTAGTTTCAGGACCTTGCTGATGAACACTCCATGTGGTAGTTTGCACTCATCTTTAATTCTAGTGTTAATCATATGATTTTTAAGGATAGCAACCAGGTTTGTTGGTATCCTTCTTTGTATTGCATTCAATACAAATAAATCTTCTGTTGACATTCTATCATACAAATATCTTCCAGGTAACAGTATCCAAGCAAAAACGTATGCACACATTTTTTCTTCTTTATCCATTACTTTGTGTAGGAACAATTTACCTTTTTTATACCTTCCATAATATCTAAGACAATCTTTATATATTCTCTTCTTTGAAGTCCATTTGTTATACTAAGAATCTTGCTCATGAGACATACATCCTTTAGCTTTGAGTCCAACAACAAGTAGCTAGACATCATCATTGACTATGATATTTGCACCCTTTACTCGCGAATGGATATCACCATTGATGACTTTGAGATTGTTATAGAACACTTCAATCAACTCAGGATAACAGTCAACTTTCATCTGAACAAAATCTGCAAGTCCTTGATGAGCAACCGACTCAGGAAATAAAAACCCTTCACCCCGGAATAGAAGTATGTCGAGTGACTTATGAGGAACAAATGTCTTGATTCTTCTCCAACACATAGACCTGTCACGAGAAGCACCATTGCTTATCCACCCAGTTGGGCTTGTGTTTCTTACAGTTCAGGCAACCTTCTTGCTGCGTTTGGATGATGAAGATGAAGCCATTTTTGGGTAGGATTTTTATGGAGAATCTTTCTCAGATTGGGGTTTTTAAGTTTTCAATTCCAAAAGTAATGAATGCATGATAAGTTTTCAAATCTAGCATTTATAAATACACAGTAGTTGCCCAATCTGTTTGAATATTTTCTTCGAGAACATATAGAAGGTATAAGTCCTTAGTTGTTTCCTATGCATGATTTCTTCCTATTGGCATCAGAATCCAAGAGATGATGAAGGCACACAGACGATCATGTTTCTTCATTCCGCGAGTTTTGTAGTGAGAGTAATCCTTCACCTCATCTGGGTTGCTTAAACAATCTTGATATACAGTGAACTTGTGGAAACCTTTGTTACGACTGTCGCGGTCATACAAATTTGATGTGCATAAATTAATGCAGTATAGACTAGGATTTGACTCCTAGGTCGTCTCTCAAGGACCAATATTTGTGGTTCGGTCTTAGATTTAACACGCAGTGGGGGGGTTTTGAGGTGTTTTTGTGAATGCAATAAAATAAAATTGGAAATTGGAATTTAAATAAAACAGAATTTAAAACCTTTTGAAATAAATTTTAAACACTGTAAAACTGAACGGTAAAAGATGGTAAAAATAGAACAGTAAATATTCAGAAACTATAGAATTGAACGGTGTAGAAAAAAACATTAAACGATAAAATAAAAGAGACAATAAAAATAGAAAACAATTAACTGGAAATGCAATTTATCAATGCTTTCAACACTTAAATTAAAATCAACAGTACAACTAAAAATAACACGAGCAAAGGTGACACACTTCTACTGCTTCTTCAGAAATTAAAACTACAATTGCATGTTTGAAATGGAAATTCAGAGAGAACGGAAGAGAAAGAGGAAGAGGCGAGAGCCTCTTCCATGGCTGTCTAAAACTACCCTTAAAACTCTCACACTACACACTTCTTATAGCCACCAGACCCTCTGCCCGTGAATACCATCTCCCTTTTACGTGAATATCCTTCCAATGGGCTCCCTTCTCCTTTTCATTCTTTGTCTTCTTCTGCTTTGTTTTTGCCGTGGGCTCCCTTCTCCTTTCACGTGTGTGCTGGGTGTCTTTCTTTGCTGGAACGTGAAGATAGCTGGATATGATGTCTCCCAAGTGGTGGCTGGATGGTGCGTCTAAGGCTAGACCAGGACCGTGGAGCTTCACTTTCAATTGTACTGGACGTTGAAGTGCTGCTGTGTGAAGGTTGGTGGATGCGTGAAGATAGCACGTTCCTGCTCTTCCCACCATGAGTACGTGTGAAGCCTTTCTCTCCAAGCACATATCACTTCCAGCTTCTACGTGAATCAGCCGCAGCTGCAACATTTTTTTCTGGCCAAAAGTGAACTGCTCCCAAGCTTGTTGGACGCTGCCATTCACTATGTGTGAGCTTCCACCCGTGGCGCTTCTGGATGTGTCAAGATGGCTAGGAGCATGAAGTCTGCTGCTGCTCCATCAGTGATAGATCCAGTCTCTGTTGCCGGATGTATGAAGGCTGGACGATGTTCTCTTCTTGCTTCATGTTGGATGTGTGCTTTCCAAATTTGGACTTGAACCTTCATCTCATAATATTCTTTTTCAAAGAGTAAGTGTGTATCTTTCCAGCTTTCCAGCCAATTTTTCCATCACTTTGTGATTTCATTTTGTCTCTTAGCAGCCCCATTTCTTGGCCGTGTCAAATGAAAATAAGATGGCCCTCTTCTTTCCAACCTAATGAGTCACGTGAATACCTTTCAGCAGTGGACTTCTTTCTTCTCTGCATGGAGCAGCTGCTCCTTGTGTTGCTGGATGAAATGTTGTGAGCGTGAGGATCCGTGGCTTCACTTTGCTGGTGCAGGCCGTGGCAGCTGCTGTTCTCTTCCTTTTGTGGGCTATGTGCTTCTATTGGACCAAGCTGCTGCTGGAGCGTGACTGGTCGGAGCTGCACGCCTGTCTGGCTGGCGTGTTGGACGGTGGCAGCTGTTGTTGCTACAGGATCAACTGGCTGGTGGACGTAGGAAATAGCTGGACTGTTCCATCATTAATCAGCGTGGTGCTCTTCCGCGTGCTCTGCAGCTCCAAGCTCTTTTATTCCAAGGATGCTTTGCCCAATAAGATGGGGCCGTGTGTTTCTATGTGTTGGATGCTAGCCAAATTGAATTTGCATTTCATTTTTTATGTGGGCCGTAAGCTTTTCTTTCTTTACTAAATTCAGCACTTCAATTTTGGAATAGTGCTTTTTGAACGTGAGCTTTGGTGGTCCCCCTCTTTGATTCCACTTCAAGTCCATTATGTGTTCTCTTCTACGTGTTCACCACTCTAAGGTGATCAAGCCTTCTTAACAAAACCGTGACCTTCCAAATGTGGTGGCTCCCACTCATTCCATTTGATTTACGGCTTTAACCAATTCACACACTCAAAAAGAATTTTCCAATCCTTGGTGGCAGCTCCCATTCCAACGTATACTTGACTTGCGAAAATGAATAGATGGGCCAATGAATAATTGAATGAGTGCTTAAGAATTCTGCAGCCTATTTCCTTTAAAGAAATCACATATCTTATCCTCCAAAGAGCTATAAAACTGTGAGTGGCCCCTTGAAACGTGGTGACTTATTTTTTACCATTTTGTTGACTTGCCAATGGTTGCAAAACCGTGTGGAATGTGCTTCTTCTAAATCAATTTTGTCCATGTGAAATGAGTGACCAATGGACCAAAATAAATCAGCATATAACATGAAATATGCTTCTCCCATACCCGTGGCACCATCTTTCCAACTTCAAACAAAAATATTTCACTTCTAAGTTTCCACATAAACACCCAAAATAAATCATTGTGCGGCTTCTTCCAATTAAATAACACCGTGTAAATGAATATTCTTTCAAATGTTCCAAATTTTATCTCCAAAATTTTCCCTGTAATCGATAATGAAATTAATTAGCTCAAATAATTCAAATTAACTAAAATAAGAATTTCTGATCAAATTAAGCACAATTCAGTAAAATGGGAAAATACTGGACAATTATGCACAATTCCCTAATTAAATCTAGTACAATAAACTAAATGGAGTGAATAAAATATCGACTCATCAAAATAGACCACACTTAGTCTTTTGCACTCCTGGGCAAAATTAAGACTAAAATCAGGGAATGGTTCGTAGGACATCAAAGGAGTGACACAAATGCAACATACAGAAAAGTAAAGACTCACGAGAAAAATAAACAGAATTTACAAAGTTCTCAAGAAGTCTGGACAGAGAAAAGAAGTAGACAATATCCAACACATAGTCAAGAAAAGCACATACTTACAGAAATCATCCAAGCAATTCAAAGTATGGTAAAATAATCAATCAGCTCAAGAGGTGATTCAAAAATGACAAAACCTCACAGATGCACTATAGTGTTTCTCTCAAGTGTTTAAGGTAAATCAATTTCACTCAATGCACTCAAGAAAGCAAACACAAACAGACTTGGCAATCTTCTAATATCAACACTTAAAACATATGCATGTTCAGATCTAAAGGTCTTTACTGGGTTGTAATGGGGCCAAGGACAGGGGAGGATAAAATATGGATAAGTAGGTGTAGACCAGAAGAAATTAGAGGAATACTGAGGAACAAGTGTAAATACAGTGAAATTACGCCCAAACCACTAATTCAATCCTCTTCTCGACTCCATTATTCACAGGATTATTTATTTTTTTTTTATTATTTCTTTTTTCTTTTTCTCATCACTTTTTTTTCATCCTGTTTCTTCTTCTTCTTTTTTTTTTCTTTATCACACAACAGGATATAATTCATATTTTCAAAACATGATGAGGAACCAACTAGCCAATTCATCAGAATTCCCAAGGAGACCACACTTATTCACAAAATACTTCTATAGCTCCAGACTTTCCTAAGGATAAGGTAATCATTTGTTTTTCACTTAGGATCAGTGTATGAGCTTCAACACAAAGAAATATATACAGTATAGGCTCAAAGGGGTTATCAAAGGATAATAACAAGGTAGGCTTATTTGGCTAAAGAGGCTCAAGAACAAAAATGCCTTTATCACGTCTGAACATGCATATCAATCAAGTATATCAAAAAGAATCAAGCCAAGGCATATGTGCAAGCATTCAAGATACATATCACACACAAGAAAGAAAATTTAGTGGCTCAAATCTCACACAGGGTATTTGTCACAATCAAATCAACCTCTTAAGCATTATAATCATCTTCCAAGCAGAGAAAAGCAAGGATTTCAAACCATAAGTATTAAGTAAGTGAAGGAAAAATCTACAACTTAAACATCATCCAGAAATCAAAAGAAAAATGTAAAATTTATTGCACACAAAACTCGATAAAAATAACTTAAAAGAGAAAAAATTTAACACTCAAAAACAAAAAATTTAACACACAAAATACAATCTAACAGAAAAATCAGAATTTCTCCCCAGTAGACCACACTTAAATCACACAATGTCCTCAGTGTGTTACAATCATCAGATGATCAAATTCAGAGCAGTCAAAAAAAATATAGACAAGTGCAATAAAAAGTTAGGAAAAATGGGAAGAAATTTTTTAGTAACATCCATCAGTAGATGTTATCAGGGACATCCATCAGCAGATGTCTAAAACACCTAGCACCCATCAGTAGATGCTAATAATTTTTTATTATTTATTATTATTTATTTTTTATTTTTTTATTTTTTTTTAATTGAAAAAGGAGACCGGTACTGTGACAACAGTCTCGGTGGCAAAGACCGGAACTGTTGCTACAGTGGAAAGCAATCTGGCTATAAAAGAGGCACTCCTCCGCGTCCAGCGCCATTTCTGATCCCTCACTCTCTCTCTACTCCTCTGCTCTCTCAACTCTCTCTTCTCTCTGCTCTCTTCTCTCTTCTCTCTCTCCTGAGCGTCTGGATCTGTGAGGAAGCTCTGTCCCCGCGCCTTCTGAAGATCTGAGATCTGCGCAGAGCCCCTGTCCCTGCGTCTTCTGAAGAGTCTGAGTGAGATCCGCGAGGAGCCTCTGCAAGCCTACTTCCCCAGGTAAGTCCTTCTTCACTAAGGATCTCCCTCTCTTTCTGCTTGCTTGTTCTGCTTCTCTTTCCCTTGTCCATTTCTTTAAGCTTTCTATTCTTTCATTTCAGTTCATCCTTCCTTTTCGCTTTCCCTGCTTGCTTGCTCATCTTTATTATATTTTTTTTTTCTGCAATACTTGTCCTCTCCCCCTACCCGATCTATCTTCTTTCTTCTCCTACAATTTGTTTTCATTTTTTTTTAAACTTAAAACACTTAAAACACATAAAACACAATTGTCATAAAACTTAAGGGGTATATCGGCTGGAAACTAGACGTTAATCTCCCTTCGATTGAAGGTATGGCAGAGACAATCGGGTAGAACAACGCCACATACCCCACTTAAAATAAAACACAGAAACATAATATACAAGAACAATATAGACAAGAACAACCGGACAACTGGACGTAGATCCGTTTAGGACCCTTTTGCAAGGACCGTGAAACAGATCTGAGACCAGACACAGAAATATCAAAGACTCACAGGACAAAATAAATCTAAAAAGAAACAAAAACGAATAAAGAAAACACTGAAACTAATGATCTAATATATTTTTATGCTTCTTCTTTTTTATGTTTTGTTTTTCTTTTTTTATGTTTTTGTTCTTTTTATTTTTATATATATATTTTTTATTAAGTTTTAGAATATTTCAAGAGGAATGATGACGAGTGAGATGGAATCAGAGAGATACACTAGTCAGCGATGGCGTCCTACAGATGATCAGATCAATATGATGACCAAAATCTACAACTATGGGGTCACACACCCAAGCCGAGCGCAAGTCGTCGAGATCGCGTCTCGACTAAGGACCTTCGTAGATGCCACCGAATATAACGTGCACTGCTGGTTTAACAACCATGGCAATCGGGTCAGGCGCTGGCAAGCGGAGATAGACCCCACAGGCACTCTCTTTTCACAACTGCCGCTATACATGTACGGTAAGACCTCTGATCACACCTCCATTGAATTTTCCATTCCTCTTCTATTATTAACACAAGTTTTTTATTTTTTATTTATTTTTTTTTATTTTTTTTTTTTTGTTTGAAAGAAAACAACTGGGTGATAATGAGGGCACCGAGGCTGCTGAATCTGTTTCCAGTTCCGATCATTATCGATGACGACAGAAATGAACGAGAAACTCCTCCACCAAAGCCTCCTGTATTTCGAACCAGAACTCCCTCAACGGAGCTCTCCCTTAGACCACCACAACCAGCTCGAGAATTCTTCCAGTTTTAATGTTTTATGTTTTTTTTATTATTTTTTTTTGTTGGCCGAGAGTGGCCAGAATTAAGGACTGTAATATGAACACTTATGTTTTTTTTTTTTGTTTTTTTATGGTCTGTAATATTTAACGATCACTAAAGATCGACCCCCCGAACATCTTTTATTTATATATATCTACTGCAATTTCAATTTTCAGATCTGTTCAATCCCTTTTCTCCATTACTGTAATTTTTTGCATTGATGAACGAAATATTTTCTTAGTCTAAAAATTTTCAATCAAAAACCTGTATGAGACAACTAAGAAAATATATTTACAACGAAGAAAATAAGGAAAAAGATAAGATCTGAAGTGAAATTTTCAATGAATTATTGATATGAAATAATAAGAAATTGAGGGCCGAGCAATTATGGACTACACGCAAAACAATTTTTGAAAATGTTTTTTTTTTTTTTTTTTTTTTTTAAGGGATAACAACTGGAAAACTAAGAAATAAATATACATATCGGAATAAAGATTTGGCATGCTTAAAACAAAATATTTTATCACAACAGAATAATTTTTTTTTTTTTTAATTTTTTTTTTTAATTTTTTTTTTTAAAGATAACAATTCGAAAACTAAGAAGAAAAGGGAAAAACAAACTTATAAGAAAAACAAAAATCAGAATCTCCCCCAAGACCACACTTAAACTACACTGTCCTAAACGTGTTCTAAGCATAAGATCATCAGTTAAAACACTGAACAGATAAAGGACAAATGCAATAAAAGTAGGAAAACGGGGAAGAAAGAAAAAAGAAAACTCCCCTGGTCAGGGTGGCAGTTGCCAATTTTGGACTTGTAGGGAGAGGTTTTCCACTTCATGATCCAGCACGGAAGTTTTGAGGAGGAACTGCTTCATCCTCCAGATTTGATCTCGCAATGAAATGTCTTCCATCGCTGGATCTAAGCAGAAAAAATTGTTGATGATTGGGTTCAACAGGTGCCAATTGATTTTCAAACCGTTTTGTAAGCTTGCACCTTTGTCTTCAATTGTGGGTGTTTGTTGATGCAATACATGTACACCTCCTGCAACATGGTTAGTGCAATGTGGTTCCAAAGAAATGTTATGCAGAAGTATAACACCCAAATTATCATACTGAGCTTTAGATAAATCCTCATAACATGAATCAATTTCTAAATTGCATGCAATATTAATCATAGACTCAGATTCATGTTCAGTGCATGAAGAATAACCATTCGAATGTGATAGTAAAAAGCGGTTCTCATCATGCACAGAGGAAAAATTAAAATCAGACTCAGCAAGAATATAGTCATTAGCATACCGATCATCATCACAATCAACATAATAATCAAATTGTGGTATGCTTACCTCCTCTTCCTTGAAGATTTCTAGAGTGTGGGAAGGTGAAGGTGGTCTACCTGGTTCAGGATTACTGCTTACTTCTGCCGGGTCCCCAAAATTTTCATCAGTCTCCTCAGGTGCAAGAGTGGCCATTTGCCTGATCTGATCACTCAGATTCTGTATGGCAGCTTGAGTTTCCTGCTGGAACTCCATGCTCTCTTGCTTGAACTGCATGTTCCCTTTCTGAAACTGAATGTTCTGCATTGTCATCTGCTCTAGTAACTCCTTTAATGTAGGTTCAGAAGTAGAAGGCTGAGGAGTTATTTGAATAGGAGAATCATACTGCTGACTCTCATATTGTGGAACTGGCTCCCAAAGAGAGCTCTCAGAAATTGGATGATGGAACATATTGTTCTCATCATAAAAATCAGCAGATTTAAAATCAAAGTAATATGCAGAATAAGAATCATAATCACAGACATTGGCAGAATAAGCATTATTCACAACATTAAAATAGGTAGACATGGAAAAATAAAAAGTAAAAACTAAAAACTAAAAATTACGAATCAGATAAAACAAAACACATTTATACATGCTACAAGCACACACAAGACAGAACATCAATAGTAAAAATTTTTAATTAATTTTTTTTTTAATAACAACTAAATACAGAACATAGCACAATTAAACACATATATACACAATATATATTAACACAGTAAAAATCTAAAACAAAAACCTGGATCTGAAGTGACAACGCCGCCAAAATTTGTTGAAGGTGTCGTTGTCTCCTACAAAAATACAACAGACAGAACACACAAAACACACATATTAACAGAACAAAAATTTACACAACAAAAATCTAAAACCAAACCTCCATTGATCCCCGGCAACGGCGCCAAAATTTGTTACGACTGTCGCGGTCATACAAATTTGATGTGCATAAATTAATGCAGTATAGACTAGGATTTGACTCCTAGGTCGTCTCTCAAGGACCAATATTTGTGGTTCGGTCTTAGATTTAACACGCAGTGGGGGGGGTTTTGATGGTGTTTTTGTGAATGCAATAAAATAAAATTGGAAATTGGAATTTAAATAAAACAGAATTTAAAACCTTTTGAAATAAATTTTAAACACTGTAAAACTGAACGGTAAAAGATGGTAAAAATAGAACAGTAAATATTCAGAAACTATAGAATTGAACGGTGTAGAAAAAAACATTAAACGATAAAATAAAAGAGACAATAATAATAGAAAACAATTAACTGGAAATGCAATTTATCAATGCTTTCAACACTTAAATTAAAATCAACAGTACAACTAAAAATAACACGAGCAAAGGTGACACACTTCTACTGCTTCTTCAGAAATTAAAACTACAATTGCATGTTTGAAATGGAAATTCAGAGAGAACGGAAGAGAAAGAGGAAGAGGCGAGAGCCTCTTCCATGGCTGTCTAAAACTACCCTTAAAACTCTCACACTACACACTTCTTATAGCCACCAGACCCTCTGCCCGTGAATACCATCTCCCTTTTACGTGAATATCCTTCCAATGGGCTCCCTTCTCCTTTTCATTCTTTGTCTTCTTCTGCTTTGTTTTTGCCGTGGGCTCCCTTCTCCTTTCACGTGTGTGCTGGGTGTCTTTCTTTGCTGGAACGTGAAGATAGCTGGATATGATGTCTCCCAAGTGGTGGCTGGATGGTGCGTCTAAGGCTAGACCAGGACCGTGGAGCTTCACTTTCAATTGTACTGGACGTTGAAGTGCTGCTGTGTGAAGGTTGGTGGATGCGTGAAGATAGCACGTTCCTGCTCTTCCCACCATGAGTACGTGTGAAGCCTTTCTCTCCAAGCACATATCACTTCCAGCTTCTACGTGAATCAGCCGCAGCTGCAACATTTTTTTCTGGCCAAAAGTGAACTGCTCCCAAGCTTGTTGGACGCTGCCATTCACTATGTGTGAGCTTCCACCCGTGGCGCTTCTGGATGTGTCAAGATGGCTAGGAGCATGAAGTCTGCTGCTGCTCCATCAGTGATAGATCCAGTCTCTGCTGCCGGATGTATGAAGGCTGGACGATGTTCTCTTCTTGCTTCATGTTGGATGTGTGCTTTCCAAATTTGGACTTGAACCTTCATCTCATAATATTCTTTTTCAAAGAGTAAGTGTGTATCTTTCCAGCTTTCCAGCCAATTTTTCCATTACTTTGTGATTTCATTTTGTCTCTTAGCAGCCCCATTTCTTGGCCGTGTCAAATGAAAATAAGATGGCCCTCTTCTTTCTAACCTAATGAGTCACGTGAATACCTTTCAGCAGTGGACTTCTTTCTTCTCTGCATGGAGCAGCTGCTCCTTGTGTTGCTGGATGAAATGTTGTGAGCGTGAGGATCCGTGGCTTCACTTTGCTGGTGCAGGCCGTGGCAGCTGCTGTTCTCTTCCTTTTGTGGGCTATGTGCTTCTACTGGACCAAGCTGCTGCTGGAGCGTGACTGGTCGGAGTTGCACGCCTGTCTGGCTGGCGTGTTGGACGGTGGCAGCTGTTGTTGCTACAGGATCAACTGGCTGGTGGACGTAGGAAATAGCTGGACTGTTCCATCATTAATCAGCGTGGTGCTCTTCCGCGTGCTCTGCAGCTCCAAGCTCTTTTATTCCAAGGATGCTTTGCCCAATAAGATGGGGCCGTGTGTTTCTATGTGTTGGATGCTAGCCAAATTGAATTTGCATTTCATTTTTTATGTGGGCCGTAAGTTTTTCTTTCTCTACTAAATTCAGCACTTCAATTTTGGAATAGTGCTTTTTGAACGTGAGCTTTGGTGGTCCCCCTCTTTGATTCCACTTCAAGTCCATTATGTGTTCTCTTCTACGTGTTCACCACTCTAAGGTGATCAAGCCTTCTTAACAAAACCGTGACCTTCCAAATGTGGTGGCTCCCACTCATTCCATTTGATTTACGGCTTTAACCAATTCACACACTCAAAAAGAATTTTCCAATCCTTGGTGGCAGCTCCCATTCCAACGTATACTTGACTTGCGAAAATGAATAGATGGGCCAATGAATAATTGAATGAGTGCTTAAGAATTCTGCAGCCTATTTCCTTTAAAGAAATCACATATCTTATCCTCCAAAGAGCTATAAAACTGTGAGTGGCCCCTTGAAACGTGGTGACTTATTTTTTACCATTTTGTTGACTTGCCAATGGTTGCAAAACCGTGTGGAATGTGCTTCTTCTAAATCAATTTTGTCCATGTGAAATGAGTGACCAATGGACCAAAATAAATCAGCATATAACATGAAATATGCTTCTCCCATACCCGTGGCACCATCTTTCCAACTTCAAACAAAAATATTTCACTTCTAAGTTTCCACATAAACACCCAAAATAAATCATTGTGCGGCTTCTTCCAATTAAATAACACCGTGTAAATGAATATTCTTTCAAATGTTCCAAATTTTATCTCCAAAATTTTCCCTGTAATCGATAATGAAATTAATTAGCTCAAATAATTCAAATTAACTAAAATAAGAATTTCTGATCAAATTAAGCACAATTCAGTAAAATGGGAAAATACTGGACAATTATGCACAATTCCCTAATTAAATCTAGTACAATAAACTAAATGGAGTGAATAAAATATCGACTCATCAACCTTCCATACCCAAATGGCATTGCTCACCTCCTAGTCAAAAATCGACAATTTCTCTCCAAACTTCATTTTTCAACTTTATGTATATTTCCTTTACGCTGGAACAAAGTGTTCCATCTCTAATCTTTATATTTGAGTAGAATACTTTTACCAACTCTAGATACCAAGGATTTGCCATTTCTACAAAAATTTGAAGCCCTTGCCTACTAAGCCAGCTTTGAAAATTAAATCCTTTTCTTTTGAAGAAATTCAGCTTTACGTATTTGTGAGGAATTATTTTCCTCATTTTCCAGTTTTCAACAAAATTAACTTGCGCATTGTCATCACTAATCCAACCATCAATATTTGCACCTCTAAACATGTTCATCCCGCCCAAGGTCTTGACTCTTTTCTTTTGTGAAGACGAGGATGCCATAATTCAGTAGTTTGTATAGACATTGTTGAGATTGTTGATAGGGGGAGCATAGGATTAGCTGAACCCACAATCTCTGTGATATATGTTTTTGATGATGACAACACATAGTTAATAAAAACACATGTATATGTACTGTGTTATATGCTTATATGCTTACTGTGAGATTTGTACAAGCATAACTGTGAACATATCATGTTATTTATTGCATACTATAGTGTTTGAAATGTGAATATATTTGTGTATGCATAATATGAGTTTTGAAATGGAAAAACCACTTGCACTAAACATATTTGTATTACTTAATCGATTACAATGATGGGTTAATCAATTAAGGTCATCAGACAGCTTAAGCTTCAAACTGTGGCAAAACAATAGGTTTTAAATGGATTACGTTAGTGGTGAAATCGATTAAAAGTCGTGTATTTGCACAGGTATTTTTCAAGTGTACTGTGATGGATTTTGAGAAGAAAATTTTTCAAAAACATACTAATTGTTAAAACTTAATTGATTACTTACATCTTGTATTCAATTAAGTTTGTTGAAGATTTGAAAACTGTTTCATTGTTGGATATAACAGTCATAACGGTCATATCTTTAAATATGTTGACCAAACATTAATTGCAAATCGATTACATTAATTATGCATTCAATTCATGACTTTGACTGTTGTTAATTTGTTATAACTGTGAGATGAATTCGATTAGATTAATAGCAAAATCAATTAAAATGTGTCTGATTTGACTTACACTATATATATAGAAACATGATTTGAAATTCTGTAAGATAATTGTGATAAACACTTTCATATCTATTTCAGATAAATGCTTTAAAGTTTTACAGAAAAGGAAAACACTCCAAGAAACAAGAACTGCAGTAGTGAACAAGTCTTGATGTTTTCTTGAAAAGTTGGATTGATTGTTTCAAACTGTCTGATCATTCTGCACAACAGAGGTGGATACTACTGGATTAGGAAGCTTTTGTAAACGCTTTACTGTTGTTGTTTCCCTGTGGTGTATACAGGAAGAAGAACGTGTGGTTCTTAACTTTGAGGGGGACCTCAAAGGGGTTGGCTATAGGAGATGATTGTTCTTGCTGCAAGTCTGTTGTAATCGGCTATTTTAGATTAGTGAGTTAGAGAGGTTGTTTACATTTTGACAAGTGAGGTCGCTGTAAAAACCTTGTTGTAGAAACTCAGATCTTATAGTGCAATTGGCTTTCGGTCTAAGGTTGATCAGAAAGACACTAGATGTAGGCTCGGTTGAACGAGTATAAAAACTCAGAGTTTTAAGCTTCTTCTCCGTAACTCTCTACATTTAATTGATTGCACATTATCTATATTCGAATATGCATATTGTTACATTACATACACTTTTACTTGTGATTTAAGACAATTTTAAAGACTTACAGTTTTGCAAAAAGGATTTCAAAAGCGATCATTTTTATATAACACCAATTTACACCCCCCCCCCTCTTTGTGTGAGAAATGAAGCACATCTTGTTTAACAATTGGCACCAGAGCTGGTTTTCAAAAGATATTTGAAAAACAAATCAATTAACTTTTTGTCTAATCGATTATTCAATCCTGTGATGGCTTTTGTTTCTCGGACATTTGGTGAAGGTGCATCAACAAATAGACCACCTCTATTTGCTGGTGAAAATTATGCTTTTTGGAAATTAAGAATGCAAATTTTTCTTGAATCAATAGATAAAGGTGTATGGAATGCAACACTCAATTGTCCATTTGAACTCACTCACATTATAAATGGAAAAACTGTTTGGAAAATTTTTTCCGAGTGGACTCAAGAGGAAAACCAGAGAGCACAATATGATGTTAAAGCTTGTAATGTAATTGCTTATGCTCTCACAATGAATGACTTTTTCAAGGTCTCAATGTAAGACAACAAAGGAAATGTGGGAGGTTCTTGAAGTGACACATGAGGGAATTGATGAAGTAAAGTGTGCCAAAAAGAATTCATTGGTACAAGAGCACAAAATGTTCAGGATGAAGGCCAGAGAAACCATTTATGATGTGCAGGAAAGGTTCACACACATTGTCAACCATTTGATGGCTCTCGACAAGGCATTTGAGAGGAAGAGATCAATATCAAAATCTTGGAAAGCCTAAATAGAAGCTGGCAGCCTAAGGTAACTACTATATCTGAATCTAAAGATTTAACTAACATGAATATGACAACCTTGTTTAGTAAGCTTAGGGAACATGAGCAAGAGCTTGGCAGATTGAGGGAAGAAAAGGAGATTGAGCAAAAGCAATCGATTGTGCTCAAGGCTACAAGCAAAAGATTCTCCAAGAAAGCAGAATCTGAGACTGAGTTTGATGTAGAAATACTAAACAAAGAGATCATAAACATGATGGTAAAAAAAATTTCTAAATTCATGAGAAATAGAATTATTGCAACTAACAATGCAGGTTATTCAAAAGGAGGAAAGAAGAACTCAAAGAACTACACTGTGACATGCTATGAATGCGGCAAGGATGGTCATATAAGGTCGGAATGTCTAGAGTTGAAAAGCAAGCACAAGGCTGAAACCAAGTATCCACAGGACAGGAGAAGGAATAAGTAGAGAAAAGCTTATATAGCCTAGGAAAATAATGATGATGATACATCAAGTGATGATGATAGTGTGGAAGAAGAGTCCAATTTGTATTTCATGGCCGGATCCGTGCACTCATAAGACAACGACTATGACTTTCAAAACGAGCATATAAAATTGAAATACAATATGTTGTTGGATACCTTTCAAGATATACATGTTGAAGCCATGAAACTTCAATACAAGGTAAATCGATTATATTCAGAAAGAAGAGATTATGAATATCGCATTGATAACCTTGTAGAATATAATGTAAATCTTAAAAAGGAATTAGAAGCTACTTTACAATCTACTAGAACTGTTAAAACTGAAGTTGTTAAGATTGTAGAGAAGAAATGTGAAAACTACCCTATACATCTAGAGAAAATCGATTACTTAACAAGCAGTCAATCAAAATTTACTCTAGGAAGAGATAATCTAGATGTTTTGTTAAGATCTCAGGGTAGAGCAATAAATAAACAAGGTATATATTATAAAGCTAAAAGCAATAGAATTAATCATAAGAAATTTATTGATCTGAGTAAACCTATTAAAATGCTTGTTTTTATTGCAATACTATTGGGCACACTGTTAAGAACTGCTACTACAGAAAGGTTGAAGTTCCTAAAGGGAAATACAAGTGGATTCCAAAGGAACAACCTACTGTAACTAACCACAAAGGACCCAAATTTGTCTGGGTACCTACATCATATTTTTAAATGTCTAACGGTCATACTTTTAAATATGTTGACCAAGAATTAAATGTCATTCGATTGCATTAATTGCGAATTTAATTAATTGCTTTGACTACTGCTAACTGATAACAGTTAAAAATACTGTTATCTGTGATTCAATTTTGATATTAAATCAACCCTTTGTTACTTAGAGGCTTGCTTGAACTCATGCTTCTAGCATAGTTTTGTGAATAATAGAGTAAAGGCTATACTTGATGATTTTATCACTAAATTCCCTTAATTTTGTAGGTTACTAGAATGATTTAAAAGAAGAGCAAAACTATCAAGCAGTTGGAATTCAAGAGGGACAGTCAAAGCATCAAAAAATGATCATAGGAGGTCACGCAGGGTGCTTGGGTGCCCCATTCTGGGTGCCTGAGCGTTAGTTTGTGTAGTGCAGGGCGCCTGAGCGCTAGTTTGTGTAGTACAGGTCACCTGAGCGCGCCAAAAGGGCGCCTGAGCGCGCCAATAGGGCGCCTGAGCGTGCCAATAGGGCGCCTGAGCGCACCAAAAGGGTGCCTGAGCACGCCAAAAGGGTGCCTGAGCGCCCAAGAAGAGCGCCCGAGCGCAAGCTTTGTACCCAGGGCGCCTGAGCACCAATTTTGTCCCGTACCATGCCTGGACGCCCTACTTAGGGCGCTGAGCACTAGCGAAGTGGGCTTGGACCTATTTTCTGTTATTTTTTTAGTTCTATTTAAGGACTTGGACGTCCTAAGGATTGTATCTTTTGATGGCGTGAGCACAGAAACACATTTTTCACCCCTTGGGGTAGATCTGGGGATGTAACAGCTCTCCTCTTCTCTTTCTAGGGTTTTTCTATCTCTTTCATTCTTTCATTCCATTGTTCATCTAGTTTCTCCATGACAATGGGGAACTAAACTTTATTTGTTGTTGGAAAAGATGTAACCTCTTAAACTATCATGTATTTTGAATTGATTGTGATTTATTTATGGTTCTTTCATGAATTGTTAGGGTTATTCTTCTTCGCTTTATGCATTGTTATGTTTAACTCATTCATGGCATGATTATTCGCTTTCGTGATATGGACACATACGGGGAAACCTAGATCTAGAGAATTACTCCCAAAAGCAGTATCGCCTAGACATAGGGATATGAGTTTTGGTTATCTTAAACTTTTGTGCGTATGAAATGCAGAATTTATTGCTAGGGAGACAAGACATTGTAAACTAGTAATTAAGGATGGACTTTTTTCTCTGAGACATCGGGTTTTAAGTAATATAGAAAGTGATATTAACATTAATGAAGAAGAAGAATTCATATATGCATGAGAGTGATTAGGTGAAATCTAAACCCCAACAACATTATCATCTAATATTATCAACTTCATCCATTCATTATAGTGTTTAGCCTCAATTGATCAAATTGCATTCAAAAACCCAAAAAATTGTTTTTCAAAAAGTCTTAATTAGTTGAGTAATCACATAACTGCATAGTGTCGTGAGTCTTTTGGGAAACGATATTTTGTCTTACCATTTATTATTACTTGATACGATTCGGTACACTTGCCATTATCTTAACACTAACTGCTATAATAGAATTGTTATGTTCGACTACATTAGTACCTTAGTCAATTAAAATGCGCCAGAGATGTGTTATACTATAAATTGACGCGAATTTGATTTTTGTAAGAACTTTTGTGAATCTAACAGTTTTTATGATATTTTTCAGAAAGTTCTATCTTGTAGAAAGAGGAAAAGAGCTCCAAGAGTCAAGAAGTGATTGTGGTGATCATCTCCTTGTAATTTCTTGAAAGAGAAAGTTTGTTGTGTATTCAAAGAGCTGATCAATTCTGCACACTTGGGTGTAACTATGAGATCAGAGTCTACAATCTTGTGAAGATTGGATTGAGGTTCCCTGTTGTGACTACAGGAAGAAGAGCGTGCGACGTTCTTAACTTTGAGAGGTGTCTCAAAGGGTTTAGACAACACGAGAGGGGATTCTTGTTGTTGGTCTAGTTATTGTACTTCCTATATTTGATTAGAGGGTTAGAGAGGTGTTTTATATTTGACGTGAGGTCTCTATAAAATCCTTGTTGTAAAAACCTTGATCATTACAGTGCATTTGCTTCTCGTGGTTGGAAGGACACTGGATGTAGGCAGGTTGGCCAAACCAGTATAAAAAGCAGTGTTTGAATTTTCTAATCCCTACTCTTTTACATTTAAATCGACTTTACTCTGTATTTATTCGATTAAGTTTCCGCTTCATTAGAAAGTCTTTTAACTTGTGTTTCAAGAAAGCTTTAAAGGCATCACCTTGTGTGAAAAAGATTTTAAAAGACTTTGTTTTACGTTTCAAAAATTCACCCCCCTCTTGGTGTGAGAAATTGAGTCATTCTATTTTAACAATTGGCACCAAAGTTGGTTTTCATAAAATATTTGAAAAACTCATCGATTACTATTTTCGTTTAATTGACTGATCCTGAAAAGTGGCTTCTTCTTCTCAAATAGGAAGGAAAAGTGAATCTCCTTTTAAATGTGTATTTGTTACTTGCAATACCAAGCAAAATTCTATTACTAACGACTTCTATGAATCATTTGAAACAGGGTTCTTGCAAAACAAAAAAAAATTATGCTGATAAGTCGGAATCCAGATCAGAAAGAGTCAATCTGCATGGTGAAAAATTTATGAAATTTCTCAATAAGAAGAAAAGTCACGGGCATCAAAGTGATAATAAAAAGAACGTGTCTGAAAGTGATCTCATCATGACGGAAAAATCTCAGACGACAAAAGAGTGTCTGAAACAAGGAGCAAAAGGCTTCATGTGGTATCTGGACAGTGGATGTTCAAGATACATGACAGGAGATCCAACAAAATTCATAAGCATCTCTTACAAGACTACTGGGCATGTCACATACGGTGATAACAACAAAGGAAAGATCATCGGTATTGGTAAAATCCAAAGTCCCTCTAGTTACAAAATTAAGAATGTGCTTCTTGTTGAAGGATTAAAACACAATCTGCTCAGCGTTAGTTAGTTGTGTGACAGAGAACTAAAGATAACATTTGAATCTAAGTATTGTTTGATTAGCAATGGTTCAATTGATGAGTTATTACTAATAGGAAAGAGATATAACAACATCTACATAATCGACTTTTTAAAGACTTTGTTTTTACGTTTCACCAATTCACCCCCCCCCCCTTCTTTGTGTGAGAAATTGAGTCATTCTATTTTAACAATTTGTTTGAATGAAAAAAAAATTCATGAATTTTAATCGGTTATGGTAATAATGGAATCCAAACTTAAAATGGCTTCATCATCACATTCTTCAAGAGGCAAAGGAAAAGTTGTTGTTGTGGCAAGAAATGTTGATCCTTTTGGATGGATTCGTGATGAGGCGATTCGTGTAGAGTTTCTGAGATGGAAGAGGATCAAACATGTTGTTCCTCACAAGTATATGGACCTTGACTTGCTTACAAAGAGGGCTTTCAATTCCAAGAGTGGATTGAATCTCAAGGTCTCTCTACTTTTATCCAGATGAAGGGTGAATGGTACCTTAACTTAGTGGAAGTATTTTACAACAATTTGAAGAACATAAATGGATTTCTTTAGTCTCGGGTAAAAGGAGTAAATGTTTATATTGATAATGATGTATGCCTTCAAGTGGCAGGATTGAAAGCTGAAGGTTAATTCACTCATTTATGGTACTCCGAAACAAACAAGTGGTTGAAGAAGAAGGATTTGTACTGTAACTGGCTAAGCTTTCTAGGTAAATACACAATAGAAAGATTGTATGTACATGATGGACTTAACAAAGAAGAGAAGATGACAACACATATTCTTGCATGGTTGATTCTGCCTTGAAGAATCCTACGATACAAAATGACGACAAAAGATATTTTTCTTCTATATGCTATTAAAAATGATGTTCCTACAAATTGGGTTGAAATGATAAAAGATCATATGATTGACGTTGGAGCCAAACAAGCACTAAATCTACCATATGGTGTACTCATTAGTAAGATTCTAACTCTTCAAGGAGTACATGTAAGCGGAATAAAGAAAATTTCGTGCAACTGTTCAAATGTGATTAATAGAAACACCCTGTCTTCCATTGGCCTAGTGAAGACTATGAACGGATGGTGCTTCAAGGATGAAGAAAACATGATCATGAGTTTAGGGAGTTTACCTACATTGAACGAAGATCGTACAACCTTCATTCCTAAAACCAACTTTGAAAGATTCGTTGTTGAACAAATTAGGATAAGAATGATTCTCCAACTGATGATTCTAATGGAAGTATTGACTCAGAATAGGGTCTCATTGTTTTTAGTTTCTTTGTTTACTATTTTTATGTTGTTTTTCTTTTGATAATGGCATTGTATGTCATTGTGTGTTAACCAGTTGTAATCTTTTCCTATTATAAAAGAAAAATATATTTTGGTTTAAATCAATCTGTTTGAATTAAATTTATGATTGATAACATGATCTGATTGATAAATTTATTAATCAACGTGTATGTATGCAATTCGATCATTTCATTATTAAATCTCATCATTGCATAATCATACTTTAACTCTGATAAAGATCATTGTACTGCATAAATACTAAATTTCTTGATCTAGATAAGTTTGAAGGGTTATGCAGGAATACAGTTTGTTGACTGAACTAAGATGGAAAATCAACATTACTCTACAACAAAAATTGATTAAGATTAAGCTTTAATCGATTAAGATTTGTCATTTGGTTTAAAGATTCCAAACTTCTAATATATGATACTTTAAACCTTGACTTATATTATGTTATATTTTTATTGATCTTATATCTCTTTGCTTAATTCGCTGTGAATATGATTTGAGATTATAAGTGATTAAACTGTTGAGATCATTCAAAATGTATCAATACTGCTCTGATATAATGTTTGTAATCTTTCTCTTATACATTTCTTGAATATTCTTGTGTGATATATGCTCTAACTGTATTATGCATCTGTGTTATGATATTTGAATATGCATAATGATAGGGGGAGTATTGTATGGTGTTTAATTGTTCACATGTTACTGAAAGGGGAAGAAAATGATAAAAGCATGTGAAGATTATTGACAGGTGGAGCATCAAATTATTCTGATATACTGATTGATGCATCTCAAACTGCTTTATTATCTTTATGTTTCAATTACAGTGTACTTAATGCCATTTTTGCTAATGCCCAAAGCGGGAGAATATTTGATGTAATTGAACTGTGTTTTCTGAGTTAATTGAACTGCGTTTAATTATGGATTATACAACATGGTTTTATTAATCATGGTTGTTATTGAAGGCTAATTTCTTTTTCTTTTCTTTGAGAAACTCACGGTGATGGAGCTGCAATGTGTGCGTGGATGCTATTGGAACATGCACTTCATTTATTAGCTAAGCTTTGTTTCTTTATTTCCGCTGTGTGCATTTTAATTTTTAGCTTAAACGTTGTTTCTTTTTCCAGACATAGGGTACCTTTTAATTACTAGATTGAATGTTGCGTTTTTTTTATTTATTACCGCTGCAATGATACTTTTTTCTGACTTAGCAATTACATTTCAATTGTGTCATAAGTTTTCTTAATTATTTATTGCATTCAAATGGATTCACACACTTTTGTATTCGTTTTATTCTAGCTGCACGACATTTTAAGTGTTTTAGTTTACTGTTTTCATTCACTATATTGTCTACTATGTTCTGTTTATTGTTTTGGTTCGGTTTATTTATCTTCTCTCATTTTCAATTTGCTCGTTTCCATCGTTCAATCTTCATGTTTTATTCATTTACTTTAAAGATTTCCAATTATGTTTGGTTGTATTTAATTTCCAGTTTTAATTTAGTTTATTTCTAAGCACGAAAACACTTTCAAAACTCCCCCACTATGTGTTTGACTTAAGACTCGAACCACATTTGGTCCTTGAGAAACGATCTAGGAGTCACCTCCTAACATTATACTACATTCTTTAATGCACATCAAATTTGATGGGTCGCGACAGCCGCATCAAATTTTGGCGCCGCTACCGGGGACCAACGGTTCGGTTTTAGGTCTTTTGTTGTGTTAGTGTGTGTTGTGTTTTGTCTTGTGTTGTGAGTGTGATGCTTTGTTTTGTGTGTGCGTTATTGTGTGTGCATGTCGCATCTTTAATTGTGTTGTGTTTTGTTTGTTTTGTAATTTTTAGGATTTCTTTTGTACCTTCCTTTTTTCTTTTTCCATGTTTACCCATTTTAATTTTGTGAATACTGCTTATTCTGCCAGTGCCTCTGATTATGATTCTCCTTCTGCATGTTACTCTGATTGTAATTCATATTCTGCTAATTTTTATGCTGAGAACAATATGGCTCATCCTCCGACTTCTAAGAGTTCTCTTTGGGAACCGGTTCCACCTATTGAGGATGATGTTCATTGCATTCTCAAGACTGGACTGATACAATTGTTGCCTAAGTTTCATGTTTTGCAGGTGAATGCCCACATCAACATTTGGAAGACTTCCACATCATGTGCTCTTCAATGAAACCTCCACATGTCCAGGATGACGATATGTTCTTAAAGGCATTTCTGCAATCATTACAAGGAGCAACAAAGGATTGGCTTTATTGTCTTCCTTCAGGGTGTATCACTTCTTGGGAAGATCTTAAGCGATTGTTCTTGGATGAATTCTTCCCTGCTTAGTATGGTTACAGCAATAATCCTGGAAGGAATGACGCTAACTTGGGATGGCTGGATACCCCACAACAAATTCATTATCAAGAACCACTAGTCCAGCAATACCAAAGTCAGCAATATGATGCTCGTGCCCAAATAGCTCCTCAACCTTCTACTTCTAAGCCTACATTGAAGGAGTTACTAAGGCAAATGGCTATGCAGAACATTGAGTTCATGCAAGAGACTAGAGCATCCATTCGGAGTTTGACTGATCAGATAGGGCAAATGGCTACTCAACTCACTGAGGAACAGTCTCAAGATTCAAAGTTACTATTTCAGACTGTTCAACTTCTAGATGATGTTAGTGTCATTGACCTAGGAGATGGGAACCGGACTAATGAAGATTTTGAGGACCAGGCAGGTATAAGCAGCAATTTTGAGATAAGTAGACCATCTTCACCTTCCACCACTCTACCAATCTTCAGGGAAGTGGAGGTAAACATACCTAAGATTGATTCTATTCTTGATGATCATGTTGTTGATAGGTATGTTATTGATGATTATATTTTTTATGAGCATGCTTTTAATTCTACTCCTCTGCATGATGAGAACCACTTTTTGCCATCCTATCTGAATACTTCTTATCCATGCACTGAACATGAATTTGAGCTTGTTGTTGATATTGCTTCTAAATTTGAAAGTGATTCATGTTTTGAGAGTATATTTGAGGTTCAGTTTGATAAATTAGGATTGGGTGTTATACGTCTGCATGACATTTCTTTGGAGCCACATTGCACTAACCCTATTGCAGGAGGTACACATGAATTTGACCAACATGCACCCACAGTGGAAAACAAAGGTGCTAACACTCACAAAAGCTTCATCATCAATAGGCACCTGATGAACTCACTCATCAACAATCACTTCTTCTTAGATCCAACTGTGGAAGACATTTCCCTGCTTGATCAAATCTGGATGATGTAGTAGTTCTTCCTCAAAACTTCCTTGTTGGATCCTGTGGTGGAAAACATCTCCCTGATAGTCCGAAATTGGCAACTGCCACCATGACCAGGGGAGTTTTCTTTTTCCCTTCTCCCCCTTTCCCTACTTTTATTGCACTTGTCCATGATTTGTTCAATGTTCTGATTTCTGATCTTATACTTATGACACATTGAGGACACTGTGTAGTTTAAATGTGGTCTATTGGGGGAGATTTTGATTTTTCTTTGTTAGTTTTTGTTTTCTTGGTTAAATTTTTTCTTTTCTAGGTAGTTTTTGTTTTGTCTTGTGTACAATTTTACATGTTTCTCTTGATTTATGGACTTTGTTTAGGTTGTTGATATGTCTTTCACTTCATTGATACTCTGATTGTTTGGAAATCCTTGCTTTTCTCTGCTTGGAAGATGATTATGATGTTTGAGAGTTGAATTGATTCTGACAAATACCCTGTGTGAGATTTGAGCCACTTTATTATCTTTCTTGTGTGTGATATGACTCTTGATTGCTTGCACATATGCCTTGGCCTGACTCTTGTTAATAATTCTTGATTGATATGCATGTTTGAAAGTGATAAAGGCAATTTTGTTCTTGAGCCTCTCTAGCCAAATAAGCCTACCTTGTTCTAAACCTTTGATAACCCCTTTTGAGCCTATATTTTTCCCATTTCTTTGTTTTAAAGCTCATATACTAGCCCTAACTGAAAAACCATGACTACCTTAACCTTAGGGAATTTTGGAGCTTTGGAAGTGTCTTGAGAACAAGTGTGGTCTCCTTGGGGATTCTGATGAATTGGCTAGTTGGTTCCTCTTCTGGTTTTGTTTTTGGAAATATGATATAAATCTTGTCTCTTACAGTTGTGTGCTAAAGAGAGAAAAGAAAAGAGACAGGATGAGAAAAAAAATAGAGAAAAATAAAAAAAGATATTGTGAATAATGGAGTCAAGAAGAGGATTGAATTAGAGGTTTTGGGTGTGATTTGACTGTGTTTACACTTGTTCCCCATTGCTCCTCTAGTTCTTTTGGTTTATAGCTTCTCATCCATATGTTATCATCCCTTGTCCTTGGCCCCATTACATCCATAAAAGACCTTTTGATTTGAACATGCATATGTTTTGAGTGTTGATATTAGAGGCTTTCCAAATATGTTGTCGTTTGCTTTCTTGAGTGCATTGAGTTGACATTGCTTACCGTAGACACTTGAGAGAAACACTAATAGTGCATCTCTGAGTTTTTGTTGCTTTTGATTCACTTCTTGAGCTGATTGGTCATTTTGTCATGCTTTGAATTGCTTGGATAATTTCATGAGTATCTGCTTTCTTTGATTCTGAGTTGGATATTTTCTACTTCTTTTCTTTGTCCAGATTTCTTGAGGACTATGTAATCCTGTTTGTTTCCTTGTGAGTCTTTACTTTTTTTGTGTTGATGTTGTGTCACTCCTCTAATGTCCTTTGAATTATTCCTTGATTTGCGTCTTGATTTTTCCCAGGAGTGCAAAAGACTAAGTGTGGTCTATTTTGATGAGTCAATATTTTCTTGACTTCACTTAATTTATTGTGCTAGAATTAATCAGGGAATTTTTCTTAAATATCTGATATTTTTCTTAAATATCTGATATTTTTTCGTTTTTGCTAATTGTGCTTGATTTGATCAAAAATTCTTATTTTAACTAATTTGAATTATCTAAGGCTAATTATTTGCATTATTAATTGTAGGGAAATTGTTGGATAATAATCAGGAACATTTGAAAGGTTGACACTTAATTCAAGGCTCTCCACAAAAGAAGTCTGGAGAAGAAAAAGGGGAGTGACACCTAGAAAAAACAATTGACATTCAAAAAGGAGCTTCAAAAAGTATTGGGCTGGTGATGAGTTGCTATTTCTTGAATTATATTTAGTTTATTGCACTTAAATAGACCAGGGAATTGTGTTTAATTGTCTATTATTTCCCCGTTTTTTGAATTCTGCTTAATTTGGTCGGAAATTCGTAATTGTGCTAATTTGGGTTTTCTGAGCTGATTAAGTGCATTTGTGGTTGCAGGGAAGTTATGGAAACATCATCTGGAGCATTGGGATATGGCGTGACACACTCAAAGGCTCAACATTTCGTTTTCTAGAAGCCCTTAATTAGAATTAGGTGTTTTGGACCCTTTTAGGGGCAATTTTGTAGAACATGTACCTTTTAGGTAGGGTTTTTCTTTCTTTTGTGTGGACCCCACCCTCATTGAAGGGGAGACACATGGCCTTTAGGTTAGCCGCCATCCTCACGGAACTTTTCTCCTTATATAAAAAAAAGGTTCAATCCTTTCGGACATCCCTATTTGTGTAGGGTTGTCTCAAATAGGTCCTCATATTTATTTTTATCTCAATTAGGTCCCTATTTTTGTAAAATTGAGTCAATTGGAACCTTGCCATTAATTTCAATAGACGGTGTTAAATTTATTGAGTCATGGCACGCTGACGAAGCAAATTTTAATGACGTGGATCAAATTCATTTACACGTGGACCTACAGCACCGTCGAGTACTCTCCTTCTCTCCCCTCCTCCTCTCCCCCTCCCCCTCCCCCCGCCTTCGTCTTTCTCGTCGATCTTTCCTCCCCCGACGACCAACTGCTCTCCCTCAAGAAGGACCTCCTCCTCCTCCTCCTCCTCCACCACCACTTCCCCGATCACGCCCTCATTGCTCTCCTCACCTTCGATTCCATGGGAGACTTGAACATATGCCCGAGACATTTCTTGAACTGATCGAATTCGAAAGATTCAGAGAGAATCATGAATCCACCAGACTGCTCAACAGGTTGTCGAAGCTCGGCGGCCCCAACTTGGTCGAGCGAACAGGCAAAGAGATCAAGAATAACAGACGCATCAGATAGCCTCTTGGAGAGTTAGTTATAGAAAGAGCACGAGTTGGCGTGGTGTCTGACTTGGTTGTTGAAGATGTGATGGTGGGTTCTGATGGGTTGGCGGAGATCAGAATCAACAACGATTCCAGGTCCGATAGTGGCAGGTCCGGAGGTGAAGAGCATGATCCTGGAGCCTGTGGTGACAAGGCAAGACTCTAGAAGTCCGAGGGCGACAGAAATGGCAGTGCCGGTGCACCTTAGAGGGCGAGTGGCGGAGGTGGAGTAGAATGTGGAATGGATGTCTTCTGACAGAGATCTTATTGTTGCCGCTCGTCCTTAACGCTCGGATGATTGAGATCTTATTGTTGTCGCTAGTCCTTAACGCTCGTCTTGGTCCATACTGTAGGACGATCGGTTTGATAGAGATCTTTTACCTACCGATCGTCCTTTACGCTCGGTCTTACCGCTTTCGTACCGCTCGACAGGTACGCTCGTACCGCTCGACAGGTACGCTCGTCATCTGCTCTGTCGCTCGTACTGTTCGACATCTACTCTTGGACGATCGGTCTTACCGCTCGTTAGATTCAATTGTCTTCTCACTACCGATCGTCTCCTCTCTAGGACGATCGGTCTAGGAAGTCGCTTGGTCTGCGATTCATTTTTAGTAGTTGTTTCTTTTTTTGCTGTATAAATACATTTGCTTTGTTGTATTTTCTGTAATTTTCAATAATACAATTCTTTTCAGTCTTTTCTTTCTGGTTCTCTCTTCCTCGTTTTCTCTGATTACTTACATCTTCAATTGCAGAAGTGATGGAGAATTCACATTCGGAAAATGGCAACAGAAAATCCTGTTTTGGGGTGTGTCCGTGATGCAGCGGGTGGGGGCGGCCAATGTTGAGGAACTGGCGGATCTGAGGGAGAGATTAAGGAAAATTGAATAAAGTTAGTTGATGATCGAATGAAGTGGATTGAGTGTAAAAGAAAGCGGGGATTGAATCAGAAGAAGTAAGAATAATAAGTGTAGTAGAGTGAAATACCTGATTGGAGGAGAGATGGCAGCTGCCGTGAAAGAGGTGGAGGGAGGAACAGGGGGAAGAGGCGAGATGGTGGAGATAGACCATGGAATCGAAGGTGAGGAGAGCGACGAGGGCGTGATCGGGGAAGTGGTGGTGGAGGAGGAGGAGGAGGTCCTTCTTGAGGGAGAGTAGTTGGTCGTCGGGGGAGGAAAGATCGATGAGAAAGACGAAGGCGGGGGGGGGAGAGGAGGAGGGGAGAGAAGGAGAGTACTCGACGGTGCTGTAGGTCCACGTGCAAATGAATTTGATCCACGTTATTAAAATTTGCTTCGTCAGCGTGCCACGACTCAATAAATTTAACGTCGTCTATTGAAATTAACGGCAAGGTTCCAATTGACTCAATTTTACAAAAATAGGGACCTAATTGAGGTAAAAATAAATACGAGGACCTATTTGAGACAACCCTACACAAATAGGGATGTCCGAAAGGATTAAACCTAAAAAAACGTTGTTTTTGAAAAAAAAAAAAGCACTTTGTCACTACCAAGAATGGAGGGTGATATTGCTCGAAGAACGATACACGGTGATACTGCAAAGGAGAGCTCCACGCTAATTTCAAATTGCTGAATTCTCATTGCCTTTTCTTTTGGTTTTGTACACCTTTTTATTGAAACTTTTGTTCATCTGCTGTAACGTTCATTTATATATTCCATAAATTAGAATTTTGTTTTACTTGTGCATGCAGTTTCGTTTTCAATTTGCCATTTAATTTCATTTTGGCTCATGAAATATTTGGAGTGAAGTTTAGGTCCAGTAATGCTTCATTATTAAACTGTATGGTGGGTTTTATTTTGGAAGAAGATGCGCTGATTCCAGGACCTGTGAGGTGCATTCGGTGAATTATTTTCATCTTGGCTGGTGAGTGAAATTTTATTTTCTTTGTGTAAGAGTTGTTGTCACGGTTTGGCTGGCAGAAGAAGCACACTACTACCACAACTGCAAGCGGCGTTGAGAGTGAAATGATAAATGGCACACGCTGCTGCATCTTTGCTGGGACGACAGGAGCACGTGGAGGTTGAAAATGATGTCACGGCTGGAAGCATTGAAGCAAGTGGTATGCACGGTTAAGTGTTGGAAGCTTGAGGTGCCACGGCTGGAAGCAAGGAGGAGAAAGGCCACGGAGAAAGGCTACCCAACTTTCATTTTTGGAATTAATACTTTGCAGAATGGAGATGGAAGAAGTATGTTTAATCACACGGAGATTGAGAAGAGAGGCACGGGTTCTAGTGGTAGATTAGGAGCACTTTCATACGGTGATTTGAGATTGGATGGATGGCAGCGCATGCAAATCGGAGAATGTGGCATCAGCTCACGTCCAAGGAGGCACACCGAGATTGAGAAGGAAGTGGTGACGCGGTGATTTTCATTCCAACAGCACAAACTTTATTTTTCTTTTAATCATGTTTTTTTTGTTTCCAACATAGAAAGTGGTGAGCAAACGGGAAGCAACTCTCGGTTTTCATTGTTTTTATAGAATAGGATGTTGTTTTAATGAGAGAAAAAAAGGTGAAGCAAGGAGCTGCACTCGGGGCATCTTTTACATTTTGATTGGTGATGGAGATTTATTTTTTTTAATTGGAATGTGCACACGGTTCATCCAGAAGAGATAAAGTCCAATAGGTTTTATTTTCATTGTCTTCACACTTGAACAAAAGCTATTTTTATATTATATGTTATGGATTTGCCTTTTAGCTTTTCACTTTTAAACTCAATGTTGCATTTTAATTTAGTTCAAGCACTTTTCACTTTAATGTTGTCTATTACGTTCGGTTTATTGTTTCCACTCACTATGATGTCTATTCTGTTCTGTTTGGCTTCTTTATCTTCTTGCATTTCCAAGTTTTAGAAACCTTTCGGTCTCAATGTAGAACCGTTTGGTCATTTGTAGGATCGTTCGTTCTTCATGCTTTGTTCATTTATTTTAGTGTTTTCAATTATGTTTGATTGCATTTAATTTACAATTTTAGTATAGTTCATTTCAAATCACAAAAACACTTTCAAAACCCCCCAACTACGTGTTTGACCTAAGACTCGAACCACATTTGGTCCTTGAGAGACGACCTAGGAGTCACTTCCTAGCACTGTACTACATTAATTTTTGCAATCAACTTTTGTATGAGGTGCGACCCTCTCATCAGCTGGGCTGGAATTAAGAACACATGCGGGGTTTAATTAGGGTGTTGCTCCCTCCACCACCACACCTTTCTCCCTCCACCTCCCATTTACTATTTTGTCCCTCAGTAAAATTTTGTTTTTAGGGTTATTATTTTGTAATTTTACCCATTCACAACCTATTTCACTAATAACCTATTCTAGTCCCGTACATGAGTAAAATACTTTTCTTTCATTTTAACATTATATTTCTTCCTCTCTTTCTTTCATCGTTGTGAGATACTACAAGTTGCAAAGGTTGGTGGTGGTGGAAAGAATGATCAAGCAGTCTCCCTCTCGTGGTGCAGTATCGCTCTCGTGGTGCAGTATCGCTCTCGTGGTGTAGTGCATGGAGTGGTGTAGTGCGTGTCGTGCTTCCTCGTATTCGAATAAACCTTGAAAAAAAACCCTAAAATAAAAAATGTAACCTTTAAACGGAGGTGACATCCTTCAACGGATGTCAACATCCTTCAACGGATGTCAACATCCTTCAACGGATGTCCACATCCGTTTAAGGTAAAACGGATGTCGACATCCATTTAGGTCAAACGGATGTCAACATCCGTTTAGGTAAAACGGAGGTTGACATCCGTTGAAGATGTCACCTCCGTTTAAAGGTTAATTTTTTTATTTTAGAGTTTGTTTTATTAGGGGACGTGCGTTGAAGGATGTGACCTCCGTTGATGTATACTTCCTCACGCTGGTTGATGCTCTGGACGCTCCTTGATGTTCCTCCACACCATGGCGGCGACGCTCCTTCACACCACGGCGACAATGGAACCTTTCAAACCAAAAAAAAAGACTGGGAAGAAAAAGGAATGGAAGTGTGGGAGGTGGGGAGGTGAAACGAAAATGGGGAAAGGGGAAGAGAGTTTCGTGGGTGGGTGTTGGGAAAGTAAAACTAGGGTTTCAAATTATTTAAAATAGAGTAAAAGTAAAAATCTTTTTAACTTAAGGATATAATTGTATTTAAAATAATGTGGGGAGGTGGAGGAAGTATAGGGTGGTGGTGGAGGGAGCAACACCCATTTAATTATGGAGCAACAGCACTCGGATAGGGAGAGATGTATGGTGCCACGGTCCAGCTGAAAACGCTGAGGGTGTTGCTTCCTCCACCACCCCAAGTGCTTTTGCACCTCTCCACTATTTTTTATTTATTCCAAAAATACTCTAAACCTCCCCACTATTTTCTTTTATTTCAAAAATACCCTACACCTCCCCATTATCCTCAACAATCTCTCTTTCTCTCTCTGCATTAATAGAACATTCATATGACTTAGATTTAAACTTGATATATTGCAAAATATAAAATTCAGGAAACTTCAATATTAGTGCTTCTACCACTTCCATTTTATAAACTTAAAAGTTAGATGCAAATACAAAATAATAAACATAATAATATTAATAGTAAATAATATATTATTATTATTATTATTATATATTAACTTTATAATGACGAAAGAACTAAATAAATTTCAAATCTTTAACAAATAACTTTTCTTTTATATTTTAAGTATTTAATGATATTTTTATATTATTTATCTAATAAATTAAATACTTTATTCAAGTTATTTGAGTCAAACATGTCGGTAAGTTAAAACATAATATAATGTTAAAAATTATAGATATTAAATAAAAAAAACTCACACATATATATAAACATTTTTCTAGAAATTTAGAACAAAATTTTACAATTTATTAAGTGATTTGAAGAAAAAAAAATATTTGAACAGTGAAAATAAGATTGAATCAAACTTATTTAAAGAAAAGTGTAAATAAAGTTTTGCAATGTATGACAAATTTAAATTTGAACCATGTGAATGCTTCATTAATGTGGAGAGAGAAATAAAAAGATGGTTGAATATAGTCGGGAGGTGTAGGGTATTTTTGAAATAAAAAAAAATAATGAGGAGGTATACAATATTTTTAGAATAAAAGAAAATAATGGGTAGGTGCAGGAGCACTTGGGGTGGCGGAGGGAGCAACACCCAAACGCTGATTCATTCAAGAAGTGGAGTGTACGGTGATTGGAGAATTCAAATCAATTGCAAAGAGATGGCACACGTGAAAGAAGCGTTGAATCACTTGGCCTGGTCGAGTAGAGGCAGCAGCAACACGGCCCAAAGCACGTCCAGGAGATGTCACGAGTCCAGCACAGCAGCTTGTGGGTGCAGCTCTCGGTTCAGCAGGCTGGAGCAAACACGTCACGGGCTTGGATGCACGTAATGTGGGCTGAGTCATGCTCCAGCTTCAATAAAGGTCCAGCAAAGGTGAGGTTCAGCAATTTGGTGAGCACACGAAAGAGTCCACCAAGGCCTGCAGCAACACACACACACGAGGGGATAGTTGGAGGTATTAGTAGGGGTGTAATGTAGAGAAAGGGTGTGACGGGCAGCAACATGTGGTGGCAAAAGAAGAAGTGGTCCAGCATCCAGCACTCATGTTCGTCCAGCAAGCACCTCATGGGCTGAAGGGAATTGAGGATTTGGGAAGCGTCCAGAGGTCCACTAGGGGGCACGGGAGTAGGTCCTGGAATTTTGCAATAAGGAGGGGTTCAACCGCCATACTGAGAGGAGCTTTCTAAAAACGTTGTTTTGAGAGATGGGATGACATCCAGAATTGAAGAGGAGGCCACGCACATGGACGGCTACGGCTGAGGAGAGAACGTACATTTCACGGTCTCACTAATGTAGAAAGAGGATACGGCACCGGTTAATTTCACTCATAGGCAGCAGTTTTTGAACCGAGGCATATTCAGGCGAGACAAAAAGTGATAGCCTTTTTGCCTCGGTTCCAAACCGAGTTATTTTGTTTGTCTCTACGGCCTCGGTTAGAACCTAAACCGAGGTAGTAGGATCTTTTTTTTTCCTTTACCGTGCTTTGGTTCTGTTCTGATTTCAATTTCAAACCCCAAACTGAAAAACGTTCAATTTCAGATTTTAATTTCAAACCCCAAACTGAAAAACGTTAAAAAATGAACAAGAACTCAGATAACAAAATGAATAATCCGAGGAGATAACACGGTGTTTCACAAAGTCAACAAACTCAGATAACACAACTGGAACCCCAAAATTAGATGCATAACTGAAACCCTAAGTTGCAAAAACAAGAACAAAAACCCCAAATCTGAAAATGAAAAATCTAATTTTCCAATTCTCAATTTCAGAAACCCTAAAATACCAAATCGAAAAACGATTCACTCCGCTGCCGCCTTCCTCACCGCCTCGCTGCTATCAGCCGCGCCTCGCCACTATCAGACGCGACATCGCTGCTATCAGTCGCGCCTTGCCGCTATCAATCGCGACCTCGCCGCTATCAGTCGCGCCTCGCCGCTATCAGCCGCGCCTCGCTGCTATCAGACGCGACCTCGCTGCGCCTCGCCTCGTCGCGATCAGACGCGACCTCGCCGCGCCTCTCTGCGTTTCTCCACGTCTTTGCTGCTTGTTCGCGTTCAAGGGAAGAAGAGAAAGGGAAGAAGCTTTAGTGAAAAAGCGTGGCGCCTTCAAGGGAAAGAGAAAAAGAGGATCTGGTGCGCGTTTAATAGAAAGAGGAGGATCTGGGCTTGCTCCGAAATCGGGATCTAGTGCACCTTCAAAGGAAAGAGAGGATCTGGTGCGGTGCGCGTTCAATGTTCAAGAAGCTTCACCCTTAATTAGGTCACTAAATATCGCAGAGAAAGGATTTGGGCCTATACGGACAGAGGTAATATTACTATGTTTCTGTTTCGGTTCTTCAATCTAACCGGTGCCTATTAATGACTTGATTGATTTGACCAGGTCTGTATGCTTCGGTTCTGCGCCCAACCGAAGCAGTATCATTTTTTCTGACCATGTTTAGGCACCGGTTGCCTTTGAAACTGAAGTGGTAGAGCTGTTCTGCACCGGTCTTCTTTGAACCGAGGCCTATAAGGTCTCCTTAATTACGAAATTGCCACCGCATCTGTATAGGCAACGGTTTGGTGTAAACAGAGGTCTAATGTACGAGTTTAAAAGCACATTTTGTACTAGTGTCTGGCTGGAGAAAAAAGCATAACGGAGCACATTTCATTTTTATTTAGAAGTACCATCCAGCTTGGTTGGAGATGGTGCAGCACGCAAGCAAAAGAGGAGTGCACGGGAATTTAAATTGAAACGGTGATTTTAAATTGATGATGCACGGTGATTTATTTGGAGAAAAAGCTAACATTTATTTTCTTTTAAGAAAAAGTAACATTGATTTGAATTTGGAGCAGAGGAGTCTTTATTTTCATTTGGGAATTGCTCTGCTTGATTTTGTTTAGTTTTAAATAGAAATGTTATGATTCACCTTGTTTTAATGCATGCACCGAGATTTATATATATATATATATATATATATATATATATATATATATATATATATATATATATATATATATATATATATATATATATATATATATATATATATATATATATATATATATATATAATATATATTTAGTGTATACATGGAATGAATTTAGCTTTAGTCATATATTTTATTTTAACTGTCATGCATTTTTAAATTGTTGTTTCCTTTATGAATATGCGTTGAGGTTGCCGAATTTGGCATTTCACCTTTTAACTCAACATTGCAATTACTATTGATTTATCTTTGCAAGTTGTTCACGTAATTTAATTTTGTTTTTCTTCTTAAAATTGGTTCAAGCACTTTTTTGCATATTTTTTTTTAAATCTCGCTGGTTTGTGTATTTAATGTGGTAGTTTAAGTATTGCATTTGAATAGCACATCATATGTTTCTTTATTATTTTTTGCATACTAATTAGTTCACACATCTTGTTTTAGGACAGTTCGCTGTTTTCATTCACTATGTTGTCTATTTTGTTCTGATTCTTTATTTTTCTGTATTTTTAATTTCCTCACTTGCTTTAGAAACCGTTCGGTCTCAATGTAAAACCATTCGATTTTCATGTTTTGTTCATTTATTTCAATGCTTTCAGTTATGTTTGGTCGTGTTTAATTCCCAGTTTTAATTTAGTTCGTTTCTAATCACAAAAACACTTTCAAACCCCCCCCCCCACTACGTGTTTGACCTAAGTCTCGAACCACATTTAGTCCTTGAGAGACGACCTAGGGGTCACTTTCTAGCACTATACTGCATTCTTATTTGCACAACAAATTTGATGGGCCGCGACAGCCACATCAGTTGTGCATCATCAAAAAAGGGAGAGATTGTTCAGATTGTTGATAGGTGATAACGATTGAATTTACCGTTATTTGATACTTAATTTTGATACTAAAAACACCCTTTTTAACTTAAAAACTAGCTTGGAATCATAGTTTTGATGAATAAGAGAGTTGAAGGTGAATTTAACAGTTTTGTGCTAGATTTCCTTGTTTTTTTAACAAGAATTGAGGTGATTGGGAAGAAGAGTTGAAGTAGCGAGGAGTTGGAAGTGTCAAAGAGATGGAAAAGCATCAGAAAGGAGGATCGCAGCAGTGTTGAGCGCCACTTTAGGGGCCCTCAGCGCCAGAGTACACTGTCTCATGCTTGGTTGCCCTTTTTCTAGAGCCCTTTTTCTACAGCCCATCTTGTTTGGTTGAGGACAAGCAAAGTTCTAAGTTTGGGGTTGTGATAACAGTTGAAAAACTGTTATTTTCATGCTTAAAATTGATACAAAAAGCAACCTTTATACTTAGAAACTAGCTTGAAATCATGCTTTTATCCATATTTTCATAAATAAGAGAGTTGGACAGGTTTGTGCTTGATTTCAGTGTTTTTGTGCAGGTTTTAAGGTGAATTTAGTGAAAGAAGTGAAGAAGGAGAGAGATGAGATCAGAAAAGACATCAAAAAGTGTAAAAGGAGAAGCCGAAGTCACCGCTGAGCGGCACTCAGGAGCTTACGGGAGGTCCGCTGAGGGGCAAAATGGCCGCTGGGGGGAAGAAACGACTCACGCACTCACCGCTGAGCGGCACACTTATGGGCTTGGGCCTGAATTTTCTGTAATTTTAGAATAGTATATAAGCTTTAGGACGTCCTAGGGTTTGTATCTTTGGCAAAGACGAAGCAAACACTCTCTCTTCCACCCCTTTGAAGGAGGATCTTGGATGCTCAGGCTACCTCTTCACCTTTCTAGGGTTTTATCCTTCACTCTTTCATTATTGTTCATCTAGGTTCACCATGAATATGGTGAACTAAACCTTGTATGTTTGTTGGGGAATCAATGTAATCTTTTGAAGCTCTCATATATGGAATTTGTGCTTGCATCTTAATCTAAGATTTATGCTTTCTTTCATCATTAGTTAGGGTTTTTCCTCTTTGCTTAATGCTTGCTTTGTTTAACTCATTCAGTGCATGATTATTGATTTTGTCGATACGGGAACGTACGGGGAAGTCTAGATTCGGGGAATCTCTCCCAATATTATATTGGTTATCGTTAAGCTCCTGTGCTAAGAGAACTAATTATTAGGAATGCTAGGAATCGTATGAACTCGTAATTAGGGATAGGCCTTCTTGACAAGGTAATTTAGAGAGTGGCATTAACAATGATGATTTGAATGTTGAATTCCTAAAATATATGAGAGTGGATAAGATGAAATTGACCCCCAACAACATATTCATCCATATATTTCATTGAAAGTATTTGTCTTTTGCTTTTGCCATTGATCAAAACCTCATGCATACATGTTTATTTTCGTCTTTTGCATAATACAATCCAATTATTTCGTTCTTAAGTCTTAGCTAATCAACAAACCACACAACTAAACTAGGTCGTGAGTCCTTTGGGAGAACGATACTTGGTCTTACCAAGTTTATTACTTGAACGATTCAGTCATACTTGCCGATTGTAAAACAAGTTTGTGACATCATATTTTGGTGATCATAAATTTGTCCATCACCTGCTTGCCTCTTAAGCTGACCCTGAGCGCCAGTTCTGACCCACACACCGCCTGGGCGCCCTAAATAGGACCTTGAGCGTCAGTTTGCATGTGTTTATCAACCTTCTCTTCTCTTTTCTAACTTCATTTTTTGGTACTTTGGTTGGTCTCTTTTCACCAATCAGTGAGCTACAGGAATTCTTCGGATTTTATGGAAGTGTGAGCAAAATTCTGGAAGGGTCGTTCGGTTAAGATGTAAGGGAAGCTAGTTAATTTAATTGTTTGGTGGATGATGTATGAAAACATTGTTTGATGGTCTTACACGTGTGTGAAATTGAATGTTTGTGTGTTTGACATTACTTTTGTGGAATGTTAAATGTTGTGGATTATGTCGACTTGGGAGTGAATTTTGGTTTAGGAAAAATGTTCAGTTTTGGTAAATTCTGGTGTATTCTTCATCTTGTAGAAGTTCTGCAGAATTATGTAGAAAGTCGAGTGTTTGTTGTTGACCGCTCAGCCAGGTTCAAGTACTTGTTCATTAACATTTGGTTTAGTAGTACTCGGTTTAGTATTAGTATTTGGTCTTAATAGTGCTCAGTTTCACATTAACATTCAATTTAGTAGTACTCGTTTAGATTGTATGTGTTTATATGTTTTTCTACATGTGTATGATTATCTAATATGTTTGTTTAGATTGTATGTTCACATGACTATTAAATTACACTAGCTTACCCTTCTTTTTTGTCTTGCTCTGTGCCTGTTTGGCATTTCTCCTTTGCAATGATCATCCGGTGGATGTGAGCAGAAGATGGCGAGTGTTCGGTAGAGCAGCCGCTGGATGGAGAGGACCCAGCTGCTTAGACTAGGACCGACCGGTCAAGCGGAGATTTTGTAAACACCGATTAGTTATGTTTATAGTTTTGTTCTTTAGGCATAATTTTGTAAAGTTTTAATTTTATTGTTATTTTTGGATAATTGTACTGTTGACACTTTATTACTTAGTAGATGATTGTTCTATTTTATCATGTTATGTAATAACTCTATAATATAGTTATTCTATATATTTAGAATGTTACATTATTAAAAAGACTCAATTTCATTTTAATTTGAAATATTCTTATAAGAAGTTATATGAATTTTGTAATATTATATATATATATATATATATATATATATATATATATATATATATATGCCGGAATCCAACTACTGGAAAGTAACTCTTTGAAACTCTTATTGGAAATTATAGCAGACCACCTCCAATAGAATAATATGAAAGGAACAGCTGATATAAATTACTTAAAAAATTAAGAAATATAATTACATATCTTTTTTTAAAAAATATTTTTTACATTTTAAAATTTTAATTTTTTTACTTAATTTTAATTATAGAATATTTTTAGATTAACTGAGGGGAGTAATAATAATTGTTTAAAGAAAAAATATTTATTTTCAAAAAAACATCATTAAATAATAGCATTTTAAAGAAAAAAAATTATTGAATGATTAATTTAGATACGAAATTCGTATGTGTTTTATGAGATAGTTATATAAGATACAGCACTTGTATCACATACTACATGTATTTCATACATAGATACGTTTATTTAAAAATTATAGAATATGATATTATATATATATATATATATATATATATATATATATATATATACAAAAAATATTAAATATATAATTATTATTTGTCTAAATCCAAATTAAAATCATATGTATTAATAAATGTTGGTAAAATATTTTAAAATATTCAATATTGATACGTGTAGGAAATATACAACTTGGCATTGCTTAAAATATTTTTGTACTTTATTAAATTTTAAAAAAAAAAATTGAAAGACAATTAAATGTATAAAACTAAATTTGTATTTAATGTGCATCGCTTAGCTAGTCACTAATTAAAATATTAAAAAATAATTAAATTTATAGAGTTAAATTTTCATTTAGTGTGTATGAGTTATCAGATTGACTAATTAAATAATATAATTATTTGTTGACTCTTGGTGTGAAACTACTTCCACTGTTTGAATATAAATAGATGAATAGTTGTAGTTGAATAACATATTGAGTAAATAAAATGAGGTCTTCAAGATGTTTCATTGTCAATATGACATTTTTGTTATCTCTTTTCATCATGACTTCCGGTTATTAATTATGTTATTTTCACTTTCTTTATAGTTTCTCAATTTAGATGAGTCATTTTCTTCTATACTATACATTTGATTTCTTACTATGAAATCAAATATTTTACATAGTTTTTGTGGAATTATTCTTTTATTTGAAAAATTAAGTTGGTAATGTTCTTAATTAGATTCTTGTGATGTAGATTTGTGCACAAAGAAGACAGAAGCAAGAGGAATCATTTATAGAACACCATGTGATAACGATAAGCAATGCCAAGTTGGATGCCATAATCCAAATTTTGGATGTGCCTCAGTATGCATTGAACATGTTTGCCAATGTCCACATCTAACTTCAACTTATACTGATATTGTCAAATCACCCCACCTAGCACCACCACCACATCACCCTCAACCACCACACCAAGCACCATCACCACACGACCATGGTCCACTACACCAGCACCAAGCATCAGAGCCACGCCACCACATGCATCACCACAAATCACCACCACCACTCATTGCATCCTCAAACTGAGTCATCTTCTTCAGATGGAATTGATCATCAACCTCTTTTTCACATGTATTCTTAGTTCTTAATAAAATGTGATTGTTTCATGACTCATCGTGTCTTTTTATTGTATCAAAGTTCATCTTCTTTGTTAAATTGAATTGATTGATAGAGACAAATTTTAGTTGACAATTTTTGAAAAATGAAAATTATATAATTAAATTTTTATAAATTAAAATTAATTTAAGTTAATTTGTAAAAAAAACAAAGTATAATTCTTTAAAAAATATTCAAACTTTTATTTCCAACTTGTTTACAAATTAGTTCTAATTTATGATGAATTTTTTTAGTTGTTTAAGAAAACATGTATAAACATAATCTAATTCGTTGTATGTGCTAAATTTTAATTTTGAAATGAAAAGGAATTTAATGTTTCTTTAATTATTAAAAGATTGTAATCAGGATGATAATAAGAAGTTAAAGTATCAATCAATATTATTTGGTTTAATCATTCACGAAGTCCTTTTTTTCGCGTGGAATCTCAATTTAGTCCCTTTGTTTTTGGAAATCTCAATTGGGTCCCAAATTTATGAAAATTGCAACAATTGGATCCTTTCCGTTAAATTGTGAATGATTAAACCATATTATTAATGTGGAAGCAACTTCATAATAAGAGAACAAGAAGTCTTTAAAACATATGTTCAAGAGTAACAACAATAATGATAAAATATAACTAACACAGAGCCATTACTCAAAAGACAAACTAAAGATAATCAAAATCAATAAAAATTCTTATATTAAACACCTTGTAAGTGTTGCTTAATACGTAATCAAACAATAATTTATTGATTTAGTACAAAAAATACAACAGATCTAGGGAAGAAATTTAGAAACATAAATATCAGAATGTGTTTCAATTCAACGCAATTACTTCTTGCACCCTATATTTTTTTTTCCTGCACCCTAACATAAACAACTTTTGAAAAACAAATTCGAAAAATCAATCACCTTGTTTAATTACGTTTTTGCATCACAATCATAAAAACCTAAACACATATTAATAGGATCTATTAAGCATTTATTAACCATAGGGATCTAGAGAAAATAAATTTGCACTTACAGAGAAGACAAAAATTCAACCAATCTTAATATTTAATATTTTCAATAGCATTCATGAAAACATTTAATGGAATAAATATTTTTTCTTTAGAATTTAATTACATATCCCCAATTTTGTTCTCTTGAAATGGAGTGAAAGGAACAGAGTATTCTGAAGTTATTTTCAATTTAATTTGAAGTGGAGCAGAAAATCAAGGTTTCTTTATCTCTATGTTTATGGCTTCAGTCGACATCACTATATGGTTTCTCCTTTAGTCTGGATCTGGATTTCTTATCTCAGAAAAACTGCATTCATTCATTCAATGTTGCGCTCTCTGTCTTCAATCCACGCATTAGGGAGGATATTGAAATAAAAAATCTTACCTCAAATTTAAAAAAAAATAATCATAATACAATGCATATGTGTATTTACATATTTTAGGATTGTAATACATGATCTAAGCAAAGTAATCATTGATTTCTAAATTCTCTATTAAACTTTTCAGAGGATGTTATTTTTGCTTCAATGGCAACATCACTCAGAAATCCCCTCTGAGGAAATTCTTGAGGCACAAGACTTTTATATGTTTCAAATTATGCAACTTCTTCGGTTTTGGCCAAGAGACTGTATAATATTTCCTACAGTTTTGTTCAAAATCAATTTAGCCATTTCATGAAAGCAATAAACCATAATCACTTCTATCTCTACAAGAACACAAACATGTTCTCAAATAATCATAAACTTGAAAGTTATGAACATGTAACACATAAACACCTGTGTTATTAATAATGTGTTGTCATCATAAAAAATAATAAGCTCTTAGATTGTAAGGTTTAGCTAACTCAGTGCTCTCCCTATCAACAATCTCAACAATCTCCCCCCTTTTTTTATTATGCACAACCATGATTAGTAAACAACCATGTTGTATAAATCAAATCATATCATATCAAAATGTATCAGAGCAAATGATCAAAATGTATCAAAATGTATCAGAGCAAACGTGTTGAAATATATATCAGAGTATATCAGATCAAACAAAATGTATATCAAAGCTCAAAATGAATATCAGAGCATTCTCCCAGCATTTGGTAGCTCAAAATGAATATCAGAACATTCTCTCAGCATTCTCCCCCTTTGTGCATTAGCAAAAAAGGTATGTGATGCAGCTGTCGCGGCCGATCAAATTTGATGTGCAAGTAAGAATGCAGTACAGTGCTAGGAAGTGACTCCTAGGTCGTCTCACAAGGACCAAGTGTGGTTCAGCTTCAGGTCAACACGTAAGGGGGGGGTTTATGGTATTTTTGTTTTTATGCGGAAAAAATTAAATTAAAATGGAAATTAAATAAAACTGAATTAAAAATGTTGAAATAAAATTCAAAACAGTAACGTAAATTTTAAAATAGTAAAAACTTAAACGGTAAAATACAGTCAAAATAAAATAAACGCAGGAACATTAAACATGCATAAAACGTAAAACATTAAACACAAAAATAAAAGCATCAGTAAAAACAAATCGTAAATATAAAACTAAAATGGTAAAACTGAAACTAAAACAGTAAAACGAAATTAAACAGTAAAAAAAAACGAAATTGCTACAGTGAAAACAAAAATACAGTAACGTAAAACAGTAAAAATAAATCTGGAACAGAAAACTAAATACAAAATAACAAAAATACAGAAAACGAAAATACAGTAAATAATAAATACAGAAAACAGTAGAAACAGAAAATAAATTACAGCAATAAATACTTACAGCACAACAGTAAATACAGAAACAGAAAAACTGCAGTACAGAAAAATACAGTATACAGAAAACGAAAATACAGAAAATAAAAATACAGTAAAGCAGTAAATACAGAAAACAGTAAAATTCAAATATGGAAACAGAATTAAAATTACATCAGCAAAATACAACAAACAAAAATACAAGAAATCATTCCAACATGTGATATAAAATATTTTAAAGCAAAAGAAATTAAAGAAAGTAAAATTTCTCTACTATCAATTGTGACCAATTCATCTACCAAAAGAAATTGAAAATTTCAAATGCTTTAAAACCACTCCTTGGCCGTGACATACTTGGCAAGCAAAGAAGAAATATCAAAACAATTTGGTTGCCTCTTTCTTTCCATACGTGAAATTCATCTTCTACACACATGTACATTCACTTGCAAAAGGAATTGAAAACAAATTAAAAATAAAAGCTATCTACTACTCCATCTTAGTCAACAAGTCTCAAAGTAATAAAAAAAAAATACAATAAAGGACCATAGGCCAAGTCTTCTTCACGTGAAAAGGGGTTTAGAATTCTGAAAACTTTGCTCTCCTATCCATCCATTCACTTAATTCCTTCAATGACAAGACAAAACAAGGTGCAAAGATATTAAAGGGATGGGCTGCCACTGGACACAACAACAACATGGTATTTCATAAAAGAAAAGTAAAGATAACAAAGCATTTTGGCAAGAAAACAAGGAGGACCCTACCACTTTCTTCATTCACGTAAACCTAAGAGGTTTTCACATAAGAATACAACTTTTGAAAGCTTTTGTTGTTGCCAAAGAATAAAAAAAACGTAGCTGCACATTCACTTCATGTTTCTATTCATTAAACAAAGTAGAAATGTGTAAAATAATGATGTTGCTGGACCCATGAACATTATATAAAAGAAAGACAAGCAATATTGATTGGAAGGTGAAAACGTGCAATTCTTCTAGTGGTACCGTCCAACTTTCTTTAAGCAAAAATTAAACTACAAGTTCTGAAATTTAAAGCATACCACCGTGCAAGCAAACCAAAGGAATTGAAAGCATCAAAAACTTCATACACTATACTACTACATGGACCATTTTTGCCGAGAATTTCATGTGGTGGTGGACCAAGGCTTCACTTCTCCAAATTGCAAGAAGGAATCACGCAAATCTGGTTCTTGTGACCGAGAATCACACCTCATATTCATCTACTTCTTCAAGAGTTTTCTCCAAGCAAATCACCTTGCACAATTCATCTAAAGTCCATCACTTATGCTTCCCTCTGCACCATGACAACAGCTCCTCTCTTCATCTCCAACTCAGTTCATGCATCTCCAGAAAAGAAAGAAACGTGTGTTTGCTAAATTCTGCTCCACTTCAGCCGTGACAGCAGCTTCTCCTCCTCATCTCCAAGCTCAGTTCATACTAGAGGTCTTCCTCTATAGGTTCTGTATCTCCTCCTACTCCATGTTGGTATGTGTGTTTTTTTTTTCCAAAGAAACAAGAATGAAAAATGAGAGTGAATGATGGATCCAAAAATTGCCGAGAAGAAGGAGTTAAGAGACCTCCAAAATCAGCATGTGTGTTGTCTCTTTGTGCCCATAGAGTAGCAGCTTGTCTCCCCTAGCAGCAGCTAGCTTCCTCATTTTTCTTCAATCAATCTCCTGTGCTTGGATTTAGCCCTCCAATTGGTGTTTCCCGGGATGACTTTGTTCTTGGATTTAGCTCTCCAATTGGTGTTTCATGTTGACAAAAAATGATGCTTTTAATCTTCACGTGCATAAGCCAACTGCTGTAAAACTTCTTTCTGAACACATGTGGCATACCATGTCTTTTCTCAATGTGTGCTGAATTTTTCATTTACCAAGGTATGTGTATGGCCGTGACATTTACTCAGTAAATGTGGCAGCACAATTGTCATCTTCCAAGAGCTATAAACCGTGAGGTGTAATGATGCCAAGCCTATTTTGCTTTTACAAATCCAAGAAAAATATCAATACACAGATTAATTCAATGCAGTACGACTTTGACTAGATAATACAGTGTAAATAAATATTCTTCCAAATGTTCTAAAATGTTTACAGAATTTTCCTGCACTCAATAATGTAAATAATTATTCTCAGATAATTCAAATTAAGTAAAATAAGAATTTCTGATCAAATTGAGCACAATCAGTAAAAACAGGAAAATACTGGACAATTAAGCACAATTCAGAAAAATGGGAAAATACTGGATATTTGAACACACTTTCCTGATTAACTCTAGTACAATAAACTAAGTGCAGTGTAGAAAATAATGATTCATCAAAATAGACCACACTTAGTCTTTTGCACTCCTGGGCAAAATCTAGACGGAAGAACAGCGAATTACTCAAACATCATGGAGGTGACACATACTCGACAGACAGACAACAAAGACTCCAAAGCAGAAACACACTTTCACAATTCTCACAAAATCTGGACAGTAAAAGGTATAGGCAGAATTCCACACAGAATCAATGTAAACAAATACTCAAAGAATCATCCGAACAGTTCAGTACAAGGGAAACAGTTAATCAGTTTAAGAGATGAATCGACAGCAACAGAGCCTCACAGATGTACACAATCAGTGTTTCTCTCAAGTGTTTAAGGTAAATCAATGTCACTCAATGAACTCAAGAAAGCAAACACAAATAGGCTTGGCAAGCCTCTAATATCAACACTCAAACAGATACGCATGATCAAATCAAAAGGTCTTTTTATGGCATAATGGGGTCAAGGACAAGGGAGGATATATCTGGATGAAAAGCTATAAACCATAAGGGATAGATGAGCAATGGGGAACAAGTATAAACACATTCAAACTCACCTACAGCCTCTAATTCCATCCTCTAGTTAACTCCATTATTCACCGTTGTTCACAATTTTTTCTGTTTTTTTGATTTTTTTTTTTTTTTTCATCATTTTTTTTTTCTTCATCCTGTCTTTTTTCTTTACTCTTTTCAACACACAATTTCAAGAGACAAGATGCACCACATATTTACAAACAGAAACAAGATATGAAGAGAACTCACTAGCCAATTCATCTGAAATTCCCAGGAGACCACACTTATTCCCAAAACAATTCCAAAGCTACAAAATTCCCTAAGGTTCAGGTAATAATGGTTTTTCACTTAGGGCTAGTGTATGAGCTTCAAAACGAAGAAATGGGGCAAAACATAGGCTCAAAAGGGTCATCAATGGATCAAAACAGGGTAGGCTTATCTGGCTTAGAGGCTCAAAAACAAAATGCCTTTCTCACTTTCAATCATGCGTATTAGTCAAGAATCAATTAAAAGAGTAAAGCCAAGACATATGTGCAAGCAATCAAGGCATATATCACACACAAGAAAGATCATCAAATGGCTCAAATCTCACACAGGTAATATGGTCACCATCAATTCAACTCTCAAATATCATGATTATCTCCCAAGCAAAGAAAAGCAACGATTTTAACAATTCAGAGTATCAATGAAGTGCAGGAAAACTGACAACCTAATCACAGTCCAGAATTCACGAAAATCATGCAAAACTGTACATAAGACACAACAAACTGCATACAAACTGAAATATATATACAAAGAAACAACCTCCCCTAATAGACCACACTTAAACGACACAATGTCCTCAGTGTGTCACATTCAGCAAATCAAAACAATCAGAATAGTCATCAGATATCGACAAAGTGCAACAAAAGTGAGGAGGGAAGGAGAGAAGAAACTCCCTGAGTCAGGTGGGAGGGTAGGTGGGGTAGACCAAAGACGTCTCCTCCACCACTGCATCCAACAGAGAAGGATTGCTGAGGAAGGGCTTCAGTCTATGCCCGTTCACCTTGAAGCTTTTAGCTGCAGATGGACCCTGGATTTCTACTGCACCATAAGGATAAACATTAGTCACAACAAAGGGTCCAGTCCACTTTGATCTCAACTTACCACCCATGAGGCCGAGTCTAGAGTTATACAATAAAACCTGTTGGCCAACCTCGAAGTCCTTTCTAATAATGGAGTTATCATGGAACCTCTTGGTTCTTTCCTTGTAGAACTTCGAGTTCTCATAGGCTTCCAATCTTATTTCATCCAATTCATTTATTTGCAACTTCCTTTCCTCTCCAGCTTGGTCCATAGAGAAGTTGCATGTCTTCACAGCCCAATATGCCCGATGCTCAATTTCAACTGGTAGATGACATGCCTTTCCGAAGACAACCCTGTACGGAGACATCCCAATCGGTGCTTTGTATGCAGTCCTGTGGGCCCAAAGAGCATCGTCCAATCTACTACTCCAATCTTTCCTGTTGGGCTGGACAATCTTTTCCAAAATCCTCTTAATCTCCCTGTTGGAGATCTCAGCCTGCCCATTTGTTTGGGGGTGGTAAGGTGTAGAAACTCTGTGCGTCACCCCATATTTCTTGAGTAAAGCTTGCATGGATCTGTTGCAAAAATGGGTTCCCTGATCACTAACAATTGCTCTAGGCACTCCAAACCTGCAAAAGAGGTGAGATCTAACAAAATCCACAACAACCCGAGCATCATTAGTTCTGGTGGCTTTAGCTTCCACCCATTTTGAAACATAATCCACAGCAAGGAGAATATAGGAAAAACCAAAAGAAACAGGAAAAGGACCCATGAAATCTAAACCCCAGACATCAAACACCTCACAGAATAGCATAGGCTGTTGAGGCATCTCTTGTCTCTGTGAAATTTGTCCTCCTGCTTTCTGACAAGGCTCACAAGTGCTACAAATCTTCTCCGCATCCTTGAAAATGGAAGGCCAATAGAACCCACAATCAAGCACCCTACGAGCTGTTCTTTGTATCCCCAGATGACCACCAGGTAAGGAGGCATGACAAAACTGCAGGACCGAGTCAATCTCATGGTCTGGAATGCATCTCCTAGTAACCTGGTCACTGCACAACTTCCACAGATATGGGTCATCCCAAACATAATACTTAGCATCACTCTTAATTTTAGCAATCTGAGCACGTGATGCTAAGGGAGGAAAAATAGAAGCAACCAAATAATTTACAATGTGTGCAAACCAAGGAGTCGGGTGAGAAGAAGAAATCATCAACAAACTCTCATCAGGAAAGTCATCCTGGATGGGCAGCACATCAACTTCATTCCCAGCTCTCTCAATCCTGCTAAGGTGGTCCGCAACTAGATTATGTGCTCCACTCCGGTCCTTAATCTGCAAGTCAAACTCCTGGAGCAGTAGCATCCACCTGATCAATCTAGGCTTTGACTCAGCCTTTTTCAACAGAAACTTAAGAGCTGCATGGTCAGTATACACAATAACAGGTGATCCAAGCAAATATGACCTAAACTTATCAAGGGCAAAAACAATTGCCAACAACTCTTTTTCAGTGGTGGTATAGTTTGCTTGGGCAGCATCCAAAGTGCGTGAAGCATAGTAAATCACTCTCGGCAACTTGTCAATTTTCTGTGTCAAGACAGCTCCCAATGCATAATTAGATGCATCACACATGAGCTCAAATGGGGCTGTCCAATCCGGTGCCTGAATGATAGGGGTGGTAGTCAAAGCTTCCTTGAGGCAATCAAAAGCCTGCTTGCATTTTTCATCACAAACAAAGTCAACATCCTTCTGCAGTAGTCTGGACAAGGGAAGCGCCTTCTTGCTGAAATCTTTGATGAAGCGCCTGTAGAAACCTGCATGTCCGAGGAAAGATCGCACCTCTCGCACGCAAGAGGGGTAAGGCAACTGCGAAATCACAGATATCTTAGCAGGGTCTACCTCTATTCCCTTTTCAGAAATGATATGCCCTAGAACCAAACCTTGTTCAACCATAAAGTGACATTTCTCAAAATTGAGAACAAGATTTGTTTCTATGCATCTTTTCAAAACTTTTTCCAGACTATCTAAGCATGCATCAAAAGAGGATCCATACACAGTAAAATCATCCATAAACACCTCTATGCAACTCTCAAGAAAGTCACTAAAAATGCTAAGCATGCATCGTTGGAAGGTACCAGGAGCGTTGCATAGACCGAAGGGCATCCTCCTATAGGCGAAAGTGCCAAAGGGGCAGGTGAATGTGGTTTTCTCTTGATCCTCAGGCGCAATATTTATCTGAAAATACCCAGAAAAACCATCAAGAAAACAATAATGAGATTTACCAGCCAGGCGCTCTAGCATCTGATCAATGAATGGCAGGGGAAAATGATCTTTTCTGGTTGCTTGGTTGAGCCTCCTATAGTCAATGCAGACTCTCCAGCTGTTCTGCACTCTAGTTGGGATAAGCTCATCCCTCTCATTCTTCACAACAGTGAGGCCAGTTTTCTTGGGCACAACATGGATGGGGCTCACCCACTGACTGTCTGAAATAGGGTAGATGATCCCAGCCTGCAAAAGCTTGGTTACCTCCTTCTTGATGACGTCCATGATCACAGGGTTCTGCCTTCTTTGTGGCTGTCTCACTGGCTTTGCCTCATCTTCCAAAAGAATTCTGTGCATGCATGTGGATGGGCTAATACCAGGTATATCAGCCAAACTCCAACCAATGGCCTTCTTGTGTTTCCTCAGTACACCAAGCAACTTCTCCTCTTGAACAGAATCAAGGGAGGTAGAAATGATCACCGGTTTCTTTTCATCATCCTCCAAGTACACGTACTTGAGGTTATCTGGTAACTGTTTCAGCTCAAGAGTGGGTGCCTGCAAGTCAGATTCAAGTGTACTTCCTGCAACATTGTTAATGCATTCTGACTCTAAAGAGTGTACAGGTAAAGGCAGAACACTCATCTCATCACAATTCAAATCATTGTCCATCTCATATATGTCAACAACATCATCAATATCATTCATAGCATCAATATCCTGGACATCACAATCCTCATCAAAATCCACAACATTATCAACATCATTCTCAAAACCTGATTCGAATCTAGATTCAATACATGAATGCAAAGAAGATAGAAAAGAATGCTTCTTCTCATGCACAGAATTAAAGTTGTCAACAACAAATTCATCAATAATGTCATCCAATGTATCAATCCTAAACAGAGAATGGTCCTCAGCTGGAAATTTCATTGCATCAAAGATATTAAAATGAACAACAATATCAGCAAATTCCATAGACAAAGTTCCAGCATATACATCAATCTTAGTTCGGGCAGTTTTCAAGAATGGCCTGCCTAAAATAATGGGAGCGGATCCATGAGAGAATCCCTCCTCCATTTCCAAAACATAAAAATCAGCAGGAAAAATCAATTCACCAACCCTTACCAAGACATCTTCTATGAAACCTGTTGGGTGAGTAACACTCCTATTAGCCAACTGAATGACCACACCCGTGGTTTGCAAAGGACCAAGAGATAAAGATTCATATATAGACAAAGGCATGACATTAACAGAAGCACCCAAATCAAGCATGGCATTCTCAAATTTATTATTTCCAATCACACAAGGAATGCAAAATATACCTGGATCTTTGCACTTTTCAGGAATGTGCGGGACCGACTTACCAATAAGTGCAAATACATTTCTTCCCATGCTAATCCTTTCATTTCCCTTCATCTTTCTCTTGTGTGTGCACAGCTCCTTCAAGAATTTTGCATACTTTGGTATCTGCTTGATTGCATCAAGTAGAGGTATGTTCACCTCCACCTTCCTGAAGGTCTCCAGAATTTCTTTATCTACCTCTTCCATCTTTTTGCTAGGAAGTGCTCGTGAAGGGAATGGAAGAGGGATAGGTCGGTCAATCAATGGAGATGGTGTGGCAGTAGTAGTGGTGGTTAAGGGAGGAGATCCTCCTGAAGAAGAACCACTAGCTGGAGAAGAAGATCCACCCACTTCAAATGTCCTGCTTGGACCAGCTTGGTCTTCCTTTTTGTGAGAAGTAGCAGGCACGGGTGTCGGTATAGAGGCGGGCTCTGAAGGCACAACAATCTGCTTCCCTGATCTGAGGGTTATGGCACTCACATTTCTTGGATTCTGCACAGTCTGGGATGGTAATTTACTAGAATTCTGAGACTGCGCCTGGTTTATCTGAGTGGCCATCTGACCTATCTGGTTAGTGAGGCTCTGTATGGACGCTCTAGTCTCCTGCTGAAACTGCATGTTATCTTTTTGAAACTGCAGGTTTTGCACGGTCATCTGTCTCACTAACTCTTCCAATGAAGGTTCAGACGAAGTGGAAGGTTGGGCAGCTGGTTGGGCAGGTGCCTCTTGCTGTTGCTGTTGTTGTTGCCTTTGGTGTTGCTGCATGGGTGGAGGCACATATCTGTTAGGTGCTCCAGCATTCTGAAAAGGTGGCGTCTGTTGCTGTTGCTGTGGCGCATTGTTCCATCTAAGATTGGGGTGATTTCTCCACCCTGGGTTGTACCTGTTGCTGGACAAGTCATGATTTTGCTGTTGTGGCTGCCTGTTGTTGTAGATGTTTGTAGTATAAGCCTGAGGCACATCAGAGGCAGCAGGATGTTGCAAAGAAGGACATGCATCTGTGTAGTGGTCACTGGAAGGACAAATAGCACATAGTCGTGCAACAGATGCAGATTGAGATGTCGATCTCTGGTTGGTAGTCAACTGTGTCACCATCTTCGCAAGAGAGTTAATCTGGCCTTCTAACTTGCTTTCAACAGCTGATAAAGACTGGGCAATATCTTGTACGCCCTTCACCACAATGGCATCATTCCTGTTGCTAAACTGCTGGGAGTTGGAGGCCATCTTCTCAATCAATGGTCTGGCCTCAGCAGGTGTGATGTCTCCAAGAGCTCCACCACAGGCAGCATCGATCATACCTCGATCCATGTTGTTCAAACCCTCGTAGAAATACTGAATAAGGAGTTGTTCAGGTATCTGATGGTGGGGGCAGCTAGCACAAAGTGTCTTGAATCTCTCCCAATATTCGTACAGGTTCTCTCCATTAAGTTGTCTAATCCCAGTTATGTCTTTCCTGATTGCTGTGGTCCGGGATGCTGGGAAAAATTTCTCCAAGAACAGCCTCTTCAGATCATCCCAGCTAGCAATGGATCTCGGCGCTAAACTATACAACCAATCCTTAGCAACATTTTCCAATGAATGAGGGAATGCTTTCAAGAAGACGTGCTCTTCAGGAACATCGTGCAGTTTCATACTGGAACAAACAACCAGGAATTCCTTCAAATGCTTATGTGGACTCGCACCTGCAAGACCATGAAACTTGGGCAACAAATGGATCAGTCCAGTCTTGAGAACATACGGAACGTCCTCATCAGGATATTGGATGCACAAGCTTTCAATATCGAAATCAGGTGCAGTCATCTCCCTAAAAGTCCTCTCGCGAGGTGGAGGTTGTGCCATATTGTTCTCAGTATGAAAAACAACAGAATCAGAATCAAGTACAGATGCAGTAGATGCAGTATGCACAGAGTACTCAACAGTAGGATGCACAATATCTAATGGAACAGGTTCAAAAACAGACTCTAAAGACAAATTCCTAGAATGCCTAATTAAGCTATGAAAAGTCCTATCAATCTCAGGATCAAAGGGTGGTATGAATCCAGGATTTCCTCTAGTCATGCACTAAATCACGACACCCTGTAATCATGAAACAATAGCACAGAAAATTCAAACCACAGAAATAAACACAAGGTAGCAAAACAACACTATCACAAACACATACACAAATCACACAATACAGACATACGACTCAAAACTGAACCGTTGGTCCCCGGCAACGGCGCCAAAATTTGATGCAGCTGTCGCGGCCGATCAAATTTGATGTGCAAGTAAGAATGCAGTACAGTGCTAGGAAGTGACTCCTAGGTCGTCTCACAAGGACCAAGTGTGGTTCAGCTTCAGGTCAACACGTAAGGGGGGGTTTATGGTATTTTTGTTTTTATGCGGAAAAAATTAAATTAAAATGGAAATTAAATAAAACTGAATTAAAAATGTTGAAATAAAATTCAAAACAGTAACGTAAATTTTAAAATAGTAAAAACTTAAACGGTAAAATACAGTCAAAATAAAATAAACGCGGGAACATTAAACATGCATAAAACGTAAAACATTAAACGCAAAAATAAAAGCATCAGTAAAAACAAATCGTAAATATAAAACTAAAATGGTAAAACTGAAACTAAAACAGTAAAACGAAATTAAACAGTAAAAAAAAAACGAAATTGCTACAGTGAAAACAAAAATACAGTAACGTAAAACAGTAAAAATAAATCTGGAACAGAAAACTAAATACAAAATAACAAAAATACAGAAAACGAAAATACAGTAAATAATAAATACAGAAAACAGTAGAAACAGAAAATAAATTACAGCAATAAATACTTACAGCACAACAGTAAATACAGAAACAGAAAAACTGCAGTACAGAAAAATACAGTATACAGAAAACGAAAATACAGAAAATAAAAATACAGTAAAGCAGTAAATACAGAAAACAGTAAAATTCAAATATGGAAACAGAATTAAAATTACATCAGCAAAATACAACAAACAAAAATACAAGAAATCATTCCAACATGTGATATAAAATATTTTAAAGCAAAAGAAATTAAAGAAAGTAAAATTTCTCTACTATCAATTGTGACCAATTCATCTACCAAAAGAAATTGAAAATTTCAAATGCTTTAAAACCACTCCTTGGCCGTGACATACTTGGCAAGCAAAGAAGAAATATCAAAACAATTTGGTTGCCTCTTTCTTTCCATACGTGAAATTCATCTTCTACACACATGTACATTCACTTGCAAAAGGAATTGAAAACAAATTAAAAATAAAAGCTGTCTACTACTCCATCTTAGTCAACAAGTCTCAAAGTAATAAAAAAAAAATACAATAAAGGACCATAGGCCAAGTCTTCTTCACGTGAAAAGGGGTTTAGAATTCTGAAAACTTTGCTCTCCTATCCATCCATTCACTTAGGCCTTGTTCACTTGAGTGGATTTGAGGGAGAGTAATTGAGGGGATTTGAGAGGATTTGAAAATAAATTTTTTTGTTGTTTATTTGAGTCAATTTGGAGGTAAGTGAGAATAAATTTGGAAGTAAAGTTTCTGAGAATTAGTGTAGGATTTGATTGATGTGACAGATTAAAAAAATTTACTTCCAAATCCAATCTCATTTACCTTCAAATTCACTCAAATATTCAACAAAAAAATTTATTTTCAAATCCTCTCAAATCCCCTTAATTACTCTCCCTCAAATCCACTCAAGTGAACAATGCCTTAATTCCTTCAATGACAAGACAAAACAAGGTGCAAATATATTAAAGGGATGGGCTGCCACTGGACACAATAACAACATGGTATTTCATAAAAGAAAAGTAAAGATAACAAAGCATTTTGGCAAGAAAACAAGGAGGACCCTACCACTTTCTTCATTCACGTAAACCTAAGAGGTTTTCACATAAGAATACAACTTTTGAAAGCTTTTGTTGTTGCCAAAGAATAAAAAAAACGTAGCTGCACATTCACTTCACGTTTCTATTCATTAAACAAAGTAGAAATGTGTAAAATAATGATGTTGCTGGACCCATGAACATTATATAAAAGAAAGACAAGCAATATTGATTGGAAGGTGAAAACGTGCAATTCTTCTAGTGGTACCGTCCAACTTTCTTTAAGCAAAAATTAAACTACAAGTTCTGAAATTTAAAGCATACCACCGTGCAAGCAAACCAAAGGAATTGAAAGCATCAAAAACTTCATACACTATACTACTACATGGACCATTTTTGCCGAGAATTTCATGTGGTGGTGGACCAAGGCTTCACTTCTCCAAATTGCAAGAAGGAATCACGCAAATCTGGTTCTTGTGACCGAGAATCACACCTCATATTCATCTACTTCTTCAAGAGTTTTCTCCAAGCAAATCACCTTGCACAATTCATCTAAAGTCCATCACTTATGCTTCCCTCTGCACCATGACAACAGCTCCTCTCTTCATCTCCAACTCAGTTCATGCATCTCCAGAAAAGAAAGAAACGTGTGTTTGCTAAATTCTGCTCCACTTCAGCCGTGACAGCAGCTTCTCCTCCTCATCTCCAAGCTCAGTTCATACTAGAGGTCTTCCTCTATAGGTTCTGTATCTCCTCCTACTCCATGTTGGTATGTGTGTTTTTTTTTTTCCAAAGAAACAAGAATGAAAAATGAGAGTGAATGATGGATCCAAAAATTGCCGAGAAGAAGGAGTTAAGAGACCTCCAAAATCAGCATGTGTGTTGTCTCTTTGTGCCCATAGAGTAGCAGCTTGTCTCCCCTAGCAGCAGCTAGCTTCCTCATTTTTCTTCAATCAATCTCCTGTGCTTGGATTTAGCCCTCCAATTGGTGTTTCACGGGATGACTTTGTTCTTGGATTTAGCTCTCCAATTGGTGTTTCATGTTGACAAAAAATGATGCTTTTAATCTTCACGTGCATAAGCCAACTGCTGTAAAACTTCTTTCTGAACACATGTGGCATACCATGTCTTTTCTCAATGTGTGCTGAATTTTTCATTTACCAAGGTATGTGTATGGCCGTGACATTTACTCAGTAAATGTGGCAGCACAATTGTCATCTTCCAAGAGCTATAAACCGTGAGGTGTAATGATGCCAAGCCTATTTTGCTTTTACAAATCCAAGAAAAATATCAATACACAGATTAATTCAATGCAGTACGACTTTGACTAGATAATACAGTGTAAATAAATATTCTTCCAAATGTTCTAAAATGTTTACAGAATTTTCCTGCACTCAATAATGTAAATAATTATTCTCAGATAATTCAAATTAAGTAAAATAAGAATTTCTGATCAAATTGAGCACAATCAGTAAAAACAGGAAAATACTGGACAATTAAGCACAATTCAGAAAAATGGGAAAATACTGGATATTTGAACACACTTTCCTGATTAACTCTAGTACAATAAACTAAGTGCAGTGTAGAAAATAATGATTCATCAGTATGTCTTATGATAATGATATGCTGACAAACAGTTATTCAGAGATGCATTAGTAAATCATATTAATCAAATAATGATGCTCCCCCTATCATAGATAATCACATTATAAAGATATAATCTCCCCCTAAAGTGTAGGCATGTGAAATTATCTAAGATCCTATGCAATGCTCCCTCTGCCATTATGCATGTTTTATAATCAAAACCCAAATGCACAATGCAGTTTTCAAAGAACATTTCAGAGCATGTATAGGCATGTGATAGTATTGTATCATATCATAAATTGTGTAAACACATCAATGAAGCATAGATACAATATCAATCAACAATCTCAATATTATCTCAAGTAATTTCAATCAATTAAAAGAACAGAGATATATTGAAAATGAAAAAATCAGCAGTATATGATCAATAATCAGAATAACCGAATTCCAAATCATGGAATTTATAACCCCTATTAAACAGTAATCGATTGATCCACTATTGTAATCGACTTCATTGCTTTCCATTTGAATTGTATCTCCAGAAGTTATCCAGAAGCAAAGTTCCTGCAAAAAGCTTTCAAGATCTTTTCTAGATCAAGCATTTCAAACTCATTGTAATGCAAGAATTATTACAGGTATAATATGTGTGTGTAAATGTATGAATGCAATGATAAATAGTAAAGCAATTAACTTCATACATAACAAAATCGACTTTAAGCAAATATAAACATATTCAACTTTAAAGTCATTACTGATCGAATTAAAACTAAAAGTCTGATTTCATTAATTGACAAAAGATATTACAATCAGATAACACCAATATAGAATGGCATAAAACGCCATTAACAAAAACAAACACTAAAACAAACAAAACATCCAAACAAACAAAACATCCAAACAAACAAAACACATGACACTAGACTATAAACACAAGACCCCTATTCTGTTTCAGATGACTCATTAGAATTTTCTTCACGAGTGTCATCATCTTTATCTATTGATTCTTCTATCGATGTAGAACTTTCCACAAAATTCTCTATAATTTCGTCAATCTTCTCATTAATTTCCATAAGAGATTTCTTCATCAGGTTAGCTCTAATAAACAAATTTTTAATCCCCGACAACGGCGCCAAAAACTTGATAAACAAATTTTTGATCCCCGGCAACGACCCCAAAAACTTGTTAACCCTCGGGAATTGTAACCGAATCGTATCAAGTAATAAAAATAGTAAGACCAAGTATCGTTTTCCCAAAGGACTCACGGCCTAGACAATTATGTGATTTGTTGATTATCTACGACTTGTAAAACTAATTATTTGATATTTTAAACGCAAATTACTAAAAAGTAAATATGAATGCATGCATTGATCAATGGAAAAGAAGCAAAACACGTGATTTGAATTATATGAATGATTATGTTGTTGGGGTTTATCAATTTCATCCTATCCACTCTCATGTATTCAAGAATTCATCTTTCTTCATTAATGTTAATGTCTAATTTACCTCAAACCCGATGTCTCAGCAAAGAAAGCCTAATCCCAATCACTAGCAATTATTCATGCATTACATAGCACAGAAGCTTAACGGCAACCAACCCTCATATTCCTATGTCTAGGCAATATGCTATTGGGAGAGATTCCCCAGATCTAGATTTCCTCGTATGTGTCCATATCGACAAAATCAATAATCATGCAATTGAATGAGTTAAACAAAGCATGCATAGAGCAAAGAGGAAAAACCATAACATATAATGAAAGAAAGCATATATATATTAAAGAACCAATTCAATACATGAGAGTTTCAAAGGATTACATTGATTCCCCAACAACAATAAAGGTTTAGTTCACCATATTGATGGTGAAACTAGATGAAAAACAATGAAAGAATGAAAGATAGAACCCTAGAATTTGAAGAGTGGAGCTTGAGCATCAAAAATCCTCCTCCAAGGGGTGAAGAAAGTGTATTATGCTTCGTTCCAGCCAAAGATGACTAACCTAAGTCGACTAAAACCTTATATATTATTCTAAAAATTACAAAAAAGTAAGCCCAAGCCCATAAAAATGGCGCTCAACGATAAACGCAGCACTTCAGATTGACGCTTAGCTATATTTGCCCCTTAGCGGAGACTACGGGATCAAGAACGCCACTCAGCGGTAATTTTCGCTGAGCAGTACTTGCGTCTTATCTTTTTGTGCACTTTTCACTTTCTTTTATGATTCCAACTTCTTCCTACTTCACTTCTTTCATCCAATTCATCTTAAAACCTGCAAAAACAAGGAAACCAAGCATAAACATAAACAAAAGCATGATTCCAAGCTAGTTTCTAAGTCATAAAGGTTGTCTTTAAGGTCAATTTTAAGTAGAAAAATAACAATTTTTCAACTGTTATCAAGCTCTTTTGGAGACCTTTCTCAAATCTTTTTGCCACAAACTTTTCAAATTTAGACATAGGAGATGGTAATATCTATTCACTGTTGGGGTCATGTAACTCATCTTGATCCTTGGTTGAGTGTTGTTCATTACTGAAAATCCATCCTATAGTAGTTTTCTTCAAACCAATACATGTTAGAATCGTCTTTCCAATTTGATTGGCTATGTTGCATGTTCCCTTGGTTTCACCAGTGAGATTAATTTCACTAAGAGACAATAGTTTGCTTATGAACACACCATAAGGTAAATCACACCAATCATCGATACCGACATCAATAATATGCCACTTGAAAACAGCTACCCAATTTAGCAGATATAGATCCTCTGAAGTCAATTTTTCATAATTAGATCTTTCAGGTAACAAAACACGACCAATGATGAAAGCAATGATTTTCTCTTCTTTGGCCAGCCATCTATGTAGAAATCATTTTTCCTTCTTGTATCTTCCTGGATATCTCATACAATCTTTGAATGTTTGCGTCTTCTTAGTCCATCTGTTTTGTAAGCAATCAGGTACATGTGACATGCGTCCTTCATTTTTTAGATTAGCAACTTGTAACCAATTTATCATTGTTGATAACAATGTCTATACCTTTTACTCTTGAGTGGATATCCCTGTTGACAACTTTCAGATTGTTATAAAACACATTTACCATATTCGAGTAGCAGTCACCCTTCATTTGAACAAAGGTGCATAAACCTTGATGATCAAGTTTTTCTAGAAATGTGAAGCCTTCAGTTCTGAAAAGAGATAGCTCAATTCATTTGTGTGGAACTACTTCCTTGATATTCTTCCAACATGTAATATGTAATTGACTAAGTACTTAATCTAATCGATTAAAATTCGCAAAAATTGATTTCACAGAAAACAATCTCTATCAATCAATCAATCATACATTCATCAAACAATTATTCAAACAAATGGCATGCATGATGCAGTGAGATAATAATCGTTACCACTTGTAGATACTCAAGAACTTTGATATCATCAAGTTAGTTCATTCATGAGTTCTGCAATGCTACAACATCATCTGTTATCCTACAAAACAATTTAAATTTTTGATGCAGGTACCCATTTGAATTTGGATCTTTGTTTGTTAGCAAAAAGTTATTCCTTGGGAATCCATCTGTATAATCCCTTTGGAACACCAACATTTCTAAAATAGCAGTTTCTTACTATGTGACCAAGTGTATTGCAGTAAAAGCATGCATTAGTAGTAGGTTTACTCAGATCAATAAATTTCTTTGAGTTTATCCTATTACTTTTAGCCTTATAACCAATACCTTCTCTGTAGATAGCTCTTCCAGATGATCTCAACACAACATCAAGATTTTCTTTACCTTGAGTGAATTTTGCCAATGTGTTGGTTAAGTATTAAATTTTCTCAACAAGTTCAAGATCTTTTTCAAGCTTTTCATTATCCTGCACAAGAGTATCAATTTTTTATTCATAATCTCTTCTCTCAGATGATAATCGATTCACTTTGTATTGAAGTTCCATTGCCTTTGCATGAATTTCCTGAAATGCATCCAGTAGCATGTGGTACTTGACTTTTATTGGTTCATTTTCGAATTCACGATCATTATCATCGTCTGATTGTGTAGAGCTTTCCATGAACATAAATTTGATTCTTCTTCGTGATCATAGTCTTCACCACTTGAAGATTCTTCATCATTGTTTTCCCAAGCAATATAAGCTTTCCTTTGCTTCTTGTTCTTGTCCTGAGGATACTTGGAGAATTCTTACTGCTTGTTCTTCAAGTCTGGACAGTTAGGCTTGATATGACCATCATTGCCACATTCATAGCATTGAACAGCGTTGCTTCTTGAACACTTATTTCCTCCTCTTGAGAAACTTGCATTACTAGTAAGTTGACTTTTATTTTTCATAAACCGATTAAACTTTCTTACCATCATATTCATCATTTCTTTTTCTGGTATATCTCCATCTGATTCAATTTCAGGTTCATGAATCTTTGTAGCTTTCTTGCTTGTGGCTTTTAGAGCAATCAATTTCTTCTCTTCAATTTCTTCTTCCTCCTTTAGCCTTCCAAGCTCCAATTAATGTTCTCTGAGTTTTCCAAACAATGTCGCCATGTTCATGCTGGCCAAGTCTCTCGATTCAGAAATTACAGTAACCTTGGGATACCAGCTTCTATTCAGACTTTTCAATATCTTGATATTGATCTCTTCATTGTCAAACACTTTTACTATAGCCATGAGGTGGTTAACTATATGCGTGAATCTTTTCTCCACCTCGTAGATAGTCTTAGCAACCTTCATTCTAAATAATTCATACTCTTGTATCAATGAATTCTTTTTGGCTCGCTTTACTTCTTTATTGCCTTCGTGTGTGACCTCCAAAACGCCCCACATTTCCTTTGTTGTCTTGCACTGTGAAATCTTGAAAAATTCATCCATAGTTAATGTGGAAGCATTTACATTACGTGCTTTGACATCATATTGTGCTCTACGGTTTTCATCTTGAGTCCACTCAGAAAAAAAATTCAAAACAGCTTTTCCATTGATAACATGAGTTGGCTCAAATGGATCGTTTAGTGTTGCATCCCAAACACCTTTATCCACGAATTCAAGAAAGATTTGCATCCGAATTTTCCAAAAAGCATAGTTTTCACCAACAAATAGTGGTGGTCTATTTGTTGATGCATCTTAACCAAAGGTTTGAGAACTAAAAGCCATTTTCCAGGATCAGTCGATTTAATAGAAACGTAATCGACTAGTTTTTCAAATATCTTATGAAAACTAGCTCTTATACCAATTGTTGAAAATAGAATGGCTTAGTTTCAATACCAAGAGGGGCGGTGAATTGGTGAAACAAAAAATAATGTTTTCTTTAAATCTTTTTCGCAAAGTAGATTCCTTTAAAAGCTTTCTTGAAACGGAAGGAAAAGACTTTGTACTGCAGTGAAATATAATGGAATGTGTAAAATATAAAGTCGACTGAATGTAATAGAGTAGGGATAGAAAGATCAAACGTTGAGTTTTTATATAGGTTTAGCCAAGCCTACATCCAGTGTCCTTTCACCACAGGAAGCAAATGCACTATAATGATCAAGGTTTTTACAAGAAGGCTTTTATAGCGACATCCACGTCAAAAATATAAAACACCTCTCTAAACCTCTAATCAAAATATAGGCATATAAAACAAAGAACAGCAGCAAGATGTCCCCTCTCCTGCAGTCTTTAACACTTTGAACAATCCTCAAAGTCCAGAACGTCGCACATTTTCTTCTTGTAATCACAACAGGGCAACTCTAATCTTCACAATATTGATAGAAACTGATCACGAAATAGACACCTCAAGTGTAGGTTGATCAGGCAATAAGAGCACACAGATTCTTGCTCGTAAAGCAATCACCAAAGATGAACACCACAGTCTTCTTGATGAATTCTTGGAGCTTTTACACTTTCTGCAATAGATCAATAATCTGAAAGAAATCAATCAAATCGTAAGAATCACAAAAGTTCTTGCAGATTTCAAATTCGCGTCAATTTATAGCAATTCACAACTCTGAAGAATTTTAATCGACTTAGCTATTAATGCAGTCGAATACAACACTTATGTCAAAGCAATTAGTAATAATAAATGCAGTTAATTGAATTGACAATTAATGCAATTGAATCACAATAAATGTTTGGTCAACATATTTAAAAATATAGCCGTTGTAACATTTAGTTCAAGCATTAACAGAATTTTAAAATGTAACAAACTTAGTCGAATGCAGGTTGCATGTAATTGACTATACAACACAATTAAACAAAGTTTTGAAAAACTTTCTCTTCAAAAATTCTCACAGCACACTTTGAAAAGGTTTGTGCAAAGCCACGAGTTTTAGTCGACTTACTTCATAATGAAGTCGACTTAAAACTGTTGTTTTGCCACATATTATAAGTTCAACAAAAGTGCATGTGGTTGTCCTTTTCTCAAATATATGTCATGCATTCACAAATAAGATCTCATGTGAAACACAATGAATTGCATTAATGATAAACACAAACATGTTCTCAAATAATCATAAACTTAAAAGTTATGAACATGTAACACATAAACACATGTGTTATTAATAATGTGCTGTCATCATCACATAAACCCCTGTTTGACCAACCTTGACCAGATTCAAATATGTTGACCAGCTTTGACTCATATTGAAGTGCTTATGCGTTGCTCACCATTGTTGATGTCGCGATTTTGCTACTTGATCACACTTAGGAATCTGTTTCTGGTTCTTTCCTTTCCTTGTAGGCTTCATAATATCTGGGGGAGGATGAACATGGCAGCAATGGCGTGATTGGGTTTCAACAAGCTTTGCGTGATTGTGTGTCAATGGAGGAGATCGCGACTTTAGCATTTGGGTTTTTCTGAGTGCAGGTGCGACGCTGGCACAAGGTTTTCTGGGTTCTCTACTGTTTGACGCTAGAGAAGATGAAGGTGCAAGATGTTGGTTCGAAGATGCGACCCGGTTCTCACAGGATGCGAACTCGAAGATGATTTGGGCGTTTAGTGTTCACTTGGGTTTTGATTCTAGTTTAATGATTTTTCCTTGCAGGTCGCGAATGGAGAAGACAGCCATGCAAGGAGGAGAATGGTGGTTGTGCAAACGAAGAAAATGATGAAGTTGATGGCACAATTCTGCGACGGTTGGTTGACGGTGGTGTTGTGCGACAGCGGCTATGTGTGAGGGACTCGCGATGGTGTTGATGGTGGATGTGCGTGATGGACGGTGGTGTGGCGGAAAGGATGGTCGTTGGTGAGGATGGTTATGCGGCGGCTAGGGTTTGGATTGGGAATTAGGGTTTCATGGGTGGAAGATGATGAGGTGACAGAGGGGGTGATGTGTCAGTATGTGGTTGGATAGTACTTAGGGTTTTAGATTGCCACATGGCATGATCTGGTGGAGGCTAGTTTAGGAGGGGTGTATATAGGAAACTTAGGGAGGTGTAGGAGAAAAGGCTTAGTGTTTGGGCTTACTTGTTGGGTATGTTTCAGAAATAGGAGTGTATATAGGGAAATTGAGGAGGTGCAAGGGTAAAGTCTGTTTGACCCATTTGTATATTATTTTCCAAACAAAATCTGATTTTGGGCCTTTAATCGTCATTTAGACCAATAAAACTTATATTTCAGCTGCAAAAATAAATGTAACAATATCCAAGAATAATTTATGCAACTAAAAATTACTTTTTAAGTCCCTTCAATTTTCAAATCCAATAAATCTAATCGTCACACATTCACTTTAAATCAATCATTTAAGCACAATTATCCATCAAAAATTTGAATTTTAAAGCATAAATATTCACTTATCAGTGGGTCGTCATTTTCACCATTCTCTTTATACCTCTGGTAAGGAAGTATTCTTTTTCCAAGGTAAAATAACTATGAATGTTAGTTCGTCATGCAATTTGAGGGTAGAGGTGGCGAGGCATGGAGGGCAGAGATGATTAGTCTTCGTCCTTGAGCTCCGTATCGTCGTCTTGTCTTGAGAGATTCAAACGAGAAAAGGGTTCGGAGCCTCAGTCTCCCGTGTATATTGGGAAAGGGTTATCAACGGGGTAGCTCTTGAGCTTTATTGGGGTAGGGTCGATATTGATAATAAGGTGGAAGAACCTGAAGGTGGTTGGTCGACCGTTCGGGGATATGGGTGGACGTCACATGATATTGGTCTTTACGTATCTGACTATGATACTAAAGAAGATTTACAATGGTGGGTCGACCGTTCATTCGTGGTTCAAGATGAGGTAGACGCCCGCTTGATACGATTAGGTGTTAGCCAGCGGATCAAATGAGTTTTTCATGGGAAGGGATCCCAACGTAGAGGATTTTTTCTTCGTATATACCTATCTGTTTAACCATATGTTCGTTCGGGTGCCTTTTATGGCCTTCCAATTGGTCGTCCTCCGCGAGCTCAACGTCGCCCCTTCTGAACTTCACCCGAACAGTTGGGCCTCCATGCAGGCCTTTGTAGCTGTTTATTCTGCCCTAGCGATTACCCATATCGTCCCTTTTTTTCTCCACTACTTTAATGTTCACCCACTTGCCAAGCGAGGATGGGTATCTTTGACATCCATCAAGGATTATTGTTTATTCAAGTCGTTTTCTGACTCTTTTAAAAATTTCAGAGATATTTTAAAATTATAATAAGGGTGTCCGGCCAGTCAGAATTCCTTGACGTAGCAGGGCTTCCTTTATTTACTTTCTTTTAGACAAGGAACCCTCAAAAGATAAAGGCTTGACCGATCGGCCTTATGTCTCTCGCCGAGGTTGAGGCCGTTAGGATTATAAACGGCTTGCCCTATCACCTCTCTGCTCGCGGCCTTGTTAAGTGTCTTGGCCATGAAGATTTTGATCAAATGGCGTTCGCTATGGTATTTTCCATTGATTTCTTTGTTCAGTGCTTTTATGTTAATTTAGCTAAATTTGTGTTTTCCTTTCAGGCATCATGTCCATTCTCGCTCCCCGAAAATTCATCTTCTTATCCTCAAAGAGACATATGGGCGGCGTTCCTTCAAAGAACTGAGATCCTCACTCTGCCTCATCTAGTCGGGCAACTGTAGCAGCAAAGAATCATCCATCCAATGCTACTGAAGAGGCTTCTCAAGTCGAAGTTCCTCAGCCCACCCATATGGTCGTCCTCGAGCAATCATACGGGGCGACTACTACGACGACCGTCCCTCTAGAGAGGAAAAGGAAATAACATAAAGAATGGGATAAATCCTCTTCTAAGAGGAATCACCACGAACTGAGTGTCTCCCGACCCCTCCTGGCCAGCATATTCAGCCTTGAGTTCAACGTTAGTCATAAGATTAAGTTTCATATGAACTCTGTTGAAAGGGAGGTTGTAGAGTCGTTGTTAGAAGGCGAAGTGACCAACGTCGTTCTGGAGCTATCAACCCAGGCAACAATGTTGGTATGGTACCTTCGGGAGTTTGCCGACTGACGCAATGCGGAGCCGTAGAAAAGAAGATCTCAGCCAATCTTCGTGTCGAGGTGGAAGTGTTGAGGACCGCCCATGAAGACTGTGAAAAGAAGCAAGTTGATCTTCAGCTTGAGTTAGATGAGGCCCAGGGGGAATTGACTGAGGCCACCAAGAGGCTTCGAGCGGCACAAGGGAGGGGAGACTGGCCAGTCAAAGAGTGTGGTCGGCTGAAGGCGACGACAACAAAACAAGCGTAGAGGGAGCAAGAATTGGTTGATCAAAACAAGACCCTTTTCGTTAAACTTGAACGGGTGGATGAGAGGGTAGCCGAGTTGAATGCCTTTGTTGTGATTGAGCAAGGTTTCAACAAAGCCCTTCGCCAGGCATCCTTCTTGCTCGGAGTCGCTGATCCGATGTGATGAAATAGGTTTATGGGGGGATTTAATCCCTCTTGACGAGGTACCTGGTGATGAAGAGAAATCGTCAGCTAAAGAGGAGATGCCGGATGAAGTGGAAGAACCTGCGACCGAAGATTGCGACGGTGACGCCGGTAGCGAGTAAAGCAGGCTTAGTTAGGAGGCGCGGGGGTTAATTTTTTTTTTAACATTTTTTGCAATGTGCCTAGTGGTAAACACTTTAGGTTTTGTTAGTGTTTACTCCACTGGCCCATTGATACAATTTTTTGTATACACTAAAGTTATTATTTTAATACAACAGTTTTCGTTTTTCTTTTTCGCATAATCGCTTTAGCGCTTTATTTCAGGTGATGGTCGTTCGGTGATGTTACGATAGCACGATGCGCTCTTTATTATTTTTCTTGGGTTTGGATTGTTCTATTCATTGGTCGTACGTGTCAGGCGATAGTGGTAATTAATGAACCCGTCGTTCATCATCTAGTTAGGTTAACCTCTTCCTTTTGGAATATTCCTTTCTTTGGGTTGCGTTATGCGTTCCGAGCGGTAGTGGTGCACTAATGAACTCATCGTTCGCCGTGTTAGCAAAATGATGAAGATGAAGTTTTGATGATGTCCAAATACAAGTCAAGCACAATCAAGACTTATGAAGAATGATCTTAGAAGACTTGTAAAACCTTGTAAAAATTGTATGAACATAGGATAATTAGTAGTTTCATGTATGTATTCAAAAGTGATGTAGAAATAAATCAAGAACAAAATCTGTGCAGTGTTAATCGATTAACAAGAGGTGTTAATCGATTAACGTTAATCGATTAACACAGTGTGTTAATCGATTGTTCCAGAGGCAAATGGCGAAGCACAGAATTTCGGTGTTAATCGATTAACACAGGGTGTTAATCGATTAACGTTAATCGATTAACAAGGACTGTTAATCGATTAACACAGTGACCGTTTGAAAAACTAGCCGTTTTTAGAGACGTTGAAGTATCCGTTGGGATGTTAATCGATTAACCACTGTAGCTAATCGATTAACACAGTCAGAAAGTCTAAAAGCGAAAATGGAGGAGCCTTTGGATGAGTCTATAAATAGACTCTCATTTTCTCTCAAATCCAACTCTTCCCTTGTGCAAAACATCTCTGAACTCTTTGAGAATTGTGTGCTCTTGCTCAGCTAAGGAAACTCTGTCTGTAGAGTTGGTTAAATACTGCTACGGTGATAGAGGAATAGCTGGATCATCCTTGGTGTGTCTGAGGAAGTGTCTGGAAGAGAATCATCCTTCGTGAAGCATTCGAAGGAGGTGATCATCCTTTGTGAAGATTCAAAGGAGGTGTTGTTTCATCTCTTGTGGTTTCAAGAGAGGTGGTAATTTCTAAACTGTTACAAATTGTTTTTCTGTGTGACTAATATTTGTAATAGTTTTGTGATAGTGAAAAAGGTTTATCTTATTTGAGATAAGCGACTGGACGTAGGATCTTAGTGATCTGAACCAGGATAAAATACCTGTGTAATTTTTCTCTTTCCCTTACTCTGTTATTTACGTTTAATTATCTGCTTAGTAAGAAATTAAGAGAAAAATATTAAAAAGGGATAATATTTGAATATAACCAATTCACCCCCCCCTCTTGGTTTGTTTCCACGCTAACCATTCCGCTGCAGCCGCTCTGACACGCCGCCCGACCAAGTCGGCAGTGGTTCTTTAATGAACTCGCCGTTCACCACCTGACCAAGTTGACAGTGGTTCCTTTCAAAAACTCAATGTTCATCAACTTTGGTTTTATCTTTAATGAATGTATTATCTGTTCAGTCTCGGTAATCTCATCATGCAATTCTGTTATGAATGGAATACTCTTAATATTATATTAATCTTGACAAAAAGGAAAAATACAATGAGTAATCATTTAACTGAGTAAAAGTTTAAATAGGAGGCGTTCAGAGTATTTGGAATCGTTCTGTCATTAGGATGAGTGAGGCGGTAGGCTCCATTTTGGAGGGTTTATGTGACCTTGAAAGATCCTTCCCACTTTGTTGTTAGCTTGCCATGCATAGCCTTCCGTCTTTCTTCACCGGTCTTGCTCCATACTAAGTCTGCTTCCTAGAAGCTCCTAGGTCGTACCTTGGTGTTATATCTTCTTTCAGCCAATCGTTTGCAAGCTTCTGCCCGCACAGCCGCCGATTCCCTCCTCTCCTCCAGAGTATCTAATTCCACTCCTAGCTCGACTGTGTTTAGGTGGGTGCTCGACTGCATTTAGGTAGGTTTGAGGAATTATTATTTTGTACTATTCACTTAGCTTTCCGCACTATATTATATTAGTGAATTGTGTTTAATTCTCCATTATTGTCTCATTTTCACTATTTGGGCTTAATTTCATTTTGTAATTTTAATTATTTTATTTTTGGGTTAAACTTTATGACTTTGGACCCATTTTAGGTCAATTTTAGGAGAAGCTCATACTAAGGGCATTTTCGTAATTTCCTATCCCCCCCCCCATTTACACGTTTTCTCTCTAGGGTTTTAGGCTCTTGCGTGTTTGGCTCACTACTATTACGTTCGATTTCTAGCTCTTCATGCTTTTCTTTTCCTCTCTCATATTGTTCGGCTTTTAACTTTTCCTCTGCTTTTCTTCTTCTCTCCCTCATCCAGCTGTAATAATTTGCACCGTTCGGTTCCTAACACACTTCATTGTTAGGATCGTTGAGTCACTGTTAGTACCGTTCGGTTTCCTTAATAATATCGTTTGGTTTCTCTATTTTTTGCACCAGTTTTTATGTCTACATTTAATTCAATGTTTCCAATTTTGTTTGGTTGTGTTAATTTCGTTTTAATGTTAGCTTAAGTGTGCTTGGTTGGTCATTATAGGATAAATTGTAATGATGTAAAAACTGTTATAAGTTTTCGTATTTAGTGAGTCATTGCGCAAATAATCGATTATCGAGAAGAATAATCGATTATCACGAGCCAATTTGGAAGAGAGTTCCTCGCGCAAATAATCAATTATTACACAGAATAATCAATTATCACTGTTTCATTTAATATTGTCCAAGTCTCTGGAATAATTGATTATTGCTCAGGATAATCGATTATCACATTTTGAAAACCCCATAACGGACACAAATAATCGATTATCATATCAGTGGCAATTGGGAGATGTCTTTTCAGTTTTTGACCATGCACGAAACTAGGCTTATAAATAGAGAATAGAGGTCTTCACAGCTCTTAGAAAAAACTTTTCAATTGAGAGTATTAAAGCTTTGTGCCTAAGGGAAGCTCTCTATGAGTGAAAAGGATCTATGACATTTTGAGAATACAGTTTGTCTAAGAAGTTCTCAAAGTGATAAAGTGCTCTTGTCTGGTCTTATGAATAGGAGAAGCTCGCACTTTGTGTGTCAAAGGTCGGAGTAGTTCTTTTCAAGTTGGCAGAGTTGTTGCTTCTGGTTCGCACGTGATGACAAATTTATGAACACCGAAAAACGGCGCCAAAAACTTGTTTAACAATCGGCAAGTGTGACCAAATCGTATCAAGTAATAAAACTTCGGTAAGACCATGTATCGTTCTCCCAAAGGACTCACGGCCTAGTTAGCTATATGATTTGTTGATTATTTAAGACTTATTATCAATTGATTGTAGGTTTTAAATGCAAGAGACAATAATAAAACGTGTATGCATGAATTTGATCAATGGAAAAGAGGAATACAAACACTTTAGTGAATTAGATGGATGAGTATGTTGTTGGGGTTATCATTTTCATCTTGTCCACTCTCATATACTTTTAGGAATTCATCATTCTTTTCATCAATGTTAATGTCACTCTTTAAATCACCTTGTAAGAAGGCTTATCTTTAATTACGAGTTCATACAATTCCTAACATTCCTAATAATTAATTCTGAAGCGCAGAAGCTTAACGGCAACCAACCCTCATATTCCTATGTCTAGGCAATATGCTATTGGGAGAAATTCCCCGGATCTAGATTTTCCCGTACGTTCCCATATCAAAAAAATCAATAATCATGGCATTGAATGAGTTAAACAATGCAAGCTTTAAGCAAAGAGGAAAAAACCCTAACTAATGATGAAAGAAAGCATGTATCTTAAAATAAGATGTTAAAACACAAATTCCATATATGAGAGTTTCACAAGACTACATTGATTCCCCAACAACAATACAAAGTTTAGTTCACCATATTTATGGTGAAACTAGATGAATAATAATGAAATAAGGAAAGATAGAACCCTAGAAAGATGAGTAGGTAGCCTTAGCATCCAAGATCTTCCTTCAAGGGGTGGAAAAGTGAGTGTTTGCTTCGTCTCAGCCAAAGATACAAACCCTAGGACGTCCTAAAGTTTATATATTATTCTAAAAATTACAGAAAATTAGGCCCAAGCCCAAAATAGTGCCGCTCAGCGGCAAACTACTGCTCAGCGGCAAACTACCGCTCAGCGGTAAGTGCGTGAGTTGATTCTTCCCCTCAACGGCATTTTCACCCCTCAACGGATCCAACGTGAGTTCCTGAGTGCCGCTCAGCGGTAAACTGGCGTTGAACGGTACTTACGGCTTCTCTTCTTTTGCACTTTTTGATGTCTTATATGATTCAATCTCTATCCTTCTTCACTTCTTTCACCATATTCACCTTAAAACCTACATAAAACACTGAAATCAAGCATAAACCTGGCCAGCTCTCTTATTTCTAAAAATATGAACAAAAACATGATTCCAAGCTAGTTTTTAAGTGTTAAAGGTTGTTTTTAGTATCAATTTTAAGCATAAAAATAATAGTTTTTCAAGTGTTATCAGTATGTCGAAGGAAGCTCTTCCAGTTCGTTTATCGAAAGAAGTTACTTATTGCACTCTTCTGATTCGTTTGTCGAAGGAAAATGTTTTCTATTCTTTGCTCATTTCATTATCTTGTAATATGTACATCTATATTTTTAGTGAAAAAAGTTAATCACTGTAGAATCTTTTGATTTGAACCAGGATAAAAATTCTGTGTTGATTTTCTTAATCTTTAAACTCTTAGTACATCAACTATTCGATAAAAATTCGCTAAGAAAATCAATTTTTGAAACCGACTCTTTTAACTTGTGTTGTGATCGTTACACGCTTTCCGTTATCTATATTTTATTCCGCTGCACGACTCTATATCGGTACCGATTGTTCCGAAAAAATTAATATACATTAGTTTTGTTCCCTTTGAAATTAAAAATTTCTGAATCCTCCCTTGTGTTGCCCTTACATATAAATCTTGATAAATCGCATCCCTGGTCACCATATTTCCTAAAAGAAAAAATTATATTTCTTGACTCATATCCGAAGAACTGGGAAGTTCGGAGACTTTAACAAATGGCAAAGGATGTATGGTGTTTTTTTCCGTAAAAGGAAGCAACTTTCCAGAATATAAGCTCTTTACGATCCAGCTAAATGGCTGCATGAGAAGTCAACAGAAGATTAAGTAAACTCAACACCCAACAGAAATATACATCACGTACATAAAATAGAGCATGATAAGTGAGAGACGTTAATCATAAAAATCCAAGATTGAAATGTCAAGAATTTTCACATGACAAACAGTGTATGTGTATACACCGAACGTACGAAGTGAGAAAAGTGTTTGTATGAGAGGGTGAGATGTGGAAATCTAACTACACTTGGATTATTAAAATTAAATTAAAGTAATGTACTCTTTAAGTGGTTATGTGATTATTAAATCTTAAACCATAAAAGATCATTGAAGGATAAGATTAGAGCTGTGTCATTGAACTTTTTTAAGAGGTCATGTGATCACTATATATACAGTGAGATAGAAAATGGAAAAATTCTTGAGCGTGTTGATACACAACCAGCAACTTCATTTTAAACAAAATATGGAGCACCGTAAATAATCTTCAAATCTGAAATACGGAATTACCACTTACCATCATTGGAATATTCCGCTCTTGGGCACAATGCTTCAGGTGACGTGATATTGTAGCTTTATCTTCAACTACAATAGCTTCAAACCAAGTCCCTTCCTCCTCAATGATCCGTACTAACCCTTGAAGAGTTTTGAACACGTGTCCACCTCCATGCTGCAAAACAAACATACGAATCCACATTTTAGAAAATGTTGAGATATTGTATCAAAGCACTATTATTATAATCTGTATCAGTACTTACACACCTACATTCCATGTTTATACCTACATGTTACATTAAAGTAGATTTAGACATGTATGATATTTGTTGGGATCCTTGGATGCATAGAAGATATATTAGTTACATCAGATTTCCTTACATTCCAAAGTTATCAAATATGTATATAAATTAACAAAAATCCACCGATTAGTTTTAGAAACAACCATTAAAACTAAAGTTGCGGTCAACTAAATCAAAAAGAAAAATTCACTTCTTTTCATAATAAAATAAAACATAAAAACAAATAACAATCAGTAAAAAGTGAAAATTTTACAAAATTAAAATAGAACATATCAAGGTGCAACTTAAGATGAGTGAAGAAAAAGAAAAAGGTAAAAAGAAGGATCTTACCTTGATGATGCATGCCAATTTGGTGCAGAAACTAGGCTTCCCATGAAGCAGAATTCGTACTCTTTCAAATATATGTCTCTGGTTTCTTGGATGAATTGCCGTCCCAATCCTGGACCACTTCATGTCATTTCGATTGGGAAGAATCAAGTATCTAATAAAACAAAACCAGAATCATTAAACAATGGAGAAGGAATTGAAGATCTTGACAGCACGTATACTTAAAATTGGAGACACTGTCAAATATTTCCCGATTCAAAAACAATTTTAAGCAAGAGATCTATTATTAAGAAAAGCAAACCTTACATCAGCTAAGTCATTGCAAAATAATACTAGATGTGTGATTAGAAAGTAATATAGACAACTAACGTAAATGCCAAATCAAATATGATTGCAAATAAGTCAAATTTCCAAAATCTGTAAGTTGAGTGTCTAAAATTGTATAAATCTTTCCACAACGATTGGCACATGCAGTATAAAAAGCTATCAGCAGAAACTAACAATAACAGTAATATTATTTCGGAAAATGTTTTTTTAACCACATTTTTTTCATAATTTTTTTACGATCATTTATAGTTTATAGTTTGTGATTGGTGCATTTCAATACATGAATGCTATATTGACACAGTTTATTATAAAAGAATTGTTAAAAAAAAGTCATTAATGGTCCTGTGTGTTATGTGTTATATAGAAGTGAAGGTTATGAAGGTAACAATAAGAACAAAATAAGGAAGAGTAGACAATTTTGAGGAAACAAAAAACGGCAACGAGACTAGCCAATAAGAACAGTACAAAAGGAAACCCTATATTTAACTAGGAAACCCTAGAGATAATGCTAGAAAAGACAATCAGGGACCAGAACGAAGTGGTGCAGGTCGGGCGAGCACTGTTGAAGTGACGCGACGACGCTCCGGTGAATGGAAGGCAGCGTGTGGTCTTCACGTGCGAAGCAGCAGCGAAGGGAACGGGGCGCATGGCAGCGAGTGGACGTAATTAGGTTTCGGGACCGGCGGGATTGGTCGTCGCAGAAGGAAACTGGAACAGTGGCCAACAGTGAATGGTAATCGGCGCCAGACAACGAACGGCGGCCAAAAACGATGCTGGAGAAGACAAGACCAGTAGAGCGCGATCAACCCGCTCTCATACCAACTTAAGATTAAAAAAGAGAGAAAAATAGATTTTAAAGGGCGTCTTTTATTTTAATGATAGAAATTTGATATTAAGAGAAATGGAAGATCAAAAGACTAAACTAAACTCATAAGTATAGAATTAGGTACAGGAAAGTAGTTCCCAACACAACTACTTTCTACCCAGATTTTAATAGTTATTCTAAGAGCGTCGAACCTATAGTGCTGGCTTCAAACCCCAGGACAATATACATGTGCATTGTCCTAACCCAGCATCTTTGGGCAGTGTGTTAGACTATCTAGACCAGCCAGGACACCGGTTATTAATTCGATAACATCAGTATACTTCAATGCCAACTTATCCCATAACAAGGTACATAAAATTTAAGCGAAGCACAAGTCAATTACCAGTAATGATGCAACTTACTTTTCAGGTTTCAAAATAGTTCCAGATGCAACACAATCAATAAGCCAGTCAACTTTTAGTATTGAGGCACCAACAGCACAACCATATAAGAATTTGGTGGTTTGCAGCTGAGACAAACGAACAAAGACTCCATCAAACAATGCAATCATTATATAACAAAAACATAATTAATGTTGTACAATTTGTCCATTAGTTATTTTAACAAGGAAAGAAATATTCTTTCAGTTTTGCATAAAATATTCAGCTTCTAGGTGCAGTCTTTCTTTGACACGAAATTAAGCTTTGGTTAATTAAGTTACTCTGTTGCTCCACGTGCTCTATTGCTAATGTTTGTGTAAAAACTAAACAGCATAAGCCTTCGGGTCAAATGGTTTCTGAAACACACGTATCGATAGCTATTGACATACATGGGAAGACTAAGAATGAGAATGAGAGGTGACAACCCAAAAACCATTATCTGTTTCAAGCAATTACCAGGCCTTAGTAACCTTAATAATAGAAAGCCTCTCATAATGGGTGTCTAGTGCGTAAATTATAGTTTTTTAACAAAAACTAAGAACCTAATTCTTAATGATAAGTCACAGATATAAATACTCAATTCTTTATCATTAGATTGGCATCTTGTGTGTAATTTTAGTTGTTCGGGTACACTTCAATCATTGAAATGAATCCCTAGTGCCATAAAGCGGGAAAGAAGAGATTAACAAAAATGAAGAAAGAGAGCAATGGCATAATTAGCACAAGTTTTAAGCATTAGTATTATGATAAAAGACTAACGGTTATATTGATCATTGAACACAAACCTTTCTCATACATAGAACAATGGGGAAATGCGATAAAGTTGAATGTCGCTTGCCCCCGGAATTTTGAGAGGGAATATCATAAAGAACCACTCCACCAGAACTCCTTATAAGTGCTTCCATGTCCCTTTCCTTCTCACTAGATAATCCGGTTAGAAGGAACTCTATACCATGAAATATATATTCATTCACTCTGTTTCTGCAATAATTTGTCAAAGAATGTTTCATACTTGGCACAGAATTGGTCAATGACTTTGAAACTCGTTGCCTTTTTGCTCTGACAGATGAACCTACATTTAGCAAAAATTAAGTAAAACAGTATATAAAAACTGAAAAGATACATTTCAACTACAGAATATTGATGTAATATAAAACCATTCGCATGTCTTAACAACTGAGGTTTATGGGATAATTGGTTCATGATATGGTATTAGAGTCTCTAAGACCAAGTGGTCCCCCCAAAATATCAGTACAAGGAAGGTGTATTTGTTTATTACCAACAACTTAGGCCCAAAGAACTCGTTGTTGAGGGAACATGCTAACCATGAAATTTAAGCCATTCATACGTCTTTACCTAACAGATTAAGCTTTTGGGATAGTTGATTGGGCTCTTAGCAATTAGATAAACTGAACAAAAGACTTACATCTTTTATGTGAGGATTCTAACTTTGATACTTTTCTTTTCGGATGAAGCCCCTCCACTTTTTCTGAGAAATGTACTTTCTTTCTGACTCTAACATGTTCACTGGGGAATTTATTGCTCTCAAACTGCAGTTCATTAAGAGTATTGTTCTGTTGATTTTGAACGACAGTTTCTGGCACCACATGTTCCTTCCTAATTTCCTCTGCACTGACATCATTTGCAACATTCATAGGGCCTAGGAAACACCGGCGTATCCGATGGTTTAGAATAAGAGGTGTATCTTGTGTTGGTTCTGCTGTAATGTCATTTTCGTCTGCTGGTTTTAACTCATTACTACACTTGTCATTTATTATTTCAATAATTGACTTATGATCAACCAAATGCTGATTATCTTCTTTATTTTTGTTTCCATCTGCGTGCTTTGAAGCAGATAGGCTCTCTGAAATCTTCGTGCCCAAAGATGCTGCACTACCCATACTCTCATCAATTGGAAGTGCTGTCAAATTATAGTTTGGTAAAATTGTGCTATACGTCTTAAGAGAAGTATGTTCAACCCTTGCTAATTTCCTAGTGACTTGTTCATCCATCGTTGCTTCAGTGATTGGAAGATCCTTATGATCACTACGGTCAAAATTAAAATTCTTTCCCGATATCCTTTGAAAATTATCCACCTCAAATTCAAAGACAGATGGGACAAAATCCTCATAATCATTTCCTTTGTCAATATGAGTATTGTAATTGGCATGCTCTAAGGAAAGGCTACACGGAACAAATGAACAGAGAGGATCAGTCAATGATGGACTAGAACATCTGATCACATCTTGAGACTGCAATATGCTCTCATTAGCTTTGTTGTGTGAGTCTTCAGAAGGCACACTTAGTTGAGAACCAATGGCACAGTTGGGGTCATGTTTCAGCACACGAGAATGCTCATCAGGAACAATATCTACGGATTCTGTAAGAAAGCTTGTCTCTCTAACAAGAAAATTTGGAATCCATTGTGCTGCATTCTTTCCTTTCAATGAAGATGAATCTAATTCCTTCCAAAAGGGAAACACAGTAAAAATACATGAAAAATAAGATGCTTAAATCCATGAATGAATATAACCAAATACAATATAAATAATGAGAAAAGGAATGCTAATTTTTTAAATGAACATAAACTGTAGGGATAGAGTACAGAAAGTAAAAAAGGAACAAAAAGAGCAGACACGTAGTAAAAGAAAGAAAATAATTTGGAGGAAATTTTCCTCCAATCATAGCAGAAGTTCCCCTTCTACAGATGACAATTTAGAATTCCACACAAGCAACTGATAGAACAGTGGTTTATATGCCATCAACATGGATGAAAATCCAAATATGTAGAAAATCATATGTGCTTAGATTCTTTTTGTTCCATCAGACAAGTGTTCATTAAATAACATTAATACAGAGTGATGGCAACAATAAAGCGCTGACACATTCTTGATGGAGAAATGCAACCAACAGCCATGAATAGATAGCTCACCGATTCCTACTGTTCATCAGGAATTTGCAAAATATTCCCTTCTAACATCGAAAATTCTATGAACCGTCCCTTTCTTCCATCAGATACTAACTATCCCTAATAATTAGCCAAATATCTCAATAGAAAACTGTGCCACCCAAGTTGATGATTTTAGGCAAAGTACAAACTCAATATAAAGAATATTTGTCTTCCATACTTCTACTCTGAAAAGAAATAAGCATTAAGCTTTTTCTAAAGAACCAGTTCTAAGACTCGTCATATTTACCACTTTTAAGATTTTAGAATCATTAACACATCAACAATAGAAATCAGTTATTATGACTATATTGGTTTTGTATGTCAGGTTGCAGCAATAAATTTCAACAAAGATTACAACAACTTCAACTTTACTACGATGTTACTGGTTTCTTCACATCATACTATGAGCTGTTAACTACAAAAGAACAAATTATTATTATTATTAGGTTTGGTGTGCCAAATTATTAGGGAATTTTACATGAGAGTTTGCAAGTAGATGGAGCAGCGGCCAAAAGTGTTACAAGAGCCGATGAAATGAGAGTTGAGATTTTGAGGACTTCACAGAATTGGGCTAAAAGAATCCAGGAAAAGTGGAAGTCATTAGAGGAGGATCTCTCATGTCGACACCACCCAAACCCCAGATTTAAAATTGCAAACAGTAGCAGTGGTATTGGATGGTTTGACAGCAGTAACAGGGACTGGGAGTGGGAAAGATTTCATCCAAGAATTCAAGATATGGTTGTCACAAACATATAAAACACCAGAAGACCAATGTCAGGGATATTTCTTTGCAGGGCTCCAATATAACATTCAGAGGAAACAGTTTAGGGTTCCAACCTTCAAGGTTGTTTTGCAGTAGAGTGTAATGTTAGGATATAATGTGTGCAGAATAAAAGGAACTAGATTAGGAATTAGTTGTTAGTTGGTTAGTTGGTTAGGGGGGTCTTTATAAGCAGGCAGGGAGGCCTTGTGTCAGGGTACTTTTTGATAAGTTTGTAGATTGGGCTTTGGCTCTTTGTGAAGGGGAAACCCTTGGAGGAGGGAGTGCTCTCCTATTCCTGTATTCTTTGGTTACAATAATAATACAGTTTTGTTAGGAGGTTAAGAGTGTATGAAAGAAGAAAGAAACATTAATTAGCCTAACTGCCTTGGCAGTTAGGAAAGGCGGGAAGGGGTTGTATAAATAAGCATTGTATTGTGTTTAGGGGGAACTTTTTGCGGAGAATTATAGTTCAACAGGAACTCTTTAATCCTGTAAGGGGGGAGGTTAAGCTCTCATCACGAGTATTCTTTGTATTCTTGAATTGTTGATAATACAAAGAGAGGTTATACAGCATTCTGTGAAGTCTTTTGGGTGTGTTTGTGTGCGTTTCAATAGGTTTCTATATCAGAAACCTATCAATTTGGTCCGACATGCCGGATCGAGTGTTGGAGGAGAAAACCATGGAAGGGAGAATGGAGACACTGGAAATCACAATGGAGGGGATGAAGGCGGAGGCTGCTGCTGTGCGACGAGATATACAGCAGATGATGCAGATGATGGGGGCAAGAACGAACAATCACGACGGAAACTCAGAAGGGAGTGACAGTTCGGTGAATGATAATGGGGGAAGACCTGATCAGGTGGGTATACTGCACAATTGGCGAAAACGGGTGGATCTACCATCTTTCGAAGGGAGAACCTCACAGCTGGATTAATCGGGCAGAACGTTTCTTTCACATTCAGAAGCTGGCGGAGGAGGATAAGGTGGAGCTTGCATATATTAGTATGGAGGGCAGTGCGAGTTACTGGTTTAGCGTTTGGAAGGAAAAGCTAAGATTCGTTCTTGGACAGCCCTAAAAATGGCATTAGTGAATCGATTTGGAGGGGGATCCAGAGGATCTGTGTTTGAACAGCTTGCGACAATGCGGCAAGAGGGATCGATGGAGGAGTACGTCCAGAGCTTTGAAATATTAATAGGTCAGACGCGGGGGTTATCGGAGGAGCTGGTGATGGGGTTTTTTCTCGCCGGTCTGCGAGAAGACATAAAGGGACAAGTCCGCATTCAAGATCCTCAAGAATTCATGGTTGCGATCAGGATCGCGAGGGATGTAGAAGATGCTATGATGAGGGCGAAAGGATGGGGCTGGAACGGGATGAAAGTTAGCCCATCGGGGTCGCGCATGGGAGGAGCGGTAATACGTGGCAAAACCGAACGTCAGTCCACGAACCGGACAAGGGGAACGGAGGGTAATGGATCAACTAGGAGAGAGGGAGCGATGCCGACGAGCAGCTCGAGAGGGAGTATGACCGGAGGCGCCGATAATCGGGGAAGGACGGTGCGATACTTATCGTATCCTGAATTTCTTAAAAGAAGAGAAGAGGGTCGATGTTTCCGATGCGGAGGCCCATTTGCTCCTGGCCACCGCTGCTCGGAGAAGAGTTTGCGAGTATTGGTGTTGGCGGAGGATGAGGAGGACAACGCGGAAGAAGGGGTAGATCAAAATCCAAAACCTATGGAGTTATCGGCTTGTTCCGCAGGCGGGTTAACCCAACCTAAGACAATGACATTGAGGGGAAAGATTGGGGACAGGGAGGTGTTAGTCCTCATCGATAGCGGGACCAGCCACAACTTTATTACCCACAGACTGGCGGAAGAGCTGCAACTACCCATAAATGATACGCCCCCTTATCAGGTGAAATTGGGGGATGGACATAAGAAAGAGACTAGAGGGTGTTGTGAGCAGGTAGAGATCATTCTGGCAGAGGTCGTGGTTGAGGAGAGGCTCCATTTATTTGAATGGGGCGGAGTAGACATCATATTGGGGGTTGAATGGCTAGCTAAACTGGCAGAGGTGATGATAAATTGGAAAAAAATGACAATGGGATATAACGTGGATGGCAAGAAGGTGATGATACAAGGAGACCCACTTTGGCCCGACAGCTGGTGGAGCCTCAGTCTTTATTAAAGTTAACAGATGCTGAGTCATGGGTGATAGCTTGGGATCTGGGCCGAGTGGAGAAAGAGGTGGACGGTGAAGGGCCAGTGGATTTGACGGGGGAGCAGAATGCAGAGTTGGAAGCCGTGTTGCAGGCGCACTACCAAGTTTTTCAAGAGGTGCAGGGATTACCACCATCTCGGGCTCTGGAGCACCGAATTATGCTGAAGGAAGGAGGGGGATCCAGTAAATGTACGTCCCTATAGGTACCCCCACCTGTTGAAAGAAGAAATTGAAAGACAAGTGGCGGACATGCTGAAAGCCGGGTTGATCAGATCAAGCACAAGCCCTTTTTTCTAGTCCGGTTATTTTAGTAAAGAAAAAGGACAACAGTTAGCGGTTTTGTGAGGATTATAGAGCTCTAAATAGAGCTACAATTCCGGATAAATTTCCTATACCCATAATCTAAGAGCTCTTGGATGAGTTAAGCGGAGCTACCTATTTTTCGAAAATAGATTTAAAAGCGAACTATCATCAGATTAGAATGGGGAAAGAAGACATACAGAAGACAGCTTTCCGCACACATCAGGGCGACAGCTTTCCGCACACATCAGGGCCACTACGAGTTTCTAGTGATGCCCTTTGGTCTCACAATGCGCCATCAGATTGCGATGAATAGTCTCCTGCAACAATACCTAAGGAAGTTTGTACTGGTTTTTTATGACATTTTGGTGTACGGTACTAGTTGGGATGAGCATCTTGGGCATGTGGATCGGGTGCTAGGCATATTAGAAGGGCATGGCTGGGTCGCTAATAGAAAGAAGTGTGAATTCGAGAAAAAACAGATAGGTTACCTGGGACATCAAATCTCAGAGAAAGGAGTTGAGATGGACACGGATAAAATCAAAGCTGTTTTAGAGTGGGACGAACCTAAAACCCTGAAAGCATTGAGGGGTTTCCTTGGTCTAACAGGGTACTACAGGCGATTTGTGCAAGGATATGGGAAGTTGGCAGAGCCTTTAACAGAGTTGTTAAAGAAGGGTAAATTTGTGTGGTCGGAGCAAGCTAGAGCAGCGATGGAAGCACGGAAGGTTGCGGTTACTTCTGCGCAAGTTTTGACTTTGCCAAATTTTACTCAGGTGTTTCATGTGGAATGCGATGCTTCTAGAGGAGGGTTGGGGGTCGTGCTGACTCAGAACAGGAAACCTATTGCCTATTTCAGCATAGCCCTATCGGAGGGTTCCCTAAGTAAATCTATCTATGAAAAGGAGCTAATGGCGGTGGTCCTGGCAGTCCAACATTGGAGACCCTATTTGCTAGGAAGAAGGTTTGTGGTCCACACTGACCAACGCAGTTTGAAATACCTACTGGAGCAGAGGATTACAACCTACAGTCAGCAAAATTGGACAGCCAAGCTAATGGGCTATGACTTTGAAATTGTATATAAGACAGGGAGTTCCAATAAAGTTGTAGACGCCCTGTCCAGAAGAGAGGAAGGCAGTAAGGAGGAAGCAACCTTGCAGATGATATCCAGGTCATATTGGCAAGACTTCCAAGAATTGCGAGAGGTAGAAGAGGATGAAACGCTGGCCAGAATCATAAGAGATATTAAAAATGATCCAAACTGTCATCTAGCTTATACATTGGAGAATGACAGATTGCATTAAAAGAGTAGGCTCATAATATCCGCCAAATCAGCTTGGATTCCCAAGTTATTAGCTGAGTTCCATGTGACCAGCACGGGAGGCCATTATGGGGTGTTTCGCACAAATAGGAGGATTGCCCAAGCTTTATATTGGGTAGGCATGAAGAAAGCAGTCACAGATTTTGTGGCAGGATGTCAACAGCACAAGTACATGGCTGCCTCGCCTCAAGGGTTATTACAACCCTTACCAATACCTCAGGCAGTATGGGAGGAGGTCAGCATGGACTTTATTGTGAAGCTACCCAAGTCTCAGGGCTATAATGCCGTATTGGTGGTGGTAGATAGGTTGAGTAAATACGCCCATTTCATGGCACTCAAACATCCATACTCGGCAAGAACAGTGGCCGAGGTGTTTATTAAAGAAGTTGTCAAGTTGCATGGGATTCCGGTTTCGGTTATCAGTGATAGAGATCCCCTATTCTTAAGAATATTTTGGAAGGAGCTGTTTAAGATGCAGGGAACTCAGGGAACTCAGCTCAAGATGAGCACAGCATACCACCCATAGATAGATGGGCAAACGGAGGTGGTGAATAGAATTGTGGAAGGATATTTGAGGTGCTTTTGCTCGGAGCAACCCAAAAGCTGGAATGCAATGCTAACTTTGGCGGAATATTGATATAATACCAGCTATCAGGGGGCTGCGCGGTGCACACCATTTGAAACGGTGTATGGTCGGGCTCCTCCATCTTTGAGCAGGTTTGTTCTAGGAGAGACGCCGGTGGAAGCTGTAGCCCAAGATCTAATGACACGGGATGAGGCATTGAAGCAATTGAAATTCCATTTAAATCGGGCCCAAGATTTAATGGCACAGCAGGCAAACAAAAGGAGGAAAGAGGTGGATATTAAGGTGGATGACTGGGTCTATTTGAAGATTAGACCCCATCGACAATCGACCATGCCTACTAGGTTGCATCCCAAACTTGCAGCTCGTTATTTTGGGCCGTTTCAGGTGATTCAACAGGTTGGTAAAGTGGCATACAGATTGTGGTTGCCTGAATCCGCAAGGATACATTTAGTCTTTCATGCATCACAATTGAAGAAAGCCATGGGAGAAAAACAAGTAGAGAAGGATCTACCAGCTGAGCTGCAAGTAGAAGGACCAACGTATTGGCCGGTGAGAGTTCTGGGGGTTAGACAAAGGCAGCAAGGGGATGATATAATACAATAAATTTTGGTCGAGTGACAGGAAGGAGGCAGAGAAGGAGAAGGAGCAACCTGGGAAGATAGGGTGACTATCCAGGATCAGTACCCTGAATTCAACCTTGAGGACAAGGTTGTTGAAGGGGAGGAGGGTAATGTTAGGAGGTTAAGAGTGTATGAAAGAAGAAAGAAACATTAATTAGCCTAACTGCCTTGGCAGTTAGGAAAGGCGGGAACGGGTTGTATAAATAAGCACTGTATTGTGTTTAGGGGGAACTTTTGGGGAGAATTATAGTTCGACAAGAACTCTTTAATCCTATAAGGGGGGAGGTTAAGCTCTCATCGCGAGTATACTTTGTATTCTTGAATTGTTGATAATACAAAGAGAGGTTATACAGCATTCTGTGAAGTCTTTTGGGTGTGTTTGTGTGCGTTTCAATAGGTTTCTATATCAGAAACCTATCAAGTTCTGTTTCCAGTAATCTGGTGAGTGAGTGTGTGCTGTTTTGAGTGATAGTTAGACTTCTTGACTAAAGAAGCCTAACACACACATGTTTATATTGACAACAAAATATTCCTAATAAATGTTAGTCGTAATCAAATCATACAGACATTAAAATGTGACATGTACTATTAATATTTATAAAGTCTAAAGGAAATTAGGAAACATGTGGAAGTGATATCCTTGCACCAGACCTTCCCTCTTCTCTAGAATAGGCAATAGCCATTTAATTTCAACAAGACTCAAGATGAATTTGAGTGTCGGTCTAAACTAAAGACAATTTTGCTAACTAGAATATAAAAAGGAAATGACAGTTTGCATGACTAACAGAAATGGTAGGTGAAGGAAAAAGAAGAACCACCACACCTTATATGTCCATCCCCCTAACCAGCGACTTCTAAACCTTTCAGGAGCTGGGTAAGTTGCCCAATTCTCCTTTTCTGAATCGTTTAACAAAAGAAAATAGATCAGCTTTAATCACTGGACAAAGAAAGCAGATTAAAATGATGAGTAAGATATTAAAACTCACTGAAATTTCCAGAAATCTCAACAAGTGACGAATGTACACTGTTTGGTGGCTTGATAGAAGTCAAGTCAAACACAGTCAACCCAACTGTCTGGAAAATGGAAATCAATGTAGCATCAATTACTTAATATCAAAATTATGTAATAGTGGAGATATAATGCTGCTCAGAAACAACTGTGATAAACAATACAAAAAGTGAGACTGCTAATTTGTTTTCTTATTCATTAAATCATTCTTTCAATACAAACACCCCGTATATCTTCACCATATCCGTTAAGCCTTCAATATAATTGATATGGAGGCCTCTACAACCAAGCGGTCTCAGTTACCAATAACCAAGCATCCCCATTCTACCAAAATGTTATATTTCAATTTAAGGTTGGTGGACCTATGCACGCTTAAAGCCCAAAGAACTCTTTCATGGGGGGATATGTTAAAGATATAAAGTAAAAGCCAATAATCTACCCCCACGTAATAGCCTAAGCTTTTGTGATAGTTGGTTCATAAGAAGCTAAATTTTGAATGCTGTGTCGATAGGTGGAAAAAAAGCAAAAGGAAAAGAAGATACTTTACCTGGTTGGGGGCCACAACATCGGTACTGTTCCCTATGCATTGGTGAGAAATAGGAGGACTGTTATCAAAATGTTTGAGTGTGTTTTCACCCAAACCAGGATCATAAAAATGCGTCTCCTTTTCACAACGTAAAGAATGATGAGGTGAGTCTGCATTTTGCTGCATCTCCTTCTCCACGTTAACTTCTAACTGCTTTTGTTTAGATTTATCATCAAAATTGTGAAGCTGAGAAGCATGCATACCATCACTATTTTTATTACTACTTCCTCTACCTTCTTGAACATCAGACACACCTTTTGTTTCAAATATAGTTGAACTGCATAGAGTATTCTCAACAGGAACACCAATAGGCAGCCCTATATCTTCATAGGCATCTTCCATAATGAAATCATTCAAATCAGAAAGAGAATCACTATAGTCAGATTCCTCATTTGAGGATTGGAAGCCATCTTCCAATCCCTCAAGACGTGCCTGCTTCACACGAAGTGCAACTTCAAGTACAGCTTCTGTTTGCATTGTTTCTAAAACTGAGTCCAGCTTCACTAAATCATGTATGACCAATGCCTCAGATGCAGCAACAGAAAGTTCAATTGCATTACTTACATCAGCACCTTTAACAGAATCAATTGTATCAACGAGAGATTTTGAAGCATCCTTTTCCACAGTTTCTGGGATGAAAGCAGCCGGAAAATCTGATTCACAGGTAAGACGATCCATTCTCGAATGCATGTTTTCTCTAAAATCAATAGAAGGTTGAATAGCTTGCAATGACAAAACAGTACTTGGTGCAACTACATCTTGAGATTCATTCAAATCTTGGGTCGGGCAAAAGAGTGAACCAATGTCTGAAGAAAGACAAAGACTAAAGTGAAACACCTGCTTCAATGAATTATGAATACATCTTAGTCTTAATAGAGTTAACAGTTTAAGTAATTTACCCTGTAGCTAAAAATAAAATTTACAGACACGTTTCACAAGAATAAAATTTAGAAGGAGGAAAGTCCTCGATAGAAGGAAGCCATATGTAATAGATGTACCATTCTTTAAAATTTGATCGATTAAAAAGAAAAATAAACTCACATTTTCAGGAGATGAAGCAACACTAAGAGGTGAACTATCATCTCCAGATAAGAATAAATGACAACTTCTATATCGACCTTCTTCCCTTGACATTGCATTGAAATCTTCTCCAGCATTACCAGTTTCTTCAGAAGGTCCTGGATCCTTGTTCATTCCAAAGAAGAGAATGCATCAACAAAAAAAATTGACCAATCTAACACTCCCATAGACTTTCAAAGTTGAAGAACAAACATAGACGCAGTGAGTGGAAATTGAATTAGATATAAAACAATATTTGTGACTTTAAACTTTTAAACAAAAAAACAGCTTTGTACAGCTAACTATCCTCTATCCATGTAAAGACGGACTATGTACTAAGGCATCACTAGAACTTAAACATACAAAACCAATCATCAATCACTCATGTACTGGATGTTTTAAACTTTTATTTTCTATGCTTTGGTCTTCTACTGATTTAAATGAAACAACTGGTAGAGTGGTATAATGATGTATCTTGTGATATGTAGATATTGAACATCTCTGAAGAGTACCTGAATATAATAGTGCACCCACGCAAAGAAAAAAAAAAAGGAGCACAATCTCAGAAAGAGAAATTCTAACCTTTGCTTCTTTGTATGAATGGGCTTGAGATTCCTTAACAAATTCAATAGACCCATTAGTTCCAAGACTCTGCAGCCAGCATGGAAGCCAAGCTACTTCCTGCAATATGCATATGCAACATAAAATTACAAATTGAAGATATATATATATATATATATATATATATATATATATATATATATATATATATATATAAGATAATAATAATAGAACCTGTCTTATATGCAACACCGTAAACAAAGACCAAATCAGTTATTAGGACGAACACAGATAAATACATAAACATGCAGATACACACACACAACAATTATAATTTATAATCACGGTGATAAGTTTTCCAGCAAATGTGGCTAATGCAGCGACGATTGCAACCTTGATGTGAATGAAAAGGCCTCTCAATCCGCGCAATTATTACAGTGAGCAGCAATTGAAAACTATAACTACAATTTCAAAACATCCATACTTCACTTACAAACGAGTACAAATTTCCCAAAAATTAAAAACCCAATATTTGAAGAAATTTGGAATTAATAACATAAATCACAGTATCATCATCAAGTAAAAACAATATCCCAAATATTACAACAACAACAAAAAATTAATAAAACTCCATGAAAAAGAAACACCCACCGAAAATCGAACAAACAAAATTCTCAGCCTAGCTCTCATATAAGTCCGATTTAAATTTTCACAACCTTTATTGAGGTATCGATTTTTTTTTCTCGTGTATCATACAAATGAAAATAAAAACAAACAAATAAAAAGACAAAAAATATGGAAAGAAAATAAACGCAACAAACCTCGGAGAAGTGAGGAGGACGAAAAGCTAGGGTTGCCATGGAAGAAGTTTCTCCCATGTTTCGGTGCCAAAGCAAGAGCGAACTCAAAACGTTTTGGCGCCAAAGGATAGAACTGGCGGGTTAACTTTGCGTCGATGAGAATGGCCAAACAGTCAAAGTCACAATTTAAATTTTAAATTGAGGAAATAAATTTCTGCTTTTTTAACATTTATTTGGTTTAAATATGATCATCTGTTTTAACTAAAAAATTGTGACCTTCTATTCTTTTTAAATAAAAATGTTTTCGAATTTGTAATACATAATTTTTTTAGACAATTTTTCCATAAAGAGGAAAATATATAAAGAAATTTTGTTCAATAAGTTGAAATGCAAGTTAATTTGAACAAACTTTTTCATATAATTTTTCTACATTTTTTATTTTCAGTGTTTTAAAAAGTTCTTCTAACAGGTTCTTAATAGATTGTTTGTGTGAAGTGGCTAACGGTTAAGTTTTACACATAAGATCCAATGTATTCTTAATATAAAACAAAAGTTTAAATATAATTTTATTCTCGGAGTATTTATTTTGGTTTAATTAATGGGATGGTTCTTAGTTTGAGAACGTATCAAGTTGATATTAACTTAACTTTTTGTTTTTATTTTAATTGTGTTTCAGTTTTTTAAAAACTATCTCAAGTCATTTTAAAACAAAAATGAATAATGAAGTTATTAACATGTTAATCCGTGATTTTTTTTTAATTTTTTATTATTTTTTTAATATTTTTGTAAATGAATTTGTTGTTTACATGTGAAGATTTTTGGCATGACACATGATATTATTAATTTTATATGATAGGATAATGTAATATGTTTGTGGGAGATAGTGTCATTTGTCAATACTAAATGTCTTTTATAATGATTTTAATTTAGTTTCTATATAAATTCTTTAATCCCATTTAGTTTCATTTTTTTTAAAATGAAATAATAGAGTCTTTCTCCAACCAAATTTATTAGTTGTATAAATATTAAAATAATAATTTTATTCAAAATGACTTTTTAATCTATTACATGTATATTATTAATTTCTGTTTTATTAATCTATGTTTTTTTATAACATTAAAACTAATTAAATATAAAATATTTAAAAAAAAGAAAATATTTAAAGTTAATATATTATTAAACTATGTTTTTTATAAGAATAAATTAATTATTAACATTTAAACAAATAAAAAATTTGATTCACACCAAATTTTAAATAGTATACGAATATTTATATTATAAAAACATGATTAATAAAAGGATTAAATATGTTTTTAGTTCTTAAACTATCATGCCAATTTGTTTTTAGTCCATCTTTTAAAGTAAAGTATATTTTAGTCTTCCTTTTTAAGGAAAGCTTAATTTTTGGTCCTCCAAAACTAACACCGTTAAAAACCAGCTGATGTGGCTAACGATGGTGTTACACGTCGTTTTTTTTCTGACAACAGTTAATCTTTCTCAACTCTTCTTCCTCCCTCTCCCTCCGACTTTGCCATAGCCACCTCTGGCACTACCTCGAACATCTTTGGCGTCACCATCAATCGTGAAACCCCCATGTGCAACCACCCTCCACCACGCTCACCTCCATAGCCAACGTAAAACCTCCATCTCCACTGCCCAGAAAACCCCCAAATCGCATATTCGTTCATCTCCTCCCACCACCATAGAAACCCAAATCAAAAAACTAAAAAAACCACCCAAACCTTCATCAGCGCACACACCACTTTATCAACCCAAAATCACTTCCACCCGCTGCCCCTTCTCGCGCAGCTTCCTCAAATTCCTCGCCATGTCCCTCACCGCAACACCTTCCAAAAATACCACCACAGCCACTGCCCTCAACACCCTACCCCCGAGCCCCCACAACTTTGTGTCTCCCAAATTCCTCTCTGATTGGCTCAAACCCCACCTCCCCTCCGAGTCCTTCGCGTCGTTGGGCGCCAAGCCCGGCACCAAAAACGTGCACAACCTCTAGCTCAAACTCTCTTAGGGAGAAACCTCCCTCGCCGATTCCTCTAATTCGAACAGTCCACGTCGTCCTCATCTGTGTCACCGCCAAACACAGCAAGGTCCTCGTCGAGTTGCACCAGGAGTTGTCCGATGGCAACATCCAAAAGCGTGACAAGCCCTTGTGGGGGAAGATGAAGCCCAATGAGGACCCCGAGTCTGCCGCCGTCAGAGGCATTTTCAAAGAGCTTGGCTCTTCAATTGTTGGTGCAGGACCCAATCCCGAAATCACTGACATTGTTACCATTGATCCCAATTTGTACGAGATGCAGGTCAAAGAGCGCGATTCGGGTTCGTACTTGGATTTTCCGGTTGGGTGTTTTGTTGTTTCCTTCTTGAATGCCAATTACTTCATTTTGTTCAAATGAATTCAAAAATAGGAGTGTTAATCAGATAATGGGTTGAATGAGTTGTTGTTAAGCTGTAGCTAATGAATTCAGCTTGTGTTGGTATTTGTGATGCGAAAGGGAAGGGAGGGTCGTTAGTGGATGAGGAGGTGGTGGGAACATCCATGGTGGGGGAATGGGGTTGGGTTGATGGAACGGGAGAAAATCTGAGGAAGATTGATGTTAGGAAAAAAAATGACGTGTCACACCACCGTTAGCCACATCAGCTAGTTTTTAACGGTGTTAGTTTTGGAGGACCAAAAATTAAGCTTTCCTTAAGGAGGAGGACTAAAATGTAACTTACTTTGAAAGAGGGACTAAAAACAAATTCGCTTGATAGTTTAGGGATTAAAAACATATTTAACCCTTAATAAAAACGTGAGTTAATAATATATAATTAAAATATGTATACAAAACATGTTAAAAATTCATTTTTAATAAAAAAAATATCATCACTTGATGCAAAATAATAAATTTGGTTAAATTTGGTGAGGAAAAATATTGTTACATTTTGAAAAACATTAGGACTAAAATTACATAATAAGGGCTAAATTGAAATTAAGACAATGATAGTTGGTATTGATAGTTACATGTAACTTTACCTTAAGGCATTTGACACTACATGACATTGGCATTATCATGTATCACATAAAATACCTGACACGTGGATGGATGATAAAAAATTTTGCAAATAAAAGTTAAAAAAATATAAAAAAGGTATATTGACATGTGTCATGTGATTAACATCGTAACTATATTTTTTTTAAATTACCTAATTAAAACATTTTTTCACATTTTTTCAACAATTGGAACGCAATTGAAACAAAAAAATTAAGCGGGTACTAACATGAAACTTTCTTACCAAAGTGGAAACCATCTAAATAATTAAGTCATTTAATTTTGTTGGGCTTAAGTTCTTTTCGACTTAATCCACCTAGTCTACGTAATAGAATTTGGTGATTTTGACTTTAGTAACAATTGTTCAATTAAGCTTACCATAAGGTCAAAAATTATAGTAAATAGTAGATAATGGGGCTGCAACTTGTTTTATTTAATAGTGCAACAATCCATGTACTTTGATTTGATTATAACTCAACCCACCTAGTCTCTGTCACGGGACAATTAATGGATCTTTCGAGGGAAGATCACTAGGAAGAAGCAACAACAATGAGACATGAGTGCAACACAAACATAAGGGATTAACAACATCTCAAACCCAAAACTTTATAGAAATAAGTTTACAGGTCTTCCATATGTTAGCTCATTTTAGGTTAAACTAATAAGATTTGTGATTCCATATGCTCAAATATTGAGTACAACAAAGGATATTCATATAATAAATAAATAAAATAGTGAGATGATAAAAAAAAGATAATATATTATTTAGTTTCACAAATAACTCATGCATTGATAATGCTAATTCTTACCATTATCTAAGCATCATTTTAGTACCAAAATCAACTCTTCTTTAGCTTATTACTTGCTTAAATCCTCTCTTTTATTTAGTTTTAGTATTTATTTATATTTTGGGCTACACTACATAAATAATATTCTAATCCCTTATTTTTTTATCTATTTTGATGTTAGGAAGATCCTCCATTAAATTGAAGAGCCTCGGTAATCCAAGAAGTCATTGATTTAAAAGTCATTTTCGCTTAAGCAAGAATAATTTAGCTTAAGCGAGAATGACTATCTTCTTCAAGAAATTTATTCTCGCTTAAGCGAGAATAATTTAGCTTAAGCGAGAATTCGGGCAGTATATATACTCACGAGGCAAAAAGAAAAAAGGGTCTTTAGTTCTTTGGAGGCGCGATTTCACGTCTGGAGCTCATGGAGTGCGTGAGGAGCTTGTGGGAACATCTCCTCCTCTTCCTTTGGGCCTCCTTCTTCTTCCATCTTCCATGTTTGTAAGCTTTAGGGTTCTCCATGGAAATGGAAAACCAGATTCATCTTGTTAGGGTTAGATGTAGCCTATGAACTCTTGTGTAATGAATGATTGTTTCGTATTTATAAATGTCTTTTCTATCTATTACTAGTATTCTTGTTTCTGATCTTAAAGCTTGCATGTAATGGGGACGTTCATGACTTGATTTTGGGTTTCATTGAGCCAGGTGTAACACCCTAATGTTTTAAAGGGTATTACTGATAGTAGAGACTAAATTAATTTGATATATTTTATAAACCATCAAACTTTATTTCAATTCTCCCAAAGTACAATACCAAACTTACAAACTTCAAACAATATAGTCTTCACCACTTAACATAAATTCGAATTTCAACTTATAAGTTTTACACAACATAATTTTTTTCCAATACAAATTTATTCTTTTTACAAAATATCCCTGAACGTTTTTCCCCGCGTCTCTCTCATCTCTAAGCTTTTTCAACCGCATCTGCGACATTATCTATTCACATATAACATGAGTTATATGATCATAGCACAAACAAATAAGGGTAAGCCAACCATATCATAAAATCATTAAACTTGTAATAAAAATATTATAATCATGTATTTCTGCAATTGATAAAATATCATTATTCCGATGTCATTAATTCATCATTATCAAAATCATCTTTCTCATTTCCATAAATCTTACAAGTGTTCCATGCTTACTCATGAAGCCTTATGGTCAGACCGCTCTCTGCCTGCTTCCTTAAGCCTCACTTATATACTATGTCTTACTTTCTGAAGCCTTATGGTCAGACCCCTCTCTGCCTGCTTCTATAAAACTTACGAATCATATGTTTATGTCAAAGCCTTATGGTCAGACCACTTTCTGCCTGCTTTCATAAACCTCAAGTGTTACTTTGCTCATACCAAACTCTCATGGTATAACTCGAACAAACTACTCACGGTAGTAAACATCATTTCATAAGTAATGATTTCTCATATCCACCCCAACATTTCATAAAACCAACAATTCATACCCTCTTATCCACCTAACTCAATCATGTTCATTCTTTAATCATGAATTCATAATCACCCGTTTTGGTATCAATAAATCAAACATATTGCCAGATATCATGCTTCATATTATAAACTCATTTTGCCCATAACGAGTATAACTCAACATATTTTCACCAAACAAAGATCATGGATCAGCCAAAATATATCAACATATCTTAAGGACTACATATTAAAGTCTGGGCTCAATGTAATGATAAATAAAATATATATGAAATTTTTACCATGATAATATTATGCATCTACAATCAACTTGTTTTATTTTATTTTCATCCTATTATAGATTTTTCTTTACCCCAATTGGTCACCGGAGAGGACCCAGATGTCTGAACGCTTCAAACTCACCTTCGACGCCAGCACATATGACTAGTCACAACTGACTGGACCAGGCCAGGGCTGCTCTATGATCAGGGATGTGCCAACTCAGGTTTTTAAGGTTCCTCTATCCTACCAACAAAGGGAGGTCCTCAATAATTAACAATTTATTTATTTAATTTATCTACCTTATTTTCTTATGCTCTAAATCTTAAAATGCTTAATTTTACTTCCTCTCACAACAACCTCAACCAGTATCTGTATATCTATTTAATACCCATATACAAGTTATTACAGAACCCTTATTCCAAACCTCCCAACAAGATCAATTTCAGCCAACAAACTCATTCAATAAATTCATCACAATAAACATCCATAATAGAATTCATACAAGATAATTATAAACAATTAACACTAATAAAACATTACAATAAATGGTCATAGAAGAATACAATATTTGACAATCATAAAAATAATCTTAATATAAAAATTCATGGGGAAACAAGAAGTTGAATCTGGCAGAGCCGGTTAGACAACTTCTAATCCATCCAAAAATACAATATAATTAAATAACAATAACATGTATGGGGAAATAAGAAGTTGAATCTGGCAGAGCCGGTTAGACAACTTCTAATCCTTCCAAAAATGCAATAAAATAAATAAGTAAAGTAATAAATAGTTTGGGGAAACAAGAAGCTGAATCTGGCAGAGCCGGTTAGACAACTTCTAATCCTTCCAAAAGTGCAATAAAATAAATAACTGAAGCAATAGAAAGTTTGGGGAAACAAGAAATTGAATCTGGCAGAGCCGGTTAGACAATTTCTAATCCTTCCAAAATACAATAAAAATAAATAAGGAAAACAATAGAATGTTTGGGGAAACAAGAAATTGAATCTGGCAGAGCCGGTTAGACAATTTCTAATCCTTCCAAAATACAAAAATAAACAACTAATAACATACAAATGGCATAACATAATCAATATCATGTTTTACAACTATCACACTCGGATATCAACACAAAAGCATACTCTCATTTAAATTCAAAATCATACAGAAACAAAATACTCCATAATCAAGATTTAAGATCAGACAAAAGCAAAATATAGTATATTCAAGGCTTAAGATAATACAAAAGGAGATACTCAAGGTTAGCTTCCCTTACCTCTATTACAGACTTAATCTCCTCGCTCTCTGAAAACTTCCAGAATATCCCCTTTGAAATTAGAAATTCTTCCAACTCTCTTCTCTCAAAAATTTTCTAAGTTCTTTGGTGTAAATTTTCAGCCTCCCCCCTTGGCTATTTATAGTAAAAAATTTTACTATTCATTTTTACTATTCATTTTTACTATTCATTTTTTTTATTCATTTTACTATTACAAAAATAATTTTTTATTTGCAAATTGGTGAATTCTGATCTCAAAGCTACGTGGAACACTTATCCTTTCCAAAAATAATTTTTTTTTTTAATTTTTTTTTTACTATTCACTTTTTACTATTCACAATTTACTATTCACTATTTACTTTTTTTTTTTTTAATTTAGTATCTGACTTACAAATATTTTCAAGGATCTTACAATCTCCCCAACAACAATTATTTTCGCCCTCGAAAATTATTTATTTAAACAAAGACTATTTAACAAAAGAATACTTACAAAAGAGATATGGATTTTCAAAAACCATTGCTCTGATACCCAACAGTGTAACACCCCGATTTAGGCGTTACAATTTATTTTTCCACAAAAATACATATATAACTTTTCTTTAACAATTTTCAACACCAACAAAATATTAAGTGTTTTATTACAACACAAGTCTTCTGAAATAAAATTTCGCACAATTCATAAACTTCTGAAATTTAAAATTTCACACAGTTTGAAATTTCAAAACATATTTATTTAGAAATCCCCCATGTCTCTCTTTTTTTTTTTTTTCACAGATCTCTCATCTTCTAAGCAAGTCCAGAACCATCTGCTAATTCATCTTAAATAGTTTCTGCTCCCGTATAATATCACACATTATACGATCATTGCATTCACATACACAAACACAAACAATAGGGTGAGCTAACTGAAACAAGCATACAATCCATTCACAATCCGTTAATAATACATCCACAGTATTCAATACAGTTAAGCATTATCACAATATCATTGCTCAACAATTTTACTATTCCACTTATCAAAGTATTACAACTTCACCTCATCCGACCTACTTACCAAAGTAGTACAAACCAAGTTATTCTCTCTACTTATCAAAGTAGCACCGCAAGACAATACTGTCTACTTATCAAAGCAGCACATTATAATTAATTCGCCTACTTACCAAAGTAGCATAAAACAAGATCTTCTGTCTACTTACCAAAGTAGCACAGTATAGTTAATCTGCCTACTTATCAAAGTAGCCCGATTTATATCATTCTCTTTATCTCTTCATTCATCATCTCATCCTGCCTACTTATCAAAGTAGCGCAAATCACCCTGCTTACTTACCAAAGTAACGCAGACTCAACATCTACTCGCCTACTTACCAAAGTAGCGCAAACCAACATCATTTATATTATTTCAACAAATTATTCATAATCAAGCACAACCCATCCAAAACTAATCATATTCAACAAGCATAAGAGAACCAGTGAACTTTTCTCAATTCCCTTCTGTCTACTTACCAATGTAGCATAAATTAACCAAATTACATTTTCCTAACATATCATTCATAACCAATCACATGCCATCTCAACCACTAATCCCGAACCAATCATGCTCAACAAGCACATAATAACCAATCAACATATCTCAGTTTCAATCCTGCCTACATACCAAAGTAGCACAAATTAACCAAATTACCTTTTTTTAACATATTATTTATCGGCGATCTAAACCAATCAAACTAATCAACAACATGTTTAGATCATATGGTAAGCTTTTCAGTCCAATCCAACGGTTAATGAGGCGGAAATCATCAATTTTGTATAAATGATCCAAAACATAAATTAAACAGTATTGAGATCCCTCAGAAGGTACGAAATTAATATCTCTAAATCTGTAACTCCGATCTAAAATCCGAACGGTCGAAGTATACCACTATCTCTTAAGAACAACATACTAAAATTTCAGATTCATCTAACGGTTATCTAAATAGATATGAAGATTTTACCGAGGTAACTCAGAGACAGAATTTTAAGTGGTTCTCGGTTAAACTCAAAATGCGGAATGAATTCCTCTAAGCACAGACATCTAATTCCAAATCTGAATGGTCAAGATCACCTAATATGTCTTATGAACTACATACTAAAGTTTGGGCTCAATCTAACGGTAAATGAAATATCTATGAAATGTTTACCATTATAACTTAAGAACAGAATTACAGTGTTCATCAAATATTTCCAACTTTCGAAATTTCTTTCTCTAAGCATAGACCTTCAATTACAAATCCGATCGGTCACAGTGTATTAATATGTCTTAGGGATCCTATATCAAATTTTTGAGGTTGATCTAACAGTCAAATAGGTCAGAATCTATATTTTACTGAGACAACTTAGTAACAGAACTACAGGGGTAACAAAATTACTCAAACTTATAGGATTTATTTATCCAAGTACATACTTTTATTTTCAAATCCGAACGGTCAACGTTTAGTAATATGTCTTAGGATTCACATATTAAAATTTTAACTAAATCCAACGGTGAAAAACATTAATAGAAATTTATTACCACAGTAACTCGAAAATAAGAAATTATAATCATGAAAACCAAATTTTACACAAGTCAATAGATAACTACCATTACCAAATTTTTAACATATTCATATTCATATTCATGATCATAACAAGAAAGGATTAGCTCCCCTTCATCAAAGTCAAGCAATTGGAACCATATTTCTAACCACAAAATTCTAGAAATTAAGTTGAGTTAGCTCCCCTTACCTCATGAAGACTAAAACACCTTAAACTCTTCTTTAAAGAGAGTAACTCCTCTCCTCCTTGCTAGACCAAGTCAGCCTCCACTCTTAGGACACTTAGGATTTCGTTCACCGCCCACCAAGGACCTCTCTACTCTCCCCCAAAACTCCAAATCTGATTTGGAATTGAAAGAAGATGTCTTAGACAACTAAGGACCCATGCACTTGGCACTTAGCAATAATAAACAACCAATGGACCATCCTAAACCATTTTCCAGCCCTAAAACATGGTAGGAAAGTCTCCAAAGGGTCCCAAAATGTTCTCCTAGTCCAGAACACAACCTACCCACTCCAAAAAGTCGCAACTTGTAAAAATACACCTAAAATTAAGGTTGGACGCTAGCCCTTGGACAGCAAAACTGTCACGTTTTCCCCAGCTCGGTTAGACCCCTTCCCGAAGTCCAAAATATGCGTAAGAGTAGTCAGATTGAAACTCTTTGAGTCTAGTTTCCAATAAAACAAGAATCAACTCAATTGATATTTTACTAAGAATAATAATTTCACTCCCCAAAGTCCCAAAATATTTTCGAAAACCATTGCTCTGATACCAAAATGTAACACCCTAATGTTTTAAAGGGTATTACTGATAGTAGAGACTAAATTAATTTGATATATTTTATAAACCATCAAACTTTATTTCAATTCTCCCAAAGTACAATACCAAACTTACAAACTTCAAACAATATAGTCTTCACCACTTAACATAAATTCGAATTTCAACTTATAAGTTTTACACAACATAATTTTTTTCCAATACAAATTTATTCTTTTTACAAAATATCCCTGAACGTTTTTCCCCGCGTCTCTCTCATCTCTAAGCTTTTTCAACCGCATCTGCGACATTATCCATTCACATATAACATGAGTTATATGATCATAGCACAAACAAATAAGGGTAAGCCAACCATATCATAAAATCATTAAACTTGTAATAAAAATATTATAATCATGTATTTCTGCAATTGATAAAATATCATTATTCCGATGTCATTAATTCATCATTATCAAAATCATCTTTCTCATTTCCATAAATCTTACAAGTGTTCCATGCTTACTCATGAAGCCTTATGGTCAGACCGCTCTCTGCCTGCTTCCTTAAGCCTCACTTATATACTATGTCTTACTTTCTGAAGCCTTATGGTCAGACCCCTCTCTGCCTGCTTCTATAAAACTTACGAATCATATGTTTATGTCAAAGCCTTATGGTCAGACCACTTTCTGCCTGCTTTCATAAACCTCAAGTGTTACTTTGCTCATACCAAACTCTCATGGTATAACTCGAACAAACTACTCACGGTAGTAAACATCATTTCATAAGTAATGATTTCTCATATCCACCCCAACATTTCATAAAACCAACAATTCATACCCTCTTATCCACCTAACTCAATCATGTTCATTCTTTAATCATGAATTCATAATCACCCGTTTTGGTATCAATAAATCAAACATATTGCCAGATATCATGCTTCATATTATAAACTCATTTTGCCCATAACGAGTATAACTCAACATATTTTCACCAAACAAAGATCATGGATCAGCCAAAATATATCAACATATCTTAAGGACTACATATTAAAGTCTGGGCTCAATGTAATGATAAATAAAATATATATGAAATTTTTACCATGATAATATTATGCATCTACAATCAACTTGTTTTATTTTATTTTCATCCTATTATAGATTTTTCTTTACCCCAATTGGTCACCGGAGAGGACCCAGATGTCTGAACGCTTCAAACTCACCTTCGACGCCAGCACATATGACTAGTCACAACTGACTGGACCAGGCCAGGGCTGCTCTATGATCAGGGATGTGCCAACTCAGGTTTTTAAGGTTCCTCTATCCTACCAACAAAGGGAGGTCCTCAATAATTAACAATTTATTTATTTAATTTATCTACCTTATTTTCTTATGCTCTAAATCTTAAAATGCTTAATTTTACTTCCTCTCACAACAACCTCAACCAGTATCTGTATATCTATTTAATACCCATATACAAGTTATTACAGAACCCTTATTCCAAACCTCCCAACAAGATCAATTTCAGCCAACAAACTCATTCAATAAATTCATCACAATAAACATCCATAATAGAATTCATACAAGATAATTATAAACAATTAACACTAATAAAACATTACAATAAATGGTCATAGAAGAATACAATATTTGACAATCATAAAAATAATCTTAATATAAAAATTCATGGGGAAACAAGAAGTTGAATCTGGCAGAGCCGGTTAGACAACTTCTAATCCATCCAAAAATACAATATAATTAAATAACAATAACATGTATGGGGAAATAAGAAGTTGAATCTGGCAGAGCCGGTTAGACAACTTCTAATCCTTCCAAAAATGCAATAAAATAAATAAGTAAAGTAATAAATAGTTTGGGGAAACAAGAAGCTGAATCTGGCAGAGCCGGTTAGACAACTTCTAATCCTTCCAAAAGTGCAATAAAATAAATAACTGAAGCAATAGAAAGTTTGGGGAAACAAGAAATTGAATCTGGCAGAGCCGGTTAGACAATTTCTAATCCTTCCAAAATACAATAAAAATAAATAAGGAAAACAATAGAATGTTTGGGGAAACAAGAAATTGAATCTGGCAGAGCCGGTTAGACAATTTCTAATCCTTCCAAAATACAAAAATAAACAACTAATAACATACAAATGGCATAACATAATCAATATCATGTTTTACAACTATCACACTCGGATATCAACACAAAAGCATACTCTCATTTAAATTCAAAATCATACAGAAACAAAATACTCCATAATCAAGATTTAAGATCAGACAAAAGCAAAATATAGTATATTCAAGGCTTAAGATAATACAAAAGGAGATACTCAAGGTTAGCTTCCCTTACCTCTATTACAGACTTAATCTCCTCGCTCTCTGAAAACTTCCAGAATATCCCCTTTGAAATTAGAAATTCTTCCAACTCTCTTCTCTCAAAAATTTTCTAAGTTCTTTGGTGTAAATTTTCAGCCTCCCCCCTTGGCTATTTATAGTAAAAAATTTTACTATTCATTTTTACTATTCATTTTTTTTATTCATTTTACTATTACAAAAATAATTTTTTATTTGCAAATTGGTGAATTCTGATCTCAAAGCTACGTGGAACACTTATCCTTTCCAAAAATAATTTTTTTTTTTAATTTTTTTTTTACTATTCACTTTTTACTATTCACAATTTACTATTCACTATTTACTTTTTTTTTTTTAATTTAGTATCTGACTTACAAATATTTTCAAGGATCTTACAATCTCCCCAACAACAATTATTTTCGCCCTCGAAAATTATTTATTTAAACAAAGACTATTTAACAAAAGAATACTTACAAAAGAGATATGGATTTTCAAAAACCATTGCTCTGATACCCAACAGTGTAACACCCCGATTTAGGCGTTACAATTTATTTTTCCACAAAAATACATATATAACTTTTCTTTAACAATTTTCAACACCAACAAAATATTAAGTGTTTTATTACAACACAAGTCTTCTGAAATAAAATTTCGCACAATTCATAAACTTCTGAAATTTAAAATTTCACACAGTTTGAAATTTCAAAACATATTTATTTAGAAATCCCCCATGTCTCTCTTTTTTTTTTTTTCACAGATCTCTCATCTTCTAAGCAAGTCCAGAACCATCTGCTAATTCATCTTAAATAGTTTCTGCTCCCGTATAATATCACACATTATACGATCATTGCATTCACATACACAAACACAAACAATAGGGTGAGCTAACTGAAACAAGCATACAATCCATTCACAATCCGTTAATAATACATCCACAGTATTCAATACAGTTAAGCATTATCACAATATCATTGCTCAACAATTTTACTATTCCACTTATCAAAGTATTACAACTTCACCTCATCCGACCTACTTACCAAAGTAGTACAAACCAAGTTATTCTCTCTACTTATCAAAGTAGCACCGCAAGACAATACTGTCTACTTATCAAAGCAGCACATTATAATTAATTCGCCTACTTACCAAAGTAGCATAAAACAAGATCTTCTGTCTACTTACCAAAGTAGCACAGTATAGTTAATCTGCCTACTTATCAAAGTAGCCCGATTTATATCATTCTCTTTATCTCTTCATTCATCATCTCATCCTGCCTACTTATCAAAGTAGCGCAAATCACCCTGCTTACTTACCAAAGTAACGCAGACTCAACATCTACTCGCCTACTTACCAAAGTAGCGCAAACCAACATCATTTATATTATTTCAACAAATTATTCATAATCAAGCACAACCCATCCAAAACTAATCATATTCAACAAGCATAAGAGAACCAGTGAACTTTTCTCAATTCCCTTCTGTCTACTTACCAATGTAGCATAAATTAACCAAATTACATTTTCCTAACATATCATTCATAACCAATCACATGCCATCTCAACCACTAATCCCGAACCAATCATGCTCAACAAGCACATAATAACCAATCAACATATCTCAGTTTCAATCCTGCCTACATACCAAAGTAGCACAAATTAACCAAATTACCTTTTTTTAACATATTATTTATCGGCGATCTAAACCAATCAAACTAATCAACAACATGTTTAGAGTCCAATCCAACGGTTAATGAGGCGGAAATCATCAATTTTGTATAAATGATCCAAAACATAAATTAAACAGTATTGAGATCCCTCAGAAGGTACGAAATTAATATCTCTAAATCTGTAACTCCGATCTAAAATCCGAACGGTCGAAGTATACCACTATCTCTTAAGAACAACATACTAAAATTTCAGATTCATCTAACGGTTATCTAAATAGATATGAAGATTTTACCGAGGTAACTCAGAGACAGAATTTTAAGTGGTTCTCGGTTAAACTCAAAATGCGGAATGAATTCCTCTAAGCACAGACATCTAATTCCAAATCTGAATGGTCAAGATCACCTAATATGTCTTATGAACTACATACTAAAGTTTGGGCTCAATCTAACGGTAAATGAAATATCTATGAAATGTTTACCATTATAACTTAAGAACAGAATTACAGTGTTCATCAAATATTTCCAACTTTCGAAATTTCTTTCTCTAAGCATAGACCTTCAATTACAAATCCGATCGGTCACAGTGTATTAATATGTCTTAGGGATCCTATATCAAATTTTTGAGGTTGATCTAACAGTCAAATAGGTCAGAATCTATATTTTACTGAGACAACTTAGTAACAGAACTACAGGGGTAACAAAATTACTCAAACTTATAGGATTTATTTATCCAAGTACATACTTTTATTTTCAAATCCGAACGGTCAACGTTTAGTAATATGTCTTAGGATTCACATATTAAAATTTTAACTAAATCCAACGGTGAAAAACATTAATAGAAATTTATTACCACAGTAACTCGAAAATAAGAAATTATAATCATGAAAACCAAATTTTACACAAGTCAATAGATAACTACCATTACCAAATTTTTAACATATTCATATTCATATTCATGATCATAACAAGAAAGGATTAGCTCCCCTTCATCAAAGTCAAGCAATTGGAACCATATTTCTAACCACAAAATTCTAGAAATTAAGTTGAGTTAGCTCCCCTTACCTCATGAAGACTAAAACACCTTAAACTCTTCTTTAAAGAGAGTAACTCCTCTCCTCCTTGCTAGACCAAGTCAGCCTCCACTCTTAGGACACTTAGGATTTCGTTCACCGCCCACCAAGGACCTCTCTACTCTCCCCCAAAACTCCAAATCTGATTTGGAATTGAAAGAAGATGTCTTAGACAACTAAGGACCCATGCACTTGGCACTTAGCAATAATAAACAACCAATGGACCATCCTAAACCATTTTCCAGCCCTAAAACATGGTAGGAAAGTCTCCAAAGGGTCCCAAAATGTTCTCCTAGTCCAGAACACAACCTACCCACTCCAAAAAGTCGCAACTTGTAAAAATACACCTAAAATTAAGGTTGGACGCTAGCCCTTGGACAGCAAAACTGTCACGTTTTCCCCAGCTCGGTTAGACCCCTTCCCGAAGTCCAAAATATGCGTAAGAGTAGTCAGATTGAAACTCTTTGAGTCTAGTTTCCAATAAAACAAGAATCAACTCAATTGATATTTTACTAAGAATAATAATTTCACTCCCCAAAGTCCCAAAATATTTTCGAAAACCATTGCTCTGATACCAAAATGTAACACCCTAATGTTTTAAAGGGTATTACTGATAGTAGAGACTAAATTAATTTGATATATTTTATAAACCATCAAACTTTATTTCAATTCTCCCAAAGTACAATACCAAACTTACAAACTTCAAACAATATAGTCTTCACCACTTAACATAAATTCGAATTTCAACTTATAAGTTTTACACAACATAATTTTTTTCCAATACAAATTTATTCTTTTTACAAAATATCCCTGAACGTTTTTCCCCGCGTCTCTCTCATCTCTAAGCTTTTTCAACCGCATCTGCGACATTATCCATTCACATATAACATGAGTTATATGATCATAGCACAAACAAATAAGGGTAAGCCAACCATATCATAAAATCATTAAACTTGTAATAAAAATATTATAATCATGTATTTCTGCAATTGATAAAATATCATTATTCCGATGTCATTAATTCATCATTATCAAAATCATCTTTCTCATTTCCATAAATCTTACAAGTGTTCCATGCTTACTCATGAAGCCTTATGGTCAGACCGCTCTCTGCCTGCTTCCTTAAGCCTCACTTATATACTATGTCTTACTTTCTGAAGCCTTATGGTCAGACCCCTCTCTGCCTGCTTCTATAAAACTTACGAATCATATGTTTATGTCAAAGCCTTATGGTCAGACCACTTTCTGCCTGCTTTCATAAACCTCAAGTGTTACTTTGCTCATACCAAACTCTCATGGTATAACTCGAACAAACTACTCACGGTAGTAAACATCATTTCATAAGTAATGATTTCTCATATCCACCCCAACATTTCATAAAACCAACAATTCATACCCTCTTATCCACCTAACTCAATCATGTTCATTCTTTAATCATGAATTCATAATCACCCGTTTTGGTATCAATAAATCAAACATATTGCCAGATATCATGCTTCATATTATAAACTCATTTTGCCCATAACGAGTATAACTCAACATATTTTCACCAAACAAAGATCATGGATCAGCCAAAATATATCAACATATCTTAAGGACTACATATTAAAGTCTGGGCTCAATGTAATGATAAATAAAATATATATGAAATTTTTACCATGATAATATTATGCATCTACAATCAACTTGTTTTATTTTATTTTCATCCTATTATAGATTTTTCTTTACCCCAATTGGTCACCGGAGAGGACCCAGATGTCTGAACGCTTCAAACTCACCTTCGACGCCAGCACATATGACTAGTCACAACTGACTGGACCAGGCCAGGGCTGCTCTATGATCAGGGATGTGCCAACTCAGGTTTTTAAGGTTCCTCTATCCTACCAACAAAGGGAGGTCCTCAATAATTAACAATTTATTTATTTAATTTATCTACCTTATTTTCTTATGCTCTAAATCTTAAAATGCTTAATTTTACTTCCTCTCACAACAACCTCAACCAGTATCTGTATATCTATTTAATACCCATATACAAGTTATTACAGAACCCTTATTCCAAACCTCCCAACAAGATCAATTTCAGCCAACAAACTCATTCAATAAATTCATCACAATAAACATCCATAATAGAATTCATACAAGATAATTATAAACAATTAACACTAATAAAACATTACAATAAATGGTCATAGAAGAATACAATATTTGACAATCATAAAAATAATCTTAATATAAAAATTCATGGGGAAACAAGAAGTTGAATCTGGCAGAGCCGGTTAGACAACTTCTAATCCATCCAAAAATACAATATAATTAAATAACAATAACATGTATGGGGAAATAAGAAGTTGAATCTGGCAGAGCCGGTTAGACAACTTCTAATCCTTCCAAAAATGCAATAAAATAAATAAGTAAAGTAATAAATAGTTTGGGGAAACAAGAAGCTGAATCTGGCAGAGCCGGTTAGACAACTTCTAATCCTTCCAAAAGTGCAATAAAATAAATAACTGAAGCAATAGAAAGTTTGGGGAAACAAGAAATTGAATCTGGCAGAGCCGGTTAGACAATTTCTAATCCTTCCAAAATACAATAAAAATAAATAAGGAAAACAATAGAATGTTTGGGGAAACAAGAAATTGAATCTGGCAGAGCCGGTTAGACAATTTCTAATCCTTCCAAAATACAAAAATAAACAACTAATAACATACAAATGGCATAACATAATCAATATCATGTTTTACAACTATCACACTCGGATATCAACACAAAAGCATACTCTCATTTAAATTCAAAATCATACAGAAACAAAATACTCCATAATCAAGATTTAAGATCAGACAAAAGCAAAATATAGTATATTCAAGGCTTAAGATAATACAAAAGGAGATACTCAAGGTTAGCTTCCCTTACCTCTATTACAGACTTAATCTCCTCGCTCTCTGAAAACTTCCAGAATATCCCCTTTGAAATTAGAAATTCTTCCAACTCTCTTCTCTCAAAAATTTTCTAAGTTCTTTGGTGTAAATTTTCAGCCTCCCCCCTTGGCTATTTATAGTAAAAAATTTTACTATTCATTTTTACTATTCATTTTTACTATTCATTTTTTTTATTCATTTTACTATTACAAAAATAATTTTTTATTTGCAAATTGGTGAATTCTGATCTCAAAGCTACGTGGAACACTTATCCTTTCCAAAAATAATTTTTTTTTTTAATTTTTTTTTTACTATTCACTTTTTACTATTCACAATTTACTATTCACTATTTACTTTTTTTTTTTTTAATTTAGTATCTGACTTACAAATATTTTCAAGGATCTTACAATCTCCCCAACAACAATTATTTTCGCCCTCGAAAATTATTTATTTAAACAAAGACTATTTAACAAAAGAATACTTACAAAAGAGATATGGATTTTCAAAAACCATTGCTCTGATACCCAACAGTGTAACACCCCGATTTAGGCGTTACAATTTATTTTTCCACAAAAATACATATATAACTTTTCTTTAACAATTTTCAACACCAACAAAATATTAAGTGTTTTATTACAACACAAGTCTTCTGAAATAAAATTTCGCACAATTCATAAACTTCTGAAATTTAAAATTTCACACAGTTTGAAATTTCAAAACATATTTATTTAGAAATCCCCCATGTCTCTCTTTTTTTTTTTTTCACAGATCTCTCATCTTCTAAGCAAGTCCAGAACCATCTGCTAATTCATCTTAAATAGTTTCTGCTCCCGTATAATATCACACATTATACGATCATTGCATTCACATACACAAACACAAACAATAGGGTGAGCTAACTGAAACAAGCATACAATCCATTCACAATCCGTTAATAATACATCCACAGTATTCAATACAGTTAAGCATTATCACAATATCATTGCTCAACAATTTTACTATTCCACTTATCAAAGTATTACAACTTCACCTCATCCGACCTACTTACCAAAGTAGTACAAACCAAGTTATTCTCTCTACTTATCAAAGTAGCACCGCAAGACAATACTGTCTACTTATCAAAGCAGCACATTATAATTAATTCGCCTACTTACCAAAGTAGCATAAAACAAGATCTTCTGTCTACTTACCAAAGTAGCACAGTATAGTTAATCTGCCTACTTATCAAAGTAGCCCGATTTATATCATTCTCTTTATCTCTTCATTCATCATCTCATCCTGCCTACTTATCAAAGTAGCGCAAATCACCCTGCTTACTTACCAAAGTAACGCAGACTCAACATCTACTCGCCTACTTACCAAAGTAGCGCAAACCAACATCATTTATATTATTTCAACAAATTATTCATAATCAAGCACAACCCATCCAAAACTAATCATATTCAACAAGCATAAGAGAACCAGTGAACTTTTCTCAATTCCCTTCTGTCTACTTACCAATGTAGCATAAATTAACCAAATTACATTTTCCTAACATATCATTCATAACCAATCACATGCCATCTCAACCACTAATCCCGAACCAATCATGCTCAACAAGCACATAATAACCAATCAACATATCTCAGTTTCAATCCTGCCTACATACCAAAGTAGCACAAATTAACCAAATTACCTTTTTTTAACATATTATTTATCGGCGATCTAAACCAATCAAACTAATCAACAACATGTTTAGATCATATGGTAAGCTTTTCAGTCCAATCCAACGGTTAATGAGGCGGAAATCATCAATTTTGTATAAATGATCCAAAACATAAATTAAACAGTATTGAGATCCCTCAGAAGGTACGAAATTAATATCTCTAAATCTGTAACTCCGATCTAAAATCCGAACGGTCGAAGTATACCACTATCTCTTAAGAACAACATACTAAAATTTCAGATTCATCTAACGGTTATCTAAATAGATATGAAGATTTTACCGAGGTAACTCAGAGACAGAATTTTAAGTGGTTCTCGGTTAAACTCAAAATGCGGAATGAATTCCTCTAAGCACAGACATCTAATTCCAAATCTGAATGGTCAAGATCACCTAATATGTCTTATGAACTACATACTAAAGTTTGGGCTCAATCTAACGGTAAATGAAATATCTATGAAATGTTTACCATTATAACTTAAGAACAGAATTACAGTGTTCATCAAATATTTCCAACTTTCGAAATTTCTTTCTCTAAGCATAGACCTTCAATTACAAATCCGATCGGTCACAGTGTATTAATATGTCTTAGGGATCCTATATCAAATTTTTGAGGTTGATCTAACAGTCAAATAGGTCAGAATCTATATTTTACTGAGACAACTTAGTAACAGAACTACAGGGGTAACAAAATTACTCAAACTTATAGGATTTATTTATCCAAGTACATACTTTTATTTTCAAATCCGAACGGTCAACGTTTAGTAATATGTCTTAGGATTCACATATTAAAATTTTAACTAAATCCAACGGTGAAAAACATTAATAGAAATTTATTACCACAGTAACTCGAAAATAAGAAATTATAATCATGAAAACCAAATTTTACACAAGTCAATAGATAACTACCATTACCAAATTTTTAACATATTCATATTCATATTCATGATCATAACAAGAAAGGATTAGCTCCCCTTCATCAAAGTCAAGCAATTGGAACCATATTTCTAACCACAAAATTCTAGAAATTAAGTTGAGTTAGCTCCCCTTACCTCATGAAGACTAAAACACCTTAAACTCTTCTTTAAAGAGAGTAACTCCTCTCCTCCTTGCTAGACCAAGTCAGCCTCCACTCTTAGGACACTTAGGATTTCGTTCACCGCCCACCAAGGACCTCTCTACTCTCCCCCAAAACTCCAAATCTGATTTGGAATTGAAAGAAGATGTCTTAGACAACTAAGGACCCATGCACTTGGCACTTAGCAATAATAAACAACCAATGGACCATCCTAAACCATTTTCCAGCCCTAAAACATGGTAGGAAAGTCTCCAAAGGGTCCCAAAATGTTCTCCTAGTCCAGAACACAACCTACCCACTCCAAAAAGTCGCAACTTGTAAAAATACACCTAAAATTAAGGTTGGACGCTAGCCCTTGGACAGCAAAACTGTCACGTTTTCCCCAGCTCGGTTAGACCCCTTCCCGAAGTCCAAAATATGCGTAAGAGTAGTCAGATTGAAACTCTTTGAGTCTAGTTTCCAATAAAACAAGAATCAACTCAATTGATATTTTACTAAGAATAATAATTTCACTCCCCAAAGTCCCAAAATATTTTCGAAAACCATTGCTCTGATACCAAAATGTAACACCCTAATGTTTTAAAGGGTATTACTGATAGTAGAGACTAAATTAATTTGATATATTTTATAAACCATCAAACTTTATTTCAATTCTCCCAAAGTACAATACCAAACTTACAAACTTCAAACAATATAGTCTTCACCACTTAACATAAATTCGAATTTCAACTTATAAGTTTTACACAACATAATTTTTTTCCAATACAAATTTATTCTTTTTACAAAATATCCCTGAACGTTTTTCCCCGCGTCTCTCTCATCTCTAAGCTTTTTCAACCGCATCTGCGACATTATCCATTCACATATAACATGAGTTATATGATCATAGCACAAACAAATAAGGGTAAGCCAACCATATCATAAAATCATTAAACTTGTAATAAAAATATTATAATCATGTATTTCTGCAATTGATAAAATATCATTATTCCGATGTCATTAATTCATCATTATCAAAATCATCTTTCTCATTTCCATAAATCTTACAAGTGTTCCATGCTTACTCATGAAGCCTTATGGTCAGACCGCTCTCTGCCTGCTTCCTTAAGCCTCACTTATATACTATGTCTTACTTTCTGAAGCCTTATGGTCAGACCCCTCTCTGCCTGCTTCTATAAAACTTACGAATCATATGTTTATGTCAAAGCCTTATGGTCAGACCACTTTCTGCCTGCTTTCATAAACCTCAAGTGTTACTTTGCTCATACCAAACTCTCATGGTATAACTCGAACAAACTACTCACGGTAGTAAACATCATTTCATAAGTAATGATTTCTCATATCCACCCCAACATTTCATAAAACCAACAATTCATACCCTCTTATCCACCTAACTCAATCATGTTCATTCTTTAATCATGAATTCATAATCACCCGTTTTGGTATCAATAAATCAAACATATTGCCAGATATCATGCTTCATATTATAAACTCATTTTGCCCATAACGAGTATAACTCAACATATTTTCACCAAACAAAGATCATGGATCAGCCAAAATATATCAACATATCTTAAGGACTACATATTAAAGTCTGGGCTCAATGTAATGATAAATAAAATATATATGAAATTTTTACCATGATAATATTATGCATCTACAATCAACTTGTTTTATTTTATTTTCATCCTATTATAGATTTTTCTTTACCCCAATTGGTCACCGGAGAGGACCCAGATGTCTGAACGCTTCAAACTCACCTTCGACGCCAGCACATATGACTAGTCACAACTGACTGGACCAGGCCAGGGCTGCTCTATGATCAGGGATGTGCCAACTCAGGTTTTTAAGGTTCCTCTATCCTACCAACAAAGGGAGGTCCTCAATAATTAACAATTTATTTATTTAATTTATCTACCTTATTTTCTTATGCTCTAAATCTTAAAATGCTTAATTTTACTTCCTCTCACAACAACCTCAACCAGTATCTGTATATCTATTTAATACCCATATACAAGTTATTACAGAACCCTTATTCCAAACCTCCCAACAAGATCAATTTCAGCCAACAAACTCATTCAATAAATTCATCACAATAAACATCCATAATAGAATTCATACAAGATAATTATAAACAATTAACACTAATAAAACATTACAATAAATGGTCATAGAAGAATACAATATTTGACAATCATAAAAATAATCTTAATATAAAAATTCATGGGGAAACAAGAAGTTGAATCTGGCAGAGCCGGTTAGACAACTTCTAATCCATCCAAAAATACAATATAATTAAATAACAATAACATGTATGGGGAAATAAGAAGTTGAATCTGGCAGAGCCAGTTAGACAACTTCTAATCCTTCCAAAAATGCAATAAAATAAATAAGTAAAGTAATAAATAGTTTGGGGAAACAAGAAGCTGAATCTGGCAGAGCCGGTTAGACAACTTCTAATCCTTCCAAAAGTGCAATAAAATAAATAACTGAAGCAATAGAAAGTTTGGGGAAACAAGAAATTGAATCTGGCAGAGCCGGTTAGACAATTTCTAATCCTTCCAAAATACAATAAAAATAAATAAGGAAAACAATAGAATGTTTGGGGAAACAAGAAATTGAATCTGGCAGAGCCGGTTAGACAATTTCTAATCCTTCCAAAATACAATAAAAATAAATAAGGAAAACAATAGAATGTTTGGGGAAACAAGAAATTGAATCTGGCAGAGCCGGTTAGACAATTTCTAATCCTTCCAAAATACAAAAATAAACAACTAATAACATACAAATGGCATAACATAATCAATATCATGTTTTACAACTATCACACTCGGATATCAACACAAAAGCATACTCTCATTTAAATTCAAAATCATACAGAAACAAAATACTCCATAATCAAGATTTAAGATCAGACAAAAGCAAAATATAGTATATTCAAGGCTTAAGATAATACAAAAGGAGATACTCAAGGTTAGCTTCCCTTACCTCTATTACAGACTTAATCTCCTCGCTCTCTGAAAACTTCCAGAATATCCCCTTTGAAATTAGAAATTCTTCCAACTCTCTTCTCTCAAAAATTTTCTAAGTTCTTTGGTGTAAATTTTCAGCCTCCCCCCTTGGCTATTTATAGTAAAAAATTTTACTATTCATTTTTACTATTCATTTTTACTATTCATTTTTTTTATTCATTTTACTATTACAAAAATAATTTTTTATTTGCAAATTGGTGAATTCTGATCTCAAAGCTACGTGGAACACTTATCCTTTCCAAAAATAATTTTTTTTTTTAATTTTTTTTTTTACTATTCACTTTTTACTATTCACAATTTACTATTCACTATTTACTTTTTTTTTTTTTAATTTAGTATCTGACTTACAAATATTTTCAAGGATCTTACACCAGGGATGGGATATGAAATCTTGAACTGAAACAAGAGTCCTTCTGGGTCATTGAGCCAAGGATGGGATATGATTCACATGTTGTCTTAGATCCTAGTTCTTAATGCGGGTTTTCTTGTTAGATTGTCCAAGGGATTGGAGTTTGATAAGGAAAACCTAGGCTCTTTCACCTAAGGGATTAGGGCTAGAGTGTTTTAGTGGATTGACTTTAGTAAATTGATAGAGAGAAGATGAAATTGGTTATACACAAGAGTGCATTGGTGAAAACCAACCTTAACAATGTCATTTCATACCATTTCTAGTCTTTTCCATTTCCAAGTGCCTTCAATACCAAAGTCCAACCTTGTAATTACCTGTGAATTTATCTTTTTGCACATATTCTTAAATGATGAGTTGTTCTTGAGTCTAGATGAGTTGTTAATCGCACAATTTTCTAGTATTACGAGTCTCTTGGGAAAACGATATCTGGTCTTACCACGGTTTATTACTTGAACAATTTTGTGCACTTGCCAAAGAGATTAACATGCATGCATACACATATTCAAAATCCAACAACACTTTAACTAACCCAATTTTAAGACTATAGATGAACATTCAAATCTAAGCACCATAAGAGTATATAATAAATAGTAATAAATTGACGTCTTACAAAATATTAGTATTCAAGACTTTAGTGTACAAGTAAATCTCATAATCAATGATAAAGTTAAGTTCATTACCTCCAAAGTCATGATTCTACGAGTGTATGCAATAACCCTTTCATAATTTCTCACTAACTAATGTTTTAATGTACATGATTTAGATCATCAGTGAAGTAATGTAATATTTATTAATCATAGGTGTTTGTATGTATACATAACAAATTAGTTAACATATCATCTTAGATATGTGATTCCAACTAAAGTCATATATCATGCAAATATAAGTTAAATCATTGCCATATTAGCTCAAAAACAACATCATATTCTTAAATTGGTCAATTGAACATAAAAATGGATTTAACTTCTAATATTGTCACTTAAAGAGCTCACAAGACATTCATCTCTTAAAGTGTAATGTATTGTTGAGTAATAAGTCTCATCATTTGAACATTTTGTCAACACTTGAGCAATATACCTCTTGAAGAGAGAAAATCAATTTATTCTCTTCCTCACTTGAACCAAAGACTGGTTTTTAGAAATTGAGTATGACAAGATTGAACAATATAGCTCTTAAGATTTGGAAATTAAAACAAAGACTCACCAAAACTCTTAAAGGTGAATAACTAGACCTCGCTTGGAACAACAAATTTCCTATTGCGACAATTGTCTTTAGAGGGAGAATTTAATAGAGTCGTATACTCCTTTTAGTGAAAAAAAAGAGAGACTATATCATCTAAAGAACAAGTAAGAAAAAAAATAAGAAAATAGTTTTAGATATTGTTTCGGGTGTGAGGTTGAGTCACTAACACCTACACAATTTCTCCTGGGATGTCGTCTGATAGCTGCTCTTCTAGTCTTTTTCGTCGCTCCACCGTTCGAAGGTATACCTGCCAAAGGTTCTCCGATGCTTAAGTTAGTTGATTGTCCGTACGAGAGTTCAATGTAATAGTAATAAATGTACAGTAAATGTGAAGACCTACCTCTTACCTTTGACCCCTATTTATAATTTTCGGCATGGGCTTAAGAATAGTGATATATTAATCATGGACCAATCTCAGCCCAATACCCTTAATTACCTATTACCTTAATCTTTGTAGGGAAACCTGATTATTGATTGGGACTGGACGTTCTACTTATCATCATTCGGCCTTGCTTGATGATTCTACTACATTCAGTCACTCTAGCTCATTTATGTTCTCTAGGGCCGTCCAGACTGACTTGATGATGGGGTGTTTGTGTGGTCGTCCGGGCCACATGGTATAGATAGTTTCACCCGAATTTACGTGTTATGTTCAATTATTCATTAAAATAACTTTTTAAAGGTTATACCAATACGCCAATGATAACAAATGCATGCATTGTTCCTAGTTATCATAAGTATATAAACCACACATGGTTATCCTCTTTTAACTTTAAGAGATTAAGACTTCAAAACAAGTAAACAAAATGACTCTCAAAGATAGAACAATTTAAGTTCATAAGATTACTTCATGACTGACTGAGGTAATACAAAGATTTATAGCTTCCTCACTTAAAACACTTAATAATTCGTGAATATTAGAAAAATGAATAACTCTTGTTTGTTATTCGCTAGTGTAGAAAAGGCTTTAGACGTCTGTTATTTTGGGCTTTTAACGTCAGATCCCGATCCGTCATCTTTATTGGTAACGTTAATGGGACGCCAGACTCTATAGGTTAGACGTCTATATAGACGTCAGACTATATAGGTCAGACGTCTATATAGACGTCGGACTCTATAGGTCATAGGTCTAAAATATTGTCGTATTTTATTGGATCTTTCTCCGCTTGAGGCCTCTCGAGTTGCTCTTGGCTCATGGTAATTCGAGTTTACAACTTTATATTTTAGTTGAAGGGAATAGGGCTTTTTTTTTTGTATTGGATGGTTTTAAAAATGTAGTGGAGGGAATTGGAGGAGTGCAAAACACAAGAAATCGTCGCCCAAGAACGCTGCCCAAGGACACGAGCAAAACTGCACAAAAACTCAACGAAAACGCATTTTAATCGGTACAAATGAAAGATAATTCATCAAAGAGTAACGTAATCGAAGTAAAATTAATTTTAAACAGTGCAAAAGTGAGAAAACGAACCTGAAAAACATAGCCCGTGGAGAGAAAACGCGAGGAAGATGATGAATAGTGAGTGCGTGTAACTATTGCCTCGCATTCGCAGTGTTTTAATGCAGACATTTAGAAGTCGGTTACTCCCATAACAGATGTCTATAGAAGTTGGTTCCCGCTATAACAAATGTGTATAGACGTCTATAGACATCGGTTCCCCCTACAACAGACGTCTATAGATGTTAGTTCCCCCTACAACAAACGTCTAAATAGCTTTAGAAGTTGGAGTGGTGGGTTCAGACGTCTAAATGTTGTATGTCTTATATAAACATTGTATGTGTAACGTCCCAATTATATACATCATTCATATATAATAAAGACGTCATCATGCATAATATAGGAAAGCAGTCAAGAGTAATTTAAGGATTACAGTCATCCTCAGAATAGTGCGGAATTGACAACAAGAGTATTAGAATTTCTCCATGAAAATCACGGAGAATTTAAAACTTAAAACACACATGAGTTCTTCCAAACATTAAGAATTACGAAATAAGACTAGCTAATCTAAGCTGCAACACTGCCGTCTCCATCAAGGGCTGCTTCCAAAGTATCCTCTCTGTCATCTGCTCCCATCCAAGTGGATGATCATCGCCAAAGAAACATACCCAAACAGCACATAACACAAACAATGCAAGGGTGAGCTAGATATAAAAAGCATGTTATACATACAACACAGTTAATTCATGCAATCATTCATAGATTCATATAAAATAACAATTAAAGCATACTCATTGATCCATATTTCACACACTCCCATGACATGTAAACATTCATCCAAACATGGTAAACTGACATCACAAGACTTGTTACTTTATACCCCGACTCGTTCCTTTATAGACCGACTCGTCCGGACTAGAATGATTACCGAGCTATGGCGGGTCTTGCACTCGTGGTGGCTTTATGAAATTTGGGCACTCCCGCCCTGGCACTCCCGCCTTGTGAAACTTTAGGCACTACCGCCTGGTGGAACTTTAGGCACTATCGCCTGGTGTAACATTTGGGCACTCCCGCCCGGCCACAATCACGAGGTTAATCCGTTATTACTCACCTTGGATCATATGGAAGCATCCAAGACTAGGACCTCCTGCTACTCCTCACCACATGTTCAATCCTCTCTACATGAGAAGAAAGACCATTGGAGATTCAGGATGACCCCCAAAACTGAGCTACCATGCAATCATTCTATACAACCCCAAAACACCACCATGTATCCTCTCCTTGAGGATCATGGAATTACGTTCATGAATCATACTCTCACTTTAAACCTTATCCCAAGTCATGAATAACCAGATACCTCCATAATATCACATTAAATCCAACGTATTTCATACATTCACATAATTCCCATTTACAGTATATATTTTCCAAACATTTTGCACATAATTCAATTCAAGAGAAATGAACTTAAAACCCATCACCATTTGCAAACCATTGGATGGACGAACACTATTCACCGAGCGTTATAACCGAACGCAAACTGTGCCAATTTGAACGAACGCTCAGAGATTTGGACGAACGCTAAAACCGAACGCTGAATCACTAGGCCGAACGCTAAAACCGAACGTCATATTGGATTCAACACTATTTGGCCGAACGCTAAAACCGAACGCCTGAACACAATTAGCCGAACGCTAAAACCGAACGTCATATTGGATTCACCACTATTTGGCCGAACGCTAAAACCGAACGCCTAAACACATTTGGCCGAACGCTAAAACCGAACGTCATATTGGATTTATCGAACGCTATTTACCAACAGGCCGAACGCTATTTCACTGAACACAATATTAGGACGAACGCTTAGTTTGATATTTAGGACGAACGCTATTTCCCCGAAAACACTATTAGAACAAACGCTAAGATTGATACTTAGGCCGAACGCTATTTTATTGAACACCATACTGGACGAACGCTAAATCTGAATACTAAAAGTACGAACGCTACAATTTCTAATACACTAAGACCGAACGTTCATGATCCAACCTTACGAATATCAATTTACAATCGAACGTTCTAGATCTAAATTTGAGAATCTGAATTTAAAACCGAACGCACGCTAATACATCAAAACCGAACGTGCAAGATTTAAATCCCAAGAATATCAAATGAAGACCGAACGCTACAATCACTAATTCGCCAAGCGAACGTTCAAGATTCAAGCCTGATAATACTAAATTAAGCCGAACGCTACAGTTACTAATGCATGAAGACCGATCGCTCACGAGCCGAGAATACCTCATATAAACCGAACGCTAAAAATGAGAATACAATTTAAGATCGAGCGCTTAAGATTACTATTTCATCAAAACCTAATGCTATACTTACGGACGAACGTCTAATTTACTAATTTCATGACGAACGTCTAAAATTTCTAATATTACTTAAGGACGAACGTCTTCCATCCTCACCGAACCACATCTAACCGAACACAAGTCTCGACCGAACGCTGAGAAAGAAGGACGAACGCTAACGCTCGCCGAACACAAAACCGAACGTTCTTGATATTCTGACCGACCACTGGAGCACTGTGCGGACGAACGTTCAATATTGGCCGACCACTAATTGGTCGAGCCATTTGGACGAACGTCCAATTTGGAGCCAAATTGGACGAACGCGCGATCTGCAGAATTATGCAGAATCGTACCAGATGTCCAGAAAAACCAAAAATCCCAATTTTTCATCCTTTCCTTCCCAGATTTGCATCAAACACAACATATATCATCAATCAAACAAAAGATCTAGCTCCCCTTACCTCTTGAAGACTTCCTTTGTGAATCTTTGAATCTAACTTCTCCAAGACTTGCAGCACCAAGCAATTCCAGCACTCTAAGCTTCACCTCTTTCACAAACTTTGCAGCAAGAACTTCTCTCCCATTTCAAAACCCAGCACCCCCTTTTATCTCCCACGTCTCCAGCTTTTTTTTTGAAAGGTGTCAGCAAAGAGAGTAAGACCCGGACGTTTGCTCCCCTTTTGCTGCTGTTTTTCAACATCTAAGCTCCCCATTTTTCCCAATAAAACAAAACCTACCTCCCTCTATGTTAGCTAGTGCTCCCCAGCATTAAATGCTTCCCCATTCCCTTTAAGAAAAACGAGGCCCTTACAGTATGCATGAATTGTTTTAATGTCTAACATTTGTATTGATCCCAAGGTATGTTGAGTTTTAGCTTGCACAAAACAAAAATTAAAATGTTTATGTAATATAATGTGTATATAGCACATTTGTTATTTGTTATAACAATAAAAAAAACTTTATATGAATTAAATCATTTGGATCTGAAGAGGGAAGAAAGATTGTGGTCTCTATAGTGTTTTACACTCAAGTTGATGACCCTCGTTTGGACATCACTCAAGTGAGATATGCAGATATAAAAAATTTTGTAAAATGTTCATAATTTTCTAAATCTATGGTAACAAGTTTATAGAGTATTTGTGTTATAAAACTATTTAAAGTTCAGGAAAGGGAAGAATTAAATTTTCAATAAATTTAGAAACCGTTTACAAAAAATAATGAAAGAGTAACTCTAAATCAATTAATACTTTGAAAATAAACTAATCTCAAGTGCAAGAAATGTTATTTTCAAAGTTATTTACCATTCAATTTAGATAAGTTGCAAGATATAAAGATATAAGGAAAAGTGAATACCACCAGAATTATAATTATTATTAGGCTTAATACCCTATTTTGTCCCCGGTTTCGTTCGAAAATGTCAAATTAGTTCATCCTTTAAAAAATGCGTCAATTACGTCCTCACTTAATAAAATTTGCATCAATTAAATCCCTTCCGTTAAATCCGTACAAACGACGTTAATTATTTTTTTCTTTCTTTAATTAACGCCGTTTGTATGAATTTAACGGAAAAGATTTCATTGATGCAAATTTTATTAAGTGATGACGTAATTGACACATTTTTTAAAGGATGGACTAATTTGATATTTTTGAACGAAACTGGGGACAAAATAGGGTATTAAGTCCTATTATTATTTATACTTGGTTGTGTCACTTAATCATCCTTATTAGACCAATACTTTAATTTAAAGTTTTGTGAAGCATCCTAAAATAAATACAACACATCACAACTTTTTGTAAAATCTTATTACAATACAACACTTTTTGACATCTCAATAAGTTTCAGAACAGAAAGAACAGTGATTTTTTACATACGACAATCAATTTATGATCTTGATTTGCGTGATTCTTCAAACAAAAAAAACTCGTAGAAAATCATTTTCAATCAAAGTATTTTGAAAGGTTTCAGCATTGTTAAGCTTTGTGGTAATTGTATTTAAAAGGAGTAAAACACAAAACTTTTCAAGTATATCAATTTTAACAAATTAAAAATTGTTTTAAAAATAAAACATAATTTTACGAAATTCCACAAAGATTTTTAGTTGATTAAAATAAGATTTCAATTGATTAAAATTACATAAAACGTTTCTTTTAATGATTGACCTAATTAATAATTTAAATCTTATATTTAGACTTTTAATTTATTTTGGTTTTCATATTTATGTTTTTGACATATTTGAATTCCTATATTATTATTTTCTTGTTAAATTGAGTCTTTATTTTTTTTTAAAAGAAACTCAATCTCTCTTATATTAAATTGACATTTATAGTTTTAAAAAATACTATATGTTAAAATCTAAGTCATCTCATATTTTAGAATAGAATTCTCTGGTTAATTACTCTTAACTAAAAAGACCCTAAATGAATAGAATTTAACAACTTTATTTCAAGGTAAAGAAAGTAAAAGTAATAAGGGATAGAGGAAAAACTAAAAATTAAAAAAAAAAAGTCAAAAGGATTCTACCACAAAAGACAAAAGATTATCATATTTTAACATATAATACATTCTAAAAAATATTAATGCTAATTTAATGGAATAACTACATTTTAAAAAAAACAGGACTAAATTAAAAAAAAATACATGAACTTGAGTAAAAAACTAATATAAAAACTAAAATTAATCAAAAACAAAAGAATAATCAATTAAATGATTTTGTTTACAAACCCAATAAAACTAATAAAATTTTAATTGCTTAAAAAGATTTTTAATCCAAGAATGAAAAATAAGGGATCAAACGCTTCATAAAGACATCTTGATTAATAATGAATATTTAGACTTACACACAGAAGAATCGAAGATGTGTAAGAGGATAATAACAATTATAACCCAAAAAGCATTCAATTTACAACTCAAGCACAAAATTAACTACATGATTAATTCCTTACAACATTCGTAATCAAATTTAAGTAGTTAAAAGTATTAAATTAACTCAATAAAGTTTGTAAATCATTTAGACTCAATAAAATCATAATTTACTATTATCCAACCTCGTTTTGTCATAACCATTCTCAATGTTGAAAACTAATATAAATCTAAAGATCAATTTCAATACACAATTCATCAATTTAACAATTCAACAACAAATTAGAACCATAAACAACTAATACAATTAATAAATCCATTACAGTTTAAGAAAACTTTCCTTTACCTAACATTAGTTAAAAAAAGAAGTTAGACTGACTCTAAAACTTTTAAGGATATTGTGAAATAATATTATATTTAATAAATGACCCCTTTGAATTGTAAAAATACACAAGAATAATGTATTTATTTATTAATAATCTCATAGTATAATCTGCAAACAATAACATACGAAATGCAATATAAGAGTATTAAAAAAAAACAATACCACGTATAAATTATAATTCATGTAAATAAATAATACATGTTGTAGTCAAATTGTTGTCATAAATTTCCATAAGACATAAATTGAAAGATATAATGATATTTCGAAATAAATATTTATAGATTAATAAATTTAAAATAAAAAAAAAACTAATGAGATGGGAATTGTTTCGAATGGATCTAGAACAACTTCAAACCTTTTGCTAATTTTTTCATTTTAGTCGTGATCACTTCGTAATACTTCTTAGGTTATCATAGTATAATCTTAATTTCATAATAAATACAATTATCTATATCCTTACCTTATTCTTATATTCATAAATTTTGAAGTAAGTTTTTAATTAGGATTGACCAATTACAACCTAAAAGCCCACAAATATGGTTTATTTTACAAACATGCTGGATTTATGATGATTTTATATTGATTTTACTGACGGGTTGACCATAGATTGGTGATCCACTGGGTTACGCAATGAAGCGTGCCTAGTGAAAGAGTTTGAAATATTTCTTTATTACGTTAGAGTTGACCATTCGAGTATCTAGGAACGTTAGTTAATCGAATGATTATAAAGTACAAAAGTTAAAATTTAAAATAAAATTGATTTTATATTATAAAAATAAATTAGAAATTATTAATTATAAACGAAATCTAATATATATAAACATAGTATTCACACTTGACAAAATGAATATTCCAAAGTTAAATAATTATAAATTTATAATTTTTAAAGTTATATATTTCGTATAGATACTAAATAGTTGTTATTACGTGAAGAAATAACATATTATAATAAATTTAAGTATATGTTTGTTATTTTCTGAAAATAACATCTCTCAATTAAAAATACAATTTATCTTTTCATATTACTAATATTTTAAAAAATTAATTTTAATTTTGTAAATATATTTTAAATAAATACTAAATATAAATATAAATTTTCAAATTTAGTGAGCCGTTTATACCACACGTTTAAGATTTGTGTAAAAAATAGTTAGTAATGTAAAAACCCTTAATTTCGGCAGTGAGTGGAAGTCAGGTGTAGGTGTAAGGATTCAGAAATTTCAGAAAGTGGAAGCTAGGTGTGTGTAATGGAGTGATCGATCGGTTTTGACGATAGTATATAAGGAAACTTTTCAAATTTCGTGCCACTCTACTCTGCATACACTTTTTCTCTCTAAGTTTTTGAGTTCATATTCTCCTCCTTCTCTCTACAATTCTCTTCCTTCTTTCTACAAAGTTTCACTTTCTTCTTTTTTTGATCATTAATCAAGCAACGCTTGAGTCTTCTTGGTGTCAAGGGCTTCACTTTGCACCGATCAAGTTGTTGTTTTGAGTTGGTAAGTTCATCCTCTTCTTAGAACGTTTGTTTTCCAACACATGCAAACCAAGTTTTTGGTTGTATGAGTTTATTACCTCTTATATTAAATTCTGATCACATTTATGGTCTTGTGGTTGGTCTATTTTCACAAATCAGTGAACCTTAGGTTTCTAAGACTTTTGGTGGTGAGCAAGTTTCTACACTGAAAGTTCTCTATCCAGTTAAGAGGTAAGGGAAGCTAGTAATTAAATTATGTTTTTCTGTGGTTGGAATCTTTGTTTGAACATGTGCATGTATGAATAATTGTATGTTTGATGGAATTGTATGCAATATTATGTGTTTGGACGAAACCTGAGAGGTGGTTGAGAGGTTCTGAAAGTTTTGTAGAAAATAGAGCGATCGGTATAGAACGATCGGTCTGGTCTTGTAATCGGGTTTAAATGGTATTCAAGTTCGTAGTGATAATCTGGTTAAGTGTCGCCGGTTTAATATTGACAGTCTCAGGGTGGGTATTATCGTTTGTTATTAGTCGTAATGGGTTTAGCGTTCGTTAATAATAGTACTATGTGTTAGCACTCGTTTTCGGTAGTACTCGGTTTGTATTGGTGCTCGGTCTTAACTGAGTTCTACTTTTGTAGATTCTTAGTTAATGACCGCTCGGTCTCGTATTGATATTCAAGTGAATATAGCAGTCGGTCTAGACATAACATTTGATTTTAAACATCATTCGGTCTATCATAGGTTTTAACTGTTATTGACCGCTAGGTCATGTACTATCTTGGTAGTGCTCGGTCTTGTACTAACACTCGGTCTCGGTAGTGTTCGGTCTTGTACTAGCATTCGGTCTTGTACTACCACTCGGTCTCAGTAGTGCTCGGTCTTGTACTAGCGCTCGTTCTTGGTAAATGCTCGGTCTTAGACCAACGTTCGTTCGATATAGTGCTCGGAGTTGTACTAGTATTTAGGATAGTGTTAGTGATCGATATTATTGGGTTATGCGGTCTCTTATGAGCGCTCGTTCTTATACCAGTGCTCAATATCATATCTGTACTAAGTTAATAGTGTTCGGCCTAAATACTAGTGTTCTGTCTAAGCCAATATTGTCCGACTTTTGTTTGGGTCTTATTCTTTACATGACCGTTTGGTCATGTTCTCATATGGGGATTGTTTTACTGTTCGGTTTTGTTCACAAGGTTTGTTATTTTTTCGTTCGGCTGTACTCTGAGTTTGTGTTGTTAACGTTCGATTTTCTGCTATGAATGAATATTTGGTCTTTAAATGCTATTATCACTTTTTGACTTTGATGGGTGGAGATAGTTGTATTGATCTACTGCATATGAGAAATTGTATTAATGTTTGAAGAAGGTATGATGTTTCAACTAGTGTAAAAAAAAATTCCAAGGAGGAATGTCTCAATGATTTGATAAGCAAGAGTGTTGTCATAGTATGAATATGGATAGCGAAATCTATGGCATTCATCTTGACATTATGATGATTACCAATTCTCAAGTAGAGATGGGTAAGTCATGTCGTGAGAATAGCAGGAGGCCCTAGTCGAGGAGGGGGTCCTATGGTGAGTAATAACAGACACTAATATAAAAATCACGTACAACGTCAAATATTTTGGGCTTTTAACGACTAATTTGCGAACAACGTCATATCAGGAGACGTTAAATTGACGTCAAGCTTTTTAAATTCGACGTCAAACTAACCTTGAATCTTGTAAATATATGACGTTAACTTAATCATTTTTTTTGTTTTTTAATTAATTGTGATATTTTTTTACAACTCTACGAGACCTGAAAAGTAGAAAAACAACAAATTTCAGTTTTTGGTATTTTATAAAGTAAGAAGTATGAACGTAGTATCATCAACAAATAACAATAACCAACAACAAATATGTTCAATCAAACAATAACAATAAACAAATTCAACCAAACAACAACAAACAAGTTCAACAAAAAACAAAACAAGTTCAATAAATAAGTTCTTCAAAACGAAAACGAAAACTAACCTTTAAAGGGTATGTTTATCAGAATAAAGTGTCATCACCAGGGTGATAGAGAAAACAAAATGCGTCTATGAAGAACAGAAGCACAAAAATAAAAATCGGTCAAAAATAATGAAAATTATAAATAAAATGCATTTGTATCAAATGAAAGAAAGATTACATGTTATGGTCGTCAAACTTTGTTTGAGAAAAGTTTGAGAAGAGAAGAGGGTCTCGTGCATTAAGATAAAGTGAATGAATTTTCAATCTCCCGCTCAAATTTTTATTGAATTCACAAACCTTTTGACGTCTAACACTGGGGCATTCGACGTTCTATATCCTTTTACGTCGAATTACAATTCAAACAACGTTTAATAATTGCATTTATTTACAGACGTTGGCTATTCAGTGGTTAGACGTTAAACGCATGCCATTATGCGCTGTTTTTGTATTAGTGGGGTTAACCTCGCGTGATAGCTGATGGGTTTCCAGTTACTACACCCACGAGTGCACGAACGACCAAAGCTAGATCGGTTAAAGTGGTCGGTTAATGTTATATATGTTTTTCTACTTGTCTTTAATTATTTTATATGCTTTGGAGTGTTTTGAATTGTATGTTAAAATGATTTTATTATTTCTTTAGCTTACCCTTATTTTATGTGTTGTTATGTTGTCGTTCGGTGTATTCTTCTGTCCAATGATCATCCGGTGGATGTGAGCAGAGGATTGTGAAGTTTCGGTGGAGCAGGCATTGAATGGAGAGAACCTAATAGTATAGATTAGGACCGATCGGTCATTAGAAGATGTGATTTTGGATCGATCGATGGCATTAATAGTCCCTGATTATGCGTTCTTTGTAAAGTTTTAATTTTATGGTTATTTTTAAATAATTGTACTGTTAATACTTTATTTTATTAGTAGTTAACCGATCTATTGTATCATATTATATATCATATTATGTGATAACTCTATTATATAATTATACTATATTTTGGGATGTTTCAATTAACATAGTAATTGTTAATCAATGTGCAAAACTCGAAACAAACACGCTATTTTACATTAATTAAAAATATTAATTATATGTTCATTATTTTATGAAAATAACATCTCTCAGTTAAAAATACAATTTATCTTTTCATGTTCATTATTTTTCATTAAATATATACATTTTATCTTACAATAAACAACTATACATTATTTTTTTCTTGATATACAAATTACTTAAAAAAAAACTTTTTAACTAATTGTTTAACAAGAACATTTTTTATGAGCTGCAACTGTTTCCATAAGATATTTTCCCAACAACACAAGTACTTTCCATGTGTCCACACATGGCATATCCCAATCAAATTGTCTACCTTCAAGGCTTAAACACAACCACGAAACACCAATCCTCAACACACAAAATTCTCTTAGGTTTCACCCACTAAACCATAACTCCAAGATCTTCTTCAAAATCCTAAATTTCTAAGAACCCTTTTGTTGTTTTTGTTTTTCTCGAGAGCATTTTGGTTTTGAACTTCAATTTCAGACCCAAATAATGGCTTGTGCATTTCATGCAACTTTAGCAGCAAACAGCTGTGCCTTTTCTTCCAGGAGATTCTCCTTGAAGCATCCAAAAACCAGTAAGAGAAGGTTTGATTTGTTCACTGTTAGAGCTGACTCTGATGACTCTGACTGCAATGACGAAGAATGTGCCCCGGAAAAGGAAGTGAGTTCTTTAGTTTTCTTAATCAGTTTCGAGTTTCTTAGGTGTTTTGTTCCATTCGTTTTGTTTCTTGTGCCCTTTTGGTGACGAGGGAAAACATGATAGTGAAAAATTTGGAAATGTAATAATGAGAAATAAGTTCTTTTACTTCTATAATTACATTTACATGTCTTGGCACATTGTTGTTCTCCATAAAGAACCTTTGGAAGAAGTTGGAAGAAGAAGAATTTGACTCGTGCTCATTTGTTTTGATCAATTTAAGGGTCATAACTGTTAGGATTTCAAGTTGACTTAGAATTCCCACATTGGATGGACAAGAATGATGAGCTAATAGAAGCAGAAAAACACCACAAACTCATTGTTGAATCTCTTATATATGGGTTTGTTTACATTTATTGGTGTCAAATCTCTTTATGTCTCCCTGGAAGAATCTAACAGTTAAAGAGGTTAACGTTGAATGGAAAAAGGAAGCTTGGTATGTGTAATATGATAAAATATCTTAGGAATTAAAGATGAGATGAAAGTCTCATGTTTGGTAAAAATGATCAAGATAAATAACATAAAAGATCCAAAAACTCATTACCTTAAGGTTTTGGGTTAAAATTGGTGTCATGGTTTCTTATATGAGCTTGTTCACGTTTAATTGGTGTTGAATCTCTCCAATGTCTCTCCTCGAAAAACCTAACCATCTCTAGTGCCAGTATAGTTCACAATAATGCTTTTCAGCTCAGGGATGGACTTTTGGTCAATTTAAGGAGGTGTTTGAGAAATGTTATCATAATTTGTTGTTGTGGCTGGAATGATGAGGAAAATGGTCATTATCATTAGATCTATGCAAGGAACACCCCACTTACATTGAGCAGTAAGTTAAGTTAGCTTCAAAGTTTTTTATATGCATATTTTTATTTTGACCAATTTGTCATTGACATTTCTTATATAGCTTACTACCTGGATGTTGTGTCCTTATCCTTTTTGATGTTCAAACATAGTTCCAACAGTTCGTTCTCTAGTTAGCAGAATTTTGTTTTTTGTGCTCAATGCAAATTCTGTGAAAAAAAGGAGGCATTTTATAAAAGCTGTCTCAAGAACCACTGTTTCTGGGTAATTAGCAGAATTGAAAGACATTATATCATTGTGTGTTAGTAAAATTTGCACCATTGTTTCACCTAATCATTAGTATGTTCCAATATTATACCATATCATCTTTGGCCAGGCTTTGTAATTGAAGTATCCTGCATATATATATTCATGCATTAACAAAAGATGAGTGCTGTATCATTATCCTCCATGTGTGTTTAGCTCTGCATTCATCACAGACAAAGGAAGTTAATCAATCCTCCGTTGGTGGTGATTTAGGTTGGAAAGGTCAGTGTGGAATGGCTAGCCGGAGAGAAGACAAAGGTAGTCGGTACTTTCCCACCACGTCGTAAGCCGGGTTGGACCGGATATGTTGAAAAGGACACTGCTGGGCAGACAAACATTTACTCTGTTGAGGTTAGTATTGATCTTTCTTGACTTATTAAAGGCATGCAATGTTTTACCATGTTCCCTTGAACTTTTTATGTATATTATTCTTTAATTTGTTGAAGTTTAATGTTCATTTTGTAAGCATGAAAATGAGTAGCAAACATTAGTAACATGATAGCTGATAAGGGACTATTATTTGGGGCAATCATGCATACATTGCTAGTGTTATAAATGAATTCTGAGGCTAGTAATTGGTATTGCTATCTTGTGTCAAATTGAAGAATTCATGGTTTTAGAATTTGAGTTTAAGTCAAACTCAACCTCAAAAACTAACTTGTAAAGTAAGAATTGTCTTCAGTTATACTTCAAACAGATATGGTAGAATACCCTTCAAGATATTAGAAGACATAATGGTCCAAAATGAGTAGGCCAAGATCTACTTGGCCAACTGAAAGGCTTTACCAATACTTAAATACTTATAAACCTAATTATTCTCATAAGTATGACTTAGGTTTAGAATGATTTGAATGAATGGGAAGCCTTTGAGAGGACCAACTCAATTTCGGCTTGCTTGCTTGCTTTGAACTGTTATGTCTTCTACTATTTTTTATTTGTAAGGGATTCGGCCATACTTTTCTTGTACAGGACTATTTAATCCACATTAGTAACTCATTTGAGATCTCTAACACATGTCAGCATAAGCTTGCTTGTTTTGAACTTGAAAACAAAGAGAAATATGATGATTCAATTTGTCTAACACCTTGTGATCTTTTCAGCCAGCAGTTTATGTGGCAGAAAGTGCTATAAGTTCAGGAAGTGCTGGCTCTTCTTCTGATGGAGCTGAGAACACTGCAGCAATTGTTGCAGGCCTTGCCCTGATCTCAGTTGCTGCAGCATCCTCAATACTCTTACAAGTTGGTAAGAATGCTCCTCCTCAGATCCAGCCAACTGAATACACAGGGCCATCACTTACTTACTACATCAACAAGTTCAAGCCACCGGAGATTACTGAAGTGTCCGTGCGTAGTGAGGCAGAACCACCGGCGGCCGTTCAACCAGACTCGGCCACCGATCTTTCCCAGGTTCTGGTCGAAGCTCAAATCCAGCCAGAGACCTCGGATGTGAACATTCAATCATAGGTGTATCAGATGGTTGCCACTTTTGCTACAAAGACACATCAAAGAATTTATTTTTGTGTCAACAGTATGAGCCAGTGTATACATATATAACTCTAAAGATTAATGGATGCAAATGTTTCTGTTAAACATCATTCTTGGTATGCTAGTGTTTCTTGATTATCCTTTGCTGTGTGTCACCATGTTTATCAGAAAGACGTATGAACAATGAAATAGTATAATGTAAATATGACCTTTCATATTAGTATTATTTTTTTGAAAGTTATCCATTTTAATAAAATTAAGAAATAAACAATTTGATAATTTTTCGTTATATTACTCTTATTAAATTTACATTTATTACATCAATGTTTTGGTTTATGGGTAAGTGCTTATATTCAAGCTATATTCTGTTTTATTATATCTGTGTACTAGTATAATATAAAGGAATACTGCTTTCTACAAAATTTAAGTGATCAAATTCATAAGATCCTATATTAGAGATTGATAGCGTCCTCCTCGAGCTAGGTTGGGCCAAAGCGCGAAGATGAAGCTATGAAGGTGGAATTTGTGCGGAAGTAATGGATATGGTGGTGGGCTCACAATATTGGTGAGGTTTTGGTGAGTATTTGTGGTAGGATGGAGGTGTTTGATGGATCTCCGGAGAGGTTGGGCCAACTCTAGAGAAGGGTGGTTAGAGGGACCTCATGGGATGCTCTAGCCTTGACTTGAGACAAGATATGTTTGCACACATTTTGGCATAATAGCATTCAAATTCATCAAGTGATTTTACAAGGAAGGAGACCCTTCTATTTATAGAGAAAGGTGTCTCCAAAGTAGACAAGAAACCCTAAAAACTATCCACTCTTAAAGAAACATGTGGCAATCCTCTTTTACAAAGTTTCTCCACTCTTAGAGTGCCATGTGGCAATCCACTTTTGTAAAGTCTTCTCCACTCTTAGAGTACCATGTGGTAATCCACTTTTGCAAAGTTCCTCCACTCTTAAAGTGCCATGTGACAATCCACTTTTGCAAAAGCTTTCCACTCTTAGAGTGACATGTGGCAATCCACTTTAGGAAGAGTTTCTCCACTTGGAAAGTGACACATGGCCACTTCCTTTTTAAGAAGTGTCTTCACTAAGAGCTTGCCATGTGGCCATCATGTCCCATGGTGGGACACACTCTTTTAAGATAATATTACAAACCATACAATACTTGGCCCATTATACAAGGCCTAAAAATATACCCTATACTACTTGTCCCTTAATACAAGGTCTAGAAATACTTCATGATAGCCCAAGTAAATAAGAGTTTAGCTCCTTCTTTTGGAAATGATTTTAATCCTTCTTGAATTTGTTTGGCCATGCTTCTTGTGATTGGACCCTTAGCTAGGAGTTTGTCATCAGAGATTGAAGTAGGAACTGAAACTTTGGTAAATTAGCTATATTCATTATCAACTTTTGTGACAAAAATATCAACTTTTGTTGAAATGTATTAAGTTTATGTTGTTGTTTTATGTTGTTTTGTGAGTGTGTACCCAACTTAAGAAGTGGGTTGTATTGTGTCATTGTATTCTGTCATGGTATTCTATATATATATATATATATATATATATATATATATATATATATATATATATATATATATATATATATATATATATATAATACCATAACCTTTGTTAACCATTCTCTTTCACATATGAATAAAAATGTCTTAGTATTCTAACATGATATCAGAGCCAGACCCAGTGTGCCACTGCTGTCGCTTTTCGCCGCCGTCGATGCTATCGCTGTCGCCGCCGTCCGTCGTCGCCGTTTGCCAGGCAAAGTTGAGGGTTTGGTTCGCCCAGAGAAGCGTGACCCAACCCTGGTGGCCGCTTCCTCAGAAACCTCCACACGCTCCTCCACATGCCGCTTCTCTCCTATCTATGTCGGTCACCGTCCGGCCACCGTCACGGTTTCGACCGGTGACCAAGCGACGGCCAACCTTGTCGGAGTCAAGAGCAGACTCCTCTTCACACGCCACTTGTCTGCAGCAACTTTCCGGCACGTGTTCCTCATGCGCCACGGTCTCCAGCAAGTTTCCGGCGCGTGTTCCTCACGCGCCGCCTTCTCTTTGTTGGATTGACATTGTGCCACTGCATACAGTTTCGTCGTAGCTTCCTGAGCGTGTTTTGGCCCTTGCTTCGCTGTTTTGGTAGTTGTTGTTTGCACCTAGGGTTTTCTCCCCTAAATTTCACAATGTACCGTTGTTGATGAGCTTCAAGGATTCTGATTTCCCATAGTCATAAGACCTTGTCTTGGTTTTGGATCCTACTCACAAATTTAGAATGACATCTTTTACTAAAACTAATTTCTCCTTATCTGCCACTTCAAGGAGCGGAGCTAATGGAGGTTGCCATGGTAGTAGAAGTGGGTATGTGCAATGCTCAAATGAAGAGTATCAAGAATTTTTGAGATACAAGTCTGACAAATCTACTGGCCGTTGTCAGTTTCCTTCAGTGCCAAGTGTGTCAAGTGCACGTATCTCACAATCTGTGGAATGTCAAGGTTCATGGATTCTTGATTCAGGTGCCTCAAATCATTTGTCTGGTAATACTCGTTTGTTTTTCTCCATTACATCTCAAAAAGTTCCTTAGTTAGTTACAATTGCCAATGGATCCAAATTGACATCTCAAGGAATTGGCAAAGTGTCTTTATCTCCTTCACTAAACTTAAATTCTGTTTTGTATATTCCTTATTGTCCTTATAACTTAATGTCCGTGAGTCAATTGACACATTTATTTAATTGTTCTATAACCTTTACTGCTACTTCCTTTGTCATACAGGAACATGGTACGGGTCGTCGAATTGAAGAAGGATATGAGTCAGGAGGATTGTATTTCCTAAAACCTACCTCTTTTGTTTCTTGCATTTCAACTTCATCTCCTAAAATTTTACATGATCGTTTGGGTCATCCAAGTTGGTCTAAGCTGAAGTTGATGGTTCCAAGTCTTAAACACATTCCTGTCTTAGATTGTGAGTCTTGTCAGTTAGGAAAACATGTTTGATCTTCTTATCCAAAGAAATCTGAGACACAATGTAAGTCTATTTTTTCTACCATTCACTCTGATATTTGGGGACCGAGTCAAGTTACTTCCTTTGGTTTTAACTATTTTGTAACCTTCATTGATGAATTTTCTCGATGTACATGGGTTTATCTTATGAAAGAGAGATCTGAACTTTTAGTCATTTTTATGTCCTTTGTTAATGAAATTCAGAATCAATTTGGAAAGACAATTAAAACTCTCAGAAGTGATAATGCTAAGGAATATTTTTCTGTTGCATTTTCTTCATTTTTATCTTCCAAAGGAATTTTACATCAGTCAACATGTCCTCACACTCCACAACAAAATGACATAGCTGAGAGGAAGAATAGACATCTCATTGAAACAACACGTTCCCTGATGTTAAATACTAATGTTCCTGTTCATCATTGGGGGATGCAATCCTCACTGCCTGTTTTCAAATCAATAGGATGTCGTCTTCCTCTCTTGAGAATAAAGTTCCTTATTCTGTCATTTTTCCAAATGACGCCCTATATCATCTTCCCCCACGTGTATTTGGGTGTACATGTTTTGTCCATAATGTTTCTCCAGGTCTTGATAAACTTTCTCCCAAGTCTATTAAATGTGTCTTTTTGGGATATTCTCGCGTTAAAAAAGGATATAGATGTTATTCTCCCTCCACAAGAAGGTATTATATGTCTTCTGATGTCACCTTTTTTGAGGATACACCCTTCTTCTTGCCTTCCAAGGAGGATCCTTCATCTATTGAAGAGATGCTTCCTATACCATCATGTGATCCCTTGGTCATTCTCGCTTCTCCATCTTCAGCTGAAACTCAGAATGCACAAGATATTGTTGAACTACCTTCCTCCTTGCCTGAAGATCCTCAAGACTCAACTCCTTCTCCATCAGATTCCCAGACCATGGATCCTTCACCCTCCTCGTCCTCTCTTGACTCAAATCAGGCTTGGCCTATTGCTCTTCAAAAAGGTATTCGATCTACTCGAAATCCTTATCCTGTTTATAATTTTTTAAGTTACCATCGTCTGTCTCCTACATATTTCTCCTTTGTTTCCTCCCTTTCTAACATCAAAGTTCCTAATAATGTTCGTGAGGCACTTGATCACCCTGGATGACGACAAGCCATGATTGATGAAATGCAGGCACTTGACAAGAGTGGCACTTGGGAACTTGTACCTCTTCCTTCTGATAAGAAACCCGTGGGATGCAGATGGGTATATGCTATTAAAGTTGGTCCTATTGGTGCCATTGATCATCTTAAAGCTCGTCTAGTTGCAAAGGGATATACTCAGGTTTATGGTCTAGACTATTGTGATACTTTTTTTCCTGTGGCCAAAATCAGTAGTGTTCGTCTATTTCTTGCCATGGCTGCCATTAGACAGTGGCCACTTCACCAATTGGATATTAAAAATGTCTTTCTTCATGGTGATCTGAAAGAGGATATATACATGGAGCAACCTCCTGGATTTAGTTGTGTTGCTCAAGGGGAGTCTAAGTTAGTTTGTAAATTACGTCGTTCACTCTACGACTTGAAACAATCACCTCGAGCTTGGTTTGGTAAATTTAGCCATGTTGTGAAACAAATCGGATTAAAACAATGTGAAGCAGATCATTCAGTGTTTTATGGGCATTCTACTCCTGATAAATGTGTTTATCTTATGGTTTATGTTGATGATATTGTGATTACAGGAAATGATGTTGCGAGAATTGCTTAATTAAAGGATCATTTGTTCAACCACTTTCAAACCAAAGACTTAGGTCATTTGAAATACTTCCTTGGTATTGAAGTGGCATAATCAAAAGAAGGAGTCATCATTTCACAAAGAAAATATGCCCTGGATATTTTGGAGGAAATAGGTCTGACAGATTGCAAGCTCATTGATAGTCCTATGGACTCAAATAAAAAGTTAATGAGAGACCATGGTGAACCTTTCTCAGATCCAGAAAGATACAGAAGGTTGGTTGGAAAACTAATCTATCTCATCATAACAAGACCTGATCTTTCTTATCCAGTGGGAGTTGTGAGCCAATTTATGCAAAATCCTCATATTGATCATTGGAATGTCGTGGTACGCACTCTTAGATATGTAAAAGGTGTTAGCAAAATGATGTAGATGAAATTTTGATGATGTCCAAATCAAGTCAAGACCAATCAAGAATCAAAATGATTTGAAGATTTGTATTGTGATGGAAAGCTTTTGTAATACTCTTAGAAATATGTATAGGACGTAGATTAGAAAAAGAAAAGTGTTTTGTAAAATTACTATAGTAAATCATTGCAACAAAACACTATAGTACTATTCACATGAATAGTAACACTATTCACGTGAATAGTGACGGTTAACAGTAAGAGTATCGCACTTAACACGGATGTTGGGGAAACTAGTCGTTGAAGAAACTAGCCGTTTATGACCGTTGGACAAACTAGCCGTTTATGGCCGTTGGACAAACTAGCCGTTTATGGCCGTTGGACAAACTAGCCGTTTATGGCCGTTGGAGAAACTAGCCGTTAAGTTTGTCTTTTAGTGAATGGAAGAGTCTTTGGATGAGTCTATAAATAGACTCTCATTTTCTCTCAAGAAAAAACATATCCAGAGACACAGAAACTCTTCCCTTGTGCTCAAATACTCAGAAATTATTGAGACTTGTGTGTTCTTGTTCGGCTTGTGAAACTCTTGTCTGTGGAGCTGGTGAAGTGCTGCTACGGTGACAGAGGAAATAGCCGGTTCATCCTTGGTGTGTCTAAGGAGGTGTTCGGAAGAGAATCATCCTTCGTGAAGTATTCGGAGGAGGTGTTCATCCTTTGTGAAGACTCAAAGGAGGTGTAGTTTCATCTCTTGTGGTATCAAGAGAGGTGGTTTCTAAACTTTTACAAATTGTATCTTTGTGATTGTAATTTGTAATTGTTTTGTGTTAGTGAAACTGTTTATCTTGTTTTGAGATAAGCGACTGGACGTAGGATTGGTAAGATCCGAACCAGGATAAAATCATCTGTGCAAATTTCTCTCAACCTTACTCTTGCTTTATTTGTCTTTATTAATTGCTAAGTAAGTTTAATTGAGTAGAAATTAAAAGGCACACGTTATTATTAAAAACCCCTCTTGGTTTGTTATTCCACGCTAACCCTTCCGCTGCAGCCGCTCTGACAATTGGTATCAGAGCTTGCTTTGATAGTCATTCAAATGGCAGGATCACATCAAACCTTTGCAGAGGGTGCTTCTATCAATAGACCACCACTATTCACAGGTGAAAATTACGCATTCTGGAAGGTTAGAATGCAAATTTTTATGGAATCTATTGATATAGATATTTGGGATGCTGTTGCATCTGGTCCTTTTGTTCCAACTAACATTATGCAGGAACCAAAGCCCCGTGACCAATGGACCATTGAAGAAAAGAGAAGATCTCAGAATGATGTAAAAGCCCGGAATATCATTGCGTCAGCGTTGACTGTTGATGAGTTCTACAGGGTCTCTGTCTGCAAAAACGCTAAAGAAATGTGGGAAACTTTAGGAGTAACTCATGAAGGCGGAGATGAAATCGGGTGTGCTAAAACGAATACTTTAATCATGGAAGAGAATAATTCAAGCTCTTCATCAAGCACAACATCAAGTATGGGTGATTCTGATGAGCAAGCATACATCTGTTTAGTAGTGAACGACGACACTGGAAGCCAAGTAAGTACCTCTAGCGATTCTGATGATTCTGATCATATTAGTGAAAATGAATTGCATGAAATTTATGTTGCTTTAATAGTAGAATCTGAAAAGTTAGATAAAGCCCATCAGAAGTTGAAAAAGGATTTCAAAAATTTAAAATTAAATTTTGAAAATATTCTTGAAGAAAATAAAGAATTAAAATCAAATTTTAAAAATATTTTTGAAGAAAATAAAATTTTGAAAAATAAAATTTTATTTTATGAAAAAGGTAAATATACTAGTAGTGATGAATGTGCATCTTGTGTTAATTATAAGAAACTACTAGATGAAACAACCTCAGGAGAATGTAGTAAAAATAATGAAAATAAGGTTGTTAAAAATAAGTATGTTCCTAGAATTAAAAATAAACATAAAACCCGTAGAACTTGGGTAGAAAAAGGAACAACTTATAGGAACACAAACTTTGTATCATGCTTTTATTGTATGAAAAAGGGTCATACATCTAACAAATGTAAAATTAAGCATTATGGTGTTCCAAGTGGTAGATATATTTGGGTTGTAAAATGATTTCAAATTTTCAAACTAACCCAAAGGACCCATACAAAATAGTTGGGTGCCAAATGTTTCATATTTAAGAATATTTTTTAAAAATGTTTTTGTTTTAAATATTTGAAATAGAAGAATCTGTGCATGTTGTCTTTGATGAAATTGTGGACCTTGAGGTAAAACCTCTTGAGTCAGATGAATCAGATGCAGGTGAAAATGAAGACTTGCAAAAGACAACCAATGAAGAGAAAATGAATAATCCTCAAGATGATGAAGATCTAAACAAAATATGGCAACAACCTAGAGGATTATCATTGGACAACATCATTGGCGACATATCAAAAGGGGTAAACACTAGAAGAAATTTAGTTAGTTTATTGTATGCTTGCCTCTTTAAATTCAATAAAATGTATGTTGTTTTTCCTTAATATTTCTATGCATATATGCTTTTATTAAGGGGGAGTATAATTTCTAATAAATTTAGGGGGAGCAATCAAGCACAACTTTTTAATTATGATCAAAAAGGGGGAGAAAATGTTTAAAGCTTATTTGCTTATTTGTGTTTATTTACTAATGCACTTTTTCTTCCATAAGTTGTGTTTTAAATACAGATTATTACCAAAAGCTTTAAATCAAGAAGTTTTTTGATCATCATCAAAAAGGGGGAGATTGTTAGCAAAATGATGTAGATGAAATTTTGATGATGTCCAAATCAAGTCAAGACCAATCAAGAATCAAAATGATTTGAAGATTTGTATTGTGATGGAAAGCTTTTGTAATACTCTTAGAAATATGTATAGGACGTAGATTAGAAAAAGAAAAGTGTTTTGTAAAATTACTATAGTAAATCATTGCAACAAAACACTATAGTACTATTCACATGAATAGTAACACTATTCACGTGAATAGTGACGGTTAACGGTAAGAGTATCGCACTTAACACGGATGTTGGGGAAACTAGTCGTTGAAGAAACTAGCCGTTTATGACCGTTGGACAAACTAGCCGTTTATGGCCGTTGGACAAACTAGCCGTTTATGGCCGTTGGACAAACTAGCCGTTTATGGCCGTTGGAAAAACTAGCCGTTAAGTTTGTCTTTTAGTGAATGGAAGAGTCTTTGGATGAGTCTATAAATAGACTCTCATTTTCTCTCAAGAAAAAACATATCCAGAGACACAGAAACTCTTCCCTTGTGCTCAAATACTCAGAAATTATTGAGACTTGTGTGTTCTTGTTCGGCTTGTGAAACTCTTGTCTGTGGAGCTGGTGAAGTGCTGCTACTGTGACAGAGGAAATAGCCGGTTCATCCTTGGTGTGTCTAAGGAGGTGTTCGGAAGAGAATCATCCTTCGTGAAGTATTCGGAGGAGGTGTTCATCCTTTGTGAAGACTCAAAGGAGGTGTAGTTTCATCTCTTGTGGTATCAAGAGAGGTGGTTTCTAAACTTTTACAAATTGTATCTTTGTGATTGTAATTTGTAATTGTTTTGTGTTAGTGAAACTGTTTATCTTGTTTTGAGATAAGCGACTGGACGTAGGATTGGTAAGATCCGAACCAGGATAAAATCATCTGTGCAAATTTCTCTCAACCTTACTCTTGCTTTATTTGTCTTTATTAATTGCTAAGTAAGTTTAATTGAGTAGAAATTAAAAGGCACACGTTATTATTAAAAACCCCTCTTGGTTTGTTATTCCACGCTAACCCTTCCGCTGCAGTCGCTCCTGAATCCAGGTCATGGACTGTTGTATGAGAACAAGGGAAGTACTGAGTTAGAAGGATATTGTGATGCAAATTGGGCTGGTTGTCCGAATGATCGAAGATCTACCACATGATATTGTGTACTCCTTGGAGGGAACCTTGTATCATGGAAAAGCAAGAAACAAAGTGTTGTTGCTCGATCTAGTGCAGAAGCTGAATATCGATCTATGGCCATAGCTACATGTGAACTTATATGGATCAAACAACTCCTTCAAGAATTAAAATTCTGTGAAAATACGCCTATGAAGTTGTATTGTGATAACCAAGCAACTCTTCACATTGCCTCCAATCCAGTGTTCCATGAGAGAATAAAACATATAGAAATTGATTGTCATTTCATCAGAGAGAAGTTGTTGTCCAAGGATCTCATTACAGAATTTGTCAATTCTAATGAACAATTTGCAGATATTTTTACTAAGTCTTTAAGAGGGCCTAGGATTCAGTTTATATGTTCCAAACTTGGTGCATATGATTTATATACTCCAGCTTGAGGGGGAGTGTTGAAATGTATTAAGTTTATGTTGTTATTTTGTGAGTTTGTACCCAACTTAAGAAGTGGGTTATATTGTGTTATTGTATTCTGTCATGGTATTATATATATATATATATATATATATATATATATATATATATATATATATATATATATATATATATATATATATATATATATATATAATAATACCTTAACCTTAACCTTTTTAACCACTCTCTTTCACATATGAATAAAAATGTTTTAGTATTCTAACACTAAATTCTTTAAATTTTAATATATGAAGAAAATTGTAATTCTAAAACTGATTTTGGTTGCTAAGTGGAATTTTTAATACTTCTTTTTGTATAAAATGTATTATTTATTTTAAAATTTTCTTATTGAAATGCTTGCTATTGAAGTTAAACATAAATTATTTACAAGGATCGAAGAAAATATTTACAAAGATTAAGATAAAATAATAAGTAAAAATATTGAAATTTGATGTTAAGTAAAATTTGAAAGACAAACAAAAATTATAATTTTATTTTAGAGATTAAAAACAGGTTTAAACCCACGTTTTTTATTAGAACAGAAAGAATTAAATTACTAAAAATAAGATAGGTGAAACCAGTAATAAAAATTGTATATAAAAAATAGTTATAAAAAGAAAATTTCTTATTAGCGTTATAGAATAATAGATTAATAATTATATATAAAATAAAGTTTTATAATAAGAAAATATATTTTGCATTAGAAAACGCTTGCCTCTTTCTTCGAACCCTTCCCCAAATCCTAAGTGCTGAATCTCATCGGATTCCCGTTTCTCGTCGGACCGCCGTCGACTCCATCGCGATCTTCCTTTTCGCCGGACCTCCGTCGACTCCACCGCAGGTTTGGTTTGGTTTGTATTATTTTTCCGTTTCGCTCAACTCCCATAACAGAAATATATTGCACTTTGGAAATCACTACTCATTTGCATCCCAGAATAATGCTAAGACTGCCTTTGGATGAAAAACTGAAAAGTATGATTATGAATTTTAATATATAATTATATAATTATGAATTTGGATGAACAAATGAAAATTATTACTTGAAGATACTTTTGAATTGTCCCAATTTTAACTAAATATAAACTCTGTATTAGTAGCTTTTTCATTGTTGGTTTATCGCCAATATACAAATGCAAAAGAAAAAAAAACTTGAATGTGAATTGGAGGAGTAACTGTATAAGTTTCTTTGTCATATTCCTTAAATGTCAGTCTGTGACATTTGAAGAATCGAACACCGACCCTTCTATTATCACTTTGTTCCTCTTCCGTTGGTCATGTTCCAAATGTTCTGCTCAGTTGTCAAATCAATTAGGGCCATGTTTTTCTAGTTAGTTCTGATTATTAAAGCAAATTGCAAGAGTAACAAGAGCTTTTCTCAAGTAAATTGCATATTTTACCTTGGCCTGGATCTGATTTCATGGTGGTCTAAGAACCAGACCTTGTTTGCTCACTCTTGCAGTAGCCAAATATCGGGGCACTTTACGGACATGTCATCGCTTTACGAATGTCCGCAAACGGGTAAAAGACCGAACCAGAAATATATTTTTTTATCCAGAACCAAAACTCGAATTTTTTTTATCGAGGGCTATGTGCAAAATTTGCAAATTTATGAGGACCAAAAAGTTATTCAAGCCTTAAAATAATCAATACATAAAGATTTTGTTTTTTGTCTTTTCAATTTCGACCCCTTTCTCGCCATCTAAGTTTGTGGTTTGAGTCTCAGGATCAACTTCGATGTCTTCATTATTTCAGTGAATTTGGACTCTTATTGAGTTTTTCTCTGGAAATCAAACTAACAATACACAGGGCTTTTCATTTTTAATTTTTTACTTAGTGCATGCCTTACTCCAATGGGTTATTCTCAGACCTGTTCTGCATTATTGGCACGGGGTTATTCTTCTGTCAGCAATAAAATTTTAGTTGCTACCATCAGTTGATGTGCTAACATGTACTGTTTATTTCTTCAGAAGGCTAACATCAGGATTTTAAGCATGGAAATCTTGGTGTCAGTTTTATTCGGAAATCTTGGTCTGGTTTTGTATTTGATCTGTTTGTAACATTACATAATGTTATTACTTGTTTTTGGGTAATTTAACTGATAGCTTAGATTTCTTTATTATTTCTTCTTTGGATGTTGTGATCTGTCTTGGTAAGAAAGTTTTTCATGTATTTCTCTTTTATTGTGTAGATTTGGTGTTTTCTGCAAGAGGCTGTTTGAAAATTGTGATGATGTTCTTTGTTTCTTGCTTTATTTTTTACATTGTTCATTGCTTTTAGCAAGCCAAACTTGTTCCTTTCAATAACTGCTTCCTCTTAAAGATTAAAATTTTAGGTGAAGTGCATGAATGATTTGTACCTAATATGCCAATAGGACCAAAGAATTTAAATGGCCAACCAAAATCACGAGGACATGTGACGTGGTACAAAGCAATGATGGACCAAAGGTTTGAAGCATAAATTAGAAAGGGTAGGAAGCTAAAAAAAGCTACAGACGAGGGAAAACAGTCACAGTTGGTTAGCTAGGGTGGGAAAGGGATCTGTGTGTAAGACTCGCTATAGGGAGGTAAGGATTGTGTACGTGAGTTTGGTGGTTTTGCATTTAGTTATTTTCCTTTCGCTGTAAACTGGGGTAGGGGTGGTAGCAAGGATTAAACTTTTGGCCACTTGGTTGTAGAGACTTTGATACATGTCAAGAATCAACAACTATTAGTCAGTGTTTGCTTCAAATTTCAATAAATCGTTGTAAAAAGCCATTGTTCGTATGAGTTTATGTGTTTGGTTTTATCTGGTTATCTTTCTGCAGGGAATGACTAGCAGTCATTCTAAATGACTTAGTGATAACATTCTCTATTATGTTTTCTAGAGTATTATTCATAGAATTTCAAATGGTGTACCATTGCCTTTTAGTTCTCCATAAATTTAAGGTTCCTCACTAGAATGAATTAAATCGAATTTGTTATTGCATTTTAATATTTTGCTTGATGATGATAGTGCAGCGTATGTGTGGGATAATAATGATTTCCTAAATTTCCTGATGATGATTTTGTTGGTGTGTAAATTGTTTCAGCTACAAGGCTTGGAGAGCATGGACACTCAGAAAAGCCAACCAGAAAACCACTCCTCTTCCGCAACATCTCCTCCGGTTGTAACTTCATGTCGAAAGAAGAAGAATGAAGAAGCTGCTTTCTTGGAAGATTTGAAGGAACATATTGACGAGTTTTTAAGTGCTTCTGTGGATGAACACAAAAGTTGCTTTAAGAAAACAATTCAAAAGGTTGGTACCTGAATTTATTGATAAAAATCTTTCCAACCTTTCTCATTTGCTGATAAAGAGTGGTTTTTGATCAATTTCAGATGTTTGGTTTGTCAAAGGCTGTTACAGAAGGGCACTCCAATACCTCCAAAGAAGTAGAAAGTTCTCTACCTCTTAGGACAACTGTACAGGACTAGATTTTACCTGAAGCGTGTTGTTATAATACTCTCGTATAAATAGTTGTTTGTGAATACTCCATTCATGGGTTGTTTTTGTGAGCACTGTTTAACCAAAGGAGTATTCACAGTACATTTTTTCTAACACATCCTATTATTGACTACTTGGAAAATGTAATTCATAATTATGAAATTAGGAAAGACGTTTGTTAAATAAAAAGTGAACCAACGAAAAAGTTGGGATTTCTAATAACTTGTAGCTGACTTGGAATATTTTGCACCAAAACTTGCAGACATTTGTTTTGAAGTCAACGTAACTGTCTTGTTTGCCAATGCACCAAATCTTGAAAACAATGTTTCTGTAAGCAGATGACGATGCTCTGTTGCACTGAGGAACACGCATGGAGCATATTTGTTCACTTGAAACCTTGATTTCAAGAATGAATAGAAAGAAAGAAATGACTCAAACAATGTGTGGTGTCTGAAACCCCAATGCTTATGGCAGGGTGTTTCTTTTGCCACCTTATTAATTTCCTGAGTTATCATCAGCCATGTATTAGTTTGGATTGGTATTTTACTTTCTAAAATGAATGCGAAGTGACAAAAAATAATCATGAAGTGATTGAAGTTGAGGCCCTTATGGTATTGTAATTGCATTGGGCTTCATGGACCAAAATTATGTGGAATAAGCCTGACCATTGTTTTCTGCACCCCTATCAGGTGGTTAAAATACCAGACTGCGTCCTGGGGCCGTCACCCTTTCCCATCACTGCTCCTTGTCTGGTCGATATCATTGTCAATGTGTTGTATTATGAATGAATTTTAAAAAATAGTTTTGTGATATTATTTTTTTAATATTTTGGTGGAGTAGTAAATCCACAATCATTTTTATTTTTCCTTCTGAATTTTTCAAAAATTTAAAAAATAAATTATTTTGAATTGTATAAATCGAAAATCAGTTAAAAATAAACTTTTGATTGTCTAATATGAAATAAACTACTCTGTTTACAATTCCAAAATCAAAAGGTGACTTGGATAATTTCAAATTACACAAGTTGAAAGTTTTTCTTAAAAAAAATATTTTAAATTATGTAATTTGGAATTTATTTTTCATGTTTTCAAATTACATATTCTAAGCTATATAAAAATGACTTATAGAACGTAAAATTAAAAAAAAAAATCAAAATACACAATCTAAAAGTAAAAAATTATTTAAATCACACAATTCAAAAAAACATTTTTAAGAACAAAATAAAATTTTTCGTATTTATGAGCTGTAGAACAAAATTATGAGTTATAAAAAAATCCCAATAAGCCTGGGCTCAAGAGAGAACATATTATTTGTGGGTAAATTACATTTTGATTCTCTTAACTTAACCAATGTAGCTTCTTACTTCACTTAGAATTATCTAATGTTTTTGTAGTTTCAATTTCACTGACTAAAATATAACAGTTTAGACAACAGATTATTTCTTTTACCCAATTGAATATCCTTTTTTTGAAACTGATGACCACTCGCCATTAAAGGTTCACTACGATTTCATCAAGAACACCAACAGGCCACGTGTCTGAAACATGGTTTGTTCATGAAACTCACCTTCTGGAATTTAAATGGATTTGACCATTTTATTCCTTTCATTCATAACTCTCTTCAAATTTATTTCTAATTTTCAAAATATTTTTCACTATTTCTTACCATTTTTGTAATTGTTTTATATATATTATTAGTATTTTAATTATACAATAGATATTCTGAAATATCAATACCTATTTATTTTTTAAATGGGTGCAGAATAATAAATTTTGAAGGGAATACGAAGAAGAAGAAAAATCCCTTCTGGTGTGTTTGTCATGGTCCATTCATTCTGTCCTACTTATTTTGTTCTGTAGCTAATTGTGTTAGTAACACTTTTATTTTAATATTTTATTATTATAGAAATTATGAATTTTTATTTATGAGATTTTTCAATATTGAAATGAGATCCCTAAGAAAATGCAGATTATTACCAAAATTTAAAAGATTTTATTTTCAATTACGATAGATTTTCAGTTTCATTATTTTTTTTACTCGTTAAATCCTTAAGCATTATTTATGATTTATATCATGTATCATTTTCAATACTAATAAAAAATAAAAAAATTAATAACATAAAATGTTGAAATTAAATTAAAATATTATAATAATAAAAGAAAATTTATTTAAATAATGTTATAGAAAGTATGATAACATTTTGTAGGCATTTGTTGTATCTACTTGTGGCTAAAGATTAATCTGTGGAGAAAAGAAAAAGTAATTACCTTAAAAGCATAAAATTTTGTAGGCAATGATAATAAATGGTACGGAAAGATGTCGCATAGCCGCCACAAGAGACAAAAAGAAGATAGAGACTGATAAGCTTTTTTAAAACAAACAATAATCAATAAATATTTGTTGCATCAATTTGTGAAAACACAATTAATTATTTTAAGAAAAACACACACACACACTTCTCTGTTTGTAATATCATTTTAGAAATTTTTTTATCATTTATTATAAGATTCCTAATTCAACAATGTATTTATTATTATTTTTTAATGTTAATTATAATTTTTTATTATAAAATTACTGTCAATCTTTATTTATAATATTCTTTGATATAATTGATATATATGTGTTAAATTCGTTAAAATAATGAATTTGCTAGTATATTATTGTTCAAAATTATCTTTATTACAACTATTAAGAAAGAAGATTTTCTTGTACAACTATTCTTATAGTATATATTTTGTTATCCTCGTTAGTATAACTTATTTTATTATTTAAGAAAACTATCTACAATAAATAATAATTATCATTATGTGTTCTGTATTTATAATATTATAAAAATTTATAAAAAAAAATATTGATCTTCGTTACTATCATTTTTCTAATAGTAATATTTAATTTTAATCGTTTCATAATATATATTTTTCATTATATTTTTATTATCATAAAAAGTTAATATACAATTTTTGAAAAACATTTTTTAATTTTTTTAAAATAACATCAATTCATTAAATATTAATTAAAGCAATCATCAAATTTTGAAAATTAACAGATCCCTTATTGTTTATCCACAACATTAAAGAGGTAAGTTTGTTGGGATAATCTTTTTTTTTTTTCTAATGAAAAGAACATGGATATACATACATTACATGAATTAAAAAGAAATAGATTAATGGTTAATATTATAGTTTTCTATCACACTCAAAGTTTCACATCAATAATAAGAGATAATTATGATAAGAAAACTCAGAAATTTATGAAAATGCTATTTTATCCAAGTTTTGTCCATGAATTCATGTGTAACACACTTAAGTAAATGATAAATAATTTGATGAAAATGAAGTTTTATTAGTGATGGAAAGTAAAACAGAGTCATTGATTCTTCAACGACAACACAACATGGAATCATGGGACACGACACGATCCTTAATTATGAGTAAAAGTCCATTTCTACTACGTCACTAGCATTACTTATTATGTAAAACTATGATTCTAGAAATTTTGCTACAAACTGAAAATCAGAATATTCTTTGTTCTTGGTGCCACCATCTCACTGAAGTTTCAAGTTTCTGAGCCTGCAAGTTAAGACATGAAGAAACCAAGTTCATCATAATCAAATAAAAAGGTACTTTCATTGTTGTAACTTGATAAATCTGTGCTTATGATTAACCACTGCTATACCAACTTGTGCTCTGGGATGAAAAAATCCTTCTTCCTAGAATTTTATGGATGTTTTGCATAGTACATGAACATTAGCGTTTATTTAGAAAAACTCATGCAGAGTTTTGTGAAAGTAGCTCATGAATTATCACCTTTCAATGATTATATCAGTATGCTTAGGGGTCAAACATGTGAATAAGTTTGTTGAAGATTTCATATATAGAAATACGATAAATTTACATGGTGCAACCAGTTCTGTAAGTTGAATTAGTTTTAAAGTTCAGTTTAAGAGAAATTTACTTCAGACTTAATGGATGTGTTTATGATTAAGGGGTTTACTCAAAAGCATTGCAACATAAACTGAAAAAAGAAGTATTGTAAAAGTTACTGATCATAAACTGATAGAAGACATAGAATGCAGCACTACCTTTTCTCCTCTTGAGACCCTCCACTTTGCTTGTAATTTGGGAAGGGCACTTGTCCTGATTCAATGTGCCTAACATCCCTGAGGAGGAGTTCATAGTGCCTCTTGACTTCCTCTGGGGTCTTCCCTCCACCAACAGCCTTAGCAACATTGTACCAACGGTCAGGAGTGTCCTTGTCATAAACTGCTAGAGCCCTTTCAAAGGCTTTGTTGTCCTTGGCACTCCATGAGCCAGTGGAAGACATTGAGCTTGATGCCATTTGCAGAAGGCAGTGATTAGCAAAGAGTTTAGGTATGAGGGTGTTAAGAAAAAGTAGAAAAGATTGAGTCAACAGAACAAGACACCAAGGAATTGGAAGATGAACTGATACTGAAGAGAGGAAACAATGTGTGCTCCTTTTATAACCAGAGGTGGAGAGTTTAAAGTGGGGTAGAGCCAGTTGGAATGCAAATCTTGCCAAAATGAAGTAGAATTTGAATGATTTGTCTCCTCAGGAACCACAGAATAGAGCAGGACCAAGAAGTTGAGCAGCATCATGGGAGAATCAGTATCTTCAAACAGTAAAAATGAGTGAGTGAATTCATAGAGGTTAACAAAATTACTTGTTCTAATCTCTCTTTGGCTGCTTTTTTTCTTCACACAAACACGCAAATCACATCAAGTTAAAATTGTACTTTGTTATTCTGTCTCAAGGTGGTGAAACTCCACACCTTGATAGCAGAAACAGTTGAGTTGAGTTGAGACACATCCTCAAGTTGATGATCTGAATGTGTTTAGCACCTTAGAGATATCACGTGGTTGAGCAAATGGACACGACCAACTAACTTCTTAGTATGAAACAGTGAATTTTCAGTTGTGGTTCTGATACTAAAAACGTATGTGAGAGACCACTCAACTGGGTCAGCTAATGGCTAGCTTTATTTTATTCTCTTTCTTGCATGGTCTTAAGTGGGTCCAATCTTCAGCAAGTATCAGAGCTTTCACCAATGCATCACACACCACAATATCTTGTTCAGAATAGTACAATTGCAAAGAAAAATCCCCCCCTTTGGTTTTCCATCACCTCAGGTGATCTTAATTGTGAATGTAGTTTGTCCTTAACAACATTCCAACACTCTAGCTGGCCAGTTTCCACCGTACAATGATTACTGTTTGTTCTAAATCAGAAGGATAGGTTATATAGATTCCCTACTACACTTTTTTCTGCCGTGGAGCCCCCCTTACTACTAGGTTTCAGATCAAGTTCTTTTGGATAACCCTTTTCACAAACACTTGCTAAAGAAAACATTTAGCAGATAAAATGAATCAAACTTCTTCTATAGGTCAAAATTAACTCATACATTTCAACTTTTCAAACTGACAGATGAAAACAGTTCTGTAAAAATGAATGCATGAGTTGATTTTAACTGACAACAAAGGTAAATTTGTTTTGTTTTTGTGTTTGATGATTGTTAGTTAGAGGGACCGGGAGTGTCTTGTATACTGAGGCCAATGTGTCCTTTCATCCATCAGTAACAGTAACAATATTAGTTTCTGTTTAGCTTAAGCAATATGTCCTATCAGTTTCTGAGAGGCATAACCTTGAAGAGTAGCCATTATCAGTGTGGGAAACACATTGGAATCTCAATTTAGATTATGTTTTTAGCACTGTAGTATCCTTTGTGTGTATCCTTAACATCATGACATGGGAAAGAGATTAAATAATTCATAGTGCTAAAACACTTGTATTAACCTAAACTAAGGTTGTTTTAATGAAAAAAAGAAAAAAAAAACAGTTTCATAGGGGAAGCAATTATTAATTATTCTGTGTCCTGATTAGTTTAAGAGAATAGACCAAATAACTACAATCAAGAGTTTGAGCTTTTGGCAAAAAAGTAAACACGTGGGTTGGGGTTGATCCAAGATAGCTCGACAAATTCCCTAACAATTAAAGTAAAATTTTAGTCATATATGTCTGTTCATGAGCAAGTGAAAGAGACTTTCACTCACTCTTTTTTCCAAAAGCAGTAATGAATGATTAGGCCATAGCTTTTGTTCTTCAAAAGGCTTATTTATTGGCATACTGTGATACAGGAGGCATTAAACTTTTTCAGGTCTTTTGGACCACTTTGTTATTACAAATGACCATTCTTCTGGGTGTTAGTCAATCAGAGAAAAGAACCAAATGAGAGACTTTAAATCTTGGCATTAGAGATGCAGAGAGCAGAATATGGTGTTTTTCTCATCTTGCATGATTTTTCATATCTTAGTTAAGTTTCAAGCAAATCTCAAGCATTTAATGCTTCAATTTGATTGCTGTTTTTGTTTATTTTTAGAGTTACAAACTAGATTTTGCTAGTTCTTACAAATAGCCTTATGGCAAATTACTTTTACTTCATCTCAGCAACAATATATTTCTGATCTTCAATTTCACGCTTTCAATTTTCATTTTTGACAGTTCAACTACTGATGCTGTCATGTACAAAAAATATTTTTGCTTTTAATGTATCTAAACCAAAATTTGATAGCATTGTCTTTTAAAGTTGCGACCAGAAATTCAATTTCAGGTCCTTGTATATGGAAAGATCCTTTGTTAAAAACATCTTGAAAGCTTGGTTATTGATCTGGTTGTCCAGTACCTTATACTAACCAAAAATCTAAACTACGATCTTAGAACATGAAACGTTTATGATCATTATCTATTGTGTGTCATTCATACAATGGGGCAGAGCTGCTAGTATGAACATGTTTCTTATGGTCTTAATTTCTTGTATGTACCAAATATAAATGTGTTGGGATTGTTAGTGTGATTTTAAGTCTCGCATTATTGAATAGAACCGAGAAAGTTGAACAACATATAAAAAAACCTATAAACTTATTATCTTACGGTTTTGGGTTGAAGATAAAGTTAAATTTATTTTTAGTATTAAGCTCAGATCTAATTTGTTAATGTCTTTCTGTAAATATCTATTAGTGGTATGAGAGTCGATAATTATTCTACAAATACCAATAAAAATGTAGTTATTTTGTTAGGGAATGGCTAAATATCTGAATCCATTTTTTGAATAGAGCTAAAGCATAGCACAGCATATTTCTGTGTCGGTGTAGTGATGGTAGCAACTTGTTTCAGATTTAGATTGGCACCACCCCTTATGGAACTATTGTTTTTGTAATATCTAGCAAGTAGGCTTCAGTATAGTATATTCTTCTAAACCAGTCCAAAGCAATGCTTGAAGATATTTTGGAATTCCCAAGTACTAAATGTTATTCCTTTAATGTAAAAGTTAATTTGGTAGTGAGAGTTAAAATTTTCCATTTTTAATAATGAGTACTTAGTTGTGATAGTACTCCAAACATTGAAGTTGGTGGCATGTTGAATCAGTCTCATTGTTTAAGTGTAGAAACTCTATATGGTAGAAATCACTTGTGATATTTCGAGACCCAATAATGCATGTTTGAATCTAAGCACTATAGTTCAAAGAAATAAGACACTTCTTACACCACTCTGTAGTATTACTCATTCGAAATAATAAGTCCATGTAACTTCAACCACAACTTTTCTGTCCCATGGTACAATTCATAGCCTTTTCCATAAATACTTCAAAGGGAAGGAAAAATATCTATAAATAAAATCGTCATCTTCAAAGCTCTTCAAAAATCATCATCTTGAAAACTCACCATATATAATAAAAGAATTTGATCTCAAGCTTTAAAATTCACCCTCAAATGGTTCATCATGGTTTTTATATAGTCCAGATTTTCTATTGAATTTTTTTTCTTGTGCACTTCTTAAAACTAAAAATACACTAATGTTGATATATTATAATTATTTATAATATATTTTAAAATATCAAAATCAAAAGCAATCAGTATATTTTGTAGAGCGATAGAAAACAAATTCCAGCAGAGAATTTGAAAAGGATCAAACAGATATGTATTATAAAATTCAAGTTCCTTAGTATCACAAGTGTACTTGGATAAACCTCTTTCAAAATATAGAAGAAAAGAAAACAGTTTATAGAAACTCTTTCATATAATTTCCTCAAATATATTACAATTTTAGTTTATGAAAACCCCCCTTCCAAATACACTTATATAGAAATATTGGTCATATTGGTGGAATGCATATAAAAATTGAAAAAAACATATTAGAAATATCTCTATTGAGAATTCAAGTCTCAGTTCAAATCAGTAAAATTGAAAAAAATGTGTAAAAATGAAAAAATAACAACATATTGTTGGGTCTATAGAGGAGATTAATGAGTCTCTTACTTTTATATAGTATTCTATTTTTCATCTATGAAACGTGGAACTTGGATTTATATTTGGATTCCTAATACATATAAAGGTGAAAATTTGGATTTATATTTGGATATAAATGATGTTAATTTCTTAAGTAGTTGGAATCAAGTCTTGTTGACGTTGAATTTCTTTGGTAAATCTCCTTCCAATAAGTCGAAAGAGTCCTCTAACAGTAGAGGCAGAAGGAAGTTGTTTGTGTCAAGAGAACAGAGACTTAGGCACCAAAAATGTTGTTGTTGCATTATAATGGAAGACAGGAGGAAGTGTTGAAGAATGCAGCATGGAAGTTGGAAAGTGAATGCAGATAATGTGTGTAGAGTGTGTTGAATGTTGCATCAGTCATGATCAGTGGATCCTGGCCACAGAATGAAGGGTAATGGGGATAGCAGTGATCATTGGCTGAAGATTATTCTGGATTCAAGGAATCTTTGTGATGAATAATAGATGGTGGATGATGTGCCTCATCATCACCAAAATCTACACTGCAATCTTTATCTCTCCTTCGGTATATCTCATAGTACAATGTTTATGAGCAAGATTCTTTTCAGAGTGGTCCTTTCTTACCAATTGAGAACTTTGATTCATAAACTGTTCTTCATTGCTCTTCTTTATCAGATAGTTTAGCTCATCAACATTTACATAATGAAATATCCTTTCTTATTCCAACTTGAAGTGCTTTATTATGGATACTGAGTTTAATTCCATAGCTTTTACGGATAATTATTCTCACCCACAAAGAGATTTTTTTTCCAAATTTGTTAGTTTTGACAGGATTTTAAACCTAATTTAATTCCACAAAATCGGTTTACAAAGTGAAGTTTATATCCACTTATTGTTGTAATATTGAAAAAGTTACTTTGGTTTTGGAAAGTTTTACAACGTTCATATTCTGGAAAGTTTTTATTATATATTGGGAAACTTGCGTAATACACCGCGGATAAGTCCTTAAGAATAGTGAATCTACACATCTCAATTGTGATTATGTCAGTTTTTATACAACATTTATATACTAAATTGATTTTATTTCTAGTTGAGACTTCCAACACTTACTACTTTGATTCTTTCTTAATTTGGTTGTTTATGTTACTATAGTAAAATTCATTCCAAAAAGCAACAAAAATATTCAAAATAATAAAATGAAATTAAAAATCGTTTTTAACAAAGAGAAAAAAAGAACTTAAGTCTCAAATTTAAAAACTTTCAATTAAATTTTTATGTTTTATTGAACACTTAATAAATTTATATTTTTCGTTTTCATTATATAAAATTATAAAATAATATGATAAATTAATAAGCTGACATTATAATATAACAATGATATTAAGAGTCATGTTACTTAGTTAACAAAATAAATAAACACCATTAACCCAATTTGTTGTAAATTTATTAAATATTTTATAGTTCATAAAAATTGATTAAAAACTTAATTGAAAGTTCTCACATTTACTCAAAAGTTGAAATTTAATTAACAAAATTATTAAAGTTGTTGCTAATTTAATTTGACTACTTCAACATAACAATCAAAACTCAATATCAAGAACTATCTTAGTTCAAAAGAGAAGACTTTTTTTTTCTTCTATACTTTTCCAACCATGCACCCCTTCTGATAGAAACGTTAATTACGTTATTTTATTCAAATCTAGAAAATTTGAACTCGAAATCCTGCACAAGAAACCGAACTATAAACCAACTTGTTAGAAAAATGGTTTTACGATTAGATGCAATGAAATATGACATGTTTTGTTGATTATATGTATATGAAATCTAAAAGCTATATGTTCCAAAGATTATTCTATGTACGTAGTGTTAATATCGGACCTTATGTCAACTAGTAGATTCCCATAAATGTAATAGTCAGGAATAATGCATGAAACATGACAACTACAACTTTTTTTGTCGTTTTCTTGTTAGCTAATAGTTTAAAAAAAGTTATTATATCGGTATTAAGCTGAATAAATGATAATTATAAATTTATAAAGAAAACAAAAGTGTAGGTAGCATCTTATGTGGTCCTAAAATGGCCGCAAAAGCATAAAAAAGAAAAAGGCATAAAATATAAAAGAATAATATAAAAGGGAAAGGCTAGACAACTTAGTTTTTCCTACCATAAGTAGGGAAGATATTTTTTTATTAATAAATATTAAAATTCCTTGTTCTAATGGCTTCAACTTCGTTACAAACTTTTCGAAAATTATTAAATAATATATTTTTAATTTAATTTAATTTCATAAAACTGTAAAATGATATATATATATATATATATATATATATTAAATTGACATGATCTTTAATTAATATGAAATCTTTAATATAAAATTTGTAAATTATTTTTATAATTACAAGATATTTGCATAACACTTAGACAACACATGAGTTGTATAAGTTTTAATTAGCTCAAAAGAGTGGTTAAATAAATTATGTAAGGATATGTTAAAATGATAGAAGTATAATCCTCTTGTTATTATATATTTTTAAATTTGTTTTTTTTCTCGATTTCTCTTCCTGTTTCTCTTTGTACTTTTTTTCTTGTTATTTTTCTTGGTTTCTCTCTCTTGTTTGTTTTTTTTTTCATTCGTAAGTTTCTTCATGTGTAGGTTCTCATCATCATATTTAAATAAATATTTTATGCTTGATGTTTATGGTGATTGTTTATATTTGTTTGTTCTTATGTGTTTACCATTTAAAGAGCTATCATGTTTGGGTCTTTTTCCATAGTGAATGGAACCATTGTTGTTGAACTCAGTTCTTGTTCAAGATTATGTTTTCAGGTTCGCATAAAACCCTAAAAATGATATGATTATATTTTTGAATTTTTTTTTGTATATGTATCATAAATAGCATTAAAATCTACGTTTCAGTATTAGTTCTCAATTTTTACCTATGTGGTTTGTTTATGGTTTATATGGCAATATTAATTTTGGTTGAATTTTTCAGGTTGCTTAATATAGTGTGAAAGTTACTGAATAAAAAGAAATTGTACTAGTTCTCAATTTTTACCTATGTTGCTTGTTTTTACCTATGTTGCTTGTTTCTGGTTCATCTAGTGGTATTAAATTTTGGTTTAATTTTTCAAGTTGTCTAGTACGAAAGTTACCACATAAAAATATTTTCTTTTAAATACAATAGGCTTGTTTATTTTCCAAAATTGAAGTATATAGTTAAATAGACTTTGTTGTCTTTCCAAAAAAAATTCTAACAACAAAGTTTATAAAACTGATGCCAAAAGATTCACTTTTTTATCGTCTTAACATGCTTTAGTTCAAAAATCATCGAAATACAATATAAAAAATAAATATTATAATTCTTCCATACACTAATGTTAATAGAATATATTAAACTTATTATGTCATTCATTATCAAACCTTTATATTCATATTCAATATCACAACATAAAAAAAATATCAAAATATCATAAATTTTTCTAGAAATATAATCAAATTATAATATTTAAATAACTACAGCATTATTGTGAAGACGAATTTGTGAATTAAATTAATATAAATAAATACAAATCCTATTTGAACTTATAAATTCAGTTAAATAACATAAAACTACAAAAAATTATCAATTAGTAAAATTGATGAATCACACACATATATATTATAGTTTACTTAATCATCCAAAAGAAGCATATAGAAATTGAATTAAAAATATTTTAAATATATTAATTACAAAAGTTAAATTCGGTTATTATATACTTTTTATTTTTAGTTATTGAGAAAACTTGAATAGTCTCTTCTGATTTAGGAAAGAACTCTCGGAAATCTTTTTTTCCTTTTAAAAGATACAAATGGAACAATCTAACTATTGTATTAGAAGAGTCAAATGATTCTTTCAGTATATTATTTTTGGGTCCAATGAAATTTATAGATTGTCAAATAGGATTTTTTTTAACCATTGTTAATACAATATATAAGGATAAAAGTACTATATACTTGATCGTCATTGATTGGTTTTTAAATCTTATAATTATGTGAAAGTAAGGTATTCCAAATTTGAAAGTCCAAGAATTTTATAAAACTCTTCTTATGAACAAAACTATGAATGAAAAATCTCCCTAAATTGAATTGACTTCATGAATATAAGAAATAGTAAAATTTTTTGATTTCTCTACTTGTCTCTTTCCATTCGAAAATCTAATGATTTCATTTTAAATATATATATATATATATATATATATATATATATATATATATATATATATATATATATATATATATGTATATAGGGGTTTGCTAACCCGCGTACGCCTGTTTTTCAGTTGGTACATTTTAGTAATGTGTACCGGATTTTAGTAGACAAAAATACCTATTCTAAGTTTTAAAGTTAAGGGTATTTTAATAATTTTTATTCTCAAAACTTAAAAAAAAAAAGAAACCCCCAAACCCTTACTCACCTCTTTCATTCCTCTCAATCCTTTCTCTTTCATCTCTCTCACTTCAACTTTTTCTCTGTCATTCCTATCCCAATTGAAAAAATCAAAAACACTTGCATTTAAACAATTTGCCTTTGTAAAGAGTTGAGTCATTGACATATTCACCTTCAGGCAAATGTTCATTCAAGATCTCTTCAATTTCACCATCTTCACTAACCTCTCTAATTTCATCATCTGCATATGTTGAATCATCTCTAAAAAAACGTCCAGGCCAATTACCAATTCTTTCCGATGTCATTATGCTTGTAAAAATTAGATAAAATTATATACAACAAAAATTATAAAATGAAAACTCATTATAAAGTCATTTTTTGTAAGAAATTGTTTAACAGCAAGTGTTTCTGATTTTTTCCAGGCCAATTATCAATTCCTTTGATGTTATTATACTTGTGAAAATTAGATAAAATTAGATAAGACAAAAATTATAAAATAAAAACTCATTATAATCATTTTTTGTAAGAAATTGTTTAACAACGAGTATTTCTGATTTTTTTTCCAGATCAATTACCAATTCATTTATGCTTGTAAAAATTGGATAAAATTAAATAAGACAAAAATTATAAGATGAAAACTCATTATAAAATCATTTTTTTATAAGATTGTTTAACGGCAAGTGTTTCAGATTTTTTCAATTGAGGTTATAGTAGGGATGACAGAGAAAAGATTGAAGTGAGAAAGATGAAAAAGAAAGGGTTGAGAGAAATGAGAGAGGTGAGTAAAGGGTTTGGGGGTTTCTTTTTTTAAATTTTGAGAATGAAAATTATTAAAATACCCTTAACTTTAAAATTTAGAATCCATATACATAAGGATATTTTTGTCTACTAAAATCCGGTACACATTGCTAAAATGTACCAACTGAAAAACAGGCGCGCATTAGCAAACCCCATATATATATATATATATATATATATATATATATATATAATATGTGACTATTAATTTTAAATTCTCATAATCTTTTTTTTATCGTAATGTAACCATATTTATTGTTTTCTATAATAACTAAAATATTTTATTTGATGGGTTTTGTATATATGGGGCAAATCAAATGGATACTCACGCTAATAATTTTATGATTCGTCAATGGATTGAAAACTTTTATAAAATAGATTACTTTTATAAGATTTCTTACTGGTATGAACAAATTGATAATTCATTGCAGTATTTTATTCAGATAAATAATGTAATATTCAAAATATAAGCAAACATTTATTGTTACATGCATACGAATGAATGTCTAAATTAGTAAAATTTTGATAATATTTCAAGACCCAATTAAATTAGTTAAACTTTTATTCTATTTTTAAGAAAACTTTTTACTCTTCAAAGTTCAATATATGTCATTTCAATTAAAAATTTTAATTTTATCAAAAGTGAACTAAGGTTTCCTAAGCTTATAAAATTATTTTTAATGAAATTGTTCAATTCAAATTAGTATGCATATTTCTTTTAAGATTCAAACTTATAAATCATCAATATTTTTTCTCACCATATTCAAAGTAAAATGCGATCTAATGTTGCAAACAGAAGAAGTTTTAAAATGGTGATTACATTTGTGTAGTTTTTCCTATGTATTTATTATTTTTAAAAGTATTGGAATATATTTACTAGATATATAATACGAGAGTCATCTAAAATCTATTATTTGTTAAATTTATTATATTATTGATTGTCAAATATCTATTAAACTTTTGTAAAAATGTAAAATAAAGAAATGAAAGCAAAAGATAAATATATTAGAAGAGACAAAATTAAGATACAATGGAAATAAGAGGTTTAATGCAAAAAGATGAATATTAGAAGAGAAAAAAAGAAAAAAAGGGTAACATTTTGCAACATCATAAGACTTCATTTATGTTGGCCGTCAAATATAGATTAGTAGTTAACAACAATTTTGTACTATAAAAAGGAATGACAAAGAGAAGAATAGGAAGATCACAAATAAAAGAGCAAAAGAGTATGTGAGATAAAGACATGTGATGAGTAACATAGTAATGATCTAAAAATGGACTGGTTGGCATAAAACGATAATAGTTAACTTTAATTTTCAACTTGGTCGGTATTCATAATTTAGTAAATATATTTGGACCTATCAATATATTCAAATCCGGATACAGAAATTTAATCCCGGGATTCGCACCTGATTAGCAAGAAAAGCTTTCCCTGCTCTCCTCTTAGCAATAATGTCTTCATTAATAATGTAATGAAACTAAATAAATAAAAGTAAATTATAAAGATTTAAAACTATATTGTAATCAAGTAACTTAAATTCGATATAAGTAAATAAAAGTTATTAATTTATTGCATTTAAACTAAATTTTTATTTAATAAATACTTACAAGTGGAAATATAATATGGAATGAAAGAAATATAATATGGAAATGTAATAATTTATGTGTAATGAAAATATTGAATGAAAGAGAAAGTGGAAAAATTATGTTCTAGCTCTTGGACCGGAACAAACCCAGACCCAAAACTCTCTTCATCTTCCTGAAGATACCAGAGTTCCTTGATTTGTGGCTGGGAGCTGCTGATGCTAGTTCTCCTGCCACATTATTTACCAATCAATCATCACAAAAAAATAATAAACCTCGTTTAAAAATAACACAAAACATTTTTAATCCTTAAAATGCTCATTATTTATTTTTACTCCTAAAACTTTTACTCACATAATTTTCGTAAAATGTTTTTTGCATTTTTAATTTGTTTTTGTCTTAACCAATCAAGCTTTTCATTCTAACCCCTATGTTATGTTGATCCTTTGCTTTTATTCTAAAATATTTTGAATATAGACTAATTCAAAATTGATTTTATAAGGAAAGTTAAATATATATATATATATATATATATATATATATATATATATATATACACACACACACACACACACATATATATATACACACACACACACACACTAAAACACAACGTCAAAAACAAACAAAAAAACATAAATTATAAATCAATATACATACTCAAATAACTAATGGTCTTGTAAGAGAGTAATACATTACTGAAACAAAATTAAATAAAGCATCACTGATACAAAAATTTATTTAATGCTCTTGGATGAGAATAGTAAAATTAGATAAGTTACATAACAAAGTACATTTTCGTCTTGAGAAAGTAATAGATTATTTTTCTTGTCTAATTTAATCATTATATGTTTTTTCAAAAAGTATATAAATAACTTTATTTCACTGTTTAACCAATGTCTAGAGTCCTTTCAGAACAAAAATTAGAATACGCAATATGGACAAACTGTTTTGAAAGAACTAAATTAATCTTTGAAAATTTCCAAGACATCAAAATCTATTTTATCTTATTACTTAATTATGATAGTACAAACACATAATAAAAATTGGTCAACTTCCTCCGTCAAAATCGAAATATATAATACAGCGCATATGAAATGCATTACATTGAATACTGCTGTGAATCATACCAAGCACTAAGAAAAAATGCTATCAACTATCAATATAGTCTTTCCAACACAAACTTGAAACCTATCACAACTATTGGTTCCTTTTCTTAATAGTCGCATAGAATCTATTAGGACGAGTTTTGGCACTTACTTTGTCATAGGAAAGAAAAAAAAAATTGAGCTTTTGACTTATACACGAATTTTAAAAAATTAAAAAAAAAATCATGTACTAGAAAAATCAATTTCAACTCTTTTCCTATTTTTCTCTCCTATAGTAGAAACTCGTCCATGCATACCCAAACTTATCTATAAAACTATTTACCTAAATTCATTTATGAATAATAACTAATAGAGACATAAAAAGAAATAGATAACGGTAACCAAATTATTTTTGAGTCTCCTGCTAATACATTGTGTTCATATTTTCCATGGCTTGTAATGCTAAAACAATACTAATCATCATCAGCTAACACTTTCCATTCCAAGTAACTTGCATTTAAGAATCACATAACAAGATCGACTACCATCACTGTACTGTTATTTGCTTACATTTAAGAATCAAACAACACAACTACCATAATTGGAACGTTACCTGTTTACATTTACGAATCGCACAAATAAATTGACTACCGTCATTAGGATACAGCAATCTATTGATTCTATTCACAAAGCAGTAACATAAAACAATTCGAATCAAATACCTGTACCTTCGGGCGCATTATACGGAGAAGGTGATTCGGAGTTTATTAAAAGATAAGGTTTTCTTGCCCAGTACTCTTGAAATCTCTGTTTAGCATACTCCTTGTAGTCAAAGTCGATTGTGTTTACTTGTGCCTGAACAAATTAATCAGAAGATGAGACAATGAAGAATGAGAACAAAATCACCACCCTCTTTACTACTCGGTGGCTAATATTTAGTATACATTGGATATGTAATAGTTAAATGTATAGAAATTCACATTTGCTTGTGGCAACTAAGTGCATAATACGTGCACCTCAGATGGGAGAATTTTGAAGTTAATAAAGACCCAAACACAGTATACTGCAGCCCGTTTATGCAGTGCAATATTTCTTTCTTGTCACTATGATCTTTTGGGTTAGTCATTTCTACATACACGAGTGATTGCCACAAAATAAAATGCATTTCAGATAGCCTCAAAGGGATAAAGTTTATTTTAAATTTGAAGAGCTCCAAATTTTAATTTTTTCCCAAAAAATAAAATAAAATGAAAAGCCTTATTTAAATCCACATCTAAAAGAGACACCTAACATAAAAACTTTCGACGGAACTTATTCCGCATCAGTAGCAAATTCAGTTGCCAATAGTTTCATCAGCTGTAATAATGATAAACACTACCAACAAAAACAATTTACACATCGGAAAAATTCCGCCACTTTTTTCAGCAGCCCACCCATAATGTTTATATTTATTGAAATAGGGCACATTTATGGAAACGGTTTTATGGAATAACTTTTCCCTCTCTAAGGACTCAGCTACACGCATCCGATACTGCTAAGGAGCATAATTTAAACCAAAAATAAACTGAGAAATTGAATATACCGAGATTATTCCCCAAACGCCCCAGAATAGATGATTTGCAAGTGTATACTTTTCAATTTCTTGAAGTAGTTGCTCCACTTCATTGTCACTGCCCTGTTGACCTGCACTCAAGATCCACGATTTCATGCACAAGACACGATAATGACAGTCCTTAAGGAGATGCATGTTTATACAGGTGATCACATGCAAGGACATATTTATGATTGATCTCTACAGTTTGTTTAATTTGAATGATACAACTTGGTTAATCCAATCATGAAATAGATCATCAATATTCGCAATCTTAGAGCAAACACCAATTTTTCATTTCATGTTTTGATGTAGAATATAAATCAATCAATTTCAATGACAAAAGAACTACAATGCTACAATCTTCTAACATCATAGAGTGATTTGAAGTGATTCATTACCAGAGGCACTCAAATATGCCAGCACAAATCTTTTACGCTCCTCAAAATCTGTCAAGAGAACCATAGAAATAGAAGTAATTTTTTCACAGAAAAAGTTCAAATGAATGAAAGCAAGTAAAATAACATCCAGATGGCCCAATACCTGGATATTTATTGTAGTCAAGGATATGAGGCTCTTCTGTGTGATAGTTAGCAGCCATCTCACAGAAGTGGTTGGCTATATCAAATGCTACTGGATTATAGTTAGCGTATTCATAGTCCTATTACAAAAAAGTGTCGTTAAATCGTATTTGCTGAATGTGGTGTCTTGATCCCTTAAAAATAATACTAAGAATAAACCAGTTTATATATTTAAATAAATAAACAAAAAAAGGAAAAGTACAAGATATATTTCATCATTCAGATTTCACAATCTCATATCCTACATGACATCAGTTAAATAGATTCCCTTTCTCCAAAGAAATATAAAAGAGAGCACGAGTAATAAAGAAACAGTAACATTCATCAAGCTATAACTACGATCGCCCAAAGTTTTGCACCCACATATAAAATACCATCATCATTACGGTAGTCCTTATAATGATCCTTTTCTTCCACTTTTGATCAAGGATAAATACATATATTTCTACAATTCATAATGATGATATAAAAAGTAAAAGTGGAAACAGAAGTTACAATTGAGTTAGAACATGACTTCCCCATTTTCCTAAGAGAATATAAAGTTCCCAGTTGCCAACCCTTACTATGGGAAAGAATGAACAAGGTATTACTACATTCTTGGACATGAAAAATATTGAGACTAATAATTTTTTTTTTTAAAACTCACAACAAATATCAAATATGGGAATATTACATTCTGAATTCACATTCGTTGGAATAATTTTATAAGCCAAGAACCAAACACACTTTTTTGGCGGGGAGTTGCAGGACTTATAGTAATAAAACATGCTTAATCTTTTGGACCATTGCCCGTAACCTTGTGCAACTAGTCTTTTTGACAGGTACAATTCATCCATAACTTTTGGTACATATCAATAAACTGGGTCCACAAGACATTTTATGATGAAAAAAATTGCTACTACTGAGAAAATGATTTTATGAACATATACGAAAAAAATTTTGAAACTTCCAGAAATTCTATTATGATAGAAGAACTACTTATTTCCTCATAGAAGCACCCTTGAAACATTAAATATTTACAGCATTTCCCCCATAAACTAGCACAAAGAGAAACTCACTATGATGGTCACAGAATTGGTCTCTTCATCAAGCATTATGTTACCATATTGTAAATCATTGTGACAAAATCCTATCATTTGGTGTGAGCCTGATAGTTCCTTTTCCAACATGGCGATTTCTTTGTCTATTGTGTCCAAATAAAATGCTTCAACTTCTTTAGGGGATGATAAACGTTTGGCTTCACTAAGCCAATTTCTGAAACAATGGAGAAATCATCAAGTAGTAACTAAAATATGGAAGTATCAAATAATATTATTTAAATAAAATTTATAAAAGAGCTAGTCCCTTATTGCCTTTTCAACATGTATAAACTTTCTTTATGTACACTTCAATGGAGATGCTGGATCAGGTGTTCAAATAGCACATACCGCAATTTATCCCAAAGGTGGACTTCCTTTTCACCAGGCATATCTAAATCATGAAAATCCTTCAATTTGGCCGCTATAAGAGCAGAAATGGAAGGATCACGTAGATCAGCTGCTGATAATGTCTGATAAATTCACCCTCAAATATATGAGCATGTCAAGTTCTTAACTAGCGTACAGAGGTCAATTAAAAAAGAAAGGAACAGTGCTTAACTTTTACATATCATTTATATAGCAGGATAAACTATGAAAAGCGGGTGTACTTTAGAGAAGTTGTGCACAATGCGTTCAATCTACAGTTTACATTCATGGACCAGATAATACCTTATTACTAGGCACATTTATTAGGACTTAAATTATAAAATATATCAAATTACCCGTGCGTGGATAAACTCTTCAACACGACCATTTGCAAACCGTCCTAGTAGACGAGGACCTTGCCCGTTCTTTGACATAAATTCAAATGTTTGAATCTCCTGACTCCTATCAAAGAACACGTCCACACCCTCGCCATAAATTCTAACAATAACCTTTCGTGAAGTTTCTCCTGTCGAAGTTGGCCACTTTATCTGAAATACCTCGTTCGTCATTGCTCCTTTGAGAGGGAAGACCTGCAATGCATTTGCATCAAGTACATCCTCCCAGTGACTAGCCAATGATTTCAGAATCTCCTGTGCTTCTTCCGGAAGGCGATCTGATTTGCAGGCTACAGGGGTTTCAACTGCATTTTCTTTTCTGTTTGCTGTAGCATTTGCTTGGTTGCTTACAGAAATTTCTGCAGCAACTACAATGCTGTTTATAGGACTTTCTACACCACCAGCTTCGTCCTCCATACCACTTATTGATGCCCCTGCTTCATTGTCTACAGAATTTTCTGCACCACCTGCAATATGTTCCTTTGCGGGAGTTTCTGCAACACCTGCGAGGTTGTTTACCATATTTCCTGCAATACCCACTTGTTCACTAGTAAGATTTCGTTCAACATCTGTTTGGCCACTTACAGGTCTTTCTGCCCCACCTGCTTGGTAGTTCACAATATTTACTGGACCCGTTAACTGATCGCTTGCAGGATTTTCATCACCACCTGCTGTCTGGTGATTTACAGGATTTACAGAAGAATCATCATTGTTTTTCACAGGATCTTCTGTAGGACCTGTGATGTGTTTGTCCTGGCTTTCTTTTCCACCACCTTCTGTTTTGTTCACAAGATCTTCAGCTGCACTCATTGTGAAAAGCTTCCAAAACTTCGAGTACAGCAAAGACTAACTTCAAATATTAAGTTTCCTTTATTTATGAATTCAAGACCTGAAAAGTAGTTGAAAAAACAAACGTTTTAATCATCAAAATGATATCCAAGAAATTCTCTCTCGTTCCAAGTTCCTTCCAAGGGAAATAGATAGTTTGATAAAGATAAGACAAAAAAGAAATGGAGGACTAGAGAAATAATCATATATAGATAATCAGACAAGTGTTTCATTCAAAACAAAATAATGAAATAATCCGAGACTGATGTAAATCAGAAAATTAATCCCAAGATCTTTATTTAGCATTGAAATTGGTAAAAAGTGAGCCAGTATCTCATTTATTTTCCGTTTAGCAAAGATATAAAACAAAGGCCTAAATTGTATAATAGCCACTCCAATGACATGATGCCAATCTTATATAAAAAAAAAAGATTAGGGAACAATCAATGTAAAACTTCGAAAATTTTAAATTAGAAAATTGAGTAGATAAAAGGCACACATTCAACAACCAAAAATCTCCAGAAAATCATACATCAAGCTGGTAAACAAAAACGCTATCGAATATTCGAGAAGGGTGTCGATTAATTTCTATCCTATATCTTAGCGTTCAAACAAAGTTTCAAGCATTGCATCATCCTTCTCAAATCTCAACGAAGAACGCGATAAACACAGAAATACACATTCAAACAAAACACTTCACATTCCCCTAATTCCACAGACTAGGCTCTCTGTTTACGACGCACTGATTGAAAACGTGAAAACACATCCGAAAAGATAGAAAGGTAATCAAAAGCAAACACCAGACAGATCTCAAACGCCACAAAAATAGAGAAAATTTATCCAAACACGCAGCACTGAAGATTATTTCAATTGGAATAATTGAATATCATTAAAACGCAAACCTGAACGAATAAATTAGGCACGGCATTGAATATAAAGAACGAATCAAAAGAAATGAAGATCACAAAACACGAACCTGAACGGATAATTGGAGCCGGACACATTGAATAAAAGGAGAGAATTAAAATAAAATTGAAGATCATGACAAACACGAACCTGAACGAACAAACGCATAAGAAAAATGAGAAGCAATGAACGGAATATTTGGAGGGGAACCGCGAGGCGGCGGCCGGAGATATCGCCGCCGGCGAAGAAGTTGTTCGATGAAGAGAACGGAATGTAGCGAGAGAAAGATAGAGTAACGATTAAGAATTTCGAGGGAAATGGGCTTCAGTATATATATACGAGAGGGTGAAGGGTTTCTAATTTCTTTTCCACCGCCAATGAAACAAAAGGTGGTGGAGGCTGCTTCTGCATGCTACACATTAATTTCAATTTCGATAATTTTTTATTAGGGTTAAAATTAGATCGCTGATTTCTATAATTAAAGGATTCTAATTCTTCTTCTAAACAATAGTTATAAATGGACTGTTATTCTATTAGTCATATTAGGTGAAGAATATTTTTATTTTTTAAATAATAAAAATTAAAATTGTTGGCAATTTCATATAGTTAAAATGTCATTTTTCTTAATTTAAACCATTCAAAAAGTAATGTATCGTACTCTTTGATCGATTTGAGTTAGAGCAAGTGAATAAAAATTAGTATTAGTTCTTGGAGGTTCTTGAAATCTAATTATTATTAAAAGTTTCAATTATATTTTCTTTAATACTAAAAAATTCTATAACAAACATATAATAGTACTTAATTATCATATGGTCATGCATGATTAATGATTATACGTGATTCACATTACAATTTTTAATAACAAAATTGAGTTGATGTAAAATTAATTTTTTAGAACAAAAATTCTATTTATACTTTAGCTTTTTATTAAACAAATATTTATATTTATTGTATTAAGTCTTTTATAATTTTTTAAATATTCATTCTTGATCTCCATGAATATATAATTATACAAAATAAATTTGATACAAATTTTAATATTACAAAAATAAATATTTTTTTTATTTCTTTCAGTCCAAAATACAAATAATGAATAATAACAAATTAACTAAAGATAAAAGATAAGATATTTATCTAAGATATCTAATAATATAATATATCTAACATTCTCCCTCAAGTTGGTGCATACAAATCAAATGTACAAAACTTGTTACAAATATAATCAATTTTCAGCACTTGAATTAATAAACTCAGTCTTGATGTCTCCAGATACAATCTTCTCTTTAATGAAATAATAGTCAATCTCAATTTGTTTGATCCTTTCATGAAAGATAACATTGAAACTAATATGAAAAGTAGCCTTATTGTCACATATAAGTGTTATTTGAGTGACATCTCCAAATTGTAACTCTCTAAGCATTGCTTAAGCAAAAAAAAAACACTCACAAGTGATTGAAACCAAAACTCTGTATTATGCTTCTGCACTAGATCTTACCACAACACTTTGTAGTTACCACTAATGGTGACACAATATTCGGATGTAAACCTTCTATGAGAAGGAGATTGTTAACACTTCGACAAGTGTACCGAATCGTATCAAGTAATAATAATTGGTAAGACCAAGTATCGTTTCCCTAGAGACTCACGGCCTAAACATTCATATGGTTTCTTGATTAATTAGGACTTGTAAACAAAATCATTGTGTTTATATTGCGAAAATTAAATATGAATGCAAGTTTTGATCAATTAGATTGAAAGATGCCAAGGTGATTGATATAAAATATGGAATGATTATGTTGTTGGGGTTTTTGACTTATCCTATCCACTCTCATGTATTTATGAATTTATTTTCTTCATTAATGTTAATGTCACTTTCTAAATTACCTTAAACTCGATGTCTCGGTGAAGAAATCCTACTCCTAATTACTAGTTTACAATGTCTTGTATTCCTAACAATTAATCATGCATTACATTCGCACAGAAGCTTAAAGGCAACCAACCCTCCTATCCCCATGTCTAGGTAATATTGTTTCTGAGAGAATTTCCCCAGTTCTACATTTTCTCATATGTGTCCATAGTGACAAAATCAATAATCATGCAATTGAATGAGTTAAACAAGGCATGCATAAAGTGTAGAGGAAAAACCCTAACAATTAATGAAGTAAACCATAACATTTAATCAACTCCTCCTTAGGGTTAACTGCAATTTTAGCCCAAAAACTCCTGTCAAACATATCCTCCAACTTTTTAGCCAGTTGACCAACTTGTATCTCCAAGTTTTTAATGGCAGATTTAGTGCTCTTCTGAGTATAGACAAACACTTGCATGAATTGTTGAAGGGTGTCTTCTAGTTTTGTCATCCTTTCAGATAAAGAGGATTGTGGTTGCCATTGTTGCTGTGGTAGTCTATTAAATTGCTCAGCTTACCCTTGAGCCATTCTTGGATGAGGTTTCTACCCTTGGTTGAAATTACCTGGGTGGTCTTGATTACCCATATAATTTACTTTTTCCTGGGTATTATCTTGCATGGCACATTGTCCATTCACATGATCTCCACCACATAGCTCACAAAATTGATGTTGAGTTTGAGAGACACGCTGCAACTCCTTCGGTAGTTGAGAGATTTTCCTCATCAGGGTTTCTAATTGTTGAGTCATCATCTTGTTTTGAGCCAACAAAGCATCTTGAGATTGCAACTAAAGAACTCCTTTTTGTTGAAATTGAGCTCTTTCGTTCTGCATCTCATTATCATTAGTAGCCATGTTTTCAATAAATTCATATGCTTCCTCTAGAGTCTTGCACTTGATATTATCTTCATCTGAGACATCTAGCATCAATTTGGTTTGTGAACCTAGACCTCCAAGGAAAAGAATGACTATTGTGGCTTCATCAAAGCCATGCATGGGCGTCTTTCTCAACAAGCTTTTGTATCTATCCCATGCTTGACCTAATGTCTCCTCCATGCCCTGTTGAAACGAAGATATTTCTTGTTTACCTTTATTTACCTTTGACTAAGGGAAGTACTTATTCAGGAACTTTGCTACCACATCTTCCCACATAGTGAAACTATTCTCAAGGAAAGAATTTAGCCATATCTTAGCATTGCCTCCCAAAGAGAAGAGAAACAAACAAAGTATAATAGCTTCATCTGGAACATCCTGAATCTTCACTGTATTGCATATCTCATCAAATGTGGTCAGATGCTCATATGGATTTTCATGTACTAATCCATTGAATTGATTGCTCTGCACCAAGTGAATAAGAGTAGGCTTCATCTCCATGTTGGTAGCATTTACCCTTGGCCTGACAATACTGTTAAAATTCAAAATTGTTGACAATATTTTTGATCTCTAGAAACGAAACCAAAAACTTGTTGATGGATCGACAAGTGTACCGAATCGCACAAGTAATATAAAATGGTAAGACCAAGTATCGTATATCCCTGAAGACTCTCGGCACTAAACAGTTGTGTGATAACTCAATTAATTAAAACTTAAATAAAATGAGATTGTTGGTTTTTAAATGCAAAGACATAAAATTAAATATGAATGCAAATTGATCAATAGTAGAGTAACACAGAGATGAACGGAGGTTGTTTATAAAATGAGATGAGTATGTTGTTAGAGTTTGATTTCACCAAGTTTACTCTCATGTATATAAGAATTCTTCTTTTTACATTAATATTAACATCACTCACTAAATTACTTAGAACCCGATCCCTCGGCGCAATAAGCCTGCCTTAATTCCTAATTTGTGCAATTCCTAGCATTCCTAGAAAATTAAGTTTGAAGATCAAGAGCTTAAGACGACCAAGTACTCATACCCTCCTCCCTGAGAAATATTATCCTTGGGAGAATTCAACAAGAACCTGAATTGTAAGGAACCTCTCGATACTCATGCAATTCATAAATCATGCTACTAAACGTGTTAAATAGAGAAAGCATTGAAATAGATGAATTCCCTAATAATTAATGAAAAAGCATATAAATTAAGAATCAATTCAAATACACGAGAGTTCCCAAGGTTACATCATTCCTTAAAACCAAATAGAGTTTAGTTTCCCATAGACATGGAGAAACTATATGAATAATGGAAAGCATGAGATAATGAAACCCTAAGAGTAGAAGAGGAAGCTCCCGCCTCCAAATCCGCCTTTAGAGAGTAGAAGAGTGTGTTGTTGTGTTGCTCCAGCCAGAGATAAAAAAACCTAGAGCGCCTGGATCCTCTAAATAAAGTTGGAAAAGAGTAGAAATAGGGTCCGGTCCAAAAGAGTCGAAGTAGAGCAAAAACTGGGCCGGATCTGTGACTCGCGATGCTCCGACGCCTCATTTAGGGCGCCCATGCGGTGGACGATCCTAATGTAGGGCCTGAGCCTTCAATTGGACGCCCAGGCTTCAGGGGCCGCTGCCCGAGCGGCCTAGGAGGGCGCCTGGGCGGTGGACATCGATTTTTCGAGGCTCAAGCCTCGGATAGGGTGCCCAAGCTTCATCCGGTTCCTCTTTTAGGTGCTTTTCTAGGCCTTTAGCTCTAATTCCTTAGCACTTCATCTTTGCTTTCCACATTCTCTCATTACCTATCAAAACAAGGGAAATTAGTCATAAAATCATCAAATTTAACCTCAACTCTTTTATTCACACAATTAAATGAAAATGCATGAGTCTAAGCAATTTTCTAAGTGAAAAATGTTGTATTTAATATCAAAATTGCATCACAAATAACAGTATTTTCAACCGTTAACACAACTCCAAACTTAGAACTTTGCTTGTCCTTAAGAAAACAAAATGTAACTCAGCTCTTCAGAACAATCACTACAATGGCTCAACATTTTTCAAAAACTTCTCCTTCTAAGACAATAAATTACTTTTATCAATTCAGCATAAAGATCTCAGTCAAGATGTGCAGATGCCTTAATTCAATCAAAATCAATGTGATGCTCATATACTTTAAACATATGCTATCCTTAAGAATGATCAATCAACCAAGCAGAGATGCAATCAGAAATTTAGAGAACTACTTCTCACCAAATAAAGTGTTTCACTCAAGCACTCAAAAGTGTATCACTCAAGTACTCAAAAGTGTATCACTCAACTCATTTGTGCATAGTGGGATCTCTCAATCACTCTGCTATCACAATTTCACACAAATTAACTTTGTCTTTCATTTAACCAAAATCAAACATACTCATAAACATGTTTTCATCACAAGGGATTTTCTTGGCTTGCAACTTGGTTGGACTAAGAAGAAACATGGTTTTTCAGGAATGCAAAATCCTTGAGTTAAGAGAGATATTTATGAAATTAACAATTACACATAGGTTCTCTTTTCAAGAAGATCTTTCCCAACCTTTTTCCCTTGCAGTGAGCTTTCTTTTCTTTCTTTTTATTTTTCTTTTCTTTTGATTTCTCTTTTTCTTTTTCTTTGTGTTTACTGCTTATTTTTCTAAGAACCCCAAATTTGAACCTTTATCAATACCTCACAAATATTCTCAACTTAACTCAAGGTAAAGAATTTAAAATAGGGTTTTCAAAACATGCTTAAGGCTAAAGGTTCAAAGGATGGCACAAACTGTTCTTTTTTTATTAGGAAAAATTCATGTGTAGGCAAAAAAAAAAGGGATAACAAAAGATGGCCTTGATCATATGAAACCTACAAGCAAGTAGTTCAATCACAGAAAATTTGGGCAACATCAGTCATGCTTCCAAAGTAATAACAATTATTCACAACAACTCTGAAGCCCAAAACTCACAAGTAAACTCCCAAAACTCACACAAGTAAACTCTCAAGTCCTAGAGGTCAGAAAAACATCCTACTTAGTATCCCAATCAAATTTTATCTCAAGCACCTGTTTCACATCATTCATCATCTCAACATCCATCAATACACTAGAATATCAAAAAGCAATACTCATCACAAAACACAGCACAGTTGAATCAAAGTAGTGTAGTTCATTCAAGCAAAGTAAAATAACAAAACAATTGGTTAAAAAGAAAACAAATAACAAAAGAAAAAAATTAAAACGAAAAGTTTAGAAAGCTGGGTTGCCTCCTAGTAAGCGCTTCTTTAACGTCACTAGCTTGACCCCATCTTCATCATCATAGCATCCATCAGTAGATGTTGTCAGTAACATCCATCAGTAGATGTCTAATCACATAGCATCCATCAGTAGATGCTAATATTTCTTATCTTCATTGATATCCCTCAGTAGACACCAATCTTTCTCATCTTCATCGACATCCATCAGTAGATGCATAATCACCTAACATCCATCAGTAGATTTTGTAGAAGCATCCATCAATAGATGATGTCATTATTGCCATCAGAAGCAGCATATAACCTAAAAAATATATTCAAACACATAAACAAAATCAAATCCAAACCACACAACTAAATTAAAAAGAAATAAAAAATAAAAAATAAAACAAAAATAAGAGATAAAAAAAAATTCAGAGACTGTATTGCTTCCCAGCAAGCGCTTCTTCAATGTCACTAGCTTGACACCATTAAGCTCAATCTGGATCACCCAATTCCAACTTTAATCTTGGTGTTCTCCTTTCTTTCTCCACACCAACTTATCTTCAACAACTTTCTCTTTGTAGGCTTGACTTCAAGACGACCAATATTTTCAAATACAGATAAGGGCATCAAGTTGATATTGGACCCTAAATCAATTAAGGCTTTCCCTCTTTCATGACTCCCAATAGTGTAGGGGAATTGGAACTTCCCGGATCTTTAGATTTTTGAGGAAGTACCTTGTGCAAGATCACACTGCAATTGCTCTATACCTCAATTATTTCTTCCTCTGAACTTTTTTTCTTTAGGAAGTTAACATAACCGAGTACCTGTTGCAATGTCTTAGTCAGAAGAATTTTAATCTCCAATTCCTCGAAGATTTCCATGGATTGCTCAAATTGTCTTTCCTTCTCTTCCTTAGAATAATTCTTTGGGTAAGGAAGAGGTTTTTCATATAATTCTTTTTTTTTTCTCATCCTCTTCCTCTCTTTTTTTCTTTTCTTCCCTATCTTTTTCCTTTTCTTTTCTCTCACTCTCTTATTCTTCTTTCTCTAAATCTTTCTCTTTTTCACTCAAACTTTCTTTTTATTTTCTCTCTAGTTTTCTCTCATCTTCTTCCTCTTCTTTCCTTTCCTTTTCTTTTCTCTCACTCTCTTCTTTTTCTTTCTTTTCCTCTACATCCTTCTCCTTTTTGCTCAAACTTTCTTCTTTTATCTCTATTTTTCACTCATCTAAAAACTTGCCAATGTTAGTGATGATGACGTTGCACTCCTCTTTAGGGCTAATTTCCATATTGCCCCCAAAATAATCCAGCTTTTGAATTATGAACAATGCGCCTCCATCCTTCTGCATGCTGCTTGAGTGTTATTACGATGAGACTCAAACATTTGTATGAACTGTTGAAGCGTGTCATCCAATGTCGCCCCTCTTTCTGATATAGAGGGTTGTTGCTGCCATTGTTGTTGTGGCAGCCTATCAAATTGTTCGACAACTTGAGTGCTTTTGTGATGAGAATCAAACATCTGCATGAACTGTTGAAGTGTGTCATCTATCTTAGCCCATCTTTCTGATATAGAGAGTTGTTGTTGCCATTGTTGTTGTGGTTCTCTATAAAATTGTCCGGCAGCATGCTCAAATTGACTTTGAGCTATTCTTGAGTGAGGTTCCAACCAGTGGTTGAAAGTGCTTTGGTGGAATTGAGTGCCCATATAATTAATTTCTTGTCCGAATTGCATCCTGCAAGCATTAGACAAAAAACCCTAGAAAATATTGTTAGCACAAAAACAAAAATAAAAATTAAAATAAAAGATATGAAAATAAAATAAAATAAAATAAAATAAAGTAAAATAGAATAAAGCCAAAATTAATTAATAATCACACAAATAGAATAGTTTAAACCGTGAGTCCTCGGCAACGGCGCCAAAAACTTGTTGACAATATTTTTGATCTCTGGAAACGAAACCAAAAACTTGTTGATGGATCAACAAGTGTACCAAATTGCACAAGTAATATAAAATGGTAAGACCAAGTATCGTATCCCTGAAGACTCTCGGCACTAAACAGTTGTGTGATAACTCAATTAATTAAGACTTAAATAAAATGAGATTGTTGGTTTCAAATGCAAAGACATAAAATTAAATATGAATGCAAATTGATCAATATTAGAGTAACACAGAGATGAACGAAGGTTGTTTATAAAATGAGATGAGTATGTTGTTAGGGTTTGATCTCACCAAGTTTACTCTCATGTATATAAGAATTCTTCTTTTTACATTAATGTTAACGTCACTCACTAAATTAGTTAGAACCTGATCCCTTGGCGCAATAAGTCTGCCTTAATTCCTAGTTCGTGCAATTCCTAGCGTTCCTAGAAAATTAAGTTTCAAGATCAAGAGCTTAAGGCAACCAAGTACTCATCCCTCATCCCTGAGAAATATTACCCTTGGGAGAATTCAACAAGAACTTGAATTGTAAGGAACCTCTGACACTCATGCAATTCATAAATCATGCTACTAAATGAGTTAAATAGAGCAAGCATTGAAACAAATGAATTCCCTAATAATTAATGAAAAAGAATAAGTTAAGAATCAATTCAAATACATGAGAGTTCACAAGGTTACATCATTCCCCAACAACAAATAGAGTTTAGTTCCCCATAGACATGGAGAAACTATATGAATAATGGAAAAACATGAGATAGTGAAACCCTAAGAGTAGAAGAGGAACCTCCCGCGTCCAGATCCGCCTTTAGAGAGTAGAAGAGTTTGTTGTTCTGTTTCTCCAGCCAGAGATACAAAACCTAGAGCGCCTGGGTCCTTTAAATAAAGTTGGAAAAGAGTAGAAACATGGCTTGGTCCAAAAGAGTCGAAACAGAGCAAAAACTAGGTCAAATCTGCGACGTGCGACGCTCGGGTGTCCTTAGGCGGTGGACGATCCTCATGTAGGGCCTGAGCCTTCAATTGGACGCCTAAGCTTCGTGCAGTTCCTCCTTTAGGTGCCTTTGCAGGCCTTCCTGAGCTTTAATTCCTTAGCACTACATCTCTGCTTTCCACATTCTCTCATTACATATCAAAACAAGGGAAATTAGTCATAAAATCATCAAATTCAACCTCAACTCTTTTATTCACACAATTAAATGAAAATGCTTGAGTTCAAGCAAGTTTCTAAGTGAAAAAGGGTGTATTTAATATCAAAATTCCATCACAAATAACGATATTTTCAACCGTTAACAGTAATCCTCTAGAGTCCGTCTAATTGGACCCATATTTCGATTGCCAGCCATGTCTTCTGTTTCTTGATCTGTAAAGAGAGGTTAGAATATTTCCTTGTTTCTAATGCGAATTGTATCCTGCATACACAAGAAAAAAAAACCCTAGAAAGATAAAAAATGAAAAGATAAAAAATGAAAAGATAAAAAGCTAAAAAAATGAAAAGATAAAAAAAAATGAAAAGATAAAAAGATAAAAATATAAAAAGATAAAAAAATAACATGAAGTCAAAGCTAATCAATAATCACACGAATAGAATAGTTAAACTACGAGTCCCTAGCAGCGATGCCAAAAACTTATTAACACTTCGGCAAGTGTACCGAATCGTATCAAGTAATAATAATTGGTAAGACCAAGTATAGTTTCCCTAGAGACTCACGGCCTAAACATTCATATGGTTTCTTGATTAATTAGGACTTGTAAACAAAATCATTGTGTTTATATTGCAAAAATTAAATATGAATGCAAGTGTTGATCAATTGGATTGAAAGATGAAAAGGTGATTGATATAAGATATGGAATGATTATGTTGTTGGGGTTTCCGACTTATCCTACCCACTCTCATGTATTTATGAATCCATCTTCTTCATTAATGTTAATGCCACTTTCTAATTTACCTTAAACCCGATGTTTCGGTGAAGAAAGCCTACTCCTAGTTACTAGTTCACAATGTCTTGTATCTCTAGCAATTAATCAAGCATTACATTCGCACAGAAGGTTAAAGGAAACTAACTGATGAATCAATATTTTTCTCATTTCACTTAGTTTATTGTGCTAGAATTAATCAGGGAATTGTGCTTAATTGTCCAGTGTTTTTCTGTTTTTGCTAATTGTGTTTAATTCGATCAGAAATTCTTATTTTAGTTAATTTGAATTATCTGAGCTAATTATTTGCATTATCAATTGTAGGAAAATTGTTGGATAATATTTGGAGACTTAAAGTGTGACATCAATTAGATTTTAAGCTTAAATGATAGATATGAATTTCATGTTTTTAAGGAGGCTTGCACTAGTGTCACGGTTTCTATTTGGAACCAGAAGCTGCACACAGCCTAGGGCCATTGGAAAATTATTTTGGAAAGGATCTACATGGAACAAAAGTGGGAGCCGCCACCTAGGATTGAAGAATTTTTCTTTGGCCTCGGAGAATGAAGTAAAGCCGTGAAGCACATAATCAATTTGAAGTAAATCAATTGAAATGAAATGATGGAGGGGACCACACTTGTTGAAAAGTCACGTCCTTCATCTAGGAACTCCAAGGTTCTTCTTTTAAATTATTTTAAATGCCTATCCTTTCATTTCAATCTTCATTCAAGTGCATTGGTAATAGTATGCTATTGAGCTGGAAGAAAACAAAAGCACACGGCCCCCATGGACAATTTATTTCGGCAATATACATGGGAATAAAAGTGGGAGCCGCACCACACTTACTCTTGCTTGGTGGAACGTAATATTTCAATGAGAGAGGAGGTGTGGATTTAAATTTTAGGGGTGCACATCAAGAAGCGGTGCTGTCATGTGGGAGGTTTTCGGTCCAACAGAGAAAAGCATTCTGGGAGGTGCACGAAGAAGCCATGGTCCAGCATGTTCTTCATCTTAGGCAGTGTACACAACAACTTTGGGGGTGCAGCGGTCCAGCACGCGTCCAGAGCTGTCTGTCCAACACCCAAAAGAGGAGGTCTAGGCTTTGAAGAAAAGAGGTTACGGAAAAGAGAGAAACGGATGGATGGGAGTAAGTGGTGCCCAGCCGCCACACTCTGTTAGGTTTTTTTTTAGGTTTTTCTTTTCTCGGGCGGTGAAAAACACACTTTGCTTTGCTTGTTCTCGGGTTTTTGAATATTTTCTCCGAAAATTGAAATGAAGGAATCGAATGATTTTTAGCATCTTTTCTGAATTCTCGTTGCTGATGCCATGTGGTTACAACACTTTGTCTTTTCATCTTTTAATTCTAACAATAGCTGACTCACTGCACGGTGATATTATTATTGTAGAAAAAAAAGCAATGCATTTCCTTTCTTTCTTTTAGAGAAAGCGGTGATGATTGATTGAGAAGAAACCAGCAGAGGTTTTATTTTCATTTTATTATGTGGCTTGCTTTAAAAAATTTAGGTGCTGACTTCATTTCGAATTTTCCATTAAGCTTTATCCTTGCTGCACGGTAATCCCAATGCTAATGCATTTCATTTCAAGGGCATTATATGCATTTTTCTTATTTCTCTATTGCATTTTAATTGATTCACGAAAATGAAAAGCATACTTCATTTTTCTTTAGACTCACACGGACCCTTAATTTCATTTGTTGAAGTGCACACAAGATTCACTTTTAGGAGTGTGCGGTGATGGTTGTTATGTCCAGCAAGAGAGAGAGCTCCACGAGTTTTTCTTTTTTTTATATTATCATCTTCAAGCTTGAACCGAGAATGAGGGAGAAACGGTGCAGCTCCACAACCTTAAATGCATGTCTTTGAAAGTTTATTCCAAGCTGCTGTGCGTTTTAGTTTTAAGTGTTGCATTTGAATAGGATATCATATGTTTCTTTATTATTTCCTGCATTCTAATTAGTTCACACACTATGTTTTAGGACTATTCGGTTTACTGTTTTCATTCACTTTAATTTTTTTTAATTATGTTCGGTTGTGTTTAATTTTCATTTTAATTTATTTTATTTTTTATCACAAAAAAAAAACTTTTCAAACCCCCCCCACTATGTGTTTGATTTGAGAAAGAACCAAAATTGGTCCTTGAGAGACGACCTAGGAGTCACTTCCTAGTCTATACTGCATTTTTTTATGCACAACTTTTGTGGGAGGTGCGACCCTCTCATCAAAATGTTGAGAGGGTCGCACCTCCCACAAAAGTTGTGCATAAAAGAATGCAGTATAGACTAGGAAGTGACTCCTAGGACCAAATTGTGGTTCTGTCTCAGATCAAACACGTAGTGGGGGGGTTTTGAAAGTGTTCTTGGGATTGGAAATAAACTAAATTAAAACTGGGAATTAAACACAACCGAACATGAATAAAAACATTAAAATGGAAATTACAACAGATAAATACCCAAACACAATTCAAGCTGTAAACATGCAACGGTTACACTAAAACATTAAATACACAATGTTGTCATTTATCCTATGCATTCACAACCAAAGAGAAGAAAATCAACTCAACATGATATAAAATATTTTAACCAAACAAAGTAATAGAAAATAAATTTTTCTCTACCATAGACCGTGACACACACCTACTCCCATCAAATGAAAAATGCTCAGAGAAATAAAATGCAATGCTTCACGTGGCAGCTGCACCAAGCCGTGACACCTACTGCAGTTTCCCCCATGAATACGCTTGACAAACAACCTGCTGGAATGTTTCTTCCACTGTTCATGTGTGTGTGCTTTTAGAAGAAAACAAATTCATTCTTCTCTCCAAATTAAATGATGCTACTGCAGCCGTGACACCTCATGCTTGCTTTAGTGCTTCCAGCTCACTTTTCCCGTGCACACCATTCTCCTTTCTTCCATCACGTGCTGGACCGAAATTTTAAAAGCAAGAATTAACCCCTCCAATAAAACAATTCCAGCATAAGGCAAACTCCTTCCAACCGTGCCTCACTCTTCCAGGACATCCAGGCGCATGCTCCAAATGAGTCACCACTTCCTTTCCATTCTCTCGGTGCTTCCTAGACGTGACACCATTCCAACGCTGCCAGCTTCTTCTTCCAACTCCACGTGAATCACCGACTCCCTTCACACGTCCACTCGCACACCACATTCAATCACCGTGTACACCATTTTTTTATTCAATTAAAGTGCACCGTGCTTCTTCTTCTATCTAAAGATAAATGAATCTTCTATTCTCCTCCAACCAAGCCGTGGCACCCCAATTCTCCAACACGTTCCAGCAGCATCTTTGCTTCCAACACGTAACACCGTGCTTCACTTCCAGCCCCCTCCATCCAATCTCAATCACCGCTCCATTTTAAAATGAAAAATGAAACTCCTCCCAAATGAAAACGTTCCAGCCGCATTGCAGTTCTCCTCCCAAGTAATCACCGTATGAAAGTGCTCCTACCAAGCAAGACGTGTTCAACTTGCTTCTCTCCAGCTCCACCACATTACCGCTTTAGCTTGCTGCTTCCAGGACATTCTACACCGTGCACCAACGCTGCCAGCTTCTTCCGGGACTTTCAGCATTCACCAACCAACACTTGCATCCATTAAAGACATTCCCGTGAGCTGCTGCTTTCAAATCAGCTTTCTTCCCAACTTGACACCACACGCTTCTTGCTTCCAGCTCCTTTTCTTTTCTCCAACTCAACAACGTGAATGTGTGCATACCGTTGATGAATCATTATTTTCTTCACTTCACTTAGCTTATTGTACTAGATTTAATTAGGGAATTGTGCATAATTGTCCAGTATTTTCCCATTTTACTGAATTGAGCTTAATTCAATCAGAAATTCTTATTTTAATTAATTTGAATTATCTGAGACTAATTATTTGCATTATAAATTATAGGGAAAATTCTGAAAATATTCTAGGACATTTTGAAGGCTAAATGAAATTCGCAATTTGAAGTTGTGCATGGCTAATAGATGCTTACGGCTGTATTTGCAATTTGGAAAGTGGAAATGGCCATGAATGTGAAGGTGACGCGGAAGCAAAGTGTACAAAGTTCTTGGTTTTATTTTTATATAAGATAGAGCACACTCTCACGGCTAAAACAACAAGGGCACACATCCATATTTCAATTAAAAGACCAAAAGGACACTACAAGTGGAGGGCCCCTTCCTTGCTGAAGTTTAATTGAATAAATTCTTAAAACAAATTGTGTGGAATCATATCACACGGTCATCCGAGCTGCTACCCATACAAAGGGAATCTTTTTCTCCTTTAAGAAGAAGTAAAGCACACGGCCCATGCAAAAATTTAATCTGGTAATACATGAGACAAAAGTGGATGGCCATCACATTATTTTCTTGGTTGGCGTGAAGAGTTAAATTGGAGAGTTGCTGAAAAAGCAACACGTACAGTGTCACGGCCCACACTTTTGGAATTTAAAATGAGTATTTGGCTTGGCAAATACAAAATCCAAATGTGAAATAGCTAAATAAAAGTATGGGCTGCAGGGAGAATGTTATTCTTAAAAATTAAAAAAGCATGACACCACCATTCATTTTTGGCAGCAATCAAGCATCTCATGATTTGGGATTCAACAAGGGTCCACGGACAACTCAAACACCACGGGAGATTAGCAGGAAGAAGCTGATTCAAGCTCCAGCCCCCACTCTCAGTTTTCCAGTCCAGCACACTCCACACGGTCCAGTAATGGGCAGCACACACACGTTAATGGATGATGAAGAATGAAGGTGCAGCAGTCACGTTGGGGGCTAGAAGCAGCTCCATGCACACGGTTCACCCAGCAAACAACCAGCAGCTTGGGAGGTGACAGTGATGATTTGTTTGGAAGTTCACCTTGATGATCACCCGTCCAGCAGCCACCAAGAGGGAAGTCTTCATCCAGCAGCAAAGAAGAAGCAAGCAAAGAGGAAGCCACGTCCTTAAGGGAGAAGCTCACGGACAACCAGCTACACACGGTCCATGGAGAATTAATTCCGGAACAGTTTTGGTGTGCACAAAGAGCTGAAGAAGGAGGTGTCTCGGTCTTGAGCAGCAGCCATGAGGGGCTGGAATGGTGTGCACAGAAAAATGAAGAAAAAAGCGTGGAAGCAGAAGAAGAGAGAGCCATGGTAAGTGGTGATGAGCACACGGAGGCAACTCTCAAGCTGGACTTCCATGCAGAGCAACCAGCAGCCACTTAAGAGAGGAAAAGGGATGATAGATTTTATGGGTGTGCTTGAAGAAGAAGACGCCAAGCTTGAAAGAAGAAGCAGCAGCACCGGACCTTGAGCAGCTTCCACCCAACAAGCTTGGATGCAGGAGTTGTAGAAAAAGAAGAAAAACCTTGGAGGAACGTGAATGACGCTGGAGGTAGGTGAAGCATGTGCCCAGAGCAATGAAGAAGAAGGATGGAATGGTGAGAGGAGGTCGAAGAATATTCACGTGAAGGCTGAAAAGAAGAGGGCCCAACCATATTTTCATTTCACACGGTCACGAGAAAGGGCTGCCAAGTGGAGACAAAACACAAAGCTGGCTGAAATGAAAGAGGAGAACACGGGAGTTTGTCCAGAGAGTGCTATAAAATGCAAGCAAGCAGAAGTAGAATTGAGGGAGATTTCAGTAGGAGAATTTAGATTAGTTTTTAGGAGTAGTGTACGTTGGTTTCATTTTTCCTCCCCTTGGGAGGTTTTGGATTTGTTCTTATTTTCTAATTTGTTTTCCAGTTTCAATCTGCACGTTTAATTTCCAAGTTGTTTTTCAGTTTGCTTTTCAATCGAATTTGAATTTACAGTTTGCATTTACAATTTCATCTCCACGTTTAAAGCTGCAAGTTTCTGGTTACATCAGATTCATTTAAGTTTCCTTGCACATTTTAATTTCTGTTAGAATTTTATTTGTTTTGCAATTTAACTATTTCTGAATTTATCATTTTCTACACATTTACTGTTTCATGAAATTTATTTACCGTCTTACTGTTTTAATCTTGTTTTTACAGTTAATTAATTTTACTGCTTTCAGTATTTAATTTTTCTGCACAACAACCTTTCAAACCCCCCAACTTCGTGTTAAATCTGAGACTAAACTCACATAAATTGGTCCTTGAGAGACGACCTAGGAGTCACCTTCTAGTTAGACTGTACTGCATTCATATCTGCAATCAACTTTTGTGAGCGGTGCGACCCGTTCATCAACCGTGTGCTTCCACTTTTCACCGTTCATTCACCAAGTTGAATGTGGCTTCTCCCTGCCGTGACAGCATCAAGCAACGCATAAAAACCGTGAATCTACCAAGCTTAAATCAAAGCTAGCTTTCGTAATAAAAATTAAACAGGGGTTGCTCATGAATCCAACGCTTGGAAAAAGGAAATGGAAAAATTCAAAGTGTGCTTTTTCATTCCTCTGAAAACGTCCAAAACCGAGAGAAAAGGAAAAACAGTGGCCAAAAAATGTGGCGGCTGGGACTTGCTCTTAAGGCCGTGTGTCCCTTTTTTTAGGGTAGGGTCCACACAACATAAAACCCTAGGGTGCTAAGTCATTAATTTCTAATTTTGGGTCTAATCTAATTTACCAAAAATTGACCCAAAATATAAGAGTTGATTCAAAAATTCTAAACTACTGAATTACAATTTAATTAATTCAAAAATGTCTGTCTGGAGAGTCTTGAATTTATTTGGCATTTTTCCTGATGTCCCAAAATGTATTTCCGAAATTTTCCTGCACTTCAAAAAATGCACTTAATCAGCTCAGAAAATCCAAATTAGCACAATTACAAATTTCTGACCAAATTAAGCAGAATTCGGAAAACGGGGAAATAACAAACAATTAAACACAGTTCCCTGGTTTATTTAAGTTGAATAAACTAAATATAACTCAAGAAATAACGACTCATCAACATCACTAACCCTCTTATCCCTATGTCTAGGTATATTGCTTTTGGGAGAATTTCCCCAGTTCTAGATTTTCTCATATGAGTCCATAGTGACAAATTCAATAATCATGCAATTGAATGAGTTAGACAAGGCATGCATAGAGTGTAGAGGAAAAACCCTAACAATTAATGAAGTAAAGTATTTTATAACAAAATTCAATTCAATTCATGAGAGTTTCAAAGGATTACATCGTTTCCCCAACAACATTGGAGGTTTAGTTCACCATAGACATGGTGAAACTAGATGAAAATAATGAAAAGAATGAAAGATAAAACCCTAAAAGTTGAAGATCGGAGCTTCCGCATCTAAAATCTGCCTCCGAGAGGTGAAAGAAATGTATTTTCGCCTCTTTCTGTCCAAAGATGTGAACCCTAGAACGTCCAAGTCCTTAAATATAACATAAAAATAACAGAAAATAGGTCCAAGTCCATGCTGTTGGCGCTCAGCATCCCAAAAGGGCGCCCGGCGGTAGCTGCGGCACTAAACTGACACTCAAAGGTGGCTCTTAGGCGTGAGACAGAAGAAATTGGCGCTCAACGCCCTTTTTCTTCACTCTGGTTGACTTTTCATTTTGGTTGACTTTTCTGTACTCTGATTGACTTTCTGCGTTCTGGTTGACTTTTCTGTATTCCAACTATTTGGTACTTTAACTCTTCTATCAAATCATTCCAATAGCCTACAAAATCAAGGGAATTTAGTGATAAAATCATCAAGTATAACCTCAACTCTCTTATTCACAAAACTAAAGCAAAAACATGAGTTCAAGCTAGTTTCTAATTCAAAAAGGGTGTTTTTAATATCAAAATTAAGTATGAAAATAACGGTATTTCAACCGTTATCAAAGATCCTCCCCAATTAGATCTGAATAACAAACCACTTTTGTATGGCTATTGAAACCATCTAACAATTATTTTCCAAAAGATCTTTTAATGTACTTTAATATACGAATAACTGCATTTCAATGATCTTCACACATCGAATTATGAAATTGACTTACCACACTAACTACAAAGAAAATGTTAAGACAAGTATTTGTATGATAATTCCATTTTATATTTAGTCTTATACACTGCTTGAGGTTTGACATAAGCTCCTCTTGTTTTGGTAGAAGTTTAATATTAGGATCCATGGGTGTGTTAACAAATGACATAAGCTCCTTTCATTTTGGTAGAAGTTTAATATTAGGATCCATGACTGTGTTAACAGATTTTGAATTGATTAACCAGTTTCCTCCAAAATATCAAATGTATACTTCCTTTGAGACATAACAATATCATTGTTGGATTATGTCACGTCAATACCTAAGAAAAATCTAAGTTTCTCAAGATCTTTGGTCTGAAAACGGTTGTAGAGATATTGTTTAATTTAAGAGATGTAATGATTGTCACTACCTATAAGAACAATGTCATCAAAATATACTATCAAGTAAACACATCCAACACTCGAGTGATTATAAATGATTGAATGGTCTATCTTACACCGAGTCATACCAAATTGTTGAGCAACATTATTAAAATTTCCAAACCAAACCCTAGGAGATTGTTTCAGGCCATATAAGAATTTGCGAAGACGATGTACCAACCCAGAAGACTTTTCCTAAGCAACCTAAAGTATCACCATAATCTAACCTAAAAATTTGTGTATAACTTTTGGCCATAAGACGAGCTTTAATGTGACTAATAGTTCCATTAGGACCAACTTTTGTAGAAAAACCCAACTACAACCAATAATAGAATTTTAGATAATAATGGGATAAACTCTCAAGTTCCACTATTCTGAGGAGCACTTAGTTAATCTAACATTTCTTGATGCCAACCAGGATGGACTAAGGTATCACTGACAAATTTTGGGATGGTCACAGAAGAAATAGACAAAAAGGAAGGTATAAAAAGGTGAAAGCAATGTATGATAACTTAAAGCAATATAATGTGGAGAGTGATTACAGGTAAAATGTATACCTTTTTGGAAGGTAATTGGAAGGGCAAACTCAGTTGTTGAAGATGGAGGACAACTTTATTAATAAAGACACTGATTAAAACACTGATTAAGGACAAGTTGGTTATTAGCTCTCCTATAATGCCTCCAATCCCTGATTACCAATAATTATATGCTCCTTTCACCCTAATCCAACACTAATTAGTCTACTAAGTGAAGACTAAACACAATTTTCATAATACACGCATTTAATCGTTTGCTCTACCGCAAATTAAGCATCTACGATTCTAATCTACTAAGCGAAGATTACATACTGATGGACAAATTTATGAGCACCAAAATATGATGTCACAAACTTGTTTCACAATCGGCAAGTATGACCGAATCGTTCAAGTAATAAACTTGGTAAGACCAAGTATCGTTCTCCCAAAGGACTCACGGCCTAGTTTAGTTGTGTGGTTTGTTGATTAGCTAAGACTTAAGAACGAAATATTTGGAGTTTAATATGCAAGACAGAAAATAAACATGTATGCATGAGTTTTTGATCAATGGCAAAAGCAAAAGATAAACACTTTCAATGAAATATATGAATGAATATGTTGTTGGGGTCAATTTCATCTTATCCACTCTCATATATTTTAGGAATTCAACATTCAAATCATCATTGTTAATGCCACTCTCTAAAGTACCTTTCTAGAAGGCTTCTCCCTAATCACGAGTTCATACAATTCCTAGCATTCCTAATGATCAGTTCATAAGTTCAGGAGCTTAACGACAACCAACATAATATTGGGAGAAATTCCCCGGATCTAGACTTCCCCGTACGTTCCCGTATCGACAAAACCAATAATCATGCATCGAATGAGTTAAACTATGCAAGCATTAAGCAAAGAGGAAAAACCCTAACTAATGATGAAAGAAAGCATAAGTCTTAATTAAAAGATATAAAAACAGATTCCATATATGAGAGCTTCAAAAGATTACATTGATTCCCCAACAAACATACAGAGTTTAGTTCACCATATTCATGGTGAACTTAGATGAACAATGAAAGAATGAAAGAATAAACCCTAAAAAGGTGAAGAGGTAGCCTGAGCATCCAAGATCCTCCTTCAAAGGGGTGGAAGAGAGAGTGTTTGCCTCGTTTCTGCCAAAGATGTCTAACCCTAGGAAACCCTAAAGCTTATATATCATTCGTAAATTACAAAAAGTTAAGTCCAAGCCCATTAAAGTGCCGCTCAGCGGTAAAATACTGCTCAGCGGTGAGTGCGTGACTTGTTTTCTCCCCTCAGCGGCCATTTTGCCCCTCAGCGGGCCTCCCGCAAGCTCCTGAGTGCCGCTCAGCGGTAAATTGCCGCTGAGCGGTGACTTTGGCTTCTCCTTTTGCACTCTTTAATGTCTTTTCTGATTTCATCTCTCTCCTTCTTCACTTCTTTCACCAAATTCACCTTAAAACCTGCACAAAAACACTGAAATCAAGCATAAACCTGTCCAGCTCTCTTATTTCTGAAAATATGAATAAAAGTATGATTTCAAGCTAGTTTCTAAGTATAAAGGTTGCTTTTAGTATCAATTTTAAGCATGAAAATAACAGTTTTTCAACTGTTATCACAACCCCAAACTTAGAACTTTGCTTGTCCTCAAGCAAACAAAATGTAACTCAATCTCCAACCAATTCATATGATGGTTCACTCATTCAAAAATCCTCTTTTTCAAGATAAGTAACAACTTCACTCAAACTTATGACCAAGTGTTCAATCAAGATGTGCACATGCTTTAGTGTTCACAAAGTCATTTAAATTCCAACAAATGCTATTTTTCATGAATGATCAATCAATTAAGCATGGATGTTCATGTGCTTATGGAATATTTCCTCACTAGGTAAAGTGTTTCACTCAACACACAAGTGTATAAGAGGTAAAGTGTTTCACTCATTCACTCCACTATCACAATGTTACATGAATTAACTTTGCCTTTCATTTTACCACAATCAAGAACATTCACAAGCATGCATCATCACAAGGACTTTTCAATGGCTTATAATGTGGCTGGGCTAACAAGAAAATTGGTTTTTCTGGATCACAAAATCCTTGAGTTAAGAGAATCATAACAACACAATTATTCTTATTCATTCCCAACTTGCCTTGCATTTGTATTGAGCTTTGCTTCTTTTTCTTTTCTTTTCTCTTTTTCTTTTTCTTTTTCTTTGCATATTCTTACTTTTTAGCTCTTAGCTCAATGCTTTTCATGTTTTCCCAACAACCCCAAACTTGAACATTTAACAATACCACACAAGATCTTCTACTTAACTCAAGGTAAAGATTTTTCAATCAAGGATTTTCAGTGTATGTTCAAGGCTAAGGGTTCAAAGGATAGAACACAACGTGTTCTCTTTTAGTGGGCTAACTTTATGAATTTGGCCAATAAAAAAGGGTTTTCAACAAACGGCCTTGATCATATGATGCAAAACAAGCAATTGATTCAATCATAGAAAACCTGGGCAAAGTCATTCATGCTTTCAAAGTAATAGCATTCACCAATAACAACTCTGGAGCTCAAAACCTCACATATAAGATCATTCACATTTGACATACACATCCTGCTTAATCTCACAATCACAATCATGATATCATGCATTTGTTCACAAAGCTTGTGAATCACCTGTATAAGCATTTTAATGTGCACATCATCTCAACATCAATTAATCATAAGCATCATTCAAGCATTACTTATCAAACAATCACAGTTAATAGCAAACCATCACACAAATCAGGTGTCCAATAGAGTACATCATCCCTAATTTAGAAAAACATAAAATACTTACAAGATACTGAGTTGCCTCCCAGTAAGCGCTTGTTTAACGTCCCGAGCCTGACCCAAACTTTCAAGGATCAACGAACAACATCATTGTGGAAAATTGCTGCACCTCTCCCCCTAGATAGGGCTTGAGATGTTGACCATTCACCACCCAACTTTTCTGTGGATCATCAGCAGATGGATTAAATATTTCAATTGCTCCATGCGGATGCACTTCTTTTATCACAAATGGTCCTGTCCATTTTGACTTCAGCTTCCCAGGAAATATCTTCAATCTTGAATTGAACAATAGTACCTGTTGTCCTGGATTAAAAACTCTATTCACCAACTTCCTGTCATGATAAAATTTAATCTTGTCTTTGTAAGCCTTGGATGAATCATATGCATGTAACCACATTTCTTCAAGCTCCAAAATCTGCCTTCTGCGTGTGCATTGAGTTTCATAAGGATCAAAATTCAAGAATTTCAAAGCCCATAATGCTCTATGCTCCAATTCAACTGGCAAATGGCATGCTTTCCCATAGACTAATTGAAATGGTGATAATCCCATAGACGTCTTCATTGCTGTCCTATAAGCCCAAAGAGCATCATCCAATTTGAGAGACCAGTCCTTTCTTGATGAAGTCACAGTTTTTTCCAGGATTCTTTTTATCTCCCTGTTAGACACCTCAGCTTGTCCATTGGTTTGTGGATGATAAGGTGCAGCTACCTTATGCTTTACTCCATAGTGTTTGAGTACTTTCTCTAGCTGATAATTGCAAAAATGAGATCCTCCATCACTAATCAACACTCTTGGAGTGCCAAAGCGTGAAAATATTTGTCTCTTCAGGAATTTAATTACCGTGCTAGCATCATTTTTAGGACAAGCTAATGCTTCCACCCACTTACTCACATAATCCACTGCTACCAGAATATATTCATTGTTGAAAGATGGAGGGAAAGGTCCAACAAAGTCAATACCCCAACAATCAAAAACTTCAACCTCTAAAATACCTTGTAAAGGCATCTCATGACGTTTAGTGATTGTCCCTGCTCTTTGAAATTTATCACAATTCCTAGCATGATTATGGGCATCTTTAAATAAAGTTGGCCAATAAAACCCTGATTGAAGGACTTTTGCTGCTGTTCTTTCTCCATTAAAATGTCCTCCATAAGGTGAATCATGACAATGCCAGAGAATTCCTTCTGCTTCTTCATTTGTAACACATCTCCTTAGAAGATTATCTGCTCCAATTTTGAACAAATACGGATCGTCCCACACAAACTGCTTGGCATCATGCAGAAATTTCTTTCTCTGTTGCCAAGTTAAGTCTTTCGGCATGACTCTAGCAGCTTTGAAATTCGCCATATCAGCAAACCATGGCCTCTGCTGAATATACATGAGTGATTCATCTGAAAAAGATTCCCAGATTTCAGACTCCTTGCTAGTGACCTCATTGTTGACTAACCGTGACAAATGATCAGCAATTAAGTTCTCACTTCCTTTCTTATCACAGATTTCTACATCAAATTCTTGCAATAGTAGTACCCATCTAATCAGACGTGGCTTAGAATCTGGTTTTGTCAACAAATATTTGATAGCTGCATGATCTGTATAGACAATCACCTTAGACCCAATAAGATAAGGTCTAAATTTCTCTAGAGCATATACAATGGCAAGAAACTCTTTCTCTGTGGTAGCATAATTCAATTGAGCATCATTCAGCACCTTGCTAGCATAATAAATTGGGTGAAACTTTTGTTCTTTCCTTTGGCCAAGGACAACTCCTATTGCATAATCACTTGCATCACACATTAATTCAAAATTTTGATTCCAATCTGGTGCTACAATTACTGGAGCTGACACTAGCTTCTTCTTCAATATATCAAAAGCTTTCAGGCAGTCTTCATTCATCTCAAAAGGAGCATCCTTCATCAAAAGATTACTCAATGGTTTAGCAATTTTTGAGAAATCTTTGATAAATCTTCTATAAAACCCAGCATGACCAAGAAAACTTCTAATCCCCTTTACATTTGTTGGTGGAGGTAGTTTCTCAATAACCTCTACTTTAGCTTTGTCTACCTCTATTCCTTTAGCAGAAATTTTGTGCCCCAATACAATTCCTTCAGTTACCATGAAATGACATTTTTCCCAATTCAAAACCAGATTTGTCTGAACACATCTTTTGAGGACAGTGTTCAAATTAGCCAAACATCTTTGGAAAGAATTTCCAAAAACTGAGAAATCATCCATGAATACTTCAATGCATTTTTCTAAAAGATCTGCAAAGATTGCCTGCATACACCTCTGAAACGTAGCTGGAGCGTTACATAATCCAAAAGGCATCTTCCTATACGCAAAGATACCAAAAGGACAAGTAAAAGCCGTCTTCTCCTGGTCTTTTGGATCTACCACAATTTGATTATATCCAGAATATCCATCTAGAAAACAATAGAAAGCCTGCCCTGATAACCTTTCTAGCATCTGATCCATGAAGGGAAGAGGAAAATGATCTTTCCTAGTAGCTTTATTAAGCTTCCTGTAATCAATGCACATACGCCAACCAGTGACAGTCCGAGTAGGAATAAGTTCATTCTTATCATTATAAATTACTGTCATCCCACCTTTCTTTGGAACCACCTGTACTGGACTCACCCATTCACTGTCAGAAATTGGATAGATGATACCAGCTTCTAGCAGTTTCAACGCTTCTTTTCTGACCACCTCCTTCATAACAGGATTTAACCTTCTTTGTGGTTGAGCACTTGGTTTATAATCTTCTTCCATAAAAATTTTGTGCATGCAATAAGTTGGGCTGATACCTTTAAGATCTGATATTGACCATCCAATTGCTTCTTTGTTGGCTTTCAGAATTTCTATCAATTGCTCTTCTTCTTGTAGAGACAAAGAGTTATTGATGATAACTGGTTTTTTTTCATCTTCTTCTAAAAACACATATTTCAGATGTGATGGCAATCTTTTTAATTCTGGCGACTGTGCTTTGATTGTTTCCTCTTTATCAATTATTTCGAATATTGGATCTTCCTCTGGATTCTTTTTCAGTGTTTCCAAGTCCATCAGACATTCATCAATCAATTTCTCTTCTTCTTCATCTAAATCTTCACATGCATCAATGAGAGTGTTTTCCAATGGAGAAATATTTCGCACCATTCTTTCTTGAACCATACAAACTTCATCAAGTTCATCAAATTGAAAACATGCTTTGTCATCATTTGGATATGTCATGGCCTTGGATACATCAAAAGTGACTTCTTCATCATCAACTCTCAATTTAAGCTTACCATTCTCTACATCAATCAAAACTCTAGCAGTCTTCATAAAAGGTCTCCCAAGAATAAGAGGAACATTACTAGTTCCTTCCATCTCCATCACAATGAAATCTACTGGAAATACGAATTTGTCGACCTTCACTAGAACATCTTCAACCACTCCATATGGATATTTAAGAGATCTGTCTGCCAATTGAAGAGCCATTCTGGTTGGTTTAATTTCCAACCCCTGAATTGTTCTGCACATGGATAGTGGCATTAGATTAATGCTAGCTCCCAAATCAATTAATGCTCTTCCAACTTTCACATCTCCTATGGTGCATGGAATAGTGAAGCTTCCTGGGTCTTTAAGTTTAGGAGGTAGTTTCTGTATGATTGCACTGCAATTACCCTGTATACTGATAGTTTCCTTCTCAATGTATTTGTGTTTCTTTGTGAGAAGTTCCTTCAAAAATTTTGCATATGCTGGCATCTGTTGCAATGCTTCAGAGAATGGTATAGTAATCTCCAACTTCTTAAACAGTTCCATGAATCTTTCCAACTGCTTTTCTTTCTCCTTCCTTGAATAACCCTTTGGATAAGGAAGTGGCTTTTCATACTCTTTTTCTTTCTGTCTCTCTTCTCTCTCTTTTTCTTCTCTCCTCTCCTCTTCTTCTTTTTTCTTTTTCTCTCTCTCAACTCTTTCTTTCCACTCACATGTTTCTTTTTCACTCTCACTCTCATTTTTTTTTTCCTCTCTCTCTTTTTGTCTCTCCTCTAACACTCTACCACTTCTAGTCACAACAGTTTTACACTCCTTCCCAAAATTGTCATGTTTCATCACGTCAACTATTCTCTCAACATAAACCTCCATTTTTTTAAATGCAGCATCCACATTATGACAATAAGATGCATTCGTCTTCAAGAATCTTTGGAAAGTCTCTTCAAGCTTTGTTGTTTTCTCAAATGGAGTAAATTGCATCTGCCATTTTTGTTGCACTTGAACCATTGAAACCTGTTGTATTTCCTGTGGTATTTGAGAAAGTTGCATGTTTACTTCCTCAATCTGTTGAGAGATAATTCTATTTTGGATAAGCAAAGCCTCATTTGATTGTAACAACTCCTTCTGACTAAGTTCTCCTTTTTCAATATTGAATTCGTTGTCACTAGTAGCCATATTTTCAATAATTTCAGTTGCTTCCTCTGGAGTTTTCCATTTCATGTTTCCTCTTGCTGAGGCATCCAGCATCATCTTGGTTTGTGAACCAAGCCCTCCAAGGAAAATTAAGACTACTTCCTGTTCTTTAAAACCATGCGTGGGAGTTTTACGCAATAAGCTTTTATACCTGTCCCATGCATGCCCCAGTGATTCTTCCATGCCCTGCTTAAATGAAGAAATCTCTTGCTTGCCTTTAATCACCTTAGATTGTGGAAAGTATTTGTTTAAAAATTTTATGACCACTGCTTCCCACTCTGTGAAACTTTCTTCTGGAAAAGAATTCAACCAAAGCTTAGCATTGCCTCCTAATGAGAAAGGAAACAAGCTAAGTTTGACAGCTTCGTCTGGCACCCCATTAATCTTGACTGTGTTGCAAATCTCATTAAAGGTAGTGAGGTGCTCATATGGGCTTTCATGAGATAACCCATTAAATTGATTACTCTTCACCAGTTGAATCAGTGCTGGTTTGACCTCCATATTGGCTGCATTGACTCTAGGTCTAGCTATGCTGTTAAAATGCTGAGGTCCAGCAATATTAGTGTAATCTGCAAGAGTTCTTCTACCATTATTGTTCTCCATATTTCCTATGCTATGAACAGAACCTTGTGGTGATGATTGTAAGAGAGTTTCTGGAGAAGGGAAAAGTTCTCTAGACGTTCTGATTCTTCTCCTCCTTCTACTGTCTTCTAATCCTTCAAGAAGAGGTTCTGTTGTTTTCTTACTCCTTGTTCTAATTGCTTCCTGCATACACAAGAAAACAAAACCCTAGAAAATCTTTGTTAGCACAAAAAGATATAGGAGAAGATATATATTCAGAAGATAAAATAAGATAGAATAAAATAAAATAAAATAAAATCTAATCTAATTAAATAAAATAAAATAAAGACAGAAAAATAAAAATAGAAAATAAAAACAGAAATTCAAAATTAAAGTCAAAGATAATCAATAATCACACAAATTAACCAGTTAAACCACGAGTCTCCGGCAACGGCGCCAAAAACTTGATGGACAAATTTATGATCACCAAAATATGATGTCACAAACTTGTTTCACAATCGGCAAGTATGACCGAATCGTTCAAGTAATAAACTTGGTAAGACCAAGTATCGTTCTTCCCAAAGGACTCACGGCCTAGTTTAGTTATGTGATTTGTTGATTAGCTAAGACTTACAAACGAAATAATTGAGATTTTATATGCAAGACAGAAAATAAACATGTATGCATGAAGTTTTGATCAATGGCAAAAGCAAAAGATAAACACTTTCAATGAAATATATGAACGAATATGTTGTTGGGGGTCAATTTCATCTTATCCACTCTCATATTTTAGGAATTCAACATTCAAATCATCATTGTTAATGCCACTCTCTAATGTACCTTTCTAGAAGGCTTCTCCCTAATCACGAGTTCATACAATTCCTAGCATTCCTAATGATTAGTTCATAGGCTCAGGAGCTTAACGACAACCAACATAATATTGGGAGAAATTCCCCGGATCTAGACTTCCCCGTACGTTCCCGTATCGACAAAACCAATAATCATGCATCGAATGAGTTAAACTATGCAAGCATTAAGCAAAGAGGAAAAACCCTAACTAATGATGAAAGAAAGCATAAGTCTTAATTAAAAGATATAAAAACAGATTCCATATATGAGAGCTTCAAAAGATTACATTGATTCCCCAACAAACATACAAAGTTTAGTTCACCATATTCATGGTGAACCTAGATGAATTACAATGAAAGAATGAAAGAATAAACCCAATAAAGGTGAAGAGGTAGCCTGAGCATCCAAGATCCTCCTTCAAAGGGGTGGAAGAGAGAGTGTTTGCCTCGTTTTTGCCAAAGATGTCTAACCCTAGGAAACCCTAAAGCTTATATATCATTCGTAATTACAAAAAGTTAAGCCCAAGCCCATTAAAGTGCCGCTCAGCGGTAAAATACCACTCAGCGGTGGTTGTGTGACTCGTTTTCTCCCCTCAGCGGCCATTTTGCCCCTCAGCGTGCCTCCCGCAAGCTCCTGAGTGCCGCTCAGCGGTAAATTGCCGTTGAGCGGTGACTTCGGCTTCTCCTTTTGCACTCTTTAATGTCTTTTCTAATTTCATCTCTCTCCTTCTTCACTTTTTTCACCAAATTCACCTTAAAACCTGCACAAAAACACTGAAATCAAGCATAAACCTGTCCAGCTCTCTTATTTCTGAAAATATGAATAAAAGTATGATTTCAAGCTAGTTTCTAAGTATAAAGGTTGCTTTTAGTATCAATTTTAAGCATGAAAATAACAGTTTTTCAACTGTTATCAATAATCGATTATTTGGAGTAATAATCGATTATTCCAGAGCAACAAGGTATTTTTCAGAAGGGCTCAGGATAATCGATTATAGCTTCTAATAATCGATTAAATGCGTAGCAGTTCTAAAAATACGAATTTTTCTAAGTATTACATGTTTAAGGCTTTTCCTAATACATTTATAATCTATAAATTGCTTTTAAAATAACTATAACAATGTATCATCTTTCAACATCATCAAAATCATTTATCTTCAAATTTACCAATGCTCTTCATTGGTAACAGTTTTGGCAAGAATTTAGAAGAATTGGATGAAAGAAGTTGAAGTAGCAAGGAGTTGGACTTGGGAAAGGAAGGAAAAGTGCACAATTCAAGTATCGCAGTCACCGCTCAGTGCCACTTTATCGCTGAGTGCCAAGCTTGCTTGTTGAGTACATTGTCTCGCGCTTAAGCGTCACCGCTAAGGGCTAATTCTGAGTGCCGCACTCATTGCTCAGCGCAATTTTACCGCTAAGCGCCGTTAACATGAGCTTGGGCCAATTTTCTGTATTTTTTAATAAGCTATATAAGGGTTTAGTCAACCTAGGGTTGGTATCTTTGGACAAAAAGAGGCGAAATCACACTCCTTTCACCGCTTGGAGGCGGATTTTGGATGCGGAAGCTCTGATCTTCAACTTTTAGGGTTCTATCTTTCCTTCTTTTCATTATTTTCATCTAGTTTCACCATGTCTATGGTGAGCTAAACCTCCATTATTGTTGGTGAAACAATGTAATCCTTTGAAACTCTCATGTATTGAATTGATTCTTTGATTATATATGTTTTACTTCATTAATTGTTAGGGTTTTTCCTCTATACTCTATGCATGGTTTGTTTAACTCATTCAATTGCATGATTATTGATTTTATCGATATGGACACATACAAGGGAAATCTAGAACGGAGAAATTCTCCCGGAAGCAATATTACCTAAACATAGGAATAGGAGGATCGATTGCCTTTAAGCTTCTATGCGAATGTAATGCATGAATAATTGCTAGGGAGACAAGACATTGTAAACTAGTGATAAGAGAAAGAACTAGCACTTGAAAACTTCCTCAGATTACACTGTATTCTCAAATTCGCAAAGTTATTTTTGAAAGGTTTTGGCAAAGAGATTTATAGTCTACTGGTCTGAAAATGAAAAGACGCATTCCAACTGCCATTGATAATCGATTAATGTAAGTAATAATCGATTATATCCGAGACTTGGACCGGTTAGGATTTTTAACTCGTCAATTGGTCGGCTCGAGTTCTTCACCTTCTGCTGTTCGGTTTGATTCGTCACAGCCTCCTGCCGTTCGACTTGTCTCCTTACAGCTTTTAAGCGTTCGATGATAACTGCTTGGTCTCGATCATGCTCTCCACCACTCGGCTAAATATTTGTAAAACTTCCAACTCTTAACATTTTCTTCTACAGTGTTAGTTGGACACAATATCGTTCGGCTTGTGTTTGACATCGTTCGGTCCTCAATGTGTGTTCGACCAGTGTTAGTGACCGTTTGGTATTCAACTGAGTTTGGCCAATGTTCAACTTCGTTCGGTCCTGAGTGTCTGTTCGGTCTTGAATAGTGTTCGGCTAAGAACAACTATACACTGTCCAACCTTCAACTATTACATATCATTCGATCTTTGACTGATAGTGACCATTCGGTCTCAGTCATGCCACTACGCCGGTGTCAGATTCAATTCTACCACCACTTCACCTTCCAATCGTTCGGTCTCGTTCATGCCTTCTACCGTTCGGTCTTAACTGCACAATCCTGGTGTCTTCTCGTATACTAAAATGCTTTTAAACTCATACAACATAAGTCTTCTTATTCTTCACTTTGTAACATCATTAAAATCATTATCTTCATGATACCAATTCTCCTCATTGGTAACATTAATGAATTGTGTTGCAATGGTTTGGTATGATGTGATAAACTCTTGTTTGTGATGAGTAATATTCTTGAATTTGCTATATTGTTCTATGATGCATGTTGAGTTAATGATTGGTGAGGCTTTTAAGCATAAATAGTGGTTGCTCATAGTTGTGTTAAAAACACATGCATGATGTCAATTGTGATTAGTTTGCTGGGCAGGATGTTATTAAATTATGGAACTTGAATTAACCGGTGAAAGGTTGGAATCTAGAGTTTTTGTTGATTGAATACTATTGCTTTGGAATCATGATTGATTTTGCTTGATTTTTTATGATTGAACCACTTGTTTGCTTGTTACACATGATCAAGGCCATGTTTTCTTCTCATTTATAAGCCAATGCCAATATGTGAACCCAGCAAAGAAGAATGTTTTCTTTAACCTTTGAACCTTAAGCCTAAATGTGAAATTTTGAAACCTTTTTCGAAATCCTTACCTTGAGTTGAGTAAATTATGTTTATATGGTAATGGAGAATGGTTCAAGTTTGGGGTTGTGAGCAAAAGTAAAAAGCAAAAGAGAAGAAAAGAAAGAAAAGAAAAGGTTAAGCTCAATGAAAGGAAAGTTGGGAATGAATTGAAGATTGGTTTCTCACATAAAAGAAGAAAGAAAGATTATTGTTAATGAGAATAAGTTAATTGTGCACTCTCTTAACTCAAGGATTTTGTTGTCTAGAAAAACCAATTTTCTTCTTAGCCCAGCCTCAATACAAACCTCAAAAAGTCCTTGTGATGATATCTTGCTTGTAAGTATGTTTGATATGTGGTTAAATGAAAGACAAAATTGATTCATGTGACATTGTGATGGTAGAGTGTAAGAGTGTCACCTCACTATACACCTTTGAGTTTGAGTGAAACACTTTTGAGTGCTTGAGTGAAACACTATCTTTGGTGAGGAATAGTTCCATGCACATAGGGTAACATTTTTTGTGCTTGGTGATCACAAATAAGGTTATTGCATTTGTTGTGTATGTCTTGATTATGTGAGGACCATAGATGAAGCTTGATTGGCTAAAGCATCATTATATCTTGACTAATATTTCTATGATGAGCAAACATGAGTGATTTACTTGTCCTAGAGGAAAATGCTTTTTGGTGAGCTAGACCATTGTAGTATGATTATTTTGTTTAAGCCAAGTTACATTTTGCTTGAGGACAAGCAAAGTTTCAAGTTTGGGCTTGTGATAACGATTGAAAATACCGTTATCTGTGATTCAATTTTGATATTAAATCAATCCTTTTTTAGTATAATTTTGTGAATAAGTGAGTAGAGGGTATACTTGATGAATTTATCACTAAATTCCCTTGATTTTTTCGATTATTGGAATGATTTAAAAGAGGAGTTAAAGTATCAAGGAGTTGGAATGCAGAAAAAGAAAAAAAGACGCAGTGCAAAAAAGTCAAGATGGGGTTGAGCGCCAAAAAGGGTGGATGAGTGCTAGTTTCATGTATCGTACAAAGCTTGAGCACCAGTTTTCTCACAAGCTCGCCTGGGCGCCATAAGTTGGGGCGCTAAACGCCAGCGACGTTGGCCCATGATCCAATTTTGATCTATTTAAGGACTTGCACGACCTAGGGTTAGGATATTTTGATGCCTTGAGCACAAAAACACAATTTTCACCCCTTGAGGCAGATTTAGGGATGTGGGAGTTCTCCTCTTTAGTTTCTAGGGTTTTTCTATCTCTTCCATTCCATTATTCATATAGTTTGTCCATGGTAATGGAGAACTAAACCTTATTTGTTGTGGGGAAGATGTAACCTATGAACTCTCATGTATTTGAATTAATTCCAATTTATTTATGCTTCTATCATGAATTGTTAGGGTTATTCTTCTTTGCTCTATGCTTGTTATGTTCAACTCAATCATGACATGATCATTGGTTTTCATGATATGGACACATATGGGGAAACCTAGATCTGGAGAATTGCTCCCAAAAGCAATATTGCCCAGGGATACGGATATGAGGTTTGGTAGTCTTAAGCTTCTAATCGTAATGCATAATTAGTTATTAGGGATGCAAGGGATTTTGGTCTAGTAATTAAGCATAGGCTTTCTTCGCCGAGGGATCAGGTTTTAAGTAATTTAGAAACTGACGTTAACAATTGAATGAAGAAGATGAATTCTTATATGCATGAGAGTAGACTAGGTGAAATCTAAACCCCAAAAAATACTCATCTCATATTTTCAACTTCATCCATTCATTCTAGTGTTTAGCCTCAATTGACCAATTTGCATTCATATTTACTTTCTTGTTTTGCATTCAAAACCCTAAAATTGTTCTTCAAAGTCTTAATTAGTTAAGTAATTACATGATTGTCTAGTGTCGTGAGTCTCTTGGGAAATGATACTTGGTCTTAACATTTATTATTACTTGATACGATTTGGTACACTTGCCGACATCTTAACAATCATATATGTGATGACTCTTATATATATATATATATATATATATATATATATATATATATATACATATATATATATACATATATATATATGTATATATATATATATATATATATATATATAGTATTCAGATATATTTTTGGGATGTTACATTAATGGTAACAAATCAGTTCTTTCCTTAGGGATCTTGTATGTTACATTATTCGGTACACTTGTTTCCTCCCCCACCCACTAATCCCGATGCATTAGAGATGATGAGGAAGATGGAATCTATGATTAGTGCCATGTAGTAACAAAATGCAGCATTGGTTTAACAGAATACTGTGGCATTGTAGTAATTGGATGCTGCCAGGGTGTCAGTAGAGGCCACTCAGAAGCAGTATGTGGATATTCTGAGTAGTGGCAGGGCCACAGTTGGACCTTCATCTTCTTCTTTTGCTCGACCTCAAGAGTAGAGTCTTGAGAGTTTCTTACAGCATCATTTAGCCAAGCTCAATGGCAAGTGTAGTCTAGACGAAGCTGACCAATGGTTCAGAGATATTGATGACAAATTTATGAACACCGAAAAACGACACCAAAAACTTGTTTAACAATCGGCAAGTGTGACCGAATCGTATCAAGTAATAAAACTCGGTAAGACCAAGTATCGTTTCCCAAAGGACTCACGACCTAGTTAGCTATATGATTTGTTGATTATTTAAGACTTGTTATCAATTGATTGTAGGTTTTAAATGCAAGAGACAATAATAAAACATGTATGCATGAATTTGATCAATGGATAAGAGGAATACAAACACTTTAATGAATTAGATAGATGAGTATGTTGTTGGGGTTATCAATTTCATCTTATCCACTCTCATATACTTTTAGGAATTCATCATTCTTTTCATCAATGTTAATGCCACTCTCTAAATCACCTTGCAAGAAGGCCTATCCTTAATTACGAGTTCATACAATTCCTAGCATTCCTAATAATTAATTCTGAAGCGCAGAAGCTTAACGACAACCAACCCTCATATTCCTATGTCCAGGCAATATGCTATTGGGAGAAATTCTCCGGATCTAGATTTCTCCGTACGTTCCCATATCGACAAAATCAATAATCATGGCATTGAATGAGTTAAACAGTGCAAGCTTTAAGCAAAGAGGAAAAACCCTAACTAATGATGAAAGAAAGCATGTATCTTAAAATAAGATGTTAAAACACAAATTCCATATATGAGAGTTTCACAAGACTATATTGATTCCCCAACAACAATACAAGGTTTAGTTCCACATATTCATGGTGAAACTAGATGAACAATAATGAAATAAGGAAAGATAGAACCCTAGAAAGATGAGTAGGTAGCTTTAGCATCCAACATCTTCCTTCAAGGGGCGGAAAAGTGAGTGTTTTCTTCGTCTCAGCCAAAGATACAAACCCTAGGAAGACCTAAAGCTTATATATTGTTCGTAATATTACAAAAAATTAGGCCCAAGCCCAAAATAGTGTCGCTCAACGGTAAAATACTACTCAACGGTAAGTGCGTGAGTTGATTCTTCCCCTCAGTGGCATTTTCACCCCTCAGCGAAGCCAACGGGGTTTCCTGAGTGCCGCTGAGCGGTAAACTGCCGCTGAGCGGTAGTTGCGACTTCTCCTTTTGCACTTTTTGAGTTCTTTTCTGATTCCATCTCTATCCTTCTTTACTTCTTTCACCAAATTCACCTTAAAACCTACATAAAACATTGAAATCAAGCATAAACCTATCTGGCTCTCTTATTTCTAAAAATATGAACAAAAGCATGATTTCAAGCTAGTTTTGTAAGTGTTAAAGTTTGCTTTTAGTATCAATTTTAAGCATGAAAATAACAGTTTTTCAACTGTTATCAGATATAGAGAGAATTTATAATACCAAGAGGTGTCCGGAGCAGAATAGATTGGCTTTCTCAGAGTACTTGTTATGAGGGGAAGCTAGCCATTGGTGGAGTAGCATGAGATCACTATTGGACAACAGTGGCATCCAAATTTCATGGGAGGTATTTAAGAAGAAGTTTTATGCAGAGTATTTTCCAAATAGTGTTAGGTTTACCAAAGAGGTAGAGTTTCTTCAACTGGTTCAGGGGAGTATGATTGTATCAGAGTATATGCTGATAAGTTTAAACATTTGGTCTATTTTCATACTTTGGTTATGGATGAAGAGTGACAATGTAGAATGTTTGAGAATGGATTGAGGGGTGACTGATAATGGTTGCTGGAAGAGAAGCTTTGGGAAGAAGTGGTGCACATGGAAATAACTTAACACTTTCAGCCTGCAGAAAGAATAAGCAAACCATCCAGTAACTCACTGCCACCATGTAAAAGAGAAGGAAAGGAAGAAGATGTTGGAACGGAGGGTAGTAGTGCTTGGATAGAGAGAAGCTCTTCTCGGCCAGCAGCAAGCAATGTTTTGGCATCTGATTCTTCATTCATTCTAGCCTCACCAAGAGCTGATCTCACGTGAGCCAAGGGCTGGAATGGTGTGCAACATGATTGAAGAATAAAGGAGAGGAGGTCCCACTTGCTCATTAATTTGAGTAAAAGAAAGATGAGCAAAATAGATCACGGACAGCACATTGGAGGGACCATAAGCACACACTGCCAAAAATAAAAAGGGAGATTGAGAGTGTTTAAAAGGGAACGTGTGTGTGAGGAGAATTTAGTATGAGATTTTAGGAGGAATTAGGAGTAGTTTAGGACAGCCCTGGAAGAGGCTCTCGCCTCTTCCTCTTTCTCTTCCGTTCTCTGAATTTCCATTTCAAACAGTGCAATCGTAGTTTTAATTTCTGAAGCAGTAGACGTGTGTCACCTCTGCTCGTTCATTTTTAGTTGTATTGTTCAAGAATTTTAATTTAAGTGTTGAAAGCTTTGATGAATTTCATTTCCAGTTAAATGTTTTCTATCTTTATTTTACCGGTTCTAATTTCCATATCGTTAAATTCAGTCATTGCTTTTTACCGTTCATTTTATTTTCAGACGTTTTCTATTTTTACTGTCTTTTTACCGTTCAGTTTTTACAGTGTTTAAAATTTATTTCAAACGTTTTTAAATTCTGTCTTATTTAAATTCCAGTTGTAAATTTTATTTTCCGTACCAAAAACCAAAAACACCCCCCCACTTCGTGTCAAATCTAAGACTGAACCACACAAATTGGTCCTTGAGAGACGACCTAGGAGTCAAATCCTAGTCTATACTGCATTTCTTTTATGCTCAACTTTTGCGAGCGGTGCGACCCGTTCGTCAAAAATGGCGCCGTTGTCGGGGACCAATGGAGGTTCAGTTTTAGATTCTTGTGTAAATTTTTGTTCTGTTAATATGTGTATTTTGTGTGTTTTGTTTTTTATATGTTTGTAGGCGGCGACGACACCTTCAACAAATTTTGGCGGCGTTGTCACTTCAGTTCCAGGTTTTTTGTTTTAGATTTTTGCTGTGTTTTTCGATTATGTTGTGTTAATATATGTTTTGTTTTTTATATTTTATTGTGCTGTGTTCTGTATTTAGTTGCTATATTTAAAAAAAAAATATTTTACTGTTGATATTCTGTCTTGTTTGTGCCTGTAGCATGATTAATTGTGTTGTGTTTTATCTTGTGTTGTGATGTTCTATTTTTTTTTGTATGCGTGTCATATGTATTTTGTCTGTTAATTAAAAAAAAAAAATTTTGTCTTGTGTATGTATTGCATGTATAAATGTGTTGTGTTTTATCTGTTTTATAATTTTTAGTTTTTTTTACTTTTTATTTTCCATGTCTACCTATTTTGATGTGAATAGTGCTTATTCTGTGAGTGCCTATAATCATGATTCTCCTTCTGCTTGGTACTCTGAATTTAATTCTGCTGAATTTTATGATGAGAATTATATGGATCATCCTCAAATTCCTGAGAGCACTCCTAGGGAGCCGGTTCCACCTACAGAGGATGATTTATATTACGTTCTAAGCACTGGACTGACATATTTGCTGCCTAAGTTTCATGGTTTTGCAGGGGAATGCCCACATAGACATTTGGAGGAGTTCCACATGGTGTGCTCTTCAATGAAGCCTCCAGATGTTCCTCTTGATCACATTTTCTTGAGCGCATTTCCGCATTCATTACAAGGAGCAGCTAAGGATTGGCAAGACTCTCTTCCTCTAGGATCCGTTACCGATTGGGGATATCTTGAGCTTCCGTTTCTGAACAAATTCTCCCCTGAGCAGTATGGATATATCAATGATCCTGGATGGAATGACCCTAGCTTGGGATGGTTCGATGCTCAACAGGAATATCAGGAAGCACCATCTCAGGATACTTTTATGCCTCTAACAGTTCAGCAATACGAGAATCAGCAGTTTGATGCTCCTGCCCAAATAACTCCTCAGCCTTCAACTTCTGAGCCTACATTAAAGGAGTTACTGGAGCAGATGACCATACAGAGAATTCAGTTCGAGCAAATCCAGCAGGAAACTCAAGCTGCCATGAAGAATATGACTGATCAGATCAGGCAGATAGCCACTCTTGCACCTGAGGAGAATGCTGAAGATTTTCAGGACCAGGCAAGAATAAGCAATAATCCTGAACCAGGTAGACTACTTTCATCCACCACTACTTTACCAATCTTCAAGGAAGTGGAGGTAAGCATACCTCAGTATGATTATGCCATTCATGATTATGTTAATAATTATGCTGTTGATATGTATGCGGATGACTATATTGTTGCTGAGCATGATTTTAATTTTTCCTCTGTGCATGATGAGGACCGCTTTTTACTATCACATTCAAATATTTGTTCTCCATGCACTGAACATGAATCTGAACCTGTTATAGATATTGTTTCTACATTTCAAACGGATTCATGTTATGAGGTTGTATCTAAGGCTCAGTATGATGAATTTGGATTGGGTGTTATACCTCTGCATGATATTTCTGTGGAACCATTTTGCACTAACCATATTGCAGGAGGTACATATAAATTTGATCAGCATGCACCCACGCTGGAAGACAAAGGTGCCAGTACATACAGCAGTTCGAAGATCAAAAGGCACCTACTGAATCTGCTCAGTAACAATATTTGCTGCTTAGATCCGGTGGTGGAAGATATTTCCCTACTTGATCAAATATGGAGGATGAAGCAGTTCGTCCTCAACAATTTCATCCTGGATCCTGAAAAGGATAACATCTCCCTACAAGTTCAAAATTGGCAACTGCCACCATGACCAGGGGAGTTTTCTTTTTCTTTCTTCCCCGTTTTCCTACTTTTATTACATTTGTCCTTTATCTGTTTAAGTTTCAATTAATGATCTTATGCCTTTAACTGATTTGGGACATTGTAGTTTAAGTGTGGTCTGGGGGAGATTCTGCATTTTGTTTTTCTTTTAAGTTTGTTTTTCCTTTTCTTCTTAGTTTTCGAATTGTTATCTTTAAAAATAAAAAATAAAAAAAACATAAAAAATATTTTGTGATAAAATTTTTTGTTTAAAAGCGTGCCAAATCTGTATTCTGATATGTATATTTATTTTTTTTCTTAGTTTTCAAATTGTTATCCTTAAAAAAAAAAAAATTCAAAAAATTCAAAAAATTCAAAAATTGTTTTGCGTATTCCTTGATTTTATTTCGACCCTCAGTATCTTATTATTTCATACCAATAAAAATTTTCACTTCAGATCTTATTTTTCCTTATTTTTCTTCACTGTAAAATAATTTCTTAGTTGTTTCATACAGATCTTTGATTGAAAATTTTGTTTAGACTAAGAGAGATTTCATTCATCAATGCAAAAATTACACTAATGGAAAAATGGAGATTGAACAGATCTGAAAATAAAATTTGCAGTAGATTCATATGTGAAAATAAGGTTGTTCAGGGGTCGATCATTTCTGATCGTTAATATTACACACCATAATAAATAAAAATATAAAAACATAAAAAAAAAATTAATTCTTCATATTACAGTCCTCATTAATATTCTGGCCACACTCGGCCAACAAAAACATAAAAAAAAAAAAAAAACAAAAACATAAAACATTAATAATGAAAGAATTCTCGAGCTGGTTGTGGTGGTCTAAGGGAGAGCTCCGTTGAGGGAGTTCTGGTTCGAAATACAGGAGGCTTTGGTGGAGGAATTTCTCGTTCATTTCTGTCGTCATCGATAATGATCGGAACTGGAAACAAATCCAGCAGCCTCGGTGCCCTCATTATCACCCAGTTATATTCTTTCAACAAAAAAAAAAAACTTGTGTTAATAATAGAAGAGGAATGGAAAATTCAATGGAGGTGTGATCAGAGGTCTTACCGTACATATATAGCGGCAGTTGTGAAAAGAGAGTGCCAGTGGGGTCTATCTCCGCTTGCCAGCGCCTGACCCGATTGCCATGGTTGTTAAACCAGCCGTGCACATTATATTCGGTGGCATCTGCGAAGGTCCTTAGTCGAGACGCGATCTCGACGACTTGCGCTCGGCTTGGGTGTGTGACCCCATAGTTGTAGATGTTGGTCATCATCTTGATTTGATCATCTGTAGGACGCCATCGCTGACTAGTGTATCTCTCTGATTCCATCTCACTCGTCATCATTCCTCTTGAAATATTCTAAAACTTAATAAAAAAAAATATAAAAATAAAAAGAACAAAAAAAAAAAAAGAAAAGCAAAACATAAAAAAAGAAGCATAAAAATATATTAGATTCTTAGTTCAGTATTTTCTTTATTTGGTTGTTTTTGTTTCCTTTTCAGTTTATTTTGTCCGATCAGTCTTTGATATTTCTGTGTCTGGTCTCAGATCTGTTTCACGGTCCTTGCAAAAGGGTCCTAAATGGATCTACGTCCAGTTGTCCTGTTGTCCTTGTTGTTCTTGTAAATTAAGATTTGGTGTTTATTTTTAAGTGGGGTACGTGGCGTTGTTCTACCCGATTGTCTCTGCAATACCTTCAATCGAAGGGAGATTAACGTCTGGTTTCCAGCCGATATACCCCTTAAGTTTTTAGACAGTTGTGTTTTATGTGTTTAAGTGTTTTCAGTTTCAAAAATATGAAAAAAAAAAATTGAAAAGGGAGAGGGAGAGCAGGAAAGAGGAAAGCAGAGAATAAATGGCAAAAAGAAAAGAAGAAAGGAATAACGGAAAGCTTAAAGGGGAGTATGGAAATAAATTACATGAAATAAGAAAGAAAGGCAGATCCAGGAGCAGAGGACTTACCTGGAGTAGTAGGCTGGCAGAGAAGCTCCTCGAGGTTCTCACACTCTTCAGATGGCACCGGGGCAGAGGCTCCGCAGAGATTCCAGACGCTCAGGTTGAGAAAGAGAGGAGAGCGGGGAGAGAGAAGAGAGATGAGAGATGTAGAGAGAGAGCAGGGAAGTCAGAAATGGCGCTGGACGCGGAGGAGCGGCCTATTTATAGCCAGATGTTTTCCACTGTAGCAACAGTTCCGGTCATTGCCACCGAAACTGTTGTCAGAGTACCGGTCATCCCCTTTTTCTAAAAATAAAAAAAAAAAGATTTAATTAAATTAGTTAGCATCTACTGATGGGTGCTAGGTGATTTAGACATCTGCTGATGGATGTCAATGATAACATCTACTGATGGATGTTACTGAAAATTTCTTCCCATTTTTCGACTTTTTATTGCACTTGTCTATATTATATGACTGCTCTGAAATTGATCATCTGAGTTGAGCATAAAAGAAATGCAGTATAGACTAGGATTTGACTCCTAGGTCGTCTCTCAAGGACCAATTTGTGTGGTTCAGTCTTAGATTTGACACGAAGTGGGGGGGGGTGTTTTTGGTTTTTGGTACGGAAAATAAAATTTACAACTGGAATTTAAATAAGACAGAATTTAAAAACGTTTGAAATAAATTTTAAACACTGTAAAAACTGAACGGTAAAAAGACGGTAAAAATAGAAAACGTCTGAAAATAAAATGAACGGTAAAAAGCAATGACTGAATTTAACGATATGGAAATTAGAACCGGTAAAATAAAGATAGAAAACATTTAACTGGAAATGAAATTCATCAAAGCTTTCAACACTTAAATTAAAATTCTTGAACAATACAACTAAAAATGAACGAGCAAAGGTGACACACTTCTACTGCTTCAGAAATTAAAACTACGATTGCACTGTTTGAAATGGAAATTCAGAGAACGGAAGAGAAAGAGGAAGAGGCGAGAGCCTTTTCCAGGGCTGTCCTAAACTACACCTAATTCCTCCTAAAATCTCATACTAAATTCTCCTCACACACACGTTCCCTTTTAAACACTCTCAATCTCCCTTTTTATTTTTGGCAGTGTGTGCTTATGGTCCCTCCAATGTGCTGTCCGTGATCTATTTTGCTCATCTTTCTTTTACTCAAATTAATGAGCAAGTGGGACCTCCTCTCCTTTATTCTTCAATCATGTTGCACACCATTCCAGCCCTTGGCTTACGTGAGATCAGCTCTTGGTGAGGCTAGAATGAATGAAGAATCAGATGCCAAAACATTGCTTGCTGCTGGCCGAGAAGAGCTTCTCTCTATCCAAGCACTACTACCCTCCGTTCCAACATCTTCTTCCTTTCCTTCTCTTTTACATGGTGGCAGTGAGTTACTGGATGGTTTGCTTATTCTTTCTGCAGGCTGAAAGTGTTAAGTTATTTCCATGTGCACCACTTCTTCCCAAAGCTTCTCTTCCAGCATGTGACAGCACCTCTTTTGGACCGTGAGCTTGCTGGAACGTGGTGATGGCTGGACGTTTCTGCACTCTTCAAAGCTGCTGGATGTGCTTCCATTACTCATTGGTTATGCTTCTTCTTTCCATCCAGCTCTCCCTTAAAAAAAAACGTTCAAGAGCCAAGCCTTAAACAAGTGGTGGCTGTAGCTGCTCATTGCCGAGACATCACTCTCCTTTTTCCTTGCATTTCCTCTTCAACTCATGGCAGCAACAACTTGGAGACTTCTTCCCTGCATCATCGTGCTTCATTTCTTCCAACTCAGCTGGACCGTGGAAGTGCAGGCTGTGAACTCCTCTTCATGTGATGGACGTGCACCCCTTAAATAAAAGGAAATCAGCATTTCTTCCAAATTAAAACAGCTTGTCTGTACCATCCTCACTTCACTAGATTTGTACTTCCCTTCTCCAATAATGGAAGATGATGATAATTATTAAAAACCAAGTAAGCCAAAAGAAATGGGGCGGCCCTAATGTGTTGTCCAATGTTGAATATTGTAGTAAGCTTTCCAATTAATTGCTAACGTGCAAAGCATGAGGGCCCTCCAATTTCCACCTCAACTTGTCCTCTTCTTCACTTGTGCCGAGACCTCTTCCTTTTTCACTGGAAATTTGTTTCAACCGTGGTGGCCCCTTCTTTTTAATTCATATAATATGATGCTTAATGGAGAAAACCGTGAGTGAATTTGCTGCAATAAGCCGTGTGGTTGTTTTCATTAATTAACAATCAAAAACAAAGAATTTTGGAGGTCTTTGGATGTAAGCTTTCAAAGTGGTTTTGTCCCATGTGGTTTGCTGCTGGACCCAACACGTCACATGCACACTAATAGAATGAAATTCTTTATAGCTTTTAACTATGCACACCATTTTCTCTTTCACGTAAGTTTTCAAAGCGGTGGTCCCCCTTCTTCCTTAAATGCTTGCCAAAATGAGTTGTACACGGGCAATGTGTAAGCTACTATGTTCCAATTGATATTGAAAAACCGTGAGCTGCACTTGCACCTTTCCATTGTGCTTCTTAAAATTCAAGAGTTTATGAGATGGTTTTTCCCTTCCGTGGATTACTTTGTTTCCAGTAACAAAACCGAAACCAAGCTTCATGAACCAAATATCTTTTTCATTTTTTTTTCAAATGTCCCAATTTGTATTTCCAAAATTGTCCCTGCAATTACTAATACAAATAATTTCTCAGATAATTCAAATTAACTAAAATAAGAATTTCTGATCGAATTAAGCACAATTAGCAAAAACAGAAAAATACTGGATAATTAAGCACAATTCCCTGATTAATTCTGGTACAATAAACTAAGTGAAGAGAAGAAAATAATGATTCATCAAAATAGACCACACATAGTCTTTTGCACTCCTGGGCAAAATTAAGACGCAAATCAGGGAATGGTTCAAAGGACTGACACAGACGCAGCATACAGAAAATAAAGACTCACGAGAAAAATAAACCAAATTTACACAGTTCTCAAGAATTCTAGACAGTTAAAAGAAGTAGAAATTATCCAACACAAATCAAATAAAGCAGATACTTATAGAAATCTTCCAAGCAATTCAATACATGGAAAAATAATCCATCAGCTCAAGAGGTGAATTGAAAATAACAAAACCTCACAGATGCACTCACAGTGTTTCTCTCAAGTGTTTAAGGTAAATCAATGTCACTCAATGCACTCAAGTAAACAAACACAAGCAGACTTGGCAAGCTTCTAATATCAACACTTAAAACATATGCATGTTCAGATTAAAAGGTCTTTACTGGGTTGTAATGGGGCCAAGGACAGGGGAGGATAAATTTGGATAAGTAGCTATAGCTCAGAAGAAATAGAGGTGCACTAGGAAAAAATGTAAACACAGTGAAATCTCACCCAAACCTCTAATTCAATCCTTTTCTCGACTCCATTATTCACAAAATTATTTTTCAATTTTTTTCTCTTTTTCTCATCATTTTTTTTTATCCTGTCTTTTTTTTTTTTTATCACACAACAGGATATAAATTATCATTTCAAAACATGATGAGGAACCAACTAGCCAATTCATCAGAATTCCCAAGGAGACCACACTTATTCACAAAATACTTCTATAGCTCCAGACTTTCCTAAGGTTAAGGTAATCATTTGTTTTTCACTTAGGATCAGTGTATGAGCTTCAACACAAAGAAATATATACAGTATAGGCTCAAAGGGGTTATCAAAGGATAATAACAAGGTAGGCTTATTTGGCTAAAGAGGCTCAAGAACAAAAATGCCTTTATCACGTCTGAACATGCATATCAATCAAGTATATCAAAAAGAATCAAGCCAAGGCATATGTGCAAGCAATCAAGATACATATCACACAAGAAAGAAAATTAAGTGGCTCAAATTCTCACACAGGGCATTCGTTACAATCAAATCAACCTCTTAAACATTATAATCATCTTTCCAAGCAAAGAAAAGCAAGGATTACAATCTATAAGTAGTAAGTAAATGAAGGAAAAATCTACAACTTAGACATCATCCAGAAATCAAGAGAAAAATGTAAAATTTATTGCACACAAAACTGGATAAAAATAACTTAAAAGAGAAAAAATTTAACACTCAAAAACAAAAAATTTAACACACAAAATACAATCTAACAGAAAAATCAGAATTTCTCCCCAGTAGACCACACTTAAATCACACAATGTCCTCAGTGTGTTACAATCATCAGATGATCAATTTCAGAGCAGTCATATAATATAGACAAGTGCAATAAAAAGTAGAAAAATGGGAAGAAATTTTCAGTAACATCCATCAGTAGATGTTATCATTGACATCCATCAGCAGATGTCTAAATCACCTAGCACCCATCAGTAGATGCTAACTAATTTAATTAAATCTTTTTTTTTATTTTTAGAAAAAGGGGATGACCGGTACTGTGACAACAGTTTCGGTGGCAATGATCGGAACTGTTGCTACAGTGGAAAACATCTGGCTATAAATAGGCCGCTCCTCCGCGTCCAGCGCCATTTCTGACTTCCCTGCTCTCTCTCTACATCTCTCATCTCTCTTCTCTCTCCCCGCTCTCCTCTCTTTCTCAACCTGAGCGTCTGGAATCTCTGCGGAGCCTCTGCCCCGGTGCCATCTGAAGAGTGTGAGAACCTCGAGGAGCTTCTCTGCCAGCCTACTACTCCAGGTAAGTCCTCTGCTCCTGGATCTGCCTTTCTTTCTTCTTTCATGTAATTTATTTCCATACTCCCCTTTAAGCTTTCCGTTATTCCTTTCTTCTTTTCTTTTTGCCATTTATTCTCTGCTTTCCTCTTTCCTGCTCTCCCTCTCCCTTTTCAATTTTTTTTTTTTCATATTTTTGAAACTGAAAACACTTAAACACATAAAACACAACTGTCTAAAAACTTAAGGGGTATATCGGCTGGAAACCAGACGTTAATCTCCCTTCGATTGAAGGTATTGCAGAGACAATCGGGTAGAACAACGCCACGTACCCCACTTAAAAATAAACACCAAATCTTAATTTACAAGAACAACAAGGACAACAGGACAACTGGACGTAGATCCATTTAGGACCCTTTTGCAAGGACCGTGAAACAGATCTGAGACCAGACACAGAAATATCAAAGACTGATCGGACAAAAAAAACTGAAAAGGAAACAAAAACAACCAAATAAAGAAAATACTAAACTAAGAATCTAATATATTTTTATGCTTCTTTTTTTATGTTTTGCTTTTCTTTTTTTTTTTTTGTTTTTGTTCTTTTTATTTTTATATTTTTTTTTATTAAGTTTTAGAATATTTCAAGAGGAATGATGACGAGTGAGATGGAATCAGAGAGATACACTAGTCAGCGATGGCGTCCTACAGATGATCAGATCAAGATGATGACCAACATCTACAACTATGGGGTCACACACCCAAGCCGAGCGCAAGTCGTCGAGATCGCGTCTCGACTAAGGACCTTCGCAGATGCCACCGAATATAACGTGCACTGCTGGTTTAACAACCATGGCAATCGGGTCAGGCGCTGGCAAGCGGAGATAGACCCCACTGGCACTCTCTTTTCACAACTGCCGCTATATATGTACGGTAAGACCTCTGATCACACCTCCATTGAATTTTCCATTCCTCTTCTATTATTAACACAAGTTTTTTTTTTTTTTTGTTGAAAGAATATAACTGGGTGATAATGAGGGCACCGAGGCTGCTGGATTTGTTTCCAGTTCCGATCATTATCGATGACGACAGAAATGAACGAGAAATTCCTCCACCAAAGCCTCCTGTATTTCGAACCAGAACTCCCTCAACGGAGCTCTCCCTTAGACCACCACAACCAGCTCGAGAATTCTTTCATTATTAATGTTTTATGTTTTTGTTTTTTTTTTTTTTTTTATGTTTTTGTTGGCCGAGTGTGGCCAGAATATTAATGAGGACTGTAATATGAACAATTAATTTTTTTTTTATGTTTTTATATTTTTATTTATTATGGTGTGTAATATTAACGATCAGAAATGATCGACCCCTGAACAACCTTATTTTCACATATGAATCTACTGCAAATTTTATTTTCAGATCTGTTCAATCTCCATTTTTCCATTAGTGTAATTTTTGCATTGATGAATGAAATCTCTTAGTCTAAACAAAATTTTCAATCAAAGATCTGTATGAAACAACTAAGAAATTATTTTACAGTGAAGAAAAATAAGGAAAAATAAGATCTGAAGTGAAAATTTTTATTGGTATGAAATAATAAGATACTGAGGGTCGAAATAAAATCAAGGAATACGCAAAACAATTTTTGAATTTTTTGAATTTTTTGAATTTTTTTTTTTTTTTAAGGATAACAATTTGAAAACTAAGAAGAAAAATAAATATACATATCAGAATACAGATTTGGCACGCTTTTAAACAAAAAATTTTATCACAAAATATTTTTTATGTTTTTTTTATTTTTTATTTTTAAAGATAACAATTCGAAAACTAAGAAGAAAAGGAAAAACAAACTTAAAAGAAAAACAAAATGCAGAATCTCCCCCAGACCACACTTAAACTACAATGTCCCAAATCAGTTAAAGGCATAAGATCATTAATTGAAACTTAAACAGATAAAGGACAAATGTAATAAAAGTAGGAAAACGGGGAAGAAAGAAAAAGAAAACTCCCCTGGTCATGGTGGCAGTTGCCAATTTTGGACTTGTAGGGAGATGTTCTCCTTTTCAGGATCCAGGATGAAATTGTTGAGGACGAACTGCTTCATCCTCCAGATTTGATCAAGTAGGGAAATATCTTCCATCACCGGATCTAAGCAGCAAATATTGTTACTGAGCAGATTCAGTAGGTGCCTTTTGATCTTCGAACTGCTGTATGTACTGGCACCTTTGTCTTCCAGCGTGGGTGCATGCTGATCAAATTTATATGTACCTCCTGCAATATGGTTAGTGCAAAATGGTTCCACAGAAATATCATGCAGAGGTATAACACCCAATCCAAATTCATCATACTGAGCCTTAGATACAACCTCATAACATGAATCCGTTTGAAATGTAGAAACAATATCTATAACAGGTTCAGATTCATGTTCAGTGCATGGAGAACAAATATTTGAATGTGATAGTAAAAAGCGGTCCTCATCATGCACAGAGGAAAAATTAAAATCATGCTCAGCAACAATATAGTCATCCGCATACATATCAACAGCATAATTATTAACATAATCATGAATGGCATAATCATACTGAGGTATGCTTACCTCCACTTCCTTGAAGATTGGTAAAGTAGTGGTGGATGAAAGTAGTCTACCTGGTTCAGGATTATTGCTTATTCTTGCCTGGTCCTCAAAATCTTCAGCATTCTCCTCAGGTGCAAGAGTGGCTATCTGCCTGATCTGATCAGTCATATTCTTCATGGCAGCTTGAGTTTCCTGCTGGATTTGCTCGAACTGAATTCTCTGTATGGTCATCTGCTCCAGTAACTCCTTTAATGTAGGCTCAGAAGTTGAAGGCTGAGGAGTTATTTGGGCAGGAGCATCAAACTGCTGATTCTCGTATTGCTGAACTGTTGGAGGCATAAAAGTATCCTGAGATGGTGCTTCCTGATATTCCTGTTGAGCATCGAACCATCCCAAGCTAGGGTCATTCCATCCAGGATCATTGATATATCCATACTGCTCAGGGGAGAATTTGTTCAGAAACTGAAGCTCAAGATATCCCCAATCGGTAACGGATCCTAGAGGAAGAGAGTCTTGCCAATCCTTAGCTGCTCCTTGTAATGAATGCGGAAATGCGCTCAAGAAAATGTGATCAAGAGGAACATCTGGAGGCTTCATTGAAGAACACACCATGTGGAACTCCTCCAAATGTCTATGTGGGCATTCCCCTGCAAAACCATGAAACTTAGGCAGCAAATATGTCAGTCCAGTGCTTAGAACGTAATATAAATCATCCTCTGTAGGTGGAACCGGCTCCCTAGGAGTGCTCTCAGGAATTTGAGGATGATCCATATAATTCTCATCATAAAATTCAGCAGAATTAAATTCAGAGTACCAAGCAGAAGGAGAATCATGATTATAGGCACTCGCAGAATAAGCACTATTCACATCAAAATAGGTAGACATGGAAAATAAAAAGTAAAAAAAACTAAAAATTATAAAACAGATAAAACACAACACATTTATACATGCAATACATACACAAGACATAATTTTTTTTTTTAATTAACAGACAAAATACATATGACACGCATACAAAAAAAAAAATAGAACATCACAACACAAGATAAAACACAACACAATTAATCATGCTACAGGCACAAACAAGACAGAACATCAACAGTAAAATATTTTTTTTTTAAATATAGCAACTAAATACAGAACACAGCACAATAAAATATAAAAGACAAAACATATATTAACACAACATAATCGAAAAACACAGCAAAAATCTAAAACAAAAAACCTAGAACTGAAGTGACAACACCGCCAAAATTTGTTGAAGGTGTCGTCGCCGCCTACAAACATATAAAAAACAAAACACACAAAATACACATATTAACAGAACAAAAATTTACACAAGAATCTAAAACTGAACCTCCATTGGTCCCCGGCAGCGGCGCCATTTTTGACGAACGGGTCGCACCGCTCGCAAAAGTTGAGCATAAAAGAAATGCAGTATAGACTAGGATTTGACTCCTAGGTCGTCTCTCAAGGACCAATTTGTGTGGTTCAGTCTTAGATTTGACACGAAGTGGGGGGGGTGTTTTTGGTTTTTGGTACGGAAAATAAAATTTACAACTGGAATTTAAATAAGACAGAATTTAAAAACGTTTGAAATAAATTTTAAACACTGTAAAAACTGAACGGTAAAAAGACGGTAAAAATAGAAAACGTCTGAAAATAAAATGAACGGTAAAAAGCAATGACTGAATTTAACGATATGGAAATTAGAACCGGTAAAATAAAGATAGAAAACATTTAACTGGAAATGAAATTCATCAAAGCTTTCAACACTTAAATTAAAATTCTTGAACAATACAACTAAAAATGAACGAGCAAAGGTGACACACTTCTACTGCTTCAGAAATTAAAACTACGATTGCACTGTTTGAAATGGAAATTCAGAGAACGGAAGAGGAAGAGGCAAGAGCCTCTTCCAGGGCTGTCCTAAACTACTCCTAATTCCTCCTAAAATCTCATACTAAATTCTCCTCACACACACGTTCCCTTTTAAACACTCTCAATCTCCCTTTTTATTTTTGGCAGTGTGTGCTTATGGTCCCTCCAATGTGCTGTCCGTGATCTATTTTGCTCATCTTTCTTTTACTCAAATTAATGAGCAAGTGGGACCTCCTCTCCTTTATTCTTCAATCATGTTGCACACCATTCCAGCCCTTGGCTCACGTGAGATCAGCTCTTGGTGAGGCTAGAATGAATGAAGAATCAGATGCCAAAACATTGCTTGCTGCTGGCCGAGAAGAGCTTCTCTCTATCCAAGCACTACTACCTTCCGTTCCAACATCTTCTTCCTTTCCTTCTCTTTTACATGGTGGCAGTGAGTTACTGGATGGTTTGCTTATTCTTTCTGCAGGCTGAAAGTGTTAAGTTATTTCCATGTGCACCACTTCTTCCCAAAGCTTCTCTTCCAGCATGTGACAGCACCTCTTTTGGACCGTGAGCTTGCTGGAACGTGGTGATGGCTGGACGTTTCTGCACTCTTCAAAGCTGCTGGATGTGCTTCCATTACTCATTGGTTATGCTTCTTCTTTCCATCCAGCTCTCCCTTAAAAAAAAACGTTCAAGAGCCAAGCCTTAAACAAGTGGTGGCTGTAGCTGCTCATTGCCGAGACATCACTCTCCTTTTTCCTTGCATTTCCTCTTCAACTCATGGCAGCAACAACTTGGAGACTTCTTCCCTGCATCACCGTGCTTCATTTCTTCCAACTCAGCTGGACCGTGGAAGTGCAGGCTGTGAACTCCTCTTCATGTGATGGACGTGCACCCCTTAAATAAAAGGAAATCAACATTTCTTCCAAATTAAAACAGCTTGTCTGTACCATCCTCACTTCACTAGATTTGTACTTCCCTTCTCCAATAATGGAAGATGATGATAATTATTAAAAACCAAGTAAGCCAAAAGAAATGGGGCGGCCCTAATGTGTTGTCCAATGTTGAATATTGTAGTAAGCTTTCCAATTAATTGCTAACGTGCAAAGCATGAGGGCCCTCCAATTTCCACCTCAACTTGTCCTCTTCTTCACTTGTGCCGAGACCTCTTCCTTTTTCACTGGAAATTTGTTTCAACCGTGGTGGCCCCTTCTTTTTAATTCATATAATATGATGCTGAATGGAGAAAACCGTGAGTGAATTTGCTGCAATAAGCCGTGTGGTTGTTTTCATTAATTAACAATCAAAAACAAAGAATTTTGGAGGTCTTTGGATGTAAGCTTTCAAAGTGGTTTTGTCCCATGTGGTTTGCTGCTGGACCCAACACGTCACATGCACACTAATAGAATGAAATTCTTTATAGCTTTTAACTATGCACACCATTTTCTCTTTCACGTAAGTTTTCAAAGCGGTGGTCCCCCTTCTTCCTTAAATGCTTGCCAAAATGAGTTGTACACGGGCAATGTGTAAGCTACTATGTTCCAATTGATATTGAAAAACCGTGAGCTGCACTTGCACCTTTCCATTGTGCTTCTTAAAATTCAAGAGTTTATGAGATGGTTTTTCCCTTCCGTGGATTACTTTGTTTCCAGTAACAAAACCGAAACCAAGCTTCATGAACCAAATATCTTTTTCATTTTTTTTTTCAAATGTCCCAATTTGTATTTCCAAAATTGTCCCTGCAATTACTAATACAAATAATTTCTCAGATAATTCAAATTAACTAAAATAAGAATTTCTGATCGAATTAAGCACAATTAGCAAAAACAGAAAAATACTGGATAATTAAGCACAATTCCCTGATTAATTCTGGTACAATAAACTAAGTGAAGAGAAGAAAATAATGATTCATCAATGGTCGATTTCACCGTTATTTGTGATTCAATTTTGATACTAAATGAGCTCTTTTTTACTTAGAAACTTGCTTGAACTCTTGTTTTTAATTAAGTTGTGAATAAAGAGAGTTAAGGTTAGAACTTATGATTTTTATCACTAAATTCCTTTTATTTTTTAGGAAATTGGAATGATTTGGAAGAGGAGTTAAAGTACCAAGGAGTTGGTTGCCCCTTTCTAGGGCCCTCAGTGCGGATGTCTCCCATGGGCACCTGACTGCCCTTTTCTAGGGCCCTCAGCGCAGGATGTCTCGCATCCACGCTTGAGAGCCTTTTTAGGGGCGCTAAGCGTCAGACTTTGAGTACCGCTTCACACTTGGGCGCCCCTCCTAGGGCGTTGAGCGTCACTTCTCTCGCAAGCTCGCTTGGGCGCCTTAAGTAGGAGCGCTGGCGACGTTGGCCCATGATCCAAGTCAGCTTTATATAATGACTTGCACGTTCTAGAGGGGTATCTTTTGACAGAAGGGACGCAAATTCAGACTTGTTCGACGCTCTAGAGGCATAATTGGATGCGGAAGATCTCCTATTCGATTTTTAGGGTTTATCTTTCATTCTTATTCCATTGTACATCTAGTTTCTCCACGATAATGGAGAACTAAATTCATTTGTTGTTGGGGAAGATGTAACCTCTAAACTCTCATGTATTTGAATTGATTCCGATTTATATATGCTTCTTTCATTAATTGTTAGGGTTATTCTCCTTTGCTTTATGTTTGTTATGTTTAACTCATTCATGGCATGATTTTTGGTTTTCTTTGTTATTGACAAATACCTAGAAACCTAAAACTGGAGAATTCCACCCAAGAGAACTATTGCCTAGACATATGGATAGAATGATTGGTTGTCTTAAGCTTCCGTTTGTAATGCAAAATTAATTATTAGGGATGCAAGACATTGTGGTCTACTAATTAAGGATAGGCTTCTTTCTTCGAGACATCGAGTTTTAAGTAATTTAGAATGTGACATTGACATTTAATAAAGAAAAACAATTCTTATATACATAAGAGTGATTAGGTGAAATCTAAACCCCAACAACATCTTCATCTCATAGTACAAACATTATCATTCACTTTTGCGTTTCTCTTCAATTGATCAAAATTGCATTCATATTTACTTTCTTGTTTTTACATTTAAAAAACCATAAATTGTTCTTCATAGTCTTAATTAGTTAAGTAATTACATGACTGTTTAGTGTCGTGAGTCTCTTGGAAAACGATATTTGGTCTTACAATTTATTATTACTTGATACGATTCGGTACACTTGTCGAGGTCTTAACAATGACATCAAACTGATGGTGGATGGTCTTTGTATTAAGGAGTTTCCAGTGTTAGTAGAAAGGGCTAAAGTGTTGGAGAAGACAAAGAAAGATGTTGAAAGCCAACAGAGTCAACCATTGAGGATTGGAGGACCATCTAGAGGTGGATTCAGTTCTATTAAGACACCATATGCTAGACCCTATCCTTCTTTTAGGTCTAGAGGTTCTTCCTCCCGGTCATTTGTTCAGTAGCGTTAGTCTGGTTCATCTGGAAGTGTGAGGTGCTGCAATTGTGGAGGTCCACATTTGCTATCTGCTTGTCCTCAGAGAATTGGATACAAAATATGTAACAGGTGTAGAAGGGAGGGACACTATGAGAGAGATTGTCCTCTAGCTAGGAGGACTGGTTCTTAGGGGCAGCAGTCGGGGTGGTTTCCATAGACGAGAGGTGTCAGACCTCATGCATCAGGTCGTGTGTATGCTTTGTTAGGAATAGAGGCGGTCAGTTCAGGTAATCTCATAATCAATAGTTGTTTACTCTTTGGTAAGTCGTGTGGTGTTTTGTTTGATTTTAGAGTGACACATTCTTTTGTGTCTGAGTGATGAGTCAATATTTTATTCACTTCACTTAGCTTATTGTGCTAGAATTAATCGGGGAATTGTGCTTAAATGTCCAGTATTTTCCCGTTTTTGCTAATTGTGCTTGATTTCATCAGAAATTCTTATTTTAATTAATTTGAATTATCTGAGGCTATTATTTGCATTATTGATTTCAGGGAAAATTTTGGAAATACAATTTGGATTCATTTAGAATTTCTTTTGAAAGAAGTGAATTTTGTTTTTGGAATAGGAGGCCCTGACTTCATTTGGAAAAGGAAGCTCACGGCCCAATTGAAGAGGTCACGGCCCATAACAGCAACCTTCACGGTCCAGCACAATAACCCGTACGCACAACATGGAGAATTAAAGCAATTCACGTCCCAGCCACGACCAGTGGAGGGAAGTGTCAACAAGCACGTCACATGCACACGGATGGCAGCAAAGCTGGTCCAGCACACGTCCATGCTTCAATTTCCAGTAGCATCCGCGGCCCAACAAAAGCTATCCAACACGTGGAGAGGTGACCCCTAACAATCGTCTTGGCTTGGCCCAGCAACAGAGAAAGAATATCACGCATCCAGCAGCACACGGCCCAAGGCAGGAGAAGACATGCACACTACACGGCCTATGATGAACTGACGCGTCCAGAGCCCTTCACATGGAAGAGATTACTGAATTAACAATTGGTTTCGTAGCACACAGCAACACATGTCAACGCTGCACGTTGGAGAAAAGAAGAAGGCAGTTGCACGTCCCACATGGCTTGGAAAAGGAGGTGCTTGGAGAAAAATCAAATTCATTTGGGCTGCACTTGGCCGTCCAGCAACACAGCAGCAACACGTGTCCAAGGATGGTCCAGCAAGCATGTGGTGGCAAAAAGAAGAAGCAGCGTCCAGCTGGCTTGGAAAAAAGCAGGCCTTAACTAGGAGAGAATTCCACGGTCCAACAACTCCCATCCAGTAATTGGCAGCACACATGGCAACGCCCAACAAACAGCAACACGGGATGGGCTTCACATCCAGCCTTCACGTCTAAGAGTTGCCACGTCCTAGAATGAGAGAAAAGCAGCACACGCGGACAGCAGCATTCACACGAGCTTGGATAGAAAAAGAAGAAGCGGTCCAACAACTTTGAAGTCTAGCAAAGGGCAGCAACACATCCAGGAGGTGCATGAAGAAGTGGATGAAATGAGAAGCAGCCTGTGAATGACAATAGCAGCACACGTCCATGGTCTAACAGGGAAGAGCCTTCATTCGGAGGTATAGCAGGTCCAACAAGTGTGTGCTTGGAGAGAATGGGAGGTGCACACGGAAGAAATCAGAGGTTGTTAACTGGAAGAGAAGGTAGATCCAGCAAGTGTCATGGTCTTCACGTCCAGCAGCAACTGAATACGCTGGCAGCAAGGGCCCATGGGAATGAACTTCGCACATCCAACACGCATCCAGAAAGTAGGTGAAGGTGGACTTGAGAAGGGCAACATCCAGAAGCTTGGATGGGCTGCACGTCTAGGAGCATCCAACAAAGGGGGGTCCAGGTTCTTTTTAAAAGAAGCGGTAACTAATATCGAAGGGCAGTAGCCGCCACCCAAGGAGTAGACAAACATTCTTTTATGGAGGGTTACGGGTGATTTTCGTGGGGGAGGCACATTCGATTTTAAAGAGGGGACGCAGATTGATGAATCATTATTTTCTTCACTTCACTTAGTTTATTGTACTAGAATTAATCAGGGAATTGCGCTTAAAAGTCCAGTATTTTCCCATTTTTACTATTTGTGCTTATAATTTGATCGGAAATTCTTATTTTAACTAATTTGAATTATCTGAGCTAATTATTTTACAAGGAAAATTTGGAGATACAATTTGGGACATTTGAAGGTTAAATGAGAATTGGCAATTGAGCCCAATGTATTTCAGCCATTTCAGTTTTCGCTGGTTGCTGCGTGAATTTTGTGTCAACTTGTTTGTCCTCGTTTGAGTTCAATTCTTATCCTTTTTCCATGCAATTTTTTTTCATAGTTTCGTCTTGATGTCTATTTTCACATATAGTTTTTCGTTTGTTCATATTCATTTTGTGTTGTTCCCAGTTTTTTTTTACTCTCCTATGTCAGTCCAGTAATTACTGTTTGAGTGTTCTAATATATTTGCATTGTTTGCTTGCTATTTAGTACTTGTGGTGGCTGGCATTTATCATTGGAAGGTGTTAAGATCTTCCAACACTCTTAAGCAAGGTTTATGTGCCACATTCACATAGAAAAGATTTTTTAAAACCATCTTGGCTGGAATGCAAAAGTCCACGTGAAGCTTTCATTTTGGAAAAATAATATTAGGTGGAGTAAAGGAGAAAGAAGTGGTGACACGGCCCACATAGAAAGAGGTGGAATCCTTTGGCTTGGAGTGCAGAATTTTTGACGTGATGTTTCACTTTGGCTTTGCATATTCATTTTTTTTAAGGAAGCTCACGGTCCCTACACTTTTGCACATCCATTTAATTGAAGAAAGTGGAACAAAGGCTTATCACACTTTTTGGTTTTAATTGGTTTGAGAAAGCATTTCATGGGGCTGTTACGGAAGTGGTGTTTTCAATTTGGAAAAGTGAATTACATGGTCAAATAAAAGACGAAACGTGGTGCCACAACTTCTAAACATTTGTCACGGTAAAAGAAGCATAAAGAATGAAGTGTTATTACATTTGAAGAAGGGCTTCACGCAGCTCACATCTTTTACAATTATTAAACAAGTTAAGCTTGATGGGAAATCATGGGCCACCACTCACTCATTTCACGTAGCTTTTTGATTTGGAACACATTCCACATTTTAAAAGTTCACGCCCAGATGGATGCAAAGGCTTATAGAAACAAAATGGAGAACGGTTGAGCTGCAGCTACCGAGAGGGAGAGCTGGAACGTGTGCACAACAAAGAGAAGTCTTCATCTTCCAGCACCTTCACGCAACACTTGAAGAAGACAGTCCAGCCACATGAAGAAGCATCCAGCAAGAAGCTAGGAGGAGCACGCTGCCATGGCTGCTTGGAAGAATGAAGGAGATGAAGCTGGAATGTGCATAAGGAGAAAGCTCACTGTCCAGCTTGAAGCCACCTTCACTTCCAGTAGCAAACTTCCAAACACAGCAGCTGAGTTTGAAGAGGAAACAATAATCTTAGAATGGAAGAACATCCAGTAGCTGGTCCAGTAGAAGAGATGCTGCAAGGTCTTAGTCTAGTTGAAGAAATTCTTCAAGCAAATGGAAAAGAAAAGACAAACCGTGAAAGCTGGAGCAAAGTTCACGGACCAGCAACTTGAAGTGGGAACCCACGGCTGCAAATCATTTCCTTGAAAGAGGAAGAAGTGTCACGGCAACAAGTGAAGAAGAAGACAAGTTGAGTTGAAAAATGGAGGGCCCTCACCTATTTTCATTCCTTCAAGGAAGTGAATGTTTGGTTAAAAAAAGTCTTCAAAGCTACGAAAAACACACAAAGTCTAGAAGAATAGGAAGGAAGCTAGGGGGACAACAGACAAACAAAAGCTGAATTGAAGGAGGATGATACGAGAGAGTTGGATATAAAAGAGAAGCAGCAGAGCAGATAAAGATTATTAGATTTTAGGAGTAGGATTTAGGATAGTTAGGAAGCAACTCTCGGTTCCTCTCTTCCAGAGGTTCTGAATTTCCATTTCAAACAGTGCCAAAATGTAGTTTTAATTTCTGAAGCTGTGTCACCTTTGCTCGTTCATTTTTAATTGTATTGTTCAAGAATTTTAATTTAAGTGTTGAAAGCTTTGATGAATTTCATTTCCAGTTAAATGTTTTCTATTTTTATTTTACTGGTTCTGTTTTCCATATCGTTAAATTCAGTCATTACTTTTTACCGTTCAGTTTATTTTCAACGTCGTTTTTACTGTCATTTTCACTGTTGCTTTGGGTAAATTTTATTTACACTGCTTTATGTTTTCTACATGTTTATTGTTACAGTATTTTAATTTCAAACACTGTTGAATTTTCCATTTTACGTTTTCCATTTTTACCGTTCAATTTTTACCGTGTTTAAAATTTATTTCAGTGTTTTCGTAAATTCAGTTGTGTTTAAATTCTAGTTTTAATTTATTTTTCCTCAACGAAAAACAATCACAAACCCCCCCCCCCACTTCGTGTTAAAATCTGAGACTGAACCGGCACATAAATTGGTCCTTGAGAGACGACCTAGGAGTCACTTCCTAGTAATTATACTGCATTATTTTCGTGCAATCAACTTTTGTGAGCGGTGCGACCCGTTCAACAAAAATGGCGCCGTTGCCGGGGACCAACCAATGACGGTTTGGTTTTAGATTTTTGTTGTATAAAGTTTTGTTCTGTTAATATGTTTGTTTTGTGTGTTTTGTCTTGTATATTTTTGCAGGCGATAACGACACCTTCAGCAAATTTTGGCGGCGTTGTCACTTCAGTTCCAGGTTCTTGTTTTAGATTTTTACTGTTTTTTTTTTTTACGTATTGGTAATATATGTTTTGTCTTTTATATTTTTGTTGTGTTGTGTTCTGTATTTAGTTATTATTTAAAAAAAAATGTTTTATCTTGTTTTTGCCTGTAGCATGTTTAATTGTGTTGTGTTTTATCTTGTGTTGTGATGTTCTATTTGTTTTGTATGCGTGTCATATGTATTTTGTCTGTTAATTAAAAAAAAAAAAATTCTGTCTTGTGTATGTATTGCATGAATAAATGTGTTGTGTTTTATCTGTTTTATAATTTTTAGTTTTTAGTTTTTTACTTTTTATTTTCCATGTCTACCTATTTTGATGATGTGAATAATGCTTATTCTGCGAGTACCTATAATCATGATTCTCCTTCTGCTTGGTACTCTGAATTTAATTCTACTGAATTTTATGATGAGAATGATATGGATCATCCTCAAATTCCTGAGAGCACTCCTAGGGAGCCGGTTCCACCTACTGAGGATGATTTTTATTGCGTTCTAAGCACTGGACTGACATATTTGCTGCCTAAGTTTCATGGTTTTGCAGGAGAATGCCCACATAGACATTTGGAGGAGTTCCACATCATGTGCTCTTCAATGAAGCCTCCAGATGTCCCTCTTGATCACATTTTCTTGACGGCGTTTCAGCATTCATTACAAGGCGCAGCTAAGGATTGGTTGAATTGTCTTCCTCGAGGACTCATTACCAGATGGGAAGATCTTGAGCAAAATTTTCTGATCGAATTTTTCCCTGCACAAGATGGATACAGCAACGGTCCTGGAGGGAATGACCCTACCTTGGGATGGTACAGTGCTCCACAGTATCGATATCAAGAACCACCATTCCAGAATACTTTGATGCCTCCACTAGTCCAGCAAGAACAGCAGATGCAGTTCTATGATGCTACTGCTCAATTTACTCCTCAGCCTTCGATTTCTGAGCCTACAATAAAGGAGTTACTGGAGCAGATGACCATGCAGAACGTTCAGTTACAGAAAGGGAACATGCAGTTCAAGAAAAATAGCATAGAGTTTCAGCAGGAAACTCAAGCGGCAATTCAGAATCTGACTGATCAGATCGGGCAGATGGCCACTATTGCACCTAAGGAGACTGATGAAGATTTTGAGGCCCAGGCAGGAATAAGCAATACTTTGGAGCCAGGTAGACCACCTCCATTTTCCACCACTTTTCCCATCTTCAAGGAAGTGGAGGTAAGCATACCTCAGTATGATTATGCTATTCATGAATGTGTTATTAAAGATTATGATGATGATAGGTATGCCGATAATCATATTGTTGCTGAGCATGTTTTTAATTCTCCTTCTGAACATGAATCTGAGTCTGATATTGATATTGCATGTAATTTTAAAATTGATTCATGTTCTGAGGATGTATCTGAGGTTCAGCTTGTTACACTGGATTTGGGTGTTTTACCTCTGCATGAAATTTCGGTGGAACCATTTTGCACTAACCCTATTGCAGGAGGTACAAATGAATTTGACCAATATGCACCCACAGTGGAAGACAAAGGTGCCACCGCTCACCAAAGTTTCAACAACAATAGGCACCTGCTGAACCTGTTCATCAACAATAACTGCATAAATCCAGCAGTGGAAAACATTTCACTGCTTGATCAAATTTGGAGGATGAAGCAGTTCGTCCTCAAAACTTCCTTGCTGGATTCTGAAGACATCTCCCTGAAAGTCCAAAATTGGCAGCTTCCACCATAACCTGCGGGAGTTTGCATTTTCTTTCTCTCCCTTTTTCCTTACTTTTATTGCACTTGTCCATAATATGTTTCCTGTTTTGATTGCTGATGTATGCTTAGAACACATTGAGGACAATGTGTAGTTTAAGTGTGGTCTATTGGGAGAGATTCTGAATTTTATTTGTTTTGTGTGTGAAATTTTTTCTGTTTTGAGTGTTAATTTTTTTCTATTTTAAGTTGTTTTTAGTGTGTTTTGGGTGAAATAAATTTTACATTTTTCTCTTGATTTCTGGATGATGTCTAAGTTGTAGATTTTTCCTCCACTTCATTGATACTTAGTTTGAAATCCTTGTTTTTCTCTGCTTGGAAAGATGATTATGCGTTTGAGAGGTTGATTTGATTGTGACAAACACCCTGTGTGAGATTTGAGCCACTTAATGTTCTTTCTTATGTGAGATATGTATCTTGATTGCTTGCACATATGCCTTGGCTTGATTCTTTTTGATATACTTGATTGATATGCATGTTTTAGAAGTGATAAAGGCATTTTGTTCTTGAGCCTCTTTAGCCAAATAAGCCTACCTTGTTATTATCCTTTGATACCCCTTTTGAGCCTATACTGTATCCATTTCTTTGTGTTTAAGCTCATACACTGATCCTAAGTGAAAAACAAATGATTACCTAAACCTTAGGGAAGTCTGGAGCTATAGAAGTGTTTTGTGAATAAGTGTGGTCTCCTTGGGGATTCTGATAAATTGGCTAGTTGATTCCTCATCATGTTGTGAAAATATAATTTATATCCTGTTGTGTGAAAAAGAGAGAAAAGAGACAGGATGAAAAAAAAATGATGAGAAAAAGTGAAAATTGAAAAATAATCCTGTGAATAATGGAGTCGAGAAGAGGATTAAATTAGAGGTTTGGGTGAGATTTGACTGTATTTCGATTTATTCCCCGTTGCTCCTCTATTTCTTCTGAGCTATAGCTACTTATCCATATTTATCCTCCCCTGTCCTTGGCCCCATTACAACCAAGTAAAGACCTTTTGATCTGAATATGCATATGTTTTAAGTATTGATAATTAGAAACTTGCCAAGTCTGCTTGTATTTGCTTTCTTGAGTGCATAGAGTTGAAATGTTTACGCTAGACACTTGAGAGAAACACTGTAGTGCATCTGTGAGGTTATGTTATTTTTAAATCACCTCTTGAGCCAACTAATCATTTTGCCATACTTTGAATTGCTTGGATGATTTCTGTAAGTATATGCTTTTCTTTGATTTTGTGTTGGATATTTTCTACTTCTTATCTCTCCAGAATTCTTGAGAACTTTGTAAATTTTGTTTATTTTCTTACGAGTTTTTATTTTCTGTATGTTGCATTTGTGTCCGTCCTTTGATGTCGTATTCCCTGATTTGCGTCTTGATTTTGCCCAGGAGTGCAAAAGACTAAGTGTGGTCTATTTTGATGAATCATTATTTTCTTCACTTCACTTAGTTTATTGTACTAGAATTAATCAGGGAATTGCGCTTAAAAGTCCAGTATTTTCCCATTTTTACTATTTGTGCTTATAATTTGATCGGAAATTCTTATTTTAACTAATTTGAATTATCTGAGCTAATTATTTTACAAGGAAAATTTGGAGATACAATTTGGGACATTTGAAGGTTAAATGAGAATTGGCAATTGAGCCCAATGTATTTCAGCCATTTCAGTTTTCGCTGGTTGCTGCGTGAATTTTGTGTCAACTTGTTTGTCCTCGTTTGAGTTCAATTCTTATCCTTTTTCCATGCACTTTTTTTTCATAGTTTCGTCTTGATGTCTATTTTCACATATAGTTTTTCGTTTGTTCATATTCATTTTGTGTTGTTCCCAGTTTTTTTTTTACTCTCCTATGTCAGTCCAGTAATTACTGTTTGAGTGTTCTAATATGTTTGCATTGTTTGCTTGCTATTTAGTACTTGTGGTGGCTGGCATTTATCATTGGAAGGTGTTAAGATCTTCCAACACTCTTAAGCAAGGTTTATGTGCCACATTCACATAGAAAAGATTTTTTAAAACCATCTTGGCTGGAATGCAAAAGTCCACGTGAAGCTTTCATTTTGGAAAAATAATATTAGGTGGAGTAAAGGAGAAAGAAGTGGTGACACGGCCCACATAGAAAGAGGTGGAATCCTTTGGCTTGGAGTGCAGAATTTTTGACGTGATGTTTCACTTTGGCTTTGCATATTCATTTTTTTTAAGGAAGCTCACGGTCCCTACACTTTTGCACATCCATTTAATTGAAGAAAGTGGAACAAAGGCTTATCACACTTTTTGGTTTTAATTGGTTTGAGAAAGCATTTCATGGGGCTGTTACGGAAGTGGTGTTTTCAATTTGGAAAAGTGAATTACATGGTCAAATAAAAGACGAAACGTGGTGCCACAACTTCTAAACATTTGTCACGGTAAAAGAAGCATAAAGAATGAAGTGTTATTACATTTGAAGAAGGGCTTCACGCAGCTCACATCTTTTACAATTATTAAACAAGTTAAGCTTGATGGGAAATCATGGGCCACCACTCACTCATTTCACGTAGCTTTTTGATTTGGAACACATTCCACATTTTAAAAGTTCACGCCCAGATGGATGCAAAGGCTTATAGAAACAAAATGGAGAACGGTTGAGCTGCAGCTACCGAGAGGGAGAGCTGGAACGTGTGCACAACAAAGAGAAGTCTTCATCTTCCAGCACCTTCACGCAACACTTGAAGAAGACAGTCCAGCCACATGAAGAAGCATCCAGCAAGAAGCTAGGAGGAGCACGCTGCCATGGCTGCATGGAAGAATGAAGGAGATGAAGCTGGAATGTGCATAAGGAGAAAGCTCACTGTCCAGCTTGAAGCCACCTTCACTTCCAGTAGCAAACTTCCAAACACAGCAGCTGAGTTTGAAGAGGAAACAATAATCTTAGAATGGAAGCACATCCAGTAGCTGGTCCAGTAGAAGAGATGCTGCAAGGTCTTAGTCTAGTTGAAGAAATTCTTCAAGCAAATGGAAAAGAAAAGACAAACCGTGAAAGCTGGAGCAAAGTTCACGGACCAGCAACTTGAAGTGGGAACCCACGGCTGCAAATCATTTCCTTGAAAGAGGAAGAAGTGTCACGGCAACAAGTGAAGAAGAAGACAAGTTGAGTTGAAAAATGGAGGGCCCTCACCTATTTTCATTCCTTCAAGGAAGTGAATGTTTGGTTAAAAAAAGTCTTCAAAGCTACGAAAAACACACAAAGTCTAGAAGAATAGGAAGGAAGCTAGGGGTACAACAGACAAACAAAAGCTGAATTGAAGGAGGATGATACGAGAGAGTTGGATATAAAAGAGAAGCAGCAGAGCAGATAAAGATTATTAGATTTTAGGAGTAGGATTTAGGATAGTTAGGAAGCAACTCTCGGTTCCTCTCTTCCAGAGGTTCTGAATTTCCATTTCAAACAGTGCCAAAATGTAGTTTTAATTTCTGAAGCTGTGTCACCTTTGCTCGTTCATTTTTAATTGTATTGTTCAAGAATTTTAATTTAAGTGTTGAAAGCTTTGATGAATTTAATTTCCAGTTAAATGTTTTCTATTTTTATTTTACTGGTTCTGTTTTCCATATCGTTAAATTCAGTCATTACTTTTTACCGTTCAGTTTATTTTCAACGTCGTTTTTACTGTCATTTTCACTGTTGCTTTGGGTAAATTTTATTTACACTGCTTTATGTTTTCTACATGTTTATTGTTACAGTATTTTAATTTCAAACACTGTTGAATTTTCCATTTTACGTTTTCCATTTTTACCGTTCAATTTTTACCGTGTTTAAAATTTATTTCAGTGTTTTCGTAAATTCAGTTGTGTTTAAATTCTAGTTTTAATTTATTTTTCCTCAACGAAAAACAATCACAAACCCCCCCCCCCACTTCGTGTTAAAATCTGAGACTGAACCGGCACATAAATTGGTCCTTGAGAGACGACCTAGGAGTCACTTCCTAGTAATTATACTGCATTATTTTCGTGCAATCAACTTTTGTGAGCGGTGCGACCCGTTCAACACAGATTTCTTTCTTTTAGCTGCACGGAAAAAATGGTGCACGCTGTTTCGGAAAAATAGAGAGCTCTTTAAATTTCATTTTGTGTTTTTCATTTTGAGAGAGCGTCACGTCAAGTCCAGCAACTGTCATGTCCATGAAGGGGTAGCTTCATAGTTTTTATCTTTCTTTACTAGCTTATAGCATGCACCGAATCCACTTGGTTGATTATTAATATTGGACTACTGCACACATTGTTTTTAAAAGTATGGTTTAAATGATGAAGATTCATTTTCTTTTCAATTGGAATGTGCGTATGGTTTCATCAGAAGAAGATAAATCCAATAGTCTTATTTTTGTTGTATTCTCACTTGAACGGAAGCTAATTTATTTTATGTGATGGATTTGCATTTCAACTTTTAACTGTTTAGCTTAATTGTTGCATTTAATTTTATTCACGCCATTTTCCAATTGTTTATGTGCATATAAATTTATTCACGCTATTTTCCATTTGTTTATGTGTTGCATTGGCTCAAGCACTTTGTGAATTTTCCTTGAAATTTTATCTCAAACTGAAATGAGCCTTTCACTTTTAGCTCAAGCATTACATTTTAGTAGCCTTAATTGCTTCAGATATTTATCTAATGCATTGCTCAATTTATTGTTTGTAGAGACAGTTCGATCTAAATGTAGAACAATTCGGTCACCTTTAGGAGCGTTCAGTCTTCATGCTTTGTTCATCTAATTCCATGTTTTCAATTATGTTTGGTTGTATTTAATTTCCAATTTTAATTTAGTTCATTTCTAATCACAAAAACACTTTCAAAACCCCCCACTTCGTGTTTAACCTAAGACTCGAACCACATTTGGTTCTTGAGAGACGACCTAGGAGTCACTTCCTAGCACTGTACTGCATTCTTTAATTGCACATCAAATTTGATGGGCTGCGACAGTCCGCATCAAATTTTGGCGCCGTTGCCGGGGACCAATAGTTCAGTCTTAGGTTTTTGTTGTGTTAGTGTGTGTTGTGTTTTGTCTTGTGTTGTGATGTGATGTTCTGTTTTGTGTGTGCGTGTTGCATGTATAAATGTGTTGTGTTTTATTTGTTTCGTAATTTTTAGTATTTTTTTTTCCGTGTCTACCTATTATGGTTATGTGAATAGTGCTTATTCTGTGAGTGCCTCTAATTATGATTCTCCTTCTGCATGGTACTCCGATTGTAATTTTGCTGATTTCTATGTTGAGAACTATATGGCTCATCCTCAATTTCCTAAGAGCGCTCCTCGTGAGCCGGTTCCACCTACAAAGGATGATATTCATTGCGTTCTAAGCACTGGACTGATATATTTGCTCCCTAAGTTTCATGGTTTTGCAGGAGAATGCCCACATAGACATTTGGAGGAGTTTCACATCATATGCTCTTCAATGAAGCCTCCACATGTCCCTCTTGATCACATTTTCTTGAGGGCATTTCCGCATTCATTACAAGGAGTAGCTAAGGATTGGAAAGACTCTCTTCCTCTATGATCCGTTACCGATTGGGGATATCTTGAGCATCAGTTTCTGAGCAAATTCTCCCTGTGCAGTATGGTTACAACAACAATCCTGGATGGAATGACTCTAGCTTGGGATGGTATAATGTGCCACAACAACATCATTATCCAGAACCACCATTCCAGAGTACTTTTATGTCTCCACCAGTCCTACAATACGAGAGTCAGCAGTATGATGCTCCCAAATAGCTCCTCCACCTTCTACTTCTGAGCCTACATTGCAGGAGTTGTTGGAGCAGTTGACCATGCAGAACCGGCAGTTTCAACAAGAGAACATGCAGTTTCAGCAAGAGACCAGAGCATCCATTCAGAGCCTGAATGACCAGATAGGGTAGATGGCTACTCAATTAAATCAGAAACAATCTCGAGATTCAGAGTTACCATTTCAGACTGTTCAGATTTCAGCTGATGATGATAGTGCCATCAATATAGGAGATCAGAACCATAGTCACATGCTCACTGTGCCACCTACTTTCCCATCATCCTATGTCCCTACTCTTGGACCTGAGGAGACTGATGATAATTTTGAGGACCAGGCAAGTATTAGCAGCCATTTTGAACCAGATAGACCATTTTCATCTTCCCCCATTTTTCCAATCTTCAGGGAAGTGGAGGTAAACATACCTAAATTTGATTATGTTGTTGATAGGTATGTTGATGAGTTTGTTCTTAATTTCCACTCTTTGCATGATGAGAAACAACTTTTTTCATCCTGTCTGAATACTTCTTATCCATGCATTGAACATGAATCTGAGCATGTTGTTGATATTGTTTCTAAAATTGAAAGTGATTTATGTTCTGAGAGTATAATTGAGGTTTAGTCTGATAAATTGGGATTGGGTGTTATACCTCTGCTTGTCATTTCTTTGGAGCCACATTGCACTAACCCTATTGCAGGAGGTACACAAGAATTTGACCAACATGCACCCATAGTGGAAAACAAAGGTGCTAACACTCACAAAAGCTTCAACATCAGTAGGCACCTGCTGAACCGACTCATCAACAATCACTTCTTCTTAGATCCAGCTGTGGAAGACATTTCCCTACTTGATCAAATATGGAGGATGAAGCAATTCTTCCTCAAAACTTCCTTGCTGGATCCAGTGGTGGAAAATATCTCCCTGCAAGTCCAAAATTGGCAACTGCCACCATGACCAAGGGAGGTTTCTTTTTCCCTTCTCCCCTTTTCCCTACTTTTATTGCACTTGTCCATGATCCGTTCACTGTTCTGATTTATGATCTTATACTTATGACACATTGAGGACACTATGTAGTTTAAGTGTGGTCTATTGGGGAGATTCTTATTTTTCTTTGTTAGTTTTTGTTTTCTTGGTTAAATATTTTTTTCTCTTTTCTAGGTAGTTTTTGTTTTATCTTGTGTACAGTTTCACATGTTTCTCTTGATTTTTGGACTTTGTTTAGGTTGTAGATGTGTCTTTCACTTCATTGATACTCTAATTAGTTTGAAATTCTTGCTTTTCTCTACTTGGAAGATGATTATGATGTTTGAGAGGTTGAATTGATTGTGACACAAATGCCCAGTGTGAGATTTGAGCCACTTTATGTTCTTTCTTGGGTGTGATATGTCTCTTGATTGCTTGCGCATATGCCTTGGCTTGACTCTTGTTGATAGTTCTTGATTGATATGCATGTTTGGAAGTGATAAAGGCAATTTTGTTCTTGAGCCTCTCTAGCCAAATAAGCTTACCTTGTTCTGATTCTTTGAAAACCCTTTTTGAGCCTATACTTTCCTCATTTCTTTGTTTTGAAGCTCATACACTAGCCCTAAGTGAAAACCCATGATTACCTTAACCTTAGGGAATTTTGGAGCTTTGGAAGTGTTTTGGGAACAAGTGTGGTCTCCTTAGGGATTCTTATGAGTTGGCTAGTTGGTTCCTCTTCTTGTTTTGTTTTTGTAAATATATGAGTATCTTGTCTTTTACAGTTTTGTTTTGAAAAGAGAGAAAAGAAAAGAGACAGGATGAAAAGAAAAAAATAGAAAAAAAAAATGAATGAAAAATAAATGTGAATAATGGAGTCTAGAAGAGGATTGAATTAGAGGTCTGGGTGTGATTTTACTGTGTTTACACTTGTTCCCCATTGCTCCTCTATTTCTTTTGGTTTGTAGCTTCTCATCCATATGCTATCCTCCCTTGTCCTTGGCCCCATTACAACCAGGAAAAGACCTTTTGATTTGAACATGCATATATTTTGAGCGTTGATATTAGAGGCTTGCCAAGTCTGTTTGTGTTTGTTTTCTTGAGTGCATTGAGTTGATATTGCTTACCGTAGACACTTGAGAGAAACACTGATAGTGCATCTGTGAGTTTCTGTTGCTTTTGATTCACCTCTTGAGTTGATTGATCATTTTGTCATGTCTTGAATTGCTTGGATCATTTCATGAGTATCTGCTTTCTCTGATTGATTATGTGTTGGATATTGTCTACTTCTTTTCTTTGTCCAGAATCCTTGAAAACTGTGTAATTTTGTTTATGTCCTTGTTAGTCTTTGTTTTCTGTGTGCTTAGTTTGTGTCACTTCCTTGATGTCCCTTGATTTACGTCTTGATTTTGCCCAGGAGTGCAAAAGACCAAGTGTGGTCTATTTTGATGAGTCAATATTTTATTCACTTCACATAGCTTATTGTGCTAGAATTAATCGAGGAATTGTGCTTAAATGTCCGGTATTTTTCTGTTTTTGCTAATTGTGCTTAATTTCATCACAAATTCTTATTTTAATTGATTTGAATTATTTGAGGGTATTATTTGCATTATTGATTTCAGGAAAAATTTTGGAAATACAATTTGGATTCATTTGGAATTTCTTTTGGAATAGGAGGCCCTGACTTCATTTGGAAAAGGAAGCTCACGGCCCAATTGAAGAGGTCACGGCCCACAACAACAGCCTTCACGGTCCAGCACAGCAGCCCGTACGCACACCATGGAGAATTAAAGCAATTCACGTCTAAGCCACGTCCAGTGGAGGGGAGCGTCCAAAAGCACGTCACATGTACATGGATGGCAGCAAAGCTGGTCTAGCACACGTCCACACTTCAATTTCCAGTAGCAGTCGCGGGCCAACAAAAGCAGTCCAGCACGTGGAGAAGTGACCCCTAGCAATCGTCTCGGCTTGGCCCAACAGCAGAGAAAGAATATCACGCATCTAGCAGCACACGGGCCAAGGCAGGAGAAGACATGCACACCACACGGCCTATGATGAAGTGACGCGTCCAGAGCACTTCACATGGAAGAAATTGCTGAATTAGCAATTGGTTTGGTAACACATAGTAGCACATGTCTAGCGTTGCACATTGGAGAAAAGAAGAAGGCAATTGCACGTCCCACATGGCTTAGAAAAGGAGGTGCAAGGAGAAAAATCAAATTCATCTGGGCTGCACTTAGCCGTTCAGCAACACAGCAGCAACACCTGTCCAAGGATGGTCCAGCAAGCATGTGGTGGCGAAAAGAAGAAGCAGCGTCCAGCTGGCTTGGGAAAAAGCAAGCCTTAACTAGGAGAGAATTCCACGGTCCAGCAACTCCCATCCAGCAATTGGCAGCACACTTGGCAACGCCCAACAAACAGCAACATGGGATGGGCTTCACATCGAGCCTTTATGTCCAAGGGCTTCCATGTCCTAGAATGAGAGGAAAGCAGCACACGCGGACAACAGCATTCACACGAGTTTGGATAGAAAAAGAAGAAGCGGTCCAGCAGCTTTGAAGTCCAACAGCGGGCAACAACACATCCAGGAGGTGCATGAAGAAGTGGATGAAATGAAAAGCAGCCCGTGAATGACAACAGTAGCACACGTCCAAGGTCTAGCAGGGAAGAGCCTTCATTCGGAGGTATAGCAGGTCCAACAGGTGTGTGCTTGGAGAGAATGGGAGGTGCACACGGAAGAAATCAGAGGTTGCTGGCTGGAAGAGAAGGTAGATCCAGCAAGTGTCACGGTCTTCATGTCCAGCAGCAGAAGGTGAAGGTGGACTTGAGAAGGGCAACATCCAGAAGCTTGGATGGGCTGCACGTCTAGGAGCATCCAGCAAAGGTGGGGTCCAGGTTCTTTTTAAAAGAAGCGGTAATTAATATCGAAGGGCAGCAGCTGCCACCCAAGGAGTAGACGGACATGCTTATATGGAGGGTTACAGGTGATTTTCATGGGGAGGCACGTTCCATTTTAAAGAGGGGACACTAATTTCTTTTTTTAGCTGCACGGAAAAAATGTTGCACGCTGTTTCGAAAAATTAGAGAGCTCTTTAAATTTCATTTTGTGTTTTTCATTTTGAAAAAGCATTACGTCAAGTCCAGAACTGTCACGTCCACAAAGGGTAGCTTCATAGTTTTTATCTTTCTTTACTAGCTTATAGCATGCACCGAATCCACTTGGTTGATTATTAATATTGGACTATTGCACACATTGTTTTTAAAAGTATGGTTTAAATGATGAAGATTCATTTTCTTTTCAATTGGAATTTGCGTATGGTTTCATCAGAAGAAGATAAATCCAATAGGTTTATTTTTGTTGTATTCTCACTTGAACGGAAGCGAATTTATTTTATGTTATGGATTTGCATTTCAGCTTTTAACTGTTTAGCTTAGTTGTTGCATTTAATTTTATTCACGCCATTTTCCAATTGTTTATGTGCATTTAAATTTATTCACGCTATTTTCCATATGTTTATGTGTTGCATTGGCTCAAGCACTTTATAAATTTTCCTTGAAATTTTATCTCAAACTGAAATGAGCATTTCACTTTTAGCTCAAGCATTGCATTTTAGTAGCCTTAATTGCTTCAAATATTTATCTAATGCATTGTTCAGTTTATTGTTTTTAGAGACCGTTCGATCTAAATGTAGAACCGTTCGGTCACCTGTAGGACCGTTCGGTCTTCATGCTTTGTTCATCTAATTCAATGTTTTTAATTATGTATGGTTGTATTTAATTTCCAATTTTAATTTAGTTCATTTCTAATCAAAAAAACACTTTCAAAAACCCCCACTTCGTGTTTAACCTAAGACTCGAACCACATTTGGTCCTTGAGAGACGACCTAGGAGTCACTTCCTAGCACTGTATTGCATTCTTTAATTGCACATCAAATTTGATGGGCCGCGGTAGTCCGCATCACTGAGGCTTGTGTTGAGAAGTTGGGTTGGTCAGTAGGAGAGTTGTAGTTTGATCTGGTGGTGTCTACACTAGCTTCGGGTTTGGTTCGGACATCTACAGTGTGTACTAGATGTCTAGTTATGGTAGAGGAGCATCAGTATAGATTCAATCTAATTTGTTTACCTCTATAAGGATTGGAGGAGATCTTGGCGATGGATTGGTCGTCTGTCAATCGCATTCGCATAGACTGTGGTGAGAAGAAGTTGGTGTTTCCTGAGGAAGAAGAGTCCGTGTTGTTGTCTTCTGGGCAGTTGAAGCTAGAGATGACTTAAGGAGCGTATTATTTCTTTGTTTTGTCTCATTTTTCAGTTGAGTAGAGTAGGCGGAGTTTAGATCATTCAGTTGTGAGTGAATTCTTGGATGTGTTTTCTATTGATTTGGTGCGAGGTGTAGGGCCATTATCAATAACTCCTTATAGGATGGCTCCCACAAAGTTAGCTGAGCTTGAGAAGCAGATTGAAGATTTGCTTGAGAAGCAGTTTATCCGACCAAGTGTCTTGCCATAGGGAGCACTTGTTTTGCTTATGAAGAAGAAGGATGGTAGTTCCAGGTTGTGTGTGGATTACCGACAATTGAATAATTTAACCATCAAGAACAAGTACCCTTTGCCTATGATCGATGATTTGATGGATCAGTTGCATGGAGCTACGGTTTTCTCCAAGATAGATATGAGGTCAGGCTATCATCAGATTCTGGTCAAGGCAGAAGATGTGCAGAAGACTGCCTGTAGGTTTAGATATGGCCACTATGAGTATGTAGTTATGTCTTTTGGTGTGACTAATGCTCCAGCCATTTTCGTGGACTACATGAACATAATCTTTAACCCGTTCCTAGATAAGTTTGTTGTTGTTTTCATAGACGACATACTTATCTATTCCAAGACTCGTGAAGAACATGTTGAGCATCTTAGAATAGTGCTTGGAGTATTGATAGAGAAAAAGTTGTATGTCAAGCTGTCTAAGTGCGAGTTTTAGTTGAAAAATGCGCAATTTTTGGGCATGTGATATTAGCCAGTGGTATTTATGTGGATCCAACCAAGGTGCAGGCAATACTACAGTAGGAGAGACCCAAGTCTACTACTGAGATCAGGAGCTTTGTTGGTTTAGCGGGTTACTATCGTCGTTTCATAGAGGAATTTTCCAAAATAGTAGCACCGTTAACACAGTTGACTAGGAAGGATTAGCCTTTTGCTTGGACGGACTGATAGGTGTAAATTTTACTTGCTTTTGTTACTTAAAATGTTGTGTTTTTGAGTAATTTTTAGTATTAATTCTCATGAAAAGTATATAATTGTTGATGTAAGTATAGTTTGTAATGTTTAAATGTCAAGATATAGGTAGAAATTAAGTTTGGGGGAAATCATAATGAGTTGAGTCTTAAACTGATAAAAAAAAAAAATATCAAAGTTAGAGAAAAATTCAGAAAATGCGTTATGTGATGAATGAAGAGGTAGTTGATAAATAAAGTTTCAATGTTGTTATGTTCTTGTTCTCCTCTTCTTTAGTGTTGTTTTGTTTCCCTGTAAAACCATGTTTCTTCTAGCCAAGCCAAGTTATAACCTGAGAAAGTCCTTTTGATTTAAATCAGAATGTGTGAATTGTTTATGAGATGACTTGCAAAAGTTGATGAAGTAGTTGATGACAATCTGAGTATGAATTGGAGTTGTAAACACTTGCAGGTTGAGATAAACACAGATTGAGCGTTATGGTTTTATTCTTTTTCTGGTTGTCTTATCATTTCGGATTCAAGAACTTGTTAATATAGAAGTTATAACATTTGATCTGAATATTTGGAGGTGTAGGTACAATCCTTACTTTTGTGACAGAGATTATGTGATGGAATACTAACGCTTTGTTGGGTTCGTTTTTCTGTTGATATTGTTTATTTTCATGAGGACATGAAAATATGTAAGTTTGGGGGAGTTTGATAGGTGTAAATTTTACTTGCTTTTGTTACTTAAAATGTTGTGTTTTTGAGTAAGTTTTAGTATTAATTCTCATGAAAAGTATATAATTGTTGATGTAAGTATAGTTTGTAATGTTTAAATGTGTGTTTTGATGCTTTTGTGTGTTTATTTTTGCAATAGAATAAGGATTGGATAATATCAAAGAGACCCTGTGTGCATCAGTGGCCCAGCCAGAGCGCATCAGTGGCCCAGCCAGAGCGCACCAGAGGCCCAGCTAGAAGGAACCAGTGGCCCAGCCAGAGCGCATCAGTGGCCCAGCGACCAGGAACCAGTGGCCCAGCGAGCCAGCTCGCCCAGCGAGTTGGAGCTACTCGCCCAGCTAGCCCACTCGCCCAGCGAGTGGATTCCTTTCGCCCAGCGAAAAGTCACTTACGACTTATCTCTTTAAAGACGCGATCCAGAGGCAGAGGGAGGCAGTTCTGGAGGGGCGGAGACCAGAGGACGCTGCAGAGCTCGTTTTGGGTGCTTCCAAGGTGGAAAATCACCAATTTCCATCGTCCAATCCATGCTTTATCGCTTCTATGATGTATATGTGTAGCTAGAACTCCATTTCACTGGGGTTGAGAGTACATTTCTGAAACTCTTTGTAATTTATATATTAATGCATGATCTTGTATGAATTTTGTGTTCTATCTTTATTATTCATGCCTATGATGAGAATCTGAGCTATTTGAACGGTTAAATCATTGAGAAATGTTGAGACCGCGGACCTAGGATAGAACTGCTAAAGGATTTCGAGTCCTAGACATAGGAGGAAATTCTTAGTCATCTGTGACATTGTGATTAAGGCAAATCTGATAACTGAATTATCTAAGAGATTAGGATTTAGTTTGAATGATTCTGAACGGTCATCTCAGAGATCAGGACTGCATGCGCCTAGGATGTTGATGCTTAATTTTGAGGAATTGTGTTAGTAGAAAAATTACTTGAGTGATGAACTTGAAAATCAACCCCAGTGAACTTTAATTCATCTGTTTTTACCACTTTAATTTCATCTGTATGCAAATCTTACTTGTGTTGTAAAATTAATAGCTAAATTAGTAAACTTTAATCATTCTGTGAATCAAAACAAATCTCTTGGGAAAACGATTTCCGGACTTACCGGTTTATTACTTGTACGATTCGGTACACTTGCCGAGGTTCCAACAAGTTTTTGGCGCCGTTGCCGGGGATTTGTTTTTGTTTTCGTTGATTGTTTGTTGTTTATCTGGTTTAGTTGATTTTTGCTATCTTTTGTTTAAGTATTTATTGTGATTGTATTTGAATTCTTGTGCATCATTGTTATCATTTGTAGAAATTGTGTTGTTTTGGATTATTTTCTTTTAGTTTGTGTTTTGTATGAGAAGCAGAGAACAGGTTGAAAATCTACTTTTTGATCCGGAAATTGAAAGAACTGCTCGAAGGAACAATAGCAGAAGAAGGAGACAAAGTAGAGAATCCAGAGAAGCCTTTGCTATTTCTGAAGAAATTCTGGACTCATCATCTGGTCAAGAAAAAGAAGAAATGGAAGATAATCATACTGGAGAAGGTTCTGGGCAAGGAAGACGTACTCTTGAAGATTATAACACTTTCTCAGGACCTCTGCACTTCAACAGTATTGCAAGACCAGTGGTGAATGCTGCCAACATGGAGATGAAGCCAGCTCTTATTCATCTGGTGCAGAACAATCAATTTCATGGATTATCTCACGAGAATCTATACACTCACTTGGCTACTTTCATGGAGATCTGTAATACAGTGAGGATTCACCAGGTTCCAGATGAAGCAATCCGACTCAGCTTATTTCCATTCTCTTTGGCTGGTAATGCAAAAATGTGGCTGAATTCCTTTCCATAGAATAGTCTGACAGTCTGGGATGATGTAGTTGCAAAATTTCTGAATAAGTTCTTCCCTCAGTCCAAAGTCAATAAGGGAAAGCAGGAGATCTCTTCTTTCCAACAAGATGCTGATGAAACTCTAGGTCAAGCATGGGATAGATTCAAAGGCCTACTGAGAAAAACCCCTACTCATGGATTTGATGAGCCTACACTGCTAAATCTGTTTCTTGGAGGGTTGAAATCTCAAACAAAGTTAATGTTAGATGCATCAGCTGGAGGTAGTATCAGATGGAAGACGCCTGAAGAAGCACATGAACTGATTGAAAACATGGCTGCAAATGATAATGAAGTTCAGAGTGAAAGAGCTCAATTTCAACAAAAAGGTGTTCTTCAACTTCAATCTCAAGATGCTTTACTAGCTCAGAACAAGATTATGACTCAGCAACTTGAGACATTAATGAAGAAGTTATCTCAGCTGCCTAAAGAACTGCAGAATGTTTCTCAAACTCAACATCAGATGGTTCAGAGTTGTCAATTGTGCGGAGGAAATCATAATAATGGTCAATGTGTAGTGCAAAGCATGTCTCATGAAGAAGTACATTCTATGGGAAATCAAGGTCAAAGTTTTAATCAAGGATGGAGACCTCATCCGAGTATGGGACAAGCTGTTCCTTTCAACAGACCACCTCCACAGAACTTTCAGCAACAACCTACTCTGACAGACAGAACTTCAAAATTGGAAGAAACTCTTCAGCAGTTTATGCAGGTATCAATTTCCAACCATAAAAGTACAGAAGCCTCACTTAGGAATTTGGAGATTCAGGTGGGTAAATTAGCTAAGAAGTTGGAAGAAAAACCAGAGAAGGACTTTGGGGCAAACACTGAAGTAAATCCAAAGGAAGATTGCAATGTTATTACTACAAGATCAGGAAGAATTCTAGAAGAAAGAGAGAATGAGAAAAAAATGAGTGAAGAAAAAGATGAGATGAGTAAACAGGGAGATGAAGAAGAAGAGAAAGAGGATAAAGAAAGTGAAAAGAAGAGAGAGGGAGAGAAAAAGAAAGAACATGGGTATGAGAAACATCTTCCATATCCAAAGGTTTTCTCTAGAAAGGAGAAGGAAAGACAGTTCAAGAGTTTCATTGATATTTTCAAGAAGTTGGAAATCAAGATGCCCTTCTCAGAAGCACTGAAACAAATACCTGCTTACTCGAAATTCATGAAAGATTTGCTCACAAAGAAGAGAAAGTATATTGAGGAAGAAACTATAGAAGTACAGGGCCAGTGCAGTGCTATCATTCAGAAGTTGCTTCCACCAAAGTTTAAAGATCCAGGCAGTTTTACAATTCCATGCACCATTGGTAAACTGGCTATTGGGAAAGCGTTAATTGATCTTGGAGCCAGCATCAATCTTATGCCTTTGTCAATGTTTAAGAAGATTGGAGAATTAGAGTTGAAGCCCACACGCATGACTCTACAATTGGCAGACAGATCAATCAAATATCCGCATGGAGTAGTAGAAGATGTGTTGGTAAAGGTAGACAAATTCTTATTTCCAGTGGATTTTGTTGTCATGGAGATGGAAGAGGATAAAGAAATTCCTTTGATTTTGGGAAGGCCATTCATGAAGACTGCTCGAGTATTGATTGATGTTGATGATGGAAAGCTTAAATTGAGAGTTGAGAATGAAGAAGTAAATTTTAATGTTTTTGAAGCAATGTCTCACCCAAATGATGAAGATACATGCTTTCAAACTGATGAGCTTGAGGAAGTTTGCATGATGGCACAGAAGACGATGCACATATCATCACATCTTGAAAGAACTCTTGTTGATGCTTGTGAATTTTTACTTGTAGATGAAGAGAAGTTAATTGATGAATGTATACAGAGTCTAGATGCTTTGAAGGAGATTCCATCTGATGAAAAAGAGATAAAAGAAAAGAAGCTGGACTTGAAGTTGCTACTTTCACATTTAAAGTATGCTTTTCTTGACAAAGATGACAATAAACCTGTGATCATCAGCAATGCTGTATCCACTCTGGAGGGAGAAAAGTTAACTGAATTCTTGAAAGTGGACAAAGGAGCTGTAGGTTGGTCAAATTCTGATCTGAACAGAATAAGTCCTTCTTCTTATTCCATGCATATAATATTCATGAAGGATGATTTCAAACCATTGGTTCAACCACAGAGAGCTTCTTAGTGTCAAGCTAAAGACGTTAAACAAGCGGTTACTGGGAGGCAACCCAGCTTTTCTAACTCTATCTATTTATGTTTTCAGTTATTTTGGTTGTGTGGATTGAATCTGAATCTGTTTGGTTGTGTGGACTGAATTATGTTTCTGCAATGATTTGATTGTGAAATGTGTGTTTGAAGTTTGAATTTGAATTTTGAATTATGTCCATGATAACTGGCATGATTGTGAGATTGTTATTACAAAATCCGAGTTTTAGAACTTGTGTTATGATTATATATGAGTTGTTCTTGAATCTGATTGATTGTGACCCAGAAGTTGAATATCTGAGTGTACTGAGACAGCTTTGAAAGCAAGTGAGAAGTTGTTATTGCTATGAATTTGGTTTTTGCATAATTCTTATTATTACAGTTGCATTCTGATTTAGAAATGAGAAAGGCAGTTGTTGTTGTTGAAATTAACTACTTGGCCAGATGACTACCCATATGTGAAAATTCATCCATTGTTATCCTGTTTGAGCCTTATATATATTTGTTGTGAACCCTGAGCTTATTACAGAATAATCTACCTTATCCAACACTCTAGAAGAAGAGAACAAGAAACATATTTGTCAAGATATAGGTAGAAATTAAGTTTGGGGGAAATCATAATGAGTTGAGTCTTAAACTGATAAAAAAAAAATATCAAAGTTAGAGAAAAATTCAGAAAATGCGTTATGTGATGAATGAAGAGGTAGTTGATAAATAAAGTTTCAATGTTGTTATGTTCTTGTTCTCCTCTTCTTTAGTGTTGTTTTGTTTCCCTGTAAAACCATGTTTCTTCTAGCCAAGCCAAGTTATAACCTGAGAAAGTCCTTTTGATTTAAATCAGAATGTGTGAATTGTTTATGAGATGACTTGCAAAAGTTGATGAAGTAGTTGATGACAATCTGAGTATGAATTGGAGTTGTAAACACTTGCAGGTTGAGATAAACACAGATTGAGCGTTATGGTTTTATTCTTTTTCTGGTTGTCTTATCATTTCGGATTCAAGAACTTGTTAATATAGAAGTTATAACATTTGATCTGAATATTTGGAGGTGTAGGTACAATCCTTACTTTTGTGACAGAGATTATGTGATGGAATACTAACGCTTTGTTGGGTTCGTTTTTCTGTTGATATTGTTTATTTTCATGAGGACATGAAAATATGTAAGTTTGGGGGAGTTTGATAGGTGTAAATTTTACTTGCTTTTGTTACTTAAAATGTTGTGTTTTTGAGTAAGTTTTAGTATTAATTCTCATGAAAAGTATATAATTGTTGATGTAAGTATAGTTTGTAATGTTTAAATGTGTGTTTTGATGCTTTTGTGTGTTTATTTTTGCAATAGAATAAGGATTGGATAATATCAAAGAGACCCTGTGTGCATCAGTGGCCCAGCCAGAGCGCATCAGTGGCCCAGCCAGAGCGCACCAGAGGCCCAGCTAGAAGGAACCAGTGGCCCAGCCAGAGCGCATCAGTGGCCCAGCGACCAGGAACCAGTGGCCCAGCGAGTTGGAGCTACTCGCCCAGCGAGTGGATTCCTTTCGCCCAGCGAAAAGTCACTTACGACGTATCTCTTTAAAGACGCGATCCAGAGGCAGAGGGAGGCAGTTCTGGAGGGGCGGAGACCAGAGGACGCTGCAGAGCTCGTTTTGGGTGCTTCCAAGGTGGAAAATCACCAATTTCCATCGTCCAATCCATGCTTTATCGCTTCTATGATGTATATGTGTAGCTAGAACTCCATTTCACTGGGGTTGAGAGTACATTTCTGAAACTCTTTGTAATTTCTATATTAATGCATGATCTTGTATGAATTTTGTGTTCTATCTTTATTATTCATGCCTATGATGAGAATCTGAGCTATTTGAATGGTTAAATCATTGAGAAATGTTGAGACCGCGGACCTAGGATAGAACTGCTAAAGGATTTCGAGTCCTAGACATAGGAGGAAATTCTTAGTCATCTGTGACATTGTGATTAAGGCAAATCTGATAACTGAATTATCTAAGAGATTAGGATTTAGTTTGAATGATTCTGAACGGTCATCTCAGAGATCAGGACTGCATGCGCCTAGGATGTTGATGCTTAATTTTGAGGAATTGTGTTAGTAGAAAAATTACTTGAGTGATGAACTTGAAAATCAACCCCAGTGAACTTTAATTCATCTGTTTTTACCACTTTAATTTCATCTGTATGCAAATCTTACTTGTGTTATAAAATTAATAGCTAAATTAGTAAACTTTAATCATTCTGTGAATCAAAACAAATCTCTTGGGAAAACGATTTCCGAACTTACCGGTTTATTACTTGTACGATTCGGTACACTTGCCGAGGTTCCAACACGGACCAGTGTGAATCTAGCTTTTAAGAGCTAAAGCAGAGGTTGATCAGTGCTCTAGTGTTGGTGATCCTTGACACACAAAAACCTTTTGAGGTTTACTGTGATGCTTCGTATTAGGGATTGGGTTGTATGTTGATGCAAGAGAGGAAGGTGGTTGCTTATGTTTCAAGGCAGCTCAAGGTTCATGAGAAGAATTACCTTACTCATGACTTGGAGTTGGAAGTTGCGGTGTTTGCCTTGAAGATTTGAAGGCACTATCTTTATGGTGCACAATTTCAAGTGTTCAGTGATCATAAGAGTTTGAAGTATCTCTTTGATCAAAAGGAGCTGAACATGAGGCAGAGGAGATGGATGGAGTTTTTGAAGGATTATGAGTTTGATTTACTTTATCATCTAAGGAAGGGAAATGTGGTAGCAAATGCATTGAGCAGGAAGACAGTGCATGTGTCGGCGTTGATGGTTAGAGAGTTAGAGTTGGTAGAGAGCTTTAGGGATTTGAGACTGCAAGTGGAGTTAGAGTCAGATTGTATCAGATGCAGTAGTCTTGTGGTGTCGAGTAATTTATTGGGCCACATCAGAGAGAAGTAATTGTCAGACGTCGCGCTATAGAGACCAGTGGGATTGTTTGGGTCAGATCAGGGCAGAGACTTTGTTTCAGGGGCTGATGGTATTCTGAGGTTCAGAGGTAGAATCTATATTCCTGATGATGGTGAGTTGAAGAGATTGATCCTTGAGGAGGGTCATCAGAGTCGTTTTAGCATGCATCTTGGCATAACTAAAATGTATCAGGACCTTAAGGAATCTTTTTGGTGGTCTGGGATGAAGAGAGATGTAGCACAATTTGTTTCATCTTGCTTGACCTGTCAGAAGGTTAAGGTGGAGCACTAGAGACTAGGTGGTTTATTGCAGCAGTTAGAGATTCCTGAGTGGAAATGGGATAGCATAGTTATGGATTTTCTTACTCAATTTCCGCAGACGGTTAGAGGTAATGATGCGGTTTGAGTGATTGTAGACAGATTGACCAAGAGTGCTCACTTTTTGGCTGTGAATTTGAGAATGTCAATGGCAAAGCTTGCACAGTTATACATCAGAGAGGTAGTGAGACTGCATGGTGTGCCTTCTAGTATTATGTCAGATAGAGATTCGCGGTTCAGTTCTAGATTCCAGCAAACATTATAGAGTGAGATGGGCAACAGACTACAAATGAGTTCAACTTAGCATCCCCAGACTGATGAGCAGTCAAAGAGGACGATCCATTCACTTGAGGATTTGTTGAGGACGTGTGTATTGGATCATTTGGGAGTCTGGGATGTGGTGTTATCATTGGTGGAGTTCACCTACAACAATAGTTATCAGGCCAACATTAGTTTGGCACCGTTCAAGGCATTGTATGAAAGACGTTGTAGAATACCTTTGTGTAGGATATGCATGTCAAAGAAGATTTTTCCGTAGAGGTGCAGCCTGTCAGGATTGTGGAGAGCCAAACCAAGCAACTTAGAGGAAAAACCATCAGTCTAGTCAAAGTTTTCTGGGATAGTAGGACATGTGATTCTAATTGGGAGTTGTAGGGAGTTATGAGAGAGTCTTATTCTCACCTGTTCTCTGGTAAGTCTAATTTTCGAGGTTGAAAATTTTTGTTGTTGGGGAGAATGTAAAAACCTAGAAAATAGAGTATTAGAGTTTATAGGTGTATTAAAATAATGAGACCGAGTATTTTATAACCTTATAATATAAATAGAATTTTATAAAGCTCGTCTTGTTATCTAAAACACGGTTTATCTCTCTAAACTCTTTTCTCATCATTCTCCCTCACTTCTCTCTAGAAATTCTTACTCCTCATTCATCTGTTCGACGATCAGGAAGTGTCGAGACGATCCTGGCATCAAGGACTACATTTCCTACCGATTAATTTCTCATTTCGAGCCGGTAAAATTCATTCCTCTTTTTTAGGTTTTCTCTAACTTTGTTATCATACAGAAATTCTGTATTGCATGTGTTTGAAATCTCCTTCTCTTGATTTTTGGTTCAATTTAAGTTCTAAGAGTCGTTTTCTATCACTGATTGGTGATTTGTAAGTGTTTCTAGAATTTCCTTGCGGTGCAAGTAAACTATCAAGGTTTCTATGAGTTGTGCCAAGTTTAGACAAGGTAAGGGAAGTTAGATTATTGCTTTAATTAGGGATTTAGTATGTATGTGTAATAATTCTAAATTTCTTGTGTGAAAGATCTTAAGTTAGGTTTTTGAATAAATGTATGATGTGTAACTTGACCATTTTGAGTGTGCAATTGTGGAATGGTGATACTGAAATGAATTTGGATGATGTTTGATTTGTGATTAGTTGTGTGGAATGGTAGAAATTTGTGATAATATGGTTTGGTTGTGAATAGAGTCACATTGTTGTGGTTTAGAGTTAGTTTAGAGGAAGTGGAGTAATGAAAATGAGAATTTGGGGTTTATTGTGCATTTAGTCTTTGGGGAAGGTTTTGGTAAGTCAAATAGGACTGGTTTGAGCTCTTAAGTTACTCAAAAACATGGCAAAAGTGGTAGAATTAGATTTGGGTTCCTAAGTTGAGGAATTTGGAGTTTCGAAAAAAGAATTTGCTCATAAACACTTTAGATTGATGATAGGAAGGGTTAGAAATGTTTAGTCAATTCCAATTAGGTATATAACACAATTTAGGAGAGTTAAAAGTTGTGAAAAATAGTTAGAATTGGTAAACTTGGAGTGAGTTGCTTAATTCTGCATAATTGACACTATAAAATTATGCAGACTCGCTAAGCGAATAGATTCGCACAGCGAGTAGTCATGGCGAGTTGCTCTCTGTCGAAGCAGTCGCACAGCGATAAGGTATGTTGTGCGAATGGTTTGGGGGTTGGCTCTCTGTTCGAGGATTCGCACAGCGAGATAATGCGCTAAGCGCATGATTGTGGTCTAGGATCACTACCAGTTATTCGAATAGCGAAGGAGTGTGCCCATCGAGTGTTTGGGGGATCTGAACCATTGTTCGGGTTTTCACATAGTAGTTTGGGACGCTATGCGAGGGATTGAGATCTGGTACCATTGTAAGTTTATTCGCATAGCGAGAGGGACCGCTGTGCAAGAAACCTCTAGATTCGCCCAGCGAGGGTATGCGCTGAGTGAATGGTTCAAGTTCTAGTGGCTCTTTTCTTGATTTCTTATTTGATTTGAATGAATGTAGTTAATTAATTTAGATGATGTATAAATGTGTACTAAATTATAAGAACATCAAATATTTGAGTTGAGATTCAAATGGGAATAAAGGATGTTTTCAAAATGGTGTGGTTAGTTTCAATATGGAATTCTCTCGGTGACATTCAAGTTTGTTTAGAATGAATGCAGGAGTTGAGTATTAGGAGTTATCCTAACACTCTAATGATCTTTCATTCTCACATAGAGATGATTGATTCATGTGGTGAGAGTAGTAAGAGGTCCTAGTGTAAGCGCTACTTGGAGGCCTATTACGTGGTAACGGACTAACCTTGTGTGTGTGGTAGGGTGAAACTCATGGAAATGGCTTTGCAAAGCAGTAGAGGCCACCACAAGTGCACAACCCGCCATAGCTCGGTGTACATTCTATGTTCGGACGGTCAAGTCTAAGTCACGATGTATATATATGTGTGTGTGTGTGTGTATATATATATATATTTGGATGTTTAAAGTCAATTATTTTTCATATGCTTGAATTAAGTTGTGATTGTATGTTTTATTAAGATATGAATCTTTTATATCTAGCTTACCCTTCTATCTGTGTTTGTCTTTGTATGTGCTATTTTCTTTCCTTTGCAATGATCATCCTGTGGGTGTGAGTAGAGGGAGATGAGGTTTCCCTGGAGTAGGCGTTGGATGGAGCAGATGCGACTTTATAGATTAGTTATATCCATAGTGTAGATAGTTTTGAACTAGTGTATATAAAGTATAAATTCTATGGTTATTTTGGATAATTGTTCTATCATATTATATATGTGATATCATATATGTGATGACTCCTATATATAGTTTTCGGCTATATTTTTTTAGATGTTAAGACTTGGCTTATATTAAACTCTCCCTCTTTGTTAAAAGCTTCACACATAATTTTAAATTATATTTTGATAGTATATATATTAAATGTAAATATTATATATTATTAAAATGTATATACTTTTGAATTAAAAATAATTTGACTCCAATATCTATTAAAATAAAAAATTAAAAAGATACATTGAATTTATTTGATAATCATAAATTAAAAATAAAGAAAAGTCACCGACAATAAATGTTTGAAAACAAAAAAAAAACATGAAATAACAAATTAATTTCAATTATAATTTTCTTCATGAACAAATTGTATTTAAAAATTTTCTTTCAAATCTACTTGAAGTGACCATGAATTTGATAAATTTGTCTTTGACTAATGTGTGCTTTCCTTCATGAATATTTTCACAGTCACTTTGATGACCATCAATTATTGGAATGTTAGAGCATCATATATCTCTACTTAAATTATTATACCAATGATCTTTATTATCTTATAGTGTATTTTTCATCTTTAACAATTACACGGAAATTGTAAAAATAAACTTCTGATTAAAGCTTTTATTAAGCTTAAATTTGAATCTCACAAATCCCTAGATCCACATAAAGATCTCATAATTTGCTTGAAATCAAAGAAAAACTTATCCATTATGATTTGAAATGAAACAAGTTCCATGTATCCTCTAGATCCCGCACACTGTTGAAAATTAATAAATAAATTAACAAAAAAATATTAATACCAATAAACTATATATATATATATATATATATATATATATATATATATATATATATATATATATATATATATTTCTTTATAAAGTAACGGATAGATGAAAGAGTAAAATATGAGAAATATATTAGGGTTTTATTATAACGGAATGTCAATGTCACAGTGTCTGGAAGTCATTTAATTTTTTTCCCGCGAAACGCGCTTCTGATCACGCACTCCAACTCTCTCACTCTTTCAATTAAACTCTTCCTTCCAAACCAAAACCAACCAAACTTTACCCAATTCTCTCTGTCATGTTCGCGGCGTCTCCGCCACCCTCGGCCGCCGCTACCACCGCCGGCGTTGGTCTCGGCTACGGCATTGCCATCGCCGTCAGCATCCTCGTCCTCATCTCCTCCATCATGCTCGCCTCCTACGCCTGCGTCCGCTTCAAATCAAACTCTCCTCGCACTCGCAACAACACTTATTACGACCAAACGGAACAGAATATCAGCGTTCACGACTCCGGTGGGCCCGAACTCGTCGTCCTGGGCCTGGAAAAGCCCGCCATCGAGGCCTACCCGAAGATCGTGGTAGGAGAGAGCGGCCGCCTCCCCAGGCCCAACGACAGCGGCTCCTGCGCCATCTGCCTCTGCGACTACCTTCCCAAGGACACCGTACGCTGCGTTCCGAGCTGCCACCACTGCTTTCACGCGGACTGCGTGGACGAGTGGCTGAAGATGAGTGCCACGTGTCCGCTCTGCCGGAACTCGCCGGCGCCATCACCATCGCCGTCACCGACGCCGCTGGCGGAGCTCGTTCCGCTGGCTTTCCACGCCAGGTGATTCATTCGTTCATTCTTGTCTTAATTGTATAACTAATTGTGTTTCTCGCGAGATCGAAAGAAAATTCGTTGAACGTTAATTTTTCGTTTGTTCTTTCGTCAACACGAAACGATTAACATTCGGATTCTGGATTCTAATTTGGATGAGATCTGATGTGATGGAATCTGATTTTTTTTCACTAAGTCTAGTTCATAAATACATTATATTAATTTTAAAATATGTCGCTTTTTAATTATTAAATTTGGACTTTAATTTTCATAAATTTTATTAAATATGAAAGTGAAATTTTAAATTTGATTGGAGGCCCGTACTAATAATATAATACCTATACATTGAAGGTAGGTAAGTTTTGTCCTTTACTTATTTATTAATTACTGAGATAATTTGTGAAGATAAACTAGAAAATATGTATAGTGCATTATAAATTGAAAACATTAATTGTTTTGAAATAAATTAAAATTATTAAAAGTGCGAATGAGGGAACATTTACAACTTCCTAAAAAATTCAATATACCACCTTATAACATATATGCCATAAACAAACGTAATCAACATAAATATACCTAATAAATTAAAGTGGAGTATATAATTATTAAATATTTGAATAAAGGAAAAAATAAATATATATAAATATTTAAATTTTAAAATTAAACATCTCTGCTTAGATTTAAGATCATAAACCAATCTCTACTGTTATATATATATATATATATATATATATATATATATATATATATATATATATATATATATATATATATATATATATATATAAAAGTATAATCACCTAAGTGACAACAAATTATAATAAAAAATAGAGAATCAAATACTATAATTAAATTATTTAATGGTAATGTATATTTTTTTGTAAAATACATCATCCTATACGTTTACAAATTTATTTTTCTATCAGTCATTTTTTATTTGTGTTTCAATACGAATGTTGAGACCAAGATACAAACCTAACAAATCGCAACTACTTCTTCCTATGATGTCGTTACCGTGATATCTCCCTTCCTGTGCCAAGCTCTCTGAGGGGAAAATGGGCTGGGTACCTGCAAAGGTACTCCGACGCTCAAGTTAGAAAAGGATATGTTGAACCATTTCAATTCAAAGTGAAGAAGAAGATTAATATTTTCTCTCTTAATTTCTCTTAAGGAAAAACGTACCTTTTTTTCCTCTCTGCTTTTCATATTTAAAACAATAAAATAAACCGTTTACCTAAAAATCTGGTCAGTTATCAAAGTTGACCACTTGGAAGTTGTAACTGTTAGATCGTGCTTGACACTGGATCAGTTACTCCCGTGATTCGTGGCATTAACTGATATTCCTAACCGCTTACTCCTAACCGCTTATTTAGAGTTGACCGGTTGACCGGATGTGTCCTGATATCGCTCATTAATTGTCGATCGTCTGGTGTATCGACACAAACATGCGAGCGCTATATGTCGCGACATCGCTGTTTGCTTGTTAATCACCAATGTGTCGACATCAACATGTAAATGCTATGATGCGATCGTCTTAACGATTGACGTCGTGATGTGTTCGACATACATACGATCGTGACATTACGATCGTAAAAAGGCTCGGTATTGTGTACCTTTATTGTTGGTTTTAACGGTCGCCCGGGTTACTGGTCGACCGTTGGTGAATTCAGGTATCCTACGGTACATGCCCCCCGAGTCCGAGTAAACGAGCGCAGATTTTACTTGCGAGTTTACTATAGGACGTTGAGTGCTTCTTTATTGGGGAAGTGATACGCACTGTTTTGGCGTTAAGAGTTTTAGGGTTTCCCGCTTTTTTGGGGAAGCGAAAAGACATGAAATTACAGCCGCTGGATTGGATTTGATCTGACGGCGCATGATGCATTTGCTTTCTTGGCTTCTTTAATACGAAACGAAGGTCAAAAGACGCGCTGTGCTTACCAGAACCTAAGAGTGTCATCTTCTTGCCGGTGGTAGTTGTCCTGCTTTTTACGAGTTGAATCTTTCTTCATACGAAATTTGCCAGGTAAACACTCTGTTAGCAAAATGATCAAGATGAAGTTTTGATGATATCCAAATCAAGTCAAGAGAAATCAAGATTCAAGATGTTATGAAGACTTATATTGTGATGGAAAGCTTTTGTAATACTCTTAGAAATATGTATAGGACTTAGATTAGAAAAAGAAAAGTGTTTTGTAAAATTACTATAGTAAATCATTGCAACAAAACACTATAGTACTATTCATATGAATAGTAACACTATTCACGTGAATAGTGACGGTTAACGGTAAGAGTATCGCACTTAACACGGACGTTGGAGAAACTAGTCGTTGAAGAAACTAGCCGTATATGACCGTTGGACAAACTAGCCGTTTATGGCCGTTGGACAAACTAGCCGTTTATGGCCGTTGGACAAACTAGCCGTTTATGGCCGTTGGACAAACTAGCCGTTAAGTTTGTCTTTTAGTGAATGGAAGAGCCTTTGGATGAGTCTATAAATAGACTCTCATTTCCTCTCAAAAAAAAAATCTAGAGACACAGAAACTCTTCCCTTGTGCTCAAAATACTCAGAAATTCTTGAGACTTGTGTGTTCTTGTTCGGCTTGTGAAACTCTTGTCTGTGGAGCTGGTAAAGTGCTGCTACGGTGACAGAGGAAATAGCCGGTTCATCCTTGGTGTGTCTAAGGAGGTGTTCGGAAGAGAATCATCCTTCGTGAAGTATTCGGAGGAGGTGTTCATCCTTCGTGAAGTATTCGAAGGAGGTGTTCATCCTTTGTGAAGACTCAAAGGAGGTGTAGTTTCATCTCTTGTGGTATCAAGAGAGGTGGTTTCTAAACTCTTACAAATTGTATCTTTGTTATTGTAATTTGTAATTGTTTTGTGTTAGTGAAACTATTTATCTTGTTTTGAGATAAGCGACTAGACGTAGGATTGGTAAGATCCGAACCAGGATAAAATCATCTGTGCAAATTTCTCTCAACCTTACTCTTGCTTTATTTGTCTTTATTAATTGCTAAGTAAGTTTAATTGAGTAGAAATTAAAAGGCACACGTTAGTATTAAAAACCCTCTTGGTTTGTTATTCCACGCTAACCCTTCCGCTGCAGCCGCTCCTGACAATTGGTATCAGAGCTTGCTTTGATAGTCATTCAAATGGCAGGATCACATCAAACCTTTGCAGAGGGTGCTTCTATCAATAGACCACCACTATTCACAGGTGAAAATTATGCATTCTGGAAGGTCAGAATGCAAATTTTTATGGAATCTATTGATATAGATATTTGGGATGCTGTTGCATCTGGTCCTTTTGTTCCAACTAACAATATGCAGGAACCAAAGCCCCGTGACCAATGGACCATTGAAGAAAAGAGAAGATCTCAGAATGATGTAAAAGCCCGGAATATCATTGCGTCAGCGTTGACTGTTGATGAGTTCTACAGGGTCTCTGTCTGCAAAAACGCTAAAGAAATGTGGGAAACTTTAGGAGTAACTCATGAAGGCGGAGATGAAATCGGGTGTGCTAAAACGAATACTTTAATCATGGAAGAGAATAATTCAAGCTCTTCATCAAGCACAACATCAAGTATGGGTGATTCTGATGAGCAAGCATACATCTGTTTAGTAGTGAACGACGACACTGGAAGCCAAGTAAGTACCTCTAGCGATTCTGATGATTCTGATCATATTGATGAAGATGAATTACATGAAATTTATAGAGAATTATTGATAGAATCAGAAAAACTAGATCTTGCTCATAAGAAATTGAAAAAGGATTTTAAAGAATTACAAAAGAAATATGAAAAATCCTTAGAAGAAATAGAAACTTTAAATAGTAAAATTTCAAATGTAGAAAATGATACAAATATATCTGCTGAGTGTAAATTTTGTGATAAACATAAATTGAAAGTTGATAACATTGAAAAATCAATAGCAGATGAAAATAAGAATTTAAAATTAAATTTTGAAAATATTTTTGAAGAAAATAAAGATTTAAAAAAATAAAGTTTTATTTTTTGAAAAGGGTAAATTTACTAGTAGTGATGAATGTGCTTCTTGTGAAAATTTTAAGAAACTACTAGAACAAACAACCTCAGGAGAATGTAGTAAAACTAATGAAAATAAGGTTGTTAAAAATAAGTATGTTCCTAGAATTAAAAATAAACACAATCATAGAACCCGTAGAACTTGGGTAGAAAAAGGAACAACTTATAGGAACACAAATGTTGTATCATGCTTTTATTGTATGAAAAAGGGTCATACATCTAACAAATGTAAAATTAAGCATTATGGTGTTCCAAGTGGTAGATATATTTGGGTTATAAAATAATTTTTTTTTTTTTTTAAATCTAACCCAAAGGACCCATACAAAACAGTTGGGTACCTATTATTTAAAATTTAAAATTTCTTTAAAACAATTTTGTTTTAATTTTTTAAAAGAAGAATTAAGAAATTTTATTTCAAAGAAAATGTTTATATTTTTATACAAAGCATATATAGTTTTCAAACGGAAAATAGTTAAAAAATTTTATGTGAGCATGTTGTCTTTGATGAAATTGTAGACCTTGAGGCAAAACCTCTTGAGTCAGTTGAATTACATGCAGGCAATGACGAAGATTTGTAGAAGACAACAAATGAAGCAAATAATGATGACAATCCTCAAGATAAAGATCTAAACAATGTTTTATAAGATCTTTCTCCTAAAAATATTTGCTTTAAATATCCTATTGTGCATGTTTGAATGAATCTTTAAATTTGAAATATTTTTAGCTCATATGCATACATGCTTTTATTAAGGGGGAGTATTATCTTAGGGGGAGAACATCAACACAACTTTTTAATTATGATCAAAAAGGGGGAGAAAATGTTTAAAGCTTATTTGCCTATTTGTACTATTTGTGCTTATTCACTAATGCACTCTTTCTTCCATAAGTTGTGTTTTAAATACAGATTATTACCAAAAGCTTTAAATCAAGGAGTTTTTGATCATCATCAAAAAGGGGGAGATTGTTAGCAAAATGATCAAGATGAAGTTTTGATGATGTCCAAATCAAGTCAAGAGAAATCAAGATTCAAGATGTTATGAAGACTTATATTGTGATGGAAAGCTTTTGTAATACTCTTAGAAATATGTATAGGACTTAGATTAGAAAAAGAAAAGTGTTTTGTAAAATTACTATAGTAAATCATTGCAACAAAACACTATAGTACTATTCATATGAATAGTAACACTATTCACGTGAATAGTGACGGTTAACGGTAAGAGTATCGCACTTAACACGGACGTTGGAGAAACTAGTCGTTGAAGAAACTAGCCGTTTATGACCGTTGGACAAACTAGCCGTTTATGGCCGTTGGACAAACTAGCCGTTTATGGCCGTTGGACAAACTAGCCGTTTATGGCCGTTGGACAAACTAGCCGTTAAGTTTGTCTTTTAGTGAATGGAAGAGCCTTTGGATGAGTCTATAAATAGACTCTCATTTCCTCTCAAAAAAAAAATCTAGAGACACAGAAACTCTTCCCTTGTGCTCAAAATACTCAGAAATTCTTGAGACTTGTGTGTTCTTGTTCGGCTTGTGAAACTCTTGTCTGTGGAGCTGGTAAAGTGCTGCTACGGTGACAGAGGAAATAGCCGGTTCATCCTTGGTGTGTCTAAGGAGGTGTTCGGAAGAGAATCATCCTTCGTGAAGTATTCGGAGGAGGTGTTCATCCTTCGTGAAGTATTCGAAGGAGGTGTTCATCCTTTGTGAAGACTCAAAGGAGGTGTAGTTTCATCTCTTGTGGTATCAAGAGAGGTGGTTTCTAAACTCTTACAAATTGTATCTTTGTTATTGTAATTTGTAATTGTTTTGTGTTAGTGAAACTATTTATCTTGTTTTGAGATAAGCGACTGGACGTAGGATTGGTAAGATCCGAACCAGGATAAAATCATCTGTGCAAATTTCTCTCAACCTTACTCTTGCTTTATTTTTCTTTATTAATTGCTAAGTAAGTTTAATTGAGTAGAAATTAAAAGGCACACGTTAGTATTAAAAACCCTCTTGGTTTGTTATTCCACGCTAACCCTTCCGCTGCAGCCGCTCCTGACACACTCAATCTTTTCTTCATCCTAGTGTGGTTTGTTTTTTACCGATAATGGAAGAAAAGGGGCAGAATGTTCATGCCGAGACATCGTACTCGTCGCCGGTGACGGAGTGCCGTGAAGTCAATACCATTCCAAGTGGGGAAGATGCTTTCTGGTACAGTGGTGTGGTGAGTGAAGTGCCTGAGAATCGTGCTGAGCCCACGACTAGTAGCGGTGGCTATGACTGGGCTTCACGTGAAGTAAGTGAAATTCGTAGTATGTTTAGGAGCCAAGTAATGTTGGCCGATTGGGTAGAAAATAGTTGTATCTTGAGAACCCTAGGTTATAGTTCATGTATTAAACTGGTGGCCTGTCGTGAGGATGAGAGAGTTTTTCATGGAAGGGAAAATGCCACCAACGATTTTTTCTACTGCTATTCTCCTCCGTTTTACGATTTGTATCTTAGATTGCCCCTGACAACCTTTCAAATGGTTGTGTTGAAAACCCTAAACGTGGCCCCTACTCAACTACATCCTAACAGTTGGGGATATATGCAGGCGTTCGCTGTCGTCTGCCAAGCTTTGGCCATTAGGCCTACAGTGGCGTTGTTTTTGTGTTTCTTTAGGTGTCGCCCAGTTGCTAAGAAGGGTTGGGTGTCGTTAATTTCCGAACCGGGTGACGCTCTCTTAGAACTCTATTTGCAGTCGTATAGGGGTTTTAAACAGAAGTTTTTTAAAGTGTCGATCCTTGAGGCGGGACGAACATACTTTTTTGAGGAGGATGGAAATCCGAAATTTCCTCTGTATTGGACAAGGAATCCCCTGAGGTTTACCTCGTGGGACGAGGATAAAATGACTATCGAGGAATTGGAGGCTTTGGACGTGTTGACGGCATTGCCTCGCCCCTTTTCTTCCCGTGGGCTCATAAATTGCCTTGAGCATGATGATTTCAACTCAAGGGTATTTGGTATGTTTCACTTACTGTTATTTGTGTATGATATTGGATTGTCGTTGACTGTGTTGGAGTAATTTTGTGTTCGACAGAGATAATGGGGAGAAAAGGATCCGTTCGCAATTGGTTCCAAGCCATCGACACTGATCAGGATGCTGGCAAGGCAGGTGCCATTTGTTCGGGCCCTTCTTCAAGACCTATCTGAATCCAGTCGTCTGTTCCGAATGTGTGAGTGGTGATATCCGAGGACGTAGTGGTCACGATTAAATCACGGTAACGACATCACAGGAAGAAGCGGTTGCGATTCGTTAGGTTTGTATCTCGGTCTCAACATTCGTACTGAAACATCACAAATTGGATTTCCATTTGGAGGACGCTGAGAAGAAGGTAGTAGAGGGGATGACGGAGCAACAAATAGCTGACGACATGCTCGAGATGGCCAGCCGAATAACGATGGCTTCCTGGCATATGGCGTACGCTTCTGATAGGGGCCGAGTTGGACAAGGTGCGAACGCAACTGAAAGAGAAGACCGACGCCCATGCTGCCAGCGAACAACAGCTACGGCGATCTGAACAACTGTTGCGTGAAGGGCAGGCCTTGCTGGACTCCACTCGGGACGCCGGTGCGAGGTTAAAAAGGGAGAGGGACGAGCAGAGATTGGCGAAGGATCAGGCGGTCTCCGAATTGGCTTAGCTATGAAAGACTATGGTGGAGGTGTCGTAGGAAAGAGACAACTTGATGAAGGAGAGGGATGAGTTGGTCGTCGCGGCTGCCGAAGACCAAGAGGAAAGAGAAGATATGCGCGAAGCCATTGTGGTGGAGCATACCAGGGGGTTCAAGAAGGCGCTGAGGCAAGTGACCATCTTCTTCAAGTGTCGACCGAGGGGGTGGTATTTGACGTGTGTAAAGATGTATATGAGGGTCAGATGCTGCCTCTTGCGGAGATTCCAGCCGATGCCTTCATGGAAGCTGAAGATGACGCCGAGGATGCAATGACCGTGGCGGAAGGACATCCTGAAGTGGCCGTGGAAGTGGCAGCAGATGAAGAGCTAAATGTTGTGGAGGCAGAAGAAGCTAATGTCGGATCCCCAAACATTGTAATAGATTAGGATTTTGAATTTGGGTGTAAAGATAAACATGATGTTTGTTTTGGTATGAATTTTTGAACTTGAGTTGATAACTTTGAGTATTTGCGAGCTTTGTAAACCTTCCACATGATGGTTGCTGAGTATTTGTGAACTTTGTGAATTTTTGCCGTGACGATTTTTGATGACGTGTTGTACGTTCGTCTAGATGAACGAGCGTCTAAGTTGGATTTAAGAACAATGTAGCGCATGAACGTCGAGGGTGAGGATCGACTAAAGAAATGATATCCTAAGTGTCGATGTCGAGCGTGTTAATAACGTTGTGCACGACCGTCGAGGGTGAGGATCGAATAGGGAAATAATGGTCGGAATTGCACTGGGTGTTCAAGGGAGAACATCTACCAGAGGGAGTGTATCCCGAACGGACTGGGTGTTTAAGGGAGAACATCTACCAGAGGGAGTGTACACCAATTCGTTCAAACGTGGATGTGTCTAGGGTGATCGAAGACGACCGTGTAACATGCCGAATAAAGTCAGGAGAATGTAACCCTAGGACTCGACATGTGAGAAATTATAAATGAAATGAAATAATAATAAAAATGAAATATGCTCTTTATTTAGAATTGAGATGAATAATGTGCCATGAATAAAAATGAACGTTAACTAAAATAATATTTGAGATGAGTAGCATTCCATGTGTTGGGGACGGGTTGTCCGTTGAGAAGTTGGAGGCGGTATGCTCCATTCATCATATCCTCAACGATGCGGAATGGTCCCTCCTAGTTGGATGCTAGCTTGTCGTGCGTTCGGTCCTTCCTGGCTTCTCCCCGTTTCCGCCACACAAGATCGTCGTTTTTGAATGCTCGGGCTTTGACCTGAGTGTTATAACGGCGGGAGAGCATTCTCTTTTGAGCTTCTGCACGAACAGTGGCGACCTCTCGACGCTCGGGAAGGGTGTTGAGATTCATCCGTAATTGTTCATCATTAAGTGTCATATTGGTGATGTTTCGTCTTAGCGAGGGCTCCCCGACCTCGACCGGGAGCATGGCGTCAGTGCCATAAGTTAAGTTGAATGGAGTATCCCCGGTGGATCCATGCGGAGTGCACCTGTACGCCCATAAGACTTCGGGCAATTTGTCCACCCATAAACCTTTGGCCTCGCTGAGTCACTTCTTCAATTCGGTAAGTATGGCTTTATTCGCAGCATCGACTTGTCCATTAGTTTGTGGATGTTCGACCGAGCTAGTGACATGTTTAATGCCCAAACTGCTAAGGAATTCCTCCAATTTTTGCTCGACGAACTGGCGACCGTTGTCGGTGATGATTTTCTGTGGTAGACCGAATCGACAGATCAAGCGCCAGATGAATTTCTGCACTCGCTGGGCGCTGATAACGGACAATGGTTCGACTTCTATCCACTTGGTGAAATAGTCGACCGCCTGATGAGAGGGTCGCACCTCCCAACAAAAGTTGTGCATAAAAGAATGCAGTATAGTACTAGGCAGTGACTCCTAGGTCGTCTCTCAAGGACCAATTTGTGGTTCAGTCTCAGGTTAACACTAAGTGGGGGGTTTTGAAATGTTTTGGTTGCGGATGAAAATTAAATACAACTGAATATAAATGAAAGCATTAAAATGAAAACTACAACAGATAAACATCCAAACACAAAATCAAGTTGTAAAAATGCAACGGTTAAGCTAAAACATTAAATGCACAATATTATCATCTATCCTACATATTCACCACCAAAAAGAAGAAAATCAATTCAAAATATTTTAAGGCAAAAGCAATAAAAGAAAATAAAACTTCTCTACTGACCCATTCATCTACAAAAGGAAATTGAAATTGGAAAATGCTTTTAAAAGTCCTCCTTGCCGTTACACTTCCATTCCATGTATTTCATTCTAAAAAAAATCAAAATAAGTGAAATGCTTGCCCCTGGATACTCTTTGGCCATGACATATGTTGCATGTAGAGAAAATTAAAATAATTGGAATGCTTCTTACACTTCCAACATCTATCATATTTTAATCACCACATCTCCATTCATTCTTAAAAAGAAAATAAAAGAAAAAAAAATCACGTAGCACTTCTTCTTTCTTTACGTAAATCACCAACCGTCCTTCTACTTTTTGCTTTCAAAAGTGGATTAATTCTCAGCTGTACCAATTCAGACCGTGACCCCACTTACCTTCAATAATCGTGCTCTCCTCTTTCATTCATCAAGGAAACAAAATAATTTAACACCTTGTTCAAGTTCTTTCAACTAAAATAAATCAGCTTTTTCTAAAAGAACCCACCAATCACCGTGAGCAACTCTTGGACATGGTTTTCCATCATCTTTCATCTAACTCTCCAAAGCATTTAATCACCAAATAAAAAAAATATATAAAAGCTGGCAGCATGCATACTTCTTCACAGCAAAATAACACTAATATAAAAATAAAAATCTGGTTCAAACATGAAGACAAAAACAAGAACAAGACCATGTGTTCATTCACTACACCAAAAATAAATCTCCCCCAAGGTCTACTGGAACCTCCATGCTTGCTTTCTTTCTCCCGATCCACTCTCCTCTCGGTGGCAGCTCAGCTTTTTCAAGCCAAAATCAATTCTTCCTCCTTCTTTCTCTCGGTCGTTCCCTTCTAGTTCTTACATTTTTCTTTTGTTCAAAAACCTAGAGAAAAACAAAAAAGTTCCGTCGTCCCAAAACCAAGTGGACTAGAGAAAACCCGTGGACAATGGCCAGTGGCGGCTCTCCCTCATACTCATGGGATCCCGTGTGCGTGGACGTGGCTTTCCTTGTGGGCCGCGTGCTCCATTCCATTTCAGCTATGCAATGTTTTTTTTTTTTTGGACGTGTGCTTGCTGGAAAATTTCTCTTTACTCCTTCCTTGGGCCATGACCGTGAAGGCCACCACGTGCTGCTTTGCTACTGGACCTTCCGTGTGCACCTCCCATGACTCCACGTTTCCAAGCTGGAATGCTGGATGCACCCCCCTGCTCCCATGCTTCCGTGATCTCTCTGCCACCACATTTCTCTGCTACGTGAAGCCCACCAACAGCCCTTTGCTTGCTGTTTTCCAAAAGAGAAAGAAAGGGAACGTGCGGATCCATGTGCTACTGTCCAAAAATCCCTTCTCATGGGCCCTCTCTCATTTCACGTGGCAGCTTCTTTTAAGGACATAGGATGTGTGCTATTTCTTCAGTTGAATTGAATGTACTTTTCTTAATAGGCCAAAAATTAATCCAGCCATGACTGACACCGTTGGTTGCTGCCTTTCAATGTGGTCCCCTCCATTTTGCTTCTTAAAATTCAAGAATTAAAGGACTTGCTTAAGAGTGTTAGGAGGTCTTAGCATCATCCAATGATCAATTCCAGCCACCACAATTACTAAACAGCAAGCAAACAATGCAACGGATTAGAAATCACTCAAACAGCAGTAATCCTGGACTGACATATGAGAGTAAAATAAATACTGGGAACAGCACAGAATGAATTTGAACAAAGTAAAAACTATATGTTAAAATAGACATCCAGACGAAACTATGAAAAAAAATGGCATGGAAAACAGATAAGAATTGAACTCAAACGAAAACACACAAGTTGACACAAACAGCAGTAATCACTGGACTGACATATGAGAGTAAAATAAATACTGGGAACAGCACAGAATGAATTTGAACAAAGTAAAAACTATATGTTAAAATAGACATCCAGACGAAACTATGAAAAAAACCTGCATGGAAAACGGATAAGAATTGAACTCAAACGAAGACACACAAATTGACACAACATTTACGCGGCAGCCAGCGAAAATAAAAATGGCTAAGATGCATTGGCTCAATTTCCATTTCTCATTTAGCTTTCTAATGTCCCAAAAAGTTATCCAAAATTTTCCCGTAATTAATAATGCAAAATAATAAGCTCAGATAATTCAAATTAGTTAAAATAAGAATTTCCGATCAAATTAAGCACAATTAGGAAAAACAGGAAAATACCGGACGTTTAAGCATAATTCCCCGACTAATTCTAGCACATTAAACTAAGTGAAGTGAGGAAAATATTGTTTCATCACCGCCATTAGGAGGAATTTGTTCTGTGCTTTGGCTAGGGGTAATGGTCCGACTATATTGAGGCCCCATTGAGCGAACGGCCAAGGAGAGACGATACCATGCAACTCTTCGGGAGGAGCGTGGATATCGTGACCGTGGGCCTGACAGGAGATGCACTTTCTGACGAACGTCCCGCAATCTTGATCGATCGTGGGCCAGTAATATCCTGCGCGAAGTATGCGTGCTCTGAGTGTACGCCTACTCGAATGAAACCCGCATATTCCGGTGTGCAGTTCGCGCAAGACGTAGTCGGCTTCATCCTCCGATATGCATTTCAATAGAGGAGTGTTGTGGCCGCGGCGGTATAGGTCGTCGCCTATGCACAAGAAACGTGCAATGCGTTTTGAATCACTCACAGTAACGTTTTCTCCTCGCTCTTGTTTCATCATTAAATCCCTGATTCTCTGCCGCCAGTCTATCGCCGGTGACGAAACATGGGTGACGAAAGCTTCCACGACTGGGTGGTCGAGCGTCATTTTAATGATTGAAGATAGTTGTGCTCTCTCCTTAGAGTGAGTTAACTTAGATAAGAGATCTGCTCTTGTGTTTTGTTCCCTGGGTATGTGGATGATGTTAACCTCGACAAAGTCTTGAAGTAGGGTATGAGCTTTGTGGAAGTAGCGCAGTAATTGATTATCCTTAACTTGATATGTTCCGTTCATGTGTCCGACCACCAACTTTGAATCCATCCGACACTCTAGACGAGCGACCGTGAATTCTTTGGCCAGGGATAGGCCAGCAATCAGAGCTTCATACTCGGCCTGGTTGTTGCTGGCGGAAAATCTGAATGTGATGGCTTGCCCCACGATTAGACCGTCTGGTCCTTCTAGGACAATACTGGCTCCTCCCCCCCTTTTGTCTGAGGATCTGTCCACGCTGAGGAGCCACTTTGGTGTCGAATCATCAGGTGTGGGCATTAATTCAGCTGCAAAGTCTGCCAAATGCTGACCCTTAACGGATCCTCGAGGTTCGTAACGGAGTCCAAATTCTGAAAGTTCCACTGACCAGGAGACCATCCGCCCTGCCAAGTCGGGGTTTACGGAGGATTTTGGCGATCGGGTGATTGGTGCGGATTACCACCTGATGACTTTGGAAATACGATCGAAGTCGACGTGAAGTCGTGAGCAGGGCTAGTGCTATCTTCTCAATTCGAGAATATCTTTCTTCCGCTCCCTACAGCGTACAGTTGATGAAGTATATTAATTTGATGGAGGGCGCCTCTTGTATTAAAGCAGCACTGACAGCCTGATGGGATGCTGCGATATATAACTGTAAGTCAGATCCAGCGTCCGGTCTAGCCATGATCGGAGGGCTGGTGAGAATGTGTTTGACAGTGTTGAAGGCTGTTTCACAATCATCGTCCCAGTGTTGGGTGGTGCCCTTCTTCATGTTCTTTAGGATGGGTTTGATGTGCTCGGCTAGTTTCGGAATGAAGCGAGACAGGGCTGTGAGCCTACCGACCAAACGTTGTACTTCCCTTAGGGTTTTTGGACTTGTCATGTCGAGTACGGCTTTGCACTTGTCTGGGTTTGCTTCGATGCCTCTACGAGTAAGAATGAAACCCAGAAACTTACCAGCCAGGACTCCAAAGGTACATTTGGAAGGGTTAAGGCGCATGTTGTATTTTCTGATTTGGCCAAACACTTCCTTCAAATCCTCTAGATGTTGATCCATAGATTGGCTTCGAATAACCATGTCGTCGACATAGACATCCATGCATCGTCCTATTTGACGATGGAAAACTTTATCCATGAGGCGTTGATATGTGGCGCCAGCATTCTTCAAGCCGAACGGCATTACTTCATAGCAGTAATTAGCGCGTTTGGTAATGAAAGTTGTTTTGCTCTGATCAGGCGCGTACATGGGGATTTGGTTGTATCCCGAGTAAGCGTCGAGAAAGCTGAGTACAACATGACTGGAAGCTTCATCTACCAACCGATCGATGCTAGGCAAGGGATATGAATCTTTAGGGCATGCTTTGTTGAGGTCGGTGAAGTCGACACACATTCTCCACTGGCCGTTAGACTTCTTGACCATGACTACGTTCGACAACCACGTAGTGTAAGTTAATTCTCTAATGAACTGGGAGTTCATCAGCTTCTTGACCTCGACCTGAATGGCCTTGCGTTTTTCTTCTCCGAACTGTCACTTCTTTTGCGCAACCGGACGTGCCTCTCTGAAGATGGAACATTTATGGGCCATGATTCCGGGGTGGATTCCCGGCATATCGGTGGCCGTCCACGCGAACAAGTCAGCCTTGGTTCGTAGTATATGTCCTAGATCCTGCTTGTCGTTCAAAGCAAGGTTCCCGCCAATGGTCGTGGTTTTGGACGCGTCTGCTGCCAACGGAAGGGGTTTGACATCGCCCTGTGGTTGGAGACGTTCGTCTATGTTGGTTCTGGGGTCCAAGTCGATCGCCGCTGTTTCAGCCCCTCTCGTCCTCCTGGTTGGTACAAAAGGGGTGACTTTGAGTCCGGCAACGTAACATTGTCGAGCCGTTCGTTGATCAGCTCTTACAGTACAGAGTACCGCGCTCCGTGGAAAACTTCATGGCCAGGTGAGGGGTGGACACGATAGCTCCAAATGCATTCAAGCAGGGTCTTCCTAATAAGGCGTTATATGAGGTATTGGCTTCTACCAATAGGAATCGGACTCTAAGTTCTGGCGCCTCCCGGCTTGTGCCGAGCCGAGTTCGCAGGTCGAGGTACCCCCGGGTGTCGACTCTTTCCCCTGAGAAGCCTACGATTTGTTCATTAAAAGGGGCTATGATGTCCTCGGATAAGTCCATCTTTTTGAAGGTGGACCAATATAAGATATTGACCGAACTACCTTGATCAACGAGAACCTTGCCGACATCGTACCGAGCTATTTCGGCCGTGATGACCATGGGGTCGTCGTGACCAGGATCGGGCGCGTGAAAATCTGCGTCGGTGAAGGTGATATCAGGTATATACCGAGGCTGTCGATCTACCATGTGCACCGACTTTAAATGTCTCAAATGTCGTTTCCGAGCGGAAGCTGACGCTCCCCCCCCCGGCGAAACCACCTAATATGGTGTCAATTCGACCTCGGACTGAACGCTCTCTCTCTGAACGCCGGGGTTGGCTGCGCGATTGCCTGCGGCGTCGGTCGTCCCTGGGAGGCGACCGTTCGGGGCTTCGTCTGGAGGAGTGATGGACAAATTTATGATCACCAAAATATGATGTCACAAACTTGTTTCACAATCGGCAAGTATGACCGAATCGTTCAAGTAATAAACTTGGTAAGACCAAGTATCGTTCTCCCAAAGGACTCACGGCCTAGTTTAGTTGTGTGGTTTGTTGATTAGCTAAGACTTAAGAACGAAATATTTGTAGTTTAATATGCAAGACAGAAAATAAACATGTATGCATGAGTTTTTGATCAATGGCAAAAGCAAAAGATAAACACTTTCAATGAAATATATGAATGAATATGTTGTTGGGGGTCAATTTCATCTTATCCACTCTCATATATTTTAGGAATTCAACATTCAAATCATCATTGTTAATGTCACTCTCTAAAGTACCTTTCTAGAAGGCTTCTCCCTAATCACGAGTTCATACAATTCCTAGCATTCCTAATGATCAGTTCATAAGCTCAGGAGCTTAACGACAACCAACATAATATTGGGAGAAATTCCCCGGATCTAGACTTCCCCGTACGTTCCCGTATCGACAAAACCAATAATCATGCATCGAATGAGTTAAACAATGCAAGCATAAGTCTTAATTAAAAGATGTAAAAACAGATTCCATATATGAGAGCTTCAAAAGATTACATTGATTCCCCAACAAACATACAAGGTTTAGTTCACCATATTCATGGTGAACCTAGATGAATTACAATGAAAGAATGAAAGAATAAACCCTAAAAAGGTGAAGAGGTAGCCTGAGCATCCAAGATCCTCCTTCAAAGGGGTGGAATAGAGAGTGTTTGCCTCGTTTCTGCCAAAGATGTCTAACCCTAGGAAACCCTAAAGCTTATATATCATTCGTAAATTACAAAAAGTTAAGTCCAAGCCCATTAAAGTGCCGCTCAGCGGTAAAATACCGCTCAGCGGTGAGTGCGTGACTTGTTTGCTCCCCTCAGCGGCCATTTTGCCCCTCAGCGAGCCTCCCGCAAGCTCCTGAGTGCCGCTCAGCGGTAAACTGCCGCTGAGCGGTGACTTCGGCTTCTCCTTTTGCACTTTTTAATGTCTTTTCTGATTTCATCTCTCTCCTTCTTCACTTCTTTCACCAAATTCACCTTAAAACCTGCACAAAAACACTGAAATCAAGCATAAACCTGTCCAGCTCTCTTATTTCTGAAAATATGAATAAAAGTATGATTTCAAGCTAGTTTCTAAGTATAAAGGTTGCTTTTAGTATCAATTTTAAGCATGAAAATAACAGTTTTTCAACTGTTATCAAGGAGTCCTTGCGGTGAGGAGTTGGCGCTCTGGTGGAAATCCTGTCCTTAACATAGTTTTGGAGGTAGCCTGCTCGGATGAATCTTTCCAGCTCATCTTTCACCATGTTGCATTCTTTTGTATCATGCCCATGGTTCATATGAAACCGACAGGCTTTGCTACTGTCCGCGTTCTTTGGAGTGGCTTTTCGTCGTACAGTCAAGAGTTCAGCGTGTAACGCCTCTTCAAGCACCTTTGTTCTCGGTGCGTTGAGGGATGTGTAGCGATCATACTTAGATGTCCACCCTGATTCTTTTTGGGGTGGTCAGTCTGTTTAATAGTCGTTGGTCGACCGTTTTGTGGTTTTCTTAGCATCTTGGCTTGGGTTTTCCTGTTGTTGTTTCTTTCGGGAATTTCGGAGATCTTCAATTCGGATGAATTTTGCAATTGTGGACTGAAGCTCTTCCATAGACGTTGGCGGGTCTGCATATAACTGTTCAGCAAAATACCCTGGCCTTAAGCACGAAGGTAGATTGCTGATAATGAAGGTATGGTTGACGTCTTTCACACGCCGGGCCGTCTCGTTGTATCTTTGCATAAAAGCCTTTAGGGTTTCATCCTTCTCTTGCTTGGTATTCACAAGCTCAGCAGGAGTCATTTCCGGTCTTTTGTTGGTAGTGTATTGTTTCCGGAATAAAGTTTCAACTGTTGCAAAGCAATCTACTGAATTCCGGGGAAGAGTGTGGAACCACTCAAGGGCCTCATCTTTAAGGGATAATGAGAAAGCTCTGCAAATGACGGGGTCATTGTCCGTGTAGAACGCCATGGCATCTATAAAGTTGCGAAGATGATTGTCGGGATCAGCGGAACCATCATAGCGTTCTAACGTTGGGGGGGGCGGAGGGGGTGGGGGGGGGGGGCTTTTCCGACATATGAGTTTGCACGATGGCATCCGTGAATGGAAGCAAATTGGTGAGGCGCATAGAAGTGGGCCCCTTCTTTCCCCGCCAAAAGGTTCGGACGGTCCTCCATGGTGGCTCCCTTCATTATCATCCTGTCGATTAGAGGTGGACACTTCCAGCGGCGGGCGTTGCGCCCTCAGTGCCGCCAGCTCCTCGGCTTGCTTGCGATGAATTTCCTGTTGCTCCTTTATAGTTTGTGCCTGCGCCTCGATCTGTGTCTGCAGCTGCTGGATCAAATCGCGAGTGTTCAAGTCTTCCATAGCTCCAGTGGTCGTCGTTGGGATATCAAACCTCGGCTTCACGGTGGACGCCAAAATGTTTCAGTACGAATGTTGAGACCGAGATACAAACCTAACAAATCGCAACCGCTTCTTCCTGTGATGTCGTTACCGTGATATCTCCCTTCCTGTGCCAAGCTCTCTGAGGGGAAAATGGGTTGGGTACCTGCAAAGGCACTCCGACGCTCAAGTTAGAAAATGATATGTTGAACCCTTTCAATTCAAGGTGAAGAAGAAGATTATATTTTCTCTTTTAATTTCTCTTAAGGAAAAACGTACCTTTTTTCCTCTCTGCTTTTCATATTTAAAACAATAAAATAAACCGTTTACCTGAAAATCCGGTCAGTTATCGAAGTTGACCACTTGGAAGTTGTAACTGTTAGATCGTGCTTGACACTGGATCAGTTACTCCCGTGATTCGTGGCATTAACTGATATTCCTAACCGCTTACTCCTAACCGCTTATTTAGAGTTGACCGGTTGACCGGACGTGTCCTGATATCGCTCATTAATTGTCGATCGTCTGGTGTATGGACACAAACATGCGAGCGCTATATGTCGCGACATCGCTATTTGCTTGTCAATCACCAATGTGTCGACATCAACATGTAAATGCTATTATGCGATCGTCTTAACGATTGGTATCGTGATGTGTTCGACATACATACGATCGTAACATTACGATCGTAAAAAGGCTCGGTATTGTGTATCCTTATTGTTGGTTTTAACGGTCGCCCGGGTTACTGGTCGACCGTTGTGAATTCAGGTATCCTACGGTACAATTTGGTTTCTAGAATTACAACAGGATTTATATTTTTGAAAAATATATATTAAGCACGACCACGAAATATTATTTCCGTTGCATATGTTTGACCAATAATTTTAAAGATGTGAAAAGAAGAAATAATAAGCTTACGTTTAACTTTATTTTTAAAAATAAAAGAAATTAGTGAATCAGAAATTACCTTGTTTATATTATGGGTTTAGATTATTTGTTCACTAATGTATGTTATTATGTTAGTTTTTGTTATCATTTATCTTTCAAATCGTTTTGTTAGATTGGGAAGTTATATATTTTGATGTCAAAGTTCGTAAAGGTCTCGCAACTTCAACAGTTAATACATAATAAATGTAATTACTTACTTTTCTATCTCCAATATAGATTTAGGATGAATTTTGGATTATCGACGACCTAACCGTGACCAAATTGGTGCTAATCATGTTTTATCATAAGTTAATCTCCACTAGGTGTAATCATTATTTAAGGGTGATCGTTCAGTCTGTATGATACAATTGCTAAGCTTCTTAGGTGGTCGTCGTGATATTTTTGACTACATGGATCGTCCATTCCAAGTTCGTCAGAAGATCATACAATACACAAGTCCTCCAAGCTTGAGCTATCGTGATAGGCAAAGGGATTTGTTGCAAAAGATGTTGAATGCTTCAGGAGAGTTTTAATTGTCTTCGTGAGTGATTGGTTGAACGATTGTAATCGTTGGCCATGATTCGAAAGGATGTGACAATTGAGGGAAGTTACAACCGTTGGGAAAGGGACACGTGGCATATGTGTATTGTCATATCCTTCTTGATTTGACTATGTGGGGTAGTCTATTAGGGCGCCCATTTTGGCTATAAATAGAGGTGAGACTCAACGTCATTTTCATCATTGCTCTCAATCTTCTTTGAAGAAACAAGTGTTTATATCTTTCCTTCTCTTTAAGGTAATAATGTCTATCGTTCTTGTGTCTTGTATTAGGAGTCTGAGGGGAGGGAAGGCCGAGGGTTTTCTAATGGTACGTCGTTATCATTAGTGTCGTCAATTGACTCTTCCATCTTCAAGTCAATCGATCGGGACATAAAGTCGAGAGACAAGGAGGCTAAAGTAAATAGGAATAATGTTGTTGCTTGAGAAAATGCAGGAGAAGTTGTCGTGATAAAAATGGATGCCATTAGGGATTGGGATGGGTCGTGTAAATTTATGTCGCCCGTTCCAAGGCACAATTGGGCTCCTCATGAAGTTGGGGAGTATGTGTCCTACTTCAATACCAGATACTCTTTGGAGGATTTTGTTGGAAGTGTGGCCTTGGTTAAAGTTGTGGAAGATGTAGAACATTTTGAGGTGATTTGCAATGTCCTCAATCTCACTCATACTACTCCTTGCTTTCTATTCTTCTTTTGCATTTGACACACGTAAGAAGATGTTAATATGTCTTGAATCCCTTAAAGGAGTCATTGAACAAAGTAATAATCGCTTCCCCTTTTCAGAAATTAGAGATACCGCCAAAATGTTTCGGTTATGGGTCAAGATTATTTGTTTACTAAATCTTGTATGTCCTAATGCTCGTCTTCGTCACCATTCATCTTCAAACCATTTGATTGAACTAGGAGGTTACCTGCAAAAGGTATTCTCATGCCAAAGTTAGTAAAGTTCTGACAAGTTGAATGATTAATACGTAATAAATACAATTATTTACCTTTTTACCTCAAACTTGTATTTATAAATTTTGATATGAACTTTGATTACTAACAACCTAATCATGGTCCATTCATACTAATTATGTTTTGCCGTAAGTTAATTTTCATCCGACATAATAATTATTTAAAAGTGATCATTTCATTTCATTGATATGATACAACCTAGCTTCTTAGATAATCATCATAGTATCCAAAAATTAATTGAATAATCATATAACAACAATTAATCTAGCTAAAAATTACATTTATATGTAACTAAAAATTAATGAGACATTTCTATCTCCTTTATATTAGTCTATACATATCACATATCTCGTCGAGGTCAATTATCAAGTAGGTAATTAGCATTCACAATTAATCAAATTTAATAAAATTCAACACAACAAATTCATCTCATATATATATATATATATATATATATATATATATATATATATATATATATATATATATATATATCCGATTAATAATAATATCATAATATAGATATATGCACATTTATATAAATTCAATCACAAAATAAGTATCACAATATAGAGCGTTACGGTTTGAGCGATGAGCTTTACAACAACATTAAATATTATTACTTGAATCTCACTTCAGTAACCATGAGTGATGTATGCATAAGGCAACAATTGAAAAAAATTCAATTGAATTGAAAATTTCAGCATATAAATTCAAATCCAAAGTAATTAATTTTACTTTTAAATAAACATTATTTTAATTCAACTCATTTAAATTTTCTATGTATACTCTAATATAACATTCAAAATTATAGTTTGACTTTCTCAAATAGCCCAAACCTAAAGGCCTAATCAATATCACTCATTCTCAATTATTTAACCTATAGTTTACTGAAATTCACTCAAATTAATTAAATTCAAATAATTTCCCTTACCTCTCTCTGGAAATCTTTTTCTCTTCAGGCAAAAGAACTTTAAAAAGTGGAGTTAGGAATGTCTTAATTTACTCCAGATTTTGTATTAAAAAATGTAAACAAATCATTGCAAACATATACTAATTAGGATTCATATTTTACAATTGAATTATACATGCGATAAAAAAAATCCATGGAGACCAAACAAAGACACAGTTATGATATTTATTAAAAAGAAAAACATATTTAATTAAAATTTTGATCGGCTCATATTGACATAAACTTGATATCTTTTAAATTGTATGTTTAAAAGAGAAAGAGAATAAAATATGATTCAAAAATATAGAGAAAAATCAAAGCTTTTTAAATTTTAAAAAATAATTTTGTTTTATATTATATATGTAAGTATATAACTTAAAATAATTAAAATATTCATTATTCATTTATCTGAAACCGTTTTGTCTATACTTATAAAAACATGTTCGTCTTTTAGTACTAACTAGTGCTTAAATCATTATTTTGAGTTTTTAATTAGGTTGATAACAGAAGAAAAATGTTAATTAAATAATTTAAAATTGAAACTTTGTTATTAATTAGTTATATAATAATTAAATTATGGTTGATAAGGTGGGTGAAAAATTAAAAAATGGTCTATTTATTTAAGAAAATTGAGCGGATTAGGCAAGTATTTTCAACCTGCTAGTTTATTTTAATTGTTTTAGCTCATTTTTTAAAATTACAAAATTAAAATAAAATATAATTTAAAATTTTGTATTATATTTTATAAAATATTAATATATAATAATATTGTAATTAATTAATTTATTTACAAATTACATTTTAATTATTAATTTAATATGTGAACATAATAATTTTTTAATTGTTTTTATTGAATTTTGATGATAAGTCTTTAAGGTGAAGTACGATGTTCTTAAAGGCTAAATTGCTACCTCCTTACCAGAAAGTTCCAAGTTTTGAGGAGAAAACAAAGAAATACTTACTTACAAAAGATTCTGTAATACTTAAATCAATAAGAGATCAAAGATTTGTACAATGATAATAAGTGTAGAGAGTATGAATTGAGTCTCATACTTGAGTGCCAATTAAGCATTAAGTTCTAATTGAGTATAATACCTTCTTTGGAAGAAGTTTGTATGTAGGCATGGTTTACTACACTGTATTGTCTTTAATGGTTGACGATTTATTAACAAAGACTTCCAATAATTTATGAAGTTCTATAAAACATCCACGTATCAATAGTCAAACTGAAGTAGCAAACCAAATTATATTGAACAAGTTAAAGAAAAAACTTGGCCAAGTCAAAAGCCTATAGACTAATGAGATTCCAATTATATTATGAGGATACCATTGGAGTCCCTAGTCATCAACAAAAGACACATTTCTGACTCGAGTAAATGTCATTATCTTCATTGATTTTAGAGAAGTCTCATGCAAAAGACAAAACTTTGATGAACTTCGTATATGGTGACAACTTACGAGTTGATTTTAACCTTATATACGAGATATAGAAAGAAGCTTGGGTAAGGGAAAACACTACAAAAAACCAAGTGACCAACGTTGCAATACACGTGTTAGAGAACATGTCTTTCACAAAAGAGACCTTGTTAAACTGATTTTTGTCGCCTAAGAACAAACTATATTTCCCCACTAATGAAGTATAGGAACAACCTAAGTATCAATCCTCGGACTCGGTACAATTAATTTTAAAATGTTTAGTTAAGATCTTGTATTTTATTTACTAACTATTTACTATTAAAATCGGCGGGGAGATTTAAAATGAATTAATGAAATTAAAAATAAAAGAGAAAATCTAAAAACTATAAACTGTTTTAAAAAATGAAATGAAAGAAAAGAAAAGAAAACTCTAAACTACCTAAAACAGAAACAACAACACCTAAGCTAATATGGAAAATAAGTGCAACTAAAATTATCCTAAACTAATGAACATTACTACTGCTTAATAACAAAACCTAAAGATTATCATTGCATTATGCAAATGATGCAAGAAAACAAGAACATAAACCTAACTAAGAATGCTAAGAACAGTGGAACATATACCAAAACCTAAATGGATGGAAAAGTAAAATCACAATCAAAACTAAGACTATTCTAACATCAAGTCAACAAAAATACTAAAACTAAAGAAGCAAACAAAAGATATTAGGCAAAATGCAAATAACATAGGCAAATGTCCAATAGATTGAATGAAAGAGTCTCAATTCCTCTTCAGAAAGACATTTCGAGAAATTTAAGCACTTCTTGGAGTCTTTTTAGTTCATATTTCAGAACTTAAAATGGAAATTTTCACTCAATTATTCAACCAATGCAAACTTTCACAAGAACAGGAATACAACACTTAAATTAAACTTAATCTAACAATTATGAAGCTTAACATCTCTCAAGAAGACCTCTTGAAAATCTAGGCCCACCTCGGGATCCTATTACATCCAAAACAGATGTAGAAATGTGGACGGGTTCCTTAAAAATTCTCAAACATAGTCCAATTACAGAATTAACATCACACATACTAGAAATAATAGAAAGAAAAACATATATCTGAATGATTCTTAATTTATTGAACTCCTATCCAACTCGAGAAGGCATCTCAATAATGCATGCACACCTCGGGGTCGTTTAATTCCAAAAAGGAATTATAGATGTGCAGATTTATGAGTTCAATTCATTTTCAATGAAAAACAATCACAAAAATCATAAATTGTATAAGAACAGAATTTAAAAACAAGAAAGTAGAAATTGAACAAGAAACTGAAAGTAACATCAACTATTCATTCATAATCAAAAACTAACACTACAGGCATACCAGAAACCACAGAGGAAGCTCACTTCTGTCACTCTTGTGAATTCTTCCGCGAAATCCAATAACAAAATCCATACTCTACAAAAAGCGAGTAAAACCCTAATCTAAAGAACAAAAATTGTAGAGTCTGAAAGTGTGTAAAGTGTATTTACATGGCAGAAAACCCCTTTATATAGGGTTAGAGAAGAAAGAAAATGAAAAAGGGAAGAAAAGAGAAAACGAAGATGAGTTGAGAACCTTCGACACTTCATGCTTCCTCTTGATCCAACGGTCTCTATTTTGAATCTCCTTCGAGCTTTTCTTTGGCCGTTCGATCCTCTCCACGTGGCAGCTCCGGTCATTTTCTTTCTCATTGGTCAGTGATGTATGGTGCACTGAGTGAATGGCTTGAACATTAGGAGCTTTCCTCTCTCACCTTTCGCTTTGCTCTTTGCCCTAGCTTGAGGGTTCTTCTTTCTCCAGAGCGAATGTGCACATAAGAGTGTGTTTCTCCAAATGAGTTACTACTCAAATGACCCCCAAGCAGCTACATCCGTCAAAACTCGGGTGTTGCTCCCTCCACCACTACCCCTTGCTTCCTCCACCACCTCATTCTTGTTCTACCCCTTTTTTATTTTTCCATTCCTATTTTACCATTAGTAAAATTTTAGGGTTAATATATTTTAACCTCTACCCACTCCAATCCTCTACATGTATGCAGCGACAACTCTTCTTCCTCTTTATTGTTCGTCCTCTCATTGTTTCATTGTGCTCTTCTTTCTTTTTTCACGTTCCACTTATTTCTCTCATTCTTTAATTGTGATAGAATTGTGGTCTCAGAGTGTGGTGGAATTTCATTAGCTGGTGTGCTTAGTGAGAGATTGTAAGTGGTGGTGGAAGCAATTGACCAGTAGTGCCAAAATCGGTGTGTGGTGGTGCTTGAAGGATTCGTCGTGAAGGTGCGTAATAAACCCTAAAATAATAAACATATAATCTTTAAACGGATGTGAGCATCCCTCAACGGATGTCAACATATGTTTAAGGGAAAACGGATGTCGATATCCGTTTTGCCTTAAGCGGATGTTGACATCTGTTGACGGATGCTCACATCTGTTGATGGATGCTCACATCCATTTAAAGTTACATGTTTATTTTTCAGTTTATTTTTATTAGTTTATCTTTTTATATTAATTTTGGAGATATTTTAATAATGTAATTTATATGTTTTGATATATTATTTTTTAATATATTTTTGATGTATTTTAATAATGTATTTTTGAACATCTTTATTGTTATTAGTTTATATTTATATTTTTTTTGTATTTTGCAGTATATATAATTAGTTTTTTGTGTTAATGTTTTTGTATAACATATATTTTTTATATATGATTTTTTATTCTTTAACAATTTTATAATTATATAAAAAATTATTTATTAGTTTAATTATATGAAATATATAATTTTATTATATTAATACTTTTGTAATTAAAAGGCTTAATATCCTATTTTGTCCCCAGTTTCGTTCAAAAATGTCAAATTAGTCCATCCTTTAAAAAATGTGTCAATTACGTCCTCACTTAATAAAATTTGCATCAATGAAATTCTTTCCGTTAAATCTGTACAAACGGCATTAATTATTTTTCTCTTTCTTTAATTAACGCCGTTTGTACGGATTTAATGGAAGGGATATTTCATTGATGCAAATTTTATTAAGTGAGGATGTAATTGACACATTTTTTAAAGGATGAACTAATTTGACATTTTCGAGCGAAACTGGGGACAAAATAGGGTATTAAGCCTAATTAAAACAAACAGATGTGATGGAGTTGGGGGGAGGGGGTGGAAATCTGAAAAGAGAAAAATGAGAGTTGGGAGGTGGGAGGTGGGAGGTGGGACTGAGTGGAAAGTAAAAATGGATAGAAAGACAGGGTTTGAATTTAAAGAAAATAAATAAAGTTAAAATTAAAAAAAAATATTTTTGTAATTAAATTTTTTTTTGTAGAAGGTTGGAGAGGTGGAGGGAGGAACATCCTCAAAACTTACTGTTTCACTTAAGTTTGATCCCGCCCATTCCAAGGCAATTTCCATTTTCGCAACATCAGGTTCCAGTGGCCTAATGTCAGCGTTGAAGCAGCGGCTCAACATCTTGTTTCAACAGTAGCGGCCCCAAGTATGCTGGTGCAACAGTCAAAGCCCATTTTCAGTCTTTTGCCACAGACGAACAACACATTGATAACAGTTGAAAAACTGTTATTTTCATGCTTAAAATTGATACTAAAAGCAACCTTTATACTTAGAAACTAGCTTGGAATCATGCTTTTATGAATATTTTCAGAAATAAGAGAGCTGGACAGGTTTATGCTTGATTTCATGTTTTTGTGCAGGTTTTAAGGTGAATTTTGTGAAAGAAGTGAAGAAGGAGAGAGATGGAATCAGAAAAGACATCAAAAAGTGCAAAAGGAGAAGCCGCAAGTACCGCTCAGCGGCAGTTTACCGCTGAGCGGCACTCAGGAGTTCACGGGAGGTCCGCTGAGGGGCAAAATGGCCGCTGAGGGGAAGAAACTACTCACGCACTTACCACTGAGCAGTACTTTACCACTGAGCGGCACACTTATGGGCTTGGTGATGAGTCATTATTTTCTTCACTTCACTTAGTTTACTGTACTAAAATTAATCAGGGGATTATGCTTAATTGTTCAGTATTTTCCCGTTTGTACTGATTGTGCTTAATTCGATCGAAAATTTGTATTTTAATTAATTTGAATTATCTGAGCTGATTATTTGCATTAGTAATTACAGGGAAAATTTTGGAAATACAAATTTGGATATTTAGAAAAACACTTCTACACTGTGTTTAAAAGAAGCTGCGCTGCATTTATTTATTCTGTGTGTTTCCGTGTAAATGATGGAATATTCTTCTTGAAATTGTAGAAGCAAAAATCTGATTTGGAACTATTACAGGGCCACATTCTACACGGTGTTGCAACCATTGCCAAGTCAACATAATGGTAAAATGGGGCACTAGGTACACGGCCAATTCAATTTTGCTGTACATAGCAAAATAATTTTGGTTTGGAAAAGCATCATTCAACACGGCCTTAACTGGAAGACAAGGGGCCATGGAGAAGTCACGGCCATTCATCTTTTGCTGGACAACACATCACAACCCATAACAATTCATTTTGTCAAGTTCATTTTGTCAAACACATCAACACATGCCACCTAAATGTCACGGCCCACATAATAGAAAAGAAGTGCAGATTTTAACTCTCGGTGCTTTCCACTCTACACATAAACTTTTGACTTTTCAATTAGAGAAGAGAAGAGAGCTTGCTATAATTGCTACACAATTAAAAGCACACGGCTTAGGGCCCATGAAGATAATCAGCAAAGTTGGAATTAAAATTAGGAGCCATCAGCTTTGTTTTCTTTTGCTGAAGGAAGTCAAAACCGTGGAAATGCATGGCAGCAGAGAGCACATAGCAGCCACGTCCAAAGAAGCTCACGGCCTTCACACAACCAAAGTAACACCTAAGCTCCATCACTGGCAGAAGCAACACTTCACCACTCTTGAATAGCTCTCGGTTGAAACTGCAAAATGGAGAATGGAATTGGTATCATGTGGAACATTCACGGCTGTCTCAAAATTGATTGGAAAATAATAACATGGTCCCATGGAAAACTCACGTTGGCACACACACCAAAACCTCACATATGCTGGAATCAAAAGGGCCATTACTCACAGTATTATTCTCCACTCAGGTTTCATTTTGGCATTTAGTTGGATCTTTGGGAGCAATTTACGCACAAAAAGGAGTAACTCCATGATGCAAGATTGGGATCTCTCTGCTTTGCCCACTACACACAAGCTTTTATCCGGGTAAAACAAATTCACTGACCCAAGTAAATCCCAGCTGGAAGAAGTAGTGCAAATGAGGACAGAAACTTTTTAATATAGAAACCACAATGCCGGCCACATTTTCTGAAAAGAGACACTCACGGACAAGGAGCTCCAAGTGCATGCAAGCTAAAAGAGGAGACAACACATGAAAAGGTGTGAAGAGGGGATTGACATTTTGACGTTTTGCACTCCAGACTTGCAAGGAGATGGTCTTGAGCATTTAAAGAAGTGAAGGAAGTTGGCTGTAGGGAGGACTCACGGTTACACACAGAGTTTTTGGTTTTGAACTTTTAACTGTGAACGTTTTTCTTGGAGGGGCTGGAAGTTCTGGACGTTGTTCTCGGGAGACAGTGGATGTTACACAGATCCTGGATACTACACTCTTGGCTGGAGTTCTCTGTAGAAAAACAAGTTGGTTGGAGAGCAAGAAAGGAGAAATGCGTTAGCTGCCACCACCAGCAAGAACTCTGGTTTGGATTCTCTGTCTGCATAATGGAATGGGGTTTAGTTTGAATAGGTTTGGTTTGTTTATTAATGCTTGAACTAAGAATCATTTTCTTATTATATACTTTGGAAAGTTTGATTGAAGTAGCTTTGTCCTTTTGCTGATAACGTGTTTATGTATGTCATTTCTACCATGAATTGTATTGGATTGTTTAGTTTATGTGTACATCTTATTTTATTCGTTCAGAAACTGTCACTACACGGCCATGTTCAATAATTGTTGGGATATGATATTTGTTTAATTGTATTAGGAAGGGTCAAGTCTTTGGATGTGCTTGAATAAAGTATATTGTGTGAGAGGAGTGGTCACGGCATGCTTGCTGAAAAGAACATTCATTTGCATAAAAAAAAATGAGAAAAAGGTTTGTTTAGAAGTATAGCTCATGTGGTGATGAATAAAGAAATTGAAGGTGGAATCTAGATGGCATTATGTGTCACGGTCTTGTGAAGAAAATGGAAGTGGAGCTCTCTTTTCATTTACCTGCACCGAGAAAGCACACATACAAATTGGAATGACTAGTTGATTTAATGTGCATTACTTTATAGTATTTTAATGGACTTCATTTCAATTGAATTCTTGCTGGAAGACCAAAGCCGTGAGTTAACCACGTGAAGAAGCAATCAACTTTTGCATTAGAATAGAATTTACATCATACGTTGGAATGATTTCTTGTATTTTTGTTTGTTGTATTTTGCTGATGTAATTTTAATTCAGTTTTCATATTTGAATTTTACTGTTTTCTGTATTTGCTGTTTTACTGTATTTTTATTTTCTGTATTTTCGTTTTCTGTACTGTATTTTTCTGTACTGCAGTTTTTCTGTTTCTGTATTTACTATTTTGCTGTAAGTATTACTGCTGTAATTTATTTTCAGTTTCTACTGTTTTCTGTATTTATTATTTACTGTATTTTTGTTTTCTGAATTTTCGTTTTTTTTATTTAGTTTTCTGTTTCAGATTTATTTTTACTATTTTACGTTACTGTATTTTCGTTTTCACTGTAGCAATTTCGTTTTTTTTTTACTGTTTAATTTCATTTTACTGTTTTAATTTCAGTTTTACCATTTTAGTTTTATGTTTACGGTTTGTTTTTACTGATTCTTTTATTTTTGCGTTTAATGTTTTATGTTTTATGCATGTTTAATGTTCCCGCGTTTATTTTATTTTGATGTCTTTTACCGTTCGGTTTTTACTATTTTGAATTTTACTTCACCATTTTTAATTTCTAGTTTTATTTAAGTTTTAATCGCAACCAAAAACAACCAATCAAAACCCCCCCTCGTTTTCTTTTGACCTGAAACTGAACCCTAAAAAATTGGTCCTTGTGAGACGACCTAGGAGTCAATTCCTAGCACTGTACTGCATTCTTAATTGCACGTAAAATTTGATCGGCCGCGACAGCTGTATCAAAATGGCGCCGTTGCCGGGGACCAATCAATAACGGTTCGGTTTCAGATTTTGTTATGTAAATTTTTGTTCTGTTAATATGTGTATTTTGTGTGTTTTGTGTTTTGTATTTTTGTAGGCGACAACGACACCTTCAGCAAATTTTGGCGGCGTTGTCACTTCAGTTCAGGTTTTTGTTTTAGATTTTTACTGTGTTAATATATATTGTGTATATATGTGTTTAATTGTGCTATGTTCTGTATTTAGTTGTTATTAAAAAAAAATTGAAAATTAAAAAAAAAAAAAAATTAATTAAAAATTTTTACTATTGATGTTCTGTCTTGTGTGTGCTTGTAGCATGTATAAATGTGTTTTGTTTTATCTGATTCGTAATTTTTAGTTTTTAGTTTTTACTTTTTATTTTTCCATGTCTACCTATTTTAATGTTGTGAATAATGCTTATTCTGCCAATGTCTGTGATTATGATTCTTATTCTGCATATTACTTTGATTTTAAATCTGCTGATTTTTATGATGAGAACAATATGTTCCATCATCCAATTTCTGAGAGCTCTCTTTGGGAGCCAGTTCCACAATATGAGAGTCAGCAGTATGATTCTCCTATTCAAATAACTCCTCAGCCTTCTACTTCTGAACCTACAATGAAGGAGTTACTCGAGCAGATAACCATGAAGAGCATTCAATTCGAGCAAATCCAGCAGGAAACTGAAGCTGCCATTCAGAATCTGACTGATCAGATCGGGCAGATGGCCACTCAACACTTTCAAGATGATAGTGGCATCAACATAGAAGATGGGGAGCAAAGCTATGAGTTTACTACTACACCCACTTTCCTACCTTTCTATGATCCCACTCTTGCACCTGAGACTGTTGATGATTATTTTAAGGACCAGACAGGTATGAGTAACACTGTTGAGACAGGTAGACCATTTTTATCTTCCACCGTGGAGGTAAACGTACCTCAACTTGAATGTGCAGTTGATGAATTGGAAATTCATGAGAAAATTTATTCTGAGCAAAAACATGTTTATTCTGAAACTGAGATTACAAGCTCTTTACCAGATCTGCCTATACATTCAATTGCTTGTGATTTGTTGCACAATGATTCTACAGGTTTTAGGATTGAAACTGATACAGACTTGATTGACAATTCTGAAGTTTTTGATTCAGTATTAGTCTCTGAAACCATTGGTATAAATGTTGTGTTGAATGAACATGATTACAGTGATGAAATTTCCATTGATAATAGCTTTGCACTGAATGTGGATTTTGTTGATGATGCATATGTCAATATTGATTTTGAGACAGGAATTTTGCAATCGCATAACTTGATAGAGTTAGAACAAAACGTTGATCTGACTCAGTTTTCTGAGAATTGTGAATGTGATTGTGAATCTGATTCTTGCCCGATTTGTATTGAAATTGATTATGTGTTACAAACAGATTCTAAATTCATAACAGATGCTATTGATTATGAGTTTGATGACCAGGTTACAAAAGTAAATGAAAATACAGGTACTGACATAGAGGAAATAATGATAGATGAAGGAAAGTATACTGCTTTTTCTCTTATTACTCCGGTGTCACAGACTCAACAACTGCTGGTGGACAGAAGGCTCCTGATTTTATTGATTCAACAACTTGCTCGGAGAAGTGGCGTGGCTACTGGGATTTGTCCTGATTCAAGTGAGAGGGCAGTACTGGGCGAGCTGCTCCTGAAGACATCTTCGCCGGATCCTGAGGTGGAAGATATCTCACTGATTGTCCAGAATTGGCAACTGCCACCATGACCAGGGAGCACTCTTTTTCCTCATTATGTACATATTATTTAGCTTTTCTGGTGTGTTTTCATGGTTGTGTTTATTTCATTTTTAAAATTGTGAGCATGAATTAAAAAAAAAAACAACAACAACAACATAATAGAAACAAAAACATAAATACATATTTAGTGTCAGTTTGAGTTCGGCTACTGGTAATAATAATAATAAATATATATATATATATATATATATATATATATATATATAATAAAACATAAAAAATTAAGTGTCCATATTACAGTCCTCATTAATATTCTGGCCACACTCGGCCAACAAAAACATAAAAAAAAAATAAATAAAAAAAACATTAAAACTGGAAGAATTCTCGAGCTGGTTGTGGTGGTCTAAGGGAGAGCTCCGTTGAGGGAGTTCTGGTTCGAAATACAGGAGGCTTTGGTGGAGGAATTTCTCGTTCATTTCTGTCGTCATCGATAATGATCGGAACTGGAAACAAATCCAGCAGCCTCGGTGCCCTCATTATCACCCAGTTATTTTCTTTCAACAAAAAAAAAAAAAACTTGTGTTAATAATTGAAGAAAAAAAAAATAATATATCAATAAAAATTGAGGTGTGATCAGGGTCTTACCGTACATATATAGCGGCAGTTGTGAAATGAGAGTGCCAGTGGGGTCTATCTCCGCTTGCCAGCGCCTGACCCGATTGCCATGGTTGTTAAACCAGCAGTGCACGTTATATTCGGTGGCATCTGCGAAGGTCCTTAGTCGAGATGCGATCTCGACGACTTGCGCTCGGCTTGGGTGTGTGACCCCATAGTTGTAGATGTTCATCATCATCTTGATCTGATCATCTGTAGGACGCCATCGCTGACTAGTGTATCTCTCTGATTCCATCTCACTCGTCATCATTCCTCTTGAAATATTCTAAAACTTAAAAAAAATATATATAAAAATAAAAAGAACAAAAACATAAAAAAAGAAAAAAATAAACATAAAAAAAAAATAAAAAGAACTAAAAAAAAAAAAGAAGCATAAAAAAAATTAGATTAGTTCTCTGTTTTCTTTATTTGTTCTTGTTTCCTTTTAGATTTATTTTGTCCAGTCTGTATTTGATGTTTCAGTGTCTGGTCTCAGATCTGTTTCACGGTCCTTGCAAAAGGGTCCTAAACGGATCTACGTCCAGTTGTCCGGTTGTTCTTGTCCATATTGTTCTTGTATATTATGTTTATGTGTTTATTTAGTTTTAAGTGGGGTACGTGGCGTTGTTCTACCCGATTGTCTCTGCAATACCTTCAATCGAAGGGAGATTAACGTCTGGTTTCCAGCCTATATACCCCTTAAGTTTTAAGACAGTTGTGTTTTTTGTGTTTAAGTGTTTTCAGTTTCAAAAATATGAAAAAAAAAATTGAAAAGGGAAAGGGAGAGCAAAATAGAGAAAGCACAAGAGGAGGCAGAAAGCAAAGAAGAACGAAGCAGGAAAAGGAAAACTGAAATGAAAGAACAGAAAGCTTAAAGAAATGGAAAAAGGAAAGAAGGAAGGTGCAGAGGACTTACCTGGAGAAGTAGAGCTGGCAGAGAAGCTCCTCGCGGATCTCAGACTCTTCAGTTGGCACGGTGGCAGAGGCTCCTTGCAGGACTCGTACACCTTCAGAGCACACGGACGCGGGGGGGAGAGGCTCCCTGCAGAGATCCAGACGCTCGAGAGAGTTGAGAGAGCAGAGAAAGAGAAGAGAGCAGAGAGGGAGAAGAGAGGCGTAGAGAGAGAGCAGGGAAGTCAGAAATGTTGCTCAACGCGGAGGAGCGGACCTTTTATAGCCAAATGTTTTCCACTGTAGCAACAGTTTCGGTCATTGCCACCGAAACTGTTGTCACAGTACAGGTCATCCTTTTCAAAAAAAAAAAAAAAAATTTCTTTAGCATCTACTGATGGGTGCTAGGTGTTTTAGACATCTGCTGATGGATGTCCCTGATAACATCTACTGATGGATGTTACTGAAAAATTTCTTCCCATTTTTCCTAACTTTTTATTGCACTTGTCTATATTATTTGACTGCTCTGAAATTGATCATCTGATGATTGTAACACACTGAGGACATTGTGTGATTTAAGTGTGGTCTACTGGGAAGAAATTCTGATATTTCTGTTAGATTGTATTTTGTGTGTTAAATTTTTTTTGTTTTTGAGTGTTAATTTTTTCTGTTTTAAGTTATTTTTATCGAGTTTTGTGTGCAATAAATTTTACATTTTTCTCTTGATTTCTGGATGATGTTTAAGTTGTAGATTTTTCCTTCACTTAATTAATACTTATAGTTTGTAATCCTTGCTTTTCTCTGCCTGGAAAGATGATTATACGTTTGAGAGGTTGATTTGATTGTGACAAATACCCTGTGTGAGATTTGAGCCACTTAATTTTCTTTCTTGTGTGTGATATGTATCTTGAATGCTTGCACATATGCCTTGGCTTGATTCTTTTTGATATACTTGATTGATATGCATGTTCAGACGTGATAAAGGCATTTTTGTTCTTGAGCCTCTTTAGCCAAATAAGCCTACCTTGTTATTATCCTTTGATAACCCCTTTGAGCCTATACTGTATATATTTCTTTGTGTTGAAGCTCATATACTGATCCTAAGTGAAAAACCATGATTACCTTAACCTCAGGAAAGTCTGGAGCTATAGAAGTATTTTGTGAAAAAGTGTGGTCTCCTTGGGAATTCTGATGAATTGGCTAGTTGGTTCCTCATCATGTTTTGAAATGATAATTTATATCCTGTTGTGTGAAAAAAATATATATATATAAAAAAAAAAGAAGACAGGATAAAAAAAAATGATGAGAAAAAGAGAAAAATTGAAAAATAATTTTGTGAATAATGGAGTCGAGAAGAGGATTGAATTAGAGGTTTGGGTGAGATTTCACTGTGTTTACATTTTTTTTCCTAGTGCACCTCTATTTCTTCTGAGCTATAGCTACTTATCCAAATTTATCCTCCCCTGTCCTTGGCCCCATTACAACCCAGTAAAGACCTTTTGATCTAAACGTGCATATGTTTTTAAGTGTTGATATTAGAAGCTTGCCAAGTTTAATTGTGTTTGTTTTCTTGAGTGCATTGAGTGACATTGATTTACCCTAGACACTTGAGAGAAACACTGTGAGTGCATCTGTGAGGTTTTGAATCACCTCTTGAACTAATTAATCATTTTGCTATGTATTGAATTGCTTGGATGATTTATATAAGTATGTGCTTTCTATGATTCTGTGTTGGAGATTGTCTACACATTTTCTCTGTCCAGACTTTTTGAGAATTGTGTAAATTATGTGTGTTTTCTTGTGAGTTTTTATTTTTTCTGTTTGCTGAGTTTTGTGTCGCCTCCCTAAAAGTCCATTGAACCATTCCCTAATTTGCGTCTTGATTTTGCCCAGGAGTGCAAAAGACTAAGTGTGGTCTATTTTGATGAATCAATATTTTCTACACTTCACTTAGTTTATTGTGCCAGAATTAATCAGGGAATTATGCTAAATTGTCCGGTATTTTCCCACTTTTACAAATTGTATTTAATTTGACCCAAAATTCTAATTTCAATTAATTTGAATTATTTGGGTTAATTATTTGCATTAGTAATCGTAAGGAAAATTTTGGAAATACAATTTGGGACATTTAAAAGAATATTTATTTACACACTCTATTAATTAATTTTAAGAAATATGACACTTAAGGAATCAATTTTCTTTTTGTTTGCAGATGACGTTAATGGAGGAGACCACTTGGTTGAAAGATAAATGGGATTCCAATTTGATTAAATGCTACACGGCCATAGCATATTATTTTGGCAACACACATGAAAATTCAATTGAAGAATTACAGCACACGGCCATTGCTATTGGATTGCAAAAAGTAAATCAAATGGCAAAAGGGTACCACCAAGAAAGAGAAGTATATACGTCAAAATCAATTTCATTGATAAGCATCAATATATGTTTGGAATAAAAAAAGGAGGGGCCAACGGTTTTTGACTTGGATGGCAAATGAATATTAAAGAAACATTTGGCTTGCAAGACCACACCGCACGTCCTGCACATCCATAAGCATGAGAAATGATGAGGGGACCACGTTACTTTCACACTTTATCACATCCAGCATGCATCTAGTGGCCATGGTGATTCACGGTCTTGATTCAGAGAAGAAAAGCCGTGTGGGTAGAGAGTTGGACAGCAGCTGGTCCAGTTTAGAAAACTGAAGCATGGTGATTCACGGGAGAAGACGGAAGCGTCCATGAGAAGCGTTCCTGCATGCACAACAGCTCCCCCGTTCTTCTCGTACACAACAGCCACCAAGAAGGAGGATGATGAACCGTTGAGAAGCAAGCAGCAACAAGTTGGCAGCAGTGTGGTGTCAAGGGAGCAATCCAGCAGACGTGGTGATTAATTTGGAAGCTTTGGAAGTAATTGTTGTGCACGGTAATTCAGTGGAGAGTTACATTCCAGCACGTCCAGGAGGAGGAATGAAGAGAAACTCTTCTCAGGCAAACATAATATGCTACGGATGTGTGAAGGGAGAAGAAATGGAGAAGGGAGCTCACGGCTAGAATAGTATTGAAGAAGAAGACAAGATTAGTTGGCAAAGTGGAGGGTCTCACATCTTCTTTTCCCATGTCCAAGGAGCACAATTTGCTCAGCAATTGATGCAAGGAAATAATTCACAGAAAGCTTGGGAGACAAAACAAAACCAACGTGAAAGCATGGCTGGAAAGTTGGAAGGATACACAGTAGTTTGTCCAAGTTTTTGGCTATAAGAGATGAGGATTTCCAATAGAGTAGATACGGCCTTAGAAGCCTGGAAGAAGCTCACGACTTTTCCTCTTTCTCTTCCAGGAGCTCTCTCTCTCTCTTTCCATTTTCCCAATAGTGCACAAATGTAGTTTGTATTTCTGAAGCGTCTACTTATTTCCTTTTCATTTTAATTCAAGTGTTGAATTTTAATTTAAAAGTTGAATCTTTGATAAAATTTATTTTGAGTCAAGTGCTTTTATTTTTACTATCTCTTTTATTTTACCGTTTATTGTTTTATGCATCGTTAAATTTTACTGTTTCTGAATATTTACTGTTCCATTTTTACCGTTTTCAACATTTTTTTTTACCGTTCAGTTTTTACCACCGTTAAAATTTACTTCAGTGTTTTTAATTTTGTGTTATTTAATTTCTAGTCAACTTTAATTTTACCACAACAAACACAATCACAAAACCCCCCACCTTCGTGTGTAAATCTGAGACTGAGCCACAATATTGGTCCTTGAGAGACGACCTAGGAGTCACATCCTAGCTATACTGCATATTTTCGTGCACAACTTTTGTGAGCGGTGCGACCCGTTCATCAAAATGGCGCCGCTGCCGGGGACCAACGGTTCAGTTTTGAGTCGTATGTCTGTATTGTGTGATTTGTGTATGTGTTTGTGATAGTGTTGTTTTGCTACCTTGTGTTTATTTCTGTGGTTTGAATTTTCTGTGCTATTGTTTCATGATTACAGGGTGTCGTGATTTAGTGCATGACTAGAGGAAATCCTGGATTCATACCACCCTTTGATCCTGAGATTGATAGGACTTTTCATAGCTTAATTAGGCATTCTAGGAATTTGTCTTTAGAGTCTGTTTTTGAACCTGTTCCATTAGATATTGTGCATCCTACTGTTGAGTACTCTGTGCATACTGCATCTACTGCATCTGTACTTGATTCTGATTCTGTTGTTTTTCACACTGAGAACAATATGGCACAACCTCCACCTTGAGAGAGGACTTTTAGGGAGATGGCTGCACCTGATTTCGATATTGAAAGCTTGTGCATCCAATATCCTGATGAGGACGTTCCGTATGTTCTCAAGACTGGACTGATCCATTTGTTGCCCAAGTTTCATGGTCTTGCAGGTGCGAGTCCACATAAGCATTTGAAGGAATTCCTGGTTGTTTGTTCCAGTATGAAACCGCACGATGTTCCTGAAGAGCACGTCTTCTTGAAAGCATTCCCTCATTCATTGGAAAATGTTGCTAAGGATTGGTTGTATAGTTTAGCGCCGAGATCCATTGCTAGCTGGGATGATCTGAAGAGGCTGTTCTTGGAGAAATTTTTCCCAGCATCCCGGACCACAGCAATCAGGAAAGACATAACTGGGATTAGACAACTTAATGGAGAGAACCTGTACGAATATTGGGAGAGATTCAAGACACTTTGTGCTAGCTGCCCTCACCATCAGATACCTGAACAACTTCTCATCCAGTATTTCTATGAGGGTTTGAACAACATGGATCGGGGTATGATCGATGCTGCCTGTGGTGGAGCTCTTGGAGACATCACACCTGCTGAGGCCAGACCATTGATTGAGAAGATGGCCTCCAACTCCCAGCAGTTTAGCAACAGGAATGATGCCATTGTGGTGAAGGGCGTACAAGATATTGCCCAGTCTTTATCAGCTGTTGAAAGCAAGTTAGAAGGCCAGATTAACTCTCTTGCGAAGATGGTGACACAGTTGACTACCAACCAGAGATCGACATCTCAATCTGCATCTGTTGCACGACTATGTGCTATTTGTCCTTCCAGTGACCACTACACAGATGCATGTCCTTCTTTGCAACATCCTGCTGCCTCTGATGTGCCTCAGGCTTATACTACAAACATCTACAACAACAGGCAGCCACAACAGCAAAATCATGACTTGTCCACCAACAGGTACAACCCAGGGTGGAGGAATCACCCCAATCTTAGATGGAACAATGCGCCACAGCATCAGCAGCAGGCGCCACCTTTCCAGAATGTTGGAGCACCTAACAGATATGTACCCCCACCTATGCAACAATACCAGAGGCAACAACAACAACAACAGCAGCAACAGCAAGAGGCACCTGCCCAAGCAGCTGCTCAACCAGCTACCCAACCTTCCACTTCATCTGAACCTTCATTGGAAGAGTTAGTGAGACAAATGACCATTCAAAACCTACAGATGGCGACTTAGATAAACCAGATGGGAGTTTCCATACAGAGTCTCACTAACCAGATGGGTCAGATGGCCACTCAGATAAATCAGGCGCAGTCTCAGAATTCTGATAAGTTACCATCCCAGACTGTGCAGAATCCAAGAAATGTGAGTGCCATAACCCTCAGATCAGGGAAGCAAATTGTTGTACCTTCAGAGCCCACTTCTACACCTACACCCGTGCCTGCCACTTTTCCTAGAGAGGACGACCATGATGGTCCACACAGGACGTTTGAAGTGGGTGGATCTTCTTCTCCAGCTAGTGGTTCTTCTTCAGTAAGATCTCCTCCCTTAACCACCACTACTGTTGCCGCACCATCTCCATTGATTGACCGACCTATCCCTCTTCCATTCCCTTCACGGGCACTTCCGAGCAAAAAGATGGAAGAGGTGGATAAAGAAATTCTGGAGACCTTCAAAAAGGTGGAGGTGAACATACCTCTACTTGATGCCATAAAGCAGATACCAAAGTATGCAAAATTCTTGAAGGAGTTGTGCACACACAAGAGGAAGATGAAGGGAAATGAGAGGATTAGCATGGGAAGAAATGTATCTGCACTTATAGGTAAGTCGGTCCCGCACATCCCTGAAAAGTGTAAGGATCCAGGTATATTTTGCATTCCTTGTGTGATTGGAAATAACAAATTTGAGAATGCCATGCTTGATTTGGGTGCTTCTGTTAATGTCATGCCTTTGTCTATATATGAATCTTTATCTCTTGGTCCTTTGCAAACCACGGGCGTGGTCATTCAGTTGGCTAATAGGAGTGTTACCCACCCAACAGGTTTCATAGAAGATGTCTTGGTAAGGGTTGGTGAATTGATTTTTCCTGCTGATTTTTATGTTTTGGAAATGGAGGAGGGATTCTCTCATGGATCCGCTCCCATTATCTTAGGCAGGCCATTCTTGAAAACTGCCCGAACTAAGATTGATGTATATGCTGGAACTTTGTCTATGGAATTTGCTGATATTGTTGTTCATTTTAATATCTTTGATGCCATGAAATTTCCAGCTGAGGACCATTCTCTATTTAGGATTGATACATTGGATGACATTATTGATGAATTTGTTGTTGACAACTTTAATTCTGTGCATGAGAAGAAGCATTCTTTTCTATCTTCTTTGCATTCATGTATTGAATCTGGATTCGAATCAGGTTTTGAGAATGATGTTGATAATGTTATGGATTTTGATGAAGATTGTGATGTCCAGGATATTGATGCTATGAATGATATTGATGATGTTGTTGACATATCTGAGATGGATATTGATTTTGATTGTGATGAGATGAGTGTTCTGCCTTTACCTGTACACTCTTTAGAGTCAGAATGCATTAACAATGTTGCAGGAAGTACACTTGAATCTGACTTGCAGGCACCCACTCTTGAGCTGAAACAGCTACCAGATAACCTCAAGTACGTGTACTTGGAGGATGATGAGGAGAAACCAGTGATCATTTCTACTTCCCTTGATTCTGTTCAAGAGGAAAAGTTGCTTGGTGTACTGAGGAAACACAAGAAGGCCATTGGTTGGAGTTTGGCTGATATACCTGGTATTAGCCCATCCACATGCATGCATAGAATTCTTTTGGAAGATGAGGCAAAGCCAGTGAGACAGCCACAAAGAAGGCAGAACCCTGTGATCATGGACGTCATCAAGAAGGAGGTAACCAAGCTTTTGCAGGCTGGGATCATCTACCCTATTTCAGACAGTCAGTGGGTGAGCCCCATCCATGTTGTGCCCAAGAAAACTGGCCTCACTGTTGTGAAGAATGAGAGGGATGAGCTTATCCCAACTAGAGTGCAGAACAGCTGGAGAGTCTGCATTGACTATAGGAGGCTCAACCAAGCAACCAGAAAAGATCATTTTCCCCTGCCATTCATTGATCATATGCTAGAGCGCCTGGCTGGTAAATCTCATTATTGTTTTCTTGATGGTTTTTCTGGGTATTTTCAGATAAATATTGCGCCTGAGGATCAAGAGAAAACCACATTCACCTGCCCCTTTGGCACTTTCGCCTATAGGAGGATGCCCTTCGGTCTATGCAACGCTCCTGGTACCTTCCAACGATGCATGCTTAGCATTTTTAGTGACTTTCTTGAGAGTTGCATAGAGGTGTTTATGGATGATTTTACTGTGTATGGATCCTCTTTTGATGCATGCTTAGATAGTCTGGAAAAAGTTTTGAAAAGATGCATAGAAACAAATCTTGTTCTCAATTTTGAGAAATGTCACTTTATGGTTGAACAAGGTTTGGTTCTAGGGCATATCATTTCTGAAAAGGGAATAGAGGTAGACCCTGCTAAGATATCTGTGATTTCGCAGTTGCCTTACCCCTCTTGCGTGCGAGAGGTGCGATCTTTCCTCGGACATGCAGGTTTCTACAGGCGCTTCATCAAAGATTTCAGCAAGAAGGCACTTCCCTTGTCCAGACTGCTGCAGAAGGATGTTGACTTTGTTTGTGATGACAGATGCAAGCAGGCTTTTGATTGCCTGAAGGAAGCTTTGACCACCACCCCTATCATTCAGGCACCGGATTGGGCAGCCCCATTTGAGCTCATGTGTGATGCATCTAATTATGCATTGGGGGCTGTCTTGACACAGAAAATTGACAAGCTGCCGAGAGTGATTTACTATGCTTCACGCACTTTGGATGCTGCCCAAGCAAACTATACCACCACTGAAAAAGAGTTGTTGGCAATTGTTTTTGCCCTTGATAAGTTTAGGTCATATTTGCTTGGATCACCTGTTATTGTGTATACTGACCATGCAGCTCTTAAGTTTCTGTTGAAAAAGGCTGAGTCAAAGCCTAGATTGATCAGGTGGATGCTACTGCTCCAGGAGTTTGACTTGCAGATTAAGGACCGGAGTGGAGCACAGAATCTAGTTGCGGACCACCTTAGCCGGATTGAGAAAGCTGAGAATGAAGTTGATGTGTTGCCCATCCAGGATGACTTTCCTGATGAGAGTTTGTTGATGATTTCTTCTTCTCACCCCACTCCTTGGTTTGCACACATTGTAAATTATTTGGTTGCTTCTGTTTTTCCTCCCTTAGCGTCACATGCTCAGACTGCTAAAATTAAGAGTGATGCTAAATATTATGTTTGGGATGACCCATATCTGTGGAAGTTGTGCAGTGACCAGGTTACTAGGAGATGCATTCCGGACCATGAGATTGACTCGGTCCTGCAGTTTTGTCATGCCTCCTCACCTGGTGGTCATCTGGGGATACAGAGAACAGCTCGCAAGGTGCTTGACTGTGGGTTCTATTGGCCTTCCATCTTCAAGGATGCGGAGAGGATTTGTAGCACCTGTGAGCCTTGTCAGAAAGCAGGAGGACAAATTTCACAGAGACAAGAAATGCCTCAACAGCCTATGCTGTTTTGTGAGGTGTTTGATGTCTGGGGTATAGATTTCATGGGTCCTTTTCCTGTTTCTTTTGGTTTTTCTTATATTCTCCTTGCTGTGGATTATTGATGAATCATTATTTTCTTCGCTTCACTTAGTTTATTGTGCTAGAATTAATCGGGGAATTGTGCTTAATTGTCCAGTATTTTCCCATTTTTCTTAATTGTGCTTAATTCGATCGGAAATTCTTATTTTAATTAATTTGAATTATCTGATATTAATTATTTACATTATTGAATGCAGGGGAAAATTCTGTAAATATTTTAGGACATTTGAAAAATATTCATTTACACACCGCATTAATTGGAAGAAGCTAAGATATTTGGTTCATGAAGCTGGGTTTCGGTTTTGTTGCTGGAATTAATTGGCAAATAAAATGATAGAGGAAGCACGTTTTCAATCCTTTCTTCTACAAGTATCACAGCATAATGGCACAAGGGCCCCTTTGTCTTTTGTCTTTTGCTTTGAAGAAAATTTGCCAATGAAAATTATTGTGAATGAAACGGTTTTGGCAAGCATTTGGCAAAATTGATGTCCACTTTTAGAAGCTTACGACAATTACATCTGCAACTCATTTCTTTCAAATGAAAAAAATCTTGCAAAAGGACAAAACAAAAGGGCAATTGGAGTCAAATAGGGGGCCCACATTTGGTGGAAATTTACGTTGGGAAGTTGCTATTCCCTTGCCATGTCACGGTTACATATGCTAGACCCATGGACAAGTTATTTTGGTGAAACATTCAGCAAAACATCTTTTTGAATGAGGGGGCCACCATTTGGGTCACATTCACGGTCAGGAGGAACTCTAAAATGCTAATGAATATTTGTTGAAGTGTAAAGAGAACACGGTCCCACACTTGTGCACATTCATTATTCCTAGAATAAAAATGGGAGCCACCAATTATTGGAAGTTCACGGATACTGATTTGGAAGCTGGGAGAAGATGGAGACGGAAAGGGCAGCAGCTTGGTTGAGCACTTCACGGTGGCTGCTGAAAGAGAAGAAGACTCCCGTTCAGTAGTAGCCATTACCGAGAGGGAGAAGATGGAAGAAGCAAGGATGCAGCAACCGGTCCAGCACACACCCTCGGAAAGCTCTCGGTCACACACCAAAGGAGTCCAGTAACGTCCGTCCATGTTTTCAAGAGAGGAGGAAGTTCTCGGTCTTCCATTACAGCAGCAGCCACCACGTTGAGGGATTGAGGCTCACACAGTTTCTTGAGAAGCATGGCAGCAGCTTGGAGTGGGAGCTCATGGTTGAAACAAATTTCCGTGAAAGAGGAAGAGTGTCCCGTGAGATGATTATTTGGAATGGAGAAGAAGGGTGTGCACTGAACAAGTTGAAGAAGAAGCTTGGATGGGCTACCTTGAGTCACTCACGGCCTTAGTCAGCAAGGTACTTGGGTGAAAATAGGAGAAGGGCAGCAGCATGTGGTGGCAAAAGAAGCTACACATCACGCTCCAACTTAACCACGGTACAGCATCCAGTAGCTTGAGATCATGGGGGCCAACTTACGTCCAAGTGCAGCTAACGGCTTATGGTTCCATCCTTCACGCTGCAGTTTACATTCCAATCCAGCACGTCCTGATGGAAGTAGAAGAATTGAGAAAGGAGCCCACGGCTCCAAGGTGTAGAAGATGACATAATGGAGGGGCCCTCACCCTATTTTCTCACGGGAAGGCAAAGAAAATATGCTCACGGGAATAGGTTCAGGATTTTAGCTATAAATCCAGCAGCATGCAGAGAAGCAAAAAAAGAGATTTTAGGATTGTATTAGGAGTAGTTTAGGAAACCACTCACGGCCCCTGGAAGAGGCTCTTGCCTCTTCCTTCCTCAATAGCTTTCTAAATTTTCCATTTCCAAACAGCACAAATGTAGTTTGTATTTCTGAAGTGTGTAGTTCAGTAGAAATTTTCACAGTTTGCTCATTAAATTTTCATCTGTACCAGATATTTTATTTCAAGTGTTAGAATCTTCAGTGAATTCCATTTTCAATTAAGTGCTTTTAATTTTACTGTCTCTTTATTTTACCGTTTATTGTTTTCTTCATCGTTAAATTTTGTCAATGTATTTTTCTGTTCATTTTATTTTCAAACGTTATTTTTGCGGTTTATTCTCTGTCAATGTATTTTCACTGATGTTTTTATTTCTACGTTTAATTTTACAGTTTTTGAATATTTACTGTTCCATTTTTACCGTTTAATTTTATTTACCGCATTCAAACAAAATCACACAAACCCCCCCCCACTTCGTGATAAATCTGAGACTGAACCCAAAATTGGTCCTCGAGAGACGACCTAGGAGTCACTTCCTAGTTATACTGCATTCTTTTATGCACAAACTTTTGTGAGCGGTGCGACCCGTTCGTCAAAATGGCGCCGCTGCCGGGGACCAATGACGGTTTGGTTTTAGATTTTTGTTGTGTTTTGTTCTGTTAATATGTTTGTTTTGTGTGTTTTGTCTTGTATATTTTTGCAGGCGATAACGACACCTTCAACAAATTTTGGCGGCGTTGTCACTTCAGTTCCAGGTTTTTTGTTTTAGATTTTTGCTGTGTTTTTCGATTATGCTGTGTTAATATATATTGTGTATATATGTGTTTAATTGTGCTATGTTCTGTATTTAGTTGTTATTAAAAAAAAAAAATTTGATAATTAAAAAAAAAAAAAATTTATTAAAAATTTTTACTATTGATGTTCTGTCTTGTGTGTGCTTGTAGCATGTATAAATGTGTTTTGTTTTATCTGATTCGTAATTTTTAGTTTTTAGTTTTTACTTTTTATTTTTCCATGTCTACCTATTTTAATGTTGTGAATAATGCTTATTCTGCCAATGTCTGTGATTATGATTCTTATTCTGCATATTACTTTGATTTTAAATCTGCTGATTTTTATGATGAGAACAATATGTTCCATCATCCAATTTCTGAGAGCTCTCTTTGGGAGCCAGTTCCACAATATGAGAGTCAGCAGTATGATTCTCCTATTCAAATAACTCCTCAGCCTTCTATTTATGAACCTACATTAAAGGAGTTACTAGAGCAGATGACAATGCAGAACATTCAGTTTCAGAAAGGGAACATGCAGTTCAAGCAAGAGAGCATGGAAACTCAAGCTGCCATACAGAATCTGAGTGATCAGATCAGGCAGATGGCCACTCTTGTACCTGAGGAGACTAATGAAAATTTTGGGGACCCGGCAGAAGTAAGCAGTAATCCTGAACCAGGTAGACCACCTTCATCCTCCACTACTTTACCAATCTTCAAGGAAGTGGAGGTAAGTGGTACGACTGTCGCGGTCATACAAATTCTATACAGATAAATAATGCAGTATATTAACTAGGAAGTGACTCCTAGGTCGTCTCTCAAGGACCAATTTGTGTCGGTTTAGTCTCAGATTTTTTTTACACGAAGTGGGGGGGTTGTGAAAGTTTTGGTAGTGGAAAATTAAATAAATGCAGTGAAAATAAAGTTGATGAAAATGTAAATCAAGTAGTGCAGTAAAAGTAAAACTGAAAAACGTAAATCGCAGTTTGAAAACGTAAATTGGAAATAAAGTTTTGACAAAATTAAAATTTGCAATTGGAAATAGATCATGAAACTGATGAAATAACTTGAGCAGAATTGACAGTAATTTGATCTAAGATTTAAACGTGCAAACAGAATTTTTGGTAATTCGCAGATAAAAATTTAACAACAATCAACTGAAAGACACTGGAAATTAATATTCAACTGAAACTGGAAAACAAATCCAAAACCTTCCCCAAGGGGAGGTGGAAAACTGAAAGCCAACGTAAAAACTCTTCCTAATTCCTACTCCTAAAACTACTGAGTTTCTTCTTTGGTGCTGCTGCCAATTTATAGCCACTTCTCTGGACAAACTCCCGTATATGCCTCCCTCATTTCAGCATTTTGGATTTTGTCTCTGGCTCCCGTGACCTTCAAGTTTTTGTTTTGTGTCCCCGTAGAGACTTTCTTCTCCTCCTAGAATGGCCAAAGAAATAGGGTGGGTCCCTTTGTCTTTTCTTCAATTCGTTTACACTCTTCTTCCTCTTCTGAATTTTGCTTCAACCGTGGCCTCCTCTCCAGTCACGACACCATCTTCCTTGTGCTCTTCTCCAATCAGCCGTAGCACACCCTTCATGCTGCTTCCTTTGCTGGACGTTACAACACCTTCTTCTCCTCATCTCCACTTTACACTTTGCAGCTTCAACTGGACCATCTCTGCTGCAAATTCCCGTGCATACACCTTACACTTTCGTCCAGCCAGGCCGTGAAGTTTAGCACCGTTCCTTGTTTGCTAAGCTTTCTACCATTCCTCCAAAGACAAAACCGTGAGCTTCCGGTGCCCCTCTCTTTTTCCATCAGACATATATGTAATGCTTGCTACAAAAATTGAATGGCCGTGACTTGTTCCAAATTGCTACCTGAATTGAGTAAATAGGTGGGCCTTAATATGCTTTCTCCCAACAAAACCGTAGCCTTGCATAAGTGGTGGCTCCCACTTTAATTCCAAAGTAGATGCTTTGCTGAATTTTCCAAAATTGGAACCGTGAATGGCTTTCAACTATATTCCTTTCTTTTAGTTTCTATTAGTGGCGGCCCCCATGTGTTTTCCAATTGGTCTTTGTGCTTTGTCCTTTTGCAATATTCTCTTTCAAATGAGTTGCAGCATAATGCAATTGTCGTGAGCTTATGCTTTTCAATTTGAGAATAATACTTCCTTGCGGCTCCCACTTTTGTCCATATGCATGCTTTGCTAAATGCTTGGCAAATTCAATTTTCCATGAGCCCCTTGGACATTGCCCATGACCGTGAGTGTTCAAAATAAATATGGCAGCCCCACTAAAAATCTATGCCTTGCTGGCCGGTACCCATGAGCCTTGTGCACCTCCATATAATGAAAATGAATTTCTTCTTCCGCACACTAATCACAGATTAAAATCACTGCAAAATCCATCGAGCTCTCCTTCTTGTGCACACTCTGTGGAGAGTCTTAGCACTGTCCAATGATCAATTCCAGCCACCACAAGTATCAAACAACAAGCAAACAAATAAGAAGTCACTCAAACAGTAAGCACTAGACTGACATAGGGGAGTAAAACAAATACTGGGAACAACACAGAACGAATTTTAACAATGTAAAAACTATACGTGAAAATAGACATCTAGACGAAACTATGAAAAAAAATTTCATGGAAAACGGATAAGAATTGAACCCAAACGAAGACAAACAAGTTGATACAAAATTCACGCAGCAACCAGCGAAAACTGAAATGGCTGAAATACATTGAGCTCAATTGCCATTTCTCATTTAACCTTCAAATGTCCCAAATTGTATCTTCAAATTTTTCTTGTAAAATAATTATCTCAGATAATTCAAATTAGTTAAAATAAGAATTTCCGATCAAATTTAGCACAATTAGGAAAAATAGGATAATACTGTACATTCAAGCACAATTCCTTGATTAAATTCGGTACAATAAACTAAGTGAAATCAATAAAATATTGACTCATCAGTAAGCATACCGCAAATTGATTATTCTGTTGACTGTGTTATTAAAGATTATGCTGATGATAGGTATGCTTGTAATCATATTGTTGCTGAGCATGTTTTTAATTCTCCCTCTGAACATGAATCTGAGCCTGTTAAAGATATTATTTCTACATTTGAAACCGATTCATGTTATGAGGATTTATCTGAGGTTCAGCCTATTACACTAGAATTGGGTGTCATACCCCTGCATGAAATTTCTGTGGAACCACATTGCACTAACCATGTTGCAGGAGGTACGTATAAATTTGATCAACATACACCCACAGTGGAAAACAAAGGTGCTGACACTGACAGTTCAAAGATCAACAAGCACCTACTGAATCCGCTCAGTAACAATATTTGCTGCTTAGATCCGGCGGTGGAGGACATTTCACTGCTTGATCAAATTTGGAGGATGAAGCAGTTCGTCCTCAACAATTTCATACTGGATCCTGAAGCAAAGAACATCTCCCTACAAATCCAAAATTGGCAACTGCCACCCTGACCAGGGAAGTTTTCTTTTTCTTTCTTCCCAGTTTTCATATTTTTAGTGCACTTGTCCTTTATCTGTTTGTTGTTTTAGTTTATGATCTTATGCTTAGAAAACATTTAGGACAGTGTAGTTTAAGTGTGGTCTCGGGAAGATTCTGCATTTTGTTTTTCTTTTAAGTTTGTTTTTCCTTTTCTTCTTAGTTTTCGTAATTGTTATCTTAAAAAAAAATAATAATTAATAAATAATAAAAAAAAAACATAAAAAATATTTTGTGATAAAATTTTTTTTGTTTAAAAGCGTGCCAAATCTGTATTCTGATATGTATATTTATTTTTTTTTTAGTTTTCAAATTGTTATCCTTAAAAAAAAAAAAAAATTCAAAAAATTCAAAAATTGTTTTGCGTAGTCCTTGATTTTATTTCGACCCTCAGTTTCTTACCAATAATTCATGAAAAAAAAATTTCACTTCAGATCTCATTTTTTCCCTTATTTTTCTTCACTGTAAAATAATTTCTTAGTTGTTTCATACAGATCTTTGATTGAAAATTTTGTTTAGACTAAGAAATATTTCATTCATCAATGCAAAAATTACAGTAATGGAGAAAAAGGATTGAACAGATCTGAAAATAAAATTGCAGTTGATATATGAAATTTAAGTTGTTCGGGGGTCGATCATTTCTGATCGTTAATATTACAAACCAAATAAAAAACAAAAACAACATAAAAAAAAAATTAAAAACATAAAAAACATAAGTGTTCATATTACAGTCCTCATTAATATTCTGGCCACACTCGGCCAACAAAAACATAAAAAAAAAAAAAACATAAAACATTAATAATGAAAGAATTCACGAGCTGGTTGTGGTGGTCTAAGGGAGAGCTCCGTTGAGGGAGCTCTGGTTCGAAAAGTCACGAGCGGAGGCTTTGGTGGAGGAATTTCTCGTTCATTTCTGTCGTCATCGATAATGATCGGAACTGGAAACAGATTCAGCAGCCTCGGTGCCCTCATTATCACCCAGTTGTTTTCTTTCAAACAAAAAAAAAAAATAAATAAATAAAAAATAAAAAACTTGTGTTAATAATAGAAGAGGAATGGAAAATTCAATGGAGGTGTGATCAGAGGTCTTACCGTACATGTATAGCGGCAGTTGTGAAAAGAGAGTGCCAGTGGGGTCTATCTCCGCTTGCCAGCGCCTGACCCGATTGCCATGGTTGTTAAACCAGCAGTGCACGTTATATTCGGTGGCTTCGCCGAAGGTCCTTAGTCGAGACGCGATCTCGACGACTTGCGCTCGGCTTGGGTGTGTGACCCCATAGTTGTAGATTTTGGTCATCATCGTGATCTGATCATCTGTAGGACGCCATCGTTGACTGGTATATCTCTCTGATTCCATATCACTCATCCTTCCTCTCGTAATATACAAATACATAAATAAAAAATAAATACATATAAAAAGAACAAAAACAAGAAAAAAAAAAGCATAACATAAAAAAAAAAAACATAAAAATATATTAGATTCTTAGTTCAGTATTTTCTTTAATTGTTTGTTCTTGTTTCCTTTTAGATTTATTTATTCCTGTCTGTCTTTGATTGTTTTTGTGTCTGGTCTCAGATCTGTTTCACGGTCCTTGCAAAGGGTCCTAAACGGATCTATGTCCAGTTGTCCTTGTCCATATTGTTCTTGTATATTATGTTTCTGTGTTTTATTTAGTTTTAAGTGGGGTACGTGGCGTTGTTCTACCCGATTGTCTCTGCAATACCTTCAATCGAAGGGAGATTAACGTCTGGTTTCCAGCCGATATACCCCTTAAGTTTTTAGACAGTTGTGTTTTATGTGTTTAAGTGTTTAAATTACAAAAAAATAAAAATAAAAAAAAATGGAAAAGAGGGAGAGCAGGCAAGAGATCAGATGAAAAATAAAGGAAATACTGAAAGGGAAAGACTGGAAAGAAGAGAAAGGAAAAGAAAGCAGTGAAAGATCTGGAAACTTACATGAAAGGAGAAAGAAAGGCAGATCCAGGAGCAGAGGACTTACCTGGAGTAGTAGAGCTGGCAGAGAAGCTCCTCGCGGATCTCAGACTCTTCAGTTGGCACGGTGGCAGAGGCTCCTTGCAGGGCTCGTACACCTTCAGAGCACGCGGACACGGGGGGGAGAGGCTCCCTGCAGAGATCCAGACGCTCGAGAGAGTAGAGAGAGGAGAGAGCAGAGAAGAGAGTAGAGAGAGGAGAGAGCGGAGAAGAGAGCAGAGAGAGGAGTAGAGAGAGAGTGAGGGATCAGAAATGGCGCTCAACGCGGAGGAGCGGCCTATTTATAGCCAGATTGCTTTCCACTGTAGCAACAGTTCCGGTCTTTGCCACCGAGACTGTTGCCACAGTACCGGTCTTCTCCTTTTCCAAAAAAAAAAAAAAATTAATTAATAAATAAAAAATAATAAAAATTATTAGCATCTACTGATGGGTGCTAGGTGTTTTAGACATCTACTGATGGATGTCAATGATAACATCTACTGATGGATGTTACTGAAAATTTCTTCCCATTTTTCTACTTTTTATTGCACTTGTCTATATTATTTGACTGCTCTGAAATTGATAATCTGATGATTGTACCACACTGAGGACATTGTGTGATTTAAGTGTGGTCTACTGGGCAGAAATTCTGATTTTTCTATTAGATTGTATTTTGTGTGTTAAATTTTTTGTTTTTGAGTGTTAAATTTTTTCTGTTTTAAGTGGTTTTTAGTATGTTTTGTGTGCAATAAATTTTACATTTTTCTCTTGATTTCTGGAGTTTGTCTAAGTTGTAGATTTTTCCTTCACTTCATTAATACTTATGGTTTGAAATCCTTGCTTTTCTCTGCTTGGAAACATGATTATGTGTTTAAGAGGTTGATTTGATTGTGACGAATACCCTGTGTGAGATTTGAGCCACTTTATGTTCTTTCTTGTGTGACATGTATCTTGATTGCTTGCACATATGCCTTGGCTTGATTCTTTTTGATAATTCTTGATGGATATGCATGTTTAGAAAATGATAAAGGCATTTTATTTCTTGAGCCTCTTTAGCCAAATAAGCCTACCCTGTTATTATCCTTTGATAACCCCTTTGAGCCTATACTTTCCCCATTTATTTGTGTTGAAGCTCATATACTGACCCTAAGTGAAAAACAATGATTACCTTAATCTTAGGAAAGTCTGGAGCTACAGAAGTGTTTTGAGAATAAGTGTGGTCTCCTTGGGAATTCTGATGAATTGGCTAGTTGGTTCCTCATCATGTTTTGAAATGATAATTTATATCCTGTTGTGTGAAAAAAAAAAAAAAAGAAGACAGGATAAAAAAAATGATGAGAAAAAGAGAAAAATTGAAAAATAATTTTGTGAATAATGGAGTCGAGAAGAGGATTGAATTAGAGGTTTGGGTGAGATTTCACTGTGTTTACATTTTTTCCCCAGTGCTCCTCTATTTCTTCTGAGCTATAGCTACTTATCCATATTTATCCTCCCCTGTCCTTGGCCCCATTACAACCCAGTAAAGACCTTTTGATCTGAAGATGCATATGTTTTAAAGTATTGATAATTAGAAGCTTGCCAAGTCTGCTTGTGTTTGTTTTCTTGAGTGCATTGAGTGACATTGATTTACCTTAAACACTTGAGAGAAACACTATGAGTGCATCTGTGAGGTTTTGTTATTTTCAAATCGCCTCTTGAGCTGATGGATTATTTTTCCATGTATTGAATTGCTTGGAAGATTTCTATAAGTATCTGCTTTATTTGATTTGTGTTGGATAATTTCTACTTCTTTTAATTGTCCAAATTCTTGAGAACTGTCTAAATTTTGTTTTCTTGCGAGTTTTTATTTTTCTGTCTGCTGAGTTTTGTGTCACCCTCCACAAAAGTTCTTTGAACCATTCCCTGATTTGCGTCTTAATTTTGCCTAGGAGTGCAAAAGTCTAAGTGTGGTCTATTTTGATGAATCATTATTTTCTTCGCTTCACTTAGTTTATTGTGCTAGAATTAATCGGGGAATTGTGCTTAATTGTCCAGTATTTTCCCATTTTTCTTAATTGTGCTTAATTCGATCGGAAATTCTTATTTTAATTAATTTGAATTATCTGATATTAATTATTTACATTATTGAATGCAGGGGAAAATTCTGTAAATATTTTAGGACATTTGAAAAATATTCATTTACACACCGCATTAATTGGAAGAAGCTAAGATATTTGGTTCATGAAGCTGGGTTTCGGTTTTGTTGCTGGAATTAATTGGCAAATAAAATGATAGAGGAAGCACGTTTTCAATCCTTTCTTCTACAAGTATCACAGCATAATGGCACAAGGGCCCTTTTGTCTTTTGTCTTTTGCTTTGAAGAAAATTTGCCAATGAAAATTATTGTGAATGAAACGGTTTTGGCAAGCATTTGGCAAAATTGATGTCCACTTTTAGAAGCTTACGACAATTACATCTGCAACTCATTTCTTTCAAATGAAAAAAATCTTGCAAAAGGACAAAACAAAAGGGCAATTGGAGTCAAATAGGGGGCCCACATTTGGTGGAAATTTACGTTGGGAAGTTGCTATTCCCTTGCCATGTCACGGTTACATATGCTAGACCCATGGACAAGTTATTTTGGTGAAACATTCAGCAAAACATCTTTTTGAATGAGGGGGCCACCATTTGGGTCACATTCACGGTCAGGAGGAACTCTAAAATGCTAATGAATATTTGTTGAAGTGTAAAGAGAACACGGTCCCACACTTGTGCACATTCATTATTCCTAGAATAAAAATGGGAGCCACCAATTATTGGAAGTTCACGGATACTGATTTGGAAGCTGGGAGAAGATGGAGACGGAAAGGGCAGCAGCTTGGTTGAGCACTTCACGGTGGCTGCTGAAAGAGAAGAAGACTCCCGTTCAGTAGTAGCCATTACCGAGAGGGAGAAGATGGAAGAAGCAAGGATGCAGCAACCGGTCCAGCACACACCCTCGGAAAGCTCTCGGTCACACACCAAAGGAGTCCAGTAACGTCCGTCCATGTTTTCAAGAGAGGAGGAAGTTCTCGGTCTTCCATTACAGCAGCAGCCACCACGTTGAGGGATTGAGGCTCACACAGTTTCTTGAGAAGCATGGCAGCAGCTTGGAGTGGGAGCTCATGGTTGAAACAAATTTCCGTGAAAGAGGAAGAGTGTCCCGTGAGATGATTATTTGGAATGGAGAAGAAGGGTGTGCACTGAACAAGTTGAAGAAGAAGCTTGGATGGGCTACCTTGAGTCACTCACGGCCTTAGTCAGCAAGGTACTTGGGTGAAAATAGGAGAAGGGCAGCAGCATGTGGTGGCAAAAGAAGCTACACATCACGCTCCAACTTAACCACGGTACAGCATCCAGCAGCTTGAGATCATGGGGGCCAACTTACGTCCAAGTGCAGCTAACGGCTTATGGTTCCATCCTTCACGCTGCAGTTTACATTCCAATCCAGCACGTCCTGATGGAAGTAGAAGAATTGAGAAAGGAGCCCACGGCTCCAAGGTGTAGAAGATGACATAATGGAGGGGCCCTCACCCTATTTTCTCACGGGAAGGCAAAGAAAATATGCTCACGGGAATAGGTTCAGGATTTTAGCTATAAATCCAGCAGCATGCAGAGAAGAAAAAAAAGAGATTTTAGGATTGTATTAGGAGTAGTTTAGGAAACCACTCACGGCCCCTGGAAGAGGCTCTTGCCTCTTCCTTCCTCAATAGCTTTCTAAATTTTCCATTTCCAAACAGCACAAATGTAGTTTGTATTTCTGAAGTGTGTAGTTCAGTAGAAATTTTCACAGTTTGCTCATTAAATTTTCATCTGTACCAGATATTTTATTTCAAGTGTTAGAATCTTCAGTGAATTCCATTTTCAATTAAGTGCTTTTAATTTTACTGTCTCTTTATTTTACCGTTTATTGTTTTCTTCATCGTTAAATTTTGTCAATGTATTTTTCTGTTCATTTTATTTTCAAACGTTATTTTTGCGGTTTATTCTCTGTCAATGTATTTTCACTGATGTTTTTATTTCTACGTTTAATTTTACAGTTTTTGAATATTTACTGTTCCATTTTTACCGTTTAATTTTATTTACCGCATTCAAACAAAATCACACAAACCCCCCCCACTTCGTGATAAATCTGAGACTGAACCCAAAATTGGTCCTCGAGAGACGACCTAGGAGTCACTTCCTAGTTATACTGCATTCTTTTATGCACAAACTTTTGTGAGCGGTGCGACCCGTTCGTCAATTATGTTTCAAAATGGGTGGAAGCTAAAGCCACCAGGACTAATGATGCTCGAGTTGTTGTAGATTTTGTTAGATCTCACCTATTTTGCAGGTTTGGAGTGCCCAGAGCAATTGTTAGTGATCAGGGAACCCATTTTTGCAACAGATCCATGCAAGCTTTGCTCAAGAAATATGGGGTGACGCATAGAGTTTCTACACCTTACCACCCCCAAACAAATGGGCAGGCTGAGATCTCCAACAGGGAGATTAAGAGGATTTTGGAAAAGATTGTCCAGCCCAACAGGAAAGATTGGAGTAGTAGATTGGACGATGCTCTTTGGGCCCACAGGACTGCCTACAAAGCACCAATTGGGATGTCTCCTTACAGGGTTGTCTTTGGAAAAACATGTCATTTACCAGTTGAGATTGAGCATCGGGCATATTGGGCTGTGAAGACATGCAACTTCTCCATGGACCAAGCTGGAGAAGAAAGGAAGTTGCAACTGAATGAACTGGATGAAATCCGATTGGAAGCCTATGAGAATTCGAAGTTCTACAAAGAAAGGACCAAGAGGTTCCATGATAGCTCCATTGTTAGAAAGGACTTCGAGGTTGGCCAACAGGTTTTGCTGTATAACTCTAGACTCGGCCTCATGGGTGGTAAGTTGAGATCAAAGTGGACTGGACCCTTTGTTGTGACTAATGTTTATCCTTATGGTGCAGTAGAAATCCAGGGTCCATCTGCAGCTACAAGCTTCAAGGTGAACGGGCATAGACTGAAGCCTTTCCTTAGCAATCCTATTCTGTCGGATGCAGTGGTGGAGGAGACATCTTTGGTCTACCCCACCTACCATCCCACCTGACTCAGGGAGTTTCTTCTCTCCTTTCCTACTCACTTTTATTGCACTTTGTCGATATTTGATGATTGTTTTGATTGCTTGATCTACTGATTGTGACACACTGAGGACATTGTGTCGTTTAAGTGTGGTCTATTTAGGGGAGGTTGTTTCTTTGTATATATATTTCAGTTTGTATGCAGTTTGTTGTGTCTTATGTACAGTTTTGCATAATTTTCGTGAATTCTGGACTGTGATTAGGTTGTTAGTTTTCCTGCACTTCATTGATACTCTGAATTGTTAAAATCCTTGCTTTTCTTTGCTTGGGAGATAATCATGATATTTGAGAGTTGAATTGTTGGTGACCATATTACCTGTGTGAGATTTGAGCCATTTGATGATCCTTCTTGTGTGTGATATATGCCTTGATTGCTTGCACATATGTCTTGGCTTCACTCTTTTAATTGATTCTTGACTAATACGCATGTTTGAAAGTGATAAAGGCATTTTGTTGTTGAGCCTCTAAGCCAGATAAGCCTACCCTGTTTTGATCCATTGATGACCCTTTTGAGCCTATGTTTTTCCCCATTTCTTTGTTTTGAAGCTGATACACCAGCCCTAAGTGAAAAACCATTATTACCTGAGCCTTAGGGAATTTTGTAGCTTTGGAATTGTTTTGGGAATAAGTGTGGTCTCCTGGGAATTTCAGATGAATTGGCTGGTGAGTTCTCTTCGTATCTTGTTTCTGTTTGTAAATATATGGTGCATCTTGTCTCCTGAAATTGTGTGTTGAACAGAGTAAAGAAAAGAGACAGGATGAAGAAAAAAAAAATCAAAAAAAAAAAAATCAGAAAAAAAAAATTGTGAACAATGGTGAATAATGGAGTTAACTAGAGGATAGAATTAGAGGTTGTAGGTGAGTTTGAATGTGTTTATACTTGTTCCCCATTGCTCATCTATCTCTTATGGTTTATAGCTTTTTATCCAGATATATCCTCCTTGTCCTTGACCCATTATGACCATAAAAAGACCTTTTGATTTGAACATGCGTATGTGCTTGAGTGTTGATATTAGAGGCTTGCCAAGCCTATTTGTGTTTGCTTTCTTGAGTGCATTGAGTGACATTGATTTACCTTAAACACTTGAGAGAAACACTGATTGTGTACATCTGTGAGGCTCTGTTGCTGTCGATTCATCTCTTGGACTGATTGATTGTTTCCCTTGTAATGAACTGTTTGGATGATTCTGAGAATTTTCTTTCATTGATTCTGTGTGGGATTCTGCCTATACCTTTTACTGTCCAGATTTTGTGAGAATTGTGAAAGTGTGTTTCTGTTTTGGAGTCTTTGTTGTCTGTCTGTCAAGTATGTGTCACCTCCATGATATTTGAGTAGTTCCCTGTTTTTCGGTCTAGATTTTGCCCAGGAGTGCAAAAGACTAAGTGTGGTCTATTTTGATGAGTCATTATTTTCTTCACTTCACTTAGTTTACTGTACTAAAATTAATCAGGGGATTATGCTTAATTGTTCAGTATTTTCCCGTTTGTACTGATTGTGCTTAATTCGATCGGAAATTCGTATTTTAATTAATTTGAATTATCTGAGCTGATTATTTGCATTAGTAATTACAGGGAAAATTTTGGAAATACAAATTTGGATATTTAGAAAAACAATTCTACACTGTGTTTAAAAGAAGCTGCGCTGCATTTATTTATTCTGTGTGTTTCCGTGTAAATGATGGAATATTCTTCTTGAAATTGTAGAAGCAAAAATCTGATTCGGAACTATTACAGGGCCACATTCTACACGGTGTTGCAACCATTGCCAAGTCAACATAATGGTAAAATGGGGCACTAGGTACACGGCCAATTCAATTTTGCTGCACATAGCAAAATAATTTTGGTTTGGAAAAGCATCATTCAATACGGCCTTAACTGGAAGACAAGGGGCCATGGAGAAGTCACGGCCATTCATCTTTTGCTGGACAACACATCACAACCCATAACAATTCATTTTGTCAAGTTCATTTTGTCAAACACATCAACACATGCCACCTAAATGTCACGGCCCACATAATAGAAAAGAAGTGCAGATTTTAACTCTCGGTGCTTTCCACTCTACACATAAACTTTTGACTTTTCAATTAGAAAAGAGAAGAGAGCTTGCTATAATTGCTACACAATTAAAAGCACACGGCTTAGGGCCCATGAAGATAATCAGCAAAGTTGGAATTAAAATTAGGAGCCATCAGCTTTGTTTTCTTTTGCTGAAGGAAGTCAAAACCGTGGAAATGCATGGCAGCAGAGAGCACATAGCAGCCACGTCCAAAGAAGCTCACGGCCTTCACACAACCAAAGTAACACCTAAGCTCCATCACTGGCAGAAGCAACACTTCACCACTCTTGAATAGCTCTCGGTTGAAACTGCAAAATGGAGAATGGAATTGGTATCATGTGGAACATTCACGGCTGTCTCAAAATTGATTGGAAAATAATAACATGGCCCCATGGAAAACTCACGTTGGCACACACACCAAAACCTCACATATGCTGGAATCAAAAGGGCCATTACTCACAGTATTATTCTCCACTCAGGTTTCATTTTGGCATTTAGTTGGATCTTTGGGAGCAATTTACGCACAAAAAGGAGTAACTCCATGATGCAAGATTGGGATCTCTCTGCTTTGCCCACTACACACAAGCTTTTATCCGGGTAAAACAAATTCACTGACCCAAGTAAATCCCAGCTGGAAGAAGTAGTGCAAATGAGGACAGAAACTTTTTAATATAGAAACCACAATGCCGGCCACATTTTCTGAAAAGAGACACTCACGGACAAGGAGCTCCAAGTGCATGCAAGCTAAAAGAGGAGACAACACATGAAAAGGTGTGAAGAGGGGATTGACATTTTGACGTTTTGCACTCCAGACTTGCAAGGAGATGGTCTTGAGCATTTAAAGAAGTGAAGGAAGTTGGCTGTAGGGAGGACTCACGGTTACACACAGAGTTTTTGGTTTTGAACTTTTAACTGTGAACGTTTTTCTTGGAGGGGCTGGAAGTTCTGGACGTTGTTCTCGGGAGACAGTGGATGTTACACAGATCCTGGATACTACACTCTTGGCTGGAGTTCTCTGTAGAAAAACAAGTTGGTTGGAGAGCAAGAAAGGAGAAATGCGTTAGCTGCCACCACCAGCAAGAACTCTGGTTTGGATTCTCTGTCTGCATAATGGAATGGGGTTTAGTTTGAATAGGTTTGGTTTGTTTATTAATGCTTGAACTAAGAATCATTTTCTTATTATATACTTTGGAAAGTTTGATTGAAGTAGCTTTGTCCTTTTGCTGATAACGTGTTTATGTATGTCATTTCTACCATGAATTGTATTGGATTGTTTAGTTTATGTGTACATCTTATTTTATTCGTTCAGAAACTGTCACTACACGGCCATGTTCAATAATTGTTGGGATATGATATTTGTTTAATTGTATTAGGAAGGGTCAAGTCTTTGGATGTGCTTGAATAAAGTATATTGTGTGAGAGGAGTGGTCACGGCATGCTTGCTGAAAAGAACATTCATTTGCATAAAAAAAATGAGAAAAAGGTTTGTTTAGAAGTATAGCTCATGTGGTGATGAATAAAGAAATTGAAGGTGGAATCTAGATGGCATTATGTGTCACGGTCTTGTGAAGAAAATGGAAGTGGAGCTCTCTTTTCATTTACCTGCACCGAGAAAGCACACATACAAATTGGAATGACTAGTTGATTTAATGTGCATTACTTTATAGTATTTTAATGGACTTCATTTCAATTGAATTCTTGCTGGAAGACCAAAGCCGTGAGTTAACCACGTGAAGAAGCAATCAACTTTTGCATTAGAATAGAATTTACATCATACGTTGGAATGATTTCTTGTATTTTTGTTTGTTGTATTTTGCTGATGTAATTTTAATTCTGTTTTCATATTTGAATTTTACTGTTTTCTGTATTTGCTGTTTTACTGTATTTTTATTTTCTGTATTTTCGTTTTCTGTACTGTATTTTTCTGTACTGCAGTTTTTCTGTTTCTGTATTTACTGTTTTGCTGTAAGTATTACTGCTGTAATTTATTTTCAGTTTCTACTGTTTTCTGTATTTATTATTTACTGTATTTTTGTTTTCTGAATTTTCGTTTTTTTTTTATTTAGTTTTCTGTTTCAGATTTATTTTTACTATTTTACGTTACTGTATTTTCGTTTTCACTGTAGCAATTTCGTTTTTTTTTTTACTGTTTAATTTCATTTTACTGTTTTAATTTCAGTTTTACCATTTTAGTTTTATGTTTACGGTTTGTTTTTACTGATTCTTTTATTTTTGCGTTTAATGTTTTATGTTTTATGCATGTTTAATGTTCCCGCGTTTATTTTATTTTGATGTCTTTTACCGTTCGGTTTTTACTATTTTGAATTTTACTTCACCATTTGTAATTTCTAGTTTTATTTAAGTTTTAATCGCAACCAAAAACAACCAATCAAAACCCCCCCTCGTTTTCTTTTGACCTGAAACTGAACCCTAAAAAATTGGTCCTTGTGAGACGACCTAGGAGTCAATTCCTAGCACTGTACTGCATTCTTAATTGCACGTAAAATTTGATCGGCCGCGACAGCTGTATCACTTGGGCCTGAATTTTCTGTAATTTTAGAATAGTATATAAGCTTTAGGACGTCCTAGGGTTTGTATCTTTGGCAGAAACGAAGCAAACACTCTCTCTTCCACCCCTTTGAAGGAGGATCTTGGATGCTCAGGCTACCTCTTCACCTTTCTAGGGTTTTATCTTTCATTCTTTCATTATTGTTCATCTAGGTTCACCATGAATATGGTGAACTAAACCTTGTATGTTTGTTGGGGAATCAATGTAATCTTTTGAAGCTCTCATATATGGAATTTGTGCTTGCATCTTAATCTAAGACCTATGCTTTCTTTCATCATTAGTTAGGGTTTTTCCTCTTTGCTCAATGCTTGCTTTGTTTAACTCATTCAATGCATGATTATTGGTTTTGTCGATACGGGAACGTACGGGGAAGTCTAGATCTGGAGAATTACTCCCAATAGTATATTGGTTGTCGTTAAGCTCCTATGCTAAAAAAACTAATTATTAGGAATGCTAGGAATCGTATGAACTCGTAATTAGGGATAGGCCTTCTTGACAAGGTAATTTAGAGAGTGGCATTAACAATGATGAATTGAATGTCGAATTCCTAAAATATATGAGAGTGGAAAAGATGAAGTTGATCCCCAACAACATATTCATTCATATATTTCATTGAAAGTGCTTGTATTTTGTTTTGCCATTGATTAACCTCATGCATGCATGTTTATTTTCGTCTTTTGCATAGTAAACTCCAATTATTTCGTTTTTAAGTCTTAGCTAATCAACAAACCACACAACTAAACTAGGCCGTGAGTCTTTTGGGAGAACGATACTTGGTCTTACCGAGTTTATTACTTGAAACGATTCGGTCATACTTGTCGATTGTTCAACAAGTTTGTGACATCATATTTTGGTGATCATAAATTTGTGCATCACACATCAAGGGTGTTGCTCCCTCCACCACCTCAAGTGCTCCTGCACCTCCCTACTATTTTCTTTTATTCCAAAAATACTCTACACCTCCCCACTATTTTCTTTTATTCCAAAATTATCCTACACCTCCCCACTATATTCAATAATCTTTTTCTTTCTTTCTCCACATTAATGGAGCATTCACATGGTTCAGATTTAAACTTTTGATATATGGTAAAATTTTATTTACACTTTCCCTTAAATAAGCTTGATTCAATCTTATTTTCACTGTTTGATATTTTTTTTTCTTCAAATCACTTAATAGATGGTAAAATTTTGTTTTAAATTTCTAGAAAAATGTTTATATATGTGTTTTTTCTACATTTAATATCTATAATTTTTAACATTATATTATGTTTTAACTTACCGACATGTTTGACTCAAATAACTTGAATAAAGTATTTAATTTATTAGATAAATAATATAAAAATATTATTAAATATTTAAAATATAAAAGAAAAGTTATTTGTTAAAGATTTGGTATTTATTTAGTTTTTTCGTCGTTATAAAGTTAGTATATAATAATAATATATTATTTACTATTAATATTATTTTGTATTTGCATCTAACCTTTAAGTTTATAAAATGGAAGTGGTAGAAACACTAATATTGAAGTTTCCTCTCAATTTTATATTTTGCAATATATCACAAGTTTAAATTTAAGCCATATGAATGTTCCATTAATGTAGAGAGAGAAAGGGAAAGATAATGGTTCATTAATGTAGAGAGAGAAAGAGAAAGATTGTTGATGATAGTGGGGAGGTGTAGGGTATTTTTGACATAAAAGAAAATAGTAGGGAAGTGTAAAGCATTTCTAGAATAAAAGAAAATAGTGGGGAGGTGCAGAAGTACTTAGAGTGGTGGAGGGAGCAACACCCACACATCAATTCTTCTTTTCAACATCATAGGCCCAAATTTTGGCCCAATCTGTAGTTAAAAAAAATCAAACAACAAATAAGAAAAAGAAGAAAAATTATGCAATTAAAACAAAACATTTTTATTGAAAGATTTTTAGAAAATTATTAGTTTCCTACTTATTTACATATAATACTAAAAATATACCTAAAAACCTATTTTTAACTAAAATTTTACAAAAACTAAAGAATTTAAAGAAAAAGTTAAAACTATCATAATTCTACATAATTAAAGATTAAAATAGACTAACATAGACTTCTAAACACCTAAAAAGAATGCAAAACTAGAGAGTTATCACACCCCCACACTTAGACAACTGCCCTCTTAGCAGGAACAAACTAAAGAGAAAAAGAAAAACAAAAGACTCAATTAACAAAATAAAAGACTAATGACTCACTAGGAAACTTTTAAATTCTATTTGAGCTAACTCAAACCTGGCAAAACACATCAATTCCTAACTATTTACTTAAATTAGGACTGCACAAAAGTAATTTCAACTTCATACTCAAGCTTCAGCAATTCCAGCAAGCATTATAACAACTCAATTCAATCAAAGTTAGCAAAACAAACATATGAAAGAGGATCATTCAGTCTCAACCTCAAAGGAATAAGTGTATGCACTCATATTCACTCTAGTGTTTGGGGCTATCATGTTTCACTCAATCATGACATGCTAATTACCATTCACAACTTTGAAGAGACTCTAAATGACAATGCTTGACTCAAGGCTCTTCTAAATCACTAGGTCTTTTTTTGACTTTTAATGTAAATGGAATGAAATGAAAACTAGGAAAAAAAATGGGAAGTTGGATGAAATAAAGAAGTGTGAAGAAAGAGGAAGAAAACTAGAACTCAGTGCAATTATTTCTCAAACTTTGGCCAACTATTTTTTTTTCTTTCTTTTTCTCTGGTTCTTTTCTCTTTTACACACATTTCAGGTCTCTTTTTCAATCTCTTTTTCTAATTTTTCTCATTTCCACACCTGTTTCTTTCTTTTTCAACCAAACGATATATTTTTTTTCAAATCATCTTTCTTTTCTTTTTCACTTCTGGCCTTACTCTTTTCATGCACTCTCTAAGTTCTAGACTCTTCCTTCTTCTCACAAATCTATAAGGTTATGTAATGGTTAGGAAAATGGCTTGAAATGAATAGAACAAGAAAATAGGCTAAGCTCAAAATAAGGTACAATGGTAAGAAATGGAATGGGTAAGCTAAATTGGAAAAATGAAGGATGCCTAGATCATATTCAAAGTTACCAAGAGCAAGCACATTACAAAAAATCAATGCAAAATCAGAATGACAATTAAACATGCATGTTATCACACAAGAAAGAAAAAAAAAGGCCCAAAATCTCTCAAAGGTTAAAACTTTGTTAAAAATGACTTGCTACTCATCTTATACAAAAATTACTAAATTGAAATGAACTAGAGACTACAAAAATTAATGCTAGAACTACCTCTGCTTAAATCTAAAGCTAAATCTACTCTTGACAACTCTAATCTAAGGAAATCAAGCTAAGAAATGAGTGAAATCAGCAAGAATGAAGAAAAACATAAAACAAAACCTAAAAGCACCTAAAAAAACCTAACAAAATTACCTATGCTATAAACAATATGCACAGACTCTACGAAGGAAAGCAACAAAAGAATAGAAAATAGCCTAAACCAAGGAAGCAAAAGGAACCTAAAGACATCCTAAAATGAGCAATGAATAAGAAAAGAAACTAAAAATAATTTCTAACAGAACCTACAAGTGAAGAAAATAGAAAAAGGAAAGGAATCTAAAACAAGAAAATAAAAGTCAAAGATTAAAGGAACCTAGAATCAATCCTAAACTACCTAATATATTGACAGAAGATAAACCTAACCTATTCCTATAAGCTACCTAACATATGTAATATAACCAGAACTAAGAATTGACAAAGAGAAAGCTAAACACATTCAAAACAATTTTAAAATAGTAGCAGAAAGAAAATAGAACCTAATTATGAACAAAATCCTAATTGAGAACATGAAACAAAGCATGAAACTAATCAAGAGCTTAAAACAAAACAAGTAACTAAATAAGGAAGAGAAAATAATAGAAATAAGAAAAGAAAAGGGATCTAAAAGAAGTTCTAAAACAAATTCAATAATACTAAAAGAACCTAAGCTAAAAACAACTTGAACAAGAAAATGAATGAAATGTAAAAACCTAAAGAACTATTAACAACCAAAACTAAAAACTATAACAAGAATCTAAAACAAATAAATGCTAAAGCAATGAAAAGATAGTCAGAGAAATAAGAAGAACCTAAAACAAGTCTAAAGATATAACTAAGATTAGAATAACAAAAACATAAGTGAAAGAGATTTAAGAAGCCTACAATCAAAACTATCCTAAACTAATTCCTATTTACAAAAGCTAAAACAGAATATTAAAAGTAACAACAAACTAAAACAAGAATAGTAAACTACACTATGTAGTTATAAACCAATCCAAACCTAAAACTAAAGGAAAACAGTTAAAAAAAATTACCCCTATTTTATTGTTAAAACAGATTCAAAACAACTATATTTACATCAAAACAAAAATTTTAAACCTCTACCTTCCCACCCCCACACTTAAGAGGCACATTGCCCTCAATGTATGAGTGGGTAAGGTTTTCTAACAATACAAACAACAACAAGTATATACAGATCAAACAAAATCAGAATTATAAAAAAAATTGAATTTAGAAAACACAAGTTTGAATAGGAAATGTACAAAGCAAAATTGAAAAGATTAAATCTAAAACTATAAGACTAAAAGAAAAAGAAAACATCTTCAAATGGGCCACAGATCAAAATTAATTTTTTTAAATTTTTATATAAAAGAGCATATTTTCTATCCTATTATTTACTATGCTATTTAAAACTATGCACATCACTAACAAAAATCTATAACTACAATTAAAAAGAAAGGAAAAGAATGATTTTATTCGTTTTTCTCCATGCTCAGCTCCTCTGCTCAGAATCTCCATGGTTGCATTGCATTCCTCCTACTCAACCAACTGTTTCAGCAACATCAACTTTCCATTCATTGCTTTCAGCTGGTTCTGCATATTCAAATCACCTTGTTGTTGCAACCAAATCTCCTCTTGCATTTTCTGTTTATTTTGTATGTTCTAGACTCCTTGAGTAGCTTTTACATCCCCTCTTGCATCAACCAGGGTTGTCTTCGTGTCTACAACTTCCTTCTCATGTAACTCAATCTCAACAGATTCATTGACAGCATCATCCAATGTTCCATGTTCACCAGCTGCCTCATCAGGATCATTTCCAGCCAGTTTGAACATAATGAACTCTTCCTTAGCATCTGCAAAATAGTTAGAAGCAGAACATATGGCAGAACTCATTTCTTCACAAATTTCACAACCACCCCAAGGCATGTACAACCAATGAGTTTTTCATTGCCTAGTTCCAAAGAAGTTAAGAACTCAACAAACTTAAGTTCAAGTTTTAATCCTAAATCAATACAAGCATTTTCAAAATCAGCCATATCAACTTTAACATCATCAAAAACTGTTTATCTATCATCATGAGCATATGATTCATCATCAAGAAGTGGATTTAAATCTATGCAATCATCAAAAACACTAGATGCAGGTATGTGAACTCTATCCATGGAAAATGTTGAATTTGTTAGAGTGATCAAAGCAAGGACTAAAATCAACAACCTCTATAGGCACATCATGCATATGATCAAACACATTGAAATCAATTTCAGGCTCACACACATCAACATGAAAATCCATTTCATAGTACTGAAGCACCAAAACATGGCAAGCAACTTCCCTCATTTTTTTCAAATACTCTTTAGACTTTCTGAAATCAATTTGTACTTTAAGTTCAATTGGTTCAATTTTTAAATCAGCAATACAATCAATTCCAGAATGAGGTTCAATATTATCACCATCATAATACACATTTTCACTTAATTGAGCACTAGTAGTGGTAAAATAAGATATAGGGACAACAACAAAACTATTACAATCATGAATCACAACCAACTCCCTAAAACCATCAACTAGGTTTTCAAAATCAGCATTAGTGTAATTATGGTCATAAGGTTCACATACACATTCATAAATATCAACAGATGCACTCATACAATCATCACTCATTAGAGAATTGGAATTATCATTATCAAAATTTAAAGCAAAATGTGAATCGGTGAAAGAAGGATTAAAGTATATAGAGGTGGTTGGGCAATGAATCTCTTGAAACATGGGGCAACAACTACCATCAATGGTGCTTCATTGGTTGTTGCCCCTTTCATCTCTTCAGTTCCCCCTGTCAACTTGTTGACAATTGCTACCAACTAAGCCACTTGAGTGGTCAGCCCTTGAAGTTCAGAGGCTGGAATCCCTTGTTGCTGATCACAAAATTGGTCCTGCCATAACTTAATAGATTCTAAATATGCATATCATCAATAGATAAACATCTATGTACATATATACCTCAGATAACCCATTATGGAATTTAGAAAACATATTTAAAATCACACAACGTCCTTCATTTTCGCCCAATGCAATTCAAACAAAGAGGTTCTTGAAAGAGTAGCGCTCAACGCTAGATAAGTGGTGTCCAACACTAACGTAGCTACCCAACGAGAGCATCATTGGAGCTTCCAAAAATTTAGGTGGCAAAATTCGCCCACCGAGAAATCATTTGCTTAATGGCTAAAACTCTTTGGAATTTGATTTTATTTTCACCCAACTGAGTACTTTTCCTAGCTCAACCAGTTTACTTGCCCAATGACCAAATCTCACCCAATGATTGAAAGTCTCCAGAAAATGAATTATGCAAACTTGCCCAACGAGTTTGCCTAATTTCAGAAAATGAAATATGCAATTCTAGACAATTTTAATTGGAACAAAATACCTTAAATCCAATTTCGTACAAAATTCGTACTACCAAAAGCGAATTTCTTACACTTATAGTAACAACCATAACCATCATACCTTAATTGGTCCAAAACATTAAACTTCTATGCTACATACATAAACTTGCAAGGTAAAAGCATTCTCCAACTCAATTCACAATTCATGACGATCAAAACTTCATACTTTGCATAACCCAATTATCAAAGATGCCTAAAATCAACCAAACAATTCAACTCAAACAATTTACAATTAGTTTCTCTTATCTAACAAAATTGCTCAACATGTTCTAAGACAACTAAATACCTCTACTCTCACATGATGTTCTATCTACACATAGAAATATCAAGAACATGATCAGATCATACTGTTGTGATCACTGATTAAAATATAATCACATAGATGGCTCTAAAGACACATGTAAGTAAGATAAACACACATGCAAAAGAAGGACAGGTTGAACCTAGAAAAATGACAAAAAATAAATTGATTCAAATGAAGAAATTGATTAAACATAAGTGAACACGAAAATCACTTTACTCGTCTTAGGCCTTCAAAAAGATAAACTAAAAATAAGAAAACTTAAAAGGAAATTAAATAACTTCAGAAAAATAACTTCTAAAAAGACAAATAATAAAATTCATTTATCATATTTTTACTTATATTTTAATATTAAAATAACGAATCTCATTATTTTTAAAATATAATTAATTTTACAATACTATATTTTCTATATCCTATAATTATTACATTCACTTAGTGTAATAGAAAATGATAACATATCCATTAATAATAATAATTATTTAATCACTACATATAATAATAACACGAGAGAAAATATGACGATTAAAAAAAAGTCACTTTTTAAACTTTTACCCATCACTCAGTAAATGAAAAATATTAAATAACATATACTTAATATAAAACTATAAAAATATATTAATATTCAAATAAAAATACTTAAATTTATCGTTATAAATTAAATAAGTCTGGAACAATATAATTTTTGAAACGTTTGCCTAAACCCATCTAATACAAAATATTAGTTTTACTTGAATATTATCTTCCTGTGCACTTTTTTTTTAAATTTACATTTCTTACAAGTTTGTTTGAATAAATTTTCTTATTGAGTGTTAAAGTGAATGAAATCAACTCCTATGAATTATGATTGAGTTAAAAATGAAATGGTTTAACTATATGTATCTTATTATGATAAAAAAAACTTAAAATGGTGAACTAGATGTATAATTTTTCTAATTATAATAATAATAATAATACAAAAATAATAACATTATTTTATTAAGTGTGTGAGGAATGAAGTCCCACATTGGTGGGAACTTTTAAAAGGTTATGGTTTGGTGACTATATAAGAAATCCCTTGCTCCCTTTGTTACACATCTCATTCTCTTTTATTCTCTCATTTCTTGTATTCTCATAATTTTAAGAAGTTTTGTATTGAAAGAGAGAAGTGCTGTAAATTTTTTCCACCAGTATAAAATTTCTATTTTTGCCTATTGTCAGTATTTTCTCTTCTCTATTTAAGTTGTGTGTGCTTGTGCTGTATGACTGATACCCAACAAGTGGTATCAGAGCTATAGGTTTGTATTCTGATGCTATTGTCATTAGAATAGTGTTGGTAAAATTATGAGTATGCATTGTGGTTGCGGTTTAATCCGATCTTCCGCATCAGAAAAGAGTTATTACTGGAAACGTTTGGTAGTGTGAAAGTACTGTCTGGGAAAGTTCTGACTAGGAAAGATTTGTTACTTAAGAGTGTCCATTTGTGACCCACCTCTCTTTCTTGGGAACTTCTTGGTGTGTTACTTCACGGTTTACCTGTGTTGTTCCAGTAGACAATACTATTCATAGTGAGAAGTGCATAAGCCAATATTTTAGAAATTATGACAACAAAATACGAGATAGAGAGGTTCAACGGGGACAATTTCTCGTTGTGGAAATTGAAGATAAAGGCAATTTTGAGAAAGGACAATTGCATAGCTGCAATTGAAGGAAAACTCGCAAAAATGACGGAGCAGAAGTGGAAAGTAATTGACAACAACGCCATTGCAAATTTGCACCTATCAATGGCAGATTCAGTGTTATCCAGTGTGGCGGAGAAAGAAACAACAACGGAGATTTAGGATGCCCTCATAAAATTATATGAGGTGAAGTCTCTTCACAGAAGAATATTCTTGAAGAGGAAACTCTACACTCTTCGGATGAGTGAGTCTACAATGGTGACAGACCACATCAACCATCTGAACACTATGTTTGCCCAACTATCAGCAGCAGATTTCAACATAGTTGAAAATGAACGCGTAGAGCTTCTACTGCATAATTTACCAGACTCGTATGATCAACTCATCATCAATATTACGAATAATAATATTGAAGGTTGTCTACACTTTGAGGATGTTGCCGGAGCAATTCTTGAAGAAGAATTCAGGCGAAGGAACAAAGAAGACATATTGGAAAGTTCAAAGGAAACACAAGCTTTGGTGATGATGAGAGGAAGATCAACGAAATATAGGTCTAGTGGGAGTTAGTCCCATGATAGATCTCAAAGTAAGAAGCATCTCAAATGCTACAATTGTGGAAAAAGGAGGCATGTCAAGAAAGAATGTTGGCACGAGAAGAGTGGAAGAAAGAACTCTGATGCATCAACCTCACAAGGTTGTATGGCAAATACATCAAAGGATGAAGATATTCTATGAGAAAGAAGGGAGATCTGGTAAGTCATAAAAGCTCAGAAGATCATGACATGTACTTATGGGAGATACGTTGTAGAAAGCTAATGCAATGGTTGCATTGACAAGTCAAGAAGAAACGGTGTTGACGTGACATCGTACTTGGACATATGTCAAAGTGAAGTTTGCAAGGCGGAACGTAATTTGTACTCAGGCTTAAGAAGGTTGTTTTACCTTTTTGCGAGCATTGTGTGATAAGCCAACAACATAGATCGAAGTTTGCATGTTTGACTACCAAAAAAGAAAACACAAGAAGACTTGGTTCATTTTGATGTAAAGGAATCACCAAAGTTATTCCTAGGAGGAGCAAAGTTTATTCCAAGAGTTTGTGGGTGTATTACATCAAGAGGAAGTCAAATGTGTTGTTATTACTAGTTCAAGAAAACCAAAGCACGAGTAGGCTTGAAATTGGAAAGAATGAAGTGCTTGGGCAATGCTAACAATGTGAAGGGGTATTGCTTGTGAGTTCCACCGCTCACAAGGTTATTGTTAAGCAAGAATGAAATGATGCTCCAACCAGAAGGCTTTGAAGAGCAACAAAACTTGGTTTGCAGGTTGAACAAATCTCTATACGGTCTAAAGCAGGCTCCAAAGTGTTGGTATAAGAGATTTGATTCCTTCATCATTAGCCTCGGATACAACAGACTAAGTTCAGACCATTGTACTTATTACAATAGGTTTAATGAAAATGATTTTATCATTTTGTTGTTGTATGTGGATGACATGTTGGTGATAGGCCCCAACAAAGCTCTAATCCAAGAACTGAAGGCACATTTGGCTAGGGAGTTTGATATGAAGGACTTAGAACCAACAAACAAAATTTTAGGGATTCAAATTCACCGAGATAGAAAAAGATAGGAAGATTTGGCTTTCTCAGAAGTAAAACTTACTGAAAGTCTTGCGGCACTTCAACATGCAAGATTGCAAGCCAGTTTTACCCCATCTCCTATCAATTATCCTCAAGTATGAGTCCTAGCAGTGAAGTGGAGAGGATGGAAAAGTCTCGAGTACCGTATGCATCGGTGGTGGACAACCTTATAATTGTTATGATGTGTACAAGACCAAACATTGCACAAGCAGTAGGAATGGTTAGTAGGTTCGTGGCAGGTTTAGGTGGAGAGCAATGAAATATTGATTAGCTGTTGCATTGCATTTCGGAGAATCAGAATTTGGTGTCAAAGGTTATTGGCAGATTTACGTAAATTCGATTCTACTGGAGTTTATCAAAAGAACAAGCAACACGAAGGCAAAAATGGTGTGAAGATTTGATTAGTTTCATCAAAATCTTCAAGTGGGAGATTATGAGGAATGAAGTCCCACATTGGTGGGAACTTCTAAAAGGTTATGGCTTGGTGGCTATATAAGAAATCTCTTGCCCCTTTGTTACACATCCCATTCTCTTTTATTCTCTCATTTCTTGTATTCTCATAATTTTGAGAAGTTTTGTATTGAAAGAGAGGTGTTGTAAATTTCTTCCACAGTATAAAATTTCTATTTTTTCCTATTATCAGTATTTTCTCTTCTCTATTTAAGTTGTGTGTGCTTACTAAATTAATTTTAAACTATAATAGAAGATTTTTTGAATTCATTAATATAATATGAGATAAACTCAAGTTGAGTCTAATTAACTAATATCTACTTATTTTACAATTGTTTGCTTAAATATAAAACTATTATCTCTTCATATTCTTAGTTTCAATGAGAAATTTTAAATGCTTTTAAGACCGTAATAAAATAAAGATATTTAGTTTTGGTGGATAAATAAACATATTAATACCGGAATAAAAAAGGGAGTTAAACATTCTAAGAGGGACATAATAGCATAGGAAGGAGAAACAGAGGTTTGAGTTGTTGTGTGTGGTTTCAATTTGAGTCACATCTCTGTGCTTTCTCATCGTCACCTCTCGCTTTTGATCTCTCTTTAAGGTACTCTATCTTTCTCTTTCTCGTTCTCTCTTTACAACTGTTTGCGTTTTCAATTGTAACTCCTTCCTTTACGTGGTGTGGTTTAGATTACTAATTGCTCTTCGAATTTGTTGGTTTAGGAACACGCCATTGAAGCTTATTCTAGCTTTTTTCAACATTGCACACAAGGGTAGGTAAAGGGTGTTTGTTATTACTTTTTTGTTTTAACATCCCTCTTGTGTCATTAGCTTCAAAGATGGTGTCTTTTTGGTTTTGATAGATTGGTTAAAGGCTCGGACTGGTCATAGGATCACTCAGTAACTAGGTTGGTTTAAGGGGAAAATGGGTTTTTTTTTTTACGTGTTGTGTGTCAAGATCGTGACTTTGTGTTTTGGTCACCAAGTGTTTGATAAAATGATTGACTGTCACGTGCAATATGTAATTGCTTTGGTGCGAAGAAAGTTTGTTGTCAATGCGAATTCCGGTGTAGTTGGTTTGTTTTTGTTGATAGTGTTTTTTTTGTTGGGTAAAATGTTTAGCTATGATCAGTGCGTATGTGGTATTTGGTTTATTGCCTAAGTTTGTGAGCTGTCCTTTTTTCCATCCTGTTTTCTGGTTTGTGTGATTTTGTGGGTGCATTCTCTTAGTTTTCAGTTTTTTTTTTATGTGTAAATGCTATTAATTTGACTTTTGGTTGTACTATAAGGCCGGTTTCATGTTTTGGCATTTAAATTTAGTATGTAGCCTGCACTTTCGTTTTACTGGTAGCTTGGGTTTCATTTCATGGGATTTGGCTTTATTCTCCAAGTGTAATTTCTGACATTGTTCTGTTTTGGTTATCCTAAGGTTTGAAGCTGTCGCCATTGGAAATTAACCCTTATTTTTTGTTAGTGAAAGTATAGAGTAGAAAAAAATGATTAGACGAAGGTTATCTGTTCTCTCAACGTCAATCATCAGAAGCTCAACTCATAGCAAACCCATACTCAGATGCCCATCTATCCAATTTCAACCCTTTCACCTCTCTCATTCTCCCAATGCTCATCGAACAATTAGTTGTTATGAATTCCCAGATTTTCAAGGCTTTAGAGCGTACAGTCTTCTGAGCTTGAATGATTTGAGAGACAAGGTTCCTAGGAAGCAGCCAACAAGGAAAGGGCGCGGGATTGGGTCTGGAAAGGGTAAGACTGCTGGGAGGGGTCACAAGGGTCAGAGAGCTAGAAAAGGTATAAAATTGGGTTTTGAAGGAGGCCAGACCCCTCTTCGAAGAAGAGTACCCAAACGTGGGTTCAAGAACCCATTTAGCCTTACTTTTCAAGTATGTTTTCGTCTTTACATTTATCGTTTTTACTTTTGTATACTGCAGAACATATCGAAAACCAAAATAAGTGAACTCGGTAAAATTTATTCTTGGACCAAATGTAAAATTTATTCTTGGACCAAATGCACTTGTTCAAGGTTGTTTTTGTTTCTCAAAATGCATTCTTTCCAACTAAACTAGAACTTTAATATTGGATGAATAATGGAGAAAAATGAGAAAAAGACAGTTTGTATATGTTGCCAATCTTTTTGTTATGGTGTTTAATGTTATTAAGTACAAATTGTGAAAAATGGCAGAAAGCCAATAGCCTTTCATATCATCTAGTGGATAGCTTTGTGAGCTTATAGCAGAAGTCACATCACAGTTAGAATATATGATTTTTATCAAATATATATGTTAAAAGATTAAGTTATGCGCACAAATAAAAATAAAACATAAAATTAGCATGATATTTTGTCAAAAGTTCAATAGGCTGACGACTTGTCAATGACAAGAAGATGCAGGACTCATGCCACAACCACAACAATAGTAGTTGCAACAGGGACATAGTTGCAATCATGGATTTGAGAAATTCTGTTGTTCAGTAGTGCTATAGGGGTCTTTAAAGGAGATTACATCTGAAGTAGTTAGAGCTACCAATGGACATGGGATATATAGCAGTTGTTTTCAGAGCACAATCCATAACATTTGGATGCAATTTTCAATTATCGCAATCGCAAGGATGATCTAAGATCTCTGAGGCAGTTATGTTATTGAAAGATTAACCAAACCTCCGTGAGTTTGTGTGTAGGATCAATCTGTTGGGATCCAAAAACCGAAGGCCTAACACAATATTGTTTTCTCTGTTACAAAATAGTGTGACTAAAAGGAAACAGGGTAAACCATATTACCTCCAAAAGGGGCATTCACCTTTTCACTTTGAATAAACCAGATTCACCAGTGTTAGAAAACAAAAGCTAAAAATCCCAATTACAAATGAGGACCTATTTATTAGGTTCTTACTCCAAAACCACATAAGTAACTACCTGGTTACAGCTAATTACAAATTAGCCCCTTTTTTCCTTCTGTAATAGACCTGTAAAGGTGGCTCTCCTTTCGTCTCTGTTCCTTCCCTATTCCAAACACAATCTGTTGTTATCATTATTGGTTTCTCTCTTTGTATTTTCTCCCACTTTAAAAAAAGAATTATCAAGTGGAAAACATTGCCTGACACTGAAGCTAAATTGATATGTTTAATGCTATATCTCTGATACTAATATTATTTTCAAGATTCTGAAACTTCCTGTGAATATATATGTCCCGATTTCACTAAAAGTATTGTGATCATTGACAGCAAATGTTTTTTAAAGTTTATATCTTTATTGTATTCAAGAGATTTTCCCTATATCTTAACTGCTTATACTTGAATATTGATGTTGATGTAGTAAGGTATTCTATGCCTTGATTGTTGGAGTTCACTTTGGATTTATGACCAATGAGTAGCTCAGTTTTATTCAAATTTCTGTTGATTTTGATTTGGTTGTTCTTATTTTAATCTTAGAAACCCATAATCTATCAGCCATTTATATGTCTACATTGTTAAATTTTTTATGCATCTTTTTCTGCAGCCAATAGGTTTGGGTAGAATTGCAAAGTTTATTAATGCTGGGAAGATAGATTCTTCCGAACTGATTACAATGAAAACACTCAAGGTTTTATAGCTGCTACCTCACCTTTTTAGTTCTTCTGGAATTGGTTTTGCTTCATGTGCTTCTCATTCTTGTGCTCATTATTATTACCATAGGATGCAGGGGTACTTGGGAAGCAATCGAAAGATGGAGTGAGATTGATGGGACGTGGTTCAGAGCAGATCAAGTGGCCAATTCATCTAGAGGTAGACTTAGGCTAGACGTGTTTTGAGGATCATAATCACGCTTTTTGATTCTTAAGTTTTAACTTTGGAAATATATCTTTTCATCAGTTTTTAAACTTATCTTTATCTAATTTCTTAAATTTCACCATGGTCATAATTAATCATCATTCTTTCTTTTAAATATTTTATGATTAGTTATATGGTGGCTTGAAATTCTTTCTTCATTAGCAACATAAACTACCCAGGCGCAGCATGATTTACCTTGGTAATTGAAATGGTACAATGGGGTGTAGGGTGTCTAACTTACATTTGTTACAGATAAAGTTTGTATTATACTATATGTCCAAAGTTTATGCGCTAATTTTCTTTTACCTTGTATTTTTTCTTTTACGTTCCTATAAACAACCAAACTGTTGTAGTTTGAGATTTATGCTATAATTGGAAATGTTAAAATTTAAATACCATAGTGTAATTTAGCACAGCGATTTTACAGGTATCAAGGGTTACTGTTAGGGCTAAGGAAGCAGTTGAAGCAGCTGGTGGGTCTGTGAGAAGGGTTTATTACAATAAGTTGGGCTTGAGGGCACTGCTGAAGCCTGAGTGGTTTGAAAAGAAAGGAAGATTGTTGCCTAAAGCAGCTAGACCTCCTCCAAAGCAAAAGGATAAAGTTGATAGCATTGGTCGGTTGCCAGCACCAACAAAGCCAATTCCATTTTTAGTTGAAACAACCAAGGATCTTCCAATTCAGCCATTTAGTTAAATAACTAATATGAGAGCACTATTCTTAAAAATTGTGATTCTCTATGGTGCAAGTCTGGCTCACAAGTTTTTCATGCAGTTCTTGCAATGTCAGGTTGTTATTCAGAATTAGATAAAAGAATTCCTTGAAGACAAATGAAAGGGAAAATCTTGTTTATTACTTCATTTCTTTTAAGGATTTGATCTTTGTCACTCAGTTGAAAAGAGCCTTAGGTTATTCTCTCTGTGCTGGGAATAGAATCTTAGCTTCTTCATTAAGGGTAATTTGCAAGAACACTCTTCACTGTTTACTTTTCTCTGGGTATGGATGGTGTTTGTCAAACTGACTCAGCTGAATTTTCATAAATGGACGATTGTTTCGATCCGAATTTATCAATATACGACTTGTTTTTGGTGCTGAATGTCTGATGAAATCAGATTTCTATTTCTGATCTTTTGATGTCATTGACTTATCATGTTATCAACAAAAAGTAAATATATAAATATATCTTTACTTCCTACAAATGTTTTTATGTAATGACTTTTGAATTATTTCACATGTTTTAACTTAAATTTTAATTTATGATATTGTTTATCATATAAAAAAAATTAATATTATTGTGTTTAAATAATTATATTTATTATTTTTAAAACTTAAAGAGAAAAATATATTTATGTTTAAAATAAAAATAGATTTTAATTTTATGTCTGATAGACTGTCGTTGAAGCTATCAAATTAATACTACTTTTCAAGACAATTTCAGTATTATCAAGTAGTATTCAAGAAAGTAGATAAAGTTAAAGTAATCCTAAGTCGTCTTCCAATGCATACGGAATTGTGTTTCAATATTTCAATCTTATGAATGCAATGTAATGCTCAAGAATAAAAGTATGTTTGGAGAATGTTTAAAGAACAAATAAGAAACTTAAAAAGATGAAACATGCTAATTCCACTGTTTTTCCAAGATAGATTCATCATCGGTTATTCAGAGATAATTGTTCAATTGATTATTATTTAAGTTTCAAATTAATTAAAGTACATTCTTAATTAATTTGAGGACGATCATGCATTTAACCAAAGTAAATTCTCAATAAAATGCAAAACCTTTCTAGATTATTCACAATGAATTCAACCAAAGTACATTCTCAATCAAATCCTATCGTGTTTAATCATATCTATTCTTAAATCTTCTAACCAAATTAAAAACTAATCAATCAAAGTAAATTATCAATTGATTATAGTTAAAATTATTACTACCAATCAAAGTACATTCTCAATTGATAGTGAAAACTAATTAATCATATGAAAGTTTCTAAATTAAATCAAAGTAGATTCTCAATTAAACCTAGAAACCCTAGAACTCATATAATCAATATGCATGTAGATTCAAACACATTATGATGCAAAAATCTTTGCTTTTCATTTGATAGAGAGATGAAAGACATAGAGAGAGAACAACATAAATCAATAATCAAAATAAACAATTGCATTAACTCAATCTAACCTCAGAATCTATAATGAAATTACAACAGAATAGCCCTATATGCTTAGCTCTCTATAAATGGAGTTGAATACAAGATGAAATAAGAGAGAAAGAAGTGGTGAATGAATGAATGAAGTAAAGTCCCTTTTCTGCCTCCCCTATGTCTCTTTATATAGGGTTTAATTGGGCTTGGATTCTGAATATTCAGTTGATAAAATCTTTTATCTTATATCTTCCAAATAACTAAAAGATTTAGATAATTATAACATTATTTGAAAGATATTTTCTGTTGATATTCTCAAATTAAATTAATTCAACAACTGAATTTTATCTTTTAGCTTTTCTGAATTTCCAAAATTACACATAAGCCCTGAAATTTCCTCTATCTGCACTTTAGCTCCTTCAAAATTCTCCAAAATTGCACCAGAAACCCCTGTTGACCATCTTTGACCAGACTTAAGCAGTGTTGACCAACTTTCACTAAGGGAGGGCATGGCCAATGAGAGTATGCCACGTGGCAGCCCTCTTTCTCACCCAATTAGGGTTTTCTGATGGTGGTGATGGGAGGGAGGAGAAGATGATGGTGTTTCGAGTTTGGCGAACTCGCAGAGGCGCGATGACGATGATGGATTTTGATGCAGCGACGACATTGATGCACTAGGGTTCGGCGAAGGAGATGATGACGAGGATGCGGCACGACAACAAGGTGTGTTCATGGCGGAGAAGATGAAGATTGTGGCAGCCTGATGAAGAATTCGCGATGAAGGAGGAGGAGTGCCGACTCGATTGCTTCTGGTTTCTGTTGTAGTTTTCTGGATTTGTAGGTTTGGCTTTGATGCAGGTTTGTGTTGATGGTGGTGCTGGGTGAAGCGGCGGAGGCTGTAGTTGACGGCGCCTAGGGTTGGATTTGGGAATTAGGGTTTCTGGGGAAGAAGAAGATGATGTGGCAGAGGGGGTGATGTGGCAGCATGTGGTTGATCTATTTGGTGTGCAGAGGATTAATGACATGGCAGAATCTAGTGGAGTTTGGCTTAGGAGGGGTAGGAACAGGAAACTTAGGGAGGTGTAGTAGAAAATGCTTAGTGTTTGAGCTTGGTTGTTGGCCTGTTTCAGAAATAGAAGTGTATGTAGGGATTTTAGGAGGTGCAAGGGTAAAGTATGTCTGTTTGGCTTATCTGTATATTATTTTTCAAATAAAACCTGATTTTGGGCCTTGAATTGCCATTTGGACCAATAAAACTTATAATTTCAGCTGTACAAATAAACGTAAAAACATCCAAAACATTTAATGCGCTAAAACTCACTTTTTACGTCTCTTTGATTCTCAAACCCAACAATTCCAATTGTTTATTTATTTATTTAGCTGCATCCTTGCTTGTGTCCACATAATAGCTTCAGGTACATTACAATTTAGTAAATTCTAGCTTCCCGTTGAACCAAATACATGGATGGAATGAAATATAATTTATTAATGAAACATATTAAAATGATTAGTTTAATCCATCAACACATTAAATTCAAAATTATATTTTCATACTAAAATAACTAATATCCTGAATAATACATAAAATTCATAACAGCAACAATATATTCATATTTCAACTTTACAAAAATTGTCATAATAAAATATCTCATGTACAAAATATCAATTAAACTATTAAAATTTATGACAGTATAAATCCGCAAACAATAAATGAATAGATAAACACTAATTTTAGGTAGAAAGTTTTATTAGCTTAATGTCTAGGGTGATTTATTTGGGCATTGATTTAGGTTGAATTTTTATAAAACTAAACTGGATATATGCTTGACAAAGTGTTTTAAGAGACTATTTCTTTTTATAATAATTAAAAAACAAATCTGTACGTATATTTAAATTATGGTTTAATAGGTTCGGAGGTCCTTATATTTGTGGGTTCGTTTCAATTGGGTCCTCCAATTTTGAAAGTGATCAATTTGGTCTCTAATTTAACAAAATTGAGTCAATAATATCCTTTCCGTTAAATGTAATTGACGGCGTTAACTTTAACTTTTTAAACATGTGGCATGTTGAGGCATCCTTTTATTTGCAGGTTGCACAGTTTTATTTGAAGGATGGTTCAACATACCACATGTTTAAAAAGTTAATGCCATCTATTGCATTTAATGGAAAGAGTATTATTGACTCAATTTTATTAAATTAGAGACCAAATTGATCACTTTCAAAATTGGAGAACCCAATTGAAACGAACCCACGTATATAGGGACGTCCGATCCTATTAAATCAAATTATTTATAGGAATATATAATATTTCCTTTTATATATGCATGGTATGTATGTTTGTCATCTGAACCCTGAAGAGGTGGTTAGCAACGAGTAACATGTTCTTTGCTTCTCTTCTTGCTTCGAACAGAACTTCAACTTTTTTTCCCTTTGTTCACTGAATAAGTTTCTTTCCGCGCTTCGTTTCGCTTGGTATCTAATTTGGTTCGGCTACTAAGTGTATGAAATATGGTGGATTCTGAGTAGCATAATTTCTCATTGCACACCAAGTGTTTGCTTATTTGTCTGAGTGGCTCGATAGAGAATATACGTTGTGATGGAATGTGTACGTGTCTCTTGTTTGTTGGGGTTTGACATTCAATAGAATTTTGGGATGTTTGTGAGGTCATGAGTAGGGAGTTGGGAGATTCTATTTTGTCGTTTTAATTATAGTATTGGTTCTGTTCAGGTGAGAACTATGTTGCACGGGTATGGGGATTGGGTGGTGGTATGCTGTAATTCTGAAATTGTTGATTCTGTTCAAAGTTGTTGTCCTTTCCTTAAGAGGTGTGTAATAAGAAGGAAGCTTTTAGTTTCACAGGAATTTCAAGTTGGGAATGTTTGGTTTATTTTTTGAAAAAATAACAGCTAAATAGTTTAGGAGGGATAGAATAGGGATCCGAAGGAGAAACACCGTGGCTTTGAGTTGTTTGTTAATACTGTTGGTTTTCACTTTCCTCTTGTGATTATTAGCTTCAAATATGGTGTCTCGTTTTGGTTTTGATAGATTGGTTAAAGACTCGGAGTGGTAATAGGATCACTTAGTAACTAGATTGGTGTAAGGGGAAAATGGGTATTTTTTATTTTTTATTTTTTGCGTATTGTGTGACAAGATCGTGACTTTGGGTTTTGGTCACCAGGTGTTTGATAAAATGTTTGATTGTCACGCACAATACATTATTGCTTTGGTGCGAAGAAAGTTAGTTGTCAATGTGAATTCCGGTGTTGTTGGTTTGTTTTTGTTGATAGTGTTTTTTTTTTGTCAGGTGTTTAGGTGTTTGGGTAGATATATGAATATATTGTGGACATGGTTTTAACTCTTATTAAGCTTTTATCTTTTCTTCTCAAAGTAATTAAATACCCATGAAAAAGTGTATCTGTTATTAGAGTTTACACATACCGTGGTTAGAGCTTCATAAACTTGTCTCGTACACTAGAATTGTAAACTTGTAAGAGTTTGCTTCTATAAAACTGTATTAAAATATCTGTCAATAATATAATAATTTATTATTATATTAAAATATTTGTACTATATTATGCTATAAATAATTTTCGTATTTTTTTACTGTTTTTCTGTTATCAGTTGATCATATTATTTAATAGTTCTTTTCTATTTTTCTAATATTATTATACTTGTATCATTACACTTGAGTTGATCTATTATATGTATTATGTTTTGCATAAAAGAATGTTGTTGGACTTAAAGTGAGCCCCAACAATCCAAAATGTCAAGAAGAGAAGAGTCAAAGCACGTATAAACTCTAATATAACCCAACTCACTTATTTGTAGCAAAATTTTTGAGGAGGACACACAAGAGATAGGATACGGGAGTGCAGTGAGAGCTCAGAAGTCCAGGACTACTCAAAGCAAAACGTCGAAACCTAAAACGACCTAAGAAAGACACCAATACAATCCAGTGGTCCATAGGCTATAGCAAGCTTCAGATAATTAGGAGGGGATATAGGGTCCGGGAAACATGTTGAAACAAATAATTGGCGGGACATGCAGAACCAGTGCTTATGCTTTTGAAGGAAACAGAGTTTTGCCTTCGATATATGTGCCTTCGTGCTTGTTCCACAATGGACGGGTAAAGTCTCTTATATTACCTTTCAAACCACAATTTAAATTATTTTTTCAATATATTTCTGTAGAATTTCCTATTTGTCTGTTTAATAAATAGTAGAATTTGGTTGAATCTTGATTTAAGTTTCCAACTTTGGCGGCAACTTCATTGGTTTATAAAGAATAAGACTTTGTTGTACAGCAGTTATTTAGAGATTATTCAGAACTAGTGTGAATTTATTGATCCCACATATATGTGTAGTGTATCAAATCAACCAACGTTGTAAACTCTAAAGTTTACAATCCTAGATAGATTAACTTGCTATTAAATTCTTTTTTGAGTAAATTTGGGTAAACTCGTGCTAATAAGTTTGAAATCAAACGTAATTTTTGTCTAACTTTTACCCCCACAAGGGCTAATTTACTAAACTCATCGTTTGAAGAAATTAATTCCTTTCTGAATTGTTTTCACATTAGCAACTTATGCTTTTATGAATTTATGTATGATTTAGTCATCTATATTGTTTAATCTTATTTAGCAATAATATATTATTATACGTTATTATTGTGATTTGCTACTTTTCTTTCTTACAAAGTGGAAATATTAAATTATTGTTTTAATATTATTTTTTGTAATAGGCTGGGTAAGCTTGTACGGGTTGAATCTACTTGAGTTTACTAAAGCTCTATGGATTTTTGTAAACTCTCTGGTTTGACAGATTGAGAATCAACTACCTAGCATTATGTGACTATGCCTTTCAATAGGACATGTAGCACTTTATGTGCAAAGTTACCATTCTAAGTAGCTAGTGTGGAATTTATCCAATTGAAAGATAAAGTTCAACAAACCTAAAATGCCAATTTGAGGTGAATCATTTGTGTAGTATTAATACTGATTTTTAATTCATTTCCTTTATACAGGCACATATGGCACCTAGAAGCTTTTTTGGGGTAGAGGATTTCCTTGATGATGACAATAGCCGACCTTACACATACCAAAAAGGGAAGAAGTCAAAGAATCCAAACAAGCACATATCTTTCAAACAAAGAACGATTGCGTACATGGAGCCGTTTACACTTGATGTGTTTATCTCAAAACGCTTTGTATCAGCTTCACTTACTCACAGGGTGACAAGCAAACAGGTTGCAGTTGCTGGTACCAACTCCAAGGACATAAAAGCTGTTCTTAGGTCTCGGTCAGACATACCAGCATGCATATCCATCGGTAAGATTTTATCTGAAAGAGCAAGAGAAGCTGATGTTTACACTGCTTCCTACACTCCAAGGGAAAGGGACAAGTTTGAAGGGAAAATCAGAGCTGTAGTTCAATCACTCATTGATAATGGGATTGATATCAAGGTTTACCTCGATTGAGTTGAGTAACTCAAGATTTTGTGGCTATCAGTTTGATATCAATTGGTGATCACTGGTTTGGTTTTGTGGCTATCAGTTTGAGATGTCAATTGGTGATTACTGGTTTGGTTTTGTGGCTAGTTAGTTACTGCTTTTATGGATAGGAAGGTGGACAAACATTGTTTATGGTAATGAAACTAAAACAACTCATGTTGCCGTATTTTTAGGCTAGTAATTTGGGAAAATTATACATGAACAAAGAAATATCTTTCAAACTCATGCATGCAATTGGATAACTCCTGGTTTCACTCTAACTATCTTAGAGTTTGTCATCTTCTATTTGTCATTTCCTCTCTTTCACTTATTTAGCTGTGAACTAAATTGGATTCTCACACTATTGTATCAGAATAGAAAAAAATTATTCATCTTATAACATTCATTGACATATTCATTATATGTTCTTTAGGGTGAGAATTTAATGAACTTATAAATATAGAGATTCATATAAAATATTTCTGTTTTTTGAAATTAACTAAAAAAGTAGAGAAAGGTAATGACAAAGAGAATATAAATAATATGATAAAACAATTGAATATTTATTATATATTTCAAAATTTAAGTTGTCAATTATGTATTTAGTAATATTCTAAAGATTTTTATTAAATATTTTTTAATTACTAAATCAATATCTATATAAAATAACTTCTAATAAACTCATTTGAGTAAAATTACACTTATTTACAATTTTAAAAATATTTGATTGCTCATTTAGGCTTGGAGAAAAGATTTGCGAAAGAGAGAGTAAATAATTTTTACTTTAAGGGATTTAAAGATAAAAGTGAGAAGATTTAAATGTAAAATATATGAATGATTTAATAGATATAATAGACAAATTTTTTTAATAAATTAAAATGTATTATTACAATTTTTCATTATTTTTAAATAAATATAAAATAAAATGTATTTAGTTAAAATCAGTGAAAAATAAAATGTAAATGATTCTTTTTAAAATTTAGAAAATGATTATTGTAATAAATTATTAATGAAATTAATGTGATTGTTTGAAAATAATTTTAATTAAATAAAATAAAAATATTATTAAATATTTAAATAAACAAAAAGTATTAAATAGTTTTGCTAATGGCCTTTTTACATATATAAAATAAACTTAAAATATTTAAATTGTAATATTCTAATATAGAAACAAATTAACTTATCTGCAAATTCCTTTGACTTAAAATTAAAACATTTTAACTTAAAATAAGTGGTCAACCGAATATAACATTTTCATTTACTTAAATGCGAAAATTGTTATCAGTTAATATTCTTAACTTTGATAATTATTTGTGAGAAAACAGCATAGAGGAACTAAAAATACTTTTATGACTGCACTAAAATAAAAATATTGTCCTTTGGTGAACAGATAAACATATTAATACCCGAATAAAGAAAACAGTAAAATATTTTAGGAGGAATAGAAAAGAGAAACAAACAGAGGCTTTGGGTTGGGTCATTGTGGGTGTTTCAATTTCAGGCACATCCCTGTTTTGCGTTTTCGTCTTCATCCCTTTCTTTCGATCTCTCTCTCCAAGGTACTCTCTCTCTACTACTACTAAAATACTTGATATCGATTGTCGCTCCTTCGTTGCTTGTGGTGTGGTTTAGATTATTAATTGCTCTTCCAATTTGTTAGTTGAGGAACACATGAACCTTAATTTGATGAATTGCAGTAGAATTTGCAGGTTCTCGTTTCCAGTACGTTGATGATTTGCATCTATAGAAAATTGGTTTTTGTTTAGGTTGTTGAGACGAAGAATGTTTTGGCATGAATTGCTTTTAGTCTGTCTTTTAGTATTGATGAGGAAAAACTGCGTTAGCTACCTGCAGAGCTTTTTTCTTGTGCTAATTTTGAGTTTACTTCTACAATTTTTTTAGTGAAATTGGGGGTTTCGTTTTTTGAATTGTTTGAGTGGAATTAGGGTTATGTTCGAGTGGAGCGGTGTTTTATGGCTTCTCTTTGTGTGCGTATTTCTTAAGTTTCCATATTGTCATGGTTATGCCTTTGCCCATGTTGTACTGTCAAATTTGCTGCTGGATGTGAGAAATAAATTATTTTCATCTATGTTATATTATGTCACTGGTTATGCATTTCAGGGATTTCAAGGCATATAATTCTCCTCGGCTTAGTTCCTGGAGTCTTGGTACGTGGCTTTCCTTTTTTCCTCATATACTCTGTAAAGCAACAACTTTTTACGTATATTTTATTCTGCTGCATGCTTAGATGGTCTATAAATTGTCCTTTTTATTCTTTTGGTGTAGTGTGGGATTGTTCTATGGTCTTATGATTGGCCAAATTATTTTCCTGTCCAATTGGCGGAACTGATTAATGTAAAATACTGTTTTTAAAGGAATGAACTGGAAGATCTTCATTGGTTATTACTATTTGTAAATCTGTCCTTTTGGTTTGAAAAAGTACTTCATGAGTTAAACATATTTTGATTGGTCTTGAAAATTTTTGAATTTTTTCATGTATTAGCTTGAGCTTTTGAAAGAAGTGATTTCTTATACATTGTTGGACCTGATTCTACATAAAGTTTCCATGTAACAAAGTTTTATTGCAAGCATTAGTAAACTTGTTAAATTTTTCTTTTTCATAGCTTCAATTCCGGCAGCTTTACATATTAATGCTAGTTATAAAGGTCATGCTTATGCTTATACTCAACAACAGTCGTGGACATGGTCTTAGCTCTTATGCATCTATCTTTGCTTATCAAAGTTTCATGGGTAGTGCCCTTCTGGGTTTAAAAGCATTTCTTCCTCTACAGTTTTTCTCATGACTTGGATTGAACTATTTGCCTGACTAGTATGTTCTCTTTTGTTTTAAGAGGCAACGATCATCCTTCTTTGGTATTAATTATTACTGTTTGTAGATCTTCTCATCTTAGTTCGAGAAGATCCTTAAAATCTGATCTTAATATTCATACCTATCAATCAAACATGATTGCACCACTATAGTGGTGAAGTGGTTGTTATATTGTGGCCTCTACCAGTTTTATTTTGTATATTGTTGTTTTTATTGTAACCAGAGCTGCGGTCATGAGCTATTGGCAATTTGGTATCCTTCAGAACTGTGGCCATATTGGATGCTATCTTCACGGGGAAAATCTTATTTTTACCCATGATGCTGTGTGAGGACGAACCTTTTCCTGGGTTTTGTAGCAATTTCTATTTTTGGATAGAAAACCCAGGTTTCTGATTGGAGGATGAACGCAATTTTTATGCATTTCAACAAAACAGCCAAGTGTCTAAATCTCATTTTTGGTGATCCCACATCAGTCTGGCTTCGTTTCTATTTAACCACTGCACTCTTGCAGAATTTTTGGAAAGTTCGTGCTCCTTACATCATTGCAGTCAAATTTGTGATATTCCTCATATGATTACTCAATTTCACAAGGTTTTATCTACTGATTTCCCTAAACAACTAATTCTAGTAGGGTTGCATGATCTTAAGTGTTGAATCCGTGATATTGGATGATCCCTTTGTGCAACTCACAAGGATATCATTAGAAGTGATCCATCTGCAAACAACCCTTGGAACTTTATTTTCGTCTTCATTGGGACACTCAGCTCTGTTACCTGTAGATCTTTTCAATTTCATGGTGGAAATCAAGTTAAAGAGGCTGCAAAGGTTGAGAAGATAGCAACAGCCTTGGTTGAGGTTGGAGTGGGTTTAGAATAGGAAGGAGAAAGTGTGTGATATGGACTTGGTTATATGGGATGCTTAAATCCTGCATCAAGTAGGATGAGATTTTTGGTGTAGTTAAGTGGTTTGGTTTTGTCCCCCTTGACATGTTGCTTTCAAGGGTAAGTTTCCCAAGTGCTTGTCAATTGGTATCAAAGTTGGTTGCTAGTGAAATGGAAAGCGCTAGCTACAAAGGGATGGGACAAAAAGGCTGAGTGATGGGTCATGGAGTGGCAGCCACCGGGATATCAACTCTAGGGACAAAGCTACGGTATAGATTTTGGTACTGTGGGCAGCCTAAGTTGCACATTGAGTAGCATGGGATTTTTGGTAGAGTACTCAAGTGATTTGGTTCTATTGTCTTAATAGCTAGTCCTTAAAGGGAGGGTTCTCCAAGTGCTTATCAGGTGTTCCTCTGAACATGCTTGGAATTTAGTGCCAAAAATGACTAGAAGGATGGAGTTGAAAGGAGGGTACTAGCCAAGTCTAGGTGACTCTTAAAAAAGTTGCTTTTCTTAATTTTTAACATAAATGTTTAATTCGTATTATATTTCTTTAAAATAATTATATATATATATATATATATATATATTATTACTACTTTACTAGTGTAATTTTAATTTTGTATGTTTTTTATTTATGCATAATTTTTATTTTAGAAATTTTAAAGGTTATTTATCTTATATGTGTGTGTATGCACATTTGTCAAATGTAATTTTATTTTATTTGTTTGTTAGAATATTTACCCTATTTATCATCATTATATTATGTCTAAAGTTATCGTATTTATCATCATTATATTGTGTCTAGGGTTATCCTGTTTATCATGATTATATTGTGTCTAGGGTTACCTTTATCATGTATTCTTGTATCAATTTATTCTTATAAATAGAAGATTATGAGAGGGATCAATTAAGCCCTCAAGAATTATTTTACAGTTTCAATCTCAAGTTGGTATTAGAGCAAATTGTCCGAGTCTCTTCCTACTCTATCTTTGTTGCTGCCATTGGCCCTAAAAAAAATTTGTCTTTCTGCAATCAGCAACCCTGTTCTTTTAGTCTCAACATCTACGGTGACTGTTTTCGCTATTTTCAACTATTCAACTATTCGCCACCGCTGGATCTGGATCGCCTCCTCGAGCGACGGCCAACCCCGCTGGTGTCGAGGGCTAGTTCTCATCCAGGCGTTGCCATGCGCACCATATCTTTCTGATGTCCACGACCAATGTCGTCGCATTTTCTTCGGCGAAGTTAGGGGTTTTGTGCACCTCGAGGAGTGCGACCCATCCCTGGTGGTTGCTGCCTCATTCTCCTCCATACGCACTGCCACACACAGCTTCTCTCCGATTAGCTTTCGACGCGTGTTTGTTACGCGCCACCTTTTCAGTGTTGGAATCACACTACGACACTGTCGTTTGTCTTGTCGGAGCCTCCTAAGTGCGTTTTGGTCCTTGTTTCTTAGTTTCAGTGGTTGTAACTCGCCAAATCATCCTGAGTCCATATACGTCCTTGGTTCCTGATTTCAAAGTCAGCACACCGCTCTTGATGCCACTGTGTCACTTCTTTCTTCAATAATTGTGGGTCACTTTCTTCTTGGGCTCGAGTCTAGTTTGTTTAGCCCTTACTTCTTATGATATAGTGCTAGGTATCACCATTTGGGAGTAGTCACTTGAAATTAAAATGGATACATATATTTCTAGGGGCATGCCTCTTCTCTAACCTTAAGCTTACTATTAGAAAGTGAGTTTTAAGCCTAACTCAACCCCACAAAACCGGCTTGTAGGGTGAGGTTTGTCTAGTTTCTTTTTGATATCCTCTAATGGGTCCACTTCCAAAAACATCCTGAGTTCTTCGACAATAGATTGGGCTTCAGCCATGAAGGACACCATATCATGGTTTGCCATTTTAAGAGATGCAAGCTTGTTCGTAGTGTCATAGAGACGTTGAATATCGTTGGCATAAATGCTTTGGGCTTTCTTCCAAAAGGAGTGACAAGTTTTGAAAGCCCTCAAAGATATAAGAAGTTTGGGTTCCACTGATTGCCATAACAAGGCACACAACTGGAAATCTGCTTGTTTCCATTGATCAGCTTTTTCAGTAGGCACATGGCTTCCATCTCGCTCAAGGTGGTCATAATGCCCTTGGCCAAGGAACCACATTTCAACGGTAGCAAACCATGATAGATAATTTTTTCCATTTAGCTTCTCGGAAGTAATTGATGGACTTCCGGAGAAGGAAAGAGTACTGTTAGACACCATTTCTGAAGAAGACGAATAGTACCAGTGAGGAACAAGAAAACCCTAAGGGTTTAGACGAACGGAATTGTGACAACGATGGACGACGGTGGCCGGCGACGAACTGCGGTGGCCGGCGACAACGGACTGTGGCGACAGACAGATATTACGAGACAGAAATCAGAGTGGGATCGACCCGTTCTGATACCATATTAGAAAACTCAACCCTAGAAAACCGACTTGTAAGGTGAGGTTTGCACCTACTTATAAACTATGAATTGACCTTATCTCTAGTCGATGTGGGACTTCCAACACTTACATTTATAGGGAAAGAAAGTAACCGACCACACTCCTTTCCAACTCACTCTGGTGGAACACACTTAAACACAACTCACACACACAGCTCACACATAGCTCACACACAACAAGCAATAATTCTAACACTCCCCCTCAAGCTAGAGCATACAAATTGTATGTATCAAGCTTGGAACTAATGAATTCAATTTGAGGTCCTCGTAAGGTCTTAGTTAACATATATGCAAGTTGGTTATTTGACCCAACAAACTCGGTACAAATTTCTTTGGACAACAATTTTTCCCGAACAAAATGGCAGTCAATTTCTATGTGTTTAGTCCTCTCGTGAAACACTGGATTTGATGCAATGTGGAGAGCAGCTTGGTTATTGCAATACATCTTCATAGTTTGAATGTTATAAAAGTTGAGCTCTTGAAGGAATTGCTTCACCCATATATATAAGTTCACTTGTTAGTGATGCCATAACCCCTATATTTAGCTTCAGCTGTTGATCGAGCTACTACATTTTGTTTCTTATTCTTTCATGAAATGATCTTTCCTCAAAGGAGAACACAATATCCAATAGTAGACTGTCTATCAATAGGTGACCCTGTCCATTCTGCATCACAGTATCCAGAGACTTGAATACTTCTTTTATCTTCATATAACAAACCTTGTCCAAGAGCCTTTTTGAGGTATCTTAGAATACGAATGATAGCATTTCAATGACCAAGACATGGAGCTTGCATGAATGACCACTCCAACTGCAAAGGATAGATCCGGTCTTGTTATAGTGAGATAAATTAGTTTCCCAACCAGTCTCCTATATCTTTCTAGATCAGAGAGTAATTCACCTTCTTTTGTAGTTAATTTCTGATTTGGGTCCATAGGAGTCTACTGGTCTAGAGTCAATCATACCTGTTTCTTGTATATATCAAGAGCATACTTCCTTTGGGAGACTACAACTACATATTTTGACTGAGCTACTTCAATGCCTAAGAAGTATTTAAGACTTCCAAGATCCTTGGTTTGAAAATATCTACATAAGTGTTTCTTTAGTTGAGATATTCCAGCATTATCATTTTCGGTGATGACTTTATCATTAACATATACTATTAAGTAAACACTTTTCCCAAGAGATGTATGATGGTAAAAAACTGAATGATCTACTTCGCTACATTTTATGCCAAATTGTTGAAGAATAGAGCTGAATTTTCCAAACCAAGCACGTGGTGACTGCTTGAGGCCATATAAAGATCGTTGCAATTTGTATACCATGCTAGACTCCCCCTGAGTAACAAACCCTGGAGGTTGCTCCATATAAACTTCTTCCTCAAGATCACCATGGAGGAAAGCATTTTTGATATCTAGTTGATGAAGTGGCCAGTGACGAATTGCAGCCATTGCAAAGAAGAGACGAATAGTAGTCATCTTGGCCACGGGAGAGAAAGTGTCACAATAATCAAGGCCATAAAGTTGAGTATATACTTTAGCAACTAACCGAGCTTTAAGACGATTAATTTTATCGTTAGAGTCAATTTTAACTATATACACCCGTCGACAACCAACTGCCTTTTTGCCTGGTGGAAAAGGCACTAACTCCCAAGTTTTATTGTGTTCAAGAGCTTGAATTTCGGCAATCATGGCTTGTCTCCAACCAGGATGATCAAGTGCTTCTTTCACATTTTTTGGTATATCAACAAAAGACACTGAAGATACAAAAGAACAATAGGAAGGTGATAATCTATGATAACTAAGAAAGTTATAAATGTGATGTGGGTTGCGAGTGGAACGAGTACCTTTCGAATTGCAATGGGCCAACCTGAATCATCTTCGGGAGTCGTGGGAGGAATTGATGGTGATGAAGAATCTGAAGGAGGGGATTCACCATTTTCTTGAAGAGCTGGATTCTCAACCTGTGTAATGTTTGGTGATGATGGTTCAGGAGGACTTTGATCAATACTCGAATTTATAGACACAGTGGGAATATTAGACTCAGTCACTGGAAGAGGAAGGACCTATTGGATGACCTCAATCTCTTGATCAGATGAAGAGAAGTAAGGAGTTTGTTCAAAGAATGTAATATTTGCAAACATGTAGTACTTCTTAGTTTCAAGAGAGTAACACCTATAACCTTTTTGAAGTCGTGAATAACCTAAGAAGACACATTTGAAGTAAGGAGTTTGTTCAAAGAATGTAATATTTGCAAACATGTAGTACTTCTTAGTTTCAAGAGAACCTTTTTGAAGTCATGAATAACCTAAGAAGACACATTTGATCGCACGAGCAAAAAGCTTGTCGAGTCCGGGAGACATGTCATGAACAAAACATACGCAACCAAAGACTTGAGGAGATGTGTGAAAGAGAGGTTTATTTGGAAAAAGAATGGAAAAAGGAGTCTTATGATTTAGAGAGGAAGAAGGCATCCTATTAATCAGATAACATGCAGTTAAGATGACATCTCCTCAGTGATGGATGGGAATATGTGCACTAAGCAAAAGAGTACGGGCAGTTTCAACTAAATGTCTGTTTTTCTTTCTGCTATACCATTTTGTTGTGGTGTATGAGGACAGGTGGATTGATGTAGTATACCATGGGAACTTAAAACTGTAGAAAAATTGGATGAGAAGTATTCTTTGGCATTGTCACTTAGAATTTTGATGACTTGACCAAATTGATTCTTGACTTCATTCAAAAAAGATGTGAAGAGGGATAACAATTCAGAATGATCTTTCATAAGATAAACCCAAGTGCATTTGGAATATTCATCAATAAACGTAACAAAATACCTAAAACCAAATGATGAGACACGACTAGGTCCCCATATATTAAAATGAATAATAGAAAAACTAGAATCAGATGTTGATTATGACCTTTTAGGAAGGAAGGTCAAACATGTTTTCTGAGCTGACATGACTCAAATTCTAAATTCTTGATACTACTAAGTTCAGGAAACATGTTTTTTAATTTTAACAAGTGGGGATGACCAAACCGATCATGTAACATCTTTGGACTAGGAGCTGCAACACACGACACATGGGGATGAGATCCAAAATGGTATAGTCCTCCAGCTTCATATCCTTCTCCAATTTGTCTCCCGGACCCATTCTCCTGTATAACAAAAAATTTGTTATCAAAGGTTATTGAACAATTTAACGTTTTGGTTAACTGACTTAAGGAAATCAAATTGAAAGGACAGCTAGGGACAAATAGGACAGATTGGAGATTTAGAGAGGGAGACAGGGAGACATGACCAACTCCCTTTGAGGAGACTTGAGAACCATTTGCAAGGGTTATGAAATGAGATTTTTCTTGAAAAGACAGGGATGAGAACTAAGATGTATTACCACATATATGATCAGAAGCACCCGAATCAATTACCCATGAGTTTTGATCTTTTGGAGATTCAGAAATGCAAGCTGTGGGTGTACTTGAATATGAATTTGTCTGAGTCATGCTGTTGGATTTTAACAGTAGATACTCTTGGTATTCATTGTCAATGAACTTTGAATGTGAAGAGTCAGCCTGAGAGATACTAGCTGTTTTGGGAGGAAAACCATGCAGGAAGTAGCAATACTCTTGGCTATGACCCATCCTTTTGCAATATGTGCACGAACCTTGCCTTTGACCTTCATGTCCGCCTCCTCTAGTGCCACATCCTCTTCCAGATAATGAAATAACACTGCCAGTTGCTATTTTTGGTCTAGAAAAAAAAAAGGTTCCTGGGTTTGAAACCTAACTAAGAACACTAACAGTAGGTAAAAACAATAATGAAAGAATGAGTTTTTTTATTATTCACAGTAAAAGAATTCTCTTTACAAAGAATGGTTGGGAGCATAACCTCCCTAGTTAGGATCATAACCTCCCTCTACAGGCTAAAATCCTGTCTTTACAACAAATTCACTCAATAATCCCCCTGTTCCCTATTTATAAAGTTTCTTTTCCCCTTCTCACTAACTAACTAACTAACTGTCAAATAACTCTTCCCTCCTAACTACCCTCATTTTCTCTTCCTTCTATCCTAAACCCATTATAACCTATCACCCTATATCCTATCAATATATCTAAAGATTCAGAAAAAAAAAATGATAATGTTGAGGAATTTGTTATTAACTCAATGGGATAAAATTAGGTAGGTAGGGTTCATAATGTCAGAATGTGTGAATTATTGTGCAATTAATATAGCAATTATGTGTAATCCTGCAATTATGTCTAATCCCTAAAATTAAGGGATTAGGATTAGTAATTATTGGGCAGATTTCCTTTTATTAAGATCAGGTATTATTGGGTAGATATCTCCTGATTTAGAGACTTTATTTCAGGAGATTTTTTACCTTAATTAGACAATAGTTTGTTTCTTTTTAAACACTTATGTATTGTTTCAAAAGCATGAATGAGAGAATAATTAATTCCAGCATCCTACTACTGTTTTACAACATGGTATCAGAGCTCTAGGTTTTTCCTGGAGCCCTGGTCTTTGTTTTTTGCCTCACGGCCTTCATTGCCTTCCTCAACTATTGCTGGCCTTCATTGCCATTCTCGTCCAAAAAAAGGGGCAGCCTTAATTGCTGCTGTTATTCTTTCCGCTGTGTTAACCTAACATCCGATTACAATGTCTGGTGCTACATCAAGTAGAGAAGTCTCTAGTCCTTCACACAAAAATGGAGAACTCCAAGGTCTCCGAGCGTCATACAGGTTGGATGGAAAAAATTTTCTCAAATGGTCCCAGTTTGTTAGAACCTATCTCAAGGGAAAAGGATGCCTGGTTCATCTCCTTGAAAATGGTCCAAGCATGGAGGATCCAACATTTGTAGCATGGGATGAAAAAGATTCCATGATTATGTCTTGGTTGTGGGACTCCATGGAAGCTACCATCAGCGACACTTGTATGTTTCTTAATACAGCTAAAGATATTTGGGACTCCATAAACCGCACATATTCTAAAGCCAATGATGCTGCCCAAGTATATGAAATCAAAATAAAAACTGCAGCCACAAAACAGGGAAGCAGAGGAATCACAGAATATGCGGCACTCTTGCAGAATCTATGGCAGGAACTTGATCACTACAGAGTTTTTGAAATGAAGTGTGCTGAGGATGCAATCCTCTTGAAGAATTTCATAGAGAAGGATCGTGTGTATGATTTTCTTGCAGGACTAAATCCTGAATTTGATCAAGTTAGAGTGCAAATTCTAGGGAGAAAGGATACTCCTTCACTAGAAGAAACCATCTCTATTGTTCGTGCAGAAGAAAGTCGGAGGAGTGTAATGCTTGAGTCTCAACCAATGGATGGGTCTGCTCTACTTACCAAACCTGAACTGGTGCAGAAAGGAAATGAGCAAATTCCTAATTCTCTATGGAAAGGAAATAGAGATAATTTATGGTGCACCTATTGTCAGAAACCGAGACACACAAGGGAGAAATGTTGGAAATTGCATGGCAAACCTCCAGGAAAGGAGTGGGTGAATCGTGGAGGACAACAAAAGTCCCAAGTGCACATAACACAAACAGAGATTAAAGAATCTCCAGCAGTAGACAGTTTCAATATGGAAGAAATAAAGAAATTGAAGAAGCTATTGGGGAATATGGAGGAACCCTCTGGATCATGTTCTCTTGTTTTCTCAGGTAAAACTTCTTGTATGAATACCTCATATAATGTGAACTCTTGGATTGTGGATTCGGGAGCTACAGATCATATGACACATTTATTCCACTTGTTTCATTCTTATACACCCTCACCAAGTAATAGAAAAATTATTGTTGCAAATGGGTCAGTAGCTACTGTTGCAGGATATGGTAATATCCAAGTAAACCCGAACCTTATGCTTAAAAACGTTCTCCATGTTCCCAAACTCTCAGCCAGTCTTCTCTCCATAAAGAAACTAACCTCTGATCTCAATTGTTCTGCAATGTTTTCCCCATCTCTATGTGTTTTTCAGGAACAGGACTCGGGGAGGAGGATTGGACTTGCTAAAGAAAAAGATGGTCTTTACTACTTGGAAGTATCTCAAGAATCCCAAACCAACCAAGCAAAATCCCTTCACAGTATAACAAATAAGGATGAACTATGGTTGTATCACTATCGTCTAGGACATCCATCATTTAAGGTGCTACAGTTTATGTTTCCTCATTTGTATGAAAACTTAGATGTCTCAAAACTTCATTGTGAAACTTGTGAGTTAGCGAAGCATACTCGTGCTTTTTTTCCCAACAGCAATAATAGAAGCTCTCAACCTTTTCAATTGATTCATAGTGATATATGGGGACCGTCTACAATACCAAATATTTCTGGGGCCCGCTGGTTTGTAACATTTATTGATGATTGCACTAGGGTTACTTGGCTCTATTTGCTTAAACAAAAATCTGATGTCAGCATTATCATTCCCATATTTCACTCAATGATTACAACTCAATTTGGAGTTAATATTAAAAGGTTTAGGACCGATAATGCTAGAGATTATTTCAACCAAACCATATCCTCGTATTTTCAATCTAATGGGATCATCCATGACTCTTCATGTGTTTATACCCCACAACAAAATGGAGTGGCAGAAAGGAAAAATGGGCATTTACTCAATATAACTCGGGCTCTTCTTTTTCAAGGGAATGTTCCAAAAAATTATTGGGGAGAAGCTGTTCTTACTGCATCATATCTTATTAATAGACTTCCCTCTCATGGCCTAAGTAATAAGAGTCCAATAGAAGTCCTAAATAATTTCTTTCCTCACTTTAAGAAATCAAATGGACTGATTCCTAGAATATTTGGATGTACAGCCTTTGCACATGTCCCTGTTCAAGCTAGAGATAAACTGGATCCCAGGGCTGTTAAATGTATTTTTTTAGGATATTCAGCCACACAAAAAGGGTATAAATGTTATGATCCTATCATTAAAAAATGGTATATCTCAGCTGATGTTACTTTTCTTGAAACTAAACCTTTTTTTAACAAAACCAATCCTACAGAACAATGTCTAGAAGACCCTCATGAAAATACTGAGTTCTTAACTCTGCCATATATCACAACCAACAGATCTGAGCCTCCAACTATACAACATAATTCTGAACGAGGATCAAAAGCTATGGATACAAATTTCCCCATTGAAGCAACTCGAATAGAAGCTGACAATCCTCCGAGATTTAACAAGGTTTACACCAGGAGAAAGCAAATTCCAGAGATGATGCAAGTCCATGAATCCAATCCAAGTTCTGCACCAGAAAATGAAGAAATACCTGAACCAGAAAATGAGATTGACCTTCCAATAGCCATCCGAAAAGGTACTAGAAATTGCACTAAAAAACCTCTCTATCCTCTCTCAAATTATGTTTCTTATGATAGATTATCAGCTAATCATAAAAGCTTTATTGTAAACTTGAATTCTGTGGTTATACCAAATAATATTACTGAAGCACTAGCAAAGAAAGAGTGGAGAGATGCTATGCAAGTGGAAATGACAGCATTAGAGAAGAATAACACTTGGGAAATTGTGGATAAACCCAAAGAAAAGAATATTGTTGACTGTAAGTGGATATTCACAGTAAAATATAATGCTGATGGGTCACTTGAACGATACAAAGCAAGATTGGTGGCCAAAGGATACACTCAAGCATATGGAATAGACTATGAAGAAACATTTGCACCAGTTGCTAAAATGAATACTCTAAGGATTCTTCTATCCTTAGCTGCTCATTTTGATTGGAAACTACTACAGTATGATGTTAAAAATGCCTTTCTTCATGGAGACCTAGAGGAAGAAATCTACATGAACATCCCACAGGGGGTTGAAGGAGATAGACAAAATAAGGTGTGCAGACTTAAGAAGGCACTATATGGACTGAAACAATCTCCTAGAGCATGGTTTGGGAGGTTCTCAAAAGTTATGAAGGGATTTGGCTACAAACAAAGCCAAGGAGACCACACGTTGTTCATAAAACATTCAGAAAAGGGGAAGGTAACAGTTCTTTTGGTGTATGTGGATGATATTATAGTAACTGGGAATGATGAAAAAGAAAAGGAAAAATTGAAACAAAGACTAGTCCAAGAATTTGATCTCAAAGAGCTTGGAAAACTGAAATATTTTCTAGGAATTGAAGTAGCATACTCTACCCAAGGAATTTTTATATCCCAACAAAAATACATAACCGATTTGTTGGCTGAGACGAAGACTATTGGATGCAGACCCGCAACAACTCCAATGGACCCCAATCACAAACTGAGTAAATCTGGAGATGAACCAGAAGTAGAAAAAAGGATGTACCAGAGGCTGGTTGGAAAATTAATATATTTGGCGCATACCCGACCAGATATTGCCCATTCGGTAAGTGTAATAAGTCAGTTTATGCATGAACCAAAGGAGTCTCACCTTCAAGCTGCCTATAGGATTCTACGTTACTTAAAAGGCACTCCTGGAAAGGGAATCCTATTCAAGAAGAATGAAAAATTGAACCTTGAAGCCTACACTGACGCAGACTATGCAGGATCTCTAATTGATAGAAGATCGACTACTGGATATTGTACTTTCCTGGGTGGAAATTTAGTAACTTGGAGAAGTAAAAAACAGAATGTAGTGTCTAGATCATCAGCTGAATCAGAGTTCAGAGCACTTGCTCAAGGAATATGTGAATTATTATGGATAAAAATTATTCTGGATGATTTGAAAGTTGATTTGAAGGGTCCCATGAAACTGTACTGTGATAATAAATCAGCAATAGAAATTGCACATAATCCGGTTCAACATGACCGGACAAAACACGTTGAAATAGATAGACACTTCATCAAAGAAAAAGTAGACGAAGGTCTATTATGCATGGCGTATGTCCCATCCAGGCAACAAGTAGCTGATGTGTTAACAAAAGGTCTCAATAGCCCTATCTTCCAAGATCTTATAAGCAAACTGGGAATGACCAATATCTATTCCTCAGCTTGAGGGGGGGTGTCAGAATGTGTGAATTATTGTGCAATTAATATAGCAATTATGTGTAATCCTGCAATTATGTCTAATCCCTAAAATTAAGGGATTAGGATTAGTAATTATTGGGCAGATTTCCTTTTATTAAGATCAGGTATTATTGGGTAGATATCTCCTGATTTAGAGACTTTATTTCAGGAGATTTTTTACCTTAATTAGACAATAGTTTGTTTCTTTTTAAACACTTATGTATTGTTTCAAAAGCATGAATGAGAGAATAATTAATTCCAGCATCCTACTACTGTTTTACAACAGTATTTAATATAGGACCATTCAAATGAGTACTTAGTATGTCCACTTCTTGCTCATCATCAAAATGGTTTGCCATTATTTCCTCATCACACAGTTACTTATCAAATCATTAGAATTTGTTAGAAACAAAATATAAAATATGTTCGTTCCTACACACTTTAGTATAAATCCTCATGCAATGAAGCTTTGTAAAGAAAAGTAGGAAAGCAATGAAACATTGACAGAGTCACAACATACGCTTATCTTTAGACAAGCGAGGGGAGATAAGGAGACAGAAAATCACACGGAGAAAATAAAGTAATTATAGCAAAACTTTAAGAATATTTACCCTCTTGATTTCTGCTGTAGAAACACGAGTCATGTGCTCAGGAAGTTCCTCCCTCTCCAAGTCCTAAATGTTGAAAGAATTTTCTTCAAACAGTAACCAACCTTGGTTGACCTCATCAACAACTCTAAATGGGCAGGGGGTTGAGTTTCACAGTGGCGGAGGTGAAGGACTTCAAGATTCAGCTGCCGTGGGAAGGAAGGGGTGGCTCACGATCACGGCAGAGGTGTTCGAGGTTGTGCTGGAGGTGGCGCCGGAGGTAGCTGTGGTAGAGTCGGAGGGAGAGGGAGGGAGGGAGGGGTGCTGGGAAAGTTTGACTAGTATTAGAAAAAAAAATGACGTGGCCACCTCAACTTGTTTTTAACGCCATTGGTTTTGGATGACGAAAAATTATGATTTCCTTAAGGAGAAGGACCAAAATGTAGCTTAGTTTGAAAGAGGGACTAAAAACAAATTCGCTTGATAGTTTAGGGACTAAAAACATATTTAACAAAAAAAAAAACAGCCACGTATGACCATTGGACTTTGGAAAAATAAAGTTTCAAGGTTCAAGATAAAGATTGGAGGTTCAGATCTACTAGTTGCTGAAAAAAAACGTGACGGTGGCGACGACCAGTTGCGGCGGTGGCGGCGGCCAGCGGTGGTGATGGTGGCCGATAACAGCTGATGGTGGCAGGCAGAGGCAATAGGTGGTGGACAGTGGGCAATAGTGAAGAACCTTGGTTGATAATGTTATATAGTTTTAGATTGTGGTTTAAAACAATAAATTAGTGCTGGATAATTGTGGATAGATTTTGGACAGTGATGACCATAATTACTAGGTGAGCTAAGATAGAAACCAGAGCGGGATCGACCCGCTCTGATACCAACTTGAAATTAAAATGGATACATATATTTCTAGGGGGCTTGCCTCTACTCTAACCTTAAGCTTACATTTATAGGGAAAGAAAGTAACCGACCACACTCCTTTCCAACTCACTCTGGTTGGAACACACTTAAACACAACTCATACAGAGCTCACACATAGCTCATACACAACAACCAATAATTCTAACATAGTCCAGCACAGAACCTTTGGACCTCCAACTTATCTTTGGCATTTTAATGTCATCATAAGTCCCAATCTTTGTTCCTCGAATCTATAATCCTTACACCTTCACAGCTCAACACAATCCAACCATGGTTCCTAGTGGTGCTTTGATGAGTAAATGAGACCATTATGACCTTCCACCTTCACAGTTTGTCAGTGCGTTGTCATCTTCGTCGTTCACCGTGAGGGAGAGTATGTTTCTAGCCACTACATGCCCTATCAGTCAGTGATGGCAGTCCCTACAATTTTGTCGCTTTTAGTCACTATATGCCCCGTCAGTCAGTGATGGCAGTCCTTGCAGTTTTGTCGTTTTCAGCCACTGCAGCCCCACCAGTAGTGATTGGAATCCTTGCAATTTGTTGTTGTGTACCACTGCTGGCCGTCATCCACTTTTGATGGAAATCTCCTTTGTCAAAGTCATCCTACTTGAAGGTTCATGGTGCTAGTTGAAGTTTCGTGGTTGTCTACTGTTGTCCAATATTATTCTCCATAAGCTTCTGAAGAGTCTCTTTGGCTTCGCTGATTTGTGAGTCCAATTTGGTTTATAGACATTCTCTCTCGATGGTCTGAAGCATACGTGCATCTTGTTCTAAGTCGAAGTTTCTAAGTTCCTAAAGAGATCTCAGATTGAGTTTATATACAATTTATATGCTCCAGTTTGAGGGAGAGTGTTAGAATATTTACCCTATTTATGATCATTAGAGTTACCCTATTTATCATGATTATATTGTGTTTAGAGTTACCCTATTTATTTATCATGATTATTTTGTGTCTAGGGTTACCCTATTTATCTTTATTATATTGTGTCTAGGGTTACCCTATTTATCATGTATTCTTGTATCAATTTATTTATAAATAGAAGATTATGAGAGGGATCAATTAAGCCCTTAAAAATTATTTTACTGTTTCAATCTCAAGTGTGTTATACTTATCATTTTTAACATTCGGTACACAGTTTCTGTATTTATCTTCCTTTTTAATTTCTAATCTTAGGTGGGATCTCAATTTTGACTAGCTTGTTTTGCTTCTAGTGAACCCATTCACGTCTCAGCTTGATTTCAGTCCCTCTGATCTATGTTCTGTTCATTAGTACAAGTCTCTGATTCTTTTGCACTGCCGTGATGACTTCAAAATAGCCTCTAATTGGTGTCCTTTTCCCATTCAAACAAATTCGACCTCCTTTTCCTTTATTTGCAAATCCATGTTTTCAATCTTTTAATATCAGTTTATATTTTTCTTCATTCCTACGCTCTCATGACCTTGGCAGTCATGTATTTGCTTTATGATTGTTAACTTCTGCTTTTATAGATTGTCTTGAACTAAAGAACACCCATGTTTTTTTTATAATGTATAATTGTGAAGTATAAATAATTAAATACTATGATTTTGTTTTACATTTTCTTTTCGATTTCGTGTTTGAGAATTTATGTGAACCATATTTTTTAATTCATTATGGAGTTGGTGCAGTTGAGGTTGAAGAATATATACATTGGTTTTAAAGTTTTTGTCTTGAATTTGTTTCAAGCATTAGGTTTAGCCCTTGAGTGAAGTGAATTCTTGAACTATTGTTTGAGTTACTTGACCTATTCAGCTAAACTTATCTTAGTTACTACTATTGTAAGGATTTTCTTGTTATTGTGTATTTTTCACACAAGTGAGTAATCTTATTTGTAGTGAGTAAGAGATACCAATAAGGAACAAAATAATTACTAATAATGGAAAGTACCTGTTAAGATATTTTCCTGTTATAAGGAAATCATATCATATCTCTTATTTTCTATAATCAAATCATATCTTAACACTCTCAAACTGGAGCATACATATGCATCATGAGTCAAGTTTGTTACAAGTGTCATCAACACAAGGCCCCTTGAGAGACTTAGGGAACATGTCAACCAATTGGTTGTTGGAGCCGACCAAGTCAATAGTGAGAACTTCACACATCAATATGGTGCAGGTGTGTGAAAATCTTCGATGAACTAGAGACACATGGAACCAGTTGGCTTTGACTATGATATTAGTGGCTTTTGGAGAAGGGCAGCTCTGATTGAAAGGCTTTGTCAGACATCTAAGGTTGCAACAACTGTCGGAGAGCAAACATGATCGGAGGGCACAATAACCATTAGAGAGCAAAATTGCTTGAAGAATGCGATGACAGTTGGTGAGCATGGTGGCTGTTGAAGAGCAAAATATGCTTGGAGAATTCAGTGGCTAACACTTGGATGGTGGAGTGGGGGTTGCTATAGTTTATGATTCAGTCAATTGTGAATTTGATTGGGGCTTTGGAGGATCATGACTTTGATGCCGAATTGAAAGGATTTGCTATTAATTGTGTTTCGTGTGAACACATGAATGCTCTTATTTATAATGAGGACTGGATACAATAATAACGAACAAAATCAATAACCAATAAAGGGAAATATTTGCTAAGATATATTCTTATTTGATGCAATAAAAGCATATCATATTTCCTATTTAATGTAATCGAAACATATCTTTAACAGTTACTGTCAGTCTTCTGCAATTGAAGTTTTTTTATCTGGAGTGTCCTGTTTTATCAGTTAGTTCGTGGGTTCTGACATATGTGGAAGTTATATATGCTATGCTTAAGCCATTATTTATCTATCAATTTAGCTCGAGATTCTTTTGACACCTCTTTCCCCCCTCCCTATTTTCTTCTGAAATCTTAGCCTCCTTAATTGAATTGCTGTTGCTTTTGTTTACTGGTTTCAGTAACATTTACCATTTTGAGATTTTTCTACTCCAGTACCTGTATATTATGGGACAAAACGGGAAGAATAAAAATCCTGAAGAGGGGACTTCTAATCCTCGATCATCAGAAAAAGTTAAGGATACTAATCCTGCTGAAGGATCTAGTAAACCAGAGCAGAGTAACAAGAATACTCCACAATCACTGAAGGCTAAATCTAAAATTGGTAAGAAAATCAAGGGTGCTAAGTTAAAGACCATGATAAATAAAGGTCCTCAACAGATTGGGGGAAAGAGAAGGCTCAGAAAGAACAAAAAAGTAGTGGGCAATAGTGATGAACTGCCAAAAGATAAGAGTGCTGGAAGGAGTAACGAGAAGGAAAGTCAACATAAGAGTATCATTAATGAAAGAAGTCCTACTGAGAAGAGCCATCGGTCTGAAAAAAATAAGATCATTAAGGTTGACAAGAGTGAACAGAAGCAGAAGAATAGAGGGTTGGACCAAGGTGCTGGGAGTAGAATAAACAAAACTAATGATAGTGGTGCAGACAATACCAGTTCCCGTGAAAAACAGGGAGAAAAAATGGCTGGTTTCATCTTTATGTGCAGTGGGAAAACAAAGCCAGACTGTTTCTACTATAGCGTCATGGGTGTTTCAGCTACTAAGAAAGATATTGTTTTAAGTATCAAGCCAGGAACTAAGCTTTTTCTTTATGATTTTGATCTGAGGCTGTTGTATGGGATTTACACAGCTTCATCTTCTGGTGGTATGAAACTTGAACCCCGAGCATTTGGTGGTGGCTTTCCTGCTCAGGTTACTTGCTCTCATCTACTTTTCCTATCTAATTTGTCCCAATCTTGTCTTTTTTTATTATGGATCATGTGCTGATGGTACAACCTTCAGGTGCGGTTTAATGTTGTTTCTGATTGTTTTCCACTACCGGAGAGCATTTTCAAGAAGGCGATCAAGGAAAATTACAATGATAAGCACAAGTTTAAAACAGAGCTTACTGCTCGACAAGTGAGAACCAAATATGCCTATGGCGGGCTAGTTTCAGTTCCTTTTGTTCTTCATCACTGATATATTCAAATGTCACATTTCAGGTTAGGAAGCTCACTGAACTTTTCCGACCGGTGGATGTTCGTTCAGGATTACAGCCTGCTCGCTCCCCTAGGAAAGCAATAACTCATGATAGGAAGGCTCTTGGCGATGTTAGGGGATCATGGTCTCATTTGCATAGGAAAGGTGATCCTCTAACAGAACGGCAAGAGGAGGTTTCTCGTGATTTATTTCTTACTGAGAAGAGTTACCGAGCATATGGTCTCCAAGGAGATAGAAGGAATGTGATACCAGCCTCTGATGTTAATCCTACACTGGATCCTTATGAGAGGGATTATGAAAGAGATCACCTTCATCATGTGGAACCTCTGTACCGTACAATTGTTCCTTCTCACAGAGAAAGTCTTCGTCTAAATCGTCGTCATTTGAATGAGAGTGAACATCAGACATATTTGCGTGGTGGGATTTCTGAACACGCAGATGATCCTTATGACCCGTATCACCCAGGTGGTTCACCAAGGGATCCATATTTTCCACCTAGAGAGGAAATCCCTTCAGGCCCCTATTTGGCTGGGGGAAGAACCTTGATTCAAAGTGATAGCTTGCAAAGGAGAGAGGCTGTTCAGGATAGGCTTTACTCAACATATTCTGCTGCTGATGCTTTGTCTGAATACAATCGGATGCAGCACTATCAGGATAGTTTGGAAGCTACCGCTGTGCCAGTTTCATCCCGTTACTCTTTTGCTGGTCCTTCATATTCACTTCGCTAAATCAAACAACCTCTTCTGAAATCTCCCTTTATAATATGTTCTTTAAGATTACCATCTAATATGGGGGACTGACTCAATTTCATTAAAAGAACTGTACGAATCCTACATACTTTTTCGGTTAGGTAACACTCTGAATTGGGAAAGCGTCATATCCACTGTGTTTGAGATTTGATGTGCAAAGTGCCATTGATAATCAATGACAATTTTCCTTGCAGACCCCAGTTGCTTTGCAACTTTCACTATTTGTGACTTATGGCTAATTGGCATGCCATTTGCTGCTTTGGCAGATAGGGACATATGCAAGCAATATTTCAATTGGTTTTTTAAAGTCAGGATGTTATGGTCTGCAAGCTTATAATTTATTTAGTTGGACACCTGTATGAATATGGATATTCTGTATAATTTTCAGTGTTTCTGTCCTAAAAAATGTATTATTTTGTAATGACAAAGGTCAAAAGGACAAAATAATGTTTGGCAATTTCTCTGAAAGTATTATTATACTGAAAGTTCTATTTCCATAAGGAATGAAGGTTACTACACAATGATAGTAATTGGAGAGATAAAGAGACAAAGTAAGAGAAAACAGAATGTGAAAAACCCTCTCCCCCTTTCTTTTTCTCTTTCCTTAGATTTTATTTAACTATTTCCATCTCATAATCTTTCATTTCTGAATCGGTCCTTCTTATCTTTGCACTTTTTCGGTCGTCTATAATTTTAGGATTACTTGACATGTGCCTATTTTTCCTAACAAAATTATTCTCTTCCAAATTCCTTTCTTGAATTGCTCTTATGTTATTACCACTTGTTACATTACCTTCCCTGTTAAAATCATCATTGCCAGTTAGGTTGAAGTCAGGACAAGTGTTAGATTGTATACCAATATATGGTAAAAGAAACCAACACAGATTTTCTCAACTGAAAGATTTCATTCATCAAGCATTAGAACTAGAATGTAGTTAGAGCATTCGTCAATCCAAAGGACATTACAAATTATTCGTAGTGCTTATGATGTGTTTTGAATGTTGTCTTATATCTATTTTCTTTTTTAAACAAGATTTGATAACAGTTAGACTAAAGATCATGCTTAGAAAAATATTGAATTTCAAATAGCTCATCAATTAACTCATCAATAAGAAAATTGTCTTTGATGGTTATGGTATTTAAGACTCGGTAGTTCGTTCAGAATCTCCAAGTATCATCTTTCTTCTTAACCAACACAATTGGTAAAGAGAAAGGGCTATTATTGGGCACTATAATGTTTTCTTGTAACATCTCTTTGACCATCTTCTCAATTTGTTCCTTTTGACTGTGAGGGTATTTATAGGGTCTAATCTTAACAGGATCGACTCCTACAATTAAAGGAATACAATGATTATTTGATCTGTTAGAAAGGAGACCAGTAGGAACTACAGATACATCATGAAAAGTATGCATAAGTAATGCTAATTCAGGGTCCAAATTCTCGGGTAATTGCAACCCATGATCAACAACATGATGGGGTTGCTATAACTATAGTGTAAATAGTTCAAAGATGGCATGAGTCCTTTGCAATCTCTGATGATGATTATATTAGGCTGGAGCCCGAAGTTGTGGTTTATCACCATGAAGGGTAATAAAGTTTCCTTCCACAAAGAACTTCAATGCCAAAGCCTTGTAGTCAGAAATATAGGGCCCAAAGTAGCTAACCAACTTGCCCTAGGATCAAATTTGCACTTAAGATTGGTAACAATTAAACTGGTAGTTTTAAAGAGTGTCCTTGGATCTGGACATCGACTACTCTCACCATACCTTCCATAGTCAAGGAGTTTCCATTATTGATTAAGACCTGAAAATGGGTTCAATGGTTAATTTCAAGTAATAGGCAAGCCGCAGTTGCAAGAAGTTATCTGAACTACCACTGTCAAGTAGTACTTGAATAATGACCCTATTGATAGTACCTTGAAATCGCATAGTACCAATGTTTGAGGCTCCTTTGAGAGCATTAAAAGAAAGCTGATGTTCCTAGTCCAATGATTGCATTGTTGACTACATCAGGTGGTTCAAATTCCAGTTTTGAGTCCTCCTCTTCCTCTCCTTCTCAAGCCATTAACATGGCAGCCCACCCGCAAACCATAACAAACCCAATAACCCTTGCTACCGTGCCGTAAACCGTGAAGCTGCCGTGAGGAAGACATTAAAGTCAACCTCCAAAACGTGAACTTGTCGCTATCAACCACCCAAAGCCTCTTCTTCGCGTCGCCAATACCAAAGCACAACCTTCTAATCGACATGAACCTCCATGGTCGCCGTGACATGTTATAGGATATCATTGAAGAGTCAACCGAATGATCTGTCGAAGAAGATTACCAGAGGTGGAAGATTTATATAATATACTAATAATCAGTTAATTATGTTAGTTATAGAATTAACTACTCTTTGTAATTGTCTGCTATATAAACAATGGTATTCTGTAACGTGAGTTTTAATGGATGAATGAAATCAAAATTTCTCACTTTTTCAAACCTATACTCTTGTGTTCAGATTCCTTTTTCTTACCTGGAATCCCTATGTCTTGGGTTCTTGTTCGAGACATCCGTCTTCCTAGAAGAACCATATAAATTGGTATCTGATGAACAAATTTTCAATCCCGAAAACAGAGTCAAAAACTTGTTAACCCTTGGCAAGTGTAACTAATCGTATCAAGTAATAAACCTGGTAAGACCAAGTATCGTTCTCCCAAAAGACTCACAGCCTAGACAATTATGTGATTTATTGATTAATTAAGACTTGTGAACAAATTGTTAAGTTTCAAATGCAAAAGACTGAAAAGTAAATATGTATGCATGTGATGATCAATGAGCAAGAAGAAACAAAACACGTGAATTAAAATATATGGATGAATATGTTGTTGGGGTTTATCAATTTCATCATATCCGCTCTTTTGTATTTAGGAATTCATCATTCTTTTTGTTAATGTTAATGCCACTTTTTAATTTACTTTAAACCCGATGTCTCGACGAAGAAAGCCTAATCATAATCATTAGTTTACAATGTCTTGTCTCCCTAGCAATTAATCATGCATTATAGTGAAAAGAAGATTAAAGGCAACCAACTATCATACTCCTATGTCTAAGTTTGTAATATACTGCTGGGAGAGATTCTCCAGATCTAGATTTCCTTGCATGTGTCCATATCGACAAAACCAATAATCATGACATCAAATGAGTTAAACAATGCATGCTTTGAACAAAGAGAAAAAACCCTAACTATTAATGAAAGAAAACATGTATCTTATAAAAGATCTTGAAGAACAAATTCTATACAAGAGAGTTTCTAAGGATTTACATTGATTCCCCAACAACAAAATAAGTTTAGTTCTCCATCGTCATGGAAGAATTAGATGAACAATGGAATGAAAGAATGAAACAAATAGAAAAACCCGAGAAAGAGAAGAGGAGAGCCGTCACCATCTCCAATTCTACCTCCAAGGGGCGAAAAATGTGTTTCTGCTTCGTCCAAGCCAAAGATCCTTGACCTAGGTTAACTAAAACCTTATATAGTATTCTAAAAATTACAGAAAAGTAAGCCCAAGCCTATCAGAATGTCGTTCAACGGTTTTTACCACTCAGCGGTAAGTGCAACACTTCAGTTTTTCCCCTCAGTTGCCGTTTTTGCCCCTTAACGGTGATTTCGACACCTAAAAAGTGGTGCTCAGCAGTAATTACCGCTCAGCGCAACTCGACGCAATTTTTTTCTGCACTCTGGTTGACTTTTTTGCATTCTGGTTGACTGGTTGACTTTCCTGGTTTCTGGTTGAGTTTTCTGCATTCCAATAAGTCGGTACTTTAACTCTTGTTTCAAATCATTCAATTAGCCTACAAAATCAAGGGAATCTAGCACAAAACCATTAAATTCACCTTCAACTCTCTTATTCACAAAACTAAAGCAAAAACATGAGTTCAAGCAAGCTTCTAAGTCAAAAAGGGTTGATTGATTATCAAAATTAAGTATAAAAATAACAGTTTTCAGCCGTTATCAGTATCAGCCGGTGACCTTCCAATCACATGATCCAATGGTTGCCAACACCTGCTCTGTACGTGAAGATTTTGATAACTTCAAAGATTCAATGGAGGCTCGCTTCTTGGAGCTGGGAACGTCGCTAGAGGCTCGGTTCATGAAATTGGTGCATCTTTGAAGAGCAATCTTACATAAATAATTGGTAATCGTGAAATGCATTTTGTCGCCAATAACGGTAACCTTTCTCGACCTTATTCTTGTAGTACTAGATTGGCTAGGTTAGATTTCCCTCGTTTCAATGGGGATGGGGTTTCAATGGGGATGGGGTGAAACAATGGTTAATTCAATGTGAAACTTTCTTTTTCGTGGATGGAACATCGAATGATTACAAGGTCTGCTTGGCAGTTGCTCATTTTGAAGGAAAAGCTCTGCAGTGGCACAACACATATGTCAAGAATATAGGATTATTCAATCTTCCTTCTTGGGAGTCTTACACTACGATCTTGATTGATAGATTTGGGGAAGTTTGTGAGGATCCTATGGTTGATTTGATGAGGTTGCGTCAAAAGAATTCTGTCCAAGATTACCATGACACCTTTGATCGAATAGTGACGCAAGTGGAACTCTCGGAGACCAATCAATTAAGTTGTTTTCTGGGCGGCTTGAAGCAAGACGTTTAGATGATGGTTCAGATGTTTCAGCCTTCTGTGATGAAAGCCTTTTCGCTAGCCAAAATGTATGAATATGCTAGCAACACCAGTTCGCAAGCGAGGCCATTACCCAAACAATTAAAACCACCTTTGTTGCCTAACCCCACCCAAAGCATAGAAGACCCCCAGCCAAGACCGGTCTCGAGGAATCTTACACCTGCTTTTATGAATGAAAGAAGGGCCAAAGGGTTGTGCTATTTCTGTGATGAACCATTCACACCCGCCCACATTTTAACCCACAAAAAACTCCAGATTCATGTCATGGAATTATAGGAAGACACAATTCCTAATGAAGACACAACAAACTCAGCCGAAATGGAGGAAAACAAGGGAGAGGAACCATTGATTTCGGTTACTGCCCTGACAGGAGTTATTAGTTTCAAAACTATGAGAGTTACTGGTCTTTGCAGAAGGAAACCTCTACATATCCTCATTGATAGTGGGAGTACTCATAATTTCTTGGATGTTCACATAGCTAAGAAACTGGGATGCAAAATTATGAACATGGACCCTTTGAGTGTTACAGTGGCAGATGGTGCTAAAGTCCAGATTAACACGATGGTTAAAATTTTTTCCTGGGTATTACATAATGCATCCTTCAAATCAGATATGTTGTTGTTACCATTAGGGTGTTGTGATATGGTTCTTGGTATAGAATGGTTGATTATCTTAGGGGATATAACGTGGAACTTTGAAAAGTTAACCATGGAATTTGTGGTGCAAGGACAAAGACTTGTGTTGAGGGGTACAACAAATTCGGGCCTCAAAACCATTAGGAAACAAAGGTTACCTAATACGCTCACGTAAGGAGTCCACATTTCAATGATATAAATGTGTGATAAGGGTGAGGGTAACCTATTACACTCATTATCAACTCATGCTGAACCTAGTAATATTCCTGATAGCATTGAAAGGTTACTACTGGATTTTGATGATGTGTTTCAAGAACCACCCACACTTCCTCCTAAGAGAGTTTCTCATGATCATCACATTCCTTTGGTTCAAGGCACAAACCCAATAAATAAACGACCCTATAGATATGTTAAACAGTAGAAAGACATCATTGATGGCCTCATACAACAATACTTGCAATCCGGTATTATATAGAACAATTGCAGCTTATACTCCAGTCCAGTTGTATTAGTTGTGAAAAAAGATGGAGGGTGGCGCCTTTGCATAAATTACAGGGACTTAATTAATAGGACAATTAAAAACATATTCCCTATTCCATTGGTTGATGATTTATTAGATGAATTGCATGGCTCAAAATTCTTCTCGAAGCTAGGTTTATGTTCTGGGTATAATCAAGTTTGAATGGTGGAGGAAGTTATCCACAAAATAACTTTCAAGACACACTCGGGACACTATGAATATTTAGTGATGCCTTTTGGACTAACCAATGCGCCTACCACTTTTCAAGGACTCATGAATGCAATATTCCAGGAATTCTTAAGGAAGTTTGTTCTCATATTTTTTGATGATATATTAGTTTACAGCACATCCCTTGAGGACCATTTGATTCATTTACATAAAGTACTATCAACATTGAGAATCCATTCTCTATTTTCTAAGAAATCCAAGTGTTACTTTAGGGTGACAAGAGTTGAATATTTGGGACATTTCATTTCTGCAGAAAGAGTGGCTACTGACCCAACCAAGATAATTTCTATTCAACAATTGCCATTACCACAATTTGTGAAACAACTAAGAGGATTCTTGGGTTTAGCGGGCTATTATAGAAGATTTGTTTACAATTATAGCACCATAGCTAGTGTTCCATAGTATGCTTAAAAAAGAGGGATTTAAATGGACTGAGGAATCAAAGAAAGCCTTTCAGAAACTGAAAACTCAGTTAAGTAACACACCTGTTTTAGCTTTTCCTAACTTCTTCAAAGACTTTATCTTAAAAGTAGATGCGTCGGGGCGAGTGGGAGCTGTATTAATGCAAGATCACCACCCTTAACCTACATCAGTATGAGTTTTAATTCACAACAACTAGCATTATCCACATATGAAAAGGAGTTGTTGGGAGTTGTGTTTTATATACAGAAGTGGCAGCACTAATTGCATCCTAAAAAGTTTATCATCAGAACCGATCATCAAAGCTTCAAGTACATCCTGGATCAAAGGTTGTCTACAACTTTTCAACAAAAATGGCTTGTCAAATTAATGGAATTTGACTTCAATATTGAGTACAAACAAGGGCATGAAAATATAGTTGCAAATGCCTTATCCAGAATAGAATGTTCAACTCTCCTTATCCATCAACCTATTTTTGAGCTATTAAAATCCATCGGAGACACTTGGCAAACGGATGCCGATTTGAAAAGAATCATCACTGAGTTACAGGCCAACAATAACACCTATAAGCAATTCTCATGGCAGAGGGAAGAATTAAGGAGAAAAGGAAAATTGGTAGTTGGTAAGGATAAAGAAATAAGACAACAACTTCTGGAATGGTTCCATTCTAGTGCTTGTGGTGGGCATTCAGGACGAGACTCTACACTTTACAGGGCTAAATCTGCGGTATATTGGAAGGGTATGACCAATGACATTAAGAAATTGGTACAACAATGTCAAGTTTGTTAGAGGAATAAATATGATACGGCTGCCTCACCGGGATTACTATAACCATTACCTATTCTAGACCATGTATGGCCGCACATTACTATGGATTTCATAGAAGGGTTACCTAACTCTTTTGGCAAGCAAGTTATTTTTGTAGTGGTTGAACGATTGAGTAAAGCCGCTCATTTCATGGCATTACAACACCCTTATACAGCTGCAACAGTGGCACAATGTTTCTTAGAAAATGTCTTCAAACTACATGGATGTCCCGCTACGATCACGAGTGATAGGGACCCCATCTTTGTAAGTCAATTTTGGAAAGAGTTTATGGCAATCCAGGGGGTTCAAACTCAACTTTCCATCGCCTACCACCCTCAGACAGATGGTCAGACCGAAGTGGTGAAACGAACGGTGGAAACGTATTTGAGATGCATGTGCGGTGATGAACCTAAATAATGGTCCAAATGGCTTTCATTAGCCGAATGGTGGCATAATACAACTTATCACAGTGCTATAAAAGCAAGTGCCTATGAAATTGTCTATGGTCAGACCCCTCCTATTCATTTACCATATCTACTAGGGGAATCTAAGGTGGAACTGGCTGACAGGAGTTTGCAAAGACGGGAGGAAATTCTTAAGCTAGCTAAGTTTCATATGAAGCGAGCACAAGAAAGGATGAAATAGTTGGTTGATAAACATAGATCTGAGAGAGAATTCAAGATAGGAGATTTACTCTTTGTCAAGCTCTACCCATATAGACAAATTTCGGTACCATTTAGAAGCAATGCTAAATTGACCCCTAAATACTATGGGCCTTATCCTATTATCAAAAAAATTGATGCAGTGGCTTATAAGGTACAATTACTAGTCAATTCCTTAATACATAACGTTTTTCATGTTTCGCAGTTGAAGAAATTAATGGGAGATGCACACACTTCAACAAACTGCCCAGTTATAGAGGATGAAGCTGTCATAAGAGAACTAGAAGCCATCATAGACAGAACAACTGTAAAGAGAGGAAACAAGGCTGTCACGAAAGTTCTAGTTAAATGGAAACACCAGCTACCAGAAGATGCTACTTGGGAATTTTATTACGACTTGAAGAGAAAGTTTACCAACTTCAGTCCTTGAGGAATAGGACTTTTTCGAGAGGAGGGGATTATTATAGGATATCATTGAAGAGTCAACCGAAAATCTGTGGAAGAAGACTACCAAATGGTGGAAGAAATATGAAACTACCGAGCGGTCGGTGGAAGAAAGCTACCAAACATTATGTGGAAGAAGACTACTGAACAGTGGAATAAATTTGAAACTACCGAGCGGTCGGTGGAAGAAGGCTACCGAGAAGGCTATCGAACGGTCTGTCAAAGAAGACTACCAAAGGTGGAAGATTTATATTATATACTGATAATCATTTAACTCTGTTAGTTACAGAATTAACTACTCTCTATAATTGTCTGCTATATAAACAATGGTATTCTATAACGTGAGTTTTAATGGATGAATGAAATCAGAATTTCTCACTTTTTCAAACCTATACTCTCGTGTTCGGATTCCTTCTTCTTACCTGGATTCCCTACGTCTTGGGTTCTTGTTCGAGACACATGTCTTCCTAGAAGAACTATATCACGACACCAGCATCACGAGAGCAGCCGCAAATTCCTCTATCAACCGCAAGCAACCACAACAGCCCATCAAACCACCACTATGACCGTAAAACCCTCAGGCCACTACCATGAACCCTATTTTGCGCCACCGCACAACCTTCGTGCAGCCACCATCTTCATTCACTTGCACACAACAAAACCTAATCACGATTCATCCCCAAACACAACCAGATTCACAGAAACTATTCGCAACCTGCTAGCAGAAACCCATTAAACCTACATCGAAGAGCAAAACACGAGACCTCTTCACATCTATTGTGGCTGCCGCAAATGTAAAGGCAAATCCATGATTCGAAAAGCATTTTCCCCAATATGTAGAAACCCTAATTTTTGGGTGGGGAAGGGCTGCCACATGGCAGACCGTCATTGACGCGTTCATGCTTAGTCAAATGTGGTCAAATCTGGTCAACACTACTTAATTATGGTCAAAGTTAGTCAAATAGGGGGCAATGTGAAATTTCAGAAATTCAAAAGGGGCTAAAGTGCAAATAGAAGAAATTTCATGGTTTATGTGAAATTTTGGAAAACTCAGAAAGGTTAAAAGAGAAAATTCAGTTGTTGAATTAATTTAATTTGGAAATATCAACAGAAAATATATTTTAAATAATTTAATAGTTATCTAAATCTTTTAGTTATTTGAAAGATATAGGATAAAATATTTTATCAACAAAATATTCATAATCCAAACCCAATTAAGACTATGTAAAGAGATCTAAGGGAGACAAAAAGCATAACTCATTCATCCATCATTCCTCTAACTTTTATTTTATCACGTGTTTCACTCTATTCATGGAGGGTTAAGCTTCTAGAGTTATTCTATTGTAATTTCATTATGAATTCTTAGGTTAAGTTAAATTAATGAATTTGTTTCTTTTGATTATTGGTTTAATAGTATATTTTTGCAGATAAACAAAATTCTAGTGTTGATTACTTAGTGGAGATGAAATGTTTGAATGAAGTAGTATACTTTGGTGAAATTGTGGAGGAAAAATTAGAATAGGATTTTAATTATGGATTCTTTGGTTGTTGTTTTTCTTGAACAAATCCATAGTCATTTCATTGAGAGTTGACACCTTATAAGTTTTAGAGAGTTCATGTTTAAAAAAAAATGAATAGTGAAAAAACAGAACAATATCCAAAGATAAGCATTTCATGTTGGTGCAAAGAATGATCAGATAAGTTTTGGTGTAAGTGGGATTAAAATATTATTTTTTAATAGTAAAAAAAATTTAATAGTGAATTTTTTTTGCTATAAATAGCTAAGGAGAAAGGGAAATTCTACACCAAGAAAGGGAAATTTTGCACCAAAGAGGAGAAATAAGTTAAGGAGAGAGAAAATTAGGAAGTTTTGGTTATAAAAAGAACAGAGATTCTAGAATTTTTTTGGGAAACAACTTTTAAGCAGGAAACTAAGTTTAGAAAAGGGATAAGGGGAGCTAACTTTCTTAGGCTTTTATGTAAATTATCTAATACTATTGTATTACTATTCATGTCTTGAATTATTGTGTATGTCTATGTCCTAATTATGTATGCGACAATCATTTAAAGGTTTAACTATTTTGTATATCCTTTTTCTCTTGCCTCTTTCTGAAAGGATATAAAGATGTCTAATTGGCTTTGCCAGATTTAACTTCTTGTTTTCCTTGAACATTTTTTTTGTCTTGCATCTTTCTAGAAGGATAAAAAGATGTCTAACTCACTTTGTCAGATTCAACTTCTTGTTTTCTCGAAACATTTTTTTTCTTTTTCTTTTACATCTTTCTGAAAGGAGGATAAGAAGATGTCTTACCGGCTTTGTCAAATTCAACTTCTTGGTTCTCCAAAACATTTATATTAAGTTTTTTTTGGTAGGATAAAGGAATCTTAAAAATCAGAGTTGGTACATCCCTGATCATAGAGCAACCTTAGTCTGATCCAGTAAGTTGTGACTACTCATATGTACTGGCGTTTATGGTGAGTTTGATTCGTCAAACATTTGATTCTTCTCCAGTGACCAGCTATAGTGGTATTTTATTAGTGTACACTTTGATGTTGATGGTTCTATTGGGATTCGATAAAATAATCTTTGATGCTAGTCTAGTTTTATCATGTATAATCGGAGAAGATTTATGTTTTATCTCGGTAGTTAAAAGGATAATTCCTTTTGCTTGTGCAAGGCGATAGGTGGATTCGAGTTCTGTCATTTTCCTCTTTCGAGAGAATATAAATATCTCGTCGTAGGTTTCTAACTCGTGGTGAGTATTGTGCTTAGTAAATGGATGCTACTCATCAATGTTTTTACTAGGATAATTCCTTTTGCTTGTGCAAGGCGATAGGTGGATTCGAGTTCTGTCATTTTCCTCTTTCGAGAGAATATAAATATCTCGTCGTAGGTTTCTAACTCGTGGTGAGTATTGTGCTTAGTAAATGGATGTTACTCATCAATGTCCGAAGCTGAGTGTGGAGGACAACTCTTATCTACGGTCCATATGAGGGATCGATTTTCATATATGTTTATCAAATATATAAGTAGGATAAAACTGAAATAGGTCCAATAGTTTTGTGTGAAGGACAAACATTATTTAATATTACTAATGAATGTTTGAAATGTGTAAGTAAATTTATTTGTAGTTTATTTCTTCTATGTATTTGTTTAGCTCACCCTACTTGTTTAACTACGATGATCATATAATTTGTGTTGTTATACAGGAGTAAATGATGTTTCAGATGACGCTTGAAAAGTTTACAGCGAGGATGCATTAGGAAAAATTCTATGGAATTTTAAAATATGTAATTTAAGTTGTGGAATATTTCGTTTTGTAATGCTAAACAACTCTTTAAGATTTGCTCTGTAATTTTAATTATTAATATTGAAAAATGTGACATTATTGTGTAATAATAATAAATGCTGTGGTTTTAAATGTGAATAAATATTTTGAAAAATTTATTGTAACCCTTAAATAGGATGTGTTACAGTAATAATTTCAATTATAATTTATTGAGAATTTACTTTGATTAATTAGCTTTTAATTTGGTTAGGAAATTTAATAAAAAACATGATTAAACACAATAGAATTTGATTGAGAATGTATTTTGGTTGAATTCATTGTGAATAATCTAGAAAGGTCTTGCATTTGAAAGGGTCAATGTGAAATTTCAAAAATTCAAAAGAGGCTAAAACGCGAATCGAAGAAATTTTAGGGCTTATGTGCAATTTTGAAAAATTTAGAAAGGCTAAAAGAGAATAATCTAGAAAGGTCTTGCATTTCATTGAGAATCTACTTTGGTTAACTACATGATCGCCTTCAAATTAATTAAGAATGTGCTTTAATTAATTTGAAACTTGAACAATAATCAATTAGCAATGATATGTGGAAAACCCATGATGAATTTATCTCGGAAAAGCAGTGGAATTAGCCAATTTCATCATAATTGTTTCTAATTTTTCTCTTTATTCTTCAAACATTCTTCAATCATTAATTACATTAGCATAGTTTCTCACTTTTATTCTTAAGCATTGCATAACATTCATAAGAGTCAAATATTGAAAAGCAATTCCGTATTCGTTGGGAGACGACTCAGGGTTACTTTAACCCTAACTAATTTCTTGAATATTAATTGGCAATACTGAAATTTCCTTGAAAAATAGTATTAATTCGATAGCTTCAACGACAGCGTATCACAATGTCAGATATAAAAGCTATGATTCAATAAAGTTGTTGAATTCAGAGAGCAATGCATCTATTTATAGATATATTAGTGCAGACACATTTTAATCGATTAGTAAAATAATGTAATCGGTTAAACAATTCCTTCTGTTTTACTAGATTTATATTTTAGAGCATTTAACAGATTAAGCAGAGCACATAATCGATTAGCAATTAATACAAGTCATAACATTTAAAAATATGACCGTTATGATAGATCTTGAAAAAGGTTTTCAAACAATACATATTTTAATGGATTAGAGAAATAACATAATCGGTTAAGTATCATACTTAAACAAATTTTGACAACTTTTTCATTCAAAACACATAAATGCTCTCAGTAAACACATGCAAATATAACCACAAGTTTTAATTGATTATACCCATAATCTAATCAGTTAAAACTTGCAGTTAGTTAAGCATGTACTGATGTATGATGAATCTAATGGATTATGCAAACTGTGTAATCGATTAATTCATACAAATATGTAATGTGAAAAGAGTTTATATCAGAAATTCATTTGAAAACAATGAATGCATGTCACAGATAGTTCAAACACATATATAGATATAAACAAGCAACAATTTTGCCATGTGCAAGAAACTATTAAATATTTTTGTTGTCATCATCAAGAACTCATATGTGAGATATGGGTTCAACTTTCGATAACTCTCCTATCAAGACAAGGATCTTGTGAAACCAATCCAAGATTTGGAACCAAGGAATCACATTTGCCTCGCGATATTGTAAAACGTGAAAAATTCTTGTGCCTGAGAAATCCACTTCAACACTTTGAACCATTGAAACATGGAAAATTATGATTGACATTACAAACCCAAAATGGTGTCACATAACAGGAGTCTGACCATTTTGATGACGCACTCACTACATGCAATGCCATAATTCTAGTTTCAAGGCTCTCAAAACAAGTAGAATACTCCATGTGCCATTATGCTATTACCAGTTGTGACATATTTTGTCAATGTTTTCATTGTCAGAATGGTTAACATGAAGGCAAAGATTAAGTTTTAATGTTTTTAATCAGACTTGTTGATTGCATCTTCAATAGCATAATGCTTGTTAATGTTTTTAAACAATATACCTGATTTAAATTTGATCGTCTGTGAACTATGCTGATCTTGGGGTGTGATGTTATCATATTATGCCTGCTTTGGCATTACGATAATGGTTTTAATTAGAGGGTAAAAATTAGAAATAGAGAAAGATAGTTTTGATTTTGGCTTGTGAAGTAGGAGGGAAATATGGAGAGAATTACGAAGTGAGTTTGAAGAGTATTTTTCATTTCTTAAATGTTATTTTGTTCATGTGTCATATTTCAAACTGACCTTAATATTCAAGTAGATTTGGAGACATTTTCTACTTCCAACGTTGATTCTTCATCATGTATCAACAATTGGATGTGTCTATAGTAATCAAGATAGAGTTATCATATCCAAAAAGTAGTGTCATCCTTTCTAATGAATTGGTTGGATCCAAAACTGAAGTCAATAGATGCAAGGGTTTTCCTTTCTGCATATATCACATGTTAAACAACGTAGTAGTAGAACAGACATTGTGAAAGTTTTTTTTTTTGTTATGAAATCTATGCTCCAGATGAACAACATTTTATCTAAGGTTAGTTTAAGAGTTTTGAAAAGATTTAAAGAATAAAATAGTGTTGGATGAATTCTGAATCTATTGAATGGGATGATTTTTTTTTATAATATTATTTACTTAAAATGAAATATATCCTAACTAGACTATATAAGGGATGAATAACATTAAAATTTTGTGAAATTAAACTAAATTTAAAATTAAAAGTTTGCAAAATTTAAACAAAAGAGTACGTTATTGGAAAGGTTGATTTCACTGATGGTAAACGTGTTATAAAAATATCATGATTACTTCGAAGTACTAAGACTGTTTTAGAAAGGAACTGCATTTTTCTTTTGAAGAAAATTATGAAAAAAAAAATCTTTATACACAATTTTCATTGGATAATTTTTCTTCTTTCCTATATGAATATTTCATTCGAAAGGTGTCTTCTAGTTACCTAAATAGTTTTTTTTAGTTTAATTAATATTTTGGTTTCTGTATTTAATTTTTTGTTTTATTTTGGTTAATATATATATATATATATATATATATATATATATATATATATGACTCAACCATTTACTTAAAAAAAATCATTAATTTTTTATTTTTATATAAAAGACTTAATGTGATTTATTATGCTGATTTGAAATGAATGTTGGTGGAAAGTCTCATATGTTAAAATATATGCTAAAATCTAGATCATTTTCTACTTAGATGGGATTCAGCTTACTTAAATTTTGATACATAACATACTTATATTTTAACCTGTGAAAATTTTAAACAGTTTTAACACTAATTCAACAATAAAAATGTCATATTGAATATTTGTACAAAATTAGAAACTCAATTTAGTTAGAAATAAATATAGGAACAAAAATAAATAAAAAATCTAAACATGTAACTAAATTTTTTATTAAGCTTTCTTTTAATTCTCTTTTTTAAGTTGACATGCTATCTGCGATATTGAGAGTTCATGATAATCATTTATGACTACAAAACCTTAATTAGTTATTTAAAAATTCTAAAAAACGTTAATTAAACTTTCATTGAAAAAATTGTTTATTGGATATTTAAAAGTTTATATTTTTTTATTATTTGATTTTGTTGTTGTAAGACCCTGAGAATTAGAAGAAATAGTAAGTTTGGGTCATTAGGAGACTAAGAAACTCAAGATGTAACAAGTTGTAACAAAAGTACGAATTATAGTACAAAATACAATGCTGTCGACTTTGACAAGGTTTAGTATTTCAATTATAATTTTTTTTATAAATTAGATATTGAGTTGATTCTTCTTCCATTAGAAAGTAGATTCGAATAGCTTCGATTCGAGTACTCATACGCGTAATTCCGACATCGGGAAGGGGTTCAACCAGACTGACAAAGTTGTCCGAGTGAGTGGACACGTTTTTGACGCGTTTTTGACGCGTTTTTGACTGTTTAAACGCGTTTTACTGTTTAAACGCGTTTCTGGCCAAATGTTTGGCTATTTAAGGACGTCCCAGGGGTTGGAATGGTTCCTAAGTTGAACCAAAGGCTAGAGTACGAAGGTTTTGGAGCAGAGGGACTTTAGAGCTGTGATCTGAGTCGGGGGAAACGTTCGCAAAGTGTTTTCGAAAGGCTAGCTAAGGAGAAAACCGTAAGGGGAGCTAACCTTGAGTCTTTTTGTTTCTGTATGATTTTAAATTTGGTATATGTTTAGGATTTTGATTCTCTTTATGATTTTAGAATGAAATTCTACTTCTGTTGTATCTTTTGAATTGATGTACGGTTTGGAATTGGGATATGCTTCTGTTTTGATGGTTTTGAAGAGATCTTGTTCGTATTAAGTATTTTGAATCGGTGGAAGTTTTTAGGTATACGTATAGATCGAAGATTTTGAATCTGTTTATGGATTTAAAAGGAGACTAGGTTTTGATCAGAAATTTTGGATTGTACTAATTATCCGCTGCCTTTTTAATTATATGGTTAGTTTAGATGTTTATAAGATTTGGATGAATATGGGTTGTTGATGGGAGATAAGTTTTTGGATGTCTAGAAAGTCTGTATGATGAAAGGAAGAGTCGTTATAGTCCGGGAAGTGAATTTTCGTGATTTTGGAATAGTAAATTCGCTTGAGTGAATGAGTCAACTCGCTGGAGCGAGTTATGCGTAACAAATTTAGTGTTTTTGATGTTTTTGACGTTTTGGGAGTTCTGGATGTCCGTTTTAGACGTTCTTTAGGTCGATATGGGGGTTTTTGACCCTTCCGGAGCCATTGGTGAGGGTATCCAAGCTGTTTGAACTACTTAATGGTTCAAATTACTAGACCATAAAGAGTTATGTGTTAATAAGTGATGTTTCTGTGAGGATGTGGAATGTCTGAGTATGTAAGAGTTATTTTCTTGAGATATGACTAAAGATGATAATATGTTGACATGTGTATTTATGAATGGAAAGTGTGGAATAGAGTTCCAAGGAGGAACTCATTGTTGTTTTTGTGTCAAGTACTGTACGTATGAATATAGGAACTCCGACTTAGGGGTTCATTCTTATGCTCTCAATAGTCTCGATCTCACTTAGAGAGAAAGCTATGTGGTGGAGAGTGGGAAATCCTTACCGAAGATCCACCATGGGGTGGACAGAGTAGGAAGGATGTAGCTTCAGTGGTTTTATTCATATCCGAAGATCCAGTTTGGGGGACAGAGTAGGATAGAATAATTGAGTTAGCGAATAGGTGCATCCATATCCGAAGATCCAATTTGGGGGACAGAGTAGGATAGGATGTAGCCGAGCAAAGTACCACTGTAAGTGTAGAACTAGCTAAGAGTTCAATATTCATACGGTTATCTAGATGAGTGAGTTTACGATGGTTATGGTATGTTTATTGTATTCTTGAGTAATATAACTGTAAGTTGGAAATTTGGTTATTAATTTACCATGACATTTTATGTTGCATTAGCTCACCCTTGCTTTGTCTGTTGTGTGGTTGTTTTTTTGTTATGGGTTTTGTCTGGCGATGATCATCCGGTGGATGGGAGCAGAAGTTGGTGATATGCCGGTGGAGCAAGCATTAGATGGAGGATCGACGGAAGCTTAGTTATAAGAACGAGCCTTATAAATTGTCTATGTTTTAAGTGTGAATTGTATTTAGTTTGAATTATGAGTGAGGGTTTGTATAATAATGAGGAAAACTGTTATTCCTCCTCCTATCAACTGTTCTATTGTATCAATGATGTAAGAACTCTATTATAGTTTAATGCTATAATAATTGGGATGTTACAGTTGTCAATTAAGATATAATCAATGTTTATACGCTTTTTATGTAGAAAATAAAAATAAAATAATATAATTAAATTTTAAATTTTTCATAAATTAAAATATTTTTAATTTTATTAAATTAATTTCTTTTCGAAATGTCTAAAAGAATTTTGAATTTAGAAGAGACATTACTGTTTGATTTTGTCCTGCTAAACATAACATCACAGTAACTAAACCCAAAATACAAGACACAATAACAAACAAACTAAAAATAAAAAATAAATATAAAATAAAGATAATATATCTAACAATAATCAAAACAAATTTTTATAACCTTAAATGTTTTTATAAAAAATATTATTTTGTTTCTTTTAGATTAAATATTAAACATTAGAAATTTAATCAAGAAATATAGAATTTTTAATATTTTATAAAATAATGTTTTAATAAAAACTTAATTATAAAAATGTCCAAATTTATTTATGATTTGAAAATGAATTATATAATATTTTTTTAGAGGAGTTACGTTGTTAGATACCACTATAACTTTTATTGTCAATATATGATTAATATATATATTTTTTCCACATCAACATGTTAACATTTTCTTCACAACTATACTTTTTGAAAGTATTTATATATTCCTAATAACTCTATTTTATTTTGTTATTAGTATGATAGTTCCTACATAGGGACAGAATCTTTGTTAGGGGCCACTTTTATGTAACAAACACATATATAAAAAAATTATAAACTATTTTTAAATGCATGTTATATTATTAATTTTTTAAGATGTTGATAGAAAACATATTTAAATTGAAATAATATTAAATATATTTTTAAACACTTAAAATTAAAAATGTTTGTCACCAGTTTCACGTATCCCTAAGAAAATATGATAAAATTGAAATTTATTCATTTAATAATAATAATATAATAATAATAATAATAATATTTTTTAGAAACATGTCTTACTATTTATTGTGAAGAAAAAGGAATTTTATTGATCACTAAAATAAAATATTTTATTATTTGAATCTATGGTATCTAACTAAAAATATTACTATATAATTTTAAAAAAGAAACATCCAAAATATCCTTCTCTGTTTTAATAAGAGAAAACAATATTTTTGTTTAATGATGTTTTAATTTTGTCCTCTTAAATCCTTCAAAATTAAATAAATATGTTTTTTATTTTTTATACTGCATATTGGTGGGTGATTCACTAAAGTATAAAAATATGAGAATTTTTTTTCCAACTTTGCCAGAATGACTAAGTATTAATTTAAAATGACGATAAATCGATTCAATTCATTTATCTTTTAAAATAAAATTACTAATTTATGAAATTGAAATAATAGCATCAAATTCAAGGTTTGACAAAATTTAAAAATAAAAAAGTAAACTTTTTTTTCATTTTTATATTTTATTATCTATTTCAATCATGTTATGGGACATAATATTAATTGATTTTGGTCGATGATATTTTTTTTTTTTTATCAAAGAATCTGACTATTCGTCTGTAATAAGATTTCTCCTTTGGAATTTTTATCTTTTAATGATGAAATCATGTTCAAGTTTTAGAAAATAAGAAAGCAAAATAAATTTGTTATTGATTCTTCATCCATAAAATGTTGAGAAGGGACATGAAATATGAGAAATAGGAGAGATATGTCACTGTCAAGAGTTGATTTCTGAAATGGTTGAGCTTATATAATAATATGGATAAAATATAGTTTACAAGATTCAAATCTCACATTCATGCACTCATCAAAGATTTGATTCTACCTATAACTATAATATATGGGAATGTGTCAATGTACAAATACAAGTTATTGAATTTGATGTACAATTCATAGTGAATGATCAATGTATCAATAACTAATTATCTTCTTTCAAATCATTTATAGATGACAATAATTACAATTAATAACTACATAAAAAGTATATTTTTCAAGGTCTCTCAAATGTAACATCCCAAAAATACTACAATAAATCATATAATAGAATAATTATATTTAATAATATCTCAGTTCAGTCTTACACTAAACAATGTACGGTTACGGCCGAACGGCGTTACAGAAAGGTTACAGCTAAAACTATACAGCATAAATCTACTTGACTGAACAGTTTACAAAACTTATACTGAATGGTCAAATAAAAAGTAAAAGGGGAGGTAATCGAACGACCACCTCCTTACAAAACTACTCTACTGACCGAACGTCCTACGGTTCGGTCTTAACTTCAACTTCCACCAAATTTTCTTCTTTCAGAGTATCTTCCAACAACGCGTCTCCTTCTGCTCACATCCTCACGGATGATCATTGCAATGACAAGGACAGACGTACAAAACCAGACAACACAGGAAAACATAGGGTAAGCTTATGTAATTTAATTCATGCATAATCATACACTTCAAATAATCACCCAAACAAAATACTTTATAGTTCATTCACGCAAAGCCTAAGGTACTAGACTGACTGTTCGGACTGTATGAAATCTGTGTAGCTACGACGTTCGTGCACCCGGGTGATGTAGTAACTGGAATACTCTCATCAGCTGCTACCCGAGGTTAGTCCCATCTGTCCAAAGTACCCCTAAGGACCAGGACCTCCTGCTATTCCCACACATGACATACCCCCTCTACGTGAGGACGAGTACTCACGAAACATCAAGATGAATCGACAGCTTAGCATTACCACAGTCATACTTTACAAATTTCAATATTCACTCATGAGTTGTTCCTCCTCGGAATGCTCGTTCAAAATTCACAACCTTTCATTCATCTTGTAAACTTTCCATCTTTTATTATCTATCCTTTTAATTTCATCTTTATCGTCAATTCTAATAATATCAAGTACCGATCGTTCAGTCCTCACCCAGAACGAGGATGAACATTAGGAACGAGACCGAGAAATTTCCTGTTCCAGAATAGAATAAGACCGAAAGGGTTACTGTTAGATTTAAGAATAAACCGAGTACAATTATACAATATATGACGAGCATTACTTACAACATGAATCAGTTAAATGAACTGACTCTCGTGAACTCCAACCAACACTCAAAAAATATATCAAGTACGAAGACTCTAGGTCGGGGCACTGAATATAGATACGTCAAGACGTTAAAGAACCATACTTAGAAAAATTCATTTACAAAAACCTAATGCCAGTCAATGACCGAACATGGTACTGGGGATTCTACTGAAATTGGACGAACGCTATTTTATCAAGATTGATCAATTATAAACAAGTACAAGCGCTTGGTATAAGACCGAGCGCCACTCATTACGCGAATTTGGTGTGAGGCCGAGTAGTACTGAACTTATAATAAAAGATTGATAAATAAAATATTATCGGAATTGTGTTTAAGAATAACTACCACATACAAATACACACACACACACACACACACACACACATATATATATATATATATATATATACAAGATTTAAGTTTATCTCCAATTACTCAGATGCAACTACGTTTGGTCGAACGCTCAAGCACAGTATTATCACAAGAAGACGCTCGTCCTCAACTAGGATTCTTCCCAAATGAAAGAATCAAATTTCAAACAATATTACTAGAACACCGAACGATCAAGGACCGTTCCATGACGAACGTACATTATCATAGTGAAAATTTCATATTCAGATCTCATTTATCTTCAACTCATTTTTCAATACATCATTTCATAACTTTATAAATTCATATAAAAATCAATTTGCATACTTCATAAAATCTATATCATATTAATAAATCATACTCCAAATAAATACTCATATCAACATTCATACAATCCAAACATATTCACCATTATGCATTATATTCATTTCAGTCAATTAACAATCGTTCATACCACCCAATAAACATACAGATTAAATTAAATAAGCTTCCCTTACCTTTGAGCGTGAATGAACGTCTTACAAACCGAAACTCAGTTTGCCGAACTACGATTCCTTCTACCCTCAACGCTCAACGACTCTTCGAACCAAAATCAAACAACAGGCTAAAATGGTTCAGAATGAAACTAAGGACTCATGCAACCAAAACTTGGTTTGCATTTTCACAAGAACGAACGGCTAGGGACAAAAACTTACCAGTTTCAGAATTCGAAACTGTTCGGTTCAAATTGAAGCTTGGGACGTCGAGAGTGCTTCTACGATGCCTGAACGGTGATCGGAGAAGAGAAAGGGTGAGATTTCTTAGAGAGAAGGAAGAGTTTCTAGTGAGAAGGAGGAGAAAAATGAAAAGTTCATAGTTTGGGAAGAAGGGTGCATGCAGAAGAGAATGGGACGAAAGTTTCAGAAAAATCAGTTTTCTTCCCACGTCTCAACGAGCGTCCGCTCTTCTGCCGACACCTGCCTTCCACTATCTGACTTCTGACCCTAGTTGCCTGACACCTGGTGCCCGTGTAGAGGGGTTTTTTGGTGCGTTTTAATGAGGTCTGACACTTAACACTTATGAAATTAACACAGTGAGAAAATTAAATATGTTTTTTAAAAATTTTATCAAACACTTAAGAGACAAAATAGATAAAAATTGATATACTAAGTTATTGTCAATTTCTCAATATTAAATGAAACAAATATTGTCAATTTCTCACTGTCCGTCCTTTCACAATTATGAAATATATATTAAATACACATTATAAATAAATCAAAGGAAAATGTATGATATTCTTGATAAATGAATGATTCAGAAAGAGCAAAATTTATTTTATTCGCGTCATTGAAAAAAGCTTTACCAAAATCCTACTTTGAAACAGATGTTTTCTTCTCCAAAATGGTTGAACTCTTTTATTTCTATTTTTTCTAATAGATTTTTTTATGATAAAAAATAATTGATAAACTTTTAGGTGTTTGAAATATCCAAGTTTATAATAATCCTTAACATAACCTTATTTGAAACTCTGTGAAGTTAATATTTTTGAAATCTTCCTATTCAGTATTAAGCGCAACACTAAATGAAGTGTATAAGAGAATAACAACCCAAAAGAATACTACCGATGAGTTATAAACTACTTTCACCTTATCTTTAAGATAATATTAGTTTATATGATATTATTTTTTCTGAATAATATTCACAATTGTTACTATGAATTTTCAATACCATTTATTATTATAAAATAAAATGTATATTTATTTATATTAATAAATAGTCCAATAATAATCTTATAATGATATGATAACTTTAATAAATAATAAATTTTATTAAAATTAATTTTTAATGATTTTATTATCATTTAAAAAAAAATTATCTTTATTTATACTATAAATAATTTATCTTATCTAATTCTAGATTTGGGATCTTTAAGACTTAATTAATCATCCAAAGTTTTGTGTAGGGTGTTTGAAACAGACGTCATTCTCATAGTCCAGCAGTTTTATAAGGAAAATTTACTCCTTTGAATGGTGGTGTAAGGAAAATTTACCTTCTGGTAAGAACAATAATCACCATCATCACAAGTGGCTGAAGAACAAAATGTGATTGTTTGGTAGAGACATTGAAGGATCTTAGTCAACTCATTCTACCCAAATGCTTCAGTTTCAAACTAAGAATTATAAATTTGACTTTGACTTCCACCAATTGAGATCCCAAATCAGTTTAGAACCTTGAAATAATTTCTTAAACATGCTTGCGTCTTCTGTAAGCTAATTCTTAAAAGCAATAGTATTTTTATTATCACTGTCAAATCCTTGTTTCAACTTTTATTGAACTAGTTTTAATTTGTAGCCTCCTCCTTAACTTAAGCATAAGAATATGTGGTTAGGTGCATGTTTTCTTTGACCAGAAACTCTGCTTCTAATGGCAATTACGTTGGGTGAAGGAGCTTCTTCATCTTCTGGTTTTGACCGTGGATGGACTTATGATGTGTTCTTGAGTTTCAGAGGTGAAGATACAAGGAGAAGCTTTACAGGATTTCTGTATCATGGTTTGTGCCAAAGGGGTATCAATGTTTTCATTGATGATAAGAAGCTCAGGAGAGGGGAAGACTTATCCCCTGCTCTTCTTGGAGCCATTCAAGAGTCTAGAATTGCCATCATTGTCTTCTCTCAAAACTATGCATTCTCCACATGGTGTCTTGATGAACTTGCAAAGATCATTGACTGTTACAAAACCAGAGGGCAACTTGTGTGGCCAGTTTTCTTCCATGTCGACCCTTCTGTGGTGCGCCATCAGAGAGGAACTTTTCAAACAGCAATGGCCCAACATGAAGTCAGATTCAAGGGTAATGTCCAAAAGCTGCAGAAGTGGAAGAAAGCCTTGTTTGAAGCATCCAATTTCTCAGGTTGGACCTTAGAAAACGGGTATGTAACAAGTAGTACTAAGCATCTTCTGCCTTTGTTTCTTTAAACTGTGTAATAAGCAAGAGTACTCACTAACTTTCATTTTTTACATTCAAAGCTTTCAATTCTCTCACTCTTTGAACTTGTTACTTGTCAGGTATGAATTTCAGATAATCCAAGATATCGTTGAGGAGGCCTCTAGAAAGTTAAGCCACACCATTTTGCACATTGCTGAATACCCAGTTGGAATAGAGACTCGTATATCAGAAGTGATGCCTCTTTTGCAGATTGAACCGGGTGAAGATATTCGTGTCATTGGGATCTATGGACTTGGAGGCATAGGTAAGACAACAATTGCAAGGGCATTGTACAACATGATTGCAGGCCAGTTTGAAGCTACAAGTTTCCTTGCTGACATAAGAGAAAGTTCAAGTCAAAGACAAGGGCTAGTGCAGATTCAAGAATCACTTCTTTTTGATACTGTTGGGGACAAGAACATCAAGCTGGGAAGCATTTACAAAGGAATCCCTATTATCAAGAAAAGGCTTTGTTGCAAAAAAGTACTTTTGATCATTGATGATGTTGACAGGTTGGAGCAGCTTCAAGCACTAGCAGGAGGTCGCGATTGGTTTGGTTTTGGAAGTGTGATCATCATAACAACAAGAGATAAGCACTTGCTGAGTGCTCATCAGGTTGACAAAACCTATGAGGTAAAGAAATTAAACTATGGTGAAGCTTTTGAGCTGTTCACTTGGAGTGCTTTCAAAAGGAAGACACCTTATGCAGGCTATTTGGAGGTTTCTAACCATGTGGTTCTCTATGCTGAGGGCCTTCCATTGGCTTTGAGAATAATGGGATCTAATTTGTTTGGTAAAACAGTGGAAGAGTGGAAGTCTGCGTTGGGAAAATATGAGAAGATTCCTAACAAAGAGGTTCAGAATGTGCTAAGAGTAACCTATGATAATCTAGAAGAGAATGAGAAGGAAATTTTCCTTGATGTGGCATGCTTCTTCAAGGGGGAGACAGTGGAATATGTAGAAAAAACACAGCAAGCCCGTGGTTTTTATCCAACAATTGGTATCAGTGTACTTATTGATAGATCTCTTGTTAGTGTTGATGAATATAACAGATTGAGAATGCATGATCTAATTCAAGACATGGGTAGGGAAATAGTTAGAGAAGTTTCACCTTTAGAACCTGGAAAAAGGAGTAGATTGTGGTATCATGAAGATGTTTTAGAAGTACTGACTGAAAATAAGGTAAAACTTTAGATTCTTGATAGTTTGTTTGATAACATGATTGGTTAAACTTTACAACTTAATGTGACATGCTTGAGTCAAAATCTCTAGCTTAATGTAGTTTTATGGATGTTTTGATTAAAAGGGGACTAATAGAATTCAGGGCATGATGGTGGACCTCCCTGATGACTACATGGTACACTTGAAAGATGATTGCTTCAAGAAGATGAAAAATCTCAAAATTCTCATAGTTAGAAATGGAAACTTTTCTGGAAGCCCCCAACATCTTCCAAACAACTTAAGGTTGCTTGATTGGATGAAATATCCTTCCTCTTTGCCATCTGGTTTTCAACCAAAGAAACTTGTTGTACTCAACTTGTCATGCAGTCGTTTCACAATGCAAGAGCCATTCATGGTCAGGTTTCATTCTGTCATGGTAGTATTTCTTTCTTTCTTTCTTCACATAACCAGCAATTGTGCTAAACTATTTTTTTTCTTTGCAGTATTGGGATTCCTTGACATCTATGGACTTGAGTTCCTGCGAATTGTTGACAAAACTACCTGAAATTGCAGGAGTCCCTAATCTAACACAGCTAACTCTTGACTATTGTACAAATTTAGAAGAAGTTCATGAATCTGTTGGATTCCTTGAGAAACTTGTTGAGTTTAGGGCTTATGGATGCACCAAGCTTAAGGTTTTTCCAAATTCCATCAGGTTGACATCATTGAGAAGTCTTATCCTTAATTGGTGTTCAAGCCTTCAAAATTTTCCAGCTATTTTGGGGAAAATGGATAACCTCATTACCATTTCTATAGAAGGCACTGGTATAAAAGAATTGCCTCCTTCCATTGGAAACCTTGTTGGTCTTCAAGAATTAAGCATGACATCTTGCTTAAGCCTCAAGGAACTGCCTCATAACTTTGATATGCTTCAAAGTCTTACAAACCTTGATATGGATGGCTGTCCACAACTCCGAAACTTTCTGACAAAGTTGGCAAACATGGGAGAATCTACACATACCTTTGGCAACATTTTGTCACTGAATCTAGAAAACTGTGGCCTTATAGATGAAGATCTTCCTATAATTTTCAATAGTTTCCCAAATTTAGCATCAGCAGTACTCTCAAGAAATAGTTTTGAAGCTCTTCCAAGCTGTATACAACAATGTCCTTGCTTGGAACTACTTCACTTGGACAACTGTAAAAATCTCCAAGAAATTCCAGCATTTCCTCCTAACATGCAGTACATTAATGCACAAAATTGTACATCATTGTCAGTAGAGTCTTCCAATTTATTATTGAACAAGGTTTTCATCTTTTTTCTTAAATCTTCCTACTTTGTCTTTAGTAACCACCCATTTTCACTTAAACTTTCTTGTGCAGGAAACTTTTGAGGGATGGGAATTACAGGCTATGGTGCCTGGAACAGTGGTTCCAGAATGGTTTGACCACATCACCAAAGGAGAATACATGACATTTTGGGTACGTGAAAAGTTTCCAGCTATTATCCTATGCTTTGTTCTTGAGGTGGAGAGTGAAATGAAGACAATTTTCAATTGTGAAATCCGCTTTTATATAAATGGCGAAGAAGTTTATGAATTGGAAATTCCAAGAGGCTTTTCAGATATGGTGACAGATCATGTGTGGCTCTATGACTTGAGAACTCATTCATCCATCAACTGGCGCAGTCTTGATTTGTATCTGATGGATGACTGGAATCAGGTTGAGATTTCCTGCGAGAAGATAAGTGGAGCATCGAATGTAACTGTGAGTTGGTGTGGAGTTCATGTGGTTAAGCAAGAAGCTAACATGAAGGATATACTACTTACAGATCCTGATCCAGATTTAGATTCAGTTATAGCTTTTGGATCAAACACACTAGTTTTTGATCATCCAGTGAAAGCTCAACTACAATCCCAAGTCACAAGCTTCATACTACAGACACCTCAAAATAATAACAGCTCCACAATTGTGCTGCCAACAACAGTTCAAACCAGCTTGACTGTAAATGATGCAGACATGGAAACATTTTATGCTGTTCTGGATGATGAGATCTCTGTGGTGTCACTTAACAATGATTCAACAGTGATTTCAAAATTGACCAACCAAAGGCCAAGTGAAGAGACAAAGAAAGCATTGAAGGCACTTCAAGCCCATGTCACTAAAGAATTTTCTGCTCTGCTGGGCCCTAATGAATACAGTACAATGAATGATATCTTAGAGTACCTCACAAATTTGCCAGCCGAAGATGGAATATCAGTGGAAATAAGATCTCTGATAATACAAGTTTCAAGACAGTTCACTAGTTGGAGTAGGGATTACACATCTGAGAACAAGAAAATAGAGTCTACCACAGCCAAATTGTTGAAAGCTTATGAACTAGAAAAGTGTCTTGAAGCTAATAAGACTAACTTCAAGCAAGTGATGTGCATGGAAAATGAGTTGTGCAATGATTTGGCCTATTTGGAACAAAGAAAGACAGAGCTAGAAGAGCAGATAACGGCTGTTAAAGCTAACATCTCTGCTTCAGAAGCAGCTAAGAACATGGCTACTCAAATAAAAAGAAAAATCTTTGGGGAAGCAAAGATTTTGAAAGCTCAAAGAGATGAGTTGAGGGAACAAGTGCCACACTTGAGAGATGAACATGAATTGGCCAAGAAAATTCAGTCAAATATCAGAGATGAATGGTCAAAGCTTGGTGAAAAATTTAACTATGAATTAAGGCATGGAAAAATTGAGTAGTATTAGTGAAGTCAAAGATGAGTGAACTAATAATATATACCAATGCCTTGTTTGTTTTCATACTTTCATACCTTGAACTTACTGCATTTGTTGACTGTTTAATGATATAATATACTTTATTCCTTAATTATACTTCATGTACGCGTAAATAATGAGATTACCATCTGTAGTAAGTAGAACGAAAGAAACTAGTTATAGAACAATTTATTTTGCAAATTATCATTAAAATACAATTTTGCGTTTAAATATATAGACTAAATTGTAATTGATATATATATATATATATATATATATATATATATATATATATATATATATATAAGGTATTTATTTGTATTTTAATAGTAACTGATTTGGTTGTGGAGACGAGATTTTCTTTTCATTAACTCCTAAATGTTCGAGTGTTCGTCTTCATCGTTGTTTGTCTCACAATCCCATTCAGTGAAGGCAAGAGGTTACTTGCAGAAGGTATACCTATGCCAAAGTCAAGAAAGATCTAGCAATTGTAGTAATTAATACTTATTAAATATCATTACCTACCTCTTTATCTCAAACTTGTATTTATAGATATTGAAATGGACTTTAGAATACTAATCTTGTTTTGTCGTAATTAATCAGAATTAGGTACAATCATCTTGAAGGGTGATTGTTCATCGTACAAATTGCAACCGTCCAGTCTCATGATAGTCGCTATGGTTATTTACATAGTTGGTTGACCGTTTGGACCGTCAGATCCTATGCTGACCAGATGGTCATACAATACACAAAACCCCAAGCTCGAGCCTATTATGATAGGAAAAGGGATTTGTTGTCAAAATTGTGTTGAACATGCTCGGTGGTATCTTGTGACCGATCGTCGGAACGATTGTAACCGTTAGCCATAAATCATGGGGATGTGATGTTGTAAAATAACAATTTATTACAAAAGAAACATTAGATTTGAACGTGAGCAACGTCCAAAAGTGCAAACGTTCAATTATTTATTTATTTATTTATTTATTATTAATTATTGTTGGTAATGATCTTTGACCAAGTTTCTCACCTAGGGGGACTGCCTCATGCTTTATAAATAGAGTTTTTCCTACATTTCTAAACACAACAAAAAAAAGCTTTATCTTCCCTTCTCAAAAGGATTTTTTTTTTCCACAAGTTATCTTCTTAGTTTTCCTTCCTTTCTTTTCGTATCCTCCTTTTATCTTGGGTTAATTCTTGGACTCTGAGATCTTCAGAAATTTCTACGAAGTTCCTGTTGTATCTTGGGTTATATAATCATGTTTCATGCTAATATTTATTTATTATTGCAGGTAGAAGATGCTCTAATATATGTTTTGCATATTCAATATCCTGAATTACCTATATATTCATTCAAGCTCAATTTTAATTAAAGTCTACATGATGGACGTCATTATCATGTTTTTATAAACACAAATTGTAAAAGAAACAATTGATTCCAGTGCTACAATAAAATGAAAGCCAAACATTGCTGATGTTTATTCTTTTGCATTTTTTAAGTAGTTTATGATTGATTCATGTAATGCATCAACTGTAAAAGATAAGTTGTTCTTATTATTTGACAATTTGATACTATTTTTTGAAAATTTGACAGTTGTGTTTGACTCTTATCAGCTATATAAAGCTTCTAGTTATTGGATGCAAATGTGAGATCATTTATTTTCTTTTTATAAAGCCATCAAGTTACATACAGATTTTTCCGTATGTAATTTACATACGAATTTTTTCGTATGTAATTTACATACGGATTTTTCTGTATGTAATTTACGTACGAAATTTTCTGTATGTAATTACTTACGAATTTTTTCGTATGTAATTACATATAGAATCCGTAGGTAAGTTACATTCATATTTTTTTCATATTTAATTATAGACTTGTATGTAATTACATACGGTCTGTATGTAATTACATATGAAAAAAATCTGTATGTAACATTACTTATGACCATTTTATACACAGATTTTTATTCGTATGTAACACTGCTTTACATACAATTTTTGAGGTTACATACGGATTTTTGCTGTAGGTAACAATGATTTTTCTTGTAGTGTGTGTAACACACCGCATATAAGTACTTAAGGATAGTGAAATTACATGCCTCATGAAATATTGTTCATGATTTAATCAACATTTTCTACTACAATCTTAATAACTTATGACTGACATCAACAACCAGATTTCGGAAAGTCAAAAACTTATTTCTAGAACTTAGACGGTATATGCAAAACAACTTCGGGACATGCCAACAATTGAGCTCTTCTCTAGACAAAACTTCTGACGCTAGTAAAAATGCGTGTCCATCCTTTTAGACATGTATGGAGTAGCTGCCGCTCTTTCATTTTCAAAGCCCAAGTCCGATATCCCTTCAAACTTAAAACTAGTTTAAGATTGGATTTACGCGAACAAGGTATGTCGACTATAAGATCCGGGAAAAATAGGGGTCTTAGAAATAAGGTAATCTTAGTGACTTTGGTGTTTTTGTTTGGAAATTAGTGTTATTGAGAGTACACTTTTGTTAGAACATAATTGTTATGTTATTTATATTTGGGCTTAGGGGCAAAACAAGTCTTTTACCTTCTATTAATTAGGTGCAAAAATCAAAATATGGGAGTGTAGAAAGGAAAAATCATTATTAGATATTTTAAAAGATATCTCGTTATATTGTTAACTAAAATATATCTTGAGATATTATTAGATATTATTGTTAGATAAAAATAATAAAGTATAATGCATTATTTAGGGACTTATCATCATTAATTCGAATAAATATATTAAGATAAAATATATTATCTAAGGACTTATCAGAGTTGATTAAGTTAAAGACAAATTTATTTTATCTTATTTATATATTTTATTTTAGTTTGTTGTTATTACTCTTAATGGGCTTTTATTATAAATAGAGTACCCTAAACTTTGACCATTAGGAAAATAAGACAAACTTTGAAAGTGAGAGGAAAAGAGAGAGAGAGAGTGAATGGGAGAATGAAACTACATTGAAGAAGATCTTTGCGCATAGAGAAAGTCTTAGGATTGGCCAAGGTATGGGGAAGCTTACCTATGTTTGTTTGTTTGTTGTATGTCATGTAATTTTGATTATCTTGATTGGTTAATTCTAGTTTTGTTGCATGTGTGCATAATTATGGATATGATTATCTATATATGTTGAGAAATGATTTGTGTATGCATAAGGATGGATTTATGTCATATTGTGATGGGTTTTTCCTATCAATGTATGTATTGTTTTGTTGGGTTATCCCATAGTAGGGTTAATTCTAAGAGGGAACAAAGTTATGATATTGAGATTTTACCATGCAAACCCATGATGTAAAGATAACATGATGAACATGTGCAGTGTTTTTAGGTTCTGTTGGAGATATAATATGTGTAGCGATGGGATTGGATGAATCAAAACATGGTCTAGGAACGTGATTAGTCGCGGGAATAATCAATTATCTGGGATGACAATCGATTATCCCTACATACATGATGAATTCCGTTGATTTATTGTTTGAAAGCACTTAGATAACTGTTAAGACTCTGACAAGTGTACCGAATCAAATCAAGTAATAAACATGGTAAGACCAATTATCGTTTCCCTAGAGACTCACGGCTTAAACAGTTATGTGATTTCTTGATTAAATAAGACTTGAAAACAAACTATTTTAGGTTTAGAATGCAAATACTGAAAAGTAAATATGCATGCAATTTGATCAATTAGACAAAAGTTCAAAGATGAACGAGTTTGATATTACGGAATGAATATGTTGTTAGGGTTAGATTTCACCTAGTTTACTCTTATGTATATATGAATTCTACTTCTTCATTAATGTTAATGTCACTATCTAAAATACTTAAAACCTGATTCCTCTGCGAAGAAAGCCCATCCTTAATTATTAGTTCATACGATTCCTAGCATTCCTAATAATTAATTCTGAAGAATAGAAGCTTAAGACAACCAGAACTCATACCCCCATTCTTGAGCAATATTGCTTCTAGGAATAATTCCTCGGATCATGAATTGTAAGATACCTTCCGGTACTCATGCAAATCATACATCATGCTAAAGAATGAGTTAAACGAAACAAGCATTACGTAAAGAAGAATTACCCTAAATATTAATGAAAGAAGCGTATATAATCAAAACTCAATTCAATACATGAGAGTTTACAAAGGTTACATCATCCCCAACAACAAATAGAGTTTAGTTCACCATTGACATGGTGAAACTAGATGAACAATGGAAAAAGAATGAAATATAAAACCCTAGAAATTGAAGATAGGAGCTTCCGCATCCAAATCCGCCTCCGAGGGATCAAAGAGTTTGTTTTTGTGCGTATTCCATCCAAATATGTGAACCCTAGGATGTCCAAGTCCTTAAATAAAACATAAAAATAACAGAAAACAGGTCCAAGCCCATGAGACTGGCGCTCAACGCCCCACTTAGGGCGCTCAGCGGTGTGCGGGTCAGAATTGACGCTCAGGGTCAGCTCAGAGGGCAAGCAAGCGTGGTGTGACTTGACGAAGTTGCACTCAGCACCCCTAAAAATGGTGCCCGGGCACGAGCCAGGAGCATCTTGCACTAAGGGCTCCAAAAAAGGGTAGCCAAGCGTGAGATAGTGTACTTTGGCGCTGAGGGCCCCTAAAGTGGCGCTCAACGCTGCTGCGATCCTCCTTTCTTGATGCTTTTCCATCCCTTCCAGAGTTCCAACTCCTTACTATTTCAACTCTTCTTCCAAATCATCTTAATTGCTATTGAAAACACTGAAATCTAACACAAAACCATTAAATTCACCTTCAACTCTCTTTATTTCTCAAAACCATGATTCCAAGCTAGTTTCTAAGTCAAAAAGGGTGCTTTTAGTATCAAAATTAAGTATCAAATAACGATAAATTCAATCGTTATCACAACCCCAAACTTAGCACTTTTTGTCCTCAAGCAAACAAAATGTAACTTGGCTTCCAAACAATCAATACAATGGTTTCAACACCTTTTAAAACCTTTTCTTTGAAGACAAGGAATTGCTCATATCAGCTTATTATAGAGAATATCAGTCAAGATGAATAAATGCCTTGATTCAATTAAGCTCGTTGTGGTGCTCACATACTCACAGAATGTTTAATAGATGCTATAGTGATGAATGATCAACCAAGCAAAGATGTAATCATGCATACATGGAACTACTCCTCCCCAAGAAAAAATATTTCTCTCAAACACACAGGTGTATATAGAGGTGACTGATTCCCTCTACTATCACAATGTCACATAAATCAACTTTGCCTTTCATTTAACCACAATCAATCAAACTCACAAACAAGTATCATCACAAGGGCTTTTCTATGGCTTGTAATGTGGCTGGGCTAAGAAGAAAATTGGTTTTTGTGGATCACAAAATCCTTGAGTTAAGAGAGTCATTCATAATTTTATCATTTAACACAATCTCTCTTTTCAAGAAACCATTCTCACTTATTCCCAACTCTCCCTTGTATTGAGCTTTTCTTTTTCTTTCTTTTCTTTTCTTCTTCTTTTGCTTTTGGCTTAAATGCTTACTTAGTCCCCATGTTAAGAGGTGAATTTCTGTTTAGTACTCGATTTTTAAAATTAAGACATTGGGTCCCTATGTTATGAAAAGTATATGACTTTAGTCCTATCCGTTAAGATGGTAGGAACGACATTAAATGTTAATTGATGTGGCAAAATACATATCCAACATGGCAAAATTTAAATATCATCACCTTTTCTCTCCATTAGAAGATAATAATTTTAATCATTTTGAAAAATCTTAATAAATAAAGGTTTTATTGTCTAGAATCTTTTTCCAATTCTCTTTCCCTACGAAGACTCGCATCATCAAAGCGTAGATTTTACCCACAAACTCAATCGATAAAATCGTTGCACTGAGAGAAAAAAATAAAAGTTTCTTCTTTGCTCCCATGGCTTCCTTGTGCCGCGGCTATTCGAAGACCCAAATGTGCTTTTTTAAGATTCTCCACATAATTTTGTGCACTACACCCTCTACAGAACAATGAGAGGAACAACAAGAATCCTTTCCCAACAAAGGGGTTGGCATCGATTTGACTCTCAGATTCTCTTCCCTCACGGAATCAGAATGTTCTATAATCGACAGCGCCTCCACCACGCTTTAGAACAACATGAAAGAAGAGCAAGAAGAAGGGTTTCGAGCTAAGAGCTTTCAACTTTAAGAGAAACTTGACGACAACAAAATCTTAACAATGAAGTTAACGACGTTCAAACAACGTCGTTTCAGGGATGCGATAGTAGTTTTCTCGATTTGCTTAGAGAAGCAGCGAGAGTCGTCTTTGGGAAAGACGAGTCTGACACGGAGGAAGAGAGGGGACTCAGTACTGAGTCAATGACTCAGAAAGCAAATCAAGAGAAACAGAAAGAAAGTGGGTGGTTGTTGATATATACGATGACATTTTGGAGAAGAGAGAACCGGTGGTCCGGTTCAAGAGAAGGAGGAACCAAGCGTTGTCGTACCGGTTCAGAGACTCAGTGTTCGAATCGTTGAAACGCACCATTCGTTCTCAAAGACCGTCGTCAACCTCACACCTTACAAAACGACTTCTTCAGGGAAAATGAAGTAGCGCTAGGATTTCATGGAAGAAAAAGGACCGCATCTCCACCACAACTCCACCGTCTGTAGAATGAAGAGAAAAGGAAATTAGGGATTGGGGTTTGCAAACCTGCGAGAGAAAGAGAACTGGAGTTAGGGATTTATTTCCCAAGTAAAAGCCCAAAACTTTCAATATACATGTAACCCAAACTCTGCCTGCCACGTTAACTGAATTTAGACCAACTAAATGCCACGACAACATTTCTTGCACACCTCACATTCACCGTAACTTCAACATTATCAAGTTTAACGTCGTTAAACGAATAGGACCGAACTCATACACTTTTCATAACATAGGGACCCAATGTCTTTATTTTTAAAACCGGGTAGTAAACAGAAATTCACGACTTAACATGGGGACGAAGTAAGCATTTAAGTCTTTGCTTTTCATTTGCTCAATACTTAGCTCAATGCTCATTCTCTTTATTTTCCCTTTTCAGATTTCCCAACAACCCCAAACTTGAACCTTTATCAATACCACACAAATATTCTCAACTTAACTCAAGGTAAAGATTTTCAAAAAAGCGTTTTCATATCATGTTTAAGGCTAAAGGTTTAAAGGATAACACACATTATGCTCTCTTTTATTGGGCTAAAATCATGCATTGGCTTAAAAGGGACAACAACATATGACCTTGATCATATGACACATGCAAGCAAGTGATCCAATCATAGAAACCTAGGCAAAGTCATTCATGCTTTCAAAGTAATAACAACCATTCACAAACACTCTGGAGTCAAATCCTCACACATGCTAATTCAAGTTCCAACATTCAGATAAACATCCTGCTCATTAACACAATCACAAATTATCATGCATCTGTTTCACAATATTATGAGCAACCACCTGTATAGCAGTATCATGTATCATCTCAACATCAATCAATATAATCAACATCATGAAGCAACACTTATCACAAACATCATCATCATCATCAAACCATTGCACACAGAT